>OY750764.1:12500-10012500 GCA_963556745.1 Catoptria pinella
CCACTATCCGCTGTGGGCGCCGTAATGCCGCCTTATTTTCGGCGTTCAGGGCGTCTGACCATACGGGGGCACCATACAGGGCCATACTGCGTATGACCCCCGCATACAGACGCCGACAACTCCTGTTCGCCCCTCCAACGTTAGGCAGCAATCTGCCGAGGGCTGCCGCTGCCTTCACTAGTCTGGGAGCTAGTTGCTGGAAGTGGGCCTTGAAGCTCCACCTACCGTCCAGTACTAGCCCCAGGTACTTCATGATCGGACGAAGGGGGACTACCACTCCGTCCACGACCATGTCTTCGCCCGGTGGTGGGCCTTGTCTCGGCCCATGAAAGACCATGGCCTGAGTCTTGGCCACGGCCACTTCCAAGCCCAGCCTTCTAATTCGAGCAATCACGCCCTCCGCTCCAATCATGGCCAGGCGCTTCGCGTCCGCGAGATCTCGACCCCGAGCAGTAACCAGAGTGTCATCTGCATAGCAGGTGACACTGACTCGAGGGAGAAGGACGCCACGAAGCACCCAGTCATAAGCTAAGTTCCACAGGAGCGGACCCAACACCGACCCCTGTGGAACACCGCACTCCATACGCCGGACCTTCAGCTGCCCATCCGATGCCAAAAAGACAACCTCTCTTTCTTCAAGGTAATCCCTAATGATTCCAGCTAGATACGGGGGGACGCCATGATGTCGTAACGCGTCCCTGATGACGCTGTAGGGGAGAGAGTTAAAGGCATTCTTTATGTCTAAAGATACCGCCACGACTCTCTCCCCTTTTGCGACCGCTGCTCTGCACGACTCCTTTAGAGACATGATGGCGTCTATTGTAGACCTCTGCCTCCTGAAGCCAAACTGTCTGTCCGATAGGTTCGGACCCTCCGCGTCCAGATGTTGGACGACTCGGTCAGCTATCAACCTCTCAAGCATTTTTCCGAGTTCGTCCAAGAGAACCACTGGTCGATAGGCGCTCGGAGAGTTCGGTGGCCTATTATTCTTTGACAGGAGGCAGAGTCTACCCCTCTTCCAAATCTTCGGGAATTTCCCAGTACGGAGGCAGGCATCAAAGAGCGCCCTAACTTCCTCGCCCAGGTGCTTGAGAGCGATGGGCAGTATTCGTCCGGGAATGCCGTCAGGGCCAGGCGCTTTTCTTTTATTCCGGAGACGATCCGTGACGCCCTCCATTTCCGCGTCGGTTATGGGGGTGAACCCCTGCGTCGGATCAGAAGCCTGGGGTGTAGGGCCTATCAGGGGGGACACCTGTGGAGGCGTGGCAGGGAAAAGGCCATCTACCACGCTTGAGAGGAGACCTAAATCCATCGACTCGGTGGGTGGCGCCTGATTACGGAGCCTACTCCTGATCATCCTGTACGGGCGCCCCCACGGGTCCGCGTCCAGACTTTCCAAATACTCCTCCCAGGCTGATGTCTTTGCCCTGCATATGCCCTCTGACAAGGCTTGCTTAGCCCCACTGAAGGCCTGTCGAAGTCGGGATTCCTCGCCCGGTTGGCGGTTTCGCCTGCGCCGGCATCGTTGGAGGGCTCTTCTGGCCCGGAGGCAGGCAATTCGGAGCGACGAAACTTCCTCATTCCACCAGTATACCCGGTTCCTGCGTGGAATACGCCTAACTACCGGCATGGAGGCATCGCACACCTTCGTCAGGGAGGTCGTCAGCTGTGCAGCGAGATCGTCAACGCTTGACTCCTCTACCTGACTGCCCTGAAGGTTCCATGCCTCCATCAAAGCCGCCTCCTCTGCAAGTTCGCGGTCGAGCTTTGTGTGGGCCCAGCGAGGAAAGCATCGCAACGATGCCCCAGGAGCCAGGGGGCGGTTCCCATCGGTGGACGACACGACTTTAAAGTTGATATAGTCGTGGTCCGACATCGACAACATGTTCTTCTTGACATGCCAGTCCCGGACTCGAGCTGCCAGTGCAGGGGTTGCGAGGGTCAGGTCGACGATAGACCCTCCACCCCCCCTTACAAACGTGTATTCTCTACCCCGGTTACAAAGCACGAGCCCTGCCGCCACTGCCCAGTCAAGGACCGCCACTCCTTTTGGGGTGTCGCTGTGCTCGCCCCAGGCTGTGTGGTGGGCGTTGAAATCTCCCAACACCAGCAATTGCGCTGGCGCAAGACGGCCCACCACACCGCTCAACAAATTGAGCCACTGCTGCAACTCGGACACGCCCCGATTCGGGGAGAAATAGACACCCACGAGTGTCATTTCTCCCCAAGAGGCCGCCACATAGCCCGGTCCTCTCTCGACTACGGAGAGTGGAGGGGAGTAGGCGGCGGAAAATGGGGCCATTATGGCGACAGTGTCTGTCGTATCGCCTGCCCAATTAGGGCGCTGGGGAACGAAATATGGTTCCGCCACAACCATCAAGTTAATGTTCAGCTCCGCTACGTGCTGCAGGAGAAGATCCTGCGCAGCAGCGGAGTGATTTATATTCCCTTGGAGGATGTTGAGGTGTCTAGGCATTATGTAGACATATGGCCATCCTCAACATCTCTCCGTGCCGCAGCTTCCCTCGACTGACGCGGAGGTGCCCCACTCCTGAGCGATAGTTTCGCTCTGACTGCTGGGGGGCGGCATTTACTCCCCCCCATGAAGTGGTTGGCCGGGAGCTTCGCCGCTTTACAAACCGCGCAGTTTAGCTCCATGGAGCACTCTGCGGCCTTGTGGCCCTTCCTCCCGCACCGGAAGCAAGTGTCGGTGTGATCTACCTCACAGGAGCACAGCTGCCTCGTGTGCCCCGTGATCATGCACTTGAAACACCGGAGCGGGAGCGGCTCCAGGACACGAATCGGCACCGATACCCAACCAACCCTGAGACGGCCTGAGTCGGCCAATACCTTCGCTGCACTAATGGGGCACTTTACCAGCGCTGATCCCATTCCTCCCGGGCCCACACGGACAGCACCAACACGAACCTGGTCAGAAGAACAGCCCCCCTGATCAGCCACCGCAGCGCGAAGTTCATCGGCGTCAATAGAATCGTCGAGCCCGGAGACTCGCATATCTGCGGTCTTCACGGGTCTCGAGATTTTCACCGATTCGCCAAGAGTCTCCCTCAGCTTTTCCGCGAGGAGGTCCGCTTTATCCCCACTTGCCGCACCGGGGATTTCTAAAACTCGGGTGCCGGTGGCCGAGACTTTTATTTTCAGCTCCTCGATGCCCAGGTCCTTAATTTTAATTTCCTTTTTTGCCTTAGTGATGGCCGCAGCATATGTCACCCCCTTCGTCTCCTGTTCTGGCAGGATCGTCATCATAATGGCCGAAGACTTCGGAGAACTCAACTTCGGCTTTTTCGGAGCCACGGGTTTTGGGGGCTGTGAGTTCGCCACCTTATTGCCAGATGAATTGACCTGCCCTGTAGGCACACCCGGCTTTATTGGGCGTCCGTTCTTGCCCACTTCCGTCCATTGATCGGTCTTCGCTTTATCCGCGTATGACGGACGAGAAACTTGGTGCTCCACATTGGAGGGACCAGGTACGGCGTCAATTCTTGGCTGTGTCACCGGAACAGCAGGTTGATTTACCTTCCTCTTGTCCGCCGCCAGCGGTGGGCGGTAGCTAGGTGGTGGAGGCAGTCGTTGCTCGATGCCGGCCATCCTCGCGTCCAGCATGTTGCCGAACATATTTGCGAGCGACTTCTGGAGGACCCCCACCCACTCCGGCAGCTCGAAATCTGAGAGGGATTGCAACTGTGACTGTCTCGGCTCCGGTTCAAGACCTTGCTCCGTCTGCTGGCCCGTTGGGCTCTTCTTCTCTGAACGTCTGCGCTGGGCATCGATGGTGCAACGTTCTTCAAATTGGCGTCTGAGGGCGGAAATCTCAGACCTAAGGCTTTGAATCTCCTCCTGTAGCCTCCTGTTTGTCTCTTGGAGGCGGCGGGTCTCCTCCGTGGTCGAGTGACCGACTATTTCTTTGACCACCTCTTTGATTTTGTTGCCAGCATCGGAAAGCTCTTTTTTGAACTCCCTCTTCAAGTTCCCCGACTTAGACACAACTTCAACAATTCTCTCCGTCTGTCGCTCGATCTCCTGCCTCATTGCCATCGAGGATCTTTCGGACCTCTCCGACAGGCATGAGTGCAGAGATTCCGAGGATGGGAACCTACTACCCAAACGCTCCGGCTCTGTTCTGGGAGGTTCAGGTGGACCCATTTGTCCTGGTTGGGACTTCTGATCGTTAGTGCCCTTGCCCTTTCCTTTTTCCATTTTCTTCTTCTTTAGCTCCTCCTTCTTCTGCTCTTTTGCATCTCTCTGATCCTCTTTTCGCATCAGTTCCTCATGTTCGTGCAACTCCCGAGCCTCCTGAGAGTTTTTCTTGCGCATCAGGCTGTGCCCCACGTAACTCCCTGTTCCAGAGGAACGTCCCCTAACAGCGTTATTGCTCACCTTCTGAGCCTTCTGATTAGCCGCTAACGGGGCCTCGGCCTCATCTGAGCTTCCCAATTCCTGTAGAGTCCCTTCCGATGGACGTTTTCTTTGAGGGGTTATATCCTCTCCCTCATCTTCACTGGAGTCCGTTGCCATCATCTCCCCGTACTCGTCAATCGCGCTCATGGCTCATGAGAGCACGCGAAGGTGACGAAACGGCGCACAAAACAGACTATCACCAACAAACACACAAAAGTTGTCCGTAAACAATAAAAACCAAATCGCTTTGGTGGTGTCGAATGCTCGAGCACCACCAAGAAAACCAAGAATCCGTAGGCAAGCCAAAGTCGTCAGAAGTGCAATCAAAATACCAAAAGCAAGCCAAGTTCGTCAGAATAAGTGTCGTCGAAGTCAATAAGCAAAGCAAAGGTCGTCGTATTTAATTCAAAATCAGTCCAAAAGCAAGCCAAGTTGTTGTCAATCCGGCAGGGGCCGAAGCCGCCCACGGCACGCAGCCCGGATATCGACTTTTCAAAAAGAAAATTCGATCTCCGGAAACCACTGCGAAGGCTACCTGGACGACCTGGTCGACCACTGCTACCGCTGGTTGGACGACTTAGCAAAAGCTGAAAAAAATTAATTTCTCAGAAATTACCAAGCCGAAATGCGATTTTTTGGTATCAGAAGATAGACAAAAAATTCCCACACCTAAGTACCGAAAATAGTAATTTTCGCTACCAAAGTGCCCTCCGAAAAACGTCAACCTAACCTAACCTAACCTAACCTAACCTAACCTAACCTAACCTAACCTAACCTAACCTAACCTAACCTAACCTAACCTAACCTAACCTAACCTAACCTAACCTAACCTAACCTAACCTAACCTAACCTAACCTAACCTAACCTAACCTAACCTAACCTAACCTAACCTAACCTAACCTAACCTAACCTAACCTAACCTAACCTAACCTAACCTAACCTAACCTAACCTAACCTAACCTAACCTAACCTAACCTAACCTAACCTAACCTAACCTAACCTAACCTAACCTAACCTAACCTAACCTAACCTAACCTAACCTAACCTAACCTAACCTAACCTAACCTAACCTAACCTAACCTAACCTAACCTAACCTAACCTAACCTAACCTAACCTAACCTAACCTAACCTAACCTAACCTAACCTAACCTAACCTAACCTAACCTAACCTAACCTAACCTAACCTAACCTAACCTAACCTAACCTAACCTAACCTAACCTAACCTAACCTAACCTAACCTAACCTAACCTAACCTAACCTAACCTAACCTAACCTAACCTAACCTAACCTAACCTAACCTAACCTAACCTAACCTAACCTAACCTAACCTAACCTAACCTAACCTAACCTAACCTAACCTAACCTAACCTAACCTAACCTAACCTAACCTAACCTAACCTAACCTAACCTAACCTAACCTAACCTAACCTAACCTAACCTAACCTAACCTAACCTAACCTAACCTAACCTAACCTAACCTAACCTAACCTAACCTAACCTAACCTAACCTAACCTAACCTAACCTAACCTAACCTAACCTAACCTAACCTAACCTAACCTAACCTAACCTAACCTAACCTAACCTAACCTAACCTAACCTAACCTAACCTAACCTAACCTAACCTAACCTAACCTAACCTAACCTAACCTAACCTAACCTAACCTAACCTAACCTAACCTAACCTAACCTAACCTAACCTAACCTAACCTAACCTAACCTAACCTAACCTAACCTAACCTAACCTAACCTAACCTAACCTAACCTAACCTAACCTAACCTAACCTAACCTAACCTAACCTAACCTAACCTAACCTAACCTAACCTAACCTAACCTAACCTAACCTAACCTAACCTAACCTAACCTAACCTAACCTAACCTAACCTAACCTAACCTAACCTAACCTAACCTAACCTAACCTAACCTAACCTAACCTAACCTAACCTAACCTAACCTAACCTAACCTTTTTTTTTTTTTTTTTTTTTTTTTTTTTTTTTTTTTTTTTTTTTTTTTTTTTTTTTTTTTTTTTTTAACGGATGAAAAAATGCGTACTTATGCATACTCCGTCGCCTGGGAGAGCGACGGCAGTTATGTGGGACTCTCCCACGGAAGCCACCAGCGACTCAACGCCGGCAACACCGCTTTCCGCCTAGCCGATCCCCCACTCAGCCCCTGCGGGCTCAATGGGGGGCCGGAAGGGGGGGCCTACCCACTAAAAAAAACACCCGCTGTGCACTCTGCCCACTATGTGCCAAGGCTACGGGAATCGCTTTCGCATTACTTCCGCGACCAAGGCAGTGAGTTGCTCGCTTTCGCAAGCCCACCACGGGATGCAGAAACTACTTCTGCCATCCCAAGGGATTTCTCCCAGCCACCAGGAAGCGCACAGCACAGATGCGCACTAACTAGTTTGGAGTCCATAAACCTCAGAGCGGGGCCTCCCAACCCACGCTCAGGACCCACTTATAGCGTACTGCCTGAAGGTCTCCGCATTCATGTAAACATGAACGCGTAACCCCTTACAGACCTCCGCATTCGATTGGAGACGTATATACGTCTCAGAGCGTCCATCTCGCAGAGACATTCGCTCGCAGCAGGTTAGGTACTAGTGCCGTCTGCACGATCCCAGTCCCACTATATGCGAGCAGTCGTCTCTGAGAGACTTTCACTCCCCTCGCGCGTACTATCTTAATGGTTTCCGCCCCCATGTTAGACATAGAAGCGTACTCCCACTTAGATCTCCGCAATCGTTCGAGTTGTGAGTTTCCAAGGGAAAATAGTGCGCCACCTGCGCTTTCCCTCGGTCACTCGGGTGCGTACTACCCGAGTGGATACAGCAATCCTCACCGATCACTGAACCACTCAGGATTCCACTGCCTCAGTGGGTTCAGTACTACATGCCCTCTGCACCTTCCTGAAACCCACTGAGTTTGAGCGGCCACCTCCAAAGAGACATTCGCTCCCCTCTCGCGCGTACTATCTGAATGGTTTCCGCCCCCATGTTTGACATAGAAGCGTACTCCCGCTTAGATCTCCGCAATCGTTCGAATTGTGAGTTTCCAAGAGAAAATAGTGCGCCACCTGCGCTTTCCCTCGGTCACTCGGGTGCGTACTACCCGGGTGGATACAGCGATCCTCACCGATCACTGAACCACCCAGGTTTCCACTGCCTCAGTGGGTTCAGTACTACATGCCCTCTGCACCTTCCTGAAACCCACTGAGTTTGAGCGGCCGCCTCCGAAGAGACATTCGCTCCCGTCTCGCGCGTACTATCTGAAAGGTTTCCGTCTCCATGTAAACATAGAAACATAGTCCCTCTTAGACCTCCGCAATCGTTCAAAAGGGTTCTAGGGTATGCACCGCCTGCGCTTTCCCCTAGACCCCAAGACGTACAACCTGAAAAGGCTTCCGTCTTCGACACGCTAGCCTGTAAGGCCCACAGTCTGCGAGCAATCATCTCCGAAGAGACATTCGCTCCCGTCTCGCGCGTACTATCTGAATGGTTTCCGCCCCCATGTTAAACATAGAAGCATACTCCCACTTAGATTTCCGCAATCGTTCGAGTTTCGAGTTTCCAAGGGAAAATAGTGCGCCACCTGCGCTTTCCCTCGGTCACTCGTGTACGTACTACCCGAGTGGATACAGCAATCCTCATTGATCACTGAACCTCCCAGGTTTCCGCCAGCCCGTGGGTTCAGTACTACGTGCCATCTGCACCTTCCTGAGACCCACAGAATTTGAGCGGCCGCCTCCGAAGAGACATTCGCTCTCGTCTCGCGCGTACTATCTCAAAGGTTTCCGTCTCTATGTAAACATAGACACGTAGTCCCTCTTAGATCTCCGCAATCGTTCAAATGGGGTGCTAGGGAATGCACCACCTGCGCTTTCCCCTAGACCCCAAGACGTACAACCTGAGAAGGCTTCCGTCTTCGACACGCTGGCCTATAAGGCCCACAGTCTGCGAGCAATCATCTCCGAAGAGACATTCGCTCCCGTCTCACGCGTACTATCTCAAAGGTTTCCGTCTCTATGTAAACATAGACACGTAGTCCCTCTTAGATCTCCGCAATCGTTCAACAGGGGTGCTAGGGAATGCACCACCTGCGCTTTCCCCTAGACCCCAAGACGTACAACCTGAAAAGGCTTCCGTCTTCGACACGCTAGCCTGTAAGGCCCACAGTCTGCGAGCAATCATCTCCGAAGAGACATTCGCTCCCGTCTGGCGCGTACTATCTAAAAGGTTTCCGTCTCCATGTAAACATAGACACGTAGTCCCTCTTAGACCTCGGCGATCGTTCAAAAGGGGGTTTAGAGGATGCGCCGCCTGCGCTTTCCTCTAGCCCCCAAGACGTATAACCTAAAAAGGCTTCCGTCTTCGACACGCTGGCCTGTAAGGCCCACGGTGTGCGAGCAATCATCTCCGAAGAGACATTCGCTCCCGTCTCGCGCGTACTATCTGAAAGGTTTCCGTCTCCATGTAGAACATAGACACGTAGTCCCTTTCAGACCTCCGCAATCGTTCGAACGAGGTTCAGGGTAAGCGCCACTGCGCTGTCCCCTGGCCCCTCGGTGTCGGATTATTAGCCGCCAGCTGTAAAAGAAGCTCATAAGATTCTTTTACAATGACGCCCAGGGTGCACCGGCCCTCCCACTGTCGTTCCCAGTCCACGGATGAACGGGGACAAACAGTAGTCGGGCACACGAGGAGGTTATCCGACCACGCACCCCAACCTAACCTAACCTAACCTAACCTAACCTAACCTAACCTAACCTAACCTAACCTAACCTAACCTAACCTAACCTAACCTAACCTTTTTTTTTTTTTTTTTTTTTTTTTTTTTTTTTTTTTTTTTTTTTTTTTTTTTATGCCGTAGAAAAACGCATTTACGCGCTTCCCCTCTCGCAGGTGAGCGGGAGGGGGGTATGTGGGGCTCGCCAGGAGGGGACCGCAACATTCAGCGTTGCGGCTCCCTCCACGACTACCTCCCGTGATCCCACCCAACCATGTGGTTCGATGGGATCTCAGGAGGAGGGAATACCCACTAAAAAACTACGGCACTTACCCTCTCGCCGCATTTGTCGCCAGCCATCGGGCTGTGTGTGGGGGTCCACGGTAGCAATCACCCCAACGACACGCGGTCTACCCGCAACCGGGCCTCCTCCGCCGGGGAATGGCCGGGTAAGTTTGGCCATTCCCCCCATTCTGCCAAGGCCGTGCAAGGCCGACGGTGGTTCACCTCCCACCGCCAGCTTGGCCCTGACTGGGGGGACAGATGGTATGTCCCCCCCCAACAACGGCTCCCGTACGCCTCTCCTCGCTGAGAGGTGTGGGGAGCGTCTCGGGGCGTACCCCCTCGCACCGGGGATGCCGATCACTCGGACATCCCCTCACTCTTCCTACTTCCCAAAATTGGGGAACCGTCTCGGGCTGTGACAACCCCTCGGCGCTCGGGGCGATTGCCCCTAATCACCGGGGGGTTGCACAGCCGACTACCCATTACATGGCCCTCTGCCACCTTGTGGGCAGCGCAGACCGCACACCTCGGCACAGCTGAGCAGGTCAAGGCCTTATGGCCCAACCTCCCGCACCGGAAGCACAAACCACTTCTGTCAGCGTCTGAGGGGCACATCGGTTTAGTGTGCCCCAGCCCCAGGCACTTATAGCAGCGTAATGGGAGGGGCGCGGTCGCTCGTATCACCGCCACCAGCCAGCCCACTCTCATGCGTCCATCTCCAATAGCCAATTTCGCACACTCCACTGGGCACCTAAGGCGGACTCTCCTGGTGCCGTCCGGCCCATCCATCAACTCAGACGACCCAATCTTCGCAATGTCACAGCCCGCCCTGTCAGCAACAAGCTTTAGGACCTCGTCTTTCTGCGTCGCATCGTCCAGGCCCGTGACAATGAGGTCTACAGACCTCTCAGGGCGAGCCACCTCAATATCCGCACCCAGAACTCGGCGCAGCTCACCAGCCAGAGAGTCAGCCCGCTTAGCGTCCGGCAGCTCCATTACTCTGCCACCTGTTTGAGATGTCCTCATTCGTAAGCCCTCCTCCAGTCCGAGGTCAGGCAAAGAGATTCCTTCCTTGGCCTTTCGAAATACCTCTGCAAAGGTGACTCCCCTCTCCTTTGCTTCCTCTTTGATGCTTAGCACCACGGCCGACGTGCTCGGGGGAGTCAAATTCGGGCGTCGCGGACGGATCCTTCTTTGCGGAGGCTCCTCAGCTGGCAGGACTTCGGCTGCTTTCGGGGGATCTTGCTGCAGCAATCTTCCTCTCCGTCTCCTCCGTTTACCTCCTCTGACTTCCGTCCATTCACCCTCAGGAGGTTGGGGTGGAGTCGGCTGTTGTCGTAGAGGCTGGGGCGTCTGTTGGGACCCTCGTCTTGCGGCTGCAGAGTATGTAGCGGCCTCCGTCGTCGGCGTTTGAGTAGGCCTCTCCGGTTGGCGGGCTGAGGTCAATCTCTTCTCCATGGCCTCAAATCGCCTGTCCAGCATTCCCACCATGTCCAGCATGATCGAGCTCCGGAGTTGCTCCATAGACTTCTTCTGCTCCTCAAGAGCCCCCCTCATCAGCGAAATCTGCGCGTCGCTCGACGACACCTTGTCGCCTAGCATCCGCTTTTCCGCCTTCAGCTGCCTTATTGTCTCCTTCGCCTCCTTCAGCTCCAACTTACACTTGTTTTCATTCAAGAACAAGCCTTCTAGTACGGTGTTCGTGCTATCGCTCAACTCCTTGAGGTTCTCCTGAAACCTCCGACCCAGCTTCAGGAGCCTTTTACCGTCGTCCGGCAGCTCTGCGTTCACGGCGTACTCGTTGTAGACCCGCAGATCGCCCGCAATCCTGGCATTTAATACCCCCAAGACGCGCAACTTGCCGTGAAATCTCTCCATGGCGTCGTCATCGACGTGTTCCCACTCTCCCGCCATTCTATCCTTCTCTATAGAGTCCGAGTTGGTCTCCGAGGACTCCAATTTCGGCTTTTTAGCCTTCGGCAAGTTGTTGGCACTGTTTTGCTGCGGACCCTGTGCTCTGTCCTTCCCCTCTGCATCAAAGTTTTGCTTATTTTTACTTTCCATCTTGAACCCACGAGTGCGGGAGAAATACACGTCCACCCGGGCAGAGATCCCTGTACCCGGGTAACCCTACTACACCTTGGGGGGCGGGAGGTGCCCAAGGGTGGCGATCCGGATTGACCACCTTTGCCAACCACCTGAAACAGGCTTCCGATACCTCGTCCTCAAATACCGGAACTTTAAGGATTTTTTTACAGAGGTTTACTCCTCGCAGTCCCCATGAAGGCGACCCCCGTTCCTGCACAGTGTACAGGGCTACGGTATTGAGTTTTTTTATTGGGGTTGTCTCCCCTTGACCCCCCGAAGCGGGCCCCTGGTCCTGCACTACGTACAGGATAACAGGAGGGTCGGATTATTAGCCATCACCGTAAATGAGACCAACCGGAGTTGTTCGTCATTTACGGTGATACCCAGGGTGCACCGTCCCTCCCACTGCCTTTCCCAGTCCACATACATGGACGGAGAAAAGCAATAGAGGGAACACGAGGAGGTTATCCGACCACGCACCCCAACCTAACCTAACCTAACCTAACCTAACCTAACCTAACCTAACCTAACCTAACCTAACCTAACCTAACCTAACCTAACCTAACCTAACCTAACCTAACCTAACCTAACCTAACCTAACCTAACCTAACCTAACCTAACCTAACCTAACCTAACCTAACCTAACCTAACCTAACCTAACCTAACCTAACCTAACCTAACCTAACCTAACCTAACCTAACCTAACCTAACCTAACCTAACCTAACCTAACCTAACCTAACCTAACCTAACCTAACCTAACCTAACCTAACCTAACCTAACCTAACCTAACCTAACCTAACCTAACCTAACCTAACCTAACCTAACCTAACCTAACCTAACCTAACCTAACCTAACCTAACCTAACCTAACCTAACCTAACCTAACCTAACCTAACCTAACCTAACCTAACCTAACCTAACCTAACCTAACCTAACCTAACCTAACCTAACCTAACCTAACCTAACCTAACCTAACCTAACCTAACCTAACCTAACCTAACCTAACCTAACCTAACCTAACCTAACCTAACCTAACCTAACCTAACCTAACCTAACCTAACCTAACCTAACCTAACCTAACCTAACCTAACCTAACCTAACCTAACCTAACCTAACCTAACCTAACCTAACCTAACCTAACCTAACCTAACCTAACCTAACCTAACCTAACCTAACCTAACCTAACCTAACCTAACCTAACCTAACCTAACCTAACCTAACCTAACCTAACCTAACCTAACCTAACCTAACCTAACCTAACCTAACCTAACCTAACCTAACCTAACCTAACCTAACCTAACCTAACCTAACCTAACCTAACCTAACCTAACCTAACCTAACCTAACCTAACCTAACCTAACCTAACCTAACCTAACCTAACCTAACCTAACCTAACCTAACCTAACCTAACCTAACCTAACCTAACCTAACCTAACCTAACCTAACCTAACCTAACCTAACCTAACCTAACCTAACCTAACCTAACCTAACCTAACCTAACCTAACCTAACCTAACCTAACCTAACCTAACCTAACCTAACCTAACCTAACCTAACCTAACCTAACCTAACCTAACCTAACCTAACCTAACCTAACCTAACCTAACCTAACCTAACCTAACCTAACCTAACCTAACCTAACCTAACCTAACCTAACCTAACCTAACCTAACCTAACCTAACCTAACCTAACCTAACCTAACCTAACCTAACCTAACCTAACCTAACCTAACCTAACCTAACCTAACCTAACCTAACCTAACCTAACCTAACCTAACCTAACCTAACCTAACCTAACCTAACCTAACCTAACCTAACCTAACCTAACCTAACCTAACCTAACCTAACCTTTTTTTTTTTTTTTTTTTTTTTTTTTTTAACGGATGAAAAAATGCGTACTTATGCATACTCCGTCGCCTGGGAGAGCGACGGCAGTTATGTGGGACTCTCCCACGGAAGCCACCAGCGACTCAACGCCGGCAACACCGCTTTCCGCCTAGCCGATCCCCCACTCAGCCCCTGCGGGCTCAATGGGGGGCCGGAAGGGGGGGCCTACCCACTAAAAAAACACCCGCTGTGCACTCTGCCCACTATGTGCCAAGGCTACGGGAATCGCTTTCGCATTACTTCCGCGACCAAGGCAGTGAGTTGCTCGCTTTCGCAAGCCCACCACGGGATGCAGAAACTACTTCTGCCATCCCAAGGGATTTCTCCCAGCCACCAGGAAGCGCACAGCACAGATGCGCACTAACTAGTTCGGAGTCCATAAACCTCAGAGCGGGGCCTCCCAACCCACGCTCAGGACCCACTAATAGCGTACTGCCTGTAGGTCTCCGCATTCATGTAAACATGAACGCGTAACCCCTTACAGACCTCCGCATTCGATTGGAGACGTATGTACGTCTCAGAGCGTCCATCTCGCAGAGACATTCGTACGCAGCAGGTTAGGTACTAGTGCCGTCTGCACGATCCCAGTCCCACTATATGCGAGCAGTCGTCTCTGAGAGACTTTCACTCCCCTCGCGCGTACTATCTTAATGGTTTCCGCCCCCATGTTAGACATAGAAGCGTACTCCCATTTAGATCTCCGCAATCGTTCGAGTTGTGAGTTTCCAAGGGAGAATAGTGCGCCACCTGCGCTTTCCCTCGGTCACTCGGGTGCGTACTACCCGGGTGGATACAGCAATCCTCACCGATCACTGAACCACCCAGGTTTCCACTGCCTCAGTGGGTTCAGTACTACATGCCCTCTGCACCTTCCTGAAACCCACTGAGTTTGAGCGGCCGCCTCCGAAAAGACATTCGCTCCCCTCTCGCGCGTACTATCTGAATGGTTTCCGCCCCCATGTTTGACACAGAAGCGTACTCCCACTTAGATCTCCGCAATCGTTCGAGTTGTGAGTTTCCAAGGGAAAATAGTGCGCCATCTGCGCTTTCCCTCGGTCACTCGGTTGCGTACTACCCGGGTGAATACAGCGATCCACACCGATCACTGAACCACCCAGGTTTCCACTGCCTCAGCGGGTTCAGTACTACATGCCCTCTGCACCTTCCTGAAACCCACTGAGTTTGAGCGGCCGCCTCCGAAGAGACATTCGCTCCCCTCTCACGCGTACTATCTTAAAGGTTTCCGTCTCCATGTAAACATAGAAACATAGTCCCTCTTAGACCTCCGCAATCGTTCAAAAGGGTTCTAGGGTATGCACCGCCTGCGTTTTCCCCTAGACCCCAAGACGTACACCTGAAAAGGCTTCCGTCTTCGACACGCTAGCCTGTAAGGCCCACAGTCTGCGAGCAATCATCTCCGAAGAGACATTCGCTCCCGTCTCGCGCGTACTATCTGAATGGTTTCCACCCCCATGTTAAACATAGAAGCATACTCCCACTTAGATTTCCGCAATCGTTCGAGTTTCGAGTTTCCAAGGGAAAATAGTGCGCCATCTGCGCTTTCCCTCGGTCACTCGGTTGCGTACTACCCGGGTGAATACAGCGATCCACACCGATCACTGAACCACCCAGGTTTCCACTGCCTCAGCGGGTTCAGTACTACATGCCCTCTGCACCTTCCTGAAACCCACTGAGTTTGAGCGGCCGCCTCCGAAGAGACATTCGCTCCCCTCTCACGCGTACTATCTTAAAGGTTTCCGTCTCCATGTAAACATAGAAACATAGTCCCTCTTAGACCTCCGCAATCGTTCAAAAGGGTTCTAGGGTATGCACCGCCTGCGCTTTCCCCTAGACCCCAAGACGTACACCTGAAAAGGCTTCCGTCTTCGACACGCTAGCCTGTAAGGCCCACAGTCTGCGAGCAATCATCTCCGAAGAGACATTCGCTCCCGTCTCGCGCGTACTATCTGAATGGTTTCCACCCCCATGTTAAACATAGAAGCATACTCCCACTTAGATTTCCGCAATCGTTCGAGTTTCGAGTTTCCAAGGGAAAATAGTGCGCCACCTGCGCTTTCCCTCGGTCACTCGTGTACGTACTACCCGAGTGGATACAGCAATCCTCACTGATCACTGAACCTCCCGGGTTTCCGCCACCCCGTGGGTTCAGTACTACGTGCCATCTGCACCTTCCTGAGACCCACAGAATTTGAGCGGCCGCCTCCGAAGAGACATTCGCTCCCGTCTCGCGCGTACTATCTCAAAGGTTTCCGTCTCTATGTAAACATAGACACGTAGTCCCTCTTAGATCTCCGCAATCGTTCAAAAGGGGTGCTAGGGAATGCACCACCTGCGCTTTCCCCTAGACCCAAAGACGTACAACCTGAAAAGGCTTCCGTCTTCGACACGCTAGCCTGTAAGGCCCACAGTCTGCGAGCAATCATCTCCGAAGAGACATTCGCTCCCGTCTGGCGCGTACTATCTAAAAGGTTTCCGTCTCCATGTAAACATAGACACGTAGTCCCTCTTAGACCTCGGCAATCGTTCAAAAGGGGGTTTAGAGGATGCGCCGCCTGCGCTTTCCTCTAGCCCCCAAGACGTATAACCTAAGAAGGCTTCCGTCTTCGACACGCTGGCCTGTAAGGCCCACGGTGTGCGAGCAATCATCTCCGAAGAGACATTCGCTCCCGTCTCGCGCGTACTATCTGAAAGGTTTCCGTCTCCATGTAAACATAGACACGTAGTCCCTTTCAGACCTCCGCAATCGTTCGAACGAGGTTCAGGGTAAGCGCCACCTGCGCTGTCCCCTGGTCCCTCGGTGTCGGATTATTAGCCGCCAGCTGTAAAAGAAGCTCATAAGAGTCTTTTACAATGACGCCCAGGGTGCACCGGCCCTCCCACTGTCGTTCCCAGTCCACGGATGAACGGGGACAAACAGTAGTCAGGCACACGAGGAGGTTATCCGACCAAGCACCCCAACCTAACCTAACCTAACCTAACCTAACCTAACCTAACCTAACCTAACCTAACCTAACCTAACCTAACCTAACCTAACCTAACCTAACCTAACCTAACCTAACCTAACCTAACCTAACCTAACCTAACCTAACCTAACCTAACCTAACCTAACCTAACCTAACCTAACCTAACCTAACCTAACCTAACCTAACCTAACCTAACCTAACCTAACCTAACCTAACCTAACCTAACCTAACCTAACCTAACCTAACCTAACCTAACCTAACCTAACCTAACCTAACCTAACCTAACCTAACCTAACCTAACCTAACCTAACCTAACCTAACCTAACCTAACCTAACCTAACCTAACCTAACCTAACCTAACCTAACCTAACCTAACCTAACCTAACCTAACCTAACCTAACCTAACCTAACCTAACCTAACCTAACCTAACCTAACCTAACCTAACCTAACCTAACCTAACCTAACCTAACCTAACCTAACCTAACCTAACCTAACCTAACCTAACCTAACCTAACCTAACCTAACCTAACCTAACCTAACCTAACCTAACCTAACCTAACCTAACCTAACCTAACCTAACCTAACCTAACCTAACCTAACCTAACCTAACCTAACCTAACCTAACCTAACCTAACCTAACCTAACCTAACCTAACCTAACCTAACCTAACCTAACCTAACCTAACCTAACCTAACCTAACCTAACCTAACCTAACCTAACCTAACCTAACCTAACCTAACCTAACCTAACCTAACCTAACCTAACCTAACCTAACCTAACCTAACCTAACCTAACCTAACCTAACCTAACCTAACCTAACCTAACCTAACCTAACCTAACCTAACCTAACCTAACCTAACCTAACCTAACCTAACCTAACCTAACCTAACCTAACCTAACCTAACCTAACCTAACCTAACCTAACCTAACCTAACCTAACCTAACCTAACCTAACCTAACCTAACCTAACCTAACCTAACCTAACCTAACCTAACCTAACCTAACCTAACCTAACCTAACCTAACCTAACCTAACCTAACCTAACCTAACCTAACCTAACCTAACCTAACCTAACCTAACCTAACCTAACCTAACCTAACCTAACCTAACCTAACCTAACCTAACCTAACCTAACCTAACCTAACCTAACCTAACCTTTTTTTTTTTTTTTTTTTTTTGTCGAGGGGAACTCGGGTTTATCGACTTCCTGGCGTGCTGAGATTGCATCCAGGCGAGTCCGAAGCTCACTTCCGCACGCATCCGACAAGTCAAAAGCTCGTCGGATGCGCACGGAGGCATATCCGGTAAAACCCCCCGTTGTGACCTCACAGCCGGTTTGCGGCGGGATGGGTTCCTTCTTGAGAAGCAACCACCCCGCCCCGGCGGGCCCCGGTCAATCGGGGCCCCCACCACGCGGGGGACGTCACGTCACAGTGTGACGCCCCCCCAGACGGAAAAAGCGGTGCAATGCAGGCTTCGGAATCTCGAGCCGTCGCCCGCTGCTTCAACCGTCTGTACATCTTCGGAGGGGACAGAAGACCCCCTCTACTAAGCTGCGTTAAGGGGGAAGATTGCGAACAAACTGCCGCCTTCGTCCCCCCGGCCGCTTACGTCTGAGCGCGTCCGCATGGGCATCACCCTCGCGGAGTCGCTCCATGGCCTCCTTTTCTGTGATGACCTCCTCACAGAACGTGGCCATTGCCTGCCAGGACCTGTCGTTGTCCAGCATGGCCTCTACCACGCTGGGCAAGGAGAGGTCCATCCCTACCACATCGGTTAGTGTGCGACGCTGCCTGCTCCAGGCCGCGCATTCCGCAAGGGTATGCTGCGCCGAGTCTCTAGCAGCGCCACACTCATGACACATGGGACTTGCCTCCCGCTGGATCTTATGGAGATAATCGCCAAAGCACCCATGGCCAGTCAAAACTTGGACTAGTCGGTATGTCAGTGTACCGTGCTTCCGTTCCATCCACCGTTGTAATACTGGCCCTATAGCCTCGACGACACGCCTACCATATCTGGCAGTCTCAAGGTTTTCTGCCCAGCGCTCCAGCACGGCTTCCTGAGCGTCTCGTCGGGTCGCCTCGGTTTCTTCCAGCGTTGGACGGTCGCCTCTCGCCTTACATTCCGCCCTGTGCCGGTATACGACGTCGAGCACCTCTGCCTCAAACTCCCAAGGCGGGGTGCCTGCCAGAACCAGAGCCGCCGTTGAGGAGACCGTACGGTACCCCCTGACAGCCCTTATTGTCACTGTGCGCTGCGGCGCTCGTAGGAGCCCGCGGATTTTGTCATTCAAGGCCTCCACCCAGACCGGGGCCCCGTACAAAGCCATACTCTTCACGACAGTGGTATAAAGGCGCCGGCAGGTAATGCTCGGGCCACCAATGTTCGGTAGCAGACGTCCCAGCGCCAGCGCCGTTCCAACCAGGCGTGGAGCCATTTTCTGAAAATGCGGAACAAAACTCCATCGACCATCGAGGATCAAGCCCAGATACCGGATAGTTTTTGCCACCGGAACTCTTACACCGTCCACCGATATTTGCGCCCCCTCAGGTGGTCCTTCCCGTGGTTCGTGGAAGTAGATTGCTTCCGTCTTGTCCAGGGAAACTTCGAGCCCCAACATACGTATCCGCTGTACGACCAGGGTTGCCCCGACAGTGGCCAATCGCGCCGCCTCCTGGTAGCTGCTGCCCCGGGCAGTAACAAGCGTATCATCTGCATAACAGATTACGCTCATCCGGGGCAGCAGGATGCCACGAAGCACCCAATTAAACCCGATGTTCCACAGAAGCGGACCCAGTACCGACCCCTGTGGAACACCGCAATTTACTTCCCGGCTCTGCATGACCCCGCCAGGCCCTATAAACTTGACTTGGCGTCCTCTGAGATAACTCGCCACTAACTTTTGGAGGTATTGTGGGACCTGGTGATACCTCAAACCCTCCAGTATACTTTCGAAGGGGATGGTGTTAAATGCGTTGGCTATATCCAACGACACCGCCAAAACACTCTCTCCCCTCGACTTGGCCTTTTCGCAGACACCTCTAAGGTCCAGAATAGCATCCACAGTCGACCTACCACCCCTAAACCCATATTGCTGGTCCGAAAGGTCAGGCCCTACCGTCGTCAGATGTTCGGTGATGCGAGCCGCAAGAATACGCTCGAACAGCTTAGCCTCCTCATCGAGCAACACTATCGGTCTGAAGGCCGACGGAGAACCCGGAGCGCGCCCCTCCTTTTTGAGCAGACATAAGCGACCCGTCTTCCACGCTGCTGGAAATTCCCCCGACTCCAGACAGGAAGTGTAGAGTTCCCGCAGTTGCTCGCCAAGATGTTTGGACGCCGCTACCAGGACAAAGCCCGGCACTCCATTCGGACCTGGAGCCTTCTTCTTGGCCCGCAGCTTATCAACTGCCGCTTCGAGCTCTGACTCAGTAACGGGAGGGGCCCTTTCTACTGTCTCCCGGTCTCTAGTTGGAGCAACCATCGTAGGCGGAATAAACGCGTCTCTTCTAGGAAACCTAACCTAACCTAACCTAACCTAACCTAACCTAACCTAACCTAACCTAACCTAACCTAACCTAACCTAACCTAACCTAACCTAACCTAACCTAACCTAACCTAACCTAACCTAACCTAACCTAACCTAACCTAACCTAACCTAACCTAACCTAACCTAACCTAACCTAACCTAACCTAACCTAACCTAACCTAACCTAACCTAACCTAACCTAACCTAACCTAACCTAACCTAACCTAACCTAACCTAACCTAACCTAACCTAACCTAACCTAACCTAACCTAACCTAACCTAACCTAACCTAACCTAACCTAACCTAACCTAACCTAACCTAACCTAACCTAACCTAACCTAACCTAACCTAACCTAACCTAACCTAACCTAACCTAACCTAACCTAACCTAACCTAACCTAACCTAACCTAACCTAACCTAACCTAACCTAACCTAACCTAACCTAACCTAACCTAACCTAACCTAACCTAACCTAACCTAACCTAACCTAACCTAACCTAACCTAACCTAACCTAACCTAACCTAACCTAACCTAACCTAACCTAACCTAACCTAACCTAACCTAACCTAACCTAACCTAACCTAACCTAACCTAACCTAACCTAACCTAACCTAACCTAACCTAACCTAACCTAACCTAACCTAACCTAACCTAACCTAACCTAACCTAACCTAACCTAACCTAACCTAACCTAACCTAACCTAACCTAACCTAACCTAACCTAACCTAACCTAACCTAACCTAACCTAACCTAACCTAACCTAACCTAACCTAACCTAACCTAACCTAACCTAACCTAACCTAACCTAACCTAACCTAACCTAACCTAACCTAACCTAACCTAACCTAACCTAACCTAACCTAACCTAACCTAACCTAACCTAACCTAACCTAACCTAACCTAACCTAACCTAACCTAACCTAACCTAACCTAACCTAACCTAACCTAACCTAACCTAACCTAACCTAACCTAACCTAACCTAACCTAACCTAACCTAACCTAACCTAACCTAACCTAACCTAACCTAACCTAACCTAACCTAACCTAACCTAACCTAACCTAACCTAACCTAACCTAACCTAACCTAACCTAACCTAACCTAACCTAACCTAACCTAACCTAACCTAACCTAACCTAACCTAACCTAACCTAACCTAACCTAACCTAACCTAACCTAACCTAACCTAACCTAACCTAACCTAACCTAACCTAACCTAACCTAACCTAACCTAACCTAACCTAACCTAACCTAACCTAACCTAACCTAACCTAACCTAACCTAACCTAACCTAACCTAACCTAACCTAACCTAACCTAACCTAACCTAACCTAACCTAACCTAACCTAACCTAACCTAACCTAACCTAACCTAACCTAACCTAACCTAACCTAACCTAACCTAACCTAACCTAACCTAACCTAACCTAACCTAACCTAACCTAACCTAACCTAACCTAACCTAACCTAACCTAACCTAACCTAACCTAACCTAACCTAACCTAACCTAACCTAACCTAACCTAACCTAACCTAACCTAACCTAACCTAACCTAACCTAACCTAACCTAACCTAACCTAACCTAACCTAACCTAACCTAACCTAACCTAACCTAACCTAACCTAACCTAACCTAACCTAACCTAACCTAACCTAACCTAACCTAACCTAACCTAACCTAACCTAACCTAACCTAACCTAACCTAACCTAACCTAACCTAACCTAACCTAACCTAACCTAACCTAACCTAACCTAACCTAACCTAACCTAACCTAACCTAACCTAACCTAACCTAACCTAACCTAACCTAACCTAACCTAACCTAACCTAACCTAACCTAACCTAACCTAACCTAACCTAACCTAACCTAACCTAACCTAACCTAACCTAACCTAACCTAACCTAACCTAACCTAACCTAACCTAACCTAACCTAACCTAACCTAACCTAACCTAACCTAACCTAACCTAACCTAACCTAACCTAACCTAACCTAACCTAACCTAACCTAACCTAACCTAACCTAACCTAACCTAACCTAACCTAACCTAACCTAACCTAACCTAACCTAACCTAACCTAACCTAACCTAACCTAACCTAACCTAACCTAACCTAACCTAACCTAACCTAACCTAACCTAACCTAACCTAACCTAACCTAACCTAACCTAACCTAACCTAACCTAACCTAACCTAACCTAACCTAACCTAACCTAACCTAACCTAACCTAACCTAACCTAACCTAACCTAACCTAACCTAACCTAACCTAACCTAACCTAACCTAACCTAACCTAACCTAACCTAACCTAACCTAACCTAACCTAACCTAACCTAACCTAACCTAACCTAACCTAACCTAACCTAACCTAACCTAACCTAACCTAACCTAACCTAACCTAACCTAACCTAACCTAACCTAACCTAACCTAACCTAACCTAACCTAACCTAACCTAACCTAACCTAACCTAACCTAACCTAACCTAACCTAACCTAACCTAACCTAACCTAACCTAACCTAACCTAACCTAACCTAACCTAACCTAACCTAACCTAACCTAACCTAACCTAACCTAACCTAACCTAACCTAACCTAACCTAACCTAACCTAACCTAACCTAACCTAACCTAACCTAACCTAACCTAACCTAACCTAACCTAACCTAACCTAACCTAACCTAACCTAACCTAACCTAACCTAACCTAACCTAACCTAACCTAACCTAACCTAACCTAACCTAACCTAACCTAACCTAACCTAACCTAACCTAACCTAACCTAACCTAACCTAACCTAACCTAACCTAACCTAACCTAACCTAACCTAACCTAACCTAACCTAACCTAACCTAACCTAACCTAACCTAACCTAACCTAACCTAACCTAACCTAACCTAACCTAACCTAACCTAACCTAACCTAACCTAACCTAACCTAACCTAACCTAACCTAACCTAACCTAACCTAACCTAACCTAACCTAACCTAACCTAACCTAACCTAACCTAACCTAACCTAACCTAACCTAACCTAACCTAACCTAACCTAACCTAACCTAACCTAACCTAACCTAACCTAACCTAACCTAACCTAACCTTTTTTTTTTTGTTGTATCAAGAGGAGAATGCATTTAGGCATACCAAACGGCATGTTGGACTCGGTCATACCAGGGGGTACGTCCCTCGCCACACCCAGTCCTCCCACCAAGCCTGATAGGCTTCGTGTCAGGACTGGGCGGTTCTAACCCCTGCTCCACCCCCTAACGAGCTCGAAAGCTCGAGAGGGGGCCGGGCAGGGGGAGGAAGCGTCCTCCCCTGCCCCCCATATGGCTACCCACGCTCGGTGGGCAGGCCAGATGGGGTGAAGGGGAGAAGGCACCACTACCAACTAAACTCCTCTCGAAGACCTGCGCCTTTCCGCCGGGTCTGTGGGATCGCGTTTGCATGCTCCACGTGACCCGGGGATGGTGGCCCGATAGGGCTCCACCTTATGGGGGGCAGAGGGCCTTACTGCGCCCCCCCTTGCGGCTAGGGGAGAACGAGTCGCGCACGTTGGCGTCTCGTTCTCCCCCGCCGCGCACGTCGGAGTTGGCTCGCTGCGACGTCCGCCTCGCGAACCCTCTCCGCAGCCTCCTTCTGCGAGATGACGTCCTCGCAAAAGGAGACGACGGCCTGCCATCCCTCTCTGCTTCGCAGCATCGCAACTGTGATATTGCGAAGCGAGAGGTCCGGCCCAACCGCAACGACCAACTCCTGGCGCTGTACCGCCCACGCCGAACACTCTTCCACAGTGTGGCGTACGGTGTCCCGCGGCGCGTCACAATGGTGACACGCCTGGGATTCCTCCCTCTGTATCTGACACAGGTACCTTCCAAAGCACCCATGCCCGGAAAGCACCTGTGTCAGACGATATGTCAGGGCCCCATGGGCTCGGACCCTCCAGTCTCTGAGGACCGGGCGGATTGCCTCCACCGTCTTTTGCCCGTATGTTGGAGTCTCCAGTTGGCGCTCCCACTCCTCCATGCACCGTTCCTCTGCCGCGCGCCGCGCACTAGTTCTTTCCTCAGGGGCGAGGCGGTCACCCCTCGCCCTTCCCTCCCTTCTTTCCTTGTACGCCTCCGAGAGCATTTGCGCCTCAAGTTCCCACGGAGGCGTACCGGCAAGGACACAGGCGGCCGTCCCCGACACAGTGCGGAAGCCACGTATTATCCTAGAGGCCACAACACGCTGTGGCCGCCGAAGATTAGCCTTATTTCTCTCATTTAGAGAGTCCGCCCACACGGGGGCCCCGTACATAGCCATGCTACGGATGACCCCCGCGTACAAACGCCGACAGCTCGGGTTCGGTCCTCCCACGTTGGGCAGCAATCGCCCAAGTGCGGCCGCTGCGCCTACCAATCTTGGGGCCAGCTGCTGGAAATGAGCTTCAAAGTTCCAACGCCCGTCCAGCACTAGCCCCAGATATTTCATTGACGGGTGCAGCTTGACCACTACCCCGTCAATAACCATATCCGCCCCTGGCGGGGGCCCCTGCCGTGGCCCATGGAAAAGGATGGCCTGGGTCTTAGCCACCGAGACTTCCAGACCTAAAGCCCGAATGCGGCCGATGATATACTCGGCCCCAACTTTTGCGAGGCGCCTTGCCTCCGCGAAATCCTCCCCTCGGGCGGTGATCAGCGTGTCATCTGCGTAACAGATGACATCCATCCGAGGGGGTAAAGCGCCACGGAGCGCCCAATCATAGCCAAGGTTCCACAGGAGCGGCCCCAAGACCGACCCCTGTGGAACACCGCACTCCATCCGGCGGATTTTCATCTGCCCGTCTGGGGCGAGAAACACAACCTCCCTTTCTTCCAAGTAGTTTTGGATGAGGCGAGCCAAGTAAGGGGGTACCCCGTGGTACCTTAACGCGTCCCGAACCACACTGTACGGCAGAGAATTGAACGCGTTTTTGATATCGAGGGATACCGCGACAACTCTCTGCCCCCGCCCCACTGCCGCCTGCGTTAGCTCTTTGAGCCTAAGCAGGGCGTCAATGGTTGACCTCTGCCTCCGAAATCCGAATTGGCGTTCCGACAAATTCGGCCCTGTCGAGTCCAGGTGCTGGATGATGCGGTCGGCAATGATGCGCTCCAGCATCTTGCCGAGCTCATCCAGGAGGACGATGGGCCGATACGCCGACGGAGAATCTGGTGGTCTATCCTCTTTCCTGAGGAGGCAGAGTCTTCCCACTTTCCACTGCTTGGGAAACCGCCCTGTTCTAAGGCAGGCAGTGAACAGCTCCCGAACGTGCTCGCCCAGGTGTTTGAGGGCACCAGGTAGAATTCTGCCCGGGATACCGTCCGGCCCAGGCGCCTTCTTTTTACAGCGGAGGCGCTCCGTCACGTAAGCGAGCTCGTCCTCTGTGACAGGGAAGAAGCCCTGCGCCGGGTCGGGCACGTCAGGCGTTGGGCCCACAACGGGAGGCACCAACGGGGGAGAGGCAGGGAAAAGACCTTCCACCACCCGCATCAGGAGCTCCTGGTCCATTGACTCAGTGGGAGGCGCCTGGTTCCGAAGCTTGCTCCTTACCATCCTGTACGGCCGCCCCCACGGGTCCCTGTCCAGGTCCTCGAGGAACTCATCCCAGGCGGCTGACTTCGACCTACATATGGCCTCTGTAAGGACCTGTTTCCCCTCTTCAAACGCTCGACGGAGTTGGGATTCCTCCTCATCATCTCGCGTTGCCCTTCGCCGCGAGCGCTGATAAGCCCTTCTGGCTTCCAGACACGCGTCTCTGAGGGAGGAAATCTCCTCCGTCCACCAGTAGACGCTCTTCTTGTGAGGGAGGCCCTTAACCCGCGGCATGGCCGCGTCGCAAATCGCTGTTATGGATGCAGTCAACCGCCTGGCATATTCCTCTATTCCTTCCCCCTCACCGTGGCTCCCTTCGAGGTTCCACGCCTCGACCAACGCTGCCTCCTCTGCCAGTTCCCGGTCCAACTTCGTTATTGCCCAGCGGGGAAAACGACGGTGTGACTCCCCTGGGCGAAGAGTTCGGTTCCCGTCCGGAGCGGGCACGATGTTAAAGCCAACGTAGTCGTGGTCCGACAGGGTAAGCACGTCCTTAAGGACGTGCCAATCCCGCACCCGTGCCGCCAACGCCGGGGTGGCGAACGTCAGGTCGACAATGGACCCGCCATCCCCTCTGACGCAAGTGAAGGCCCGGCCCCGGTTACACAGCACCAGCCCCGCTGTCACCGCCCACTCATAAACCTCGACACCCTTCGGGGTGTCGCGGCGCTCGCCCCATGCCGTATGGTGGGCATTAAAATCACCCAGAACCAGCAGCTGTGCCGGGGCGAGGCGCCCCACTACACCGCTCAGCCCATTGAGCCACTGCACCAGCTCCTGAATGCCCCGGTTGGGGGAAAAGTACACGCCAATAAGTGTTAGTTCTCCCCAAGTGGCCGCCACATAGCCCTGTCCCCTCTCCTTTATCGAGAGGGGAGGGGAGTAGGCAGCAGAATGGGGGGCCATGATGGCAACTGAGTCGTCAGTGGCGCCCGCCCAGTTTGGGCGCTGAGGGACCGAGTACGGCTCCGCCACCACTGCAAGATTACAACCTGACTCTGCTGCATGTTGCAGAAATAGATCTTGCGCAGCAGCAGAGTGGTTCAGATTTCCCTGAAGGAGGTTGAGGTGTCCAGGCATTACAAAGACATGTGTTCAACCTCCTCAACCCCCTTCTGGGCTGTTGGTCCCGTCGTCTGCCGTACCGATGCCCCAGTTGCAAGGGGGATCCTCGCCCTCACCGCAGGGGGACGGCATTTGCTTCCCCCCATTGTGTGATTGGCCGGCAGTTTGGCCGCCTTGCATACAGCACAGTTTGGTTCAGCCTTGCATTCATAGGACTTGTGCCCCTTTCCTCCACATCTGTAACAGGTGTCACTCCGATCAGCATCGCACCGGCACAGTGCTCGGGTATGCCCTGGGGTCATGCACTTAAAGCACCGGAGCGGAAGAGCCTCCAGTGCTTTAATTGACGCGGACACCCATCCGACCATTAGGCGCCCTGACTCGGACAGGGTCCTAGCTGCGGTAATAGGGCACTTCACTAGTGCCGAACCAAGACCCCCCGGACCAGATCTTATTGACCCGACACGGACATGTTCGGGGGGGCATCCCCCCGCACTAGCGACTGCAAAGCGAAGCTCCTCTGTGGTCACTGAGTCGTCAAGCCCGGAGACACGCATGTCTGCGGTCTTCACGGGCCTTGTGACCATGGCTGATTCACCCAACGTCTCCTTAAGCTTGGCAGCCAAAAGATCCGCCTTATCTCCGCTCGTTGCTCCAGGGATTTCAAATACGCGGGACCCCGTAGCCGAGATTTTGACTTTCATCCCTTGGATGCCCATCTCGGCTATATTAACAGCTTTCTTCGCCTTGGATATGGCATCGGCGTATGTCACCCCCTTCCCCAGCTGCTCGGGGGAAATCGACAATATTACGGCTGTCGTCTTTGGCGGTGACAGCTTGGGCTTCTTAGGTCCCGTCGGCTGAGGCTTTGCCGTGTTCGTCTTTGCTGGCTCAGTGACTGCGACTGAGGGCCCAGCAACTGTTTTCGGCTTTACAGGACGGCCATTTTTCCCCGCTATGGACCAGGGGATTTCCGACGCAGCAGCTTTCGTCGCATAGGAGGGGCGAGACTGACCTTCCCCCAGAGTTGGGCTAGACTGCGGCACCGGTTTTGCCTGCGGCACCGGTTTTGCCTGCGGCATCGGCTTTGCCTGCTGAACAGCGTTAGCTGCAGCCCTCTTTTGGTCTCCAGCAAGTGGAGGACGCAATATCGGTGCCGGTGGCAGGCGCATTTCCAAACCCTCAATCTTCGCATTCAACATGTTTGAAAATCTGGTCATTAGAGACCTCTCCAGAATTACAACCCATTCCGGAAGGTCCGGGTTGGCAGGCAGCGGCATTTGTGGCGGGGGAGTAACATCCCGCACGGTCTCCACATTTGGAGTCTTGGGATCCGCACGTTTACGCTGTGCCTCCTGCGCACATTTATCCTCAAACGCCCGTTTGAGCGCGAGCAACTCAGACTGGAGGTAGTTTACCTGTTCCTCCAATCTTTTATTGTCCGCCTTTAGGCGGCGGGTTTCCTCAGTGGATGAAATACTGATTAGCTCAGTGACCACCGATTTTATTCCGGCTGCTGCCTCCTTGACGTCGTTTTTAAACTCCCTCTTCAAATTCCCTGATTGGGAGACAACGTTAAGGAGCTTTTGGGTAAATCGCTCCACTTCCTGCTGTATGCGAACAGAGGACCTACCCGACGCCTTTGAAAAGGCAGACCCCACTGGGGACCCGTCCCTGCTCTGGGAGCAACCTGGAGACTGAGGGCGATCAGAACCATGATCTTTCCCTTTTCCCTTACCTCGGTTCCTACTCTTTTTCCCCTTTTCAACTGCTAATCCAGCAGCTTCCTCTGCCACATTCAGTTCTTTGGCTTTTTCTCTCACCTTTTCCTTTTCCACCTCCCTTATAATTTCCTCTAAATCATCCTCTTCGCGGCCTTCCTGCGTGTTGCGTTTACGCATGGCGGCGTGGCCGACAAACTTCCCAGCTGCATAAGTTTTCACCCTTGCGCCGGAGTTGCTCAGGCCAATCTTGCTATTGGCCGAAAAAGGTACGTCGCTATCATCAGACCCGCCGAGTTCGGCAAGTGTACCCTCCATCGGACGTTTTCTAGTAGCCGGTGCGGCCTCCTCCCCATCAAACTCCATCACATCGATGTCCTGCCAAACCTCAGGAGAGCCCGCTCTTGAGTCCCCATCCGAATGAACTAGCTCATCCCCATACATGATGGGTCAGAGACAAGCCACGCAGACGTAAAAACACAGAAAGGTTTAACAAAACCAATCGCATTGGTGGTGCCGATCGCTCGAGCACCACCAAGAAAACCAAAATACCGTTAGCAAGCCAATGTCGTCGAGAGTGCAATCCAAAGAGTCCAAAAACAAGCCAAGTTAGTCAAAAAAGTATCAGCGAAGTCCGTAAGAAATGCCAAAGTCGTCGTATTTAATGCAGAATCAGTCCAAAAACAAGCCAAATTGTTGTCAATCCGGCAGAGGCCGAAGCCGTCCACGGCACGCGGCCCGGATATCGACTTTTCGAAGAGAAAATTCGATCTCCGGAAACCACTGCGAAAGCTACCTGGACGACCTGGTCGACCACTGCTACCGCTGGTCGGACGACTTAGCCAAAAGTGAAAATAATTTTTTCCAAGAAAAGTACTCGAACGAAATGCGAATTTTTGGTAGCAAACGAAAGAGTAAAAATTCTAACACCTACTATCCAAAAATTGTAATTTTCGCTACAAAAGTGCCCTCCGAAAAACGTCAACCTAACCTAACCTAACCTAACCTAACCTAACCTAACCTAACCTAACCTAACCTAACCTAACCTAACCTAACCTAACCTAACCTAACCTAACCTAACCTAACCTAACCTAACCTAACCTAACCTAACCTAACCTAACCTAACCTAACCTAACCTAACCTAACCTAACCTAACCTAACCTAACCTAACCTAACCTAACCTAACCTAACCTAACCTAACCTAACCTAACCTAACCTAACCTAACCTAACCTTTTTTTTTTTTTTTTTTTTTTTTTTTTTTTTTTTTTTTTTTTTTTTTTTTTTTAACGGATGAAAAAATGCGTACTTATGCATACTCCGTCGCCTGGGAGAGCGACGGCAGTTATGTGGGACTCTCCCACGGAAGCCACCAGCGACTCAACGCCGGCAACACCGCTTTCCGCCTAGCCGATCCCCCACTCAGCCCCTGCGGGCTCAATGGGGGGCCGGAAGGGGGGGCCTACCCACTAAAAAAACACCCGCTGTGCACTCTGCCCACTATGTGCCAAGGCTACGGGAATCGCTTTCGCATTACTTCCGCGACCAAGGCAGTGAGTTGCTCGCTTTCGCAAGCCCACCACGGGATGCAGAAACTACTTCTGCCATCCCAAGGGATTTCTCCCAGCCACCAGGAAGCGCACAGCACAGATGCGCACTAACTAGTTTGGAGTCCATAAACCTCAGAGCGGGGCCTCCCAACCCGCGCTCAGGACCCACTAATAGCGTACTGCCTGAAGGTCTCCGCATTCATGTAAACATGAACGCGTAACCCCTTACAGGCCTCCGCATTCGATTGGAGACGTATGTACGTCTCAGAGCGTCCATCTCGCAGAGACATTCGCTCGCAGTAGGTTAGGTACTAGTGCCGTCTGCACGATCCCAGTCCCACTATATGCGAGCAGTCGTCTCTGAGAGACTTTCACTCCCCTCGCGCGTACTGTCTTAATGGTTTCCGCCCCCATGTTAAACATAGAAGCGTACTCCCACTTAGATCTCCGCAATCATTCGAGTTGTGAGTTTCCAAGGGAAAAATAGTGCGCCACCTGCGCTTTCCCTCAGTCACTCGAGTGCGTACTGCCCGGGTGGATACAGCGATCCTCACCGATCACTGAACCACCCAGGTTTCCACTGCCTCAGTGGGTTCAGAACTACATGCCCTCTGCACCGTCCTGAAACCCACTGATTTTGAGCGGCCGCCTCCGAAAAGACATTCGCTCCCCTCTCGCGCGTACTATCTGAATGGTTTCCGCCCCCATGTTTGACATAGAAGCGTACTCCCACTTAGATCTCCGCAATCGTTCGAGTTTTGAGTTTCCAAGGGAAAATAGTGCGCCACCTGCGCTTTCCCTCGGTCACTCGGGTGCGTACTACCCGGGTGGATACAGCGATCCACACTGATCACTGAACCACCCAGGTTTCCACTGCCTCAGTGGGTTCAGTACTACATGCCCTCTGCACCTTCCTGAAACCCACTGAGTTTGAGCAGCCGCCTCCGAAGAGACATTCGCTCCCGTCTCGCGCGTACTATCTGAAAGGTTTCCGTCTCCATGTAAACATAGAAACATAGTCCCTCTTAGACCTCCGCAATCGTTCAAAAGGGTTCTAGGGTATGCACCGCCTGCGCTTTTCCCTAGACCCCAAGACGTACAACCTAAAAAGGCTTCCGTCTTCGACACGCTAGCCTGTAAGGCCCACAGTCTGCGAGCAATCATCTCCGAAGAGACGTTCGCTCCCGTCTCGCGCGTACTATCTAAATAGTTTCCGCCCCCATGTTAAACATAGAAGCATACTCCCACTTAGATTTCCGCAATCGTTCGAGTTTCGAGTTTCCAAGGGAAAATAGTGCGCCACCTGCGCTTTCCCTCGGTCACTCGTGTACGTACTACCCGAGTGGATACAGCAATCCTCACTGATCACTAAACCTCCCGGGTTTCCGCCACCCCGTGGGTTCAGTACTACGTGCCATCTGCACCTTCCTGAGACCCACAGAATTTGAGCGGCCGCCTCCGAAGAGACATTCGCTCCCGTCTCGCGCGTACTATCTCAAAGGTTTCCGTCTCTATGTAAACATAGACACGTAGTCCCTCTTAGATCTCCGCAATCGTTCAAAAGGGGTGCTAGGGAATGCACCACCTGCGCTTTCCCCTAGACCCCAAGACGTACAACCTGAAAAGGCTTCCGTCTTCGATACGCTAGCCCGTAAGGCCCACAGTCTGCGAGCAATCATCTCCGAAGAGACATTCGCTCCCGTCTCGCGCGTACTATCTGAAAGGTTTCCGTCTCCATGTAGAACATAGACACGTAGTCCCTTTCAGACCTCCGCAATCGTTCGAACGAGGTTCAGGGTAAGCGCCACCTGCGCTGTCCCCTGGTCCCTCGGTGTCGGATTATTAGCCGCCAGCTGTAAAAGAAGCTCATAAGAGTCCTTTACAATGACGCCCAGGGTGCACCGGCCCTCCCACTGTCGTTCCCAGTCCACGGATGAACGGGGACAAACAGTAGTCGGGCACACGAGGAGGTTATCCGACCACGCACCCCAACCTAACCTAACCTAACCTAACCTAACCTAACCTAACCTAACCTAACCTAACCTAACCTAACCTAACCTAACCTAACCTAACCTAACCTAACCTAACCTAACCTAACCTAACCTAACCTAACCTAACCTAACCTAACCTAACCTAACCTAACCTAACCTAACCTAACCTAACCTAACCTAACCTAACCTAACCTAACCTAACCTAACCTAACCTAACCTAACCTAACCTAACCTAACCTAACCTAACCTAACCTAACCTAACCTAACCTAACCTAACCTAACCTAACCTAACCTAACCTAACCTAACCTAACCTAACCTAACCTAACCTAACCTAACCTAACCTAACCTAACCTAACCTAACCTAACCTAACCTAACCTAACCTAACCTAACCTAACCTAACCTAACCTAACCTAACCTAACCTAACCTAACCTAACCTAACCTAACCTAACCTAACCTAACCTAACCTAACCTAACCTAACCTAACCTAACCTAACCTAACCTAACCTAACCTAACCTAACCTAACCTAACCTAACCTAACCTAACCTAACCTAACCTAACCTAACCTAACCTAACCTAACCTAACCTAACCTAACCTAACCTAACCTAACCTAACCTAACCTAACCTAACCTAACCTAACCTAACCTAACCTAACCTAACCTAACCTAACCTAACCTAACCTAACCTAACCTAACCTAACCTAACCTAACCTAACCTAACCTAACCTAACCTAACCTAACCTAACCTAACCTAACCTAACCTAACCTAACCTAACCTAACCTAACCTAACCTAACCTAACCTAACCTAACCTAACCTAACCTAACCTAACCTAACCTAACCTAACCTAACCTAACCTAACCTAACCTAACCTAACCTAACCTAACCTAACCTAACCTAACCTAACCTAACCTAACCTAACCTAACCTAACCTAACCTAACCTAACCTAACCTAACCTAACCTAACCTAACCTAACCTAACCTAACCTAACCTAACCTAACCTAACCTAACCTAACCTAACCTAACCTAACCTAACCTAACCTAACCTAACCTAACCTAACCTAACCTAACCTAACCTAACCTAACCTAACCTAACCTAACCTAACCTAACCTAACCTAACCTAACCTAACCTAACCTAACCTAACCTAACCTAACCTAACCTAACCTAACCTAACCTAACCTAACCTAACCTAACCTAACCTAACCTAACCTAACCTAACCTAACCTAACCTAACCTAACCTAACCTAACCTAACCTAACCTAACCTAACCTAACCTAACCTAACCTAACCTAACCTAACCTAACCTAACCTAACCTAACCTAACCTAACCTAACCTAACCTAACCTAACCTAACCTAACCTAACCTAACCTAACCTAACCTAACCTAACCTAACCTAACCTAACCTAACCTAACCTAACCTAACCTAACCTAACCTAACCTAACCTAACCTAACCTAACCTAACCTAACCTAACCTAACCTAACCTAACCTAACCTTTTTTTTTTTTTTTTTTTTTTTTGTATCAAGAGGAGAATGCAATCTTTACGCATACCAAACGGCATGTTGGGGTCGGTCACCCCCCAGGTTGTTACCCGGGACGTGTTCCTCGCCGCACCCAGCCCTCCCGCCAAGCCTAATAGGCTTCGCGTCAGGGCTGGGTGGTTCTGACCCCTGCCCTAGTGACAGGGGGAGGAAGCATTTTCCCGGCCTCCCATAAGGCTACCCACTCATGGTGGGCGGGCCAGATGGGGGGACGGGAGAATGCACCACTACCAACTAAACTCCTCTCGAAGACCTGCGCCTTGCCGCCGGGTCTGTGGGATCGTGTTGACACGCTCCACGTATGACCCGGGGAGAGTGGCCCGTTAGGGCTCCACCCTATGGGGGGCAGAGGGCCTTACTGCACCCCCCCTTGCGGCTAGGGGAGAACAAGTCGCGCACGTTGGCGTCTTGTTCTCCCCCGCCGCGCACGTCGGAGTTGGCTCGCTGCGACGTCCGCCTCGCGAACCCTCTCCGCGGTCTCCTTCTGCGAGACGACGTCTTCGCAGAAGGAGGCCACGGCCTGCCATCCCTCCCTGCTTCGCAGCATCGCAACTGTGATACTGGGAAGCGAGAGGTCTGACCCAACCGCAGCAACCAACTCCTGGCGCTGCACCGTCCACGCCGGGCACTCCTCGAGTGTGTGGCGTGAGGTGTCCTGTGGTGCACCACAGTGGTGGCACCCCTGGGACTCCTCCCTCTGTATTTGACACAGGTACCTTCCAAAGCAACCATGTCCGGAAAGCACCTGTGTCAGTCTGAAGGATAGGGCGCCATGTTTCCTATCCCTCCAGTCCTTCAGAACCGGCCGTATGGCCTCGACCGTTCGCGTTCCAGCCTCGGGAGTCTCCAATTGCCGCTCCCACTCCTCCAGGCATCTCTCCTCCGCGAGCTTGCGGATACTTGCTCGCTCCTTCGGGGCCAATCGGTCTCCCCTTTCCTGCTCCTCTTTTCGCTGTCTGTACACCTCCGAGAGCACCTGGGCTTCGAGCTCCCACGGAGGTGTACCAGCGAGCACGCAGGCGGCCGTACCAGAGACCGTGCGGTACCCTCTCACTATGCGAGACGCAACTATCCTTTGCGGGCGCCGCAGGGCCGCCCTATTCTCGGCATCAAGAGCAGTGGACCAAACCGGGGCCCCGTATAGGGCCATACTCCTAATGACCCCCGCATATAGCCGTCGGCAGCTCCTGTTCGGACCACCGACATTAGGCAGCAACCTCCCCAGTGCCGCCGAACCTAACCTAACCTAACCTAACCTAACCTAACCTAACCTAACCTAACCTAACCTAACCTAACCTAACCTAACCTAACCTAACCTAACCTAACCTAACCTAACCTAACCTAACCACGTCTTTCTTATGTACAAATATTTGCTATTATTATTATAGTTTTCCTGTAATTTTAATTTCAAATTTCAAAATTTTCCTCGATTTTGTATATTTATTTTTAATTTTAGTAAATGTTGTAACTTTCTTAATTTTGCTCCTTTTTTAATTCTGTTTAAAGTTAAACATTGTGCTAGTCATTATCCACCTTTTCATTCTTAAATCACATCTCTAGCCTTAAAATCTGATTTTTGGCTTGCGATTTAATATTTTAATTTAACCTAACCTAACCTTGAGTACTTTTTGTAAAATATTTCCTTTAACTATTGCCTAATTGTAACTTTGTTTATAAATCCAATTAGTACCCAGCGCGGCGCTTGTTTTCAGTGTTTAAGCGTGCCTGTAGCGGGTCTATTGGTTATTTTAGACTAATTTTAACTTTTGGATTTTTATTATTTTGTTTTATTATTTAATAATTTAATATAGCATCTAGAAATATAATTCTTCCTGATTATATTTAACTTTGCTAAGCCCTACTTATTTCCGTTTAGAAAACGCGAATAACTTTAACAGACTTAAAAATATTAACTAACCTAACTCTCAACCTAACCTAACCTAACTTTTCGACGCTTTTCTCAATATTTTATATAATACGCATGATAGGAACATAGTTAAACTCTTAAAACACGCTTGTTAGCGGAACCTATCCGCTCCATGTTAAATCTTTAATACAACTAACTTAGTCTTTGAGATCTGCTCGATCAAAAAAATATTAAAAACCTAACTACAACCTAACTCATACTAACATATATTGATACTTACCTCACTTACCTTTCTCCGTTCTTCACTGGCCCGTGGACGCCTCTGCGGACTGCTTTACCGCCGAACTGTCTGTCTTCGTAGTTGCGGCTCTGTACCTGCAACAAAAACAAAGTAATTAATATCAATACATTTTCAGAATTGGATAGGAAATAATTTTACTCTAAATTTAACTAATTGGGACGTATACCGGATTTACGTGACAATTCTTAACTGCCATCATGACGGCTCGCACGCCTCCCAAGCATAGGGTCACCAGGAGCAGGAGCAACTCACTGCTTGAGCAGGACGGCTCTGCTGTCGTGTTACACACCCCAGCGAGCAAACGCAGACTCGCCAGTCTCTTGGAGGATGATATTGAGGTTGAACTCAACCAGGATGGTACGTCGCGAAGCGAACGTAGTGCTTCGCCACCGCCACCGTTGTCATCCCCTGTGCCACCACCATCTCCAACGCTCTCTCGGAGTTCTCAACCTGTGGGGATGCCGACAACCTTGGACCTACACACACAGCGAAAAATAAACGTGGGTGGGGCCTGTTCAAATCAAATAGATGATGATAATAATGTTGTTTCGCCGGCTCCATCCCTTGACATTTTTCCTTTGTCTCAGACTAACACTGTTAAGGAAGCGACTACACAGGATTCGCTCGCTACTTCGGGTTCCTTTAGTCTTCGACCACAAACTCCACCACTTAGGCTTTCTGAACTCACACCAGTACGGAGTCAGATAGCTTCCTTCAACCCGTGTGTTGTCCTTACACCTCTGGATGTACAGGCAGGAATCACTTCAAGAGATGTTATGGCTCTAGTTGAGACCCACCATCCTACTTCGAAAATAAAGGAAGCAAGTGGATCGGAAAGGAAGCAGTCAGTTATTCCCCCGGATACTCCGAGAGTGCAGAGGAAACGCCACAAGGCCGCTGGAGACCTTGCGGACGATCTACCTCCGCCAGAGCATGTGGACACAACCAACAACAATTTTGTGGCCCCTGAGGGTCCGCTCAACACCGAACAAATGCTGCAGTCCATGGTCGGGTTCATGAAGGGCATCGCGTGGAGGGTCCACTCTGCCAAGCATGGGCTTAGCAGAGAGGATAAGGTCTGGATCTATCGTGCCTCTAGGTCCTCGCAAGAGCTTCTTGAAGCCATGTCTACGACTCTTGCCTCCGGGGGAACATCTCTTCCTGACACCATTGAAGGCGTTACCACCTCCAGACCACCCACTTCTAGACCAGCTACCACCACCGGCGGAGAAAGGAATCCCAGACCTGACCAAGGCACGAGCTCGAGACGCACTCCAAGCAGCGGACCAGATCTGGAGTCTATTGTCGAAAGAGCAGTGTCTCGGGCGGTTCGATCAGAGTTGGGCCGATTGAATCCGACTAAGAATGTGGTCCCTTCACTTCCCACTCAGTCAAGGAGTTACGCGCAAATGACAGCTGCTTTTCCTCCCTTGGGTGTGACTCGTAATGTCAATGCCAACCCTCTCCCACCGCAGATCGCTCAAAACCAACAGACTAAGGCCGCAATCATTGTGTCCTGCGGCAAAGAGACCCCTTCCCGGGAAGATGCGATCAAGATCTTGGATCGTAACCTGCAACGCTCCAACACGAAGATAGGTGTCTCGAATATTAAGAAGCTCTCCAGAGGGAAATTCAGGATAGAACTGGATAAGAAGGAAGACGTAGCCCCAGCGATTGCACTTATCAACCAGGACTCAGAAGGCGCAAGAGCGGAAGCGGAGCGCAAAATTCTACCAAGGGTCATTCTAAAGGGAGTCAGCAAGGATATTAACAGAGATAGTCTTATAGCCACGCTCATTGATGACAACGAAGAGTTCGCGGACTTCGAGCAAGATAAAGACCTCAAGTTTTTATTCCTTAGGAGTAACAGGAACCCCAACCTTTTTAACGCCGTTTTGAGTGTCTCTCCGAGGACCTGGCAAATCATGAAGGGGATGCAGCGTGTACGAACCCGTTATCAGAAAGTTCACATAGAGGAATTTTCCCCCTTCATCCAATGCCGCAAGTGCGCTCAATTTGGTCATTCACAATCGAGATGTGCTGCCCCCGCTGTATGTGCCCACTGTGGAAAAACTAACCACGACGAGTCTCACTGTGAGGCAAAGAATAAATCAATGAAACCGACTTGCTCTAACTGCACCAACTACAACGCCCGTTTCAAACTTAGCCGAAATACCGAACATTCCATATTTTCACCTAGCTGCCCGAGATTGTTAACAATGAGAAGTAAGATTTTCAACAAAATAGATTATGGCACCACACAATAATTCCGTCATATCATTCATCCAAGCTAATACTGATCGATCTATTGCTGGCTACAAAGAATTTTTAAGAGAATTTAATAATAATATTAATTCGGTGCAAATTGCACTTGTCTCTGAACCTTACGTTGGCTCGGGCAACTTCGTAAAAAACTTACCAGACGTACATGTTTTTCAAAAAATCGAGGACAATAAGGTAGTTAAGGCCGCCATACTTATGAAGAAGGGCACAAGTGACAAGTTTGGGGCTGTATTCCTTCCTCAATTCTCTACTCCCAATATGGCTGTCGTCAGAGTTGATTACAGTGGCAACTCCTGGATCATTATTTCTATCTATGTTGAGCCCAGGGCTGACACTTTCAACACCCTAGTTAAATTATCAGCTGTGCTCAACAACTTTAACGGCACTGGTGTTGGTTGTCTTATTGGGGGCGACTTTAACGGGTGGCATCCTACTTGGGACCCAACTGGTCGCATTAACCCAAGGGGAACTACTGTCTTTGACCTATTACAGGAGCAAGATCTCTTCTGCTGTAACACTGGAGATACGCCTACATTTGAAACAGTTACACATGGAGAGTACAGGTCTTCTTTCATTGATCTCACCCTTGCGTCGGAAGAGTTAGCTGCTCGAATGTTGGATTGGAAAGTGGACCAAACCGCCTTAGGATCAAACCTTCACAAACTCATCAAATTTAATGTCAAGACGACTGCTGATACCATGACCAACCCTCCCTCATCTTCTACTTTCCGCTACACCATATCCAAGGACACGGACTGGGTGGCCTTCAAAGAATCTCTCACACTGAAGATCCAAGATTCTGGCTTGCTACATACGAACTTTGACACTCTAAGTCAATTTGACTTGGATAGACTCGTTTTAAAGCTAACTGCCTGCATCAACCTATCAGCGGAGGAGGTGTTTCCTATTCGCAGAAACAGCGGTGTCTTTAAAACCAAGCCCATGTGGTGGTCTAAGAACCTTACCGATTTGAAAGACCAAGTAAACGCTGCCCGCAGGGATGCGCTTCAAGCCAGAAGATGCGGCCTTATACAGGAAGAATGCGAGCGTTTAGCAAATGAACACAGGGAAATTAGGGAACAATATTCTGAAGCCATCCGTAAAGAATCTGCCCAAAATTTTCGAGAGTTCTGCGAGCTGCAGACTGGTGAGAACGTCTGGTCTATGACCAATCGCTTGTTGCGCTCGGGAGCTCCTAATAAACCCCCATCCGTCATCCAGATGGATGGCCTCTACACCAGTGACAACCAGTCTACAGCCGATGCTCTGTTGGCACACTTCTTTCCGACTGACCCACAAGAGGTGGACTCTTCAGAGCAGAGTAAGATCCGCGCGGACTGCACTACAACGCCTCACACGCCGGACGATCTACCCTTTTCCTGCGATGAAGTTTTGGAGTGTGTTCAGGGTATGTCACCAAAAAAAGCTCCGGGTCTTGACGGTTTAACCGCAGACATATGCCTCAAGGTTACCAGTTGTTTTCCTGAACTCATCACCAACATCATGAATTGCTGTCTCCGGCTGGGCCATTTCCCGACAAGCTGGAAAACGGCAGTAGTTAAAATTATACCTAAGCCGGGGCTAGAAGACAGTAGCTCGCTCAAAAACCATCGCCCAATTGGCTTAATTTCTGTGTTTGGGAAAATGCTTGAGAAACTATTCACGAGCAGACTTGTCCATCACCAGGCAGTCTCAGGTACTCTCAACTCCAGGCAATATGGATTCCGCAGGCACACTTCTACTGCCCATGCCCTACACGATGCAGTGTCACGAATAGAGGCAGCTGCAGCGTCGGGACTTTTATGCACCGCCATATCGCTGGACATTCAGTCCGCATTCAACCGTGCCTGGTGGCCTGCGATCTTAGAGCGTTTGCGCAGAATTAATTGTCCTGCAAACATATTCAACCTGATTAAGGCATACCTTGACAACAGAAACGTCGTGCTGGCCTACGCAGGAGCGATCGCGCACAGGGCTATGGAGAGAGGATGCGTGCAGGGATCTGCTTGTGGCCCTGCTCTGTGGAACCTGCTCCTTGATGACCTTTTGGAACAGGTACTCCCGGAGGGCTGCCACATTCAGGCCTACGCGGATGATGTTTTGCTCATTGTTTCCGCCAAAAACGCTGTTTCTCTCCAAAATGCCGCATGCAATGCCCTCGATAGGATTGCCACATGGGGTCGCGAGGTTAAGCTCACATTTGGACCTAACAAAACCAAAGCACTAGCTTTCTCCAAGAAAGCGGCCTTCGCCACGATTTACATGGACGGCACTCACATACCCTTTTCCGAGGAGTTCAAACTACTGGGGGTCATTATAGATCATAGGCTGAGGTTCACAAATCATGTTCACTACATAATTGGCAAGGTCACCCGCCTCTTTAACAGATTATGTCTTTTCGTACGTCCCTCCTGGGGAGCCCATCCCGAAAACATTGACTCCATATACCGGTACGTCATTGTGCCTATCGTCACCTACGCGGCCGGTATATGGGGCCACATTGTGAGTAGGAACAATGTCAGGAAAATCCTAGAGTCGGCACAGAGGGGCTTTGCCATTAGAGCTATTCGTGGTTACAGAACAATCTCTACAACAGCGGCCTTGGCGCTGGCCAGATTCTTGCCCCTGGACCTGGAAGTGACCCGCGTAAGAGAGGTTGAAAGGACCCGACTTACCCACACATCCTCGTTCCTTCCATCCACCATCCCCTATGAAACTCCTACACCCCTTTCTCAGATGCTGCACCCCGCAGAGCGCATCACTATCAGCTTCGAACTGACCCAAACGCAGGAGCGCATTGACTTAGCCTGCGCACATAACAGTGTTCAAATATTTACGGATGGCAGCAAACAGGAGGATGGCTCAGTGGGAGCGGCACTCGTGTGCATTGATCCTGACCGGCATGAGAATGATCGCACTGTCATTCGTAAATATAAGCTTCACTCGGCGTGCACTGTGTTTCAGGCTGAGCTTTATGCGATCTGCAGGGCCTGTCAACTCGCGGCTGAAAGGGGTTACGAAAACACCCTTATCCTTTCTGACTCTCGTTCCGCGCTCGAGGCTCTGGGCCAGCGCAGCAGCTCGGAACCCCTAGTAACCTGTACCCATAGAGTTATTTCGCAGCATCTTCCGCATGGGAAGTTCAAATTTTGCTGGGTCAAGGGACACGCGGGAATAATCGGCAACTGCTTGGCCGATACAGCTGCTGGAGCCGCAGCTTCGCTACATTCAAAGGCTTCCTATTCTCATTTCCCTATCTCGTACTCAAAAAAGAAAACCAGAACTCGTGCCTACGAGGCATGGGAAACAAGATACAGCGACTCGCCCCAAGGATCCCATACCCGTTCTCTTTTTCCCAGTTTTGATCTCATTCGTGATCTATACAGCACCGTCTCACCTTCATTTTTCCTTACCCAATACTTGACGGGCCATGGTGCCCACAATTCCTACCTTTGTCGTTTTCATCTGACTGCATCTGATTCCTGTCCATGCAACCATTCCACTCCACAAACTCCCAAACACCTAATAGAGGAGTGCCCTAGATTTGCTGCGGCCAGACACAGCTACCTGGCGCAGTGCCGCCTCCTCAATGGGTCTCCTTTCTCGTTCCTCGATGTCCTCAGCAAGCCATCTCTCACTAAAGCCTTCTGTTCCTTCATCACTAAGACCTTTTCCCAAGTTAAATCCTTTAACTTACAGAATCCTTCCCAATCCTAAATAGAAATAGTTTAGGGACTTAAAACCGCATAGACTGAGTCCTGTGCTGTTCTAGGTTGTTACGTGTTGCACTTTTACCTTCCCTGTAATAACAAAACTAACTGTAAATATGTACATAAGTCTACCTATAAAAAAAAAAAAAAAAAAAAAAAAAAAAAAAAAAAAAAAAAAAAAAAAAAAAAAACCAATACAATAGCAAACAACAAAATCCAAAAAAAAAAAAAAAAAATCATCATTAACGAAGAAGTAACTCATCATTATTTATTACAATTTGACTTTCATATTCTTCTTTCCTTTCCTCGCTTTTCTATACTCTATTTCTTCCTCCTCTATCTCTGATCTGTCCTCTTATATTCTCCCCCCCCCCACACGACTTTCCATCCCCGTATGTACGGAATAGCATACGCAGATGGGGTCTGCGGATCATTAAAACTCAAAATCTTATCACTAAAATACAATAATAAAAGTATTATACCCTATTTAAAACATCAACCCCAAAACTGAAAACTTAGAAGAAAACAAAAAAAAAAAAACCTAACCTAACCTAACCTAACCTAACCTAACCTAACCTAACTTCCCCCGGGTCTGGAAAGCTGCCACTGTTGTTGTGTTAAGGAAGCCGGGGAAGGACACCTACAAGAGTCCAAAGTCCTACAGACCGATCGGCCTCTTGCCAATACTGGGCAAGATTTTTGAAAAAATGATAGTGGCCAGATTAAAACACCACCTCTTACCCAAAATGAGTCCACACCAGTATGGCTTTATGCCACAGAAGAGCACCGAAGACTCCCTCTATACCCTGTTACAGTACATCCGTACCAACCTGAACAACAGGAAAATCATAACTCTGGTTTCGCTGGATATAGAGGGAGCCTTCGATAGCGCATGGTGGCCAGCCATTAGACTCAGGCTGGCAGAAGAAAACTGCCCAGTAAACATCAGAAGGATCGTGGATAGCTACCTTTCTGACCGATCGGTCTCGGTGAGGTATGGTGGAGAGGAGTTTTGTGTAGGCACGGAGAAGGGTTGCGTGCAGGGGTCAATTGCGGGCCCAATCCTCTGGAACCTGCTCCTCGACCCACTCTTGAGGGACCTGCAAAAAGACGGTTTCTATTGTCAGGCGTTTGCAGATGATGTAGTCTTGGTCTTCGTTGGTGATAGAGGATCGGAGATCCAGGGACGGGCCAATGCCGCCCTCGAGCGTGTCCGGAGGTGGGGTGTCAGCAACAAACTCAAATTTGCGCCACATAAGACCAGCGCAATGGTAATAACCAGGAAGCTTAAATACGACACCCCACTTCTGAGCATGGGCGGGGTCGGCATTGCCATGTCCCGCGAAATCAAATTGCTCGGCCTGACTATAGATGACAAACTGACATTCAATTCCCACGTGTCGAATATTTGTAGGAAGGCAACCGGCATTAGCAAACAGCTGTCTAGGGCCGCGAAGGTCAGTTGGGGGTTACACCCGGAGGTCGTACGCACCATATACACTGCGGTAGTTGAGCCAATCGTGCTATACGCCGCGAGTGTCTGGGCTCCTGCCGCACTAAAGCTTGGCGTCCGAAAACAATTAAACTCATTGCAGCGAGGTTTCGCGCAGAAGATCTGCAAGGCCTATCGCACGGTGTCCCTGCACGCAGCACTGATTCTTTCCGGTTTGCTCCCCCTAGACCTCCGAATACGGGAGGCGGCTTCACTGTACGAGGCCAAGAAAGGAGCACCCCAATCAGTGCTGGGTGACAGGGAGATCGAGTGACCGACCCCAGCGCTCCAGGCCCCACACCCTGCCGAGCAAATTAGCATAGAGTTCCACCCCCTGATAGACCAGGAACAAGTAAACGCAAACAGCGATTTTGAAATCAAAATCTTCACAGACGGCAGCAAGATTGACGGCCGGGTTGGTTCTGCTCTATCCTTGTGGAATAGGGAGACCGAAATTAGGGCCGTCAAGCTTGCTTTGCCGCCTTATTGCACGGTCTATCAGGCGGAGCTCCTTGCAATATGCGAGGCGACAGGCCTGGCAACAAAAAGGAAGGAAACCTCGTTCGCGATTTATTCGGACTCGACCGCGGCCCTCCAGTCCGTCGCTAGCCTGGACTGTCTGCACGTCCTGGCCGTAGAAGCAAGGGCAAATATTAGAGCTATTGCCCTCCAAAATAAGAAAGTATCCCTATTTTGGATTAAAGCTCACGTTGGGCTAATAGGTAACGAGCGGGCGGACGAACTGGCGAAGGACGCGGCGCTAAACCTGAAAGTTAGGCCAAGATACGATCTCTGCCCGGTTTCATTCGTCAAGCGTAGCATCCGGATGCAGACGCTCGAGGAATGGAACCGGAGATATAGGGCCGGTGAAACAGCTGCGATAACAAAGATTTTCTTGCCGGACGCAGCTAGGGCCTACCGCATAATCAGAAAGATCGAGACGGACCCCATCCTAACCCAAGTAATGACAGGGCACGGTGGGTTCTCCGAATACTTGGTGGAAAGATTCAACATAGAGCAAAGACTGGAATGTAGGATTTGCCCAAAAAATATAGAAAATATAATGTTAGGTGAAGAAAGAGAATGTTTTATAAAGTTTTGTAAAGATATAGCGATAAGAGTAAATAAGAGAAATAAGATAGATTAGAAAATTATGTTAATATGATATTATTGAATATTATACCTTAGCATAAGATAAAATTAAGAAAATACTGTAGTGTGTAAGAAAATACAAAACTAAAAATGTAAGTAGAATAAAAATAAGGTAGATAGATAATAAAAACATAGTGTAACTAATAATAAGGATGTAACTAGAAATAAAGAAGGCAAATAAAAATTGTAAGTATAGGAAATGTAATAAGATAGCAGAAAGATGAGTCTACAATGCCATGCTTGAAATAAAGATAGAAATCTGTGTAATGTCCAGACTAAACCCTAAATAAAGATAAGAAAAAAGTAGAATAGGCGGTCTATCCCGGCCGTTATTGAATAAAAGACGATGTATGAAACTGAAGTATGAAGAATGGAAGTGCGAGAGGCATAAATGCGAGAACTAGTATGAAAGAGTAGCTAAAAATAAAACTGTAAAAACAGGCTCTAACCCTATGTTAGAGGTAGAAGTATTAAAAAAAAAAAAAAAAAAAAAAAAAAAAAAAAAACCTAACCTAACCTAACAAAATTCAACCTAACAAAAAACAACTCATCAAATCATCATCATCATCATCATCATCATCATCATCATCATCATCATCATCATCATCATCATCATCATCATCATCATCATCATCATCATCATCATCATCATCATCATCATCATCATCATCATCATCATCATCATCATCATCATCATCATCATCATCATCATCATCATCATCATCACCACCGTCACCGTCATCGTCATCGTCATCGTCATCGTCATCGTCATCGTCATCGTCATCGTCATCGTCATCGTCATCGTCATCGTCATCGTCATCGTCATCGTCATCGTCATCGTCATCGTCATCGTCATCGTCATCGTCATCGTCATCGTCATCGTCATCGTCATCGTCATCGTCATCGTCATCGTCATCGTCATCGTCATCGTCATCGTCATCGTCATCGTCATCGTCATCGTCATCGTCATCGTCATCGTCATCGTCATCGTCATCGTCATCGTCATCGTCATCGTCATCGTCATCGTCATCGTCATCGTCATCGTCATCGTCATCGTCATCGTCATCGTCATCGTCATCGTCATCGTCATCGTCATCGTCATCGTCATCGTCATCGTCATCGTCATCGTCATCGTCATCGTCATCGTCATCGTCATCGTCATCGTCATCGTCATCGTCATCGTCATCGTCATCGTCATCGTCATCGTCATCGTCATCGTCATCGTCATCGTCATCGTCATCGTCATCGTCATCGTCATCGTCATCGTCATCGTCATCGTCATCGTCATCGTCATCGTCATCGTCATCGTCATCGTCATCGTCATCGTCATCGTCATCGTCATCGTCATCATCATCATCATCATCATCAAGTTAGGTTAACTTTTGTTAGGTTAACTTTTGTTAGGTTAAGTTTTGTTAGGTAAAGTTTTGTTAGGTTAACTTTTGTTAGGTTAACTTTTGTTAGGTTAAGTTTTGTTAGGTTAAGTTTTGTTAGGTTAACTTTTGTTAGGTTAAGTTTTGTTAGGTTAAGTTTTGTTAGGTTAACTTTTGTTAGGTTAAGTTTTGTTAGGTTAAGTTTTGTTAGGTTAAGTTTTGTTAGGTTAACTTTTGTTAGGTTAACTTTTGTTAGGTTAACTTTTGTTAGGTTAACTTTTGTTAGGTTAACTTTTGTTAGGTTAAGCTTTGTTTACTCCGTTTTATTTCTTACAGAGTCGTCAAATTGAAAAGTGACCTTAATATAACACAAATGTTTGCACATTAATTGTTAATAGACATATCAAATCTGTTGGTTTTGTTTTTCAACTTCAAACTCAAATATCTGGGTAAGAATATAAATTACGAGATTTTTTTACTTTTTTCTTCTTGTTTTTAATGACTTATTCTATCGATTGGTATCTCTTTTATCACAGGCCTCAAAAACTGTCATTTTTATAAATGGTGGACAGGTAGGTATGCCAAAAGCACATGAGATGATCTTTTTTAATACAATTCTTTCTCTAACTTCCTTTTTAGTTGTTTCTATTCAAAGGTTAGGTTTTGTAGGTTACGTTTTGTTAGGTTAGGTTTTGGTAGGTTAGGTTTTGTTTGGTTAGGGTTTTTTAGGTTAGGTTATGTTTGTTAGGTTAAAGAGCTTATGAGACCATCCCTAATCAAGGATCTTTAGAGTCCACTTAAGCATCCGCTTTGCAGTCGGCAAACCTTCTGATAACACCTGCGAATGAATCAACTGTATCGAATTAATAATTTATTAAGTATATCGAAACATATTAATGTATAAACACAAAAATCTATCTATCTATCTATCTATCTATCTATCTATCTATCTATCTATCTATCTATCTATCTATCTATCTATCTATCTATCTATCTATCTATCTATCTATCTATCTATCTATCTATCTATCTATCTATCTATCTATCTATCTATCTATCTATCTATCTATCTATCTATCTATCTATCTATCTATCTATCTATCTATCTATCTATCTATCTATCTATCTATCTATCTATCTATCTATCTATCTATCTATCTATCTATCTATCTATCTATCTATCTATCTATCTATCTATCTATCTATCTATCTATCTATCTATCTATCTATCTATCTATCTATCTATCTATCTATCTATCTATCTATCTATCTATCTATCTATCTATCTATCTATCTATCTATCTATCTATCTATCTATCTATCTATCTATCTATCTATCTATCTATCTATCTATCTATCTATCTATCTATCTATCTATCTATCTATCTATCTATCTATCTATCTATCTATCTATCTATCTATCTATCTATCTATCTATCTATCTATCTATCTATCTATCTATCTATCTATCTATCTATCTATCTATCTATCTATCTATCTATCTATCTATCTATCTATCTATCTATCTATCTATCTATCTATCTATCTATCTATCTATCTATCTATCTATCTATCTATCTATCTATCTATCTATCTATCTATCTATCTATCTATCTATCTATCTATCTATCTATCTATCTATCTATCTATCTATCTATCTATCTATCTATCTATCTATCTATCTATCTATCTATCTATCTATCTATCTATCTATCTATCTATCTATCTATCTATCTATCTATCTATCTATCTATCTATCTATCTATCTATCTATCTATCTATCTATCTATCTATCTATCTATCTATCTATCTATCTATCTATCTATCTATCTATCTATCTATCTATCTATCTATCTATCTATCTATCTATCTATCTATCTATCTATCTATCTATCTATCTATCTATCTATCTATCTATCTATCTATCTATCTATCTATCTATCTATCTATCTATCTATCTATCTATCTATCTATCTATCTATCTATCTATCTATCTATCTATCTATCTATCTATCTATCTATCTATCTATCTATCTATCTATCTATCTATCTATCTATCTATCTATCTATCTATCTATCTATCTATCTATCTATCTATCTATCTATCTATCTATCTATCTATCTATCTATCTATCTATCTATCTATCTATCTATCTATCTATCTATCTATCTATCTATCTATCTATCTATCTATCTATCTATCTATCTATCTATCTATCTATCTATCTATCTATCTATCTATCTATCTATCTATCTATCTATCTATCTATCTATCTATCTATCTATCTATCTATCTATCTATCTATCTATCTATCTATCTATCTATCTATCTATCTATCTATCTATCTATCTATCTATCTATCTATCTATCTATCTATCTATCTATCTATCTATCTATCTATCTATCTATCTATCTATCTATCTATCTATCTATCTATCTATCTATCTATCTATCTATCTATCTATCTATCTATCTATCTATCTATCTATCTATCTATCTATCTATCTATCTATCTATCTATCTATCTATCTATCTATCTATCTATCTATCTATCTATCTATCTATCTATCTATCTATCTATCTATCTATCTATCTATCTATCTATCTATCTATCTATCTATCTATCTATCTATCTATCTATCTATCTATCTATCTATCTATCTATCTATCTATCTATCTATCTATCTATCTATCTATCTATCTATCTATCTATCTATCTATCTATCTATCTATCTATCTATCTATCTATCTATCTATCTATCTATCTATCTATCTATCTATCTATCTATCTATCTATCTATCTATCTATCTATCTATCTATCTATCTATCTATCTATCTATCTATCTATCTATCTATCTATCTATCTATCTATCTATCTATCTATCTATCTATCTATCTATCTATCTATCTATCTATCTATCTATCTATCTATCTATCTATCTATCTATCTATCTATCTATCTATCTATCTATCTATCTATCTATCTATCTATCTATCTATCTATCTATCTATCTATCTATCTATCTATCTATCTATCTATCTATCTATCTATCTATCTATCTATCTATCTATCTATCTATCTATCTATCTATCTATCTATCTATCTATCTATCTATCTATCTATCTATCTATCTATCTATCTATCTATCTATCTATCTATCTATCTATCTATCTATCTATCTATCTATCTATCTATCTATCTATCTATCTATCTATCTATCTATCTATCTATCTATCTATCTATCTATCTATCTATCTATCTATCTATCTATCTATCTATCTATCTATCTATCTATCTATCTATCTATCTATCTATCTATCTATCTATCTATCTATCTATCTATCTATCTATCTATCTATCTATCTATCTATCTATCTATCTATCTATCTATCTATCTATCTATCTATCTATCTATCTATCTATCTATCTATCTATCTATCTATCTATCTATCTATCTATCTATCTATCTATCTATCTATCTATCTATCTATCTATCTATCTATCTATCTATCTATCTATCTATCTATCTATCTATCTATCTATCTATCTATCTATCTATCTATCTATCTATCTATCTATCTATCTATCTATCTATCTATCTATCTATCTATCTATCTATCTATCTATCTATCTATCTATCTATCTATCTATCTATCTATCTATCTATCTATCTATCTATCTATCTATCTATCTATCTATCTATCTATCTATCTATCTATCTATCTATCTATCTATCTATCTATCTATCTATCTATCTATCTATCTATCTATCTATCTATCTATCTATCTATCTATCTATCTATCTATCTATCTATCTATCTATCTATCTATCTATCTATCTATCTATCTATCTATCTATCTATCTATCTATCTATCTATCTATCTATCTATCTATCTATCTATCTATCTATCTATCTATCTATCTATCTATCTATCTATCTATCTATCTATCTATCTATCTATCTATCTATCTATCTATCTATCTATCTATCTATCTATCTATCTATCTATCTATCTATCTATCTATCTATCTATCTATCTATCTATCTATCTATCTATCTATCTATCTATCTATCTATCTATCTATCTATCTATCTATCTATCTATCTATCTATCTATCTATCTATCTATCTATCTATCTATCTATCTATCTATCTATCTATCTATCTATCTATCTATCTATCTATCTATCTATCTATCTATCTATCTATCTATCTATCTATCTATCTATCTATCTATCTATCTATCTATCTATCTATCTATCTATCTATCTATCTATCTATCTATCTATCTATCTATCTATCTATCTATCTATCTATCTATCTATCTATCTATCTATCTATCTATCTATCTATCTATCTATCTATCTATCTATCTATCTATCTATCTATCTATCTATCTATCTATCTATCTATCTATCTATCTATCTATCTATCTATCTATCTATCTATCTATCTATCTATCTATCTATCTATCTATCTATCTATCTATCTATCTATCTATCTATCTATCTATCTATCTATCTATCTATCTATCTATCTATCTATCTATCTATCTATCTATCTATCTATCTATCTATCTATCTATCTATCTATCTATCTATCTATCTATCTATCTATCTATCTATCTATCTATCTATCTATCTATCTATCTATCTATCTATCTATCTATCTATCTATCTATCTATCTATCTATCTATCTATCTATCTATCTATCTATCTATCTATCTATCTATCTATCTATCTATCTATCTATCTATCTATCTATCTATCTATCTATCTATCTATCTATCTATCTATCTATCTATCTATCTATCTATCTATCTATCTATCTATCTATCTATCGGAACGGAACGGAACGGAACGGAACGGAACGGAACGGAACGGAACGGAACGGAACGGAACGGAACGGAACGGAACGGAACGGAACGGAACGGAACGGAACGGAACGGAACGGAACGGAACGGAACGGAACGGAACGGAACGGAACGGAACGGAACGGAACGGAACGGAACGGAACGGAACGGAACGGAACGGAACGGAACGGAACGGAACGGAACGGAACGGAACGGAACGGAACGGAACGGAACGGAACGGAACGGAACGGAACGGAACGGAACGGAACGGAACGGAACGGAACGGAACGGAACGGAACGGAACGGAACGGAACGGAACGGAACGGAACGGAACGGAACGGAACGGAACGGAACGGAACGGAACGGAACGGAACGGAACGGAACGGAACGGAACGGAACGGAACGGAACGGAACGGAACGGAACGGAACGGAACGGAACGGAACGGAACGGAACGGAACGGAACGGAACGGAACGGAACGGAACGGAACGGAACGGAACGGAACGGAACGGAACGGAACGGAACGGAACGGAACGGAACGGAACGGAACGGAACGGAACGGAACGGAACGGAACGGAACGGAACGGAACGGAACGGAACGGAACGGAACGGAACGGAACGGAACGGAACGGAACGGAACGGAACGGAACGGAACGGAACGGAACGGAACGGAACGGAACGGAACGGAACGGAACGGAACGGAACGGAACGGAACGGAACGGAACGGAACGGAACGGAACGGAACGGAACGGAACGGAACGGAACGGAACGGAACGGAACGGAACGGAACGGAACGGAACGGAACGGAACGGAACGGAACGGAACGGAACGGAACGGAACGGAACGGAACGGAACGGAACGGAACGGAACGGAACGGAACGGAACGGAACGGAACGGAACGGAACGGAACGGAACGGAACGGAACGGAACGGAACGGAACGGAACGGAACGGAACGGAACGGAACGGAACGGATCGGAACGGAACGGAACGGAACGGAACGGAACGGAACGGAACGGAACGGAACGGAACGGAACGGAACGGAACGGAACGGAACGGAACGGAACGGAACGGAACGGAACGGAACGGAACGGAACGGAACGGAACGGAACGGAACGGAACGGAACGGAACGGAACGGAACGGAACGGAATCAGGTTTCTGAATGATGTATGCAAGTAATTCGCGATAGGGATATGTTTCGTAAAAGGAACCGCTCGAGTGCTTCCAAAAGTTTTATTTTCAAGGCTTGATATATCGCATGTAGTAGCTCCCCCAGGTTTCTGAATGATGTATGCAAGTAATTCGCGATAGGGATATGTTTCGTAAAAGGAACCCCTCGAGTGCTTTCAAAAGTTTTAGTTTCAAGGCTTGATATATGGCATGCAGTAGCTCCCCAAGGTTTCTGAAAGATGTGTACAAGTAATTCGCGATAGGGATGTGTTTCGTAAAAGGAACTTATCGAGTGTATCTAAAAATTTTTTTATCAAGGTTTGATATATCGCATGCAGTAGCTCCTCAAGGTTTCTGAAAGATGTGTGCAAGTAATTCGCGAAAGGTATGTGTTTCGTAAAAGAAACCCTTCGAGTGCTTTCAAAAATTTTATTTTCAAGGCTTGATATATCGCATGCAGTAGCTCCCCAAGGTTTCTGAAAGATGTGTACAAGTAATTCGCGATAGGGATGTGTTTCGTAAAAGGAACTTATCGAGTGTATCTAAAATTTTTTTATCATGGTTTGATATATCGCATGCAGTCGCTTCCCAAGGTTTCTGAAAGATGTGTGCAAGTAATTCGCGAAAGGTATGTGTTTCGTAAAAGAAACCCTTCGAGTGTTTTCAAAAATTTTATTTTCAAGGCTTGATATATCGCATGCAGTAGCTCCCCAAGGTTTCTGAAAGATATGTGCAAGTAATTCACGATAGGGACGTGTTTCGTGAAAGGAACCCCTCGAGTGCTTCCAAAGGTTTTATTTTCAAGGCTTGATATATCGCATGCAGCAGCTTCCCAAGGCTTCTGAAATATGTGTACAAGTAATTCGCGATAGGGATGTGTTTCGTAGAAGGAACCTTTATATTATGTTTGCCTTTATATATTTTTGTAGGTACTTGGGTTACCTCCTTTGTTACGTTTAAAAGAGCGTGGGTGTAGAAATACACGTACAAGTGTTTTGTAAAATGCTTTAATTCATAGGGAGATACTACATTTTGTTTTATAGTATATTTAAACAAAAATACTTAAAACAAATTGTTTATTATGCAGAAAGTAAAATATCGTTTGTATTACATCGATCAGCTTAAACTAACTAAATTATAAATATGACGATTCACTAAAAATAGATAGCCGAGTACCATGATATCACTACTTATGTTATAAATAATTAAAATTAAATCTTTGATCTTATAACAATTTTTATAGAAATCTGTTTTAATTAAAAATCATAACAACGACTTAATAAAAATAAAAATGTATTTGAAATATGGCAACGATAGCGATCAGACATTTTAACGGAGGCGAACGAAACGGCGACATTCCCCGACGGACGTCTAATAGATCTGTGTACTAAATAGTCTTAAAACGTACAAACCGAGCGACTGTGCTTTCGTATCGTAGCTACCGTATTCATCTGTCGCCGGATCTTCGTCTGTCGACGGAACGGGGGAGATGATTACGGATTTATTCGAAACGATCTAAGAATCATCGTCGTCGTGGAGCGGACCGGTCGTCGAACGAGCCGAGAGTAGCGGCGCGGTGGAGTATCAGGCGATGCTCAGGAAGTAGAAAGCGAGTAGAGCCGCCGCGTACAGCAGCCCGCTGCCCGCCAGCAGCGCCCGCACGGCCGCGCGCTGCCCCGCCCCGCCCCGCGCCCCGCCCCCGCCCCCGCGCCCGCCTCGCCGCGCCCCGTTGTTGTAGCGCTCCGTGTTGAGGATCTTGCGCTGCAGCCCGCGCCCGGACTCGCGGCGCCGCACCTCGCTCCCGTCCCCGCACCCGTCTCCGCCGCCCGGCGCCGCCTCGTGCTCCTCCCGCGCCGGAGACGCCGCCTCTTCAGGCAGCGCAAACTGCGGCCGAGGCTCGTCGTCGGGCGCCGCCGACCGCGGTCGCGACGCCGGCGACCGAGGGCGGCGGCGAGGTGTGCCCGCTCGCACCCGGGGTACGCCCCCGCCCGCCACCCCCGCCTGCCTGTAGCCGAGCGACGGGCGCCACGTCGGAGGCGTCTCGTCGGTCGCGTCGTCGAACCGAACGTCGGTCTCGATCGTGAGCACGCCCGAGTCGAGGCCGAGCGGTCCCCGGCCGAGCCGCGGCTCCGGCGGGCGGCGGGGCGGGTCGGCCGGCAGCAGCACGCCGGCGCCGACGGTCGAGCGCGGCGCCGGCGTCCGCAGCGGCATGTGGTGGGGGGCGTGCGACGGCGGCGGTGGACACGCGAGCGCCCGCGGGGCGCCGGCGTCGTCGGCGACGAGGCGGCGCGCGGGCGAGGGGCGCGCGCGCAGCGGCAGCCCGTAGCGGAAGTAGCGGTCGCTGTAGACGACGGTGGCGAGCGCGCCGGGCCGCGCCGGCAGCAGGTTGTACACCTTGGCGACGACGGGCGGCGGCGGGCGGCGCAGCAGGCGGCGCAGCGCGCGGCGCGGGCGCGTGGGCGCCAGCTCGTAGGGCGCGGCGTAGCGGCGGCGCGGGGAGGGCGCGCGGCGCAGGTGGCGCGGGCGGCGCGGGCGCGGCCGCCCGGCGCGTCAGTCGCCGCCCAGGGGACGCGCGCGGCGGGCGGCCGCCAGCTCGTGCAGCGCCTCGAGCGCGCTCGCGGAGCTCCAGGCCTGCGTGCGGCACGAGTCGGCGCAGAAGGCGCCGCCGGCGTTCGTTAGCTCCGGCAGGCCGCGCCACGGCGACGTGCGGATCTCGGCGAGCAGGGGCCCGAGCGTCGCATACGCGGCGGCGACGGTGCGCGCATAGCGACCGTTCTCGTGCGCGAACGCGAGCCGCGCACGGACGTAGAAGCCGAGCGGCCACACCCACTCGGGGCCCTGGTGGTAGTTGTAGCCGTGCGCGACCGCCGGGTCGGAGCCGTTGTTCGAGTTGTCGTAGTCGCCGCGGTACGCCCAATCGGCCGGGTCGAGCGTTTTGACGCCGAGCGGGCCGAGCAGGAGCCGCTCGACGTTGTCGAGCGCGAGCCAGGCGTGCTTGGGGTCGAAGAGCGCGGGCGCGACCGCCATCGCGACGGGGAAGTTGCAGCGCAGCTGGTAGTCGGCCCAGGCGCGCGTGGCTCGGTGCGTGTCCTTGTAGATGGCGCGGCGGTGCACGAGGTCGGGGCGCGCGTCGAGCGCGGAGGGCGCGGGCGGCACCCAGAAGGCGCGCTCGAAGTGCTGGCGCAGGCGCTCGGCCCAGGCGGCCCAGGCCCAGGAGGTGAGCGTGCCGTCGCGGTGCCGGCGCACGAGCCCCGGGTAGGGGTAGCGCTGGGCGGCGTGCTGGTCCCGGAGCCAGGCGGCGGCGGCGTACGCGAGCGCGACGAGCTCCACGGCGCTGCCGTCGCGGGGCGTTGCGGGCACTCCGCGCGTGCCGGCCGCCTCAGAGGAGCCCATCTTGTCCATCCAGGTGCCGCAGTTGGCGTCGTTGCCACCGAACGGGAACCCGGTCTCGGGATCGATGCCGATCTGCACGTTGAACCCTTTGTCGGACATGTGCGCGTCGATCTGCCGGCCGGCGTTGCGCTCGCGGAACACGAGCCCCTGTGGACCGGGGACGGCGATGAGTCTCGTTATCTGTCGGGTCGGGAGGCGGGAAGGGGTGGGCGGTCGGGTCGTCACCTGGAAGTGCACGTCGAGCGTCTCCTGCATGACGTCGTGCAGCGGCTGGTCGGCGGCGCCGGGCGGCGCGGGGGACGCGTCGTCCTTCGGGAACAACCGAGACACCGGCTCCGACAGCAGCGCGTACCCGTTAGGTGCCTCGGTGCAGTACTACGAACATATTATTATAATCTTTAATCACGCATGACTGCTTAAACGAGGTATGGTATACATTAAAAAAAGTAGTTGTAGCGCGCGTCGCGGCCGGCGTCCAGCAGGTTGTAGGTATGATCATAGCAGGCACGCCGTGGTTACCTGTTGTATGGTGTAGAGCCACCACCAGACGGCGTCGCGGCAGTTGTAGCGCGCGTTGCGGCCGGCGTCCAGCAGGTTGGGCACGAGCCCGTGGCGCACGCACGCCGCGAACCCCAGAATGTGCGCGCGCGCCTCCTATACAACAACTCCTACTTATCATAGGCTCATCATTATCACTGTAATAATACTAGTTTATCAATAGGCGACGCAAGACGCTGTCGAGGATCTAACAAAGTTAATTGGGGAGAAAGTAGATAAAGGAAATAAATGCCTTGCTGTGTTCCTTGATCTCAAAAAGGCATTTGATACGGTTTCTGTGCCTATTCTTGTGCAAAGGCTTGAGGGGATTGGAATCAGAGGTACTGCTCTGTCATTATTCCAAAGTTATCTCACTGAAAGAAAACAGGTTGTTAAAATCGATAAACTTAAAAGTAACGAAGAGAGTGTCACATTTGGAGTCCCACAAGGAAGTGTACTCGGTCCGACACTCTTCTTAGTTTATATAAATGAACTGTGTAGTTTGCAAAGCACTGGAGGGCAGATTTTCTGTTATGCTGACGACACAGCTATAGTTTTCTCGGGTAGTTCCTGGGAACATGTTCGCTCAGCTACTGAATTAGGAATCGCAAAAATATCTTATTGGCTTAAGCAAATCTTCTAACCCTAAACACAGCCAAAACAAATTATATTTGCTTTGCTCCTAGCCAAAAAACACAACCCGGTGAAGATTTTAACATAAGAATTCATGAGTGTAAATCTCAGGCCCATGCAAACTGTGAATGTAACTGTCCCTACATCCAAAAAGTAGAAAGGGCACGATATCTTGGAGTTATCGTAGACCAGAGATTGTCGTGGCATTCGCAAATTGAATTGGTTATTAGCCGAGTTCGGAAACTGATTTGGATTTTTAAATCATGTTATGACAAGAAAGTTATTAAATAAAATATACATTGCATTGGTGCAGTCTGTCATAGAGTACTGCATTTCGATTTGGGGAGGAGCCACAAAAACAATTATGCTTAATCTTGAAAGGGCTCAAAGATCCTTAATAATGTATTTCAAACCATTTAGACACCCCACTGTAAAACTTTATATGGAATGTGGATTGCTATCTATAAGAAAGCTATATATTTTGAATACAGCTATGAGGTTCCATAAAACATCACCTTTTGATCCCACAAAATTAACTAGAAGACGAAAAGATATTGTGGCGAACCCCCTTCCAACACGTACTGCTTTTGCCAGACGTCAATATTCCTCACAGAGTATTCACATTTATAATTCTATTAATCTTGCTTTGAACATAATATCCTAAGAAAAGCTACGGGTGTAAAAATGATATAATAGAATGGCTTAAAGAATTGACATATGAAAAAACTGAAAATATTCTGGAAAGATTGTGCTAACTATGGTAATGAACACTAGATACTTCTCTTAAAAATCACATACATATTCACTACATATACACTACACACACACGCACACACACACACACACACACGCACACACACACACACACACACACACACAAAGACACATATACACACACACACACACACACACACAATTGTTTAATTGGAACGATTACTTAAATTAAAATTTAAATATATAATATTTTTTTAGATTCTAGTTATCTAATAAAAATGTAAACTTTAATGATTTATACCACCTCTGATTTTGTACTTGTATGCTCAATAGCTTTTAATCTAGCACTAAGGCAAGAGCGAGTCACCCCAACACGAGTATTGATATTGCTCTCTGGGGCTGTCTCAGTGAAATTCTGTAATTGAATTATTGAGTAATAATAGTAGATTATGCAATAAGGGCTTAAAGTAGTGTATTCTGTCCCGGGCGCTATATTGAACCCCGAGTACGAGGGATTCTATGGTTAACTCCCGAGCAGAGCGAGGGAGTTAAGGCTAGAATCCTGAGTACGAGGTGTTCAAGATCGCCCAAGACAAATACACATTTAAGCCCGCGATGCATACTCTACTTTTTATACTTTCTGCGAGGCAACTGAAACCAATGACTGTTATAAAGAAAGTACTTAAGTATTTTTTTTTCATCTATTCTGTAGTGGTCAGTTCGACATTCGAATAAATCCTTCTTGATGCGCTGGTGAAAATAAATTTCGTAAAAAGTTTACGTTATTCTTTTTTTAATTTGTATAGGCAGTGCAAAGAAAATGATAACATGCAGCCTAACTCAGAATAAAATCTCATTATTTTTTTTAAATAATAAATATTTGACAACATCGCATACATTGCTCCGATTCCAAAGTAAGCAGCTAAAGCACTTGTGTTTTGGAAATCAGAGACAACGGTGTTATCACAAACACCCAGACCTGAGCCAATATAGAAAAGTTCGTTTTCGAAATTGACCCAGCCGGGGATCGAACCCGGGACCTCAGAGATGGCGACACCTTGAAAACCGGTGTACAAAGCCACTCGACCACGGAGGTCGTCAACATACAGCCTAACTCTGAATAAAATCTCATTGCACCTTAACATTTTTGAAACCAACCTCGATCAAGCATGACATAGGTTGCATTCCAAATTCAAATCACATTATTCCCATGGGAAAAATGACTTACTTTAGGAAAGGTTTGCATGACACATAATATGCCATTGACGAGCAGGTAGTATAAAAACTATATTTTATTTATTATTTATCAAACTGATGCATAACGAAGGGTATTAATACCCGAGTGTGTGTTAAAAAACTGAGCCGTAGGCGAAGTTATTAATAGTATCACACGAGTGTTTTAATACCTAGTTATGTGCAGTTTCATACACTTGAACTTACTTTATCTTCACTCATACAGACCATAAAGTTGAAATAAAAAAAGTATATTATTCCAACTCACAGCCACGGAAAATGGCGGGAAATTTAGATTCTCATTGCGTTGCGCATGACTGCGCAGCGCGCGCATCCATAGACAATGGGTGCATTCCAACACTGAGTCATCGATCGTCATAGAGTACATTTTGTCATTTATATCAAAATCCAGAAAAATTGTTGAGTGGCAGCATCAAGGCACCACTTAACATATGGAAAGTAATAGATTTAAACATTGGGTGCATTCCAACAGATAAATCGCCGAGTCATCAATCACCACAGTATTACATTTTATTTTAATTAGTTTTAATGTTTAATTTTATTACTTTCTATAGTTTTAGTGCGTTGGAATGCACCCATTAAAATAACTTAGTTTCCATGGTTAGAATCCACTCTAAGGTGATCGATGACCCAGCGATTAGCCTGCTGAAATGCATCCAATGACACTATTTTTCTACATTGTCAATGAGCCCATATGCACCAATAAATTAAAAAGTAAAAGTGTGCTATAAAAATTAAAAGTTATGTGATATAGTGAATTACACTATCAGCACGTACTCAATAGTACGTGATAATTAAGGTCTTCCTGATAGTCAAGGCGTCCTTCCTCTAGTCACGTATAGATGTGATGTTAATTAGTATTTAAGATGATACACTAGAGGATAAAGATTATTCATTCAACGCAAGACATTGTTTCATTTCGGGTCTCCGTCCCAACGCCATTACATGGCGACCGTGACATGGTGTCACAAGTCCGCGCCGCGAAATCGCTAGTTGAAGTCTACAAAATATCAGGAAAATAGTGCTACACGGGCCTACAAGAAGAAATAAGAAGAAAAAACTGTAAGCCAAAAATTGTCTTAACTATGGGAAACCCACAATCTAAAGACAATATTATTGTCAGTCAATCACCAACTCAATCGGCGGCAGCATCAACTCCCTTGGCCGTTGGGACGGAGACCTTCGGAGATCTTTTTACTGACCATCGTCGTAGTACTACGCACAACTGTTAGAAGAGGTGGAACGCAGAGCGGTTCGACGGGCAATTGGACCAGCACAGAACGTGTAAGCCAGCACGAATTAATAGAACTATGCTACCAAGAATCTATGTGTGTGTGAGTGATATTTTTTTTTTCTCTCTAAAGTGTGTTCATGGCAAATCTGTCAGAGCTCTTGAGTGAGCTTAAGGCTATTAGAGACTCTATTATTAAATTAAGTAAGGACAAACGTTATTCCGCTCAGGGACAGAATAAGTTTTTAAGAGCAAAGGAAATTAAAAATATTTTTGAACAAATATCTTCAGACTTATGTAAAAAAAAAAAGGAATAGATGTCGTAGAATTACAAATAACAAAAGCAATCTCGTCAAAGTTTTATGTAATTTTGAGGAAATCGAGTCGCTCGTTAACTCGCATCATTCAGAAACGATAACAACTATGGCTATCAAGCGTTTCGCTGACGGCCTAAACAATGCTCGTACAAGCATTTTAGTTACGTCTAGATTCGTAAGCACAGTAAGCACAGGCAATAACTATAGCTTTAAAACAAGAAGATTCGGTAGTGAAACCACAAATAAACAATTATGTTAACTATGTTCCGAACCAGCGATATGAAAAAATAAATAAAAACTATCATCAGCAATATAATAAGTCACGTAACAACAACGCGACGAGTCAGCAAGGTCGGGATCGTGCCTACTATAACTCGAATAGGTTTCAGGGTCAGCGCAACACCAGGTTTACGTCACCTCATAATAAACATAGGAATGTACATTTCTTAGTTGACTCAGCAGAACAGTCTAATGACGAGAACGAAAGTGAACGTCAGAGTATACGTCAGAACGAACATCATAGCAATTATTTTTTTTTCGTTCTGAATAGCGCTGAGGTAGATAATTGTTAATACTACGTATAAATACGTATAAAAACTTCGTGAAGTTGAGGAAAAATAAAAGATACGTCTCACAGACGGGTGATATGTTATTTAGTGACTCTACTATTTACATAAATCAGGAATCTCTACTAACGGAGGCGCGCCGAGACGCAACGATAGGAGAACTGAGTGCATTATGTAAAAAATATAATATTGTAGAAGTCGTTGTGATTAAAAATGGGTTTAATAAAAAGTTTATTAAAATTTTGACCCAAACTTTCATGAAACATAAAGAATTACCGCGGTTATGTATTATTAATAACCAAGTTAAACATGTTACAAATAAAGACTTGATACGTGTTATACTAAATGATTATCATTTATTGCCGACAAGTGGTCATGTAGGCATAAATAAAATGACTAAGAATATTCGAAAAAAATATTTTTGGAGTAATATGCAAAAAGACATAACTGAATATGTGACTCGCTATAAAGATTGCCAAAAGCAGAAATTTTGTAATAAAAATAATAAAGAGAAAATGGTAATAACCACTACAGCATCTACTTCTTTTGAAAAATTATATTTAGATATTGTGGGACCGTTGGAGGTCGATAATTTGGGTAATAAATACATATTAACAATACAATGCGAATTGACAAAGTTTGTAGAAGCTTACCCAATACTTGATAAGTCAGCTGAAACTGTTGCTAGGGTTTTTACTGAAAATTTTATTTTACGATATGGTACTCCCAGGGTTATTGCGACTGACTGTGGAACGGAATTTATTAATTCCACGTTAGAAACAGTATGTAAATTGCTAAATATTGATAAGTTAAATTCAACACCCTATCATCATGAGAGTATAGGTTCGCTAGAAAACTGGCACAAACATCTCGGATGTTACTTGAGAATACAAACACAGAATCAGTCGGCAAATTGGAGTACCTGGATACCATATTGGTGCTTTGCTTATAATAATTCTGTAAATACTAGTACAAAATACTCCCCTTATGAACTAGTTTTTGGGACAACATGTAACGTACCTAGTAATTTAGTTAGTAAAGTTGATCCCTTATATGTATACGACAATTATCCATCGGAGTTAAAATTTAGATTGCAAATAGCTCATAATGATGCCAGGAACAACTTATTAATATCAAAACAAAGTAGAAAAACTAATTATGATTTAGATTGTAAGGAAGTACACTACAAAAAAGGTGATCTACTCTTGTATAAGAATGAAAATTATAATAAATTGAATGACTTGTATTTAGGTCCATTTGAAGTTTTAGAAGAGCTAGGTACTAATGTAAAAATATTAAAGAATAATAAAGAATATATAGTTCATAAGAATAGGACTAAGATATTTAGAAAATAAGAGTTTACTTTTCAGGGAAGGTATGCCTAGCCTTTTCAGGGGAGGTGTGATATAGTGAATTACACTATCAGCACGTACTCAATAGTACGTGATAATTAAGGTCTTCCTGATAGTCAAGGCGTCCTTCCTCTAGTCACGTATAGATGTGATGTTAATTAGTATTTAAGATGATACACTAGAGGATAAAGATTATTCATTCAACGCAAGACATTGTTTCATTTCGGGTCTCCGTCCCAACGCCATTACAGTTATTTTATGATGCAGTTGATTGAATTGTAATGGGATAAATTATTGTTTAATTTCACCTATTCACGAAAATAAAGTATTTATTTATTTCAAATTGACACACCATCAACAATAACACAATTAATACAAAAAAAAAATCTGATATAAATATAGGACCGCGTGCATTATCTTTACAGGTGTATACAACACACAAACAATTATAAGTGGTACAAATAGTCTGCCCCCACATATCTAAATACTTATTTTATAAAGGGGTCACTGTTCCATGAGAATGAGAACAAATATCAATACTATCGGAGACCTTATTGTACGATTCCATAAGACGATTCAGTGGTGCCACCAGCTTTGTACGGTATGCTGAAAGTCTCTAGCATGGGGTGACGGGGTATCCTCCATGGAACTTTGAAATCGATTTGAGCTAATATATCGGATGCATCAATGTTCCCATTCAAAAGCTTATGCAATAAAAGAACGTCAGAAATGTTTCTACGTTTTTCCAAAGTGTGAATTCCAAAGTGCTCGAGACTTTTTTCACAATTCGCACGATAGGGACAGCCAAGAGTTTTATATGCTAAAAATCGGGTAAAGTTACGTTGTATTCGCTCGAGCCTGTCTTTGTGAGTTTGGTATTGCCAAATGTATATTTAGAATGAAAACATTTTTATTTCTTGTAAATTTAATAAATTGACACTTGCTTGCGTTCAAAACCATGTTGTTATTATCACACCATTCTTGTATTGAGTCCAGATCCCTCTGCAAAAGTTTTATATCTTCTTGATTTTCCACATGTCTAAACAATTTTAAATCATCTGTATACATTGAGCAACTGCTAAAGTGAATTTTATCAGAGATGTCATTTATGAAAATCAGAAAGAGTATAGGTCTCAAAATTGAGCCACGAGGTACCCCAGAGGCAGCAGTAAAGGATTTGGACTCGTAACCGTTCAGTACAACCTTTAACACCCGATGCTTCAAGTAGGATGCAAACCATAATAGAAGTGGCCCATGAATACCGTAGCGTCTAAGTTTGCGAATTAAGTACGTGTTTATACAATCTTTTTTGAAATCATATTTGGAACATTAAGTCGTGAGTGTAGATAAAAAGAAGTATCGTTCTTTTACATTGATATTTTAATGAGAGAAATTACGTTTCTGTGGCCTGTTCGGCTTCACATATTATTGTGTCATTTCGTTGCAAGTCGCTCTCACGCACGAGTTAAATTTTATTTAGGGGCACTATTCGCCTATCTATCTAATAATAAAGCGATTTCCGCAATCGCTCGTTCGTACCTTTAGAAAGAAAACGAAACACTAGATGGAGTCCTATCATAGTATCGCGATAAGAGAATACGACCGGTACCGACCTGGTACCGTCCGGTGAGCAGGTAGAGGCCGCGCAAGGAGACGAAGGTGTCCCGCCCCCAGCAGCGCATGTACCCGACGGCGAAGTGCGGCAACCCCGCGGACAGCGAGGCGGCGCGCGGGCGCGGCGGCGCCAGCGCGGGCGAGGGCGGCGGCAGCGGGGCCGACGCCACCGCGCCCGTCAGCTGCACCGACGTCAGCGCCAGCGCGCGCGCGAAGCTGCAGCCGCGCGCCGCGCCGCCCATGCGCGCCACGCAAGCGCGCGCCACCGCCGCGTGCACGTTACGCAGGACCGCGTCCGCGTACGTCGGCACCAAGTACCGCGGCAGCTCGCTCAGCGGCCCGACCAGATCTCGGTATCTGGCGGCGACGGCGGACAGCTTCGGCGACCGCTCGAGCCGCCGCCACGTGTACTCGAGCAGCCAGTCGCCGGCGCGCAGGTTGTCGCACAGCGGGTGGCCGAGGTCGTCGGCCGGCCGGACGGCGGCCAGCAGCGAGGCGACGCCCTGCAGGCCGGCGTACGGCAGCGGCCCGTGGCCGGGCACGTCGTACACGCCGGCGCCGACGCGCTCGCGCTCCTCGGGCTCGCAGCAGTACAGCAGCGTGTTGAAGTCCGTCAGGTCGAGGTCGGCCAGCGCGCCGTCCAGCCCCAGCGCGTCCGGGTGCCGGCCGCTCTCCGCGCGCTCCACGAGCGCGCCCAGCGACGCTATCGCCGCCGCCTGCGGGGCCCACGGTGTCACCTTGATGGCCACCTGTCGATCACATCACAAGTTACGAGTCGCATTTCTATAAAGATAACTTATTACGTAAGCAAAAAAAATAATAATCGGTAACACTAACTCTGTTTATAGTGTTTTTGTATGGCCACAACACTTTTGTACAAAAATCATGTGTCGCTAGTAAAATTAAAGTTGATTACATATTAAGATATTTATAAATAAATAAACATTTTAGTTTCGAGCAGTGTACTAACGACAGTGCCGGGCAGCAGCGGGCGGAACTGCAGCTCGGTGAGCGCGCCGTCGCGGCGCTCGGACGCGAACACGGCGGAGTGCGCGACGGGCACGCCGCGCCGGACGGTCGCCTCGTACTCGGCCAGCCCGTTGATCAGCTGCGGGTGCTTCGTGAACGACCTCGACTTCTGCAGGGGGTTGCCGCCGTTCCTGGGGCGGGTGACGATGTTCATACGACAATATTGGATGACGTCACATAGGTACGTTGCTGCGTTCACAAACTAAGTAGCTAACTAAAGCAGTGTTATGATGACGATACGGTAACTCCGACACCCACACCCGAGAATCCTCCTATCGTCTCTTCTACGAGGTGTTACAAAACAACCCGCAATGCCAAATATGGTAGATAGGGACAATCAAACTGAACAACTTTTATGGACCAACTATGAAATCGCGAAAAAAATATGCTGTTTCATACATTTTGATAATTATTTACATTACTAATTTCTGTATGAAACAGGTGGTTCTTTTTTTTCGCGATTTCCATGACCATATTAGCACTGCGGGTTGTTTTGTAAGAGCCTGTATATTGATAAATAAGTTTATTTTTCTAAAATTGACCCAGCGGGGGATCAATCCCGGGACGCATATAAGCAAAATCTAACTACGAAGTTTTTGACCAACCTGTCTTTGAGTATTTTTAGTGTCTTCTATATTATTCGCAGGTATCTATTCGCAGGTATATAGGTAGGTGTTGGGGTGATTGCCACCTCGGACCCCCACACAGCCCCACGGCTGGCGACATATGCGGCGAGAGGGTAAGTGCCGGAGTTTTTTAGTGGGTATTCCCTCCTCCCAAGATCCCATCGAACCACTCGGTTGGGTGGGATCACGGGAGGTAGTCGTGGAGGGAGCCGCAACGTTGAATGTTGCGGTCCCCTCCTGGCGAGCCCCACATACCCCCCTCTCGCTCACCTGTGGGAGGGGAAGCGCGTAAAGGCGTTTTTCTTCGGCATAAAAAAAACAAAAAAATAGTTATCTAGGCAGGAACGAGTCTAACAATCTCCCACATTTGAGGGATGATCTGATCAAGCATTCAATTATATTAAGTATTACTTACCTACTTAGCTTGACTTACTAGCAGACGCAGGTTTGGGTTAGAGTATAGCAAAGGGTGTGCAAGGTTTAGTTTCTGGCGCTTCGCCGCCCGCTGCCGCGGCACGCTCGCTCCGCTCGCTCGGATCGCGCGTTTTTGGTCATATATAAATCACTTAGCATGGTTATATAATTTTACGTTTATCAATTGTGTAAGGATAAATAGTTTAAATCAATATTAACCTTTCGTTATTTATCACAGCATCTTTGGGTGTCTCGTACATCTAAATGGGGCAAATTATTGATTGAGCTTTTCATTATGAAAACTTCGGTGTTAAATTGATAGTCGCTATAAGTTAGATTTTGCTTATATGCTCCCGGGACCTTATACAGACAAATAAAACCGATGTACGAGCCCTTAGCCACTCGATCACGAAGGTCGTGAAAACCAAAAAAGTTGTTAATAAAATATGAAAACTTTTGAGAATCTTATCAAGGTCTACAAAACTCAAACTATTTAATGTGAACTCAAAAGACCTAGTTTAAGTTTTAAATTTTTCATTTAACTTTAAAATTAATCGAAACCGATTACTCTATAGTAGTAGCTCAGTGTACCGTGGGTTTTCGCGTAGGTATTTCTTGGATATAATTGACAGCCTGTGTAAACAATCTACTATTTTGCTTGACAAAGATTCCAACTTTAAGTACATTCCAACTTTAAGCAAGGCAGAGTTAATATATCGAGGGATGTAAAACAGGGCTCGCATGATAAGTCAAACCTTAGATTGCATATGGATCAGATGCATAGTTTTCGTGCTATAACGAATGTACGATCAGTAAAAGCGTAAAGTAAGTGTATGGTACTTGTGGTCCTGATGGCGCAGGTCCATCTCGAACAGTATCTCCCGCAGCTGGCCCTCGACGCGCAGCGGGCGCGGCGCGCGCGGCGCCAGGCCCTCCTCGTAGCGGAAGCACGTGAACGCCACCAGGATCACGGACTGCGGCACCACACCGGGTCACGATGCCATTATATTACACGACAACTATTTGTAAGCTTTTTGGGATTTTAGGTCAACGCTAGGGTGTTGATGCTATTGAGAGAACATTTCGGATGTTTCGGTGTATCGATGGGTGGAGCAGTTTTAAAAGAAACTTGAAGTCTAATCGTATAGTCTCAATTTTTAGTGCGGGAAAAGATATTAAGTACTATCTGAAATTCTTCATTTGAGATAAATTAACCAGCTGGTCCACGGACCTCCCTGGTGGCGGGGTGATGGCGCGTGAGGGCGACGCAGGCGGGGTCCAGCCGGTCCACGTACAGCTGGCAGTAGCCGCGGCGCGCCAGCTCCAGGTGCAGCTCGTTCAGTACTCTCACTCACCTCCCTGGTGGCGGGGTGATGGCGCGTGAGGGCGACGCAGGCGGGGTCCAGCCGGTCCACGTACAGCTGGCAGTAGCCGCGGCGCGCCAGCTCCAGGTGCAGCTCGTTCAGTACTCTCACTCACCTCCCTGGTGGCGGGGTGATGGCGCGTGAGGGCGACGCAGGCGGGGTCCAGCTGGTCCACGTACAGCTGGCAGTAGCCGCGGCGCGCCAGCTCCAGGTGCAGCTCGTTCAGTACTCTCACTCACCTCCCTGGTGGCGGGGTGATGGCGCGTGATGGCGACGCAGGCGGGGTCCAGCTGGTCCACGTACAGCTGGCAGTAGCCGCGGCGCGCCAGCTCCAGGTGCAGCTCGTTCAGTACGCGCCGCGCCTCCACTAGCACGCACGTGCCCTCGTTCCACTCCGGATAGAGCCGCGACTCGTCTACCACGTGGATCTATAATCACGCACACGTTTAATGTTACAAAAATAAAAACTGACGATTTAAATAAATAAATATAGGAAAAACTAAAGTGTTCGAAATGGCAACTCAAACTATTATAAAAAAGGTCTATTTATAATTTGTATTTTGACTAATATTTCATCCGACACACTTATTTTTCTTCAAATCACTGACTAAATGTAAGCATTTCCTATTCGGGATAAAAAACGACGATTTATAGACACGAAAGAATACGGATGTTATCAACGAGAGTGGGCTACCGTGTGTAAAACTTATGAGATAACACGCACGTGATGCGGCACGAGGTCGTCGTACCCGCGCGTGGAGCCGGTGGCGCAGCACGCCATGGCCACCATGCCCGCCGTCGGCAGGTAGTCGAACTCGCTCCTGGGGAACACGCTTATAACATGCACTTTGGGACCAAATCGATTAACCTACAGGCGACCCACAGGGTGATCGATGTAGTTAATTTTTAAAAACCCGCACTCGTTAGTCAATCTAATCGATAGTCAATCAGACAACCTGTTTAGAAAAATGTGTACCTGTTTTTAATTTTCGAAAAAGTATTATTTATTATTCATTTGATACACTATCGACGATATGACATAACTTTAGTAGAACTATTTTACAGCCTTAACTGAGTCGGGACCTGTAGGGTTATTCACGATTGTCGGAAATCTACTCGAAAGCGTTCGATTCGAATACGTATCCTCCGATAGATTTAAAAACTGCTATTCACAAATACATTCGACTGTCATTCGATTCACTTTCCGACGAGAAAGCGCAATGCATTTACAAAGTTTGGTAGCATAAAATAGAAAATAAGATCTATATCGGAAGACTTTCCGATTCGAATCGAAAAGTTGATTTCTGACAATCGTGAATAACCCCCCAGGACACGCGCTAAAGGAGCACTCCTTCTGGGGTGCGTTACCTGGTGGTGTAGGGGACGGGGTTGTCGTGCGTGAGGTCGAGCAGCAGCGCGTGCGCGACGGCGGGGGGCGCGGCGCGGCGCGGGGGGCGCAGGAACGCCCCCACGGCGCGCCCCCCGAACCGGTGCACCTGCCGCCCCTGCTCGTGCGCGTCCCACGCGCTCTGCGCCTCTGTACACACGACACACTCCGATCATGTCCGGTCAGAGTCTTAGTATTAGTTAGTCTTATCTCTAAAACGGCACCACGAAATAACGCCCTCTTTCAAATTTTGTGCAAGGCATTATCTTCTTTGTTTCTTACTATTTAAAGTTGAATTCGAATGGAAAAGTTATTGTCGCCACGTACGAATACTCAGGTTGGTGCCATATTTGCTTGCTGTTTTAGTTCGTGAAGCGTTATCTAAGATATTTTTTATCGAAGACGAGACAATAATAGCGGCGCAGTTGATTAACTCGACTGGTATGCTCGAATAGACCGATGACCGACGCGTCGATCGTATTCATACGCCTGACGAGCGCTCCACACGTACTAAACTAGTATTTTTGAAATCGATTACGATCACGACTGAATAACAATTTACAATAGTTGACCGAAAACGAAAAACTGAAACGATACAATATAATAAACTATAATAATAAGTAAGCGAATGGCACGCCTACGTGAGTGCTAGCGACATCAAAAGGTGACTTTAACCTTTTTAAATAAAATTTTCCCAAGAGGTTTTTGCGCATGGATTCAGCCTTCCGAAAGTTTTTTATGATGCCAATGCAATTAATACTAAAACAAAAATTTACTAACAGTACCCTCAAGTACAATAACAAAAATAATAAAGTAAACAACAGATGGATAGTCCCCTGACCGCGTATGAGCGAAGTGATGCCGAGGCGGTTGACGAAGATGTTGTCGACGTGGTCCGAGTTGGTGAACAGTTCCGCGACCACGTACAGCTCAGGCTTCACGTTGCGCGCGCAGTCCAGTAAATACTCCGCCACCTAAGACATTTTAAATCGGTCTAGTCACCTAAAATGAAAACTATTAAGCAGTATCGCATGTTGAATTTATATGGAAGACTTTTTAGTTAATTGCAAAAGTCGATAAAAATGCCGAAATGTTGAAGTAATTAATATGATATAGTGAGATGCAAGTGCAGTAAGGTAGTAGGTAGGCATACTTTTAATACAACTAACAGTTGTCCGACTGATGTACTCGCGCGGGGCAACGATGGGGGGTACGCGGGGAAGGGAGCGGCATAGTCGGCGAGCGCAATCTCCCTATAGTTTGCGCTCTCTAATCTGAAGGAGTGTACGTGTCAAGTGTAACGAAATTTAATACCTGCCTAAGCCTATCTTGCACGTCCTTAATGGTCTACAGGATTTGTATTGTTTATTTTTAATTTTATATATTAACTGTATATTCGTATGAGAATCCATTACACAGTTAAATTTAATTACAGAACTCTAAAAACATCAAATTAAAACATTTATAAAATATGTAAGTAGTTTTGTTATGACAACCCTGACTCTTGACTGGGTTCCTGCGGTATACGCAGTGGCGGCATGCATTTAACAACAAAGGAGTCGGACTACTGGTAGGTGGTATATATGTATATGTGTATATATAATAGTGTGAGGGAGGTAGGTCAGCGTACGTGGAGCGGCGTGGAGTGGCAGTTGTCGAGGCGCACGCCGTCGAACACCTCGGCCGTGAGCTCCACGTACTCGCGCATGTGCGCCCACAGGAACGGGCTGTCCTCGGGTTTGTCGCCGTACCTGCGCGGGCAAATACTGCACTTCACTACATTCAAATAGTGCAGTTTACTACATAGAAATGGATTATGTTATTGAAAGAATAATGACCACTTCCCATACAAGTGTCGCCTTATAGATTTTTTTAAGTGGATGTATAATGATGATTAAATTGTATTTGAATAGTCGCTACGACCGTAGAACACTTGTAATTCTATTGAATTTTAATTTGGCAATCAGAAAAATATGTAACGGTAAAGTCAATATATTTTGAGAGATCAGAAATGCACATCTTTTTTCCATTTCGTCCCCGAGTCCTTCTTTAAAGGGTGTATTTTGTATCGCGATACATTAATTTAAAAAAATGTCTACATCGCACCTCCTGGATAGAGTAACGCAGAGCGTACCTTAGCTTGACGCTGTCGCCCCAGGCGATAAGCTCGCGGCGCAGGTAGACTAGTCCATCGTGCGCCTTGTCGGCGAAGTCGTTGAGCGGGTCGGCGTCCATGACCCAGCCGTTGTGCGCGACGCACCGCGCGGCGTCCGGCGACCACAGCGCGGCCTCCGCGGCATCCGGCCCCGCGCCCGCGCCCGCCTCGGGCTCCCCGCCCACCCAATGGAAGTACCTGATCGACCACACTACTCTATACATACGCTATTCGATTCGATACCAGGATCATTTTGTTGATTCACAAATCGTCCACCAGTCGGCGCACTACCGCTAACTTGGCGCTAGTGTAGATGTAGACCTCACGGTTTGTCGTTTTCTATTTATTATTTGCTATCCATTTTTGAATGTTGGAAGCGAATTTTCGTAAATATCAATTTTCCTTCCAACAAATTTTGGTTTCTTTCAATCTTTAATTCGTTAACTGTCCGACTTTCATAATAAAAATAATAATAATAACTATAATTATCAACAATTTTTAGACATATTGAAAAATATCCGGGATCATAACCCATATGCACACGTACGTACAAAAGGTCTCCATCTACAGCAGTGCTACCAAGCGGAATAAATTTTTTGTCATCCTGCCATTCAATCCTTTATTAGGGTTCCGTGCCAAAATGGTAAAAAGGTACCCTTATGGTGTGACTTAGTCTGTCTGTCTGTCTGTCACAGCTGGATATCTCGAGAACTACTAAGAATAGTTTTAGATGAAAAGGCAAAAAATTGTCAAATATTATATTTCTTACTTATTTATTCTTTTAAAAACTAATGTTTTACACGCTATCGAATCAAATGCACGACAACAAATTTTAAAAATTAAAGATTTGAAATTTTAGCGGTCGATGTTGAAAATATAGTATTTTTAACCGACTTTAAAAAAAGAGGAGGTTCTATGTTCGTCTGTTTATTGCGTACTATTTTTTCTTCAACAGTTTACAAGGTGTTACAAAAATACCCCTAATGCCGAATATGGTATATAGGGACCATCAAACTGAACAACTTTTACTATGGGGCCAACTCTGAAATCGCGAAAAAAATCAGTTGTTTCATACATTTTGATATTTTTGATTTTAATTTTTGTATGAAACAGCTGATTTTTTTTTCGCGATTTTAGAGTTGGTCCCATAGTAAAAGTTGATCAGTTTGATGGTCCCTATATACCATATTCGGCATTACATTCACCAGCTCGATACCAGAGACTATTTTTTTCACCAGCTCAATACTAACAAAAAACAATGCGTCGTACGTTACTATTACTAATTTAAGTCATTATTCACACGATGTTTACCAAAATATCGTTACGACAGCAGCGCCATCTAGACTAATCTAAATAACAGATAACTCGAAAAAAGCTCAGCCCTTGCTTACTTAAATTAGTTCAACACAAATGTTAGATGGCGTAGCTTTGTTCCTACTAAAAAATATTGTGTCACTCATAGATACACAATAAATAAATCATTTCACAAAATAGAGTTTTAAGTGATTTTAAGTACTCACTTTTACTACAGTACTTAATTTAGGTATGAAATGTGTAATTATCGTAACCACAATATCACTTATACAACACAAAATTATAAGTTTTGGAAACTGAATTTTGGAGGAAGCTCAAAAAAATACTGCGAGACTCGATTTCTCAACTATTTATAATGTAGGTAGGTACGGAACCCCCGGTGGGCGAGCCCGACTCACACTTGTCCGGTTTTTTTTATTTAAGGAGAACTTAACGAGCCTTATCGTAAGCATCTTTGAGGTCCTTCTTTCAGATTTCGATAAAACTAACTTAACCGAAAAATTACATCTTTACAAGTATTATAATTGTAAAAAAACAATTTCAAACTTTTTACGCTGAACTATAATTATAATAATAAAATAATCGATTTGGTTTTCCAATTAAATAAAAAACATTGAAGATCGATAAAAAATTGAAGTAATATGATTAAAAATATTCTGATTATTGTCTTAATTTCATAATGTTATAATCGAATGTTACTTAGCACTGACCTCGGCACAAGCGGGTGTTTGTCGTTGACTTCTTCGTATTTCGGTCCATCCTCCTGCAATCGCTCGTATCTAAAAGAAAATTATCTTTGATAACGTTTTATAATAAACAAATTATTCGAAAAGTACACACACGTACGTTTTTTTAATCCCCGACGCAAAAAGAGGGGTGTTATATGTGTATCTGTCTGTGGTAGTAGATCGTAGCTCCCAAACGGATGAACCAATTTTTGTTTAGTTTTTTTGTGTGAAAAATAATTTTATCCCGAGTGTTCTTAGTCATGTTTCATGAAAATTTGTTCAGCCGCTTGAAGATCATCTTCCATGTCCGATTCGGAATTTGGTACCGTGTTAGTTCAATAACATTGACAGATCATGGTAAGGTAACCATGACCTGATCAGCCGTTTGAAGATCATCAGCTCTTTTCTAGTTGATGAGGGGATCTGGCTAACTTCCATATGTCCAGTCGATTCGAAATTTGGTACCGTGTTACTTCAATAATATTAAAATTTAGGTGCAACATAAAAAAAAACATTGGTACATTATCCTAGTACAGTGCGGTATATTAGCCTAGTGTAATGTGGTACATGAGTCTAGTGTAGTGTGGTACATACATGAGGCTAGTGTAGTGTAGTGTAGTGGTGTAGTGTACCGTATGCCCGCGATGCAGTTGTCGACGGCGGCGCGCAGGTGGTCGCGCGCGCGGTCGGCGGCGGCCGCGTAGATGAGGCTAGTGTAGTGTAGTGTAGTGTAGTGTAGTGTAGTGTAGTGGTGTGGTGTAGTGTACCGTATGCCCGCGATGCAGTTGTCGACGGCGGCGCGCAGGTGGTCGCGCGCGCGGTCGGCGGCGGCCGCGTAGATGAGGCTAGTGTAGTGTAGTGTAGTGTAGTGTAGTGTAGTGGTGTGGTGTAGTGTACCGTATGCCCGCGATGCAGTTGTCGACGGCGGCGCGCAGGTGGTCGCGCGCGCGGTCGGCGGCGGCCGCGTAGATGAGGCTAGTGTAGTGTAGTGTAGTGTAGTGTAGTGTAGTGTAGTGTAGTGGTGTAGTGTACCGTATGCCCGCGATGCAGTTGTCGACGGCGGCGCGCAGGTGGTCGCGCGCGCGGTCGGCGGCGGCCGCGTAGATGAGGCTAGTGTAGTGTAGTGTAGTGTAGTGTAGTGTAGTGTAGTGTAGTGGTGTAGTGTACCGTATGCCCGCGATGCAGTTGTCGACGGCGGCGCGCAGGTGGTCGCGCGCGCGGTCGGCGGCGGCCGCGTACATGAGGCTAGTGTAGTGTAGTGTAGTGTAGTGTAGTGTAGTGTAGTGTAGTGGTGTAGTGTACCGTATGCCCGCGATGCAGTTGTCGACGGCGGCGCGCAGGTGGTCGCGCGCGCGGTCGGCGGCGGCCGCGTTCAGTTGTTCCAGCTTCTGCTTCAGCTCGTCGCAGCAACGCTTCAGCCGCGAGTCTTCGTCGTAGCACTCCGATCTAAGATCGACCAAAATAATTAACGACTGGAATAAGAAACATCTAAAACAAAAAAGTAAAAAAAGGTACAAGCGAACGAGGTTGCACTACTATACGCACAGGTTTTTTACGATGATATTAAATACACAATATACCGTTATCGGCGGCAACCACACTCGAGAATGTACATATGGTGCGCGCAGCTTGCGACAGATTCAAATCGTATTGTACCGCAAGCGCTTTGAAGTTGGTCACTTTTGTTGGACAAAGTCAGTCAACAAAGTAATCGCATTGTACACGCGAGGGGGTGCACTGGTGCGCTCGAGTGCGACGACTTTCATAGATGTTTTTTTTCTAAAATCTTTGGAACAATCATTCTAAACTTACGAGTTTTTGTGTCTTGTTTACACTGTTTGTGGTATAAATAAGCGTAAGGGTGCTTCCAAATTTAGCGCGCATCCGATGCGCTTGATTGCGGTTGTCGAACTGCACGCACGCATTATATTGTGCTTTCAGCTCGCGAACCGTTCGCAGTGACGTCACACTCACCGGTACACGTTGTATATGTGCAGCGCCAGGTCCAGGTCCACGGTGGCGCGCAGCCTCCGCCGTTGCGGGTCGGGCAGTAGGCGCAGTTCCCCGCGCCCCTCACTCCCCTCCTTCTTACCCTCCCCCTCCCCCTCTGCCTTCTCAGCACGCACGGCCGGAACCCTTTAATTTTATTAGTTATGAAAGAAACTAACTAAGCAAAAATGGTTCAGTTTATTTTAGCATTTCCCGAAGTTTTGACAACTTTTTAGAGTCTATGGTCACAGGAAAACTGTAAAATCGGTAAGCAAAAACAGCTAATGTCTCACTTGTTGCGCGCCATGTAGTAGAACTGCTGCACGATGTTGCCGACGTCGCACATGAACAGCTCGTGCAGGCGCAGCTCCGGCACCACCTGCGTGTCCAGCACCTCGCGTATGATCTACACATCGGATATACACTATAGCAACATGACACCGGCACCGGGGAAACAAAGGGACGGAGTCGGGCGAATACGGAGTAGCTTACCACACTACTCGGATAACTTCAGTAAAAAAACAGCTTTGTGACAAGACGTTGTGACGAGACGTATGTTCCGTCATTATGTATTTTTTATGACGTTTTGGTAAAGATTTTTGTTTTGGCCACAAGTTGTTCACAGGAAAAAGCGATAGGCGAGGAATTTCGCCTTGTAGTGTAGAGGCCAGCTTGGTCTACTGCTCGCGGCCGACTCCGTGGAGCCAGCGCGCGAGGGATGTCACCGGCTCCCCGCGCCGACGCGCCGACACGCGCCGACGTGCCGACGCGCCGACGTGCCGACGCGCCGTCTGCGAGCGACGAGCGCGCGAACGACACGAGTCAGTCAGTTAAGCGCACAATGCGAAAGTGCATATTAAACACTTAACGTACACAATCCGATATAATCATTGTAATTATTGTCAAGAAAATAAAACTTTTTTTTATTGTAAGTACGCCTTTCGCCAGACGTGTCTCATTCATGTCGTTAACCCTCGTTTTCACCAAGAAACAAAAAAAAAAAAGTATTCGTTGCAATCATGTATCGCAATAGTCTCAAACATTCCTCTCGTTCACACTGTGTTAAAAGTTTTCATCCATAAAATAAAATAAAATATAATTTTATTCTAGATCGTCCGCAAATAGTTTTCAAACACAAGAACGGCACTTCGCCGTCGACAGAGCCGACTGCAGCCGTCATATTCTCGGACAGGAATCAAACCCGCGACCTTCGGATGTCCGGTCCGACGCCCTCACCTCCGAGCTACCGAAGCACTAATTCGACGATGATCGAATCGTAGAAGAAATTCGACGATGCCACTAGTGATTCGGTGTCTCAGCGGTGAGAGTATCGGACCGGACGTCCAAAGGTCGCGGGTTCGATTCCCATCCGAGAATATGATAGGGTGCGAGTCGTATTTTTTCTAGTGAGTATACTATTTAGAATCGTATAGAAAGTAGCATTGTGAAAATTGTGAACGCTAAAATCTCAAATGCAGCCACGTTTTTACATTTCATAGCGACTTTTCTGCCCTTCGAAAATTAAATGTGGACAACGGAAAGTTTATCGATGAACTTTTTTCTAGATACGCTTAAATAAGACAGAACAGGGTTTATCGGTTTCACTCACGTCGAGGTGGTGGTTGGCGTTGATGCGCGGCGTGAGTCCCCGCGGCGCTAGGCGGCCGGCGGCGAGGTCGCGCGACAGGCGCGCCAGCGCGGCGTCCAGCAGCGCCGCCGGCCGCAGGTGCGGGCAGTTCACGCAGTTGTACGTCGCCGACGGCTGCGACGACAGCCACGGCGTCTCGTTGGCCGTGTGGTTCAGCACGATGTCGCAGATCGACAGCATCTGCGCACCGCACCCTCGAAACGAGTCACTACGGATGCTCGCTCCGCACGGTTACCTCACAGAAACGTGACGACTCTACGAACTACGAATATAGATTTATTTCGAGGCTTCGCGTTCGGTTTTATGTTCACCGATTGAGGGTTCGCGACGTGCGATCGTAGAGTTTCCTCACTCTCGATCGCACGATGATCGGTCGTGACGACGGGCCGACGGCCCGTGGCCACATATAATAATCGGTCGTAATTCGCACCGTGGCCGATTTACTACCTATATTTACGACGCTAATTATATTAGCAGCGGTGACAAATTAACTAAAAGAGTAAGTGATAGTATAGACGGCGATCCGAACCGCTCACCTGTTAAGTTTATCTATTATTAAGAATGATGAAGAAATATCAGTGACTCACCTTCCACTCTGCGCGCATCTTGGCGACGAGGTTCTCGACGTCGGCGAAGGTGACGTCACGGCCGGCGTCGGCGCCGAACGCCGGATTCAGCCGCAGCTGGTTCGCGATGCTGTAGCTCGACTTAGACGCGCCCAACTCCTACATATCATGAAATGGAACCGTTGTTATTACATAAATACTTGTACATTTAAAATACTTTCCTTTTATTCGGCTCGAAGGAACATAATTTTAAATAAGTAATGCTATAGTTTTGTGCATGCAGTACAGTGCCAAGGGACATTATTTTTTGCAAAACAACATTTTTGTTTGTATAGAACATTTTGTTTTTGTCTACTTTCGTTATGTAAACGAATCTGCGAATCACTGTCTGTTATGTATACCTGCACGGGCGTGAAGTGAATCATGTTGTAGGCGGCCTCGTGCGCGACCCGCAGCGTGTTCTCCCAGCGCGGCAGCGGGCCGAGGCACTTGGCCAGCACGGTCTGGCACATTACGCCGTCCAGCGGGATCGTCTCCCCTCCCCCCACGCGCAGCGTCGGCGCCACTTGGAACCATCCCGACCCCTGCGGCCCGATGCTCGACTCACTGCGCACAAACAAAATGATTCGACATATAACATCGACCTACATTTTCACTCACAGTGAAGTACACTGGGCTGTTACTTACGGAGTGTCGTACACGAAGTAGTAGTGGAAAGAGCCGGCGCGCCGCAGCCGCAGCTGGCAGTAGAGGTCGATGTCGGTGAGCAGCACGCCACAGCCGAGCGGCTCGCCCGCGCCCCCCGCCCCCGCGCCCGCGCCCCCCGCCCCCGCGCCCGCGCCCCCCGCCCCCGCACTCGCGGCCCCCTCGCCCTCTGCGCTCTCTTCGCGCCGCCACTCCAGCCCGTAGTACTGGTTGCGAACGAATTCTGCCTCGCCGCTCTTCTCCTCGTCTATGAACGACGACGACGTCAATATAACTTTTTATTAAGTTATGCAACTATGGCATTCTGAGGATTACTTCTTTTGTCACGTAATAAAATAAAGACTACTTACCGTTATCGTTGACTACATAGTTGGTGTACAAGAACACTTTTCGCCCGAGTAGACTAGGGCCCGGACTAAATTGTAAATAGCATCCTTTTTCTAGCCTAAAAAATAACAAATTGTATTTTATAAACCAAAAATATCATTTTATGAATACATACAGTGGCGGTCACATAATTAAAGACACCAGTCGATTTTCATACGAACGAGATGACTTTGAAGCATTGGTTCTCCGCCAAGGATTGACCTAGCTGTCATCTGATGATGGCTATCTAGGGAGTGAATGGAGAAGATTCAGATCGCTTATACACTCATATAATAATCAGAGTTTTCAGTTTCAAGATTTTCATACATTTATGCTAATTTCGCGGTATTTTTAAACATATCCTTATGCTCTTAGAATGTCGATCAGATCAGTTGGGTGTGTATAGCGATCTGAATCTCCTTCATTCATTTCCTAAATATTCATCAGATCACAGCTAGGTCAATCCTTGGCGGAGAACCAAGGCTTCAAAGTTACCTAGTTTGTATGAAAATCGACTGTAAGGCCGCGACTTCGTGACGAGTAGACAGTGGTTTGCGATCAAATTCTACCGCCGCATGGACACAGGACAAGATGGTCAAGGACAAAAGACTGGTTGGCGGCGCGCGGCGGTGCGCGGCGGTGCGGTGCGTACCGGTAGAGCGTGGATTCGTGGTGCTCGGCGTGCTCGAGCGTGATGACGCGCGCGTGCGGGCGCGGCGCGGGCGGCGGCGGCGCGGGCGCGGGCGTCGCGGGCGGCCGCGCGCCCTCCGTCACGCAGCGCTCGATCGCCATCTGCCTCTGCACACATATGATTAGGTGTGACTCACCACCACATCAAGGGACATCCATTCGTTACACAAGCAATACCTTCAGACTATGCGATTGATATTTCTAACGAACGACGCTTTTCTGTCGACGAAAGCAACAAGCAGCTGCCGCCATTCGTCGGTGCGCGGCAAACAGCTGCTTCTGCCTATCAATGGCGACCACTGGATTCGGCTCTGTCGACATCTAAGTGCTACTCGTCTGACTGAACGAAGTCTGAAACTTGTAATCAGTGAAATATTCCTTGAGAAACTATCCTTATAAAAATTGCAAATTGCTTAGATTGCCCAATACCACAGATTAAATAATAGCCTATACCATCCTCTCGGCTATGTAGGTAACTATTTACAGTACCATCAAACGCGCCAGGAAAACGATCAGCAATTCGAACAACGAGCCGAGTGCTCTCGTGACTACGTCCATGCTCTTAAATAACCTTAACTGGAATGACTCAAGTGACCTTTTCCATGACGGCCTTCTCTTGCACCTTGCGCCCGTAGTCGCTCTTCTCGCGAGTCACCATGTTGGGCATATCGAATAGTCACCGTTTGCGAGTACCCATGAACAGCACGTTCGGTATGAACGTAGCCGCCGACGTCGCACCCACTTAAATAAACGTCGCGCGCGACCACCGGAACCGTGGCGGAGCTATCTCCTGGCAGGCTAGGGCTAGCACGGATTTTGTTGTGGTTGCTTTGCTAGGATAATATAGCATTTGTTAATATTTTCTTTTATTTCTATACTAGTTTCCGCCCGCGACTTATTCCGCGTTGATATTCGAGAAAACGAACCTTTAACCAGGATAAATTATATTCTATGTTTTAACTTCATCAAAATCTGATCAGCCGTTTTTACGTTAATATGCGGCCCCCTCCAAGCGCGCTGCCCTGCTTCCCCTTTCCCGTTCCCGTTCAGAATTAGGTCCCGAGATATTAGTGTCCCGTGCCCCGTTCCCCTTCCTATCCCTTTCCCTTCTCCTTCCCCTTTCCTTTTCCTTTCACTTTTCCGTCCCCGTCTAGGGGTTGAATCATGTCCGCCGTGTTGTTCTTCGAATAAATGTCATTATCAGTAAATGGAATCAACATCCCTTAAAAAAATATAAAATATCGACATCCATAAAAAAATTTAGGTTTATTTATCCCATTTCACCACCTTAATAGTTGTAATTCCAACACTACCAATACACGTTGCGTTAGTTTACAATTATAAGCCTAAATATTAAATTTACTGAGTTTTACTTCGAAAATGAAGGTTTTTCTATACACAACTTCACCCCCCTTTTCACACCTTCGGGGGTGGAATTATTAAAAACAATCAGACACATATAATATTATTTTTTTATCGTCAGCCTAAATACAAAATTTGAAGATCTTAGCTTCAAAACCTTTCGAGACTTTCTTAAAACTTTAATCCTCTATTTCAACCCCTTCAAGACATTTTTTCGAGATAAAAAGTGCCTATATCCTTCCCCAAGCTCTATTCTCTATACCAAATTTCATCAAAATCGGTTCGGTAGTTTAGGCGTGAAAGCGTAACAGACAGGCAGACAGACAGACAGTTACTTTCGCATTTATAATATTAAATAAATAGTATGGATTTATTTAGGTAACAACTTCACCAATTAATTAATCTATGACTTGACCTTAGTCTAAAATAGAGTATTTTTTAATAATAACAACGGAAAGGGGGCCTATAAAATTTATTTTTAGGAAGAATGGACGAGAAACTTTAAATAAAAGAGGCATGTAAAACGACTACAAACAAACACAGGGAATGGCGCGAGAACCATTTCGTCAACGGTATAAACCTCAATATTCTGTACCTATCATGTCAGCCAGATAAGAAATGTAGCTAATGATGACCTTTACTTAAGGATAAATTCATCTAAGAATAACATGTATCTGAGTGGACTTATTGTTTTTAGAGCAAAATGTCTAACGACGTGTCACTGGCTCGGAGTTTATGATGTAATTTTTGTCAATGTTTCTATTTTCAAATTACAAATAATGTATAAAGCTCAAACAATTATTAACACAAGTCTCTGTATTCCCACGTGGCTAGTAGCAACCCTAGGTGCACCTGTAACTAAACAGGCTGTCATAAGCAGTCATTCAGGTGTATTCAGTTACATCCTTTTGTTCCGTTCGTGTGCGTCCGTCCAGCGCGCCGTGACAGGAGACAGGACCCAGGAGCTCACGCGCTCACGTCATCGAACAACGAATTTCGATATTATCCTAATAAGTAATTTTATTTCAAATCTACAATCCTACCAAAAAGTTGCGTTATTTCAAACTGCAGTCCTACTAAAAAGTTATGTAGGTATAATTCCCCGAAAAAGGCCCTAATAACATCAACAAATCCCCAACTTAGTTGATGACATATTAGTAAATACCTCATGCTGTCTTGAAAATAATCTCGCCAGGCAGCAAAACATCGTAGCAGGAATAAAACGAACGAGAATAGATACTATGTAGAAAACTAAGCTTAAGGTCAATTAAAAATATGTGTCTCTCTAGGTATTAAGAACTAAATAAAAGACCCACATAAGTAAAATCATTTTGAAGAAATGGAGTAAGTATCCTATATCCGATAAAACTCATTCAGCAGTAAACGCAAAAGGTAAATTATAAGCAACAACCGTATACTACTTGGATCGCATTATGCAGTATGGCGCCATCTCAGTTAAATGTGAGATTTTAAACATTAACTTGATTATAAACGGCTCCATTAATCTTTTTGATTTAGATGAGGGTGTTAGACTCTTAGCTATGCCTATAGGGCAGATAACATAAAGTAATATAGATGGCGCTTACGCCGATATCCATTGTAATTGTGACGTCACCAACATCACCAGGATATCTCTCATGCGCTGCCTACCCAATTGACCATTATATTTCACCACTGAGAGCTGGTACCTAGTGCAATCGAAGGCCAAATAAGTTAAGCTAAGCTGCACCATCAAACTACTCAGAGTGCAGCAAACGATATTTCTCATTTTCTAAGACGCCATTAGGTACATAACACAATTCTTAGTTATGGTCGACCGAAATTCTATTAAAAGTCAGTGTAACAAAGAAGTTCCATTAGTTGTCTTATCAGCGACATCAACGTGGTAAGTATCTACATAAAAGACGGAATAACTCAATGATATTAATATGATATAAGCTCACTGGAATATATGTTCTTTTGTGACTCCTCTCTGCATTCGCTTTATTATTAAAACATTATCCAAAATTGCCTGTTATATGTATAATTATTGTTTGGTCATATTTCTTTTATTTTTTAATCAGCGACTGCCAGCATGTCGCTTGCTAGTACAATGCCGAGAAACAGCCTCAATGTCTCAGCACTAAGTTTAGTATCATCAATAGTACTAGTGTGGTCCAATGTGTACGACATACAAGGATGACTGCAAAATGCCAGAAACTTATTTTTATGATTGTTCAACAATAGTTTTGTTTTTAGAGTTCAAATAAAAATTAAAATCGAAAATATCAAAATGTATGAAACAGCTGATTTTTTTTTCGTGATTTCAGAGTTGGTCCCAATAGTAGGAGTTGTTCAGTTTGATGGTCCCTATATACCATATTCGCCATTAGGGGTATTTTTGTAACATGTTGTATACCTACCACATTTCTTGTCATGTTATCCGGTTGCAAAATAAAAAGGATATTCGGTGAGCTGACTCTCGAGCAGGCGACATTAGAGCTGGCCATGGGAGAAACAAAAGTAGCTTTCTATACTTTTTAACCCTGTTAGGGGATAAATATAAAAAAAATACGAAACACGTTTCGTGTTTTTCGTTTCGTTTTCACACACAAATTGTCTTGAAATTTGGCATAGACATACGGGCCAAGGAATCGCGTTATCCCATACAAACTTTGCCACCCTGTTTCACCCCTTTAGGGATTGAATTTCGCAAAATCCCGTCTTAGTGAGCACCTACGCCCTAAAAGGAACCCCCATGCAAAATTTGAGACTCCTAGCACTTGTAGTTTCTGAGAATTCGTGATCAGTGAGTGAGTAAGTGAGTGAGTGATTTTCTCTTTTATATATATAGATAGATAGATTTAGGTTTTACCAAGCACTGGGATCCATCCTCTTTATCAACAATTAAATTTTAATAATGTTTGAGTAAGTTTAGTCTGTTTAAAAGTCTTTGATTATACACTACTTCAGGTTTAATTTAACAATAGAAACATTTTATATAATAATTACTCATCAAGTATATTAACTTGAACTAACTTTATAAATGATTCTTACGAAATTTCTACTACCTTCCTATTGGCCCGATCACAACGATGTTTGCTTACGGATCACGAGTGAGTAGACATGTGCGGATTCTCCGTTAGGTAAGTAATTTTGCATTTCATTTAATATTGAATGTAGAAGTTTTCTACATTCTGTTGTGTGATTAGTAAATTTATTGCTTAATTTTATTAGTAATAATATATTATGTCTGTCTTAATTTATTACCTTTTTATTTTTTTAAAAGTGATCAATAATGTTTTTTTATTGTTTCTAATATTAGTTGTATATATTTATTTTTTACATAATACTGGTAATTCGTTAATTAATTTAATTTAATAATCATGTTTAACTGTCAAAGACAATGGATTTTAATAGTTTCCTGCAGATAAAAATCACATGATATATATCGTGTTTCGGTGGTCATGCTAGGGGGGCTGACAAGTAGAATAGGTCTTACGCCAACGGGTGGTAGGAAAATATAGAAGATACAAAAGTGCTTAATTATTAAGTTTATTTGAAAAAAAAGAATAAATTATGGAGAGCCCGTGGAATGTACGGTCACTGTACCGTATAATTACTATGAATAAAAAGATGGGTAGGTACAAATTATGTAACATTATTATCATTACTTAATAATAATTAACACCGGCATTATAAAAAAAAATAAGTATAAGAATCTTTCTTTCCTACCTTCAACTATAAACAAATCACTTATTTAATTTGTTTCACTTGTTTCACCAGCATCACAAGGCTTAAAACAAAATCACAATTTAATGGCTAAACGTTAAATAATTTAATCCAAGAGTTTTCATTACACCGTAGGTACACAGTTTTGAATTTTGTTTAGAATATATTTTGTTTGACATTGACAGATATAACCTCAAAATGACCTTCAGTCACAGTCAACATAAGTGATAGTAGAGTAATTCTGAAATTACCATAGACTTAGAAAAATTTTCGCATGGAAATTACACTGTTAAACCAAATTGTTAAACCAACCCTTTGGTTAAAATGCACAGAAATTATGTTGAGCTGAGCAATGACATTTATTTAATCCTTGCGAATCAAATTATTGAGACTTAAAAAAATATCCAGTTAAAAATAGCTCTCAATCCAGATGATCCAGACGGTTGCATGCATTGCTCTGCATCACAGTCATTAATCTATGCTAGGTGTAGGTACGTACACAGGACGGCATGTCAGGTTATACAGTTATACTGCGAAAACAGCTTTTATTACGTAGGGAGTAAAGGCGGTCTCAAGGTCAACATGTATAGTCTGAGGTGCCGTCGTGTGTACAAGAATAATACTCAAACGACCCATGCTTATGCGAACGCATTGCATTGCAATAGAGCTTTGTGATTGGTTCGTTTGTTTTACGTATTACGTGTGATTTGTAGTTGGGACGCTGAGTGTCCGCGGGCACTGTGAGACCTCATAGTAATGTTTGTGAATACGGATGTAAAGTGAACAAGTTGGTTAGGCATAGCATAAATCTCAGAGTGAGTGTGACATTTGGTTATTATAAATATTTAGCAGCAAATATTTGTCATAAGAAAACCTTTCTAATGATATTAATATATCATTTATTGCTAGAGGTGGGGTAAGTTAAATCCGAAAGACAATGAACTAGTTGTGTAATAAAGATATATTTTAAGATTTTAATTAATTATTTATAAATCACACTTCCAATTACTATAATTATTGATATTAAGAGACAGGACATAACATAACAGAGTGACCATAACCATGGCGCCTCTCGCTCCGCGTGCGAGAGAGCGCGACATCTTTCTATCTCCGTTTTATTTAAATTGTGTAAATCGACTAGTAGCTATAAGAACACTATTTTTGTACATATAATTAGGAAACTTTGTAAATAAACATTACATTCCGTTCTGTTCAGTTCTACTCTGAGTTTTACTCTGCTCACAAACCAACCTGAGAGCGATACGCAAGTGTTAAAGTGGTGACCCCGACGTGATTCTGTGCCTGCGGCTACAGCATCATACCAGAACACCAGTATTATTCTTCTCAATGCTCTAAGATTATTCTTCAGCAAGCATTTGTCATTGCAAACCCTATAGCTTGTAGATCAACTTCCTGTTGAAAAATCAATAATCTATCCGATTTAATGTGACACAAAATATAATTTTAGTTTAAAGATTGAAATTTGCATGCTATCATGCTATCATGTATGGCTAAATAGGTTTTAGCAAAATTATATTATTTCTGTGCCGATAGTCTAAGCAAAACAACGTACACACAAATAACAACTTAACAAAGAAAAATAGCAATGTATCACATACATCTGTCAAAACACAGTTAACATGAACTTCAATGTTTTTAGCTGATAGAGCAGCTGGGGCTCTATCGGCTAAAAACATTGAAGTTCATGTTAACTGTGTTTTGATAGATGTATGTAATACATTGTTACTTTGTTTTGGCACAAATAAAAACTTCCCAAAGAAAAGTAGCAATGTATCACATACTTCTGTCAAAACACAGTTAACATGAACTTCAATGTGTTTAGCCGATACCGCCGCTGGAGTGATTAAGGTCACAGACTATTAAAGTAAAGGGCTGACCGTGAGTGTCCACCTTGACAGAGTTTTACTTGTTACCGAACGATATTGGTTTGACTTTTGATTGACGTTTTCTTTCCAATACGAAACGAAACTTCAACTTCAAATTCTTGACTGACATGACAGCTGGATGACAGATCTTTCTTTTCTTTATAAAGATTTGTGTCCAACATGGTGAGTTTGTGATAAAGTTTGTAATAAATCCAAATTAATCACGAAGTGCAAAAGGCATTTATTAATTTAATTGATAGTGTCTTTTACTCCTGTTACTGTATTGTGCAATTTACAAACGATTTTATTCAAATTCTAAGATGGCAGTATACAAGTGTTAGTTAATTCCTTTCTTGAACTCTTGAATGTTTTAATGACAAAAAATTAACTTATATAGTTCTTTCTTAGTTAATGGGTTGTATAGGTGGGTCACTGGTCAGTGATGTAAGTGTAGGTAAAGAAAGATTGAGGTTATAAAGGCTTGTGTTGTTTTACAGGCTCGAGGACCCAAGAAGCATCTGAAGCGTTTAAATGCTCCCAAAGCATGGATGTTGGACAAATTGGGCGGCGTGTACGCGCCGCGGCCGTCCACTGGGCCACACAAGCTGCGTGAATGCTTGCCGCTTGTGATCTTTCTGAGGAACCGGCTAAAGTACGCGCTCACCGGCAATGAAGTACTCAAGATTGTCAAGCAGCGTCTCATTAAGGTCGACGGCAAAGTCAGGACAGACCCCACTTACCCTGCTGGCTTTATGGGTAAGTCCAGTTTTGATAGTGGCATACTTTTTTTATTAAAGAAGTCTATTATAATATAAATGAACACTTACCTAGCTAGGCAGGTAGCTTAGCTAAGCTTACATTAATTTATCCGAAAGAATCACTTTTCTCATTGTTTTGTTTTCCAAATTATATAGGTTTAGGACTGATTGAAAAATTTGCCAAATAATGTCACAAATCCTGTCATTTAAACATTCTAAGGCTCGGTTGCATCATTTTGATTTAACTTCAACAGTACATGCCAAATACTTTTAAAGCTGGTGAAAAAAATTGGAACTAAGTGTTATTATTATTAGCTTACTGTTAGCTACACCATAGATGACAGCGAAACTGTCACCAGGTCAGATAAGTTTGTGTCTGTCAAAGTTAAGGTTAAGTCAAGATAATGCAACCCAGCCTAAATGTTAAAGCTGGGGGCTAATTGTCTAATTTCAAAATCTATCGTAATCCCTTTCAAAGGTATAGAGATTGTAATGGGGATTTATGGAATTGTGTAACTTTTAAAGTCGCAATCGTTTTTGGGACAAACAATGTTTTGAATGATATTAGATGTCATAGACAATCCATTGCTTTTTGTTATTGCTATGTTCTCAAGAATTCGTTACGATTTTGTGTGATTGTAATTAATTGCACAAGTTCAATTTTAAGGATAAAACATATAGTGTTTGTTTAAAAATGCTAGAATGTCAAATAATTGTATACTTATAACAAAATAACATTATATTTAAACAAATAAAAATACAAACAAAACCATTGCATTGTTATAACGAAACGCACCACGCGCAGTTTTTTGACATCTATTAGTATTGTCAGAAAAGTTTTGTAAATAAGTAGGTAAAAAATCAAAAGTTTACGTTTTCGGTTTTTGTTCAAGACTACACAATTTTATGTAAGTACAATAATAAAGTAATTTGTTCTCGTAGCAGTCGCCTTTCTAGGCGGGCGCAGTGTATAAGTTGCTCCTCCTCTATCACGGTGAACAAAATTGCTCTTACCGTGCTAGAATTAAAAATTGGTGTTAAAAATCAAAGTAGTTACTTACAATTGTGTATGTATGAATAATTTTAAAGGCGACAAGCCGACGACTTCATCCATTCTTGAAAAAGTTATTTTTGTCATGGTAACGAATGATTGTGTTACTTACTTCCAGAATAATAATTAAGGCGTCGGTGAGTTTAAAATGTCAATAATTACTAAAAAACTTTATAATAAATCAAGAAACATAGTAAAACTTACACAAATTATCGAAAGTTTGCAGTTAGCGTTGAACTATTTCGTTTGACACTTCTCAACAGCTTTTAAATATAATTGCAGTTGTCACTTGGCTTACACAATTCCAATTAAGTGTCAAATTAACGCTATAGTTCATTCAATATCTTTCAAAACAAGTGGCGGTCGTAATCGCTATCACTACTTAAATAGTTGTGGTGTGAAGTTCGTGAATATCTTTCAAATGACAAATTGAAAGGGATTGCGATAGATTTTGAAGTTAGACAATTAGCCCCCTGGTCTTACTTTATATTTATTTACCAGAATAAATTGATACAGTGTTTTATCTGAAATCTTAGAATAAGAATAATGGTACTTGTACCTACCATAGAAACCTAAAGCATGCATAATTCGAAGCCATATTTATTCTAAAATGTAACTAAAAGAAATAGGTACTGGTTTTGATGTGAGTCAACCTAAATAGTGAATAGTTTTTTCTTTGTTGTAGATGTGGTGTCTATTGAAAAGACCAATGAATTGTTCCGCCTCATATATGATGTCAAAGGCAGATTTACAATTCACCGTATTACACCTGAGGAGGCAAAAGTAAGTAAATAATTAATAATTTGATAGTGAGGTTATAAATAAAAAATAAGGGGATCTTTAACTTATAACAGTTAATATGATGTTAATTAATATCCACAGCTTTTGACATGATACCAAAAATGTGGGATGCGTATTTTATAAAATACGCATCCCACGTCAAATATGATATGAAATAAAGTTGTAATAAATTAAATTAACTTTCATTTAAAACTAGATTGGTACCTGTAGGCCCAGCGGTTTTCTCAAAAACGGCATATAACCATAAACAGTCTTAAGTGGGTTTTGGGGGAAATGAAAATAAACTGTTCTCATGTCTTTTTACGGTTTTATCTGCTCTTATATAGGCCGTGTTCCGATTCACGCCAATAGTGCTCACAGCGTGTGACGTCATTCTATACCGGTCCGAATCATTATCACGCTGTCAGCACGCTCACGATACTATTTTTAGATTTGCTTACTAACAGTTCTGTAAGTCTGTTCAAGTATTCTAGAGTAATTATTTAACGTGTGTGTATGTCGTATAGTACAAGCTGTGCAAGGTGAAGCGCGTGGCGACGGGCCCTAAGAACGTGCCGTACCTGGTGACGCACGACGGGCGCACGGTGCGCTACCCCGACCCGCTCATCAAGGTCAACGACTCCATCCAGCTCGACATCGCCACCACCAAGATCATGGACTTCATCAAGTTCGAGTCCGGTACGTTCACTCACTTCACTATGGCTCGAGCTGCACTGCATCGGCCCGCCCGCCACCGCATTATTTCCTTCTTTTCATTGTGGATCCTCTATATGCACAGGCCTAGCCGGAAGGCCGCCGCGTATCAGTCAAACACAAAATAGAGGACGAGAAGTAGCTTAGTAGGTAGGTAGGTACGTCGCGTGTTCGAGCAACGCACACATAATTATGTTCGAACATAAGAGATTGAGAATCTATTATAATGTTGAAATATATCAATCGTGTTTTTCGGAAATATAGAAAACGTCGGATGAATTTCTCTAATTTATTATAAACTAAACTAATTTATAATTTAAATGTGTTTTAATTTTATATTATTGATTTCACTTAAACGACATATGGCCGAATACTCAAACGATACTCAACTTTGAGGGGCGCTCAAACATAATGCTGTCTTTGTCGTATCTTTGACATTTATTGCGACAGGACGATGTTTGAGAGCCTCTCAAAGTTTAGTGACGTTTGAGTATTCGGCCAATAATCACTTACCCCCTTACTAATAAAGATTGTAAAGCAAACTAGCGACCCGCCTTCGCTTCGCTTCGGTGAATTTTTTTCTTAATATTTAGTGACAAAACATATAATTTTGGAATGTACTCATCAAGGCCTTTCATTTGATACCAATATGTAAAAATTGAAAAAAACCGTGCCGTGCCCCACCACTCACCTCTCCGACCCGCTAACATCTAAATAGTGTTCTGTCTGCACGTCGTCGTCTCGCGTGATGTTTCGAGCCGCCGAGCTATACCCCGCTACGGTGGTCGCGCTACAAGGGGCAGAGCAACATATCCACTCGGCCGCTTCCCCCTTTTTCGGCGTCGGTGAGCCCGTCGCGCGTCGTCGCCGAGCGTCATTGTCACTCTAGAATAAGAAGTACTTGCCTCATAGCCAGCCTAGAATGGCCATTTGAGAGGCCCTTGGTGTCACAAAGTTACAACTCTTTGTTCAAGCGTTTAACCGACTGTTTCGTTCTATATGAGGCAATAGTAGCTTGCCGACTATTCCTGACATACCATTTTGCTATAGGTTATAGGGGTGCTTCTCTTAAAAAATAACACATTTATTATTCTCAAATCACTTTATTATAAAGTTATGTAATTTACTTACTGTATAGTATCACATAAACATTATTTAATTTGTATTGTAATGGTAATCATTGGATTACTTATGTACATAATTTACAATAAGTTAGTACTTACTACTTTTTAGGGTTCCATACCCAAAGGGTAAAACGGGAACCCTATTACTAAGACTCCGCTGTCCGTCTGTCTGTCTGTCCGTCTGTCACCAGGCTGTATCTCATGAACCATAATAGTTAGACAGTTGAAATTTTCACAGATGATGTATTTCTGTTGCCGCTTTAACAACAAATAGTAAAAAACAGATAAAATGTATTTGAGGGGGCTCGCATACAACAAACGTGATTTTTTAGGTAATAGTGGTGTAATCTGATAAATGTCGCTAATAACCAAGCATGCTATTGCAACATAAACAAGTATTCTACTAGATGGCGCTGTGTGTAAGGAACAATAGTTTTTTTTAAATTTCTATATTTAGTAAATGGTAACAAAAGTACGTACTACGTTGGAAAATAAGCACTAAAACTAAAAATACTAAAAGAGAATAAAATAAATATTTAAGCGGGACTCCCATACAACAATTTTTTTTGCCGTTTTTATAGATTTCTAAATATAGAATCTGCAAACAAGGATACAGCCTACCAGCCCATGTTGCACGACGACCTCGATTATTAAATTTATTAATGTCCAATTATTAAACTGACAACTCTCTCAACCCTGTTCGTGAATACTGAATTTTGAAACTATTGATCTATTTAATTCACTTACTGGTTATATCACTTAATTATAAATTCATAAACATATTATGTCATTCAAACAATTGTTTAGCTAAGAAGTGTGTATTTTCTCTTTTTCGTGCAAACTCAATTCATAATTTGAAAGGAAGAGACAACACACTGATTAGCTAAATATTATTCAAAAGACGTTTATTATTTTAATGTTGTCCTTGATTTTGACAACGCCATTTTCGTTTATAAAAAAATAAATACTTTTTCGCGCTAACTTGGCAAATGAAAAAATCCGGAAGACATTCAATAGGAAAAGTTAGTATAGTTTTAAAGTAATGTCACGTAATGTCGTGTGTATGTGCAGGCAACCTGTGCATGATCACTGGCGGGCGTAACTTGGGGCGCGTGGGCACCATCGTGTCCCGCGAGCGCCACCCCGGCTCCTTCGACATCGTGCACATCCGCGACACCACCGGACACAACTTCGCGACCAGGTACGTACCGACACACACACACACACACACACACACACACACACACGCATATATTATTTAGTATTGTACTGTTCTTTTCAACCGGTTGAACTAAAATTGAGTACTTTGTCGTGTAAAATTGAAAGTATATCCAATCGAACAAAAAAACAATTATTAAAATCGGCACACCAACGCCAGAGTAATCGGTGTACATACAAAAACAAAAAAATAAATACGGGTCGAATTGAGTACCTCCCTCCTTTTGAAGTCGGTAAAAAACCGCACACCGCAGAACTAAGGCTGATTTTTGTTGGACAGAATAGAACATAGAAAGGTTGTTTTACAAATAATGCATAGTCTACGATATGGTAATCAGTGTTACAAAGTCAGTTGTGTTGATCCACATAAGCTTATTTTATTTCTTGTTTAACATAAGCACGCCCTTGAGTGGCGGCGCATTACGTATGCGGGTTGCGGAGCGAAGGAACGCGGATAATGCGATTAATTTAAAAATGTACTACAGAAGTGACCAACTTCAGAGCGATTGCGGTACAAAATTACGTATTTTAATCTGAAAAATTTGTTTTAAATTATACAAATTATAGTGGATGCTGTGGACGACAAATAGGTGGGAAAAGTGAAAAAAGCAGATTAGACAGAACCGCTCGAACATTGTCAACGGCCATCTGTCACAGAACATTATCGTGTGCTGCAAATGTAATCTATGGCCGGAACATTTTCTCTTTGCCATACATTCTTGAGTTGCAGCGAATCACTGTCTATTGTCAATTTAATCGCATTATTAAACTTTAAAAGCCGCATTAAAAGCCACTTAGGTTCTCGAACTCGTGCTCCGCGAACCTGCAACATGCTCCAATGTGGACGCTCTTATTTAATAGTATTCTTTACTAATAATATAAGAATCGGATCGCAAAATGCGGAGCGTGCGGTTCGCACACGTACGTACCACACTTACGTATACAAACACTATGGCCACAACTAATATGATACTGTGCTATGTCGCACTGTTACAGGTTCGCGAACCTAAGTGGAGGGTAGGGTACCCAGCATCATAGTGTTAAATCAGGCTAAAGTGCGCCCTCGCCCACCTCTGACAAGTTCAAACGTGTCAATCAAATCTAATTTTATCAAAATGTCTATAAAATGTAAATAATTTTGACTTATAACAAATTGTTGTCGTATTTTCAGGTTGAACAACGTGTTCATAATCGGCAAGGGCACGAAGGCGTACATCTCGCTGCCGCGCGGCAAGGGCGTGCGCCTCACCATCGCGGAGGAACGCGACAAGCGCATCGCCGCCAAGGTGCAGGGACAGTAGGATAACACAATAAATACCTAAACACAACCCACTGCCTTTCTTTACCGATCAATCCTATCACAAAATAATTCCACCATCCTCGGCACGTTTACAGAGGGCCTAGCACGAGTTGGTGGTTTCACTTCTCGCATAGTTAACTATAGGATATACTGCTAATTTTCAATGTGAGTGAGTGAACGAGTGAAAGAGAGAATGCTATTAGTCATCGGAGTGAGTGAAAGAGAAAACGATAGTTAACTATTCGAAAAGTGAAAACACCAACTTGTTCTAGGCCCACTGGATAATAGGTAGGTAGTCGTTTGTGTAGCCAAGTCTCCATACCCGATCGGGTTGGATAATAAAATTACACGAGGGTGGTTCGCTCGGGAGAATTCGTTCAGCTCGAAAACGAAATCTAGCTCACTGAAATTGAGTTTTCACACCATTTTGCCGTAAGACGGCTTCCGATGTCCACACACAATACGAGTCTAGTTCTACGGTCGCACGCGGCTGCCGCTTCTGCCCACCGGGCAGGCCAGCACTTAGATAGATCGGCCTCCAGTCGGGCCTCCAGCCGCTACGGGGCGCAGAGTGCATGTCTGGCGCGCACGTGTCGCTCGAGGTCGCGGCGCCGCGCCAGCCTCGCCCCGCACACCGCGCACGCGAGCGCCGCGCCGGACGCGCCCGCGTGCAGGCGCACGTGCTTGTTGAGGTTGCTGGGGTCGCCGAACGCGCGCGCGCACACGCCGCAGCGCAGCGGCTTGTAGCCCGTGTGCGTGCGGATGTGGATCTTGAGCCCGTACTTGCGCGAGTACAGCTTGCCGCAATACACGCACGCGTGCCCGCCGCGAGACTTGCCCCACTCCGCCGCCAGCGCCTGCGACCGACGACCGACGTTGTTAGGACATACACTGACGCATTCAGAGAGGAATAGTCTGCTGACATGTGTAGATTAACCTGAGTGAAATCGATGACGACATCGGCCATATTTAATGTCCCCACAGCTGGGGCACGTAACGGGCGTTTCTTATGGGTGAATAAGAAAGATGGGCCATAACCCACCACGCAGGCCCGATGCGAATTGGTGGGTGCTAACGACTGCAAATGCAGCCGGGACCGACGGCTTAACGAGCTTTCCGAAGCACGGACAAACTCAAGATAATAAGTTTTTGGTCAACCATTTCATCCATGAGCTCATGGAATGGGTTTACCACGGGTATTAGTGGTATTGTGCCATTAGTGGCTATTTACCACCGCGCCATCGATCTGATGATAATTTAAAGTTAAGACTCCGGCGAACCGAGAGCTTTCCATACGAACGTAATACCGAAATGATTTGCAATTTCAGCATAATTATTATTTGTCTAGGTTTCTATTAAATAAAAAATCCAAACTACTAAACCAAATAAATATAAATGCGATTTATAGTTTTGTTTGAAAAATGTAATTGGCATTTATTTAGTATTTTGGTATTTTTTATTTAATAGAAACCTAAACAAATACTGTCTTAATCCGAATAACATCCACAAGAAGAATAATTTTTTTATGCTCAAATTGCAAATCATTTTGGTATTACGTTTGTATGGGAAGCTCTCGGTTCGCCGGACTCTTAATAAGGGCTTTTCAAAATGACAAAAAACTAGGCTCGACAGATGGGCGTTGATAAACAGGCAAGTGTCAACTGTAGAAAACGTAGGAAAAAGAAAACACAATTCACATGAAAACACCTCTAACAACCAACGAGCGCCAAGGAATGAAAATTACTTTACTAAGCACAGGCCGTTTATTTTTCAAAACCAATTTTGACACTTCACTTGCCTATCAACGCCATCTAGTGAGGCAAATAGTTACTATTTTTTTAAACCCGGCTGATACAAAAATTATACCTCTAGCTAGCGCTACTGCTGCTAGATTACGATACTGCGAATTATAACACTCCCTTCTAGAGAAGATACCTAGTGGCTTAAATCTTGCAGTGGACTATTTTAAAATAGGCAACATGATATTCTTTTTAACCGATATCAGAAAAATGAGGAGGTTATCAAGTCCACAGTCTTTTTTTATTTTTTTTATGTATTTTTTACCATAACTTCACCGATTTAAATAATTATTTTTTTTATCTGAAAGAACATAGTTCCCATAAAAAAATACAGAGATCTAGCTAGTAGTTTTTTTATAATCCTGAAAAATATCAATTATTTAGCTTTACATCATTGCACGAGTTTTACGGATTTTCAGGCATAAGTTCTTTGTTCATGAACCGATTTAGACTTTTTTTTTAAATCCGTTGCAAAAAGAGGGGTGTTATAAATTTAACGTGTCTGTGTATATGTGTATGTGTCTGTGGTGTCGTAGATCCCAAACGGATGAACCGATTTTTGTTTGGTTTTTTTTTGTGTGAAAGATAATTTAATCCCGAGTTTTCTTAGTCATGTTTCCATGCTGACCAGCATTTTAAGAGATGTAAGGATATGTTTAAAAAAACTGCGAATATAGCATAAAAATGTATGAAAATCTTGCAACTGAAAATTCTGATGCTAACATCTCTTAGAATGCTGACCAGATCAGTTGGGTGTGTATTGCGATCTGAATCTTCTCCATTCACTCCCTGGATGGCCATCATCAGATCACAGCTAGTTCAATCCCTAGCGGAAAACCAAGACTTCAAAATTACCTCGTTTGTATGAAAATCGACTTGTGTCCTTAATTCTATGGCCACCACTATATGTATACAAGGTGTTACAAAAATACCCCTAATGCCGAATATGGTATATAGGGATCATCAGACTGATCAACTTTTACTATGGGACCAACTCTGAAATCGCGAAAAAAAATCAGCTGTTTCATACAAAAATTAAAATCGAAAATATCAAAATGTATGAAACAGCTGATTTTTTTTCGTGATTTCATAGTTGGTCCCATAGTAAAAGTTGTTCAGTTTGATGGTCCCTATCTACCATATTCGGCATTAGGGGTAGGTACTTTTGTAACACCTTGTATATGTATGTGTACAACGTGTTACAAAAATACCCCTAATGCCGCGAATATGGTAGATAGGGACCATCAAACTGAACAACTTTTACTGTGGGACCAACTTTGAAATCGCGAAAGAAAAATCAGCTGTTTCATACAAAAATTAATAACAAAAATATCAAAATGTATGAAATGGTTAATTTTTTTTTGTAATTCTGATTTTTTGCTCTACTACCTAACACTAAAAAGTAGCAAAAAAAGCTTTTTTGAATAAAAGAAAAGCCTTCCAAAAACCTGAAAACAAAAACAAAAATATTTTCAGAATTAAATACAAAATAAATAAAACAATGCAAGAAATAATTATTCAAATCATAAATTACGCATATCAATATTAATAAAAACAAGTCTAATGAAGTCGGGTGGGTCTATTAGAATTAAACAAAGAAGTTGTCCTCCAGCCTCTCCCGACTTCAGTAGACATGTTTTATTAATATTGATATGCGTAACTAATGATTTTAATATTATTTCTTGCTTTTTTTAATTTTGAAGCTGTTTTAGTTTGCAGGTTTTTTTGAACCAGTAGTAGTTACCTCTAGCCTGGCTAGGGCGGGCTCGAGGGCGGGCGCGGGCGCGGCGGGCGACAGGGAGGACGCAAGGAGCGGCAGGGCGCGGGCCCAGAAGGCGCGCGGCTCGAACGGCGCACACGCCTGGAACAGGTGCAGCTTCAGGTGGTTGGGCCGCTCGAATCGCGAACCGCAAGAGTGGCATTCGTATCTGAGACCGCCTGCAAACCAAGATTTAGGCTTGCAAAATATGTAGGTATGTAGGTACCCAAGTACAGCTCACGCAAAATAATTTGATCCAAATTTTAGTGCCACGGATTTGCGTAGTAGCAATTTTAAGTACAAAAATGTTTAGTGCTCAAGCCTCATCGTCTACGGTTCGGTTCAAGTAATATTGCGTGAGCTGTAAGTAGGTACCTATAATTAGCCCAAATTCAAATAGTGACTCACCCTTAATGTTGGCAAGCGTAAGGAAAGGCATTCGTAGGGCGGCGAGAGCAGCATCATCGAACCAGAGCGGCGGGCGAGCGCCGGGCGGCAGGTCCGCCAGCAGGCGCAGCCGCAGCGTGCCCGAGCCGCCCAGGCACAGCTCGGCCGCGCGCGCTGCCACGTCGGGCGCCAGCGACGCACCCGCCGCCGCCGCCGCCGCGCCGCCCGCCGCTCGCAGCGACGACGCCGACCACTCGCCCGCCGCGCCCGCCGCGCACGCCGTCACCGCCGCGCCCAACTCCTGCACCGTGAACCACGACGATTCGAAACCGCGCGGCAGCGTGCCGGTCGACGGAGACATTGCGCAACTCGATCTTACCTAATAACCTTCGATATCAGTACACACACTTTTTAATTTACCTAATTATCGATTGCTTAATTTACTTATGACACTGATTAGCGAAAACGAGAGAGTAAGTGCGAGCGCATCCGCATTCGCGACTGAGGTCACCGAGAGGGTCGGTCGCGTTATATACGACGGGAGGGCGGTGGGTATGTTTTTAAATCATCACCCTCCTGTTTCATATCAAATGTTTAATTGTTCAAAGTAGTGATCCAACACGGCCCACAAAAATAAGAATGTCAATATACCTACCTTGGAAGCTATTTCATTTACTTATATCAAAAACATGACGAAAATTAAATTAAAAGCATTTTGAAATTACCTTGGCTTGGTCGTCATAGTAAATAAAGAGTAGGTCCACTTACGTGATTACGAGGTAAAAATTAAAAATCCTCGAAAAAATTATATCTTTCACAAACCAATAGTCAAGTACCTGATTGTGTGAATCACGTGTATCAAATAAGAAGTTACTGTGTCCGGAAAGCTGGAAGAAGATTGCTGTGCCCCCCCCCCCCCCCCCCCCTCCCGATAACTTCTTCAGTAATATGAATTCCGTATTTTTCTGGAGTCGTGCATTCCAAACTGATGTGATTCTGACAGATCATGGCGAAAAGACAGACTCTTGTCTTACTACCCTCACTTCCTTGTCTAAATAGGTAATGAAGAATACGTTCCGATTTACGTACCAAGTGGTATTTTAACGATTTTATACAGTCACACACATAAATTAGCACAGATGACAAAACAGATAATCATAAAAATGTTATATACTTACGGAATAATATTACGATACGAAAATTAAGAACCGTGAAAATGGGTATGAAGTAAATGGTCAACCAAGACACCGCAGTCGAGAGCTTTCAATCTAATGACTGCCATTTTCAACTAAAATAAGTATGTTAACAAAAAATATAAGTACATACATTCTTATTGAATTCACTTTAATTTACAAAAATAAATTATAAACACGATTTTCTTTTTATCGTAAATGCGTAACCATAATTATCAATATGTCATAGGACAATTAGTGGGAAGAAATGAATCACTCGGGGGCCATTAGATATGCCGCATAAGTCATACGAACGATTTCAAACGAATGATTTGGAATGATTTCAAAAATAGGGCCTCAGTTCTATGGTACCTAGAACACTTATTTTTCAGTGGAACAAATAGGAACAAAGGAACAATATTAAAAAAATCTAATTTGACCAAAGCTACGCTATTTGTACGATTGAAAGTTAGTGTAATAGAAAATTAAACAAAATATTAAAAAAAATAATTTATATAAAACTTGAATGACTTCCCTGAAGCCTCGAGGAATGGTGGTGGAGAATTACCTGCAGGTAATTCTCTTAGGTTTGGAAAATAAGCACAGTGTTTAATTTTATATTAAGTTTACTTTAAAATAATTCAATATTCCAACAATAATGAACAATACATAATAAAAGAAACGAAACTCTAAAACTACGCATTAGGTATACAAAACTATTTAACAACTCGCATCGATAGGTTCGGCGCCTGAACTTTGCCTTTGAGCTATAAAGTTTTCCGTACGTGTTAATTGGTTCGCAACTGATTTTCAACGTGCCTACGTAATTGCTAATTATATAACTTTCTTTAGGCTTTGTTGAGGTCACAATACTGTACATGTTTACATATTCAAGTTAGTATCACAAAAAAATTAATCGAAATGTTACAAATAAAGTTCTAAATCAATTGGGTTATGCAGTTAAACCATCTCTTCGATCTAAGCTATTTTGAAAAAGACGAAGTACAACTAGGTAGGTGATATACACAAAAGTAAATATAATACCTTCCTAACTGCAAACGTGCATATTGTATAAACTTTCAGTGATGATTCTCCAAAGACATACTTATGCTCATTAATAAATCTGGACAGACCGGCAGTCAGGCACTTCATTGCGCGTACGCACAAGTAAGTGATGACTTCCTACAATAATGCTACGCGAGTGACGTGTCACCACTACGGTTAGGTACTATCTTACAGTTACTTTACTATAAATTTTGGATTTACACAATATAGGTATTAATGTAAATAAGGCAAGTATTGTTTCTACTCAATTATGATAGTAACTATGTACATATTTTGTGCGAAGCAGCGGTCGCTCGCCCCAAATAATCCCACTTGATTTTAAGGATACAATTAAATTTTCGGTTATATTAGTGTACTCGGAGGACGCCCGCGCCCGCCGGCGTTGGATCCGTGAATGTTCGGTTGTCGGCGTCTAGCCACGGCTCGGGGGCCGCGGTCGCTACTGCTCTGGCGGTTCTAGAACGACACAATTAAAAGCTAAAACATTATGCAAAATATTTCAATATTTAAGATTAGCATGTATGTAGGTACCTATCCAAAAATATTTGACAAAAGTATTCATTGCAGTGATTATTAATTAATTTAAAAAAAATATACATCTTACTAAAGGAGTGCCAGAAAAAGCTAACTCTTTATCATTCTTTTAATAATATTTGTATTTATTTCGCCCTTCACGACGATTAAGGTTTTAATGAGTTTCAGCAGTATAAATCATTAAGCCGTACACATGTCCGCACAAGCGGATGGCAATTTCATGAAGTGTTCCGTATTGTTGCAGAGTTTAAGCTCTTAGCAGCATTGTGACATTGTAGGAGCGCGCCGGCGCCAGCGCAGCTGCGCAAACAACCGGGCGGACTGTTTGCTCACGGGACCAACTTTAATTTAATTGTGGTCATTCGATATTTGCGAATTTAAAACCAAGAATTTTCAAGCTAAGTGTGGTGTGATATAAATGTATACTTTTGCCGTTTCTAAATGACATACCTAGCTGCTTTGCAAATATAGGTACGTTATACTTACATTTGTTAAAAATGGAATCAAATATGTAAAATGGAAACGGCTATTAATTTTCAAACTTTGTTTTTACGTTGACTGTAGCGGCGCGATCATACCGTTACATAATAATCAACGAATGACGAAGAAATGCAGGATCAGCGAAAAGTACAATATGTAAACATTACGCAGACGCGACGTCGCACTACGTCAAGCTAACATCGAGGCAAAAATGTAGAAGACCTGACTCACGACATCGGAGTTTTCTAAGCACTTCGCATAAATACAAATTCCAACATCTTACAGTTGGATCGCGGTCCCCGAGCAAAGACACCTAGGTCGGCGGAAGTACTTCCCTTTTCGCTGAATATATGGCGAAGAGACCCTGCCTCAACATATTGACCATCAGCCATTTTTAACCATCTCCACTGCTGGGACACAGGCCTGATGGCCTGGATGAGGAGGATGGGCCATAACCCACCACGCGGGCCTAATGCGGATTGAAGGGTGTTGGGCACAGGCCTTCCCTATGGGTGGATGAGGAGGATGGGCCATAACCCACCACGCGGGCCTAATGCGGATTGGAGGGTGTTAACAACTGCAAATGCACCCGGGAACAACGGCTTACGTGCCTTCAGAAACACGGAGGAGCTCGAGATAATACATTTTCGGTCACTCATCCCGTGACCGATCCTTGCGAAAGTTGCTTAACCTCTGCAATCGCTGGGCCAGGCGCTAAACCACTGTGCCATCGATCTCCTCAAGCTTTTACGTTAACGCAAGTAATTTTGATAACTGATTTATTAATTTGTTTATTCAGATTTTTATAACATTATGATTTGGACAGTGTAGAAAAGTGTATGCAATTTAAAAGAAACATTAAACTACCCATGTATGTTTAAGTGGTTATCGACACGAAGCTAAAATATTCGTATTTTTTTATGTTCCGTCGAGACACTTATGCTACGAGAATTGCTTTGAAAGTTTTGACGGTTGCAGTTTTCTGTGAAATGGAAATACTTAACTTAGTCGGAGGATGAGTATAAAGATCCACTGTGTATATCTGTACTGTATATGGGGGTTGTTTGTGCCGCTAATGTGCGCGAGTGTTGTGACAATATTTGGTGTGCGTGCGACTTGCGACTGCTGCCAGTGTTACGGGCCGTCATCGGATACCACACCGACGCCAATCATGTCACTGAACAATGATTTTGCTATACTTACTTTTGATATTTTAACTGCATACAAAGGGGTGCTACCGCAGTTTCTTTAAAAGAATACTTATTGCACATTCATGGCAATTGAAAAATATATAATAATCATAAACGGAAATTATTAAAACATTGAACTTAACAGAAGATAGTCTATTCACAGTGAAAAATCTATAATATTTACAATAATTATTTTTTAACACTATGGCTGCTGAACTAAATTCGCACGGTACCGCTAACTGCTGCGCTCGCCTCGCTAGGCGAGTCCATAGCACACGCGTTTGTCCAGTGATAAATTGCACCGCGTGTGCTAACCGGACCGACTACGTGAGTCGGGCCCTGGCGCAACGATTGTGCGCGTGGACTCTCGACGTGAGTCGGCGAACATGCCAGTCAAGTCCATACTGACGCGACGCCTGTGCTCACGGATGCGCTACGGGAGTCCATAATAATAAATTGATATTGTATGTTTTTTCATCTCAACAAATAAAATAATATACCAGAAATCAGCTGTTTCATACATTTTGATATTTCCGTAATTAATTTTTGTATGAAGCAGCCGATTTTTTTTTCGCGATTTAAAGTTTGTCTCTTAGTAAAAGTTGTTCAGTTTCATGGTCCTTATCTACCATATTCGGCATTACGGTTACTTTTGTTACATATTGTATATGTATAAATAAAAATCAATGTTTAAATGTTTGTGTTCTAATGAACTCCTATATAAACATTTATTTATAAATTGTTTAAACATAAATTATACGTTTAAACATTTTGATTTATTTTTTCAATACCTACTTGTTAGTATATTTTTAGCTACCCTGCAATCTAGTGGAGATTAGCGAGTTTTTAAAATAAACTATACAACCCGCGCGAGCAAAGCCGTTTTGTTTTAGTGGACTCCGCTCGCGAGTTGCGAGCACAGCCGTTTTGTTTTGGTGGACTCGCGCTGTGAGTCGTTAGCACTGGCGCAACCGCCAAAACGTCCGACGCGCTAGGAGAGTCGACGCGCACACCTATCGCAATTTTTCGACTCACGACGTGAGTTTTGAGCAGACAACAACAAAAAGAACCAAAACAGTCCATCTACGCTACGTTTCGTAGATCGTAGTCTTCTGTAGCACTTCAGTACGACTATTTTTTAACTAAACTGTCTTATGTGAAAAAAAGTTTTAGGATCAATTTTATTTGAATTAGCGACTAACATAAGTATAAATTTTTTGACGCTGGTGCGGGAAAATTGAATTGATTAATGATATTGGTCAGATAGCATCTGCTTAAAATGACTAAGCAACCACGTACTTGGCGAAAATACAATGTGTGTTTTATTTATTCGTATCGTAATTGTCAATTAGCCGGGCGCGGGCGCGGGCGCGGGCCACTCATCTCTGGCGCGATATTATCGCCGGCGTCGCGCACGTGGCACGTGGGCCGCATCTGCGAGTCAATTGTTATTTACACCGCCACCGCCACACCGCTGATGCTATCACCCCGCAATCCGCAACAAATCACTTTATCACTGAAGGATCACTATTTGAAGCATTCGCGTGTTTACATACTTATGGCTGACATTACACTATTATTTTATAATGTTTTGTAAAAAAAATCATTATTTTAGTATAATATTTAATTTTAGTTTGTTTAGGTACTCATTTATTATTAGAAGTGCATTGCTCACGTGTAAGTAAGTGTATAAATTGAACACGTGTATTTTTCCAATGTATTAGAAAGATATCACTTTTTTGTAAGTGAAAACAATTAAAAAAGCTCAAAACCACTTGTCATTTCAAATATGACATCGCTCAATTCGACAAACGTAGCGCGTCGAGTGACATTTAGCGCACAATCAAGTGTAGAGCGGCTTAATATGCGCGCGCGCACGTGCACCGGCCGCTCCCGCCGTTTAAATTATTACAAGCAACAATACAAAACTCTTAACTAACGCATACAAGCGCGCCCCGTATCAAAACCATATTATAATGTCATCACACCGTATAAATCTTAATTGTTGCGACCGCACTCGCGCACATTATGCAGGACGCACCCCTCGTGTGCGTACAGCCGGCGCGCGACAGGTGCCGCCGGGATATGAGCCTCTATCGCACCGCAATACGGTCGCTAGTCCGCCACCCGGTCGCGTCAGGTGCGGCGTGGTGGCGCGACGGGGATTCGGTTCGGTTTCGCGTGCACAGCAGGGTTGGTTTTCAATCGTCGCGGCCTAATGCGAATGGCATAGCGGCGTAATGACACCATTCAGAGAGAGTGTGGCGAATGGGCGCGGCGTGGGTGCGGGCCACGTGCGGCGCGGCGCGAATCGAGCCCGCAATCAAAACATCCCGGGTGCAGTGCGATGCTGACATGTGCTTTTGACAGGAAGGACGATGGAAATTCAACGGTAGATGATAGAGAAATACAATCCGTCGCCCTAGATTAACATAGAAGTGGTGTATACCTTCGTCGTCCTGCTCGGGATCGGGCTCGGAGGGCGGCGTGGGCACCTGCTCGGGCTCCACGCGCTCGGCGTCGCGCTCGCCCGCCGCCCGGTGCAGCTCAGCGCGCGCCTCCACCACGTCGCGCACGATCTCTGCAAATACACAAATGCCAATGACAGCTTTATTACTACAAACGAGAGAACAGATCGTCTGTCTGTCTGCTGATCAAGTATCTCAAGAAATCAATGATTCTAACTTAAGAATATTCAGAGTTAGCGCTTACCAATAAACGCAAATAGATTAAAACCATCCGCATTCCAGCTAAACATAAATCTTACTAATGCCCCTGGTCAAAACTACGTAATTTTTTGCGTTTTTATTAAAAAACAAATTGATACCTACATCTACATTTTCGCAATACTACAGTGAAGATGATAAATAAAAGATACCTGTGAGCACGTCGCGGCTGGTGATGAGTGACTCGATCTCCTCAGAGACCTCGGCGAGCAGCCAGGGCATGAACTCGGTGTCGACGCCGCGGCGCACGCGCTCGAGCAGGTGTCCCTGGTCGCGCAGGCCGGCCAGCACGGTGGGCAGCAGCTCCGCCAGCCAGCCCTGCACCAGCACCGCCGCCGCCGCGCGCTCGCGCGCCTCCACGCCCGCGCGCTGCGCCACGCGCGCTTCCGCCACACGACGCTCCTGCACACACCACACATTACAGATGAGTGAACACTACATAAATACATATGTTCAATTCGATTGTTACTCGCAATATCGTAAATTGTTCGAGAGCGCGTTCGATCAAATGATAGCGCGTCAGTTCAAGAGATAGTAGTCTGGAAGTCGAAATAGCTGTTTAGTGTTAAATTGAGTAGGTACATAAAAATCCGCTGTTATTAAAGAATGGACCGAGCAATCGGCTCAATACCTTCTCTTGGTTGAGGCGGAGGTCCTGCGCGGCGAGGCGCGCCCGCTCGGCTCGCTCGGCGTCGCGCAGCTCGGTGTAGCGGCGCTGGTGCTCGCGCAGCGCCGCCAGCTCCTCCTCCTGCGCCACCTCGGCCAGCGCCTGCTCCGCCGTCTTGCCCACCAGCACCTCCAGGATCGGCTGCACCTCCAGGTCGAAGTCGAATAGCTGCCAGCACAAAAGTTACTTTAATATTAATACATGTTCTATTTCTTTAAATAGCTAACACGTTGATGTGGAAGCGAAAACATCATTAGGTATTTCCCACTCCACGCAGTCTTAACATGACTTCCAATATTATGAAGTTTCTTCATAACATATATAAACTCACTTCATTCGCCTGAAGCTAGCGATGAATGATACAAACTATACACGTTATAGTGGATCAATTCAAATATATGTGAGTTTATTGAAATGTTGCTATCTATTTAGTATACGCACGTCCCCGGGGTAGATCTGCGTGTGCGCGTCGGCGCCGGTCTTAGCGGGTACGTAGACGGGCGTGGCGGGCCGGTCCGCGAACAGGTCCGTTTGCACGCCCACCTCCATCTCCACGCCTTTGTCGAATAGCTGCCGCACACAACACATGCAATATTTAAAAACCAGTATACAGTAGGTATCTCATTTACCCGATTGTACATAATTATAGTATAAATGGAGACACAATAAAAAGGGTTTCCACCATTCGTGACCTTCGTATAACTTTGGACCTTAAACTTCACTTCAATAATCACATCGATAATATCGTTTTCAACACACTTGCTCGTAAAGTGAGCCTTATTACATCGCTTTTAGGGCCATAAACCGAGCTATAACACACACGTGCGTAATACATTATACAATACACTAGTGCGTAATAGAAGTATCCCTACAAAGTTGGATATCCAGTCCAATGCTCTGACCGCTGAGCTACCGAGTCACTAGTGGGAACGTCGAATTTCTTCTAGTATATCAACTCTTACGCTGCAGATATTCAATTGAATGTTGAGGTAATTCCTTGTACATTGGTGATTGGTAAAAAGAAATTCGACGTTCCCACTAGTGACTCGGTAGCTCAGCGGTCAGAGCATTGGACCGGATATCCAAAGGTCGCGGGTTCGATTCCCGTCCGAGAACATAATCTGGGGCCCTACCGGCTAACTTTTCGAACTTCGGCGGGTCTGCCGAGTTCAACTTAAAACAGATAAATCGAAGTAAGGAGTTTCGTATTGTACGTACTATTCGCCGAAGTTATTTAGAAGATATCGATGTTCGTGTGACATCATGAATTGGGGTTCGCCATTTTGGCCCGATTGGGGCTCGATTTATCTGTTTTAATTTGAAGCCCGGCAGACTTTCCGAAGTTTGATGCGTTAGCCGGTACGACCCCTGGTGCGATTCGTATTTTTTCTAGTATATTATTTAGTATTATATAAAAATAGCATTGTGAATGCTAAAACCTCAATATTTAAAAAATATATAAATTCTTGTTTATATTATAACATAATGGTACTGTAGGTTTATTTGTTACTTGTATTTGTTAAAGACTGTTTGCTACCTAAATAAATTAAATAAAATTTAATGCTTCATGCAGTTTTGGATCGTATGTCCTTAGTATCTTAGTCTGTGTTAATACTTATTCCTACATAAAAGTGGTACTAGGTAAATAGTATGGTGCATACCTCCTCGAGGTAGTACTCGGTCTGTATGGGGTGGTGGCGGCGGCCGGGCGCGGGCGGCGGCGTGCCGGGCCGCAGCCGCGCCGCCGCCGCGCGCCGCGCCAGCGCCCGCCGCCGCGTGCGCGCCGCCCGCGCAGCCGCGCTCTCCAACCCATCACCCTGCAATGTCAAAATACAACAATTTTAATAAATTAAAGTAGCAGGTAGATAAGATCTCGATGGCATGTGACTAAGCACCAATCGTTAGGGTCAGTAATCGGATGGGTGACCAAAAATTCATTACTTCGAGCTTCTTCATATTTTAGAAAGGTAGATTAAACCTGTAGTACTGGCGGAACACCCTTTAATTCTTTTATAATATTTCGTGTACAATGTCAAATTGTCATGTCAAATTCAATAGTGCAAAAATACAAATATTACAGTCATGGAAATATTTATCTCTGTAAAAGTTTAAAGTGCTCCTCAATTCCTTATTTAACTGGGAAATTGACAATTTAGCAATAAGCATATTGGTTATTTAATGCGAGTCGGTGGCAAGGGAAGTTTTGAGGTCAGTCGGTCATTCGCCGCGCTACGAACGCTACGAGTGCTACGGCTACGAGGCGTGCGTAGCAACTTCCACGTGGACAACTAAAAGTCAAAATATTACATCTCATCACAATCATGCATTTTGTGTCACAATGTAAAAAAAAAAAACCGGCCAAGTGCGTGTTGGTCTTCGCACATTTAGGGTTCCGTATTAATTAGGGCAAAGGGGCGGGGCTTATCTGTGCGTTTGACTGCAAAATTAAGATGTTTTGTGATAAGAAAATGAGGAATTTTAAAAGAAAAAATACAGAAATTTCAATATATTGGTATTTGTTGGTAAAATATTCGTAATTATCAACATTATCACCAAGTCCATAGGTCATTGTAAGTTAAATTATGACCGCGCATACCGTTGCTAAACCGCGATGATATATTATGAATAAAGACTTTTTTTATTATTATTTAATTACATAATGTTTTTATTCCCTTGAGATTGTAAAATTATGCGTTTTTGCGGCATAAACGGCCGTATCTTTTTTACGTTAACTTAGAAGTTTGATTTTTTCACAGCTTCAAGGGACTGCGTAGACCTGAGTAAATTGGTTTTTTAACTCGATACTTCCAGGCGTTTCCGAAATAAAGGGTCTTGACACACAGACAGACGGACAACAAAGTGATCTTATAAGAGTTCCGGATTTTTCCTTTTGAGGAACCTTAAAAAATGAGTAAATATAGGTTATTAAAGGTATGTTTGATATGTTATGGCGTTATTAACTTCCTCGAGCAATATTAATGATCTTCTTTACACAATATGGGCGTTCAGTAATTCTATTAGTTTGTCATAAAGAACAACAAGCAATTTAAAATAATAATAATTGTGTTTAGTAGTGGTTTGTGAGTGTCAAATTGCTGGATAGTTTTACAATTACTTAGAAAATTAGACTACGGAAATACTAAGACAAAAAGGAATGATTTCCAGTGGGTGGTAATATAAAATGCACCAATTGCATGCGAACCACTACAATTGTACTGTCCAAACGCCGCAAAGTAGACTATTTATTTATATTTATACCTGATTTCGTAGATCAAGTACAATTTAGACCAATTTGTCGTAGGACAATTTAAATAATTTCGCGTGAGTATTCTAATTGGTTTATAGCGGCGGCAAGCGCCGGTCGCTGCCGTTTCCGGCACCGTTACAGAAATACGATTGTGTTGTGTTGACGTGGATATGACAGTCATGAGGGGCGGACAATGGGTTGCGGGTTCGAGTATCGATTGCGCCGCGTGCACATGCCGGCCGCCGGCCATCACGACATCAACATAATCGGTGATTCACCGACTACTGACCTACATTAAACTAATTTCCACTGTCTCAATAATTGAGCAAGCGCGAATCGTGAGCGAGCAGCCGTCTCTGCTTTAGCTTGGGCAAAAATGCTTTCGTATGTCTGTCCGTCTGTTCTCCTCTGCAGGTCGCATTTATCAACCGATTCTCGTGAAATTTTGTGAGCAGGTTTGATAATAATATAGAATTGTACCTGTATTGTTAAATCATTATTTCCTTTTTTGTATAATAAGCGACTAATCTAGTTGGTAAATACCGCGGCGTGAGCGTGCGAGGCGAAGGTGCTGCCGCGCACGACGCGCTTCTCGTGCATCACGTTCGAGTACTGCGCGGCGCCCATGCTGCCGCTGCAACAACACACACACTTTAGCGGCCCAAATTGGTTCTATTAATCCTAAGGGAGAAAAGTTTAAAATTAGCTATTCTGGAATTAGATCGAGGTGTTTTAAATCTGATTTCACGAAGCAACTGGGGACAGTCGATGTGATCTCTTAAAATCTTGTATCACAAGACCTGGTCAGCGACCCCAACGACGGTTCTCTAGAGTCGAAAATCCGAAAAAGTCCAGTCTGTCACTGTAAGAAACCAATTCATACTTTTATACTTTATACTTTTTACGCTGGTGAATCGTTAAAAAATATAATAGCTTTTTTGAATTCTTTCAAGTCGGGCGATGACATCTATATTTTGGATTCCCAATGTTTGAGCAGTATTCAAGGGAGCTACGCACATTGGTGCGTAGCTCCGTTGCATTGGCAAAAAATGTATATTTTAGAGCATCTATTTTGTTTAATATTATCATCATCATCGCAGCTTTCAAATCATCCGCCTCTGGACACAGGCCTCCTCCATATCCTTCCTTATTTGTCCCTTCCGCGCCACACGCATCGTGCGGCTGCCTGACGTGACGTCGTCCACCCAGCGTAGTGGCAGTCGACCTGTTCCACGCGTGTTTGACCATGGTCGCCACTCTAACATTTTCTTGGTTCTCCGATCTCGATCCATCCTGGCTATGTGTCCCGCCCATTTCCACTTCTGTCCAGTTATCCTGTCCACAACGTCTCTTACTGTAGTCATCCGCCGAATACTTTTGTTTGGAATACGGTCGAGCAATGTAATTCCTAACATAGCTCTTTCCATTGCCCCCTGTGCTACTCGTAGGTTTTCGGCGGAATTCTTTGTTAAGGTTGCGGTTTCCATTCCGTAGGCTAACACTGGCAGGATACATTGGTCGAAGACTTTTCTTTTTAGTCGTAGTGAAAGAGCTTACAACCATCAGATGATTTTTCCTTACCCTGTGCTACAACTATTATAATTTTGGTCTCCTGATGGCATTGAACAAATATTTACCGATAAATGCAAGAAAACTTAAATACTAATAGCTTCTAATATCTAATAACAAGAAATAACAAATTCTAAGATAGTACCTAAGAACGAATTCCAATTCAAGAGCGGAGTAAGATGGTAAGTGATGGGATGATAAAACACTATGCCACTATTGATACCACTTTGGGTAGGTACCTAGTGGTGCACAATAGTGTCTGTGGTGAAAGTAAACTTAGATAGAATGTTGTAGTGATAGTACTTGCACTTGCACCACACTAAACTAAGTTTACTATTTAATTCATCAAAATTTAATAAGTGAGAGTTGCAAGAAGAACATTAGGGACCTAGGTACTTTGCCATTTAAGTAACTAAGTATGTTCCAAAACTTGGGCTTCATTAGGTAATTTTGTACAACAATCAGAAATCTAGAATAGAAATCAAAAAGACTGGATATAATTATGTAAAGGAGGGCACAGCCCTAATAAAGTACATCAGAGATAAGGGCGCAGACCGCACGGACATTAGGCCCCGCGCCCCACGACCCCGAAGCTGAGTGATGAAAGTTATCTTTAAAATGAAACAGCATTAAAGTACCTACCTCTCAAACTTATGATAGTCAATAGTCAAAATGTCTTTATTTAAATAAACTTAATAATTAAGCACTTTTGAATCGTCTATATTTTCCTACCACCTATCCCAGACATATTTAACTGACAAGAAGAACGGGCGCAAGAAACTTATCAGTTTTAACAGAAGATATTTCTTCTGTTAAAACTGATAAGTTTCTTAGTAACGACATTTACAAACTTAAGCTTAAATAGTTAGGTATAATTTCGAACAATGCAGCCAATATCTATTAACCTCAACCAAAGTCGAAAATGAACTTCATTATCTACCGCCAGTCAATAAACTGGCGATAGCGCGAGAATCAAACGATAATACTGTTGGTTTGAACTATTCAAGTATATGATCGATCACACGCTACAGCCTTACTCCAGCAGCTTATCGGCCAGACTATCGCGTTGCTGGTATGTTATTAAGTTACAATTTTAGAACCCATTCAAATATGGCAATAATTGTAATCGTGATACCCTCCGAGTTGTGAGACAAATTGTATCAAAATCATTAAATGTCAAGTAATAGAAGAAAATTAGCGTGAAGTATAAGTACACGAATATGATACAAAATTGACACGTACAGTTCGTCGCGCTGCTCCACCAGGCGGTGCATGCCGACGACGCCAGCCACGAGCGCTCGCACGCCGCTGAACACGCTGCCGGCGTGCGGCCGCCCCGCCGCTGCCGTTGCCCCAGGAAACTTGTTTGGGACCATCTTCCGCACCATGCCGTTCATTTCATCTGCTTTATTTTCCGGCACTGACCGTTTCGGTCGCGCTACCACAGCTTTGGGTTTGCTAGCGTACGAGTACACAATTTTCTCTCGCTCCTGTGGCGGATATAGCGTCTCCAAGCCCAGTAGGGTGGCTACCTCCGGGGGCGGCAATAGGAACTGCCCTGTTTTTACAGTAGTAATAAACCGCGGCTTATCGCCATCGTTTGAGCTCGAGATCTTGCGCATACGACTTTTGCAGCCCGGGGACGGTGACTTGTCCATCTTCGGTGAGACTTTACTCTTGTCTTCTTCGGGTGGTATGATGTCTATCCGCGGGTGGGATTGACTGTGCTTGCCGGGCGACGTTTGGTCTTGCAAGCTGATGTTCGGGTTGGAGACAGCGAGGTTGTTCCGCGGGCGGTAGCGCGTGGGGCGGCGGAGGTTGGCCTCTAGGATTTCCTTCTCCTTGAGGCGGCGGAGCTTGAAGTCGAGGGCACGCGAAAATTTTGGGTCGAGGAGAGTGCGTGCGGCGGGCTGAGCGCCCATGGCAGGGGCGGGGGCGGGGACGGGCGCGGGCGCGGGGGCCACTGGGGCGCGTGGCTGCGGCCGGACCACGTTCACGGAGCGCGCGGACGGCTGCGCCCCCTCGTGCCGCTTCTCCTCCTCATGGTTGATGACGGTAAATGCGCTGGTGATCTCCGCCGGGACGTTCGCCTCCGGCATCGTATCACGTCATACTTGTGTTGGGCCGCGATGTATTGGTCGCGTGGGCGGGCGGTGAGGCGCGCGTGTCCGGCGGGCGGGCGGCGACCACTGACGGTCAGCGCGAGCTGTCGCCGCTGCTACTGCGGCACGGACGCCGCGCAAGCGCTCGCGTGGACAGACGGGGTACATATTACTATGTAACCACTGGACCACTCAAAATTGATGGTCCACGTGTAATAATGATTACCATGAATCACCAGTCAAACTGTTACAAGAGGCCACAGTTTGACTGGTTTGGTTTTCCACAATAATTTTGTTTACTGATAGAAAAATATATACATCGTAAATAGTTGGATATTGTTTTAATAACGGACTTGCCTGAGAGCGGTCGTCGACCAGCTGTCGGTTCGCGCGCGTCCGAGTGGGAGACGCCGCGTGATCGAGATTGACTATTGGGCTAGACTATACCAATAAACATAAAGCTGAGACTTTCTGAAATAAACGGTGGTCGTCTAAAAAGCTTGGTAACAATAAAGTGTGTGGACTACAGGTACTAAACATAATCTAATAACAAACTTATATACTTCTTTAGACACAGTCCAGAATATGGGCACATGTCTTTCATTCGGTGACGTCAATCAAGGAGGGCAGAGCGCGAGAAGTCGCAGGTGCGGCTCCTTACTGGCCCAATGACATGTCGCCCCTAATTACAATTTAGTCAATTTAAGCGATAAGTATCTGATTTCATTGAGCATTAAATGGGACTTGCAATGATCATCAAACAAGCGATTGTGGAAAAAAAACCAGTTTGTCAAACAATAAAATCGCGGTTTTTAATCATGTTTGTCCCCGAATACTTACAATTATTATTATGTAGAGTAAATAGATTCATGAGATTATTTAAAATTAAAATACTTTTCTTAAACAATAAACTCAAACTTTACCGGTTAATCTATTCGATTAATTTGTTTTTACATTTTTATTTACGTAAAACAAATTATATAAGGAAAGACGCGACAATTTCCACAACAAGCAGAAGTCCAATATCAATCCCTACGATTATAACAGAATAGAATACTAAAGTTGTTGACATATATTCAATCACATTAATGTAGGGCGCGCGATACAGCGCGGGATGACTAGACACTACTCAGCAGTTTCTATTTGTACTTACGCTGACGACAAGCACTCGGAATCATTTTGTATCCTATTTGCCGTTCAGTCCCTCTAGCTAGACAATGCCTCATTAGGAAATGTGGTGGAAAAAATCATGTGTTAATTAATTTTATATCGGGATGGGATTGACTTATGTTTTAGCTAATCTTATATTTCTAAAATGTTACGAACGATACATTTTTGGAAAACGAAGATGACTTCAATGTGACTTTGTATGGGGATGGGGCTGTATGGAAAAATGAGTTAAAATGAGAGAACCATCAACAAAATTTATTTTGAATCACCTACCTATTGCGAAACAATACAGCAATTTGTTATATGTTTGTGAAGTTGCCTAATATTTATAAGTTATATTGACAAAGAGCTCGCCTGGTATCGTCATAGAGACCTTGAGCGACCAGTCATCGTCTGAAACGGCTGCTAAGTATACCCCTCAGGAATTAGCACCCTCTCTCAATCAGCGGCACTCTGTAATAAAGGGCCTATTATTTTCGGCACTTTTCAGCAGTGGCTGACGTAATATTTTTTGACGTAGAAATTTATTGTAATCTGTTGATCAAAATGGATAACATGAAAAATTAAAAACTTATGAAACATCATTTTTTCTCAAGACAAATATGTACATACTAAAAATACAGATTTAATTTGACACAAAATATAGCTGTCTGTGTCTGGAAAATAACTATAGGTACAACCTAGATACTTATATCAAGCATTCAGTGGCCTCTATGGTAAGTACGTTGGAGGCTAGTATAAGTTAATAAGTTGCATTTGTGAAACTAAGTCTTTGACCTCGCCCTAATGAGGATTGGACTCATGTTCAAACGTCTCCTGAAATGCTCCTGAATCACAAAGTACCTGTGTTTCAGCAGACATTAAACGGCGCGATAAATGTGTAGCCAGTCCACATTTGAAAAGAATAAACAATTTGAAGAGGGTGAGGCGAGGCATAGCGTGTTACACTGGACACTGAATAAAAGTGGAATTAAAGTCGGCCGGAAGTGGGGGGTGGTTGCCGGGGCGACCAAGGCACGCGGTCTGAGCTGGCTGACCCCTCTTCCCCCACCATCCCAAGGTTAAGGTCAATGCACTGGGCTAATGACTGCTGCTAACGAACCCAGGCCCTTGGAATGTCTCGCCGATAGCTCTTTGATTGAGGGCTTGCTTCTGAAAAATGGTGAAAAGACTCGATTTGAAGGGGTTCCCCAACATTTCTCAAACCTTTTGGTTCTTCAAATAAAATAGGTGTCTACAAGAGTATAATAACCTCAAGTTCAAAACTAAAGTAAATAAGACAGCAAATCTGGTGCAATACAGATATTTATTTGAAAACAATCTCAGTCTGTAGCAAAATTCGAATTATGGTTGGCCCCTAAAATGATATTGAGTTTACTAAACGACGAAATACGATTTGCTTCGTGAATTAACATAAAAGATTATGGATTTAGATTACGCAACACTTAGAATAACACCCAAGGGTATTTTCGGTTGAAGCGGAAAAATAACCGCATTAGTAAGGTTTTATGTTATAAGTATGTATATAGACCTACCTCACAACACAAGCTCATAACTTCTATGATTGAATAAATACGAAAAAGCCCGTTTCAGAACTAGGTAGGCAGGTCTCTCCCGTGAACGGATGTTGCCTTAATTCCCACTTGGCCAGCAAGATGCAGGTTGGAGATCGAGTGTTTGTTGGGCCATTTTATTTGGGAAACACTGCTGCTCACATTCTGCGGTCCACGGAAGTATGTAACCACAAAGTCATCAGTCACTATTCACTGGACCCTTATTATTTGGGGTAGGTATTAGTATTAATAAGTCACATAAAGGTAGGTATACCTACCTATCTTTCTAATAATTGACATAACAGGTTGCTGTGTCACACAAAGTGACTTTAATTGTCACACTGATTTAGCAAAAAATCCGCAATGTGAGCTAAATAATTTTAAATTTTGTCCATGGAGCAGTGAGTAGTGAGCTCAAGTACGATTCATCGCTGCCATCAATTTGTCAACTGGTCAAATGCAGTGTCGTCACGAAGGCACATAATCTACTGTTATCTATCGACATGCACCGGCCGCGTCCATCGCGATACCAACCCAGCAGACATGTGATACAGTTCAAGCACCTATTGTTATTAAGTTAAGGGTAATATTTGCGTGGCCTTGTGTAGCCACAGTTAGTGCTGGGCTGGTTCATGCAGTCAGCGCAGCAGCGGCGGCCCTCGTCTGCATCTGATACATACATTACCAGCGGTAAAGGGCGTTATACTTTAGGTCAGATAAACATACGTGCACCTAGCCTCTATGTTAATCCATGTCACGAGATTCTGAACAATCGAACTAAAAAAAAACTTCAAGGATTTTGGCTCCACAATTTTCAAATTCATTAACTATTCTCTCTCACTCACTGTTTTTAGTAAGTTTTTCCGTTACTAAAAATGTTTTAATGTAACACAGGTATACGTAGCAAAAAAAAAACATGGACATAATGGAATGCAACTCTATGAATCATTTATACCTTAGTATGGGACATTGAAATCACAGATCAGAGATAACATGAAAAGCCCATGTTGTCTAATGGAAGCCTTACACGACAAAAAATTCAGCCAATTGGGGTAGGTACGACTTTGCAGAAACAATTTGCAGTTGTCAGTTTAATTACAAGTTCAACAGTATCAAGTTTTTACTTAAAAATTAAGTTAGCTAAATGATTATTAATCAGGAAGAAAACACTTATTAGGTACTTATGCAGCCTTTAGTTGTACAAAAATCAAAAATGACCAAAAATCTGTGATTTTAATGAAATTCGTATATTGATTAAAATGATTAAATTTTTTGAAAAATACGCTTCTGCTCGCGACTTCGTCCGCGTGGACATTGGAGAAAATCGATAGAAAACCTTTGACCAGAATAGAAAGTATTCTGTTTTAATTTCGTCAAAATCCGATCAGCCGTTTTTACGTGATCAATAGGCGGGTCCGCCAAATAACCAAGCGCCTTAATAACCAAGCTTCTTAATAACCAAGCGCCTTAATAACCAAGCGCGTTGCATGCGAGGAAGTTGCGGCCGCAAGCTAGTTTATAAAATTCAGAACCAATTGGATCAAGAGATATGACAATCCCTTTCCCGTTCCCGTTCCCGTATTCGTTCTCGTTCTCGTTCTTATTGTTGTTGACCACTAGATGTGGCCAAATGTCCTGTATTATCCCACGGGAACAAAGAACCGGCATAAAAAGTATCATATGTGTTAAGTTGGATCCAAATCTATATGTGCCCCAATTAAGAGCTCATTTCGTTTAACGCCATTAAAGCGTGATTGAGGAACAAAGATCCAAACCCACAAACTTTCACATTTATAATATTAGTAAAATATATATATTTGGGACTGGTACAAATTACGACACACCAAGTTTTACTAAATAAACTGTTAATTACATGTTATATGTTGGTAGCTATAATATTTTATAACAATCTGACCACGCGAGGCCAAAGCAGAGAACCTTGAATAAGGGTTCGCTGCAGGTTAACAGCTGAAGATGAGGAATGTCATCGGTAGAGACCCGTTGACGCAGCCCACAAGAGCTGGTCGTAGCTAATCAGCCAGTCAGTTTATAATGGAATGCATCACGCTACTCGTTTTTTTTAAGAAAACTTAAAAACTTTCTAAAACTATAGAAATTGCTTCCGTACGCAATTTATTTACATTAAATAAAATCTAATAAGTATTTCAAATGTAGCATACGTTTTATGGATTTCCGGGAAATCCCTGTGAAATGAAATATTCCAAGAATGGAAAACGGTTGTACGGTGTAAGTAAATGAAAAGACGTCATGACGATATTCTTGAAAAATAACTTATATAATTATTCGTGACAAACGTGTTTGTCAGACATTTTCACGTGCAAATCTGACCTTGGAGGGTGTTGCGTGAAAAGTGCGTGATTCAGCTAAAAATATTAACTTTCAAGCGGCATCTGAAGTCACGCTACTTTGCCTGCATTTTGTTAAAAGAAAGCCTTTTTTCGGGTCTATTATCGAGGTTCCGTCCGACTGGAGCGAGGGGGCTATTGTAAGCGGTTCCAATGCCAAACACCCATTAGGTAATTTTAAAACGCTAGAAATCGATACACGAGTAATATTGTAAATTATGAAATTGAAATAACTTCCTAAAGCTTAAGCTGGTGAGTAAGTTCCATTGTAAGCGATACCTACGTTGTCATTGTCATTGTCGTCTTGGCTCGTTTTGGCAGGCGTGGGTAGTTGTGGTCGATTTTTTGGAAACTAATAAAATATATATACGAATTCCCTAATGGCACACTTCTTACGAAAAACTGGTCCTAAAAATGCCTAGAGAAAGCGAAGTCAACGATCCGAAAAATTGGTCCAAAAAGATAGTCGCGTGCTCACATATGTATTCAGGTGCAATGTTGTTATAATTATCTGATAAACTTTACAAGTGCTGAAATCTGGTTCTACATCATTGCATACGTTACGATAAGGCGACACTCTGACCAAAATAATCTTTATAATATTCAATCAAATAGAGTTTGTGTGTACTTACCACGATGGGTCCCTCTTGAGTTTGACATTGTTGTAGAGCGCCTTGGGGGGGTTAACATATGTGTATGGGCCCTTGGCCTTGGACGCTTGCGGCCCTTCGACCAAGACCGAACGCACCGACATGCTCATAGTGAGCGCGCACCTCGCGCCACCACGCGCGCCTATCCGACACTACCAGGAAGCACTCCTCCACCAGGCTCAGCAGGAAGCAGCACATCCACACCTCAAAACCACATCCAAACACATCCACGCGCCGCCTCACGCGCCTCACTGACACTGACACTGTCACAAACATTCCAAATTCGAAATCGACGGCCATTGACGTAGCATTTTCGATAATTGATGTTAAATGTCAAGTCACTGTCCTGCGAGTCGGTGGACACTGTTTTTATTTTGGTACGAAGATGAGTTGGCGCGGTTGCCATGGCAACCAGTCAACAGGCATCCGAGCGCGTCGCGTCGTGTCACATGCCATGCTACTACGACGAGGCCGAGGGATAAACATCCTTATTACATTGTTTCATAAAGGCTAATTATGTCCGGCGGTACCAATGGCCATTTGGCTATCTTTTGTACCTGTCTTTCTACTACATTATTTATTTTTCAAAAGTTCAATAGAGTTCAATCGAGTATTTATTGTCGATATTCTTATGGTCGTTGACATTCATAAATTACCTACCTATATAATAACCCCCTTACTTATAAAGATTGTATAGCAGATGTATAGTTACACCATAGAAATAGAAAAATTTTTCTAAGTCTATGAGTTACACAAAGGTTACTCTCTGTCAAACTATTTAAGTTTGACATTAAAAAGAAAAACACTATGTAACTATACATTTGTAATACAATCTTTATTAGTAAGGGGGTAGATAAAGAAAATTATAAGCTAACAACTACCTATAATCACAACTTTAGAATTTTTCCTTTATTTGTGGGTTTTCAGCGACCTGCGATCATAACGATTATAGAGATGCAAAAAGTTGAATAATTTAACATAGTTCGAGTGGATAATACCTACCTACTTACTAAAATATTACCTACATATTATTATTTCATCATCGTATCAACACCGCATCGCAAATAAAACATTTGGGATATGAGCACTAAAAGTTATTTAGTAAACAGCAAAATTGGCGGATTTAATGCCCAAGGGCATTTTCTAGTAGAAAATGTGTCAAGGAGTAATCGGAGCGGCAATAAACAAGTAATGATATTTTATGTAGGTAACATTAAATCAGATTAACATGAAACACCTAAGTAATGGATTTATTAAAATATAGTAATATTCAATCCATACCAAAACGATATGGAATTTTTGTGACTAAAATAATTGATCTCGAACCATATCTGTTATTCTGTGATCGAACTTAACCTTGTACCGCCATCTTGTTGAGAAGTTTAAAATAGGGAATTACACCTTTTTTTGAAAACATGTTTATATTATTCCTGAGGTCGTAATAAACCAGTACAATTTTTATTTCAATTTTATAAAACCAAGAAATACCTTAAAAATGATTTTTTATTTATGATTTTGAATTATTGCGCAGAAACGCAAGCCGCCATGCTGTTTAGGCCCGTGACGTCACTGCGTCAGGCGTCAGGAAACAATCAAGAGTGGTTACAATGTCTTTTTACAAAAGTAACGAGAGTTTATAAAATAATGAGTTGTAATGTTTTATCATTGGTGTCTTGTGCCTGATTGCAGTAAAACAAGTGTAAAATCTCCACTAAAATAGTGGGTTCAAGTGCCAAGTGACATCAAAATGAGAAAAACTTGGTTGAAACTGGTAAGAAGAGATCCAAAGAAATCCAAAAAACAAACAAAAAATATCCTGTTCAACTGATGGTCTCGTGAATTTTGTGTCTACTGGATATGCAAGAAGGATAAGCGATGTGAACATAATTGAACACAGCAAATTTTTAGATAGTTAGCTACCTAACACTTGCATTTTTTGATTCAAAATCAATCATGTGTTTTGAAGGATTAATACTCACACGGGCAACTTTGAGTTTATATAAAAGGTATTATTATATTATAATAAATAAATATATCAAATAATAAGTATAGTTTTTTTTATTTCCATGGTGCACTCACTGTATAAAGATGATGTTGGTCCATCACAGCCGAGTTGATTTGAAGAATGGGTCAACTTGGCCACCATAAAGATGTTAAGGATATAATAATGTTCATTTCAATGTCATGTGCATGTGGAAAATATGTGAATACATATGCACTATACATAGGGTAGGGTAGGAGAATAGTCAAAGTCAAAGTACAAAAAACTATTCAAGTAAACTTAGTAATGAAGCGCTTCTGAATCATCTATATTTTCCACCCATTCCAGAGTTTTATAACTGACAAGAAGAACAGGTGCAAGAAACTTATCAGCTTTAACAGAAATAAGTAACAATATTTACAAACTTAAATATTATATCATGATCTGCTATTGTTAATCTGGCTGTCATAAGTCAAGTTTATGGTCACTCGGTTATGTCCTGTCTCTTTAACTTAAATTGGAAATTTGATTATATGAATAACAGAAATAAACACTTAATTGAAATATATCTTTATTACTTTACAACAGTTACCAAATACAATACAACAGATTATAAACAACAAAGTAGGTACTTATATTTGCAAGCTATGTGTTACATTTTTTCCATGCATTTTGGTCTTTCAGATAATTGTCTACTTTATAATAACCATTACCCATGAGCGTCTTTTTAACATGATTTTTAAATTCATGCAAAGGTAGATCAATCACTTGTTGTGGAACTATACTAATCAAGGTTATGCGTTTCCCCATAAATTAACCGTTTGCATCGCACACTGCTGTCTGCAACCATCTCCTTAGATTTTCTTTTAGAAATTTCTTTTGCACACAAAATGTTTATCGATGAGCCAACCTTAGCCAGATTCGATTTCTTCCATTAAAACTCAACCGAAGTACACGACGACAGGGCTTCGGTTCGGCGGTGTACATCGTAACACCATGCTTGCAGCCACCTTCTGACAAGGGACAATCGTAGCACTTAACACTACGCACAGTCTCTTCCTGTTCATTCACATTATGTGTCAATCAGTACATAGGGCTTGGAACGCACTTTATGTTCCAGGCATACCGTACACTACAACGCACGTGTTTTGAACCCGCTTGAGCTGCACATAGCCTATTGCGTCGTCAGATTCCCTTCCGGACCTGATAACAAAATGAAAAAATAGGTTATGTTGGATTGTAATAGTAAACAAACACAGGGTATTATCGTGTTGTGTATTGTTATTGTAGGTACTCAATGTTGGAAAAAACTTGATATGATAGGTACTTACATTGCTGTTTTAACATTTCTCCACTCTGCAGAACAGAAATCGGGATTGGACGCAAAAAATTTCGCCTCCATATCGTATTTATTTATATATTGTTGGTAGATTAGTACTTTGTGCTTTCACAAAACCGTCTTCCATGATGCGATTTTAGTAAAATAAAGCATAAAAGTCCACAGGCGTGATAATCACATAAAATTATAAAATAACACAGTACGACGAGTACGAAATCCTGTTTGCCTACTGTCGGGCTGACGTCACGTCGGAATCCAATATGGCGAATGGCGTTTTGAACATTTGAAGAATAGATTAAAAAAGTCGATTTTTTAAATTGAATTATAAAATGTATATTGCATTTTTATGAATAAATATCGACGTTTCTCATTCACTTTTTATGAAATCTAAAATAAACATGCTTTTTTATATTGTTTCTTACATGGTGTAAAATACCCTATTATGTGTTTGTAGTGCCAAGCGAGAGAGTGTAGCTTGGGAAAGCACAAGTGTAGGGTGCGAACGAATGAAGGGCGCAAAAGCGTGCTTCTAAAAGCTTTGCTCTTAAAGTGTGTAATGGAAGTGTGCCTGACTTTGGATAGATGTCTCTTTTTAGTAGGTACCTATCTATTCTATATGATATGAAGTCGGTGGGGCTTTAAGAATTAACAAATAAAATTGAAAAAGAGAAACCAAGATTAAAATGTTATATATTATACAAATTAAAAAAGGAAAATATCTTTTGACTCCACCAGACTTCAGAAGTTTTTTTTTAATATCAGATATGCGTACTTAAATAGTAATTATGCAGATTTGAATATTATTTCTTGTTTTTTAGAGCTGTCGCTTTTTGAAGCTGTTTTTATAGCAGTTTTTAAGGTTTTTTAAAGGAGGTTTTTCTTTTTAATTTTTAAAAGCTTTTTGCGTAGTATTCTCATGGAGCGCGTTTGTCAGGCGTTGAACGCGCGTTGCCGTGGCCGCCGCCCAGCACCCTGATTTTGTAAATCTGTTGCAATCAACTTCTGATTGAAACTGACAGAAATCGCAGTTACATTGCTGCTTGAAGTAACAAAGTTGTCACATTTATACTTACTAAAGTAGCAATGTAACTGCGGTTTCTGTCAGTTTCAATCAAAAGAAAGTGACATTATGAATGATTTGACTTAGCGTTAAATTCTATGCCTCCGACTGCATGTTAATATGTTGCTTTTAATATTTGATCTTGTTTCCATCTTTTCAGTCGACTTGTCTACTTTTTTTACTCGTCCGTGGCAGGCGGGTTTTTATTTTATTTAATTATTTATTTTTATTTATGTCTTTTAGTTTTTAGTTATTATATAATTTTACGGTCATGATAAACCTTTTGAAATCCTTATGAGAACCCCTTTAATTTGATACCCATATTGCAGTATTCTAAACAAATTTTGTTTTCACTTTAACAGCTTTAACAGCACACGCACAGCCGCCATGTTGTTTTTTAACGTCACTTACCCAAGAACACTTGGGCTGTCAAGAAAAATCTAACGATATACTAATGATAGAAATCCGTCCAACCGTTTGAAAGAAATGAGGTAATATAGAATATTACATACATACAAGATACGCGCGAAAAACATAACCCTCTTTCAGTAGGGTAAAAACACCTTCAAAAAGAAACGGCTCTAAAAAGCAAGAAATAATATTCAAATCTGCATAATTACTATTTAAGTACACATAATTGATATTCAAAAAAACGTCTTTTGAAGTCGGGTGGGGTCAAACCATTATTTTCCTTAATTTTTAAAGCCCCACCCGACTTCATGAGAGTTTCGTCAGAGCTGTTTTAATAGCAATATTTTTTAGGTTTTTTTAGAAGTCCTTGATAAAGGTAAACTTACAAATAGGCAAAAGGATGAAATAAATAATGGATATAAATACGATACGGCACAAAGTATTTAAACTCAAACAAGTATTCAAACATCCAATATTAATCAAATTAGTAAGAAGTAGGATTGCTTAAGTAATTATTTAAGTACCTATGTAATATAATAATTAAAATATTCAGGATCCAGGTTTTACAGGTTTCGGATAAACTTTATCTTCCGGTTCAACTTAAAAATGCAAATAAGTTTTATGAAATTATTTGTAAGTACCTACTTAAGCTAGTTAATTACAATTATGACTGGTGAATTTTACAGTTTCTTTTAGTTTTTGAATATTGTACGTACGTAATGCGTTGATGTCTTATTTAGTATTAATTAAAAAATATTTTTGTCGTTACATTATACATAGGAAGATATGATGAGTACACCTGAGGATCTTACTTTACTAGTCGTATAATTAGAATAATTTTAATGTGGTTGATTGTTGGTACTCATATTACCGAACGGAAAAAATACCAAGATGTTCACTAGTTGATAATTTCCAAGTGCACAATTAATTCGATTTTGCAAACAACATTAGATGCTTGATTTACACAGTTGTGAATAGTCTATTCGTTCCGGTCTCTTCAAACCTGCTGTAGCATCAATTCCGAATTTCCCCGTGACCGACGACGCGCCGTAGATTAAGATGTCATAAAATAATAACTCCGCGGACAACCCTCGGTAAATACGCGATCTCAACTTTCGTAATACACTCAATTTCAGCACTTGAAGCTAGCAACTCAGGGTTGAAATTAATAAGTTAGTACAAGCCGCGGGGGCATCCCACTTCAAACGGCGTTGTCGGACAGGGTTGTCAAAGCGTACAGCAATAAATATAGTTGCTCTTTCACCCGCGCCCAAGAATGGAGTTTAATGATCTGTGCGTAATGCCTCGGAGCGTAACTTCCGCGCTTTTGTCGTAAAAAACTCGGCGGACGGGAGACGGCCGGCCGCCTCCCATCGGCCTAATGTTTGCGTTAAGTCTTTTTTAGGGAAATGTCGCGATTGCTCGCAATAAATAAAATGAAGCTAATGGCTTTGAAAGTGCGTGCGCTATGAGGAGTGTGTAACACTGACAGTAAAATAGTTCCAGCTATGCTTTCAAAAGATCTATTTCTATACAGCATTTTCCGATAGAATGTTGACCTTTTGAGAGTTTTTAGAGTCAGAAAAGCCAAATCACTATAAAATGAAAATAGTAAAGAAAGTGCATTACTTCTGTGCTTAGTTTTACTGATAATGGTATCATGCTGACAAAGTTCTTTTATAGCTGAATGTTGTGTGCAAGCAAATATGATTTCTAAGTAAACTATAAGTTTGCCTTTAATAATTGATCTTAAGTTTCCATCTTTTCCAGTTGATTTGTCTTATGTTATGAATGTTATGATGCAGTCGGCTTTTATAGTTTTTATAATTTATTTTATTTGACTTTTTAGTTCTTTATTATATTTTATACATTACGGTCATGATATACCTTTTTGAAATACTTATGAAAAGCCCTTTAATTAGATTAGTAATTTTTTTCACTTCAAATAATAGCACCTCGCAGCCACTATGTGGATTTTTTTCGACGTTACTTACCTAAGAACATTTGGTCTGTCAAGACAAATCTAACGATATCTCAATTAGTTATAATTATATATTTTATATTAATTAAAAAAATCCGTTCAGCCGATTAAAAGATATGAGGTTATAAAGAATATTACATACAAACAAGTTACGCGCGAAAAACATAACCCTTTTCGGCATAATCGGGTAAAAAATAGCCATAGTATCATCAAGTTGTCAAGAATTATTTATCATAATCACAAAACTGACAATGTTAACCCTATTCACTCGAAATACAGGCTGTTTGGTAATACCTTTACATAGCCGAATATGGCAGATAGAGTATCATGCATAAAACCCATGAAATCCTTGAAAATCACCATGTATTCTATTTTCCAAACAACCTGTATAAATTAAAATCTGGCGAAATCCACAAGGGAACCACCAAAGCATAAAAAGAAGGATAAATAAAAACCGATGTGGGGAATTACTACTTTTAGAAGATATCTGAAGATTTGTTATTTATTTCAATATAACTTTTAACAGTAGACGACAGAGGAACATTAGGAACCATTTCCACACGCGTGGGGGAAAGGAGTCCGGAAGAGAGCGCACGCGCCGACGGACGCGCGCGAGTTTTGCGCGTTTTAAGCGCTTTGTTTGGATACTTCCGGGTGATATTTATCTGCAAAGCCAACGTTCCCTTTGACGTCTTAATAAATTGCCGTTTATTATTAAACTTGTGTTGCTATCGTTAAGTAGGTATATACGAATACGTGTCATTTTTACTTTTCTTGCTAGTTTATTTCTGTACCTTCAGTGAAAACTGATCTAACTCGAGTTATATCGATTTTGAATTTATTTCACTATTCAAGTCATCGAAAAATTAGCTTTTTTTGTGTCTAATCGGTGTATTTTTACGACTTATATCAACAGAGATAAATTTTGTGCATAGTAATATAAGTGCTTGCTTTTCTATGATTTTTTTGAAATAAAATGTGTATATTAATATATCTCTAGTTAAAACAATGTGTACCGAAACTTATTTCTCTTTAAATTAGTGTCTAGAAATATAACTAGTTTTAAAACTTTACACACAATTCAATAACAACTGACTTAAATTGTGCGTAGTGATTTATCTATAATTATATCAATACACACATATAATTTCACAGTATGCTAGTTTGTGAACATTGATTTAACTCGACTTATAGCTTTAAAAATGAAGTAATAATCAAGTTTTATTTTGTGTTTATCGATATAATTCAAGTTGAATCAATAATCACATATAGGTTTGGGAAAGATATAAAATGATATAATTGACTTATATCAAAAAATATTATGAATAAACGAAGTAAAACGTTTGATTACTTATTGTGTAAAATGATAAAACTGCCCAATATACACTAACTTTTTACACCATTGCACGTTTTTTTTTACAAAAAATTAAATTCATAGTATTTTTGATTCGGGCGTATTTTTTGTTTATTTTTATTCATTATTGCCTGTCTTATTAACACGTGGAAAAAGAGTTGTGTTTTTAATTGCTTTTTGACCCCCGACGCAAAAAGAGAGGTGTTATAAGTTTAACGTGTCTGTGTATCTGTCTGTGGTATCGTAGCTCCCAAACGGATGAACTGATTTTGGTTTAGTTTTTTGTTTGAAGATAATTTTATCCTGATTGTTCTTAGTCATGTTTCATGAAAATTTGTTCAGCTGCTTGAAGATCATCAGCTTTTTTCTAGCTGATGACGGGATCTGACTAACTTCTTTATGTCCGATCGATTCGGAATTTGGTACAGTATTACTTCAATGACATTGAAAGAACATGGTAAGGCAACCATGACCTGATCAGCCGTTAGAAGATCATCAGCTCTTTTCTAGTTGATGAGGGGATCTAGCTAAGTTCCATATGTCCAGTCAATTCGAAATTTGGTACCGTGTTACTGCAATGATATTAAAAGAACGGTAAGGTAACCATGACCTGAAGCTTAAGCATCAACTGGAATCTGCAGAATACTCAACTCCTCACCAAGATACAGCACAGGTAGTTGGGATTATTATTATTAGTATCATTAGTGTTTGGGATCACTAGAATGGTTTTTAATGAGTAGATTGCGAATAAAGTACAATAGGTGGTGATGATGAGGCATCATCTAGAATCTGAAGGATACCCAACTCTTCAACAACATACAGCAGAGATATCGTGTTTGGGATCACTAGAATGGTCTTTAATGAGTAAATTGCGAATAAAGTATAATAGGTGGTGATGATGAGGCATCATCTAGAATCTGAAGGATACCCAACTCTTCAACAACATACAGCAGAGGTATCGTGTTTGGGATCACTAGAATGGTCTTTAATGAGTAAATTGCGAATAAAGTATAATAGGTGGTGATGATGAGGCATCATCTAGAATCTGAAGGATACCCAACTCTTCAATAACATACAGCAGAGGTATCGTGTTTGGGCTCATTGGAATGGTCTCGATGATTAGGTTATACTCCTAGATTGGTAATCAACTCATCAGCTTTTTGAAATTGAATTCAAAATTTGGTACCGTGTTACTTCAATGATAATGGCCGCCAAAAATTTAGTTTAAAAAGCTTCAAATAAAACTGAAATTAAAAATTTAATAAACCCCCGATACAAAAAAGCTAACTCTTAATAAAATACCCCCATACAAAAAAGCTAACTCTTAAAAAGTTGAAAATAATGTCATCATATAATCAAGTCTTAAATAGATCTATGAAAAAATCGTAGACGTCGGGGGACCGCTAAGTTAATGGATTTACATGTAAGCTCGTCACATTAACTTCGCGGTCCACCGACGTCTACGATTTTTCCATAGATTTATTTATAACTTGATAATAATGATGATATTATATTTAACTTTTTAAGAGGTTAGCTTTTTTGTATGGGGGGTTTTTATTAAGAGTTAGCTTTTCTGTGTCGGGAGTTTTTAAGAATAATTAATTTACTATCATTAAATGTACTATTTTGGGAGTAAATTAATTTATTTTAATTTGCTACTGAATGGAAATGGGACTTATGAATGGTTTTTTTAAGATCGGTTTGTTGCTAGTTGTCATTTACAAGTTGGCTAAGTTTGAGTCTGAATGACTGTAGTAATGATTGTGTTGTCTTTACATGAAGCACTCCGTAGTCAAGTCAATATAAAGCCAATGGGATCAATTCCCGATCAGCTCAACGGAATAAACTTTTATATTCATTTTCTTTTCTCTGAGTAGGTGTTTAAATACCAGCCTGTTTTCTATATTATGTTACGTTGAATTTCGATACAACAACAGTTTTAACAAGTCTAAACATCTGTTATGTTTTGTTTAAGTAAACCTTTAAGTTTAATATTGTTTTGTTATTTTTCAAAATTTAAAACACATTGTTCTGCTTATCCAAGTTGATTTAAGCGCTAATGAAGCAAGATTTAGTATTTTATATGATTACCAAAGTGTTAGTAATAAATTACCGAAATATTTTTGGGTTTTAATAACAGCAAACATTACCTCACGATATTATTTAGTATTTTATCATAAGTTATATCACTATTCACATAGTATACGTACTAGTTATATCGTTTGTGATAAAAGTTATAACAATATCCACATCGATTTTTTTCAAAAAAGTTGTGTATATTGATATAATTCGATTTTTTTAAACGATTCTACAAAACTAAACTCTAATTACTAACATTTAGAGTGTGTTCAACAATGTTTGTTCTACAACTTTAAAAAAAACATACAATTGAAAAGGCAGACACAAAAAAATAAAGTCAGTTAACATTTTACACGAAAGCAGATTTTCATGGTGAAAAATGATATAAGTCTTATTACATCAATATACACAAAACAAATAAATGTGATTAGTGATGTAACTAAACAATTTCATGAATACTGAAAAATCTGTAAGACATTTCTCTTTAAATAATACAAGAAAACAAAGTTAGCTTAACCATCTACAGTCTACAAGCAGTTATTTTATTTTATCATTCTCAGTTGAAGAGTGAGATTTTTTTTTACTTTAAAGTCAATTTCCCGAAAATCATGTTTTTAGAGTTATACCTCTTTTCACGGAAGGTACAGATTTGTTTTACCACAAATAAATATAAAATTGACTGTATCATACTTTGCTCCGATTCCCAAATAAGCAAATATGTTGTGGAAATAAAAAAAACAATGGTTCCTAAAATTCCTCCTCCTCAAACTTGAGACAATGTTGAATAAAATAATTTTCTAAATTGACTAACACTCAAGCTGTTACTGTGTCTGCTTGATGTAAAACCTGAAGGAATCCGATCACCATTATTATTGTTTAATTGCGCGCCATGTTCCCGAGAGCCCACTCCTCGGGCTAATTGAAGCCACTAGTGGGTCCCTTCCTTGGCGTGAACTCCCGCAGCGCGACTGTTTGTGTGTGTGCAGCCGAAGTGACAGCGACCAGCGGCTGGCGGAAACGATGGAAGCGGAGGCGGCAGGCCAGCAAAGATTACCAGACTACTGAACAGTGCTGTCTTCGGCCTTCGCAAGGACACTGACCAAAACTAGTCAGTTTTGGTCAGTCTCTTTGCGAAGACAGCACTGTTCAGATTCAAAATTTCTGTTATTTATGAAGTAATAGCGACTATGTTGTAGTCTTTCTGAAGAGATACCTCAAACAACTCAAGCAAATGAGCATCATCTTACCTGGCAGTTTATCAATAAGTCTTATTTAAATATATATGAATAAGTTAAACAGCATTATAGAAAAACAACAAGTTTCTGTTTGCCCAGATGGAAATTAAATGCGCAAGCTTTTCTGGACCGTTACGCGTTGAGCTACCGAGACCTCAGAAACTTGTGTTGAATTTTTCTAGTAACTTTTTACATATTCTGTGGCCATCACCGTGATTTCGATGTGAGGGTCTTTGACGTTCAATAGAAATATTTCTTTAGATACTCAAATTCAATCAATCAAAATAAAAGCCCTATGCCATTATCATTATCGAGGTTTATTGCATTCACAATGCTAGTTTTATAAAAAAGAGTTATTGAGGGTAGTAAGCAAGATGTGAAAATTTTAAAACGTAAATTTAAATACTTAAATGAAACATTGATTTCCGATATTAACAAAGCCGTTGCGGCGCCCACCGCTGGCATCGCGGCCGCGCCCTATCGGGTGGTAATAGTTGACCCGTGGCCCACAAATATCATTTGTACGGAAACCATCTCCATAAACGCCCGTTTCTTAAACAAATACACATCCATTACGCGCTACAGGAAGCGTTGTAAACTCGTAATCGAACAGACTTCACTTCGTATAGGAATTTAAATTGAAAATCGTGGATACGTCTGTCGTAATAAGATATTATTATTTGTTACTTGAATCATCGGGAACATCGTCAAATTCAAGGTTATTATTAGGCGGTTAAATTCAAATATGTTTTAAAAATATGGTATCACCACCTTGGAATATTATGTGAACATACAAAAACTAGAATTTCAATTAAATACTTATTGCAAGTTTTGCAAAGGATGCACTGGACGAAGTTGCACGTTCCATATATCTCAAAAATGATGAGACATACGCTGCTACGCGCTAATACTTAAGTATGTGCTGTAGGTGGGCTTAAGTTGGCTCTAATATAGGTAATTAAAAAAAAAATAATAACAACAAAATATAACAACAATATTGCTATATTGAACCCCGAGTACGCGAGGGAGTTAAGGCTAGAATCCTGAGTACGAGGTGTTCAAGATAGTAATGGAACAATTAGCATTAGCATTCATAATTAATTGCTAATCGTCATTTAGCATTCATTAAATTAATCATAGTTGCTAAAAATAATGAATGCTAATTATCATCAAACCGCGCGAAATCGTCTGCGTTCGCGTCCTGCTGCTATCATATGAAATAATACGACCGCGCTAATTAGCATGCGGCGCGAAATATCATTACGAATGAATTCGTCTCCGATATGAAATAATGCGACTGCGCTCGTTAGCATCGCGCCGCGAACTGTCTGCTAAATAATTTCGCTGCTAAATAATTTCGCTGCTAAATAATTTCGTTCGTGAATTAATTTCCGACAGTGGACGATGATTTATCGAATGTATACGAGTGAGTGAGTGAAAGGGGAGAGTGCACGCATACAGTGCAATTTCTTAAAAAGTTAAGAGAAATGCTTTTGTTTAGAGTTCATTATTCTTTGGTTAATTTTGTTTAGAAATGATTTACTTGTCGCAGGTCGTAGGTCAGTCAATTATTTAATTGCTGTGACTTCGATCGCGTCGTGTGTGATTAATTGGCATTTAAATTTATACTGACGTGTTGTGTAAATGATAGATTTGATTTTTACGTGTAAATACGTAATTCAAATAATTGTTTGGGTGTCATGTCAATAAAAATTAAAGAAATAGTGTAAATCAAGTGTTATTTAGTAAATTATTTACAAAATAACATTGTATTTACTTATTTAACCTGACTAATTTAATTTTAATGTGTAAATGCATATTTCAAATGACTGTTTTAGTGTTTTTGTGAAAATAAACTCATAAGTAGGTACCTAAATAGTGAAAAAACACAAGCATTTCACAAATCACAGCTACTATTAATTCATGATCGTATTAAAAGTCATATCAAAAATCATATGAAAAATCATATTAAAATTTAAATTAAAATTCATATTAAAATTCATATAAAAATTCATATTAAAATTCATAATTAAAATTCATATTAGCAATTAGCATAGCAATAGCACATAACATGCTAATTATGAAAATTAGCATGCTAATGAAATTAATGAAAATTAGCATTAATTGCCATTACTAGTTCAAGATCGCCCAAGACAAATACACATTTAAGCCCGCGATGCATACTCTACTTTTTATACTTTCTGTGAGGCAATTGAAACCAATGACTGTTATAAAGAAAGTTCTTAATTATTTATTTATTTATTTTTTGTCGTCTATTCTGTAGTGGTCAGTTCGACATTCGAATAAATCCTTCTTGGTGCGCGGGTGAAAATGAATTTCGTAAATAGTTTTCAAGTTTTTCTTTTTTTTTACTTGTAGGCAGTGCAAAAAAATGATAACATAAATAAATAAATAAATATTTGACAGCATCACATACATTGCTCCGATTCCAAAGTAAGTTGCTAAAGCACTTGTGTTTTGGAAATCAGAGACAACGGTGGTATCACAAACACCCAGACCTGAGCCAATATAGAAAAGTTCGTTTTCTAAATTACCCAGCCGGGGATCGAACCCGGGACCTCAGAGATGGCGACATCTTGAAAACCGGTGTACAAAGCCACTCGACCACGGAGGTCGTCAACATATAGCCTAACTCTGAATAAAATCTCATTGCACATTAACATTTTTGAAGGAGTTTTTGGCGCCATTTTGTCGAGTTCGGTTAGGTGTCTATTTTAATTATTTTCAAATTGATTCATAGTGGATATTGTGTCTTAAAATTGGTGCAGTTATATGGTACAAGTGTCTACGCAACTGAACAGTATGTGGGATAATTGAAATAGGCGCGATCTTGGTTATGTGAAGCTGAGACTTTTATTGAAGTGGTGGCTTACTCGGCAGAACTAACCGAGTAAACTGTCTTGATATACTTGGTGCCAAATGCTCCAAGCAGCATTGGAATACGATGCATCCGCATTCTAATGAAAAATGAAACAATATCTACCACTGAACTATTCAACACTTGACACTGGCAAAAATTACTTCCAAGAGGAAAGTAGATTGCCAAATCAAAAAAGAAGAAGAACATTTTTGAAACCAACCTCGATCAAGCACGTCTACATAGGTTGCATTCCAAATTCAAATCACATTATTCCCATGGGAAAAATGACTTACTTTAGGAAAGGTTTGCATGACATATAATATGCAATTGACGAGCAGGTAGTATAAAAAGATAATTATGACTAGCTTTATACTAGCTCAATCGGCAGATAATATGTCAATGTCAATTACTAAACTGTTTTCACACACTATCTTTGAACAGAATCATATATTTTTATTATTTTATATCATGTTACTATGAAAAACGCAAACTTCGACTTCGTTAATCGTCATTTATTTGATCCTAAAAGTTAAAAAATATTTATGCAATAAATTATGAATTTTTTTTGGAAATTAAAATCTGCAGAGATTTGGAAAGTGATTTTTTAAGTTCTGGGATATTTTCGACAACTATTTTGATTACTCGAGACATTACTGAATGGGGCCAATGGAAGTAAATACAAATAATGGCGAGTACAAGGATGGTGATGGGGCCTTGCCGTCGGCCGAGTGCATCGCGCCGGCATGTTGTTATAAACATGAGGTGGCGAGGTTTTTGTCTAATTGCGCCGGAGTCGCGGCCAATTTATTAGAGCACCATCCATATGGATGGTGACCCGGCGGCTGCATTATACATGAGGGCCATTTTGGGAATTGCTCGGGATACTACGGGAGAAAAACGCCGCGGCCGACCGGGACCGGGACGCCGCCGGACACCGCATTTTTTCCACGTCCGGCTGTCGAACTGGCAATGATTGAAACGCGAATTGGTAATGAACATTATGTCCGCTGTGCCGAATGATTTGTTACGCGATTGTTTTCGTTTTTTACTAGTTCATTAGTAAATGTATTGTTTTCATAATGTCGTCGGTCCAGAATTTAGATTTTAATCTGTAAGTAAATATTTGAACGTCTGTCTCAATCTAAATCTTGTATCGTTGAGCGTTTTTATTATTACTTTTGGTGTATATTCAGCACAGGCACCAGTCAATAGTCGACCGAGCGAGCGCGAAGCGTTTCCGTTTCAGCTTGGGCAAAAATGCTTTCGTACGTCCGGCTGTCCGACTGTCCGTGTGTTCTCCTCTACAGGTCGCATTTTTCAACCGATTCTCTTGATATTTTTGTGAGCAGGTTTTGATAATGATATAGTTTATTGGTCGGTTCACTATTTCGAAATTTTTCAAAATGGCGGAAATACTTATGTTAAAACCAGGTCTACCAGCTCACAGAGCCAGTAGTATGTAGCATTTGTAATGAAAAAAAAAAACAGAAGAATCAATTATTTGGAAAATCTTTATTGTCTTTACATTGATAAACCTTCTTACAAACACAAACGGACTGTTATCATTTTAACTTTTGTACCCTATTTAAGCATCCAAGACGAATTTTTGTATTGAGGTAATGGTGGTCAGTGGAGACCGCTCCGCAATTTACTAGAGCTACCGGCGCCCGCGACGCGCGACGGGCGGAGACTCCAATTTATTACCTTCTAGCTTCATAACATTACTTTTTCCTTATTACATGATTGTAGTTAGAATTATTGTGATTTTATTATTTTGCTGTTGCTTAGTTTTATGTAAAACTAGCTGATGCTACTTCGTCCACGAGTGATTCGGTTTTATTACATAACCTTGTTTGAGGATTCCGGATCTAGTACGCATCTACCTTTGGCCGTTTCGCCACTAAGTAACACTTCGGGACAGGCGCCTCAATTCATAACATAAATATACTCGCTACCGGGTCCTACATACCCATTAGTTTTTTGATTTCCAAGTTATTTAAGTTATCTGAGAAAATTGTAATTTATTTTGAAGTAAGTTATATACCAAACAGTTTGTTGAATTGTTTTTATTGGTTCCTTATACTTCATCCTACAAAAATTTACAGATTTATAACTGTTAATTTTTACTACTGTTAAACAGTATTTTACCTAAACACGTTTTCTAAAAAACGTATTTACCTATAATACTATGATATATTTTTGGAATGCACATTTACAATAACGTACCTTCTTATTGCAACACAAAAAATTTTCTTAACTGCACAATCTTTCATATGTATAAATCAGCTTTAAAAATCATTTATGACTTAGGCTGTGCAAGTAGGGCGCGCCGAAGGTTGCGCCCGTCTGGAATAATCTCCTGCGCATGCGATTATTCTGGCATAATGTCGGGAGCACGCGGCCGGGTCGCGCGGTGCCACGTGACGCCCGCCCCCACTCACCTATGCTAATCGATTGACAACAGTTTTATTTATATCACATTTTATATTTGATAAGGTACCCAGAAGGTGTTTCGCTGTAGCTTTAAATAATACCCCTAGATCGCAGAACGGCCAACGAGCTGGCCAGGCAGCGAGGGCGTTGAATTATAACAACAAGTTTACTTATTGCTTGAGCAAAGCATAGCTAGCCTATGCTGATATGCTCAGCATCACTTTGACTGGTATACTGTAATAGGTACTATTTAGACATTTATGAAAGTTTTGTGAACGACAAAATTACGACGCTTATTAATTAGAAAAGTTAAACAATAATCATTAAAGGTTACAATAAGATTTTCATTATTTTTAAAAAAAGTTAAAATTAACATTTGAACTTACCTACTCATCACATAATAAATATTGTTTGCAAAAATAATGTTCTTGTAAGTAACAAGAACACCTACTTATATTTTTCTTGCTGTTAATTACAGAAAAAGTGTTGCAGTTTTATCTTAATTTTAATCTTAATGCGCTGTTAATGTGTTCATAACGCGAGCACCACTTCATTTTCAGTTCACGTTTTTCTATTAATGTTTACCAACTATACAACTTTTATGTAACTTTATTGCTTTGTACACACGACTGTGATTGATATATCAGTAGCTCGTTCAGTCAGTGGTTATAATTACGTCAGATTTTCCTGCGCGCGGTCCGGAGCTCATGTTTTTTATGAGTTGTAAAGAAGAACAATATTATTCGTGTCCTCTGCGCGTCGTTTCCATCAACAATGATATGGTAATATATGTCCTTATTCAAAGTGACCGGCGAAGACGTCACTTGCGCTGCGCACTGGCATCATTTCAAAACAAGGCTTTTAGGAAAATTTCTATAACACAGAACATACACTATTTTGTTATCAAGGTTGTTGGATTACTGATATAAGTTCATTATGACAAAGGGAATTGCTAGGTGCCCGCCAAGGCTTCGCCATCTATTAGTTATATTGCGATTTAAATTGACGGAAAAGACAACATTTGTTTTTTTACATCATACCGTATAATTTTTTGAAAATTATCTTTTATAAAAACCTTATCCAAATAATTACAATCATAACAAAACAGAATTATCTAATTTGGTGCAGTAGTTCTGAAGTTATGCGCTTATACATACATTTTGGCGATTCATTTTTACATTTATATAGATTATGCACCGAAATTGATTCACTTGTACGATGAGTGGAACTTTTGAAAGAAGTAGTTACTAATATCCTATAATTATTATTTTTTGCTGCAATCGAACACCTATTATGACGTACGCGCACAGGTCAGCAGTAATTAGGCTTAGGTTGATACGCGTGAGGCACTTCAGTGCATATTTCGGTATTGAACGCGCCAGGCGCATTCATTTAACAAACATAAACATAAATAACATTTTATGTAACTTTTTAACTACTTAATAAAAAAATACTTTGATCTATCTTTAAATAATGTTTAGACATTAAATTGAACTATAAGTTATCATAAGAACTATTTGTGAATTATTAATAATAAACATAAAACTTTATCATTTAAATATAAAACTAACAGCGTGATCTCGCACCAAACTTCCATAGTGATATAACAGCCAGCACAAAATAGAACTACGAAGTCTTGATTGCTAAATTATTATAGACCCGGATTGTCAAATATGCGAATTTTAGTTTTCCATAGATCACATAAGTGATCTCTGCTTAGCGCTATGGGAGAAACGCCTGACTTTATTATTGGGTGCGTGTCTAAATTACAAATTGATATAGAGATATAGAGATTAGAAAAAGTTTTAAAATATATTATTAGTGAAAGAGAGTTGTGGTGGTGAGAGGTCGCAGCGCGGGCGCGGGCGCGGGTGTGTGGTGTGTGGTGGTGTGCGCGGGAGCCGATGCGCGATATGCAAATGCTTGCTACCGTACTGCGGCGCTATTGTTCCCGCCGCTCATACGCCGGTAACTTATGGCCGCGGCTTATCCGCACAATGAGACGCCGACCGTTTTGTTCACGTATCGATACTTTTGTTTTAAATCCTCGGCTATTGTCGATTGTCCGTGCGCACTGGAATATGCGCCCGCGCCGCCGGCGCTATATCGTTTGAGCAGCTTGCTATCTCGCCGCTTACGGTAGCGGACGCACCATTATATTTCCTTTTCAAGAATAATATGTTTTTTCTGTCCGGACAACAGATGGAGATTAACATTCCACCTTATAAATAACTGTGAAAGTTCTGACGTAAAGTGTTTTTATTTAAGCTATCTCGCTCAATGTTGCCAACCCTATATGAAAATGTGTAAACAATACAATCCAATTATAAATTCAATATCTAAAAGGCAGCAATTTAAGTTTTTAAGGATTGAATTATATTATGCCACTACTAGCTGAGAATATCTCATTGCTACCTGGGTTGATGTTCACACCTTAGATGATGGATGTAGTCCTAACTAGGCAGGATGTAATTTAGATGCTACGTCACTTACACTGTGAAATATTATGAATTTGATTAGCGCGTAATGAATTTAGCTCTTCGCAGTTCATCGCATGGCTTAGTAGTAATGAGTTGGCACTGATAGTATGATCACACAGGAGCGGGGGGAGGAGGGATGGGGATGTGTCCGAGGCGGTGTTATCTTAATTGGTGACCTTGTAATTTATAGTTAGTTAGCCACTAACGCGCTCCGCCGCATGACGCATGAGCCTCCGCCGACGCACTACTCGGAGCTGACACTGCCACCGAAACAATTATTAACTTTATCTGAAACACTGATTTGAACAAAATTAAGAGAGTATTTTCCTATTTCATTTATACAACAATCATTAAAAGCAGTGGTAAAAAAGAAATGTAATTAAAAAAAATATTGTTAAACTCGTCGCCATTGATTAGATTTTTACGATTCCCTGAATTTACAGTTGCTTGGCAGTCAAGATTTTCCCTTCGTTAATAGGTTTGAAAACTGCTTCGCAATGTTTCTTGTGGGTAAAACAATGTGTCACACTGTCAGTTGACAGACAGACAGACGACGTCGCGCATTATGTTTTGTGGACGGTTCACACGAGTGGCGACGATCGATGGCGTGATCACAAATCACAATTACTTCCTTCTTATAACGGCAGCGATCGTTAACAAATACCTTAATGATTTTTAATTTTAGAAGTCATCTAAAGTTTTTTAAATACCTGTCTTGCAAAAAAAAATCAAAGCATTAACTTAGTTTAATGAGTAATCAAACCATCATTAAACCTTCCAGTGAAATAAAACTTATTTAGTTGAATTACTTTATTGTTTTTAAATTGTACTTAAGAGATTGTACGCAATTTTTAATATCGATCAATGTTTCTTTCTATGGGCGCGCGTGCGCAGGATCGCGTTGAAGTCTTTTCTATGAGATTTAATAAAATGATTTAAATATTAGTGTAATTTTAAAGAATTAGCTTTTAAATAAATTTTAAATTATATTGATCCTGTCAAATAAAATTGTAAGGTCCAGAATAGATAAGTATTAACTAAAAACGGGAAAGTGCTGCAAATTCGAATCTAGGTTCAAGCATTGTGTGACGATGCATCTCTGCCCACCTCATGGTTGTTAAACGTATCTATGTATTACATCAGTTGCTAAAATTATGCATAGTAAAAGATAAAATAACTGGTATAATTTGTTCAAACAGCCTAGTCAGCGCCTGTGTCAATGGGCATGATTTTAGCAAACTATATGTACCGTTTGTTTATTGCTTTGGTTTATTAAATTGAAATAATGTGGCAGTGCGTTGTGTCCGCTCCGGGTCCGGGTGGTGGCGCGTAGATGTAGCTAATCAGTGGCGGGCGAGGCATACGCAAGGCAACATTGATTTACCGCCCGAGCGCGTCCGCATGCCGCGCCGCCATTACGACTCTATTACAAACTGACTATCTACAAAATTTGGGCTGCAAAGATCAATATAATGTAGGTTGTAGGTATGTACCTACCATTTCTCTAAGATTAATCACGCTTAAATCCGAATGACACTTATTTCATCCCTCCCATTGTATTCACTTTAAACACGTAGAGTTAAAAATAATAAAAGAGAAAAAATATGAATTTGTATTAAAAAACTGAAGAGTTCTGAGGCCTAATACGGGAGCGATGTTTAAAAGAGAATGAAAAGTTCAAAAGTAGTTGATACTACCTTTTAGGAGTTAACTAAATAGTTCATAAAAAGCATATTTGTAAGAAAAGGTATTGAGCGTTGTGGAGCAAGTTAATATCCGTCTCCTTTGTTCGAGTGCCAGCGGTGACCCGCGGAGGCCGGCCTGCCCCGGCCTTACTCGACCGCCATGAATCAACCTCCGTACGCGGGAATCCAGACAAAATCGCGCCTGTCAACTTGATGTAGGGAGAACTTTTTTAATTTATTTGTGTTGGAGAGTAAATAAAAAAATACAACCCAAAAACTAAACAATATAATCTTAAATAACCGTTTTAGAAAATAATGGCCTCTCTTTTTTAATAATCTACAATAGTAAGTAATAATAAAGTAGGACAATTTTATTATTCGTTTAATTATCCATATTTAGTTAAGATTTGTTACTCCAAGCTAGTTATTAATGGTTTGTGTTATGGTATTTTTTATTTCCTTTTTTTGTGCGAATCTTTTAAGTTAATCACAAGTAATTAATCGGTTCCTTTTCTATGGTTCTTATGAGGTGTAGGTCATAATTTGATATTGTATATAACTATAGGCTGTTGGTCTTCCTAAGATAAATAAAATAAAAATATAATACAATATTTCAACGATTAGTACCTACCAACGCGCGAAACTCTATGTATATTTCATTATTAAAACTTGAACATTTAGAATAAGAAATTTAAAGTCCTCTTCCAAAACCTTTGGTTACTATTTCCTCTGCGCGTTTGTTCATACTCACGTATACCATGGATCTATCATTGGTCCATGCTTATACAAATAAAAAATAACAGCTTACGTGGAAACGCTCGTCCCGTCCTCTATTGTAGCTGCTGGATAGATGACGCGTGAAATTTCCGCATTATCGTGTCCCAGAGCTACCGGGCATATATTATATGAACCAGGATCGCATGAGAAATGGCCACCTTAAATGTCGATCCAACTGTTTCAATTCCACTATAAAAACGGTAACATCAGATAGGACATATCTGGCGGTGCACGATTAATCTCTCAGGTAGATTTTTTTCTAACCAGAATCTATATAGAGATTCCCCGAAGTTACAAATTTCGCGTTCGGCGTTGCGTCACGCTGATGCATGCACGCACGCTGGTCATTTGTTTCCGATGACTGATCCGATCGAATCCGAACGTGATAATTATCAAACATTAGAACTCATTATGTTTATTGATACTTATATTGATGACGCAAAATTACCTATGTGTTGACAGATTCAAATCGTTCAAATTTAATGTCGGCGCCTAAATGGAATGGATAATAGGTATAATAATTGATTATCGCGTTATCGATTTTAGATTCTGCATATAATACACTTTTATATTGAAAACGCTATGGCGTTAGCGTTTTAGCAGTTAGGGAAGGAAAATCAAACAATTATTTACAGAAACTGTATAAACTCCAAAGCGTAGTATATGGATTCAAAATTTTCTTACAAAAAAGTAAGAACGAATATCTCGTAACGATGAATGTTCATGCTAAGTAGGTATAAGGAAAATAGTCTGTTTCTTTGACACCATTGCATTGATATTTGTCGCAGTTGCGCGATATTGGCATGATAAGATGACACGGTGGAAATTAGATTCCGATTTATTGACATTATTTATGAAGGTCTCTCCGAGTTGTGTATGGATGGGCTCATGAAGAGCAATAGACAGACAGACCGATGCACCACCTGGTTTAATATTTATTTTAATTCAATCTGGTGTTTCGTAGATGAAAAGTACCTACTACTTACTTACTGTCAACAAAATGTGAGTAAGAGTAAGGTATATAATTACATACAACGGTGGCAAGTGTTAATTATTTACTGAACCTGTACTATCAATTCATTGTTTTATTTTGGTAGTAGAAATAATCCAATTCAAAATGATACCAGAATGTTAACTGAAGTTGATTTAATGTAAAAATAAATAATCTTAGTTATATACGATGAACATAGTATAATCATAAAATGATTTTCTATTCTATTCTATCGGATAGTGCGTAATTGTACAATCGTTTGGACAAACACGAATAAATATGAGTGGTGGGGAGGGCGCGGAGTCAGCGTATCTGCAACCCAGATGCCATCACATATGGATGAGGTCTCGAAATCGCCACCGTTACGTCGGCGCATACGCTCTGCATACATCATCATCATGTTTTTCCAAACCGCCCAATGAGATGCGCCTGACCGGACGCTAATGTGACGCGTATTGACACTGCCCGGCCCGCAGTTTTCCATCCGACAAAAAGTTAATCTACAGCTGAATAATCGTACCCAAAATAGTTGCTCCTCGACCGATGAAAGGTATATTGAATAGCTGAGCGGTGTCGCCGGTAGGACCCTCCCACATAAATCAAACTCACGGCAAAGAATCGGAGCTATTTGTTATAGTAAAGTCGCGGCGACTGTGGATAATCGCCAGGGAATGAAACCCTTTGGATGCGAGCGGCCCATAATAGGGATTTGATTTAGGAGAGTGCGAGACAATGTACGCGCGGGCGCAGGTGGCACGTCTCAATAGCGCGATGTTCTCGAGAAGCGCGATAAGATCAGATGCAGCGGCCGCGGGGCAGCACCGTTGCTGCTGCTTGCGCCCGCGCAGATTTATGCGCGCCAACTGCTGCCGCCGTTGATATCACGTAGCTTTCACTGTAAACCGTAAACTAATAAAATCCCCGATGAGAGTTATGATAACGTGCTTTATTACACATTATAGACACTTTTACGAACCTGTTATTTCCGTAGGACATTGTCTGTTGATATTTCTACAACGTTATAAAAATATGAATTAATGATCTGATTCGGAAAGGTTTTGGAAGTAGCATTATAAATTAAGTATCCGTTAAAACTTATGCGTGATGGATAAGATAAGAACACACATCACTTTGTGCTAGAGTCACATCAAAATAATAAGCTCTACTAAACAAAAATATACGTCCGACCAAACACGTCCAAATATTGACTGAGTCTCATATGGTCACTTAACCAGCTATAAAGTGGAGTTAGTGTCAATCTCTAGTGTTGATGGTTTGCGTATTGCACAACAATGGCGCGTGGCGCGGGCGGGGGCTCGCGGGGCGCGCTGGGGGCGCAGAGAGCCCTCGAGCGCGCGTCGCCGCGTTTTAATTACGGAGCGCGGCCGAAGGGTTATCTCTCTCAATTATAAATTAGCAAACGTCACGTCTCGCTTTGTTCGATGTCGGCGTCACAGACCAGATAGAATTAATTGCGTTGTCACTTTCTCTGCGCGATGAAAGCTGTCTCTGAATGTTTGTGTAATTGCATTGAAGTTTAATACGATTATGTTAATAAGTGAGCAGATCAAATAGGTGGAGTACATACATGATGATAACCAAAAAATAACAATGTGAATTTATAATATTCACGATGCAAACATTGGTATAACTACTCATGAAGATACCGCGAACTGCAGCATGGCTCAGTTTAACAAAAATAGTCTAAATCAAGCCTAGAACTTGACTAGACTATTTTTGTTTTCACATACTGATAAGTGTAGTCTTACGTATTATAAGCCTTAATATAGTAGTCATTATTCCTCAACCCATTTTATTCTGAAATCGGATCTCATCTCTACATGAGAAGTAACAACCAACTTTTACAATTATTTTACCTTATCAATAAACTCTTCACTTGTCTCAATTTTGATTATTATAGGATCTCAAAGATTGGTAAGCTGGAAGACCTACACTTTTAACAGGACCTGAAAACGTCAATAATTTATGCAATAATTTTTTGACATTACTTTTAAAGCTAATTCTGCAATTTTTTTATGAATTTCGTAATAAGTATTAAAAAAGTTATCTACACAATCAGCCAGCATATTTGCTGCCGGGGCACAGAAAAGTATACCACGAAGTACCACATTTTTACTTTTTAATTAAATGTTGCCAGCGACAAATATTATTAACATAAAAAGCAAACCGATCAAGTTGGAGCATAATCCAAGGGATTCAAAAACATCACCGCCTCATTTACACAATAAAGATCGCGACTTAAAATTTCAATCAAACCCAACGGGCATCCGAGAAATAGTTTAATTTGGTGCGACATCTATCGGAGCGGTTCATTAGTTCCGTCGGCGTGATCCGGGACAAATTAAAAACGGAGCCGACCCCTGTTTATTTGCAAACAATTTGCATTATTGCTCGGGTATTGATGATTGACGGGCGGGGATAGTGGCTCATTAGAAAGGTATTGGTTTGTAGATCGCGCGCGACCGCCCGCCGCCCGCCGCCCGCCGCCCGCCGCCCGCCGCTTGTGCAATACGATTGTTTGCGTATTTCCGATCGTTCATTACGTGCGCACGCGCCGCTACACAAAAATGTGTTCGTGAGATTTCTTTAGGAACAAAGAGCTTTCGAATTACTTTTGTTTATAAACAATGCTTTACTAGGTGGCGAAAGGGTTTTGAATTGGTGAAACTATTGATTGCGGTCGGGAAATCAATGTCAATATTTGATTATTTAAACCTATAGAGCTGTCCCACTGGAATGCTTTGTGGCGTAAGGGGTTAAGATTTTATTTTTTCAAACAATATACAATGACATAAAACTATTGTTCATTAAAATTATAAACGGCAGTCCAACAAAGGAGCGATTCTTGGCTTCATTCTCAAAATTTCTAAACAAACGCTTTCATAATTAAAACCTTTTCTTACTGTTTGCCCCAATATCAATTTTGAACGAAGAAGTGATGAAATTGAGAAAAAATCCTAATTTTAAATACGACCTACAATAAAATACAATCATAAGTATGATTTAACCCCGGTTTCTGAGGTACTTTATCGGAGGGGTCCACATTATCTGGTTTCAAGTTAATTTTATTACCACTTTTAACCACCGATAAGTACCTCAGAACCCGGGCATTAAACTGCTAAGTGCTAAATTCCTATAACATTATTAAGCCCAATATGTTTTTTAAACATTTAAAGGTGATTTAGCAATTACAGAAATGGTAATACTATCTAGTGATATTGTTGCATCTGCCAATTAATTGAGTTCCATGTACACTCACCAGCACATTGGGGTTAAACAAAACTATCTAATTCCTTCAAATGATTTTAAGCCAAAAGGACTGCGAAGTGAAGTTAAAAGTAGAATTGAGGTAATTTGTCATTCCGTGGTAATAAGGAGTGCCATTGATTGTACATATTTGCGTATTGCCGCTTGAATGGGCGCCTGATCAACTATAATTATTGTGCACCTCATTGCAATCGTTCGCATTTCAATTTTAGATCGATATGTTTCTTAGTTTTTTTATGAATGCAAAACGTTTAATTGTTTTAATTATTCGATATGAACTGTAGTTTTCAAATTTCTTTAAAAACAATCCGGATATTGCCGATTTTGAACAACGTTGATAAGCCCGCTTTTAAAAATCGATAACTTCTAGGTACATTACTAAAATTTGTTTCAAATATTAACGGTATTACTAAATAATATACTAGAAAAAATACGACTCGCACCAGATCATGATCTCGGACGGGAATCGGGGTGCGAGTCGTATTTTTTCTAGTATATTATTTAGTATTATATAAAAATAGCATTGTGAATGCTAAAATCTCAAAATTTAAATTATATTAACGGTATTTGCTAACCAAGAGGTGAAGCTAATTACAGATGATATCGCAGCGCATGTTCCGATCGGCGCGCGCCTTCGCCCGCTTCTTAACCAAATCGAAGTGCCTACCGACCACATTTCTTTGGGTTTATGATTTATTTTGGTCGGGTTAAGCTCGGGAATGTGATTACGCCAGTGATTGTCCGTGTATGGTGCGCTATGTGGCACGCGGCAAAAACGCAAGCAGTTGGTGCGCTGGCGCAGGCCACCGCGCGTTACCGCCAAACAGGGCAATAATAAAACTTGATACATACGGAATGCTGCCTGAGCTCTGTCGCAACTTGACAGTGTTTTCATTATTAAAAGCATTTACGAAACTAACAAATTTAATAGTGGAACTGAAATCAAGGTAAAAGATAAAAAAAACGGAAGTGCGAGTCGGACTCGGACGGAAATTTGTAGGTACTTAAATAAAAACAATATTTTTTATGATTTAATTACATATGTATAGTTTTCGGACCTTTCCCTGTACTTGTAGTATAAGACGATCATAGTTCTAGGTAGGAAGTACCTTATAAATTTTAATTCCCTTGAGAGTTAAAAAATATGCATTTTTGCGACATAAACGGCCGTATCTTTTTTAAGTTAACTTAGGAGTTTGATTTTTTTACAATTTTAAAGGACTGTAGATCTGATAATATGGTTTTAATTTCAACTCGATACCTCCACGTGTTCTCGAAATTAAGGGTATTGACAGACAGAAAAACAGACATACGGATAGCAATTGGATCCTATAAGCCATAAGGGGTTCCGTTTTTTCCTTTTGAGGTACGGAACCCTAAAAATAGAAAAATGCGTAAGGATAAGATGAAAAACCAAAAGAAGAAAACATATCGATTATTCCTTACGGCTTGATTTAGCGTTATACAATGCTTAAAGTTACAACATGTTCAGGTATTTAAAAAATGCAACAACTAGATATTATATAGTAGGTATATCTTAATTGAAAAGGAAGGAGCCGTTATACAATAAAACTGTACATGTCACCGGAAAATTGTAAGAACCGTTAGATTACAAATTACCTCGCGATCGGAAATATTATACGGCGATAAATTGTAAGTGACACCTATATTGAAAACAATATTTCGGTATTTAAATTTTATTTCCAGTTCATAATATTTTGAGATATATATTCAGATTAATTACAATATATACCGGTTCTCAGGATTTTACGGTGACATCACAACTTATCAAGAAGTGTTTGTGTTCATCTATAAATTTATTTTCAAATGCCCTACGATATTAAACTTTGATGAATTCTCGCATGTGTCCAGCCTTTCTATTGTCTAATTTCAAAATCTATCGTAATCGTTTTCAGGATGAAACACATTGATGCTTCTTTTTGGCACAAATAAAAACTCACCAAAGAAATGCAGCAATGTGTCGGATCCAACTGTCAAATGAAAGTGATTGCGATAGATTTTTAAATTAGACAATTAGCCCCCAGGTCAGAGAAGAAGTTAAACTGTATACTTTTAAGGAGTATAGTAACTTAATGATTAATCTATTTAAACATGATTACGATCGTTTTGTCATTTCAACATCCTCCACGATTTGATTAAATCCCTGCAAAACACATAATATGTGCTGTGTTTCAAAGGGTTCATCGATTGATATTACCGTGTCACCCAGCACGGTAAATAGAAAGTTGTGCCGTTACAACGCGACTTACTAAAAACCTTTTAGTAATAGGAAAGGTTCCATTGCCTATTTGGTGCAGCTGTAGTGATCAGTGATCCCAATAAACGAACAATTTGAATGACGAAAAGGTTTCCTCCTCCAAATAGCACCTTACCCGTGAAAGAGGTTACATAACTGCACCATCTTAAGGTCCTGGTGCATTAGCATGTCGAGAGGCAGCCGCGTGACGAGCGGCCTTTATGGAGCAGGATCTTGGAATCTCAGATTAAATATTGAGTGCGCGTCAGTCCCTAGTTAAGGCTGTGAGAGGCTTTTACCGAATCGCGGGGCGCAAACAAACGAGACAATTACTCGATACAGGTGTCAAGTGGTCACGGATACGAATTGCAAAGCAGCCACTCGGCGAGTAATGAGCGCCCCCCGCCCTCGCCCCCACCCCGCCCTGCACCAGCTCGCGCCCACAGAGACTTTATGAGGGCGAATGAAGTATAGCAGAATTTTGTTTTTAATTATTTTAACTGAAACAAGCATAAGTATGGCCATATCTGAATAATACCACAAGACAAGGCGATTTGACGACGCATGAAAAGCCCTCTTTTGGTTGATGCTGCAAACATGCCGTTTACTGATACTATAGTCTTTTGTAAATTGTTGAGCTATTTCAGTAATAATTGAAGAATGGAAGTGGTTATTATTTAAGAAACCTCCATTAGAAAATACAAAACTTTGGGTTTAACATTGAATAGGCAGAAAGGCTGCAGCTTTGATAAGTTCCCCATCAGCTAAACATGAGGAATATGTTCGTGTTGAATCAAGTCATCAAGCAGTCCTAGCTCCCTCCCTGGGGCGCGCCGTCACGGAGGGCGAGTTTGTTCTTTGACGTGGCGAGGTGGCGCAGAGGGCCCTCGGTACGATATTAAGTTTGTTTTGTCTCGCGGAGGGCGCCTCATTTAAATGCGAAAGATCGCACAGGGCTGTTTTATTTTTGTTTGCACTGCCCACGAGTGCTCTGCAGCAAACATCCGGGATTCGACATCGCTGTTTGTACTCCCCCATTAAGTTAAGTTCGTGTACTCACCTCTTTTGAGAGGCGATACATTGCAGAATTGAGCGTTTGACAAATACACACCCTTTTAGCTTACTTTTGAAGATGGTGTCGTCTGATCGGTCTGACAAAAAACACAACATTCGTTTTTTTTATAAAAACAAACTACTGTAACATGTTTTTCTATTAACACGGGCTCTCTTTTCTTTCAACATTACCAATTATTTAAAATACCATAGTAATGAACACAGGTTGGGAAATAAGCAGAAAAGGATATTTAAAGTCGAAAATAGTATATTACTTTTATGGCGAGCTTTGGTATCGTAGGCCAATCTTTGGGTCGCTGAGCCACCGGAGTAAGTAAGTAAGTATATAATTATTGACCCTGCTCACAAAATTTCACGAGAATCTGTTGAGAAATGCGACCAGTGGCTCTACTATGAGTTGATGCAAACTATGTTTCCGCTACTGTAAACTATCAGATACACTGTGCACAGTCAATGTGAGTGAAAGAGAGAAAACGATAGTTTACGGTAGCGAAAATAATTTGCATCATGGTTGGGGCACTGTAGAGGAGAACAGACGGACATAGGTACGAAAGAATTTTCGCCTAAGTTGAAATGGAGACGCTTTGCGCTCGCTCGGTGAATTACAGAAGCCTATGGACTTGGTAACGGACGGGGCAAGGGCAAATTCTTGTCGTTTCTAGAGTACCTTTAAGGTTTAATCACATACAGTGAATTTATGCACCTTTGACATAATTCACACAAGTTGATGGTTATCAGCGGTTTTCAGTTGTTTTTAGGATTTTTCGAATTAAAGTAAAAAGTGTATTTTTTTAAAATAGGATAAGGCAACGTATAAGGACCTTAGGTTATTATGGAAGTAGGTGCTTGTACGCCGGTGGTCCCTGGTGGGAACGGTGGCGGTAATGGGCGCGGCGTGCGCGGCCGGCGCCGGCGCACGCCGCCGCCGCACGCCCTCGCCGCTGATCGCATCTCATCGCCGAAAGCCATCTCCCTGCGCTGGGAACTGTCTCATCATTCTACCTATTGTAGTAAGCTGTTGAAGTGAGCTAGATCGAAGTCTTGAAAATCAGCTTTTCTTTAGAACTTTCCTTAACTTCTCTTAGAAGAATAGAATAGAATACAATTAAGATCTCATAATATATGAAGTTCATACTCTGGCGATATGCAAATATTAATTCAGTCGTCATGCATCTACTTATGATTTAAATAAAATAAAACAAAAGAAATAAAATCAAATAAAAAATAACAATAAAATTAAGTTTAGTTCAAAATGTCCATACGTCCAATCTTGCACGATAATATCAAAATCAAAAATGTCAACAATATAGGTGTCAGAGTAAGGTAAGCACTTATGTCAAAAAGATGTCTTAAAGATGTTTTCGTGAGGTAATGGATTAGCGATGTAATGATGCGTCAGTCGCAGTACTATTTCCAGATTAGGTATAGTGGCAGGGTTTATCCACCACAGCGAATATGGCCAAACAATATTTAGGGGTAAAGTTAACTAAAAATAACTTTTCTACAATTTGGTACTCATGGGAAACAAACTCACGACCTTTTGCAAATCAGGCTAACGATCTTATCAACTAAGCTATCGAGTAGTATTTTTTCTTCTTCAATGCGAGGAAAAAACATCGCATTCGAAAGAAACATTTTTGCAGATATTTTAAAATCGATTAAGATATGGTTGAGCGAAGCGATGGCTGGTTGCTGGTGCTGCCAGTGGGAATGGGTCTGCTTCTGTCTACTTGTATTAAAGGCGTCGTATAAAAAAAACATTTAAATATTGTCTATATGTATGGCACTTCTTACCCAAAACATAGAATTCATAACTAAAACCTTGTTTTCATTTCTTTAATTGCAATCTTTTCACTTTCTATAGTCAGTATTTTTGTGAGTAAAGGCATATGAAAAGCTTTCGGATATTAATTAATCTTCAATTCGATGCCTTAATCCATATTAAGGCATATTATACCCTAAGTATCTCTTTAATAATTTCTGCGGTGGTGTCGCGTGAGACGGGTGGTTACGTGCCCTCAAATATGGTTGAGCGAAGCGATGGCTGGTACACGGGTGCTGCCAGTGGGAATGGGTCTGCTTCTGACTATTTATTATAACGCATATTGAATTGTAAGAATTGCATTTTTTTATAACAGCCTAGATAGAATAATGACTAAATTATTAATTTAGCTCAAACCCTTTGAATTGATTCATTAAGAAATGAGCTAATTAAATAATGCTATTAATTAATCAAACATTTTTCCGAATAAAGTATGGTATGACCAAGAACTTCAAAATTATATTCTAGTATGACCAATTTATATACATTATTATAGAAAAAAACAACTCATCTCTCACTCATCTCAAATGTCAAAACATTGTTTGGTTTTATCTAGTTTAAATAAACTTATTAAAATAGCATAGTTTTCGCTTTTATGTTTTGTATTGAACCGATTCGAACTAGAAAGTACGATTTCACGTGAGGCAAAGTCACTTGGAATCTTTCTTTCTATCTTGGAAGTTTTTAAAACCACCTTTTGAAATAATAAAGAAAAAGAAGTAGAGTGACAAAGTGAGACTTGTAAAATCTCAGAAGGAGAACGTAAAAAAAAGGTTGATGATTCAAAATAAAGAGTATGGAAGAAATAAGGTCGCAAGTATGAAAAAAAAAAATGAGAAAAAAGAATTAAATATAATATGTAACAAATTAGTGTTTTATGATTGTAAATAAAAAAATAAGATGGGACATTAATAAACAAGAGAAAACACAACGTAATGTAAAACAAAATGACGGGAATCTACTTTACTCTACGAATAATTTTTTTCCAGTATAGGCTTGATCTTACTAAACTGGCCTTCAAAACTTAGTACCATCCTTTTAAAATTGCAATTTCTCTTAAAGTTTAAAAATAAAAAAAAAGGTTTTTTGCAAGAAGATTATCGATTATAAAATTATTATTTATAAACATATTCTTCTTAGTCCTTTTTTTTTAAATATATCTTGTGTATTTTAAAAGTTATTACAATTTTAAAAGTGTGGCACTGAGTTTTGAAGGCCAGTGTATTTTTTGTAATATATTACAATATCGATAGTTGTCTAACTCCAAAAGAGTTGAGAGAACAAGTTCCTATTGCTGAATTTAGCTTTTTACCAGGAAAGTCACGTGAAAATATCTGTATACCTATAGCACTTTTCTCGCTGGTAGAGGTGAAAAGTTGTATGTTTAACACGAGACCAAATTTTTGTTCTGCCTCGTGCCTTTAAACCACTCACTGTGCTCAGTAGTCAATTCTGAACTACTTCGCTAGTTCGTGATTTGAAGTTGGTACTCGCAGCACAAATTGACTTTGGTCTATTGTACAACAAATAATTATTACCCTTCAGACGTTATCATTACAACAGAAAAAGATAAAAAAAGATTAAAGATCATTATTTGTGGAACAAAAATAACTTCACAGTTTACTGTAAATCTCCATCCATTAGTTATATGGCAGGATTGTCAAACTCGAAGCTGGTGTTTAATTGACAGCTATTCATTCTCTTGACAACTAGATCAACTAGTTTATAAAAAAATACTTATTACGAAGAACTTTAGTATTTCGATGCTTTTGTACCAGAGTTAACTATGAAAGAGCGCAGGTGGTGAGTTTTTCAATTGAGTTTCTCAATGGAACAAAAATGGCATAAGTTTTATGGCAACTAAAATAACTGGTTGTTTTTTACGTTTAAGGAGAACAACACCTTTTCTGCCTGACTGGACGAGCCTGTCATGAAATTGGTATGAAAAAAAAAATATAGACGACAGTTTATCGTCAAATAAAAAGTAAATTTTGAAAACGGATCCCATTCTAAAAACAAACATCGGAATGTTGTTGAAAAGGCGCGAAGATTTCGCGAGCGTCCCGCCTCCGACAAGTCGGCCAATGGGCGCTCCGCTCGGCCGCGATTGGTCGCGCGCGCCGAGACGCCGCGAAAAAACGCGCCGCGAGAAAAACAATGGCACTCACTTGCACGGGCAGTACTTGAGTTTGCTCATTGTGCAGGCGGCTGGCGTAAGCTGAGCCGCGGAGTACTGCGGCCGAGGTACTTTTGTCGAGGTTTGAAGGGTGTTGGTATGCTGGTCGGTCGCTGATACGGCGCTGGTGTGTATGCGGCAAGTGTGGTGGCGGTGTGTGCGCGGTTAGTTCGCGGAGCGGGCGCGCGCGGCGGCGCGGCGCTGCCGGCGCCTCGTTGCCGACACCACTATCACCCGCCGAAATAGAAATCGCTGCTAGGGAAGGCCTGAGTTGCTTTATAGAAATATACTACCCGAGAGCCAGAACTGACAAATTGTTGTAGGTAAGATATACTTGTGCAGGATAATTGTTATTGAAATAAGATAACTACAGTTTCTTTAAGATACAATTACAACGCCACTTTAACCATCTGTATTATAAAAACTAGTTTCTATTAGCCAGTCTTCCTGTTACCTATGAGAAACGACCTACTACTGAAAACAAGGACCATAAAAGGGCTAAAACATTAAATATTTTGGTTTTTCAAAGACTAAAATAACCAAGATGATACAGTACAGTAGGTATAAATAAAATGACTTTATAATCTAAATATTTTTTAAACTAAATGATCTCATTCAAATTCTAAAGTCACTTCGTGGTGAGAAGTTATATATTTTTTAACCAACATGAAACATTAAAAATATTTGTTTTATTTTTATTTTTTATTAACAAAATAAAAAAGGAACTACAGATAAAATCAAGAGTCAAGAGTAAACATTTCTTTATTTAAAAAAAAATAAATTTTTAGTCACTTTTGAACCGTCTATATTTTCCTACCGGTTGTTCCAGACTTTTTTAATATGTAATGTGTAATGTGATGTAATGATATGACAAAGCGTCAACAGCTGCCTATTGTATTGTACATTGTACGGTACGCTAATGATAATCGGATGAGATGTAAACAGCAACAATTAGCGACCTTATCTGTAGCGCGACATCGGACGACGGTCGGAGGTCGCCGCGACTACGCTGCGTCTACGATAGCGCGGCACGCACCTATATGAAAACGGTAAAAAAATTAGGACAATCATTTTAATATTCCCTTTAAAACTATCACAAAAATAAATTAATTTCATTTTAAAGTTATGGGAATAAAATTTGTAAATGTTTGTGTATGTTCATTGGTCCACCCACTTGATATAATTACAAAATATTTGGTACTTGCGACCGCCTACGACCTCCCACGGCTTCGATGCGAGGCCAGTTATTTCTCTATCCCTCGGAAATAGTATTTTCTTTCGAGATGAAAGGTACCCTATGTCCTTACTCTGCACCCCTGACAACGATGATCGATTCAGTAGTTAAGGCGTGAAGGCGTAACGAACAAACAAACATACTTTCGAATTTATAATAATTTAGTAAAGATGTAATGATGCCAGTTAATCAGCAACGAAGTATGGCGATAATAATGATAACTTAACTATTCTACATTATCTGCGAAGTTTAATTTTTCTCTGAATAAGACAGAATCGTTTTAAATAACATTTCATTGTTATGAAAAACATTAACTATTATGTTAATGAACTGCTGCGTTATCGTAGACTACAAAGTATATAATATTGTAGCAGATAGCTATGGGATCTCTTGCGTTTGTATTACTAGGAAAAGCATTGTTACTTGTCAAGCGGCGTCGCCCGTCGCTGCGACCTGCGACCCATCGAAACAAAAGTAAAAGGATTTCTATTATTTGACCACAAGGCAAAACAATTGAGAATGATTCAGTTTATCACTGTTTTGAAGAAGACCAAAGTAGACTAATCATTTTTTTATTTGAGGTAAAATATTTTATAACTGAATTTAACTAACAGTATAAATGAATCGAATGAAGCGTGTCGCCACTGAATATTCATGAAGGAGCAGAACATTTTATTGTTATGTATCACACGCGATCTGCGGCGCTAGGAAATGTTACACGGGTATTATGTTGCGGCCACTGAGACGCGAATCCAGGAAATGTTCTTAATGTATTTATAAAAGAACTAAAATTTATGAGCACCAATTATTAAATTATTACTATTGTACTAAGTATATTGTTAACAACATTGGAATTTACTTTTTAGAAGAAAAATATAAACATAATAACGACAACTATTTAAGCATAGAGTTATGAGCGTGGCAGAGGTCTATGTATAATACGAAGACATGTCTTTACTTTTCTTGTCAGCTAAAAAGTCTCGAATGGAAGAATGGGTCGGTAGGACAATATAGACAACTCAAAAGCACTTAGAATAATTTTTGATTTTGTTAATTGTGAGCTCGAATCCTGTATGTAAGTAATTTTTTTTTTATTTTTGTATAATAATATCAGTAAATTGGTGACGAATAGTTGGACGATGAATGGTTACATTGCAGATAGATGGGAAAGAATAATGAGATATACCTTAGGTATATAATAAGATATTCATAATTTTTGCATAGAGACAAAAATAAAGTAGGAATTCCATCCGAGTCGATATTAAAGTTAAATTATTCCAAAATGTACTAATGTAGAAATAAAACACTTTTTACGGATTACAGCGCGTATATTATTAATTCAGGTGTTGTTTTGGAATTATATAATTATAGTAGCTGACATGAAGCATAGGCGCAATAACAAGTCTGCAGTGTGTGAACATGCATCAAAGGGACCTAACCATTACATTAGATTTGATAAACCACAAATACTCGCTAAAGAACAAAGATTCATTCCCAGAATGCTACGCGAGGCTATTGAAATCAACAAACATCCAAATTTCAATAGAGATGATGGTTGGAGAGTACCACCAGCTTGGGACCCCATAATCCATCAACTAAAATCCCATCCCAAATCACACACTGCAGGATCTAAAGATATAGTTAGTTCGTTCTGTAGATAGGGATCAAAAGGGAGGTCGACACAACCTCTCTGAGTTTTCTTCCGCCAGTTCTTTCTCTCAGAGGCCTCCCAATTTGTGAACTGGTAGTAGATTCAGTAGCTAGATCTTGTTTTCTTATTAACTTTATTCAATTTAATTCGGTAATAATTATTAAAATCAGAACGCAGCTATAAAATAATTTAATAAACTTGAATACATTTTTATAAAATTTCGAGCGGGTAATTTCATAAAAATATGAGCAGCCTTTTTGCTTTAGTCCTCCCGTGACCACGGCCCCTGGAAAGGTGTCGAAACGTCGGGAATTCTAAAAAACCAATAAATACAAACTAAATAATTCCAAAACAACACCTGAATTAATAATATACGCGCTGTAATCCGTAAAAAGTGTTTTATTTCTAATGAACTGTACGCGCGAAAATCTTAGAAGTGTATATGTACTAATGTAGATTTGATTTTTCTTATTTTTGATTATGTTCAGTGAATACTTAAGTCAATCTATACATTTTTACTGTGTGAAAAAAAAAGTAAAAAAAAAAAGTAAAAAATTGCTTTATTCAAATAAACTTAGTAATTAAGCGCTTTTGAATCGTCTATATTTTTCTACCACCTGTTCCAGACTTTTTTAACTGACAAGAAGAACAGGCGCAAGAAACTTATCAGCTTTAACAGAAATAAGTAACGATATTTACAAACTTAAATATATCGTTACCAAATACAAAAAAATACAACAGGTTATTAACAATAAAGTACTTACTAGCGAGTTATTGTGTTACATCATTTCCACGCATTCCGGTCTTTCAAATAATCGTCTACTTTATAATAACCTTTACCCATGAGCGTCTTTTTGACATGATTTTTAAATTCATGCAAAGGTAGATCAATCACTTGTTGTGGAACTTTATTAAACAAGGTTATGCGTTTCCCCATAAATGAACCTCTAGTTTTTGCAAGCCTAAATCTTGGAACGGCAAGTTTATCTTTATTCCTTGTATTAATATGGTGATTATCGCTGTTCTTAGCAAATGAATCATAGTGTTTCCTTACACATAGTAAATTTTCATATATGTATTGGCCAGCCAAAGTTAGTATATTTATTTCTTTAAACAATTCTCTCAGGGAATCTCTTCGACGAAGATTATATATGGCACGAACAGCTCTTTTTTGAAGTATAAAAATATTTTGAATGTTGGCAGCCGAGCCCCACAATAGTAGCCCATAAGACATTACACTGTGAAAATAACTAAAATATACCAACCTTGCCGTTTCAATATCAGTTAAAAGTCTTATTTTCTTAAGGCCGCAGAACTAAGTCTACTTGACAAAGCTTCAATATGAGGATCCCATTGCAGTCGTGAATCTAGTGTAATACCTAGAAATTTTGTACTCTCCGTAAACTCAACTCCAACGTCATTCAGATTAATATTCAATTCGACGTGCTCAACATTCGGTAATGAAAATTTAACACATTTAGTTTTTTTGGGGTTGAGTGCTAAATTATTACTATTAAACCAGTATGAAACTTTAGAGAGAGCGCTATTTACTTCGTCAGAACAGTTATTACCTCTGTTGACTTTGAAAACTAAAGAAGTATCATCCGCAAATAGCACTGTCTCACATAAATTATTCGCGTAGTTAGGAAGGTCATTTATATAAATTAAAAACAGCAAAGGTCCCAATATTGATCCCTGTGGCACCCCCATATTGATGGGGGCTCCAGTAGATTCAGTTCTATTAATCACTACTTTCTGGGTTCTATTGTACAAATAAGATTTCATAAGACTAACTGATTTAACAGAGACACCATAATGTTCTAGCTTCTTTAATAGTGTTTGGTGATCAACGCAATCGAATGCCTTAGAAAGGTCACAAAAAATACCAATCACATCTTGCTTTTCCTCCCAAGCATCAAGGATATGTTTGAGAAGAGCAATTCCAGCATCAGTAGTACTTTTACCTTTGGAAAATCCAAACTGATTTTTATGAAGTATATTATTTGATGTAAGGTAATCTAATAATTGAAAATATATATTTTTTTCAAATATTTTACTAAGTGCTGGCAGTATAGATATTGGTCTAAAGTTAGCTGGGTCAGTTTTATTACCAGACTTAAAAAGAGGAATCAATTTACTATTTTTCATTAAGTCAGGGAATATCCCTTCATCAATACATTTGTTAAAAATGAAAGCCAAGTAAGGGGCTAGTATATCAATTATTGATTTAATGATGCTTGTTGACATGCCCCAGAGATCTTCTGTTTTTTTGACGTTAATTGATTTAAATGCTTTAATTATATCTTCACTACTTATATATTTAAAAGAGAAGGTTTCCTTGCATTTATCAACACTTGACTCTAAAAGGGAGATAGCGATGTTGGAACAAGCACTAAGAGTACTGGTAGTTTCTATTGGTATTCGAGCAAAAAAATTTTCAAAGACTCCAGCGACCTCATCGTCAGATTTAAATGTTTGATCACCAATTTTTAAACAGAAGGAATTTACACTGGATTTTGTTTTGCCTGTTTCTTTGTTAATAATATTCCAAGTAGCCTTAATTTAATTGTCAGCTGATTTAATCTGATTCGAGAAATACTTGGACTTTGCTAGGATACAAACTTCCCTGAATGTTTGTGAATACTTCTTGACAAATTCAATGAAGTTTGAATCACAGGAAGTGGCTTTTTCTGCATAAAGATCGTATAGCCTCCTTCTGCTTATATATATACCGGGTGTGGCCCAGTCACTAAATTTTCTATTATCGTTACATTTGATCACTTTTTGTTTAAAAGTTTGACTAAATTCATCTTGGACTATACTAAATAAGTGATTATATAAGTTATTAGCCTCAAAATTTGGCTCTGGTAAAGTTTCAATTTTACTTGTGACATTAGTTCTGAATTTTTTAATACAGTGTTTCCTTATTGGCCTACACATTATTTCCCGTTTAGGCAGAACATGATGGTGCTCAATAGATGCTAACTGTCCACTGTGGTCGGATTTAATACAATTTAAAATCGATTTTTCAAGTACATTACAGTTGGAGAAAATATTATCTAAGCAGGTTGCCGAAGTGGGTGTGATTCGTGTTGGTTCATTAAAAGTATGTAGCAAATTAAAAGATTTAAATAGGTTTATGGACCTACTCGAGAGCTGTGACAATTTAGGATCTAAAATGTCGACGTTAAAATCCCCACAAATCGCGACTCTTTTATTCTTCCTGCATGTTACTTTTAGGACTTCCTCCATAGTGGACTCAAACTCAGAGTAATTCGAATTGGGGGGTCTATAAGCACATACTATAATTATTTGATCAAGTTCCACACAAGACAACTCGATGGTTCGTTCAATTGAGAGGGAAACTACATCTTTGCGCTCTTTACATTGTAAGCTATTGTGTAGAATAATAAGTGAACCCCCTCTCATAGCAAATTTTCTACTAAGTGAGCTAACAATTCTATAATTATCCAAACTTAAAATTAGTTCGTGCTCTTTCAACCAATGCTCAGTAACACATAACACATCAATATCTTCAGAATTTAAAAATAAGCTTATTTCTAAATCTTTGCCAGTAAATCCTTGCATATTTTGGTGTACAATTCTCAGACAGTTTGGCTTTTCTGTTGTCGGCTCAACGCTAGAGGACGCCTCTATTGTCTCAAGTGGTAATTTAAATGTAGTAAATTATTACTAGCATCATGTAATATAATATTATTTGGAACAGATTCCAAAGTAGAATTACACATGTCAAAACTTAACTGCTCAATAGAAGCAGATGTTTTTCTAGCCAGATTATTGGCTAGTTGTTTTAAATAAAAAGATAGCGATACTGCTATTTGTCTTCTAAAAGAAGAAGGCAGATAATATTTATCTTTTGTCAAATAAAAATTATTCAATAATTTATTAATGTCAATTAGGTGCAACTGTTGGCTATTATGAAATGTATTTAAAGATAAATTCAAATTATATCTTAAGTTATTTTCCGCCTGTGACAGACTGTTACTGTAGGGGAATGTAAACAATATCACTTTCCTAACATTCAAAGAACAAAGGGAATTACAATATGTCATCAATTGGTTTTTGGTAACATGTGAAGTGAACTGTGTGAAGTTCGATATAGGTACGTTTTTGTCTCTAGTTAGATAAAGATTTATATTTTGTTTGACTAACATGTGATAAATCTTTCGCAAACTCGACAAATGATAAGAACAACTATAAGCTTACACAAATAAACATTGCTATCACGATCTGTATGTACATTATATTTTTTTTTCTGCCATAATCTGGTTGTAGCATCGCTCGTCGCCGGCGAAAAAATACCGAATGCATACTGTTCAAATGACAAAGAATTATTTAAAATATTTAAATATAATTATATACATAATAGCTCGGTAATACCACAGAATATAATATAATAGTACTAAACGTGTAATATTATAATAGAATGGGTGACATTGACCGCCAGTGACCGGTACATTATTATGACAATGCGATATAAATATTTATTGCCTACTTATGAAACGATGTTAATTGAATTGATAAAGTAAATATGTAACTTTTTGTTAACCATGGAGCAAATATATCTTGTAATATTAAGTGTAATACAAAAGATCCGTTTGTGGAACAAGTATTTGTATAAATAGAACTGTTTGTGTGCCTACTTCGTTTCAAATCAAAATTGATTAAAAGTATATGTGTCAATAAATATGTTTTTTCATCGCTCATTTTTGATAATTTGTTTTGACTCATGGACACAGAATTAATATTAGTACTGACGTCATGGTCTTAGCAGACCACCTTGTTTGATTCTAAACTTTAAATGTAAGTTTGAATAAACTTTGCTACGATGTTAGTATTATGTAATAGTAAGCAGTAAGCTCTAATGAGAATATTATCAGTTTCAGGAAAACCTTTATAGGATTGCTTACAATAATTTTCTGTCTACAGTTACTTTTACGGGAAGTCGCAACCTAATGAAGAGGAACGATATTCGATGAAAAGACATTCTTATTTCCTTGTTTCCGTTTAAAATATCCAGAAGTAGAGTCAACATAATTTAATTATGTTCTATCTAGCTGTACAGAATCACTCACTATTAATCACTATTAATAAAGCCCTCTTTTTATGTGCAGTCTTAAGAAGACGGACGCCGTAGGTTATCCAATGAATTCCCTTCTTTTCGCTTATTTGGACGTTTCCTTTACAGCAGCACATGTACTATGTATAACATATATGTACTGTTTTTGTATGTAATACAAGCATACTGTAAATAGGGTGAATTCGGTCGGTCCTTCGAGCCGTATAGTGAAATCCTTGTTACGGTGCACGTCCCACTGTGGCGTGGGACGATAAAAAGTGTCGTGGCGTAATGGCCGCATGTGAGCTCCACTAGGCAACGGCGCGCAGGAGTGACATAAATATCGTATAGACGAGCGCGGAATGAATAATGAGGCGTGCGCTTCTTGCGCCGCCGCCGCTGTCGCCGGTCGCCGGTCGCCGGTCGCCGGTCGCCGGTCGCCCTCTGCTACTGAAGACAAACAGCCAAAGAGTTATGACAAACAAATAAGACTGGGTTGAATGTTCTCTGAAGATAGCAGTATTTTGAAACCTAAAATCGAAAATAGAAACTCTTGAAATGCTATTTTACAATTTAATATAATTCTTCAGTCTCAGGGTTCGTTGTGGTGGTCGTCGCTCGTCGGCGCAGGCGCACGTACACTAGCATTGTTCCCGTCTGTGTCTCGGCCGGGACTTGCTGTCACATTGACCTCGACGATGAACGCCTTTGAATGAATCCTTCATACCTGACTGTATTATTATAACTAAATTCAGCTCGAAAGAATATGTCTGTAGCTTTTGATGAATGCAGTGCTAGTAACCAATAGCGAGTTCTATTGAGAGCGAGATTCCTTGTTGCTATCGGTATTATTGTGAATGCTGCTCTGCTGATTAGTGCTGTTAAAAGCAAAGGAACTCTGGAGTAATTCAAGTATATGAAAAACGTCTTCCTCGAAGTTACGAAGCGCCTTCCAAAAACACAAAGTTCCCAAGGTTTAAATGTCCAGATAAAATCATTAATTTATAAATGCCCTTCGAGTTTGCTATAATGATTTTGATAAATAAAGAAATCACCATCTAATAAACATTTGGGATTCATTCCGAGGCCGATGCGATCTTTGTGAATCGATGTCTACTCGACCGAGCAATCGATAACTGTAAGGCGGCCGAAGGTTGGACCCTGGGCCCCGAGGCATAGTGTCGCAAATCGTTTTAGAGTCATGTTCGTAGTAGGGAGCATTGATTCGGTTTTTCTATGCGTTGTATTAGTTTGGGAGCGCGCGCAGGCGGCGGGCCGGGCGCATTCCTGCGCGCAGCTTGTTGGTATTCCGCAGCCGCGTCGCGCGCGCAAACCGAACGCGCAAAAAAGACAATGACTTCGTATTTTATACGACCCTAAACGTTCCATCAGCGTATTGATACGATTCGTCAGCTCCGTCCTTAAATGATGGTTCGAACGATTCTGCTGGTAAGATTCGGTCAGATCTCCGATTTTTTGCGTATCAATTTTTGATTTTTTTACCGGTGACTTTACAATAAATTTGTGAAGGTTCCATCACCTCATGAGTTTTTCTCGCGGTGATTCGGTCGGTAACGATCTGTTTGCTGTCGGCCGTGGCTCCCAGCGCTACCAGGAAACGCGAGCTTCTGTTTGCTCGCCTCTTGTTCTAACATCAACAAACTTGTGTCTGCAAGCGAATGTTTGCCGAGCGACATTAAACGGTACCGAACATTTTGTCTAAAACGACAAATGAGCTCGAGGGAGCTGAGCGCTTAAGCTATTTTGAAGTTAGACACGGAGATTGGTTTACTTTGTTGTATGGTTGTCAGTAAAAAGAGTAAAGATACACTGTTTAGTAAATCTGTATCGGTCGGCGGGCGAGGGCCACAGAAGTCACGCAACTAGAGGTGGCACAATGCGCCGGCGACGCTCTGTGCGTCGGTCATGGTGTTTCAGTAATTACCACCCATGTGGTGTGACCAGTGTCAAGGACCCTCGCCTTAAAATTTTGAGAAACAAAGACGCTTATTTTCTTTGGTCATTAGTTCTAGTTATGAGATAGTTGTTAGCACCTGGCTTTACTATTCAGGGCTCTATAATTGTTTCTTAATTCTATTATATCTGCCAACTTGACAGTTTCTCGTCTTTTTTGACAAGTTGCATTTTAAATATTTGCGCTACATCCATCACTGAAATAAGGCACCTGAAAATAATGATCAAAATAATCAGGAACGCGTTGATTGAAGACAGCGATGATTTTTAGCGTCGTTAAATTATTAGCGTCGTGCGCAGGTCCCGTTAGCTTTATGTGCGTCGGGAGTTGTGGCGCCGCGCGGTGCGCCTGCGCATCTCTACACTGAGAAGTAGTTGGACAATAAGTATTTCAGCAAATCGACATTTTTCTGCGACATATGTTGGTGAATTTTACAATTGTCGTTACTTAAGTAGGGACGATTATGTTGTGAAACAGGGCTATTTTTGTTATATTTACATATTTTATAGATTTCTCAGTTAAATCTTGACATGAGATTTTAGCTGAATTTGCTTGGCAGTTGTCGATATCAATTGTCCCTAATTAAAGTAACAACAATAATTGTATTATAATTGAGGATTCTACGACATACTGTCACTGACAAATGTGGATTTGGTGAAATAGGTCCCTGAAGTTAATGGGGAAAAGGCTAAGTAAGTTAGAGGTAGGTAGTCAAACGTCGAGACAATCAATTTAAAAGTAAGGTTGAAATCGAAAATAAACTACTTAAAATTGTATCCCTGACACTTAAATACTCTGGCGAAACGATATTTCATGAAAAATATATATCTTCTGACTGTTCTACATTGTTTGGATTTTGTAACGACAATAATTCTAGCATTCTACGAGAAATGTAAGATTGCCAGCCATCCTCACCATTGCTGTTAGTTACAGGGTAATTAGCATCAATAGTAAGAGCTTTGCTTAGTTGTAAAACAATTATTTTGTAGAAGCTAGCATCTGTTATACTACATATAAACTCTTTCTATTGCACAAACAGCTTATAGTTATTGATTTGAATTGCAAGAAAACTATGTGTAAATATCAACTTTTCTTAATAACATCATTTAGGTTAGTGACTCTACATTTTGGTCTTTCAAGCTGGGTTGTATGAATCATCTGTTTTGTTACCTATTGTTAGAAATAAAACAAGTTTTCGGATGATACTAACACTAATAAAAAATTTAATAACATCCTTTTAAAGTTGACGTTTATTATTGACATTTTCTTTGTTTGAACTGTCGACTTTTCGAATATATTTTTATGACATTACCTATGCGTGGTAAAACTGTAATCATTATTTAATTATTACTTATTTCAATAATTTGTGTTGCTTTATGGTAATTAGCGTATTCTAAATTGAATTCTAATCAAATCTAAGTAAGTTGTTATATATTTGCTTGCTATGTATAATTTGTATTTTGTACAATATGGTCAAACCATTTTTTTTTGTATTGAGTAAAGTCTGTGGTGACATTTAAGAGCAAATATGAATAACAAAGAACTGGTATTGTCAAAGGATTATTACAAAAAATTTAGGTTGCATATTAAAAAATTAAAGTTGCATATTGTAATTACATTATAATAAAAGAGTGGGTTTTACAAAAAATACACTAATTTTTAGTTTTTAAAAAACTTAACTAAAGTTTATTAAAAACGAAATGTATTTTTGTTTTCTTGCATTTTATCAGCAACTATGAAATTATACAATAGATAAGTGAACGCCGAAATCATAGAAGTGTATTTATTTTTCATTTATAACAACCGATTGGACTTCGTTGGACGTAATCACTTGTAAAACAGAGTTGTAGTTCAATTATTTGACTCATTTGCTATTTAGTTTTATACTTTAATTTTATTAGAATAAAATATAGTGATATAGGGTATAGCTTTAGCAATGTAGTCTGATTCGTCATGTGATTAAGTAGTCAGGTTCCCAAACTTCTTGCGTCACAGTACTCACAGTAACCAGCCGATAGGCGTGCGTTGGTATGTACCAGAGTTTGAATATTCATGCGCCTTTATAAGGGTGGTCGCTCAATGGCGCTGTGATGTCATAACTCCCATTCCCATCATGTGGGCAGGGACCGTGTCCGTACGTCCAGGGTCTGCTTGAACCTTATATCGGTTTTCCACTAAGGACGTATGTAGATTTTTGTCGGATAGGCATTGTCATTCTTTAATTGTAAAGCCCCCTCTGGCTACTTTAAAAGACATCGTAAAATAATAAAATTAATTTAAATATTTAGATTTTATGGACACTAGCGCGGTTTTATTAAAGTTTTTGTTGTTCTTCATATAATTTTTGGGTTTTATGACGTCACCTTTGCAACTGCAGTGGTCACGATTTCTTAGCACCTTTCATGCTGAATCTTCAACTATCTGCTATACAACTGTCAGCTATTATTATGACGAACGACTTAGCTGTAATTAGCAAGGTATGACCTAACTAGACCCTTAAGTGCACAAACTAATGAATGATCGTTCGCGGCACACGTAAAGAGACGTCTTCGATAGAATTAGTAGATGTCTTGCATATGGTTTGTGCGAACTAGACTTTCCATTTTAGATTGTTTCAAAAGCCTCGTTGGGTTAATTACAGGATCAGATAGTAACCTGTGTATATTCACCACCGGTCTTACCCTCACGCGCGCGGACGTGTCTCTGCGACAAATGAATCATAACGCGCGTAATTGTCAGATGCTGCGATAGCGTTTGAGATGCGCCCGCGCCGACGCCGCGACGACGTCTAGCGGACGCCGCCGACAGATCGTAACCGGACACGGCGCCTCTGATGAATGGTAATTCCAGCTTATTTTACACCTGCACCACTTACCTGAGACGACTAATTAACGAACTTCTACCCGATTCCGCAATGACGCGCGAGATATTATGTCCCCTTACAGTTCTAACTAAAGGTATTCCGCAATTAAAGCTTTTTCACATTATCGACATTAACTATGAATGTTGAAAACGATAGTAATGTGTGCCCCGCGAGGAGCCCTCCTCACAATGCGGACGGCGCGGTTTCTCGGAATTGACACCTGCCCATTGGACGGCGAGCATTCTTTTTCACATCGTTTTATGACACTCTGAGTAAATTGGTTTTTTCGTATGATCTGTAATTATTTATTTTGGGAACAGTAACTACCGACTTTCTTGTCGGTGTATTCGAGTTAGATAAACATTGCTTTGGTAGTATGTACCTACCATCGACTGTGTTGGATCGGCTCAATTAAAAGTCAAACAGTGAAATATAGGTTTGCAGGGTGGAGTGAGAAATGTGTTGAATGTGTTTTATTGAATGGTATTGTGGTTTATTGGCACGGGATCGGTCGTGTCGTCGTGTCGCGGGTCGTCACGCGGGTGCGACGCGGGCCGCATATGTCCAGCGACGTCGGATATATATTCTCACGGAGCGCCGCTGCTGCGGCCGCACCGTTAAATCAATCGCGGCCGTGGGAGACGCGCGGCCACGTGCGCTGCTTCCACCTCCGACCATAATTTACGACCGCTCATCGCTGAGACAAAGCCTCTTTGTCCTGACGGTTCGTCAGCCCGTCCCGACCCTATTTATAGGTCGATCCGTCGACGTTTTGACGGACGTCGCGGATGAGAAATACGGCCCCGGAGAGCGGCGGGCGCGCATTCTGCACGCGGTGTAGGCGCGAAATACGAAACAATAGCGGTTTAAAATACAATGAGTGCGACCTGAAATACATAACATCAGCGACATTCCTGTCACGACCGCGCTGTTACCTTTTTCGACTATTTTGTTTGTGGCGCGGATGGTGCGCGAGCGCGCTCCGATCACGAGCCCGTTTCACCTTATTAATAACGTGGTTTGAATTGGAAATCGTGGAAGTAACGCAACATCTGCGGCGCTTCCTCTGTGGCGGCCCACTCGCGGCCAGGATCGGCAGCGCAGCACATACGAGATGCGGTCGTGATTAAGCAGCGCGTCGGCGATGCAGCGACCGACCACTAATTGGCGTTGTCGATGCAGCGTGACGGAGCCGCCACGACCGCGCCGTGGGCTGCACATCCTAGCCTAATTGCCGCGGTCGCACAGCTTAGCATACATTACAATAGGGATAATCCATTCCGTTGACGTCTTGGTGTTGGTTGCCAAGACGCTGCCTGCCCTCCTCGACATTGAACTGTAGGAGCAGGCGTTAGAGGATAATTTGAAGTGATATGTAGCCAGTTCAGCTATGCGTAGTTTGCGGGTGGACACGCAAATTGTCTAATTAGTAGCGGTCACCCGAGCGAGGAGGCGTTTTAATAAGAATCACATGCTAATGTTTGCGCTGGTCGCGTTATGAGCCAATATGTAGGCGCAACGCTCGCCACGACGACTGTTTATGGCCATTGTGAATAGCTTCTTGAATTTTTTTCGCAATAACTCGGCAGGTGTAGCGCCTTGCTTGTAGAACCTCCGGGTAAAGCTGTTTATTTCTTCTGTCCATGGGTTATTGATTATGCCCATGCGAGCGAACTGTCAGCTGGCAGAATAACTAATATCTAATAAGAAACCTAACGACCATTTTTCTTTCCAAACTACAAGTAAAAACTTAACGCGAAGGAATTTTCTTGTAAGAATAAGAATAAGTAATATCAACTACCTACTTATTATGGGAGGTTTCACTGTTAAGCTGTATGTTTCATTATATTATGATAAACCCACTCTATAAAGCAGTAAACAAGATTTCAGATATCCTTATACCTTCAACCGTATACAAATACCCATACACACTGGAACACCATGTAGCACCCTGTATAACGGGAATTTTCCAGAACTCTTTTTTAGTTCACCTACACCATGAAAGGTATCTATACCCCCCAAAAATGGTGCCTCTACCTTCAGCCGTTAGGGCTCTACGCCTATCCTTACAGTGAATGAATGAATCAATCAATCAATTTAGAGTTTTATATGTATAGATTAAATAAAATTTCAGACAAGTTAAATTAAGAACAGCCCCCTACTCTCGGGTTTACATCAGGAATGAATAAACGTCAAAAATCTGTTATTTTGGTACATTGAAAACGGTTCCCATAGTCTCCATAGTACCGTTTTGACGTTTACTCGATTCGAACTCGATCTCGATCGCGTCGGGATTTACCCCCCAGTTTTCAAATCAAAATGGAGATATGATATATACACTTCTAAGACTTATAGATAGAGATATGATATGTTTTTTTTACATTACGTAAGCTAGTGAGCAAGCATACCTAATGAAAACAAAGATTTGCTATACCAAATGAGTTGTTGGATAACTCGTCCCACGCCCCTGCCCCTCTTCCCCTGTGGGACGAGTTGTAATTGTAAAATTAATTTGCCGATGGCTCGAAACTCGTCTCAAGTTTTTTTCTAAGGAATTTATTTTCATAATTACTCAGAAAGAAAGAAAAGTTTTTAGTTTAAAGCATTGGCTTTGGAATAAAAACACACTTCGTAGACGCTGCTAAGTTTCAAGGTCCCATCAGCCGGTGCGGTGGTAGGAAGTGGCGCGCAGGTTTCCACCCTTATCTCGGCGGAAGGCTGCGCGCGCGTGACGCGACTGCCGACGATGACCGCCATCTTCCCACAGGCGCACACGCACACGTGACCGGAACTCGATGGGCCATAAAATTGTTAAGGTACATGATGAATCCTTTTTGTTTACGCTAATATTAAAGAAAACATACAACAAGTATCTATAGGTGATATGAATTCAGTTCCTCTAGTATGCCTATTCAGTGGTTGTATAAGAGAACAAACGTTAGAAACGGTCACATCACATCACAGTGTTTTGGCGAAAACTATTATAACAATATTTTTTTACATTTTATAATACTATCCTTTATTATCCTGCATGCAGCAACTTCACTATTTGTATGGTTCTATTATGAAGGGAATAAATAGTGACTGAATTAAGTGGTCTTACCATGCCTGAAATTTTGTATACACATTTGCGGCTTGACATTAATGACGAGAGTAACAGTAAGTAAACCTAGATATATACTGACTGGGTCGCGGCAGTTAGCTGTCGTGACAAGGTGTCACCGACAAATTTCGTGAATCTCCTGCGTATACCATTATCAAAATATTTGATACTTTGATAATAAACACCATAGAGGAAGTTTTTGGTTTGGTTTGCTTGTTTAAAACTACAATAGATATTACAACAAATTATGACATCTTTCCTTTGTTTATTCTAGACTTTCAGTCTACTGCACCTACAAAAAATTGGGTCTATCAATAATATCATTGGTCTATCACCAACCCAATAAGTTCAGAAAACCGAATTCACTACAAGATGAACCTAACCACTTAAACTAAATAATAGTTACAACAAAATGGAAGTAGGTCTACTTATATTTTGAGTTTGAATCGTATTCTGTTCGTAGAGCAACCACCAAACCAAGCACATTATTCGGAGTGGTTGCGCCGGCGCAGGCACGTCCCACGACGTGGTTTCCTGGCGGCAGACGAGCCTGACACCCCCCACCCCTCACCTCGGGATATCCAGCCACGTTCTCACCAGTCTCCATTGAAATCATAAACACGATATATTTATTCCGGTCCTATTTTTACGATGCTAGTAGTAAATCATTACGAAACATACTTGTCTTCGAAGACAATGTTTTATACATTACAACGCCTTTGTTACGTTTTGGTTCACATTATTTAGGATTCTTAGATAATTCAGCCAGTTTTTATGACATAAACCCAGCAAATAATTGTAAGTTACTTATTAGGGATACAGACCCATCATGTTAGAGTATAGATCTACTCGCTACAATTTAGATTCTTGAACTTTTCTTTTTATAGAATATTTTTATCGAAAAATCAATTTTACAGCTACAAAGCTAATGCTATTATGTTGTGTCTGTGGTTATTACGTTGGAACCTGTAACTTTCCAAGGAAAACTTAAATCATAATTTACTGTGTCAAATTACGTAATTCATGCAGGGCTTAAGAAGTTTGTCGTTGAAGACACAATGTGTGCATTATTCATAGGCATTAAAGTTAAATGATGACTGATTTAAATTAAATAAATAGCAAGAAATAAGACAGATGACATTAAAATTGTACGCAGGCGTGAAACTGACATCGAAAGCCAAACCATTTCCAATGCTTCCAAGCTTTTTGTTTCCACAAAATTTTATAATTAACGTCGTTGACAACCGGGATCACACGGTGGGGCACTTAACCGAGCTCCAGACATTTTGATTGTGTCCTCAATCGGCCGTATAAATACTTGTACGCGTTTTGGAATCCTAAAATTCGGTGAGTGAGCATTGGCGTTGTTAACTCGCAGCCATTACAGCGCCGCATGTTCGTCGCATGAATAAACCCTCAGGGGACATTCGTTTGCAGTTTTTGCTTAGCCACTTGGGAGGTGCGCAAGAGTTCCATGCACAGGCGCCTCAGCGCGCCCAAAAAAGCTGTCTGCTGCAAACTGCTTTCTGTATTTATGTGCATGAATTATTGTTATGTATAACTTTTGTTTTTGGCGCATGTTATGGTTTCTGGTACATTGTAAAGATTCCGGCTTGGTTAGTATGATGGCGAGGACCCATCACCGGATCAGTTAAAAATATTGCGGGTTTGTGGAAACACTTTTTTGATTGAGGTATCCGTTTGTGAATTATTAAGCTTTAAAGTGCAAAATTTAAATAATTAAATAAATATACAAAGGTATAAATGTTCATAACAGCCCTGTTCTCAGAATCCGCATTATTGAGATTGGCTACGGAACCCTACACTGCGCGTGGCCCGACACACACTTGGCCGGTTTTTTGAAAATATTTTACACTAGACTTGATTTTTTATTTATACACAGAAATCTAAACAATAGGCAAACCTAGTATTTTTAGAATCATACATTGACAAGCTTCATGACGTCAGCAGAGGGTCACCACCTCCATTTCGGAGACATTTCCAATGTTAAATCGTTTTTTAGAGCTTGATACACATACATTATTTATTAATTTGCTTATCTGAAATATTCACCCTGATTTCTTCCTCGTTCAAAAAAATATTCCACCCAAAAACATCATGAATAAATCAAATACGTACGTGTATTTCTTCTAGGTGTAAGCACGTCAAATCGAATATTTATACGATTTTTGGTTTCCAAAGGTCCTGTTGTTTCTAAGTGTGAACCACTCATTACAATATCCAATTTGAGCGGATTTAAATAAATACATGTTGATGTCTCCTTCATCATCTTCTGTCTTATTTTTATGTGCCTCTTATTTTTTGCTGTAGCTTTGACCATGATATTGGATAATAAACTATGGTCTGTTATTTTTAGAGTATGTTTTAGCGTATGAGGTGGCATCGGGCTGCCGTGTGCTTGCGCAGATAACCATGAATCGCATGAATACCAAACGTAGGACCATAATCTGATCGGTATATAATAGCCCATTTGTAGTGCTGATAAAATACTATTACTTATGTCTAGTGCATTGGTTGGAATTAAGCAATAAAATTTTGCTATTTGATTTTCAGGCTGTGAGATTTTTGGAGGTATTTTCTATCGTCCAAGATTCCATTCATAATCATCATACCTATTAGCTGCACGTTACCCAGTGCAGGGTATAGAACTCTTCAACAATTTAATTTAACTTACCAGCATTCAATTTTATCCAAGATCATCAAGTGCTGGGCCGGCACCGGCGGCGGCGGCGTCGCTCCGACCGCAGTAAGCATCCTTGTTATTTATGGTCGTCGGTGTCTCCCGACGACGTCGCCCGACGCCGCTGGCTCCATGGGAACCCGATGACGACCGCTCATTCTAATTGAGCAGGAACGTGCGTGCTCTCCGCGGCGCATGCGCTAGACAAGTAGAGACAGTAACACAACTTCAAGAAAAGAAACTACTGTTTAGGTCTCGTGGAAATTTTAATAGAACTACAGAAAATGGACAAGTTTTTGTCAGTTAAGATGGAAGCAGTGCAAAGTGAAGTGAAAACGGAACGGAAGCCATTGACATCAAATAAGTTATCAATGACGTTAGACCAAGAAAAATAAGTAATCTTTTTACCCTTTTATCGAAACGCTATGCATTTGTAGATTGCAGTTGCTACGAGCAATAGCAGTGACAGTGATCTAGCGGTGTCTATTTGCTGTTGACTGTGGAGTGCTGGCGGTCACGCGCGGCGCGGGTTATCGCGCATCGCCGCGACCGACGCCACTGCCGCACGGCGCCATGCGACTCGCCGAACACATGCAAATCGCACTTTTTACCCGCGTATGCGCAGTAAACATACCCGCTCCGCGCATCACGTACGAAGGACCGCGAGTACCCGCAACTATGCTCAGCTTTGACGCACACCGCGGTAAATTACGCTTAGAATTTTTTGGTCACTGACTCCGTAATTTTTTTTTAAATGTGCCATATGACCACCTAAATTCATTACAAAAACTGTTTAAAATTGTTTCGAAACAAGGTCTTGCTAACTTTAACTACGCAGTAAGTAAATAACTAGTCAGATAAATTAAAAGGTATTGAATCAACTTTTTGAATGTTCTTATTAATTACATTCTGACATTTAAAAGAACCAAATAAGTTTTTGTGTTTCTGTTATTAGGTAGGTATGTACCGACGAATAGTGTGTAAAAACATTTCGCAAAACTGTAAAAAAAATACATTAAAGAACATTTTGCTTTCTACTGTTAAAACAAACGACATGAAGCAATTCATGTAACAGTCCAGAGATTGCACTAACATAATTATACGGATAATCGGGCCGCGCTTTGTGCTCTGGTTACAATTGAAAACAATTTCATAAACGAGCGAGCTGCGCGGGAGTTGCTCGATGTTCGATTACGCGGCGCATTCGAATATGATCAGTGGTATAGGGAATTAAGGTTCCTTAACGGGCCATAGGGTTGGTTATGACGTTCTGGTTCTTGCATCGGAACAGGTGATCGCATCGAGAATGCACCGCTTCGCTAATGCTCGCATCTGTCGCCAGATACATATTTAGCTAAGACAACAGCAGTTCCTTCAAACCATGATTCCATATTTAATAAAATGCTAAATCCGTTCATTTTATAGGAACCTAGATTTCTATTTGTTAAGTATATCTAGAATACAAATATGAATTTTCCACAAGAAATACTTTAATATTTGTAACTGTTCAGAAGTAATAACTTTTTAAAGTTTTATGTAAAAAACATAGCGTTTCAGCCCTAGCACTGGTAATTATTTAGCTATCTAATTCATGCGAAAACAGAGATGTTCAATGAATTTGATTTCATAACGTTATGTCTGGAAGATGTAGCATCAAATTCTGTTGAAAAACATAATATATGCCAATATAAGGAAGTTGCTATAACATAGTCCTCATGACAAACACACTAGGAGGTTTTGCCTTGAGTGTCCAAAACATGCCCACATTTAATTGCTATTCCCAGTGGTCGCACACTTCATGCGGTTAAGGAAGTTCAAATTATTGCCGTTTCTTAAACAAAAATGTCGTTTAAACTGTAAGTACATGGCGATATAATCGTGATTGGACTAGCAATAGGCGTCGCCTATTACGTATGCCGGCGTAGTTGTCCGCTACTAGTGTTACAGCTGGGTTCGCTCGTCGTCGTGCGCGCCCGCAGATTCTTGGCACTTTGCCATTGGCACTTATTGTTGAGCTGAGTCAACTCCATCTTGCGATGATGTCAACTTTCAAATTATGAACATGACTGAACCTCTAAGTAGGTAGTACTTATTATATGCACTAAAATAAAAACGTTGCTATAAATTATATCACTACATTTACAGAGACTGTTGTAAAAATAGGAATGTATCAAGAACATTACTTTGTTAATTAGCTCATGTCGAATCATACTTTTTTATTAAACAAAACGCTTTAGGCGTTTTTTTAAATAATGTACACAAATTGCATAATGGTCAGTTTAGTCATTCCTTGTTGGAAAATGTCCGTGAAATGGGAAGGATCGTCTAAGCGATGCACCGGCGCGGCGGTGCACCGGTGCAGTGCAGCGGCGGCGGCGGCGGCGGCGGCGGCGATTACGTGTATATTTATAAGGTGGTTATTTAGTGCGAATGCGCCGAAGCCTTCAAGGCTGCCACCTAGGAGACAGAGAGAGAATATTAAAAGCTAATTTTTCAAGAGCGGCCTGTTGATTCATAAGATTATTTTGCCTTTTTATCAAAATGTAAAGTTTTTGTGCAATCATCAACTCCGGTAACTTTGTGACTTCTTAGTTGATGGTGCAATTTTATATAGTGATGTTGTGATCTGATGATCTCGGTACTTCGTTTGGAGCTCAAATAAAAATAATGATGAACCAACTCAAATAGGATAGTTAAGAAATTTTTGACAATAATATAATAATAAATTTAATAGGATATATATATATCTTGGACAGTTGTCAACCCTACCGCTTGGCGTATTTCGGTGAGTGCGTTAATCGCAGTGTGCGCAGTCATTTTTATAATTCCTATCAATTTCCGATGCGCGGGCGCAGGCGCTCTCCGCGTACCGCTCGCGCGCAAACTTAATGCGGTATTACTTATAATCGCCATTATTAAATTAGTCTGTAATAACGCTATGACGTCGCGCACGATACGCAGGGGGCGAAGTCTAAGGTATGATAGAATTGCAAGATACTAATGCTAGATTGATGAAAGGAGTTATTGGATTTCAACCTTAAGTTATTAAACGAATACAGCGAAATGTACAAAAATGTGGTCACAAATAAAAAAAAATCCACTTTATATCGCGTTGTTTCCTTATTGTTTACACACAAGTCTCAAATTACAAAAACATTAGATTTTTGAGATTTATAAGAATTGTGTATGAAACGAAACACGCACAAAACAATGAAAAAAACCAAGTCGTACTTATAATTTGTCATCTAACTACAAAGTTTATTTGCCGTCGGTCCCGCGGACGCGTTTACATGCATTCGATACAGCCGCAATACATTTATGATTTAGTGCGCCGGCGCAGGGCTGGCCGTACGCCATTGAATCTCACCGACAATTCGCTCTCTTGTTCAATATCGTAAGGAAAACGAATGCGATTGTTTATTCACTAGCAGGGAAAGTAAGAACGTGAGGTTTTTTATTTTCCATGAGAGATCAAGCCGATTTTTGAGCCGGGTGCTATAGTTTACAGTCGACTAGTACCACAGTAACAAAGTAATTCAATTTAAACGTATTCCTTTTTATTTTATTAATTGATTTAAAAAAATGCGTGACCAATATCATGATATTTTTAATTTGAAGTAGATAGGTTCTCTTATACTTGTAGCCTAGAAATCGAAGAATAATCGTACAGCCCTATACTTATTGAATAAAAATAACAAGAGTTTTTAAAGTTCTAACTGTAAAGGAGTTAATATCAAGGCTATGCACCTTTACTTCCAGAGTTAGAAAACATTTACTTCTAGAGTTAATGTAATCTTGAAATTGAAGCAGTTTCAGACTGGACAAGGGTGTTTTTTAAAATCAAATCTAATAAATCATCTCGCCATAGAGAATTTCAAAAACTTTACAGTATAAACTGGAAATCTGAACTTGGACTTGTCTTTAAATTCAGAAATTTAATTATGGAATCACCAAATTGAGTGAAGCCTGTAAACAAAGATCACGTTTCTATGACGCAAAAGCAACCCACGATCTGAATACATCAGTTTCATACTACTGTCACATGAAAAACAAGCGTCAAATGAATACAAATCATGTATTGTTCAATGTTTTAGTTAGGGAAATAGTCACTAAGCAACGAACTTTAACTAAAAGCATAAATTTTTATAACATTTATTTTGGATGTTAAAATTACTAGATAATCATACCTCCTCTTACCTATACTAAAAGAAATTAACAACTTCTGAAGGACCGGAAATATAGTTTGGTCGATGAAAAATAGTCTAGCGATTTCCTTCGATTAGACAGATGGCCTATGAGTTGTGGCGAGATTGCTATACTTTGTGGCTACGAGGCAAGCGAGCGGTCGTCGTTTGATACAATGTTTATACAAGTTTATGGAAAGTATAATACTTCGCAGACCTGCAAATAAATTCATTTAAATCATTAGAAATAAAACACTTTTTACGGATTACAGCGCGTATATTATTAATTCAGGTGTGATTTTAGAATTATTTAGTTTGTATTTAAATCAATTCTACTAAGACAGGGAAATCTATTGTTTGTCAGTAAACATTTCGCGTTCAAAGCACATATTTAACGTTCAATTATGTTTAATACTTATGAACAACCAGTCAACAACCAACTTTGATTGCTGACGTTATGAATAAAACGTATTTTAACTGCAGGACATAATATAATATTAGTTTCGACATAGTATATTTTTATATCTAACAAGCTTCTCAGATGATCTCAGAAAATCCTATAATTTTGATGATTCCATTCTTGTGTAACCAAATATACAGTTGTGGGTTGTAGCATAAAAATATCTACTTGCGTTGTCCAATTTTTATAAACAAAAGAGTGGGCAATAAAGCGGCGATCGCATCGGACGCTCTCCGAATTCCAGATCGAAGCGTCTCGATTTATTTTCGCCGTCCGCCGAGAGCTACAGCAACTATTTGATTGAACTCCACCCACTAATTATATTCTTAAGAAATAAACTCTACATTTAACATCCCTGGCTCGGCTCTAAACAACTTTACTCTCGGATGCAGTCGTACCACTATCACCTTAAGTCTGTTGTAATAAAGTGTGTTTTTGGTTGTTGGTTGGCGGGAGGAATTTGACAGGATCTCATAACGGATGATACAGTAGCCGTGTCCGCTCCGCGATGGCGGGTAATGGCCGGTCCCTAATAGCTCCACAATTAGCCGCCTTAGGAACATCGCCACGCTAATGAAATGTCTCGGGCAAGATTGCCCACTGTGTTGCCTTGTTTCACTCCAGATGGAACTGCATTTTTATACTAAATCAGCCTCAATATGGCGATCCTCTTTTTGGTCCAGCAATTTTTGTTCTGGTCTAAATGCTTAGATGGTCAGAGCTCATTCAGACTCGATAGTAAGTTAACTATACCTGGCTGCTTACTAATAGATTAAATCGATTTAGCAGTTTTTAGCCTTTTAAATCGAAGGAAAATTAATATCATCCATTATTATAAATGATTGGCTGGAATTAAGTGTCATTTTCAGAATGAAATGGTAAAGAAAGAAATACACTTTACAGTAAAAAATATTTTCGTAGTCTTCACATATATTGCGCTGTACATTTGAGTAAAAATTACTTTGTAACAATTTCCAAATTAGAGTTGTAAAGTGATATTGTCGTGTTTCTGGAACAACAAAGGTTTTTATAAGTTGCATGCAAGAAGCGGCAAGCAGTGACTTATATAGACAAGATAAAAATAAAAGGAAATCTTTAAGGCACTGTGATTACAAATATGTTTAAAAATGCGTAAACAGTATATCAATCAGAATTCAATTGGTACAAATACAAGAAATAAGTATATATAGTTATCTGAAACATTTATGACGCACAGCAACTTATAAATTAACCCTGGTATCTTAATCTTGGAGAACAAGTTCGCTCTAATGACACATACTGCAATCATATTATGTTTAAAAACTATTATTATCTTTTTCAATTCTTAATTAAGCCTGTAAAATTTCTCATTTTTATTTTTATTGTACTTACATTTTTTTTATGTCTAGGTTTCTTAGTTTTTTATTTCTTATAACAAAATGTTGTTTAAGAAATAAATAACACAACGCTATTATTATTATCATGTGTATTGTATATGGCATGTGTTTTAAGTCTCAGTGGCGAGTCGGCGACAGTGACAGACGAATCCACATTAATATCGCAGTCAATATTAATGCTCCAATATGTAAAACATTAACACTTCCATCTGATAACCTGGACCCTACTCAGAGAGCTACACAGACATACATTGTGTTCCACAGAGTCTTGATTTTGATTACAATTTGATGGAGATTGTTGCACAGTGTTTCAAGTTGGAAGACTCTCGTCCGCACTCAGTCACGCCACCAGCTCCGCCCTCAAAATGATGACAATCATCAGAACGGACACCAGGGTAATCTGTTTCTGCGATCGAGTACAAGCTAAAGTAATAGGGTTGAGCATGACTTGACACCTTCATTTCGTAGCTACTCATAAAAAATATTAATTAGTTACTAACTGGTTTCGGAATAAAGAAGGTATTGGTTTAAGTTAGTATAATAGTTTCTTTAAAACATTCATCATTTATACAGTTATAATTACAAAAAATTTAGTTTAGAACTCAATATTCACTTAATACTCATAAATTAATATATTAAACCATCAGAATTTTCATAAATTAAAAACATAGCAACTGTGGTTCACCATTGAGCGATGCAAATATCAAAGGTGTAAATTTATATGTTACTTTTTGTCATCAAACGAATCCTATCCTCGGAATGTTTTTGCGATGAATCAAATGCAAAGAAACAGACACCGCCTTGTTGGCAATGTATGCGCATGCGCATCAATACATACTCAGCGTAATGTCGCTGATGGCGCGGTAATAGAGCGGCAGCGGATGTAGTGGCCGCCATTGATGGCGACGATGTGAGGCAGTGCTCACACTGGAGGTATATTGTTGTAGCAGTGTTGGGGTTGAAGCATAGTTTCTAATGAAAAGAGATCCAGCACAATAATATAACACAACATGACAACTACTTACATATTTGTTTATGGCAAGAGTTTGCCGCAACCTTGGAGAATGCTACTGACAGGCTTGTAGATTATAAATCTAATTGCGAAGTTCATTGTGATTATTAATTTTCTTAAAGAGGGTCTGCGGCCGAATTTTGTTTGCTTTGGGAATCTTATTGACATCAAGCAATTTCATTGATAATTTTATGATTATTATCACTCGCGAACAAATGTAAAAGTGAGTTTGCATAAATATATGAAGCTTACTTATTTATTTGACTTTTTTCATTGACCACTTGAACTACGAATTAATCTTGAACAAAATAATTAATATTTTATAGAACTAGTGTGAACGCATACTAACCGTTAGAGCTACCTTCCGCGAAAGGCGTTGCGAGGACGATGTTTTTCTATTGTGGGAGCTGACCGTATAAATATACTGCTAGGTTTCGTAGACTAGCAATGGACGACGACAGCTGAGTGAACAGTACCTCCTTAATTACATCACACTGCCAGCTGATGGCTGACAACTGGCTGCATCTTGAAGAGTGATGGAAATATGATTCATGTTGGAGGCGAAGCTAGGTACTTGTATGTGAGTAAGCGCGGTGTCTGAGCGCTATAGTGTGGCAATATTGAGATGAATATTTATCAAATAGTCTGTGAGCTCGCGTTTGTGTCATTTTTGAACATATTTCGAAATGGCTGAAAAATGTTTTTTTTTACGTTTTCAACTCCCGTATTTTCGCCATATTGAAAAAAAAATAAAAACTGAATTTATTGAACAATTCCATACATATCAAAACTATATAATATTATTATTATATTATATTTTGGTCAAATTGTAAAAACACCTTGTTTTGGAAACAAAAATAAAAAAATCGACACTAAGGCCTAAACAAAACAGATCCATAATGATACTTGACTTATTGTAAAAGTAAACGAAAGGTGACAAGTGACGTGAACTAAGAGGAACTCAAACGTACACAATACATGAATATTAAAATATCTCAGTTAATGAAAGTATTTGATTTTATTTTTTGATTTTTAATGTTGAGGCCGGGGAGGGGGCGGGCGCGGGAGTACCCCCCAAGAGGGGGGAGGCGCGAGCGCAGACGCCATCGCGCGACAATTGACAGTTACCCTACAGTATACACTTGACGTACCGACACACACGCTTTAGATTAGGTACATGAAAACTAAAAAATTATAGCGCATGAAATAAAATTTATTTGTTAATCCGTTACGTTCTTCCGTTTGGGAATGAAGAGCAATAATAATTATGCTTCTACGTGTGGGGGCTTAAAATGAAATGTAGTTTATATCAAAGACAAAATATCTTTATTCAAATAAACCAGAAAAATGAAGCGCTCTTGAATCGTCTTTTTTTTAATACGTTCCCAACTTTTTGAACTGACATGAAGAATGAAACCTATAGCTTTAACGGAAATAAATAACGATATTTTCAAACTTACGGCCTTATTCATTAACGCTTAATAATTCTATTTTAGCTATTGCACCGTTAAAATATGTATTATCTTTATCATTTGTCAAAAGAGTATCTAAAAGAAACAAAACACTTTATAAGCCTCCTACAGCTTTGCTTGTTTTTATGAATGGCGGTTAAATAATATATATTGTATAAACCTACATTAAGAATTGAGTTCGGAAATAATAAAATGTATATAGTGTAAAATCAGTCTCTGCTATAAAGTATTAGTAAAAAATGTTTATTATAATAAGCAGCAGTAGTTTTGAATCGGTACAGTTGCATTTAATTTGGTCAGCGCAGCTATAGTTATACAGTAGCCCGAAGCGCCGATACTGAACCAGTAATCATGCCCCTCGCGAAAATTGGGCATCGATCATTCGAGCCAGATGCGGCCGGCAACCTAATGCAAAAAATATATAAAATAATCCCAAAAAGTATATTAACTACATCTACGTTACGGTAAAAAGCAATTGTTTTTTGTTACATTTTAATGTAACCGAATTCAAACAACTCATTTCTCAGAATAGCAACCTCTATTTTTAGGGTTCCGTACCAAAATGGTCAAAAGGATCCCTTACGGTGCGACTCTGTCACAGCTGGATATCTCGAGAACTACTAATGTTATGAACTTGTAATTTGGAATAGTTTTAGATGAGGTTTTCCCAACTATTTTGCAAATAAGAAAACAATAAAAAAATTATTTTGTTTGCAACTGGGACTGAAAGGGGGACTTAAAAATTTGGAGTGAGGATACTAGGGCATGTGGGGTATATTATATGAAAAAGCGCTGCTTGCACATTCTCAAACATTTTTTTAGCCCCCATAGTTAGCGACTTTTGATGAAAAATGTTTAAAAAAATACCGCTCTTTTGCTCCAAATTTTGCATAGAGAAAAATATGAAATTATTTTATCTGATAGAAGTTTATGTGAAGATTACAGGAAAAACAAAACGATGTCTCTAACTAGTAAACTTTTTCAGAATGATGACCCTCGGTGCGCGAGTCCAAGTCACTCTTGACAGTTTTTGTATAAACAGAATAAAGCAGTACCGCAGAACGAATCAATGTTTATTTTATTGGGCCTCGGCCATAACAGACATAATGTGTGAAAATAAACAAATATTTTGACAATGATACTATTTACCACAATGAAAATTGGATCTAAAACAATTTTTATAAATGTTCTGTGTTTATGTTTAAAATCAATTACATTTCCCTAAACCTTTCCCCGATCATAATTTGCGTCAAGATGGCTAAGAATTCTACTGTCAACCTTGTTAGGATTCGTATTTTTTTTAATTGATTACTAAGTTATCTGCCGGAGGAGTTATTGCGCGGGCGCATCGAATGGCGGCAATTTGGCGGCGGTCAGCTGGCCGGCGACCGCTATTACTGAGGCATTTGCCTGATATTATAATTCTGGGACAAACGCAGGACGTATATATCAGTTGTTAGCTGATAAAAACGTTCTATTTCGAAAGATATAATTGTTACTAAAACCGATCAGTCAGGAAACTCCATTTTCATATAAAAAGTTATAATGAAAACAACTTTCTCAATAAAAGAAATATATATTATTAGACAACATCACAAACATTGCTCCGATTCCAAAGTAAGTAGCTAAAGCACTAGTGTTATGGAAATCAATCAACGGTGGTATCACAAACACCCAGATCTGAGCCAATATCGAAAAGTTCGTTTTCTAAATTACCCAACCGAGGATCGAACCCGGGACCTCAGAGGTCGTCATTTATTTGTTAACTTCTGTTATCAAGCCCAAAGGTACTTGTGTGGGTTTAACTCCGGGTTGGAAGATCCGTTTATGATCTTTGGTGCTGGTTGTAGATAACTTCGACACAAACATTGATTACTTTAGTTTGATTGTACCTTGGACCTATTTGAATCTAGTGCTAGTTTACAAGTCCAAGGCTCCCATAACCCTCCGATAGGATCTATTATTAGCGGTGTGAGAACTGCTGGGTCGTGGGGCGCGGGAAACATGCCAACGAGCCTGCGCGTGCGCGGCCACGGGACGCCGCCTGCATCGCGCATGCGTGGGACTAAGCCAAGGGAACGTAGCCACCAGCAACCTAGAGAGATGTGAGCTCAACACGCTTTATATTTGCATGGCGATTGACAGGTTAAAGGGAAATCGGTTGGCGTGATATGGGCGTGTTATGGAGGAATAGGAGGCATGTCCCGCGAAAGGTTTCGAGCATGGTATGGGTAAAGGAAGTCTAAAAAACGATGGATGGATTGTAATTTGTTTAGAAGATGATATGGCTAGAGAGAAAGTACCTAATGAGGAGTCGAATGATATAGTGATCTATGAAAGAAAGATAATGCTTCGCCAACCGATAAAAAAAGATAAGGGCACGAGGATGATGATGAAGTCGGCGAACTAAAATAATACATTTAGATGTCAAAAAGTAATATCATAAGAATCGGTATTCAATCGATTCCCGTTGGCATGGGCTCGCCGGTCGATGGTATCGGCGCGGCGTCACGCCGGAATCGATTTGGCGCTGCGCACGCGCCGCCGGCAATCGCCGCACACGAAGCGCAAACAAACCATACAACATTGCATTCTTTAATAAAAAAAAGCATCTTAGGCAAAGTCATTTGTGTGGGATCATAGACGTTATTTATCGTTGTCTAATAACGATATGTTACATCAAAATTATTGTACATATTTTAGTGTTTGTTTTAAAATGGAAATCTTTTGATCTCGTCACTTTGTCACAATTTGTCGTAACATATGTAAACCGGCAAAAGTATTCTTTATGTAACTTAATATTGGTAATAAAATTAAAAAGACATGTATTATAACAGCAATCTAATTAATAACTTTTTCTTCTGACGTCTTTCAGTCATAAAAATATAATTCTTAATTAGAGTTCTTAATTAGAGATTAGATAAGATGCAATTACCTTTAATTTATCTTTATTCTATTGAACGGGTTTAAAAGTTTATCTGAAAAACAAAACAGGACTAAACACAAACACATGTCCAAACTGTTAGCGGTTTAGCTTTGATGTTACCCGACTTACACAGACTTTCTATTATCTGGTTAAACTACCTTTCATTCGTATTTAGTGATAAGTTAAAGAAAATAATTTAAGTAAATACATATCTCAGTTGTGGCACGCTGTAAAAGATTTGCGTACTTTATGTATTTTATGAAACAAAAACAACTTCAAGTAAAAAAAAGCAATATGAAAGCAAATAAGTAGATAATACTAGCGCCCGCATCAAACCATAGATAACAGCCTGTTTCTACAACCACACATGAAGCAAACGGAGTTAAAAAAACTGGCTAAGTGCGTGTCGGACAAAGCGCAGTATAGAGTTCCGCAGTTACCTTATATAATTATTATTACCATATGGCTATAACCTTATATTTACTTCCTAAAAAACTACGAAACTTTCTTTCTACGAAAACTTTTCCCGATCGACTACTACTCGTTAACTTGTGAAGTAGTGATAGTTTTCTTTTAAACTTCAATATATGTTCTTATGTCCTAAGATCTATCCAACGACACCCCACATTATGAGATTGATAAGAAATGAATTTTTCATCCCCTCTTTACATGTAAGGGAGGTAAGTACACTAAAAAAAATTATCTAGATTTTATTCTACCACTTTTTTGGCTTAATTAATATAGGTACACATTCAAGCTAAATGACAGCTTTCTAGTACTTAGGGCCTCTGAGCTAAGCCGGGGACGGACGGACGGTCGGACGGACAGACGGACATGGTGAAACTATAAGGGTTCCTTGTTGATTTGACTACGGAACCCTAAAAAGGCTGACTAACCATTATGATAGAATAGGAACTGTCGGAACGGGTGGTAGGAAAATATTGACAATTCAAAAGTGCTTAGTTATTATTTTTGTTTTTGACTTTAACTTGAGAATAGAGCTTCACAGCAAATTAACGGATTTTATATGTTAGAACAATGAGAATTTGTACAGTTTTTAATACTTCTTTCATATTGTAATTAGAAATAAAAAGCTTATTTGGAAAAATATACTAACGAATAACAAACAATTGAGTTAATACACTGGTTTTTAAAAATACAAACATTTTGAAAAGAATAAAAAGAAACATAGTTTAAAGTTAAAAATATTATGTTTTCTCAACAATCGAGTTTTGTAAGTGATATTACGTTAGTCCTAATAAGTTTTTTTTAGGAAAAGTTTGCACTGGATTTCCAGTCAAAATTCACGAAAGATAATTATGTATAATATGTGGTACGCGCAGAAAAATAAAAACTTAGCACGAATATGAATATGAATTATGTTCGGCAGCTTAATATTTTTTATAAACTTGTGCAGTTTTAGAACTACAAGGCTGAATAACATCAGAACCAAAAAGTAAAAAAAAATATTTTTATGAGTACAAAATACAAGAGCCAGTACTTACAATTTGCAGTTTTATCAATTCGCAATTAAAAGCGTTTAAACTAAACATAGGTGTTTGTTTCCCGACGTTTCGACCGAGTTGTATCGGCCGTGGTCACTGGCTGACTCAGCAAAATTCAACGCGAAGGTGTAAAAGTGTATAACTGAATCAATTCACAACAAATTAATTTAAAAAATGTTTGCCTATTGAGTTTTTTAAATTACTAAGTTATTGTATGCAACAATAACTTGGTTATTTAAAATAATTCGTCTCTAAAATTTTTAATGCACATTTGTATTTTTGTGTTGCTTAAGGTCGGATAAAGAGAATGGGCCATAGACCAACACGCAGATCAAAAGCGGATTAGTGGGTGATAATATAAATAACATCATGATAAATAATAGCAACACTTGCTTTTTATGGGAAAGAATTTTGTTATTTTTTTAGCTATATTAGAAACTAATCAAAATATGAAATGGCTCTACATCTGCTTTAAAACTTATTCTTTTATTGACCGAGCGAGCGCGAAGCGCAAGCGAGGCGTCTCTGCTTCAGCTTGGGCAAAAATGCTTTCGTATGTCTGTCCCGCTGTCGGGCTGCCCGTTTGCTCTCGATTCTCGTGAAATTTTGTGAGCAGGTTCTATAAGTATATATAACTTTTGTCGAATCAGTTTTCGAAATAAAAAAATATGGTGGATATATGGGGAAAATAATATTTCAGCCATTTCGAAAAGTGTTCAAAACTGTCACAAAAACGCAAGGTCTAACAGATCTACAGTGCCACTAGTAATATTTACCCTGCTAACATTGCAGGGTTGAACGCACTTGGCTACCGGGGCGCCATGCAAGCGGTTCCGAGGGAGCTTGCTAGCCGCCGCAACCCCTGGGGTAGCGAGGTAGTTCTGCTACCCACCGATAGGTAGCTCTTCAAGTAATATACAGAGACGATACTATATACAAAGAAACATTATCGGAAAACTGTATATTCTAGTAATATATAGATTAGAATTTATAAAGGAAAAATAAAACATTTTGCAAAAAAAAAAATTGAACTAAATACCATTAATAATCGTTAAAGTTTTATAGCGTGGGGTTTTTACTCCCACGCTATATATAAAACTTGGTAAGATTGGGTATCAGTGGTCTTTAATTTAGGTATAGACCGAGCGAGCGCGAAGCGAGAGCAAAGCGTTTCCGTTTCAGTTTGGACAAAAATGCTTTCGTAATGTCTGTCCAGCTGACCGGCTTTCCGGCTGTCCGTCTGTTCTCCTCTACAGATTGCATTTCTTAACCGATTCTCGTGAAATTTAGAGAGCAGATTCTATAATAGTAATTAATTTTTTTGTCGATTCAGTTTTGCGAAATTTTTCAAAATGGCGGACATATCATATTAAAGCCATTTCGAAAAATTTTCAAAAATGTCACAAACGCGAGGTCTAGAGCTCTACAGAGCGACTAGTTTAGTAAGTTTTCATATTTTTCAACAACTTATTGTTTTGATGTAATATCAATTGTAAATTAATATTAGAATGAGAGAAAAAAAGTAAATTTATTTTGATAGGATTTGCACACAACATGAACAATTTAAAGCTAGCACCAGCTCTAACTCAGAATAATAATTGAATTGTCATTCATCAATTAAATAAACCTTCATCTAATCAATAAATAAAACATACAAATGGCAAAGCATTAATAAACATAATTATAGATTTACTACAAGCACCTAGCTATAACACGAGGTTAGTTATAAATAATCATAAGTTTTTTATACTTAGTCCATTCACCGTTCGTTATTAAGAGTATAATATTGTACTCAGCATACTGCATAATTCATACACAAAATTACTAAAACAAACATCTTTACAATTTGTGACGCCCAAAACTGGCGGTAGTTCGACTACTCGGCAACAGATGGCACTAGTAGTTTCGCTCAAGTTTGTATTCAATGCGAGGCTGGCCGGCTCGGCGCGGGCCCAGAGCGCCTCCACTATTATATTATCATAATTTAATAGACAGTAAAAGTAATGGCAGTTAATAAATTCAAAGAATAACAGGTTAAAACATTGACATTCAGCGTGATTCAGGATCATGCATAATATGTAAAATTAATTGTTGTGTTAATGCTAAGTTTTACATTTGAAATTAGGATGTCGGTTTCAATGGCTGTTATGAATAACGGTAACATGTGTGCATGCTAATAAACCGCCACTGTGTATTGTTTTGAAAAATGTATATTCAAAAGTAAGTATGTAGCGACACTTGACTCTACCACTATTAAAATAGTATTAATACCTAGCTCTAACTAAAAATACGCATGGTTAATAAAGAAATAGATTAATTTTTACAAACTTGACGCGTTACTTTTAATTTTTATCAATATTGACACCAATTAGTAACAAAGAAAGTAAATCGCATTTGTATTGAAGTTCTACATAAAAAAGACTTCTTAACAATTACTTAATTATAACAGATGCATACTTTAGAGATTTTTAAAAATTTATTTATAAACCAACAACAAGTATACAATGTAAATCAATGTTTATAGTATATCTTCATTAGGTACCTACTTTGTAAGTTGGTGTGTTGGTAACATAAAAGATCTTAATTAATTGAAATCTAAAATTATAAGTGCGAAAAATACTAACATTTAATAGTTGATACCAAAGTAGGTTTAAACCTTATAATAATTCTCCAGAAACATTTTAATTTTTGTTGTCATTAATAAGTGTTTTTGAATAATAGAGACGACTCAAAAGCGATTTTTAAGTTTATTGGAATAAAGATGATTTGACTTTAACTTTGACTTTGAACTCAGTTTGTGAATGTCTAATTTGTAAAATATTTATCGATACTTTTTTAATTATTTTATGACTTTAAATTAAAAAAAAATGGTATCTTAGCTTCTAAGTATAATCAATATTTAAATAGTGATTAATAACGTTAGTTAACATAAAAAAACTTTTAATTATGTCGTTTTTTAAGCACCAGCCTTTTTGGCAAGTACTCATGTCTAAAACTGTTATATTATTATAATATGTTATAAACATGTAAGAGTTATATTTCTACAATGTCAAAATATGTAGCAGAACAGAGTATTAGTTAGAGTTAATAGTGAACCGTCAGGTGTCGCCGTCGGCGGCGCGACAAGCTGAATTTTCCGAGCGAGCGGAAGACGAGGGGAAAGGGACGGGTAGCGGGGCGCGGGGCGAGCGGGGCGCGGGGCGGGGCGAGGTAATTACATCGTCATTAGCGGGCGGCGATTGGGCGGGGCCGCCCCTCTCCGACCGGCGGGCGCGCGCAGCGGCGCGTCGCCCCACAGTCCGCACCGTGCTGCCGTCGCGCACGCACGCGCATGTCGCTCGCTGTCGTCCCCGGTGATGTGAGGTGGCCCCCGCCGCTACCGCAGCGCCGCGCGACTTACGCGCTATTTTCGCGAACGAGTACGCCAGTTGAAGGCTCGAGAGCCTTCGAGCCGGCAAGACGCCGTCCACCGTGGATTTGAGGTACGGCGCCATGGCGGCGACCACGTACATGCCCGCCGAGATGGACCTCGGGAACATCGGCGGGTACCACGCTGCGTCGCCGCGTAGCGCGGCGGAGCCCGCCGACATGAAGTATCAGCACCATCTACAGGGCGGGTCGCCCTCGCCGGGCGCGCCCGTGCTCGGCAACCCCTGGGCGTCGCTGCCGCCCGCCGACCCGTGGGCGATGCACCAGCACCACTCGCACGCACACCAGCCGGACGTGAAGCCGCCGCCCGCGCCGCACGAGCACCGCCACCTGCAGCACTCGCACGGCTGGCACGCGCCTGTGGTGAGCCCGCACTACGGCGCCGGCTCGCCCGTGACGCTGCACGGCGGCTACCCGGTGCCCATGCAGCACCACCACATGCTGCGTGACGTGCAGCCCTCGCCGCACCTGCACCACCACCACGCGCTCGAACGCGACCAGCCCGAGGAAGACACGCCCACCAGCGACGACCTCGAGGCGTTCGCCAAACAGTTCAAGCAGCGCCGCATCAAGCTCGGCTTCACGCAGGCCGACGTCGGTCTCGCGCTCGGTACCCTCTATGGAAACGTTTTTTCGCAAACTACGATATGTAGATTTGAGGCGCTGCAATTGAGCTTCAAGAACATGTGCAAATTGAAACCGCTGCTGCAAAAGTGGCTAGAGGAGGCCGACTCGACGACGGGCAGCCCGACCAGTATCGATAAGATCGCAGCACAAGGCCGCAAACGCAAGAAGCGAACCTCGATAGAAGTATCGGTGAAGGGCGCGCTCGAGCAGCACTTCCACAAGCAGCCGAAGCCGTCGGCGCAGGAGATCACGTCGCTGGCGGATAGCCTGCAGCTGGAGAAGGAGGTGGTGCGAGTGTGGTTCTGCAACCGGCGACAGAAGGAGAAGCGCATGACGCCGCCCAACACGCTGGGCAGCGAGATGATGGAGGGCATGGCACACGCGCACTACGGGCACGGCGAGGTGCACGCGCATGGCTCGCCGCTGACGCACTCGCCACCGGGGCTGTCACCGCAGCACGCGCACGCGCACGCGCTGCCGCAGGGCGCGCACACGCTGGCCGCGCACTAACAGTTCGCCCCGTGGGCGCCGCCTCGGCCCTACTACGCGGAGTCGCACTAGCGCCCGCCCGCGGGACCCTCTCCGGCACGCCCTGTACATAGTTCCGCGTGCCCGATGCTCGACATGGACGATCGTACGTTTAAGTTGTTCTTTATCATTTCAGTGAAGTCATAATTATGTGAGTAATGTTAAGATCGAAGCCAGTAATCGTTTATACTTATCGAAGCGCCGCGGTTCAGTGTACGCCGATGACGTTTAGCTAGATAGTCTAATTGATAAATAAGAGCTTAATCGGAGGAAGAGCCGGCGTCGCTGGGCGCCTCGCCGCGCGGCCGAGCTTCGCCCCGTCGGTAAGTAGGCACACAGCCACACTGCGCGATCACCCGCCGCGGTCTGACCGCGCGGCTCGACCGCGCCGCGAGGCGCGCGTAGCGCTATTCAGTTTTGTAAAGGACGATTTCATCGAATTTATTTATAGATATTATAAATTAACGATGTTCATACATGCCTACCTGTCAGTAGGGAGTCATTGTGGTGTGGATTAAATTTAAATTGTTGCTATTACTGTAAATTAACGATTAGTGACGTGACGAGAGTAAAAAATATGAATCGGGTGTTAGCGTCGGTTCTGTGAGGAGTGAGTCAATAGGTGCAATGTTATGTTAAGTGTCCGCGGCCCGCGCCGCAGCCGCCTCACCTAAACCCACACACGGTAATTTATTAAAAAAATATATTAAAACAATGCAGACACGATGCCAAAATGGTTTAATTCCTGTTTTTTACTTGTTTTGTTGTTTTTTTCGTTTGTATGTATTTGTGGCCAATCTTGGTACTTAAAACTTGTAAAAATAGGTATTTTTTCTATATAAAATAATGTACCTACGACGTATTTGATGATATATATTAAAAAATGTTCTTTATAGAAATTGAAATATGGAAATGACTTTTATTGAAAATGTCCCGAATAAAGTCCGCTAAATAGTTGCGATTAAGTGCACCGAATACACGACCACACTAATATATTTGCTTTAAAATAATCGACTATTTGCGACGCAAATGAAAGTAGCTTTAGGTATTTTTTTCTGTGAATACATGAAAACTGTGCAGTGACATTGTGTCTCGTTCGTTCAAAGTTTAAACAATATGTGACGTTATGTTTCGTGCTAGAAATAATGAAGTGTTTATGAAATTCGTAAAACTTCAAATTGCCAAACGCGTTGATATCGAATACAAGAGAACTCAAAACTAACTAAAGTGACTGTCCGATAATATCGTGAGTAATTCGCAAACAAATGTAAAAGTTAAAAGTTATATCAATCGTATTTTAGTAAAGTCGCAATTATAATCGGCAGGTAGGCTGCGCCCTAGCGTTAAAAAAACATATTCATAAAATAACCCGACGTTTGGTTCGCGTGTTTTTGTGTTGCCATTGTAGATAAATAGTTTTCGGCTCTGATATACCTGTTGTTGGCTTTTTTTACTCATATTCTTATAAAAACTTTGATTCATTAAAGGTACAACAAAAAGTTGCTATATGACATCTGATGACAACGATAGCCTGTTAAAACTTTATGTTTGTTGGAAGGATGAAATAACGTTAGAATGTATTTTTGAATGTCTACAAAATGCCGTTCACAATGAAGCGAATAAAAAATGTAACGTGATAAAGTGAATAGATCATTAACACTAATGAATTATGAAAAAAGGGAAAAATCACCTTAAATCTGTGGAATTGGGAATCTGTAGACATGTGCCTAAATGGAGAAAATCAGTGAAATTCGTGCAATATTTTAAAATTTATGTAAAAAGTTATAAGCCCACGAAGAAATGAAATAAAAAACCTGCGCTTGTGTAAGAATATTTCGTATAATGTTGTATTGTGCCTGTTCTTAAAGATTATACTTAATCTTTTGAAAGTTGTTATATTAATCTAAATTCTTTGTGTAAGTTAATGTGGAAACATCAACTTAGTCTAAGTTCTTTTTAACTTTTAGTTTTGTTTAGTTAGACCTTGCTCTCAATCTAAAGACTTTTTTTACGCGAAAATAAATTTGAAGTCAAAATCGTATTAACGAGTTATAAGTTTTCTAATTAACGATCAAAATAAAACAAAACCTTTTTCGTTAATTATCGGTGCGGCCACTTTCTCCTGTCAATAGTAACGAGCACAAAAAAATATAAAGGAGTTACGGTGCGTTCGCGCAAAAACTTCTCGTGATACGTCAAATGACATTCCTACCGACTAATGGAGCGACAATCGAAGTGAAACCCGCGTTCGGTGCTAGAACCTTGGGCCGCGCGTGTAGGCCGCGGTTGGGCAACGCATCTTCAATAGCACACAACCACTTCGGTTGGACTTCGATACGTCTTTGTGAAAATTTACGTTTGCGTTACTACAGAAAAATATATGTGTAGTTTGAAGCCTTTTAAACTAACAGTGACTATATTAATGTCTATAAAAGTGTTCCCGAAATCGTCAATGTTGTCGTATCTTTGAGACGTTCGTCGTAACTTTCTACTAGTTTTTTCCTACACATAGTTGTCACTTGATTTTTCTTGTTAATTGATTTATGATAAATTATATCTAGACATCAATATTAGACAGTTAAATCACCCGTTTATACATAATTTATATTTGCTCAGACTAAAGAAAAGTTCTATCACAAAAAGGATCGCAAGTCAATCGATTGCGGAAATTAAACAAAACGTGTGCAACGGTGTAGTTTGTGTCGGGGTATATTTAGCGGCGCAGCATTCGAATAAAAGAATTTGCTCAATTTTAGATCAAAATAAACTAAAAATGTACCGTCGGCAGTAGCACCGGACTGATGTAAATTAAGTAGATACAATATTATTATTTATTTACCTATTGTACATTATTGGACGTGATGTAAATATTATGTAAGACACTTTTGTTTTTAAAAGTCATTTCAACAATTCTGCATTGAAATTAATATAAAAAAAGACTTTAAATGGTAACGAAATGTAAATCTCATATTTTTTAATTATTTCTAATGAGTTTAATGTAAAAGTGAATAATTAATAACATGTTTAATGAATCTATATATTTATGGTTCATTTATATTAAAAGTATGGGTTTATTTTAAAACTGAGGCTTTGTATAAAATTACTTATATTCGTAAATTCAAGTTTGTCATGATTTATTTCTTGTTAAGGTACGACACAACGTTTATGAAATAATTTGTGTATAATATAATGAATATTGAATTGTATAAATCGTATAATAAATACAATGCGAGAGTCTCGAGTAATGTTTATGATTATTGGAACATCCACTTCCGCGGTAGCCGGTGGTTCGGGTATGTGGAGTGACCGCAACTCCACAGTTTGATATACTTTGTAAATATGTACAAAATAACGAGTATAGCGATTATAGATTTATATGAAAATTTGAAACGTGAACTTTAGTCGATAGTTAGCCGCCGCGAGTGTCTGGCTCGTGGGCTGGTGGACGGATGCCACCGGGGGCCGGCGGGCACGTCCTGGTCGCCACGGCGCAGCGGCGGCGCGGCGGCAGGTGCGGCGGCGGCCTTTATCGCGCGGTATTAAATTTATTGGCCCACGGCCGGTAGCGCCGCGAGCGGTCGCACTATCTTGCCCTTCGCTATGTCTCGGTGACATTCCTTTTTTTACTTTACACGAGCGGCCGTCGCTCCGTTCGATCGATAATCGCTGAGCTCCGACGTTTTTTGTTCCACATGCACCTACACTCGAATCGAACTGGTTCCGACATTGTAAATAGAATAACAGTTAAACTTTAAGCTATGTGATTGCGCATTTAGCGGAACTTATGAAGTTATTTGGACAAAATAAAGTTTATGTTTTCAACAAAGTTCCCTTGTTTCATTTGGATGTTCGTTCCCAGCCGATGCTAAAGACATTAACATATTTTATTTTGTTCAAATCTGGCATTAATCGTACGATATTAGCAGTAAATCTGACTAGTTCGTATGTTGTATCGAAATTTATGAGTTTGAGCGAAACAAGGATGTGTATGTTTGTGAGCAGGTTGGACTTGTTTCATAATATTAAAACACAAATCGAATTCTGTTTGTTTTAACCACTTACCGCTTTTGAACAAATAATATTTTTGTCACGATTATAACAATTGAACCAGTGGGAAATGTTCTTTGAATGGAACTATTTAGGTAGTATTTTTTATCTGTCCCGGAAAGAAGAGTAGTTGGAAACTATCGTGAACATTTCGGCGAGCGATTAGCGTTTGTTCGCTTTATGTGTGGCAGGAGTTAATCGGTAACGACACTGTTTGCGTTGTTCCTTATCATATATTCAAAACACTTAGGTAGCTACTAATTGGAATTTAACAGGAACTTGACAAATTCGTTCTACCAGTTTCCTTACTGTTCTTGTAGCTTTAGCACCAACACTATTTAAGAACTTAACTTCATACAAACTTTTTTAAATATATCAGGGGTTTAAGTATGAATTCGCCTTTTTGTATGGAGAATTTTAAAGAATTTGAATTTTTCATACTAACATTTTCTTAATTTATTTAACAACCATGAAAGCTAATGTTTTAATACTTTTATGCACTGATGTTTAAACACTAAGATAACGTATGCCACTTAGGTTACGCGAAAAAAATAAGTATCGGCTAAGTTACAGCTAAATAAAAGGTCATTTCTGCTAACAAAAAAAGGAGCAATTAATAATAACGTACTTTTTTAATGTTAAGGAATGAAAATCAGAAATATTTTTATTGCTGACAAGTAGTTGGCCGGCATGATCCTAATTCGAAATAAACAACCGAAGCATCTTCAACATCATAGAAGATATGGGAGTCTCTGAGTGTGACAAAATATCGGCAATTTCATACTGTAACCCCTATTATTATGTTTCTCGCTTGTCTTTTTTATTTTTATAAGAATAATATCGTCTAAAAAAAACAAAAAGTTTATTCTTTCTTTTTAACCGACTTCATTTACTTTCATTCGTTTTTATTTACCCATAACAGAAATATTAAATAATTCACTGACGATTATACCTGCTAGAAACATTGAATAATTCATAACATTTTCAAAGCAGTAATAGGTGGCATTTTCCTTATCATCTGTCAGATTACACAATCCAGCTCAGATTATAAGTGCAACTTATTTGTGTGCTGTTAGTAAGCTGCTTAGCTTAGCTGCGGCTCAGTGCGATAGCTGCACTCCCCATTTATGCGCAAACGCAGAACTATGCCAATGATTACGTCGGAATATTATAATACGTAGAACAAAGGTTTTATAGCTTGCAATAAGGAAATTACTTAAAGTATATTTACTTTGCTGTTTCTCGTTTTCTAACTACTTGAATCTAAGAGACGGACGAGACTAAGATGATAACATAGAGTTGCCTACAAAGACGCATATCGTATTATAAACTATTTTTTGCTAATATCTCTTGGACGAATTAACCACCTGGAAGTTGAATGTATTAGATAATTGATTTTGCTATGAAGTGGATTGGCAAAAATACAAACTTTTGATGGAAAGTTATATTCGTGCGATTCTGAAATGGTTACAAAGTATTTTACTTTTCTGCTTTATGTTTTGAGAGTTTAATAAAATTTCGTCTGTTTATTTCTAATGCATAATGTTCAAAGACTATCAACGTTTGAAGTCCGTTTATTTAAGATTATTATTAACTAAAAACTGTAGATTCATGAACAAATATAGTCAATATAACTCACCTTTACTTGCGTTTGGCACCTGAAATCAAACAATAGGTTTCATTAATTATGATGAATAATAATAACTACAAGAAATAGACGCTAAAATGGTCACTGTTTAAAAAAATATTAGTTTTATTTAGATTTTTATTAGTTGTTTATCTCAAAGCTGAAAAGTAGGCCATAAGGGGTAATAAAAATTTGTACTTTTACTTTTAAAACATTAAAAGTGTTGTTAAAAGTTAAAATAATTATTATTTTTTGTAGCGGAAGTAGAACGCAGTTTTTACAAGGGATTGTATTTGGACAAATGTATTTATTTTTTGTTGGTATCAGTGTATGTCTGGTGACCTGATTAAGATATTGAATAGTAGTCATAAAAAGACCAATTACCTAACTGGGCTCTATAATAATAATCAAAGACCTTTTCTACGTTTGTCTCTGCGTTTCTATGTGTTAGTTTCTGTGCTTGACGTTAATCTTAATATTCGATGATGTTTGCATGTTATTACTTAAGTAATACTTTTGATACAAAAATATCTCAATATTTTTTAAAACCCGTCGGAACATAACTACTCAAAGGCTGTTATTGTAGGTACCGTTCATAGGTTCATAACCTTGAATTGTTTGTTTTGACTTTTTAAAGTGACTTCCATACGTAATTACTTCACAAAAACAGTTAAAAAACAAAGAATTCAAAGTGTACAGTTCATAAAAAGAATTATGTTAAGTTTTAATTATTTTGTTTTTATCTTATATTTACGTCAAAAACATATTTTTTGTTTTTGAAGTTTGAAACGATGGAGTAGATGTTATAAAAAATTGGTGGGTTGACACGGTGTGGCAATAATTTATCTTAACAAACATTATAAAAAATCCATGCGAATCTGGAAGTTAAAAAAGAGTAAAACTTAATTTCCTTGAATATTGTAATAGTCGTCTGAGGGATTCCGATTTTATGGTTAAGTTCGAATTAATTAAGTTACTTGACCGATAATTTAATTAAATTCTACTTAATTTTTTTTTTAGAAGTTTGTAGGTACCTACCAACTATTTCAGAATTTAATCGAAACTATTCTTACAATACTAGGACTAGGACTATGTTGCCTGTGACTACTTCCATCAAAGAGCGGAATCAAAACCATTTTTCTGCGCCGTTTAATTTAACAATTGAAATAGGTCACAAAATGTTTGATTTTCCTTATTCATTTTTTTTTATTTCTTTACCAACCATTTCAAATGTAACCTTGAATTATTTAAAATTATGCTCAATATATGTGGAATAAAATACTTATCATTTGTGTAAAATATGTCAATGACAGCAAGTGAATATAACAATAATATTAATACGCCAACAATACAAGATTAAACTATTTGTTTATCTATATTTTATTAAGCAATATTGCTTTTATTATTATATCGAAGTTGTACATCGAAATTATCTATGCGATGCGAAAGTATAAAAATATTTATTTTCTAAAATTCACTTGTGAATTAGTACCTCTCTCTCTTAATCGTTCCCTCATAACTGAGGATCGTGATCACCGGCTGCTTTTACGATTTGCCTCCATCGGTCTCGGTCCATAGTTGCTCTCACCGCTTGATGGAATTTGCTTGAGGAGGTTGCTACTCTTACTTGGTCAGACCATCTGGTTGGCGAACGACCTCAGGCTCTCTTGCCTTCTATTCCACCAACTACGACAAGCTTTTCGTGACTTTCATCTCCTCTTCGCATTATGTGGCCAAAGTATGAGAGTACGCGATGTAAGCAGACAGTGGACAGCCGAGTCTTGACATTTAATTGTGTTAGAATAGATACATTTGTGCGTTTGGGTGTCCAGGGTATCCCAAACATTCGCCTCCAACACCACATCTCGAATGCATCTATTCTATGTAGTCTATGTATGTTCTATGTAGAATTAGTACCTACCCCTAGCACAAATATCTATCGAGAATAAAAAATACGCGTAAAAGTAGTTGATAGAGTTATGTATGATAAATTTCATGTTGCTTTTCGGCGGTAGATGGCGCTGTACAAATTTTCCAAACAAAACTGCTGTAGCGAGTTTTTTTTACATGCGTTTTTTCTCTCGATATAATGTTCGTGCTACGGGTACAGAGCAATGTAAGTGGTGTTACACTATATTTATTTATTTAATAAGACGTCGATAAAAAGTTATATTACTTAGTGATTGTTTTTGTAGTTTTTGTTATTATTTAGTTACCTACTTATACTAAAGTCAAAAATCACATCCTAATAACATGAATACAAAAAGGGACGTATTTTATTCAGATTAGTAAACATTTTATTTAATACCGTTATTATTTATATCGTTCAATAGTAATTGCCGTGATACTCGTATACAGTGTAAAATTTGGTGTCACGATCAATGATTCTCAAATGGTAGGCAAATAGTGAGATAAAATTACAAAAGGAACATGAATTATTGAAAATTGAATTGAACGTAAAGGATCTCGGTGTTGTTGATGCTTATTTAGGGTTGAACATTACAAGACCTCCAGGGATGATATCAATTAATCAAGAACAGGCAATAGATAGATTACTTGAAAAATTTAACATGGCTAGTTGTAATGGAGCTGAGACACAAATGGAAGTAAACCTACTTATTACATTTATTTCACACGTCTATTGTAGATACATCCTTATAAAGTTCTTTGAATTGGAATTAAAAGACACTCGCTGTTTCTATAAAAATTAATGCTTACAAATATTTACTTGAATTTTGTTAATTTTTAAAACTGAAATTAGTAGATATTTTACTTAAATGTAAAAGCCAAATTGACAGAATAGGTAACTTATTTTATTTTAGGTAGCGTCAAATGAAAAACAATTTTAAGTAAAATTTCGAAAACAAATGAAGTCTTATTTTCCGCCATTTAACTGTAAATACTGACGATTCTCAAGGTTTCAATGCAAGAATAATTATTATTTATTATTATAATACATAAAATTTGGGGTTGGTAAAATAATATCATAGTTTATTGTTGTTACCGACTAGCAACGCTACAGCCTCTTTGAATTGCCCTATTTGGTGTACCTCCTAGTGTCATTTTTTAAAATAAAATGTAAATAAATGATTGACAATACACTCCATCAACGGAAAGACGTGGTCTGTAGCCTTAGCACGAACAGCTATCGAAAAAAAAAAACGCGCGTAAAAGTACTCGATAGAGTAATCCTCTATTGGAAATATGATTTCGCTTTTTGGCGATAGATGGCGCTGTACAAATTTCCCATACAAAATTACTCTATCGAATGTTTTAACGCGCGTTATTTTTTTCGAAAATGCTTCCTAGCAGTCACAAGACATTTAGGTAACGTTATTCTTGCCAGTTAAACAGACTTAAATTCAACATTTTGATACTGAATAAGAAAAAAACAGTTATAAACAACTATAACACATATTTACTGTAGGTTAGCATGATAGTCTCAAGAAAACATTATTTACCATATATATTTATTTTAAGTTCTAAATTATTTAAAATCTCTTGTTAGTTGTCTTGTTTCTATGTAAATAAGTATCTCTTAATTTCTAACAACGGAGAAGGTTTTGAATCGGTTTATAATTTCTTCGTGTGAGAAAACCTTATGCTCTTTACATTTTATAACTAATGCTGGAGTTTAATTGATAACTAATAGATGGGGTTTAGGAATCTTGGTATAAGCGGCAGGCATATTGTCGCGTGACTCCTCGGCCGTGACCCGCGTGAGACACCACCGCCTGCCGCTGCACACGGTGATGTTGCCGCATCGTGTCACTCTGTCTGTTCATGATGACGGCTATACATGTTACTTACACAAAAAAAAAAAAAATCAGTTGTTCTATCTCATGAAATCTATATACTACAAACTTAAGCATGATAGAGCAAAGTCTACTCGATTTGACAATGGTAATTTTTGAAGATGTCACTGACTTAACATCGGTATTAGTCTGCTTGCTTTTAAACAATAAATTATAACTCACAAATCCAAAGCAAAATTAGGAATATTATGAAAACATTGTTCTTATAGCATATCTTATCAATATCTAAATGTAAATACTTATACAGATAATACGAAGCAGTAGTTTTTTTCTTCGCTAAATTCAATATAAATGACTTTTGAGTGACGTAAAAAAACACTCACTTTTTTTTATTACTCCTAAGTTTCAGTGTGTTTCATGCTTGTAGTTTCCATTGCTGTCCGCTAGATGGCTGTACTTGTCTTGCACCTAGCGCCTGTTCGACTCACAGAAGTCGGAGGTACCTTACTTATACACTGTCATTTTGTGGTAGTTTTAATCCCCTTAAGGCGACTATATCCCTCAAGTGGCGCTCTCATCTTAATTGAATTTATTGCTCGCTATGTACATATTGTATCAAAAATTCTCATGTACAGATTAAGCTTAAGTTCTATAGTTTATTTAAAAACAATAACCTCAGTAAAATACAGTTCGTTGCGGTAGTAGAGCAATAAATTTAATTAAGATGAGGGCTCTACTTTGAGGGAGTGTTCTACCGATAAAACTAAACGTTTTTTCTAAAGAAAAACGAAACGTAACGTAGTATGGGAAAGTAAAAAAGTTTTTTTTTTACTTTCCCATACTAATACAATGTTTTAGCTATCTAGCTCGTATGGGGGGGACCAAATTTGTTTATCGATTCTCAGCCCATGTTTCTTTGGCAGAAATGTTTAGTTTCATTGGTACCATCTTCTTGAGGGGACTAAAACGACTACAAAATGACGGTGTTGTGTACATATATGGTTCACCTATCTAGCAGCTAGCTGATTGAAACATCGGTGTTTAAGTCGATTCTTGTGATTGTGACTGATGGTTCCTGTGATTTGCGTCTAGACGACGTAATTGAAGCTTAGATCGGCGCTCTGTCAGACAATGCGGTAATAGAGTAACTAGTTAGTACTGAAGAAACAATTTATTGGACCTGCAAATAAAGCTGATATAGCCGTAGGATGTTAAACAAGATTGGCATGTTTCGCTGAAATACAAAAGAAATTGGTTTACTTTTTTAGATTGGTTTTTGCTTGTCACTGATCCGTTAGTTAGTTTAACACTTTAACTGCCTCTATAATCTTAACCTGGTTTTCAAAAGTTCTGGTTTTGACGTTTTGAGATTATTTAATCCTTTTTTGAACGATGAAGAGAACGATACTTTGACAATGCATATTATACATGTTTAATGTATTATTCAGTACTACATATTTGTAAGAAAATATTTTAATGTTTTTACTTTGTTAAAGAATACAAGACATTCAACACAGGAAACATAGTTGTTTTAAATCTAAATGCATATCTGTCGTCTTTTTCAAAATATTTATTCTCTCTTTGACTCGTGCTTGTTAGTCTGTTCTTTATTATGAGATGTTTTTTTTTTAAACTTGTGTTGTGTCAAAACTTATATTATTTAAATAGTTGCGTTAAACAAAACATTCATAACATTTATAACAATCAAAATTTTTAATGATTTTTAATGATATTTTATATTGCTTTTACGAGAACAAAAATATATTTCATTTTTTTAACCACAAACCCCTAGCACGAACATCTATCGAAAAAATCGCACGTACTCTATAGAGTAATTAATTAAATTGTCTATAAAAAAATATTTCGCTTTTCGGCGTTAGATGGCGCAGTTCAAATTTCCCGTACAAATTATTTTATAGAATGTTTTTACGCGTGTTATTTTTTTCGATGCTTCATTTTCTTTCTATTAACCCCGTTTTATGAAATTTTTAAAGATCCTTTTAATTGTCTTGTTAATTGTTTTATTATGCCCAGTCAAAATCTGATAGGTTAATTAGTTATTTATACTATAATATGGGACTTTGTAACATCATACACGTGCTACAGAACCCTTTGAAAATTTACAAAATTAATAAGTTTTATTCTAAATATTAGGTACCTAGGTAAAAAATTTCATATAAATATTAAAATATTTAACCTTTTTAAATAATATTTTGTTTTGTTTCAAATCTATTTATGGGTTAGGTATTTTTAAATTTACTTAACGTATAAATTTACATATGTTATTAAGATTTTTTGCTGGTTTAGCAACTCTATAATGAAGTCAAAAAACATAAAATTTAAATAAAATAAATAAGAAATGAAACGTAAATGTACGTTCCAAATTTTTTTAATTTATTCTTAAATATTAACGTTTTTATTTTATGTATTAATTTTATGTTAAAATATGAATAGGTACCTTGGTTTTTGTGTTTGATCAGTGCCCTAAGAACATCTATCGAGAAAAAAACGCGCGTAAAATGTACTCAAAGAAAAATAAAACATTCGTAAAAACACTCGATAGCGTAATTTTGTATTGAAAATTTGTACAGCGCCATCTACCGCCGAAAAGTGAAATGAAGTTTTTCATAGATAATTACTCTATCGAGTACTTTTTCGCGCGTTTTTTTTCTCGATAGATATTCGTGCTAAGGGTACTGAATCGCAGACAAAAACAGTTCATTGAAACAACTACAGTAATCATGGATCGTACGGAAGTACATCGAAAGGAAAAAACAAAGTACCTATAGTTATATGAAAACAAGAAATTGTGATTTTATGCAGGTGGATTGATGTTTAAATATGTTTGAGAGATGATATATTCATATTTTTTTAGACTAGAACTTTATGATATAATATTATAAAATGGATGAAGCAATGCAGCTATGAAGACGTGACAGAAACTGATTAAATAAGATTATACATCATTTTTTAAGGATTGTATTGTAGCAGTTTTTTAATTTATCCATTACAAACAAACTTTCCTCTTTATATTATTAATATAGATATAAAAAATATAGATATAGAAACGCGTGATCTAGGCGCGTGTTGAGATAAAACACTTTTATAAAACAAATAAATAATTAATAATAGATAAATAAAATAAAACAAAGTACCTATTTGGAAAATTACATTAGTCTCAGATAATAATAGTGTTTTATTTATTTTCTATTTCATATAGCACTGAGTTTGTTAAATTCTAAATTATTTGCATTTATATTTATTCAAAAACTTGGCTATTTGAAATTTTGAGATTTAAGCATTCACAATGCATGCTTAAAGTATAGTAGTAGTATAGTAGTATATTATTTAGTATTATACAAAAACTTGGCATTACGCTTGTACACTGTATCGAATTCTTAACTTGTTTTTTGGAAAATAGTGAAACTAAATCTTGTAATTTTTCAATATTTATCAAAGACTGTTTGTTTTCCAAATGAAATAAATAAATAAAATAAAAAGGGTGGGAAATAGACAGTAGTTAGCAGGCAAGGACCCTGAATATTGAAAATGGCAAATTTTACTGAAAGGGAACATTCCATATTTTTTTTTAAATATGTTAAGTATAGAAAATAAATTCAACATCTTAACTATTATTATACATAGATTCGACATCTAGTCTCCCAATGAATCGATCAAATTCGATTCTCGATCACTCTCGATCTCGCCGCGTGTGATTAGCATAATGACATTGTTAGTGGATGCAAATAAACGAGTTATGAACATCACGCTCCACCGGGCCCACTTCCTCGGCAACGGGCTGATGCATGATCGGGCCCAGAATCGATACCCAGACGGATGTTGGCTCTAGAAAATTAGGTACCAAATACTTATACATATAAACCTTAATAAGTTTCATATCCTAACATTAGCCCACGATTCACAGTCTGCGGTTAAGCACTAACTTCTGGTTTAATTAAAAACGGAACTGAATTAATTTATATATTAACTAACTGAAACTTAACTGTAAAACAGACCCCTAAAATCATACATGTAAAGTTAAACTTGCTGTTTGGTTAAATTATCCATGCATATTTTGGATTTGTTTACAATTCTCTAAATTACTGCAGTCTTGTTAACATCAAAAAGTTTTTAAATATTATTTTTAGAGTTATTCATATATGTTTAAATAAAATCACAGGCATTGGACACAATACTAATGGTAGATAACTATCTACATACTTAAAACTCAGGACGTTTTTAAATTAAATACAAAGCGGTAGTTTAAAAGTGTACAGTAATATTTATTAACTCGAAATAAAATGTTTATTTTAATCTAAAAATTAATAGTTTTACCATAGTTGACTAAATTTGCTAAAAGGGAGAATATAAGTAGAGTGCAAGATGGTACAGATTTAAATTAATTGGCCAATTAAAATGACTTTTATAAACAATTCAAATATTACAGAAAGAGTCGCATTACAAAACAATAATTGTAAAATAAAAATAACTGAATATAAGAGAAATGCAGTACTGAATTTGTGCATGTTTCTTTAATAAAGGGATTGAGTAAAGTTGATACTTTTAATACGATCTGCATCGAAATTGCATGGATTGAATTACGATCAAACGGAGCAACGAAGTTGCGCATTTTGTCAATTACTTTGACTGTACTCCACTTTTCTTGTTTTTTAAAGATGCTCGAATGAAAGCTCGATCGCAACTGGAGTTGCTGAAACTCATTTCAAAAGCAATCAAATCACATTTCATATGAGATACAACTAGTGTCTCTAATTAGGCTATCTCGTTAACTCGCAACTTTTCAGAAAAGTTTTCGCAAAACTCATTTTTCCAACATTTAATTGTTTCTTTGGAAGCTTTTAGCTTATGTAAGTGGAATATGAAACGCATCACTTCATAAGCCAATGGTCCCGGGTTTTAGTCTTGGTAGTTGCATAATGTTTCTGTTTCCATTGTTTATACAATTCTTTGTGTACGTGGGGCACTCTGAAAGTTTTGCGCAACTCATAAATAAAACAATATATATGAAAACTTACATATTTATTGCGTGTCACAGTATATTCCATTGCATTTTAAAACGTTTTTAATTCATTCAAACCAATTTTTATTAACATTATGCATCATTTGTCTGACGGCATGTTTTACATACGCATACGGTCTCCTCTGGCCCCATAAGTGTGAAATTTCTCATCGTATCTTTAATATCTAAGAAAAGAAGTTGCAGAATGAAAGGCCTAAACTTAATGCGTAATGGATCACGAACTCGAACTTTTCAGAACCGAAAATGACTTAGTCTTCATCGCGGTGTGCGCTGAAAAATGACATCGTGCAATAGGATGTAGGAAACCGGCCGGTTTTCTTCAATTAATCATGTGACAATAGTCATATTTTGCAGTGATCGCATTTGAATGCCGTCGCCTTCACCAATTTCATCATAGGAGAGACAAGAAAACGATTACACTCTGCATACCATTCTGATACTCAAATAAGGTGTTTCCTTTTCTAAATGCATTTAGAAGTGAAGCATTCACAGCTTCACATGCGGAGAAAGCGAAGAAAGAAGGACTTAAAAAATTGTCACCCTGAAATCTTTTTACGTAAATTTCTTTTTGGCTACGGGCGACGAACTTCGCATTTTGATAAAAAAACAAATGACTCGCGACTTCTGGTCAATTTTTGTTTTAATATGAATGAGTTCTTATGTTTAAAAAAACATAACAATCTATAATCAAACATTTGTGAGTTGCCAGATTCACAAAACATTCAGAGTGCTCAATGTATTTTTGTGTATTTCTATGAGATATCATTGTCATTTGCTTGGGTTGAGGCTAAATGATTGGTCGGGTTGTGATTGTCCATAATATAAAAAAAAGTTAGTATCTTTTAAGGTATCAAATAAGTCTTATCGTACCTAGGTATTAGTTTAACGTAGCATTTTACAAAATAATTGTTTCATTTCAAATAAGTATGTTTGTGATTAAAGAAACCTAAATAGGTACCAGTTTTTGATATGTCAAGAATTTTTACAAACACAATAAAATAAACAAGATTTTTTTTTAAACTCTGTCATTGGTATATTGTATATTTTTAGTAGTCATAATTCTCTATTTCATCATCAAACCAGTAGGATACATTTTTGTATGTAAATATTGTATTAGATCAGTCTGCGATGTCGTCTGTACATCGATGATTGCGCAGATATTCCAGTTCCTGGGGGTGTCTGCTTAATGGTGTTAGGAAAATTTCAACCCTATGCCCAATAATAAACGAGCTTTATAGGGATTCCAGATTATAGTTTATACAAATTGAAGATTTTCTATTTTTAGAATAGTAAGTTATTGGGTCTTAACTAATAATAATTAGGTATGTAAGTAAATAGTGTATTTTCTTACATCTAAGTGACTCTTTACAAAATTAAAGATTCAGCTTTAGTATTTTTGGGATGGAAAAATATAAGGAACTAGATTTTGAATGTAAAATATAAATAATAATGTGTCATACTTTCCATTAACCTGAACTTCATATTAAAACATGTCACCGCTGGAAAGTATGACACTAATAAATATAAATTCCAAGTGCATTTTTTAATTAGGTATGCACGATATAAAATAATTTTAGACGATACTCCTCTAGATAAATTTATATGTTTAAATTAAGATGATTCCGGTTTTAAATTCGACAATTTGTAAGCATTTATTACTCACTTTAGCAACAATCATATCAAATTAACGCAATTTTATAAACGAGATAAAATATGATCTCGATCCAATTAATAATTATAATGACGACGTAATTTTTCCAAATGTTTCTGTGACAAAATCATTGATAACGAGAAATGATAATTATTCATGCGGCCTTTGGGACATTTTTACTTCCGCACCAAAGAATTTATGGACAGACAGATATGCAAAGTGAATTTGGTGTAATTAATCAAAAGTGTCCACGCGTTCGTTCACTAATAACTTTATACAGTTTTAAATCTATGAGCGTTGGTATTAATCAACGAATGTCAAATCAGATTGGACGTGGGTCGATGCTAGTTGCACATTTCGGATATTTATTTATTTCAAAGAGGATTCAAAGGCTAATAACATCTTTGTATAGAATTTATAACGAATCTTCGTTTTGAACGAATTGAGTACTAACGAGATATACTTATCAAGAGGTGATTATTAGTAGCAAGGTCAAGATAATCTTTTTGCTAATTAGTGTACTTATGGTACTGTTTAAGTTATTGAGAGATAGATTGATTTAAATCATTTAAACTAATCATCTTGTTTCAACTAAGCACAGCTGGTAGGTATTACAGCGACAAGATACGCTATAGAGTGCACAAAAATGAATAAAACATCATCACACAGACATTTTGCTCCTACTAGGATTCGAACCCTACTATTGGAATAAACGACCGTTTATTCTTTTTCCTACTAATACTACTACTAATGTTATAAATGTGAAGGTTTCAATGATTGGATGTTTGAATGTTTGTTGCTCTTTTAGAAATAAAAAATAATAAAAAATATTTTTTTACCTTATATATTTTCAAATTCACTTTGTTTTAAGAAGTTTTGCCTTCGTAGTCCAAGTCTAGCCTAGAACTTCGCAGATTATAGCTCGGTTTGTTTTGGATTGTCATAAACCTCCCAATATCTCAATCACTAATAAACTTTGAGGAGTTCCCTTGGGTATCTTCGAAGTCCAAGGTTTCGATTCCCCGGTGGATCGAAGAGGAAATAAAATATCTTTCAATCTACCGGTGGAGTCTTGTCCGTGGAGTCCGTAGAGGAATGAGCGGAAATTAAAAGGACTACACTTAAACATATCCCTTTTCCAACAAAAGAATAATCTTCAAAATCGGTCTATAAAATACGCAAACAACGATAAAAAATGTACATATATTCGAATTGAGAATTCACTCCTTTTTTGAAGTCGGTTAAAATATATTACTAACCAAAACTTAAGTCAATAAAATTTCAAAGCGGAGCGACAACGAAGATTTGCAAATGTCACTTTGTCCATAAACTCTTCCAATATTGGTGAAAATATGTTTTACTAAACGTTTAAAAGTTTTTTTTAAAGACATATTTTGTGGTGTGAAATACCATTTGGTTTTAGAATCTTATCGCCCTACTTTTAATTCCTAATTCAATTATTCTTTTTTTTAATGACTTGTCTAATTTAATAACTCGGCGGAGCTGTCAACACCTGCCGAGGACAACCTTAGGCGTCACGTGGTCTGGTACATACAACATACCTAGTATACATTTATATTATCTGAAGTATGTATGTATATGTCGATGCAAACTCGATCGCGGACGCGGAAGTCTGAACGACTTTACTAATTGATTTCTACGCAGTTGTAATGCGCTTTTTGTAGGACGAATATTTTGTAAAAATAACAACTAAATATATATTTTTAGTCACCGTTTATAAACTAAATATAACGATGTTACGGTGAGGAATATTTATCTAACTTTGAAAGGGTTATTTGATGCTACTAGACAGTTTCTAACTTTTCTTTCAAAGATAAACATACTAAAAATAGATAAATAGGGAGTAGGTAAGTTGTATAAGTAAATTACTCGTAGGTCACGGACTCACGGTAGACAGCAGCTATGGCTTATGCAATATTTACTTCATAAGATATATTTAGCTAAGTTGATTCAAAGGCTTACAAAAGATTATTAAATGTTTTTGAAATATTATGAAAACTGCCATCACATATATCTTGATTTGATTCTGAAATTAGTAACTGAAGGACTTACGTTACGCAAATTAGGAATTTAATGGCCTCTCAAATGACAGCAGTAGACATTCGGATAAGAGAAAGAAGACATAAAGGTAAATTTAAGCAAAATTCAATAACTAATGCGGAATTATGAAGTAGTTATCTATCGCTATAGCAATAATTTACAATTCCAAAAATCCGATGTTGGAACTAATAAAATTACTTCATCGCATGGAAGTTAAACATTTAAGTTAAAACGAATGTGTTCTAAAACTGCTTTTAATAGCTAAAACTGCGGCCAGAATAAACAACATATCACGAGAATAAATTGCACACAGCATTAGCCAATATTTTGACAAACATTAGCCAACACGTAAACATAAAATTTTGCTGGACGCGCTCTCACGCGAGCAAATCCAGACGAGAAATATAGCCTCTAAATTTTTAAGTTCATTTGCGCTACGGGAATGTATAAATGGCGGAATGAGGTCGTTTCAGCATTAATCACTCACACGTAAATTAGTTTGCACTATAACGACGTCAACTAATTGCGAGGTGGCGTTTTTGATCCAGGTATTATAAAAATACAACCTTTAGAAGCGACGACACGACGGCGACTGCGATACGACTACGATGCGATCCTGAAGGACTGGCGCGGCGAGTGGAGTCGACTGGCAATCTATATCCGAGTAAGTGTATGTAAGTTGTATGGAAAAATAAGTTACTTTAAATTATTATTGTATTTTTTCTGTAAAGTTATTTCATTGTTTGATACCTTAAGATATTTGTCGATCGCTTGTGACCATTCTGAATGGGTCAAAGTGCTGGCAATCCTGGACCCTATTTAATAAACGTGACAATTTGTCACCTGTCATGACAATTTCATATCCATTGGGTCAACCAATTAGAAAATAGAATAAACTACTCATAGCTACACCGCAATGTAAACCAAATTGTCATGACAATTTGTCACGTTATTAAATAGGGCCTTGGTAGAAGCAAATGTTAGTGAAATTTTAAGGTTTGTGACTAAATTATTATGATCACAGCAACATGAGAAGTTTCTAAATACTTCATGTGACGTTCAAAAAGGAAGTTATGTTATAAAACAACCAAGATCATTAATGATTAGTTACTTTTCTTTTCTTAAGATAAATAATATTAGAAGAAATACTAGAAAAAATCGAAGCACTTCAGACGGGACTCGAACCTTTGGGATTCCGGCCCAATGCACTGACCAATTATGCTACCGAGTCGCTTTTCTTTTCTTTCTTTAACAATCGTATACTATGAAATCATCTCTTAGAAATGAGTTTACCTTTTATGGATGTACGTACTTAAGCCGATGGCAGTAGACTCTTTGATTACCTGAAGATGGCTTAGAAAGTGAGTAATTTTACTGCAGTACTCGGGTACGTTAGATACGGGCTATAAACTCCTATGGCCATTTGTTTTATTTGTTTGTTTTAGTCGAGGAAAAGTACAGACTCGGATGTGGTCGGGTGACTTCACTGGAATATTAGCGGTTGGGTCGTATATAAAACTAATTATCGGCAAGGATTTAATATTTACAAAGATTTTGCAGAACAAGAGAAGCTACATAATATTGATTATGTATGAAGAAGATGGAGGAGCTCGGTGGCAGTATTTTAGCGCGATTGCGAATTTGCGGAGGATTATGCAACACTCGCAAGGGTTGATCATGGGATTAATCCAAATTTTTTTTATCTTGAGCTCTTCCGTGCTTTGGAAGGCACGTAAGCTGATGGTCTCGGCTGCATTTGCAGTCGTTTATGGTTGTTAACAATCCGCATTGAGCCTACGTGGTGGGTTATCCGATCCTCCTTATCCACCCATAAGGAAGGCCTGTGCCCCAGCTGTGGGGAAAATTATTTTTTGTTGCTTCTAATACTTACTCTGTGGAGATCCATGGGGAGACCTATAGACAGCAGTGGGTATCGTGCGGGTGACATGATGATGACTGATGATACTTACTCTGCTCCCAAAAAAGTAGCTGAAGCACTTGTGTAATGGAGATCGAAGACACAACATCAGAGGCCTGAGTGTACACTGAGAAAAATAATGGCTAACAAAGTCACAATAAAAGCTTTGCTAAAATTTTCTTGTTGTAGAAACTAAAACCTCTGTTACCACATCCAGGCTCGTTTAGTTTCCATATCAACTTTTTTATTGTTCTGGGTTTGTTGTGATAAGAACTACGCGCAACTTGTTATCATAAAAAAGTTCTTATAGTTAACAATAGTACGTTGTTTTTTTAAGAAAGTATATTTTGATGTAGTATTCAAGTCCAATCTAACAAAATAAATACTGTTATAATAATAACATGTGCATTGTTATTTTAACCATATTAACTAACTTGGTTGAGACGACAATTTGCTTGAAGTGTGTGACAAAGTTAATCTGTTAAGTTTTCATTGTAACACGAACAATAAATAATTTGTCTCTGCCAAAAAGTTCAAGTAATTTTGTTGTGATGACAGGATTTTATTGTGAAGTTAAATAAATATGAAGTAAATACGATAACAAACTGAATCCATCAAAAGCGTTTGTTATGGAGTTCAAACGTACGCTGTCAATCTAACAACGTACAATGTAAACTTTGTTGTGATAAAAATATTTGAGGGTATGCGGGGAGTAGCGGGGAACGAAGAACTTTGTTATAATATCTATTTGGCATTCATTTCTTTTACGGGTGTTCGTGAATACGCACGGAAAAATGAGTGTAGACTGTGTAGATAAAGAATTAAGGGACTTTAGTGAAAGTTGGTGTAACTGAAAAGTTGGTAGGATTGTCATTGTGCCGTGAAAGTATCGGGACCACCATCACTTAATGAAAATAACATTTTGTAGCTCCAAACTATAATACGTCAAATTTTAACTCCAATTACTTAGCTTACCTAAACTCTGAAATCGAAAAAATCTATTCCGATAGTATTTAATACTTATATATAAAATGAGAGCATTTGTGTGTTAAGGTTGATACCACAATATGTAATTATATTATGGTGATCCCACCACTTTCATGAAAAATGTCAACCTTTTTTGTTGAATATCTAATTCAATATATTTCACAAGAATTTAAAAAAGCATGGGTCCCGCCATTATGGTCGTGATCCTATGTCAAATGTTTTCTGCACTGATTGTGATTATGTTAAATAAATATTTCAGTTTGTCTATTTAAACTTTCTTTTACTAACCTTTATAATATTATTTCCCACAGATAATGGACCGCAGACGGCTACTACCGACAGTGGCCGCCACTCCCTAAAATTATTAACTACTTTCTGAGAATTAATTGAAACCAAGTTCTATCTAGAAAAGCACTAAAGAATATTTAGAACCAATAGAATTATTGAAACAAGACATTTTCCAGATCTAGTGCCAAATCACACGAGACAGTGCATTTCTAGAAATTTTGGTTTTAATATATTTTCAGGCAGTAGTTAATAATTTTACGGAGTGGCGCTACCGTCGCGGGAGTAGCAGTCTTAAAACTGTCACAGTAACAATTTTCATTTGCTAGAGTAGCAAAAACAAGTTGATAAGAATACAAGGTTATTTTGTTACTGTAATGACATTAACTTAGTACTACAGCAAAGGTGAAGTTACTATCAAACCTAACCTAACAAATTAAGTTTGCCGTAGCAAATATTGGCATTTGCTGTAGTTCTTAGTTAATGTCATTACAGTAACAAAATAACTTTGTATTTTTATCAACTTTTTTATGTGACGGTAGGTGCAATAACAAAGGAAAATTGTTAATCTATCAAAGCTCAGTTGTTATAGGAACATAGTTAAATTAACGCCAAAACATTTCAAATTGTTACAAGAACAGTTTATTGATTGTTGCAATAACAATATAATAATTTTGTTGGTCTAACAATCCCTACGCAGAACGTTAACGTTGTTAGTGTAACAAAAACCAGATAACAATAAAAACGTTGTAGTGGTAACTGTCTACCTTAAACGGCTCTCCCCTGTTAAAGTTTTATTGTTACACCCAACAATATTTTTCTCTCAGTGTAAGTTCTTGAATGGGCAAAAGTCACTATCGCGTTCGAGTGATGCTACCCCTTAATGCTATGATGTGCGATAGTAACGTTTGGACATTTGAATACTTCACTCAAGCCTCAGACCTGAGACAATATACAAAGTTAGTTTTTCTACAACCCGGTCGAGCTCGAAATCGGTTTCGGTTTTGAAAATTTTACTCTTATGCTTCCTTATTTTTTATACAGACACTTTTGCAAAATCTGGAAACGATCAAAATTAAAGCAAGACATTATTAATATTAAATTTTATCTGGTACAGTTGTTTTATCTCACGAATGCGGTTCGGCTATGAATGTTGTAAGGCGTGCACATGCACATTATTTTAGTGTGCGTAACACGAGAGCACGCAGACGCACACTAAAACAAAATGCATGTGCATATTGTGCATGCCTAATAACATTCATAGCCGAAACGCATTCGTGAGATAAAACAACCAATCTTTATAGTAATTCATCAGGTTGATACCCTATAATCGTCCGTTGCTCGTCCGTGGCGAAGCCGTGAAAACTAATTAGGGGTGTTCTCAAGGTGCAGTCGTTAGCGCTGCCAGCAGGTGCGTCATCGGCGCGTGCGCAAGATCGACGAAGATACTCAAACGCACATCCGTATCATGCCTTTTTTACGGTGACAATTTAGTTTTATCGCCCGTGACAACGGAACGGCTTATTAATTGCCTTTTGAGGTGAGGCTCACATCAGTGTGGCTGTGGATCTGACCCATAGTTGCATGTGATTCCACATTGGACAGAGATGTCTAATGTGGAATCGTATACTATTAAAGGATATTTGTAAAACATCAAGAACTCCGCAGGACTAGATTACTAACATCATAAACAACAACGTTTGTTCTACGACTTTTTCTTCTTCGCCCGTAAAAGGCAAAAAATATCGGAACTTTCATACATAACTCGATCAGCTGTTCGGACATTTGTTTGGTAAGTCGTTTTTTTTTTGGCAAAGTCATAGACCAAAGTTGTTTTAAATTTGAGATTTAAGCATTTATAATGCTTTTATAAAATAATATACTAGAAAAAACGATCGTTGTTGTTTAAGAAGATAGGCAATCTACTCCTGCGCGGTTGTTGGTGTTTTAAAAATAACCCTGTTTAAACTGACTGAAGTGCAAACAAAGACACGATTGACGAATGTTAAGTTAAGATTGCTACAACCACTGTACAGAGTGTACAGTACAATTATATTTACAAATACCAATGTTATTTGGTTAAATGTGAGAAACGAAATCGATAAATGTTATAGTCTTGTACTGACCACATTTACAGCAATAAAGAATTATTATTATTATTATATTATTATTAAAGTTTTTGGAAGCTCTATGTTTTACAGGTAGTACCTAAAACATGAAAATATTGTGTATTAATTAACTCAGATGTAGGCTATTGAATATTGGTTAAAGAAAAATAATTACACTGTAAAGGGTCTTTGAAAATGTCAGCCTCCAATTTATACATATTATTATACTGACTGTATTTATGTCTTTGAGAAGTTTGTACATCCAGTATTTTTTCGATTAGGCCACTACTGTTTTGACACACAGGTAATTGGTAATATCAATATCAGAACCCATAATACGAACATGTCATTTCATTATCATGAAAAAAACCGCGTAAAAAAAATCGATACAGTAATTTTGTATTGGTTTTGTATTTTGTTTTAGTAATTTTGTATTGGTTTGTACAGCGCCTCTACTGCCGAAGAGTTAAATGCTAGGGGCACAGGTTCAACACACATTAAACTGTTAGGGACACAGAGAGCACTGTTTCTTTTTAAACACACTACAGCAAATCTGATTGGTCACATCACAGACATGGTTAATAACCTTCTTAAATTACTTCACAGCTTTTTATCAAAGTGCAGGCATTAGTTACCTGTAAAAGGTTAAGGTTGCGATAAAATGTATTTTCTTTTTTATATTAGGTATGATGTCTGTAAATATAATTACAGACACAGCTTGAGTTCGGTCATTTAGAAATATGTAAGTTCATATAATTTAATGTTACAAGTGATGAATTGACCTTAAAACTATAGCTGTTTATTATTGCGAATGCTTAGATTAAATTATTGATTATTGTAATCTTTGTTCAGGGTGATTTGGTTTATGAATTAAAACATGTTCTTTTATATAAGTGCTTTTTATTTAAAATCGTAAGCAGATGTTAGTGTAACGAGCGATTCAAAACTGAACCACAAATCTTGTAATAAATAGTGGTTGCGTTCGCGCAGACACTCGGGGGTGGCGGCGACAGGCGACAGTTGCGCGCCCTAGAGGTGTCCTACTGTCGATTAACTATCGACCGACGTATTAAGTCCCACTCTCGATATAATTCAGTTCAGTAAGTAGTACTGAAAAAGATGAAACATTTATTATCACAGGTTTTAAAACAATATTACGTACTTAAAGTAAAGATCAAAGGAAATTGAACCACACTTCTGCACCAATTTTTATGTAAATTAAACGTACAATGTCATAAATTTCATAAATAAATTTTAGTAATCTTCCTAACGACAACAACTGTCGAATCTACCAAATCAGTCAATTGACTATTTAATTTTCATTACAACGGCATTGTCACTACCAATGCAAAGAATCCATAGTAGTTAACAATTAATATCGATATTGTATCTGAACTCTCTATAGCGCGTAGTTGCGCGCGCGCACCGTTGTCGCGCTGTCGCGGTAATTTGTTGGTTGTCGCGCGCTGTTCCGGCGGTTGACAAGTTTTATTGATCCATATATCATCCCACTGACAAACACCTGCCCCACAGACTCGAGCCTCCACTTTTTAATAAGAGTCCACCTTTTATCGCTTATCTAACTTCTCAATGCATCGACAGTTAGAAAGCCAGTAAAAAGAAATAAAATATTATAAGTTTTATTGCAAAATGAACTATGTTGCTCACTTTTAGACTTAAAATATTTTAAGTTTGACACTAATGTAAGTAATAAAAGAAAATATTTGTATTAAATTTAATAAAGAAAATTGTGTATTAGTATTGACTTGTTTTATTTACTCTTATCAAATCTTCATCATTTTGAAAGATTTACTTGGAAGAAATGACTTCTGTGACCCACAATATTGTGTCACCGGGAATCGAATCAAGAATGCATTTTAGTTAATATGATTCATAATCATTATTAACTTTAAAATGTATTCTTGATTCGATTCCCAATCATTCAGTATATTTGAGTCAGATCACACCCTTTATTCCTCGTAAGTCACCGAGGTTGGATAACTGGTAAGCTCCAAGAATGTCTGGACCTTGCATTTTCAAATTAGTTATACCTGCAAAGACTTCATAGTTAAAGTCTTATCTGCGAGGATCATAAAATCCTTGGAGATAACCATTTATCTTGAAGGAAAGAAATCTCCACACATAACCTGTTCTCCGATCTCGTTTATCTACGAGGAATAAGGGAAATTAGATTGCTTCTATGTAAAAAAATCTCCTCCTACTGCTTGTAGTTTGGCCTTAGCCTTTATATATAACGACAACTGAAGTTAACAGCCCAACGTGCCAAACCTAAACACATACGAAGAAAGCAAAGTTCAATTAACCAATTGCGAGGCGCAGAGCATCAATGGTAAGTAGGTATGTAAAGTTGATAAACGAATTAAAAATATATATTCCTAAATAAACATTAATTTATTCGCCACTAAAGAATCATTTGACCTGAAGCGTGGTTCGAAACCAATGTTCGGTATTATCACTGACGTTTCTATCTCCGTCTCTGTCTTTAAAAACTTTAAAAGCTTGTTTATTTATCAACAAGTTGTCCTCAAGAGTACCTACATTACACGAGTTAAGACAAAATTCGTAGCGGCAAGTTGATTTGCAATTGTAATGTTATCAAATAGGCATTTGCTGAACGAACGACTAGTGGGTGCGTAGGACAGCCTGCTTTGAGTCCGCTGTTAATATATCGGGGCAGCTAGTTGCTAAAACGTGGGCCGATGGGACTAATAGCGACAGGGCTCTGAAGGACTGTTTATACATTAACACCCTTACTAATTATGCTAGACTACATTAAACGTGAAAGCTGTATCTTAAAAACGCCCCCTTGGCTTGGATTTATTGATTACTAACGACGATGTTTTAATTCAAAGCTCTTATTAAAACGTAGTTTAGAAAAGTTTTTAGTAAACTAACTCACACAAAGTTTAGGTAAGCTATTTAACTTTAGTATAATAGACATCAATAGGGGCATAAAATAAAATATGACCTTGTATTTTCAGAAAATTTTGAAGTGGTTTTGTATCATTTCAATGACAATAACTAAGTTGCCAGTGAAACTTTCAGTGAAATTACTAAACGTAACTACTTTTGAGAGTTTGTTAAACAAAGTTTTTGGCACATAACAGTATTGTTCAACAACAAAAGCCAACATAGTCGGTAAACAAAGAACGCAGTGACCTTGTAACCCGCGTGTGATGGGTCGCGCGGGTTCGATTCCCGTTCTTTGACACTCAATGTTATTTTTATTTTCAAAACACGTAGGTATCTAATGGTTTTTTTTGTAGTTTTTCAGATGAAACATTTATTTCACTTTTCGTCGTTCAATGCGCTGTAAATTTTCCACACAAAATTATTACTCTATCGATGTTTTACGCGCGTTTTTTTTATAGATGTTCATGCTACTGGGTACTGAGTATGTTTGGATTTTCAATTAATGATGAGCTAAAAATAAGGAAATAAGAATAGGGTCGGTAATATTAACGTAAGTGCCGTCGTAGGTAGGTACTAGTGTGCATTACTGTCCTTTCTGATCACGGTTCATGTGATATTTTCATATTATACAAGAAGAGAAAAGTAGATTATTTTTAGAGTAAGAAAATTGATTGATAGATATTGCATGATTTTAGTTTCTATACATGAGCTTCAAACTTCGAATGGAGATGACAGCGATGTCTAACGAAATACCGACGTTGGGACAGCACGTAAGCTCATGTGCATACGGGCATTATAAGTAATATGGATTAAAGCGATAAATCGTGGCGTGCGCCGGCGGCGGTCAATAACCAATATTGATAGCGCGCTTCGGCCACAGATGGCGCTGACCAGCTGACTCCATAAATCCTCGGTGAAGAATGCGTCCTGTGCCCACCTGAAGGGTTAAATGTATTTGCACCACTACTTCAAAGGTCGGTAATTATAATGTGAACCGTTGCAATAGTAATATCAGCTATGGTAACCTAAACACACTGCGATTGATTTCCAGATGAGTCAGTGGTGAGGGCACTGAAATTTTTTGGCTTTAAGTTTGTGTCGTTTTAGAGTATTTTTGATTACAGAAAATAACGTATTTTTAAGAAAAGTCCCGTCAAACGTTTTTTTAGAAGCCGCCAACTTACTTAATAGAATAATTAACTTCAATATAAGTAAGCAGTGCCTTAGCCTCCACTAGTGCAGCATGATCGTTACGAATGTCGTGAGGAATCCGATCGAATTTGAACCAGTTCCTACGCAGTTGACGCCTGCTCACGGCTTTTCTAACACGAAATACCTTTTTGAGAAAACGCTCAACACTATTAATTTGAACGTCGACTTGGAGCCGTAGTTATGGAGCAGTAACCAAAGGCGATTTGGATTTATCACTTAGATAATGTACGCAACATGATTTTTCGTAAGACGGTTTATTCACTTAAGAGTCATATTACTATTTATTTATTTCTTTTTACACCGGTTTTCAAGGTGTCGCCATCTCTGAGGTCCTGGGTTCGATCCCCGGTTGGGTCAATTTAGAAAACTAACTTTTCTATATTGGCTCAGGTCTGGGTGTTTGTGATACCACCGTTGTCTCTGGTTTCCATAACACAAGTGCTTTAGCTACTTACGTTGGAATCGGTATGTGAAGCTATCAATAAAAAAAAATGTATTAGGAATACTCTAAACAATTTAATCGTGCAGATCCTTGGGGAGGCTCTATTCCCTGCGGTGGGTGTCATACGGCTGATATAATAATGATGATGATCATCACATCAATCAACTGATGAGTAGGTTTAAGTAACATACACATAAAATGGAGTCAATTGAAATTAAGTATTTTTAACCGACTTCAAAAATAGGAGGAGGTTCTCAAGTCGACAATACTTTTTTTATGTATGGTTTACCAGAACTTCGCCAGCTGTTGAACATAGTTCAGGTGTGGTCCCATATTTTTTTTACAGAGATATGGCTATTAGTTTTTTCATAATCCTGAAAAATATCAATTATTTAGCTTAACGCTTATATTCAATACTTACCACAAAAAAGTAAAAAATAGAAAAGCTTTAAAAAACCGAAAATAAAAACAAAAGCAGCTTCAAAATTGAAATTGAAGGAGGTTTTTATTTTTTTATAAGCTTTTATATTTTGTGGTTCCCTTAGTTCCAGTAAGCGAAGATACATAGAGCTGAGGCGTCAGCGGCGCCGGCGCGCGGCGTCCGTCATTCGATAGCGGAACGTGTTTCTGCGCCGCCTCATACTTTCCTGCGCGAAAGCAGCGCCATGACGTTTCTATTCTCACATTTATATTCTTTTATTATGTATGACTTCTATTGAAGTGAATTTCAATTATTTATTGATGTTATAATGCTACAAACGAATGTTGAGCCTATGTAACTTCAGTCTAACAATTGATCTAAGAAATACATTGAAGGGATACAGTTATAAGGAAAAGAAGTTCAGCAAAAGTTCTCCTGTATGTAATGCTGACATTTCTACGAAGATCTTTGAGGGCAAATACCTTTTTGAGAAAACACTGGCCACAGCACCAGTAGCTCTCTGCAGTACTACAAAAGTTACATACAATACATGACACTTTCACGTCAAGGGCTATGTCTCTTTTATTTTTATTTGACCTTTGATTAGTTCACTAGAAAGTAAATGAACTGGGCAGTGAAAGCAGGTCTTATTGGCTCAATTCCTTGGCGCAGGTGCATCGAGTTCGAGTGACAAGTAAAGCAAACAACTCGAGTGGCGTATAAGGTTAAAAGGCATGACCAGCGCCACGCACCGCACGCACGCGCCGCAACCGCATCACCTAATTGCCACCCGCCAGACTCTGCATCTTTTTCACACAATCTCTATTAGATAGAGATAGAAACATCTTTGGCCACAATTCCACGATTCAGTCCGGTTATTTTGGTTATAGGCCTGCGGGCTTGCGTGTGCGCAGCTCTTCATTTAAGGGTTTGCGAAAATGAAAGGGTAAGTTTAGCCGTGTCGAGCAGGTATCGTGTGTTGAAGAATTCGTTTTCTGACACTTGCATGCCATTTTGTAAACGTATTTAATTTGGACGCTTAAAAGCATTGTGTTCATTGTTATTGCCTGACTAATATCATTAACTACGAATCGCTTCAAATAATCTGAAGTAAAGGACTTCTTTGTTTGCCATGCTAACATTTTTTTGGTTATCGCAATTTGTGGAGTAAAATGTCTCTATTTTTTTCTCTACAATATTTAAAAGGACTTTTTCAACTTACTATAATTGGCCACTTTAATTCAAATAGTCAGCGTATATTTTAGCAAGTGAGTAGTAGTACCTAATAGAAATATGTGTATGTTTGCAGTGGCAGAGGGCGTCGCTGCCGTGGGCAGCGTGCGGCCCACGGGTGACGCGGATGTTATCGCACCTGCGCCTGCGCCTGCGCACCACGACAACTGCTGCGAACGCACGCTGGATTGTTTTTAACATCTTTTTAATAAAGCAGGTTCATTATTCTTACAACCTACTTATATTAAATTGAATATCTTTAAAGTCTATCTAATTATTTGTGTGGCTTTGAACTTTTAGGTATTTTTCTATGGGTGTCACACTCCACACAACTGCACTAAGACCATAAAAATATTTCTTGCGCCCGTACTTCTTATCAGTTAAAAAAGTCTGAAACATGGTAGGAAAATATAGACGATTCAAAAGCGCTTAATTACTATGTTTACTTTAATAAAGATATTTTGACTTTGACTTTCTAAAGAAAGTAAACGAGCATGAAAGCGATCACAGAAGCCAATACCAACCCAACAATTAGTGAAGCCAGGAGTTGTGCAAACCTCAACCTCGTTCCTCCGTGCAGAAGTATAAATCCGTCACGAATACAAAATATGTATCTTGATAGCAGTCGTCAAATAAAGATGGTAAGTAGTAACTTTGTGACAATTGTTGGGTCACAAGTAGGTACATTAAACAGGAGTTACAGAGCTGTTAAATAACACAAACACAAAAATAAATATAGTATCAACACTAAAAAATCAAATTCATTAAGTTGTTACAACAAAACTTATGATTGCATACGAAGGATCACAAAAACAAAGCGGCCAACCCATCAATTCACGCGGCACAACAAATAAAGCATTAGGCAACCCAACAAACTATAACCCGGCCAGATATAGTATTAATTTGACAGATACCGCTCATCCCGCTAACAGCAGGTGTTCCCAAATTGTCTATGATAAATATACGCCATCAATATGGCGGCCACCCTTCGCTGGCCGCGCAGCAATGTGCTCCGTGCTTTGTCCGGGTGCTATTAGTGTCGATTACACGCTCCTCACGGACACTGGACGGATTAAGTCAAGTTCGTTGTCTTAAGATTACCATGACTTGCTAGGTTGAAAAAGGAGTCGGAGCTATTTAGGATGTATCAAGAAAATTCGAATCAATGGCAGTGAAACGGTTGATTTTGCCAAATTGCGTTTTTTTTATATATACCAGCTGAGCAAATTAATTTACTGCATTAGTCACTGCAGCTGGAACTTATAATTTACTACTTAAATGCCGCATTTAGTACTTAGGCCTTCTCGTTGTATACCACGTCAGCTGTAAGCTGTAATCAACCACTACCGCGGCCATCGGGACCATCAAAGCTCGAGCATACACTTTTTTTTTGGTCAGCAACAGTCACAAAAGTTGCCTAGATCTCACATTCATGCCCACTTTAGCAACACCACTATCTACCTCCTCAATGGTTATATCATTTTTGATCACAAAGATGTTACACAAGTTCCATCCAAAAATGTTAATACCACCTGCAACTATAACACTATAAATCACACCACAGAGGTGGAAATAGACAAAGCCCCATGAATCTTAGGCCACATACTCGAACGTGTCATAAGACAGTACGAGAACTACGTTATAAACGCATTAACAGCGGCCAAGTGAAAGGCCGCGGTGAAAAATGTAGAATAGTCAATAATCCTAACACACGGGACAGTTATACACTCATATCGTTCGGCCGATATGGAATTAAGTTCTAAATACCGTTCGCGTCTGCCGTCTACATAAAATGTGAAGTATACGATTATTTCACGTGGCTGCGCAGATCGCCACGCTGCTCGTCTGATACTAAATTATTTTTTCCAAAACTGGTTCTCTGATATCGCGCAGTCCTTAATTGATTTTAGAAAGGTTATTAACGCAAGGGTTATTTTTAATGATGATTGACAAAATTCACAAACTCGACTCTCTAAAAATACTTCAAACAACAACTTCTAATTGGCTGTCTGGGAGCTGCTGCGATGATAATCACATAACATCAGATATTATCTGATGTAATTATCACCTTCGCAACTGGCATAATACTCAATAGATTATTGATAAACATCATCTATATTGTCAAATACCTCATAGCGAATTTGTGATTTCTTCAAATTATGTACCGCTTTTCATGTCAAGTAAGTATCTTAAAACTTAAGTAGTTACTTTTATCATAAGTAATTTGAAAAGGAATTTGATAAGTATCAATTCTCCACAGGCTACTGATGAATCTTCTCCAATTTGCGCCGTAACTCACGCAGGTGGACGTGTGGTGTCCAACAGAACACGGTCATATTTTAACCTGTATACGCACTATAATTTATGTCAGCGAGATTCCTAATCCGCGGCAATAAAGTGACACTCCAAATAAATCTGCTGGATAAGGTGAGACGCGGCACAGGTGCGCGAGCGCCGCGCTCCGCCTGCCCCGGCCGGGCCATAGCGGCCTAAGGACGAGTCGTTTAATACTAACTTATTGCAACCGCAAACAATCTAACTGAACAACTATTAGTTTTTGCTGTTGTAGGTGTGTTTATGTATACTGTGTTCATTAATAGAAGATGTGTAGGTTAATAAACATTTGCATAGCAACACACGTAGGCGTCTGCTATAATAATGAAATGAAACTATGTCATCAGTTTTGTGTAGAAATTTTAATGTTTCAAGGTCCTTACAGTTAGTTCATATTGTTGAATTAAGACAATAATGAACTAGTTTTTATCAATAGTAGTAGCGGAATGAGCAAATACAAAATGTCATCGATAGAAAGTGCTCTAGTGGTCCCCCCATCAGGCAGAACCATAGATCCCACGCACCCGCGCCAAACTGGTAAGTCGGCTCTTGCGCAACTCGGAGACTACAGTTGGTTTCCAATTTTATGTTGACCGGTTCCGAACTTGTCCCAGCCTTCTAATTTCGGCTCGTTTAGATTGGAAAATACGTCGCCAAGACACGAAACGGCCACATATCGTCGGTTTCACCTGCGTATCGTCTTCGTTGCGGCACGCTTATTGCTTAGCATTCGCTTTATTGAACTGAGAGCATCGAATGGTATGCGGGTATCAACGTCATTCATGGATGTTATTCCATAAGATCATAATATAAAAGCAACAAGAACCTGATCTTAGGTTTGATTGCTGCTAGGGATAGTTTTGCAACATTGTTTATAAGCGCTTCGGTAATGATCATTTGCGATGGTAAATTTTTGCGTAATTGACGCTCATTGACGCGAAAATTGATCGATACATGTGCAATTGAAGCAATTGTCAATTGCTCTAACAATGGCACTGAAGGAAAAATTGACAATGGCAATAATTGATCGTTACCGGGGGCCTATACTGCTTTTTGTAATGATCATACTCTTTAAATTGAGATCGGTGTGAGAACACTTATACATATGTTAGATTCAGGGAGGATGCTTGTTTTTACGGGAGTAGCATTTCAGGAGCGACGACCGGTGCCAGAGGTTGGGCGTGAGTGGTGTGATGACAAGGCCGATTGACAGAAAGTGCGGGGGTGAAGGGTGCAGGCACGGAGGGACGGCGGCCCACGCGTGCTCTGTACAAATACTGTCGGCAGGAGACCGCGCACAAATCAACGCGCTCGGACGTGCCTCAAGGACCCCCGGAGCCTCCGCGCCGTCAGGGCTACATCGCACCAACACTCATTATTATTCTTTAATTCTATAAGATGATGATCAATTATAGTAAAATGTAATCCTTAATCCACTACACATATCAATGAAACACATCAGACTCTACATGCACAGCACATTACCTAAAATATAGCTAACAAAAATGATATACCTTTTTTGGAAACAAAATTAATTGGACAAATACTCTGTTCCTAATTGCCATCATAAAGTATTTCAAACCTTATCCTAAATCCACTTTTATGTTTATTGTAACGTAATAGTTACTTACACATGATCAGAAAACACACGAATTATGATTTACAAGAGGTGAATCAGACAGACGTGATGTGACGTTTCGGAAAAAGAAAGAGTCGCAAGAGGTCAGTTGGACATGGCGAGTCTATTTTAAACTAGAAAAAGAGTATCTAAATTAAAAGTTTGGTACTGATGTATTATTGGTAACTAAGCTAAGTAATGAAAAATAAAGATATGCCTATGACTGAGAAAAGAAAAGTGTTCAATACTTGCATTTTACCATGTCTGGTATACGGATGCCAAACTTGGGCCCTAACAGAGCCACAGGAAAATAAACGAAAGGTGTGTCAACACGGAATTGAGAGAAGTGTGGTAGGCTTAAGGAGAAGAAACAGAATACGGTTAAAGGAAATAAAAGAAAAAACAAAATTAAAGAAGGTACCGACGGTTATAGAAAATGCCCTTGGACAGGACTCATGTTAAGAGGAAAGATAGAAAAGTCGACTAAAGCCATAACATAATGGTACCCAAAAGGAAATAAACGATGGGAGGATGACTTCAAAGCTGTTACTGGTCCAGAATGGATTCGCACTTATTTAATAAAAATTTAGAGGAAGCCTATGTCGAAGGTCAAGCTGTTGGATGTTGCCGAGAGTAAATTTATTTTTATTTTTCATTATAACTTTGTAAAACAGCAATTAAGGCTTACTATTATTATTACTGATGCCGAGTATTCCACCAAAGCAATCGGAATTAGTTTCTGAAGCACCCAGAGTGGCGTCCGGGGCTCCAGAGGCAGCCCTGGGCCCCCCGCGGCGGCGACAGCGCCAACATCTCTCACCTCCGGGCCCGTAATGAACAATACAAATGTGCCATTCCCCGCCACCATCACATACCTACGCACATTATCACGAGATCACCCGACGACCTAACTAACGTTGAACTTGACGATTTGTTGCTCGGCTACAACAGTGACCCAAACAAATACATATAAAGCATTCTCCACCGTACTAGAGGCACGTATTTACAGATAAAAATACCTTCAGATACAGCAAATTAGCTTCAGTTTAAATCTCACATGAATGTTTAATGAGCGATTTTCTGAGCTCAAATATAAAAAAACAGTTCAAAAAATTTCGATAGATGGATTTTTTTGAATGCCGAGCCGTTAAGTTAAACCCCCATAACATAAAACAATTTATCGCATGCAATTTTTTGAAAATTTTGATCGCAAATGGTATATACCCCTCCGACTTGATAAACGAGGGGGGGAAGTTAAAACGGCGATAGATGTAAGCAACTTTACGACGGCTCGACTTTCATAAAACGCCATCTATCAAAATTTTTTTGTATCGGAAAATCGCCCATTAAGCAATAGTCTGGGCTGAATCGTTTATCGAAGTAAAATTGCAGAGAATAGTGTAATAATACACTAAACGCTAATGGTTTATTTTAGATATTAATTAAGCTACTAAGTTCGTGGCTAATGGTAAATCATAGTTTGGTTTCATCCGTCAATGCTATTCTGTAGTCCCAGATTTTGAGTAGGTACTTCAGATAATAATAATAATTTAGTTGCAATGAATTCAATGGACCTTGGTCACAAACTATGGCTGTACAAAAAATTTTGTAGTCAAAAAAACTAATTCATAATAATAGGAGAGCCAGTAACACTTCCTCATGACAGATTACAACTGTTGGGAACCACAAAAAAGTTAACTGATTGTGTATTCAAATTTAATTCTTTAGGTAAGCGTCCGGCCTAGGGGAAGCGACAAAAATAAATAAACTATCAAATTTTCTAAACAACTGCTAAATTTAGTTGCCTATTATGGGCTCTTACGAAAATTGTCCCTTGAAACTTTTTCTTTCGAAGGTCTGTGACAGGACTATTATATTATTAGGATCGTTTTTAGTAATGATAGGGGCGAGGTACGCGACCTCATCGCCGCGAGCGGCTAATCGTGCGCCGACAGAAAAACTTTGGGCACTTCATTATAGCTATATGCGCGCTTAATAAAGCCCGCCCGGACCTGGCTAGCGGCTGCAGACACTTGATTTTGCATTCCTTTACGGTGAGTGGAGGCCAACCGTCCTGACAGCGGGACTTACGGGAACCAATTAACAAACGAGTTTTATCAAATTTTTATTTCGCCCGAAACGACTCAGCACCGAGAGCACCACGAAACCATCTGCTGAACTTAAACGGATCACACCGACAAAGACACAAAATATAGAAACACGAATCTAAAGATAAACAGACAATAGTCCTGATCCTGACAAAAAACGAAATCGAAAGTCGGGCTCTGGTGGAATTTGGATGCAAAATTCGCGGATCGCATTTTGTGAATACTCTCGCGTGTTACTGCATTATTATTTAAGTTGGGTCTTTTAAAAAATGGCTCGAATGGCCCGGTGGTGTTTTTTTTGGAGGCGCGTGCGCAGGACATAATTGGAGCGCTGGACGAGCAGGAGCGCGGCTTTTTGCGTGGAGACGTCGCCGTTTGATAACCTTCGCTCGTAACGGATCGCATCCTTACATTCAAGCTATGTTCAATGGGATCGCTCGAATTATACGACACTCACCCGTTATTCATGAATATCCTTAGGCTTATTTTTAGAATAGGCATTAGTGACATCCGCGGGAGATGAGTCGTCGAGACAAGAACGCATTAATTGTCGTTTATGTAAATACTTAATAACGATTCAAGTCGCAGCTCCATTGTTTGAATTAATGAATCAAATCACGCGACGTGCAATACGTACAAAACAATTCCGGCGAACGAGAGCCGTCCTAATGCAGGTAAGAAAAGGGGTATGGAGCCCTTAAAACAAAATCGGTCGAATGTTGCTCGGAGCGATGGTTGACCGCCGGGCGTCTCGTTCCTTTTACGCCGCACAAAAAGTAATTTAGATGACGATGACGGGATCCAATATGATAACAGGAATCCCGTTGCGTAGCCTCGGGTGCCACTCGTTCAGCCCAATTTTTGTACTCTCCATAGCTGGCTGATCGGGAATAAGATTCGTATCAGTTTTTTGCGATCTCGGATGTAAACTCAATGCGTGACCTCACAGAAGCTGCTCAGGAGCCGTCACTCGTCCGTCAAATGTCATTCGAGCCAACACAATGGAATAGACTTTGCAAAAATGGGTACGCGTGTCGCAGCCAGACAGACCAACAATGGGCCGAAAAAACAAACAATCGAATAGAAATCGAAAACAGTATTTCTTTCGAATGCGTCCAAACGGGATTTTGGAAATCCGGTTTCAATTTTGTTTGGTTTGGTTTCCCGCGAGCCTCCGATGCGCTATTGTCTGCGCGTCAATACTCTGCAGCGGTGACAAATAATGAACTTGCGTTCGACAACATTCAAAGAACGGAGGCTCATCGACAAACATAAGAGCCCTTATGGGACTTAACAGAAATTCAATTTCATTTACATCGCAATGTCATTTTAAAAGAGGACTGTTGACGCTTCCTGCTTACTATCGAGTCTCCTGTCAGGTGAACAATTATTTGATTAGCACCGGAGATAATAGCAAGTAGATCGATGGATATCGCAGCGGCACCGGCAGGTCATCATGTTCCAAGTCACAGAGTGACAACACAATGGGCAACAGGTGCCCTAGTGCAGGTTGGCTGCCTGCGCCGCTGCAGTCCTTCAGACCCGTAGGTATCTTAAAGCTATACCTCTACTAAGAAATGGTACTAAATAGTACCCACGGATAGTGTTAATTTTATAAATATTGTACCTTTGTTTATAGTTTTGATAGTAATTTTAGACTAATGTATTTTTATTTTATAAAACTATTTGTAAGAATATAAAAAACTAAGCATCTTCTGAAGCTACATTTTACAAAAATGATCCTTGGTAAGTATAAAAACAGTCACCGATCAATCCCATAGTCACACACGAAAGTTAACAAAATCGGCTACACAAAAAGCAACATAAAAACTGACAAAAAGCGAGGGCCACAAAAAATAATATTGTCCAGAGGTGAGAAAATCCGCTAATTAACACGCCAAAGCCCCGCCCTGTAGCGCCGCCATTGTCGCGCCTGTGAGAGTGTAATTAGCTTCTGTGGAACTCTATTATTTTTTCAGTTAAATCCTCGTTCGGCGCCATTCACTTGCAAAACAGGGAAACAGGGAAGGTTGTTTACGTCTCAGTGAACTGTAATTATCGAAAAAACGCACCGCCACAATTCGTCAACCCCGAAATATCCAGTCACGATCGGTAATTGCGAAACTTTCTTCCGCACCGATAGATTTTGTCACCTCAAAAAAGTTGGGAACCAGAATTTTCGTTAAATCTAAATTAGGCGTGGAGATGAGAAAAAAATGGCAAGGTGCAGATAGTCTTTTGTGCGCGCGCACGTGCCTGTAATGGTTGTATAATTAATGTATAAGAGTGACAACAGAAGATACCTGCGTCGGCTCCTATTGCAAACAACCCGGCGCATGCGCTTCTCAGGTGCATAATCTTTATTTACACTTTTTGCTTCCACTTCCCCTTTGCATAAATTATCATTTTTGCGATTGTTACCGTTTACCTTTTCTGTCTCTAAAACCAGTACCAGTGAAAACGAATATAATAAGCCAGAGGTAGTGTGATTTCATTTAAGATTTAATGATTTATTGTTTCTGAATGATAAACTGGCGGTAACTGGCATAGAAACAGCGCAGCACACCAGTGCTGGCTAAGTTTTTCATGTTTGTTGAAACTAGTTACAGATCACTGAGCACTTTGTACTCTGCTGTAATCATCTTAACAAACAATTTCTCACAAAGTAAAATGGATTCTCCCTTACCAGCGTTGAGTTCAAATTTGTCTTTTTCAAAATTTTGAGGACCATCTTCAAGGATGTCTATATTGGTATTATTCTGTACTCTATGTATAATGCGTCTAGGGTCTACTTTTGCTGTTTCGGGATGAGATGTAGTGTCACCTGGCCGCGGGCAGCTGGGGTCGCATTGTCTGCTCATCACTTGACTCGAGAAAGGGATGCGGCGCCCATGTGAACAACTAACGGAATCTTGGGAACTGCTCCCGCGCACTATCTTCACTACAATGGTAATACGATATGCTTGTTGCTCTAATATTTAGAATTCAAATTAAAAACTTGTTCATTATTATATTAGCTAACCGTATATCGACAAAACTTTGAAATGAACTGCATTATTTATTGATCGCATTATTTGAAGGTTTGCATCTACAAAACAACTACGTGCTGTAGCAAGAAATCTCCGAAGATTTTACCTATTTATTGAATCGGTCCCGGTGCAGTTGTCCTTCATAATTTTTTTTAACGTTATGCAAATTTAAGAGTTGAAATGTAGTCAGGCTTGTTTCTGGAAGAGGAGACAGTTTAATGGGAATAGAAATTAGAATAAAAAAGATTTACAACGAAAAGAGACACGAACGGCTGTATGTCGGATCGTTGCCGATTTTCTAATAGATCACAAACATTAATATGGCTCAAAACTGGTTTTGGTAAGATCCGTTAGTGGTTTTATGTAAATTATTTGGTTTATGGTAGCTCCTAGTTTACATTCGAATAATCTAAACGAAAAAAAATACGCGAGAAATTAAGCGAGGCCCTGTTTAATATCGCTGCGAGCGATAAAATATTGGCTTCAAATTAAAGAAAGTATAATTTATTGCGGATAAAAACGCTACGAGCTCGGCTAGAACTAACATATATCGTCGATTGGCTAGAACGGTATGGCCGGTGCTGAACTACCGTGGGACCGCGCATAGGCCTCGGGACGGGGTTATAAATTAAGAGAAAGATTTTGTCCAAATTCAAGATATTCCTTGTCTCGTCTATACATAAAAACATAAACGTATGCAAAATATTTATGTCAAACTTTTGAAATATAAAATGTTTATGGTAAGCTTTAGAAATTGTGTAAATACGGTTGCGCCAACGACAACATTTATCTTAATCTAATGTCATGTGGTTGTGGATTTATTTTACTAGTGGCTCCAAGGGGCTAGAGCTATAAAACTAGCGTTTGTGTGATTTTTGAACATTTTTAAAAATGGCTGAAATATGATTATCCCATATGGTGATATGGGGAAAATCATTTTGAAAAATTTCAAAAAACTGAATCGACAAAAATAACTATATTATTATAAAACTTGCTCACAAAATTTCACGAGAATCGGTTGAGAAATGCGACTTGTAAAGGAGAATAGACGGACAGCCGGAAAGCCGGACAGCCGGACAGACATACGAAAGCATTTTTGAGCAAGCTCAAAGAGCCGCTTCGCGCTCGCTCGTTCAAATTAGATACTAGCTGCCCGCCCCGGCTTCGCATAGGTGGTGCCATCTATTAGTTATATTGCGATTTAAAATTATGGAAAAGAGAATTTTTTTTTACTTCTTTCCGTACAACTTTTTGAGAACTCTTTTATACAAATCTTGTCCTGAAATAAGAAACAAACACAACAAAAAAATATTATTTTTGGTGCAGTCGCTTTGAAGCTATGCGCTTACATACATTTCGGCGATTCATTTTTATTTATGTATAAGATCTGATAGATGTATGTCGAAATAAAAATGTTTGTCATGTTAAACTTCCATTCAATACGTAAGAACATCATAGATTCGTCAAACGTCTCATGAGGGAGATTTTGAACAAAGTCAGAATAAATTCAAGTTCATGAATAGAGTTAAGATAAATTCTGGTTTGATAAAAGTCGTTAGAGACGTTCCCATCGACGGCCGTTATAGACAAACTGTCAGTTCAATAGTTGCCTATATATCCGATGTAGTAATGAAAGGAATTCGATTACTATGCACCTTCCCGCATTAGCGTACATTGTGGCCGGCGGCGGCGGCCCGGGGCAAAACTAGTTCGGCGAGCATCACAGTGGCCATTGTGGAGATCAATGCACAAACCGGATGCTGGGAAGCGGCCGCGCTGTCCGGCGCGACATCTTTGTCACCTCTAGGAGCCCCTCCAGAGCCGCGAGGGCCGCGACTCGGCCGCGCTCTAACGGTCCAGCTTTGATCAATTATCCGATCGACTAGTCCTGCAGCTTCCCGCACCCCTCATCTCTTCTAACGCATTTTTCGACTCATAGAAATGGAAAGCTAACCTGTTTTATTTCAATAACGTATGCACAACTCTCGTTTTGAATTACGCATCCTTAGACATCCGTTGAAATCAGAGATACAATAGGTGTTCTGGAGAAATCGAGGGAGGATGCGAAGACGCGGAGGGAGCCGATAATATCGTGTTTCGTGAACTCTGCCGATGTCTAATTTCCAATACAATGGGCGCCGTAAAAAACTGGCCCAAAATAAATGTGTCACAGTGCCACCCTCTCCGCAGACAATGGACAAAGGAGTCGTCTGCGCGCGCGGCGCACAATGCGCGTGGGCGCGCGTCGCGCGACACAATCGCGCGGTTGCCGCGACCCGCTCCTAGACACGTGTGCCGCAGGAAAACATGTAAATCACCTTATTCTCGAGGTGAAAGTTGAACAAGACACGAAAAGTAAAAGTCTCCGCGCATCTGCCGACGAATATCACATTATGTTAATTCATTTTGTCGATATGCGGGGGCGGGGCGCTAAAGGGTTCCTCGCGATTGTGGGCCCTTATCTCCTCCACAATGCCTACCTGAGACAGATTGTGTTTTACAATACGAAAGATAAAAAAACTACGTCTTTAGACATCCTTTGGTTCCATTTGTGTTCTTCAATAATCCACTCGAATCAGCCAATCTCGGTGTAACAATCATTGTCATAGTTTATTATGTGACGCCATTCATTATTTGTTAGACGCTCTGGAGTCGAATGATTAATGCGACGCCCGTGATGGTACAGTTTTGGGGCTTTTTGATTTTGTGTTTACGTACTTGGGACTTGATCACAAATTGTCTGCAGACGTTAAGTGGGTTGGCTGGATGCGGAAGCAGCGCGCGCGTAACAGTGGCCCTCGCGCATGCCTGAGATATGATGCTCTAAATCGTTTTTAATCATGTTTCTGATTGAATCGCAGCCGATAATGATCTTCGATTAGCGCTCGAGTATGGCCCGTAAGTCAGCGGCGGGCTTTAAATAACACCATTTGTTCGTAATGGATTGGACGGTTCGCACTGTATTGATGGCAATCTCTTAAACTCTAATTTGTCGGTTCTGGGGGCGGCGCGGCGTGTTAACGCTGAGCCATATGTCGCGGCCGCGCCGCCGCCGCCGGCGCGTGCATTTTAATTGTTCAATTATGTCTAATATGGGGTCGTCGAGTGACACTTAACATTATCTAACGTTATTGACTTATCTAATACAAGGAATGGTTATTCAATGAATTGTATAATAAAGTTCATGACTGATTCATTACTTTTCGACAGTCGTTTTACTTGAAAATAGCAGATATTTGATGCGGAAAAGATTTCTAAGATATCGGCTTTATTTATAAGGTTAGGGGTCGGCCATAAAACGAATTTCTTGCAAAAAGCTGCTGCGTTTTTGCGTAGTGTAGCGATTTCTTTGGAAGTCAAAGGTCATTTGCTATTTTGGCCATAAAAGCGTAGGGTACCGCCGGTGGCCGCCATTGTGGCCGGGGCCCGATTTGGCGCGCCTATTGTGCCTTAGTTTGAAGCCAAAACGTAAATAAAGGCAGATGTTACCGCACTCCAAAATATTGCCACTGAAATCTTATTGTCGCATATGCTGACGGGCACGACACAAATGCGGCTTTTTGTGCTTGCGTTTGAATTGAATTTGGATTGTTCGATTTTGAGTTGTGACATTGTTTCACTGTGATGTCGTTGCTAAGACGGGTCCGCGGTTGTGTGGGTACTTTAACAAAACCGAAACAGTGTCGTAGTTTAATAAAAGTGATATTAAACCGGAGGATGTCACTGACAGCCGCGATCGTATTGACTGATCGACGATCGACGCACACGTCTGAGCTAATTTCACTCCGCGTGCATTTGTTCCGACGATACTATTATCGTCGCTATTTTTATACATTACTTACATACATTTCGGCGATTCTTTTTTATTTAAATAAATTATAAATACCTATATGTTATATAAGTAACTAACTTTACGTTTATAATAGTTTCGCTAAAGAATTTAATAGGTAACCATAGTTTACATAAAGGAGACTCGTAAGCAATTTAGAAAATTAATTGACTATTTCTAGCTTTACTGACACTACTTTTTTATATTTATATTTTTTTTTATACAAAAAGAAAATATTTTAAAATATAGGTACTTCATACATCATTGCGAGCTCCAACTCGTAATGTATATTGTGTTGTATCGCCACCTCTACAAAATGTATCGTAAGTTTCATAATTAGGTAGGTATATTGTCTTTATTCCGGTAGTCATCTGGTAATACTTGTGTTGACCCAGGTGGCTAAGTGGCTGGCTGCCACCACAAAACCTTGAAACATTACATATTGGAACACATATGGTAATTAGGTTGTGACCGTAACATTGCAGTTACAGTCACATTATATAACGCCTGCTCAATGGGCATTCATGTAGTTTCGAATATTTATTCCATGTCGCGTTTACCACTTTACGATAGTTGAGGTATCAATCACGCCATTACTCATAGCTTATTATGTTTCCAAATAGGAATGGTTGTAATGATAATGTTGGAGTTATTTTGATTATAAATTTGTGTGTTAAACAGGTACAATTTTTTTCTATCTATTTTATGTACAGTAGTTACCGGCTTCTTGATGACGTAGACAGTCATAATAGTAAACTGTGTAGGAAGATTTCAAGTATTTGGCCAGTCATCCACAACCACAAGTGAGTTCGTGAGTGCGTGGAAGTTTATAGATCGATTCTATTAATTCGAGAAGATCAAACAAATCAAATAGAACGCACCATTTGTCTGTCTGTCCGCTGGCACATATCGGCTGATTGATCGCCCGCGCATTAATGCAGAGTCCCCTAGCTAACCGCAGGAAATGATTTGGCAAAGAATATTAATAGTGCACTGTACTCTGCAATCTATACAGTCATACTTCAAACTAATAGCGCTTTGGTTACACGACAAATAGGGAGTCTGAAGTCGAGTACCAAAAGTTAGTTAGTTTTTCTTTATATATAAATATATTGAGATATATCTATAAAGTTTATGGAGCCATTCAGTAAACCCAGTAAAAAATCTATTGTTTGTCAGTCAATTGGCAGTAATAGGTTAATTTTCAACTTATTTTTTCTGAGTGCCACAAACACAACACCAGAATATATGTGTTTTTTTTAGTGTGTGTCTTATTTAAGAACTATGTCTTAAATTGGGATGAGGGGAGGAGAACGATATCTTATAAAATACTTATCTGGTCTGTTGAAATTTATTGCAATAATATATAGTCAAATTAATTAAATAAACTAATCGATTACTATTGTGTATGGGTATACAAATGTGCAAGATTTTACGTCAATGGCGGTTAGTCGGAGGGTCGTCGTTGCTAATTCATTGCCAAATTATCTGCGGTGGCCACTCGCTCGGAAGCAGTAAAACAGATGTATGACACTTTGTACTAGTTGCCTGCCACTACGCTGATTTATAGACATTTTATCAAGTTACATTAAAGACAAAATACGAACGACGCAATCATATCTGCTCATATTCAGCTGTCGATTATAATGAATATTATAGAAATTTAAGTTTGTTTAGTCGCTATGTTTGAAATACGACCATGAAACTTAAGAGTGTTTTCTTTTTAATTTCCAAAAAAAATCTCTTTATTTTTGATATAAAATAACTTAGACCTAGGCACGCGACCGAGCTAAGATTGATGCATTTGAGAGTGGTGCTGGTGCAAAATGCTGAGAGTCTCGTGGACAGGACACCGCACTAAACGTTTCCATTCTGTCCGAGTTGAATATTAAGACCCGCTTATCAACTGAGTGCATGCAGCGTCTCCTCTGTTTTGGACACGTGGCCAGACGGGAACCGGATAACTTTAAAGAAGCTCATCGTCGTAAGCTACGTGGAAGGAAGATGGAGCCGTGGAAGATCACAGATAAGATGGACAGGACATGCAGCTGATATGAGGAGGTCTGCGGAACTGACATGCAGGCATCCATTCCGATGACCGAAAACCGTACCGCATGGAGAGCTCTCATACACCAAGTGACTTCGTGCTGTCGCGACCCTCATTCATGAGGATACGAGCAAGAGAAGATGATCTAGTTCATAAAAATACAAAAAAAAATTTTTTAATAGCATATAATATTGTCTTGATGCCTAATATATCAGCATAACATGGCCTATTTGAGAATCAATGTTCGAGTGATGACAACAAACTGAGTAACCATTGAAATGATATTATTTAATACTACAGATACGCTAAGTGACGTGATTACATCATTGATTTGATTCATAAAGCTGTCCACTCTAAACGCTAAGTCAACAATTGAGTTACGCCAGTTTAAGAGTGTACGCGACCAACACGCGGGGATTTTATTTGATTACCACTGCATCGGAATCATTTGATTATACAATTGAATGTTTGGGGTTTAAGTTGGTGCTTGTTTCTTCTAGAAGAGGTTTGTAGTGAGCTTAGAATGTGCTGTAGTAACATGTAAAGGGAATGTTTGTGGTAAAAAAGAACTATTTAACATTTACTATAAAAACTAACTTGCATTTTAAAATAAGATCAATTAACACAAATTCAATCACGGATTAAAATTCAAGCAAGTTTAAAACTTTGGTCTTTGAGAATCAAACTATTAACTCTGTGAGAGCGCGTTGATGTTTTTGGTATGGGAAATGTAATTAAATTATGTTTTTTTTATTGTTTTCTTGTTTCGTTGATATCAAGTGGAATAAATGAGTCAATGCTCTAAGAATGTAAACTTTATTGTTCATATTACTGTTGTGCTGTGTTGTAGGTTAGTTTTTAAGGATATCAGACTTGCTAAATGATCAAATTATAGTTTATTTTCAAGAATACTTTAAGTCTGCAGAATCAAAAGAGTTTTTGTTTACCATCTTTTTGGCTTTTTAATTAAGTAGTAAGATTCTTCGAATTATTTATAATACTACGGGCAGCAATAACTATTTTCTACGTTTCTTTAGTATTAGAATATTGTGGTATTTTTAGAACTTTGTAATAAAGTTTTCTGACGCGATGGGGAGTAGTTGAATGCAAATGAATGCTCACTGCAGTTGTGCAAATGTCAGTCAGCTGTCAATGTCACACTGACAGCGGCCGTCACACCGCGACGTGGCTTGCATAATACTAATTAATTCGTCACACACATTTTTTGTCAGCACTTTAATATGGAAGAGCCAGTAGATTAAGAAGTTAGATATTTTAAAACTTTCAATTAATGTAGCAAAATATTGTTCGGCAAACTGTAAATTTTATTTGTGAAATTGTGTTTTGTATTGTTTTCGTGTGATAAGGGCGTAAAGTTAATCTTTACCAAAAATAGTCGGTCATTGAGGTCTACAAAAATATTTATTTAAAAAATAATATTTTAATGGTTTTTGACCCTTTCCTTTCACAAGTCAACGCCTTCGCACTTGTAAACACAGCTTCGCCAAAGACACCGCATAATTATACAGCAATTACAACATAATAATAAACCAGCTATTACGTAATGGCAAGTGGCATAAATAAATAATGCCAACGAGAGTGCAAACAAAACGCGAGCGAAACAATAAACATAAAAATTATAAATTCAAATCTCGAGTGGCACAGTAGCGCCACCTATAAAAAGTGCGGTCACCGACACCGTCGACAATACGTAATAAAATTATAATACCATTATTTGTTTATCAATAAACGATTTGCATGTGTTAAGTGCAGGCGAGTGGAGTATTTAGTGCGGCGGGTGTCATAACGCGGGATTAGCATGTGAATGCGCAGGCGCAGCGCGCGCTGACACATTAACTGCAGACAAAAAATATGGCTGATAAGATAATGTTTCCATTTTTCGCGTACAAAACATTATCCCACTACAGGCTTGATCATGTTAAAACATTTTTAAGCCATAACGGCGGAAATGAAAAACAATGTGTTCGCAGCGGCGGCCGGCGGACATCTCGTGCACTTAATAGAGCGATTATGACATTGATTACTATCTTCATTTCTATGGTAATGACGCGAACAATAATAACATTCTTTACTGTGGGCGATCTAAACGTTCGGCCGAACATTGTGTGCGTTGCAATTTATTAAACTGAGACAGTCAAAAAAGTCGGTGCTCCCTCGCCGATCAATTAAGCGCAGGAGTCGAATGCGGCCGGCGCGTGTGCAGCGCATTTCTTGTTTCTCCTTTTAACGAGCTTAGTTTCATTTCCGCTTGTATGGTTTTGTAAGAATAATTTGAATAGTCCGCCCGAAAGCGGACCCGTCTCGAATATATTAAAATTAATTACGAGCACTAATGTGGCGAACGGTCCAAGGACGATTTTTGCATACGTTCGTAACGGCATACTTATTTATCATCGTGCCATATTGTTTTTATCTTTATCGATTTTGTGGTGTGGCGTGGTCGCAATACATTTGCATTCTAATGGCGAATGGGTGTTTTCGGAGGCTGTGGCGGCGGCCGTCTCTAATTGGTTACTAAGTGGTAGATGGTGATCTTCATTACAACTTGATATTTCTATTTCTAATTAAAAGTGCAAAACTAGAATTCCGATGTAAAATCTTAATTAAAAAATTTCATAGATCTCGTGCTTTTCACGACCTTCTGGTACATTGAGAGTAAAATTAATGAATTTATAAATTAAAAAAATATTCTATTGTTATAAACATTATTATTATATTTAATTAGTTCAATATTTTAAAATCACAGCAAACCCATGACAATAATTCGGTTGGATCTACTTTTTACACGACCAACCTCAAAGTAAAACTCCAACACAAAAAAATGAAATTCCCCAAACGCAATTTTATTTCCCCATAATTATATGTTTTGAAAGAAGAAAAGATTTTCTTTGCCTACCATTTTTTTTTTCCAAAATGGGGAAAAAACCCCCTATCTAACAGCCCAGCCTAAAAAGCTTCATCACCATGCGTGTTTAAATTGTTATCCTAATACATTTTTATAAACTTTTAACATTGATTTTAAGACTTAGGTACCTACATGTTCATTTTAGAGTAGATCTGTATTTACCACTGTGCATCTGATTATCGCGGTACTTATTTCGCAGTTGGTAAAAATAATAATCTTAATAATCCTGATAATAGTAATGGTAATATTTTTATATTTTTTTATAGTTGACATCACATAATAAACATCAACTACTGCCGCAGTCGCCGGGTGCATGCGTCCGCGCACCCCAAACAGGTTAGCAGTCCATCCTACCATCTGTGGCCATTTCAATAATTCTCATAGCCACTGACCATCACAATCTACCGTTTATTTCATCTCACGGTTCTGTAACAATGCTTTTGATTTTTACCTATTTTTTTATGAACTCATTTGCATAATAAGACATTTCTCTTTTTAAGATTTGTGTTCAAAAATGCCCTGATGAGAGACTTTACGAAATAATTTTATAGCGATATTCTAACATAATATTTAATGAAAAAAATCTGATGTGATGTATCAGCGTTTATTCACTTTCGAGTTTTTCTTCACAAAATTAATTAACCAATATTAAATAACCTTTATTACGAATGTACAACTAACACGCGTATGCTAATGTTTGAACTTATGCAACTTATATAAATTTCATAGATTTCTATGCATATTAGAAAATATATTTTATTGAAATTTCTTGCGGACGCAGCTTTCTTTTGGACTAGTGTTGCCAGGTCGTGAATATGGTAAATGAAATTAAATCATGATGAATCAATTATAGGTATATTAACGTTGAATTTATTAAACATTACTCTTCGGAATAAGTTGGCGAAATATAATTAATTTAATTTTAAAACAGCAATTAAGTTAGACGGCATTTGTTTTATTATACATATTTTAAAACTTATTCATTTATATATTTAAACATGCACGAGTATTGATATCCATTTATATTTTTTTAAAGAAATCATTATAAAATATATTTTAGTTTTGAACGACCTGTTTAATGATATTTAACATTGGTTGTAAAATTGTAGTAGATATTTTGAGCTAATTAGTCATTTTAAACTTTGTGTGAAATTGTGAATTATTCGAACAATGTTAGAAAACCGCAAAATATTATGTATTTCTTTTCTTTGAAAATGTTACCAGAAAGGCCAATTGATAAGAAGTATGGAATACAAAATTAGTCAATTGCAATTAAAAAAATGTGTCAAAATTAAATGTAACCCGTAATTAGCCAGCGAGGGTACAACAGACTCGCCGCGTCCGCGGTGGGGTGCAACCACGGGGCCGGTGACGGAGTCAAAAGATTGACGGGGGTCCACTCTGGACCGCTCGCTAATAATAATAGGTGCGCGGCTATTGTCGAGATTCAACGATCGTTAACTTAAGCGTTATTTGAAACTTATATTTGTTACATTGATAATGGTCAAATTATTTTAAAAATAAATATTTTGATATTTTTTTAAAAAATTGTTATAACCAAAGATATATCCAAAACCAATGTTTTTTACTGATTTGTAAGTTTATTATTTACTTTGGTAAACGAATAAAGTTTATTTGTAATCCTTTGAGTTGTAGTAATGTAGGCTGGTTATAATTGAAATTATAAAACACAATTTATAAAACAAACATAATATTTCGTTATTAATTCTACAAGTCAAATTAAATGAATAACACTACTATGTAAATATATGAAGAGATAATATTTATAAGTTAACCGATTTGCATTTAAATAAAGTGTGATATTGATGAATAAGTCTTAGACAAATGATATTTAGATTTAGGTACGCTTTATGTAAACTCACCTGTTTGAAGATAAATTTGATGGAGTTCTTCCTAAATACATACCTATTATTTATTCTGTGTTTATACATTTAAATCAAAGAAAGCTGATATCTGACTTTAAAAAATGTTGTGGGAAATTATTGATGAACAAACAGTAAATGCATACTACTACTTAACAAACCAAAAAAAATAAATTAAACTTACTTTATTACGTACGTACGTACCACAACATGTTTGCATTTAGTTTAGTAACCACATAAAAATGGTGACTTCGAACAAATATGTAGGTGCTACGATTTTATTTGATGTCCCAAAGTAACTCGTAGAGAAAAAATCAGCGCGATATAGTTCCGCCAATATGCGTAATTATCAACATGTATAGGGTTCACTCACATACAAGTTAATCTTTGTGTTTTTTCAATCGTCACGTCCTCCTGCACTTATTCCCTTCAGCAGCATCATTACTCAGCGGCTGTTGTCTCAGCGGATCAACCTTTATCCGGCAAGTCATTAAAACCGTGTTCGTTTTGTTAACTTGCAAACAAAAAACAAAGTTTTAGCATTTTGCGCGTGGTATTGCAAAACGGGGTATGAGGAATTTGGAATATGTCCAACTTGGAATGAAACGATTAAATGTACAGGATGTGACAGAAATGGTGTATCCGTACACTTAACCTCAATGATATGTTTAAAATGTATACGTTATGCAATCCGAGGAAACGTTTCTAACTTCTAAACAAAATGGTCTTTTGAATTGAGGAATAAATTCTCCTCCTTTGAGGTTGGTTGGCTAGTTCTTGTCAGGTCGACGATTCCAATACCTTATCACGAAAGTGCAATAGCGAGGTAAACCGCTAGTACTATTATTTGTCGCGAGGCACACAGTAGTGGGCTGTGCCTTATGTACCAGCGTTTCCCACGCTGTTTTTGTACTCCCTTCATACTCCGCAGTATTTCAAGGCTGTTATCACTCCGTAGTGTCTACTCGCAGAGGTAATTAGAAGTATTGAATGAAGGAACATAATTATTATTCATAAGAACGTTAACGAATATACATATATTATCTACAATTTAAAAAATATATACATCTTTGATATCAAAATAAGCGATCATCATCAATAAGCTACATATTTTTATTTCATTTCAAACGTCAAATCCACAATCAGAATTTTTATCCGCAACAACAAAACCGTAAAGATTGAAGCTTAGCCTCGTGATCAGCGTAAAATGACGTCGGCGCCGCCACCGATGAAAAATGATTAAAGCGGGATCGTTCAAAATCCACAAAGACACGGCGCGTTACCCGGCTTTGTCCGCCTGTCGCCGTGATTTATGGCGGGAATCGAACGCCATGCAAAACGACGCGTCACCGCTCGTTCACATTTGTGCAACTACGCACGACACAGCCTAAAAATTCTCCACCAAGAATGATGTACACTGCCAAGTTTCTATAAAGTAAGTATTGAGAGTGGTTAGTCTGTGGCTCGTTTATAACAATATTTTGCTTGAAGTTATAGATCGAACGAATGAGACGTCATTCCGATTCGATACGTATCGACTGCGTGGGGGACTTAATGCTTAGATTCTCGTTGATTGAGTGTACCTATTTAGTTCGGCGTGTATTACACAGGATTTTTTATTGGTATCATTTCTTAAAAGATTGTACGTCAACTTTGGAATAACCCGGTACTGATGTATAAGGAAATCCATGGTGTGTTTTCTTTTTAACGACTTAGGACGATGGACCGCCAAACATAGATAATATATTTATACTACATTCGTTTAAATTATTGACCTAATCAAAATTAATATTTAAACTCAAACGAAAAGCCACAGAAAAGTGTATGCTGTTGAAAAAGAGAACGCGGTTTTTCAATTATCGAAATAGCTTTTAAGTTAACATTTTTAGATTTATGAATCTCACAAGGTTTTTGCGAAGCCAACCCGTAGTTCCGTTGTCAACCGCATCACCTGCTGAACTCACCAGCATTGTTTACCGACAGATTAATTTACTGCCAACAACTTTTGCAACCACCGGTGATATACGAGGTGCGGTTTTATGATCTGATTTGAATAAAATTTGAGTCGCCAGATGGTGTTGGATGAGCCGTCCACTTTAATTATGGCAACTGGACGTTATAGATGTTGCGTGCTGAGTGTTGTATACTGATTTCGACGTTTACTTTGGTGAAGAAGTTATTCAGTGTGTTTTATTTAATTAGTTGTTAAATACTGTGGCCTTACCACTAAACAAGTTGAATACATTTTTATAAAGTTTTTTTTATAAAGTTTCGAGAGGGTAATTTCATAAAAATATGAGCAGCCTTTTTGCTTTAGTCCTCCCGTGACCACGGCCCCTGGAAAGGTGTCGAAACGTCGGGAATTCTAAAAACTAATTAATACAAACTAAATAATTCTAAAACAACACCTGAATTAATAATATACGCGCTGTAATCCGTAAAAAGTGTTTTATTTCTAATGAACTGTACGCGCGAAAGTCTTAGAAGTCACTTTTTTACAATATTGTTTGAAAGAGACAGCATCACATTTAAAGAGATTCTAAATTAAACAGTGTTTTAAAATCTTTTGTGGTAAGGCCGTAAGCAGGTAGATCTATGTCATATCTTCATAGATTCTATGAAGAAAAGAACGGATGGATAAGTTGCAGGGCAAGGTGGAGCTCATACTGTCCGTCACACAATCATGCTACATCATACGTGGCTGCAGATTTCAAAGTGCCAAGTGAGTATAGAAATCGCGGATGGTGTTTCACACCAACAACGCTCGTGATTATACTACTAAAATCTGTTTAATGATGATGCGTGGCAGTGTGTATCCGTTTAATCGGAGTTTGTTTTCGTCATTTAAAATTATTTTATTATGTACAGTGTACACCATCTGTATAGTCCTATCTCAGCAACCTGTAGCATCCTGCTTCGACAGTCCTCGGTGGATGTGGTCGGAGGTATTGTTGAGGACACACGCATGTATCGGCAGCCGCGCCGTGTCTAATGCGGACTAATGCCGCGGCGGACAATGAGCGGGGGCGCGTGTCCACTGCTCTGTTACGACACCACCACCGAAACGGACGTCTTGTAGAGGTGTACCAGTGTAAAGAAGTTTGATTTTCAGCAAAGAGTCATGACGTGCGATGTGAAGGGTATTTCGACTCGGCAAGTCTTGTAGAGACCTTATTTTGGAAGTTGAGGTTCAATAATAAAACATTGCTACAGTGTTTTGTTTTTGGACGTCATTTTTCACGCCCAAATTAGAATGGCGTTACTGGTAATTCAAGTTAATGGCAATTTAATTAAAAATTTAAATTCTACCATTTGAAAGTTCAAATACGAATGGGGAACGACTGTGTTATGGATCGAAAATAAATAATAAGTAAGCCCTCAAAGTTATTAACTGAAAACTTATGGTAATTTGAAGTTATCTTTTCTGTCTGTTAGTTGAGATTTTCAGCTTCTTCGATTTTGATTGACAGAGATTCTACTTAGGTTTATGATTTTAAGTGTCGTGTGTCGTGTGTGTATGGAGGTGCGCTTGCGCACGTAGCCGGCTCGGCCAGCATTCGGCGCGCACGTAAGCTCTGGCGACGGGATAATGAATACAAATACACGGCTATTTAACTTCCTCGCGCCGCGACCCACGGAATATTAATACCGGCTCCAAGGGCAGCCTTCCCGGGCCACATGTGGTACCAAAGAGCTGCTGATGGATGGGACCACCGTGGCCTAAGCTCCTTGAACACCTTTATTGTTCAAAAAATTCTTTGTTTCTAATTTCAAGTTATTTTATGTATTTATATAGTTTTATTTACATTTCTAGTTTTTAATCAAGTGCATGTTAATGTGTCGTACTATAATATTAAAACTCTTTTTCAAAATCTTGGGGATATAGTATTTTTAATGGACTCATGCAGGAAAAAAATTCAATTGGTGATCTCGTGTACCATTTGGTGTACATGTACATAATAAAAAAAGCCAATTATTTGCCTAATCTTGAATTAGTTAAAGAAGAACATCACTCGTGTGACATGCTCCTAGGCAGATAACACATTGAATATCTAACTAATTCTGAATGATTCTGAAAATAGGCTACAAGCATTCAGTTAATGTTTCTTTAATTAAAGACTACTAAGTATTTAAACTTAAAATGATCACTTTCCTCAGATTTTATTTGCGAGAAAAGGTGAAAGTATTCATAATTTTGTAACTTCACTATGCCCTGCTTTTCTTCCTCACGACTTACTAATCGTGCAGTTGCCATTGTACCACGGTTCGGCGCCAAATGTCTCCACATTGTTACATTACATTATGGGCAGTGTCCACGGCGCGGCTACCACCGTCGCGCCGCCGGCGCCGCGGCGTCAGCGCGCGTGACGCTTTGTTCAGCCAACGGCGGAGCTCGAAGAACAGCCACATCTGTAGCATACAAATGAGGCGTCACTACAATCAGTGACCGGGTGATTTGTTGACAGAAAGCGACCACGTGCATATCGCCATTTCCTTCACGTCCAGTTTCAGCAACATGATTGTCGAGGACTGCCAATGAGGGTGTAAGCTGTCTTTAAAATTTCAACAGCGTGTTAATGGTGGTGTTCTATTAAACTTTGTTGTTTCGAGCGAAAACTCTACGAGTCTAACGTTTATTTTAACATAAACACTTTACAGGACACTTTAAAATTGCTTGGTTTTTAACTACGTCGAAGGTAAAAGTCAACTTTTTATTTTCTGATAATTAGTAAATAGCTGTAAGTTAAACTATTAGACGAAGTTTTGCAGCACATTTGAATTAGTTACGTACCGTACCACAAAAAATATTTTTTAGAATAAAATGGACATTATATTTTTTAAGATTATTGAAATGTGAGCGACGCTGTGTCAATCTATCAGTACCTAGTTAACGTTTTTAGTGACTACAATTACCATTGTCAGTTTTAAGATGCGTGCTGACTGCTGACTGCTGGTGCCCCGTGGGTTCGGTGAAACTTCCCAGAATGATGCTCGTGTCTGGCGCGTACTTAGGCCGGTGATCACGCGAAAATTACAAATGATGACAAATAATGCCACAGTAGGGAACGTCACAGTATGTTAAAATAATCAGCAGAACCTACAAATTAGTAAAATTTTTGTCAATTATTTTTTTAATTACTTCAAGTTCAATTTACTTATTGAATTGTACCTATGCCCTTCCTTCAATTTGTATCGGAGAAGTAAAAATAATTGTTATAAACAATGACTTATAAGTGTAACAGTGACTTCGAATTAAAATGAAAAAGTACATAAAATATGAGAAATGGAGAGTAGAAATAAACTTACTCATGAAAATGTTATCGACTGACTATCCTAAATACTGCACCAAAATACCGCCGCGCGACGCATATGTTTTTTTTACACATTTATAAGTATAATCTCTAAAAAAATGTTTCTGTTTATATTGTTTGATAAACAGGGCTGTTTAAACATATTTTTTTAATAAAGCATAGTCTCGTGGTTTAACCGCAGGTATACGTAGATTTTGTAAGAATTTGTATTTCTTATTTATATTTTTTTTTTGCGCAAACTTTTTTTTCTAATAACGAAGGGAAATGTTGTTCCATAAATGAATTTCTCGTCCTTGAACAATACGAAAACGATACCAAACACGACCTATTTGCCAAACTTATGGAGATATGGATGTAATAGTGCAGCGCGGTAGAAGGGTGGTGCCACGTGGGTACAGGGTTAAATCGTCTCAGATAACCACTAGGTATGCCTGTGCCAAGCGGCTTCCTTTGTTTACGATTTGCATGGTCCCCATACAAATGATGCCACTAAGTGGGCTATTTAGGTTTTAATTTATTTTCATGATTCTCGGTTTACTGTTCAAACCTAGTACTGTGGCTGTAGTTGGCATGCTGCGCCCATGCACCGCGCTCGATAATTGTCCGATTAGCAGTTAATACATTAGATAATCGGCCGTATCTAGCACAGCAGATTTCTCACCGCGCAGTAAGGGCGCGATCATTCTTCATTATCTTTTTCTCAATCTAACAGATTACTGATGCAAGTTTTTGCTACCTACCTACAGGGTGGTGTACCAATAGATACATTTAGAGACAATTTCATAGATTTTTTGTCAACAAAATAATTCTCGTCAGATTCTGCTATTTTCTGCTCAACATAGAGAGCGCAAGGTTTTCTGGCTCATCTGATACATTAAAAAAGTAATAACTAAATATAGAGATAGATAAGTATAATACTATTTTTTTAACGGGAGGTCAGAGACCGACACTTATGGAGCATGTATGAAATAGATAGTACTAATTTTTTTCGACCATCTTGCTTGCATCTCCTCAATCGTAGCAGTGCAGGTCTAATTGTCCGCACGAGGCCCCACATTCGCCACAAAAACACACCGAGACAAAGAAAGTGCATTTTCTTCAACTGTAATCGTATATTATTTGGAGCGCTATACATTATTCATGAGAGTATGATACGTGGTAAGGTTCACGGAGTACAGTCGGCGTCGAAATCGTTGGCATAACGTGAATTCTTTTTGTGGAATCCAAATAAACGTCTGTTCTAGCGAAATACAACCGTACCGTGGCGTAACGGATTAAATGATGATGGTCATTTGAGCTCTAATTAAATAGGTATTTGTAATTAATATAGAGAATTGTCGGAGCGCACTTGAAGCATACACCGCGGTGCGCCGTCGGTATTAACGGCTAATTATAAAAATAAAAACTGGGAACCGTAAAAAGAAATACTTTTACGTCAGCATTATTAGATTAGCTGGAATTACTGAGGTTTTGTGCAGATAACGACGATTCGATGTTCCCTTTAAGACTGACCTTTAAAGAATATACGAACTAATTGACGAACACGAGCAAAGTCTTTCGATTGTTTTTTAGATAGGCACGTAAAACTTCGCCTAAGCTCTTGTAAAGTTTTCCGAGAAAGCTAATAAATATGACATTTAGGCAAAACGCGACTTAGTCCGTCTACGCATTGGGTACGCCGATCTTAGAGGGTAACAAGGCCGTATCTATTAAATCAATATTATGTATAGTGAGAGAAATAGGAAACTATACGCAAGTCAGTTTTGCTTGCAATTTTTATATTATGTTGTGCGTGCGAGTGTACCGGGGCGGTATCTAGCGTCGAGGTTGGAGGCGACTATCGCGGTATTGTGGCTAAGTGTTTATTTAAATATTGCCCCCGCGCACGCCGCACGCCGCTATCCGCTCATCTGCCGACTCCGTTATTATTGCTGTCTGTACATATTTACCATGTTCCTGTATGTTTGAGAGTGGACGCTACACTTTACATTTTTTTATTCAAATGACTGCAACAAAAAGTTATTCTTTATATGATTCAGGTTGCAGAGATCGACGGCGAAGGAAACGAGATTTGATTCACCTTATAGTAACAGTGATCGCTTTATTAGATAGACTCCATGTTGCACTTTTGAACTTTTGCTTTGATTTTAATTACTCATGAACCCTAATATTCTTGTAATATATTTTAATAGTTAAATGTAAGTATAGTATGTGTTTCAGTACCTATTAAAAAACATTATTTTAAAACATAACTTCTGCTTCTTCTGCGGCTTCATGGCAAGCCGTTTGGATTAATTTATCAATAACAAGTAAAGTGATTCGAACATTATGGAAATTTATTCTTTTTACGATACTTAAAAATTAATTTATTTGTATTTGTTGAAATTATTTTCTCATTTAAACAACTGTAGTTAACAAAATAGCTTGCCTAATTGCATTCTATTAACACAAGTAGAGTAAGCATTTTCATCAAATCCTCGCTCAGCGCCGTAGATCGTATCTGCTCGCGGCCGCGGCGCCCTCCGCTTATTAAATTTCCCCAAAAGAAAATTTAATTAAGAGAGTTTTTTCTTTTTATTTCACACCCCAGATTTCATTATTGGCGCAGTCCGCGCAAAAGGGTTTAGTTTGTAGACTTAATAATATCGCAGAAGTGGCTTTGGAAACTAATTAGCGTTTTTAATTAATCAGAAAGTCTAGATCTAGACCAATTCTTAAAGCGACTTGCGAATTCGAAAGCAATTTGTTATGGCTATATTCAAAATTATATGATTTCTACCTATTGGAATTCTCAATACTTCTCTAAAATTGTGGTTTTTCCATTATCCTAAGTTCTTCTAATTTCATATAGAGTTGCTTTGAATTTCCTCAGAATTTCCCTAGGTAAATGTAAGTCGGTATTAAAACTGCTTAAAAAGTACACCAACCAATCATCAAACAACCTCATATGACGTCTTAACCATGTCCGCAGGTGACAGTACGTACTCCCCGTACGTTCGCGAGCGTGACGGCTTGCAACATGCCAACAGCAGCAATCATTGCATATTCTTAACGCTCGCTTTCGGAGAACACTCGTGAGTCGGGTGCGTTCGCGGTCGGACCAATGACACCGCACCTTAAAACACAGTTTATTGTGTGACTATCTAGCGTAATGGAGCATTTACACGGGTCGATTTTACAGGCGAATTGTTGGTCGATTTTAGCCGACTAGCGCTTTTTATCGACAATCGCCTGTAAAATCGAATCGCCATCTCATTCAAAAATTGGGTTTGCAATTAGATTTTACAAGCGATTTTCGATAAAAAGCGCTAGTTGGCTAAAATTGACTAGCAAGTCGCCTGGAAAATCGAACCCACTACGCGAGCCCAATGCGGATTTGTGGGTGTTAACGACTGCAAATGTAGCCGGGACCAACGGCTTAGCGTGCCTTCCGAAGCATGGAGAAGCTCAAGATAGTAAATTTTTGGACACCCATCTCATGATCGACTCTTGCGAAAGTTTCTTAACCTCCGCAATTGCAGGGCCAGGCGCTAAAACATTGCGCTACTGAGCTCCTAATTTTTTTGGCATATTTTTTATTCAAATTATCATGTTCGCTGTTAACGTGGTTAACTAGTAGAAGAAATATTAAAATCTTAAATGAAGTTAAATAAATGCGACGAACTTAGACAAAACAACATTAAACGAAATTTCAAAGATACCTAAATACAATAATAAAAATGTAAAACAAAATCTTTATATTCAAATCTCTGAATTTATTAATCAATATTATTAATTAATATGCCTTGTGCAAATTTACTAAGCTCTGTTCGGGGGTGGATGTGTTAAAAGTGGCGAATGAAATATAAAAAGTAACAACTGGTCGGTGCCGGCGATTTACGGCCGGCCTTATTAGGGCGGCGACACAGCCTCCGAGTTAGACGAACAAATGCGCCTGAGATGCTACGATTTATGACCATACAGCATTTGGTTCAAAGGTCTGGTTGGGTTTGGTAGTAACTTAATTTTATTTAATTAAGAAAGTCGTAACTTCTGTTTTTTTAAGTTTATTATCCTCTTGTATGACTGTTGATTAGAAATATTTAAATTATCATTTAAATATTTGCAAAAATTGCATTCATAAGGTCATTATGCATTCAGCCTTGCCTCTTATTCTAAGTTTTATTTTTAGTTAAGTGTGGCAACAACACACTTTATCATCAACAAAGGTCGAAATGTCCTCCATTAATTATAAAATGTCACAAAATGAGTATTTCAACGAGCAGTAAATTATAGAAAATATTATTTTTTATCGGCAACTCGTTGGTGGTCATTTTTTACAGCGATCAACAATCGTCGCTATAAAACAATTGACTAGTTGCGAATTTGAATTCTGTTATAACACTCTGTTTCGAAACAGTGTTTAAAATATTGTTATTGACTAGTGAAAACTGGAAACGCTCGGTAACACAAACAAACTTACAAAAAAAAATCTTCTCAAATATAAAAATATCCTATAAATGTAGAGTGAGTTTACACTACGGGGCAGGGGGCACCCATCTCGATCACAGCAAAATCGAGTGAAGCTTAATAATTCAAAGATACGTGGCGGAGAGACCGGGCATATGTTACAAATTGAGGATGTGCCCATCACCTGACTGCGATTGCATTTTGTCGATGACGCAGGGTCAGATTTGAGGTGAATGGAAAAGATAGAATTGACGCTGACATTCCTAAAAATCTAATCACAACATTCTTACATAATATTTTTAAATTCTAATAAATTATAACTAAAATTGTAAGTGCAGTTTTTGCATTCACATGCTATCTTTGTGTTATATAATAAACTAGAGAGAAATCGACTTGTCGTTCGTTATTTATCTAATAAGTTATTTGATATAATCTAGTTTCCTTTAATAAAAAAATAGCTAGCTCTAATCACATAATAATATATGTCAATGTCGATTGTAACCGCAACTTATAGATAAGTGCTCAGCTGACATTTCTAAGAAACATTTTCTCAGAAATGTCAGCTAGTAGTATATCCTTACTAATGTTATAAATCCGAAAGTAAGTTTGTTTGTTTATTTATTATTTACGCCTTCACGTCTTGAAATAGCCTAATTGATACTTGCACCGTAACTTACCGTTACGCTCTGCAACATGACGTATGTCGCTGATGTCCTATTAATTAGTTTAGTTAAATTATTTGTTATGAATTATAATCGCTCTCTTGTGTTATAACATTTGACAATACAACATGTTACCATAATCCACTTGAAACATTCTCGAACGCCAACTACTTCATCATATCTCATGGCGACCCTGTATTCAAGAATTGGACTTATGAAGAAAGAAAATAAAATAATAATCAACTACTCAACCAATTATCGTGAAATATTTCATGGTACATGTTATATCAGGGGTACAGAAAAGGACATAGGGTACCTTTCAACCCTGAAAAAAAAGAGGGATAGAGAAATAACTGAGCAAGCAGACGAAGTCGCGGGCGATCGCTAGTTAATTATAATTATGTCGAAAATCAGATATTTCAATGTGTCGACTCCGAAAAATTCCCTACCCGGAAACACATCAAATCTTGCATCCCTCACGATAATCCATAGTTTATGGAACCGCGTGTCAGTTGAAGAAGCGCGGGCGCGGGCTCGAGCACGCTCGCGTGTTATGCATCCCCCGCGTGTCGTAGCGCCTCAATATTTGATGGCCGCAATCGATGCAGCGATGCCCTCTAATCTGTATTTACGAGTTCTGCCGTAACGTATATTACCGTTTTTACCGCATCTACCCTTTATTGCCACAGTTCACTGTTTTAGCAAGAATTACAGCTGTGTTTGATTGCGATGTGTAGATTTAAACTGGTTATCAATTTACTAATTCGTGTAATTAATTATGTAGTTTAAAGGGTCACTTGACTTACTTGTCATTGTTTTTTACCTTAAGACTTTTAAGCACTTCTGTTGATTAAACCAGAATCTATATAGTATACTACTACTACATACTAGTATACTTAAGTATACCCCAGTTAAAACTAAGAATTATACCACCTATACAATAACCTAACCTTGATCTGCATTCGCTTGGCTGCAGTGATGGCAACGCCGAAATCGGCATTCTAGCTCGCGCTTGTGAACATCGACATTCGATTGAGTCACAAATGTTGGCAATAATTAGAAATTATGGAACGTTCCGTAACGTAACGCAGAAGCCTTTTATATCAAGGCTACTTAATTTAAAATTGCCAAATTTGCACTTTTTCGTATTGCGTTACTTCGCATCTCTCCATCGGCAATAATAATTATCATTTCTTTATTGCTGTGAAGAAGCCATTATACTCATCAGAGTTGTAATGATCAAAAAGTTTTTTTTTCTCCTAAAGACTACATTTAAAACTCTAAATTGATTCACTAATTGATTGATGGATTGATTGTTGGCATACGCATAGAGCCCTAACGGCTGAAGGTAGAGACACCATTTTTGTAGGGTAGACATCTTTCATGGTGTAGGATTGTGTGGGTGAGCACTAAGAAATGGTTTTGAAAAATTCCCGTTGTACAGGGTGCTGCAGGGTGTTTCAGTTTGTAAATATTTTTATGGGAAAATTTAAATGTGTAATGTTATGGGCAAGGCATATTTTTAGGTAGGCAGGTATAAAAAAACTATTCTGCAACTGATTCACTAACGTCACGTCATACACGTAGTTAGAGTTAAAAAAAACCAAGCGAACAAAGACTCTGACCCATCATGCCAGAGGGTAAGGGAGCATGGCACAAAGAAATAAGGTCTACTGATAAATACCTAAGTATATTGGTATTCTGCGACTTTAAAAAAAATGCACGTGAACGAAGTCGCGGTCAAAAACTAGTAAAATTATAGTTTAACATGTTTTCGTCTATGTCCCATAGAAATAACGGACTGAAAAAGATATCTTAAATCATGTATAAAATGTTTATTGAAAAAATAGTTTGCGTACCTATAGGTATCACTTGTATGTAAATGAAGCTGCATACGCTTAAAAAGAATGAAGTCGACATACCCATTACACCGATAAACCCGAGCATTCAACGACCCCGGCGAGTTTCCTCGTCGAGCCTCACAAGTAAATAGGAAATGTTATTGAAATAACACATTCAATAACATTATATTAGATTGCTGCTATTTCATTCATCGTTACTAAACAGTCTTCTGTCATTTTCAACTTTATCGATGGATCGTTCTTGACAACACCAATCATTTCACAGGCACTAACAAATTTTAAATCATACATATCGATCACTCTTCTAACAATATCGATTTGTAGACAAATAGGCTCGATACATCATCGGTCGTCACCGGCGATCGTTCACACGGCCTCGACCATTGTCTTATACAACATTCGCCAATCGACACATGCATCGATACGAGTCCCATTCGATCGTTGCCTACCTTACGTTTCGTTCCCCGTTCATAAGCAACATTTCCATCGCGTTATCTTTAATTTGGACTGGTTTTGGTTTTTTATTAGAATAGTTTCGCCTCGATACCGGTCCGGCTCCTAGCTGAAGGTTGTTTATAGATAACAGTAAAGCGTATATTTATTGGTCGGCTGCGGCTGCGCAACGCTAAGGTCGTTTGTCGCGCGGCCACGGAGGCGACTTGAAATATCATAGTTTCGTGTTTCATAATGAGTGGAACGCGTTTTTGTGGGTTACGGCGGCGGTGGAGTCGGTGCACGCATCGAGAAAAAAAACTGAAAATTGTCGATGAGGAACCGGGGTGGGCTGCGGACGATCGGCGAACTAACGCAAGACAAAATAATGGCCGCGCGTATTGGGACGGAACGACGCGGTTGATTGTGTACGCCGTAAACATTTCTATTCGATTCCTGCCGCATTAGAATACGGCGAGAAACACCCGCTATGTATCGGCTCCTGACAAAAAAATCTAAGAAAAATCTATTTTGAAAAAGCGCAGACACGCATTCTATATCAAACAGACTCGAACTGTTTTTACAGTTCTTACTCTGACCATATAGCGATATTCTCATATTCGAAATTACATTGTAGTTTGCTGATTGTATTTACTTGGTATGATTTACTACTAGTTTTTTTCTACGCATCATATTCTTAACTCTTATTAGAAGAGACACAATAGAACCGTTTTTCCCCCAAAGGGTATAAAACGGATATTTAGGTTTCAGCCGAAGCTTGAACCACCTATGAGATTACACCTTCATGATTCGTAGTCAACTACCCACATTTCGTCCACAGTTCTTACCCAAACCAGTCCATGCATGCATTTGCTATCTCTTTCTAACCTTGACTTGGCAGCGCGCGGCTGTCCTGTTTCTCAGTACCTTAAAGCCGGCAAGGCATTAAGTGGTGGTTCAAGCTTCGGCTGAAACCTAAATATCCGTTTTATACCCTTTGGGGGAAAAACGGTTCTATTTAGGTGTTCGAGCCTCCGCTTGAACCACCTATGAGACGTGTTTACTATCTGCCGGCGCTGACCTAAAGCGTACTGTGATGTAGATAGGTATACCAATTATAAACTGCGGTAATTAATCAACAAAAATAAATATTTATTCCAAATTATAATTTTAAACAAAATGGTAGCTTTCCCTTTCGTGATTATCTTAATCATTTTATAAATTAACTTGATTAAATTGGATTGAAAGAATTTACTAATTCGTTATTTATCGCACCTACCCGCTTTGGTATTTCTCTAAAATAATGATTGAAGAATGTATTTTTACTGCGCCAGTTTCCTCTTTCCAATAGTGCATCAATATCCAATCGATTACTGTTCCAAATGTCCGAAGCCACCGCGGCTCTAAAGCTGCCTGCGGAAGCATTTATTCCAGCTTCCTTAAAGAGAGATCTAATCCAGCCTGCTATTATGGATCGAGAAGCACCTTTTACTGTACCCCTAGTAGTTATGAAAAGATTAGGGATGTTTTTAGATTTGCGGCGTTTTGATGATACATTAACTAGTTTTCTAATCCAGAATACCACATCCAGGCGGTTTTCCTGACCTTCCGTAGTTTTGAGTGACCAACCTGACTGTCTGTAAGAAGATGTATCAGTCTTAGATCCGAAATCGGGCCAAAAAATGATTTCATTGCCCTTGTCCTCAAACGAACCTTCTTTGATACTTAAGAGTGTCAAGTCGTGTACTCTTCTGCCAGATGCAAGTAATAAAAGAGTACATGTGTGTCTAGATACTGCGAAAATGTTATCTTCCCGGATAGTGTAACTTCTGAGGTAATTTAACAAATCTTCAATTTTCCATGATAATGGCTTTTTCTGTGGTGGCTTTTTGGCAAATATACCCTTAACAACCTGTCTTACCAGTGGGTGTGAACTCAGTGTTGTAGACCCATTTGGGTTAGCAAAGGTAGCTACGACTGATTTATGTAAGGCCACAGTTCTTGGAGCTAGGTTTTCATTAAGAAAAAGATGACATAAATACTTGGCAAGCGATTGCGGGTCTGGATTGTCCACTGAAAAACCCCGCGACAAGGCCCAACTCCGCCATCTTGACCAAACCGGTTTGTAAGTTCTTAAAGTTGACGACCGCCATGAGCTTTCTAGTAGCTGTACTTCCCTTTCAGACCAACCGTTCACTTGACTTGTCCAGCCTGAATCTTCCAGACCACTAAATCTAGATTCTCTACCTCTGGGGGTGGCCTGTTGGTTCGTAAATCGATCAGGTTCATTCGGAGATTCGGGATTCTTAGTGCAGGACACAAGGCACGTCTCCGTACCTCCGGCTCCCAGAACGCTCGTGCCCATACTGGAGTTACCAATAGGTATTGGCCCTCGGATGTTTTCAGGTGACGTAGCACTTGAGGAATCAATGCTGGCGGGGGAAAAATCCATCCTAGCTTGTACCGCCACGTCCTGCTGAATGCGTTGGTGTACTGACTCCCCTGGTCCTTCGAGTCTTCGCTTACATAGGCCGGTACAATCGCTGACGTTCGTGAGGCAAACAGATCTATGTCCGGGTGACCTAATTCTTGAAAAATTGCATGAAGGGCTTTCTTGTTGAGATGCCACTCCGGCAGAGCCTTGGCCCTGGATAGTCCGTCTGCTATCCCATTGTATTGCCCTGGTATGTAACGAGCTGTTAGGTGACACTGTAGCATTTGGCAAAGTTCTAAAATTTTCGTTGCTGTTCGCAGTAACGTTAGGGAACGAGTACCTCCTTGTTTCATTATGTAAGCCACACTTGTACGATTGTCGGTTTGTAACAAAATCGATCTCCCTCGAAACTCTGGACCTAATTGATTCAGGACTTCGTAGACAGTCCAAAGCTCTTTCTGATTGCTGTGCCATTTTTGTTGGCAAAGTGACCACTCGCCCCAATGCCGACGACCGTTTACTATTGCTCCCCATCCTCGATCGGCTGCGTCCGTAGTTATAAACACTGTGGGCTGGGCAAAGAAGATCGGAGACTTTTGATTCGCGTTCTGTAGCCACCAGCTCAGTTCCGCTAGGGCTTCCTCTGGTAACACGAATTTTTTGTAACGCCTGTTCTTCGGCAAGCGGTTCGCTAGTCTTTGCAAAACTCTGCAATGTAGGCGTCCTAGTGGTACGACGTATGATGCGAAGTTTAGTTTTCCTAAAATTACTTTTGCATCGTACCAACTCCATTGCCTTTTCTGTATGAGATCCCTTAAATGATTTACCAGTTTTATGGTTTTCTGAGGTTCGATACTTTTTTCGTTTTCCTCCGTATTCCAGATGATCCCTAGGTATTCCAATTCTTTTGCCGGTACTCTTGATGACTTTTGAACATTTATTTTCCATCCTAGGTTTTTTAGGTACTCTGTAGCAATCATCATGTGCTTTGTCAGGGTCTGGTAGTCCCTGTGTATGAGTAGGAAATCGTCCAGGTAAACTATGATGTTTAGACCTCTTTGTCTTAACTCGTGAGCGACCCAATTGGTAATTTTCGCGAATGCTGCTGGAGCGCTGGCTAGGCCGAAAGGTAAACAGGTCATCTGATGTATTTTGCCTTCGTAAGCTAATGATAGGAATCGACGATGACTTTTTATGACTGGAACATGGAAGTATGCCTTTGAGATATCTATTTTCATCATGTAATCGCCTTTTTCCAGATGAGATGGGATGCTTTGATAGTTGAGCAGCCGAAACTTTGGAGCTATGACATATTGATTCAATCTTTTCAGATTGAATATTGGTCTGTTTGTACCGTCTCCCTTTTTCCTCAAGAAAAAGGTGGATAGGAAACCTGATGTTTGATTTGAGAGCTCCACGGCGGATGATTTCAACATGTCTTCCATTTCTTGGGCCATCTCTGGTGAAGATTTTGTTTGTAATGTTTGAGTCATTTCCTTCGAAAATATTTTTAATGGGGGTTTCATTCGAAATGGGATTCTGTAACCTTTTATTATTTTGAGAATGGGTGCGGGTGCATGCTTCCAGCTGTTTATGTGCTGCTTTAGGCACCCCGCTTTGAATAAGTCATTTTTTGTCTCCTCCTCCTCTTTTCTTAGAAGGGTTGGCGTGTGCTCGGGCTGAATTTGCAAACCCGTTCTTTCCTTTTGTTGCAGGGTTCCATTTGGCATAATTGTCGTTGCTATATCTCTTTTTCTTCGAGGTGAAGTTACACGGTAACGTTTTAGAGATATCTCTTTTCCTTGTTTCGTCGTAATTAGGCTTGTCGATATGCGATGTGTGCTTCCTCCTGAGTGGAAAAAACTTATGAATGCCTCCTTGTTCCTTGACGGCTTCAGTTAGTGCCTTGTCATCAAATAGGTGACTTTCCGATGGGGGAATGTCATGCAGAATTTGCCTCAATACGCGATTTACGGGCCGGTATGACTCCCGTCTTTGTTGTATCACCTCTGCACGACGCCCACACACGTATTGAAGTAAATTATCGGAGATCTTTTTAAAATTTGAATTTGCAGCAAGAAATTCCTTTCCCACTTGTTTTCGCATGTCTTGTGGCATTTTATCCAGCAAGTCTTGGAAACATCTTCTTTGTTGGAGCAAACCATTTGTCACGGCTCCCAGTGTCATATCAACCTTTTCGAGAATGGTAACAGATTTGTAGTTAGACGTTACTCCTGCCAATATATTATTAGCCTTCAGAGAACTGAACGCTGGGGTGGCCTGAAACAATTTCTGAGTATCCGAGTATCTGACGTTTTGCCAGCCCTCTTGTCCGAACCGTTGACAGCTAATCCCCTGTTTCAGTAGTTCAGCATCAGCTTTTAACACTTTCGGTTCTTTTTCAACCGTAAATGGCAAAAAGTCGAAAGTAACATCAGTTTCCGTGATCTCACCCTTCTTAAGAGCGGCTAATTTCCGTTGCGCTTCTACAATTTGCTCTTTAAGGGCCTGTTCTTCCGAGGATGAAGCCACGCTTTGTTTAGTTGAAGAACACGAAGCAACATCAATTTCGTCATCTGTATTTGTGCTGTCTGGGATTGAGTCAAACGACTCGTTCGCAATATCGGCAGTATTTGTATTCGAATCGCCCCGATAGAGTAATTTTTTGATGTTCTCATTTTGCTCTGTTGTCATGTTGAGCAACTTGCTGAACATCTCAGTCTGCTTAGATAGAACCTCTGTTAAGAGAGCGTCACTGTTAGCGGGAACTACTCGTTTTGGCGGAGAGACCCCCATAGGGGAATCTGTACTCAGCCTTTTCCGACTTCCTGAACGGGGACTGCTTACTAGAGATGCATGTGGTTCCTGAAGTTGGGATGCTTCACTTTGTTCGGCTGATTCGCGAAGTTGGGATGATGCTCGATGTCTGTTCAGCAATCTTGGTTTTATTTCACGCACTGCATTTACGAAGTTGGAGTAGTCTGGATCGTGAATCTTTTCCATGATCGCGTGTGGAGCATAAAGAAGGGCACGTCCCAAGGGCCATGCCAGAATTGTGTTTTTTATGGACCTGAAGCGTCTCTCGGACAGAGACGTAGTGGAAGGGTCAAATGCCCTAGCTAACACATCGAGAGGTAAGGCAAATCGCAGTTTAGCGTCAGTTTTCTGCGCTATATCTTCCCCAAAAATATCTTGGAACGAGTGATTCATGACTCGCCATGTACGCCACGATGAAGGGAAATACTCGTCGATAGCTGATACTACGGCTTGAAAAGCTCTGGAGTCGTTCTGGTCTTGACCTGGCAGGGAAGCCAATTCTCCCATAGTAGTGAGCTCTCCCATGTCTGTAATGCGATTTATAGCTTATAAATGCGACGTCAAGTGATACGACGTCGAGTTAGTGAGCCGACGCGACGTGTCAAATAACTCATACTACGCCAAGTAATTGATACGACGTGAGTTGATGCGACGTCGAGTTAGTGATACGACGTCGAGTAACTGATGCTACATTGAGGTGATGCGCATGGTATGTCGAGTTACTGATACTACGTCGAGTAACTAATACGACGTCGAGTGGCTGATGCTACGTCGATAGGTTTATGCGACGTTGTTAATTCGACCCGTAAGATACCGAAAAGAATCGTGACGGTAAAGTTAGGAAAAAACTCCTAAATCGTCGCTGGGCCGTGAGGCGCCGAGCGGAATTTCAATCGGGTCACTCGAGTGTAATAACTCAAATAATAAAAATTTCCACTCACCGCTGGCACTTTCCGTTCCCGCAGTGAGTAGGTTCGTGTTGACCGCACGAATATTGAAAGCGTACTGAGAAACAGGACAGCCGCGCGCTGCCAAGTCAAGATTAGAAAGAGATAGCAAATGCATGCATGGACTGGTTTGGGTAAGAACTGTGGACGAAATGTGGGTAGTTGACTACGAATCATGAAGGTGTAATCTCATAGGTGGTTCAAGCGGAGGCTCGAACACCTAAATAAAAAAATATTAGAAATAAAACACTTTTTACGGATTACAGTGCGTATATTATTAATTCAGGTGTTATATTAGTCGTATTTAGATAAACTCCGACAAAAAGTTATTCGACTCCACGCCACTCGCTGTGAGAGCCTAAAATTTTCATTGATCTCGCTTCAAAACGGGGATGACCGGTGCGGTGATATACTGATATTGCTTTTTTAGTGCGCGCGCGCGTTAGTTAAACGAATACAACAAAATCTTCTACACTATCAATATTCAAATTTATCGCGACAATCTAGAGCCAGTACCGCTTATCCTCGCAGACTTATAATTTTTCCACTAATAATATATGACCGTGATTTACCGATTTATAAAAAAAATACTATCGTCGGTTTCGCAAACTAATGTTCTTAAACTTTGACCTTAATTGGTCAGCGGACAAGTAACGACGTGATACGCTTGTTTATGATTATTGGTTATAGTTAATTTGAATATGGCCTTAATAGGAATGTGTTTGTTTTAAATAGCGATAATTGTTACATTCTATAATCAGTAATACATGGAACAGTATTTTTTTTAAAAGTATGTATTCATATTTGGCTAGTGATTTGCAGCCATTGCACTTGGTGCAGTCGCTCCAGGTTCACTTTGTGTTAGTTTATCAGAGTGCAGCAAGTTTGCAGGAAATTGCAGGTTGCTGGACATAATTGTTACCTGCCACATACGATCGCCAGAAAAGTTTGGTGCAACGTTCATGATTGCGGGAGAGTACTAAAAAATTATGTGATAAATTAACTTTATTAAAATCACCCTTCAAATATTTCATGTAAGATAGTTCTGTTATACGTATGGAAATAAACTACTAAACATTGAGTTCACAAAAAACGATTCACCCCGGTTTCTGAGGTACTTTATCGAAGGTTTAACTTTATCGGAGGGGTCTTCATTATCTGGTTTAAAGTAATAAAATAAAATTTAAGCCAGATAGTGTAGACCTCTCCGATAAAGATATAACTGCGATAAACCACCGATAAGTACCTCAGAAACCGGCATGAGAGTTTTAGATTGTATATGGTGTCGTATTTTTAGGCTAAAGGGTGCACTGATTACTCCTAGATATAGGAATTATTTTTCTTTGTTTTAAGCTTTAGTTTTATCGTTCATTATGTTATTCAAACCAGCGGTGAAGCCAAAAGGCTTCAAAAGAAGGCGGGACAGATTACAGAAGACAAAAAAAATTGAGTATAAATAATTTTAATTTCAGGCAAAAAACGTTTAAAATCGGGATTTTTTAGATTTCTCAGTAAAACTGACGTGTGGCAAAAAATCTAGGCTATAAGATATTTATTCCATAGATATATAATATCTATATTGGTTTCTATGTATGTCAACAAGACGTCACGGCTGGCACACGAGCGAGCCTGTTCCGCGTGACGCACGAGATAAGATAAAACCGCGCTAATTAGAATGCTAACGATTTCATAAAAGGCTATAGAGCGCGCCGTTACATTATCAACTGGCTGGTTATTACAATCTTAGTTATGGCATTCTTCTTTTCTAATAGTTTAATTCGTGTTTATTTGTATTCCAGTCCGACTTACGGATTTTGATTAGCAAATTCGTGCCCATTACAATTTCATTAAATCAAAATTAATATCCTACCAGTCAATTAGAGATTTTTATAATATTTTTAGACTATTACTATGCTCTTCGTATAAAAAATACAGTTCGTTTATTCAACTATCATCAATATTATTATCGCAGCTTTCCTGTAACTGTATCTTAAAGAGACAAAATATAATCATGTTTTAAAGATAATTTATTTTTAAATTTGAGATTCACAATGCTATTTTTATACAATACTAAATTATATACTAGAAAAACGCTTTTTTTTAAAAAAGAAAAACTTCCTTCATAAAATCTAAAACAAAAACAAAAACAGCTTCAAAATTAAATACCTCTAAAAAGCAAGAAATTATATTCAAATTATTAGTTACGCATATCAATATTAATAAAACACGTCTATTGAAGTCGGGTGGGGCGGGAGGACCATCTTTTCTTTTTCTAATTCTAAAAGCCCCAATCGACTTCATTAGACGTATTTTATTAATATTGATATGCGTAACTAGTAATTTGAACATTATTTCTTGCTTTTTAGAGGTATTTAATTTTGAAGCTGTTTTTGTTTTTGTTTTAGGTTTTTTGAAGGAGGTTTTATATTTTTTTTTTAAAAGCTTTTTTATCGGGACGCGTATCGATTCCCGTTCAAAAATATGAGTCGTATTTTTACTAGTACCCATATTATTTGATAATTTATTGGTTTAAATATATCATATTCATTAGGAAATAGTCCACAACCATGTGCTAACTACCAACGTAATATACTCCTTGCCAGCAAATAGTGCGCACGCGCATATCACAATGGCAATGGCGGCCACCGTGTGTCGCAATTACACCCGCATACGAGGAAATAGTTTCCCGAGTGACACGTGAGACACCCACACGACACCCATAGACGTTTAAAAAAAATGTGTTTTTAGCTCTCTGCCCACTCGATGAAAAGTGGCTAGATTCCAGGTGGTAAATAATTAGCAATTATTGACTTCAAGGTGTTTAAGTTTTTCTAGTATACCTTTAGGAAGCTATAAGGTATTTTGAAAAGCATTTTTGTTAAGGTAAGGGCTAATACAAAGTAGTAGCTTTTTGTTTATCGATGAAAAACCTTGAGTTTTCAGCGAAAATCAACACAACTTTTTTCAGATTATGCATTATTTAGGTATGTGAATGAAGTATATACAATAGATATTAACTTTTCAACAACCTCCTATTTACAAAAAAATTATGAATCTTAAAAAGATAACTTTTAATTTTGTTTAAATAGGTTTGCTACTTTCGCTTTGAGAAAGATATTATACTTACGAATATTTTCTTTACATAGGTAATGGGGTACTGAATGATGTTAATCACCAATTTCAATACACTCAGCACTTAGGGGCGTTAAACACGTGATATTAAAAGCTTGGAACAGTGCAACCACTAAATTAAAGCAACTTTGTTGCCTGACTACGAGCATGAAGATCTTAATAACATCGTATAATGTCAATAATAAGCTGAAACTAGATATTTACTTAATAAGGTGTGATTTTTTATCACTAGAACCTTCTTCGTTATCTCGTAAGTTATCTTATTTTATTTTTACACGACTGCCCAAAAACAGAGAGTGTAATGTGTTCAAGGTTCATGTATGTTTGTATGTGGTTATGTGAGTTTCTTTATACCCCCATAACTTCTAAATACCTTAACGGATTTGGATGTATGGAGTATTTAGAATCTTTACATCATACCGAGTGACACTAGATAATTTTTTTTAGAAAAAATCAGTATGGCGACTTTACGACGTCACTTTCAAATGTGAATAATATATTTTTTCTTTAATTATTACCAAATGGACATCAAATGAAAAGCCTTGATGAGCATATACCAAAACTATATAATTTGTTACTAAATTGTGTGAAAATAATAAAAAATTAAAAATACGGCTGCCATGCCAAAACTAACTATAAAGTTGAATAACAAATTTCATTGCAGCCGGGGGACCATTTTGTGGGACAATTTTTAAACAAAGAGGCCCCCGACTGCAATGACACTTGTTTTTAAACATAATAAATCAACGCCTCTTATACTTGATTGCTTATCCTTAGATTTTTAGTGACCCTAGAATCCTATTTACATAACTAAAGTACTAGTATTTAGTGTCTCTAGCTAGATAGTGGTCATAACCGTGACAGGTTTAGAATACTGGTTCCCGTGCGTCCTACGGGATACGTCGCCAGCTAATGAGCCGAGCCGTGTTGTCATATTTTTATTAGCAATTACTATTATATGGCCTGTGACAGAAATATGAGTACGCGCAGAGATAAAGCTTTGAACACGTTCCTAAGAATTCTTGTTTATTCAAATTGATAATTTACTTGATTATTTAAGATTATATTAATGATTAAGGAGAAGAAAGCCTAAAAGTTTGGAAAGAACAACTAATTAGACGACGGCTTTTACTACTTTGTTTTTAGTTTTTCCGATTTCGCGACTCAGCGATATTCCAATGTGGGTTACATTAGACCATCCATGATACAAATTTGAGAATTACGAATGTCATTGAAAGCAATAAAGTCAGTAATTATATAATTTAAATTTTGAGATTTTTAGCATTCACAATGCTATTTTTATATAATACTAAATAATATACTAGAAAAAATACGACTCGTACCAGATCATGTTCTCGGACCGAGTCGTATTTTTTCTAGTATATTATTTAGTATCAGTAATTATACTTATTTATTCATTAATCATTTTTCATCATCTGAAAAATTATGAGTTAGCTCCAAACAACATTTACATCTCTTTGAAAGAACCTTCTTTTTAACTATCAGTAGGTTTTGTAAAATATTTGAAAGTCAAATATAAGGTCCATCAAAATTTGATGCAGACTCAAACAGTAATGTGACGATGTTTATGTTTATGATTGGAGCGGAGAGGCGATGCCGATGGTCGCGCCATTTGCAGAGAGGTGTCTAGCTATAAGCTCCATCGTAATATATCATAAAATTAATTTATAAAACAATTATTACAAAAGCGTGTCTTATTGTATGTACAACTAGTGATAGAAACACAAGTATCTACATTATTTTAAAAACAAAAATACAATATTTTGAGCAACATGGAAGTTGTCATAATGATTTATAAATAAAAAAATTCCTTAATAACCCAGTTTAATTATTCAAAGGTTTTTTGCTGTTAAGTAGACAAATAAATGTTTCCATCTTTGCACCTGCTGTGATTACTGTGTCGCTAAAGCTACTTATAAGACTAACTTTAAAAATATTTTACTAATAAGTAGTAATAAATTACTATTACTTACTGAAAATTTATTTTTTATCAATGTTTGGACATGATTTATTGATAAATATTAAGTGTTTGTATCACATAGCTATACTGCATGAAAAGTAATAAGAAATTGATTTTTAATTTTTTTTATTTCACATGTCATACATTATTATTTTACAACTGAATGGTTTTTAATATGAATGGTTTGTTTTAGTATGGATAAAAGTATTTAAAGTATTAAATAAAAGTATTATCTTTTTTTATATAATTCAAGGGAAATCGGTTTTAAATTTTTAATTTCATATTTATGCCGCCTTTCTTCGGAATTGGTGACCACTGAAAATCAGCGTCATGGTGCTCCTCTAGGGTGCCGTGGCATAATGCTGAGTGGGAGCCTTTTTAGCACATGTACCTATATTAAGTTAGTTTTAAAAAACATGTTAATTTTATTGTGTGCTAAATAAAATTATTTTCTTTCTTCTTTCTTTCTTTCTTACTTAGAAGTAGTTAATGCTTTAATAAAAATATCGCTGAAATGATATTCACTTTCTTTTTTTCAGACCTGGCTGTAGTTTTAAATTTTGTGGACGTTGGAAGGGATCCCAATAATTTCAAGGTCTTGTAAATAGATTTGAATACAATATGATTATCAAAATATTTTTTCTTCGAGAACTATGAGCGCCCCTGACCTTAAGCAAAGTGGTGAGACTTGCCAGCAGTTATTACGGCGCGGACAATCTGCTTAAAAGCCTTTTATATTTATGGTACGATCCTAGAAACACGGAGTGGTACTTTCGTCAGCGTCGAAAACACAGTTTCTTTAAGTAGAAAGCGTTGACTTGTCACCTTGGAGAAAAGGTGCCTGAACATAAGCACTCAATTAACTTTAGGCGATCTCCCTAGACAAGTCAAGAGCTATGTGCAACTAATTTATTACAACGTAAAAAACGACGAATGATATTAAAATATTTTTTGACCCTGTTTTGTTTGCCCGAGACCGACCCGTAGCACGAACATCTATAGAGAAAAAAACGCATGTAAAAAAACTAGATACAGTAATTTTGTATGGAAAATTTAAACAGCACCATGTACCGCTGAAAAGCGAAATAAAATTTCCTAGATAACTATTATTACTCTAACGAGTATTTTAATGACCGTATTTTCTGATAGATCTTGGTGCTAGAGGGGTACTGTGATGCCTGAGTGCATCGCTTACGAACTCCTTAGCTGGTTCGCAAGTAGTAAATTGAATAAATAATCTTTGAAAGCTTGTTCTGTCCTGGGGTCGATAATTATTTTTTTCGCAATATAAATTGTGATCAATAGGTTTATAAATATTAACGCATAAACAGTATTTTAATAAAGTACGCTTTCCGTTCTTGATATGGTGGAGGCGCCGCGGTTTTGTATGTTTTAGTTGCAGTAAAGGTGCAGTACTAAAATAAAGTTCAACGGCCCTGATCAAGATATTAATGAATTATTCCAATACTTTGGAGGCCGTAGCTGCCGTGAACAAATATGAGGATGACGCTAAGAAGTTGTAGTTCTTATACACGGAGTTGCGGGACAAGATAACGGAGGAATTAGTTCTAACGACAAATCCACTAGCAGATTTCTTCGAAAGCTGCTAGGGCCCAAAAGAGGACCCACTTAACTATTTTTATTGTCTAGATGATTTATCTGCGAAACCAGGATCAGACATAGATGACCAATGTTTTATCCAACATTATTTAAGGAAAGCTAATAATGTACCGAAAACATTTTTTTCGTTCAGTGAATGTTTGAATTGATATTTAATAGGAAAATGTCTTATTATAGTTTCAAATTCAAGAACAAACAAAATTATACATTTAATTTATGGTCACACCACTTCTAACAACTCAAAATGAAAGTTATCTTCAGCGTAAGCCGTGTAAATAGATCGCTATGTATATTTATAAGTATGTGGAGAGTTCTCAAAGAGTTCACGGTGAAACTGTTCCAGAGTTGCTCAAATATAGGACAAGGGTGAGAACAGTATGTATTATGCATGGTGTGAGCTGAGGTCACTGACTTTTGAAGCTTTTCCTTCTGTCGAGTGTTGAGCTTGATAGGAATTTTGTTTTCAGGTTTTCAGTGGATTTTTTATAATTTTCAGCGAAAATACACTTACACGTAAGATAATTATAGTCCAGAAAACGAGATATTATATTATTTTGTATGTGTATATTTAAATGGCAGAGAAACATGAATCACAACTAAAAGTAAGCAGTGTTATCACATTTTGCAACGAGGTAAAGGAGGTATAACTTGTTACTTCAGGCAAACAGAAAACCACAGTCTGTCACTCAACCACTATCTAAAAATATCAAAATACTGCTACAATTCGTTCCAAGGTGAACCTTGTGCTTTTTAGTCGCTCTTCAGTATTTAAATCACACTGAACACACTTTTTTACGTACCAGTGTTTTTAAAAGAGAGGAAAGTTGACTCAATGATGTACTCGTAGATCATGCAGGACGGCTGTGACGTCACCGACCCGCTGCATCACGTCCCGTGCGCGAGGAGTCGGCTGCATCGCAAGGAGCTGGGGTGCCAAATAAGCAGACTCTGCCAAATAAGCAGTCCGCCACGCGACTGGCATGCCAAGCGACAATCGATAGTGTTCCGCTTGACTTATGCCAGACATTTTGGAAACAACTGAAGAACGTCGAACGTATGTGTTTGTCATTTGTTTCTATTAAATATTTACTGATATTAAAAGTTACTGTTTCTTTCTACGTCATTTGTATTATATTCCAATTCAATTCTTGTTCTTTCGGTATTCAACTCATATAAACAGGTTATACACCTATCTAGACATTCATTCCCCTAGTTAGGAAGTAAGTGTGAGTTATCACGTTCTTTAATTTTAACAACTTAAATCAATTTGAAAGATAACAGTTAGAGCAAAGTGATAAACACTATAGTATTTTGTCAGTTTTTAAACACACCTATAATATTTTTCCTCACGTGCAACACACGTATCTAAGCTGCGCAATTAATAAATATTAATTAAATGCCACGTGACACCGCGCGATAGCATCTATTCCTAAAGCAATAGAGACGATATTATAACAAGTCCGGTATTAATAGAATAAGTTCGCAATATATCTAAATCAGCACATGCATGTGACTTAATCGGACCTGTCCGGAGATCCATTAATCTGGACAAACACCACGTTAATGGTAATTTAATGCAATCTACTCAATCGTGTCAAACTAATAGGCTCTTAGAAAAATATTATTACCTAGTCACAAAATGTTTACAACTCCTGATCAGGCCAAGCGTCATAGTCTAATCAAATACGTAGTTATTTACTGCGTTCATTAAGTTAAATGCTTGAAAAGTATATCTGTAAGTCACATCATACACCAAACTCAGACAGACAGGCGGACAGCGGAGTCTTAGTAATAGGGTTCCCGTTATACCCTTTGGGTACGGAACCCTAAAAATGAGAAAAAAATAATAAAGTATCTTGTAAGTGCTTCTTGTATTGTGCCAGCCATAGTTGGTTGGATACATGTCATGATACTCAAGTAGGTAAGTCGTTTGAACATACACCCAGCACCTATCAAATTTTATTTATTAACCCAACAGTGATAGATAAACTTGTTAACTTATTTTATTTGCCTTTATTTTTCAAGGATAAACGGATAACGTACTAAATATTTATACACTTCTAAGACTTTCGCGCGTATAGTTCATTAGAAATAAAACACTTTTTACGCTTTACAGCGCGTACATTATTAATTCAGGTGTTGTTTTACTAAATAATTCTAAAACAACACCTGAATTAGTAATATACGCGCTGTAATCCGTAAAAAGTGTTTTATTTCTAATGTACTAAATGTTTGACAAACTCTTTAATGGAATTCAAACAAAGTAACTGTGCAGTATTTTTCAGAGTGAGTTTTCCATTGTAGTGGAATTAGTGGAACCCATAGTCTTTACTCGGTGTATGATGTGACTTAAAGTCTTTGTTTCTTCACAAATATGTAGTAGGTAGATACCAAGCAACAGTAAATAATATACTTCATTAGACTTAGGTTACTAGTTGTGAAAATTGGTGCTTGAAATAGGTTGGGTTAAAACCTGTAATACAAGACACCAAGTCCTCACTTTCCGGATTGAGCTATTGTTGTTGAACTTAATCATTACTTCATTTAAACAGGTGATTAAATAACGTTATTTTAATGTCTGTTCGTAAAAAATCTTAGGTTATTTTTTTCTGTATCATATTATATGCTCTAGGACCCAAAAATTTGTATGACCTCTTTGCAAATCTGGTTTTGCAAAATGGAACCTGATTACGTTTCAATCTAGAGTTGAGAACTGGAATTGTGAACCTCATTGTTGAGAACCTCAAACTTTTTGCAATCGGTACAGTAGCTTATGTTCAGATTATTTCTAATAACGAATTCATGCGAAGTGAAGTGAGGTTCGAAGTGAGATGCGAGTTTATTTACAGAATCGACAGGCAGAATACGACATAGGTATGTCAATCAGCAGTAGTTGCATGTACAGAAGTGTCATCCCTGTTTGCATACGAGCATAAACACCGATGCGCGCGGGGAATATCATTAAGTACAAGTGACTTCATATTAAATTATTTAAGACTCAATAATATTCAAGTTTCTTTATACTTCATATTTTATGCCAGCACTCTATTTTACGCCACTGGGGTAAGGAAAAGGTACTTTTTTAATTAATATTTTGTTGGGGTTCAGCTAATTAGTAGATAAATAAAATATCCTATATGAAATTGGAAAAAGTATGTTTGTTTTTAAAAAAACATTTTTATTCCTATTTCTTTTTAGTAATAAATTTGATAAGAAGTGTAACTTTATAGACTTAATTTGATTCCTAGAATTTTTAACTGACACTATCAAAGTTTTCTTACAATGGTTAACGTTATATTAATACCTTTCATTAATTTTCCCATGGACCTATAATAATGGAAAGTTATTTTCTTCATGTCGTCAGCCAATTTTAGTGCCCAACAAATTGCGTTAAAAATTACAGTCTACCCAAAAATCGAGTTAATCGATTATCTAGTTTTGGCGAGGTCTCGCTCATCGGCAGTGCGGTCACGCGCGCGAGTGATCGCTACCAGCTACCGGCCTACACGTCTGCATTAGATTACACGTCTATGGACTTACATGTATTAGGATTATATATCATATAAATCTTGGGATATCGTCGCCTGTTTATACCTATTTGGTACGTATTGACGTATGTTTAAAAATTATTGAATAACAAAGTCCCTGTTCTTTGAAGTCTTCAGATGACTCTTAGTTGGTATCGTGTCGAGTCAATGCGTTCATATATTGTCTTACTGAACCAGTCTTATAATCTGTGTGACATAGTACTTAAATATTTGATTACTCTTGAGGCGGACTGTGCATAAAATCATTAGCAATGTGAAATGTAACTTTTGTTTTCTAAAGTTAATAACAAAAGTTCGTCATCTTTCATTAGCTCTATCTTATCGATCATACTGGTATTTCAAAAAAACGGAACCCTTATTGGATCACTTTGTTGTTTGTTTGTCCGTCTGTCTGTCAAAACCCTTTGTTTCAGGAACGCGTGGAGATATCGAATCGAAATTAGTCCCTTGTATCTCTGAAAAAATTAAACCTAAAGAAAAAATTAAAGTTAACCTTAAATAAAGATACGGCTGTTTATGCCACAAAAAACGCATATTTCGACACTCAAGGGAATCGAAATTTATAGGGTAGGTACTTTCCGTTGATCTAGAAATATGAAATTCTCCAAGTAATAACGTCTTATACTATAAGTACAGGGAAAAATCTGAAAACTATACATTTGTAATTAAATCATAAAAAATAAGAGGGTTTAAAGATGCATAACCTCAACAATCGCAGGCGAATGCGCTTACCCATTGTGCCATCGAGCATCAAATATAATGTTTTTAAAACATTTAAAATAGATTTTGTCTTCTAAATTCATTTTGTCTGAGCATAAGTGATATTAATACTCAAAACCATATTATCGTAAATAACTTAAAAAAATATTTTCAAGTTTTCGACCCGGATGCGGCCGGCGTGCGCTTGCGCCGGGCGCGTAGAAAGTGTCTCGCGTCACTTATGCCTTCGTCGTCCGCGAGGATCTAGCTATGAATATTAATGGCTTATCACAGATACTAGAAAACTGTACAAGGCAATTGTAGACGCTTCGAAGACTATACTGCTAGAATATATGCAATATTGTAAGTCTGTATCATTCTAGTTGTTATTGGATGGTCTTAAACTAAGTAGACATTCATACTTTGCTCTAAATAACGGAATGTTTGGCGTCATGAAACAAATATGGAATTTCATGAAATTTTTGGATACGATAAGTAACGACTTAAAACATAAAATGAACATTATGACTGTACACTTCTAAGATTTTCGCGCGTACAGTTCATTAGAAATAAAACACTTTTTACGGATTACAGCGCGTATATTATTAATTCAGGTGTTGTTTTGGAATTATTTAGTTTGTATTTATTGGTTTTTTAGAATTCCCGACGTTTCGGCACCTTTCCAGGGGCCGTGGTCACGGGAGGACTAAAGCAAAAAGGCTGCTCATATTTTTATGAAATTACCCGCTCGAAATTTTATAAAAATGTATTCAAGTTTATTAAATTATTTTATAGCTGCGTTCTGATTTTAATAATTATTACCAAATTAAATTGAATAAAGTTAATTAGAAAACAAGATCTAGCTACTGAATCTGGTAGTAGATTGGATCTGGCAGCCTTTTTGCTTTAGTCCTCCCGTGACCACGGCCCCTGGAAAGGTGCCGAAACGTCAGGAATTCTAAAAAACCAATAAATACAAACTAAATAATTCCAAAACAACACCTGAATTAATAATATACGCACTGTAATCCGTAAAAAGTGTTTTATTTCTAACATTATGACTGATTTGAAAAAAATTCAGTATGGTTCAATTACATCAACTACTTACATTATGCTGAGTAAAAAGAATATACGGTTAGTTGTTTTCATAATTTTCAGCAATGCATACCTGTTCCAAAACAAAATAAAAAAAATATTGTGGACTTTGTTAATTTAAATTGATGACGTCGAATTTGTAAGTACAACGACGTATAAAATACCAACAGGGTTCGAATCGTTATTTATAGCCCAGACTTTGCAAACTCAGTGGGTAACAAAAACGGTTCATCAGTTACTACGAACATGAGAACAGAAACTGAACAAAAGACGATCAGCCAAAAAGCCAGGATCGTCCGGGAAAAACTGCGCGCGGGCAATAACTCAAAACGGGCACATGCGACCGCGGCCAATGTGACTTACGCTGCCGTTTTTCAGACGCCTGTCACTCGTCAAACAGTCGTCGCGCTCATGATGGCCTGCCTCCGACGGACGCCTGCCAACCTCCCAGCCAACACACAAACGACGCAAGCCCACGCGAACATCCGCAAAAATAGTCACTAACTCTAGCGTCTTAAGTTACAAGATGGAATGCGCTGACGCATTGTTGGTGTTGTCGAAGTTGACAAAGGCAAGTGGTAGTGTTTTTTTGCCCTCACCGACCCGGCGGGCCCGGCGGAACTGACTCGCCCATTGTATGGTAATGGCCGGCCGGATTTCGTTCGCTCAATTATATTATGAAGCCCGAGCACACGACGCGAGTCAAAAGTCAGACTCTTTGTTGGGGAACGCGCGTGCCTGCGCCCGCGCACCGCACACTATACCTACCCGACATGCTTAACAAATTGTACATAGTTACTAATGAAAAGCCAAATGTTTTCCTCCAGTGACTAACGACGAGTTTTACGAGTATTCTCATAACTGTATGTATTGTATTTACCCGGTTATCATCAGTATTGAGTTCAATTCACTCCTGAAGACAAACGTTTATAGATTGAAATACTCCCGATATACTATTATTTTTTCACTATACAAGGTGTTACAAAAATACCCCTAATGCTGAATATGGTATATAGGGACCATCAAACTGAACAACTTTTACTATGGGACCAACTCTGAAATCGCGAAATAAAAAATCAGCTGTTTCATACAAAAATTAAAATCGAAAATATCAAAATGTATGAAACAGCTGATTTTTTTTTCGCGATTTCAGAGTTGGTCCCATAGTAACAGTTGTTCAGTTTGATGGTCCCTATATATCATATTCGGCATTAGGGGTATTTTTTTAACACCTTGTATAAATAGACAATAATACTTTTTGATCTCAAATCAACGTAACAAAAATCATCAATTTATAGAAGTAGGTACTAATGAAATATGTCGTTGTTACACATGAAACAAAATGACAAGTTAATTTATACTCATAATTATAATGGAAGAGTTTCGTGACCGGTTAACGAAAATGGATAATCAAGGAAAATTGTGAATTATTGTAACCTCACTCGTCACGAGCACAAAATGGAGCCACAAGGTCTAAAAAAATGTATCAACTTGTAAGAAAGAAGCAATTAAAATAAACATACAATAACATGTCATCTTTTACAGAATAAGAATATGAATAAGATTATTTTGAATTCATATTGTATTACTGTGGTGTCTACATGTGAAAGACAAGAGAAAACTATAATATAATGTAGGCTAGCAACCCCGCTGGGGTCGGCGGGTCGCGGGTTCGGGTGCCAGCGGTGACTACTCGGCGCGTGCGTCACACTCAGCAACGCTGCGAACGAGAATACAGGACGATTTGCTGTTAGAAATGTACAGTGAAAGTTGTAAAACAATCACAAATAACGTTAAAGTCCTCAATAAAATGTTTAGTCCTAAAAAAATATATGAATAGAATAATAGTCTTAATTTAATTTAAAAATAAATTGTAGTGCCCTAACGGGGTTCATGATGATACTTTTAATATTTACCACCATGTAAAACTCATGAGTCGATAAAGATATTTGTACTTGTATTTGTAGTCAATTTTATTACATTGTGTATGTTCTTGAGTTTTAAAATATCGAACACTGTTTACAAATAAAACTTTGTACAAACATCTTTAGAATCATTAAGAATATTCATTACAAATACATTCTATGTTTTCTTATTTACTAAAGTCATAATAACACCTACCCACTGAATTTTAATATGAGCCTGTTGCACAAATCTGACCTATAGCACTTTCTTCTGGCTCAATTTAAAAATAAAAAAAGTATGAAATTATTTGTCAAGTAATTAGAAATTACCGGACTGTGTCAACATTTACGATATTATCGTTTAGGTAGTGTTACATTAGCGGGTGGTTTCTGCACCGTGGCGATGGCGTGACGGTGACGGTAACCTCCAAACTGCACAATTAGCGTCCACGCACATCTCGGGCCGATCTCGGTTTCTATTCGGCCCATTACGCAATTATTCGATATTACAGTAAAATCGATAAATCGTTGCTTCCTCGCATGAGAGGCGCGCGCGTGTGCGAATGAATGCCAACACGAGCGCTGGTAGGATATCACTAAAGTATTATTTTCAGACTTTAAGTTGGTCATTCAAAAATACCTTAATACGTATAATAGTTTTCATAATCCTAATATTTTGAATCATTAAGTTAATCACTGTTGCATTGTCATGAGAGGGAATGTCACTATTTTTAGAATGTTTTTAGATATTTCATAAACCGCAACTTATTACAGTTCTGTACAAAACATGAAATAAACTTTTGATTTTATAATACACAGTAGCTTAAACCATAAAGTAATAATTTATTATTAAATTTTAGATTTTTCGCATTCACAATGCAATTTTTATATTAAGATAAATAATATTAGAAAAAATACTAGAAAAAATCGACTCACCCGTAGCACCTCAGACGGGACTCGAACCCGCACCCTTGGGATTCCGGCCCAATGCACTGACCAATTATGCTACCGAGTCGCTAGTGGGAGCGGCGAAATTTTCTAGTACTATTTCCTCACATTGATGAAATTGCGCTGGCTTGCAGCGAAGAAGTTAAAAAGTACTAGAAAATTTCGCCGCTCCCACTAGCGACTCGGTAGCATAATTGGTCAGTGCATTGGGCCGGAATCCCAAGGGTGCGGGTTCGAGTCCCGTCTGAGGTGCTACGGGTGAGTCGATTTTTTCTAGTATTTTTTCTAATATTATTTATCATAATAATTTATTAAACAAACTATTTTATAGCAATCATAAAACATTGGGTTAAAAAATATCGGTAAAGCATACAACAACACAAATAGACCGTAAAAACACTGTAAGCAGTTATGAACACAATTAATCAATTTATTAAGTCTAAAATTGTATTTAACTAATGCTGCTTGATAATATTTTTTATTGGCTTAACAACTGTCACTAGCGAAATTTTATTCAAATCGATTCTGTTTTATACCGTTGCATATGCAAAATGAGTGCGATATTAAAGTAGTTTATAACGCTAAGGACAGCTGGACGACCTTGGTAATTTATGTTTATATAAATATGTGAGTAAATTACTTGTATTTAAGCAGATATTGACACATTTAATACATATTTATGAAAAATAATGCTGAGGGGTTATCAAAGATGTCGCCAGTGATGGAAACACGTGCCGCAAATATTTAAAAATATCTAGACTCTTATCAGTTCTAAACAAGTGCGAGTCGGACTCGCGCACGAAGGGTTCCGTACCATTACCTATAAAAACGGCAAAAAACATATCTGTTGTATGGGAGCACCCCTCTGGTTTTTCTTATGAACATCTCAGAGTTTGAATAGATTGCTCAATTTTAATTAATTAATTTAGTATAATATAAAGATATAGAGGAATTTTCTTAATCAATTCTACTCCAAAGTTGAACGGAAAAATCAGCCAAGCTCTATCACGTTAAGATACATTTTTTTAGTACCCTAAACAGCTTTTCCGTGTTCGAGCTGCCGTATTTCGTCGGTACATTATTGTCGTCCACGTTCTGATATCATCGGACTATTTTTTTGTCAATAACCGAACCGGTCGAGAGTCGAAAAGTCCAAATTTGTAATGGGGCTTGTCAAAGCGCGCCGGGTCGTCAGTTAGTATGTTTATCGCGGGCCCGGCCGCCCTGATTGAAAAGCTCTGCGTTCCCACAGGGTAAGCCAGTCAGATGTATTCAAAAGAGGTTCTGTATGTTTTAATTAAGGTGACGAAACTGCACAGAGCTCATTGCTTGCACGGAACTCGTTTATTCCATGCTGGTTAGGCCTCTATGTTTATTGCTGCATCTTTATGTGTAAGGATGTTTCGGTAGATTTGATCTAAAATTTGCTTTATTACAAATACTAAGGATAGTTAAATATTTGTTACCTAGTAAGGGAAGAAAATCGGAATACAAGAGTACTTTTCTTTATCATAATGATAACCATCAAATAGTTTTGTGTGCGGGTCCCCACACCTACGAGTAGTTGTCCGATCGAAACAGTCCCAACCAAAATTGGTGGTATTATTGAAAAAGTCCGCCGATTCGATTCGGATTAGGTGCGCTTGCGCTACTGTTGATTCTAACTTATCGATCGTTCCACACAATCGATAGATGGCATCCCAATTGAGTATTCGGACCGCACTATTAAGCAATAGAGGCTTATTTGAATATGATTTGCGTAAATATGTCACTCGGGTACCGGAGCCTACACGCGAGATTTGATATATATTGTCTGTAAATATAATGTTGTCCGAATCAGACGCGAATGGATTTAATCTACGATTTATGGCTAGGTATTCGGTAAGAATGTCCTCTATCGGTTTTGCATTACCTAATAAACAACCGCCTGGCGATTGTTCTCACTTGTCAAGTCGGCTTTATAGAAATGTTCGTGATGAGGTATTGTATTCTAAATATTGTGCGATCCAATGCACTTGTATTGTTGAGGGTATACGTGCTTTGACTTGATAATCTCTATAAAAGTCTATAAAAAACAGTATTTTTAAAAAATACTCATATAAATCGTTGCCCTTGTTATACTTACAGTTACTTCTTTAAAAAAATATCGTAATTACAATGCTATTTTTATATTTAGATCATAAAATTAGAAAATAATATACTAGAAAAAATCGACTCACCCGTAACACTTCAGACGGGACACCTCGATATGATAGCCTAAAAGATAGAGTCAACTAAAAAAATAAATTAGAAGTATTAACATCAATAGAACTGAAGCTACACAAGAATATTGTGCCTAATCCCACAGTCCGATGTACCCATCAAACTTAGGCACAAATATAAATTTCAAAGTTTACTGTTATTTAGCCGCAGCGCAGCGCTTCTCACATAAATCTCGACATTTGGGTAAGTCAGGTATTAAGTGAGTTTAATCCGAGCTTTCGCAACGAGTTTCGTGATAATATAAAATACCAACAAGGCATAAAAATCGGATAGATTAATAAGTATACGGTACAGCTGGGGCCGGCGGTAATGTAATATGGCATCACGCTGCGCGCGCCGCTCTAGGACGAGTTATGGGACGCGCAAGCGCACCGAATTAGCTCAAACCGAGCGCGCGGCGGACTTCATTAAGCGCGCTCGATAACTCAGTCCTAGTGCTGCGCGGCCCTAAGCGGTGCCCAGCACGATGCTGACTCGTTAACGGAATCAAAGTTCATTTGCTTTAAAATATGACACAAATATCCATTTACAACAAAAAGTGAAATATTTTTTATTCTGTTTTATAGCTATTTTTCTTTGAAAGGTTTATATTACTTGAGTACAATCTCTGTTAGTATGGACTCAATAAGTAAACGACAATACTTTTTTGCGTATAAACATTAAAGGTACCGAGCGATAAAATAACTGCATAAAAATGTTCTTTTTTATGTGATAGGTACTTAACAAAATATTACAATAAAAAATCTTATGGTAACCATTGAACGTGCAAACATCACTACATATCGACCCCGAGCCCTCGGCGAAGGAGGATCGGCGATAAACTCAGACGACTGTTATGGCTTTAGATTACTGCAGTCAGTTTGTGGTGACTCCGTTCGAGGTTTAGGAGGCCCTTGTTAAAGACATTCACACCAGTATTCAAGATCAATACTCAAACGACCCTTGCCTATACGAACGCATAGCGTTGAAATAGTGTGTCTGTGATTAGTTCGTTTGTTTCACGTATTACGGGTGACGCTGTGTGTCCGCCGACACTGTGAGACCTCATTATATAGTAATGTTTGTGAACACGGACGTCAGAATTTTAAAACAACCACAAAGCTTTTGATAAATTACAATAAAAATCATTTTAAGACATAATAATAGGTATGACCTTTGACAGTCTTTTGACAGTTGATAATATTTCGATACGGTCCTTGAGAATATAATAAAAGTCCGTTGGTCAAATATGACCAACGGTCAACTCTTTGGAAGCAAAAGAAACAAATTCAATTGAATAGTGATTTGTTTTTGTTACTCAAGAAGGAACGCCCTTCGCAATGAACGCATCATCGATTACAAATTCAAATGGTCACACGGCGACAATGACACTCCGATTGGCGCAACGGTCGCTTATTTACGACTTTTGTTTACCGCGTTACTCTACACGACGAACAACGACCGTAAATTTCACATCGGTAACGTGATAGGAGTGACCGGTGGTCACTTTCCACCTGCTGGCGCACAAAGAAGGGTTGGAGAGTAAGACGTCTCTAGGTAATTTGATAGTTTTTGATCGCTCAATCGCGGATGTCGCGCGCGGCGGAAGCGATAAATACATCCGAGCAGACGATTTGTTTGCCTGTCGCGTTGACGTGTGATTCGATTTACAATGATGTTCGGCCGCTTGTTCCTCGATCAGTAAATACGTGTGAGCAAACAGCGGGGCGATCGGCTCCGTGGGTAGAGGTGGTGTGTTGGTGCAACGTCCTGGTTCCGGGAACAGTCGGGAGCGAGTGAGGTGATGTGGACTTATGACTAATCAAACATTCTTTGTTTCAGTTGTCTAATGCGCACCGATTGCTACTTGCTAGTTACAGCCTCTGGAGAAACATAGATTACATATTAGAATAAACTATATCGGGATTTACACCATGTACCTGTTTATTTTTGAGACTCCGATATTTCGGCGCAGTTACAGGTACATGGTGTAAATCCCGATATAGTTTATTCTAATAACGTCAAAAACCATGGAAATTTAAAACATTAGATTACATATTGAAACAAAAGTGTAGTAAAGTCGAATGTCCCGCTCTATTGCCTCTATCAAATTATCTGACTAGGTAAAGAAAGAACTGTAGTTAGTAAGTATGATGTTAAACCCCGGATATTTAGGTAATGTTGTGATAGGGCGACATTATTTACGTACTTACTTAAAATTCGTGTTTGGTCATTCTTAAATTACGCACCAAGCGTCCTAGCCCCTTGATTAGTATGAGTTTAATAAATGTTAAGGCCTACTTTGTTTACATCAGATTCTTTAATAGAAAATGACGTATCGACAAGTTGCTGTATTGTTTTAAGTAGAGCAGTCTTATCAAGAAATTGTATTATCAGTACCGACGAACGATCCCTAACTTGTTCGGCGCAGTGCCCGCACGAAAGTCGCCGCGAGCAAACACTGGGGCGCTAACACGACGCGCAAGCACAAGACAATGACGTCACAGTCATCTTCAATAACCGCTTTAAAACAACTGATAAACGACACTTAGCGTACGTTCACGTCACCTCACTGTAAGTGACAAACATAAATAATTATTAAAAGTGTATCGGCTTGGTGTGAGGAGCTAATAGTCAATGATTTTCCAATTTATTCGGGCTTTTGGTATAAATGATGGCTGGAGATTCTTCGTTAGTTTGCAGTTATTATATAGAATTTTAAAATAATGATCCCGTTCATATAACTCATGTATAAATGTTAAATAGGTAAGTACATCATAATTTTTAGGGCTCCGTATCAAAATGATGCCCTTGTGGCACCTTATGGTTCTACTCAGTCTATTTGTCTGTCACAGTCGGACACTTCAAGAACTACTAATGTTATTAACTTGAAATTTGGAATATCATAGATGACGTTTGCCGAACTATTTTGCAAATAAGAAATAAATAAAAATAGATATATTTTTTGGCAACAGGGACTGAAAGTAGGTCTTAAGAATTCAAAGTGGAGTTACTAGGGCATGTGTGTGGGATATCATATGAAAGAGCACTGTTCGCACATTCTCAATATTTTTTTCATTTTTTAGGCCGTATAGTTTTCGACTTTTAATAAATTTAAAAAAATACCGATTGTAAATATCGGATTTGATAAAGCTGACGAATTTCCTTCGCCGTTTCTTCTTCTCAGCTATAAAATAGACGTCCGAACGGGTAATTAGGGTAAAATTAATTGGACGATTCAATTTAATAAATATTATTTTATTTAAGTTGATTTTACTTTGTTTTACCATTCCTGACAAGTGCGGCTGCTGCTGCCGTCATCAAAGCGCGCGACATGTCGCCGCAACAAAAGCACGACGCGTCGCCGCTGACGCGAGTTTATCGCGCGCGTTCGGACTCCCTAATCTGATCGTCTCTTACTTTCAATCATATTCGTGGAGGATTAATGTGGATATTCCACACCAAGTCAAGAAATTTTTCAAATGAAAAAAAAAAACTTGAAACTACGAGTATTTTGAGTAGTTGTAAATCAATGTTTTCTTTTTTTTATCTCTGTCGAAAATAATTAGGTGGTTTCAATGGATGAAATCAATTACGCTATTTTTTATAAAGTAAATTAAAAGACCTATTTTATAACATAAAATATGAACATCGTACCGTACATTTGACTTTCAGTGTAATGAATAAACACAGAACCTAGCTAAGCTACTGTGGAGCTACTTTCTTATCACGCAATTTCATATAACAACCACAGCAGTTCATTATCAAGTGCGTCATTCCAACGAAGGTGACGATACCGATCTGTGTATAAAAAAGTTGTCATTGTATCATTTACAGCTCAGCCGCCAGACAATAGGCAGTCGCGGGATTGAAAAAACAATCTTCGTGATTCTCTATGGATGTGAAAACTAATAGTCAATGTTGCACTGTCACGTCATGCCCTTATATAGAGATACGATTTGACGTCAGTTTCTCTTTACTTTTTATCTCATTTATAGTAGACATCACTACTATACTCATATGGATTAAGCATTGATGAAGTCAAATACTAATTAAAAGCTATCTTGATATCTTTTTGATAGTTTTTAAGATCATTCAGCCATGGTAAGTTCATAAGAGAAAAAGGCGTATCCACATTAAACCAGTGACCAAGTTGCAGATTAACTCATGAAATCGGATAAAGGTCGAGTAATAACCGCGCGACGTCGCGCGATAAACGAATATTTACAACGTTTTGTCGCGGCTGCGCCTGCGTCGCTGCACGGACACGCCCGAGATCCGAATTACGCGCGATCGGGTTACACGAGAGATCACTTTTCTTAACGATTCATTCATTCAACTTTACTTTGTTGAGTGAGACAAGTTTTTTGTTTCGACACCACTAATTGACTTGTTAGTTCATCAAATTTAATTTCGAGATAATAAGCAAAGAGAAAGAAAAATAGAAAGTTGAAGATAAGTTGCCAAACATTCTTTAGAATCTATATTACTCTGCCACACTAGCCAAAGTAACATTTGCACATTTTCGTTATCACTTCCCTTCGAAACAAGTTTGGTTTTGAAGTTTTAAAATGCGATTGTTAACGAAACCTGCCCCCCTAGCATGATCACCCAAACGCGATTTATCATGTTTAGCTGTCCTAAGACAATGGATTTTAACTGTTGAGTGTCGATAAAACGCTATATCACGCGATATATATCATATTTAGGTGGTCATGCTAGGGGGAAACTGAAAAAAAATACCAAACACATAAATATTAACGTTACTGAAACTTACGGAACGGAGTTTTTCTGCATTGCTGATCAAATCTTAATCTAAATGGAAACCTATGAATGTTGGAGGAACACTTTATTTTATACCATAATTGGTTAGAGTGACTTAGTTTCAAATAGGTACGTACGATACCTGGCACTTATCAAAAACCTTTTAAAACCTTTTTTTCTTACAATAAGTTCACTCAATGTGGGCTAAGTTAAAGAACCTCATTTATTTATGAGCATTTATGAATGGCGACCATCTCGGCAGTATTCGAATGTGTGTCTAAAAGCATTCCTGGTGTGTTTGCTCGCGCCGACCTTGGCTGCTGCTGTTTGCGCGCACGCACATCCGCGACGCGCCATTACCAGCTCTCCACGATGTGTACACGCGGCACTACAATGTTAGGCAGAAGGTTAGCTTATTTCTAAGTCAGTAACACGGTATGATTGTGGTTAAATCATACCGTAAAAATTAAACCTCGTAACTCCTGACGGGTTGTATAGGACGTCAACGTTATTTTAATTTTTTTTTGTGCAAACGAATATTATTTTATACTTTTTGTATACGAACAGCAAATGTTTGTGTAAAAAAGACCTTTTTAATGATTAATCGTTGCTAGAGGGTGACTAAACCACTTGCCTTATTGCTTGCCCAACATCCTTTCTGCGATCTATAATAATTGAGTTGTATCTATAACACTTACTACGAGGAACACATTATTATTTTCGCAGAATTAGCTTGGTATGACCATATTTGGCGTCTGTGGCGCCTACGGCAAGCACTGGTTGATTAGATAGACATACATTATTGCTCACCTGTGTGTATAAAGTGAGACAAGTGGTCCTTCTGTTGTTTAAATTTTAGTGTGAACAGCTAAAGTGCACTGAACTATCTATCGTCACCTGTCAAAATAGACAACGGACTACAACGAAGGATCCTAACGGCGCTCATCGAGGAAAAGTGACATCGGTTTCATCACGTCTTGTTTCATACGGGCGGAACTTCGGGATAACTGGCATCAGTGAAAACAAATTTTCATTTGAATTAGTTATCAAGTCACAATAAAAACAAGAAAAACGTAGTATCTTAGAAAATATTTATTTCTGGATTGGATGGTGTGTAGTGGATGATAGTGGACAAATAAACACGATCCTAAAGCTTATAACTCTTGCAACTTATTTCTAATAATGAATAAATGTGTTTGACCATAGAATTATAGTGATTCTTTTCCCAGCATAAATAACACAAGCGTTACAACGTGGTTCAAGAGATCGCCCAAACAATCGGTCGTAACAAAACTCTCCCAAATTTCGAACGGAACAATTTTGTCCCCGATCTGTGTCCACATAAATAACGACGGCTAAACGTAATGTCCCAATAACACGCCTAAAAAAACAATATACCGGAGGGACAAGCAAGTTCACACACTCGATTATTTGAGGAGTGCGTGGGAGAGCGGCATTACCATAGTGCGCCATATCGTGCTGGGACGCCCGCGTGATGCGACGGATGTACCTGCACACTCACCGGCGGATACTAATAAAAGTGACACGAAATATTTTATGTAATAAAGTGCGCATTTATTCAATGTAAAGCGAACTTGAAAGTCTGGACATTTTCATTTAGAAAATGCTGTAAAGGTAAAAGAACTTGTGGTAGTCGTACATGCCAGAGATGTGGCACAATGTTGAACCACTGTAGGATTAGGTATTGTTAATTCTTGATTCTGACATAAGAGATTACTTAAAATATGGTTCATAGATTTCAAAACCAAAGTAACCACAAACAGGTTCTATTAATGTAGTTTGCGTCACAGCTCATCGGATAAATGAAATGATTGTCTATGTAAACCAACTTTACAAAAGTTCAACTGATCTTTTATTGGTAACTCCGTATTAAATTTCACATTACAGAGTTTCAAGCGTGCCTAAAACTTGAATAACGTGACCAATTAAATATTTGCTATTAGCGGTCAACATAATGATCATTAATCAGGCAATAACATAAATCATTCAATCGTTAAAACCTCTTTGACTGGGGACATAAAATTTTACGATTTTGTCTATGGCAGTTTGCTGAATTAATGAGGCGGACAGTGGTTGGAAGGCCTGCGCGGGCGCAGAAGCCACTGAGTCGCGCCGTTAGCTCAAGGGCGCACCACTTGGTTTTGGCAGCGTCTAAAAGAAAGCAAACTTCAAGCCGATGAGTGAGCAAACATCACTTTACGATATACACCCACTATATTCTAGGGCTGTCAATGTGGGCTTTTGGTTTTGGATCAATGCTCTTAGTTATTATTTAATAAGTCTTGCATAAAACTGATCGGTTACCAGGTCTGTTTATGAACTGCTGTCAATCTTGATGATATTATGAAACAGACAAAAGCCGGTCTCCAGCTGGCTCACATTTCATATCTATAACTGCATTAACCTGTTGCAATAGTTTTTGCTTTGTCACAAATCTTGGATGGGTCTTATCTTTATAATAGGAGTTTCATAATCACAGTGAAACATTTAATAGCCAGTTAAATTTCGTCATTGAGCTGAGTCTATCTATATAAGAGATTTTTCATTACAGTAACTTTTCAAAGTAAGTCACGAGTCGCTATCCAATCGAATCGTGCTGGAAACCAAGTCTTACGTGAAATAGTATTGGGAAGTATTGTTTTCTTACATACGTAGGATATTGCTCTACGCTTCTACACAGTAGAAAAAAGGGTCTGAAAAAATTAAAATTATTACATTCGACCATCATAGACACTTTTCCCTTCCTAACATGACCAACGAAACACGATATGATATAGCGATTTTTTCGTTTAACTGTCAAAAGACAATGGATTTTGATAGTTGGTTGTCGATAAAACGCTACATCACGCGATTTATATCGTGTTTCGTCGGTCGTGCAAGGGGGCTGTCATTAAACAAAATAAGATTTCAGTATCTAGTTAACCCTAGAGCGGTGTTTGCGCTTCGGTGCGAGTATGCGCGCACCTGACACGCGCGTGCGCCGCCACTTGTCCGCCGCCGCCCCGGACCGGTCGCCGGACAGCCGGTTGTCCGACAAAACGGTTGCGGTCGCGGGCCCAGGCGTCAAATAACGGTATCAATTTGAAGTTCGTAATTGATTACACGTGAGAAGATTTATCTCCACTCTTCAAGACTTGTTTAAATGCCATTCCATTGTTGGTATGAGCCGAGTCACTTAGCAAATCGACACTAATTAAAATAATGAAAGCTAATGAAGTCAAATTTACTTGAAGTATATCTATCGACATAATCTTCTGGAATTTTTACATTCCTAGGAGGTATTAGTAGAGATTTTGTATCTTTTTGTTATGAAATTATCTCTATCTTTAACTGTAGCTTCTTTTATTTTACATTATAGAAGCTTTTATGAAACTTATTTGTTTCAACAAGCATACCTGTTTATTTTTATTTTATTTCTTAAGAGAAATATATGTAGTGAGTTCATTACTAGATGAAGTTAAATCAAAGGATTCGTTACTACTTTACTAGAAACGTATAAAGTTTGAGCCGTGAAATATGCGCAATCAAACGTTATTAAACTGTCAAAGTTAATACAGTTGTTGTGTATTTAACGATTTCCTGAAAACTGCGGGTGTGAACATAATTAAACACGTAATGACGGTTACAATATGGTGGCGTGGAACCATTACTGTATTGATTAACATAATCAATAAACGATTTGTGGAAAAACTGTCCGTCGAGACGTATTTAATTCTGAGTGGATATCAAGTCGAATAAATCGAATGCATTTGGTTTTTAGAATCGAGGAGTGAATGCAATGAATCTTGGCAGCGAGTGTACGTAGGTAACCAACATGCAGAAAAATATTGGTTTTACATTAATCTGAAACAATGTTCATCACAATTCACGCAGAGATAAGATGAGAGAGAACCATTTTGGACTTAATTACATAATCACCTATGAGGAAGGCTTCTTCCCCAACAGTGGGGACATTAATATTTTGTTTTGTGGCCGGATTTCCTTATCGGTTGCATGTTCAATATAGCTGGCCCTTATCAGAAGAAAAGCATGGAAAATGAATTCTCGTCATGGATAATGAAAAGGTTTAGTTTGGTATAGTGGTCACGTGGATCTAAGCCTCGGTGACGTCACTCGTCGGCACGCAGAGTGCGCGGTGTATCACGTGTGTGCAGTGTTTGTTGCTGGTTCATCACCCAGCTATGTGCTCGTGGGCAGGCACGGCATCATATTTGTTTTTAGTGGCTTTGCAAATACGGGGTGCTGGCTAAGACCAATGTTTTGTCTCCATTGTTTAAATAAAAAAAAACTATCGATGTAAACATACTAAACACAATCGGCCTTACTACAAAAGATTTTAAAACAGTGTCTAAGTTAAACACTTATTGAACAGTGTTTTAAAATCTTTTGTGGTAAGGCCGAATAACTTTATAAAGCTCAAACACACTCAGTTCTTATACTCTCAAGTCTCAAGTGAAACAGACCTATTACGGATGATAAAATTCTATAGCTACGCTCTGAGCTGTAATATTCAGCTGTGCTATTCAATAAGCTACATCTGACCCATCGTCAATGTTTATAACCGTGGGAAATTATTGCATATTTTTTGAAATGTTGTCTTAACGATTGCAGCGTTGATACAATTCCGCTTATTCCAGTGCAATTATAACAACTTCATATTATAATTTATATGGAAACGTTAATTTTTTTTAAATAGTTGTCTAAGGATCAAATACATGACAATCATTAACCCTTCAACGCCCGAAAAATGAGACACAATAAATATTCCATTGCTAACGGCCGCATGCGTCCGCTCGGGCGTTGATGAATTAAGCACGTAAATTTATACGTTCCAAGCAAATCCTTACTATTATCAATGAGAAAATATTAAGTTTGTTTGTTACGCTTTCACGTCTTAGCTACTGAACCGATCATCATAAAACTTTGCATACATATCAAGGGTACAGATAAGGACATAGGGGTACCTTTGATCCAAAAAAAGTACTGTTCCTGAGGGACAGATATAAATAACTGTCCACGCAGACGAAGTCGCGAGCGGTCGCTAGAGTAAGATAAACATTATCTACTCTTAACAATTTCTTTACAATTTACATTATATCGAGTAAATGTACTACAATGTTCGGTGAAGGTTCTGTTTGGTGTCTGAGCGCTATCAGTTGAATCTGCGTCTAGTAATAGAGTCGCTGAGGCATTATCGATGGCATCTGCAGGTATCCTACTGAAGCGGAATTAGCCCTTAAGCCCGAGACAGACGACCATCTAAAACAAGTAAGTATTAAGTTTAAATATAAATAAGTTAATCGGTGACTTATATTCGATCTATTGTTTGTGTTTGTAATTAAACTAAACGTAAATTAAAAAAATCCTGGTTTGCTGAGTGACGTTTGTTAATTTTTGACTGGTCCAACCCAAAGACTTCTACGTATATACTACACTAGACAGGCTAATTGCTCATTAGGTTACGGTGCATGCACCGAAACTTCTTTGGTCTATTGCGAGCGACCGAGAGAAACGGTTGATGCGCCGCGAAGGTTGGTTGTGACACAATTTTAGTTTTGAACAGCTCGTCATGGAATTGAAGTCATCGGTCCAACCATTACATGAATTCTTAAAAATATCAAGGAAAGAGGTTTACTTTCAAACAGGTTGTTAATATTTTCTGGCACATAGATATCCAGTCATTTCAAAAAATCACGGTACTGCGCTATGTCTATCAAACCGTTCATCATTATGGGTTAATTTATTGAGAATGCTAACAATATTGACGCACACAGTCATTTCCAACAAACACAAGGTATTAGAATGTTTATTGATAATTATCGACACACTGTTTAGCGCGGAGATCTGCGCTCATTAGCAGCTATATAAATGCAAATGATGAGATTTATGGCGCAATGACGGATTCTTTCACAGCCAGTTTAGCAGAGGTAATGTGCCGCTGCGGCTGTCACGCCGCGTGCGCTGCGCTTCCTACCCTTGACGCACTAGCTCTACATTCACGTTGGACTTATGATTTGGGATTTGGGTCCACCTGCTCTGTCCAATTAGATGGACTACGGGTTTTCTGTCGCTATGGGCAGTGGTCCAATTATTATTAAACAACAAAATATTTGGTAAGATTCTGCCAACACTGTAGGGTTACAAGGTGAATAGTGTTAAGTATGCTTCTTTGAGTACTATTCCAAGCACAAGATTTTATTTCCGAACAAATAGATTATAATTCTAGTCTAACAACGTGCAGCTTAATTCTTAACCCAATAATAATAAATGACAATCTCAATCCAAATTTAATTATAATGTTTACAAATAACTAAGTCAGCGTTCTCTTGAATTCTAGAATGCCATCCGAGGGATTGTATTATTTTTATTCCCATGAAAACTAGTTAATTCAATGGCCGCACAATACTGGTGCAGTGGTACTGGTGCAAACGACAAGTTACAATTTCAATGTTGATCAATATGGTAAGCCTGCAGGTTCAAGTACAGAACATAGATTGCCCACAACTTTTGCAGTAAGTAACTATTAATTTAGCAGAATTTTGAGGTACCTCTACCGTACATGCTGAGTATCCGTAAGTTGTTTTAATTATGTGGATGATAGTATAGTCTCCGAAATTAGAGATGGGTGATATCTCCAAATGTGCAGGCGCTATAAAGTGTCGAGAGCCGGGGTCGGCGGCCGCTTTCCAACGCCCCAGTCGTAGAGTAGACAGTAAAGCAACTCTGTATTCTGATCCCTAGTACGAGTTTCTGTTAACGGCTTACAACATCGAAAATAAGAATATGCTGTCAGGCCAGGGACACTCCGCACTTTAGGCATGAAGCTATAAGTACGTGGCGGGTCCGTTTAACCGGGCCAAGCTCAAAGACTGCCAGGCGTCAGAAGAGATAAGAGCTACGCGATAGAAAAAGAGGCAACTTCTAGATGAATATAGCTGTAGGAAATTAGCACTGTTAAATGATCTTGCGGAGTGTCCCTTCTGTACTTGTACTATTATGTATTTTGTGATACTGTAGATTATATATATTACACAGTTGATGACTGTAAAAGAGACAGAGTGATAGTTGTCAATAACAAATATTGTTTGGATGAATTCACACTGAGGCACTGCATCACTTGTTGCTTTGGCTGAGCATGTTTGTACTCTAGAAGATATTTCTAGTATCGTCACATAATCATCGCTGAGAAAATATTGCTTTATTGCGGCGGCCTATGAGAATTCCTCATACCAGTCAAAAGTTATATGCATTAAATAAACCAAAAATAATACATAGAACACTTATCAAAAGAAAATCTCAAATTTCAGGAACTTTAGAAACAGAGTTGAAGTATTTTCAACATGAATGTTCTGTGGAGTATTACTTACTGTGATATAGTGCACTGGGCATGCGCGGGCGCAGCGTCCAGCGCCGCCCAAACTACCGTCCGCACGCGCATGTTTAGATCGAGATACCCGCGTTAATTACGATCTCGCTGTCACGCCCGCTGCGCCGCTTAATGTGCCCCTCAGCTTTATTATTAAAATAAAAACCACACTTTTGGCACTTTTTACGACCGCTTTCGACTAGACACCGTTAGGACGCATCGGTCAGCGTGTTTGGGTGCAGCTTATCTAAATTGAAACGGTATGGTTTACTAATTATTACAGTAGGGGAATTTATTTGCAAATAATGCGTGATAGCCTTCTCCTCATGCATTAGGTATGAATGTGACCCAAAATGACAATTACTATAAAGACCCGCATGTTATTGTATTTTAAGAAAATACAATGTTGACTTAAGAATATCATCAGTATTTTAGATTACCTAGGTTAAATCCTAATATTCGTTCCTACAAGAAAGGAACTTAGCAGCAATATGCTACAGCAAAACGCTGAAGTTTGAGGTCAAACAACCAAAAACCAAAAGTCTATTTGACCGAGCGAGCGCGCAGCTCGAGCGAAGCGTTTTTGTTTCAGCTTGGGCAAAAAAAAGCTTATTTCTCTCTTAACCGATTTTCGTGAAATTAATAAAGTATTTTTTGTCAGGACAGATTTTCAAAATTTTTCGAAAAAAAAACCACTTTTTTTTAAACAACACAATTTGAGCGAGGTCTACAGCTCATTGGACACTAGTGATAAGAAATGTCTCGAGTTATTGTTACTATTATATTATTATAAACAAGACCTATTGCTACAAATACTTATTATAAATATTTTTTCATTTTAAAATTTAAATATCGTGCGTATGTATACGTAGATTCCTGCCTACACATAAAGATATGCAATTAATAGTTTCATATCACCACACATGAAAGAAGATATATTTTGATGGAATTATTGAATCGTTGTAGCTCGAGATTAATTTCCATCGCATATATCGCGCATAGACGTTTACACGACGACGATGAAACCGAGCCTTCCATTAATATGTAGTTTGCATGCGACGGGGCTTGTCGGCCCGCGACTTATGGAGCTACTGGTCTTCATCTGAGAGAGGATTATTTTTAATTTATTTTACTTCTTCACTTGTTATTTTGTAACTTATTTGCTACACTGATATATATTTATAATGAGTTCTCACAGTAAATAGACGTTTATATAATTTGGTTGATGAGCTTTTTACAAATTCGAATTTCCTTTTAGCTATTTCTTTGTTAGTTTAAAATCAACAATAACTCTAGAGATATTGTAATCAGACACCCAAATAGAAATAATACTCCTTAAAAATATTAGCCTAATTTCCTATTGCTATTTCAAACTCTTAATAACTATGAAACTACCAAAAGAGAACAAACAATATTCCGGAGATCCCTGCTTGGTTTTCTACGCTTATGTTTGAGACTGCAGTAGCAAACTAGTATTACGTGTAAAACGGACATCAAGCTATGGCTCCTGAGGCAAAATCAATTGGTTGTATCACGCACTCGCTGCATCCACTCATAACATTATTTTACTCACGACACGCGGTCAAGCCAGACCAATCAAGGACGTGGGCGAAGAGATCCAGCTGCATGGGGTAATGGAATAAAATTTTGGGTATTTATTATCCCTCTAAAGGTTAATCAAATAGGTTAAAAATTTTACGACCAAAAAAAAACTTGACAGAAGAGACCACTTTAGAGTTCTTTTTATTTAGAGAACACTGACGTTACTCTAGAAATGTTATTTTTCAAAAGACAGTCCTTTATTTAGTATTAGACTGTATGATGAGATGTCCAGCAGGCCTGCCACGTAACTCAATTGCTTTCAAATTGCAATAGTTTATGAAGTCAATGCACTGTCCTGCCTTGTAATTGTGTTATGATATGACAAGGACGGACAGTGCATTGGTATCACTATCGCTATAGCTTTGAGTTAGGCGGTAGAGCCCCAGTTATCTTCATGACTAATTGAAAAAAAAACATCGACTGATGATAACTTGATAACAGCATACAGACAGACACGTTTCACTCCAATTAACGAAAGAGAAATTAACGGACGTCATTCCTAGACGGTTTAAGGTGAATCTCCCAATACACGATCGAAATTAATTAGGCCCCGTCTCCACGCAATAAACTCGACGAGACGTATCCAGTCCCCAAAACACACCTTCCAAGTCTTCACCACTAGAACACTGTGTTTCTTTTTATCTAGGAAGCTGTACAAATCGCTTGACCAAATGTGTTGTGTAGACACAGTGCGCGTAGGTAGAAAATGCGCTGTAGACTTTGACTTTGAAGAATTAATTGGCGTAACGGCAAGTTGTTTAATTGCGGCACTCGGACCAAACGTACTTAGGAACCGGTGCGCCGCTAAATGTTAGAAACTTGTTGTCTTGAACTTCTTAATTTAACTTAAACGCAGACAATTAATTTTTATTGCTGTTTTTTTGCAAATTATTTGGTGAAATTCGAAGTTTTTTTTAAATGGACCCTAAAATAACCCATGTATCGAAATACGTTAATTGCTGGCTGATGCGTATGATTTTTCAGCTTTCACTTGCTTGGATTGAACTTTGTCCATCAAGTACATAAACTTTTTTTTTATACAAAGTCGGCAAATTATTAGGTATGTGTGAAAATGCCTATCATTAGTAACGCACGGGTTTGATTCATCTTAACTAAGAACCTATTTTTTATCTGTCACTTTTTCGATTGATTTAATTAACCATTATGTATATCACAAATGACGTAAAGTAATATTTGATAATTTTATTTCAATTATTTATTACTACGTTAAATTTTACTTCAACTAAATATTTAACGAACGTTTTAACAGGTGATAGCTTATTATTTTATTAAACTACAAATTATATTACACGGCGTTGATCGCTCTCTAATTCCGATAAACTCCTTATTTCGTACGTAATCAAAAAACACATGGCATTTAAAACAGAATGCTCTTGTAATCGATTCCCCTTACGACCGATTGTCGACACTTTAGGTAACAAAAAATATGTCTCTCTGACACCTGCTGCTGCCTTCGAGGAGTGGGTAAAATGGATGGTGGGTAAAAACATGGCGCGTGTGTCATGCGCGTCACACACGGAGCACGTTCTGTGAACCCGATTTGAAACTACTTGGAGAAATGGTGACTCTGCGCTAGTGTGAGGCGAACTTAACGTGAAAGGTTCCTTGCTGTTATTTTTTTTGTTGTTTCAAGGGAACATGGGAACATTAACATATAACTACTTTCTTTACTATTCAGCTTTCACTTTACCTCTAAAACCTTATACTCCCTGAAACCCACCATTTACTTTCTTTACAGTATCAATACTGATTTTGCATTTACCAATAAATGTTATTTATAAATTGATAAATCCTTTCAAACTCTATATTCTCCGTTACAAATTGGATCATATTTCTAACGAGATTCCCAAAATTTCGATCGCTCTAAAAGTTCTTCAACTTTCAGTTGCGTCATACTTCTCCAAGTACTTCGAAACCCTGAACCGTTTGTTTATAGTTTAGTGGTAGCGAGTCCACCTGTCCTACACAGAAGGGCGTAATGATTCAATAGTTCCCGATACGAACAACGGGAAAAACGCTAATTTGTTGGAATTTCTGGCGAATACTTCATTAACGTGGTTCAAAATATTAATTAAACTTGCAAAAAGACATACCAAAGTGTGGCAGAATTAAAGAGAAATAATATTGAGTTCATTGATGAATTGATAAATACTCCTGTTTTATTAATTAGTATATATATTGTTAAGACATAATTATGTTTTATTGTTCTTCTTCTTGTATTACTTACAGTGACATTTTATTTTGAAATCTACAGTTTATTTTCTACCGGTTAATGAATACGGGAGCTAGAGATGAAATAACCACTTTAGCATGGAATCTACTTTACAAAGTCATCTTGTTTGAAGTTCCTTAGTGGTTTGTTACATTTTTTATATTTCAGACAAAATGGTACCTGTCCTTTGTTTAGCGGTACTAGTTTATATAAGGTCCTCCAACAATAGGAATATCCGAAGGGTCTTATAACTATTTAATTGGTAATCTTACAACCTAATTATCTTCGTGATTGTGCGATTGCGTTGCCAAATAAACTTTATTATTATTTAGAACAAGTTTAATTTTTTCACAGCCAAACGGCCAAATACTCAAAGGAATCTTAAAGTTAAGGCCACATTAAATTCAAAAAAGTTGTCATATTTGACAGAATCTCTTTGAAAGTGACAGCTTCCTTGAAGTTAAGGAGACCTTAACTAAAGATTTTAGCTAAGATGCCTTTGAGTATTCGGCCGTGGTTTAACCTGTAATAACGGCCCTAGGCCAAATATGTTACAGGGTATGGTATGTTTGAAGGGAAATGTGGGGTTATGTTATTTTCGTCAATCTCCATGAACTTTATTATTATTAACCAACATTGTCGCACGTCGCGTCGCCTGCCCTGCGCCACCTGTCGGGCAGGTTGCGCAACATTGTTGCTATCCACGTTGCTCGCGGTTGCTCAATGCGTGCTCCGATTATGTTATTAAATTAACAACAACATCTGAACACTGATCGAAGGTCAATTTTATGACCTTAGTTGAAAAATTAGCAACATTGCTTATTTCATAAGATCGTTCTCTAGTGAAGACTACGGATGGTATACAGTAGGAAAATCAATGGATATTATACCTACATAAAAAAATGAAGTTGTTTTTACTCTTCGAAATAATTAAGCTCCTAATAAAATAAAATGATGTTATATTTTAATTAAATTGTTCTTACAACAATGCTAATTGGCCGTCATCGTCATAAAATCTTTAGTTAGGAACACGTAGCAGGTAGTCAAAAATATTATCTACACGTTTTAATTAGAAGCGTTAATATAATTAAATATAATTGAATAGTGCAAAAAGTAATCGTTTAATACAGTAAGTTATACACAACAATAGCGGCGTTGCCTAAAAACAGATATAATCGCGAACTAGGCAAACTAGTTTTGGAGTTATTACACCAACTTCCAAAAAAACGTCAAGGTCGTCTCTCCGATAATCTCGCAATAGCTAGAAATTACGTCAAATGCATTATAGTTTCATCACGCTTTAAATAAACACGATAAAGATTAATAAATATTTAGTTGCCAGTGTAAATAATGTATGATCTTAATTAAATAACGATGAGCCGGCGCCTGCGCGGGCGCACAGCGCGGCGAGAGTGCGCACTTGTCGCGCGCGGCCAAGGAAAACGTCTGTCCACACCCATTAGGAAACGTCTTGCACGTGCCGTGACCAGTCATTAACGCGACAACATTCGAACCACATCTCGACGCTTAGCATACATAACCCGACAATCAATCACTTTACACAAAAACAACAAGTTAATTTTGGAATGCATAATGCCATGCGCCCGTACTAGAGCGCCTAGTGAAATGATTCACTATTCTAAAATGCTAATGCTCGATGATTTACATTCCCGAATCTCCGGCGCACGCGCCGCTTTCCGGGTGTGTAATATTTTTTCTCGTTGCGAGACATGCGCGAGCGTGAATTAGTATTGTAATGTATGCAAATTTTTGCTAAAGATCCGTCTGAGGTTTTTGCTCTCGACTTAATTCTAGGGCAACAGAACTTTGAGCATTGCAATCGTATTATCATAATGGAGAAAAAGTTAAATAATATTCATGACATGTTAATTTGGCGGTTTATAAGTGTTAAAGGCGTATAATTGAGTGTTGTCGGTGCGCGGGCGCCGGTCAGTTATTGCTTCGTTTGTGGTTTTACTTTTTACGAGTGTGCCATGTTTACATTTGGAATTATAGCGTATGCCCCGGTAGCGGGCTGCGTACAGTAGGGCATCTTTGCGCCCTTGAAATTATTAAATCACTCTCGATTTTCTTCAAGACTTTGTTCGGAAGGCGTTTTTTTTTTATTCTTGCGATGCAACGTTTATGGATAAGAAAATACAATAATGTTTCCAAAAGCAGAGTGCAAGAGAGTTAAAAGTGGTGATAATGGTTTTGCAGTTATATTCTGCTTTAATGTTGTCCTACCGCTACCTGTTGCAACTATTTGCAGTTAGAAGGTTTATTAGTGTGCAATGTCAAGTGTCAAGTGTCGCGACACCACGTGTGATGTCGTAAAGCGCAACTGACAACGGAGGCTGTTTGCGCGAAAATCGCGAGCAAACTATACGTTCTGTGATGAAACACGTATTTTTGGAAGCCAGCTTGAATGAGGTAGCAGTTTGCTTACAATTTGTAACTGGGGCTCTTCAAATTAAGAGCAAGGTCCGACAGTAGGTTGTATCCATGTTGTACAAACAAATTCACAACTTTGTGTCAAAATAGATTCAACACAAGTAGTACTAAACAGTAATTTAGTAACTTTAAACACTTGAAAGTAAAGTCTTGTAAATATGTATTGCTACTGTACTAAGGCATGTTTTGCCGCAGTAAATTAAAATATGCCATATCGAGACAAGGCGAGTGATTGATGGAAATATTAACTGTCAGAAATAGCTCATTTGTCAGAATTTATGCAACACTTTAATGGAACTGCGAAATATATGGCTGTTGTTGATGCCGTATCTGAAGTTTAACGTGGCTAAGCGGCCAACAGATAATCTCGAAGATACTCGCTCAAAGTAAATTTGTGGGAGGGTTTCTGCTACAACTAAGTTTCTTATAATACTAACCACCTCTGTGGTCTAGGGGTTCGCCCACCCGTGTAAGACGCAGGAGTCCCGGGTTCGATTCCCATGAAGGGGGTACATTTGTACTCGGTTTGGTTGGTGGTAGGGCTTACTTCAAGTCCGCCTGGCTAGCTACCACCATCTTCCCTAAGTCTGACGCCATAACAATAATTTAAAAATTGTTGTGTTCCGGCAGTTAGAGGTAAGACAGCCTCAGTGATGAGGATTCTGGGTGTAGTGCGCTTCCACCTTCGGCCTTACCGTGACTTAACATCAGGTGAGGTGAAGGCAAAGCGCTAACCCGTTGTGAATAAAAAAATAGCTGCTTGCGCCGGCTTCGCACGGGTGGCGCCATCTATTAATTATGTTTCGATTTAAAATGACGGAAAAGAGAAAAATATTTTATTACCTCTTTCCGTACAATTTTTTTAATTATCTGTATTACAAACCTTGTCCTAATAATAAAAAAAGAAATCTCTAATTTGGTACAGTCGTTCTGAAGTTATGCGCTTACATACATTTCGGCGTATCATTTTTATTTATTTATATAGATAGATAAATTAAAAAAAGGTTGATTTCAAAAACCTGCTCGACCGATTTTTCCTTAAAGTTTTATAAGAAAACAATTTATCTTCGCTTGCTAGTTACGTTTTTAATAGTAATTTTATTTAAATCAAAATGGATCAGTCTTTACGGGCTCAACATTTTTAAATCTAAACCTGCCATAAAGTATTATGGATCATTTTTCATAATTCCCTCATCCAGAAGGCTGCATGTAGTTCGCTTGGCAATAACTAGCCGATCACTGTTCCCGCCAATAAATAAGATGGCGGCGGCAGTGCGCGCGCGCCGCGGGCCATGCTAATGCGACTCCCGCGTTACGTACTCTAATGGGACCACTCTAGCAATTTCCACTTCGTTCCAGCCTATTTTATTTATATCGCCAATAGAAAATGCTGCAGTCGAACCACTTGACAGCTACCTGAAAGAATTCTCGTCTCTATTTAAAACTATTTTGTTCGTTTTAAAGCTCTAGAATGATGTGCAATTAATTTCTGAGATAAGCTAATTTAGTCAATGAACACAAAAGGAACATAAAACATTGTTCTCTCTATGTATAGACATAGAGAGAACAATGTTTTATGTTCCTGAAAAATCCTTTATAAAATCCGAAAAAAAGAACAGTTGCCATTTCTTTTCATAAATAGTATACTTGCTAATATTTATGGCTTTGTTTTCTCCTACTAGCATATTTGCGTTTGCAACTTCATTAGGACATCGCGAAGCCTTAAAACGTATACAGTGTCCGTGATAGCTCATTCCCGGTAATGGCGTACGTATCTGTCTGACAGTCACTCCCGATCGGGATTACCCTGATCCGGCGTCCGACTGTCCGACTGTCACACACCATGTTGTTTTTAATTGATCCAGTCTTTCAGACGTGTGCCTCGTGCATTGATTTGTAGAGATTCTCGTACATGAGGCTGCCACTTATGCAAATAGTCGCGTAATTGGTCTTGTTTACTACTTAATTACGTAGATATATTTTTGTTTCTCTTTTTTATTTTTAAATTAAAGTATGCTTGCTAAAATAGCAAAATGTCCTTATGTGACAAGTTTTATAGCTGATTTATAGAGTCAAATAGTGTTTGAAATTGGAGCAACGGTCAATACAACTAGAGCTATAATAACTCAGCTTGGCACTGTATCTTCATTTTTGACAATTTGTCAGCAACATAAAGTGTAACGAGACATTAGAATGCGTCGACATAAATCAACAGTCGCGAATAACTCCGGCTGAGATATTGCGCCGATTGAGCAATGCGAATTGGAATTTAGACAATAAGCTCCTGTGCGCAGCCGATAGGCGATCGGCATCGACCGTAAATAAACTGTCTTTAGCGACATTTATTTTGTTTGTATGCATTCGATATTGCTATTTTATTATAGAACTGTACCTACTTAACTAAATTGTTTTACAGAGATTAAAATACTAAGTTCCCTCTTAGTTTGCGGCATGATAATAGAATTTAGTACAGAATGTCTCTGTGGCTAATTGGTTGGCTTACTGAAGTGAACTTTTACTTTATTTGCCGAATAAATAAAGAACTGCCTATTATTGCGTGTCATCTATAGTATATTAATTTATATAAAATGAAATGAAAAGAATACTATAATTCCTACCAAAAACATTTTCATGTAAAATGTTGCCAAGACGAGACCATAAATGACTCGCACTGTCAAAAAGCTATCTGACCTCATGTAGAGCCAAGCTTCTAACTCTACAAGCCCTAACTTGACAAATTCTACACCTTAGTCAAAATAATTAGTGGCATGGCCATTTCGGTACATTCACATGGGAGTAAGGTGAATAAAATTTACTTACTATTTTTCTGTTATACAATATTGTTCTTGTATAGTAACCATTTTTGTATATTGTATGTTTTACTGGTTAATTTTATCGAAGTTTCTAATTTCCATAACACTAGTAGAGTAACCGTTACAAAAAGTTACATTCACGAAAGGTGCCACCAATTTATTTTAGGCACCGGAAGCCTGTTGCATATTAATAATTGGCGTGAATAGTGAATGGGAGTTTATGACATGTCTATATGATATGCTTTTCAATTGCCTATAACTAGTCAATTACTGCCATAAGCAGTAGCTGAATCAATTTGTACGTTTGTGAATTATATGGCGTTATCTTAAGGTTTATAATGGATCGTGTTACACGATTACATGCATGTTCTTTTTACTAGCCTAGTTTATGAATTTATTTCTTACATTATACGTCTCTACAGTTGTTGTGTGTTGCTGTATATATTTATCTATGTTGTTATATTGAAATAAAATTATTTAAATGTGCCCACATAATAAGCATTTTTAAATCGTCAATCCTTTTATACAAATATGTATATCGTTTCCAGACATGACTTTCATTTATTGTTAAAATTAACCTAGATTAATAAATAAATAACATCATTATCCATAGGGTACAAGCTAAATTCAAAGTCATATATTCAGTCTAGGCTGTTACAAAAAATACAATTCATACAATTGAATATTCGTTAAGATACGTAGTCAGGAGCAGACCCATTCCCACTGACAGCACCCGTTCACGAGCATGACGCATGAACCAGCCATCGCTTCGCTCAACCATATTTAAGGGAAGGAAATGACCCACCTACACCACCGTAGAATGTTTGAAATGAGCATGACATACTAAAGCTACATATATTATGGCGTCGAGTGAAGAAGCCTCTATGTACGGACCAAGCTGTTTTATTTTTAAAATACTCTTAAAAATAACTGTTATTTCATTATATTCCCTTCTTATTTCATCCCATTACAATTTGATTATGTGGCAAAATCTAAAAATTATTTATTAGTTTTAATTTAAAAATTCCCCGTCGAAAGTAAACTCAGTACTTGAACTTTTAGAGACAGCAAAATTTACCGTCGGATATTTTGAATAATTATTTATTTAATAAGGCATATCTCCTCGGGCGGCCCCGCGGGGTTCCCGAAGGTCCATACGTTGAATAAAAATAATTGTTCGCCTTTTTTGCACCGCCATTAACACGGGGCCACGGCGCGGGCACCTCGGGCTAATTTATTTATGGCCGATTTGAAAGAAAATTGAGAATTTTCGATAAAATCATAATTCAGCGTAACATCGATTTTGATTCGTGAATTTTCGCTCCGTTTCATATAATATACGTATGTTGTTTACGGCGAACTTATGCGTTAAATTAACCGTCTGCGCGAGAGGTTGGATCGGTAATTACGACGTATCTCATACGGGGGAGATAATAGAAATGTTGCGATAAAAACAGAGTATTTACGTGCGCCGGCGCCGGGTTAACTCCAAGTTATTATTTGTTGTCCAGCCAACGCAACGGGCATTGGCTCGGGCACGGCCATATATGGTGGTAAAAAATACCGATCGCCGCACAAAAACTATCTAATTACACATCTTCATTTGACCGTGATGCGGTGTGTTTTTGCCGTGTTCCGGCCGGCTGCGCCCGTGCTGGGAAACTTTGTGAAAACACTGCGCTCAACGGTCGCCCACTGCGACCGATCCAAAATACACTCGTGCATGGGTTCATACACTCACAAGGAACAACAATTTGAACTTTATAAAATAAGTAACTATCGTTACTTAAGGTAAAATAGTGTTCCAACACTCACCATACAAATATACAAATTAATTGTGTAGGTATATAACTATATACAAATAGTGAGATGATGCAAAATTTCCTGTTACAAATTCTAAAATTAGTTATTATGTCTAAAGATTTTTCACATTAAAAACACTATGCATTTGAAGGATATTTGATTTCGAATAAGAATAAATTACAAACTATATTCTGTAGTTTTTTTAGCAGTAACGACTTCTTAAAACCTCATTGCTCAGGCTATCTTTTTTTTTCATTCAATATCGCGAATAGATTCACAATGCACTTGTTTCTTTTCCTTACCGTGTACGTTCTGGTTGCCTTATATGGCGGCTCAGTTCCCGTACAAAAACCGGTCAACTGGCTAACGAAACGTCCAGTCCAGTACACATAACAATAAAAATAATATTTTATTGACAAGAACTTGTCACATCACTGTGTGTCTCTTAAAATAGTTCACGGTTCAGGGCTATCAACATTGAGGTTTTAGTAAAAAAATATTATATCCTTCTGGAAAGGTCAACAGTTTCGCTACAAGCCCTTATCTACGAAAATTTTAAAATAGCATTGTAATCACATTATTCCCAAAGCTGCGAAATCAACAATAAGAAAAAACAAAACATACCTATTTTGATCAAAATTCTATTTCATAAATTATTTAAAGGTTTGATTGCCGCTTTCATATAAGGTAAGAGTGGGCTTATTTTCTCGTTATAAGAAATTCCTTGAATTTAAAACACGTTTATGCATAATTAAAGTTACCTATATGACCTTTAATATGCCTAATTATCAACATTTTAACTAAAATACACTTTAACTCTGCTAGGATTTTTATGAATATGACGATTAGTTGTGTAGATTCTTTTGATAACCCTGTTACAGTTGAACCGATGCTTGCGCACAACCAATTGATAGAAACCGATAAGTACCTACCTAATAATAAGTATATAATAAGTACCTACCTCATACTTTACACTAAAAATATCTGTAGGATTATTTTGTATATTCTATGAATCCATTTTTTAAATACAAGTATCATTTAAGAGTGAGATTGTAAGATTTTTGATGAAAATTCATTATGACTCATTGTTAAATTACGTGCATGATGTTTCGATACGTAACATTTTTGTTAAGTGCACACCCAGTAGTACCAGAGGGCCCAGCCAAAGTAGCATCATCCCAAACATGTTTCGAAAGCGAAGCGATAACGATTTGCAAGATTTGCAAATGTAACTTTGGCTAGGCCCTCTGGGGGTCGAGCCAAAGTAACATTTGCAAATCTTCGTTATCGCTTCGCTTTTGAAACATGTATGGGATTGACATAAGGTTTCGTTATCAATCGAAGTTTTAAAACGTCAAATCCATACATTTTTCAAAACGAAGCGATAGCGAAAATTTGTAAATTTGACATTGGCTACGGGCTCTGGTACCTACTACTGGGTGTGCACTTAAAAAAAATGTATCATATCGAAACAACTCAATTTTTATTGAAATACAATGAATAGGTTAAACGTTTAAATGATATTGTCACATACGACGACGTAAATTTTGTAACTTAAGATGCAATAGTTCTTTGTTATACTAGTGACCAAAATCAGTTTGTGCTGCGAGTCCACGAATTAGCGGAAGCTACTGAGCACAGTGAGTGGTTTAAAGCCACGAGACAACACAAAATTTTGGTCTCGTGTTAAACATACAACTTTTCACCTCTACCAGCGAGAAAAGTGCTATAGGTAAAAACAGTTATTTTCACGTGACTTTCTTGGTAAAAAGCTAAATTCAGCAATAGGAACTTGTTCTCTCAACTCTTTTGGAGTTAGACAACTATCTTCATCGCTGGACACACTGAGTATTTTATTGTATTTTTCCTATATTTGTTTGTTTTGTTTTGTTGAGTGAACTGTTCAATGAAACCTATGCTGAAATGAATTGATTCTTAGAGTATCCGTCTCTTGTCATTTTGTTTTACATTACGTTGTGTTTTTCTCTCATTTATTAAAGTATACAGTACTCTATGACATTTGCTACATAAGGGGCGATTGCGCTAAACTTTGATTTTCGTCACATTTTCTGAAAAATCGTTGATTTATTTGAAAATATGTTCGGCGCAATTAATTTAGAAAAAAATAACCGAAATGGTGCCCGTTGGTCCATTAGTCAAAGCTTTGGAACTTTTGGACCCTACCGACCCGTAACAGTTACCGAAGAGGTAGAAGGTACTGCACCCTACAAACCAAAAAATGAAATTCCAATAAATTTTCCATCTTCCTTTATGATGAAGTGACGTCAAAAAAAATAGGTAAGTAATTAGTCGTATAGACCGAACAAGTGAAAGAAATATTTAGTTATTTGCAAAATCAAATCACGACGGTACAACTGGCGATGTTATTAACCAAACGAGCGTGTTAGCCGAGTTTCGGGCCGCGGTTGGGCAACGCCGCCAGCTGACAACCTGACGACTCAACTTGAAACTGGCCGGCGCGGCGGCCGATGAGCGCTGGAATTTCACAATTTTTATATCTACTTCGATATTAGAGGCAGTAAACACGTCCCGCTATCGCAACGATCCTACGCACTAGATACACATCGAACGGTATTGGGCTGGGCCCAGTAGACGGGCGTCAGGCGCGATGGACACGCTAGTCTAGGTAATGTCGTTGAATCAAGACATCAATGTCTTTTAATTTTTATTTCCCTTTTTTATCTCACAAATTTGAGGCAAAACATTATCACGAATCAGCAGCACACATTGCAGATTATTGTTTTTAATAACGGTGTAAGTATTTCATTTTATAAATTAAATATGAAGGTGATACCTAAATAAAATAATAGTTTATATTTAATTAAAATGTTCCATGCTAAGAAGCAGCACCAATTAAGTGTTCACCTGTTTTAAAAATGCCGCTTAAAAATATCAATTGCAAATTATCACCGCATTAAAATCGTTTGAACAGTTCATCCGGCGCGCGCATCGTAAACATGTCGCTTTAACCCGCTCGTCTGTGCGCCCCAACATAATTACCGAGCTATATCTGGACACGAATAAAAACTGCATCTTTATGCGCTTGTTACTCCGATAAACCTAAAATGTTGAAAGCCGACTATTGGCTAACAGATAAAAAATATACTTAAGATACAAGCGACGGCCGCGGTCGCGACCGCTTTAGTGTTAATTCGAAGTGCAAAGCTGATCGAGGCTCTAGTCACCACTCGCTAAATGGCTAAGCCTTATTGGCTTCTATACTAAATACTAACATACATACAGATCAAAGTGGTGGGAGGTGTCAAGAGCATGGCATCAAGTTATTCCTTCAATAAACTAAATCCACTATTGGTAATTAAAAAATCCAGGTCAAACTTGAAAAATATTTAATAAATGTCAAAAATGCGATACTAAATACATTTAACTTATTTAAAGAGAGAAACCAATGATATATTAACAATATTATAAATAGGTATCAAGTACACATACTTATGCTAATTACGTGTGCATAGGTGCGTTATATTCTAAATATGGTGCATAAGACCAAGAAAATTACAATAGTTAATATCTAGGTATTTGCGTTATACAAAAGTGGTGGATAATTACATCATATTTATTTATTGCCAGCTTTATAACGCAATATAGTAGTTATTATAAACCCAAAAGTTATACAATTTTGGAAAATGTCATTTTACTTTTTACAATACTCAAAGTATTTTCACAATCAATATTCATTAAAACATGAGAACACCGAGTGTGACTCATTATGTGACCGAGTTTAGTAAATTTTGTTCACAGTTTTAGTATTTGTCATATGGTCAGTGCTTGTGTCATTCGAAAATTGAATCAAACCGGAAATCAAATTTGAAATTAGAATCTGTGACCACGAACGAAGTCAGCAGTCAAGTTGACTCCCTATAGAATGGAATGCGTTTGCCGATGGCTCTACTAATAAACACCACAAATGTACCTGTTTTCATATCGAGGTTTCGGTGTTTTTGCCTAGCTTGGGGGGAAGGGGGGGGGGGCAGACTCGTTTTAATTGGCTCAAGGAAGTACGCTTCAATGATTTCGAGACACCAACACTTGACTTAGGTACGTACTACACAGTTACTTTGATACAGACTCGCTTTTGATAAAATTATGTACTTTACTAATTGGTATTTTATTTTGTATTGTATAAGTATACAACGTGTTACAAAAATACCCCTAATGCCGAATATGGTAGATAGGTACCGTCAAACACAATAACTTTTACTATGGAACCAACTCTGAAATCGCGACAAAAAATCAGCTGTTTCGTACAGAAATCAAAATCGAAATTATAAAAATGTATGAAACAGCTGATTTTTTTCCGCGATTTCAGAGTTGGTCCCACAGTAAAAGTTGTTCAGTTTAATGGTCCCTATCTACCATATTCGGCATTAGGGGTATTTTTGTAACACGTTGTATAAGTTACTGGCCAGCAATAACCTATTGTGTCTTTATTATTATCAAGAAACAAATACTATGGGCTGATAATATCAGCAAGTTGGTAATTGTTTGTATTTCTATACCTACTGTTTGAAGAACAAATCACTTTAAATTGTAAGAATGTGGTCACTCATGATCTAAGAAATAAATATTGTTGTTTGAGGCTCTGCGGCTGGCCAGCGGCCACTGCGTCGAGTGTCATGTCGATAAACCACACTTTAATGTGGACAAGTTTGGTTGCGGTCGACTCCAACGTTAATAACGTAAAAAATTGCCACTTACGTCCATATCAAAGAAACGATCGTAAGTGTTAGCAAATAGAAACAAAAATATGAAAAAAAAATTAGATGGAACGATTTTTTTCGATTCTTGGTTAGAACAGTCCATTTGTTAATCGAAATCACTTAAGCAAAATTATAAAAAAACGCTATATTTTGTGAAAAAATATATTCTATTTTACTACTTTTTATGTGACTACTTCAACGTTTTCTAATTCTATCCACGGGTATAGTGAGCAAATAATTTTACTATACAACATGTTACAAAAAAAGCCCTCTAATGCCGAATATGGTAGATAGATGGTACACAGTAAAATAATCGGTATCTACCATATAATTATTGATCAAACAGTTACTTTCTCAAGCAGTTACTAAACAGCTGACTGGTACGTCCCTGACATTGACCGGCGTTCATACGAACGCATTCTACTCGAATTACTCAGCCCATATATTAACCAAAAAAGCGACCTACCGCAAGCCTTGAATGAATATGCAAAACGTCGGAAACGAGCTCTCCGCAGACAATTATCACGCCGTGTCACGCGTCTCATCACGTCTAATCACCATCGATCCAGCATTATTCAAATCAGAGAAAAAACATCTAACGCGTTACAATTATGACAGGTGCGCCGTAATAATGCTCAGAATTGATTTGAATTACAAATTGAGCACACCAGACAGTTTTAGCGCAGAGCGAATAAATAATTTGATATTATGCAAAACGATGATACCTCAGCGCGCCGCGAGCGACCTTGACATACACCCATAAATAAGAATATCTTTACCACTCATACATATGGACGGCTCGCACACTCAAATATGGTAAGTGCCGGCTTATGAATAAATTTTATTATTTAAAACTTGGAATGTTCATTACTAAAACAAATACTCGTAAGCCGTAGTAACACAGGGTGATTCAGTTTCGGGGGTAACTATAAAATTGAAACAAATCGCGTGACACGGGGATATTACCACTTCGTCACAGCATACAGGATAATAATATTTTAGCTAGCTGGTTGTTTTTTGTCGTCGGAATGAGTTTTTGTATCGATAGTTTAGCGTGAAACCTTCAAGGCGAGCGGGGTGCTGCGCCCACGCACGTCGCCGGCACATAGCTATCTGGGTGCTGAGAACAATGCCTTTTATCTGAGCATGGAATCGCATTACGTAACCGTTGACACTTATAACATCTCTATTTTGGTAGTGTACCTTCTGATTCAATTAAACCTACGAATCGAATTTCCAATTGTTTTAACATAGTCCGTTTTGTACAAGTCGAACTTAGCCAAGGTTAATGTAGATTTTATCTTTGTGTTCAAAAATTCGTTGTTTTTTCCGCATGAATAACAACATTTCGGCGTTGAATTAGTCGAGAAGTACGTCACGAACACATTTTTTGTGTTTAAAAAAATATGACGTCAAATCCACGCACCCTGTATTCGAAAATTCTCATGACCGGAGGCGAAATCAGATGGGCATTCTCTGACAATAAAAACAAGACAACAATCGGGTGTTGCCACTAAACAAATTCGTGAATACGTAATGCCTCAATGCTTGATATTAATATTTATAGGAGCGATTTGAATAGATCCCCGATACCGCTCGTTAGCACCGATACAATCAGCTTCTGTTGTTCGCAATTAGCTTATCAAGCATTTTTTAGTTGTAAACTATTACTATTTGCTACTTCGCTGTATCTTGATCTGGTTGACACTGGAAATGAGGTGGGGAACTTTTATATTTACATTAATTTCTTGTTGAGCGAACTAAACTTGTTTCGTTCAAAACATTACATTCAACTGGTTAATAAATTAACATGTTTGTAATTCTATTACGCTTATGGTACTTTTTGTACGGCTAACGTATCTCATGAGTTTGTCACTTTTTAACAAGTACCTTGTTCGTTTTTGTTAGCGAGCTATTTTGATAATATTATTTTAACGTGCAATAAGCAATTGAAGGTTTACATAATGCTATAAGACGGTATCCAAACCGTACTCGGTACAAAAAGGCCAGTATATTTGAGTATCATCCGAGAGTAGCTCTACAGTACAGTGAGTGTTAGTGAATGGTCCAGTGACGTCACAGACCCATTCAACACATTGAACCACGGCTCAATAGAGGCATTCCAATTGAGGCTGGAGTGTACTTCTGTGTTAGATTTTTAATAAGATAAACACAGCTGGGCGAAAGTAAAAGAATATAAGCAAACGCACTTGGGACGTAACCAAATTGTTGGACGTTTAATCACGCTACACGATTATTACACGTTGTTTATGTTCCATTGCGTTTTTTTAAATTTCAGTTAACGGTGTAACGTGCTTTTTAAGTAGGCATAAAGTATAAGTATTCGATCTAAAACTATTTGCCATCAAAATGTTTAGACACATTTTTTTCATTACAATTTGTATTTTATGTTCAAGCTCTTATGCATGTTATCGATCCCAATGACAAAATTTGAGAATATATGTTGTACAAACCATTTTTTTTAAATTTGTTAATAAATCAAACATACTTTGTTTCGTGGGTGATCTTAACAGCTTCAAAGCGTTGTTCTCACCGTATTAATTTTACGATCGTAATTAAAGAGTGTGTAACATCGGTGTAATTGCATTAAATGAGGGAAATTAATGAACTCTTTAACGGATAATTACAAAAAATAACAGAAAATTGCATTCAATTTGAAGCATTGCTTTGTGAAATGAGACTGTTAACACTAAATTAGTATGAGAAAGATCTAACGTGTTAAAAAAATAACAAGTAATGTTGGCTAAGAAGAGAAGAAGCAATTAATACTATGAATAAATTTCAAATTTCTGATCGAGAGGGACAAATAATATTGTTTAAAAACCACTATATTAAAAATATTATAATATAAAACTTATGAAGAACATATTAAACTCAATATAAAACTTTAATACAAACAATAATGAACAAAGCCTATTACGATAATTATCTCGTGATAAAAAAATAACAAAAAGTTTCGACCTATACACATCATATCTCATTGTTCTACCCAACATAAGCTAGTTGTGACTCTAGCCCGAATTTCGTCTAAAATAGACAAACAAACACATTGTCCGTTAAGCGTCACACACGGGGCTGAGAACAGTGAACGAGATTTTATCTAAGAATGGACCGAGACGGTACACTTCCTTCTCAGCGACCGGAGAGCGAGTTGCGCCCGCGCACTGAGGGTTCAGCACCAAGAGCTACATATACCTAATATATGTCGTTGATTTAAAAAGTTTTTTGTTAAGAAAACTCCGTGAAATATGTATTTTAAATTAAAAATTTTAAAACTGTTAACCTCTTAGCGCTGAGGGTTTGGTTCAAAGTTACGTTGCTATCAATTATAATCTTGGTTATCTGCAAAAACGAAAGATTATTATTAAAAAAATCTTAAGGTAGATAATGTTAAAAAAAATGTTTTATTGAATTCTTAGAACCTGAACCGAAAATTCTTGTATTGCAGAAAAATAGGACCTCAGTCTCTCAGATCTGAGTTTAACCCCAAAACACACAATTATAACGGTGCCATCTAAAACTGTGTCGACATCCTGCCATTAATCCTTGATCGATAAAAAGCGTAAAACGCGCGATCGCGCCTGATCCCGCGCAACTCCGGGGAGACATGGCCGCGCGCAGCGGACGTGCCCGACAATGCGGTGGGTGACATTAGCGCTTTGTTGGCCCACTGATCCAGACGAGCGACGCGACGGGTTAGGTGACAGATGAATGTTATGGGGGATGTGCAACGAAACTTCTAGCCTGCAGTGGATGATATAGATTACATTATCAGAATTTTTAGTAACACTAATATAGTAATCAACCTATACTGAAAGCACCACACTTCAAATACCAGGACTACCTTGACGACCTCCGTGGTCGAGTTGCTTTGTACACCGGTTTTCAAGGTGTCGCTATCTCCGAGGTCCCGGGTTCGATTCCCGGTTGGGTGAATTTAGAAAACGACTTTTCTATATTGGCTCAGGTCTGGGTGTTTGTGATACCACCGTTGTCTCTGATTTTTCATAACACAAGTGCTTTAGCTACTTACTTTGGAATCGGAGCAATGTATGTGATGTTGTCAAATATTTATTATTTATTATTATTATTATTACCTTTTCCATAATTCAAACCTTCAAAATATTCATATACTTACTTTTTAGGATCGACGATGATATCGGGTTTAGCAACAGTGTTTTTAACTCCATTTTGGAGCCTAGGTAAGTTAATATTATAAGTAACACTTTTATTTTAAGATCACTTAAAATATAATAATAATTAAACATAACGTAAGGAATGTTTTAAAATCGAGCGAAATAACTGTAATTAAAGTTGAACGTAACTTTGATGACACGTCTTAATTGAAAATCAAGAAGGAAAGGTTAACATTGATAGCCAAGCCATAAATACTAATCACGAGACGATTAAAAAGAATACTTTAATAAAAAACACGCCGTTTTCTAGATCATTAACTTTGACAAGTACTAGTTCTAGTCTTAATGAGAGGTTAAAAAGTGCAGTAAGCGATTATTTTGTTTTATTTTAGTCGTATTTTTTGCACTTTTTGGTGAAAGAGATGAACGAACTTTTTATATTGTTTTACGTTGTAATACTTACATACAGAATTTTGGCTTCAGCAAATAAAAGTTTTCCTTACTTTGTGTATTTAATTAGTTTTTTGTCATATAAATGAGTGGTGTATGATACGATTTCTAGTTTCTATAAAAGGTGTTTAAATATTCAACAAGAACCAGTTCAGTCAAAAGAAAATATGTTGTAGTTTATGGTCCTGTTATGAGAAAAATATTTATGAAAAGTTGCAAATTAAGTCATAGTACAGTTAGTTTTGAATTCGTTTTGTCAGACAGGAATGTTAATAAGGTTGATTTTGGTGTGCACTGAACTAAGTTACGACTAAGTTATGGCCCGATTTAGTTACCTTATGGGACAGTTTTAGTATTATCACTACAGACCATTTGTAACCGCCCACGGTCCTAGATGTGTCAGAAATTGAGTAATAATTCGGTATTTTTGGACATATCTCAACATTTCAAGTTGTTTAATGTTGTCAAGTTGCAATGTAGATAACTTTAAAGTTATAACATTGTGATATATCGTTAAAATACTGGAGTTTTATGCTAATAATATACTCGTAAAAATCAACGGCAAACCATTGTTTATTTTTCAGAATTGAGTTGCTAAACAAGAAAAGATTTGAAAACTTGTTCGGTAATAATTATAAAAAAATCTACCATTAGTGGGGCAAAAGCCCAAACTGTTTAAAGTTAGTTCTTAAGTTCTAAATAACTTGATTTAATTCATTTAAAATCAGGCATTGTGTTAGTTCCCAAAAAAGTCAAAGTACAAATAGGAGTTTGCTGAACAAAATATAACAAAAGTATTTTGAAAACTAACAATGGCCATATTATAAAGTTTGTACTTTCGCAAAAATTAAGATACTTAACATTACCAAATCCATAGGAGCGTGACAGACAGAAATCTAAATCCCGTCAACATAAATAAGGAAATCAACATCTCGTTTATTTTTGAACGCCTCAGATAAATCCTTGTGTCACATATTTCTTAACAACCATAACGCTGCATCTTCTTCACTCTTATATAGGAACGGAATAAGTTTCAAAATGTCATAATCGAATGTTACATTTAAAGTCTGTATTGTTAAGATCCGATTAGGTCAGAGTCGATAATGTCGAGTCGATTGTCGACAAAGGCAGGTATCTGTCGATCTCCCGGCTGCGTCTGCGGCCCGATGCCCGGATTAGAGATGTCACAGCATTTTTGTTCGTCACATTGACCTATTCTTGGAACGTTAACAGTAGCGTTTTGTTACCTTTCAGATTTGTTTAAATGTAAACAACTTAAGATTTAGATTTTTTACATTTTCCATTACTTGAAGACATTGTTTGTATTGAACATCTAATATTCATTGAAAGGAAAAGAAAATAAAAACACAGCTAAACTTTTTGCAGCAATTTTAACACACAATTATTATTGTGGGTTTATGATAGTAAATATTGCTTATGTGTAATTTAAATCATACACAAAAAAATATTCACATAGGTACGCACTAAGCTATAATTTCAATAAAATATTTAAAAGACATCCTCCTTGTTAAAAATATAAAACTACATCGCGACTTCATACCAACAATTACAAAAGGAATAAGGAAAAATGCAATCGGAAGTGGATGACGAATGTGAGAAGAGGTCACGCGCAAGGCCATGAACCGGCCAAATCTAGATAAGCCCAGCCGTGGGAACACAATGCCCACCGCCATCAACTCCCAGACGCGATTGCCGCAATTAAAAGTTTACCTTATGTCACAGACTGATCTTAGATATCGAGTGCGATAGGGGGGCTTCCTGTTCATGCTACAAACGTCTTTTTTGGGTTTCTCAATGTGAATAAGTACATTATTTACTGGAAACGTAACATGTTGTGTTATGTGTATTAACTTTCTTTTTAGGGTTCCGTACCTCAAAAGGAAAAAAATAGGATCACTTTGTTGTTAGTCTGACTGTCGGTCTGTCTGACACGACCCTTTATCTTGGAAACGCGTGGAGGTGTCGATTTGAAATTGAAATCATATACTCAGGTCTACATTCTCTTGAAACTGTGAAAAATCAAACTTCTAAGTTAACGTAAAAAAGAAACGGCTGTTTATGCCGCAAAAAATGCATATTTCGACACTCTCGAGGAAATCAAAATTTAAAGGGTACTTTCCGTTGACCTAGAACTAATTATGTTTTTGGCTATTTAAATTGTCTTATACTACATGTACAGGGAAAAATCTGAAAACTATACAAGGTGTTACAAAAATTCCCCTAATGCCGAATATGGTATATAGGGACTATCAAACTGATCAACTTTTAGTATGGGACCAACTCTGAAATCGCGAAAAAAAAATCAGCTGTTTCATACAAAAATTAAAATCGAAAATATCAAAATGTATGAAACAGCTGATACCATATTCGGCAATCGGGGTATTTTTGTAACACCTTGTTTAGATAAATCTGTTTCTTTTTCTTTTAAATTCCCTCATTTTCCTTTTATAAACCAACTTAATTTTGCGGTCAAACGCGTAGCACAGATAAGCTCCGCTCCTTTGCTCTATTTGGTAGGGAACTCTAAATGTGTGAAGTCCGACACGCACTTGGCCGGTTTTTTATTGCCAAGAAGGAAAAACTTTTTGATTTGCAGTTTTTTGAAGTTTATATTTAGTTGTTCATCGTCTACGAACAATACAAAATCAAGTATGGTAAATCAATTTATGAAACCCTAAGAACTAATTATTATTGGTCTCTAAATTTTTCTCAAGCAGTGTGTTGTTAGGTAATAAATAATATTTATTACCTAACAACACTCAGGAAGCGTAATTTAGTTACAAGCGACAACACATTAAAGTAATAAAATTAAAAAAGCCACAAAAATAATCTCAAACGAGTCCTTATCAGCGCTATCATAGCACAGGAACATGCAGGAGGATAGAGACTAAGATTTATTCATATTATGAAGCTGATTATCGAAATTAGTTATTATAATAACATACTTAACGTCTGAGCACTGTAACAAAGCAATTCTTATACCAACTACGCAGATGTTTTTGCAAATATTAAGACTCTATGAAGACACATAATAATGAGTTTTAAAAACGCACTCAAACATAGAAGTGGTTAAAGTGAATAGCGACTTTTTGTTATACAATACACATTGTCTACAAGACTACAATCGCACTTATTTGAGTACTAGCTTAAATCGTATTGCGAACAAGAATTACGATTATTAGCTTTTGACCAGATTGGGAGAATTTCTATTTCTAATTCTAATGGGAGAATTTCGTAATTCATTCTTCTTATACCAAATAAATATTTAGATTCTTTACATTCACAATGCTATTTTTATATTAATATAAATAAATAATATACTAGAAAACAATCGACTCTCTCAGACTGTCCCATCTGAGAAGTTACGGGTGAGTCGATTTTTTCTAGTACCCTGATTACGGAAGACTCTGTCCGACATTGGTCGCTGTGCGTCACACGCGCTATCTCGCCACGATATCTGTCTATTGTTTCTTCCGAGAGTTCCCACGTGCGAGAATGACCTCAGACAGACAGACGGATCGTAGTAGCGTATGTACATGTGATGTTGATTGATAAGTTAATAACTTTTATTAGAAACACTTTGGAAGAGACATATGAAAAGCTCGATTTTATTCCAAAGAAGTTTAAAATGTTACACTAAATGTTGTTCTATAATCCATAGATTTCACTATTATCATTATCAATTCCTTTTGATACCTAGGTACGAAATTAAAAACAAATACTTACAACAAGGTACCTTATTTCAAACCTATTCACCTCAGAATAAGTATAAATATATATGTCTTAAATATTAGACAACATCACAAACATTGCTCTGATTTCAAAGCAAGTAGCTAAAGCACTTGTGTTATGGAAATCAGTAAACGGAACTGTAGCACCCAGACCTGAGCCAATATACATAGAAAAATTCGTTTACTAAATTGACCCAGCCAGGGATTGAACCCGGAACCTCGGAGATGGTGACACCTTGAAAACCGGCATAACAAATTGCATTTTCTTTACTAGAATTTTCATAATATATTTAACAACCGTGTACGCTATTGTACAAAACTTTTATGTAGAAATGTTTGAACATTAAGCTGACTTAAGCAACATAACATAGGCGAATAAAATAAGTTTCGACTAAGTTACAACAGATAAAGTGGTCATTTTCGCTGTCAAATAAAGAAGTTGTTTTCAAGGTATTTTTATAATGTTATGTAAATAAAATAAATAGACTTTAATAATGCTGATAGTTGACGCTTATGTTCATAATTTGATTATCAGCAACTGATAAATATTTTATATCACAAAAGTTATGAGGCTCTCTGCGTGTGAGAAAAAAAGCACCAATTTCATAGGTAAGAACCTAATGTCATAATTAATTATGAATTACGAATTTAGAACTACAAGTACCTATATATTATTATAGTGACGGTAGAATACAGCATTACCGAACAAGACTCAGTTTATCCAACAATGTGCCCACATAAACCAACAGTAGGTATCGAAGGTAAACACACTGTTATCCAAGTGTTTAGTTTTGTAAAAAAAATGTTATCGAGAACGAGGAAGCTACCGGCGCGGCGGCGACTACTGCTCGTTTTCCTTTGTTTGTGCGCTGCATAGAGCTGCGTTTGTACTGGTGGTTTTAAATAATGAAAAAATATGACATGAAGTTACTCAAACAACATTATAAAAGATTTCACCCTGAAAGCTTAAGGTTGTATCTATTCCATGAAACTAAATATCAGATCGCTCAGATAGGTACACGAAATGTATCAATTTATTTCTACTCTACAATCTCTACATACAACTAGAATCTGCAAGTTTCAGATACTGATTTCTATGTCCTTGGCAAGTTGACTTGCTTACTTATTTTTCTCGTATTTTAAAATCAGTAATTAAAATATACTAATAGATACATTACATAAATAAATTATGAATGTTGTACTAGAAAAATCAGCTTTTGTTAGTACTCGCTCAGATGGGAACAATACAAAAATATAAAAGATATATAGGCATAATTAATATATATGCTATCAGTGTGTACGCTGTCTATCAGCGGGCAGTGTAGGAAGCGCCTTGGTAGCGTCACGGCGCACGCGCCAAGGACGCGACTGTGAAAGTACCATGTCAGCTGACGACCGAACCAAACTGGTTACACATACATTTTGGACTCAGTTCACTATTAATAGTAAATGAAAGTATCGGAACATCATAAGCATGTGTCATAAACCATTTCAAAAAATATTGAAGTCTGAGGAATAAATTACGTATTGAATCAAATTTAAAAAGGTTAACATTTTGTCGCATCTTGTAAATTAACGAAATTAATTGAGTTTAAAGCTCTGTTTTCGATTTTCACCTAGTTGTAATCTATATTAAAGTCTTGTCTGACAATCATGAAGCCGATTTGAGGATTGAATCAAGTAGTTTTCCCGGTCAGAACTTAACATTTAAACAAAGTAATTAATCTATTACAAATATCAGTAATAAATATAGCCTTGAAGTCCACATCGATCACGAGGAGAGCCGCGGGCAGGCATTAGTAGTATAACATCATCGAGGTATCAAGCGGACGCGATAAATCAAGAAGCGCTTCCTAATGTGATCCGCCATCTTGATTATGCCTCCGTATTGTTTTGTTTTGTTGATAAACACAAGCAATAGTTTATAGCCGTCAAGGTCTCGTGAATATAAAAATTACTGTCTTAATATCTATATTAATATCTCTTACCAAAAGTCAATTCGATAAGGAACATATTCTATGAATAAACAACAATATTGAAAATTATCAAGTCTCATCAGCATCTATAAAAACAGTTTCCGAAATGGAGCTGAAACATCAGTTTGTTTTGAATTAAAAAAATGTAACATCTTACTTGATATCAGCAATTTTTAATATACCCACTGCTGGGGCACAGGCCTTCCTTATGGTTGGATAAGGAAGATGGGTCATAACGGGCCCAATGCGGATTTGTGGGTGTTAACAACTGCAAATGCAGCTGGAACTAACTGCTTAACGTGTCTGCGAAGCACAGAGGAGCTAAAGATAATAAATTTTAGTCACCCATCCCATGACCGACCCTTGCGAAAGTTGCTTACCCTCCGCAATCGCAGAGCCAGGCGCTAAACCACTGCGCTACCAAACTCCTCAAAACTCTGCTCAATTAGTGAAAATTATTCGTTAATTTAGTAGGTACCCACGTCCCATTTGGGAAAAAGAAAAAAGTAGCATTTAATGAAACCATCTAATAAATTCAGACGATGTGAAAACAAATTGATTTATTTAGCCAATCTTTTTTTATTTGCCTAAACCGGGTTAATGCAGTTTTATGTGTCTACTAATAAATGGATTTAGAATTTTACATAAAGCAAAAGCAGCAGCTAACCTCGGTCTACATTCAGACTGAACCTAATAAGATCAAAGCTTCTCCTTTGATTTTTCCATAAAAAATTATAGAAAAAAAATGCAAATGGCGGACTATCCATAAGACTTACCCTGTAGATTTTTCGACTAGCTTCCAGATAAGAATCGTCTACGATTCAAAGGCGAGTTACTGGCGATTTGGACAGAATAATTTCAGACACTTTGTCCGAATTGACACTTTTTTTTCACTGACGAGTCGGTTCACCATTATAGTTAAAGCGTTTTAGTAAAGTCAGACGACAAAAAGTTATAAATTCTAATTGTCTCTATGAAAATATGCCTAAAATATAAAATCGTCATTGCTTTGACCTAATACAGAAAGAGTGATTGTAGTGAAATAACTGTTAATTTTACTTAAGAAAATTCTCAGATGTTGTTTGCTAAAAGTTTGTCTTGTGACGAGACGTAAAGCGCCAAACTATCGCAGACAAACTTAAAATAGAGGCTTTAAAACTAGTAGAGTTCCGGATAACCGTTTACAATATTTAATGGCCGAACTGACCTCTCGGTCCATTTGCCAACCAAAGGTCACTGCGATTCGGATTTCTAAAGTTTTTGCGGCAAAAGGCAGATTAAGTAAAATTTATTGCGATTCTGAGAAACATGGCGCAATAATTTTATAACAAATGAGTACGCGTTTTAGTATTATTTCATACCTATAATTAGAATAAAACTGGGGATTTTTATTTAGAAACGAAATTGCAATAGACAACCTATATTTTATTCACTGATTGACTCATCTAAAACAGATGTTCTCTATTAAATAATAAATGTTACTCTTTCGGATTACTCTCAGTTTTTTTTTAATTCGTGACTGTTCTTGCCATTAGACTTTTACCTACCTGCGCATGCGCAGTAATATGTCAGTATGATATTTTCCAAATACCTAGATATTGAGAAAAGTACTTAATTTACTTACTTACTTCAAGTACTTTTTAAGTATTCTTATGATACCTATCCAGATAAATGTTTTGAGGAACCATTTCGTATGTCTTGAGGCAGTATTGCTGATTACAATCGAATGGATTATCCACTTTGTTAAATTCTTTAAAATTGTACGTTTCCTTCACACGTTTGCTATCGCCTAGAGCTGCGCAAGCGCATGCTCTTTATGTTTCCGGTGCCGCGATAACCTGCCATTGAAATATATCGTATTTTTTTGTCGAAACGCATCATTATTGTTATCATCATCCGTGACGGGCTAATACGTAAGAACAGACAATTAAAAAACTAACTGCGCCTTTGTTTTAATCTAAAAAGTCTCAAAGGTTAAGTTTGTTTCTCATACCTATCTAATTTATTAATATGATGTTTTGATATGAAAAAATTTTTTTTTTTCAATACGGATTGGTCTATTTTTGACAAAGAAGAAAGGGAGGATTTTCTATGCTCATAAACATAAATATTATGGTGATAGTTTTGCTAATTTAATCTTTGTTTTCTCATAGCTAGCAATGGACTGGTTATACAAGGTGTTACAAAAGTACCCCTAATGCCGAATATGGTAGATAGAGACCATCAAACTGAACAACTTTTACTACGGAACCAACTCTGAAATCGCGAAAAAAAAATCAGCTGTTTCATACAAAAATTAAAATCGAAAATATCAAAATGTATGAAACAGCTGATTTTTTTTTCGCGATTTCAGAGTTGGTCCCATAGTAAAAGTTGTTCAGTTTGATGGTCCCTATCTACCATATTCGGCATTAGGGGTACTTTTGTAACACCTTGTATAACAACTACTTGAATTTTATTTCACACAGAACCTCAAGTTAAACAATGTTTTGGTATATTCAAGTGGTTTAGCTTGCACGGTATCCTTTAATATACTCTTGAGACCCTTTCTACCGCCTCATCATAAAGACTTAACCTGCTCTATAAAAGTAGGAGGGAATCCTCTTACCCACAATGAAGTCGAACCCGGGACGCTATCGGGCTAATCCAGCGGTCATCAATCGCCTTACATAAAGCACAATAGCATTACCCTTCTTAAACGCACTCTGTACCACAATAGGTACGAGATGTGCCAAAAATGGATATGGTGTTTGACGTCTTTGAAAGTAAATTTTTCCTTACGGTATTATAAAACTTTGGTTAAGTTACCGTGTATTGTTGGAAAATATTGATTTTATTGAAATTCCTTACAAAAGTCTGCTGTTTTTGTCGTTTAATGTTACAGAAAGTATTAAAGCATAGCTCAAGTTAAATTAGTTTTTTCGCGTTAAGTTAATTAAATTTGAATTAGTTGAAATTATTTTCGCATTTTCAGTGATAATCAACAAGATAAAGAAGTAAAAGAAAATGAATACAGGATTGTTATTTCGTTAAATAATTTTCACTTTTGTATTGTTATTGGTTCCAAATAGAAAACTTTCGCAGCTCATCGCCACAAATATTGCGGACACCCTTATAAACCTCCAACAATGTGTAACGACCCTGCACAGAGCTGTCATAACAGTGATCGATTACCGATGATCAATCGACCATACTTTCACACCACACCACAATCACACACAGAGCGAAACACAAAATCACCATCCTACAAGCTTCCAAGCATAACGAACACAGTGTCTGCTGTTGAAAAGCGCTGTACTTCGGTATAATTAAAAAGTGATTTCTTTTTCTTTTGTTAGAGCGGGTAGATAAAGTGATATTAGCCCAACTGTGGAACGGTTGCGGCTGTTATTGAGGCCATACGTCACGAAATGTATTTAGATGTCAAATTATTGGCACGCCTATGCTGTTTAATTGATTTTATTTTATTTCGTCTTTATGGAAGGGTGAATATGTTAAAAGTTCCAAGTTATTGCGAATGATATTATGGGAAAGTTGCATGGCCTGAAAGGTGTTACAGCTGTGACTTCAGTGTTATGGGCTAGTGATTAATTACAACTTTGGCATACTCCAAATTAAAGGTTCTGTAAGGAAAACTCCTAGTATCACTTTTTCCACTTGGATAGAACAAAATACTCTCCGTATCTGGATAAAATTACAACAGCGTCAATATTTTTAGTTGTTTGACTACTTGGATGATATTTAGATTTGGGAGCTTGAAAGTAAAATCCGTGTAGAAATTCCAGTTTTATCTAACATTAGTGAAATCGATTTCGAATTTGAAATTATAAAAACTACCTCGGCTGAGTAAATTATAAGCTTTATAGCCACGATAACTTTATGGAACTGGTAGTAACTCCATAAAAGTCTCGTATAAATTCGTAAGTTTTGCAGTTAAATTGTTAGTGTATTGGTAGAGGATATTGGATGATATAATACCTAGTAATTAAAATTAACATTGATCATTTACGATGATTCTACATGATGTAGTTCATGCTATTTTTTATGAATTCTCTATACAATGCTAACATATTAGAACAAGAAAGTTATGCGATTATTGATTTGCAGCGTTATGTTACAGGTTTCCACACTCACGGACAAGTCTACTTCTTTGAAAAAATATATTATTGATTAAAAAGTAAATTGTTCATTTACTGTGTCTGCAAGTTTAAAAAATGTTGTTAACATAGGAACACTAAAATGTAATTTTCTGGTGAAACTTGCAGAAAACTGCTGGATGCGGACAGCGCGAGAAGGCCCTGGGGAGGCCTAACATCACCTGTTGGCGACGTGCACCTGACGTAATGATCAATTTTATAAATTTTACAAACATACAATATTTTCAAAAGACACCTCAATTATGAGATTGAGGGAAAAACAAATTTTCATTCCCACTTTACATTTAGGGAAGGCGTAATTAATATACATAATAATATATATGTATTAATTCTAATATTATTTATCTTAATATAAAAATAGCATGGTGAATGCGAAAAATCTAAATTAAAAAACAAAAAATACATAATAATTCCAAATTACGCTTTCTAGCACTAAGGGCCTCTGAAATAAGCTGCGGACGGACAGACAGACATGGCAAAACTATGAGGGTTTCTTGTTGACTTGACTACGGAACCCTAAAAATTGATCCCACTGGTTGGGTACTTTAGACATAAGTCACAATAACGTCTAATTACGCACTACTTCAACCCATTGCAGATTGGTGTGTGACGATACAAAAAAAAATTTGATAAAACTCGTGTTATCAATGCAGAGTCTGAGGCTGATCAAGCTAGTGTTGCAGGAAAGATCTAGGTCACAAAATATGTAAATGGCGACAAGCCAAATGTCGCGGGTTTTGCGAAACAAGGCATACGAGACGAATATCTTGCGTTTAGCAATCTTAGTAATTTTTCTAAGAAGAAACTGAACTTTGTGCCATACACTATTTTATTATAAACTGGGCCCTATCTAATACCGTGACAATTTGTCATGACAATTTGGTTTACGTTGCGGTGCAACTTTGCTCTATTTTCTAATTGGTTGACGCAATGGATATGAAATTGTCATGACAGGTGACAAATAGTCACGTTTATAAAGAGCCCTGTCTGTTAAAATTCTGTTAACTCTTTTGTTTAATCATTTTGTTTCGTGTAAATTGAAAATTGAAGTTAATGACTTGATATAATAAAATTAGAGTTAGGTATACAGATTTCTCCCTATGAGGTTTTTCCAGGGCAATGTGGGATATGGGTCTGTCGATTTCCTTAATGTATTTCGTTACTGCTACGACGACATCTTTATCTGAGTAAAATCAAGCTACAGCCTAAGCAACAACTTTCGAAAGCCTAAAAAACACAGACTAATGTTGTAATTATGTGTATAACAACAATTAATAGGCCAGCAACAGCAGCCATCGATCACAGCGGCGTTGTGCCACTATCTGGTAGATACAGGTCGCAGATTGATCACCCCGCTGTCGCCGCGTTGCGCAAGCGCCGAACGGGCGTCAATCGACTCATTAGAGTGTTCGGAGATGACACTGGTCATTGTTATTTCTCGAAATATGTAAAACTGGTTTCTTTTGGTGCAATAAAAAGGGCAACTGAGGTTTTACAATCAGATGTGGAAAGTATAAAATAGTTGCAGTGAATATAATATTGTGTTATATATATTAAAGTCAATAAATATTATTTTATTTTATTCATATACTTTTCTTAATTTATAATCGCGATGACCAACCCGTCTGTTTTTTATTGCCTTTTCATAACTTTGCGTTTTTCGCCTTCGTTACAACAGAGCTCCTTTTTAGGGTTTTTTTTGGGATTTTTTATTGATAAAATTTGAAAATTCATAGTTATGATTTGCTTTCCTAATTGTCAAAACCCTCACCACTAGTGGAAGCTAATATAAGGTATAGCCGTTAAAAATAAAGGCTTTTTAAATATAACATATAACGTCTGTTATTCCTGTGGGTTTGCGTAGCTTCTTTGACATTCACAAGTGCTTGTAACAGCCTAGACTGAATAAACGAGTTTTGAATTGAATTTGAAAAAAATTGAGTTATATTCGAGCTCCCAAAGAGCTTTAATATATTTTATTCATTGGTTTACATAATAAATTTTAATTTTAATGTAAATACTAAAATCTTTTTATTATTCATGGAATCGTCCCATATGATATAGCTCTAACCCCAACGAACGTATATGCTATAAAGATATAGCTCTACCTAACCTCAATAAACGTAAGGGCTTTATAGCTTTTATGTTTTGAGGTTATAGATCTTAAAATATCCTAATAAATTATTAAAGCTCAAAGCTTTTAACGTAATAATGGAAAACAGCAGTTATGAACACCTTTGCTCAACACTGCGTATTATTATTGTTATTTCTGTTTATTGTAAATCCTGTTACTTAAGTTGAAGCCTTATCTCGTGTCAAAGTGTCATAAATGCAGGGTCACTATCACTGTTCAGTAGAATGCGATAAAACCTCCATATGTGCACGCGCATCATGAACTATCCATATTCATTTTAACTGTTTCAGCTTGTTTATGATAAAAGGAAATCGCAATACAGCGTTTTTGAAATATAAACTATCTAAATGTTTAAGATGATGTGATTGGCGGCTTGAGAAGTGGCAAGAACTTATATGATGACACAAATACTTCCGTAGCAAAATATGTGACTCGGTAGCACAGCGGTAAGAGCATTGGATTGGACAGCCAATCGAGTTCGATTCCCGTCCGAGAATATGAGAATTGGTTTTTTATAAAGTTAAATTATCTGTTTTCGCTGTTCTAATCTGAGTTTAAAGTTATCTCGCTGTTTTAGCATTATTATTTTTTTTTACTAGAAAAATTGCATAAAGCATAATTATTTGATATACGAAATTTTAAACGGAGTGTGTGTTTGTTACGTTATTCTTAACTCAAGCTTCAGTGTAGGGTTGTATAGCGATAGATTCGCAATCACAAGGGGGCGTACAATGCTGTAAGAAATATAAATAGCAAAAATTATCTAAATTATTGACAACAATATTATTATCGTTTTTTAATTAATGACTAATAAACTATTTCTTATTTTGGAAAACTGACAATCACAGAACTAAAGAGTTAAGGTTTTTTTATAATAGTTTCAAGATATAGGTTTATTATTGGTTGGTACATCATTTAAAAAGTACAATTCTCAGTTCACTTTACGTTTTTTTATCTAGAAAAGTTTTAGGTATCATGTGTCTGTCAATCACATAACTAAATGCTATAATCTACTTTCTACATTATTTTTTGGGATCGATAAATCAAGTAATAGTGTCTGAAATCATTGCTCAGAAATGTGTATTTGACATTGTACGACCCCTTAAGCGCAGATTAATAGTCGTCAATACTTGCTCAGTTCCTTTATTAGTCCATCTGAATAGCTGTGATATTAAACAGTGAGTAATGTCGGTGCGCGTTGGCAGCGTGATTCCGCGCTCACGAGCAACAGCTGCGTTGCTGATTTATCGCCGTGTTGGTGGGACGGCTTGTAATAGTTCTTCTATATCACGAAGTTCGTTAGGCTATGAATGTTGTAAGCCGTGCACATGCACATTGTTTTAGTGTGCTTAATACGAGAGAGTGCAGACGCAGACTGAAACAATGTGCATGTGCACGCCTAACAACATTCATAGCCGAACGGACTCGAACAACTATAGCGTCATGACGTGGCTTAACGCAAGGTTAACGCAGGATGGGTGACCGAAGGCCTTGGTGAAAGTTACCGTTAGTGTATTGTTAGGTGTTCATTTGTAAAGTAAACTAACAAACAAAATCTCGATGTCATTTATGACTGAACAGTAAACGATAATATTTTGCAAGATTATTCAATTAGTCAATTGAGTGGACACCTATGTTTATATTTTGGGTTTATTGTCCACCAAAACTAAATTATTGTTTGCCCTGATAAATAAATAAATGATCATAATTTACAAAAATACTTTGAACGTGTCGTTTTAATGACATTAATTTTTATTATAAGGTACCTACTTATAGTCAACTGTTAAGTTTGATATGTCACCGGTTGTACGCAGGCACGATCGCCTTGAGCCGCACCCTGGAATGTCGCACGATGTCGCCAGACATCGCGACAGACGGAAAATTTAATTACATTATTATGTAATTGGGATTTACTTGGTGTATGTACGTACAGGGTCTCAGATCACTGAGCAGGTTCGTAGCTTATGAAATAAATTGTATTTACTTAACTATAATTCAAACACTTTCTCATAGCAAAAAAAAAGAAATTTTAATATTTTTTCATTAGTTCACAATACGAGCATTCTCGTTATGTTATCGCGTTGATGTCTATTTCAGGGCGATTACGCTGAAATCTCGTAGCGAAGTGTATTGTTGTAGCAACAGACGTTTGGTATTACAATATAACTCTTCATATTATGGTGTTCTTAATTATAGCGATCGTGTTAGTAAAACAGCTGTCCTAAAGGTTAATTAATAGTGGCTCAGTGAACTGTGGAGTAGAGCTCGCGTTTGAGCTTAAAAAGTAGCTCAAATTGTATGTTGTTTATAAATTAGTTTATTAGATATCGCCACGAGGTTTTCGAAAGCAATGCTACGAGTATATGCAGTTTGGTGGGTATTCTTTAATTATATCTATTCGAAGCGCGCCTAATTTTGATCATTTTTTTAATGGGTAAATTTATATTATTTATAATTATCGAACCTGTTCATAAAATTTCAAGATAATCAGTTGAGAAATGCGACCTGTAGATGAGAACAGACGGGCAGCTGGAAAGCGGACAGCCGGACAGACATACGAAAGCATTTTTGCCCCTGCTGAAGCAGAGGCGCTTCGCGTTCACTTGGTCAGTTGGAATGGGTGATCAGGGTTTTTTTTCTTAAATTAATTGTTTTAACGATGTTTGCCACTATTAAGATATTTTGTAGAATCCTAATAGCGTATGGTTCTACTCTAAAATACCTGTTTGTTTTAAATAACCAAGTTTTCCTTTGGTAATCAAATAAAATTTCCTTTGCTACAGATTATGCTAATATTAAGAATGGGTATGTTTATTCTGACTCAAGCGTGGGGCAGGAATATAGTATCTCGCCTTAATAACTTAAGGTTCTAATTCGTTTGCATGTGTTAACTGTATGCGGTAGCGGTAGCATTGAGCCTTCACCGCTGAGATACGACGCGGTCAGCCTTCGACGAGTTGCGCACGCGCATGCCAAGGATTTACTTGCTAACTATTATATTAATAATCTGGGATATTCTTTAATAACATCCTCCCAATGACAACGCTTCAGAAACTGGCAAAATAAATAATTTTGTTTTGGCCTTTTTTAATAATCCTGATCTCATAATCGTAGTAGTCAGTTTGCAAAAAATAGCACATTTGAGATTGAACGGTAGAAAATTGAATATTGAACATTTTTACATTGATAGCAATCAATAGTAAAACAATTTAATTAGTTTTCATAAAGATATTTTTAATTTTAAATACAACTTCAAAGAGGACCTTGTTACAAATTTTCTTGAGGAAAAACCCTTTACAAATCTTAACAGAATGTATTCCTTTATATAAGTATCGAGTAAGGATTAGGTGGTTTATTTTTTATCATATAATAATTGCTGCACAATGACTTCGTGACTACGCTACGACACAGGTTGTAATAATTAAATGAATCAATCTTAGATAATCTTGGATCTAGAAATCAATAAATGGATAGACATAAATAAATGTCAATTGTACCCGGTGATAAATATAACGTTCATTTATTAGCTTAAGGCTAGTTGACGACAATATTAATAATTTGATGAAATGTTATAGTTATAGACAATATTTCTCCACAAATCAATGGAATGAACAAGACAGTAAAAGTTTAGACTAGTATCAAACTATTTCAATTAATTCAGATGGCAATCGTTTAAAAAACTAAACTTACAATTACTAGCTTTGACTTTTGACAAACTATTTCAATTTATTCAGATGACAATAATTTAAAAAACTAAACCTAAAAACTATTTCGTTTTAAATTCTTTGGAAACAGTGCATTCACTCAACCGCATCTTTACAATGAAAAATTTACTCTAATAAAAATGACAGACCGAAAATTTATAAACACCAGCACCTAATTTAGAGTTGTTCCTTATCTCGGTTAGAATAGTGGGCGATAACTCAGAGCACCGTTACCCAAACTGTTGAGCTAATTAAAAAAAAACACGAAAAGTACAGACGCAGTGAGCATGCAGTGAGCATCGCGGTCGACGCGCGGAGATATAATTTCACTTACGATAATGGGCAAATTAGCGGTGGTCATTTCCATAAACATCTCCATGACAGAAAAGATTGATAGATATGGAAAAGGGCAAGTGTGAGCTAGTGCATAGGTGGGATATCGCTACATCTATAAAGTCTGTTCTTTTTTTGTTGTTCCTCGTAGAAATAAGAATAGACAAAAAGATGTTTAGAAAACTAAAGAAGAGCATCTTACGTGATAACTGTATCAAAATAAATAATAATTAAATCCTACATTCTTTTGTAGCAGTTTCTTCAACGCCCGGAAAATAAGACACAATAGATATTCCAATGTTATTCGGCCGCATGCGGCCGCTCGTGCGTTGATGAATTAAATCTATTCATCACAAACATTATTTTGAACCTATTGGTTTTTGAAATTGCGACCGTAGGTTTCGGTCATTGACTGCCTGACCAAATAACAATGTATTAAATCCTTTTATTGAATGTGATATTACAATCCTTATTGAGAGCTCATTATAGACCCTTTTGTCACGGAGCCCTAACATGGAACGTAAGAAGTTCTAGCTGTATATTTGGCTCGCAATTTTGGAAAAGCATGTATTTTTTTTATGCTTAGAAAACAAATATACGGATGTGAGGGTAAGTTTTTTTTATTACCTACAATGATAATTGTTTGATTCAACTATATTAAGTTTCTTTGAACCACTTATTCGTTATAATTTGGCTGGTTTTTTGTGCTATCTATCCTTTTTCTTTCCACGGATGAACACTGTGTCATTTGATTTTAACCTATTTTTTTATACTTCATATTCTTATGATATCATCCTATTTCCATCTCTAATCATCTTCAGTTGTCTAATGAGTTCAATATATAGTGATGTCATCAAACTATTTATAAAGAACGATCGTAAATCAATGAGCTAAAGTGAGTGACACCAGCAAGTGCCATCTCCATACACGATGCCACAATAGAGCCGGGACAATCGAAAGTGACAGCCTGGCAACCGAATGTCCTTTACATGTTCTGTCTTCAAACTGCGGAGAGGGGTGTCAGCATTTTTATTGTAAATAATGCACTTTAGAAATTGCGATATGCGTTAAAAATATGTTTAAATCCTGTTTAATCGCATATAGATTCACTTTCTTACTTGTAATTCAAAATTTAACGTATTTTTTTTTTATTGACTGAGAAACAGGTGTTAACTTAAATGCTCCCAAATCTCTCATTACTAAAAATTATAAGCATTATTCATTATTGGCAGGAACACTTACAAAAGTTGCCAATAAGTGACGAATTAAAAACCACTGGCGTTAGAAATTAGTTATAATGTGATAATTAGACAACCCTATCCCTTGCCCATTGTCGGGTGACTGACCTCAGCGTGCCAAGCATGGCGCAGTGACGTCACACTCCCAGAAAGCCGATATGGCAGCGGACGTCGCGGAACAAAGACTGGCCACTTTATTTGGCCAGCGCGCGCGCAGAGGTTGATGCGAACCATTCGCGGTGGCTACTGGTTTGTCGATGATCACACCATAAATCATAGTTATTGGTTATTCTAACGAATAATGTGATTGTAAATATCAAATAATGTCGTCCATGAATCATAAAAATATGTATAATATAATGATAAGTTGCTTATTTTCAATTAGTTTACAAAACTTACATCATTATTTAACTAACCCCTATTCTAGGGTAATTTTTTCTTTGCAGTCGAGTAAAAACACGAAATTTTGAAAAAGTGTAAGTTAATTTGATGGTTTATTCTTGGTTTTAAGTTAAGTTTGAGCGTAGAATGCTCAAATTTTTGGATGGATTGCTGAAATTATTTAAAATTGCCATCAAGGAAATCTAGTTTTAAACAATATAAGAAAATTAGCAATTAAGAGCTTGTATTGTTCAATTGATTGTACGTTTCAACCTGCTCCATATATTTTTTTATCTGTAAGTGTTTAAAGCTGCCAGTGCGCAATTAATATTCTTCGGGCAGCCATTGATTGACGAGTTAATGGCCGCTTAGTACCAATTAGCGCCACGTGATAATTGATTGACAATGCCAGCTTTCTGAACGACACTACCTGTGTTGCTCCAATCACTATATTCCCGACATTGAAAATACTTTGAATATTGATTTGTTTTTTCTGGGTAAAGAGTTTTTCTTTATATGCTAATCCATCCGTAACCATATTGACCACTTTTCTTGTGATGTAGGGAAATTTAAATTTCGAATAAAAAGTAAACGATACAGGTTTGGGTTAGATAGGGTTAGCAGAACGGTCGACCAAGATTTTGTAAGTTACTTATTTGTCTATCATCGGATAGAATAAGTGGCAGTTTTTTTAAGCAAAAATGAAAAAGAATAGAATAGGCATATGACATGATTTTGACATTCCATAATATGATCAAAATCAAATTTACAGTTTTGTGTGTTTCAAAGAAGGTTTTGTCTTCATACGAGGTAGGTATGAATGAACCCATCATCATACTCACATCTGAGAAGAATGCATGTTAGCTGATTAATTAACGCAAGGTAATGACATAACCACTGCGTCTTAATTAAGGCAATTATTTCGAGTCACTCGCCATGCGCACAATTATAGGGAGGTCCGGCTATCGATACTAGTGATGACCTCTATACAACGCACTTTCGATAGTTGTATCGATAAAAAAATTGAAGGTGACTATAATAACATACAAACCTGCTAAAGCTTATTTTTATAAAGGTGCCCGATAGCAATACTCATACGACAAATTAAGCTGAGAGATAAATAAGTGATAATTTTTAGATACTGTAACAAAAAAACATAAAAAAACAAGAACGATAAGAAGGGTCATGACCTCGTGTCGGCATTGTGCACTTGGCTGTAAGCAGCTGCACCCTTTGCAGCTCCCCTTGCACAGAAAAGAAAAAGTCTTAAAAGAAATGGGGAGCAATCACACTCTTTGTTAGAGTCCATACTTAGGGCTTATTTATAAAAACATGTATCATTCACACTAACATCAAACTGAAGTGATGACCATAATTTCTAGAACTACCTAATAATTTCCAAAACTGTCTATGGAATTTATAAAATTTGTTAATACGTGGTGTTCAACGTAATTAATGGGCTTGCTACTTAATGATTTATTTGGTTTTTTGTGATGAAAGTTCTTACTCAAGTGTATCATGTAGACAAGCATTTCATATTATGATGATTAACGATGCGGTATTTAGAATATGATGAAACTGATATAATTGAATTTAGTGGAACTTATTTGTGGAATTTTATTTACTTTCACTTACAAGAGTTTGGTACCTACCAACAGCTAAAAAACTTGCATCTTTGCGGTAAATTTTTCAGTTTTGCCTATGTTATGGTTGACAATTTCTAGTATAAATTGACAAAACTTTAACGCCCGGAAAATGCGGAAAATTGCGAAACTTTAAAAATACTTGCACGATTAAAATATCAGTGAATTCAAATTCATGAATGTATTTTTTTTTCTTTAGTATCGTTTTAATTAATAACAACGCTATTTTCTCGCAATTAAAAGTTCATTATTTCTGGATTACAACACCCGTATATGGTGCATTGGGGTCATAAATTGTCCACTGACTCTGTTCTTTGGTTGGACATTAATTTTTTTTGTCTTTAATTGGTTCAGAAGCTAGAAAACCGGATAATTGTTACTAAAGGTCACTAGTCTACGCCTAGAAATAGCTAATTATTTGTCACGACACTGAAGGGTGACTATGATTGTCATTAAATTCTTTCTTAATTTAACTATGATTTATCCTTTCTTATTTTTGAATGCTAAACGTATCGTGTATTCCAAATGGGGATTAATATCATTTTAAAAACAAAGTCATAACTAAATACGCAGAAAATATTCCAATGAGCTTCTTTGAAACTATATTTTTTGTAAATTATTCCAAACGATTCGACATACACAGACGCATTTAGAGTTTCAACAATTCATTAATTTCCAGGTCTCAAAAAGAAAGATCATTCGAATCCCACATCGTTTTCACATCGAATCTATTACGATACGATATTTCTCCACGTTGTCATCCGATAGTCGCATCTCGATATTTCACTGTTCCGAGGTCACAGGTCGTCATCACAAAATATATGTTTGGCTTTTTAGCAACATCTTGAGAAACATACTAAAACCATCAATTATATCAACACATTACTAGTGCTTAAATTCGACTTTATTACAAGAGTATAAAATTCAATTCCATTTTTAAAAGTTGATTACACAGTTAAGTGATATTTCGTCTAGACTAAGACATGTGTTAAGTACGATTCATTAAGTATGTTTATTAATAACTTTCATACAACATAGTGAAAATATCATGAGTTTGAGTGATTCATTATTTGAATAGTTAAACAAATTAATTAAATTAAATTTATTTTTAACAGTTCTGTTAAATGACGACTGCTTATGACAGCAGACATCTTTAATTATGTACACACGACAGCACATCTGGTAATACCGTTAAACTGCGAAAACAGCTTTTATTACGTAGAGCATAAAAGCGGTCTCAAGTTCAACATATATAGTCTGAGGTGCCGTCGTGTGTACTTAAATAATGATTCTTAAAAAGAATCTAAATTACTTTTTTGACGTACACATTTCCAAATAGTTAATATTTTGTTGTGTAGTTCGTTACTTTAGTTTATTTGCAAATGAAAAGTAGATAACTCTTTCAATCTAAAGTATGTATGTATATCTCGGGGACAAGACTTAATTATTAATATTCAACAGTCAATGGAGCATTTTTCACCACAGACTAGAAAACTCCAAAGAGCCCCATAAAACTTTAAAAAGCATTCCAGTTCATTTGTCGAGAGCTGACGTCACAATTGCGAACATATCGCACGCACTATGCACGCAGTGATTAGCTTACACCTTCTCATTTGCCTTCTTTCAACGGGTCTCTTTACATTTTATGAACGTCCTTTTGTATCTGTAACCAGCTTAAATAGACCTTCCACTCCCCTTAAGAATATTCCCAGTTGTATCGTCAAAAGAGGATTTTGTAGGAATGCTGTAGGTCGAAGTACAATGGCGGGTGAGCTGGGCACAATGCCGATGAGACAATGTCAGCGTTGAATATGCATGGGGGCACCGCGAAGCAATTTGGCGGGAACCGTCTTGTGATGACAATGTGACAAAAATAACACGTCTGCGACGCACGCGCCGAGTTATGACTCCGAGTTTTAAGGTATGAGTACTTGTGAAATAGTTTTATTAGCGAGTTCGAGCTTCTTGTAGCATACAACAAGCAATGAAAAATGATACACATATTTACGGTTAGCATGTTTTTATTAACATTGAAATAATGTGTGATTTCATTATAATGGAAGAAAAAGGGGATACCTAATTTAATTTGTGAGGAATTCATACCACATACAATTTTTACCGACTTCAAAAAGAGGAAGGTACTCAATTCAACCAGTATTTTTTTTACGTTTTTTTGTTTTTTGTATGTACACCGATTATTTATATTAAAAACAACATTTAATATTGGTTTATTTAGAGGCTATCATCAAATTCAACACCAATTCAGGGAATAATAATAGATTCTCGTTGTTTCTGAAATTATATTGCAGGTTTTCAGTTTCAGAGATGTCTAAAGTTTTGTGAAAATCATGCAAAACTACGACTTTAATTGCTTATTATTAAATACATGATAATAATATATCCTTTATTTTCTTATTTTTATTTTTTATATGATGTAAGTCATTAGCTCTTAAACAACAACGATAACACATAGTTTTTCATATCCCGGAAAGAGCACTATTTCGATTATCATTTTCAAAAATTACTACATATTTACGAGGATAATCTTTTTTGTTTTGAATTGCTTATCAGTTGCAGATTACAGAAATATGCGATCATGACACCTCAATACCGACCATAAGGTATCTTTGCCGGTAAAACGTCTCATTTTTGTATATATTTTAAATTAGTAGGTAAGTACCTAATAAGTAAATAATGAAGAATGAAGTAAAGCAATCATGCGAGTTTGAAAATAGGTATATAATCTCTAGAATTTTTCATCTTAAATTGAAACATACTAAGGTATTGGAAAAACTTCTTCCGTTCATTATGAGTTATTGATAAATCGAACATAACATGCGCCCGCGCATCTCAGCGTCATGGCGGCCGGCGGCGCGAGTCGTGAGTGAGATGACATAATCCACCTGTGACTAATCACTAAACTGGACAAACGGCATACATATCGTACACCAGGAACTCTAAAACAATACCTACTGATCGATATAGTTACAAACCGATGGTAAGTAATTAGGCAACTCATCGTTTTCAGGGTTCCGTACCTCAAAAGGAAAAAACGGAACACTTACACTCACTTTGTTGTCCGTCTGTCTGTCAAGACCCTTTATCTCAAGAACACGTGAAGGTATCGGTAGGAACGTAAGGTAGAAACGGAAAAAAAAAGATACGGCCGTTTATGCCGCAATTAACGCATATTTCGACACCCTTAAAGGAATCAAAATATAAAGGTTGTTGATCTAGAACTATGAAGTTTGGCAAGTAATATCGCCTTAAACTACAAGTACAGGGAAAAGTTTGAAAACTATACATTTGTAGTTAAATTATACAAAAAAAACTTTTAAGAGCGAGTCGGACTCGCACACCGAGGGTGACCGTACCATCATTCTGAAAAAGTTTACTATTTAGAGACATCGTTTTATTTTTCCTGTAATCTTTACGCAAATTTCTATCACATAAAATAATTTCAGATTTTTCTCTATGCAAACTTTGGAGATAAGGGCCCCCCTTATTACATTTTTCATCAAAAGTCTAAAAACTATGCGGCCTAAAAAATTTTAAAAAAATGTCCGAGAATTAGCAAGCAGCGCTCTTTCATAATGTCATCTAAAACTATTCCGAATTTCAAGTTGTTAGCATTAGTAGTTCTCGAGATATCCAGCTGTGACAGTCAGATAGACAGACTGACTCGCACCATAAGGGTTCGTTTTTCCATTTTGGTGCGGAACCCAAATATTCTTTGTTGAGATACCTATAAAATTGTACGGAACCCTCGGTGGGCGAGTCCGACTTGCACTTGTACGGTTTTTTTACTGTCTTCAGCTTCATTGATTGCTATTTTCTTTGATACTTGTGAATGTGTGTGAAAAGGTACTAGTCTCGTTACCATCGATCAAGATTTAAGTAATTTGGGTACTTCTTAAAATTGAAAACAAAATATTAGATATAGCTTAGTTCGAGAGGCTTTAACGCAATCTCGTACAAAATTTCAAGAACTAAAATAACATAGTTAACTAACACATTAAAATGTGGTTTTACAAGCTCTATCTAACATTTTGTTTTGCTTTTGCTCGCTTTGCTTGCTTGCTAAAGCTCATGCTTTACAAGCCACCCGACCACGGAGGTCGTCTAAATCTTTTATTCTCTCTTTCTATTTAGTGAGTTGATTATAAACGGAGAAGAAAAAGGCTGTCCTCAATATATCCCAAATTCAAACCAAAACTGGGACACCTGATTTTATGGAAAGTATTATAATAAAATGATTTTAATCGATAATCGATATCAAAACCTCCACTAGCGTCATCTCTCGGCGCATAAACGGAATCTTTCTAAGCCCATCTGCCCCGTTGCACCGCAAAAATCCAACAAAAACAGTCACTTAATCATCGATTGTCAATAGTTCGCCGGAAACGGACTGTTTAGCAATGCAAATAGCTCGGATTCCTCCAATGTCACTCGACAAAATGGTGCGTAACCCGTACGGGGTTATCGATATTAGCATATAAATAAGTAACGCCATCTATTGAAGAAGTTAATGCTGTTTTGTGACGATTTGCATAGTGTTTGGTTACAGTTAAATGACGCAGTAAATTTTTAAAGAACGCATCTGCTCGAAACAGCCTTTTTTGGGCGCAGGACAATATTCGTTATTATATTTTGTGATCCCATATCTCAAGCTCTCAGTGATAGGATGATGCCTTTCTCAAGAAGGAATAGAAGAACAGCAGGTATCTTAGAGGTAAATTGAAGATCAGTGAGTGTGGCCACTTCTGTCGCGTCGCACCAACCCTGACCAGACTGGCTCTTTCCTAAATCACCTTTAGGATCAATACCTATTCTAAAGTATAAGATAAAACACATGACTATGTCAAAGTCGAAGACATCCACGGTATCACAAACACTCACACCCTAGAAAATATAGAGTTACTACTACTAGTTAATTTTCATACTTTGGCGTAAGGTGAGTAAACCTCGAGTAATACTATACATACTTATCTGACGATCGTACATACTTACATACGTGCATGCAGTAGCACTAAGAAGACATGTAAATAAGATATCTTCACACATAACCACGTGGAGGTTACATAACGCGCAGCTGGCACCGAACAAAGGTAAATTATCAATCAGATTGCATTTACTCGCACCTTAGCATTGTAATGCTAATCCGCACGAAACGACCCGACTCATCGATCGAAATCAATGAACGATCATTTGAATAATTCCAATATAAATCACACTTTGAGCAATCATGCTAATTTTACTAACAAACATTTGTTGAGTTGAGAGATAAATTATCTCGCGACACGCTGTTGTTCGTTCTTTTTGAATAATCTGCAATATATAGTTTGGAACAAAGTTAAATAAATATCATAAATAATAAAAAAAGATAAAGGGACCTTGAATACTGTCATGAAAAAATCTTTCTTCAATTTGTATGAACTAATTTGAAATAATCGAACTGTCACAAAACATGTGATTATTGCGATTTTACAACGCTATTAGTCCAAAGCATCCGTATACGAATTGCCATTTAAGTCGACACATATCGACTTAGTGCTAGCGATAAATATCGACGCTTCCTGCCGCTACCGTCCACAAAAACAATGGCACTAAGCAACAATAAATTTGCTAAATAATAGTTATCGAAAATAAGTCAAAAACATTATCGTCATCCGGAAAGCATAAAATATTTCAAATCGGCAAAACAATAGAGCGGAGACAATGGGCCGGCCGCAAAAAGGGATCAAGTCAATTTTTTCTAAAAAAATGTTTATTTTTTTGCAAAAAAGCCTGCCTTCGACAACAATCGGTGTACCGCCCTTTCTGTTGACTTTTTTTATAACGGACCTGAGGTTTGTTTGTTTTGTTGGTTCAATAACATTGGCGGTAATGGTTTTTTATAAAAAAAATTAACCAGTTGTAAAGACACTCCTTTACAAATAATGGTATGGGGAGCCTAGTAAAATTATCACTTTTTTATTGCACAATCAGAAAGAGGAGTTAAGTTAAGTTAAGTAAAGTTCCAACATTTATAATGAACAATTTTGTCAGGTTCGTAATTTCAGGCCCAGAAATATTGTGGGATATTTTCATTTAATTATTCAAGATGTCCATTAGTGAACAATGTGCAGTTAACATAACAATACATATCGATGCGACCTGCGAGCGGAGCCAAAGGTGGCAACACTAACGGCCTCCAACAACCGTTTCCGAAAACCGTAAAGGAAGTAATTACATATTCTAATCCAAATCCCGGGTCCCGGTTCATATGTCACCCGCGACACAATAAAAACACCACCTCATAACGGTAAGACGTCGGCCCTGAGAAAAAAAATCATAAAGAACTGAATTTCTAAACAGTTAAAATGGTACGAAAAAATCGCGTACTTACTTATAAAATTTATAAAAAATAATAAATGACATAATCTAAAATAGCCCTTAAATCGAAAAGCGGAAAGAACAAATTCCAATATAACAACGCAATGTGACGTATTAAAATTTATGCGCGCATTTGCATAATGTGCATAGCCCCTAAATTTTATTGAATAAAAAAATAGGATGGGTAAAACTTTTTTGCATAAATTCTTACAAAGGAAACGGGTTAAGCATTCAGGAAGTAAACGAAGTAGATCCGCTTGCAGCGCGGGTTGAAAATCAAATTTTGGTTCCGAGAGGTCACGATACTAGTTCATAGTACAGCAGGAATAAAAAATAAATTTGCACAACCACAAAAATAGAGTTGCACCCTTTTCGCTCGCCGTCCCATTCCGCGATGCACAATAGCCAAAATGTACCTGACTATAATTTATGCGAGAATATTAAGAGAAATGTACCTGCCCTTGTTGAATATTAAGTGCAACCTAACCCCTGACATTATTGAATGGGGTTAAGATACAATTTGAAAGGGAATAATATAAAAAAATGCAAATAAACTGTCCCCACGTCTATACAGGTAGTGGAAAAAAATCGCAAGCCGCGCCGCGCGCTCATGAAGTACTCGGTTGATTGTGTTGCGAATGCTCGGACGGCATAGGGGTACTTCATGGGTTGCGCCACTTGTCACGTTGCCGTATAATTTGGGTGTGCTGGGTTCCTTTCTTATGCATATCGGGTCGGGGGTCGCGCATAGATAGTTCTTTTCTAATAGCGTTTTTTTACTACGGGTTGTATGCAAAGATTTATGTTCGAGCCGCGAGATGTGCGTGAGAACGTCTGAGATAATCGAATTTGCCTATAGTCGCATCCGACCCTTTGAATCGATTGAAAGAGTTCATGGGAAAGATGAATATTCAAACAAGGTGTCATCTTTGTGAATATCGATTGCCGTTGGTTCCTTTATAAGGAGCCTGGGAATTGATACATTGAAAAGGACGAGCACGTTAGGTTTTGCATAATCTATCGTAAAGTTTTTGTCCGTTGGTAACGGTATTCTGGGTGAAGGGTTCGCCTTAAAAAGTGGTCGTTAAAAATTGGACCGTTATAGTTTTTTGTTTTTTTTATAGATTCGGTGGCTGAGGACTCCTGTCCGACGGCGATTGTCTCAAACTCTACCTTTGTTGCGAAACAGTTAACTTTAGAATTGGTAACTGTTTTGTGTGTAGTTGTGTTTACCATTTTTTTTAAATATCAAAAAAATAAATAGAGCATAACCATGGCGGAGCTTGTTAAAAACCTTATATACTTATGAAACATGAGGCTCTTAAAGCTGTGTCAATTTTTTAAAGTTATTTCGTGGAAAAAATAAGTTCCTTAAGGGATTACATTTATTATTGAGTAATTAATTCTTCATAAATAAAAAAAAGTTATTTTGGAAACTAATTAAAAGTATTGATAAATATTTTTTTTCACTAACTAAGTATACAAACTCATTAAAATACTCTAAAATGTGTCGACTGTTTACCTCAGTAGCTATAAAAAGATTTATCTGTATCATTTTTATGCTTAAAAAAACTTAAAATGTAACCCAAAACAAAACCATAGTTTCTTTGACTAAACCTTGCACAGGTTTTTGCTCGAACAAAAACTCTTTACCCCCTAAAACAGTTAAAATATTTTTACTGCTAAACCCATTTCTATGCAAATAAGTAAAAACATTACCCCTTTTTATCAAGGCGAGGACAATATGGCGGTGTGTCTAAAGCTCTAGTTTTTGCTAGTTCGAATGGTTTGTCAACACCAGTGATTGAACTACGGAACAATAGGACAAGATGCAAAAACTGGTTGTAAACTAAATTTGTTGTAATGCGTTCACAGGGTGTGGTTTGAAAGGTAAAGGTAGTACCGAAAATACGTTGATAGTCCTTACAAAATAGTATAGAATTTAATATGAAAGTGATGTGATAACATGTTGGTCATTAGTTTTTCCTTTCATTTTATCAGCGTAAAAGCTTTTCATGATCGAACTTTATAGTATTTACCAAAATATAGTACCTATATACCTATAAGTAATTTGTAAATTATTTAAATATTATTGTTTATAATCGAAAAAAAGTATTTTTAAAACGAATTTCAAAATAAAACTATTTTATTAAGAAAATACAGACACTAAGTGACAAAAATCTTTGATTTACAGCTTTTCGGTAATTATTAAAAAAAATACGACTTTACTAAAAGTACAAGACAATTCGACTAAGTAAAAAATACTTAGTCGAATCGGCCCTCGAAATCATAATTCAAATAAAACTTCTGGAAATCAAGTAAATTTGATGGCTAACCGAAATTAATATTTATAGAATTTTCAATATTTTAAACCACCGTTAATTATATTTTCATAAAGATACTATAGCCTTTTCTAATTAAAATGATGATGGGAGAAATTTCCAAAACATCTGTTTAGCCGTTTATCATAATTTCGTACCGTATCGTTTTCATAGTTTAACATACACCAGTTCATTAGACCCAATTATAACAGTTCGTAACATCCACAAATTACGTTTTGACACGTGACGCCACTGGTCAAAGTGGACTTTTTAAACTTTACGCGCTACTTAACATAAATTAACGCAGTCACGCAGACTTGCTTCTTAATCCCTCGGATTAAGGGTCAATATTTTGTTGTGCATTAACTAATTTGCCGAATATGTATTTATGTATTCGGTAGAATTTAATAGGCATATTTTACGATGATGTAAATAAGGATCACGCTGTGTTCGCTGCTTGTCATTTTTTCTCCGGCTTTCACCGGGTCGTTAAGATCGCCGGCTAATGTGTTCCGCGTTTTTGGGTAATAAAATGGTTTGGTCACTGAAGGGTTAAGTTATGCAAATTGCTCCGTCAATGTCCAGTAGACGTCAACTTCGCTACGGACTTTCCGAGTTTTTTTTGTTGCTTTTGTCATTATTTATGGGGTGATCGGTTTTCATACCTACAATGCAATTTTTTGCTTTCACATTGAATGTGTCAACATTTGTAACACTGCAGTTTGCAATTAGACGCGCCGGTGTTAAAAAATTTGACGTTTTAGTAAACATTAAAGTGGCTATCAGAAAACTGAGTTTGTTCCAGTATCATACCAAACTATTGGCCTAACACAACACTTTTAATTTTAATATGTCCTAAATTAGCTCAGCATATTCTCACTCCGCCTTAATTTTTGTCGCCATGTTTCCACTTTTCCAAATTCGTCATTAGGCATAACCGTTCACAATCCTTATTATTTAAACGTACTAAATTACGAATTAGAAGAAAATTACCAAGCACTGCCATTTTTTGAGATTTACCTATTGATTTTGCAGATAACAGCTATGATGGAGCACCACGAACGAAAGATTTGATGAGATTTCAGAAGCTGCGAAAAACTAAGACAGATCAGGCACGAGTCAAACACCATGCGGGAGAGCTTGTTCCACATTTTATGATTAGCGTCAGCGCCCACGAGCGACTTTTTGTAGCTGCAATTATCGCGGCATTAATCGCGGTGTTTTTTAGTCGCTGGCTAAGTAAACCCTTTGTCACTCTTGTCTGTGTCATTTCGCGGGCGATTAGTCGCTGAGCTACTTTTTGTAGCTCGTGGGCATTTACGTATTGAACTCTGTATGTTCTATTCTCGGCGACAAAAAAATCGCTCAGCGATTAATCGCTCGTGGGTGGGAAGCCTTAGGCACTAACTTCTGGTTTAATTTAAAAATGGAATTGAACTTATATTAAATTACTCGTCAAGCAGGTATATCAATTTCAACTCAATTAAGACTTTGAGAAACATTCCCCATCTAAGAAGTAAACTTGATAGTTAAGTAACATTTTTACCATTGTGTACTGGCGTGAGGGCAATGTTGTTCTACTTAATTGAATCCTACGTATGCGCCGGCGCACGGCGCGGCGCACAGTCTGATCACTTTGTATTCTTTAAACGTTACAAGGATCGTTTAGGTCTACCTACACTGAAACCCTTTTACTTACTTCGTTGTCATTTCCTTCTACTACCACCTACTTATATATTATTTATAAACTATAGTATAACACGAAAGTAAGAAAGAATAATATTTTTTTATACGAGTTTGTATTTTGTTTTTTATTATTTTTTATATTGATTTTTTTTTAATAATTTTAAATGAGGTCGTCTTGTCATTGCCATCTAGTGGGTAGAAGTAAAAATGTAAAGCTTAAAAGCTTAGACAACATTTTTTTTGAATAGCTCATATTGAAAGAATGCATGTCCTTTATGGTTTATTAAAAAAATATGTAACTGCATAACTATATGATGTAAAACATATTCTAAGAAGTCTCCTTTTGGTTTCATTTTTAAATTTTGTCCAATTGATTAAACTTTTTCTTATAATTAAAACTCTATTCCTTTCGTACTGAGAAAGATATTGAAATGTGATAACATTTTCTAATGCGTTATGAAATAGAGAGGGCCTAGCTTTCTATTTTGTAAAGATCGAATCGATTCATCATCGTTGAAATCTTGTTTATATCGATAAGTTAGGGGTTATTGGCAATGACACACAAGTATTCGAGGTCCCACTATCAATAATGATGGTAGGAGTATAATTACTTTTAATAGGCACCGTAATTGTTAAATACAGGCATGTAGGTTCTGTTACGAAAATCCTTGTTCTTATTGGAATAATCACAATCTCCGCGGCTATCATTAACTCTTGTGGAAACAACGGTAACACATTAATTAACTTACAAAATTGTTGCTTAGAATATGTTCGAGCGAAACTTAGAGCGAAAAAACCCCGCCGAATGACCGCGAGCGCGTCGTATCGAGTAACGATACATATAATCGATACTTATAAATCGAGTCTGTTATGAGACGATAAAATCGGCCGACCGCCGCCGGCTACCGGGCGTTGGCTAAGCGATGATTACTCGCCACTCTTCTTATTTTGTTACTGGCCTCTGATGCGAGATTATCGATAAAATAATTAAATGGTTACTCTCGAAATCGATTCTCGAGTGTTGTTATCGAGAGACGTGTTATTTGTTCCCTTTTGCGGGCAATAGTTACCTCCCCCGACCGGTCTCGCATTTTTTTTTTAATCGATATTTTTAAAATCGCGATTCTCCTTTTGCGTCGGTTACGCATTCCATTGTATTGGTTACGAGGAAGCTGCGTATTCTGATGATTTTATTTGATGTGTTTATGTAAATTCACATATCACACTAGATGTTTTCTATATTTTAGCAACGACATTGTTATAAAAATGTGCAATGCACTATGAATGAAAAATGTGTTTATGTTAAATATACTTATCATGAATGGTATATGTTAAACTAGGTAAACCCTGTGAACTTCGTACCACCTACAATTTATATGCTTCTCAATACCTAACCTTGAGAATTTCAAAATGTGAAAAAACCAGCGCCATCTTGAATTAGTTAGTTAGTTAATAACAAAGCAGCTGAATACTAAAACAAAAGCAACACTACGTATGCTTTTTTTCACCGAGTGCTATACAGATCTTTCAGACTATTCATTTATGAAATAGGATACCAACAGTGCATGCATTAACACACTAAAGAAAAAAATACATATTAGGTCCAGGCTAAAACCTCTATAAGACTAAAACCCCTTTTTAAAAGTTAGCTGTCAAAAGTAATCCGATATGGCGATTCCCATACCCTACTATGTATCGCGAACAAAACAAAAAAAATGTTATTCCAATCGGTCAAGCGGTTTTTAAGATTTATCCAGACTAACGGACAGCAATTATTTCTTATATATAAAGAAGATACAGAAAGAGTCTGCCTTTAGGTTATAATTATTTGTAAAATTAATATTAATATTCTAATTAGAAGATACGATTCAGATTGATGGAATAGACAAATAGCAAAGCATTCATGTAAGATTCTTCCACGTAATTTTAACACCGCATCACACACTACCAGTGTACCATTTAATGGTTTCCCATATCTTATAAGAACCCAAACAAAATTTAACAACCCAAATATTATTGGCCGTAAACGCGGCAGTGGGTATCAAAACAACAAATTAATCACTTAGTGCGTGACGTTAAAAAGCAGGCGACATTCCGACGTGTCACGTCCGAGATTTTCCGTTAATTAACATCGAGCCCCGGATTCGGACGGACTCGAACTGAGGTCTTAATTGTGGTCGGGTGATAACTACGGCCACTGATTTATGGGCGCCGTGTAACGTATTAATGCCTTTGTCGGCTCTAACCTTATCGGTACACTTAGACGCGGCTTCCGCTACCGATAGCTTTTGTCCGCTTAATACTCGAAAATTATCAACAGTAGCCGACTAGATCGACCCAGTAACATATACATACGTATGAAAAGGATAAAATAAAATAAAAACAACCTAACTAAAACTTTTCCCAGACTGCGTTGCTTTGCAACATCGCACGAGGATACATTATATTTTTATGTACTCACCTTATTTCCCAAAACATAAAAAAATTTAAAATTCTACAATCGTAGAAGGCAATAAATAATTTATATTTTTGAAGGAAGTTCGCACAATTGTTTTACATAGTTTTAAAAACATGACCATCAGCCATTTTTAATGTCCCCACTGCTGGGGCACAGGCCTTCCTTATGGGTGGATAAGGAGGATGGGCTATGACCCAACATGCGGGACCAATGCGGATTGGAGGGTGCTAACAACTGCAAATTCAGCCGGGACCAACGGCTTAACGTGCCTTCCGAAGCACGGAGGAGCTCGAGATAATAAATTTTAGGTCACCTATCCCATGACCGACCCTTGCGAAAGTTGCTTAACCTCCGCAATCGATGTACCAGGTGCTATACCATTACGCCCCCCAAGCTTTTCGTTTGAAAACATACAGGCTTCTAATAAACGTATACTCAATTTCAACTTATATTCTAAGACTGTCTGGAAGAGATTGCTTGCGTAGCAATAAGGAGCAATAAGGCCGCCAATTATATGTTTTACTTTTGTTATTGCTTCCCTGTTTATTTCACGTTTTTGTAGTATGAATAAAAGCTAATTTTATTAGTATTACTTCTTATTTTAAGAGATTTGCGACTATTTACAAATGACAAACTTATTGTATCAGCGTAAGAAAGAAAAGCGTTCGGTCAGCGGTAGCCAAATAAAAGAAGCGTTTGTTGTGAAAAAAGGATTATTTGGAGAGTGAGTGTGTGTGAGACGGTGCAGTGATGAATTGACATGTTCCCGGGCCATTAGGCCGCAGATAAGGAGGCATTTAACTCAATCCGCGCCTGCGCCGCGCCGGCCTCCCTCGCGCGTACAGGGCGAGTAAAACTTGCATATAAAATAATTTAATTAAAATGTTAAGTAAAACTCAAAAGTCGTGTGGAATGCTTCTGGAGTAGTGCTATTATGATCACAACTCGTCTCGCTAAAATGTATGTCTGAGCATGATCTAATAGGTTCTTTAATAAATAATACCAATCACTGATCTTATTGTAATAGAAAAGTGTTAGAATGATTGAATGAAAATCTACGAGTAAGTCTTTTTAATAGATTCATACACTCTGATAAAAACATGTCAAATAGGATTGAGGCGGCCAGAATTAGTCAATAGAAAAGTTTTATAAATACAAAAAATATTTTTAAACACATAGACAGTATCCACCACCGTCGTCATCACCCTGTACAAGTAGTGTTGCGCGAGATAGAGGCGGTTTATGTGAGTGCAGCGACTCGCCCGGTAGCTCTTAATGAGTATCAGCGTCCATCACTACGCAACGCATGCCTAATTACTGAAACAATTTTATACTTTATGTTTAAAATTCACTATGAATGAAGTATCAATTGCTTGACGACTATAAATGGTGCAACGGTAGTGATGCTCCGGTTTGAATTATAGATGCCGAGTTTAATGTTTTTATCCTTACTAGCTTCCACAACTTAGTCCACGTGGAACTCTCAAAACTCTTTCTCGTGGAATTTTCAAAATTCTCCTCTTAATGGATGCTTGTAAGCATAATAACGCTATAATAACTGTATCCGAGCTTCAGCTCGTTCCGCCCAGTGGTTGAGCTGTGCCTTTTTAGATCCAATTTGTGAATTGTCATGACAGTTTCGTTTACATTGCGGTGCAGCAGCAGTAGTTTTTCTATTTTCAAATGGTTGACGCAATGGATATAAAATTGTCATGACAAGTGACAAATTGACACGTTTATTAAATAGGGCCCAGTCTGTTACGGTTTTCATATACATATATATATTGTATCCGTTATTTAGTCACCACGACAGCTTAGTTCTCTCTTTTTATCGTTCCCTCATATCTCCTCGCCTCCATCTGTCTCGCTCGCTCGCTCTCATCACTTGATGGAATTTGCTTGAGGAGGTTGCTACTCTTACTTGGTAACACCATCTTGTTGGCGAACTACCTCGGGCTCTCTTGCCTTCTGTTTCACCAACCAGGACCGGCTTTTCGGGACTCTCATCTCATCTTCGCATTGTGTGGCCAAAGAATGAGAGTACGCGATGTAAGCAAATAGTGGCCAGCCGAGTCTTGACATTCAATTGTGATAGAATATATACATTATGTTTGTTTTGACGACCTCCGTGGTCAAGTGGCATTGTACACCGGTTTTCAAGGTGTCGCCATCTCTGAGGTCCCGGGTTCGATCCCCGGTTGGGTCAATTTAGAAAACGAACTTTTCTATCTTGGTTTAGGTCTGGGTGTTTGTGATACCACCATTGTCTCTGATTTCCATAACACAAGTGCTTTAGCTACTTACTTTGGAATCGGAGCTATGTATGTGATGTTGTCAAATATTTATTTATTTATTATTTAGGGTATCCCGACAGCTTAGTTAGGGACTTTGTAATTGGTGAGTGTGAGATGTATACGAATATTATTTATTGTCAATAATGTATGAGTTTACTATTACGAGTAAGTTCGCTAAAATCTCCAAATTGAAATGCATCATCTTGACCGACATTGATCTGAATTATCAAAACTAAAAAAATGGGTTGTACTTGATTGATAGACAGTCATCAATAAAATAAATTACTTGACTTAAGTCGGTAAGTAACACTAACTTTTGGAAAATACACAATACAAGAACTAAAAATCCTTGTAAAATCTAAGTATCTTGGCTTTTTAAATCTTAAAATTTACTTAAGTATATGAATTTATTTTATGGTTGTTTGGTGGATGTTAAATCTAACCAGATAAACTTTTATACATCAGTACAGTAGTCAATTCCAACAAGAGAATTCTCGCTATATAATTTAGGTAAACTTCAAACTAATTAACAATTTTCACGGAAAATAATGCAAAAGTGTAAATAAATTGTCATTACAATCATTAATATTAATAACTAGACTAGACTAACCCAATATGACAGCCACGTGACGTCACAGCTGCCCTCCAGATAAAGCACTCCCGCGCAGCTTAATCCCAATGAACCGGTTAATTAGCAAGGTGGTCACTTAGGCTAGCCACCGATAATAGTGTCGGTGGTGGCACCCACGGAATAAGGTTTTATACTGAAAACTTATTAGAATTGTAGGATTTTTATTTTATTTTTTCAGTTGTAATTCAAAAAACTTGATTGTGTTCTTAATCTTGAAGCAGAACATTTTCTTATTTGAACATGTTGATTTGCATTAGCTTTCTGAAGTTTCTTACTAAAACTAATCCCAGGATATTGTAGCGTAGTCCTTAATTTAATTAACCCTTCAAGGCCTAGAAAGGCCGCTCGGGTGTTGATGAATTAAATAACATTTACTTATAGTAAAACACTTACTTGCGGTCTCTAAAAATAAAATACACATAAGGCGATCTTTAAAGAAAATTAACCTTTTTGATGTAGGTAATGCCATAGGTCGCCGAAACAGCCTACGGATTTGAAATTAAGATTAATCTTTCTTTTTATCTTTATCCGGACACGTTTTGAACCAAACACACGACTTAATAATTTGGCTGGATACATTTTAATTTCGAAAATACCTCTCAAAAAGTTTAAAGTTTTGGATTATTTAGAAACAACATTAGGTATTCAAGTCGAAATTGCTTTAAATAATTTGTATCATCAATATTCACAATCGTGTGGAAGAATTTCTCTTTAATCACTATCGCTTTTTACTACGAATCGATTTCGTGATTTTTTCGCCTAATCTGCCAAATCGGTCTCGCTCCGGCGCACTATGTTTCCTTATTTGTCACAAAACCTTAAATCAATAAATCACATCAACAATGTTGATAATATTTTAACCACTACTGAGCAAGACACTAAAGTTTCAAATAAGATACTTAAATACTTTTCAAACTCCTAGTCCTTAAATCAAAGTATAGAAACTAAATGTTGGCGAAACAATCGATTTCAATCAATGCTGGGTAGCATCGGGCCTTAAGTTAAGGCCTTAATTGGTGTACATTAGCAGACAACATCATCGCTTTCTAAGGCTTTGCCGCCAGATAAGTGTATTCATAAGTTCTCCACTTTTTCCTTTTTTTCGATCCTCGGCGACACGGAATAAATTAAGCTACCGGGTTTTGATATCTCCGGGTATAATTTACCTTCGACGGAAGTCGGAGAGGTTACGAGAAACATTTTTATTCAATATTTTTTCTTATTGGAGATCATCAATAAGAGTTCGGTCCGTCTAATTAATAAAGCTATTTGATAGTTTTAAACATTGTATAGTTTCATAAACTATTTTTTTAATAAACATTGCTCTGATTTCAAAGCAGCTAAAGCACTTGTACTCAGGAAATCAGAGACAATGATGGAACTACAAACATCCAGACATGCGCCAATGTAGAAGAGATCGTTTTCTAAATTGACCCAGCCGGGGTTCGAACCAGGGACCTCAGAGATAGTGACACCTTGAAAACACGGTACAAACTACTAGACCACAGAGGTCGCAAGAAAGTTATGTAGGTGTATAGAAAGTTTTTTTTTAGTTCCAGGAGCTTTCAATGAATAGTTAAGACATTAAATATTAAAGATTTGTCGTGATGTCACATACCGCATAAGCTAAGCTGCTAAAAAGTATTTTTTGGTAATTAAAACTTATAATTAAATTTGATAGTGAATCTTATTTAAAGGTGCAATTAAACTCAAACTGGTTGGTGGTAGAGCTTATTTCAAGTCCGCCTGGCTAGCTGCTACGATTTTACCTAAGTCTGACGATATAAAGATATTATGTTTGTAGTACATACCACATAATTATGTAATTGGGTTTATCCCGCATAATTATGTATTTATATAAATAAATAAATGACAACAATTTAAAAATTGTTGTGTTCCGGCAGTAAGAGGTAAGATATTCATTTATTCAGTTTGGGCTGTTACAAGCACTTGTAAAAATGTCAAAGAAGCTACGCTATCGGTTCGCGCGCCCGAACCGCGGGACCTTGTAACGAGAAGAACCAGCAAGAAACCCGTCAAGGGCTGCTTTTTTTCCCTGTATATTTTATACAGAATCGTTAAATAGAAAAATTACCTCAGCCTAGGGTTTTTTAAACTTACAATAATAACGATGCTTTATTTCAGGCTAAAGACTTGTACAATTTGTCTATGTGTATGAACTACGTCCGTGTGTAGATGCAATCAACATTATGCGATCTAACCTGATTGCATTCAATAAGAAGCATATTTGTATTCCGTTTAACTGATAAATAACTAGGTACTTATAATTGCTCAGACTCCATTATTACATAACACTGACGATTAAAACAGAGTTAAATCAATTTAACTTGGACCTTATTATAATGTTTACATTTAGGTACTACCAACCACCAATCCCAATTTAAATCTCTTTGTTTTGATGACCATGGTTAAATCATAAAAAAATAGTCTTTATTTAAAGTACGTAATTAATCATCGAGTTTGTACGGAACCCTCGGTGGGCGAGACTGACTCGCACTTGTCCGGTTTTTTTAATATGTGGTGATTAGGTAATAATCTCCATTCTGCTGTTACTTCTGTACCTTTGCGAAGACGAAGTGATTTTTGTTTTTTTTTTCACGCAACCAAAAATTCTGAAACTTTTTATACTCAGCTGATTTGGTTTTTTTCAGACATTCCCAGTATTGTGCTTGTTCAATATCTTGCACCGCACTAAACCTACCTATAAAAAAATATAGCCAATTTGCAATTTTGCGTTCAAACATAGTTGAAGTGCACTCACTTTTATTGAATTGAATAAAAAAGTGCACCAACGAAATTAGTTGGTATGACAAAGTGCTAAAGTGATCATCAACTTCTGATGCCGACAGTACCAGTCTCTGTATAATAAATTCTAATAAGAATGTTATCTCAAGGTCGGGAGATAGCGGCCACTTGTTACGTGGAACAAGGGAAACGCATTTGGCGCGGGGGACGGTAGCCAGTTCGACTCCCAGCTATCTCCTGACAGATACCCAGATAACAGTTTGCAGGGTTGTCCAAAGTTGGTTGTCTTTAATTGCGGTATTTGCGTACTTGTGTACACTCACGTTAACTTATTTTTCTTCGCTTGAGATTTTATTAATTTGATTTTATTTTGAACACCAAAGACTGTAATTCAATTCTATGTTTTTAATCTTAAATTATTATCTCTTTATTTTTTTGTGAATTACGTCTTTGCAGCAGTTATTGATAATAGGGAATAACTAGTTATGTATATAACTATGTTCTAAATGCAAAAAAGCAATGAAGTTGAGTTACTGATATGCATTTTTGTTAAATTAATAAACTAAATAAACCAAAACGAATTAGTTTTTGTGGTTTCTTGACAAGTGACAACCCTACTGCTATCCAAATGTCAGGTGTTAACCGCATTGCTCTTATCTATAGCTCGTAGACTAATGGTTGCCACCAGATCGGCCACTTTAAAGATTTTCGGTTAAAGTCAATGAAAAAAATAGTTGTATCAATGACATGGAAATCTAATGTAAAAACTAATTCAAATATCACAGTGTTATTTTCTAAGTTATCATTTACTTGTAAACATTCATCAAGATCAATAATGTCATGACAAGTAAAATCTTGATAATTAACTATTTTTAAAAAATTGGTATTGGTAAAAATAAAGCTGGAAGTTGATTATTGTATTTTGCTGTTTTTTTATGTTCTGCTCCCAATTCTTTACACTAATTAGGTATATAACTTAAAATTTAAACTTTAGAAAACACTGATATTCCATTGTTATCCGGGCGCCTGCGTCCGCTCGGGCGTTGATGAATTAAAGGGTTTGTTTTTTCGCCGAATACTTTATAAAAGTAAATTACTTTTGTAACTTATTTAATTGGTACTATAAAAATCAATAATACAAAACTAAATTGGATTTAAATTAAATGTTTCTTTAATAGCAACGTAATATGTCTGAACTTATTTTACTGCTCCCATTAAAACTGTCTTTTTTACATTCGGATAACTTGCAATAAAAGAACTAAACATTAAGTTAAATATTTCCGTAAAATGTCAATAAAATAATTTTATATGCAGCAGTACAAAAGTCAGATCACAGTTTGGTTTTGTCAAAGCTTTAAAATAATGAAATTAATTAAAACTTGTGGCTTTGTAGAGCTATTTCGAAATGGCTGAAATATGATTTTCCCCAAATCTCCGCCTTTTATAAATTTTTTGAAAAACTGAATCGGCAAATAAATACCATATAATTTTAGGAGCTACCCACAAAATTTCACGAGACCCGGTTGAGAAATGCGATAGGTAGAGGAGAACAGATGGACAGCCCGAAAGCCAGATAGCCGGACAGAGATACGAAAGCATTTTTGCCAAAGCTGAAACGGAGTTGTTTAGTTCGCGCTTCACGCTCGCTCAGTCAACTAATGAGAAACGTTTGAAAAAATACACGAGTACTTCGCATTAGCATTGTATACTTTATATCTTATTTATTTAAATAATTTCACCTTATATGACTGAAAACAATAATACAAAACAATATAAATTTAAATTATAATTATACTAGACGTAGAAAATCAAGAGTTGCTAATACCATTTGTCAACCTTATACATGCATTCGTATTAGGGCTAAGTTTACCTACTTATGAAATTTCGTTTACATAACTGGCAAACCAACAAAAACAAAGCGCTTCTCTTAAAAATACCAACCATTTTTAATTGGTCAATACAATACATACCTTCCTTCTGTTTCGGGAAAGGTACTTGCGAATTACGCTTTGCTTACAAACACTATAATAATATTACAGATACCACCTTAATTATATTAATTGCAAAAGGCAAAAAAGTCATAATTGGCATTTACGGTGTCATGTTTGTCTGTTTGAGAGTATCCTAGAAGCGTGTTTATCTATGATCATAGTAAACTAGATGAACCGAAGTACCAGGGCGACAGAAGGTGCGAGGAGGTGTCGCCTTGTGCGACGGAGGAAACGCACTCGTAAGTACTGACTGTTCGATCTTAATGACAGTGGACAAACTGGATGGCCGAGGGCCGGCGCGCTCGCTAGCTGTGGATAAGACTGATAATTGTTAACTGATACCTACTGTTTAATGAAAACAAAGCAGCTAGCTGGGATACCACTTGTGTTACGACAAAATGTTAAATTAAAACAGGACAACCTATTCCTTGCTGACCATACAAATAGCAAAATAAAGATTTGGATTTATTTAAGTTATAGAAACACTTTGAATGTGAAACAAAAAATAAATCATGAGTAAAGTGTTCATCATATAATGTTATACTTATTTATGGATAATCCATAGTATTGAATAAAGTACTCTTGTTTGTCACATCCACACTAGTTCCTCGCAGGCTTCATATCAGCGCCTTATAAGGCAGTGGTATCATTACAGCTACCGACCACCTCCGCTGCCGCTGCGCGCCTGGTAGCCGCGACTCCGCACTACACAGTACGCCCCTCAATGCTCGTTTTTACACAACCAACCATCTGCGCACCTATCTCGCTCCTAGACCTATCTACACTTTCAACCCACAGTACTAAACTTTAAACAAAGGCAATAAAGTTGATTGTAGCGTGCGCACGCGCAAGGAATGCGTCGTCCTCTGAATGGTGGCACAGACATTTCATTCACGTTTCTTTGTGCGGTATAGGCATCTGGCATTCGGAATATGACGTAAATGGCCGGGAGACGTGCGCTCGAAAAACTTGAAACGTACACTTTCGAGGCACATTTCGTGGATACCTCGGGTTGCTGGCGATCTCTCGGCGTACTCCAGTTGTGCGAGTTAAGATCGATTAATTTGGATCAATATTGTCTGGTGCTTTTTTAAAGTACTTATAACAAAACCCCCTAAAAGTAGTGGCTCCATGAGCCGTAAATGTCGCGTTTGTAAGCTAAGAAGTAGCTCAAATTGATACGTTGTTTAAAAATTAATCTAATAGATGTCGGCAAGTATTTCAAAGTAGACATATGTGCTGTTTGGTATATTATTTGATATAATTGAAGTTAGATAGACAAAAAAACTCTATTTAATTATTGAACCTGCTCACAAAATTTCACGAGATTCGACTGGGGACCTGTAGAGGAGAACAGACGGATAGCTGCAAGAAGGACATACGAAATATTTTTTGCCCAAGCTGAAGCAGAGACGCTTCACGCTCGCTCGGTCAATTAGAAATCTTTCTTACTACAAAAACTAAGTGATAATATTATGCATTATGAGTAGGTTTATTAGCTCGGCATGCAAACCAGATACACTGAAAATAATGAAATCCTTCCCAATTTTCCTAAATTTTCTTACCTAATGTTTATAAAAAATACTCAGCTGAAGTATGAATCTGTATAACAGCTATAATCTCAATGTTAACAGGCTGTTGATGATAAATTAGGTGCGAGAATGAAATATGTAGTTAAGCAGTAGCTGTTAACTTTTTGTGACATTATTCAAAACTACATTAATTGATTGACATGAACTATTGCGCTGTTCAAATGAGCTTATTCGGCAGTCTTAAAATTAGGCATTTAACAAAAAGTTTATAATTTAATTAGAATTATTTTAAGAATCCGTTTTTTCTAGCAACAAAAGAGGTACCTATTCAAGTTTTTGTTTCATAGCAAAATAATTAGTCGGTCACGATTAAAATATTAACAAAACACCTTAGGCACGTTTACCCAGTAGTTGGAGCACGAAAATCATTCGTGTTTACATTTTTTGCTTGGAATAATTATATCAATCGGAATAGATAAGCAATATTTACAGTGGGCTGTAATTGAATTGGTGACCGAATTTTGTTTTTTTTTGTGCTTTCAAGTATTTCTATGTATAGTTAATAATTATATAGTGTGTCTGTCTTCTCTAATCTGACTCAAGGGTACAAAGGTGATTGTTTATTTTACATTATTATGAAAGTGTCTAAAGTTTATTCGAAGAAAAACTCCTTACTCTGGAAATGAATTCTTCGACTAAATTGCATAAATAAATGTTTCTAAAATACTTATACAAAAATAAAATTTTACAACATAACACATACAAATATTAAAAAATAATGATTACAGTTTAACTTTTCAGCATCCATTTAACCCTTGAATTGATCTGTCACCCTAGAGTTAACCACAGCCTACTATTTAACCCAACATATTCCAGCTTGAAGCAAATGTGGGTAATACGTCTACTCCCCCGACATTACTCGCTAAACCAACTGGTGCTCACTCGGGAGATTAATGCCGGCTCCTAATGATGAGGTGCTCGCGGTTTGTTATTAGGTTTGATTCCCGGCCGCGTCCTTCTTGGCAACGATGTAGCTACTGGTGTTGAGAAATTATATTTAATACATTGACTTTTATATTAATAGCGTAATTTAATATTTTGTAAAATAATTTGATATTTACGTATTTTTGTATGCTGGTAATTTCCAATTAAATGTAATTGTAAAAACTATGTTTTCACTTCTCCAGCACAAAAAGGGCGCTTATAGCGCGTAAAAAGTGAGCGTGAGGCAAAGTGCTTTTTAAGTTTTTAACGTCAGCTTTTGGAATAATAAAGAAAAAAGAAATAGAGTAACAATTAAGGATGAGACTTGTAAAATTGACATGTGAGAAAAGGATAGATAGAATACTTTATGTTGTCGGACATGGATTAAAAAGTATAAAAAATAAAATACTCATAATATTAGTGACAAAAGTACATAAACGGCCGTGTCCGACGACGGTCCCGTGAAGCAGCCTTTAAGCTGCTGCCATTTCTGCTGGCAACCAGCTAATAATAGCCTGCAGAGGTGCTTTCTTATTAACTCTGAGCTAAGCATTGTATTTTTTGAGACTTTCAAATTTTTTGGAGGTTTCTTATTTTTTTTAATTTAATTTATCATTTTATAATTCAAATAATAAGTAGGTACTATTTTACTGGTATACTTTCTCAGTTATTCATTAGAAATGTTTTGTCACACATAAATGTTTAAAACATTGTAGAGTACTAAGCTGACAATGGTATTTTTTGCAAATAAAAAACAAAATTAAGTGAATACATATCAAATACTATAATACATTAAATGCTTAAAATAAATACAAAGCATTATTAATTTAAATTAATTTTATTAGTTTTGGCAATTTAAAAGCTGGACCTTTGCCATTCTACCAAGTAATGATTAAGTGAGCAAGTTACGAACGTTGTAATTGAACTTTATAATGTTCAGTGGCCCGAAGGTTATAATTAAGTCCATGATAATGATAATGAAATTAATTGGCAGTTGCATAGCATAAATCGTCGAACAGAGAACTAATAACCACGGTGGCTACAATAGCGTGAACCTGGGGACAATATAATATAATAACAATATAATTTGGAAGCTGAGCATCAGTTTCTTTTCACTCGGACATTTCTATACGGATTATTCGGTTGAAAGCTGTATAAATCTAGAAGTTTTGTAAACAACGTTTATCAATGCAGTAGGCACCAAAACAGTTACAAAAATTACGAACATGAAACTAACTACTAAGACTACAATTGTTGACACTAATTACAAGACCAACAGGCATAATAGATTTCTGAATTTTGCAGAGTTTCTCAGCTCTTGCCATGGACTTGTTATGTTTCTCTGTCCGCAATGTCACTCCGTGTCAGTAGATGGTAACCGTCCGGGTGTGTCCATGCCAGTACACGATTACACGGTTATCAAGACGAGACCGGTCATCCGGATATTGCGACGTGTGAGGTACGCAGGTAACCAACTGATTTGGCAAACTCTGCTTAGGAAACAGGGAACTGTCTGGCATTACAAAACATGGTAAAACTATTCCATTATGTAAACTTGTAAAAATCAATATTTATTTTTAAATAGAACACGTTATCAATAAAGAAAAATAAGCCACAATAAAGAAGAATAAGGAAACCCACTTCCATGACATTATAGGTAGTCAAAATATTAATTGAATATAATTATTTTACCTAACTATGTATGTATATGTGTATGTATGTATTATTTTACACGGAATGAGTATCTTTTTTAAGTCTTTAAAATATTAGCAAAAACAGCATTTTTAAGTTACAAAGATTACCCTTTTGATCGTTTGCCATCAAAATGTCGAGTTTTGCGTAAAGAAAGTGCGTAACAGTTTCGATGATGGATGATCCCGATAAATGGCGCGAAATTAACCGGTAATTTGCTGGCAACACCGGCCCGCTCGTAATGTTGCCATTAATTACTGCATTGCATGCGTTACAATCAGAATGATGCGCAGCTGTCGTTTGTAAGGAACAAGAAAGTAGTAAAAAATATGATAAAACATTTTCCTTAAAAAATCATAGGTACCTAAAGCTTTTTCTACTTTTGCATAAATCGCGTCTTCTTTTTCAAATTCTATAGCTCTGTTAAAGAAGTCGTCATTGATTAATTTTTCATTTTAATTTTACTAACTTTTCCAAGACCTCATATTTAAATTAATCATACAAATCCACAACTGCAGACAAATTAAACATTAATAAATCAGTCGGTCCGTGTCGATAAATTATTTTTTCCAATTAAAAATGTGCAGTAATTAAATATACATTACCACAAAGAGAGGGCTATCTCGGCTGTACATCATTTTTATAGCGATCCGAGGTCGAGACGCGAGCGATTTTATTAAATTTTAATATTCATCGATAGCCGATACAGTAGCGATGTGGACGGAAACTTTCGTTTGTAAGATATCGGTCGGATCGGACGGTTTTTTTCATTGTAATAATTTCCAGTTATAAAGTTGTTTTCTTGTAAATAATGCTTATTATCAGTTGATGTGTTGATGTATTTACAAAACTGTTGTTCATTCATTAAAACTTATCTACTGTACTATTAACAATATTCAAAAACTTTAGAAACAGCTGTTATTCATTTAAAAATGTGTTGAGTATAATTCTAAATCTACAGGTGGCGAGGTATAGTACAATTGATTTTTTCTTAAAAAATAAAGAAAAGCATTAAATCAAATGTCACCAAAAGCATACGAATGTAAATGAATAACCTTCCCCTGATAAAATTAAATCAAATGTAACATGTCTTTTAATTGCTACTTCTTAAATATATTCTTGTCAATATTAATCGACTTGTGAGGTCTGGTTCTCACAAAGTAATAATTAAATGTAATAATAATATATTTGCTTTAATAGTAATAATATCATTTGGACATGTCGATAATTATTAAGGGGCGAATTGAGGAAGCTTACGACAGACAAATTAAACTACTTTAATGTTCCGATTCATTTGCTGAAATCAGTTTTGTAACTCCAAACGAAACAGGCAGATAGGCAGGTCTATAAAGATGTAGGAAATTGTGTCGTGAATTTACTTTTCCAATACTTTAAAAAAAAATTGTAAAGTATTTTTTTTATTTCTTCAAGCCTCAAACAATAATGTAAATAAATATAGTTTAAACCAAAATTTTGCTATACAGCGACAGTCAATCCATGATCATAAAAGTAGTACTGTTAATCTCTTAGCGTCACTGTAACTCCCATGTTTTTTGATTTCGAACTGTCGAACAGAAATCTGCTACCTGATTTGACTTTAGAACCAAAACATTACAACCTGGATACTAAATAAACATCGAAATACATTTCGCAATAACAAGTCCTCAAGGCTACAGACCACTCCCACAAATAGCTGCGCAGATGGAATCAGCGCAAGCCTATCAATAACGTAATCTCAATACTCAATACTCAGTTTTTACGTTCTATAAGACAAAGCATTTATTTTTACACCCAACAATACCTCAAACCCGTCACATTACCTTTTTACGGCCCGCTTATTGTAAGTATAAAAAGATTGTTCACGGTATTATTGCGTTTGCGCAGCTATAAAAAGCGGAGTGACGATAAACCGAACATATAAGTTGGAGAAATAAAATAATCAAACGCAAAACCCAGTAGCCACGAGCTGTCTCCTCTCAGACACGAGAGTACTTACCAGGCAACTAAAAAAAAACATCCCGGAGATTTATAATGTATCGATCTTGAAAAGAAATCGAATGGCGCAGTAATACGATCATTGTCCCTCTCGCACTGATGTAGCCGATCTTGCCTCTCGCTCGTTTCATTCAATAATCTCGATGTCCATGCAGGATAGCTTTTGATCTTATTTTCGATTAAAGTATGATGAATGAAAGATTTACAATATACACTGACGGACGGACAGTAAAATTATTCTGTCGAACACTATTGAGAGCTTTGTTGGAGAGATCGGATAGTACAGGGGATTTTTTGTAATGTTGTACTGCGCTTATACAGGTACAATTTGACTTGATTTTCATATAATTTTCTACATGTACTTTATTTAGGTATCATAAACCATTCGGATATACTAAATTAAAAAATATACAACACTGAAAGATAAAAGTAGAGTCGTTTTTAACGCACATTTCACAGGGATTTTATATAAAAAAGTTCATGTTGATAGCGAGGCCACCAAAGTGTTAAAAATTAGGGCATTGCTATAATTAAATCAACAGTAACTTATTCAAAAAGGTTACTTCCTTACTTTAAATTAAAAAAAATATGGATAAAATTTTTGATCTGCTTGACTTGTAAACATAATATTGATTTAAACGTAACAAATAAGTGATGCGATTACAATTTCCCTTTATATAAATAAAACCAGGCGATTACGAGTACCAGCTACTTATGATACAGGACTAACAACAATCTTAAGAGAGCTTACAATATGTTGAAACGGAAATAATGACAACGATAAAGGTGGACCCAACCAGAGGGCCTATTACAAAAAAAGCAATTATCGGACGATGTTCGTCGTTTGATTTACTTGATTTTGAACCTTATACGTGAGTTGATATTGTCACGGATTGGGACGAACATCGTGCGATTATCGTTATTCTTTTTATGTAATAGGCACTAAGTTGCGCAAGCGCCGATAAGACCTGGCGTCGCTAATGAAGCACTGGAACGAGGTTAGTCCGGGATGAGCAGACAAAAAGCTGTTGCAAAATACATTGCATGGCAGTATGTCACATTGTCATCTGTCATGACAGGTTCCACCAGTCCGCTATATCAATGTCGGACAAGGAGAACTGCTCATGCTACGAAGTTTGTTAGAGTGGAATTCCTTCGATTCAGAAGCCAAAATATGGGTCAATCTAAGACTTGATTATTTCCCCACTCGGTCTAAATATTTGTTTCACTTTTGATTGTCAAAAGGTTTTCTATTTTAACTTTTACATTTTTATTTTGAGTACCCGATGCCTGTGTTAGGCATCGGGTACTCACAATAAAAATGTATATTAATAAAATGTTGAGACTTTCAGTATGACCAAGTTAACTTAGAAATTAATGATTAATATCCACTGTAAAAAACGATGATGGCTTTCTCATTATTATTATTATTATTATTTGGAAGGGGGGACGCCAGCGAAGTCTGACGGGTGATCAGTCTCCCTAATCGGAACCATTTCACCCAGTTCCCCAAATGGCTTTCTCATAAGTTTAACGATATATTTTCATTATCTTCATGCTTGTAATCAAGTTATGAATTGGCGTAAATTACACTTACATACATATTATTATATTAAATAAAAATTGATTGTTTAAATTCAGCGACATGTCGATACCACAACGCTGCGCTGCTTTTGCGAAGTCAATAAAAAGGCAACATGTTGACACGTTCGATTACTTCGCCGGTATTTTATCTAGCGGAATGTAAATTGAACGATGATTTTCTTTATACTGCCTGCGGGTTTTTAATTGCCGTCATTAACCGTGCAATGCGAATCGTGTGTTATCCACAAAAAGACAACCCTACGGGCTCGATTCACACTTGACCGATATTTCTAGGTACATCATTACTCCTCAATTTGTTTACCGTAGTACGGTGGATTAATTATTTTTCTTCAGTATGTATCTATTGCAGTAAACAACAGACCGTGTGGTAGACGTGTTTTTCCGTCGCATCGCAACACTGCGTTTCGCCCGACGTGTGATTTTTTCATCGTTACCACTATTTGTGACCAGTGGAGTGAGAATTTCGTTGTGTTTTGTGTCTAATTGCACAGCTTTTACGCGATAATAGTAGAACGCGAGATTGCCAGCGATTAGCGGAAAAAATAAACTGGTCAATTGGTATAAGTATTTAATAGCTTGTTGGGCCGCGAGCTAAAGAGTAGGCGAAGGCAGAAGGGATACACTGAATACTTCCCTATTCTTATATACTCATAACGACTTCCCTCTTGAAGTGGAGTTATCTGGAAACTGAAGGCGCACTTAAGGTCATTGAATGAGGCTGCAGATAACTATATACACATAAACACACACATACACCCACATACACCAAACACACACACATAAACACACCAACACGTACACAAATAATACTTTTATAGTTATTTATCCACAGCATTATGGTATTTGTTTTTTGAATTTTATATTTATTTGTTATGTTACTGTTTATCCTGTGTTGCCGTAAGTTTTTGTAAATCGTATACTTTCCCCACAGGACAGGTTACGCCTAGTGCGGGGGCTAAAAATATGTACCACTGTAAAAAAAATTTTTACGGAAATAAAGAGTTTTATTATTATTTATTAGTTCAACATTCAAAAACTCATGACAAGTTTGTTCCTTAAAATATGCTATGCTTAAATTATTGAAATTAGTGAAAAAGCCATAGTGAAAACGTATTAGGTTACAGCTGCATTTTTGTTTTTGGAAATTTTTTGACAAAAAATAACTATATACTTAATTATCGAACTTGCTTAAAAAATTTCACGAGAATTGGTTGCGACCTGTAGAGGAGAACAAACGGACAGCAGGACAGACATACGAAAGCATTTTTGCCCAAGCTGAAGCAGAGACGCTTCGCTCACGCTTCGCACTCGCTCTGTTAAAAATTGGTCAAATTAAATGTTTAACTTTTACGATTTTAGTTTTATTTTTCTTAAAGGTCACTTATGCAATATTCAGAAAATCATTAAATTCAAGATCAAAACAGGCCAACTTTCTGTACACTTCTCAATCTAGATTGAGCGATAGTCTTATAAGGGCATAAGCTTTATCCAACTGTAATTACGTCGGACGAGTGCGTAAATAACTGCAAATTATATTTTAGGACTTATACTTAGGAACCTGTTGCGTTAATTCCTTCCCCGGGGCTGCGGTGTTTGTTTATGGTGACTATTAACTATAGTGTCTATGGGAAATAAGGAGAATCACTCTGTCTATACCATTACTTAGCTTTGTTAAGTCCCATTTAGTCAAACTATCTAATGTTTACAAACCACGAAATATGTTTTCATTCTAGGTATATTAAAAAACTCTTTGTACTTGTTTATGTATGAGCACAGCAATAAAATGGTCACTTTTGATTAGATGAGAGACAAATAGTTAAAACATACAAAAAAAAATTACAGGTCCTTGAACACAAATCCTACAAAGAATAAGAAATCGCAATGATTTACAAATTTTTGACAAAGAACAAAGAATTATAGCCTCAATTTAAAATATTCGTACAAGTAAGGAGTAGAATCGCAGGTTAATGCAAGTACGTTACAGTCGTATTCTTTTTGCGTCAATGCCTATATTAGAAGGCTGCTTGGATTTCAAAGCTCCTTTTAGCGACACCCGCTGAGTTACGAACCTTGCTACAAATGAAACAGTCCACAATTTAGTCGTTAAAATGTTAGGGATTGGATTTTTTATGTTTAACCTTAACGTTTTAACCATGTTAATTTAGTAAAAAGAAAACAAGTTTAAGAAAACAATACATAGAAATATAAAAGTCTTTTTCTAACTTAATTACGTTATTAGCTCTGAGTAATTTCAAGTTGTCTGCCAAAGGTATAAAAGCTTCTATTAACTAAGGTCTTGACACAATTTCTCCAATATTTCTAATGTAGTTGTAATAAAGATACTCCAAGCATTTACAATAGAGATTGTAACACGTAGCTTAAAAGCAGTTACTTGCAGCTTTCTACAGCTTATAGCAATAAATAGCAGTGAGCTTCCAAAGAGGCAGCAATCGAGGTTCAAAGTGAAACGCATAGATGCACCACTAAGGTATTGTGACACTGTTATAACACTTATATCTATGTAGCATAAATATGATAATTGATTACATATGGACGCTAAGTGTGCTGTTTACTGTCTTGTATTTTAATAAGTTTTACAATGGTGAATCCAACATAATTTGTTAATCTACAATTCAGTTAAAAGGTCTAAGAAAAAATCCATAATCCATAATACCAGATCTATTTCAGCAAAGCTGAAACTATAGGGATCTTATTTTCTGTAAAGAATAGTTGATAATATTTTATAAGCTAATCAATTGAAACCGTTTAAATCCAGAAATAATTAACATTTTTAGAGACTGTGGTATTTAGCTGAATGAGACATATAAGGAAAAACAGTGTTGACACGTTGTTTTGTGTCCAAAACATAATGAGTTGGTCCTTCGAGGCGGGCAAGGCCACGGCGTGACAACTGGGCCCGATTCGCCATTAGCGCGTGACAACTGGGCCCGATTTGCCATTAGCGCGTGACAACTGGGCCCAATTCGCCATTAGCGAGTGGTCTGCGCGGGCGCATTCCTCTGTTGAAATCAACGCACACCAGATTGTTTACGTTTCAGATAGAGATAACTAAATGTGTACGCGTGATGCGGGCTCGGTGGAGTAGCGCGGATAAGACAATAAATATAAATTATCTAGGTTATTAATGCTGATAAAAAAACAAATAATCGTGAGCTAATATGAATCTCAAAATGTAAAAAGGCAATTGAATAACTAAAAAAAGAGGTCTTTATTTTTAGTTCATGGTTCACAATGCCTCGGTGCAATATGTGTGTAGTTATAGCCTGTGTTACTGCCAATCCTTATGTATAATCTGGATTTAGCAATATATAAAAGTGATAATTATTCTCCTATCACCAAATTTTATGTGGACCTGTTACGTTCGTTGATAAAAAGTGATATAAAACAAGTTCTCAATCAGTTTTGGCATTTAAAATTGCGATTCTTCAACTGTCTTATCCACTCAAGTCTAGCAGAGCAGGTCTTGATAAGTTGCCATACTGGTCGCAAGCATCACCAGACGACCTTCCTAGGCGACAGGTCACCCGAACGGCGACTAATAGAGCGGCGCTTGCGCAACTACATCTGTCCACCGACGAGCACAAGCAAGATTCGGTATCAACCAGGTTTTCGAACGCTCCCTCGGTAATAACTGGGAATTTGTCAAATGAACATAATAATACAACTTGTTAGCTTGTAGAGAGACAATTTACGGTCGAACCAATTTTTCATAATATCGAAAGTGCTAGCTACTGCAGTAAATACACTCTACAACTGGTAAGCTCTTTGGGAATAGATACGACGATGTAACAACCGATATCACTAGTCATTGTCACTCAGTTTTGGTTACAGAAGGCATCGGTAGGTACCGTGGAAATCGTATATGTTTCCGCACTGCAAACTGGCCATCACCGCCATTGCTGGCTGGGATTAATTTGAATTATTTATTTTAAAAAGCGATGATTCAATTTGAAAGAAGAGCACGCCGTGCGCAGGCATAGACGGTCGCCTGTTTTGATTTTTGATATGAAAAAGTGTGGCCCCTACGCCTTTAAGTACCTTAGATATAAAATTTAAATCTATTTCTATTTATATTATTATAAATATGATAGGAAATAGTGTGTTATTGTAAAAACATGAGGATATTGGTATTACTTAAAGCATGCAAACATAAATCTCCTTTGAAATAATTAATGGCGTATAATTACCAAGAACTACCTAGACTGGTTACGTTCTGCAAAAAGAGTCTTTAAAGGAGCCCATCATGATTGAAGCATAAATAATTAGCTCCAATAAAACTACAAATTCCCAGTTAATTTACAAATTAGAATAAAAATGCGTTTAAGTTCAACGAGATCTTTACTACCTCCAAGTATCTCTCATCTGTGGAGACAAATGGTTCGCCAGATAAGTGTAGGTGTGGTCTATTTGGCTTGTAAATCAATATAATTAAGGGCGTAAAATTCCTGTTAACACCTCGGGACCATTCCGAGGATCGTAAACGGCGTCCATTTTGTCCGATTCTGCATATATAAACATAAATTAGAGGTCGACGCGAGCTGCAGCGGACGGAGTCGGCTTCAGTTTCCTTGTTGGCGCGAGGAAAGAAAAACATGTTATTACTCGTTTCCATGGAAACTGGCCAATCTGTTAACTGCAATTTGTGAGCTTACCTGTTGGTCGAATCAAGAAGTAGAGGTTAGAGCGGGAATATAAAAAGGCCGGTGAAAAAGGTTTCTGATATCATAATAATTTCATAATTGACATCATTGTCATTGTAAGCAGCACAAAAACCGTTTATATTTTTGTTATTTCAATGATTTATTTTTAATTCAGAGAACCGTTGCGATATGAATTATTCTGGACCCACCGACATCTAGTGCCTTGGTCGGTATTGGTGCAACAATAGCGCCACATTTCAAATCCACCAATTGCTGTTTTCTTGAGGTACATTTAAAATTAAGGAAGTTTTGAAAAACGGTCACTCATCCAATGACTGACCTCTGATAAAGTTGCTAAGCTTTTACGATCGTTAATCGTTCACATTCATCTTCTAAGAACGGAATAGCTGCTTACGTTCCTACGCAGCAATAATCGCGATATGCGCCGCTAGTCGCCACGCCGAATGCAGAACTGCAATGTTTTGCATACATACTTTTCTACTGCAATGGTCACTGTAATGACTTCATATTCCCGCGGATTATGCATACTACCGGTCAAATACTGTTTTTCTTGAAGTATGCAACTTGTGTGAAAACAAGAACGTTTCCATTATACCTATGTATACTTTCGAAACTAGGGTTAGCACATAGCACATATCATTTGTGTGATGATTTAATATTTAATCTGAATAGTATCTCTAATCTAAAAATCAAGGACTTCTCTGCGTATACTACGCTAGACAGGCTGTACAGTACCGAAAAATTGCTCATTAAGTTACGGTGCATGCACCGCAACTCCTTTAGTCTATTGCGAGCGGCCGAGAGAAACAGATGATGGTTGTGACACAATTTTAATTTTGACAGCTCGTCTATGATTACATAGACGAACTGTCATTGCTATAGATATGTTAATGTTCATAAACTAATAATGGGAAATAACAAAACATCCGAAAAAACTATTTAATTTGTAAAACATCTATTTAACAAATGACTTTGCTTAAACACCGTTACCTATTAGCCAAAATTATGTGAAAAATAAACATAAATTTACAACTCTCGAAACACATTACTATTATTTAGACCCGGTATCAAGATATTAAATAAAGATTTAATATCCTACAAACGCATATCTGTAGAAATCTAGTATGAAATTAACCAGTCTCGCCAGTTCGGACATTTCTATAGAGGCTGGCTGCGGTAAAGATCGGAACATTATCAAAATATATTCAAAATATTTGTTCTAAAAGAATCTAATTAATTTGTTGTCCACCTATTTCCAAACCAGGGGCCGTATCGGCTAACGCATCGAACTTCGGAAAGTCTGCCGAGCTTCAAATTAAAACAGATAAATCGAGCCCTAATCGGGCCAAAATGGCGAACCCCAATTCATGATGTCACACGAACATCGACATGTTCTAAATAAATTCGGTGAATAGTACAATACGAAACCCTTTACTTCGATTTATCTGTTTTAAGTTGAAGCTCGGCAGACCCGCCGAAGTTCGAAAAGTTAGCCGGTAGGGCCCCAGTTGACGAAATGTGAAATACAAACACAGGTTTTACGATGACCATCATTATCAGTCCATTAAATGGAGATATGGTGGAAATCAGCGAGAGGTGCTCGCTAACACTAAAACGAATTTAATCGCTTTGCAGAATGTTTAATATCTCATAAATTAAAGTATGACGAATATGAGTTTTAGTGGGAGTGCGGAATACTGCTATTAATATCTTGGCGTGTCAAGGTAGTGGATTGATATACAGATGTTGAATCAGACACTAAATTTATATTGAAATCACTACATTTTGCGTAGACAATGTTTTACAACAGTGTTTAAAAATTATATCAGACAACATCACAAACTTACTCTGTAAATCACTTGAACTATGGAAATCGGTAACATACAATAGAATAGAATTATTTCGTTTTTTTTCAATAATTACCGATGTTTAACGCTGATTTGTTAACTTGAGTGCGTTTAGCCAATCGTTAATTCTTGTAATTAATGGAAAATACCAGCAAACTGGCAGTAGTTACTGCGGTAATGATGTAAAACGCATAAACGCCTACTGAAACTTTGACTCTACGTTTTGAGATTTGTACATTTTTATAAATTTTTGACAACCAGACACACATTGCATTCTCTCGCTCGATAGAAAAATAAACGCACTAAAGCCTTCATTATTTCGTTATATATGATATGTTTCGATATGTTGTATAAATCAGTTTAATAAGCAGTGGTTAATGTTTTCCGAGTTCCAAAATTAGGAAATAGGTATTCGAATTTGTTAAAAAATAACGAAACCGAATATTCAGTCGCAATCAAAAGGGGCAAAGTTCAATAAACAATGCATCTTTCAATGTGCCAAATCATTTCGTAAGCTATTTCATTAGTTTTTGCTAGGATTTTGATCAACATACCTAACTAAATCTGTAATGTTAGAGATATTACTTTAAGGCTCGGTTGCATCATATTAATTTAACTATAACAGTACATGTCACAAACTTATCTGAGCCGGTGGTCAAAACTGGAATTAAGTGTTATTACATATTGTTACCTAGGTTACGCCATAGACGACAGCGACGCTGTCACCGAGTCAGATAATTTTGTGTCTGTTAAAGTTAAGGTTAAATCAAGATGATGCAACTCAGCCTTAAAGTTAAAATATTGTCTCTACGAGAAAAATCTCTAATATTAGTGATTTATATGCGAAAAAGATCAGAATATAATAGGATTTCTCATGTGTATTTCGCAATAATGTTAACATAGAATCTATTAAATCTAGAATGCATAGGTATGGTATAAATAAGTTTCGATATATTAAACATTTTTTTTTACTAGCACATTGAATTTAGTTGTTTATGTTACTTAACAAGAAAAACCACAAGGTTGGCCCGTTCCGATAAGCGATTTACAGAAATCATTATTTTTTATGAGGACATACTAATTCGATAAATCCTTTATCGAGTTACAAATGGTCGGTCGTATATTTTATCTTACAGATTATGTTGCGCACTTTAATGTACACTTAATACGTTTAATTAATACGCTTAATCTTAATGCTTAAACTGTCAGCAATCTGGACTTAATACTTTTTTTAGGGAAATTAAGAGTTTGGGGATTTATCTTGTACTTATACTATTCTGCAACCAAATTTAAATTTTTTGAAATCTCATATTTTGTAATGAAAGAATATCCATGAACCGGAAATAGTAGACAAGAGAAAAAAACACAGAAGGTAGTTATGAACAATAATATAGAAAAAATACAAAGTTTTCATTGCGCAAACAGCAAATTACTCCATTTAGAATTTAAGAAAGAGCGAGTGGCGGGTTTAATACAGGATTTATACCTTTTTGTTATTAATCTCTCTTATCAAGTCCACAGGGTAAGGGAAGTGACTCTATATAATACGACATTCCTAACGTCTCTCATTTGCAGTGATATTGACCGCTTGTTTGTAAACTTTTTACATTATAAAAATGTAGTTAGCAACATTTATGACCCACTTTTGAACGGGCGCGCGGGTCCGAACGTGTGAAATATGAAAATCTAGCGGAATGAGTTATGGCACGTGATAGCGCTTTATCACCCACAAATGTTGTACAATCTCTCTGTAATAACGAAATAACCTTGAATTTATAGTCCTCTTTACGAAATACGTAATGTACCGACAGCAATCAACTTAGTTTAAATTCACAAAATTGAACTTGAATTAATTGATAAGAACGGTAATTAAAAGTAACATACTAACATGTGATTAAAAAAATAATATTTGAACTTAATTATGTCTGCTTTTAATTCAATAAAGGATTTGGTTCTAAAAATAAAATAAAAATCGTTTAGAAATACTAGGTTTTTTTCATGCAAACATGTTTAATGTTGTGAAGTATAATAGAACTTAAAAAGTATAGGTACCTAAAATAATGTAATACCTATATAATTTTCAATTAATTTTTGTAACTTTTAATTTGTTTGCTGTCGGTGCGCCGCGGCGGGGACACGGGCCCACGGTTTTATTGGCCCATAAAGTTGCGCTATCCGGTATCTTGGTACCCGTTACTTTAGATACCGAATTCATTCCGTCAATGCCCATCTCCGACTCTAATAGAATTATATTGGGCATCGGCTTACGTTGCCGTCCGAGATACTTTAGAAAAGGGCTATTGAACCCTTTCGACTATACATCAGGGAGTTTAGAGCTCCGTCACAAACGCTTTTAGATAAACTACCAGAAATCAAAATAACTAAATATACCTACGTTTGCCATAAGAACATAGCGACAGTACCTCACCAACACAAAAATTACTTATTTGGAAATAAATAAGGTACTTACTTGACAAATGTTTCGATCAAGCGTAACCGTAGCAATGTTCCAACTTTAAAGTATATTCGTATTTTAAGATTAAGAATTTAGTCTTGCTTCGCATTTATATTTAAAACTCATTATCATTCTCATGGAACAGTGAAAAAATGTTACGCGAAATGCCAATATTATAGTGCAAATTTTTTATTTTTGATTTTTGTTTTCTATTTTATTTTGGTTCAATTTTATTTTTAATTTAATTTTTAAATAATTACATTGTTTTGATACTTTTCTTTTAATTTTGTAATTTTTGTATATTCCCTGCTAAGTAAAATAAGTATTTAGGTATGTAAGGGCAGACTATTTGTACCATTTATAATTGTTTGTATGTTGTACACACCTCTAAAGATAATGCACGCGGTCCTATATTTATATCTGTACTATTATTTTTTGTATTAATTGTGTTATTGTTGATGGTGTGTCAATTTAAAATAAATAAATAAACTCTGCTGAAGGAAATATCTAAAAGATATACTTATGTAAGTTAGAAATTTGTTTTGATTTGGTAAAGCCATGCCCTGCAGGAAACAGACAAACAACTTCGTTGCAATTTCTAGATCTGTATAATTGAATTAGCAGACAGCTCTTTCCGGGCCGATTTGGCAAAACAATCGGCAGCGATTAAGATGCGATCTCGTGCGGATAACGATTAATCGTTATGATTAGGCGATCGTTGCTAATCGATAAACGAGCGCACGAGGATGGCCGCCATTAGGCTCTGCTCAAGGTCGCAGGTTCGAGATCTGTGCGTTAATTGGCGGATGCGAGCATCGATAATTGTCGATTAAGTGCACCGAAATTTTTAAACGTAAACTCTATGATATAATGACGCAATATATTTGACGGAATTGCACTAAAACAGTGGTACTAAATATTTATAATTCTGATATCGAAAAGCCTTGTAAGGAATTTTTAGATATTAAGTATGAATGTGTGGAGAATTTTAAAGAATTTGAATTTTCTATACTAAAATTTTCTTAATTGATTAAAGAACCATGATCGTTAATGTTTTAAAACTATTATACACTTAAATTTTTATGCGTTTAAACACTAAGATAACGTATGCCACTTAGGTTATGCGAAAAAAATAAGTATCGGCTAAGTTACAGTTAAATAAGTTGTCATTTGTCGTTGTAATTGGCTGACAAAAAAAGGAGTTACTATAATAAGGTACTTTTTTAAAGTTAAGGAAAGAAAATCAGAAATATTTTTATTGCTGACAAGTAGTTGGCCGTCATGATCATAATTCTAAATAAACAACCGAAGCATCTTTAACATCATAGAAGATATGAGAGTCTGTGTGTGTGAGAAAGGCAATTTCATACTTTAACCCCTATTACTTAACATGTTTTCTTCATCATTTACTTAACCAGAGCAACCTTAATACGATTCCAGTTTGTCTATTCAAAAATGTTAAATAAACTCATGGTTGATGATTGTAAACAAGTAATTTATTGATTACAAACATTTTGAGAATAATGTGTTAGACATCATGGTGTAGCTTAAATTAAGATTGTATTATTTAACTCTACAAAGTTCAACTTAAGGGTCAGAATAATAAATAAAATTGTGTGCATTACGACCAAGATGATAGCTCCTTTGACCTAACGCTTGACAAATCTCATGGTTGTTACATAGAATTTAATACTACAGAAATCAATGTTCATAGGTAAGAATTTGTACCTACCCGAATCCATAAGTCAAATAGAACTATAGTTTGGGACAAACATAAAGTTAGGACAATCATTAAATACTCGTAGGAGGAAAATGCCTTACTGCCGTACTCAGAGACGTCAATTAAGTTTAATGCTTCTTTAAGTATCGTGTCGTCTTATACTACCACTGTGGAAAAGAAAGAGATAGAACCAACTTTAATGAAGCATTAAACTTAATTGACGTCTCTGAGTACGGCAGTCAGAATGGTTGGTTTACATTTACCTATACCAAGTTATCATCAATTGGTAAATCTCATGTTTTCGAATCTTTGACTAATGTAGAAGTATTGACCAGAATGATTGCCGTCAATCTAACAACAGGTGTCTTCTAATAGTGACGGATTGAGCGATCAAGCGAGTGCAGTGGTTGCATCGACGGCGCCTTGACCTATATATTATAAAAATTACAAAACTTAATAAATCAACACAATCAATTAGTGGGATGCAACCTTCGAGAGCTGTTAGCCTCTCGGACAACGCCGCGCTATAAATATAGTGTCGTAACTAATCGAGAGAAAAAAGTAGCAAGTTAGTATGACACTATCTGCAACGAATTCCGTATACTGCGCACTGGACATAATATGAAGTCAAAAGTAGGTAAAAGTTACATTTGATTATATTAACATGAGCTTTTATATTGCAAAGTAGTTCGAAATTGTTTTATTCCATGGAGTAATGCAAGCAATGATAGAAGACCTATCAACTTGCATCAGAAAGAAACATATTTTTAATTATTGAATATGAACAAAACAATCTTCAAAAAATTTTTTTTTATAATCCAATTTTGGACTGAATATCCAAGGGCATCCTATGCTTTCTTCAAGACTGTTTAAAATACTTTCAATATTACTATAAGTGAAACCAGAATAATAACTAGCTTCGTTTTTCCAGCTTGCTTACGTACCCCTAAAAACCCCGAATACCAATCCACATGACGTCCACTGATATATCGCCGCAGTCGAGATGATATTTGCTTACGAATCGGCGCGGGCGCCTCAAAACACTGACCGAAGTGAGACCGATGCTCACTTAGATAACTCCTAAAGCCAATGCGATAGAGCTCAAATCAATGTTCACAATAAAGCCGGCTATTTATTGTTGTCAAGTGTAGATGGTGATAGAAAATACAATTGATTGAAGAAAATAAATAGTATTTGTTTTGTATCCTTTACAGAAATGCGACAAACAATAATGAGAAATCGTGGACTTCTAAATTAGATTTTCAGTCGCATAATACATGTGGCGAATCCTGTAAGCGAAATAGTGAAAAGTTCGCTAGTAGTGCTAAAGATGCGCACTAAACTGCAACTGCACTCTAAAGTAAGCTTCCCGAAGAGTGCAAAATAAAAAAAAAAAATAAACATTAGCGTTAACTTAGCATGGGTTAGGCCTTAGGTATCGAGTTGAAATTAAAACCATTATACTTCGGTCTACAGTCCCATGAAGCTGTGAAAAAATCAAACTTCTAAATTAACGTATAAAAAAGATACGGCCTTATGCCGCAAAAACGCATATTTCGACATTCTCAAAGAATCAAAATTTATAGGGTACTTTCTGTTGACCTAAAACTATGACATCGTCTTATACTACAACTGCAGAGAAAGATCTTAAAGGTTTGTAATTAAATCATAAAAAATAAAGTCTTTTTATTAAGTACCTACAGATTTGACCTAAGGACCCCTTGGTGGGCGAGTTCAACTCGCACTTGTCCGGTATTTTTTCGATATCTTCGTTGTTGACCGTTGATATCTATTTAGATGTATTTTATATTATATAGTAGTACCTACCTAAGTCTAGGCGTGACGTAGCTTAATCAGCATCGCTCATGTACCCAGCGTCCCATAAATCAGGCAGGCGTCCACGCAGGCTTAACGATCTAAGCTCTTGATTTCCTTGAGATAATATTAGACCTCTGCGAGTGCTGCTTAGAAATACTTGTGATCATGTCAGGAAAATTGTTATTAATATTTGTAGTATTTGATATCGTCTCATTTTATTGCTCTAATATTAATATTTTGCCATAAGTACTAATGGGAATTGGTAAATGTATTCTAAAATGCACAATAGGAATATAAGAATAGCGAGTATATACTTGCTATTCTGTACTAGTGTAAAAATCTTAAATAATATTATGAAGTGTATTACTGAGGTTGTTTGAGAAAATGTAACTTACCTAAACGTGCTTTCTTATAAGACGCTACAAATGTTTATACCACTGTAGAGCTTCTTCACACCGCTCATTTGAACATCCTACGAATAGGTATAAATAAGGCTTTTACCGTGACAAGATTGTGACGCACGTAAAGAAATAAACCCAGGAACACACATCCCACACCGACAGCAATCTAACGACATTGGAAACAAACCCGGCGCCGCGTTAATTACTCCATTATTCATGCCAATGATTATTATTGATTTTAAACGCGCCACTCGGATGATCTATGGGTTTTCAATCGGCCCTATTTGCATTGAAATGTGCAACACAATTTAATCGTGTCTGCGTACGCGCAGCATAGGAATGCCAGCGTTGGTATTTTTTTTAAATCATTTGCGAACAAATTACATTCTTTCGAGATAAAAAATGAAGATAATTAATTTAATGAAACTCTAGCACAATATCGAGGTTAGCTATTTCTCTAAGCGATAGATTACATTTTTGTCGTAGTACGATCACAAAAATTGGTAACAATAATATTTATTTCTTCGAAATCCATAGTTTGAAATGCATAATTAAAATTTCTCGTTTATTTATCGTTAGAGATTACCATAATAAATTATATTATTTGGTATTAAATATGAGATATTTCAAATTAAATTATTTGTAAATTCTTAAATTTAAGAGTGATATAAACAAAACTATAATGTGAGTGACATACTGAATGTAGAGATGAATTAGAGATTTTTCAGCAGGTTTTGGCTATTATTGATTCGACGCAGCATAAATGTTTAAGTTACCACTTTGACAGTTTTTTTCATCTTATCCTTTCCTGTCATAGTATTATCTCTTGTTTGAGCAAGATTCAAGGTCGACAGTATATCGTAGGCCATTAGAACCGTCGCGTGCGCACTACCAAGTGTAAGTCTGACTACTAACAGTAGCGCTCTATATATCGAAAGTATTAAAAATCAAAAAGATAATAAAAATAGTATTGCTCAATTCATCAACACCAGAGCGGACGCATGCGGCCGGATAACAATGTAATATCTATTGTGTCTCATTTTCCGGGCATTGAAGGGTTAAATTGAAGCAAAAATCAGCATATCTTGTATTTGTTTTTTTTATAAATAAATAGTCTTCATAGAAAATATGAGGGGAATGATTTCAATTTCAACCTATCACCGATGATTCCAAATTATTATTAACTACGACTTTGAGCAGGCTGCGGCTTAAGATCGGTGCATACATCGCAACGTGTATGAATTTCTCCTGTCTGCCTAATAAAATCACTTTGTTGAAAGACTTATAGCCTAAACAGTTAAGTGTAAGCTTTGATTTATAAGTGAAAATCATCTTTTAATAGATTTTTGATATAAATCATCAACAGATATAAGTGTACAGCTATTTATTGCCGTTGCAAATGCAAATTAATTGCATGAATTTAGACAGATGAAAGTTTTAAACACAAATGCAAAAAAAAATATTAATCAGGTACAAAAATAGCGTCAGAAAATTATACGTGATTTGTCATTCTTTACCGCATTCTTATTTATTTATAAATGGTTAAAAATGAAAGTATTGTAGTTTAAATAAATATACAAAATATTGTCGCAGATAATTTTTATTTTACTTTTTTATTTTTCATGTCAGAAGCAGGTATATTATATATATATCACGATTTCTTATTTATAAAGTTTGACCAAGTAAATACTACGTATTTTCGAATGTTCAAAGCATGCGTGGTCGCACGCAAACGTGGTGATTGGTCTTTGATTCAATTGATCGATTTCGATTAAATCGAATTAAGGTTATTAAATCAGGTCGGTTACATCACTAACAAGTTTTAATTAACGCAACAAGGATCCTAAAGCTTTATTTCTGTTCTATGTTTTTGTGGCATTTTTGCTGTCTTCTTCTTTGATTACAGGTAATTTTACTAATTATTTAAAAAACAACAATTAAAAAAGTAAAACACGTATTACTACAAAACTAAATAAGATCTGAGTTATACTAAATAATATACTAGAAAAAATTTGACTCGTCACCACAATTCTGGTGATATATTATTTAGTATTGTATAAAAATAGTATTGTAAATTCTAAAATCTCAAGTTTAAAAAATTTCAGTAATTATATTTTTACTGTAAATATTTTTATTTTTGACCAAAAATTTATTTTTATCATTAGTAACAACAGTAAAGTGAAGGTATTACCTTAACAAAATAATGACTTTGACAGTTGTCGACCGTATGTTGTTGGCGATAAATCACTAAATCCATAAGGGAACTGCCAAAGCTCATAAAGAAGAAGTATTGCAATCACTTGCATAGCCTTATTAGACTAAATCCGCCTCGCAAGGCGCCTGGAAGACCCGAAATGCTCCCACGAGTCGATTTTCCGGGCGACAGGTATCAATATTGCGATTCTTAGTATAAAAGATTGCCAAGGATTTCACTCTGTACCTATATGGCACACATCACAAACACATGGGATTACCAGCGATCCTGTAGACTGTAGACCCTTTGAGTCGACATTGTGATTTGACAATTGTAAACATCAGCAGGTATTGGTAACTACTTTTTGCATTAACTAGCAGTTTGTTCCTACTTCTAATTTCTTTCTTTTCAAACTATACCTACTAATTAATGAATCCCACTTCAAAATAAAAGAAAAATTATTTACATATTTGATTTCATCATAATAATAATAATATTTCCTTTTGTCAATATCAATTGATGTATGACAATATAATCGATATGGGGCTTCCGAGTCAGCGGCATATGTATGTAAAATTATTCATAATTAATCGTCAAAAGTTATACGCTACATTTATCAATTATTCAAATGGTCCATCTTAAACAAATGAATGTGGATTTAATCGATGATTTCTATCGATTCCACTTTTAATTGAATAACTATTTTAAATATTTGCGTATTGTTATAATAACTGGTCATAAAACAGTAAAAATAATAAATTATGGTACATCGTAGAATTAATTATTACGAATTTTAGTTTTGGTACTGGTTTATAATGTAAATACTCTACTAAGTTTGAGAAGCATTTTCTTGTATTAAAAGTTTGTTTGTAACAGAATTTGCATTTGATTGTCTCCTTATGAAGTTACGAATTCAAACGAATATATCAACCGTACATCTTTTTAGCAATTTATCACCTAGAATTAAACTCTAAAATTAGATATATCGAGTCAGATTAAAACTAGTCAGTGCGTTTTCCTGGGCAGGCAGGCCACGTGCGCGGCGGCTGCTCGTGTCGCCACAAGGCCGGCCAGCTTCCTCCGTTCCACATAAATAATAACAAACAGCCGTTTGATTTTTTTTTACGAAGCAATATACGTTCAACAACTCAAAAAAGCAGAATATAAATAGAAATAAACACAGAGTTAAAGTATAAAGTATTTAAAAAAGAAAAAAACGATCATAACCTACCTATGATGAAAGCTTTCAATCATTATGCAGTCGTTGTCTCTTTGACTCAAATTCAAAGTTACTTTAGCAAAACACTTAAAACAAGTCACTTTCAGAGTTTATTTAGTACTTTCAGATGATGTTTCGCTAATGGTTTGTTTATCAAATATCTTAATTTCGATATACTTTTCAGAAACCGTTCTCAGAGAAAATCTTCATCATAGACAATGCTCTGTTAAACAGTATTCAATGAACAGTTCTAAATTCAGTTCTATTAAACATCGTCTACATTATTAATTTATAGAATAATAAAACTTATACATCTACAAATTGTTTAACTCTACAGAATCGATGTTTACTTCGATCGTAAACTATTAAAGGAAGTAGTAGATAATAAGCAGGTTGTATCGTTTGAATCGACATGAACCGGCAAAGGTCACGAGATCATATTAATACATCAAATTGATATGATCTTTGTCTTTAGACAATCGCTAAAGTTACTAGAGTCGTGACACTCGCAACTCGTGATTGATACAGCAGGCTTTACATTGATCGTGATATTTCTAATGTATTTTATTTGATTACAAATAAGAATTAATAATCAAACTGATTTTCACATACTGTCAAAATATTAAAACATTCTAATCTTTGTCTCTTCTCTATAAGTACTTGAAAGGACATTTTATATCTTACGTAACTATAAAACCTTTGTGAGAGGCCGGAGTCCATATTAGGAGTTAATGTGGTTTAAAAAATAATAATTACATTTATTTTCTATGCAAACAATTAACAATGCCAGATATGTCGAAGACTTCCGTAAAAAAAAGTAGAGAGTCGTTAGAATCGATTGGTTACTTAGCTAAACCTCTCAAAAAAACATTGGAGGTTTCTCGGAAGTACTATAAATAAAAACAAATGAGTGTCTGAAAGTTGAGTTCGGTTTACGACGGAGGCCGTGTCGCCGCTGTAAATCGTAAGGCTGTAGTGGCTGTTTTCAGCTGTGAAGAAGTCGCCTGATTGCCTCCGCTTCGATCTGACATCGATCCACGTAATGCTTTGTCCGTCTGTATGTGGCGAGCGGAGGCGATTCACCAATGCTTGTAGACGAATATAGGTACTGCTACTAAACGCTAAATGTAATGTGCATGTGCTAATACAATTCTATAATTAGATTACAAATGTTTTTCTTCTTAATGCTTTTATTAAAACTAAAGCTGGTTGCAGACTAAGAGCTAAGCTAAGTTAGTTAAGCTTTGCTTGCATAGCTGAGGTAGTTTCTTATACTTGTGTACCTTGTATGTCGCAAGTGTAAAAACTACCTCAGCCATGCAAGCTAAGCTATTTGCTTAGCTTAGCTCTTGTATGCAACTGGAATAAGTGTCAAAATGATGAGAAAGTCAGTCAGTTTATACAAACTACCTTCTAGAATGCAATGGAAAATAAAGTAACTTTATTATGAGTATTACAGCTACAAAAATTATGATCTCAAAAAGTGATTTATAGATTTCATAGACCTAAAATAAAATTTCCGTTTTTTTTCAATAAATTTCGGAGACCTAAAAATTTTCTACTATATTATCCCCACTAACTCCCATCGCTTGCGACATCGCTAGCGTATCGCCGCGTAATGGGGTGAGCGATTGCGCGTGATTACGTATGCGGAGCACGTAGCTCCTGGAGAAATTACGCGCGTCGATCCCGCAGGAACGGCCCGGATTCGGTCAATCGATGCCTCTCCCGGGATACGCGCTATCGGCGGAATGCGTCATACGTGACGCTCCAATACCAACGCTATGCCTCTAATTGGTGAACTAAGGAGAGATGTAATCAAAACCAAGAACTATAATGTTCTTTCTTACTTAACAAAACTGTGTAGAAACTCAATGTTAAACAGCAATGCTTACTTTGAGTTTGACCTGCTGTAATTTTCTGCAGCTCATCAGATAATGATCTTCATATTTTTTTGTTAAATCATGCTTTTATCTCTCAAGGCTTGAGCAAAGCAGTAACTTAATAGTAATCAACTCACACTTGGTAAAGGTTCAGTTTCGATATGTTACAGATGTGACAGATTGCCGAGATGACGTTTATAGAGGACGCCATAAAATTAAACTCAAAGCTCAGAAACCTCAGCAGGCTTACGGAACAGCACAATCTGCATCGCCTCATGATCGGTATCGTAAAACAGTTCAGATTTAACTAGTGAAAAAACATTTTCAATACAGTTGCTTGAAAATGTGAGCTTTCGATGACAGTACAGCGTGCTGAAAGATGATTTTACCGCACGCTGTGCGTTTTCATTTACTGTTTTTTTTTTTATTTCTATTACAATATGTACCTACATACTGTCTAATAAGATTGAATATGAGGGCTTCATTTCATTCTCCAATGATAATGATATAAAGCAATGACTTGTTTTATTTGTCAATAAATGCTAATTACTGTAATAAATTACAAAAGTATTGAAGTGATTTTGACCATTTTGTTTTTTTATCTAAGTAGTATGGCTGAATGGTTTAAAGGTTTCTTAACAATGAAAACAAATTTTTTGCATGCGTGCGTACAAAAAGGCGCCATTTTCATAAAATTTTGTGGTTTGTTTATAACGCTGAAAAATATTTTTATTTCAGTAGGTACCTATAATGCTTTCTCGCAACTGTATTGGAAAACGTCGTAAGGTTCACGGTTGTTAAGGTTTTTTAAACTCGTAACGATTATAAACCCTCGCCTGCGGTTCGGGCTTAAAAAAGGTCAACTATTTTTTTTTTTTTTTTAAACTTCCTTGCCAACCTTGTAGGTATCATAATTTGCTGTTGCGGCTGACACTCTTCATGAGAACTACATTAAGTTATAAAGGACAAGTGGAGTAATTAATAGAAAAAAAACGAGATTGTAATAATGTTTTTCGAAATTAACAGATACTCCCAAAAAAGTAAAATAATTTTGGTTTCTTCAAACATGTCTTTGTATTTCTATATGAGAAATAATAAATGGCATTATTTGTAATCAGAGATGTTTAAAAAATGGAAGCTTCTAAATTCATCAAGTGGAGACCAAAACATTGATATCGGGTGCGCAATTTTGCCCACCCCTCCGTGCGTGAAGGGGGGCGCGCGTACGTGCGTGGCGCGCGGGGGGGCGCAACGCCACCGGCAAGCTCTTCAATTATTATACCTTTTTTTCTTTAAATTTCTTTACAGCCTCCGTGTTTTACCTCTTGAGTTTTACCAGGGATGTAGAGAAAGTTAGCATATAGAAATACCTAAAATGCGAAGCAGTGACACACATCATCATGATGACAGGAAAATATTAAAAATATTTAACGTCTTTAATCTGTTGGCTATCTGCTCAGCTATTACCGCCAGATTGAGACATCTGCTATTCTGCATACGCAATCGCTACTTCAAAGGAACCATAATAGGTCACCGCGAGTTGCCTTTGACACCGTTATTTTCAAAAAAAGCAATTCGTATGCCGTTACCGGATATTAGTATAAAAGCAATTGGTTCTAGCTGGTGATGATCTAACAATTATCTTTATTTTAAATCTCATCAAAATGTACAAATTTTATGAAAACGATGTTTACAAACTTTTAAAGATGTTTATTTAATTTATTCTTTAAAGAGGACTAGTAAACCTATTCGTGAAATAATGATTTTACCTCGTATTTCGTTCCCAAATGTCATTTTCTTCCTTTGCCCCATATGATTTCATAACTCTCCACAAGCAGTGCAATATACCTGTTTACTCGACTATCAAATTCCGGGTCCTCCAAATAAAAAAAATAACGCTGTTTAGGGGACAACAGCGTGGCTGTCAAAAAAATTGCGTTACGCGTTTAAAAAGATGTATTGTAACGAGAAACGTGAGGGGGGACTTCGAGGGAAGCGGCTGAGGAGCTGGCAACTCGGGTCAGAGGGTTATTGACTACTAATAAGAAGTTAAAATATCTCGAGGCTCTCGGTGGCGCAGTGCTTTAGCGCCTGGCTCTGCAATTGCAAATGTTAAGCAACTTTTGCTAGGATCGGTCATAGGATGGGTGACCAAAAATTATTATCTCAAGTTTCTACGTGATTCGAAAGGCATGTTAAGACCCGGCTGCATTTGCAGTCGTTAACACCCACCAATCTGTATTGGGCCTGCGTGGTGTTTTATATACCCCGTCCTCCTTATCTACCCATAAGGAAGGCCTGTACCTAACAGGGGATATTAAAAATGGCTGATGTCGAAGAAGTTAGAATGCCTTATAAACTTTTATGATAAGATAGAGGCGGTGGTTGAAGTGCTCAACAAGTGTGAAAACAGTACCCTGTAAGATGATTGACTTGCAAACTCTTTCAAAGATAGGTGGCTGAAGTACGCAACAAATAAAATGTTGGCTTTCTGAGGGGAAAGCAAACATTTTATTTCCTAACGAAATCGATAGAAACTTCATCGAAACCACGAACAAGAATGTCCTTCGTATCGATAATAATTTATTGTAATTACGCTAACACTGTTATGCCGTCACATCAAGAAATCTGCAAAAAGCCCCACACGTCCCGTCAAGCTGAACTCGACTTTATTTCTCAAAGATATAACGGAAAATTGCGTCGACCATAGAGCGAAGTAACTACTAGAAATGAGAAATCTATCCACGCAGAGTGCCGATGCCGCGAGTAATCTTGAATTATTGATGCGGAACGCGCGTTACGCGCTGTACATCTATTTTTACGACGCCACGATGCCAGGAGGCTCTTTTTATGGCACTAATATATTTCATGCACCCGATACTAGAAAAAAAATCCGGAATCTATTCGCAGAATTGAGTGGTGCGTCGATAACCTAAATAGTGATTTCTGAAACGCGACCGCGCATAACTATACGCGTATAGTTATTGTTATTGTCGCTTTTTGGCGGGAGCACTTTTATTGTATTGGTTTCCATATAGATGATTCTATTGGACGAGTTGGTATGGCTTACCAGTATTACGACTAGCAAATTCGCTAAATAAGCCTGTCTGGTCATTTCTCCAAATAGCAAAAAATTATAGACCGTCGATAGCATAATGCTTAGATACAATAAAATTGTGATGAGTAGTAATTAAGATGTAAAAACAACTTATAAATGGTGTATAATAAACCAACAGGAATGTACAGTAAAAGTCAACTAACACTAACATAATTGCCATAGAGCTACGTTGTATTTTAGTTATTAATAACATTTCAAGTTTCCATATAAAGCTTTGCGTCAATTGGACGATTATTTATAAATGCAATAGCACTTAGAACTTCAATTAAATACTTCGAGACACATTTACTGTATTATTAATTAGACGTTTTAAATGATTACAAAATGAATTTCTAACCCATGACGTCATTGTTAGCGCCGACCGTAAAAAGCGCGGGAAAAATAAGCTCCTTGTCATTTGTACCGCACTCTTTGTGGTCTTACCGCCTGTTTGTGGAAACTTTATTTGTCTTAATAAAAGAGGCCACCAACGACTAACCAATACATTTGTCCAGTACTTTTTATGTAGTTTTCATTGCCACGGATGCGTTCGTTTCCGGCAAAAGTAATGGTTGCTAATAACACTATTTGCGATTCCTGCGGTGTGCAGGGAAAGTAATCCGGCAGTTAGTCCGGCCATAACACCTCGCTTACCCCACATCATATATTACTATTTATTTTGACAATAAAACTCATAGAGTCGTCCAAGAAAATGTTTGGCCTTCCTTTTATTCTCAACCTGAAATAATTCAATTTAATCTTATGAAAAATTATTTTATATCAAAAAATCAGCAAACCAGTTCATAATAACACACGTAGCATCTTATAAAATGTACGGTGTTATAACTGTGCATAGTGTCTTGCCATTGTTGTGCATGATGTCGTGTATATTGCTGACATTGCCTAACTTTTTATTTTCCAAATAAGTATTTAACTTCTATCTTATTATTTTAAAACAAACTTGATTTAGTAAACAGATTATAAAGTATAGCGTTAAGTAGGAAAATATTTTGTCATATCTATTTATTCCTAATACCAGTTTGATCCCAAGGCCCGTCTACGTCATCGGTTAATAAGAATTTATTTGTTTATGCTGTGACATTAATGTATTTGTTGGTTTGTCGTTATTATTGCAGTTGATTTCATTTGCAATAACATAACGTTTGTTGGATACACTTATCCATCACACTACGATTGCCTCAATAAAACAAGTTTATTATGAAACATAAAAGATCTGCATCGCACAGACAAGTAACAGGTAAACAAATCGAGTGCAAATCGCCACAACAACAGGCCCGGCTGCATTCCCTGAGGCCTACGATATTAATTAACATTCACTTCTAACGCTTATCAGTTCCTACTTACAACAACCACCTCTGCTAAATACAACTTTAATCTTATAGACATAAGGGCTATCGACTTTGAGAACTTGTCACCACATCCATCACAAGAAACCAGTCTTATTTGTGCGCCTGAAGTGACAGTTATTGAAAGAACGAATTTATTGAGATATAAGTTTGATCAGGTTTAGAACACTTGGTAATGTAAGTATAGTTTATGTTTTTTTATATTATATTGTTTCTTGTACATTTTACATAGAAACGATCAAAGAATACTACAAAATCGAACGTTTGTCACCTTGATCGAAAACATTTTATGCCGGCTGTACACTCTCGCCAAGACACCGCGCGACAGGCCTAGTGCGAGAGTGTACAGAGTAGCTCTCGCTGCCTCTCGGGGTGTCTCGCTATCAGTCGCTCGCTCGGGGCCTGTGTCGGTTTTTTGGGCATGAGCCAAAAGGTTTTGCTGTCTTTCGCGACGCCGTGCGAGTGCATCCCTGTACGTACACTCTCGCCAAATATAGTAATTTGTGCTTGAAAAATGTGGAACATGGAAAATTAACTTAATTTATTAGAATAGTACCAAATGGAGCCAGTCTATGAACTGATGGCGTACAACACAATGGCAGCAGCAAGCGCTACTTTGTCTTCCATATTCCACGACGCGAGAGTGTACAGTGTCACACCAGGGGCTCCCGTGCGAGACATTCGGGCGAGGGCGAGAGTATACCAGCCGGCATTAAACTAGAGCTAAGTCAAGAGTAGCCGAAATTGGGGGGAATGTATAAGAACTGTGTTAGAAAAGATAGAGCGAAAGAAATTAAAGATCGTAGCAAGTGGAAAGAAGTGATCTCTGCTATGGGAGAAAGGCGTGATGTAGGTATAGACGCAATGTAATACCACTTTTTAAATAATTATAGTTAAGCAATACGTTTATAGCTCATTATCAATTTTGTCCGCCAGCTCTGATTACACAGCTTCTGCTTAAACGTCTGATCAATTATTCAGTAGCCAAAACATTTAGAGGGAATTTAAACTCTTGAACGATGTACTGCCCCGAGCTTTTTAATTTTCTTTAATAAGAGAAAGTTAATCATGTAAATCTTAAATAATGTTTCTTCTTCTGAGTCTTTGTCAACTTAAAATACATTCATGGCAAATATGAACAAAAAAATGGCGATCGGAAATGATTCCATTGTCAAAAAATTAATACACAACATTGAAGAAGGTGATAGCAGGCCTTCAACTTTCTTGGTTATCGAATTGTGCCCGCAGCTTGCTAAAAGAGGTTTAGTTTGTGAGAGTGGTCCCCCCAGGGCCGAGGGGCCGAGCACCTGCAGTCCGGCCGTAACGGCGACTAATTAAATTATTTTGGCCGCATTCGGCCGCAGCCGCCCGCCGTCGCCCGCGGCGATTGCCACAGATTATGAACCCTCAACAATACAGATGCGTATTGACATTGACATGCTGAAATAGTAATACACAAGAGTACGGTCGATACCAAAAGACTGTCGCAAACAAGTATATCACCCAAATATCTATAATTTTCATTTTTAGGTATAGTAAATTGACTGGCACGAAGTCTAAGAAATATGTATAAAAGCGCATGAAACATTGGTACAATGCAATTTATTTAACTTTGTACGACAGAAGTGACCAACTTAACGCTTGCGGTACAAAACGATGTATTTTATTAGGATGTAAAATTTACTCTTTGCTATACATTCCCGAATGAAGTTGCCGCGAATTACTGTCTATTCTCAATTTAATCGCATTGTTTACATATTTAGTTTCCAGAACATAAGTATAGCAAACAAAAATATTTTTTCTGTGAGTATTTATAGATATTATAAAAACACTTATCTTAACAAAGGAAAAAAAATAAAAATTCCTTTGTTCTGTGAGTAAACCTACAATAATATTATATTAAAGATAATTTTCAAATTCTATTTTGCTTTGAAAAAAGAATATAATACGAGTATGAAACGATTTGCATTCCTTAATAAATTCTGAATGCTACAGATTGGCTGTAGATAACATACGCGCACCTAAAACCATGTGTCGCGTCTGTCAAATAGTTGGATAATGATCGGGCTAATACTTATAGCACAAACAAATGTAATGGTCGATCGGAAGGTCTTTATGGCCTTACAACTATTTTTACGGTTGTTATGAAGCGAGCAATAATTATGACTTATAAGAGATTTCCGATACGTACTTTGGAGGTTAAAACAAGTTAATATGGAAGGTAAATAATAAAAAAAGTAATTTTAATCATTACAACATATTATTTTCTGGGGTTAATTATGTTATAGCGTAGGAATAACATTGTGATAAAAAAATAATGTTTTTGTTCATGCAAGTATTAATCACTGAATAAAGGTTAAGTACTTCTAAATTGACATAATATATTTTAACTTTAGGTTAATTTTGTTTATCTTATTAAGAACCCTCTTATATCATAATTAATTATGAACAGCTGTTTCCTTTATTTTTAGCTTTAGACAGATAAATAACAAAATAAAGCTATTTTGTTTAAATTCGTGAAAACGATAATCTTTTAAAATTAATTATTCGACTGTTTAACTACAATTTATAGCAATTTGTACATTTTCTTCATAATGTTGCCAACAAATTGAATAAGTGCCTGTTCACAATCTATGATAAGTTGGGATTAAATTAAAAATATTTATTCCGTATTCTACCTATGATTCTTACCTACGTATATTTAATTCCGATTTCAATCCAAAATCTATCTCCTTTTCTACTTTAGATACAACAACAAATTATTATTTTTCCGCATTCTACCGAAAATAAGTGCCGGTTTTAAAATTTTGTACTGAAGGAAAAATAGTATTGTGGGTTGAAAACGGAATCGTTTTAGAATTTGGACAGTAAACGGAATTACTATTATTATTATCAGCTAGTGGGTAGAAAAAGTGGATAGAATACGTAATAATACATCATTAAAAATGGAACTGAATTTATATAAAACCACTCGTCAAGTATATTAATTTCAACTTAATCGGACTTTGTGAAACAGGCCCCTAATGCCTAGTTTAGATACTCGCCGAGTAAAGATGAATAGGCACGAAGACGAGTATGTATCGGGTATATTCGGTACTCGCCGCGAATACTCGTCTGTTCTCTGCTCGGTGTCGGTTTTTTTGACGCCAATCAAAGGATTATTGTATGTATTCGCGGCGGTGTTTACATTATCGTCATTGTTCTGTTGAGTCGTGAACTTTGTCACGAGCGGTCGTGTATTTGTTGCGATGGATTGGACGAATGAGAAATTCGTCCAATCCATACTTTAAAGTTTATAGAAGCTTACCAGGGAGAACCCGTGATATAGGATCCTTAACTTCGATTACATAAAGATAAAAAAGCCATTAATGATGCTTGGATGTCAATTATGAAAGTACCCATTGCAGAATTTAAAAAAAATCATCGAACATCGTCGATACGCATTAAATAAGCCGTACCAGCAAGTTGCACGTCATCCATTTGGGAAGGTTCTATGTTAACTTAATATAGACGAATATATAAACGGGTCTGTATTCGTGCACGAATTACTCGGCGAGTTATTCGACGAGTTTGTTCGCCGATAATCTAAATGAGGCATAAAATAGTATTAACTCTTTTTGTTTCTTTCTTGTTTATAAAGACTTCTTCGATATAGCGAATCCTTCCCGGTGGACCCCAGTCGCTAATTGAGATAAAATAGTGCACGAGCAAGGGTTGGTTTACTCCCAGGACTTAATGGTGTAAATCTTAACCCTTCCTCGATGAGCAGAGCATGGGATGCGAGGGGAGGAACGATGAATACTTTATAACCTCTTTAAACTTCTAAGTCCCGAACTTTCGCTCTCGCTTAGGATATATTTCTCGCTAGACTCGTATTTTGTAGCGCTGTAGAAACAAATGGACAATAACTTATAATTTGTATTCTCTTTATAATAACTTCAAATAGACATGCTAATTTTGTATTCCTTTTTACCCACGACGGACGGAACGGAAGCGGTATATGCGTTTGGGGTTACAGGTTGTTTGTATGTATGTCTGTTACCATTTTACTCGGAAATGATTTTCAGGGTTGCAGACCACCAGGGGGTGCAGCAGCAACCATAGATAAGTTGGCACTTATAACGTTATCAAAAACTACTAAACCGATTTCGGTGTGGTTTTTTGCATTCAAAAGGTTTCATTGATATTTTCACTTTAATTGATTTAAATTAAATTGATTGAAAAATACTGGAAATTTCGAAACTGGAACTAACTCAATTTGTTCACGTTTATCCTTTATTATTGTGTTTTACTAAACCCTTTACCGAATCCGAATCCGAAAATATTATTTTTTAGAAACAAATGCATTTCAAAATAAATTAATCGTCGTAAAATTAACTGTCACTTTTACAAGTTACTAACTGCAACATAAACATGTTTAATTCTAAAATAACAATGTTCATAAGTCAGGTGGCTTGTTCGGTAAATACGTTCTCGAAGTTGTAAATACGCAAAACACTCATTTATTCCGCGATGAGAGGTCTGCGCTGGGAGCTGACTTCAGATTTAGTTATTCTAATTTTCGTTAGTGATTTTGCTTGTTTGTTTCAGTATCTATAATTGTAATTTGAAGTTTGAGTCAGAAAAATATTGATTTTTATTGTTACTAGGAAATGAAAATAAAAAAGGGAACAAACATTAAAATAATCACCATTAAATTATATCAATTTAAGTAGTATGATTAAAATATAACAATGCTTAAAAATCAATGTGTGACTGACTGAATTCAAGTGTTAAACAAAATATTTAATCCCATTCCAAAATATTTGATACAAGAAACTTACATTCACAATCAGCTCTCTGGGTACCTGTGTACAATAATTTAAATAGTTAGATTGCAAACTATTTGAAAAAAAAACAAAAAAACTAAAAAAAATATTTTACAAAAGTCAGCCCTACCACAGATAACACTATACTATACTAGGCCTCACAAACAATAATAAATAATTCATAATTAATTTTAAACTATATTTTATCAAAAGAACAATTGTTTTATCAAATAATAATATTTGTTAGCCGGCTCCCGCTCTAGATGCACTGGGCGTCATAAATCTGGCGGGCCGCGGCGCGCAATAAATAAGGCCGCCGTCTCACCTGGCGGCTGACGGACTCCTACGTGCGCCCCCTCGCGGTGACGCACGGCCAGGGTGTGTGCACGCCCTAATTTTATAACTACTAAGGTATTGGTGTAAGATGATATATGAAGAGTTAAGGAAACCTCTTAGGCCGGTCAAAATTAAAATCAATATTTTCCTACCACCATGTTTAAAACTTTTTTTAGCTAGTTTTTTTACATTTCCTTTCAAAGAAACTCATTAAAAAGCAAGCTTGAATTAAATTATTATGCGTCCCTATTTATATTAATTTATCAACACAACGAGCTATGTTGGGCTCAGTAACTGGTTTTTCTCAGTTTTTCGAAAGTAATTTTTTCAAAAGTTAATCATGCAGATAAATAAATAAATGTATCTCAGTAAATTGGACTAAATCAGCGATCAGTCATAACGAGTTAAACAATCAAGAGTGCACGAAAGCATTCCTAGATCATCATCGCTAATGGTTTAGAACGCCAAAGCTGATAAAAACAAACCGCTTCCAAATTCTCGCATTAAAGAACATAAGTAATCGTTCGTTTTGATACACAGAAAAGAAAAAGTAAATACCAGCAGTCGATTGGAAAAACACATTTCAACGTAAGAAAAAGTATTTAATATTTATTTGTTTATTATTCAAGGTTGGTAAGGAGGTTTAAACGAGGTAAAACGAGTTGACTTTTTAGTCGTCACGAGTTTTAAAAACCTTAACAACCATGTACCATACGACGTTTTTCAATACATTTGCGAGAAAATATCATACGTACCTACTTAAATAAAAAAAGGCTGTGGAATCAAAACTTTTATTTTACAGCGCAATAAACCACAAAGTTTTATGAAAAAAAAACATAAACGCACGGCGGCGTGCGGTAAAATCAACTTTCCGTTTAGCACACATTAAAAACAGAAACTTATTGAAAATATAATTATGTATCTATAACGGACTGTTCACACTATTTTAAAGTAATTAAATTAGTCTCAAACTATGCAGGACTTATATTATGATGATTAAAATATCAAAAGAATATTAAACAAGCGTAGTCGGATAGTGAATCGAACGAAAAGCACCTTTAAAGTTGAATGAGTTGATAAGCCCTAAACTTAAATGAATCAGAAAGACTATTCAAACTAATTACCAAAGGACTTAAGTATCCGTTAAAAGTGTTTTATTTCAAATATTCATTCATTCACTCGAAATGCATCTATAAATAAAGTTACAATTCTGCATTTAATTTTTTGAATTACTACGTAGACCAACGGGTCGGTCCATAGATGGACGCCATTGAACCATGGTCGAACGTTTTTCTCATTGTTGCATGGAAATCGAGACTAATTTTTTGCAATTCGATTCTTGATGGAAGAAAAAGTTTGTTACACATGCAATGCCTGGAACCGAGATACCACTGTCGGTTTGTTCTGTTTCCGAGTAAAAATGGAGCGAAACCGGTCCATAGAATTCGTAAATGTTAATTAACTTAGTAATGAGTTTAATAGAGACAAAGATACTTAACGATAAATAAAATAATCGACTTTTAGGTGGCTCGCCAGTAAAGTGAGCAATTGTATAAAATTATAGTTTTTTCGGTTTTCTCTTTAATCGCATGTCTCCTATTTTATGCGCATGTATTGTAGCATTGGACATCATAACAGTTACCAGAATAGACATATTTTTTTCTTTTATGGACATGTGCAGTGTTGTATACGATTGCGAAAGAAACCCCTTCAGTAAAAAAAAAACGATTATCGAACACCATTTAAAGTTAGTGTTTTTATAATAATCCATATCGATCATGAAACGGTCCCTGACCGATGGTACAGACGACAGCTCATCAAGTCATACAGTTGAACTGCGCAAACAGCTTTTATTACGTAGGGTATAAAAACGGTCTCATAGTCAACATTATTGTGTGATGTGCCGTCATCTGTACTATTAATTGCGCGGGCGCAGGTGCGGGGTGGTAATGCCCTCGTGCCCAACAGGTATGATTACACACCTTACCAGGAAGAACACACTACTTTTATTATTAGTACTACAAAAGTAATCATATTTTTTTAATTCCTAGTAAATACTGGTGATTTTTATGCAAAATAAAGCGTTACTGAAACGCTTAGCAATGAAAATTCAGATAAGAACAAAACAACTTCGAATTATAACTAAGTTAGTTTAGTTATTAATGAAATTGGCATCATTTAAAACAGGTAGTATACATAAAATGAATCAATATACATTAATTAAATATATAATAAATATTAGTTGAACTAGTTGAATCTGATGAAAGTAGACGAATCCCCGGGGTTCGTTAAACAAGGAAGCTGCCACCACCCAAGCCTTAATAAAGCAGTACCAAAATTTACAGATTTCCCGTTCCACTGAAGCCTTGTCATTGTTCATCGGTCCTACAATTAAGAAGACTAAACTCCAGCCAGCAATAAGTATAAACAATCGGTGGGTAACGAGCGCGTCATAATATACACCCGACGGGACGCGACGCGGGCTGTCACACAAATTGCATTACTATCGGTGCGCTCTCGACTGACACAGCCTTTAGAGACAGCTTTAAACATAACGTATTGTTGTCTTATTATGTATCAGTACAGGTATATGTAAGGCAAGTAAATGGTAAGTTCTAAACAGACATTGGGCCTTACGTTACGAACTGGAATAAACGAATCCAGACTTTAATGGTCATTCTACTAAAATTAACCCTAGTAGAACAGAATGACAATGTATGGGATTGACAGGAGCTAAGCGTGAGCTTATATCATTCCCATACATGGGTATTCTATTCTACTAGCGTTAATCAAGTAGGGGGCAGGTCAGCCGCTAAAAATTTGAAAACAATTACATAATAAACTATTTCATCAAAGATCTGAAAATATGAACTAGGTATAAAAGGTAGCAATAGAGCTAGGTACATTTTTTTAATTAAGTAGTCTTAATTTGAGTCAAAAATCATATGCAAAAGGACGACAAATTATGGAAATCTGTCAATATAATGTCAAAAAAAATTTTTTAGTCTATCTTAACAACGTTGAAAAGCTTTGCAAAACATTTTCATAGCTCACAAAGTTTTGCGCAATGATATTTGGCTGATGGTACTAAACCCGTTATTCGCAGTGCGTCGAACGCCAATTTTGTGGACTCGCGGTTTGACTGACTTGACTTACTGCTGGCCACAAGGAAATGATAATTCCTCTGCCATGGGCGTGTTCCAACAATGGCGACGAGTTTATCCCATACTTCAGAACAAATGCAAAGCATACCACGCTGACTTGATTGATAATCCTATTAAATATAGTAACAAATGTAATAATAGGTGCTTCAGATTTAATAAAAAAACGTGACGATTCAATTATTAGTGTCTTTAAAGTAGACATTGACATTTTGATTGTGAATTGCAATTATGAATTGCAACATGACATAACATAAAAGTTTCGAAATCAAACATTTTACTTATGAGATATTAATATGGTATTATACCATAAAGTAATGGTGATTGATTTCAATATGGTGATGCTAATAATCTAATCCCTAATAGACACCATAATCTTTTACTGTTCAACTAAACCAAACGAGGGAAACCTTTCTATTTCAAATTGAAACAGTTTTAACATTGAGCAGAACTATGTAGTTTAATTACGAACTTGACAAAACACCAGCAATCCGTTGCAAATCATCTATAGACTTAAGTTGTGGCAGACTCGCCTCACGAGCCACGTGACGATTGGAATGCAAACCGAAGAATGCGAACAACTGACGGGCAACATGATTAAAGTGTTGCTCACCAACAAACAGCTGAATTAGATACTAGAAGAAATAAAAAAGTTCATCCTGAAAAAGAAATTGAAGAACTTGAAGAAGATGACAACGTAAGGGTTAATAACTAAATTATTCTGTACACGTCAGACTAATTAGTTAGTCCAAAACTAAGCACAGCTATGGTTGGTTACTAAATAATAACTCGGGAACATGCTGATACTCATAACACAAACATTCTGACATTACCAGGATTCTCAAACCCAGACTCAAGAGACACGATCACTATCACTACTCTAGTGATTGTCAATACTGTTTATTTTCAAGAAAAAGAAAGGAAACGCCCAGCATTGCTACGAATGTTGTCTCAAACACGGACGACCAACCTCAGACTTAGCGCATAGTTAGCATAATGCAAGACGATTTGTATGTAAATTTAAATGTCCGCGAATTGTAACAATGTGGGTTAAGGTCGAGAATGGTATGCGCCACCACTTTTGGTCATTCAATTAAGTGGATAAGTGGTTAGTTGAATAATGATCCGTCAAACTAAGTTACGAGGAGGTTACGAGCAATATTTTTCTTCTTATTGACATCGCTTATGTAGGCGTTAGAGAATTCTTCAATTCTTAATTTGTTCGATAATTTATTTATTTCCGTATTTTACTGGTACTATAAATTTCTTCTTTTCCAAATATCGAATCGGGATAAAAAATATGCTGCTAAAACTCAGTAATTATAATTAATAGATTCCTAAAACTCAAACAAAGTCAATTAGTAATCCATAAATAATGGAAAGCTTCAATATTTCATATTTATACACATAAAAATGCAAATCCGAGCAATCATAAGGCCGTGTATCACAAGTTAGCTTTCTAGTAGCCCATACTATTTGCATAGACCACCGATGTTTACAATTTTTGTGTGTTTCTTACTATGAACCGGTAATTTCGATCTCCGTAAATAATATTTCGACAACGGACTTTGGTACAACGGTAAACCGCCGAATGGCATGCATTTCGGTGACGTAAATAACTGCTGTTTATATTTATTGATTAGATTTAGAAACGTTTAAAAACGTAGTTTAAACATAATTATAAATTTAAAAACACAAATAAATATAACTAATGACAAAGTTTAAATCTAGATATTTTCTAATGCAATCTGCATAGGCCGGCTATAACAATGCTATTGAAATTGTGATTAGATTATAGGGTATATACTATTTTAAAATTGACAAATATATAAGTACTGCACAGTAGTTACATGCTCAAAAACTATAACTTCACTAGGTATAATTAATTAATTTTAATTAAACATTAATTTAACTAACTTTAATTAAACATCAACTAATTTGAATTCGATATCATGAGTTTCAAATCAAATTACTGTTAATAGGTACCATATATTTTACCATTTCTAAGAATATCAAGTGAAATGTCAAATTTAGGAGCATATCACACATTCGCTCCTCATTAGTAAGAAAGCGGTACTTTCCCATATATTATGTAAATGGCACGCTATGTGTGAGCTTCTGATCGTAAATATCATATCACAGCTGCGCGCTCGACCTTGCCGATGCTTGGAATGTTAATTAATTCCATAAAAATGTAGCAGTAATCTTCGTTTATGCAGATGTGTGGTGAGAGGAATGTCGCAACTGGCTAAGGTTCGATGTCGAAGCTGTAACGTTACTGTATTAATAAGAACTAGCAGCTAAACTAGGAAATCCTTGAGGGAGTCTTATACCCAGCAGTTAATAGCTAAGACTGGTGACAAAGAAGCTAAACAAAGCAAAATCTATTGGTTAAAATTGCATTAAGAACAAAAAAATGAACCAGCTAAGTAGCTAAACGAAGAAATCCTTAAAGGTGAATTACTTATACCCAGATGTTGGCTTGTTATGGCTGATATGATGAAGAAACCAAACAAAGTAAAATCTATCGATTCATTAAGAATGAGGACCAAAAATGTTTTACCAATCTAATTTGCTCATCTTTAATGTTGCAAGCAAATTCCGACAACAACTATTTTCCTGATAAAGGAGAAACAAATTACTACTCACCAAAGTCTTACACCATATTGTTCTTAAATTGTTTTCTGGTAATATAAACTGAGTAAAGTTTTGAAGAACATTTTAATTTGTACCGCCACCAATTTATTTATCCCGTCTTGTTCCAACTACTCAATCTCGCAGTCAACGGTGCATACCATTACAATCAATATAAAGCGCCGTCTGAAATTGGCCTTAAATCTATCCCCCTTGCCTAATTCCACCCCACTTCACCCAGATTATAATGGGGACTTTAAAAAAATAACCATTTTAGGGACGGTTAGTTCACCTTGCTCCGCTTGGGGCTCGCCAAGATTAAGCACCACCTATTTAAACTCGAAAGATTAGGCAATTATACAAAAGAATTGGATTACTTTCAATAGCTGGGGTCAGAAACTTATTGAACAGATTTACCAGACTAATGCACAATTCAATCAACCTCTTGGTTAAATAGAAACATTGACAAACTCAGTGTGATAATATGGGTCATATGGCAAAATTGTAGAAGAAATAATAATAATATAATATATTTATTTCATATTAAAAATTACAAATATCCTCATAAGTGTTGGATGGAACATTAGATTAGATTTTATAGCTATTCAGAGGTTAACGTTGACAGCCGTACTAGTATGAATTGTGTCACCGCTGTCAGCGTCTGCCACCCGCCCTGGTTCAAGAAACAATTTTAGAAAACCATGAAAATAACAAAAGTAAAACAATATTACAGCAAATCCTCATCTGTTACTAATATTACAAGCAATAATAAATACCATAAAATGTGTGCGTGTGTGTGTGTGAGTATTTATGTTAGTGTATGAAATGAAATGGAAATCGCCTACAAAGAAACATTTTAGTAACCTTAAAATTATTGTTTAACAGTTAAATGATGGTCAGATAAAACAAACAAGAAGTCACGCAAACAGATGCCTTAGATAAATGGCAATCTAAAAGGCATCTTATAAACTTTCCTTGGCTACTTATTCCAAAGGCGAGGTCAACCATGAAGACGTTATTTATTTCAAAGCAAAGTTCACTAATAACAGCTTACGAGTAATTCGGCCAAAGCTATCCATCATAGCGCTTAAATAAATAAATCAGTAACGTTAATCTTCTGCCGGAGTGAGGGAAGTTATTTACAACCTTCGAGACACGAACATAAAAATCTAATGTACGTTTGTACACAATAAATCACTATGGAGGAACGGCGCGCGGCAGAGGAGCGCGCTCGGAGGCTGACTTTAATGGCAAAAACTCTTTGATTTCGTCATCGATTTCCCACACGTTTTATTACTCTGTGACACTTGTAATACTTAATTAAAAGATAAGTATGTTGATAAGATAGTCGTAAATGTTTTAAATCGTTTCTCACATAATATTTACTTTTAGCATGTTCATGCTTATAAATGTAAAAATGCCAATGACAAAACAGTTTAAAACAATTAAAGTTCGGATTGAAAACAAAGCGAACCGTATCGGGGATATACTCGTAGTATTGAAATTCCTTTAATTTTATTTTGTACTGGTATAAATTAATTGACGGATAAATTTTCCTTTATGGACGTTGTTGAATGCTCTATTTTAAAATTCCCGCCTTCTACAGTTTGTAACATACTCTATGCCACCGTGTGGCTCTCACCTTTTACTCTGTGGACATCTTTATGTGAAAAACTGTTTGTACTTTGATAATAAAGTATTGCTGAAATCTGGCTCTTTAAACATTGCAATTTCAATTAATTCATTAGGTTATGGGCCCAGCAAGCCCTAATAATAATAAATACGAAATCTTGCAAAAATATAGTGAAAGTAAAAATTCATAACCTCTATAAGTGCAACGTGCTGTTTTTATCACAATCATTTTTTTTGGACTAAAATCTTCGAATCATCACAACTAAAATGGCATCAAGCAATTCACTGGCATTAATTGAAAAGTTAACGGGTCGTGAAAACTACGCTACTTGGCGTTTTGCTGTTAAAACTTATCTACAGCATGAAGAGTTGTGGGACTGCATCGAATACAAGGATCCGACAAAAATTGATCCAAAGCGTGATACAAAGGCGAAAACAAAAATAATACTACTTGTCGATCCGATGAATTATGTCCATATACAAGAGGCAGTCACAGCAAAAGAAGTATGGGAAAATTTATCCCGCGCTTTTGATGACTCCGGGCTGACACGCCGAGTAGGACTGCTGCGTGACCTATGCAATACTTCACTAACTGGATGTCTAAATGTAGAAGAATACGTAAGCAAAATAATGACGACAGCACATAAACTGAGAAATATTGGTTTTCATGTAGATGATGAGTGGCTCGGAACACTGTTGCTCTCCGGTCTACCTGAATCATACCAACCGATGATAATAGCAATCGAAAGCTCAGGAATAAAGATTACTTCTGACTCAGTGAAATCAAAACTCTTGCAAGATGTCAAACAAAGTGAAAATAATTCATCAGCGTTTGCTACAAGTCAGAAATTTCAAAATAAAAACAAAAGTTTCTCAAAAGGCCCACGCTGCTATACATGTAACAAATATGGTCATAAAAGCCCAGAATGTAAATCCAAACCTAAAAAGAATCAGAAGACTCATTCAGACAAGCAAAACAGCTCACACTATGCCGCTGTATTCATAGCTTCATTGGACTACACTGATGCCTGGTATGTTGATTCAGGTGCTTCTGTTCATATGACCAAACACCATAATTTGCTTCAAGAAGAAACAACATCAAATATAAAAACTATTAAAGTTGCAAATAGTAAAACATTACCTGTTTTAAGCTCTGGACAAATAAGCTTAAATGTCTACAATGGAAGAGGCCATGAGAATGAAATATTGTTTAAGAATGTGTTATATGTACCTGGGCTTGCTACCAACCTGCTGTCAGTTAGTCAAATTATCAAGAATGGTGGCCAAGTTAAGTTTGATCAGAATGGTTGTGCTATCCTAAACAGAAAAAGTGAGATTGTGGGAACGGCAAGCTTAATAAATAATATGTACCGGTTAAATATGCCTAGTGGCTATGCATGCATATCAGATGTTGTTGAGCAAGATTCTTACCTGTGGCACCAAAGAATGGGTCATCTGAATCTTCAAAGTATGAAGAAAATGACTGAAAATACAGCTGATTTAAAATTAACTAAAGTTAATGAAGATATTAAGTGTATAACGTGTCAGGAAGGGAAACAAACACGTTTACCTTTTAAAAGTCAAGGCTCTCAAAGCAAAGGCCTACTGGAATTGATCCATTCTGATGTCTGCGGACCAATGGAGACACAATCATTAGGTGGAGCCAGATATTTCTTGACATTCCTGGATGATTACTCAAAGAAGATATTTGTGTATACCCTTCATAAGAAAACAGAAGTTTTAGAAAAATTTCAGGAGTTCAAAAATCAAGTTGAGAATCAGTTAAATTGTCGTATTAAAGTTCTCCGCTCAGATAATGGACTTGAATATGTCAATCAAAATTTCTCAGACTTTCTTAAGGATTCCGGAATAGTTCATCAGACAACCACACCCTATACACCAGAGCAAAACGGTACAGCTGAACGCATGAATAGAACCCTAGTGGAAAAAGCAAGATGTATGCTATTAAATGCCAATTTATCAAAAAGCTATTGGGCTGAAGCAATCTATACAGCTGCATACATAATCAACCGTTCTCCGACAAAGTCTCTGTCTTTTAAAACACCAGAAGAAATGTGGTCAGGTCAGAAACCCAATGTCAGCCATATGAGAACATTTGGATGTGAAGCGATGGTTCATCTCCCAAAAGAGAAAAGAAAGAAATGGGACTCAAAATCTCAAAAATTGATTTTTATTGGGTACTGCGAAAATACTAAAGGATATAGATTTATCATACCTAACACAAGAACAGTAATAAAGAGCAGAGATGCCATGTTTCTTGAATCAACAGTTAAAAGAGATTATGTACCAGTCAAGTTAACCATAAAAGAATGTGATAATGAAACTAAAGAAAGTGAAGACCCTGTAACTGATGACTCCTTTAGCAGTGTGACTGAAAACAAATCACAATCAGACACCGAGTACTTACCTGATGAAAGTATAGAATCCTTACCTGAAAGAAATATCACGTTAAGACCAAGAAAACAAAATTTAAATGCTAAAGCAACAGAAGACAGTTCTTACCTGTGCTATGAAGAACGAATCTTACAGAATGATGTTCCTGAAACTTATGAAAAAGCATTAGAATCTGTTGATGCATCAGAATGGAAAAAGTCAATAAAAGAAGAACTTGATGCTCATCACAAAAATAATACATGGAGCTTAGTTGACAAACCTCCCAACGTACGCTTAATTGGATGCAAATGGGTGTTTCGACTTAAAGAAGAATCAACAGGCCTACGCTACAAATCCCGGCTTTGTGCAAAAGGATATGCTCAAACCAAAGGCATTGATTACCAGGAAACATTTGCCCCAACCGTCAGGTACGATTCCATTCGTTTATTATTATCAGAAGCTGTACAACACAACCTTGAAATCGTACAACTGGATATTAAAACAGCTTTTCTCTACGGTGAGCTGGAAGAGAACATATACATGTCTGTCCCTGAAGGTGTAACATGCGAACCAAATAAGTGTTCCAGTAGATCCACATACAAAGTTGGAGAAAGGAGACTGTCAGATAGAAAAAGCCATTCCATACCGAGAAGCAGTTGGATCATTGCTACACCTGGCCATAGTAAGCAGACCAGATATTACATTCGCTGTGAGCCTGGTGAGTAGATTTTTAAATTGTTACAATGAATCCCATTGGAATGCTGTAAAGAAAATTTTTAAATATTTAAAAGAAACCAAAGATTTTGGATTGTGCTATCAACCGACATCTGAGCCCAACATAGTGATAGGCTACAGTGATGCAGATTATGCTAACGACCCCAATACAAGACGTTCAGTCACTGGATATGTTTTTATTAAAAATGGAGCAGCAGTGACTTGGTCCAGTCAAAGACAGCAAACAGTGGCCTTATCAACTACTGAAGCAGAATTTATGGCAGCCTGCTCTGCCACTAAAGAGGCTATGTGGGTCAAACAGTTGTTAAGTGACATTGGTGAATTTAATCAAAAATCTGTGTGTTTAAATTTAGACAATCAAAGTGCTATAAGTGTAATTAAAAACATAAACTTTCACAAAAGATGCAAACACATAGACATTAAGTTTCATTTTATTAAGGAAAAATATTATGCAAAAATTATTGATTTAAACTATGTGTGTAGTAATGAGCAATGTGCAGATATTTTTACCAAACCCTTATGTAAAGTAAAATTTAACCTGTTAAGAGATAAAATAGGAATTAAATCGTGCCATGTTGTCACTAATATTTAGTCAAAGCTTCTCATTGCATTTATTTTTAAAGAAGGCTTTAATTTAGTGGGAGTGTTGAATGCTCTATTTTAAAATTCCCGCCTTCTACAGTTTGTAACATACTCTATGCCACCGTGTGGCTCTCACCTTTTACTCTGTGGACATCTTTATGTGAAAAACTGTTTGTACTTTGATAATAAAGTATTGCTGAAATCTGGCTCTTTAAACATTGCAATTTCAATTAATTCATTAGACGTTTCTTTTGCCAGTCCTCGGGGGATGATTTTTCTGCGAGGGTGCTCGGTTTTTTATCGGATGTATTTAAACCATCCCCGCGTGGGGTTAACTTGTAAGAGTTTAATACTTCCTTCTTACACGTCCGCGTTGCTTTTTGGGGTTAAGATCGCTAGTATTCAAAAAGTCACAATCACAAATCGTCAGTTTACTCATTATGCGGCGAAAATGCTACCGTGGATTTTCTATAAACTTGTTGGCCTTTTGTTCCTGACAATTAAAGTAAGGATAAGGTTAATAAAATGTAGAGATTATCATTATGTTTTAATAAATTCATGACATCTATCGGTTCATAGAAATAGCTAATAAATAAGGTAAGAATAATAAATCACACTTATGCAAATTTATCCTAGCAAACTAAGTTATAATCTGTACTTTCACTTTAAATATAACCCAAGGAAAATCAAATGTATGAGACGCAAAGCTTTTCGTTGTTTGTCAAAAATGAAAAACGTAAATCATTAAAAAAATATACCTACATGTAGTAACAAATTGCATTTAAAGTTGTCATTAAATCATTAAAAAATACGTTGCTACAAACGACTACCCACAGAACGAGAACATTGCAAAAAACGTTACCCCACAAGATCCTGGCTCACGTAAAATGTAATGGGAAATTACTCTAAAATAAAAAAAGTCTCCCTCAAGCGCACAGAACCCTTACTGTTACGGCAATTTGGATAAGACTCCCCTGGTACGAAACACTAAAAATTCCACTTAGAAACAACTCTCAATATGCACACGGTTATATTTCTGGTGTCTTCCCTATTGCAGCACGAACTCATAAAACTTGAACGGTTTTAATCGAAATGAGGGCTTTCTGGGAAATGCAGAAACGTTCCTATGTTTTACTATTGAATATCGCCCCAATGCTTTTTAATTTAACTGCATAATTTTGTTGACGGTATCTGTGTTTGAAATTGAAACAACAGAATATTTTTTTGTGAATTCAAATATTGTTATGGACTTTATGACATAAAAATTGCAAACAATTTTCTTTTCATAAAGTTGATCTTAAGTACAGAGGATTATGTTAGGTTGAGCAATGTTCAAAACAGAAGCTTTTTATGGACAGTCGGCCACGTTTCACTAATCCCTGGCCAAAAAACACAATAAGCCAATGCGTGGCGTCACACGAGGAATGTAAGCTAAATTATGATCCGAGTCATTCCAACCCCACGGCGGGCGATCTCAGCAAAGCGTTTGATAAAGTGGATCACAAAACGCGACGGTACAATATAAATAAAAACGGGCCCATAAGTGGCGTTTGCGGCACGCCAGGTCTCGGCCCTAGCAGAGTCGCAAAAGTGGTTTCATAAGCTAACCGTGCGAAACGCCTTCTCAGTTGTTATTGTGAAATATGAATTATGAAAATAATAAAAAATATAGCGGTGTGTTGTCGGCGGGGGGCTAACTCGGCGCACGCGGCCGCACGCGCGGAGCCCAAAATATTGAAAACTTTAACCGCGTCTATTGTGCGCCCTCCGCCGTCGCGGCTATAGCGGTTTTTAATGTGGCACGTGCCTCGTTTAATTTTCCTCATGAAATTGAAGCACTCTAATTGAATAACTAGGTAGATTTTAATTTGGTAAATCAAAACACCAAAACATCATCTTGAAATCGTAAAATCTTAAGACATTTTTATACATCGTAACGATAAAGGAACTTGTTTTACACGTCTTTCATGTTTTAAATGTACTTTAAAAGTAACACAAACTTTAACATGCACCTTATACTATTTAGAATTGGTAAGTTTTGATTGTTGAAACGTGTATAATATAGTGTGAATTATGCAAATAATGATGACAGTAGCACTTGTTTCACGCACTATGCCGCCGCTGTACTGATCACCTCACACTGCCGCTCTATTATTCGATCTCACTTAATAAGGATTATCTCCTCATAGCTCCCGTCGCATTCATCCAATATTTATTTGACGCCGACGCCGTCGTATTAATAGTGGAAAAATTTAATACTGTTAGTGTGTGCCGCTCGCGACTATCGGCCGGATTATAGAGGGGGTAGTTTTTTAAATAGGGTTAGGTCCGCGTTTTTTCCTCCCTCTAACGGGAGGGTTGTGATAAATGACACATGCACATTTTTCGAAATACCCAATTTCGGATTTAAGTCACCCCAAAGTGGCCTGGTGTCCGGCGGACAATGGGAGCGTAAGCCCGCGCACAATGCGATCTCTCGGATAATTTACACCAACGTGCTTTGTGCGAAAGGGTATTTCTGTTTGCGCGCCTCTATCAGAGAGTATTGGAAGCGGTTATGGGACCTAATAATGCATTTTTCTATTGGTTCGTGACGGCCCACCATTACACGGAGATAAACTGCGCGTAAAATTGGCACTAGAAAAACGCTAACGAGTGTGTTGCGTTGACGGATAATTACGGATTTGGTTTGTTGCGGCCAGGGTGCGCCGCATCGAAAGATCACCGTTTTTGCCCAATGGCGCTTGTATAAAGGTCTCAGAATACGTGACGGGTTTCTTTCACATCTCGGATGGAACGGGGCGATTTTTTGACATCGTTGTATACAAAAATATAGTCTCAAATATACGTAACGAAAACACGGACGGAACGGGACGTGGACAGGACGGGGAAAATGTATAGTGTTTCACGTATACAGCGACCTTAAATCAGCCGATTATTGATTAAGTTACATTTATTCTAGTATATCTGCAAAGCATGAAGTTTATTATTCCATATAGATTGTAACATTTTGTTTATTAGAAACTCCAATCATTAATTTAATCACTTATTAAAATAGTTTTAATGTAACCTTATTTTTTTAACAACTTTAAGAGGAATTACAACTTCAACGGTGCAAAAATATTAGACGTTTGGCTTATTAAATTTTTATTCTTCAGTTAACCGCGAAGGAAAGCAAACCAAGTGCAAACAACTCTAGTTTATTTCGTTATAAAGTAGTGATGGGACATCATAAACCGATGACGGGCCGTGATGGCTCAGCTCCGTTTGATGGCGCGTTAAGTCGTGCCACCGGGCGATTTCAACACTCCGTAAATATGGTTCGCGCTTTACTTAACTATCTATTCTGTTAAGTAGGTTTATATTGAAAATAATATTATAGTCAATCCATTGCTTTAAACCCTTTTGGGGCTTTTAATACTAAATAATATACTAGAAAAAATACGACTCGCACCAGATCATGTTTTCGGACGGGAATCGAACCCGCGACCTTTGGATATCCGGTCCAATGCTCTGACCGCTGAGCTACCGAGTCACCCCTTTGGGGAATTGTTGTAAATGTTATAATCCAATACTTTTTTACAGTTCTCACTATCCTGTAAATCAAAGTTTTTAAATCTTTAAGCGATCTCGTAAAATTTTAAAAAGAACTGAAATCTGCCTGACTATCCCTAATTAAAAAGCCACAGACCTAAAGTTATAAATGATCGAACACTTACAAATAATAAAACTATAAAAAATAATTTATAGCCTGCAAGTTGTGTCATATTCGTTGGGAACCGAAATGTTATCATCACGAACACTGATGGCTGTTAAAGGAATGTTTTACGACATTTTGATTTGAATTCCACGAGTTTTAAACTAGTCCCAACCCTTTTAAGTAGGTTACGGAGTTACAGCCACTGAAATATATGACCCAAGTTAAGCAATAAATTAGTCATTATCAAAATCGTTTATTAGATTAATGAATACTCATATAGTATTTACACGGGTCGACTTGGTAGGCAGCTTGCTAGTCGATTTAAGTTATTTTTTATCGACACTCACTTGTAAAATCTAGTCGCAAACCTAATTTAATGAGGTGGCGATTCGATTTGATAAGTGATTGTCGATAGAAAGCGCTATTTGACTAGTGCGGTTGTTTTTCCAAATAGCTCTTCTAATTGCAATATTTTTGATGTATTTTTTATTAACATGCAAAGTTTTACTTTTCATACGTCAGGAGCTGACAGCAGTGCCCGTTCGTCTTCACACCAAGGTCACCGGCGACCGTCTCCGGCATCCTAAGTCCATCCCTCGGGTGCTTTACAAGAAAAGAGTTTATTTCCAAATCAAATAAACATGCCATCTGTTTCCTTTATGGGATTGTTGGCGGCATTCCTCTGAGCGGGGATCGGGCAGCTCCGTCAATAACGGCTAAACACCCCCGGTGGGAAAAGAAAATGGCCTCAGAGAATTCTTGGCGAACCCTTCTAGCCGTTAATAAATGTCAGGAAGCGTTGACATTTGCGAGGACGCCGGCCGGCTGCGGTGACGGCGCGCGTAATATGCGGACTGTCACGAAAACATGGGACGTGTGTGGCCACCATTAAATCACTCGCTTTGCAGTATATGCTATACCTAGGAGTTTATGCACATTGCAAGCGTTAGATAGAGGACTGTGCAAGTTAAATTATTTAAGGTGTGAAATGTATCAACTGCCTTATATTCTAAGCAACTGCCATATAAATCTATTTAAAAAAACATTCTTCAGAGAGAGATAGCCATCCATCCACGAGAAATTAAGTACTCTGCGAATGACACACTGTTCTGCCATACCATTTTTTCACAATAATATCAAGGTCAACAATGTTTTAAACCGCAAAAAGCTAAAGATGTTATATTACAAAGTATTACGGGTTGTTAGGTAGAAGGTCACCCATTTTACAAAGAAACCTAACAAACCGTTAAACATTTTTACCGAGAGTTAGCCACCAGAACCAAACTAAGCTTTCTCAAAAACATGATCATCATCACATCCTCTTGCTCTTATACCAATTTATTTGGGGTCGCATAATGATGATGTAAGAATTACCTATATTCATTATAATGTAATTGAGAAGCAAGCTACACCAGAAATTGGAAACTTAAAGTTTTTCCATTTAAGCTTGTATACAATTTTCCTGTACACTAAGTATGTTTGCTGATTCTAGTATTTCACCAATTATTCATCGATCAATTTAAGTTTGGTTATGAAATTACTATTTAATTTACTACTTCTAGGAACGTACACCGATTAACATTAGTCAAATTGAGCGTGTTATTAGTAAAACCAATCGATGCGTTACCTTGGCAGTCAAATATGGTTCTTAATACGAAGGCGTACGATATAAATTGTAACGAATATGTAACACGTCTTCTGTTGCCTTGTGTACACGATTGCACGCTCAATACTGCGTGTACGCATTTCATGAATTGCGAATTGCATAGCAATTTATGATACACTGGCTCTTTTTTATATTGTCTGAAACAGTGAAAAAAAAATATTATGAGTAGAAGGCTAAATGCTATTCTTTGTCCTTAAATTATTTTTGGTTAACTGAACTTATGAATTACCATAAAATTCAACTGACTCTGTGTTCTAGTGGTTTTCCTACCCATGTAAGACGCAGGGGTCCCTGGTTTGATTCCCAGGAGGGAAGTACATTTGTGCTCGGTTTAGTTGGTGGTCTTATTTCAAGTCCGCCTAGCTAGCTACCACCATCTTACCTAAGTCTGACGCCATAACAACAAAATAAAATTTATTGTGTTCCGGCAGTTAGAGGGAAGATAGCCAGTTCCTCAGTGATGAGGATTCCGGGTGTAGTACACTTTCGGCTTTATCGTCATTTAACATTAAGTTAGGTGAAGGCCAAGCACTATCCCAATGTATATTAAAAAAAATTGTTCTTTTTTTAATCTGTCGATTGGCATCTGCAGGTGTGCCAATGCTAGAGATTAAACTATTCAAGCACTTAAGTGTCATATGTGAAAAAGGAAATCTACCACAATATAAACATGTCGACACAGTGGTCACAATATTGTAATTTGTAATTATTTTTGTATCTGTCCGAAAATATTTTTTTCTATTTCGTTCAAAATTTACTTATCTTCATATAAACAAAGCAAGTTATGATAAAAATTTGAATTTCAAACGATTCCAGATTTTACTGACCATAACGGAAGTAAACTATTCGACCGTATATTTAGCATGTTTTTGTGCGAAATCCCATAAAATGTATACTTTGATCAAGCATACTATTGTCTTGTTGCGAGCAGCAGGCCTATTACATTAAAATAATCACGATAGTCGGACGTTATTCGTCGTTCGATTTACTTGATATTGAACCTTATTCGTTACTTAATAGTGTCACGGAGTGGGACGAACATCTTTTGCTTATTGCGATGTTCTTATGTAATAAGCCTGCTGTTCCGGGTAATAATCGCGAGGAATGCCGGGGCGCAGCAAATAGTGTTAGTTCATTTGCGATCGTGCGCTCGCGCATCGAATGACAGTGTAATTATCGCATTAACTGAATGTTTTTCTGATCACATCTACCGTAATTATGCTACGCACAGCTTACACAATTCAATCGCACCAATAAATTAATGTGAAGACGGCAGTTATCGTAATTTTATACATACAAAATTGTTTCTTAGTCAACTGACATATGCCACTGAGTTATGAATCATATTATTATTGTAGGAATATTTCGTGTTATTGAAATTAACTAAAAGGTGTGCTTCAGAGTTTAAATTAGGTAACTATAACTTCCACTTATCTTTATTTCAAAATCTCTATTTAAAATAAATAAGTAAATAAACAAATACTTACATAAATAAGTAGTACAGGAGATTTTCCCTTTATCTTCGACAAGGGCTTTTAGTGAAATAGAATATAATTTTCATAAAATTGCTATGTGATAATAACGTCACGATTTTTTTTGAGTTTTGAAACTAGCTTCTTTATACGAGTAAGTAATAACCGTAACATCAAAATTTCCCCCTAACCCGAGCGTTCATTAAACAATTGTTCCGTTCCAGTTAAGGAAGTTAATCATTAGTTGATATCAGTGGATCTCGGAGTGTCATCGTACGTTACTAATCAGTTGTTACACGGTGGTTCGGTTATTACCGTGCAGCCAGTATTATTAGCATTACCGAAGGTGCGCCAACGGTCAGCGCGCACCTTGCGTACACCTTGCGTCGCGCCTACCCAAGATGCACCAAGATATCGCGCGTGACAACCCCATAACGACACATATAGCTTACAAAAACACAAGGAAAACTTAACCTTATGTGAATAATCATAAAGTGGGAATTTCTTGTTAAGTTTATAATAGGGTTATAAACACGGAACCCCATCTTTAAGGTTATTTAGCTAAGTGTAGCTTTTTAAGACGTTTTGTATTAGTGGACACGGTTGTCTCAGACGGCCAATTCGACTATCCGTTGAGATCTCAGTCGATAGGGGCCGGTGAAAACGAAAGTAGGAAATTAACTATTTGACGGGTGACATGTTGGTTTTTGTGTCGATTTGATTAATGATGGCCGACAGCCGTGACTTATAAATTGATCGATAATATTTCGTAGCGAATCGATAGTCTGTTGTACAAAATTAGTGATGTTTTAAAGTTTCTACAATAGCTAAATTAATCGTTAGGTAACGAAATTGAATAGTGCTGAGCTTCCGGTACAAAAGTTTTTTTTTCTTTTTTTTTCAAGTAATTTGTTGCGTGTGAATAACTGTTAGATAATCACACGTTTATCTGTTTACATTTTGTAAAATATGCCGTTTAAGGAAATCAGTTCAAAAACCGTTCTAAATAATAATAATAAAATGTGTTAGTTTCTAATACGTGATGTTTTTAAATACTGTGTCCAACATATGTGATTAAAATAACATTAGCACTCAACAACATCACTAGAAAACAAAGACACTGCCACAATACAATGTTGCTGTTAATAATTTTGCATGCTTTCTATGTCTGTCCGTTTGTTCTCCTCGACAGGTCGCATTATTCTCAACTGCTTTTCGTGAAATTTTGTGAGCAGGTTCGATAATTATGTTAGTTTTTTTGTCAAGACAGAATTTCAAATTTTTTCGAAAAAAAACAAATTCACTTATTTCGAAATATGTTCCAAATTAGAAACGCCATCTAGCCTTGAATAAATATAATAAAAGAATAACTACCAAACAGAACTTTAAGTGCTGCTTATAAAACCTCGACATCTATTAGATTGATTTTTAAACAATATACAATTACTAGCGGCCCGCCCCGGCTTCGCATGGGTACAATCTAGTTACTAATGTATGGTGAGTACTTTTTAACGCACAAACGCGAGGTCTACAGCTCACTGAGCCACTAGTTGTTAGTGATACAAGCCCAATATTAATGTCGGTTTGACACAACGAATAAATTGCAATGCATGCCAATAGCCCCTCGGAGTAATGTTCATTCGGTTATTTATAGGAACAAAACATGTAGGGAGAAATATCACTACACAATATCGTATAACTGCCATTCGAATAGTTTAAATATATCCGAACATTTTCTTTAATAGCTTCAATTCCAATTAATTAGATTCATTTTAGCTAAAGAGAGTACTAAGTCACTGTAATTTTTTCAAACAATATATATAGAGCATAAATTTTTAGAGACCAAGGATCATTACAAAGTGCCTATTCTCATCATCATAATTGAACCCCTTATCCACTTTAGGACATACGATTTAAATAAATAAATAAATGCTTGGACGATTCCACACAGCGCCATCTAGCCCCGAACTAAGTAAAGCTTGTAATGTGGGTGCTAGAGACAACTACTTTTTAAAAATATACTTATTATACATAGTAGCACCTAGACCTATCACAGAAATTAAAATTCATCATTTCAATTTCCGCCCGGCCGGGAATCGAACCCGGGACTTCCCGGGATACCCGGACACCGTGGTATGCCGAAATGTTGACCACTGCGCCACTCAAGTAGTCTTAATGTATGCAGTGTAAGTACACTTTTTGATTGAATATCACACAGGCACAAAAAGCTACGGCACATATGGAAATCAGAACCAATTACAAAACCCGAAACCATACTGATACGTAATATCTACCTGGTAAGTAAATACTTGAACTTTAGCATGTTGTAGTTTGTATCATATTCATTTACTGCGCAGGTGTAGATGTTCTGGCAGAGGAGCGGCCCCCTCCCAATACAGTTTATCTTTAACTTAAAGGGAGGAGTCCAAAAAACTGAAAAATACCCTAACCTGTTATTTTTTGAAAATAAATATTTGTATTTTGTATTTGTTTTTTGTACCTGGTCGAACTCTGAACCTTGAAGTTCACTATGACAAACATCATCGTCAAGTAACAATCATTGTTGTCTGTATTTAAACAACACCAGCTGATTAGTTTCTTAAAGTCCAAGAAAAACGCAACAACTACGCATATAACTTGCCTGATACGTACTCGCATGTATAAATATGACAGCATAATAGCTGCAACTACAATAAACAAGTTATTTTACAGACGAGACGGTCGCACCGATCCAAGATACCATAAATAGCCTCTATTAACACAACCATAAAGGTTATAATTGTGTAAATAGTTGTGTATGCTGCGGACGTTCGGTGCGTGACGCATTTGAATGTTAAAAATTAAGTGCGGAAAATAATAACGCCACATGTTATAATGTTAACAGGTTTGTACCTGATTCGTAATACGAGGTTGTAAGGTCTTGTTTTGTAATATTTTTCTGGGTAAGTACGAGTAAATAGCTATAAATTTGTCAAAGTAAAGTAAAGTAAAGTAAAAAATTGCTTTATTCAAATAAACTTAGTAATTTAGCCGTTTTTTATTGTCTATATTTTTCTACCACCCGTTTCAGACTTTTTTAACTGACAAGAAGAACAGGTACCAAAACAATGATAGAGACAAAAGTTAAAATGTTTTTCTCATATAGGTATGTTTTAAGGGACACATTTTTTCTAAATGCTTTTGAATAATAAAAAAATGGTATAAGCTCATTTTGCTGAACTACTTCTTTAATGAATGATTTTTTTTAAGACGACGAATTTTTTAAAAATACCAATAATTTTTTTGGTTTTTAATAAATTTATACGCAAGTTAAATACAAAAGGAAAAAATTATGAAAGAAGAAATAATGAGAAAAGAAGATTCATATTTTTGTATAACATTACTATTAAAAACTACTCAGTTAACTCAAGTACATATTTAAACTTCAAATTAACACTTCATCCCCCAGCTAACCCTCAAGTAGCTGAACTGCAACTGTAAAGTTATACGGCGCCGTAAACAATGACGTCACAAACGGCCGATAAGACCCCACTATATTGTGTCGCTTTATCGGCTAACGTTACTGTATAAGAAGACCCAACACATACAATACATACGACAAAAATATACTTGGTACTTGATTGAATCCTTTTTAGGACGTTTTAATTTCTTACTGCTTTTTTATTTTAATCTAAACAAAAATATTGCGATTGTGTAACATAAAAAAAAACACTTCGTTTATGAGAGTCTGTTCACAATAAATAAACAAGCGGTTTTTGTCAGTTTATAAAAACTAAATTTTCATCCTTTTTAATTAAAGTTTTAAAAACTTACCCACAATGTCTCCTAGATTAGGCTAAGAGCCTCCATCGCAGCTTTCCTTTCCGGTCTGCAATAAAAAGACAAAATAAAATTAATCTGACAGTAAGCAAGTACTAAACAGTAGGGTTGAAAAGTCACTGGAAGGCCGATAAGACCCCGGTCATCAGATACCCGGCAATAAAAAGCCCCCGGGTGAAATGTCAGCCTCCATACTCACTCTAAAAGACATTTTTTCTTAACTTAGTTTTAGAAGGATATGCAATGAGCTGCTTTTACCACAAATAATCTGAGAAATGAATGCCATGTCATAATGACATTTGTTGATAATAAGCAAGTTAAAGGGAAAGGGCAGTTTTGAATCAGATTTAAATTTAGTTCATGGTTTAAAATTAGCAGATCGGAAACAATTGGCTAAAATTTAATCATCGAAATCGAAAAATCTAAAAAAATTTAAATGAACTTTGCGCGAACATCGATAAAAAAATATACAATCGAAATGAGATCCTCCTCCTTTTTTTGAATTCGGTAAAACTGAAAACATTTTGTATTTTTAGACTATTGCCTTAGAAGTCACAAATCAATATTGCACAATTGAGAGTGCCTGATAACAATAGTTTTAACAGCTCTATAAAATTATGAAAGGGTTGAAAAAGTTTTGTAGTGCACTTTGCGAAGTCTTTCCCTTCCTCAATCGGAAAGTTGGTAATATCGAAATACGAAAATAATTCGGGTATGATTATGACCGTTATCTTACTAAGTAGATTTCCAGTAAAATCAAAAAACTCTAAAGGAAAGAAATAGCTAAAAAACATTTAAAAACCAAAATAATATTGGCATCACTTATAATAACAGCGTTAGTTTAGTTAGTTTCTTCAGGTCTAATTCATAATGTCCTCTTATCAAATAAAAATTGTTAAGTATGTAATCTACACAAAGCTTACTTTTTGTACAATAATACGCATTTTATTACTTATTCTATTAGTACCTATATAAAAGAAGTTTCCAGATGCGGGGTGTTTTTATTACCGGCATAACTATTTATTTGCATCATTCTTTATTTGTGCAGTGTAAATTCCATTACAAAAAAAGGTAAACAAGCTTGTTCGTATCGTAATGATATAGCTTAAAGCTAAGGTCGGCTACAAACGTCAACTTAGCAGCGTCCGGTAAAAATACGGCAAATTAGGCGTAATAGAGTAGCCCTGTCGGTATCGTTCGGAACCGGCCTATTTTAATAAAACACTATTAAGGAACGTGCGCGAGGTAAATTGGCATACCTACCTAAGCGGACCCCTGCTGGCCGGTGTCCTCCTTGGGTGTGCCACAAAACATAAGCTGAAGTTTTAATGAGCTGCCAATAAGTGCAGAGTAACCAAATACGTGGCTAAATTTAAGGCCTTCAACATATTGTCTAAATCTACGCATAAATGAGGATAGCTTTTTTCAGTATCCAATAAAATTTGAAGCCTCTTAATGTTTAAAAACTAAATTGGGCCGATTTTATCTCCGAATCGTGACGGTAAAAAAAGTAATTCAGCATTAAATTTTTAGCTACAGGTGTAGCAATTCGAGTGGCAAATCTTTAGTGCAATGTTTTCGTTACTCACACGTGCTCACACACCCTACACCTTACAAACACATATTTTGTCATGTGTCACAAACTCACAGTTGCTGGCATTTTTGTAGAGTTGGTAAATTAAAAAGGGTATTAGTCGAATTCCAAATTAGACGACATCCATGGACGAGTGGTTTGTACGCCGGTTTTCAAGGTGTCGCCATCTCTGAGGACCCGGGTTCGATCCCCGGCTGGGTCTATTTAGAAAAAAACGAACTTTTCTACATTGGCTCAGGTCTGGGTGTTTGTAGTTCCACCGTTGTCTCTGATTTCCATATTCACAAGTGCTTTAGCTACTTACATTGGGATCAGAGCAATGTTTGTGATGTTGTCTAATATTTATTTATTTATTTGTAATACGACGAATTTGGAATATGACGAGTTTAGACCACGACGAACCCGGAACAAAACATTTTTTCAACATTTAGGTTCTCATGACTTGGGCCAACAATCTCAATACAAGCCCATCGTTGTAGGGAGGTTCGTCAATAATAATAGCTCACGGATTATGCCCGGTGGTCAGCTCCGCAAATACGGATTACGGCAGTCCGGGCCGGACCGACGGTGCCGGACGCCTGACGCCGGTGCGGAGATTGCGATTGACGTCTCTAAGACGGTAACAAATAATGAATCAGTCAATCTGACTAGGGATTCGGTGGCAAATGATTTGAAACGGGCTCTAAGTAAATCCGAAAAGTAAAAGGTTTTTCTTGTAGAAATGTATCTAAAAAGTGTATGCTTCGTGAATAGTTTAGTTGGTTTTTAAGAATTTCATTCGATGTATTATTGCATTTTTACAAATTAATTCATCAAGTTCATTAGTTTAATTAAAAAAATAAAGTTATAACACATTTTATAATTATTAAATTTAGATTTTTCGCATTCACAATGCTATTTCTATATTAAGATAAATAATATTAGAAAACTTGGTAGCACAATTGGTCAGTGCATTGGGCCGGATTCTAAAGGGTGCGGGTTCGAGTCCCGTCTGAGGTGCTACGGGTGAGTCGATTTATCTTAACATTTTATACTTCTTATGTAGCAGTACTTCGAAGACCAGTAAGACGCCCAAACCACTCCGCTGTAGTGCGGTTAGCGGCAATAAGTAGTTTGCGGCTCATTTGTCGCGGCCCGAGCGCCATTTGTTACTTAAACTACACCGCGGTTAACCTTTTTAGCGGTTTGAATCTATTACTTGAAATGTCTTCAGGAGTTACCACGTACTTAAAGCTTTTTATTTACTTATTGTTGCAGCTTTTTACATTGATGCTATTTCTGACGTGGATTATAACAATTATTAATCATTATTAAATTTTGAGATTTTAGCATTCAAAATGCTATTTTTATATAATACTAAATAATATACTAGAAAAATTACGACACGCACCAGATCACGTTTCCCGTCCGAGAACATGATCTGGTGCGAGTCGTATTTTTCTTGTATATTATTTAGAATTATTAATCATCTCGTACCCGTATCGTGGCTGAAGACAGACATGAATAGAAAAGGTTGGAGGAGGCCTAACTAGCCAACATAAACAATAAACGAGCAAAGCGCATAACTGAACTAAAGATAAAAACAAAGATGGTCTGAAACAAAGCCTATAATAATAACTCCGTATCGTACATAATGGCAAATGTTTATTTTGTGCAGTCAATTAAATTTACAAAAATCCTTTGATATTGTCCGCCTACATTATAAAAGCAATCTTTGAGCTGGAAGTTCCTAGTTCTAATTAGTTAAGGCTGTGAGCTGGTATATAAAGTGTTAGCTGCTGCTAAAGTGTGCTGGTATACAATCATTTTAAAAGAATATGCAAACTTCAGCTATTTATTTGCCTTCTCAATCTCAACAAGTCCATCGCGAACCCTTGACCAAGTTTAAACAAGTCCTTGCATTCACACACGGCACCCGTATAAATCACCATGGCGCGGGCCGTCTGTCCCCGCACGTCCCCGCACGGCCCCGTCCGGTCAACATGGCATTTGTCTCGCAAAAATTCGCCACCTCTGGAATGCTCCCTTCTGCTAGGAATGTGCCAATCGAACTTTGAGGAAACTACTAGTGTATTTGGGGATCTATTCATGTTCGGAGAATGTGATAGATGGCGGCGAAGTGTTTTAGAATGAAAGGGGGTTGGAAGTTCTGTATGTTACCGGTATTTGGTCAGTTTCAATATTACTTCTTATCTTTTACATAAATTGAGACATTTCATATTGTTTGTATTGAGGCCTATCTAGTTCCAACAGCTTTTTACTCTCCATTTGAAGGAATAATCATCATTCATCATCATCCATAAATATGGATTAGAAGTAGGGTACATTTTCAATAAATCAAACCCTTATCATGCAATTTTCATGTCCTGTAAGCGTTGGTTAAGTTGGACCTGTCCATAGCCCAAAATGTTTAAATGTCCATGTTTGCTCGGTGCAGCCAATCAGAGTGCATCGCTGTTTGCCCGCGCGCCGCCGCCGCCGCCGCCGCCAAGACGCTGATTTGTGTACCCCCCTCTTGTTTGACTTTCGTATAAACGGACGAATTTTAACAGAATTATGCTGAGGAAATGGTAATTCCTTTAGAAGACTTTTTGGGAAGAAGATTGTCATAATTTTGATGAACCTTCGTTAACTTGTGGAAAATTTAAGCCAGTTAAAGGTTTATGTACTTATTTGGACTATTTAAGATTATCAATTAGTGTGCATGCTAATCATTATTTTGTTGGATGCAGTTAATAGTGGCTTAACTGAGAAAATTATCAGTGACAGTAAAATTCATTCATCAAAACTTACATTTCCTGTCACCAAGAAACCAACATTTAACTGTAACCACAAAACAAACACCACTCAAACATAAAAGAAAAGTTGAAGTAACAGCAAACGAATCAATTACCTCGTCCGGACCCTCACGAGGAACCGCTAATGTGTCTCTAATTCTGGCCATTTGCGGACATTTGTGGCCATGCGGCCGGCTCCTCAGACAACGGCTCATTTTCACGGCTGCGGTTTGGAATGTAATATTACAGCCTTTTTTACACACCTTTGTGGTTTGAGGGTTAAATGCTTTCAACTGTGAAATTTCTTTCAATTTAACTTTTGTAAAGTTGACGTTTTAAGTGGCTTGGTGATTACTTACATGTAGGTACAGGGTTTTTAAAGGTTAAAGAATCAATCAATTGAACGTAATGCTTAGGTTTTTAATTATTTATTTAACAAAGAGATTTTACATTTTGTACAACATTGTGTAGCTATGTAAAGAAATCCTTTTTTCATAAACAAAACGAAACTTATGAATTCCAAAACCTTCAGTGTTCACTTTTTTTTCAGTACATAAAAAAGCGAAGTAAATAGAAATACCTGCAAATGTTTCAAGACAAGGGTCTAGAAAGCGATAAATAAGTCTGGTTGGCGGCTCGTCCCTAAGGCAAAGATTCAATGTGGCCACAAAAGCCGCAATCAGCGCCGCCCACGTCGTTTGGAGAATGGCCACCGCCTCATATTAAGGCATATAAAAGTCAAAATTAGGGCAAATGATATATTAATGGAGACCAGACTAAAAAAATTCAATAATATATATTTTGATGATCGCCTTCATCGTTGAAAGGCTGTTATACCGATTCTGGTGGGACAATTTCTGCAGTTTGATTGCAGATCGGCAAACACCTGTTTAAAATAAACTTAAATATCTCTGGTGAGTGTAAGTAGTAACTTTATTTTTATAACATAAGTGCTTTGACTATTTAATATTAATACATTATGGCCGAATACTCAAACGTAACTCAACTTTGAGAGGCTCTCAAACATCGTCCTGGCGCATTAAATGTCAAAGATACGCCAAAGATAGCATGATGTTTGAGCGCCCCACAAATTTGAGTATCGTTTGAGTATTCGGCCATAGAGTTATTAAAACCTGTAAGGTAGAGGTCCCACCTGCTTCTTACCCACCAAGCACCACCAACTAATCAACAATATTAAACAGTTTTCGGTTTTTTACTACTTATAGAAATTCTAGTCCTGTTACATTTGCATCTCAAAGAGAACAGCAAATAATCTTGGAACTAACAAACACAAATCATTATTCTCAGATCTTAACAACGGTCTGTAAAAACTGACCCCCCATAACCCAGTTAAAACAGTTTACATATGGCCCGCAACTTAATTGTGTTAAGAAACTGCCGTCCCGCAAGACGGATGGGCAGCAAAAACACCATGTCCCCTAATAGTCGCCCGCCCACCTTCCGGGATGGACTTTCCGCTCCGCACTATTGTCCGCCCGCCCTGTGTGTCCGGCAAGGCTATGAAACCAGCGATTCACAATGTTATTGTTGTAAAGCTGTCGAATCCGCTCATGAAAGAAATACAATATTTATACGAACATAAATAATAGTTATGGAGATTACTCGAAATCTGTGTGAATAGAAGTGGTGTAGTCGCACTATAATTTTGTTTTCCAAATTTGCAATGTTTAAAACGAACCTATCAATGGTCAGGTGAACGTTGGTGCATAGTATTATGTGGTGTTATTGGGTGCCCTTATTATTTTTGTGCGTGGTTGAGCTTGTAGCACTTCACACAATATCACAGTCGGCGCTCATTGGACGGTCTCGAGAGATTCCTGGTACTCAAAGTGATCATCGCCCAAAATCGCTATTTTCATAGCGCCACTCCTCTCGCCGCGACCCGCCTTATCCGGCAGACGTTTTATTCCGCTCTTATCTGATTTATTCGAGATTCTGCCTCCAGTCCTATTGTGGGAAACAATTACGTTTTGGCCACTGGCTCTCTCTATGCGCCTCCACTTTATTATGTAGATAATGTTGTTTTCTAGCCATTTGTAACTAACATGGAATAGTTTTGGGAAACTAATGTTGTACATGTATCAAGTAGGTTAAGGATCTTTAATCCTAGATTTTATGTGAATATAAATAACATGAATCTCACTTTCATTCATAACTATCAGCCATTTGAATGTCCCCACTGCTGGGGCACAGGCTTTCCTCATGGGCGGATAAGGCATGAGGATGGGCCATGACCCACTGCTGCTCACCCATCCCATGACTGACCCTTGCGAAAGTTGCTTAACCGCTGCAATCGCTTGGCCAGGCGCTATACCACTGCGCCACCGAGTTCCTCACTTTCATTTATCAGACATTAACACTAATTAATAGCCAATTTGATTTATTCAAACAAACAGATATATTAAAAAATAACAATAATTGAAACGTTAAAAACTTATTTTTTCTTTCTTATTTCCCTCTCAACATTAAATACTTTATAATTTGACAACATGATGAATAGTAAAAAAAAAATTAGGTGACTAAAGCACTTGTATCGTGAATATCAAAAACAACGAAAGTGCTCAAGTCAGTGGTGCTTGTGAGGGACAGTTTTGTAAATTGAACCAGCTGGGAAACGACTCCAGGCCCTCAGAGATGACGACACCATAAAAACCGGTCCACTAGCCACTCCACCGTGGAGGTCGTCGTTGCATTGAACCAAAAGAAGATTAAAAAATAAATATTTTCACATGTTTTTCCGTGTACAATTAAACATTCTTTCAGACCCAGATACAGCGGACCGACTACGTATTAGAGACGACCTGATAGTATCAGGTCTCTCACGTGTTCAGATCGGTATCGGAGAACCTCTGATCGTGACGCTGGTGTTACACGACGATCGTGGCCTTAGTGTTACGTGTACTGTACTAAGCTGTTTCCTTATAAGACTTGCAAAGGCTTAAAGAAGACTTTGTCGAGTTTCCGGGATTTAAAAATGTAAGGTCTGAATAGTCGTGGAGCCGTTTTCATTTTTATAAAGTTATATAAAATAAGTGAGTAGCTCGGTGGTGAAGTGGTCCCGACGCCTGGCCCTGCGATTGCAGAGGTTAAGCAACTTTCGCAAAGGTCGGTCATGGGATTTGTGACCAAAAATTTATTATCTTGAGCTCCTCCGTGCTTCGGACGGTCCCGCCTGCATTCGTAGTCGTTAACACCCACCAATCCACATTGGGCCCGCGTTTTGGGTGATGGCCCAATCTTCTAATTCACCCATAAGGAAGGCTTGTGCCCCAGCAGTGGGGACATTAAAAATGGCTGATGTCGATATAATATTTACAAGTAACACGTTTTAAGTGTTACTTAAAAAGTTATTTGACCGACCGCAGAACAGAACCTAAATGATATTTTTTTTTAATAAGTTGCTTAACTTATTTTACAAATATTAGACATTGTTCGCTTTCTATAAACCACCTATTCAGTATACAACACCTGAATGAAGACGTACAAATGCATACAATATGCAATCACAACATCGATTCAAATCGCATCAACAATAGCCCACATCACTAGCATCTGATCAGTGGCAAGATAAAGTTGGTCAATAATGGAGCTGGTACGGGTAATAAGTCATTGAGTTTTTGCCCGCGGCCGCCGGCTGAATGGCCGGTGAATGGGTTACAAAAAGAGGATGATTGACGCGCCGGTGCGTGCGCGCAGACTCCCGGTACTCACGAACATAGAATGGTAAGTAGAAAACTTACTTGCAAAAACTTGTATGACATTTTGCTTCCGTATTTAATAAAAATAATTAGAGAAGACAAAACGTATAATTATCACTATGTCATTATGTACAGTCACGTCTAAAAATATGTATATACAGTTTAGAACTTTGTCACTTTGTGTGGTTGAAATTTATCATTGATTTCTGTTTAAAAAAAAAATTTTTAGAATGACAAAGTACATATTTATACAATGGTCGAAGAATTAGTATATGCGTAGTCAAATTTCTTATTACTTACGTGAGTTCAGTATTAGCAAATATTTGTGCAATTTATGTCGAAAGTTACAATTAACATTTTCAGTTACAGGTTCAGAAAACTGACGTTCTCATTTCTAGTTGAGATATTGAATTTTCTGACCTATGAAAACGTGAAAAAAAACAGTTTATTCTTGGGTAAGGTCTTGAGTTGAAATTGTCAAATTATCTACACGTTACAAGAGGCGGCGTCCAAATTACATAATATATTCTACTTGTTTTTCGTAGTCATCGCTTTGATAGTTTCTTCTTTCTGTAAATAGATATGGATCCGGAGCTTATGGTAATAAAATGGGTTGTCAAAACGCTTTTGAAAAACGTACGTAATATTTTCAAGTGTAAGTAGTCAATCTAGCCAGCAATTTGTTACTTGTGGGACACCCATAACGATAATAGAAAAAACTTGTATTATGTAAATTATATTTTTACATTACCATTATTAAAACTGTTAACTCATTAATTTTCGGTAGCTAATATCGGCTAATAAAAAAAGTAAAATGCTTCACGGGCGTTGTTTTGAGCTGTGATTACAGTTCATTATAACTGAGGAGCGATAATCTCGCCACATCAGATATAGTAGACAGTACAGGGCTCAACTGTCGAACAGAGCCAAAAGTTTATACAGTTCGAGCTCATTATTTGACAATCGCTACGTAAAAGTATGATTGTGATATTTGTGATCCTTTTCTGCTTTTTTAAAGAGCCAATTCAAATATTTGGTAGCGTTCCGTTGTTTTTATATCTAATTTATGTACTGATACAAAGTACAAGCTAAACGTAGTTTAAAAATAAGTCAAGAGTAAAAAAAGTCTTAACCCGCAAGAACTCGCGTTATGATCATTAGAATATCACAAGTAAAATAAGCTTAAGTATTTCTGTTACACCCCACGCCAATTCTGACTTGAGACAAAGATAGGAGTACTCCCTAGAATTAAACTCAGAACCTCAGAAATGGCTAAGGCCAGAACCACTCGGCTACGAAGGATGTCTAATGTTAAGCCTTGTTTCTGTTCCCTCACAGTCTCCTGTGACAGGCAGTAGCGAACAGCGATTAGTGGTATTTACACAACAAAAACTAAACGATGATTACAAGTGGAAGCAATTAATAAGCGCTCGGTGCGCGCTATCAGTGATTGGATCGCGGCGCGGGCGCAGTAGAGATGTACGGGAGCATCGATTCTAATAATCGGTTGCTTATATCGATATTAATCACTACTTTCTACTATCAGTCAACGTTTATCTTTTCTTGAAACTTGTAAAATTTGTTTTGAGTTGTATGTTACATACCATAATCAATAATTATACATTTTGCAAATATCTGAAATTACTGTTCATCTCAAATAAAAAGTAAGTAATTACTATAAGCACATCAGTACCTAAATTTCCAGCTGGCTGGCGAGGTCCTGGCTGCGGAGGCGCAGTGACTCAACACCAAATACAATGGCCATTGTGACGGACGACGCGCGCGCATTGTTTTACCCACTTTCTAATAACCTTTACTACCCGTGATTGTGAAAAACCACTGTCAAAAGACATGTCGCGCTCCCTGTGTAGGCTGGCGTGGGGATCGACAAGATGACAAACTTGGATACGGCATTTTGGTAAGGTATAAATTTGGCTTTTTTGATACTTACATTCATAACATACTAGGGGTTTAATAGGTTCCTTAATCTCGCGATGTAGTAACTTTTTAACTCCCCGCCCCCCTCCTTTCCCCTGATGATACATGGTAGTTTTCGACTAAAAAAGTCAAAGGGCCTAACAGAATTTGCATGAACATATTATGCGTAACCTGGCCTTAAAAGAGGGTAAAATATTATGGCAACTACGACGTAGCAGCATTGAAACCAATAAGTTAAAAACATAATCATTTTAAAACACTACATTTTAAGTAACTTAGAACTACGTTCTTTCAATACCTATTCAGTTTTTTATTGAAACAAAACAAAACGAAACGCTCTCGTTGGTTATAGAGGCGACAGAACATTGATGCTACGGTATCACAGTTTAGTGCTACGGTACGGTTCAGTAGTGCTACGGTATTACCGTATCAATGATGTTAGGTTTTTGTAAGCTAGAAAAAAATACTATTATTAACGCCACATCCATAAACGCATACTTTTTGGCTCCAAAGTCACTGTGACAATACATGCTTGTCCCCGTACTTTCGGTAGGCGAGCCTGCCACTGTTGTGTGTAGCGTGCGTGTAACACATACCTTTATAACAGTTCAGATGTTACTGTATGTGACAGACAGGGCCAAAGAATGCATGATTTAATTTGAAGATAATACTCGTAGAATTTCGCATAGCCACAACATTTAAATTTAATTGATGCAAAAACTATTAATTGAGTATTTAAATAAAACGTTACGTTTCATACAGCAGCGCCGTCTAGCCCCAAACTAAGCAAATCTTGTAATATGGGTGCTCGACAACTGATATACAACTTGTATACTTTTGAAATATACTAAGTATAATACATAGTAACACCCAAACCCGTCACAGAAATTAAAATTGATAATTTAAATTGTGCCCGGCCGGGAGTCGAACTCAGGACTTCTTGCATGGTGACCGGCATTCATGTTTACCACTGCACCACTAGGTCATCAAATAACATATATTATGCAATATAATACATATGAAATGCTTTGTGGCACGAGGAACTGGCGTCTCCAAGGCCGTCACGACCGCAATTAAACCCCGGCCACCACGATAACATCCTAATCCGAGCCTTTATAATTGGACACAGCCTGTAGACCAATCTACTTGTGAAGACCTTGGTTGAAGTTAGAACTCTGTCATAGGAGTTATCCTTGTCATTTTTAACAGTAGACTGACTCGGTTTTTCAATTGATAAATGAAACAGACTATTTTGAACCTGTAAAATGAAACAATTATTTATGGGAGTGTGTTTATAGCTGTTGGAGATTTCAATACGAAGTGTACCAATGACTTTTCAAAAGTAATATTAAGATAAGTAAGAAACTGCACTCCTTTTTTTAATGTTTCACAATACATAATTTTACAAAGTAAATGTATTATTTTTACATACAAGCGCTTGTTTTGCGCTGATCAAAAATCTGTCAATTATAGTTCGCAATAAAGTTGCGCATAAATAATTGGCAACATATTAAAAATAGAATGTTTCAGAAGCGCAGACGCGAGCGTGACCAATTACGTATGTACATAGATTAATGGCCAATCACAAAACAAAACCCATTAACGGTTGTCAACTGATTGGCACTCGCGACGCTGTCGTCCGTAGAGATGCAAACGTGCGGAACGCAGCAGCGGGACGAGGGAGGGTTACTTTGAAAAAACTGTTTAGTATCAATTTTGAATTAGAGCTCAAACACACAGGATGCGTTCCTGTCATGCGATCCGATCCGCAAATTGCTGCGATCTCTGTGATGTATGGAGTTATCTTATCCCTTGCTTACTGGTTGCGTTCCGATCCCACATATCGCATAGATCGCAGCGATCTTAGACCGGATCGCATGGCCGGAACGCATACTGTGTGTTTGAGCTCTTAGATCGGCTGTATCTGTCAAGAGGACATTTTTGTATCACTCTTATTTTTTATTTAGTATTCTTTCTTTTTACAAAGACTGGCCTGCCTCATAATCTTTGTGTAGCTGAACTGAGCAATTTTCAATTCGTGCAGAAAAACTTAACCCCTTTGTTTTTCTATATCTAGAGCAACGTAAAGTTTTACATTGACAAGTAAATAGTCTGAAACTAACTTTTCAATTAAAAGGATACATTTGGGAGATAGTAGGAACACAGGTATGTTTAATGGTGGGACATGGGACACCTCTGAAGAGTGTCGTGTCCCATCACTTAAATCAATTTATCATCCAAAATGCGTGATCAAAAACAATAGCAGATACGTAAACCATGTAGCATTACCATGCGAGCGGACGGACGGACGGCGGTGGTATTTCCGCGCTAATACATAAACATTTGTATGAAAGCCTTTCCTAGTTACCGGAAACTAATGCATTTTGATGATATTATTTCCGGATCAAATAGACCGCTGGACGTTTCTAATAGATCCTAATTGATACAAAAAACTATTGAAGTTTTTAAAGGTTTGTGAAGTTTCAGTGTTAATATAGGAGTTTCAGTTTGCTTGTTGCATGGTTATTTTTGTAATTGTCGCAAAAAATATCTCAACGCTACGTAACCAAATTGTCTACTTATTATCACATAATTTTACAGAAAGCGTTCAATGCTATGAAATTTCTGCTTTTTAGGACCCCAAGTAAAAATTAATAGCCACCGATCATCATTATTCACGAAACTCAATTATATGTGTATATTATGTATATTTGACAACATCACATACATTGCTCCGATTCCAAAGTAAGTAGCTAAAGCACTTGTGTTATGGAAATCAGAGAAAACGGTGATATCACAAACACCCAGACCTGAGCCAATATAGAAAAATTCGTTTTCTTAATTGACCCAACTGGGGATCGATCCCGGGACCTCAGAGATGGCGACACCTTGAAATCTGATGTACTAAGCCACTCAATCACGGCGATCGTCACTTTGTTTTTACAAATCATTAAAATTCTTTAAGAGACTTTTTGACTTTTAAACGTTATAAATTCTTGTTTTTTATACACCTCGACATATTTCAAAGAGCTCGTTATAACCCTTGTGCAGTTAGACATTAAATTGTGCCTATTTAAAAGTACAGCGCGTCACAGCTAATAGGCCTCTATATCTTTATTAGGTGGCGGAGGGTTAAGCTGAATTGTGCGCAATAAACGAAATGGAATAGTTAACCCTGCAGCGGTCTTCACACTCACTTTAATTTAGTTAACAGTTCCGCTGCGCCCAGGGCTATGCAGCCCAGAAAGGGTTGAATAGTGATGCGACCAGCATTTGTCGATGTTAAAACAAAAATGTGTTGGGCCAAAAACAAAAAACAATTAAAATCTCCATGTTGCATAGAAAATCTATGATCATTTGTATAGGATATGTTTACATTGCACTTTATATGTTTTTTAATAGTATTCCTATTATTCAATTGTATAAAATGACAACCACTTTATATATCTGTGATAATATTTTTTTCTGAAATTAATAAATAGAGAGGTACTGTAGACTAGGTAAAATTTAGTTGGTTTAAAACTGAAGCTAAATTAATGAAAAGAGACATATAAGTTACGTTGAGAAGTCTGCGCGCCGTAATTTACTTACATAGAAATCAAAATCGATATTTATAGCATCCATCGATAAGTTATCGACGACGTCACTAGCGCCCATCGTTTTCATCGCGGGCTAATTTATATCGGCCGCTGCACCCCGCATTAAGGGCTTATGATCGCGCGAAGTGGCGCGTTGATGAACGCGCGAATCGCGTCGCATTACGCGCAATCGCGGAGCTCAACGCATCACCTCGCAGCTCAGAGGCATCAACCAAGACTAAGAATACTTATACTACGCCATTTATGTGGATTATTGCGTTTGTTTGTTTTGTGCTTCGTGATTTTAGGTAATGTTGTTTATCACAACAATTTACAGATAAAAGCATTTGAATGTTCAAGAAATATTTTGAAATGACATTCTACTAAAGTGAATTATTCACATACAGGGTTTGGTAATACCCGTATAATCTCTAATAATGCATACAACCCCGGAAAAATAGTGTGTGTAGACATTGAACCGCGCTTTTCGACAAATATTCTATCTATTTTGAACCAGCAAGGCCCTAAGTACTCGTAAAAGATTAAAAATAATTACGCAACATAGTCCTAACTTTTCCTTTTCCTCGAACCCTGAGTCCTATGTTGTTTTTATTTTTGTCCAAGCGTGATTGTTGTTTTTCACCGCAGTGTAGGCATTATCTGCTAATACTCGTTTTTAATGACAAAGTATTTAATACAATCAGGAGTTTATCAAGATATTATGCAAGAGTAGTGTATAAAGACGAGGCCTTCACGAAGCTTACATCTATTTCACAATTAAAACCAGTGATGTACAGAGCATAAACATTACGTTCTAAATTGAGAAGTGTAAGTAATTATTAAAAGTTGCCTTATAAGTTCAAGATGGCTGCAGTAATGATAGATCAGATTAATCGCCCGAGGGTTAACACTTATTACGTACTGACTCAACTGAGAATAGTGTTAGCAAAACCATTTGTGGAACCACTCTTAATAACTTATCGCCTCCATTATTAGTGTATGGGTACAAAAAAAAACAATTGTATTAGCCAGACTATATAAAGATTTGAAGGTGATATGTTACAAAAAAAATATCTCTTTTGAGTTATCTTATTTCATGGTCGAAAGACTCTTGATTTAGAAGGTAAAACTTTAAATCAAAATTTTAATCATAATTACATGCTATTATTTCTTGTTAATACATGTTATTAAATGTAACCGTGGTTGCACGTTAAAGTACATGTTACTCGCCTGTACATTTGAATAATTAGAAAAATCTAATTTCTTTCTAAAAATAATTTCTTGATTTGTTGTTAGCGCATAATAATAACTACGTCAAATAAATTCATAATTTTATTTACTAAACATTTAGCATGATTTTACCAGCGTTAGTTTTAATTTAATATTGGTACCAGATCAGTACCAGGGGCCCAATCGCGCTAATTTTCAACGATGTAACCAAAGCTAAATCGTTACCGTTTTAGTTTCGTTTACAGAAAAATACTTGCTTTAAATTTGTTAAAATTGTTGAAAATTATTGCTATATATAAAATTATTCATAGATGCCAATTTTGAACAATTTCAATGTGAATTCTTTAGCTAAACCAAAGACTTTTAAAATGTAAATATAACTTAAATGACAACGTAATGGTTTTGGTTTTATCGTTCAGAATTAGCGCGATTGGGCCCCAGGGTTACAGCGAGTCATAAGTGTGAACCATACTGGACCATACCAACACATGGCTAGTGTTGTCCGTAACGCAATATCTATCGTATCGATATGAATCACGGCACTGCGACCGGCCGCGGTACCACGGAACAACTAATTACTATCGCGACGCATCATTTGGCAACGTAACATTGTCCTATTTCCCGCTAAATTATAAGGTTTGCGAAGTCACGAATTTGTGCAAGTTTACGTTGCAGACTAGCGGTTATGTGGTTTTCTGAAGACATGATGTATTATGTATTATGGTCGGGTAAGATGTATTTGAAGAATTACTTAAAGCCTTTTAATGTCTTTTGGAAGAAGTAAACCAAATACCACCTACATAGCCAAAGAATTATGTGTTTAAATTCAAATTATGTTTAAGATGTTCTATCTCACGAAATCCGTTCGGCTATGAATGGTGTTAGGTGTGCCCATGCACATTATTTAAGCCACATGCCACAAACTTTTACTAGAATCGGTTGAGAAATGCAACCTGTAGTCAGGAGAACAAACGGACAGACAGCCGCCGGACGGACATACGAAAGCATTTTTGCCCAAGCTGAAGCAGAGACCCTTCGCTCGGTCAATAATTATATTATGGAAAAAGACTTGCCTTATTTAATAGTAATAAATAAATGTATATTTTACCGACTCTTCTGCGTCTGGGCGTTCAAACCGCCCGTGTGCAACGGCCCACGCGCATGTTCGGTCCATACCCGCCGCCCGCGTCAGCCCACAGCGTATCGACGATTTATCGACGCCTGCGCAACGCTTGTAATTACGCGGTCCACATTTGTGGAATAGCAAACTTAGCTGAATATTGATAGATTGGTATTAATAGAAATGTTATGCTGACTAATAATAGGTTGACAATAATCAACTGTCTAAGTCATGTGTACTTTTTCAGGGATATCAATGACAGTTGGTGCATTGCAATACGTGCAATACTGTCTGCGTAATCAATCGTCTATTGACCAAAAATTTAATGGTGACTTAGAGATGAAAATTATGGTTGTCAAAATAGTTGACAGAGGCCTTTTTCAATACAATTCAAACCATAATAATAATAATTCTCATTAGGTACTTGTATGTATTTGATATAAAAGAAGAACATGGTATTTTCTCTTTGACTAGTCCTAGCTGCTCAGTGCTTAGCACAACTGACAGGGTTTTTTGACTTAATAATAAATTAATAAAATGTTCATTTAGAATGACTTTTCAAATGTATGACTTAAACCTAGTATTTAAGATTTATATAAAAAAATGTAACTATATGACATGCCAAATGTAACGTTATATGTTATAATAATGGTTAATAAATAAATAAATAAATAAAAACTGTTTCCACTTTCCTTTTATATGTTTTATTGTTGCTTTAAATAGAATTACATTTGATTTGTACCCAATAAATTATGTAAATGGAGCTTTTCTCGATATTATTGTTACGTCTGAAAGATAAAATGTTATATTTCTACATACAGGAGGTGTATGAAAGTGCACAGTGTGTCGTCCGTCGAGACGCGCGGGGACAAAATAAAATAGGTATTGTTTAGAGCGGTGTCGGCAGACCAGAGTCAACAGCCCGCCGCAATACAAAGGCATTTATTGTACGAATTTCACGCTCTCGTGTGGGGTTGATTGTGACGCGACCAAAGCTATTTGGTACTTGAACGTTCTTATTTTTGTGTTTTATGATGTTTCTCTTTATTATACAAAAAAACGAATAATTCACCAATTTATTGATTTTGAATAAATCACGTTTTTAATAAATTTATTAAAGCATTTTGTGATATCTCTCATTGAGTAAGCCTTATACATAAATAACTTTGAAAACAAAAATTGATCTAGATCTAGTTGGAGAATAGCAACAAAATAATAATTATTATAAAAAAAAAAATTAATGACCTTTTTAATTGCTCATACATTCGTTTTTTATTACAAACCACGTCTTTTACTTTTGATTTTGTCTCCTAAAGAATTTTCAACTTAAAAACAGCATCGGATCAAGTCAGCGGACGCATAGTTCCGAACATCCCCGTTGCCGCAGATCGCAGCGAGAACAAGGAAGGGTTGCATCAAGCTACCCCGTGCACACAACTTTCGTCACGCTCGTCCCTCTGTGCAGTGTACGTACATACATCGCATACTAACCACAGACTAAAGAATACAAATAATATTGTCAGAGTACCTAACATTCGTTGATTGTGCAACTGCTGAAAATGCTTTTATTTATACCAAAATACATATTAATACTTCCACTAAACCTTTTATTACTCTATCAAATTCGAAGACATCTACAAGTTACTGAAAAAGACTAAAGGATAGTAACAACCTTCTTTCAAATCACACATAAGATATTATCACTATCACTGCGAATTATATAATGTAACAGCAAAACTAAACCAATAATGTATTAATTCAAAAGATATTAAACAGAATAGCAATTTTATACTAATTAGTTTACTCTTTGACGCATTCTAGTGTAATCATAGTATGTAAGCATCCAAATTCGCCCTTTGTTAGTTGCGCGGCATAAAAAAATCAAATTTTTTATCTCAACAATGGAGACGGATAACTAGTTCGTAGTGTAAACAAATTGTTCCATTTTAGTCTCTCGCCTGCGCCTCATTGTTGGAATACTTGATTTTTGACGTTTGCAAATATGATTTTGGTTTGTGGTAAATATTATGAACTTGAGGGGAATTGAAAATTTAAATTTTGCTCCGTAGGTTGCTTTTTGTAATTCTCTCACCAATATGGACGCATCATCCGAATCCAAACGAGTTGTGTCGTAACTATTATTTTCTGGATACTTAGTGCGTGCAAGATGGGTATGAATGATTTGAATTTTACTTAAAAACACAAAAAAAACTATCTTAAGAATAAGAAATAAAGCTCAAATTTCTTCAACACACGGATCATAAGTGGTACATAACTCGTCCCTTTGTAGTTCAGGAGCTTTGTCAGCGAAACATCACTGGAGTGACGTTTTCGAAAACCGCTCGCTTGGCACACTTTCCTTGCAAAACCCTTTGCGTTTACGCAACAAGATAACAATCTTTACTGCTTTTTAATAGAGTCTAGGAGAATGTGTAAGTATGTTGGTAAAGGAGAGTTTGCTCTCTGAAGTTTGTGTGTCGTGCCATTCTAGCCATTGACTCTGAGAGGGCGTTTTCTAGTGCTTAGTACGATAAATTCCTTTTACTTTCATTTGCTTTGTTGCGTATATCAGGCATGTAGGTAATGTGTGTAATTTTATTTGAAAACATATGGAAAGAAAGAAAAAAAAGAAAACATGTCCTCAGCGCCTTAGTACAAACAGAGACATCTTAAACTAAAACAAACAATAATAAACAACAGTAAAAAAGAAAATAAAGAAAGTATAATGTATCATGGTATACGTTAGCAATGGGCAGCACAGCAAAGCCTAAAAGGTAGAGCTTATGATGAGCAGATAGCTCATTGCTAAGTACTTAAGTCAAAATAAGTTGGTGTTTTACATTACAATCAAAGAGTTGTCTATGAAAAGAGTCAACCCGACGAAAAATATAATACTTGCACGGCATATATTGCCAACAGTCGAAACCCCATTCACTCAATCCCCCGTAACTTGTTATAAAATGTGATTTATTTCGGAAGCCGTAAAGATTATTTATTAATCCGCAATGTTTGAGTATCGGGAATCGAACAGAACTCCCTCAGAAGGGTATGCCCCTATAGCGCGCCATATGTGGTCAATTTCTCCTCCGTGTCGCTAGTTACCGCTAATCCCGCAGTAATGTGATCATGCCGCATTAAAAATTAAGTTTAGGTGACGTTCCGACAAGTCTGGCTGTTTGACAATTAAATTCAATATGTATGGACATGACCCATTAAAACAATATGGCGCGAATTATTAATATGACGACCTCCGTGGTCGAGTGGCTTTGTACACCGGTTTTCAAGGTGTCGCCATCTCTGAGGTCCCGGGTTCGATCCCCGGTTGAGTCAATTTAGAAAACCAACTTTTCTATATTGGCTATCAGGTCTGGGTGTTTGTGATACCACCGTTGTCTCTGATTTCCACAACACAAGTGCTTTAGCTACTTACTTTAGGATCAGAGCAATGTATGTGATGTTGTCAAATATTTATATTTATTAATTTATAATTACCTTGATCTGGAAATGAGGAATGTTCAAAAATTTTGCGAACTTTTTGCTGTAAATAATGAATTCTATCCTTTTACTTTGCGTAATCTTATTTCATTTCCTGAAAACAGAATGCGGCTGGTTTCTGTTGGTTCAAACACTTTTCCAGATTTTCAGTTTGTTTTTAAAATTGTCGATCATTAAGGTTTAAAAGACCCTCAAAGAAAATCTTGAATATTGCTGTCAGTTTAATCTTTAAGCCTCCACAAAATATACAACCAAAACAATACTCGTGATTGCCGTTGACAATAAGGGTTGAAGATATTGACAAAGATGGCGGCCCTCTGTTTGCGGTTATTGTTGCCTTGATTCGGCCCACTAATTAATTTACTGGGGCTGATTGTGAACGTTACACGATTTAATATTACGATATTGGCGGTGCGTCACGACAACATGACGTTTAAACCAGATGTCGCCAAGAAATGATTGTTGGATATACAATTAAAACATTTCGAAAATTGATAAAATTAAAGAAGAATTTTAAATATCTGGTGAAATAGCAATACCCTTATTAACAATAGCGTTGACTATGATTCTTCTTTACTAATATAGCTGATCTAAGTTCGACAAAACAGTTTTCAAATAAATATTTTAAAAGACCTCAGAAAATTCCACAAGCGACAGCTTGTTGGAATCAAATTATAAAGAGCGAGGGGTGTGATGACGCTGATGATGCGCGTGATGGATGGACGGCAGACGTGAGGAGTGTTGGGGTGCTCATGGCTAATAATGATCCAAGAAGGGCTATTGAAAAATTTGACATTTTTGGAATCCTTCAATGCAGGAGAGGAAATGGGTATGTAATGATAGTGCATTCACTTTATTCGACGTTGCAAAACTTAATTAAAGAGTCAAAACGCAAAGTACATACAATGCGATTAAATTGACAATAGACAGTGATCCGCTGCAACTTCACTCGACAAAGAATGGCAAAGAGAACATTTTACGGATTAAAATATGTCGTTTTGTACCGCAAGCGCTCTGTAGTTGGTCACTTCTATTGTACATTGTAAAATTAGTCGCATTGTAAAACAAACTATAGTGTTGCCCAAGGTGTAAACTTAGGACCTTTTTTGAAACTTTCAATTTAGAAAAAGTATCCACATACTTTGAAAACTTTCTTTAAAGCATGATAAAATACAATATGAATTACAAGACACATAAAGATTAACTTCACAAAAAATAAACTGAATTATTTTGAGATGTGAGTAATTCTTATCTACTTAATTTATGAGTGCTCTCTATTACTAGTGTTCTTTTCATTATCTACAGTAATTAAAAGATAGACGATTAACATTGAGTTAATTTTTTTGTTGGGATATGGGTACTTATAGGTTTGTTTTGTCTTTGGTGTAAGGCTATTTCGACATGCTAACCCTACATACACATCTTCAATGATATGATATTATTTCGAGCAAAATCATGCAAACCTTTTTGTTTCCCAATTACAACCCCTCACCCCCCAAAGGGGTTTTAACTTCTGCAGTTAGCGGTCGCAAATCGGCGTGTCGCTCCAAGTTGAACATACGTCGCGGGCAACAACAACGCAACAGGCAGTTACGGCTGCCTGTTTGGAGAACTTTCCTGTGTTTTGGTTTGGAGTTGACATTTGAGGGTTGATTGGAGGGGAATATGTAGACACTAAATGCGGGATAAAATCAAAAAAAGCAAAAGTCAATCCTTACATTATTATAAATGGGAAAGTAAGTTTGTTTGTTTGTTACGCCTTCACGTCTTAACTACCCAACCAATCATAATGATGCACACACGTTATCAGGGGTACAGACAAGGACACAGGGTATTTTTCATCCCGAAAATACTGTTCCCGAGGGACAGAGAAATAACTGTCCACGCAGACGAAGTCGCAGGCAGTCGCTAGTATGTTTATAAACTTATTTAGAATATTATCATGAACTTTATAAGTAGAGGCTGTCCCAATTATGTAACCTACCTCTACAATTCAAATAAATACCGATGTTAACACATAAAAAAATGCAATTTCTATCAACGCCAATTTCTAACTTTTTAACTGACTTCAAAAAAAGGAGGAGGTTATCAAGTCGACGGTATTTTTCTTTTAAATACCAATTTCATTTTAGCAACCGCTTACCTCTCTATGAGATAGCTGAGATACTGCTCATAGCATAATAACTGTTAAACAAGCCAGTAATTAAACTGTTACCCGCCTATCTACGTATCTATGCGCTAACACAAAAAACCTAAGAAAGATTTGGCAAAAGCAATTCCTTGTTATCTCCGCATCTAGCACAGTCTCTCGCAATAATTAACCCTCACTTTCACCTGCAAACCTCTAGTCGCGGTGTTTAACCCTAATCAACGTCGCGGCCGCAATCGGCACGCAGCGGGTTTATCGAGTGTGACCGAGTAGATTGCCGCTTTCAAAAAAGCGCACTTTAATTTCGGCGGCAGCGGCGCGGCGTGGACGCACCCGTGCGTGCCGGCCACCTATTTATTTTATTACCTATAAAAGTTCTAGCGTTGCCGTTTTAACTACTAATTTGTACGGATTTTGTTTTTATTTGGAGTACGTGTGGCTTTCAATCAATAAATTCGACTAGAAAGACAACAAAAGCAAGCAACTCCCTAAAATATTTTTCCAGTCAATCATTGATTATAGTAACTTTGTAATTCGGGATTTCGTTAATGACTTTGACAATGCGGCATTATCAAGCCAAATCAAATATTGTGAACAAACAGTATTTTGGTAAATCTGTCCACACTATGCTTCAAGGAAGGAAAATCTGTGAATTCTGGCTGTAGCCAGGATATAAAGATTTTTACTGGACACTTATTAAAAATTATTGATACATAAATAATTTAAAATTAACTTCAATTCAATATCATTTAATAAGGCCAGTTCTTATCTATAAAGGTTTCTGGTCAGCATTCATAGCTAAAAAGACACAACATTGAAGTGAACGACCTCGCTGCCCCTCAGTGACGATATTGATGAGCAATCGATGGCAAGTTTTTTCGCCCTCCGCAGACAAATTGTCTTGGAGGAGAAATTAATTTGACAAGTCCACAGCGGTCTGGAGACGTTGCATTAATTTGTTTGACGGGAAAAAATGGCCGCCACGGGGCGAGGGTGGCACCGAGTAGTTTTTACATCTGTTATTTTCGTGTAACGACCGAGTATTGATTCGTAATACTCAATTGCTTGATTTTGGGAAACTATTGAAAAAATTTTGATAACAGATGAGTGAGATATTTTCTACATAATACGTTTTTAATACTATAACAATTAATAGGATGATATATAGCTATTCCACTTACCATACTCATGTAGGTATATTGAAATAATTTTGATATTTTGATAACAGATAAGTGAGATATTTTCTACATAATACGTTTTTAATATTATAACAATTAATAAGATGCTATATAGCTGTTCCACTTACCATACTCATCTAGATTTGGTATATGTTTACTACTCAGCTCATCTGATGAGAGTAGGTTGGTTGTTAAGGTTGTATCATTTCAGGTGGTTTGTAATATATTTGTACACGAAAAGGGCAAGATTATTATAATGTATCATTGTGGCATAGAGCCGAGTCTATTTACACTACAATTCACAAAAGCGTATTTAGGTACCCTACATAAAAAATGTCCGCTCTTGTCATTAACACAGTTATGTAGAAATGTAACTTGTAATGTAGAAATACCCTTTCCGAATAAACAGTGCACTTTAATAAACTTAAGTTTGCCAAAGATTTCAAAAACTACATTCTTCAATAAAAGAAACGCAAAGCCAATTACAAATGCTCACATTAATTATCATGACAACGATCATGAAATGCAATGAAAAAACATACAAAGTATCATTAAAGTTCACTAGTTTAACGACAGTTATCTAGTTAAAGAGATCATCTGTGACAATACGTTCATTAGACGCTCTTCAATTTAAATATGTCTTGAAAGTTTGAGTGAGTTACCAAAATTTTTTGTTGCAATGAAACTTCATTATTAGGACAGGTTCGATATTATTTCCGTCGCATCGCTTCCTCAACTCAATGAAACACCCATAAAACCTTATTACCGCTATCGCCCTCATGTCCGCAAACAACTACATCCACACTGTATTTTCTTAATTCACAGCGACCAACTTCACCCCAGATTCAGTTATCACACACGGCATAATGACATCAGGAAAAATCGAGTCGTATCGAGAAAATATCGATGCCGAGGGCTCCGTAACAAGTCGGGGGAGCTCGATTTATGACGTTCCGATGATACAATCAAATCAAATAAAGCATCGATAAATCAATGTCCGATTGGAACGCGAGGTGAGAAAGATGTATGTGCTTATTTTCAGGCTCCTGTATTGTTTTTGTCTGTGAAGTGGAAAGGTAAGGTGCTTGCCTAACTTTTGCTCAACTCAACATGCTTACTAACTTGTAGATTTGCTTTTTTTGGTGAAGAGGGATTATTAAATTCTTCAAAATAAATAAGCCTTTCTTCATCCACGTTTAATTTTATAAATGCAGTGCCTAATTGAAAATTACCATCAAATTACGTATTTATTCGCCAACAAACAATAGCGGAGGACACGCCAAAATCATTTCGATCCTTATAAAAAGGGCAAAAGTGTGTTATTCAATTAACAATGATCCGATAAGTCCAGTAATGAGTGGTTACAGGATTTATTGTCGTATAACCGACAATTAGCCGTCTTTGTTGGGACGAGGCGCGCGCGCCGCTCGACCTCACAAAATGTTGCGTCTGCGCAGAGGACCGAGTCACGATCACACCGGTGATACTACACTTAAAAATCAAGCAATATAATTATTACATACTATAACTAACCAGTAATTATATACAAAACTGCATCAACTAATAGCGTATCTAAGATGAAATTAATATTTTTGAATTGTTTTGAAAAAAATTAAATGACCCCCAACACAAAAAAACCTCCAAAAAAATGAAAAAATAAAATGTGTTATTAAGTAAGTAGGTACAAATATTAAAGTAAGTAGAAGAGCCAATTAACACATTTTATTTTTAAAGTTTTTAATAGACCCGCTACGATCAACACTCTATTCCGTTATTCGCGAAAATACTTTTCGGGACGAAATACAAAATTGCTATAGAATATCTTGCTAGCCTAAATCGTCTAATTCTAATAGATGTACAATTAGAAATAAAACACTTTTTACGGATTACAGCGCGTATATTATTAATTCAGGTGTTGTTTTGGAATTATTTAGTTTGTATTTATTGGTTTTTTAGAATTCCCGACGTTTCGACACCTTTCCAGGGGCCGTGGTCACGGGAGGACTAAAGATAATTCCAAAACAACACCTGAATTAATAATATACGCGCTGTAATCCGTAAAAAGTGTTTTATTTCTAATGAACTGTACGCGCGAAAGTCTTAGAAGTGTATAGGTGTACAATTGTTCATTAAATACATTTACCAACATGGAGCTTCGATCATTATTTAAGACCTACTCACTGAGACCATTTTAATGAACGCAAACACGCTGTATCTGCTGTAAGTTGCTGAGGAGTTGGGTATCCCGCAGACTACCTGATGCTGTAGCATCAGTTCTAAGTTTCCATGTATTGGAAATACTACTGACGTAGCAATACATCAAATTTTAAATAAATCTGTTAAACCTTTTGAAGATCATCAGCTCCTCAAGCAGGAAATGAGCTGAAGATCTTCATAAATTAAAGCTACGAACCATCTCGATCACGTCAACTTTTAAATAAAAAAACTACATTAAAATCGGTCCATTAGTTTGGGAGCTACGTTGTCTCAGACACACACACGTCAACGTCAACTTATAGCACCCCTCTTTTTGCGTCGGGGGTTAAAAATCAGATGAAACGTCATAATTTTACCTGGCAATATGTTCGCATCACCCATCCACACACCTTCGTGCATCGGCGTCGAAAGCCGCGAAGACAAAAAGACCCGTCCTCAAGCCCCGGCCTCACAAGGCGGCATTGTTCCCGGACACGTGGGTCAACAAACATAATAACCCCCCGACCCTGGTGTAGACGCCCTCAAATTTTATTCGGACGCGATGCCACATAATATCGTTATATGATGAAGCAGATCGATTGTAATCGAAAGTTTCATGAACAATATTAATTTAAAGTGGGAATATATTATCTTAAAAACTCATAAAATTCGAAACAATGATGACAATGAAAAACTCCTAAAATGCCTGCAACTGAAATACTTAGTAATATTTGGAAAATAACAATATCAGACTTCTAACTAAGATGGCACTTTATATCCATGTACATCCATATTTTGCTGTTTTCAGACATATTATTTACTAGTGACTTTTATATTTTTTCCATTTTAATAACTTCATTGAAAGTCTAATAATAGTCATTCAAAGTATCGATTCTAATCCACTCCATGGTGTGGAGTTAGAACTATATCGTACGATCTTAAATCGAGTATTGTGACTCGTGTTGCTCTTTATCGAGCACCATCTTCATCGCTCGCTACGTGTTCCGATGACAATGCACTTTTGAGCTCAAATCGATCATTGATGCCTGCGAGTACATCACCAATATCAGTTTTATCAATAAGGCTGTAAGCGCTAATTTCCCTTGTATCAACTGAATCAATGATTGCTTCAAAACGTAATTTGTAAGTAACTTTGACTTCACCGATATTAACTTTATTCTTATATTCATTGTGATCAATATTCAATAAAAGACTCAATGAACGTCTCATTATAGTATACACGCCGTAGACATCTATAGCCCTTCATGTGCATCATTCAAGAACAAGACCATTCATGTTTCGATACGATTTGTAATTTGAATGGAGATCAAGCCTCATTCATGGATCATCCATGGTTCATGCGATATAGGTAGCGTCACTTTTAACATTTACGACGTATTGCCGTAAATCAGGTTGAGCGTCCAAGCATTATGATTGTGGAAACAATACGCAGTAAAATTTATTGCAAGCTATATCTCGAATAAGATATTTCTGAGATGACAAAGGTAATGGCGCAGCAAATGTTTTTCGATTTAAATGACAAGCCACTTCATTTAACAATGTTTACCAATTATTTATTTTCATAACTATGACACTACATCAGTACACGAGGATTAACGTAAGCCTGCTACAGCTAATTGATAGATAAAAGTAAAGGTTATATGTTTAACGTCAGACCACCAATTTAATGTCAACAAGTACGATTCTGGTAAGCAACAATAGTAGATGTGGTAAATACAATAATACTGTTTACTTGACCTTTACAAGATCTCCACCCTTCCATTACTTTATGGTTACATAGGTACTATAACTATTTTCTTAAATTATACAACGTGCAACAAAATTAATAGCTAAACCATAATAAACTCTGAAATCGCGAAAAAAAATCTGCTGTTTCATACAAAAATTAATAACGAAAATATGAAAATGTATGATAAAGCTGTTTTTTTTCGCGATTTCAAAGTTGGTCCCTTAGTAAAAGTTGTTTAGTTTGATGGTCCCTATCTACCATATTCTGGTTTAGCTATTAATTCTGTTACACGTTGTATAAGCATAATCTTTATTTTTGCTACAAATAAATGACACGCGAAAAATGACCGAATAGGCCAAAACTTAAACTGTAGTATATGTACATATCTCTATCGAATCGTATTTGAAATAAAAATTAAAAATTGCGACCTTAACGTGTTTGTTTACTTAATTGTTTGGCTAACAGATATTTTAATATTTTTAAACTTATTATTCCTTACCATAATTTCGGCCAGTAAGTATTCTTCATCATTGAGTGCGCGGGCGCAGGTACGAGCCGCGCTGGCCGCCCCACCCCCACCCTGCTATGCTAATGCAGCCTTTGTCTCCTCGCACGTAGGCGCACATCCTGTGAGTGGGCTAAATTGTCAATGGTTGTGACATCTCCGAGTAACGCAATGAATGACTCCATGATTTGCATAATTCAGTTTCTTTTTTGAGGTGCTGGTAAAAAGGTTTATCTTTGCTGGACACGCCCACCGCAATATGCTGGTTAAAATCAAAAGTGCAAGTAAAGAAGAATGAAAAAAATAAGGGAACTAAGAGTGCACGAGAGGAAAAAATTAAAATTGATTTTGCAATAATCTTTGTATTTTTTTTTTAGTTAGTAAGTACTTTTTCTTAGACAATTATCACTGCAAAACTGAACGTAAAACTTAATTTGCTGAAGCTTGTTCAGCTTTGCCTTTCACTAGACTTTCCTAACTACAGCTCCCATTGTCAACAGAAACACGGCACATTTGCTATAATTACCCCTTGGCCCCCACAATCCGTTGTATTAACCGTCTCGCCTTTTAACACTGGGCTCGGTGTTAGCCCTGAGGCAATTTCTCTGTTCAAACTAAAAAGTTCATATCCATTGCTTCACAACATTCTTCCAAATATCAGTAGACACCTGCACAACCAGCAATGCATACAACACAATTAAGTACGGTTGCTCTCAAGTCCGTAAATAGATGTAGAGGGGTGACAAACCTATGATTAGAGTATTATTAGAGGGCTATGTGGTGAAAAAACGTTGCAATTCCATTCTACCTAAATAAACTATTGTTACTGGTCGATGTAAAATAAATTGCACTTTGTGGTGTGGGTTTTAAATGCAGTCAAAAACTGATGAAATATTTTAATAAATGTAATTGAAAAATTATAACAATACTTTTGTAAAGATAATCACCCACTCATTTCATGTCCTCTCATCCAGACTTTCATTCAATACATTCATTGCTCGATCGTCATTCCAATTAATCAACTTAACGAAGCCTTCAATTAAAATTAATTAATATTGTTTGGTACTACTGACTACGTATACACATGAACCGCCCATCATGATGTTTTATTTATGGCTGTCATTACTGAGTCTGCATTATCTTCATTCATCTACAGTCAAATGTCTCAACCGAACTACGATTCTTAAAACGTGCACAAAATAGATTTTTGTTTAATAGATCGTATCGTCCGAAATTCAAAAAACGCTAAATTGATCCCATTTATAAAGTGAAAAATTGTACGCAATTCTGAGAAACGAGCAGATTACACGATTTGATCGCGAGAAACTCTATTGTCGAGCCAATAAAACCATCTCAGATTGATGAAGTCAATTTTTTGTCAAAACTCGTGCGTCCATTTAATTCCTAACGAGAAAAAAGATGGCCCTCTAAGCGCGCAACAATAGGTGATTTTTTCATCACAATGCTAGTTCGTTCTATGCGATCATCGATTACTTTTTTATCGAGGAATATATCAATAATCTGTTTACGCCCACTGTTAATATCGACGTTAGTAAAATTGAAACTTGACACGTGTTACGGAGCAAAAATAATTTTGTGGGTGCGTGATGGTGCGCTTTTGTTACTTTTGTTTGTTTCTTTTGAGCGAACGCCTCGAGCTCCGAGTCAAGAGGCATTTAGTGCATGACTAGTGCTTTTTTATTGCCTTTGTATTGAAAAAGTGGCCATATCCAGAGAATCTCTTTCGCGCCGCCGCCACCTTACTGTCTCCATTTTGATGCGCTCAAAATTTGACGTTTTCTCTCAATAATTGCATCCAATTTGGCGAAATGCACGGCGGACGTGTCGGCGTCTGTTATTAGTGTCACATCTGGTAATGGAGTTGTCTGGCCGCAGCCGTAATTTTCAACGTTTTACTAGCATCTTTTACAGTTTTTATAGTATCCACGGTGTATTTAGAATAAGCCAGAATCATTTCAGCGACACTTTTATGACACCACACTGGCTTTTAATTTGTCTCTACAAACATTTACCTAAAACGATTGAGAACTGGTGGAAGTATCAAATCTACGGCACAGTTAAATATTCTAGATGAGAGTGTTCAAACGAATGTTATTTCAATTTTCCCAAATTCTTGTCTAAGTAAATATATCTTGTTTTAGAAGTGCTTATTAAACGAGCAGGTTCACACGGCGCGAGCCTCCAAACATTCAATAACATAAGTTATGTCTCGAAAACGAGCCTTCAAATTACACAAAACTGACAGCTTTAATATTTGCCCTTAGCCGTGGATCGTGGACGCCTGAACACCTCATGCTGAGCTTTTAATTTGTTCCATACATCGTTTCACGTGGTTTTTTCTGTGTTTTGTTTGTGGCCGGCGGTGATCGATCGTTTGCCCGCTTTTTTACCTTGTTTAATTTTGGTAGGAGCGCCGGTTTCGCCAAGTCATTAGAAGGTGCTCCGATCCAGACGGACTATTTCTCGCATTGTTCCCATTCGACAGCGCCCGTTGTGTTCTGTTAAATAGACAACACTCGGAACAACGAAGGTTTGCATAGTAATTTGTTAACACGAATCCTGGGTCGAGTTTTATATTGAAACCAGCTCTCTCCGAAAGTCGTCGGGCGATCAGCGCTAACATAACCCAGATCATCATGACGGGAAAATTGGAGATAAATCACGTTTTAATATTTTAACCTTTGCTCGATCTGCTATGTCGAAATTTCTACCGTTTATCTGGAATAATTCATGGGCTTTCTCGGGCTTGGTTCGGGAGAGTTTTGGGGAAATGTCAATGATTATGTTAAAAGGTGATGATTGATTTGCGCCTGCGCGGAAAAATGTCTGGCGCGTCGTTTCGCGACGAGTACAAATCGGCGCGGCCGGCGGCCAGCTCTCGAATTTGCTCCCACTTAAAGGGCGGCTGCATGAGCGAGGGCATCCAGCCCTAACTCAACACATAAAACATTGGTTTTACTCCTGTCTGCTTACATTACACTGCAATTTCGGATGCCTTCAATTTTAACATCAAAATCTTATCTTTGCATCGCAGATGCTGTAAGTAGATTATTTTAGGTGGGCCTATTTATATTTTGAATTTCGGTTCAATTCACTTCTGTCACTCTTAGGTACTTATATAAGTACCTACTATTATTTGATACAATATACGCGAGCTTATATGCAAGTTTGGAACGGAATGGAAAAAAGTCTGAACCGGGTAGTAGGAAAATATAGGCGATTCAAAAGTGCTTTATTACTAAGTTTATGCCTCCACAATTATTTCCACGGTTAATTCCACTTAATTCAAATAAAGTATAGGCGTATCTTTAAAATTTCAGAAAGTATATTCGAATAGACGTTGCTATTGTTGCTACTTATTAGTAACGAGTAAAATTATTCGTAGCTCACCCTCATGCGATCGTACAAAGCAAAGAAACTAGTGTTTGGTCAGTGGCTGTCATGCTGGACAATTTACCACACTGAACAATCTACAGCACCGGGCAATTACCACGCGGACGGCGCACTGAGGTTATTTGACTTAGCGCGAGCTATGAGGCTATACTAGTTTTGTCGACGGATTGCAGTGAATAAAGTTTTAGCTACTACTGATCCAAGAGTCAAAATATTATACTAAATAATATACTAGAAAAAATAGGACTCGCACCAGATTATGTTCACCGAGTCACTGTAGTGTCTCGGTAGCTCAGCGGTCAGAGCATTGGACCGGATATCCAAAGGTCGCGGGTTCGATTCCCGTCCGAGAACATGATCTGGTGCGAGTCCTATTTTTTCTAGTATATTATTTAGTATTATATAAAAATAGCATTGTGAATGCTTAAATCTCAAAATTTCAAATAGTCAAAATATTAGTTTTACTTCGACTCGAACAGACTGTTAATATAAGGTATTTATTTATATAAATTTGTTTATTTTTTAGTTTGTTTTCGTTCTTAGAAATTGTTTGGTATTTTTAAACACTTTCTAGGTGGCATAATTACATGACAGATAAAACTAACCCATATCAGTAAGTTATGATACTTTTTAAAAATATTCTACTATTTTGTGTTTGTTTATCGTCCTTTTCATCCACCCATAAAGAAGTCCTGTGCCCCAGCTGTGGAGACATAAGAAATTGCTGTTATGTACAAACATTTTATAGAGTAATTTTGTATAGGAAACTTGTACAGCGCCATCTACCGCCCAAAAGCGAAATGAGATTTCCCTAAGAGAATTACTTTATACGCGCGTTTTTTTCTCGATCTGGTCGCGCTAAGGTTACGGAAGTTCTCTCAAAAGATAGATAAACCTATGTCGTATTTGTTGTTCAGTGATTAATCACAATGTACACAGAAGTTATAAATTGTAAAAACCTTTAATTTAATTACAGTAGCCCAAAATGACATACGCATCAAAAGTCAATTGATCATGATCGGATCTTAACCCGTCGCTGTTTCGTCATGTCGAAAGTGGCACCGATATGATCCGTCACATATTAATATTCCCGCCAATTAATTCGGCGGTGACTATCAATCTCTGAAGGCGATGTTATCTGCGGAAAGACGCCGCCGGAGCTATATTCAATTACGGAACACAATTAATGGTTATTGAAAAATATTGACCATAAAAAAGGATTTACAATCAAGAATCATGGACGAAAGTTACTTTAGAGACGTAAACTGATTTACAAAGTCTTAGGGACAACTTGTAAAGTTCTCAAAATTTACGAGATACCTGAATAAAAAAAAATATCTTTCACACAAAAAAAAAACTAAAGCAAAATCGGTTGATCCGTATGGGAGCTACGATACCACAGACAGATACACAGACACGTTAAACTTATAACACCCCTCTTTTTGCGTCGGGGGTTAAAAATAGAAAGTAGGTCCTTAATTTCCATAGAAAAAAAAAATATAGCTAAAATTAAATTACATTTTTTTTTAAGTCAACGGACTCATCGTGAGTATAATTGAATGTATACCAGGACAAAAAATACAGACCGTTCATCATCATAGGGGCTACATTTAACATTCCGTAAGAAATCCAGGTGGTCCTGTCCCCTATCATATGGAAAGACTAACTGATAAAGCTGGTTTCAGTGTTTAACTATTTAATGAAGGTCTTAATGAATCTAATCAATAATAAATTATTACACTAAGTTGTTAAGGCTGCGGGTGACCGGATAGCTAACGAACAACATATTATAAAGAAAATAACTTACAATATTGACAAGTTATTATTTCAGTTTTCAAAAAATTACATAGCAAAACAATGACGTTTCAATACAATGTACAAATTACCGCAGAGTTGTACAATCGTGTATTTTGAAAATAATTAAGAATAGAAATAACGAATACGTAGACTAAAACTTAAATTAATAAATTAAACCTATTTGTTTAAATTTACTCAACACACTACTAAATTAAGTTCAATCGATACCTATTATCTTTTTGGTACCACTTGTCTACAAGGGCTTATACGTGAAATTAAAAAAAACCTCTTAAAACTACCTATAAAATCCTTAATATTATGCGCTGTTTAAGCGCGGAGCTTTTCATTTCATCACTTACCGTTGTTAAAGCAAATTAAAATAAATTACTCTTACTTACTTTCGTTTTCCTACAGATAACAGGTTCATAAGCATATTGGATATTAAAATTACAAGCTGCCTCTATCTCAGATCAGCGGCAGTAAGATTACAGCTGCTGAGTGGGTGTCTGACGGATGCTTGCCCGTTGACATCGTCGACACTTGCCGACACTCTCCGAAACGACTCTGATCGTAATCTGGACTTTTCACTTACATTTGCTAATGTCATGGACGAATCACAATGATGTACATAAAAGGTAGGAGTACGGTGGCGCAGTGGTATAGCGCCTAGCCCATCGATTGCGGAGGTTAAGCAATGATGGGTGACCAAAAATGTATTATCTTGTGTTCCTTAGTACACGTTAAGCCATTGGTCCCGGCTGCATTCGCAGTCGTTAACACCCACCAATCCGCATTGGGCCCGCGTGGTGGGCTATGACCCATCCTCCTTATCTACCCATAAGGGAGGCCTGTGCCCCAGCAGTGGGGACAATAAAAATGGCTGATGGTCATATCAAAGGTATAAATTGTTATTAAATTAACTTGGGGTTCATAATGCCAATCAGAAACCTGAACGACGCCGACGATTCCACGTATAAGCACCAGAAACCAATAATGTAAATTGTTTGCACAATTGATCCATTGGGAATTGAATCTGGGACACCAATAATGGTATGATGTACCTAAACCATAGGCCTATGATTTATTTTATTTTAATTTTATTTACCTAGTTATTTAGGTTAATTCACAAATGCTTACATATTTCATTACATCATCAAATATTAAAAACCCAGCACCATTATTCCCTTCTTACAATGAAAATCAACGTAGCCCAAAAATGGTACTTTATATAGTACTTATCAAACAGTAACAAGTCGACCAGTGCAAGTACGTCTGAAGTAAGACCAATCATTTCAATACAACTTAACACAATCTATGTGTCAAAACGACGACCTCCGTGGTCGAGTGGCTTTGTACACCGGTTTCAAGGTGTCGCCATCTCTGAGGTCCCGGGTTCGATCCCCGGCTGGGTCAATTTAGAAAACGAACTTTTCTATATTGGCTCGGGTTTGGGTGTTTGTGATACCACCGTTGTCTCTGATTTCCATAACACAAGTGCTTTAGCTACTTACTTTGATGTTGTCAAATATTTATTTATTTATTATAAAATAATTTCGGAAACAAAGCAATCATCGTCCCGTAACTATTTTTTATTGTTATTATCTTTCACTGGCAAACAAATTCTAACGCCAGCTGTACATCAAAGATGCGAGGAAGCAGGTGCTCAAAACAACTTAACCCCTAAAAAATAAACAACTCGTCAAAATGCCTGAGGTTCAATGTTTGAATATTTGCCATAAATAACCCAACTTTATCATTTCTAAACGTAAAATGATAGAAAACTTTATTTCACGCTACGAAGCTATAAAATAGTACCTATGGGACTGAAACAAACATTTAGGACCACCAAACTATTTTATTTACTGCCTTGACAAACAATATGAATACATTAACATTGTCGTCCAGATTTTTATCTTAAGAATATGTTTAATCTAATTTCCCTTGTTTATGACCATCCATCCAGTAATGTTCCAGATCGTGAGCAGACCGTAGCAGACTCTAAGCTAAGCTATCAATCCGCTACAACTGCCCACGGCTAATAAAATATCATCGAATACGGAAAGAGATGCAAGAATTGTCCGCAGTCGATCATCACCGCGAATACTGCTGACACTACTGACAGAAATAGTATTAAGGGATGTCAAGACAAGCGACATCGATATCGATAAGGAAAAACTTTACAAGTGCTATTTTTACATGTCTAAAAGGCCGTAATTAAAATAAATAACCAATATCAAACACCTCCGAGCCACTAAAGCACGATTACACTTAATATGTTTTGTATAATGCGTATGACAGACCAGCTTCCAGGACCTAATGGGAGGCTAATACGGTGATTAATTAATTTTTGAAATTTGAAACTCCATATTTTAAACCATATTTTGCCAACAGTAATGCAATTAATTAACGCGAATCATATTTCAAAATACAACAACAACAGCAATATATTTTCTAAATTACACGCCAAGAAAAAAGTGCATTACAAACATTTAAGGCGGCAATCCTGCGCACAGTTAATTATTTTCGAGCACCTTGATTCTATTTTTACTCGGTTCGCACTCACGCAAGCGCCCGCGCCGATTTATCGAGTGTCGACACCGCGGCGCAGCACTAGGGGGCCTCACGCGTTGCGATACATCTCTGTACCTCGTATTTTAAAATGCCTGATTTATAGCTCAACAGTAGCATTAAATTTGTAATCATATATTGATTTACAGCCCCGATAAGGCGCGCCCGCGGTTTTCCCAGAACTGTGCGAGTGTTCTATTGCGGGTGCAGTCGCGAAATTGCTTTTCGAACATGTGGGCTGACTGCGATATATGGTCGCAACGATTGCCTACCTACTCCGATATTGTTTTCGTAAGTGTTATTTGAACGATGACAAAGGTTTTACGATATCTTGTAAATCTAACGGTATACGCAAAGCCTGTTGTGGTATTAAACTAGTGCGTAAAAGAAGAATCGATGTAAAATTGGTGCTCTTTAATTGGCATACCCAATTTGAGTGAGTTTTATCGGTAGTTAATTCTACTAGAATTAAATCTTCTCTAGATGTGCAATAAATATAGAATAGTTTTAAAATTAACAAATTTCCCAACTCATAATTATCACATTATGAAACACGATACGTGATATTGACTATATTACTAACTTTTCGAAATACCTACTGTATTTCACCAGTTATATTTATATTTTTTTAGTTAGAAGTATTTTTTGTCAACTCTTTTCTAGTTGAATGCTTTTTTTCGAAAACTTTGATAAATTATATCTCAACTAGGTTGTTGACTTTTTCTTTGAGAGCTAATCAAATTTAATTTAAGAGGTCAAAACATTGAAAACCACTCACATACGTGACTCATGCCTCACCATGAGTATGAATAAAATCCCGAATACCCCGAGACAATGGGCCGTGATATTAAAAATTAGTCAGTATGTCCGCGCGTGTAATTCGATTTGGTCGACACTTCCTGTGCATTGTCGAGGTATCTACCCGGCAAAGCTGCGCAGGCGCACGCAAAGATGACGTACTAGTAGACATGGCAATGATGTTCATGTTTTTCTTAAAAAAGTCTTTGAACTTTTGAAGATCCTTATTTTAGATTTTTTTAGCATGAACTTTAATAAACACCAGGACAGCCGGCTCGAGAATAGCCAGTCTTCTACAAGTTAGCCTAATTTGGTGATATCACAGTTGACATCGCTGTGAGAAAAACGACGTTAGTCTAATAAGTGAATAATTCTTCAATACAAGTAAACAAAGTAGTGAATTCTGTCTCTCTAAAAATTTTTATCCCCTCGATATAACAATGTAGTGAAATTATTATTATTTATTCTGAAAAAGTCAACCATCAGGCGTTCACTCAAAAAACATCTGTCAAAACATTTTCTCACTATAAATAATTTTTATTAAGTAAAAAATTGTATTAGGAATCCTCTCAGAGAAATCAGCTTGTAATTTTATACCTAGCCAACCATCTGTGCATGTAAAACTTCATTGACAAAAGGGCGAACCACAATCCGTGGGTGTGAGTGTGACGCGACAGGACTATGATTTGCGCCATGGTTCGCTTGCGCGCGACAAATGATTGATGCACTAATCTCCACCATCGGCTGGAAATTTTAAACTTAATTCTTTTGTTGGCTCGTTACCACCATTGTGATGTATCTGCTCAATCAAAAAACATTCGGAAATTACACTTTTGAACATTGCGTGATTGTAAACGGGCAAGTCGATTTTTAAAATGCACTGTCATGGATTTTTTCCTATTGTTACATCAACTCTGAATTTTTAACCCAGTTTTAATTGATTGGTAAATGGACGTAGTGCCTACTATTATTTATTCTGCGGTAAAGGTATTTATGGCTTTCAGCTTGATAAGGTATAAATGATGCCTTCCAAAGTGCATTGATCAAACTTAATTAATTTAGACGTGAAAACAACAGCTGTAGTTGTTTTATCTGTACAGTGTATCAGTGTACGTCTGCACGCTCTCTTATTACGCACACTAAAATAATGTGCACATGTGCACGCCTAACAACATTCAAATTCAAAATTCAAAATTCAAATTCAAAACTCGTTTATTCAGTCTAGGCTGTTACAAGCACTTGTGAATGTCAAAGAAGCTACGCCATCGGTTCGCAAACCCTAAGCAGGAGACCTTGTAACGAGAAGAACCGGCAAGAAACTCGTCAAGGGCTGCTTTTTTCTCCCTGTATATTTCATACAGAGTCGTCAAAATTTGAAAAATGAGGTCGGCATTAAAGTGACGTCATTTTCCATTACAATAATTAACAAAGTTAACATTCAAATAAATTTCAACTAGTTGAGAAATCGCTGTCTACTACTCGATAACTAAGAAAATCATTGTATGATATGAAGAATTAGCATTCATAGCCGAACCGCATTCTTGAGATAAAACAACTGTGCCACATGCTATTTAATGATGATTTTGTTTTTAAACGCCGTTCCTTACCGGGAACAATATCAAGAGTAGTTTGTATAAAGATCGAGACACAATGAGTGTCGCAAGCGCCTCATGTCCCAAACGCAGATAGCGCTTCTCGGAACAAATGAAAGCATTATCAGTGCGCCGCCGCCGAGGCGTGAAGTCGTAATCCGCAATAATAAAATATTATATATTCTACACCACGTGCCACCAATAATGACAAAATGTGCCGCGAGACGAAACAAAAGTAGGCCCTCTTTGTTGTGGCTCGAGCACGATGCATTTATAAGGCATCGGTACCTCTGACGATTGTGTTTAATGCGAGAGCGTGAAGGTTAGCTAGCGATGTGCATACGGGGAACAACAAAAGTTTGTTGCTTTACGACTAGGCGACAGCCAAAAACAAAGGCGGCCGCGGCCTCTGGCGGCGACGCGCATATGCGAGCCAATACCGATAGCCTATCGCGGTGCGTGCGTGACTGTTATGAGCGTATTTGGAAGACTTCAGGTAACAAACCTTAATGTAAAGTCAATTGCGATCTGTAAACAAATGCTTCACGTAATAAAATGCTACACCAAATTATCTTCAAGAAATGAAACTGAAAGTGATATTTTCTAGACCCTTTGTGGGGTGAAGGGTTGACTACCTGAGACACAGGACTTGTCCTAGTTTAGGTGGCAGCCCACCATAGTCATTTTTCCAATAGATTAAAATTAGATAAGTTTTTCAAACTGTACAAGTAACAAACTCTTGCATTCCAAACTAATCATTATGTAACTTTTAAGATTATGGTGAGAAACAAAGGTTATTATTTAAAAATGTTGACTATAACAAGTGACAGTTCTCATAAGTGTAAAAAAGATAAGAATACCTACTCTATAATAAAACACAAAATCAAAATAAACAAACCCTACTAAAATAAAGTAATCAGAACCCGAAGAAAAGTTTAATTAGGTCAAATGTCGACCTCATTTACAGCACAATCATAATTAAATATCAAACTTAATCGCAGCAACTTCCTCCACACGTGAATTATTTTTTCACGGTGACGTGTAATTACGGCCCAATTTGTGGACGGCCATGCGTGGCCGTTTCGTGTGATAATCACCTCAATAATGTCATTCTATTTGTTCACGGTTTTTGTCATGATTGGTAATTGTTTTGGACCAGTTAACGCAGTATTTCTTTCAGCAGACTCGTGTTATTATCTTGTCATCGTCGGATGCTTGCGAGCTTAAAGAAAGTGTTGTTTTGCCAGAAAAACTGTTATAAGGTTTACACTGAATTAAACACTGGCCGTTTACGAGGAGTTTCCATGTCTGTTGCAAGCAGCTGTTCGTTTTTCTTGCTTATTTAATTGCTAGACTTTTATTGCCGTTCGTTTTTCTAAGAGTTCGTTATAGTAGTGTATCTTGTCCTTTTAAAAGTTCAGGCTTCCATGAAAGAAATTGCTACTGATAATTTTAAATAAAATATTTCTCAGTTCCTTGAGGTTACGATTATAATCAAGATTTCCTTTATTTTTTCAGGTTTAATTTTTCATATCTTTTTAATTTTTATCGTTCAATTTATCGTGTCTAGTGCACATTCAATTTGATCTCATCCGAGTCAAGAAGTTTCCCAACTTCCAACCTCTTATCCGCCCACCATCAAATCCACTCTCAGGGCGTAACTAGCGAATCATTTTCCGGTGGCTATCGAGTGTCGCCCTAACTGTTCCAATAAGACAGCTCATAAACGGCGGTATCAGACAGTTGCCTCGGGTCCACAACTTAACGGCGAGGATGGCGCTAAAGAGGCCAGATGCCAGATAAGGCGATCACTGATGCACTACGACCTTTGGGGTGTTGCCGGGAAAACTATTTGGGAAAATCCTTTTTTTATTTATTGAAGAAGTCTGGTTAACGTTTTCTTATGTTGTTTTTGATATATTCCTATATATTAATGGAATATAAGAAAATACTAATTCTAGTAGTCTAAGTCTATTATATTTCTAATATTATTTATCTTAAATACAAAGAAATGGAAATTTTTAGGAAAAGCAAATACTTAAATTGTGTAAAATAATGTGCGAATGTTTTAGTATATTATTTAGTATGATATAAAAATAGCATTGTGAAAGCTAAAATCTCAAAATTTAAAAATTGTGTAAAATAGTGAAAACTGCTACCTATTAAATAAATTATTTGCAAAGAAGTAAAAGAAACATTAGTTTGCAGTAACAATTTTTGTTCTAGAGATCTTGTAGTATAATTACAAAAATAATTACAAATACACTACCTCACTATATTTGTGTTACGTTACGTTACGTTACGTTTTTGCTCACCATCATTACAGAGAACTATCGTTTGGCAAGGTCAGGTCAAGTAAGTATCGAAAGTCATTACAATGTGTAAACGATCTTGAAACAATGTAAATCCCCCTGCTTTACGTGGTCAGTTCCCTTGCCCCGCCTACAAAAGTCTTCTAAACGCTGTTCGTGAGATTACAAGACAGAGTCAACAGCGGGGCGGGCTTATCAATCCACATTAACTGTTTTGCTGACCGATGACACCGCCTCCCTTTACGACATTAGGTAATAGTTTAGGCCGAGGTTCGAAAATAGCGATATCGGCGATTTTCTCGCAACGCGACACCGCTTTGTAATGTTTAGAATAAAGCTATCAATATGCAGCGGGCTCCTCAGAAACTTTTCTTAGAGTCAAACAAAGACTTAGTGATTCTATTACTATAAATAAATGATAATGAACTAAGAAGTTTGAAACAAAACTTAAGCAAAAATATTATAGCACTTACTTGCGATTAAAAAAAGCATTAATGCTTTAAACATTAGGCAAACTCTACCTTTATTGTTAAATTTTTTACACATTGTATAAACCTAACTTTTTTTATCGAATTTTTAAAGAACTGTTATTTAACAAAATATGCCAGTCTTATCGTATTCTAAACATGCTAACTATATACTAAAGAGACTTAATATGTATAATAATATACAACAGTTACATGACAAGTCTCATTACAAGATTGCAAGGGCATCGATCACCTATGAATGATACACTTAACTTAATAAAATAAAAATCGTAGATGAACAATATTCGTAGAAAATTGCTCTTCCATTTCACCGCTATGTAAGAAACCGCGTCTTTAAGACAATCCGAGGGCGGCGAAAAGTAACATCTTTTATTTTGCTAACTTCCGATAACTGTTCGATGAACTTACATCAAGAAGTCATCCCGCCCCGATTAGGAAGGCAAGTGTAGGGTGACCTTTACGACATGATACTGAGATCCACTGATCCCGTAGAGTTCTTTATAGTACGAGAAAAGGTGAGGAACTGAAGATAACATTGTTCTTTTATTTGTGGACTAAGAATATTCTGTCCCGTTTGATTAAAAGCATTTTGTGTTATTAATAGTAACATAGTGGTAGAGAAAATATTTTAAAACTGTGATAAGAACTGAGTTTGGACATTGGTTTTACGTCTACTGAAGGTAATTAAGAAAACCTGAGGTTGACAGCTGCAATTTCAGCAGTCCAAATCAAATTTAAACCCAATGACATTATAAAGGTGGTTAGCACTTCTACGAGTGGTTAAACAAAAAGAAATCAACGAAAAAATATTTGAATATTTATAACTTGATCTTCCTAAATCCAGTGGCATGAATAATCTGCCGTATATCTTTGGTAACATTTGAATACAACGGAGACAGCCATTTCTAACGTCAATAAACCAAATAACTGAATCGCACCATCTATCACCTCAGTAATCGCTCCTCTGAGGATTCTTACACAGTAAATGCACACACAGATAAGTAACTTCACCAATGTCTACAGTTACTTATACAGCGGCATCAGACACTTTGTCACTTTTTCCATGGGGCTTAAACAAGCGTTGAGCCTGCGTGATACTTTTACTTTGAAACAACACTTGCTAACCAAGACCTATTTTTAACCGACTTCAAAAAAGGAGGAGGTTCTATGTTCGTCTGTTTATATGTTTTTTTTTATGTATGTCCACCGATTACTCAAAAACGGCTGAACCGATTGACATGATTCAAACGCCACTTTATCAGGTTTGCTCCCAAGTTGGTCCCATTTTTTGAAAATTTGAAATCGGTTCAGCAGTTTTCGAGTAATCCTGAAAATACTGTAATTTTTAGGTAACTTTTGCACGAGTTTTAACGGATCTTCAGACATAACTTCTTTAAACCGATTTAGATGATTCTTGTTTCGTTAGGGGGATACTTTAAAGATGTTTTCATTCAAATTTCTTTTACATTGGACCTTGGACTTCGAAGATACACAAGAGAACTCTTCAAAATCAAATATGATAATGTATAAGTGATTACTCTACGGTATTGAAAGGATTCGCATCAGCCATTTTTATTGTCACTACTGGGGCTGGGATACAAGCCTTACTTATGGGCTGATGAATAGGATGGACCATAACCCACCGCGCGGGCCCAATGTGGATTGGTGGGTGTTAATGAGTGCAAATGTAGCTGGAACTAACGGCTTAACGTGTCTTCTGAAGCACGGAGGAGCTCACTTTGGTCACCTACCCCATGTCTAACACTTGCTAAAATTAACAGTGCGAAAAGTGGAAATTGAGTTACTAGGCGTATTATACCATTAAAAAGTGTGAAATATGAATAAAATATATTTATATCATCGCTTACATTTACTTATACATACCTACCACAAAAAAGTTAAAAATAAAAAACTTTTAAAAATTAAAAAGAAACACCTCCTTCAAAAAACCTTAAAAAAATGCTATAAAAAACAGCTTCACAAAACGACAGCTCTAAAAAGCAAGAAATAATATTCAAATCTGCATAAATTACTATTCAAGTACCTACGCATATCTGATATTAAAAAAACGTCTTATGAAGTCGGGTGGGGCTAATACTGATCTCACAGTGCACTATGGTAACCCATGATGAAACAGCCGTCCGGGCCGGAAGCGGTTGGTTTTTACACAAAACGTTTATTACAGACAATGGATAAGTCCGGTGATCCGTCGACCGGCGCCGGACCCGGTTAATAGAAAACGGAGGTAAATCCCGAGATATACGGCGTTTGGTTTACGCATCGTTGCTGTATTGAAGTCTCACCGATGAAATAACATTCCCAGTTTTGTGTATGATAGGGTTACCTTGTTATATTTTTTACAGGCTTTCATCGTGCAACGTCTCTAAATATCAAGAAATGGTTTTTCATAGCTAGACATTCGTGAAAAGTTTATAATATACATCAAATTGATATGAAAGGAGGTAGTGTGGTGGTTTCATCCTTTTCAGTAGCTTCCGGGAATGGCAACGCTTCCTGTCTTGAAAAAAGGCCAAAAGTAAACAACATTTATCCTGTTTTGAATACTACGATGGAACTCCTACTCCGTCTACAAAAGTTGCTTTTTTATCGACGCTTCCTCAATATTAATGTCAAATTATTGATGTTCTTATGTTCTTTATATTCTTCTGACTAATATGATAGTATGAAATAAAAAATTAGTTGATTCAATTGTAATACGTTGTACATTATATTCGTGAAAGATTTTTTGTAGTTTAAGAACTAGAAACATAACTTCTACATGTTACAAGTAAATAGTAGCTGAGTATAATTATCATGCAGCATGCCAAGTAGGTACATCATATGAGAGCCTCTATCAGGTCCCGCCGGCTGAAGCGGAGACTAATCAAGTTTTCAGTAAGTTATTCTCTTTGGAGCGCTTACGACTTATCAAGCTTTCACAACCGACGACACGATCAAAGGAAAATCGTAATGGCAGACAAAATGTCGAAAAATATATTTTTAAACTCCCTTTTGTAAGAAAGCGCACCAACTTGCTGAATTAATTTTTCACGTCAGCAAAATATAAATAAAATTGTACAAGTAAGTCAATAATCATTATAAAAGTAAATGTACCTACATATTGTGAAAATTTACAAAAGCATATTATGTAGATTGCAACTGAAGAAAACAATGCAAGTGCGCCTAATGACCTAAATCGATATTTTCCGAAGTAATTTAATTCCAAAATAATTTGCGTGTGAAGTAAATTGCGTGCACGTATGTGCGCCGAGACGGTGAAAAATAGACCTCCTACTTCATAAACAATGAGCGTTGACGGCAAACGGCATTTATACAAACTTCAAGTTCTTATTTTTCGAAATAAATGAACCGATTTTAATGAATCTTCATACACACAAGCAGAATACATTTGTACTGAAATTTCCATTATCTTTTTTAAAATAAGACATATCATTTTTTTTTAAAATAAGACATTTCAAAAATATCATCTAACTTTTTAAACTAATGTGTTTCGCTTATAAATATGAAGTTTCACTAAAATCGGTTCATTCATTACGAAAAATAAGCACTTGAAAGTTTGTATGAAATGCCGTTTGCATCAACGCTCTTAAGAGCCAAAAGCTGTCTATGCAAGCTGAATCTTTGATCATACTGAATATTCCCATTAATTTGATATCAATTATTTAATATGTTTCACATGAATGTTACGGAGTGGAAGATGGATGGCGCGGGGGATCGGCGCAGGCGCCTGATTTACGGCGCGCCGTGACGCGACGTATGTTGAGATTAATGTGGACGGCGCCTCCGATGGGACCCCTGAAATATTACTCCGACTTCAATAGTGGATAAATGCACTGAATTATTCCAATGATATGCTAGACTACTATAAACGGGTCAGGTAGACAAAGTTACCATCTCCATAAAAAAATAATTATAGGCATAGACACTTTAATAGCTAAATACTTCATGCATATCTTCAGGCATTTTTCTTTAAAAAAATTGTAGATACACGTTGATTGAGTTACGGACAAAAGTCAATATCATTTTTCTTACATTAAGGTAACTATTATTTCAAATAAAGACAGAGAGATAGACCTATTTTTATTTATCAATCAAGAAAAATGATTTATTTTTCATTAATACAGAATGAAAATTTTACATGGCACCAACTCCTTTCCAGTATTTTATTAAAGTTATCTTTATTCTGATGGACATCAGCGAAATTAGTAACCGTTGTCTCATATAAAGTAAAATAGACTTTAATTTATCTACTGAAGTTTAACATTTTTATCTCCCTAAAGATAAAAATAGTAATTCAACTCCTGACATTTACAACGCGAACGTCAAAATAAACACTGATAAATCGGTCTGTTGGTCGAATCTTAACATGTGAATGTCTCGAGTACTTCTCGGTGAGCAAACACCTGTCTCCGAAGTTACACATAGCGGGTATACCCGGCTTTGTATCGGCAATCCCGGATAACTTTAATAATTACACCCGGATACGACTTCTAAGGCGTGTATTGTAGATTCGCGGAATCGGGGTATTGTTTGAGGCAGATTAGTGTAGATCTCGTTTTGGATAATAATAATTACTTAATTCCGACTTCACTATCCCAAATATTTTTTGTATAAAAAAATGTTAGATAGAAAGATATTATGTTGCTTAGAATTATTGACCAAGCGAGCGCGAAGCGCAAGCGAAGCATATCCGTTTCAGCTAGGGAAAAAATGCTTTCGTATGTTTGTCCGGCTGTCCGTTTGTTCTCCTCTACAGGTCGCATTTCTCAACCGATTCTCTTGAAATCTTGTGAGCAAGTTCTATAGACGTATTTTTGTCTATTAAATAATTCGAAATTTTTCGAAATGGCTCAAATATGATTATTACCAATAATCATATTTGAGTCATTTCGAAAAATGATACAAACGCGCTCTACAGAGCCACTAGTGATATCGATGGTTTGTAATTAGCCACTAAGACTCAAAACAATAAATGAGATGCTTATTATCATAGTTTTTCGCTTTTGAGGAGCTCGCTGGCGCAGAGTGTTAGCGCATTGGCCTGCGATTGTTGAGGATAAGCAACATTCGCAAGGGTCGGTCATGGGATGGGTGACCATAAATTTACTATCTTGAGCTCCTCGGTTCTTCGGAAGGCACGTTAAGCCGTTAGTCCCGACTGCATTTTCAGTCTATAACACCCACCAATCTGCATTGGGCCCGCGAGGCGGGTTATGGCCCGTCCTTCTTATCCATCCATAAGGGACACTCCAGTGCTTGCCTACTCGCCACTGAATTGGTCTTGAGGGGCCCTTGTAGGAATCTCGCCCAGGGCCCATAAGGAAGGCTTGTGCCCCAGCAGTGGGGACAATAAAATGGCTGATGCCGATAACTTTACGAAATCCCTGGTGGGAATCGGACTCTGAATAATCGGCATATACACACAAAAAAGGAACAAACATACAGACTAACAGAGAATCTTTTCTTTTTAAGTTGGTTAAAAATAGATGGTAGATTTAATGTTCAGTATGAAAATCCTTCGTGGCTATACATGTAGACCATAATTTAAATGAAAATTATTTCTCTAGTGACATAACTAAATGTGTTAAAATATTCAATTTTTTTCAATGAGTTTCATATCATCCTTATTTAATAAAAGTTTTCCTTAATAAATTGTTACTCATAGTCAAGCGAAGACTAAAAATTTATTATCTTGAGCTCCTCCGCGCTTCGGAAGGCACGTTAAGTCGTTGGTCCCGGCTGCATTTGCAGTTGTTAGAGCCCACCAATCCGCATTGGGCCCGCGTGGTAGGTCATGGCCCATCCTACTTATCCACCCATAAGGTAGGCCTGTGCCCCACCAGTGGGGACAAAAAAAATGGCTGATGGTCAAGCGAAGTAGTCAAGACCAAATATAAGTAATAGCAGACATAGCCACCCTGCAATAAGTATTAAACAAATGAAAAAAAAAAACAGCAAAACCGTCATACTCGTCCTGTCACTGGCCAGAACCGATTAAAATCTATCAGAGGGGAGTGGAATTAATTATTATTCACGTCACGCGCGGATCGTATACGGCGTGTTATCTTCGCATCGCGCCGGACGCGGCCGAACCGAATATCGATACAGTAAAACGCTACGCTAGTGACCTCTATGTGTCACGGAATACTCCGCCGTACGTGACGAGTGAAACCTCCTTGCCAAGGAATTTCCAAAGTACGCAACCTCCTTGGAAGACAACTGTGGAGGTGACAGTTAATAAGGTGTGAACAGTCAAGTCATGCTCTAAAGGTGTTAAACATCAGACAGTGGATTCGATATAGCTTTTTATATAAGGGGGTTATCAATTGAATTTTCAAGTAGACAATGGAAATTGGTTTGATAAAAATATTACAGAGCAAAATGTTTGAAAGTTGCTACGTAAACTTTGCATCAAACGACAAGCATTGTAGCAACTGCAATTCTTTGTCTTCATAATGTTAAATAGGTCTTTGTACACACGGCAGCACGTCAGGTTATACAATAAAACTGCGAAAACAGCTTTTATTACGTAGGGCATAAAGGCGGTCTCAAGGTCAACATGTATAGTCTAAGGTGCCGTCGTGTGTACTTAGCCCGAATTTCACATAAAGGAAGCTTAGATAGCTCAACAACACTCGTCAGTCTCATCACATTACTAAATCGACCAATGACCGAAAACAAAACTTGCGCTAATCTTTAAAGTTCAATTAAACCAAGAAGAAAAGAACCATTTGCTCAAGAAGAGTTCAAAAATCCACCCACCAAATCGGTCAATGACCCATCAAACCTTCATCGTCAACACTGTATTCTTACCAGTTTATCACCCAGCACTCAGCAAAGGCACGCGCGATTCCCAGATAAGGCTTACAGATTTGAATATTTTTATCTATTCTATTTTCAAACGGCGGCGCATTAAGAGCATTACGCAGCCCTTGCGCCATTTGCATGCATCCGGATCAAAGAGATGCATTATGGGAATTTATTCGGGAACACGTAAATAAATAAAGGTAAACATTATTTCAACAGGGTGTTTTGTGCTAAAGATTTTTGGGAGTGGCCTGCGTACTGCGTTTGTGGGGTGATAACGGGTTGTGCTGATTAACGCTCTGTGGCTTGGTGTGACCTAACACCAAACCACAAAGCATTAGCTGAAAATATCAGCTTTTCATACAGAATGTGTTTTAAGTATTGTTTTGACTACTAACGGAATTGTAAACAATTTGCTGCAGTATTACGCTTACGTTTTGTGTTAATTAATAACTTATTAGGTAAACAAAGCATAAAGCAAAACATTTAAACATGTTTTTATTTACTAGTGAATCAGTGAGCTGTTAGACCTTGCTCAAAATGTATGTTGTTTAAAAATAAAGAGGTTGTCACTGCTTTTGAAAAGCAGTTCTATGTGCTGTTTGGTAGGTTAGGTATTCTTTTAGTATATCTAGTCTAAGCTAGATGGCGCTTCTAATTTTGATAATTTTCCGAATGTTTTCGCAACATTTCAAAAAAAATATTTAACAAAAACTTCATTTAATTATCAAACCTGCTCACAAAATTTTTACCTGCAGAGGAGAACAGACGTACATACGGAAGCATTTTTGCCCAAGCTGAAGCAGAGACGCTTCGCGTTTGCTCGGTCTATTATTCAATTCATTATTTATTTTTAACGAAAACACAGCTCGCCCTTATCATTCTTTTTGACTAGTTCTAAATTTGGTTCTTATTTTATATTTTTTATTTTATTTTCAAATGTTTACACAACATTACCTAGAAAAACTTTCTAAACGAATTTGAACTCTAACTACCTGTTAAGCCAAAATCCTCTCATAGCAATTTCAAAACACCAATGAAGCCTATTGACTATAATTGTGTGCCATTTCTTACACGGTAACACGAAAGGATAAAAAAGCACACCAACAAAAACAACTATGCGAAAATCGATCGGCAACAGTTTAATAAAGCCTAAGGAAAATCCGTTCGGTTATAAGATCAATAAAGAGGCGATATGAGGCTCGGATATCTGCGCACAACGGTATATCTAGCGATAGTGGAGCGATGTCTGCCCATAATATTCTTTGGGGTGCATCTCATTTGCCTTAAGAACCTGCCTTTGTCAACAAAGTTGGGGGCGGACGGAAAAATCGATACTGGCCGCAAACGGCCGACTCCGATCATCGCTGTCTTGTGATCAGCGACTCAATTTGAATTTTGAATTTAGAATCAATGTGAACAAAGAGATTTCTTTTTTATTTGTTCAACTGGCACCAAATCGTTTTTAATCACAAAACAACATTGGTCTAATCGCACAAATGCATACTTTTTTCTGTTTAGTATTTTTAAAACTATAAATATAAATTAAATCGAACAGTAGCGTAAAATAACAAGTAGCATATAAGAAAAAGGTTTATCGCGACCGGCATCGGACCCACGGTATAATGAATATTGCAATACTAACATACGTACTTACGTATAATGTCTGATTATGGATACGAGCATTAAAACGATCACTAATCACATGTTATCTTGATGTTGTTTTGCATAAATGTGAATTATTAGCGTGAATTATGAGCGGGTCTTACATTAGACATTCATTGATGTTTGTTGTGTGGGCGTGTCTTAATACACTGAACAGGTCCACGTGTAGAAAATTATTAATTTCAATAAATAACCTTGCTTAAAAGCACAGGCTTTTTGTGAAATAAAAAACAACAAATTAAAAAAAAACAATTTTATTCTTATTTTATTTCTACCTTATAAAGTTAACCATGTTTACAGAAACAGAATAAAAAAATCTAGAATTAAAACGATGGGAAAGTAAAAATGAAATGTTAATAGAGAAATTACACGAGCACCAAGTTTGCCTCATTTGCATAAGAAAACAAACGTTCAATTATATCCGCAAAAGAACGTCCATCAAAAGAATTAAGCAAACTTTTAGCAAAAACAAAAATCCATATAAGTACGTGTTCAGAATTCAAATCAGACACCCGGCTGGTTTATTACGTCGATATGTAAATTTTGTACAGCGTCACTACCCTTATAAAGACCCTGTTTGAATTGAAAATTTAGTTGAACGAGCGAGAGTAAGCGTATTCAGCCAGTACGGCTACGTCTTTCAGCCAACTCGCTGCTTTTGAACGCTCCCACCGCTTGGGAAAACCCAAAATACCTGACTTTATACCTTCATTGTTCACACATTAAACCTCTTTTCTGCGCAACTGGACGAAAGTCGAAATCTCAGTGATAGACAGTGTTCGGAAAACAAATGACGGAAAAGCGCGCCAAAACCAAGCATTCCATAGATTTAAAATGCTATTTCCTTTTTGCAAAGCGATTCCCGTTGTTACTGCTCGGAGAACTGTATACAAGTGACGTGTCACGTTCACGTGGTGTTTCGATCTGTCAAAATGCGACAGAGATGGAAGATAAAGGTGGAGGGGGCGGGCTTGCGTGCAATGCCGATCGTAAGTAAACAAAAATACTTACTACATTCCAGATAACGCTTTATACTTTGATGTCATAAATGTGCTGTTTAATTCGGTGGGGAATTTCAATAAAATAAAGGTATTTGTGTTTCGAAAGAGGCATAACTCATAGTGAATGACCTCATCAAGGTTCGAGAATGGCATTCGGTATGCGTCATGAGGACGTGACATACCACGCAGGCTTCGTCCCAGTTTTCCTTTCATACGATCAAACTATATAACTTTATAAACAACTATTTAGTAGATATGACACTCCGTCCGCAATAAACGAAACTTATGTTATGATGTAATAAAGAATTGTGATAAAAATGTAATGGATAATGATTCTATTTTATTCTTTATTCAAGCATAATTTTTTTATTCAGTTAATGTACTTAAAAGCAGGAATATACATATTAGACAGGATAGTGTTAGATAAGTACCTAGTTAGGCTATGTTTAAAATAAGTATATGTTTGTTTATTCTATGACACGAAGTATGTATGGATTAAGTTTTGGTTTTCAAGTAATTCATTCTAATTAAAGTCCTACTGATATTTATACCAATTGCATTATTTCATAGATTTTTCGACCTCGGTGGTCGAGTGTATCGCACGCCGGTTTTCAAGGTGTCGCCATCTGTGAGGTCCCGGGTTCGATCCCCGGCTGGGTCAATTTAGAAAAGTAACTTTTCTATATTGGCTCAGGTCTGGGTGTTTGTAGTTCCATCGTTGTCTCTGATTTCCATAACACAAGTGCTTTAGCTACTTACTTTGAATTCGGAGCAATTGTAATGTTGGCCAATATTTATTTATTTGTAGATAGATATTAATCTTTTTCTACGTCTAACTAGGTCTTTTCACAATTAATTAATTGTTATTCATTTTACGTAGGTAACTTTATAATTAACAAACAAGCTATTCTATCATGAATCAAGTAATTTAATTTCCAAACATAATCAAATAGAATTCCCAATAAATTATTACGGCCGAACAATTTCAAAACATCACCCGAACTGACGACTGCGTAACGATAATTTAATTTAATCCGCGATACTAAATTATATCGGCATGAAATATAAAGATGCTCCGGCGTTCGGACATAATTTCGGTCATTATTGCAACCCTTCGAGGGGGCGACTATTAACTGACTTCGAAACGAACCGCTCGCTGTGTATATTTAGCCCTTTAATTTTCAGAAATTCGCAATGATCTTTTACAACTCAGGAGTAGTCTGAATAGGGTAACTGATGCTATTAAAATGTATTTTCTTTAAGAAAGACGCCCATTTCTGACCTGTCATAATGTTGATTTTATCAATCATCGTGTGAGAAGTAATATTATAGCTCATAAAATTGCATTTTATTGTTAATTATAAATTGCTAACTAAAATAAACATCAGCAATACAGAAATAGAGAAAATTAATCATAAAGATTGGTAATATTTCAAACTAGAACATAATTGACTTTACCATTACAGAATTTTATGAATGCTAAATAAAAATTTAAAAAAGATACTAATGTTCTACGGTCATAGCAACTTATTAAATATAATTTTATTAATATTATGCATATCCGCCTCAAAAAAAGCTATTTGAGACAGGTCAACGCTAGTATGGGACGTGGTCATTGTTCTTTAGGTAAGGTTTGGTAATTAATAATTAAGCCATCTTTTTTTATTCGTATAGCAAGTTGAATTATTTCTCTCATTATTCAGTTATTCTGAGGTATCGAAATTCGGAACATGTCATTGTAAAAAAGTTTTTCCTTTTATTACTCTTAATTTCTTATTAATTACGGGTTTCATCCTGTGACATGATATAAATTAGAGCATAAAAGTATTGATAAAAAAAATATTCGTTCTATATTATTTTGTAGTTAAAATTCAACAACAAAAAAAAAATGCATAAGAATACTGGCCAATATAGATCCAATGACAAGCTGCAAGCCATTTTTTAAAGAATTCAAAATTTTAACAGTAGCATCATTGTACATACTAGAAACATCTAAATTAGTGAGAAACAACCTAAATATGTTTATAAAAAGTGATGATAATTACACTGGAGCAATGACTTTAAGAAAAAGAAATAAATTTGTTTTGCCTAAATCTAGTATGACATTATTTGGTTCAGGACCTTATTCTATGGCAATAAAAATTTACAATAGTCTACCAAATTATATTAGAGAAATCGAGAACTATAATAGTTTTGTAAAATGTCTAAATAATTATTTTATTGATAAATGTTATTATAAACTTAACGAATTTTATAAGCCTATGCAATAAAGTAGCTAATTTAATATTTAAAAAAAAGTAATTTCTAGTGTTGTGTTTAATTTTAATAATGTTATGTTTTTGTTTTGCCGTTAGGTGTTTTACGATATCGAATATTTTAAATAAGCCTGAATTTAATTTTAATTTAAGTAACAATATTGTTATGTCCTTACAGGGCTCATGTGTATGCACCAAACTAATTTTAAGATCCTTAATGTACCACATGAAATGCAATAAATATATTCTATTCTATTCTATTCTATTCAACTAATGATAGTATTGTTTTTATAGGATGGGCAACGCGCATACACGTAATTCTTTTCTTTTGAATTTTAAGGATACGATTATTCGTTTAACCTAATGTTATTTTAGATTAGTAGGTGCCTAAAAAAAATACTAGTTTTTTTACCTCGTAAAAAATTAGATACCGACACAATTCTATTATTAATTTACCTCTAGCATATTATGAAGACGTGGATCACGTATATTCCTTCTTTGTCACATCTACAATAGCTACTGAATTTTCTACAACACAAGTATGGATTAGGCTTAGAATCGATGGTCTCCGATAACCGTCTTAGCTGCAGTTGCAGCCCCATGCCCTCAGGGCACCGATTACCATAACAAGACCCCATAACGCACCTACGGCCACGCCAGACATGCGACAACTCACTTACAGCTACCAAATCCCTTTTCTTATAACAATAAGGTCGAATTTGAAAAAAATATCAGCAAAAAGGTTGCAACTACAGTCTTTTGTTACACTGAAAACAAGAATTTGACAGCCGAACGCTTCGTTTGTCAATTCCTATCGATTATGTACAGCTAGTAAGCAGCCTCGGGGTTATTAAGGGTGCTTTTAGGTATTTTTCGTCGCTAACTAGTTAACAAGTGGTTTAAAATTGGAATTTACATAATAATGCGTGCGGGCGTAACGAAGTTGCGAGGGTACTGCACTCGTCTTGTCGCGCGGCTCCTCCCGCGCTGCACGCGCTGATTATGTATGCACATTGACAAACTCGATTTTGATGAATGACGGCTGACTAGCGCTTGAAAGCACCATGATTTTTATATAACATACGTTTCACAAATTCTGGTCGATCGATGTAAGTACATTTATTTTAACAACGTTCAAACAAACCTCCAATTTATTCCCTTTTTCTCGGAATACTGTGAAAAAACAAGGTTTTTCGAACATTTTTCTAACTGTGTTTTTATTTTCATTTATTTATAGAGGTTTGCATTATCGGTTGCCTATTTGGTGGTTTTATCGGAGCGTACTACAGCGCCCTCTGGCGGCCACTGTGAAAACACAAGCGGTGCGCACGTGGTACGAATTATCAGTATCCCGTGATAAAACAAACGCGAATTGTTTGTGTTTGCGGGGTTGTTTTTAAACAAAACTCTGTGTGGTGATGCGTCGCTTATGTTACGAGCGTCATCTATAAAGCCGCAGAAAACAAGAAGACAACAATTTCGTTAACAAATTAAAATAATTTCAACTAGATACATACTTCAGACTGATTTAATTTTAAAACCAAATAAATAAAAATAATAAAAACAAAACAAAAACATCCTTAGCAGAGCGTAGTTTCGATCTACGGACCTCTGGGTTATGGGCCCAGCACGCTTCCACTGCGCCACTCTGCTTCTGTCTAATCTGACGAAATTATCAAACGCTTACTTATGACGTGAAAATGGGTAGAAACGTCATGTAATACATGGTTACAGGGTAAAAAATTCTGTAAAATGGTACTCCTATTTTTAACCGACTTCAAAAAAGGAGGGTTTTTTTTAAATATCATTATTATACTTACTCACGGTACGTAGTACAGTCGACCAAATTGAATATGACCCTCCTTAAGACAATATTCACAGTAATTTAAATACTATTAGGTTGACATTCGCTTGAACATACATTACCTTAGTAACGAAACTGTTTTGATTTTATTAGACACTGACTATGCTGTGATAAATAGATCGGACAGACTCGACTATACTTGTTCGTGACAACACTGGAGAAATACCATAGACTTATTTATACTATTATGAGAAATACTATCTATATGTCATTAATTATATTTTTTCTCATTGACTGGTTACTACTTGACATCTGATACACTGTCTTAATGTCATTTTATTTTTAAAATTATAATACTTTTTTGCAGTTAAAAAAAGTTAGGGTTATGAACCATATATTATTCGAAATTCAAATCAGGGCTGCTTTAATTAAAAACATATCTAGTGCAGTAATAGCAAAAGTTATAATATAGATCTCAGACCCGTAATGATGCTTTTTTATTAATATTTAAAACGTAGGTACCAAGTGCAACATACACGATTAAGAAAACCTGACTTTTTTATGGTTTCAAAGGAATTATCGGCAGAGTGGGTCATGATTCAGATGGGTCGACTGTACTTAAGTTCTACATTTCCTTCTATTATACGATGTTAAAAAAGTACTTAACGAAATGTCTAATCATAATCATCTAATGTATACTTTTTTTAATAAAATGTGTTCTATCATTTTGGTTATCTTATAAACAACACGGTAAGACTTTAAACAAATGTTCAGCTATTTTTTTTTTAATATTAATTGGCATAATCACAGCTCCATACGCCATAAAAAGCTTATTCAAAACTTCAGCGCTACTCAGCGCTGCACAGTGGCATGAATTTCGAAATGATTTCACAATGGACTCAAAGACTGATAAGTGTTTCGAAACCACTTAATATTGTCGACGAGCGATTCATGATGGGAACTGCAACAGTGGTGTCAGTAGCCTCCGGCAAACACTTACTTCCAAAAAACACTCGCTTCCAAAGGGTGGTTACTGATGTGATGACTTCAGCCATTTAACGCTTGTCGAGAACCCACTTTACTTGCCGATAAGTACTTACATTCTACGCCAGCTTGGGAATAAGTTTTTTTTTAATTTTACTGAACACCTCTATGTATAAAAATTGAACATTGAAAAAAATATTTTAATGTACAATCCGATTGAATTGACAAAAGACAGTGATCCGCTGCAACTTCACTCGAGAATGTATTTTGCAGATTAAAATACGTCGTTTTGTACCGCAAGTTCCCACTTCTGTTGTTCATACATTATTAAATTAATCGCATTATCAGTCATTTTTTGAAGCAAAGGTACCCACAATGATTTTGTAATCTGCCATGTCAATCAATGAAATTAATTGCTATATATGAAGTGATTAATATAGCTTTCAATTTTACATTTAAGTAATGCTATTTTTTCATAAGCATAATACACAAAAAAAATCAACATTGTTTTTTTCATATCGACAGTGACGCGGGACGTGCCGATAGGAGGTAACTATAACTATTATTTTTCGAGAAAACTTCTTAATCGTTTTGAATTTAAAGGCATTTTCGCATGTTTTAGTGAATTTTCCTAGTTTCTGTAAATTTAACAATTGGGAGGTATTGACACTTCGCCATCGTCATGTAACAAAATCGATTCTTCCATAAATTCCACAAAAGATAGATAAAAATTTACTTACCTCAATAAATCTAATTTTATTGTCTATACAAGGTGTTACAAAAATACCCCTGATGCCGAATATGGTATATAGGGAACATCAATCTGAACAACTTTTACTATGGGTCCAACTCTGAAATCGTGAAAAAAAAATCAGCTGTTTCATACAGAAATTAAAATCGAAAATATCAAAATGTATGAATCAGCTGTTTTTTTTCGTGATTTCAGAGTTGGTCCCATAGTAAAAGTTGTTCAGTTTGATGGTCCCTATATACCATATTCGGCATTAGGGGTACTTTTGTAACACCTTGTATAGCTTTTTACTAACAAACACCATTGAAAAATATAACGTACGACACCCACAAACTTAACTACAGCGATCGTGTCGCGGAAATTAACAGACTGCGTATCATTACAACTACAGGGTGCTCCGTAATCGATGGCGACAAAGCGACAGGGCTCCGGGGCCCTGGGCGCCAATAAAACAGCACAAAGGCGCCCCGCTGCGTCCAGGGCCCTATAGCTCAGTGGCGTTAGGTTAATCTCGATAGGATCCGGGGTTCCACTTTTATTACTTTTTACCGTCCATTTAGATACGTGTCCCTAATCATGTCACAGTAATAGACAACTTAGATTAAATTAGAACTAGTTCCTCAATAAATGTTTATATTCGTTATTAGTCTTTTCATACTTGCAAAATTGTTCATAACTTTTTTCACATGAACAATTATTTTATGATGAAAAATAATAATGAAAAAATAAATTAGAATATAAAAAAACTAAATGAATTTTAGAAGTATTATTGTTTGGTTATGATATGAAATACCTACTTTTGATATGGTTAATGTTAATACATATAAAAGTAAGTGATATGAAATGAAACAAAACTTGGTTAATAACTTTACCTTATCTACAAAATAAGTTGAATAAGTGCTAACTTACAAGTTTGTTTTAAGTCAATGAAAAATTAAAAATATATTTACAAGATAATATTCGTGACAATATTTTTTAATTGTATCATAAACAAATAATTTGAATATGCATAAAAAAACAATTATAAAAAGCAAATTTGTCACTAAAAGGAGATCTGAAATAAATTAAAGAGCCAAAAAAATTATACATACTTAATTAAAAAGCACTTATAAATAATATTTTATAAGGTAATCCAAAATGCGTACTTAATTAAAATTTTATTTTGTAAAAGCTTTTTTTTATCCTTTAACTCGAATTTTTTTCGATAACTTGTTTCAATTAATGCTCTTTCAATTGTTTTCATTATACTGTTGACAGTTCAAAACAACCCCATTCCGCACGAACCATAAACCGAAATTAAAACTTTTCGATACATTGCGTTCTCACAATGCGCCTCTCCCTGGCTAAATGCGCCATATTAAGGTGTCGTTAGTCAAATGACGTAACGATACTACAGATTAGAAGTATAAACAAAACTACAATAACACTCAAAATTAATGCTTACAACCTGCTCGTTGAGTGTAAGTTCGCTTGTTAACTTTTGTTGTTTATAACCTTTTTGCCGTAAATAAAGGTTGATAAAAATCCTCATGAATGGGGTGGCGTGTGACGATTTTGGCAATTCAAGCCGATTGCTTTACGATATGTGTATTGTTACTAGTAGTAACGACGCTGGGCCATAAAAATATTTGGCTTCTCCGATATGATCAGTTGCTGATAAGAGATTATGGGATAGAATTTGATATCGATTCAATCAATAAAAACGTTTCGTGCCTATTTTTTTATTTTGTACCGAGGTAACTCTGAGAAACAAAAAGATAATAAAAACTTTTGAAAAGTGAAAACAATGAGTAGACAATATCGTCTTTTAAGTCTTAACATTGAAATCGATACTAATCTTCGACAGTTAATGTTAAGGTGCATCCCATACCGAATGTTGCGCCTTCAGATGTTTTTATTTAATAAGTTGTTAATAGAAACTGATTTTTTATAAAACTTTATGTGGAATTTTAAAACCCATAGTATTTTTAGAAGGTATCGTTACATTCCCTCGGTAATCATTCGTAGAAGTCGATAGCAAATGTGTCAAAAACGGCCATATTTTGCTATCTACTTCTAGAAATAACTGCGAGGGAATGTAATACCTACTAAAAATACTAGACTGTGGGCCTTAAAAATTCCACGTAAAGTTTTAGTAAAATTATGTGTTATAATTACAATAATAAGCAAAATACGCCGCGGCGTCACTTTCGGTCTGAGTACCTACCGTCTGAAATCATAAAGTTTACATAAATTCCTAGTAGAACAACCTTAAGTATGAGTGCTAAAAACATTCAACGTTGAAAGAAGAAAAGAAAAAAAACATTTATTTTTGTGATCTATTCCTTTCTAATACCAAAAACTAATACCGAATGGTATTTGTTTAAAACTTTTATAAATTTGGTATTCGTTGGGAATATTAATTTTATAAAGGCAATAATCAAATACCATTGGTATTAGTTTTTGGTATTAGAAAGGAATAGATCTGTCATCGATAGAACATACATGTCATTACATATACAACGATACACAATTTATTTCATCGAAGTGCACTTATAAAGCATAAACCTTGCTACAAACAATTCGAATAAGTCACAACTTAAACTCGGCTACCGCATTCGTCATTAATAAAAACTAAATCCATGATAAGTTATAGCAGTTCGCGACGTTATCGCGTATATTAACTGGATGTATTCAAACAATGACGTCACGGCGACTCCGGCCGCCACTCGCCGACATAATTCATAAAATAATAGTTGCCGTCGTCAAAAGGGACGTTTAACAAATGATACGGCGTACTTCTATTGTTAAACCTTTTGTTGTTTTGCTCGTACTTGCTACAAAGGGGGTTGAAACGACACAAGTGAACAACACGACAAACTTATTAACAACTTTAGCGTCTAAAAGATAAAGCTTCTTTTTGATGAGAGTTGTGGAACTTTTTTTATTTTTGCATCATTCGAAATGTGTACGGCTAATAAGTCAGATGTGTATAATTATTATTTTATTGCCCGCGATTCGAATGCAAGTCATGAACGTTTATGTTTGGGTGCAGTTCTTCTCTTTTTTATTTTGATTCTAGGGATCATTGCAAATATTGCAATGCAATGTTGTTGTAATATTATTTTCTAAAACAAAAAAAGAAGACGTGGAAGTAGAATATTTTTCGAATCATGATGCTACGAGCGCTACGACCTACGACTAATTCGTAATCCGTACATTTCCTCATATCAAACAAAATGTTGACAGAACTATAGTTTTAATTTTTTTTGTATCAATAACAATTAAACAAGTCAAGAAAAGAAACGTATTTTTTCCGATGTTTCTATCAATTGAAAAGGAATGTTGAATAAGGAAAATACTATGTGCTGTGATTCAAAGTACATCGATACTTGCAAAACGAAATAATATTTCTTGTATAACATTTTTTTTCTAATTGTTGAGAACTTTGAATTGATACTGAACCCTATGGAACCAGACAGGCCATCGACAAATTTGACTTTTCATCTCATTCATTGTTCATATCCACGCGTGGGCTGTATGATATCGTGTATTGGTGTGACGCGAGCTGTCAGGCGATACCGATTTATATCTTATTCGGCATCTGTAACTAAATGTTACTGGTACTTATACATTACACATAATACATTAAAATTTTTGTTATTTATGAGAGCTTGGCAACATACTGCCGCTTGATATTTTTTCAAACTTGCCTCTTTAGAAAGCAATTTCTAAATAAGCTTCATTTGTATGTCGATGTGGACAAGAATCGTTGACTTTATTTGGTTTGACCCTATCGATTGATATCATTAAAGTCCTAGCTGTTTTTTCGAATTTTTGCCTTGGTTCGATTCCTGGGTGTGAGCAGTATATTTGAAAAAATCTTAGGATGCATTTTTGTTTCTTTTCAAAAATAAAGTAATATTTCTTTTGAGTGAAATTTGCTATCTCCGTTGTTTAGAGTATTTTCCCTCAAAGTGGCATCAAAAAATTCCATCATGTATAGTGCCACCACATTTTGGCAACTATTAATAATGGTTATTTAGGTACGTAATTAAGTTAACAATATGATACGATGACAGTTTATTTGTGTGATCTGTTTAAATTTAAATACTATCTTCATCGTGAAGTGAAGTTCAAAGTGTACCTAGTGAAGTTTAAAATACAAGATTCCTTTTAATAGCTATGGAACGTAGTAATTACAATTTTCTTTGGTTACAAATACAATGTTATTAATATAAATAATGCAGATTTCATCCTCCTAAAACTTTATAATCTGGCTTTGGCTTTCCGCCACATAAAGTCCCAATCACACAGTCCCACCAAACAGACAAACACAGACAATTCCCACGGAACTATTAATCTGCGACACAAAAACAGCGTCATGCGTTTTGTCGTCTAATGTTTTAGGAATGCGCAGGCGTCGATACCATCGCCAGTATTCGCCACGTGTCGCAGAACCCTCGGGGCACGTGCTGTTCATTATTTTCGCGCCGAAATGTTCCAACATCGCTTTGTTCGGAGATTAGGCGTGAGGGTCGCTACTGGTCTGTTTTCTGTCGGGTATTTTACGTATACGAGCTTACTTAATTAAGTAATTGGCTTTTAACTAAATTTTTACTGTGCAACACTGAATAGAGCGAAATTTTTGAACTGAGATTAGTCATACCAAAAGAACAATACACTATTTAATTACGTCCAATTTTCAAATTAAATATCAAGAAGGTACTAATTGCCTTCAAAGGCAGAATATTTAGCACTCATCACCTACGTCCTCAGTTGTTCACCAGAGATCTAATTCCAACTGCAAGAGTGTACCAGTTTTAAAACTCCAATACCTTTTCTTCGTCAGTGTGAGTAATATGTAAAAAAACACCAAAATCATACTATGCGCATCGATCTTTCAGGGCCTAGTTGTTATGAAAGTTAGTAAAGTGTTCTTAATTTCAAACTTATGTTTGAATACAGCTAAGGATGTTCTTTAAAAAAATCAAAGCTATATTTTGACCATTTGTGCCTCACCGACCCCATAGAGCCACCGTATCAATAGCTGGTTTGTTTAGGCCCCCTCATTATACCCCAGCGCTGGGCCACGTCCGTGGGCGGGGCGGTATATTTATTATTTTTGTCACCATTGTACCGCGGATTATAGCAGCATTTAGATGAAATTGGGGATAACGCCGACTAATCCCGCACTGTTTTGGGAATATCGATTCTTTATTGCACGCGCGAGCGCAACAGCTCGATTTTCTATCGCTACATATTATGAGACGTCCCTAGAACGAATATCGTTTGAAAGTAATGGAAATGCTTTTTAATTGGTTTCATATTTTTTATATGAAACCAATATATTTTTTACATTCACTTCATGCTAAATGCTTAAAATTTATTTCACAAAGTTTTCCTTTTTTTGTTTGCTAAACTTTACTATAACAATGTATTCTGTGCTAAAACAGTAGCCTAACTTGAAAGTCATAGAAAGGTGTCATTTTCAAGGTACGGAAAACAAATTGAAGTGAAGAAAAAATTGCACAACAATGAGGGCTTTCCAAAATTACAAAAAACTGTAGGCTCGATAGATGGCGCTGATAAATAGGCAAGTGTCAACTGAAGAAAACGTAAGAAAAGAAAACATAATTCATATGAAAACTCCGAAAACACCGCTAACAACCGACGAATGACTTTTCTTAAGCACAGGCCGTTTATTTTTCAAATCCAATTTTGACACTTCACTTGTCCATTAACGCCATCTAGTGAGGCAAATACTTACTCTTTTTTAAAATGTCACTTTGAAAAGCCCTTATTATCCAAATTCATGTGAATATTGTACCATTTAGAAACTATCGCTGGTTGGCCGAGTGCCCGATTTAATTCCATAGTTAGATGCTATCTGCGGGCATTTTGGCAACACTTCAGTCACGTACTGCATTAGCACTACAGTTGGCACAGTGTAACGATTCGCAGTATGTCACTTTGATTCTAAGTTTAATTGTAAATACCCCAGGTGACGACCCAATCATTTCCAGTCCTTAAGATAGTGGAAATGATTGGGTCGTCGCCTGCACTACACAGTGCAAAATATCTTTATGAATATTACACAATACACATATTCATATTATCATAATTATGATAGGTATTTTTTTTCCAAAACGTTTAAAAGCTTTTCCAAGTTGCCGTTTTAAAAATCTAGCTTATGATTTAATTTTCACCTTCAATTAAATTGCAAGAAAATATTTGTAAAAATAATACCATAATCAAGAATGCATTCCTAAGTGGCCAGTCAAAAAAAAATTCTTAGGAAAAAATTTGCAGTATCTACCTAATTATGTTCACATTTAAATACCCTGGCCAAAATGCATATTTTTTCGAAATATCGCAGAAAACGTAGCAAAAATTCAAAAATTGGTTTTCGCCATGTCCAACCGTGCATTGCCTACACTATGAATGTAGTGAACAGCCCTCCCTTACCTCGACTGTATCAGATCTTCGTCTGAGAGTAGGAACGTCAAAATGGCGACTGAAACTGTAGATAGTACAATTGAGGAGGTTTAATATCTCTGAGAATTTGGGTGCTTATTGTATGCAGTCAGTAGACACGTCTTAGGAAATAGTTTTGATTGTATAAAGACATGTCAATGAAGCTCCAGGAACTGGGGACGAGACGACTAATTATAGTAGCAGATTTGGCATTTATATAAATGGTTGATTAGGTATTTTAATTTAATTTAATTCTGAAATATATCGTAGAATAGAAAAGGTGATGAAAACTCGTGTTTACGTTAAATAAGAATCAAAATACGTCATGTTTTTTATTTTAATGAAGAAAGTTCGTTCATAACAGTGTACCTATTATTACAAGAACTTACTTTTTATTAAAGCTAAGCAATGATTTGCTTCGTAGTTCTAAAAAAAACTTTTATAACCGTAAGAAGATCTTATTTAAAAATTGAAATTATGATAATTGGACAATTAGTTACAATGCATAGGTACAACAAAAACACAAAGTTATCATCCATTTACTTAAATATTCTCAAAATAAAACTATTATTTCTAGTTATTTTATTCGATTTTAAGATATTAGTTACACAGCTGAGAAATTAGAAAGATGACTTAATTGAATAATATTTTCCCAATTAGCTTGGTCTCAGGTTCAATTCAATTGTCTGGCATCTCAGCTGGTTTGTTTTACTTAGCTCTATCTTCAGAGTTACACAATCCGTTAAAATATTTAATTTCAAGAAAATTCCACAAATTTCTCATTACTGCTTTGGATATTGTAGTTAAAACTAGAAACAGGTACGAATAAACATAAGTATTCAGCAACCTAGCTAGAAACTGCTACAATTTTTAGTTCCGAAATTCTTCAATTTCAACACGTTCCGTTTTATTTTGTAGTAAGTACCAATTTTGGGGGCTTATTACACAGTACTATTATTAATTAAAAACCCAACGAACCTCATTAAAACGACATCAGCATCGTCTAATACCAGAAATCCATACGAGAAAAATCATTACTTGGGATTGTTTTGAAAAAGGCCGCCCTACGGCGGACGGCAATCAATACAGGGCCGCACTCGGCCGGAATACTAAGCAGGGCAGGTACTTGCCCCTAGCGCCGGCCCGCTGGGGTGGCTTCGTTTCCTGCACCGATATAATCGTAATTTTGTTTGTAAAATCCAGACTTGGCGTGACGACTGAGGCAGACACTCGATCTAACGTCATCAGTGAAGTATTAACGGGGACAAAACTACTGTAACGATACTTAAATTGGTTAACAATTGGTAAATAAATAATTATCATTTCACCGAGTCATTAAAGTTTAGAGATTCCAACAGTTACATCATAAAAATTGTGAAATCTTTACAATTTTTCATTGGGAAAAATATAGTAAAGTATATGAGTAATGTACTAATGTGTTTTGTTACTCACTGTGTTGAGCATACATGCTTTTACTAAGTATCAAGAAACATTCAATATTTTTTTTGTGTCCTCTTATTAGAGGATATAATTCTATCATTTTATTATCTCACTGTCGTTACAATGTTACTTTGTCTGTATTAAAATTTTGCTCTGCTTAATCTATGGAAGTATTTTACGTACCGTTTACTTTAACGCAAAAATTATTGTACAATAATAAAGTTAGGAATTTAACATTCCTTCCAATAAAACACATCTTCATATCGACCGATACAGTCTCATAAGTCATAACCATTGCGATTTTCAGGGCATTTAAAAGTAACCATTCGACAATACTATAATGTCTGCAGTTGAGCATTTAATATTGAGCTTAACACTCAGTATAAAATGTTTGTACAGAAACAATAACATTCTACCACTCGTTACTACAACTGGTGTATTCATTACCACGGGATATTATGAATTAATTTATTTCACATATCGTCAGGGAATAATGAAATTGCTATTGGAAAACAAGAGTTCTAGAAATGTCCAAGGCAATTCGACTGATACCACCCGATACCATCAGCAGGCGTTTTAATTTGTCCAACAACAAAAAGTGGAGGCTTTCGCCGCTTCCTCGGAGCGGAGGAGGCTGCGAACGACGAGGATTGTTTTTTTGAATGACAATCGATATTGTGGCGCTCGTGCGGAATGCTAAGCAGCCGCGCTCTGCGTTATGGCTGCCTCGGCCATGGGGTGGTGTGCCTCGCTCTAATAATCCGAATTATTTCGCATTCTTAAAATCATAAACTTTGTTGTAAGAAATTATTCAATGAAAAAATTATTCATAGTCGTTATGGGTATTTTTATAGAAAATATTTGTTTTCTAATATTCAAACCTACTATTTGATAGAAACTAGTAACCTCGCGTAGGATGAGTAATCTTAGTTTTTATCTTAGTTTTTATGGATACGGATATGAATCTTTTTTAAATTGATAAGAATATATTTTTCTAATATAATCGATTCGAGAAACAAAATTATGACCATTCGCCCAAACTCTCACTTTCTCCGATCTGTGTTTGTAACGTTTGTTTTTAGAGTGTTGTATGTAACAAACAGTTGAACCAATTTTTACCGCGGCTCGGCGGCGAGCACTTGCGCAATTTGCAATTCAAAGTTCACCCTTGAACTTCGCAACAACGCACACATAAATATACAGTTCGTGGACTCAGACAAAGTTGATAATAAGTAAATCTTCGCCGGTTCTTTCAAAAGTGTTAGTGATATTTTAGGTGTTTGTCAGGCTTCTTCCATCTACTTTTTCATCGTTTCATAAAAAATATGATGACAACTCTTTAGAACTGCTTATGAAACTATAACATTGTTTATTTATTTTTTTAGTTCATTTGCTTCATAAAAAAATATGATGACAACGCTTTAGTACCACAAATGGATCTTTAACTTTTTTTATATGACTGCCCAGAGCTATAAATCTAATCAATCTTAAAACTAATATTAAACAAATCTCAGTCTGTTAGTTTTACTTACCAATTTAATATTTTTCATGTCTTTGAAAATAAGCCATGTTTCAAAAATGTTCAGCGGAAGTTAAGCCCTCTTTGTTATGGAAATAGTATTGCGTCATGAAGCGTAGATAAACTTTGACATGCGAAGTATGGAACCTCGAGAATATTGAATGAAAGCCCAGTGCAGGCCTTTGGGATGAGGGTGAACAATGTTTTATGGCTGTTCTTTTATAGCCAGAGTACTTTTTTTTTAATTTTCCCATATATACAGTGGTCCAGAACAGTTCAATTTGAAGATACTTCAGTAAACAAGAAAGTGCAAACACTGGAGAGTTATATGGTCTATGGTATGGTCCGTATTACATTAAGTCAATCTCGCGATCGGAAGCTCCCGAATATCGAAAGCACTCATCTCGAGGAGCAATCCAATCATCTCAAACAGTAACTATCTGCGATAACAATGGTAACCCTTGAGAGACCAAATCAACTCAGCGTTCCCTTGTTGACTTTTGACGTTCACTATAGGCGTGTTATCTTAGTTTACTTAATCAGTAGCGAAACGCAACCGATTCGGTCTCTGGGGTGCTCCTAACCGGTTAACCGGTCCCAGTCCCCCCGAATGGGGTTGTACCGACGTGAAAGGAAAATATTCCTTATCTTTTTAATTATAACGCAGCGACGTTCCGCCAGATCGTCTGTTTTAATTCCCTTGTCCTCGGGGAGCGAGATAATAAAACGCGATATGTGGACGTTAGTATTAATTTTGCTAGTTTTGTTACCTAGTCGCCGTTGTAATTATCTCTGCTACGTTATTTTCAAAAAGATGAAAAATGTAAGGAGTTTTTATAAGAATTAGATGAATCAATTGTTGATAAGTTTAAAACTATAAAGGGTTTAACTTAAAAGAAAGGCAACATTACAATTGCTTTCTTGCATTCTAGGTACACAGAACAAAACGCTCTATATTTCCTAAAAATAATTTTTTTCTAAATTATTAGCAAAAAGATTTACGATTTACAAATAGCCTGGCGATACATTTCACGCGGTTATCCCTCAGCGATATGACAGGCGAGCAAACCCCCAAATCTGGTGTCAAACTACATCCCATCTGTCACTGCAGCCGCCATAAAAACTTAATAAGCGATCCGTCACCATAAAATAGCCATTAAAAAGCCGTCGGACGCTTTTAAAAGTGCATCAAGAAATGAAATCGGTAGTTAATTACCAGGAGACTTGGCGGATTGGGTTTCGCAGGGGAGCGCGCTAGGTCTCGCACTTATCTCGCCGACTCAATTGGACCGCTCATAACAAATGTACTGCTCTTATTATATTCATCTGTTCACTAGTGAAGAATTTGGAGTTGAATGAACATTAATAGAGACAAAATCTTTTATGATTTGTAGCTAGAAAAGATATGAAATTGTTACTAAAATTAATGTAATCTAAACCAAGTTTAGACTTAGTCAAGTATATTTACCGGATGTCCAAATAATAAAACATCTTAACTTATGTTGTAGATACGAATAATACGGCTAGCAAAAAATCTGAATTGATAACCTCCTTTTTTCAAGTCGGTTCAAAAATTAATTAATTAATTAATGAGCTTTTGCTGAAAATGTTGACCGAAAATAAAAACAACATTATTTCGATACTGTTTGATATATGTTTACATTGGAATAACCCAGAAGAAAACATTTATTTCACATTAACACACCATAGCTAGAATTTCAGCGGAACTTAATAAAAATCTTATAGCCGAATGGGGTGACGACATCTTTAACCCCTAAACGAGCATATGCAAATATTTACTATCAGAACACATAGGCACGCACATAGCGACCCTGTTCACGAGTGAACGCTCGAGTGACTCCTAACGAATCATCCGGTCGCCCTCGGTGTTTGCAGATACCCGCCTACGCAGGTACCGTATTTACCTACCCGTTCAAATTCGCTGGTCTCCGAGGCCCCCGGTCCAATCGCAGGGGTACGTTCGCCTGTTAATTGCTATCTTGTTCGCGGCTATGATTTATATTTTGTACGTTTTGTGGCGGTCGCGTTCGGATTCGCGTGTCAGCGTTCTTTTGTTTGTGTTGTGGTAACAATATTTTGATTGCTGTAATTGGCGAATATTGTTTTTGAAAGCTTTTAGAAATTCACGTGCATTCCATTTAGTTTGGTACTAGCAATAACAAATTCGCATGTTTTGCTTGTCTAAATTTAAAATGTATTCTTCGAAAACTACAATCCGTAATGATTTATATCGATGGCCAATTTATATTTTCTGTTTTCAACATATGCAAACTTGTGTTAATTGATTATATCATGGGCGTCGGCAGCAGGGTGCAAGGGGGTACACTTGCACCCCCCTGCCAGAAAGGAAATACATGGAAAAAAATACAATTTTTCATTAAGTTACTATTTGAATAAAAACTGAAGGTTGCTGTCCAAATGTGTTCATTACCTTGTCAAAAAATTCAGTATCCTGCTCTATTAAGTAAGTTAATAGTATAATGTGTAGACGTTGATGCACATCCCTGAAAAAAAAACCTGGTGGCGCCTATGGATTATGTCCTTATCGCCCTTATATCCGAAATAAGTGCAAAAATATTTTCAATGTAGTTGTTACATCTGAACTGAAATACTCTACAACAAAAGCGAAAGATGAGATAATTATATTTGAAAATTATGAATGCATCGTCTGTCAATAGCACAATCAAGAGGAACACCTTGAAAATAGAAATATAATCCAATCCCGCATCTCATTATCGGTTTGTTTTAAATAAAAGCCCGAAATAGCCCCTTTGCATTGACAAATAACACCCTGGCAACTTCCTTATTAGCGAATCAGTTTGTAGGGGACAACCGCGCGGACTTCGACACGGTCCCATTATAACTTAACCAGCTAAACGAATTGCGTACTTACTCCTTTTAGAGAAGGTTGATATTCCCAAGTTGTGTGTAGGGTCGAAAGGTCGTATGCGTAGTTAAGGGAAGTTATTCTGCGGTGAACCAAAATGGAGCTTGTTTTTGGTGAAAGGCGTCAGCTTGTATGATAGGATTTGTGTATGGAAGTATGAACTAATCTCCCTCCGTGGCGTTTGATAACTCAATAACGTCGCATAATGAGAGGACGGCCTTTGATGACGAGTTCTCAGCACTCCCGGGAGGGGGGAGGGAGGTGACGAAATCCTAATTGTAGATAAAAAGATAACTTTGACGCGCTTACAGGGGACTTGAATATTGATTGGACACATTTGTGCATTTTGCTGGTGTAAATTACTCCATATGAGCTTTTTCAGATGAAATAGGATTATGTTTTCCAGATTACTCCATCTGTTGTTCTTTTATAGGAACACTTATTTTTAAAATATATCTCTCCTATGTCAGGCTCATCAATTCTGATGGCACTTGTACTTATTCGTAGATAAAAGAAAAATTACATTCTACGACATAGGAAATACATGCAGCCTTTAAAAAAAATGTTGTCAATGACATTTATAAACAAAGCCATCCAAAAATCGAAAGATCGCATCACACGCTCCAGAGAAGACACACAATAGAATCCAGACAACTTCATAAAAAACATATAAGTATGTTATCAGGGAATGGGATCTAAACAACATTCGCGCCTCCATCTGTCCGTCTGTACGTCACCGGACCCCGGTGAGCGCGACAAATTGCAAAATTAAAACTCCCTTGATAATATCTTGGGTGTTATAGTGGGGTGCGGTTGCAAAGTGTTCGCTTTTTAGTTGAGATGTGACATTTAATATCATGACATTTTAATTGAACGAATCATGCTTCAATTTTTATGACACAAAACCATATTTTCCATTAAGAATAATCCTGACCAAAATTATTTATTTTAAGAAAGTTTACAGCTTTCAAAGGCATATGAATAAAACATTATAAGTACAATTTACACATCAATAAATATAATAAGCATGAATACAAACCGTTTGAAAGCTTTATGGGTCATTTTTCAGACGCATTGGATCCATGAGCGAGTTCAGGCTTAAATAAGTTGTCTATAGCAAGTGTCAGATTTGAATTCAAAGTCAAAATTTTCAGTCAGTGCTGTAGAAAAACATACACATACTTATGAAAAATATATATTTATAATAATAAACATACTTGCCATGAACAGCATTCAAACCTGAATCTTGTTCATGGATCTGACACGTCTGAAGAATGACCTTACCAACAAACATCACACCCAAGCCAAAAGCATCTGCAATTTTTTCTAACATTCCAGTCTCGAGCATCCGAAGATTCAAGGAGTATTTTTGCACCATGTTCCTTATCCGAATGAAATATTCCGACTACCCCTAACATCCGCAACAACGTCGCGAGCTGCTGAGGCGTCGGTTTTTTGTCGAGCGCGTGCGTTTTATTGGCGAGGCCAATCTCGAGGGCTGCACCAAATAGGTACCACTCCACTCGAGCACTCTCCAACTTTCTTTATATACGGTTAGTTTTTTACAGTCCTGCATTGAAGCATTCTTACTGCCATAAGCGTAACTGATAATCCATCAATTTCAATGACGACATTAAGAAATATGTTTTTGGCGAGACATCTTTTGCTATTCAAATTCAAAATTCAAAACTCATTTATTCAGTCTAGGCTGTTACAAGCACTTGTGAATGTCAAAGAAGCTACGCCATCTATGCTATGAAATGGAAGCTATGAAATGAAAGTCGCAAAGATATCCCTCTCTTTTTCAAATTTTGTAATTTCTGAATCATCTTCTTTAACCAACTAACCATCCATATTTTCGATTTTTGTTTGTATTGTTCATCAAGGGCTTCAAGTGAATCAACTCATTTTCCTTCAGGGTACCCATTTAACTAAACTAAAGTATTTTTCCACTCATTAATTACTCCGTTATTATATTTCCTTCACGTAATACGCACTGGCTAATAACACAGAGCATAAATTACTCCGTAAATTGAAATACAGTTGTCAAATGACGAAATAATTAGAAAATGTTCGTGAACGTATTACTATGTACCGTGCCGTGTTGCCGGCAAATTCTTCGAATAAATTAGTATTAAGGAATTCTTTATTAATATGGTGATTGAATGCCATGTAGTGTTAAATTGTTTTCTTATTAATCATAATTAAACGCGCTATATTTAGGATAAAAGTGATTGGTGTGAGTGATCGGCTGATACGCGGCTTAGCGGTCACGCTAAGTGGAAAAAGCTCAAATGGGGAAGCAAAAATGTGTATCATTACTAAATTATTTATTACAAAAAACTAGAGAAATAATGACTACAATGATAATTATTTTAATTTAACAGTTTACTTCTGATTTCTTTCTATTGTGAGCTCTAACTCCTAATCTGCATTCGATCACAATTTTGGCAGTGAAATATTGTATCAAATTATTGCCGAATCACGGCAACCACCCCGCAGCCATGGAGCGGGGCGGGGCGTATATTTCCCGCTATTACAAAACGAATCATCCAAAACATAATTCTACCGCGAATCCGTTCTAAAACGGAGTTTTATTGTACTGACCAGTCTGGGGACTGACGAAAACTCGGCAAAACACGAATCGGGCTCATGTTAATATGTGAGGTATTTTTATTTGAAATTTCCATTTACACGCCACCTCCATCCCCCCTAATCCATATTCATGGGATGCACCCTCCGTACACTTTCTCCGTGCAGCGCGATATTTCGTGTGATCTGTGTACTGAAATCTCGACGACTAATGGGTCTGATTTATGGATACTTTTTTCATTATCCTCCTTGTCTTGTTAGATAGAAATATCAACCATTATCTTCGAGTCGACGTCGAGAATTTGTAACTTTTCCGAGATGAAATATTGCACATTTTCAGGAATAAGCGAGAACAGATTTTGTGATAGAGTACTAAAATTTTCTTTGAAATGAATGGCAGCGACTCTATTATCCACTTACAAAACTAATTTTTCACGACTTGGAAAAACAAACTTAGAATGGACTCTCACAATTAAATTTTTATTTTAATTTAAAGCCAATAATGTAAATAGGATACTTTTCCTGAAAACCAGTAGAAAGTGACAATATCGGTCGCGGCCAAGCCTGAAAAAGGAAAAAACGGTGCTCAAAGTCTGTATCAACTATTTTATATTCTGTAACTGGAACACATGTTGCGGTTTTTCATTTTGTGCGCGGTATCGACGATGCCCAAGCATTGGTGGAGGTTTTGCTTGTTGTTTCGACTTTGGACTTTATACCAATAGAAATAAGGTGGATTAAATGGATTTTAGAGATGGTTATACAAATTGTTGTTGGGTTTTTCGGGTAGTAACTTAGTGGCGTTTGTATTGCGTTTGTTTTGCGCGGTCGGGAAGTTGGGCCGGTGCGGGAGATTCATGTGCGTTGTAAACTTGTAAAACTGAAATATTAAATGCTTAGTTTGCGGTTTATGGAGGACACTGTTATTGTAGCTAGCTTTGCTGACGGTAAGTTAAAATTATCAGTAAAAGGCTGAATAAGAAATTAAATTGTAGTACCCTGTGTCTACTTTTACTTTCTAGTCTCTTACTAAATTGGAAATTATTTGAAACAAGTATCAAAAAAATTATGAAAATCCTATCAAAAAATACAATTATTCTATCTTAGTTAGCACTTTTTTGACATTTAAGTTGAAACAAACATATCTGGTAGGAATAATATTCCATGTAAGTAAATATTTTATAATTGCCAATAAACTATGGGATGTGTAAGTAAAAGTATGATTTAGCTATTAACTAGCATAAGGTTTCTAAGCTTAGGTATACCGTTGGACGGAAGTGCGTCACACGTGACGTCACCGGACACCGGAAGCGGTCGTGGCGCCGCCCGCCGGAACCGGAAGTCGCCGCATTGCACGTTATCGTCTTACGAGGTCACTGACCGATGATAATGATGATCTAGTGCTAGTGCTTATGTAATACATAAGGAATAGCTGTATTCACTACGTGGCTAGGTATCACTCTACAAAAACAAAAAAAATATTAATTACTTCGCACGTAAGAATTCGTGTCCCATTAGAACTTTGCAAATAATAGAAACTTATTTGTTCTTCCTAAAAATATTTTTCAATTTCAATTTCCAAATTGACAAGCTCACGCGTGCACTAGGCATTGAAATAAAACACTTTTAACGGATACTAGAAGGACTTCAATTATTAGTTGGTATTTAGTTTATTATTTTGTTTTCCCGATGTTTCGGCACCTTTGCAGCTGCCGCGGTCACGGGGCACTGGAGCCGCTCGTGAGCCTACCCTCCAGCGATGATTTTATAAAGACGTTCAGATATTTATATTTAACAAAAAAAAATATTGACTCAAGTGAATGTCATTTATAAGTGAATTAAAATAAAGCGATTTGCAACCTTTTTGCTTTAGTCCTCCCGTGACCACGGCCCCTGGAAAGGGGTCGAAACGCCGCGAATTAAAAAACGAATGAATCCAAACTAAATAATTCAAAAATAACACCTGAATTAATAATATACGCGCTGTAATCCGTAAAAGTGTTTTATTTCTAATGAGCTGTACGCGGGGAAGTCTTGGAAGTGTCATAATTTAATTTTGTGAAAGTAATTAATTCTAAAAACAGAGAATCTACTGAATCTACCACCAATGCGCAAAATTGGGAGGCCCCTCCAAGAAAGAAATGGCGAAAGAAAACTTAAGAGGGTTGCCGACCTCCGTCTTTTATATTTATCAATTTCTTTACTAAAGGAACTAACCGTATCATTAGACCCTGCAATGATACGGTTTGCAGGGTCGGTACGGTACGGTATACTATCAAATAAAAACTAATTACCAAAGTACTTTCAATAAAACTAAGCATTCATTTTCAATTAAGGTTCGTTTTGTGAAAACGTAAGAAACTGACGGAGACAAGTGACCCTGCGTTAATATGGATAATATTATATGAGGATATTTCCTTTTTAGCCGTCTGATATAGGGAACTCTACTATGTTGAAGGTCGCGGAAAAATAATTCCTCTATTTCTAACCGACACAACATGAATTTCATCTTGGTCTACCTATCTTAAACTCAACATCAACAAGTCTGCATATCGGACATTATCAGTAATCTCTCGAAGATGTAAACAGAAAGCATGGCAGATCTGCACAGACGTAAAAATAAACCGACAACTTATCATAAATATCCTCAAAACTCGCAATAAAAAGCCACCGATACCAGACAGGGAGACCCCGCACAATGGAGCGAAATGAAAGCAAAACTTAGTGTAATTAATTTCAAGTAGGTACCTACTCAACGCTTTTGTAATAAATCGTTTCATCCGAGTATAAATTTTATCCATCTCAGACGTGAACCTCGGCGAACGCACCGTCCCGCTCGCACTCGCAACAAATTTGCATAATATCACGTCACCTGTCCCTTTCTCGGATTCACAAATGATTTCCACTTTCCCGCTTTTCTCTAATCACGTGTCTTAAATGCCTTCGACATGCCCACGCCACTTGTAACCTTATATTCTAAAGAATATTGTTTGAAGTTGTTTGTGTATTCCTCATCGCAAGGGTGTCCGTGCGTTAGGTAAAGTTTGTAGAAATAATTTCACTTAGATATCGGTAAGCGAATAGTCGACGAGTTGTCGACTTAGCCTGGAGATAAGAGGCAATAATTCTTAATCTGGCGGTAGAGGGAGCCTGGGTCGCGGTAGAGCCGTTGTTTTAGAACAGCCATAATTTCATACTGGAAGTTGTGAGAAGTTTGGTGGCAGCCACCATTTACTGGCGAAGATGTAAATATGAACTCTCGGTTGTGATTTCTCGTTACCAACTCGCTGATTGGATTACTTGATTTAGTTCACTTGATATGAGTTTCATACGAGTTTCATAATAATATATCGAAGAGATTTATAGATTTTGGTTGCTAAAAATAATGCCTACTTTTATTCGGAACCACAAACAGTTTGATATAAAAGTAAATATGTGGATATTTCAGATAGGATCTATAGACCAATAATTATTTTTGGTCACCCATCCCATGACCCACCTTGCGAAAGTTGCTTAACCTCCGCAATCGCTGGGTCAGATGCTAAACCACTGAGCCACCGAGCTCCTCAGACTTATCAGGGTTATTTGTATGGAAAGTCGATAATTTTGTCTTTTTTTGGAAAAGTCGTAGTTCGTAGTAACAAACGTAGTTGTGATGTTAGTAGTAAATCGCTCCTGCGAGGTTGTTGGAGTGTTATGAACAACCCTATAGGTAAGCCATTAAGTATGCTGATTGCTATTGTTTTTTCGATATTGTAGGTGCATCTTCTTGTGCATTAGTAAGTGCATTTTTATTTTGACTTTAAGAAAATATCACTATGTTAATCTCCAGCGGGTAGTTGGCAAATCGGCAAGAGCTAAGCGTTACTTACGTTACCTTCAGGACAATTAAGGCTGAAATTTACGGAGCGTGTGTCGAACAATCAGCCAAGGAAGGTACAAGCGCAATACATAAGCATAAGCGATTTGTGCAGTAGTTTCCGAGTAAATGTAATATATCAAAGTATAACGTTCCCAGAAAATGTTTAAACATAATTTGCTAAGCACAATAGAGTGAGTTGGGCAAGATGAAAAACGGGGTAAGACAAAAAGCCATTCATCCGATCTTGTGTTGTTTTGGCAGTATTGGCAATGCCGGCAACATTGTCAAGGCCACCATTTCACGTCCCACCCCTCAGTCAGCGTTTGCCGCTTTGTCGCTTTGAGCAAATGGTTGTGTAATGTGCAAATTTCCGCGCTGCGACATTTTTGTAAGTTTTTTGAGTATTTTGATCTTACCCCGTGTTCTATAACTTTGCTTAAAGAGTAGGTGTGTAGGTGTAAGAGTACGAGTGTTTTATTGAAATATTTACCTATCATTTTTCATTCTTGGTTGCGTTATTACATCTATATATGGCTATTTGTCATATTTTAGGATTTATTACAACTTTCTGTCTTTACCCATCAATATTTTGACGGGGTAAGAAGAACTTATAAATTTTCGATCTTTCCCCATTTTCATAAGTCATACTAATGGTTCTCAAACTTTACCGGTCAACGACCTTGAGGTAAGGTCAATGATCTAAAAATAAAAATAAACTGTTTTTTAGGGTTCCGTAGTCAAGCCAACAAGGAACCCTTATAGTTTCGCCATGTCCTTCTGCGGCTTAGCTCAGAGGCCCGTACTGGAAAGCTTTAATTTGGCATAAATATTATTATGAAATCTTGAAAATTTTCTCATAAATCACAAAATGTGAAAGTCGTGGGATAGGTCTTTTAAATGTTTTCTGCTAATTGTCAAATGAACTCGAAAATTTGGAGTTTTTTCAAATAATAATAAAGTTATAAGAATAATTCCACTTTATAAAACAAATATTTATTTCCTTTCCTTTTTCTTCTTGTATTCGTAAAGGTCCAACATCTTCTTGTGTTGTGAAATTGAATCATTATTGATCTAAATCTTTTTTTTATTTATTTATTCCCATTGGATAACAACATTATTTTTCTAAGCACTTGTCACTTGGCCTAAACTCTCCGGCTGGATTAACTAAACGAAAGTATGTACACCTAACTCCTATAAATTGTACTTGTGAACGCATACGAAGGAACAAATCACTAATAATGCTTTTGGTTCGTGTATGATGCTGAGCTATGATTTATAAATTGTGAACAACATCGATGTGTGTTGTATCCAAAGCAATAACTTTAAATAAAGATGGTCTAAACTGAATAGTACGAATATTTATTATTATTTTAAGTTAAAGTAAAAAGAGGAAGATTGGTAGCTCAGAATACTGAAAAACTATTCTGAGTTTGGTCTATTTACAGTCCATAAATAATGAGTTTCCTTAGTACACGAAACTTTGATCGTAGGTACGGACTTCGTGAGTAGGTACCGTAACGTGTTCACGTAGGGTTGATATAGGTACGTAGGTACAAGGGTACAATTGTACCCACGCACTGAAATCTCCCGCCGGTGATGATCAGATAGCGATGGATAAGTAAACGAGAGGACTGTCTCTGGGGAGTCGCCTCGTACAAGCTACGGCTAAGGCATTCATGGAGACGGTATTAAGACTAATGTTTTTGTACACAAACATATTAACAATGACAAAGATTACATTATTTTGCTAGTATAAAATCTGAAATGGATGGTAGAAAAATATGGACGATTCAAAAGTGCTTAATTTTGAAAGATATTTTGACTTTGACTTTGAAGTGGAAGAGACTTACATAGTTTTGTCAAAATAGGTACACGAATAAATTAACTCAAAATTTCAAAATTCAAAACTCATTTATTCAGTCTAGGCTGTTACAAGCACTTTTGAATGACAAAGAAGCTACACCATCGGTTCGCAAATTCTAAGCGGGAGACCTTATAATGAGAAAAACTGGCAAGAAACTCGTCAAGGGCTACTTTTTTCTCCTTATATATTTCATACAGAGTCGTCAAAGTGACTCCAATAAAGTATAATATTCACTTGAGTCTAATGTTTTCTATAGAGCTTTGACGAATAACGAAAGAAACAAAAAAATAAAGGATAAATATTAACGTTTTTCACTCTATTTTAATTTAATTTTTCTTAATAAAATACAATTGTACAAAAGGTTTTCAAAGAAGTAATCTTGATATTTTTATTTAACTTCAAAAACATATCACGAATTTAGATATAAAATTATTTAACTATGAAAGATTCCTTTACTTCCTCATTGACGACTCTAGTACACTTTTAGTCCAAGCAACATCAAAGCCTCGCTACTAAATTAGACATTTTGCAGATACTAAAAGATATTTAGCTGTCCCCCGCCCCCCTCGCCCTCCCCCTGCCGCTCCTGCTAATAGCGCACTATTTTAAAGGGTTGTTTACACCCTCTAAGACCTGCCGGTATCTCAAGAAAGCCCCATTTACGCCTGAAAGCAGAGGCCGGGTACTTATTGTATAATTAGAAGTTTATTTGTGGAAATTTAGCTTGGGCTTGCAAAAACATTGCAATGTTATTCATTACCCTTTACTTCGAGCCTTCTATTGATGTAAAATAACTCAAATATATAAATTAAACATATATCAAATATACAAAGTTATATTATGGAGACGTCTTACCACCAACACACGTTTTTTTTTTCGTTTTAGCAAAAGCAAATTATGATAAGTTTTTGATATGCCTACATTCCAAATGGCTAACAACAAAATATGAGTAGGTCTGTACCTTATGATGACACTAGCACATAGCAAGCCCACCCAAAAAGTAAATAGTCGGAACCCATAAAAACATACAAGTCGCTTGTCCCTCCAATCTCAGTCGAAATAAGTCTGGTCGAGATCAAACGGGCACCTAAAATATTCCATTTGACAAGTGACACTCGTCTTTGATCTCGCTCGCGGTCGGTCACAGTCTGATTGCTCCATCTTAATTACAGATGACCTTTCAGAGGCGTGGCGGGCCCTTAACACTCCAGTGGGTGCCAATTTGGTTGGCCCGTGAAATTGGACCCTTTTGGGACCGTATCGGTATGTGCGGACTGTAGTTTAAGCTTAATTGGTATTGGGGATTGGGAAATGATGATATGAATGCTGTCGCTGAAGTTTATATAGACGAATTGTTTGAGGAGGCTAAGGGCACAGAATTCGACAAAGCCAATCTAAATCGATTTGAATAATTCCACAAGTGAAAGAAAAGGCGTTTAATTTTAAGATTCACATAAACATTTCGTCTCGAAATTGCAGTATGCCAAACAGATTTAATGTTTATGTAGATAGAAGCATGGAAATGTTAACAGGCAACGATTGTATACAGGTGTATTATCTCTTAGGTATACAAAATACAATTGAAGAATTTAAAGAAGTTATTTTTGTCGATTATACTTAAACTCATGCATACTTCCACTCCTGATGTTAAGCTCCAAAAATACATGTCCCAATAGAAAAGAAGGATGTTTTTCTTCTAAAAGGATTAATATTTTCCCAATACCCCGGTTACCACGGTGGTCGTTAAAGGCCCATAGCCACCCCAATCATGGGCTGATTGGCTCCGACCGTGGCGACCTCTGTGAACGGACGCGGGAGGGTCTTTAGCAGCCACTAACATGAATGGGATGGGGTCATCGAAAGGCAACATGTACCTACAAATGAGGGAGGAATTAAAGATCGAGAAAGTATTTGGAATGTGTTTCAGGTTACTATTGTCCAGTAATGATGATCTTTAGTTAGATCGGATAGAAAAATATTATGGGATACGTGAAAGACAGCTTAGAGCAGAGAATTATACCTACCCCTTTCCAAATAACTTGAACTTGACTTAACAAGAAGACTAGTCTTCCACTAAAATTGAAAACAATACATAAGTGGTAACTCGTCGTTTACCCAATGAATTATGTTGGCAAGTAAACAATCCACGACTCGCATCTATTTCTCCATCTGCCTGTTGATTTAATACAAGATCGTATGTTTACGGAGCGAGGTAAAACATTGTTATGACTGCGGATTTGTAGACTATGAATAATTGATGGACCTCCTTGGTTCTTCAATCTTCATGGGGTCTGAGCCGCGGAGTACGCTCAAAAATGATGGAGTATGTCCTCAACAAATCGGATTGATTTGCATCTTTTAAACATTTGTTGATTTTGCGTTTTCTTATTATTTCATTATTGATCGACTTGCGAATTCCTCGCAGCTTAACGATGGTTAACGCGGATTTTTGTTTGCATTAAAAACAATTTCATTAAAATAGCTCAAATAAAGTATAACTCTTTTTTCCCAAGTTACTAGATAGATCTCACTATTTTTATCTCTTCTTGCATTTAATACCTACATTTGTCAAATCCAATTAACATTTTTTTCAGAGATACGTCCAGTGTTCTGAATAGAAGAATAAAAAGCTTTATCATGCTCTAACTTACAAATAATAAAAAATAATAAAAAGTTTTTTTTTTATTCTGACAATGGGAGTAAAACAATGGTGGTAGGTGATGTACGGCGGCACGACATGTTGTCCCGAGCACGGAACGTGTTGGGTACTTGCCGATATCATTAGTTTGCTCCACATTATATACAGGTTTTATACGGGCTTTTTTGTAGCTATTCTTATTTTTCAGAAAAGTGCTAACAGCCCATGAAATCCAATACTTACTAACACTTAAGAAATCTCAAAAAAAAACATTAATACAGCATCACACTTCACACACTATGTTCAGCATTTTTTTTTGGCTGAATTTGTAAAGGTAATGTGATTTCAATGATTTCGCTAAATCTACTTTCGTCATCAAAGTAATTCACTTCCAAAGACATTTCATATAAGTAGAAAACAATATAAAGCAAAACATATTTCTCTTTTAAACTCCTTTGCCAACCTTTTGTAGCTATTTGGAATTACTACATTATTTTAGACTTTCGATTTGAGATTTATTTAAAATTCGAATGAGACAAAACCTCTTTGTAGCTCACGAACTTAAAAAGTATTTCTTCGCCAGCCGTACGCGCAGACATACACACAACCAGACAGCTGATGCGCAAGATCAATCCGCTCGGACGGGTTTGTCCTCCTACATATGCCACGCTCGTTTATTTTCCCTTCGACTCAATAAATTCCTAACTCGGCACCGATTGTCCTTTAAAAAGCAGACAATGTCTTGGGGACCGTTTTTACTCCCTTATTGTCTGACTGAATTAGGCTGGACCCTTCGAAATGAGGAAACGGCTTAAATTGGCAGTTCGTATCTGATCGTTTCTTTGATAGTGATTCGAGTATTGAAGTTGCGATATTTATGAGGCGAACTGATGTGATGTGCAAAAACTGGATGCATTTTGGATTTTGTTTCTTTTGTTTAGAATAACTGCACTTAAACAAAAGACAGATAACTGCACATAAACAAAAGATCAGGCAACAAAAGACGCTACAGCATTTGTAATTATTCATAATTTTGAAACAAATATTTCAAACATTTTACTTTTCTTGCATTAATTAAAGATATAAATTATCATTAGATTTACTTTCTTATTGCGTTACGCCAGATATGAATCTCACAAGCCCCATCAGTGATACCATATCTGCCTTAATCCGAGCAATACCGTTATTCCTTACACCAAAACGGTCTCATTAACAACCAGATTGGAATTCCAGAGATACGGCAACATCGCTTACTAAAAGCAACTCTGTGTTCGGAGGGCGCCACGTTGGCTGTGATTAACGCGGCGCAAGCGCATGTTTCACTTAATTAGCTCAAAGACACGCGGCTCTCGCACTCCCCGACTAAAAAGGCGATCTCAGTTAGCCTTAAGTAGACGCCTGTGTTACTCGATTGTTCGTTTTGTATGCAAGCTTGTAGGCATTTCTGGGGGTCCGACGGTTAAGACATTACCGATGCTGTGTTAAGCCCGATTGGGGTGCCAATTAGCAAGTTGGCTTATCGTAATGATATCCCGCTACGTCTTCATGCCCATCGTATACTTATTACCATCAATATTTCAGCCATAGTTGTCTCTTTCTCACAACCAGTCGTCAGCCAGCGTACTTGATATTTATACTTTATTAACACTGCAAGAGTATTTAAGCATTATTAAATTACTACGACGGACGGTGTAGAAAAACTTGAACAGGAGCTATTATATCAGAATGTAAATAGGATTAAAAAAGACTTGCTAAAAATGTTAAGGAGGTATTTGTTTAACGAGCTTAATTAACTAAATGAATTGTCGGAATCATAATATCCAGATCAGGAAATACAGAGTAAATGTAAATTTTTAGCGAAAAGCTATTCTACATGTTTTATTTAAGTCAGGATTTTTTCGAATTCTCTCACGTTAATAAAACATACCTTAAATAAGCTCACAACTATAAATTAACATTCTAGCGAAACAATCCGCAGCGCATAACAAAAACCCGACGCATACACATATGACAAATTAATACCTCTCATCCGCCGTTTCAATCATGCCAGCTTTAATTGGAATTCACTCGCAATTATATGTACCCATCGAGATCATATCACATCGTACGTTACATCACACAGAAACAGGCTGGCGCAAAAACTTGACAGAAAAAAACAGACCAGCAAATACACAATGCCAAGATCCTGGCCTGCACTACTTCATTCCGTGAGCAGCTACTGTACCGTCGAAATGCGAGCAAAAACAAAACGGACGATGCGATGTAGCCAACGGTAGCGAAATAATAAGATCGCACAACAAAATAAAGAAATGCCCTCGAAACAAAAGGAACGCTAGTGAAATAAGGCGAAAAGGCTTAAGGAGTGACGCGGTGTGGGCCCGCGCTCATTGTCTTGCAAGCGCGGCGCACCGAAACGTGGATGCGGCGACTAGTTGTAACACATGGTATATTCTTCAAAATCACGTTAGAATCATACGTAACATTTTGATAACACAATCATTTAGATATTATCATTACAACTTATATGAGTAATGCAAAACATAACCGCCGTAGCATCAGAAAACTCTTACAAAAGCTTTAAAATGCAATAATGCAATACAAATCCTTTTTTTGCCTATATAAAACAAGTTGCTTAACAGTAAATGAAGTAAGAATACACTCAATGATTTAAAACATAACATATCCAACATATTTCTTGGCTCCTCGTAGCCGTCAGCGAGGAGCCTCGCGAAAAAAGCTCTCGCAATCGGACTGGCCGAGGTACATCATTGTTGCTTCCGATACCTGCCACTGTTCAGGCTCGCCCACCTCCCGACTTTGTGCCCACCGCATAAAGTTCACAATCTCCCAGCAAAATCTCACTCGCGACGAATATACTATTTTTGTTGTACAAGGCAGCTGACAAACGGCACGTACGACTCGCCCGTTAAGGGAAAGAGGAAATTTAAAGGATTTTTCAGTTACAGGAGCGTTTTTGTGATATACGTTGGGTTGGGCATTCGGTTGCGTCGCCGTGCTTCTTGTGCCGAATGATTGGAGTTGACAGTATTGCAATAACAACGGCTTGACGATTTCATTCGTGGGCAGAATTAGGACTCGCAAACTTTCCACAATTTTCCGCTATATTTAACTAGCTTACAACTTAAGGTGTTATTCGATTTAAGTTGTTCTGTTTATCTATGCGTTGACTTATAATTTGAAGGTTATTCTGTTTGTGATTTTATGAACTTACTATGCTGAAACAGTTCTCTATTTTTTCAAAATGTTTATAAAAACGGGATGATAGAAAACTTTTGTTTGTTCCTCTATGATAAACCAAAGTTCGTCTCATGAATATACACAAGCTAAAAATTAGATGAAGGCGACTTGAACGAATAAAATATTTCTTCTATACTTACACTGATTTTGAAATAAATCATCTTTAAAATAATTTATGAAACTTGCTACATCTAGTTTCCAGGTATGCAAAATGCTCAATCGCATCAGAATCCATGTTTGGAGCGCGGGCTCGTCGGCCGGGCATGCCGGATCCGGCAAGGATTCCGGCACGGTTTTACATTACAATTGTCGCCGCGACCTGCGCACGAATATGATAAATCTGCCGATACAAGTACACTCGCTAGTAGCAATTTTATTTTGCATGTTTTTACAATGTAATTTTCTTGTATTCACCTTCTATGTTTTCTTAACTTTTATAATTTTCATAATTTCAAAAAGTTCATCGTTTTCCTTAACAGATTTTTGATTTTTCACCTATATCACTTTCGAGGAACGCTTTGTGCTTTTTAATTTGGCTAAGCGCTGAAATAATTGTTTTTATACTTGACAAAAATTTCGCCTTACATTTAAATAATAAATCTCCAACCATCAAACATCGTGTTATAAAGTCGATCTTTCAAATCTATCTCTCCTCTCTACCAGACACAGAACAAGTTTGTCTCTCAACTTCACATAGCAAACTTGGACATATAGTCGAATTAGCAAACTTCGACATATAGTCGAGTTGGCAGCGACTGTGGACAACCTGCGATGGCCTGCAGCTATAGACTCTCGTGCCGCCGGTGTACCTATAATCTTATATATGTATGTAGACGGTATTAATTTTTGAATCGCTGTTTATTATAATAGTAATAATTACTTGGACGATTCCACACAGTGCCATCTAGCCTTGTAATATGGGTAAAAGTAACTGATATACTACTTATGTACTTTTTAAATATATACTTATTATACATAGTAACACCCAGACCCGATACAGAAATTTAAATTCATCATTTCAATTTCTGCCCGGCCGGGAATCGAACCCGGGACCTCTTGCGTGATAGACCGGCATATTGACCACTGCACCACTCAACTCGTCATTTATTAACTTTGTTTATAGATACAGTCACGTCTATAAATATGTATACAGTTTAGAACTTTGTCACTCTAAAAGCTATTACTTTTTTAAACGGAAATAATTGACAAATGACAACTAAAACAAAGTGGCAAAGTTCTAAACTTATACTAATTTTTAGACGAGACTCTACATGGTGATTATGAACAAACGCGAAAAGGATGGGTAGACCAGAAATAACTTCAAGAAATTTATCGTTTCATGAATTTAAAAATATTAAGCATTCATAAATATTTATTAATTTAATCAACTAATACACCATTAATAACAAAAAAATACCAATCTTTTCAAAACTAATTAAAAACCCTCATATAACGTGGTTTCACAAAACATTCCCATGTGAATTACACGCCGCATTTAATTTACTCATATTCTTCTACAAGTCGGCATTAAAGTCACAAAATAATCTCGGCGAATGAAGCAACTTTGTAGCAAATTTGTGCAGTATTGTACCGGGCCGGTGCAAACTGCAGCTCATATCAGCAAGAATTCACCGACTGCGCCCCAGACGACGGTATATAACCCCGTGTAGTCTACGCTTTATATACAAATTATTGTTCTAAACTACGATACGGAAGTACACACGACAGCACGTCATGGTATACTGTTAAACTGCGATAACAGCTTTTATTATATAGGGCATAAAGGCGGTCTCATGGTAAACATGTATAGTCTGCGGTGCCGTCGTGTGTACAATAATAATACTTACAGTAAAGTAACAGGTTTAATTACTTTACTTATTTCAGAAGTCAGGGTTATATTTATCTGCAAATTGTGATTGTTGCAATAAATATTTTTTCAATTATTCAATTTTAAATAATTTGGATACTGCAATTGAAACCTTAGTTAAATTATTTACCCAAAGTTGATATGATAGCATAATTCGATGATTTCAAAGTTAAGAAGCGAATCTGTGTTGTGGCTTTTTTCACAATATCTATCTACTTGATAAAAAAACTCTAATTTAATATTATGTAATTTGAACAAGATCTTGTATTTCACATCGATCGTTGTCCATTTGTTATCCATCTTGTACTTAGGTGATACGTCAATGCCTCATGAATATTTATGTAGTTCCATAAAAAATACCAAACAGTACTTTCAAGGTCTAAAAAAGGTTGTTAAAAAGATTTTTTTATAAAATTCTGTACGTCGTATTCTTGAAATACGAAGAATGCTTACTGACTTCAGCAAAGAGAGACTCCGGATTTTGTATGTTTTGGAACATACCTTCAGAAAGCAAACATTACTTTGTAAAGACAACATCTCTACAACAAATGAAACTGCAATGCAAATCGAAAGATTTTTTATCACTATTTAATTATTAATTATTAGCATAATTAATTATTAGCGTTCCTCTTATTAATTAAAAGTCTGGAACGGGTGATAAGAAAATTAAGACTATTCATATGCGTTTAATTTTTAAGTTTATTTGAATAAAGATATTTTGACTTCGAATTATAAAACCTATAAGTCATCAAGTTAAAACGTCATTGTCCCTAATCGGGCATTTGTTTTGCTCGGAGGTCGTGCGGCGCGCGCGCACGTTCGCGGAAGCCCTAATGAAGATCTTAATTGGAACAACGTGTGTCTGCGCCCTTATCGCCTCGCCTCGCCTCGCTAACGGATGATATGGGAATAAAAAATAGATGGAAGAATATTAGTTGACCTTACGAGACGAAACCTCATTAAAAAAAAAACACTAGAATAAAAGTTCAGATACATAAGAAGGAAAATAAATTTTATAATACTATATAGGTAAGTGTATAACTTAGAAATTATTCTATTGCAACATAATATCGTAGGAGATAAGCTATTCAAATCATAAAAGACTCCAAACATAAAGATACGGAAAAAGTTTTTCAAATTAAAAAATAATTACAAGTTTATACAGGGTTTTTTGTAAAACACTAGCAACCTTGCAGGAGTAAATTACTAACATCATAAACAACAACATTTTGATCTACGACTTTTCCGAAAACAGACAAAAAAAACACTTTTCATACAAAACTCGATCAACTGTTTGGACATTTCTATAGAGAGTCTATTCTTTTGACTGTTTTCGGAAAAGTCGTAGAACAAATGTCATTGTTTATGATGTTAGTAATCAACTCCCGCGAGGTTGTTGGTGTTTTACAAATAACCCTGTATAATGTACAGCTAAGGAAAGGAAAAACAATGATGACTAAAGACATAAAACAATAAAGTCCCATAAAAGTCGAAATTATCATTTTATTTGTCATAAAATTATGAAAACTAAGCGTTACGAACTCTTTGCAGGAACTTGAAACATTTTAACAACCACTCTTCTTACGTCTGTGACTTTAAAAACTTATATTTAATGGCGGGGACATTATCCTGTCAGATTATCTACTGGAATAACTTTAACTAGGTGCACTCGTGAGACTTTTTGCGAGTAGAAATTAAGTTCGCTTAGAAAATGTGATTATTAATACACGAGACACTAATCATAACAAATAATAGGGAAAATTATAAAAAAAATTACGTGAATGTTTATTATTGTAACGTCGTTCAAAACTTGGGCTGAACTCGCAAAGTAGTAACATTTAGATATGCGTAATAAATGAAACAAGTAGAGATATATTATTTTAAAATTAGAGATTTTAGCTTTCACAAACCTTTTTTTATACAATTTTAAAAAAGTAAATGAGTAGGTACTTTAATCAACATTGTGTTCGCTTAGATCAAGCAATACCTACCTACGCCACTAACCGTAGCCCATGGGTGCCATGGGTCATGCTATTGCCAAATCCCATCTACAACCTAATTGTAACTGAAATATAACAAAAATTCAAGGGCTCGTCATCATCAAAAACATCAAGTTACAAAAAGATGGCTTATCGCGTAGTATCTACGTCGTAACATATACTAAACGGTACCGGCGAAGCTTGTGAATGGGTACCGAGAACTCTCCGGCCAAACAAAATAACAACAAACGAAAAAGTCTAAAAGCTCACGCGAAACGACCATTACAAAATAACTCTGCCGTGTACCGAGTGATTCGATTTACCAACGCAAATAGGAGAAGCGACTGACATAAAATCAATCGGCTGGCACGCGAAGCTTAACACCGAAATAATGTAAATTATTGCTCGTAAAAGTGTCATTTTCGACGTACACGTGACGTCACAGGGAGCGCAACAACGACGCAACTCGAAATCGCTGAAGGAACAACTTCCAACTTTATACAAACAACGGAGAGCACCATATCGCCTGCGCTAGTTTTGAGTTTGCGACCAAACAGCATGCTGGGAAGGTTTTTGCTCAAACTGCCCTCGGTTTGTTATCTTTGTCATCAGTTAGACGTAGCATTTGCATGTCTCCCGTATCACGGTACTACCGCAACTTGGACCGCGCGGGTGCAATATGGAAAAACGACACCCAACCGTCCTCGGACGTCACCGCGTCAAATTCGAAATTCGTATTTAAAATAGGACAAAAGCCGTCAGGGCAGTAAACCTCAAACGTCGTTGTAGCTGTGTGCGCTCGTGTGCACACAGGCACACAGGCGCAAGGAGACGATCATTTACATACGGCGGGGGTGGCGAGGCGCGGGGGCGCGAGAGGGACGCTTCGGCTCTAGGGACCGCCGCGACGTCGCAGGATGCCCGCGCGCCAGACAGAGACCACTATATTATTATCCTGAGCTAAAAAAACGAAAAGTGGGCGGGGGATTACGTTATAGTAGCGAAAGTAATCGATATTCTGTTTTAGTACGCGGTTGCTAGACCTGTGCACCGCTGCAGCCTAAATAATGTAAGGTGGTTAGGTCACGGAAAGGCAGGTGGTGTCAGCCTTACGCCGAGTTCAGAAGCTTCAGGCGAATTTTGCATACTTATTATAAAGCAGCGTAGCTAAAGGTCGATACTGAAGGGATGCCCATTCGTTATTAATACGCGATTCGGAAGGGTCAATGGCGTATCAAAGATGCAGCGTTTAAAGTAAATGAGGCATGGGAGATTTCGCGCGCAATTTCACAAGTGTCCCTTTGGACCGTGGTCACTTCTTGACAAAATGGACGCCGGGGTGGCGCAAGACAAACGGCTTTACGATTCCGATTCGTCTTATTGTAATGGATTTGAAATAGTCTTCAAATTCATCGTTTAGACATAGTAAAGGAAATATATTTCTCAATCGTTCAAGTTTATTGCATCAATTAAAAAATGAGCCTTTATTTTATATGTTTATGAAACACATTTAAACATGCAGAACTACAAATCATAGCAAAGTTAAGGTAATCAAAATGATTAAAAATCATTTTTTATTCATTTTGATTGAAGGAGTTTATAGAACGAATGAAATCTCAAAAATGATTAGTTTTGCGATTAGTTGTAATGTCCACAATAATCCACGTAAAATCTGCCCCCAGGAGGCATCGGTACGTGACGTAACGGCGGCGAGTCGTCAGCGCGGATATTTATATAGTGATAAATCCATTTACGAGCGCGCAACGCCCGAACAAACTTTATATCCATAGCTCCATATCTGCGGAGCCAAGGGCCGACGGGTGTCGACACTGTCGACTGTCGACCAATATCGATTATGATGCTCTGAGCCTGTGTCAGCGTATTCAGAATAGGTAATCAAAAGCAAGAGTCGATCAAGAAACAACAAACAAACAATTTCGAATTTAAAAAAAACTAAACAAATAACAACAGTTAATGTAGGTATTCAAGCTTTTGTTCAAAATTGTAAAAATGAACATGGGCACTAAAATTCTCAGAATATTTCACATTGCAAACTAAAGGAATCACACTTGCGTAGCTATTGCTGTAGCCCGTGGAAATCAGAAGTCTTGTTTATTATAGGAACGCAACACTGATTGACGGAAGTTTGCAAGTTTCTGTTGTCTGTCTCATTTCTGGTAAAAACCTAGAGCGTGTTAGATACGCATTGAGAAAAATATTACGCCATTATGATACACAAAACAATTTTTATGTAAAATATATTTTTAAAAGATAAGCACCATCCCTACCGCAAGCCACCCTCAGTTTTTCCTTCAATTTTCCTTTTGCTGCGATCTCCACTCACTTAATTGACGAAGAATTTTGATTGGTCCCACTGCGGACGCCATATTTCTATGCATCCGTCGCGACGGATTTCCTTTTTTTAATTTCAGCCTTCATTTATTATTCCGCTCTTATTTTAATGGTTAGCTTCGTTATTGTTCCTCCCGACTTCTCGATATTATGAGTCTAATTGCTGGCGAGCGACGACCGTTTTTGTGACGGCTTGTTCGACGAAATATATTTTTAACGTTTCTGTTCTATTAAAAACAATACATGTTTCGATAAAAAAAGTTATTTGATTGTAAATTTCTCGAATGTGATTATTTACTCTCGATGGCCGTGTAGCAATGTTGGTATTTGATGTCGGCTTCCTGCCACGATGAAAGTGTTGATTGCCTCTCAGTAACCATTTATCCATATCATGCTTAATTGTAGAGAATTAACTTTTTTCCAAACGCATTGAAATTTAAATTGAAAGTAACGTCAAAGTAAAAGTAAGTCATTGAGTAACATTTCAATCGACAGCAATTACTCGTCAGCGGCGGTACAGCTGAATGCGCTGATTAAACAGTACTCCTGAAGACAGTATTGACAAATATGCAGCGCAAGCGCACGAACAAATTTCCAGAATGAGCGCCCATTGAAACGTCGGCGCAGGCGCATTGTGCCATCGTCGCCGCTCCGTGAATAGGATGGACGGTGTGTTTTTAGTATTCCCGTGAATGCGACGCCTTATTTCGAGCGTCGATAAGCTTTGAATAGCTTGAAATGGCAATGAAAAATTAGTGAACGCACTTAAGACATTTTGCCAAATGCCAACTCGTTCTTATTTTAATCAAACACGCGAACAAACTCACTACCAATACGATAAACGTGAAGGTTGATAGTATGTAATTACTGAAAGACAGACCAAGTAATAATAGCATAAATTCAAAGATAATAAAATAGCGATAAATTATGATAAAAGTCATCACATCTCATAAAGAATTTTTCACATATTTCTTAGCTTGGCTCTTAGCCTAAGTTTTGGAATGAAGACATTGTGACAAATGGTCAAAATTAGTGGCCTTCTTACGTCCAATTGACACAGAGTACTTGGTCTGTTGCAATGGTTCGGAAAAAGAGATCCTCTTCATCCATAGGCCATAGCCATAGCTGGCCATAGCCAGTAACCCAGTTAGCGCGGGTAATTCGAGAAGCCGACTCTTGCACACGACACCTGATTAATAACTATCACAGTTAGCTTAATTGATCATTATCAATTAGGAGCATTCTCCTAAAGAGATCCTTTTCACACATAGGCCTATGGCCAGTATCCCAGCTAGCGCGGGTAACACGAGGAGTCGACTCTTGCACACGAAGCCTGATTAACAACCATTAACATTCAGCGCGCGCGCCACCCGCCCGCCGGCGCCGGGTGACATAACCGGCACAAAAATCGAGCACCTAAGTAATTTTGCACCAAGTTTAATATTACATGGTAGTATTCACATTGTTAAGACTTTTTTAGTTTCGTTAATTCTTGTTTTTGCAATTTTGTCCTATAGTTGTCTAATCATTTTTATTTTCTCTACAAAGTAGACAACTACGGCGTAGCAAACTGTAAAGTTGGACACGACGAACGAAAGAATTGTAATGTTGTAGAAGTTTGCTACGCCGTAGTACTCTAAAATCTTGCTTTAGGAATACTAAACTTACAGTAGATGACATAGGTTACAATTTTGTAACGTTATAAGGTAGCTTTATAGACTGGATCTTGAAATAGATTGGATCTTGAAACGAAGTAGAAGAAACAAACACTGCCTTTAACTTTTCATAAAATTGAACGTTCCACAGAAAACAAATTGTTGCATATTAAAATAGCTGGACTTTCTAAATTTATTTGAAAAACCGGCCTAGTGCTAGTCGGACTCGCGCACGAAGGGTTGCGTACCATTATCTATAAAAACAGCAAAAAAAATCATGTCTGTTGTATGGAAGCTAAATATTTATTTTATTCTTATTTTTATTTTTTGTTACATTTTCTGTGAAAATTTCAACTGTCTAACAATCACGGTTCATGACATACAGTCTGGTGACAGACAGACGGACGGACAGGGGAGTCTTAGTAATAGGGTTCGTTCTACTCTTTAGGTATGGAACCCTAAAAATCAATATATATAAAGTTGTACTTTCTATGTTAACCTATTCCCTAAAAAAAGTTTATTCCTTAGGAATGAAATAGAATGCCACGAATTGCGTACCGAGTTGTAATCAGTTGCAATTTTTCCTTTTTCCATTAGACACGTTTATAGGCAATATTGGAATTTAGGAGAGATTTTATTGACTGGATTTTATGTTAATTGGATTTCCTTTCGAGACAAATGTTTATCCGACGAAATAATCCCAACTTACGCCGACGTAAAAAGGAGATTGATTAATGATTTTTAAGAAAATGGTAAATATATTACTTTTTGATTGCTTCTAAAATTATAAAGATTTTTCTTAATTTTTAGAAGTTTAGATCACAATGCTATAAAAAACGTTCAGTACCTACTTGAGTAAAATTGTGGGTGGACAAAAACACTTTTGAAATTAGTATACTTACTTAGTAACAGAATCAAATACCCACATCAAATATAAAAAACCGGCCTAGTGCGAGTCGGACTCACGCACGAAAGGTTCCGTACCATTATCTATAAAAACGAGCTAAAAAAATCACGTTTGTTGTATGGGACCCCCTTAAATATTTATTTTATTGTTTTTCAGCATATGTTGTTATACGGGCAACAGAAATACGTCATCTGTGAAAATTTCAACCGGTTTACCCTTTGGGTACGGAACCCTAAAAATCTGCCATTTTCCCACTGCTGGAGTACAGGCCTTCTCATGAATGAATAAGAAGGATCTACGGATCCGATCCTTTCTACCTACTTCATAATAAGAATTCCAAAATATACATGATTAACTTCCCCATTCAAAAACTATTAATGTAAAGGTAGTTCTCACATCATACACCCCCAAAACCATAGCTATCGGCGCTGAACTAATATTATTGCGCGGCAGACTCGCATCCTGCAGGTTCATTAACCTCCCCCCACCCGGCAAATAAACACTAGTATGGCGCGATATTAAATAGGAAGACCTAGAATATTAGCGCTTACGTCACGTACGGTTTTGTGGAAGGAAGGCTTTTAGAGTAGTGACAAATGTATAGATACATTATCTGAAAAAAATGCTACTACTTATAAATTTTTGTCTGAAAATTTTAACTGGGTTTTTAAAACGTGAAAATAGATATTAAAATATTGTAACGAAATTATTCATCATTGTTTTCATGCATTCCAAAAAAATATTTTATAAAAAAAAATATTCAATATTTTTTAAATATAGAGCTATTGCTCTTTATAACAAAACATTGGAAAAATATATTTTTTCTGTATAAATACCCAATGTTTCATCTTTTTTTACATCAAAATAAATGTTTTGATTACGTAACTCGAGTGCCAGTGCCCAAATTTTGTCCCAAAAATCATTACAATCTCTTTCGTAACCAAGTTACACTTGAAAACTTCCTATCATAAAAAAACCTTAAAGATTACGAGAAACCCTTAATATTTCGCATGAAAAATTCACCACTTATCGCATCTTCTGTATTTCAGATCGCGAGGCGTGCCGAGATGGTAATGAGGAAGCACCCAAACAAAAATATGCAAAGTGTGAGCGGCCCTTGACACGGCTCTGCGGGCTCTGCGCGAACAATGGAACAGCTTGTTTATAAACAAGTAATTAGAGATGTCTGCTTTTGAGCCGAGGTGGATGCTATGGCGCTGTATAAACGCAGGCAATGAAAGGCTTTTACTTTTGAAAATACGACAACTACCAAAAACTAAAAAAAGGAAGTAAAAGTCAAAAGATGTGTAAGTAATATTTTGGATAAACCAAAATTGGAAAAAACACGCATTGTTTTGTTCATTCATTAAAAATATTAAATATGTAGAGAAGAATATTCAGCTTAATACTATATATTTACTAACGTTAAGTTACTATATATAATAAAAGTATATAAGTAGTATGTCAGTTGCTGTCTAGCACCCATATAACAAGCTTTGCTTGGTTTGAGGCTAGATGGTGCAATGTGAAAGCGTCCAAGCATTTATTTATTTATTTATTTAATGAATAAAATGTTTCTGTAATTCAGTGTATTTGTGCAAACTCCATAGTTGTGCGAATTAAAGTATTTAAGTTACTTCATTATACCATAAAATTTTCACATCAAAAGTGGAAAATGAAAAATAAGTGCAGCAGGAAAAGAAAAGTCGAAAGAAAAATGATTGTTGCTCTGGTGTGTAATAATAATTACATAAAAATTCTTATTTTAACAAAAAAAATGGAAGGCCTCTAAGCTTGTTATAAGGAATTTCATGAAAATCATTATTCATAATCACTCCATAGCGACAAACGCTCTATAAACCTTTGCTAAAGTTATAGAAGGATGTTGCCTATTTTATTCCTGTTTTGGTGATTAAGATTAATGTGACTGATTGAAGTGACAGCTTTCACAGTATTTTACAACTTTACAACATAATGACAAATAATTATTTTCCGTTTTCGGAAGATGTGGTTAACAGCCAGTGGATTTTCCTGTTTTGTCTATGTATTCGTCAGAACGACCACATAATAATGCTAGTAGCCCAATGCGATCATTTTCTTAAAATACGTTTATGAATTATGAAAGTTATATGACGTTTAATAAGCCTTATCAACATTTTAACTAAAATTGACTATTACTCTTTTTTTTTTTAAATATGATGGTTAATGTTTCATGTAATAATAATTGCATAAAAACTTAATGTAGAATCGAGATTGCTATGAAACCATAAAATAGTCGTAGTTAAATAGTAAAATTTAATATTAAGGAGAAAACTATTTATTATTTAGGCAAGATTTAGAAAGTTTCTCGTATTGTCATTGAAATTAAAAGTATGAATAAACAATTCAAAAGTAATTCTGAACTGTAGAAGCTTCAAGGGCAAGGCGAAGTGCGCCACCAACGCTCATGTAAAATGCATAAGCGACGCGTTCATACAGAGACCGTCTCGCGATCATGTCCGTACGCACCGCGCGGCAGAAGGCGCGGCTGAAATAACACTAAAACTTGCAAGGTTAAGAAAGTATTTTACACAAAGTCAATTGCAAAATGGATAACCTAACCTAACCTAACCTAACATTTGTAGGCACATCATTTGGACCATTCATTTGACATTTGATTGTCTGACAATAAAATAAATACTTTTCTATTCAACCAGTGTAATATCACACGTCGAATAAAAATCTGGCGAGACATATTATAGTTCAACTACAACACTAGATAAACACTTCCATCACAGCTGAATTAAGTTGATGCTAATAAAAGAAAAAGCTTGACTTACTTATTGTGTTGGTAGGCCCATTCTATTGCAAGGCATTACACATAGGCAGTCTAGATCATTACATATAACCTAATTTTTCAAAGACTTCTATGTGTATACTACACTAGACAGGCTGTACAGTACGGAAAAATTACGGCTCATTAAGTTACGGTGCATGCACCGCAACTCCTTTAGTCTATTACGAGCGACCAAGAGAAACAGTTGATGCGCCGCGAAGGTTGGTTGTGACACAATTTTAATTTTGAACACCTCTTTTATGTAATTGAAGTCATTGTATTTTTTTCTTTTCTAATTATTTCCGCTAATAGTTCCAACATCCCGCCGACCCAGATCGCAGCAGCACTGAGTGTGACCTCATTCGACGAGCGACAAAAGTGCGGGCGTGTGCCGCATCGTAATCACAAGGTCGACGCACCCCAACTCTCCCGAATCCAGAATTCATCCAGCATTGTTCAGCATTACACCACTGAAAGTGAAGACAACGGCCAAAACCATGTAAAAAAATTTCAGAGCCTTTTATACCTACGGCTTTCTAGAAAGTCTTTACATCAAATAACAGCAAGATTGAAACACTGAGTTTAAAGCCAAAACTTTTGATTTGTTTTTTTTTTTATTTGAAGATGGAAAACGTTATAAAGGCGTTGGATCTATCATAATTTTTAATATACATTTTAAATAAACTTAAAAATTCGTAGTGCAAAATAGTCGCGTTCTTTTCTTTTTTCAGCATTATCATTAGGAAGCCGCAAAACTGTTGTTATTACTGTAAATAGCCAACGTATCCAAACCACGCAGCGTGTGACCTTATTTCGGCGGCGCGCGGGCCGCATCACAAACAAGGTCGATGCCCTTAATGAATTCTGCAGAAGTTCTAACCGCCATAGGGGCTACCCTGAAGGGCACCACGAAAGTTCGATATGAAACTGACAAGTATAACGCTGCAGACGAAAATAGAAACATCTGAAGAGGTTATTTGCTGTAGAGATGCACAAACTAAACGGTCATGAAGAATCTCAAGTTGTCAGTATGACCAATACATTGTTTACAAATAAAAAAAGTCAATTTTGTGGCACAGAATATATAATAGTGTTTCTAATGTTGTGAATTGATGGCGGATTTACAATGGAAGCGTATCCTGATAATAATACGAATAAAAATACTGACTTCATTTACAATAGCTTTCTATATTAAATTAATTAAATTATTCGTTAAGTGTCATAGGTTACAAAAGGGCTACTAAGATATTGTTATGCCAAGCTTTAGTTAAGAACAATAATAATAATAATATCTTGAACAACATTTTATTTATTGATGATTCACCATAAATTGAATGAGTTTTTTACTTATTTATAAGAAATATTAACAAATGAAGCCCTTTTAGTTAGAAAATTAAAGCGAAATAGTTACAGTACAACAAAAAGTTGGTAAATATACGTGTATTTACGTGGCTGTTATCAACGTTCCGAATTCACACGTCAGAAGCAATGCGTCATTCTGACGTGTAACACCTACCTCATAAATACAATGTCACTGCACTCTGAACCTTATCGCTACCGACATACGAGGGTGCGTAAACCTCTGCGATGTACGTATCTGCACATACATAAATAAATATTTAATGAGGTTTTACTTATCGCAAGTCTATTTCTGCGTAAACGGGGTTACGCAACGCAAGGATGGTAAGGAATATAGAATGTTCAGCGATCATGAATGATTATTTATCGTCGATTAACTTTTCACGAAATGTCGTGGGATCGAAGACACATAAAATCGTGTTTACAGAAAATTTTCCACGACGGAATATGGTGGGAGTGGGTGATGTAGTAAACATATTTACATACTGTATACACTCGAGCAACTTGAAAATAATTGAGATATCGACATTGACTTAAACCGTGAAAAGTTTTATTCACGATACGCTTACGAAATTGTTGGGTAAAGTTTTTCATCACTTTCTCTAGTTCTAAGACTTCTAAGCTACCAGCAGCTGCTATTCATCATTTCTTCCGCACGACACCCACTGCTGGGTATAGGCCTCCCCTAAGGACCTCCACAACGATCGGTCCTGCTTGGCCCGCATCCAGCGGCTTCCCGCGACCTTCACCACAGATCATCGGTCCACCTTGTCGGGGGCCTATCAAAGGAGCGTCGCCCGTTACTCGAAATTCAGTTATGGTTAATTATTATTCATAAAGATTTTATTGTGTGTGTTTATTTCTATCCCTATTGTGAATTACTTTAACTGGTTTCCTGTTATTTCTATCTTAGTTTAGCAATAACTTGACGACCTCCTTTGACGACCTTTGACTTTGACGACCTCCGTGGTCGAGTGGCTTTGTACACCGGTTTTCAAGGTGTCGCCATCTCTGAGGTCCCGGGTTCGATCCCCGGTTGGGTCAATTTAGAAAACGAACTTTTCTATATTGGCTCAGGTCTGGGTGTTTGTGATACCACCGTTGCCTCTGATTTCCATAACACAAGTGCTTTAGCTACTTACTTTGGAATCGGAGCAATGTATGTGATGTTGTCAAATATTTATAAAATAAAAAAAACTTTTCACCTCTCCAACACGAAATGAACGCTTTTGGCGTGTAAAAACTCGTAGCAAAATCGATTTTTACTGCGAGCATGAGGAAAGCGGTTTCTTTCTTACACCAACTTTTGAAATAATAAGAATAAAGAAATAGAGTGAAAAGGATGAGAGTTGTAAAATCGATATGTGAGAAAAGGAAAGTTAGAATACTTTAACATTTTTAAATGTAGGACATGAATCAAAAATTATAAAATAATAAAATACACTTTAAACAAGGATAAAGAGTAGGATTTATTGAACTATTTTTGTGACATACTACAAAAAATGAATGCGTCCAGCAATGAAAATAGTAGTATTACTCCAAAAGAGTTGAGAGAACAAGTTCCTAATGCTGTATTTAGCTTTTTACCAGGAAAGTCACGTGAAAATAACTGTTTTTTTTACCTATAACTCTTAACCTCTACAATAGTAGAGGTGAAAAGTTGTATGTTTAACACGAGACAAAATTTTTGTGATGTTTCGTGTCTTTAAATCACTCACAGTGCTCAGTAGTTTATTCATTTATTTATTTACTTTATTGAGAAAACCAACAGCGTATTAATAAAATTACTTAACCAATAGACGTATGTACATGTTAGTTAGTATGGCCAATAATAGTTTTCCCTTAAATTAATAGTAGTACTTTATGTCGTTGGTGAGTTATATAAGAGTTTTGTAACCAGAAAATAAAACACTTAAGTAAAATCAAATCAAACAGTCAAACAAACAAGATATTGTATCTTTACCTATTTTACATACATTATTGTATTATATAGGGATGAAAGAAAAGAAAAAGAAAAACTAAATTATATTTCCTTCCATGCCTTTTCCACCTCTTTTTTCAATGTACGTTTTGTATTTGAAAAAAGGTCGATGCTACGAAAATTGGCGTTGTACGTACGGGTAAGCCGTAAGATAACTATATTAGGTCTATATTAGAAACATTCGTCGCCTGTTCGTGATTTAAAGTCAGCACTCGCAGCAAAAATTGACTTTGGTCTCTAGTATAACAAATAACTATTTAAATGTTTTCCTGAACAAATAAAAATAAAATATATTTTTATCATAGTTTTTGTATTGCAAATGAGTATGTATATCTATTCCCTCATTATTATTACAGCAATTAAAGTTTTTAACCAATAATTTAGCTATTGGCATTGAGTGTCATACATCGTTGTGTGAATTTCCCGAAGTCATTATATTGGGCCACCTTTCTCCGCGGACAATACGTACGCATCTGCGGCGTACGGCGGCGGCATAGTAATGGCCGTTGTCACCGCGACACTTTCCACCGGCCACAGTGCAGGCGAACGCAGTAACGCACCTCCGAGAAATTTACATTTTCTAAACTGTTTTGTGTAGGTTTTTACAAAAGCTTCATTTGTTTTCACTTTATGGCATCAATAACGAATTGAAATAAACTTCACAACATATTATTGCAATTGTTAGTGTCACTTAAGCTATATTAACATAGCTTGATAATATCGCAAAGCAGAAACGCATGGCATAGTCAATTTTACCAAATTTTTCATCATTACGTGAAGTGTGACTCAAAGCTTTTCTTAGCGGCATTATGATGGTATTTAAAAATGTTTCTATTAAAGTAAAACCTTTGAAATATTATAAAACACAATAGTCCATGTGAGCAGCTACTGTGCACCGTCATTAGGTATGCGCCAGGGCCCGGGCAGTAACCGCCGCGACGCCGATTCTCTTAGCGGTATTGTTATTAAAAAATGTTTTTTGTTCCAGCCCGCACGTGACCCCAGGACGGCTGCAAGAACACTCCAACATGGATGGTTAGAAGAGAAGATACGAATATGCCTTAGGACTTTTGTTCATTATTATATGTGCATTCTTTAGTATTTATGACTTAAGTTTTACTTCTCGAAAATAATTGCATGTTCAATTTAAAAGCTAATTTCAACTCGAAATTGTGGCAATAGTCAATACGTTGTGTAAAAAACGTTTTTGCAATAAACATTGTTTTATTTTTAACTACTTATACAACATGTTACAAAAATATCCCTAATGCCGAAAATGGTATATAGGGACCATCAAACTGAAAAACTTTTACTATGGGACCAACTCTGATATCGCGAAAAAAATATCAGCTATTTCGTACAAAAATAAAAATAAAAAATATCAACCATTTTGTACCATATTAGCATTATTTTTGTAACATGTTGTATGTAAATAAAGATGATTAAATATTTATAAAGTTTAAAACATGAACGATTTTTTTAATTCAAATAAACTTAGAAATTAAGTGCTTTTATATTTTCCTACTACTGAATCTTCGAATATACTATAAACTGTAGACAATTTGAGATAAAAAGATAATGAATAAACTCTTAGTCTTAGTAGTGATTGAATATTTCAGAGGGCCTATTAGAAAAAAGAATCACGATGGTCGGACGATGTTCGTTGATCGATTTACTTGATTGTGAACCTTATACATGAGTTGATAATGTCACAGTGGTACGAACATCGTACGCTTATCGCGTTGCTTTTTTGTAATAGGCCCTCTGGAATCTATTTGTTTATAAGATTAAATGTTAGTCTAATTATTGTTTTTGTTCTCTGTAGAAAAATAATGCAATTTAAAGAACGAATGTTAGTATTGTTGGCACGAGTAGGTATCCAGTGGCCCTACCATGAGTTGATGCAAACTGTTTTCGCTACCGTAAACTATCATTTTCTCTCTGTCACCCGCTTTGACTGTGAGCAGTATATCCGATAGTTTACGGTAGCGTCAACAGTTAGCATCAACTCATGGTAAAGCTACTGTTGGGACTCCATCACTTGGCTAATTATGTTTATCATCATATCAGTCGCACAATGCGTATTGCTGGGGAAAGGGCCTCCATTTCATCATCATCATCTTTCATCAACCCTATCGATTGTAACAGTGGATTTTACTAAACGGACACGCTATGAAATAGAGTTACATATTTGGCAGAATTTTCTCTAAGAAAGAGGTCACCTCCCCTGACGAGCGCTGCAATTTGTCGGTAAAATCTACAGTTCCCTAGCCATCCTATTTCTACTAAATTACTTCAACAGACTTAAAAGTTCACCTCAGGTGATTTCAACTATAATGTTATTACACATTTTCAGCCTACCAACAGCACCGTTCAGTTGCAACAAACAGTTACATTAGTAAAATGAGCAGTTCTGTTGCGATCGGTAATGCATAAAGTTTTTTTTTCATCGTTAATGCAATAAAACAGTCACCCGTTTCGATCGAACAAGTGAAACAGCCAATGAATCGTGAACTAAGCGGCTCCATGACCATTTACGGACGAATAAAAACTAACGAAAAACATGGATTAAACGCAAATAACTGTTGTTCGGAAACGATCAATAAAAAAACGGTCAAGAGCGAGTCGGACTCGCGCACCGAGGGTTCCGTCCTTTCCATCATCATCCTGAAAAGTTTACTATTTAGACATCGATTTATTTTTCCTGTAATCTTTACATAAACTTTTATCACATAAAATAATTTCAGATTTTCCTCTATGCAAACTTCGGAGATAAGGGGGGAATGGTATTTTTTTTTATACTTTTCATCAAAAGTCGAAAATTATGCGGCCTTAAAAAATAAAATAAAATGTTTGAGAATGTGCAAACAGCGCTCTTTTTATATGATACCCCATATGCCCTAATAGCCTCTCTTACAATTTTTAAGACCCCCTTTCAGTCCCTGTTGCAAAAAAAATATAAATATTTTTATTTCTCTCTTATTTTCAAATAGATTGGCAAACGTCATCTAAACCTATTCCAAAATTCAAGTTGATAAAATTAGTAGTTCTCGAGATATCCAGCTTTAACAGACAGACAGACTGAGTCGCACCATAAGGGTTCCTTTTTACCATTTTGGTACGGAACCCTAAGAAGGGATATAAAAAGAGATATTCATACAAGTTGAATACATAACGCTCCTTAGTTTCCGTTGGTATCTTATCAAAATACCTTGCCGTATTTGGCACATAATAAGGGTTGGAGAAAATGAATCGGCCCATTTGCTTTTATTCGGCGCTTGTTAACGCCGACATTGACCGCCACCTAAATATTATACGTCGATACTTGCTTCATATTTTTGAACATTAAGATGCCATTGAACAGTGGGCTTTCCATACAAACGTAATACAAAAATGATATACAATTTGAGCATAATTAACTCTTCTTGAGATGTTATTCGGATTAAGACAGTATTTGTCTAGGTTTGTATTAAATAAAAAGTCCAAAATACTAAACCAAATAAAAATTAATGCGATAATTATGCTCAAATTGCAAATCATTTTGGTATTAAGTTTGTATGGGAAGCTCACTGTTCGCAGGCGTGTCAATACGAGCTCGGGAGCTCTTATAAGAAATATAATTCCAGTGGACGAAGACGCAGTCAGTCAGACAACAGACAGTAGCCGATGAAAATCGAATGTTATTTAGTTTTTAGGAAAATAACCTTTGTAAGCGTATACAATGCGTATACAATTAAATTGACAATAGACAGTGATCTGCTGCAACTTCACTGGAGAATGTAGGGTAAAGAGTGAATTTTACATATTAACATACCTACGTCGTTTTGTATCGCAACCGCTCTGAAGTTGGTCACTCCTGTTCTGTTACACATTGTTAAATTAATCGCTTTGTATATAATTTTACTGAAAATATTCTTGTTCTGTAATTATTAGAAACTACATTTTAATTTACTTTTAAGCATTTCTGTCTGAACATTATAATGGTATACAGTATACAATAAAAAGCAGTCATACTTACTTAAAATTAAAACTATTATTTCAAAACTTTTTATAATGTTTTTATGTCATTTTTAACTTAGAATGAAAATGATCGATTTCTACTTACAGAAGAGATTTTACAGTCTTCCTAGTGAAACCATTCGTTGAGTTGCACTCATTTGCCATAAAGTCCTATATGGCAGTCATAAGACGAAGGATCTCAGTGTAACTAGTCTGTAGATCCAACCTCATAACACTGAAGTGTGCCTCGAGCGATCCAGCGGTGTTTACGAAAGAGCTCGCAACAAAATCGGTAAAACTTAAGGGGCGACGACATCGCCCGAACTGCGCCGGAATGTATTCAAATATATGCGCGATTAATTCAGGCTGCATAGCCGGTGGGACGGTGTTAGTAGTGGCAGCCGGTCTCACTTTCTACGTCGGATCGATGGGGCCGTGACCTTCGCAATGCCTCTTATTTGGCTCCTGGATCGATTTTTTTCCGCGAATTTTTGAAGAGTTCGAAAGCTGGAGGAGGAGTTTAAACTTCAGGTAAGTATCTTCTGTGCCTGATCGTTGGTGCCTGCCATAACCTTCGCAATGCCTCGTACTTGCCCCCCCGATTGATTATTTTCCGTTGAATTTCGAGGAGTTCCTTACTGAAGGGGGAGGTGGCTGCAGTCTCAGTAAGGCTGTTTGGCATAGCAGATTGATGTCGGCCTCGCATAAAAAAGCTTTAACACTATTGTAGGATCAAGGGCGATTACGTATAGCTTTAAAAATGTTTGTACTCTCAAAATAAAATATTAATTCTGACATTAAATAAATAGTGATAAACATTTTGTTAACTTTTCAGGAATTTCTTGCCTTTTTTGTTTTATGTGAAGTGGGAAAACTGAAAAATTATGTATTGTTCGTTAGAGTATTATTAAAACTATAATAAGCAATAATAACATTATGATGTAAATGTAATTTTTGAGGAAGAGAACATCCCACTACACTTACTTACTCGTGTAAAAAAGAAAAATATACTTCGATTATACTTTAATGTGAACATTTGTTATTGAATACATCACATAGATTAAGACTCATTAAAATTCTTGAGAGTTCAGTAAATAAACAATTTTTAAGCGAGAGTTACTCTCACATAACTTCCTCGTAAAATACCACCTCAGCGAGTTTATAGAGCACTCACAGTGAAGTGGCGACTTTAAAAGAATATGGATTTTTTATCAAGTTTACGATAGCAGCCCGGGGCGTCCCTCGAGATGCAAACTACAAAGGCGAACCACTAACTCGTATCAATACATCCCTTTATAACGGTTAAGAGCCGTCCGCGCAGTTTTACAGCAAAAGGTTTGCGTTCAAAAGAAAAGACGCCCTTGTAAAATTCCTTTTCAGGTCTCTAAGGAGTTTGTAGATCGTGTGCATATAAAAATACCTACGGCGAGTGTTGGGCGTAGCGTGTACAGTGGTGCGCGCGTGTGCGTGCGACGTGACGCGCACACAAGCGCGGGGCAGTGTGTGTGCATGGAATGCGGTAGGAGTACGCTCGAGCACAGTGCGCCCGCCATGTTAATGCAGGTGTGACGTCACGGGCCGCCGAGGTTACGGAATGGTAATGTTACGCAAGGAATTACAATACCATTATTATTAACTTATTGAAAGATAGAATTAACTTTAAATGATTATCGTTTTTAATCTGATGAATTAATGACACTATCCTCTGTAAGTATTTGAATAAGTATTAAAAAGGATATTTTATCAAAGAACCCAACATAGTTTTTTTAGTTAATTACAATTTCAACTTTAATACGCTTTGATTTTCACAAATATCTGAATTTAAAGTTTTTGTTGTCTTTGTCCACTATAAGAAAATTCAGAAAATGCATGAAATTAGAAGAATTTCATCAAAGTACTTCAATTCTGAATTCTGTATGTGTGTCCAAGCTCTATAAAAAGTAAGTAAAGCTTATTTTAGAACTATCTGTCAATTTACTATAGCTTTAAAAAGCAAGGAAAAACTATTCAATTCAATGTGATGTTAAAAATCAGATTTCATTAGAATTCTAAAAGATTTTCACACTCTTAAACAAAAAGAGGTTATTTTCCCATAAAACATTAGTATTAGTACGATTTCATAAGACATTAATAAAGTTCGTAACACTTAACCTCTTTGATTTTTAGGGTTCCGTAGTCAAGTCAACAAGGAACCCTTATAGTTTCGCCTTGTCCGTCCGAGGGTTAGCTCAGAGGCCCTAAGTAATAATAATTAAATAAATAAGTCATGTAATTTAGTATAAATGTGTAAATTAATAACACAAAAAAAGTGGTAGAATAAACTTTAATTTTTTTTTGTGTAAGTAGGTACACGATATGTTACACGATATGTTAAGTGGGGATGAGTTTTTTTTTCTCATCAATCTCAGATCTGATTGCGAAATATTAAGCTTTAAGTGCATAATTTTGTTAGAGTCATGTTTACCAGTTAAAGAGTAATAGTCGATCAACTTACAAAAATAAATAAATATTTGACAACATCACATACATTGTGCTCCGCTTCCAAAGTAAGTAGCTAAAGCACTTGTGTTATGGAAATCAGAGACAACGGTGGTATCACAAACACCCAGACATGAGCCAATATAGAAAAGTTCGTTTTCTAAAGTGACCCAACCGGGGATCGAACCCGGGACCTCAGAGATGGCGACTCCTTGCAAACCGGTGTACAAAGCCATTCGACCACGGAGGTCGTCATAAAAATAATTTACTTATATTGGAAAAGTATTCGTAGAACTTTCATTGAATAGTTAGGTTTTATACTTGGCCGGTTTTCTATAAAACATCAAACAGTTCGAAAAAGAAAAACTGTCAAAACAAAACACATCTCGGAAAATTCTAAAGAGGAACTCGTCCGAATGGTGGCGACTGTATCGCACGCACACAGGTCGGCAGCGACGTGCCGTCGCCTTGGCAACGCGGCGCAGGCGCGGCCCGCCCACCGCCGCGCCGCGCCCGCCCGCCGCATTTCAGTATGATTGGCCGTCCGAGGATAAGGTACTGTGTAATTAACGCTTTTTGCTGACTGATACTTGTCTTGTCACCGACATATTGGTGCGTTTTCAATCATATTTTCGTGTAACGATAAGTGGAAAATTTAAAGTAAACATTGATTATTTTTTATTTTCAATACTGTGTTCATTCTTCGTTTGGACTTATTAAAAATAAATAAGTTATTGAAAAAAAAAATTTAGTTCTATCTTTATTGCAGTTAAATTAATCTATATGGGACTTATATACATGAAAACCGATGAAAACATAATTTTACCTCATTTGAGAGATTTCCTTTATGAATAATCTTATGAAATGAAATGAAATATTCTTTATTCAAATAAACTTAGATATTAAGTGCTTTTGAATGGTCTTAAAAAATATTGTTCATCAAGGACTATGTAAACTTATACAAATATTTTTTAAGTATGTAATTTAACTTTGCAAATAAGAATTTGCAACACGGTTTAAAATTATTAACTATACATGTATATAAAAGTTTAGTTTGACAAAGAAGTAACATGTTTCCTTAAAGATTCTATAATGATAAACGAAATCAAAAATATAATTAATCCGGCAACAGTTCAACAGTATAACAGTTCTTGTCTTATTGCAAAATGAACCTAGTATCTGAAACATCCTAAGGCCTTGTGATTTTCTGCGAAACGCTTTCAAATTATTACGTTGCAGCAATGAAACAAAAGAAAAACAATTTTCCAAAGTCGAAACCGTTTCAAAGCGTAGTTGTTTCACAACGAATCTCCGAAAATAAACAAAGTTGCGCGTTCATGAAAGAGCGGCGTTACTCGACCCCGCCATTTACATGACAAAGGACGAAGGTCAAAGTTGCGTTCACCTTTAAAACTACAAAACCTATCTAATAACATTAATAGAATGTCGAAACGTTGCACCGAACTAAAACATAACTTCACTTACAAAAGATTAAAAGGACATAACAACATAACAAGTATACTCATAGGTATGTCAAGACGCGACAAGTCGCATAGCAACGTGTGCGAAAGAGAACGGCCGCAAGAAAGGGACGGACGACACGCACACAGCGACAAGGCGGGAAAACCTTTTACACACACGTGAAAAGCGCGTTTGCGTGTGTGTAACGGAATGTAGGTATTTGTGAGTGAGCGCCGGTTGATAACGATTGTAACGTAGAGATATGATTCGTTGTACACCCCTACTAGAGGTAGTATAGGCGACGAGGAAGGGTTGTGATTACCATATACTTTCGCAATCGGATAATGGAAAATATTAATTAAGGTACGGAGGCTGATAATTTGCTTAGCGCTTTCAACGAGTTCTGTTTTCGATATTAATTGTACTGGAAGTTATTATAAAGGCCGAAACTACGATTCTGCGGAAGCAATTATAGTCGAAACGTATTTAACACTTAGACGTATCAGTTCCTAAGTAGTATGCAAGAAACTATTATTCATAAAAAAATGGCGGAGTAGCCTTCACAAAACAAACACTGAAATGCTCGCAATTTGAAGTCATTCACCAGTGTATAATTATTTAAATTAAAAACTGTTGTGAGACTCGTCGCCGAGCCAGACAAGCGGCGTCTACTACGAGTATAACATGAAACAAAGTTTTATTAAAACGTCTACTGTGTTACGTGTGCCGCGTCGAAACGATCCCTCGGGCGATTCGCAGCACTCGCGCGAATGTTACCACTAGCGCCATCTCGTATCGAGTAGCAGAACTACACGTAAGTGGTTTCAATCTAAACCATTGAAAGTTGTAAAAAAAAGCAAAATGAATTTATCTTCAAAGGTGCCGTAACCTATACAAAATGTGATGTAACATTATACACAAGAACAGTGTGAACGTACTCGAAGGAAATGAATTCAAATGACCTTGCTTCATTAATGCCGAGCAACATAAATTATACATGAGAACATTATCATTGTTCGGAGTTTTAACAGCTTTTTATAGTGTTTACACGCAGCGCTATTACCGTAGGACGTATTCATTTATTACATATTTATCATTATACAGCTTTGAGCTTGTAAATATTGTAATTATTTTGATATCTTGCCACTAATTAATATATCAATGACAAGCACTTAATTTTTTTCATTACAATATTTGCATTTGCATTCTATTAAGAAACAAACTCTTGAAATAACTAGAGTATGAAACATCATTGCGAGTAATAGACGAAGGTACCTGAATCGTCGATAAGCCATGACAAAAATGTTCTTTCCTTAGGTAAGTTTAAAATAATTAATCAATATTTAATGCGTGTCAATAAATAATTATTAATTATGAGACCTATATAATAAATGTACCCCAATCAAAAGCAAATGAATGTATTTTTATTTCTAAAAACGGGGGAAAAGTGAAAAAATGAGTAAAGAAGTTTGTGGTCTAATCAAAAGATAGGCTTTTACATTGTCTCAGGTCTGGGTGTTTGTGATACCACCGTTGTCTCTGATTTCCATAACACAAGTGCTTTAGCTACTTTGGAATCGGAGCAATGTATGTGATGTTGTTAAATACTTATTTATATATTTAGTAATAGGTAAGTAGTTAAGGTTTCGCTGAAGTTTATAAGACAAAACAAGTTTAATCAAGTAATACTAAATAATATACTAGAAAAAATAGGACTCGCACCAGATCATGTTCTCGGACGCGGTGCGAGTCCTATTTTTTCTAGTATATTATTTAGTATTATATAAAAATAGCATTGTGAATGCTTAAATCTCAAAATTTCAAATAGTTTAATCAAGTAAATCAGTTTTCATTCGAATAAAAGATACTTACCTATTAAAAATCATGAAGTCATAGTACAAAGTCTATTGAAATTATGTACGCGATATGAAGATAATATAAACTTGTGACAAAGACAAACCACAACCAAACTATTTTTAAACCCTTCATGAAACGTTAACAGACCGCATTTGAAACAGTCATATCAGGAAAAGTTTCGTATACATCGTGAAACAAACTTTTCCTATCTCCCATTCCCCTCAGAAAGCTAAGGTAAATAAGCACATTATTTACCAGAAGCCATAGACAAGCGACATCGTCCGTGTGTGGCGTCGTGCGGTCGCGACCATTTGCGCGACTCCTCAACCGTGAAATGAACCGAAATAACCACCTCCGCCGACTGCTGGCCACTCAACGAAACTCGCTAAATTGCTAGAGGCGTCATTGACATGCATATGAACAGTTAGAATAACGCTGAGGTTTTTTACTGATCCTTCTTTGGCGCTTTTCTGAAAACTATAATTTTGTTAGAAGGAAAACAAAAAATCTAATAAAATTAAATAACCTCAAAAAATATTTAATGAAACCAAACTGGTATCCGTATAAAGTGTTTTATTTCAATGGAGAAAATAAGTTTTACATGTTAAAGAATAACGTACATATAAACTTAGCGTTGAGACTGAACTGCCGGGAAATAAATTGTTAATGCCATTTCAGTTGTAATTACGTATGCGTAACCCCAGCAAAATGTTGCGCCTTAGACAAATGAAAGTATTATAGATAATTAGTTCATAGTTAGTTGCAACAAGTATAACTTGTATGTACTTGGTTCCAGGCTTAACGCCTTCTTTGAAAAACATTTTGCTGGGGTGACGTAATTCCAGCAAAAACAGTTTATTTCAAATAACTTCGAAATACAAATTGTAAAAAAAATATTACTTGATCAAATTGCAAATTACCATGAACTAACTATCTGTAATACTCTCATTTCTCTAAGGCGCAAGATTTTGCCGGGGTTTACGCATACTGTAATTACGGGTTATACACGTCGGAAATACAAGCGGTTTTGGCTAATAACTTAAGAATCTGATAACGCAAGACAGTACTTATTTATGTTTTTTGGAAAACTCTTTAAAAAATAAAATTATGGAATTAATGTTATTAGTTTTTAACACACTAGCTTTTGTTACACAAATTACATTAAGTATACAATACAATCATAGTAAATATATTTTAATCTTGTAAAATACAGGGCCATTAAAATTCAATTTATTATTACGTTAAAGATAAACATAAAAGTACATACTTACTATTATACGAAGTTGAAATTAAATGTCACATTAATTTCGCATTTTTCGTCATGTTTTTTTTTAATAAATAATAATTTAATATTAGACACGATCAGAAAACATTACTCTGATCCCAAAGCTAAAGCAATTGTGTCATGGAAATCATAGACCACGGTGGTAAACACACACACTCAGACCTGAGCCAATACAGAAAAGTTAGTTTTGTTAATTGACCCAGAGATGGCGATTGAAAACCGGCGTACAAACCACTCGACAACGGAGGTCGTAGTGATGTACATTTATAATTTGTAAATAAGTAGAACCAGATCTGACCTACACAGATTGGCAAGCAGATTAACCAAGTCTCCAATATCAAGAAACTTTTCGTTGCGGAAATTGCAGAAAAACCCAAATTAATTATAGATATTATATTTTATCAGACGGAAATGTAATGGGCATCCTGTGTTTCCCAGCGCATACGCAGCGAGCGGGCGATTTGAGCATAGCTCGATGCGTGAAATGAGCGCGGCGGGCGGCGCCGGCGCGGCCCCGCGCACCCACGGCAACCGGCGACAGCGCCAGCACCAGCGACTTGGTCCAAATATAAGACAAAACTACATACTGGATTAAATCCAAACAATGTTTCTGTGTTTTAATCAGTGATTATCATAATAAAATGTTAAATATACAATTTACAAACAAATAACACTATATCGCAATCAGATCGACTGCTTTTTCTCGTTCGCAGCAAAATATCTAGAAGGTTTTACGATGGGAAATAAGACACAATCTTTGAGGTTTAATAAGATGAAATCTTGTCTGCTCTTCAGATAAACTAATTACCTATATAATAATATGTTAATATTAGGTACTGCAATATGGCTGAAAATACAATACGTATCAAAAAGAAAACAGAAAAAGTTTTTCAATTTAATAAATAATGTGCATAAATTACTTTCTTCACCAGATAATATTATATTCCAGTTAAGTAGTAATACTTACAAGAATATCACATAATAATTTCCGAAATTCACGACTAATTTCCAAATTCAGTTTCAGAAAGATCAATAAATAGAGGTGGACAAATTTATATAAAATACAGATGTAATAAATCCGGGTATCCCGGAATACAATTAAGGCGATCCTCGCAATCCGGGCTCGTGGCGAATTATAAATTCCCTGGGAAAGGCGACAGGTGGCGCGGTAATCGCATGAAGCCTGCCGAATCATACCTGAGCTAACTATCGCCAAAGATTACTCATTTATGCAGATAGGTTACCGTGGAAACTAAAAAATAATACCTAGGCTTCGCACTCTTTTTTATATTTTGACTGTCATTTTAATAGAAATTGTGAAAATCAGCAGAACTAATTGATGTTTTCGAGGATTTTTTGAACGCAATGATTTTAATGAATATTCATTCAACTCTATCATAGCACCAGACCAAAGAAAACTATCTTTAATTTTGAAATAACTGAAAATGAAAAAAGCCATTTCTTTGGAGTTATGTACCAAATAAGTTGATTGCAACTTATCTGAAACCTGTGAAACTTGCCCTATTTTGCATTATTTACTTGTAAAATGCAATTTTACTTCCGCGTATACATACACGTTCTCTCAGAGTCCAATTGCAACAGTTGCAACTCTGTGTCTATGTATTCTATGCACCGGGTGTATGTATAATTGTGGCGTGGTGACTATTTGCGCAGTTCCCCGTGCGACGTGAAATAACACCGGGGAGATAACACCGCCGCACCGCGCCCGCGCCGCGCCGCACCCGCGCCGCATCCGCCATTGTTTTCACTGCCCGCCTGCTGTTTCTGCTCGAATGATTTGTTTTTTTTTTACTATTTTGATTGCAAACTTGCCAGCGATATTCTAGTACCCACCGTGTTTTACTATTTTTGATATTCGGTCGTTTTTGTTCCGAACCCAATGCTGACATTAAAAAATCGCAATTTTGTAAGGTCGGATGAAACTTCAAGCTTCATGTAAGATACTAATACTCGAAAATTTAAAACACTAACTGTTTACAAAAACTATGCGAATGGGTATGCATTCAGTTCATTATAGTACATTTATCTTATAGCATTGTAAAAAAATATTATTACCCTAATTTACGTTTCACTTGTAGGAATCTGCATCATGATGACAAATTGCTGTAGGTAATGTAGAATTTCACCGAAACTAATAGTTATATGCAACTGTGGTATAATGAGGGGTATTAAAACACGAATGTGATAATAGTATCACATGAGTGTTTTCATACTACAATATGTACAGTAGCAAACAAGACTTTATTTGCACCCATGATATAAATCCTCTATAAAAGGTTTTGAAACAGTAGCTTATAGCCAAGATCAAAACAACCGTGTCATGGCAGCCGTAATAATCGAGCGAGTGGCTCGCATCCGCGCACGCCGCGCTTGCCTCCGTCATTATATCATATAAACGAGTGTTATAATGTTGTACTGAATTTCATAATGTAACTCGCTGGCGTGGCCGACCAATCTTGACTCATTGGAATATTATGGTTACTTTTTTCCCGAAACATGAAATTATTTTCGACGCGAACGAATTTGTGGGCCAAATCTAATTCTAATAAAACAAAGGTAGTCTCATAGGTATGGGAAAACCTTTTTTAAAAAGCGCACCTAATTGTGGTATACGATTTGTCCCATACTTGGTATATGTTCGTATATACCACAGCACCCTCAAATTAACCAACCGTGGTAGTTTGGTGCCTAATGGTGTCGCGTCACGCACCGGCTATGTCCTGCGAGTGTACAAAGTGTACGGGACCCGTAGGGGTCGCGGGGACCCCACGCTGATCCCATTGGACAACCCGACCGCATATCCTGCGATATTAACTTTATGGAGGGGCACTTTATGATTCTATGATTAGACAATTTAATTAGTTAAATCACCTGTCAAATTTAACAGAACACAGGAAACAAGTGGACTGTTCAGTTCATTATCTTATTAATTGAGTTTCCAGTTTGCTTTTTGATAAGCCGATCAAAAGAAAACAACTGATGTCAAAAAAATCAAAAATATGTCCATTGAATTTGAATACTATTTTTATACTGTTTGACGTTTGAAGAAAACCCTTAACGAAAGCCTAATAACATACCTATTTAAAATTTAATTTAATCACATATTTACGATATACTTAGACATGGTGAAAGTGTCAGCTAAAAAGTTTCGAATGGGTGGTAGGAAAATATAGACAATTCAAAAGCACTTAATTTTTAAGTTTATTTGAATAAAGAAATTTCAATTTACGAAGTCATAAGCAATCTTTTCAACTAAGAATCTAACCGCAATATTGATAACTTTAGGACAAAATTTACATCTTACATTAAAGTAGAAATTAGCGTGGACGTTGTTTGTTTACACATTCGCGGGTGATCTTTGCTAGCATCCAGGCGTTCTTGGCAGTAGGCGTGTTATTTTATTTTATAGGCATTTTAGTAAAAAAAAAACACGTTGCTTTCATGTTTTTTAGCATCAGCAAATCTTTTACTTATGACTTCTTGTGTTTTTAATTACAGTTTCCATATTAAACCTATATTACACTTTAAATTATTGATCACTTTTTTTTTAATTCTTAAATCTAAGTGATCAATGAAAATCTAAGTGTTCAAGTGAAAATTTACAGTTCAACAAGTTTTCATGTTAAATCCTTGGTAATTCACCAAGTCACCAATTTCATTCCATTATACCAATCCTAATATTTTCATTATAAAATCTAAGAAACTAAATAAAACAGATTTCATAAAGTACTCAATGATTACAACATTGTATGATAAAACCAATGGATGGACGCATTCGCCAAAAAAGGAAACCAACCGACTTTAACGACCAGTAAAAAAAGTATGTAACTCGCAATATGAACACACGGGAAAGAAGTGAATTTACTATTTTCTACGGATGCCTACGTCAATTGCAAAGTATTGCTATAATTAATGCTTACTCATTACAATCTGCATGCTATTTGCATTCCCGCTCAAGCCTGAAAACCAATCAAACCGTTTTTCCTACTCATACATTGACAGACTTATTATCCCGAGTGGATTGCAATAACAGTAATTATCAATAACTGCTATGCAATTATATTGTTCGATTAATTTACTTCTTAGATTCTTCTGAATAAGAAATGTGTTCGTCTTAATATCTATTTACCAAAATATTTACTGCAATTATTGTTTAAAACAAGACCTAGGTACATTTGGAAAGAAATCATTTAATCTTAAATACTAAACAGGTGATTGTGTCATAGTAAAATATTATTAATTTGGATGCCTGTCTATTAATTTGAATGAATAAGTAAAAATAACTGTATTAAAGAAATTCTAAATCGTATTTTGCATGATTCTTGATTCTTTAATAGAAATTTGAAATCGGATTTTGTATGATATGAGTTATTTTTACTCACTCATTCAAATTGTTAGATACAGGCATCCAACTTAATAATATTTTACGATGACACAATCACCTGTTTATCCATTTGACAGTCATACTAACGGTGATATACCAAGATGAAGACAGTTTGTACACAACTTTATTGCTATACATGCGTACGCGCTGTTACAACACAGTAATTACTGCGCTTTTCAGCGGATTTTCGAACGAAATCCTGGCAATAATAATTACGGTATGACATCAGTATTAATTAAAGTGCGTTTAGAACACATTTTTTTTGCGTAAAATTGCGTTCGCGTAGGTTATGATGCGTTACGCACAGTGACGTAACGTCCCTCATATCCCTCATCGGTATCGATACAAATGTATTGGGATATCAATTTTCTTCAGATTTTACTGCCACTTGTATCGAATACTTATACAAAAGAATTCAGCTTTGAAAATATAGGTTTAATGCAGATTTTTATCTCAAAGTTTCAACTATTCAATGCTGGAATTTAAGGAGGTATTATTCATTTGAAATAAAACACTTTTTACGGATAACAGTGCTTATATTATTAATTCAGGTGTTGTTTTAGAATTATTTAGTTTGTATTTATTGGTTTTTTGATTGGTGTCGAAACGTCGGGAATACAAAAAATCAATAAATACAAACTAAATCATTCTAAAACAACACCTAAATAAATAATAATGAATGTTTTATTTTAATGAACTGTACGCGCTAAAGTCTTAGAAGAGATTAATGAAGATTAATAATATTCATTAAAAAATTCAAACAATACTGCAAAAACTAATAGGTATACTTTACGATCACTCGAATCACTAAAGTCTCTAAATTTACAGAGAAAATGTTCCGTCGAAGTCATTGAAGTGACTGTATTACTCAAGGAGTTTTTGCGCGCACATCTATGGAAGATCTTGACACGGTTTGCGTCACGTGCGCATTAAGTATAGGTACACCTTTGTTGGGTAACTTCGGAGGCATAACTACAGATGTAAAAACCATTTTTTTTTATTTTCTGTGAATTAAATAATATTTAAATAGGTTTAAAAAAAATGTATGTGGTATGTTACTTTTAATTCAAAGTTTAAAAAATGAATAAATAAGTAAACCTAACCTGTATTCACAAAAAAATTGCTTGAAACCTAAAAACACCACACTTTTTTCTTTGATTATGTTGGATAAATTTAAAACCCGTCTCAAACTGATTGTTAATGTGACAAACAATTTCAGTAAGTTATCTGAAGGCCATTGTTCATAACTCTAAATTTTGTTCTTGCTAGTCGAATGTTACATTTAACATGTATTGTGTACAGTTAAGCTCTGTATATCCAATGTTTACATGTCATTTACAGTAAATGGGTGAATCCATAAGAATGCAATTAACGCATCTCACGCACAAAGAAAGTGGATTAACCGGCGACATCCGGATGGAATCTCTTCGTCCCGGATAATCCGGGAATTAAACCCTCCATTAATGCGGCCGGAGCCGGGCGCGAGTGTAGACGAGATAACATCTGAGGATTTGTTGCGAATTAATACTTAAGTAATAAGCCATAAAGATAAGTCACAATTAAGGAATCTCAAGACACCAGCAAGTAGACTTGTGATTCGACGAACTAAATCAAAGACGGGATTAGAATAGTATTAAACCCTGCATTTAGTAATGTTTTCCACCTCTACCTTGTCACACTATTAAAAACAAACATAACCTTGTAATTCTAGATTAACTAATATGAACAATAAACAATCTACAAGATACCCTAGGTCCCTAGTATTGTTTATCACTCATCATATCAATATTTTGTATTTTTGTTTTAGTAAAAAAAACTATACTGAAATTCCAAAAACAATATTATTCATTATGAATAAAAAATATTCTTGATATGAATTGAATAGCGACATTTAATGCTTAGGACGAACATCTTTCGAGAAAAAAAAGCGCGTAAAAGAACTCGATAGAGTTATCTATGAAAAATTTCATTTCGCTCTTCGGCGATAGATGGCGCTGTACGAATTTCCCATACAAAATTACTCTATCGAACGTTTTTACGCGCGTTATTTTTTCGATAGCTGTTCGTGCTAAGGGTACTTTGGATTTCTCAAGTCGACAAAATTACACAAAACCCATTTCACATAAAAAGCGTCACACTATTCTCTGTTAAAGATAGGATAAGAAGCCAACGGTATAACCGCCACCGAAATGGGTCACGCGCACAAAAACGCCAGATGACGCGCAAATGAGATGCAAATGCATGTATCCAGCGATCGCGCGCACTTCCTTCCGCGGGTCGTTATGCGTGCCGACCTACCGTACCACGGTGGAAACAAACGTTACGCTGTCCCTTGTTATAACAAATTTACAAAAAACTTGAAGTCAGCAATACAATCAATACAATCAATGCGATCAATGATTTAGCTGGTTTTCGAAAGCTAGATGTAGCGACAGAACGCTACTCGTCTAAATATAACACTGCGACCTGCCGCAGTTAGTCGCTAAAACGCGATTAAGCCTCTTTACGATCACAAATAGCGCGTTTTCGATACCGACATAATGATAAATTACAGGCATTTATTTATTAAAGACACCCAGACATCAATCAAAATAATTATAAACACACATCAGTACCCTTAGCACGAACAGCTATCGAGAAAAAAAAACGCGCGTAAAAGTACTCGATAGAGAATCCTCTATGGAAAATATCATTTCGCTTTTCGCCGGTAGATGGCGCTGTACAAATTTCGAATACAAAATTACTCTATCGAATATTTTTCCGTGCGTTATTTTTTCGATAGCTGTTCGTGCTAAGGGTACTATTTATACAAGTTGAATCTGCTGATCCTATTTTAGTACAGCACATTCATACAGTATACCAGAAAGAATTTTCCAACACCTCATTATCACCTTTTGCTAGAACCATCTTTCAAAACAAAAAATCATTCAGCTGCAAAGTGCCAGAGTTGAAATCGAAGCCCCTCCGTCGACCATTTAAGATAATAATTATAAAATTCTTTGGCAACATAAATTCTTGTATCATGGCGGTGGCAAAAACTGCTTTCGATCGATTTCGATACTTGTTAACTGTCGATCGTTCGATTATTTATAGGTTAAGTGTTACCGAGCTGACACACTGACAACCCGCCGGACGGGAAAAAACCGGATCGCAATTACCGGCTAGCCCCTGCAAGCCTAACAGCGTGGGACGTCAAGTTATGCTCTATTTATTTATTTATTCCACTTCAGAATACTACTGTGTCATCCATACGTCTTTGATGAGTTACTGGACCTTATTCTTAAGAGATTAAAGTTGACAAATGCTACGTCAACTGGTGTGTTCCCATTGGGACTTTTTTAGTGGCTAACGAAGGAAACTGTCAGTCATACGCAAAATATTTTTTCCACAAAGTAATCTAAAACATAAACCACCTCCCTATATAAAAAACTGGACAAGTGCGAGTCGGATTTGACCACCGAGGGTTCCGTACAATTTTGTAGTTGATGATTGACTTTAAATAAGGACTTATACTTTTAAATATTTAATTACAAATGTATAGTTCTCAGACTTTGTCCTGTACTTGTAGTATAAACCGATATTACTTGCCATATGTCACAGTTCTAGGTAAAGGAAAAGTACCCGATAAATTTTGGTTCCCTTGAGTGTCGAAATATGCGTTTTTGCGGCATAGACGGCCGTATCTTTTTTAACGTCAACTTAGAAGTTTGATTTTGTTCACTGTCACGAGGGATTGGAGACCTGAGTGTATGGTTTCAATTTCAACTCGATATCTTGACGCGTTCCCGATATATAGGGTCTTGACAGACAGACATACGGACATCAAATGATTGTTTTTTTCCTTTTAAGGTACGAAACCCTAAATATTATATACCAGCCAAAATAACAGTGTGTCAACCCCACTTATCACGCACATACTCCCCGTAAAACACATGTGATTAGCCACCGTGACGGTGTATAGCCGTAGGAAAATGTTAGGTGGAATTACTCGTTAATGGGTGGTAATAACAGCCGTCACCCCACCGCACCGGGACTGTGGCACGGATGGGCCCAACCGTGACCGAGAGACGACAGTCCAAAATAGACAGCATATCAAATATAACTGTATACCAAAAAATTATACCACGCCTACATCAATTTAAAAAAAAAACATTTAAAAAAATGAATGCAGCTAGCAAAGACTAAATAAGAATAGGTAAGTACTAGTATTCTGTATTTCTGTAGTACAAGTCAGCTAGTTAATTATTGATATGTTCACTGCCAAAATGACTGGTTATCATCTTTTGATAAACAAATCGACTCTCCCGTAGCATCTCAGACGAGACAGAGAAAAAATACTTTTCTAAATAATATAGTAGAAAAAATATGACTCGCACCAGATCATGTTCTCGGACGGGAATTGAACCCGCAACCTTAGGATATCCGGTCCAATGCTCTGACCGCTGAGCTACCGAGTCACAGTTTTTCTACTATATTATTTGGTACTAGAAAAGTATTTTTTTCTAGTATTTTTTCTCTGTCTCGTCGGAGATGCTACGGGAGAGTCGATTTGTTTATCAATATAAAATCTCAAAATTAAAAATACGTTTCTAGTATTTTCTCCAGTAGGTATACAATTTATCCTAATATAAAAATGGCATTGTGAATGCAAAAATCTAAAATTAAAGATAATCTCTTTTGATTCTATGTTGTGAAACTGATAGTAATTTTGAAAACCAACCGGATTAAAATAACGCTTTTGTTAAATTTTCCATTAATTCACACAGTGTTGATGATGGTAATTGAACTGTGCGTCAATATCATATTTCGACACAAAAGTTTGATAAATGACACATTACGTATATTTATTAAACATAGTTTAAAGTTTGCATTCAATGAATAATTAATCATTAAGGCTCAGTTGCATCATCTTAATTTAACTATAACAGAACATGATACAAACTTATCTAGACCGGTGGCCAAAACTAGAACTAAGGGTTATTACATATTGTTACCTAAGTTACGCCATAGACGACAGCGACGCTGTCACCGAGTCAGATAAGTTTGTGTCTGTTCAAGTTAAGGTTAAATCAAGATGATGCAACCCAGCCTTAGTATTTATTGTCTTTTTTTATTTAATATTGTTGTTGTACGTATAAAATATAAAAACTTAATTTCTCTACATGAGCCTGAATGTTGGACCGATGTCGCAGTCCAAGAAAGGAAGATCAAAAAAGGAAAACAAACTTTTATAAAAATCAGCCCGACTACTCGTATGTTAATCACTTCACTCCTCACCTTATCACAGCTGACCAAATCTAACACACCCAAGTCAAATTGTCCCAACGGTTTCCCACAGAAACCAAGAAAAATACGAGCGGCAAGTCATGCGGCCGGCATATGGCCATTTCGTTCCTCATGCATATGCATGCGGCATGCGGCATGCGACCCCTCGCACCTACCTAACGAACGGGCAAATGAACAAACGCACTGTGATACGCCACCGGATCTGCTGATCAGAAGATATACTAGTTGGGGTATCGAAGATATCCGATAACTATCCCTAGTTTCGTTGTCTATGGGCATTTATGTTTACTGCGCTTGTTCGAAATGTAATTATTTTTCTGTAACATACAGTAAAATGGTTGAAAGACTCATAATAATGCTCTTGAAAACCAAGTGGACAAAGTAACAAACTGAACTAAGTTTTCAACCTATTGTGGCCTAGTTAAGTTTGAGATTAAGATAAATAATATTAGAAAAAATACTTTGAGATTATTAGAATGTTTGCATAAATTATGTATTAAGTAGCGTTAATAATAAATAATAAATATTTGACAACATCACATACATTGCTCCGATTCCAAAGTAAGTAGCTAAAGCACTTGTGTTATAGAAATCAGAGACAACGGTAGTATCACAAACACCCAGACCTGAGCCAATATAGAAAAATTCGTTTTCTAAATTGACCCAACCGGGGATCGAACCCGGGACCTCAGAGATGGCGACACCTTGAAAACCGGTGTACAAAGCCACTCGACCACGGAGGTCGTCAAGTAACGTAAGTTATACTACAACTTCAATAATACATTGTACTTTCAACGGAAGATTATACTTATAGCTTTACGTTAATAATCCTCTGATAAGGTTTGTCCAGATTAAAGTATTTTGAAGTATGAGAATAGCTAAAGAAACTAGTAATTTTAGACAATGCTGTATTTATGTAATGGAAATCAAAAATGATTGGCGTGCTACTATAAATCAAGCCAATCAAGGCAATAACTTATTGGTGAAATATCCGTTTCCGGTAGGTATGTACATAAATAGTAAGTCAAAAGTTTCAGGCAAATCTTATAAGATTATTTTTTTTTATTTTTTTATCCGTATAGTTCTATCGTCATAAAAAAAGTCGTCGTAAAAAAAGTCCTTTTAGTCCTATTAATTTTCTGTACAAAATGCAATAGGACCAAACGGACAAAAAAGTTTTTTTAGTTCTACTAATTTCTGTTCGAAATTTAAGTTTTAATTCCTGAATTTGAAAACTACGACTTACCTAATTCAAAGCCTATTTTGAACCCTTGAAAAATAGCTTTCCCCAAAAAAGAAATGGTCACTGAATTACCGCATTCTAAAGTCATATGAGCCGCGAGCACATGGCCGGGAAGAATTTCACATTATTAATTATACATGCGGTGCGCGCTATGAGAATAAATTTGCTTCCATTAACTGTGGTGCTAAGAGGTGGGTTTATACAACTTTTTTGTTTCATTACACACGACACGTGTTATTGATAACTGATGATTTCTGTAAAGCTGGCATGATGATATGGAAATTAAAGTGCAATCGTTACAACTGAAACGGAGAAAATCGGGCTTAAACTTGGCTTACAGATAGCTGTTATGACAATCATACTACAATTATTATTATCTCGGCCTTATTTAATAAACGTGACAAAATGTCACCTGTCATGATAATTTTATATTCATTGCGTCAAACAATTTGAAAATAGAATAAACTACTCTAGCTACACTACACTGCAAGGTAAACCAAATTGTCATGACAATTGACAAATTGTCACGTTATTAAGTAGGGCCCAGCTTAGAAAATAATTATCTTAATTCCTGCGGGAAATTGAATTTAATTATTTTACTGGTGCGATAGTGACGCATTCGTTGTAATAAAAACTAAGCAAATATGGAGTTAAACATCAACTGATTTAACTAATTAATTAATTTTCAGTTATTACAAATATTATTTTGACCGCTTACCATGTCTAATAGTTATGTCATCATACATAACTTTTATGAATGCAAATCATTCATGTAATGTGCAATACTATCTTAAGTTACAATTTTATATGAAAAAGCTTAATTAAATTAGTTCTAAATTATTACCCTTTAGTCTTATATGACTCACCTAGTAAACAAAATGTCTTTTAATAAAACTAAAAAATATAATTATATTATTATGGTATACTCTCAGATTAGCGACACAAAATGCATGTTGCGCCATCTATTGATGGGTAGCGAAACAACCACACAAACATGATTAATACCAAAAGAAAATACATTGTTCCTAATAACTTTTAAAATACTTACCATTTATTTATTTTTAGAAACATGTTATTTATATATATTTATTCATCAAAATGACAATTAATTAATACGAGTTGTCTTAGAAATTCTAGTAAATTTCAAATATAAAAGGTTTTTTTTTTTTCAAAAACAAAGTAATCCAATAAGTTAACAAAAATAACGAAGTTTATTTTTGTTTTAAGTTAACTTTAGTTAGATCGCTGGAACATAAAAATATTGCTTTTATCTGGGGCTCTACTGCCTAACTTACATTGCTATCGCAAACGCTTTCATTTGACAGATGGATGTGACATATTTCTACTTATCTTTTTTAAGTTTTTATTTATGCCAAAAAGAAGTAGCGTCTATCTTTCAAATAAAAGCCACTGGGATAGTAATGTAAGAAAGGCAGTAGAGCCGCTAAACTGAAAAATAACAAAGAACTCTCGTACCTAAGAAATATTTATATTTTTAAAAGAAGAATGGCGAACCGGAAACGCCATCTTCAAATTTTAAAATACTGAACATTCCCAAATTGGACTTTATCAGATTTAAAGGTCATTAATTGGTACTTTTCAATTTTAAATGTTCCTAGAGAAGCTGGTAATAACTAGAAAAACTTCATTGTATAAATGTTTCTTAACATGAATCAAAACGTCATTTTGCATAAACAAAACGCTTTTTGTATTGTATTATTATAGCACCTCTGGGAAATAATGCCCAGCGGACCAATCACGAATACAGATTTTTCAACGGAGCCAACATTACAAAATAGGAACGGCATAAATGTCAATGTCAGATTGATTTTGTTATTGTGTCAAACTGTCAATACTGTCAATGTCATTCAGTTCGTGCTGTCACACTAGAATAAATAACATATTAAATAACAGTACGATACGTTGGGTTGTGCCCTCAGCACGTTAAGTTAAGTAATAAAAACAACTTTTTATCCGCAGCATAATAATAAAACTTACTATTACATATTTTGTTAGGCTATATTATATAAGAGTATTAAAATTCTAATATTTACTTTATGGCACGCTAAGCCTTTATGTGGTTCTGAAAACACAGGGGTCTCTGCCATTCTTCTTTTATAATTATTCACTAAATGGAAATAACTTACCGCGAAAGTAGTACTTTTATGTATTCTTGGACTTATCGTGAAGTAAGGTATCATTATATCGAATCGCTATCTAAACAAAAAGTACAAACAAGTTTATCTTAAAGTCAAAATACAACAATTATGTTCCAAAATGTTTATGCAAATACTTGAAAGCTTTAACTTGATTTGTTTTTAATTAAATTAAATTTGGTTTTAATTATGGACGGAGGCAAACGAGACCGGTCTATTGTCAGAAATACTAATAATAATAAAAGTATGAACTGTTAATTAGTATAATTTTTATTTCAAATAAGTAAATTACAGTTTGTTAATATTAAAAGAATGAAAGTATAAATGGAAAGACAAAAATTAAGTTAGGTACTTTTGAGGAACCTCCGACTTTTTTGATAGTGTTAACAATATTATACAAATAACATAGTAAGTATATAATCATAGTTAATCTATTTTAATTTCGTAACTTTTCTATTATTATAAAAATTTTTGAATGAAACATTTCTTTAAACTTTGTGATCTCACAAGTGCAATTTCCTAATGTAAAAAATTACTCGTGCTCACAAAAAAAACGGTTGGTGTCAGGAATCAATTTCCAAAACTTCAGCATTTCATCAACATTTATTTGACAACTTTAACTTTAACCCAGCCTTTTGTGCAATCTATTCTGAATAGCTGCGGTTTTGAAGGTTATAGAAAAGAGTTTTAAAAAAGAAGGTAACGATGTCTCCACAGACGACAGTACTTTCTACCGGCGAGGCTAGACTCTGGTGTCACGCTCAACAGCCGTTGGAAAGCGAAACAGAAAAAAAGTAAAAACAACGGTTTTAAAAAAGCGACCCATGTGCGTCTAATTTTATTCCCCTGCTCAGTGGTTATGAAATAAATGCAAATTTATGCGCCGCGGCCGGTGTGTGTGCGTGCGTTTATCGCCACATCGCCGATGTGGGATACGGTTTTTTTTTAATACGCGCCATCGTGACCTACGGGGCATAGACAACCGAATCGCGGTATGCTGATACCAGTTATTTGGAGGTTTTATTTTTTATTTTCCTTTCCCTTAACACGAAAAACTATCAAATGCGATGTGAGTTCGCACCGAGCTCAAACAAAACTTGTTTTTTTATTAGTGAATGATACATCACACTTGTCCTTATATTTGTTAGTATGGCTAAAATAGATTTATTGGATTGAATATATTAAAATAGTTCAGGACTTGCATATCAATTAAAAGAAAAATCATTTGAAAATGAGAAGTTTAAGAATTATTCAGTAGAATATTCCCGTTCTTATCAGGGGATAAGTTTGAAAATCACAGCAATTTATTGTAAAGTAAAGTAAATTAAGATAATAAAATTTTCCCCTACCACTAAATAGTAATAGGTACGTACACAATCTGTGAACTTGTTTTTTTTCTTTAAAATTCAAGCGATGAAAATTTCTCATTTTTCTCGAAACACTAACACACGCATTCATAAACAATATACAAATGACCCTTGCTTTTGCGAACGCACTGCGTTGAAATAGAGCCTTGTGATTGGTTCATTAGTTTTACGTATTACTCGTAATTGGTAGTTGGGACGCTGCGCGTACGCGGACACTATGATTTCTCATAGTAATGTTTGTAAATACTGGTTTAAGAAAATTAAAAGTCTATGACTACTTACTACAGTTTCAAAGAATGTGTAAAAACCATAACAATTTATAGAGCAAGATGACACACAATAGAACATAACTTTTTAAAGACAAAGCGACTACATCTTCTGTAGCTTTTGAATATTAAAAAAAAAGAACATCACCGTTCTATCAGCGTAACTTTTTAAACGTCCCACCGTCACACGACAAAAGACGTCTGCAACAGTGGGCTGCGCGCGCGCCGCATACCAATATGGAGGATTGTTTTAAGTGTCCACGTACGGTGACCGTTACACGATGGCTCTGTACTACATTGTTCGTGGAATCTGTGGGTTCAGCGTTTGAAATGAGACCGATTTGTGCGTTCGTTATTGAGGCATTTCGAAACTGAGGTTGCGTGATTTGAAACGGCTAAGTAATTAGTATTAGAAGCGGTATTGATGCTCAAAACTTTCCGAAGTTCGTAACCTTGTACCTATTTTTTAGTATTTCCTTTACAACATATTTTTGGAAAAAAAACTTTTTTTTATTTGGGTCTTGGAAAAGTGACTTGATTTTAAAGTTTCTTTGGCATAATTACTCAACAGTGACTATGTAGGAGTACCTACATCATAATCTGGCCATATAACCTGTTTTGCTCCGGCAACATCACCTTACAAACTAAAAATTCATGAAAATTATCCAATACTAGATTTAGTGGAATAGCTATTACATTTCCGTAAGTATAATAATAAAAAACACAGTGAAAAAATCTAGTTCATCAGCATCAAATAATGTAATCATAGTTTACGATACAACAATTAATGTATATTTGAAATAATAGGGGTTTAATTAGGAATTTGCAGATTTTTTTGTCACCCACAAATAATCATTGGCGGTTGTTAAATAATGGAATGCAATTTCTTTAATATTCGTCATAGAAATCGGTAATTTCATGTTTAAAAACTCAATACGAAAGAATGGGTACATACAATAACCAAATATTTAAAAAAAAGATAACTTTACATGTAAATAAAAATATAACTGTTTGAAGAAAACAGAAAGCACTCCGCTGTTTTCCATATAATTTAAATTTACATACATCTACGACCAAATTAGAATTCGCCGGAAACTTTTCAATTTAGCCAACGTAGGCGACGAATTATCACAACGTCGGGAGAAAATTAATAAATGGGAAAAAGAAAAAAACACCCAACCTGAGAGATAATGGACGGACAAACAGAAACTTTTAAAAAATTACAGTAATATATTCAAATTTAAAAAAATCCGCCCGCCCTCCATCCCGATGTCAATTTAAAAGTCTAAGTAAAGAGAAGTTTTGAGTGACTGTTGCGAAGTTGCTTCGTATTCCTTATTTTTTATCTTTTGATTTAAACGAACATATTTTTAAAATCTGTAGTTTCTTAAAAGTTAATGTATGTACATAAAATTTCCCCTTTTCGATAGTCCCCTTGGCAGGGTTTCTACGCGGTTATTAGTTCAGCCACTCGACGATAGATGTCGCTACCCATTACCATATCAAGGCAAGGCAATTAGCATCTCCTTTGATTCCAGCTTCTTTAAACCTTCAGTTCTATTGTCAGTATTTTTTTCTTATTCCATTTTACAACAAATTTTTCTCAAACAGCTTTCATAAGAGTTTTAGTGAAATGATAATTAAGTTCCTTCTGAAACATTTATTTAATCATATTTTAATTTGTAAAAGTTATAATAAAACAGCCGTACCTAAATGAATAAAACATTCTGAGAAACTATTACAGTTTTGTTCATTTTGCTGCTCATTAATATTTTTTGTATTTTTTTCAAATTTCGATATTTTACTGGAAAACGGCTGTGGATTTTTTCCGCACTCCGCAACACCGTGAACTTGCACCAAACTCCGAAGCTTTTTGTAAAAGCGGGAATGCAAATTGGAAGACATTAGCCGGTAAAAGATAAGAAATTGGATTAAGCTGCTTATGGCCGGGGATCGTATGTTAATTGGAAGGGTAATTAGTCGCAGGCGCAGATCGTGTCGAATAGGCTTAACAGTTCTCTGGTAACAAGAAAGTAATCTGTTTGTGGCTTAGCAAAGTATCGCTAGAGATGGAAATGCATGTCTTTAGGTGGCACTACTGTAGGGAAATGTGAGGATGGTAATTTTATAAGATGTCGAGATATAATTTAAACTTATTTACTAAATATTTTCTAGAAATTGTGGTTAATATTTAAAAAACAACTAAATGCTTTGCTTATGTTTTTTTCTTTGTTAGTGAAGTTAGTACTTACCACTGTTTGAGAGAGAAAGGAACTCAAAATAATTTGCTTACCAACCATCTTGGTAAGCAAATGACATTTTATTTTGACTTATATTTATTTTGACTGTGTATGTTATGTTCTGTCAGTATTTTATAAAACATAACATACATAGTCAAAATAAGTCAAATACTTACTCGTAGATTGTTACAAAAAGAGTCATATTTAAAAAGCTGGTATTCCGTCACAAATCCCAAGCCAAGCGCTCTTGAAGCACTTCCATTACAATGTTGCTGTTTGAAAAGCTACTAAAAGTCAAGTAAAGTAAAGAGGCGATGCAACATTCTTTAAGGAGCAAATTGAAATAGACCTTTTACCATAACAGCCGTCGAGCAATCCAAGTACACGTAAGAACACAATTTATTTGTCACCTTAATCGGATAAATATGTGTGAACGAGGTAAACTGAACGTTTTTTAATGCATTGGATAGTTATCGATAAATGTTGCTTGACTGATAGGGTATAACAAGTCTATTGGAGAGAAACACTCATACAACAGTATGTACGATAGAAAAACAAAAATGAAAATAATAAAAACGGCAAAAAAAATCTATTCTCTCTATTGTATAGGAGACTCCCTTAAAAATATTTATTTTATTTTAATTTAATTATTTATGTTTAAAGTGAATATATAACTTAATATTCTGTGAATATTTCAAGCGTCTGCCTGTTGCCGTTATCAATATCGAGCAAAAAATCACGTTTGTTGTATCGGAGCCCCCTTAAATATTTAAATTATTATATTTTTTAGTATTTGTTGTTATAGCGACAACTTCTGTTGTACATCATCTGTGAAAATTTCAACTGTCTAACTACCACGGTTTATGAGATACAGCCTGGTGACAGACGGACAGAAAGACGGACAGCGGAGTCTTAGTAATAGGGTCCCGTTTTACCCTTTGGGTACGGAACTCTAAAAAGCAATAAATATAAGTAAAAACGATACATTGCGTTTGTGAAAAGTCAAGCAATTACTTCTTGCTGATGTCACTGATTTCCATGTTAGATAGGATTCATCCTATAGGCAGGAAAGTAGAAGCAGAGCAATCTTAAAACATACCTACAGAAGATTGTTTAAAATAAAATCCCGAATTTAGAATTATTAAAATAGAATTGTTTTAAATCAATATCTGGTATGTTATTGCACAATCCTTTTATCGTGCATATCATTCAACTATAAAAACGATAACATTTCTATTTCGATTGAATTCTCAAATCGAAAGGTTTACTTTATTTTATTAAAAAATGTAGTAAATATGCAATGAATTTCATCCAGGCAATACCCTCGAGCGTTTTTATCAATAAATGCTGCCAGAAAAATGGCGTATTGATAAAATAAAGCTTGTAATAACAATAAAACATAACGGTCGGACGGAGCGCCCTCTATGGTCCGGTAGGGTGCATAGCAAGTAGTGTCCGTCTAATTTGGGAACAAGCGGCAAGATGGATCGCGGCGGATACCCGTAATTTATCAACTATTGACTGTTTTGTGGAAGCTGTTTGTTTAATGGATTGGATTGGGAAGCTTTGTGAGGATAGAGAAAATATGTAGAAGTAATAGAAAAGCGGAGGTTAAGCAACTTTCGCAAAGGTCGGTCATGGGATGGGTGATCAAAACATTTATTATTATGTAAATGGAATAATATCTATTATGTTTCTATATACCAATGACGTCCTGTGTTTTTACACGACTGCCCGAAAAAATAAGAGTGTATTTGTTCAGGGTTGTATGTTTGTGATGTATGTGAGTTTCTTTATTCCACCATAACTTCAAAATTCTTATGAACAGATTTGGATGTGTGAGGTATTGTTAGAATCCTTAAATAACCCCAGGTGACACTGGCTATAGATTTTTTTACGAAAGTATTTGTAGGCTGTCTGCATGACGCCATTTTGTGAAGCTAAAAATTTTTTTTCTTGATTTATTACAATATGAGTATCAAATGAAAGGCCTTGATGAGCACATTACAAAACTATATAATTTATAACTAAAATGTCTGAAAAATAATAAGTTTAAAATTATTGAAACAAAACAACTGCCCTCGAAAATCAACTACACTCGTTATTTAACTTTTTAGTTCGTTTTTTTATGATTTTTGGTATAACATGCATCACTGACTGCCCAATAAATAGATAAACAAATTCTTATTCAATTCAAGACCACCCAAATACTCATTTTCCGCGGAAGCGCTTATCATAACGTCCCTCCCCCTTAACACAAACAAAACAGCAGAAATTACATATTTATGGAGTTTTAGTGATCTTTCATCTTCCGCTCGGTCGATCGGTTCCAATCTCTTCAGTAGGTGCTCATACAAAGCATTTCCCGATCCTTTGACCGCTCGCCTGGAACGTCCCCTGACGTGTAAATAGTGTTTTTTTATTAACCGTCCGTTTTGTTTCCATTTTCTTAGTTACTGATGGTTGTGGGGGACGCTAAGGCTTTCATAATCAAGCGTTTGAAAAATTTCACTTGATAAAACATTAATACCGATAACATTTAACAGATAATATTTCAATGATACCAGTAAATGTTTGGTAACTGACATTTATTATACTGATTTCATTATTAACTGAAAAATATGCCACGATAATGAGGACAAGCTACTGCCAATGCCAAAGCCTTTATTTAAGTACCACGAAATATACTAACGAATAAAACCGTTAAGACGCCGTTTAGCGGCCAATCCAGTCCTCCCGTTTTATCAGCCCATTCTTTCTTGTAATCTCCCGACTCTTGTTGCCAAATTTTCGTAAGAAAACCCATCTGAGAAAACTCGAGGAAGCACGAGTGCTCATTACGCCGGGTCATCAGTATGCATAATAAATGAGATAAACGCCATCTAGCGGAGAACGGCGAAACTAAATTATGGCGCAGCAAAATAAAGAGATTGATTACAGTGCGGCCATGACGAATGGACGCCGCGGTGATTCGAGATTTATCGTTTCGGTTTATTGTTAATTTATTGTTGCGGAAATTATTCGAGTTACCCTAAACTCAATCGGAGCTAAGCGGTTCCTGTTCATAACTAGATGCCTGGTAGACAAAAACGTACAGAAACTGAGATAATTAAGTCACAAATTTATCATAACGACGACATAACCGTGGTCATTACTCGGGGCTCGCTACAATATCTCCCTCCAACTTTCCTGAAGGTTTGCAGCTGCAAATTTTACATTTGCATTCCTACTCTTAAGATGTAGACCTCACTGGTTTGTCTTAAGGGTTACTATTGGTATTTTAGCTGAACAGATCATTGTGTCGTGTGTACATAAGGGGACAATAACTAACAGGAGCGAAAGATGTCGCGAGCGCAGTCATTTATCACGTTGTTACTTATGACAAGTGCGCCGTCGGACGCAGGCGCCTCTAAGATGGTTTTTACTGCTCACCTTCCCTGGATGGAGGGAAGATGAGGTGGAGGTTCTGTTATTATACACTACGTTACATAATAGGGATAGTAACTTTACTGATGGATGAACATTAATTGTGCCTACAACAACATTTAGGGCAAAACATCAAAATTCCGTTCATTTGATAATAATGAAAGGATTCACAAAAGCTTTATTTTAGTTGCACAATATGTAACAAATATTTGTGTTCGTTGTTTAAATATACTGTCTTTGTACCAGAACTTAAGACCTTGTAGGTATTTATAGTATTGTAGCATTTTGGCAAAGTGATGAGCAAAACGTAAAAAAACTTACCAGAATGTAGAAGCTTACATAAGTAACACGATGATCATCAGATGGCCGATCAGGGGCATCTGGAGATAAGAAAGAACTGTTTTTAAACCGAAGTACCAACAATAATAAAATTGGGTAGTTTTTTTATAAATAAATATTTGACAACACCACATACATTGCTCCGATTCCAAAGTAAGTAGCTAAAGCAGTTGTGTTATGGTATCACGAACACTCAGACCTGAGGCAATATAGAAAAGTTCGTTTTCTACATTGACCCATCCAGGGATCGAACTCAGAGATGGTGGACCTCAGAGATGGCGACACCTTGAAAACCATTGTTCGAGCCACTCGACCACGGAGGTCGTCAAAGTTTAATAGTGGAATCAAAAATGCTAAGACAAAAAGAACTCTTTTGTTTAAAAAAAAATAATCTCATATTAACGAAACCATTGGAAAAATAGACGATGAACAAAAAACATAACGTTCAAATTAATCGTTTATTATAAAAATAAGAATTATATTTTATTAAGTTTCCAGAGACATGAAAAATTAAATAATTCAAGAACTGTCGCTAACGCAAATGAGCTCTAGAATCTATGAATTTTCTCCCAATTCAACTGTCTCTAAAACTACTTTTCACCTAAATTACGTCTCTTACATATTTCAAACTTCGAAAGTATCTCGTCCGAATTTTAGAAATCTACAGGATTGGCGACAGACTATGTTAATAAGATCGGGGGCACGTTTTTGTCGCTCACTCATTTGAATATCGCAGTTCAGTCGTATTTGACTGTGTATTCTGTCGAACCTGATGGATACAGAACTTTCGACCAACTTTTAGTTGTACATCTTACTCAACGTGACAAGTCTCTGAAGTTGTGATTGATCAATGTGAGTTCACGTGTTTGGTATTAGGCACTTTTGCTTATTAGCTGAAATTACACAAATGACGAAAGTCACCTTATGTAATGTGCTATATTTATTGTACAACAACTTATATATATTAATTTGTGTGTATTACTCGTTAATTTCATAAAAAAATGGAATTAAAATCTTTTGGTCGCAGTCGCATCATCTTCCCAACAATTTACATGGGTGTCCAAAAGCTAACTAGTCCAGCAATATAATCCCGCAAGAATGTTATCCAAACACATTCTTACAGTAACACAACAGCCACTCTACAAATAAAAACGCAATAAATAACTGCCATAAAGATGCAGTAAAACCGCAGAGTGTAGTTTCCTTCCGCTTGAGTTGTCGCCATATAATTAATTAGCGAGGGATTCGACCAATCACATTAGCGGGCAACACAGACGGTATAAAAGTGGAATGATAATGCGGCCCGCGATTTTGGTGAGGTCACCGCATCGCAATGAGATGCGACCCACCGGTTGGTGTGGGGCCGCAAGTGGTAACTGACGTGAAGTTTTGAAATAGGCGAGCGAATAATTTCTTTCAGAAAAATTGGTTCTGGAGACCTGTAGTACAGGTAAGTAAGCAATTTATTCACAAACAATATACATTGTATTGGAAAATATAAATTAAATTAATTCTAAAATATTAAATTAATTTAGGGATTTGTATACCTATTTCAGGCACCAGTCTCTACCTTTATTAGGTATAATCAATTAAGATTGAGTGTATTATTAAGTGTGTATGCGTATAGTAGAGAGAGAATAAATGTTTTGTTTATTTATTATTACTGTTACTTGATCCGCATATACCGATAAAACAAAATACATATGAAACAAAAAATTAACAAGATACCTACAGGTATTTTAAATAGAAAATTACAGATAAAATCACGTATTTTTTACCTAGACTCGACTACAAATTAATGTTTTAGCTCGAACATCTACCGAGAAAAAAACGCACGTAAAAGTATTCGATAGAGAAATTTTGTATGGAAAATTTGTACAGCGCCATCTACCGTCGAAAACCTAAATGAGATTTTCCAAAGAGAATAAAATTCTCTACCGATTACTTTTACGCGCGTTTTTTTCTCGATAGCTGTTTGTGCTAAGGGTATACAGTACTTTCAGGGAAAACGAGTCGTGCACTCAAGTCAGTTCCGCAGAAGCTGGAGGTTTCTAAGTGGCATGAATAATCATGGAAAAACCACGGAGTTTCATTAACCTCCCTCTACCGCCCACTTCATCGTTTGTGTTCGCAGGTAACCACAAGCAGGTACTGTCATCCTTTGTGATTTAGCTACTGAGTTTAACAGTTTCGTTTCTATTTACTTTGTTTTTCATTACAAAAGATTTATTTTATGAAACGAAAATGTCATTTTGATTAGGTTTATGAAAAGATTTTTGAACTTCCAATGTGAAGAACTGATGTAGAATTCTACTTTACAAAATTACTGTAGACTGAAAAAGAAACAATAACAGAACCAAATATTGAAAAATGCTCTGTAAAAAAATTCTTAATAACTCCATAAAAACTTAAAAAAATAAACTGCCAATCGTCAGATTTCGTCTTTCAGCGACAGTGATATGATTTTTTATGCAAAAAGGATAGATTATTTATTGATTTAATACAATAACCGAGATAAATGATCCAGTATTCTAGATATCAATAAAAAAGTAATAAAATTCGTAAAGTTCTGGCGAAGCGACAATTTCTAAAGAGACCATATTATTTTAAAGAGATAGTGAAAGAATAGATTTCGTGAACTGCCTTTAAGCTTTCTAGTTGAATGTTGATGCAATGCGTCTCTTTATACCTAAGTCAAGACGTTACAGCGAAACAATAACTATTTAGTTTTGTTTTTAAGTTGAACTAATGTTTCATCTGCTAACTTAAACCCATGTTAAAGACGATGTAACAATAATATATTTAAAAAAAATAGCCTATAATTTATTTAGGTATTACAGAGTTATTAAAGGTATGATAAACGCTGATGTATCTTAATTTCATTATGTAAAATTTATTTTTATTTTAGTAGCAAAGTTAAACGATATGGGAGCTGAGTTTTATACATAGCCCAAATTGAGTTAACCCTTGATTCAGTATGTTGGCGTATTATGTAACGGCGGAGGCGGTTACTCTTTCTAGGCGTGGCTCCTATTTGTATTTACCAACTTAACGTTATTAAAGCGTACATTTATCTTAAGCTTCTTTTTTACTTAGGACCTGTACACGTACCACGAACATCTATCGAGAAAAAAACGCGTTTAAAAAATGCGATAGAGTAGTTTTATATGTGAAATTTTTACAGCGCCATCTACCGCTGAAAATCAAAATTAAATTTCCCATAGGGAATACCTTTACGCGTGTTTTTTTTCGATAGCTGTTTGTGCTACAGTTACTGTTTGTTGTTCACAGGTTTCGAAAGTAGAACTTCTAGTAGATTTATTTTTAAATATCTGACGTAAACATTTATCAGAAACTTATCTAGAAGCTTGGATTTTGGATGGCACTATATTTTAATGTAATTTAACGGTCCTATTATACCTCAAAAGGGGAGCCCTCATCTTAATTAAAGTTATTGCTCGCTTAATACATAATTCATTGAAAATTCATATGTACAGATTGAAGCTAAGGTTTAGGTTCTATAGTACTTTAGGTTCAATATACATGTGAGTTTTCGATACATTATGCACTTAGCGAGCAATAAATTTAATTAAGATGAGAGCGTCACTACACAGGAGCCTTAAAAATCTATTAGAATTTTATAAAATTATGATGTTCATAATTAAAGGCACCCTACTATTGCCAAAAAAATATATCAGTAGATAAAATTACTTGAGAATGATGATTTCGTTGTGAATATTTTAAATGTTTAAAGTTTATAAATAACTCAAAATCAGACCTAAACAGTAAACACTCATAAAGGAGATTACATCTTGGCCAAATAATTAAATACCACCTAAAGTACACATGATAATTTGGTATTTTTTTATAGTAAAGATCATGAAATTATATATAATTCTTAGATAAACCAACAACGAGCACATAAAACTTATATTACATAGCATTGTTACGACTCGACCGGTAACATTACTACGTGAAGACGCCGCCCAAACAGCGCTGCCAACCCTTTAAAAATGTACTAGAGTTAATAATAAATTGTTAGTTAATTTATTATGACATAGAATGTGAAACTACTTTACTTCAGTTCTATCTAGTAATAAATAAATTCACTCAACTATTACCAAGATTATGCAAAACAATTTGCCGCCTTTTTCTTTCGGTTCGAATTCCGGATTTTGTGATAAACTTATGCTTTTCTCGACTCATGGTTGTTTACATTCACCACCTTATTCATAAAAAAATCTTCAAATATAGTTATAGTCAATTTTAGTTGAAATGCTGATAAGGCCTATTAAACGTCATTATAACTTTCATTATTCATAAACGTAGGTATTTGCGTTATTTTTTGTCGTTCTGACGAATCCATAGACAAAACAGGCAAATCTACTGGCTGATATCCACAACTTCTGGAAAAAGAAAACAATTATCTCTCATTAAATGTTATTTATTTGTAAAATAACGTGAAATCTGTCACTTCAATCAGCTGTTATGTAGTCGGCCATGTGTTTTACTTAATATGAATAAAATAGGCAGCACCCTTCTACAACTTTATCGAAGGTTTATTGAGTGATTATGAATAACAAATACAAAATTCCTTATAACAAGCTTTTAGGCCTTCCATAACTTTTTATGAATAAGACGGTTATTTATTTATTTATGTAAGCGACATGCGATTATTACTAATTTTAATAATCGAATAATTAATGAAAAGAAGTGGCTGAACACAAGACTGTGAAAAGTGGAAAACGAAAATCTCAAACTCCGAAAACGTTTGCGAGTGTATCAACTGAAGTTGGCAACACTGGAGCCGACCCAAGCGAAATGTTGTTAAAAGAAGGAAAATACTAACCCTCCCACCCTCCTCCACTCCTCCAAAGAACACTCCAGATCTCAATTGTTCATGTATGAATTCACCACATTAGGAGTCAAGTAGGATAAAAACAGGACGCGTGGAGAAAGCTTTGAGCCAGCATTGAGTGATATTCTGAGTCTTAAGTGTACCTTTTTATTTTAGCCTCTGGAAACCCGAAAATAAAGGACGGATGTAAAAATAAAAGATATCGGCAGATAAGGAATTTCGATAAAAACGGGCCGATTGGACATGTTTGAGAACTTTTCGGGTTTTGAGTGTTGAGAACAAGAATTTTGATTTATGTCTGGTTACTAAGTACTAACATTTTTTGTCAGAAACCAATTATAAGCATTAACTGTCTTTAACTGACTGACTGTTGACGACTTGAGTGGTGCAGTGGTTAACATGCCGGTCTACCACGCAAGAGGGCCCGGGTTCGATTCCCGGCCGGGCAGATATTGAAATGATGAATTTTAATTTATGTGACGGGTCTGGGTGTTACTATGGATAATAAGTATATGTTTAAAAATAATATAAGTAGTATATCAGTTGTTTAGCACCCATATTACAAGCTTTGCTTAGTTTGGGGCTAGCACTGTGTGAAATTGTCCAAGCATTTATTTATTTATTTATTATTTATTTATTTAGTCGATTCCGAAACGATTGGTTAGGCATAGACGATTATTAGCTTCAGTAGTTTTTCTTTAAAGAAAAAGGTTTCAAGTTTTTCGCCTGTTAAAATTTTCACAATTTGAACTATGTAAGTTGACAGAGAAAAACTGACAACATTATTAAAAACAAAACAATATAGCTTATTTCTTTCATAAAATACTATATTTTTTAAATTACCCTTAGCACGAACAGTTATCAATAAAAATAACGCGCGTAAAAACATTCGATAGAGTAATTTATGTATGGGAGATTTGTACAGCGCCATCTATCGCCGAAAAGCGAAATGATATTTCCCATAGAGAATAATAATTAATCTATCGAGTACTTTTACGCGCGTTTTCTTTCTCGATAGCTGTTCGTGCTAAGAGTACAGAACAGTATTTATAACCCCGATTAAATAACATTCTAATTAACCAATAGACTTTTTAAATGGATTTTTATTTAGCTAATGTTCATGATAACAGCTCATACATCATGGAGTGGATGGTTGTACGAGGATGAAGACATAAACCCCTATTGGGAGGCAGTAAAACCTTATTACGCATCTTTTGTATACAATTAAACTGCACGCCTTGTATTTGAACTGAGAGACACAGTAGGGTTGATAAAGCAGTATTTCAAATAAAACGTACAGCCAACAGCACACTGGACCATTACAGGGTTATAAAATTCAATTATTTATATACTTAACAAAAAAGACATAAAAGTTTAAAATAAATTGCAGATTTTTGACAGTTTGTATAACATGGAATGCTGATGACTGTACAAAGTTCAGTCATCAGCATTCAGCAGACAGTATAGTGGGAACAACAACCTAAGAGACAAAGTAGAAAAAGTCATTCTTGCTGAGTACTTGCTAATTCTTTGTAAAACAAGATCTTTGTTTTATTACAAACAATCATTTTCAATCATTATGATTACTTACCCACAAGCACTTTTTTAAAGTCAGTTTTAATGTCCGTAGTACTTTTTAGTAAGACAATGTGTATTGCAGCTAGTTTCAATCTGTAATAAGTTCAATTCATTTGCTCCTATTACATAAAAAAATAATTGATTTTTGACTAATACTAATATTTATTCAGTGCAATCAAACTTAAATCTCAAATTCAAATAAATAACAAAAACTGTCTATCAAATTTTTTAATAAATACAATTTCTTAAAATTCCCATAATAAAAAAAATACCTTCAAAGTCGACAAAAAAAAATTAATGCAAATCTAGTTTAGACTTACTTCTTTAATAACTCAACTGTATCGCTGGTTCTGTATCAAGCGTGTGTTATGGTAATTTTACCGGATCTCGGGGTATTTTGCCCGCCCGGGTAAATTATTGCTTTTCTTCTCCCGCCGTTATAATATTCCGAGTGAGTGTGAATTTGATTATCGAAACGTGCGAAATAGTGATACGTTTTTAGTGAAGAGAGGTGGGCTTGTTTTGTTTATAAACCAGAATAACCACCAGAAATAGTTATGTTATAGTAACAACTTCTTTTCGCATAATCCTCATTAAAGTTGTCAGTTTTTCTTTGATATGATCAAATCACAATATGCAAAGATAACAAAGATAAAAGCTGTTTATAAAATTGTAAGGCAAAATACATTTAATAAATCGGATCAATGAGATTTTATTTAATACTGGAGCCTGTGAACTTCGTATCACCTATAATTTAATGATCATCAATTTTACCTTGAGAACCAGCACTATCTTTTAATTAGTAAGTTAATAACAAAGCAGTCGAATACTAAACGATAGCAACACTACGGTCCTTTTATCATTAGTAAGATTATTATTAAGACAAAAACCTCTTTATCAAAAGTTAGCTGTAAATTAAACTCAAATTTTGCCCCCATGCAAAATGACTCCTAGCACTTGTAGTTTCTGAGATTTCATAATGAGTGAGTGAGTGAGTGATTTACCCTTTTATAATAGATGGACAATAGCTTTAGCCCTGATAAATTTAAACTAGATGTAGTAAATGTATGTTTTCTCGGCTATTAACGTTAACGTCGTCAGAATTTAAAAAAAGAATGTGTTCTGTTTTACCATAGTTTTTGACGTTATTAGAAATAAAAAACAGATACATGGTGTAAATCCCGATATAGTTCATTCTAATAAGAATGTACATCTTGTAAAAATGGGCACTTTGCGTCAAAATGTCAACAAAGCTAATAACGGCGGACTCAGTTTTTGAGTCTCCTTTCGCTCCACGAAATATTCCGTGCCGTTAACAAGTTTAAATAAAGCTGGGCAAAGTTGCGGACGAGTTAATCCGACATGAATATGGAGAGGTCGGAGAAAAGAAGAGAGGTGTTAATCTTAATAAAACTTTGAGGGATTCCCGTTTTAATTAATACAATCAAAACAAACAGCGGCCGCCGGCTTATAACCCGCAGGGAGGGGCTAGGAAGTAGTTTTATATTTAACCACATAGTTGTAAATACATGCTGGTTTGTACTGATTTTAATAAACGGAAACCTGTCGCCGGTCAGATTGTATTTATGTACAATCAATCAGGATCTGTCTTTTTGCACCCTCACAAATGAAACTATTTTGTTAACTTAACTAACTACTCACAAAAAATTAAAAAGTTTTGATACAAAATACTTTAATGATGCGAGGAAAGATATAGTAACATCTTATTATTTAATAAGACAAAACATCTGACGCGGTTTTTATGCGTAAGACTAACGCTTTGTCAAAACTATCACTTCTTATAAATAGTTTTTTGTGCGTCTTCAAATGACCTATACCAGGGATGGTGAAATGGTGGCCCGCGAGCCGGACTTGACAAGATTCAACCTGGCCCGCGATTTTAACTCGTCATTTATTGGCCCAGCGATTGCGGAGGTTAAACAACTTTCGCAAGGGTCGGACATTTGATGGGTGACCATAAATTTATTATCTCGAGCTCTTCTGTGCTTCGGAAGGCACGTTAAGCCGTTGGTCCTGGCTGCATTTGCAGTCGTTAACACCCACCAATTCGCATTGGGCCCGCGTGGTGGGTTATGGCCTCCTTATCCACCCATAAGGAAGGCCTGTGCCCCAGCAGTGGGGACTTTAAAATGGCTGATGGTCTATTGGCCTGCGAAAAACAATATTCGAATAGTGCGTGTGTTCGTTTTATAAGCTATTTCAAATAACTTGGAGCCTCGACGCTTGAATTAATTAACAGTCAACATTTTTCATTTGTCACACTGTCTCAGGCCCAGCACCTCAAAACAATTGTATTGTACTTGATTATTTTGTAATCTACTTAAAATAAATGCTCCTTGGCCCGCGTAAATGATGTAAATTATTTTATATGGCCCATTTCTTTATCTATTTCCCCATCCCTAGCCTATACCCAAATCCTGCCCTGGTTGGGCCAGGCGACCCTCGAGTCTTTTATTAAGCCTCCTTTATTTGAACCTCACCTATTAATCTGCACTGTAAACTCATTTTCATACTTTACCAGCAGTCGACAAGCTTTCATTATTTTTCAGAATTTTCCACAAGTAAATATCATTAAACAATTCATTCTTCTGTTTAATGAACTATTGAAGTATAAGTACCTATTATAATTTACTAGTGGCCCGCCCCGGCTTCGCACGGGTACAATGTAGTTACTAATGTGGTGAGTGTGAAGTTATTAGACTATACTACAGGATAACTATATATAGTGGTGGCCACAAAATTAAGGACGCTAGTCGATTTTCTTACAAACGAAGTAATTTTTAAGCATTGCTTCTCCGGCAGGGATTGACCGAGCGGTGATCTGGTGATGGCCATCCATAGAGGAGATCCAGATTTCTATAGACACCAAAGTGATCTGACCAGCATTTTAAGAGATGTAAGGATATGTTTAAAAAAACCGCGAATATAGTATAGAAATGTATAAAAACTTGCAACTGAAAATTCTTATGCTTACATCTCTTAGAATGCTGACCAGATCAGTTGGCTGTGTATTGCTATCATAATCTTCTCCATTCACTCCCTGGATGGCCATCATCAGATCACAGCTAGTTCAATCCCTAGCGGAAAACCAAGACTTCAAAATTACCTCGTTTGTATGAAAATCGACTTGGTGTCCTTAATTATGTGGCCACCACTATATGTATATACGACGTACACAACATACGCAAGGGGTGTTATAAGTTTGACTTGTGTGTGTGTCTGTCTGAGACAACCTAGCTCTCAAACTTTTGGACCGATTTTGATGCGGTTTTTTATGCATAGTTTAAAAGATCTAAGTGTACAGACGACGGGACTCTTAAACAACTTTGGCGAGTTGTTCTGCTTACGACCGGGAAAGTCCCTGGCTAAAAAAAACGGAGCATTGCAATAAACATGCCGGGTGCAGCTAGTTCTTAATAAAAATATGTTGTGCATTATCAGGATTATCAGTCTCGATCATCCAACACTTCTCTATAATATACAACATGTTACAAAAATACCCTTAATGCCGAATACAGTATATAGGGACCGTCAAACTGAACAACTTTTACCATGGGACCAACTCTGAAATCGCGAAATAAAAATCAGCTGTTTCATACAAAAATTCAAATCGAAAATATCAAAATGTATGAAACAGCTGATTTTTTTCGCGATTTGAGAGTTGGTCCCAATAGTAAAAGTTGTTCAGTTTGATGGTCCCTATATACCATATTCAGCTTTAAGGGTATTTTTGTAACATGTTGTATACCTACCACATTTCTTGTCATGTTATCCGGTTGCAAAATAAAAAGGCTATTCGGCGAGCTGACTTTCGAGCAGGCTACATTAGAGCTGGCCATGGGAGAAACAATCACTGCGCAGATCTACACCAGCCGCTCTTAAACTTTGTACCTGTGCTTTATTAATTGTCATAGCATAGGCGACTTGACCGAATATTGTATTCTTTTAAAATTAAACTGATAATTAGAGGGAATAATTTTTCACGTTATTACAACGCAATAAGGAAAAAATGACAGCACTGTCAACATAACGCCATAAGTACTATTCAATGCCTATGGCGATAATGCATTCTACCTACTCTCAGGGGAAATGACCAAAGATAATGTAATACTACGTTGATATGACTAGTGATATTTATTTTTCTTATTTAATCAATCAAATGCACAAAAAAGTTTCAATTCCGACGTCGAAGTCAATCACAGCAAAAGTAGCTTTTTATCACTTTTTAACCCTGTTAGGTAATAAATATTTAAAAAATACGAAACACGTGTTCAATTAATTTTGTGAAAGAATGTCTATGCCAAATTCCAAGTCAATCGGGCCAAGGAATCGCGTTCTCCCATACAAACTTTACCACCCTGTTTCACCCCTTTAGGGGTTGAATTTCGCAAAATCCCGTCTTAGTGAGCACCTACGCCTTAAAAGGAGCCCCCATGCAAAATTTGAGACTCCTAGCACTTGCAGTTTCTGAGATTTCGTGATCAGTGAGTGAGTGAGTGATTTTCCCTTTTATATATATAGATTATGTGAGTATAGTGAAAAACACAAATTAAATCTGATGCAATAATTTGATCTTTATTTTGAAGCGTGTTGCAAATGCTGATGCGACATTACTTAATATTAAAAAGTAAGTACTACACTAAATAGGTTAGTTCTTTATGGTATAATATATAAATATTTGATGTTAAATTATTTGAAAGTTCAAATCAAAGTATTTTAAAGCAACTGTTTTTCACAATATCCCGTGACCCCATTTTCTTCATGAAATCTTCGCGAGAAAAACAACATTAAAGGGCTTCTAACCCCAATATTAAACTAAGTGAGTCTATGAATAAGGAGTACACGTACAGATCTCCTGAAATATTGCCCCGGAACGACTGAAATTTACATGAAACATTTTAATATCGGCCCGAAGGCGCACCTGCCCTTTTTTCTCACGCCGTAAAAACGAAAAGTTAAAGTTAACGGGCTCCTAACCCGTTATAGCAGTTATATACAGTTGAGTGTCTCAATAAAACAGATGGCCTTTTTGTGAATATCATTTAAATACGTACACGACAGGATGAAAATTTTGACGGTTTTTCTTCCTTTTAAATTTTGTTTACAGCTTTTCTGACAGTATTTACAATTTCTGACGACCTCCGTGGTGGAGTGGCTTTGTACACCGGTTTTAAAGGTGTCGCCATCTCGGAGGTCCCGGGTTCGATCCCCGGTTGGATCAATTTAGAAAACGAACTTTTCTATATTGGCTCAGGTCTGGGTGTTTGTGATACCACCGTTGTCTCCGATTTCCATAACGCAAGTGCTTTAGCTACTTACTTTGGAATCGGAGCAATGTATGTGATGTTGTCAAAAATTTATTTATTATTTATTTATAATTGTATTTACTGTTATTATGAAATCAAAACTGTTGATTTCTATTTAGTTTAGTAAGTACCTATGTGATTTTCTTATCAGTTCTTCGTCTATTAAGATAAAGCCTGTTGTATGTATGTAACTTTTAGAAATAAAAAAGTTAAAAATGATACGAAGTAGAAGAAGACTTCGCGTTTTTGTGACATTTTTCGAAATGGCTAAAATAATATTTTCTTCATACTTATCTCAGCCATTTTGAAAAATTTCGAAACACTAAATCGACACAAAAATGTTATATAATTATAGAACTTGCTCACAAAATTTCACGAGAACCGGTTGAGAAATGCGACCTGTAGAGGAAAACCAACGGAAAGCCGGACAGCGGGACAGACATACGAAAGCATTTTTGCACAAGCTGAAGCAGAGACGCTTCGCTCGCGTTTCGCGCTCACTCTGTCAATAAGGGCAAAAGATAGTGCAACTCATAGTCACAGCCACATACACAACCGCAATAATGTAACAAACCACCAATTAGAGGTACTCTCGACTCGCTGCGTCAAAGACGCCCGCCGTCACAACTGCGCCAAATTTATGCACATAGCTTACCTCGAGGGCCCTCGCGACGTGACGCGCGCGTGAAAAATATGACAACAACACACCCTGACACTCGGTATCCTACACTACAAGTGATACTAAGGATGAATAGAACCATGTCTAGGCAAACTGCAGTTAAAAATTTTTATTAAAAACCAATGAACATTTTACAATTACCAGAGTCCTACATATTTTTACATGTTTTTTTCTTGTTTTTTAAGTTTGAGTATTGTTCGAGAAATAAGTTATATTGCTTTTTCCTGGATCAAAACACAAACGTCTTTATTAGTTTTATTTGCATTTTTGCCGAAAAAACATAACTTTTTACTTTTTTAAGATGAGGCATCAAACTTTTTGACTTCGAGTAACAGTGTTTAATGCAAGAGAAAGTATCCTTTATAAAATACTACTATAGCGGTAAAATGAATTTCCTATGCATTTATCACCGAACAATGGCAATACCGCGACAGAGCCGAGCAAAGCCGGGGATCAGCGCGCGACCACCTAATGCATCACAACAACTGCTCAAATCCGGCCGGAATGGTGCACTTCCCACTATTATAATGATAATGTCACACAGATATAATACAACATGTTTTCTAACTACTACTACAAAGTAATACACAACCTGAAAACTGTAAGCTGTGCTTGTAGTGGGTATAAGCAACAAAGAAAGCAGAAAAAAAAACATCTGATCCGCATAAAACTTTTGTCAAAATTCACAAACAACTGATGCTGTCGTGCAACACTATTCAAAATTCAAAATTCAAATTTCTACGGGTAAATATACGATAGACGAGCCTCGTGGAATTCTCCATTGTTAAAAAAACGCTTCCAATATAAAAACGGTATTTATTTGATGAAGTGTCCATATGGGGCCAAGCTCCGTAACCTAACCCTTTGTGGAAGGGAGATGGCCCGGCTAATACCGGTGATTGATGGACCCATCGATTTGCGAATAAACACCCGGGAAAAATGGAAAACTGACGTCTTAGGAAGTATTGCTGACAAGTATTTTATTAGGTGAGTTATATTATATAATAAATAAAATGTCAATACCAGACTGAGACGTTGGTATGACACCAAAATAATCAAAAACACACCAACAACTTTCTGTCTATGTAACTATGTTGTCAGTGAAATAAAGAGAGTATAATAATGTGACGGAAGGATTTAGAGACAACTAGGCGGTAAATGCGAGGGATGGCTTTAAAAAAAAATTTTGTTTCTTAAAAAGAAACTCTTTACGAAGCTTTACGCTACACTTTTTTTTTATTTGGCAAAAGATTATCATTTTTGGAAACAAAAAGTTCTAACTTTTCTTAATGACCGTGCGTCGACTGCACTCTAACTTACTAGTTATTTATACATACATACCTACTTATTATTAACATGCCCAGTCGACCTTCGAAATGAAAGCTTAAAATCGTTTCAAAGAAAGGTATAATAGTCATTCACATAATCACTTTTGCAAAGAAAAACATACAAAAATTGTGTCATAATATTGATAAAAGTAATTGCAAATACCAAAATCCAATCGAAGGGTCCAAGGAGTACCGTCTGCAAAACCACGCAATCAGTGCGGAGCGCCGAGGTTTTTGCTAACTTATTCATGGACATTACTTATGCATGCAGCAGCGAAAATATTACAAGATTTTAATGAAAGAAATATTAATTTTAAGGTAAGTTTTCTTTGCGGTGGGAGCTAAATTAAGTTCGGCGGCGGTAGAGGTCGGTCGGGGATTTAGTAGGCAACTTTTGTTTGCACACCGTTCAGAAATATTGGTTCGAGAACTTTGAAAGTGTATTAGATTATTTAGATGTAAGAGGAATATTATTTATGCTATTATATGACATACGAAGATTTTTAACTAGGGGGTTAGTATAACAAAACTTTAAAAGAAAATAACATTGCAATTTTGTAAGTTTTTAGTAAATAGACAATTCATTACAATAATGTAACAAAGTTTCAGAAAACACACATCATATTACTATAATACATACGTATATTATAGCATTGTTAAATACAGCCAGATTAAAAATAACATTGTAAATTCAAGCGCTCAGATCATTCAATACATAAAATTCCTCGCGAAGACTCGCCGCCAAAAAGTTGAGACATTATTGAATTTACGGGTGCATTCAAAATGAAAATTTCATACATCTCAAAGAGACGTAACGCGAAGAAGACAGAGTCGGCCCGCTTATTCAAATCCACGTCGGGACCAGTTGAGGCGTAAAAAATATGAATACGATTTCCACGCACTTAGAAGAGTTTCCTCGCGCCAAATGAACCATATTTCGGGCCATAACACTCGCATTATTCAGGAAAGTTTGGGAACCGCTATGGAAGATGCGACATAAAGTTGTTTTTGACTTTGTCGCAGTGGCAATGTCTCACTTATGTTGGCCGTGAAAATTTTCTTGTAAATAAGTGATGATCAGAAAATATATAAAGTAAGAAAATTTCGAGCGGGTAATTTCATAAAAATATGAGCAGCCTTTTTGCTTTAGTCCTCCCGTGACCACGGCCCCTGGAAAGGTGTCGAAACGTCGGGAATTCTAAAAAACCAATAAATACAAACTAAATAATTCCAAAACAACACCTGAATTAATAATATACGCGCTGTAATCCGTAAAAAGTGTTTTATTTCTAATGAACTGTACGCGCGAAAGTCTTAGAAGTGTATATATAAAGTAAGGTTGGGTAAGGTATCTAATTAATAAAAACCACTCACCTGTATTTCCATAAAAAGAATTTATGTCACTTACGAAGGTCAAACACTTGTTACACTATCACAACTTGTGAAACAAAGCCACCACTTTACACTAAATATATAACTTGATCATAACTTGATCAACAATTTCTGTGGATCCTTTATTATGTTGTTCGTTTAAAACTCCGCACTGTACCTACTAAATGACACTGATAAATCAAAAAGTCTTAACCGCGTTATTCCCAATTGACAAACTTAAAAACTGAAACCAAAGAAACAGAAAACCACACAAAAACGATTAAACGAATGTCAATAAGTAATCACGTGACGTGAGTCGTGACTGACAAAATGCAATTTCCTACGTTCCAAATTCGAATTTATAGTCTGTATATTTCGGGGTCATTGCTCTCTTGAAGAATTTTTACATCGACATTTTCTTAAAAATATTATGCAGCAAACAAACATTTTAATTATTTATGTTTCATGTTAACTTTTATAATAATTATTAAGTAAAAGTTCTTAACCGATCAATTTGTCTGTAGTGTATTGCATACTTCTTTACAGCACAGGTTAAGGTAGCTAAGTGTACTGCCTATTTTCACATTAGGAATGCCTTCCCATAAGAACTTTCAGAAAATATATACGGTATTTAAAGTTGCCGTCGTTATAATTCAAGAACATTGTATTGCGGTCAATTTTATTAATTAAAATTGAGAATAACTATTAGTGACCTTAGCAGTAGTAATTACACTTAAATATATTAACGGTTTTTGTTATTCCAAATAAACGAAAATAAAATAAATTAAAGAATGTAGTGTTTACCAAAAATCTTTTAATTCTAATACAATTAAAAAGACAGAAAACTTTATTGTTTCTAAAAGTATGCATCGTATTTTTCATTAACACTTTTCGAAGAAATCTCACTTTCTCTTTTAATTTAAACTAAACTTTAATAATTCATTAGGATATTACATTTAAAATGGTTAAAGTTTATTTCAAAAAATGTCTTGTCGTGTCGTGAATAGGGGACCTTTATTCAAAGGGAGTCTTAAAAACAGTTGAAGAGGGAGGCGCAACTTTTTATATACATTTGGCAAGTAAATGAGCTGAAACTGTGACTCGCAAATGCTCAAGAATTTACTTTTTAGGAGGTTTCACAATGTCACACGCGCCAAATACTTGACACAGAGTGTTAAAAAAAATTAAGGTTTTTAACGTACTGGGTTTTATGCCTGCTGTCTTAAAAAAACACAGAGAAGTGTCAAAAATATGTTTGATTTTACAGTGTTGCCTCGTGATAAAATTTTTGTACCAGTCAATATGCAGATAAAATAAACTAATTTCGCAAAATTTATGTAGGTGTCTAATTTAGTATTTTTTTGATAATTATACGGGGTTATTTGTAAAACACCAACAACCTCACAGGACTAGATTACATAAATAATAATACGATTACTACGACTTTTCCGAAAACAGACAAAAAAAGACTTTTAATACGAAACTCGATCAGCTGTTTCGGAAAAGTCGAAGAAGAAGTTGTTTATATTGTTGGTTATCTACTCCTGCGAGGTTGTTGGTGTTTCACACATAACCCTGTATAGATAAGCAATGACATGTTATTAAGTTGCGTTTACATCTGTCATAATGACATTATAAGTGTTTTATACCATAGAAATCTAGTGTAAGGCCCGGTTTCCACCAAAGCTGAGAAGAGAGATGTCTCATTTTTCTATAGAAACTTGTGCCGCGCGCGAGCTAAGTGGAGAGGAGATGTGGAAATATTCTATAGAAAAATGAGACATCTCCTCTCCTCCCCGCTTTGGTGGAAACCGGGCCTAAAAACACTTTAATTTATGAAAATGGATGAAGTCAAATTCACAGCCACACCTTAATATTTATATCTTTAAATTCCTAGAAATAATTATGTTTGTTTGTTGAGTTTCAGCAAACAATAGCTGCAAAGACCTTAGGAAAAGACACATTAAACTTTAAAAAATCACAATAAAAGAGATTTTCCCCCTTTGCATCATTAGATGGCAGTTGCCAACCGGTCCAATAGTAGGCACAAAACACCGGTATAACGTTTTTTTCCGTCCTGTTTTATGTAAATTGCTGGCAGGGCGTCGTTTGTGTACTTGGAGAGTACTCTGGTGTACTAATGATCTCTTTGGAGGAATGAAGCATATAAACAGGTCATACTTACCAGAATTTTCATTTGTCAAAAAGCTGTTTAATTGCATTCATGTTTAATTTATGACGAAAAACTTGACTCGTTTTAACTATATTTTAGTTTGTCTGATTTAAGAGCATGACTTATTCAATACTGAAATCATGACTTATGTTAATGTAAAACTTATTTTGTACAATCTATAATTTATTATAACTTATAATTATAACACTTTATTACATGTTTTCCATCTATATTAATTTATTTCTGGAACACTGTCGTATGTATGCCTATAAAAAGAGTATGTCAACTGACTAAAAACTTTCTAAATATCTATCAAGTTAGCCAGAAAAAATAAAAATAGTATAACATATGTCAACAAATTGACAACTGACAATAGATAGTGATCTGCGGCAACTTCAGCACAAAACGATGTAATATAATCTGTAAAATTTTCTCTTCTCCCTACTTAATCGTGTGAAGTTGCAGCGGATCATTGTCTATTGTTAATTTAATCGTATTGTATATCGTTCTGTACCGGAAGCACTCTGAAGTTGGTCACTTCTGTTGTACATAGCTAAATTAATCGCATTTATGTGTAATGGTTATGTTTTATAGTTTTCGTAAATTTTTTAATTAACATTGATTAATGGTGATTATTAGTTAAAAACACTAATTTTAAAGATGATTTACTGAAATTTCTGTCAAGTAGCTTAGGCCATTATTCCTTAATCAGAATTTGTGATACACGCCTTATGTTTTATAGTCGCCATTTTACGAGTAAGGAAAAACTTCTTCAAAACCGATTGTCCCAAAAACAAAAACAATTCGCCCGATACATCCGTCCAGTGGATCATCCATTTTTCATTTAATAACTGTAATGTAAATGCTGTTGGCGGGAAAACAGAACGCAGCACGTGCCCCGCGCATTCATTTGAATATGTTTCGGTATTTTTCCATGAAGCTCGATGGTGCTTCGGTCGACAAAATGTGAAGCAAGTTTCGTAGCGGCTGATCGTCGGATGGGTGATCAAATTTTATTTCAGGTAAATACCTATACGGGAAAAGTTAGAACCTGCGCATGACATGCATCAGTAACAACTTGGTTACGCTGGATTATCCTTGAGTAGTAGCTACTTCTTTCTCCTTAAAAGTAGAAAATGAACAGGTATCAATACAAAATTAAAATATATTTAAAGTAAATACACAGCCCCTCTTAGCATGACGAGCGATTTATCACGTTTAACTGTCAAAAAACAATTAGTTTTGACAGTTGAGTGTCGATACAACGCTATATCACGCGATATCGTGTTTCAGTGTTCATGCTAGGGGGGCAGATAGTTTTATGTTTCATTAAAATAATTAATGTTGTAAGTTTTCCCAAAAAACTGTAAAAGGGAAATGTAATTTTAAAACGTTCCCCTAATTCATTTATCAAACTATATCTTTCGCACAGACAGATTTTAATTCTCATTTTTCCGCAATCTTAATAGTAACGATAAGATTCCACAAGGAGGCCAGATGCCGAAATCTTCATAATTACCCCCCTCAGGTTTCCGGTTGATTTAGCGCCGCCATCCCGGCCATCCATCATGCCACCGATAAATAGACCCTCCTATCGCCACGATAATAATATACACTGTACTTTGATACATTATGTTGTGGAAAAACCCACAGGAATATATCAGGAATATAATTATAGGAAATAATATTACAAAGACACTGCCAACGGTTACCCACGTTATTTAGAATCTTGCAACGAAAATGTTACACTGTTCTGTAACTTTCATAGTTTCTTGAATCTGATTTTTCACATAATGTTATCTTCACTTATATTGTTCATTTCTAGAGCACTTTTCAGCCTTTCGAAGTATTCATTTAAAATAATATATTATTTAAAAAAGTGCACCGAAGAAACGTATGGGTTAAAAATTATTAAAATACTGTTGAAAATAACCCAGCATGTTTGTAAAGTTTGTTGTTAAAACAAATAATTCAACCGAGATAAAAAGGTAGTATTTTGCTAAAATTATATTTTTTCAGTGTGTATTTCAATCAAAATGGAACTACCACCATTGCTGAAATAGTTGTTTTTCCCCCAAAGAAATAAGCAATCGTGCATTTCTATCAATTAATGGAGGTCTGTCTCGTCGATTCAATTTACTTGTTACTAAGTATAACTACGGAGGACAAACAAAAGTCCTTTAATTCTCTCCCCTCGCATACATTAGGAGCTATTTGTTTTTGCTACATTAACATTTTTATGGCTAGACTGAGAGGAATCACTTACTGCAACCGGAACAAATCTCTTTTTATCTCCGCATTTGAGTGAAACCACTCTCAATACTTCACCTTAAGGACTATATTCTGCAATATCACTAGCAAAAGGAACCTTGTCGACAAGTTACTGCAGCCAACAACACATTAAAATGACTGCTCGGAAAATCTTAAATAAATGATCTTTAGAATATAAAACGGACGTTTTCACAGAATTCAGCTTTGTTACTTTAGCCGTGAAAAGTCATTTGACAAGTGAAATAGAATACATTTTCTACGTTACAATAGCGTTTCTTGGTTTCACTGTTATTACTAAATTTGATATAAGTACCTTGGGATCTTTAAATTGGAATTTTGGGACCACCTGTAATAAATATTTTATGCCAAATACTGTTTTTTATCCAAATTTATTATTGGGTAACCTTTGAGTCCCATATCGACAAAGTAGTATTAGATAACTGCACAGCAATGCACGCTACTTTACGACAAACTTACTTAAGAGTCCGGCGAACAGTGAGCTTCACAAACAAACGTAATACCAAAATGATTTGCAATTTGAGCATTGTTAACTCTTTGATTCTATCTTGAATTGGGTTAGTATTTTAGATTTAATAGAACCTTAGACAAATACTGTCTTAATCCGAATAACATCACAAGAGTTAAATATGCTCAAATTGCAAATCATTTTGGTATTACGTTTGTAAAGGAAGCTCACTGTTCGCCGGGCTTTTAAATTAAATTCACGCTCTCTGCGAGAAAACTCAAAGAAAATAATCACAGATCATCATCAGTCTTTCAAAGATTTTTCGAAAGTGTTTTCTATGTCTTTTCTTTTTCACATCTTTATAAACTTACTGTACGCCAAGTGAGTCGATGTTATCAGCGGTTTTATCTAATAAAGCAACACTTAGTCAGCAAATAAAAGTTAGAAGTTTGATGAAAATTTAATCACTTATCAGATGACTTTTGACACAGATAATTTCAAATCGTTGACCGGGCGCCTATCACTGCGCCTTTTTACGTATTTTTTGTGTTCTTTAGTGACATATTTTTAAATATTCATTAAAGCAACAAATTATGTAAACAGCATTACCTCCTACATAATGGTGAAAGGTATTTTCAAGAGGGAAAACACGAAATATGAAATAAGTTTTCTACCTCCAAAGTTGCGATTAACATAAAGAATTTCGTAACAACGAATGTTCAAAGGTACGCGAAGCATGTCCACAAAGGCAGCACTGCATAAACACCTCGGCAACTCCGAAACGACGGAAAATTAAGTTCCCAAACCATTTTAAGTCGGACCAAAAATCACGTTACCAAAGTTGGGACGCTTTGCTCCAATCTTCAGCATACATTAGCAGAGTGGGGACTAAAACAAAATCATTATTCAAATCCCCTGAATAATGTTTTCAGGAATCAGGGCCGAGTTCGGTGCGTCGTTTTTGAATTTTAATACGGACTCTAACAAGTTTTCAGTCAAAGGAGATCGGTGGAACTCGCACGGACCGCCGCTAAGGCGCGCAGCGGACGACGAAGTTATATTTAAAACTCGGCTTCTTGAAGCTCTGTTCCAAATGTCTCTTGAAGTTGTTTTTAAGCGAAACTGTATAACAAGTACTTGTACAACTACTTATAGTTAAGACAAAACATTTACATTAAACCAAGAAAAGTAAGTTTTCCGTTTTCAAACCCTGTTGTTTTGCATGGGTTCTTTCGCGAAACATGCCATTGAGAGTACCCTTGCCTAGTTTTGCAATGTTATGAGAATCATCCTTAATTCAGTTACCATTCTTACCCAATTATTTACTTTTAACTCTAATCTAAACGTCCGAAGCGTTTCATAGCAAACAGCCCATCGCAGCGTCCGATCAAAGCGGCATGATCAAAGGACGTCGCCGAGTGACCGGCGGGTAATTAGACACCTCCGCCGGGATCCGAAGCGGTGGACAACTTCGGTGATTGAGAAGCCGGAACCGCCGACGTGGACCGGAAATATAAGCAGCCTAGTGATTTTTATAAGGTAAGTGATAATTACGATAAACACTCTTACAAAGAAATTTAATACAAGTTAGAGCGAAGTTGCTGCAGAGTTTTGTTCTGTGACATTTTGAGTGTCGAGCAAAAAACAGAAATATTAGAACTTGAGAATATGAAAAAAAAATAAGAAATTTTTCCATTATGTTTAGTTACTTGGCCCCTAAAAATAACAATATTTTATAAAACGTCAACAGTAAAAAAATGACGAAGATACTTTTTGTTTGAGAAAATTAGAGACCACTTATTTACCACATTCACCACTTATTGTAACGACTTAGAAGTAATGAGCAAACTAATGGAAGCTTTTTTTAGTCCACGATACTTGTAATATTACAGGCAAGGAAAATCATTAATTACGAAGATGTAAATTTTATAATTATAATAAAGAAAAAATAAAGAAAGTGCTTCTGTCATCCATCATTAACGACTTACCTACCAACTGATGCGCATTAAATAAAATCCCACTGCCATCCGATGATTTGATGGTACCTTTGACTGAGAACCTGCGAAGACTCAATGGAAAGACTCTTTTTCTTGTTTAATAATAGATATCATGGAAAGATAACTTGAGCACAGAACTTGAGCACAGGTAACAAACCAAGAATTTGCAATGTTGAGTACTCGTGCACCTAACAGCCTATCTATTAGCTTCTTCATGTTTTTGCAAATAAGTACTTAGGTAGTTAGTTTAATTAGCATTTTCTTGCGTGATCATTTGCTTCTCAGGTGTCTGAATGAAGCAATAATTGTGACTTATTTGGTAACGCCTGATGAGTTAGTGTCTGTATGAGTTGTCTAATAACCAATTATAAGCAGGAAAAGTGATGTTTTCAGGAAAAGCTGGCAAGATATGAGGCAGCTAACGACTGGAGCGATATCTGGCGGGCAATCGGTAGCGGGCGGTCACTCGGTCATTACTGCCCTCTGCTCTATGAAATATTTATGACGACTGCCATAATAACGCCGGCGACGATATCATTATACTTTGTGATGGGGGTGTCGGGCGGGGCGGAATTTCTGAACGCTCCTTACCATTGCAAAGTCGCAATCGAGGACGCGGCGTGCACGTCGAATATGCTCCCAACTTTAAAGACCCGCCGTTCAGGTAATGCTAATGCCCCTCGCAAATTTTAAAGTCGATTTGTTATCTCGACGCACCGCTTCCGCGAAGGCCACGCTGCATTCGGGACTGACGCCTGCAAATCCGCCGCATCGGGAAATCCCGGGGCCTCTGCGCAGACGCGCCACCCCCGGATCGCCCATATTAACTTGTTAATTAGGTCCATAATACGACTTGCAGATGAGCTACAGAGTTGTGAAGTTGAATACATAAAAAGCCCTTTTTCAGCGATCGCATGCATTGTCGACGGCGTGTGCGGCGGCGGCGGCCGCGGCCGGGGCGGCGAGCCTATATCGTGTTTCGTACGTCCCACCAGCCACCAGAAGTTTGCCTGTTCATAAATAAACGCGAACGGTATTCAACAGCCCTTGGTGCTGTATGCATAACGAATTTGAAGGAGGCAAACTTGGAGGCTCTGCTGACTGGGATGGAGTATAAAATTCAGTAACAACATGGTGGAGGTTTTCATTCGACGACTCACTGTCGCCGAAGACATAGCTCCGTTGTCATAATTAGAGGTTGTGATAATTAGCGCGTGAGTGATGACCGCGAGTGACCGCAGCGGCGGCGCGAGTGCCAGTTCGCGAGGTGTCCTCGGCCGAGCTTTTATGCAAATGAGGTTTAAATTCGTGAAAGTTGGGAGGATGCAGTTTTGTTGCGATGCTGTGTGCAATGGAGCGCGACGGCGCGGCCGCCATCTTGGCTGAGTGTGAGTACCGCCACGAGGTGGCGCGCGTGTCGTTGTGTTTCAAAATAATATGGCGGCCTAAACAGCGCGCTTTGAATATTTTTGCATGGGATCTGCACATTTTTAGAAGCCAAAACGACGAGTTATGTTCCTTCAGCTGTCATTTTCACACGACATTTTACATAATGTAGCGAGTTTGTTATTGATTTTACATTACTTTTACCTTTTTTGGGTTTATTTGTTAAGATCTTGCTCTGTCACAATAGGGCATGCAGTAGACTTCACTTACTTAGCTAGTCAGAGACTTCATGGATTGGATAATACGGAATAAGACTTTGTGAATAAGACTGTGAGAAAGGCTCTGGCTGTAGAAGTACAGAATCCAGGTGATACCTTTTGCCAAGACATAAACCTAACCAATAAACTTCAAACAATTATAATCGTCTAGGCTTAGCTATTTATTACGATACTTTATTTCAAAGAAGACCAATAATTATGATCATTTTACGATTCCACTGAAAACCAGACTGAGTGAGACGAGTAACTGATTACCGATTCCGAATATCGAGTTTAACTGTCATGTGCGATTTGTGGCTTTTAAATGTCACTGTTAGAGCACTTGTTTGAGTTGTGAGAGGTCTAAGGCTCATTTCTTACTTTTAGGCAATATTTACACAGTCAATATAATTTTTATGACTTTGTTTTTCACTATGTGTGTTGCCATTATTGACTACTACACTACACGTCGAGTGACTAAACTCGTTAATGTGTTCTGTTATTAAAAATCTTTTTCTGGATAAGTAAATCCTTAAATTCTCATCTGTATTCACTACCACAAAAATGGAATAAAACCTTTTAATAATCCGCCATTCGCGCGCACTCGACGTCACATTGAGGTGCTCACACGCGCCCGGCGCCTGCGGCCGTAGGTGCTGGAGCGACTAGCTGACACGTCATTTTTCGCTCCGCTGCATTGCCATCCAAATTTGGATATGTCACTCGCAGCAACACCCCGCCCAACTTACAATCACAGCTAACTTAAACCTTAACTCGTCTGCAAAAAGCTGTTTTTTGTAACATACATCTGTATTGGTATTTTTGTGTTTCTTTTCAGATTGCGATGTGGTTATCCAATCTCAGTGATGTGCATACAGGTTTTGGATTAAATATAGGATAAGGTTTTATCATCTCGTTTAGTGAGGTGTGTTTTAAACGTAATCTGATTTAAACAACCGATACTTACAGCGGGAAATAGAATAATTAAATCATTATTATTATTGTGACACAATCAATGCTATTTTTAGGTATTTTCTTAAAGATATTATAGGTACATACGTGGTCTAGTACTTTGCCCACTGATATCGGTTTTCGTGCTTAGTTTGTTTGATATTCACTTTTCAATTTGTCAATTCGGTACAAAAAAATCAGCCCTTTACGAGTTTCTTGCCGGTTCTTCTCGTTACAAGGTCTCCTGCTTAGGGTTTGCGAACCGATGGCGTAGCTTCTTTGACATTCACAAATGCTTGTAACAGCCTAGACTGAATAAAAGTGTTTGATGAGTTCAAGTTAGAAATTGATGTGAAGTCTGTATAGACATAAGTAATCTTTTCAGGCTTACTAAATAAACTAAAAGTCAAAATTCACCCATTTTGGATTCGGAAGAAAAATAAACGTGAGCTCAATGATGCATAATTATTCCAGTTAAGTTAACAGTATTTATTTCAAATGCTGCTACTACTATTACTCATTAAAATCCTTGCACGAAAGTTGCAAAAGTAGATTTCTAAAAAATACTCACAATTAAACTTGAAAAATATTTAGCTTAAATACTTCATATGTCACGGTATTTTCCTAAGCAGCCATCAAAATGAAAATTACAGGCTTTCTTAATGTTCAAGTTAATGTTGGAACAGCAGGGCTAGATTTATGCGACATCGTCACGCACGTGTGAAGGCGCCTTAATGAAAAGGTCGCTAAGCACCGTATTTACATTTTCTTATTAGTACGAATGCATGAAAACATAGCGAAAGAATTTATGGAAGCAATTAAATGTTACGTCGTCGTTGGTAATTAACTGTCTTTGATTAAAACAACGTTAATAATCTACTATAACAAGAAGGCATAATCACGGTCGAACATATTTTGACAAGACAATAGAAATAGATAGTGATTATTGAGTAGTAAGAACCTTTGAAAGCAAGTGTTCAATGCAATAGTAGATGTTTATTCAATAAATACAGAACTTTTTGAACAGATTCATTTGAAAAACTAGATACCGAGAAATGAAACTGTGAATTAAAAAAAAATACCTACTGATGCGTCTATAAGTTGATTAGATAATTGTTTTTCCTTCGGAGACCTTTAATTCAGATGATTAATGATTTTGTTCATCACAAAACTTGCTAAGAACGTTTTGTCTGACTAACTAACAATGACTGTTAAGTTAAGTAACAAAACAAATCGTTAGGTAGTGTTATTAATAAGAGCAGGGTTTAAGTCAAATGACTGCGCACTGCAGAGGGTGCAAGCAGAGAGAAACATTAACCGGTCGCAGGCTAATTGGGAAAATGTTCATTTTGTATAATGACTGAAGAAACTAGTAATTTCTGCAATAATGTGTGAACCAAATCCATAGTTAACTGATTCAAATTCTATCTTAACGGGGTTATAAAAGTTAACAGTGTTTTTTAATCGGTTTGAAATAAGTACGTTAACAAAACCAATAGAATTTAACCATGAATTATCACTTTTTAAACACTTGTTCGGACATTTAGGAGTTTGGCTGGTGTTTTACTTTAATACAACTTATTATGATAAACGGACTTACCTCGCGCCTTGATGGAATAACACGGCAAGGAAAAAGAAAAGAGTTTGCTTACTGTTGCTTGTAAAATATGCTTTTGTTCCGTGTCAGAATCACGAACTTTACTCTTTGCACAATGTATAACAAAATGTTTTTTTTAAATATTAAATTAGTAGGCGCTTATATTAATTCCGCCCATAGGTACTTTTTAATTTAATCGAAAAAGAAATCTTATTAACTGTCTATTTCAGTAACACATCAAGATTATGCACTTTTTATTATATAGGTACTATTTACGGTCACAATAATTGTGTTAGTTAACTTAAATAATGGGTGAGGCAAAATAATATTTTCTTTTTATAATTTATATAAACTTTTAACATGGTTTCGCATATTATTCCGACCCGACTTCATAAGACGCTTTTTTTTTATCCAGATATGCGGAGGTAGGTAGGCCTACTTAAATAGTAATTATGCAGATTTGAATACTATTTCTTGCTTTTTAGAGTTGTTAATTTTTAAAGGCTTAAAGATATAGACGATTCAAAAGTCCTGAATAGTAAATACGAGTACGTATAAAGTTTATTTAAATAAATAAATTTTAACTTTGACTTTGAAAGCTATTTTTAGAGCTATTTTTTAAGATTTTGGAAGGAGGTTTTTCTAAAGGCTTTTTTTTAACTGTTTTATATGTAAATGTAAGCGATGAATTATATATTTTTTTATTTTACACTTTCAATGGTTACGTAACCAATTTCCATTTTTCGCGCTGTTTGTTGTTAAGGAGTTCCATTGTTCCTTCGTCAAGTGTAGTTCAAAACGTCCTTGATCATAGTTATATCATGGTTATCTAACTTGTTTAAGATTCTCATAATCCTAGCAATACTTCAATCACTAAGCAGTTCCTATTTAATTTTGAGGAGTTCCCTTGTGTATCTTCAAAATCCAAGATCTAATGCCAATGAAATTGAAAAAGTATCATTTTTAAAGTATTCTCTTTCAAACAAAAAAATAATTATTTAAATCGGTTCATAAACAAAGAAGTTATGGTTGATTATCATCCGTAACGACAGTATTTTCCTTATTTCCTGAAAATTACTGAAACAATTTCAAAAACCCACCAACTTCGGAACTAAGCTGATATCATAACGTTAACGGTTAAGCCGTCTTCGAGTAAATAGGTGGACATACACAAAAAACATACAGACGAACAGAGAACTTCCTCCTTTTTTGAAGTCAGTTAAAAAGTAATTACATTACACATTTTGCAAAAGGTTAATTGGAATGCTAGTAAATTATATTGCTAGTAGGCCCAAAAGAACTTGCTCAAACTTTACTCTAAAAGGGTAATAATAATAAACCATTTGGTGATACAAAGATATATGGAAAAAACTATCTATAAAGTCTGTTTATCCTTACTTGTCCTATTTAGTAAACAGCTTTTGACAGTTGTCATAAGTCTTTTATGTTTAAATCGTTATTTAAAAATATGTTGTCTTATTCAATCAAATTGACACTAATAATGAGTGTCAATTTAATTTAATAAAAAACGATGATTCCGACCGACCGACGACCTCCGTGGTCGAGTGGCTTTGTACACCGGTTTTCAAGGTGTCGCCATCTCTGAGGTCACGGGTTCGATCCCCGGTTGGGACAATTTAGAAAACGAACTTTTTTACTTTGGCTTAGGTCTGGATATTTGTGATACCACCGTTGTCTCTGATTTCCATAACACAAGTGCTTTAGCTACTTACTTTGGAATCGGAGCAATGTATGTGATATTGTCAAATATTTATTTATCATAGTTTATTAAATTTCTTTCATGACCTAAAATGTATGGAAAACCATTTGTTGTTGTTTATAATAGATATTTTCAATAAAGAGTTGGGTGAAGATTGTTAACAAATAAGACAAGTAAGGATAAACAGACTATACCTATGATACGCCGTGGACCAACGAGTGAAAGTTTATATTCCAGGCGGAGATAACCATCGGCGTATGATACCTGTGTTTATAATTCACACAGTGGCCAGGTATTTGTTCAGTAGCTCTGATGCTAGGGCTGTCGCTTTGGACAAATAAAATCTAAGAGGTGTCAGGTGGGTACATAAAGTGCCTTTTTGTCGAAAAATTATTTCGAATTAAAAAATTCACCCATTCGAAAAAGGTTCAACATTAGAAGAACCATCTAGCATCGAATAGATTTAATAAAAGAATACCTACCATAGCCAAACAGTACTGCTATTTGAACACCTCGTTGCGACATCTATTAGTATAATAAAAAAAAACATACAATTTCACCTACTTTTTAAAGCACAAACGCGAGGTTTACAGCTCACTGATCCACTAGTAATATTAGTAAGATTGCTACTATAACTAAATGAAAAAAAAAACAAGGCTTAGATTTCCTTTTCTGTCAGCCCTGCGCAGCCCAGCTATCCTCAGCCCGCGGCGGCGGCTGCGGCACGCCGCGCGGGGGCCGCTCCCACGGTTGTTTACTTACAGGCTGTTGGCACAAACAATGGAAAATTATAATAAATTCTGCAGGCAGAAAACTCCTGAAAGATCGCCCGTTTTGATAGTTAATAGTGGTATCTTCGGAATGAAAGTAAATCCATTTTTTTTCTCTCATATCGATTTATTTTTTGAAAATTAATATTATTTTAAACTAATTCTTCATACTTAGGTATTTGACCAATAGCATCATAGATATACTATTCAGTTTTTACATTAAACCGAAATTATGTGCCAGAAGTCAGTTCAATACTAATTATCTAAAACCTGCGAAATAACTTCGTTATACAGGCATCTATTAGAGGTGGTGATATATAACATCGAAATGCACTTGATTTGAATTAATGACAAAAAAGTTAAGTGTTAAATAAACGTTTAGCTCTATAGACGAGCCCCCTGTGCAGGCGCGCGCACTTCGTGCGGTCTGTTTGCTCAGCTCGCGATTATCGAACAGCGATCGGTAAAGATCACGATGCCCGCCCGCCGCCGCCCTATGCGGTGCACACAGTGGGCTATCAACGGATGAACATTGGAATTATTTTTAAAATCGTTAACATAGTTAAATAACGCTTCTCTGGCAGGCTATATCGGTAGTGGCAGTCAAACAATAGAAAACTCTGTTAAAATAACATATTTCGGCATATAAGTACAAGAAAATTAATAATTTAATGTTAAGTTGGATAACCTTCGATTAACGACCTCCGTGGTTGAGTGGTTTCTGCAACGGTTTTCAAGGTGTCGCATCTCTGAGTTCCCGGGTTAGAACCCCGACTGGGTCAATTTATAAAACGAACTTTTATATTGGCGCAGTCTGGGTGTTTGTAGTTCCACCGTTGTCTTTGATTTCCATAACATTTAGCTCCTTACTTTGGAATCAGAGCAATGTGTGTAATGTTGTCTAATATTTATTTATTTATAATATTCAACGACATTTTCCTCAATTATATTTCTCGTAAGGTTTATACAATTATACTTCCTGGTTTCTATCATTTTCCACGTTTTTCTAAACTAATAATATGTATTATATTGTTCATCTTTGCTGTGTACGAATATTTACACTACGCGCACCGACCAAGTGCGCCAACCAAGTGCGAGCAGTGTAAATATGCTGCAGATTTTTTTCCATTTTAAGCGTTATCAACAAGGACAAATTTTTCTGACTTCTTTGCCTTAGATGGTTATTTTTTTTACAATCATTTTTAAATGCTCTATATCCTAAAATTAAACTAGTTTGTTACTTTAGTGTTTAAGTCACTATTTATAACAGGTTAAATATAATATAAGTTCCGTATTCCATCATTGTTAACCCAGTGTGCGCGGACAGGTCGTGCCCGGCGGAGCTGCCCGCGATCCACACCCAATCATAACATTGCATAAAGAGCTAATAACACCGCGCGGCTGACCTCTCCGCGCGCTACCTTACTCGGGAATCAAACACCGACCCCTTGTTTATCGTACCCTTCTTCATGTTTGCTGTAACTGCTCTTTGAGTTCATTCTTTGCAGACAGTAATTATGTCAGATGTTCTGGTAATTTGGAAAATGTATAAATAATTCTAAAGAAATATAATCAATATTTGCACATGATTATACTTATATAATATAAGGTAGTCGGAAAAGTTCGCGGCTTTGTTCTATAAATAATAAAGTTACCACAGCGAGGAACATCTTCATCATCAAATTTACCAGACCTGAAGCTGGCGAACCATTTTTTTGCAGTAGTGTTCGATACAGCTTTTTCTGCATTTAGCTTATCTTTCTTTTTCTCCATTTAGCTACCATAGAGCACTAGGCTCAAAGAAAGATTTGTAATTGTTCAGCATTCTTTTTTTAATTAAGGGTCTGAGCCCGTAGCCAATGTCACATTTACAAATCGCTATCGCCTCGTTTCGAAAAATGTATGGATTTGACGTTTTAAATTTCGTTTGATAACAAACCCTTATGTCAATCCCATACATGTTTCAAAAGCGAAGCGATAACGAAGATTTGCAAATGTTACTTTGGCTAAACCCCCAAAGCACTTATCGAAAAAAAATTGCAAAACGTATATATTATATAAAATTCATGCTTCAAAAAGGCCGTGAACTTTTCCAATTACCTATTATAAAGATAACTACCTCCTATGATGAATTTACATTTCATCATATTTCCGTAATAATAAATCTAACTGTGATCTTTTAAATTGTTTCTGTGTTCGAAAATGATACAAATAATTTATCTAATTTATCGGTTATTTGAAAATGTTTTTACATTTCTTTACAAAACTCACCAAGACCACTGTGTTGATGATTTTCCTGTACCAAGCTATTTGACACATACACATAGACCTAACACAAATAACCAAATAAATGAAATTTTTTGGTCAAACATTATCATACAGTGAAACAAAGCAAATCTAAAGAGACAAACATATTAGGCAGGAGCAGGAACCAGCTATTGTGGTGCGGCGATAAATTCCCAGGAACGCATAAATCTAAGGAGCGCACTTTGAACATTTTGTACTTTTTAACGGTCGCGGGAGTTGAGGAAACCGCATTTTTATTCAAAACAGCCACTTAGCAAATAAAATATGTACCCGTTCCCGTACAAAAAACAGGACCTGGGTGGAGATTGTCTTTTTCCGCTTTTCCTTGCTGGTTTTTTGTTTGGTAAAATATTGTAGGTACTTTTATACAATTATAAATAATTATAATTAAAAAAAATACGACTCGCTAGTGACTAACGTGATTCGGTAGCTCAGCGGTATGAGCATTGAACCGGACATCCAAAGGTCGCGGGTTCGATTCCCGTCCGAAAATATGATCTCGTGCGAGTCGTACGTCCGATTAATCGGATAAAGCAATCGGACTACGCGGCCAGAGAGATTTTATTTAGAATTATATTATTTAGTATTGTATAAAAATAGCAAAGTAGTAAACATTTCGTTTGTTGACTTTATTTCTATTATTTGGTGTTATTACTGGATTATTTATTTTGTGTTATATTAAAGATTGAAATTCACTCAGGTCGTCATATATAAAATATTATAATTTTGAATAATAATTCTATTGTACATTACTATTTAATTTTCTATTTTATTTCCGAATTACATAACTAATCAATCTTCATTGTTTTTATTAAAAATAGATTATTTTTGTTATTTCCTGTTTGTGTTTTTATTTTGTGAATTTAACATTATTTTGTTTTACCTTGTAAATATTATTTTCTATACAATAGAGTGGATAGTATGCTTGGAGGAAATGAAGGTATACCTACTTTTTGGTAACTTCTTTCTAAGTTGTAAGTTGATTTAATTCATTAATATTCAGCCAAAACGGTTATATTACGATATTCATCATTATGACTACATTGTTATTCTCCAAAAAAATATTTTATTTACAACTTAAACAATGTACTTACCTCCGATAAATTACAAACATAACCTAAAAATATATATATACATACTGGAAAAATGTCGATAACACAGTCTTCTTTTACCGGCAATACTCTTTGAATTTCTAAAATTTAAAAAATTCCTACCTATTTTTAGGAACCTTAGAGATGCATCAGAGCCTAAACTTGTAGCCAAAATTTATCTTGCCTTATGTCAATCACTTTTGACTTACTGTGTCACTGTTTGGGGCGGAGCCGCTACTTCCTCTCTTATGCTATTGGAAAGAGCGCAAAGAGCCGTGATTAAAGTCATGTGCTTTAAGCCCCGAAGATACCCGACTAAAAAGCTGTACGAGGAAGCGGAGCTGCTCACCGTTCGGCAGTTGTATATATATAATTCGGTTCTCCGCTACCACAAAAGCATAGATCTTACCCAACTACCTCAAGGTAAACGGCGAGTTCAAACTCCTGTTCCAAAATTTAATAAAATGTTTACAAGACGTCAATCATACTATATGAGCCCTTTTTTATACAGATATTTTAATGATCTACACAAAATCACTAAATTAAATAGAAATCGTCTTAAATTAATTCTTAAAACTAGTTTAGTTGCACTAGATTATGATGAAACAGAAAATATTCTTAAAATAATAAAATAAACATGTTTACAACTACGCAAAAACAAACAGATGGTCAATTACACGCACACACACCCACACACACACATGCACGCATACGCGCGCGCACGCACACACACACACACACACACACACACAAACACACACACACACACACAGACACAGACACACACACATACACACAATAACTTACTGTTCCCATTTTATTTTATTTTTATTTTATTTTATTTTTTTAAATGTTAATGTACAATTTATATTTTTATGTTCTTAAAACAACTTGTTTTTTCTAGACCCTTTGTGGGGTGGAGGGTTGACTACCTGAGACACAGGACTCGTCCTAGTTTAGGTGGCAGCCCACCATAGTCATTTTTCCAAGAGATTAAAATTAGATAAGTTTTTCAAACTGTACAAGTAACAAACTCTTGCATTCCAAATTAAACATTATGTAACTTTTAAGATTATCGTGAGAAATAAAGGTTATTATTATTATTATTATTATTAATTCCAGACTTAAGCTAGTTGCCAAGTTGATTAACTTGGCAACTAGCTTAAGTCTGGAAAAATTATTATTATTAAAGTTCCCTACAATTTAAAAGTCCATTTGAATGTATTATACCATGTGGTTACACGTGGACTCACACATTGCGATCTATCGATGAAATAAATTGGGGAAATACAAAAGGTTTAGTTTGAATAAAACATAAGCTAAACATTATTTGAAACATAGTAAGTACCGAATAAACCGATTTTTTAACAATATTAGAAAATGTTTTGTAAGTAAATAGGAATATTAAACCTTTAAACCTTTTGGGACTTGAAAAACAAAATTAAAAGTAAAATGTTATCAGAAATACCTTTGAAGATTAATAGTTAACTTAAAGACTTTGACACCCAAAACTTAACCTTTTAGGTTTGTAAAATAACTCTTCTTTATCATCAAAAGACATTAATTAAAACAAAAAAGTATGGTTTCAAAAATGCAATACCTAGTCACTAGCATAACTGTGCCAATCATTACTCTTGTCAATGAAATAATATTTAATATTATTTTAAAATTTCACCCTACAGTGCTACTTCTATTTAAGTTAGTAGTTAAAAAATAAGTAGAAATGTTGTTATTCAGGATTTTTTTACAGAGTTTCCAAGCCGTTATTCAGTTTCTTTTCGGTTATTGTGTTTCTTTGTTTCTTTTTCATGAAATGAAATGAAATGAAATGAAATATTCTTTATTCAAATAAACTAAGATATAAAGTGCTTTTGAATGGTCTATATTTTCCTACCACCCATTCGAGACTTTTTTAGCTGACAAGAAGAATGGGCGCAAGAAACTTATCAGCTTTGTCAGAAATCAGAGTAACGATATTTACAAAGAAATTATATCGTTACCAAATACCTTCATTTAAAACAACATAATTAAAAAATAATAAAGTTATTAAAAACTGAAAATCAGATAGTTACTTATAATGTTACATCCATGCATTGCTGTCTTTTAAATAATCTTCTACTTTGTAATAACCTTTGCTCATGAGCGTCTTTTTAACATGTATTTTGAATTCATGCAAAGGCAGTTCAATTACATTTTGTGGAACTTTATTCAAAAGGGCAATTCCTTTCCCCGTAAATGAGCCCCTAGTTTTTGCTAGTCTAAAACTTGGAACGGCAAGTTTGTCTTTATTTCTTGTTTTCAGTCTACAGTGATACTACATCAGGTCTTCACATTGGAAGCTCAAAAATCTGTGATATAGTGAATTACACTATCAGCACGTACTCAATAGTACGTGATAATTAAGGTCTTCCTGATAGTCAAGGCGTCCTTCCTCTAGTCACGTATAGATGTGATGTTAATTAGTATTTAAGATGATACACTAGAGGATAAAGATTATTCATTCAACGCAAGACATTGTTTCATTTCGGGTCTCCGTCCCAACGCCATTACAATCAATCTATTCATCAGATCGTGAACTGGCCACGCCTTAACAATGATCTTGATTTCAAAGTGATACTTATGTCTTTATCAAAACGACAAAGTGTCTCACGTGAGCTAAAATGTATATTTGTATTTGAGAAAATTTATTCCATATTCCATTTGAAATCAATTCTATTGCGTAAACAACTACTTGAATTGATGAAAATGTTATAAATCACTTTGTCTAAAAAAAGCTTTAATGTTTTCTCAGAATCACAAATTATTCAGGTGTCTACTTGTCGTATAAGAAAAATGTATTTTGTAAGTATTGACTTTTAAACACACACACGACCCATTGCAAAATAAAATTCGTAGTCTATGCCCTGAGATAAAAGAAAGTTTATTAAAACAGTAATTCAAAATCATATAGAATATTCTAGAAAGTACACAGCATAAATATTAGGTAAGTATTGTGAGAATCTTTTCCAGAAAATTCGATTAGGTACGCATCAATCAAACTTGTTCGCTCGGTAGCGCAGTGGTATAGCTCCTGGCCCAGCGATTACGGAGGTTAAGAAACTTTCGCAAGGTTCGGTCATGGAATGGGTGACCAGAAATTTATTATCTCGACCTCCTCCGAGCTTCGGAAGGCACTTTAAGCCGTTGGTCCCGGCTACATTTGCAGTAGTTAACGGGTGCTTAATTGGTGGGTACCAATGTGCATTGGGCCCGCGTGGTGGGTTATGGCCCATCCTTCTTATCCACCCATAAGGAAGGCCTGTGCCCCAGCAGTTGGGACATTAGAAAAGGCTGATGGTCAAACAAACTTCCAAAAACAAAGTGATTGCTACTATTTTTTTCTAATAAGTGTTACGTACCATCTGTCTTAAATGATACTCATATTTTTCCATTTATTTTCATAAGAGATAGAAATCAATAATCCTAGCCTGAGATCGGAGCATTAATAAATATCAAAGGTTTTATTTTTATTTTACTTGCGAAACAAGTCAAACTTTTAATTCATACGTAATTTTATTTTTCATAAATTGGTGATTACATAAAGTCAAAGGTGGATGAAAAAAAAATTATCCTCAGGTACCTCTCCAATAAATTACTAAAAATTGACAAAACTGGAAAACTCATGTTTTTGGGTCATGGTACTAATTAGTAGATTTTTTACATAATTGCATCGCTTAAAACCAGTGAAAAATTTAATAACTCAGGTACTCAGGTCGGTATACTTCCACTCTAGCAGGAAATAATTCAAAGAGTTTAGATTTCTTGTGCGTCAGGTAGCACCGAGGGCTGTTGATCATACATTAAATTTGCGACCTAGAAAACTGAGTGGAAGTTTTAAAAAATCCAAAAATGTGTTTGAGCCCTTAAATTTTGTAATCAAATGTCTAAAAAAAAGAAAAATCAATGTTAGGATAGGAGGGGGCCAACAATTTGATTTTATTTTTATTTTTTATTGAGTGAACATTGTTACCACAGCGTTAACAGAGCATTTACGCAGGTATAATTATTTAGTACCTAAGCCAATTACGGAAACAACACTTTGTAAACAATATATTACAACATTTTGATACAATCTATAATTAAAGCGTGACAACATTTATTATGTTGCCTGTTGCCTTTGCTTTCCTATCATTAATATTTCTTTTCAAGACATTTTTTTTTTAAATTTAGATATTATCAATAATTCAAGGGCTCGATCACATTTTTGTTTTTTTTAACAGTTTTCAGGGTTGCAAATTTAATGTATTATTAACAGCCCTTAGTGCTATCAGACGCACAAAACATCAAAACTCCTTGAATAATGGAGGCACAGGCAAAATCATCTGACTACTGGACTAAAGTGCTTTTTTTAAGTGGGTATAGATAATTTTTAGGTTGTAGGGTTTTATAAGAAAATATTAGATATTATTTGTTTTATTTATCTTCAGTATCGCATTGTTTTTTTCTTGTGCATATTTATTTCGCCTATGAAGTAGACATTTGTTTTGTTAAGATTTATGTGTGATTTATGTGTTGGCTTTAAAACTTCCTGTTTTCCTAATGAATATAAAACCTATCAGCAATAATTTGTTCAATGTTTGGTTGTCCAAAATTTCTAAACCATGATTTTCCTCCAAATTTTATAAAAAATGAAAATCATTTTCCCTTTTCAGCATAAATCTGTAATAAAACGAGTAGGTACCTGTCTCTAAGAGCCGTTAGTACTCCACAAAGAGACTCGAGTACATAAGCCTATGTGCCACTTACTGTAATTATTTACCTCGCGAAATCCCCATCTACATAGAATCGTGGTAAAATTGTTTCAGCGAAATAAACGAGGGAGGAGGGATAGGAGCCACCTACACGCTCGGTGGGAGGGGACTAACCACGCCCCGTTACTCCGCCTTCACGGAATTCCTCCTTTTTCCCTGAATCTTATATAATATTTCCAGGGAGGTGGGTGGCCGTCTTAGTGGGATGGACGTTATTAAATCTACCCGGGACAAGATGGCCGTCGTTATTTATGTGCTCTGTAGAAATTGCTGGAAAGTATCTTTAGTTGGATGTTTTCCAGGATCCAGCATAAAATGGATTGTTATGTGCGCAGAAAACAACACACCTAACGACTGTTGTTGATAATATATTTGTATTCTCGGTTTGTTCTAATTGCATTCGTTGATTTACGTAATTAACAAAATTAAATATGAAAAATACACACAATCGTCTATTTGCAAATCTTTACATGAAAACCTCTAAGGAAAACCACAACTAATTTTTAAATGTTTGCAACGTTTTAAAAAATATCGTCGTTTTATTGCAAATCTTTTGTTTTATCTCAAAAAAAGTTAAATTTGGGATGCACTATTTTTCCGATAGGTGTCGAATAGTCGCTATAAAAGCGCTGAGGCGCCCGCGCACCTCGCACTCGGGCGATGACGCGGGACGTGAGTATTACTTGACGCCATATTTAATTATATTCCTTGACGCCATTTTGTTCACTAAATGCCACCACGTGTTAGATTTTTTTTAATCCCTGTCATAAAATGATGTTTCTTTTTATGACAGGTTAATAATTAATTTTTACGAATTAATTCAAGCCTTCCAATCCAAGCTTTTCACAGTTTTCTTAGCGAATTCCATGTGATTTCCAAAAGCGTCATAAATGAAAGATTTCTTTTGTTAAACTCTCTTTTCCTTTTCAGTGAGCCAGGGTTCTGCGACTCCTGTGGCCTGCTGCCGATGGTGAGCTTGAACCCCTGTAATTTTATTAATAATGATAACAATATCTAGCTTTTTACAATTAAGAAAAGACAACGTGTTTGCTGTAGCACATGGGAAACGTGATTTTCTCGCTTCTCTTTTTATTTTGATTAATATTATTTGTCTTTTACCCTCAGTTTTCTCTTTTTTGTGATTGAAACTTGTGTAAAACTTTTGTCTTTTTTTGTCTGTCTGAACGGGCACCGCCCGCTTTTCCTTAAATATTTTTTCTTAGATCACACATCACTTATTTAGACAATCGTCTTACTCAGTGTAGTGTAATAAAAGTAAGACTGTCTGACCTCTTAATGTCAAGCATTTAACCTTAAGACGCCCTGAAAATTGTGTGGTCATAGGAGCTTAAAAATGTACATAAACTTGCAGGCAGACCTAGCTGGCGCCGCCAGCAGGCCCGGCGCGCCCGGTGCGGCGGCCGCCGGCGTCGCGCGACGTCGCCCGGCCGCACGGCTGGCCGCGCGGCTGCCTCGGCTCCCAGCGAGCCGAACACAGCGAACGCGCCTTTCATAGTATTTAGTTAGGTAAGTTTATTCTACGTTTATCTTTAGTTCATAGTACCCTTAACACGATAAACCTATCGAGTTCGAATCAAACTCGTATCGAGTACAGTTCCATCAAAAAAATCCTCTGTAAACCACTGTAAGGCCACGTACCCACTGCGGCACAAGCGGCATGCTTAGAGCCTAGCAAACTGAAAGAAACGTCCTACAATGTTCGGCACCGAGGCCACACCAAAACTTGTGCCAAATGGTCACCGACCAGTCTATCCACGTTTTAAGCTAATTTAAATATTTGACAACATCCAAAGTAAGTAGCTAAAGCACTTGTGTTATGGAAACCAGAGTCAACGGTGGTATCACAAACACCCAGACCTGAGCCAATATAGAAAAGTTCGTTTTCTAAATTGACCCCACCGGGAATCGAACCCGGGACCTCAGAGATGGCGACACCTTGAAAACCGGTGTACAAAGCCACTCGATCACAGAGGTCGTCAATAAATTTTAAGTCTGTGATCTGAAATAAAAAAACAACTTATTTTATTCTTTAATGAATTGAGATAAGACTCTGACCGACCATAACCGATTTCTTTATTGTTTGTTACAGATTAGTTTGCCGTTTCCATGGCTAATGACATATTTGTAGCAACATTAAACTTAACTAGTGAGCCGAGTAATATATATTTTTTAATTAAGATTACTTTTAAGCATTTACAGTAAATAATTCGTTCACCCGAATCGTCATGTCATAATAAATTTTCACTTTTCCGTTACTAAATTGTGTAATAATATAAGTCTTTGGTTTCTGTTGGTTAAGCCTACCGATAATAAATTATGAGTAGCGGCCCATAGCGACGCATAGCGGAGCATAGCGGAGGAGGAGCATAGCGTTTAACCTAATGTATATAGTTTTTAAGTCCAATGAATAAGTTGTTTGTTTTTGTTCACATTCGCAAGTCAGCAAGTAGATATAATGTTATGAGTGAAACCAATAGCACCCGATAGTGTAGTTTTTATTAAGTTTACATTGTTATTAGAGATTAAGAAACTTATTCAAAACAAAGCATATTTTCATTTTTCTTTTATTTTTTCTATTAAATATTTACCTTTCTACTTTCACTTTGTTTTTTATTTTGTTGTTATGTACAGAATCCCTAAACAGCCCGGAATATTTATGTACGGAATATGTTTGTTCGTGAAAATACATTTACATACTCGTATTAAGTCGTTATATTGTTCAAACGTTGTTTTAATAAAGGTGCAACTATTAATAGTATTTAACAAACTATTGGTTGTTGCACTTTTATTGGAATAATAATAATTCAAACACGATAATACACTGGAGAGCAAATAAATAAGTAGGTTTACCTTAACTTCATTCCGACAAAGGATCAGTTGAGAAACATTTCAAAGATTAATTAACGAGCTTCAAAAGATTGTTTCAATTTTATTTATTTACGTCCCAATTGATTTTGTGCTGAAGAAGGTTGAAAAAAACTTAGCCGATTCGATTTCAGAGGTCTCAAATATCGACAGTACCATCGATATCCTTTACTAACCTCAACTTTACTACTTAGGTACTTAGTTTCTTGGTATTTTTTTTCTTACAATAAATTAAGGTGAACGTCAAGATGGCGGGATTCTATCGAAGATGGCTTTCTGATAAACGTCAAGATGGCGGGATCCTGTCAGGGATAGTTTTCTTGGGTGAGGTAGGTACCCTCCATATTCAAAATAATTATTTTGCAGAAGTTTATCAATCGTTTAGAATAAAAAGTCTATTTAATTACGACGACCTACGTCGTCGAGTGGTTTGTACGCCTGTTTTCAAGGTGTCGCCATCCCTGAGGTCTCAGGTGTTCGATCCTCGGCTGGGTCAATTTAGAAAACTAACTTTTCTATATTAGTTCAGGTCTGGGTGTGTGTGTTTACCAGCGTTATCTCTGATTTCCATAACACAAGTGCTTTAGCTACTTACTTTGTAATCGGAGCAATGTTTGTGATGTTGTCTAATATTTTTATTTATTTATTTATTATTATTATTTTTATTATGTCCATAAGAAGCACAAGTTGCATTCATTTATACTGGTTAATTGATTTGATTGCATTTAAGTACAGAAGCTTATGTATAAAATGTGCTAATGACGCTCAAAAAACTAAGTTACTCGATCCGATCTCTATGGATTTTCGCTATAACTTTATTAGTGATAACTACAATGTTCACGGTTAAATGTCATTCTTGTATAAAATTCGCGACAAATTCCCTTTTCTGCAAAGGTCTAAAACGGGCGTTAAGTGGCTGCCTGATCCCGCAATATTGACTGCGAACCCGCATCTCATTGCTACCACACACGGGCTGATTTCGCAAAAAAAATTAAAATTTTTATCTTCGCATAATTAGGACAGTGTGTATAGTTGTACTATCGCACGAAGACCCTTTTGCTATGAATGTTGTCTGCACGCTCTCGTATTACGCACACTAAAACAATGTGTATGTGCACGCCTAACAACATTTACAGCAAAAGGGTCTTCGTGAGATAGAACAACTATACTACACGCATGAATACAAAATTCCTACTTTTTTCAGACTTCATATTTTTTCTATGAAGGTGAGAGTTCATTCCCACCAAAGAGTAAGTAAACAAGTAGGTATTACATATTAAACTGTCCAGAAACTCGGCGAAATATCGAAAAAAAATGCTATGACACGTGTATGATCATTTACAACAAATTACCAGATAACCTCAAAGATCTTCCTATTAGGCGGTTTCAATTTTTATGCGCAAATGGTTGGTGGACAGCGCATTCTACTCAATTGATGAATTCTTAAGATATGATAACAAGTAGTTGTGTAATATTAAAAGAGATTTATGGTCGATAAGGGATTATGCAAGGTTAGGTATCAAAATAAGTTGGATTTTAATTTTCATCTTTGACAATAATTTTTTACCAATTACCATCAGCTGACTATTTATGTAGCAAAAATAACGAATATGAAATGACATTTAATTTAATCTTAATCTTTAATAATAAATAAAATAAATTCTGTTTATGAGTTTGCTAAATAGGTTAAGCTTCAATTCAAGTGAATCTGAATTCACCTACTTTAATGATCTCAATTTGGTGCCCTATTTAAAGCAAATAAAGATATTCGTATTTGTTTTTTTTTATTAACTCACTATTTTCTTTGTATTGTCACGCATCGGTCACTTGCCAAAGAAGCCGATGCTACATACTTAAATATAGGTAATTTATTCAAGAAATATGATTTATAAAGAAACCATTTACGTGCATTCTTTCTTTATGCAATACACACTAATTTTGCATTTCTTTTTATAATTCATAAAAATAAATGTTGAATATTTGTGGCTGTATGGGCATACATTACTTTGCCTTCCTAACAACGTGAGAATTATAAGTAACAACATAGCAGTAAATCCAGTCTTACCGATATTATTTAGATTCAAATATTTTTTGCATACCAAATTCCACTCGTGTGAATCGACTGTTTTTATACAGTTTCGTCCCCTAGTGTCCCTCGAAAATATTTAAATGAAGATCATCTGTTACTTGCCGGGTTTTTGCTGCCGCCATCTTGTGGACGCCCTAGATAATATTGTTTCAAATAGCAACGATGAAATAAATCTCTTTTGAACTGTTTTAAAGGTACGGTATGGTTTAGTGTTTATAAACCATCAACTTAAAAAGAAAATTTTGTTTTTTATGCCTCGCTTCATTTGCCTTTGTATCTTTATAATTGGAATCCCAAGATCCGTTGTTTATTGTGAGTTAAGATTAAAGAATGATACTTATTAATTTACAGATCATTATTGGACTGTAAGGAGCGTAATTCTTGACATCGTACTTGTTCATCTCATCATATCAGACACCACACCCATTCATAGTGGTCATCTACCTACTCAACTTCTATCACAGAATACAAAATAGTACCTACAAGTCTTCTTGAGAGCAGCTTGCAGGTATGAATGAAAAAGTATATATTAATAAATATCGGGACAATTTGTTAATTGTCATGACAATTTGGTTTACATTGCGGTGTAACTATAAGTAGTTTGTTCTATTTTCAAATTGATTGACGCAATGGATATAAAATTGTCATAAAAGGTGACAAATTGTCACGTTTGTTAAATAGGGCCCAGTGCCCTGATTATCAAAACCTATAAGTCTACACGTACAGAATTTACAATTTAGAAGAAAGTTTAAATTCGTGTAAGTTATGACAGAAAATTCTACAACACTTGTAAACTTGAAGGCTTGTAAATTCATATATTTTAGTTCTGAAAATCAAAATTGTATGAATCCATTTGATTTTACCTTTTACTGAAACAATTATAGTCTTTGCCTGCTTGAATAGAAATTAAAGAAAATAAAAAGCCTTACAAAAGTTTTGTTTCCATGGTATAATGTAATTTTTAACAGATAATAAAAAGGTTTGTCTACATGATCGGGATGACACTTTGTCATTTAAACCCTAAGCTCGAGCAATATGAAAAAATAAAAAACAGCTCTAAAAATACAAGATATAAATTCATATAAAATGGTAACAAAAACGATAGTATTTTCAGGATTGCCTGAAACCGATTTCAATATTTTAAAAAATGATACCAACATGGGAACAAAGCTGATGTACTAACTTTTGAATTATTTCAATCGGTTCAGCCGTCTTTGAGTAATCGGAGAACATCTAGTAAAAAAATATACGCGTCGTAGATAATCTCCTCCTTTTCAATTTTGATTATAATGATTTATTGATGCTTGACCGTGAAAATTAAAATACAATGGATTTTAACAGTGAAGGCCCCTATATACCTCAAGTGGCGCCCTCATTTTAATTAAATTTATTGTCTTATATCAAAAGTGGCCACTTTTAGTACTTTTGCGAACTACTACTACCACGAACAAAATTTTACGGAGGTTATTGTTTGTTAATAAACTATAGAACCTTAGCTTCAATCTGTACATGTGAATTTTCAATACATTATGTACTTAACGAGCAATAAATTTAATTAAAATAAGGGCGCCACTTGAGGTATATAGGAGCCTTAAGTATCAAGAACTTTGTGATGGGTATATCATTATTATGTTTCGGTGGCCACGCTACGATGGCCAGGGGCTGAAGTGATTAGCTACATCTAGTCTCTTGGCTTGTTTACTGTATTTTTATAAAAGAGAAACAAACTGTCCTTCTCAATGTTCGTTACTATCACGGGCCTGCTGGAAGAAATTTCTGAATGAAATAAGCTGTGCCCATGTACAGTAAATTCTTATTTCCATTTTTTATCTGTTTAAAATTATGTGTGTGTGTACAGAATTAATAAATAAATAAAAAAAATAATTTTGCTCATAAATCATTGATGTATATTTCATCTAGATGATTATGTTAATTTTGCCGGGTAGGTGCGATATATCAAGCAATTTCCTGAAGGCAATAAAGCGGCGCGCAGACTGGTAATTCTTTCAATTTCATCATGTTTATTTAAATGAAGTTAGTATTACAGCGTGGCGCGACGCTCCTCATAATGTACGGGGACATTCTTATTATGTTTTCTGAGGAGTGTTCGCATTGTCTCACGACACTTTACGATTTTAGAGGTAAATAATATTAAACAATAAAAAACCGGACAAATGCGAGTCAGGCTCGCCCACCGAGTGTTCCGTACAAACTCGATGATTTATTACGTACTTCAAATATTATACGATATTTTCTATGATTTAAATATTACGTTACGCTAGTTATTCATTTACTTCGTATTCTTATTCTTTATTCAATATTTTCATTATTATTATTATTATTGTTGTTTTGTTATTATTATATTTTTACACACGGTGCACTCACACACATACATACACACACACACACAAACACACACACACACACACACACACACACACACACACACACACACACACGCACGCACTCACGAACACGCACTCAACCTTTATAGCTTTGTAATAAAAGTCAACATCATGTCAAAAGTGCCAACATATTACGTCTGAAAATCGGTGTTTTGCCGAAAGGGAAAATTCATACACCGAGCCTGGACCCTTCTTGTTGCTGCACACACATGCATGCCTTCTCACTATCTCTATTGTTATGTATACTTACTTACTTAAATGTCAATTTTGTTTGTCTATTTCTTTAAATCATTAATTGAATGTATGTAATGTTATTTGTATGAATGTGTGTGTTCTGTCAATCAATCAAGTTGCTTTTTAAACATCTTTTAGTTAATATAGGCACACAAAGCATGTATTTCTCAAAACTTTCTTAAATATTTCGTTACTTACACAGTACGGCCATCCTTAGTATAGGCGTTACCTACAGTTTTTCAGAAGTTTAGTTAAAAAGTTTTTTTTTGTAAAGTCGTGTCGTGCATTGACGGGCACAGTTCCCGCGCCCTCTCGCGGCACATTTTCCAATCTCCCTAGTCAGAGACGTGTTGAGAAAAATCCTCTTTTGATTTATTTTTTAATTCGCCATCTCATTTCAATTTATGGGCGGTGGCGGCTTCGTAGCGGCATTTGTACCTGTCTAATGTTGTCTCTATGCTAATGCCCTGTTTGATCATCTCACAAAATGTTTGTTTTACGCTTCGAATACATTTTATATTGGTATCGCTAACGATACTTTGATTCTGGCAATTACGCTGATTTGAGAGCTGAAGTTTGTATTAAAATTATCTTTTAAATAGGAAAAAGGAATTAAGATTAAGTGAAGTCAAACTTTAACTTTTAGTTAGTTAAGTTACTTAATAGTTGCATAGTAATTTTGTAGAAAACGGTTGTAGTATCGATTTATTATTATATTACAGCGCTGACGCAAGTTACGTATTTGTCGGTCTTCTAAAAAATATTTTTGTTTATGAAGGGGCAAATATATTCGAAAAGTTTTTATTTCAAATAAAAATCTGTTTTTAGATTAATTCCAACTAAATAGCGTTATGACACTAAACAAATCTTTTCTTAGTTGCCTACGTTATAATAAATTATCTGTAAGAATACCAAGTTTCAGGCCGATCCTACAAAACTAGAGAGCTATAGCTAAGGTATTTTTTATTATAGTTTCAAGATTATTAAGGTTTATTATTAATTTGTACAGCATTGAAAAACTACAAAATTAGAGGTCACTTTACGATTTTTTCTATCGAGAAAAGTTTTATTATCTATTCTGTTTCTGTCAATCATATAACTGAGTACAATAATCTACTTACTGTCTACATCATTTTACTGATTGAAATCGTTGCTCAAATAACTGATGTTATACGGCCCCTTAAGTTGTGCGATTTCATTTTATAATCTATTAAAGATCTGTCTATAAATACAGGTGTAGGTGAAGGCGGAGAAATAAATTACTTCATCATCAGCCAATAGCTCGAACCCCCATACTTCTACCTACATTATACTGCCTTCTACACTCAAAATATACCCCTCATATAGCACCAAGTGCTTCCAAGCAAATACGCCAAGAACACTTGACACACATTTAAACCACGCCTCCCTAAGGCCACGCCCACCAGCTCCACTATATTTTATTGCTGCCCGGGAAGCTCCCAATTTATACAATCCCGACCGTGTCCTTTTATCTTGGCCCGGGTTTTATGGGTGTGCCGCAAAGTAGGCAGAATAAAGGTTTCTTCGTTTTTAGGTTTCGACGTGATAAAGTTAAGCTTTTAACGCAGAAGAAAATCGAAGGTTTTTTATCTACACCCATGCTTTAAATCCTCTTTAAAAGTTTCTGAAACAGTTAACTTATTACCAACATTAAAACAACCAGTGCCATTTACCATAATATCATCCAAACGAGTGTTATAATGTTGTACTTTTCATAATGAAACTCCTTCGAAATTATGGTTACTATGAAACTGGTTGGTTTAATGTTGGCAATAAGCTAACTGTTTCTTAAAGAGGATAAATATATAAATATGTAGATAAAGTCTTGAATGCAACTGTACATAATTAGATATCAGATCTGTTGCGTAAAATATTAAATTGAAACAGATATTCTATTATTGAATTTGAGCAAATCCTATCAAAATTTTGACGCAGATTTTCTACTCTGTAAAAAGATTTATACATATATTTAGAAAATGTAAATATCGAACTTTTACTATCTATAAGTACAAAAACAAGACTTCGTTAAAATTCTTTAATATTTTTTCTCCTTTTTTATGTCTATTATATTATAACACTTATGTGATTTTTAAATTTGAGATTTAAGCATTCACAAAGCTATTTTTATATAATGCTAAATAATATACTAGAAAAAATACGACTCGCACCAGATCATGTTCTCGGACGGGAATCGAACCCGCTTTGGATATCCGGTCCAATGCTCTGATCGCTGAGCGTAGTCGTATTTTTCTAGTATATTATTTAGTACCTACTTGTATGTGAATTAATATTCATAAAACTGGTAAATTTCCCAAAAACAGTTTCCCTTTCCACTGTTACCAGTCCCTTCCAAGAATAACCATCAATCAACAGACCGCTCTCTTTGATGGAAATTTGGAGTTTTCTTTTTGGGAAATTTAAATCAGGGCCCAAATCCTCAATATGCCTATTATTTCACTTCAAATTAATGTGCGCATGTAAACCACTAGAATATGATAAATCTGAATTTAATTTAATCTAGTATCTAATTGAAGAAGTCATACATAAGTAACTTATACTTACTTACAACTTGTATTATTATTTAGCCAATATTTCAATAAAAGTGACACAATAACCAGAATATCGTTCAATCTCTTCATTTTTATAAATATACCGAAATTAAGATGATATTGTTGCCACCACATATCATACAGTCTATATTACAAAAACCATGCAATAAAAAGTTTAATAGAGAGATAAACCGTATTACCTCGCAGTAACAGATCCCCCACGGCATACGTAATAAGCGCCCTGCCGGCAAAGCGGACCCTTAAAAACCCACATAGAAAAAAATGAAAAAAATCGACCAGCGAGGTACGTGATCAAAACATTTCATAAGTACGGATACAGAGAAATATCCGCCGATTGCCAGCTTTCATTCTCAAAGCGAGAGATATCAAAAAAACACATCGGCCGGTCTTTCAGCGCTTTATTAAGAATAAATTTAGGGTGGACGGGACAGCGGGGTTTGGCCCGAGGAACGGGCTTAAGCGGTATTTAAAAACATTTCAGGACAAGTAACAAAATGGGTAAGACAACTGCGAGACCCTGTAATAAATCTATACTGACACCAACAGAAACAGAAATACTTATATCGGAAATTCTTATGCCGAACCTATTTAAAATTAAGCTACAGGCACCAGGTGAAATAAGAAAGTACCTCCTTCCCTAGCTCAAACTGCTTCAACACTTATCTCTTTCCTTATCACAAAAATTCAAATGAGTATTTACAAAAGAGTCATCGCTAATAAACTTTATAATCATCATCATAACATATTTAAAAAGTTCTCAGTTATTGATGTGAAAGTGATAGGGTACCATGTGCTTTTTTATATAAATAAATAAATTGAAATTTACATCGAACTTGAGACAGAATAAACTCTTCAGCCTGAGTCTCTGTTAATGCAACTTTAACTAAAATTTAATTCTTATTTTTTTCAATATCTCCAGTCCTTTAATTTTATCAACGCCCGAGCGAACGCATGCGGCCGGATAACAATGGAATATCTATTGTGCCTCATTTTCAGGGCGTTGAAGCGTTAAGTTTGGATACGAGGGATATATAATTAAGTTATTACTTGCCTACTTTGAGATAATTTTCCGCTCACCTCTTGCCGCTCGTCCCAAGCATAGTGCGAGGCGCCTATCTTCAGGCTAATGCATTTATGCAAGAGGCTCGGGAGATCGATACAGCGCGTAATTTGGACAACATCGTAAGGAGCCACATCTCCAGCTCCTTTTTAACGCCAAAAACTCTTTTTACTGATTTAAATGAGACCACCAAGCCACCTGATGATAACGAGTACTTACTCTTTTGACATAAATATAAAATATATTGGTTATCCAGCTCAGGAATTCCAAGCTGAAATTAATATTAACTCCATCTTCATTATTAGGACTCCATTTTTAACCGACTTCAAAAAAAGGAGGAGGTTCTATGTTCGTCTGTTTACCTATTTGTTGTTTTTTTCATCATTTTTATCATCTATTTTTCTGTACTCATCCATGTATTTTGCATACGTTCAACAAATATTATTTTATTAAAAAAATATGAAATAAGTACATCATTAAGTGGTTAAATGAATATTTTCATCACAAGTGATTTATTTCAGTGAAAAAACTTGTCTATTTTTTAAATCGACTACAAAAATTATTAACACAACAAAATTACGCCTCTGGCCATTGAAACACCTTCTCAATTCCATTGGCTCTGTAAGGTTTCATCAAATCTTTGTTAAGAGCGCGTAGTCTGCACACTAGCGCCGCAGTTGGAAGTAAAAGACGGAATTCTGAATTATCTCTCTGTAGAGTGCACTCCGAAGAAGCATGTGGAAAAGTGGCAATTTTTAGCAAAAAAACTCCATTAAACCAAGCGACAGGCTAGAATGTATTGTTTTTACACTACTTGCTCGTCAATGGCATATTATGTGTCATGCAAACCTTTCCTAAAGTAAGTCATTTTTCCCATGGGAAATAATGTGATTTGAATTTGGAATGCAACTCAAATAGTCTGCTTGATTGAGGTCGGTTTCAAAAATGATTAGGTGCAATGAGATTTTATTCTGAGTTAGGCTGCATGTTATCATTTTCTTTGCACTGCCTATACAAATTAAAAAAAAAGAACAACGGGAAAACTTTTTACGAAATTCATTTTCACCCGCGCATCAAAAAGGATTTATTCGAATGTCGAACTGACCACTACAGAATAGACGACAAAAATATATACTTATGTTCTTTCTTTCTAACAGTCATTGGTTTCAATTGCCTCGCAGAAAGTATAAAAACTAGAGTATGCATCGCGGGCTTAAATGTGTATTTGTCTTGGGCGATCTTGAACACCTCGTAATCAGGATTCTATTAAACGATCAAAAATACCACAAATCTTCTTCGGAGTGCACTACAGAGAGATAATTCAAAATTTCGTCTTTTTTAAAGCACTATGATTTTCATTCAATGGCGGCGCTAGTGTGTATTCTACGCGCTCTTAACAAAATCCAATAAAAAATACCCCAAATATCAACCTCGGGCTAATGGCAGGTTCAAACTTTTCTTTTAACAGTCTAAATAAACATGAATCAGCGTTAAGGCAGGGAACAGGGAATTTAAACAAGACAGTTTTAACAAGTTGCAAGTAAATCCGATTTGTCCTCTTATTTGAATAAGACGGGGCTATTTGAATATCTTTTGTTTTTTCTTTTTAAATAAGTAACCTGCCGAGATCCTATCTTTATCGCAAGCTATAGATAGATTTACTGTACGAAGTTTTTCAATGTTTTTTAATTCATGTTCATTCAAGTAGGATCTACTGTAAACTTATTCGCGATTTAAACATTTTGGATCCTGTATCTAAGTAAAAACACAAAACAAGAAATAAGTACTTAGATCTACTTGATTAATATTTTTATCTTCTTCAGTAGGTACCTACTAGTATCTACTATAAAATGAATAAAACGAAATAACAAATTAAACGTGAAAAGGAAAAGTTACATGAGAGAGACGGATGCTCTAGTTTTCACATTTAAAGATTGCGTACGTTTTTGAAATCGATCGCTGGTTCCAGCCCGTTAACAACAGTGATTTTAATTAGATTAGATTTTTCGAGTTTCTGATTTTTTAATTCACAATGCTGTTATTTTATATCTACATATTACCTAAACTTTATTGCAGAGAGAAGCAACTTGCCTCCAACTACTCAAGCGTAAAGGCGGGAAAAAATATAACAGTAGGTAAGTAGGTAGTTTATAGTTATAGAGGAGCTCGGCGGCGAAGTGGTATAGCGCCTGGCCCTGCGATTGCGGAGGTTAAGCAGTTTTCGCGAGGGTCGGTCATGGGATGGATGACCAAAAATTTATTATATCAAGCTACTCCGTGCTTCGGAAGATCGGAAGGCACGTTAAACCGTTGGTCCTGGCTGCATTTGCAGTCGTTAGCACCTACCAATCCCCATTGGGCCCGCGTGGTGTGTCCATCGCCCATCCTCCTTATCCACCCATTAGGAAGGCCTGTGCCCCAGCAGTGGGGACATTAAAAATGGCTGATAGTCATATAGTTATAAACATTACTTAACCACATCAATCTTTTTTGATTGTTCAAACATTACATACAAACAAATTTTAGAATATGTCAACTAAACATAACTAATGCTTTAACCACAACGTTTACTTTTTAATTAACCACACAGTATTTGATTACACTATAACATAATAACTTCCAAGGTAACAAATAATCCACACAAACAAATTTCACAAAGTTCCATAACAAATTGGGTCACGGCGATGTATCAAAGGCAAAATAATAAATGAAGCGTTCTCCATATAGGTTTAATAATGTAATGGCTCAGTGGCACAATGGCGTAAATAGCTGACTCACTTCCTCGGTGCAGGTTCGATACTCGTGCCTGTTTGTGGAGGTTCGCTCAAGAACTTACTGTAATTAGTTGTGGATATTACTGGCGTAACGAATTAAAACTTTATTGAAACTTGCTGACCGAATTTATTCATAAGCTTTTACAAACTTTAGCCGTGTGTGAGGCATCCGGCAGATATAGCACCAACTCTTCACGTAGGATGTAGTTAAGAGCGACTAAGTGACCTCGAGGCAGAAAATCTAACACCAACGTGGTCCGTGAACTAGAAAACAGGCGCAGCGATTTCAATGAAAATCATCCATCATTGCCAACATGAAAATACAAAGTTTTAAAATGAAAAAACCATACTCAGCGCCAGCATAAATTAGTTACCGGTTTTAAAAATCAAAGCTTCGATTGTTTCAATTAATTCTTAACAAGCGAGAAAGCGAAAATAAGTTAAGCTTTTCTTTTTGCGATAAATTCGACAGTAACTTGATGAAGATTCGGTTGCCTTTTCCCAAACCAAGTCTCTATTAGTTTTAAAAAACATATTTTTTATGACATGTGGGTAACATAAGATTTTAGTGTCGTGTAACTTATTTTCTTACCACGGATACTTTAACCACTTAGGTATCTTGAGACCAAGTACGTGAAGTTATCTCATTTATCATATCACTGCTATTGAAAAGTGTTCATCCATACTCCTGAAATAAACATCACAGATTCTGAGACGTGAAACGTTGATCGCCCCCCTTGTGTAACGAATCGTTTTGTGCGTGACAATGGGGGGACCGGTGTCCCGGCGTATAGATCTACTGCTGTCCCACACAAAACGTGGAAATACAAATATTTGTTGCCAACTCACCTTTATAGGCGATTACCTTTTCTTCAATACACGCCAACGATGTAAGTAAAATTGGATGCGCTTTGATAACTTCATTAGGTCTGTGCGGTTTGCTGGTTTAGTGTCATAAAAGCCTACACCCAGTCCACTGCTAAATGTAGCCTTCTCCAGTCCAGTGAGGATGTTGCCGTAATTGACATGTTGGTTTGGGGGCTTGGGGTTGGATTGGAGGTCGCAGTGTTGGACCGCTTTCATCAGATGTTTTTTATATTTTTTTAAACCATGTGGGTCTTTAAGTCTTTCGACGACCTCCGTAGTCGAGTGGCTTTGTACGCCGGTTTTCAAGGTGTCGCCATCTCTGAGGTCCCGGGTTCGATCCCCGGTTGGGTCACTTTAGAAAACGAACTTTTCTGTATTGGCTCAGGTCTGGGTGTTTGTGATACCAGGGTTGTCTCTGATTTCCATAACACAAGTGCTTTAGCTACTTACTTTGGAATCAGAGGAATGTGTGTGATGTTGTCAAATATTTAAATTTCTATTTATTAATGGCCAATTACTCAAACGATACTCAACTTTGAAGGGCGCTCAAACATCATGCTGTCTTTGTCGTATCTTTGACATTTAATGCGACAGGACGATGTTTAAGAGACTCTCAAAGTTGAGTGACGTTTGAGTATTCGGCCATAAGTGATTTAATTTTGTCGCCTTCTACGACATCCCCTAAGTGTAAAAGGTGGTTTGGTTGGTGTTAAACATTTCTGATTGTAACTACTGCCGTATTTAAAACGGAAAATCCCTTCGTAGCTCCGCGCGAAAACCCGAAAAATTGTCAAATCACGTCGATTAGTGGCTGGTGCTCTACAAAACTCATTGTTGTCGTCACCACAATGCTCAAACGATCCTCGACGTGCCCGTTATACAATCTAATACTGTTAATATAACACTGCCATTTGTATGTGTCAACCGAACCACTATTTAAGGGAAAATCGCTAAGAAATTACGACAGTTACATTTCAAAAATCGGAAAGAAATCATAAAAAGTGTCTTGTGGCATACAAATGGATGTTCAAACGGAACCATTAGATCTTTCGACAAAAACAGGACAAGTTAATAAGATATTAAGTATAATTGATTTTAAATTCTTAGCGGGGTTGAACAGTCACTTAGCGCGTCTTTACGAACGAACGAATGTGGTCTGTAGGAGGGAAGGGATGTGTGTACCGCAAAGAGGCAACAGCGTTAAGAACATTCTGCCTTGCCAGGTCTGCCTGAAGACCTTCGACAGACCATCGCTGCTGAAAAGGCACATGAGAACACATACTGGTGCGTATAGTGTTTGCGCTAGAGTAATATTATCCTCTCGTATACCCGCCGCTCGGAGAGAGGACATGGGTCCCCAACCAGTGAATTATCCGAAACCTTAAGATTATTATCACAAAATATGTTATTTTACTAAATTTGATTAATTATGCAATTTAAACATTATTCATCATCTTAGCATAGGCAGTGCTTGCGCGTTCAGTTAAGAGTTGTTGTTTCCGCAGGTGAAAAGCCACACATCTGCAACGTCTGCAATAAAGGATTTAGCACATCCAGCTCTTTGAACACGCACCGCAGGATACATACAGGTACCTAAACGTGAAACATCACACAAAATCACGACACGAAACAGTGAAACAAAATCTACTTGGTACCTCAAATAAAGGAAATTGTAATATTCTAGGTACATACCTCTATTGTTTTACAAAACATAATAAAATTATAATCCACAATATTCGATTTATTTCTGAGTAGCCAGTAGCTAACTACGTTGTTTATTCGGTGGTTCTTAATTCTTAAAGATGTTAGTCACGGAACACAGAAGAAAAACATGCAGCAGTGTTTGGTTTACGTAACTAATACTAATAAGTGAAATTTAAACGTAGGTTTTTAAATCCTTCGCTCGTAGCTCTTTTGTAGAAATGGACCATATGCCGAAACCAGTTGGTTCACGCTGATTCATCAACAAGACAAGTCAAAGAACAATGAGCATGAAATTTTGTAAGGAAAAGATTTAAACGAGTTTTGATGGTTGTGCTGTGCATGGTCATGGCACAGTATAACCAATTTCATGGTTTCTCTTTTTCGTAAATCCAATGATAAGTACCTATATACCTACTTTATCATGTTCAATTTCAGGCGAAAAACCACACAAATGTCCAGAGTGCGGAAAATGTTTCACTGCCAGCTCCAATCTTTACTACCATCGGATGACCCACACGAAGGTAACAACACTACAATTTGATTGGCTCGAATTCTCTCGATAGGCTCCAATCTTATGGTCAGATGATCGAAGGTATAATCTATGAACAGTCGCGCCAATTTCATAACTTCTAAAATGGATCATTTAATAAAAAGGAGACGTTGTAGTTTTCTTGATCTTGAGATACTCTTACGTCAAATATTTTCAAATACCAAGTTTAAATAATCTTTAATACGTTTTAATCAAAAGTGGATGAACGTCAGGGACCGAAGGACTATGTCAAACACATAACAATGTTGTTTTTAGTTATCACTTTTTGATTTCTTGATACCTTTGGTTTTTAAAAAGATAGTAGGTACCTTAATGTATTTCAACTCATTTTTATTTTAGAGGGTCTACCATCATGTCGTCAAGGCCACGGGACCACTCTTGGGTTAATCAATGTCAAACATTTTATTAACAATATTGACATGATAAGAAGCTTATAAACTCCATCATTAAACCTCTGGGACCAACGGTTTATCGTGTCATGATGCCTTCCAAAGCACGAAAAAAGCTTGAGATTATAAATTTTTGGTCAGCCATCAGATGACCGACGCGAAAGTTGATTAAGCGCCGCAACCGCAAACCGCAGCCTCGATAGCGGCTGCGGTTTGCGGTTGGCGGTGCCTGAGATCGTCGTGTGCGTATCCACACAATCACCGATAGCGCTTTCTCCTTTTCATACGAGGGTGCTCGCCGCTAATCGTTTAAATTCGGCGAATAAAAAAGTCAATCGCCAACTACTAAAATCCTGTGCGCTAATAATTCAATGCGTGCGTCAATATCGGACGAATGATTGTATTGTACAGAACAAGCCTCACAAGTGCGCGTGGTGCCCGCGCTCGTTCCCGACGCCAGGCGAGCTGCGCGCGCACGCCGCCGCGCACGCGCACACGCTCCCGCACACGCACACGCTCCCGCACACGCACGCGCACGCACACACGCACCGGGCGCGACAACCACGCGCTCACGCATACGCTGCTACTTAACTGGTAAGTAAGATACTAATCACTTCATTCTACGCTCCCTTAAATGTGGACGTAAAAGTCATATCGATAGGGCTCGACACCCAGGATCATAAATTGAACTCAGTCGAGATAATGGTAGGGCCAATTTAGTGGTAGGGTAGTACCATTTTACACCTCCATTCCATACTAATGTATGCCCTATCACAATGGGGATGTAGTGATATACACCTACAGGCACATGAAGGGAAAGTACCTTAAATATTGAAGTTCTAATTTATCATTCTTAAACACAAAACGAAGTCTTCCCTCCTTGTAGCAAAGTTTTGGGACGGACACCTTGTATACTCTTTATAATTGCACTATAAATAATAATAATGTCTTACTTTTTTAACAGGTCTTTCACGGATTCTATAATGAAATGAGTTTGAATTTTGTGCTAATAGTGAATCGTCAATTTTATTACGCTACATTTTCCAGCAGGTACTTGACTACTATTAAATGATTTTTTTAAAAATATTGTTTTATTAGTCTTTACCTTCATAGTACTACAAGGGCCTATTTTTTTAAGTTCCAGTTAATTTCATGTTAAACTAATTTACAAATAATTCCATAAATCCATAAATAAAACAGAATTACGTATCTTAATTTTCAAGTAGGTAACAAGAATTTGTGAGACGGACCTGTTACTAATAAATTAATAAAAAGAGCAGAAATTAAATTGGCACTAGTTTTTATTCAGTACAAAATATAGTCAGTGTTGTCAAGTTATTAGTGATTTTGACGTGTTTGAATAGAAAGTGACGCTTTCAATTTTTGACAACAGTAACTATGTATGACCATACAATAAATAAATATAAATACCGCGTGACCACGCTGGACAGTACAGATGCTTTAAGTAAATAAAAACAACCTCAAAAATAATTTAAATACTTTTATTGCTTATCACTATCAGGCGAAGAAGACGAGGTAGAAAACGAGGCGGAAACCGTCTTCGCCTTCTTCGCGTCCGTTGCGTCATCTTCTAGCTTCCTCTTTTCCCCATTCTCCCTTCCACAGTCGGGTTCCTTCATATCACTATCGTCAACTTTCGCGTCTTCACTCGTAGTCGGTTCGTCGGTTTCCTGTTGGCTTTTGTTGTGGTAGTTGTTTTGGAGCGCCTGGCTGTCGCCCGAAGTGTCGGCTTTGAGGAGTTCTCTCAATGCCATGGTGGCGTAGCAGCTGGCCGGTAGCGATAGAGTTAGGAGAAGGGCCTTGTATTTACCGTCTGAAAACGGGCAAAAGTAAGTGTTAGCACAGAATATTATAATAGTACTTAACGTACAGAAGCCCATCCGCGCGAGGACAATCAAATACTAAGCTACTCTAGCTGTCTTATTCAGAGTGCGTTCGTTAAACCAGGGCTAAAGATAACCTGGCGTTAGACCGCGTACTAACGCCGTTTTAGCGCAAATCGTATTCATAGTGACAGTTTAAGTTTAGTCCCACGTTTAAGGATGGTTTACAAGCGGAATCATATATTCATCACTTAAACCTGCTTGGGGGTAAGTTTAAGGGTGGTTTAATGCCATTTAATAACCAAAGACTTCTGTGTTGTATTTGTTTATAACCTAGAAAAAATGAAAGAACTAGATTAAATTAGAGAATACGAAGAAGTATTTTAAAATCTGGTGACACAGCCTAGATTGTACAGGCCAAGGAAGAATCCATTTCAGCGGCGGTATCGGCCAGAAACATTGAAGTTCATGTTAACTGTGTTTTGACAGATGTATGTGGTACATTGCTACTTTTCTTTGGTAAGTTTTTATTTGTGCCAAAACGAAGTAGCAATGTATCATATACATCTGTCAAAACACAATTAACATGAACTTCAATGTTTTTAGCCGATAACGCCGCTGGACTATTTATACTCCCAACAAGTGACAATGATATTTTATTTTTCTTCGGGTAAGACAAACCATAGACTATTTTGCCTTTTTTCACGTATAAATTCACTCATAATTCACTCCTTTATAACAGTGTTACCATTTTATTGCTTAATCCACGGTTTAGTTATCATGTTGTGGCAAGTGTGTCTCTGAATAACAAAATCGCTAGTCCGGGATCTAAGTATAAAACCAGGTTTTGTTAGAACCGTCTTGCACCCCAGTTTTAAGAAACATCTCTGAATAAGACAGTAGGTGTACGGCAATAAAGTACAATTTCAAATTGGACAGCACTGCATGCATATTATTGTATGCACCTTCTCTTTCAACGCGTTAGTCGCGTAGCTGTCTCAACTGACACACGATATCCCTCGTGCGCTGGCTCGACTGAGTCAGGCTAATATAGGAGTTTAAGCGCGAAGTGAGACCCCCTGGTGTAAGTAACAAATAAGATATTTAAAAAAACTTATTAAAGGGCTCTCCACACCTTCCGATTTAGGACGTCTGATCAATCCGACAGCACGTCTTTAGAGTTCAACCTTGTACTAAACAATTTCCACATTTCTTTTAGAAATCTTAGTAAAATTCGTCAAATCGATCCAAAATTTCGCGTAAGGGTTTATTTTGCTCCCCTTTTTGATCTGTTATACCTTAAAAATACAATCCATTCTCAAGTCAAATACCCGATTCCTTCTTAACTTATAAAGATTATGACATGAATGTATCACCCACCTGGTACAATACCGGTGAGTTTGATCCCGTCCAGTTCGTCGGCGTCGGAGAGTATGAGGTCGGCGTGCGGGTCGCTGTAGCGCGCCAGCCGCCACGACATGTCGGCGGGGCGCGCCACCACGTGCCGGTACGCGCCCGACATGCTGTAGCTCCTGGTTACGACATTATTATAAATAGTTATAATCACAAGTCACTTGGAACGGAGTGGCGGAGAACCGGTGGGAATGGAAAAGGTTGGAGGAGGCCTTCGCCGACTGGCGACCGGACCTACAAAAGATAAACGAAGCCCAAATACTCAACTTAACGAAGAATGTCTGATGCGAGGGGCTATTATTATTATTATTATTATCCGCGCGCGATGATAATGGGATGCTGCAATTGGAACGGAGACGCGCACGGTCCGTCGGCCGACCGTAGCGTCGGCGAACTCGCGTAGATGCTCGCATAGCTAGTTGTGTACAACTGTGCGCGTGGATTTCTGCTCGAGCTTTATTTTAAATTCGAGATTTATATATTATTGTGTGATTAATTAATAAAGAGTGGAAAAAGGGTTAAAACTTTTCACTTTTTTTAAATTAATTTTATTTAAATAGATTTAGACTTTTCTACCAACGCTACTTAACCGCTTAACTGTCATTATCGATTTACTATGACAAGGTCCCATCCTAATCTAATCGCGCGTCAAATATAGATGCTACAATAATATACCGCGCCAGGTATAGCATTCCGAGACGGAGGAAGTCACGTGGGCGACACTTGCTTAAGTCATCTCCGCTATCGGTATTGAAAATTACGTTAATTCATCTTTAATTTGAACTGTTTCGTTTGCTAAGAGAAACATTTGACGATTAAAATGCACTATAATAATTTTGTAATTAGTGTGACAGAAAAAAATCCCTTATTCTTTGCTTGTTATAAAATCGCGAAACTGGATAGTGACGTAAGCAAGTGTTACTCCCGCCTGGAATGCCAGACCTTGTTTTCTTGTGACCATGAGTGATGTTCATCATTATCATATCAGCCGCGTGCACCGGTGGCGGCATCTAGCCCACGCCGCATGTTGAAGCAGGATCTCTTCGCCATACATTCAACGAGAAGGGAAGTACGAGCTAGGTGTCTGTGCTCGGGGACCGCGGTCCAACTGATCGATGTTGGAATTTGTATTTATGTGAAGTGCTTAGAAAACTTCGATATCGTGAGTAAGGTCTTCTTCATACATTTTTGCCTCGATGTTAGCTTGACGTAATGCGACGTCACTTCTGCATAATGTTTACATTAATACTTTTCGCTGATCCTGCATTTCTTCGTCATTCGTCGATTGCTTATGTAGCGGTATGACCGCGCCGCTACACCGCACATAATTCATCGCCCATGTTACTAGATGGCGCTGATAGCCAAAATAATGACGATTAAGGAATAGTAACTTATAGTTTGGAAAACCTACATCTCGCTTACGAAATTTTCTCAGCCACCTCCAAACTAATATTATATCATACAACTTCCAACCACCATCGGTTGGACCACGGTCCCCGGGCGGTATCGTTAACCCAGCCCGGAGATAGATCTTCCATTTGGCCTTCCTGTCAGTAGCATCCTATGATTCCTACACAGCCACTGCTGGCTATATGCAAGTATGGGTCTCCCCAAAGATAAGAAAAGTTAGTATTTATGCTAATATTAATGTTTAAAACAGGGGTTACCTTTGCATTTTGTATCACTAATTTACTTCGATTCAATACTTATAATCATTAAACTTTTTTTTTTAATTTAGAGCCATAATCTACTTGTTTGAAAATGACAAATAACTAAGTTCACATTTTAAGATAACGTGTGCACTGAATGTACACATGACAGCACTTCAGGTTATACAGTTAAAGTGCGAAAACACAACTTTTTTTTACGTAGAGCATAAAGGAGGTCTCAAGGTCAACATGTATAGTCTGTGCCGTCGTGTGTACAAAAAGTTTTTGTGGAAAATCTTTCACCATAAACCTGAAATCGGTTTAATTATTTACTTACTTGATTTTGTTTCTCAGATCTAGTTTCAAACCATCTTTCGCCATTAATTCTTCATAGTAATCTTTCATGTTCGGCGGGTAATCAACATTGTACCCTGGCAGTGGCATAATAATGTCGAAAATCGTATAACTGCCACTATCCACATCTTCTTGGGTCAAAGTCTTCACTGGGACTTTAGGGCGGGGAAGGTCAGTGTTTTGACCCTTTTTTTCTTTATCCGTTTCTTTTTGACTTTCAGATTCAGTTTTTGCTTTCTTTCCAGAATGTTCTGGGTCTTCTCTTTCACCTGACTCCTCGTCTTCTGATTCATCCTCTTCTAAATCTGTGGATAGAAATAAGTTTATTTTTTAAAAAAATTACTGTGACATGTTTGTTCATCCTTACTTGACTTATTTGTTAAACAAACTTCACCCAACTCTCTATTGAAAAAAACTGACACTAAGCTACAATCATACTTTCTGAGGTTACATAAGACACTAAGCTACAATCATACTTTCTGAGGTTACATAAGACACTAAGCTACAATCATACCTTCTGAGGTCACATAAGACACTAAGCTACAATCATACCTTCTGAGGTTACATAAAACACTAAGCTACAATCATACCTTCTGAGGTTACATAAGACACTAAGCTACAATAATACCTTCTGAGGTCACATAAGACACTAAGCTACAATCATACCTTCTGAGGTCACATAAAAAAACTAAGCTACAATCATACCTTCTGAGGTCACATAAGACACTAAGCTACAATCATACCTTCTGAGGTTACATAAGACACTAAGCTACAATCATACCTTCTGAGGTTACATAAGACACTAAGCTACAATAATACCTTCTGAGGTCACATAAGACACTAAGCTACAATCATACCTTCTGAGGTCACATAAGACACTAAGCTACAATCATACCTTCTGAGGTCACATAAGACACTAAGCTACAATCATACCTTCTGAGGTTACATAAGACACTAAGCTACATCATACCTTCTGAGGTCACATAAGACACTAAGCTAAAATCATACCTTCTGAGGTTACATAAGACACTAAGCTACAATCATACCTTTTGAGGTCACATAAGACACTAAGCTACAATCATACCTTCTTTGTCAACTTCAGCGAGCGGCACAAAGTCCCCCACAGCTGGTTGCAGCCCGAAGCGTTTGATTCGTTCCGTGACCGCACGGTTCCATACTAGCGACTGATACGAGTGCAAGTATAGCAGCCGAGTGTTGCGGGGAATCTGCCAATATAATTGTACCACTAAAATATTAGCTCTTTCCTTATATTTTAATAAATAGCAGACTAATCCCGGTTTCTGAGGTACTTTATCAGAGGGATTCATTATCTGTTGAAAGTAATAAAATTAACTTGAAACCAGAAAATGTGGATCCCTCCGATAAAGTTAAACCTCCGATAAGTACCTCAGAAACCGGGCATAAGTCATCGATTGCGAATTATCTGCTGAATGCACCCAAAAATTCGAAAACTTTCAGCGACTTCCTAGCAATCACACGCCATTTTTTCCATCGCATTTGATTTTCGATTGATCGATGACTTACCGATTAGTCTGCTGGAATGCACCCAATGTAACGAACAATATTTTACAAACAACTACATTATAATAACAAATAACCGCATTTAATTTATTTTGGTAAGGCAAGTGCGTCCTTTTCTTCGTATTAAAAGCTCCGCAGAATGTGGACTTTTCTATCGGCCAATAATTTCGTTAGGTTAGGCTGCTCGTCTAGTTGGTGATGAGTGCGTTAGCTAGCTAACAGTCGGCCGGCTATTTTCGAATGATTTGCTCGTTTGTAACCAATTTTGAAGAGAGTAGTCGCACCATAAATAAATAAATATTTGACAACATCACACACATTGCTCCGATTCCAAAGTAAGTAGCTAAAGCACTTGTGTAACGGAAATCAGAGACAACGGTGGTATCACAAACACCCAGACCTGAGCCAATATAGAAAAGTTCGTTTTCTAAATTGACCCAACCGGGGATCGAACCCGGGACCTCAGAGTTGGCGACACCTTGAAAACCGGTGTACAAAGCCACTCGACCACTCGACTCGCGATGTGAAAAAATCAGTACAATTTTATAAAGAAATGTCCTAAGCACTTATCGGACTTTAATCAGGAACAATTACTGCACAGCTGTCAGAGTATTTTTTGAAGTAAAATGTCACCGAAACCTGTTTGTTGAGGCAGATTCTCTTCGCCATATATTCAGCGGAAAGGGAAGTACTTCCGCCGAGCTAGGTGCCTGTGCTCGGGGACCGCGGTCCGACTGTTCGATATTGGAATTTGTATTTATGCGAAGTGATTAGAAAACTTCGAAACTTCGTAATGTTTACATATAGTACTTTCCTGCATTTCTTCGTCATTCGTCGATGGCTTATGTAGCGGTATGACCGCGGCGCTTCTCTGTTGCTATTGTATAGTTACCTTCTGCAGCGCGGCCAGGTAGTCGTTGGGCGCGCGCTGCAGGCTGGCGCCCACGCGCGCCTCCAGCGAGTAGCGCTCGCTGCTGTTGTACTCCTGCATTATTCTGGCAACTGCCTGAGAAAAGGTAACATTCTGACTGCTAAAGTATTACCGTAGCGTAATGATTACTGATAGCGGGGTAGCTCGGCCGTGTTGGCAGTACAACGAGGGGGGGTAGCAGGGTAACGTCCCCTACCGCTACCGCTACGTGCACATACACATATGCGTATTACGGTTTACCGTCTTTTTTTAATATTTTTTGTATCAAACAAGTCTTTAACAAATATTATACACAAATAAACCTACAGTAGGGTGACCTGTCGAACAGTTAACCACATAAAATTCGAACCTTCACAGATCGTAATTATTCATCAAAAACAACCTTTTTTTTATTCTACCCAATACTCAGGTTTGTTGGCTACATATTGGCATTTAAGAAATGTTATTTTTAGTTAAACTTTTTGTTATACCAAAGATTTTTTCAAAAATGAGAATTGGCTAACTATGTCCACACTATCGTACACTATTAACCGGGGGGGGTTTGCAACAGTTAACCATGGGGTACACAATTAGTCACGTAAAATGATAAATTAATTTTCATTATATAATGACAGTTTATGTTATGAAATAGACCTTTAATTTTTTTATTAAACAGTATTATTATGAAAATTAACACAAAGTATTACTTACTTATAATAATTACGAACAATTTAACGTGATTATAAAATCAACAATAAGACTCTTTGCTTTGGAATATTTCTTGGCTCTAAAAGCTTTAAAAGCATTATTTATTTTATTTATGTCACTATTAGGAGGTTTCATACATCTCAAATATAATATTTTATTAATTATCACGCACATTAGATAGTGGTGGCCACATAATAAGGACACCGGTCGAATTTCATACAAACGAGGTACTTAACTTTGAAGCCTTGGTTCTTCGCCAAGATTGACCAAGACATGATCTGATGATGGCCACCCAGGGAATGAATTTGTTCAGCATTCTAAGAGATGTAAGGATCAGAGTTTTCAATTTCAGGATTTCCATACATTTTTATGCTAAATTCGCGTTTTTTTAAACATATCCTTACATCTCTTAGAATGCTGATAGATCAGTTGGTTGTGTATATCGATCTAGAATGGAGGAACATTCACTACCTGGATGGCCATCATCAGATCACGGCTCGGTCAATCCTTGGCGGAGAACCAAGGCTTCAAAGTTACCTCATTTGTATGAAAATCGACTGGTGTCTTTAATCATGTGGCCTGGCCACCCCTCTATATAACTAGAGAGATTAATGTAGTAAGAGATCAATGTATTTTATTAGCATATTCAATTGCTTTTTTTATAGCGTCTTGCTGAATATTCTCCTTCTTTTCGTTTTTGTTACTTAGTACCTACATCCCATCTAAAATAGAAAAAGAATATGAAATTCAACAATAAAACAAAAGAAAAATTACAATTGTTTACACAGTTAACAATAGTTAGTACACAATTACCCATGGTTGACTGTTGGACATAGAAATTTGGTTATTTGTAGAACACCCACCTTCCGAACTCGTTACGCTAAGCTAATTTTTTAATGAGCGTCTCTACTGTTCATACAAATAGTAAATGAAGCACGCTTAGTGAGTCTACACAGCCGACACATAATGATTTGCAAAATAATTATACAAAAAGAAGTGAAAGGAAAAAGTGCTGACGTTTTTTTTTTCAACTTTTTCCACTAAAAAACACAAAATTCGACCTCACACAGCCGACGTTAGGGCAAGCTTTCTGGCAACTGGGGACGGGGGAGGGGGCATGTTTTTACATGTAAATCACGCGGCGGCACGAGTTGACAGTGTCGCATTTACGAAATATTGAGCTGGTTGATTGTGTCCGAGTGGCTAACTGATCAACATGTGACCCTACCATTATGTTAGGCTCAAAAACCGAAATCGGTGATCCAGCGAAAAAAACGTTCACAACATGTTGTGGTCACTGCCAAAAATCCACAACGCAAAATTCGTGTTGTCCCTCCTAAAAACGCCCGTAACGGGTTGTGGTTATCACGGAAAGACCACAAAGCGAAATTCGCGTCGTGGTCATCATACCAAACCATTTTGAGCTAGTGCTCAAAATGCGGTTGCACGGACTAGTGTCCGTGAAATGAAATAATACGACGTACAGATAATTGTGATTTCCAATTACTGATATTTTGTGTTTGTGTAATGTAGATACCAAATGTCTAGCTAGTATAAAAAGAATAGTCAAGTCAAAGTCAAAATAAATTTATTCAAATAAACTTAAGAATTAAGCGCTTTTGAATCGTCTTTATTTTCCTAGCACAGTATAATATTACTAGTGTAGGAAAATATAGACACTGATTAAAATAAAGTACCTCTTTAAAGTTCCCCTGCAGTAGTTGTACCCCGACGCTGTACGTAGGAGTGTCCTTGCGAGTCCCGAACCGCTGCAGCCCGTAGTAGTTGATGAAGCCGCGGGTTTGAAGCAACTCGCACGCCGAAGACACTACCTCCTCAGAGGCTGTCACGTTGCGGAGGGCGATGCGGAACCTGTAAGAGCAGTCTTGTTTTACTGGACGGTTTGTTGGAGCGCGAGCGGCGCGCTCGTTATTCTTCGGCGGCGGTCGGCGATCGGCCCCTTAGCCTGGGACCAGAGACGGCGGACAGCCCCCCACTTGGCCTTGGTTTATTTTATCAAATGACTGGGCTTTACCTGCCAGTATTTACTTTTTTGTTGTTCAAGGAGTTTATATGCCATTATTACTTTTTATTGAACACCCCTCGTAAATATGTTAGCACCTTTACAGGATACTGACTTTTGTTACAAAAGTAAAAAGGTTGATGAACTGTCAAAGGTGAGTATATATTGAATTTAACTGTACCACAATATATTATTTTTTTACAATCCGTTGTTCTTATTTCTAATAAAGGAACCCATAAGCTGAAAAGTTAGAAACCAGAAAATGCTATAACAAAACATCACAATTTATTTTACTTTTTCACTGTAACCCTTCTTTCATTAATGTGAGGAAGAACCTCTCACATTCGAAAGAAACATTGTCCAAATGTGTGTCCGTGTGTCTCCATAATGAAACTCCATGTCATGTATGCTACATGACTTAAATAAAACTCACTTAGGATCAACGCATACATAAGCATAAATGGCAGCGGTCGGCAATTACACTGTCAAACAATTTGAAGTTTTATTTCCATTGGATAATGCATAGAATAACTTGGAAGTCTCGGGAAACAGCGCGGCTGCCTGCGGCGGCGTCCTGAGTCGGCGAGTTTCCACAAGCGGCAAACTTCCGATACGATTCTATTGAAGATAACGCTTAAAGGAATTGGCGGGCCGCTGCAATCGTCGTGGGTCGCACAAATAAACAATAAACAATATACCTAAATAGATACTAATTAACTTACTTATTCCCCCGTAGCATTCCCAACCGTAGAGGCGTAGCTTTAAAGGTGTAATTCCCAATTCGCAACCTCGCTCTCTGTAGCTGCGGCGAATTGGCGGCCCGCTGCAGTCGTCGCGGGTCAAAACGGCGCGCGCTGAACCACTGCGAGGTTTTCGCGCGGCGATCCTTTGTGCCCGCGTAGCCGAGCAGCGATGTTTTTACACTGTTTACAAACATACAATGCGATTAAATTGACAATAGACAGTAATCCGCTGCAACTTCACTCAAGAACGTAAGGCAAAGAGTAAATTTTACAGAATTAAATACGTCGTTTTGTACCGCAAGTTCTCTGAAGTTAGCCTCTTCAGTTGTACATTGTTAAATTTATCGCACTGCACACATAATTTCGAACTCATTTTTTTAGCATAGGTTTAGGAAGCTTTCTGGCCGCGTGGTTCGATTGCTTTATCCGATTAATCGGACGACCTGATTTTTTTTTCCTGAAGACCAAATATCGTTTGGATGGCACTGATGCTGAACCAGAGGGGTATTACAATCCCTTCAAACTTGTCAAGTATATGAATTGCTATAGCTACATCTCTTTCTCGCTTCATATCAAATAAAAGAGACGCTCCATCATTTCCTCATTATCCATTCTCATTGTAAATGGACAAATAAATGTTTTTTAATTCAATAATAAAATAATAGAATTTTGTCAACAATAAGTAAAAACGTTTGCCTAATAGTCATATAAAGTTCCAACAATAGCACTCTTACTACCCAAGATATTGATAATAAAATAACTTAATTTTATAGTGGTCTGTTAATTTATGCGAATAAAGTAAAATTCAAACTTACTTTATTCGCAATGCTTCAGCGATGCGCACGGCCGCATCCATAGTGTCACAGTTCTCTTTGTGTACAATGAAGTACACATATTCTCCGGGCCAAACCCACTTGACTCTGTTGTCTACTCGCACTGAGAATTACGAATATCAATTGCATTTTTTATTGAAATAAGATAATGAATACCACTCCAAAAAGATTGAGAACTTTTGTTATCCCACATTACTCTTAAAAGATAAACTTTAGTAGTAAAAGAATACATTTTTAAGTAAAAGAATCTTAATTCCTATCTTACCTTCTTTTTCATACAGCAGCCATTTTTAATGTCCCCACTACCTACTCAGGCACACATATGCTATAAGGCTGGATATTTTTTCAGACTATTAACATAAAATTCTAATTTGCAGTAATATAATGTGATATTTACCTCCCTTCCTGTATTGGTCAAAACAAACAAACTTCTTATCATCCACATTGACGGTGCTACCAACAATGCTGTTTCCAAAAGCCTTCTTGACAGCATCATGAATCTTAGTTCTTTGCTCCTTAGACATTCCAGTCACATCAATCTGTAGGGTATAAATGATGTTTAAATTTATATTAATTGTTAAAACTATACTTATATTTTACAAATCACTGAGACAACAATAGAAATTGTCAATTTGTTAGTTACATTTTCTTAGCACGTACATTACAAGAAAATCTTAGCAACTACACTGATGGAGAACCAAAACTTTATTTGATACATTCGATTTTTATGCGTTTAAGTTGATCCTGCAGTGAAACTAGGAAACGATTGCACAAACAAGGAAGTCGACAGAAGAATTGCTATTTATTTGAAAGAAATAATGAAGGACAAAATGCTTGATATACATTTAAAAAGTAGACTATTCAACACCTGCATACTACCTATACTAATGTATGGCACTCAAACTTGGCCTTTAACACAAAATAATACAAAGAAACTAGCAACATGCCAACATGCAATGGAAAGAAGTATGTTGAATGTAAGGAAATTGGACAGACTACACAATCACCATATCAGAAACAAGACCAAAGTCCAAGATGTTACCTACAAAATAAGAAGGCTCAAATGGCGATGGACAGGCCATATGATGAGGGGAAGGGATAAATGGAGCAAAATTGTTACGCGGTGGTACCCCAGAGAGGGTCATAGAAGGTGAGGTCGACCACAAAAGAAGTGGGACGATAATATTAGGAAAGTAGCAGGAGTTACTTGGAACAGAGTGGCGGAGAACCAGTGGGAATGAAAAAAGTTGGAGGAGGCCTTTGCCGACTGGCAATCAAACCTACAAAAGATAAACAAAGCCCAATTACTCAAATTAACAAAAAATGTCTAATGCAAGGGGCTATTATTATGTATTAAACATAAGTTTTCTTTGATTGATTAATAATAAATAATAAAAAAAAAGTTACCTCGTTTGTATGAAAATAGGCCAGTGATTCCATTTTTTGCTCACAAGTGTATAAAAATACTCAATGCAACAAAAGTTTCATTTCTACAATATATTTTTATGCCTAGGTCCTTAGGGTTTTAACTTAATGGAGTAGGACGTTTTCCTACCTGGTCATTCTGAAATCTAATTTTTTGACACCACGTCGAGTCGTCGTTTTGTGACTTGCTCATTCTGAGATCAAGTCTGTCTATTTTTTTCTATAGTCGTTATGTCTCCCACAAAAAGATCTAAGTATGTATCACACCATAAGATAATTGAGAAAAAAAAGTATGTCAGCATTTTTGTGAAATGATATATCTTTCAAAAGCTGAATAAATGTACTTTAAGATAGTATTTTTTTTCTTTGCACAAAATTAGTATTTTCGCATACTGTTGAATAAAAAAATAGCAAACTGGTTTAGATACTATCATAAATATTTTACCTTTTTTTCTATAAAACTATACCACCCTTACTAATAAAGATTATACCACCCTTAATAATAAAGATTGTATAGCAGATGTTTAGTTATAGTGTTTTGTCTCTATCTTTTTAATGTCAAACTTAAATAGTTCCACAGAGAGCAACCGTTGTGTAACTATATAACTGCTATACAATCTTTATTAGTAAGGGGGTGTTTAAAAAAAGAATCCCTCATCCCTGATTTATCATAAAATGATACCACACTCAAGGTGGTAGGTATATTGAAGGAGATATGATTTTTTCTGAAGCGCGGCAGCGTGAAACTTAGAATGCCACCACCCCTTTACCTGCCAAGGGGGCAGAAAGAAATAATTAAATTAAAATAAAACAAATACTTATTTATGGGAAACTCCCATACAACAGACATGATTTTTATGCTACTTTTATGACGAATGGTATGGAACCCTTCGTGTGCAAGTCCAACTCGCACTTGGCTTGTTTTTTTTTAAATTTGGGAATGGGAATGGAAAAGAATGTTAACCACATGATTGCAATAAAAAAGATTTGATTTGATTTGATGCTTTGCTATTGCCTTTATATGAACTGAAACTCCCGCACACCGACAATCACAGTAAACAGTGCTAAAAAAAGAACCCCTACGAAGTAAGTCCCCCAAATTGTAAATGTCCCAATGAAGCCTTGGGAAAATATGGCAACCCTACAACTATACCTCATAACAAACATTGGTATACAAATGGCAAACCTCAACTTTCTCTACAGGTTCCGTTGACACTACCAACTTGTTTATATTATCCCAGGTGTCCATCGGAAGTATTTCGAGGTTATACTTTGTGAGGATCAGGTCCTCGTCTTCATCAAATGTCTCTTTAGGCGGGGTTGGAAGGGACAGGTCAGTCAACTTCGCCACTTCCCCATCGTCATTTATTTCTGACACTTGAAAGTCTGAGTATCTGCAAGGTTTAAGGATAGATGTTTACTTTTTCATGTAAAAGATACACAACATCTGACCCAAAACCAATAACCAAAATAATAAGATATGCACTGAATACTTATATATGTATAACTAAACCAAAGAGAAACTTACCTCGATTTAATAATACCACCAAATCCTTTGTGATCGCTGACAAATTCTGTGACGCCGATATCATCTTCAGATAATCTTTTTGCCGGAACATCCCTTTTCACTCTATCTCTGTTTTGCCACTGCTGATTCGAGTGCCGATTCGCTGGACCTGAATAATCTTGATTCCAATTCTGCCAATAGCCTCCTTGGTTGTTGAACTGTTGCGGACCTCTGAAATTACTGTGCCCCCACGATCCCCTACTGCCACGATTGAATCCACCTCCTCTTCCTCGTCCACCACGACTTCTACGATCCCAACCTTGACGATTCCAGTCAGAAGACTGATTGAAACTCATTTTAGAAAAAGCTGAAACACATCAACTTGATACTTAACCTAACTTTTTATTTTACGTACGATGCGGTGCGGCAAAAAAGCAAAGAATTTCGCCTTTAATTTGAGTTTCAAGTACTACTATTACAATAGATAGTAAATTCAGTGCTAAATAAATAATATTTTATAATTAAATAAACGAAACTTCTATAGAAATTCCACGACTTACGAATTTACGGAATGAAAGAAATTAAGAAAGACATGAAATGAAAATGCATCACTGTCAAGTCAAATGTCAATATGTCAAAATCCTCTGGTGTGCGTTCCGTCGTTTTGGGTGTAGTTGTTTGGTTAAAGTTTAACTCGTTTGAGTTGCAACTAAACCAAGCCACGGAACGATCGAGTTGTTTTTATAACCTAATAGAACTTTAGATGTCATTAAGTACAAAGGTACAAAGTTTTCGTTTTCTGTTTTGGAATACGTGAACACGGATAATTTAAACATTCCTATAAACAAAATCAAATAAAATATATTTTTTTAGGAGCAACCATGAACTTTTAGACACAAAAACATCAAAATACAAAATTATAGAACAACAACTCAATAAGCCTATTGAGTTCGTAAGTACCTGGCCGAGTTCAACAGGCTTTATTTAGCTGTTGTATCGCTATTTCAAAAACTTTACTCTGATAACCTTTTGATTTCGGCCAGGTACTTGGCTAAAACGCTCTGGATTTTGTAGAAAAAAATACCACTACAAAAGCCAGAGCGTTTCGGTCAAGTACCTGGCCGAAATCAACAGGCTTTTGTAATCTCGCGGTCGGTGAATCTACGTTATTTCTTATGTTTCTTACTTCCTGCGTAATTAGTGTTACTCGAAAATCTTTAAAAATCCAATGCATCACAAGGAAATATGCCATCATTTAGATTAGAATACAATACTAAATTATATTCAATTGCATATTTTAAATTTATTTATTGCGATTCATTGGATTTTTAAAGGTTTTCGAGTAACGACAATGACGCAGGAAGTAAGAAATAACGTAGATTCGCCCGGTCCGCATGGCGATAATATCGGTAATGGCGTTTGCAACGCTCGCTCTCAGTCCGCATTCGATAGGCTTAGACTAAGGGCTTAGAGCATTAGGTATCGCGCTTAAACCGATAAAATATGACAATATTGGTGATGCGAACCGTTTTTAAGCGCGCTAACATTTCATTCTGTAAAAATCTTTGTTAATTATGCTGTAAAGTAAATGTAATGTAATTGTTTTTGGTTGAATAAATTATTATTATTATTATTATTATTATTATTCTAACCTTAAAACAAAATAGATTAATGACTTGCTTAGAGCATTAATAGTTCTTAATGCTCTAAGATGGCTTGAAACTATTTTCGCTCTTGAAAGCGACGATAGTGTTGAAGAGCGTTTGGTTATTGAGTCGTGTGCAACCAACATCTTTTTTTCACCTTTTTACATCAACCATCTTTTTTAATTAGCTCAAAATTAATAATAGCAAAATGTTAACCAATGTAGTGCTCTCTCCTTTTGTTGTAGAATAAAGAAAAGGTCCTTTTTCGTGGATGCTCATAGTCAAGAACTTTATAATCATATTCTTGCTCACAGTCAAGAATTAAAAACCTTCTATTGAATTAAACTTTGATCAAAGCAGGGGCTCTTTCGGCTAAAAACATTGAAGTTCATGTTAACTGTGTTTTGACAGATGTATATGATACATTGCTACTTTGTTTTGGCACAAATAAAAACTTACCAAAGAAAAGTAGCAATGTATCACATATATCTGTCAAAACACAGTTAACATGAACTTCAATGTTTTTAGCCGATACCGCCGCTGATCATTGTTTACTTACTAGTATCATCTGTGTTGTCATGTGATGTCACCAAACGTCAAAACCAAAACGATAAAAGAGAAAAAAAAATCGATATTTTCAAGAATAACGAAATCGAAACCCATTTTGATATACCGGAAAAAATATCGATATATTGGTAATATTTTAAAGAAAATAAGTCTTTTGGCTCCCTAAGTTTGGCTCAATAATGTGATATTTTTGCGGTAAAATAGTTTTTTCTCGAAAGAAAAAAAAAACAATATATGAAGGATATTTTTAGTAGTAATGAAATATTGAAATTATCATAGTAATACATTTAAAAAAATAAGTTTTTTCATACGTTTTTTCGTTGAAAAAATATCGATATTTTTTCTATTTGTCAAATCACAAATGTCATGTCAAGTCAACCAACTGCCGCCACCGCGCCACCGGATCGGATTTTTAAATTACCTACACAAACTAATTTATTCTTTAAAAATAATTTCCATTTAGTATCCAAATAGCGTTTTAGTGTACGTAATTTAATTGTATCTTTAACAAGAAATCAATACAAACAATGAGCAGTCGCAAGAACGAAGGTGCCCATACTTATCATATTTTTCTCTGTAGATTATTTTCCTAAAGTTCTCTTCAGAATAACTAAATTTATAATGATGTAATGTTTCTAAACAGGTGTTTCAAAACTTAAAAGAGAAGCTCCTAAAAAGTCTGAAAAAAAAAGGTCACGAAGTGAGCGTTCAGGACTTAAGTTTCCAGTTGGGAGAATACACAGAATCCTTCGTGCAGGACATTATGCCCCTCGCATTGGTGCTGGTGCTTCAGTGTATCTTTCAGCAGTTCTCGAGTACTTGGCATGTGAAATATTGGAACTATCTGGTAAAGCAGCTGATGATAATAATAGAACAAGGTACTTAATTAAAATTAACATATTACTTTGTTTGACTAAATGACATATTTTATATTAATATATTCTACAGGATATCACCACGTCATATCCTGTTAGCAGTTCGCAATGATGATGAGTTGAACAAAATGCTTGAAGGAGTTACTATATCTCAAGGTGGAGTTATGCCTCACATTCAAGCTCAGTTGTTACCAAAGAAAATGATGATAAAGAGTCAATCAAGCTATGCTCAAAATGGTTCATCACAGGAATACTAAGCTTTTAAAGTGTTTTTGATGTATGAATCATAGGGAACATAATATTTTCAACTGCAGATATTTGTACCTAGCCTTAAAAATTGTGTAAATGGTTAACTTTGAATTTTTAAGTAATGTTGTAGAAAAATCATGATATTACAATGTTTTTTAACTAAAGTTATTGTGATTAAATTATGTTTGTACTATTACTTGTTTTAGTTGTAATAATTAATAATTGAAAAAGTGGGCCTCACTCTATCGCAAACTCCATGTTAGCTGTTTTCGCATTTCAACTGTTTAACTTTGTTGTGCTGTTTTCGTTTTAAATATAGCTGTCAATATTTACTGATATGTGACCTATCACTAATGCTGGGGCCACACTAAGGCTTAACGGCATCAATTATGATGCTAATTTACCTTATGCCTATACACATAACATTCATCAATTCGAAAATTCAACGGTGTTGGCCGTTAGTGTGGCCCCAGCATAAGAAGAAATTCATTGTAATTAAAACTATTAAGGCCAGTCTTGTAAATGACATGTAATTTTTAAATACTGTAAACAAGAGATCTGATATTTGAATTCTCTTATTATAATAAAAACAATACATAGTTTTTATAAACCGTAAGATCCGAAACTTATTGTAAAGTTATTTGAGATAAAAAAACTAAGCAAAATGTCACAAAATAAGCTTTTCAGTAAAAATATTAAGATTACAAGAATAAATGTTTGTTCATGAGTCTTTGTCCCCTAAATCAACTTTTAAAAACAGGTAAAGATAATAGTTAATCATTAAACTAGCAAAGGAACATAATTAATATTCTACACAGTTAACAGCTGTTCTCAATAGGTTAGGTATAAATGCTAAAATAACAATATATTTATATCTAAACTACATTACATCAAAAACCAGGAATACTTTCGTTTAAAATACGACAATAATAATAAAAGGAGCACATAAAAATTACTGTACAAATTTCCATGAATTAAATGCAAATGACAATTGTTCTTGCAAGCAATCAAAAAAATCGGTAAATATCGTTAAGGCATTACACATTCAATTTATTTTGAATAAAAGTGAACGAAAGTATTTTTTAATACTCATTTTAAACTATAATGTATTTTAGTAAACTACATAATTTGAACTCTATTTCTTGTGACAAAATGACGAGATTATCAACTAGTAAATAAAAACTATAATAAAAAATAGAAAGCTCTAAGAACCAAGTAATTGCACATGATATAGTAACTTAAAGTAAGACTGGATTATATAAAGGACTAAACAACCATTTATAAAAACCCCTATCAATATTTGGTTACTACTTCTAACTGAGATTTGGGAGTCTATTCACACAGAGTGAGAGGATGGAAATTGTGAGTATAAGTGAAAAAGTTTAATAAAATATTTTGGCAGTGTTTAACATTGATCTTAAGACACCAAACAGGAATTTACACATGTCCATTGAGATCACATTGTAATACGGATGGATGCAACAAGTAGCAAGATGAAAATTGAAGGTAAATGAGCAATATATTTTTTAAATTATTTTCGAAATACGAATTACATTAATTTCAACTCGAAAATATTTAATTTTATAATATATTGGCAACCATGAAACATAGCATAATATACAATATTTAGTTGGCTTCATTCAAAGTGCTAAATCAGGTCATTAGTTGTCAATCAATGCCTCATATATGTTCACGTCACCTTATCAAATACACAACCATTGAAATCCCAAGTTTTTTTTCACACAACATGCATATTATTCTAAATCCAGATTAATATTATAATTGTAAAAACTATCTAACATTGTTTAACAAGTTATTAATCCATTTATTTCCCTTAAAATATCTGGATTTAGACCTCATGGAACACTTTCAAAGGTAAAGGACAAACTAGCAATATTTTTGTTTCATTAAAATTGTGTACTGAATCCAAACAATGTTATATAAAAAAAAATTACATTAATATTAGCCAAAGCAATTTATAACTGCTCAGATTCATATATTTATGATTAAAATAGAACAAATTTGACTAGTATGGTGTAATGCAATATTGCTAGGTCACTCCAACCCAATATTCAAAATACACATCTCATAAACAGCATTAAGCAAATACATATTCCAACTTTAACTGCCATACAAAATTGTTTGTAAAAGCTTTAAAATTATGAGCTTATTGAGCTGAGAGCACTTGTCTTATTATCACATATTGTATTATCAGTCGAATGCAGAACTAGTTTCTGCACTGCATCTAGTATAATTTTAGAATTGTCTTCGTTCCTTAATTCTTGATCTATGCCTTTAGCTGGAGTGTCAGTATCTTTACTCAAATCAGAGTCTTCTTCGACAGCCTTATTGTCAAATACAGGGAAAAAGTCATAGTGACCTTTACCGTTACTAACTTGCTTGTTTGATTTCTCATTTTTTATATATTTTTGTTTCTTCATATCATTTTCGTTGCTTATTGAAGATATGTTACGTTTAGAGAACTCATCCCAGCCTTCTGTGGTTTTACCGTGAACAGGATTCCAGTCTTTTCTAAACGAACTTGATGGTTTTGTGTTTTCATTTGTAGAAAACTTTTGTTGTATATCATTGATTTGATTGTGATTTTCTCGACTTGATACTATTTGGCCATACACTGGAGTACAATAGGTTGTATCCGCATTAGTAACAGCACACCTGTTGTCTCTGTTAGAATGGCTCTGAGTGATTTGGGAGTTGTTCATACCAGAGTCGAACTCCGACTTTTGCCCTGCATTCATTAGTATTTGCTTGGATGACTTGACAATATTTTTCTTATCACTGCCTTGTGATCTGGTTGGTGAATTTTTGTCACTTTGTTTGCAATTCCTTGAGTTAATTTTTTCATCTTCATTTATCTCATCACCACCAATTCCATCAATATCATACACCTGGAAAAGCAAAAAGAAAACAAAACATTTAGTCTTATACATTATAGCAAAGGTATGAAAGGTTCAGACTCTAGCATCATGTTGCTTGCTTTACTGACTGTAGATGGATTCTAAAAGCCACTGATTGGAAAGGGCCTCCAGGAAATGGTCTGTGGGCAGAACACAAAGGCTCTGGAAGTACATCATAATGTGGAAGGCAACAGGAACACTATTACACAATTACTATTATTGTACTATAACATGTGTTTACCTTGTACATAACATCTTGAGTCATGCCTTTCTCTCGCTCGCGCTTGTTTTGGACAGCGAGCCAAACGTCTTTGAGTTCCCCTGCCAGGTCTCTGTCTTTGAGAATGACAGGATTCCTAGTGAGAAATAGTCCAGGATTCATTGCTTCCACAAAGTCACAGAGTAGACTCACTAAAGCTTCTCTATCCTGAAAATGTATTATGACTGAGTTACAGATAAAAGCTTGCATTATCAAGCAGCATCTTGAAGCTGTTTCTCTAGCATTGTATTTTCACAATAATTTAATAAGACATCTCACTTATACCAAGCCTTACAAGATATAATGAAGAGACAGTACAAAATTAGACATTACTAGAACATTTAAAATGTTAGAAAGGAAGTTAATCCTGAGTTGCTAATATTATATGATGATATATTATATGAGTGAAAAAGTGGTTTTGTTGTGCTGTACCGACCCCAAATAAATGTGGATAAGGTCAGGAGGATGATGTAAAGAAATGGTTTTTTTTTCTGTTGCATGTATTAGTACAAAATCCATTCACAAATACTATACCAAATTAAATATGAGCAACTGGTCTCTCGGTTCACTACAATACTGAATAGCTTGTTTACACTCACTTGGCCTGTTAATAAACAGTATTTGACAGCTCTCACATGTCTTTTGAACTTAAAGCGTACTTACTGTTGGATTGGCAGCGTTTTTTCCATTTGCTTTTAATATATCTGGGTTCACCATCACAGCAAATACAAGCAAAGGAGGTCGGTTGCTATTTGGTCCACAACCTTGGGGTACCTAAAGGAAACCATTATTTAACAGTATATTCAGGTACTTCCTAGTCCCACTAACTTTATTGAGTTGTTAAAAAGATATTTTCATTTGCAAAAATATTACTGTAATTCTTACCTGCATTCCCCCATACAATGGAATAGGATCATTGAATTGTTTAGGATTAGCTATTTTTTGCCAACCTAAAACGTTGATAAATAGTTTCTCCGATGTGTCTTTCAATGTATCTTGAATACACATGTGGGGCTGTGGTGGATTCTTGAACTGGCGAAATGCACGAGATCCTCTAACATGCTGAATTGGTGCAGTCCTTTCTTGAGAATTTTGATTTTCCATAGCAACAATAGAGGGTTCACTATACTATTCAGCGTCTCTGGGTCTTTTACATATCACACCACACAAAACATTCAAGTAAAAAACACAAAACACCAATATCTAATGACATTTCTATTCAACAAGCCTTGACGTAAAAGTTTATTGAACTCTCTTCGGCTCTTTAGATTTCACCGGCTGTTATGTTGTCTTGACTGAACGTTATCACTCAAGAAGCTAAAGTAAATGCAATTAAATGTTTGCTAACATAAACTTGGGACAGTAGAAAGCAATAAATAAAAATAGATTACATACAATTACATACTATTTTACACCAAAAACACACTTTCTAAAGAAAGAGGGAGACAAGTGACAGCCTCTCTCTATAGTTTGGTTTTACTCAGCTCAGTGTTACCTGTAAATTAAAATGAATTCTGGCTGGCATGAGTGATGGCAACTTGTAAATGTTGCTTAAGTGATGTTCTATATAGACCCTTTTCGGTAAAAATCCGTTTTTTTTAAATATACCGATAAACTGGGTTGATATGCAACTTGCGTAGTGAATAACAACAGCGACATTTTCGGTAGATAAAAATAAATAAAATCAAAATTACCTTATTAGCTTTATATTTTTTTTCTATGAATAGGCCCTTAATAAAGACAATTAATTAATTATCTACATATCGGATAGGTAATAAAATTATGAGAGAAAATAACTTTCAACTAGTTGAGAAAACACTGTCTACTACTCGAAAACGCATAGCTAAGAAAATGTTTTGTTATTTGATATGAAGAGTTAGCATAGGTAAATTAAGTCTACGACCGACGGGGCAATATTAATTGGATTAACTTGACATTCAAATAAACATTAATAATAATAAAAAAATCTAGTGACGAGTAGAGTACCTACACCGGTGGACTGGAATAACTTACTCCATCTATATTGAGAACTTTGAAACATCTATAATCAGGTTTATACTTTCCGTAAGATGGCGGGCATATGCGCTGGCTGCCACCAAGATATTCCCGATAGGAGATTTTTAAAATGTACAATTTGTCACCAGAGTTATGACCTTGAATGTGCAAATGTATCTGAACAGCGTTTCTATAACACAATGACAGGAGAACATAAACAGTCATGGAAATGTCAACTGTGCCGATCGAAAGAACCAAAAACTGATAATTCAAATACACCTGTTCGATCCCACCAACACTTACATGCTACGCTGAATATTCAGGCGGCTTCAACTGATCGAAACGTCACCAAAAGGAAAAATAGACTCCGTCACACTGAAGAAAGATCGGCCAGTAGTGATGACGACTCTATGATCTCCCCCCTTGGAAATACTTTAACCTTTGGAACTCCACAATCCGAGAATATCAATAACTCAATACTTTGCCACGAGCAAGAGGATGAACAGATTACAGTTAAAAAACTCATACAAATTCTGCAAAAAAATAACCAACAAATAATATCAGCAGTCCAAACTTCCTTCCGAAAAGAGCTAGAAAATGCTTTATCTGAAATTAGAGCGGACTTTAAAAATACATCAGAAAAAATTACAGCTGAACAAACACAGATAAAACAAGATATCTCAAGTCTAAACACAAAAATAAAAGAGCTAAACCAAAGATGTCATACACTCCAAGCTGATTATGAAAGTCTGCAAAATAAGATTCAACGTCTTAATTCACATGAATCAAAAGAAACCGAAATAATAAACACATCCCATGAAAAAATACTCGTCCTGCATGGTCTTGCCGAATATTACTGGGAAACTGAAACAGAAATAATAGAGAGAATCGTAAACATTTTTTACAACTTACTTAACGTGGATTTGTCAGGCTACATTGAAGAAGCTACATTTATTGGCAAAAAAAGCAATAGAAGACCAGTTAAAATTGAATTAATGAGTAAAAGGATAAAAAAACAAATACTAGAAAACTCGATATATCTAAAAGAATCTGGGTTCGGTATCACCGAATATTTAAGTCCGCAGGCTTTGAAAGAAAAAAGAACATTAAACCGTGCTCTACTATTGGCACGAAAAAATGGACAACATGCAATTATCAGGAACAACAAGTTAATTATCAATGGAAAAGAGACAACAAATCTATTACGAAACAATGACACGATGACTAACCCTAGCGCGCAATTTGAAGAACAAAGTGATGATAACAAACCCATTCAGCAACTGTCAATCTACGAACGAACCACTCGATCCTCAAGCCTACCTTCAAATAAATCAAGAAATGGAGAAAACACGCAAGTAAACAATATGGTACCAAGAAAAAGCAAAGAAATTCCAGCAAGTAACTCTTCCTTTCGTAACTAACTTAAATATTATGTTCCAAAATATGCAAAGTATATGTAATAAAACTCACCTTCTAGAGGCCGTTTTAGACGATATTCCTAATTTACACATTATATGTATATCCGAGTCATGGTTAAACACACATAAGAAAGATTTACTAAAAATAGATGGTTTTACTATATGCTCGTTCTTTTGTAGAGACCAGCACGATGGTGGTGGTGTATGTATACTCATAAAAAATACATTAGAATACTGTAATCGATTAGATTTGTCCACTCTGTCAGTGGAAATGATTTTTGAAATATGTGCTATTGAAATCCCCAAATTGAATCTGTTAATAATAAATCTTTACTGGCCCTGTAGTAAAAGAGAAGTAGAAGTATTCTATTTGCGTCTGGAAAGTCTTTTAGAACTACTCTCAAAAAAAGATATATCAAAAAATATAATTATAGGCGGTGATTTAAACACAGACTTTCTAAAAAATAGTAACGAGAAAAAAAGACTCTCTAACTTAATGTTATCCTATAACTTTCGTCAAAAGATTAAAGAACCCACTAGAATTACGCCAACCAGTTCCACATGTTTAGACTTGCTATTTATTAATTTCAAAATTAAAGATGTAAACATAGCTGTACGTGAGTTTGGTTTTTCAGACCACCGCGGTTTATTACTTTCTCTACCCTTTAATACTATTAACTTAGAACAACTCACAATATGTAAACGAGTATTTAATGATAAGAATATATGTAAATTTAAAAAAGAACTGTCCACTATAAATTGGGAAAATGTATTACATCCTAAAAATAACGTTAATGAAAATTATAACTTATTTAACAATACGCTACAAAAAATTCTAAACAAGTGTATACCTAAAACATTAATAAAAATTAAAATAAAATCAAGAAATACTTATTTAACTACGGGACTAAAAACTTCATGTCGCTATAAAAGATTTCTAAAATTACTAGTTTCTAGAAGTAAAAATAAAAATTTAAAAACTTACTATAAACAATATTGCAAAGTATTAAAGAAAACTGTAAATGCTTCCAAAAAAATTTGTAACAAGCGTAATTTTGAAAAGTCCCTAAATAAAACAAAATGTATGTGGCAAATCATCAATAAAGAGACTAACAAAAACACACGAACATATAAAAATCTAAAACTAAAAACAACAAACAACAACAACATGATCTATGACCCCAAATTAGTAGCTAACATGTTCAACTCTTTTTTTGCATCAACTGGAAATTCGCACTCAATCGATATAAACGCTACCAGGCCGCCCTTGAATAACACTTTAAAAAATTCATTCTTTTTAAACCCAGTTGAATATAAAGAAATAAATAATATCATAAAAAACCTAAAAAATAAAACATCTTATGGTATTGATGAAATTCCTCCCTTATTAGTAAGAAAATGTGATGATTTATTAACGCTCCCATTTACCGCATTAGTGAATCAATCCTTTTCTGAGGGTGTTTTCCCAGATGCCCTAAAAACATCTATTATTAAACCGGTTCACAAAAAGGGAAATACATCTGAAATAAATAATTTTCGCCCTATCGCTCTGCCTACAACATCATCAAAAATATTTGAGACTGCCATGGTCAAACGACTTTATTCCTTTTATGAAAAGTTTAAAATTTTGCATGAAAACCAAAGTGGTTTTAGAAAAAATCACTCCACCACGTTAGCTGTCTATAAATTCATTAAAAGCATATTACAAGTAATAGAGAATAAAAAAATCGCAGTTGGGCTTCTTCTCGATATGAGTAAAGCGTATGATAGAGTTTGTTATGTAACTCTATTAGATAAACTCTACCAAACTGGAATAAGAGGTCTGGCTCATGAATGGTTTAGATCTTACCTCAATAACCGATCTCAGCAAGTTGAAATTGAGAATATTGACTTCGAAACGGGTAGAATAAGTCAAATTAGATCAGATAGAGTCCACGTGGCTGGCTCTATCCCACAGGGTAGCGTTTTGGGATGTGTCCTGTTCCTCATTTATATAAATAATCTCCCTAACAACCTAAATGATGTATGTGTGTTATTTGCAGACGACATCTCCATCTTAATCCAATGCTCTACCACGTCAGAACTTGAATCTAAATTAAACTCAAATCTTGATAAAATTACAAATTGGCTGAAATCACACCACTTGCAACTTAATCTTGAAAAAACTAAAATCATACAATTTAAACCCTATCAAAAATCTTCATTAGAAATATCATATAACTACAATGGCATAGCGCTGGAAACGTGTAACTCTGCTGCTTTATTGGGAATTAATCTGGACAGTCATCTTAATTGGAAACCACACATACAAAAAGTAGCTAACAAATTATCATCTTTTGTATATGCTTTCTATCACTTAAAACGTGTAACTGATTTCGGTACTGCTCTTACGGCTTACTATGCATATGCATATTCAATACTCTCATATGGGGTAATTTTATGGGGAAATTCTTGCGATGTGGATAGGGTATTTGTACTACAAAAGAAATGTGTGAGAATACTTACTAACATAGACCAAATGGAATCCTGCAGATCTCACTTTGTGAAGCATAATATTCTGACCGTTACATCTATCTACATTCTAGAAGCATGCAAATTTGTTATAAAACATCCAGAATTTTATTCTCCTCTTATCAATAATAAAAGAAATAACCGTAACTTAAACAAACTAAAAGTACCTTTCTCCAGTATGAAATTAGTATCATCTAGCCCCCATACCATGTTAATTAAGATTTTTAACCACATTCCTAATTACCTAAAAAACTTGGATAAACCTACTCATTTTATTAAACGATTAAAAGAATTTCTCATCGCTAAATGCTATTATAATTTAAATGAATTTTTTGAAGATAAAAACATCTAAAACTAAAAATAGAAATGATTTCAATTAATATATATATATAGAATCAAGTAAATAAAATAAAATAAATATAATATAAGTACGGTGTTATGAATGGCGCAGTGTTATTTTGTTATATTATTCAATAAAAAAATAGATGATTATAAATAAGGATAAGCACCCTGAATGTTAAAATTTGTATGATTAAGTAATTATTTAATGTTAATTTTGTGAGTTGTTTCAAATTTGTGTTATATTTAGTAATTAATAGCCCTTAAAATAAAATAAAATAATATTGCAATGCCCTTGCAGGGCGTCACATGTAGACCTTATTAAATGTTCCACCTCATTATGTAATGTGATATGCAATAAATAAATACTGAATACTGAATACTGCAATTCTTACAATTCAATATGCGTTAAAATAGGTAGTTAGAAGCAGACCCATTCCAAATACACCAATCTGACAGTATCTACATCTGTTAACTGACAAACTTTTCTAATAGCATAGGCATAGGCAGAGCCGAGCTTAACATTATTATTTGAAATACAATAGTAAAGTTACCTATTTGTTACACGACTGCCCAAAAAAAGAAGAGTGTAATGTGTTCAGGGTTTATGTATGTTTGTGGGTATCTGAGTTTTTTTTCCACCATGAATGGGCCTATTTCATGAACATTACAATTTGTAATTTACTACGGTAATAGACATACATTGCGGTGTCTGTGAGTAGTTTATTTTCAAGTTTCAAATTGGCAATGCAATGAACACCAAACAATCGGTGTAATTTACTAAGGTAATGTTTATGAAATAGGGTCTATAAACGGATTTGGATGCATGGGGTATCGTTAGAATTCTTACATCATCTCGAGTGACACTTGCTATTATATTTTTTTAATTAATATGGTGACTATATGATCCCACTTTCAAATGTTAAAAAAAAACTTTTTTTTTCTTCAATTTGCAATTTGAAAGGCCTTGATGAGCACATTCCAAAACTATATAATTAGTAAATAAATTTTTTAAAATTAAAATAAGCAAATTAAAAACACGACTGCCCTGTCAAAAACGAACTAATAAAAAGTTAAATAACAAGTGTCATTGCAGTCGGGGGACCTCTTTGATAAAAAAATGTTTCACATAATGGTCCCCCGACTACAATGACACTTGGTTTTTAACTTCTTAGTTCGGTTTTGGCAGGGCAGTCGTGTTTTTTTAAAATTAATTTGTTTTTTTTATCATTATTAACATCTAAAATGTTATCTTATTTAGTTTTGGTTTTATAGTTGACAGGTTATACCGCAGAAACATATTGTAGGTACCTACATCTGTAGTTTGGGAGCATGGCATTCCCGTAGCTCAATCCCAACATAATATTAAACTTGTAGGTAGTTATAGTAGCTATTTATTGATACTAAATTATCAAAATCGATTGAGTTTTTGTAACTGCTTTGTTAATTCATGCTGCAGTGGTTATGCTAGGTGGCAGAAAACTTACATAGACAAGTAATGTTAATATTAATAGTAGTAATTAAAGTAAATAGTGATTTCAAAGAAACTAGGTACTAACAACACTTTAGAAACGTAAAACTAAATTGAAAAACGTCTTATCTATAACTAATTGTATTTTTTATGTGACTCATGTACCTGTAAATTATGATAAACTAACTAAGTACCTACCTATAACTATTCAATAAAAAATAAGTACCCAGTCTAAAGAATAGCCCAAAATTATTAATCTATTTTTTCTGATTGTTTATCACGAATCTTTACAATATTACGTGTGGCATATTATTTCCGAAGTAGAGTATAGTAACTATAGGCTCCCTTCAAGATCTGAAAAGAAAGATAAAACTTTGATACAATAAAATTATGTGGGATAACTTGTCAATCATCTAATTTTATCAACTATATTTTTGTTTGTGAAGATCTCGAAATTTTACGGTAGGTATGTACCTTTTATACTGACTCTTACTAATTTTCTTCTATCACGTGAATAATTAATACTGTTGCTTTGTATATTATGTACCTACCTAGATGATGTTTATTTTGAAACTAAATGACCGCGGCCGCTGTTAGAACTTTTAACTACTGAGTTGGAAAATTTAAGAATGATCAGATTTAAAAGTTTAGTTGTTAAAATACTTACCTAATCTAAACACACAAAACTTATTTTTATTGAAGAATTTTAATTTTCGATAACTGCTATCCATTTATTAATCAGATCTAGAACTCATTTTGTATCAGTACACCCTGCTATTAAGATGTTGCATTACATACTTATTAGTTGAAAAAAAATTGACATTGATCGTAATATGGAATTATGGTAACTTGACATACCGTGATGAATGTGGAAAGTGTGAGGTTAGTGAAGGGCCCGGCTGTGAATATTTGACTGATTCGAAGTTGGCCAGCCAGCAGGAGAACATCTTTTCTTTGTTTGGAGGTTGATTGCCACCATCGACTTTCATAAGGACCGAGCATCAAGTTCTCATTCTGAAAATGATCCATTAGTGAATATATGATTGCTATCGTTAAGTTAAACTTATCTATTAAAAAACTTACTTTAACAAGTACATCATTGCTGTGCCAACAAAAAATGAAAAGTTGTGCTATTCCGAAAATTAAATATTCTGCCATCAAAAGTTTTTGAGCTGCATTAGTTGCCGACTGAAATAAATAGATTAAAAATATTTTGATCTAGGTAATCTATTTATTATCATTTTGTTATGGAATTTTAACTTACAGTTAATTGATAAGCACTCGCACAAAGCATTAATGAGCACATAACCATATAAAAGAACATTACAGGAGATAACATCGAGTTGAAGAGTCTCGAATATCTGAAAAACAAATTATGTTGAAGACGTAAATTATGGGCGCCTAATTATTATTTTCGGTATAACGGTATTGACTATGGCACCCATATTATAACACCATTGTGTTGTGTTTGTGGAAGGCAGGTTGTAGGATGGGAAATGGGAATGTATCGATATCTTTATTTGAATTTGATTTTTAGTTTTGATTCCAATGTAGATGGTACCTATATCTACTTTTAATCAGCCAATATTAAAATCTACTTACTTTGTTTTGGTTTTATATTTTGTAAAATATGATAATATTTGAAAAATTCAAAGAGATCATCAACTTTTATTTTATTTTGTAGAGTGGTTGTTATAACATCCACATAAAACACATTTTGATTTATTACGTTTGTGGAGTCATCATAACGACGAAACATGGACTTCATATTGAAATATATAAATATGCATTATTAACACATTCTCAGTTGAGCCATTAGAAAATCCTTGTCAGCCCCTGGGCAGTCAACGAGCTAATGTCATTAATATTCTATTTAAGCAAAAATAAAAACTCTATGAAATAGTAAAACAAATACTTAGGTGCTTTCTTTTTTGTGAAGTTATTTTTTGTTTGTTTCAATTATTAAAACACACACCTTTTTCTCTTATGTCTTGTTTAAGTTTAGTTATGATTTTTTTACGTTTATTTTTACCTACCTGTATTATACTAACTATTAAGAGCTACATATAAAACTTTTGGTAATTTTTCACAATGCTTTGGATTGCTTTTAACTAAATAGAAACTAAATATTTAACTAAATAAAAATAGCAACTGCTAAAGAAGTTAATGCTGATTTGATTAATTATTTTAGTAATTAATAATAAATTATTGCCTTGGTAAAAAAACACATTATATTGCCTTATTTATACCTATGTAAGTTAAATGAGGTAGACCTGCTAGTGAATGTCAATATCTTTTTCAACTGCCCAATGATGATTTTAAACCAATATTGCAAGGTGTATAACAATATAACAAGATTGAATATTATTTAACCATGAATGTTGTTTTGGTCATAGAAATACTTTCTTGGACTTATTCACCGATTTACTAAGTAATATTTTCAATATTGCTGTAAGTAATGGTATGTTTTAATTTGAAATATATTTAATAATAATGTTTTAAAATTCATAAATATGCTTAAGTTTTTATATACATATATGTACCTTAAATATTAATATTTGTTGTATTATTGGAGCACACTTAATTATAAAATAAATAAATAAATATTTTATTTATAGTTCTAAAATAAAAAGAAAAAAGTATAAGTACACTGCAACTATTGACTGTAAAACGAAACCAATGCAATGTATGATGTTATTTTTAATGTATAGATGTAAATGCTGCAATTTAAAAAAAATATAATTCTTAGCATTTTAGAACGGTCAGACTTAAAAGTGGCTGAATATTTTAGTACGTATTTAGTAGATAGGTTTCAATGATTGCATTGATTCAGTTAGATTGCGTTGCATACAACTAAGCGTTAAAGTTGGTGAAACAAAGTAATTATATACTTTAAAACCTAACTGTACCTGACCTGACCTGTACTTGGTGGCGTGACGAATTGTCATCTTCATTAACCATTTTAATGTTCCTATTTTTCACCCACTTCAAAAATTGAAGTTATTTATTCGTCGCGTATATTTTTATGTATGTACTTACACCGATTACTTTACGGCTGAACTGATTGAAATGATTTAAAACGTTATTCCCACTTTTGTAATTTTGAAATCGGTTCAGTAGTCCATGAAATCCTGAAAATAATGGCGTATTTGTTACCATTATAATGAACTTATACGAATGATTAACTTCTTTGTTTATGAACCGATTATAATTTAATTCAGACGGACTCCATATTTGTAACTAAAATTATATAACTTACATAACTATGTAAGTAACAATTGGGCGAGGACAAATATTATTTGGCTGATACACGGGTCATATGTACAGTGACCCAGTGTTTCAGTATTGGACCGTCATAGCGATCTGCAATCACAGTCAGGCAGGAAGCTTTTAGTGTTGCAGCGGACTCTATGTATTCACGAGGCTATTCTGTTGCGCATTATAAATTTAGATGATTCTTTTTTTGTATGAAAGAGGATACTTAAAGGATAGATACTATTTTAATTTATTGGAATTGGATCTTGGACTTTGAAATACACGAGGGGACTCAAAGGATACACAAGGGAACTCAAAATGAAACGGGAACTGTATAGTGACTGAAATATTAGTAGGTAATGACAATCTGAAACAAGTTAGGTACCTATCTAACTGGTCAAGGACGTTCTGTCTGAACTAGACTTGTACTGCGAAGGCACAATGGAACTCTTTAACAACAAACAGCTCTAAAAATGGAAATTGAGTTAATAAGGGTATTTTACCATTGAAAAGTGTGAAGAATTATTACCACAAAATCTGCATAATTACTAGAAAGTAATACCTACCTATGCATATATGATATTAGAAACGTTTTATAAAGTAAGGTGGGGGCTGGGGTTTTAAATAAATAAAATTGAGAGTGTAAGTTGGAAGAAAGATGAAACCACGATAAAGGATTGTATTTTTGGCCCCATCAGACTTCAAAAACGTTTTTTAATACCTATCAGATTTGCATAGGTAGGTACTTACTTTATAGCTACTATGCAGATTTTAATATTATTTCTTGCTTTTTAGAGCTGTTTATTTTGGAGATGTTTTTAGAGCAATTTTTTAAGGATTTTGAAGGAGGTTTTTACAGGCCTATTGGATACAAGCCTTGCTATCTATATCTATACATTTAATAATACTGTTCATTCTAAATGTTTGTGTGTGCATCGCGCAAAAACCGCTGAACAGATTTCAATAGGCTTTTTACAGTTTAGTAGCTTGGGGTTCAAATTATAATTTAAGCCATGTTACATCTTATTGAAGTGGGTAAAACCAGGTAATTTACAGACTAAATAGGACACTTAAACTGGTTGCCAGATTTTTCTACTGTCCACGCGGACGAAGCTGAAGCGGAGGATAGCCTCCGCCCGCGATATAAGTAGGATGAACCATAATCTACCACGCAGGAGCTTTGCAAATTGATAGGCGCAAATGCAGCCGAGAACTTACCTTTTTGACGTAATAGCTCTAGCGATAGTTGCTTAATCACCATAATCGCAGGCTAAATGATGAATGGCAGGAAATTCAGTGCTATATCAGTTTCACATTTCAGAGTGCCAGATGAGTGGATGATTAAAGGGTTTTAAATCTATTTTAATATAATAATCCAACTTACTTCAGGATAAGAACGTGTGTTTTGTGTAGTTCACGTATTCTTGCAGTAAATTCTTCATCGCTAACGGTGACATCATCTGTCCCCAGCATTTGTTTGCATCGCTCTCGTAACAAATCCAACTTACCACCGAAGTATACCATAATCACCATAATGCTGGTGTCATAGGCTGCCATGATTGTTGCTCCATAAGCGCACAGAATTGTGTGCCACACCACGGTTATCCAAGAGCCGGGGGTGTGATTTTTATCAATAGGCATCCAGGAACTAAATATATGAGGAAATGGCTCCGTCCCATTTTTAAGACCTTCTCGGTATGAAGATGAAGACAACATATAATGCATCAAAGGATTCCCAGTGGTAGTTATAAATGTCGTGAAAACTAAAATCCAGTAGTTGTATGTCATCCGACGACAGTATTTTGTATATGTGTCCAGAATCTTTTTCCTGCTGGGATCTTTAGTTTGTCGTTCATATTTGTCAGCTTCAGTGATGTAATCTATGACTTCCCTCCAGCTAGCTTGCCAGAAGACGAATGTATTTGACTTCATAACGCAGACGACACTCAGCATAGAAATTTTTAGGTTGGTAAGTACCAGACCCAAATCGGAGCGTATTATGTACAGTTCAATAAATTGAGTAAAAACGAAGTATGATACGATTTCGTGAATTAAAACATAGAAAAAACGGCCAAATTTACTATCAGGTAAAATCAATCCTATTTTCATAAGAATCCAATAATTTGGACCGAAAAGAGGTTTACTCGGATCTTCCAAGTTATTAAAATATGATTTTAACATTTTTGGTTCTGAGTAGGTACATACGTGTACGAAAAAATTTAAAAGTGACGAGTTGAGATTCTTGATAGTCGTTTATATAGGCTTTGCGCTACCCTAATAGTGAAATCACAGTCTATTGATACTTATACTTATGTCGCATGTAGTAGCAGGTAATTTTTGTGGGCAGCTGTGATACTACGCCATACATTTTTAAAACTAATAGATCCACTCTTTACTGTGTATAGTGCCTTTTACCCTATTAGTTTATTTCAATAATGTAAGACAACGATTTGTTTTTTCGGATAAAGGAAATATTTCTATCCCGTACTAATTATTTATTTACTAAATGATTGCATCCACTTTAAAACCTTTAGGAGCTCTCCTTAGATTTATTCTAACTTTGTTTTAAAAAAGGACTCAGATACAGTTTGAAGTTTTTCAGTGTGTTAAGAATCAAAGCACGGATGTTTAATACAGGAGGATAGAGTAGCGTGCTTAAAAAATTCACATGTTTTTAACCTTTTACAATTGCATTAAAAACAAAAACTATTGTGACTCTTCATGCTATCAAATCGTTAAAGTTTGTCAGTTTAAAAAAGTCACGAACGGATAGAAGGAAAATTAAGACAATCCAAAAGCACTTAATAGGTATCTAAGTTTATTTGAATAAAGAATCTTGTGTTTGAGTTTGAATGTGTTTTTTTAATACTGTTAAATTAGTCTTATTTACATTTAGGCACTGAGTAAGTTCCCAATTTATTACAAATCACCGTAATAAGCATTAAAATATGTAATGTATGAGGTTTTTTAAAAACATAAATTCGTCAAAAATATTCAAGTCGATAATGAAGACATTACATCCCTCACTATGGCATCGAAGGGACAGCTAGTCGTATCATTATATTGGCTGCCGAACGAACCCTTAATTTAACCGTCTCTATTGTATCCGTGAAATGTAGGTGTGGTGGTCATGCCGTCAGAACGTTTAATAAATAATGAAGCCATCATTCAAAAAATGTAATAGGGATAACGACGATCACTTATTTTTCGAAAATAGAACGTTGGGGTATGTAATTTGTCTTTGTGAGGTGTTATTAGTTTTGACACAGGTTTTAGATGGGTGATATTTTATTATTTATTCTTCAAGAATGAACTTGCCTGCAATTAATAATTTATTTAATTGTTACGGATTGACGGAATCAATTGTTGGGATTTCATATTATTATTAAATTTAGATTTTTCGCATTCACAATGCTATCTTTATATTAAGATAAATAATATTAGAAAAAATACTAGAAAAAATCGACTCACCCGTAGCACCTCAGACGGCTACGGGTGAGTCGATTTTTTCTAGTATTTTTTCTAATATTATTTATCTTCATATTATTAGTTCTATAAAAATAATATTTGAGATAATTCAGTTTTTGTGATAAAATTAAAAAAATATTAGCACATTACTTCAGCTGACCATAACATTATTACATCGATTGCGATTTTCAAAGTGTCAATCACTCAACCATTTTTAATTTGATTTTTTAAATATTTTATATACATGTAGAAAAAAAGTTTTGTTGGATTTTATAGTCTTCTTTTTATGATACTATGTTACAGGATTTGATTCTTATAGTTAACTTATCAATTAGTGCCACAAAGTACTTTAAAAAAATTCTGAATGCTGTTTTCTTTTTTCAAGAAAGGAACTCTCGTTTTAGCAAAAACCCGTAGATTGTGATCAAGAACTTTAAATTCATCGTCAATTAATTTAAATTTCTTGTATTAGAGCAATGGGGGCAGTTGCGTTAAAAAAAATTCCATTCTGCGCTGCCCATCTACCCTAGCAAGACCACCAAAACACTAGATATAGCGATTTATCAATTTTAACAGCTGTGAAAATAAAATAGGTTTTGGCAGTTTAGTGCCAATAAAACGCTTTACATACGCGATATAGTATATCTTGTTTCGGTGGTCGTGCTGAGGGGCTGTCTGTATAAGCAGTCTGTAGGTAGGTAGGTATTTTTAGACTTGAGTCCTTTTAATTTAAGTCACGATTCGTTTTTATGACTCAAGGCATTTTGAAGATCCGACTTCGTCGAGTTGATTTTATCACTTCATTCTGCAACAAAACTAATACGAATTGCATTTATTGAACGTTATTATTTCACAACAAAAATCGGTAAATCAGTGACACGAAATAAGTATGGATATTGCAGTTATCGGTTACTATTACTACATCACTAAAAAAGCTTAAAGTAGACATGACATGACGTATTTGGAGTTCCGAATTATAGTGTACAATGCGCAGTTAGTACATTACAATGTAATATTTATGCTTGATCTTTGGTTGGATTTTAATAACTTGTATTTAAAAAAATATCCAAATATCCATGTACCTTAAAATTTATATTTAATCCCCATAAGTGAGTTTTTAAATCATTAATATGAAAACAATTTGGGGAAGAAGATAGAACCGGACAAAACTAAAAGTAATGACATCTGACCTCTGTCACTGTCAATTCAATGACAATAGACTGATTTTGACATGACACTGAATTGAAATGAAATTACGACAAACAAACTCTATTTATTGTTTGTTGTTGTTCATATTAAATGATTTTCTATTTAAAAATGGTTTCTTGTGTCGTAAGTAACTGTAAGAATCGTTCAAGGAATATAACAAAGTCAAAAGATGGAATTACTTTTCACAGGTAACACTATTTTGTGGTTATTATTTTGCTGTACAAACCTCAGATCAAACAAACATCAAGTATATAAAAATGGCTTTTTTAAGGTATCATATCAATACCTTCCATTTTACTGATAGGTTTCCCCGAGACAAATTAAGACGAGAGCAATGGGACTTGGCAGTGAATCGTGAAGCAGAATGGTGTTCAACAGTGTACAGCGCTGTTTGTTCTGAACATTTTCAGCCTAGTGACTTTTATCTCACAGAAAGTGGTCTTCGCAAACTAAACCATGATGCAGTGCCTTCTATCAATATCTCTGTAAGTATTAATATGAGAATTTTTGCTTTGTTTATTTATTTTATGTTTAAATCTTTAGTCAAAATTTTTAATGATGACACAGTAGAAAGGATACTTAACCCAACTAAATTTCTTATCTATTAGCCACATTTTGCCTCTTAATTCATTAACACCCGAGTAGACCCAAGCGGCTGGATAACAATGGAATATCTATTGTGTCTCATTTTCCGGGCCTTGCTGGGTTAAACGCAAAATTTTAAATGTGTATAATGTTTGCATTGTTCTAACATGAGTGACTTACTTAAAATATTGGTAGCAGGCCAAATTGATCACTCCTGGGTAATTAAACCTAGGACCACCGGGTCTGTCATAGGACCACTGACCACTTTAACTAAACATTAAACCAGAAGTGGTTGATATTAATATCTCATTGTCAAAAAAAATAATAGAAAGTAAACATTACAAACATCAAATTGAAATTGAAAATTTCATTTCTAAATTAAAAACTGATGCTGCAACAAGCATAATAATAATTTTATAAATTTTGATATTTCTTTTTGTTGCAGGTCTGTCAAGAAGAAAAACCAACAATATGCGAATCAAACCCAATCATTAACCCATTAGATACAGATGAGGTGATAGAGCTTAAGCATAAAGTAAAGAGGTTAGAAGTTATAGCTCAAAGTCGAAAAAAAAGGCTCACATTAATGTGGCAACAGAAAAAGAGACTTGAAAAGAAGGTTGAGCAAATGAAGCAGATAATTAAACATATGATTAAAAACAGTCAAGTTAAGGGAAAGGACAGGTGAGGTTGATTAAATTGTGAAAATTTTGATCGACGTTATAAAAACATAAAGTGCACACAGGAGAATGCTAAGTTTGGCAGAAGCATGAAAATGAACAGAAATAAAGTATGAGAAGAAAACTGTTTGTGACAAATATTAATGCTGAAAATGAAAATTTTTTTTTTCAATGAATATTCTAGTTTATTTAGAAACTTATAAATATAATGAAATGAGTGTTTTAGTTTTTGTTCAATACTTCAAAATTAGATATTTGGTCAACTACCTATATGTACCTAATAGATTTTTCAGTAGGTAGGTACTTTAATATTTATGGAATTAATAAACAAAGAAATTCAAAATTTTCCATTGATGTATGTAAAAATGATTGTAAAATCTGAATATCCTATAGCTTATAATAAATTTATTTAAGACAATATGTAAATATATTATTTTTATGAAATACCTGCTTCCTATAGATTTTCAGGTTTGATTTTGTGAAAGAGCAAATAAATAATTTATTTAACAAAAACCTATTTAAATAAAAAAATTTTTTGTTTGTTTTAAAAATATAGTAAACAACCTTCTTGAAGACTAAAAATTAAGGGAAAGTAAGTTTGTTTGTTCATTATGCTCGTTGTCAGAACACAGAAGACCTACCTAGGCACTTACCTAGACCTATTTTTATCCAGAAAAAAAGAACTGTTCCTGTTCTGATATTAAAATAACTGTCCACGCAGACTAAGTCGCGGGCGCCCGCTAGTGGTCAATAAAGATAAAAATAATGAAATTATTTCGGTGTTTAGAATTACAGGAATAATAAAGCAAAGCGCAGTTTTCTCCGATAAGCTATCTGCTATCGGCCCATTAGAAACCTTTGCGTTGTTTCCGATGGCAGTGCGCGAAGGCTGCGTGTGCGTCGGTCGGTCGGGCATCGGCAGTGGGGGCGGCAGAGCAGCCTCAGTACGATTGTTGCGTCGCGAGCGCCGCGCGTGTCCACAACGAAATTATAAATCGATTCGAAAACACTCGATTGCAGTCGATGTTCATAATTACCTTTTTTAATCGACAGTGTTCGTGTAGCATGTGAAAAGTGAACGTGTTGGTTTTTAAACAATGTATATGTGCGATTACACGTATGTCATTGAATGAAGCGATGTAGCTAGTTGCAATCGGCGAAAATGTGACTGTTAGGCCGATCGCACTGTGTTTGTTGAAAATGGCAATTATTAGTATAGACGGATGATTTACTGATGTATAAAATGCGGGAGTTTTTGAGGATTAGTTTGGTGTGTCTGTGCGCGTTTCTGGTGGTCCATGATGGGAGGTGTGAAGATGTGGACCCTGGGTTGGAGGTGGAGGACCTTAGTAGGGCGGAGGACCAAGGGGACCAGAGGAAGGATGGCAAGGCTGGTTTTCTACCAGGTAAGCAATTATCTGCATAAGTGTTACCTTAACTGCATCTGATGAAAGTCTGACCACTTGCTGGTGTTAGCGATCGTACTGCGTCTCGAGTCTATTAATCTATAGTCTAAAATCTACTCATCTAATCTACAGGCAGGGAAAAAATGTCATGAATATTTATTTATGTCAACATACTACAATATCTGCTTAGGTAGTTTGAAACTGCATTATGCCTTTGCACAGTTACTACTCGAAAACGCCTCTGGCGGTAACTACTAAAAGTACTAACTAAAAGTTGTCATAGAAATAATGTCCACTACAAGTAGTTATCAAGAAATGTAAGCGTAAACTTATAAAACGCCTACTGATAAACAAAATCTAAACTAAGTTTTTCCTCTTAAGCAATGGAATACTTTATAGTAAAAATCATAGCAGTGTTTTCAATAAAATGATATCTCTTGTATCGTTATCATCATCATCATCTTAAAAACTATTAGATCTCTGTAGTAAAAGAGGTCAAAATTACTTTCATCATATCATAATAATATTTACCTAAGACTATATTTCTTAAAGTTATAAGACGCAGTCATATTTGTAGCCTTTAATTTGCAACTAAAATGGAAGTACTACCATGTTTGTTTTATGTGCTTTGGAAGTAAACAAGCTGTAAACTGCATGGGATTTGAATCCCATGACGTTCTGGCAACAGCATCGGCTAGGGCAAGCACTAAGTAAACCTAGTTTACACATCGCAAAGTCGCAAAAATTCAGCCAAATTATAAAAAAAATAACGTATGTAATGTTTAGGTATTGCACATTGTTGCCAGAAATTATTCGTAAATGCAATCTTTTCGCAAAGGTCATTGAATCTTTTCGACCCAAGTTGTGTGAATATTGTTACTTCTAATATTTTTACGCCTCCAAAAAGGTCTGTTGCAAAAAATAAAAATCCTAATGCGCCTTATTTTCTGAGGTTGTTGTTTGTTTTCAACTTCTGTATTCAATAATAATAATAACATTGAATAATGTTATGATAGACTCATTGTAGCCATCGTCAGTTACCGGTTTAGTCACTTATTATGACTTTATAAAATAGTTCGGATAGCACCCACGTACGATAACAAGAATTGTTGTGAATGAAAAAAATTAATGGTGTCTTCATGATGGATCATTCTTGTTAAAATATATAATGTAACGACAGATAGATTGGTAGGTACGAGCAATAAAGACATGTTTCCCCTAAGATAAGATTTCAACGCGCGCTTTATCTTTCAAACGACAAATTATGCATGTAAAATTTCAAATCTCAAATAATGAATAAAATTACCTTTATGCGTTTAAAAACTATCAATTGCAGCTAATTAGTACTAATTATTAGAGTATTATAATAATAATATTTACCATAATAGCTTTTTACCTTCAACTGGTAAAAACTTGAGATCGAGCAGGTAGGTGAAGGAGAGGAATTGGAGATATTGATACATACTTAGTTTTAAATCTTGTACTTATGAGTAAATGAATTTCTTTATTCAAATAAGCTCACATAATAAGCATTTTTAAATTGTCAATTGTAATATAATTGACGATTAATATATTTATAAGAATATAGTAGATAAATAAAATTATTCTTTAACTTGTTACCAAAAATAAAATAATTTATGAGAGTCCGGCTTCCGCCATCCCGAAGTCTATAGAGTAGGTACCCCTGCGTTGAAAAAAAATATAAAAAGGTACCTACTCGACTAGTTTGTTAGTAATCGACACTCTTTAATTTTATTGTGTCAACATTAATGATTGTTCCTTTGTGTTACTGTTATACTTTCTCATCAATTTCACCAATTACTATGACTAACCACAGTGATAATTATTAGCTAATGTATAATAATAATTTTCATTTATTACGGTAAGCATAGTTAAAGCGATTTCTAAACCTAATTAACAAGTGGCGGTTTATTATTTTATTTTGTGAACCTTTATTTCCGTTGCAATGTAAGTATGTATACCTACGTATAGTTACGTGTATAAATAACTAGCGACTTCGTCTGCGTTGAAAGTTATATTTGAAAGTCCGTTTGTTTGTTTGTTTGTCACGCCTTCACGTCTTAACCGCTGAACCGATCATGAAATTTTGCATACACGTTTTCAGGGGTACAGAGAAGAACATAGGGTTTCATCCCGAAAAAGTAATTGTTTCCGAGAGATAGCAAAAATTTTTCCACGCAGACGAAGTCGCGGGCGGTCGCTAGTCTACTATATTCGGCTTTTAAGGCTATTTCCAAGCATCCTGTACATAGATGATGAATATACAATATTTAAAGCTAGTTGGCATGAAGTCAATGTCTAACTAATTGATGTGCATCGTAATGGTGGACTTTCTTTGTGTCCGCCTCAGACGGTAAGTAATGAGGTTTGAAGAAATACTTGGCGCGTTCCAATGACTGCAGGAATGTCCAGCAACTTCATTTTACACCTAGCTTTCTTAATAGGCCTACGCAAGTGGTAAGATAATAATATAATAATAATTTATTACCACACACACTTTAAATGTTACATATTAGAATATCTAACAGGTAGAAGCTTAAAACATTAAAAAACAATCAACAAATGTAGCATCTGCTGCTGAACTGGGATCTTAAATCCTGTATTTCAGCATACAGCGCCCACTATCCTCAGAGTTGTAATAAATAAGTTAATAAACCATATCCATACAATTCTTCCAAATATAAAGTTAATGGTTATTAGGATATCCTATTTTCTGATATAAATGTGTTAATAAAAGTGTTAGGTATAAGTACGATGAAAAAACAAAATCTTAACGTTTCTGAACTCCTTACAACGTGATAATTATGACCAGGGATGAAATGCATGTTGCTAGAAGAGTGATATGGATGTTGACGGCTAAAAAGTAAGAGGAACTCCCGCAGATAAGATCGATGGATTGTGTGCGGAATGATATGAATGTGAAGGAAGTGGATGAGTAGATGACGAGTGACGGGAAGGGACGGAAGAGAATGACGCACAGAACCGACCTTAAATAAATTGGGATCTCAATTTTAAATAGGCAGGAAAAAATAGTACCACACTATCTTGCTTGACTTATATTGCGTTGCGTACCTATTTATATTATTTATAATAATATTACTTTATATTGCGTCATCGCATCGCTAAACCAGTTTTGATTTTTGTTTTGAATGGTATTGTTTTTTATGATAATTTAACGGTGAATAGTGATTTGATTGGTTTCAAGATCGGAATGTCAATATGGAAATTATTTGTCATTAATCCAGCGCCACAATGAGGCAGATTTTTACTACATCTAGTGATTCGATAGATTTTATTTAACGATCTTATTTTTTTACATGGTAACAAAAACCCTCGTTCATTTCCAACTGAACAAAAAGCACAGCAATGCGATCACATTCATACGGCCGCACCACGAGGGTACGTAGGTATGTATGTACTAGTAATTTCATTGTTGTATTGTGCGACCCGTATAATTTAAAATTTTCATTTCCATATTTCATAACCACCCCATTCGATCCGCTCCGCGGCTTTGCGGTCATCGTAAAAACTTTAATTATCAACCAGCCATGTGTTAATTTATTCGAGATAAAAAAATGTAAATATAAATTACATCTCGTTTGTTATGGTTGCACATAATTGATTCAAGACCCTTTAATGAAGAATGTTTGCGAGAAGGTTGTAATAGAGCCTTGTGCTATTTTTTTTCAACGATCTTTCGTTGATACTAGAATCATCACCTACAATAGATTGCCGTAATGATTTTCGTTTAATCAATCACACATTGTCGATACATTCAAAAATCATGTTCGTATCAATAGGAAAAATGACCTCCACGTGAAATGTACGTTGATTTGATATACGTATTTTCTAAAAGTTACAAAAGATGTACTTTTGATAAGCATTTGACACCCTTGAACATGTCGTTACTTATCAACGTTGAACTATTAATATTGTGCACAATTGGTCATCAAAAAGTGTTGGTTACGTTTGGAACTACAATGTGATCTTACAATAATATGTGAAGTCCTTCAAGCTTTTATTGACTATTCAGTATATTCTTTTTTATGTTTTATCTTTGTTGTTGATGGTGAAATATTCTTAACTTTGTGTGGGCGAATGCTCAAACCTTTTACTAACCTTCTTGTTTTGTATATTGAATAAAGTGAGAACTTTATTCGTATTTGTTTGGCTTTCCAGAATATACTGTTTGATATTTGCGTAATCATAGACTCCAAGTACTTATATAGGTACACCTAAATATTTCTACTTCTAGTTGTTGTTAGATTTCGATACGTTGCGCGTTTTTGTTATCTTCAACACGGTAAAGTCAATTTGGTGCTTTCACCAGGCAGAATATACCCAGATTGTGTTTAACTTTTTTAGCTTTGCCTATGATCATAGCAAATCATATATATTTTGGAGAGACAGTTTTATTTTTGGGTTATCTAATACTTTGTCTATGTATGTCCATGTTTTTACTGACAAGATCATCTTTATGTAGTTAGTCAACATACTTATTATCTGACCAAGTCTTTACAGTTTATATTAGTTTAGATACAGGTACCTACAGAACAGTTCCCACACAGTCTTGATTCTTTGGCTTGTTGAACATAGCTGACTAAACTTACCTCAACGTAGACGTAACTATTTGTATTAAAATGTATTACCAGCGGTTGTGAGTCAATAGTCAGTAATCGTGATTAAACACACATTACCAACTGCGTTCCTGCGGCACAATGGAAGCGGCGTTTCCTGAACAGAACAATGCGCAGGCGCATGGGATCGTTTCACTGGCCTTTGCAAACAGCATTGTTGGGCGCGGTGGCTTGTTGGTCCTCTTGCTTGTATCAATAGTAGTTGATTCTTTCTTCTATTGATGATTTTGTTTTAGGTTTCTAAAACCTTCGTTGACAACATTATGGGTAGCACCGTTTTCCGATAGCAGTTTAATACTGCAATTTCCATTCCAACTCGAACGCCAGCCGTGGAGATTATGATAATCTCCAACAGGAAAGGCAGGCCTTTTTCCTGCAGTAGACGCTATAAGGGATGTTGATGGTTTACAAAATTAGGTTACCTATCTAGATTTATTCTTATCCTTATGGTCCTAATGCGTTGATCAGCTTTGCATATTCCTGCCCATTTCTGACATAGCTGACTTTTCTGAACTAATCAATATTTTTTTCAGATTCAACAACATCATTAATATTAAACTGTATTCGTGCCATTGCTGTTTAACCAGTTGTAAAGTCTATATCATAGCACGCGCCATACTTGTTTGCTTGCAAAATATCGATTTTAACTAGAAATTCTACAACACTGAAAGTAGAATATCAACTATCAAGTCAAATAATGAGTAAAATATTTGAGCGAGATTCTTGTTTATGTATGTTTAATCCATACGATGATAGACTGGAAAAGGCTACCACATTTTTATATAATTAACATGTATTGGTTCGAGTGTTAATACAATTTGTTTTTACAGTTGTATTTCATTTTAAGACTTATGTCTTTGTGGTAGAGTTTGAAGAAAGTGTTTTATAAGAAATTTTATTTAAAAAAAAAACGTAAGTCATCCAAGTATCGAGTTTTGTTACGGCGTCCGCGCACGGTTTTTAAACACGAAACAGCAGTTGCGTAAAAATTTACCAACCGCATGTAGTATTGTTTAAGTATGATATTGGTTTTTATTGTGATGTGTTAGGGTCGGTTATTGGTTGGGATGTCGCCGTTGTGGTGGTAATATTACAGTGGCGTTACATGAGCATCGGTTTGCGGCAATTAGTGGAGTATGTATACGTTAGAATCAGAGTGGCTGTTTGGCAATATCCTCCCTCTTTCAGGGTGATTTTTAAATGTAATGAAGATAAATTATTGTGCACCGATCTTATTATTACATTCTTATTAGTGCATACGATGTCGCAATACGCTCTTTATCTTGCAACTTAGATTATCCGCTTCTTCCAATGTCATTGGCTCTCTGTTTGACTACAATGAATTTATGAGCGTTATTTTCTTAGCATCTTCTGTCACCGCATCCTATTGTTTGGATCAAGAAGACGACTCATGCATGGTCTTGCATTATATTTGCTCGGTACTAACAATAAGCCTTAAGTGAAATGTCATCAACTCCTATATTCTCATTGTCTCAAACGAGTCCGCCTATGCCCTTGACGATTATGCCACTAATTATAGAGGCAGGCCAAAAATAATGAAATTCATACGTATGAATTCATTTACTGACAGACTTAAATCAATCATCCTACTTAACAAAATACGTATACCTACTAGGTACTTACTTCTAGTTAGTTTATATGTCACCGTTAAAGTGCAGAAACCAGTTAGAGTGCAGATTAAGTAGTTAATCTGCAGATCACTTGGTCGAGTCCGTTAAATTTCGAAAAATAGTTTTATTTCGTACATTAACTAGGTAATCTGCAGATTAACGATCAAGGATTAGTAAAAGTAAGAAAACAGGTTCTTTAATTGAAAAAACCGGACAAGTGTAAGTCGGACTCGTCCACCTAGGGTTTCGTTCAAAGTAGGTACTTAAGTAAAGACTATACTTTTTATGATTTATTTACAAATGTATAGTTTCCAGATTTTTCTTCCGTACTTGTAGTATAAGACGATATTACTTACCAAATTTCATATTTCTAAGTCAACGGAAAGTACCCTATAAATTTTGATTCCTTTGAGAGTGTCGAGCGTGCCGCGGGTAGCAGCCGACGAAGCGCCAGAAACAACGTTTTTGTAAAATTTACTTTTACTAGATGGCTTTAACTTAAATTTCCTGAAGCCTTGGCTATTTCGCTGTTTTCCGCCGGTGTTGCGTCCGTTAATATGCAGATTAACTAGTAAGTTCGCACATTAACGTATTCCGTACTTTGGCGGTAACATCTATATATATAAAAGGGAAAATCACTCACTCACTCACTCACTGATCACGAAATCTCAGAAACTACAAGTGCTAGGAGTGTCAAATTTTGCATGGGGGCTCCTTTTAGGACGTAGGTGCTCACTAAGACGGGATTTTGCGAAATTCAACTCCTAAAGGGGTGAAACAGCGTGGCAAAGTTTGTATGGGAGAACGCAATTCTTTGGCCCGATTGACTTGAAATTTGGCATAGACATTCTTTCACAAAATTAATTGAATACGTGTTTCGTATTTTTTTAATATTTATCCCCTAACATGGTTAAAAAGTGATAGAAAGCTACTTTTGGGGTGATTGACTTCGATTTCGGAATTGAAACTCTTTTGTGCATTTGATTGATTAGTTAAGAAAAATAAATATCATTTGTCATTTCAACGTAGTATTACATTCTCTTTGGTCATTTCCCCTGGTAGAATGCATTTCATTGAATAGTACCTATGGCGTTATGTTGGCAGTGCTGACATTTTTTCCTTATTGCGTTGTAAAAGGTGCAAAATTATTCCATCTGATTATCAGATTAATTTTAAAAGAATACAATATCCGGTCAAGTCGCCTATGCTATGACAATTAATAAAGCACAGGGACAAAGTTTAAGAGCGGCTGGTGTAGATCTGCGCGGTGATTGTTTCTCCTATGGCCAGCTCTAATGTGGCCTGCTCGAGAGTCAGCTCGCCGAATAGCCTTTTTATTTTGCAACCGGATAACATGACAAGAAATGTGGTAGGTATACAACATTTACAAAAACACCTCTAATGCCGAATATGGTATATAGGGACCATCAAACTAAACAACTTTTTCTATTGGGACCAACTCTCAAATCGCGAAAAAAAATCAGCTGTTTCACACATTTTGATATTTTAGATTTTAATTTTTGTATGAACATAATTTTTGTAACACGTTGTATATTATAGAGAAGTGTTGGATGATCGAGATTGATAATCCTGAAAATGTATAACATAGTTTTATTTAGAACTAGCTGCACCCGGCATGCGTATTGCAATGCTCCGTTTTTTTAGCCAGGGACCTTCTCGATCGTAAGCAGAACAACTCACCAGTTTCATCATAATCGGATCAATGGTTTAGGAGTCCCGTCGTCTGTACACTTAGATATTTTAAACTATGCTTAAAAAACCGCAACAAAATCGGTCCATAAGTTTGGGAGCTAGGTTGCCTCAGACAGACAGACTCACACAGGTCAAACTTATGACACCCCTTGCGTAAGTTGTGTACGTCGTATATACATATACATATAATGGTGGCCACATAATTAAGGACACAACTCGATTTTCATCCAAACGAGGTAATTTTGAAGTCTTGGTTTTCCGCTAGGGATTGAACTAGCTGTGATCTGATGATGGCCATCCATAGAGTGAATGGAGAAGATTTTGATCGCAATACATACCCAACTGATCTGGTCAGCATTCTAAGAGATGCAAGCATCAGAATTTTCAGTTGCAAGATTTTCATACATTTTTATGCTATATTCGCGTTTTTTTAACATATCCTTACATCTCTTAAAATGCTGGTCAGATCACTTGGGTGTGTATAGAAATCTGGATCTCCTCCATTCACTCCCTGGATGATGGCCATCACCAGATCACCGTTTGGTCAATCCCTGGCGGAGAAGCAATGCTTAAAAGTTACTTCGTTTGTATGAAAATCGACTTTCGTCCTTAATTTTGTGGCCACTACTATACCTATATAGATATCCTGTAGTATAGTCTAATAACTTCACACTCACCACATTAGTAACTACATTGTACCCGTGCGAAGCCGGGGCGGGCCACTAGTATATATATAAAGTAAGTGCTATGCATAAATTTTTAATAAAAATAATGCACCATTGTCATTAAAATACTCTAAAATAATAATGATATTAAATAAAAAGAAATAATGTAATCCAATTTTAGTCCTTAAAAAATAATCGATTTAATCTTTATAACAGGATTTACGTTTAGTAAAATCTTATTTTGCCTGCTTATTCAAATCACACTACAGACAGACTCGTAAAAAGTTAATTTAAGATATTGTAACAAATCAAAAAAAGTTTTACTTGATTGCTTATTTGCTATTTCATTGTTAGAAACCAAACCAAAGTTAACGAATTTGAGGAAAAAAGGAATATTCGGAAATGCTATTTAAGGATCGTAAGTACCAATTATTGAGACCAACTAATTAACGTTTTTTACTATTTAAATGGTTTATGTGACTGTGCGATTTCTTAACTGTGTGTTTAAATTTAACTAGAAGATAAAATAAAATCCTACAAGGGTGTGACGATGATTAAACTCTACGATATTTTAATAGTTTTGTGATCAAGATTCCAGTTTCATACTATAAAGAGCAAAAGGAATTTTCTAAGTTCATATTATTATTCCCCAAAGACAACGAATCTATAAGGCATAGACACCGCATTCCTTGAATGTAAATCGTTTAATCTATGTACGAGTATACGGTTTGAAATCAGAAGTAGGTAACTTAAAACTTTAGTACCATGTCAAGCCAACTATTTCATTCCAATAGTACGGTCTCAATTTACTGAGCAAGCGTTATTAGTTAGTAGACGAAGTACTTAATTGGTTAGTTACTTATGAGCAGGCCTACCATCACCTAAATTATGGAACCCGGACAAAAATTAAAAACCCCGGACATTTGAGTGAAATAATTTTATCCGGACGCACTTGAAATAAAAAACTACATCAAAATAAAAATCTAACACTCTTTCCCCTAACACAAATAGTACCCGGACACTATTTAAGAACCCCGCCCGGACGCTTCCCGGACGCCCTACAAACTAGGACAATTGAGGAAACCCGGACGGATGGCAGCCCTACTTATGAGCCGACAGTACCAAGTCTGTGGAACTTAGAATCGCGCGGTGTGTGGTGTGCCCACGCATACAGAATGTTTAGCCTCGGCTGCTTAATTTTTCATTATTGTTGTATCATTTGTGGGCGAGCGTCTTGAATGTGTCTTTTGAGATTTGGTACTTGAGAATTAGAAGATGACAGACGCTAATGTATGACGTTAATTCATTACCTAAATGGATGAATAGTTGAGGAAATTGTTGCAAACTTATTGAGGCATATTATTAGCTAGTTATTTGAGTTTTCTGTTATCAGTAAAAATATAATCTGTATATAATTTCTGTAAAAATATTTGATCCGGAAGATATAAAGGAGTACCTATATCTATAGTCAATTTATTCCAAAGAGTTTTATTTTGAAGAATAACAATTCAACTCGTTCGTAATATTATGTTAAAAACTATATTCAGTAATCTGTGACATATGATCAATTTTATTAATCCTTATAAGGATTTATTTATGATTTTTTGTAAGTAGATATGCATAGATACCTGCGTAGGGGTTATGGACCATCCTCCTTATCCATCCATAAGGTAGGCTTGTGCCCCAGCAATGGGGACAGTAAAAAAGCCGGCCAAGTGCGAGTCGGACTCGCGCACGAAGGGTTCCGTACCATTATCTTTAAAAACGGCAAAACAAACTTGTCTGTTGTATGGGAGCCCCCCTAAATATTTGTTTTTTTTTTAAAGTGAATAAATAACTAAATATTTCAAGCGTCTACCTGTTACCGTTATCAATATCGAGCAAAAATCACGTTTGTTGTATGGGGCTATAGGATCTGAAAATGGCTGATGGTCATGCATTGTTATATAGTTCTAACATACTATTAAACCCTTCAACGCCCGGAAAATGAGTCAATAGATATTCCTTTGTTATCCGGCCGCATGCGTCCGCTCGGGTGTTGATTAATTAAAACTTAATTTATTTACTAAATAACAATACCGCGTTTGTGTGTTGGCAGTTGTATTGTCTAGTGTTTATGAAACATTAATTTGTTTGTTGTGTTTATACACAGTTATGTGATCACTAACTTAAGAAAACAAAGAAAAACTTGTCCAGTATCTTCAGAAAAAATCATAATAATTTTATGCTATTTACAAATGACTGACTTCTATTATATAATTCAGTAGCATGCTATCATATTATTAATATGATGTATTGTACAATTTAGTTTCATAAAAGTGTTAGGCAAGCATAACTTCACAATGCTGTGCCATATAAAATCACTGAATCACGAAAACAGGTTGAGGAAAACTGGGTTATTTAGTTGAAATAACATGAATTAAACGCGTACGTAACTAATGATAGGTATTTTCATACCTATCTATTTTTCCGACGTTTTTTAACTAATATCAAAGACTTCTATGTATATACTACACTAGACAGGCTGTACAGTAGGTACCCAAAAAATGCTCATTAAGTTACGGTGCATGCACCGCACTCCTTTAGTCTATTGCGAGCGACCGATAGAAACAGTTGATGCGCTGCGAATGTTGATTGTGACACAATTTTAGTTTGAACAGCTCGTCTATGTAATTGAATTCATTGCCTAATATTAGTTATTTCAACTGATAATTTATTAATACTAATATTATTAGTTACTACAACAAGTGTATATAAACGGTGGTTACCCTGACAAACTCGAATTATTTCAACTGATAATATTATTATTACTAATCTTCATGGTAACGAGTAGGAGTTTGTTGATATTGTTACGACTTTGAGAGAACTCAACTTCGCTTAAATACAAGTTACCATGTAGTTTCTTTCACCCGAAAGCGGGCAAATGGCCAAATACTATTAGAACAAACAGCATGGCAAGATTAACGAGCTTAAGAGGGGTTTTCTATATATAAAAATAATCATTAGATTAGCAGTAACAAAACAGACAAATATTTTCTCGGATTCGCCTGCAGGAATTAAAAATATAAAATTAAAAACCAAGTTTAATCGTTTCTATTAAATTAAATAAATAAACATTAGACAACATCACAAACATTGCTCCGATCCCAAAGTAAGTAGCTAAAGACAACGGTGGTAAACACACACACCCAGACCTGATCCAATATATAAAAGTTAGTTTTCTAAATTGACCCAGCTGGGGATCGAACCCAGGACGAGATGGCAACACCTTGAAAACCGGCGTACAAACCACTCGACCACAGAGGTCGTCAAATTATAAGGATAATGTAGGTAGCATGATTCTGAACCCCAGTCGCGATACTGTTGCGACACAGTATTACATAGCAGTCGGTTACAAACCACAGTAGGTAGTATAGATTCCGTAGAATCGGAATCTCGATTTAAGATATTGGATCTGAGCCTAAACGCGAGTCACCTTGTGCCGGATACTGGTCGATGAGTCGCAAGTACAGTCGGCAGCGCTTCAGTTTAAGCATTTCCGTTTTTATCTATCTTGTTAATTGAAAATTGCTTCGTGAACAAAACCCTTCGAGAATTAAATGAAATAAATAGTCTCTCTTCTTAAATAAAATAATCTTATACAAATTATTGACCGAGCGAGCGCGATTCGCGAGCGAAGCGTCTCTGCTTCAGCTTGGGAAAAAATCTTTCGTAAGTCCTTCCGAGTTCCGGCTGTCCTATTAACTGTCCTTTCTCATCTACCTGCAGGTCGCATTTCTCAACCGATTCTCGTGAAATTTTGTAACGGAGGTCTACGTCTATAGCTCTCTAAGCCACTAGTAGTATTATTATTAGATTATCGCTTTAAATATGCTGTTAGTAGAGTCATAAAATTTAATTGGCTAATAGTTTTAAAACTTGTAGAGCTCATTTCAGATTGTGACTATTGTGAGCTATTTTATATTTACGACCCATGAAGAATAAATAATAATTATGACTGGTGAACATGTTCATATAACTTAAGATAAATAGTTATATGCATAGCTCTGTTGTTGTAGAACAATTAAATTCGTAAAAAAAATATCTGTATGTATTATAATAAGTCTGTAACATAAAACACTTTTTACGGATTTCAGCGCTTATATTATTAATTCAGGTGTTGTTTTAGAAATATTTAGTTTGTATTTATTGGTTTTTAGAATTCCCGACGTTTCGACACTTTTCCAGGGTCTAACTAAAGCAAAAAGGCTGCTCATATTTCTATGAAATTACCCGCTCAAAACTTTATAAAAATGTATTCAAGTTTATTAAATTTTTTATAGCTGCGTTCTGATTTTAATAATTATTACTGAATTAAATTGAATAAAGTTAATTAGAAAACAAGATCTAGCTACTGAATCTACTACCAGTTCACAAATTGGGAGGCCTCTGAGAGAAAGAACTGGCGGAAGAAAACTCAAGAGAGGTTGTGTCGACCTCCCTTTTGATCCCTATCTACAAAACGAACTACCTATATCTTTAGATCCTGCAGTGTGTGATTTGGGATGAGATTTTAGTTGATGAATTATGGGGTCCCAAGCTGGTGGTACTCTCCAACCATCTTCTCTATTGAAATTTGGATGTTTGTTGATTTCAATAGCCTCGCGTAGCATTCTGGGAATGAATCTTTGCGCTTTGGCAAGTATTGGTGGTTTATCGAATGAAATGTAGTGGTTGGGTCCCTTTGATGCATGTTCAATTCTGTAACAGCCGATTAATTAAAGAATGTTTATTAAATAATGTATATTAAATTGATAAGATTCAATTTAATACACTACGCGGTAAATAAAAAAAAAATGGGAAGATTGTTAGACTGATTCACATTAATAAATCTGATACAGGTATTATTAAAAACTCGATTCTAGAAATGAGTTATGTTATTTTTCCAGGATCAAATTAAATAGTTACATGTTCTATAATAGTAAGTAGGAATTTTATTTAACAAATACGTTTTTTATTCCACTTGCTTAAAATGAAACGGTGCTTACACATTTTTCCTGATTCTCAGTAAAAGAAAGTTTTACTTTAGTTGGTAGCTCACAGGGCAACTTTTTTAGAAAACTAAGACAGTTTAAGCTGTCGCTTATAAATAATAAATATAAATAAATAAATGAATAAATGCATGGACAATTTCACAGAGCGCCATTTAGCCCCAAACTAAGCAAAGCTTGTAATAACTGATTATAGGTATATATAAGTAGTAAAATACTATAAGCATAATACTACTTATATACTTTTTAAAAATATACTTATTATAGTAACACCCAGACCCGTCACAGAAATTAAAATTCATCATTTCAATTAATGCCCGGCCGGGAATCGAACCCAAGACCTCTTGCGTGGTAGACTGGCATGTTGACCACTGCACCACTCAGTCGTTAAAAACATGTAAAAGGAGCAAAATAAAAAAAAACTTACACTTAATTATGAAAAAATCAAATTATTCTCCTTGATCCCAAAACAAGGATGTCAGTTAAATCAGTGATAAATTTGGAAGTATTTAATATCATTTTTTTTATATTTCTACGTTAAGTATAGGAAAGCATAAGGAACTCATCATCTTAAAGTAGGTAGGGCTGTTAGAATCTATCCGTTAGGTATGCTCCTCGAATCGTTCTAAACCACTACGATCTAGTTTTCACTTTCAAATCGCATACACAAGTGGATACCAGTTCTGTCAGCCGCTTAAGTTTTCTCGATAGCCAGTGGACTAACCGACGATATTATTCAATAGGTCGACCCAAGGCCTTCTTCTCGTTTTGCCACAACTCGACTTGAATAACTTAAAGTTAAAACAAATATTTGATGCTGCTAAAAGGCTTATGTAATTCCAAAGCGTTAAAAAACTGTTGAAGATAACTGTTGATTGTTTTTGTTAATGGAACGACGTAGATTGTTTGAGCTCAACTTCAGAGTTTGTCAACCTTTTATGACAGTAGAACTTTTTATTAATAAACCTTGTCGTGAACAAATAGTTGATATCTTAATTAATAGATACTTTTAAATACTTAATTCCGCAAAAAAATAGTTAAACAAAGCCCGGTATTCCTCGGCGTATCTAGCGGCCGAAGGTAATCTAACATTTAAAAAAACCAACGCAGTAATTGTTTAAATGCCGCGGTGCTGCCTCTCGCTCTTCGCAGCCTTGCTGATAAGATCCGCCTTAGGCGAACTTATAAATGCATTCTTGTGGCTCTTATGATTGTTACACAAGGTTGGTTTTTGCTTGCTTCGAACATTGTTTTGGAATGTGCAGTGAAGTAGTGGTTTTGTACAAACATTCGCACCGGCGGGCGGCGACGGACAACGGGTGGAAAAGTGCAGAAATGGTGAAATTGCAGAAGTCGATATATTTTCTATTGGTTGTTGCTGTCAGAATGTTTGCCGGTATTTGCATGTGCATTGTGGTCCGGCGGGCGGTGTTCGGATTTTTTGCATGTTTTACCATCTATTGCTAAATAAAATCTACTTTCAACAAAATTTTTCACTTTTTGAGCAAGAGAAAGTGAAAATTTTAGTTACATCATTTCAAATGTAGTAAACAAATGAAATATTTAACGATATTGTTACCTATTCATTCGTGAAAATTGTTTTGTAATTTCCTTTCCACGACGATAACAGCCTCTTTAACAAGTATTTATAGAACTTTAATGTTTGCACAAAATATGCTAAGAATTTATTTAAAATCGATTATATGAATGACAGAGCTTACTTAAATTCGTCACCAAGGTCTACACTTGCTTATTGATTTCCTGACTCCATGGGGTCATTTAAGCATATAGATTGTTTTGACAATAGTAAGTATTAAATTAATACTAAACATACAATATAATGTGGTTATATAGACCGAGCGAACGCGAAGCGTCTCTGCTTCAGCTTGGGTAAAAATGCTTTCGTATGTCCGTTTGTTCTCCTCTACAGGTCGCATTTCTCAACCAATTCTCTTGAAATGAGGAGCTCGATGGCGCAGTGGTTTAGCACCAGGTCCAGCGATTGCGGAGGTCAAGCAACTTTCGCAAGGGTCAGTCATGGGATGGGTGACCAAAAATTTATGATAGCGAGCTCTTCCGTGCATCGGAAGGCACGTTAAGCCGTTGGTCCCGGGTGCATTTTGCAGTTGTTAATGCTAACACCCACCAATCCCAATCGGGCCTGCGTGGTGGGTTAAGGTTATGACCCATCCTCCTTATCCACCCCTAAGGAAGGCCTGTGCCCCAGCAGTAGGGACATTGTAGATTACACATTATAGTACTCAAAAATTAGCTGTAATTATGTATTCTGCGGTTAATAATAGGGCGAATAAAAAGAGGTTTTCAAAGGTCGAAAACAAAACAAGATAATGAATACTTTAACATAATTTCCATTAAAAATACATAGTAACTCATCACGGGGCGGAAACCGGAGATGTCGTGTTGTCGGTTACATTTGTCAGTGCTTATTAAATTTGACTCCTCATACAATGGCGGTTGACATTGTCGGAGCCTTGACATGGTATTAACGAGATAACGCAAACTGGAATTGTTGTCTCTGTTCTCCTGTCCCTTCGACTGACTAAACCCAATTTTGCTATGAATCTGCAAACGAAATAATAGCCCCCGTTTTTTATTTTTTTTATTTCTTGTGTATTTTTGTTTTGTCTCAAATTAATGTTTTTCTATTACTTATTTCTATTCTAAATACCGATTTTCCTTTTTTATCGTTTGTCTGAAAAAAATAATATATAGATATCATTCTCTGACATTGTAAAGCCACATAAATCTAAAAATAAAACATTCCTGTCAACAAATATACGAATCATTAACACTGTCGATTAATTAGGTTTACTTTTGGATTTTTTTTTTTTAATTGTTCGGTGTAATGTATGAATGAACCATAATGTTGTATCAACGCTATGAATAATCGCATGTAAAATCGAATCGCCACCTCATTGAAATTAGGTTTGCGATTATATTTTACAAGTGATTGTTGATAAAAGCGCGAGTTCACTAAAAACGACCAGCAAGTCGCCTGCCAAGTCGCCCCATGTAAACCCATCCAAATACCACATGGTTCATTCATACATTCTACACCGAACAATTTTATTCACCCTTTGTAAATACCACATAATATTCTTGTTATCAATGTGAAAGGCGAGGTATTACACTAACAAGTATTCTGTGGTGTTATTTATCTTTTAGTGTAATATTATGCAAACTTCTCTAGAGGCTTAAATAAAACATTATTCAGGATTATTATCAGCGGAGTAAGAACAACAACATAATTTCTATGGTTTTCCATGTGTAGTCATAAATCTGATGTAAAATATGTAGGAAAAGAATCCACACAGCGAGACGTCTTTGCAATATGAATTATTTTACGTCACCGTAAAATAAACTTTCTTGTACAGTAATAAAGTCTAAATTTAATTGACTATAAAGCCCTCGCCTTACTTGTACCGTACGTGCAACAAACGCTTTTCCAACTGCTTTCTAAGCGCAAGCGCACCGTGACGACGCGAATGAAATGTGAGACATACAGCTATCCTGTTTCATCATAATTATCTCTCTTTCTCACAACCATTTGTTATTAAATTCATGTTTAATTATTTTTAATAATTAATAACACAGCTCGAAGTAGATACACAGAGTACCTACTCGTACTCGTAGTACTCGGTGTATCTACTACGAGCTGTGACGACGAGCTCAAGTCATTATAATTTTGATGAATGTTCCATCCACATCTTTGTGCGTTATGGAATGAGGATGTTCAAACGATTTTATATTTTTTCTCAAGTGTATTTAAATTGATTCACTTAGAATCAAATACGATGATAAATGACCTTTCATTGACTCGTAATATATTTTTGTCAGGTATGATAATTCTTCGTATGCAAGATTTTTTCCCGCTAAGGCATACATAAACTAAAATGATCACTTTCATTTTCATTGATAAATCGTTAGCTCAGTTTTCCTACATTTAATTATACACATGCTGATTAAGCAAGAAATGTTCCAAGAAACGAAACATTGTAAAATGTTAGTTTAAATATTAAAAGCTTTTTTGTTCATAATAGTTTTTAGAAAACCATAATTATTTAGTTAAGTTGGAACCTAAATAATATACCTTGCAATCGAAATTGTGGTTATTTTTTGCGTGTAAAATGTAACTTAGGCATCAGTCTATCAAATCTTGATGCTCATTAAAAACTTTGCAAATCATACACATGATGTGATATTTATTTATTTAAATCACAAGAGTAAATTACAATTTAATAAATGGGTTTGATAGGTTGTCCTTAATAAGACAGTCCACGGTGGATATAGGTTTGAACATCAGCCATTTTTAATGTCCCCACTCTGTTAGGGCACAGGCCTTCCTTATGGGTGGATAAGGAGGATGGGCCATGACCACCACGCGGGCCCAATGCAGACTAGTGGGTGCTAACGACTAACGGCTTAACGTGCCTTCCGAAGCACGGAGGAGCTCGAGATAATACATTTTTGGTCACCCATCCCATGACCGACCCTTGCGAAAGTTGCTCAACCTCCACAATCGATGGGCCGGGCGCTATACCACTGCGCCACCGAGTTCCTCAATATAGGATATATAGGTACTCCATTCCATTTGAGTTTCTATAAAAAGATTGTAAAGTTATTAATATAAAAAAAATACTTGCAGTATTGCAATGTGAATCTCACTATCTAGTAGATAATATTTATCTCGTATTTAACACTTTTTCACTACCGGGTCCAAGCGAGTTTCCACCAGTCGGTCACATTTGAGACCCGTTCACATTGACGGCATTCCGACACCTGGCCTTTGGGTCTTTGAGCCTTCGTCAATTTTCTTGTGATTTGTGATTATTTGCCGCCATTGTTCGGTGCACAATGTGCGAACTGGAGTTCATTAAGACCCATTGACGAACAATGTAAATGAAACTGATTGTTTTATATTTGTAACGCGATTTTAAAAATGGGCGATTTAAATTCTTAGTACTGGCTTGAACGTTTCAATGAATATTTTTATTCGAATAACTTTGGGGTTTGTTAAATTTGGAAATGTGTCGAGGTTTTGGTGAGACGAATCAGTACTACTTATATATTTTTTAGGAACAGTAAAAAACAGACTAGGTAACATTGTATTATTTTTTTACATATAGTTATTCCTCTTTTCTTGATATCCTTACTAATATTATAAATGCGAAAGTCAGTTTGTTTGTTACGCCTTCGATCATCATGAAATTTTGCATACACGTTGTCACGTACAGAGAAGGACAAGGGGTACCTACCTTTCGTCCCGAAAAAAAGTACTGTTCCCGAGGGATAGAGAAATAACTGAGCAAGCAGACGAAGTCGGGGGCGGTCGCTAGTTAATAATAAATAACAATAATAACCCATGATAAAATCACCTTTTGAATTTAGAATAATATGAATAAGGTCACTATACTTATTTTTGGATGAATTCTGTTATTGATAGTGATGCAAGAAGAATAGTCGTTTTTACTGTTCCGTACCAAAATGGTAAGAATGAAACCTTATGGTGCGATTCAGTCTGTCTGTCTGTTTATCTGTCACAGCTAGATATCTCGAGAACTACTAATGCTATCAACTTGAAATTTGGAATAGTTTTAGATGACGTTTGCCCAAATATTTTGCAGATAAGAGAGAAATAAAAATATTTATATATTTTTTGCAAAAGCAACTGAAAGGGGGTCTAAGTGAGCTTAATAGGGCATATGGGGTATCACATGAAAGAGCGCTGCTTGCACATTCTCAAACATTTTTTAGGCCACATAGTTTTCGACTTTTGATGAAAAATGTAAAAAAAAAGAAAATTAGTGAAGTTTTCAACAATTTGAGATTTCCTTAGAAACTAAATGAATAATGAACTGTGTTAAGTTTGATTGATTAGTTTTGAAGCATGGTGTTATAGAGTATATAATAGCACTGTTAAAACATATACAAAAAATGCATCATCTGGCAGCTGTTTATTATAAAGATTGATTATCGTAGTTTTTGATCGTACGAGGTCACTTACTCACTTATACGTAGAAAAACAGCATTTGCTTTTTCTTGTAATTCAATAAATTAGTAGAAGGAATAGCAACTAAAGTGGTGGTAATAATATGGTTATGTATACTAATGATTAGGAATGTAAACTTCTAAGAAAAAAATTGTCCTACCAAGCCAAATTTCCGTGAAACAAATCACGCTTTCCATAGTTTTTTTTGCGTTTTGGATCTCGAACGAATCGACCACGATAATAAAAAATATTTTCTTTACAATGTGTCCTAAGCACTTAACCTGGCCTTCCCCTGAAGTTTTCTTATGTTACAATGTACTCTATGCCCTGATGTATTAGCACTGATTTTGGATCCACCTTACATTGTGAAAGACTGATAGAATAACACAGAGAAATTGCTTAGAAAGGTTTTGTGTAAATACAAACAGCAGCTGTACTGTACCTGTCCAACTGTTGTTACATCCCGTTTTCTTCTCCTTTTCTGCAATAATTGTACTTTAAATCATATTTCATCGATGACGTGTTTTCTTTCAATAAAATCATTTTTTTTCGGAGATAATACAATAAACAGACTCATAAAAGTGTTACGATAATCCCAAATGGAAGTGTTCAAGCTGCTGAAACTCTTTCCTTTCCGTGATGCAACAAACGCATAAGAGTTTAGCATTCTCAATAAAAGGTACACAATGGTGCAGTGAACGGTCTTCAGTAGCTATATTATCTAACTGTTTGTACTTGTTATGTTATCGTTGTAAAAGTTTGAATACACTGACTTTTATTATAGCTGTGAATGTGTAGGGTTTACAAATAAATGAGTGAAAGTTTTTGTGCCTTTTCATCGATGTTATGTTATGATGCTTGGCACAAAATATAAACTGCTTAGGTTGTGGAAACTAATGAGAGTTTATGTGTTTAGTGTTGTATCTACTTTTATTTCAATAACTGATAATCATTATAAAATGGTAACGAAAACGACAGTCTTTTCAGGATTTCCTGAAAACTACTGGACCGATTACGATTTCAAAAAATGGGATCAACTTTGGATCCTAACCTAACGTAATAACGTTTAATCAGCGGACATACACAAAAAATATAGCTGACGAACAGATAACCTCCTCTTTTTCAAGTTTTGAACTCGGTTAAAAAAGGCTTTTAGGTGCCTCTCTTAGAATGCTGCCCCCTAGCATGACCACCGAACCGCGATATAATATACCAAATAATATAATAGAAAATATATATCGATTATACTAGAAAATATATAGCGATATAATATATCGATTTATCACGTTTAACTGTCAAAGTTGTTTAATTTTACTTTGATTTGGTATGATTCTGTCATGTTTTCTAACTTGCTGGTGTTTTGGATTTCCTAGTCTGTAAGCCTGCATGTATGTTTATAAAATAAAATAAAAATAAAAGACAATGAATTTTGACTGCTGAGTGTCGATAAAACGCTATATCACGCGATATTATTATCGTGTTTCGGTGGTCATACTAGGGGGTTGGCTTTCTTTTCTTGTTTACTTACGTTAGAATTTATAAAAAAATCATTTTCATTATTTTGTTATTTTAAATTGCATCATATCTATTGCACACTTACCTGTTCTCTTTATCACAACTATTTTGCCCGGCCTCAACGCCCGAGCGGCCGAATGCGGCGGATAACAATGGAATATTTATTGTGTCTCATTTTCCGGGCCTTGATTGGTTAAAGATTCAGAATATTTTTTATTGTAAGCCACATGTATAGGTAATAGTAAGACGACATTACCATCAAATATCAGCAGACTTCAAAAAGATATCATACCGCAAACATCTCCGTCATAACAATGCTCTGAATGGTGTGGGACCGGTCGCGGTCACTTTTACTTTCGCGGTGAAAGTGGCGCCCGCGCACGGCGTTATTGGCTGCCTCCGCGGCTCCACGATAATGGACTGTTTTGGAGGAAAATTGACATATATGGCGCATGGTAGGATAGTAGGTTAGAGTTTCCGAATATGGATGACTTTATCGATGTTGAGAACTATCTAAAAGGACTGCCTAAGAGGAGAGATCGTCTAATAAGGTTTAACTTGAATAATGTAAATATAAATAAATAAATATTTGACAACATCACCTTGAAAACCGGTGTACAAAGCCACTCGACCACGGAGGTCGTCAAATAACAGAATACCAATCTAGCATTTCCCCTGAAAGTACCTTAAATATTGAAGGTAGGAAATTTTACTGAAATACTTTATTTTGATTTTAAAAATAATTAGAACTGCTAACAAAGATTTTTGTAAAATCGCCAGCCATAACCAAGAATCGAACCCACCAAAAATTAAAAAAATTACGATACCGATTGAAAGGGTTACTCATTAGGATTTTTCTTGAATAACACAGCATCTTAATCATAAAGAAGATCTTGAAATTAAACATTTAAATTTTAATTATTATGTATTGTATCATATCGCATGCGATTAAAAAAAAAGCTTTGAATGCAGCTCCAATTATTTAAAAATCAAAATGAAGTCTTCTTTCAATACCTATCCTAATTATAGTAATCCGTTCAGCCGTTTGAAAGATATGTTGTTATAAAGAATTTACATACATATATACAGACATACATTACATACAAGATTCGCGCGAAAAACATAACCCTTTCCTTGCAGTCGGGTAAAAATAAAACAAATTATGTTATCGCATTAGGCACCCTGTAGAAACACAAACTGGAGCGGAAAAATTCCGCTGTGCCCTCTCATAATCATTTAAACGCAATAATAGTTATGGTTTAAAGAGAGCGGCAATCATGCGCAGTTATTGAATGGTTTCGTTTCTCTACCAACTTATTTATTTGTAATTATTGGAGAAACAATTTTTACGATCACTCGTTTTGGCGTTATACTTATTTTATACTTCATCATAATCATCATCACGAGCCTGTTTGGGTCATTTCTGGACATAGACCTCTCCCAACCATAGGCCTATAGGCCTCTCGAACAGACTAATTTTATACTTATTCAAATAAAATAATAGTCTGTTCGGGGTATTTATAACTTTTCTTGGATTAAAAAAAACTAAGTTTTTGGCGTTATACTTATTTTATACTTATTCAAGTAAAATAATAGTCTGTTTGGGGTAATAACAACTTTTCTCGGATAAAACAATCTACGCCACATGTTTTAAATCACGTTCTTTTTTTACTTATAATGTTACACAATGATACAAATTAACGTCAAGATTGCTAAAACTTATATGTTTTATAAATAAGGAAGAAAATTCAGATGAGATAACTTTTAGTTAAGTGAAAGGACATTTGTTTTGTTATTACTTAATCGCACCGATACGGCTCAACGGATTTAAAACAAGAAACAATATCGTTACGATGTTAAATCATTGTTTTGATTGAAACGTCATGAGAAAGTGCGTTTTAGAATTCTTTTAAAGTAATAGGTACAGAATCTACCTGACTCAGAGATGACTGCATCAACAATTCCAAAAAAGACTCACAGGGCTACGCATACAACTCGGATTTTTGTAACAATCTAAAAATCATCAACTAACACAACCTTTATATTCTATGTTTGAGATCTTGGTGATGACGACCTCCGTGGTCGAGTGGTTTGTACGCCGGTTTTCAAGGTGTCGCCATCTCTGAGGTCCCGGGTTCGATCCCCGGCTGGGTCAATTTAGAAAACTAACTTTTCTATATTGGCTCAGGTCTGGGTAAAGTAAAAGTAAAAAATTGCTTTATTCAAATAAACTTAGTAATTAAGCGCTTTTGAATCGTCTATATTTTTCTACCACCTGTTCCAGACTTTTTTAACAGACTAGAAGAACAGGCGCAAGAAACTTTTCAGCTTTAACAGAAATAAGTAACGATATTTACAAACTTAAATACATCGTTACCAAATACAAAAAAATACAACAGGTTATTAACAACAAAGTACTTACTAGCGAGTTATTGTGTTACATCATTTCCACGCATTCCGGTCTTTCAAATAATCGTCTACTTTATAATAAAGCCTTTTACCCATGAGCGTCAAAAAGACGCTCATGGGTAAAGGTGTTTGTGATACCACCGTTGTCTCTGATTTCCATAACACAAGCTACTTACTTTGGAATCAGAGCAATGTATGTGATGTTGTCAAATATTTATTTATTTATATTTGGTATTTCAGCGACTTTACCTATCCCAGAACCTACTAATGAATCTACCACTCCCAGATTCCGCATACTAGTGGCTAATCAGCAAACGGCAAAGAACGAGCGTGGTTAATTCGCTAACGTGTGTTCAACTAATGTCATCTAATTGGTCAGTAACCCTTTTTCATCAGTTAAGCGAAGCGGTCATGGCGGAGCTTGACAGACTGATCGTATTCGATCACGTTTGTTAAGAAACGCTCGGTTCGGCCAGGTGTCGGATGGGTGACCGTTAAGTGGCATTACAACTGAGCCCTGCCAAAAATGAACTAAAAAGTTAAATAATAAGTGTCATTCGGAGGACCTCTTTCGATAAAAAATTGTTCCACAAAACGGTCCCCTGACTGCAATGACACTTGTTTTTTTTGGCAGGGCAGTCGTGTTTTTAATATATATATATATATTTTTTTATTATAATAAAAAATACCTTAAATATCTATTATAATAAATAATAAGATAAATCCACAGAACGTGTCATTATTTATCAATAGTTCTACGGTAGAACTGACCAGTAGAATAAGTGGGAACAAAACCTCTTTTTCCGCTGTTCAGCAGCACGTTCTCTAATAGTCGGATTGCGGTATTTTTTGCCATTGGGACCCAAACGTATTCCGTGCTTGTGAGTTTCTCTTAATGGCCCTCTATGGTGTTGCGAAGTGGGGGTTTCGTAATTCCACGAATCGATTTCAAATGGTTGAGCTCTTGGGATATCTATGAAATTAATAACGTCTTGAGAGAAACTTAAATTCTTATTAATAATTTACTTCTTATTAGAATAAACACTAGCAAAATACTTACACTTGCACAATTTCTGAATATTAATGCATTTTTTAGACTAGATGCAATGTTAACTAGAAAACTTTGTCAATATTACTTTAGTATTTATATCATAATCATAACAGGATCCAATAAACATAATTATTTACCATAGAATGAAACAACAAAATAGGAATAAAAATATACCGCCTTATTCATAAAAAACCTTAAAATAGAGTTATAGTTTAGTTAAAATGCTAATAAGGCTTATTAAATGTTTTATAACTTTTATTATTCATAAACGTATTTTAAGTAAATGTTCACATTGAGTTTTTTAGCGTTATTATGTTTTCGTTCTGATGAATCCATAGGCAAAACAGGCAAATCTACTGGCTGATATCCAGATCTTCCGAAAAAAAGAAAACAATTATCTGTCATTCAATGTCAATAATGTTGTAAAACAGCGTGAAAGCTGTCACTTCAATCAGCTGTTATGTAGTCGGCCATGGTATTCACTAAAACATGGATAATATAGGCAGCACCCTTCTATAACTTTATCAAAGGTAGAGGTTACTTGGAGCGTTTGTCGCTATAGAGCCATTATGAATAATGATTTTCAAGAAATTCCTTATAACAAGCTTATAGGCCTTCTACTTACTCTATAGGACAAATCGCGTGATCTAGCAACATTTGAACAACCTCCGATTTCTCCAGCATAAATAGCACAATAGTCGATCTGCAATTGTTATGGGAATTAAAATATCAAATGTCACTGCTGTGGCACTTTCTCAGATGATAGAGAGTTTGATAATGAAAGATTATAGTATTATTATACTTGGCGTCAGATTATTGATGATTGATGGCGGATGAGGATGCCGTGTCTGTTGTTGCTTGAATGGATTTATAAACCAAACAGGAATTATCGTCGTGTTGTAGAGAAATTTGCTTTATGTAAGCCTGTAAGTTTAAAAAGATAGGTTTCTCAATTTATGTTTGTTTTTTATTTTACCCTTGCGAAGGGGATTTGTTGACTAGGAATAAAGCGTAAGCAATTTTAGAGAAATAAATATTCGCGAGTGAATAAACTTTGATATCATCTTTCATGAATATCTTCAAGTAGTATGAAATAATATGAAAATAATGTCGAAGTAACTCGCACACTTTGATTATTTCTCGAACATTGAAATAAATTTTAAATTGTGTGCTAGAAAAGATTATCTTATTGCAGACTAATGTTTATTAATATTGTTATAAAAAAACCAATTTTATGAAATGACACAGTAATAAAAAAGTGGTGGTCATCAAAACAACTTTTCTCAGATACCTTAAATGGAATAAATAAACTTAATAAGAATAAACACCAATTTCTATTCAGTTGGTGTTTCGCGTTTGTCATTGATGAATGGCTAGCCTCTAGCATCAATTAGTCTAGATAAACTAGATTGTTTGCTAAGCATTGTCATGCTAGGCTGCGACTAGCCTAAATACATCTGCATGGCTGTTTCTCTTTGTGTTGAGAAAAATACGGTTACAATCGTTTTGGTACAAAAATGTAAATAAGCTGCGGCCCTCTAGCGGTAGGATTTATGTTTAACTTTTCTGTGTTATGTATAACGCTTGTGATAAAATACTTACTTACATGTTTTTTGTTTTATAGAAGTACTAGCGACTTCGTCTGCGTGGACAATCGTTAATGCCTAGGGATCCTTTGACTGGAATAAAAAGTATCCTATGTTTTAATCCAGGCTATAAACAAAATGTGTGCTAAAATTCATCCAAACCCGTTCAGCCGCTTTTACGTGATTGAGTAACAAACATCCAAACAACTTAACATCTGAACTTTCTAATAATATAATTACTTATTATAATATCAGTAGGATAAGATAGAAGTATAGAGTGCCATCAAAAGAATTCATAGAATCTAACATTAAAAAATCGGCTGTGTTCATCCTAGGTTTTAAAATTGATGTCTTTCTCCGCAAATAACATACATGCTGCCTTAGTTAAGTGATAAATACAATTTTATTGTAGAAAATTCCAGTCAATCAAAATAAAACATCAGAATTTATATTCGCTAGTGTCCCTTTGGCCAATCAGTCACAGTTACGGGTCATACACTTAGGGTTGCCACTAATGAATGGGGTGAGGACAAGAGCTTTGGTTCGGATTACCAATTCGGATTACTTTATGGAACTAAATACTCTCTATCATCAAATCGGATTACATAATTATCAATAATAGTTAAGTGTTATCAATGTTTTAGTACTAATAAATAAACTGAAAACCTTATACGAGAACTAAAACGAAAATATTCTTTATTAAAATACGCTCACAAAATAAGCATTTTTAAATCGTCAATTCTTTTACCTTGCCCACCAATTATGACGTCCTTTAACTGACAAGAAAAATGGGCGCAAAAAATTTATCAGCTTTATCAGATGGAACGATATTTACAAATTAGTTCTCGATTCTGTCATCAGTACTTATACGCGCCGTTTTTTTTTCGATAGCTGTTCGTGCTAAGAGTACAGATCAACGATCAGTGCTGAAAGCTTACTAAAAACTATCATAAGCTAATGTAACATTTAATTTTTAAAATGAGGTGATATTAAAAAGTAAAAAATACAAAACTTTAATTTTGAAATTGTTATCCGTCGTTATGTCAAACACATAATTATGTTTTTTTGCGGCAGCCCTAGCCTTTATGCGGTTTGCCCGTATGCGCAATATTTTTAACTCGAATTGATATGTTTGTTTTGGCGTTTTAAGTGACATTGTGGAGTTCTCGGAAGGTTTGGTGGTGAGGGACAAAGATAATGTAATCACTACGTTTTAGTAAGGGACGTGAAGAAGGTTAACCGACGGTCGCAGATTCTGCTCTCGTCTTGAGACGAGTATTAACCCTATCTTTTCTATCGGTTTAGTAAAAAATCATCAGTAAGATGAAAATAATTTTTAAAATTATTATTTTAATCTCGTATGATTTACTTATTTCCAATAATAGAAAATTACATTAAACTTTTGATGAATTTGTTTGGTTATTATTATAATGAAGGTAAGTCATTAAGCATTAAATAAACTTTTTAAAATATGTATGTAATCAATGATAAAAGCAAATTCTGTTAATACTTTGAAGTGACGCGTTGATCTCTTTTATACTCGTAGATACGGAAAATATGAAAAAATACCTCTTACTACGAAATCTTTGAATCCGCCTTGTTTAAATAATATATCGTTTTTATTTAAACAGCTGATTAAATAACTTGAATGCGGCTTGCTTCCTCACTTAATATTGTTATTTTTCACTTTGAAGCACAATCTTTTGAATAAATTTGCGATTTACTAACCAACATTTTTGTATAAAATTGCCGTATTTTATTTGTAAAAAAAGGTTTTATTAATTCTTCAGTCACGATTATTCCACCTTCCTTATTATAAAAGAAACATCATCAATTTATGTTTGTTAAAAAAAGTTGAATTCCTTATTGTCTAGGAAACATCAGTCAAAGTTTACTATAATTACGATGTCTGTTTTAATTGCTAGTGATTGAAGATCGGGCATCGAACCTTGAACCTTCAGTGTGCGTGCGCATGTCACATGGATGGTTATAATAAAATTGAATAGTTAATTCATTAAGATGATATGTGGTTGATATGTTCTCCGTGAGGCGTTCTGACGTTGATGTGATTGCAGTAGGCGTTGACTGTTTCATGTTGCGCAAAAATAATAAGTCTAGAGCAATCTAAATATATAAAAGAAAATAAATTGACTGACTGACTGGCATATCAACACACAGCCCAAACCGCTGGGTCTAGAGATACCAAATTTGACACGTAGGTTCCTAATAAGGTCTAGGGGTGCAATAAGAAAGGGTAAAATAGGGGATGTAAAATTTTGTATGAAATTCCCTCAGTTTCGAAGCTAGGATCTTAAAATTTTGTGTTTAGGCTGACGATTGAAAATTAATACATACATGTCTCAGCGTTTTTGATAATTCCACTCCCGAAGGGGTGAAAAGGGAAATGAATTTGTTTGTAGAAAATCCTTGATTTTGATGTAAAAATCATTAAATTTATAATTCAGACCTATGGATGAAGACTAACGCATTGTGTATCGGTACTGTTAGGATTCCAATTCTTAAGGGGGTGAAATGGGTAAATAAAACTAGCAATCGATGTGGATGTCGTTGTTGGGGCTTAATGAGATGTTGAAAAATAATATAAAATTGATATTTTGACTTCACACTTCGTAGGGTTTTAAAAACAAATAAGCAAACACTTCTTTGTGTTTTTTTAAAAATCAACACTTTAGGGGGAAAATGGGAAAAAGTTCCTAAAAGTCGATATACAAGGTGTTACAAAAATACCCCTAATGCCGAATATGGTATATAGGGACCATCAAACTGTACAACTTTTACTATGGGACCAACTCTGAAATCGGGATCGGATTCATACATTTTGATATTTTCGATTTTAATTTTTGTATGAAACAGCTGATTTTTTTTCGCGATTTCAGAGTTGGTCTCATAGTAAAAGTTGATCAGTTTGATGATCCCTATATACCATATTCGGCATTAGGGGTATTTTTGTAACACCTTGTAGATGTCGTTATTGAAGTTTAATGGGATGTTGATTACAAACATGGCATTTATTTTGAAGTCCACTACGGTGCACATGATTCAACCCCTAAAGGGTTGAAATAGGGGTTCAAATTTTGTATGGAAAAATGATGTAAAATGGAAATTTCGACTTGAAACTTCGTAGGAGCCTACAAATAAGCAAATTATATCATTATTTTCCGAAAATAAACTTCTAAAGAGAGAACGGAAACGGGATAGTCATATCTCTGGATCCAATTCTGAATTTTTAAACCAGCTTCCAACTTTCTCGCGAGAAAGCACGCGTTTATGATTGTAAAAAAATCAAACAAGATAAATGGAGAGTAAGCCATATTGTACCGATTTCTAAATTGTATTATCCTGAATTCCCTACTAAATAACATAATTTTTCTGCATGCTTCACAAAACGATTAGACTAAAGCAGTGAATTACTTTCAGAAGTCTATACCTAAATGTGGTTAAAGTTCAAAGAGGTTTAGCTTTATAAATAAGTGCAAAAAATTATACACAGTTCCGGGAACTTGTTGGTTTTTTTACTTAGGCTCATGTAACCACGTGTAAATTCAAGTTGTTCTTGATCATTTCTTAATTAATGGAATTGATGAGCTTTTAATGCGATAATAAAGTAATAAAAATCAGCATTTCTTACTGTATATATTTATTTAATATCACGGAATACATTAATCTTAAACATTAACATGTTTTAGTTTTTTGTATTACCTAATACGAGTATGTGTTAAGATCACGCATCACATTCATATAAGTCGTCAATATGAGGATTTATAAAAATATTTTTATGATTGCCAAACTAGCTATTACTCATCTAGTAAATTATAAGTGATTATGCGGTTATAATTTTACTAAATCCCGTGTAATAATGAGTCGAGCGAGTGCCGAGCTCTGTCCTTTGCTGCCAGGTAAATGTACAACGCACGATCCAACAACTACGACTAGTAAACTGTGTGGAGTAAAAGTTAAGCTTTGGCGAGTTGAGCAATGTTCAGTAGTCATAGATAAATACAATAATAGATATTATAAACATCTGGTTTGAGAGCAATCATCTGCTTAGCTTCTGTAAAGGAAGCTTTGTTCGTTTTATGGCGTTGCTTCCCTTTTATTTCCTGTTTCATTCACGTTATGAAGCGTGTATGTTTTATTTCAGTGTGACATCAACTTCGAGTTTATAGTTATCGAATGTAAATTGTTAAGTCTGAAATATTGTTAAAGATTTATTATACCTGAGTTCTATTATTATGCTGATTGAGTAATCGAAGGACGTTTTATTTCTCAAAACGGAAGTTGGTTATTCCTCTAAAATACAAAAGTAATTTTGTTCATAAAAAAAAAATAGAATAGCTCTTTGAAGAAGACGTGTTCGATTTCGTACAACGCTTTTTATTTTAACTTCATCAATGTCATGAAATATTTCTGCAATTCTTAACAATCAGTTAAATAAAATTGGATGTTGAACTATTCCTTATTTATTTCTTCTTGTTTCCAATCAGAATTTACAACATCATTTTAAAATAAAATTAATTTTAAAATAAAATCATTACTGTGACTAATGGATTACATTATATTCGCATTTTTTGGTTAAAAATGTAAAATTTACACAGAAATAGCAAGATCATTATAAATTGTGAAATACAGATATTTCAATTACCAAATTCAAAGTCCACAGCAAAAACGTAGAGCTGAAGAAAGTCTTTTTCATGAAGTTCAGTACAGCGTAGTTTAACGATATCCTAATTAGTGTAGGTAGAAATGATTTTACAACAATAGTATTACAACAGCTTAATCTGAATAAAGGATTTCTATTAAGACTAATTGATGAATTCTTATGTTTTGCACCGCGTCAGTAAGTTGAGAGTTCAGGCGATGGGAAGGCCGCACATACCTTACAAGTGGGTCACATCTATAACAATCGTGAATGGGTAATTTTAGACATACAGCCCAGCGCAGCGTCAGACAATCCACGGACTTACTGCTTGTTTTATGGTAATAAATGTGTGCGATTTGCGAGGCTGTGACGCCCATTGACTTTACAAATTTAACGCTTGACTTGGCTGCAGGTTTGTTTACGTATGAAATAGTAAATAACTATTTTCGCAATAGGTAATAAGTGCTCACGAATTACGGATAAGGTAGTGAATTGAATAAAGAAAATCTTATACACAGAATAGCGCCTACACTATAAGATTTAGATTAAGAGCAGAATGAAGTAAGAGGGAGTGTTCGTTCAGCCATATTGGTTCAATAAAATATTTTCTTCTCTCTATCTAAAGTCTTTATATAACTTTCTTACCAACTTGTGATATTACTTTGATTTTTTGTTTGTGTTTTTTGCGTTGTTCATTGTACTTCATTGTACAGTCACTGCGATATAAATACTTGCTGTAAGTTTTGGATCTTACAGGTGACGTTATCACACGACCCGAGCTCAACCCGAACTCAATACAAACTCAACTCAACTAGAGCCCACTCCTGATGAAATGCATCGCTTACAATTTTGAGTCTTATGACACATTCTTCTTCTTTTTTTTTTGTTATGGCAATCTACTTTCCTCTTGGAAGTAATTTTTGCCAGTGTCAAGTGTTAAATAGTTCAGTGGTAGATATTGTTTAATTTTTCATTAGAATGCGGGTGCATCGCATTCCAATGCTGCTTGGAGCATTTGGCACCAAGTATATCAAGATAGTTTACTCGGTTAGTTCTGCCGAGGAAGCCACCACTTCAATAAAAGTCTCAGCTTCACACAACCAAGATCGCGCCTGTTTTAATTATCCCACATATTGTTCAGTTGCGTAGACACTTGTACCATATAACTGCACCAATTTTAAGACACAATATCCACTATGAATCAATTTGAAAATACTCGTAATTAAAATAGACACCAAACCGAACTCGACAAAATGGCGCCAAAAACCCATTGTCAATCATGACACATTAATAAGGCGCGGGCTGCGTTAGAGTTGAGTTTGAGGTAAGATTGAGTTGAGTTCGGGTTGAGTTTGAGTTGAGTTCGGGTTGAGCGCGGGGCAGGTGCATTTGCATCGACAAAATATAACGGAGCTTATTAATGTGTGTTAAGACTCAAAATTGTAAGTGATGCATTTCAAGGAGTGGGCTGCGGTTGAGTTGAGTTCGGGATATCATCTGAACGCAGCCTAAAGTAGTTTATGTCTAAATTTATGAAGGTTGCTATTTACGATTCGGTGATAAAAATTAAGGGTTTACGATTTCAATGGTGATCAATTTTTTAAGTTTTAGATGGTATCTTAGGTGAGTAGTAAAATTTGTTTAGTACCATGATTTTCCATCGTTAATAATTTGTTAAATTAATTAAAATCACCAAATCACATCCGTTAAAATCACCTGCGTAAATATTTTAAGTACACGTAAAATCATGAGTAATGTGTTTGTCGGATTTTTTACTTTTTGCGGTTTTCATTTAATTACCAAATCCAAGGTTATTGGTTAACCGATACAGCAGATTATCTAAATTATTATAAAAAATTATTTCAAGTATAACGTGTATAGGCTTTAATGACTGGCAATTATATCCGTTTATTTAATTAAGCTGGCAACTCTTTTCACGATTTTCTTAAAAAAAAAATATCGTTTGAAGTAGCTTCTTAATTAGCGTTGATAGGTCACGATCGGTTGTTGAGAAGGATTTAAGTTTTCGTCTTTTGAATGTTTTTGTTGAAACGCAAACATGATCCATTAGCTTGTAACGACCATAACGATCTTAATAATTAAATATAAATATTTGACAACATCACATACATTGTTCCGATTTCAAAGTAAGTAGCTAAAGCACTTGTGTTATGGAAGTCAGAGACAACGGTGGTATCATAAACATCCAGACCTGAGTCAATATAGAAAAGTTCGTTTTCTAAATTGACCCAACCGGGGATCGAACCCGGGACCTCGTAGATGGCGACGCCTTGAAAACCGGTGTACAAAGCCACTCGACCACGGAGGTCGTCAGATCTTATATTATTGAAAAAAATGAGCGTATCAATATGCGATTGCAAGTACGTTTATTAGTGGGTACAATAAGGCGGTATTTACACGGGTCGACTAGGCAAGCGATTTTAGTCAATTAGCGCTTTTTGAAGATAATAGCTCGAATCGCCACCTCATTAAAATTAGGTTTGTTTGATTTAACAAGCGATTGTCGATAAAAAACGCTAATTGATCAAAGTCGCCTGAAAAAAAAATTCTATTAACGTTTTTTTAAATATGTATATTTTACGAGTAATATGAATTATTTCGCAATTTGTGGTGTTGTGCGGTTTGTGTGTCCCTTCCTTACGAGAGATTTTATATATATTTTCACCCTCTGGATGCCTCCTCTTAAACTTAGTATATTTTAGGCTAAGCAATCGGTAGCAAAGATTTTTATTAGCACATTCTTTTTTTTTTTTAATGGGTTTAACGGCACTGGGTTCTTGCCCTTTTATGCCAAACATGATAGTACAAGTTTAGTCATAAACTTAATGGTACAAGTTCAATTTCCTTTTGTTCTCTGACTTGCTACTACAAAATATGTTGAGTACACTCTGTAGTACACTGCATGCAACATCAACTATGTAATGTAACTTGTTTTTTCTGTGTGCTTTCAAAATAAATACACCACGAAGGTTCAAGCACCTAATTATTTTTTAATCTGGTACGATTTCAGCATGAAGGTTTCATTTACACATTATTTTCTGTAATTTCTTTAAACGTTTAAAGAAATCTTTAGATGGAATAAAATAGTCAGCGAAGTATTGCGCTGCAGCAGTTTCAACATTCTAGTTTCATGCAGATTTGTTCTGCAAAAATGTAATTTAATGAGAATGCGGTTTTCCATGCGATTTTACGCTTTTGATTGTCTTTTAGGAAAATTGTTGGGTAACGACGAGAAATATGATCAATTAGATGAGGGTAATTATAATGAAGTCATTGATTATTAGATGTAATCGTCTTGATCGTGATCGCGATCAAAGAGAAACTTTTTTTTGTAGGGAACATGTTTTTTTTACTCCGTTTAAACATAATTTATTATTTAATGAGTTTTTTGTGTGTTTATATATAATTATAGCCAACTGCGTAATAGTAAAAATGACCTTTAACAGAGGATATAGATAATATTAACAATATAATGTAAGTATGTTTTCTCTTCAAACAAAACATATTTTGCCAATTCAAAAAAATATTGATCACTAAAAATCCTGTACTCTCTCTAAGCTATTATACCCACATAGTGTTTTAAGGCACTGATTAACTTATTTATCTATATAAAAGACTATTCTTGACTTTTAAATATCGGCTTGTAAACAACACTGCAATGAATGAACTGATGAAATCTTTTAAAAAGCGTTATAAGTAAAGACCCTTATGCTTAAGACGTGGCTGCGTTGCGTGGCATGCTGAAATGATAGTTCATTCTTTGGTTCGTCACAGTACAGTAAAGATACGTAGCAGTAATAAATCTTCATGCAACCCGGCTGAAAGTTCACCGATATGGGGTGCGGTTTCGCACGCATAACATTTTCAGTCATAATATGGTTTAAGAACGGTATAAAGTTTTTTCGCATAATGGTATATTTGCATAATGTAATATTCGCAGAATGATTTTATTGGCATAATGATTACTTGTACTAATTTCATTTGGCATTTTTGGTGAGCATAAATGTTAAACGCATAATTTTAACACACATAGGTAATTAGTAATTTAACATAATATACAAATGACATAATTTATTACTATAACCTTCATAGTCATAATTTGATTAACACTATAAAAAACATTTGATGGCCTACTTATGTTAAGACCTTTGGTAAACAGACGATTAGGTGCGACGACAAGCGAGCGTAGCGAGCAAAAAGGATAAAGCTTCGATTGTGGCCAACAACGCACGAGCACGGCGAAGTGCCAGAACCGATCTGCTGGCGTGTATGTATTATGCCACAAGTTGTTATGCTAATAAACGTTATGTATGATTAGTAATCGGTATGGGTAAAAAGTATGCAATTAAATTGTATGCTTTTTGATAATTTATTTTAATAGTATTTATGCGGAATGAAAGTATGCGTAAACATTTATTCGGTATTCATGTTATGCGGATTGATCGTTCTGCCATAAAACCTTACGCCAAAGTATATTAAGACTTAAAATTTTATGCATTCACATATGAACCCGCCGATATGATGCGCTAGCTAAGGAATCTTGGTATACCTATTCGGTACACATCAGTCGATTGCGCCACACTCCGCGATTAGGACGGCGTGCGTGAGAGCCGACTTATCTACGTAATTATGTCACGAAGTTATTTACTGTATTTTTCAATAAGTATGTTTTTAAGAATCAAGCGGCATATTGGATGAACTAAAATGCTGCGGTTAATTTAATAAAGCCTGTGTTCCAGACGCTTTGGCCATATTCGAAAACGCTTCTGTCTTTTGTTTTCACGTGTGCGTAGAGCTGCTACACAAAAACCGATCTGTACCCAGTGGCTTTTCTCTACTTTATATTGTGGTTGTTGCAGTAGTTGCTGCAGTTGCCCAATAAAACGTCTTCTGTCAGTCGGTCACGCTTGTACTACGCTCTGATGACTTGATAATTCCAAATCACTGTACCTACCGTGAATGACTACTTTAATTGACACCATGAATCTATAAAGTTTACAACAGTGTTTTACTGGCTCAAGTTTTTATCTTCAATGATGGAAAAGAATTAATACTCTTTTCGATCATCAATCTAGTCAATCAATATATCAATCTAGTGATTAGAATTAACTTAGTATAAATAGGTGTATGGAAATTTACAAATATCTGCCGTCATGTTACATACATACATTAATAAAAGTTACACTTAAATGCGTAAGAATAAGAAATGCAGAAAGCTAAAAACAACAGAAAGCTAAATTCATTTGCAACAAAACACTTTTTGACAGTATGAAATAAATAAAATTGTGTAACTCTATCATCAAAGAGACTAAACTCATTTGCCATTGTAAAAAAGTTTTTTTAATGTTTGGCAAAAGTCGCATTGGGTGGCAATCGGAGCTGCTGCTGTGCGGACTGAGGACCATAACAAGAAGTCTTGCGAAAGAGTTTTTATAACAGGTTTTTATCATGATTTCGTCTTAATCTATTTAATCGAGACAAAAATTTGGAGCTCTAAGGGCTTTAGATTGTGTTTTGAAACGTTTTTTTTTAAATTAGATCTGCATTTTTAACACGCAAATTCGGTTTGGTGTTTGTATTTTTGCCAAAGTTACTCAATCTTTAGTGATCAATGAGCTTTATTAAAAAAATAATCTTTGATCGTGTTTATTTTAAAATAGATTTTAGTATTCACAATGGTTTTTTATACAATACTAAATAACATACTAGAAGAGACACGACTCTAGTTAATTATTTAGTAACTTTGATTGTAATTATTAATGTTTTTATCTAATACTTATCCCATTAGCTATTTTTGTAAAGAGTTTTCAACTATATTTTAGAAGTGGTTTCTACTCTGAATTGAAAATAGTCGCGAATTATTTACGCAAAAATTGAGTTCTAAGATTAGTTATATACCAAATGATATTGGGTTACATGTGACATTTAGTAATGTGCCATTTTTAAGAAAGATTTTTTTATTTTTTATTTGACATAGTTAGGTTTTTTTCAAAACTGACTGTTAGAGATGCCTTATGGCATAACGTCCGCCATATGCTGAATTTTTTTTGGAATAGTTATTTATCCATTTTTTTATAACCTCAATTCATCTAGAGCTAGGGACATACACACAATGTATGAATGCCATCGCGATAATGTTGCGTTCGCTATGCGAAAATCGTGGGTCGACCAAACAATTAAATACATATGCTAGAACGTTACATGTACTGCGAAGGCCGCACTAACATTGAAGTTTATACAATTTCAACTAAATAACAAGAGTTTAAGTTATTAAATATATTGAGGAGCTCGGTGACGCAGTGGTATAGCGTCTGGCTCAGCGAGTTAAGCAACTTTCGCTAGGGTCGGTTATGGGATGGGTGACCAAAAATTTACATCTCGAACTCCTCCGTGCTTCGGAAGGCACGTTAAGCCGTTGGTCTTGGCTGCATTTGTAGTCGTTAGCACCCGCCAATCCGCATTGGGCGCGCGTGGTGGGTCATGGCCCATTCTTCTTATCCACCCATAAGGAAGGCTTGTGCCCCAGCTGTGGGGAAATTAAAAATGACTGATGGTCGAATGTATAAGGTCTTCTTATAACGAATATAAATTTATATGAGCATGATATCTATCTACTCAATAACTTTACAAAGATACAAGCAAAAGTTTTATTTCTAAAGATAAGCAAGCACGTCTAAACAGTGAGCTTAGATCAACAGCAAGATTGAACTTTGGTACTGCGTACGAAAATAAAACCATGGCCCATCCCCAATTTTTTCCTTTTTTTAACTTGAAAATGCTTATTTTAATACACACTGACCTTCAAAACTTAGTATCCTACTTTTAAAATTGCAATTTCTCTTAAACAATAGAAGTTAAAGTTTTTAAATATTTTGTTTTTCCACGAATGTTATCGATTGTGAAGTTATTATTAAAAAATATATGTTTTTTAGTCCCTTATATTTCGTCCCTTTTTTATATTCTGAGTATTTTAAAAGTTATTACAATTTCAAAAGTGTTGTACTTAGGTTTTGAAGGCCAGTGTACATTGGTTGTGTTAAAACACTTAATGTTTCTAAAGTAGGTATCTATGTCAGATCAAAAAATCTGATTATTTTAATTTAAAAGTCTCTTCTCTAAAATAGTAGTGATAAATCATAATGAACTATTCCTTATACAGTACCTAAATATCATTAATTGGATAGTACAAAAGTCAAAGGCAAAACCGTGAATACAGAGCAAAGACTACTGTAGTATAAAGATTACTTGGTCGTGCAGTAATTAACTAACTCGAGGCGGATCCTCACGACCTTGGGCTTTTTTGGTTTCGGCCGAAAATTAGTTTTTACGGCGGCTAATTGCAGCTCGTGATGCCACGCCGTGTCTTCACAGTGTTTTGATTGTTTGTTGTGTTTAGCTTTTGATGGTTTAATAGATGGTTATCAGCACGGAAGCAATGGAAGTACTTACATTGAAAACTAGCTGTGGGGAATGCTATAAGTAGAATAGCACCAAAACTTAAAAGACGACATAAAGGAAGTACACCGAACAGCTCCGTGGACCGGAAAATGGGCAGCAGCGTATTTTGATGAAAACGGCCCAGCAAAGATCAACCCGCCTTTTATTATGCAGGACAAAATGCATTTGCGCATGCAGTTCAGCAGGAGTTTCGTATGGGCTCACCAGGAGGGGGCCGCAACACTGCCAGCTATTGCTGACAGTGCTAGCTTCCCACCACCGCCTTCCGTAATCCTACCCAGCTTCTAGTGGTTCGGTGGGATCTCGGGAGGGGGGAATATACCCACTAAAAAATCCGGCACTTGCCCAATCGCCGACGGTTGGTCACGAGAGTCCATTGTTGTCACTCACCCCTTTGTAAAGATCCACCCGCCTGCCAAGAGTGGATATTATGGCAACATTTTCCTCTGAGAGGTTTGAGTCTTGAGTGAACTGAGCTCTTAAGCAGTTGAACTGGTTGACAAATAATATTAAAATGCAATTGTTCATTTCCTTCACAAAAATCACAATGTGTGATATGTTTTCAAAGTTGGGTCGTTTCCAAGTTAGCGGGTTTTTAACGAGTTCTTTTTTCTTACCTTTTGACCTTAAATAAGTTTAATTGCTACATTAATTATTACCTATAGGTAAGTTTGTACAAGATAATGTGGAACTCAGTTTATTTATATTTCTTTTATTTCTCTTCCGTTAGTAGTTAACAATATTTATTTTTCAATAAAAACAAATACCTTCCTTAAACAAACAACTTCAGGAAGTATTGAAAATATGTACTGTTTGCATAATACCTATAACGCAGTACACAATTTTATTGACTTATGATTTATTTATTGCAAATAAATAGTAGTTAGGAATCTATTCAAGACCTATTCAAACTCGAAGCGATTCGACACCTAACTCAAAACAATTTTATTTCTTGTTGCGGGGAATCAAAAGCATTTCAATTGTTTATATTAAGATTTGTTATAGTATAAGTCGGTCTCAGTAAATTTAAAACAGCATCATGAAAATCAAAAGTTCCAAATATTCAGTTTTATGATGATGTACAATAATTACAATAAAAGAAAACATGTGTTTTTTCCGTTGCTCACCACCAGTAAACATTTTTGTAAGTGCATGTCACTTAAGTAATACCCGTTGGCCACAATAGTGACGTCAATGTCACTGAAATGGCAGTGGCATATCCGACCTCCTGCGATAAGGCCAGAAACCTTCCCACGTGGACCCTGGCCTTAGAACTATCGAGACGAGGCCACACAAAGTTAATGAAATGACGAAACGGGAAATTGGTTGAAGAACGTTTACATGCGGGTTAATCACATTTAAGCTATACAAATAAAACTCGCATGGATACGGAAATAGGATTTCACCTAAGAGTTTAAGTTTTTCCGCGGCAAACAGTGAGCTTCCCATACAAACGTAATACCAAAATGATTTGCAATTTGAGCATAATTAACTCTTCTTGTGATGTTTTTCGGATTGGGACAGTATTCGTCTAGGGTTCTATTAAATAAATAAAACATCTAAAATACTAAACCAAATACAAATTAATACGATTTACAGTTTTGTATGAAAAAATGTAGGGCATTTATGTATGGTTAGTATTTTGGATTTTTTATTCAATAGAACCCTAGACTAATACTACTATTAACTGATAGGCATATAAGGCAACGGCAGGAGCAAGCGCTACTTTGTCGTCCATCTCCTTGGAGTTCACAACCGCGACTGCATGACGTGAGAGTGCGTACAGGCACGGCAATGATGAATGAATGAAATTCTTTATTCAAATAAGCTCACATAGTAAGCATTTTTAAATCGTCAATTCTTTTACCCTGCCACCCACTATGACGTCTTTTACGATATAGATATCATTACCGTGGTACAGGGTCGCTCTCGCACCCGGGGCACTTTTGCGAGACATTCAGGCGAGGATGAGCGAGAGCACTCGGCCGAGAGCGGACAGCCGGCATTAAAACAACATGCAAATAATACCTACTTGCTTGAAAGTTTCAAAAATGCTTCATACTATGTAAGGTTTTCATTCATTCATACAAACTTAGGTCATTTAAAATTACAATAGATTTTTTTTATTTTTGTTTTTTTAATAATGAAGTCATTAATATTCTTTAATGTGAGTTTATACCAGTACAACACTAACTGTAACTTTCGTTTTGTCCCTTTCAACATACTTCGTACATACATAATTATGCATAAACATCCGCTTATGAATTCCCAATGAGTTAAATACATTAGGAATGTGATAATCGCCCCTCAAGTACATAATGTAGGCAAAGACCTCGGCGTCCGTATTTGGCCAGACCGGTGGTCATCTAACTCCATTGTTACATAACTGGCAAGTGTAGTTGGCATTTATGATGTTTTTGCTGGATTGTATTTATAACTCGTTTTTGTGTAAGGATTTGAAATATACTGGGTATTTTTATAAAATGTAGAAAAAAATAATAATTTGTCGTTTGTATTGTGATTTATTTTTATTTTCTGATTATACTTCCACTCTAATATAATATTATTTATTCCTTGCAGGTAATGAAACACTAATATAATTGATCCTGACTGAACGACTGAACGGAATGAGGATACCAAAAGTGTGTAAGTAAAAAAAGTGTATTTTCGTAAAGTTCCTTTTAACATAATTTTGGATTAGGAAAAAAGGTACCTAATGAAAGTGTTGATAATAAATTAGTATTGAGTTTTTTTTGACATTTCTTTTATATAATTAAGTTGAAATATATTGGCAAAAATACTACTAAAAATACTCAAAAAATATGAGGTGCTACGAGTGAGTCAGTGTTTTCTAACTAATTTTTGAATGGTTCGCACCAGTATCTCAGTATTTAAATAAATAAATAAAATTCTAGCGGGTAACCTATGTAATTTAAGTAAGTAGAAGCATATAAACAAAAAAATAAATAAATATTTGACAACATCACATACATTGCTCCGATCCCAAAGTAAGTAGCTAAAGCACTTGTGTTATGGAAATCAGAGACAACGGTGGTATCACAAACACCCAGACCTGAGCCAATATAGAAAAGTTCATTTTTCTAAATTGACTCATCCGGGGATCGAACCCGGGACCTCAGAGATGGCGACACCTTGAAAACCGGTGTACAAAGCCACTCGACCACGGAGGTCGTCAACATAGGTGGAGGTGGAGGAGGTGTTGTATAACAAATATAAGTAAAATTAAGTATGTGGGTCTAATGTTTTTCTTACTTATGTCGACAAGTTATATAGCAATATAATTGCTGTTTTTATACACAATTAAACAAGATGTACAAACAGATATTATTGTTGATCTTCGCTTCCTCAAATTATCTACAGTAACATATAGTCGACGTGTCTGTCTGTCCATAGGATGCGGAACGCGGAAAATAATAGCGATTGTTTGCACGCTTGTAAAAACACATCAATTTTTTCATGGATTTTGATTTCATTTGAACATGTAGATGTAGTAAAATTACATGTATGTATTTGTTAAAACTGAATTAAGAAGGGCAAGCACTTCCTAGCCCATTAAGCTCATTGTGGATAAAAAAAATTTGGTTCCTTGTACAATTCTTCTGCCTATATAAATAAATAAAAAAATGAATCGCTGAAATGTATGTAAGCGCATAACTTCAGAACCACTGCACCAAATTAAATAATTATTTTTTTGTTGTTTGTTATTATCATGACAAGGTTTGTATAAAAGAAAATTTTCACAAAATTGTACGGAAAGACGAAAAAAAATTTCTCTTTTTCGTCGTCGTTTAAATCACAATTTAATTAATAGATTGCACCACTTGTGTAAAGGGCGGGCAACTAGTAAATAAATAAATATGAAAGCCACAAATTAAGAAAATGCCGTTGAGGTTTTCCGTACGAGAAAGCGCAAGTCGCATTATTGAAAATTTTAAATCGGTTTAGTAGTTTTCGAGTAATCCTGAAAATACTGTAATTTTTTAGGTAACTTTTGAACGAGTTTTTACACGAGTACTATTAATTTGATACAAAAGCTCCTTTAACAATAAAGAGAAAAAAACAAGTTCTATTGGTATCTTCCCTAAAACATCACAAAAGTCAGTAGCTGCAGCGAATTTATTACTACTTTCGATGTTTTAGATGACTTGCCCTTTTATCCCGGGAAAATGCTTCCGCATACCCCCTGCGCTGGGAACACGAAATGAGGCATTGGGTTTATTTATTTGGTCCCGGCTGCATTTGCAATCGTTAGCACCCATCAATCCGCATTGGGCCCGCGTGGTGGGTCATGGCCCATCCTCCTTATCCACCCTTAAGAAAGGGCTGTGGCCCAGCAGTGGGGACATTAAAAATGGCTGATGGTCAATTAATGTTAATATTAATTTTTAGTTGAGAATTTGAAATGCGTGGAAATATGCGTGAATCTCTATCGTGTCGTGTATTACAGTGAAATACGTGACAATTGTACAATTTGTGACTCACTCGAAATAAGCTATTAAAATTAATTTTTCGATATTGAGTATAATCCCACTAGACTTAAAAGTATAGATATTTTTTAGTTAAAGAATTTGTTGTATAACAAAAAAAGTTTTCATAATACATTACGTTAACTGTCCTTTCATGTACTACGAGTATTATTTCGAGTGTATCCAAGTCTAATGTAACTCGGTCGGTTTTTCTGTATCAAATTTTATTTTGTTGACATGCAACTGACCTGGCCTTACTGACAACAACGTACCTAAGTTAAAATTTGGCACTAAACGTTGCCACCAAGGATTGCCATTTCACTTTGCACAAAAGTACTTTTTCGGTATGATATACCGATTTATCACGTTTAACTGTCAAAAGACAATGGGTTTTGACAGTTGAGTGTCGGTGAAATGCTATACAAGCTATACAAGGTGTTACAAAAGTACCCCTAATGCCGAATATGGTAGATAGGAACCATCAAACTGAACAACTTTTACTATAGGACCAACTATGAAATATCGAAAAAAAAATCAGCTGTTTCATACATTTTGATATTTTCTTCGTAATTAATTTTTGTATGAAACAGCTGATTTTTTTTCGTGATTTCAGAGTTGGTCCCATAGTAAAAGTTACTCAGTTTGATGGTCCCTATCGACCATATTCGGCATTAGGGGTACTTTTGTAACACCTTGTATATCGTGTTTCGGTGGTCATTCAAATTACCATTAAGTGCTAAAGGTTTTATCTTTATTATTAGTATGTTAATTCAGCCCCAATAAACATGCGAAGTTATTTGTTAGGTGCCATCGGGTGTCACTTTCGCTTTATGACGTCAGTTTTGGACCATGCTTGAGGTATTCGTTCTGTGGCCCTACCATGAGTTGATGCAAACTGTTTACGCTACCGTAAACTATCGGATATACTGCTCACAGTCAATGCGAGTGAAAGAGAGAAAACGATAGTTTACGGTAGCGAAAACAGTTTGCATCAACTCATGGTAGAGCCACTGATAACATATTTGTTTTAGAACTTTGATATATCTTTGAGAATATTTGAAATTGTAAATCGCCTTAGTCATTGTCATCACACTTAATAAATATATTATTATGAAATAAAAAAGTCCTCTCTGTTTAGCCTTGCAGCAACTTTCGCAAAGGTCGGTAATGGGATGGGTGACCAAAAATTTATTAAATCGAGTTTTTCCGTGCATTGGAATGCACGTTTAGCCGTTGGTCCCAGCTGCATTTGCAGTTGTTAACACTCACTAATCCGCATTGGGCTGGCATTTTGGTTTATGGCCCATCCTCCTTATGCTGATATCAGAACATTATGGTCACATTTTTTTTTTTGCTCAGGTACCTTTTACCTTCTTTGTAGCCGACGACTAACATGTAGTTTTTAAGAATCATCAAATGAAGATCACCTCACCTTGGAGGTGACTTTGAGGTTCCTCAAATAACAAAGAGCCCAGCAAGAAACCAGTAGGTGGATCATTCCGACAGATGGCGCTTTTTGTACCTGACACAGTCTAATTCACGTCACTTTTTTGTTCAACGATTGATGCTTTTTTTTGTTAAAAAAATGTAATGGGAACTTTACTTATGACGTAATAACCCCTTTGTTAGTTTTTTTTTAATGTTTGGTTGTGCGTTAGGAATACAGTGTGACGTTCGTAAATAATTTTAGACAATAGACTTTTTATGTGCGGTACAAGAACATCTTAAAATATGGAAATTTAAAAGTAAATTTGAAAGTTGTTTTAACTTAAACAATCACAGATTACAGTCATAAATAATACTAATACTAGACTTAAATCCAAAGTGAAATTTCAATATGAGGTGATTATAGTCCAATTTCTTAAATTAACATAAATAAACATTTTCGTGAAAATTGTGGAATGGTCATTACAGTTTATAATGAGTCCGTTATTATTTCAAGTCCAACCTCTTTATTTATGTTTCATATACACTGGGCCGCAAAGAAACTGGACCACCACATTATTTTCATACAAACGAGTTAACTTTGAAGCCGTGGTTCTCTGCCAGGAATTGACCGAGCTAAGATAATGATGATGGCTATCTGGATAGACTCTCTGCAGAGTGAATGGAGGAGATCCAGATCGCTATACACATCCAACTGATCTGATCAGCATTCTAAGAGATATAAGTATCAGAGTTTTCAGTTTCAGGATTTCCATACATTTTTACGACCTCCGTGGTCGAGTGGCTTTGTACACAAGTTTTCAAGGTGTCGCCATTTCTGAGGTCGCGGGTTCGATCCCCGGCTGGGTCAATTTAGAAAACGAACTTTTCTATATTGGCTCAGGTCTGGGTGTGTTTGATACCACCGTTGTCCCTGATTTCCATAACACAAGTGCTTTAGCTACGTACTTTGGAATCGGAAATAGAAATAGAAATTTATTCGTTCGAAATACGGTACAAATTAATCATATAAAATATTTAAGGTACAAGTTCAGCGTGTTCCACCAGTTACTGGTATACAAAAAATTACAAAGTTATAATAAGTTACAATAAAATAAAATAATTAGTATGACAAATCTAATAATTAATTATATAGGTATGTCATTTCAAATTGAATCGTTATAATTTTTATTTTGTTATTATAAGTGATGCTTAAAACATGGAGCAATGTATGTGATGTTGTCTAATTTATTTATTTATTAATTTTATGCTAATTTCACGTTTTTTTTAAATATCCGTATCTCTTAGAATGCTGATCAGATCAGTTGGGTGTGTATAGCTATCTGCATCTCCTCCATTCACTCTCTGAATAACCATCATCAGATCACAGCTATGTCAATCTTTGGCGTAGAATCAAGGCTTCAAAGTTACCCCGTTTGTATAAAAATAATGTGGTGGCCCGGTTTCTTTGATGCCCAGTGTAGTTACTTACCAAATCGAGTTTGTTGGCCTGCGGTTGTAATAACGCTAATTGCTACCAATTGACAATCAACACACCCACGTGGTAATAAATGGTTAGTACGGCGTTACTATTTGCATATGAATACAATTATTATTTTTTATTTGAAGCGAGTGTCGCAAGATGTGTTATTTGATACACTATTTTAACCGACTTCAAAAAATGGAGGAGGTTATCAAGTCGACGGTATTTTTTATGTATATTTTACCATAACTTCGCCACTTCCTATTCGATTTTAATGATTCTTTTTTCATCAGAAATAACAAAGTTCAGGTGTAGTTTCATAAAAAAAATACAGAGATCTGGCTAGTAGTTTATTTATAATCCTGAAAAATTACAATTATTAGCTAACCATCGCACAAGTTTTTACGGATTTTCAGACATAACTTCTTTGTTTATAAACCGATTTAGATGATTCTTTTTTTGTTTCAAAGAGAGAGAAAAGATACGCGTATCAATTTAAAAATAACATTTCTAATGAAGTCGGCTGGGGATTTTAGAATTAAAAAAAGAAGTTATCCTTCAGCCCCACCTGATTTCATTAGACGTGTTTTATTCAAATTGATATCTAACTATTTGAATATTATTTATTGCTTTTCAGAGGAATTTAATTTTGAAACTGTTTTTGTTTATATTTTCAGGTTTTTTAAATAAGGTTTTATTAATAACCTTTTGGAGCAAGAATACCATGAAAAAAGCTCGAGCCTAATTTTGTAATGTATCATCCTGTGACCACGGGACAGTCGAAAATACGTGTACCTATTATTTCAATGTTTTACTGCATCCACAAATTATTTTTTATAGTTTGTTAATTTGATATTACTGCATTCTATTTATAAATACCTAATTAAAGATTTTTAAAGTTACTCTTAATCAAGATGATGTTAAGAAAGATCAAATGGACCACATTCATTATCATAATTTTACTTTATTCCATAATTTCTTTTCATGAGTCAAAAAATTAAAACCTATAAAAAAATGTGAAATGAAATGAAAAGCTGTTGGAATTTGGTTACGCCATTCACCTAACATTTAATCATAATGTTTTAAGCATCACTTATTAATCAAAGTTTTATTAAGAGATTAAGCCTGGCCTCGTGTGTTTTGTTCCGTCGTTTTAATTAAGGCCTCATGGGTTTTTGTTGTGTATTTATGACTTAATGAGAGCTGTGGTTGTTGGATTGTGTACGAGTATTTATTAAACGTTTAACAAGAATAATTATTTGTTGTAAGGCGGGATACACACTAGATGAAATCTGTTAGGAAATAACGTTGTTTTCTTGGGTGTATAAATGCTTTATTAAACATTTCATGAAATATTTTTTTCTAAGTGTAACACAGGTATTTTCAATCTTCATTTGTTGTATAAGCAGTGATTTAAGGTAAAGTATTGCTCGTTAACAAATTAACATCCTCATAATAAAGATTGTATAGCAGATATTTAGTTACACAATAGTGACACTCTGTCAAATTATTTAAGTTTGACATTAAAAAGAAAGGGACAAAACACTGTCTAACTGTACATCTACTATACAGTCTTTATTATTAAGGCTACCCCCTTACTGTGAAATAAACATTAATTTAGCAGATATTTTGAACGCATGTTAAAAATATCATGGTTTATTTCGCAATATCATTTTTTCTTTAAATAACAGTTTTTATTGTTATATTATACACTGTTGTCGACTTAGAACGGTAACGTGATTAAAAAGTTTTTGTATACAAGGTGTTACAAAAGTACCCCTAATGCCGAATATGGTAGATAGGGACCATCAAACTGAACAACTTTTACTATGGGACCAACTCTGAAAAAAAAAAAAAACAGCTGTTTCATACAAAAATTAAAATCGAAAATATCAAAATGTATGAAACAGCTGATTTTTTTTCGCGATTTCAGAGTTGGTCCCATAGTAAAAGTTGTTCAGTTTGATGGTCCCTATCTACCATATTCGGCATTAGGGGTACTTTTGTAACACCTTGTATAAGCAAAATTCGATTGCATTTTGTAAATATAAATATTTTCTATGAACCATTTAACTTTCATGCGAAGAGCGAAAAATTTAAAAGTATACCGGTAAGTTCTGCGTTTTTGTCCAAGTGATGTAATAATCAGATTAAACAGTTTTGAATAAAAAAATATATGTTTTCTAAGGTTTTTGATAGTGTGTCTACTACCTAATATAACATCCAGTGAGAGATTGTAAAGCTTGAAGAACTGTTATATTGGCAATGATTTCAACTGTTACGCATGAGGTGTTATTAAATAACTATGTAATTGTATTTTGCAAGGTTAGATTAACAATTGCTAACTATAAAAACCTTTACAATATTTCAATATCCGTAAGAAACAAAGAAGAAATTATTAAGTGAACCGAAAAAATCAAATAAAAATGTAATGTGCCTGATAAAAATAAATGTAAATAAGGAAATATAGCCTTAATGATTATCATCATTTTGTCGCGCTCCATTTGACAATAATGAGGCAATCATAACAAACATCAATAACATGCAGTTCCAGTTATAAATTACTGCCTTGCTTTTATGTTTGTTTAACGTGGTTTACTTACATAATCTGCGTTACGTCTCACTTATGTATTTTACTTAATATTACCGCAAATTACTTTAAGTTACTATGCAGTTGAGAATCTTATGTTTTTATTTTATGTCATTAAAATTATTTGTAACCTACTTCCGAAAAAATATTTTTTGCTGAAAAGTCATAAATTTGTTACATCGTGCTATAATAAAATAATACTATCAGACATGTTGTAGTGAAATTAGGTAAAAGCATGTTTAAGATAATAAAAAATAGCAATAAATAGAAAATACATATTAGGCCAATTACTTTTTAGATGTTGAGTGTGCATCCAAGTAAATTTGAGTTTTGTGCATTTTGCTATTAAGCCAAATTGCTCTTTAGAAATTGATTTTAGGCATTATGCAACTTAGGCATTCTGCGTTTTAGACGTCGCACTCATGATCGAAATATTTTAACACTTTTATAAATTTGTCTTGGAAAAAAATATTGCAAAACTGAAGATACCTATAAGCAAACGTCAATCTTCAACCAAGGCTAGGGATGCGAAACTTGTCATGTCATCTGATACACGATACTGATAGCAGTCAGAAAGCGTGACCGCTCATGTTACTCGTGTGTCGTCCGCGTTTTGATAAGGCTGCAGTTTCACGTATACGATACAAAATTAAATAAATTCAAATGACAACTAAAATATTTAGTACTGGTTCCTTTATCTAACAAATTGATAGGGCTAGGCGCTACATGGTTTTATTTTAGTGAATTAACGTTATCTTTCAAGTAAAGATATTATTACACTGTACTTTTAAGAAAACTGATGTGGAATACTGGGGATTCATTCAGATTAAGTGCTAATGTTAAAATTATTTTAAGCAAAAACATACGTCAGGTGAATGCACCCTTAACGTTTTTCTTCGCATATGTAATAAAAAACGTTGATTTTAGTAAAATGACATAATCTTGTCATTATCTAAATCAAAGATAATTACAAAGTTCAAGACTATAAGTATTCAGGTATTTTATAAATAAATTAATGCTAAATAAATCTAGCCCCAAACTAAGCAAAGCTTGTTAATATGTGCTAGACAACTGATATAGGTACCTACTACTTATATACTTTACCCACAGAAATTAAAATTCATCATTTTAATTTATGCCCGTCCGGGAATCGAACCCGGGACCTCTTGCGTGATAGACCGGCATGTTGACACACACATCACCCAAGTCATCAAATCTATAGGCACATGTATTTTGTTTATGAACCGTATTCCAGTTCCATAAGTAGGTTACGCCTGTTTGATTTATGATCTCCGTAGCAAAGTAAAAGTAGGATCAGCAAGGCGGAAATTTAAAAACATTAATTACCGCGACAATAACAGTAGTAGGTATCATTTGTACAATTATATCATGCGTGTCACACTCGGTCATGTAATCTGTGACATCACTAGTGAATTAGATTCGGCACCTCCCCTATCATGTTACGAACTATCATGGTTTTTAGGGTTAACATTTACATTTTTTTGTTAATCTTGTACTGGAAAGTGGAATAAGTATAAAAATGTTGTCTGAGTTGTCATTAATGTCTTGTGACCAGTCTTTTAGTTCCATATGCTTGATGGTTTTTAGGGTTCCGTACCTGAAAAGGAAAAACGGAACCCTTATTTGATTCTTAATTTGCTAATAATCAGAAGGTAGTTCTATATGACAATATGAGTTCCTATAGTTGCACACAAGTCCAAGTAAATGTACATAGTTTGTAAACCTTAATTAAACTTTCATCCAAGCCTTTAAGATACAGACTGTACTTATAGCAACCTCACACTATTTATTTGTATCACGTTAGTTAGGCTAAAATTGAATTCGTTGCCTAACATGGTTTTACGCAATACCATTAGAACACTATTTTGTAAAGAATTAATTTCATAGATAAACCTAATAAAAACTACTAGGTACACCGAAATTGTCTGCATTGTGATAGGAAAACTATCAGGGGGAGTATACCACAACAGAAAGCCTCTCAATTTGATTGATAAGATCTCTATCAGTTGTCAATGCGGCGACCACTCCGGTCCATGATCGTGACCACATGTCACGACTTCCGCATCGCAGCCGTGTAGATGTCCAAATGTTTGAATTTGATCAATCGCTACGACCAAAACAGACTTTGCACTCAATCATATAGACCATTTATCAATGATCTCATGTTAGGTTTTTATAAGGAATGCCTGATAGTGATTGGATTAACACTGGCGTTTTCGTATTGTTGCTTGACTAATGTCAACCACCAACAACGAATTTGAAATTAGTTGGTGAAATATAAAAATGATACATTTAATAAATTTAGATTTTTCGCATTCACAATGCTATTTTTATAGCAATATTGTGAATGCGAAAGCACCAGTTGTTGAATGCTCCAGTTGATCTACAGAAAGTAGATCAACTGGAGCTATTACCTTAAATTATTGATTCACAGTAAAAAAATAACAATAGTTTTCAAAAGCTACGTCGCGGTTCCTAATTACCATCGCATCCCTAATTTAACATTGTACTTGCAATGTCATCTTTGTAAGAAAAAAAAAACCTTGAGCATTTCTGCTGATGATGGAAGGTGCCATGAGATAATATGTCGCAAGGGCTGCTCTAAACGATTTCGTTTCCGAACTGGTTCCAAGTGGCACGACGAATGGTCGATTAAGCGATCCGTCACGGTTGGTTACTGCCGATTGTCGGACCTACCTGATTTACTCAACGCGGATAACTATTCGCAATGTATTTGACAATTTATCGCAAAATGAAAGTTTACAAAAAGTTGGCGTCATACCGATAATTGTAATGAAAAGTCATCTTCACTTATTTAGTGGAATTAAATTCTTACAATAAATACTTTGACACAGTATTACAAATAGAGTCACATTTGAATTAAAGTTTGTAAAAGGTAGACGTCATACCAAGAAGTTTAATTAGAAGTGTTTGTCTTTTTCTTTCATATTATGAATTGAGTTTGAAGGAAGACAAGTCACATTTTAACCAAAATAGGTTTATTAAGCATTTTTTTATGAATATCACGGTTATTACGTAGGTAGTGTAACTTTACTCTATGGTTATTGTTTTAAGTTTGCAGTTTTAGGACTCGACTACAAAGCAAGTCGGCAAGTGTTAAAAGATTAAATAACAAAGCAAAGATTAAAAATCTTTTTGAGAATGTTGGTAAAAATGCTAATTATGCACACTAACCAATTAGGTATATTGCATTAAAGACATTTACAGGAACTAATTGAAAAGTGAAAATGCTGCAGACGCAACTGCGCAAAATAACATTGCTGCATACATAATTTCATTATTCCTTATTTGTTTTAATTGGCACTTCTTACTAGTTTTTGCTTTTGCAAAGTTGATCTAATTGTTTTATGAATAGAGTTCCATAAGAAAAACGTTTGAAAATGTACTTATTTTTATTATGTAGGTAATGAAATGTTATAATACATTTAGCTTGACTGAATGAATCATAACTAAAATTCGTTTCTGTAATTTTAAAATTGCAGATTATCGGAATAACACATTTTTGATTTCCTTTATTTCAATTTTGACATTTTTATTTTTACAACCTTTTTTGCCTTGTTTGCTAATAATAAACTTTTCGATGAAAACTACTTTCATATTTGTCCATCTAAACGACAGAGTAACACTCGCCTTGTTAAAAAAGTGCATGTCATTACTTTCCTAATATGACAGCAGAGTAATTATATCACGAGTGTTAAGGCAACTCACGCAGACAGTCAGACAGACAACGGGACGTTAGAAGATGAATCATCATAAATATGTCATTACATTTGGCCACAGTCAGCATAATCGTGCCTTTCCACTAGTCAATCAACAATGTTTTTGACAATGATTTTGACGACCTCCGTGGTCGAGTGGCTTTGTACACCGGTTTTCAAGGTGTCGCTATCTCTGAGGTCCCGGGTTCGATCCCCGGTTGGGTCAATTTAAAAAACGAACTTTTCTATATTGGCTCAGGTCTGGGTGTTTGTGATACCACCGTTGTCTCTGATTTCCACTACACAAGTGCTTTAGCTACTTACTTTGGAATCGGAGCAATGTATGTGATGTTGTCAAATATTTATTTATATTAATATTAATATTTATTTTACTACTCTTAATCATTATGTGCGTCGAAATCTTCAATTTTAACTGTTTATTTACGGATAATTTATTTAGGCCATAAATAAAATTGATTGTCTACTTAAAACTAAACATGTGTACTTATGCTTATTTTATAGTCATTTTATGACTTGTTTTTGACCGAGAGCGAAGCGTCTCCGTTTCAGCTTGAGCAAAAATGCTTTCGTATGTCTGTCCATCTATTCTCCTCTACAGGTCGCATTCTTCAACCGATTCTCGTTAAATTTTGTGAGTAGGTTCGATAATTATATAGTTTTGTCGCTTCAGTTTTTTTGAAAAATAATCAAAAAGTAACAAACACGAGGTTTACAGCTCACAGAGCCAATAGTATTAATTTTTGTGCGCACATGCATATATCGCAAATATTTATTATGTTTATTTATATAGTTATAAGATTCATGTTGGATCAGCATTGTGCAATTGCTTAAAAAAGATGGAATGTGGAAGTAGATGAGAAACACAGGTGAAAAAAGAGAAGTGCAGTTTTTAAAATTACTCATAATATCCACAAATGATGAGTCTTGTTGTCGGTACTTAAGTGTCATTTTTATTTGCAACAAAAGAAAGTACTTTATGTTACTCGAACGCAAGCTGTAGTTCTTTGTTAGTTTTGACTAATTGGTGGTGTGGTGACGTAACGGCGTTGTAAGTTTTTGAGACTTTCACAGCGGTACGCGTTGCGTCGCTGAAACACGACATTCTAAGAAAGGATTCAAATAAAGTGAATATAGTACGAGTCTTTTACATAGTATTTTTGTAGACCTATATATGAATCTGAGCCACCGTTTTTAGTTGATATTCCAAAGACTCACACTAAGCGTTTTGCTCCACATTTTATCATCTGTACTGCTAGAGTGGAACTCCTTGTCTGAGTCTGTGTTTCCTGATAGGTACAATCTGGGGCCTTCAATTGCGAGCACATAGGTTACTTCTAAATATTTGATTGAATCAGGCGTCACTTGTCGGAAGTCCCAAACCAATGTGAAAATAGAAACATATGTAGCTTACTCCCGCAAACTTTTTTGTGGAAGTAAGCTACATATATTTCTCTTTTCACAAAGGTTACTTCTAGGCAGGCGCATTTCATCGTAAATCACAATCATCGCTTACTTACCACCAGGCGTGATAGCGGTCAAGCGCTTGCCTATCTTACAGTAAAAAAACACTTAGCCATTGAAGTGCTCGATCTTAGCGTGTTCGGTCTACGATTGCAGCGGTTAAGAAACTTACGCTGGGGTCGGTCATCGGATGGGTGATCAAAAATTTATTATCCTAAGCTCCACCATGCTTCAGAAAGCAAGTTAAGCCAATAGACCCGGCTGCAAGCCAGAATAGTGGGTTATAAGACTAAGTTATAAGTTATAACCTATACTCTTAATCCATCCATAAGAAAATAATTATAATTATCTTGAAGACAAAACAGGAGGAAAAAAAGTAGTGTTGTATGTACGTAAATTACCCATTCACTACTTTTTTTTTGTTTTTTGAATGAATTAAGTATTTATTCAAAACTGCAAATAAAATGTCATTCATTGCAAAAGCAAAAAAAGTAGTCTCTTACGTAAATTACCCAAAGTCTGTTGCCTAAAAAACATAATCAAATGGCGACCTATAAACTATAATTATGTTATTTTTAATTTAATTATTTACGGAAGATGCGGTTTATATCGTGAGACAAAATTAATTAATTAATTTGCAAAACTAGTTTCCATTTTGCTGAGAATTTGGTCAATAGCAGATCGAATCCAGTTATTAATGTATTTCATTAGAATAGATAATTTGATTCAGGTAAGTAATTTAGTCATTAGTACAAGTAACACTTTTAATAATCACCCGGTGTTGATTTAGATTCGACGGCTTATTTAGTAAGTTTAGCTTAGCTTATATAACGGAGACGCGTTGAATAATTATCAATAAATTCAGTACGATCTACTGTTTTCTTAACTACCAATTCACGAAAATGAAAATTACAAACGAGTTAAATTGGATCAAAGTACACGATTCTCCCGCAGAGAGGTTAACCTTGCGTATTATAAACTACCTAGTGCGGTTAAATCTGTGGCCTTTCAGAACTTACGAAACTTCTAACTGGGTTACCGTCAAAATATTATTAATTATATGGTTAAGACGTTAAAACTGTTAAAATAATGGTACTTATAAATAATAATATAACAAAAGACAAATACTTTAATTAAATAAAGTATTGAGTTGAAATGAATAGAACAAACAATTTTTTTAAAAGCTTAAAACCCAAAAATATAAATTATAGATAAGTAGTCTTCATTTCCTTCTGTTACTTAATTCAATTATTTGAAAGTGTTGACCAAATACGGCATTCTATATAAACTGTCAAGTCCTTATTTTTCGAAATGAATGAACCGATTTTATTGAAACTTCATACAGTTTAGGCAGAATACATTGGTCCGGAAAGTTAAATGAAAATATTTTACAGCTAAATAAGACCATTTTTTTAATTTTTCATAGATTTCCAATTATCTTTTTTAGACAGACATGTATCCTGCTTATGTGTATGAAGATTCGTTAAAATTGGTTCATTCATTTCGAAAAATAAGGACTTGAAAGTTTGAAATGCCCTTTTCGTCAATTTACAAAGGCTTTTTGATTTTTCGTTATTAAAGTTAATAGTTATTTGGGCAAGTCATTGAGGTCAAGATATTTGCGTAGCGACCGAACGGTCATTGTTGTACCCATCTTGTCATTCGATACGGCGAAAGTGTGAAAAGCTCCTTTTGTTATCGTCACTGTTACGTTTTGTCACGTAATATTAACTTAGACGTGGTCCAAGATGTCTATTAGAATGTGTGGGGTTATATAATCAGTACAGGATAACTTAGCGACTAAGTGTGAAACTTTGAACTACATGAAGTTACTAACTAGTACGTGAAAGCCTACTACATAAAACTGAGAAAGTTACGGTCGCATGTTGCTATCTATAATGTGGTGTTTACACGAGTCAACTTGACAGGCAACTTAGCAGGCGACTTTAATCAATTAATGCTTTTTATTGACAATCGCTAATATTTTTCGCTTTTTATTTTACCGACGATTGTCGAATGAAAAGCGCTAATTAACTAAAATCGCCTGTCAAGTCTACACGTAATAATACCGCATAAACTACTGAGTCCGTAACCTAAATGCGAAATACACTTGATAGATGAACTGAACATCGAAAGAATTCTAAAACGACACACTTGTGTTCGATCGGACGCTTAGTCGACGAGCTAAATATCGAATGAACTTTAAACGACACACTTCACTTCGACTGGGCTAATTCTCGAAACCGCGACCCTTGGTGCTAAAGTAGCTATTGCTTACCACTCGATCACCGGGCTCCTCTAATTTTTGTTATTCTTACATTTGAGCATATAAGTGAGAAACAGCCTACTCGATTACACTGAGGAATTTGTTTTTATTAAAATAAAATTAGTATTTATTTTTTAAATTAATGCAGTGTGGTAATAGTCGTGTTTGTAAATATTGTTTTGGGAATTTTGTGTTGTTACAAATTTAGGACTAAAGTTCAAAGAAATGCAGAGAAATGTCACTTCGTATTCAATTTATTATTTAATTAAGGCCTGCCACTATTTCTGATTCGGAATTCTGAAAAGGAATATGAAATTTATGAAAACTTCGAATGAGAAAATTACCGCATGTATGTGGTTCCTAGGGCCATAGATTTATATAGATTTGTTGCGTTCGGAATGATTCTGTTTCGGAATTCCGAATTAAAATTCCGTCTGTATGTGGCGGGCCTAATACCACGTCATGTTAAGATTGTAACATGCGTATAAAAACGTGACGAACAACGTTAATAAATTCTCATACAGGATAATGAAAATTATGATTATTTAATTCCTCGCTATGTGTATTGTTTGTTAATTTATATAATTTTGTCGGCAGGTAAGCACACGGTGATGTTCATAAAGTCCTCGTGACCAAACATGTGAGTGATTATGCTTTGACGTATGTACAGTTGTACCAGCCACGATTGTATGCAGTTTATGAATAAAAACTAGGTAGGTAGGTACTAATAATGACTTAATTGGAGTCATCTTCAGAGGATAAAGTCATATATAACAAACAGTTTTATTAATGAGGTTTAATAGGTAGAGATTAAATGCTAACATTTCTTTTATAAGGAAATTTTATTGCATTTGAATTTCATTTGAAAATGACTGAATTAGTATTGTAAAGTACCTATGTAAAGTATCTATAATAATTAATTATTATTAGACATCATCACAAACATTGCTCCGATCCCAAAGTAAGTTGCTAAAGCACTTGTGTGATGGAAATCAGAGACAACGGTGGTAATCACACACACACACAGACCTGAGCCAATATAAAAAAGTTGGTTTTCAAAATTCACCCAGCCGGGGATCGAACCGGGACCTCAGAGATGGCGACACTTTGAAAGCCGGCGTACAAACCACTCGACCACGGAGGATGTAAAGTACCTATGTAAAGTTAATAGCATTGATATACTTTTATTACCTCCATGGCTGCGTCGCGGCGGTGGGCGGGCCAAAGATAATAATCTAATAATAAGATATAATCTAAGGGGCATTTTCATTTGGGCTTATTTATATACAAAAAAGAAAAAAGAATACCTACCCAGGTGGTTGGTACCTATTGCTTATTTATTTATGACTTTATGACCAAACAAAATGAAACTTTGGAAAGCTATGTAGTTTAAAATCTTCACCCCCTTGCTAATAAAGATCGTATAGATGTTTAGTTGCTCACGGCCATACCACAAAAGATTTTAAAACACTGTTTAATTTAGACACTGTTTAAATGTGATGCCGTCTCCTTTAAATCATATTCTCAAAAAAGGGACAGCATCGCATTTAAACAGTGTCTAAGTTAAACACTTGTTGAACAGTGTTTTAAAATCTTTTGTGCTAATGCCGTCACTGTTTTGTCCATTTCTTTTTAATGTCAAACTTAAGGGGCTGACATGAGCCAACTAGCGACGCCAATCGATTTTATTTTATTTATTCTAAATAAGCCCAATTTCTTAAAAAAGGAATCAGTCAAGGTCTTGTGAATGACGTCTAACGTTTATTGAATAACGTAACTATACAACTGCTATACAATCTTTATTTGTAAGGGGGTTATAGTGAAGTATAGTTTCAAATCATTAAAAGTACTAGTAAGTTCACTCTAACTGAAGTCGTGACAGAAATATCCTTATGACATTAATTTAGATATGAACAATAGTTATACCTACATCTTTAGTAAATTATTACAGCACGATGACGTTATAATTATAGCAAATCATCTAAATTTATATTTCGAAGCTATAGGGTGTTTCTAAATTAATGATCCTAAAACTAATTAAATCGATAATTATAAAGATATGATATTATTATGAATCAAATGAGTATTAAATAGCAATTGTATGCCAGCAGGTGGTAATTTGATTAATGAAGGTTGGTTTAAATAGATAGATATCAATAGGTAGTATTGAATTTTGTAATCCGATGAAAGTCACAGTAACGTCTACTAATTAATCAAAGTTTGTTATTCTTCATCCCGATTATTACCCTTCGGTCCATCTGACCACTAAACCGCACCACCAGTGGTTGGTTGGTACTCCAATTTCTCAACTGACTACCAGTGACCAAATAACACAATGTTACTCCCATTTCACCCACCAGTGGTGTGTATTGTCCCATTTCACCACTGGTGACCAACTAGTTATATGGTGATCACATGGTTCACCACAAAAGTTACAAATGGGTAGAACTCACGCTGTCTCTGTCTTCTTTCAGCAAATAATATTGACAGCATAAGTTTTTAACTTCAAGTGCAAGTTTTAGTATCAGGCGTATGAGTTTAGAACTTTGTCACTCTAAAACGATTACTTTCTTGAACAGAAATCAATTGACAAATGACAACTAAAACAAAGTGACAAAGTTCTAAACTGCGTACATATTTTTAGACGCGACTATACGATAGCTTGATCGTTGCTAAATTTAAAGCTTTTACGGTGTTTTATATAATAACACTTCTAAACTATGGTCATTTGATACCGTATTCAATATTTATAGAGCTTTTGTAAACCGTTCAATTGCAATATCAACAGCTCACGATTTTAACAATTATTTGACTGTTGTGAAAACTTGAAAGGAACATTGCAAGACAGCCATCTCCCTCATTTCTGCAATCTTTCAAGTTTTTTTGAGACATACCCATTATTTGTAGAACAATGAACTGTGGCGTTACTTCATTTTAGTCAAGTGTTAATTATGAGTGGGTATAGTGTATGTTGCGTTAATAGCTAGTTCAGTTTACAAGAAGCTGTTATTTTGTAATATCTCTACATAAGATACTTAAATAACTCTCGTTATTAGTAATCAGCTATGCATAGGTTTTTTTAAGTCAATATTTTTTTTATTATTTGCCCTTATGGAAATAAAACGATGTCTCTGCAACTTTCAACGTAAACTAGACTGGACTAGATATTAGTAAGCCTGATTATTTGCCTTCATTGGATATTTTCAACTTAAATAAATAAATAAAAAGACATTTATTGTTCTCTCACACAACACACAACTCATCTCAGCATCTTTCAACGAGACAACAAAAATGTTTCACTTTATTTACCAATTGAGTGGTAAAATGCTCGACAACTAAAACAAGAAGTAAAAAAATTTACTGAAAAATTTTGTAAAATTTATCATCAATTGTCTTTTGCATGCGCCCCACGTTTTTAGCTTTAAAACTTCTTTAAAGGGTTGTAAATATTTACGGGAGAACTTATATTATACTTTATAGTCCGTTTTAAAAACATGTCTTTTACATAAACAAAATTTTCAGTACATTATTTTTATTTTCTGTTTTTTAGTCAACGAGTAAATTTAATAACTAAAAATACTCCAGCTCCTATCGGAGTACTTGTAAAGACAAATCAAACGAGCTCAAACTCGATGGGGTTGTGTGGTATTATTACAGAGTTCCTGTGGCCTTCTTCCGGCTCCATCATCAGACCCTGGACACTATTTACCAACAAAGTACTCGTCAAGACTAATCAAACGAGACCAAACTCGATGGGATTGTATAGTTTTATTACAGAGTTCCTGTAGCCTTCTTCCGTCTCCATCGTCAGATCAGCTCAGTGACATCATAATATTGCTTTGCCTTCCAGGTCTGACCCATGTTCAAAGTTTCTAGCGGTCATCGGGAAGTTAGTATAAATCGTATGCAAAATTTGTCCACAAACAAAGAAACAAACAAATAAAAAATCAATCTATTAAAACGTGTTAAAATAGAAAGAAAACACGTCCTTTAAGAAAAGATAAATCACATCTCATAGTTTAATAACTATGAGACGTGATTTATCTTTTCTTAAAGGACGTGTTTTCTTTCTGTTGTATAACTAATGTTATACATAGTATAATTTTCAAAATAGATTCCTGCGGTCAAAACTGTAAACTTACCAACCGCAATAACTTCGAGATGAATCGAGAACTCATCTCATGACATAATCGAATCGATTGTTAAAACACGAGAAAGATGGTTATTCGATCGATCTACTATCGTAATTGTTGGTGTAATCGAGCTAGCTACATTGTGCCGTGAAATTCGATAGCCGATTTAAATGTTGGAAATAATAGGTTGGCGGTATTAGTAACAGCCAATTAGTTTTACTGTCTTGCAACATGTATTCCATCACAAAGTAGCACTTCTTCGTTATGATTTGTAAGAAAAAACTAATTTATGTTGACATATCCGTACAACTTTCTTTAAAAAAACCTTTGTTTTAAAAATAAAACAAAAATAAAAACAGCTTCTAAGTTAATCTATATATATAAAAGGGAAAATCACTCACTCACTCACTCACTCACTGATCACGAAATCTCAGAAACTACAAGTGCTAGGAGTCTCAAATTTTGCATGGGGGCTCCTTTTAGGGCGTAGGTGCTCACTAAGACGGGATTTTGCGAAATTCAATCCCTAAAGGGGTGAAACAGGGTGGCAAAGTTTGTATGGGAGGACGCGATTCCTTGGCCCGATTGACTTGAAATTTGGCATAGACATTCTTTCACAAAATTAATTGAACACGTGTTTCGTATTTTTTTAATATTTATCACCTAACAGGGTTAAAAAGTGATATAAAGTTAATTTTGCTGTGATTGACTTCGACGTCGGAATTGAAACTTTTTTGTGCATTTGATTGATTAATTAAGAAAAATAAATATCATTTGTCATCTTAACGTAGTATTACATTCTCTTTGGTCATTTCCCCTGAGAGTAGGTAGAATGCATTTCATTGAATAGTACCTATGGCGTTATGTTGGCAGTGCTGTCATTTTTTCCTTCCTTGCGTTGTAATAAAATGCAAAATTATTCCATCAAATTATCAGTTTAATTTTAAAAGAATACAATATTCGGTCAAGTCGCCTATGCTATGACAATTAATAAAGCACAGGGACAAAGTTTAAGAGCGGCTGGTGTAGATTTGCAGTGATTGTTTCTCCCATGGCCAGCTCTAATGTCGCCTGCTCGAGAGTCAGCTCGCCGAATAGCCTTTTTATTTTGCAACCGGATAACATGACAAGAAATGTGGTAGGTATAGAACATGTTACAAAAATACCCCTAATGCCGAATATGGTATATAGGGACCATCAAACTGAACAACTTTTACTATTGGGACCAACTCTCAAATCGCGAAAAAATAATCAGCAAAAATTCAAATCGAAAATATCAAAACGTATGAAACACATTTTGATATTTTCGATTTGAATTTTTGTATGAAACAGCTGATTTTTATTATAGAGAAGTGTTGGATGATCGAGATTGAGAATCCTGTTAATGCACAACATATTTTTATTTAGAACTAGCTGCACCCGGCATGCGTATATTGCAATGCTCCGTTTTGGGACTTTCTCGGTCGTAAGCAGCAACAACTCGACAAAGTTTCAACATAATCGGATCAATGGTTTAGGAGTCCCGCCGTCTGTACACTTAGATCTTTTAAACTATGCATAAAAAACCGCATCAAAATCGGTCCATAAGTTTGGGAGCTAGGTTGCCTCAGACAGACAGACACACAGAAGTCAAACTTATAACACCCCTTGCGTATGTTGTGTACGTCGTATATACATATAGTGGTGGCCACATAATTAAGGACACAAGTCGATTTTCATACAAACGAGGTAATTTTGAAGTCTTGGTTTTCCGCTAGGGATTGAACTAGCTGTGATCTGATGATGGCCATCCAGGGAGTGAATGGAGAAGATTCAGATAGCAATACACACCCAACTGATCTGGTCAGCATTCTAAGAGATGTAAGCATAAGAATTTACAGTTGCAAGTTTTCATACATTTCTATACTAAATTCGCGGTTTTTTTAAACATATCCTTACATCTCTTAATGCTGGTCAGATCACTTGGGTGTGTATAGAAATCTGGATCTCTTCCATTCACTCCCTGGATGGCCATCACCAGATCACCGCTCGGTCAATCCCTGGCGGAGAAGCAATGCTTAAAAGTTACTTCGTTTGTATGAAAATCGACTGGCGTCCTTAATTTTGTAGCCACTACTATACCTATATAGATATCCTGTAGTATAGTCTAATAACTTCACACTCACCACATCAGTAACTACTTTGTACCCGTGCGAAGCCGGGGCGGGCCACTAGTTATCTATAAAACGCAAAAATATATATTCTAATAATTTGTTAAAAATATCAATATTAATGAAACACGTCTATTGAAGTCGGGTGGGGCGGAAGGACAACTTCTTTTTTTATTCTAAAAGCTCCACCCGACGTGGCTCATTCTGCTTTTATGTCGTCCTGCTGAGTTTACTCTCTGCCGACTGGGCAAAAGCAGAGTTTTTATGTCATGTAGCTGAATTGTCTTTGGGCTATCTCGGTACCTTGCTTTCATGTCATCCAACGTAAATTGTATTTTAGCGAAAAAGTCATTCTGATAGAGAGAGGCTAATGATTTGAATATTAATTCTTGCTTTTTAGAGGTATTTAATTTTGAAGATGATTTTGTTTTTGTTTTCAGGTAGGTACAAACTTAGCAATATCTCGATCACTATACATAATCATCCTATTTGACTTTTAAGAGTATTCTTATGTATCTTCGGAGTCCAAGGTCCAATACCAATGAAATTAAAATGTGACCACTCTTGAGATATTATACCCTTTCGACCAAAAATGAATCATCGAAATCGGTTGTTAATGGTAACATGGACCATCCAACCGATGAAGATGCGATGTTACTGTTACAAAAATCTTTAAATGCAGTTTTACATATTTTTAAAAATAAAGGAATGTTTCCTTTCAGTAAAAAGTTGCCATCATCAATATTAAGAGTATTTCCCTCCAACTACTGTCTTTTATTTTCACCCTGTATACATTTTAGCGATCAATTTAATAATTGTTTCCCCTTCTGCTTTTAACTGCCTTTATTTTTATTTTACCATTCTTATGTGTGTCTATAGATTGTCGATATTTTGACCCATTTTCCTATTTATTTGAATTGCCCTAGGTTTTCTGAAAGAGATTGAGGCATGCCGCCTGATGCCATATTTTAAATTGTTGTTTTATATTTGACATGTGCTTTCTTTCACAAGTGCAATAAAGAGTAATTATACTAAGTTATTAATTGCTGACTCACTAAAGTCATTTTTCAAGTTAGTACAGTGTGCCCTTTCGTTGACGTGTTACGCCACCGCCCGCCGGCCGGCATCGCATCACGGTGCGCCTGCGCAGTCAATCAGCCATTTTCGTTCGTCACAGAATAGAAGAGAACAGTATTTTATTTTACACAGTGTCCTTGAAAAATACTTTAGATACTTAGCAAGTTCAAAACATCAATATACTGATCACAAAAAGCTTTTTAAAAAACCGACTTCAAAAAAATCCTGAAGGCAAAAACAAAAACAACTTCAAAATTAAATAGCTCTGAAAAGCAAGAAATAATATTCAAATCTAATGATAGTTACGCATATATCAAATTAATAAAACATGTGTATTGAAGTCGGGTGGGGCTTTTAGAATTAAAAAAAAAAGTTGTCCTCCCGCCCCACCTCCCTCCTTTTGAAGTCGGTAAAAACTGCAAAACTTTCTTCAAAAACCATAAAAAACAGATCTAAGAAAAAAAAGCAAGATTTAATATTCAAGTCAATTAATTATCGTCTATTGAAGTTGAGTGAGGCCGGAGGTAATTTCTGACTTCTATAATTGTGTGCTTGTCTCAATATGTATTGTATTTTTTATTCTAAAAGCCCCACCCGACTTTATTAGACGTTTTTAATTAATTGATTTGAACATTATTTCTTGCTTCTTTAGAGCAGTTTTTTAAGATTTTTGAAGAAGGTTTTGCACACTAAGGCTAAATGCCACTATTTTAAACTCATACGCATAAGTACGAAAAGTTACTGTGGGCCTCGCAGGCGCGCCATTTCAACCTCTCTAAAGCCAGTTGCAGACCAAGAGGTAAGCTAATGAAAAACTATTTCAGCTACGTAGCTACGTTACACGTGTAACTAAGCTTAGCTTAAGCTTAGCTTAAGCTTTATTTAAGATAAATTGCTGGTATTTATTTGAACTGTGGCATCATGGTGCGCCCGCGCAGTCAATCAGTCATCTTCGCTCTCAGCGCCGAACGACATTTGGAGCGCACGATTCGTTTGTGGGCCGCGGCAGAGGATATGTAACAGTTTATGCTTTACTCTTGTTTATTCTTTATGTAACAAAGAGGACATTATGACTTTCGCCGGTTCGGCTTCGTAGATATAGATATCTAAAGTTCGAACTATAGGAAAATATTGACGTATTGCATTATTGTTATTATATCGAAACGTGTTGTTTACCTTATATTTATTTTTAAGATTGATAAGTTCTCAATAAATCAAATATTAATTTAAATAATGAAGCTGCTATGCTGGGTATATCTGCAAGAAATAGCATTTAAAAATAAATTCTGCGGAGCGGATCAAGAAATCGATAATTTAAATTTGGAATGTAATAACTTAAAACTAATTATAGGAACACTAAAAAAGACAATAATAGATACCCTTAAAAAACTGACCACAGATATTGGATAATTAAAGTAGGTTAAAAATATTAATAAAAACTTAAATCAGTAAAAAAAACAAAAAGTATCTCCTCACCGTGACAATGCTGTCGCATTGCCGTGACTAGGATTCGAACTTGGGTTACTACGGCCACAACGTAGGGTCCTAACCACTAGACGATCACGGTAAACCAGCAAACTTTTATTTGTAACGTACCAATTTTACTTAACGGGCTACCGATTTTATTGATTGTGAAAGCAGTTTTATTCGACTTAATAAAAAGAGTGTAATAAATATTGTATTTATATAAATAATTTTCCCTCTTTTCGATATACATTTTGTATTGTTGTTTTACCGAAAAATTTCTCAGAATTCAGAATGAAATGAAAAGAAAATATTTATTATAATATCGGATCGGTGATGATTCTTTAATGGGCTACAAATACACGAGTTAACAAATTAAAAAGTGATGTGAAAACATAAAAACGTACTTAATTGTGGATGAGCCGATCAATTGAACCAATTAACTGATCCGCAATCATTTCCTGAGTCTAATGGCCCTATCTCAAAACGAGTTTATCTGCAATCACGAAATATCGTTAATAACAACAAAACTTTCGACTCAATAAATATTACTTTTATGGCCAAAACCGGAACTAAACGAAAGCTGAGTACATCGAATTGTAATAAAATCGGTTTTCGTCACGAGTCCGACAACATTTCGACTATTTTTGCTCAGAAAATTGGTTTTATGTAACGATGGGCGTGTTACGTGGACTGTGGGAACGTTCGTGTTTTGTCGTATTGTAAAACCATTACAGTCAGACATATATTAGAACCGATAATTAGGACTTTTTTTATTCACAACGGGTTAGTGCTAGGCCTTCATCTCACCTGATGTTAGGTGACGATAAGGCTGAAGGTGGAAGCGCACTACACCCGGAATCTTCACCACTGAGGAACTGGCTATCTTACCTCTAACTGCTGGAACACAATAATTTTTAAATTGTTGTTATGGCGTTAGACTTAGGTAAGATCGTGGTAGCTAGCCAGGCGGACTTGAAATAAGACCTACCACCAACCAAACCGAGTACAAATGTACCCCCCTCCTGGGAATTGAACCCGGGACCCCTGCGTCTTCCACGGGTGGGCGAACCACTAGACCACAGAGGCGGTTAAAATTACCTGCAATGATATTCAGTTGTACTTTATAATAAATTGTATCTATAAGTAAATATATTCTTATAATTATATTAGTCAAGAGTACCCAAAATCAGCAGGCATGTATGACATGACATGGCATGACCTTAAATGCAAATATGTAATGTCTATATAAAATAACATCAATTGTAATTTGGTTAGTATTTTCAATTAAATATTCAAAAGGTTTAAGAATGATTTTAAAACAATAATAGCAGTAATGTATTTAATCACAAACAAAAAGTTTGAAAGAATGAACTGCGATCTTGGATCGAATCTATCAAAATAACACGTTTGTGGAATGTCAAATTGATATAACATGCTGATTATCCGTAAACAGTGGGGATAAAAGCTTTCGTGACCAGTCGTTGACAATTTGTCCGCGGAACTGCGAGTAAATGACTGTCATATCTGGAAGCAGTAAAAGACTTTTTAATTGGACTTATCGAAATAGTAAGAAGTATGTACACGGTTCAAGTGCAATGGTGTAAGCAAAAGGAATAAATTAAACACAATACGACGGATGATACAGGATCTTTGCGTTTACTGGGGCAGGGAACAGTACAGTGAAAGACTTTGTGACTCATCGTTAACTATGTATGGTGCCGCTTTTAGCCATACTTTAGAGAGCCTATGAAAGATATAAATTCTTCGCAGAGTAGAAGCAGCCCAACGTTGCTTCGTTGGTGGATAAATTAATTAAACATTATCTTTCACACAAAAAAAAACTAAACCAAAATCGGTTCATCCGTTTGGGAGATACGATACCATAGACAGATACACACATACACAGATACACAGACACGTTAAACTTATAACACCCCTCTTTTTGCGTCGGGGTTTAAAAATAATTTCACACATTAGAGGTGTTTTAGTACTTCAAATATTTCTCTTTATACAGCCTCCTAATCTTAAGTTAGTAAAACATATTTTTTTTGTTTTAGAATTTGTATTCGCTTTCCTAAAATCCTAAACAGGCTGTTCAAGTGTTCCGTTAAGTCCTACGTAACGGTGTCCGGTGGGCGAGTCAGTTATGCGACGTGCTGCACATAAATCAATGATATCGGCAGGACAAACAATGCGACGCGCGGGGAAGTGTTGTAACGATAGCGTGGGCAACACTATTCGTTGCATAACTTTATATCAAGTGCATAGGTGATTAATTCGATGGGACTGCAGCCAAATAGTTAAGTGAGAGTCTATGTTTTTAAGGAATAGACAACCTAGGTGTTTCTAAGACTTCCGCGCGTACAGTACATAAGAAATAAAACACTTTTTACCGATTACAGCGCGTATATTATTTATTCAGGTGTTATTTTAGAATTGACTGCGACTAATAATTTACGCGTTGTAAACCGTAAAAAGATTTTATTTCTAATGATCATAGGTATTTTGATATACAGGTAGATATGCTTATGTATGACTAAAGAGCAAAAAAAATATTTAGTAGATATTTTCCCTAGCGGGCATAACTTCGTCAGTTTTGCGATAATAATTTGATAATTGTTGTATTTGCTTTGGATAAAAAGAATACGTACGTAAAAAGAATACGTTCGAAAAAAACCGCAAAAGAGTTTTTTTTACATTCCAAATAATAATAAAATTTGTAACGAGTATTAAACTTTTTTTTTAATTGACAACATCACATACATTGCTCCGATTCCAAAGTAAGTAGCTAAATTGTGTTATGGAAATCAGAGACAACGGTGGTATCACAAATGCCCAGACCTGAGCCAATATAGAAAAGTTCGTTTTCTAAATTGACCCAACCGAGGATCGAACCCGGGACCTCAGAGATGGCGACACCTTGAAAACCGGTGTACAAAGCCACTCGACCACGGAGGTCGTCAAACTTGTTTCAATATAAAGTCAGATGACTTTATATTCTCCTCACTGCACTGGGTATCAGTGTAACATTATAAATTAGCAAATCATCACACAGGCTTAAGTGTGCTAACAATGCGTATCTGAACGCAACGTGCAAGTTTGCGGGCCCGCTAAAATTACACACAAGGCCGTTTACGCAATGTATGAGTAATTAAACGTAGTTCGTATAAATAAAAAAATATGTTTATGCACTTTTAAGTACCTACTCGTACAACCGATTTTTAACACGTTTTTATTTTAAATGTTTTGTTTATAATTTTTTGTCCGATAAAAATTCTTTGTGCAATTCATTGAAATCGAGAATAGATAAAAATCAATTGTTACAAGAATAGAATAGAATAGAATAGAATATATTTATAGTATGATGCTTTGATTATTAATCACAGGTATTATATCTTTGATCGATAATCAACATCACTTAAGAATGGCTAAGAGGGTATCGGCTGATGTTTTTGTTGTTTTTAACCCCCGACGCAAAAAGTGGGGTGTTATAAGTTTAACGTGTCTGTGTATATGTCTGTGGTATCGTAGCTCCCAAACGGATGAACCGATTTTAGTTTTGTTTTTTTATAATTTTTGGGATAAGGTTTTAAAATAGATATTATTTGGAAATCCACAAAAAATTACACGTGGACGAAGTTGCGGGCGGCCGCGTAATTCCTAACTCATGCACAAATACTCTAGAATTCATTCCCCGATTTGAATGTATTAGGGCTTTACCTATGAATTTGGCGATTTGTATGGAGAATTTTAAAGAAGTTGCATTTTCCATACTAACGTTTTCTTCATTTTATTTAACAACCATGAACGTTAATGTTTTGAAACTTTTATGCACTAATGTTTAAACACTAAGAAATAACTTATGCCACTTAGATCGTTTTTCTGATAACAAAAACAGGAGTCATTTTTAGGTATTTTTAAGGATTTTTTTACTATTGATATATTTTGTCTATTTTGGTCATTTTTCGATATAAAATCAAGCAATTGATGAATGTTTTAAGCCATAGAAGCGACGAGGTTCTCTATTTGTAACAAAAAATATATAGTCAGTGGAAACTTTAACCATATCATTATTAGTCACGTCAAAAATCACTTTAAAATTCCTTCAAAAGTATTCATCACCCGACCAATCCATAGGCACGTCCTGTTTACATTTGCATATGTCGTTGCTTGCGTAACAATTACGTGTCGCACGTGTGCCGGGAAGACTGCTTCCTAGAATCTTACCAGCAATATTGTGTTAGAGACAAGACTACAAGCGGGAATTATTGATTTAAAGTTAAGATTTTTTGGCTTTAATGTCCGCATAACAAGAGGATTTTTTTAAAATTCCGACCAGTTTCAGTAAGCCAGCAAGCCAGTACTGCCCTGGCTTTCTATTCTGGCTTGGAACATGCTTGCTCTCCCGCTGTTGGGTTATCTCAATAAAATAAATCATCAGTGTATTAAATTCACATCAACCTTTGATAGCATAGGCCATCCAAAATATCTCAATATCATTTCGAGCAATGCCATAGAAGCTATGTAAAAATAAAGGTGGTGTGTATTTGACGCTACTAGATAGCGAGGTACCTAGTTGTGAGTAGGGGTGTCTCATTTTTAATTTTTGTTAGCTCTATGGCGAGAAAGACAGCATAATGTTGAATATTAATCATAATTATTAAAAGGACCATATTATGTCGAAAAAAACACTTCTTTAACTGGACTGCCTTAAAAATAAAAAACCTGAAGCTGAAATACAAAAATATGTAGAAACAAATAAATTCCAAATTGCTAGAAACACAATACCTATTAAGTTTTAATTCATTATTGCTATCTATAGTTATACAACTGAGCTATTAATCAATAAGTGTTAAATCGGAATAAGAGGTTCCAATTTGAATAATTAACGCGATATGACGGTGTTGGTACCGGTTCTTATTACGACACTGCATTGGGCAACTAATTATTTGAATAAACGTTTTTGATACTGCTAAGGAAAGCTGTGTCATCAGTGATGTAATGACATTGTGATGGCGTTATGGACCTTGTGCTGTAAGAAAACTCTCTTGAAAACAGGGTCTCGATTCTGCTGATGTTAAGGTAATAATCGTGTCTCTATAATGTTTCAATAGTATTGATTTTTGTGTTAAAGTAACAAGAACTGTGTCAAAAAGCAATACCATTGAAACACCATCGAGATACGATTTTAATGTTGACATTAAAAGAATCAAGACACAGGTATAATTTTTGATCATTTAAAATTGGCGTAAAGAAACAAGGATTTAGAAACTAACCGTTCCAAATGAAATGTTTCACCTCAATGTTATTTATGAAAACAACAATGTACATTAACATAATACATAAATAATTTGAAGAGGACACTGTGTTTTGAATACTTGAATGACAAATTGAAGTCATATATTGACAACAATGTCCGGTTTTTATTTAAACGACTTGTATGTGCGCAATAGATTTTATGTGTGTACATTCAAATACTATTTATTGACATATTCATGCATGCTATTAGGAATTTCCTAGCCTAGCAAAAGTAAACTCAAGATTTGTTGACTACACAGTTTTATTATCACCAGTTGATTCTAAGTGAACATAATTAAAATTATTATTTCGAGGCAAAGGGCTTTCAACAAACGGCCAAATTGCTGCAAGGTATGGTACCTTACTCGTTCCAAAAATGTTTAGCATGTTCTCCTTCCATTGCGACGTATCTGCTTTTACTTTCTTTTTAAATTCATAAGCGGTTATACCTTTCATTATATTTTTAATATGAAAGCTTAGTACAGTAGCTGCCCAGAATACAAAAATCCCATTAAAGTCGAAGAACAGAACGTAGAGATCTCTGAGTCCGACCGGTTCGGTGGAAAGGAAGTTGACCACGGGGTTGAAGACTCTTAAGACGGCGATGATGAAGTCATATGTCTCGTACATGGATGAAACGAAGAAAAAGTCGTAGTACGTAGAGTAGATCAAGCCAACGGTGGTGTGGATTAGGTACATCATGTAGTAGCGCTGGTTGTACAGGCCGATGCAGCGTGAGAAGAAAAAGCAGTGGTGGTCTCTCCGAAGAATGCAAACCTCGCATGTTTTGCAATGGAAACTCTTTTGCGGCTGATGCACTTTACAGTACACACAATATCTATCGGATTTTTCTTGGTTTCTCACACGCTTTTTAGGCACTCTGGTATCTGTGAATATGGCCAAAAACATGTTTCCACAGATGTTAATAAAGATGAACAACGAGAAGCAGATATGGAACAGATGCGTTAAGGATCCCATCTGGAACATTCTTATGAGGTGCGGTCGGATTATGGTCATGTGAAAAATATAGTAGCCCGGGGTCAAAAAGAACACCAATCCAAAACACAAAGTTTTCTCAAACAGTAATCGTAGTTTTCCTAATTTTGCCATTGTTTTGATAATGGTTACCGATTTCCCTTTTCGTTGCTTTGTTGCTCATAAGGTAAAGTAATTAGGTAACCGTCAACAGTGCGAAGTTTATTATCCTAATATTTGACACATTTTTTTTGTAAGTAAAAATGTTCTTGTATCTGATGCTGTCTTCCGTCTTCTTTTGACGTCACGTTGACATAGACCAATATGCAAATCAAAGAGCATATTTATTATAGAGAAAAGAGCCTTATAACAATAGAGAGCATAATTGCGTTAAACGTTATTTATTATTTTTTATTATTTGGCCACCTTACTTTTGAAAAAAATCATTGAGCTAAGTCAAAACCATGTTTCGTGTTAATAAATGGATAAAAAATAAATAATAATAAAAAAAACTTTAAAATCATATTCTAGAGTCTTCTAAAATTCTTGAGATAAGTATTGGTAAACTTGCCTATCGTCAAATAGTTGTCGTTATATCACGATATCTGTTTTCCTGCAATATTGCACAATATCGTAGTGCAAATAAGAACTTTCTAGATCTGTATCCTATCACGGTTAATTGAGGAAACAGCACACGAGGCAGACCGACCGCACCTTATAGCGGATTTAATAAACTTTGTTGTGGTTGTAGGTGAAACAACGCTATAGAATAAATAATTTATTGACCATACACTGTGGAAATATTGCGCGGCTTTTGTGAAGCGGATACTTTGTAACTTCCGGAAGTGAGAGACAAGTAACAATCAACCCAATACGTAGTTGTTATTATATAATGTTGTGATTGTTTTATTTTTCCTCATTTTTTGCGATCAAATTAAAAACGGATACTCAGCTGTGCCGTACAAAAGTCAGGATTGATAGCTTTAACCAACGGTCACATTAATCAAGAGGAAAGGCGCAGTCGCGTCAATTTCGCCCGGCCCTGCGCACGCGCACGATTCTGACATTTCGGCCCTTTACCTGTCACTGAAGCCGGTAATGGCCTTAAACGGCCAGCTACAAAGCAAATCGAGGCTATAAAACTAGCAAATTACACTTACAAATTGGTTCATATGATACTATTACATACAAGTGTTATTGAGGCTATTGTGGTCCATAGTGAAGTGAGAAGCAAATTTAAAATAAATGCTAATAAGAATACGTTCTTGAACTATTCTTATAAAAGTGGTATTTTCTTAGGTCGTTGTTATTGGACTCGCGAAAGCTGAATAAAGGAAATTGATTCATTACCATGACAAACCTAAAACAGCCTCGTGGGAATGTGTCCGTAAGCTAATTGCATAATGCGAAACTAAATCTAACCTAACCAGTCACAATGCCTAGTTACCAACCAACAAGGCTAATAACTATAGTACGCCACTGCATTGCTAAACTGCTCCATACAAATATTAATATGATGACTAATTTGACAGATGCATGTCAAACAACAATGGGCCTATTTCATGCCAATCAAGATGTTGCAACACTGATTGTTATAATTGACAAAGTATCATCACATCATCTTATATAGCGGTGTGCCGCAATGCTTCTACAATGGGACCCAAAACATGCGTCCTATCACTCTATTAGCAAATATACGTAGCATTCTTAGTTTCGTAACTAAACTGTATTTTCAAGTTATAATGGTATCAGCTTATATTGTTCATCTTGACTGTTGAGTAACGAATTACTTGCGAGTCCATTACGGCCTATTAGCAAAGAAAAGAAACAAATGGAACCTATCGAAAGAAGACAAGTGGCGATTTTATAATATTTAGCTGTCAAAGTGACATTGACGTTTAAACATTCTTAAGGCCCGCCACATACAGACGGAATCTGGGGCTCTATCGGCTAAAAACATTGAAGTTCATGTTAACTGTGTTTTGATAAATGTATGTGATACATTGCTACTTCGTCTTGGCACAAATAAAAACTTACAAAAGAAAATTACCGCGTGTACTATGTGGTAGGTCATAGATTTGTATGGATGTGCTGCGTTCGGAATGATTCCGTTTCGGAATCCCTAATCTAAATTCCGACTATATGTGGCGGGCCTAAAACCATGGTTAGCTAAAGTCCAGGGTAAATGTGTATGTGAAAACAATAACACCCGTTTGCACGGAACATAAGAATAGTCTTTTACTAACTACAACTCGATTAAAACGGTGTCATGAACCTAGCTGTCATGCAGCTATCATGCGCCTAATGATCTTAGTCGAATTGTAGTTAGGAAAAGACTTAGGCGATTCTTAAGTTTAGTGCAAACGGGTGTATGGGTAGCAATACAAACTTATAACTCAAAGACACAAACCTACTAACTGAATGTTTTTCAGACACCTTGGCAGACATTTGTAACGCCAGCGATATCATCTTTGACCACATATTCTACTGCGATGGGTACATTCAAAACTTTCTACACACTCCGTTTCAATATAAGTACGAAAACAATAATTATCAATACAATACTAGAACCATTTTTAACGAGAGCCAAGGGAATCGGATATCTGTTGTTGTGTAACATCTCGGTTCGTCCATTATGGTCTATTAGCGTCTCTTTAGCGGATCGCTTATGATCGATGGGGCAACACAACAATGGCTCCTGAAATGGTCTAATGGCCGCGCAATGTTCTGTTGTCAGCGACGACTTTATCGCCATTGAAATAATGACCGGTGTAAGGTTTCGTAAGTGTTAAGCCCTTTGGTTGGTCTTAATGACACTGTTGTCTCTTGAAAATTTAATGGAGTGGTGTAATTACTTACTTAACTTTTGTTTCAGTTTTTTACTTAGACATATCTATTTATCATTGATAAAGAGGAAAAGGAGCTTTTACACCATTTGAGTGATTTATTTTTACATAAAGTCAAGGACGATTGATCAAAAACTTATTAAGCCCCGTACAAACTTTGAAGTAGTAATATTTTACACAATAGCAACATTAATATTACACACAGTAAAATAGTCAAGCTAAATATTAAAACAGACACGATCCTTCCGTCGATTCAAATTCAATTTCACGAAAAATATTTTGTTTGGTAATGTTTTCGTTTCGCCATTAATGCTTTATGTCAGTCTTACAAATGGTCAGTGATGTAACATAAAGAGGAGTGCTTTTTATCTTAAATCCAAACTACCGTATGAGTCAAGTGGCATATCCCTTATGTACAAATTGGAGACATTCGAAAGTCCGTTTCTCTTATTCTTTTAGGTAATGAGGACCCGATTGACGTGATGATACGTTAAAAATGTATTGTAACTATTATTATGTCATTGTATATATGTCTTTTGTGACGTGATTTGATTGTATCTCCATTGAAAGTTATGTAAACAAAAAACATTTAAGCTTTTGTGTGATATGTCAACGTTATAAACTCGATGATAAAATATTACAATAGTGTTAAGCCAGAACCAAAACAAGTGACATAACCATGATACTTAATTGAAACATCATGTGAAAGAATTAAGCCGACAACATCTCTTTGAACAATTTTCTTTCACATTCAAAAACTGAAACTGTGCGAATTCTTTTTCAATTCTTTTATAACATCCATCTGGAAAGGTATCTTCAGTGACAGGTGCCGTGGTTTTGCGAATTACAACCGTTCCCAGTGATCAGAAAGTTCAATTTGCCTGAACAATGGCGAAGCCTGCTCTTAGGTTCATCATAGATTATGATCTTTGTGAAAGTTTGTTGGTATTTATTCTAGCACGAACATGCAGCACTGAAGCCTAAACGTGGGACCAATGTATGGGTTCTGTAGTGTGATTTAAATGGAGAACTATGTACATCCTCTGCTGTGCGAATTTAAAATATCATGGTGGCGGGATTTAACCCACTTGGTGGCCCGTGGGTGGTTATTTCCCCGGTAATTTTTCAATGATGTCTAAAAATGGTTCATAATAGCAGTTATTATTATTGTGGAAGTAAATGAATTAAAATCGAATTGAAAAAAAGAAAACCAAAATGTGTTGGAAGAAAAATTGATATTTACGAAAATTCGCTTTCAACATCTTAAAATTGATAGTTGACATTATAGAAAACAAAGTATCAGGCCTACATCTCAGTAGCGCCAAGTTGGCGCTAGCTCGGTGAACGATTTGTGAATCAGTAAAATTATCCTGCCATTGAATCGTAATGTAACTTAAAAACTTCTTAGCTTATTACTTCATTCATTTAACTTAAGACCCTCTTTTACCGGTAAGGTTCTCTATTCCTACTTACACATTGAAATGGGTGAATATTACTTACACAGAAAATGTAGTTTGCAGCATGAAGAATTAAGGTTTGTTTTCTTCTACAAAAATAACTTACAAAAACTTATATTTTTGGCCAAAGTGATGCATCTTAATCTGAACTGCCCCATTATGACTTCGACTTATCACAAAATCAAAATTTTTCATTGTTGATATTGAACGGTATTATTTAAGGCTTAAAGTTAAAAGTTGGTTGATCGATTTTGAATATTGGGCAGGTCCACTAATTTTTATTCAGTGGTAACTGCTTTTTGTAGATGTTATCAGGCGTAATGATTAAAACGTAATCTTGTTACCTGCAAATATATGGGCTTATCGATTGGTTTTTATCTGAATGATTTCCCAAAATTACTTTCAAAAGGTCAAACATTTTGAGGTTGAGGTAGTCAGACTAAACTTTTTATAGTTAATATTTTTTTTTTTTAATTTATATAAAAATAATTTATTTTGGCGGTGACTGATCGCGCCAATTAGTGCAGTAAACACTTCGCCAGCTTGTCAAAATTATCAAATATCCAACTTGATATAAGATATAAGACTCAAATAAAATAAAATTAAAAATAAGCAGAAGAAATCAGATAATTTCAAATAAAATAAAAATGTTAAAATATAATTTGTAGATACATTTTGTTACACAAAATAAATGCCCAGATAAATGCCCAGTGAGTGGGAATTGTGGGCGCTTATTGGGAATATTCCCAATCTGCCAAAAAAGCCCGGCGTTTTCCCCATTACTAGTCGAGAAGATATTATGACGCGGTCTTCCATGGACACCAAGAGAGAAATACACTCCTATTTATGCTCCTGTACCTCACATACCACCTCGTCACAGAAATGTATGCAACTCTACGTGACCGTTTGCGATCCGTGTTGCAATTGCAACTGAGCACCATTAAACCGCATCTTTTGCGCAATTCACCGCCCGAATATTTATAACCAGCCGCCCAGCATATTTCATGTGTTGCACATATACAGCTATGGCAACAGATTAAAAAAAATCTTTGAACGCGTTGTAGTTCTTACACAGAAAATATTTGAAACTTGTATATTTTTTTTTATTTTGAGATTTTAGCATTCACAATGATATTTTGATATAACACTAAATTTTTATATAATACTAGAGACTCGGTAGCTCAGCGGTCAGAGCATTGGACCGGATATCCACAGGTCGCGGGTTCGATTCCCGTCCGAGAACATGATCTGGTGCGAGTCGTATTTTTTCTAGTACATTATTTAGTATTGTATAATTATTCTAAAAAGTGGTTGAAATTGAGCTAAATAGAAATAAGTATAAATAATTATGAAATATTTAATTAACTTGCTTTGAAAAGTAAATGTTAACTACAGTCAGATGAAACGAATTGTAATTCAAAAGCCTTCAATACCTTCCTGTGACTTTTGAAAGCTAAAATAAATGATTTGTGCCATAGATTAAATACAGTTGCCAAATATAATATTTTTATAATTACTATCTTTCAAAACAATGGTTTAGAACAATAACATCGGTGATCGATCGATAAGGATTTATTGTAAAAATGTCTATTATTTAGCCTTCAGATTTGTTAAGTCTTTGTTAGATTGTTAATCCGAACTATTATCAAGATTTATTTTATTTTTCATAGTTATTTTAAATGAAGATAGTTGAATCAGAAATAAAACAATAATAACGGTGCCATTTTCATCATCATTGCAGAACTTTTAATTTGATTGAAGATTAAATAAATGTTTCCAACCGAACTTATCCACGCTTTATCAACGTGAACTAATAATTTGAAATATTTTACAAATTCAATTTACTGTTACAATGTTTATGCTGCTAACAAAGAAGGGCGTGTCCCTTCTCAATACAGACGAATAGAATCGATTCGTTACATCGATTTAAAAGTATCGAATAGGACCGAGAGTCAGGTCCCACGCCACAGCCCTCCATTCAATCCTGTATTATGTAATATTGTCGATATCATGGTATCGATATATTGATCTCGACTAATGAGGTTTCATTACCATGTTTTAATAAAGATGAATGTGAAATGATGGTATCAGTAAGACAGAGCCATACCTATAATAACATCGAATTAAATATTTTTTGTGTATCGTACTTTGAACTAAGAACTTTTAATTCATACTGGCATAATGACATAAAAGTTATCCCGCTTGGTGGCGCTGCTGCACCTTTTGTACGTGTTACTTTTCCATTTTGTCTAAAAATGGTTGATAATAGTAATAATTTGAGATTTTAGCATTCACAATACTATTTTTATATAATACCAAATAATATACTAGAAACAATACGAGATGGCGTTGGCTTGCAGCGTAAGAGTTGATATACTAGGAGAAATTCGACGTTCCCACTAGTGACTCGGTAGCTCAGCGGTCAGAGCATTGGACCGGATATTCAAAGGTCCGAGGACATGATCTAGTGCGAGTCGTATTTTTCCTAGTATATTATTTGGTATTATATAAAAATAGTAATAATAATTATTATTATGGAAGTTAGACAGTGAACAAATTAAAGGTTGACGAAAACCAAAAGTGTTAGAAGAAAAATTGATATTTACGAAAATTCGCTTCCAACATCCAAAAATTGATAGAAAAGACAGGTATTCATCATCAACACTAGCGCACAGTTAGCATTAGTGCGCCGACTGGTTGACGATTAGTGAATCAGCAAAATTATCCTCATTCGGCTTTTTCTTCCATTCTTCCTTGTTACCTGTCATTTGTTAATTTTTATCCCTTTACATTCATAATTATCATTCCGCACATAATCTGTACCTTTTTATGGCCTTACTTTTTATTTATCAAAATTCATATATGTACACGTCATTTTTAATACAGTATCTGTGCCCTTTTCAGCCTTATCCTATAGATTCCGACTTGCACATGGTATTCACTGATATCCAATAGAAATTTACCAACGAGTTTGACATTTTAAACGTCTATAATGATAGCACATTCCATAGCGTAATCCGATCGGTATCAGCACGTTTATCCTTACATCATACGCAATGGAAAGTATACTATGAAAATTAGGAGTTAGAGCGCACGGGGCAGGTCAGGGGGCGATCATTATCAATGGTACGATATTTCCCTACTGCTCTTCGAAAATAGTTTAAATCTTGGTTACGTAAGGCAGTAATTTGTATAGCAAAAGTAATGCAGGATAGATGCTCTTGCGCAACTTACCTTTACGGCAGAAATGGAAGCGCGCTTCGAAATTGCTTTGTTTGAAGGGTATGACGTGATGCAAGATGTTATAGGGAGAAAGCTGTTGGACTTTATTAGCTTTGTTACTAAATAAGATTGTTTAGGCTTAGAAATCGATGGAAATCTATTGATGCAGCTTTGTAAGCTAAAAGATCTGATAATTTTCAACGATAAAACCAAAGCTAAATCGTTACCGTTTCAGTTTTGTTTATAGAAAAATACTTGCTTTAGTTTTATTAAAATTGTTGAAAGCTGCGTAGGGAGCCTTTTTTTTTAAGGTAGGGAGAATTCATTTACGCATGCCCCCTGCTTGGTTAGCAACGGGTTATGTGGGACTCTGCCTAGGGAGCCTAGGATTTCAATCTTGATGACTTTAAATGAGAATTCTATGGCTAAAACAAAGATTTTTAGATAAATATAAACTAAATACCATAACGGTTTTGGTTCCATCGTTCAGAATTAGCGCGATTGAGCCCCAGTTGGAAAAAAATCGTGAATAAACACCTGTCAACACAATATAACTAGTGGATCTGTGAAGCTAGAGCTGTCAACCTCGCGTTTGTGTCATTTTTCCCCACATCTCCACCATTAAAAAAAAAACTGAATCGACTTAAACAACTTATGTAATTGTAAAACCTGCTCACAAAATTTCACGAGATTCGGTTGAGAAATGCGACCTGTAGAGTTCTGTGATTACGACGACATTTTAACGATTGAATTTAAGTTTGAATCTAGAAATAATAATCACTGAACAAGACAAGGTAAGACACAATTAAGTAACCGTGGTCTTTCGCTTATAAATTGATTATGTTTATATCGTTTAATTGACCGAATTTAACCAACGCACGTAAACACCTCACGTCCAGTAATTACGAATCATTATGGTGTTTATGTAACTATAGGAAGTAAAAGTTATTATAACTGGAATCCGGTTTGATACAAGTTTATTTATTAACATGCGAAAACGGTTATAAATAATTATAACGTTTAAGATATAATATTGTACGTATTTATTAGTTAATTGAAGATAATAACCTGTTAGGTGAAAGAGCATGCGATGTTCGTAATCTTTATTCAAAATCCCAATTGGTAATCAACTTGTTACTTCAATTATCTTTTTATATTCAATAATTAAGATTTATTTGCACAACGTTTCCAATCTGTTTAGAATGATATAAGTATAAAATGTATTAATGATTTTTATACTGTTTGATGCAACGGTGGTGACAGTGCCCAAATTAACCCTTAGAAAGTGAAAATGATAACTAATATTCTATGATACGAACGAAAGTTATTAATGTTAGACGAGTTAATAATCACACTTATATACTTACCTATAAAAAAAAACAGGAAAGATTATTTCATTAACGTCACAAAATCACAGACACTCGTACTAAGTCGTTACTTGCATCCTTCATTGAAAAACAGCCTATTCTGTGTGTGGGAACTCGGGGCGCTAATGACTCGTCTGGTGAGAACCTTCGCACTCCGAGGATTCCTTGATAGTGTAGTAATGGTGAGTGATTAGTGACATAACTAGAAAAAACAGTCAGGCTCATTCGATAATAGTTGTTAAAACTAACAACTAACTGACAAATTACCTTCTATTTTATGAAATTCAGAGTTTTATAAAAAGTTTACTTAAACCTATAGATACTATATTTGATTGTGTAACTTTTTTGTTCTCTAAATGAAATTCTTTAGTTATTTAGAATTAGATACATCTTTGTTGATTTTGGTGTCATACAAAATATTCATAGGTAAAGCATTTCAATCAACCAAAAGTAGATTTCAAGAACGATTAGACCTTTTTCGGTATTTTTTTTAAAACTACATAATCAAAGACAATCATATCATATACACCTAAACACTTCTAAACAATATTCAGTAGGTGTCCGGCGTAGGTTGGTAGATTTCCAATACGCAATTTCTGTAGGTCATCGGTCATTCAACATCACCCGTCTCTGTCATAAATTAATATTTATGTGAACAGTAGCCGAAGATGCCGAAGGTTACTAGAAAATTCTGGTCGGAAATGTACTCTTGCACATCCTAATTTGGCAAAGGTTGTCCCATATGAATTATTGATTAATATTTTTTACTCATGAGGTGTGCGTGCAGGTTTTAAGTCAAAAGCCCTTTTATGATAAAAGGATATGGAATCGTTGCCACGAAACAATTTATCTCGGAAAATTACCATGCAAAACGAGTTTTTTTATAGTTTATTTTAGTAACGACTGCCTTGCAGTTTATTAAATCGTCGGAAATAAGTTACGTGTTTCTTTATGCATTTTCTTTTGTTCTAGAACGATGTATATTTAAATGGAAATGATGTATAGCTTTTGTGCTGCTATCTATACAATATTTAAAGTGAGCACTAGTGACCGCCCGCGACTTCATCTGCGAACGCGGTTATTTTTCAATCCCTTGAGAACAGCACAGTTTTTCTGGTTGAAAGGTGTATGCAATTTCATGATTATTGGTTTAATAGTTAAGACGTGAAACAAATTTACTTTCGAATTAATAATATTATAAGTATATAAGTAAGGATAAGGACGTGTTGAGTCTTATGTACATACTTTTATGCACATTCTCACTATAAATATTGTACAGATAGCTAACTTAGATAAGAGCGTTACATACTTATGTTTATTTACTTACCTCTTAGTTTTTCTGTCACCTGAAACAATTGAAATACTTATTAACATAAGAAGTATCATTGATTTATATCCGCTGAAGCACCAGGAAACAATATATTTTCATAATTGACTTAAAACTCGTGTAAAAACTGAGGAATTAAGTAGCGTGCGTGTACCGGAAGGCGTGTCTTCCTCATTTTATATTAAAATGTGAAACTTACCGCACTTAGACCTAGCCTGTTAATTAAGTATGGCAACTTTGATGGTATCTTAGGTACTTATAGATCACAAAAAGTTGTAGGATGTTGTAGAACACATTAAAAGAATCATTTGGTTAGTCGTAGTGGCAAAATGAATATTCACGTCTTATTTACACTAAGCAATGAGTTATATTTATGTCCTAGTAAATATACACACAAACCTCCATAGTCCAGAGTTCCGAGCGAGACGCTGAAAACAGCAACAAGTGGAGGCGCAGGCTGAAAACAGCAACAAATGAAATGCAGCGTCAACCACGACCACTCTGTCAAAAGTGAACGACTAAGGGGGAGGAAATATACACACTACACATGGAGGGAATATACACACTACACATGGAGGGAATACATACTCTACAAATGGAGGAAATATACGTGTGTATATTCCCTCCATTTGTGGAGTATGTGTAGTGTTACACATTCCCTCCATGTGTAGTGTCACATATGGAGGGAATATACACACTATACATGGAGGGAATATATACACTACACATGGAGGGAATATACACACCGGTAGTGAAGGGTCCATGTAAGCCGATTCCCATCGGCTTACCTTTTAGAAATCCCACCCCACCAATCCACTATGCAGATCATAACATTTTTGTAGAATGGCTTACCTTCGCCATAATTTCACCCCTCGCCACTGAGACAGCCATGATCTCAGCCATATAATTAAAAATCAATGACAAACCGTATGAGATGGCACGATAGTGGCCGCCATTTTAGATTCGTTTCTTTATTGGCGCGGGTTATACCAAGTTGACATCTTCTTAAGTTAACATGCCCATGAATATTATTTTCTGTGATTTGTAGATTTTTCAAATCAGTAAGTTCTTATTTAACAGAGTATCTTAGCTATAGTTTTGTCTCTTTTTACGTTTTCATCTTGAAATGCGAAGAAACATGGGTGTGGATGAAATATTTCACTATCATTCTTTTTAGTTACCTTTTAAGCTTAACCAGAAAAAACTTACTAGTGATTTCGAGGTCGGTAAAAAATGCATTGCGATAGTTTCGTTCAATTTAATTATATCGATCGTGTGGTCGAACAAGGGATAAAAGAAAGTTCTCCATTCTCCTGACGGATAGGCTTTCACCTTCTGAAGTACAAGGACGACCACTTTCTAACCACACAAAACACTGATAATTATCGCCTTTATTCCAACTGGATACAGTTTAAAGTCACGTGACAAGAATGTTGAAATTCTTTAGGATGTAATTTGTTTAAGCGTTAAAGTACGTTAATCCGTCACGAGACGTTACTGTCGTGGTTATAGTATTTATCATGTTTTTAATTTCATGAATACACAAGTTTATGTTTTAAAACTATTATCATGTTCGTGGAATAACATCTAAATATTTATACTACAAAAAATTACCATTGTCAAACTCTTCATAATCTCTAAATCAAAATACATTAATAATTAATTAATCACAGTATAAATATATCACCTAATAAGTATAAAATTAATTTCTTTCCTTATTCGAAGATAAAGGATGAATGAAAAGACCCTTTCATTTTCCATTTAATGAAAAGTAGTCATTAGTTTGAGACTTATTGACGGTATTATCAGGTGATAAAATCTAAGTGGAAAATAAAAACAATTAATTAGTCTTAATAAAAATAGGTTGGCGTTAAGTAAAACACTTATGTAACGTCATAACATAAGGCAATTCAAAACACATTTGTTACGGACAGCTTCGATCAAGTGCAAATAGTGGAAAAAGTGATTAAAACGTGACTAGCAAAAAGACTGTTTAGTGGACACTAAGTGCGTTACTAGTGATAAAATCTGTGTTTGTGAATATCTCATGTAAGTACGCACTTTATAAGCAGTAGCTAGTTAAGACGATTAGTTTGTGTTTTTAATTTCTTTAAAGTTTATTAATATGTAATGTTCTATTTGGTTTTAAATTGAAGCTTATAAAAAGTGCTGTAAAATGAAGTATTTAACGTAGCTGTAAGTTTTATAGTTTATGAAATAATTAAGTTTTAGCTCAATTGGGTATTGTTTAGGTATTTAGGTATCCTAGAAAATAAATGATATTCAGGTGTGTCGTTTTTATTGACCTAAAAGGTAACGTTTCATGGTTTGAGGTAATGGGCTAGGTAATTTAGGTCTAGGAGGTGGTAGTCGCGACCTATGGATGAGTCTAGGTCAGACGCCAGCCTTTGTCCTAAAAGCCCTAAGGTTTTGACTTGGTATTTGGGTAAGATTTGTCAAAATAAAGGCCTCTTGTATAGGTCTCTGATAGTAAAATAAGGAACCTAATACCTAAACATCCTCGCGCGGCTGAGGCGGGGCTCTCTTTATGGTATTGCCGCTCATTCGACCCTACACCTTTATTATTACTGTTTGTGCGGGTAGGGTTGAATGAGTGAAAGAGAGGTAAGAAGTAAAATGTAAATACGATTTTTAGAATACCCAAGTTAAGTAAAGAATATTAGCTCACGCTATTAGTGCATAGTTGCCACCAGGCAAAATTACACTTAAGGACGTGCGGGCGTAGGAAAAGTGGTAAGCCTGCATCGTCCATTTCTTTGTTAGTAACCGACCACAATATATGGGCATTCAGTAAGCTGGTGTTTTTATTCTTCTCCGCTTGGCGAATACATACATCCTATGGTGAAGTTGAGGTTGCATCGTCAACAGCGCTTCGTGGTCCTTCTAACCGGATCAAAAGAATCTGCGCGTCAAGCAGTGCTTCGTGATCCTTGAAGAGCGCGGATAAGAAGAAAAAATCTGCGTGTCAAGCGAGAAGATTGAAGAAAAGAAGCATCACAGTAACTAGTCACTATTACGCGGGTGGACCGCGGCTCATACTGCCACACCCTCACGGTGCCAAGTGTGGTTAGTGTGAGTAACGCCGTTCAAGGCGGTGCAGTCTAACGGACACGGCTGCCAGCCGCCTTTTTCAAGGCAGCTGAAATTGTCCGACTACGCCGGTACGGGTTGTGTCGCACTGAGGGCCGGACTGTAGGCACTGCCGACGCTGCCGGGTGTTCACCCCGGTGGCCGAGCACCTCGGAGTGGCGCAGCTTCTCTGCCGGGTAGTTCCTCCCTTCCACTCCTGCTACGACCTCCATCCTCACCCGGGCTCCCCTCGGTAGTTTGCCCGGGCGGGATTGTTAGGAGTAGGGCGTCCACATCAAGAAAGAAGAAGATGCCAATAACAAGAAGCCAATCTGGAGGGAAGAAGAGGGGGGCAATTACGTATGAAGAGCCACCGGCGTCACCATCGACGATCGCGCAACAACCACCGCCACCACCACCGTTATTGACGACAGTTACGACGCAAGAAGAGGCCACAGAAAGTGGTAAAGAGAGACCGTTACCGCCGCCGCCCACCAAGGAAGTTGACGATGGCAACGCCGCCGCCGCCGCCGCTACAGTCACTGAGGCTTTGAGACATAACCCGCCGTCAGTGTGTTCGTCAAGTGTCGCGGCACGCGTCCGGCAGGCGCAACTTCGGGCCGCGGAACAATTGGCCGAAATAAAGAGACGAGAAATGGAACTAGAACGTGATTTAATTCAGCAAAGGTTACAAGTAGAAATGGACACTATTATGGATGCGAGCTTACCCGCCGAGAGCGTTCCAGAGAGGCTGAAAGAATGGTTGGATACCACAGCCGATCCTCGGTGTCGGGTAGACGAAAATTTAGAGCGAGACGGAGATATCGTTCCCGTCGTTTCGCAAGACAGAGACAGAGATATCGCCCCTGTTGTCGTGCAAGACAGAGAAAGGAATATGAAGCGCAATGAGGCGTGCGCCTTAGAAACAGATAGAAACCGAACGTTTTGGGTAAATCCAATGGAGGCTGACGCGAGGCCCGTAGTCGATACGAAAAAGGGCTACGGGGTGGAAAACCTCGCTGAAACATTGGACAGGGTTCTATCGAGACGACCAATGCCGCGGTACGCGCAAGAGTTGCCCGTGTTTAGTGGCTCACCAAATGAATGGTTGTTATTCAAGGCCGCAGTGCGTGATTCCACACGATTATACAAGTTCACTGCAGAGGAAAATCTAGCAAGATTACGCGTGAGCTTGAAAGGGGAGGCGAAAGAAAGTGTGTCGGCGCTATTATGGAGTGCGACCGACCCCGATCGTATTATGACCACACTAGAACAATGCTACGGCCGCCCTGAAGTGCTTATAGATAGAGCGCTCGAAGATATGAAAAGCTTACCGCGTTCGGGTACGAGTGCCACAGAATTGAATACCCTCGCTGTGAAATTGCAAAATATAGTTTGCGTGATTCAAGCGGTTGATGACCGAGGTTACTTACGAAATCCGCTATTGGTTCGGGAAGTAGTCAAGAAGCTCAGCCCGCATTTATTATCGAACTGGGTCGCCTACGCAGAGAAGAATGAATCGAGTGAACCTGAAATAATTATTTTATCTCGATTTCTAATGAAAGAGGCTGACTGCGCGCTGCGTTATGCATACGTACCGACCACGTCACAGCAAAGAGAAAACGTCGCTGTAAAAAACCGTATCGAGAAACGCACTGACAAAAAGAAAAATGTAGCAAGAATATACACTTTGGGCCAGAAAGAGACGCCGCCGGCGCCGTGTTTAGTATGTGGAAACGATCATGAGGTACCCCACTGTAACAAGTACAAAGCCATGACGGTAGATGAGAGATGGCAGTGGGCAAGAAATAATGGAGTGTGCTTTCGGTGTGTGAACAACAAGCACCGGAGGTTCCGCTGTACACACAAACTATGCGGGGTGAACAATTGTGTTGCGCGTCACCACGCTACGTTGCATAAGGACCGTGCCGCTAGTAATGAAGAGACGTTGGTGCGAGAGTCACAGACTGAGACGATCGCCACGGTTAATAGGGCCAACGTCGCGGCGAAAGTCATGTTAAAGGTGTGTCCAGTGACAGTTAAAGGACCCGGCGGTGCCGTACGGACATACGCGCTGCTGGACGAGGGTTCGACAGTGACGATCGTAGATCAAGACCTGGCGGACGAAATAGGTGCGAAAGGGCCTGTAAGCGACTTGCGTATATGTAGTATAAATGCGCAAGGGAGCGTAGCGAACAGTGAAAACGTAAACTTAGTGTTAGTAGCAAGAGACGAAAGCACCCATCATGTTCGCGCTAAAACGATGACAAGTTTGACGCTCAATCATCAAACAGTTAGTGAAGATTGCTTACAGTACGCACACTTGAGAAGATTATCGGCTAGTGACGTGTGTTATGACAGAGTGAAACCACGTTTACTGATCGGGGCCGATAATTGGCATTTGATTGTGTCACGAAAGTTGTTAATGGGCAATAAGAGACAACCGGTAGCGGCGCTCACAAAACTAGGGTGGGTCATACACGGAACGGCGCCCCGAATTATGGCGCTAGAGGGCGCGTCTAACATATACAAGACGGAGCTCATCGCACCCGAGGTTGAATTGCAAGACATGGTGAAACGTTACTTTGAAATAGACGCACTCGGTATCGCTAGGAGGGAACGCGAAAACCCGATGGAAATTAGAGCAGTGAAAGCGTTCAATGAGAATATTAAGCGAGTCGGCGGCCAGTGCGAAGTACGACTACCGTGGAAGAGAGATGACGTCACGCTACCGCCCAGTTATTATAACGCTGTAAAGCGCTTGAAGTCTATAGAACGCAAGATGGACCGGTCAAGCGACTTTGAAAGAGCTTATACAAAACAGATAGAAAATTTATTCACGAAAGGCTACGCGGAGCAGTGCAGTGAGAAAGAGACAGACGATCCACGATCATGGTACCTGCCTCACTTCGCGGTTACTAACGTGAACAAGCCGGGGAAGATAAGATTGGTTTTCGATGCGGCAGCAAAAGCCAATGATGTTTGCCTCAATGATGAGCTTTTAGAGGGGCCCGATTTATTACAAGATTTAAATGGGTTGCTTTTGCGGTTCCGTGAGAAAAGGATAGCAATAACAGCCGACATTCAAGAGATGTTTTTACAAGTGAAGATTGCACCTATTGATCAACCGGCACAGATGTTTCTATGGAGAGGCGGTGATAGAGAGGGACCGCCACGAAAATATAAAATGACTTCAATGATATTTGGGGCAAAGAGTTCGCCATTTTTAGCACATAGTGTGCGCGACTGGAACGCGAGAGAGAGCGCCGACGAGTACCCGCTAGCGTGTCAAGCGATAACAAACAACCATTATATGGATGACTGGGTGGACTGTTTCGATGATGAGAAACGGGCGATTACTACGATGAAACAAGTGATTGAAGTGCACAGGCGCGCAGGATTCAAGCTGACAGGCTTCAACTCAAACGAAGCTAAAGTCTTAGCTGAGCTGCCATTAGAGAGCCGTGCTGCGTCATCGTTCAAGCAACTGGGGTCCAACCTAGACGACTGTGGTCGCACGCTGGGGTTACTTTGGGATGCGGCGACCGACACACTTGGGTTCAACACGACGCTCGCAAGGGTACCGGCTGAAGTGAAGGCGCTAGCAAGACCGCCGACTAAAAGAGAAGCGCTAAGCGCGGTGATGTCGGTTTTCGATCCGTTGGGCTTATTAAGTTACTACACCATACGAGCGAAGATTGTATTGCAAAAAATATGGAAACTAAATGTAGAATGGGACGAGACTCTGCCAGGGCCGGAGGCCGAAGAGATGATCGAATGGCTAAGAGACATAGAGAAGCTACGAACACTGAGATTACCGCGCCTCTACGCTCGAACGGGGGGAGAGCCGAGCCGAGAACTGCATGTATTTTGTGATGCAAGTGAGGCTGCATACGCGACCGCGGCATACTGGCGCGTCAAGCATGAAGATGGTGAAGTAGAAGTAGCGCTAGCGGCCGCTAAAGCACGGGTAGCGCCAATGAAACCACTCACCGTACCGCGGTTAGAGCTACAAGCGGCGTTGATAGGAGCACGACTGGCAAGCTCTATTAAGAAACAGCAAGGCTGGGAACCCGAAAAAACTGTGTATTGGACAGATTCGCGTACCGTATGGCATTGGATACGTAATGATAGCGTGCGCTACGCGCCATACGTAGCGCACCGCTTAGGCGAGATAGCCGAGACCACGGACGCTAGCCAATGGAGATGGGTTCCGACAGCGCTGAACGTGGCGGACGACGCAACGCGCTCTAATGTTGAGATGAAAACGTGTGACGACAGATGGTTTAAAGGACCCAAATATTTATATGAAGATGAGGCTTTATGGCCCACATGTGATATCGTAACGGAAGAAGACACGGTAGAGATAGTGCTCACGACAATGGCAGAAGCAAACGATAGTGTGCCTCGAGCCGAGCGTTTTTCCTCATATGAACGCTTGGTGAGAGCGATGGCAAGAGTGTTACTATTCGTACGCAAATGTCGTAACCGTGCCGCTACGATAAATGTACAGCTGTTAGAAGAGGCTGAGATGAGATTGCAACGAGAGTCGCAGCGCCAATGTTTCGCTGAAGATATAGAACGAATCACAGCAAAGCGAAACCTCAGAGCGGGGAGCCGGCTACGAAAACTGGATCCGTATTTGGACGAACGAGGTGTGCTGCGTGCCAGGGGACGAATAGGGGCAGCGGGTGTGTCTGCCCCCGCCACTCACCCCGTAGTAATGGACGGCAGGCACCCGTATGCGCGGTTGCTACTAGATCGTGAGCACCGTCGCGCCCACCACGCACACAATGAGCGCGTAGTGAATGAAGTCAGAGCCAAATACTGGATACTACGACTGAGACCGACGATACGCACTGTGGCTAGCAAATGCGTATTTTGCCGCGTACGAAAGGCACGCCCTGTGGTTCCGGTGCACGGAGATTTACCTAAGGCAAGATTACAGCCATTTACAAGACCATTTACAAACTGTGGAGTGGATTTCTTCGGGCCAATGACGGTGACGGTGGGACGGCGGCATGAAAAACGGTGGGGCGCATTATTTACGTGTCTCACAACAAGAGCGATACATATAGAATTGGTGGCGTCGCTATCGACAGACTCGGCAATCATGGCTCTAAGAAGAATGGGCGCGCGCCGTGGATGGCCGCGTCTAATGTACTCAGACAATGCAACAAACTTCAGAGGCGCCGACGTTGAGTTACGTCGTGCGATAGAAGAATGGGAACCGGCGCTACGCGATTACGCGCTAACAGAGCGTATGGACTGGCGATACATCGCGCCGGGCGCGCCGCATCAGGGAGGCGCGTGGGAGAGGCTCGTGCGCTCGGTAAAAAGCGCGCTACGAGTCACTTTGAACGAGAAGTCACCGCGAGAAGAGGTACTGGCAACGCTGTTGGCGGAGGTGGAGCACACCATAAACGCTCGCCCGCTAACCCACGTTCCAGTTAGCGAGGAAGATCCAGAGGCGCTCACCCCGAATCACTTTCTATTGGGGGGTTCGCGCGGCCTGCCACTCACTGGGCCGTGCGAGCCAGCCTCGCGCAAGCTGTGGCGTGCTGCGCAGGCGCTGGCCGACGAGTACTGGCGCCGCTGGGTGCGCGAGTACCTGCCTGAGCTCATTCCGCGTGGGGACACGCGTGACGTCACGGGCCGCTCACTTAAGCCCGGTGACGTCGTCATCATCGTGGACTCCAGTCTGCCTCGCAATGTGTGGCCGCGAGGCGTCGTGACGGCGGTGCATCCAGGACCAGACGGCGAGATTCGCAACGCTGATGTCAAGACAAGAGGAGGTGTTTTTCGTCGCCCGACAGCGAGATTGGCTGTCCTCCCTACTGAAGAGGAAGGTGCCGCGAGAGCTGCACCGGGGGGAGACTGTTACGGACAGCTTCGATCAAGTGCAAATAGTGGAAAAAGTGATTAAAACGTGACTAGCAAAAAGACTGTTTAGTGGACACTAAGTGCGTTACTAGTGATAAAATCTGTGTTTGTGAATATCTCATGTAAGTACGCACTTTATAAGCAGTAGCTAGTTAAGACGATTAGTTTGTGTTTTTAATTTCTTTAAAGTTTATTAATATGTAATGTTCTATTTGGTTTTAAATTGAAGCTTATAAAAAGTGCTGTAAAATGAAGTATTTAACGTAGCTGTAAGTTTTATAGTTTATGAAATAATTAAGTTTTAGCTCAATTGGGTATTGTTTAGGTATTTAGGTATCCTAGAAAATAAATGATATTCAGGTGTGTCGTTTTTATTGACCTAAAAGGTAACGTTTCATGGTTTGAGGTAATGGGCTAGGTAATTTAGGTCTAGGAGGTGGTAGTCGCGACCTATGGATGAGTCTAGGTCAGACGCCAGCCTTTGTCCTAAAAGCCCTAAGGTTTTGACTTGGTATTTGGGTAAGATTTGTCAAAATAAAGGCCTCTTGTATAGGTCTCTGATAGTAAAATAAGGAACCTAATACCTAAACATCCTCGCGCGGCTGAGGCGGGGCTCTCTTTATGGTATTGCCGCTCATTCGACCCTACACCTTTATTATTACTGTTTGTGCGGGTAGGGTTGAATGAGTGAAAGAGAGGTAAGAAGTAAAATGTAAATACGATTTTTAGAATACCCAAGTTAAGTAAATTATCACGCTATTAGTGCATAGTTGCCACCAGGCAAAATTACACTTAAGGACGTGCGGGCGTAGGAAAAGTGGTAAGCCCGCATCGTCCATTTCTTTGTTAGTAACCGACCACAATATATGGGCATTCAGTAAGCTGGTGTTTTTATTCTTCTCCGCTTGGCGAATACATACATCCTATGGTGAAGTTGAGGTTGCATCGTCAACAACATTAGAACCAACAAAAAAGAAATATCTGTACCTATTTGAAGCTAGAATTAATAATAAAATATAAATTTGTTAATAGAACTGAACCAAGAATATTACTTAGTATTTTTTTCATTCTAAACTTTTTTCAATGATGTTTTCTCTGGCTTATGTGACTATACTTTTATTTACAGAATGATGTGTAAAGATATAAGGATTAATAATTTTATCATCAAAGACTATTCACGATTTGATTTCTTGATCAATGAGTTAATTAAAAACGAAGAATAAATCAAGGAATTAATTTTATCACAAGTATAAAATTGGTCTCGATTCTGCTAATATTAACAATCATGTCTCAGTGGTGTTGCAATAGTATTGCGTATTAGATATTTTTTAAAGATTTTAAGTAATTTGAATTTTCCATAATAATATTTTCTTAATTTATTTAACAACCATGAACGCTAATGTTTTAAAGCTGCTTGCACTAAGATAAAGTATGTCACTTGGGTTACGCGAAAAAAATAAGTATCGGCTAAGTTACAATGAAATAAGAGGTCATTTCTGCTAACAAAAAAAGGAGTTACTAATAATAAGGTACATTTTTTAAGTTAAGGAAAGAAATATTTTTATTGCTGACAGGTAGTTGGCTGTTCATAATTCGAAATAAACATCAGAAGCATCTTTACATCATAGAAGATATGAGAGTCTCTGTGTGTAAGAAAAAAATCGTCTATTTCATACTATAACCCCTATTAATTGATTATAAATATAAATATTTGACAACATCACATACATTGCTCCAATTCTGAAGTAAGTAGCTAAAGCACTTGTGTTATGGAAATCAGAGACAACGGTGGTATCACAAAAACCCAGACCTAAGCCAATATAGGAAAGTTCGTTTTTCTAAATTGACCCAAACGGGGATCAAACCCGGGACCTCAGAGATGGCGACACCATGAAAACCGGTGTACAAAGCCACTCGACCACGGAGGTCGTCATTACCTACAGACATGCGTTAATATAATCAAATGTAGTGCTATGTATGGTTTACAATTTCCGACAGGTAGAAAAGTACTACAGAGTTGGGACCAATTTCCACGTCATTCAATTAAGTTTAAAAGATTTTTTTCAGTTAAACCACAACCGGCAAGCAACAAAACACGGCGCAAAACAAAGCAGTTATTCCTTATTACGACAATCACTTAACTTTCTACTATCTAAACCCTTTTTCCTTTCTCTTACTTACTATTATAACTACGTGAGAATATTATTGTTTGGTTTTGAATAGAAAACTACCGAATATGGTTCAGTGAACTAAATTATGTAACTATGATTATATTTAATTTGTAAAACGTGAGAATTTCGGGTAGGTGCTTGCTTTATTCAAAACATTGAAAATCACTTTCAAGTCAGTGAACAAGTAAACGAGAAATCGTCATCTGCAGGTAACAATTTGTCCACTGCTGGGAAATGGCCTTCTTTATGGAAGATACCACAGGGGAAATCAGTACCCTTAGCACGAACGTCTATTGACAAAAAAACCCGCGTCAAAGTACTTGATAGAGTAATTTCTCTATGGGAAAAATCATTTATCTTTTTGGCGATAGATGGCGCTGTACAAATTACCCATACAAAATTACTTTAACGTATGTTTTTACGCGCGTTATTTTTTTCGATAACTGTTCGTGGTACGGGTACAGGTCGAAGCCCATTGCAGTGACGCAGTCATAAGTGGAATAGTGAACAGAGAAGAAAGTCAGGATCAGCGAAGTCTATCATAAAATGAGTCGAGACAACATCGATACAAATTGAATAGAAACATGAATCACGAATTATTATCACATTTTATATTATTTTTTTTTTGTTCGTACAAGGATCAGATTTCTAAATCAGTACAATGTACTGGACATTGTATTTTTTCTATGTGAGCTAGCATCGTAATATATCTATAATCAAATTACTTTTACGAGTAGCTAAAACTAGAATAAAAATTGTCCAAAGTCAATTTGATAACATGAATTGCATAATAATTGTCTTCTCGTGTAGGAGTATAGAATTTGACGTGTTTTAATACAAAGTTATCATATCAGCGAATTCTTCATTGGAAGTATTATGTCGTTAGCTCAATTGACCTGTTTTCGGTTCATTCAATAACGATATTATAACTGTATTCCGGGTTTGAGATTTGTAACAATTGTCGAAGATAGTCTTTGTTTGAATTACTTAAATCTATTTTATGGACTGGTTGTATAGTTCAATTTAAAAGGTGCTGAAACATTAACTTTGAACAAGAGACATTCAAAAAAGAAATGGGTAACTAATTTTCTTGGGGTTATTTTACTCTATTTGAACTCAAAGCTAATGTAATCATAGTTAATGTCGAGGTAATTCCTCACATTGATGATATAACGCTGGCTTGCAGCGTAAGAGTGGGATATATTGGAAGAAATTCAACGATGCCGCTAGTGTCACTAGCGGCATCGTCACTAGTCAAGTCACTAGCCTAGTGACTCGGTAGCTCAGCGGTAAGAGGATTAGACCGAACTTCTAAAGGTCGTGGGTTCGATTCCCGTCCGAGAATATGATTTGGTGCTAGTCGTATATTTTCTAGTATATTATTTAGTATACTTAATAGCATTAAATACTGTGTGCAAATTATATTTTTAAAGACATTTTTATTTTTAGAATCAACCTTAGCCAAATACGATTACAAACATTTTCCATCTTTAAAAAATTCGGCTCCAGATTTTTTTAAGTTCATTTAAAAATCATCAGTGTCCGTTGCTTCTGAAGGTTTTTACAGCGTACAGTGTTGTTAAGCAATATGACCAACTCATAATTAAATACCACAGATTATCTTGTCTTCTAGATGAACATAAACGCGACAAAAACTTTCATAAATCTTTACTCGATCTAAGGTCATAGAACTTCGCGTGTTAATTTTTTCTCGCCATTTTTTTGAGGCCGATTCCAGTTTTTCTGTCTATTCAGTCACGATCTTCGGCGGTTCATCGTAATTACAGATTAGGTATTCTTCTCAGTTTTCTGATGCGCTTGCGTCATTCAAACGATTAACACGTATGTTCATAAGATTTTTGAAGCTAAGTTATAAGTATTTGGGTTAATATTAACGACAATTTAATTTTTTAAATGTTTTTGTGATATAATGTTATTGACAAATTAGAATATTACAATATGTTTACTTATGACTAGTTGCTTGTTATTCAAATCCATTGATGGTTTAAAGTATCTATAGTTATTTTAAGGATTAAACATCTATGGATCTTAAAAAACAAAAAATCAACATTTATTATTAGATTATCTATTTAATTAAAAAACTTTCATAAATTAACAGTAGTTTATCGAATGTTTATTTCGTAGAGCAAGTTGTTTTTTTTTAATATTTGACAACATCACATACATTGAGCCAAAATAGAAAAGTTCGTTTTCTAAACTGACCCAACCGGGGATCGAACCCGGGACCTCAGAGATGGCGACACCTTGAAAACCGGTGTACAAAGCCACTCGACCACAGAGGTCGTCAAAACGCTGTCAGTTATAAAAACACACGATAGTTTGACAACTTCTAGAATCTAAACTACACTACACATTGTATCTGTTTTGTAATAGTTAATTCGGCTTAATACGTAAATGAGAGTTGATATAAAACGTTGTTCTTACTCAACACTGGTCGAACATGCGCCAGCGCCTTCTAAATCAACCTTTAATTTGTTAAATAACCTTTTAGAAACAAAGTAGTTGTCGTTGGTAACTTTATAACCCGGTTTTTAATTTTATTATTATTTGAACAAAGTCTATGTATCAGTCAGTATACCTGTGGTTTTAGGCTTTGAACATCTATATATGTATATTTAAAAATGTATCCCCGAAATGTATGAAGCGCATAACTTCAGAACGACTGCACCAAATTAGATAATTCTTTTTTGTTGTGTTTGTTATTATCAGGACAAGGTTTGTATTCAATGAAATTTAAAAAAAAACTTAATGACGTTAAAAAAAGTTGCTTAACTCAGGCGCTAAACCACTGAGGCACAGAGATTCTCAAAAAAACTTATTAAAATTATGCGAAATTCAATATGGACATCATTGAAGTATTAAAAGATTAAGAAAGAATAGAAAGTACGCTATTACCAGATCTGATGTCACAGCATACTTTAGTAACTTAGTTCCAGTGGAATTCCAGAAACGTTTGCCAGTCAAGTGGCACGCCAGCTGTGACACTGGAATGCGGGATTTGATACTTGACTTGATAACTATTTCGCGAGTTCATTCACCAATAACACTTCGATTTTATAGTTGTAGTATAACTGTTGCATAAAAAAATATTACAAAAGCAGAATGCAGAATTTTTATATCGTTAACTTTATTTGAAAAGTTCGTTGACCTAAACCGTTATGAAATAGGCTAGCTGGTGTTTTTTGTTGTATTTTTATAAACTTATTGAAAAAGCAGAAAAATGTTGAATATGGCATCTGGATCTGCGTCGTCGGCCTTTCTATTTTGCGAGTTCATTCAACCATAAAGTTTTGTTTTTTTTTGCAGTATTGTGAACTTTATAACCAACCGATTATATTTCAAGCAAAAAATCTGTATTTTACTAAAAATAAGGCATAAAGCAGGCGCGTTATAATATCACGTTTTTACAATAATAAATAATATACTAGAAAAAATACGACGCGCACCAGATTATATTGTCGGACGTCGATTCCCGTCCGAAAATATGATCGTGCGCGTGTATTTTTAACCGACTTCAAAAAAAGGAGGAGGTTCTATGTTCGTCTGTTTATATGTTTTTTTTTTATGTATGTCCACCGATTACTCGAGAACGGCTGAACCGATTGACATGATTCAAATGCCACTTTATTAGGTTTGTTCCCCAGGTGGTCCCATTTTTTTAAATTTTAAATCGGTTCAGTGGTTTTCGAGTAATCCTGAAAATACTGTAATTTTTTAGGTAACTTTTGCACGAGTTTCAACGGATCTTCAGACATAACTTCTTTGTTTATAAACCGATTGAGATAATTCTTGTTTTGTTAGAAAGGGGATACTTTAAGGGTGTTTTCATTAAAATTTCCTGCACATTGGACCTTGGACTTCGAAGATTCACAAGAGAACTCTTCAAAATCAAATATGATAGTGTATTAGTGATTACTCTACGGTATTGGAAGGTTTTTTCTAGTATTTTTCTAGTACCCGCGACCTTTGGATGTCCGGTCCAATGCTCTTACCGCTGAGCTACCGAGTCACTATTGATCAGCGATTGGTATTTTTTCTAGTATATTATTTAGTATTGTATAAAAAATCTTTTTTTCGCAGTTTAATGTACAGTATAACCTGACGTGATGTCGTGTGTACATAAACTGACGATGATAACATTATACAATCTTTTCTTATTTGATTAAAATGCAGGCAACATTTTGGATATATACGATATTATTAACGATCATTTTAGGTTTCGTTTTGAACAAGGTCAATCACTTTTAGCAGTTCCATCCATAAACATTAGGTTAACGTTAATTTCTTTTGCTAATCTTCTTCCTTGTACCGTAATACTTGCCTTTGATAAATGTAGATTGAAGTGAAATTTACACCGTTTTAAAACTATGTATGAAACTTTTTTAATACAAATCTTATAAGTAAGTAATTATACTTAGGGCCTGGTTTACAATGTTAAAGTTGAGTAGATTACTTGACAGATGATTTGACAGTTGTGATATGCAAAATATGTCAAATCATCTGTCAAGTAAGCTAGTCATTACTTAAAGCCCGATTTACAATTCGATAAGAACAGTAGCGAGTTAACTGTACTTATTCAAATGTAAATCGGGCTTTTTGTGAAACAGCCCCGTAAAAGTAAGTTCTGACAGACATATTTTCATATCACAACTGTCAAATCATCTCTCAAGTAAGCTACTCAACTTACTTTAACATTGTGAACCAGGCCCTAAGTATAATTATTTATTTGCAACATGTGGCGAGCCGAGCCTTTTTTCTAAAAGAAAAAACAAAGTGCTAAAAGTAGGCCATTCTGAGCGTTTTTGCTATCTTCAGCAAAATTTTTAAAGATACGTCACAAAACGAGTAACAATATAATTTTGTTGATATGGTAAGTAAACACGAAATCAATCGAAAGGAGCCTTGTGTCTAATGCTAAGTAGCGCCGGTCATATGTGGCCTCGATTGCTGTCCTTTCTATCCCTAACCGGTTATCCACCTTGCTCGACTTACTGCTTGTCTAATTGCTTCTATCTGCATTCTTTAATGAAGGAGTTGTCTCAGAAGGGTTGGGCGGTACACCAAAATAGGATATGGAGGATATGAGCCCGTAGCCAATGTCACATTTACAAATTTCGCTATCGCTTCGCTTCGAAAAATGTATGGACTTGACGTTTTAAATTTCGATTGAAAACGAAACCTTATGTCATACATGTTTCAAAAGCGAAGCGATAACGAAGATTTGCAAATGTTACTTTGGCTATACCCCTTGGTCAGCTTATGGGAGTTAGAAGTTTGCAGTCGTTTGCATCTGAAATTCCGAAGGTTTGGCGATAATTGACCATCAGCCATTTTAACCACCACCACCTACCAATCCACATTGAGCCCGCGTGGCAGGTTTTGGCCCACCCTCCTTATCCACCCATAAGGAAGGCCTGTAAGGATATAGGGCGGATCGTCGGACTAACACCTGCTGAAAATGAGACCTGTTACAGTCACCGTGGCTAGGATTTGATGACTAATAACGTTATTGATTTTAAAGTTTTCATATCCGTAGAACTAAAGTTTTAGTATCAGACCATCACTGCCAGAAATATTCTAGAAAATATTTACATTAAAATGACAAGGTTAACTAAATTACTATTGTATAAAGGATGACTACACTATCCTTTGTATAAGGCACATGTTTTGCCCATAGTCATGTAACAATCGATTCAAAAACGATTAATTAATCGATTCAATGGCCAACGGTCAATCAAGATAAGCGTAAGGTTAATCAAATAAAAATTAATGGTTTAACATTGAATGCCCGCCAGTTATGATGTGTGTGATTTAGAACAGTTGTTTGCGTTTTAGAAATGAATAGAGTTTTTGAATGCTGATAGAATTTTGTAATTATTTGATAAATTATAGGTATTTGTTTTGTAAAATGACGTCTGATTTGCATTCACATTGCCTGATTTGATTACAGATATTATGTTTCGAATTTTCGATTCACAAGATTGTGTGTAGTTCAAAATTATGCTTAGAAATGTCAAAGTCAATGTCAAAATTTCTTTATTCAAATAAACACAATAAGCACTTTTGAATCGTCTATATTTTCCTAACACCCGTTCCAGACTTGCGTTGTGAAATGTTAATGTTATTCCTAAATCTTTATTTTCGCCTTGATCAGAAACACAATAAGTAATATATAATGTAAGTAATTGTATAGGATATTACGTTCTACGGAAACTCAGTTTTCCGAAATAATGTTCAGTGTTTTCAGATTTAACATTCCAAAGAATAAAAAATACAACATAAATTCAATAAGGCCTACCAAAAACTATCTTAGAAGCTAATAGAGAAATAATTAAGAACGAATTAATAAAAAAACAAAAAAACTTCATTAACAATGTTATTATTTGAAATAAAAACTGTAATTGAAGCATTCTTCACAATGCTATTGTTTATTAGCTTCTTACAATATTATTATATCATTGAGATGGCCTTACCTTCGGAGACATTTTACATAATATTGTATAATAACCCTAAGGATTTTATAATTTTTAGCGACTGAGTGCAAACAATTGTGTAATGTTTTCGTGGTCGGGCGTTAAATGATATAACTAGGGGTTAAGTGGAGAGGTCAGGTGGAGGTCTCTATCTAATTATTATGTCTTGTTATCAAATAACCTTTTGTATTTCATAACTTTGAAGATGTTAAGATTGTTGCTATTTCAGGACAAAACCGTAAGAAGTTTACTGGGAGTTTTGTTCGACTAGTGATAAAAACCGGACAGGTGGAGTTGTGGAACCCACCGAGGGTTCCGTACAAATTTTGTAGGTACTTAAATAAAAACTAAATTTTTTATGATTAAATTACAAATGTATAGTTTTCAGACTTTTCCCTGTACTTGTAGTATAAGACGATATAACTTGCTAAACTACATGGTTCTAGGTCAACGGGAAGTACCCTATAAATTTTGATTCCCTTGATAATGTCTAAATATGCCTTTTTTGCGGCATAAACGGACGTTTCTTTTTTAAGTTTAACTTAAAAGTTTGATTTTTTCACAGTTATAAGGGACTGTAGAGCTGAGTATATGGTTTTAATTTCAACACGATACCCGACGCGTTACCAAGATAAAGAGTCTTGACAGACAGACGGACTACAAAGTGATCCTATAAGGGTTCCGTTTTTTTTTACTTTGAGGAATGGAACCCTAAAAATTACAATAACGTTTTGTCTCACTAAAAATAGTGGAAAAGTTGAACGAACAATAAAGCAATTTGCCCTTAATAAAAATATTTCGGTTCGATGGCGTCAAAACAAAAAAAAATATCTAAAATGCACTATGCGAGGTGCAAAGTAGACAGAAGAATAGATAAATGTAACACATTAATGGCACGCGGCACCATGCTTGATTATGGCGTCATTTCACAAACTTCTGGACGTGACTTCGATGGCGTAATCGGCCTGAACCCGCAATAGGCACCTGCTCCGCATGCGTTGCCCACTGACCACTGGCCCATAATGTCTTGAAATTCCTATTTAATGTAAAAAATATTTTTTTTACATCATATAAACCCTAAATGGGCTTACTCTTGGCCTTGTGGTGTGTGTGGTTTGGCGGAAGCGTTTCTGACTGCACAACTAAGGCCCAATTGCACAGTGCTTTAAGAAGGCCAATTTTCAGACACGTCCTTTTTTTTGAAGTATTTAAGAATGTCGATACCCCATTCTGCTAGCATTAATGGTTTGTAAGAAAAACAAACTCCAGTTGGTCGGTGGGTCAGAAGTGGTAAATCAATACAATAGATGGTGTGTGCTTTAACTTTGGTTTCGTGTGTGCGTAAGAGTTGATAGTATTTTAAATCACTTGAGGGGTAGAACAGATTCACTTAAGGGTGCCCAAAATTTTTTTTACCTTGTGGCACAGATCACTCAATAGTTCTGTGGCATAGCTTGTGGTCCTGTGGTATAGGATGAATGTGGTATGTACCCATAGAACTAGCTGCTCTGTGGTTTCAAGAATTCCTAAGGTTACGTTTGCAAGGCGCGTACACTTTATACTCAAAAAAATATTTATACAATCAGAATTGTCCTAATGCATAAGAAATAATTTATATATACTTATACATAAATCAAATAAGGGATGACAGTCACAAATATATTTTTTCTAACTGAGTACTTTTACCCTAAGAGGAACAAAAAGACCTTCAATTGACCATTAACAAATGGCTTCGATGCACTGCCTACAATAATATAGACAACAATAACTTAACTAACGACGTTATCACAAATACACTCAAACATTAGTCAATTTGTTAAATTTGACCTTCATTGTGATTGGGCATCGATCATTTTGTAATCGTTCCTTAATTCAGATCGTCTGGTGACGGATCATCTCAACTTCGTCGCAGTTTCGTCACATAATATTGAGTCTGTGCTCTCGACAGAAGCGTCGCTATGAGTTTACGGTTTTTGGTCAGTCTTTTTGTTTTCACTTGTAGTTGAGCTTGGTGCTAAAGTACTAGTGGAGAAAGTATATATTTCCACACTGCGAGCTGAACATCACTGCCGTTGCTGGATGCATTTTATTTGAATTGTTTTACTTTAAAAAAAAAGATGATGATTCTATTTAGGAAGAGCACGCCGCGCCGTGCGTAGGCATGAACGATCGGCTGTCTCGATTTTTGAAATTAAAAAGTGTAAAACATTAATAATTAAACTTTAATATAGATCTAAAACGACCTTTTAAATTAAATACGTCCCTAAACCTTTATAGTAGACTAGGTAAAGTATATAGCCAGAATTGGCCCGAGATTGCTTATACGTAGTGTCTATGTGTGCGTCCACAAGAAACCGCGAGTTGTTCCAATTACCTGTTCTGAATACTTTACATTCTGTGGTTTGTCACTAAATTTGCATGAAATCTGGAGCAGCACGCTATCCATTTTAATGAAAGTAGTAATAGGTTTAAGTCTCGTTCATTTCGCTTTAATAAAAGCAATAAAATTAATTTGTTTGCTTTTGAGTGACAAGTTCAAAACAATGTTAATGTCTATTCTGTATCTTATCTTAGATTTCTTATTTTTTTATTTATGTAAATCTCTTACGGCCAAATACTCAAACGAATCTTAAAGTTAAGGCCACCTTAAATTAAAAAAGGTTGTCAGATTTGACAGAAACTCTATGAAATTGACAGCTTCCTTAAAGTTAGGGACACCTTAACTAAAGATTGTAGCTAAGAAGCCTTTAAGTATTCGGCCGTTAGAATTTAACAGTGACTGGCAAGAGATTTATTTTTACTAAAGGTAATTTAGTTTTTTTTCATTTGACAGGTTGAAAAAAAGTATTTCTATTTGTGACCGAACTATTTCTATTAGAAAAGATTAACTTTTATTTGTCATTTCAATTTCGTTGTGCAATAAAGTAAATAGCGTAAATCAAATACTTTTCACCAATTTTCATGGTTAGTTTAAAATGTTTACCTGAACTGATTTATTGACTTTTTTTAAGTCGTTTAGTTTTTTAACTAGATAATTTAAAAAAAAGTATTCAACAAAAATTATATAAGTATTGTAATAAAAAGCGGAAGTGAAGATTAAATGTGTGCATAATAAATTCTATTATAGATAAATTAATATTAACAAATTCCTATGACATGGTTGTTTAAATAGGAAGTGACCGAGTTCTAGTTCGATTACCGAAGTTACGTAAACTATTGAATAGTTCTTCAAACTTTGTTCAACTTTATTCATTCGTAGTGGTTTCCGAATTGGCGTATAATGCCGAAATGGTATGGCGGTCCGAATTGCTCACCATTGTGCATCAGTCACTTTACGCTTTAGCTGACAGGTTTTATCAGGGTTACTGCAAAATATTTTTTGTTCTGTGGTTACTGCATTTGAGCATAGATAATTAAGCAGTGATTAGTGGTTTGTTTATAATTGTGTAAGTACCTATAGAAGTGCATTTCTCTTGTGGAACATGCTTTTATAATACTGTCTTTTTTAACTTCTGCTGGTGGCGGTTAGTGTCGCCACAAATTATTATAGGTACAAAAACATACTATTATATACTTGGATATTTTTTTATTATTAGATTTTTTAAGTCATATTCACAATTTTTTGCAAATTTTTTATTACCAAATGTTAAAGTTACACAAACATATTTTCGTACACACTTTACGTTTTGACAGCCCTAATTCTAACATGTGCGTATACGCAACTCCCGCAACCTGTCGTTCACATTGCAACACACCAAACCATTCAAAAGTGAACTCTAACCGCTTAAAATAAGGTTACTCAAAATAATGTAATTAAGGCCGGCTAATGATACCGTTTTGAGCAATACAGTGAGTGATTTTGGAAGAATATACAGTATACATTTACAATTTACCTTTCAACATGAGTTATAATTATATGCTTTTAAAGATTGGAGGTAAGTATTAAATCGTCCCTTTCCCTACAAATTTGTAAAAGTTATTGTGAAATATACTCACGGTTTTATGTTTCAAAACGAATATTACGTTTTCATTATATTGGATAACGTGAACTATGCAAGAAAAATAAAAGGTAGTTATGGCGAAAGTAATTCCTATGCAGTTACACATAAATAGTTGCGCAGTATACTTAAACTACTGCTGTACTAATGTATGTCCTGGAAAAAATTGATTTTGATTTAATTATTTAGTAAAAATAATCAGTATTAAATAACCAGAGTCGTCAATATCTTACTAACCTTTTAAATTCCCAGAACACAATTTATCGTGGTCTGCTTTATGAACTTGACACAAATTATGTCAACATTTTAATAATTATTATTTCAGTGTAGTTACATACTACACTGTCATGTAAGTCCTCCATAAAGTATGTTGAACCAGCCAGCCTATACCGTTTCTCATTCAGCGCTCACGGGCGCCGAGCGGGCGTGTCAACACCTAAAACAATACGTTGTGACATGCGTGACGCAAGCAGTGCGTGCGCGCCGACTAATGCGTCCGTAATCGACACTCTTGCGCTAAGTAGCGGGCGAAAAAAATCTTTACTGAAATGTTGACTGTTGAGGCCTTTTTCAAGTACATCTCTTTTCATCAAAATCAAAATTGAATTGAAAGATGTAGGGAATATAGAACTATTCTTAAAGTCATCACCATCATATCAGCCGCACGACACCCACTGCTGAGTTTAGGCCTCCTCCAAGGACCTCCACGTCGATCGGTCCTCGCATCCAGAGGCTTCCCGCGACCTTCACCAGACAGTCGGTCCACTTTGCCGGGGGCCTACCCAAGGAGCGTTGTCCGAAGCGCGGTCGCCATTCCAGAACCTTTCCGCCCTAATAGTCATCGGTTCTTCTCGCTATATGTCCCGCCCACTGCCACTTCAACTGAGCAATCTTTCGAGCGTCGGTCACTTTAGTCCTCCTGCAGATCTCCTCATTTCTGATTTGATCGCGCAAAGAAATACCAAGCATGGCTCTCTCCATTGCCCGCTGAATGACCTTGAGTCTTTAGAGTAAAAGAAAACAAACATTCATGAAGCATGACGAGCTCGAGAGAGAATTTTTTACGTTAGTTTAAATATCAAAAATGGCATTTTGGCGTAGAAAACGTTTTTGTCGGGTTTGCTATCAATGTTAATTAAGCTATAGCGATTCATGTGTCAAAATCCATTGTCTTTGGCAGTTTAAGTCGATAAATCGCTTCATCATAACTTATGGTTATGCTAGGAGGGCTGAGAGGCCATTGAAATGTTCTTAATACATTTTATAAATAGACGATAAAGGTGAGATAAGAAAGACTTATCTTTTGCTACAAAGCTTCAGCTAATTCAGGGCCCACGATAATAAAAAGTCATAGGATGAAGAGTGAGATACTTAAATTTTTGAAGTGTGTGTAAAACCCATGATGATCTTAAAAATGTTTAAGTTTGTGTGAGGTTGCTGTTATTTTATTTTTATGATACTTAATGATTATTATTTTTTTGTTACAGGTATGCATTGGCTAATGGCTGTTAGAGAAGGTAACCGAAATGTCAACTTAGACCAAAACGAATAAATTATACGATTACGCGAGCGCTGACGGTTAGCGGTGAAAGTTAGACGCAGCTCAAGAGCGGATGCAGAGAGGAAATGGGGGTTTCCTTTATTGGCCGTAAAGAGGTATTAGGGTCCTAGTGACTAATAATATTTGAAGTGGATTTCACCACTTGGTTGGAATAAGTCTCGATCAGTTTATTATTAAACAGTCAATAGATTCTTGGTGCCACTAATTAATTTATTATCTTTAGTATTTTTTACGATTACCAAGCTATTATTTTCTATTAGGGCATTTATATTTCTTTGACTTATTAAAAATATGGGGGAAGTTTAGTGTATAGATACTTTGGTGTAATTCGATTTATATCTGAGCCATAAAGTTAGTACTTTTACCTTCTTACTGAGCCGAATTATTAACTTCTCTACCTACGTCTTTGAGAGAGTGTTTACTCACTTCACTAGCAACTTCAGATAAACGGCTTTGATTATAATACCAAAACGACACGACAAGATTAATGTAATGTGTTAATCACGTGGTATTGTACGTAAATGTACGTGTCATTTGCTCTCATTGTAACACCTTCACCACAAATCTTCGTATTGACCAAGCGAACGCAAAGCGCGAGCGAAGCGTCTCTGCTTCAGCTTGGGCAAAAATGCTTCCGTATGTTTGTCTGTTTGCCTCTACAGGCCGCATTTCTCAACCGATTCTAGTGAAATTTTGTGAACAGCCCTTCTATTGTCTAATTTCAAAATTATCGCAACCGCTTTCAGGATGTAACACATTGATGCTTCTTTTTGGCGTAAATAAAAACTTACCAAAGAAATGCAGCAATGTGTCACATCCATCTGTCAAATGAAAGCGATTGCGATAGATTTTTAAATTAGACAATTAGCCCCCAGGTTCGTTAATAATATAGAATTTTTTCGGCAAGCCAGTTTTTCGAAAAAAACTCGCCCATTCGAAAAATGATTATTAGAAGCACCACCTAGCTTCGAATAGATATATGAAAGAATACCTAACCTACCAAACAGTTCTGATGACAACTGCAACTCTCAGATCGTCGTAGATTTTGTATGGGAAGCACTATTGACCTATTGGTTAACCAGGTTAGTCCAAAATGGGCCCAGAATAAAAAAAAACACCTTTATAGAAGATTCTAAAATGAAATGCATATACAATTGATTATCTTTTATTCATGGTTTGTAACGAGAAATAATAACAGTAAGTAATCGTCACATTCAAAATGGAAACCAAAATCAAACAAACAACGTAGCCTTAATCAACACCCCAGACATACCTATCATAGATAGAGAGAGTCACAAGAATTATTTACTCTGTGCTATAGTTCTCTAGCCACACGTCCAAAGAGTTGTTTTATGCAACTGAACTTAGAAATTTCAAACATGTTTCACTAAAAGGATATCCTTTGGCTGAATGCCACAAAGTAAAATCGATAAGGAGGAACACATCAATCTGTCTTAGTATCATGAAGCAAGCGACTATTCGAAATATTAAATTTAATTATTTTCCCACGGATGTTATAAATTATTACAGATATTTATATTACAAAAAAAAAAAGATTTCCTTTAATTTCATTAAGCCTTTTTCTACTGGTCAGTTATTTTAGACCAGTAGAAAAAGGCTTAATGAAATTAAAGGAAATCTTTTTTTTTCGTATAATATCTTCTTGAAAAAAATAAGAATGTGGGTAGGTTGGTACTTACTTTTTTATTTATTTTCCGATAACCTAATACAACGAGTATTATACGAGTTAAGTTTTAAAATAAAGTTGTGTTTCAACAAGTTCTCGTAGAGTACGCACTTAATATTTACTAGTTAATATCTCAATGATACTCAAAATTCAAAATTCAGAACTCGTTTATTCAGTCTAGGCTGTTACAAGCACTTGTGAATGTCAAACAAGCTACGCCATCGGTTCGCAAACCCTAAGCGGGAGACCTTGTAACGAGAAGAACCGGCAAGAAACTCGTCAAGGGCTGCTTTTTTCTCCCTGTATATTTCATACAGAGTCGTCAAAATTTGAAAAATGAAGTCGGCATTTAAATTGACGTCATTTTCCATTACAATAATTAACAAAGTTTACATTCAATGGGTAGGTAACTCAGAATACAAATAGTTAGTACTTATATAATAGTTAGTACTTCTGAGAATGTTGTAAGGACTTACGGTTAAGGAACTCTTAAAGCCTATATTGTTCGATACTTAAGAAACAAAATGTTGTCTATATATGTTAGGCTTAGGTGGGGCTAAAGATATTTTTCTTTTTAATCATAATAACATTTATCGTGGTTTCTCTTTCTCAATTTGATTTTTTAATTCTTAAAGCCCCACCCGACTTCATAAGACGTTTTTTTTAATATCAGATATGCGTAGGTACTTGAATAGTAATTATGCAGATTTGAATATTATTTCTTGCTTTTTAGAGCTGCTGTTTTTTGAAGCTGTTTTTATAGCAATTTTTTTAAGGTTTTTTGAAGGAGGTTTTTCTTTTTAATTTTTTAAAGTTTTTTATTTTTAACTTTTTTGTGGTAGGTATGTATAGGTAAATGTAAGCGATGATATAAATATATTTTATTCATATTTCACACATTTCAATGGTATAATACGCCTAGTAACTCAATATCCACTTTTCGCACTGTTAATTTTAGCAAGGGTCAGACATGGGGTAGGTGACCAAAGTGTATTATCTCGAGCTCCTCCGTGCTTCAGAAGACACGTTAAGCCGTTAGTTTCAGCTACATTTGCACATTAACACCCACCAATCTGCATTGGGCCCACGCGGTGGGTTATGGTCCATCCTATTCATCAGCCCATAAGTAAGGCTTGTATCCCAGCCCCAGTAGTGACAATAAAAATGGCTGATGCGAAACCTTTCAATACCGTAGATTCACAATACACTATTATATTTGATTTTAAAGAGTTCTCTAGTGTATCTTCGGAGTCCAAGATCCAATGTGAAGGAAATTTGAATGAAAACATCCTTAAAGTATCCCCTTTCTAACGAAACAAGAATCATCTAAATCGGTTTATAAACAAAGAAGTTATGTCTGAAGATCCGTTAAAACTCGTGCAAAAGTTACCTAAAAAATTACAGTATTTTCAGGATTACTCGAAAACTACTGAACCGATTTAAAATTTTCAAAAAATGGGACCAACTGGGGAGCAACCCTGATAAAGTGGCGTTTGAATCATGTCAATCGGTTCAGCCGCTTTCGAGTAATCGGTGGACATACATAAAAAAAAACAAATAAACAGTCGAACATAGAACCTCCTCCTTTTTTTGAAGTCGGTTAAAAAATAAGTAGAACTCGGAAAACATCTTAAATCTTTGCTTATAATGTAGAGTAGCTGGCGCAGTATTACCAGCTAGGGATTATATAAATTTTATATTTTTTTTGTAAGATATTTAGTTTCATAGTCATAGTCATATTGTTTATTGCAACATGTTGGTTACAAAGATCTTACAAAGTAAATGGTACCATAAACATGACCCTGTAAGGGTATTGCAACTTAAAATTAAATTAAAAATACTAAAATTACTTAAACATAATATTAAAGTTTATTTTAAGTACTAACAAAAACAAAAAATCTGGAATAGGTAAACAAAATACTTAGATGAGATCAAGGAGGCTACTTAAATTAATTAATGTATAAAAACATTTTTCTATTAAAAAATCTTTTAGTTTACTGTAAAAGTGAGTATCTTTTTGTATATCCTGGATTTCTTTTGATATTCTATTAATATTTTTATTGACATATGGTAAGTTCCTGAACTCATCAAATGTAACTTAGTGAAAGGTGCTGCTAGTCGGTTTTTATGCCTTAAATTACGTGATTGTTGATAATAATTCATTAGTCGAAGAATTTATTAAAACGATGCTAACTAGTCCCACTCTTTGCACTTAAAGAAAGTGTCACGATCTGCTACGAAAAATGATTTTATCTCGACATTAGAGTGCTATCTCAGTTTTTGTACTTATATATTCATATTTTGTGACAAGATACATGCTCGCCATAAAAAAACATATCCAGTTAAAGCGAATTATATTACAGAAACCGGCATTCATTCCATAATAAACCAATTGTCGAATTGTATAACCTCACGCGACCGAAACAGTTCCAACCAGTGAACGTGTTTTATATGCGTTCACTGATTCCAAAGTTCCAACTAAATAGGTACAGTCGGCTTCAGAAGTAGCTAAACATTTTAATACTTTAGCACTCCAACTAAAACGACAATTGGTATGACTGCACAAGAATGAGTCTCACCTGCTTCTGAGGTTAATCGTACCAATGAAATTTTGGAAACTGCATGTTGGAGGCTTTACTCTTGGTGTCCGTTTATCAATGTTTCTAATTCGAATAAAACTTTTAACTAAAACAAAAACAACCAACCAAATTCTATGTTTTTAATAGCCATTTCATACAGCAGCTATTTTCAGAAAATTGTCTAGAAACAAAAAATCAGCAGAAAACTTCTTGCTTACTACATTTTTTAGTATAGTAGTATCTGAAAATTGGTGAAATTAAAATACAAAACTCGCCCAATACATAATAGACCCCTTTATACTAAATAGGTAACAACCTGCATGTCTGTTCATACAGCGCGGCCGACCGGCACATCCGGGACATTCGTTTCATATGGACCATGAAATCTGATACACAATGTACCGACACGAAAACTGCGAAATGTTCACAATCGATTTTATTCTAGACTAGAGCCTCATCGTAATAGACAGGGAGGGGGTAAGGGTAACCCTTAGGAATATTTGGCCAAACCGACTGTTTATTGCCCTGTTGCGTTTTTGAATAGAATTATTAAATAAAACGAAAGTTTGTGCTTTTGAAAAGAAAATTCACTATTGACAACAAAACAAAGGAAAAAATATGATCTCCTAAAAAACAAACCATGGACAAATAAAAATCCTTCATGGCACAACGTGTTACACGGTATAACATTAAACACCGACCAAAGGCTAATCCATTCAGTACTTTTTATGTCACTGAAGAATGAAAGAAGGAAAAATCTGATTTAAGTAAACTTTTGCAGTCTTCCAATTATTTTAAGAATAATAAACCTTATTTTTTATTTTATCTTTTATGTGTAACATACTTTTAGGTACTTTAACTTTTTAATAAGCGAAGTTATGATTAGAATTTTGCATTTCCTGACATTTTGGCATTTTTGCAGCAGCCGTAGTCACGGGTTTTTCGGAGTTGCTTTCTTCCCATACTAAGTATAGTTAGAGGTACACTAATTTTATATGGTAGTTAGTAACAATTGTTCATAGTTTACAAAGTAGTTGGAAAGCTGATGCGCACGAGCCCCCATTTCGGTGCTGTCACCACGCTACTGGCTGCGTTAACTGGTAGAAACCAGTCATTTGGCATCACTGACCCACTGCTTTACTATTACTAATTATAGTCCGGTTTGTAATGACATAAGGTAAAAATCGGAAAACGCCAACATAAAATTATCGTTTTGTGCTACATGTCTAGATTTTTTATACTTATTCCAAGTAATAAGGCTACAAATTCCTTCGTAGTGCACCTGTTTGTCTGCGCTGATTTTCCTTGAGCTGCAAAATACTGTTCCATATTGGCACTACTCTTGGCACATTGCCATATGTCACTTATCAATCGCTAAGGGTTGTCACATAAAATTGTGAATTATGGCAAAAAAAGGTATTGATTAATTCAGCACCAAAATTAAGAGAAAATAATACCATGACAATAATCCTAATGGAATAATTCCAATATATTTACTAGAACTTCACAAATCTACTACAATAGCACAGCTGGAAGAGCACGGGAACGAATTTCCAAAGGTTGTGGGTTCGTTTCCACCTGAGGAGCAGCTGGTTTTTTTATTCATAAGTTTATAATAAAAAGTAAAGGGTCCGTAATTTTAATTTATTTTCTCGTTAGGTCCGCTGTCAAAACATCCGTCAGTTCACGGTAAAGCTTGACAAGTCAATTATACTGTAGATGAGAAAATAATCAACGTAAGAATTAAATTTCCAACTGTGAATTTTTCATCTATAACTTTAAAAACAAAAATAGAGACTGAATTATGACATTAAAATTAAAATCTTAATAAGAACGCGAGCTGCCAAAATAACTGCCTGTAATGTCAATCAGATCCAAAGCATAATCGTGACTTCGTTCGAATATAAATGGGAATGTGAGTTTTTTGTTTTCTGTTATGCTTTCACGTGTCAACTACTCAAATGACCTGGCAACATGTATGAAAAATTTCATGTTGGTAAATTTCGCATACATGTTGTCAGGGGAACAGAAAGGGTTACTTTTTATGCTACGGTACTGATGAGGACAGGGATTAAATGAGCACAAGAGGACTGTAATAATAATGATATAATAAATTAAAAATACTTATAAAACGAAGATAGCAGCAGACACAACGAATTTTGATTTAAATTATTAAAAAGAAACTTAAAAAGTTAGCACAGCAAAGAGGTGCGCAACAGGTTTTTCCTTTGTTTCCAAACGATAGAAATATAAATTTCCAGCAGCAGATGAAGTCGTAGTATGCCAATAATTGGTACACTTAAACACACACACTGTACCATCCCTGCATTGGATCCCTACATTGGATCCCTGCATCCATATCGATTGGGTTCATAAATCTAATATGGTTGAATCGTTGCGCAGTCGCATCGTGCTCGCAGTTCCCAGGATTAAAGAGGGTATTTGTGTTTTTATAGCCAGGATGGTTGCATCATACACAGAAGTCATAAAACCAAGAAAAACTTAGCTGTTTTTCTTGGTTTTATGACTTACGTTTTCAAGCCCAAAATATAATATTTTTTTTAAGATTTCAATTTGATTTTGGAAGTTCCAACTGAAACCGAAATTCCATAGCGGCTATTTTTTTTAGAAATATTTGTTAATGATAATAACTCTTTATTTAGTCAGAATACTAGTGCTTCTGGGTCATTCTGAACATCAACGAATGACCCAGAAGTTAATTTTGCTGAGACAGGGCCATTAGCAGCACACTTTTTGTTTTTATTTCGTTGTTTATTAAGTATTTATTTATCTTTGTTTGTTTTTTGTTTTATTGTATACTGCTTTCTTTTACTTTGTGTGCTGTTAATAAACGTTTCTTTCTTCTACTTTCTTTCTTCCTTCGTTTTCTCAACTTAACTTACATTATTTGTTGTTGAATGGAATAATGAATGACAGTAAGTCAAATAAATAAAGAATACAATTAATTAACAACCAGCTCTAACACCATAACGATTAAAACATTAGTTAGTCATTAAATAGAGTCAAGAGGCACCTTATTAGGCATCTAATATTTATTACTATTGTCATACAAATGAGTCTGGTTAATGATTCAGTAGTTTTGCACACGGCTTAAAATCCTTATTAGTATAAATCCAATGTTTACATATTTTTGATTCTAAATGTGAACCTTGGATTTGAAAATAAAAAAGTAAAAGGCTTACACACATATTGCTTTTAGGGTTCCGTACTAAAATGGTAAAAAGGAACCCTTATGGTGCGACTCTGTCTATCTGTCTGTCTGTCACAGCTAGATATCTAAAGAACTACTAATGCTAGCAACTTGAAATTTGGAATAATTTTAGGTGACGTTTGCCCAACTATTTTGCAAATAAGAGAGAAATAAAAACATTTATCTTTTGCAACAGGGACTGAACCCTTTCAGTCCCTGTTGCAAAAGATAAATGTTAAAAATTTAAAGTGAGGCTACTAGGGCATATGAGGTATCATATGAAAAAGCGCTGCTTGCACATTCTCAAAAATTTTTTTAAGCTTTCGACTTTTGGTAAAAAATGTAAAAAAAATCCGAACCCCCTTTATCTCCGAAGTTTGCATAAAGAAAATTACTTTATGTAATAGAAGTCTATGTAAAGATTACAGGAAAAATAAAACGATGTCTCTAAATAGTAAACTTTTCAGAATGATGGTACGGAACCCTCGGTGCGACTCGCTATTGACCGTTTTTTTTTACTTAGGTACTAACTACCATATATGGAGATTATAATTTATTTTAAGCATTATTACATACTAAGGTTTCTTAGATTATGATATAAATTATTTATTTGCAAGCATACACGGTACAAAAGTTGTGAAAAAAGTCTCACCAGATATTGGCACTTGGAATAAAATGACGCTGTACAAAATTACGTCAAAAATTGGTTTACAAATTAAATTTAAATAATAACTATAACTCTTTTAAAAGCCTGGTGAAACAGCTTAAATGACTACTGGTTCGCCACCACCATGTCGGCACTAACCTTGTCGCGCGCCCTTTAGATGGTGAAAGACTGAATTTTTGCATATTAATCGAGAGACGTGACGCTTAGTTACATGGAACCCACGACTATAAATACCGATGTTTCATTGCTACTGAGATATTTTTTTTTATTTTTCTGCTTCTAAATTTTATGGAACAATATAATAATAATAAGAAATACTTGGACAATTTCACACAGCGCTATCTAGCCCCAAACTAAGCAAAGCTTGTTATATGGGTGCTAGACAACTGATATACTACTTATATACTTTTTAAATATATACTTATTATACATAGTAACACCCAGACCCGTCACAGGAATTAAAATTCATCATTTCAATTTCTGCCCGGCCGGGAATCGAACCCAGGACCTCTTGCGTGATAGACCGGCATGTTGACCACTGCACCACTCAGGTCGTCAAAATATGGAAAGATAGACTAATGAACAGCAATTCGTTTTTAGAATAATAATACCTAGAATCCGAGTCCTTGTATGAAAGTGAGGCAAAAAATACTGAGTCAAAATGGCTCAAAATTCAGGTTTATATCCTTCATACGTTACGTAATCATAACTAAAATCCAATAAAATAGTAACTAATCCTCTAAAAGTAGGGAAATTTAAACTTTTTCGTTTTTATAGGTAACGTATGAAGGATAAAATTTGAAAACAGCCAGTCTGGCTCAGTTTTACTTGTCTCACTTATGAGAGTGCACTTTGTAGGGAACTATCGTTCCAGGTTGTTATTATTCTTACCACTAATAAAGATTATATAACAGATGTATAGTTGACACATTGTTTTGACCCTTTCTTTTTAATGTCAAACTTAAATAGTTTGACAGAGAATAACCATTGTGTAACTATACATCTGCTATACAATCTTTATTAGTAAGGGGGTTAGTATATAAGAAGATTGTTGCGCGTAAGCGTCACTCGTACTTGACCAATTTACCTGCGTCACTTCCTTATGGTTATTTGACACTTGTCAAGTTCAACCTCTGTGAATGAACGATCAACCGACAACTGAACAATATGACAGTTGTGGTTACGACCCATATTGGAACAATTCGCACGTATTGTCTTTGCTTGAAACAGGTTTCAAACCGCAGACCCACTCGTGTGAATTCAGATGAATAGAGGTTTCATACAATCCATTGAACCTTTTAGTTGTGCTACTATTAGTAAGTTATCTATGCTTGTGGCCTTCGATTTTTTTGTAGTGATATTCCTACTACGCGTTTATGTTCTAAAGATCGCATTCGTCCATCCATTTTATCTCATAAAAAAATACAAAATTAAGTATCATAGCCTGTGTCAAAGAATTAATATTGGAAAAAACAATCACATAATGTGGCTTTTTTACATTTGAACCTCATTACAGTGTTAAGTATCTTTTAATTTAATTTTGTAGATTAACGTAGTAAACTGTACTTATTTTTAATATTTTACAAAATTTGGTGAACTTACATTTTAATCACTATGAAGTAGGCAAAGTTTTTAGGCTATGTAGCCTTGCTAGGTAAGTTTGTTTTTAAAACAATAAGAAACTTACAGCTGAATACTCAAAGGCTTCTTAGCTAAAATCTTTATTTAAGGTCTCCTTAACTTTAAAGAAGCTGTCACTTTCATAGAGTTTCTGTCAAATCTCACAACTTTTTTGATTGTAATGTGAACATCGCAATTAATGCTATCCACATTTTTTGTATGTATGTATTTAACTTCCATTGAAATAACTTTAAGAATGGTGTCATTAAACAAATATGTATTCGTAGATTAGCTAATTGCGTCAATTGCACGTGGGAAGAGTTTACTTATGAACTGCTTGCGGTTTCTGAGAACTTTGATTTCGACAAAATAATATTTGCTTAGTAGACTGAAGTCATTTTTTAAAATATTGTTATAGTTTTTTGTGATATAGAAAATATTTACTGAGCATTCATGTTTCCTGAGATACATTTTTACTCCTATTTACAACCTATTTCGGCAAATTTCCATAAACAAATGAAAAGATGCTGTCATCATAACATCACATTACAATTTAGAGATATGTTCTACAAGTGGTCCTCTTGGTTTACAATTTACATTCAATTATTTTTACTACGATTTTTAGACATCTATGACAAAAAGCCAATAAGACACGTTAAACGGTTTAACGTGTCCCACGAGTTTAACTTAACCCTACATTATCCAAACTCTATTCTATGAAGGTTATTTTTTTTACTTAGACGATAAATATTATAGCTAAGATGACAATTTCATTTGAAGAAAATTGTTTTTAAATTACTACTTAAATAGGGGCTATCAAATGTTTAGTGGTGAGGATGCAGACGATTATTTCGACTAGATCATTTCAAGGGGATATCAATTACATCATAGTATGGATTATTGTCTGTGTCGCAATAACAGCCGTCAAGCGCAAATCGGACATCGCCAATTTAATGATTAGTTCAAAATTCAAAATTCACAACTCATTAATTCAGAAAAAATAGGAGTCGCACCAGATCATGCTCTCGGACGGGAATCGAACCCGTGACCTTTGGATATCTGGTCCAATGCTCTGACCAATGCTCTGACCGAGAACATGATCTGGTGCGAGTCCTATTTTTTCTAGTATATTATTTAGTATTATTTAGTATTATATAAAAATAGCATTGTGAATGCTAAAATCTCAAAATTCAAAATTCACAACTCATTAATTCAGTCTAGGCTGTAATAAGCACTTGTGAATTTCAAAGAAGCTACAACATCGGTTTGCAAACCCTAAGTGTATATTTCATATAGAGTCGTCAAAAATTGAAAAAAGTGAGGTCAGCATTTAAAGTGACTTAATTTTCCATCACAATAATTAACAAAGTTTACATTCAATGGGTGGGTCGGAGGATTAATGTCATTGATACCTTAATGATCCTGGAATTGAATTGAATATAGTCGAAATATTCAATAATTGAAAATTCCGTCTTAATGTATTCACAATAGATTCCACAAATGACTTATTAAGCTTAATATAAAAGAAGTAGTGATAATTGATAGAGAATTGACGGAACTTAAAATAACCACAGCTGCTTCGTTAGCTTCACAGCTGACACCCTTATTTTAAAACAAAAGATGCCTTTTATTTTTAATATTTTATTTTGAGACTATGGCATATTTTGGCGCACCTGTATTAAATCTTTAAATTGATATCCTCAACGAACCTCATTGTTCAAAGTAAACCTGTTTCTCATATAAAATATTGCATTGTTGCTTTACAAAAGCTTAGTAATTTAACAACAATCTTTGTGAGCTAGAAATATAAGATATAATTTAGTATCGATCTTCTCTATTATTAGATTACAAAAAACTAGGTATCTAGCTCTTGCGCCGGTATTCTAATATATTTTAATGAAGTGGGCGTGTAAAATAATGACACAGCCTAAAATCTTCGAAAGTAAACCTAACAGCCTTCAAGTGAACCACTTGCATATTCAGCCTGTCCAAGCAACTCGTTAATAAGACCATCATTTTTCGTCATTGCGTAAAAAATATCACTCGCGTTTGAAATGGTTTAAATTAAGAGTAACTCATGATCTGTTTTGTAACGAAATACGTTTTGTTGCAACGTTTCTTTGAGTTAACTTATGATAAGTAGCTTGTTTCAGTTTGATTAATATCGGTTTACTTTAATGATATTAACAGCATGATATTGATACATTTGAAACACTTTGAAGGATGATGCTTTAAATGTGTAACTTGTTCATCATTTGTTTATTTTTTAATTTCAGCATACGTAAATTGATTGCGTTATTGTTGTGTTAGATTTGTATGCGTAATTTGCACTTGATCGAATGTTAAGATAAATTATTGTGGCTCATTATAAAACAAGATAAAACTTAAAAACAACGGGTATGCTTAAATATGAAATATATGCTGTGTCGGGTTTATAAAATTTACCTTAAAAAAGCAGAAAAGGAGTTTTGGCTTTTTCTAACAAGAACTGTCAAGTAGGTACTTAAAGTCTCTATATACTTCAAAGTGGCGTCCTCATCTTAATTAAATTTGTCGCTCGCTAAGTACATAATATATCAAAAATTCACACCTACAGATTGAAGCTTAGGTTCTTTAGTTTATTTACAAACAACAACCTCAGTAAAATATAGTTAATTGTACTAGCAGTAGGCAAAGGCAATAAAACTTTAACATGTGAATTGTACATTTATGTACTTAGCGAGCAATAAATTTAATTGATATGAGGGCGCTACTTGAGGGATATAGTCGCCTTAATGCGACTTGATAGATAGATAGTTTCGAAACCAACACCAGAGGCGAATGTCAAGATAAGCAACAATGCTATCGACATTTCTATCTGTACCTCCGTGTTGCCGACAGATCGAATTCTCATGTAATGCTGCACAGCCGCTGCTGTACCAGTAAAGTCGAGTTCACATCTGTAACATGATTTATGTCGTCTAAATTGGAGGCTTAGAACCTTAAAGTTTCGGTTTCTGTATTGATAAAACTTACCGTGGGTTTGGGGTACTTTGATCACTCCGCCTACCGTTTTTGTTTAATTACATCTAAAATTGTTTTCTAGTTTGTAAGTAATTTGCAGTACCCCTATGGGGTTCTTGTTTGGAACTTTATATTGTAAACACCATGTATACAACAAGAACGCAAATAAAGAATATGAATAATATGAATATGAATTAATAGAAAATAATGCTAAATGAAAATAAAAAAAATATTTTCGTCTAATTCACTTTACAATGAAGTTTGTGAGGCATCTCCAGAAAGTAATAATAATACTTGTGTTGGATAAAAAAATATTTCTTTTACATAGAGGAGGCCTGGGTATTTGGGTATACCAGGGTTTACCACTGCTGATATATCATCTTTCGTTGAATAATCACTGGATAGAAAGAAAAGTTTGTAAATTGTGATAAAGGTTGGCGCGAATGGTTACTCAAAAATCCATTTTACTCTGCCGATGATTTTTGGAGGCATAGTGAAAATTTCTTTATTCAAATTAACTTAATAATTAAGCACTTTTGAATCGTCTATATTTTCCTACCACCCGTTCCAGACTTTTTTAACTGACAAGAAGAACAGGCGCAAGAAACAAGCTTTAACAGAAATAAGTAACGAATTATGGTAGATGCATAGATTCTCTATCTCATTTTAGTTGGACACAAAATATAATTATGTTACAAACGTAATTTAAAGATGTAAATATTTGCATGCTATCATTGTACGGTTAAAAAAGTTTAAGCAACATGAACTTATTTCTGACCATCATTGTTACACCCTATTTATGGCAAATTAACTCATGAATTATGATGTACCTAAAGTCCTAATGTATGTTCGATTTCAGAAAACCCACACTATCCCCGAGTGATAGAAGCTATATTTACTAAAGGGATTACCACGGAGTGTCGAATTTCACGTACACGAAGTCGCGGGCGGACACTAGTGCCTAATATCTATAATTAAAGAGCCAAGGACTACGTCGGTTGTTTCGCTTACACTCAAGCGTAGTTTTTTAAATAAATAAATAATAAATATTTAATTTAACAACATCACATACATTGCTCCGATTCCAAAGTAAATAGCACGTGTTATGGAAATCAGAGACAACGGTGGTATCACAGACACTCAGACCTAAGCCAATATAGAAAAGTTCGTTTTCTAAATTGACCCAACCAGGGCTACACCTTGAAAACCGGTGTTCAAAGCCACTTGACCAAGGAGGTCGTCAAAAAGTTTGATGTGCAACAGAGTCTTTCGTCGTCTTATCCTTAGAGACCCGTCTATTGCATTCAGTGTGCAACACTCCTTGCCTCACCCTGAGCCGCGAACAAATATGCTAATCATACAACAATCGTATGTTTATTTATTCATACCTTTGTTTCGGACTAATGCTGAATCGAGGCTACTCCCTTTGTTTAAGATCTGTGTCGAATATATTATAATATCTTTAGTTGATTTTAAAGTTATGAAGTATGCACTTATTTAAATCGTGATCTGTGTAATTGTAATGAGTTTTCTCATGACAGTTACATAATTATCTGTAATTCGGCCAAATACTCAAACGAATCTTAATGTTAAGGCCACTTTAAATTTAAAAAAGTTGTCAGATTTGGCAGAAACTCTATGAAACTGACAGCTTCCTTAAAGTTAAGGAAACCTTAACTAAAGATTTTAGTTAAGAAGCCTTTGAGTATTCGGCCGTTTGTCAGCTAATATGATAAGAATTGACATCGAGTAACGATTTTTTGATCCTTCAAAGGAGCAATGGCAAAAGTAAATGTATTCGAGTACTCTTATTCACAGTTGTTTGCATTCTTGTGTCTTCAAATTATAAACAAAGTAATAAAAATAAATGATAAACTGTATAAAAAAATGAATGAAATGAAATGAAAAAAGAAAGTGGCCCATGAGGGGATCGAACCTGCGACCTTCGCGTTATTAGAATGACGCTCTAACTATTTGAGCTAATGGGCTGGGAAATAATAATGATAATTTATTTATGTATAAGACTAAATAAATACAACTTATTTTGTTAGCAACAATATTGCTTATAAACTATGTTAGTATTTATGTTTATGTATATTATGTTTTTGCCATGCCACTTGCTGTGCCACAGCAACGATTGATAATCAAACAGTCGGCTTATTCCCGTTGCCCACTAGGGGAAATCGGGAAAGAAGTGGAAAAAAAGTATGAAAAATAACGAATTTTCCCGATATCCCCCAGTGGGGGACAACGGCAATAGACCGAACAGTCAAGTCTTCTCACAATCATGTCCAGGACGCTGTTGGGGCTTCCCCGCGCTTCGCGCACCAGGGAAGCGCATCTTTTGCGCATAGTGCGTAGAAACAATCAACGCTGGCCCCTACGAACATCCCGGATGCACTGCAGGACCGACGCAAACCCAAAAGCAGCCGGAACGATTGTTATATTGAGCTCGGAGGGCGTGATAAGCGCTTTGAGTATAGTTAGAGAGGAGGCTGCTCGTGTAAAAGGATGTACAAAAAGCGCGAAACAAAGTAACTATCAGTTTTTAAAAGCAATTATCTGAAAAGTAAACGCCGCGAAATCAAATCCATTTTATCACTCTTTTAACAGACTAAATAGAGGTCAGTGAGTTTTATTATTTCGGAAGGAGTTGAATTACAAAACATTGTAAGCCTTGCCGATTGCGGACGTAACTCAACAGTTTTGAAGGTGTCATTAAGAAATGATTTACACCTGATAATTGACACTTCGATACGTAATGTAATCGTATCCGCCCAAATTATAGATTATGATTTTATGTCTAAAAGTGATGTATGTGCAGCAAATGTTCTGTTTCGTTTAGCCGAATAAGGATGGCTCTAGTGTTTTACTCAACATCAATGCAGAAATAGGAATATATTTAAAAAAATATGCACCTGTCTAGAATATACCTAAGTCTATTAGCTTTTCCTCTGAATTAATGAGATGCATTGATATCATTACTCACCCGAAAAAAGGATTTTTATTCATTAAAATTTAATAGTCAATAAAAATAATTATGCTGGATGAGGTTCATCGGATAAATTAACATTCTTACAGAAATTATTCAACCCAGTTTCTAAATAATTGCCTACGACGTTTAATTCTATGTTTTAATCCTTATTTTTTTCGTTTTTAATTAATTATTAATTTATTTTCTAATTAATATTACATCCATCACACACAATGTGACAAACGAAACTTTTATATGCTACAATCTTGTGCTGACCACATTAACAGCAATAACGATTTATTTATTTGATTATTTTGACGACTTCCGTGGTCGAGTGGCTTTGTACACCAGTTTTCAAGATGTGGCCATCTCTGAGGTCCCGGGTTCGATCCCCGGTTGGGTCAATTTATAAAACAAACTTTTCTATATTGGCTCAGGTCTGAGTGTTTGTGATACCACCGTTGTCTCTGATTTCCATAACACAAGTGCTTTAGCTACTTACTTTGCAATCGGAGCAATGTATGTGATGCTGTCAAATATTTATTTATTTATTAGGTACCTAGTTCAAGATCACAGTATTTTAGTAAAGTGGTCAAAATATAACTATCGTTTTATCCGTGTAAACTAATGGACTTAATAAATACAAATTCACGTGACTTAGGGTCAGTGACAAACTTTGCAGGTATTTGAATTGAATTATAATCACATCTGATTATATTATTTTCTCAACAATTGCATATATGCTAGCGGTATCTGATAAGACATTTTTTTTTATAAGTTCTTCCACATATTGTGCTCTCACATTTAGCAACACAAAAATGGTGCTTCTTTAATAAAAGAACATTACGAAAAAAAGAAAATTCTTTTTGACATAAGAATAAAGATTTACAATAATAATTTCATTAATGTAAGTAATTTCAAAACATCACCATATTTATGTTCGAAAATCATCGGAAGAAATTCGCATGACCAATTCTCAATATACGTTTCCTGCCTCGGTCCCCTGCCTCGAATAATGGTACGTACAGCCTCGCCTGTCAAAAGTCGTGACTTTATGACATTGTGTCCGGTGGGCATTATATGATACTCTGTACGCTAAAAGTATGAGACTTTAATTCTCATAAATTAACCTGTGACAATCCAACGACATTGTGATTTTTTTCAATGACATGCTTTGTTGGGTAGATGAAACGGATTTTATGAATGGGTAGTTTAATGTTGTGTAATGTAATCCAATTTAAATAAATTTAAACTTGAATTTAAAAAAAAAATTGTTGAAACTGCAGTTCCCTGATATAATAGCATTGTTATTGTTTATTTTCGAATTCCCGAGGAAGCGGATAAAGCAAATTAAATTCCATTGTTAATAACAATTAGAATTTGCTGTCTTCTTGCAAGTTAATAGGTTACTTTTTTCTCATTAAAAAAGTTAAATTTATCAAAAAATCTTAAATAAATTCTGAAAAAATACAAAACTGTCGCGGCGTCCAGCCTCCTTCGACTTATGACTGACAGGCTGACAGACATACGACAGAGGTTGACAGGGATGACGTAACGGAGAGACGGACAGAAGACGATCGGAGAACGGACGGACCTACAGACTGGCTGAGGACTGACCCTTGACCCACACACCGACAACTGCGCCAGAATAAAAACTTTTACTTCAATTTTTAAATGATCTTTGGCATTTTCATCATAACAACATAAGTAGCTATTTATAACAACGAGGCATTAACAAACCAGGAAACGACACCGTGTATTATAACCATTATGTCGTTACACCAATACAAACATAACGATATTATAACAAGTTATAAATTATACTTCTCCTTAAATAGTTGGTTTCAATTGCTGTACGAATTGTTCAATGACTATTTAAGTCAAAGAGTGCTGTTATTATGATTTAGTGTACAATTTTTCTTTATGTTTGGTTGTTAAATTAAGTTTAGTTATTTATATGAATTATTTACAGTTGGCTAACATCTTGTTCTTTCGTTAACTGCCACAGAAAAACGTATGATAAACGTTTCGTTGTAATAATAATTAAAACCCTTAACTAAAACATGGTTAAAAGTTTTTTTTGCTAAGTTATCTGTCGGGTTTATGTGGTATTATTGTTTTTTTTAAATTAGGCTACATTTAATGACGACCTCCGTGGTCGAGTGATTTGTACGCCGGTTTTCAAGGTGTCGCCATCTCTGCGGTCCCGGGTTCGATCCCCGGCTGGGTCAATTTAGAAAACAAACTTTTCTATATTGACTCAGGTCTGGGTGTTTGTAGTTCACCCGTTGTTTCTGATTTCCATAACTCAAACGTATCAATCGTAGAGCAATGTTTGTAATCATGTTTAATAAAAAAATGTAAGTGATTTAAATACTTATGAATCAAAGCAAATATATGTTGTTATCATTATCTACAATACCACACAATATTATATACACTAGTAAATAAATAAAACTAGTGCTGAATAAACTATGCTGTTATAGTAAAAATGTAATTCACTTAACATAATATCGATTTATAAGCCAACAAACTAATGAGTGACTGCTGTATTAGGATTTATGATCTCTACGTTATAGACAAACCCATAGCTGGTAAGATTCAACATTAAGAACTTAGCAAGAATAACAAATAAGAACGTAATTGTATAGCTAAAGAACAAAAATACCTCAGTGATACGTGTTTTGAATATTTATACTAGCTTTAGGAACATTGTCAGTAAAAATAGTTAAATGGAAGTTCATTAGATATGCCTATCATTTAAGAGAACAGACGGGTTCTATGGAAAACCTTTGAAGCTCTTTTCGTCATAAAACACTTGTCGATCATAGGACACTTGTCGAAGATATACATAGAACATTACTCGTAATTACATGCTGTACTGTGTTGAAAAATAATATATTTTAGATTTTGTTTGCATTTGAAAAGTGTAGAAATTAATGGTAAAGTTAGACATATTTTCTAAGAGATCTTTTTTTTCATTAAATTTAGATTTTTCGCATTCACAATGCTATTTTTTACATTAAGATTATTAATATCAGAAAATATACTAGAAAAAATCGACTCACCCGTAGCATCCAGACCCGTCCCGTCTGAGGTACTACAGGTGAGTCGATTTTTTCTAATATTTATAATCTTTTTTTTATTTATTTATTTGAGTAAACAAACCGTGACAAATTGAAAGACTATTTCAAGTAGTATAAATAACCTTATCCTAACTAACCAAAACATTAAGTAATTTTCAATCAAAACCACCAAAATAATAAACAAAACATATTGTAGTAGATAATTACGCAAAATGAGAAACGGCTGTATGCCTCGCCTTTCCTGACCCGGCGCGAATTGCAATTATTCATACGATTCCTTGCGCGTTCGCATCTCGTTTCGAAATTTTCAATTATTGAGCCAGCTTTATCTTAGGGTGGAGCATGACCAACCGAAAGGTTATTGAAGTAATGCAACCGCTCGCTCTAGGTGTTGAGCTGTCAGCAGCATAGTCAGGAACGCCCCTTAACCAATCTTATTTGCCTAATGTATACAATGTGTTTGCTATTTGGCGATATCAATCTTGCGGTTGTCGCCGCCTTTATGATTGTTCGGTTGTGAAGAAATTTGGGATTGAATGAAACGTTTAATGACTAATAAAAAGATGAAGGTTGGTGTTTTAGCATGCAAAATGTGTTTTGGTGTCATTGATCGTCGTTGGCTATAAGTATTTAAGAATTTAACAGTCTACATTAAACGATCAACCATGATTAACACAAATTATTCACTATAGATAGCTGACACTTACTAACATTTGCATGCCTACAGACTTAAGGCAGAATATTGTTGAAACTTTATTAGAAACATTGTCACCAATCTCAATGTAATGTAAACAATATTGTGCAAATAAATATTCTGATTTCTGATTATTGTGCTTAGAGTCCTCCACAAAGAAGGCACAGGTTAATTGTTTATTAGAAATATTAAAATGGTCGAACAAATGGTTTGAGTTATAGTTTTTTTTTATTGAATGAGTGTATTTCAAATAGAACAAATAAATATTTGACAACATCACATACATTGCTCCGATTCCAAAGTAAGTAGCTAAAGCACTTGTGTTATGAAAATCAGAGCCAGACCTGAGCCAATATAGAAAAGTTTGTTTTCTAAATTGACTCAACTGGGTATCGAACTTGGGACCTCAGAGATGGCGACACCTAGAAAACCGGTGTACAAAGCCACTCGACCATGGAGGTAATGAGACCATTCTTTTTTCTGCCATAAATCATTCAATCATAAAAGTATTCCTTTTGCAAGACTATCATTAGTATGGAAGTCATTCAATATTGCCTAATAACTCTGTCTATTGTTGTACACTGTAATCTACATATACAAGTTATATGTTTTACCTTCAAAACGAAGCCTGGAGGTCTCTATGCAAATGGTTCTCTCTTTACGCATTGTCTTAAAGTTTCAAAATACATCATATTTTGTGACAGGTTAAGCACTCGGCTTAAACTATACTGCAGTATTTCAATTGCTAATGGTTCTTTATCAAACAATTGTCTCGACAAATCAGAAACCACTTGACTTTATTAATGGCATAAGAATTTATGGTGGGCGAATATTTTACCTGTTAAGTCATTGACAGCGTGCATTGGTCAGAATTACATTTATTTACGATTGATTCAGGTGTTTTGGTGACGAGCAATTTAATAAATGCGTAGTGTTCAACATCTTAATTAAAGTAAAATAACATTTAGTTAGTGGATTGATTGCTATTTGCAAACAATGTGTCATTTTATATGAAACATATTACCACTGTTCTCCTTTTTCCTGAATATCAAATAAAATAAGAATATTATGCATGCTATGCATTTTCATCACCAAAATGTGAAGAACTCGCAAAGACATAGGAAAAATGTTTATCAAAATAATACTAGATATTTGTTATAGCAATTTTTTTAAAGTGGAGCAAATGCAAGTACAAAAGATAAGGCAGTATCCGTATGCAAAGTTATGGTCAGAGATATCTGGACACGAGTCAGGAAGTCGTGAGGCGATATGATAACCGCGGTCTATTCCATGCTAAACTTACTTTCCTATCTGTGAATGTTTCATGGGAGATAATTATAGTGTTTCAATAAAATTCTCCATTTAGTAATTCTAGCTTCCGGGCATTTAGGCACTTGTAGCAAACAACTAGTTGATCTAGTGAAATATTAACTTGTATTTTTCACTTTTCCTGCTAGGTACATCAGCATTCCGGAATTTGCATCAGCAAACGCCTAACATTTTGTTTGTAGCGTTGATTAAAAGATCTACAAAAAAAGTAATGAATACGTTTTGAAAACATTGATGTCGTGGATCCAAATTCGATGACTATTATTCATTCAGTTTAACCTTTTTTGATTCTTTTTTTACGGTGGCAGACTTAGTAGATTTCCTTAGAACTTTCATGAGCATTTATTATCAGCCGGTACTAAAGTTCGTGTTGATAAAGCACGGCTCTAGCTGAAGTATCTGTACTGCATCAAGGCGATAATGTTGGTGCAGATGCCGATAAGCTGAGTTCACCGATATTTTGAGGCCTGCTTGTGGACGCACGGAGTATGATGCAAGCGGACACAGAATGTTATCGATTTGCTTATTAGAAGTGGAAAGCCGTATACGTCTCTTTAGGGTTCAGTACCAAAATGGTAAAAAGGAACCCTTATGGTGCGACTCAGTCTGTCTGTCTGTCACAGCTGGATATCTCGAGAAAAATTAATGCTATTAACTTGAAATTTGGAATAGTTTTAGATGACGTTTGCCCAACTATTTTGCAAATAACAGAGAAATAAAAATATTTATATTTTTTTTGCAACAGGTACTGAAAGAGGGTCTTAAAAATTCGAAGTGAGGCTACTAGGGCAGATGGGATATCATATGAAAGAGCGCTGTTTGCACATTCTCAAACATATAGATAAATCTGAAATTATTTTATGTGATAGAAGTTTAATTATTAAAGATTACAGGACATAAAACGATTATATCTCTAAATAGTAAACTTTTTCAGAATGATGGTACGGAACCCTCGGTGCGCGAGTCCGACTCAGTCTTGACCGTTTTTTTTTCATACCAAATACTCCTTTTTCTACGATTTAAGGATGGAGTGAACCGATACTCTAGTGATTTTTAAGTTGGTGTCAAAAATTTAAGCACTACTTATAAAAATATTTTACTGTTTATTATGTTTACAGTATAAGTATTATCATCGCAGTTGTTGGTCAAATAAAGACTCGTTTTATTCAAATGAATTCCGTATACAGGCAGACGAAAAAAACTAGATCCTGAATATTTTACATCTGTAATATTCTAAGCTGTTAGAAAATAAAAAAATAGATTGATAAACGGCTTTTATGTTAACATTCACAAAGAAGGATAGTTACAAGTTAAAATTAACCAACTTGTGAGAATTACCACGACCACGCCTTCACAACTAATTAAACCGTAAAGTATGAACTATATACCGATATGGTATAGACTAGATAGACGGAAATAACGAGGTTAGTTCACCAATTAAGCTTTATGGACTGGTATTGATTCCGCAAAAAGTATATCTCCGTATGTGGTCAAATGAATCTAAGGAATAGCGTCGGTAAGATGAAATCAATCATAATATCAGTTATTTTATTAAACGTTAAAATAATGGCTGGGGCTTTAAACCCATGATTAAAGTTTAGATTAAAAAAAAATATCCTTCGTCGTCCCCCCACCCGACTTCAAAAGGCGTTATGCGTACAAACTTTCGAGTTAGTAATTATGCAGATTTGAATATTTCATTTCTTGCTTTTTAGAGCCGTTTATTTTTGAAGCTGTTTTTGTTGGGTTTTAAAAAAAATAAATATTTTAAACTTTTTGGTGGTAGTATATTTAGCGACGATATTATCTAAGTTACAATAGGTTTTATTAGATTTTATAGTCGGTGTCTAATCAAACCTCCATGGTTTGATTTGACACCGACTATTTTAATGGTGCCATTAAAACAATGGCTGATATTATTTAACCATGGAAATTTAAGACATTACAATGGCTGATATTAATGATAATTCTATTGACGATTTAGTATTATTTGAATCGGGGGGTTGACTACAGATGCGTCGACTACAGCCCCCTGATTATGTAACTTTGTTGCAATCAATTCTGACAGAAATCGCAGTAACATTGCTGCTTTAGTACGAACCAATGTGACAACTATCTTACTTAAAGCAGCAATGTAACTGCGGTTTCAATCGATTTCAATCGAGAATTGTAAGCAACAGAGTTATGTAATCAGGGGCAAGTGTGTCGACCAATGGGGGCCTAAGCTACGAACCCTTACTAATACTTACTACTACTAAGGTGGATTCACAAACAACAACATTCAATAATTATATTTCAAGAGTCGTTTTGTATTTATTAGGCTTACTTATTTCATAACTTATGTCACTAGTTTTGTATTTACTAAAAGGGACATTTTGTGGTAACATAAGTATCTTTGGTAAAGCTACAGCCTATGAAAATGAATTATGTCCATGATGACAGTTAGATAACTAACAAAATGAGGAAACATTAATAGTACTTATTAAGACCACAACGGATGTAGTCTTATGAATGGTACCTACTGTTGAAAACTACTACTACATATACAATTGCCAAGGAAACAAGAAATTCTTAGTACTTTATCTTGAATTAAAATCATTCAGTGTGAAATTAAATTGCAGGAATCTGAATGTTGCTATGCTTGAAATTGTAAGGCTGCCGAACTGTTTAATACCATACATAATCACCAGCAATTTTAATCTGCCCACTGCTGGAGCACGTTCCAGCCTCTTGTGTGGAAAGGAAGGATGAGCCACGCGGGCCCAATGCGGATTGGTGATCACCGGTGGCCTTCAAAAACACTATTCAACGAGAGAAGAAAATCTCTCGTTGAATACAGCTCGGATGAGTTCCATTCGGGAAGCTACGGAAATCTTTGCGTTGAATTCTCGAATTGCTCGAAGGCACTACAGTTTGAACTTTCATTATGTACCCTTTAAGACTGAGTAGTAATCTAGTTGGCCAATCTGGACCGTCAGCTCTGTAATCTTGAGAAGCGCCTTTCTCCTGGCATTTAGCAACCAACAGGTTCCGTACATTATCGCACTTCAGTTGTGTTGTGATTGACTTGAAAGTCAATTTTTGTTCACATGTAAAATATTTAACAGTTTTAACTCTTCGTATAAAATTTCTTGAAGCAGTGATTATTTTACTAAGTGTTAATACATTAAAATATAATTATGGATCCAAATCGGTCTTAATAAAGAAATGATAATAATCGTATACAAACGTGAAATCTTTAATTCATCAATACCCGAGCGGCCGAATGCGGCCTGACGCGGGCGGGGTTAATGTTTAATTTTATTTTTATTTTAGTTATTTATTTATCCACATATTCATTTACATCTTTGATAAGGCTTTTAGGTAAATTTATTATGATTATAAAAACTAAGATGAATCGCGTTCAACAAAAAGTTAAACATATTGTTTACAGATTGTCGTAAATTGTTCTTTTTACATTGCATTGTTTAACTTCAACTTCCTCACGTGCGAACAAACGAACGAGGAAATGTACAAACACAAGAGCTTCCTGATATATCATAAATATTTATTTTGTTTTTATTTCGTGATCACTCACTGTGAAATTCGTTGTAAATATTTTGACTTCATTTTCATCATCTTTAGTTTACTGTAGATATGGACCACACGACTTTGCTTCGATCACAAGATAACTAATACTTACTTGTTTTCTAGAAATCAGGGAACTTAATAAAAAGGTTTTTATTACATAAGATTAGATTCAGTAGCTAGATTTTGTTTTCTAATTAACTTTATTTAATTTAATTCTGTAATAATGATTAAAATCAGAACGCAGCTATAAAATAATTTAATAAACTTGAATACATTTTTATAAAGTTTCGAGCGGGTAATTTCATAAAAATATGAGCAGCCTTTTTGCTTAAGTCCTCCCGTGACCACGGCCCCTGGAAAGGTGTCGAAACGTCGGGAATTCTAAAAACCAATAAATACAAACTAAATAATCCTAAAACAACACTTGAATTAATAATATACGCGCTGTAATCCGTAAAAAGTGTTTTATTTCTAATGAACTGCACGCCCGAAAGTCTTAGAAGTGTATAAAAAGGTTTTTATCAATCAAATTATTGGACCAAAGTGTAAAAGTATAAAAGTAGCATTAGTATTTGTTTATCAACTCCATTTTTAAACTAGACCAAAAAAAGAAAAAAAAAACACAATGTTACAGTTTCCGTATTACATAAAAAGAAGAAGTGTCGAAATTAAAATGGAGTGGTTTTATTATTGTTAATGAGGAAATTGCTTGGATAAAATGTTGTGACATATCATTCGAAACTGAAGTCTTACAAACGATGTTTCTATTTGTTTTTATTATTTGAACTGTTGTGTTATAGTTGATAAAGGTGAAAGGAAGATTTTAAAAATAAAAGAAGAGATACATACAATCACACTCTTGGCAGAGATTAGTATTACGCAAGAGATGCTGACAGTAGTAGGTTATTTTAACTCTAATAATTAAGTCGACATTTACAAATTTCGCGAAGTAACAAAGTTATGCTTTTCAAAATTTCAGACATTTTATCACCCAGGATTATTATAAAATATATTTTTAGCCTCAAATCAATGTTTAATAATTATAGCAAACATGTCAATTTTATTTTTAAATTTTGAGATCTTAGCTTTCACAATGCTACTTTTATAATTATAATACTAAATAATATACTAGAAAAAATACGACTCGCACCAGATCATGTTCTCGGACGGCAGTCAAACCCGCGACCTTTGGATATCCGGTCCAATGCTCTGATATATTAGTATTATAATGTCAATTTTATTTCATTACCCCAATTATAAGTTTCACTTGACACCTCAGAATAGGACAATCGTACTTGTCAGATCAATATCTGACAAGTACGATTGTCCTATTCTGAAGACAATTCTTCAGTATGTCATTACCGCTGCCACGCACCTTCGTTAGCAGCGAGGAGATGCGTTTGCGCCTAATCGCGTAAAAATCATCAATGACGCGCTACAGACACGTGGCAGCCGCAACAGCCAGGAGACATTATAATATTGAACACGCAGGGCGCTGTATGTCATTTTAGTATAATTGACCCACAGGCTGCTCATGTATCATCTTTGTATTTAGACTATGGTATTACGAAATCAAAGTAGTTGTTCTTGTTCACAAGTGCTCATCTCTATTGAAATGATAATATTTATCATTAGGCCTGTGCCGTGTCGTGTAGCCAAACCTCCGGCGCGTGTGTGTGCTGTCGCAACTGATGCGGTCACTGCACGCTGCATTCGGCTGCAGGTGGTTTAGTGATGAGGAAATGTTTGTTGTCTATCGATATCGTTGTATTATGTGTACGTCTTCTCACTGAAGAGGTGTGTTAATGAACGTATGTCCTTATTAAAATGGTTTTAACTGTGACGGCTATACTCTCAGTTGTGATGCCGATTTGTACTAGGAATGGAAACTTGTTACCTCTCTCAGAGTTGAGAGCATTTTGAATAAGATTAAAGATTTTTTATCTAACATAATTTTAAAAAGATTTAACAATGTGCACGAAAAAAATGGTTAGAAAAATGACAAGGATGGAATAGAAAAAATGCCAAGAAATTATTTCTCCCTGTCCTTATTGTATACAAATACCTAGCCATATTTTATATCGTTCATACGTTACCTAATCGGAACTAAAATGCTATAAAATACTAACTAATCTTCTAAAGGTAGGAAAATTAAGACTGTTTTGTTCTTATAAGTACGATACTGAGTCATTTTGGCTACTATCGTTCTAGTTGTTATTATTTAACAACTTCAATAAAATAGAGGTACAAATCTTATGATTTGTTGAAAAATGGGGTTAGGTCCAAATTAGTAAGGTAAATTTTATTGTTATTTGTATTAGTTCAAAGGCTAACGGTTCACTGAATATACCTTACAATTCTTAATTGATTAAATCGATATCCGAAACATCAGATAGTTCTCCGCACAAAACTAACGGTCCGCATGGCTGGTCGCCTATTGTGCGATTGTGCTCACTGAAAATGCACAGCATACAGATGTTATCAGTACCAAAACTAATAGATTTCAAGCAACTTACAACCTTATTACCCAAAAAATAAAATACAGATTTTATCACCATTGAAGCTATTTAAAAATTAACGATTATGAACTCTACCATTAAAGAAATAAGAGCTATATCGAATCTAATGTTTGAAAGGGTTTTGTTGAATTATGGATGGTAACGTCTTTGCTAGTCGGCTCAAGGTAATCGCAGGTTAAGTAAGGATTAGGTTGTAAAGGTTGAAGTGTCTACTTCAAGCCTTTTGTTGGATGTACTAGTTAAATACTTGTTAATGTATGCAAATCGTTTAAAGTGGCCTGTAAATGTGAGCTGCACTAGATTCACTTCATTCTGTACAATGGTGTGTGGGCGCATGTGTTTGTTGTTTAAGGTTAAGTTTTAAGGCTAGCGATATCTGTTAGAATGATTTCTGAATCTGGACAGGATGGCTAGAAATGTAAAGGCCTACACTCAGCAGTAGGAGACGATAGGCTGAAGAATAAGAAGAAAAGTTAAATGAGCTCCTTGAGTTAATATGTGAAAAAAGGTTTTGTTTTTTAAATAGACAAACCTTCTAAAAACCTGAAATTTTATCATTTTATAAACCTTCATTAGACGAGTTTAATTAAAATTGATATGCTTATACACACACCTGCTGCATGTGAAACCTCACATAAATGAGGCGTTTAAATTAGAAGCTCAGATTCCAAAACTAATAGAAAGGGCTATTCATGGATTTTGGATAGTTACCTACTAATTTTTTTCTCACTTTAAAAACCTTATCTTCTACGTGGATAGAATAATATCACATCATAAATAACCCAATACTCAGTTTGAAATGATTATCAGAATTATAATCATGTCCTCATATTTCTTGCCTTATCGTCACAGTGTGAGATGTGTTAACCATCTTACTGAATGTTACTCATATTATTGTTATTAGCTTCATTTTGAGTTCTTAATGGTAGGTTTCTCAAGCCAGTTACGAATCGTTTTGTTGCATACACAATGCGTATTTCTGCAATATGAGTCGGTGTTTTTGCTAACCGCGGAAAGGAATAGAACCGAACAGAAGCGGTGGGAACGAAATCGTGTAGGCTTCTTGTACAACCTGTGTTTTGTGGAGCGATTGTCGATTTGCTAATTGTATCGTAATGTTGGTAATGTTAATTAGTATCGTTTAATGGTCGGTGGTGAGATCACTACTTTTTATTGCTTTTTATCTTTCATCAAACTATCATTATACATTGAACATTGAACTGATACAATTGTTGAACTGATAAAGAGGGGAATTTTGGCCTAGCCGACGCCGACTTAATGGTTAAGTAGGCGCCATTCAACATATTTTTCTTTGTTATTTTGTTAAAAAAATTGTGTATAAGATTGTCCAACAAGGTAAACAAAACCTAAAAGATACTAGTTACTAATAAACAACACCGATTAAACGATTAACATACTTGGAATTCGCATTAAATTTTCGCAATAACGCTTGCGTCGTTCTCAAGATATAAATTCAGAGAATGTACTAACTCTGGAGCCTAATTCCGAGAGATTCAATGTGGCAATCCGTATCATAATGACTTAAATGGTTATCCGAAGGAATAAATCAGCCATCTCCGACGTAGTGTGTCCAATCTATGGTCAAGCGAAAGGGTTTGCTCCACTTAATGAACGCGTAAACGGTCATGTCTGGAATGAAGACTAAAATGTTGCACTTTATAGTAAGAACGCTCGTTGCATTCGTGATGTAAACCATTATAAAATTAAGGTGACTCCACATTCTCCAAGAAAAAAAATTGAACAATAGTTAACGCTAATAGCTTTGTGAATGTAAAAAACGCAATTTAATAATAGTTAACGATATACGAAATCCTGTTGCTATTCCATGGTGTTGACGCTTTCCGAATACTCCTTTCTCCCGTTGGAGGATGTTGCCATAATCTTATTTGGCATGCAGGGTAGAGTTTCATTGTTGGATCTTTACGTCATTATCAACCTTTTACGATACCTAAATGTGGAGCGTTGATGCTAATACTCTGCCGGTTGCCACACTAATTAAAGGATTGGTGTAAATACATTTATTATAGTTGCTATGTCTATAACGTGTGAAACTTAAGACATGTTGTTGAATATGCTGTTAGGAGAACTCTTATCAACACAATTAGCATCAGATTCGCATTTAGTTAAATAAAGCGCGATTGTAGCGCCCATGTGCCTCTTTCGAAACGCAGAATTTTCCCATCGGCCCTACCGAAGTTAGGCCTGCACAGTGCACAATGTTGCAACGATGGATCGTTTACGAATCGGTGCAGCTATGAGGCAAGTGCTGTGTCCTGTGGCTGTGTCGCACGGTTGTTACATCGGGTTTGGACTAATTGATGCAATTGATGGTCCGAATCATGCATAAATGCACCAAGACTTTTGTTGTGCTTTGTTTTGTTTTATTGAGTGAACATTGTTACCACTGCGTCCACACAAATATCCGAACAGCTGATTGAGTTTTGTATGAAAAGACGTATTTATATTTGTCTGTTTTTGGAAAAGTTGTAAAAGAAATGTTGTTGTGTATTGTGTATGATAGTAATCTACTCCTGCGAGGTTATAGGTGTTTTACAAATAACCCTGTATAAGTTTAAAATCATTGACTTAAAATGATTTGGTGTCCTGACCTTCCCTTTATAAAGAATGCTATTCAATTTATCTTCTGTTCTTAACCATCGTTAAGAAACAATCATCATAGATACACATACAAGATAAATAATCAATTTCTTTCTGGCCTTGACATCCTCAGCCGTCAAAATAACAGTCAATGTAAATGACACTGTAATTAAAAGGCGTTAAAATGTAATTATTTTTAATCTGCGCATATCACTCGTAATCAACGTCCGCTAGTTCAAGGGACGTGTAATTAAAATAATAAGTAATGACACCTAGAGATAATGGTTAAGAAAATTGGTATTGATGTTGAAATATTGAGATGGTTTATCTTGATCTATTGATTATTATGGTGATAGAGCCTTGTTCAAAGATATCATTTTATATGAAATTACATTTAATTACCATGAAGTTATTACTGATACATAATTATACAATGATACATAAGTAGGTAAGTAATTACTTTGAAACATTTTAATAACCATTCATCGTAGAACAAAAAAAAATTATAAACCAATCAAATGACGAATAATATTTGAATTTAATTGTGCAGTGGGAAATATTGTCATAATAATGATTAAAAACAAATTTTGATATGATAAAACTGCAATTCGTGCGTAATATCAAAACTCCCGTTACTTGTAGATAAGGTGTGGTACAGTTCATCGACGAGGTTCCGCCAAACCGCAGCCCGTTAAGCAATAGTTACGTCAGATCGTAGCTGTTTGTGCTCTGTATGTGGCCACAAAATAACATCGATTATAGTGCAGTGAAAACCGTTAGCCCTGCGGTGTGGTCTAAGTGATAGAACTGTTGAGTGTAGTTTTTGGATCAACAATTTGATGAAATATTTTTCTAAGATACGGTAGTGCAAGAATACAATATCAATCGAGACGAAATTCAGGTTACTGAGAAAGGTTAAGTGGCTGTCACTAACATTAAGTGGCTGTGTTCTATGAAAAGATGCTTATCGATGCAATCTTGCTAAGCATAGGCAAGCACAAAATGTCACCAATAAAACCTAGGTCAACCCGAATGCGTTGCGTAAGAGCATGTCGTTTGTTGTCACGCGCTGCGGCGCTTATACGCGGTGTGCTGTGACCTGGCGCCCATTCGCGCTAATTTTTAGCGATAAAACCAAAACTCAATCGTTACCGTTTCAGTTTAGTTTATTACATAAAAATATTCGCATTAGTTTTGTTAAAATTGTTGAAAGCTATGCCTAGGGAGCCTAGGATGCCAATCTCAGACAACTTAAATGATAATTCTAAAGCTAAACCAAGATTTTTAGGTAAATACAAGGTGAACATAAAACTGATCAACTTTTACTATTGGACCAACTCTGAAATCGCAAAAAAAATCAGCTGTTTCATACAAAAATTAAAATCGAAAATATCAAAATGTATGAAACAGCTGATTTTTTTTCGCGATTTCAGAGTTGGCTCCATAGTAAAAGTTGTTCAGTTTGATGGTCCTTTTATACCATATTCGGCATTAGGGGTATTTTTGTAACACCTTGTATAACACAATGACAACGTATCGGTTTTGGTTTTATCGTTCAGAATAAGCACGATTGGGCCTCAAATGACCTCAAAAAAGTACTTATGGCCTCGAGTTTTTAACACGTTTTTATTAGGTTGCTTTCTCGTTTATTTGTTTGTCTACAATTTTAGCAAACGATTTAATAATAGCTTCCCGATGAGCTAGAGACTTGAAACTTTGAACATAGGTCAAAATTGGAAGACAATGCAATATTATGGTATCATTGAGCTGATCTGATGATGGAGCCAGAAGAAGGCCAAAGGAATGCTGTAATAAAACCATATGCAACCCCATCGAGTTTGGGCTCGTTAGAATTGTCTTGACAAGTACTCTGACGGAAAACGAGGTTCAAGGTCAGATGATGAAGCCGGAAGAAGGCCACAGGAACTACTATAATAATACCACAACCCCATCGAGTTAGGGCTCGTTTGATTCGTCTTGACAAGTACTCCGATAGGAGACGGTGTGATTTTAGTTTTGGTTTGTTGACTAAAAAGCAGAAAATAATAATTAACTGAAAAGATATTTTTTTCATAAAAACACGTTTTTTTATTAAATCTGTTATTCTATCGCTACACTCAAATAGGTAATTGATTTCTAAATTTTCTCGCTTATAACTTGTTCTACAATAACATAGCACCGTTATTTGTGATCAATTTTTTTATACAATCTATTGCATAATGAAATGACGATGTGCACGTCGAACGCAGTTCACCGCAATCTCCATCTCGATAAGGAATGGTTTATCGTTAGTTATTGACAGGTTGATTTGCCGATGACAATCGCATTTAGATCTTGTAATGGCAAAAGCGATGATGATTACTCATAATGTGCATTTTAATAAAACTGAGAGTAACGCGCTGATCGAGAGATAAGATAAATAGATAAATAAGATAAGTTATATTGCCTGGGTTACCCAACTGCTGAAATATGCATTTATAAACAACGTTATAATGCAGATGTTATCGTCTCGTGTACCCATATAATTAACGTACCTGTATAATACGAGATAGTATCTAAGCATAATTAATAAAAAAATATTGTCCATTTCAAAAATAAAACTTTGATGAATTCAGAATATGCTGTCGTATTTCTTTATTTTATTAGTCAAATACTATTTCTTTATTTTATTTGTCAAATACTAAATATTATACTGTAGTATTTCTTTATCTCTTTATTTGTCAAATACTAAATTATATACTGTAGTATTTCTTTATCTCTTTATTTGTCGAGTACTAAATATTATACTGTAGTATTTCTTTATCTCTTTATTTGTCAAATACTAAATATTATACTGTAGTATTTCTTTATCCCGAAAGTATTAATTGAAAAATATGAGATTATCTGTCATTTACCTGATGGAGAAATTGTTATTATAAAAACAAACATTCCGACGAACTGAGAACCTCCTCCTTTTTTTGAAGTCGGTTAAAAATAGCATTGTTTACATTATAATTTGTATGTTCTGCATTATTGTGTGTTTATCAAGTGTTTAAAGAATCAGTTTAGGATGCGTCGCCCGGCGTAGAATAAAATATGCTGATCACGCCTATTGCTAATAAAATCATGTCATTGGGAAAAAAGTATCAATTGCTACAACCAAATCGAAAAAAATATTGTTTTCTATTTTTTTTTAAGTTTGAAATACTGTAAATACATAAGGATGAAAAATACTGTTAATCTCGCAATCATTTCCCCGCTTTTTCGTCATTGTGGAATTCCACATTTTGTATACAGTCGGAAATAATGTATGCGCTTTTCCATAGTCCAATCTATCTAGTTATCAAAATTCATCATTTGTTAAGCGTGAAAACGACAACCTCCGTGGTCGAGTGCCTTTGTTAACCGGTTTTCAAGGTGTCGCCATCTCTGAGGTCCCGGGTTCGATCCCCGGTTGCGTCAATTTAGAAAACGATCTTTTCTATATTGGCTCAGGTCTGGGAGTTTGTGATACCACCTTTGTCTCTGATTTCTATAACACAAGTGCTTTAGCTACTTACTATGGAATCGGAGCAATGTATGTGATGTTGTCAAACATTTATATTCATTTATTTATTAAAAAAAAACGTAACAATTATTTTCGCAATTTATAAGTATTTAAGATTAGTCGATGGCATTAGACTCCAACAGAAAGAAGTGTCGTTCATTCGCACGAGACGAGGTATTCACCTCTGATGACGACGACTTACTAGGTGAAGGCTGGACGTTGATTACTACGTGTAATCGCGTAGTCGCGGTCATCATGCGATCTGTTGCTTATGGATAAATGATTAGCGCTATTGTATTCAATGGACTGGATAATAAAGACGATATACTTAATAAACACGTCTGGGTGATTAAGTAAGAGCGCTAGTTAATATTGATCACGCACTTACGCTACATTTCGTAACGTCATGTTGATCGGAATATTTAACTTTATTGGTCACGATCAAGATTTTTTAAGTTACCGTTTCATGCAAAAAAGGTCAATCTTCGGATTTGAAGAACCATTTCATCAAACTTTTTTATGCCCTTTTAGATTTCAAGTAACTTTTTACTTATATATTTAAAACTAATTTCAGGTGGTGTCCGAAGAACCACGACACCTAGCAGTGCTAATGCCACGAGAGACTCACAGCTGCTGTCAGTGCTAGCCGCCAGACGTCGCCAGCTCCTAACGGGACGACTGGCAACTCACATCAATACGTTAGCTTCACTCGCACATAAGTCTAATAAGTAAGTCAACATGTGAACCCGTAAAATGAAAGCTTTAAAATACAGAGCAATAAAATCAAGGCAAACTTATCCTTAATCATGACAAAACGGCGGTAATCTAAATCTTACACACTTACACATTTTTCTTTTTTATGTTTCAGAAGCAACACCACGTTCGCCCAGTTAGAGATAAGAGACTCCAATAGTTCTATAGTGAAGAGAATAACATTTGATAATTCAAGCAATGAGCCTGCCCCCACACTTAAGCTAACTACCACCGATGGCTCGAAAGAAATTCGACAGTTAATAAAGCCTCACGAAATAAGACACCTTTTCATACCTAAAGGTTATCAAGATAGCAGGAGTCGAGCTGGTTTTATGAATAATCGTAGAGCAATAAACAGTACTAAAACTACGCCAACATTTGAATCTGCCACAGAAAACAGTGTTGTTTATGTCCCACCAGAAAGACTAGATGGTCTCGATAAGGAAGTGGATCTTGATCCAGAAGAGGAGTTTCAAGTAGATGAATCAAACCATGGCCTGTACTTACTTAATTATTCAGATACTGATAATGTTACACAAAACTCTAACGTTAACAAAACCACCACGAGTAATGAGGTGAGAGATAATACTACTTCTAGTGCAGAAGTAATAACAGTATCTGAGCCTAAAGAAGACGTTACTGAAAAAACAAAACCAAAGGATAAAATTGAAAGTAATGTGATTGTAAATAGCACAGACGTTAAGAACACAAAACTTGTAAAAATAGACAATGAAAAAGATAAGGAAAACCATACCTTATTTATATCAGATGAAATATATAACCACTTCCGACCTCTTGAAACTGAACTACCAGCTGAAGATATGGCTCCATTTATTTACTTTGGTCAGAAAATAGGGGGGCAGGCCATAAGTGACAACTTGACTAACTCCCCAAGTTTATCTGCATCAACAAAGTCTGTCAACTTTATAGTAGCCCCACTCGAAAAAAAGAAGTTCAACTCAAGATATTCTGCAACTGAAAAATATAAAAACACAAGTGCTGAAGAAGAAGAAGTAAATGAAGATATGGATGTATCAGTAGTAAAAAATATAATAGAAAAAAATAAAATAAGAAACACTGTCAAAGGTCCTGCGCCAGCAAGATCTGTTGGCTTAGTAAATGCTTATAGAAAGTATTCAAGCACTACTCAAGCAACTACTAAAGCTCCTAATATAGCACAACTGAATGTAACTGAAACTATCACACAGAATGTTACACCGAGTGTTGTAGATAAAAACAAAGAAAATAGTCGCATTAACACAACAAATACATCAAAAGATCTATCTATCAAAATGAATACCACACAAAATGTTGCTAATCAAACTTTGAACAATAATCAAATTTCTACAATCAAGTCAAACAATACCAGTGCTCCTAGAAATTTCACAAGAAATTATTTCAACATACGTAGGCGACCTTCTAGAGTTACAGCAGCTTCAAGCACTGAAAATATTGTAGTCGCTAACACAACAACTACTGAAAAAGTAGCAACATCCGTTTACACTGCCGTTGTAACATCAGTGTCAATAACATCATCTATGAAAGGTCATAATACAACTGACGGATCCTTGAAAGATTCCGAAAATAGTACAATTACTGAAGCTTTTGATGTAAATAATATAACAGCTGCAAAACCAATCACACCAAACGATATTGAAACAACTACAACACTTCCTACAAACACATCTGCAACTATACATAAGCCGTATAGACATAGAATAAGGATAAGAACCACAACTACGGAAAGCAGTTTAAGCTCCACTCTAAGTCCTAAACCTATAACTTATAAACCTCCAGAATTGCCTTTAGCAAGCGAATTATCGACTCGTAACTCCGATCTAAAAAATGAAACTACTACTTCTCGTTTACCCGAACGATTAGCGAATTTATTTAAACAGAACTATGATAACACTACTGGGAATGGAAGACCTAAAAATATATTAAAAAGACGAAGACCAACGACAACTTCTACGACAAGTACGACTACTAGCACGACACCTGTTCCGATTTTAAGCTCAATCGAATCTATTTCTAAGCTACCAGGAATATCGACAACTTTTACTGTACCCATAGTATCTAGTACTGTACCAACCCAGATTACTGAGATAGTTGAAACAACATTCAAACCGTTTGTAGTAACATCAAGAACTTCGTCGGAATCTATTGCTCGACCTGTTTTAATCCCTATAAAGGAAACAACGGACGAAGTAACAACCGCAATTAATACAACAAAGGAAAGTGAAGAAGACCAAACACTACAAAACGAAGAGGTTGTTATAGAAGCCGAAAAAACTTATACGGCCTCTTACGTCTTAGCTGGGTTGGGATTTCTTCCAGTAGCGGCAATTATAGCGTTTGTTTTAAGGAATTTTATGAATAAGAAAACCAAAGAATTGGATACAGAGTATGAAGGATATTTCGACGATGGGGATATAAAGAAAGAGTCTCCAATAACAACTGTAGCAAGACCTCCATTGCCAACGCCGCCTATGCCTGATCAAAAATGGGAGTTTCCGAGAAATAAGTTAAGGCTACAAACGCTCTTGGGCCAGGGTAATTTTGGACAGGTAAGTGCGAACAGAAAATATTATGTGACGTAAATATTTTTTCGCCTCATATTTTATGAAGTTTTGAATAACAATGTGTTCGTATTATGTTACAGGTATGGAAAGCCGAGGCAGACGATTTGAATGGACACGACGGTCTAACGAGGCTGGTGGCTGTGAAAAGTATCAAAGAGACCGCGTCACAGAAAGAAAAACAAGAACTACTTCACGAAATATATATTATGCAGAAGATAGGACCACATCCTAATGTAGTGACCCTTCTGGCATGCTGTACTGAACAAGGTACCTATTTGAAATTATTTTGACTCATTGACTTACTAATAACTCAATAACTGATTATACTCTTTTTCTTTTTTCCATTGTCCCAATTTACATGCGGACTGGTGCATCAAAGTGTGATTTAAATTGTAATTTTGTAGTTTATGGTATGCATTTACTTAAGAATCCAATCATTACTTTGCAGAGCCTTATCTCTTGATAATGGAGTATGTGATGTGCGGCAAGCTGCTTACTTACTTGCGCGAGCGCCGCTCCCGGCCCGATCGGTTCAGCGGTAGTGGCGCCCTCACATCCAGGGACCTCACAGTCTTCGCCTACTGCGTCGCGAGAGGCATGGACTACATCGCTTCTAAAGGGGTAAGGACTCTTTACTTTTTTAATAGTTTGATTATTGAAGTTATAACATTATTAAAAAGTTTTAGCTTGAGTTAAGTTCTAGATTAATAGATAATAGACCCACACTAGCAACAAAAAAAGCACTTGTCAGTGTAACAATTACAAATGTCTACTGCTCTAAATAGTGTGGTGTTGCTCTAAGTGTTAAGGCACTGTGTTCGAGTCGAGGCTCGACTTTACGATAGTTTGACAATCTTAATAAATGGTTCTCGAAAAGTGTAAAATATTTAAGATACAAAATGACAGTCTATGCATCAACAGATTGTTCACCGTGACCTGGCAGCGCGCAACGTCTTAGTAGACCACAACAAGCTCTGCAAGATCGCAGACTTCGGCATGTCCCGCGTGGCCGGCGGCGGCGCGCGTGCTCCTCGCTCCGCGCTGCCAGTGAGGTGGATGGCTCCCGAAGCGCTGCTCTACAACGTGTACACACACCATACTGATGTATGGGCGTATGGCATTCTGCTCTGGGAGATAGTCACGCTAGGTAATCGATGTAACATTTATATTTACCTCAAACCACAAGCTAGATGGTATTCGAAGCTTAGTTGTAGATATCATGTACACTCACCATACCAACGTCTAGCTGAGAACAACGTCATTCTGCTTTGGGAGATTTGTCACGCTACGTAATTGATATAACTTTCATGTTGCTTCTTATTACTACAAATTCTCTTGCTACAACGACATTAACAAACCAGCAACGTTCACAAACGCATAAAAATAAATTGCCAAGATATAATGCTGGTTCCATATTTTTAAAATGTGAGCAATTATCGATAGAACTTAAGATCTTCATGTCAATTTTATTCAAATTAGATTTTGTATCAATCAGTTAATTTTTCTTTTGGAAATAAATACATACATTTGCAGCAGTTTAATTATACAATAACAATGTAAATATTTATTATATTCAACATTATTCAAGATTCTGACCTTGTGAATATCGTTGCCTTGGTCATCCTATCTCCGCAGTTTCTCTTGCGAATATGTGCACAGCTTGTCATGGCGTGAAGCCAATCTGTAAAACAAATATTTTTATAATCGTTATATAGAACCAGCTGGATAAATAACTAGGTAATAAAGATATTTTGCTATTGAATGTTTATTTTCCTACCTACTTAAAACAAGAGGACGTGTCATGTGGTAGAGTCCTATAGTTTTATTGATACAGTGTGAACACATTTTTATAGCTATGAAACCTAGTGAAAGAATTATTGAAATCCGTTTTAAAATGCCAAAGTTATAAGGGTTTAATGGAAATGCCAAACGCATTAAAATATGTGCTTTAATACGTACTACGTAAGATTCACCAGGTGTGACATGATGACGTCATAATACACCCCAAAATAACAGTGTTCTAGTCCATATAGACTCTCAGGTTTAAAATATATAATATGGTGAAAATTTCTTCACAGTTATTCTTCTGGTATCATAGGCTATTGGAAAAGTTACTAAACAAAAATAGTGAGACAAACCCATTGATAAACATTGTAGATACTATGCGTCTTCAATCAAGAGTTTTAGGTGTTAATGAAATAAACTCTAATGTTTAATGATAAAAACTAAAATTATATACACTACTCGTACATGTAAAAGAAAAATAAAGTCAAATAGTTCACAAGTTACTTGTGGCATTTTAAGCAAATTATAGAAGTACATAGCGTATCCTCTTTTACAATTTGCTGAAAATTTGTCATGTTGAATTATTTCAACCTAGCCACTAGCCACGTTTGATTTGAGCGACCGTATGGTGCTCAAAGATATGTTAAATCTAATCTTTTAGGAATATGAAAATACCATAAACGCTTCTAATTCCCGCTTGAATACTTCCAGGGTCAACGCCATACGCAGCGATGACGGGACGAGAAGTGCTAGCAGCCGTGACCGAAGGCTATCGCCTGGAGCGGCCCGCACACTGCAAGCCGCAGCTGTACCGCGCCATGCACTCCTGCTGGCACGCCGACCCATCCCAACGGCCCACCTTCGCCATACTAAAGTCTCAGTTAGCTGAGCTACTGGACAATGAGCCCGCTGAAGGCAACTACGTGGACCTAGACTCGTTCTATCAGGAGTCGTCTGTGTATAGCGACCCTTCGGCTATTATTAATGACGATGATGGATTGTCTGCGGAGTATGATAGGGAGAGGAGGTGTTTTAGGGAGTAAGTACTTAAACATTTTTTTTTGTTCAATGAACTTTGGAATACAAATTTTAGAGGGTGTCATCACTTCCTGTTTTGCTACAATATGTCTTTTTGTAAGGGTATTTTTGTTGTATCAAATGTAAAATAGCAAAACAATGGAACTTTTTAAGGATGGCTTTCTGAGACCTTCTTCTATCGTTTCTTCACATTGGATAAGATTGTTATTAGAATAAAAATATTAGCAAAGAACAGATTTTAATATAGTTCTGAAAAGTTATTTTAGAAATTGATTAGCATTTTATAAAATGCAATTAATTATAATTAATCAATACTGAGTTCTTTCAATCTCAGTTCAAGTTATAGTTAAAACTGAAATACCAAACTGGACTTACTGTCCATCCAAACAGCAGTAAGTTTCAAATCTATGGTTTTATATGACTTTTTCATTGCAGATTATCAAAAGCTCCATCCAAATTCGACAACCGAGCGTTCAACTTCCGCGATGATGAACTCCGAAATAAATTCGGCATCGGCACCCCGCGGATGGGAGGTTTCGGCATCCGAGACGTGCCCTTCAACGAGCGGAATTTCTCCGATGGCGAATTCAACGAACGCACATTCTCCGACAAGAGTTTCACCGAAAGAAACTTTACAGACAATAATTTTAACGACCCTAACTTCACGGAGAGGAAGGATGGTAAACTTTCAACGTCAAGTTTTCACAGAGAAAGAGAAAAGGAAAATCCACTAGTTAGTAGAAATAGTTTTAGCGGGTTCCCCAGGATAGGAACAAGGGAGAATCACTTCCAAATGAATCCAGATGGTAGAAATAAGAGAGTGTCGGAATTTGAGTGTGACATCTAAGGACTAAATGTTAGTCTTTTGACTGTTAAAGTTTTTGAGTTGATTGGATTATAATTTTGAAGTTTGTTTGGCATCAAATACTTGAACTTTGTTTGATTTTTTGTGAGATTCATACAATTTTGTCTAGTGGTGTTACTAATTGACTGACTACGCGTATTTTTCTTAAAGCGATAGGATTTCCAACATTAACAGACACCAGCACGACGTGTATTTATATTCACATTGTATTTGGCACTCGCGTGAACATGACATGCTTAGATTTCAAGTTTCAATTTCAATCCTATTGAAATTCTGTAACTTAGATCGTGTGTTGATTTTTGTAAATATTTGGTTATTTATAACTGTATCGAGAGTATGTTTGTAACGTTTTATAGAATTTATTGTAAATAATGAAGTAGTTTTTAATTATTATTATGATGGATAAAGAACTGTTTTGTGTATATATGTTGAATTAACAGTTTTAATCAGTTTATAAGTTTGTTTGGATGAAACCAAGTAGAGAGTACACCTAGGTATAAACGTATGTGTGATTGGTTACGTATTACAATCTCTAAAGTTGAATGCTCTAAGGTCATGTCATAACATCCCAGACCAGAACTGACCAGCTGGCGTGTAACCCTCAACGATTAGGTTTCACGACGATTAGGTGTTTTCAAATTAGGCTTTTCGTCCATAGGTATAATGACCTTAGGGCTTTCAACTTTATAGATTGTAACACGTAACCGAGTGCGTCCCTGTTGTTTCAGCATCACGTATTTTATGTTTTATAGACACACTGAAATAAAATATACCTAAATAATTTGTAATTGCACATTTTTTACGTTTTAAACGAGGGATCAAAATGGTGCTAATAGTTTTGACTGCTACTGTAAATATCATTTTTATTTTCATCCCGAATATTAATATGTTCTTCTAAACTGTCGTGTCTCAGTTCAATATTACTTTCTAGTCTTTAAAATATAGTATAGCATTGGATTTTATATGACCTGATTTATTGTTAGTATGAAAGATTTATTTTATTATAAATATAATGATTTTAAAGAGTTGTGTCTTTTGCTTTCACACAGTTTTTCCTTCCCATCATCATGAAAAAATACCTGAGAAGAAGACAACAAATTATCTTTACTCGACTAAAATAGTTATACATCAGCTTTATGACAAACGAGCACATCACATTTTTCATATTACACCTCGTATTATCAACCCATAAGACTCCCACTAGCTCGATGGCGCTGTGGTTTAGCGCCTAGTCCGATTGCGGAGGTTAAGCAACTTTCGCAAAGGTCGGTGATGGGATGGGTGACCAAAATTTATTATCTCGAGCTCCTCCATGCTTCGGAAGGCAGGTTAAATCGTAGGCCCCAGCTGCATTTGCAGTCGTTAACACCCATCAATTCGCATTGAGCCCTAGTGGTGGGCTATGGCCTATTTTTCTTATCCACCCATAAGGAAGGCCTGAGCCCCAGTAGTTGGGACAATAAAAATAATTGATGGTCATTACTCCCTCTGTTGGGTAATGGGCTCTTCTAAGAAATTTTACAATATCTGCATCATCAGACTATCGGTCCGTCTTATAAGGGGCATACCCACAGAGTATAGTATCATCGAGGGCACGTATAAAAGTTAAACTCGTTATGAAAAATATTATTTTCTTTTAGAAAACTACGCTTTAGTTTTATGAAAAATCGACAAGGAGTTCATTTCTCGTTTAAAACTAGGTAGGTATAGGAAATGTTTTTTACGCAAATACGCGCTGAATATGGTTCGTAAGTTCTATGAGAATGCGAGGTCTTTGCCAGTCTACTGTTCTAAAGAGTCTTTATCAATTATTATTACTTATCTTTTTTATCTTATCTATCTCTACACAGAATTTATAACAATACTCTCCTTTCTTTGGCAGTCCTGTAAAAATAACATTAATGCGAGTATAGAGTTCCATCAAAACTAATCCTCTCTGCGCTATAATAATTTTTGTTATATATCAAACACATAGGCTGTGTATTTTAAAGTTTTTATGGCAAAGGACTGTTGGCAACAATCTTATATATACTGCATATATACTGCTCAAAAGAAAATAGGAGCAACCATATGATTTTCCACACAAAAGAGCTAAATTCTAAAGGGGGTTTTTTTATTAAATCTGATTTTATTTGAATTTGATACTGTTTGAAAACTGTCAACTTGTCGGTTTTATTGTAAAATTTCACCTATTCGCCGTTGCAGAATCGCAGTTGGAATAAAATAAAAAGTGTTAAAAATTGGACTTTCATACAAAATACACGAAATTCATTATTTTTAGGGTTCCGTTGTCAAGTGAACTAGGAACCCTTATAGTTTCACCATGTCCGTCTGTCCTTCCGTCCGTCCGTCCGCGGCTTTGCTCAGATGCCCTAAGTACTAGAAAGCTGCTATTTAGCATGAATGTGTATATTAATTACGCTGAAAAAATGGTAGATCTTACCTAAGTCTGATGCCATAACAGCAATTAAAAAAAAAATGTGTTCCGGCAGTTATAGGTAAGATAGCCAGTTCCTCAGTGCTGAGGATTCCGGGTGTAGTACGCTTGCACCTTCGGCCTTATCGTCACTTAACATTAGGTGAGATGAAGGCCAAGTACTAACCCGTAGTGGTTAAAAAAATAAAAAAAATAAAATAAAATTGCCTTTATCAGAAAAATACTTTTCAGAACTTAGCTCTTTTGTATGGAAAATAATATGATGGCCCCTATTTTCTTTTGAGCAGTATATTGATGATTTTCATTACAATTGGTGCCCATTCAACAATATCTTTTACTGAAATACTGATCAAAGGTCTACTGATCAAACAAATGCCTATCATCTTAATAGTGTTAAAAATACACGAGTGCATAGTTATTAATGTTCGATACGACAAGTTTCGAGTCTCGTAGTGGCTGTCGCTATCACAAAACATTAGATACTGTATTAATTTTACTTAAAAGGGTTTGGTAATAAGTTAATTTTCCTAACATTGCAGCATTTCAGTAGACAGTAATCTCAATCCTTTGTACCGTTAGATAAATATTTAGCATTATTTGAAATCCTTATCCAACGCGTTACACAATTTCAATTTCACGACGTGCGTCAAATGTTTGCATATTAGCACCTCTTTTGCAAATTATTTAAGGTTGAAATTCCTTCGTCTTATTCAGGAACAAAAGCGAGGAAATCGTTTAGATATTAAAAGCTTGTGGTTCAGCGATATGACTTGTTACTTTCTTTATGATTGTAGCATTGTTCGCTAAAGCGCTGTTTATAGTTAAAGGTTGTATTGTTATTTTAAATTTCATAATCGACTGTCTTGTGACACCATCGACATAAAAAAAATCGATGTAAACGTCAAACACTAAAAGTTTTCCTTTTAGAAGTCAGTTAAAGAATACTATATGAGAGTTAATTGTTGTTGAACGTCTGAGAATCCGAATTGAAAAGTGAGTAAATAATTACAAGAGAAAAAGAGTTTAAGTAGCACAAAAGTTTGGGGACTTAATTAATAATATTACGAACGTATATTTGTAAAATATCTAACATTTTTTTAAATCTTTGACAACATCACATACATTGCTCCAATTCCAAAGTAAGTAGCTAAAGCACTTGTGTTATAGAAATCAGAGACTACGGTGGTATCACAAACACCCAGACCTAAGCCAATATAGAAAAGTTTGTTTTCTAAATAAACCCAACCGGGGATCGAACCCGGGACCTCAGAGACGGCGACACCTTGAAAACCGGTGTAGAAAGCCACTTGACCACGGAGGTCGCCAACGGCAGCGCCTCTCTAAAATATAGTGCAATAGTTTTTGTAAGCTATATTGCATCTGAATTTGACCAAGGTATCTGAGAATAACGACTCTATTTTCTTTAATAAAACAATTATTTTACACCTGGAATATGCGTCGTAACGTAAAACATCGACGTTTAAAAGTATGAATGTAAAGCAATTTAAAAATAAAGCTGCACAACGAAACTTTGCGTGACAAAACTGACAGACCTATTAAAAATTGTTTTTTAACAATCCTCAACTTGAAGTTACATAGAAGCCACTAGAATAGTCACATCATTATGAACACAAATGTGTTTAAAGTCTTTTAAGATCTAATAAGACGTCATCAAAGATAAAGGCACCCTGTAGATAAAACTAGCAAATAAATCCGTGGTTATTTAATTCGCGTTGCGGTTACCAACGAAAGTGCTCGTGCGCAGGTATGTAAGTACGCAACGGTATTAATGGTAATTGGAGATGTTGCACCAGACAACAGAACCGCTCAATGCATTTCAATGAATGAATTTGACAAAATACTTATCAGAATATAATAAGCTTTTTGGAACTGTTATGCTGATTTTGGATGAGTATCAAATTAAATTATGACTTGGAATAGCAAGTAAAGAATTAAATATATCAATCGATACATGAAATTAGGTCAGGTGAAGACGTCAATATGGCAGTCTGACATTCTTTGGTACAGAGCCGAAAAAACTAAGTAGCAAACGGCGCAATTAAATACCTAGGGGATTCTGTACCAGACAATTTTTGCCATTAAAATCGGTGAACAACTTCGCCAGTTGTTGACCCATTTTAATAATCCTTTTTTTATATGAAAGAACATAGTTTAGGTGCATTCCTATAAAATTTTTACAGAGATCTGGCAAGTAGTTTTTTCATAATCTTGAAAAATATCAATTATTTTGATTACCATCGCACGAGTTTTTACGGATTTTCAGGCATCACTTCTTTGATAAATAATATTAGAAAAAATACTAGAAAAAATCGACTCACCCGTAGCACCTCAGACGGGACGGGTGAGTCGATTTTTTCTAGTATTTTTTCTAATATTATTTATCTTAATATAAAAATAGCATTGTGAATGCGAATAATCTAAATTTAAAAAAATCACTTCTTTGTTCATGAACCGATTTAAATGATTATTTTTTTAAAGGGTTCGAGAATGGTCACATTTTACTAATGCTTGTATATAATCATCAAACTAATATTGGGGTAACTGATACGCTGCAAGTATACATTTCCATCAGAATGTTAATTGTAGTCGAGGTATTGTTGATCGGAGTACGGTGTCTACGCTCTGAATCACTCTTAGGCCCGTATTTATAATCCGCTCTCAACCTTGAGAGCTAGTATTATCTCAAGATAGCTCTCAACGTTGAGAGCAGTTTATAAATACGGGCCTAAATGATTTTTTTAAATATTAGACATATGAAATAATTTAATTAAAATGTAATTTGTATTCAAAATTCACTACAAATTAAACGTCTTACTACACAAATTAATAATTAATAACAGTAAAGCGAAGTTGTATCAGAGTTGTTATTTATTGTCATTTCAAAATACAAGTAATTACATAGAAAGTCATGAGAATACTAAAGTAACATAACTACACCTCGAATACAATTTGTCTAAGATAATTTACAAAGAGTATTGTCAATATCTGAAAGTATTGATTCGTAAAGATAGCCTTATGCTTTTTCATATTGTGATGGCATCATATATAAGTATTTGGACCTTTAAATTGGCCAAAATAATTCGCCGTCTTAAATCTTAGCCATTAAGATCGTAAATTGAAGCGAGTTGTCGCAAACCCATGGATATAGTCAAATTATTCGATGGTCACGTACCTTAGCCAGTTTCGTAACAATGCGATAACACCTATTTTAGTGTGAAAGCATCTTTATACGCGTATAAAAAGTGTACTATCATTGATACTTCACAAAGTTTCGACGCAATTGTATTTATTGCTGTGGATCTAAAGTACAGGGAATAAGGTACGTTGTTGTTTGCAATGTTAAATGTTAGGAGCAATACTATTGTTGCGTATTCAATGTCTTTGTCCAAAACTTTATGCAACGAATCGATAAGGCCATTGTTGACCGGAGGTAGCTGGATGGCTTATCAGAATGTGACCGATCATCTGACCCAGCGGAGAAAGTTGCCAGTTCCGGAATAATCTGACACCTGTAAATATGAGAGATGAGAGTATGTTTGTATGTTCGCACGGGCTCACTCTACGCCGAGCTGAGGAAAGCGGCGCGCGCATCAACGCTTGCGCATATACACGTGAATAAATTATATTAAATACGCGCTCTTGTTAACATTCCTTAAACTTAACATGAGGAATAGAAGTGAATACTTTAGCTGAACAGTAAAAGAAATATGAGTACAATTATTATAAAATTCATATAAATTTCGTGAACATGACGTGCAAATGTTTGTTTAGTGTACTGCTTTTAGCAGTTTTAGTTTCCAATTTAAGGTGTCAGGACGATTTGAAAGACTTTGACTTTGGTAGTGATGCAGATGAGGTGATGATTGCGCAGGAGTCGAGGCATTACCAGACTTTTGTTAAACCTCCAGTGAGGATAGTGAAACCAACAGGAGTGACGAATTCACATCGACCGCAGTACAACTTGGATTCCTTTGAAGATGACGTTGAAATGTTCGAAGATTTAATGGAGACGACGACAAGAAAAGCTGTGTCTTATAAACCAGCTTATAAGTTGAGGTCGAAGGAAACTATGATAAAGGACGCGGTTCTAAGGGCCTTGGAGCGGAAGGATCATGTTGGGAAGTTTGCTCAGCTGCTGCCCATCATCAGGGCAATGTCTGGAACTCAGAGGGTGGCGCTGGCGTCTCTAGTTGCTAGCCAAGTCACCACTCCGCCGGGAAGAGCTCCATTGAATCTTGCTCAGGTAAGAGATACAATATCTATCAGTTGGGCAGTGCCTCTGTTTCTCATTCAGTACCACATAAACCACATACAATTTTGCATTAGGAAATTTAAGTATTGGTGGTCTTTTCTCTCATAAGAGCTCTAAAGCTCAATATCAGTCAATCAATCATCATTTACTTCGATTATATAGGACAACTATCGATATCCTATGAATTGACTCCAAAGTTAGCTGCTCGTAAATCAAACATTTGTTTGCTTTCAATTGAAAGGCGTTTGACTTAGTGTGTCTATTGTGTTTGCGTTAAGGTTATGTACGCAACTAATTATCTTCACATACTTGCTGTCTTCACATAGTTGTTGATTTTCTATTGAACTCTTTCCAGCTCATTAAGACGTCACAAGATTCACTCTTTTTGTTAAGAAAGAAAGTTCAAAGTTAATAACAATTGACTAGTTATCTACGTGTATAGCAATAGAGTTTTATAAAAAGCGCGATTGTAAAGCAGTTGAAGAAAGCTTACAATGTAACTGATGCAAAGATAATTGTTGCAATTAGATGGAGTAATGAGTAAAAACATTGTTAGCATTTCATTAATTTTAATGTAGTTCGTTAGGGTTTTCATTCATAAATTTATAAACTCAAAATCTTATCTATGTTAGTATTAGTGGTTTAAGTATGAAATTGCCGTTTTGTATAAATCATTTTAAGGAATTTGAATTTTTCATACTAACATTTTCTTAATTTACTTAACAACCATGAACGCTAATGTTTTAAAACTTTTATGCACTAATGTTTAAACACTAAGATAACGTACGCCACTTAGGTTACGCGAAAAAAATAAGTATCGGCTAAGTAACAACGAAATAAGAGATCATTTCTGCTAACCAAAAAGGATTTAAATAATAATAAGGTATTTTTTTTAAAGTTAAGAAAAGAAAATCAGAAATAGCATCTTTAGCATCATAGAAGATATGATAGTCTCTGTGAAAATCAGCAATTTCATACTTTAACGTTATCCCTATTATCGGGATATAAATCTGAAAAGCATCAATAAATTTAGATGTTCGATATGGAAGATAGATACTCACACGGAGGACCTCAAGATAAAACATTTTTGGTCACCCATCCCATGACCGACCCTTGGGAAAGTTGCTTATCGTTCGCAATCGCTGGTCCAGGCAACAAATAACTGCGTCATCGAGCTCCTCATACTTGTCAGAAGTGAGGCTCTATATTCACTATATACCTCTATTATTAATTATTATTAATAATTTAAAATATTCCTATTATAGATAATGTTTAGGGTTTAGGACATTGAAAGGTCCTTTTTAGGGTTCCGTACCAAAATGGTAAAAAGGAACCCTTATGGTGCGACTCAGTCTGTATGTCTGTCACAGCTGGATATTTCGAGAACTACTAATGCTATCAACTTGAAATTTGGAATAGTTTTAGATGACGTTTTCCCCACTATTTTGCAAATAAGAGAAAAAAAATATTTCTATTTTTTTTGCAACGGGGACTGTCTGAGTGAGGAAATGAGATTTCCCATAGAGAATTATTCTATGGATTACTTTTACGCGCGTTTTTTTATCGACAGCTGTTCATGCTATAAGGGTACTGAATTTGAATAGCTTAGTATATAATACAAAGAATAGCGTAGTAGTAGTAGTCGTAATACTTCATCAAAACCTTATTTTTTAACCGCCTCTGTGGTCTCGTAGTTTGCTTACACGTGTAAGACGCAGGAGTCCCGGATTCGATTCCTAGGAGGGGGGTACAATTTGTACTCAGATTGGTTGGTGGTAGGGTTTATTTCAAGTCCGCCTGGCTCTACCACCATCTGAAAATTCTTATGTTCCTGAAGTTATAGGTAAAATAGCCAGTTTCTCAGTAGTGAGGATTCCGGGTGCAGTGCGCTTACACTTTCGGCCTTATCGTCACTTAACATCAGGTGAGCTGAAGGCCAAGCACTATCCCCTTGTTGGTAAAAAAAAACAAATAATCCAGTTTAAAAATAATATCAATTCATCAAAACCTGTATAGAGTTAGTTATAAAAGAGCGATGTTTTCGATCTCGACACACATATCAAACTAGTCTCAAACTAGATAATTAGATAACAATAATAAATAACCAAAAGTGATATAGTCGTAAAGTTATCTCAACTGATGGCATATTACACAACGAGAAAGCCTGTTACTTGAAAGCGGAACGTGTAATTATTATGTTGGCATTACGGATCATGGTTATGATCGCCGTGAAGGCACGAATTTGACTATTAAATGATTTTGGTACAACATGAGCGGCAAAAATCGTATGGCCCGCCTGTGTCAGGCTATTGCCATAGCACAAAGTTTAAATAGACAAAAGAGCCACTTGAAAAAAAAAACACGATTTCCCGTGTACTCATACATTATATTACATCAGGCTGCGTTCAGGCGAACACACGACCCGAGCTCAACCCAAACTCAACTCAAACTCAACTCAACCGCAGCTCACTCCTTGAAATACATTGCCTAAAATTTTAAATCTCATGACATATTAATAAGGCGCGGGCTGTTTTTTCAGTTGAGATTGAGGTGATTTCGGGTTGAGCTCGGGTCGTGTGTTACCATCTGAACGCAGCCTACCTGACCGAAACGGTATTACCACAGGCTAGTTGGATTCGTTACTCTTCTATAATAATTATGAAGGTTTACGCAGTCAAGGAAGCGTCATTTTGCTATGCTATGCCCTACTTATTTTGAGGTATTACCAATAAGTTCAAAATCACAACGGTAGGGCGCGTCTGTTGAACAAATTAGTAAACTAACTTAATAGCTGTACAATGATATAAAATGATTTCCTTCTGAAACAATAAGATGGAAAAAAAATGTACACACATTTTGCTCAAATTCTAAAGTAGTTAAAACAGTTTTGGTTGTGTTATGAAAATCAGAGACAACGGTGGTAGAATCTTACCAACTTGTAGTTGGTAATACATGTACACAAATTGAACTTTCGCGTAGTAATGTCAAGAAATTAGAAAGTCATTGTAAATATCTACAAGTTGAGAACTCTTATCATATCAAGTGTAAGGAACAAATTTGTAATTCTGTTTGGAAATGCAATGTCATTTTCATACATGCTACGTACTTTTGTGCTTTCGCAACGCACTGTGATAAAGCAGACAGAATAACAGACAATCAGACCCTTATAAAGTACTTGACCCAAACAAACAGACCAAGCTAAATAAAACCGTTTAAAAACACTATGATCTGATGAGCTTTTAGCAATCGCTTAGACTTAATTACAATTAAAAAAACATTTGAAATATCTATTTCATTCCTATCAAAATTTGAACTTATACACTCATGGCCAGCCAAATGACCTAATTTGATTTACTGGCATAGTGCATGGACTTAGTTCCCACAGTTCCAACTTTTTACTTATCCGCCTCTCGCGTGGATGGTGCAATTAATCCTGTGAACATGATTTACTTTTAGATTATAGTGGCAATTATAGGGTCAATGACACCTAATGTGTTACAGTCGTAGAAAACATTATTGCAATATTTTTTTTGGGTTTTTCTGGACCGACGATCGCTAAGGTGAAGGTCATGGGAAGCCACTGGTTGCGGGCAGCGTGGACTGATCGTTATAGAGATCTCTGGGGGAGGCCTTTACCCAGTAGCTTGTGGATGATTTATGATGATGATGATTAAACTTATAGGTTTTTTTTACTTCAAAAAATACTAAATTGAGTTAATGGTCTATTTATTAATTAGAGGGAAGTTTTAAAGTGCTTATGAAATACATTAGAAACAAAGTGTTTATGAAATATTTTTGTAAGACTATTTCCGAATCTCCAAATTAACAATAAAATCAATACCGAATAACTCTACATGATTTCATAAAGGCACGCGCATTGTCTTACAAAATTACGCTAGAACAACGGAGCCTATGGAGAGTTGCATTCGAGATCAGCGTCGGAATGGGGCCGTTTTTTACCTCGTATCTTACATTTTCACGCGTATCACTCTGTACGAGTTTCAAATTGGAGCGAGTATTTCTTGCAACATAAATTTAGCGATAGTTTTTGTGGCCAGCATTGCATTTGTCTTGCGATTGTGTTTTGTTTGGTCAAATATTGTCGACTTATGCTCTCAAATTTATTAGATTTGAAAAAATAACGTGGCGGATGGTCTGGTTCATTACTTTCTTAACTTGAAATTCAGTGAAGAAATTAAGTTTAATACTTACAAAGAATGCATGAAAAATGTCAGAATGTTTAATTAACTATGAAAATGCATAAACTTAATAGTTGTTTACTTTTTGTGGTCTTTTATTACACGTCGGTTGGATCATATCACATTATTTAATCACCGTCATTAATTTGATTCAGCCTTAAGACTTCATCTAGTTTTCATTTTTTCCTCTTATCATTAGATAAGTTGTCTATGATGCATCAGAAATTATTAATTAAGTTATCCTGTTTGATGCAATACAATGCATTAATCTTATTTATTTATTTTCGCTGTGGTTCTTTAGACAAAAGAAGTTGCAGTAACATTTTTTTATCTTTTGCAATCATAGCAATACCTTAAGACATTCCGAGTAAATAAAAATTAAAACTTATTAAGAGCATAAAACTGCATTTTGTCGCGGGTTGCCAAAGACACTGAATATTGTATTTGTCGTTTGTTGGTACAACTACCGTGAAATTGTCGTGATTTGCTGACATTATTTACTGAATTTAGTTCTAAAGATTTGTTACTAAATTGCATTACACTTAATACGCCATTCAGTACGTGCTTTTTATTTCCCGATTATCTTTATTATTGGAAGCGATTGCGAAGAATTATTTCAGTGGATCGTTACTTCAGGTCAACGATCTTATCAGTTAATAGATTTCTAGTAAAGGTGTGGTATATTCTAAGAATCTTATCAGAAAACCCTTTCCTTTTGTTATACACGAAAGGTTTGACAATGTTTTTTTCTTGAAAGAAAGATGCCATCATAACTCATGTTTTTTAAGAACTGTGGCTCAAAATAATTGTTTTGATCTCTTTTTTTGTATACTTAGTCTTAAGTATTAAAACTTATATGTTTTCAACTTCAGATGTTCCTGATTTTTGAATTTTTGAGTTCCATTAGGTACATCTTTTCTTAGACACTTAACGCGCTTTCATTAGCAGAAGATTGGTATGTGGTCATAGTCCATTGATGCATAGCTATGTCTCAAAGTTAATGAATATGCATATGATGCAGCTATTTTTAGCGAGAAAAGATATTAAGGCGATCGGGCTATCGAGTTCGTAATGTGTCTAGCGGTAGCGGTAGTAATAGTACATTACAGGCGAGTGCGGGATGTTAGGATTTACATTGTCTAGAATGGTTTAAAGGGCAAGCCGTAGGCGAAGGCTTTAAACATTCGATTCCTGCTTCCTGCACAAGGCTTGTAATAGTGCTTTTCTCAAGAAATGAGAGGAAATGAAATTTTAGTAATATGCCTAATTTTTTTATTGGTTCGTGTGGCCATATTAAACGACCAGTCACGCAGCCATAAAGTTTAATAAAAAATAACGCTATAGCTAATGAGTTCTACCGTTTAGAATACTACTTCAGGAAATCTGTATTGAAATTCGTTTCTGTACTGAATTTCAAATTTAGAACGTGATGAACCAGACCATCACGTAAATGTGAAACCCCTCGCATTCTTTTTCAAATGTAAAGATAAGATTTCAGAGCATAAGTGAGAAAACACTCTTCCCGAGATTATTTATGATTGAGGCGTCAGGCAGAGTAGGAATAGCACCAATGCTCTTATAGTTATGCATGAAGATAATATATGTATAGGCAGAAGTCTAAAGATAACAACTTTAAAAAGATAACAGTTTCCTATTTTAACAGTTTTGATAACCTATCTTTCCAAACTTACTATACGAGTATCATAAATCAAAAAAAAATATTCTTCATAAAAAGTAAGGCCAACCAATGTTAAGTAATTAAAGTGTTACACATTATTATTAGTCTCGCTCACCGTATTCTTACTATCGTCTCAATACTTTCAAGGACCTTATTCACTGGTGACAAGAGCTAAATTTTATTGGACTCTGATTATTTTTGCGGCACCAGTATCAGAAAGCACTTTCGCTTCTTTATGGTTTTTAGATGGTTCGGGGCAGGGATTCCGCTAACCGGTTACATCATCTCCATTCATGATAAGCGTCTTTAGAAGAGAAACGTTACGCTGTTATTAAAGTTTTGGAACCGGTGATTATGTTTTTATCGTAATGCGACGTCTCATACTTTGTGTCGATACATTATCCTATCATATCTACATATATATAACTGAACAAAATCAGACAACAGGATAGATGCTGCTAGGTGTTGTAAGAGATTGATCAAAGTTTGCATATAAACATTTGATTTGATTAAGATAAATATTATTAGAAAAAATACTAGAAATAATCCACTCACCCGTAGCACCTCAGACGGGATTCGAAACCGCACCCATGGGATTCCGGCCCAATGCACTGACCATATTATGCTACCGAGTCGCTTGTATGTTGTTATAATTTGTTGTATCTTGTGTATCAGAGTTTATTAAATAATAAATTAAGAGATAATATTTCCCGAATTAAAAAGAGATATTTAATTAATAAAGTTATTGTAGCATAAATATTTTTAATAATTAATTTGAAATCAAATGTTAATCGTTTTTTAAGATATCTAGTTTTTTAGAAAAAAAATATCTAATATTATTTATCTTAATATAAAAATAGCATTGTGAATGCAAAAAATCTAAATTCAATAATTTGATTTGATATTGATTTGTTTCTATGTCAGTCACTGATTCATGATTTTCCGACAAAGCCATCAAGGTATCCCCCCAAAGACTCCAAAACATTAGATCAGTGAATTAGGAACCACAATACAAGACAGTAAAAATACTCATTCATCGTCTGATATATCTGCTGAAACGTATTGAATTTATGGCACGAAACTAAAAATATTTGGCATGTGAATTATAATTTGCTACTGAATTTAATCATTATCGTGAGAAAATATATTAAATCACCACATTGAATACTGTTAACAAAATAACACTTCAACGAACATAATGTAATGAGAACCACAACTTCACATATAATACATAGTTTAATTGTTTTACATAATGTCTCATAAAGTTGAATAATGTTAACTAATGCAATCTAAGGTCGTGGATCAGATAAGGCATTATTTGAATTATATGCTTTTAAGAATTGTCCCAAAAGTAGGACTAGGTTTTCTCACCACCATGACCTTTGATGAATGTCTTATGATTACTATTAACGGTACTGATAGATGGAATAAACTAAAATGTTTAGCTCAAACAGCAAATAATTATGGGAGAGTTTGAAAATTATCTTTCGATCTAATTTGTTTAATATTTTTGTTATAATTTAACAGGTGAGGTCAATGTTCGGTAACAACTCAAATACCACGACAGACTTAATGCTGCCAATACTTTTAGACATGGCGAATCTGATCAGACGCGCTATCCGTCCCGGCAAACAATCCAGAGAAGTGAAATACCCACCGCCTCCGCAGCAAATGCTGAGGCGATCATTCACTGAAGACGTATCTTACATAGACGATGACATAGACACTGATATTGATATAAACACAGACCAAGCTGACAACAAAACTAACAGAACCAAAGATCAAGGAACAACAGTACAGATCGATAACAAAACAACAACTTTATCACCTTTAGCGCTGAGATTTCGCACTCGTAGGATTCTACCACAAAGATCAACTAGACCAACAATAACAAATAAACCAGCACAAGACCATAATAAAACAACATTGAACAAACCAGCACAAGACCACAATAGAACAACATTGACCACCTCTAAACAAAAGGATAATAACACAGTCACAGCTAACACTCAAGAAATCGATGAAGTAAGTAAACATAAGGAGAACTACCATCACTTTCTAGAATTGATTTCTCCAGCATTGACAACAACAATATCAAACCTATGGATATTATCTTAACTACCTAATACTAAACAAATAAAAATATGAACTACTTCAGTCCTCGTTTACAACCCTGTTATGCCAGACAAAAAAAATTACAATTATTGAAAAAATTACAAAATCCGATTTCTGTTTTAGATTACTATGACTGATTCTAGAGTACTATGTTAAGCTTTACAATTTTATCTCAATGTTATAGAAAAACGAGTCAGCAACAACAGATGCCCCAGTGTTTCCTAAAGGAAGGTCAGCCTTCAAAACGTCTCCAGACAACAGCACGGATCTTACCGCCGCCGCTACCAATCAGACGCTGGCGCAAGACCTCCCTGTGGCGGAAAAACTTAGAGCTCTCAATAGATACATCGATAGGAAAAGTAAGGCTTATTACGAGTAAATTTTTATTAATCAATTTCAACCATTCTCTCTCACTGGCCTGATTACCAATTAATCTGAGATCTGGTGCAGTACGTCCGTATTCCTTCATTTCAACTATTCTTCCCTGACAACTGTCATTTCTCATTCATATAATTCTGCAGGCTACTCAACTGAACTGCAGTCTTTCTTTTGCCATCCACCCATCAATATTTGTTTAATTATAGGTATACCACATTATCCCTTTCAGAAATTATTTTTTTATTAATTGATGTAACAACTAAAGTATTTTATTTAATTTGAAATGACGAAGGGCTTTTTAACTCAAGATTTTTTAAAATTACATTTCTCCCTAATGTATCCTTCTCTGCAGGTAATTTAATTCGGCGTGGCACATACCCTCCCAAACCAGCGGTGGCACGTCGTACCACAGCAGAGCCAACAATCAGTCCAGTGGTCAGCCGACGTCGACCTGCACCACCACGGAAGCTGCCAACTCCAGCAACAGAACAGGCCAAGTGCGAACTGTTCACCAACACGCTGTGTCTAAACGCTGATGACTATCCCACGTAAGTCTTAGTATATGGCGCGTAACTGACAGGACACATCATGATGACGGTACTGAAAATTCCATTACACTGTAATGCTGCCAATTGCCACGCCGGTGTTATTTACTTATTCTAGATCATTCTAAAGGGAGTTTCGTAAAGGATCAGCCCGTAATATAAAATTGTTGGTTTAGTAAGGGGCGCAGATGTAAAAAAATATTTTGTTGTTTACCCTGTGAGTTATGGTTTGTAAACGTAAAGGTTAATGGTTTTTAAACTTTACAGCCTGTATGACTGAATACCAAGCTGATTGAAAAAATTATAAGAAAATACATATTTCCTAAGCATATTTCACGCTCCACGCAACTATCAGAGTACATTGAAAATGAACATCAAAAATAAAAAGTATTAATATTTCAGCCAGCTCATCCATTGAAATAGGAAGAGTTCCATTATTATTTGTTTTAAAAAAAAATCTAAGTTTTTTTATTATATCAGTACAATACTTTGAAATGACAGCAAACTCATGAACCTTATTGAAAAGTAGTATAACCTAGAACTTGAAAAAAATTCTAACATTTGTTTTAAGGCTCAAACTACGCCCTCTCTCCTCTTCAATTTTGGCTTTATCTCTAGGGGTTTTGTCATCTGGTAATCATTTAATGAAAAGGGAACCTGCCCAGATGAGTACTTTCGAGATATTGCTGTTTTAAGTTTGACAGTTGTCATCTAAAATAAGGATCTCACTAAGACCTTTCATTTCTTCAAAGACACTATTAGTTTCAAATCACTATCACTTCAAAGATCTCACGAAGACTTTAAATTTTTTAAAGCCACCAATTTTCTTCGGTAATTCAAATAATGCATTGGTGATAGTCTGATTATCCTTGCTCGTCTTTTTTGATATACAATCTTCACCCAACTCTTTATAGAAAAAAAAATCAATTAAGTAAGTGTAAGTGTCCTTACACTTACACTTACTAAATAGTGTTCTGTTTAGTAAACAGCTTTTGACAATTTGTCATCAATTAAGGATAAACAGGCTATGCATAAAACTTTATGGATGCTGTATCTGTATATTGATAGTTATCCATATACACTTTACTCTATAATACGGAGACCTCACGACAGCGTATGCGCTAATTTAGACTGCCTCAACGACACTGAATATCAGGCACATTATACTGGTGATCACATAAACATTTTCAATGTTAAAAACACAGATTTATCATTGCACAATTTCCAAGACTAAATGAAATCCAAAACTTTATACTAGAATAGAATAGTGGTGTATTCCGGAGGCGAAAGTGACGCCAACAAATGACACAGAGTTTGCAAAGCGTGAAATGTTGTTTTTACGACGTTCATAAATTATGTACTTGACTATTGAATTCAATGGCAGACATAAAACAAGAAAATATTTTGTCTCTTCTTTTATACACGTTTAGCACTAACTAGACATAAAATACAACTGCCCATTTATTTTAGCTAGAGTAGGAGAGCCGTAGAAGTAGATTTACCATTACTAGTAAGACCAACCTGCCTACTACCTATCTTTTTGAAGAATAGAGTTCAAGGCTCCGAGGGTACCTACTTTAATATTCTTGATGTGGAAAGTGTTTTTAGTATACAGTGTAATATTCGTAACGTGCTTAATTTATCTATGATTCCTCACATTTCGACATATACGTATATGTTGAAAAAAAAATGATGGTCTTATACCATGCAAAGTTGTTTTCGCTCTCCTAAAACTCGAATGCTTAAAACTTCTTAGTGTAAATGCAAAGTTTTGGAGAAAAGTTTCACGCAGTTTCTCGAATGACATTTCAAAAATAATGTAACAACATCACGAGTGCTAGAAATGGTTGTACAAACTGTAAGTGGTTAAGATCTGGGTCAGTGTTACTGGAGAACTACCTATAAACGTTAAAACTACGTGCCGCGTAATAATGCGGCAATCTTGTCAATTCACGTACCATACGACACTTGAATGGTTTATCAGAGACAAAATTCATATACAGTTTTAAGCAGTATAGAGATTGTAGAGTCACCCTTTAATGTACGTTTCTGTTTCTTCTTATTTACGAACTTTCTTTGATGGCTGGTTGAGCATTAAACGAGTAAGCCAAAATGATAATTCATGCTCGAAATGATATAATCAATTTCTTAAAGATGAAGGCAAACGCATGTTTCATGAAAATGGCGTATTGTAGTTACCTATATTTATTTTTATAATTTTGTTTAACAGTGAAGCCATAGTGCAGTCAATAAGGAGAAATAAAGCAGCTGCCGGAGCTTTGCTAGCGGACTTCAAGGACCCTGGGGAGAACGCCGTGGATGGAGTCACTGCGGCACAGGAGGCCAAGTACACGGCTGAACACTACCTAGTATCCAACAGGTGACTTTAATTAGTTTTAGAGATATTATGAAAATATATAGAGACATTTTTTTATCTATATATATAAAAGGGAAAATCACTCACTCACTCACTCACTCACTCACTGATCACGAAATCTCAGAAACTACAAGTGCCAGGAGTCTCAAATTTTGCATGGGGGCTCCTTTTAGGGCGTAGGTGCTCAGTAAGACGGGATTTTGCGAAATTCAACCCCCAAAGGGGTGAAACAGGGTGGCAAAGTTTGTATGGGAGGACGCGATTCCTTGGCCCGATTGACTTGAAATTTGGCATAGACATTCTTTCACAAAATTAATTGAACACGTGTTTCGTATTTTTTTAATATTTATCACCTAACAGGATTGAAAAGTGATATAAAGCTAATTTTGCTGTGATTGACTTCGACGTCGGAATTGAAACTTTTTTGTGCATTTGATTGATTAATTAAGAAAAATAAATATCATTTGTCATCTCAACGTAGTATTACATTCTCTTTGGTCATTTCCCCTGAGAGTAGGTAGAATGCATTTCATTGAATAGTACCTATGGCGTTATGTTGGCAGTGCTGTCATTTTTTCCTTCCTTGCGTTGTAATAAGCTGCAAAATTATTCCATCTAATTATCAGTTTAATTTTAAAAGAATACAATATTCGGTCAAGTCGCCTATGCTATGACAATTAATAAAGCACAGGGACAAAGTTTAAGAGCGGCTGGTGTAGATCTGCAGTGGTTGTTTCTCCCATGGCCAGCTCTAATGTCGTCTGCTCGAGAGTCAGCTCGCCGAATAGCCTTTTTATTTTGCAACCGGATAACATGACAAGAAATGTGGTAGGTATAGAACATGTTACAAAAATACCCCTAATGCCGAATATGGTATATAGGGACCATCAAACTGAACAACTTTTACTATTGGGACCAACTCTCAAATCGCGAAAAAATAATCAGCAAAAATTCAAATCGAAAATATCAAAACGTATGAAACACATTTTGATATTTTCGATTTGAATTTTTGTATGAAACAGCTGATTTTTATTATAGAGAAGTGTTGGATGATCGAGATTGAGAATCCTGTTAATGCACAACATATTTTTATTTAGAACTAGCTGCACCCGGCATGCGTATATTGCAATGCTCCGTTTTTTTAGCCAGGGACTTTCTCGGTCGTAAGCAGAACAACTCGCCAAAGTTTCATCATAATCGGATCAATGGTTTAGGAGTCCCGCCGTCTGTACACTTAGATCTTTTAAACTATGCATAAAAAACCGCATCAAAATCGGTCCATAAGTTTGGGAGCTAGGTTGCCTCAGACAGACAGACACACACAAGTCAAACTTATAACACCCCTTGCGTATGTTGTGTACGTCGTATATACATATAGTGGTGGCCACATAATTAAGGACACAAGTCGATTTTCATACAAACGAGGTAATTTTGAAGTCTTGGTTTTCCGATAGGGATTGAACTAGCTGTGATCTGATGATGGCCATCCAGGGAGTGAATGGAGAAGATAGCAATACACACCCAACTGATCTGGTCAGCATTCTAAGAGATGTAAGCATAAGAATTTACAGTTGCAAGTTTTCATACATTTCTATACTATATTCGCGGTTTTTTTAAACATATCCTTACATTTCTTAAAATGCTGGTCAGATCACTTGGGTGTGTATAGAAATCTAGATCTCCTCCATTCACTCCCTAGATGGCCATCACCAGATCACCGCTCGGTCAATCCCTGGCGGAGAAGCAATGCTTAAAAGTTACTTCGTTTGTATGAAAATCGACTGGCGTCCTTAATTTTGTGGCCACTACTATACCTATATAGACAGTCTAATAACTTCACACTCACCACATTAGTAACTACATTGTACCCGTGCGAAGCCGGGGCGGGCCACTAGTTCTTTATATACGTTCACTGCGTCACATGGTTATTATGTTTATTGAAAACTTTTTTAACGTTCCATTGGTCCTATCTCGTCGTCAGGAATACAAACAATATTTGTATATAATGTTTGACTTTGACTGAATGCCTATAATTTGAAACACTTGTGAACAAGAAAAAAAACTTTATTTTCATTGCGTGCGTCGTCGTCATATATTTGTAAAAATATCGGCGCTTGCTTATGTGATTTCAATAATTATTTTTATTTTTAATTTACAGACGAGGTGACACTGCTAACAGAGACTTTGCGGGAGCAGGAGAAGCTGGTTTTATGTGTCCCAGCACAGTGAAATACGCACGACCACAGCGCGCACGAGCCACATCTGGGCAATGGAAATACATCGTTAACACCGGCGAGCACACACAGACTCTAAGGCTTGAGAAGTGCTTGTAAGTGGATCATTGAAGTCTTAAAAATAGTGGGATGTTCAGAAACAGCCCAGACTGTATTTTTGCTATGTTTTTTTTAATGAAATTAATCTAGTCCTGATAAAAGTTGGACGAGAACAGTTAACAGTGTCTATCATGCTTAAAATCTTTTCGTTCCAGAAAACCAAAAGAATCATGCACTTATCTCACTGATAATTTCAAATCAAAATGCGTGCAAGTATACAATTATCATAGACTACTCACGTGGGATCAACAGAATGGTCTACATATGGATATCTTCAAGGTAAAATCAATAAACTATATAAAAGCAATAATTTAATAATACTAGCAGCAGCATTCCCTCATTTACTTCTCCTTAGATTCTTCGCGTAAATGACGTAACCATCTTATCGCTACTTTGCCGTCAAAAGACACAGCCTTTTGTGGTAGGTTTTTTTGTCTTCCGTGGCCCTTACCTGTATAATGAAGTACCTACACAAGACCTTATCCATATATACCCTATCTATCATAAACTGAAAACAACTCTTCAGAAGTGGCTTCTCTCACTATCCTACACTGAGACAGAAAATCTTTTGGTGGTCGTAAATGAAATATTTTTTTTTAAGATGCTCAGCTTCATTCCACTCTCACACAAACACACACACACATACATTCACACACACACACACACACACACACACGAACAAATCACTCACACACATACTTAAACACCCACACTACACTACACACCTCATCCGCTAATTAAAATTTCACCAATGTAATAAAGACTATAGCAATTAATTATTATCCCAACGTTTTCGCGAGGAGGTGGAGACCAGGTGACCTGTATTACAGGTCTTAGTTACCTACACAGGCACTAGAGATCCACAACCAAACATATTTTGTAATTTGTTATTAGCTCGTCCTGCTTTCATGTTTTGGTTTGTGGTGAGAAATAAACGTTTTTTTTACTTATGTTTTAATTATACTTTGATATTTTCAGGTGCCAACGTGTTGTTCGTGTCATATAGAAGGCTATAGCGTTTCTTTCCCTCCCTTGGGACACAGAGTACATGAAACGTCATCAGAGCATTTCCCTGGTGATGATTTGACTTCAGAACATGGCAATCAAGCCTTTGAGTCTGTTCAATCTACAATTCACCGACCAAGCGTTAGTAAATCACCACCGTTTACGCACATTAAGCCATTAGAAACTTTCCCTCCATTCAGTGACAGTCATAATTTGATATCTGGAATTCCCTTTAGTAATGGGAAACTTTTAGAGACCGAAGAGCTAAGTAGTGGGAACATATCACCTATGGACTCCTACGGTAACAGCTATTTTCCAGATTCGTTCAACCAAGCTAGCTCTGTACGAAATGTAAAGAGGCCCCTATCTTCGAGAGTACCTGCGTCGTCAAATAACTTTGAAACAATAACATTACCCAGCTTCTTAGAACCACCGACTCCTGCAGGTCCTAATTCATTTACATTCATTAAGGAAACTCCTAATAAATATAAAATAACTGGAAATCAATTTAAAAGAGGACCAGTTAGACCGAACAGAAGACCCATAAGAAAGAAAGCTTCAAGTGGTCCGGAAGATTTAATTTCATCAGGTACATCCGCCGTAGAATCATTGACAAGTACAAACTTAGAAACTATGGAAGGTTTTAACGATGATCTAGAAGAACCGGAAGTTGGACAAGCGACTTCAAATGTGAGACCTCCAAAGAGAGAAACAATTGTTCCTAAACTACAAGCCGTAACTTCTGATACAATATCAACAACATCAAGACCCCAAGATCATAGCAATACTGTAAAAGAAACCTTCACATCTAACGGCAAAAGAGTGAATTACAATTACCATCCTATAATAGATTTCTTTGGAGAAGACGAAAAGGAAATAGAAAATGAGTCAATTGACCGAGAAGACACTGAGCCCAGTCACGTTCCAAATGAGCAATCAGAATGGAGACCAATCAATCACCCATCATCTAAAAACAATGCACAAACACCGAATGGGAGAAAAAAACATTAATATGATTTATTATATATTATGAAAATTTCTTGTTGCGATAATAATTATAGGTAGACGAAGATAACAATATACTATTTATATTGATTGACGATAAAACAAAGCCAAAAAGATCTTTAAATTATTATAATTCAAATTAATTTATTTTTTAATTTATTATTAGTTAGAATACGATATTGATTCGTTCGTGTATAGTATTGTAGTGTTTTGTTAAGGATGAAAGACTTGCCAGATAAATAATAAATGTATTTTTCTGTACGTTGTTTTAATTAATTTTTTTAGGTAATGATGTCTACACCTTTCCGAAAAAAATATAAATATTTGTTAAATTATATATACAGATAAGATAGTTCTATTGATACTGAGAAACATCTTGTTTAATGTTAAGTCAATAACCCCAGAAGAAGAAGACCCTTGTCAAACAAAGACAATAAGTACAATTTTACTCAAACGAGATATTTTAACGATTTTTTATTTGCAACTGCACTCATAAAAGAAGACCCGATATAATTATTACACAGAAAAACTTACTTGCACACTATTTTGCTCATAAAATATAGCCAGTATTATTTGCTACATAATTAAGTTCTGTCTTATTTTTAGCGCATCAAGAAAAAGAGTTATTCAATGTTGAATATTTTTGATATGGAAACACTACGGAAATAACGACGTCAACTACTCTCTCCGATATTCCGCATAGGTATTTGTCAATCAAATGACAGCTACCTATGCCAAATCGAAGCCAAAATGACATTTCGTATACTTAATTTCGAAAAATGCAAAGTAATTGTGGTTTATGCAGTCATGTTTTCACATCAATTCATAGAAGTCAGGTAATATTATTAAAGATATCATCATGATTTGTGATTTAATTTCTTTGTAATCTTAATGATATTATTATAGACGTATCAAATTAATGCAAGCGTGTCGTAACATTAATTTAAAAATTAATCGAAATTGTATTGCTTCGGCTTTAAATTGGACTACCACAGTTAAACTGTAATGAAAGTGAAAGTATAGTGAGTTGAATGTTCGAAACAGTATTAATTTCTAAAAGTACATAATTATTTTCATTTTATCTTTTCAAAAAAAAAAATAACGTAGGTTTATGGAACGTTCAGAATCAGCAACATGAAAAACATTTGTAATGCCGAAATTATTGATAGTATTCATTATTAGCACATAAATTCACACCGATGGATTGGTAAATATTTGACATAAGTATTAGGTACAATTTTGGTGTGATCACAACATGATTAAACTGATAGGTAATAAAAGCTCGTAATTATATCAAAATATATTTAATAATAAAATAAAATAACTGTTATAAATAATGTTGTTCCATTACATAATTATCCAATTATTAGGTTAAATCTAATTTAAAACAATGTTAGTAAAAATAACAATAAATTTATCTATCACAGAAACATCAGCTCAGTATTTTCAACAAATAAAAATAAAAATATTATCATATCAATTTCGCAGCTCTTTTACATAATATTTTTATCTAAAAGTAATTCTAAATTGTTTTCTGGCACATTCCAAACAAATAAAAAAATACAATATACGTCAAATGATTTTATGTTTAAATCTTATCCATTCGTTGTTTCTTTATTTAATTTCAAGCATCAACATAGTAATACATACGTTTGCTAGGATCAAGTATGTATGATGGTGTGGTTGTTAATATAGGGACTGCAAGAGCAAAACTATTTAATAGATCGGCAGAATTAAGTTGCTTCGGTGTTCCACTTTTTGCTTTTTCTAAACGGTTATTGCTTTCGTCTTTGACATTTTCTGCTTGAACTAATCTAGAACTCTTATAATTTCCTCCATGCAGTCCCCTCCCACTATTTCTACTGTTCGCGCCAGAGTATGGTTTAAAGTTTCCTCCATGCTTAGGACTTGTAGAGTCCTCATCTTCATCATCGTGGTCATCACTGAGTTCGATCAATTTTTCACTTCGATTCTCACCTCGTCTTCGACTTCGATCATTTAATGGCTTTAAATTACCACCATGCAGAGATCTAGTAGCAGGTTTTTCTATATCCTTTAATTCAACGTACTTCTCAAATTTATTTTCACCTCTAGGCCGTTTAGAGTCAGTAAGGGACTTAAGATTGCCTCCATGCATTTTTCTTGAGTTGTGACTATCTAATTCAATGTGTTTTTTATTTTGTGTTTGAGACGCCTCAGCATCATTTGGTGCTAAACCATCACTATTTGCAGATTCAGATAGTTCTTTTTGTTCTAATTCGGGTGCTATTCTATAGTTACCACCATGTTTTGGACCGTTTTTGAGATCCAAATTTTCGCTGAAAATTTCAACCGCACCTAGTTTGTTTATATCCGTAGCAAGGTTGTCATCTTTGTATAAGTCTAGAACTTCTACATTTTTGTTTTGTTTCTTTTCCTTTGATGCTTTTCTGGGGATTTCCTTAATAATTTCGACTTCTTCGATGTCTTGTTTAAATTCAGTAATGTGAGGTGATGATTTATTAACCGGTAGCTCTTTATGTATTGCAATCTTTTTTCTGGAAATAATTGGTTTGGTCTCCAATTTTGCACTTCTTGCTTCAGTTGTTGATGATGGGGCATCAGTTGTTCTTGCAAGTGTCCTTTTGGGCGATTCTGTTGTAACAGTGCTAGGTGTTACTTCATCATTTTCTTCTTCATCTTCTTCATCTTCACCTTCTTCATCAATGTCCTCATCATCATCATCATCGTCTTCATCGCTCTCTTCGTCAGTTTCTTCACTATCTTCTTCTTCATTAGAATCTGCATTATCCTTCTGTTGATTCTGTAAAGCTTTTTTTTCATACAATGGCATGTAGTCATCCATGTTTTGTTTAACACCTATCAAAGCATCTATTTCTTCTTTTCTCATGTCATCGTCTTCATCTCCGTACTTCTTTGTGTCTGTGACCAAAGTACTTTTTGAACTTGTTTTCTTTTTTTCTCTATATTTTGGTAAGTTAACATCATCAGTTTCTTCATGTTTCTTATCATTATTAGGTTGTTGTTTAGTTAAGTGTGAATTTCTGAATCGTGTTACCAGACGTAACTTTGGAGGTTCTTCAGTGTTTTCTTCTACTGGAGTTTCAGTAGTGGTTGCTATTCTCATCTTCTTTCGAAAACTGGGTTTGACCGTTGTGGTTGTTGTGGACGTTGTTATTGTAGTAGTAGATACTATCTCATCCTCTTCTTCTTCGTCGTCATATTCCTCTTCGTAGTCTTCATCACTCTCTGTAATGTCTTCTTCAGGAGGTTGCTCCTTTTTGTTTTTTGCGGTTTGAGGAGAAGATGTTACAGTTCTCTGCACTGTACTAGATCCTTGTAAATTTTGAATTTCATCAGATTTTTGAACGTTATTAGCAATATTAAAAAGTGATCTTGCTGATGGTCTTCTGAGATTGTGGGTAGAATCACTTTTGTTTTTAGTGTGAGTTTCGTAATCTTGTACAGACATAGTTTTTTTGTTTTCGACCGGAGAATAAACTGTTTTATGATTAGAATGTCTGATTTCGTATCTCGGCTCACCTCTTCGCTTATCAACACTAACATCAACAATGCTAGCACTTAATGATTCCGTTGAGTCATTGCTCAAAATTCTTTCTCGGTCTTTCTTACCTATATCTTTATAAGTGCGACTGCCAAGACTTACTTTTAAAGGTTGATCTTTATCATTGTTTGATTTAACCACTGCATCAATTACTTTACTTGACTGAAGTTGTTTGATCAAAGGACTAATGTTTCCTGTAGTAGTAGTTTTCTTCAAATCAGGTGTTTGAACATCTCTTATAATTTTATATGGTTCATATACAAATGGAGCTGCTCGCTTTTTTCTAGATTTTGATAACAAGTTTGAAGCAACTTCTTCATTTGTATTGTTGTTTTTTAAACTAACATCGGATTGATTATCTGTTTGAATTGCAAAATTATTGACCAATAATATATTATCTGGTTTCAATGAAGTTGCTAATTTTAGTTGCTCATTCAATAAAGACTCTTTTAATTTCATGTTTTTATTTTTCAGTCTTTCTAAAATATAATACAAATCTCCTTCGCTGGAATTAACGATATTTTCTATTTTAATTGGTGCATTATTAGAAGCTGATTGTGATAAGGCACCATTATTAGAGTTTTTAAGTTTAAAAGATGTCAGATTTGGTAAAGCAATTGGTTCTGGTTCAGATATAATTTCTTCGTCAAAAAAAGGACTATCAAGAGGGTTTTCACCAAAATACTTGGCCTTAAAACAATCAATTTTATCCCCCAATCCAGTGAGCCTAGGAAGGTTTTCATTGGATTCACCTTTTTTGTTATCGTCATTTACGACCCCGTCTTCTGGCTCGTCAGGATGCCCTTTTTTCTTTAATTTTTCAGGTAAAGCGTCAACTTTATCATCTACTTCCGGGCATTCAAGTTGGGATCTGGAGTCATAAAACTCGGTACCTCCATCTGTTTTTTTTGGCATAAGTTTCAAATTTTCTGCATAGCGGATAGGAGAGTTTTTATTGATGGCTTTCAGATTTTTAAAATAGTATGGATATTTTTCAGATAGATCTTGGGCTATAATTTTTTCTTTCGCTATTTCTAAAATTTCTTTTTCATTTAAAAATGTCGAACCTACATCTATTTCTGGAACCTTGAAATTAGTTTCTCGTTTATTTACATCATGCTGTTGTTCTTCATTTGAGTCATCCCCATTAGAAATAGTAGTAAATGTAGAATTATCTTCATCTTTGTTCTTGGATATTGTACTATTTACACTTATTTCAGACTTAAAACCGATATCCTCCTGGGACTCATTTAAATCTTGCCTCTTATTTCTAGCATTATTTAATTTATTGATTGGACCATGGCTGTACTTATCTGTTTCGACTGAGTGTTCGTGTTCATCTTCGGAATAATTTTCTAAGTCTTCTTCTTTTTGTGTATCTTTTGTATTTTCTTTCCAAATTTTTCCATCTAAAATTTGGTCTTTGTAGCCTGATCCACCATCATCTTTAAAACTAGCACTTACAGATGGAGCTTTGTATTTCCCTCCACTAAGCTCATTTTCTTTGAGGAAACCACCATGTGCTTCATGATCTGAAGCGTGTTTCTGTTCCCCAGCATGATCATATGCTGAGTCTTCGTACCCTTCTTCCGTGTAAACTGTTTGCGCTTTAGTGCTTTTTATAGCCTCTCTCAACCTAGGTGCATTTTTTATTTCTTCGTAATCTTCTGCGTCTTCAAAAGCCGCTTCTTTTGGTAAATGTTTGATTGTTTCAGTTTTTCTGACTTGCGCATAATTTTTAATGGGCACAAACTCCTCTTCTTCATCATAATTGGACTTTTCATCTGATTGGAGTTCTAGTTTTTGTGAAGTTACAGGCCGATTTTTCTGAACTAAATTATTAATAGATTCGTCAAGGTTATTTCTTAAGTTTACATACTTTTCTTTGCCTTTTTCATAAATATCGTAGCCATCAGATGGTTCTTCATAGTGCTGTAGAATAGGAACTTGTGGATACTCATTACGTTCATCTTCGTAGGTTAAAGCATGGTGCTGCCTTAACTTTTGAAGATGATTTTTGAGAGGTCGATAGTGAAGTGGTCTTATTTTAACAAAATTTTGATTCCACGGATGTTTGAACCGCTGATTTAAAATATGATCCCTGTTATAATGAATTGGAACAGGTCTATAGTAGACAGGGCGTCGTTGAGGCCTGTGAATTTCATAAGGAACAGGAACATTTCTCTGCGGAGCTTTTTTACGATCGGTTTGTTCAAGACTTTCTAGATATTTATCTTTAGACACGTCAGGCTTTCCATCTTCATTTACTTGAGTTTCCAGTCTTTGACTACTGTCACGTATGTCATTTCGTATTTTATCTAAAATAGGGTCCTTGTATAATTCTTGTAAGCCCGGTTCTTCTGCTTTGTAGGGATGAAACACTTCATAATTTGAAGATGCTGGAGTGACGTGGGATACAAGAGGCTCATTTTGATTGATATACTCTTGAAATTGATGGAACACAGGTCGATTGGTATCTTGAATTCGGTGTTTTCCCAACTCTGGTTTATTTTTTCCGGTGAATGGTCTAACCGGACGAGCTTTAAAGTGATCTTCAGGTGACTGAACGCCATGGAAAGCAGCAATATCGGCTGCAAACTGAGGCTTCTTAGCTGGATACTCAAAATATTCGACTGGAACTGGCTGCTCTTGTATATTTTTCGGTTTAAACTGTTCCACTGTAAATGTTTCTTCAGCTGGTTGCACTTCACTATAATCACCGTCCCACACGACTGGTACCCTGATGGGTGCACATAATCCACAACACTGTAGCACGAGTATGAGGACAGCTAGGCGCGCGGGCATCGTGTCAGTGACATCACGGCGGCTGCACCGGTTGACTGAACCGTGCCGGTGCGGCGTCGATCGTATTTATCTCCTCGGTTGGTCGTTGCGGACCGATTGCTTTGCAGACACTCGCTTTGTTTGATTGAGCGTGGACCAAGTCTGTGGAGAGCAGCGAATGTCTTTTTTGGAAGCTTCCACACCAATTAGCTTCTGAATGAAACCAAGTCAAAGGCTGGATATATGATAAAAACCTTTAACTTATTAAAAATTATTTTTAACAATCGCTGTTAGCTGGGCATTGTTTGCCCTTCTTCAAAATAGTAAAGTCCGTAGAAATTCACGTCTCAACTAGAATGTTAATTAAACATTATTCCAAAAATCAAAATAAGCACGCACTCAGGTATAAGAAATGTGTTTCGTGTTTTTGAAATGTAATTTAGGTACCTAGTTCGATTGTCTCGCTAAAAGCTTTTTACTTGGACCGGGGGTCAATTGGAACGGCTGTGAAATGGAAAAAGAACGCATCTGAAACATTAGCTTCCAACACAAGAAACGATCGTTTAACTAGATACGCGTAATCTGACACCTCGAGTTTTGTAACTTTCTTTCACTAAATTAAAGAAATCGAAAGCCTTTTATGAAATAAACAAAAAGTGACCGCTGTTACTCGACCATCACGATATATCGAAAGGTATGTAAGGTACAATACTAAATAAGAGTCACTGACTCGGTAGCTCAGTGGTAAGAGCATTGGACCGAACATCCAAAGGTCGCGGGTTCGATTCCCGTCCGAGAATATGATCTGGTGCGAGTCGTAATTTTTCAAGTATATTATTTAGCAGGTATTGTATAAAAAATAGCATTGTGTATGCTAAAATCTCAAATTTAAAAAATACCCTTTTTGTTAGTTATTTAATAATAAGTAATAAAATAACTCATTTTTTCAAGTAATAAAATAACTCATTTTGTTAGTGAATTTAAATGATTTACATAGCAATAGGAGTAGATGATTATTGTATTTTATATATTATATTGATAGCTTTTGTATTTTAGTAAAACACGTTTTAAGATAATTAGTTGCATTGTGACTGTAAGCGAGGCAAGTGGAAACAAAAAATGCATAATCTTTGGTAGGAAGCTGTTTCTTACGAAAATGAGCATTCAATAGATTAAACCTGATATTTCGTTATACAATATACATTATGGATGTATTGATTATTAATTTTTCAACGGACTAAGTTATTTAAAGTTTAAATTGAAATCAAATTGGATGTTAATTAAAATCAACAAAAACTTATTAAATTTTGCAAATGTAGCAAGCAATTTGACTCCTGATTAGTAAATTGCGCACAGAAACTGGTTTACAGAGAAATCTGTATCAAATTTTCTTTGAAGTCACGTCTCAAATTTCCTATGTTATTATTCGTTATTCTGATAATGAATTAAGTAGGTAACGTTGAGCAAAAGTTTCCGAACGTATCTAATTGTTGACAATTGACTTCTTTATCACTTGACGCAATTTCGATAACAATCAAAGGTAATGTTATTTATGCAACTTTACGAGGGGATATTTCTTTATATAATTTGGTTCAGCAATCGACTAAAATGGAGCAGTGTCTGTGTTGATGTAATGAGCTTTGCTAGTTGCAAAGTATAGACGGTTTTTTCTAAAGATTTTTGTATTGCTTTCAAAAATAAGATTTTGTTTGACTAATTGGTTGAAATTAGTCAGGTGGAAATCTTCCGAAAAGTTTAAATGCTTATCAAGTATAAATGTGATTTTGGAAAAAAACCTGAGACTCACTGATTTACTTTATTTTGATTCACTTCATTCACAATTGGTAATGTCACCTTTTGTAGATTTTATGAAAAGAAATGACAAAGTAACTACATCAATGAATTCGATGTGAACTTTGATCAAGATCCCGAAACTTTTGAACAAGGTACCTAATGGATGATCCAATACATCTTGAAGAAAGCTCAATACAAGTTTTCTATAAAATGTCGCAATGTTAGATTAGCTAAGGGCTAGCCAGTTTCTTAACTCTTTGCTAACTTAAATAGATGCGACCAATAAGACGAACAGTTTAATTTTCTCCGCTCATTGTGCGTAAATGATGCAGCCACGCCGCGGAAAGTAAATCGAAAACTAGAATCCGAAACGATGTTACTATACTAGCGTTCTAGTCACTTGACTATAAATTTATGACGCAAAAACTCTGACAGTAAATATAACTAAGCTTACAAGTCTTTCGACACAATTCAATAGAATTCACTAAAAGGAAAAGTTGGTTTCAAACAAAAAGTGGGTGAACTTTTTGGCGGGTAATGAGTCGTCATATTGGACTGTTTTATGTCTGTGCTCACGGACCGTTGCGTTGCAGCATGTATCAATGGTTTGTGGAGTAAGTGTGGGGTTTTGTAACATAAGAAATTGCTCTATATTTAAAAAAAAAACTGTAGATATTTGTTATAGCCAGGTTCCGGTTCCTGTACTTTAATCCATAAAACAATGTTGTATTGGCACGCCATTTGGAGGTTCTTTGTTATTTATTTATTATTACTAATTAAAAAGATGGCGCTGGTTTTCAAAGCAAAATTGATAATCATTAAATTGTAGGTGATACGAAGTTCACAGGGACCACTAGTTTATTATAAAAACACAAAAAATATAATACAATTGAAAGTACAACTGCATTGTCGGGAAAGAAATTTTTTGCAATGAAAAAACAAGTTAAATTAGTTTATCTTTTGTTTTTTTTAATTACTTTAGATAACTTTAAAACATGCTAACTATTACTGAATTCCAAATTTAGTTGCAGAGTTTCAAGTAAGTATTACAATTTGACATAAGTGTTAACAAGATTTTGATACTGGCAAATATTCATGCGAAAGATAAGTCTTAATATAACCCTATTTCTGATAGTAATGTAATCAATCATAATGTTGTTGGAGGCAAATTATGATTAAACTGGGATATGAAGCAATTTTTCTAATTTATTGGTTCAACTCAACCCTTTCAGCATTAGTGCCGGTCAATCGGCGTGTCGATCTGTTCCAATAAACGGTGAACGAATCTGAGGTCCTACTATACGAAAAATAATTGCGATTATCGGACGACAGCGTTTGGTTAAACAAAACCTGACATTTGGAAAAACAAAACGGTGACATGTATGAAACAGTATTAAGCAGTCAAAAAAGTGCATTTGAATTTTGAGGCAACTGATATAACGCCATCCAGGATCATCCGAGATATCGTTGGTGGGATGAAGTAGTCAAGGACTTGAAGATGCTTAACGTATCTGTATGGTCTGAAGTCTGAGCTGATACAAGACCGAGCGAAATAGCGTATTTTGATGTCGAAAGCCAAGATCCACTTGGGATCGCTGAGCCAGCGAAGTAAGTATAGGTAACCGGGTGATACATAGTTCTAATTATTTAATTTTAATATAATAATGTCACGAAGTGAAACGAATGTCGTCCGATCACCGTGGTTAAAATTTCGAAGTAGGACCTCCGGTCACAAAAGGTACATTTCAGAATACAGCGGGGGACTGTAAAGCGTTTCGAAATAGCTTGAGCATAGTATAAACTGCAAAAAAGATGTGATGGCTACGAGCTAAATGCATGTGTTTTGAAATCGGTGTGCTAACTGTACAACGCCTTCAAGCTCGGGTAAATATTTACTGCTGATTATGTTCGATATTTTGTTCAGTATATGTTGTACACAAAGGTTTTATTTTAGAATCAGACAAAAATGAGAACTGATATAATTTCTGCCTAATTTTGATTCACGACGGTAACGAGCCTTCAGATATGTATAAATAATACGAAACCAAATAAATTCACTTTTTAAATTTTAGTTTAATGAGGATGTAGACAAACAAATAAATAAATATTTTTTGTGAAAGTAAGCTACATTTATATTTCTTTTTTCACAATGGTTTGGGACATCCACGAAGCGACGCCTGATTCAATCAAACATTAAAGTAAACAAAGAAACAAACAAATAAACAAGAAAGCGACACAATAAAAACGACTTAAACAGGATCCGCTTATCGCTGTTTTTGGGGATTCAGATGTAAGTATATTGAAAATAACAGAGGTTAGTCGGCAACCTAACGAATTCTCAATTCAGTTAAACATTCTTGATGTTTGGGGTTCAACACTTAATAAGAAATAGTATATTTTTGTTTTAGAAAATAACCAGTTTTTTATCACAATTCAAGTTAAGGTTATTTTAAGAAGTTTCCTCGTGTTTATTTTCTTTTATTTTGTTTTTTTTATTTACAAAGATGTTGCGCATGAGCTGTAGTGGTTGCATAAAGGTCAATGAAGTGTAAAATCTGTTAGTGCTTAAATGACATCGGCAAATTAAATATCTTCGTACTAACGAAACAGATCTGGTAAATCAATTATTCGATTCATTTGACAGAATGATTTAGGTACGAGTTTTAAGTATTATGTTATGCGAAACAAATGTTATGGGTTACTAGACGCTATGTGAACTAATTATATAAGTACATATAAACTGTACTATGTGGCTGTAATATTTTTAGCTTAGGTTTTTGACATTATTAAAATAGAAAATCGTGCACAAGGCTACTTTTCGTACTTAGCCAGCTCCTGCCCCTCTAGCATGACCACCGGAAGACGATATAATTTAGCGATTTATCACTTTTAACTGTCAAAAGATTATGGATTTTGACAGTTGAGTGTCGATAAAATGCTATATCACGCGATATTCTCTTCACGGAGGGCTGAACCAAAGACCTTACATCCAAATTTGAATTCAAAATAGTTCGAGTTTGATAGACAATATGAGTATACTTGACTACCTCCGTGGCCGAGTGGCTTTGTACACCGGTTTTCAAGGGTCCCGGGTTCGATTCCCGGTTGGGTCAATTTAGAAAACGAACTTTTCTATATTGGCTCAGGTCTGGGTGTTTGTTATACCACCGTTGTCTCTGATTTCCATAACACAAGTGCTTTAGTTACTTACTTTGGAATCGGAGCAATGTATGTGATGTTGTGAAATATTTACTTATTTATACTATTTCTTTGTTTTGATTTCAATCAAATTAAATTTTATACTGAACTTGTTTCAATTTATCTATAACGTGCTTAACGTTTTTCTAAAACAAGCAAGCGCCGATTTGCATGTTGCAAGTACTTCAAAAATAAACGTGATGAAATCCTTAAGATTAGAAACTGTTTAACAGCTCAGTTTTTTCTAGAACTATAGCTACGCGAAATTAAACTTTCGAAACATTATTATAAGAACGAGTGTCGCCTTGACAAAGTTAAGGGCTCAAGAGGTTTTGACCTTAGCCTTAGATGTTTTGTACGTAACTTTGTCGTCACCAGTTATCTCACTTGCTTTATGCAAAATTACGTTATACTTAGGGCAGGCCTTTGACAGTTGTGATATGAAAAATTTGTCAAATCAGCTGTCAAGTAAGCTATTCAGTTACTTTTTGATTGTGAAACGGCCCTTAAAAACAAAAAAATAAGTAATTATTTTTTACTAAATCATTTAGTACTGATATAAAGGGCGTTGTTTTTGTGTTTTTGGTGTTTTGTGTAACATTATTTACTTTGCTTTTGCATTTTTGACTACATTTCAGCAGAAATACTTTAATTTTTTTCATGAATTATTTAACAACAATATACACACAGAAGCAACTGAGATACTACCAATAGAAAAAAAACAACTTTGTTTTAAGCGCTCGGGTAATGATCATTTGCGATTGTCAATTTTTACGTCAATGCCATTGTTAGAACAATTGACAATCGCTTCAATTGCACATGTAAACGATAAATTTTCGCGTCAAGGAGCGTCAATTACGTAAAAATTGACAATCGCAAATGATCGTTACCGGAGCGCTTTAGCTTAGGAAGGAAATCCTTCCGGCCTAAGTACCAGGAGAGGGTTGCGGATTCGTTTCCCATCTGGACCTTTAATAGAGATGATTTTTTTGGCTCTTGTATGGACTTTAACACTTGTTCTGTATATGTAGGACTATTTTATGAATTACTAGCGACCACCTACGACTTCGTCTCGTCTGCGTGGAAAGTTTTTTTGCTATCCCTCGGCAACAATTATTTTTTTCGAAATGAAAGGTACCCTATGTCCTTCTATTTACCCCTGACAATGTGTATGCAAAATTTCCTGATGATCGGTTTAGTAGTTAAGACGTGAAGGCGTAACAAACAAACGGACTTTCGCATTTATGATATTAGTAAGGATTATTTAACAACATTGTACACGCAGCAGCAACGGAGATACTACTAGTAGGAAAAACAACTATGTTAGCATAGGTAGGAAATCCTTCTAGCCTAAGTACCAAGAGAGGGTTGCTGGTTTGTTCTAAGTATATACAAACATAACATTAGTCATCACAAACATCCAGATCAGTGACAAAACGTTCGTCTTCTACATTGAGTGAACCAGAAATAGAACCCACGGTCTAAGAGATGATGACACCGTGCTCTAGCCACTCGACCGTGGAGGTCGTCTATTCGATATATTGCACAAGCTCTCATTTATTTACAAATAACGTTTTAACTAGTATCAGATTTCCTGTATATTACTTATTACTCGTATTATATTTGGGGTTTCATATATTTATCGCGCTCATCATCTTTTTTCTGTTTTCTCAAATATTATATTTATTACATTTCGCCTGCAAATCTAATTAATTTTTTACTAGTTAGATATGTTCCAGTTATCAAATCTGGTATATAATAAACTGTTAATTCTAAAAATGTTTGTGCGCGTATCACACAAAGACCGCTGTACGAATTTTGATTGGCTTTTCACAGTTTGGTAGCATTGGGTCCAACTTAAAATCAAAGCTATGTTTCATCTATTCGGGTGGGTAGAGCCAGGGAATCAGCTTGAACTCTTCGTAGTACTAGCTTTCATACACTAAGGATGTCATTAAAACTGGTCACAATATTTTATATTTTCTACTCTACTGTCCACTTTGACGAAGTCGCAAGCGGAAGGTAGTTTTTAATAAAATTTAAGAGAAACTAGGTGCTTTGAAATCTGTGAATGAGGCCTTCAATCTTATAAAACATGTAAAACATTACAACTAAGTATTAAAAGAATCTGCTTATATGACTACATTTAATTATTTACTTGTTCATGTAAATAATTAAATGTAGTCATATAAGCAGATTCTTTTAATACACATTTAACTCAAAATTCAAACAAAGGTTGTATCTTAATCAAGGTCAAAGTAGAATTGAAGTTGTGATAAAGACTTATTCATAAATCGGTAGAATGAGCCTGCATCGAATATCGCATGGATTTTAATCTAATGTTCGTAACTTAGAGTACACGATAATCAATCTTTATTTATTAACAATTATATATATTTTCTAATTTTGATACCTACACTTTGCACCATTTAAAATTAATTAGATTTGGAAATAAGCAAACCTAAACAATGAATGAAATATATTTTTTATACTACCTGCTCGTCAATGGCATATTATGTGTCATGCAAACCTTTCCTAAAGTAAGTCATTTTTCCCATGGGAATAATGTGATTTGAATTTGGAATGCAACCTATGTAGTAGTGCTTGATCGAGGTTGGTTTCAAAAATGTTAAGGTGCAATGAGATTTTATTCAGAGTTAGGCTGTATGTTGACGACCTTCGTGGTCGAGTGGCTTTGTACACCGGTTTTCAAGATGTCGCACTTTTCGATATTGGCTCAGATCTGGGTGTTTGTGATACCACCGTTGTCTCTGATTTCCAAAACACAAGTGCTTTAGCTGCTTACTTTGGAATCGGAGCAATGTATGTGATGTTGTCAAATATTTATTATTATTTAAAAAAAATAATGACATTTTATTCTGAGTTAGGCTGCATGTTATCATTTTCTTTGCACTGCCTATACAAATTAAAAAAAGAAAAACGTAAACTTTTTACGAAATTTATTTTCACCAGCGCATCAAGAAGGATTTATTCGAATGTCGAACTGACCACTACAGAATAGATAAAAAAAAAATACTTAAGTACTTTCTTTATAACAGTTATTTGTTTCAGTTGCCTCGCAGAAAGTATAAAAAGTAGAGTATGCATCGCGGGCTTAAATGTGTATTTGTCTTGGGCGATCTTGAACATCTCGTACTCAGGATTCTAGCCTTAACTCCCTCGCTCCGCTCGGGAGTTAACCATAGTATCCCTCGTACTCGGGGTTCAATATAGCGCCCGGGACAGAATACACTACTTTAAGCCCTTATTGCATAATCTACTAATTCCTGTTTGGACATTACTTTAAGTTACAAATTGGATTGCTACCTACATAAGTTGGTTATGTACCGCAAAAAGAGTGTAGGTATATCCGAATTGTTTTTCTTGATTGCAGTATGAAATATTAATTTATTATTAGACTCTTGTCGATAGTAACCTGTTTATTCATTATCATCACCAGCCTTTTAATATTCCCTATAATATTATTTATTCTGTGCCTGTAGATAGATCCTACTACGTGGGCCAAATTCGGATTGGTGCGTGTTAATCGGGGACCAGGATCAACGGCTTAACGTGTCTTGAAACTAGGAGGTGCTCAAGATATTATTTTATTGATCACCCTTTCGAGCTTAGCGACCCTAGGACAAGTTGCCTTATCTTTGCAACTGCAGGCTGAATGCGCTATATCATTGCGTTCATCTTAGAGATAATTTAATTATTTCAGATATGGTATAGACAGAAATTAAGATGAAACATTTATTTTCTCTATCGATTCCAACATACATCCCTGGATCAAGCGCTTGATATAAACCGAGAACGACGCTCGCGCAGCTCACTCCAGCGTTTCCCGCCAACATGCTCTCTTTAAAACAGGTCAGTCTTTATCATTAATGACATTAATCAGTAACATCATAGCTTTCACTTCATTATTAATTTCATCAAAGACACTCTTATCATACTTTTAAACTTATTAATAATTCATTCACCCCAACTCATTTGAATTTACCCCAATTTCACGAATGTGAAATAGACCAAGAGTGATTCTTTATTTGTTTTGGATATTTGTTTTCATACCTCCATTCTTAGCTCTATTTTATTTAACTCAATGTTTTACAGCTATTTATAACCTGCAAACAATATAAAATCATTAGAATATAATGTAACGATGCCATTATCATTTCAATTAATCTTGAGACCATCTATCAAATATTTGAATTAAAACTTCGAATATCTTACCTAAAGCCTGTGTTTATCTTTACTTGTCTTATTTGTTAAACAATATTCACCCAACTCTTTATTGAAATAATCGTTTATAAAATACAACGATTATGTTTTTACCATACATAGATTACAAAAAAATCTGTCAATTAATTTAATGATTTAGTAAATTTAAAAGACGTATGACAACTGTCAAAAACTGTTAACTAAATACAGACAAGTATGGATAAACAGACTTTATGTTGTTTATTTTTATTAGCATGGTAGTGGCTTCCTAAATGTCACTTGTTTGCGGTTAAATTGTCGATATTAATGTTCAATGACATAAAGCTCGAAATATCGTGGATGGAATAATTCCTTGATTCTAAAACTCGTAGGTTATCTGTTTTTCCCTTGATTCATTTTGTATATTTCTACGTTTCTCTAAATTTCCAAAGCAACTATACAAACAAGTGATATGGAGTTTTTGATTGAATCAGGCATTACTTGGCGGAAGTCCCAAACCATTGCGAAAAGAGAAATATATGTAGCTTACTCCCGCAAAAATATTTTTTATAAAAAATATAAAATATAAAATAATAAAAAAAATATATAAAAAATATTTGTGCGGGAGTAAGCTACATATATTTCTCTTTTCACAATGATATGGAGTCCTTTTTAAGTTTGTAAATATCGTTACTTATTTCTGTTAAAGCTGATAAGTTTCTTGCACCTGTTCTTCTTGTCAGTTAAAATAGTCTGGAACGGGTGCTAGGAATATAGACTATTCAAAAGTGCTTTATTAAGTTTATTCGAATAATGAAATTTTGACTTGACTTGATTTAGAATTAATGCCAAATAGTTTAGGTATTTTAGTTTCGTTAGAAAAAATATGCTCTGTTCGTAGCATTTTGCTATTTATAACTCATACGTACCATTTATAAAATGTATTTTTTCATAAGAAGATCAAAAACATAATAAAAGACAATAGAATTGATGACGAAGAGACTGTAGTCGGGCAAGTTTTTATTGATTTAAACTTTTTTTTAGTATTTGCCACTATTTATTTCGCAGTACAAATAACAACATAGCACATATAAACATTTCAAGTTTATAGGCGTATGTTTCATATAACGATCATCTGTGTCTCAACTAGGTTGAAAACCCTGTATCTCAGACTTCAGCGCTCATCCCTAGGATATTATCCAACATTAAACAATAAATAAAAAAAATCCTTTATTAAAAATTTGCTTCATTGCTTATCAGATAAACAATGACTACGATTTGATAAGAGTCCAACGTGACATGTGTTTAACATACAATACATGCAATAAGGTCAGAACCAACAATGAACTTTACTGTTACTGTTCTAGTTGAGCTTAAGGTGATGGCAAGGGAATGCCCTTGAGTACCTTATAAAGATAAAAGCTCAGTTTTAAATGCAAGAAGATTAAATTATTACAAATTGACTTCTAGAAACAATTACCATTTTGTTTATAACATCTCATTGTTTCACAGTGACATTTTATTACAAAAAGTTAATAAAGCCAATTCTATCAGTTTATCGAATATTTTAACTGGTCTTTTGGTCTATAATTTTTTGGAAAAAACTAATAGATACTTTTTAAGGAAGTGTGAATATTTAAATAAGTAAGTAAGAATATCTACGCTCTCATATTTGAACAATATTTGATAGTTACCATTTCTCTAGGTCGTCTAGGTCAATATAATAAAATTAATTTTGTATAAACGACCCTATCAAAATGTTGACTTAATCAAGTTATGTTCAAGGTTTTTCCGCTGGCGTAAATCGTGCAAATGATAAATATTTTTTTGCACGTAATCTTCACGTCCGCGTGCTTCATATTTGAGTTGAAGTTGTTCGCCGAGGCAAGGTTTTCGTAGGCGTATTATTTTTTTATTTTTGTACTACTTACTTATATGGGGAAATCAATGCTATCACAAGGAAATTAGTCGGAAGAATATAATGATGGTTGTTCAAAGCTTTTAACATCTAATGAGCTGCTTTCAAAAATCCTTTGTTGGCGAATTGTGGATGTTGTGTTTTATTCCTTTGTTCCACCCATATAACCAAGTTAGATAACTAGTTATCCAGGGGGAACAATTCTTCAATGGAGAAAACCAGTTCTACCTGATAAAGAGTGGTGTTTTTGGAGTAGGTCTGAGAATACATATTACTTAATAGTTACTACGCCAAGACCTTATTTTGGAACATGCTATTAAGTGATTATTTATTTTAAGATGGTGAAGTATCCATGTGGAGAAGAAAGAAAGAGTAAACATAACAAATTAAAAAAAAATAATATAAATAAACTCCAAAGAATACAAGAGGTCATTGAAACGGGAGATTCAATGATTGTTGAATCTTACATGATGTCGGTTGTTATTAAAAAGGGCTGTTTAACATATCCAGCGATGACATGTTTCATTTAATGTTGTAAAATAATAATAAACTAAAGTATCTCGTAATTTTAAATATGTCTGTATACATTTTTATAAAAAATTTCGAGCAGGTAATATTATAAAAATATGAGCAGCCTTTTTGCTTTAGTCCTCCCGTGACCACGGCCCCTGGAAAGGTGTCGAAACGTCGGGAATTCTAAAAACCAATAAATACAAACTAAATAATTCTAAAACAACACCTGAATTAATAATATACGCGCTGTAATCCGTAAAAAGTGTTTTATTTCTAATGAACTGTACGCGCGAAAGTCTTAGAAGTGTATAATTATGTCTGTATTCCAGATCGTATTCCTGTTCGGTTTGTTGGCGGTCGTGGCTGCGAGGCCTGATAGTGCTGGCAATGTCCCTTTACCAGGTCCAGGACTATCCTACGGTATGTTTCCTTTAAGCGAACTTTTAACAAGTATAGCACCGAATGAGCCACTAATACCAGTAGTAGAATGTAGACACAGACCATTTAACAAATACGTGAATGTAGAGCACATACATTGAAGACCAATTGCAATAATTGTAGAGTCTTAACTGGTTATAAAATTGGTTGTGAATGAGGTGTATCTTTATTAATACTGAATAACGAGTATCCATATTTATATGTAATAAGTATTTAATGTTGTTGAATTTTCGGTAGTAAAGCTCGTCTGAACGTATTCTTCATGTTTTTTGCATATGGATGGTACTACTGTTGGTAGGTCATCTTAGTATGAACATTTACGACACGACGCGACGCGAAAGATATCATTAGCCGTTATAACGATTACCCTTATGATAATTCACCTGCTCATAGAAATTCTGCAATATTGCATTTAAGATAACATCGGACAATGAAATCTCTATCGCTTCAAAATCTTGAAGGACACAAATGTCATTGAGAAACTCTATGTTTTTTTGTTTTTGATTCTCATGTTATTACTAAATTAATGCTTTACAAAGTGATTTATATACCAATTTTCCACTCAAATATATTTTTTCCTATTTCTAGGTGGGATCCCCTACGGTAGCGTGAGCGGTAATGTGGCGGAGTACTACAACCGACAAGCGCCATCTTTTGGTAAAGCTCGGAGTCTCGCGCCGCAACAGCAACAGTCACTCGGCGAGGTCGATTTTGCTCCTATCGAACAGTGGCTATAGTCACTTGCTGCTTTGGTTGTATGCAGTTCCACTAATGCTACGAGATGGTGCTACTGTCTTAGAAGAAGCAAAGCGCGTTTTGAACGTGATTTACATACTTCGCGTTATACTGTGATAAATTAAGCGAGGTTGATATTTATCCCATCGATAATAATTAATTAAGTATTCAGCATTTTATAATGTTTATATCACCATGAATAAGTATAAGTAAGTAGGTAGATTTGAAAACCCCAAAGCTAAATTCCACCTAAAATTGTTTTACAAATTAAATAAATGGGATGCTAAGAATAATGTTAGTAATGATGATTTTAATTTTTAAATAAATACTTCAAACAGTAATGGTAGTTTAAGTAACAAAGTTATCAGTCAACGATGTCAATGATAGCACAGAATTTATATATATATTAAATATAGTATAATATATATACTGTGATGATAGGTTCAAACGGAGCGGGATAAAAAAGATTCAGGTTGATGGAATCATTATATTACTTAAGTGAATAATGAAATCGATTATATTCGGTAAGTATGTACCTCTTCAATCACCAATTACATGGGTGAACATTCACTAAGCACAGCTATTATCAGTCGGTGTCTGGCACACAATAAAAGACAAAAACCAAATCTGCAACTTATTACCTACCTACACTGGAAATAATTAACCAGGTGTTAGTACTATTTGATTGTAGTCACTTCCCACGGTTATGTCAGCGAATTACGGCTATACGTTTATTTTACCATGATTCCTTAAGGTCTAAATTCCCTTAGACAGACTCTTTTAGGGAATGTCACCATGCCATGAATTATTAGTGCCAACTAGCACTTCATTATAGAAATCATTTACTCATATATATGGGTCAAGAGTTAAAGCAACAGGCAGGCCATTGCAGTTTTTCCTGAGAAAAACTCCTTTGATAGGATGTAGATAAACTCACTATGTTCGCGCACCAACTACCCTCCATGCAACTGCAACTGCTCAAGTGGAGATGGTACGTGCATGACTACAAGAAACACGAGCGCTCCGCTTTGTGTTCGTGGTACATGGAGCGCTCGATGTGGTGACTGCAAAGCGGAGCGCAAACGTACCCACTGGATCCAATAGAGCAGTTGCTGGTGCGTGGACCTTAAGATAAGTCAAGGCCATAGGAATTTAAAAATACATTAAACAGTCTGATGAGAATAGTTATGCAACTAAGGATACATTTATTTACGTACTGCTGCAGTAGGTAACGCACTAATAAGCATACGGGAAATACTAATTCGAAGGAGTAGGAGTAGCGAAACATGTTTTTTATTTAGTCCAAGCGTATAAAATGTGGTTACTAGCCTATAATCTTTGGCTAAACAAGGCTTTCTAGTTGATTATCATTTTTTAAGAACTTGATTATCTTTGTACAGTAATTAGAAAAGAATAAAACACTTATTTTATCCGCACCAGCAATTACTAATTAAAAAAAATTTGGTGACAAGTGCGTGCGTCCCAAAGTTTTGGTCACGCATGGACTCTTCCGAAGGTAGGAATTAAACTTGAATACTTGCGGCAGCAGTCATTACTGGACTTAGTACTACGCAAGTGGGTCAACGTATTTGCGACACGACATGGAACATGGAAATTTGATATTCATAGAGAATCCTCTACAGTGTCGAGACTAAATGGAGAATAAAAATAATAATAGGAAAAAAGGAAAAAATATAAATTTCTGAGGACACTTTAGAATTACAATCATTATTGACAAACACAATCAAATAGGTAAGAGTTAAGAAGGAATAAAATACTATCGTATTCATAGCAATATTCTTAATACTTAAAAGGTTAAGCCCTTTTTCGATGGCTGTTACAACGACGTAGGTATTTAAATGCTATGTCGTCTTCAAGGAAGAAATGACAAGTGTCTCCAATTAATCTGTAAATAAGAGGTTCTCCACCAATGACAACATTGACACAGCAAGGCCGCAAACACTGACCCTAGTGACTCATAGTCGAATTAAATAAACTGACACGCTGATTTGATTGAGAATTCGATATGGCTGTAGTTTGTCTTGATGGTCAGATTGTGGGGTTATCAATGCATTTGACTCGTCACTAACTGATTTAGTGTCTTTGTTACTGTGGTTATCTAAGAAAAAATTATTCACTAGCGGCTCAGTAAGCTTCGGACCTCGCTAATAGATGTCGCCACGAGGTTGACATTGTTTTGGAAAGCAGTACTATGTGCTGTTTGGTAGGTTAGGTATTATATTCTTTTAAATATATTTATTCGAAGTTAGATGGCGCTTACTATTTTGAAAATTTCGCTTTCGCTTGGCATTAATCTCGTCAAAGGCAGCAACTACATATTATTATTACCAAAAGGAACTATGGAACAAATTGCAGTATACTACAGAATACATTATTTTTCTCCATAGAAAATTGTGAATTACAACTATACTATTTTATAATGCTTTACATAATTATATTTGGAGATCGTAAAATGGTTCATTTACAAGCCTAACGTTGACTATGACTTCAAATTAAATGCTATTCTTATTCAATACGCGATCGAGCGGTCATTGATACTCCTGGAAATGGTGACTTTCATTCATGGATTTTTCTGTGAAGGTTTGATATTACAAATGGTGTATTGTTTGGTAATTGACCGTTAGTCGCCAAAAATACTGCATGGCTTGTTTTTAAATGCATGACCTTAAAGTCAGCAATTTTGTTTGATGTGTATCTAGATAATTACTTCATACTTTGCTCGCATTTTAATAAAAATCAGCGGACCTAATGTAGATCCTTGAGGAACACTCGTAAGCATACATTCCCATGTTACCGCGTTGCTATGTAACGCGTTCCCATCACGTAGGTTTTGTATTATTCACTAGTGTCATTTATTGCTGTTTTATGAGCCATCAAGATGTCTAGCTTTAAATACTTTCGAAAAGGTGTAACCTTGAATTATAACGAGAACAGGATGAATTTACTTTGTTGGGTATGTTTTTTCGTTACTTGCATAGGTACATTGAATCATATGGCGTGGCGGTAATACTGTATTTTTATTCATTTTATGTAACCACATAATTCTATTATGATGATAATGAGTTTGAATAGTGGGATTAAGGATTCACATTTCAGACCATAGCACCATAAGACTTTAGCCTTAACCCGACGAGTAATATTTGTAACACCGAGCGTCAGGCGGGTGCCACAAACCCATATGGTAATTGTATGATTTTTGATATGGTATATTATGTTTATAATTTATTTTATTGAAGACAAATGATCTTTACTTATATTATGAACAAACCCAAGGATTTGGCTGTGTTCCTATGTTTTGCTTTTTTATATAATCTCGTCAAATTTGATTGCTGTATGTCTAAAGGCATTTTTTTGGTTTTTGGACATTATATCTCTTCTAATAATTATTTTATGAATAAAAAGAAAACAAAGGAACACAGCCAATTCATTCCTTTAATGAAAAAAATATTTAAATCGGTCTAGTTTTAGAGGAGGAAACAGGGGACTACCAAACGTTAATTTTGTCAATTTTCTATAGGAATTTTTCAATTGTCTCCACCGTAGTATTTCCTCTTCCTCTCTTAACATCGTCCACACAAATCGCTGGGCGGTGGTCGACAAATCGGTGACAATCGGAGCCACCTTATCTTCCCTCATGCTGTTACTCAGGAGCCTATTAGAACAATTATTCTTCATTAAATTATCGATAGATTTGTCTTTGCATGGGTGTGCTACACCTAACTTTACGCTCGCCGGGCTAATAGAGCAAAACACAAAAGTACTTATAATAAAATAAAAGTAACTTACTTGTAAAAGGACCTATTGTGTTAGAAGTTATTACTTAATTAGCCACCAGCTACTTAAAACTTAAACACCAGTCCTACCATCAAATTACGCTTTTTAAGTCTGTCTCTGTTGTCATCGCAAGTAGTTTAATTGGTGAGCCCAATGGCAAATAATAAGGCGTTCTCAGAGACAGGAAGGAAGGACGGCGAACTTCCTACCCTGCGACGGAACCTTCGGCGGTTAGTGATAGAAGTTAGCGGATTTGAGATAAATTAAATTTTGTGTTCACATATCAAATTAAAATTTTTAAAGAAGGGTCCTGATCCTTCTTTAAAAATTTTAATTTTCAAGAGGTAGTTATATATTGGAGGGAATTTATGAGTTTTTTTCCATTTATTGGGATCGAACAAACGGTTTCATAATACTTACACAAATTAAAAAGTATATATTATATAATTTAATTGACAAAATAATAATTGTGATGAGAGTAGACGAGACGAGAGAGCAATGCAATAATTGTGAGGAACTATGGAATGTAGCAAGCAAGTACAAAGCAGTGTTATCTGCTTACCCATATCGCAGCAGGCGTGTCCTATGTATGTATGTATGGGAATGTTGTATTTCTTTGAAAATATATTTAGGTTTTTTAGTTGTTCCACTGATTGATTTTATGAAGATTCCGCTTAGCGTTTAAGATGGTTTAGCCAGGTACACACTATAAATATAAAATTCATACTAAATCACTAATCACTAGTGACTAGTCACTAGTTACTAGTCACTAGTGACTCGGTAGCTCAGCGGTCAGAGCATTGGACCAGATATCCAAAGGTCATGGGTTCGATTCCCCTCCGAGAACATGATCTGGTGCGAGTCCTATTTTACTAGCATTATATAAAAATAGCATTGTGAATGCTAAAATCTCAAAATTAAAATAAATATGAAATTCTTCATTCCAGATTTTTTGTATGTACGTACCAACTTTAGCTGCATTTCTAATGAAGACGCAACCTTACTATGCGTATACTGGGTGTCGAAACGACAATTCTTTTCGGAGTAGCCGCCAATGGCGAATGCATTACCAGCACGACAATACCGCACGGGGAAGTATGTAATTGTTGGATTAGCTCCATTGTATAATTTGCTGGTTCCACTCTGAGGTATGCGTCTCGACGACCTCCGTCGAAATGACATAGTTTTGAGTGTTTATATATTTAAACATATTTACGCTACTTCTTACGAGAAGTTTGGATTTAAGAACTCGATCTTCAAATACGATAATGTGCCTAACCGAGGGAGGCTATATCCTCCTTATCCACTCGTAAGGAAGCACTGTGCCCTAGTAGAAGAGACATTAAAAAATGCTTGGAGATGGTGAGGAACCAAATTCAAAGTGGAGTCAAATTCTCTGCAAAAGCACTGACAGACGTGGGGAATTTATAGATATTCATGGTCGTTAACACCCGCCAATCCGTATTGGGCCCGCGTGGTGGGTTATGGCCCATCCTCCTTATCTACCCATAAGGAACGCCTGTACCCTAGCAGTAGGGACAATAAAAATAGCTGATGGTCAATCAATCATTCAAAGTAGTTGAGCATTAGTAACACACGGTTCCAACTTACTGAATGAGCGCAAAGTTGGTGTTACATAGTTCAAAGTGTTCAGTTTATTTTGAGAATGTAACGATAACGTTAGTATTTTGGAATTTTTGTTTAATAGAAACCTAGGCAAATACTGTCTTAATCCGAATAACATCACAAGAAGAGTTAATTACGCTTAATTTGCAAATCATTTTGGTGTTACGTTTGTATGGCTCACTGTTTGCGGACTCTTAATAAATATAAAACAGAAACTCAATAAATCTACATATATGAGTTGCAGAGATTTAGAAAGAGAAATAAAATTGAGGAAAAAATCCCTCTACTTACTATCCAAAGTTGGTGCAAGTGTGAAGATGGTTCAAGTATATAGTGTAGTGTCAGCAGCAGAAATCAGTTACAGCATTTGTTGCGCAGATATTTTTTCCTTAAAAAGTTAATTGCGATTCAGGTGTACGAACTAAGCGTATAATTTAATTTCCTCTTGATTGTTTTAAAATGAAAATAGTCGCCGGTTTAAATGATTTAAATAATGCATTATCACCATTCAAGCGATTCTAGTATATTTGATTCACAGATAAAACAATACGCAATTATTATGAGATGTGCAGTATTACAATCAAGGAGAATGTTTTAATACTATCATATTCTTATGATGTAAAGTTTGTGATATATTTACACATATTCATTAAGTATATTACCGACAGAATAGCAAAAGTCGTGTGGCGCCCGACAGATTAGAATACGAGTAGCACCAACCCTTCACATGTCGTAAAAAGCGACTGTACCCCTAGCACGAACATTTGTCTAGAAAAAACGCGCGTAAAAGTTCTCGATAGAGTGATTTTCTATGGGAAATTTTATTTCGGTTTTTGGCGGTATATGGCGCTGTACAAATTTATTGTATCGAGTTATTTTACGCGCGTTTTTTCTCGATAGATGTGCTGATGATGTCTAACACTGCCGTGAGAGCTCAAACACACAGGATACGTTCCAGTCATGCGATCCAATCCGCTGTGATATATGCGATGTAGGGAGTTCTCTTATCCCTTTCACACTGGTTGCATTCCGATCCCATACATCGCATAGATCCCAGCGATCTGCGATCGGATCGCATGACGAAAGCATCCTGTGTTTGATCCTTAAACCAGAAAATAGGCAGCTGCGTTTACCGATGAAAACGTTCCAATTTTGCCATTAACACGCAGAAGAAGAGTCCGTTATGATTAAGATGATCAACTACGTCACGGCTCATAAAGCTCACAGAGCTTTACGGTGTTAACTAAGAAAGATAGAAATAACACCAATGAAAAATATGAGAAGACGAGTGTAATCTACTTCTAATAATGTACTTTTACACAAATTAACAAGTCTTAAAACATGTCTGGACAATCTTAAAAAGGCTCTTATCACAGTTTAATTGGAATCTAATGACATGCATTTTCATGTGTCGTGAATGTCACAGCATTTTCTTACAATAGGTATATTACAAAGAAGGTAATTAAAGCGAATAAACTTACCATTAAAAATACTTTTATGAAGTTAATACGCTACTAAACGCTTTTATTACTTCCCTATGATCTTTTGTTGATATTCACAAAATATTTCATAAGTATTAAGTTGGATTTGTAAAAGGATGTTTTAAATATAGGTTGGTATTTGGTCGAAGAAGGATCTTTTAAATCGCCAAGAGATCTCAACGTTGAAGCTTTCTGAACTATCTAGAAGTGAGCGCAATACAATGCTATGAGATGGACCGATACTTTTATTTCTTTTATTACTCTACATTACATAAATAGATTGTTGTTTCCTTGCAACTAAAATCTAGCAAAGGTATATTTTTGAAAAATCCGCTATCTTTAGCTTCCTTTCGCAGATGCGAAACTCAAACCTGTTCAGCTATTTTTAAAATGCGTACATCTCGCTATCAAAACCGAGACATCGAAGAAGACTCACAAAAACCATCTTCGTCCTACCTAATGAGAGCTCTACACCCCATAATCCTGAGGCCAATGGCATACCATTGTACAGGAGCCAGCCATCCGTGCCGCTCTAGGACACTGTCCGGTATATAACCTCTGTGCAGGTTCGTAACTGCACAGTTGGTACCAAGCAAGACCAAGCATGGCTCGTGCGACTGTAAGTAACTTTGTTTTTATTAAGAGGTCAATGTTAATTTGAATCAAATTGATGATAACTTCCGACTTTGAAATTAGCTAATAATTGTTTGAAAATCTAAAAGAAAATCTATTTTCTTGAGTCTAGTATCTACTTAATATATTTTATCTTTAAAATTTTCTTTACCCTAAGTTTTTACCATAGGCTAACACTCTTCATTTTAGAATCAAAAGTAAGGATACAGAAAATAAATCTCATATCCAGCAGCTCTCTTCATGTGAGAGCTTGAAAAAGATTGTTGTCGTTTGAAAGAAAACACGTTTTCATGAAAATTTTGATTTTTATGTTTATCTCAGTTTTACTTCCCCTCTGACTAAAAGGTAGTTAATTACAAAATTAGTATAAAGTATTTTTTAAGTAAATCGAATTATCGAAGTATTTTATTTGTCAAATTCTTCGAACACGAATTGGGATTTGTTTATAATGTTGATTTTTGCTCTTAAAAGATGAGCTATGCAGAAAAAAAAATGTGTGTACATTTGTGTTAATTTTTCTTTCGAGAGTGTAAATCATCTATTACAAAATCATTTTTTTAAACATCAAGTTCTTGTTAGTCGTAACGGCTGGGTAAAGAAATCAACTTTCCTAAAATTTTGCAATTTTACAATTGAAAACTGCATATTATGTTCAACAGTATGTACTTGTACAGTATGTCGAATATATTCATTCTTTAGTACACAATAGCAACTGTTTCGTGGGAAAGTCCCGGAAAATTATTGTGTCGAATGTCATGTGCCATATGAATTGAATAGACTCATACAGACATTCTTTTTTGTCTGAAATAATGTATTTCTTATACATTGATTTATTATACCAAATTATTTCTTAGCTGTTAATCCTTAAAAATATTTGTAATCCAATCCGAATCTTGAATCTTATAAGTTATTTATTTATTTATTACACAATAAACTACAATTATTACAAATTAGATTTGCTAAAATAAAATTAATCAGCAATACTAGGTACACAGGTGCACTAATTACAGACATATACAGTATGTCATACGCATGCCCCCGTTTACTACCAAGTAATAATTGTATTTTGTAAATAGATATTTAAAAAATATTGTATTTACAGTTTGCCCTCATCCTCTTCAACATTCTCCTCTTCATCGCGATAGCCTTATCTGCACCCGTTGAGAAGCAACCAGTACAACAGCAGCAACCAGTCGAGAAAGAAAACCTGGTCTCAGCGGCAGACGACTTGAAACCAGCGGCATCACATTGGGGCGGTCATTATGGTGGATGGGGCGGTCACCACCTCGGCGGCCATTATGGTTACCCCTACTACAGTAGCTACTGGGGCTGGCCAGGTTATGGCTATGGCGGGTATGGCTACTGGCCATATGGTGGTTATGGCGGTTATGGCGGGTATGGTGGCTATGGTGGCTATGGCGGATTCTACGGCGGCTGGTGGTAGTTGACCCTCTGATTATGACAAACATGCCAGTATTATGAAGACCTTTTGGCAATACTTTCGAAATGAGTTTTTGTAAGTGGTGTAACATTCCATATGCGGGGATAATATTGAGTTAGGAAATACTAGAAGAAGGCACTTTTGATTGTCAAGTAACTATGTTGGGTTTTCTATTTACAAAAATTCCATTACGAAGGTAACACTCAATGAACTTGCCCATAACTTGAGAATGTAAATAGTTTAAGCAGCGTTACCATTCTATTTTAATTTAAACGACAGTTTGATATTTGTAAATTTCACTCACGTCTTAATCGGCAGTTCGTATAACACCTGTGCTTATCTAACCGTTAGGTTCTATTGATATCTGTCATGTTGGTTTGCGTATGCGCATGATAGGAATAAAGAATGCCTAATGACTTTCATTGGAAAAGGGAAGAATTTGAGCGGGTTTTTTTTTGTTTAATTTCAGTTTTTTTTAATAATCATTCATTTTGTTTCAATGTCGATGTATTAAGATAATGTTTTTTTTATAGCAAAAATATGATTAAATTATAATTTCCATGATATTCTTTGTTTGGATCATTTATATTTTTTCATGTTTATATTTTTAAGTTATTTTGTTATCATGGTTAAGTAAAGGAGTCTTCCGAGTTCAGTGAAATTTTCAAATATCAATCTGTAAAAAACTTCCATCACTGCCTTGATGATTTTACCAAATGTGTATATAGTTTTAAGCACGGTTGTATTTATTAAAGTTTTATGAATGATTTATATTGATTTATCATTTGAATGTCCTCTTATGTGTGTAATAATAAAAACTGAACTAGTGCGAGCCAGACTCGCCCACCGAGGGTATCGTACAAATTTATAGGTACATATTATAAATAGTTCAGGAATCGAGTCTCGCAGTTTTTTCCGAACTTTTGAAGAATTTTTTTTTATGATTTATCTACACATATATAGTTTTGTGATTTTTTCCCAGTACTTGTAGTCTAAAACGACATTACTTGTCAAATTTCATAGTTCTAGGTCAACGGAAAGAAAGTACCCTATAAATTTTGAATCCCTCAAGAGTGTCGAAATATGCGTTTTTTGCGGCCGTATCTTTTTTACGTTAACTTACAAATTTGATTTTTTCTCAGCTTCAAAGGACTATAGACCTAAGTATTTGATTTTAATTTAATTTTGATACTTCTACGCGGTCCCGAGATACAGGGACTTGTCAGACAGACATACGGACGACAAAGTGATCCTATAATGGTTCCATATTTTCTTTTTAAGGCACGGAACCTTAAAAATGAATTTAACTAAATTTACTGCAGATTCATAATGAATAGACGACCTCCGTGTTCGAGTGGTTTGTACGCCGGTTTTCAAGGTATCGCCATCTCTGAGGTCCGGGTTTGATCAACGGATGGGTCAATTTAGAAAACGAACTTTTCTATATTGTCTCAGGTCTGGGTGTTTGTAGTTCCACCGTTGTCTCTGATTTCCGTAACACAAGTGCTTTAGCTTACTTTGGAATCGGAGAAATATTTCTGATGTTTTCATTTAAAAAAAAAGTTTGATATGTTATTCTATACCGAAGCAAAAAATGATCGACTTTATAATAATATGTATTACTTACACATTGCAATTGAAATCAAGTTACCTAAATGTGAGTTATGATAGGAGTATTTCAGCCAACCAGGAACATGTTACAAAAATTAGCAAAACGCTCAAATTTATGAAAATTTGTAAGAGACGTACTGTCTATAACATATCAAAAAGTGTGAATGCCAGTCTCAAGGCTAGAAAATTTCACTGTGTCACAGACATAGGTAGCTATGCAATCACCATCGACTAATGAATGGGTCGCGAATTCGATTTCCGCCCATTATTTTGTTAGATGCTGATTTATTTGCAGTGCCTGTTTGTCTAGTCATCCTATTTGTGTTATTGTATTATTGTTTGTTAGGTATGTATTCTGATATGAACCACGATAGATTATGAGCAGCACGTATTCACAAGTGTCTATTCACACTAAAAACATACACGTATTGTGCAACTGAAATCCTTTAAGATTTGAAAGTTGCTATATCTGTTCACAAAAAATATTATCAGTAATTTTTAATGTCCCCTGATGGAGCATAGGCCTTCCTTAGGATTGGATAAGGAGGATGGGCTGTAAACTACCACGTGGCGGGCCCAATGTGGATTGGTACCCGCCAATAAACACAATTAACGACTGATAATGCAGATGGGACCAACGGATTACATACCTTCCAAAGCACGGTTGAGCTCGAGATACCAAATTTTTGGCCACCCATACAATGACTGACCCTTGCGAGAGTGGCTTAACCGCCGCAATTGCAGTCTGATTAAGTATAATACAGTGCCATTAAGCTTTTCACTCTTTTAATAGAATACTATTTCAAGTCCGGCAAGGTTAATCATTAAAGTTACCTGGGTCATAATCTTGAAATCGATTGAAAATCTAAAAATGTCTGCTGTATTTTTGATAAAATATTTTTGGATTATCTAGACAAGAAATAAAGAAATACCTTTTCCAAAGTCTTAACTATTCCCCAGCTATTTGAAAAATTGATACACTTTTTTTATAGTATAAAAGATCATCAAAAACTTAGGAGCAATAGATATAATCAGAAAATACAAAAAGAAAAGAAAAACTTATAGACATTGAAGATAAATATCATTATAGAATCGTCTAAAAATGGTTAATAAAATAAATTCACTAACTCAAAAACAAAGAGTTTAAAAATACAAGTATGTATCATTAAATTTAGGGTTTCTTTTTCGCAGAAATATTTTAGACAAATATTTGATAGAAAAGACTTCAACGCATTATTTTCGACGTTTGGAGTTTCATTGCTATAAATAAACTTTAGGCGTATTGGAGTTCAAACAAGACATAATTGAGAAGTAAAAAGTATAAACTGCGGTAATAAAATGCGGTAGACGATTGCCATTGCAACTGATATTGGAATTTTTATCTTGTTTTGTCAATTTCATTTCTACGAAGAAATTGGCAATACATTGGTACGGTACTAAACTTTATTAGTTTTATTCAAACATGCTCATGTAGGAGTTCGGTGGCGCAGTAGTTTAGCGCCTGGCCCAGCGATTGCGGAAGTTAAGCAACTTTCGCAAGGGTATGGGATGGGTGACCAAAATGTATTATTTCGAGTTCCTCCGTGCTTCGGAAGGCACGTTAAGCCGTTGGTTCCGGCTGCACTTGCAGTCGTTAGCACCCTCCAATCCATATTGGGCCTGCGTGGTGGGTTATGGCCCATCCCCCTTATCCACCCATAAGGAAGGCCTGTGTCCCAGCAATGGATAGATAAAAAATGGCTGATGGTCATGCTAATGTAGCTCGCAGTAACCGATATCTACTTAAACGATGTGTTGAATATGATATTATTAGGAATCTTATTAAAGCCAATCTATTTTCTATCAGCAAATAATTTTATGAGCATATATTTAATATTTAGGATCGAAAGGAGTTTTTTAACAAAACTTTTGAAAATTCATTTTCTAACACAAAAAGTTAAAAGCTTCGCTGGTTTATTAATAAGGTTTATGTGTAGGTTAAGAATAATTAATTAATTTGAGTTAAAAATCGTGATAATAAGTGCAGCATAATACTAAGTTATTTTACTAGGTCTGGAGCCGAGCATACTGCCTTAATTACATGACTGCCCAAAAAAAGAACAGTGTATTGTTTTTAGGGTTATTGTATGATTGGTTTATGTTATGTTTGTGAGTTTCTTTATTCCACCATAACTTCTAAATGCCTGAACAGATTTGGATGTATGAATGTATCGGAGTCCTTAGATCACACTGAATGGCACTGACTATAGATTAAAAAAAAGTCAATATGTTGGCTGCATGACATCATTTTGTAATTAAAAAAAAAGAAACAATATTTTCTTCAATTATTACAATATGGGTATCAAATAAAAGGCCTTGATGACCACATTCCATTATTATATAATATTTCACTAAAATATATAAAACAAAAATAAATAATTTAAATAAATATTAAAAACACTACTGCCCTGCCATATGAACTAAAAAGTTAAATAACACTTGTTATTTAACTTTTTAGTTTGTTTCCATTTTTATTTTCAAAAAACAGTGTTCGAAGATCACGGCCATTAGATAAATGTTGTGCAATATTTACCATATTAAAAAAAATGCACTTAATATAAATTAAATATAAAAACCTCAACATTCATTATATTTCTTTGAAAACCGAAATATTTTATGTGTGGCAACAAAATGTCAACCACTTATGGTATCTTTTTATAATATCTTAATAAGGTTGAGCGAGTTAATTTTATTCAATCTATCATTCAAATTAAATTTATTATATTTTTTTTAAAACCATTTTGTAAAGTTTATAAAAATTGGATATGATGTCGTTAATTTACTGTAGCAGCAACTAACACATTTAAAAAACGTCAGATTTTTTAATAGCTAATCTTTATTATTTCTTGTATGCTAAAATATTCGGTAGCTATGATTTTCTTTTCCATCAAATTTTAATGTGAGCTTCTTTTAAAACACTGACTGTGTGTTGCTATATGTTAGTTCTATTATTAATAAAGTAATTACTGAAGCTAAAAAGCTTAATGGTAAACATAATATCCTAAAGAACTTACCGTCAAATAGATTAAAGTCTTCCATTACTTATTAATGGAAAGCTGCCATGCTTTATGAAATATTTTGATTAATAACCATAGTCAACAAATACCAATAGAAAACTTATGCAAATCCGAAGAATTGATAAAAATATTTTTTTTTATTTAATCTTAAATTTAAAGTAAATGATTTTGAAAAATTAAGTATCAAAAAATATTATCTAAGTTGCTAAAAATGTTTGGTAGGCCGGGTCGTGGCCGGGATGTGGCCGTTTCCACTGCGTTCAGCTCTGACGGAAAAGATTTTTTTTTTTCTCTTTATTTTTTTTGGGGCTTTTATCCATATGGATACGCCAGCCCCATTGTATCTTCTCACAATACGTAAGACGGAAAAGATTTTAAGGTACCTTTAGCAAATATATATATACGTATACTAAAATAAACGTAAGGTGTATTCATAGCCTATAATTATCTGGAGTAACAAACGCCTCTGAGCCCCTTTCAATGTGAAAAAAGCATGGTGTTCTTCATGGATAACCTTTGAACACCCGCATAAATCCTTAATCAGAACCCAACGAACAAGTCAGCAGGATTTGATACACAACAGACACTGTGGGTCAAACTTAACAGGTTCAGGGGCCCTATCGGCTAACTTTTCGAACTTCGGCGGGTCTGCCGAGCTTCAAGTTAAAACAGATAAATCGAAGTAAGGAGTTTCGTATTGTACTATTCGCCGAAGTTATTTAGAAGATATCTATGTTCGTGAGACATCATGAATTGAAGTTCGCCATTTTGGCCCGATTGGGGCTCGATTTATCTGTTTTAATTTGAAGCCCGGCAGACTTTCCGAAGTTCGATGCGTTATCCGGTACGGCCCCAGGTCAGGTCACGGGCGATCAAACCACCATCTCCATTTATGGGGCCTAAAAGACTCATCGGCCTGTAAATGCGGGGTCTCAGACCAAATCCTACTACACGTCATTGAGGACTGCCCACTGTACTACTTCCCCGGCGGTGGTTTAAGGGAGCTCCACTAACTGACACCCGCAGCCGAGGAGTGGAAAGACTTGCAACTGGAGGTTTAGGATGATGGCGCAGTTGGCCATACGATGTGATGATGAAAGCCTATATCCGCCAGCAGAATTTACTATCAGCAGTTACTGTAGTATAATGTTATCGTGGTGATTCAGAGGCTAGTAAAATAACCCGCGCTAGCAACATAATAATGTACCCAAATGTGCATCTTATCACATCTTATCCATTTACTATTGATTCCTGGATCACCTAAAATTTTTTTTTCGCGACGCGCCATTTTTTGTTGGGATGTTTCCTAAGATAAGTACTATTTTACATTAAGCTAATCACTGAATAGTTACATACTTCATTTTATCGTTATAATAAATGTTATTTCACAAGGTGTTTCCGATACACTAAAATCGCTTAAGTTATTATACTCCTCAACTGTTTGTTATGACTGTGTAATAGAATTTAATTTTGTAGCAAGTGGACTCCTTGCCTAATGCTGACCTTGCCTTCTAAAAGGTCACCGATTGTGACCTTTCAGATGACCAGCTACAAATTTATTCTCGGTGTGTTTGTGATCTTAAAATCTAGTGATGACACTTATTTGAGAATACGCGGTGGTTATTTTGACAGACCATCAATAGCTATAGTACTCATTCGATTTGTAAGTTTTTAAAGCGATTTTCATTCGCCTGGACTAATTTACAAATGCATGTAAAATTAGTTTATAATAAACTGATTATGTATTCATTGATTTTGTATATCTGCTGTTTTTTGCAGCTATGGGATCTGTAATACAGAGCGATCTATAAGGTCGTATTATAGGCTGTTTATTGTAAATTCTGAAAATTCGTTTATCAAAGTGATTTAAGAGGTAATAATAATAACATTTTTAAAAAGTCTAGTCATAATGTCTTTCAAAATAATTCATTGTATGTACCAAAGTATTTTATAATCGAATGAGACAGTATTGATTCATAATAGTTACAATACTTATAAGATTCTTGAAACAATGAATTAATTAAAAATTATATAAATTCGATTATTCTTATTTACCGATCGATAATGTGCCATTTATATTCTAAGTATTAAAATATATCAAGAAGCGAATACTTCAAGAATAGACCCCCATCGGAGTTCACACGCATTTCGTAATAAGTAAAACAACTAATTTGAATAATTCAGTCTCATCCATGCGTATACTGAAGGCCGGTACTCGCTGCGACAATTAAGTCGATTCTTTTAATTTAATTAATCGATGTGCTCCGACCCCACGGTCAAGCGGGGCTTGGAAATGAGTAGCGAGTACCATTCTCACAAAATTGTGGGATTGAATAATGAATGAATGGCTCAAACTATTTCGCTTAAGGCAAAATAGCGAGCCTTATCATTTCAAATTGGTGACTAACTTGTTATTAAATACGCCATGTGAATTGAATATTCTCCGTAAGGCGCTCCTCCTCCTCGCTAAGTACATAATGTATCAAAAATTCATTAATTTCAAATGAACCAATAAGTGCTGTATACGCCTATAAAGGCATATCGTTATTCTATGAATATCTATGCAATTTTTTTATAAAATGTAAAATGATTTTGTCGCTGGTGTATCTTAATCAATAAATAAAATAAATAAACGTCAATAAAATATAGTAGTATATAGTAGCCTTTTTTGTTCTTTTAACTACTACTATTACAACTAACTATTTATACTGAAGTTATTCTTTGAAAATAAACTAAATAACCTTAGCTTCAATCTGTACATGTGAATTTACGATACATTGTGTACTTAGCGAGCAATAAATTTAATTAAGATGAGGGCCTTCATTTAGACTACAATAATGTGGACTTTGACAAAATCTGATCCAATTCTATATTTTTTTTACTAAAAAGATTGTAGGTACGATACTATCGTTCATAATTATTTCCCAATCCCAATGCATTTGGTCGGCGCAGTAGGTACGTCCTCCTCTTTCGATTTTATTATGTATTGGAAAAAATATGTATATTTCCAGAGTCAAATGCGTATTCTTATTTCAAAGATTATCTAGTTTTATTTTAGTTTTTAGGGTTCCGTACCAAAATGGTAAAAAGGAACCCTTATCGTGCGACTCAATCTGTCTATCTGTCTGTCTGTCACAGCTGGATGTCTCAAGAACTACTAAATTTGGAATAGTTTTAGATGACGTTTGCCTATCTATATTGCAAAGAGGAGAGAACTTCTTTTTTTTAATATTTTTTGCAACAGGGACTGAAAGGGGGTCTTGAAAGTGAGGGAATTCAAAGTGAGGCTACTAGGCTAAGCTACTTGCACATTCACAATTTTTTTTTATTTTTTTTAGGCCGCATAGTTTTCGACTATGGATGAAAAATGTAAAAAAATACCGTTCGCCCCTTATCATCGAAGTTTGCATAGAAAAAATCTGAAATTATTTTATGTGAAAGTTATGTAAAGATTACAGGAAAAATAAAACGATGTCTCTAAATAGTAAACTTTTTCAAAATGGTGATGGAAAGGACGGAACCCTCGGTGCGCGAGTCCGATTCGCTCTTGACCGTTTTTTTTTCAAAGCTGACATTTTCTTAGTCTGTTGTCCCTATTTATTCTATTTATTTGTTTGAACCTTCTTTACGAAACCTCGAGAAGATATCATTAAATTGGTCATTGATAACTTATTTACGTTACTGTATGAATTTTAACACACATATTTGCTTATAGCAACCGAGCGATAATTAATATGAACAATTTTCGGTCAACTACAATATAAAGTTATACTCAGTATGTCCAATTGGTTTATAACGTAAAGGTTTTTACATTATAAATCTCTTTCTAAGTGATGATGCGATCAACAATGGAACGCGCTTGTCTAAGTGAAGTAACTTATTCACTTGCGACTTGTAGACTCCCAGATTGCAGAATAAAAAAAAAATCCTGACAATTGTTACCTATGTTTTATTTAGTTAGTTTTGATTAATGTATAATTATATATTTTTATGTCAATTCTTTTTACGAGTTAGTGCTCGGCCTTCATCTCACCTGATGTTAAGTGACGATAAGGCCGAAGGTGGAAGCGCACTACACCCGGAATCCTCAGCTCTGAGGAACTGGCTATCTTACCTCTAACTTCCGGAACACAACAATTTTTAAATTGCTGTTATGGCGTCACTTAGGTAAGATGGTGCCAGGCGGACTTGAAGTAAGCCCTACCACCAACCAAAAAAACTAATTTAGTATACATAGTCATAGTCAGGCTGCTGGGCTCCAAAAACCTGTAAGTTTTAAACTTTTCCATTAACATTTTAAGTTTCAAAATTAATTTGTAAAATAAGTCAGTTTTTTTAATGTGTCGCTTTTAATAATTTAGTTAATTAGAACTTAGTCGGAATCTGTAAAACAGAGCGTATAGGTAACGTTTTTTAAATTCTTAACGTTATGTTTATCTAATTTTATAGCTTTATTTATATATATACATACTTAAAAAAAAAATTAACTTGTATATTGAGTATGATATCAAATATCAATAGATATTGAATCACGAATGTTTTAATGAATTAATGAATTCATAAATATTTCTCTTATAATTAAGTTTGTCTTAATCTTTCATGCTAAAGCTGTCCAGTTCAACAAAAATAACCTCGTCATCAGGCGTTTTATAAACATTTTGCATAGGTCCTCTATAACGATACTTAGTAACAGTGACCGAATGTTATTAATATTGTTCGACTGTTTAATTTATCATATTTTAATGAGCACGTTTAAAAGCGATAAATTACAATGTTTATTTGAGTATTAGATTCAGTATAAAAAATACTTTAAATATGCAACGGCCTTAGTAAATAATAATAATATGTATACTTTATTGCGAAAACATATTATTTATAAGAAACTACACAACTAAACTTTATTGCTAAACAGCAATCTCTTCCAGCCAACATTGGGAGAAAGAGATTTAAGTTACAGGATAAAAAGGGGAGTGGGTGCAACTATTTAAAGGACAGTCAGACAGACAGTTGTGTATATACATAAAATAAAATATCAGGATAATGGAAAAGAAAATAATAAACATAATTAGTGAGGAACAGAAGGAAATGATTCCTGTCTTGACTGTAATTAAACTGGTTTGAATAATCTTACGAAATGACAAGGAAAATGTATAATAAAAAAACCACAGATAATATAAAACGATTCTAGTATATTACGAATATAGATAGTAGAGATATTAGTTTACAGATTATAATGACACATTTTACTTCGTTAAAGTCATTTTAAAGCGGTTCACTATTTTCAGAGATTTTCTTCTGATTATAGACTGGGCCTAAATCACAATGTAAAAGTAAGTTCTGAGTAGTACTTGACAGGTGATTTGACAGTTGTAATATGAAAGATATGTCAAATCATCTGTCAAGTACCTTGAAACCTGTGAAACAGACCCTTAGGGCTTGTTTCACAATCAAAAAGTAAAGTTCCCTAGGGATTTTCCATTAGTCCACAGTGTATCGTTGCTAATGACCCCGTATGGGAGGTCATTCACAAACTAAACTCCTTTTGGGATGATCAAAAACAATAAAAAAACTCGTAACTGATGAATAATGTTGTTAATCTTCCTAGTTTACGGTAGATATTTTCTTAAAAAATATTTTGGGTTTTTCGGCCTATGTTGCCAGTTCAATGTTATTTAAATTTTACACTTAAAACTATCTCTGGATTCGATTATAGTGAATAAGTGCCAATATAAAAGTTACGATTGAATAAATTAAGACGCTAGACAGAAAAAAGCATATAAATAAAACAAGAGATAATAATGCATATTGATAAGCTTAATATTTATGGTTTCAAGCATTATATAATAGGTAGTCGGAAAAGTTCGCGGCCTTTTTGAAGCATGAATTTGCGTGTTATATTTCTGGCAATACTTAACTTAGGCGGGAATGTAATATACTGTTGGACAGCTGACTTTCTAGTTATAGCGGCAAAATCAAAACAAATGGATAATTGTCTTACTTTTTCATATTTTTAATAATTTTTATTAGCACGTTTTGCATTTATTTTTCGAGTGTTCAGACTCTTAACGAAAAAAAATGAATGCTGCTAGTGCTCAAAGACAGATTGGTTCAGCAGATTCAGGTCTTGTAATTTTGATGATAAAGATCTTTATTATTTTTAGTTCAAAAAGGCCGCGAACTTTTCCGACTACCTAATATTTTATACTTACATTTAGTTTAGTTTTTTTACAAAATTATTGTTTTGGTTGTCTGTCTAATACCGGTTTTTCTTCATCACGACTAGACTTGGATCTTTATTTTGTGCATGATATTAAAATACTCAAAATGGTATAATTTTGGTTTTGAATGAATATTTCAAGAAAAATGACACACTTAACTTATAAATGACGTTACGTTGTTCAATCGTCAATATTTGTAAAATCAAATGAAAAATCAATTCTCAATTTATAAACACAAAACAAAAAAAAATAATTGAATCTTTCAAAAAAATCGTCTTTGTTAAAATATTGAGGTTTAAACAGTTTATACATTTGACGTGGCCTAGAAAAACTTTTGAGTAATGTCAAAATATTGTCATTCTGACGTGCGCTATATGGTGAGGTGGTTACTCATTAATTGGGAAACTATTCTGAAGTTGACGCATTCTTTGCCAAGGTTACACTACTTCTAATATGCGAACGCATTCGGAAAATCATGTTTGTTCAAGGATTTATGGATTTAAAATAGAAGCCCATGCTTCACACAATGAATGCAAACAAAATATTGTTTGACCACGTCTTCCTAACGTAAAGGGAATTTGTGAACAAATGCTGACAAGTGTTTTAAAACACGAGTCTGACCTGCGCACCGAAGGTTCCATACTGATATTTTTATGTTATACTTTTTACCAATTCTTCTTCTTGTCTAATCAAGAAGCAATAATTTCATAAAACAATAGTAATTATATGAAAAATAACCTAAAATTGTAAAAAGTATTACTATTAAAGTATTGGAACCAATAAATTAGTTTAATGGTTCTATGTAAACGGGAAAGGTATACAGAGGTAGGTACATAGGTTTTGTTTTATTTTGAAACGAAATATGCGACATAATTATGCGGTCGAATTGTCTAATGGAATCGACTTAAACAAAATAATTTATTACAGTTCTAAAGCATCATATACAGTATTTGTTATTAATACAATAAAGTATCTATTTACTAACTACAATTAGCTGAAGAGACTTAACATCATATACAACGTCGTTATATTTTGTGCTGATAAAAATATATGTTTTCAAATACGTTTATTACAACTTCATTTAATTTAGAGAACGAAATCTTGATAGGCAGACGCTCAACTGGGTGATTCTATAAGGCCCCCAATTAAGGCCCCTATATACCTCAAGTGGCGCCCTCATTTTAATAAAATTTATTGCTCGCTAAGTACATAATGTATCGAAAATTCACATGTACAGATTTAAGCTAGGGTTCAATAGTTTATTTACAAACAATAACCTCAGTATAATATAGTTCATTGTAGTAGTAGTTTGCAAAAGTGCTAAAAGTGGCCACTTTTAGCACTTTTGTGAACTTCTACTACATCTAACTGTATTTTAAAGAAGTGAATTTTCGATACATTATGTACTTAGCGAGCAATAAATTTAATTCAAATGAGGGCGCCACTTGAGGTATATAGGAGCCTTAACGAGACGGCTTTCCGCACGGTTTTAAACCGTGTCTACGTAAGGTCATGAGATAAGAATGGGACACTATGAGGGTTTGTTTACGATACTGGCGCTAGCAACGGCTTGAACACGGGGCGCGCTGTGTGTACGTGAACCGTGCTCGTGAACAAGCTTAGACGGCACCGGCCCGGTCAGAAACCGTCTCGTTAACAAGGGGCCTAAAGGTTCCGTCTTTCTTTCTGAAGACAAAACGTCATATTCCTAAAAAACGTCAGCCGGAACTGAGAATTCTTTATTGCAGAAGATCCCAACTTCGTCACTATTTGACGTAAACATTAGGATTCCATTCCGGATCTGATTAGAGGATCTAAATAAACAGAATTTTATTCAACTTTGACATTTGCATTGCACTTATGTAATTTGCTGTGGGGAACTACTATATTGAGGGATTCACTTGGGTAAATAAATAGTAAGTATTCTGGATAATTACAAATATTTAACGTAATTAAATATGTATTTAAAAAAATATACAATCGAATTGAGAACCTTCCTTGTTTGTAGTCGGTTAAAATACTTTTAATGAGTGCTTATGGGATTCACAATACATGTTCTCTCTAAAATAGCGGACTAAATATTAAACGCCCTAATTTAAAACAAAAATATATTTGTGATATTAAAAATGTGACATCCCTATTTATTTTTCCCTCGTGTCATTCAAGCACATATTTTTAATTCTATTAACTTTAAAGGTACTAAAAAATCATCACAATGTAAATATGGTAATAGCTAGTTTTACTACAATGTCAATTTATAGATTTGACTTTTCGTAAATGTTACGAATGTATGTTTTACTTTCGCCTATTATGTTTCATTTATCTTTGTCACTCAGTTTATTTTGGAAAGCGTAAGTTAAACAATTAACTCAATAGCGCAGTGGTATAGCGCACTTTGCCTGTTATTGCGGAGGTTAAGCAATTTTTGCTTGAGTTGATCATTGGATGGGTGACCAAAAAACTTTCTCTAGATATTTTGATAGTATCATATACGGCGATGGAGAGCTATTCTAGGCCGGCACATACAGGGCTGTTACTACCATAACATACATGAAAATCCGGTCAAGTAGTTTTCGCGTAATGCGGTAACAGACAGACAGACAGACAAAGGCTAAAAAATGTGGATTTGGTTTCTGTGTGAATAATAATGAGTATTAGAATTAAAATTTCTAAAAAATATTGAATTTACAGACAGAGTCGACTCAGTTACAAATTGAGATTCATTATAAGTATGGATTATCATAACCATAGGTACATATTTGGGAATAGGAAAACTTTGTAAGCGCGATGCACGTTCTTCCATTATGTCGGCACGCACTGTTTGCTCGCAGCGCTGATCATGATTAAGTACGAAGATGATTCGGTAGCTATAATAACATCGCCGTGTATTACGAGTATACATCGTTGTCGATGATGTATTAAACAAATACGCAGAACTATTCCGAATGAAGCCAATGCCGAAAAATGTGAGTAAAGTAAATCAAATTAAACCAAAAGACTGTCATGTGGACTCCAATATAGTTTTCTTATATTTCTTTATAAATTTCTATATATATATTTCTTTATATTTCTTTGAAATAAAACGCCGTCATAAACGCTGACGATTATCCCTGAAAAGGAACCTTTCAGCCTAAGAAAAAAAACAAAAAAAAAATCAAATGGGTATGTATCCTGGAATGCACTAAAGTCTGTAATTTTTTTTTTCTAATGTGTATAGTCCGAGCTACCATTGCAGGAAACTTTACCTCACAAGGTGGAAGATCAGAAGTGTGTTACACTAATAGATACTACTTAGGAACACTGGATTTTAATGGGCTGCCATCGCATATCTTGGAATAACATATATTATTTTTCGTTTCCGTCTAACAATTTTTATCGAAAATTACATCATGAGAAGGAAGATCGAAACGTTTACCCATCGTAAGAGAAACATTTGGAGATCAAAACCCGCATGGGTTGGCAGCCCCAACCCTGGCAGGTTTCAAGGTCAGCCAAGTTTTATGAGGCCGAATTGTTTTTGATGCCCATCGTATCGCCTACTTATCTAATTACGTAACGATGCACTGATGAAATCTGTACCAAATATGGTGCGTATTAAAATAACAAACGAAGCATAATTGAACCTAAATAAAGAACAGTCAATAAAATAACATTTGGGTATGCGATAATCACTACGTCTTCTTTGATTGAATAACTTTGTTTAATTATAATAATTATATTCATGAAAATTATCTAACCTCAGTTTGACGACTTCCGAGGCCAAGTGGCTAAAATTTTGCAGAGGTAGTGTTCGGTTACGGATTCGATTCTCTGCTTATTATTGACAAACTAACGATGTTTGAAGTCATATTTGTTGTTTTTTTTCATACTAACCCGACGAACGTGTGGTTATTTGTAACACGAAGCATTTAGGTGAGTGCCACAAACCCATTTTAGTAGTTGTGTAATTTTTAATACATTTTTATGTTTATATTTTTTTAATTTTATTGAATAACAAATGATCATTAATTATATTCTGAACTTAAACTTTAAGAGCAAAATAAAAATATCTTTTTTATTTAAATATTTACTAAAAGAGTTAAAAAAATAAATCATTTGAACTTATGTTTATTGCTAAGGGTTGTACTCATCACTTTTTGGTGAAAATATTAAAATAAAAATAATTAAATTACATTAAAAACTTTTTATGTGCTATAAATTGCAGAGTTGCTAAAAGGTTAACTATGATTTGGATAATTATTAGTTACGTTTTTGTTGTACCTAGTATGTACAAATTATGCAGATTGGGCTTGGACTGGATTTTGTCTCCGCTCATATTAATCAGTCCTAAAAATTCAATATAATGAGAAATACCAATGCTTCCAAAATATACACCGTGTATTCGAGACATTGTTCACCAGTAATTGGTTACCAAATTATTGAAGACGTATTCAACAGGTGTCCTTAATTCTGAACTCACTAGGAGCAACTGTTAATGTGATGGTTGTTAGAAAATTTTCTTGAATCATGATTGTTAATATAGGTATATAAAGCTTGCTCATAATGATTGTAATTCGTCATATCATCCGCATCACGTCCACTACTGGGTATTTTATGGCAATTGCTAATTAGTCAAATAAATAGATAGGGATCCTGACGACAGATACAGTATAATTGATAAAGATATAAAAGGACTGGACCGAAGAGACAACCCTGAGGAACCCCGGATAAAGATATGAATGACATACACAGGAGAAACCACGTAACATGTTTTAATAAAAAAAGTCGTCAAATATCCTATTTGAAAGAAGATGGAATCATTTGAATAGGTATAACCGGTTGTTACAAAATGTTCCGATCTAGAATTGATGCGGCTGAACCTAATTATAATTCCGAACTTTATGGCACCGGACGGCCCTGAAGTGGTGACTCGAATTAGAAACCAATATCATTTCTAAGCGTGGCATTTACCTCAAAAGTGAGCAGAATTGTTGTTTCAACCACTCACATTAAAAAGATTGTATCATTCGTGATGGCTTCCATTTATTCTTCAAAACAAACATTGTTTCTACTGACTCGTTAGGGCAAATTATGCGAACGTTTACGCCTCAGATATTATATTAGTCAAAATGCTGATAAGGCTTATTAAGATGCCGGCGAACAGTGAGTTTCCCATACAAACGTAATACCAAATTGATTTGTAATTTGAGCATAATTAACTCTTCTTGTGATGTTATTCGGATTAAGACAGTATTAGTCTAGGGTTCTATTAAATAAAAAATACCAAACCAAAGAAAAATTAATACGATTTACAGTTTTGTATAAAAAATGTAATGACATTTATTTTGAATAGGGTTATTATTTTGGATTTTTTATTTGATAGAACCCTAGACAAATACTGTCTGAATCCAAATAACATCACAAGAATAGTTAATTATTGTCAAATTGCAAATTATTTTGGTATTACATTTGTATGGGAAGTTCACTGTTTGCCTGACTCTTAAACGTCATATAACTTTTTTTTTCATAAACGTATTTAATTCAACAACGCCCAAGCGGACGCATCAGGCCGGATAACAATGGAATATCTTTTAAATTTTAAGATTTTAGCTTTCTAAATGCTATTTTTATATAATGCTAAATAATATACTAGAAAAAATACGACTCGCACCAGGTCATGTTCTCGGATGGGAATCGAACCCGTGACCTTTGGATATCTGGTCCAATGCTCTGACTGCTGAGCTACTGAGTCACTAGTGGGAACGTCAAATTTCTTCTAGTATATCAATTCTTACGCTGCAAGCCAGCGCCATCTCACCAATGTACAAGGAATGGAATATCTATTGTGTCTCATTTTCCGGGCGTTGAAGGGTTAAAGAAAATGTTTGCATTGGACTATTTTTAATTTTATCAAATGTTTAAAGAGCGTTTGTTGCTATTGAGCGATTATGAATAATGATTTTCAGGAAATTCCGTATAACAAGCTTATCCATAACTTTTTATGAATAGCCGGTTAATATTTTTTCTGTCATACATAACTTTACCACTCTTAGTATAATTAAGTTGCGGGTTTAGTGGATTTCCATATAATAGACTGGCAAGTGAAATAATTAACTTAATTTTCACTTACAAAAGGAAGTCGTTTTACAGCTGTTTGTGCATTTATATGGAAGCTTTTATGTCAATAATAAACTACAAAACTTATTACAGCTTCCTTGCCATATTAAAGACTTCATGTTAATATTCTCATTTTGATACTTGCATAATTAATCAAATTATAAAGAAGGTAGTTAAACAACACATCCAATATACCCTTGAAGGTTGATATAAACTTAAGTATGTATAATTAATTGATTCTAAAAATCATTAATGTAAAATCAACTTTGGGTATTTTTTTATTGCAACCATAAGGAGTAGGTACATCAACTGATAATAGAATATTAATGGCTTACGAATTGTGAAGACGCAACTTTTCAACTTTTAAATCTCGTAAAAAGTATAATTGCTAAGACAAAAAAGCTTGTGCAAATTCATGAGGTTGTTATGGAATCATAATCATGCTAAAAAGTCTTCATTGCCTGACCAAAAACAATTCTGGCATGAAGCGACTAAAACTTCAAATTCCAAGTATTTCAAAATCATTACTGCGAAATAAGCCAGATAAGAAGATCTACAACCGCAGAACTTTTTCCGCAACCAGCAGTGTACTGAAGAATAGGGCAAAGGTGACGTGGGTCATGACAAAACGGCAACCGATGGTATCCAACGAGAGAGATGTGAGTTATTAAAGTGATTTCGAACGGACACGCTCAACAATTCGCCAATCACATCGCATCATAAATTGATCAACTGAGTGTAAAATTGCGAATGCAGTGGAATGCCGCCGAGTCATTATTTTGATGCGTGTGATGTTTGGTCTGAAGTCGGCACGTGTGATGGGTATAATGTTGATTGGAAGCTTGCGTTTTGCGGCTCGTCTTTATATTGCCGTATTGCATTAAAAAGCTTAATGGACAAATTACATTAATAGCATGATAAATAATATTAGAAAAAATACTAGAAAATATCGACTCACCCGTAGCACCTCAGACGGGACACGAATCCGCACCATTGGGATTCCGGCCCAATGCACTGATTAATTATTATGCTACCGAGTCGCTAGGGGGAGCGGCGAAATTTTCTAGTACTTTTAACTTCATCGCTGCAAGCCAGCGCAATTTCATCAATGTAAGGGAAATACCCCCTCATTCGAAAGAAACATCTTTCCAGATTTAACAATCGATTAGATGAAACAGCTATATAATTATTAAATTTAGATTTTTTGCATTCACAATGCTATTTTTATATTATGATAAATAATATTAGAAAAAATACTAGAAAATATCGACTCACCCGTAGCACCTCTGACGGGACCCGTCTGAGGTACTACGGGTGAGTCGATATTATAATATAAAAATAGCATTGTGAATGCGAAAAATCTTAATTTAATAATACATTAATAGCATTTTTAAAGTATTGTGTTAGTGTCTGTTGCTTCATTCACACAAATGTTTACTCAAATAATCTTGTTTTTTTTATCCGAATGATAATGGCCACAATCAGAGCAATACAGCTTTAAATAGTGTTGAGTCTGGCTCTACACTACTTTGTGATATGCGAAACCCATTATCTAGAAAATAAAAATTATAAGACGCAAGCGAAGTCTAGATTTTTTTTTTTAATATTAGACAACATCACAAACATTGCTCTGATCCCAAAGTAAGTAGCTAAATCACTTGTGTTATGGAAATCAGAGACAACGGTGGAGCTACAAACACCCAGACCTGAGCTAATATAAAAAAGTTCGTTTTCTAAATTGACCCAGCCGGGGATCGAAACCGGAACCTCAGAAATGGCGAAATGTTTGAAAACCGGCGTACAAACCACTCGACCACGGAGGTCGTCAAATGGTCGTCAAATCAAAATATATGGTGTAGGTATATATAGTATGATGTAGGTAAATTTTATTATGTCAATAATTCTATTTTCTTTCTCTTTCTTTATTTAAAGACTAGATAAAAACATTCTATTCTTTATAATACTTAGCTTATAAATCATTGGAATATTTTGTTTATGTCGATGCAAAGCAAGATCATGAAAACAATGGAATATTGTTGCTTCCATTTTCGTTGCATAATCATCTCCGAATCGAGTCGTCAATTTTTAATACAATATTGTTTTAAAAAAATAATTATTGTGTATAAGTAGGACATTAGCCATGAACAGTTCCACAAACCATTTCAGAGTTTATATAGGAGGTAAACTCTGAAATTAAGAGGCCGAGGGACAGTGAGCTTCCCATGCAAACGTAATACCAAAATGATTTGCAATTTGAGCATAATTAAATCTTCTTGTGATGTTATTCGGATTAAGATAGTATTTGTCTAGGGTTCTATCAAATAAAAAATATAAAATATTAACCCAATTTAAAAAAAAAAATCTTATAACACTCTAAGTCGTATTATTTTTTTATTTGGTTTGGTGTTTTGAATTTTGTATTTAAAAGAACGCTAGACAAATACTTTCCTCATATATTTTGTGTTTTGCAAAAACAAAATGAATTGTGTATTTTGAGATTTCTTCAAGGTCAATAATAGTGTTGATGAATTTTTTTCTTAGGCAAGTTAGAAGTCGAAATATGTTTAGTTTGTAAATAGTTTAATGCAGTTTTTTTCTAGTACACACAATACTTTATAAATTACTGAAATCAATAAATCACGATCATTTGTAAGAATGTTTTAACAATAATATTTTGCAAAATCTTCTTAATGATTGATTGCACAATTTAAATGCAATCAAATGTCGGTACTGCACTGCTAGACATAAAACCATATTTTGTTAAATGGCTATCGTAAATCCTTGAATTAAGTAATGTTGAAGTACATGATTGGCATAAAACAAATGAAACTTAAAAGTACTGCATTAAAACACATAATAGAAATACATTTACTAAAGTAATGCCTGCTGTAAACATCATTATGATGATCCAATCGATCTGACTGAAATTCATTGTCAAGGAATAATGGTAAAAATATTAAATTAGCCGATGTTGGTAATTCTAGTTTCTTAAGCCTTCTTAGATGTTTGGAGTTTAGACAACTTAAAAGTTGCAACTTTATTAAAACTTGTTGGTCTATTTGAAGTTAACAGTTTTAATTTTATTTATTTATTGACTTAATGCAGTAACTAATTTACTTCGAGTAGTATTTGACTAAGTAATTTTATGACCCTAATAGATACTAATTAGTAAAATATTATTGACTTATTGTCCCTCAAAAATATATTTTTTTAATTTAACTTTTAGTAGTATTAGTTGAATAAGTAATACTACTAAAAGTTAAACACGAAATTGATGTACTCAATTTCGTGTTTGTCTAATAATTTTTAATTTTCTCTTACCCCTACCAATGTCGAAGAAAATTTTCGTCAATTTAAAAACATTTTAAAATATTTAATAATTTAACGACGCTCAATGAACTTTTATCCTTTTCTATCACAGCGGCACACTGCGCCTGACAAAGGTACAAGGTAACGCGTCAAAAACATTCCAAACAAAAAGATACTATTTGTATGTTGTTATATTTTTCTTTTTCATAAGTTATATTTTCTTCCCTCTTTAATATTAAGTAAAACTACCTCCGTAAAGTAAAACTACTTGACGACCTCCGTGGTCGAGTGGCTTTGCACACCGGTTTTCAAGGTGTCGCCATCTCTGAGGTCCCGGGTTCGATCCGGTTGGGTTAATTTAGAAAACGAACTTTTCTAAATTGGCTCAGGCCTGGGTGTTTGTGATACCACCGTTGTCTCTGATTTTCCATAACACAAGTGCTTTAGCTATAAGTAGTTTCCATAACACAAGTGCTTTAGCTATAAGTAGCTAAAGCACTTGTGTTATGGAAAATCAGAGACAACGGTGGTATCACAAACACCCAGGCCTGAGCCAATTTAGAAAAGTTCGTTTTCTTCTTCTCTCTTCGAGAGTTATGGAAAATCCAAAGTAAGCTTTGGAATCGGAGCAATGTATGTGATGTTGTCAAATATTGATTTATTTATTTATTTAACTACGTCAGTACTATATTAATTCTATGGTAAAATAAAACAAAAAAATCAATGAAGCACGAATGATAAATCATATTTCTTAACTTTTAAAAGTCAAAGTACCTAGGTATTTGATGTATAGTACGAAGTATAAGTGTCATTGATTCCTTTATCTGATTTGTTTTAAGCGGAGTATTTATTGCATTGCAAACGTCAAGCTAACTTAGATATGAAGACACGAAGCAATGTAGAGTTCACGATCCTTAATTCAACTGTAACAGGTGGATACCCAACAGTAGACTTATGCCCGGTTTCTGAGTTATTTATCGATGGTTTATCGAAGGTTTAACATCCTCAACTCTCCTAAAAGATAATGACAATATACCATCTACTTGATTTAGTGCCTCGTTGGATGCAACGCACTCGAAGTGAATGCAACAGGCTTTTTGTCTACTTTTGCAAATAACTTTTTGTCTCCGTTTCAAAGTTATGTTGAAATGATTTTGCTACATACCATTTTAACACATCTGTTAATGTTGCAGTTAGTCAGTCTGCATATTTTACAGAACTATTTAAACATAATTTGTATTTTGTTTAGTAAGTCTGTGCGTAAATCTTTTGAAATTCTTCAAATGAATTCTTTTTCACAGTTAGGGTGCAAGCAATGGATTTAAGATTGGAATTCTTCTATCGACGTGTAAATGAACTGGTATGAAAAAAAATACAAAGCCAAGGGTGGGTAACCACTTAAGTTCGCGAACCTCCGCGCTCCGCGAACATACACCAAAAATTTGTTTTATTCTGTGCTGCAAAGGTGCACCATAGTGTGTTCGTGTGCGACCACGTATGCGAACCTGGATCACACAGGTACAAATATTATGGCCAAAGAGGAATAAAAATTCCATTCCCGGGGAACGGGGAATGGAATTTTTTTACTGATTTTCTATTCAAGTCCGTGAAAGTGCCGCGGCAGCGGCCGGCGAAGCGCCAGAAACGACGTTTTTGTAAAATTTATTTTCATTAGAGGTATTTTACTTAAATTTCTGAAGCCTTGTCTATTTCACTCACTGCATTCCGCACTTTTATGGTGTAGCATCCGTTAATATGCAGATTAAGTAATCTATGTTACTAAATTTTTCTTTTAGTAGCAGATTTCCACACTTTACCTACTTAGGCACTACTTTACTTTACCACTTTACCTACTTAGGTAAGTGTGAAAATCTGCTACTATAAGAAAAATTTCGCACTTTAACTGTCTCGACCAGTCAATCAGCAGATTAACTAGTAAATTCACACATTAACGTATTCCGTACTGTAGCGGTAACATATGAATAAAGTTTTGTTTATTTAATATAGTATCAAAATTAATTTGAGACAATTTAACAGATCAACGACAATAAGTAAACCTGATGTTTTCCGCTTACTAAAGTTTCTTTCCTAAAATAATAAACAGTGAGAGGAGTAGGTAGGTTACCTCTTTCAGCAAGCGATTTCGTTACGTAGATCAAGTAATTATTGCAGCGGTCAGCTTTGATGCTTTTATTCACAAGGAGAGACTGTGCCCCTCAATGGAATTAGGAATAGGCTGATGAAGATGAAAATTATGTTTTTCATTTACTTAACCAAGGTTTGCGTTAGATTTTTAATTTCCCAACATAAATGAACTTTGGTAAAAATATGGCCTCGTGTTAAACGTAAATAATTCAGCATAACCTACAAGATATACCGTTTGTTGTAAATTGCCTATTTACCTACTTGATAAACGGCGTGAGCCTATTACGAAATAGTAAAGCTAATAAAAATTTATGGAATATTAATTATTTTGCTAACATTTATGGTATGATGGATGGACGGACACCCAATTAAACGTGTATTATATTATGTTTCCTCGAAGTTGATTGTGACACGTAACATTTGTTTAAATTAATAATTTTCTAAAAACTTATGTTGGCCTTTGCCGTTGGCAATTAGAAGAGTTGTTAATTTTAGCAACAAAAATAAAACAAATAGCCAACATTCATTTGAGGAATCATAATCTCTAAGTCTCCTGATTCTTAATATTTAATGATGTTTTCACTAAAATGCCACGGACAATTTTATTTTTGGGTTCTTTTTTACATACGCACATAAAAACTATCTAGAACAAGCGTGAACAACTGAAGTCGCTCATCAATTTTGTATTTAAAATTCGTACTGAGGCTATAGTCATAATAGTTGCTATGACAAAGTGCTAAAGTGTTTTGTTGTTGACTATATTAATTGTGATAATGTATATGCACAGTAGGTGTTTATATACTCGTATAAAAAATGTTTATCAAAAGCAAAACAATTATTTTCATTCACAATTGTAGATGGCCGTCTAGTCCATCCACGATAGATATAAATAACGTAATGCATGTTAGAAAGTGATTAAACATATCAATTAGTTTTAAAGATGCAAAATTGAGAAGTTATTTTGTCACAGTACATTTTTCATATAATAGAGAATTCTACAGTGACACAAAAACTTATCTGACCCAGTGACGGCGTCGATGTCGTCTATGTAATCGACGGCGTAACCTAGGCAACAATACAATAATGGACGGCATGGCGCGGCACGGCATGCTTCGTCATACTGAGTCATCCTGTGGCATCCTGCGGCCTGGCATGGCATGACGCGGCATGGAACGTCGTGGCATCCTGCGACATACTGATGGGGTCCTGCGGCATCCCGCGGCATACTGAGGGACCGCACGATCACGGGTTTGAGTATTGTTATTTAATAAGGATGTCTACTGATGGTGACTGTTACTGAGATCTTCATGTCAGATGACAGCTGACAAAGTTAAAACGGCAATATCTCGGAAAGTACTCATCCTAGACTGGTGGTGTATTTGAAGAAATTAAAGGTCTTGGTGAGTTCTCATTTCAGATGACAGCTGTCAAACTTAAAACAACAAAATATCTGAAAAAGTATTCATCATGGACCGATGGTATCTTTGAAGAAATGAAAGTTCTTGATGAGATCTTCATTTACTTATTTATTTACCGTTTGTTTCTTGATTTTTATGAACATAAACGGTATAGGTTACCTATCTATTGAAGTGTACTCTGTTAAGAACCCAGATATGTATTGTATAATATACATATCTACATTAAAATTGATTTTTTGGTCAAGGTAATTTTATTTCCATTGACATTAAATTTGAATATTTTGAATAAACCTTTTCAGAACATAGTTAGTTTAATTATTTAGTATAAATCACTGTGGTTTTGAAAGAATAGTTTGTAATGTTCAGTCCAGTTCCACGAAGACGAAGTACCGGGCAACAGCTAGTACATAATATGTGTAATATTTATATGTAATAAATAAGTGAAAAAAATCGACCTTGTCCTTAACCGTGACCTCGTGTCCTTGGAATGTATTTCACTAGTCTATTTACTTGACGGTTCAACGATTCCCGATTGAAGAAATAAAAAAAATATAAATATGGATGAATCTATGAATTTCGAAATAAGAATTAAGATTTTATTTTCTTCTATTTTAAATTAACTCAATGGTTTTATATTTACATTATTTATTTTCACAAAAGCTGATCAATGAAAACTAGGTCACGTAATAATTAGCATTTCCTAATGTCACATTTTCATGATCCACAAGGTAAACGTTCCATGAATTTCATATAGCAAGGTGATACTTTCAGGATCGATCGAAGTAAAACTATAGCTTACGGCGGTATATATGATCAGCTGGGCGCGGCGGGCCGGCTCATAGTTCAGTTGCGTGCGCGCAGAGCGGCGCGCTTGTGTCGGGTCATAATATGCAGTGCTTGTGCTAGCAGCTTTGGATATGGTGAGCTCAATAATTGTACTTTAACAGTGGATGTTATTTTATAAGTGGTTTAAGATAAAGTAAGATAAGTTAATGGAAGAACTAGTAATGTGATTCAATACTTATCTACATATGTTTTGAAAATTGACAAACTTTGCGAAAGTTTTGCAAGAAACAATAATAAAAGAGACATTTAAATGATGTTATTAATAATATTATAGTTTTTATTGCTATAAAATTTGCCGTGTTTCAATAATAGCTTTAGGAAATAACAATAATCTTAAGGAAGTCGATTTTCAATTTAAAGTTACAATAACTGATGTTTGAAAATTCTTACAATAAAGTTTTATACTTAGTTAAGTTGTAAACAACTAGATTTTATTATTACTTTAGGAACATCTTGCACAAATCATTGCATAGTTACATCACAATACCGATATGCGTGTACAATATTTTTTTTATAATAAGTTTTAATGTCAAGTGTCAAGTAGGCCAAAATAAAACTTAAAAAATTTTTATACAAAGAATAAAATGCCAAAAACTGTCTGAAGTGTGTATATGCTTGAGTGGCATTAAAATTGCTTTGTTTATTTAACTTTGAGAAAAACTCACATTAATGGCGGATTTGAGTCTCTAGGTAGCTCCTAGAGCCATTAAATAACTTATACATTAGTTACTTAGTTATGATATAGGGATGCTTTCAAATAAGTTCTTATAAAGATAAAGTTGCGGTGATATTTTGCTTAAATATCAAGTCCAAAAAAAATATTTTTTTCATTCAAATTAAGCGCTTTTTGAACCTTAAATATTATTCTTCCATCCAATCAATAATTTTTGATCGTTCGTTTATCGACATCAAATCTGTAAATAATGGAACACCCTTTTACCCTTTATCAGTTCAAATGGCGTCATAAATACAAGTAACAAAGTTATTACTTCTAAAGTACCTATGTTTATGCAACATTTCATAATTTATTGACCCATAAATATAGAGCTGTGAACCCAAAAAATAAGGTTAGATCAATGTGAAGTGACACTAATGAACGTAATTATGAGTCATGATTGAGTTATGTTATATTTTTTTACATAGCGTACCGAAGCAATCCAGTTGCAGACCAAGAGCGAAGCTAAGTTAGTTTAGCTTAGCTCGCATAGCTGAGGTAGTTTTTCATACTTGTGTGCAGACCGCAAACTATGTCACTTCATGTCAACGTCGCAAAAAAATACAGGCAATATTCTTTCGTGCAGAATGGGATGCTCTAGTTGTATCACACATATACGAATACAAGTCAAAATAATAAAATAAAGTAATCCAAGTACAATCGACCACTGGCGCTTTATCACTCCTACCACACGAATTTTTCTGCAAAGTGGTAAAGCAAGTGACGTGAGTGGTCGACTGTACGTAATCTCGTACGCTATCTTCATCATAACAAAGCGATTAATTCTGATTGCGCATAATTTCCATCGAAATGTCAATCGCGTTTTTATTGAGTCGTTGCACAAAGTGTAAGTAGAATAATATCTTTAAACATAGTAAACGTAAATCGAGAGTAAGATGCGCAGGCGCCGGAGGACGCCCTGACGCAACGCAAGGCCGCCGGCCTGCTGGCTTGCCGGAAAGGTCGCGGCGAATTTGACCGAAATTCTAGTAAGTACTCCTTACTTCTTTTAATATTTATAATATTTCTAGTGAGAAAATGGTAGAGCCTTCTAAATTACTCTCCTCTCAGCCCAGCACAATACATAATGAAACTTTTTAAGTAAGAATGCTATACGAACTTATTATGGGGTAGTTTAAGTTTGTGCAATAGGCTTAAAATAAAAAAAAGCATTTTATTAGCAGAGCATCGTAACTTTTGACAGTAAATAAAATTTCATTAGTGAACGATAACTGTTATGTAGACGGACATTTTCAGTGCTGAAAGTTTTCTTGACGCGTCTGAAAATCAGCTGGCCTATTTCATAAAAAGAATCGTGATTACGGGACACAATTTGTCGTTCAATTTACTTGATATTGAACCTTATTCGTGAGTCAATAGTGCCACAGAGTGGGACGAGCATCGTCCGCTTATCGCGATTAAGGCCTGAAACATCAATGCTTTCGGAATATATTAAAAAAAAAACTTTGTAATCTGGCATAGAGTCATGGAAAAACTTATTATCAAAGGATTTTATGCTATCAGGTTCTTTGGACTTTCTTTTTTTGGATGAATATATCTGCTACTTAACAATAAAATATAAAAATAGGAATGAAATCGTGTTCATTTAAAAAAAAACAATTATTATAGACACTAAAAAAAGAGTTCAATTGATGATTGAAGTTTGTTTTGTGACAGTCGAATCAGGTGCCTAAATGAACTCGTTCAAAAGCTCAAGATTTGAAACGATGAAGTATAAGCGCCTAGGTATAATAATACAATGTTTGAACACCTAAATAATTGTTACAGTCAGCCATTATTCACAATCAAGTAACGCCGTAAGTTCACTTGACATATTACTTAGTTTAGAAATAAGTTGATTGCACTCCAACGTAAGCATTAGTGTAATAGATAACTTGAGGCGGTTTTTTCTATGATGAATGAGTTGGATAGCATTGAATTATGTTTTAACAAGTTTAATTATATTCATATTCTTCTTAATTTGGTTTTGGTTTTACGTTTAAAATGTCAGACAGAACATTTAACGCTTAATGACTAAGGATTTATTTAAGCCTTAACTGTGGTCTGTGGTAATGCTCTTCTAATAAAATAAATATTTATGAAGAAAAGTCACTGTCTTGGTTTTCAAGAGTGTAACTACCTATACGGAAAACTCGGGTACAGATAAATTTATACTCATGAAAATAAAAAAAATGAAATTTTTACATGAACAGAATTGATTTGATTATTAAAATTTGATTATTTATACTATAAATATTATTATTCAAATTAGTTATTCAAATCAATTATTTTGTTCATGTCAAAATTTCAATATATATAAATGTTCAAATCATGAACAGTATATAAAGCAAAAGACTAAAAACAATTAAAACTATTACAATCTCAAATGTAGTCATCGATACTGACCATAATCATTCCTTGCATAAAGATAAAGAAATAATTAAAGGTATACTCATCAGACCACACGAGCTAGCATTGGCTAGAACAAGTTACGACATACTTAATCTGACACTGCGCTTAGTAGGACGTAAATCATTTACAAGCAGCGCGATAATGATGTCAATCTAATCTGTCAACGTTTTTATGTCTGTAGCTGCGCTTGCGACTCAAATCGCGTATTAAAAATCAATAAAAGTTTTTATTTACAAAGAAAAGGATATCAGAATTGATTCCTATTGACTAGTCATTTAGTAACGAAGGCTCATCAAGTCGTATCAAATGTATGTAAGAACTATTTTAAAATACACAACCGTTATTTTCTTAGTGAATGTGCGGTTGGAGAGAATATACACAGCACGCCTTATATTTTCAAGACAGCTATTTAAAAGATTTAGGTAGTTTTTTTCTTCCTCAAAATAGTATTGTTTAATAGTCTTAAGACCACAAAACGCTTGGCATTTCAATGAATAGATTTGATATTAAAATTGAGTAATTTAGTTGGTTTACCTACATCATAAGCTTCGAAAACTTTGCGTGACTTGTAAGTATAAACTATAATCTGAAGTAGCAAAACATAAACACTATCATAATCATAATCATAATTTATTATTTGCGTAAAACACGGTGAAAATATTCTTACAATAATAATGTGCACATGTTTTGCCCTTATTATAGAAGCATGCAAATTTAAGGTATACTCTACTATAGTATACTATAGTCTACTTTAGTATACTATAGTCTACTATAGTCTACTATAGTCTACTATAGTATACTATAGTCTACTATAGTCTACTATAGTCTGCTATAGTCTACTATAGTACACTATAGTCTACTATAGTCTACTATAGTCTGCTATAGTCTACTATAGTATACTATAGTCTACTATAGTCTACTATAGTCTGCTATAGTCTACTATAGTATACTATAGCTTTCGCTTGCGACTTCGTCTTCGACTGTCGAAAATTCCCTGAACCTTTGACCAGTATCTTAAGTTTATTTTGTTTATTATATATTATAATACTAAATTATTTACAAGAAAAAATACGACTTGCAACAGATCATATTCTTGGATGGGAATCGAACCCGCGACCTTTGGAAGTCCGGTCCAATGCTCTTACCTCTGAGCTACAGAGTCACTAGTGGCATCGTCGAATTTCTTCTAGTATATCCTACTTTTATGCTGCAAGCCAGCGTTATTTCATCAATGTGAGGAATTACCTCGACATTCAATTGAAATATCTTTCCAGATATTTTGTCAACTATTTAAACAGCTATATATTTCTTAAATTTGAAAATTTTGCATTAACAATTTTATTGTTATACAATACTAAATAGTACTAGTACTACTAGAAAAAATACGACTAGCAAGAGATGTTGGAGTTCATGTTCTTGGACGGGAATCGAACCCGCGAACTTGGAAGTCCGGTCCAATGCTCTTACGCTGGGCTACCGAGTCACTAGTGGCATCGTCGTTATTTTGTTTTTTTAACGCAAATTCATTTAGCCATTTTTGCGTGGATTAAATAACAAACAAACAAACTTTCACATTTATAATATTAGTAGTAAGTTGTCATAAATTGTTAATAATAAGTTATTTATGTATTTCATTTTGCCTAATATTAATGAATTTATGCACATTCTACAGACATCAGGGTCAAATAGTTTAGTTCAATTTTAACCTTTATGTCAAGGGTATAGGAGCGTCTTTCTTGGGTGACACCAGTTGAAATGTATTAGCATATTGTCAATGTACATATTGCACAAGTCGCGTAGCTACATTGAAAAATATCAGTTAAAGGTAAATTTGGAAGAAAACTTCTGAAGACCGCGCTATTTTTCTTAAGGCCAGTATATTCGAAATTATCGAAACTAACCTATTTTTGATTCAACGGTAAACAATCTAATATTCTTTATTTTGAGCAGATAAAAATACATGTTGTAGTTTCAAAAGCGATCTTGATCATTTTACGGTTAAAAACACGATATTCGTATCTTCACTAGACTATAAAATTAGGCAAAGACAAAGAAAATTTTAATTATTTTTATATTTTTTGGATAATACTTAAAGTTTATTAAGCTCTAACTCACGAACAATATATAAAAAAATAAGTAATGACTTAAAGAAGAATATTCAACGGTTACTTTTTCGAAAAGTGACTTTATGCACAAAATAACAACAAAAACTTAAAAAAATAAAAAGGGAGGTTTTTTTCATTACTCTTCACACGTAAAGAAAAAGACAGAGACAGAGTTTTTCGAATATACTGGCCTTAAGTACCTTTATCTAAAAATACTGAAACAAAACACTGTCAATTCAATTTGCTAACTTTAATGACCACAGTACAGACATAAGTAATAAATCACATTAATCACAAAAGTGTCAAAATAATGACAAAATTACACGGTAAAAACGTCCAATGTGCTGCACAGATTACTGTTATTTAAGATAAAAAGCAATAGAGTATGAGTTAAACAGCTGTTTGTCTGAAGTAAGTAGGTATGTGACTAAACGATCTTTTTTCTGAGCAAATTTTTTGATACACAATGGTACGTTGGAAATGTCAGTTTTGCTTGGTACAAGCAATAAGCATTATGAGCAAAATGATAAAAAGTTGTTTGTGTGCCAAAAATGTGTGTCTTTGTCTTAAATGAAATGATTTGTAGACAATTTTATTCCATACTACCAACTGAGAGGTATCTTACAGACGGCGAGACAAGAGCAAAAAAATATATATACAATAAAACTTAATAATTTATAATAAGATACAATATTATTTAGCTCTAATGAACACTATACTAATCAACACACTTGGTAGGCGGGCAATTCGCAATGTTGGATGGTTTTCATTGGAAAATCCTACTGCATATATTTCTGAATCACTGAGGTGTTACTACCGCCTAACTGTTCAGGGTTGGTGCTTTTGACTCTGCTGGCAGCACGTGGCTATGTCACTTCGAGACAACAACATTGTTCTTATAATTCTCCCATGAGTTGCACCACTCACTGAGCAATGCGCTACCGTCATATCCAACGTCGAGATGCGATGACAGATAGTTTTGTCCTTTGTCTATAATGTATAGTCAGGCCATAAATGCTCCTACAGTCATTGCACTCATAATGCACTGTATTCACACAGGCTGTCGAAATAGATTCCTTGGATAGGTATTAAATAATATTTCCTAAGTGAAATGTCCTTTTGTTTTATGAATCTTTTAAAGAAAATTTTTGTTCTCTGTTACCCATTTTTTTAAACAAAAATTAACCAAATGCCATTTAAAAAAAGCTTTTGGACTATTTATTAAAAATGAAGTAGTTGTGCATCTTATTTCATAAAAAAACGTTTGAGAGTGGTTATATTTTCAATGTATGGTGCATATAGCACATGCAAGAGATAGTTTGAGAGATCTTAAATAGATTGTTTTTTTTTAATAATTGTGCGTATTCTGGTTCATATAATTTAAACAACACATGGATAGAAAGAATTGTGTATTTCCATATTTTCCATAGGTATATTAGTTATCTATTACAATTTTATTAATTAATAAAGAACACAAACGGCCATTGCCCACATAAGACTTATATAGAAGTGACAGTTCAATTGTTGACATTACCTGTCAACAAGACATTTTCTGAAGATTCGAACAATAATACACAACACATTTACGAGCATTGTAAAATTAGTGTGTTTTGCGTTATGTCATAAATAGCAGAAACAACAAATCCGACACGGAAAAAAGCTACTGACTGATCCATGCGGGAAACAAAATTCGGGACTTAAGATATGGCAATGCTAATCTTAGTTTCCATGCCACTGCGACTGTAGTGATATAAAAAATAAGATTGAAGACGACCAAACTTCGTAATGCTGAGATTCATACAAACGAGAAGCTATGAATATGGTAATCGATACTCCAAAGACTATTTAAAAAAATCCCGCGTTGGCGACACAATCGACTAAAGGTCATAAGTCGAGTAAAACAACTCACACCTTCATTTCAAAAGATCCCAAAAATGTACTAAGATAAAGTAAAATAGCTCCTGAAAACTTCTTAATAAGGCATAAGTTAGCTTAAGTAGGTATACAAATCATGAATCACGTAGTCAGGTAATACCCTTAATATTGGTAAAATTACAAAAGCTATGCTCCAACGAAAGTATTTTGGAGATCTGGCAGACCTTGAGCTGTTCTTGAGAAGATCAAATAACAATTACAAGTACAATTATAAGAACTTTACGTAATCTAAATCTGTCTCCTTCAACAGAAAAATCTCAAAAAGGATTTATTTATTGTATGATATTTTAAAATAAAATAAAAAAGTTTTATTTCTGAAATAATTTTTACAAAAATCTACGGCGAGGCTTCCCAGTAAGTAATCAAAGATATTTGTATCGTGAAGGACTCGCAACTTCCCAATTGGATTATACATATTTCATTTAAAAGGTTACAGCAAGAACATGATAGAAAAAAACAAATTTGCAACATTAATAGAAGTAGGTTAGTACGTGTGCGTGACTTTTTAACCAACTTCAAAAAAAGGAGGAGGTTCTATGTTCGACTGTTTATTTGTTTTTTTTTTTTTTTTTTTTATGTATGTCCACCGATAACTCGAAAACGGCTGAACCGATTGACATGATTCAAACGCCACTTTATCAGGTTTGCTCCCCAGATGGTCCCATTTTTTGAAAATTTTGAATCGGTTCAGTAGTTTTTGAGTAATCCTGAAAATACTGTAATTTTTTAGGTAACTTTTGCACGAGTTTTAACGGATCTTCAGACATAACTTCTTTGTTTATAAACCGATTTAGATGATTCTTGTTTCGTTAGAAAGGGGATACTTTAAGGATGTTTTCATTCAAATTTCCTTCACATTGGACCTTGGACTTCGAAGATACACAAGAGAACTCTTCAAAATCAAATATGATAGTGTATTAGTGATTACTCTACGGTATTGAAAGGTTTTGCATCAGCCATTTTTATTGTCACTACTGGGGCTGGGATACAAGCCTTACTTATGGGCTGATGAATAGGATGGGCCATAACCTACCGCGCGGGCCCAATGCGGATTGGTGATGTTAATGTGCAAATGTAGCTGGAACTAACGGCTTAACGTGTCTTCTGAAGCACGGAGGAGATAATACACTTTGGTCACCTACCCCATGTCTGACCCTTGCTAAAATTAACATTGCGAAAAGTGGATATTGAGTTACTAGGCGTATTATACCATTGAAATGTGTGAAATATGAATAAAATATATTTATATCATCGCTTACATTTACTTATACATACCTACCACAAAAAAGTTAAAAATAAAAAAACTTTTAAAAATTAAAAAGAAAAACCTCCTTCAAAAAACCTTAAAAAATTGCTATAAAAAAACAGCTTCAAAAAACAGCAGCTCTAAAAAGCAAGAAATAATATTCAAATCTGCATAATTACTATTCAAGTACCTACGCATCTCTGATATTAAAACAACGTCTTATGAAGTCGGGTGGGGCTTTAAGAATTAAAAAATCAAATTGAGAAAGAGAAACCACGATAAATGTTATTATGATTAAAAAAGGAAATTATCTTTAGCCCCACCCGACTTCAAAAGACGTTTTTTTAATATCAGATATGCGTAGGTACTTGAATAGTAATTATGCAGATTTGAATATTATTTCTTGCTTTTTAGAGCTGCTGTTTTTTGAAGCTGTTTTTTTATAGCAATTTTTTAAGGTTTTTTGAAGGAGGTTTTTTACAGTCTCTATTTCGTTAACTTATCTTGTTAAGAGTCCGGCGAACAGTCAGCTTCCCATACAAATGTAATACCAAAATGATTTGCAATTTGAAACAAATACTGTCTTAATCTGAATAACATCACAAGAAGAGTTAATTATGCTCAAATCGCCAAATCATTTCGGTATTACGTTAGTATGGGAAGCTCACTGTTCGCCGGAGTCTTAAGTTTCAGATATTATAAATGTCAATGTCAGAAATTATAAATATGCACGATTAAATTCAAATGTAGTTACTGTCTTGGGTTTTTACCCTAAGTATTATACGAAGCTATTTTTTTAAATAAACCCATTTGAAATATTTGTCTGTAGTCAAAAATTTGCATAACACATAATATACAAAATTTAAATTTCTGCGGTACGAAATATTTTACATAATTAAAAAGCACGAAAACATTAAGACTAATCATTTAGTGCAAAATAATAGTTATGTTTTATGATTTAAAAAACCTGCCTCTTGCTAAGAATTGCATAATCAATTCATAGCCTTAAGCTTAGTTATAATTATCGCAAACTGTAATATTATCTAGTGTTTCCAAAATATCGTTATTTCAGCTTCTATAGAAAACTATCAAAATACAAAAGTAGTCACTATCTTCGTCTTATTGCCCTTTGCCCCATGTATTTGGTCAGCGCAGTTCTCTTGTCACCCCAATTCATTGTTCACACCCTTTAAATCTATATATATAAAAGGGAAAATCACTCACTCACTCACTCACTCACTGATCACGGAATCCCAGAAACTACAAGTGCTAGGAGTGTCAAATTTTGCATGGGGGCTCTTTTTAGGGCGTAGGTGCTCACTAAGACGGGATTTTGCGAAATTCAACTCCTAAAGGGGTGAAACAGAGTAGCAAAGTTTGTATGGGAGAACGCGATTCCTTGGCCCGATTGACTTGAAATTTGGCATAGACATTCTTTCACAAAATTAATTGAATACGTGTTTGGTATTTTTTAAATATTTATCCCCTAACAGGGTTAAAAAGTGATAGAAAGCTACTTTTGGGGTGATTGATTTCGACTTCGGAATTGAAACTCTTTTGTGCATTTGATTGATTAGTTAAGAAAAATAAAAATCATTTGTCATCTCAACGTAGTATTACATTCTCTTTGGTCATTTCCCCTGAGAGTAGGTAGAATGCATTTCATTGAATAGTACCTATGGCGTTATGTTGGCAGTGCTGTCATTTTTGCCTTATTGCGTTGTAATAAGGTGCAAAATTATTCCCTCTAATTATCAGTTTAATTTTAAAAGAATACAATATTCGGTCAAGTCGCCTATGCTATGACAATTAATAGAGCACAGGGACAAAGTTTAAGGCTGGTGCCTGCTCAAGAGTCAGCTCGCCGAATAGCCTTTTTATTTTGTAACCGGATAACATGACAAGAAATGTGGTAGGTATACAACATGTTACAAAAATTAATGCCGAATATGGTATATAGGGACCATCAAACTGAACAATTTTTACTATTGGGACCAACTCTCAAATCGCGAAAAAAATGTATGAAACGCATTTTGATATTTTCGATTTGAATTTTTGTATGAAACAGCTAATTTTTATTTCGCGATTTCAGAGTTGGTCCCAAAGTAAAAGTTGTTCAGTTTGATGGTCCCTATATATACCATATTCGGCATGAGGGGTATTTTTTTAACACGTTGTATATTATAGAGAAGTGTTGGATGATCGAGATTGAGAATCCTGATAATGCACAACATATTTTTATTTAGAACTAGCAGCACCCGGCATACGTATTGCAATGCTCCGTTTTTTTTAGCCAGGGACTTTCTCGGTCGTAAGCAGAACAACTCACCAAAGTATCATCATAATCGGATCAATTTTTTAGGAGTCCCGTCGTCTGTACACTTAGATCTTTTAAACTATGCATAAAAAACCGCATCAAAATCGGTCCATAAGATTGGGAGCTAGGTTGACTCAGACAGACAGACACACACAAGTCAACCCTTGCGTATGTTGTGTACGTCGTATATACAAATAGTGGTGGCCACATAATTAAGAACACAAATCGATTTTCATACAAACGAGGTAATTTTGAAGTCTTGGTTTTCAGCTAGGGATTGAACTAGCTGTGATCTGATGATGGCCATCCAGATTCACTCCCTGGATGGCCATCAACAGATCACCGCTCGGTCAGTCCCTGGCGGAGAAGCAATGCTTAAAAGTTACTTCGTTTGTATGATAATCGATTGGCGTCCTTAATTTTGTGGCTACCACTATATATAGATATCCTGTAGTATAGTCTAATAACTTCACACTCACCACATTAGTAACTACATTGTACCCGTGCGAAGCCAGGGCGGGCCACTAGTTTTTTATATAAGCCAAGAGTAAAAAAATATGACATCGAAAATATTTTTTTATTATTTTTCCTATATATTTTTATTATTTACCTTATCTAAGTTAACAAAGTAACCTAACGTTATTTAATCTGCAGTTTACCAAGAATTTAGTGAAAGTAAGATCATTTATCACGCAAAATTATTGCCAGTTTAAAAACATACAGTCATTAGTACTAACTATCGAAGAGATTGGTTTCGCAAAGTTTTAACCAAACCGCTAAATCCTAATTATTTTGATATGTTTATTTATTTAATCTTTCTTATCTTTGTTAACCTGTAGGCGTATTATGAGTTTATGCTTACTATACTTAATAGCAACTGTAGTTGACTTTGTATGACAATGTTTAGTTTATTGTAGTTACCGCAGAAGATGGATGAAAGAAAATTACATGTAACAGAGATGAAAATGCTGGGGTGCATGTGTGCGGTGTGACGCAAATGGATAAAAATTAGATGCTTTATTTTCCTCTGGCAGAAGTAAAATGTGCCGGTTGGTTCGAATCGTAAGTTCATTTCTTTACAATGGTCAAATGCGAATACCTATCTGAAGCGGAATTTAACTTAAAATACTGCAAAATTCGTACTAGCACTTTAAAGATTGCATAATAACTATGTATCCGGTTTTTTCCACCATTCATCAGCCGAATGATTAAATAAGAAATTAAAGGCTTTCAATGTCAACAGATACTTGTAATGTTCATATTAAATATTAAACAAATATGTCAAAGGTTGGTAGGGTGTCTATACGGAAGAATAAATACGGATCTACGAAAAATACTCCATAGAATAATAAACTCTAAATCATGTACGCATAAGTAGCAATTTGATATGTAATAATAAATAATTTTACGTCATGCATTAAAATGTTAATAGCCTGCAAGAAAATGAATTAATAAAATCACAGATCTTGAACTTTAGACTTCTGATCTGTTTTTTATACTTGAAGATTTACAATTTGCATAACTATGTTACATAATTATTCTTTAGTTCATTCTAGTGGTTCGTAAAAATCTTAAATAAAGTGTGAGACAAGACTTACAAATTGCAGTATTTTGATTGCACGTGTTTTTCTCGCGCATGTTTTTCTTTTATTTTGACCTGAAATAAAAAAAAAGATCATCAGCCATTTTTTATATCCCTACTGCTAGGGCATAGGCCTTCCCTATGTGTGGATAAGGAGGATAGGCCATAACCAACCACGCAGGCTCAATACGAATAAGGGCCAGTTCCTAAATTTGAAAACGATTATTTTTGCTTACGGATAATATAATAATAATATTTGACAACATCACATACATTGCTCCGATTCCAAAGTAAGTAGCTAAAGCACTGTTATGGAAATCAAAGACAACGGTGGTATCACAAACAACCAGACCTGAGCCAATATAGAAAAGTTCGTTTTCTAAATTGACCCAACTGGGGATCGAACCCGGGACCTCAGAGATGGCGACACCTTGAAATCCGGTGTACAAAGCCACTAGACCACGGAGGTCGTCAAATTCGATGGTAGTATTTTGACATTAAATCCATAGTAAATGTGTCAAAATTCTACCACCCGTAAGCAAAACAAATCGTTTCTCGAATACATTAATAGGGGGTAAGTGGGCTTCGTTAACGACTTCAAATTCAGTCGCTAAAAATAAATAATTGTTAAAATATAATCTACCAGTTTACGATAGTTAACCTATCTATTTTTAGCTCCGAAACTTTTCAGTTTCAGTCATTTAGAAGAAACGATGATTGGTTGTCAATTTGATGGTGAGCATTATGGAAAATCGCAGCACGGTGTATTAATTGCAGTAGAAGAGACAACTCAAGTGCATTTTCCCTGCTATTCTTTACCGACAAACTATTTTTTTTTATTATTACAAAAATGTGCAAATTTGTTTAAGGTTACGGAAAACACTGAAATTAAAATGTTAATGTTGTCAATTAATTAATTATTTTAAAAATGTTATCGTGTCGAATAAAAATAATACACTAATGTGGATTTAGAAACAATTTAATATTCATACCATTAATTAGTTGGTTCAATAATTTTATGCAAATAATAACATCGTTAACATGGTATCATGTGACTTGACCAGATATCAATATTATTATTTTTATATAATATACTAGAAACAATACGACTCGCACCAGATCATGTTCTCGGACGGGAATCGAACCCGCGACCTTTGGATATCCTTGTTGTTTGTTGTCGTTTAAGATTATAGTTATAGTAATCTTCTCCTGCGAGGTTGTTGGTTTTACAAATTGCTCTGTATATATTTATTATGACGTTGGTAATTGCTATGTTATATTTTTTCAATTCACACGGAAAGTGGAATGCCATGCGGTCGAAGTCGCGGACGGAAGCTAGTATGTAATATTTACTTAAGTAACCTTTAAGTTACAAGTTGCAAAAGCGAAAGGTCACAACAAATCCTACGTGATCGCGCATTATTATTACAAATAACTTATCCATTTCCTTTGTAGTCACACGTGTGATTCAATGAAATTATAGCCTCATGTTCTAACAATTATTTGAATAAACTAACTCAGCCTCATAATTTGCTTAATTTACTATAAAAAGGGCAAATTCGTAATTTGTAAATGTTTTTGCAACTATTCTAGTGTGATATTATAGCACAATAGCCTAAAATGGGATCTTACTAACGAACAATCATCATTTAACAGCCTATTTATCTCGTTAACTATCATAGCAACATACCTTTTACATAAAAACACCAAAAAGAGAACGGATTTATTTACAAAATTATTACGACATTATTCTATTGAAAATATCTCATAAATTCTTTATTTTCGTAGAATGATTAGTGTCAATCTCTCACACTGGCATAACATTAAATAAATAGAGTATCGAAATGGGTTAAAAACATTTTTTCTTTTAAATTTTGAGATTTAAGCATTCACAACGCTATTTTTATATAATACTCGGTAGCCCAGCGGTCAGAGCATTGGACCGGATATCCAAAGGTCGCGGGTTCGATTCCCGTCCGAGAACATGATCTGGTGCGAGTCCTATTTTTTCTAGTATATTATTTAGTATTATGGGTTAAAAACATTTTTTTTTTTGGATTTGAACACCCCCAAAATACACATAAGACTTAACCGTACGAAGTAAAAGACTTGCACGTCAAGTTTACTTACCGAATAAGTTGGTCAATCTGACCACGCGTAGCAAGTTACAGGTTACGCGTTATGTAACCCTTGTAATCGTTAACTTCGATTCCTTCAAAGGTCGCCGTGTATTTTTCGCATAATATTGGCTAACTTTTTGCTCACAACAGAATGATGAACAACCTGTCTTTCTTTAATGTATGCTATCATACAATTTAATTTTTTTTTAATTTATATTTTTGTGTAGCTCAATAATACACTACAAAAGTGTCTCGATTGGGGATTTTTAGAGTAATTGTTTTTTTTTCGATTTGCCGTAGTAATAATCGCAAATGGCAGTTTACTTTAGAGTTTTGTGTGAACAAAGAATGCCATTCTGCAAAAGATATCACTTAAAGCATAAATTGTTTTTTTTTTGTTTTAAAATTTAGAAAGATTATGTACAATGGACCACAGAAATGGCGTTTTTGATAAATATCATAAATATACATAATTAACCAGTTCGAATGTCTAAAATGCGACATAACTATGATAAATTAATGTTAGGATCAAGTTAATGTTTTAGGATTTTGGGTTTTTTTAAATGTAATCCTCCAATTATTATATATTTTTATGTGAATAAGTTAATTATTAATATTATTATGCAATAAAATAAAAGATCTATATCTTAGAAAGTTTCTTATTTTTCATGTTGAAACAAGAATTCATCTTGCTTTCGGCATGTACTTTAAGTTACCTAAGTAACTTACGTTTTAGCGAAACTAACGAATAACATTGTATATTATTAATAACTATCTGCCCTCTTTTAGTTATATATTGCGATTTAAAATGACAGATAAAAGAAAAAAAAAACATTTTTTTCCTTTTTCCGTAAAGTTTTTTGAAAATGTTCTTATTCTGACTTCTTTATCAATCCAATTTATTTAATTAAATCACAACCATTCGACAGCTGTCACTAATTCAACAGCGACGTCAATTGAAGTAGCTAATGATAATGAGTAATATTTCAAAACAACAATAAGACGACTCATCGCCCCTGTTCCAATAAAATACATAGCTAAGCAGTATAACAACTATAGTCTGACTTTTTCACTGATTCCCTTATAACACAGTTGCGTTACGATGTTAAAAAATGCCATTTTACTGTCTAATTTTCATTCATCGAGATTCTGACAGGTGTCCTAACATAATCCATCAGATTTTAAAGAGTTCTCACTCAAATGAATTATTTTGATAAATAGTTACTGCCTTACTGCCTAATTCACAATATTACGAACAAAATTAAACTGATTCTTTACAAACTAACTGTCAATCTAAATGACTCTCATAAATAAATGGACTATAATAGTTGTGTCACTGCTGCAGCTTAACTATACAATTTTTGTGTACCTGTACCAATATCGGGCCCTCGCGTCGACGCGATGCAACTGACATTGAGACATTGCGTGGTGCGTGGGCGCAGATATGCGCATCCACATAAGGCTGTGGCTGTATTCAATTAAACCGTCAACATGGAATTGGGTTGCTACTTCTTGGCATTGAATTCCGTAATATGCTTTGAATAACATAATTATCTCATGTTAAATTGGATGTTAAGTGTAGACGTAATTTTTGATTTATGCTTTTGTATTTTAATATTTTTTAGATTATACGAGTTCTTAAAATCTACTTTGAATCTATTAATAATATTTTGTCCTACAATACCAAAACCAGTAAATAAATAAATATGTAGTATATTTTGGTTATTAAATGTTTCGTTTCATCGATTTACTAAGTTTTCAACTTCCCTTAATCTTATGCCTGTCACCTTTTTCAAGCTTTCGGACTAACTTATGGAACTTGGCGTCTTAGTAACTTTGATCAGCTCAAAAATACCTTTCCAACGACACACGTAGCTATTGGAGGGACCAGAGTCCATTCTTACATTGGTTTCATCCCTTGGAATAACTATTTCCAATTACTACTCCCAATAATCAATTCAATAAAAGCAATACGCAACACGGTAATCTCAATTAAATTATATTTGATCAAATGCAAAAAGGCATTGACATTATGAAGCGCATTTGCTCAATTGGGGCATAATTAGTTGAATAAATGAACATGTTCATTAAGTTTTTGTAAGCACTCCATTACATTATTGTACTGATGTGAAAACACATGAGAATAGACCAGTGATCATCAGCCATTTTTTATGTCCTCCTACTGGGCACAGGCCTTCCTTATGGGTGGATAAGGAGGATGGGCCATAACCCATCACGCAGGCCCAATGCAGATTGGTGGGTGTTAACAACTGCAAAAAGAGCCAGGACCAACGGCTTAACATACCTTACGTAGCACGGAAGAACTTTAGATAATAAATGTTTGGTCACCCATCCCATGACCGACCCTTGCGAACCCTCGCAGGGCCATGCTTTAATCCACTGCGCCACCGAGTTTCTAGATACTATAATGTTACTATTATTTTATGCAAGAACGTTCCGTTTTAGTTTAGTTTTATGGGTATTGTTATATTTTAGCAAATATTGTCAACCACATATTAACAAACAGACGACAAGTATATAATTAATTGTACTTAGGCAATGATTAATTCAAAGCATTCTATGCCCATAAATAACACATCCGTTACAAAAATAATTACATACCTTCAATACTTTACATATTTGTTAGATAATTAAATGATCTACTTACATTACATGAGTGATCTCGTTAGTTGCATAGCGAAGATAGTCCGCATATAAAGTTCTGTCATATATTTTTCCAACAAAATATTAAAATTCAAAACTACAAACGAAATAAACTGCTCACTCTTTGTAACAATGGTTTTTCACTAAACAAGAATTCACAATATTTTCACAAATAACAACACTTAACCACCGTCTTTTCATTTTTCACTGAAATCACGTAGTGATTTCTTGCTCAGTGACTGAAATGCACCGTCTTTTCATTTTTCACTGAAATCACGTACCGTAGTGATTACTTGCTCAGTGACTGAAATGTCAAGCACAAGCATTGAAATTAGCAAGTTGGCAAGAGTCAATTACCCACGAACTTTAAATTCATATTCTATTACACTGACCTCTATATATTAAAAATTCAGGTCAGTGTTCTGTTACCACAACAATGGGTCAACAAACATACTTTTAAAATATGCAGAAAATACAATAATTACAAACTTCTTGTAAAATATAACCTTTTGACTTTTATAAAAAGCTTTTATATATTTTTTATATCTGAAAGATAATAACTGTTCTTTTAATTGACTTAATAAAACATTAGCGTCTTGACTGTCACTATGTTGACTTAAAAATACCTATGAAATAAATTCATTTTGACAGCTGTCAAAAGTAGATCAATTGACTCTTATGTGCCCTTAGAACGAGTAGCTATTGAGAAAAAAAACGCGCGTAAAAGTCTCGATAAAGTAATTCTCTATGTAAATCTCATTTCGCTTTTCGGAGGGAGATGGCGCTGTACAAATATCCCATACAAAATTACTGTATCGAATGTTTTTACGCGCGTTATTTTTCTCAATAGCTACTCGTTCTAAGGGCACATAAGAGTCAATTGAGCTACTTTTGACAGCTGTCAAAAGTAACACTGTTCTTTTTTCAAATTGTAAATTCACAAATGACACAAGAAAAATTTGAAGTTCGAACATTGAGAAAAAACTGCAAGTCGGTGGCGCTGTGAGCTGGTATAGACCTCGCGTTTTGAAATTTTTGTAAATTTTTCGAAATGGCGTACAAAATTTCACGAGAATCGGTTGAGACATACGACCTGTAGAGGAGAACAGACAGACAGTCGGAAGGACATACGACAGCATTTTTGCCCAAGCTAAAACGGAGACGCTTCGCTCGCACTTTGCGCAAACTAAACTTAAACTTATATCATTAATATAAGCGACTACGATCATAATTATATTTCGTCGCTTCATTCTTTGATATAATTATTAACAAGGTAGTCCCTTTAACCTACAGGCAACATCGCACGTCTTTAAAGAGTAACTTAAAAAAAAAAAACAAATGTCATTCTCAGCTGTCATTTACTCGCGTCAAGCCTCTCATTCCTTTTTCGTGCGTGGCAACGAGCGCACGCGCCTTAGCTCAAAAAATGCCTAAGCGCAGTGCACAAGAAAAATTGCAACATTACGAAAGAAAAATAAAGAAATTAAAAGAAAAAGAACAATTATCGCAACGTCGACGAATTCGACACATAAGCTCATCGGATGATGAGGAAATTATTCCAGGTATGTAAACGTTTAGTGAACTGAAAAACACCTTCACATTATTCTTTTAAAGTAAACAAACTTATGAATTCAAATCTTGCATTAATTAATTCAAGTCTTACATTGTAATTTTCTACCCTCGTTTTATTCACAAAATAAAAGTGAGTTAATAGTTTTCTGTTTACTGTTAAAGATTGAACTAATCTTAATACTTGGATAATTCGAGATTGACTGCGGGTCAATCGCGAAATCATAATTAGCTGCGGGCTAATTATGGGTCATACATTTATGACATAATAATGTAGAACTTACCTGCGTTTATAAAATAAACGCTCGTTATCTACAACGTGTTGTCTGCGGGACAATACATGTACACGTTTTAACGTATACTTACTTACATGCTACCCTCATCTTATACGATTTTTTTTTCTTACCTTTTTTCTTCTAAAATATAAAATAAACATAAGTACATGTTTGTTTTAGACACGTTGAATATTGTACAAACCGAAGCAGAACCGGTAGCCGGTCCATCAAACGAGACAGAATGTGTTGACCAAGTAATATCTGAACAACCTAACCCGGCCGATGAACTGCCAACGGCAGCTGTTCAAGAGCCTGTGCCGGAAATATCCTTAGATCCAGAGATACTCTCAGCATTGGGAGCATCCTCCTTTGAGACACCTGACTTCGGTAACGACATACATGACAGCCTGGCTAAATTGTGGACACCATTACTGAAAAAAGGCTTACCGAAAGAAGATAAAGAAAAAATCATGAAGGATAAAGAATACCTAGTACCCGCCAACTGTAGTATGTTACAGGCGCCAAAATTAAACGCTGAAATTTCGGCCGCAGTCTCCGACGTAGTCAGAGGACGAGATAAAAAATTTCTCGGTTTCCAACAACAACTTGGAGCGGGTACCTCGGCAGTAAATAGGGCAATGGACACTTTGATTTCGTCGGACAACAAGATACAAGCCCTAAAGTATTTAAGTGATGGGTGTCGCATACTGGCGGACTTACACTTTTGTCTTACAAAAGATAGAATAAAATTAATTACGCCCAGTTTAGAAAAGAATTTCCTTCACGTAATACAAGACTCCGAGAGGGACGACACTTTATTTGGCAACTCATTGTCCGAGAAAATTAAAGCTAGCAAGGCCATTGAACGTCAAGGCCATCAAATAAGAAAAATAACAAACCCGAAGCCTGCTGCAGTCCAATCGGCTGTCACCCGTCCTGCCTTCCAGGGAAACTGGTCGGGACCTCCTCGTTACCCGACGAACAGGGGGGGGCGGGGAGGTCACAGTCACAGGGGTCAGAGACCTGTTCTACCACCACGGCGGACCTTTTTACCACCAACTCCAACTCAAACGAGGGGCTACAACCAGCCGAAGCCCCGTGCACCGCCGCAATAATACAGGTACACGCTGGCAGGATATTTTACTTTTCTAATTGTTGGTCTCAGATTACAAATAATCAGACTGTACTGTCGTGGATTCATAATGGATATTCTATACCATTTCGTAAACAAGTTGTTCAACCTGTAGTTCCAAAATCTAGCTTTTCTCTCGAAGAAAGTCGCCATATGGCTGACGCCATAAATAAATTAATTGAATTGGGAGCTGTCTCACAATGTACGCCATCAAACGATCAATACATTTCAAAGATCTTTTTAACGCCTAAGGCAAACGGCGGATATCGCTTTATCCTAAATCTAAAACCGTTGAATAAGTTTATAACAAAAAGCCACTTTAAAATGGAAGACTATCGGACCGCATCGAAACTTATACCACACGGCGGTTTTCTAGCAACGATAGATCTTAAAGAGGCGTACTTATTAGTCCCTATATGTAGGGACGATTGGAAATACTTAAGATTTAACTTTCAAGCTCCAAATTCAATCAATTTGCTAACCTATGAATTCACAGCTATGCCATACGGACTTTCCGTGGCACCCAGGATATTTACAAAAATAATGCGAGAGGTTATGTCTCACCTTAGAAAACAAGGTTATAAGTCAGTTGTGTATCTCGACGATATCTTATGTATAGGAGATAGTAAACTAGAATGTGAAAAGAATGTCAGTGCAACTTTAACCCTTTTACAGTGTTTAGGCTTTGTCGTAAATTACGAAAAGAGTAGGTTGGAACCCTCTCAAGTCTGCACTTTCCTAGGTTTCGTGTATGATACACGACCTTTCACGTTATCATTGCCATTAGAAAAACGCGAAAAGATTGCGCAAAAAATTGCAATATTTTCAAAATTACCCAAATGTAAAATTCGCGATTTTGCACAATTAATTGGTGTTCTAATTGCGGCCTGCCCAGCCGTCAAATACGGTTTTTTATACACTAAATATTTGGAACGCATAAAGTTTCTGGCATTAAAACAACATAATGATAATTATGATGCAAATATCACTTTACCTAGTTTAATTTTGGAAGACCTTAATTGGTGGCGTGACAATATTCTTTCAACTTTCTGCCCCATGAGAACTGTAGGTTACAAAAAAGTAATATTTACCGATGCTTCCCGAACTGGTTGGGGTGCCGTATGTGACGGTAAAAAAGCTAACGGGAAATGGAAACAGGCAGAATTAGAACACCACATTAATTATTTAGAATTGCTTGCTGCATTTTTAGGATTAAAAAGTTTTGCAAAAGGAGACAATAATTGTACAATATTGCTCCGTATAGATAACACCACAGCTATTACGTATATCAACCGCCAGGGTGGTATTCAGTTCCTACATCTGAATAATCTGGCCCGATCCATCTGGCAATGGTGCGAGAAGCGTAACATTTGGTTACAAGCGTCCTACGTCAATACCAAAGACAACTGCGCAGACGCCGAGTCGAGAAAAATAAACCCCGACACTGAATGGGAACTATCTGACAATGCATTTCAAACGATAGTAGACAATTTTGGTTACCCAAAAGTTGATCTTTTCGCCTCTCGCAACAATGCCAAATGTGAAAAGTTTATTTCTTGGAAACCGGACCCAGATGCCTACACAGTAGACGCATTCACTATCAGCTGGCAAACTGATTTTTTTTATGCCTTTCCGCCATTTGCACTCATATTAAAATGCTTACGAAAAATTATTGACGATGACGCCACTGGTATTTTAGTTTTCCCATACTGGCCGTCTCAGCCCTGGTTCCCACTCTTGCAAAGTATGCTCGATACCGATATATTATTTTTTAACCCAAATAAGCACCTCCTGCAATCCCATTTCAGAGACCACCACCCGCTGCACCCAAAGCTTACCCTGGGTGCCGCGAGGCTCTGCGGGCGGCGTTCACACGCCGAGGCGTCCCGCCAGAAGCCCTGCAGCTAATGCTGGCATCGCTGTCGGACAGCACCGTTAGGCAGTACAGCGTTACATTGAAACTTTGGTGGGAATTTTGTACGTTAAATAATACAGATGTTTTTGAAGGCTCAAAAACATTAATACTATCCTTTTTATCAAAACAATTCAGTAAGGGTTGCTCTTATGGCTCGCTTAACAGTCACCGGTCAGCACTTTCATTGTTCCTAAACAATAATATTGGCTCAGACGACTGTATAAAAAGATTGTTAAAGGGAGCGTTCAAGATCAATCCAGATCGCCCTAAATACAGTTCTATCTGGGACCCACAATCTGTACTTAATTACATATCTGATTGGTACCCAAACGTTGAATTAAGTTTAGAAAAAATTACAAAAAAATTGGTTATTTTGTTAGCGCTATGCACAGCACATAGGGTCCAGACATTTTCCCTTATAAAACTGGAAAACATCCTTATTACTCAAACCGGTGTTAAGATAGCCATAAGTGACATTATTAAAACTTCAGCCCCGGGCCGCGACCAACCCGTACTTTTTCTACCGTTCTACCGCGAGAACGTTAACATATGTCCAGCTTCAGTCCTCAAAGATTATATTTTTGTAACTAAAAATATGAGGACTTCGAACGCAGACAAACTTTTACTAACGTACAAAAGACCCCACAAAGCTGCCAGTCCCCAATCCATCAGCCGTTGGATCAAACAACTATTGGCAGAGAGTGGCATCGACGTAGGTACTTTTAGCGCGCACAGTACGCGCCACGCTGCCACCTCGGCTGCACGGGCATCAGGCCTTAGTGTAGACACAATCCGAAAGACAGCTGGCTGGACCAGCAATTCTACGGCTTTTGCTCGCTTTTATAACCGACCGCTTATAAGCGAAGGTGATTTCGCAAATGCTGTAATGTTTCCTAAGAATCAGTTAAGTTAATAATATTCAATTATTGTAAGAAAAGTGTATTGTTGATTATGGTTTTTTGTTTTTTCCTTGACTATATAGTCAAATTATTAAAAATATTTACTATATTAAAAATTGTTTTATTTTTTCAAAAATAAGTTAATTTACGGAACAAAACTTTAATCTCTAAAAGTCTACCTTGTTAATAATTATATCAAAGAATGAAGCGACGAAATATAATAGATGATCAAACGAACTTCCAAGTGAAGTTCGATCGCTATTATATGAGTCGCTTCATTCGAAGATATAAGAACCCTCCCTACCCAGTGTGACTCAGATCGAAAACTGTGTAATACAACCCCAATAAAAGTTTTGTTCTGTGAGAAACTCTAAACAAAATGAGAGGCTTGACGCGAGTAAATGACAGCTGAGAATGACATTTGTTTTTTTTTTTTAAGTTACTCTTTAAAGACGTGCGATGTTGCCTGTAGGTTAAAGGGACTACCTTGTTAATAATTATATCTTCGAATGAAGCGACTCATATAATAGCGATCGAACTTCACTTGGAAGTTCGTTTGATCATCTATTATTCGGTATTAGAAAATCAAATGATCTTCACCTTAGCAGTAGTGAAATATGAAATATGATAATACTAAATAATATACTAGAAAAAACACGACTCGCACCAGATCATGTTCTCGGACCTGCGACCTTTGGATATCCGGTCCATACTCTGACCGCTGAGCTACCGAGTGTCTGCCGCAGCTCAGCGGTCAGAGCATTGGACCGGACATCTAAAGGTCGCGGGTTCGATTCCCGTCCGAGAACATGATCTGGTGCGAGTCGTGTTGTTTTTTGTTTTTTCTAGTATATTATTTAGTATTATATAAAAATAGCATTGTGAATGCTAAAATATCAAATTTAAAAATGAAATATGATTATAGAAGGTGTGGACCACCCAACCACTGCGGGAGCACTACGGATCATACAAATTTTACCCGTTTTGCTACCAGGGGCACATTAAATGTTCTGGGGAGCTCTGACTATATTAGTGATATAGCATCATTAAAGAATCGCTGTACACACGACAGCACGTCAGGTTATAAAGTTAAATTACGAAAACAGCTTTTATTACGTAGGGCATAAAGGCGGTCTCAAAGTCAACATGTATAGTCTGAGGTGCCGTCACGAGTACATTATTTACGAATCCAAATTATTCAAAATTTCTTTCAGTCAAAACGTAGCCTCTGTGATCGACCTTCATAAACACTTGAAATTCACTTGAGTCTGGCTGGACAGCTGATTTCATAAGAGGGTCAACAGAGGTCAGCAGATAGACAGAACCATTGTTGTCTTACTGATTTTGTTAGTCTTAATCGGCTAGTCAAAATTTATTGTTATTGAAACTGTTAACATTTGAGAAACTGAATTGTTATGACATTTTAGCTAACCATTATTGGCTTAGATTAGTACATCAGCTTCAGAAAAACTACTTGTAATATTTTTCCCACAGTGAGTTGTCTATTCAAATATAATTTGTAAATGTGAAATAGGTACTTACACTGAACCAGTTCGATTATTTTTTGTATATAAACCAATTGGACTTTGAAGAAAGTCATAGGCTACTATGATTTCTGAAATTCGTACGAGAAACGAATGAGGATCAGCGATGATTTTTGTTTATTTATTTTTATTTTTATTTGTTTAGATGCTTATCAGAAAGCTTATGCCACCACATGATTAACTGTGAAGAAATTTTCACGATATCTCTTAAACCTGAGAAGTTATTTTGGGGGTCCTTATGACGTCATCCGCCACGTACGCGAACCTTACGTCGTATGTGATAAAGCACATATTGCATTGAGCTTGGCATTTTCTTTGAACCCTTATAATCAACCATTTCTAAACGGATTTCAAAAATCTCTCACTAGGGTAGATAGCTATGAATATGTTTTTATATTATATCAATAAAACTTTAGGATTCAAACCTGTCGCTGATTCTCATTTCCACACAAATGACGTCGTAACCAAAAGCTAGTTGTAGATAAAAAAAATACCTACTCGTATTTGATTTTGCCGAGCACATAAAATAATGCTCCGATGGAAGATATGACTTAATATAAATACTCATACATAATGGTGTTGCCACATATAATATTTGCATGGATGTCCTCGACCTTCTGAACTGCGCAGTTTGTAATGCACATCACTTTAACTTCTAAAAATTGATCTATCATTTTCTTATAGTCAAATCTCATAGAGTATTCGATCGAATCAGGCGTCAGTTGGCAGAAGTCCCAAACCATTGTGAAAAGATAAATATATGTAGCTCGGCAAAAAATATATGCAAGATGCACCGCCCGCAAAAAAATGCATATGCACACTACAAAATGTCAGTGCACAATACCTGCATTTAGCAAGACAGCAACACACCATTAACAACCAGATATTTTGTGGTGTGCATGTGCATTTTTTGCGGGCGGGCAGGCGGTGCATCTTGCATATATTTTTGCGGGAGTAAGCTACAATAATTCACTTTTTACAAAATCTCATCGAAGTTGTGTTAATATTGTTTAATATTGTGGGCTCTACTTTTACAATATATTTTTATTTTCATGACACCAACTTAGGCTTCTCTTGTAGCAAAAATAATGCTTGAACCTATTCTGTAACACTGTCTTCTTGTTAGACGAACGATTTAACAGCAAATTAATAATGTGAATTATGAAACTCTTAAACAACAATTATGAATTGTGCTCTTTGACTTCTCAGAACGAATGCACTTTCTATGTGATTTCGTAATTTGCTTTGTGTTTTAATATCCGTAGGAAATAAAACGGTTTACTTATCTACCATTATATCGCTATTGTTCTAAAATGCTTACCCGGATCTAAGGCATTCTTTAGCATTTCTGGATTATCAGAGCAAGGCCACTAAATGCCAAGGTCACAGGTTCGACTACCAGTTTAGACATCGTGTCACACCAACAAAGCTGTGATGAGACACACAACCTTTAGCATTTCTCAAAAGGCGTCAATAAATTGTGATTTAATTATTTTTAGGAATGTTTCGGTCGTTATTCTAATTTAAAAGTGGGTTTAATAAATATTGCAGATAGGTAGGTAGACTTGTTTTGTCAAAAGTTGTGTAAAGAAACGAGTTATGTCATATTTGACTTATTGCATCTATACAAGTTCATGACTTAGCATGAATAGCTTCGTTTCTAAGCGGATAAAATTGTCTTTACTTGTCACTTTAAACAATAGGGATATAGTTTACTTATGCTCTGGTATGGTACTTAAGTATCTGAACTCTTTCATACATGTCATATCAACTATTAAAAGTATTATTACACACACAACAACTATTACACTAGTTAGTTCATAATAATGCAATTAGTGATACAGCATACGTAGTAAACTAGTGATAAGTTATTTCTGGAGCCGACCGTGTACGAGTTTAGGTAATAACAAATTTCAGATATTTCAGAAATAATTAGGTAGAACTGGACCATATTTCTAACACAAATCTTTAATTGTTTTATCTAATGATACTAATACTATGGTGATGATTGAGTATTCGGTGCATGCAGAAAATTAGTAACAAGTGGTTGAAATTGCTATCAAAATAATATTTAAAGCGGCCACTTTTAGCACTTTTGCGAACTACTACTACAACGAACAAAATTTTACTGAGGTTATTGTTTGTAAATAAACTATAGAACCTTAGCTTCAATCTGTACATGTGAATTTTCGATACATTATGTACTTAGCGAGTAATAAATTTAATTAAAATGAGGGCGCCACTTGAGGTATATAGGAGCCTTAAGTGTTACTGCGTTGCAAAATTATGTTCCATTACTAAATAAAACTCAAAATTCAAAATTTTTACAATCTAACTCCTTTTATGCATGGTTTTGTTCTATTATGATTCATAGAAAATCTTTTATAACCGTTGAGCGAAAGTGAGGTATATTGCCTCTTTTCCTGTCTCCTTTTACTAAGTCGGTTTCATTCTCATTACTATAACAAAAGACGATGTTTCATTACAAAAACAGCTGCGGACGACAGACCAAATAAAGGCACCGCATGATGACACCACTCGACACTGACCGAGTGGTCGAAGCGTCATGTTTCCGATTTAACGGCCATACACGATGTTATCGAAAAATCAAGGCCTTCATTAATTTATGTCAATACTTAGACATTTTTAATATCCCCACTGCTGGGGCACAGGGCTTCCTTATGGGTGGATAAGGAGGATGGGCCATAACCCACCACGTGGACCTAATGTGGATTGGTGGGTATTAACGACTGCAAATGCAGCTGGGACTAACGGCTTAACGTGCTTTCCGAAGCATGGAGGAGCTCAAGATAATAAATGTTTGGTTACCCATCCCATGGCCGACCCTTGTGAAAGTTGCTTAACCTCTGCAATCGTTGGGCCAGGCGCTAAACCACTGCACCATCGAGCTCCTCAATACTTATTAAGCAATATTTTTTCAATAAATACTTTTCCTATATACAATAAGACAAACAACGAAACAAACAAGTTTACGCTTTGACACATTTATATGTGCAATATCATTTTTGAGCGTTTTCACATTATTCGATACGATTTCTTAATTTCCGATCGGTTAGCGGCGAGTCCCACATTCGAACTCCTGCTCAACTGGAGGGGGATTCGTAAATGCATTTTCTTCGGCATAACCAAAAATAAGGGTAAATGAAATTTGTGAGACAATTATTAAAAAAATGAAAATTAATGTATAGTCTTACATGATGACAATAATCTACCAAAACAGCATTCAAAACCTGACTTATCATTGGTAAGATTTATTTGGGAATAACAATTTCAAGATATAATTGCATTAAATGAAATGAAATTATAAAATTAAATCATTAAATGAAATAATAAACAGATATAAATTTTTAGTAATAATTTATATCAGTCGCATCGGAAAATCTAAATGTTCTTACTTATACTTTGTTGTCAATCTTTGAACGCTCTTTTGTGACGAGACCATTGAAGAGAAAGTTTTATGTTTAACTGTTTCTTAACCAATGATTTACTTTTTAAATTTAAGATATTTTTAGCATTGGCAATGCTATTTATAAACAATACTAAATAATACACTAGAAAAAATTCGAGCTCAGTTGGAAGAGCATTGGACCAGACTTTTAAAGGTCGGGGGTTCGGTTCCCTCCTGAGAATATGATCTGGTGACGAGTCGAATTTTTTCTAGTATATTATTTAGAATTGTATACATAATTGTAAATACTGTTTTTTGGGAATAAAATGTTTTACTCCCTTTTCAATTATCAATTATATAAATTTATTAAATTGTTACACGAATAAGAACCTTATCATTAAACTTTACCCCCTAATTCATAAAAACCTTTAAATAGAGTTATAGTACAATTTATTTAAAATCCTGATAAAGCTTATTAGACGTCTTAATCCGTCTTAATATTTTTGATTTGGTTAGGTTAACTTATGGTTTTTACGACTTAAATGTTAATTCAGTTTCTTGAACATTTCGAGCAAAAAACTTCTCTAATATAACAAAAACACGGTGAAAAATTACTACTTTTTAACTAGAAGTATATTTTAATTTTAGAGTGTTTTAAAATTTATTCATCACTGATAAACTTGACCTTTAGTCTTATAAGATCGTTATGTCGCATAATTATAAGGGTATTGACCAGCTTATAGCAAGTCACGTCAAATGGAATATTTTTTATTATTTCTAATTTATCATTTGTAACCAAATTTCCATTAAATTAATGTTGACAAAGTTTTGAGGTATAAAAGTTTATTTAATATTAAAATCTCAAATCGAAATGTCATAATAATTAAACAAAGTTTCTCATATTATGATGGAGTTTTTTATGTGCTTAATAAAAAATATCGTTAATTTAACGATCATGAGTGACCCTAACATCAAAACGGTTGCAGGTAAAATCTGCTGGTAAAAATATTTCTCTTTCTTGTCCATAACTTCGTTTTATATTTTTTTAAATAATAAATAGATTTTTTATATTTTTGCTTGACATGACCATCAGCCATTTTTAATGTCCCCCACTGCTGGATAAGGAGGATGGGCCATGATCTACCACGTGGGCCCAATGCGGATTTGTGGGTGCTAACGACTGCAAATGCAGCCGGGACCAACGGCTTAACGTGCCTTCCGAAGTACGGAGGAGCTCGAGATAATAAATTTTTGGTCATCCGTCCAATGACCGACCCATACGAAAGTTGCTTAACCACCGCAATCGATGGGCCAGGCGCTATTGCCCCTGCGCCACCGAGCTCCTTATTTTTGCTTAGATGTAATTTTTCTGTGCGTCAAAATTTACTGTAAAACTATCTGCTTATACTTTGCAAGCTAGTTTAAACTCGGATAGACCCCGCCACGAGTATTTACACGATATTTTGTAACCAACTCATACCTAACCTCTGCTTTGTTCATAAAATGATTAAAATATTATAATTTAAGCTGCTACCAGAACAAGCAATACTTGAAAATGAAAAATTACCAATTGTTTAATGAAACTGTGTTTTTGGGTTAAGTACGCATCACTACTAATTAATTGGCGATTATTTCTATAGATGTATTGGTAAAACATTCACGTTTATTTTCGGTATTCGACTAACTATGTCGGCATACATTGCAAGTTAAATATTGACTAAGAGTCTATAAGGTGCCACCTTAATGATTTAGGATGAGGAGGAGGGAAGATGATGTACAATTAAGGGTCATCTTTTCATATTGCTTAACTTAAATGAGAATTACAGTTTTAAAACGTGTTTTGCTAGTTATGAGGTAATCACATAAAATATAGGGAGATTAGACAATTAAAATACTGTTTTGAGTGTGATATATACCTAATGGATGACAGACAAACAAACATAGCTATGAAGACGCAAAGTTTTTTCTGGTTACCATGTTATTATGTTCTGGTATGAGTGCTGGCTATCTTGTCAGAACGATGTACAGGGTGTTAGTAAATTAACCAAAAATGGGAAAATCGTTTTTTCGGGCCATCAAACTGAACAACTTTTACTATGGGACAAACGCGACAAAAAATCTGCTTTTTCATACAAAAATTAATAACGAAAATATCAAAATGTTTGAAGCAGCGAATTTTTTGTGATTTCAGAGTTGGTCCCATAGATTTGTTCAGTTTGATGGTCCGAAGATACGGTTTTGCCATTAATACCCTGTATACTGCGCAATATTTCTTTACACTTACCATTAAAGTGCTTAATATTTCATATGAGTTTTTTGTCTATTTTGAAATATAACGTTACAAACATACTAATACTTAATATAACAATTATTAATAAACTAGGTTATACCACAACAAAATTATGTCATTTCATTCCAAAACACTTATCTCCGAATTCTGTAAAATTTCAAGTTTTTTTTCTTGCTTCATATTTCCAAATTCGGGTAAACTTTCTTGATAAACAGACGGCATTGTCCGGTGTTAAGTAACCCGTTACTACGTGTGACCAAACGATTCTGTCCGCTTCTTCATATAAGTTGTATGCTTTTCAAACATTCTACGTTCGGATTTGTAAAAGCCATACGTTTTGTATTGTTGTGTCATATTGCAGTAATAGGGGTCATAGTATTATTATAGATTAAAGGAGGTTTGCAATGTTTTAGGATTAATGAATCAATGTCTTTACCTAGTACGCTTAGTTTTTTATCGTCCTTATGACGTAATACGGATATATCAGATTTAAGTAAAAACATGTTTTAAGTTTTCAAATTAATTGATGCAAACACCATAAAATAATTCTAGTTGTAATGCGATAGCCGGCATTGGAAGCAGTGGACTGTAATGATCGTTCTTATCTTCATTCAAAGGACAGAATAGCAAATAGGAACACCAATTCGACTGAATTTTACTTTATTCTACTTACTTTACTTACTGAATTTCACGTTCATTCACACACACATTGTATATACAATCTGTATATACAGAGAGAGCCGGAAACCGTAAAGATCCGAATACGTAATTTTCTACCTAGTGTTGCAACACTTAAATATTTAATAATAAAAATTTATGTTGCCCTTACTAATTAAAAGATGTTTTTATTTACTAAATATTGCGAATGATTTTGTATTAATAAAACTTGGTTAAATTATTTATAGCTAATAAATGTTTCAATAAAGGGTTGATTAAAAATCATTAGCAACTTACTCATTTATATGTAATTACTAGTTCGATTGTAAATAAACCTTCGAGCCGATTGATAAGTATCGCCAGTTCATTTAATCAGATATTCTGAACATGAACAACCGTACTCAGGTACGGTTGGTACACTTGGGGCCCAATCGCGATAATTCTGAACGATAAAACCAAAACCGTTACGTTGTCAATTTGGTTATATACTTATTTTTTTATTTAGCTTTAGAGTTCTCATTTAAATTGTCCAAAATTGGCATCGTACGCTCCCTAGGCAAAGCTTTCAACAATTTTAACAGAACTATAGCGAGTATTTTTCTGTAAACGAAAATGAAACGGTAACAGTATTGTTTTGGTTTTATCGTTGAAAATTACCGCGATTAGGCCCTTGAGCTTCTATTTATAAAATGCCTACAGATGTAGAGGGAAAAAATAATTTGATTCTAACTAAATGCGATTTTAAGCTTAAGCTAGATGATGACAATTAGTTTCTTTTAAAGAAGTAGTAGTATTACGATAAGATAATAATATTAAAATGTAAAAAATAATGCTTTATAATAATTATTCATTATTTAGTAAACAAGACTAATAAAATTAACAGTGTATGTTGAGTAATTGTTACATTTCTTTGAAAAATTTATTGTGGCGCATTTTACTTCATCATCATCATAATATCAGCTCCACAACACCCACTGCTGGGTATAGGCTTCCTCCATGAATCTCCACAACGGTCCGACCTGCTTGGTCCGCATCAAGCGGCTTCCGCGACCTTCTCCCTAACGTGGGTCCACCTTGTCGGGGGCCTACCCATGAAACGTCGTTCAGTGCGCAGTCGCCATTTTAGAACCTTTACGTCCCAACGGCCATTGCTTACTTATTTACATACGCCTTTACTAATAAAGATTGTATAGCAGTTGTATAGGTTCACTGTGTTTTGTCCCTTTAACAAAAATAGTTTGACAGAGAGTAACCAATGTGTAACTTTTCATCTGCTATACAATCTTTATTAGTAAGTTGGCTAGAGTATTCCCGTTATGTTGTCTTTTAATTTTTGTTTTTCTTTGTCATTAATATGACGCGTTATGCGCATACAAGAGTTGATCGAAAAGTCATTACGCACTTCCCACTAGATTTAATTTGCAATAATAAAGATTTATAGTGACGATAGTGCCATATGTTTAACGTTTAATGCCCATACCAACACGTTATTGAGTAGGAGTTGAGTTAAGTCATCAAGTCACCATACTGTGCTTAGTTTTCCATCGACACTGTAACAGATGGCGGCTGATAATGTCTCGAAGAAGAACTAACGCCGTCCGTTTTTCTTATTTTATTAACCGACTTCAAAAAAAGGAGGAGGGTTTCAAGTCGACGGTTTTTCTATGTTTGTTTTAACATTACTTCACCAGTTGTTAGCCGATTTCAATTATTCTTTTTTTATTTGAAAGAACGTAGTTCGTGTGTGGTTCCATAAAAAAAATACAGAGATCTGGCAAGTAGTTTTTTCATAATCCTGAAAAATAACAATTACTTAGCTTATCATCGCACGAGTTTTTTTTCGTAGTTTGGTTTTCGGAATCGATCGCCAGGCTACACATTTCTTCAACCGGAGTACCTTGGGCTTCTTTAAATTCTGTTTTTACGCACGTCAAATCGCCGCTCATACAATTAATTCAATACTTAACATTGAAATCGCACAATTCAATATTGTTTTTATGTGACAAATGCTGATTTCTTTTTTGATGTCCTTCGAATAAGCTTGCAGTAATAAAATGAGCAGGTAGTTTGATTTAAGCGTCACAAACCTAATCGGTTTAGTCACTAGGTTTTTATATAAATTGTATGTTTTACTTTGTTTAGTGAATAAATAAATAAAAAAAAGAGAGTCAGAGACAGAAGACAATATAGTAACATTTCATATTATCTGAAATATGTTTATAGTTCATGACATTTGCACTGTATATTATATTGTTTCCCTACCGATACATTTGTATCGGTAATAATCATTTATTTACTTAGCTCTAGGTTGAGGTTTCTCACAATATTTTCACTTGTAACGCCTATCAAGAAAAATATAGCAAAGTTGCATCAATACTTATAATTCGGTGTTCGTTTTTGTATATTTAATTGAAGTAACTTCAATTAAATAAACAAAAACTTTAGTTCGTAATTTTATAATATTTCGTTCGTAACTAAACAATATCTTGTAATAATATTCAGTTGTTCCGAAATTATAAGAGTTACTGCAACTTTGCTATATTTTTCTTGATGGGCGTTACAAGTGAAAATATTGTGAGAAACCTCAATCCACAGCTAAGTAAATACTGATATTTGAAATAAACAAACCTGAGAGGTTGTTTTTAACCTAACATGTTAACCATGAAGAAGTTTAATTTGTGGTTTAGCATGTGCGTGTTTATATATCTGATTTACATTGGAACTGAATAAATGTCATTTGGTTTATAATATTGATTTTACCTCGAAATAAATTTTGGCCTTGACCTAGTAATAAAAAAGGAAAACATTTTACAATTTTTTGGATAAATTATCATATTTTCCTAATTCTCCAGGAAAAAGTTTTTACAAGACTCATGTGTATGCACATACAATTAATGTACCACATGAAATGCAATAAATATATCCTATTTATATTCTTAAAAAATATAGACAATTCAAATGAACTTAATTTCTAAGTTTATTTTTATAAAAAAAATTTACTTTGTTTTAAAAGAAAATTCCGAATTAATAAAAATAATGTTATTTTATAGTTTAATACTAAATTATATACTAAAAAATTCGACTCGCACCAGATCATACTCTGAATCGAACCCGCGATCTTTGGCAGTCCGGTCCAATGCTATACTAAGCTATTGAGTCGCTAGTGCTCTTACGCTGCAAGCCAGCGTTATTTCACCAATGTGAGGAATTGCCTCGACATTCAATTGAAACATTTTTCTAGATATAGATGAAATAGCTTTACAATTTTTCTAGTATTTTATTTAGCATAGCATAAAAATAGCACTATGAATGCTAAAATCTCAAATTAAAAAAAAATTACAGTTCTTGAATTTTTATGATTAAAATTGAACAAACCGTAATAGCTTCTTACTAAGAGTTTGAAAAGTATACAGATAATGATCTCTGAGGTCGATTCCATATGACTACACCAAACTGTAAATATCTTACGTCAATATTGCAACACAAATAACACAATCCTTGAATAGTTTCATATATTTTTAAATTCACTTGGCATACATTAACTTTGACATACATGTGTGTGGTATTAATGCAAGCAATTATTTTTTTCATGAAGACCATTGTAGTTTCATCTAAATAAGTTTTTGATAGATATGATACATTTTTTAGTTGTAGGACACGGAAAGAGTGCACAATGTAGAGCAGCAAAAATAGGCAACTGGTATTTGATCTAGATTAAAAAATAATTTTTTAGCGAAAACTTCGAAAACTTTTATAACTTTGTGAGACAAAAAACGACTAATGCTATAGGTATTAAAATAAAAAATAGTTTTAGAAAGTTCCGCTATTATTGTTCTAAGATCTCACATAGAAGTCTGGTCTGTATAAAACTTAATTTCAACAATGTTGTCATTTAACAATATCATAAGATTCACACACTATTAAGATTGATCATGTTTCATAATATTTCAATCTCTTTCTTTCCAGAGGCTGTCATTGCACATAGCAGTGGTTCTCTTGGCGGTGTATCACACCTGCCAGGCAGACCGCAACGTTCGGGCAATACCGAGCTATTCGAATCAAAACTACGCAGTTTTCGGGTCACCAATCAGAGCTGACCTTGACGAAGATGGCTACTTCTACCCTAAGCCCTCAATCCCCTTTCCGCCACCAGAACAGACGGTAAAGAAAGAATACTACAAGCCACCGCCTCCGCCAACGATAAGCACGGAAGGTTACGTGTATGAAACTCCACGTGTACCGTTTCCGCCTATAACGAAGAGGCCGCCGCCACCACCACCACCACCAACGAGGCCGCCGCCACCACCGCCACCACCAACGAGGCCACCACCACCACCACCACCACCAACGAGGCCGCCGCCACCACCGCCACCACCAACGAGGCCACCACCACCACCACCGCCACCAACGAGGCCACCACCACCGCCAACAACCAGACGACCACCACCTCCTCCTCCGCCACCAACTAGGCCACCACCGCCGCCACCTCCACCACCAACATATTCTACAATACAAGATGTTTTCAGGACTACAGGATACACTTACCCAACTCCTAAAGTACCCTTCACCTATCCTACTCCACCTCCTCCAACAAGACCACCTCCACCACCAACGACAAGACCTCCGCCACCACCACCGCCACCAACCACAAGACCGCCACCACCACCCCCACCATCAACCACAAGACCTCCACCACCTCCCCCTCCACCACCAACAAGGCCACCGCCGCCACCACCTCCACCCCCCACATACTCTACAATATACGAAAATTTTAGAACAACAGGATATACTTACCCTACTCCTAAAGTTCCATTTACATACCCAACACTTCCACCACCGACAACAAGACGACCACCACCACCTCCTCCGCCACCAACGAGGCCACCACCACCTCCTCCTCCGCCACCGACAAGACCTCCACCACCGCCGCCTACACCAACAACCAGACGGCCACCACCTCCTCCTCCTCCACCGACTAGACCTCCCCCACTTTTAAAAACAACAGGATATACTTATCCCAGCCCAAATGTACCATTCACTTATCCAACAACTACGAGACGGCCACCGCCACCATCAACTACAGCAAGAACTTTTCCACCACCGACTTATCTTCCGCCAACCACTACAAGAAGGCCACCCCCTCCCCCACCTCCACCTACCACAAGAAGAACACCACCCCCCCCACCGCCAACTACTAGACCACCTCCAACAAGACCTCCTACCACAAGACCACCCCCAACCTATACAACTGGATACACGTATCCCACGCCTAAAATAACTTTCACTCTCCCTCCTACTACCAGAAGACCGCCACCACCAATTACTTTTAGAACTTTCCCACCACCACCACCACCAACCAGACCACCAACTTTCAAAACGCCTGCAACTTACTTACCACCGCCACCTCCAACTAGGCCACCAACTAGGCCACCACCACCACCTCCTCCGCCACCTACCAGACCACCAACTTACCTACCACCACCTCCTCCTACAAGGCCACCAACAAGACCACCTCCACCCCCACCACCACCACCAACGAGACCACCTACGTTCAGAACACCAGCTACTTACTTACCTCCACCACCACCAACTAGGCCACCAACAAGGCCTCCTCCACCACCTCCCCCACCACCACCACCACCTACCAGACCACCTACTTTCAGAACACCAGCCACTTACTTACCGCCACCACCACCAACTAGGCCACCAACAAGACCTCCTCCACCACCCCCTCCACCACCACCAACCAGACCTCCTACGTTCAGGACACCGGCAACATACCTTCCACCACCACCTCCAACTAGACCACCAACTAGACCTCCCCCTCCTCCTCCTCCACCACCAACAAGACCACCCCCTCCACCACCACCACCAACCAGACCACCTACGTTCAGAACACCAGCTACTTACTTACCTCCACCACCACCAACTAGGCCACCAACAAGGCCTCCTCCACCACCTCCCCCACCACCACCACCACCTACCAGACCACCTACTTTCAGAACACCAGCCACTTACTTACCGCCACCACCACCAACAAGACCGCCTCCACCACCCCCTCCACCACCACCAACCAGACCTCCTACGTACAGGACACCGGCAACATACCTTCCACCACCACCTCCAACTAGACCACCAACTAGACCTCCCCCGCCTCCACCTCCACCACCAACCAGACCACCTCCACCACCTCCTCCGCCACCTACCAGACCACCACCACCACCAACCCCGCCACCAACCAGACGTCCCCCTACATACTCCACAGTCGTTCCAACATTCCGAACCACTGGTTACGACTATCCCAAACCCACTATATCTTTTACTTACCCCACGAGAAGCACACAACTTCCAGTATACCGTCCAACTGTGACTACCCCTAGACCTCCCCCACCAACGACCAAGTCCCCTACATTTAGAACTACAACCTACAACTACCCTAAACCTAGCTCACCCTTCACTTATGCCACTAAGCCACCAGTGTACATTCCCTCTACAACTCGAGCGCCATTTACAACACGACCTCCCTTTATTGACAACGAGGGGTATTTCTACGATCGACCACTCGTACCTTTCGTCTTCTAATTTAGTTTAAGTTAAAAATAATAAGTTGCCATAATTGTGATACCAAACTGAACGCTATTGCGTTTAAAATCGCAAGTTTTGTTTTTATTGATACGTTTTAATTAACATTTTTTATTTCGTATGTATATAAAGTTGTAGGTAAAATGCTACCGTGGTTCTAGTGATATTTATAATGTGTATAATATTTTTTTAAATAATAATATAGTATGAAATACTCAAAAAATATGCAAATTGACACTGCCTTCGACTAATCTTAAGGTTAAGAGTGTTTTTAATAAACATTAAAATGTGGACCTTATGTGTATTTATTTAAAGTAACATCCCAAACAAAGGAGGTGAGTACCTAAAACCTCCAGAGAAGCATTTTTATCTGTTCTATATCTTGAATGAGATTTACATTTGGCTAGAGAACGTAAATTGTTGGGTAATTATAATAGCTGATAAATATTTTGTTACTGCGGTATTATGATTTTTCTACTCTATAAACCATTGGATCAATAAGTTCTATTACGCAGTTTACGCCATTATACATTAATAAAATAATTGTTGTACGCTACATTTACCTGTTAACTTATTAGAGTATTATACCTAGTTTACACGAAAATTTTCTCATGTGCGCCAGCTCTAATGCAACTAAAATATTTGAAAACTCCTTTTAAAGCCCGATAGTGCCATCGGAAATCAAATTTTCTGTGATACAACTGGATCGATTATCGTAAAATATATTTTACTAATAACACTACCGGTAGAGTCACGGGAAAGAAAAAAATCCCATGACACTACTGGTAGTGCCACGCGGTAGTGTCACGGGCACTAAATCAATTTAGGTACTAATAGTACGTTTCTCTAATGACATGTCATATTCACACGGACTTAGCTGCTACGACAAGTACTGTCACTAATACTTGTGACACTCTTGAGAACACTCTGAACTAGTAGGTACTGAAAATGTTTAGTATTAGTAAAAGTGCCAGTGCAAGTGAATAGAAGTAAAACCTATTTACTAAATATGTATAAACTATGTATAAACTAGGCATTACTGTAGAATATTATATTCTACAACTAACTGACGTGACAGACGTAAAATACTAATAGATCATAAGTCATGTCATAACAGAACCATTAAATGAAATGACAACACTGAACATTAGAAATAAAAACCAAAATTCAATAGCGAAGCGTAAACGGTTACGTTCTAAGGAAGGAAAGTAATTTAACGCCTTACGGTAAATACGCTAGCTTTCTAGATGCTCACCTATATTTAAAACGAAACGGATGGCATATAAACAATAAACATTAACATTAACAACTAACAATTAAATAATCGTAAAATAAATTGGACGATTACTTATCTTATTTATATCCATTACAATACAACACGCAACAACACATTAGTTACTTAGAAAAACACATTGAAAATACATTTTAAACAATAGTTTAAGGCCGAAAGTTAGTCAAAGATGGTTTATCTACACTTTGCTTTAAATCCTTACTAATACTATAAATGCGAAAGTCCGTTTGTTTGTTTGTTACGCCTTCACGTCTTAACTACTGAACTGATCATCATGAAATTTTGCATACACGTTGTCAGGGGTACAGAGATACGTTTCATCCTGAAAAAAATATTTGTTCCCGAGGGATAGCAAAAAAACTTTTCACGCAGACGAAGTCGCGGGCGGTCGCTAGTCCTCTACAAAAGTTTCTGAAACAGCTAGTTTATTGCCAACATTAAAACAACAGCGGTAGAATGACCGATGGAATTGGACGTTGATACTTACAGTGCCAGTAGGACAGTTGGAGCTGGAGCTTGGAGCCTTGACAACTTTGGAGCACCCGCAGCGGTAGGAGCTTCGATGCGATGCGGGGCTTTCATGAGTCCCGGGCCTTCGTCTAAGGCCCGGGAACGGCCACTTTTACGTTATGCGGTAAGTAGAACTCGACTCGATGAACTGACACGATTACTTGCTCAGTGGAACTGATTCCAGAACTGACTCATCGAAACGGGGCCTTTTATACACACTAGGAATTTTGAAAACCGAAAGAAAGAACGTAGAAGAAAAATAATACAGAATTTTAAAATGAGACTTTGTGTACTCATTCGGTAGCAATATGAAAGAGCAAAAAGATTGATAAACAGATATACAAACTTCGTGAATTGTGAAGGAAATCAGATAAAAAGTTTGTCATGCAGATGTCAGAATGACAGTAAATAAAAATGTATACATAATCAAAAACTAAATACATAATCAAAGATACATAAATAGAATCGCCGTGAATCGGTGATTATATTGCTACCAAGTGGGCACTTATTTTCAAAGAAAGTTATTGCCAAAAATACTTATTCTCTAGAAAACTTCAACTAATTAAAACTAGTTAAAAACGATTATTAATATCTTTGGCTACTGGACACTAAAGTTTAAGGTATGCAGGTATCCTTCAGGCACATACAAACAATTTCCGCATTCGTACAATTCCATATTTGTAAAATTTTTCTTAAACTATTTTGTACCTATTTTACATATTCGCACAAACTAATAGTTCCGTTTTCTTATTACAAAAAATAATAATAAATCTCCACAAAATCTAACAAAAATGATCAATCAAATCACGGCTTTATAAGCCGTATATAGGGAAACCTCGTACCAAGAAAAAGTCAAACAAGGGACTTTAATGTTCTGTTTCCAGTTACTACTCTCAAAGTGTTATTTTCTCTGGCACCACTATGCGTTTCCATTATTCTCGCTTTCTTTCCAATAGGAAGAGTCTCCACATTCCTGCGATACTATTAATCACCCAGTTGATAGTAAAAGACGACCGCATCGTCACACTTGGCTAGCTCATTAATAGGGTTGTCACGGTTTCGAAGTAATTGAAGTTTGAACAACAAATATGCGATCAACATTAGTGCGAAATACTGATTGAATGATTCCCGTTTGTGCTAAGGAATGTTTCGCACAAACATTCATCTCAGAAACAGAATCTCTTGTTCTTGTATGATGTTCTTGTATGATTGGTTAAACCACTACAATAGACAAACAGTAAGCGCCTCTATGCAAAAAACGTCATCGGTCAAGCAGAAGAAAAAAATACTATTCCTTCTTTTATCACCTTTTTTGCTAAGTTGATTACAGTACGCAATATTTCCATAGATTAAGTTATTGTTAAGTATAGCACCGAGCCAGTTTTTTTTAAATATCAAATTAGTTATTTTACTGTCACTACTCATGTGAGTAGTGATAACCCTTTAAACGTTTGAAACTAAAATCAAACATTGATAACAATCGCTTAAAACTGGTGTTTCTAATTTATACGACGAACGAATATGTTGTACACTTAATGATTGTAGGTATTACCATTTGGTGAATTAATTTGATGGTCTTAAGAGGAAACACCACGGTCGAGAGAATTGAAAAAATCCTATAGAAAGTTGACAGAATAAACCTTTCGTAGTCTCCTGTTTCCACCTTTCGCCTAATCGGAGATATGCTCGCCCACGATTCCGAGACCGATCTATTTGCTGACAGATTTGGACAATTATGTAACAAAGCTTTATTATATATTAGTAATTTAATTTTTAATCAATAATGACTTGATGAATTGTTGACCTGATCTATAATATTTTGACATTTGTAATTTTCCTATAACTAAATTTTGACATTTTGTAGATTAGGTATGTATTGACGTTTAATTGACATTTAATTAATCTAAAGTTCTAAACTATTGAATTTGACATTATCTTTCTTTCTTTATTTTGACAATTTAAATTCAATTTTAAATTATTTCCCCATATTGACATCTTGGCTTTTAATTTAATAATGTAATGTGCATGAAACTATGTGTAATGTTAATTTTTTATTTGCAATGTATTACCTAATATCTAACTTGCTGGCGATTTGGGTCTGACTGTAAGTCAGCATGTAAACTTTTAATAAATAAATAAATAAGAAAATAAGTGTTAAAGGATAGCGCAACGCTGCAACAAATACAAATTAGTACCTATTTAGAAAATCTTTTAATAAGTATGTAAGGTCAGAGTTCAAAAACTAAAATTAAATTTTCTGAGTATACTATAATAATAATAGCAATTGAAAATGTCAGACGTATTTTTGTATAACACCTTTTACAGTTTTACACATTATTTTTAAACATGATGAATATAAGGGTTTTTATGTTAATTAATAATCAAGTTTTAAGTCAAGGCAATGAGGTAACTATGAGCTAATTTTAAAAATGTTTGATCATAAAATAAACCAGGCGTTAATATATATTATGTACAATGCTTAATTGCTTCCTCTTCACCTTTTCATAAATTCATTCAGCTCATCAATATCAAATCAACTTTCAACCTTGACAAAACTGTATCACGTTATTTTAAATGAAAAAAAACGGTCAAAAGCGAGTTGGTCTCGCGCACCTAGGGTTCCGTACCATCATTCTGAAAAGTTTACTATTTAGACATCGTTTTATTTTTCCTGTAATCTTTACATAAACTCTATCACATAAAATAATTTCAGATTTTTCTCTATTCAAACTTCGGAGATTCAATTGGGAGAGGAGGGTATTTTTTTACATTTTTCTTCAAAAGTCGAAAACATTTGCGGCCTAAAAAAATGTTTGAGAATGTGCAAGCAGCGCTCTTTCATTAATACCCCATTATCCCTAGTAGCCTCACTTCGAATTTTTAAGATCCCCTTTCAGTCCCTGTTGCAAAAAAAAATACATAATTTTATTTCTCTCTTATTTGCAAAATAGAAGGGAAAGTGACATATTAAACTATTCAAAATTTCAAGTTGATAGCATTAGAAGTTCTCGAGATATCCAGCTGTGACAGACAGACTGAGTAGCACCATAAGGGTTCCTTGCTACCATTTTGGTACGGAACCCTAAAAACAACATCTAGTTAATTAATATTCATTAAAGTTGAATCAAAGAAGGACTGATCTTTAAATTGGTGTCCAAATATTATTTATGAGAACAACTACCCCGATTCTTTTTGAGATCGTTACTGACAGCCACTGTTGATTTTAATAATGTAGACAGATATTATACATATTAATATATTATATAACTTAAGTATATAGTTAATTCAACTTAAGTTATTGCTTATTATTATACTGAGTATTAAAGTGCATTCATTAGAGAGTGACTAACCACTTCTTAAAATGCATTGATTACGATCAGTTCAGCTGTAATTATATGCAATGAGCTATCTATTTTCTAAGTCTGAGAGATATAGCAATCAATCAATCTTATAACGTAATGTATTCTTTTCACAAAATAATTATAACTTTTCATAATAACGATATCATTATTACACAGTTCTGCAAACGGAAGGTATTTCATTACTTTCTTTTTTAGAGTTTATTTACTTACTTTGTTTCAAAAATCCGTTAAAATCCAATTGTATTCAACCATTGCAAATACTTTCCTTTTACTTCAATAAGAAACAATCTTTTTAAGAATAGGAAATAAGCATTAAGAAACATTATGTTTTATTTGTCAAATTAAATGTTATTGTTATTAAACAATAACAATTAAACATAACATAAAATGCGTTTAAAATGACCGGACGGTTCAAGAGCTTCTATTGACGGCGCAATGAATCTTTATCTAAGCTATAATACGACTTTTATTATAAGTCTTATATAATAATATGAGAGATGTAGACATAATGTTTGTGCAGTGTTGTATAAATTGCAAATAATATACGTTTCTCCTGTCAATATGAATGTACGAGCGAGTGCGTGTCGACTGCATGGTCCAGTGAATATCATCCAAATATGGGGTCTAGTGATGTGCGTAGCTCGGTACATATTATATCGATGGTAAGTATGAGAATGAATAATAACTTATAAGGGCTCGACTTAACAAATAGGTTCTTTGTTGTGATACATGTTTCCAAATGTGACAACCGGGTTAATCAAATATTTCAAGGATTGGTAAGTCTTCAATAATCGTTTATAATAATAATAATAACAAACAAATGTTTAAACAATTTTACACAGCGCCATCTAGCCCCAAACTGAGCAAAGCTTGTAACATGGGTGCTAGATAACTGATATCCTACAATGCTTCAATAAAACATATTTAATTATAAAATATAAATATTTAGTAAGAAAACAGAATTGATGAATATCAATTTAAGTAAAACATAGATTGCAAAATAAATGATTGTAGGTTTCCTTGCATTTGTATTAATAAATAAACAATAATTCATTAACCGTGAACATTAACACTTATCATGAAAAAAGTTTTTTTTTATGTGAATATGTATATTGGGCATGTGTATCGGTAAAACTGTCGATAGGTAGACACACTCCCAACCCTAATCACAGCTAGCAAAAGAAAACACATTGTCGTTAACGTCCGTATAGACCGCCGCATTTTCTTGTGCGTACGCAACGGATGCACGTGTGGCAGGAATTCTGCAGTCATTTGTCACTAGTGATGTGAACTGTCGATATGTCCAGTGAGAGTTCAGTGTCAATATCAACGGGCGATAGCTCCCGGATAAGGCAGTTTGGTTTGTACCGGACCATCGATGCGAGGACTGAGGAGTTCCTTAGGCAGTCCAGGAGACGACAGATACGACAAGGTTGCGTGTGCGCCACTGTATCCACGGTGATTACTGTAACAGTTGTAATTGTAAGTACTCTCATAAACACTATTGTTTTTTTTACTAACGATGAAATAACTTCTTGTACTGTGTTTACTTTTAGATGTGTAACTTATTCTATCAAGTAAAAATGTGTATTTGTTTCTGATACATACATGTTATGATTGAGTAGACTTCTTTAACAATGTTATTGACGTGTGATTAGTGTTTGTAAGTGATGAAAGATTTTAAGTTACATTATTAATGTTCGCCTTTAATTTTCATTTAGTAGTACATTTATTTTAGTGAGTCTAACTAACTATAAAAATAATACTAAACATTATAACTATAAAAAATAATACTAAACAGTATATTTAGTATTATATAAAAATAGCATTGTGAATGCTAAAATCTCAAAATTTAATAACTATAAAAATTGCAAAACTATTTAACACGGAAATTAAGAATTAACAAACATCTAATTTGTATTCCGATTCGTGTAACAAAAGTATTGGCGTTCATAATCAACTAGGAAGTCAAGTCAATCACTTTCATGAGAAAGACATTATTCGTTCACCCAATAAATATTGTTCAGGTTCAGGTTTCAATTACTTAAGTATATTAAGTACCCCTGTACCACTCGCATTTGCAAATAAATGGAATTAAATTTTTTTTATAATATTATACGGTACGGCTGATACCCGAAGTGCGGCTACAATAGTTCTAGCCGGTTTAAACTAGATGTAGCTTGTAGCTGTTGGTTAAACCTAGGTGTAACCGATTTCTTCATGGCGAATACTAGGTGTAGCCGGTTGCATTCTACTACGTCTTTGTGCTGGCTACAACTAGATGTAGGGTAACGCTGCGCAGGAGTCAGCGAGGGGCTTGGCGGTAGGGTCCAATCAAATCGAACCCACTTTTCTGCCAAGACTCGTTCTCGAGACCAAGACTGAGTTATCTCTGTTGTAAGATTTCAAGACTGAACATTATTGATATATTACAACAGAGTGGCGAAAATTTATGAAAAAACGCAATTTGAATAAAATAATTAATGAAATAAACAATACAACAATATATATGTAAACAATATAAACAATATAAACAAAAAGTTTAAGTTTATAATAAACAAAATTTAAATCGTGTAAAGAGTTACACACCAAATTTGTAATTTTAGTTTATATTGTTTGTATAAAAAAGTAAAGTTATTTGATTGTTGATCCTTGGGTAAAAAGTTTAACCTTAAAAATGTTTAAAATTTGAATTACTAAAAATTTTATTTATGTGTAACTTGTTCCAATTAATATTTCACGTTCTTTGATTGCTGTTTATTATATACAGAGTTTTAGTTCATATTGGTTCAATTTTTATTTGTTTAACTCTATACAATACTAAATAATATAACTTTAAATATATCAGTTATGTTTATCTTGTTCGAATTAATATTAATGTTTCTTTGTAATTGTTTATTAGATGAAAATTTGATATTCATTGTTAAAACTATTTAACTTCAAATGTATCTCGTCTGATTAAATAATAATGTTCTTTATTGCTGCTTTTTGGATAAAAAGTTAAAGCTAATGTTAAGTTTAATTATTACTGAATAAATAAATTACGCTTGTGTTACCTACGCTATAACTACATGTGATTATCTACATCTAGTTGTAGCCAGCACAAAGACGGCTATCTAGTATTAACCAATATCAAATCGGTTACACCTACGTTTAACCAACAGCTACCAGCTACACCTAGTTTTAACCAGCTAGAACTAGGTGTAGTCGCACTTCGGGTATTAGCCGTAATAAATAATTATATTTAGAATTGAATTCAGTATTGGAACAATTGTGATTGCGTTGATGTCTTTTTTAGGGAAAAATGAAAATAATGTTTTTAGTTAAGTACTTTACAAAAATGTATACTTTACGAAAAATAGTAATGAATTTTAGTAAATTGCATTATTATATTTTAATGGTTTAGGGTAGTTTTAAGTTTTGAGTTACAAACACACATAGGTAACTTAGACTTTGTGATTTTTTTTAAGAAAGAGTAATAGATGGAGTATTGATATATATATTCCAAAAAGTACACTCATACATAAGATCAATAATAATAGTCATACATATATCTTAAGCTACAGCTAAAGTAAATATTCGTTAATACCTTAAAAATAACTTTGTTTTTCAATTGCATTTAAAACACATTGTTTTATTGCAATGCAAGCTAAACAAATATTTATATTTGACTTTTCTTCCACTCTAGTAAAGCAGACAATCGATTTAGTTACAATAAGACAAAACAAATGTTTACAACCGTACCTCGAGTACAAATGCCTATTTTGCAAAACATGAACATAGACTTCAGATATAAAATCCACAATGATCTAGTCAAGTGTGTAATACAGATTTAATAGCTGAAAGAAAGAATAAACGCTTTTCTAAAAAATGTAATAAAATGTACATAATGATATTATATACTATATAAAAAGTATTATCAAGCGAGCGCGAAGCGTGAGCGAATCGTCTCTGCTTTAGCTCGGGCAAAAACGCTTTCGTATGTCCATCTGTTCTCCTCTACAGGTCGCATTCCTCGAGCGGTTCTCATGAAATTTTGTGAGCAGGGTCGCTAATTGTATACATTTTATTTGTCAAGATAGTTTTTCGAAATTTTCTAAAATAAAAAATAAATATATGGTCAATTTCACACAGCGCCATCTATCCCCAAACTAAGCAAAGCTTGTAATTTGGGTGTTTTCAAAGGTGTAACACCCAGACCCGGCACATAAATTAAAATTCATCAAAATGGCGGAGATATACTCGTATTAAAACGAGGTCTACAGCTCATAGAGCCACTAGTATTTATATAAAAATGTATAATAATATTATACTATTTATCATAATAATAATTGTAGCCCTAATTTAAGATTGATACGATATAAAATTGAATTGAGGTCAGGTTAAGAGGCAGAAATTAGTGAAAATTTAAGAATAATGAAGTGATATTTTAAAGGTATGCATTAATATAGTAGTGAAATAAATATTACGTCAACTACATTATACATTACATTATTATATTTTCAAAATTCTTGCGATACGATTGACGTTGTTATCCAAAACACAAGTTGCTTGTTTGTCTTCGGTTTGTTTATCAAACAAGGTTGTGAACAATATGCACACATACCAATACATTTATCTTGAAATACTAAGATTACAATGCATCCAAATATTTAATTAAATTTTTAACTACTTAGAACTATCTTAAACTTCAAATATCATTTACTATGTGATTAAAATAAGAATGTGCACGTGAATGACGTCATTTTTGTATACATTGTTATTTCAATTATGTCCTTCTAATAAGCTCTGCATAAATTGAGACTTAAAAATTGGTGTACGTTGCGATTATTTATTTATTCTTATATTCATCTGTGTGTTAAAATAGTGTTTTCACTACATATTTAATTCAAGTTGTGTTTGTTGGTAGAGGTCGTAAACCAATATTTGCATGTTATTGTAACGAAGTGATAAATATTTAGAATATGTGTTAATATTTGGTTCGTATTTAATAGCTGCTAGTGCCTAGCTATTTTATGTGTATCTTTAACTTTACTTTTCCAGTTGTCTAACTTTATTAATGTTATATGAAAGGTAAGTTATGTTAGATTTGGTGCTAGTTGATGTGTCATTTTAACTATTTGTAATGAAATGGTACCTACTAAACATAAAATGATTGGCATAAGTAAAGATGCACTTTGTTTTTTATTTCAGATTGTTATCCTGGTCTACGTGAAAAATGGACCAAGTAAAGATTCAAACAAAACAATTGCTAAAGCAAGTTGGATAGGCCTCCTTAATGACAGCTTATCTTCGCCGTTTGAGGAGAAACTTAGAAAATCAAAGCTGAATTTCGACAAATCAACCATTAAACTTCTACCACTTCTGCTAGAAGCCTTGAAACAAAATAATTTTCTAGAAAAAATCCTTGAGGATTACTCAAGTTCAAATACATTGAATGAAGGGAAAACAACAACAGAGTATGCATTAAAAGAAAACGTGTTTGCTGACCCCAAAACTTGGATCAAAAACCCTACGTCTAGGTTTTATGCAATAGAATATAAAACATCTCCTCTGGTCTACTTCAAAAAACCAACAGGAAAATTGGCATACATTTCCAAAATCCGAAAGATAAGAGACTACAAAAAAATATTGCAGCAAGTAGGTAAAATAATGATTGGCAAAATGGATCATGATTCCTTAAAACCAATTGATAGATTGAATACTGAAACAAAGAAATCATCAAAAACTTTACCAATTAGTCCAAAGAAAACTACACATCCTAAAAAAGTATCAAAAACTTCACACTCTAAAGTCAAAACAAAAGAACAGACCAATGTAGTAGGTTGTAATTGTCAAACGTCTGAGCTGAATGTTATTATAAATAAATTACTTACAAATTTTCAACAGCTTTTACCAAAAGTGGTATCAAACGCAGAACATGTTAAGCCATCAACGAGTATAGAATCCGTGATTGCAACTAACAACATCAAATATAAGTTACCAAAGAAAAACAAGACTTCGACATCTCACATGTCAGAATTTAACAATGTGTTTCAGAAACAGGAAACCAAAAACTCAGATTTTATTAGAAATGATCTTCTCAAAAATAAATCTACGGTATCACCTGTAAGTCTCAAGCTTGACGGTAAAGAAGTTGACGTAGCAGTAACTACTGTCAAACATAATATTCACACCACTGAGATACATGTGACCCAATATCCAACTAAGCCAATACTATCTACTCTCCTTAATTTTGCAAATAAGGATTTACTTGCAACTGTATCACCTGAAAAGTATGTACATGATAATAATTTCACCATCAAAAAAGAAAATCAATCTAATACCAAAGGCAGAGAAGATGATGAATACAAACTTGATCCTATTTCAGTTATTCAAAAATACATTACAACTACCACATATAGGCCTATAGCTGATGCTATCAGTAACTTTGATATAAATAGCATAGAACTATTTAAATCTAGAGCTTTGCCTTCAAATAGTCATTTAAGCACTGCTAAAAACTTGACCAAATCCAATGTTTTACGAAAAGCTACCACAGTTTCAAATGTTATAAAGAAAATACCATCCTACACCCAAGTCCTTCAGAAAAATGAAGCCCATTTTGAACCTACCGGTTCACAAGAAGACTATGGTTTTGAATCGAGGACTGAACCACCGATTTCATATCACGAAGTTACAAGTAAAAAACAAGATCTGAAGTCTACCATACTCAAAGTAAAGTCTGAATTAGATGCTGAAAATAAGCAGAGTCGTTTTCAGAACTACGTTAATACAGTGAAGGAATATGACGAAGTAAATAAAGAAGCACGTGATGATGATTATCATGAGGAATTCAATGGGAAATCACCTGAAAGTATGACTTCCCCATCTCTTTCTTTGTCCAATAACATCGTAGTTGGTTCTGATCTAAAAGCTAAGAAGCAAAGGGACGAGTTTTGGAGTTTCCTTAACAGTAATTATGATCGTTCGAAGTTGAAATCTATGATACCTTTAAATAGACCCACATACTTAGAAATTCATCGTAATAGTTGGAAAGTCGAAGATAATGCCGATTATGACGTCAATATGAAATTCAACGTTTTCGATTTATTGTAATGTAGATATTTTTTACTGTATATTAAACAGTTGACACTATTGTAAACGTAATTTTAATTAACCATCGGATAATAACTTTGATTTTGATATCCATTAATTTCATTCAGTTTTTATAATTTTGATGATCAATTATAAGCTCCATTTCTAAAAAACTTAAAAGTTTTAGAATCAATGGTTAAGAAAACCTTATTTTTGGTACTTTTTATAAGTTTATGAATATATTTTTTTTAATTTAAATATGCACTCTAAAAAGTTATATTTATGCGTTCAAAACTTCAAGAAAGTTATAAAAAAGGTTTGAATAGTTATTTTTAAATGTTTGATAATGTAGCGTGCTTAGAAAAATATATTTAATATAAACTTTCATTTGTTGCAGGTAATACTACTTATTTACGAGTATGCAATTGCAATAGAAACAAGTTTAGTACAAATTAAAAGAAAAGCAAATAGAAGAACCAGTGAAATTAACGTGACAAATGACAGTCCAGTTGCAGACAGACTCGACCGAAGTTATTTTGGATTCGACCAAGATTATTACGAACGAATGCCCCTTTTAGTAAATGCTTTGCAGGAAAATAACTATGTAGATCCTACCTTAGATGATAATGTTGGAAATAAGGAACATAAACAGAAAACAAAATCACTAAAAATTAATAGCAATAACTTAAAACCGCCCCCGCTAAGAAGAACTAGTCCAAGACCATTTATTTTTGAGTATAAATCTCCTACTCCTGTCCCATTCAGCAAAACGTATGGCTCGAAAAGTTGGGTTGAGAGTTACCGTAACGCTCAAAGATTGCAAAATATCCAGCAAGTTATTAAATATTTGGAAAAAACTATTAATGCTAAGATTGGCGATATGTATACAGTACCTTCGAGTCAACATATTGCATTTACGGGTATTTATGTCGAACCAAGTGTCAATGGAAAGCTTCCAATCCCTGGGTCTGAACAATCTAATCTAGACCTTATTGGAGAAGGCTCCAAAAGAGTAGATATTTTTAAGTCAAACCATAAATCAGACCCGCTTTTTAAATATAAACCAGATAGTCCTGGTGAGGTTAATTTATTAGCAGATAGTTTCCTTCGATTCTCGCCCACTTTTATAGGAAAACATGAACATTTTAGTGTACCCATGTTTAGACCGATTCCAAGCCGAAAAAAGCCATGTCATGGACATAGTTGTGAAAAAATAGATCAAAACACATTTGGCACTAGTTCAAGTGAAAGTCGGATTCCTGACTCATCTAATTTCAATAAACCGAAAACATTTAGTGTTATGCTTAATTTATTCCCGTTTAAACCTAAATTGGAACAAAGTCCGAAAACACAAGAAAAGCCAAGATCGGTTTCTTCTGATAAAATTTATATAACTACATCAAAACCTCTAATACATTTCAAAAGAAAAGCAAATACTTCAACAAAAAGAAGAACGATTTCTGTCAAAAGACCACGTATTCTGATTGATGAAAGAAAGATTTTCCATAACTTAAGTCATGAATCTGATTCAAGAAAGAAGAACTATAATGTGTCTTCAGCATCAAATATGATAGTGCAAATTAACCTTTATACTCCAGAAAAGAACACTGAAATTACTACAGAAAGTAGTAATATTACAGAACCGTTTACTACTACCACAAGCACTATTCAAGCGAACCATTTCACACCAATGACACTCTATACCACAAATGTTCCCATAAACCTGTCTACGGCTCAAGTAGAAGATTTCCATGTTGGAAGTTCTGGATTTATACCTATAGAACATAGAACACTACCCCAACGACCTCCAATATTACCCCCATCGACAACATACCAACCTCCCTTTGATGTTACTATTTCAAGTACCGAAGGAGCATGGTATACCAAACCACCAGAAATCCTGAAGTTTGGTCATGAAGACGCCAAAATATCTGATGAATATAGAAGATACAGAGAGTTAGACTATCCAGAAAATACTTATACAAATAGGAGAAATTCAAGAGATCAATTTGATATGCATGATATTGAGCAGCAAACAATAATGCCTAAACTTAAGAATGACGTTGAATCAACCACTTCAGAAGTGACAACTGAAGAAAATGATTCACAAGAAGAAACTACGACAACTTCTACTACGACTCAAATCAACGGTCATTATAGAAGTGTGAATATAAATTCAAAATTTATAAGTACTTTATTAGATCCCAATTCAGAAATGAATAGAAAGCGTAGGCTTAATCTATTAGCCAAAGGATTTCGTAGGCCGGATTTCTCACTTTCATATACTGAAATTAAAAGAAATAAAACCCATGTTGCAGATAAAGAGAGATAAAACCAATATGTCTTAAATTTTTAATACCTACTTAATTTTCTACATCTGACATTCCAAGTGTCCCGCCGACTATTTTGTACTTACCCCCTTACTAATAAAGATTGTATAGTTACACAATGGTTACTCTCTGTCAAACTACCTGTTTAAGTTTGACATTAAAAAGAAAGGACACTGTGTAACTATACACCTGCTTTACAATTTTTATTGGTATGGGCATTAGTATTTAAGTTATTTATGTGTATAGTTGAAAGAGTGGGCACGTAATTTTGTAAATACATTTTATTATAATATTACGAGGTCCTGTTTTATTATACAAAAAGTAAAATAAAAGCTTCTTTATTAAAGTAATTAATTAAATTACCATTCGTGCAAAATTAATATACAAAACAAGAATGATGGATCGTGGCAGGTAGTAGAACTATCTAACGGGCGGTTCTTTGAAATAGCATGCTGTTAGTGCAGTACTGTACTAAAATACTATCTATACTGCTTTTCTGGTAGCGTTAACGTAAGAAACATTGAGCTTTAGTAGACGTTGTGCTCATAGATGGCGCTACTAATATACTCAGCTTTTACGTGAAAAAATGAGTTAGCTTTTGTAAACTTTTTCATATGTATCATAATGAATAAAGCTTTTTGCGATCTAATCTTGATTTTGGATGAAATGCAATTGTGAATCCAAAACTGACAGTACAAACGTAGGTATTAATAAATTTTATTTCAAAACTTAAATTTCTTTCTAGTGTTACATTATTTTCTTTGTGACCTACATAGTTTGACTCAAGTTTACGTAATCTAAAAAATATAGCTATAGCGGATTCCCGTTATAAGGTGAGGGGTTTTTTAAAACAATGAATATGACATATGGACCACTGTTAGCAAATTTTAACTTATAATATTAAAACTTTTACTCCCGTGACCTTATTGCAAGCTATAAAGTGACGTATGCCCTTTAGAACATGACCTAGTATATCCACTATCTCTTTCTATCCCACGCAATTCTATATTCAACATCGCAGCTCACGCATCTCAAGAAAACCCCCGTTACTTTTACCTGTGCAAAAAGGCTCTATCTGTAGAGAATTTGTGACGGAGCTAACTGGAGTCGACCGTCTCTTTCCCGCTTCAGATAACCTCGTAAGCTGTTAGAGCAGGTTGCATACAACACAAAACTACTACGGAATACCGGTGGTGCAAGTTTTTGACAGTACATATCAAACGGCAGTGTAGAGTTCATGAGATGAAAAATGTTTTGTATTCAATAGTTTTCCAGTGATTCCGTGTTATTTTATCATCAAAAACAATGATTGTTCTTGTGTTGTATTAATTTTTAAAAAGGATTATATTTTTAAGGTGAGTATTTATTATTTACTTTTAATGAGTGACAGTTACTAAAGCTGTGTCCACAAGAAAAATTTCTTTACGGAGTAAATAATTAGTCATCAATTAGGTCTTAATTTATGGAACAGGATACAAGAATAGTTATAAGTTGTAATGGTGAATAATGTACTGAAAAGTGCGTTGAATAAGAATATAGGTAAGTAACATGTAGGTATAAAAATGTTATTAAAGTGTAAATAACCATGCGGGTTGATATTGAATTTACTATAATTTTAACCTATTTGCCTTTCAAATGATGTAAAAGCTGCCGAATTACTTTTTTTGTGAGCTAAGTTTATAACAATTTATTGGCTTCATGTTATTCGGCTATCAAAACCATAGATTATTGCATTTTGGTTTATATTTTCCTATATTCAATAATAGTCAAAGTCGAAGTAACTTATTCAAATAAATTGAAACGTCTATATATTCTTACCACTCGTTCCAGATTTTTTTACTGACAAGAAAAATTAATAAAAGTCAATGTCTAATTTGCTATAAAGGTACAGTCACGTCTAAAAAATGTATACAGTTTAGAACTTTGTCACTTTGTTGTACTTGCCAATTGTCATTGATTTCTGTTCAAAAAAGTAAACGCTTTTAGAGTGACAAAGTTCGAAAGTGTATACATATTTAAAGTCGTGGCTTTACATAGGTACGTTTATTATAGCCGGACAAGAACTGGTAATGTTTTAACCGACTTCAAAAAAGGAGGAGGTTCTATGTTCGTTTGTATGATTTTTTTTTAATCTACGCAATCATTTGACTTTTAAAATAAAACACTTTTACGCACATTTTATGCAGTGCTGTTTTAATCTAATCACTTTTTTAGTACCAAAGAAATTTAATTTACCGACATTTTAGGCAGTTTTTAAAGGATTGTGGTTATAGGATTACGGTGTAATGAATATTGTATATATACGTGTTTTATTTCAAATTACAATAGAACGAGTGGAACTGAAATAAGTAATTATTTTTAAAATAAAAAAACATAAAATTTAGAATCTCATTGCAACAAAAAAGACACTAACTTGAGAGTGAACTCGATTCCAACGGAAGTTTGTTTACTTTTTTATTGAGAACGCACGCGCACAACCAAGAGGGGCCCAATTGTTTGACGATAACACCAAAATCGAAATGTCATATGTTTCATAAAATTGGCTTAGCTTTACATTTTTGTCAAAATTCACGATTGGCATCTTAAAATAAAGCTTTAAATGTTTTATCAAAGCATGTTTTTCTAATAAGTAATCATAAAACGGGAACGGTAACAATTGGGTACTTGACAATTTTTATTTTATACCATATAATATTATAATAATACTTTTTTGACAACGTCACATACATTGCTCCGATTCCAAAGTAAGAAGCTAAAGCACTTGTGTTATGGAAATCAGAGACAACGGTGGTATCACAAACACCCAGACCTGAGCTAATATAGAAAAGTTCATTTTCTAAATGGACCCAACCGGAGATCGAACCCGGGACCTCAGAGATGGCGACACCTTGAAAACCGGTGTACAAAGCCACTCGACCACGGAGGTCGTCAATATATAAATTAAATTAATGCATCGTAAAAGATATATCAGTGATTTTATTTTTCTGCGATCAATATTTATTGAGATATGATGCTTTTAATGTTGACATCATGGCGGCCGTGTGAAAACGCCCTATACAAAAAAACCCGCCTCTATCAAAAGACAAGTCAACTGAAAAGATGGAAACAGAACAAATATTGAATGCAACATAAAAACATAAGTCGGGTGAAAAGTAGGTATCAGAATAGTGACGTCACATTTCTCACCGCGCGGCGGTGGCGCGCAAAAGAAATTTGTGATTATCTAAGCAAATATGTTATTACAATGATGTTCCCGTAACAAGTTTTTTGTAATTATGTATGGATTCTAATAATCAACATTTTGTCACTGGAGCATTTTGATCTTTTAACAACTTTGGAGTCATAGTAAAATGTATCAAATCGAGCCAAAATGTTCGCGTAGGGGCTTTATTTGCTTCCTTTTTTGCTCTTTTATATCTTAAAAGTAGAATCCATTCTCAAGGCAAATACCCAATTGTTATATTAATAGAAACACGATCGAGCATCAGCAGACTTAGGACTCGTCTGACGATATCGCTGAAACCAACATAATCGAAGATTCTCGATAATCATCTTTAGCTTATTACAGTTACATACTTATGTTATAAAAACGATATGAAAAATAAACTAGTAAATCAATTAATTCATTTATGGTGACTATAAATAACCATTTGGGTACCTACTAATTTAATATAATTAATGTTAATACACAAACGGAATCAAATTCTTAACGTAAAAATATAAAAATCCGTTACAAAATCAAGTGTGGTCTACACTCAGTCAGTCATTTTATTGCACTCCAGTTATAATATCTTTGGTCCTGTACTAACGATAATTTAAAGACATGAACTACACCTAATTTTATCGACAAAAACACCCACATGTTGCGAACTATCCCCTCTCCTGTTGGAATGACCGCCATTCTAAATTTGACTTTTTATACAATACTAAATAATATACTTACTAGAAAAAAAATATAATTGACTTTTTATTTTAAATATCATTTCAAAAATAAAGAAAAGAGGGGGTACCTAATCGACACGTCTATTTTCAATCGTGTAAGTTTGTAACAGTTGTTGTAAACGCGCGAACTATTACAGACATCAATTATCACTTCCCAGCCCATTGTCTTTAGTTCAGTGACATGAGTTCGAGAAGTCACGGTGCCATTGTTGAGTGTTACTCAAAACTCACGACTTTGGCAACAAAATAGTTGAGTCCAATGGTACAGTCTTTCTATTCGGTGATGGTATTGACTATTTGTGATTTTGTCATTCTGAATAGAAATCTATAAGAATGCTATGAAAGTTGTAGTGCAGCAAAGTCACAAACGATTCGAATCCAGAGAGTTTTGAGGTCAAAATATCCATCTATCTAGGTGGTGTTGATATTTAAAAATATACAAATTTGTTTTTTACTACGATATTTTGTTCAATATTTCTATGCCAATAAGAAAAGTCTAGTTAAAGATATAATTCCCAAAATCTAAGCAGATAAGTATCATATAATTATGAAAAGCAATAATATTCTGGCATGGATAAATTATTTGTTAAGAATATGATCATATGACCTTTCGCAATTTTACTGACAAACTTGTAACAAAGAAAGAAAGAAAGAAGGATTGAAATATCGTTTTTTTTGTAATAATTTATAGTAAAATTAATTTTATTCAATGTCAATGTTTTTGTGGCCACAAAACAGTAAATACACTTAAAATGTCTACAAAAAATAGAAATTTGAAATTGGTTTCGGCTAATGATAGTTTCGGACCGTAAAAAGAAAACAGTACACTAGCTATTACCGGCACATACTTGTAAGGTTATAAATAACATTGTGACAAAAACGTTTGGAGTGATGCACCCAGCCTGGCTAATAACCGCATTCAGTTAAGTAACTACTGGTAATTAGACTTAACTGAAAAGGAAATTGCTGAGCTATTGAATCATAATGACCTGCTATTATCGAACATGAATGTCCAAAAGAAATACACTTAATAATTGTTATAACTAGTAATTCTTTGCTATGCATTCTAATATTGTGTGTTTTGATTCGTCTTGTGTAATTTATGTTTCTGAATCTCACTCAATATTAATTATTATAATACCAAAAAAAAATACAAGCGCCATATTTTTCCATTTCCATATTCCTTATATTTTTATGATCTATCACGTCTGATGGTAAGCGATGATGCGATCAACAAAGAAACGTGCTTGCCTAGAAGGTACCTATTCACTCATGACTTGAAAGCCCCCAGATTATACCTATCGGGAAACATAGACTCAGGCAAGAATTCATCTCTTTAGCGATACGGATGATAAAATATGAAGCAAAGTGCTTAGTTTTTGGAATATCCTGTTAAATTAATGCCATAAGAAAAAAAATAGTAAGTTTTTAAATTACTTCTTTTAAAACACTTAATGGGCGTATGTTACACCAAGAATAAGATGTTATGTAGAGATATGACATTCGCTTAAGACACTATGGTCTAAATAACCCGAAATCGGCCATTGTACACTTCTTACCCACAGCATTTCATTTACGTGTTAATTCTCTTGGTCAGTTGCAAAATTGTAGCATTGTTGGTGCCAGTAAAACAAGTTGCAGTTTAGTCATAGTAAACAATGTAACAATAGGGAAAATCTATCAGGCTAACAGTATAAGATTCTATATCTGTATTTATATTACCAATTTGATATAATTATAATGAAAAAGTGTATTGTCACATTAAACTAATACGTAGTTTCAGATCTTATGTGGTCCAAAAGAAATTAGAATCGCAATCACTGTAATAACTCGCATTATTTGATTTATTTTAAATAATAAATAAAATATCGAAGATAAATAAATATCTTAATTTTATTGCAACTAACAGATTATGTCAATGATAGAGGCGGGTTTGCAATTTGCGACAATTTACGTAACTGTTATTTTTTTTTATATTTCCAAACACTCAGTCTTTCAATTTTCTCGGATCACACAATAATCATTCTAGTTCATACATACTGCTTCATTAACTTTATTATATCAAAGCCTAAAACAATAGTGACGTAACCGTCGCGGTCTCGTGGACCGATCGTGTGGTAATCGTCGTCAAGTAGCGGTAGCTAGGTGATTTTGTTTCAAACCCCAATGTTGCATACTAGTGCAACTTATTGATTATTTCATTACCCAATTGATAGTTGGCAAGATGTCAGGGAGGTGCTCGGTGGCGCAGTGGTATAGCGCCTGGTTCTGCGATTGCGGAGGTCAAGCAGTTTTTGCAAGTGGGTGACCAAAAATTAATTGTCTTGTCCGTTGGTCTCGGCTGCATTTTGTAGTCACTAACACCCATCAATCCGCATTGGGCCCGTGTGGTGGGATATGGCCTATCTCTGTGCCCCAGCAGTGGGGACATTAAAAATGGCTGGTGTCGATGGGAGTTTTGGTTAGCAGGGTGCTTTTAATTTATTTTAAGTTCTTTTCATTCACCTGATTTATTATTATTAAAAGTATTATTTAGTTTTCAATCCCAACTACAAACAATGAGATTTGAACATTGCAAATTCAATAAAAATTTAGTCGTCAGTTGGCACGATTTATATGTATGTATGTTATGTGTAAAATAGCTTGCAGATCTTTCTTTATTCTAAGCTCACAGTTTCATTCTTATCATAAATTAACTTCTGGATAAAAGCACATAACTTCCAGACAAAACATAGACTTTGTTCTAAACACAGAAAAAATTTTAGATTTTTATATCTAAAATTTTATTTATTTAATTCGATTTTACTTACGCATTCCAGATGGCGGAAATAATATTCCAGAAACGGACAGCAGCCATTGTGTTTACTCAACCAAACCCTCTAATAATACTTCTTCTCATATCTTTGCTGGGATCATGTTCGAACCAAGTCATAAACAGAGCTCCACACTTCATTCCACAAATTGGGGACATGTCCCAGTTCAGTCTACCCGAAGATACACCAGTTGGAACACCAGTATACCACTTAAAAGGTTTGTTAATGGTCATGTTTACCAAGACTTTTGCTAAATACTTATTTTGGTTATTGACCAATGCTAAATGATTGTCAAAGATAATTTTGAATCTGATAACACTGATGATTTACACGTGCAGCCTGTGGGTTAATCATACGAAGGGAGCGGTAGACTCCCTTCGTGTTCAATACAATTATGCATTCAGTTCAGGATCCTGTTGCGGCTGCCCCGCTTCTGTAGTGCATCCACAATGTTTGCAGAGGCCGGTGTCGATAGTTTTGTCGCCATCATGCGCAAAAGAGCGGTCTCTATGGCACAGCGGACGCGGGCCAGCCGAAACAGCCTCCTGGCCGTGGTCGCAGAACGCCGCGAAGGTCCCTTTTTAGGGCATTGTCAGTCACTGCACGGACCAGTGCCCCCCTTTGTAAGATCTATGTGAATGGCTTTATGCTGGACCATAAATCTTAAGTATTTCTTGTTTTTAATCTAACATAGTTTTTAAGTCATACTAACACGACTCTGTATTAATTAATGGATCAAGTTATCTTAAATAAATGATTAATAATAATAATAACAAACGACAAACTCTTCTTCCTTTTTTCGGTCGCTAGTTAGATCAATTTAGAAAAATAATACTTTACTTAAACTTAATAGCACTTTATGTATTTTTATCAGTTCTGATAGTAACTTTTATCCCATTATACTTTCAGGTATTGACCCTGAAAACACTCCACTGAGGTATTCAATATCGGGACAATTCTTTACCGTGGACCAACTAACTGGTGTGGTTACACTTGCCAAGACACTGGACAGGGAGGAACAGGCGTCATTGGAAGTGATCATCAGCATCACGGGTACCTTCTTTCTAAAATCTACCATGAATAATAGTTAATCGAGTAAAACAACCAAAAGCATTAAAGATTGGTGTGATTCTGTCATCAACTTTGAAGATATCGAGATTTAGTTCCATAGAACTCTACCCAGTTTTGATATCTTATGTATAAACATTTGTAGATAATATGTTATTGCCATCGTTATTTGCAATAGTAATAGCATAACATTGATTACTCATAGAAATATATTCAGAGACTATTGTTATTTAACAAAATTGTAATTATTATAGCTCGTTAACCCCCTTTTGTTGTACCTTCAAGATAGACGTTAGACGAAGAAATATTTGGATTCTATGTTTTCTTTTGTTAGATGAAGGAATAGCGGGTACTGAACCAAATACCGTATCACTACGACGAGTGATTCCTGTCAAAGACGTCAATGACAATCCGCCTGTTTTTCACAATAGGCCTTATATTGTCAACATTAGTGAAGCAACACCCGTTGATACTGAAATCGAGGTAAGTAAAGTCACACAACCATAACATAAAACCTAGGTTATGTATAAGTAATCTAAACCACTTTAAATGAAACAAATTTGTTGCAGGTTACACCGAAAATAATTATATCCGATCGAGACGACGGAAACAATGCAAAAATACGCGTGATATGTTCTACCAAAGATAAAGGGAGTGATGCTGAAGCTTGTAACACATTTAGAACTTTTACTGAAATGGTAATAAACGAATTAAAACAATATTTAAGTAAAATATGACGAAAAAATCACAAGCTTCTTAACATCTTGTCTTCTCCTTACAGATATCACCAAACACATATGAGGTGCATTTGTACTTAAATAAACCACTTGACTTCGAGAGCAGATCCGCCTACGTCATCAGTTTGGAAGCAAGCGATACATTGGATAAGCCATTGCGAGCTCTAGCAAGCGTATCTGTCGCTGTACAGGATGTACAAGACCAGCCCCCTGCTTTTGTCAATGCCCCATATTCAGCGACAGTACCGGAAAATACACCACCGGTAAATTATTGTAAATATGTTTAAATTATTATCAAGAGTGTTGATATACAGATGAGTAATTAATTCTTATGTTTTAGAATACCAGTATTATGGAAATTATTGCTAAAGATGGTGATACTGCAAATACACGGCCTGTCTTACTTACTATCGAAGGAGATTCAGCGCAGTATTTTAAGCTTCTACCAGAGAGACCTTTAGGTCGTGCTGTATTGGTTGCTTCTGAGAATCCCATAGACAGAGAAAGCGACATTGTAATGCAAAATGGAGGCGTTTATAGTTTTTTTGTCAGAGCTACTGAAATGATTAATAGCGAAGTCCCATCTGATTACACAGTGACACCTGTAACAATCATTGTTACAGACGTTGACGATCATAGTCCACAGTTTAACAGAAAAGCTTTTGATATATCAATACCTGAAAATATAGAAAATGGTAGTCCGATTCCAGGGCTCTCAATTTATGTTGAGGATTATGATATTGGCCAGAATAGCAAATATGATTTAAAACTTCGGGACGTTTTCAATTCGCAAGGGGTGTTTGCGATAAGTACTGATCACGGTGAAGGACGAACATCATTAAGTATCAAAGTTCAAGATTCTTCAAAACTAGACTATGATGTTGATGACGATGAAATGAGACATTTCAGCTTTGATATCGTAGCGTCAGCAAATGATTTAGAATTGGCATCAGCTAGAGTTAACATTAAATTATTGGATATGAATGATAATGCACCAATCTTTCAAGAAACGAGTTTTAAATTTTATGTTTTGGAAAACTCAACAATTGGTACAAAAGTAGGTGATGTGCAAGCAACAGACAGAGACTACGGAATTTATGGTGAAATAGAATACTTTTTGACTGGATTCGGCTCAAACATGTTTCAAACTGATAAGAATAATGGTGGTATATATGTAGCTCAACTATTGGACTACGAGAAACAGAAAAGTTACAGCTTAACACTCTTTGCTAAAGATGGTGGTGACAAGGGTTCTTCTACTAGCATTTTTATTGACGTACTAGATGTAAATGACAATGCTCCAATTTTTGAGTTATTTGAATATAGCAGAACAATCAGGGATGGTGCAAATAGTTTTGAACCACAATTAGTCGTAAGAGTAAGTAGTTCTAGAGGTTTATCTTCTAATATAAACAAAAATATTAATTATTTATTTCTTTCCATCACACAATGGTTACACATAGTACTTTACTTATTGATAAAATAGTACAGAAAACGAGGAAGCAATTATGTAAATACTAGTGCCTGAGATAGGTTTCCAAAAAATCCCCAAAATTAAATCCATAAATCCAAAAGGGAAATACGCTATAGATACAGGTTTATTATTACATTACCTACATTATTAATTTTAGGCTACTGATGCAGATGGTCCTACTCAAGGTGGAGGACGCGTTCGTTATACTATAGAATCTGACAATAGCATAGCTCACAAAGGACATGTATTTAATATTGGAGAAGAGAGTGGTGAAATCTCTATCGTTGATAAAGTTGAAACTATGGACACACCCAGAGGACAATATGAGTTAGTCGTAAGAGCCACTGACTATGGTAAGATTAAGTCAAACAAAATGTACAGTTTGAAAGACAACATTTTTTACAAAATGTATTAGGACTTATGTACTAAAATAATATAGAAACGTGACGTTTTTTCTAGGCTCTCCAACCTTACATAATGAAACAAAAGTCTATATTAGAGTAGGAGTACCAGGAAATCAGCGACCAACATTCAAAGGCAATTACCACCATTATAAATATACTGTTTCACAAAAAAATCCAGATAGTAATGAAGAATTTACCTTTGATCTTAATCCCATGAACTATAAAGTTAGCCTTAGAGAAGATGCAAAGCCAGGAGAAAATGTCACTCAAGTTGTAGCTAATGATCCTGATGGCTTAGATGATCTTTTGACATATCACTTAATTTCTGGTTCAAAGGATAATTTTGTTATAAATGAAAAGTAAGTAGGTAGTGTCTTTATATATTTTTTATTAAAGGCGTTAATGATTATATTTTAATACCTTATATTATACTTTATTCCTTAAAACTTATTATTAATGAAAAATGCTTATTTCAGAACAGGCTTGATAACAGTTTCAAGTGACGCAAACCTTGACCGTGATATCAATGCAGACAAATATGAAATAATTGTTTCGGCTGTTGACAGTGGTATACCCATTCCCGAAACTGCTACTACAACTGTTTTTGTTACAATACAAGACGTCAATGATAAGCCTCCAATATTTAATATGACAGAAACTACAACATATATTTCAGAAAAGACTAAAGTTGGTCATTTGGTGACACAGATTATAGCTCATGATACAGATGTGAATTCTAAATTAAAATTTAGCTTGATAGATTCCATTAAAGCATTTTCTAAAGCTGGTGTTCAATTGAAGTCAAATTCAGCTTATGATTATAAACATGTATTTCAAATAGATGAAGATTCAGGTAAAATATTTGTTAATGGAAGCTTGGATTATAGCCAAGCATCGATTATAATATTAACCATCAAAGTTCAAGATATAAATGCGGAACTGTATAAAGATAAACAGTTTGCAATGACTGAGCATACTATTTATGTTCAGCCTTATGCAGACAAAAATCCTCAGTTTACAAATTCGGGTTGGTCAAGTTCTAGCCCTATAATACATCATAAAGTCAAAGAAGAACAGCCTATAGGCAGTACTGTTTTAGTTTTAATGGCGGAAGATCCCATATCAGGACACGTTGTGTCAAATTTCAAAGTAATAAATTCAGAAACAGATTTGTTGCAAGTTGATCCGTCAAGTGGACAAGTGTTGTTAACAAATCAATTAGATTACGAACGCTTAACGAGTCCTAACCTTACTTTGACCGTAAAGGCAACGAGTAATGATGGGAGTAAGCACAGTGAGGCAAAAATCATCATAGAAGTAATTAATTTGAATGATAACGCGCCAACATTTGACAAAGAGGTACTGACTAATCGTTTACTTTACTCGTATTTGCGTTATATGAAGATAATATCACAAAAAGACATTCTGTATATTTTTATTTACGAATTTCAGCTTTACAAGGTAAGCGTCTTGGAATCAATCCAGTACCCTGAAGTGATAGTTACTGTGCAAACTACTGACCAAGATGCCGTACTTACAGATGATGATAAACTGAATGGTTACTCCGAAGTACGTTATGTATTAAGAGGAGAGAATTCAGACCTATTTACTATCAATAACATAACAGGCGTTATTCAGGTTAATATAAAAAAGCGTGAAACTTGTAGGAATTCTGTTAATTCTATATAATCAACTTTGTATTCTTTATTGATTTTAGGTAGCAGAAAATAAAACGCTTGATCGTGAACGTCAGTCAGTTCTTCGGTTGGAGGTTGAAGCATACGATACACCAAAAGGGGGAGCGGATAGACTTAAATCTACTGCCACGATATTGGTAGATGTGCTAGACGTTGATGACAATACTCCTGTTTTTGAGAAAAGCGTTTATACAGGTAAATTATGATCCAAGCCGTGTTATTAAAAAAGATTTGTAATTCAGACATCTGTATGAATGTGGTGCTGTCACTTTTTTGACAATATTGTTTGAAAAATTAACATATTTTGTAATAACACGGTTTAATTTTATCTTACTATTATGAAACGTAATTAACAAATCATCTTAACTTTATTTTTTATCTTTCAAGCTGTGGTTCCCGAAAATGTGCCAATTGGAATAAGTGTAACTAAAGTCACTGCCTCAGATCCCGATGAAGGTTTGGGTGGAGAAATTAAATATGAATTTTTAGACGAAGGAGAAACTGGTGGTATTTAATATTTTGTATACTTATAAAGATTAATATATGAGTCCATCATAAATAGTCTTAATTTTCTAAATCTTTCAGGTTTTTTTATAATAGACTCTGCAACAGGAGAAATAATTACTAACAAAGATTTAACTGGTAGAGGTCGTACGGATCCCTACCGGTTGTTGATTGGTGCTACAGACGGTGGAGGCCATATAGGAGATACATCTTTGTCACTTTACATTGGAGACGTAAGTGCTAATGATGGTGTACCGCGATTCATAAGGCCGGCAGTAGGAGAAGTACTAAACGTTAGCGAGGTCAGTATAGAGATTAGTAGTTTAATCTAATAAATAAACTAATCACTGTAGTATTCGGTTTTGCGGCTTATGTTGTATATTTAAATAAAAACGCATTGTTTATTTTTTTTCGAATAGAATGCAACAATAGGATCACCAGTTTTCCAAGTAGTGGCCAGCGACCCCGATGATCCAACACAACCTTCTGGTCAACTATACTATTCTATTCAACAAAGCAATGCTGATGCGAAAACATTTGCAATCGGTAAGATTATTTCAGCATGTATGTGCGTTTTAGTTGAAGAAACTATGACATGCTTAGTTTCTAAAAATGTATTGATTTTCAGCAATGTGAGTAAACAAATATTGAGAGAACAACTAAATATTATCAACATTTTAAACTAATACTTGCATATCATTTATTTCAGATGCCCACACTGGTATGATCACTACCCGTCAATCGTTGGATCGGGAACGTAAGGCGTCTTACACGTTAGTACTGTTAGTCACAGACAGAGGTCAACCGCCTCAACAAAGTACTAGGATCGTTACAATTGCAATTACTGATGTTGATGATCACAAGCCACATTTTGCTAGAAACTTGGTAAGTAAACATTAATATGTTTTGAAGAAAATATATTGAAACACCAAAAATTAAGATTTAAGTACCTACCTAAAGATCAAATAAGAGATACCTAATGATAAAAAAATATCCACTCTGTCTTACAGGATGACCCTCCAATGCTTATGACTGTTAAGGAAGAAGTGCCAATCGGTACCGTTGTTGGTACAATAGAAGCCATTGACGAAGATATAGGAGACAATGCTGCCATAGATTATGCCATTACCGGTAACGATACAATTTAGTTATGTTTAAATCACTAAATAGATCAACTTAGCTACTTAAAATAATTGTAACATTTATCTTACAGCTGGTAACAATTTTGGACTGCTCAAGCTTGAGCGGCAAAATGATAGTAAAGCTTTATTGAAAGTAGCTGCAAGGCTTGATAGAGAAGAAATTTCAAGACAAATAATTACAGTGAAATGCTTTAAGTATGGCTCTCAGCTGAGACTTAGCAAGTCCTTCAATAGATTGGTAAAGTAAAGTTTTTATACGAATACAAGTCTACTACATATTTTAATTTTTCGTGTCAAAAGTATTAAACTAAAAATTGTATATTACAGGATCCTTCTGAAATTCAAATTCTAGTCAAAATTTTGGACGTTGATGATCACTTACCAGAATATGAAAGTCCAAATATGACAGTAGGAGTAAGGTTAAACGTACCAATTGATACTATTATTGCAACTGTTAAAGCTATAGATAGAGACCCTGAGGCATTACCCATAGCTTATAAAATTGTGAACATGAGTTTCGAATCACCAATCAAGTCGAAATCCTCTAATAACATCACTGACACAATCGTACTGAATAACGCCACTGGAGAAATAAAAATTATGAAAAACTTAATTCATTATGCTGAAGGAATATTCAGGTATTTTGTTTTTGGTATTCAATACGTTGGTTTGGTATTATGTATTAGTTATCATAATTCTAAACGTGTAGTGAAAGTTTTCACTAATAATATAATAATAAGAAAATATTACTGTTTTTATGAAATTAAATATTTATACAGGGTAATTTTTTGTCACTATCCAAATTTTAAGGATGTGTCATTCCATGAAATTGAACAGATTTCTCCAAGTTACATAATTTGTGTCGAAATACACAAATGTTGGTCATCTCTTACTAAAGTGATCACGTGATCTTTTGTATTTGTATGGATAGTATTATTTTTTACATTTGGCCCTATGTTTCTTAAAGAAAGTTGTTCATGTTCATAGACTGAACACATTCTTAAAATTTGGATAATGCCTAAAAATATCCGATATATCTGATGGAACCTCCTTCTTTATTCATTAGGACCATAAATTGTTTTCAGACTTCGTGTGCGGGCAAATAATTCACATGACCCTGAAAGATACAGTGATGTTCTAGTGGAGGTAAACCATGTAGTAATTTTGACTTTGACTTTAAAGTAAAAAATATTTGTGTGCTCTAACGTTATATGTCTGCCTGATATACGTATGATATTGTTATGTTTACTGAATTGGCTCTTTCATTATCTCTAGGTTGTGGTAGTTCGTGAAAGGGATCTGTTAAGGCTGGTCTTGCCTGGAGGAACAAGGGCGAGGTACAATCAGCTCAGAGACAGAATGTCTGTTGCCCTTGCACCACGAGGTCTTCGGATGCAATTGCACGATGCAACGCACACTGCATTCTATTTAAACCCAGGGTAGGTAGACGATAGGAGTAAACATAATTTATAAATATTGCAATGTACCTAATTTGTAAACTCTCAGTACGTTTAAAGCCTGACACAAGAATTCATAAATTATGTAAGAGGCCTTAAGTGCATGATAATTACAAACTTAAGATTGAATCGAACCTCAACTCAACCTCCTAATATTTAATTACCTCCATGACAAAAGGTGGTTTGCGAACTTAATATGAAAGGACATTTATTTATTTTTATATTTAAGCAACACTAATGTTGTACATGTTAACAATAAAATATTGGAGAGACTAAACTTAAGTTACACGACTGTAAATACAACAATTTCAAGTGACGACAAAATTCATACAAACTTTTATCCCCTATTTCGTTCCCTTAGGAGGTGAATTTTTAAAAATCCTTTCTTAGTGCACCCCTAGACCTCATAAGTAGCCTACGTGCCTTTGGAATCTCTAGACCCAGCGGTTTGGGCTGTGCGTTGATATGTCTGTCAGTCAGTCAGGGTCTTCTTCTTGTTTAAATTTAGTAATATAGGACATACAATTAATCGTTACTTCATGTTTCAGACCATGCTTCCAATTTCGCAAGACTGAGACAGGTGAGGCACTTACTCCAAAAGCGATGAAGGCGACCATCCGCTCCCTCGGAACGGAATTCCAAGAGATTTTGGAGTCCTACAATGTGCATAACATTACCAGTTGTGGGGTGTCTCGCACCAAACACACGCCAGCGCAACAAGCGCTGCTAGCATTAGCTGGTGTCTTGCCACTAGCAGCTTTTATTGCCATACTTGCTTTGTGCTGTCTGCACTCTAATGGTAAGTATTTGAAAGTGTGCTTATTAATAATTGATTTAATTAAGAGGCCCGACCTTTAACTGGATTACCGATTTTGAAATATGAATTGAATATTTGATTTTTAAACTAAACTTAATAATGTCTTACCTGATGATATATGAAATTGTAAATCCTGTCTTTTTTCATTTGAAAAGCCTAAGTGATTTAGTGTCTTACAAGAGTAAGCCAGGTGATATGTTTTGTAAACTTTTAGCCAAGAGACGGGCAAGGTCGGCATTGCTGATAGCTCGAGAGCCACCACCAATAGCGACGAGTAATATCTCTTCACCCACCCGACTCTACTCAGAACCCTTGTACACAACGTGACAAGAACAAGAAATATTAACAACTATTTAACAAAATAACTACCTACTTATGTAGTTCTGGGTTTTTGTACAAACATCTGTAAAGGCTTGATCATTTGGTTTATTGTTTGTAGTTTTGTTTGCCCAAGAGATAATTAAAGATTCTGAAAAATTTAAAAAGTATCAACATTTTTACTTAAGTATAATTTCAAATACATATTCAACATCTATCTACTTTGAACATTTCTAAAAGAACATATTTAAAACCCTAACAATGTGTTGATTTTTCTTGCCATTAAGAAAGCAAAATCATTCGTTCGTTTTGGAAGTTGGAACCAAATCAGGTTTATATCTATTGTAAATATTATTTTAAAACCTCAATCTCCATTACCTTGTGTATTAGTGGTTGATAAAAAATAGAATACTGTAAAATAAATTTAAAAATACTTATTATGTACAAAATAAATAATTGCGTGTCATCTACATTTATAAGGGTGTGATATTCTTGTAATTTATTAATTATGTTACAGAGTGCCTATAGGTCATATATATTAATTTATCATACTGTAAAAAGTCTATTTTAAACAACCAAAATTGTATAAATAAACCCTTATTAACATTTTAAATGCGTGTTTTTTAAAATAAAACAAGTTTTACCTGTAAATAAAACAAAACTGGATGTAAGTATATAAAATTATTTAAAAAATCATGATTATCAGTGCAAACAAGTGCGTAATGGTAATGAAAAAACCGATCAGTGATTGAGGAGGATGTGATAAAAAAAACTGATAGGTAACGCAAAAATTCATGTCATATATCTAATCGAATACTGATAAATAATAGAATTTGGTTAATCCAATTCAAGGATTGGGGTCTGTTTCACAAAGTCTGATTAGTTTAAACTAGTGGCTCTGTGAGGACCTCGCGTTAAAAAGTAGCAAATACATAATAATATACGCGCTCATAAGTTCTGTCACAACCTTATTATTTTCAAAGAGCATCATGTGCTTTTGGCATACCTACCTGTCCGCCATTTTGAAAAAAGTCGGTTTTGGAGGCCTGTGATAAAAGTGGTGCCAATCGATAGAATAAATCATTACAAACAAAAAGACTTTTTTCAAAATAGCGGACAGGTAGGTAGGTATGCCAGTCTTCATACATAAATGACCGATGACTCGAATATTGGCCAGAAATGTATTGATTGATTTTGAAATGTGAACTTTTATAAATGAATAATAATAATAATATATCAATATTTGACAACATCACATACATTGTTCCGATTCGAAAGTAAGTAGCTAAAGCAGTGTTATTAAAATCAGAGACAACGGTGGTATCACAAACACCCAGACCTGAGCCAATATAGAAAAGTTCGTTTTCTAAATTGACCCAACCGGGGATTGAACCCGGGACCTCAGAGATGGCGACACCTTGAAAACCGGTGTACAAAGCCACTCGACCACGGAGGTCGTCATTTTAACTTTAAGTCTTCTAAAAAAAATAGACAAATTTGATTTACATTGCTGACAAAAAAGGTTTGTGTTGTTTTTGATTATTTTTCAAAACGGTAAATATGATTTTTTTACATATCTCCGCCATTTTATGAAAAAATTTGAAAAACTGTATCAACCAAAAAATTATATATACTTAACTAGCTTCTGCCTGCGACTTCGTCCGTGTGGATATTTGAGAAAATCCATATAAAGAACCTTTAACCAGGATAGAAAGTATTCTGTTTAATTTCAAGAAAATCTGATCAGCCATTTTTCAGCGAGGAAATCGCGGGCGGAAGCTACATAGTTTATAAAATTCAGAACTGAATCCAGAGATATGACTATCCCGTTTTCGTTCCCGTTTCCGATGCTGTTCCCATTCTATTACATTTTTAGGTTTATTTACCTCCATTTAGGAAGTACATTTTTGGAAAATAACCAAATAATTTGTTTATAAAAGTAGGCTCCTACAAAGTTTCAAGTCGAAATGTCTATTTGACATTTTTTCATACAAAACTTGAACCCCCATTTCACCCCTTTAGGGATTGAATCACGTCCACCGTGATGGACTCGAAAATATTTAAAAAGTTGGAATCAGTTGAGAAATGCGACCTGTAAAGGAGAACCAACGGACATCCCGACACAGGAAGGACATACGAAAGCATTTTTGCCCAAGCTGGAGACGTTTCGCGCTCGCTCGGTCAATTAATACACTTAAGGCTCCTATATACCTCTAGTGGCGCCCTCATTTTAATTAAATTTATTGCTCTCTAAGTACATACATTTATTGGTTGTAAATAAACTATAGAACCTTAGTTTCAATCTGTACATGTGAATTTTCGATACAGTATGTACTTAGAGAGCAATAAATTTAAATAAAATGAGGGCGCCACTTGAGGTATATAGGGGCCTTAACGAGTAATTTCATATAAATTCTGTTCCATTTTTAAATTAAACAAGAAGTAATGCCTAATCAGTGAAACAGAAACTATAAAATAAAAACTTTTCTCCGCTTATGTTGGACACAGACTGACTAATTTGTGCCCGCGGCCTTCTATCATATAAGGATACCACGCTAATTTTTTTTCGCCACAGCTTGCGTCGCTACAACGTCGTTCGACATTGGGTATTGGACCTGATTTTAGTTATATTTGTTCCAACCAGTTTTATTAATATGACTGTCTTTTTCTAGCCAACCAATATTAGCATTGAACCTCTACCTGTTTGCCTTACACTCAGCAAAAGGCTGTTAATTGAGGAACCGCAAACAAAGCAAAACGTTCAAACTTAAATAATATATTATAAACTAGTGACTCGCCCTTGCTTCGCTTCGGTGTGACCTATAGATTTTATACATAAAGATTCATCTTTAAAATTGTTTTTTGTTCCTAACTTTAAAAAATCTTTAGGCACATTAATGTTTATATTCCAAATAAATCTATATTCCAAATTTTAGCACCCTAGGCTTAGTAGATTGGATTTCGTAGGACTGTTTGATCGCACCGCGCATTTTTCATACTTTATCTAAGCATTTTAGGGTTCCGTACCCAAAGGGTAAAACAAGAACCCTATTACTAAGACTCCGCTGTCCGTCTGTCTGTCCGTCTGTTGCCGCTATAACAACAAATACTAAGAAACAGAATGAAATAAATATTTTATGGGGCGCCCATACAACAAACGTGATTTTTTTTTTGCTCCTTTTGGCTCGATGTTGATAACGGCAACAGGTATTGGCTTGAAATATTTACAGAATATTTAGTTACATATTTATTTATTTAGTTAAAAAAAATTAAGGGGTGCTCCCATACAACAGACATGACTTTTTTGCCGTTTTTAAACATAATTGTACGGAACCTTTCGTGCGCGAGTCCGACCCGCAATTGGCCGGTTTTTCGGAAATAAAATATAGCCTATGTTATTTGCTGATAATGTAGCTTTCTATAGGTTAAAGAATTTATAAATCAGATCAGTAGTTTATGAGTTTATTCATTACAATGAAACAAACCCAGCAAACATTTTTGGTTAAAATTAGTACCTATAGATACAATTTTAGGTCGAAATTTTTATGATGACCTTATCAACGCACCTCGAATCAACGACATCGAATTTACTTTAATAAATTCAATTCAAAACTCGTTTATTCAGTCTAGACTGTTACAAGCACTTGTGAATGTCGAAGAAGCTACGCCATCGGTTCGCAAACCCTAAGCGGGAGACCTTGTAAAGAGAAGAGCTGGCAAGAAACTCGTATAGGCAAAAAAACACGTGCTGGCGACGTATTTTTCAACGTTAATAAAAAAAAATAGTTTTGTCTTAGTGTCGATTTTAGTGTTCTCCAAAAAAAATTAAAAATATCTTCAATGTACAGAATTGGATCGGTTACAGTTTTATTATAAGTATAGATTCATAGATAATACGTAGGCCATGATCTTTGGGTAAACATTCTGATTGTGTATTCCAATAAGCACACTTGTGTGAGCCAGTTCCACGGTGGCACCATGATAAGTGAATCACTCGCAATAATCATTGCTATAATAACAACCCTTGCGGTAATATGGGTGAAACGTAATAATGGAGTTTGTAAATCAAAGAGACGGTTAGATGGGAAAACATGTCTGGTTACTGGTGGGACAGCTGGGATTGGTTTGGAGACTGCGAAGGAACTAGCGAGACGTGGAGCCAGAGTAATTGTGGCCTGTCCATTCCCTCGGGAAGGGCACGATGCGGAGAAGACCATCAAGAAAGAAACTGGTAACCAGAATGTCATATACAAGGAACTAAACCTGGCATCTTTGCAGTCCACGCGGGAATTAGCTCAAGATATATTGCAATCAGAGCACCGATTAGATGTTCTGATAAACAATGCTGGCGTTGGCTCCATTAATAAATTGACCAAAGATGGCATGCTTTACACAATGCAGATCAACTACTATGGACACTTCTTGCTCACCAATTTACTGTTACCTCTGTTGCAGAAGACGGGAACTCCGAAAGATAAAAGTAGAATTGTAAATGTAGCATCAATTTTGCATTACACTGGTCACTACGATTTTGGGAATATGAACAAACCTGGTGTTCGGTCTTATTTGCAAAGTTATAGCAACAGCAAATTCTGTTTGTTATTATTTGCTCAGGAGTTGGCGAAAAGGGTGAAAGGGAGTAATGTGGTGGTGAACTCTATTGACCCCGGAACAGTTGGAACGCGTATATACAAACAGAATTTCGGAAAATTTGGAGGTTTACTTATTAAGCTGTGGCTCTTAATTTTCTCAAAGACTCCTTGGGAAGGAGCCCAGTCAAGTATTTACGCAGCAATCGATGAAAGTGTTGGTGACATCAACGGTGGATTCTTTAGGGATTGCAAACTAGTGAAAGCGAAGTATTCGGCTTACGATGCGGAGGCAGCTCAAAAACTTTGGTTGGAATCTGAAAAACTAGTTCAATGGAATGCGCTGTCTCAAGTTGCTGATAAGTGAATTCACGCATCAAAAATTGACAATATTTTAGTTTCGATTAATTATGTTTTTAATGTTAGGTAAGTAATTGATTTGGTTAAAATAAAGATTTGGTTGACATGAGTCATGAAAGAACAAAATACATTTGGTCCTATTGCACCGGAGTGATTATTGGAGACTAGTTGATTTTTTTGTATAGTACATAATTTAACATAAATACTTTGCAACATTGTTTTATATCACTCTAGTATCTACTTACATTGACTTCGTCTTATCAGTTAAGTAAATATGGCTTAGCCTGTTATGATTAATGGTTGACCAAGTTAAACACTGCTTTAAATACACAATTTTTGTCAACTCGATCTAGAATGCGGTAGTGTTTTTTATTATTTAACATCTCGATGTGAAGGTAAAGACTAATGGCAATCGTTGACCAAAGTCAAAGTTAAGTAACGTGATTAATGATTTTATACGACATATAGCCGAATACTCAAACGATACTCAACTTTGAGGGGCGCTCAAACATCATGCTGTCTTTGTCGTATCTTTGGCATTTAATGCGACAGGACGATTTTGAGAGCCTCTCAAAGTTGAGTGACGTTTGAGTATTCGGCCAATACACTTTCAATTTAGTTCTGGCTGTGGGGTCAAAAATACGGCGTTTCGGGAACCAAAGATTTCTTTTGGCAGAATTGGTCCTTAGGACTTAGGACCCAAGCATGAATCAAAGAAGTGGAGCCACCATGATTATTTTAGTAATTTTTTGAGGTTTTGGCCTTCAGTCCAATATTGATAGTTTTATTGTTTAAGCTACTATGCCAAGTTTGATATCATATTCGTATGAATTAATTATTTGCACTCTTCATATGTTAAACTATGTAAAATAAAAAAAAATTACGCTTGGTCAAGGAAAAAAATCCATTAAATACACAAACTGGAGTATTTGAAAAAGAAAAATACCATGTAGAGCTCTGTTATCCTGTTATATATTTTATATTTAAAATATTCATATAAGAAAATATTCTTGTTTGGTTTGGTTATAAGAAAATATTAAAAAATAACTTCGGTGACGGTTTAAGGAAGATTATAAAGTAGGTGCTTCCTTAGTTCTCTCGAAATTTTTACATTTTTCATCAAAAGAAAGAGAAAACTATGCAGCCTAAAAAATGTTTAAGAATCTGCAAGCAGCGCTCTTTCATAGATACCCCATATGCTTCGAATCATCTTTTATTTATTTTCAAAATAGTTGGGCAAACATATATTTCCGAGTCATACTTTTAAAACAGCACGGTAAGTTAAACAGTTGAACTACGAAAACATCTTCTATTATGTACGGCATAAAGACGGTGTCAAGGTCAACATGTATGTATAGTCTGACGTGCCGCTGACTGTACGTAAGTTATATTATTTCAAAAATTAGTTACATGAGCTTTGTAAGATTTTTTTATGCTTTATTTTGTATATGCAAATAAGAACATTATTTTAATATTTTCGGTGACCTAAAAAAATGTGGTTGACAATTTTTATTATTGTGTATTTTTCAAGAACTGCTTAATAAATTGCATTTTTATACCAAAAATAAATTCTACGTTATTGATTAATCCGAAAATTTAAGGAATCCCCCCCACTTCGTATACCCGTCTTAGAAACACTAAGATCAATCCTGCTGAAGGAAACCTTTTCAGCAATGGCCATTATCTTCGTTTTTAGGGTTCCGTACCAAAATGGTAAAAAGGAACCCTTATGGTGCGACTCAGTCTGTCTGTCACAGCAGGATATCTCGAGAACCACTAATGCTATCAACTTGAAATTTGGAATAGTTTTAGATGACTTTTTTTTGCTTGTTTTGTCGTTTATACCGTTCGTAGGTACTTATTAAGGGATCCAGATCATAATATCGACAGTCACTGCATCGACAGTCGCCGTACCGAAAACGCTCCATCGACGGGTTAATGAATCGATGGTACGCTACATCGAGTATAATACTCCGATTCCTCCGTATCCAAAGTAAGTAGCTAAAGCACTTGTGTTATGGAAATCAGAGACAACGGTGGTATCACAAACACCCAGACCTGAGCCAATATGGAAAAGTTCGTTTTCTAAATTGACCCAACCAGGGATTGAACCCGAAAACCTTGAAAACCGGTGTACAAAGCCACTCGACCACGGAGGTCGTCGTCGGTCGTATGTATGTTATAAGTACATACATACGAATCTAATCAAATCTTTACAGTAAGTATAATTGGAAATTTCCTTTTGGTGTCAGTTTCACAATGACAATCAGAATGAGTTAGTTACCCTTATTTAAGACCTCATACTATTTACAATCCTACTGCAGTACATCACCGTTGAGACGACGAAAACGATGAGGGTTCTGATCACTTTTTAATTCGAATTAACTAAAAAACCCTACTGCAGTACGTAACCGTTGAGACGACGTATGACAAAAAGACATCATAATAATTATACGAGCAAAACACACGAGACGTTCAATTGCTAAGCTTGAAACATTAGGAAATTTAATAAATCATGAAGTATGTAATTAATTTATCATAATAAAAATGTAAAAAAGATAACTATTGAAATATCTTCGTAATTCGTATTTTTGATATTTATACACCTGATCCTGAGTTGGAGAGGCTGGTTATCTGTCATACAGGTCTACTAGCTGTACCTGATGTCGAGGTGATTCCTTGGTACACACGACGGCACCTCAGACTATACATGTTGACCTTGAGACCGCCTTTATGCCCTACGTAATAAAAGCTGTTTTCGCAGTTTAACTGTATAACCTGACGTGCTGTCGTGTGTACATTGGTGAGATGGCGCTGGCTTGCAGCGTAAGAGTTGATATACTAGAAGTAATTCGACGTTCCCACTAGTGATCGGTAGCTCAACGGTCAGAGCATTGGACCGGATATCCAAAGGTCGCGGGTTCGATTCCTGGTATTTTTTCTAGTATATTATTTAGTATTATACAATTAATTTGTTTTCACACATTATAGTAAACTGTAAGTAGTATTTAATTACTGAAATACGCACTATTCATATTGACTAGAGAAACCAGAAACATTTTAACTTTAATAAAAAAAATACTACTAAAATAAAAGGTCAATATCCTGCAATCGGAAGTGCAAGGTGAAGGTCGTGCAATTAAAGTTTTATAACACACCCTTAGTCCTTAAACAAGGTGACTGACTTTTGAAGTGGTTTGGGTTGACCCAGATTTTTTAATTATTTGATTCGATTTTGTTCGCAAAACAGGAAGTCTTGGTAAGCAGGAACATTGACCATATTTTGTTAAAATGTCTCGAGTTTTGAGAATTCATTGACAATCGCTTTCTGTGTAAGCAATAGCCTTAAAACAATGTTATTTTTTCCCGCTAGTTCCACTATAAATGTGGCTGTTTGGATGTTTAGATGATTGGATGTTTGTTGCTCAATCACGCCAAAACAGCTGAACGGATTTAGATAAAATTTGGCACACAGTGTAAAGTCTGGATTAACACATAAAATACTTTTTATCCCGGTTAAAGGTTCCCTAAAGATTTACCGCATGTCCACGCAGATGAAGTCGCGGGCGGAAGCTAGTAATGCTTAGAAATGAATGGCTTATTATAATCACTGTTCTGTTTATTCATTTTGGTTTGGACTCTGGACTCTAGAGAGAACAAAATTAAATAGAATAAAAATGGAATTAACAGTTGGTATGTGTCTACTTTGAGATATCATTAGTCAAAATGTAATCTTGTATATATAACAAATGAAACATATTTTGTGAATAATGTTTTACCAGGTATACACCGGGCGATTTTTGTTGATAAATTATTATCGGTCGACATAAAATCGGTCACTTGCGATCTGAACGTTCAGGCGTTTCAAATAGCAAGCGATTTAGCAGTTGATCAACTAAAATCGCCTCGTATGAACCCGCTATTAGTTTGAAAACTATTTTGATAAAAAGAGAGTCAAAAATGAACCTATTAAACCCAAGTGACGCAGGTCCCAGCGGAATATTTTAGCTTGAAATAAACCTGTCCTAAGTGAAGTAGCATCTCCACATTCTAAAAAACCGCAGACAAATAACATAATAGAATATAAGAACAAACAGTCGCCAAAAGTGCTAATTCCGGTCACGCAAGTACAAATTATACATTCTGTGTATTCTAGCCAGAAGCGCTGCAGCACTGGTTGTATATTTATCTATTTATAACACACATCTTTCTTTACAGTACAGTACTGTCGCTTGTCTACTCATTGGGTGTACTGTAAAGATAGACAATGTCGTAGGATATTCGTACAAATTGGATCTTTGTAATATTCCTAGTCTAAATTTATAAAAGAACAAACTGACTGAGTGATTGACTAACTGACATAATAAATCAACGCACAGCCCAAACCGCTGGGTCTAGAGATTTTTTTCTAGAGATTATGATCAAAACCTACAAAATAACCATTTCTGTTTTATTGTTTTTAGCTAAATTGTATGATTCTAAATTAAAGAGAATTTGTCAATTCAAAAGGTTTGATTTAGTCAGAGCCAAAGCATGAAACATGATTGAATGTAATGTTTTCATTGAGTTTCTTAGAACTTTGGGACCGTATATATATAGACCTTAGTAAGCATATAACGTATAATTTAATTTGAACCTCCACGAGTTCCTGAAAAAACGATCTTGGCATTTAAACAGATAAACAATCCTATAAGTAAACATTTTTTCTTTTGTAGTAACGGAACCCTAAAACCATAATTATGTGAATTGACAATGTGGTTATTGCTCTTGCTTCATTTCCATTAACCGCTACTATTACCCAAACTTTACCAGCAAAACATCCTTATTGGTACAGCGTATAATATGCCATAACTACGGCTACGTCCATATCTGCGGGTCTGTATTTGTGACAATCATTAAAAGATGACCTCATCAGAGATTAAACACCAATTTACCAATTAGTTACATTATGCTAATTTGCTAAGACATTAAAGACGGTCATCACTGAGCAAATCACTAGGGACAGTCATGAGCAAAGTCAATGTTGCGTACACTAGGTATATTATAAAAAACCCAAAAAAATTAAAACTGATTTATTCAGTCTAGGCTGTTACAAACACTTGTGAATGTCAAAGAAGCTACGCCATCGGTTCTCAAACCCTAAGCGGGAGACCTTGTGACGAGAAGAACTGGCAAGAAACTCGTCAAGGGTTGCTTTTTTCTCCCTGTATATTTCATACAGTCGTAAAAGTTTTAAATATGAGGTCAGCTTTTAAAGTGACGTCATTTTCCATTACAATAATTAACAAAGTTTACATTCAATGGTAGGTAAAATAATTTTCAACTAGTTGAGGAATCGCTGTCTATAATGTGCCTAGGTACCTAAATAACTTGAATAACTTAGATCTGTTTTATTATGATGAAACGATCGTTTGATATCGTATTATAACGAAAAGATTAAAAATTAATAATATTTTTTGACAAAAGATTGAAAAGTTAGCTTTTATAACTTAAATGAAAACAAATGCACAATTGATTGGTTTTCACTTACATCATACAATCATAAATTTTTGACAAATAAATATTTCTACAACTCAAAGCAATAGCAATAGCGATACCAATGCACTGTCTTGTCATTATGATAACACAATGACAAGGACGGAAGTACATTGACGTCATAAACTATAGCGATTTGAAAGCAACTGAGTGAGGCGGTAGGCCTGCTGCCTCCCTAGCATGACCACTGAAACACAATATGATATAGCGATTTATCAACTGTCGAAAAAAAAATGGTTTTTGACTGTTGAGTGTCGATAAAACGCTATATCACGCGATAAAATATATCGTGTTTCGGTGTTCATGCTAAGGGGCTGGTCTTTCTTCCATGTGGTGTAATAAATAATTATAATAAATATTTGACAACATCACATACATTGCTCCGATTCCAAAGTAAGTAGCTAAAGCAATTTTATTGTGTTATGGAAATCAGAGACAACGGTGGTATCACAAACACCCAGACCTGAGACAATACAGAAAAGTTCGTTTTCTAAATTGACCCAACCGGGGATCGAACCCGAGATCTCAGAGATGGCGACACCTTGAAAACCGGTGTACAAAGCCACTCGACCACGGAGGTCATCAATTATGACGAGCGAAATCTAAAAAAATGTTATGATCTGCATTACTCGTCCGTGGATCTGCATAGTGAATTTACATGCTTTGATAACTTGTTTGTGTTACCACCGTTGTCTCTGATTTCCATAACACAAACGTGCTTTAGCTACTTACTTTGGAATCGGAACAATGAAGGTGATGTTGTCAAATATTTATTATTATCATTATTATTATTAACTTTACATATACATATATGGACATTTTGCTCTGAAAATTGCTTAAAGAAAACAACCAACACAACAGATAGAAAAAGTACCAACCTACTTTTTTTATATGTCTTTAGTTCGAAGAGCATCATAGATAGGCATATTATCTCTACGTGTCAGATTAAGGTACCTTCATTAAATTAATGTAAATAATAGGAAAAACATATTGTTTACACGAAAACTATCTAGTGTTTGTTATTCTGTGAAGCTGCACGTCACCATGTTCCTGACATTTTTGTTGACGTTACCCCCAAAGAGTAAATCTTTTATATTCCAGAGTGACAAGAACTCATCAGAAACTGTACATTTTTCTGTTTGATATTTTTCTATTGTATTTTGTGTGATGTGTTTTGAAAATAATCATATTTTTCCATTTAGAATCAACAAGACTGTTTACTATTTATTACAATCGATTGAAGGGACAAGCTTCAAATTGAAAAACAAACGCATTTTTTCAAAAACATATTCTTAGGTATATATAGGTAATTTATTTTTGTTTTTAGAATAAACTATGTCGGGACTTACACCATGTACCTGTTTATTTTTGAGACTCCGATATTTTGGCGCCGTTGCATGCGCTATGGTTAAAATTTTAATAACCATAGAAATTTAAAATATTCCTTTTTTTATTTTATATTTATTTAACAATCAAGGATGCGGACACCATAGAGTCTATTTTCGTAGAAACCATTACGGGACGCCTGTACCCAGTAGTAAGCATCGCGTAAATAAATAAAAATATTACAGATAAATGACACCGATAATTTAGACTTGCCGTCTCTATTGCTACAGAGAAGACTATGGTAGACCCAAACCACTTATGTCTATTCTATTGCCAAGCTAAGCAAAGCTCATAGGTAACAGGAACTTAACCTTTCAACGCCCGGAAAATAAGACACAATAGATATTCCATTGTTATCCAGCCGCCTGCGCCCGCTCGGGCGTTGATGAATTAAAATAATATTCTATATTTTAAGTACTTGTATGGTAACTAAATAATTAATAGACATCATACTAGTAAACAAGAATAAGTATAGAACGGCAAGTCCTTTTACCCAACATGCCGTTTTGTCATTTTGGTCGTTCTACTAATATGACTATTTTAAATTTCAGACGTTTTACTAGTAGGTCGTTTTGCTTTTGTGTCGTTCGTCCGAGAAAGACATTTTACTAAATTGTCCTTGTGATACGGAGGGAGTATAAGTATAACATACCTTTGATACATCCATGACGCGGGAACTAATGCCCATGTTCATCACAATGGGATGAACATGGGCATTCACATTGGGAATGGGTCTGCTTCTGCCTACCTGTCTTAACGTTTATTGAATTGTATGAATTGATATATATTATATATTTTTGTAACAGCCTAGACTGAACCTTAAGTTTTGAATTAAGCTTGAACCCTGTAAATTGATTCAGTAGAAATGAGCGAATTAAATAATGTTATTTATTTATAAATCTATGTTGATTGTAACATGTATGAATGTAATGTCTGGAAACGATATACATATTTGTAAATATCGTTCCTTCTAATAAAGCTGATAAGTTTTTTGCGCCCATTTTACGTGTCAGCTAAAAGACGTCATAATGGGTGGTAGGATAAAAGAATTGACGATTTCAAAATGCTTATTATGTAAGCTTATTTCAATAAAGATTCTTTCCATTTTCCATTACAATTTCAATGCTAACAGCTCCTGGTAGCATGACCTGGTGCCATACCGGCTAACTGACATGGCTATCGTAATCGCTTTTACTTGACAGATGGATGTGACACATTGCTAATTCTTTTTGGCATAAAAAAAACTTACCAAAGAAAAGTAGCAATGTATCACACCCATCTGTCAAAAGAAAGCGATTTCGATAGCCATGTAAGTTAGCCGGTATGGCCCCAGACCACCGAAACCCGATATACAACATGTTACAAAAAGCCCCTAAAGCCGAATATGGTAGAAATGGTACCATGCATACCCGGAAAATTATTACAACCCCTGAACACCACAACGTTTTTGTTTTATTTTTTAATAAACTACTTAGTGGCACCCTTAAGGTAGCGGCAAGGGCGCTGACTGCCCACCGTTGGCTTTTTCTTATTGACATTATGAAATATATTTTACGACACATGATTTAATGCTCTAATTTCAATGACAAGTTAATTACTGGGTTGGAGCGGTGCCGTTGCGGTGCCCGTATAGTGTGCCATGAGACCTAAATTGTGTTTTGTTTTGCCCATTGATGGGATAGATTATCAAAAACTACTGTCTATTTGCATCTAGGGTTTTTTATAAGAGATAGGCAAGAGCTTGACCGCTATCACGGCTGGTGGTAAGTGATGATGCGATCTACGATGAAACGCGCTTGCCTAGAAGTAACCTATTCACTCGTGACTTGAAGGCCCCCAGATGGTACCTATCAGGAAACACAGACTCAGGTAAGTAGTTCCACTCTCTAGCGGAACGAATGATAAAAATTGAAGCAAATCGCTAGGCGCGAGTCTTTGGGATATCCACCAAAAATTGAAGGTGCAGATTCATACGTCTGGTCGTCCGATGGAAGAAGAGAGATGGCGGAATTAGGTTGTGCAATTCCGCTGCACACTCTCCGAAATGTATCCGATAAAAAACCGTTAAGCTTACAACCTTGTGTCTATGCTCGAGGCTTTTGAGCTTAGTAGAGAAAATCTGATACGGAATTCTGAAAGGGAATATCGGTAGTGTATGAAAATTCCGAACAGAAGAAAACCGCATGTGTGTGGTAGGTCCATAGATTTGTATGGATTAACTGCGTTCGAAAAGATTCCGTTTCAGAATTCCGAATCAAAATAAAATTCCGTCTGTATGTGGCCAGTTGTGTCATTAGATCCAAAGGCAGCCACATCCAGTTTCACCAAAATGGAGGAAAATAATTTGGTTTCTCAATAGTGCAGTTACTATGGGATACTTTTTGCTGTTTTTGCTACAAAGTGTATTTATTGAAATAATATATTGTAATTTACGGAAGTTGTATTTATTTTCAAAGTTTCCGCTCGTCTCACGTGAGTCGTAGGGGTGTGGGATAAGTTAACCAACGACTCGGTTCCTCCTTACTTTGCTTGTCTACATAGGTAGCAATTGTTCAGAAAACAATATGAGGACAATCACCTTTTCGTTGTTGTTGGAAATGAGATCATTAACTGCCAACAACAAACAATCTAGGTAATAAATTATATTATCTTTATTAAGGACGCAAACTAAAGGGCGTATTCTGTTCATGAAACTAAACAAAGGAGAATGCCCATAATATATGGACGAAAAACCCAAAGCTCACTTCGATCGATTACAATAATACTTTTGCCAATTAATGAGTTATACTCTTATTAAATAATTTAATCAGTGCTTGTGGCAAGATTTAAATTTATGGAACATGAAGTAATATAATTATTTAAATGTTAGTAATCATAATTACCTACATCGTTATGACTAATTAATTGGAACAACTTTAAAGCTGATCGATTAAATTCAATTTCTAGGTTTTTCTGAGCCGTATGAACATAATGTTTCATGTTATCTCAAAATCTGATAGCAAGTGCCACCAACACTGTATAGGAAAATAGGTGATAAAACCCTAACGGCTGAATGTAGATACACTCTTTTGTTTAGTTAACATAGTGTATTGCTTACATGACTTCGAACAAATAGATAAAACCATAAACATTGTCTTCATCTTTATTTATCTCTTGCAAATATGTTTCTTTCAGGACATGCATTATTTATTTAAGGAATATTAAAAAAGTATTTCCTTATTTTTAACTAGTAAACACTTTAAGTGATTGATTTAGTTCACAACTGAATCACTCATTTAAAAAAAAATTTCAAAGTGCAAACTTAAAAACTGGCTAAGTGCATGTCGGGTCACGCGCAGTAAAGGGTTCCGCGGTTACCTTATACAATTACCATATGGCTATAAACTTATATTTACTTTCTGTTTTACACAACTAACGACTAAAACTGAATATATTACCTAACTTTTCAATGAAAATTGTTCTTCGAAAACTTTTCCATTATAAATTAATTTTGTAACTTGATCGACTATTTCCATTTAACTGGTAAAGCTTACCTAGCAGTGATAGGATTTTTTATAACTTCAGTATATTATGCACTACTATTCTGAATTTTTTCACGTTTCCAAAAGCAACCGTTTACCTGGTCTAGAACGACAACGACACTTTTGTTAGAGTTACTAACAAAATTTTGCAATTTATTACTTAATATTTCACAAACGGATCCCTGAATCAAAAAGTAGTTTGCACAAACCTATAATAGTATTGAACAATCTATCCAAAGACACCACGCACTATCAGATTGATGAGAAATTAATTTTTCATCCCCACTTTACATCTAGAGGAGGTACACTAAAAAACCTCCTTCAAAAAACCTAAAAACAAAAACAGTTTCAAAATTAAATACCTCTAAAAAGCAAGATATAATATTTGAATTATTAGTTACGCATATCAATAATAATAAAACACGTCTATTGAAGTCGGGTGGGGCGGGAGGACCATCTTTTCTTTTTCTAATTCTAAAAGCCCAATCTGACTTCATAAGACGTATTTTATTAATATTGATATGCGTAACTAATAATTCAAATATTATAATATCTTGCTTTTTAGAGGTATTTAATTTTGAAGCTGTTTTTGTTTTTAGGAAAAGCTTTTTTAGTTTCTACTTTTTAGTGGTAGGTATGTACGCGTGTAAATATTTTTTCTTTACATAATATTTGTGGTAAGGTATGTAAGCGTGTACATTTTTTTTAACTTCATATAATATTTTCTATGGTACAACGCTCATAACTCAATTTCAAAATTCACGCTGTTTGTTTTTCGAGTTTTTGGAGTTCCGTTGTGCCTTCGTACTTCGTAGTCCAAGTCTAGTCCAAAACGTCGCAGATCATAGCTCGGTGGGTTTTGGATTGTCATAAACCAACCAATATCTCAATCACTATACATATCCTATTTGACTTTGAGGAGTTCCCTTGTGTATATTCGAAGTCCAAGGTCCAATACCAATGAAATTGAAATGTGACTATTTTTGCAGTTTCCCCTACCCTTTTAAACAAAGAAAGAATCATTGAGATCGGTTCATAAATAAAGAAGTTATACCTGAAAATCCGTAAAACTCGTGCGATGGTAAGCTAAATAATTGTTATTTTTCAGGATTGTGACAAAACTACTAGCCAGATCTCTATATTTTTTTTATGGAACCACACACAAACTATTTTCTTTCAAATAAAAAAAGAATTATTGAAATCGGTTAACAACTGGTGAAGTTACGTTAAAACATACATAAACAACAAAAAAAAATTACCGTCGACTTAATAACCTCCTCTTTATTTGAAGTCAGTTTAAAATATTTTTCGTGATTTTATTCTACCGCTTTTTCGGCGTAATTATATACATATTCATGCTAAATTTCAGCTTTCTAGTACTTAGCCTTTGAGCTAAGTCGCGGATGGACGGATAGACAGGGATAGACAGAAATGTACATGGCGAAAATATACTTGACTACGGAATCCTAGAAATGGCTTATATCAGCTTTAAACTCTTTTTTGTCAAGGTTTTTGAATTCTACGTCCATTTTCAAATGTTTGAATTGAACGTAGTCGTTTGTTTAACATGGGCTAGATTACAGTATTTTAAGGTCAAGGTTAAGGTTGAGCTCAAGGTTTGATCAGAATTCTTGATGAAACAAATTTCTCGGAAGGCTTATTTATTATCTACCTCTAACTCTATCTTCATAGTGAGTTTGTAAGGATTAATAAAGTTAAGATGGTTTATTGTGAAAGAGTCATATACGTACCAATTGTAGAACCGGGGAGACACAGGTGCTGTGTTTAGTGCCTTCTCAAATTCCTCCATAAAGATGTCAGTGACAATGGGGAATACAGGAGAGCCCAAGCTACCACGTCCACGTCTTGTAGATATAATTTTTCTTTCCAAAAGTGATTGCTGGATGTTAGGTAGTGTTCTAGAAGTTCTGCATAGGTATAACTTGTTGTTTTCTACTAGTTTCTTTCTAGTGGAATGCAGTCCTTTACTGGTAGGCATGTGAACAAGGACTGAACATCAAAACTAACCACAATTTCATCATCACCAGCAAGATTTAGATGTTGCATCTTACTAATGAATTGGTAGGAATCCCTCACATAAGCTGGTGTGTTACTTTTCAGTGGTGTGAGTGTTTTCGCTTCGTGTTGAGCCAATTTGTAAGATGATGAGTCAATTTGGCTGATAATAGGATGTAGCTGAGCGTTTTCTTTGTGCATTTTGGTGGTTTGGGGCAGGATAAAACGAGGTAGTTGACGTCTAGATCCAACGTTTTCGAATGTTTTTTGATGAGATCACTAGTTTTCTTATTGATTTTGGTTGTTTGAAAACTTATAACGTGTTAACAGGTTTTTTGTCATCAGCTTAAAGTTATTGTATTATAACATTTTAATTTGACGTGTCCATTACTACTGTTGCACTAAGGGTAATAAGGGTTATCTGCACGGATAATGGTATAGTAATTCTGGCTGGTTGCACAGGTTCTTCAGCGCTTCATATTCATCATGTGGAAGGTTGGTTGGATTTAGGCAACTTGCTACACCGTAAGACATATGAAATATCTTGATGTAAGGCTTCACTGTCCTCCTTCATGTTATTCTTAACCAGTGTGTTGTGGTGTTCTTTCACGTTGCAGATAATGTCCTCATACGGTAAACTTCGTGGTGTCACCGTGAAGTTTAATCCTTTATTTAATTCATCAATGTCCGAGCGGCCGGCTGGACAACAATGGAATATCTATGTATTGTGCCTCATTTTCCGGGCCTTGATGGGTTAAAACTTTCAATGTTGTTTCGTCTAAAGTTTATTTTGATAGGTTGACAACTACACTTTGACTGCACTGGTGTCATTTTCATTTACTCTATGGTCTTTGTTGACAGTAACGGCTGCATTCGGAAACGTATTTTTTTCCGTAATCAATTTCTGATATTGTCGGTTTTTGCCAAGAATTTTAGAAGAATATGATTAATAAGTTCTTGGTTTTTGCATTGATTATATTGCATGGTTTCACGTTTGTTAATTACTTGAATGCAGTCATTATATGCCTCCGTAGCAAGTTCCCATGTTCTTCTTGAAGTGTATCTACGAGACGCAATAAACATTAATGGCTGTTATATTATTTTTACATTGGTGAAAATTGCGAAGGTTATAAAATCTTGTTGCCACTTCCAAACAATATTTAACCCGGCGAATAACGAGATACAGTTTGCTCTCGGTCACAATATTTCAAGCAGTAACGCACTGTAGTCATGTTATGTGATTTTTTTTAATTGCATTATTTAGGAAATGGGTTTTTGTTTCACATTACCGTTTCTTTTCCTTAGTGAGTTTTTAATCGTTCAGTGACAAGTGCCAACTGATAAATTTAATTTCGTATAATAAAAAGGATTTTATTATTTAAATTATGTAAATCAGATTTGACTTTTTTAAATAGTTACTTTATGATAGGTAAGTCTGATTTTAAAATATTTGGTGGTTTTTAATTTATAAATTATTATAACGTTATTTCGTTTTCAGAAAACTTGATATTTCGTTTGTATTGATAAAAATATTTTTTCGACCTATTACATTATCGGAAACACAATAAAATATGGCAGTTAATTTTATAAAAATGATACAAATAATTAGTTTCTCATTACAAAATTATCAGTCATGTTAAATGCAAGGAAATGATCTGAGTAGTGCAGTGGTCAACATGCTGGTCTACCAAGAGGTCCCGGGTTCGATTTGTCCAAGCATTTATAAAAAAGGAAACAAACTTTTTGTATTGTAACATTTATCATTTGTAACCATTTTGTATCCTTCTAGACAGGAAAAGTTTAACGCACACGTTAAAATACCTAGACCAGTTCTGATACTGAGTTAATGAGTAATTAAACGTTCTCTAAAGAATTTTGCGAACAATAATCATTAATAATTATCCATTGCGTAACTACTTTCATTGTTCAATCTAATGATGCTAATAACGCGGCTTTGGTCGATAATTAACTGAACTTCTCATATAAGGCGGACTTTAAAATATTTCATTAAAATTTTGTCCTCCTTACATTACCGATTATTAACTTCTATAGGAACACTATTGCTTTCCTGTTAGTTGTGATTTATCCTTCGAATAAAGTGCACAATAGTGATATTATTATTTTCAGGTGCACCAATTCTGACATATTGAAGGATTTTAGTGAACAAAGATGAGTTTTTCATTGGGAAGTAAAAATCCTGCCTGGAATTTAAGCAAAAGTGCATGTAAGTATTTTCGTGTGTCTTTACGTAGGTATTTACTTAATTTTTTTAAGATATATAGCAGAGGATTTTAATTTTTAATCTGTCGAATCATTCACGTATTTTTTAACCTTTTGGTATATTATTTTAGTCACTGATAGTCACTACCATCGACCATGGTCCATATGTAAAATGTACGGAACGTTATCAAATTTATAGCATAGGATGTCATAATAATTCGGTACCTTTTCTTTGATTCGCCGCAGTCGGTTAAAAATGCACCAAATTATCAGTCAATTTGGACAAACTTGGTGGCGCTGTAGTTTAGCACCTGGCCCTGCGATTGCGGGGGTTAAGCAACTTTCGCAAGGGTCGGTCATGGGATGGGTGACCAAAAAATTTATTATTTCGAGTTCCTTTGTGCTTCGGAAGCCACGTTCAGCCATTGGTGCCAGGTTGCATTTGCAGTCGTTAACATAACTCACCAATCCGCATTGGGCCTGCGTGAGTATGGAATATGGAACATCCTCTTTATCCATCCATAAGGAAGGCCTGTGCCCCAGCAGTGGGGATTTAAAAAATGGCTGATGTCGAAATTGAGGACGCGTTGAGGACTAAATTAGTAGCGTGAATTAAATTCTAACTGAATATTATAATAATATTATATTTGCGACAATTGTTTTGTTTGTTTGTTACGCGTCGTCTTAACTACTCAACCGATCATCATGAAATTTTTAATACACGTTGTAAGGAGTATAAAGAAGGACATAGGGTTATAGGGTACTTTCTTCCAGGAAAAACCGTTCCCGAGAGATAGAAAATTAACTGTCCAAGCAGGCGAAATCGCGGGCGGTCGCTAGTGTTATTGAAAAATACCCAATCCTACTTTTTACTTACTATGATCGTTAGGAGTAAGTAAAAGTAGTGAGAACTTATGTTATAAATGTGATAGTTATTATATTTTTATCCCAATAAATAAACAGTGTTCCAGGAAACACTTCCCAATATTATATTATTCTGAAGTCCAAGCAGACGAAGTCACGGGCAGGAGCCAGTTCTTTTATAAGTTTTTAGTTAATACTGTTTTTTAATATCACGTATACAAAAAAGGGTACACCGGAAAATATTTAGCCATACTCACGTGAAACACGTGCTCAATATTTTTATGCTAATTTTTATGGAAGAGGTGCTAAAACACTATTTGTTTTTTTCATGTTTCAATGTTTGTGTAAAATGATATTGTGGGATTACCAACTATCGTGTACGTAGCAAAACCACCTTCAAATAAGTTAAGTAATCATAATGATTATTAAATAAAAAGACTGGCCAAGTGCGAATCGGAATCGCGCACGAAGGGTTCCGTACAATTCTAAAAAAACGGAAAAAAATAAGTCAGTTGTATGGGAGCCCCCTTGAATATTTGTTTTTTTTTTAAATATGATTATTTATTTTTAAAGTGAATGTATAACTAAATATTCTGTGAATATTTCAAGCGTCTACCTGTTGCCGTTATCAATATCGAGCAAAAAAATCACATTTGTTATGGGTGAGACTCCTTAAATATTTATGTGATTCTGTTTTTTAGTAATTGTTGTGATAGCGGCAACAGAAATACATTATTTGTGAAAATTTCAACTGTCTAACCATCACGGTTCATGAGATACAGCCTGGTGACAGAAGCACAGACAGACAGACGGAAGGACAGCGGAGTCTTAGTAATAGGGTCCCGTTTTACCCTTTGAGTACGGAACCCTAAAAAACAACGAGAATTTAGAAGCTAAATCATTTGTCAGACAGGCGAGAGGTTTTTTTTGTGATACTTAACAGAAATATTATTATGCTCAATAATTTTCAAGTTATTTTATAAATAATGTTAAAGTTATTTTATTTAAAATGAACACACCAAAATAGTTTAACAACAATATCTAATCACACTGTCTTTTCTAATCTCGGATTAGAATATACAGGGTTATTTTGTAAAACACCAACAACCTCGCTGGAGTAGACTATTAACATTATAAACAACAAAGTTTGTTCTACGACTTTTCCGAAAACAGACAAAAAATCGGCTTTTCATACAGAACTCAATCAGCTGATCGTACATTTTTTTTAATTTATTGACAACAAACAGTCGTGTACATCGACATAAATATGCTTAAACTAATAATTACTAAACCTTGAGTGCTTGAGTGATTAGTTTCAAGAAAATTGTATGTAGGTACGTGGCAAATCTAAAAGATTCGTCATAACTAGATCAAGTGACTTCACGAGAAAAAAAACTTAATACAATAATTAACAATAAAAACAAAACAAATCACAATACTATTCAAGTGTGTTTCTCTAATATTGCACTGAGTGACTGTTTCACAATCTATGATTAGGCCCTAACTTTTGGTTTAACTCAAATTTAAAGTAGGACTATTTTAATAGATCACCTTAAAGTTTATTTTTATGAGTTTTTATGGTGTTATTCAGTACTTTTTTACAGAGTTACCAAGCCATTTTTTATATTCTGTCTACAGTAATTTTTGTGAAGTAGGATACTACATCAGTTCTTCACATGGGAAGCTCAAAAATCAATCTATGCATCAGACCGTTAACTGGCCTCGCCTAAAATGATTTAACTCGTCAAGTAAAATTTGCAAATTAGGAAATTTTGGTAGTTTAAAAATAAAATTTTGAATATACATGACTTTTGAATGTTAATTTGTATTTGAATAATAATTTGTATGTTAATTTGTATTGGAAAGTCGACTTTTTTTTGTCTGTTTTCGGAAAAGTCGTTAAACAAACGTTGTTGTTTATAATGTTAGTAATCTACTCCTCCGAGCTTGTTGGTGTTTTACAAATAACTCTGTATAAGAAAGTCAATTAATAAGCTTTCATAATTTATTTTTAAGTCACTTTTGTTGCTAGGCATTTATCGAAAGAGCAGTCTTCAATTATTATTACATGTCTTTATTTTATTTTATTGATCTTAAAGGTTAATAAAAACTAATAGCTTCTAATAAACCTCCACGGGTATGTTTTCCTTTCAGATTAACGTAAGAAAGAAGTAAATAAATAAGCTTTCATATTTTTGTAACTTAAGTGCTAGTACTATTATTTATTCTGTAGTTAAACAATATCACGTATTAGACGCCTAGTTTAGTTGCCTAACATTAGTTTTTTTTATTATTTCCTTGTTTCCACTTTGTCCAAGGGGAGGTGGTCTTTTATGGCCATGGCCCACAAAGACAGTGGAAACTTACCGTATTATTAATAATAGAACTAAAATATTTTATGTCATCATCATCATCATATAATATTTTTAATAAAATTGTTTTGTCTTTTTCGTTCAAACTTAATTAATAATACGAAAATAAAAGACATAACACTTTTTTAGCTTAAATAATTAAGCGTTAATTTTTTTTTATGACTAAGACGGTTAGGTTGACTTCCGGTGAAATGAGCATTTGAAAAATTATAGATTTTTGGATTTCTCTGAGCGTCTTACTTTGAATTGTGAGTTTAATAGCGACCGCCCGCGACTTCGTGTGCGTGGACAGATATTTTCTATCTTTTGGAAACAGTACCTTTTACCCGAATGTAAGGTACTTTAGGGAACTCTATTTCATTGCCGTGAAAGCGTAAAACGTAAACGATCAATTGCGATTGTCAATTTTTCCTTCAATGCCATTGTTAAAGCAATTGACAATCGTTTCAATTGCACATGTATGTGTAGTTAATGAGAGTCAGTTACGTAAAAATTACAATAGCAAATGATCTACTGAAGCGCTTAACAAACAAACTTACTTTCGCATTTAGACAATATGAAGTTAGGATATCTGGGATATTCGGAGTTAGCATAATAACTTTTAGGATTCCATGTTTCGACTCCTTATCTTGATCACAGGAGGGCTTAGTTTTAGTTTTAAGAAAAAAATCAATAAAAGCGATTAGTGCCCTCACAGTGGTGCCCTCGCTAAGTACATTCGATACATTATGTACTTAGCGAGCAATAAATTTAATAGAATGAGGGCGCCACTGTGAGGGCACTAATCGCCTTAATAGCATGCGCGGAAATTTAGAAAAGGTTTAAGCTTTTTTTTTTCTTTTTTTAGACGATGAAGTTGACAATATGCCATTAATGCATAGCCCAGGTCCTATTTTGATGATCCTAGCTGGTTATCTACTGTTCATACTGAAGATTGGCCCAGCTTTCATGAGGAAGCGAGAAGCTTATAAGCTGACAAACGTGTTAGCAATTTATAATGCTCTCCAAGTTGTGTTATCCGCTTACTTAGTACAAATGGTAAGTTATTATTGTTTTTATAATATGCCATAAAACATAAAAAGGAGTTGGACGAAAATACCTAAAGAACTAAATCTGACGAAAAATCAATAATTTTACATTGTTGGGTACTGTCGGGTTTATGAGGCGTAGCTACAGATATAAAACGTCTTTGATATATTATTTAGACTTTATTTCATATTTTAGTCAGCTAATTATAAACCCGTAATTAAATCACTCTAGACATTTTTTTCTTCTGTCCGTCAGGACGAGCTTTCAAAGATAATTATAACTAAAACATTCTTTATTTAATTTACTACTTGCCAAATGGCCAAGAAGTTTGTAAGCGATGCAGTCAAGCATCACAGTACCGACGCTGCGGTAAGGTCTCTAATTCCTTCCAGTGATCAATTCCAGTGAGGTTTCTGGGTAAAGTGCGCTTCCATCTTCGGCCTTATCATCACTTAACATCAGTATGTAGGTGTATTATGAGTTAACGCTTACTAAACTCGATAGCGACTATAGTTGACATTTGTATGATATCTTTACAAATGTCAACTAAAGTCGAACAAGCTTATACAACTACATACGCCATCGCCGACCGTATACGTATCCGATAAAACAGACCTGTAAAACGGATCGTTATTTTTACCGGATCCGATATACTGTGTTGTGTGTGAACACGCCTTATACAACTACATACGCCATCGCCGAATTAAAACGAATCCGGCGGTAAAACGAACCGCTCTGTGTGAACGAACCCTTACTGTAGCAGCATATTTTATAAATGTCACTCAAATTAGTTTTTGGTGTCATAAATATCTAATTTTGAATATTAATGTTTTTGAACAATAAGTAATATAATTACATACTGTTTATTTGCATATACCTAGCATAATAATATTCAATAAGAAAACAATAAGATGATCCACAAAGTCTTTTGGCATTCATAACCTTTCAATGACGTAGGTAACATCTGCCAAAAAAGTTGCTATGACAAAGTACACAATTTTTAAGCAACTTTCGTTGCCGACCGTGCATTGGTTTTCACAACAGAAAAAAGAAAAATGTTTTACATGTTGTAGTTACTGAGGTCCCGATCGATAAAAGTCTGTGGTCGTGTCTATACGAATATGGTATATATAGGTACCATCAAACTGATCAACTTTTACTATAGGACCAACTCTGAAATTGCGAAAAAAAAATCAGCTGTTTCATACAAAAATTAAAATCGAAAATAACAAAATGTATGAAACAGCTGATTTTTTTTTCGCGATTTCAGAGTTGGCCCCGTAGTAAAAGTTGTTCAGTTTGATGGTCCCTATATACCATATTCGGCATTAGGGGTATTTTTGTAACACCTTGTATAGAAAAACTAAGTAACTTTTCTGTAACTGACTTGGGTCGGGGCATAGACTTAGAAAAATGTTTGGTATTCTATTTCTATGGGTCGGGGGTGTTTCTTAGTTGTCATTTCCCATTTTAATAAATTCTGTTGCTAATTTCCCATGGCACGGACATCCATCGAGAAACAAAATACGCTTAAAGAAATTCTATATATAATTTAATTTTGAATAGGAAATTTGTACAGCACCATCTACCGCCGAAAAGCGAAATGAGGTTTCCTATATATCTAGACATAATTCGAGTATTTCAGATAATGATCAATATATGTTCGTGCTACTACTACCGACGTACTACGTACTGATCAACGTATTCTGTACGTATTAAATAATAATAAACAAGTTTTTAAATTTTGAGATTTTAGCATTCACAATGCTATTTTTATATAATACTAAATAATATACTAGAAAAAATACGACTCGCACCAGATCATGAGCTACCGAGTCACTAGTGGGAACGTCAAATTTCTTCTAGTATATCAACTCTTACGCTGCCAGCCAGCGCCATCTCACCAACGTAGAAGGAATTAACCAATGTAGAAGGAATTTATTTTGTTTGTCCACAGCTTTTTACCAACCTTTTAAGAATTGGACTTGTACCTCGGATATGTTATATGGACCAGGAAGGCGTACGACCACAGGTGAGACTTTTCAAATTAAATAGTTTGTTGTATAAGTAGGTATGTTGTACAGATTAAGGGCTATGCACACGGCGTTTTCATATCGAACGTTAAGAGCGTTCCCTATGTATCATCGGCGCATTGTAACAAAATAGTATCTGCGAACAAAGTTTGTATATGTTAAGCTCAAACACCGAAATCGCTCATTGAGCGAAAAAATTGCTCACAAGTTGTTGTGGTCAGCGGCAAAAATACACAACGCGAAAATCATGTTGAAACTTATAAAAACGCCCATGATGCGTTGTGGCAATCACAGAAAGACCACAAAGCAAAGTTCGCATCGTGGTCATCATACCAAACGATCACCACGCGTTGTGGAAATGAAAAAAGCTATAACGCGCTCTGAGGACTAGTTGGTGCAACAACAACACGACGGACAGGCTTTCCAATGACTTCAAAAAGAACCTTTTATGTCCATTTGAAAAAAAAAACAGTTATAACAAACTTAAATTCAACAATTTACTTACTGAAAGTAATTAAAGAATTTAAGTTTTTTTTATGACGGTTGAATTTTCAGATCAACATAATAAGACTCCGAATTGTTGAATACAAAAAACTATATTGGAACTATAATTACTTTTCCGTCATGTTATGGTTACACCAAATATAGCTCAAACCTAGTCAAAATACATCATGGCTTTTCTTTATAGTGATAACGCGTTGTGGTCACTGGGTATGATGACCACGACATGAATTTCGCTTTGTGATAACGCTTTGTGGGCATTTTTGGCAGTGGCCATAAAATCTTGTGACCGTTTTTTTACTCAATAAGCGATTTCGGTCTTTGAGCCCAACATATCTAAGAATTGATGATTAAGGAAAAAAACTTTACCCGGTTATTTCACTTTATTACTAAAAAACCTTTTAGTCAAACCGTTAAATAATCTTCCCGTCATCACAGTCAATGCTTAAATCAACATGAATCTCGCAGGTACCTATGACGTCAAACAGTAACAAGAAAAATTAAAAATACTTAATATTAACATTACTTTTATGCTTATATGCGTCATTAAATGAAAAATAAATAAAATAAGAATATGGAAATAGTTATATATATGTATAGAATATGGATATAGTAATAGTTTAGTCACTGGAAATAATTTTTCATTTACTCTTTTCAGTATAATCTGTTTTGGTGCTTTTCAGTCTTTTTTTTAAATTTCGATTCTAGGAGTTTTTTGATAGTTTCAAAATACTTATATGATAGTGTCACCAATGTATTAATTTATTGTCGCATTGTCTTCTCCACATTCAAACCAAAAAACATTACACATGGATCTGTAAAATATGTATCAATCAGCCACCTCAAGTTTTCCATAAGCGCAATTATGTTGTTTTAATTAAATCAATGAACAAAATCATTCCCTTTGGACATATTACTATGACCATCATACACAGGGAAAACTGTATAATAGAGTTCTTGATTCGTTATGGTAACAATACATGTAATATACACCCAATCCACACTAGTACCACCACGTGGTATGTTATGGCCCATGCTCCTTATTTACTCATAAGGAAGGCCTGTGCTCCAGCAGTGGGGACATTAAAAAATTGCTGATGTCGATGTAAAACTGTATTGTACCAGGAGTTGTGTTATCTTTGTTTGTTTTGTGGCAAACAATATTGTGGTGTTTTCCTCAAAATACTATTGGTATAGAACAAATATTATACCTATAGTGTAAATATCATCTCAATTTCTTATTGAATGAAAAAAAAATAACAATTCATTTATTTTTATACATAACGCATATATGTAGTATAAATATTTTATTTTTCTTTACAGATACTAAGTTGCATCTGGTGGTATTTTATAGCGAAACTAACAGAACTCCTTGATACGGTGTTCTTCGTTCTACGTAAAAAGGACAACCAAGTGACGTTCCTGCACTTATACCACCATTCAATAATGCTACTAGGAACGTGGATGGTCCTCAAATACTCGCCGTCGCACACCCTCATTTTCATCGGACTCACAAACTCATTCGTTCACGTCGTTATGTACACTTATTATGGGCTGGCCGCTTTTGGCCCCAGATTTGAGAAGTATTTGAAGTGGAAGAAGTTCATAACTACATTACAACTGGTGAGTAAAGCATACATACTTTTCTTAACCTCGTATTTATAGACGAGTAAGTAATGACTTGAGTAATAGTATAATTAATATTAAATGCAGTTTATGTGCGGTTTTGGTGCATTTAAGATTAGTTTGTACTATAGATTGCATGTGAATACAATATTAGAAGCATTTGAAAATTGTAGGTCATTAAGTTTGAAGAAGTAATTACTTACTCATCAATAAATACGGGGGTTACTTTGTGAGTAGAATGTAGGTTTTTTGATTGTTCGTTCGTATGTACTTCTTATAAAGATGACAGTAAAGAGTGTGGTGTACAGCATTAATTTTCAGTTGAAAATAACGCGTAACGCGTAGAGGCAGCTGGATGGCTCGCGGTATTTGAGCTCTTGAAGTATTGTAGAATTGCCCTATGCAACCCGAACTGAGCCAACTTGGCCTGGGGCTAAACTAGGGAGGGGGGAATTTATGTAATATTTTTATTTTTTCTTCGTTTTCGTTAAAATTTCATTACATAAACAGCGTACACATTTTCAGGCATCCGCTGCTTCAATCGACTGCTTTATTCCGTCCCAGGCCAAATTGGCTCAGTTCGGGTTGCACAGGGCGGTTCCACAAACCGGCTTTCAGGGAGTCGCCATCTCTGAGGTCCCGAGTTCGATTCCCGGCGGGGTCAATTTAGAAAACTATTTTTTCTATCCATAATGTCTCAGGTCTGGGTGTGTGTATTACAACCGTTGTCTCTGATTTACATCACAAGTGCTTTAGCTACTTACTTTGAAATTTATGGTGTATAATAGTAAAATAAAAAAATATAAAAAATTGTTACAGGTTCAGTTTGTATCGATGTTTTTCCAATACGTGGTCAGTGTGAAGACATCAGACTGCCCTCCATCTAAAGGAGTCGCTACAGGGATCGCTTGTAACACCGTATTTTTCTTGGTACTTTTCCTCAATTTCTATACTAAGAGCTATAAGAAAGAAAAAAAGACTCATATGAATGGATACAATACATCCGGCAAGACAAAAACAGAAATGTTTCTCTCAGAAAAAACAGCAGAACATCAAAAAACAAATTAGTTATAATTAAAAATAATTATTTATTGTACCTGGTACCTTTAGTTTATTTTCAATAGGCGACAGCTCAAACAAATAAAAGTTAAGGTGCGGTCCCATGAGTCACGGATGATCGCCGACGAAACGCAGACTGTGTGCGCCTTGCACCACAGTTTGACGATAAAATTATTGTGCTCGCAGTATGAAAATGTAGCGCGATAATGTTCATAATGCAAGTTGTAGTAACGATCAGCTGTGATCCAAAGTGATGTAACTATTTTTAAGCAAAACTGTCACTGTGTTTCCCGAGTGTTAAATCTAAGTTACTCGATCAAGTTAAAGTGTATACGTGATCATGTAAGTATAAGTTGACTCCGTGGTCGAGTGGTTGATCTCCGTGTTCGAATTCTGTTGTTCGCACACCGGTTTTCAAGGTGTCGCCATCTAATAGGTCACGGGTTCGATCCCCGGCTGGGTCAATCTAGAAAACGAACTTTTCTTTATTGGCTCAGGTCTGGGTGTTTATAGTGCCAACGTTATCTCTGATTTCCCTTAAACTACTTGCTTTGTATGTAAATGCGGAAAATATTTTTTAATCCGATTTTTATGCTATTGTACCTACTATCAACATTTTTAAAACTGTCATCACTGAGGGTATTTTTGTGCCTAAAAGTGTTATGTTGTGATAAATAGTCAGTATTTTGTTTAAAAAACAGTTCGCCAATAACACATTACAGAGACCATTTTTTTTTAAATAAGAATCAAAGATGAGAATAATACCATATAGATCCTCAAAACATGCTCTTTCGTTTGATATACGAGTAGGTACCTATATTTTTTGATCTTGTAAATGTTGTAGTGGTTAATTGAATCTATTAGGTTTTTTTTATAAAGCTGAGTGAAGTAATTATTGTTAATAATTTCTTATTTATTTAAATATAGTTTTTGGTGGTCTAGATGGTATTTGGCGACAAAGTAATAAAAGAAAAAAATACGAAAGTAGTCTCTTATTTGAAACGTTTATTTTATTATTAAATAAACAATTTGAATAGTTTATGAACATAATTGAATAGTTTTTTATGTATGAGATATTGAGACAAAAAAACAATTAATCAATAAATAAATATGTATATTCATTTATTACTTAGAGCATTTATTTATTGCCATAGTTAAATGGCTAACAAAAAAATCAATACTTTTCTTTTGAGAAAACATAGTTTTCAGATTTTAAAACAAAGTTTATTTTTTGATAATATGACTGACTTCTCAAGTCTGAATAATTAAAGAGCGGAAGAGAAATCTGTGAAAATAAATTCACAGATTACTATTTAATTTCTAAATAAAACACTATTTTGGATTTGTGGGCGTTTACTGCATTGATTTTGTTTTATTTATTTAGTCTGTGTAAACAATAATTTGTGAAATAAACATTTTTTTGGTTTTGTGGGCGTTTCCTAAATTTATTTTGTTTTATTCCGTTTGATTTTGACGTGCTAACTATAGGTATATATATAAAACTATAGGCTCATTTATTGAACTTTGCATACTTCAATAAAAGACTTTGCTATGAACTTTATCTAGGCTTTAATGTATATATAAGTTTGCATACTTCAGTAGAGACTTTGCTATGAATTTCTACTAGGCGTTTTGGCGACAAATTACGTGGGATGCTGACTTGCTACGGTCTGACCACTTTCTCATGTTTTTTGTACTATGAACTAGTTTACTGCCAATTTTCAATTTTGACAAAACACTTTTTGGAGAGAATGTTGAAATTTTACATACTTACTTCAAAGCATGCCGCCATTACCAGACCTCGCGAGTGGGTGCTGACTCATGTACACCTCTGCACTAAATCATATGAGACTGGAGAGCAAACCCATTTATGATAAAAAAAGAAAAAGATAAATTATAGGAGTTAGCACTTATAATTTTTCGTCGCGAGCTCTTTAGCTAATAAAAGTATTTGATTTAAATAATAAAGTTGTTAAGAAGACAATGTTCTCTTTAATGAAAGAAAATAATACGTCAAAGTTTTATTACCTTAAATTTAAATTATACAAGAAAATTGTGATATCTACTTACACTTATGTACTAACTTAACAAAGAATTATCGACTTTAAACTATTTCGCTATTTGGTTAGTTTTTTTAAAATAACATTAACAACTAAATTTTATACATAGCCATATATTTTAACATAATGTAATTTTAAAGTTTTAATGTTGTCCGCATAGATGTAAGTTGATTTTTATTATACGTAATAACGTCAGCCGCACTCAGTGACGTAAATATTTTTAATACACGATACAATGAAGCATTCAAATTAGTGACGTCTCTGAGTGCGGTAGTTAAACTTTTGTTATGGAAAAGATTGAGGTAGAGTAGAACTTTTAAAAATAATAATAAATTAATATTTCTGAGTGCAGCTATAAAATTGTTTTTGCTTCCATAAAAGTTCAATTCTTATTTGATGAATCTATAACTTATTTGTATGACTAGAATATTACGCTAATTTCCTTTTGTTTTTAATTTTGAATGCACACTTTTTGAGTACGATTTCAAGTAAAAGTCTCCAAAGAGAATGAAGAAAGTAGTAGAGTTAAACATTATGATGAACATAGTGAGTGTTGACAATGGACATCCATAAAAGTGGTTCGCGATTCCGTGGAGAAACACCAAGACGAATTGAATCTAGAAACAAAAAACAGTAAATTATGAATTATAAAAGAGAAAAAAGTAAGGACAAGCACAGATAATTATGCATTTCAATCGATTACTTGAAGTCTCTTCAGATTATCTCAGTGCCATCTAACATATCGAATAATTCAATCCAAGTTGCAATGAAATTGGTTCAATGACTGCACAATATTTACCCAATATCGCGCTGATGTCGCAAATCAAGAGTACTGCGTTACAATTCCAATGTCAATCAAGATTGACTTTAAAAGTAAGCCAGTGGCCCTACCATGAGTTGATGCAAACTGTTTACGTTACCGTAAACTATCGTTTTCTCTCTTTCACTCGCATTAACTGTGAGCAGTATATCCGATAGTTTACGGTAGCGTAAACAGTTTACATCATCTCATGGTAGGGCCACTGCAGTTCGGCTCGTAAAAAAGGCTGTAGCCAAATAGCAAACTATTTTCATATTTTAAGAAGTACCCATTACAATTTGAAGAATTTCTTTAATTAAAACTAACTTACCAGTTGCAAAGCAGTTAAATACTTCTTCCACCACAAATACTTGGCCAATGACGGAAATGCAGACAGACCATAGTAGGCATACATTATAACATGGACAAAGCTATTGGTGCTGCCCAGGAACGCCAAGGTATAGGTCGCTGAGTACTTAATGCTGATCCAGGTGTTCCACAGCATGATGGTGTGGTGGTAGACGTGGAGGAAGGTGACTTGTCTCTGCTTCTTGCGGAGGATAAAGAAGACGGTGTCGAGAAGCTCACTCAGTTTCGCCAGTAGGTAGTAGTACATGCAGGTGATGACCTGGCAGGGTTATAAGTATAAATTTTCTGGACAAATCACAAACATTATCAGTTCAGTAGACTTAATAAACCCATTTGCAGGTGAATTAAGTATACTTTTTGGTAGACTTTATTCACCTGGGTGATATCACCTGGCTGAATAATTAAGTCTACTGAAGGAAATGCATCTACAAGGATTTGAACCAGGCATCTTCTCCTCCGCCCAGTAGTCGACAAATCGTTAATTTTGAGGGCATGATCGTGGCCATGTTCTTTTAAAACCATATTTCCTTATGGTGTTTGTAGTTCTATCATTGTCACGCTTTAAAGAATCGGAGCAATGTATGCAATGTTATCGTCATTTGATTTAATTATTACTTTAACATAAAACTTACATTTAACATCAGGCCTTTTTTCGCGGTACATTCATAGTTGAGTAATCCATTTAAAGCTAACATTGTAAATCCCTGAAATGAAGAATAATAAAATGAAACACGAGCCATTACACCTTGAACTACTGGTATTGATCATTGTATCTATTGCATGAGTGACTAATAATGAGTTTGTAAATACATTGCGTTTCTACTATTCAATGTTTCTGATGTTTTTATTTATGTCTAAAGTCCATTTATTTAAAAGAGTGTTATTTGTAAGCAAACAACTCTACTCGTTCGTAATAAATTTTAAAGTTACTACTTTACTACCTCTTTTATAAACGCTTTAAAAATGATTCGCGTCACTTGACATATTTACAAATAACTAACACTTAATATACTTACTTTTTTTAAATTTGAGATTTTAGCATTCACAATGCTATTTTTATACAATACTAAATAATATACTAGAAAAAATTCGACTCGCACCAGATCATATTCTCAGTTGGAAGAGCATTGGACCGGACTTCTAAAGGTCGCGGGTTCGGTTCCCACCTGAGAATATGATCTGGTGCGAGTCGAATTTTTTTCAAACATACTTACTTTTTGGACTAACCACAATGAAACAATAACTTGTATGACATTATAAATTAAAAGAACATTGTTTAATTTCATGGGTGCTCTCGATTTCATGAAGTTAGGCCCCACTTTCAGAACGAATAGTATGTATGTTGCTGTTATAGCTAAGAGAGGGAGGGGAGACCCCATAAGGTGCCAGTGGTCGACTTCATTCCCTGAAATTAAAGAAAACCATTATTTTATACTATTTTTAACCCCCGACGCAAAGAGAGGGGTGTTATAAGTTTAACGTGTCTGTGTATCTGTCTGTGGTATCGTAGCTCCCAAACGGATGAACCGATTTTGGTTTAGTTTCTTTAGCTACTTACTATGGAATCAGAGCAGTGTTTGTAATGTTGTCTGATATTTATTTGTTCATTTTGTGTTTTGAAAAGCTACTTTAGAGTTCTGAAATTGCGACATGTAAATCCTTATTAATATTTATTTGAAAGTAAGTTTTTTTGTTTGTTTGTTCGTTACCGATTATCGATAATTTTGCATACACGTTGTCAAGGCACTGAGAAGGATAGAGACCTTTCATCCAAAAAAAAAATTGTTCCCGAGAGAAAGCAAAAAAACTTTCTACGCAGACAAAGTCGCGAACAGTCGCTAGTCATATTTTGCCTTTAAAGTTATTGTATTAGTTAAAGTATATTACATTAAAAATAATACAAAGTAATTTAGAAAATGATCAACAAAATAATTTTGTAAGTGTGATTGCAATTGTCACAAAAGTAAAAATACTAAATCATTAGAAATGTTCAACAAATGCGGTTATCTGTATGATTGGTGGATTATGTGAACTAATATTATCAGCGTAAATCCTATTTCAATATTACAAAGTATTTAAAATTAATTTACGAGCTGAAAGGATTGGGTCTTTTTAATATTTCAATATTATTTACTTGTTACTTAAATTACATCTCAAAAGCAAAAAAAACTTCGAATTCACTATTAAATCCACCACCATTATAGGTATTTGGTATTTTCTGATTACGAAAAGGGACACTACTTTTACAGCAGCTTTATTGCTGCTGTAAAAGTAGTTTATCCATATTTGTTAATAAAAAAAAAATACAAAATAAGAAGTAATTTTAAAACTTACAGTTGTCCTCGTAATTCCAATCAGGATAGTTCGTAGTTTTCACTAAAGTAGTATTAAACATAATGCCACCAATGCACCGAACTCCACTCGCGCGCATGAACTCGTTTCTCAGATTAAAGTGGTCATTAAATGTACCTATACTTATTCTGTTTCTCCTCAATTGTTTGTTGAAGTTCAATTAAATATTCAAGGGTCAACTTAATAGGTACAAGGCAAAATATTGTCAAATCAGAGTTAGAACGCGCAATAGGAATCCTCCAAATGGCATTGGATTCCTAAAGCAGGTCAATCTTTGACCGTTCTTGTCTCTTTACACGAGAATGGAATATTGCAAAAATAGATCTAAAATGGAATTCAAAATATTAAATCTAGTACCTACTAAAAAAAATTCCACGAAAGACATAAAAGCTCACCCAATCTTATGGGGAGCTAGTTATTGTAAACATTTCTGATTTGCACTCTTGACATCAAAAAGCTGTTAGAGATGCGACAAATATTAGTCTAAAGGGCCTGTGAATTTTAAATTTTATAAAAAAAGAAGCAAAAATTTACAAAAAGGAAGCAAGTACTTTTGTGTGATTTGGTCATAAATGTTAATTCTTTGATTGATCTATCCCCCTACTTTCGACGGAAATAAACCAGAATATGATTTTAAAATTCTTGGAATTACCCTTTAATTCCAAGAACTCCAGTTCACATCAGGGGCTCTATCGGCTAACTTACATTGCTATCGTAATAGCTTTGATTTGACAGATGAATGTGATGCATTGCTACTTTTCTTTGGTACGTTTTTAAATGTGCCAAAACGAAGTAGAAATGTATCACATACATCTGTGAAAACACAGTTTACATTAACATTTTTCTTTTAGGATAGGATCCTCTGCGGGCAGATGACCCGCAGGATCGAACAAACGTCAAAAATCTGTTATTGTGGCACATTGAAAACGGTTTCCATGGTTTCTATAGTACCGTTTTGACGTTTCCTACTCGATCTCGATTCTCGACCACGTCGGGAGTAGGATTTAATATGGATTTAATCTTAGAATAATATTACTCTATGGATTTAATTTCTTATTTAGATCCGTGGCCTTCAAAGCTTTAAAAAAACAAAACCTCTTAAAAAAACTAACAAAAAAGCTTTAAAAATAACAAGCTCTAAAAAGTATTAAATAATGTTCAAAATCTGCGTAATTACCAAACTTTTATTATCATATTCTTCTAAAATTCTTGGATGTGTTACTCAAAATATCAAATCTCTATGTCAAATTAGTTATGCTTCCAAGATGTCAAACGACATCGTATTCAGATTTTGTACCATGACGTCACTGAAAAGTGAACACGGCACGGGTTAATCGCTTGTATTATATTCACTGGAATAAGTATTTTTTATTATTTTATCGGCCGAATACTCAAAGGCTTCTTAGCTTAAATCTTTAGTTAAGGTCTCCTTAACATTAGGGAAGCTGTCAGTTTCATAGAGTTGTGTCAAATCTGACAACTTTACTTTAAGTTTCGTTTGAGTATTTGGCCGTATGATTCAGTTTTGTTAAAACCCCTTTTCTATTCCGATCAACTGAACCAAACATTGTCGCACTTTGGCCGATGACGTCATGTTCCATTGTTACAAATTAAGGGTTGTTTCCGGTTGGGTTCGATCAATCGAGATTTTTGTTCCAAAAACTAACAAAGAAAAGGTAAAAAAACTAGCGAAGTGCATGTATGGTCACGCACAGAATAGGGTTCCGCAGTAACCTTATACAGTTATTATATGAATATAAACTTATATTTACTTTCTGTTATACACAATTAACTACTCGAGGAAACGGGGTTAAAACTAAGTATGATGAATGACATTTTGTGGATCGATTATTACTCGCTAACTTGTAATGCCTACCTGGCAATGATAGAGGGGGATACACTAAATATGTAAAAATATTTTTCATGGTTTTACCTATAACTTTATGGCGTAATTAGTATAATATATGCTAAATTACAGCTTTCTAGTACTTAGAGCCTCTCAGCTAAGCCTCACAGAAGGACAGACGGATTTGACTACGGAACCCTAAAAAGTAGTATGTAAGTTACAAAGTTACCGCTGAAATTTGTATAAATAATAATTATAAGTATTGTGTTGAATTTAAAATATAAGTAAGTATAATAACTATAGTAGTAGTATATAAATATTTTCATTTTGTCATAATTTTGATAGATCACGTTTTGACACATTTTCGTTATAATTAAGAAACAGGGCTTTTTTTGTCGCTACAAAATCTGTCGAAACAAAAATCTGATGAAACAAAAATTTGACGAAACGAAAATCTGTCGAAACAGAAATCAAAGTAAATTAATGAAAACTACTTAAGTCACAAACGAGGTTCAATATGGGTTCAGTAAGAGGGTCTATGAGTGAAAAATCCTGGTCCTAGTAGATAAACAATTGGGAGTACGAAAAATAGTTCGCCGTCGTGGACCCATTGATGGGACAAAATAATGCGTCCACGAGAAAACAGAAAGCACATCCGATATCTTTGATCAGAGTTTATAATATTTCTATTTGTTTATGGGCGTGGGACTGTCTCCATATTTTTCAGCGCTGAATGTATTCCAATTCTTATGATCACTTTTGAAACAGGTTGAAATCAAAATAAAACAATCCATTAAACAATCATTTCATATTTCATTCACTTATCTATTAACATTTCTTTAGTATTTAAATTATATCCGAAAAGAACACACAATAATGCAAATAAATACTTCAAATTCTATATTCAATCCAAAGCATTAAAGTTGACACTGTGTCCAACAAACAATTACCTATTTACTTTACCATAACAATCACAGTGTAACTAACTTGATGCTTTGAAGTGATGAACTTAATTTAAATCAGTTTCATAATTTAGTTTCATAATTAGCATAAGCTGCAGCAGATTTTCTGGTACTACAGTCATTGAAATTGGGCCCTTCACAATGTTTACATCATGTAAAGCAAAAGAAGAGGAAATGCTAATAATTTAGGATTGGCTAATTACAGCAGATTTTTGTATCAAAGTAACAAATAATATTTTTCCTTATCATTATCATTTTATCGGCCGATTTCCTATCCTCAGTAAAAGATAGGTTTACTAAAGATTTGTTATTATTACCTATCCTCAGTAAAAGATAGGCGTAATAAAGATTTGTTATTATTACCTATCCTCAGTAAAAGATAGGCGTAATAAAGATTTGTTATTATTACCTATCCTCAGTAAAAGATAGGTGTAATAAAGATTTGTTATTATTACCTATCCTCAGTAAAAGATAGGCGTAATAAAGATTTGTTATTATTACCTATCCTCAGTAAAAGATAGGCATAATAAAGATTTGTTATTATTACCTATCCTCAGTAAAAGAAAGGCCTACTAAAGATTTGTTATTATTACCTATCCTCAGCAAAAGAAAGGCTTACTAAAGATTTGTTATTATTACCTATCCTCAGTAAAAAAATAGGCTTACTAAAGATTTGTTGCCTAGATATTTCTGTTAACTGACGGGAAATAACAACAGTCCCTAATAACAGACCCATAGTAAGCCTATCTCTACTGTTGATTGAATATTGAAATCAGCCGTTAATAATATTGAGAAATTATTATTTAAGGAACCTCTGACGGGAAATAACAACAGTTGCCTAATAATAGACCCATAGTAGGCATCTCTCACTGAAGATAGATTATTGAAATCAGCCGTTAATAATATACTGACATAATTGAGAAATGATTATGGAAACTATAATATTATAATACCGTCAACATATTTTGACGTAAAATCTACAGATAAAAAGTGGGAATTAATGCAGTGTGCTTGAAATAGATACCATCAACAAAAATAAATTACAGTATACGTCATGGTAATGCATTATTATAATTTCAGTCAGCAGCTAAAACGTAAGTACGGTACAAAATGTATATGTCGTCTTGAAGGTAACATTTTTCATTTTGTACAGATTGAGATTCAATACAATCTATAAATCTTTTATCTTAAGTAATATTGCGAATAAGTAACCTTAACGGAGTTCTTTATATTACTCCTACTATAAGTAGGTAGTTTTATTTGGAAAAAAATTGTACCATTTGATGAAGTTTCGCTGCCGACCTTTAATACATATTTCTTTTGCAGTTAAAAATCAGGAAACATCTTACTCCAGCGAACTTCTGTCTACAACAACCACAACTTCACAATAATTATTGGTCAAATAAAAATCATCGATGATAATTTAATAACAATATTATCTTGTAAAGGCATATTCATCCAACACGTATCATTTCCGATCCAGTTGGTCTTAATATCTAATTAACAATAATTGTGCGGTTGGCGATTATTGTAAATATTTCAAATATTAAAGCGTATCTTCTCACTGTAAAGATTTTATAATTTAAAACGATGGGCATACATTTTTTTGCAATTATAATCTACGATATGCTGAAACTTTAGAATTTGTCTCACAAAAAAGATTTGAAACTTACTTATAAATGGATAGAACTCTTTCAAATAAAACAATAATTTATTTTATAAAACTAAGCACATCTTAGTAAACCATAAAAGTAACATAATTGACAATTTCATAAGCTTTAGTAAAACTATATTTCATTTCAAAGAGCTCTACTTAGCACTGCCAATTAATTACAATCTAAGCATACTTTAAAACTTAAATTCCCCTTTAATCTTAAATAACTTTACCTAAATTAAAACTTTCATCTGTGTCATCACAAACATCAGTCTCAATGAAGCTTTCTAACCACAGTCTATGAAATTAAATCATTTCTTTATTATACTATCAAAGTCGTACTGCGGACCAAAAGCTGATTTGGCCGTACGTCTTGTTAGAAACACTTTTCCATCCTTTGTATAATCTCCACAAGCTTTATTGACTTCATAAGGTATATTGTTCTCATCAATGTTGTTTGTATTTCTGGCATTATTTTGATGATACCCATTTTCATCCTTTTTACCATTTTGTGTTGTAACATCAACGGGTTTGGTAGCACCATTAGTTTTAATACCGTTTCGAGTTTTCTCATATTCTTTTTTAATTTCTTTCTCGGCGTTTTTCTTGGCTTTGTAGCTCTTGGAGTAGAAGTTCAGGAAGAGAAATAGGAAAATGATGACGTTGCCGCAGATAAAGTAGGTAAAACCAGAAGCGTACTGGCAGCGCGGCGAGAAGTGAGTCCATGAGCAATAGAGAAGCATCAAAACAAATTGGATCTGAAGGTGAGAAAAAATACAATTTTAAGGTAAGAGGATAAATAAAATATAGTAGCTAAAAATCATGCAATGACTTTGAAATTATTTTTGCAGTTTGCAGAAAATAACCACTTTTATCTCTCACCAGTTGCATCTTGGTCACATATTTCTTCCACCACAAGTACTTTTGGAATCTCGGACCGAATCCGGAGAGCAAGTAGTAGGTGTACATGAAGACATGCACAATCGAGTTGAGAAGAGCTAAAATAGCTCCTTCACCCCCAGCCGCAAACTTTAAGTAACTCCATGAATAGATAGCCATTATAACATGGTGATAGACATGCAGGAAAGTCACCTGTAAAGTACAACAATATGATTAACCTTAAGCTTTCTTATTCCACTATCAGAGACGAAAAATTTGCAACCAAGTGTTCTAAGTTTCAATAAATAAAAAGAAATAATAAAAGGAAATACCATCTACATTAATAGATCGAAATGATGACAGATGCAAAAGATTTAGAATTAAGTCATGCATACCTGATTGTTTTTCTTTCTCAGGACGAAGAAGACGGTATCTAAAAGTTCAGTAAACTTGGCGAAGAAGTACCACCAGCCTAAATCTAGCAACTGAAAACATAAGTAATAGAGCATAAGTAAAGATATTATGATGTTTCTGAGAAAACAAGAGCAGGGCTCCTAGCATGACCACCGAAAAACGGTATATATTGCGTTTTATCGACACTCAACTGTCAAAATCCTTTGTCTTTTGACAGTTAAACGTGATTAATTGATATCACATCGCGTTTCAATGGTCATGGGTAGAACTGATAATGTAACAAGGTGACTCTACTACACGTAAATAGTAAGTTCACAATAAAATGTTTTTTTAATTTCTTACCAATGGATTTTGTGTATGGGACGGATAGCGACACCCTGCATATATTATTCCATCTTTGAAGAGATTTAACCGCAAAGCCTGTAATCATAAGTGGTAAAATTTAATTAGTTAATATTTTATTTTTTTATTGATTTCAACAATATTTTGGTAGCGGCTTTAAAATAAGTCTATGACGGCTAAAAGATACAACAAAAGAACTAAAAGTCTTTAAATTCATAACAAGTTAGTAAACATGATGGCATTTACCTTACTACAAATCAAGCTCGCCAGTAAAACTTGGGCAGCATTGTAATACGCGATGAGGTTGTTGATCTGCAGAGGAGGACGGTTCTTCATCAGAACTGGTATTATCTTTATCAGCAACATATAAGCCACCACTACGCATAGGATCGGCGTGGGACTGGACATCATGAACCATGAGTCAACCACTGCACCTGAAATCATAAAATATTGTGATTAGTAAATAAGTTGAGTTGAATCACTCAAATCACCGGTGGCCGATGGTTTCGGTCATTACTTGTACCTATTTTTGACAACAATGAACACATTGCTTTTGAATAGGGTATACATTTCCGAAAGAAAGATTTAACTAAGAACTTAGTAGTTTTGATACCAATGAACTTATAACTGTGTCAAACTACTTATAATTAAGTACTATGATATATTTATTTAAATAAGTGTATCTTGGTCTACATTCAGATTATTCTTTTAACAATTAGTTTTTGGTTTATCACGTTTAGTTTAGTAATTATATAGTCACAGTAAAATTTTATTGACTTACTTTTGCCCACTTTCAGTGAATCCAAATATTTATCAACTTTTTCCAAGTAGCTCATTTTGATGCGTCGGTTTATGCAAATCTTCTAAAATCTAAAAAAAAGACAGAAAAATTGGAATTAATTTCAACACGTAGTGATTACTTGCTCGGTGACTTCCAAAGAGAATGTAATCACTACGTGTGACTTAAACAACACTGACAAATTGTCAAAAACAACATGAGAAAAGATTATGAGACCAGTGATAAAACAAAGTAGAAATAAATTATAAACTTTTTGGTGTCATTTCTGAATAAAACATTATTTCGCTTTCATATTTTTTGCTCTACGGTAAGCTGTAAAATAATGAATTTGCCGGATTTCTCCTTGATCCTAACAAGGTTAATTTTTTAGACAATAAAAAGTTAATGCATATGTTAAATCGTAATAAAAAAAGGAGAATTACACAGATATATATTTTGTAATAAAATAATATTTAGGTTTTATTTTATCTTACATACCTACAGCGCAGCCATTTTTTCCAGTTAATTTGGTAATTAATTTAAGAAATGGACTTCTATTTTTTTGCCATTCTATTTTAATAAAGACAAGTATTGTTACAATCGTGAATTTTAATCGATGTTCGAGTCACTGTAGGTCATTAACATAAGTGTTACAATCAGACTTTGTTTTGCTTCCCTTTCTGCTCTATTATACTTTAAAAGTGGAATTCATTCTTAAGTAAATTACCCAATTATCAAAAGCATGACGACAAAGTATTTGCATATCGACAAATCGATAAAACATGTATGGTGCTACGATCCAATAATTAGATCCTCCTTACCATGTTTTATGCATTTAAAAAATTATGATTATGATTTAATAATAATAATAATAATAAGCCCGCACGGCAGCTTGTGGTGAGCTGTTGGTGAGTAGCGACACCACGGACCCGAGTGCTCCAGGGAGTCGATCCAGACCCTCGTCCCCGCAGCAGGGGTGGACCCAAATATCCCCTCGCAAGCTTTAAAGGACCGGGTCACCTTTGACCCGTGAATCTTAAACGTACATAATAATAATAAATGCTTGGACAATTTCACATAGCGCCATCTAGCCCCAAACTAAGCGAAGTAAAGGAGAAACGATATTTTTTACATTTCTCATTAAAAGTCGAAAACTATGCGGTCTAAAAAAATAAAAAATAAAGTTTGAGAATTTGCAAGCAGCGCTCTTTCATATGATACCCCATATGCCCTAGTCGCATCACTTCGAATTTTCAAGATCCCCCTTTCAGTCCCTATTGCAAAAAAAAATATTTTTATTTCTCTCTTATTCCAAAAATAGTCGGGCAAACGTCTTCTAAAACTATTCCAAATTTCAAGTTGATAGCATTAGTAGTTATATATAATATATCCAGCTATGACAGACAGACAGACAGACAGACTGAGTCGCACCATAAGGGTTCCTTTTTACCATTTTGGTGCGGAACCCTAAAAAGTGTATATAATGAAATGTTATGGCAATTATCAAACCGATCAAATCAAAAATAGATACAAATCGATTTCTATTTTCAGTACTGGCGTCCGTAGCTATACATTAAAGATATTTTTAGCTTGTTTGACTTGAAATTACTTAATAAGTAGGTTCTGGTTTAACTGAACAAGGCTTAGCCCTCTTACGCACTGGCGATTGACCGCAGGGGTGCTATGTAATCACCTACGAAATTTCATATCAAAATTGAACCGTGCGGTTGACCGATAGTGCGTAACGGGGTTTATACTTGGTGTAAAAAAGTATTCAAATCTTTCACTACTTCCAAGGCCGAATGTAGAGGTACAATAAGCCCTCTTACGCACTGGCGCTTGACCGCGGGGGCGGCTGGCCGCGCGGCTAGCCGCTTTTTCCATTTTGGTATGCAACCGCTCGTGATCGTACGTACTTACGGTAAAGTAACCGCCACGAAATTTCATATTAAAATTGAACTGCGTGGTTGGCCGCCCCTTCGGTTGACCGCTTGTGCGTTAGAGGGCTTCGTCAAACTTTATAACGGATATAAATAAAGGTGCAATTTGTGCATGTGATCAAATCAATTACGAAATCGTTGAGTTGAGTGTTTGCTCCCAGTAAAAATCAAAATAATATAGGCACTTGTTTTACTATCTTTAACGTTTCATATTTAAGGCTGCATAGCCTGCACACTAGCGCCGCCATGGGGGAAAAAAACATAGTGCTTAGATAAAGACGAAATTACGAATTATGTCTCTGTAGTGCACTCCGCGGAAGCTTTGTGGTACTTTTAATCACTTACACAATATTTTCTAGACTGTCGTTTAGTTTAACGGAGTTTTATTGCTAAAAGTGGCCACTTTTTACAAATAAACTCCATTAAACTAAACGACAGGTCGGAAAATATTGTTTAAGCTATAAAAAGTAACAGCCCCAGTACCAGTACGCAGAAAGCTTCTTCGGAGTGCACTACAGAGAAATAATTCACAATTTCATCTTTATTTAAGCACTGTGATTTTTTTCCAATGGCGGCGCTAGTGTGCAGACTACGCCCTCTTAATAGTAGTTTTTCACTGATGTACCAATCAATAATAAACCTATAATCTTGAAACTGTAATAAAAAAAATACCTTAGCCAGCTCTCCAGTTTTGTGATTGACAGTTTTACAAAATAAGAAAATGGTTTATTAGTTATTAATTAAAAAAGATAACGATGTCAATAATTAACCGATAAATCAAGTAATACTGTGTGAAATCATTGTTCAAAAATGTGTATTTGACATTGTACAGTGTATTGTTGTGTGTTGTTATAAAAATGCCAGCAAATCCTTGTAATATTTGATAGCAACTAAGTATTTCTTATAAACTATATTATTTTTAAGTTAACTTTATGTTGATTTTTAGTTGATGAAATAAAAATGAATTGACCCTCCGAGTTTCAAATGCTCAATTAATATGAACATTTAACACTTATCATACCTACATAACAATAAGAATCATTGGCAATTTTTCTAACCACGTTATTGATAACTAAAAATTATTGACAATAATTTCTTAAATTCAAGGTGAAAAAAACATAAAAAATAATAAGTCCTAAGTAAAAGACTTAAAGGTAACGATTTGTTTATTTTGCTCATTAGAAAAATCGTACTTAAATCGTTTATCAGTAATCGTACTTATAACTTCTTGTTATTTTTTTATGTTTATTTTACCTTAAATTTTGATCGCTTTGATTTAAGTTTATTGTATTGTTCTTAAGTTATCAATATCGCGGTTAGATTCCTTTAAAAGGTTGCCAATGACTTCGATTTCATCCTGTATAGCTTAAAAAAAAGATGTAAAAAGTTGAAATTAATAGTAGATAATGCAATAAGGGCTTAAAGTAGTGTGTTATGTCCCGGACGCTATATTGAACCCCGAGCACGAGGGATTCTATGGTTAACTCCCTCGTTCCGCTCGGGAGTTAAGGCTAGAATCCTGAGTACGAGGTGTTCAAGATCGCCCAAGACAAATACACAATTAAAGGCCGCGATGCATACTCTACTTTTTACACTTTCTGCGAGGCAATTGAAACCAATGACTGTTGTAAAGAAAGTACTTAAGTATTTATTTAATTTTTTTTTTGTCGTCTATTCTGAAGTGGTCAGTTCGACATTCGAATAAATCCTTCTTGATGCGCAGGTGAAAATAAAATTCGTAAAAAGTATTCATGCTTTTCTTTTTTTTTTATTTGTACATAACATAACATGCAGCCTAACTCAGAATAAAATCTCATTGCACCTAAACATTTTTGAAACCAACCTCAATCAAGCACGATTACATAAGTTGCATTCCAAATTCAAATCACATAATTTCCCATGGGAAGAATGACTCACTTTAGGAAAGGTTTGAATGACACATAATATGCCATTGACGAGCAGGTAGTGTAAAAACTTATGATCGAAGTCAAACAGTTATTTGCTGAGACAGAGCCCACAGCACACTTTTGTTCTTGTTGTTTAGATGATAACGAATAAACGGGATCAAATTTCAAACCTCTATTATTATCAATTTACAGGAACGTTTGTACATCACATTTTTGGTCGGATTTGTGTTCGCAAAAATTGCCTGACTTACTAATTTTAGTCTATAGACGAAGCGTGAGCGATGCGTCTCCGTTTAACTTGAGCAAAAATGCTTTCGGAACAGCCGGCCAGACAGACATAGTATGTTCCTCTACAGTTTACATTTTCTCAACCGATTTTAGTGATATTTTGTAAGAAGGTTCGAGAATTTATATATAAAAAAAAAAAAAAAATACATAGATATTTCTTTCGATTCAGCTTTTTTTTTTTGAAAATAGAAAAAAAATTCAGCTATTTCGCAGAATAATCAGAATGTCACAAAAACGTGTGATCTACAGCTCACAGAGCCACTAGTTGTGACTGCCATTTGTTCACCTAAAGAGTGACTTCGAAAAAAGTACCTTTCTCCCGATAAATGTAACGTCACTCATCAATTGTCGCCTTTAACAAATTACAGCAATATATTTCAAGCAATTTACCGCACATCAGTCTTCCTTGACAGGCTCCAACCTTTTATCAGCCTTAAATCCTTCCCCCTAAAACCTACAATCGTTACGCATCAAATCACTTGAATGCAAAGAAGGGTTGGAGAGAGTGTGCTTTATTCCGTTGCATTAGAGTCTTTTGAAAGTGTGTGAAGAGTTTTTGTTGATGGCAGGTGTAGGACGAGATTCGCGTCGTCGGTTTGTATGTCAATGCGTTTCGATTCATTGTCAGATGGTATTATAATGGAAATTGCCGTTAGATGTAGGATAGTTTGAGGATTCGTGTTGACCGCTCGTTAGCTTGCACGCTAAGAAGTTCCGCTGACTATGGGATTGCGGACAATCGCTGTATGCTATGCATAGTTGATGGGTTTTCTATAAAATTCTATCAAGTATACGATTCTCTAATAATCTTATTTTCAAATAATATGTCAGATTTTACAAATACTTTCTAATAATTAAGAGACCTTTAAAACCGAATACATTAGTGTCATGCATAATGAAATTAATGTCATGAAACTTGTTGCAGTACTTTGGTAACTATGTAGTTTCTTTAAAATAATAGTGTCGTGAAATCAACAGTACAGCTGGGATTATGGCTCCGTCAGCATCGAAGCTTAGTAGGGCAAAGGCAAAGCGCACAGGCGCTTTTGAGACAGTTCACATGGTAAAATTAATTGCATGACATTAGTTATACCTACCAAAAATTTGCGCATGGCACGAAACTATTATAGTGTCATAAAATAATTGCATGCATTGTAAAACTTGATGTTTACACATACAATTTTATTATTGTTGATGAAATTAGTGTCGCGGGATTAATTTTATGCCACTAATTTCGTAATGTAAATTCGGCTTAAGTATTTGGCAATAAGAAACTTTTTTTAACACATTCAAAAATAGAGCTTTACGATAAGTTTGTGATAAAACAGTTTAAAAAAGACCACGACGGACGACGCGACGTGAGCGACGTGCGCGTGACATGTTTTTTTTTTAACTAAACCAATTCCCTTCCAGTATTGTTGGTTCAATTAAAAAAACCTCCAGCCATGGTTTTGCAATTTTCAATTTGTTTTTGTTTTGCAGATGGGATAATTTTGATTTTGGTTTAGGTAGTCCTTTAAAATAGCGCGGTCTTAATAAAAGGTAGATCTAAGAAACATAATTTTAGTGTTGACAATCTCTCCCAGAATATTAATCAGTGAAGGCTTACTTAATTTTGGTACAAATAAACAAAAAAAACATAAAAATTCGATACACCTGCATTCTATAATTATTGGAAACCGAAGAATATATTTCACTGTAAACTTGGCTGTATGGGCATAGATTACTTTGCGTTACTAATAACAGGAGAGTTATAAAAATAAAAAAAAACAACGGGTGCGTGTTTATAATATTTTTAATTTTATCAAAGTGTTAATTTATAATTACTTCAACTAAATCTTTTGATTAAAATGAATGTAGAAGTGAGTCAAGAAGATATTTTCAGTGTATTTTTCAGGTCAGTAATTTTTTTTCTTCTTTTTTTATTGAAAACTTGCCCAATCTAAACGCACGCTCACAATTTAAAAGCACAATTACTAACATAACATAAGCTTATAGAATTCAGGAAAACAATTATTTAATGACTCATTAAAACTTTAAAAATAATTAACAAAAAGAATATCATCACAAGAATATGCTCAAACTACAAATCATTGTGGTATTACGTTTGTATGGGAAGCTCACTGTTCGCCGGACTCTTAAGTGCTCAATAGCTATTAAGGGAATTGATACTTTAGCTTGTGTCGCAGCTGACCTCAATGGGTGGGCATTAAATTAGTGGTAATTTGTATAAGGGTTTTGTCGATGGGTAGTTTTTATACAAAACCATAAAAAAAGTTCGTGAATATTGGTCTGTCCCCTTAGCACGAACAGCTATCGGAAAAAATAACGCGCATAAAACATTCGATACAGTAATTTTGTATGGGAAATTGTGCCATCTACTGCTTCGGCAGCGAAATGAAATTTTTGATAAATAATTAATTCATCAACGCCCGAGCGGCCGAATGCGGCCGGACAACAATAGAATATCTATTGTGTCTCATTTCCCGGACCTTGAAAAGTTAATCTATCGAGTACTTTTACGTAGGTTTTTTTGTCTATTTTTCTCTGTATAGTGGTGGCCACATAATTAAGGACGCGCCAGTCGATTTTCATACAAACGAGGTAACTTTGAAGCCTTGGTTCTTTGCCAAGAATTCACCGAACTGTGATCTGATGATGGCCATCATCACCATAATGGAGATCAGTTGGGTATGTATAGCGATCTGGATCTCCTCCATTCACTCCCTGGATAGCCATCATCAGATCACCGCTCGATCAATCTTTGACGGAAAACCAAGGTTTCAAAGTTACGTCGTTTTATTCTGTGACTCATACTTACATAGTAAAAAAACAAGAAAATCATAATATTTTTTCAAAACGTGTTGACTAAGTTATATTTTTTTGAATATTAATGATTTTTCGAACAAAATTTGTTATTACAAAGTTTAAATCAAATTAAAAGTTAAATTATATTCACCGAATGATGAACTTAAAGGTTGAATAGTGACCCGCTTCGCAACCCCTTACAATAGTTCGAAGAAGCCTTACTAATCCAACCTGCCTCATAAAGAGACGTTGAACCTAACAGTTGCACATTTTACTAGAAGAAAACTTAGCAATAATCTTCATGGTAAACCGAGAAGGACTAAATAATTGGTGTGACGTCTTGTCCGGAATGGTTTATTTATTTATTGGTGTATTATATTCAGAAAATCCTCAGGGAACTTTTGTTCAGGATAAAAAGTAAGTATCATATGTTTTTAATCCAGGTTGTAAACTATGTGTATGCCAACAGTTTTTGCGTGATTGAGAAATAAAAAAACCTCGAAACATATAAACTTTCACATCAAATAAATAAGTGGGATTTGAAAAGCCTTGTTAAGTAGAGCAAAAAGTAGTCAATATGGAAATAAACAGACTAACAAAAATACGGGAAAAAAAAAAAAATCGATTAATGTAAGTATGTAATGTATTATATTTAATCCATATTACACGCGAGGGTCATTGTATCACTCAAACGGAGAGGTCAAGAAATACACAACTAGGTTACAGGGTAAGTAAGCTCACTCAGTTTCCGTTTTAATTTATTTCGGGTATAAAATATCAGGAAGTCACGCGACACGCTAGTAACACGTTCTGAAAAATTTATAGTCATATTATGGATGTAGAAAAAAAGGAGTATAAAAAGCACAACTACGAAAAAACTGCGCTCTAAAAAGTACGAACAATAAAATATTTTAGGGCGAAATTCTAAAAGAATAACTGTCGCCGCATGTCACTTTTTCCTAGACACGAACTGCGACTACGGTTATAAATAAAAAATAAATAAATATAAATTTTTGTCAACATCACATACATTGCTCCGATTCCAAAGTAAGTAACTAAAGCACTTGTGTTATGGAAATCAGAGACAACGGTGCTATCACAAACAACCATTCTGATCCAAAATAGAAAAGTTCGTTTTTCTAAATTGACCCAACCGGGGATCGAACCCGGAACCTCAGAGATAGCGACGCCTTGAAAACCGGTGTACAGAGCCAATCGACCACGGAGGTCGGTTATCTTTTTAGAATATAAGACTAATATTTTACGGCCTTACCATCAAAGATTTTAAAACACTGTTTAAATGTGATGCTGTCTCGTTCAAATTATATTGTCAAAAAAGTGACAGCATCACATTTAAACAGTGTTTTAAAATCTTTTGTGGTAAGACCGTTATTGTTTCGTTACCTTTTGGAGCGCGGTTTTTCCGTTGTTAGGTTTTTGTTTTTTAAACTAAAATAAGTCGGTTATTCACAAAAAGTGATAGAAGGCCTATAAGCTCGTTATAAGGAAAATCTTGAAAATCACTTTTCATAATCGCTCAATAGCGACAATAAATTGTTAACATAATCATAGTGATGAAGAATCGAATTAATTTAATTGCATTTATTGATGTTTCTGTTTGTGTCTTTTGTTAAAAATGTTGTTACTGGATTTGAGGGTAAAAAATAACTAACTTTTTTATTTTCTCAGTAATTATACGTAATTCATTAAAAATAATAATGTTACCTTATGCGCTTATCTTTTTTCTAAGATATGAAACAATAAAATTAGAATTATCTTATTCCAAAACTGAGTTGTGTTTTTTTTGTTCTAAAAAACTTTAAACCATAACTACCATAACTCAAAACTCGTTTTGACCTACTTAGTGACTTTTCACTGTAAGGCGACTCGTCTATTCGTTTGCTTAGAAAAAAGGCTAAATCAAACTAGAAACTTTTTTCACTTTTTTACTGGAATATTATTACATTTGTACAAAACCTCAGACAGTTAAAATAATATCATTGTTAAACCAAGTAAAAGCAAGGTTAAGGTATCTGATTTATCAAAAGTGTTCATGTTATTACAAAAATTGGCCATCAACAAAATTACTTCAGTTAATCAATAATCTAATTTTAGTTTGGTCGCCCAATTGGCAGTCGAAATCCGTTAACATGGACTTATCGACATGAACTTTAACTAACATTCATCGATTATCCTTTTCAGTGATTTCATTCAGATATATTTGTTTAGCGTCCGGCCGTTATTTCTCTTCAGCGTGGAAATTTGGAAATCCCGTGGGGAACCTTTAACCAGGTTTAAAAGTATCGTATGTTTGAATCCAGGTTATAAAGTATGCTTCCATCCAAATCCATTCGCGGTCTTTTGATCTATTCCTTTCGAATACCAAAAACTAATACCAATGGTTTTTGTTTATTGCCGTTATAAAATTTCTATTCTCAACAAATACCAAATTTATTAAAAATTATATTAAACATATTAAAATATGGTATCCGTTGGGAATACAAATTTTATAACGGTAAAAAACAAATACCATTTGGTATTAGTTTTTGGTATTCGAAAGGAATAGATCGTCTTTTTGTACTTAATATTTTAAGTAAAGACACCACAGCGAGGAACATCTTAATCATCAAATTTACAAGACCTAAATCTGCTGAACCATTTTTTTGCATTATTAGAATAAACTATATCGGGATTTACACCATGTATCTGTTTATTTCGGCGCAGTTTCATTGCAAATATCGGAGTCTCAAAAATAAACAGGTACATGGTGTAAATCCCGATATAGTTTATTCTAATAACGTCAATAATCATGGAAATTTAAAACGTTATATCATTTTTTAACCGACTTCATAAAAAGGAGGAGGTTATCAAGTCGACGGTGTTTTAGTTTAGTTTCAACTTTTTTGTGGTAATGTAAGCGTGTAAATATTTTTGTAACTTTAAATACTTTCAATGATGCAATGCCCATAATTCGATTTTCACATTTATGCTGTTTGTTTTTAAGAAGTTTTGTTGTGTCTTCGTAGTTTGTCTAGTCCAGAACGTCGCAGACTATAGCTCAGTTTGTTTTGAATTTTCATAAACCTACTAATACCAATATCTTAATCACTATACATATTCTAATAGACTTTGAGGAGTTCCCTTGAGTATCTTCAAAATACAAGGTCCAATGCCAATGAAATTTAAATATGACTTTTGAGAGGTATACCCATTCTAAAAAAATTATGACCAAAAACAATGATAACATCTCGAAAGAAAACTCAAGGTAACAAAAAAAAAGAGTCGTCCAAAAATGTCGAAATTATGCGCGATTATAGATAAAAATACAACTATCGTTTTGAGTACCTCCTTCTTTTTTTGAAGTCGGATAAAAATAAGAGATTAAACGCATCTTTGCACATAATATTTGACATTAAAAATAATCTTTCATTACTAAAATTAAACCCCTAAGATCTTCGATCATCTAAATTACCACAAAATAAGAAATGATTTAGAATTTAAAAGCTCAGGATATACCACAGTACAAGATATTGGTTAGTTGTTAGAAAGTAAATAAATTGAAATTAAACAAAATATGAATAAAAATACATCCCAAAGTTAAACTTTTTACCTCTTACGTCGGTCGAAATGGAGAGATGTTTTCTTGACTGAGGTGTATTTTTTCCAGTAGAAGTTTCTTAAGTTCTAAAATATATAAAAAATACAATTTTTGTATCCTTTCTTTCTTTAATAATTTATTTGGAAAACACTGTCAAATCCATCACTAACGGCAGACGGTTGTCTGCCACCAATCTGCTACGTAGGTTAAATTAGAGAAATATACATAAAAGTGTAGCTTTGTCCATATATCTCTTACTTGGCTCCCCTAGGACGGTTTGGGTGTCTCAAATAAATTATTTGAAACGAAATTATAAAAATAAAATTGAGTTACTCAAGTAGTCATAATTTATATCAGAAGCGCTATCTAACTTCGAATAGATATAATAAAATAATACATACCAAAAAGCACATAACATTGCTAGCTTGACCACGTTATTCCACTAATTTGTCAATATTTTAAATTAAGTTAATAAGATACAGTAGGTACTTAACACAAGAAATATGTCATCAATGTAATTACCTATATTAACAACATGCAAAAATTTGTGGATAATAGTAGACCTAAATGGGTTAGAAAAAAAATTAGCAAGTAACACATGACATTATTAGACACGTTGTCACAATGTCATGTGTCACTTGCTTATTATTTTCTTCTTTTCTTTTTTAATGTTTTTAACCTCTACTAGGGTATTCAACTCTCATCACTTTTTAACTGATTTCAAAAAAAGGAGGAGGTTCTATGTTCGTCTGTTTATTTGTTTTTTTTATGTATGTCCGCCGATTACTCAAAAACGGCTGAACCTTTTGACATGATTTAAACGTTACTTCATTAGGTTTGTTCATAAATCGGTTTCATTTTTTGAAAATTTGAAATCGGTTCAGTAGTTTTTGAGTTATCCTGAAAATACTGTAATTTTTTTGGGTAACTTTTGCACGAGTTTCTACGGATCTTCAGACATAACTACTTTGTTTATAAACCGATTTAGATGATTCTTGTTTTGTTAGAAAGGGGATACTTTAAGGGTGTTTTCATTAAAATTTCCTGCACATTGGACCTTGGACTTCGAAGATACACAAGATAACTCTTCAAAATGAAATAGGATAGTGTATTAGTGATTACTCTACGGTATTGAAAGGTTTCGCATCAGCCATTTTTATTGTCACTATTAGTAGTATTATACATACATATATAAAAGTTTATATAACTTAAAAAAGGAAAATATCTTTTAGGCCCACTCGACTTCTTAAGACGTTTTTTTAATATCAGATATATGCGTACTTGAATAGTAATTATGCAGATTTGAATATTATTTCTTGCTTTTTACAGCTGTCGCTTTTTGAAACTGTTTTTATAGCAATTTTTTTGATTGATGTTGACTTCCATTGCAATGTAACAGAGCTATGCAAGCAATATGAATATTAAAGTTCTTGATAGAAGCTAATATAAGTTTTTTATTCGGAGAAAAATTAACATCATTAATATACTTGTAATTTTTGGTAGTATTTTTTATCGAGTGTGTTATACTCAAGTACATTAATCCAGAAAAAAATACTGTATCTGTGGGATATAAAAATAACAGCTGTCCACGCAGATGAAGTCGCGGGCAGACGCTAATCATGAATGAATTGAAAAACTATTGTTTAACAAACTTTCCCTTATAGGAGTTTCTTAAAAGGCTATTGCTGACTTTCTTGAGGAACAAAGATTGCCAAGGTTTCCATTGAGCTGTACTTGTCAATGTTTGTGGTTGGTGATAGGGCTTATCTCAAGTCCGCTTGACTGGCTACCACTATCTTACCTAAGTCTGATGTCATAACAACAACTTAAAAATTGTAGTGTTCCGGCAGTTTGAGGTAAGATAGCCAGTTCCTCAGTGGTGATGTGATGGTGATGATTTCAGGTGTAGCGCGCTTACATTTTCGGTCTTATCGTCACTTAGCCTCAGATGAGGAGAACGACAAGCACTTTCTCGTTGTGGAAAAAAATACAAACTAACAAGGCAGTAGGTTAATTTAGTGGTTTTGTAAATAAACTTTGAAGTAACTAACTACGACAAAATCTACTTACGCGCTGTGTACTATTACAAAATATCTCATATACTAACAACAACTTAAAAATTGTAGTGTTCCGGCAGTTTGAGGTAAGATAGCCAGTTCCTCAGTGGTGATGTGATGGTGATGATTTCAGGTGTAGCGCGCTTACATTTTCGGTCTTATCGTCACTTAGCCTCAGATGAGGAGAACGACAAGCACTTTCTCGTTGTGGAAAAAAATACAAACTAACAAGGCAGTAGGTTAATTTAGTGGTTTTGTAAATAAACTTTGAAGTAACTAACTACGACAAAATCTACTTACGCGCTGTGTACTATTACAAAATATCTCATATACATTGAATGGATAAAACATCGGCCGTATTTCACAAATCTATTGTTTAAATAATGATAAAAACATTTCAGTATTTCGTTCACTTTGTAATCAAAAACAAAAAAATGCCCAAAAATACCATAAGAATGCCGAAAATAATAACTTTAATTTTTGAAAAAGACGCTCATGGTGGTTTACAATTTAATCAAAATCATCAACCTAATCCTTAATGAAGAAGAAAGTCCTTTTAATTCAGAATATCCTTCCCTGATATATTTTTTTCATTAAGTATTATTTTTCATCACGTATGTATTGTCATATCGTATATTGTCAAACTAAATCTGGCCGCCAACCCATTATTGTGACCCAGATTCATATCAGAATTCCAGACAGGATAAAAAAAAACTAGTTTGTTGTGAGTATCTATGGCTGTTTTTGTTACTAGGGGTTGAATAAAGCAGTAGGGTTCTTAAATTGTAAAAAATATCTGTGTTTAATCAAATTTACTGGTAGCAGGTAACTTCTTGCCACTTTCCCAAATATGTAAAATGACTTAAATATATTTTCTTTACTAAGATAATATTTGATAAAATGTATCTTTTAATTCGAACGTATGTGTGTATCCTATTCTAACCTTACTAAAATTGTAATATTTAATACTATTTATGAGAAAGTAAGCCCCTTCGCATACGAGTCTTAGCAGAAACGTATGATATGCGACGCATATGTCACATATTTTTGAACATGTCCGCAGACGACGCTTCGTCGAGTACGAATTCCTCTGTGGATGATAATATGTTTAGAAATGTATGCACTCGTAACGCTGTCGTACAGCGAGTGGAATACTCATCGCATACGATACGTTTCTTCTACAACTCGTTACGTTTGTTACGAAGCGTAACAAATAAAGTTACGTTCACATTTTTATAAACATAATAATTAATTATAAATATGGATAAATACAGAATATAACTAAATATAACCATGTAACTTAGGATTAGAATAGTCGTTTCAGGTCGTCGTATTAGGTAATATCTATCCCAAGTTTGTCGCTATGACAACAATGTTAAAATCGATGATATCCAGGTACCTAGTCGAAGGCTACCAAACTACCTAGGAATAAGCTCCTAAGTAGTTTAGGATGCTCTTTAAAGTAAAGTATGACCTACAGACTTCTCGTCCCTTAAGATCAGATGAGTTGAAGGTCAAATGCCTTATTCTTTGTCGTAAAAGGTTTTTGGCTGTTTCTTTAAAGTAAGAATCAAAAGGTATGTAAAAATATATAAATTTCAATGAAAAATAAACATTTTGTAATTACCTCCTCTTTTTTAAAGTCAGTAAAAAATCGTCGATGTTTCGGTGACCAACCGAATTGACACAATTATATATTTAAATATGACTAATTAATTATACATTTGAACACAAATTGTTCAGCGTAAAGTATATTTCGTAGCACAAATACATAAAAAGACGAATGAAAGACATGAGTTTAAAGTATTGATTCGAAAAAAAGATACAATATCTTTGTTTTCTTTCCTAAAAAGGAGTTTAACGTAATTTACTTATTGAATGAGGTCTGTTCAAGTTACACCGAATTCAGAAGTAAATAAACATCACGAGTATATAATAATAAATTACTCAACTGGCCCAATTGTCATGCTAAGTAAGGACTTTCACATAAAAATCTAAATTAAAAAGTCATAACCCTCCATTTTGCTTCGCTGTAGTCAGATCAAAAGAGAAACAAACAAACATCTGTGACCATCAGCCATTTTATGTGGTGGGTGGATAAGGAGGATGGGCCATAACTCACCACGCGGGCCCCATTCGGATTGGTGGATGTTTACGACTGTAAATGCAGCTGGGACCAACGGCTTAACGTGCCTTCCGAAGCACGGAGGAGCTCAAGATTTTTGAAGACTTTTGGTCACCCATCCCATGAACAACCCTTGTGAAAGTTGCTTAACCTCCGCAATCGTTGGGCCAGGCACTAAGCCACTGCGCCATTGAGCTCCTTATCATCTACAATATTTACTTACTTTCAAGAAAGTACCAAAACTAAATAATCCATTAAATGCAGTTCTATTTACCACTTTGAACCTAATTTCATAAAAAAATACTAATGTGACGTCACTGTTTATAATCTATGATGGAACTATTAAACTTATAATGGCCTTTGTAATACAATAACATACTATTATTTCATAAAATATTGGTATTCTAATTTTAGGTTGTGAAAAACTGTAAAGTATTGAAAATTATAATAATTAATCTATTCTAAAATGTTGAATGACCTTGTTGTCAAATCGAGCTTTACAAATGAATTAAAAATCGGTTTTCACAAGGTAATATTTAAGTAATTATTACGTTATAAAAGAGCGCAGTCATTATTATTTACAATTTTCCCCTAAGGAATTGAAAAACGAAAAATTCATCAAGAAATATTTAGTCGATCAAAACTGTATTTCATTGGGTCTTTACGTTTATTGAAATCATAAACATTATGATGAAAATAGACTTTTCTCTCTCTTTCTTTCTGATCATAAAAATAGCATCAAGTCTTAAAAATAGCATACCTAACCGGAAAACCCGTAAGATCCTTCAGTGTTGACAATCGGGAAAACCAACTTTTTCACCTCAAAAATACGAAACAATTCCACCAAAAAGTTTACACACTTTTTCCACTCAATCACCGGTCTCTTTTTTTAAATTTCAAAAGTACATATATTTAAAAAAACTTACCGTTCCAAAGTCAAAAAGCCGGGTAGTATTTCACCACACGACTCCGTGCGTCAGTCTCGGGATATAGCCTACCACTGCAGTACTATCGACCGGTACCGGCCGAACGTAGCACGCGATGTGAGCTAAGTTCTTCAAGACGCCTGTCGCCCTATATTGCAGAAATGCTTCACCTGCTTACTTCTGAAGTAGGGCTTACTGTAAACATATATGAAACTAGTATATCAAATATGCGCTAAGCAGGTAGATATGAAGATATACGCAAAAAACCGCTCCGTTTCTTTTTCCATCGGAAACAAAGTATTTTTTTGTGGAAAAGGGACGTTTAGACGAAGTAATTAGTTGAAATTCCTCGTTTTTTAGGGTTCCGTGGTCAATAAGGGAAACTTATAGTTTCGCCATTGCCGTCTGTCCATTCGCAGCTTAGCTCAGAGACCCTAAAAGCTGGCATGGATAATAAGTAACATAAGTGTAACATCATAACGCAAAACATTTAAACGAATAATACTAGGTGTTACAAAAGTACCCCTAATGCCGAATATGGTAGATAGGGATCAAACTGAACAACTGTTACTATGGGACCAACTCTGAAATGGCGAAAAAAAAATCAGCTGTTTCATACATTTTGATATTTTCGTAATTAATTTTTGTATGGAACAGCTGATTTTTTTTTCGCGATTTCAAAGTTGGTCCCATGGTAAAAGTTGTTCAGTTTGATGATCCCTATCTACCATATTCGGCATTAGGGGTACTTTTGTAACACCTTGTATAGATCATTCACGAACAACTTTTTTTATGAAAGCAAGCCTGATCGCAAAAAAATCAGCTGTTTCATTTTATGTTTTCGCAAAGTTCGCAGAAAGGAGATCATTCATTCTGGGTCTTTTCTGAAAGTGCTGGCCAACGAAAAAAAAGTACGTTTTGATACTAGCCATTTGGAGCAAAAGTTGTAGGATTACCCTGAGCCATATTATAAGTTTGTAGATTCGTCATTTTTACACGACTGCCCAAAGAGAATGTAATGTGTTCAGGGTTCATGTAGGTTTGTGGGGATGTGAGTTTTTATACATTAATAATTTTATTAAATTTTCAAAGTGCTGGGAAACATAAAAATAATGATACACGCAAGTATCATTATCTATAGTCGGTTATAATTAATTATAAGAGTACCTATACAAATTTTTTGTAAGTCTGAATCTGTCGGTTTTCTTAATTGTATTTCACGGAACAGATAATAACTTCTATGATTCTATGATGACCCTAAAGCTTTTAGTCCATAATTGCTTCAGATTATTAGTTTTAGCAATATATATCATTAATTCTCGTTTCCCAGCACTTTCAGAAATCAGCAAAAATATTATTGTATGAAATTTCAAGGATCCGTATAGGCTTACCGAACAAGTGTAGCGCCACACACACACATGCCGAAAGTACGACATTGAAATTTCAGCCGCTGAAGTTTCAGTCGTCGCCTTTTTGTTATGATTTTTTTTCAAGGTACAGGTAAGTCGTAGTTATTATGTATATCTTTACGAAACGTAATTTCTGATGTTGTTATGTAATCAAAGTGACTAGAAGCAAAGTTTTAGGTAATATTAAAAGTACTGCAAGCGTATTCAGTTGAAAATATAGTGCTGTGATTTTTTCTGGTGGTGCCTACAGTTAGGGTGCCTTCAAATTAGCAGCATGTTAAAGTACTGCATTGGCGCGACATGTGAAGCACCTACCGTGGCTCTATTAATTTATTTTATACAATTACTAGAAGCGCTGTCACACTCACAGCTGCATCAATATCGCAAACACTGCGAGCGCTTAATACGCTGTGGTGATAGTGGTGATGTGACAGCGCTTCTAGATATTGTATTGTCGCGCCACAGTCACGCCAATGCAGTGATTCAACATGCCGCTAATTTAAACACCCTACTGTAGCACCACACCAGTGAAAAGCTTCGACTTAAGGGGCTGACATAAGCCAACTAGCGCCGCCAGTCGATTTTATTTTATCTATTCTAAATAAGCCAATTTCTTAAAAAGGAATAGCGCCATGCGAAACGTTATTTTTCCAGCCACAGCTAGTAAAATACTGTATTATACCATAACAAAATGAATGAAGATCAACATAGCATTGAAGGTTTTAGGTTTTACGTGAGGAGGTTAATAAGTGGTCAGTCGACCAATCATAGGGTACCTAGCTAGCACTTTCTCTTTTTCGTACAATAACCAATTGCAATATGTGTATGTACTGTTTGTCACTGAGGAGTTCCATTGACATAATTATCTCCGAAGTTATTCATCAGATCTCTGCTAAATTTGCATGGGAACATCTCGCAAGAAAACTCATTCAAACAAAAATAATCATATATCAGAGTTCAAGCACGAACAGCGATAAAAGGACAGACAAATTGAAAACCGAGGAGGTTTTTTGAAGTCGGTTAAAAAACAGCTACAGTAAATTAATATTTACCTATCTAGGTATTGATGATCGAAGTAAGTATCTAAAACAAATTGATATTATAATGTTAAAACAATCAGCCAGTCAACTCGTTGAAGTAGAAATATGTCATGTTACTATATTATTAGGTACCTGCCTCGGTTAGCTTATTAATAGTTTAGCGCTGCGGAACGTGCGCTATTGTATTTTTTTTCACATATTGAACTATTCAAAGTTTTTCTTGGTCAGCCATATGAAGACAACAACAGCTTTCTTTGTCTCTCTTTCTTTTTAGATTCATTTGTAGAGTACTTTTATAAAGTTTATTTTTTGTTCTGTTCTGACCAAATATAAATTCATTAGATGACTAAAATATTTTGTTTTATGCATTAGCCATATATTGAAAAGAATGGGTAGAAGATTGCTCTATTCATTTAGAGGCCAAAAATATAACGTGGGTACTCCAGAATTCAAATTCTGTTTTCGTAAACCTTAGTCTGCGGCACAGGTGGGAGCGGGTGCGGGCGGCGGGGCGGCTAGCGTGTGAAACAAACACAAACGATTGGACGAAATACCAAAGGAGACGCGCCAACGCGTCATAATCAAGAGCGGGTGCGGAGCGGAAACGCGAGCGGGTAGGGAGCGGGCTGTGGCCCGCCGTGTCTTGCTGATCCTCAGTTTGATTTCGACTTGACCCGTTCCCCCCCTTTCCTGAAGTGGCGTTCGTAATTTAATTGTAATGTAAACTCTAGTATATTCGTAAAATCATGAAGGGAAAAGTCTCAAAACTTTGTATGACTTTGTTATTAAATTTAGACATAATTATTAATTTTAAATAATAAAAAACACTTAAATCTTTGAGACATCTTGATTAATTTAAGTATTTTAAACCTTATGATGACCCATTTAAATGGTGTCTGGTAGACTACCACGTCATCATAATTGTAAAAATTGAGACACGTCAGTCACAGAGGGTTAAACAAAAAGACACCAGCCCTCAGCCCTACCCAAGTGGCAAAACTTTATATTTGTTTAGACGTGACCGTAAACGGTTTCTTTTAATTCATCGAGAAAACGATGCACTGGGACTCTGGCTGATATGTTCGTATTGCTTTTTATCTTATGATTTTAGATTAAGTAAGCTACCTTGACCGATATAACACAAGCCCTACCACTAGCCGAAACGTAGGTACTAACGAAACCTCTTCTGAAAATTTCAATTGGGACCCTGCGTGATGGATGACCACGACTGGCTGAATTATTGAACACCGGTCAATGTAGTATATTTTGAGTAGAAAAAGTCTTAACGGCATACTTTAATCTTTAGTTTCAGTGTCAACTGTTTCTGTTACAACTTGTACTTTTGCTTTCTCATGTTTGTGAACACTAAACGGTATCATTATTATTATAAAATCTATCAAAGCAGGAAAAATAAAAATAAAAACATTTTACACTATACCATTATAGAAGTCGTAATTCCAGAACCAACTGTTTTTATTTCACTTCGATACGATTAGTACTTACAAAGTTATTGCAAATAATAAATCTGCTTAAAACACTATAACGTTTGCATCCGCGATACTAACGAGAGAATGGAATCCGATGACGTCATCGTATCTTCTTGCCTGTCACTGCGGTAGTGATTACTTTCTCAGTGCCTGTCACGAAAACAATAACATGTGGTAATTTTTACGAATCTTTAAAAAATTATTGTGAAGTATGTAGAAAAAATAATTTTTCCCAAGCACATTAATAAAAACAATGATTGTTATGTACTTGCATCTATTACAGATAAATTAACTATTAAACAATACCATCTAAAAATTAATTAAATTATCGACATAATTAATAACTAATTCACATGTTCTTTATTTTTATAACTATCAGATTTAACATTTTTATCTTCTTGTTTCGTTCCATTTGCTTGTAGTGGTTTTTTCCTGATATACGTTTTGATGTAGAAGTCTACAAACAGGATCAGCATGAAGAGGTTCTGAGGGAGGAACACGGCTGCCGTCCACCGAGGGTACGCGCAGTCCGGGATGAAGACGATGCTTGCCATGTGGACCACGCACCAGAAGAATTGGAACTGAAAGATATCAATATGGTCAGTTAACTGAATTCCTTTAAATGATACAAAAAAAAACAGATTAAGTGCGAGTCTGAAACACGCGTCGCTTTTTACGCCACAAGGGTTAGTGCTAGTGCTGTAAAAAACTCGAGTCTGAGAGTCAGAATTTTAGGACTCTGCTCAAAATTCAAGACTCATAATAACTAACTAGTCTGATGCTCGATGTATTACGATCCTATCGAGTTCCCGACATTCGTGCTCGATTCTATAGCGTGCTTGGAGTCTGCTCATGCAACAAGTTGCGCTTGAGTCTTTATGTACTAAGCAATTATTATGGTGTGATTTTAATTATTATCACAAATGATGTGTCATGTGTGTTGATGTGATGTGGTATTAATATAGCCGCATAGTGAGGTGTTATACGATGTTCTCCATAAGAAAAGTACCTACATGAATTTGATGAGTACTGTCATATCGACATTTATAATAATACCTACTAGGTACGAACACTCGCAAAGCAGTGCTTTTTGCTAGTAATATTACTACGCACCTAAACTCCAGTAGTAATTAAATTAAGGATTAAAAGATTACAAAGGAAATTTGAATTATGCTCAGACGAATGCGTAGGAAATAATATATGATTAGTAAAATAAACTCTGCTTGTCGTAATTGAAAGTTTGTTGAGTAGAAGTTACTTCAAGTCTGGTTTCCGAACTCGAGTATTGTTCATAGCTCGAGTCAAGTTCACGACTTGAGTTCCTTTTCGACTCGAGTCCTTCGATGACTCGTGCTCGACTCTGGACTCGTGAACATTTTAGTCAACCAAGCACGCAAAATTAAAAGTTAAGTTGACAAATTTCGAGATTTTTACAACACTAGTTGGTGCTACTTTGCTTTTCCGGATTCCATACTTGCTAACTCAAGGCTATACTTGCATTGCATATAATCACAAATTATTTATCTGATAATAAGGTAATAAGTAGGCGTAAATATTAAAATGAACTTACTATTTGCAACTGTGTGATATATTTCTTCCACCATATTGATTTCTTGATGCTAGGTATAGCGACAGTCAATAAGTAATAAGTGTACATTATAACATGGACAAAAGAGTTGATCACACCAATGAATGTCCCATGGCCACCTAGAAAATAAAAAAATAAATTAATCAAACTGATGGATTAAATTATTAAATGCGATATAATATTACAATAAGACATAGAAGTTGATACAATCCACTCTGATTTTGTTAGAGCGTTTGACAATGTTATTCATTCAATCTGGTCAATAATTCAAAGCACTTTGAATCTCAGATCTTCATTAAATCTAGGAAAAATAATTCAGTTTGTGCATGTAGGTACTTTAAATAGGCTTGACTTTTTATTTTCATAAAACTATACAGGATGAAAGAGGAATATCGTCACAGATTCTGGATAAGTGAAACGTATAAAAAAAATTACATAATATACATTTATTTTGATACCGCTTTTTTAACTGCAATTGTGTGAAATTTTATAACAACAACTTTTATGAAATATAGATTTTTTTTTATTCATTTTCCATCTAATAAGCGGAAGCGTTCCCTTTACATCCTGTTTAGAAAATTGCGCTACTACACTAGACTAGACAACATTAACTCAGAATGATTTTTCTAAAGTGGAACACTAGTGTAAACACAATACATGGAATTATCCATGAAGTAATAGTGATTTACTCAAACAATGCGAGTACTACCTATACCTACTATACTATAGTAGGTATAACCAAATTTGGTTTTTTTCAATGCAATTATCTCAGAAGCGGTGCGTCGGAGCCAAAAATACCCCGGAAGTGTTTTATGAAATGTCAAAAACGGGCAAGTACTAGTTTTCTATATTTTTCTACACTAATTTTATATAAAAGTACAACAACATCATCTGTGTAATAGGGTTTTCTCCCCTCGATGTACAATGTACGGTTTTTCACCAATGTTTAAAAAAACAAAACTCGACAATAATGGATTTTCAAAGGAAATTGCTGGTGGCTTAAACTCGACAATAATGAAATTGCCATACAACTTTGCTGCGCCACCATCCGACTAGCGCGTAAAGGTTGACTTTGCTCAAAGATGGTTGTCAAAATAATTACTACATTACAAGCATTTTTGAATAAAATGCATTTAACGCAGTTATTGGTGTGGTACAATTGCAAAGTTAGGATCATGAAGTGTTTGTTGATATTATAATCAACAGTGAGTTGTCTTCAAGGGTTAAAATTATGTAGGTAGGAAGTATGACCCGATAGTCATTATCAAGTGACCTGGAAGGTATGTGGCTGCGCCCCAAATCAGCATCACCATTCCTGTGTGATGATAAACGTGAAGAAAGGAAATCTGGTTGAATTTCTTGCGAAGCACGAAAAATACCTGTAAGAGAAATGAAAAGAACCATAAGGTATTGTTCTTGTATTTTTTACAGAAATATCATGAATTAGAAACTGCAAAAGCCAAATTAGTAAGTACGTATTATACAAGATAATGACAACCCCTTCTCAAAATTAAATAAGTATGAGGAAAATAAAGTAATACTAAAAAATATTAAAACAGTTGAAAAGACAAAATTATAAAAGTTTTTTTTTTAATTCCCAGTTTGCAGCCCCTTTTCATTACCTACAAAACCTGACGCGCACGCACGCTCGCAAGCGGGGGAAGGCGGAAGGCGGCTTCGCGCGTGTCGGTTGCGCGATGAGTGGCAATGATTTCAATTTGTGTAGGGAACAGTTTGGGACAAAATAGTTGAAAAAAAACATATTGATTGTATTGGTGTTCTTGTTATAGAATGACCTGACAAAATTTGAAAAGGGGTCCAAAAATTACCACGTCTAGTTTAAATAAAAGCTTCAACTGAAAAAAACATCTCAGTAAAGTTTGGATAATAATAACACTGATCTTGAGCTCTGGGCGATAGAATGGGGATATCTTAGCGTAAATACACTTTGGGACCAATAAATCGTAGTCTAGAGAAGCGTAACCGACGAATTACAACTCCTACTTCGCTGAAATAGCCAATCACGTAATCGGAATGGAACGCACGTGTGCTTTTCAGCATGTATTTATGACATCATAACTTTGCACATCTTTCGCTCAGTGCTCAAGATTTGTAGACACTAAAAAGTAATTTTTGACTGAGCGCACGAAGCGTCTCTGCTTCAGCTTGGGCAAAACTTCTTTCGTATGTCCGTCCGGCGGCTGTCTGTCCATTTGTTCTTATCTACAGGTCGCATTTCTCAAACGATTCTCGTGAAATTTTGTGAGCAGTTTCGATAATTATAATATTGATTTTTTTTGTCAAGCCTTTTTTTGATATCGCGAAAAAAATACAACCTTTCGAAATTTTTTCAAAATTAGAAGCGCCATCTAGCTTTGAATAGATAATAAAAGAATAGCTAACCTACCAAACAGCACAGTACTGTTTTTAAAAGCAGTGTCAACCTCGTGGCTACATCTATTAGATTATTTTTAAACAACATAGAATTTAAGCGAAGTCTTCAGCTCACTGAGCCACTAGTGCTAATGTATTCTCAAAAGCTCGTTTACTTACTGTGTCGAGCAGGTCGAGAACTTTTAATAAAAAGTAGTAGTAGACAAGTCTAGCAATCATCATAGTCTTTTCGCTCTCATCAAGTTGCACTGGCTCACATATCCATTGATAGTCCGAGCCCCAAGCATAGACTAATGCCTTAAAAAAAAAAAAAATTAATAGGTAAGTTTTAGACCAGAAGTTTTTTTTACTCTAGTTGGATGTAAAGAGAACATTCACAGTAATTAGATGTTTGGATTTCGTTAGATTGCGTTTCATCAAATGGTTCCTTTGCCGTTACGTTGGCAGTACACTCATTGTAATCTTATTTCGTTATAATAGGGTGCAAATCCTTACTAATATTTCCTAACTAAAATTATAAATGCGAAAGTCCGTTTGTTTGTTACGTCTTCACGTCTTAACTACTGAACCGACCATCATTAAATTTTGCATACACGTTGTCAGGGGTACAGAGAAGGACATAGGGTACCGTTTATCCCGAAAAAAATAATTGTTCCCGAGGGATAGTGAAAAACTTTCCACGCAGACGAAGTCGCGGGCGGTCGCTAGTTAAGCATATTTTTGGAAAACCAACATAACGGCAAATAAACTATTTGATGAAACGCTCTCTTAGTTTTGGTAATGAGATTCCATCATAAAACAGATCTTATAGTCTTTGAGCTGAAAAAATGCCAGACGGGGATTGGCCAAGTGGGTAGGTACTTATTGTACTCGTTATAAGTAAAGGTAAGTTCATTTCGGTAGTGATTTTAGTACTGCAATGGGATTTTTCACTAAAACGGTCTTATCAACAATTTGGAATGTTATTTTCTATGAAATACCGAAATCCATGCATTACACTATAACACAATGAAACTAAACATTTGAGCTTGAAATTATTTGTAGTGAAAGAATTTTGCGTAGAAAATGTACTAAAATTAAGTTTTTCCTCAAAATTTATACTTATTAATTTAGTAATACATACAAATTAATTACTTACTGAAACAAATAACCAGAAGCAGCATACTACTTGGAACGCGTTGTAAACAATTAATAATTTATCAAGGTTGAAAGGCCGACGATCTTTCATCCATTTGGGGCCCCACTTCAAAACAAACATGAGGTACAGCCCTAGTAGCAGTATACCTTGATAGGGTTTAGCTAGTAAAGGCCATGATTTTGTTCTCGCATCTGAAATAAAGAAAGGTATCATTTTTACATTTATGTTTTGTACGCATCAGTCAGCACTGATCAGTATGAAAAGTGATGTTGTAAAACAAGTGAAGAAATGTTGTTAAGCTAATATCTGAAATTAAATAGGTATATTTTTGACATTTATGTTTTGTACGCATCAGTCAGCACATCAGTAGGAAAAGTGATGTTGTAAAACTTGTGAAGAAATGTTGTAAAACTAATGTTATTCTGTGAAATTGAAACACGCGTGTTAAGTATGATTCTGTGGCATCTTTCATTTTAGGCACCGTACCACAGAATAAACAAGAATAAACTGAGCTCATAGTTGCATCTTACGTTTGGGTTCAGTATTATAAACCACATTAAGACTGTGATTTGGGGCATTGTGATAAAATAATGTGATCAATATTTTATCAGCAAAATCACATTGGCAATAAATTGCCCAAGTCGTTTTAGTAGGCGTTCGCAGTTAGGGCTTTTAAAGCCCGATTTGGGACAAATCGGGAATTGACTTTCTAGCTTTCTAATTCAAATTAAGGATCTTTATTTATATTAGTTTTGTTAGCCATTAGCCAACTTTCATAGGACCATTTGATCATCATTTGCCCAAAAAGTTTTGAAACATCAGTTTTAAGAACACAAAACAGAGTATCAAACATTCAAACATAATTTTTAGGCGGCATAGTTTTCGACTTTTGATGAAAATAAAAAAAACAATGTGGCTCCCCTCCCCTCCCCCCTTATCTCTGAGTTTGCATAGACAAAAATCTGAAATTATTTTATGTGATAGAAGTTTATTTATAGATTACAGGAAAATAAAACGATGTCTCTAAATAGTAAACTTTTTCAGAATGATGGTACGGAACCCTCGGTTCGCGAGTCCAACTCGCTCTTGAACGTTTTTTATTATTCCAATTAAATTGTTTTTCTTTTTCATTCCTGACGATATATATGAAACAATCTCTCGTTTACTGAGATTAAAGACAGTTTTATTAGTGGTTTTATTGAGTAGCTACTTGATTAGACGTACTCAGTCAACGTTCTTCACATTGTCTAAATACTAGATACCTAGAATATTTAACATAGTACATAATAGCAAGAAAAGAAAAGAAAAACTAATTACTGATTCTAGCTTAAGGCCTTTCCAGATACTAAATTAAATTACAATTACTAGGGCAGATACATATTTACAGCGATACGTTCTATCCTTAGAAAATTAGCAATCTCTTTTGGCACACAGATAGTTTACATATAGATTCTTCATCCTGCTCTAAGGTTCCCTAGGGATTGTCCGAAAGTCCACTTTTCAATATAATAATAAATGGGTAAGCAAATAGTATCAGCTTAACGTCTTTTTGAAAACTTATGCCAGTTTAAAGTATTTGTAGTAAAAGAAACATAAGGTATTAAAAGCGATAATAAAATAAATTAATTTGACAACATCACATACATTGCTCCAATTCCAAAGTAAATAGCTAAAGCACTTGTCTTATTTAAATCAGAGACAACGGTGGTATCACAAACACCTAGAACTGAGCCAATAAAGAAGGTTCGATTTCTAAATTGACCTAACCGGGGATCGAAACCGGGACCTCAGAGATGGCGACACCTTGAATACCGGTGTACAAAGCCACTCGACCACTGAGGTCGTCGAGCGATGCTGCTGTATTATAAAAATAATGATAAGATATTATGCTTTTAAATCAGTAACAAAATAATTTCAATTTCATTATTGATTGGGTGATGATAATCATTAAATTAAGTTATTAGCTTACTGCGAGTAATAATTAATTAATACGAAAAGTAGGTAGGTACTTACCTGGCCATTCATCAAATACTATCTGATATCCTTGCCACAGTTTCTGTATGATTGCCGACATTCTTTACAATTTAAATTATTATATCAATATTTCTACCACAATTTTATTTTTTGATCCAACTTTTCTATTCGATAACTAAGCTTGAACTAAGCTAGTTAGGGTCAAATACATTGATCTTTCTATTAGCTATCCAACGAAGAATTTTATTACTCGTACATAAATTTGAATAATTCATTATAAACCACGCATTGTCATTCTGATTTTTATTTTCTTATGCACTTTAATTAGGAGTGTACATTCGACTATTTTATAGAGACCACTGTGTATGTACAGTCAACGGCACATTTTACTATAATGTTGACTTGGAGACCGTCTTTATACCGTACGTAATAAAAGCTGTTTTCGTAGTTCAACTGTTTAATTTTAAGTGCTTGTCTATCATTTTCAGAACAGTTCATGTGGTTTGTTTTTCTGTCATCAACTCATCACTCATTACAAAATTATTAAATTAGCAAACGAAGTTAAAAAGATGAATGAGCGATTTTTTTTTTAATAAAATACTCATCTATATATATAAAAGGGAAAATCACTCACTCACTCATTCACTCACTGATCACGAAATCTCAGAAACTACAAGTGCTAGGAGTCTCAAATTTTGCATGGGGGCTCCTTTTAAGGCGTAGGTGCTCTTAAGACTGGATTTTGCGAAATTCAACCCCTAAAGGGGTGAAACAGGGTGGCAAAGTTTGTATGGGAGAACGCGATTCCATGGCCCGATTGACTTGAAATTTGGCATACCTAGACATTCTTTAACAAAATTAATTGAACACGTGTTTCGTATTTTTTTAAATTTATCTCCTAACAGGGTTAAAAAGTGGTAGAAATCTACTTTTGGGGTGATTGACTTCGACATCGGAATTGAAACTTCTTAGTGCATTTGATTGATTAATTAAGAAAAATAAATATAATTTGTCATCTCAACGTAGTATTACATTCTCTTTGGTCATTTCCCCTGTGAGTAGGTAGAATGCGTTTCATTGAATAGCGAATATTCAATGAAACGTACTATGAAAATTGGCTATTTTGTATGGGAATCGCCATTTCGGGTTACTTTTGACAGCTAACTTTTGATAAAGAGGTTTTAGTCTGAATAATGATCTTAGTAATGATAAAAGGGCCGTAGTGTTGCTTTAGTTTTAGTATTCTGCTGCTTTGTTATTAACTTACTAATTAAAAAGATAGCGCTGGTTCTCAAGGTAAAATTGATAATCATTAACATTAACTATAGGTGATACGAAGTTCACAGGGTCCACTAGTAGTTTTATAAAACTGTTACAGGTAATATGGGAGTCAGAGAGTTTGATTTTATATGACTGGTAACACAGTGTCGCCTACGTGACCCTTGTCTCTCGAAATGCAATGGCGCTGTATAATAATGTAACATGGGGTCTATTACCCTACGCTTGAACTTCATTGTCCATTGAATTTTCCTTGCAATAATATTCTAACAGAATAATATTTTTGACATCGCAAAATAGGCGCAATATAGACGTTGAGTTGCAGAAACCTCCCACCCGTAATATCCTAATTGTATTACTGTAGTAACATCAATCAAGACCTTGCATAAAATTTTCGCAATAAATAACTTACCCAAAGAGGCTCGACGAAAAAAGTAAATATAATTATCGAACCTGCTCACAAAATTTTACGAGAATCGGTTGAGAAATGCGGCCTGTACCTCTAAAGGACTCAACAAAAATGCTTTCCTATGTTTGTGTTCTATGTCTGTCTGAGGAGAACAGACAGACATAGAACACAGAAGCAAAGACGCTTCGCGCTCGCATGGTCAATAATTTTATTTTGTGACTGCTGGTATTTTCAGTCTGTCGTCAATTGTGTGCATTTTTATGCATGTCTGTATTTTTAGCACTGATACCTCTGTATCAGAAAACTCCTCTGAGTTTTCTTGCAATAAATAACTGAAGGTGTCCAAAGAAACATTTGTTAACCGAGTGAGCTCGAAGTGCGAGCGAAGCGTTTCTGCTTCAGCTCGGGCAAAAATGCTTTCATATTATTATGTCCCTCCGGTGTCCGGCTGTTTGTTTGTTCTTCTCTACAGGTCACATTTCTCAACCAATTCTCGTCATTCTTTGTGAGCAAGCTTCAGATTTTTGCATTTTTCAAAATGACGGAGATAAAAACGGCCTTACCACAAAAGATTTTAAAACACTGTTTAATTTAGACACTATTTATATATGATGCTGTCTCTTTCAAAAAAGTGACAGCATCACATTTAAACAGTGTCTAAGTTAAACACTTGTTAAACAGTGTTTTGTGGTAATATGTTTAAGCGAGGTTTATAACTCACGGAGCCACTAGTTTTAATGGTTGATTATGAAACAAACGAAGTTTAAAATACCCATATTTTATTTAGATGTCTTAATTTTAAAACATTATAACAAGTCTTATAAAATTGTAATTATATTAAAATATTGCGTCTTGATATGATACAGTTTTTACAAAATTTATAAAATGACATCTTATAATGAGGTATCCGGTTAAATACTAGTAAAGTAGCGGTTTTGTTCACATATTTCTGAAAAATTTACATATTTACCCCTTTTTCATAAAATATTTAAACAATTGTCAAGCTAAGAGAGTGTTTTGTCTTTTAACTTCATACTTAAATCGTTATTTGAACGAAAGTGACAGAACACACTCTCAATTATTTATATAAAAAACGCTATTATGTGCAAAAACGATATAAAAACTTCCAGGAATACAATTACAGTTTTTTTTCTTATAATTATTGTACTTTCGTTTACGAGAGATGTCTCTGACATTCGTTTTACATTTTTTTTAAATTATTCTACAGTAGAAACATCATTGATTAACATTTTGTACGACACGTTTCGGCTAAAATACATCTTACAGGATTTTGATGCGTGTAAAACACTTCACACGGCTATAATAATGGCACACAAATAACAGTTTACCACGGAAAATAAAAAAAACAATAAAAAGAAAATAAATGATAACATTTTTTTGCTCTCTGACAAACTCTGTTTCATAGCTGAATGTTGCTGTAACAATTTATTATCAAACTGCATTAATCATTCAGTTTTATAATAATTATAATGTAAAGATAACATTATAATTATTTATGCTCAAAAATGTCCAAGCTATCACTTTGGGAATGAAGGTATAATTTTGTTTTAACCGCTATTTAGATCGTATTTTTAGATCGTGCGTGAACCAACACCGATGTTGGTTCACGCACGATCTAACTCCTGAGGATGCTCCGGGTTGGGGCGAAACACGTGTAGAGTAGTCTAATTGGTGAAGGTGCAAGGTGTGTCGCTGTCATGCTAAATGCAAGTATTGTGCACTGATATTTCTGTGGTGTGCATGTGCAATTTTTTTTGCGGGCGGGCGGGCGGTGCATCCTGCATATATTTTTGCGGGAGTAAGCTACATATATTTCTCTTTTCACAATGGTTTGGGACTTCCGCCAAGTAATGCCTGATTCAATCAAATACGCTATTTATATAACATATTAGAAAAAATACTAGAAAAAATCGACTCACCCGTAGCACCTCAGACAGGACTCAAACCCGCACCCTTGGGATTCCAGCCCAACGCACTGAACAATTATGCTACCGAGTCACTAGTGGGAGCGGCGAAATCATCTTGTACTTTTTACTTCTTCGCTGCAAGCCAGCGTAATTTCATTAATGTGAGGAAATACCCTGACATTCGAAAAAAACATCTTTACAGATGTTTGACAATCGATAAGGATATCATTTTTTTAATACAATATTTATCTTGTTTTATCTTTACTGAGCAAAATTCATAATTATCTTATCTAAGCATTAAATATTTGATTCTCCTAAGAATGCATCTTTTTATGTGGGATTTCTAGCTCAATGTTTGTGATAAAATGACTTTCTTTATGTACACTAAGAGCCAATTTCTTTATTGATTTTAAACGTATTTTGTCACTAAACGAGATTAAGGCTGTCACTGTCATAACAATGAAGTATTTTTTTTTTTCAAAAATTTCCTTTTTTATAAACAATGCCTTGTAAAATCTTGTAACCATTTCATCAATAAGCATCTATATGCTGTTTGGTAAGTTAGGTATACTTTTGATATATCTACTTTAAGCTAGATGGTGCTTTGAACATTTTTCGGAAGGGTGAATTTTTTTTTCATAAAATTTCGAAAAACTGGCTCTGCAAAAAAATCTACATAATTATCAAACTTGCTCACCAAATTTCACGAGAATCGGTCGAGAAATATGACTTGTGGATGAGAATACTGACAGCTGGACATACCGCATTTTTATCCAAGCTAAAGCAGAAATGCTTCGCTCGCGTTTCGCGCTCGCTCAGTCAATTATGCAAAACGTGATCTTAATCGCGTTTAAAATCAATGGTAAAATCGGCTCTATCTCATTGAATCGCTCAAAAATTTCCAGTTGCCTTATTGATTTCAAACTAACATTTATAATTCTCAACCAATTACATTAATACAAATGGATTCATTGGAACTGTCATTTACTGAATAACATATCACATCACACATTACCGACACATTTTCGCTTTTATTGTACATGCTTAGCGTTTTATACATATAATATTTATAAGTCTTACCCTTTTCTATACGTTGCAATAACTACAACAATTATCACAATATCTTACAATAATATCGATTTACATTCAAATGCCTTAATACTAAACTTAGTAAAGTCTTTTCGCTAGCAATCCTTCGCTTTCCCATTGGCTGTGACTTCTTTTGGTTGACTGTCGTTGTTCTTGAAGTTCAAGTAATTCCTGATGTAGAATTTGCCAAACATGTAGATGAAAAGAGCTGCGTTGAAGCCTAGAAGGAAGTTGATACCCTTGGGGTAGTTGCAGCTAGTGAACATCACCTGGACATTGTGCCACAAGATGATGCAAAACTGGATCTGGAAATAAAAAATACAAATTTTAAACTTTAGATACAATAATTTGAATTAAAATTTGAAGAATCTAACAAAAATAAAATTGTTTTGAAAACAGAAAATGATAAGGTTCTTATGATAAAAATAGTCAATAGTAAATCGAAGATGCGTTATAGCCAATACGATTTATTTGACAATTTATTGAAGTTCATGAATAAATTGTAGCAGAAATAAAATTGTAAACTTACCAGTTGCAATGTGGTAAGGTGCTGCTTCCACCAGAGGTATTTCTGGTACTGGGGTCCAAGGCCGGCGATGAGGTAGTACGTGTACATGATGATGTGGATGAATGAGTTGATCACACCAAGGAGAGTGCCGTGCCCACCTGGAAAGGTAGAGATATTGATGAGAACCTCACTTTTAATATCTATTTGTCTATCTATAAGGAAGGCCTGTACTCCAACAGTGGGGACATAAAAAATACTTTTAATACTAGGAGCTCAATGGCGCAGTGGTATAACGAATTTAACCAGTGATTGTGGCGATTGAGCTAGGTTGGCCATAGGATGTCTGAATTCGACATCGTATCTGGCTGGCTATCTCACTGATCAAGTGTTCTTATTTTGAGCCTGCGTGCTTCTAAAGGACCATAAACCCGCCGTTTAGGCTACATTTACAATTGGTAACACATACTGGTTATCTGGTAAATAAACTCTAATGTCATTAAGTCTACTATTTGCTTTATTCCTGCACTGTATTTGCAGAAAAGCAATGAACATTATATAAATAAATATAAATCAAACAATAGTAAGTAGGTAAGTAAGTCAGATAGGTACCTGGTAAGAATTTGACTCCGATCCAGGCACAGATGGGCATCATGAAGTGATGATAAAGGTGGAGGAAAGTGATCTGCCTGTTCTTCTTGCGAAGGACGAAGAAGACCGTGTCCAACAATTCGATCAACTTTGCCATGAAGTACCACCATACAGCAGACGCCATCTGGAAACAGACAATTTAAATAAATTAAAGAAGTCGAAGACGACGGTCTGGACAAACTATAAACTATAAGATCTGTTTTTTTTTAATAAAAACTGTAGACAGTGTAAGTAACTACCTTTTTTTAATTAGAAGGAAATTGGAAACCTCAGTAAATTCTAATACGTGAAATTAATACTTACTCTGATTGCTTTAGGGTTATCAGAGTAATCCACTGGTTGGCAAGAGAAGTCGTAGTCGTTCCACCATCCTGAAACGAGCCCCTGTAAATAAAGGAAAAAACTATTACTAAATAGTAAATTATGGATGCTATTTATTTATAGTAATGCTTGAAGCGAATTTTGACTGAACATGTTGGTTGATCATTTTTAACTAACATATTTTTTTTAGCTTAAAGTGAGAGGAAGTTTGAAAGTAGCACCAGTGATAGAAAAGTTGAAAGGGAATCGTCTGACTTGGTATGGGCATGTTATGAGAAGGGATGAAGGGCATGTTACTAGAAGAGTATTGGATATGGATGTGAGGGTTGGAAAGTAAGAGGAAGACCGGATTGTGTGAGGAATGATATAAATGTAAAGGCAGTGGATGAGGAGATAACGAGTGACAGGAAGGAATGGAAGAGAAGGACACACTGCACCGACCCCAAATAAATTGAGGGGTAGGGGGATGATGATGATTTTATTTAGCTTAAAAACATGATTCAATTAAATGTTGACGAAACAAACTTTCCTGTAGTTATTTGTGTGTCTAAAGATGTTTTGTGCAATTAATGTTAAAACCAATTAATACGTAAGGTTCGCAGGGTGTACAATGACGTCATAATACACCCCAAAATAACAATGTTCTAGTCCATATAGAATAGATTCTCAGGTTTTAGATAATAATATAATTATGGTGAAAAGTTCTTCACAGTTATTCTTCTGGTATCATAGGCTATTGGAAAAGTCACTAAACAAAAATAGTGAGACAATCTCTATTTTGAATGGGATAATATTCATAATTGGTTGTATACATGATCCAGCGTCATGTTTGCAGAATAAAGTAGTCATGTGAATACCTAGTGCGAATATTTTGGCAAATACACTTTGCTGTATAAACACTCTTTTTTACACTAGAGCTACAATGTCTCTGAACATCTATTTACTTTAGACCACAAAACACTTTACACGTGGATTTTTGTGTTTAGTCAATCAATTAGGCACTAGTTTATTATTCTTCTAGTCGCTAAACTAAGTGCAATAAACCTTTTTAGCTTTATTCACCGAATTGGCATAGTTTACACTATCCTTAAAAAGTAATAAAATGCAAATGTATATGGGATTTTTGGTATTTTTTTTTAGGTACCTACTAAATTTATTTTTTTCATAAGAAGAGTAGGTTATCATACTCATTCACAAATTTATAGGCTGGAAAAATTCGAATCCATAAATTTAAGCTGTATATTCGTGAGTGAGTACAAACAACAATAAAATTTATACTTGTACAGTCCCAAAATGCACTAAATTACTGCTAAAAGTATATGATTGACATTACGGCTGATGTTCTGTGAATGGCCTCGATAATGTCGGTTACAGCATAATAGTGCATCTTGGTCTTGACACGTACATTCAAGGCTTTGTCAGTCCTTTGAATTACTTTTTTTTGATTATTACTATTCAATAATCTTTTTTTTAATCATCTGTGGTGACTTTTCGAAGCCGTAGACATTTTTATTTTGAGTAAAATTCGTAGCACCATATAGCCGCTTGTCTGAATTAATTAAAAAATATATACAAACATACTCACCTCATAAACAAGGAATATGCTCATCAATATCTGTGATATATTGTATAGAATCATAGAATTTTTCAAGTTGTACGGTTTCCTGTCTCTCATGTACCGAGGACCCACAGAGGTACAGAAGTACAAGTATGTCGCTAGGATGGTGAGCAGGGGACCGGGGCTCGACATGAGCAGCCATTTCTCCGTTCTAGGATCTGAAATATTAAATAAGAGAACATTAGCAAATTCTAGCAAGGGTTAGAATAGTTAAAAACAGTGTTAGAGGATGTATAAAAGATAATTTCAAATATCATTAATGTTTTTATGGATATTTTATAATGTTGAACTTAGAATGGTATATCGAAAGAACCTTCGTCGATAGATAACTTCACCAAAATCATAAATCATAATCGAATACGGATTCGACCGTTGGTTTTACGAAAAAATCCTTATTTATGTATCGTAGGCTCGATTCTGAAAGACTTTAATATTTTCCTACGGTACTAATACACCGAACCCGTCATTGGCCGTTGTAGGCGTCATTGGCCGAATTCGGACGATCAAAACAAACGCATGAGAATGTACACTACTCGTCAGACGATGTCTCTAGAGTGGAATTCGGCTGACGACGCCCGAGCATACTTCGGCCGATGACGGATTTAGTGTAACTGAACCGTTGCACACTTTATAGGACTATTAGTGATGGGATGTGATGTCACTTTGCAAGCTGAAGTCAGTTTTATTTATATATTTTGTTTTTTAAACAATATTTATTTTTGATATCGATTCGGTATAACAATGGCAAATACAATCACTCAGGTTGATAACAACTATCAAAAATAAATAAAAAAACGTGATAACTTTAACAAAGTTGCTTCACTTAAGCGTGACATGACAAACTATATTTACCACACGGCGTAATCACAGATATTAATTATATCCTATGGTTAATCAAAGAGTTTGCGATGTTTTATTGACTAATACGGAAATAACAATTATTACTGAGAAATGACTTTAGCATGATAAGCTTCATTAGCTTATTTTGAAAACACTGGGATAAAAAAGGTTGGAATCTATTTTAACATCGTTTTTAGGTCACTTTCTTGTTTATTTGTGCGCGAAATTTGCAATCGATTTTATACTAAGAGTCACAAAGGCATCCTTTTTTTCTGGATAACGCAAACAGGATGTTCGTGAGTCTGTCAATTATTGAAATACATAATTTACTAAACAGTATCCAGCAAAAAACTGTACCTGCAAAAAACGGGTTATTGCAGTGCGAAAGGGCTCTAAGTTCTAATTTCGACCGTTGGGCGAACATTATCTAATCAAATAATAAAAACATTTTACGACGCAATATCATAGAACAATAACTTATTTCGAACGCCGATCTAAGCTTCTTAATATGGTATCAGATCAAATTACTGGCTTTACGTTACGAAAATATGCAAAGTGAGCAAAAAGTGAATTCCAAAGCGTGGGCAAATAATCCATGGTAATCATGACATCATCATCACCATGACTAATGGGACGGTTTGTGGTTTGATTTTTTTTTATAATCATTAATCATTTAATTGATTTGTTATTGCAATACCATCACACACGTAAAACTGTAGGTAATAAGATTATGATCATTAAATGAAATGACTTGGTATGGAAAAATAAAGTATATGTATTATTTTTATTATTATTTCTCATTCAATGATATGAGTTGCGTACTCGTGTATTGAATTTCTACGCAATTGGTTTTTACATTCATTTTATTCAGATCCTCTTTTTACAATTAATTAAAAATAAAACTTTGCACTTTTTGGCGAGAGTATAAGTAGGTACCAATTTAAAAATATCAGCAATTTTTTTATTAGGTTACTGCAAGGTATGCTAAAATTAACCCAACTAAGCTTTTTATAAAGTTTCGTCATTTGGGCTACGAAAATTTGAGACACAATTGAAAATGTTAAAGTTAAACAATATGTATTTCATTATTATAGACATCTGATAATAACTTGATCATTATGTTATCTGAAACTTCAGCAAAAAAGAAACAAGAGAGAAATCTATGTAGTTTGCGGGGTAGTTTGCAATTTCAGTTCAGTCAATGTCACGTGTGTACGCGTCATGAGTGTACAGTTTCTGTTGTGATAATAGGAAAAAATTAATTCGTATCTCAGTGAAATATTAAATGGTACAGTGTCTTTTACAGTGGAGTGTTGAGTGGATTCTCTTTTTATAATGACAGAAATGGACCGACTTGAATGTGCTTGAATCCAAAAACAAGTTAGTACACTGAATCTTCTAATTATTATTCTCACTTTCTTTTATTTCTTCCTTAAAGCTTTCTTTAATTAGAAAACAATCATTAACAGGTATTGATATTACGATATGATAATAAATCCAACTTGATCGACAATTATTTATAATAATTTTATTGTATTATACAAAATAAAAAATTATACCTTACTCGTAGTACCACACTTTTAAAATTGTAATATCTTTTAAAATACCTCAGATATATTTTCGAAATAAAAGGGACTAAATACTTTTTTAATAATAACTTCACAATCGATAACTTTCTTGAAAAAAACCTTGTTTTTATTTCAATACTCTAACTTCTGTTGTTTAAGAGACATTGAATGTTGTCAGCAACTTATTTTAAGACTTTTCTTTATAAATCTGTGCATTATATCTATGTGAGAGAACAAATAAAGATTTTTTGTATTGTATTGCAATTTAAAAGTTTTGAAGCCCAGTGTATAATTGTTTAAAAAAGTCTTCGAAAACTAGTTAATTTTAAGTGTTTTTTTTACATATACTATAAATGAGTTTTGCGCAATGTCGCTAACATTCTTACAAATTGTTATTCCCTCACAAGTTGTGCAATAATTATTAACAATAGATTATGCAAAGCAAGTTCAACGCAAGCCTGAGAAAAGTCAACTGCATCGATTAATTAACTAAACGCAAGTAATAAATCGATACTAACGATACCTCCATGGTCGAGTGGCTTTGTAAATCGGTTTTCGAGGTGTCGCCATCTCTGAGGTCCTGGGTTCGATCCCTGGTTGGGTCAATTTAGAAAACGAACTTTTCTATATTGGCTCTTGTCTGGTTGTTTGTGATACCACCGTTGTCCCTGATTTCCATAACACAAGTGCTTTAGCTACTCACTTTGGAATCGGAGCAATGTATGTGAGGTTGTCAAATATTTATTTATTATTTATATTTTATACTGGTTTTCAAGAATTCATATGTAAAACTTCGATATGTTTTTTTCTTAAAGTAGAATATCTTATGATAAATAAATAAATAAATATAAGACAACATCATAAACATTGCTCTGATTCCAAAGTAAGCATAGGTAAAGCACTTGTGATATTAAAATCAGAAAAACGGTGGAACTACAAACACCCAAACCTGAGCCAATATGTCTATATGTCTTGTCTAAGTTCGTTTTCTAACCTTTACACAGCCAGGAATCAAACCCGGCTCTTATAAATTTTGATACTCCCCAAAAGATATTTATTTCCTTGCCTTTACACTTGTCCTTTTGTGGATTCCAAAAGTCGAAATACCCATCTTGTATATAAAATGTACTTGTATACCATACATACAAAATGTCATTGTAAAAAACTGACTTCGTGTGATTAAGTACTTACTTATCATAACTTTTTAATATGAACTTAAGTTCCTAACAATTTACACGTGGAGAAGGTTATGTAATAGTATCAATAATAAATATTCACAATCCAATAACCTTGATGAATCGATAAAAAAATTTTGAAAAACTTAAATAATATCCACATGTAATTGACGAGCAAAGATAAAAAAATATGCGTATACATGTGTCGAAAAATGCGGAAGATGTTGCAATCGATTGTTCATTACAATAATTATAAAATTTATCTGCTTGAGTGCGCGTGCGATCGTCATATAGCGTTGCGATCTAAGGTTGCGATTGTTATAGCGTCATTTGTTTATATTTCACACTTTACATATTGGTAGGTGTGAATATCCGTATGTTAAACGTATATATACATATAGTGTATATCCGTATTCCTAGCAAAATTACTAAAATAGTTATATTAAATAGGTATTGTCGTTACTTTTTATCCACGTAGATATTTATAATAAGTACAAAAAATACAAACAGAAGGTCGAGCCCTTATGACTGATATCATAATATGATAAGTTTCTTTGTTTTCCACTTGCTACGATTTTTACATAAAGTGTTGCGGTTCATCTACTCAATAATTATGATGGTTGGATGGTCCCCACTGCTGGGGCACAGGCCTTCCTTATGGGTGGATAAGGAGGATGGGCCATAACCCACCACGCGGGCCCAATGCGGATTGATGGGTGTTAACGACTGCAAATACTGGGACCAATAGTTTAACGTGCCTTCCGAAGCACGAAGGAGCTCGAGATAATAAATTTATGGTCACCCATCCCATGACCGACCCTTGCAAAAGTTAATTAGGCAATCGCCGGGCCAGGCGCTAAACCACTGCGCCATCGAGCTCCACTTACTTATATTCCACTAAATAATTTTAGTCAACTAGGAATCACTGTCGTAACTAAACTTAATAGAGAAATACTAAAGGAATTAGTAGAAATTCGGTAAATTACATTTCCTCACATATCGTTATTTAAAACATTTTTTTGCAAACAAACAAAAGAATTATTTCCTATCTTGAATTTTGATCTCTGTTTAAATTTTTTATTACCTACTAATTTCAAAAATATTTTTAAGTTGATTAAATATCATGTTTTAGCGGTTCTTAGAATTCACAGTTTAATGATTATTATTAAGATTCCATCGGCCTAGTGCGACCTACCACAGACAAACAAACAATTCCGATTCTAGCCACGTAAGAAGCGCGAGTGGCGGCCGGCGCTGGCGCATGTACACATGACACCACATCATGTTAAACAGCAGAACTGCGAAAACAGCTTTTATTACATTAAACAGTCTGATGTGACTTATGATTTTACGTCACCTTAGCTCAATGAGCTAAAACCAAATGAATTGTATAATGAGCTATATTTTTTAAATCTTGTACTAAAATGGCTCACAGTAATTATAATTTCCTGATTTATATTACTAAAATAGTGCCACATAAATTTATGATATTCAATTTATTATATTGTAAAGGTACGTATGCCTGTGATGTAATTATAATTAGATTAATTTTAACCTTACACTTAAGCTATCAAAATAAAGCCGGCCACTATGACGTTATTACGGAAATGGATTTACAAAAACCACCTTGTACTATGCTCAAAATCTTCAAACCAAATATTTGCCATTCGATACATACGTGGAAACCGAGCCTTGTTCTTATACAATCATGAAGTTTTTACGCACATTAAAAGTAGTTTAATGTTTGCGTTAATCGTAACATTGAACACGAATTTTAAGCACCAAGTATTTTCGCACGAAACAAAAAAAAACTTTGCCTGATAGGTACGCAGTTTCTTGAAATTAATGTGTACCGGTTACTTAAAGATTTGTCTTTGCGTGAAAATAACATTAAGAGATCTGAGGTCCGGTGACTAGCCTCTAGGGTGTAAACACAGAACTTTGCTTTACGAGTATACTATACATGACTATATCTTAAATATACCTATCAAATAGTCTACCTATCAAATAATATGTAAAGGTGCATCGGTTTTTCCGAATATCGTCACTCAATCAAAGTGTTAGATTATCTAACACTTGTTGATTTGTTGTTATGATGTTAATAATTTATTTGGTCGTACAAAAATGGCCACAGCCTTAATGCTAACTAAATATAACATTGAATATCAAATAACACAACATCACGAACGTAATTCAATATTAATTTAAACTAGGCCGCAGAAAATCAAGCATAAAACCAATATTGACTTGAGATGATAGTTAACAGCCAACATGAAAAATCAACAATACCACCTTACTTACAAAAATATGATTATTTTGACACCTTATTAGTTTGACACCTTATTAGTTTGACACCTTGTCTTTTGAAGTGGCAAAGCGAAAATTTTGTTATTGAGTAGCCCACAATTTTTTTTTTCTGTTTTTCAATGCAAAAGTAATTTTTGAATAGCTTACTTGACAGAAGATTTGACATATTTTTCATATCACAACTGTCAAATCATCTGTCAAGTAAGCTACTCAGAACTTACATTTACATTGTAAAATGGGCCCTTAAGTGATATAACTGAATGGTATGTTTTAAACTGTAAAGAGTATATTAAAATCATATTAATTATCGAAAATATTTGAAAGGTCGCATGTGATATTTACGTCAAAAGTTAATAGGTTCCGTCTGATACTTGATAATTATGATTTTACTATTATTATTCCATTAGCAAGATATTAGAAAAAATTTAGGAATATATGTAAAATTCCATCTCATGAGAAAATTACCTAAATAGTTAGTTTACGATAACCAAAATAAACTTGTTACTACGAAAATAGGTTACTAAACCATAAATGAAGTACTACCTACCTACTTAAACGATGGAAAGTGTAAAACAAACTATAAACCTGTTACTATTTTGGTTTCATTTGCTCGACGGTAAAACTTTGGAATAAAATTGACAAAAATATTTACATACAATAGGCATTTAAGTGTTTTATTTGTACCCAAGAGGTACAAAAAGTATAAGCCACATTAAAGAAGGTCGGAACAGAATCGAGTCTACAATAGGAAAACTAATTCATTTATTTATTATGTTTATCATTTTCTGTAGATCCATATTTCTCAAACCATTTTATATTTTTGTAGCAACTTTTACATTTTGTTAGGGAATTTTCATTTGTTTAGGGAAGGTAAACCGGTTATAAATCACCTGTGCTGATTGTTTTTTTATTGCGATATGAGAGTTTTTTCCTTTTTGTTAGAAAAGGGTTTCTAACTTTGGATTCCGTTCAATATTTTGTATTGTTTAAACCTACAAAGTATGCATTAAAGTGTTCACTTATCTGTTGATGTTGGTACTTGCAATTCGAGTGTTGAAGTTATTAACAGGTTTTGGTAGTGACGGGAATTTACGTGTGACGTTAGCTGTTCACTATTTTAATATTATTATGTAGTTTTTGTTCTACTCAAATGCCATTGGGGAAACCGAAATATTAGTGAAAAAAAAAGTTAGCTGTAATTTGAGACTACGCAACTTTTACAATAATGTAACTTTTAATTTATAATCAATAATGCTTGGATCTCTTTCGATCTTTTTAAGTCACGGAAAACTTTTTGGAACTTAAATATTTTCTTGTTTTATAATAATACATTTTATATATAAACTACTTTAATTTTCTAAATATTATTAAATATTTAAAACTTACCGCTGTTCCTCTGCATGAAACTTCTATATGAATCTACGATAGACATTTCGAACGTTGTATTTGCACCTGTAACGAGAAAAATAATAATATATATTTCCCACTCTCATGACAACAAAATCTTTGAATTGAGTTCTGATTGAGATTTATTTCTGAGGACAAATGGATACTGCAACTACTCATATCCAAATCATACTGACTGACGTCAACTTTTTGATCGAGCTAGAGCGCAAGCGAAGCGTCTCCGGGTCAGCTTAGGCAAAGATGCTTTCGTATTTCCTTCCGGTGTCCGCCTGTTCTCCTCTACAGGTCGCAATTCTCAACCGATTCTCGTGAAATTTTGTGAGCAGTTTCGATAATTATATTTTATATATTATACTTAGATTTTTGGTCAATACAGATTTTCCAATTTTTCCAAAATGGCGGAGATATGAAAAAAATCTTTTAAGCCGTTTTGAAAAATGTTCAAAAATAACACGAACCTTTTTTGTTAGCGGTGCAAAACCAAATTTGTTTATTTTTTATTCTTAGAAGACTCAAAGTTCATAGTTCAAAATCAATCAAAACATTTCAGGCCAATATTCGAAATTTGAAAATAATAAGGTTCTTCTTCTTTTTTGTTTCGGCAATCTACTTTCCTCTTGGAAGTAATTTTTGCCAGTGTCAAGTGTTAATTAGTTCAGTGGTAGATATTGTTTCATTTTTCATTAGAATGCGGGTGCATCGCATTCCAATGCTGCTTGGAGCATTTGGCACCAAGTATATCAAGACAATTTAGGTACTCGGTTAGTTCTGCCGAGGAAGCCACCACTTCAATAAAAGTCTCAGCTTCACACAACCAAGATCGCGCCTATTTCAATTATCTCACATATTGTTCAGTTGCGTAGACACGTCTTGTACCATATAACTGCACTTAAGACACAATATCGACTATGAATCAATTTGAAAATAATTGAAATAGACACCAAACCGAACTCGACAAAATGGCGCCAAAAACTTTCAATAATAAGGTTGTGACCTAACTTATGAGCGCGTATATTATTTATTTTTACACAACATACAATTTGAGCTACTTTTTAACCCGAAGTCTACAGCTCACGGAGCTAGTAGTAAAGAGCTTCAGTGCCACAAAATTTTAGTTAGCACTTTATCATAATTTTAACGCCTTAAGGTCAAGCTATATTGGCACGCTCGGCACCGCTTTTTCCATCTCTTTCTGTTACTGAGAATCATCGTTCACTATAGACAGAAAACTCGGTTACCACTTATTATTCTAATTCTAGAGATCGGTATTAAGTGCGGTGCTGGTTGATTCAATATAGTTTGGCCCCTATTATACTATAGAAGTAAAATTAATATTACTTGCAAAATATGACCTCTTCTTCACAAACTTTTTGCACTTTTAAAACTTTTTTAGGAGAAATGTCTAAACACTGAAGTCCCCAAATTGAAACTGACTGTCGGAGTTAGTTTGATCGCAAATTTAACGAATGCGAGCACTAATTTAGTAATGATTTTAAAAGATAATTATGCTAACCAAAAATTTGATTTCATTCATTAAAAACTAATTAATTAACTATTCTACCGGAAAATGAAAATATTTAAAATTCCTTTTCAGTTACCTTAATTAAAATAGAAAACCTTAACTTTTTTGTCTTTAAAGGTCGTAAGTTTAAAACATCAGAAACAAGAGACTTATTAAAAAAAACCGTTTTACATACAAGGTATTTAGTTTAATAAGACATTAATTTTAATCCACTCGAATGTATTCTAAATTCAAGTTAAAGGGTTTTAAAACTTTAAAAAGTATTCAAAACAAATTACAATTTTAGTGGCTCATCACTTTTTTCTAGCAACCTTTCTTGCTAAACGCAAACTTTTACGTTTAGTAAGAAAGGTTGCTAGAAAAAAGTGAGAACAATACAAAACTATTTTTCTGATTTCAGTTCGTCTGCCGAAAGTTATGGCCAGAATAGAATCACTGAAATGACATGAACTATGAAATTAAATAAAAGTAGTGCTTTAGGATCGTCAATTTTTTACTCTACCAACTCATTTAGGACATCGTTTTGCCAACAAGAAGAACGAACTCGCACCGAAACGGAAACGATAAAGCGATGTTTTCTGTTTTTCTTAATTTACAAAACACCGGTCGTAACATTTAATAACAAAAATCTTACATTACATCTTACATAAGACCTATAAATTCCATAATAAAAAAAATCATCGCTTTTGACAAATACAAATACAATATCTTTATTGACTCGTGACATAACTGTCAAATGACAGTGGAATTTGATAATTTGAGTGTCGATAAATCATTTCATCAAAAAATGTTATATTCATAATTCTATGAACTTGATTTTATCGCATTGTAATTCGCTGGGGGCAGGGTAACGACTTATTCTATATCATTTGACCATAAGGTAACCTTTGGCCAGTTTTTACAAATAAGATCGCCTTTTTTGTACCAAATGCGTATTAAGATCCAACCCATAAGACTTATTAAATTACATCCGACCTCGGATACGATTATTCACAGGTAAATTAAAAAACGTAATTTTCTTATAGGTATTCTTCGATTCATTCTTAGACTTTGGTCTAATTGATTACTAATAATGATGTGATTTATGAGATTTTGACAGATGTTTTTATTGTCTGACGTGAAACCGACGTGAAACCAGCGTCAATGAACCTTTTGATGTGGTCATGATGACTTTGGTAAGTTTAGAGTTACTAATTTTAGCTCTCATATAACAAAGAAAATATTGATTGGTTATGTCTAAAATTATAGTTGCATTCATTCGTTGTCATACGTATACGTCCATGTGTATTTTTTATTTCTTTTTAAGTCTTTTTCTTAGTCAGTTTGATTGACATTCCTATATTAAATGCAATGCATACTCAGTGACAATGTCTGCATTCCATAGCATTTACTCTTTTTTCACATGGCAATAGAGCAGAAAATATCTTCAGTCACTATAAACACCTGACAGAGGTAATTAATTGGCTATAATAAGACTCTTTTACATTATGCAATTTTCGCAACGGATCGTAAAATACATAGGAGTTAAGTATAAACAGAGAATAATGAACAATTATTATTATTTTTTTTTAATTTTGAGATTTAAGCATTCACAATGCTCTTTTTATAAATTACTAAATAATATACTAGAAAAAATAGGGTTTGATTCCCGTCCGAGAACATGATCTGGTGCGAGTCCTATTTTTTCTAGTACCTATATTATTTAGTAATTATTAAAATTAAATTTTATTATGTTTTTGTTTTGAGCAATGGAGATCAGAGGCTAAATGCTGTTTAGGCCCTCGCCTCCTATTTATGCCTTCGGCAGCTAACAGCATCAGCGTCTTCGAGTAATCGAGTAACGTATGTGTATGTACATAATAAGATTCCGACGAACTGAGAACATCCCACTTTTTTGAAGTCGGTTAAAAATATGCCTAAATACTTTAAAATTAAATAAATTACTATCAACTACTGATTATTAGCACTTAAAAGAGATAATGACAAAGATGAGTGAAAACTAGGAGGCTCTTAAAATGAGAAAATTCTGAGCAACGGATATCGTTAAACAGTTTTGTTGCAACAAAAACTGTTCTTTCATTTGCTTTGTAACCCTTAAACTCTCACGGCATTGTAATCAGTTTTATTCTTAAAATTAAATTTGTCCGTTCTTCCTCACACTAAAACAATCGCTACGATTAAGACAATAAGGATTATTAATGCGTATCAGATCCCATTGTATCATAGCTTTGATGTGGAAAGATCAGTGGAACTACATTGTCGTGCGGTTTTTACTGTAATTACGATTGTCAAGACCTGCGCAATGGCGACAAAGAAATGTAACATTAATTTGTGTGATTGCTCGTTTGTAACTCAATTAGGTTATTGATATAAATGCCAATTAGTTAATTATTTGAGACAATAAGTAAAAATACGTAACTTTATGCTTTCGGATATAAAGTTACTTATTACTATTAACGTATAATATATTTTCAACCAAAGTGCGAGTTATTGAATTTGTAAATTAATTATGTATAGAAGCAACAGTCTACTCTCAAAAACTCAAACTTAATGCATTGTTTTAGTATCATGGAATAACTTTAACAAAAAATACGCTAACACAGCGAAAAAATCACCACGCCCGCCGTTTCAAGTTACCGACACAAAAAAGTTAGTCTGTGTTACTACTGCGAATTTTAGAGTTGCTCACAAAAAGCCTCATTTTAAATTTTGATTCCAATTAAAAACAAAAATTAAGCTTTTAAATGAGTAATGCTATATAAAGCATTACTCATTTATAAGCTATCTATAATAACGGCATAAATTTCAAAATGACACTATTGAAAACGAATTTTATTGATAATACATTCATATCGATTTCATTTTACAGATATAAGCAAAAATCTTCCCCTGAGCTCCACTTCTTAAAGTAAGTATTAAATCTTCTGTATCTTTATAATTATTGATCTCTCACTAACTGTATAATTTGTACATATATTGAAAATCACCAGCTTTAAAAAGAACTGTATCAAAATCGGTCCATAAGTTCGGGAGCTACGTTGCCTCAGATAGACAGACGGGACACATACACACGTCAGACTTTTAACACCCCTCTTTTTGCATCAGGGGGGTTAAAAATTAAAATGACTGTGTTCTAGACAAAAGGTCCGCTCTAGCCATATTCGGAAATACTACCTTCATTTGTTTTGATGCGTTGGGAAGTCCTTGCTAACTGCTACAGTACTGAATATAGGGTGATTTGGCCTGAGATTGCCTGGGACTGAGAAAACTGCTTTTAGTAGTTGTAGTTGATGTGAAAACTGTTGATTTGCTATGAGCAGTTTTTCTATCTACTGTTATGTTTTGTGCTTAACGGGTTCCATATTGGGTGAAACATCAAAAACACATTATTATCTATGATACTTAAAAAATGAAGTCAATGTACTCTAATAATTTGGGGAAGCACGAATGATCGTCTCTATAGATTTTTTGTTCCACCAGAACTACAGATTGATGGTTCCTGACTACATCTATCAGTAATTTGTCTCTCATGAGCTTTAAATAATGCTAGCAATTATAGTTTTTTGTACATTTTAGTCAGAAAAAAATGCAAACGAAATGGTATGGCACAAGAAACTTTGGCAAGTCAGGTCAGGTATTTATAGTCTGTGAAACATGTCAGTTTTTGTTTATATCTCAAAATAACACGAAGGCATGGACAATGGTTGATATCGAATAAGCATACGTCACGTTTAAACAAAACCTAGTAAGCTTAAATTTAAATTTGTGGTAAATCTGCTAAAAGATACTTTGTTTGACTGTAAATAATTCTTGTTACTTTCTGCGGGTGGCTTTTAGGTCATTGACTCTGTCTTTCTGTCATTGACCTGCCGGTCCGAGTTTTTAATGACATAACTGATAGATGGCTTTTGTTTACATGCTAAAAGATTTCCGAAAAAAGCTACGGACAGCACTTAAGGTCTATAAAGTTTTGTAGAGACCAATCACCAGATGCAAGATTTTTCATGTTAGGAAAAGAATGTGAAGTCATTATTTATCCTAGCTGCATTCGAAGTTGTTATCTTCCTCCATTGCAAATAAAAGATTATGGCACTTCTCCTGTGCTTCAGCAGTGGATTCAACAAATGCTGACTATAAGTATAAGAGTAGGAATTTTTTGGCCCAGATTTTTCCCCGGACACCTTCGATCTCCTCCGCTAGGGGAACTAGAGTTAGATACACGTAGGGGGTTAAATGGTATGTCCACTGAAATCCTCGGATGATCCATCTACACTTCGGAAGGCAAATCATGCTGCATTATTACAATCATCAATATTACATTATCCGTGTCATGCTTTGACGCATGCCCCATGCCTGGGAAGCAACAGGGTTATGTTACCCGCCATTATAAGCATAAAGGGCTATGCCCACTGAACTCTAATACCCTGGACATACCCTGCATCTGAACTTTCGGATTCTTTGAGAGCATGTTTATCTCCGATGTGCCGCGAAGAAACTCTTTGCACGTTATTTTAACACGGATGCGATGTCACTAGTGATTCAGCACTCTTATTGGTTTTAATGACGGTAAGACGTCCAGTAATGTTATCGTTATCATAAATAGGGGTTTGTCCTCCAGCTGTTATGAAGTACCGTTTCGAGGTCAAGGTCCAGCTAAATATAGTCGTTCATAGCAATTGCACGCGTGATGCACCTAGTTTGGAGGATTTAATTGCCCCTTGATAACGTATACTAAGCGCATCTATAGCATTAATGGCAGCATGTGTTAATTTCAGATCGTTTTCTCTTAAGCATCTTCAACATTGTAAGTAATACTGCATTTGTGTTTAATATCAACATTGTAAAGATAAATCCTAGTAGGGATCACTATAAGTATATTTTTTTTGTATGTGATTCTAAACAACTGCCAATATGGATTCCGCACATTTTGTGTTGTTGTTGCTATTGACCACATTATCTTTTCCCAAAGTCTCCATTTTTAAACAAACAATTATTTTTGTTTCACTGTATTCAACATTTCGAAGAAGGTTTTTTAATCCATTTTTCTTTTCAAACTTAAGGCGTAGTTTTTTTTGGAAAAGAAGTCGAGGTTCAGATTTTTATTTATGCCACTACCGGTATTTTTGGAGACAAACATTATTGGTTGCTTGCAAGAAACAGCATAGCCCATGGATATAACACTTCCGAAGAAACCCATTCATCCTGATCATTCATCGTAACTACCGGAATCACTGTGTAATGGATTTCAGCTACAAACAATGTCACCAAAAATTGTATCAAGATTGATATAGCATGATTATATCGATGAAATCGCTAAAAATCATCTTTTGGTTAAATCAAACCAATAAACTACGTAATATTTTTTATGGTGATCAAAGAAATAAAAAAAACCTGAGTACGTCCCATTCCCAAAAACGAAAAAAACGAACCAGACAGTCTTTTTTCCAAAAAAAACCCAGGAATTCTAAATCCGGTGCTCGTGAACTTTAAATTGATACAAAATCAAGGCCGTGGGAAATTCGACCGTGACTCCCAACAGATAAGGAAGTTTTCACATTTATGGTCAGCAGTTATTGTAAGTGTCACTGACACGTAGTTGTGAATTGTTTAATAAAGAATCGACACATTATAAACATTATTAGGAGAGTGGGCAGAAGAAGAATGCTAATGGAAAAACATATATCGGTTCCGGGTAGCACATGTCTTCTCGTTTAATTTGAGAAATAAACTCATAACGAACAGAATGACATTTTCGTTGAAAGACAATTCAATTTGGACAAAGCTCTGTATCTTTATTCATTTACTAAAGTTATTTACAAAAATTTCCTTGCTAACGCTTTTTTTATTTATTTCAATAGCTCACGAGATCTTAAACCAGTTATCCCTTTGTGACGACTTGCCAAAATAAGAGAACCACAATTGCCAAAAAAATTTGAAATCCTTTAAGGATAACTGTAGAATTAAGAAATAAGATTAGAGCTTCCTCACGCTATTCATTTCATAATCGCAGACGAGTATTATCATTCAAGGTCGTAGAAACAAAAGAATAATAATTGTTCTATAATTTTTAACCACCTACTACAAACTTACGCAATGTGTGTTAAGTATTCCTCCTTAAGCTGACGTTTACTATTGTTAGGGCGGGTCTCGTAAGCTAAGGTTAGCATTTAACCTATCAGTTAGTATTGTTTGACTTTACGCGAATCCTATTGTGTTTACATTGTAATGTCACAGGTAATGTGCTTTAATTTTCCAGATTTTTTCCAAAGTCATTTTAGCTAGAAGTTTTCTTGAATTAATGATTTGGTTTTTCCGAGTGTTTGGAAACTATAAATGGAATGAATATGTTAATTTTTTTTTTTGTTTTAAGTTTGACACGTAATACAAACCACAATATTTTTGATCTTTATTTTAATTTTTATTCAAATGCTTAGGAATGTTTGGGAAATTCCGACTTTTTTCGAAACATCTTCCATCTTTGCTTCATTAAACGAATCCGGAATTAATAGTGTTCCTTGTTGCAATTACAAATAACCACTGACCTAAAAAAATTTTTTGTTGGAGGTCAGTGAAACAACCTTACTGCTCACCAAATTGAAAAAAAAATGTATAGAACCTTTTATACCAAATTGTGAAGAACCTATTCAAGGTAAGTAGTTTATAGCCAATTATATACATTTTAAGCATGATGTTATGTGCTTCATGAAATAATCGGTGTACATACATATCAAAATATACGCGATGAATTGATAACCTTCTCCTTCTTTTTTTTAAGTCGGTTAAAATAGGAAGTGCGTAGAAAAAGGTCAAACCACATAATTACAAATGTTTGATGAAGATGGTGCAAGAAACGTTATTACTAACAACAACAAAAAAATTGCTTCTTCGATGATTTTAATTATCGATTTAAAAGAAAATATAAATCGGAAACTACGACTGTCCTAACGACCAAACTGCAGTTTTTATTTTGAATATTTATAAAGTACCTATTAACTTAACCCTTCAACGCCCGGAAAATATGACACAATAGATATTCCATTGTTATCCGGCCGCATGCGTCCGCTCGGGCGTTGATGAATTAATTAATTATGATAACTTTATAACTTTCTAATAACCAAGCATGTCATTTCCTTCCTTCCTTATTATTTATGTAATATTTTATTGTTTTCAACAATTTCCTTCAGATTAGATAAAATAACTATATGATAATTTGAGACATTTTGCGCTATAAAAATTCTTAGTGATGTATTATCAGCTGGCGATAGTCCTCGAAACTTTGTTCTTAGGGCCGGTTCCTATATTCAAAACCGATTCGTTTTGCTTACGGATGGTAGTATTTTGACATTAAGTCCATAGTATATGTGTCAAAATTCTACCACACGTAAGCAAAACGAATCGTTTCTCGAATATAGGAATGGGGGGTTAGTTCTCAAATGTGCTAAAAAACCACAAAAATTTCTGTCATCGTATATTTTTTATAAGATATTTTTTTTGTGTACCGCTTCGCGTGTCAATATTTTTGTAAGTATTTTTATTATTTAATAATTTTCGTAAGAAATTAATTTTTTTTTTCAAGCACATTATTCTTTAGATTTTTTTTATTTCTATTTAATAGGACTTTTATCAGCAATGATAAAACATAAATGATTTGTAATTAAGTAATTAAAGACATTTCACCACTTTCTAACCATTTCCTAAGTAGGTATAGAACAATAAAATTACGATATTAGTATCACATAAATTGATTATGCACAATTAATGTAAATAATTATAAAATTATGTGAAAGTCATATGTAATAACTTTCACATAATTTCTCTTGGAAACAATGCTTAGCTGTCGTTACAGGTATAATACACGCGCGATGAGAATGGGATGGAACCTTGTCAAAGCTTCCACCCATTATCATCTGACATGCCGTGGCATGCCGCAGCATCCCGTGGTGCGTCGCGTCATGCCGCAGCATCCCGCGGCGTGTCGCGTCATGCCGCAGCATTCCGCGGCATCGTGGTATCGAAATAAAGTAACATGAATTCTAAACTCATTGAAATAAAATTCAAAATAACTGGATTAGTAATAAAATCCTTTGCCGTGCCGGCAGTGGGCGCCGGCCTAAAGACTTCCGCGCGTACAGTTCATTAGAAATAAAACAATTTTTACGGATTACAGCGCGTATATTATTAATTTGGGTGTTGTTTTAGAATTATTTAGTTTGGATTTATTGGTTTTTCGAATTCCCGACGTTTCGACACCTTTCCAGGGTCAATGGTCACAGGAAATAGAATACCTTCTTTAGAAGTTCGCAACAAAAAGATTTTGAGTATCTCATCGATATTTCCGTGAATGACGGCAAAGTGCATTAGTTTTTTAATCTTCCCACTTATTTTTGTATGAAAAAAAAAGTTTCAACTCTTTATGACAATGCCAATAGAACGTGTTTTATCGTTAACATCCTATTTGAAAAAGCTATTAGGTTCGACTAGTTAAAAAAACAAAGATCGTTAAAAATTTGCATAATATGAACCGTATTATGCGTAGGATTATTTCATAATGAATTGCGTATGACGCAACAAATGCACGTGCAAACCGGAATATTTGCAACTGTACTATCAATTAATGCAGTACTTACAAGTGGGTGACCTTAACTTCAACTGACATATAGAATCATCGACATATTACCACGAAGAGGAGTGTCAATTCACTTGTCGTTGAGTAACGCCTTTAAGGGGCCAATTTCTACGAAGAGCCTAACCACAGATGGTCATGCTCCTACGCCATGGCCACAAGGCAGAGCGATCGGCGGCGCGACCGAGTCTTGCGACGAGAACATCTGCATCGCTGTGGCGTATCTACCCCACCGCATTGCAGCGGCGCTCATCATGTTGGTGTATACCCGATCAGCGCCGGGGCGTCGCGACGAGACGAACTCTATATACATGGCGTGTGGTGTGATGCCATATGATTCTTCATCTGTATCACTGTAGCGTATCTACCCCACCGCGTTGCAGCGGCGCTCATCATGTTGGTGTATACCCGATCAGCGCCGGGGCGTCGCGACGAGACGAGCTCTATATACATGGCGTGTGGTGTGATGCCATATGATTCTTCATCTGTATCACTGTAGCGTATCTACCCCACCGCGTTGCAGCGGCGCTCATCATGTTGGTGTATACCCGATCAGCGCCGGGGCGTCGCGACGAGACGAGCTCTATATACATGGCGTGTGGTGTGATGCCATATGATTGTTCATCTGTATCACTGTAGCGTATCTACCCCACCGCGTTGCAGCGGCGCTCATCATGTTGGTGTATACCCGATCAGCGCCGGGGCGTCGCGACGAGACGAGCTTTATATACATGGCGTGTGGTGTGATGCCAGATGATTCTTCATCTGTATCACTGTAGCGTATCTACCCCACCGTGTTATGCAAACGCTTATCGATCATCATGATCGTTAGTATGTAGTATGGATGCACCATAAACCTGGCAAGTATCATAAATGCTCTTGATACGCGTCGGTGCTATGCAATGGTGATATTACGATAATGTAGCAAATACCTTTGACCACTGTGCGGTGATAATTCTGACAATGAGGAGATGCTACATTATTATGACCGTGCATGGAGGAGATAATAAATTTCCCTCGTCCTGCGACTCGCAATGTTGCGTGGCCAGGCTGCTAATATGAATGAAAATTCATGAAAATGCGTTTATTATATTGTTGCAGGATCGGCCGATAATACAATTTTATGGTCTCATCTGCTTGCACTTCACGAACATGCAACATCGAACCTGTAGCAAGGCCCATTGCATTAAGCAAACGTGCAGATGCAGACCAATAATGTACCGTAGCTACCTTTGCAATCACAATATGAAATTTTAGCTATATGGCCATAAAAAAGTACTAAAAAAACAGACCAGGGGGTATTACAAGCTTTTAAAACTTGTCAGTTTTCTGAATGGCTATCAATGCGTCTCTTTTATTTACTATATAGCGAGAAAGAGACGCATTGATTCAGAACGCTGATAAGTTTTAAGAGGTTGTAATACCCCCCCGGGAACTATTTTTCACAGAGATCATAATAAATTAACTTAAATAAAGTGTAACAATAATTGTTTGCTTAAACAGTGATTAAAGGAACACATTTGTAAACCTACCTATTTATTTTAAGGCTGAGATATTTTAGGCTGTGTATATGTTTATCACTACAATTGATGATAAAGGCATTGTCAACAATTAACTGGCTGTTAAAAAATACACCTTTAAATACATATTACATTATATGCGCAATCTCCAGCAAATCGTAATAGAATTGTCAGTTTTTTCACTATACGCCAAATCAGCTAATTATTAACTAACTTTATATGGGATTTTATGGCTTTTTGGTTTTTTCGAATCAATTAGTGGGCGTTTAGATGATAATAATATGTCGTCGTAGATCAAGTTTGAATCATAGGTGTGACTGCCAAAGTAGAATTCACTACCACTACCTTTTAAGTCCTGTGCGAAAACCTGGTTTGCCATATTACGTAATCTTTGTTTAGCCATCACGAATTTTCAAATGTATTTTTAGCGGGGGCCACCCAATATTGATCACCTCAATCACATCTGCCTACGCATTAAGCATTCTCACAATCATTAAATTGATTTACTTAGGTTAATGCACTAAGGTTTCAATTACTCCTTCTAGTGTTCGTAATTTTTTTATATTATTACTATAAACAACTCAAAGCAGGGGCCCATTTTTTAAATCATTCGGCGTCGAACGCTCTTTACTACTCATTTTCATTCGACAACATGGCCCGTCATTTTAGAATAATACCTAGAAGCCGAGTCAAAAAATACTGTGCCGAAATGGCTTAGTTTTTAGATTTATATCCTTCATACGTTAACTAATCGTAACTAAAATCCAATAAAATTATCTAATCCCCTAAAGGTAGGGAAATTGAAACTATTTCGTTTAGGTACGATTAGGAAACGTATGAAGGATAAATATTTGAAAACTTAGCCATTTTGACTCAGTATTTTTTGCCTCATTTTTGACAGTGCGCTTTAAAGGGAACTATCGTTCTAGGTTTTTATTATTCTAAGGCTTTAATGTATAAAGTAGTAATGATTCCACAAAAAGGGCCCCATTCTTTCCATTTTTTGAATACCCTACTACATTCCCCTCGCAAGCTTACGCGCTTACTAGACTAATTAAATAAAACACTTTTTAACGGATACTAACGTGGTTTTATTGAAAGTACTTTGGTGATTAGTTGGTATTTGGTTTGTTTTTTTTTTATTTTCCACACGTTTGTAGCTGCCGTGGTCTCGGGGGACTGAAGCTGCTCGTAAGCTTACCCTCAAGATAGTACTGGAAATTTAATTAAGTCTGTTATTAGGAGGAGTATTCCATGTTTTGAGCAACGCGCTACACCAAACTTTCCATTTATGGGATTACGACCTGATCGCCCGTTTCGAACAAGTGGATTTGATTTTGCGGGCCGTTCAGTCTTAAACTGTATCCAGTCCAGGTAGATGCAAAAGGTTCTGTAAAACATATACTTGTCTTTTTGTGTGTACCGTAACAAAAACCATTCACTTGGAAGTCGTAAGTTACTTAAAAGACGTTCAGAAATTCATACTTTCAATAAAACCGCGATAGTATCCGTAAAAAGAATATTACACACATTCATACAAACGTACCGAAAAACATAACCCTTTCCTTGCAGTCGAGTAAAAAAGTGTTATATTTGAGATCACAAAAAAATATCTCCTCATCCTTTGGTATACGTAATTATTTCTTATCGCATAGGTACAATCTATCAGGTTAATAAACGTATGGATATCATATTAATGTTACCCTACTATGTGTTTATACTTCTGTAGATTTTCCTTATTGTATAATATTGCTGTTATCCTTCGAATGAAAATGTGCTTGACAATCATTGCCTTTTAAAGGACACAACTTTGCGGTATATTATGTTATAAATAAATAAATATAAATAATGGCAACATCAATAAACATTGCTCTGATTCCAACATCGGTGGAACTACAATCACCCAAACCTGAGCCAATAAAGAAAAGTAAGTTCTCTTGATTGGGGATCGAACCTGGGACCTCAGAGATGACGACACCTTCAAAACCGGCGTACGAAGCAACTGGCCCATGGGGGTCGTATAATTTTGAAAGTTCATTGATAGCTTCATTTTTAAAATCAAATTGCTTTTGTGTGACTAACGTATAAGGATCACGATTGCTTTTATCAGAATTTTCCACAGAACAAAGAACGTTTTTTTTAAAAAAAATTCCACAGTTTGCTGCTTTGAAGTAGAATGTTTAGTATAAATTCTGCAATAACAGTAGTTTACAAAAACCCTACAGTGATAGGTGTCATTTAGGAAAGTTTCCTTGATATAATTTAAATAGCTAAAAATAAAATAAAAACAGGTTGTTAATCTACGTCGATATGGCGCAAAGCCGTTGCATTTCGGCGGATTTTAAAGTCTCCATCGGCCTTTTTTTTAATAAATAAATGCCTGTACAATTTCACACAGCCTAAGCACACAGTGCTATTTAGCCCCAAAAGCTTATAATATGGGTGCAAGACAACTGATATACTACTTATATACTTTTTAAATATAAACTTTTTATACGCAACGTGTTACAAAAAGTACCCCTAATGCCAAATATGGTAGATAGGGTATGGTAGACGAAAAAAAAAATCAGCTGTTACATACAAAAATTAATTACGAAAATATCAAAATTTATGAAACAGCTAATTTTTGTTTCGCGATTTCAGAGTTGGTCCCTTAGTAAAATTTGTTCAGATTGATGGTCCCTATCTACCATATTTGGCATTAGGGGTTATTTTGTAACAAACACCCAGACCCGTCACAGAAATTAAAATTTATAATTTCAAATTCTGCTCGGCCGTGAATCGAACCCGGGACCTCTTGCGTGGTAGACCGGCATGTTGACCACTGCACCACTCAGGTCGTCGACCACAAAACACTGTTCAACAAGTTTTAAGCTGACTTAGACACCGTTTAATAAGATCGCAAAAACTATTGTCTACTGACCGTCAGTGTAGGGATGGCACGAGATGAAGATGACTGTTTATAATACTCTTAATTTTTTTGACAATATTGTTTAAAAGAGGCAGCATCACATTTAAACAGTGTCTAAATAAAACAGTGTTTTAAATCTTTTGTGGTCAGGCCGCAATCGTGGACGAACTTTTAGCTTTTTAGTAACTTTTTGACTATGAAGGCTGCTTACTATAACGGTAGGCGATATTGCTTTCATTGCCAAGGGATATGGATCCAATCCTATAATGAGAATAGTGGCATATTATAATGTTTGTTTGATGAGCATAAGTAATTTGATAGATCCTAAGTTATCAATTTACCCTGGTAGATAAGTACAAGCTTAACTAAGCTTAAGACTAAAATGGTAACTTAACTGATAATTTTATTTTAAGTTGTACGGATTTTACGAAATACGCGTTGTAATTTGTAAAAGTTTTCACTTCAATGAAAGTACGCGCGAGAATCTAGAATGTTTATAACTACCGCTTGTGTGTAAAAATAATGGCAATAAAGTTGTAATCTATTTATATCATTTTTGTTTTGCCTAAAACTAGAGTAGTGTCATTGAACGGAACCGGTTTTCATCAAGATTGACTCATTTTATTCCGTTTTGCGTTCTTATGAGAAAAAATTCCGATATTAAAATTGAATAAAATTATTTGGTTAATAAACGTCAACAATATTTTTTAGACTTGTGGGTAAAAATCAAGCATCATGTACGTACATGCCCTGTTTTTTTAATAAAGACAAATAATTCCAACCATTTAATTATATGCAGCCCTTATTCAATGGTTATAAAAAATATGGATATAATTTCGGGCCTTAAACTTGTATCGCGGTAATCAGGGTTGCTTCCGTTGCGCCAAATGGAAAAATTATAGAGCGTTCAAATATTGCACATTGAAATATTAATAACAGTGACTAAGGGTCACATTCGCGTGTCTTCTGAAAATTAACATTATAGTTTTTTGCATTTAAATTGTAGTGCATATTGATACTGCAAAACATTGCAACTATTTCCGTCAGAACGTTGCAAATTATAAAAAAATAATGTCAGTATTTGTTTAGTCAAACAATTTATTCAACCTGCCAATGTCATTAACATTTGACGTAAGGATTGTTGACATTCTTACTGCAAGCATAGACTTACAAACAATTAAAAGTGACACACATTTAAATATCAAAGTTTGACGCGATTACTTTTATTGTATTTTATTTTGAGGTGACGTAAATACGACTTAACCATAATCTTATATTTATTTCAAATCATTTAAGTTTTATTTATTTATCAATTCTTAGAGATCAGTAGAAAACAAATGAAACGGTTTTTTCACAAATGAAAATTACTGTTGCATTCAACCCATTATTATATATAACACGCTTAACATTTTTCTTCTTAATTTATTACTGGTTAAAGAAAAGAATAATGGTTTATGCAGCCACGCTTTAACAATTCATAGAGATTTTTCAGCCCTTTGAAAATTGAATGTGAATAACGGAACATTTTTCATAGATTCGTTAAAAGCCAAAGATTTGTTTATGAAACAATTTCGATGTTTCTTTTGTTGTTTTAAAGATTATACCTCAAGAGTGCTCATAATTTAATTTCATTGGTATTGGACCTTGGACTTCGAAGATACACAAGGGAACTCCTCAAAGTTGAATAGGTTATGTTTAGTGATAATGATATTGGAAGATTAATGACAATCCAAAACCAACCTATGATCTGCGACATTCTAGACTAGACTTGGACTACGAAGGCACAACGGAACTCCTTAAAAACAAACAGCATGTATTTAGAAATTGAGTTATGAGCATTGTACCATTGAGAATATTATATAAAGTTAAAAAATATTTACACGCTTACATGCATACCAATAAAAAGTAGAAAATAAAAAAGCGTTTTAAAAAGAAAGAAAAACCTCCATCAAAAAACCGAAACCAAAACAACCAATACCTATAAATATAAAATAGACTATACTTATAAAAATACACCCGTGTGATACTATTAAAAACCTCGCCTTTTAATACCCCATTATGCATCAGTTTCATAAGCTACTATATAATAGCATGTTAATATTTAAATCTCAATTTTTTTTTTGCATTTCACAATGCTATTTCATATTAAGATAATCTAAAAATGTAAAATTTATTAATTATAATTATAGCTATTTCAATTGTCAAACATCTCGAACGATGTTTCTTTCGAATGTCGGAGGTATTTTCTCACATTGATGAAGTAACGCTGGCTTACAAAGAAAAATGTAAAAAATATAGAAAATTTCGCTGCTCCCACTAGCAACTCGGTAGTAATTGGTCAGTGCATTGGGCTGGAATCCCAAGGGTGCGGGTTCGAGTCCCGTCTGAGGTGCTATTGGTGAGTAGACTTTTTCTAGTATTTATCTTATCCTATCCTATTGTTAGGTTAATATGAATGACCTTTCAATATAATAGCGCTTCCTCTCTTTTTACACCTGCTCGACTGTGTCCATACTGATATAACTCTAAGAGGTTGGCAGACAGTGATCTTCCTATACAAACGTAATACCAAAATGATTTGCAATTTAAGCATAATTAACTCTTCTTGTGATGTTATTCGGATTAAGACAGTCTTGTCTAGGGTTCTTTTAAATAAAAAATCCAAAATACCTAGTTTTGTGATAAAAGCTGTCCAATATCTAATTATTAATATTTTAAAAAAGTGTTAATATTTATACATCAATAAGATTGAGAGGTTGTTAATTTTTTTTTATAGAAACGCATTTTACAGTACTTAAATATGAATAATTAATTTTGTTTATGCCACATGTAAATAACACGGCATAGGATAACAAAACCAGTTCACATAAAACACCTATGACGTCAATGTACCCTTGATTTTTCACTTTAATGATTATATGCTTATTATTAACGATTAAAATTATCCATACAGGCGTGTGTAGTGACAATTTATGTTTATGGTTATGTAAATGATATACTTATATATTTATAAACGCGTTGCAATCTTACGTGAGAGGATCTTGCAATTAATAACTATAAAACTATGGTTATTATCATAACAAGATTCTTTTGTCTCATAAGTGATTCATAAGTCTGATACAGATTCATCTTGCAAATAAAAAAGAAGTTTAAAAAGGAAAACTCAACTACGGAAAAAACCGCGCTCTGAAAAGCACGAAACACCAAAATATTCGAGTCTGAAATCGTAAAAGGATAACCGCAGTCGCATCCACTTTTTCTGAACAACAATTTTTTTCTCATCTTCCAACTCATGTTACTTCGGGGAAAAACAATTCCATTGAAAAAAAACTTGCTTAAAGAATGTTAATGATTTAAATTTCACCCTTATTTTAAGTACAATATTTATTAAGCCCCTTGGTACAAAAGTAAGACATTATTGACATCAATGACTTATGTATTTCGACAAGAAAACACTGCCGACATTGCGTGATCCAAAGAAGCGCCTTATAATTTAAACCTTATGACGTCATTTCTTTGCATTTAATTTTACATAATTGCAGTGTAACTACAACCATGATTTGTTTGTAAATAAAGCTGTTTCTCAGCTAAGCCATTATATTATATTAATTGTATTTTTAAATCATTAGTGTTAATTGGTCAGTACTCAGTACCAAAAACAGTTAACTTCGTGGATCACGCACTTATGCCATTTTGAAGGGTTTTTTAAACAGTTTGTCATACTGACCTAATCTTACCACCTTAATTAGTAGTGAGGATCTCGGAGGCGCAGTGGTATAGCGCCTGGCCCAGCGCTTGCGGAGGTTAAGCAACTTTCGCAAAGGTCGGTCAAGGGATGGGTGACCAAAAATATATTATCTCGAGCTCCTTCATACTTCGGAAGGCACGTTAAGCCGTTGGCCCCCAATCCGCATTGAGCCCGCATGGTGGGTCATGGCCCATCCTCCTTATCCACCCATAAGGAAGGCCTGTGCCCCAGCAGTGGGGACATTAAAAATGGCTGATGGTCACAAATTAGTAACTTAAAGTAAGTTTTTATATTTGTTGTGATTTTTTTAAATGTTTACCCTAAATAATAACGAATAGCACTAAATAAAATAAAATAAAAATTTCAGTAATAGGTTGGTTAAAAATGAAATAAAGTTAATTTTTTTTTTGACTGAATATGCTAACTGAAATGTTATGTTTTAACGTTGCCAAAAAGCATGTGATATGGTATGACACAGTAAAACCGATAAATGTCGTCTCTTAATTTACCAATTTCAGATAAAAGTACATTACGACCAAGTAGTTCGTCGCACCAAAATCTGTAACTGCGATCAGTGGCATATGTTTTTAAGTGGTCACAATAAGATTTCAAAAGAAGCTGAGGGAAAAATTGGATGCCGAGCCGGTTCGTCAGACCCGTGCCCTTTGGTTAACCCACAAATTAATAGTTAATTATTTCGCGTTTATTGTTTTTGGAGGGCAACATCTCGCGATGGTAGTAAGTAATGACTTTGATGGAGAATTTCGAAAATTTTTAGCCCTTGGTTCAGATAGCAATTGGTTGCGAGTACTTATTTGGGTAATGCTTTATGTAAAGCATTTAAAATATGGAATATTGCATTCGGTGGTTTGATTCGAAGGAAAGTAATTTGGTAATGCAATATATTTTGACAGTAAGCGTCGATAAATCGCTATAACTCAATAAGTAAGTGTTAATGAATTAACACCTAATAGTCTAGCTAAATGTTTTCAAAAACACTGTAATTCATCAGTTATTCTGGTCCATACATCTTTCACAAGTTGTCTCAATTTAGTACAGTGTTAGCATCAATCATTTTTCATTTCTCATATTCGAAAAGTGATGTGTATTTTAACTGAGCAGCGGGTTAAAAACTCTGCGTCCCACCCTAGGGTGTAAAAGAATTTTAAAATAGAATTGAATTTGGTTACATTGTCGACCATAGAGTTGGTATAACAGCCAGTGCAAAATTAAAAACATGGGGCTGACCGGCGACGCGGGCTGTTCCTTTGAAATAATAAATAAATAAATATGGTCTACCTATGTAGTTACTACATGTTTTTATTAATAAATATTTTGAACTAATTACGATTCTTTATTACTTTCCTTATATTCGAAATGAAAAGTAGAGTGTTTAACACGGGTAAAAGTCATCAAGGAATTGCTTCCCTTCGGCCCTTGTCTAACAATCTACTATTTTTATTATTATGTATATAATTTAGTCACAACAACAACAAACAGGGGAAAAATATGCCGAAGCTGCTCGATGTCGATGTTCGCTGTTTAACATAGATGGATGCTTTCGTAAAAACTCACCCATTTTTTTTATCACAACGAGCATCGGCATCGAGGTGCGACCGCGAGCAGCTTCGGAAGTTTTTGCCCACAAACAAGGCATCAAGCATTATAAAAAAATATTCAAGTAAGTGATTGATATAGTTATTGTAGGTGTCCGTTATTCAAATTAAGTTTCTGTCGTACTTGAAGACCCTCATTTCAAACAATGAATATAGTTTTACTTGTTATGAATTATCAAGTTTAAGGTACTTCTGTCGTTTGTAGTTATTTTGTATTTTTATTTGTTTATTGTTGTGCTGTTAACAATAAATCCAACATCAGATATTATTATGATAATTTAGGGATATTTCATCTTAACACTTTGTTTTAAGAAAATGTTAAAAATATTAAATTTTGAGATTTTAGCATTCACAATGCTATTTTTATATAATACCAAATAATATACTAGAAAAAATACGACTCGCACCAGATCATGTTCTCGGACGGGAATCCGAGTCACTCGGTAGCTCAGCGGTCAGAGCATTGGACCGGATATCCAAAGGTCGCGGGTTCGATTCCCGTCCGAGAACATGATCTGGTGCGAGTCGTATTTTTTCTAGTATATTATTTGGTATTATATAAAATGTTAAAATAATTATTATTATTAATTTATAGGTGTATGATTATTATAATGTGGAATTTATTGGATTAAATTTGACTTTAATTATCATAACTTTGTTTCGTGATTGTTATAAATTGTAATTTTTGTATCGATTGAGCATCACCTCCGGATCCCGATGATTTATTTGAATTAAATAAATGTTTCTATTTTAATTGTTGTGTAATTAAGGTGATTAAACTAAACATAAAATTAACTACGACCATCCAGAACGTCAGCCTCATTAATCTAGGCTAATTAAAAACAATTATTCCAGACAATAGCAGGTACTCACCGTTCATATTGAAACGATATCACTGATTGTCTTTCGAACACGACAAAAAGCAGTTTCTGAAATCACAGATTACAAATCACAGCAAAGAGTCCAATCACTTTTGGGAACCTATGGGAATTTATATTTGGAACGTCATCGATGGCGGAAACGTAGCGTTTAGGCGCGCAGAGGCAAGCGCGCGCGCCGTTTAACGAGAGCAAAATGCAGAAAGAGTTGTTAAGCGCGGTATAATAAACGATTGCTCAGCCGCGGCGATAAACATTGAACAGGCTGCGATCGGTACGTGACGTGCTATGGGTCTTGTCTGATAGTCGTAATGTGGTAATTTGATTTGATAACAGATTCTTGTCGCTAAACAATTTATGAATTACAAATCGTTCTCTGACGTAGTAGCTACCGATCTTGTTTTGTTTTAAATATGCGTAAATTATGTCAACACCTGTAGGCGAATACGCCTATGAGTATGAGTTATGAGTTTACGCTTATGTATGACAACTTTTAGTTTAGAGTAGTTACCGCGAGAGCCAGTGTGTCAAATTGCATACAAAATTACTTACTACAGTCGCTGTATCCTAATATGATCACTTTGTTGTCTGTCTGTCTGTCGTTCCCGAGATAAAGGGTCTTGCCCATTATCTCGGAAACGCGTGGAGGTATCGAGTTAAAATTATATATTCAAGTTCAATTATATATACTGTACCACTACAGTCCCTTGAAGCTGTGAAAAAACGTAACGTAACGTTAGTTCAAGTAAAAATACAGCCGTTTATGCCGCAAAAAACGCATGTTTTGACACTCTCAAGGGAATCAAAATTTATAGGGTACTTCCCATTGACCTAGAACTATGAAAATTGGCAAGTGATGTTAGTACAGACGACCTCCGTGGTCAAGTGGCTTTGTACACCGATTTTCAAGGTGTCGCCATCTCTGAGGTCCCGGGTTCTATCCCCGGTTGGGTCAATTTAGAAAACGAACTTTTCTATATTGGCTCAGGTCTGGGTGTTTGTGATATCACTGTTGTCTCTGATTTCCATAATACAAGTGCTTTAGCTACTTTGGAATCGAAGCAATGTATGTGATGTTGTCAAATAATTATTTATTATTAATGTTCATTTACAGAAAAAAGTCTGAAAACTATACATGTGTATTTAAATCATAAAAAATATATTAGTTATTTAAGTATGTTGTACAGAACCCTCGGTAGGTGAGTCTGACTCGCACTTGTCCGGTTTTTTTGTATGCAGTACTTACCTTAAAAATGACAGTTATTTTCGTTAAAAAAACCTCGCGTTCAACAAAAATAAATACCCATGATTCCTTACTACACCTCCCTCCCCCTTGCGGAATTTTGTGATTTTTCTAAAAGGGGGGCTTTTCAAGCTTCACGTGATTAATGGACGACCCTAAACCGATTTACGTTTATTTTGCAATAGAGGAAGTTTCCATTTTGGAAAAGAATTAAAATCCATTGATTTTGAAAGGACATATTTTATACTACTATTATTTTCAAAATTCTCACATAAAACAAAATTGCAAGTGAACGAATTCGCGGGCTGGACTAGTCTTTTATCCGAGTTGGACAAAGGGGAAGAGTTTCTTAGATATTAAAGATAACTTTTTACTGTAAGAAAGCGACGTTCCATTATTAAAAAAAAAAACAAATTTGCCACCAAACATCTCAGAAAGTTTTTTGTCGGTAAAGAAGTTATTTAACAATTTAATTAACTTACCAACAATTGGAGATTGACATCTTTATTATTTTTGCATGCCAGAAAAACTTTGTCAAAAAAGGGAAAACCTAACCTTAGCAAGATAAGCTCAAGAGAAGTTTTGTACTTAGATAGGACCAAGAACCTTATAAAAAAACAAGGTTCTTGGATATGACAAACCAGACAAAAATTTTATCTATCCCTAAACGTTATTTTTGACCCACTACAAACTTACACAATGTGTGTTAAGTATTCCTCCTTAAGCTGACGTTTACTATTGTTAGGGCGGGTCTCGTAAGCTAAGGTTAGCATTTAACCTATCAGTTAGAATTGTTTGACGCGAATCCTATTGTGTTTACATTGTAATGTCACAGGTAATGTGCTTTAATTTTCCAGATATTTTCCAAAGGCATTCTAGCAAAAAGTTTTCTTGAATAAATGATTTGGTTTTTCCAAGTATTTGGAAACTATAAATGGAATGAATATGTTAATATTTTTTTTTGTTTTAAGTTTGACACGTAATACAAACCACAATATTTTTGATCTTTATTTTAATTTCTATTCAAATGCTTAGGAATGTTTGGGATTTTAGTGGGTATTCCCTCCTCCCGAGATTCCACCGAACCACTTGGTTGGGTGGGATCACGGGAAGCAGTCGTGGAGGAAGCCGCAACGCTGATGTTGCGGTCTCCTCCTGGCGAGCCCCACATACCCCCGTCTCGCTCACCTGTGGGAGGGGAAGCGCGTAAATGCGTTTTTCTTCGGCATAAAAAAAAAAGGAATGTTTGGGAAATTCCGACTTTTTTCGAAACATCTTCCATCGTTGCTTCATCACCATCGTGGAATCGGAGCAATGTATGTGATGTTGTCAAATAATTATTTATTATTAATATTTATTTACAGAAAAAGTCTAAAAACTATACATTTGTATTTAAATCATAAAAAATATATTAGTTATTTAAGTATGTTGTACAGAACCCTCGGTGGGTGAGTCTGACTCGCACTTGTCCGGTTTTTTTGTATGCAGTACTTACCTTAAAAATAACAATTATTTTCGTTTAAAAAACCTCGCGTTCAACAAAAATAAATACCCATGATTCCTTACTACACCTCCCTCCCCCTTGCGGAATATTGTGATTTTTCTAAAAGGAGGGCTTTTCAAGCTTCACGTGATTAATGGACGACCCTAAACCGATTTACGTTTATTTTGCAATAGAGGAAGTTTACATTTTGGAAAAGAAATAAAATCCATTGATTTTGAAAGGACATATTTTATACTACTACTAGTGGCCCGCCCCGGCTTCGCACGGGTACAATGTAGTTACTAATGTGGTGAGTGTGAAGTTATTAGACTATACTACAGGATATCTATATAGGTATAGTAGTGGCCACAAAATTAAGGACGCCAGTCGATTTTCATACAAACGAAGTAACTTTTAAGCATTGCTTCTCCGCCAGGGATTGACCGAGCGGTGATCTGGTGATGGCCATCCAGGGAGTGAATGGAGGAGATCCAGATTTCTATACACACCCAGGTGATCTGACCAGCATTTTAAGAGATGTAAGGATATTTTTAAAAAAACCGCGAATAAAGTATAGAAATGTATGAAAACTTGCAACTGTAATTATTCTTATGCTTACATCTCTTAGAATGCTGACCAGATCAGTTGGGTGTGTATTGCTATCTGAATCTTCTCCATTCACTCCCTGGATGGCCATCATCAGATCACAGCTAGTTCAATCCCTAGCGGAAAACCAAGACTTCAAAATTACCTCGTTTGTATGAAAATCGACTTGTGTCCTTAATTATGTGGCCACCACTATATGTATATACGACGTACACAACATACGCAAGGGGTGTTATAAGTTTGACTTGTGTGTGTCTGTCTGTCTGAGGCAACCTAGCTCCCAAACTTATGAACCGATTTTGATGCGGTTTTTTATGCATAGTTTAAAAGATCTAAGTGTACAGACGGCGGGACTCCTAAACCATTGATCCGATTATGTTGAAACTTTGGCGAGTACTTTTGCTTACGACCGAGAAAGTCCCAAAACGGAGCATTGCAATATACCCATGCCGGGTGCAGCTAGTTCTAAATAAAAATATGTTGTGCATTAACAGGATTCTCAATCTCGATCATTCAACACTTCTCTATAATAAAAATCAGCTGTTTCATACAAAAATTCAAATCGAAAATATCAAAATGTGTTTCATACGTTTTGATATTTTCGATTTGAACTTTTGCTGATTATTTTTTCGCGATTTGAGAGTTGGTCCCAATAGTAAAAGTTGTTCAGTTTGATGGTCCCTATATACCATATTCGGCATTAGGGGTATTTTTGTAACATGTTCTATACCTACCACATTTCTTGTCATGTTATCCGGTTGCAAAATAAAAAGGCTATTCGGCGAGCTGACTCTCGAGCAGGCGACATTAGAGCTGGCCATGGGAGAAACAATCACTGCAAATCTACACCAGCCGCTCTTAAACTTTGTCCCTGTGCTTTATTAATTGTCATAGCATGGCAACTTGACCGAATATTGTATTCTTTTAAAATTAAACTGATAATTTGATGGAATAATTTTGCACTTTATTACAACGCAAGGAAGGAAAAAATGACAGCACTGCCAACATAACGCCATAGGTACTATTCAATGAAATGCATTCTACCTACTCTCAGGGGATATGACCAAAGAGAATGTAATACTACGTTGAGATGACAAATGATATTTATTTTTCTTAATTAATCAATCAAATGCACAAAAAAGTTTCAATTCCGACGTCGAAGTCAATCACAGCAAAATTAACTTTAGATCACTTTTTAACCCTGTTAGGTGATAAATATTAAAAAAATACGAAACACGTGTTCAATTAATTTTGTGAAAGAATGTCTATGCCAAATTTCAAGTCAATCGGGCCAAGGAATCGCGTCCTCCCATACAAACTTTGCCACCCTGTTTCACCCCTTTAGGGATTGAATTTCGCAAAATCCCGTCTTAGTGAGCACCTACGCCCTAAAAGGAGCCCCCATGCAAAATTTGAGACTCCTAGCACTTGTAGTTTCTGAGATTTCGTGATCAGTGAGTGAGTGAGTGATTTTCCCTTTTATATATATAGATTATTTTCAAAATTCAAAAAACAAAATTTCACGTGAACAAATTCGCGGGCAGTCTTTTATCCGAGTTGGACAAAGGGGAAGAGTTTCTTAGATATTAAAGATAACTTTTTACTGTAAGAAAGCGACGTTCCATTATTAAAAAAAAATCAAATTTGCCACCAAACATCTCAGAAAGTTTTTTGTCGGTAAAGAAGTTATTTAACAATTTAATTAACTTACCAACAATTGGAGATTGACATCTTTATTATTTTTGCATGCCAGAAAAACATTGTCAAAAAAGGGAAAACCTAACCTTAGCAAGATAAGCTCAAGAGAAGCTTTGTACTTAGATAGGACCAAGAACCTTATAAAAAAACAAGGTTCTTGGATATGACAAACCAGACAAAAATTTTATCTATCCCTAAACGTTATTTTTGACAGATAAACAAAAGGTTTGTCGAGGTTGGGAAGACATTTTTTACAACAGCGAAATGCCCTAGTAAATGTCATCTAGGTACTATATTAAGTAATTTGCCTTATTTTGTCTGTATTGTCATTGTTACCTGATATGGATTAGATCGTATTACTTTGTTTCCTGTCGTGTCAGATGTCTTACTTTGCTTTTTATTAAGGGTTCCGTACCAAAGTGGTAAAAACCCTTAGGGTGCGACTCAGTCTGTCTGTCAGCTGGATATCTCGAGAACTACTAATGCTATCAACTTGAGATTCGGATTAGCTTTGGATGACGTTTTCCCAACTATTTTGCGAATAAGAAAGAATAAAATATAAATATTTTAACATTGGAAATGTTTATTAGATAGTTTTTGTGACCATCAGCCATTTTTAATGTCCCCACTGCTGGGGCACAGGCCTTCCTTATGGGTGGATAAGGAGGATGGGCCATAATCCATCACGCGGGCCCAATGTGGATTGGTGAGTGTTAACGACTGCAAATGCAGCCGGGTCCAACGGATTAATGTCGTTGGAGAATCGAAAATGGTGGGAAAAAACGACAAAATTTCCTGAGATATAAGATTCTACATCGTTTAAAAAATAAATTTTGTGATCGGCCGAAACCTGTGGGCTGGGCAAGTGCCCTTTTCATGGAATGATTACCAGATGAAACAAACCCCAAGCCCTTAGAGATATCTAGGAAGTCTCTATATTTTAGCGGTCTAGGCTGTAGCTTATCTTTTGTGTAGCCAAGGCTGCCAGATTGTGGTTTTTTCCCCATATTGGGGAAAAAATTAACCGTTGGGGAGAAAAGAAAACTTCTCTTCATATAAAACGTATTATTTTTGGGAACAAAAAACGCGTTTGTATATGTTAACTAATTTAAGTAGTTATTTTCTTTTTTCCTCTCGCGTTACATTGAATGCTATGACATTATTTTGATGCATATCAGAATTGTCATTTTTATAGTATGTTTATTAGCACATGAAGCATATTTAACAATCTTATTAGTGTAACAATTTTACTTAATAATTATATATCAGTGACATTTCAACCACCTCTGTGGTCTAGAGGTTCGCCCACGTGTAAGACGAAGGGGTCCCGGGTTTGATTCTTAGGAGTACAAATTGTGCTCGGTTTGGTTGTTGTTAGGGCTTATTTCAAGTCCACCTAGCTACCACCATCTTACCTAAGTATGACGACATAACAACTATTTATAAATGGTTATGTTCCCGCAGTTAGAAGAAAGATAGCCAGTTTCTCAATGGTGAGGATTCCAGGTGAAGTGCGCCTACACTTTCGGCCTTATCGTCACTTAACATCAGGTGAGGTGAAGGCCAAGCATTATCCCGTTGTGGATAAAAAAAACCTGACAAGTGCGAGTCGGACTCGCCCACCGAGGGTTCCGTACTTTGTAGGTACTTAAATAAAGACTATATTTTTTATGCTTTGTCATCATACCTCAAAAAGAAAAAACGGAACCCTTATAAGGTTCCGTTTTTTCTTTTTGAGGTACGGAACCCTAAAGAAGACATTGCAATTCATTTTAATAGATCTGCTGGACTATAGACCTATGGTAACAAAACCGAACATTTTGTTATCCAATTTGATTGTAGTTCGTAATTTTTATATAATGGCTCCTACACACTATGCGGCACTAAATGGCGGCTTTTATTGAGCGGCACGTTTGTCAAGCTAAAAGCTGACGGGCGCATCGCGGCTCGCCCGGGGCCGAGGCCAGCGGCTGTGCCGCCGGCATAGTGTGTAGGAGCCTTTAATAAGTCGGTATTTAAAGTAACATCTTACAATCTGCAACAACAGAAGTCACACTATTGTTACTTTTATTTGAATTTGTAGGTATGATAAGTATGGAAAGGATGTAAGGGTAGGTAGCCACTGAAAGGAAGGCCAAAGGGGAAGATCTTCCTCCGGGCTGGGTGGTATTAGCCCGGGGACCGTGAAGGTAGGTGCCGCTACAAATTAAACGCTTTTGAGATTTTATCATTCACAATGCTATTTTTATATAATACTAGAAAAAAATTGACTCGTCACCAGCATTTTCTCAAGACCGAGTGACTCGGTAGCTCAGTTGGAAGAGCATTGGACAGGACTTCCAAAGGTCGCGGGTTCGATTCCCGTCCGAAAATATGATCTGGTGCGAGTCTTATTTTTCTAGTATTATTTAGTATTGTATATGGTCTCATTAAATATTTCATAAGTAAAATGGCACGTTGATCCAGAAAGGTTCGTCATCCTTTTAGTTAAGGTATTCATATTGCGTAATACCACATACTTAATACTGTAGGTAATATACTTACATTCCGTTCAGTAATATTTACAATGAAAAATTGCGTTTGTTATTAGAACATTATGATGATCGATACGATTTTCCAAATATTTATCTTTAACTTATGCCTAAAATCATCACCAAATCGCTAACTACCTCTAAGTGTGACGAATTTCATCACTTTACGTCATCACTTTATTCGCGAAAACATTTTACATAAAAATTATCACGTTCTTTTTTAAATTAATATTTGTTTAAAAATTAGCTTCATCGTACGTACTTTACCTAAAATTAATTTTTTTTGTGACGGAAAATTGTACACTTATTTGTAATAAAATCCTGCACAGTTTTCATTGGTTAAAAACCCAACTATGTTCAAATTGCTACATTCCAAAATATATGAAAATAACTGAAGCAGAATTTTTAGTTGTCTGTGAGTTGATTTTGTTCGAGTCTGGGAGTTGACTTTTATAACTGTCAGATATGAGATATGGCACCATTGATCTTATGTATATCCGACAGTTTTAAGTGTTAAATTACTAATTCGAATTAAAAATTCTGTAAGTAAAGTATAATAATTATCAAAAATTATCATTCGGCCAAATACGCGCATTTAAGCTGCTACTAATCGTAGATGCGCGTTTTTTTGTCTGGAAAGGTGAGAAAGTACTTCACGCCGGAACAGCTGCTTGATGTATACTAAGCGCAAGTTCCATCGTGTATGGAGTAGGGGAGACCGGGTCAAAGCCGTATAGCTAAGAGCAAACCTATATAGAATCGAAATAAATGAAAGTTACATATTCATAATCAACTCCTTTATTAGAGACTCTCATTGGCTACAGAATTTAAAAAAAAGTAATGCTATAATCATCATAATAACAAAAAATAGCGAACACAAGTTAACCTCGACGATTTACGATTTTACCCCGGGGGGTGGACAAAACCGTATATTATATGATATTGCCCCATACGTTATCAACGTGAAGCCAAGCAATCAAAACATTCGAAACAATCCATGTCACCTTCATCCCAGCCAGTACAGCCTTCATGTGCTCATCCTTTATAGGTAATGCACTGCACCCAACCTTCATCCACTAGACTGACGCCATATTCTTCTTGACAATATAAACAAATATTTGCATTATTTCTAGTGCACGAAGTTCTCGGTTTTGATTGCTTGGGTGATTTGTTCAAATTGAAGATTGATTTCTTTACCATGTCCAGGGCAATTAATTTACGCCGGTATACGGTTTTGTACAGGTCTCCCCTACTATTCTCATTTTTTGGATGGCTCCGCCATATGCCAACTCCAGACGCTTGTATCCATTGTGCTGTGATTGAGCGGAGGGCCAAGAAACTCATCGGTCACGATATCGCAAACATTAGCGCTGTCGCGGCAGGTCTGTATAAAAATCCGTTGTATTGCGACAACACGAATGCACTTCGCGCCGCTGTCAGACAATGTGGCCGTAGCATAATAAGTTCAAAAGTCTCGAGCATAGACGAAAGGTTTCAAGCTTATCGGATACATTTTGGAGAGTGTGCAGCGGAATTTCACAACCTAATTCCACCATCTCCCTTCTTCCATCGGACAACCATACGTACGAATCTGCGCCACCGTTTTTTGGTGGATATTCCAAAGATACTAAGCGTTTTTGCAAATTTTTATCATCCGTACCGCTAGAGAGTGGAAATCCTTGCCTGAGTCTGTGTTTCCTGATAGGTACAATTTGGGGGCCTTCAAGTCGCGAGTGAATAGGTTACTTCTAGGCAAGCGCGTTACATCGTAGATCGCATGATCGCTTACCACAAGGCGTGAAAGCGGTCAAGCGCATGTCTATCTATCATTAAAAATATCTAAGACGCTCCGTGGGTAGGCCTCCTTTGATCAACTACCTTTAGGTACTCGAATAGAAAATGTTCAGAGTATGTATTTTGCAAAAATCAATTCAGTCGTTTTCAATCTAGAGCTGATCAACGGCAGCTCCGAATCGTGAAATTTTTCGACGTTTTCTAATAATTTTTTAGACCAAGTTTAGTGAAAATGTTATAGTATGTTATAAATTTGCAATTTACTCACGAATCCCTTTTATTTGATTTACCACATGGTATGTTTAAATATGAAAACATTTTTACTTTGTACATCGTACTGAATGCATCGATACCACCCGAGATGACTTGTGCGAAAATTGTTTTCTAAGCGTCTGGGTCAGTTTGCTGACCTGTTAGTACTTACTGTTTAAGGCGATTAGTGCCCTCACAGTGGCGCCCTCATTATATTAAATTTATTACTCGCTAAGTACATAATGTATCGAAAATTCAAACGTACAGATTGAAGCTAGGGTTCTATAGTTTATTTACAAACAATAACCTCAGTAAAATATAGTTCGTTGTAGTAGTAGGCAAATGTGCCAAAAGTGGCTACTTATTGCTCTTTTGCCTACTACTACTACAACAAACTATATTTTACTGAGGGGTTTGTTTGTAAATAAACTATGGAAACTTAGCTTCAATCTGTACATGTGAATTTTCGATACATTATGTACTTAGCGAGCAATAAATTTGATTATGATGAGGGCGCCACTGTGAGGACACTAATCGTCTTAATTTAACATTGTAAAGTGAGCGGCCATAACTGTCCTTGCAGTTCAGCTTTGATGATACGCAATGGGGTTACAATAATTTTGCTTTTAATTGCGCTGTTTATTAAGAAGCATGCGTTTAAAATAATGTTGCTTGGTAATTGTTTCGAGGTTAGGCTGTTTGCATTTTGTACCATTTGCTACTTCAACTATAGTATGACTATGCGAGCCTCATTGTTATAAAATTTATTAAAGTGTGACACTGCTATACGCATCGTGACAACAGGTATCACTGCTTTACACAACTCACAACAATTATTTAGCCTGTGTTATTCTAGAGGTAGATGCTGATATTACCAAGTACCTAGTCTTGCAATGTGTGGTGATAATTTTGATCTTTCCCCTCACTATTCTCCTTAATATTTATTTTTTGACAATCCTAAGGAACCCCAAGTAGCTTCAAAGGAACTTTATATGGTTCTAAGGATCTTTGTAGGATTATTTACCTACACAACGTTTACAATTTTGAGTAATACACACATTTTTATAAACGACAATACCAAATGAGGATAAAGTAATAATTAAAGCTTTAGATTTTTTATTATACAGTGTGTAATCTTGTTTATCCATAGAAAATGATTCATTGAGGTTATTTTTTGTTGTTGTTTTCCGGCATTCCCCTGCAAATAGTGGAGTTTTTTTATGTTTAGTACTGATTGACAAAATCATGTAAACAAACGACTGAAAGAATTTGTTTGAAACACATAGCAGCCCCCTGACTATGTAACTTTGTTGCAATCAATTCTGACAGAAATCGCAGTTACATTGCTGCTTTAGTAAGAACCAATGTGACAACTATCTTACTTAAAGCAGCAATGTAACTTGTAACGAGGTTTCAATCGGTTTCAATCGAGAATTGTTAGCAACAGAGTTACGTAATCAGTCCTCAGATAACTCGTAATGTATATCGAACATCCTGGAAGCAATTTCGAAAAAAATAACATTTAGTTTATTTTTTATTTTGGTACTATAACTCATAGAATAGGTATAATACCAAATAATATACTAGAAAAAATATGATTCGCACCAGATCATGTTCTCGGACGGGAATCGAACCCGCGACCTTTGGATATCCGGTCCAATGCTCTGACCGCTGAGCTACCGAGTCACTCGGACCGGATATCCAGAGGTCGCGGGTTCGATTCCCGTCCGAGAACATGATCTGGTGCGAGCCGTATTTTTTTTTCTTGTATATTATTTGGTATTATATAAAAATAGCATTGTGAATGCTAAAATCTCAAAATTTAAAAATCATAAAATAGGTACTGGGTTAAAAAAAAATATTAAAAATTTCAATATTGATTCGAAGACGTCGATATTCACCATTTGGAGTTACTTTTCAAGTGTTAGTTCATTATTTCCTGATCCAACCTTCTTAATTCCCGTTAATATGAGACCATTATTAAACATCTTGTATTATGTTTAATCATATTATGTTAAATGAATGAAATGAACGTATTGTCACAGAATTTTATTGTTCATCTCTTTTTTTCTTTCTTAATTTTGTAATCTGTGATTGTTTTTCGTTTAAATGTCATTCACTCATCGCCATATTGTGTATGTAGTATATTAGTTCGAGGTAGTGGGAGCCTGATGATCTGCAACACAGGTATTACACCTAGCGTAGGCATCAGTCTCACACAAACTTAAATTGTATAAGTTCCATGTACGCACAACGGCACCTCAGACTATACATGTTGACCTTGAGACAGCCTTTGTGCCCTACATAATAAAAGTTGTTTTCGCAGTTTAACTGTATAACCTGACGTGCTGTCGTGGGTACCTAAGTCATGTTTATGTAAGTTTGTGATGGGAAAATAAACTCCTATATTAAACGCATATACAAGGTGTTACAAAAGTACCCCTAATGCCGAATATGGTAGATAGGGACCATCAAACTGAACAACTTTTACTATGGGACCAACTCTGAAATCGCGAAAAAAAAAATCAGCTGTTCCATACATTTTGATATTTTCGATTTTAATTTTTGTATGACACAGCTGGTTTTTTTTCGCGATTTCAAAGTTGGTCCCATAGTAAAAGTTGTTCAGTTTGATGGTCCCTATCTACCATATTCGGCATTAGGGGTATTTTTGTAACATGTTGTATTATTAATTAGTATAGTACTGACGTAGTATTGTGTCAATCGTACACTTTTAAAAAAGCATAATCTTTCAGCTACTGACTCGTTGCTCAATAAGAAAGTAGTCGCATTTCGTCCTGTGAAGGTAATGTTTTCCGCGCTACGATGCAGAAAAAAACTCGTTTGAATCCTGTCATGTTTTTGGAGTGCTTAAGCACATTATTAATGATTTTATACTCGATAGAAATAATGACATAATGCTACTGTTCATGTATAAGCAATAATTACTAGTGGCTCTGGAGCTGCAAGTGACATTTTTGATAATTTTTCGAAATGTCTGAAATATGATTATTCCCCTTATCTCCGCCATTTAAAAAATAATCGGAATACCGAATCGACAAAAAATTCTAATAAATCTGCTCACAAAATTACATGAACATCGGTTGATGCGACCTGGGGCTGTACCGGCTAACGCATCGAGCTTCGGAAAGTCTGCTGGGCTTCAAATTAAAACAGATAAATCGAGCCCCAATCGGGCCAAAATGGCGAACCTCAGTTCATGATGTCACACGAACATCGATATCTTCTAAATAACTTCGGCGAATAGTACAATATGAAACTCCTTACTTCGATTTATCTGTTTTAAGTTGAAGCTCGGCAGACCCGCCGAAGTTCGAAAAGATAGCCAAAAGCATTTTTGCTTAAGCTGAAACGGAGACGTTTCGCGCTCGTTCGGTCTATTTCTATCAATACTTGTTATACCAATAGCTAGTGAATATTGTTATTACGGCCTTCGATATTTTTAGCGATTGCCTAATTACTTAAGTGTAAAGGCGAAAACCATTGTATGGCTGTCTAAACGAAAATGTTTTTAGGGTTCCGTAGTCAAGTCTACTAGTTGAAAGTTATCTGGGACAGTACGGATTCAGACAAAACAAGGGAACAAGAGAAGCTATACTAGCCTTGAGATCGATAGTAGATAGAAGAATAGATTTAAATTTGGATTCACATATAGCTTCAATATATTTAGAAAAAGCCTTTTGCCAAAGTTTGTTGGAAAAATATTATGAAAATGTTAAAACAGGCTGGGTTAGATTATAGAGATCGAAAAGTAATACTTATTTGAATTTTATCAAAATCAAACTTCAATCAATAAATAGGGGGGGAGAAGGGCAAAGCAAAGATCGAACAAGGAGTACGACAGGGGTTCACAATTCTTCACAAATTATTTTGTATAGTTTTATAGAGTGTGCTATCCCAAAAATTGATCTATTATCCATTCATCCGCAAAATTCATCCGAATTATTTTCCTTCCCCGAGTTAATATGTCCCACTCATCCGAAAATTAAATATTAATAAATTGTTACTCATACATCCGAAAAAAGATTCCCCATTCATCTGGCATGTTAATTGTCTAATAGAACAAGAAAATGATACAGACTGCAGAAAAATTGTTCTGTATCTTTTTTTGATAAATTACTTTATTGATATAGGTAAACAAATCTTTAAGAAATATATTTGCGAAATAAGCATGTTATTATTAACGTGGTGACATAATGTTAAGTTTAGCATAGGTTACAACCTGTGCTAAACTTATCTGTACACAAGTAATTTGCTAAGTACTAAAGTTAACAATCGAAATTGGGCACTTTAAATTTTAAATTAGACAATTTAAAATTGCAAATTATGCTCAGTTTTGCAAGTTTTGCAAAGCGCTTACGTAAATAATTAAATACTAGACACCTAATATTGATCTTCTAAATATATAAAGGAAGACTCTAAGTGACTGACTGACATATCAACGCACAGCCCAAACCGCTGGGTCAAGAGATTCTGGTACATTGGTTTCTTATAAGGTCTTGGGGTGCACTAAGAAAGGATTTTTGGAAATTCCATGCCTAAGGGGGTGAAATAGGGGATGGAAGTTTGTATAAAAGTCCCTCAGTTTCAAAGCTAGGATCTTAAAATTTTGTGTTTAGGCTGATGATTGAAAAATATGGTGATATCTAATTTACTTCACGTGCGAAAATGAAATACTGAATTTTTCCACGTGTTGCAAAAATAAATATACACAACTTCCAAAAAAACTTAATAAAAATGTCATGTCAAAGTCACGGGATGGTTACGCCATCTGTTTATCCAACGTGAAATTATAATAAACGTAACAAGCCAGTTTAGTAAACGAAGGTAAGCTTGCTTTCGCGCTGCGCTCCGTAGTCTCTAAAAATGCCAATAGGTGGCACTGAATACAGTTTTAAAATAAGGATTTGTTTACATATCGATTCCAAGAAAAATATAAGGTCTAAAATATTTCAAAGGTTATCAATTATAGGTTCTAATATAGTCTTAAAGGCCATTTAATTAAATCATTTGAAGTCAATATAACAAAAGTGTGCTACGTAATAGACACAATATTACAGAAAAAGCTCTTAAAATTATCATTGAAAACAATACTTCGAAACAAAAAGGTAAAGTACAGTTAAACCTTTCCATAGCAACATTAAGCTAATCGTCTCGAAAAGTCAAGTCCATCCACGCGCAATGATTGCCAAACGGTCCTGAATTCGGCGCTTTCGGTCGGTTAGCGCGGGACAAATCCTGAAAAACTGCCGAATAAAAATTTATTACAGGTTCTCATAGCACGCATTTCGTACATCTTTTTTTTTCTTATTGTTATTTCTAACTGCCATAAGATTCGACACTATAGCATTATCTGGATATCGTTTTAGGGCTCTGTACCTCAAAAGGAAAAAATGAAACTCTTATCCCTTGTTGTCCGTCTGTTTGTCTGTCTGTCAAGACCCTTTATCTCAGGAACGCGTGGAGGTACCGAGTTGAAATTAAAACCATATACTCAAATCTACAGTATCTTAAAACTGTGAAAAAATCAAACTTCCAAGTTAACGTAAACAAAAGATACGGCCGTTTATGCCGCAAAAAATGATTATTTCGACACTCTCCGGGGATCGAACCCGGCACCTCAGAGATGGCCACCTTGTAAACCGGCTTACGAACCACTCGCCCACAAAGGTCGATAGTTATTCCCTTCGATCATATAAATTTTATATGATTGACTTATATGATCGAAGGTTATTCCAGAAGATGTGTGCATTCTGGATCCTAGGAAACAGTCCCTCGGCGGTCACTTCAAGTAGCTACCTATATTTTTCTTGCTGCTGATGCGAATGTATTGTAAGAACAGTCAATCGATCGAATCGAAACTGTCAAGTTTCATGCTGCAAGAATTAAATTTCTCTCCGTTTTTCAACGTAATTTCGTAATTTTTTAAAGTTACGTAATTAACAAAAATAATGGAATTCATATTTGAAAGCATAATTACGATAATAGCAACAATTTTCACAAATAATTTGATGATTTAGAGGATTAATAAAGAAAATTATCTAAAGTACTTGATTATTAATTTAGCTCATTTATTTCTTCCCTCTGAGAGTCGCTTAACTAAAGTGACAATTTATATCATTTTTGAACGGAGCACCAATATCAGCTCTTGATAATAAAATACAAATTATTATGGCTTTTAGAATGTTGATGACATACCTACCAGTTAAGAATTCAGTTCATTCACCGCACTGATGTGAGGGGTCACACACCGCACTCATCTGATGAGGACTCACACGCCACACTGATGTGAGCGGGACACACACAGCACAATGTGAGCGGGACACACACCGCACCGATCTGATCAAGACACTTATCGCGCTATTGCAAAAATCTTTTCTCGACAAAACTTTACAATCCATTACTCTCGAAGTTTCGGTTCTAGGTATTTTTCTATGCACCACACTCTTGGCATAGAGCCTCTTAAAGCTAAATACCTCATATTACAACACAGGTACTTTATTAGAATAAACTATATCGGGATTTACACCATGTACCTGTTTATTTTTGAGACTCCGATATTTCGGCGCAGTTGCATGCGCCATGGTCACGGAAGAACTGTCGATTGTTGCGTGCGGGTAGATGTTATTGGCAGACAAATCTACCCTCCGTCTAAGTCTTTTATTATTACGTTCGATACCGGTACCACTGTCTGCAAACTCACTACTCACTCGAATCTGTTCACGACACACGACACTCACTGTATCTGTACGCGAAACGGCGCTTTTACATTTCATGTTGTTTTTACACAAACGGATTACGGGGTTCCAAACACTCGACAATTTAAACCCATCTTCACGATTGAAATTTTTGTATTTGGTAATTTCAATCGCTTCTCTGACCATTCTTGGTATGTAGTGGCGTTCTGTTGAGATAATCTGAGGGTTATGAAACTCGATCCAGTGATTTGTGTCCGAATGAATTAAATGTTCAGCGATGGCCGATTTTTGCGTATCGTTGTTTTTGACCGCTTTTATGTGCTCCTTTATACGGCATGCTATTGTATATTGCTATAAAGGATTTGTCTGATTTGTCTGGATGGCCGATTTGTCTGCCAATAACATCTACCCGCACGCAACAATCGACAGTTCTTCCGTGACCATGGCGCATGCAACTGCGCCGAAATATCGGAGTCTCAAAAATAAACAGGTACATGGTGTAAATCCCGATATAGTTTATTCTAATAACGTCAAAAACCATGGAAATTTAAAACAGGTACTTTACATAAAATCTACCTCACGTATCACTAAAAAGATACTATATAGCAACAACATATAAGATACTGATTCAAATTTAATTTTAGAACAAATTTTACGAACTAAATTCATCTTGGCGTTATCTCGACTCGAAATTACTTCGTGAATAATGGAGCCAGTTACAAATGGGCTGCCTGGTGATGGAATGCCTTTACAAATGAGTTGAGAGGTTTAAGGTCACTCTGGTGTTATTCATCGTGTATAGGGAAAAAAATCAATCCGTGTCTGATCCGAGATTCTTTGTTTTTATCCTGTCAGTTGTTGTGCAGAGGGTAGGCAGCTGTCTGATGACTTGTGAGATTGGGAATAGACCACTTTGGGCATTGGGGTTTCGGTGGTTGGATCAAACAAACCTTATGGGGTCGTAGCCCTAGAGCATGGAATACTTCTGGATCAGGACCTTACCTATGGTACTGCCGTTTTAATATGAAGTTTTTAAGTAGAATTTTCTATTCTAATATTTTCTTTTGAACAACCTCAAACGCTTATAATTTCAACAAAACTTTTATATTTGAACGCAAAGCTACTGCACTTCACTTTAAAAATGTGTTTATTTAAGGTTATTGAGTCAATGTTGACTTTTTCAAGAAATCAGGTTATGGTCCGTAACTGAACCATTAAATATTGCGTTTTTATTATTATTTTTATGCGTTTAGTATCTTATTTTTGTACTAACGTTATTACGTCCATGAGTTTTTGTTGAAGACACCAGTAAGCAATATGACGCAACATTAGTTTTTACCACATATTTCTATGCTCCGCAGTTATTACATTCCACGAAAGTATCTACATTCGTGTATGTATGTGTATCTATATGAGCCCAAACCTCCTCGGATGCTACGAAACCTATGATAAAACCAGTAAATTATAACTTTTCTTTTTTGTGAATATCAAGAACTTTATAGGTATGTAACTTAACAATCTAGTGGAAACAAAGTTCACTAAAACATTAACGGTTAATGACAAACAAGTGTAAACGTTATGTTTCTGTAGTGTCAATTTTCTGATAAACTTATTTCAGCGATTTCATTATCATTTACATGAAACTCATCCACCAAGTATGTAATTATCGGTCGAACCACAATAGTGCGATGAACATTCGTGCGAAAGATCGATTGTAAGATCTCGTTCATGGGAAAGATTGATTGTACGATGAAAGTTCGTGCGAAAATGTATTGTGCGAAAGGTCGATTGCGCGATGAACATTTGTGCGAAAGTACGATTATGTGATGTACGTTCGTGCAAAATATCAATTGTGCGATGAATTATTAGTCGAAAAGTGAAGAAAGGATGCTACTGAGATTTAGTGGTATTCAGGATGGAAAAAAGACGGTAATTGGAAAAAAAGAAGCCTAAATTTACTAAAATAAAATATATACAAGGTGTTACAAAAATACCCCTAATGCCGGAAATGCCAATGAGTATTAATGAAATTGAAATAATGGGCACTGTTCTTTATTTATTAGCTATAATATTTACGGAGAAAAACAGTATCGAAGGTTTGCAAAAATATCGACAAGATTTTGAAAGATTCCCATCTCTGCCTGATCAGCTGTTCCGGCCTGTTCCGGTCATTGGGTTCCAAATCAAAGACTATTCGTTCTGCAGACTGGTTACATCTGTTGATATTTGTACCTACGTTTACAGTACAGTGACCTAAGTATTAAGCTAATTACGACATAAGCGTATTTAAAATAAAATAAATACCTGAGACATTACAGTAACGTAATTTCTAAATTACATAGTTACTGAATCAATTATTTCAAAAATGTTAAATTAATTTCTAAAAGACACGTAAGCATCATCATCAGTATTTAAATACCATGGATAAGTTAAGTAAATTACTAATTTTACCTAGAGAATTCTTGCTTTGATAGGTAATTTCAAGCAGGTACCAGAAGTCCTATCTGTTGTTGTTTAATCTTTGAAATCGTGTTTGAGACGCGCGCGCGCCGGGCTTGTCCGCGAACAAAAGTCGGCATCACACAAAGGCATCAAACGATTCTGCCGCGGCGTGCGCTATGGCACAGTTAAAAAAATGTCAGTAGTTTTAGTTGTTCCGATTAGCATAAAATTCGTTAATAGTTTTTATGGTATTAAGATGTATGTAGGTACAATGCGAATAATTTAACTTTGTACAACAGAAGTGAACACCTTCAGAGCGCTTGCGAAACAAAAGGATGTATTTTAATCTGTTGAAATCTGTGTGCACCGCATCATACATTCTCGAGAGAAGTTGCCGCGGATCACTGTCTATTGTCAATTTAATCGCATTTTATTTTTATTTGAATAAGATGTAGGATGGTAGGAGAAAAAATACTATCGGACCTTATGAAAAGAAATGTATGAAATTTCTACTGTTGTTATTGACGCAAAGACTAGTTGAGCAGTGTTGGAAAAATAACATGAATTTTAAAAAAGATCATGAAAAATGAATTATTTTAAAAACCTGTAAGTAGGTAAGTAGATTGATTAATTTTGAGGTAGATTGATTTAATTATGCTTGCGCCTTTTATGGAGAACTAGCTTGCCACCCGCGACTTCGTAGTGGTCAGGTCAGTTATTCCTTTTATTAGGTACCTAGGTAACTTGTGTGAAAAATAGGCCTACTGGACAAGCTTGTGCGGTGTGGTACGACGCACTGACCGACCGGTTGTTCGCGTGTTCGCTCGACGAACACGCGAACAACCGTGCCAGGCGCCGTGCGTACGGACTACGGTTAGTCGCTTTCCTGCCTTCAAGCAGTACTGTGTGCGTGTGTGTGATAAAAATGGAATCAAACGACATGGAAAAAAATGCTACAATTCAATTAATCAGACTCTATCGGAAAATCCTAAAATCAACTTAATTTTGCACCTTATCACAATAAGAAAAAATTACAGTACTGCCAACATAACGCCATAGGTACTATTCAATGAAACGCATTCTACCCAGGTTTTTCGTTAAGTTTGATTAGTTGTTAATTTATTTTAAGTGTAATAAAACTATTATTAGTTATTTTAATCATGCCCGTACGTTCGCAGTGCTTGGGAATACGGGTACATAGTGATGTGTTATGGTTTAGTAGAAGCATGTGGCTATGCTTCTCTTGCCTTTATTGGCTACATCTTTTGAGCTGGAGCTACATCTTTTGAGCATGTAATTGTAAGTAATGTAATTCTTGGTTGAAATGAAACGATTTTTTTTGTCACACATACAAACTGTGGGCAGCGGTGGCGTTTCTATGAAGCGCGCGTAGTTTTATACTTTTAAATTGGTGCGGGTCAGTCCGTCCGTCGCGCGTCGTCGGGGGTCTAGTACTGAAAATCGAAAGTTATTTCGTCGAAATCGATGGGCTATTTTACCGATGGGTCATTTCACCAAAAAGCCATTTGACGGAAAATTTACATCACCGATAGTACATTTCTTCGAACGCCATATTATCGGAAGGCAAATAAAATAGTCTCAATTAAAAAGTTTTATTTAATAATCATAAATTTTAAGTGACGCTAAATTACTTTTATAAAAATAAACCACTATTCGCATTATTAAGAAATAAAAAGTATTTAGTAGTTTAGTAGTCAACATCGATTTTCTTATATTTTATTTCTCTTTCGATAATATGGCGTTCGAAGAAATGTACTATCGGTGATTTAAGTTTTTCGTCAAATTGATTTTCAGTGAAATGACCCAAAGGTAAAATAGCCCATCGCTGAAGTGAATTTTCGATGACATGTAACTTTCGTTGATCAGTCCTAGACCCGTCGTGGCTCCGCCTACATGTTCGCGAACAAATCGGTGCGCGCACAAAGTAGTATGAACAAGGTCATAGACCGGAAATAGAGATGTGGATTAACATTGTCGATATTTTTATTCACGATTAAAAATAGCTAATTTTAGACGAAATTAAAACTTAATATTAGGGATTTGAGAAATTTACAGAGGACTCTTTACATGATGTACTTCAACCACCTTTCGGGATTAGGGGTATTTTTGTAACACCTTGTATATAAATTTTTAAAAATAAGTTAAACTTCATACAAAGATTTTTGAAAAAATAAGAAGATTAAGTAAGTAGGTAATTTTTTTTTACTAGACTGCATTTTTTTATCTTTCTTAGGTCTTTCTTTAATTTAAGATACTATATTATTTGGAAGAAATTGACCCTTATCATTTGCCCTATCGATTGGTATCATAAAAGTACAGGATGTTATTTTTTCGTATTTTAGCACGTTCGATTCCCAGCTGAGACAAGCGATTTATCAAAAAAATTTTCATATTTTCATTTTTTTTTTTAGAAATGAAGGAATGTGTCCATAATTAGGGTGCTTTCCCTCCAGTATACCGATATCCTTTCCACCATTATACCGATAAAATTCGTCAAGTGTGTCCCACAGTGCAATGGTTTGATTTCGTAAGAAATTGCCCTCACAGTAACAACCATTAAGTCACTCTAGAAATCCCAACTTATTTAAGAGCTGGAATAAAACATTTACTTACGCACTCTTAAGATCTAAAGGTCAGCGTCCAATGAAAATTAAAGCGTAGAAAAATGGCATGACAAATTCAAAATGTTGTTGTTTTTTAAGTAGGTCTGTACGTAACATTTTTTATTAACTATTTGAAATTTTGAGATTTAAGCATTCACAATGCTATTTTTATATAATACTAAATAATATACTAGAAAAAATAGGACTCGCACCAGATCATGTTCTCGGACGGGAACATGATCTGGTGCGAGTCCTATTTTTTCTAGTATATTATTTAGTATTATTTTTTATTAAACTAAATGTTTTGATTGCTTAAATTATACAAGATTTTTTTTATTTTTATTTTAGGTTGTTAAAATATGGCCTTGTGTAAAATAGGTAACTCTATACTGTGAATAATGAGTATTTATGTCGTATCTTAAAGTTAAGTTGGAATTTGGAGATGCTATGCTTTTAACTATCTAAACAAGAGATTTATAAAAAGAAATTAGTAGCAAGTTCAAAGTTAGCTATTAGTATGATAGCTAGCGCCACTATGCAAATGGACAGCGAGCTTTTTCAGTAATAAAGTAAGTCATCCATTTCTTGGTCTCGTAGAAATGTCACATAGTGTAACATTTTATTTGTTGGCGTTCGACTTCGTTCAAGAATCGTAATTCATTCCCAAATGGTGGAAACTTGTGTAATTTCCCGCAAACTTTTTGCCTTTGAATGTTACTTTCCTTATTAAAAGTTAACATCTGCGTTTAGACGGAAATAGGACTTTAGAATGAAATTGTTTTGTTTCGATTTACCTCTGCCGAAGTGACGTTTTCTTAACGCGCAACCATAACGGACTGCTAATAAGAAAACAAAAAAATATCAGGAAACATTGTTTTCCTTTAATATTATTAAGGTTTTAAGCCTCATGTACGAACCAGGAATAATTTAATTAATTGTTAATTTACCGGGAAAGTTCCTTTAAGCATGTTTGTTTTTTGTACAGGTATTTTATGTTTCTTATCAAAATTACTCTTTTCTACAGAGTTTTAGTTCTTCAAGAAAAGTAACCACCCTCTTATAACTGGATGTTAGAATATTAAACTACCTATACAGGATGTATGGTAATAGGTACCCTTATAAACCCGAACATGTTATCGATCATCAATCCCATCGAAGTAAAAAATATGGTAAATAATAACTATTTGAAATTTTGAGATTTAAGCATTCACAATGCTATTTTTATATAATACTAAATAATATACTAGAAAAAATAGGACTCGCACCAGATCATGTTCTCGGACGGGAATCGTAAATAATAATTTTAAATTTAAAGTACCAGGGTCACATAAATCTAAGGATCCCATGGATTCAAGAGGCGAAAAAATTATCTGTGGAACCCTAGGGAGTGGCGTCATGCACACACATATAGTTACAAAACAAAACGACAATCTCTTCGTAACACCAAACCAAGCAGAGTCAACAAAAACTTTCAGCAACTGAGTCACTGCAAAAAGATTTAACTTATTATGTTTTTACCGTGATACGTGTCAACAAACATAATATAATAAATACTCTTCAGGCTTCTATCACAAATCATTACATACTGTTTTCTGTGCACGCACACACCTGCAACAGTCAAGAGTCAAGAGTGAAGAGTGAAGAGTCAAGAGTCAAAATTTCTTTGATCAAATAAACTTAATAATAAGCACTTTTAAATCGTCTTTATTTCCCTACCACCGGTTCCAGACTTTTCTAACTGACAAGAAGAACTGACGCAAGAAAATCAGCTTTAACAGAAATAAGTATAACAATATTTACACTAGGCTAATAGTCCTGACTATAGCCCGGTTTGGTCTGATATTCGCTGTAGATAATATCTACAAGTGCGTGCCAGAAAACTTTATTTAAGTAGGTATTATGTTTTGTGATAAAAGCCTTTAGCACGACGGAAGAGGATGCGAAGTCCATTGACACAGGAAGTTGCAGTGTTACTTGTATTACTCGCCATCAGCGAAACTCGCTTTAGTGACAATGTTCAGGAGGCGACGTTTTGAGGGCAGTTCATAAAGTCACAAGTTCTGAACGGCAGCTGCTGGCTACTAGGGTTGCCATCAAATTTCGAAGAAAATAATTTACTTAAAAATAATACAGGTTCTGTAAAAGATTTACACAAATGAAATGTTGTTGCTCTTGTTAATACATAAACAAATAAGATACATTTCAATCTAAGACCAATTTTGCACTGCACCCCGTGTGTTTAAAAAAAAAATACAAACACCTTAACTTTGCCATAGCTTGTAAGTACGTGTTGTTAGCTTGGTAAAACCACCACTTATTATTATTTATGTATGTACAATATAAACTTTCTGTAATCATATTTATAAATAAATCTTTTTAGCGTAATAATAATTATATTTCGTGTTTTGTTACTTCTTCATTAATTTAAACTAGAAGCGTATTGCCGGAATAAAATGAATGCTGCAATCTAAGCATAAATTGTGACCCTAAGCCGAGGCATAGTAGTAGTAACTTAGTTGAGTTTCCATCTAATTTGGCTGGAGCTTGTTCCGGCAAGTTATTGCTCGGACGTTGATACGTTTTTCAGCTTACAATGAAGCCTTTGATAATGTTCTGATAAGTTATCTGTTTACAACTTGTTACTGAACTTTAAACAGACAAAAGTAAGGTAATAGCATAAGCCAGAATTAGCAGCTTTATACCGTTCGAAGTAATACCGAACTTAAAACTTTAACGTTAAAGTATAAATCGGCGCGTGCTACACATTGCGTCGCGTTGCTCACGATCAATGAGGAGTTTTTCTAGATCTTTAAAACCTTTCTTTCAACTTAAAAATATGATACTTCTTATTATTTTTACTTTCACGGAAACCTATTTTTAGAAAAAATAATATATTAATTTGCCTTAATAACTTTCGAGATAATTGGATCACAATCTAAAAATCAGCTGAAAGGGTGTTTTGTAAATAATTTCTAGTACAGTAAAAATTAGAATTGAAAATGTAATAGGTACTACTCATTTTTCTTCATGAAAGATATATGAATAACATATTATATTTTTTGGAACACAAAATCGTGAAGTATAATTTTTCAGATACCAAGAGATAGTTATTTTTAGAGAACTTAGACTCTATAACTGAGTCTAGTCTTGAAACGACATAGCTAATTAATTTTGAGAATTTCGTGCCCCAAAAGGAAGTGATTATTTTGATATTTTCGATTTTAATTTTTGTATAAAACAGCTGATTTTTTTTCGCGATTTCAGAGTTGGTCTCATAGTAAAAGTTGTTCAGTATGATGGTCCCATATACCATATATACCATATTCGGCATTAGGGGTATTTTTGTAACACGTTATATAGGGGATGTAGGATCACTTCACTGTCAAAACTCATTTTCCAAGAATGCGACAAGGTATCAAATTGAAATTAATATCAAATACCTACTAAGGTTATTCCAGTCCCTTGAAGCAGAAAAATATTATAAGCTCTATTTTTATGTAACTCGGAATCAAGTTACGGCCATTTATGTCGCATACTTCAAATCCTAGGGTATTTCCTGTAGACTTTTCATCAATGAAATTGGCAGGCAGCAATACTGTTTCACAATGCAAGTAAAAAATTAGCTTTTTAATTATTAAGATAAATATAATTAGAAAAACTAGACTCACCCGTAGCACTTCAGATGGGTGGGGAACCCGCACCCCTGGGATTCCGGCCCAATCCGGCGACTCGGTAGCATAATTTGGTCAGTGCATTGGGCCGGAATCCCAGGGGTGAGGGTTCGAGTTCCGTCTGAGGTGCTACGAGTGAGTCTATTTTGTCTAGTATTTTTTCTAATATATTATTTATCTTATTATAAAAATAGCATTGTGAATGCGAAGAATCTTAATTTAATAATTAGCTTTTCAATGTTACTAGTACGTACATACATAAATTAATATTAGTAAGAAACCATCGGTTCGCGATTTGCTTGCATAGCATTAAAATATTAGCTTTGCTTTGGGACGTTAGTACTATTATATATTCTGTGGTTTGGGTTTGCTTTCAGTGTTTCCTGACATCATGTATTATTTTCAATCCTATACAGCGTACTAAAAAAAACTTGGAAGGCTAAACGCGTTAAGACAGTGGAGTGAATTGAGTTGAGACTCACATTTTTGCGTTTCGGATAGTCAACATGAATTAATATTCCGTGCCTTTATAGAGAACACATGGGATTATAATAATTATTTGAATGTTTGAACTAATATTTAGCGATCAACGATACTGGTGCCAAATAAAACAGATGCCACTGATAAATAAATAAAATTGTCAGAATTCACCGTAATCAGGAAAATCACAGGTCGTTTGACAAGGGTCGTGTCCTGGAGTTTCATTATTGTGCCCCAATTAACGAATCCGTCACTGGGTATTGAAATATTTCCAATTCCGAGGACCGACTGTGGGAAAAGTATAATAATCGGACGGTGTTCATTTAACTTCATTTTGGACTTTATTCCCGAACCGATAATTTTATGAAGCGGAACGAAAATCGTCCGTTTCGTAGTTCCATTTTCAGAGTAGGCTCTCCGAATAAGAAGAAATTTGGGAAGGTATTGGAAAAATAAAAAAAAGAATTGCTTACCAATCACGATGGCTGCTTTCTTTTCCTTTGTATTTGGTGGATATTTATTTTTTGCCAAATTTATTTCATTTGTGATTTTCGACTATTGTCAATAATTATGAATACGTAATCGCTTTATTAATCAGGATTATATTGTTTGGTGTTTCTCGAATATTTTGTGGATTTATGTTTATTCCAATATTTATTTTGTCAAGAAAAAAAAAATAATATTGCTACGGTTACGCTTCAGTCTATAAGTAAAGAAAGGATTCAGAATTTAAACACCAAACATCTATCTAAGTATATATTTTTGAAAATAATAAAGATTTTTAAACTTGAGATTTTAGCATTGACAATGCTATTTTTGTACAATACCTAAATAATATAGATATTACAATTGAATATCGAGGTACTTCCTTACATTGATGAAAAAACGCTGGCTTGCAGCCTAGAAGAAATTCGTGGCACTAGTGGACTCGGTAGCTCAGCGGTCAAAACATTGGACCGGACATCCAAAGATCGCAAGTTCGATTCCCGTGCGAGAATATGATACCATACAAAATAATATATTTGAAAAAATACGACTCGTTAAACTTTCATTGCTCAATTTGGTATAATTTAGCTTTTTCTTAGTTCTATGAAACGTGAATCATTAAAGTTGCCGAAATGTGTATTAATTACTTAAGTATTGCTAACGTTTTACGATACACTCATTTGCAGTTTATTTATCACGGTTTCTTGTTACTCTCCCAAAATTTTAAAGTAGGTATTTATTAAAAACCAAACAATGCTTGACGTTTCGTGTCGTGGCAATACAAGATCAGCAGGCCTATTACATAAAAAGAATCGCGATAATCTACCGCAATTCGTCGTTCAACTTATCTGATATTGAACCTTATTCGAGAACTAATAGAGTCAGGAGTGGGACGAATCCGTCCGATTATTTTTATGCAATAGGCCTGCAGACTAATTATATTTCTTCGATTTAAATCGCACTATTACTTATTTCTTATGAAACTATTCAACACATCAAAACACCGGCTGATTTTCTGAACTAGCTTTTAAAACTAGACGTGAATCTGAGATCACTGTTGGAAAATTTCAAATTCAAACTTTAGCGGAACACACGTAACTTTTGCAAAGCGAAGTGGAAGGCGGAATAGTTTCCGAAACTGAGGGCCTATTACAAAAAGAGAACTGCGATAGTCGCGGACGATGTTCGTCGTTCGATTTCGTACCTTATACTGCTTGGCTAAAAAGTCTCGACACAGAACTAACAATATTTTTACTAGCAATAACTACATTTCTTTTCTAATGACAAAGAAAGTGCCTCCTCATTTTTTTCTTTTCTTTTTGGCCAGACTGGTTGTAAATGTTGACCTCCGTGGTCGAGTGAATTGCTTGTGCACCGATTTTCAAGGTGTCGATGTCATCATCTCTGAGGTCAATTAATCATTATTTCGTTGGGTCAATTTAGAATATGAAATTTTCAATATTGTCTTGGCCTGGGTATTTGTTTGATACCTTTGTCTCTAATTTCCATACCACAAGTGCTTTAGCTTCTTGATTTAGAATCGAAGCAATGTATGTGATGTTGTCAACTTTTTTATATGTCAACTCACTTATTTAATAAGATCACGGAGTGGAACAAACGTCGTTAGATTATCGCAACCCATTTTTGTAATAGGCCCTCTGAACCGAATCTTTTCTAGAAAGAAAACCTTTCTGCTTTAATATTTTAAGGTTTAATTCGCGTAACACGAATGAAATGTGAAACCATATCGTTATGTTGGATTAGTATAATGTAGGTTTAGAAACGGGTTGACATAGTGTAGGAAATGTAAAAAATATTGGATAACATTAATATTTTTGTAAAATAATTAACTTACATTGTGCACTCATATCCAATACAAAATATTTTTTAGTTTGAAAACAATGAATATATTGTAAGTACCTATTCAAAGAAAAACGAGAGTAAATAAATGAATATAATTGAATGTAGTATAGAATTAAAATTACATTACAAGCTGAAATTTTCGGGTGCGGTTTCATTCGCATAAAATTTTTAGTTTTAAATGATTTGGCATAACAGAAACGATATAAAGTGTTTTTGCATAATGGCATATTCGCATAATGTTATATTCGCAGAATAATTTTATTGGCATAACGATTACTTGTACTAATATTATTTGCCATAAATTTGGTAAGCATGAATGTTAAACGCATAACTTTAACACGTATAATAGTAATTTAACATAATATACAAATGGCGCAATTGGCTGGCATATGGCCATGGCTACAACCTTCATAGTCATAACTTGATTGGCACTATAAAAACATTTAAAGGACTACTTATTTTACGACATTTGGTAAACAGACGATTAGGTGCGAAGACGAGCGAGCGTAGCAAGCGAAGAGAAGGTTAGGTTCCATTGCGATTAACAACGCACCAGCCGAGCGAAGGAAGCGAGTGTGCCTCGGTAGCGGCCAAACCACTTGCTAGCGTGTATGTATTATGCCACACGTTGTTATGCAAATCGTTAGATGTAAAAAATTTATGCAATATAATTTTATGCTTTTTGATCTAGGATAATAGTATTTATCCAGAATGAAAGTATGAGTTCGGCAGGTATTCATGTTAAGCAAAGTGACCTATTTATGACTTAAAATTGTATGCATTCACATAATGGACCCGAAATTTTCGCATAATTTTTATTACTTGTCATTTGACATCGGCCATTTTTAATGTCCTCTATGCTGGGGCACAGGCCTTCCTTATGGGTGGATAAGGAGGATGGGTCATAACCCACAACGCAGGCCCAATGCGGATTAGTGGGTGGATTTAATAACATTATTAACTTATAATAACTTATAATGTGTAACTGTTGTAAATAAATATAATGATTTACATATAATATCATTTGAAGATTTGTACTAATGCAAGTCCTTATTTTATGAATACTTTTCTGCCATTACTTTGTACTGTGTCTCTCCAGATTAAAGTCAACGAACTACAAATGAAGAGATGTCGAACGGCATACGTGAGCAGCTGTCCCTTACGGTTACTCCCGGTCTAATGAAAAAACTTGAGATGGAGGGATTTCCACCCAGAATTCATAAGGAGTCTGGCTCTAATGCCCATTTGCAGTCCTCAGATGAAGTCAGATTATTGAGCAATCTTGAAAGTTATAATAAAATTGGTTCGTCTTAAAAATCAGACAGCAAAGTCTTAGGTACCTCATGTCAAGAATGTTTTTGTGCACATGACCACCTAAATTTTGAAACCACTTGAACTTTAATCGCCTTTGTGGCCTAGTGGTTTGCCCACCCGTGTCTTACACGGGTCACGGGAGATTTTTTGCAAAAAGTGGCCACTTTTAGCAATAAAACTCAATTAAACTAAACGACAGTTTAGAAAATATTGTGTAAGTGGTAAAAAAGCTTCTTCGAAATGCACTACAGAGAGATAATTTCACAATTTCATATTTCTTTAAGCACTATATTTTTTTCCAATGGCGGCGCTAGTGTACAGACTATGCACTGTTAAGAGATCATTCTTTTAATTGATTCTTAGAGTTTCATAGAACAACAAAACAATATAGATAAAGAGATGAAAATGTAAATGTCAACAAAAACAAAAAAAAATACGAGTCAACCTTTCTAAAACAGTGTCACCTTTCTTGATAACGGGGCCTCTTAAATATATCAAATTCTAATATTACACTCAAGTCATATACGTCACAAATATAGTATTCTGACTGTTGGAACACTCGTCAGGATTAATTATTACTAAGTAAGTCCCTCTAGGCTTCAGAAGGTAATTTAAGCCTCCAACTTATCTAGGATGGCAGTTACTAAGCCACAGACTAAGCGACCATTTAGATTATACTGACAGTTCAATTGCTGAGTGTTGTAAAACGTAAATCTAATTAATGCCCGGTTTACACTGTGACAGGAGCTGACCTCATACAGACTGTACAATAGTGAGTTCGATGCTTGTACTGTTTGGAAGTGACAGACAATTGTCAAAACTTTTTAATATTGAAAACTTTGAACCAGTGGGAACCGTTAAGGCTTAACGCTAAGAACTCACGACGCGGTTTTCGCCCGCGCCCGCCGCGGTTGCGGGCCTGCAGTTTTATTAACAAACTCACGAGACCGTAGTTTTTTGCGGTAACGCAGCCGCCGCAGTTGCGATTATCGCCCGCAAACTTGGTGGGCGATGATCGCAAGACGGTTGCAAGACGACAGAAACTGCGGGCCCGCAACCGCAATCGTGAGTTCTTAGCCGACAAGTTGCCCGCCGGTGCAACGGGAACCGCAAACAATCGCACACGCCGCGGGCGTAAAACGCGTCATGAAATATGCTTTAATTTTTTACATATATATTCCGCATTCTACAGAAGCTGCGGGCCCGCAACCGCGGCGGGCGCGAGCGAAAACCTCATCGTGAGTTCTTAGCCTGAGATACACGGTGACATTTTGACGCTGCGACACTATTATATATTCTGTGGCTGCGACACTGATTTGTAGAAGATCAATGTCAATGATGCGTCAAATTTTAGTATTGCCTAGTGAATACAAAGCTTTAATAATAAAGTTTTTATTTATTTATTTTAATTTCGGTTTAAGGTTCAAATCTTTTCGTTCAATTAAGTTACTAATTATGATTTTCACACGACTTGAAATTCCTTTAATTTAGGTTATGTCTAGTTCAATAATTTACTGTTTAAGCCTTCCTAAGCTTCGTTTGTTTGTGAAGCAAATATATTCTAGTTAAGTTCAAGTGTATTTATGTTAACATTCGAACATAAATTCGCTATGTATAAGATATTTGGAATGCAAATAACTCTTTATGAATTATTCATGTATGTTGCCTTTGAATTTACCTTTAGACAAGTCATATAATGTTTGTGCTTAGTAGTAATTAACAAGTTTGATTGTCAATATATAGTTAGTGGTGTCAAATTTGTAAAAAGTTGAGTTGATTTATATATTTTGAAGTTTTTAACGGTATTTTCACATGGTAGGGAGTTTGCATCCGCTCTTTTCAAAAAAGAAAAAGCTGCCTCTTACTAAAATGACAAACTAAGCCCCTTCGCACACGAGTCGTAGCAGAAACGTATCGTATGCGACGCATATGTCACACGCTGTACGATAGCGTTACGAGCGCATACATTTCTGAACATATCTGCAGACGACGCTTTGTCGAGTACGAGAAGCAACGGCACCGCATCGTGTTTGGATATGTTTAGAAAGGAATGCCAGTTTCTCACGTTTCTGCTACGACTCGTGTATGAAGGGGCTAAGCTATAAAGCTGCTGTATTAACTTAAACTACTTACATGGTACACGTGAAAATTTTCTAAAAAGAAAAACTGCCTTTTATCAAAAAATGAAGCAGACTAAATTACTGAGCAAGAAAGTTGTTTTGTTAAAGTCACTTTTAACTAGATGAATATTAACATTAAGTATACTATAGTTCGACAGAATTTTGCCTTTAAGATAAGCAAAGCACAATTTATCCAAATCGTTATTTTAAGAAATTACTCAAACAGGTAACAAGATGGAAGATTTTCTAAGTCGCAACAAATTACCGACTCTGTAACTTAGTTTTGTATTTTGTGGAAAGTTTCTGATTGAATTTTCCATTTTAGGCCCTTGTGGACCACTTCTTGTAATTCCGTATAGCAGTTTGGGCCCGGCAGGGAAATATCTTGATTGACAGTGAAGGATCGGCCTTTGCTTTCGGTGAAATAGTGTTTTAGATCAAAAATGGACCAAACGATTGAGGTACTTGCTGATTTATTCTCGGCGAAGGGCTGTAATAAGATGTTTGCTTCGGTTAGTTACTGAGTGCGAAACACACTGTGGCCATAACTAAAGAAATAACTACTAGAAATAACTATTTTATTTCTGTGTTTCGTTCCATCAAAAATATGTTTAATTCATCACCCGAGCGGCCGAATACGGCCGGATAACAATAGAATAACGATTGTGTCTCATTTTGCGGGCCTTGATGGGTTAATGAAACCTCTTAATTTAAATATATAGGGATACGCAATTTTGTAAAGAGAAGAAAATAGAAAAAGGGAAGGTAAAGATCATTTTAAATATAGGTACGTACATTAAAAGACGTGTTTTGATGTTTCATAATAAATATGGTTATGTTGGGCTCATAATAGTTAATAAATAAACTTGGATTTAATATTGTAGATGTTATAGAAAAATAAAAAAATAAAAACAAATAATTGTAATAAGTAAATATTGTTAGACCTTGACATATTAACTTTAATATAAATCATTCAATCCTACTTATCTTAAAATGTTTTTTTTTCACAAACATTGCACAACTTCACATACATATCCCCGATTACAAAGTAAGTAGCTAAAGCACTTGTGTTATGGAAATCAGAGACATCGGTGGTATCACAAACACCCAGACCTGAGCCAATATAGAAAAGTTCGTTTTCTAAATTGACCCAACCAGGGATGAACCGGGACCTCAGAGACGACACCTTGAAAACCGGTGTACAAAGCCACTCGACCACGGAGGTCGTCGTCATCATCTAGTGAGAATGGAGACCCTTAATTTGCAGATGGAAGAGAAAGAAAAATAAATAATTTTCAATCTGTTGCTGTCAAGGTCACAAAGCATTTATTAAAATACTTAAGTTTAAAAAACGATAGAAAAACCAGTGGATTCGCTTATGAAAAGAGTTTTTCTTACATATTTTGATGAACTTTCCAAATATTATCAAAGTTTCACCTTTTGGATCACATATTCAAGGTAACAAACAACAACCTACAAATAACTATAAAGACAAGACATATTGTCAATATAAAGACGGCTTTTCTCAAGAAATTATCCGCCGGCTGCAAGGCTAAGAAATCTAAAGTTTTCACGAGGAAAGATATCTAGAACTTCGTAAATAAAGCACCAAATGAAAAATACTTGGCAAAAGTAAACTAGTTACATTTGTAAACGTTTTTTCTATTATTCTCATCAACTAAACTAAATTAAACCAAAAAACAGTTTAACACACTTTATATAAAAACCCATTATATCTCAGTTTCTGTTTTCTACCTCGAGTAAAAGTGCCTCGTAACAATAGGTTATTTTAGCGCCTTGTATAACAATCTACTATTCTTTTTAAATTTTGAGATTTAAGCATTCACAATGCTATTTTATATAATACCTAATAATATACTAGAAAAAATACGACTCGCACCAGATCATGTTCTCGGACGGGAATTGAATCCGCGACTTTTGGATATCCGGTCCAATGCTCTGACCGCTGAGTTACCGAGTCACTAGTGGGAACGTCGAATTTCTCCTATATTCAGTTGATGTCGAGGTAATTCCTTGTACCAATGGTGAGATGGCGCTGGCTTGCAGCGTAAGAGTTGATATACTAGGAGAAATTCGACGTTCCCACTAATGACTCGGTAGCTCAGCGGTCAGAGCATTGGACCGGATATCCAAAGGTCGCGGGTTCGATTCCCGTCCGAGAACATGATCTAGTGCGAGTCGTATTTTTTCTAGTATATTATTTGGTATTATAATCTACTATTCTTCTTTGTTTATAGTATAAAATATTTTATAAACTTTCTATACTCCATCTTTTCTTGGTCGGATTATTGCCGATCCACAGTATAAAGATATATTAGTTTTTTCAATGTCGAACCGTGTATTACAGCCCGATGACGAAACTTATCTGTAATATATAGCTGGAATTATGATATTGATACTCGGAGATTCAGTTTAAAGTTTATGTGAACCATAAAACTTTACTGATCTTTAAAAAATAAATAGCGATAAACAAATGAAAAACTTTAATCACTTTAAAACCAACTGTAATATAGTATAGGATATCAAATGCAAGACCTTAATATTGATACCAAGGTTCTATTTAATAAACGTGACAATTTGTCACCTGTCATAACAATTTTATATCCATTGCATCAACAAATTTGAAAATAGAACAAACTACTCATAGTTACACCGCAGTGTAAACCAAATTGTCATGACAATTGACAATTTGTCACGTTATTAAATACTCAGGTCGTGTTATTATCGAAAGAGGAACAATTCAGTGATATCTCCACCATGACTTAAAGTGATTAAAAATAACTCCTAATTTGTTACTTTAAAATCAATATTATGCAATACATTTGGAATCAAAACTAGTTCATATTTTTATAAGTACTCTGCGACGATTCTAACGATATTTCAAAATTTTAATTGGGAAGCTTGCCGGGTAAGAACATTATCCTTTTCCAAATACATAAAAAGAGGGATATCTCTTAAAACAAATACAGCGTTATATTATAATATTTCAATAGTTTCCTAAAATTAATCAGAAACCGCAGTAGGTAAAAACTCCTTTCGAAGATACTAAGCCTCCTTTACACAACAACAATAATATCAAAGATAATCATCTGCACTACAATAGAATCATTGTTGCCACAAGGGCTTCAATGGCGACCCCTTCGAAACTACGTTTATATTAAAATTCGTTGCGTCCAGGAAATTGCTATCGCGCTTGATCTCAAACTGTCATTGTATTGAAAATATACGAGAAGAATGCGGTTCTTAGGAATATTAACTTTAGACTTAATTTTTATTTATTTTTGTTCTATTCCTGGACATTTTTTTCCAGCGGAGCAATTTGCTTCTTAACTATCTGTTGTTGAGGCTGTTTTGTTATCAGTTTTTTTTAATGAATCTGTTTTATATTATTTTGGATTTAATTTTAAACTTCTTAGGTAACATTGGCATCAGACGGCTGATGACGGCTGAGCTCACCAGCGCAAATCAGTAAAAATGGTTGCCATGGCGGAAATCGGTTAGAGAACATCAGCATACATATACATTATGTGCCATTTTGCCTCCTAATCTATTAGATACCTGCTTAATTGTTATACGATTTCTTACCGCTTTACTAATAAAGATTGTATAGCAGATGTATAGTTACACAATGGTTACTCTCTGTCAAACTATTTAAGTTTGACATTAATAAAAAGAAAGGGACAAAACACTGTGTAACTATAAATCTGCTATACAATCTTTATAGGTAAGGGTGAAAGAGTTTAATATTACCCGGTCCGACAGTTCTATATAAGTTATATAACACAGTTTGTTATAATCTCGAAATCTATCGGTGCAGTATCTATCCACCGTTCAACCCGCTTAGCTATCCGCTCAACCTTTCACGGTGCACCATTTCCAAAGCTTTACAATGGTTCTTGAATCTAAAGTCAAGTTAAATTCTTCCTTAACGGTAAATATTTAAAGTCTTATTTCGATGGTAGAAAAATAAAAACTTCGACGGACTGGTGTAAATGTTAAGTTTGCAGATAGATCAGTTAGTGACGTTTATATTGTTCTGTGAGGGTGTCTTTATAAAGCTGTTATGGAACCCTTTCGCTATTGAAGCAGTTTTTGACTAGTGAAGCTTGTATTTCGATAGATGTGCTTGAAAATGATTGTAATATTTACTTAGATCTAAGCTATCAAGATAGATAAATTATTAAACTAAACTTAGTTTATGAAAGCAAAATGGTAATATTCCAATATAAATGACGAAGACTCGCTGCACTTTAGACAAGGTATTGTTAATTATTTTGCAGTGATTTAAATCAGCTGATATTCTTTTTGTGACTTCGTTATTGATTTCGTAGTTTCATAAGAGAAATTTTAAGAAAAAGGTTTTTAAAAAGGTAAGTCTAAAAATAGATACACAGGTGTAGTTTGAAGAAAATTATTAAACTTCGATGTCATACATTGTATAGAACTTCCATTCAGAACGGATAATATAAGTATTTCAATACGTGATCACCCCTCTCATGTATTTTACGATTACTTCCGAAGCGAAATATCAGAATCAATCCGCCCAAAAAGAGATCACACGTCATAAACCGTGGAACGCGAACTAACGGATTTGCAAGCGTTTTATATAAATCAGCCTTTATTGGCATCCAGAGAGTCGTATCATTTCGCAAGATATCTATTCAGGAGCTATGCCAAGAGTACGTGGTCGGAATACCAACTATTACCACGCAAACTTAAACCAACCAAACATTAAACCGAACCGGTTTCGCTTAAACTCTCAATTTGAAAGACTTAAGGTTAAATTTGCCGTGATCGAAATCTTTAATGAAAGCAAAACGCCGTTGGCTAGTGTGACAATGTACTCTACACTATCTGTCAAATGGTAAATAAAGTGAGAATAAGTCGGGATATTTTTGGGGCACTAAAAAGGCATGTCTCGAGTTGTACGATCATGTAAAATGTAGTTTGGCAAAAGACTGACTGATTTTATTGACTTAGATTTATGACAAGACGTAGAATTTATGTTTCCGTCCCTTTCGTAAATGTTTTCTCAAGGATTTGGATACGTCTATATCTTGGAGATATAACCCTCGGTCTGGTTGGGTGGGATTATGAGGTCTTTTTGTGATGAAATGGTTTAATGTTATTATAGTTACATAATAAGAAGACAATATTCTATTGTATGTAAAGAATTCAGTATCACTTGCCTTAATAGTAAACTTTATACGAAATGTGAATATATTTTTCTTGTGACAATTTGTGTCACAAGTCTTTCTCAAATTCTTTGTCAAATTTGTTTTTATATGACATATTCGTTTGTGAATATACACAAATGTATAAATCAAATAAAATGGGCACAAATCAAATAAATCTGGAAAAGTTAAGTAAATTCGCAATTGCACAAAAAAACTAACAAGATTACAACACATTTCAATGTCTAATGCTTACACTCAGAAAGATAAATTACTTCGGCCTTCAGATCCCAAGGCACTAACACGTAACGTATTTCAAGAAAATCTAGACGATACGATTATCCAGAGCTCTGGGGATTTCGAAATTCGTTTATCTAACCTATAATTCTTAATCTACATTTTGATATTGACATTTAAGTTTTATATCTCACCAGAAAATGTAACTGTGCTCTACACATCTGTCTGCCATCTGGCCGGTTTCTGAATTGAGAAATTGATGTTGAGTTCTATATAAGTAGGTACTAGCTAATCAAATGATAATTTAGTTGCTTGATAAATATTTTAGTTGTGCTCAAATCAAAAGTTTAATTCAACCGGCTGAAAAGTTTTAAAATATTTCTGTCAGGCAATTGTTTTCTTGCACTAGAAGCTGCTGTTACAGAACTGCGGAACTGTCCCACTGTATCGCCAGTGGTAACTAAAGCTACCACTAGCAAAAGCGGGTGAACAGCCAGTGGTAATTGTGGTTACCGGTTTTAGTATTGCGCGTGAGAGTTTTGGCGTTACAAAGCGAGCTTTGTCACTTTGTTCTGATTTTTTCTGTTTCCGCTCTTTTACTTGATTTATATTTAGCTACTATAGCAAAATTACTTGTATCTGGGGGCATGAAAATAGACCATATAATAAATAACTTAATATTCACTCATTTAGTTATGTGTGAAGCGCTCATGGCGAATCTTGACAGACTGATTGTACTCGATCACGTTTGTTAAGCAACGCTCGGTCCGGCCAGGTATCGGGTGGGTGACCGTTAAGTTGCATTACAACTGAGCGCTTCCGTGCTTCGGAGGGCACGTTAAACCACCGGTCTCGGCTGTTGTCATCTGATAAGAGTCGTTAAGCCAAGTCAGAGGCCTTACAGGCGGCTTGATAAACTCTAACACCAGAGGTGGCCACTAATCCTTATACGATAATAATAATAATTTAGATAATAACGACCTACTTTTGTTTCTCAGCAAAAAGATTTACGGTAGCCATCTTCACTTATTATTTTCGACAAAAAATACGTATAAATGAGGCTCGTATTTCACTCAATATTATTTAAACGTTATGTTCGTTCCTCATGTGCACCATACTACAAGTGATAAATACAGTGATTTTCAAGAAACGAAACAGAGCTCAATGTTGAATGGTGAGGATAAAATGGTGAGGTTATTTGCATCGTTATTGTCTGAATAAGTATGATTAATTTTAGGATGCGATGTTTTCCAAATGTATGTTTAGGTATTTGGGTGGTTAAATACATACGTATAATAATGTTATTGCAAGATGATAAAAGATTTGTAGGATTTTATATCAAACGGAGGTCCTAAAACAAAAATTTTAGTATCAAGCGTGTTTTGTTAAATCTTTCGGTAGATAAAACAATTTCTTACTTTATGTCAACAATTTTGTAGATAGGATAACTCTTTAGTTCGACACGTTAAATGACCAGTAACCAAGATTGGATTGAAGTAATTTGACTTGATTGAATATATATTTTTTGCTACTAAGTTTCCAAATCTTACTGCCGTACCGTATTTTTCTCTTTAATTTTGCTTCTCATCTTACGAAGAGAATTATTATAAATTTAACAGCCTACCTTAATTTTAATAAATATTAAGTGCTTTAATATGTACAAGACTAAGATTATGTAACTGCGACAGCATATCACAAAATATTATCAATGCTAACTTGAGCAATGGATTAGCTTGCAAACAACGCTTCGACGTGACTATAATTTTGATATCGGAACATTTGCTTATAGTCAGGTAGTTATGTACAAAGTATCTATACGGTTTAGAGCTAAACTTTAGGAAACTTGCAAACATATTTATCGCGTGGCAAATGACAAGTTTTAAGAGCACGTTTATAGGATAAGCACAAGTTCTGAATAAGCCACATTTCATGCTTGAAGCGGCTCTTGATGTTATTATCGACTGGACCGATTTCCGACCCGCCTACGATCTACGTGATGATAATTCATTACAGTTAGATTCAGACCTGAGGTCTACTCTCTGTGAAACCAAGTCCGCACTTTCGAGTAAAGTTTCGTATCTGCAGAAACGTAGAGTGTTTGATGAAAGTTTTTGTATCGTAACTAAAATTTATTTATTTTCTAAACAACTCATAGAAAAATATGGAAATGCAAAACTATCTTAAAAATGGTAGAAGGTATTGAAGGTGTTGGTTAAGTATTCATAGAACTGTATTTTTTTTTATTTCCGTGTTTATAGTTTCAATGTTTTCTTTTTTTATTTTCGTTTAAAAAAGTACTTTCCCAATTGTTTTGAAAAGTCCCACCGTATTTCTGTTTAACCTTTGACGCTTGAGACAAGCTCAATTTGCCACGTTTTTTTAAAATTAACCCTTCAACGCCCGGAAAATGGGACAGAATAGATATTCCATTGTTACACAGACGCACGAGGCCGCTCGGGCGTTGATGAATTAAATCTTAGCTTGACAGTTATCGTGAGTTAGCTAGGGAGAATTATTCCGTCCATAAACAAAGCCTAAGGTAAGCCAAAGGTTAGAGCAATGAAAAAACTTGGCAATCGTATAATAGTTTCTATATGTTATGTTATATGTCAATTGATTTCCTTATGAATTCGCCAAAGTATACAAATCCACTCTCACAAAAGTTAAACTTAGGATCAATCTTGTCTGTGATAATAGAGGTACCTACTTATTACTAGTGGCTCAGTAAGCTGTAGTAGACCTCGTTCAAATTGTATGTCAAATTAATCTAATAGATGTCGCCACGAGGTTGACACAGCTTTTGTTATGTGCTGTTTGGTAGGTTAGATATCTTTTATTATATACTCGTATATTCGAAGCTATATGGTGCTTCTAATTTTGATAATTTTCGAATGGGTGATATTTATTCGCAAAACTCGAAAAACTGGCTCGACATAAAATTTCATGTGATAATTGAACCCGCTTACAAAATTTAACGAGAATCGGTTGAGAAATGCGATCTGTAGAGGAGAACAGCCGGACAGCCGGAAAGACAAATATTATACGAAATAATTTTTGCCCAAGCTGAAGGAAGCAGAGACGCTTCGCTCACGCTACACGCTCGCTCGGTCAATTAAAACCTTTTCCTTATTTCCCTCATGATGGTTTATTAAAAAACAGTAACAGTTTAAGTTCCATGAGCAACTTTGAAACCCTCCACCGCTATTGCAAACTTAAATGTTGACACTATTACTTGGGATATTTAAGCCGCACAGAAATTAGGCTTCAAGTTTTCAAGTTAGCACAAGCAAATTAGAACAAACAAGGCTTATTTTACGTGGGCAGATCTAAATATTTTATGCGATCTGGTCCCGATAAGATTACAAAGACTTAAATTGTAGTCACTGATGAACTCATATAAATAACTGATTAATTTATTAGTTAACTTGTTAGATCTATACATAAAGTAATTTTTATTTACACAGTTCTAGAAATAACGTTTCGTTTTTTGTTTTGTATAAAATAATTACCAATTATGTAATACCTTACCAATAAAATTAACGTTTTATATGGAGAAGTTTTAACAAATTACATTTTCCATACTAGCATTTTCATAATTTATTTAACAACTGTAAACGCTATTATAACAAAACTTTAATGTTCAAATGTTTGAACATTAAATTAACTTAGGCAATATAATTTAAGCGAAAAAAAAATGTTTCGGCTAAGTTACAACGGTTAAAATGGTCATTTTCGCTAACAAAAAAGGAGTCACTTTTAAGGTATTTTTTAATGCTGAAAACTAAATAAATATACTTTTATGATGCTGATAGTTGACGGCTATCATAATTTAATGTAATATCCAGCAACCGATAAATATTTTAAGTCATAAAAGTTATGAGGTTCTCTGTGTGTGATAAAAAAACACTAATTTCATAGGTAAAGACCCAATATTAAGTTATTATTTTGTAAGTATTCAGTATTTTTTGCTAAGAGTCTCTAGGACTAGTATTAAAAGTTTTTGCTCGTTCTAAAAGAAAAATTTATAAACCGTTTCATAAATTTTCGTAAGATCTAGTAATTCAAAATTTCTTAAGTTTCTCTACACCACTTTTATGAGGTCTCCTAAAATTAATAAGAATACATTTGACCACCCAAATTATGTTGTGATAGTTATTTATATTTATAACTTATAACTATAGTTTCCAAATAAAACCTTTCACAATAATAATATTAGTGCGATACTTCTAGACTCGGATTCTATCACACACAGTGTTGGAAACTGGCTGGTCGCCATAGAGCGCTTATGCTCTTTTGAAGCTAAATGTCAGTTACTTTTCGCTGTTATAAAACGTCACTGAAAGATCTGTAACCGCACTATAGAAATACATTATTGTTTTTTTTAATTTTTGAGATTTAAGCATTCACAATGCTATTTTATATAATACTAAATAATATACTAGAAAAAATAGGACTCGCACCAGATCTACCGAGCCACAGCGGTCAGAGCATTGGACCGGATATCCAAAGGTCGCGGGTTCGATTCCCGTCCGAGAACATGATCTGGTGCGAGTCCTATTTTTTCTAGTATATTATTTAGTATTACATTATTGTTCATTAGTAAAAAGGTGTTTCTTCATTCTTAGTCCACGCTCACGTAGCTAATACACAGCATTTTCCATTCAAAATGTTATCCCTGCCTTTTATCTTTTATGGTAACAGTGTGAGTGTACACTATGTTTCGAGTCAAAATGAATAGACTAAATTTGAATGTAGTTTAAGAAATATAGTAAGCTTTATTATGCCTGTAATACGTTAGCCTTAGTGTCTTAACTAATGACGTCGTTACGACGCACTTCGAAAAGATTAAACTTTATAATTGTCAACTAGCTTCATATAAGACATAATATAAAGTTGCCGCTGTAATAAGTTACAGTTGCGTTCATGTTGTAGAAGATGTTTTAAGTGACTGCTTAGTTACCGCTTCTTAAACTACAGTAAATGTGAGATCTTGTTGTTCAAACAAAGAACTAATAATTCTTAAGTTACGTAAGTTCCGATTTGTGTACTAACATTTCAGTCCTGCATTTTCTGACGTCGTCGTCTGATAAATAGAAGAGATACTTTATTTTTACGGGAATGCAATCATTGTAAGATTGACGAATTGAGTGGTGCAGTGGTAAACATGACGGTTTACCACGCAAGAGGTCCTGTGTTCGATTCCCAGCCGGGCAGAAATTTCAATGATGAATTTTGATTTCTGTAACGGGTCTGGTTACTGTGTATAAAAGTATATTTAAAAAGTATATAAGTAGTATATCCGTTGTCTAGCACCCATATCACAAGCTTTGCTTAGTTTGAGGCTAGATGGCGCTGTGTTAAATTGTCCAAGCATTTATTTATTATTATTATTAATAATAAACTTGACAAAGAATACAAAATTTGATTTATTTAATGAACATACAAGACGACATAGAAAAGTTTGATAAAATCTTAGGAACAGCATCCCACATAATATTTAAAAAACTACTAACGATATCACATAGAAAAGGCTTGTTATAAATTAAAAAAAAGAACGCTTAAACTTATCCCAAGGAATATTTTTTGTTTAACTCACAAAACTCCATTAACGTTACAATAAAGAACATTTTATTTCTCAAAAAGACCCAGAATATCTTTTTAATTCGTCCAAAAACTTTTGTCAAACCCGAGACAATTTTCCTTGTGCTAGGCGTTTAAGCATTTCAACCCTCTTAATACAGACCCGACATTTCGGTAACAAGTTGAGAGCAGAAAAGTATTTAAATGAGCTCCGGTAATTATTCGCAAAGTTCCTCCCTGGTCCCAACGTCCCATGGTAAAAGAATCTGTTTAGGCTTTCTAAGTAAATAACGCTGGGTTGTGATGGAACACTATGTTAATACTAAGAAGGGAAAGTAAGTTGAAAATAAAAGGATGATAGGAAAGAATAATCTGTTTATTTACTGTTAAAGTGTTTATTTCTGTTAATCTGTAAGCTCCTCAAAGGAACTGATAATATAATATTTTGAAATAATGTGGACGTTCTTAGTCGAGTAGAGTAAAAAGGGAAGAAAAGAAGTCGGGGGCAGATGTTAGTATTCAATATATTTATTATGCAATAGTTATGTTGTGATTATTTCGTAAGTAATCATTTTCATAATTACAATTCGCATGCAATATAAAGTTGTTGTTGTCACAAACCACAATTGTTTTCTAAATTGTCATAATATATACAATAATTTTTCTAGTTATAACATAATACCTTTCGAAAATTGTATTTTAAAAAATTAAAATTAGAACTAATTTTTCTCGTTTTTGCCGCAATAATACATTCGCGCGAGTGGCGAGGCGATCAGGCGACTAGCGACTTCGCATGGTATAGATGTGCCTAGACATAAGCTCGCTATTCGTTTCACGTACAACTCGCGCACTCACGTTGGGAGCGGTATTTCAGGTCTTCAAATGCAAGGTGGCTATTCTCCTGATCGCCTCGCCATTCGCCTCGTCACTCGCACGAATGTGTACAGCAATACTTTCATTTGCATGATTTCTGTCGCCCTTGAAAGTTGGCATGTCCCACAAGGAATACTTACCTCGCTTGGTCAAAGTATTTCCATGACTTTCAGAGGAACGGTAAATCTTCCTTATTGTGAGCAGTTACCACTATATCTTTTATTACCATATGTATAGAAAGAGAGACTTCCTGGACGTTTTTCTATTTAGAAAAGTTACACCAACATTTTTATTTAATTTTTATAGTATTTTAAACAATGTCATTTTTTAATTAACAGTCCTATATAAACCTATACGTTAAAAGTGTTTGGAATTAAAGCTTGTGTTTATAATGAGATTTAGTTGACAATAGACAGTGATCCGCTGCAACTTCACTCGAGAATGTATGGCCAAAAGTTAACTTTACAGAATAAAATACGTTGTTTTGTACCGCTAGCGCTCTGAAGTTAGTCACTTCTGTTGTACATTGTTAAATTAATCGCATTGTGCTTTATTTACTCTACTCCTTGTTGTGAAAAGTTACCCCTATCGTTTAGTATCCAAAATATTTCACTGCGAATTTCCATTGTTATTCTTGGTGTAAGAATTTTGATAAATGAATCAAGACTCAATATAAATAGCAGGAAAGACGAAAGTTAAATTTAATTTCTCAACACAAATAAGGCTGCTGTCTAGTTTGCATGATTTGTTTCGGCCTTGGAAGTTCTGGCCTTCTGGCCCCGCAAGGAATACAACTCGGTGAGACCCAAGAGTTTGCGCAAGTTTGAAAATAAGCAAATTAATTCCACTAGCCGGTAGCTTCGTGTCAGCTGGTGGAATGGCCAGAGCGGTTATTTTGTAAGGAAACCGTAGCTCTACCATGAGTTGATGCAAACTGTTTATGCTACCATAAACTGTCGGATATACTGCTCACAGACAATGCGAGTGAAAGAGAAAACGATAATTTACTGCATCAACTCATAGGTAGGGCCACCGGCTAAAAGTGGTCTTTGAACCAACGGCGAACCTGCTTGTGTTATCTCTGTGGGGATACCTTAACTTAACTACACTCTTGTGAAAAGTGATGTCAAAATCTGACCAGGCAGGTTTGAGAATTTTTTTAGAACACACCTATTTAGTACATTTTTATATAATAAAAGTTTTAGATCGGTGTTTCTGATCGGTTTATAATTTAATAATGATTTTTTTGTTTGATTAAGTCACTTGCAACCTTATCTTTCAAACGGGTTTTGAGTTATTTTTGTCTCTTTTAGCATTTTCAAAAAGCACACAAATATTACAAAAATTCTTAACTAAAACACCTCTAAGAAGCTCTGAGAAATATAATTTAAATGGTAAAATTAACAAGAGTTGGAAAATAGACTTCGTAAAAAAAATTATTTATGTGTATCGTTTTATTAAATTCATCATTTTAATTCTACAAGACTCCTTCTTGTATCTCTGCCACTTTAAACAACAAAGCTAAAGTTTTGAAAAAGCAAACTTAAGTTCCACTAACGAGATCGTCTTTGTATTTTAATATATCTCAACTATTCTCTTTTGAATCTGTAAAAAATATGAAAATTCAAATAATCATAAGGTTGCGTCATCAACAGATAGTTGGCCTTTAAAAAAGAGGTCAGGAAAAACCATTTTTCATAAGAAATAAGTTTTTTTTTTGACAACATCACATACATTGATCCGATTTCAAAGTAAGTAGCTAAAGCACTTGTGTTATGGAAATCGGAGACAACGGTGGTATCACTAACACCCAGACCTGAGCCAATATAGAAAAGTTCGTTTTCTAAATTGACCCAACCAGGGATAAACCGGGACCTCAGAGGTGGCGACACCTTGAAAACCGGTGTACAAAGCCACTCGACCACGGAGGTTGTCGTCATCATTTAGTGAGAATGGAGACCCTTAATTTGCAGATGGAAGAGAAAGAAAAATCACTTTAAATACTTAAGTTTATGAAGTGGGTGATAGACCTGAGCAAATATAGAAAAAATTGTTTTCTAAATTGACCAAACCGCGGATCGAACCCAGGACCTCAGAGAAGACGACACATTGAAAACCGGTGTACAAAGCCACTCGACCACGGAGGTCGTCAATAGTTTGATTCGTGTAGAGCTTTCATTTCATTCGCGCCACTACACGCGTATTTCATTTTGTTAGTTTAGTTAGTTTAATTGGTTCAACTATCTGACAAAGTTATTTTGTTAGAATGCCTACGATCCGGTATATGAAAAATTCCGCTACGTCTGATTGTTTTATTGAGAGCTTAAAAATACCATTACCTTTTTTTACTTTTCTGTTATTCTGATACCTTAAGGCTCGGTTGCATCATTTTAATTTAACTATTTACCCCAAAACTGGAACTAAGTGTTATTAATATTGTTACTGTAGTGTGTGTACTAAAGTATATACTCACACACTCATCTCTCCTCATATATAAGCTCTTACGGAGCACAATAAATGCATTATTGATCGCAGTCAGTCTTATTATTAACACCCCCGAACCGCCACATTGCATGGCGACCCTGCCAGTGCTGCCTATCGGCGGCGCTGCGCAGACGGTTTATAATGAATTCTGATATTTTTTTTTTTATGTGAAAATAAGAACTAAAAAAAAAAAGTGAAATAACAAGCATACAGTGAGATGGGTGCTTCCTAAAATTTAAAGGAACTTTAATAAATTAAGTATTATGTTAAAATAATACAAAATAAACTAAATATAATTAATATAATATAGATAAAATAAATTCTTCAAGTTTAAATAAACTCATAAAAAGTCATAATATGAACAATCAAAATTAAATAGTTTTCGTGTTTCGTGGCTGTTTTGCTGCTGCCGATGATGATAATGGAGATACCAGGGCGCTGGGAGACGATGGTGTCCGATGTGGACGCTGCCGGGAGATGTTGGAGTCATGAGAGAGCTACAAGTTGAATTTACCAACAGGAAGCGGCCAGATCGTTAGCACCGAAGACTTCAGAAACGACGCAAAATGACTTCTAAAATGTTTTGTGGTTTGATTCCCTTTTGTTTTGTTGATATTCTTTTTTTTTACGAACCAAAAATTACAAAATTTAAAGATTATTAATATTAAGATTAATTTCAGAGTTTATGTTGGGTTTTATTGATGTTTCATATTTCATTGTTTTTGGTGAAAATGAAAAAAATAATCGTGTATTCAAAACTTCTCTAACTTTAAATGTATTTTTAAAAAAAAATATGAAATTGGAAGTAACATAACTAGGAAAAAGTTGAAGAATTTATTTTAGGATTTTTTTTACCTACTATTTTATTTTGAATGTTTTAATCATAGATTTAGAAAAAAAAAAGTAATGACGATAAGCAACAATCGAAATTAAGTTTCATAGTATAAAGGTATCATAATTTTATGAAAAGTTAGAGAATAAAAATATTTTTATGCTCCTGTAAATTTATAAGTAAATAGTATGTTTGAGGGCTATTTTTTTTTCTAAAACAATGTTTCTGATTTAAAGGTAACTACGATTGCACAAAAAAAAAGTAAACATTTTCATGTGAAGTTGGTTTATTTATGTTTGGGTTTTGTTTTCACAGTTAGTTTTCAGGAGAATCAGCGTGGTTGATTAAGGTAACTCATTGTAATAATGAAGTTTTGATTATTTTAATTTTGGATATAATTTTAGGATGAATAGGGATATTTTTTATTTCCTCTTTCACGTGGTTTTAAAGATCGCAAAGTTGATCTTTTAAGCTATGGTGTTTTATTAATTTGTGATTTCCCTTAAATAAATAAAATTTAATTATTTAGAAATTATCATGTCAAAGTATGGATTTCGTAATTGCATTCAATGTGAACGACATCGTAATTGCTGACAACGCGACACGTGTGATATTGTAGGTATCATTTTGTTAAGCCAAAAGAATTTAAATTTCGTTTGTATTTCTTTTATCGTAAACTAAGTAAGTAATGTTTAAATAAAGTTTTTCATTTTTCAAAAAGGTTAATAACAATTTTATTTAAGTAGCTTAATTGATTTTAAAACGTGGAAAAAAAAATACTTCTTTTATCTCTACATTGATATTTAATATTTTAATATTTGATATTTTTATAACTATTTTTCTTCAGTTTAAGTAATACAATTATATATTTCTCATGATGACGTAGTATTTATACTTACCTATTTTTCAAATTTTAATAAATAGCTTCAATAGATATGAAAAACATTCCACTTTTCATTAGAAAAAGAACGTAACTTGTTTATAGAAATTGAAAATGATTATTATGAAATCATCAATTACTAAGCTATCTTATAAAGAATCTTTGGTCTTCATGGTTAGCACATATTTTTTTTTACATTATATATTTATGTAAGGACAAGTAATTTATATAACTTTATTCTGTTTTCTATCTTAGACACAATTTATTTTTATATATAGATGATCGAAAATCAAATTTATTTACACGTTTGCTTGACAATTTTTTTATTTAAGAATTCGAATATTATTTAAGACATTGAAAACAAAAATTTTATTACTTTTGTGATTTCCGCTTTACTTTTATAAAAATATATAGATTTTATTTATATATAGTGCTGTTCATTACGTATAGTAAGTAAATAAACGCTCGAAATTTATTTTATTTATTAGTTTTTGTAGTGAATTCATCTTCTTTTACATTATGTGAAATTAAGAAAAAAAAAAAATATATGATCGAAAATAGTGATAAGATAGCATATTTTGGTACTATTGAAAAGACATTTGATTTTAACTATTAATAGTATTCTGACTCTATTTTTTTTTCGCATATTAGTGTCTTAGCATTTTATTTTATCATACAAATGAGTTCTGAAGTAAAATTATTTGTCATTTTGGCCTGAATTTATTATTAACTTGTTGAGTTTCAATTCAAATAAATTATCATATGACAAAATTTCTAATTAGAATAGAAGTGATGCAATCATATTGTTTTGATTAATTTAACGAACAAGGTAATGGAATGTTAAGTGTTGTATTTCGATATCGGTAGATTACAAGAGTAGCGCAGCTGCATTTATGCAAGTTTTTATTTAGGTGAAGTAGTAATATTAATCTTATCGCAAAATATCACACGGGTTTGCTGGTTAAGCTGTAATATAAAACATGGTTATAATGTAACAGTGGAAAAGATAAAGAGTATTAAGTTGGTGTGAAATAAAACTTTAAGGAATTTACTTATTATTAATTTCAAATGTGGAAGTTTATGTTGAGGTATGATTGAGATAGTATGTTAGTGGAAATTATAGTTGAGGTATTAAAAGAGTGAAAGGAATAATTTGATAAGATGATAAATAAATGATTAGAATAAAGGAATAAATCAGAGGCATAGGTTTTATATGCAGAAGGAATATTGTAGGTGGTTAATGTAGCTGTATTAAAAATCTTTTTGTAGCTCTTTAGTTTGCAATTAGGTACAGCATGGTTTAGGTATAGGTAATGGTGTGTTTTTTTTTATAAGTTTTGGAATGATGATAAGCATTTATTTATAGAAAGTTAGGGAATATACGGTTTATAAATTTTCACATGCGATTGGACTGATCACCCAAAAGCGATGAACCTCTTTTTTACCTTATATTCAATTTAGGATTGTTAGTTTATATGATAGGTTTTGGAAAGAAAAGGTAAAGATAAAAAGCTCGATTATACGGTACACATTAAAGGAGAGGTACTATAGGGATCAGGTCCTTCGGTTGTATCAAGGTGTGAACGAGATTTCCCCTATGAATCCTGTTTGGAGACCAAATTAGTATGTGTCTTAATTCATGACCCTATTAATAATGGTACATACGTGGGGTGTCAGATCCTTACATTCGATCATGGTGCGAACGAGATTTCCTCTGTGAGATAAGTTGGAGTCCAAAAGAGACTTAAACCACGACCCCCATAAATAATTAGGTTGTGCGCACAACCCAAATGGCACTATAAGTTGTCCATTTTATGTTTTATTATTATTATGAAGTGAAGTCGACTATAAATAAATATGATAAAGTATGTACCAATAATGATGATTTAAATGAAAATGAAAGTACGCCGGCGCCGGGCGAATTATGATATGTGAGTACCTAGTAGGTGATATGTGTAATGTGTATAGTGTACCGATGGTGTTATTATGAAAATGAACTTTTTATCGAGCAAGAGTAGGATTTAAAGTGAAGAATATTGAGAAATATGAGGATACGAAATATAATAAACATAGGTGATGAAATCATTGATGATTGATATGTTATATTATGAACAATAAGAATGATGAAAGTTTATATTATTGTAAGATTGAAAGAATGAATATGGTTTTATATAAAAGCGATGGTAAGAAAGATGAAAGATGAAAGATTTTATAAATAGAATTAAGGTGAAGAATGAAAGTGTTATCTAATTATGTTAACGAAAAGTAACTTGTAATAAAGTGTTATTTATGAAAGAGAAATAAGTACACAAAAGTAACGTGATTTTTAAAGTTTAGTATTTTATTCAATTACCTTTTTCAACTATAGAATAAAAGATTTTTTTTTTAAACTAAAATATATAAAGTTTGTTTCATTATTAAGTATGAGCAATCTATGACCTGTAAATTAGAAATATACCTTTGATTATTATTATTAGGTATTGTTTAACAAATAAAACATTTTTTTTTATATATATTATGGATATTATGATATTATGATATCGATTCAAAGTCGAACGAAATTTGATATGAATTATTAATAGAAAAAGTAAGTAAGGTTGTTACTAACAACATATTCTGTAGATAACTTAGGTACCTTATTGTCTTTTTATAATGAATGTATCCAATTATTTTACTAGACACCGACTATTTATACTCAATTGGCAATAATAAAATTCTGAGTAGATTTTATAAAAATAAAAAAGTTATAACAATGAAAGTACTATTTTCAATGATCGTAGTATAAATAAAATGTTCCTGTAATGTAAGTAATTCCATTCGCATCAAACAATTTTATATTATTTCAGTTTTATATTCGTAATTCAAAGAAACAATCCGTTCATAATTTTCTGTGTTATTTTATAAAAATAAGTGCAGTAAAATTCGTTAAGTACTTACTATAATTTTATAACTACATCGTTACCTTGACAGTGAATAAAGATTGGATGTCCTAAAAATATTTGGTACTTAATACATATTTCATTAAAATTAAGTTTATTTTTTATGCTTTTTGTGTATTTTTCTAAAATGATTTGTGGGTATGTTGTTTAAAAAAAAAATGCATGTTCTTTTTTTTAATTCATAATTAGATATACCTACATATTATTAATAAAAAAAAAGCCATTGTATTTTTTTTTCTCTTTTTAGGGGGGAGGTGTAGTGTGTGTACTAAAGTATATACTCACACACTCATCTCTCCTCATATATAAGCTCTTACGGAGCACAATAAATGCATTATTGATCGCAGTCAGTCTTATTATTAACACCCCCGAACCGCCACATTGCATAGGTTACGCCATAGACGACAGCGACGCTGTCACCGAGTCAGATAATTTTGTTCTGTTAATGTTAAGGTTCAATCAAGATGATGCAACTCAGCCTAAGATTATTTAAATTTACAGATTTATTTACAGGTTCAAACTTACTCGTTTCTTTATAAGTGAACGCATAAGATGAACATGGAAAAATTATTCCTGCACCGGAAATCTGTTTCTTTGTGTAAGCACCCTAATCCAATATTTTCATCTAGTCTAGATTAATCATATTCTATCTATGAATTCCAATATTTACAGCTTCATTATAAGTAATTCATATTGCTGTAAAAGTAATTATAAGGTCCTGAAATAAAACACTTTTAACGGACACTAGCGCGGTTTTATTGAAAGTACTTCGGTGATTAGTTGGAGTTAAGTTTAAAGTGTTTTATTTCAATGTCTAGTACGCACGTAAAACTTAGAAGTGAATAATAATTAAAGGGTCATCAAAATGTATTTGCTCAGTACCTGTACAATAGGATGGATTTCTGGAACATTCCATTAAAACAAATGAATTGTTCAATGAGTGGCCATCACGGCCAATATGATTACCAGGAATGCCTTTGTAGTGGCGAGATCGCGATAATGTTAATCAAGTATCGTTGCAATCAATGGGAATCAGGAGCTTGATGGCAAAGTGGGTTACCGCATTCGCCCTGCCATTGCGGAAATTAGGGCCCCTATAGCCCTCCTCTATCTATTTAGCTCCTATGCCTAAAGTGGTTTGCTCTTTTGCCTACTACTACTACAACGTACTATATTTTACTGAGGTTATTGTTTGTGAATAAACTTAGACCATTAGCTTTAATCTGTACATGTGAATTTTCGATACATGACGTACTTAGCGAGCAATAAATTTAATTAAGATGAGGGTGCAGATTGTTCATTGCGCGTTCTGTAATTTATGAATTCCCAGTACTTTTTACACGGAGTACATTACATGACGCGAAAAAATAAGCTAAATTTTTTTAGTTTTTATTGCTATATAATACTAAATAATATACTAGAAAAAATAAGACTCGCACCAGATCATGTTCTCAGACGGGTGCGAGTCTTATTTTTTCTAGTATATCATTTAGTATTATATAAAAATAGCATTGTGAATGCTTAAATCTCAAAATTTCAAATAGTTTTATTGCTTCTTTATAATGAAATATCAGTGTAACCGTGTAACCTGTGATTCCCTAACAAAAGCCCGTTTAGATAATGAAGAATAAAAGGGATTTCACTTCGCTTCACCGCCATTCAGCCTCCATTGTGCAAGGGCTCTTACGTTTCCATTAGAGGTTATCGTGTCATTGTCTACTTGATAATAATAAAGAATCATAATGTGCTTTCAATTTAGTATGCAATGTCATTAAAAAGATTGAAGAAATTAATGAAGATTTTTAACCAAACAAAACTAAATAAACGACTTAATATTAATTGTAAGTAAATGTTACTAATTTTCCAGTTTTTTTATGTGTACGTCAAAGAAAAAATTCCGCTGCTAAAAATGGCTACCTATTTTGTTTCTATTATATGTTTTTTCAGCAGGTAGCAGCAAGCTTTTCTTATTCGCACGAGATCAACTTAGTCTGAACATAGGTGTCTTTAATAAAACACTTTTTATTAAGATTATTAGTTTGTTAATTTTCTGCGTTTAGTATCAAACTGTTGCAACGGAACAATTGTTATAGTTGCGGTGACAAAATCCTAAAGTATTCATCTACTTGTGAAACCTATCATACATTATAGGCTCTGATGGAAGACAATAGAGCCGTGCCTGAATACAGTCAGATAGGGAGGTCAGGGAGTGACTAATTAGTGACGTCACAGTCAGCCGAGACAAAGGATGTTGCACCTGTGGTACCTACTATCGAGTATACGGATGTGTCAACCTTTATGCAGTTGATTGCAGGTGTGTAAATGAATTGTTAGACAATCTTAAGGTTCGTACAGACTATGTAACATGTTATATAACTTGTGTTGTATAACACGTCCAGATTTTGTAACCTTGTTTATCAACATTGCAACATAAAACAATACTTAGAAATAAAACACTTTTTACGGATTACAGCGCGTATATTATTAATTCAGGTGTTGTTTTGGAATTATTTAGTTTGTATTTATTGGTTTTTTAGAATTCCCGACGTTTCGACACCTTTCCAGGGGCCGTGGTCACGGGAGGACTAAAGCAAAATAGGCTGCTCATATTTTTATGAAATAACCCGCTCGAAATTTTATAAAAATGTATTCAAGTTTGTTAAATTATTTTTAGCTGCGTTCTGATTTGATCATTATTACTGAATTAAATTGCATAAAGTTAATTAGAAAACAAGATCTAGCTACTGAATCTACTACCAGTTCACAAATTGGGAGGCCTCTGAGAGAAAGAACTGGCGGAAGAAAACTCAAAGAGGTTGTGTCGACCTCCCTTTGATCCCTATCTACAAAACGAACTAACTATATCTTTAGATCCTGCAGTGTGTGATTTGGGATGGGATTTTAGTTGATGAATTATGGGGTCCCAAGCTGGTGGTACTCTCCAACCATCATCTCTATTGAAATTTGGATGTTTGTTGATTTCAATAGCCTCGCGTAGCATTCTGGGAATGAATCTTTGTTCTTTAGAAAGTATTTGGGGTTTATCGAATCTAATGTAATGGTTGGGTCCCTTTGATGCATGTTCACACACTGCAGACTTGTTATCGCGCCTATGCTTCATGTCAGCTACATGTTCTTTAACGCGCGTCCCTATACTTCTCTTTGTTTGTCCGATGTAAGAGAGCCCACAGTCACAATCTAGTTTGTAGACGCCTGCATCTTGAAAGGGAATATTACACTTGACAGGTCGTAAAAATTGGTTTATCTTCTTCGGCGGCTTGAAGTAGGTCTTGATGGACGCACGCTTCAGAATACCTCCAATCTTGTCAGTGACACCTTTCATGTATGGTAGGATGGCAGGGCGTCGTTCTACTGTGGCTGGTTTGACACGGGTTCTGTGATGAAGGCGTGGTACTGGCAGTTTGTTGCTACGCAGTACGTGCTTGACATGCTGAAGCTCAGCTGTCAGGTGTTGTTGGTCACAGATCCCGCGTGCTCTCTGAAACAAAGATTTCCCTACGGTAGCTAACTGTAAAGGATGGTGGTGGGATTCACCATTGAGGTATTTATCTGTATGTGTTGCTTTTCGATACACAGTGTGGCTCAAGGTTTGATCAGAATTCCTGATGATAAGAATGTCTAGGAAGGCTAGTTTATTATCTGCCTCTAACTCCATAGTGAATTGAATGTTAGAATTGATGGAGTTAAGATGGTTCAAGAAAGCAGGGACACTATCTCTAGGTAGTATTGTGAAAGTGTCATCTACGTACCGTTTGTAGAACCGGGGAGACACAGGTGCTGTGTTTAGTGCTTTCTCCTCAAAATCCTCCATGAAGATGTCAGCGACAACGGGGGATACAGGAGAGCCCATAGCTACCCCGTCTACTTGTAGATAGAATTCTTCATTCCACAAGAGATAGCCGGATAGTAGGTGAAAATTGGGGTTTCCAGATCAGAGATCTGGAAACCTCCAATTTTCACCATTTTTTATATTTTTATAATGTTTCACTATTCATCTAATCAATAACCGAATATGAACTTTAAAAAGTACCTTATAATACACTCGTATGGTACCGAATTGTTGATCTTTCGATATATTCATTTTTAATAAACCACTGTTATATTCGTCGATTCGACGGATGCAAATGTTTGCAATCGAATACTATGTCATTCAGCATGTTGTTGCAGTGTCGCCGAAGGCGGAATGATACTCACTATCAAATGACGCTTAATATAGGTACTTAGAAAGATGAGATTACGTCATTGTTTTGGAATTCAATATAATTATTCCTACTAATCTTTCCATATAAAAATAACAACGTTGTTTAAGAGAATAAATAAAAATGCGGCTAAATCTAGGTTCTTTTAACACGTTTTTATTAGGTTGCTTTTTATCAGTAGAAATGACCACTTAATTCGTTGTAACTTAGCCGATATTTTTTTTCACTTATCACATGTAGTGTTAAGACATTTGTGCATAAACGTTTCAGAACTAATGTTCTGTTTGTTAAATGCATTCATACAATTTCATAAATCCCTAATTAGTAGAGCCTAATATTTATTTTATTCCAATACTTAGAGGTGCCGATGTTTGTGTGAGTAAATAAAAGAATATGTACCATATTATAGTATAACATTTATTAAGAAATATTTACATTGTCTGTAACTTTAGTAATAAGTTCCTTAATCGATTTATAAATATCGTCCACGTATACATTTTTCACTATATGCTGGACACAAATTTCTGCATCACATTTGCACAGTGAATCTGTGCTATTAGAAAAATGATCAACATCATATATTTCTATTCTTATTACTTTTCCACCACCACACGTTCGTTTTTTTGCATAGGTAAAGACGGAAGAGTTATTTTTCAGCTTCTTGCTGGGAGGCTCGAGATTTAATCGTTTTTCAGTTCTCGGCTGGTGCACGGTGTTCATAGGAACAAAGTTAAACAGCTCGTTTTCGGAGTCCTGAAAAATAAATAGGTAGGTACTTAATAGTATATTAACACTGTAATAAGGAAGTTAATTTAAATAGTATCTACGAGTAGTTTTCGTAAGATATATTGATTGAAACTGAAATACTTCTATATATTTTATCAAAATTACAGTTTTATTTAATGGTAAGTAAACTATATATATTTAAATATAAACAAGTATTTAATTTTTATATTATTATTTTTGTTATTATAAATTAAAAACACTCACCGACATTTAGAAATATTATGAACAGCGTCGCTTATAAAAAATAACTAATATTATTTTCTTTTGAAAATCCCTTTATATATTAAATTAATATTCGATCATAGAGTTCAAAATTGATGCAATTATTATGTGTTTATATCAATACCATAAAAGTAAACGCGACTCATATGACACTATTATTGAATGCGGTAGGTAGCGGCGCGGCGCCGCCGCCGCGCGCCGGCTGCCGCAATGATGTTGGATGTTGTTTTATCTTACGAAGACCGATGAATTAAACGAGTTTCAACTGTATAGCAAGGAGATAAGAGTGTCGACGATGGATTCCGTGAGATAGAACGCAACTTATACTTAGAACCGTAAAAGCCACGAATATCGGGACAAAGTTTAAGTACCAATTTAAGTAGGTCTCACTGTGTATGAAGTTTGCTTTATAGCATGGTTTAACTTTTTCTGGTATTATTATCAACTAGCAACCGCCCGCGACTTCGTCTGCGTGGAAAGTTTTTTTTGCTATCCCTTGGGAAAAAATATTTTTTTTTTTTCGGATGAAAGATCCTTGCCTGCGTTCACATGCAAATTTCACGATGATCGCTTCATGTCGTAACAAACAAACAAACGGACTTTCGCATTTATAATATTAGTAAGGATAGTTAGTATTGTCTGGTGTTGCATTTGAGGTGGTGTCGATTGTACATTATAATCTACTAATAAAATAATTTACATATATTTTCTGTTTGTTACAATTTCTTTGATATGTTTACTGAACAATAATTATATGTGTAAAGCCGTAGTATTTTAGTAGTATGCCGGAACGGGTGCTATTTGATCACTGCCTAAATAAATATATGATTTAGTTATGAGTATTTAAGGTTGAGATTTGAAGTTTTTGTTTACTATTGCTAGGCATTCTTTTATGGATAAGTCCTGATTCAGGATTTTAGGATCATGCGTACGTTACTTATATGGAAAAACTCACGTGGATTTCACGCTATTTAAACGCGAGAGAAAATCAGGGACCTTAATTCAGCTTCCAGGAGCACGGAATAAACATCAACAACAAAATATTAACCTCTGTTCACCACTAAGGAAACATGTAAGTAGTATATCATTCATAATTATATAAGATCGTATTCATATCTAAGGTTTTTTTTTTTTGATTATAAATTAGTGCGAGTGTGACTGCAGAGCCTGGGGTTCAAATCCCCTTATTAAATTGTACTATACCTTTCGATACCAGCATTACCTTTTATGATACTTAAGATTTTTCATTAAATGGTATTGAAGGGCCTCTTTATGACAATTGTAGGCGACAGATTATGAAATGTAATTATTAGAACATATCATTATATAACAATGAATTATCTACAATGTTCACGTTATCAATAAAAAATAATGGAGGCTTAATATTATATTAAGAATATTTTATTGTTAAAGTTACAATGCCAACTTAATTATTGTTTCTTTTTAGGTCTCAAGAAAACGCAGAGACCCTCTTTCCATCCGACGACGAGGTTCAACCACCACCACCTCTGAAAAAAGCCAAGAAAAACAAGCAGGCGCCATCTCCACGCACAGAGCCGGCGCCGGCTCGGGCATCTTGTTCGTCGTCGAGAGCGAGTCCGGCGCCGCTGCCACCGTCGCGGTCATCAGCTTCGAAGAAACCATATTTCAAGCCGATTCCTCCAAAGAAGCCCACGACGGCGTACGATCTCTTCGGAACTGACAGTGAAGACGAGGGGAAGGGAGATATCCCTATTACCGGTAAAGCACCAGCCCCGTTAACTTCTTATCTAACACGACGCCTTGCAAACGGTCAGTCACGTCAAACATTCGATCGTAAGCCCGGATCGCACTATATAGATTTGAAAATATACCGGTGCGATGAAATTGATAAAGTTCAGCCGATACATAGGTGGCGGCAAGCTATAGTGACCGTCAAAAATCAAACGTATGATAACACGGATGCATGGCAACACCTAGCTAATTTTATTATGGCAACCAGAAAAGAATTTATGAATTGCCCCCAGACATTTGTTAGTAACTATAATAGTGCTTTATGGTAAAAAATAAATAGATAGATAGGTATTACTATAATATAACTATACTATAACTACATATTATAAAAATATAACGATACACTTAATAACATACTTTATTATTCTATTTCAATATACGTTACTACTAGGATATTTAATCACTATTACAATGATATATTCAAACTTACTACTTAATTATAATTTACCTTACTTATTGAAAACTATCTTACCTATTGTATTCAATCAATACCGATACTTACAGATTAGAAGACAAAAGTAACATAGGTTAAACTTACGCTAGACATTTAAATAAATCATGTTATCATTGATATAATTTTACTTATATATTAAAGAAGTTTTATAACAATTTCATATTTCTTATTTTTCTTTTCTTACAGTTTCACCGATACCAGAAAGAACAAATTACAATGATATAATTATTTGTGAAAATTGTCACACTGAAATACCAAAAAATGAATATCTGTATCATTTGAGAACGAATTTACACAAATCTAATTGCATATTAAAAACTGATTATGAAAATATTGATATTATAGCTACGGCTTTTAAAAACAGAATAATAACTTACAAACTGAATCCATCGATGGAATACCTTACACCTGAGGATTTCCTAATGGATAATCAGCATCAAGTATTAAAGTTAATTAATGATTGTCTGATTAAACATAATTGTGTTAAGTTAAACTTTGAGCTCTTTGCTTACTTTATTCTATCACGATCTGAGGGCCTACTCAAATGGCCATTCTACTAACATTAACGCTAATTGAATAGAATGACAATGTATGGGATTGACATAAGCGAACGAACGGTCACGTGATCGAGCGTAACAATTTGCTAATCGGTACTCAACTGGACAATGTTTCTTTTCGATCAAATTTGCCTAGTTATGATCACTTTTCAAGAACTTTGTCTTGATCAAAGGAACCAAGAACATTTTCTTGGAAATATAAGTAAGTAATATAAAATTGTATAAGCCTACCTTTCCTAAAACCCAACATGCGTTCAAATGGCAAACGTTTCTAAGCGTTTTTCTCTATACAAAATTGAACGCCTTGGCGTTAGCAATCCTAATTTGGTACTCAACCGTACAAAATCTGCACGAACGCTCATTCTATTCGATTGCTCTATGGTTTCAATCGCAAAACGTCAGTCGACTTTGACATCTAACCGGTGGTGGTGTCCTGCCTTTTCGCCGAACTTTTTTTGGCCGAATTTCATTTGCCAAGCAACGTTTCGCCTATGTTTTATGACAAGCTTAGAGCATTAAGAAATGACAAGTAACGATTTGCAATTTTTTGTGTGACAACGTTTCATTTGGTAGAATTATGTAGGTATTATTAAGCTGATTATTTATAAATAAATAAATAAATAAATTTATAAATAAATAAAAATATTTGACAACCGTCGTACCTAAGCGACTCGGTAGCATAATTGGTCAGTGCATTGGGCCGGAATCCCAAGGGTGCGGGTTCGAGTCCCGTCTGAGGTGCTACGGGTGAGTCGATTTTTTCTAGTATTTTTTCTAATATTATTTATCTTAATATAAAAATAGCATTGTGAATGCGAAAAATCTAAATTTAATAACTTTATATGATAAGTTGGCAAATTATTATTCCGCGAAATAATATTCTGCGTAACGTTAGTTGGGAAGTGATAATCGGCCAAACAATTTTCGGCGAAAAGGTAGAGAACCATTCAAACCAAACAACACAAAACAAAGTACGTAGTAGCGGCGTTGTGATTCAAAATACTGTGTGATGCAGTGAAATGTGAATTTGCACATGAAGTGAAGTTATACTTTGAAAGTTTATTACAGTAAGTATTCAAACTATGAGTCAAATATTCAAATCAATGAATACGTTGCGTCCATTATGAATACTTTTTGTTTTTGTTTTAGAAATGGAGCCAAGAGGCTACGTGCCAGCCCCGAGCAATTCCAAGCTCTTATCGAGTATTATGGAAAGGAAATTTATTGATGAATATAAATAAATGTTTAATGGTGATCAATATTCAAAATAATAAGCACTGGATATTTTGAACTTTATTAATATTACCGGCACAGAGACCCTGCCAGACCTCAGCGGTCGAGCGAGAAGCGACAGAATGTGGCAGCAGCTGGCGGCGCTGCTAAGTTTAAATTGGAGGTGGCGTCGATAAGTCAGTAGACAAATGGAAAAAAGTAAGTAAAATCATTACACTGAAAATCTATTTTTAATTTCATTGAACATTGAAGTCATAAAAGTAAGTAAAAATGAATTTATGAGTTAATCATCACTTCATTGCACTTACAACATTCTTCAGGTCTGGGCTGATTGGAAAACTAAAACCTAAAGGAAACATTTACTAATAAGGGACATATGAGTCTGGCACTGGTTGTGATAAGCAGCAGGCTCACCCTCACTGCCTTGGAAGAGAGAGTTGTGGCAGTACTGGGTGCGTCTGCAGTTCATTGGCAAGCAAGCATTCAGGAGCAGCTACTTGACGTAAGTATTAAAACTTTTGTCTTTACAAGAACTTGTGAACTTACTTATTAGAAAAAAAAGATGTGGTATGGTTCCATAATGCTTATCTTATTAAAACCTATTGATTAATTTTATCAATTAAATAAAACTGGTGCAAATCCACTAGAGAAAGCCATGAAGCTATGGGTACCAAACTAGTGATCCATTCTACTAGTGACTAGAGCCGTGCAAGTGAGATTGCTATGAAGATGTGGGACGACATGAGCTATGCGTGATGCATCTGCTAGCTTTACTCCATATAAACAAAGCTTGCTTGAGTCCTTAGCATGCATCATTAGCACTTAAATTGGTATAGAAAAAATTTAGCTTTGCGAAACCCCGTTTCACTAGAGCTGTGCTAAAATAAGTTTTGTAAATAAAGCAATCCTTTTGGTGTATATCAGACACTCCTTAGCAATGTAGCATAGCTTAGTTCAAGTGAAACCCTTTTGTCTTAGTCCTTATCTTCGAGGTTTGCATAGAGCAAAATCTGAAATTATTTTATGTGATAGAAGTTTATGTAAAGATTATAGGAAAAATAAAACAATGTCTCTTATGCTTAGAGCATTAAGACTCTAATGCGATGCGCTAGTCCGACTCGCTCTTGACCGTTTTTATTTATTTAGTATAACTTTATTTGATTTGCAGATTTCCCCGAGTCCCTGTCACTACCACCAGCAACTCCAAGCAAGTGTGTGATCCAAAATACCATGCCAATCCCCGACATCATGCCGTCGCCGTCACCTCAATAGCTGTAGTCAGTATTGACTACTAGTATAATGTTTGCTGTTATTATGTGTGTAAATAAGAAAAGACAACATTATACTATTTAAAAAAATATATAATTTATGTTTATTCTAATAAAGACTTAATAACAATAATGGTTTTAACAAAAATTTTAACAATGTACAATTGAAAAAAAAACAATTGTTACAGCCTACTGACTGAATAAAGTCTAGGCTGTTACAAGCACTTGTGAATGTCAAAGAAGCTACGCCATTGCGCACCCTAAGCGGAAGAGACCCTTCCTATAATATTTCATACAGTATTCAAAAATTGACCTCGGCATTCAAAGAAAGGTCATTTTCCATCCAAATAATTAACAAATGTTTACTTACATACAGTGGTTAGATATCGAAATTAACTAACTAGGTAGTTGTGAGCAAATGACTTTAACTAGTTGAAATCACTGTCTACTACTCGAAAATGCATAAGTACCTAAGTATTGTTAGGGCCTAAAAATGAAGAACAATTAAAAATTGTGTAACAAATTATTAACACTAAGAAAGTCATAAACTCAAAAGTTAATTTAGTAGATCCATAGTTCCTAACTTCAATATAGTACAATAAAGTTGTTAGGTAGTTTAATAATAAGACTTAAAATTAATTGACAGTATAATTATTATTATACAAACAAGCAAAGTATAAAAAAACACAACCACCACTTAATCTGACTTTGGGTGCAGCTTTTCTATCACATCTGATTAATCAAGCAATTGAGTATCGCTCTGCCACGTAGCAAGTCGTCTTGGCTGTTAGCTGTGGATGGGCTGGCTCTTGTACGCCAGAACTATCATCATCATTAGAAATAAAACACTTTTTACGGATTACAGCGCGTATATTATTAATTCAGGTGTTGTTTTGGAATTATTTAGTTTGTATTTATTGGTTTTTTAGAATTCCCGACGTTTCGACACCTTTCCAGGGGCCGTGGTCACGGGAGGACTAAAGCAAAAAGGCTGCTCATATTTTTATGAAATTACCCGCTCGAAATTTTATAAAAATGTATTCAAGTTTATTAAATTATTTTATAGCTGCGTTCTGATTTTAATAATTATTACCGAATTAAATTGAATAAAGTTAATTAGAAAACAAGATCTAGCTACTGAATCTACTACCAGTTCACAAATTGGGAGGCCTCTGAGAGAAAGAACTGGCGGAAGAAAACTCAGAGAGGTTGTGTCGGTACTCTCCAACCATCATCTCTCCAGAGTACCACCAGCTTGGGACCCCATAATCCATCAACTAAAATCCCATCCCAAATCACACACTGCAGGATCTAAAGATATAGTTAGTTCGTTCTGTAGATAGGGATCAAAAGGGAGGTCGACACAACCTCTCTGAGTTTTCTTCCGCCAGTTCTTTCTCTCAGAGGCCTCCCAATTTGTGAACTGGTAGTAGATTCAGTAGCTAGATCTTGTTTTCTAATTAACTTTATTCAATTTAATTCGGTAATAATTATTAAAATCAGAACGCAGCTATAAAATAATTTAATAAACTTGAATACATTTTTATAAAATTTCGAGCGGGTAATTTCATAAAAATATGAGCAGCCTTTTTGCTTTAGTCCTCCCGTGACCACGGCCCCTGGAAAGGTGTCGAAACGTCGGGAATTCTAAAAAACCAATAAATACAAACTAAATAATTCCAAAACAACACCTGAATTAATAATATACGCGCTGTAATCCGTAAAAAGTGTTTTATTTCTAATGAACTGTACGCGCGAAAATCTTAGAAGTGTATATCATCATCATCCTCAGGTTGCTCAATTGTTGGCAGTGTCAAGTTAGCATTTAGTGCAATATTATGCAAAACACAACATGTATTTATGATTTTATTCAAAAACTTGAAGATGGTAAAATTGGTGTCATTAACCAGGGCCGTTGTGGGTATCCAGAGTCACCTAAAATTACAAAATAAATGTATTCAATAAATAATCACTAATCTATATTATTTTATTTTTACTATATTACAAATATTAAATCAGTAGAAAGACTTTGCGAGCTTTGGAATCTATAAGAAACTAGGTAAGTAGGAATAGTTATATTATTATTGAATGTTATGTTAGTTAAATAGTAAGTACTTACTTCTGTCTATTTATAGCCCTTTCATGTTGGGTTTGACGAAATTTTATCCATTTGGCCATTATGTCCAGACTGTTCAGTGCCTGAAGTAGTGGACTACTTCTCAGATAACGCGGCTTGTAGTCTGATATGATCCCTACTATTCTCTGATCTGGTTGGTGACCAGGAAGCTGAGGGAGCAAAGATCCTGAAAAAATATCCATAATTGTTAGTAAAAGTAACCACAGATTTAAAGATCTACCTACTGTATTTTAGGTAGCCTTATTGAATTTTAAATTACTTACTTTTATTTCCAAGGAAAAGTTCTTGATTCTTTTGAGTGAGGTCAAGTGACGAAGATCAACACAAAGCTCTTGGAAAGTGCGCTTATCAAAGCGAAAATGCTCTTTAAAAAGCATGTCCAGCATTTCTCGGAGTTGACGGCGCAGCCACACATCCTCATTATGTGCAGCCCATAGTAAACGAAGGGTATGCATTTTATAATTTGTAAAAAATCGTACTAGCTAAATATCACACCACTTTGTCACTAGCACTAGATGGCAAAAAGAATGTAATATCACTATCTACGTCTCGACGGAACGGATGATCAGCGTTCGACTATACAATCTGCAGGGTCTCGGCGTTCGCTCAGCTACAGTTGAATAGAAAGGCTCGTTCGGCAATTCTACTTGTCAAATCTGCCACTTGAGTACCATTTCTGCCGGCGCGTGAGGTTATCGTTAACCACAGATCACATAATATCGTGAACGTTAACGAAGACCATTTGATTGTTCAGCATGCATTGTACACTGTATTCTGTGGTGCAGTATAAGGCCGGCTGCACATGTTGGTCCCGATGGCACCAACGCTGTTGGGGTCGATTAATTTGGTAAGGTATACGCACGTTGGCTATTAAGTTAGTTCTTTACCGTCCAAGCCAATGTGAAGATGTCCGGATACAAATATCGAAAACGCTCTAAGCGCTTTTACAGTAGTGAGTGAAAGTTATAATTTATATTTGTTACTAAAAAAAAAGAAAAAGCTACGCCAAAGAAGATTGTGGAACATCATAAAACACGAAATCAGTGAACAAATCGCCAATATGTGGACGAATTGCGTGCGAACACTGGCACGTGTCGGTTTTATCAAAATTGGACGACACGTTGGACGAGTAGCGTTGGGGCCAACTTGTAGAGCCGGGATAAGACATTTTGTTAACTTACTACATCTATCAATCTCATAATCTAAACATTTTTAATATTTCAATCAGCCCGATTTACACTTGCCATCGCCATTGCGCAAAAATACATGCGCAGTAATCCTCTCCATTTTTTCTAACCGCTTAAGATCCATGCCGGCTCCTATACATTGATCGCTAAAGCCTGGATAACCTAATATAAAAGTTGCATAATTATTATCCCAGTCGTTATATTCCGGGTTGGCTTTAGAATCTGGGTGCCTATATAACACCGCACTCCCGGCGGCGAATTTTTATTTTTATTGTTATTTTAGTATGGATACGTAAAAAAAAACAATCTTCCGCGACCATTCTTTATCTGCGCAATCTTCAACAATCCACGCAGATAAAGAATGGGATTGGAAATGGCAGCGCACCGCGCTTACAACAACGAGTGTGAAAGCGATATGTGTGGCGTTTAGTATGCGAACGAGAATTAGTGAATATGAACGACGCCATTTCTAATCCCATTCTTTTTCTGCGTGGGTTGTAATAATATGGGAAGTGGTCATTGTTCTTTTGCATCTTTTCACGTAGATATCGAATTCGAACCGAAACCGAGTGGAGTGTGTGAACGCCCTAAATATCGACTGACGTTTTGCAATGAAACCATAGACAAATTTTGCGTTTTATCTTAACTAGTATATTCATCTGTGGTGTTTTCTAAGCAATCGGAGCAATTGGATTGCTAACGCCTAAGCGTTTTATTTTGTAGAAAGACAAGCGTTTTGTAACGTTTGCCATTTGAGTAGGCCCTCTGGTGAGCAAGAGCTTAAGTCTTTCAACACAAAATACGAAATCATATATAATAGTACTGATATAAATGAATTATATTTGAAAACAATAAATATATTTGAGAGAAAACTGTCGGAATTCCAGCACCGTGAATCTGGCTGGTCTTGTTTTTCTATAAGCCACCTAGAAGTTAATATTAATAAATATTCCCCTTTGAAAGGGGGTTCTTACATTGATTTACCATATGATATAAAAAAAACGAGGAGTTGCTTAAATGTACAAAACAATGATAACTATTGCTTTTTATGGAGTATTGCAGCAGCATTATATCCAGCAAAATCTAATGTTTGCAGAACAGATTCATACCCATATTTTACAACACTGTTTAATATAGATGGTCTATCGTTTCCACCATCGAATTATGATATTAAAATGTTCGAAAAGATTAATCCTAATATAAGTGTTAACATATATGGACTAGATGATAAAAACATGATCACTGGTCCTTTATACGTGACAAGTTTAAGAAAAAAACACCATGTGAATTTACTATACTTTGAACGAAAAGGTTGTGGTCATTACTGCTTAATAAAAAATCTATTGAGATTAGTCAGACGTCAAATAAGTAAACATAAAGGTAAAATGTATCTGTGTGAGACATGCTTACAAGTATTCACGAGTGAAAAAAAAATTTGTGAGCATACTACGTGTCCTAATGTATTGACAGTGTTGCCTGAAAAAAATAGTATTCTTCAGTTTAAAAACTTTGAAAGAAAACAAAAAATTAATTTCGTTATTTATGCAGACTTCGAAAGTATTTTGCTAGATTGCAGCGTAAGTAAAACTGAAAACACTCGAACATATAAGGTTCACGAACCTTCATGTTTTGGTTACTATATTTGCTGTTCGCATGATCAGGACTTAAATAAGTATGTTACATATAGAGGACCTGATTGTGTAGAAGTATTTATAAAAAAATTGATTGATGATTTAGAAAACATTTACAGTATGTTATCAAATAAAATGCCAATGACGTCTTTAACAATAGAACAAGAAAATGATTACAAAAATGCTACAAAATGTCACATCTGTAACCATTTGCTCTTTGATGACAAAGTAATGGATCACGATCATATTACATCTCAGTACCGAGGCGCAGCTCACTCTCATTGTAATTTAATGTATCGAGTATGTCCGTTTGTCCCCGTTATTTTTCATAACTTAGCTGGTTATGACTCTCACCTATTTATTAAAGAATTAGCGAAGTATAAAGGAGCTTTTAAAATAATACCAAAAACCAAAGAAAAATATATGTCTTTCACGAAAATATTTCAAACAAGGAATACTCCAAGGCCTATTCAAGTTAAGTTTATAGATTCTTTTCAATTCCTTAATTCAAGTTTAAATGTATTAGCCGAGAATTTGACTGAAATTGACTTTGTTAACTTATCAAAAGAATTTCCATATATTAATTATAATCAGTTGAAGCTACTAAGACAAAAAGGAATTTATCCCTATGATTATATTAATGCGAACTCAAAATATAATGAGACTCGACTTCCACCTAAACATTGTTTTTACAATAGTTTGAAATGCGAACATATTAGCAATGATGAGTATACCCATGCTCAAAATATTTGGCACTCATTTAATATTAAAACGCTTGGAGAATATACAGATTTATATTTAAAGACCGACGTGTTACTTCTTTCTGATGTATTTGAAAAATTTAGACAGACTTGTTTGCATCATTATCAACTCGATCCAGCCTACTATATTACAGCACCTAGCTTAAGCTGGGATGCGATGTTACTGTATACAGACGTTAAATTAGAATTAATAAATGATTTACAAATGTATGAATTATTGGAAAAAGGAATTCGTGGGGGCTTGGCACAATGTTCTCTACGTCACGCTAAAGCCAATAATAAATATTTACCGGACTATGATGCTTCACAAAAATCAACTTATTTAGTTTACCTTGACTGTAATAATTTATACGGTTATGCGATGACAATGAAAATGCCAATTTCAGAATTCCGCTTTCTGACAATCGATGAAATTAACACCATAAATATAGTTACGATATCTGATGATTCTGAATATGGATACATTTTAGAAGTAGATTTGGCTTATCCCGGGAATTTACATAATATGCATAGTGATTTACCATTTGCTGCGGAGAAGTTCATACCTCCTGGTGGAAAAACATCTAAATTAATTGCTAATTTATATGACAAATTCAACTATGTTATTCACTACGTCCACTTGAAAGAATGTTTACAAAATGGACTTATATTAAAAAAAATTCACCGTGTCCTAACTTTTAGACAAGAATTTTTTTTACAAAAATATATTGACTTGAATACAAGGTTACGGCAAGCTTCAACGTCTGCATTTGAAAAAGATTTTTTTAAACTTCTTAATAATGCTATATTTGGAAAAACGATTGAAAATAGACGCAAACAAGTCAATGTTAAATTAGTGACTATGTGGGACGATGTTAATAACACAACAAACAAGCACCTCGGCGCGGAAAAGTTGATTGCCAAGCCAAATCTAAAAAGTATTGCTATTTTTTCTGAAAACTTTGTTGCTCTGCAATTGAGTCCTGAAAAAATTGTCTTAGACAGACCTATCTATATAGGATTTACAGTTCTAGAATATGCAAAAACACATTTATACAAGTTTCATTACAATTTCATTAAAAATAAATATAAAAATCGGGCAAGATTATGTTATACAGACACAGATAGCCTTTTGTATTTCATAAACACTGAGGATTTTTATGAAGACATAAAAAGTGACGTTGCAAAATTCGATACCAGTAATTTCGAGGATAACAATTGCTATAACATCACGAGAGTAAATGCTAAAATTCCAGGTCTGTTTAAAGATGAACTTGGAGGTGATGTTATATGTGAATTTGTAGGTCTGAGAGCGAAGCTTTATTGTATAAACAGTTTAAAAACTCACATTACAAAAGCAAAAGGAATATCTAAAGCTGTAACTAGTCGTTTAAAGTTATCTCATTACAACAAAGCTTTAACAAGTGAAACAAATTTTAAATGTAAAATGAACATAATTAAATCCAGCAAACATGTACTATACTCTCAAGAAATTCGGAAAGTAGCATTGAATAAAAGTGATGATAAGAGACAGATACTTCCAAACCAAACAGAAACGTTACCTTGGGGTCACTGTAAAACATTGTTTTAAAAGTTTAATTTCTTAATATACACATAGTTATAGTGTCTAAGTAAATTTGTATTACGATATCATTAAATAGTAATATAAGTAAGTACCATGAAATTGTGAAGATCAATAATATTACACTATGTTTATTTTTTTTTTTTTTTTTTTGTGAAACCATAACCCTAAATATTATATGTATTATTCCTTATTTATAAGTTGTTAATAAAATATTGTACTCTAATTTTAATAAATTATATAATGATGCATAAGTTGTTAATTTTTTATATACCAATGCTGAACTACCTGCCCATGCCCACCTATATAAAGGCATGTAGCATATTTTAGTCTCATTTACAATGAAGTTCATTAAACAATCTGACACTTTAGAAGTGAACAACATAAAAATAGAAAATATTGCACACAAAGCTAAACATAGTATACTCTTGCCTGACACGATCCGATGTGTAATATGTGGTCCTTCGAATTGCGGGAAAACTAATGTAATGCTAAATTTACTGTTACATGAAAACGGTCTTAAATTTAAACACATTTATCTGTACTCAAAAACAGCTTTTCAACCGAAATATTGTTTCTTACGCCAAGTTATAAAACACGTTCCTCACGCGAAGTTATTTGTTTTTAATGAAAACAAAGATGTGATTTCGCCTAAAGATGCTTTGAAAAATTCAATAATGATTTTTGATGATGTCGCATGTGAAAATCAGATAAATATTCGTAATTATTTTGCTATGGGCAGGCATAGACAGATCGATTGTTTTTATCTGTCACAAACCTATACCAAAATACCTAAACAATTAATACGTGATAATGTCAATCTCCTGATTATATTCAAACAAGATGATATTAATTTAAAACACATCTATAATGAACATGTAACTACAGATTTTGGCTGGCTGGAATTTAAAAAGCTTTGCATGATGATATGGCAAGATCGATTTAGCTTTTTAACCATAAATAAAGATTGTGCTCTTAATAAAGGAAGATATAGACAAGGCCTTGATACCTACATTTATTTATAGAATAACTACGTATATAATAATATATATTCTTGAAAATAAGTTATTAGTGTTTGAAAATTAGCAAAAAGCGGTTGGGTATAGTTTCAAATAATGGACACGGAAATTAAAAAACAACTGATAAAATCTGTAGATAATATAAAAAATAAAATAAAGGAAATTCAAAATGATGAAGATGCTGCTAATTTGAAATTTAGAAAGGTATTTAAACCAATCACAGATAATTTGGAGACAATGATAAAAGCTAATGACAAATATAAGCCCTCCCTAAATGTGTCTATTGATATGAGTAATCGTGATAAAGATGATGATCAAAACTCTTCTTTAGATTATGAAGACTTTAGTAAGAACGCACAGGTAGATTCAAATGAAAGCTCTGAATACTACGATTATACTGACGATGACAGAAGTCCTTATAAAAATTTAAACAATACGCTCAAGTCGCTAGAAAGGGATGAAGTAATTGGCATTCATGATAATAATATAAATGTACCGTTTGGGGTACGCAGTGAAAACAAAAAATTGATGATAGGCAACTCTAAAGTATCATTTTCTTCTACCAGTAATGCTTCGCTGACAAATAGAAATTATGTTGTGAGCGTTGGTAATAAACATTATGAATTAACACCAGGCTTAAAGGAACTTCTTATGCGCAACAAACCTAATCTCAAAATTGTTAATGAAAAAGATAAAATAACCTATAAAGATATACTTCATTACACAAATGCTCATAAAAGAAACTTTGATCCGAACGGTCAAATGAAGGGTGACAAAGGTTTAAAATATCGACAAATCATCAAACCATTGTTTTCTCAGCAAAATATGGTTGAAAACAAAAATTCGAATAAAACAAAGAGTGGTGGTAGTCACATACCAAAATATAAGAAATATAAAAGTAATACAGATTATATTTTCTGGGACGATCCCAACGAACTGATAGAAAGGCTTAAACTATTGATTGCGTCAAAAAATGCTGGTAATACTAATCATGATAACGAAATTTTATCTATAATTGAAGAACTAACAGAAGCTGGCATTATAAAAGAATAAAAAGCTTAGCACCGCTTATTAGTGATTAGTAACATAAGGAACATAGATCATGAATGTTGATAAACTCAATAGTGAGTTTAAAGCTACTCAAAAGCAAATTAAACACATAAATCTAGAGGATAAGATTGTGGCATCGTCGAGTGAATTCATATCCTGCTCTAGCTTCGACAAAGACTACATAGATCAATTTAAAGTTAATATTTTAAAAGAAATTGTGAATGTTAATAAGTTAATTGTAACTTTAACAAACAGAATACAAAAACTTGAAAAAAGTGTTGATATCAAAGATCTCGCAGGAAAATTAAATAAGCATTATGAGCAAAGCAGATGTTGTAAATGAAATCTGTAAAAATGCTAGAACTAATTATCCAAGAAGAAGTGTACTACTTAAAGATATAGACGATCTTTGGCAAGCAGATTTAATAGATATGCAATCAATGTCAAAAGTTAATAACGGTAATAAATACATATTGGCAGTTATTGATTGTTTCACAAAATTTTCGTGGGCTATTGGACTAAAGCAAAAGAATAAAGATCATGTATGTCAAGCTTTCAAAACAATACTAAAAACCGGACGTATTCCAAAAAATCTGCAAACCGATCTTGGAAAAGAATTTTATAATGACCAATTCAAAAAAATTATGAATAAGTTTAATATTAATCATTACTCTTCATACTCCACTAAAAAAGCTTCCATTGTTGAAAGATTCATCAGAACTTTAAAGAGTAAATTGTATAAAGAATTTTATATCAATGGGAATTACAAATGGAATAATGGAGTACTCAATAAAAAAATAAATGAGTACAATAACACCATGCATAGAACTGTCGGTCAGCCTCCGGCAACGATTTGTCATAATAATAAAGCAAGAGTAATGAAAAGGTACATAAAACTGGCTCATTCTAAAGAAATAAAAAAAAATAAAAAGTTTCAAGTCGGTGATTATGTGAGAATAAGCAAACACAAAGCTTGTTTTGATAAGGGTTATACACCTAATTGGTCCACAGAAATATTCAAGATTAATAAAGTACAAGAAACTAACCCTATAACCTATTTATTAGAAGATTCTAAATGTCGACCGATACTTGGAGCATTTTATCCACAGGAACTTCAAAAAACCAAACATCATGATGTTTATTTAGTTGAAAGAGTTTTAAAAAGAAAAGGAAACTTTGTATATGTTAAATGGCTAGGTCTCCCGACAAGCGAGAACAGTTGGATTAACAAATCAAATATATTATAAATCAAATATATTTTTTAGTTTCCAACACTAAATTATGTATGTATTTAAGTCATTGCTCATTATTCTTTCTTCATTCGTAATCAGTTCTTAAAACGATATAGACCATTGCAAAACAAATATTATCATTTTAAATTTTAAATTTTAATAAAATGAAAAAAAATCGATTTGGTAAGTTTTGTGATAAAGAAACAAAGTACAAAGATACATATACTAATAATAACAATAAACGTGATGTATCGTCTTCAGGGACAAGCTTGAAGAAAACCTTTAAGAACGTTGTTTCACGTACCAAAAAACATATAAAGAACATTAAACCTAAATGTAAAAAGGCTTTAATGGAATTAGCATATGCAACAGCGCAAGAATTAGCATCAGACTCATCTATTAACTTACCGAGAATTATACCTGTACCTAAAACTGGTGGATTTCTTCCGTTAATACCGATTTTTGCCGGCTTATCTGCTGCCGGTAGTTTGGTGGGGGGTGTTGCCGGAATCGCAAAGGCCGTAAACGCATATAAAACAGCCAAAAAACAATTGACAGAAATGGAAAGGCATAATAAGCAGATAGAAGCAGTATGCATTGGCAAAGGATTACATCTGAAGCCCTACAAAGAGGGACTAGGAATTTACGTTACCAAGAAAAAAAACTAAATTCTAGGCTGCCCAAAAGAGCTTTAACGAATATTGATATTATGGAACATTCATATAATATTCCCTTTTTTCGAGGTGTATTTATGAGAGACCAATTACCACGTAAACCTTACCCGGCAGAATGCGGTGTCATAAATCTCGACACTTCTAAAAACTCTGGAACTCATTGGGTAGCCTATGGAAAATTAAATGATAACGTAGAATATTTTGACAGTTACGGTAACTTAAAACCACCAAAAGAATTGATAAAATATTTAGGACCAAATATACATTATAACTATGATAATTTACAAAAAAATCATTTATACAACTGTGGACATTTATGTTTAAAATTTTTAAAGTCTTTTTGGAGCAGAAATATGTAAACATTTAGAATTAAGTAATGATTTAGTATTTACTTTGTTCAAGTTATAATACATATAAATACGATAACAACCAGTACTATATGCACATTCTTTAACTGTCTGTGCTAGAAGCTAGATAAGAATTGTTTATACTAAACCGATGATTGGTACATAGTATCTTAATATTTTTATTAAATAAAAAATCATGATAATTTTTAATAAAAATCTCACTACAAAAGACAAACGTGATATTTCGCATTCTATGTTGAAAGGAGTCAGACGTCTCAGTGTTGTAAAAACAAAAAAAATAACTAAAGAAAATAAAATATTTTTAAAAGATCTTGGATTTAAATTACAAAATGTTGCAAATCACAGATCTACCAAATCATGATAATTCGATTGAGAGCTATGAAATTCATAGTTACAATCCATATAGTAACAGCTTTAAAGACAATGATGAAATTAGAATACCTATTCACCAACAAGATACATATGTACTACCTTCAGGCAGTTCTATCTACATAGAAGGCTTCGCGCACGTGATTTCTAAAGACCCAGCAGTGAAAAAAGAAATAAGTTTTATCAACAACCCACTCTCATATTTGTTTCAAGATATACGGTATGAATTAAACGGTGTTGAAATAGATCGCATCAAAAATGCTGGAATTACTACGACGATTAAATCTTTTATCTCTATGAATGAAGGCGAAAATAAAGCAGCAGCAGTTTGGGGATGGAATTTAAACGGTACAAAACTGAAAGATGGTCATTTTAGTGGTGTTATCCCATTAAGTAAAATATTGGGATTTGCTGAAGATTATAACAGAATAATTATAAATTGTAGACATGAACTTATATTACATAGAAGTAGTTCTGTTTTAAACTGTGTAATTTTAGATAAAAATGATAATATAGCAATAGAAATTCAAAAACTTCAATGGCGTGTCCCTCATATAAAAGTTGCTGATCGCAATAAATTGATGTTACTCAAACATTTAGAAAAAAATCGTCCTATACAGTTGGCATTTAGAAATTGGGACCTATACGAATATCCATTATTACCAAAAACTACTAAGCATTCATGGTCAGTCAAAACTGCTTCTCAGTTAGAAAAACCAAGATATGTAATTTTTGGCTTACAAACCAATAGAAAAAATGATAGTGCTAAAAGTTCATCGATGTTTGATCATTGTAAAGTTACCAACCTTAAGTTATTTTTAAACTCACAATATTTTCCATATGACTCACTTAATCTGAAATTTGATGAAGGTAAATACAGTATATTATATGAAATGTACGCTAACTTTCGTCAGTCGTATTACAGCGCTGCTGTCGATCCGTTACTTAACTTGGTTCAGTTTAAGGAAAAAGCTCCATTGTTCGTAATTGATTGCTCAAGGCAAAACGATTCTCTTAAAACTGGACCTGTTGATGTTCGGATAGAAATTGAATGTTCAGAACAGATACCAGATAATACAACTGCTTATTGTCTGATAATAAATGATCGGCTTTTCGAATACAAACCTCTAAGCAACATTGTAAGAAAACTATCATGAATGTGATCGTGGATGTACAAGGGTTCAAGGACGAATATAACCAATTTATTCCAAAGGAAATAGCGATCCTGTGGAATAGGCGCATAATTGTTCTGTTAATAAAACCACCATACCCATTTTATGAATTATCGAAAAAAGAACGCCTACAAGTAGCCTGGATAGAGAAAAATAGAGGAATTTATTGGAATGAAGGATACACGCCATACTTTAACTATAAGAACAATATAAGCGACTTTTTAAACAATAAATGTATATTAACTAAAGGTCATGAAAAAGTTTTATGGATTAAAGATATGTTTAATAACAATAGAGTATATAATTTAGAAGATAGAAACTGTCCTAGTTTAGTTACATTGTATGATAAATATTCATGTGCTTCAGATATTATTAGCTGTGTACATCATAACAATATATGTGCTTTAAAAAATGTATTCTGTTTGGACAAGTGGTGCAGAGAAAATGATATTTTTTAACTATATCCAATAAATTAAGATAAAAAATACATTTTTTTTACTTAAAAAATCTTCTTCACAACTTTCTACCTACCTAAATGACACTTTTTGAAATGATTAGGTGAATTCTCTAAAGATTCAAATTAGCATTCGAGCAGATAATTTTAATAATGAATATATCGAAAGATCAACAATTCGGTACCATATATTATAAGGTACTTTTTAAAGTTCATTTTCGGTTATTGATTAGATGAATAGTGAAATATTATAAAAAAAAATGGTGAAAATTGGAGGTTTCCAGATCTCTGATCTGGAAACACCAATTTTCACCTACTCCGGATGTTAGGCAGTGTTCTAGAAGTTCTGCATATTCAATTGGCATGTTGTTTTCAACTAGCTTCTTCCTAGTGATATCAATGCAGTCCTGTACTGGTAGGCATGTGAATAAGGACTGAACATCAAAACTGACCATAATTTCATCATCAGTAAGATTTAGATGTTGTATCTCACTAACGAATTGGTAGGAATCCTTCACATAAGCTGTTGTGTTACCTCTCAGTGGTGTGAGAGTTTTAGCTACGTGTCGAGCCAATTTGTAAGTTGGTGAGTCAATTTGGCTGACAATGGGACGTAGCGGAGCGTTGTCTTTGTGTATCTTGGGCAACCCATACAGTTTTGGTGGTTTGGGGCAGGATGGAACAAGGTAATTGACGTCTAGATTCAACGTTTCAGAATGTTTTTTGATGAGCTCACTAGTTTTCTTAAGAATCTTGGTGGTTTGATTGGCTCGACACGTAGCTAAAACTCTCACACCACTGAGAGGTAACACAACAGCTTATGTGAAGGATTCCTACCAATTCGTTAGTGAGATACAACATCTAAATCTTACTGATGATGAAATTATGGTCAGTTTTGATGTTCAGTCCTTATTCACATGCCTACCAGTACAGGACTGCATTGATATCACTAGGAAGAAGCTAGTTGAAAACAACATGCCAATTGAATATGCAGAACTTCTAGAACACTGCCTAACATCCGGCTATCTCTTGTGGAATGAAGAATTCTATCTACAAGTAGACGGGGTAGCTATGGGCTCTCCTGTATCCCCCGTTGTCGCTGACATCTTCATGGAGGATTTTGAGGAGAAAGCACTAAACACAGCACCTGTGTCTCCCCGGTTCTACAAACGGTACGTAGATGACACTTTCACAATACTACCTAGAGATAGTGTCCCTGCTTTCTTGAACCATCTTAACTCCATCAATCCTAACATTCAATTCACTATGGAGTTAGAGGCAGATAATAAACTAGCCTTCCTAGACATTCTTATCATCAGGAATTCTGATCAAACCTTGAGCCACACTGTGTATCGAAAAGCAACACATACAGATAAATACCTCAATGGTGAATCCCACCACCATCCTTTACAGTCAGCTACCGTAGGGAAATCTTTGTTTCAGAGAGCACGCGGGATCTGTGACCAACAACACCTGACAGCTGAGCTTCAGCATGTCAAGCACGTACTGCGTAGCAACAAACTGCCAGTACCACGCCTTCATCACAGAACCCGTGTCAAACCAGCCACAGTAGAACGACGCCCTGCCATCCTACCATACATGAAAGGTGTCACTGACAAGATTGGAGGTATTCTGAAGCGTGCGTCCATCAAGACCTACTTCAAGCCGCCGAAGAAGATAAACCAATTTTTACGACCTGTCAAGTGTAATATTCCCTTTCAAGATGCAGGCGTCTACAAACTAGATTGTGACTGTGGGCTCTCTTACATCGGACAAACAAAGAGAAGTATAGGGACGCGCGTTAAAGAACATGTAGCTGACATGAAGCATAGGCGCGATAACAAGTCTGCAGTGTGTGAACATGCATCAAAGGGACCCAACCATTACATTAGATTCGATAAACCCCAAATACTTTCTAAAGAACAAAGATTCATTCCCAGAATGCTACGCGAGGCTATTGAAATCAACAAACATCCAAATTTCAATAGAGATGATGGTTGGAGAGTACCACCAGCTTGGGACCCCATAATTCATCAACTAAAATCCCATCCCAAATCACACACTGCAGGATCTAAAGATATAGTTAGTTCGTTTTGTAGATAGGGATCAAAGGGAGGTCGACACAACCTCTTTGAGTTTTCTTCCGCCAGTTCTTTCTCTCAGAGGCCTCCCAATTTGTGAACTGGTAGTAGATTCAGTAGCTAGATCTTGTTTTCTAATTAACTTTATGCAATTTAATTCAGTAATAATGATCAAATCAGAACGCAGCTAAAAATAATTTAACAAACTTGAATACATTTTTATAAAATTTCGAGCGGGTTATTTCATAAAAATATGAGCAGCCTATTTTGCTTTAGTCCTCCCGTGACCACGGCCCCTGGAAAGGTGTCGAAACGTCGGGAATTCTAAAAAACCAATAAATACAAACTAAATAATTCCAAAACAACACCTGAATTAATAATATACGCGCTGTAATCCGTAAAAAGTGTTTTATTTCTAATGAACTGTACGCGCGAAAGTCTTAGAAGTGTATATGTGAACCAGTACGGACTGGATGTCGCCAACAATTTTCGCCGATTGGAAGGTCTCAGAACTAAGCGCGCAAGAAGAATAACATCAGTAATCTTCTTGAAGAGATGTCGTGATCATGATCTCATCCCATCGTGTGTACGAATTTCTCCTAAGCATGACATACGTGGGAGCACCAAGATCTTACAACAGGCAAGCAAAAGACTGCTCATAAGTTTAATCAGAGAACAACGCTCGGAATTAATCTCAATTAACAATGAAATAAACCGTTTGACAAAAGAATTAGGAACACAACTTGCTACGGAGGCATACAATGACTGCATTCAAGTACTCGATAAACGTGAAACCGTGCAATATAATCAATGCAAAAACCGACAAATTTCAAAATATCAGAAATTGAACACGCGAAAAAATACGTTTTTGAATGCAGCCGTCACTGTCAACACAGACCATAGAGTAAATGAAAACACCCGTGCAGTTGTCAACTTATCAAAACAAACTTTAGATCAAACTACATTGAAAGTTTTAAATAAAGGATTAAACTTTGCGGTAACACCACGTAGAATACCCTATGAGGACATTATCTGCAACGTTGAGGAATGCCTGGTTAAAAACAACATGAAAAAGGAGGACAGTGAAGCCATACGTCAAGATATTTCATCCGTCTTACGGCGTAGCAAGCTGCCCAAACTCAACCTCCCTCATGATGAATATACAGCGCTGAAGAACCTGCGCAGCCAGCCAGAACTTACTATTCTCCGTGCAGATAAGGGTAACGCAACGGTTGTGATGGACACGTCAGATTACAATGATAAAATACAACAACTTTTAAATGATGAGAAAACCTACAAACACGTAAAAAATGATCAAACCACCAAGATTCTTAAGAAAACTAGTGAGCTCATCAAAAAACATTCTGAAACGTTGAATCTAGACGTCAATTACCTTGTTCCATCCTGCCCCAAACCACCAAAACTGTATGGGTTGCCCAAGATACACAAAGACAACGCTCCGCTACGTCCCATTGTCAGCCAAATTGACTCACCAACTTACAAATTGGCTCGACACGTAGCTAAAACTCTCACACCACTGAGAGGTAACACAACAGCTTATGTGAAGGATTCCTACCAATTCGTTAGTGAGATACAACATCTAAATCTTACTGATGATGAAATTATGGTCAGTTTTGATGTTCAGTCCTTATTCACATGCCTACCAGTACAGGACTGCATTGATATCACTAGGAAGAAGCTAGTTGAAAACAACATGCCAATTGAATATGCAGAACTTCTAGAACACTGCCTAACATCCGGCTATCTCTTGTGGAATGAAGAATTCTATCTACAAGTAGACGGGGTAGCTATGGGCTCTCCTGTATCCCCCGTTGTCGCTGACATCTTCATGGAGGATTTTGAGGAGAAAGCACTAAACACAGCACCTGTGTCTCCCCGGTTCTACAAACGGTACGTAGATGACACTTTCACAATACTACCTAGAGATAGTGTCCCTGCTTTCTTGAACCATCTTAACTCCATCAATCCTAACATTCAATTCACTATGGAGTTAGAGGCAGATAATAAACTAGCCTTCCTAGACATTCTTATCATCAGGAATTCTGATCAAACCTTGAGCCACACTGTGTATCGAAAAGCAACACATACAGATAAATACCTCAATGGTGAATCCCACCACCATCCTTTACAGTTAGCTACCGTAGGGAAATCTTTGTTTCAGAGAGCACGCGGGATCTGTGACCAACAACACCTGACAGCTGAGCTTCAGCATGTCAAGCACGTACTGCGTAGCAACAAACTGCCAGTACCACGCCTTCATCACAGAACCCGTGTCAAACCAGCCACAGTAGAACGACGCCCTGCCATCCTACCATACATGAAAGGTGTCACTGACAAGATTGGAGGTATTCTGAAGCGTGCGTCCATCAAGACCTACTTCAAGCCGCCGAAGAAGATAAACCAATTTTAACGACCTGTCAAGTGTAATATTCCCTTTCAAGATGCAGGCGTCTACAAACTAGATTGTGACTGTGGGCTCTCTTACATCGGACAAACAAAGAGAAGTATAGGGACGCGCGTTAAAGAACATGTAGCTGACATGAAGCATAGGCGCGATAACAAGTCTGCAGTGTGTGAACATGCATCAAAGGGACCCAACCATTACATTAGATTCGATAAACCCCAAATACTTTCTAAAGAACAAAGATTCATTCCCAGAATGCTACGCGAGGCTATTGAAATCAACAAACATCCAAATTTCAATAGAGATGATGGTTGGAGAGTACCACCAGCTTGGGACCCCATAATTCATCAACTAAAATCCCATCCCAAATCACACACTGCATGATCTAAAGATATAGTTAGTTCGTTTTGTAGATAGGGATCAAAGGGAGGTCGACACAACCTCTTTGAGTTTTCTTCCGCCAGTTCTTTCTCTCAGAGGCCTCCCAATTTGTGAACTGGTAGTAGATTCAGTAGCTAGATCTTGTTTTCTAATTAACTTTATGCAATTTAATTCAGTAATAATGATCAAATCAGAACGCAGCTAAAAATAATTTAACAAACTTGAATACATTTTTATAAAATTTCGAGCGGGTTATTTCATAAAAATATGAGCAGCCTATTTTGCTTTAGTCCTCCCGTGACCACGGCCCCTGGAAAGGTGTCGAAACGTCGGGAATTCTAAAAAACCAATAAATACAAACTAAATAATTCCAAAACAACACCTGAATTAATAATATACGCGCTGTAATCCGTAAAAAGTGTTTTATTTCTAATGAACTGTACGCGCGAAAGTCTTAGAAGTGTATATAAAACAATACTGTATACATTGGAATAACAATATAATATAACAATGTTATATAACCATTGTCGTTTCTCGTTCTTCAGTGTTATCTGTACAGTAACATTGTTGTACATATTAATAACATGTCAATAAAGATTGAGATCAATGTTGAGAGCTATCGTGGGATCATATTTAAGATGCTCTTTTTTGTATATACAACGTACCCCTAATGCCGAATATGGTAGATATGGGTCAGCTGTATCATACAAAAATTAATTACGAAAATATTAAAATGTATGAAACAGCTATTTTGTTTTTTTTGTGATTTCAGAGTTGGTCCCATAGTAAAAGTTATTCAGTTTGATGATCCCTTCTACCACAATCGGCATTAGGGGTTATTTGTAACACGTTGTATGTATTATTTTTTATTTATTAAACAAAGTAAAACATACAATTTAAAAAAAAACCTAGTGACTAAAACCCGATTAGGTTTGTCCAGTCACTACGTATTCGTCAAAATAGATAGTCGGTATACAACTAAGCAGTATTGAAAAAAAATACAATCTTAAAGCAAGTATAGGAACAGCATCTCAGGTTTGGTCTCAAGATAGCTCTCAACGTTAAGCTAAATCAAAGGAATAATTACGTAACGTTTTGAAAGTTTGTAGTGAATTCGAGTTATCCCTAAAAATGAACGTTCTTTATTATTTATCTTAATATAAAAATAGCATTGTGAATGCGAAAAATCAAAATTTATTAATTAATGAACGTTCTATTTTTAAATTAGAATAATTGTGAATGCTTAAATCTCAAATTTTAAAAAAGTTATATAGCTTTCTCATCTTAATCAACTGTTTAAAAATATCTGGAAAGATGTCGAGGTCATTCCTTCTACATTGGTGAGATGGCGCTGGCTTGCAGCGTAAGAGTTGATATACTAGAAGAAATTCGACGTTCCCACTAGTGACTCGGTAGCTCAGCGGTCAGAGCATTGGACCGGATATCCAAAGGTCGCGGGTTCGATTCCCGTCCGAGAACATGTCTGGTGCGAGTCCTATTTTTTCTAGTATATTATTTAGTATTATATAAAAATAGCATTGTGAATGCTTAAATCTCAAAATTTAAAAAAGTTTAATATAAGGGGCTGACATTAGCCAACTAGCGCCGCCAGTCGATTTTATTTTATTTATTCTAAATAAGCCTAATTTATTAAAAAAGGAATCAGTCAAGGTCTTGTGAGTGTCGTCTAATGTTTATTGGATAACGTTACAACATTACAAAATGCGTGCAATAGTTTAAAAACGGGTTTGAACCAACAGTGGCCACTTTTAACAAAATCGAGTTTAAACTGTTTGAATGCCTTTTCAAACTTAAGTGGAGAGATCTTCTTTATTTATGTTAAAGAAAAACAAAACTCCAAGAAGGCAAGAGGTTTTCCCTTCCTAGTAGTATTTGCAAAAACTATAGAAACTTGTACTTGTTATATGGAAGACCTTCCTATTATTAAATTTTACCAACCACTCATCTGTTATTATTATGGTATGTTAAATTATTTTCAGAGGCGTAATGCGTTCATTATCGCTCTCGTCAATTCTCGGATCAAGCCATAATGGCACCGGTTTATCGCAAAGCATTGACATTGTTCCAAAATACTGGTATTTACATATATTTTTAAACATTTTGCTTTAAGCCCTTTACTTTGGATGGTAATTTAGCTGAAATAATATAATATAAGCTTGTTAGTTATTATACAAGGTGTTACAAAAATACCCCTAATGACGAATATGGTATATGGGGACCATCAAACTGATCAACTTTTACTATGGGACCAACTTTGAAATCGCGAAAAAAAAATCAGCTGTTTCATACAAAAATTAATTACGAAAATATCAAAATGTGTCCCTATCTATCATATTCGGCACTAGGGGTACTTTTGTAACACCTTGTATATTTATTTTTAATTTCATTGAAGTTGCTAAAATTGGCGATGCGTTTTTTTTTTAATTGAAAGGAGAAACAAGTAAATTTTCTGTAGGTTCAAATGATAATACTTACTCAATTGCACGACTGAAATTTATAAATTTTGAAATTTCAATCAATAGCAATAATTTGTTAGTATTTCACTATTTTTTGTGTTTCAAATGTAAGTTATTGCAAACGATTGAAGGCGAAAAAATATTTTTCTACTTTCAAAATTTAATATAAATAAATATTTGACAACATCACATACATTGCTTCGATTCCAAAGTAAGTAGCTAAACTACTTGTGTTATGGAAATCAGAGACAACGGTGGCATCACAAACACCCAGACCTGAGCCAATATAGAAAAGTTCGTTTTCTAAATTGAACCGGGGATCGAACCCGGGACCTGAGAAATGGCGACACCTTGAAAACCGGTGTAAAAAGCCACTCGACCACGGAGGTCGTCATATACGTCAATATTACGCTATGCTTTTATTATTTTATAATTGCAATAAATAAATGCTACAGTTATAAGTCTTAAAATGCTTTGAAAATAAATCTATTTCAAGACTTGTGTATAGGAATCCATAATAACTCGAAAAACAGAATGACCAAACAGAGCGATCTTAAGAGCGTTGACGCAAACGGCATTTCATACCGACTTTTAAGTCCTTATATTTCGAAATAAATGAATCGATTTTAATGAAACTTCATACCTCTACGCAGAATACATTGGACTAAGAAGTTAGGTGAAAATATTTTTGAAATGTCTTATTTAAAAAAATAGGGATATTTCTGTTTCTTTTGAAAATTTAAAATCGGTCTAATTTAGCTGTAACACTATTTATAGAAAATATTTTAGACCAATGTATTCTGCTTGTTTGTATGAAGTTTCATTAGAATCGGTTCATTCATTTCGAAAAATAAGGACTTGAAAGTTTGTATGAAGTGCCGTTTACCGTCAACGCTCTTAACTTCAGAGAAAATATTACTGACATCTATAACACTTTAAAAGCCTCAAGTATTATCTGAACCAATTTATAAAAGTCCTAATCCATAAATCGATTTGCGGGAACGGTAACATTAGACACCAGACATTTTTAAGATGGCCCCAGGAAGATTAATAGATGGCAACATAATCAGATACCTGCTTCCCTATGTTACCTAAAGTTATGTCAGTAGGATATGCCCGACTGGGTCAATTTAGAAAAAACTAACTTTTCTATATTAGGTCTGGTTGTTTGTAGTTCCATCGTTGTCTTCGATTTCCATAACTTTGGAAATAGAGCAATGTTTGTGATGTTGTGTATTTATTTCTACTTCTAAATATTGCAGTAAAATTACATTTTTTTTCAGTAGCTATGTTTTTCGGTGAGTTTGGTTAATGTTTTTGTTGTTGTTGAAATATAAACGATACATAAATTACTTAATAGAATTTAGATGCAATGATAATTTCAAGTTGTGTCTAGGCTACGGTGAATGCCTTAGTACAAAAAGAGACTTTTGTTGTAGATTAGGTTTAGCTTGCTTAATGGCCAGTACTTAACCCACCTTCGTTTTGCCTATGATGTAGTTCTTATGACTGAGACCTAAGAAGACCTGAACACAATGCTCGAAGACCTAAGACCTCCGTAGTGCTTCCCAAAGAGTGGGTCTTAGGATGAATATAGATAAGACGAAAATCATGTCGAATGCTCATGTTGTACCAACTCTATAGTTCATGTTGGGAACACTACACTCGAAGTTGTTGACTATTACGTATACCTAGGACAGAAAGTCCAGTTGGGTAAGTCTTACTTCGAGAAAGAGATCTCTCGTCGAATCCAACTGGGACGGGCAGCATTCGCGAAGCTTCGAAATATCTTTGCGTCAAAACTTAACACTGTGGCTCAAGACGAAAGTCTATGACCACTGTCATCACTGGCAACAGTCAGTGATGACTTACGGCAGTGAAAGGTGGTCACTGACTATGGGTCTCATGAGGTCTCGAGAGCTAAAGGCCTACTTGTTGCTATTTCACTGTGCGCGACCCTTTGACAAAGATGAGTAATAGCCTTTTTTATTATTTCCCGCCGGAGTTGTACGGGCCGGGAAGGTTTTTCATGTTACCATTTTTGAGACATCGCTATGCCATCGCAAAATGTTGATTAAAATCGGTTCCAATGTGTGGTAATGGCTTGTTCATTATGATTGATCTGGTACAGTGAATAGACTCAAACAAAACAGTGTTATTTAAATGTAACTTAAATTATAAGACTATAAAAAAGGGCTCGGCGGCGCAGTGGTCTAGCGCCTGGCCCTGTAATTGCGGAAGTTAAGCAACTTTTGCAAGGGTTGGGCATGGGATGGGTGATCGAAAATGTATTATCTTGAGTTCCTCTGTGCTTCGGTAGGCACGTTAAGCCGTTGGCCCCGGCTGCATTTCTGCGTGGTAGGTTATGACCCATCCTTCTTATCCACCCATAAGAAAGGCCGGTGCCCCAGCAGTGGGGACATATTTTTCAAAATGGCGGAGATAGCGTAAAATTGAGGCCTACAGCTCACAGAGCCACCAGTTAGTATAATTAATTTAATTATGACTAAGAGTCCTATTTTTGAAAGGCGTAGAGCGCTCTTTTTTCATCGCATGCGGTTTATTTTCACAATATTGATAACACGCACTGTAAAAACACAAACTTACTCAGGTAAGTTATAGGGTCAGCCCTATGACGGCGTCGCTGTAGTCTATGTAGTCGACGGCGTAACCTAGGTAACAATATGTAAAAACACTTAGTTCCAATTTTGGCTATCGGGTTAGATAAGTTTGTGTCACTGTACTACACTGACAGCTATTGCTCATATGCATTGGACAGCCATGCTGTCGAATAAAAATGAGTAGTAAAGAGCGCTCGCAGCCTTTAGAAAATAGGGCCCCGGAACTTTATTTTTATCACTTTTAATTAAGTTTAGAATCTGAGAAAATAGAAAAAGTATTTTTTTCTCCGATACGAAATATGAAACTTTTCAAATAAATTGGCTACTTCGAACTGGCCCTAAACGTATAAGTATGGTTGTTATTAAGTAATTAAAAACACAACTGCCCTGCCAAAAACGAGCTAAAAAGTTAAATAACAAATTTTATTGCAGTCGGGAGACCGTTCTGTGGATTTTTAATCAAAGAGGTCCCCCGACTGCAATAACACTTGTTTTTAAGGCCCCTATAGCTCTCAAGTGGCGCCCTTATCTTAATTTTTATTGCTCACTAAGTGCATAATGAATCGGAAATTCACATGTACAGATTGAAGCTAAGGTTTTATAGTTTATTCACAAACCTCAGTTAAATATAGTTCGTTGTAGTAGTAGTAGGCTAAAGAGCAAAATGTGGCGTTTTAGTGACAAATTATACTAAAACATAATAAATAAACTATAAATAAATAAATTGTATAATTTTAAAATGTGCTCATCTGCTTATCTAGGCCTTTCTGATACCCGAAATCTATAGCCAGTGACACTCGAGGTGATGTAAGGATTCTAACAATACCTCACACATCCAAATCTGTTCAGGCATTCAGAAATTATAGTGGATTATAGAAACTCACATACACACAAACATACATGAACCCTGATCACATACTACACTCTTTATTATTAGAATAAACTATATCGCGATTTACACCATGCACCTGTTTATTTTTGAGACTCCGATATTTCGGCGCAGTTGCATGCGCCATGGTCACGGAAGAACTGTCGATTGTTGCGTGCGGGTAGATGTTATTGGCAGATAAATCGGTCTACCCTCCGTCTAAGTCTTTTATTATTACGCTCGATACCGGTACCGGTAATAAACAGGTACATGGTGTAAATCCCGATATAGTTTATTCTAATAACGTCAAAAACCATGGAAATTTAAAACATTATACCTACACTCTTCATTTTTGGGCAGTCGTGTAATACATTATATCATACGAAAAGAGGTCATCTTCCTTAACTGTAACTAGATATTTTGATAGATATTAACGCGATAAAACCTATAGAAGTAAACAATAGTCAGATTTCCTTCTCAATCTTTTAAAAAGAACAACTTAGGAACGAACCTGATGAAGTTCCGTTTGAATAATTTCAATCGGTCCAGCCGTTCTTGAATAATCGGTACACATACGTAAAAAAAACATATAAACAGACGAACTTAGAACCCCCTCCAAATTTTGAAGTCGGTTAAAATGAAACGGTTGGTTAACCCTGTAATATGTGTATCTGGAATCATGAAGATGTGCCCTTTCCAGTTCACATCGGTAATTTTCCGAAGCATCAATCTTGTATCAAGAATGAGGAAGCACCATCAAATAACCATTACGTCACTGAAAGCTTCTTACAATGTATATATTATGGGGCCCCGTTTTACTCACGGTTTGTGGAAGGCAAAAGTTATTTTGGCAATCGCGCGTATAATCGGTTTCTTGGTCATTAAAAGTAAAGTGAAAATTAGGTGGCTGTTAAAAATGTAATTAATGATTTCGTTAAAAATTTAAAATAAATAACAGTTTAATACCTGCCAATAAAACAATGGAATATCCGTTCAATGTTTTTTCCGCATTCAACGCAACACTATTTTTGTGTGAAAATTTTGTGTGAAGAGTTTAAAAGCCTTAAACTACTTTAAAAGTAAATAATATAAAAGTTAAATGCGCACTATGATCTATACCCTTGACACGAACAGCTATAAAAAAAAATAACGCGCATAAAAACATTCGGTAGAGTAATTTTGTAAGGGGAAATTTGTATAGCGCCATCTAGCGCCGAAAAGCGAAATGAAATTTTCCATAGACAATTTTCTATCGAGTACTTTTACGCGCGTTTTTTTTCTCGATAAATGTTTGTGCTCATTCACCAAATCCTATTAATTTACTTGAATTTAACGAATTATTCCCAACAGACCACACGCTGCTGCCCCTATAAAGGGACCGTTGGGATCTTCAAAAAAATTCTGGCCCAACTGACCCCAAAACAACTTGTAAATTGAGCAAATAATGTACATATTTACATGCCAAATAATTTCCACCTACCGTTTAAATATACTACGTATATTCTATCCCGTTACTAGAATTTCAGAATACATATAATCTGTATAACCAATTAGATGTTTTAATAAAAAAGGCTGGTGTACGCAGTGAGAAAAACCGCCGGGTATGTATGAAAAGGTTGATGGATGTAAATGAAGCGACAGAAGTGTGCAAGGATCGTCGTGAGTATATGTATGTATGTATGTATGTATTATAAATGCAAAAAACGTAAAGTGCAATAAACAAAAGAACTAACTGCAAAATGCAACGTTAACAAAAGTAACGTTCTAAATTTCAATAAGAACCGAACAGAATGTTCAATAAACAAACCGTAATTATTTTTCTCCGGCTCACTATATCCGGGAATATCCGGATAAGTTGGCGGAGATCTGGACATATTTTAACGGAATAAAGTCTCACTTAAGCCTAAATATTGCCCCGGGAATGGTTGAGGCTTCTGCTAAATTTGTTCGCGGGTTACACCGAGAAAATTAACTTTTCTTTAATATTAAACAGGGTTAAGTTGGGAACGTTTGTTGGGAAAGAGGCGTTTTTTTTTACGATTTTATTTTAAAGGATGATGAAACTAAGTAATCTTTCATAATGTAAACAGACGCTGGGTGAGAAAATCTTGATGCAAAATCTTATATTACTTTAGATAGAAGCAATTATTTTAGAGGCATGCTTTTAAATAAAAAGGATTTACATGTATTCTCGTCTTCTATTAGTGCGTATTGTTTATCTTTAGAATATTAACACCTAGAAGTCGAGTTCTTGTATGTGAAGTGAGGCAAAAAAAAAACTGAGCCACAACGGCTTTCAATTTCCAGATTTATATCCTTCATACGTTACCTAATCGTAACTAAAATCCAATAAAATTGTTTCTTTTTTTTATTACTATTAGGTAACGTACGATGGTTAAAACTCTGAAAACTGAGCTTTTTTGGCTCAGTTTTGACAGTGCGCTTTGTAGGGAACTATCGTTCTACTACGCGTTCGCCGTTGACGACCGTTATTACGTCACAGCTAGCGGTACTGTAGACAAAAAAGTAATCATGTTTTGCAACTAATTTTTATTTTGTTCTTGTTCAAAGAGTGTCATTAATTTATATAACAAGTTAGGTTCGTTATGTAGGAACTTTACTCTTTTAATAATTATAAGAACCAAATAACGAACGTAATGATTAAATCAACTGAAACAAAAATTAAGCTTTGCGTTGCTAGCCGTACTAGAAAGGCGACGCAGGGGGTGCGGTATGACGAAGCGGGCCGGGAGGTAGCGGCAAAGATGAAGTGAACGCGTAGTAAGTTGTTATTATTTTTAAGTGTTTATCAGATTTTTGCATATTATACGGGTGCATTAGTTTTTGAATACAACACTTTGGCGTTTATCCAAAATAAAACAGATTTTAACAGCTATAAAAATAAAATTTATATTATAAAAAACCGCCAAATTAATTCTATATTAATATAAATACAATATAATTGAAACATGAATACCAATATAATTAGCCAACATTATTTTACAGTGTAAGTACTGAAAAGTGATTTTCATATGTGATATTAAATTATTTAAATAAATTAATAAGTTAATATTGTTTTATTGTGATGAACATAAAATCATCAATGTTCTGAACTGAACATCAATATTTATTTTCATTTAATTAACTTAACTAAACATTGTTCTGTATTAAGAAATAGTTTCTCAATTATCACAGTCCTTTCTACTAAAGCTATAATTTGTCTGAGCAATATAATTATTTATTTGTCATGTTGTACCTACTTAGTAATAATATTGATTCTGCGCTGTTATACCTGGGCCCTATTTAATAAACGTGACAATTAGTCACCTGTCATGACAATTTTATATTCATTGCGTCAACCAATTTGAAAATAGAATAAACTACTCAGAACTACACCGCAATGTAAACCAAATTGTCATGACAATTGTCAAATTGTCATGACAATTGACAAATTGTCACGTTATTAAATAGGGCCCTTATTGGGTTTGTTCACAAAAACCAACTGATTTTAATGTTTCAATTTGGTTTATTATTATAGAAAGAAAACACCAAATTTTAAGTACAATATTTATTACGAAACACACAATATGCATCGGAATTCCGGGAAATAGACAAAACTAGGCTTTGTAAACTACATAACTGATAGATAACCAATAAATTCTAATTGTAATGGGAATTAGTGCTATTTAAGCGCTATATTTTGGACCAATGTCCTCACTCCCAGGAGTCCCAGGAGAGTGGTGACACGAACAAATTAGGCTTCAATAGACAATTACGGCAGGACAGACGGCACGACCAATTATTTCGGAATTAGGCGATGTCTCAACCTCTGCACTGTAGTGGACAATCTGGTTTGAAACAAAACAATACCTACCTAATTGGGTTGTGTAAAAGTTAATGATAAAGGAGGTTACTTCAATAAACCGGATAACAGAAAAGAACTAAAACCATTCAGTAAATTCTGCTTGCGGTGAATCTTATAATTTTGTCCAATAGGTAAATAGAGAATTATAAAACAATCTCGAAAAACTAAGTTTCCGATACATTTTTTTGGAAGTGTTATTTCGAAGTTGACTAGTACAAAAAACAAAACTTAGCAATTAGCTAAAGTCAAGTGGAGTGTTAAATTATTTTATAAGTAATCCTATACCTTCTTTCCACTTGATACCCCAATTTGAACCCCCTGGGGTGGGGTGTATATAGAGCTATAATGTAAGTATATGGTGAGTATGGGTGGAGTTCAGCACTCGAATAACAAAACACTGGTTTTGTTTCTTGAGCCTCAGTTTTATCGTAATCTATTATAAGGCTATTAAAAGTTTGTCGGTCGATAACATACTCTAAGTCCAAGTAATAAAATATGAAATATTTCTGAAATTTCAGGTTTTCGTGCTAGATAACTAGACGCAGGAAATTAATTTCCTGTTAGTAAAGTTTAAGCCGGAACTCTGGTTCAAATCGGAAGTATCGTATGAGAAAACGATGAGTTAAGCATTAACGATAAAACTATTGCTGCTCTTAATATTAAATGGGTCAATGGGTCAAAGATTATACGGAATTTTTTACATAGTTTATGTTAATTTACCCGCTGCCTTTAAGTAAGATTCAATATCATGATAACAGAAAAGACGTAGACTGAAATGACTAGAAGGTAGGTAGGTAGGTACTGTTGGGACGAAGCCTCTATCTATTTTAAACCGACTTCAAAAAAAGGAGGAGGTTCTATGTTCGACTGTTTATTTGTTTTTTTTTTATGTATGTCCACCGATAACTCGAAAACGGCTGAACCGATTGACATGATTCAAACGCCACTTTATTAGCTTTGCTCCCAAGTTGGTCTCATTTTTTGAAATTTTTTAATCATTTCAGTACTTTTCGAGTAATACTGAAAATACTGTAATTTTTTAGGTAACTTTTGCACGAGTTTTAACGGATTTTCAGACATAACTTCTTTGTTTTTAAACCGATTTAGATGATTTTTATTTCGTTAGAAAGGGGATACTTTAAGGATATTTTCATTGAAATTTCCTTCACATTGGACCTTGGACTTCGAAGATACACAAGAGAACTCTTCAAAATCAAATAGGATAGTGATTATTCTACGGTATTGAAAGGTTTCGCATCAGCCATTTTTATTGTCACTACTGGGGCTGGGATACAAGCCTTACTTATGGGCTGATGAATAGGATGGACCATAACCCACCGCGCGGGCCCAATGTGGATTGGTGGGTGTTAATGTGCAAATGTAGCTGGAACTAACGGCTTAACATGTCTTCTGAAGCACGGAGGAGCTCGAGATAATACACTTTGGTCACCTACCCCATGTCTGACCCTTGCTAAAATTAGCAGTGCGAAAAGTGGATATTGAGTTACTAGGCGTATTATACCATTGAAAAGTGTGAAATATGAATAAAATATATTTATATCATCGCTTACATTTACTTATACATACCTACCACAAAAAAGTTAAAAAAAAAACTTTTAAAAATTAAAAAGAAAAACCTCCTTCAAAAAACCTTAAAAAAATTGCTATAAAAAAACAGCTTCAAAAAACAGCACCATGCAGATTTGAATATTATTTCTTGCTTTTTAGAGATGCTGTTTTTTGAAGCTGTTTTTTATAGCAATTTTTTTAAGGTTTTTTGAAGGAAAATTAAAAAGTTTTTGTTTTTAATTTTTAAATAAAAGATTGGCATCACTTTTCTTATTTATTTTACGTATAGGTATTGATACAATTCGTAGCCAGAAGGGCACAGCCTAGCTTCCTTCTTCTAGACAAAAGCTAGAGAACTGTCGTTCACATTTGAAAATATAATAAAATTCTTTTTATTTTAGTCTATAAACAAAGAGTTACAGAACCCAAAAGTTTGCATATGAGGCTAAGGCCTCACATTCCCCGGGTACCCCTAAAATTTATTTCTTTATTTGACAAGAAATAAATTTTACGAGACAAGAAATAAATTTTGCGACAATTCCCTTTCATCACAAATTTCCCTAAACACGTGTATAAACTTACCTAATGTGCGAGATTTACACTTCCATGCTGGCCTTCACTACAGGCGAGCCTGCACACGGGTCATTATCTACTATCTTAGCGGCACTAGCCTTGAAAAGACCCATGTGTTGGCTTTATGTTGGCAAAACACACAAAAAAGCCAAACACACAGCACACGGCGTAGCCTAGAATGGTCTTCCATAAAACAAAATAGCGAACTACCGATCGTATTCGAATTTAATTCAAAATCGATTATTCTTTTTTTTTAGCCTGTATAACCAAAGAGTTACAGAACCCAAAAGTTTGCATATGAGGCTAAGGCTTCACAGTACCTACTAGAAGATAGGTAGGCTCTTCAGAATTTGTAATTTTTACTTTTATGATTGTGGTCATTGATTGCTTTATAATTAGACCCTTTTATCGCTGTCAGTATAATTGACGGAGCGAGCGGGAAGCGCGAGCTAAGCGTCTCTGATTCAGTTTGGGAAAAAAATATTTCGTATGTCTGTCTTTCCTGCTGTTATCGTCTACAGATCGCATTTCTCAACCGATTCTCGTGACATTTTGTGAGCGTTCAATAATTGTATATATTTTTTGTCCAAGCCAATTTTTTGTAATTATGTAAAAATAATCACTCATTCGAAAAATTTTCAATATTAGAAGCGCCATCTAGCTTTGAATAGACATAATAAAAGAATATACCTAACCTACCAAACAGCACATAGTACTGCTTTTTAATAGCAGTATCGACCTCGTGGCGACGTCTTTTAGATTATTTTTTAAACAACACAATTTGGAGTGAGATCTACAGCTCACTGAGCCACAAGTTTATCAGTTTCATGATAAATGAAATACATAACATACAAAAATCGATGGTAGAGTGGTTAGGCTGCGATTACGGTACGAAACTTATGCCACAGCTTAATAAAATTCATTTTATCTTCCAATGTTCTGGATACTCATGGAGATTGTAAGACAATAAAAAATAGTCGCACACACAAACCTAAAAACAGCATTTTATAATTGGTACAGTGACGCCATTCTCGTTGGTAAAGGGAGCGTTAATCGCGGACAATTTGCCGGGTGCTGGACAATTGCTTTGTTAGAATGTTGATTGCCAACCAACATTGTCCTGCACTCGTGGTCGTTACTACAATGCGTGGGTCAGGCTGCGTTCAGGCGGTAACACACGACCCGAGCTCAACCCGAACTCAACTCAAACTCAATTCATCCGCAGAACACAGTTGAAATGCATCGCTTACAATTTTATTTTGAGTTTCAGTAACTGTAACCACATCCCATCTTTCCCACTGGGCACTCTGGGCACGTGCCCAGGGCCCGGCGATCGATAGGGGCTCCCTAGTTCCTGTCATATCGCTAAACGATAACGGATGCTATTACCAAAAAACATATAAGACATATTTAGGAATTTCGAAAACTTAAACAATAATTACCGACTACAAATACTACTTGCTTACTAGCTTTTGCTTGCGCATAGCTATCCTACTCTTGACCGCAACATGTTTAGATAAATTTAAGTAAAGATCATAGGGGCCCCCAAATGTGCCCAGGGCCTCAAATAGGTTAAAGACGCCCTTGACCACACATTCTTCATAAAGTCTTAAAGGTAGGAAAATACAGACGAATCAAAAGCGCTGAATTCATAAGTTGAATATAGATATTATTATGTTGACTATGACTTCTTGCAAGTCAATTTTCACAAATTACTCCATAACCAATAAAGATCCTTCAATCATCACACTCCCATTTCACATGTGATGATTCCTGGCATGACCACGAAGGATTTTCTTATTTTTTTTGTGGTACATATTCATAAAAATAAATGTACTTTAATGTACTTTTGAACAAAAAAATTGTACTTGTCTAGTATGGACATTCCGGCATACCGAAAGTGGTCGTGCCCGAGACGAGTTTTCTGGCACGACTACGCTAGATTTAAGGATATTTCGATCAATTTAAGGATATTAAAGAGGTACAAATTATAGAAAATATATGTACTCAACTTTAGAAATCCAATTACAGGTGAATTAAGCGGTTTTAGCAGTATTATTCAATTCCATTTATATTTGAAGAGTTTTTATGACCGTAGAACATAAGTATTTATTGAATTTTAATTAGGCAATCAGAAAATAATACTGCTAAAACCGCTTAATTCACCTGTACTTGGATTTCTAAAGTTGATGCCGCAACGTCAAAACTAGATGAGTACAATTTTTTTGTTCAAAAGTACATTAAAGTACATTTATTTTTATGAATATGTACCACAAAAAAAATTAAGAAAATCCTTCGTGGTCATGCCAGGAATCATCACGTCATTTCACACTTGAATCTTCTCTTTGTCACATCGCCCCCAGATATCCGTGACACAGTGGATGGTTAGTGTATGCGGGGTGCAAATAGCGAATGACCGCACACGCTTACAATTAGTCCGTCATAGCGCTGATTGCGAACCACTGTGGGCTTTTTATAATCACACTGTGTAACAAGCTGTATAAAGTACTGACATAAAATAAAAATTAAAGTAATAAGTAAAATGAACGTAAGAAAGGCAGTGACTCAGTTGATATTAGTGAACGCACTGCACAAATAAAATGACCACTCACGCTTACTTTTGTCCATTATGGCCCTGATTGTGAGCCACTGTGGCCATTTTATAACCACAAATGATAGTAACGTAACCTTAACAGACACGCAGCTTTGACACAGTGAACAGCTGTTAGTGCGTGCAAATAACAAATGAATGACGGCACATGGAAACAATTTAAGCAGTCGTGTTGATTGTCACCTATAGTACTGTGATTGCTTTGAATCCGCGAATTGAGCGTAAAATTATAATATTAGTAACCTAACCTTTTTATAATATTGATAGGAAGTAGGATATTATTAGGATAATTAATAATTAATATTGTGCCATACATTAGGTTGCTGAGTGAATGGTGATTGAAAGTAATCATAATTTTTTTCGGAACAAGATTTTATTAGGTTTTTGGGATAAGTTTTTAAGTCATCAATATTTATTGAAACAGGAACGATTAACAATTTTATGAAAACATTTCAAGTTGAAAAAGATCTTTAAATATAAAAGGCACCTGCATGTGTAAATGTTTTACAACTGCCGGACTATCCAGATGTCAGTAACAGGTTATACGTCAACATTTCGCATACAGTTAACCCTCAACAGCGCACGGCAAATAACAAACGACATCCCTGGCCCGTCAGCGTCCTGATTGCGAGCCGTCGCGGTCGCATTGTCCACACAGATTTATTATAGCCCACGATGTACTGCCACCAGTGGAATAGTTATGTAGCTATAAACACCTTGGTTGTGAAAAGGAAAATAAAATAATTTTTCTTACATTTTTCTTGATTTTTAAAACTAGTTGACCATCCGTTTGTGTCATTTAACTTTTTTCGAAGTGGTTGAAATATGATATTTCCACATATCTCCACCATTTCGAAAAATTTCGAACAAAATTTCACGAGAATCGGTTGAGAAATGCGACGTTTAGAGAAAAACAGATGGACAGGAAAGCGGGGCAGCCAGACATACGAATGAATTTTTGCCCAAGCTGAAACAGCCTTACGCGACCAATTATCTTCCGTTACTCAAAGTAAGCTTAAACTCGATCAAAAGATTATTTTATGTAACTTTATAATATCGTAATCATGATAATAGGTAGGTACACATAATATTATGACGACCTCCGTGGTCGAATTGTTTGTACGCCGGTTTTCAAGGTGTCGCCATCTCTGAGGTCCCGGGTTCGATCCCCGGCTGGGTCAATTTAGAAAACTAACTTTTCTATATTGGCTCAGGGTCTGGATGTGTGCTTACCACCGTTGTCTCTGATTTCCATAACACAAGTTCTTTAAATTTTTGAGATTTTAGCATTCACAATGTATAATTAAAACGCCGAAAATGTTGAACCGTATGAATTTTTAATGTGACAACCAAAGTTATTGTGGTTTCTAAGGCAACTGCATAGATAAAAAAACTATAATACAAAAAACATAGAGCAAATGCTTAAACATACCGCCACCCCAAGGACGATTTAGTTCTTATAAAAATCAAGCAATTTTATTAACCCGTAAAATAAAATAGTAATTCCATTACTGATACTTAATCAAACAATTAACAACAAAAAAATTACTTGGGTCTATCTTTAGATTAATAACAAAAAAACTAGAGCCGATCAAGATTCCAAGGGTAGAGGGCACAACTTCACTACAGGTCGTTTAAAAGTTTTATTCTTATATTGGAGCGTCACGACTCTGGTTACACCATCTACACCTGGATGTTTGTCGATCACTTGACCCAAAAGCCACTTGCCTGGTGGTAATCGATCATCTTTTACTAGAACAATTGTGCCAATTTGGATTTCAGAACATTCTTTGTTCCACTTATATCTATTTTGAAGTGTAACTAAATATTCATTTTGCCAGCGGCGCCAAAAATGTTGCATCATTTGCTGAAGGATTCGCCATCGCTGTAGAGAATTAATTTTAGCATTTTCAAGAGGTTCGTCAGGTACAGTGATTGAAGTCTCTCCAATCAAGAAATGACTAGGAGTAAGTGGAGGTTCATCAAGTGAGGAATTAATTAAGGTTAAAGGACGGGAATTTACACATGACTCAATTTGAGTAAGTAGAGTAGAAAACTCTTCAAAGGTAAGTGAAGTTTGACCTATGACTCTTTTCAAATGAGTTTTAACTGACTTCACTCCTGCTTCCCAGAGACCTCCGAAGTGGGGTGAGTGAGGAGGTATAAAATGCCAATTAGACTGGTCATTTGCCAACAATTCTGATATTTCAGAAACCACATAAGAATTTGCATGTTTAAAAGCTAACTCCCGCGCAGCCCCAATAAAATTAGTACCACAGTCACTCCACATATCCTTGCAGTGACCACGGCGAGCGGTAAATCTTCTGAAAGCAGCTATAAAGGCAGAAGAAGTTAAGTCACTTACGACTTCCAAGTGAATGGCTTTTGTTACGGTACACACAAAAAGACAAATATATGCTTTACAAAATCTTTTGCATCTACCTGGATACAGTTTAAGACTGAACGGCCCCGCAAAATCTACTCCACTTGTTCGAAACGGACGATCAGGTCGTACTCTGTTACCAGGTAAATTACCCATAAAAGGAAAGTTTGGTGTAGCGCGTTGCTTAAAACATGGAATACACTTTCTAATAACAGATTTAACTAAATTATTTACGCGAAGTATCCAGTACTTTTGTCGAATAAAACTCAAAGTGAGTTGGTGACCTCCATGCAGTGTCTTAAAATGAGCGTCAACAGTAATTAATTTAGATAATGGACAGCTATAACTCAAAACTATAGGTGATTTTTGATAAGAAGGCAAATCTGCATTAATAAGTCGCCCACCTACTCTTACAATTTTATTTTCATCAATGTAAGGATTAAGAGTGTACAGCTTACTTTTCTTGGAAACACATTTTCCTTGTGATAAACATTCAATTTCACTTTGAAAATATTTATATTGAGATAATCTAATACAATGGTTTGTTGCGTTTTTAATTTCAGCTGATGTTAAAAAACTAATATTTCGGTTATCATTCAGTTTGCAGTTTTTTATGAATCTCAGGCAATATGCTGTGACGCGAATTAACACATAAAAATTAGAAAATCTAGATAAGTGGGTATCAGTAAAGTCCTCACTTAAACAAACGTGAGTAACCAGCCTTTTTTTCAACTCCAAAGTTGTTTCAGGAACATGAGTGTAATCTACAATTTCATTTGGTTGCTTCAAAAATAAAGGTCCATTCCACCATAGTTCGCACTGCTGTAATTCAGTTGCATTAATTCCACGCGAAGCTACATCAGCAGAGTTACAAGCCGAAGTGATATGATGCCACTGAGAGCTATTTGTGTGTGTTAAAATTTCAGCAGTTCGATTACCAACAAAAGCGCTCCAGTTACTAGGTGTTTTACGCAGCCAAGCGAGAACAATAGTGGAATCTGTCCAAGCAAATACATTATTTTTATCAATATTGAGTTCACGTTGCAATAAGCTTAGCATCCTGACTAATAATACTGCACCACAAAGTTCAAGACGAGGTAACGATACTTGTTTTACAGGAGCTACCCGAGTTTTGGCAGCAATCAAACGAATATTCACTTCGTTACCATCCCAAACCCTAAGGTACACAACACATGCATAAGCGGCACAAGACGCATCACAAAAGCCATGCAGTTCAACCTTAGTAGTTGAATTCGAAATAAAAAGCCAACGTGGAAACTGAATGGTTTGTGCATTTCTAAAGTTTTCAAGGTAAGTTAACCATTCAGCTTTCAACTCTTGGGTCAATTCACTGTCCCAATCTAAGCCAGTCAGCCACAGCTTTTGCATAAATATTTTAAGAGAAATTATCGCAGGGGCTAACCAACCCAGAGGGTCAAAGGTTTGAGCAATAGCAGATAATACATTTCGTTTAGTAATAATCTTATTATCACATTCAAGTTTAAAGTTAAGTTCAAAATTGTCTGTTTGTGAATTCCACACTAAACCTAAAGCTTTAATAGTACCTTCAACTTTAATATGCACTGCACTTTGTGAGTTTTTATCATTACTGGGAATTTTAGACAACACTGATTCACTATTAGACGACCACTTATGGAGTGTAAAGCCACCACGAGAAAGCAACTTTGTCAAGCCACTTTGCAGTCGCGATGCATCTTCTTCAGTAGATGCTCCGGTCATCACGTCATCCATGTAGACACTAGACTTTAGGATTGCAGTTTCTCGCGGAAAATCTACAGCTTCATCGTCAGCAAGTTGCTGCAAGGTACGCATCGCAAGAAATGGCGCAGAGGATGTGCCGTATGTGACAGTAAGCAATCGATATTCTTGTAAAAGATCCTTGTGAGAGTTTCTCCACAAAATTCTTTGATAATCACAATCCTTTCTAGATATCAAAATCTGTCGATACATCTTCACTATATCGCTAACTAAACAGATTTTATGTTGTCTCCATCGTGTAATCAGGTTTCTAATATCTTGTAGAATAGAAGGTCCTATTAATAATTCTTTATTTAATGATTTTCCTTTTTCAGGTGTAGCGCTTCCATCAAACACTACTCGCAATTTAGTGCTAATACTCTCTGGACGAACTACAGCATGGTGAGGTAAGTAGTAGCATTGTTTTGTAGGTTTAAGTTCTTTTTCAGGTACAAGTTCCATATGACCGTTTGATAAGTATTCATTCATAAACTTTGTGTATTGTTCTTTCAGATCATTTGAATGAGTAAAACGTTTCTCCATCTGTTGCAAGCGACGAAGAGCTAATGGTCTAGAGTCACCAAGCTCTTTGGGAGGAGTTTCCCGAAAAGGTAAGTCAACAATATATCTTCCATCATCAGAACGAGTGTGAGTTTTCTTAAAGTGTTCCTCGCATTGTATTTCAAGTTTTGACAAAGGCTTGTCATGTGGTAAGTGCTCTTCGATTTCCCAAAATTGTCTTAGTAACTGATCCACCTCAAGCTTTGTGTGATTGACAACTACATCATGTTTTTGTGGTTCAGTTTGTGATACTCTTCCAGATATTAACCAGCCCAAACAAGAATTGAGAGCCAATAGAGATTTGTGTTTGTGCATGCCTTCGTCTATGATTTCAGCATGCACGTCGGCACCCAACAAAACATCAATATGCCCTGGCTTGTGATACTCAGGATCAGCCAGATCTAAAGTCATTGAAAAAGGCCAGGCATTTTGTGTGAATTCTCTTGAAGGTAATAACGAAGTGAGTTTCTTCAGTACGTATGCTTTGACATCAATTTGTTTTGTGAGTTGCTTAGTGGACTGTATTGTGAATGTCACCATAGATTTTGTGGTTACCACTGTTGAATTAGACACTCCAGTAACTTTGCCATTTACAGAAATACGATCCAACTGTAATAATTGTGTAGCTGCTTCAGTAAGAAATGAGGCTTGAGAGCCCTGATCAATAAGCGCTCGTAATACGTACGTATTTCCGTTTGGTGAAGCTACAGCAATTCGCGCAGTCGCTAAAATTACTTGATCACTTTGTGTTTCAGCTTTCATGCAGATGGTATTGCAAGATGAGGCAGGTTTCTCGTTACTTTCTTCAGTTGAAACTAAGTTATTATTACAAGATGTGTCTGTCTTACCAAGGGATGTGTTGTGCAGCAGAGTGTGATGGCGTCGCCCACATTTCTTACAAGTAGTGCTCTGTCTACAGTTAAATACATTATGTCCCTTAATAAAGCAGTTAAAACATATGTTGTTGTTCTTTACAAACTCTTGGCGTTCGGACACTTTTAAATTGGCAAAATCTTTACAGTGGCTCAAATAATGGTTCTGTGAGCAATATGTGCAAGTGCTATTTATTTCAGTAGCAAAGGATTTTACGTTAGTGACTTTTTGTATCATCATTGGTTTCTTTGTATAATCTCTAGTTTGTGTCGTGCAAATCATTTCCATAGTACGAAATCTTTTCTCTAAGAAACAAGTTAGTTGTTCAAATGTAGGTATATCAGTTGAGTTTTCGAGTGACTGTTCCCAAAGCTTATGTGACTCGATATCCAATTTGCCAACGATTATGTGAACTACTATCGCATCCCAATGAGAAACATCAATATTCAGATTTTTAAGAGAATCGAGGCATTGTGTAGTCGTATCCAACAGTTCTTTTATGCCCTGTGTGGATTCTGTTGTAATTTTCTTCTGATTTAAAAATCTATTAAGTATATTGTTCACAATCACTCTTTTGTTATCATATCTGTCAACCAGCTTTTGCCACGCATCATTGTAATTTGCGTTAGTAAGTGCAAAATTTCTTAATAGTTGTTCGGCTTCGCCGGTCAAGCAGGTTTTTAAATAATGGTGTTTTTCAATATTCGTTAAATTGTTATCGTTATGTATGAGTGATAGATACAAATCTCGAAAACTAATCCAACAGTTATAGTCTCCGTTGAACTTTGGTATCGGAATCGGAGGTAGTCTTGGTCTTAGTTTCGATGATTCAGATGGCTCATTATCATTTTTAGTTGGCGGCGTACAATCATATTCATATAAGTAGTCTTTTATCAAGGTCTTCAAACTCAAGTAAGTATCTTCAATAATAGTGAAGTTATCTTCTGCATCAAATTTACAAGTTTTCAATTCTTCTCCTGAATACTTAGTCTGAATATAATTATATTGCTTATTATATGAATCCCAATATTCAGTCAGTGTTTCCAATCGTGTGTCTAAATAACCTCTTGTCATTTTAGATCGGCTACATTTTTTCGTATTTGTATGTAACTTTATAATTTTGTTTGTTAGGTCGCTTAAAACCCCTATTTGCAACTTAATATCCGCCATTTTATGAAATCATAAAGTACAACACTTTTCTATACTGTGACACTTTTTATACTGTGGATTCAAAGTCAACAAAATGATAATTTACTTTACCAAAATTATCACAAAAAAAAACACAATTATCAAGTCTGTAATAAATAATTTAACGAACACTGAATGTCTACAATACAGTACTCACGATACCGCCTTTGATTATTTGATACCGCATACGATTGCGAACAAAGACGCAATAGAGAAAAAATTTCAAAGTTCCGACACAAATCACGAAACCTTTATAACTTTGCACTTTTCTTAACATTTGCACATTTTTAATTACTTTCACATTTTATCCGGCTCGAAGGACCAAACAATATGTATAATTAAAACGCCGAAAATGTTGAACCGTATGAATTTTTAATGTGACAACCAAAGTTATTGTGGTTTCTAAGGCAACTGCATAGATAAAAAAACTATAATACAAAAAACATAGAGCAAATGCTTAAACACACAAAGCTATTTTATATAATACTAAAAATATACTAGAAAAAATACGGCTCGCACCAGATGACAAGTGCTTTAGCTAGTTTAGCTACTTACTTTGGGATCAGATAAATGTTTGTAATGTTGTCTAATATTTATTATTTATTTATTATTTTTTATATATAGTATCGAGCAAAAGATAGACAGAAAGAAAGCACTAATTAAAAAAAACTGGGTTATGTTACCTGCAATAGCAGGATGGCAGAAAATTAATCCGGCTTGGTGGCTGTAGAAGGAGATCTTTTGTTTGAAGAAAACCAAAATGTGTTGGAAGAAAAATTTAAATTTACAAAAATTCGCTTTAAATATTATCCAAAAATATGATAGCAAACAGCAAAATGACTGATGATTTTTTAAGTGTACCTTCCCTACATGTACAAAGTGGAGACGATTTTTTTTCTCATGATCTCATAGTGTGGTGTGTCGTTGGATAGGTCGTTTAATAATATTGTAGGTTTGTCAATACCACTTTTTGATTCAAGAATCCGTTTGCAAAATATTAAGCTTTAAAGTGCAATATTTTGTTAGAGTCAAGTATCCTCCCCCTACCTAAACGGTTGGTTTTGAATTTAAAAGGAAAACTATCACTGCTAGGCTTTACAAGTTAACAAGTAATAGTCGATCAACTTACAAAATTAATTTATATCGGAAAAGTTTTCTAAAAACAAATTTCATTCAATAGTTAGGTACACACGACAGCACGTCATGTTATACAGTTAAACTGCGAAAACAGCTTTTATTACGTAGGGCATAAAGGCGGTCTCAAGGTCAACATGTATAGTCTAAGGGGCCGTCGTGTGTACATATACATAGTTGTAGTCGTTAGTTGTGTAAAACAAAAATCCTAAACTGCGCTTGGCCCGACACGCACTTGGTCAGTTTTTTTTATTTACCCGTTTGAGTTCGCAGCCTTACAAAATAGCAGCATTAAGTTAGTTAGTCCCACAGCACGGGGCGCACATAACGAACTAATGCTCGATACGGTTCCTGTCTGTACACTGGCGTATAACTCCCTTTATTACAACGCGCGGTGGGACCACCAATGATTCAGTGGCATTGCTGAATTCATTGCATAGAATTACCCAGTCGAATGAGAGATGATATCTGATGTGATGATGATCCCCATTTAATTTTTAGATATTCTTAAAATTAAGGGTGTATATTCTGTGCTTATATGCTCCTTTGTTCATATGATACTCTGGCACAGCAAACCGTACAAGCGTAACAGTAACTATTACGCTTGTACGGTCTGCTGTGATAGAGTATCATATTGATAGGCTAATCGATTGGATTGATGTTAATTAACAAGGTGACTAATAACGCTCAGTTAGATTCCAGACAATACACTATGTATGTACGCACGACAGCACAGTAAGTTGAACAGTTGAAATAAGAAAACAGTTCTTATTGCGTAAGGCATAAAGAATGTCTCAAGGTCAATATGTATAGTCTGACATGCCGTTGACTGTACGAACTCAGAAGAATGTTAATACATTGTAGGGTCTATTTAATAATTTCTATTGGTTTTGAAGAGCTCGATGGCGCAGTGGTTTAGCGCCTGGCCGAGCGATTGCGGAGGTTAAGCAACTTTCGCAAGGGTCGGTCATGGGATGGGTGACCAAAAACTTATTATCTCGTGCTCCTCCGTGCTTCAGAAGGCACGCTAAGCCGTTGGCCCCGGCTGCATTTGCAGTAGTTAACACCCACCAATCACATTGGGCCCACGTGGTGGGTTATGTTATCCCCTTATTCACCTATAAAGAAGGCCTGTGCCCCAGCAGTGGGGACATTAAAATGGCTGATGGTCATAACAAGGTTTCCAATACATAGGATTTCCCAAGTTTTAGCGTAAATACTGACTTTCAATTAACTGCTTGCGAATCGCAGTTGCGAAAACGAAAATTAGTACTAAAATAATTTTTTTGTTCTCTTTTCGTAATACGTGCAAAACTGTAAAATAAGTAAATGACTGAACAATTTTTTTTCGGTTATTATGTTAGCATAAATCTTATTCTTTACAGTAAAACCATCCAGATAAAATTTCATTCATTGTTTTATTTGTTTGACCTTCAAATAACGTTGGCTAGTGTACTATGACCTTCAGGGCAACCGTCTGATCTCTAACTTTGAACCCAGCCGCTTGGCCACGCAAAATGGCTAACAACGATGCGACAAGCTAATTTCTCTCCATTACACGCTTCATCCTTCACCGCACAGTTGTTAATTCGCAATTCGCGGCATCACACGCCTTATCTATAAATAAAATAATCAAAAAATATTTAATCATTCAACAGCACATAATTATCACATCAACCCTTTATTTAGTCTTTAACTAAGTAAAGCTTGTACCTATTATAGTTACTAAGTTCACTAAATAACGGATCGAAATACGTAAATAGGAAAATAAACATCCATGATAAGAGAACATCATTTGTTCTCGATTTGAAATAATCGATTTCAGCATAAGCATTATGCTTATGCTCATTACAAAATTGTTTAAACTCTCGCGACCTTTGACTCGAGGGGCAAGATCGCAGAGCTTTGCGCGTCTTCGGTCGCTTCGCCGTTCGCCGCTAAGCGTGGCCAAGCTTTAACAAGTTAGCGCCTTACTATTTGTATTCTTTAGAAATAATAGATGCGAGGGTTGCTAGAAAGTAGTAGCGAAATAAAAGCAAACTCTCTTTTGTTTATTAAAGTGATTATTTCTTAACGACTTAGTTTGCTCAGGTGTTTCAATAGGCGCTGTATTTCAATAAATTGATGAAGTAAAATCGTTGAATTATATTTATAACTATGATCCATATTTATTATATTATCTACTATTTTTTATTTCAAAATCTCTGGATTCCATAGTAAGACTGTTATTTAAATTCTAGAGGTATCAAATATTGGGTCCTCATCTATTATTGGCGTTTTTAGGGTTCCGTACCAAAATGGCAAAAAGGTACCCTTATGGTGCGACTCAGTCTGCCTGTCTGACATGATATGGCAGATCACAGCTGGATATCTCGAGAACTACCTACTGATGCTATCAACATGAAATTTAGAATAGTTTGAGATGACGTTTGCTCAACTATTGCAGACAAGAGAGAAAAAAAAATATGATTCTACTAGAGCATATGGGGCCCCCCCATATGCTCTAGTAGAATATTTTATCATATGAAAGAGCGCTGCTCGCACATTCTCAAACATTTTTATTTTTTTAGGCCGCATAGATTTTGACTTTTGATGAAAAATATTTATATTCGAATATCTCCCCTTTATATTCGAAGTTTACGTAGAGAAAAATCTGAAATTATTTTATGTGATAGAAGTTTATGTTACAGGAAAAATAAAACGATGTCTCTAAATAGTAAACTTTTTCAATAGAATGATGATGGAAAGGACAGAACCCTCGGTGCGCGAATCCGATTTGCTCTTCACCGTTTCAAGTCCGTTCACTTCTATGATTTAAAATTTTAATCGATTGCTTAGTTTTTATATATCAGATAATGACCATTATAGTCAAATATCTATAGTAAAAAAATCCTTATTATAGTTTCCTAAACAAAAAAAATACCTCAAAAATTACTCCTCTTTTTGTTAGCAAATAGATCCCCTTTATTTGTTTTAACTTAGCCAAAACTTATTTTTTTTGCTTAACTTATGTATCATACGTTATCTTAGTGTTTAAACATTATTGCTTAAAAGTTTCAAAACATTAGCGTTCATGGTTGTTATATAAATTAAGAAAATTTTAGTATGGGAAATACAAGTTCTTTAAAATTCTCCATACAAAACGCCGATTTCATAGGGACCTAATATTTAGCTCGAAGTTAATTCAGAACGATGTTAAAGATAAATGACTAATTTGTTATCTTACTACAAGGTCTAGGTCAAGAACGTATAACATAGATAAAAAACCGCAATTTGAATCAAGATGTCTAAAAAAATGTCAGTATAGAAAACGCGCAACTAAAACCGTTCAAAGTGAGTCGTCACGGAGCATAATGGCTTTCGGCGATGCGGCACGGTGCAATTCTAGCGGCATTATGCGCGCACACGTTACCGGTAATGAAGTGGCGCGTACGTGTATTTGTGGCGAAGGGACGCTAAATGCACTGTACCAGTACTAATCTAGCAACCTAGTTCTCATTCTTTAGACATTAACGGCGTTACCACAAAAGATTTTAAAACACTGTTTAATTTAGACACTGTTTAAATGTATGCTGTGACAAACAATATTTTCAAAAAAGTGACAGTGTCACTGACGAAGCTGGCCACATATTTAGTTTATGGTTCTGTATTACGTTTGTGACTTTATAAAATAAAAAGACAGTTCAAAGTTAAACACTTGTTAAACAGTGATTTGTGGTATGGCCGTAAAAGATCTGCCAATAAGTAATGCCAATATAGTATGGAACAAAATCCAATAATAGTTAGATAAACGAAAAAAATTGCTAGTCTGTTGTGTGAGAGTGTAATAAATACCAACCACAGACAGCTTTGAGTTAGCATTAATAATTTACCGTGGCATGGTTCTACAGTATATTCGTTAATTGTCTATGTCCTTAGGATCATTATCATTGTTAAACAGGACCACAACATTAAAGATACAAATAAATAAATGTAAGCTAATCCGAGTTGAAATTGTAAAGCCTCCTTAATTTTAATAAAGTCGACCGCGTGACCCATTGTGCGGAGGGTGTGACAATATCATTAAAGATATTTATTACTTTAAGCCCTAATATTAAAACCCCAGGGTGGCGATAAAATAGGATATTTATTTTCGGGATTTTCCAGCCAGTGTTATCTGAAAAGGCGATTTTTTTCTAAAAGAGGAACAATTAAACTTTCTGTATCTTTGGCTCTCTAAATTGATAACAATTTCTCCCTTTCACTGTTATCAAAGATTACGTAATCAGCCATTAAGAACCGTCTGGGGTGTATTTTCTTTTGCGTTACTTTTTATAACAGAGTTTTTATTTGTGTTACAATAAAAGAAATTACTTTTTTAATTGCAGCAAAGTAAATTTTCCTTATTTGAAATTATATCACTGCTTGGATCTTTCCGATTAGAAGGAAAGAGTTTCTACAAATCAATGAAAACTTTATTGTCATCGAAAACTACCGTTCTGTCTCTTTCCTAATTTACGTGCATTTGGATGAATTAAAAAAAAAGCGTAACGAGCTAATGTTCTTGAATTTTGTTTATTCAACAATCTACCTACCTGCTACTGAATGAAATGATAGTCTGTGTTAAATTAATAAAGTCAATGCTTAACCGTTTCATTCGAATAAAGTAATAAGCCACAAAAATCCCGAATTCTTAAATAAATATTCTTTATCCAGCCAATTACAGTTCTCTCGAGAAATGTTATTAAATGGAAATGATTTATTTTCTTGGGCTTCGTAGATGCCATTTTAAACTCCAGTTTATCATCTACTTGTATTAATTCTGAATCAATTAGGGCACAGCCGCCATTACTTAGATATTGGACTCGTTTACCGTTTAAAATGGCCGTTTATAACCCGCCACTAACGGCGGAGTGAGGGAATGACTACGATTATATTCTTGCTCCGAAGTATGCAATCAGAGTGAACGTTAACTGAATTTTTGTAGAATGAAATTTGGAATCATAAAAGTGGATGTGAAATTTAGTTGGAGGCTATTGAGTTCTGTGTCGGTACCAATATTTTTGCTGTCATTGTCACCCCCCAAACGTAAGATTAAAGAGTTTATAGACCAGATATGAGAATGATTTTTTATTTCATCATTCAAGGCAGCAAACAGCAATGTAATAAAATAGTAAATTACTAAAGACCTATAATGACCAAAGAGGTGTGGCGTCTTTCATTGAATTAAACTATCTAGAAAATTCTATGGAAGATGCTACACCGTATTCTGTCTTTGTGGTTTCTTTCACTAAATCTCAATGCATGTAGTGGTACTTTACCTGGATTTTGTGTGCTCTAGTTTTATGGTTCGAGTAACACACATTTTAAATTTTTCAATAAAAAAGTTATTTATTACTATAGCTATACATTTTTAAGCGAAACTGGGAACGCAAGCATAATAAAACTGCAACACAGTTTAACATGACCTCCTTCGCTTCCAAAGTTTAGCACTTTGTTTGAAAATTAGAGTTTTTGGTTACAAATTACGAGGCAACGAGCTAATAGATAAAACCATTTTGTAGGTTCCTAGGAAGTATTTAACATTTTAATAGAACGACAGACAATTCCAAACTAAGCTCAAAGTTAGTAGGGTCAGAGTAATAAAGAGTCGGAAAAAGGAAACAACGTGAGATTTTATCTATACGAATGTAGATTTAGAATTATTTAACATTTTGTTTCTGTTATTTACTATAAACATTTTCATCAGAATCGTCAATTTTCTTCTTTAATAAATGCATTTACAAGTTTTGCTACTCAAACATACTTTAATTCCTTTTAAACAAAATTAAACAAAACGGCTTTTTAGCGCTCAAGGGCTTTTGCTACGAAAATGACTTGAGCGAAAATACACGGGATGAAAAGCTGCCTAATGTTTATTTTTTAGACCTTTTTAAGTGCTTATTATAATCACGGGTAGAATGGGCTTAATTATGCATGGCCAAGGAAATATTTGCAAATCATCGATATCGTTTCGCTTTCGAAAGATGTATGGGAATGACATTAGTTTTTGTTAACAAAATATTTTTAAAACGTCAAATCCATTTGCATTTTCATTTACTTTGGTTAGAGGGTAAGATAAAGATTATGTTAATTAAGTTGATAAACTTAGCGTGCAAAGAGTTTTTATTGATAAATAAAATGGAGAAAAGTCTATTGCGATTGTTAATAAATAGATGCAAGGGATCGCTTTACAATGTACTTGACCTGTGTAAAGTGTTAAGAGAACGTGAAATACTTAGGCTAATTGTACAATTACTTCAAAACTTGCGCTCACTTTTAGTATTGTAAACAGCTTTGAGCTAATGCGGTGACCAATTATTATCCAGATAGAACTAACAATTTTACGCAATTTTTCATCTTAAAATTGAAATATAAAAAAAATATTTTTAGTCGCAAAGCAACCCTGTAAGTCGCCAGTCGTTTGGGAAAAAAATCGTTTGTTTTAACAGTACTAATGTAAGGGCGCTTAATTCATTAGCTCCTCCGAAATCACCAATAAATCCACAGGCTCGTTAAGGCTCCTTAGATTTATCCTCACGCTAACGTCTGAGGAGCGGCCCTCGATATTTCTGCCTCTTTTTATTGGAAAACTATACCAATGTCCATTTACTAATTACTCGGTAACAATAAAAGAAGTTTGGAATCTAAATAGGGTGGTGCCAGGTGGTTTTGTTCGGATCTTCGTTTAATGATAGTTGTTACTTTCTTCTTCGTAAAGAAAAAAATAAATTTTAACGAATAAGTAAGTTCTGAGACTATATATTTACATCTTACTGGCTCGTCACACATTTCAAAAATGGGTTCACAAAATTATAAGCTCGATTAATAATCGATATTTTCTCCTTCCTTTTAAACATAATTATTGTTATTCTATTTAATATAAATAACCGTCACTGTTATTTATATTTTGTCGTCTATTCCACAAAAGGAAAGAAAAACAAGATTTGTTCGAAACATTCCTGCAAAAACTGATTTGGTGACCCGTCTGTCCACTGCTCTCCCGTGGGATCTACTGATCGAAATTCGTGCTTCACTAAAGAATAAAGTAACGAAAATGGAATGATCACTTTTTTATAACTCTTAAAGTTCTTCTCAAGGCGCACGGCTAGTCAAGTAGAAAGTGACAATCTGATTAGTAACTTTTCTGAACCAAAGCACACCCCGGACACTTCATATAAACGTCTCGTTTATATCTCCTTTCTATTACATAAATAGATTACGTCTGTATAAATTGCATTATACAGACGTAATCTATTTTTGTGTGGGTGAATTGTTCAGGGCTACTTACCATTTTTAAACATTCGCTGAAAAGCTAATTGTTATGAAAACCTATTATCGTATTGTCTGTATCAACTGTCATATTACAAAAGTACTCTTTGCAGCTGTCAAACCGAGCGACGGTCATCGGACGGCGACGGCCCTTAATAATGATACAGCTAACTCGCCAACCTAGTGCGGGGCGGGGTGCCGTACCGCCGATCGGTGGGAGGGTGGGAGTGGCTATTCTGTACGTCAGTACTATTATAAATTCTGTGACCAAAGTCTATTTCCAACCATAGAGGTAACCAAATATAAAACTACAATATTTGGAACTAAAGTGAACTGTAGAACAAGGAAAGAGTTTGTTGTTGATCAGATAAACCTTAGGAACCATCTCCTACCAGCTAAACAGCCAAGAGTTAAATAATTGTCCAGAGGCCTTGGATTGAAACAGTAGGTATTTACATTTGAGTAAACGTAAACATTTATAACTCAAAGTAAATTAATTTTACTTGATACGAACGTTTTCTCTGGTGCAAATTCAACAAACGGGAAAACAACTCCAGTGCACAAAATGATAGGGAGAAAACAACAGTTTGTAAACAATCCAAAAAGAAAACACGCAACAGCTACCCGACTATCATCTCTCATGGGATCGCCAGATAAGCCGACTTCGTATCACGCAGACCACAGACTACTTATTGATTACAACAGAATGGTCATTATGTTACATCTTTAGGTAAGGGCCTACTTAAAAACCTAACGAAATAATGACATTTGCTCATAATTCTCCGTTTTTTCTATAACTTTACATTCATTTGTAATTTGTAAAGTCTTCTGTAAATAGTTAGTCTTCATCGTCGTTTTTAATTCTTATTATCATATCTTTTTCGAAATTTAATAGGTATTCAAAGTTTAAATATTAAATATGTACTCGTAAGTGTCTCGTTTTAATTATAATAATCTTCTTCTACTTATTCAAGCAATGCGGGCGGTTTCGGCAACTCAACGTCTATATTAATTATTTTACGTACGAAAGTCATTTGGGCAGATAACTCAAGTTGGCCCAGTTCACCCAGTTCCGCTGCAAGTGGTTTCACACCAATTCCAAAATCATCGACGATAAGTATACCTAATCTGTGAAAGGTCAAAATTGATTGAGTTTAAAGTCCACAGATGAAGACCAAACAGCAATTTGTTAATGTCAACCTCGACAGTTCCCTTGGCGATAGATAATTATTAGTTGTGGTTTGTGGTTCAATACAATCCGTTATTCTTCTAAGATAAATTCTAACATAATTATGACGTTTATTGTACTCGTCTTTCATCATATGTTTGCGATAAAAGGTAGTGCCGCGGTAGTCTATCTTTATACTCAAATTTAAAATTGCATTTTAATCAATCATACTTAAATTAGAAGTTTCTTGACACTATTAGACTGAACCAATTCGTTGTTAAGTGAGAATAACCTATCCTTAAACTTGCATTATTCGTTGTTAATAATAAATTAACTACCTATCAAAGCATATATTAACTTGAGCTGCTAATTGACCCGTAAATTAGACTTCCACCTCTCCAGCACGAAAAGGGTGCTTTTGGCGCTTAGAAATTCGCAACAAAATCGATATACCTAAGCATGCGGCAAAGTGTTTTTTTTAAATATCTAACACTAACTTTTTAAATAATAAAGAAAAAAGAAATATAGTGACAAGGATAAGACTTGCAAATTTGAAATGTGGAAAAAGAATAGACTTATTCATTTAGATTTATTTTTCATTATACAATTATTGTTAAAATAAAAAATGTGATTAAACGGAAGCGGAAGTGCATGTGAGTTTGCTTTTATTGTTCAACATCTAACCTTTTTCCATATTGTCCAATTTTAATATTGTGATTTTTGTTTGTATCTTATTATTGTATAAAGGTAGTAGTGATGTAAGTACCTAATCGGAACAATAAAAAGTTAAGATGGTGTGTTGTAAAAGTAATAATGCACAAACTTAATATAGAACCTAATTAAACTAAAAATATCCGTAGGTATAATTACTGAAGATACCGTAAATACAAATCAAGTTTACGAGATTTCCATGTCCGAATCTTTATTACTAGAACCACTTACCGCAGCATAAAAACAAAAGAGTGAAAATATTCCGACAGCAGATTCTGAAACAAAAAAATACCCATCGGCGAACACAAAAGCTTGTTAGGTACTCGCAAAATACCCCGTTTCCCAAATTCAACCCCTACGGGCGGTAGATTGAGTCCTTGAGGGATCTTTTTTCTTGTATACTCTTTCCAGGAACGCATTTTGTAATATTTGACGTCATAATGGGTGGTAGGATAAAAGAATTGACGAATTAAAAATGCTTGTTATGTGAGCTTATTTGAATAAAGAATTTTTCAATTTCAGTTTCAATTTCAATTTGTGAGGTTTTAGTCAAATTCATGTGAGAATGTAACATAATTTATGTGTAATACAAGTTAGTGAAGACAATGCAATATGAACTTTTAATTTTATTTCATAAAAAAAATATTGACCGAGCGAGTGATGCGAACGAAGCGCCTTAGTTTCGAAATTGAAATTGACCAAAAATGCTTTTGTTCGTCTGCCTGTTCTCGCCTTCAGGTCACATTATTAAGCCGATTTTGACAAAAACTGGCTCACAAGTTCCTTGGCCTTTTCCCGTTGTGGGGGACCGCTTTTGTGGGGAACAACGGGAATGGCCAGTTCGTTGATTAATTTACTTTTTAGTCCTTCGAGATTTTTGACTGAGAGAAAATAGGGGGAAATGGGAAAGTTTGCTGTTATATGGTCGTATAGCTGTATTCAATCTAAATGAGGTTGCATTTGGGTTGCATACAGACCTTGAAAGATTAAAACCTCTTTCGTGTTCCAACGTTCAAAAGTATAAAAAAAAAGTTTTTCAAAATTTTCGCCATTTCGAATAATGTTCAAAACACATGGTACATGAAGATGTATTTTTAAATTTTATATGGAAAATAAGACTTTCCGCTTACTTATTCATTTTTTAACGAGAAACATTTTTAAATTTCCCCTTTCAGTCCAGCGATATAACGGAGGCGGCCGAACTAATTAGCGGCGGCTTACAAGACTTTGCAGGTAAAAGTGACCAGTATAACTTGAAATACGGATATTCTTCGATACTTGGTAGAGACGAAAGTACATCTGACGTAACATGATGATCTTGAGACCGTCTTTATGCCCTACGTAATAAAATATTTTCGCAGTAGAACTGCTACATCTGAGGTTCCATAGTGTGTTTAAGAAGCAAGGTAGGTGTACCTAATTACAAGTTTATTAGCTTAGATGGCAACTCGAATGCTCAAAACTGGCCCGGTATTTTGATTTCATTTTTGTGGTATAGGTTCAACTTAATGTGTGATATTTCAGAATGCAGTTTAATGATAAGAAATAAATAATAAATAAATATTAGACAACATCACAAACATTGCTCTGACCTCAAAGTAAGTAGCTAAAGTTAAAGAAGCATGTGTTATGGAAATCAGAGACAATACGGTGGAACTACAAACACCCAGACCTGAGCCAATATAGAAAAGTTCGTATTCTAAATTGACCCAGCCGGGGATCGAATCCGGGACCTCTGAGATGGCGACACCTTGAAAACCGGCTTACGAACCACTCGACCAGGGAGGTCGTCAATGATAAAGATCGTATATTTTACCGGAGCAAATAAGATCGCAAATACCTCTGTCGAACTTACTCTTTTCTTTGTGTATACGAGCTTTGTTTGAAGTACCTAGTTTCATTTCATACCTAACAGAAGTTGTAAAAGCTTTTAAAGTAAACACTGTTCATTAAAACTACAAAGTAACGGAATATGTATCAGTGAAAAAAGCAAAAAGAAAATAACAATATTGTTTAGTACTAGAAAGAGCTTCAAACCAAATGTACTAGTTGTTTCGAATCATACTTTTTGCTCTTACAAAAATAGTCAACCATTATAAATCATATTTACTCGTATTTTATGCAGTAAACCAATTACATAGACGAGCTGTTCAAAACTAAAATTGTGTCACAACCAACCTTCGTGGCACATCAACAGCTGTTTCTCTCGGTCGCTCGCAATAGACTTGCGGTGCATACAGCATGCCCCATGACGTATCTATTAAAGGTATAGGAATAATAACTAAAAGTGTAATGCCAGATAATTCGCAAGTTCTTGCGATGCGTCATGCGATCATCCAGATTTGGCTTGGCTTTCCAACGTGAGTTGTATCGCTCTTATGATCTGTCTTCACCGAGTCGCTTCAGCTTTCAATTCAACTTGCGTCAGACGCAAGCAATATTGCCTCCAAACCGTGCACTTTTCTTTTCAATTTTCTGTTTGGCGTTTTCAAAACCGTACGTTATTTTTTTTTTTACTTTCTGTCATTTTTTTTAGAATATTGGGCATGTCTCTGTTTCAAGCGCAAGAGGAACGGATACAATATGTCACAGTTTTGCTGTCTGTAATTTTTCTAATATCTACTGAATGGTGATACCAGAATTGTGTCAAAATATCATTGAATTATAGGCATATTATGTATAGAACAAATCACGATTAAATTAATGTTAGTAACAAAATAATATGTTATGGACTAGTTTATGTGTCTGAAATAAATAAATTTTACTATTTATTAATATATCTCCGGCTTGGATATCACGGGACATATTATTATTACGATCAAGTCTGTGCTCTAGACATAGACAGAAGCACACTCTGCATGCATTCGAAAAAACTTCCATCATTAATTAGTTTTGTTGTTCTAGGAAACTTGGACTAATAACTTTGAGCTCAGATTGGGCTGAGTTTGCCTGTGCTTATTGAATGTCAATGTCTGTTCTGTGTGCGTGTGAGTATGGAAAACCGTGGTTTATTTCAAGCGACTTCTCTGTCTAATTGATGATTTTGTAGTACTCGTATGAGCAGCCATTACAATGTATTGAACATCCGTGTCACGAGACAAATGACGGCGCCTGTTTCGGTATCGGCAACATGTCGAGTCGTGGTACTCGTTCATTCGTGACACGTTGCACATTGTGCACTCGTTCGTTAGTGACACGATGCACATTGTGCAGATGCGTTAACGGGTTCGTGTTTATTATTATGACAACATATTTTGGTGCCAGTGTTGGCTATTCTTTGGGTAGCGCATTTTTGAAATCGGTTTTATAATAAAATGCACATTAAAACAACAAATAAACATAACACAATATTCTTTATTAATACAATCACATTAACTGATCCTTACTTACATTCTATTGTAATTGGACTAAATGCTACTAACTAGTATGATAACAAAGTAACCTTTAAGTAACTATTTCTATAATCACATCTTTAACTCAATTGAATCTACTTTTAAAGTACATACTAATGTAATAATAATCATAAAAATTGTTATCACTTTACACATCAACATTACAAGACATCTACCACAAGCTCGCATGAAAACAAAAGCGAGTCAAAACATATCAGATACAGATTTTCATATGACATTACTTACCAATGTGAATCTGCGTGACATCATTGAGAATTATAACTCATTGCGTGATACCTTGATCGCTATGATTAAAAGGAAAGTTTACCAAACACCGCTCTAAATCTTTCAATAATCTTCTTCGGGAGGTCTTCTGCCGTTGGTAATCGGCCGACAATCGGCCGGCGATCTCATTGGGGCCGGATTAAGAATTAATTCGTCGGGAACGGAATAGATGAACGATTAATTTCCCAGGAACCGCTGTTTCACTGTTCAGGGAAGATTGGGAAAATTGAACTTTAATTGTTTTACCTGGAGCGTCGAATGTGGATCTGAATTTTGTATTAATTAAGTTCGTATGGGCTAATTTTGTAGAAATATTCTGGAGAATTCAATATCTAGATAGGTAAGTACTTTTATTTCACAAATATCTCGACAGTTTATTTATTCGTAATCTCGACATCAGCCATTTTTAATGTCTCCCCCCCTGCTGGGGCATAAAGCTTTTCTTATGGGTGGATAAAAACCTAACCTAACCTAACCCACCACGCAGGCCCAATGCATATTGGTGGGTGTAAACAACTGCAAATGCAGCCGAGAACAACGACTTTACGTGCCTTCGGAAGAACGGAGGAGCTTGAGACAAAGACTTCGTTGTGTATACTACACTAGACAGGCTGTACAGTACCGAAAAATTGCTCATAAAGTTGCGCAACTCCTTTAGTCTATTGCGAGTGACCGATAGAAACAGTTGATGCGCCGCGAAGGTTGGTTGTGACATAATTTTAATTACTAAGAGTCCGCTGTCCGTCCGTCTGTCACCAGGCTGTATCTCCTGAACCGTGGTAGTTAGACAGTTGAAATTTTCACAAATAATGTATTTCTGTTGCCGCTATAACAACAAATACTAAAAAACAGAATAAAATAAATATTTAAGGGGCTCCCATACAACAAACGCGATTTTTTGTTCTTTTTTGGTCGATATTGAGAACAGTAGACGCTTGAAATACTCACAGAATATTTAGTTATATATTTACTTTAAAAATAAATAGTTAAATTGAAATAAAACAAATATTTAAGGAGGGCTCCCATACAACAGACATGTTTTTTTGCCGTTTTTATAGATAATGGTACGGAACCCTTCGTGCGCGAGTCCGACTCGCACTTGGCTGGTTTTTATAAGAAGACTACATACTTTATGTGTTTGTTACACGTGACTTACTGAAAATATATTAATTTTTCTTTTACCTCAACCTAAAATATTTGAACATAAAAGCAATAACCATTTCTCCCCTGTACACAAAAAGATAATCACGTATTTACAAAACAATTTTAGCTGATTACCTTTCGGTAAAAATTACAACCCACTTTAACCTTAATTTCGATAATTATAACGCTGATAATCGTAAAACCGAGCCGTTTTCAACATCTTTGATGGTGTGTTAAGGATCTTGATTCAGGCAAATTAAATTGGGCTTTAAGCTAATTTTATTAAAGCGCCTATTCGTCACGCCCTAGTGTTGGGTCTCACATGCATTAATTACCGAGTTTCCCTTTCTCCGTGCCCTTTTCAGGTGTAATTATTTGTACAAACTTACACCTCTGAAACTTAAGCCGCTTAAACGAACAGTTATAGTGGCTGGAAGTGACAATAGAGTTTTTTTTTTAAAGAGACCTTAACACCATTACATTACATTAATTGATAAAGCACAAATCCTTGCTAGAGAACAAAGATTCATTTCTATAGTGCTACGCAAGCTAGAAAAAAAAATATATTGACAACAGGAAAAAAAATTCGTCTTTTCAAATTCCAATGAAAACCCTCGAGACCTCTAGACCCAGTTACATATTTTTGCCAATAAATAGGTAAACAGAAAGACGAAGGAATTTCTGCTCGCTTTCATTGTCAATTTTTAGTTGGGTTGGCCCAAACTTCGGACAATTCACAGTAAATTGCCGGTTTTGTAACAAAATGTATAAAAGAAGTCCTTTCAAAAGCATCAGCTTATAAGGCTGGCCCCAGACCTACTAGTTTCATTTCCTTGCTTTGATGTTCTTGTTGAACAGGGGCTACCGGCTAACGCATCGAACTCCGGAAAGTCTGCCGGGCTTCAAATTAAAACAGATAAATCAAGCCCCAATCGGGCCTAAATGGCGAACCCTAATTTAAGATGTCACACGAACATCGATATCTTCAAAATAACTTCGGCGAATAGTACAATACTAAACTTCTTACTGCCTGGCAGACTTTCCGAAGTTCGATGCGTTAGCCGGTACGGCCCCCTATTCTACTAGTGTTCTAGTGCAAAGCAAATAATTAAAACCGGTAGATCTGGGGCCAGCCTTATACATTGGCTAAGGTTTGGGTTGGGCCAACTTGAGTAGCCAGCATGACAAAAGTATCTCTTCCAGTATTCAAAGGTAGCAGGGGTAAACATCTTAACTGCGTTAACGCCCCGGATTTGGTTGAACCTTACCTGACTTATCCTCTGCTTGATGCCAGATATAAACAGTATAATCTCAGCCGGGCTCAGCCTAAGCCGTACCGCGCCATCTAGCGGGGCGATTAATTCATTACGTCACATTACTAGTGTGGTTTGTTCAACTTTGTTTACTGCAGTTTATTTGTCATTGTTATGTTTATGTTTTACATTTATCGATTTCAAGTGAGTATACGGTTTTATAATACATTTCCAAAATACTAGTTTCTTAAAATATGTTTTTTTAAGGTAATGTCATGCAATATGCTTGAAGATTTTTTCTAAATTTTATTTATAAATTTGGAAAAATATGTACGACATCTATTTATTGATTTATCAACGTTTGATTATTTATTAAATAATCAAAGTGTTCAAATTCACGAAAGATAATGAGAAGTTTATAACTATTTGAAATTTTGAGATTTAAGCATTCACAATGCTATTTTTATATAATTCTAAATAATATACTAGAAAAAATAGGACTCGCACCAGATCATGTTCTCGGACGGGAATCAAACCCGCGACTTTTGGATATCCGGTCCAATGCTCTGACCGCTGAGCTACCGAGTCACTAGTGAGAACGTCGAATTTCTTCTAGTATATCGACTCTTACGCTGCAAGCCAGCGCCATCTCACCAATGTATAAATTAAAAAAAATCTGACTTGCCATATCAAGTTTGTTTTTATTATGATAGTTCTCTTGACGTTGCAGCATGTTTTATATAACTAACAACACAATCAAAACTCATCCTAAAAATTCAACCCTAAGTTGAAAGATGCAAATCCGGCCATAAATTGGCGAGGCGCGGACGGGTTGAGGGCATTAATTTGTGGCAAATCGCGTGGAAAATGGAAATTTTGTGCAGCCTCCGACGCCAACAAACTTATCCCGTCACCGGGAAAATATATCCCGTGTATGAGTAAGCGATTAAGTGACGTAACCCAACGTGTTAAAGGTGATGTAATTTGGGTCAATTGCTTTTCGACCGCATTGCTATTTAGCCGGATAGCCACGTGAGACGTGATGGGAATCTTTACATTTTTAATGAGCTATTTATTATGTATTATTAATAAAGCAATTAATCTTATACATTGCTTATTAATTAACTAGGAACAGGAGTTCCTTTGTGCTGGATTTGGCTTGTAGTTTAATCCCTAGGGCGAGAAGAAAAATAAGTATTTCACTCCGTTCTGCATTTCTTTTTTTATAACCAATTATCTAGCTGATTTGATAATAATGAATTACGAGCTGTTTAATCAAATACTAAAATAATAATGAGATTGAATCACTCATCATTGTCAACAACATGTGATGGCGCCCACTGCTGTTCAAGATTTTAAAAATCTTATGATATCCGGATTTTTGACGGAATAGAAAAAACGACTGAAACGACCTTCGTTACAAAAACTGCACCTGGGCTCTATTCTGATCATATTCGTAGCGATCATTTTGTCTCAATGGCATTTCGATGGTTATTGCTTGTTGGCACAGGTTTTTACTAAAACACAATAAGCGATACTATTGAGACACCACTGGGAATCGATTTTTATGTTAACGTTAACAATCGACCTCGGTCATACGCTTTTTCACTTTTTACGAACTACAGCTTATGAAAACCACTCCTCACCACACTACGTACACACGACAGTACGTCAGGTTACACAGTTAAACTGCGAAAACAGCTTTTATTAAGACGGGCATAAAGGCGTTCTCTAGGTCAACATGTCTAGTTTGAGGTGCCGCCGTGTGTACAACGTGTAAATAAAATAAAGCAAAATCTTTAAGCTAAGTATAGGTATACTATTTATATAAATGTACATATACAAGGTGTTACAAAAATACCCCCAATGCCGAATCTGGTATGTAGGGACCATGAAACTGATCAACTTTTACTATGGGACCAACTCTGAAATCGAGAAAAAATAATCAGCTGTTTCGTACAAAATTTAATTACGAAAATATCAAATGTCTGAAACAGCTGATTTTTTTTCGCGATTTCAGAGTTGGTCCTATAGTAAAAGTTGTTCAGTTTGATAGTCTCTATCTACCATATTCGGCATCAGGGGTACTTTGGTAACACGTTGTATATTCCCTTAAAATATTGTTTAAAACAGCTGATCTTTTTCAAGCCCATGCAATAAGTTGTTCGTAATCATGAGCCCTATACTTAATTTGTAAGTTTTGCATTATCGTATTTACACGTTGTATATAACCGTTTTATGTCATTCACAGGTGTCACTCGGCTTACTCTGGCTGCCAGTGTGAACCTATGTAGTTAATGCCAGATTAGTCTGGCTTTTAGACGTCCGCTACAGGCGAACTGTATCCAACTTTAAATTACACTAAAGCGTTAAATAAGTTTTGGAACTTTTGCAGGAGTAGAACGTAAAAAAGATAAATAAATAAACATTTGACAACATCACATACATTGCTCCGATTCCAAAGTAAGTAGCTAAAGCACTTGTGTTATGGAAATCAGAGACAACGGTGGTATCACAAACACCCAGACCTGAGCCAATATAGAAAAGTTCGTTTTCTAAATTAACCCAACCGGGGATCGAACCCGGGACCTCAGAGATGGCGACACCTTGAAAACCGGTGTACAAAGCCACTCACCATAGAAATGTTGGTCCCATGGTAAAAGTTATTCAGTTTTATGGTCCCTATATACCATATTCGGCATTAGGGGTATTTTTGTAACACCTTGTATACACGTAACTATGGAACTCATCGACTTTCATAATTTATGCTCCCTTGTAGGGGCATATGGAAGCTTCCAGTGGGAGCAAAACAGTGGGGTTAAGATGTATGGTGTGCTCTCTGTTGGAGTTTCTTAAATAAATAAATTGTAATACTCTGCAAAAATATATTCAAAAAGCAATTTCTCAATAAAACTAACGAGTAGTCGGCAGTATTTTATTGAGTACCCTTAACAAGCGTACTAATGGCGCGTTCCATTGAATTTATTTGACTGCACTTGAGTAATCCCTTAACTTTCCAGTCCCGTGCTAAAATCAACCTTATTTTATTCTAATTTTAATTAGCTTTATAAAATTAAATGGCGAGGAATATACTATCGCGTATTTTTTTGATTGGTTCCTTAGGTATAGTCATCCTTTAAACAATTAACATTAACAATAAAACAAAAAAAATATCTTGATAAAAAGTTTTTCGTAACAGTAATTAGTAGTCGGTGTCTCATTTTAAGCAAACAATGACTGTAAGAGGAGACTCGTCTCTTACATAACATTATTTTATGTAATATTAGAATTAACCAAGCATTTTTTTATCATATTTCTAAAAACAAGATTATGATGTGTGTATGTGAGTATATGTTTAAACATGTTTATTTATACAGCGTGAAATTTTAATTGTGTTATGTTTAAACATGTTTATTTATACAGCGTGAAATTTTAACTGCGGGAACCAAATGGGTTCCCGCAGTGGGGTGGATCCACTCATGATTACAAGCAGCTTTTACTATGGGGCCAAATCTGATAACGCGAAAAAAAAACTGCTGTTCCATACATTAAGGTCGGGTAGGTATTGCGCTTTTGTATAGAACAGCTGATTTTTTTTCGCTATTATCAGAGTTGGCCTCTTAGTTAAAGTTGCTTGTAAACATGAGTGGAACCACCCCACTGCGAGAACCAAATGATTAAAATTTCAGCGTGTATAAATGTATATTAGAAAACAATGTGATTGATACGTTTATCACAGGTTTTTTTAAAGGTATTATTTTACATGTTGGTAGATAATACCATAACAATTAGAAAATACTAGTGAGTGCTGCTTAGCAGTGTGATTTCTCAGCTCTCTCAAAAGTTGATTTTTTGTTGCATTATTACTAGCATATTATTTATTATTAGCATTGTTTTATAACTGGTGTAACTAAACACAGGCTTTCTTTGTAGACGAATAATGAGAGCTAGATTTGGCGAAACTGCCATACCCATAATCTTAGAATATTATTCTAAGCCCATAAGAAAAAAATATGTGCATTTTTCGTGCATGAAACATATTCGTAGTGTTTTAAATTTTGAGATTTTAGCATTCACAATGCTATTTTTATATAATACCAAATAATATACTAAAAAAAATACGACTCGCACCAGATCATTCGACGTTCCCACTAGTGACTCGGTAGCTCAGCGGTCAGAGCATTGGACCGGATATCCAAAGGTTGCGGGTTCGATTCCCGTCCGAGAACATGATCTGGTGCGAGTCGTATTTTTTCTAGTATATTATTTGGTATTATATATTCGTAGTGTTTTACAAAATTCGATGGAAAACTAATCGAGTTTACCACTAATACTGTCCTTATTGCTATTACCGGAAAGTTAAATCCAATTCCAATACATATGATAGTAATCCAATATTTCTTGGTTGGGCATTGAACCGTTGTTTAATCCGCGCCCGGTTTTAATGCGGATTTGATTGGCTTTGTCAACGCTGGCGGAAAATTTGCGAGCGCCTGATACGGCGAGATTATTCGATATGATATTTTTGGTATTTTTGCGTTGTAAAGTCTGCGATAACGAGCTTTGGAGCATTGTAACACGGTTTCGGTTGCGTCGCGTTTACTTCTCTTGTTAAAGTTTGCCTTGTTTGGACGTCGGATGTTATTCTAAATACCTACTTACATACATTAGAAAAAAATTGTCTAAAAAAATATCATGTCAAACTTTTAAGAATTTATACAATTTTTTTTTACATTGTTTCCTATTTTTAAACTGTTAAGCAAAACTCGTCTTTAATCGATTAAGAAAGAATAGAAATTCGCGTCAAAAAAAAACTCTGGGCTGATGTAAAGTCAAATTCTCTTCAATTGTTTATTTAAAGTTTTAAAAATTCGCGTTGAACCTCACTTAAAAACTTGCGGAAAAATGCTATAGGATTTACTACAATAATTAGCCTTATATGAGATAAATAAAAAATCTTTTTTCAATCACGCGCATTTTATTAACCAGGTTGCGTTAGCTAGGCTCTCTTCTATTCCTCAATTAATTACACATTAATTGACAATAATAATTTAAATTATTCTTACAATTAAGGGTACAAAAATAAAATGTAAAAAATTACTAACTATCTACATATAAATACGGGCGAATGTATTATGATCAAATTCACTAAATCAACAAACACATCTCATTAATTACAAAAGCCGAACAATGTACAGGTACAATGACATTTAAAACTTCAAAAAAAAGAAATAATAATAATTTCAAAACCATATGATGAGAGGAAGTGGTTCAGATTGATAGATTTTTCCCAAACAAACTAACAAACCTTTTCAAATTAAGAAAAAGCTTGTAAAAAAAAATCCTAGGTAAACGGGTCAAATAACCCTATATCATATTATAAACAAAATAGGCTTTGTTTAATTGAGAGGAGAAACTGGTAGTTAGAAGTTTGTATATAATAATGTTGAAGAATGATGTTAATCTAGTAAAAGTTAATTTATTAAAAGTAAAATAAGTCTGGACATTTGTTGTTCAACTTTAAAATATGACATTACTCGTATCTACAATTTATACAATTTTGATTAAGGTAGGTATAGTCGCCGTCATATATATTGCAGCATACAAAGTGACCAAATAATTCTGAACAGTTAAAAATGTCAATAAGTTCTATACACTACAAGTACCAATAATATCTGAACCATCACTACTTCATTAATATCTGAGCAGATGCATGTCAATAAATTCTATACATACAACTAACACAACACACAAAAACCAAACATATAGTTGTGTGTATGTAATTTATTGACATTCATCTGCTCAGATATTAATGAAGTAATGAATGTACAGATATTATTGGTACTTGTAGTGTATGGAACTTATTGACATTTTAAACTGTTCAGAAGTATTTGGTCACCTTGTCTGTTACAATATATCTGACGGCAACTGTACAACGTACAACTAACCGGTATTTGATACTGATCCTATTGTTTATAATAATGCGATGCCTTTCACTGTCACCTGTACATGTCAACAAACTTCATAAGTTACAGTAGACACCCACTTTTCAAATCACAAATACACATGTTTTTATCAATTATCTATCTAAAACAAAATGTTGCAAGTACAACTATTTATAAATAGGGTTTATGAAGTCTTTCTGTCTTCTAAAGGTCTGCCCTCATACTCAAACGGACAACTTTCTATTCGTTCGCTAACTTAAAAATTAAAAATAAGCCATTTTAGAATTGTAAAATTCATAATCTTTAAAACTAAGTGTCGTAGGCTTATTAGTTCCATACAAAACAACAATATATGTGTTTTACACAAGTTGTGACATGTTACTTGATCGTCTGATTGCTTATTTTGAAGCCTAAGTTAGCGAACGTATAGAATTTCGGCTATTTTAGTAGAAGGGCTCGTCAGACAGCGGAACGCGATGCTGTCGCAATGTGAGCAGTCAGCAAGGAAAGTCACTCAACACTTTAGTACTCTGTAATAGCAAATTCCATTGTACAATAAAATATTACGCCAGGTATAGCATTCCGAGAGACAAGGGTGACGTGGGCGACTCTGTATTACCAGTTATGCGAAAACAAGCTCCCTGACTTCTAAATATTGCCTGTAAAACAGTTATATAAAAAAACTATGAGTATTTTATTATAAATTACATTCAACTTGAAAAGTTTCGTTTCCTAAGAAAAATAAATCACAGTTGAAATGCATTATAATAATTTTCTGATGAGTGATGTGGTGACAGAAAAAATCTTTCATTCTTCGTTTGTTACCTTAAAGTGGCAACAGATCAGAACTTACAACTAGATGGCGTAAACAAGTGTCACCCCAGAATGCTAGACCTTGTTTTTATTGATCTTGGCATATTCTAGAAACGATATCTCACAGTTTGAAACATTATTCCAAAACATCGATACTAAATAGTTCAAAGATTTTCGTTGCTGTCCATACCAATTAGTACTTATAGATAGTACTAATATCTATTCTGTGCATATATTATAGAAGAGGTCAGATAGGGCTGTGCTGCTGACTCGACCTTAAACATTATAGTTCAGCGATATATTATACTTATTTATTTATCATTATAGTAAAGTTATTATACTTTGGTAGTAGACTATTCACTGCAAAACTCGAAGAGACGAAGATCAAAATATTCCTATGACCTATCATACAGTGACTAAACTAGTTTTAAACTTGCTATCAGTCTGAATTCAACAACAGTGAACTACAATAATTTAATTTATTATTTTACACATCGTTATTTCCATTGATATTAGGTACATAATATAATATTAGAAATAATATTTTGGCGTTGAAAGTGACTTTATATTTACAATATTTTTAAATGACCACACTGTCAATAATATTTACACTGAAGTAGTTAGTACCATGTCGCACCAATGATGGCTTTCACATTAGGGCTACAATTTACCGAACAAGCTATATAGTTAGTGGGACAAAGTACCGAAACGCTCAGCTACTTCTCCTATATTATTTATCGTTCGTAAAGTGTTTGTATATAAAATGCCAAGTCGAGAATAAATGTAATCCAAGACAGTTACATTACATTACATGCGACTTTTTAAACCGTATACTGCAGTAGATATTATTTCATGAATGCAAAATGCAAATGGTAACTTAGAAATTCATAAGATTGTGCAAAGAACTCGGTGAGTTAGCAGAAAATATTTTTGGCTTGCATCCAACCGGTCGAAAGATTCTGCAGGTTCTGATTTAAAAGTTTAAACTACAGTTAAAGTTGAATAAATAATTTCAATAATACAATCACTATAAAAATTTAAGTACACAGTATTGCAGGTAACGAGGAAATATACAAAGGCACCATTGCTTCAAACATAGTAAAGTGTTACCTTCAGAATAATATAAGTTAGGTTGTTCGCTAAATAATGTCATAAAATTTCAATCGTTACTAAGTTAAAATAATTTTAAACATAATATTTATTAGCTTACTCGAGGCAGATTAAGTTTTTTTTATAATAAGTAAAAGTAATCCATAAATTAAATTGTCTAAATATGTTACTATACAAACAGGTAGGCACATTATGGGATTAAAAAACAACTATTTGCATCCGAATTTATAAAGATACATCACTTAGCGAATTAAATTAAATTGTCAAGTTTATGTTTCGCGATTTTCATAGAAATAAATGATTTCCTTGAGCCGTACCAGCTAAGGCATCGAACTTCAGAAAGTTTGCCAGGCTTCAAATTAAAACAGATAAACCGAGCCCCAATCGGGCAAAAAGGGCGAACCTAATCGATCATGTCACATGAACATCGATATCTTCTAAATAACTTCAGCGAATAGTACAATACAAAACTCCTTACTTCGATTTATCTGTTTTAAGTTGAAGCTCGGTACACCCGCCAGAGTTCAAAAAGTTGGCCGGTAGGGCCCCTGGTCCTCATGAAATGCGTCTGCATCCAACTCACTCTGCAGCAACACTGACTGCGATTGGGTTTGGTCTGTTACCATCTGAATCAGAACAACAAATACATTATTTTAATTATGTAAATTACTCTCACCCATCTGCTCATTATCAGCTAGCCCTTCAGTCAGAATGTTTGTAAAACTTTTTCATTTGTTTTGTTTCCGGTTCAAATTTTTTTGACTAATTGTTTATGGAATTTTCGCGTAGTTTTTTTGCCTGTCTCCTAAAATAAATGATGACGGATGAGAAAAAATTAGGAATATTGCCGTAACAACTGCTGCCGAGAAAAACTAGCAGGTTTTGAGTTATCTTTATAGATACGGATGCTGATCACACAAAAGCATTGTGTGACATAAGCGTTTCGGTAACGATCATTTGCGATTGTCAATTTTTACGTGATTGACGCTCATTGACGCGAAAAGGGGTATGAGTAATTTTATAAGAAGAGGTGGGTCAATTTTTTTTTCGATATCGCTTTCAAAAAACCGTTTCATCGCAAAGATCTTATCCCAATAAGCAAAAAATTATTGAACAGCATTAGTCTAGCATGGGCAGTTTATGAGATATTTAAGTTTAAAAAAAATATTTGGTTAATTTTTTTATGCGATGTCGCTACCAAAAAACCATTTCATCGCATAGATCTCATCCAAATAAGCAAAAAACTATTCAGCAGCGTAACTCTAACATGGGCAGTTTTTGAGATATTTAAGTTTAAAAATTAATATGTGTGTTATTTTCTTTTATTGGCGTTGTCGCTTCCAAAAACCTATTTAGTCGCAAAGATCTCATCTAAATAAGCAAAAAACTATTTGGCAGCGTAAGTTTATCATGGGCAGTTTTTGAGATATTTAAGTAAAAAAAATTATATGTGAGTTATTTTCTTTTTTTGGCGTTGTCGCTTCCAAAAAACTATTTCATCGCAAAGATCTCATCCAAATAAGCAAAAAAATATTCGGCGGCGTAAATCTAGCGTGAGCAGTTTTTGAGATATTTAAGTTTAAAAAATAATATATGGGTTATTTTCTTTTTTTGGCGTTGTCGCTTCCAAAAAACTATTTAATCGCAAAGATCTCATCCAAATAAGCAAAAAAATATTCGGCGGCGTAAATCTATCATGGGCAGTTTTTGAGATATTTAAGTTTAAAAAATAATATGTGGGTTATTTTCTTTTTTTGGCTTTGTCGCTTCCAAAAAACTATTTCATCGCAAAGATCTCATCCAAATTAGTAAAAACTATTTAACAGCGTACCTAAGTCTGTCATGGGCAGTTTTTGAGATATTTAAGCAAAAAAATAAAATGTGGGTTATTTTCTTTTCTTGGTGTTGTCGCTTGCAAAAAACTATTTCATCGCAAGTATGTCATCCAAACAAGCAAAAAATTATTCTGCAGCGTAAGTTTATCATGGGCAGTTTTTGAGATATTTAAGTTTAAAAAATAATATGTGTGTCATTTTCATTTTTTGGCGTTGTCGCTTACAAAAAACTGTTTCATCGCAAAGATCTCATCCAAATGAGCAAAAAAATAATTAATTAAATATGACTCTTGATATGTTCTACTTTCCAATATTGGGCAGTTTTTGAGATCAATGATAAAATACCTACATATTATTTTTTTAACTTAAATATCTCAAAAACTGCCCATGATAGACTTACGCTGCCAAATATTTTTTGGCTTATTTGGATGAGAACTTTGCGATAAAATAGTTTTTTGGAAGCGACATTGCCAAAAAAAGAAAAACTCCCACATATTATTTTTTAAACTTAAATATCTCAAAAACTGCCCATGATAGACTTACACTGCCTATAGTTTTTTACTTATTTGGATAAGATCTTTGCGATGAAATAGTTTTTTGGAAGCGACAACGCCAAAAAAATGAAAATGACCCACATATTATTTTTTAAACTTAAATATCTCAAAAACTGCCCATGATAGACTTACGCTGCGGAATAATTTTTTGCTTATTTGGATGAGATACTTGCGATGAAATGGTTTTTTGGAAGCGACAACACCAAAAAAAGAAAATAACCAACATTTTATTTTTTTAACTCAAATATTTAAAAAACTGGCCATGATAGACTTACGCTGTCTAATAGTTTTTTACTTATTTAGATGAGATCTCTGCGATGAAATAGTTTTTTGGAAGCGACAACGCCAAAAAAATAAAATAACCCACATATTAATTTTTAAACTTAAATATCTCAAAAACTGCCCATGATAGACTTGCGCTGCTAAACAATTTTTTGCCCCTTTGGATGAGATCTTTGCGATGAAATAGTTTTTTGGAAGCGACAACGGCAAAAAAAGAAAATAACCCATATATTATTTTTTAAACTTAAATATCTCAAAAACTGCCCACGCTAGATTTACGCTGCCTAATAGTTTTTTACTTATTTGGATGAGATCTTTGCGATGAAATAGTTTTTTGGAAGCGACAACACCAAAAAAAGAAAATAACCAACATTTTATTTTTTTAACTCAAATATTTAAAAAACTGCCCATGATAGACTTACGCTGTCTAATAGTTTTTTACTTATTTAGATGAGATCTCTGCGATGAAATAGTTTTTTGGAAGCGACAACGCCAAAAAAAGAAAATGACCTACATATTATTTTTTAAACTTAAATATCTCAAAAACTGCCCATGCTAGAGTTACGCTGTTGAATAGTTTTTGGCTTATCTGGATGTGATCTTTGCGATGAAATGGTTTTTTGGAAGCGACAGCGCAAAAAAAAATGACCCGAATTTAATTTTTTAAACTAAAATATTTATAAAACTGCCCATGATAGACTTACGCTGTAGAATAATTTTTTGGTTATTTCGATAAGGTCTTTGAGATGAAAGAGCTTTTTGGAAGCGACATCGCAAAAAAAAATGACCCACTTTTTACTCATACCCCTTTATCGAATTACATGTGCAATTGAAGCGATTGTCAATTGCTCTAACGCCATTCATTGTCGGAAAAAATGACAATCGCAATTGATGATTACCTCTAATTTATTTTGATTACCATCTTTTAATAGAAGATGTTTTAAAATTTTTTTCGACATCATTCACTAAATACTTATTTATATATTACTTAATTGTATTTACTTAGTATCATAAATTATCATTCAACATTATTACAATTTTATGTTCAACACTTTTTAGTTAATTCGTTACAATAAAAATTTCGCATTAAAAACAACTCATCAATTTATATAGGTATTAATCAAATTATGACACCTTGTTGCATATTCACTTTTAAAAAACGCAGTAAATTTATTTTCATTCATTATAGCATTCACAAATACTGTATCTTAACTAAGTTTGACTATGGATGTTGTTTAACTATAACTAATACGACCACATTAAATAGGCTCTTAGAATTAAAGATTTGCGAAGTCTTTGGCGTAGTTTCACTAGAGCCGGGTTATGCACTAGATAGTTTTGGTCACGATACTACTGTCACTGGGGCTGGAACAGTCGTCTAATCTTTGGTTTTTCAGGTCCTGGAAAAAAACCACAATCTTTATGAAAACTAACGGCAGATTATTTAACTTTATTTTTTAATTCTGCCCACAGAAGCCACCCGTGAAATTGTCCGCATGGAAAATTCTAAAATGAAATAAAGCCTATACCACAGTATCCCCTTACTAATAAAGATTGTATAGCAGATGTATAGTTACACAATGCATTGTGTAACTATGGTTATTCTCTGTCCAACTATTTAAGTTTGACATTAAAAAGAAAGGGACAAAACACTGTAGCTAAACATCTGCTATACAATCTTTATTAGTAAGGGCGTATATATATTTTTTCCATAATATACAGTGTAATCTCAGAGATAATTCTTTACATCCAAACTTAATAACTTGAACTTATACGGGGTGTATTTTTATTCACTCTCCAAATTTTAAGGATGTGTTCATTCCATGAAACTGTACAAATTTTATCTAAGAAACATGTGTTGAAATACACCACAAAGTTGGTCATTCCTTACTAAACAGATCACGTGATCTCTTTGATTTGTATGGATAGTCCATTTTATTTTTACATTTTTATACAGAGTAAGTTGTACAGTTTCATGGACTGAACACAATCTTAAAATTTGGAACGTGAATAAAATACAGCCTGTGTAAAGTATTAATCTCCCTATATCAGGTATTACAACTATGCATTTTGATATCTGAAAATAATATATTGTTGGAGCCTAGTTAGAGTAGACAGGTCTGAACTCACGTAAAGAAAAACTAATAATATAGAAATTAAGCTTTGTACTCACTCGCGAACACGATAGTCTTTGCACTACAATTTCAAGTCGGTCGCCTGCTGAAGCAATCAGGGGCACCGTCAAACAGCAGTCATAGTCCACCGTCCTCGTTCCATTTACCTTCATAAAAAAATGGATTATTAAGAGCGCTTAGTCTGCACACTAGCGCCGCCATTGGAAAAAAACATAGTGCTTAAACAAAGACGAAATTGTGAATTTTCTCTCTTTAGTGCACAAAGCATCTTTTGTGGTACTTTTTATCGCTTAAACAATATTTTCTAGCCTGTCGTTTAGTTTAATGGAGTTTTTTTTTTGCGAAATGTAGCCACTTTTCGGAGTGCACTACAGAGAGATAGTTCACAATGTCGTCTTTATTAAGCACTATGATTTTTTTCCCAATGGCGGTGCTAGTCACGGACCTGAAAAAAAGACGGACGTAACACTCACACCTACACATACACTCACACAAATACACCTGGAAAGAAAAGACCGGTGCATTTGTGTGAGTGTAGGTCATTGTACAACATAATGAAATTGTAGGACCTTGCATGCTTCACTTCTTTTTAGTGTGATATTACGTCCGTCTTTTTTCAGGTCCGTGGTGCTAGTATGCAGACTACGCGCTCTTAATGTTAACCTACACTAGCTAGACTTAATAACCAAAGCTAGCAATATTTTGGTTAGAAAAAAATATTAAAATGTCCTAATTTTTACTACTGTATTTTAGATCGTACTTCAATCATCAGAATAATGATCGATGACATCTCGAATAGACAAAGTGTTCTATATATAGGCAGATGCAAGCTGTTTTTCACCCCTTACCTGTAATATTCTGTCATAAGGCCTCAGCAGCCCGACTATATCAGCCGGACCTCCTTTCCTTATCCTGTTGATGTAAACACCCCTCTCATAAAGCCCATCAGACACGGAGAAACCATAGTCGTCATAGATGGCGTCTTTGTAAAGGATCACGTGGTGGACTGAGCCACGCGTTGGTGAAATTGTGTCGCTACTGTAAAGACCTATAAATAATAAAAAAGCAATAATCTTAGGTAGAAAATAAAAAACTGTTAACAGCTGGAATGTAACGAGATTATTTACTTTTTGGATTTCAACTAAGCACCTACCTTTTCTTAAGCTATCTACAGATTTTTCTTGAAAGGTTGATTATGGTAATTACTATTTTTTTTAACCTATCAAGTCTATTACGTTACTGGTAATTTACAGTCTCTTTTTTATTTCAATATAAAAAAAAATAACAAAGGCAACCTCACAAATTCATGTTGATAGGTTGCAGTTGGACACTTTAATATGGAGTAAATTTATTCTAGAGGTCTAAGTAAAATTCATTGAAATTCTAAATTGTTAAATATCAATTACTTTCGGTATCGTTGAATATTACGACGTGATCCCTAAATATAAAAAGGAAGCTACTCGAATTTTATGATATAAAAACTTTTGGGATTTATTACCTGGCACATCATTTTCGTAAATAGGGCTCGTCGAAAATTGAAAACTCGTCCCTGGCATAACATGCTTAAGAGGCGACTTTTGAGGGGTAGTCACTGTGTAAATTCCGTTATTCAAATAATCACTGTCCCAATTTTGACGTCTATTCTTTGGCGAAACTATACCGTAAGGACCCATCTGGACATAGTCGCATTTGCAAGATGACCTTTCCATATTATGGATTTGGCAATCTTTCATGTTTGTCGTCAATATTTCTATTTGTTGAACGTCGTCTTCCCTTGTGATGTTCTTGTTCTTTATAGCGCTTTCTGGGATTATACATGTGTTTTCATAATGGAAAGTTTTGAGAGAGTTGTTCAGTGAGTAGTTGGGTAAAGGTAAGTCGTTAACGCTGTAAGGCGCAGCGGCATTGAAGTTGGAAGCTAGAAGTTTGTCTTCGTCAGTTGGAGAGTACGGTTGTTTATCAACTATCCGGGTTTTGTCTGGCACCGCGTATTCTATTACTTCTGAGGTAGCTGAAATTGAATAGTTTGGCTTATTAAACATTTGATTAGTTATCCAAACACGAAAACTTTGTAGGTAAATCAATGGTCGTTATAACACATATTATTATGATAGTTACTTACATACATATAATTTTAAGGTAGAGCAAGGTGACATTCCTCTGTTGAAGCTTTTTTGTCTACTTATCAATAACAATAATGTTATCAAGAGGCATATAGCGGTAACCAGATAATTAAGGACGCCAGTCGATTTTCAAACAAACGAGGTAACTTTGAAGCCTTGGTTCTCCGTCAAAGATTGACCTGTGATCTAATGATGGCCATCCAGGGAATGAATGGAGGAGATTCAGATCGCTTTAAACACCCAACTGATCTGATCAGCATTCTAAGAGATATAAGGATAATATGTTTGAAAAAAAACCACGAAATTAGCATAAAAATGTATGAAAATCCTGAAACTGAAATCTCTTAGAATGCTGATCAGATTAGTTAGATGTCTATTTATAACGATCTGAATCTCCTCTATTAACTTCCTAGATGGCCATCATCAGATCACAGCTAAGTTAATCCTTGGCGGAGAACCAAGGCTTAAAAGTTAACTCATTTGTATGAAAATCGACTGGTGTCCTTAATTATCTGGCATCAATGTGTATTATTTTTAGTAATGTATTTAATTGATATTTCCTTACCACAATTGGCACTAGTTCTAACTGGAGTGTTTTGATCCCAGGACTCAACGGCACTGTCGTTTGATAGTCCTGGGCTGGACGTGGAATGACTTGAATCCCTTGCACTGCACTCAGCGCTCTCCAGTGGGCCTATTAGGTAAATTTAGTCATACATTATTCTACTTTAGGCTTAAAAATATACTACACTATACTATATTAAGTACTACACTTCAATAGTAGACTGCAATAAAATTAGGTACAATAAAATTACTATTTCATTTTGAAAGAGCTTTGAATGTAAAAATTAAAGCGTTGTATTTGCCGCAAATATATTTTAATTGACCACATGACTTACAGGCGCGGTTTTAAACAGTTAACTCTATCAAATTTTACACGTTTTGCAAATTCAAAAGGCAAATGATTTAGTAATTTAATAAAATGTAGCATAAATGTTTCAATTCCAAAATTACCTGTTACTTTTCTACAAAGTTGTAACTGAACCCTTTGCCCACTTTGTTGCAAAAGTTTTATGGCTTCTGATAGTGGTTTGTTCAAAACACTTTCACCATTTATTGTAAGTAGTTCATCGCCTATTGCTAACTTTCCACACTTTTCTGCTACACCACCTGTAAAATACGAAACGACGTTAACTTGTTGTTTTATGATCACTTTGTGGTCACTCGTGTTTCTGTTATCTTTACCTTCAACGAGACCACTTAGTAAAATAGGTTGGTTGACATCTTCACTACCAGCAATTGTCAGCCCTAAAGGACCATTTTCTTGTTTGATTAGTTCGATAGTAAAAACGGCTGTATTTCCATTTTCATTACTTCCATGGCTTCTTTCACTTTCCTTTGCACTGTTATTAGGGCTGTCAGTATGGTGGCCAGAATCCTCACCGTTATGAACCACTGCTTTGATTTCAATGTTGCTAAAACTTTGTAATGTAAGTTTCGCGTTGTGTTTGTGAATGTTTGACCAATCTTCCGTCAGATCACGTTTCCGAATTTTCAGTGTAATTATATCTTCAGGTGAGTTTTGTAAAATGTTGAAGGCTGTATCCTAAAATTTAATATTTATTGTGTCATAGTGTTTTAGTTTTTAAAGCTATTATTTATTTATGAAATAGTTTGAGTGACATTTATTTTGAATAACATTATTTTTAATTGTTTCTAGAACTAGTTGGTTCCTTTTACAATTTTTTATAAATTAAAATTAGTTACCAATGAAAGGTTGTGTAATGGTTGACCATTGATAGCTAACAGCTGATCCCCTGGAGCTAGTGCACCACTTCGATGAGCTACAGAACCCGGCTTAATATCCGATATAACCATTGGTTCTTCATTGCTCAGCAGCTTTTGCTTGCATCCTGCGAAGAGTATGGAACAAAGTAATTAACTAAATAAATTAAGAATAATTAATTATGTCGGGACTTACACCATGTACCTGTTTATTTTTGAAGCTCTGATATTTCGGCGCAGTTGCATGCGCCATGCTCACGGAAGAACTTCTTTCGCCGAAATATCGGAGCTTGAAAAATAAACAGGTACATGGTCTAAGTCCCGACATAGTTTATTTTAATAACGTCAATAACCATGGACAATTAAAACAATTTAAACAAAATAAGGCCAATTTTGAAGTAACTAAAAAGATGGAAACATACGTATTTGTGTATTAAATAACAAAACAATAAAGTACAAGAAAACGAAAACTACATTTTTACGAAAGATAAAAGAACAAAACACGTTGTAAATGTGAAAGGAAAGAAACTTCCAACAAATCTGCTATTGCCATCATATTAAACAAGGTTTAAACAACCAAATTAAAAGTACCTGTTTTATTTCCAATACCTGTTATTGTAACACCAAGCCCGGCTGTCGATTTAGCTAATTTAACGTTAAATACTCCACTGGAAGCTTCTATAGTATTTGGCATACTGAACTCAACATTGAGCGTCAAATATTTGGGATTATGCGAGTCATTCCTCCGTTGTAATATTTCGTTAGCTACGTCAACTGTTAAATTTTCATGCCCATTTATGGACATAACTCTGTCTCTTATTTGAAGGCACCCAGATCTGGTAAGTAAAGTTGTATTTGATTAAAGGAACATTTGAAGAAATAGGTCAATATTTCAATGCCTCGGCATTATTTTAATGCTTAGCTTTATTGAATAAGTTTGTGTTTGAAATACAAATAATTTCAAATAATTTTGTTTAATTAATATATTTAGTTTCAAAAATTATTGAGCTCACGGCTTAAAAAGAGCAGAATTAAATATTTGCAAATATTACAAAGTAACCCTGTAAAAAAAATTTGCTTAATAAAATATTTTGTGTTATTTGAGTTGCTCGAACTTAAATACAATAAAATAAATTACTTTTTCTGGAGTAAATGTAATAAATTCCTATTGCTATCGCAGTTCGTCATAGACATAATTGAAACATCTTGGGTATGGAAATAATGTGGTTTTGTTTGTTTTTACCATGAGATTATTGAGGTTTCGAATAATATCTGTATCAATAAAGATTAGAATAAAAAGTTAGTTATTTTGAAACCACATATTCTCAACCTTTCTCCTTAAATAGACATATTTAATAATATGATGGATCAACGGATAATATTCAAATATATACAAAATGAAAAAATGAGCGCTGAAGAAGACACTCTTCTTAGAAAGTATACACTGGATTTATAGGAGAATTTTCATTGTAAAGCTTTGTGATCCCATTGACAAAAATATGAATGATCAAATAATTTAATAAAATTGTATCGTTCCGGAAACGTCATGACAGAAAAAATATTTCTGTATGATTACCACTAAACTTTCTTCAACGCTTTCACTTTTGAAGTGAGTTCTAACAAAGGCATAAGTTAGTTGTATTTTTTTCGATGTTTGAATTTTATTTTGCTCAAGTATTAAATTCAATCTTCAAATGAAATAAGTAATTTATAACTTTGTATTCCTTTATAAATTTTATTAAAAAATATGAACTTATGAGCCGTCTTTAAGGCTTAATAAATCTTCTACGTACCTATAAGCCGGTGATTGGGCAGCAACATGCGACACCACTAAAGTAGCATTCTCTTCATGTACCGCCAACCCACTGCTCTGCCCTGGCGGTACCTCCAGTTGGATATTCAACGACTCGGTCCGACACACGCTCAGACTCATATAGTTTTGTTGGTTGTCTGTGGGTTAATTAACTAGTCTGTTATTTACATCAGCCCAGTTGGGAACAAACATGGATTTGGGTACGGGCCTAAACAAACCAAGCATCTTGACCTTTCCTTTATCTTCGTGTCGTCGTGTAGTTGTTTTTGTAGTTGCAAACGAGCAATTGGGATTGTTATGCTTATTCAATTTGGGAGAACGTGTATGTATTTGATTTAATTAGCAGTGTTTCGGATCAATACTATTATGAAAAAAATATGTTTCTCATATTCCTGTACTGGCAATAGGTGTGAGTGTAAGTGATTTAAAATTTCCATTTGCGGAGTGACTTAATTTTGCACGAACACGTTTTTAGGCATAATATCTTAAATTTTAACAGTCTCAGTTTATTTGGGACTTCCGCCAAGTAATGCCTGATTCAATCAAATATTTAGATAAATTTATCAATAAGGAGGTCCTTACCATAATCATCTTGTAGGCCTAATTTGGGCATCGAACTTTGTCTGTAATTCCTTTGCCGGTGTTTCTTAGCATTCAGTGTCCCAGATATGGAATTTTCTGAAAAAAAACTTAGATTGAATTTGTAAAAAAAATTGCCCATTTTATAATAATTGAAGAAAAAACATTATTTTTCACATTTGAAGGTGGCGTCATACAGTTGCATCATCCATCCATCCGTTCATCCGTCCGTCCATCCGTCCATCCATCCATACAGCTACATACCTACTTGATATAAATCTAATCTTTTCAAATAATTTCATTTAATCAATGAAGAAAGTGGAGAAAAATGTAGTCTCATTCTCAAAACTTCACCACTAGATTATATCCTTAGCTTAAGCCAACGCATACGTATACGTAAGCAAGATATTTAATCTATGGCAATTCTTCACAAAGTTCTTACATCTAATGCTAACTTTTATCGGAAAGTAGCTCCAATGGATCACGAGGGCGTGGATTCTAAAGAGTAATTACCATAAACTTTGCTTTAAAACCCCAGTAGCTCAACTAAGTATCAAAACACTTCGATTCTTGTTGAATCTGAATCGAACCGAGTCATTCATCAGCAGAAGCACATTATAGACATCCAAACTTCAGCCTTTTGAGTTATACGCAGAACTTTGATGTTCATACGTACGATATTGAAAGACTGTTTATGTTATGAGCGGTTAGCGATTACTAATTATGCGAAAAATATTTCAATGTCCTCGTCTATGTTAAGCCCTAACGACACTTGTAATATGCCACTATAGTTGTTTTTTTAATTTAGGATACAAACAATTAGACCTATAAATCCATAGATTTTATAAAATTACACATAGTCATAGTGTTTTTGGAAGTAAGTACTAACATAAGTAAATAAGTGGTTTAGAAAATAAACAATAAATCATTAAACTAAATTTGAGACTCTGGCACAATCCACTGACCAATTCAGACCATTTCGAATTCTGAATCGGCATAATTGGTCAGTGCATTGGGCCGGAATCCCAAGGGTTCGAGTCCCATCTGAGGTGCCACAGGCGACTTGACTTTTTTTAGTACATCATTTGTATTAACAAGAACAAGAAAATGTGAATTGAATAGGAATCAATTACGCCTCTTGTAGCTAACGCCACACCGCTAGTTTGCTTTCAGCTTGAGCTATTCAGGATAAGTTTGCTCTGGACTGACGGAGAATTAACTCGGTAATCATTGCGTCTCTCTCACCCCTACTACTATTAACTGAAATTCGAGCCATTTTATTCGTGTTATGATTCCTGGCATGACCACGAAGGATTTTGTGGTACATATTCATGAAAAAAAGTGAACTTTAATTTACTTTTGAACAAAAAAAATGTACTCTTCTTGCAGAAGGTCTATAAGCTGTGCTTCTAGTTTCGACGTTTCGGCCTACGTGTACATGTTTTTTTTATTTTCTTTATTTTGACAACATTACATACATGCTCCGATTCCAAAGTAAGTAGCTAAAGCACTTGTTTTATGGAAATCAGAGACAACGGTGGTACCACAAACACCCAGACCTGAGCCAATATAGAAAAGTTCGTTTTCCTATATTGACTCAACCAAGGATCGAACCCGGGACCTCAGAGATGGCGACACCTTGAAAACCGGTGTACAAAGCCACTCGACCACGGAGGTCGTCAAAATATAGGTATACATACCTAAAGTGTTCGTGCCCGGGAGGAGTTTTCTGGCACGACGACGCGAGATTTTAGGATATTGTGATCATTTTAAGGATTATAAGAAGTACAAATTGTAGAAAATATATGTACTCAACTTTACAAGTCAAATTACAGGTGAATTGAGCGGTTCTTCGCTCCTTCGTGGTCATGCCGCGAATCATAACACTCTTATTCGACGTTTACAACGACTTGAAAACCACTAATTGGGTACTTGGGTAGGTTTTCTACTGACAAGATGAACTGATGGTATGGATGGAAAAATGTACTAATTGTTATATAAAATAGGTTGAAAATTGTGTAAAAAACTAAATAAGATTTTTCGCTTACAATAATATTAGTATTTTTTTAAATAAATAGTTGTATGAAGAAGTTTTTTTGATGAAAATTATCCGCGTGTTTCATAAACTGTTAGTTAAACGGACCCCTTTCAAACAATATTTTAGAAAAAGAAATCAAGCCAAATATTAAAAAAAACACTTTTATTGGTAGCTTCATTACGGGAAGGGCTAAATGTGGATTTCTAAATAAACATGGACCACACTTTAAGAAACACAGAGCTAAATGAAGGGCCATTTGCTACGCTACTTTTAAGTAAGTGAAATTCGTTCTAAAACCAATTGTGACGTTTATCTCCTTAAATGCTTAAGTTGCGCGGCAGAGTTTCAGTTCCTTATTTACCGAGAGAAAGGCTTGGGAAGAGCTAACTTACTTAAGCCAACAACTATTTACACCCACCTCTAGTGAATTTTCCACCGCCGTGACCTATTACGTGTCTTGGAGCCACGTGGAGCCTCGTAAAACCTCCTTCACAGTTTTCCAAGTAGCACATGACCTCTTCAGCTGTGTAGTTGTTCCCGTCGATGACATGATCATCGAAAGCAAGGACTTGATCACCTGGATGGAGAGCACCGCATCTGAAAATTAAATGGAGTTATAGAAACTTTAAGATAAACAACGTCGATTTTGTTAACTGAAATACGAAATAGAAATACGGAAGTGAAACGTACATTTTCCCAGTTTCACAACCTTAACAGCTTAAGATAGGAAACTATGTATGTATATCCTCAAATTTTTACTCGACCTATTACTACATTAAAAATTCAAAAATGATTTTTGAATAGTCTTCCGCAAGAGTAGGGTACACATAAACATTTCCAAAGGGATTTTTGAATAGTCTTTCGCAAGAATAGAGTGCTTTCATGCCTCCTTCCTAAAGTCTATTCTTCCTTATTGAGTATCTAAGTAATATTTATCGAAAACTAAACTCATACAATTTAGACCAAGGCAAAAATAACCACTTTACATTAACTTCATTTATAAGAATTATAATAATTTAGAATGTGTACCATACAGGATTTTAATCCACTAGGAATTAATATAGATACCAATATAAATTGAAAGAGTCATATCAGTCAGTCATAATTATTTCAATGAGGTGGGAATTTGATTTTACAAGCGATTTTCGATAAAAAGCGCTAATTGTGTGTAAATACCGCATTAAAAAATTGAATTCCATAAGAAAATTTAAAGAGTTGTTGGAAAACTGTTTGTACACTACGCAGGAGTTTTTGAGTTTTGTGAATCATTATTTAAAAAAAAAAAATTGTACCTACTGTGTTGTATTGTACCTGTTTTGTATTGTATATTTTGTATAAGATACATCAAAATGTTATACTTAATTAAGTGATACTTAATTTAATTGTAAATTGTAGTGCCGTAACGGGATTCATGATGATAATTCCCAATATTTACCACCATATAAATCTCATGAGACAATAATAGTAGATTATGCAATAAGGGCTTAAAGTAGTGTATTGTGTCCCGGGCGCTATTATTGAACCCCGAGTACGAGGGATTCTATGGTTAACTCCCGAGCGGAGCGAGGGAGTTAAGGCTAGAATCCTGAGTACGAGGTGTTCAAGATCGCCCATGACAAATACACATTTAAGCCCGCGATGCATACTCTACTTTTTATACTTTCTGCGAGGCAATTGAAACCAATGACTGTTATAAAGAAAGTACTTAAGTAATTATTTAAAGTTAGAATAATAAAATATGAAAAATTAAGAATATTTATTGAAAATTAAAAGTTATGTAAGAAACATTACACCAATTGTGCAACGACAAAGTTACATTCTTTGGTACATTTGTAGTTGGGTTAGAGTTTATGTTTTTGTCGCCTATTCTGTAGTGGTCAGTTCGACATTCAAATAAATCCTTCTTGGTGCGCGGGTGAAAATGAATTTCGTAAAAAGTTTTCATGATAACATACAGCCTAACTCAGAATAAGATCTCATTGCACCTAAACTTTTTTGAAACCAACATCGATCAAGCACGACTACAAGGGTTGCATTCCAAATTCAAATCACATTATTCCCCATGGGAAAAATGACTTACTTTAGGAAAGGTTTGCATGACACATAATATGCCATTGACGAGCAGGTAGTATAAAAAGATATTTTTATTTGTATTGTCTTTACAAACCTGTCACTGATGCTAGCAGGCAGTATACTGTCAATGTAAATAGCATTATTCGTTCCAACCCTCTGGTAAGTATCTGATCCCGTGCTGTACACTTCGTCTGAATACCTCTGGTTGGTCAGAAACAGGCCGAGATCCTCATTACAAGGCCTCTCTATCTCTATGAGTAAGGGACCTGTAGCCAGCTTTACTGATTCCATGATTGACACGTCATATTCTATAGTAAGGCTTGTCACTTGTGGACAGTTTTGGAGGATCTGATAGACGTCAGATAGCGTTTTATTTGTTAATGATATCTGAAAAAAAAATAGTTCTTGCAGTTATTATACTACCTGTCGTGTATTGTCCACCACATCACTGTGGTGTGGTTTACAATTGTTTTAGGTAACCACACATCACTAGTCGGCAGTCGGTTATAAATATCATTGGTTTTGAATATCCAATTCGATGACATTTTTAATTACCATTATCAATCTTTAATGTACGATGGGTTAATATTTTATTCATCTATTATTTTACTGTTAAAATACAATTTATCAAGTTATTGAAAAACCAACATATGTAATTTTAATTTTAATGTAGTCAATAAAATTTCACATTCGAATCAACAAAAACATTCTGAACATTTTAAGCAATCAGTTGAAACTTTTCTAAAAAGGTACTAGAAAACAAACAGCAGCTCATCAAGGTCAAGTAGGTAGGAGCTGGTGACGAATAGTTTTTTCTAGTAATTAACAAAATTTCAATAAAAAGTATTTAATAAGTTAAAAAAGACTTAAAATCCTTACTCACATGGTCTACTTTCAGTAATCTATCACCGGGTTTAATCCTGGAGGTGTTATACGCCGCACCACCAGGTCTCACATGGGTGACCACTAATGGTTGTGCATCTAAGGACCTGCTGTTCAATACCAGGTCTGCGCTCGGTGCTGAGTTTTCGGGAAGACCGCCCCTGATCGTAATTCCCAGGGAACCATTTATTTTATCAACAGGAACTTCTGCTAGCTTCGTTGTAATGTATAAGGAATTTTGTGATGCTGGAAATAGAAAAAAGTTATTTAGTTTTTCTACATAAAAGCCTTAGGTGTCGTGTACACGATGCCACCCCTGCGCCAATACCGTCTGTCGCCGCACCTCTACGCTGCTATACGAGACTCGTAAAGCCCGCCACCTCGCCGTCACCGCGCCGCTACCGCTTGATTTCACTATACCACTATACAGTTGTTAGCAATAGATTGCTAGCCATGAAGATCACACGTGTAGCGTTGACATAGTCGGCCGGTAATGGAATAACAAAATCAAATACTGGGGCAGCGGCGGCGGCGCGGTTGCCGCGGTTGCGACATCGTGTACACGAGCACTTAGTTGCAAACATAGCTTTGTGTTATGCTTTATTTGATGATATTTTTCAACATCTCTTTATTTGTAACTATGGTTGAATTTATTCAAAATTATTGTATATAATCTTTCATCATATTCAGGAGATCATTTATACACTAGACTATCTTCAAAGTTCGTCCTTGTTGGGCAACGGCGAATCAGATACAAGAACAATATTGCCACATTAATGCTCCATCTTCAGAACTTGGTACAAAGTTATTTAATATAACTTAACTAAACAAAATTACTTACACTAAGTAGAGTACTCAAGGGAGGCGTTGTAGTAAAACATATATTATTTAACTTGGATGTTATAAGTACTAGCAAAACTGACGTAAACTCCTTACATTTTATAAGTTTTTGGACCTTGAAGCTAGAGTTGATTTATACAAGTAGTAAAATATTCATAGATTTATCTGATTTATTCAAAATAAAAATCCTTGCAAAAGTGTGGAACATACTTTGATAGTCACAATGACGCTAATTCATTTTCCGAAAATGCCAATACATCCCCCTGATACAAAATGAACGCATCTGAAAGCTCAGGGAAGCGTGAATCGATCAATATGGGTCTTATTTCCAAGAAAATTGGTTTTATTTTCGATTTTCATTACGAGCTGCCGAGAAAGGAATTCCTTTGCTTGGGCTATGATGCTTTTATAAAATTCAATACCATTTTAAGACTGCTGTACATTTTTCTTTTATGCTAGGTATTTCAAATTGAGCTTTTATGGCTTTAGGGAGCTTTGGGGCCAGTTAAGCAGTGGCAATGTTGGCGTTGTTCACGGAATGATATATCTACTTAAGGCTGCATAGTCTGCACACTATCGCCGCCATTGAAAAATAAAAATAGTGCCTAAATAAAGACGAAATTGTGAATTATCTCTCTACTAATGCCTAAGAAACATTATTTTCTAGCCTAACGTTCAGTTTAATGGAGTTTTTTTGCGAAAAGTGGCCACTTTTAACAATAAAACTTCATTTAACTAAACTACTGGCTAGAAAATATTGTTTAAGCGATAAAAGAACCACAAAGCTTCTACGGAGTGCACTACAGACAGATAATTCACATTTTCGTCTTTATTTAAGCACTATGATTTTTTTTCCAATGGCGGCGCTAGTTTGCAGACTACGCAGCCTTAACCCTTCAAATGCATAAATGGATATTATAATTTTGAACGTACAATACTATTCACTTTGGCTCCAAAGTGGATCCTTTTGTAATATTGTAAATGTTACTTCCAAAACCCAAATCAATAATGTTAGTTTCCTTGTGGCTTAATTCATGTAACCCGTAATAGATAAAGTGGGGTTATTCAGGACTATTCACGAATTTAATGTTCTTTTCAAATTAAAGTGTTCATTATCTAATGTCAGCTATTTAATATACCCATAGTAAATGCCTCATATAATTTAAATTCGTCGGTTATCAGCTCATCTATAAACATAATGTGCCTTACCTTACTTACTAAGTAATGTTTTATTTCGAAAATCACAACGATTATGACTAAAAGTAAATAAAATTTTTAAATCAGAGAAGGTTCACCGGTACCAAGAAAGGGATGTGTTTTTGCTAGTCTTACTGAACTTTGGCGAAAATTTCCCGTGAGAAACTTATTCAAATAGCTGAACATTTGTTGAAGAGAGAGCAGTGAAATATTATCTTAGTTATAATAATATTTAAAGAATAATTATTTCTTCTTTCAGAGTTTGATATGTGGCTGAGCGGCCAGAAACGCTATGTTTATCATAATTAGATTTTTGGTCAAATTAAAATAGGGAATAAAACTAAATTGTATTTTCCGTAACCCTTTATGTAAGTTTTCTTTTAGTATCATTGTTTAAAACCGGATTTTTTCTCTGAATTTCAAAATATTATTTTATACTCTACATTTTTGTATATTAACCAACTCACCATAATTAGGCATATAATACTCGACTTCGAGCGACGCTCGTTCCTCCACATTGTCCAGGAGTCGGAGCACCTCCTCATTGGTGAGCCTGGCGGTGGATATCCCGTTGACGCTGCAGATCCTGTCTCCAGGAGCCAGCCGGTCGGACTCCTGGGCTACGGAGTCCTTGGTGAAGCCCACTATTGAAGGTACGATGCCGGGTTCTGATCGACCTGAGGACAAAAAATGGTCATAATTATAATGAATTTCTAAAATAATTAGGCGGTATTTACATGGGTTGACTTGGCAGGCGATTTTAGTCGATTAGCGCTTTTTATCGACAATCGCTTGTAAAATCTAATCGCCAACTCATTTTGTTTGTGTTTAGATTTAACAAGAGATTGTCGATAAAAAAACCGCTAATTGATTAAAATCGCCTGCAAGGTTGCCTGTCAATTCGACTCGTGTAAATACCACATAAATGTTATAACCACCGTGTTATAATTATTTTTTGTGCTTCGTTAATTTACGGCAAGAGTGATACTTCGGTTTAATTACAGTATCGTGAGTCCACGCTAACGATATCCGAGCATAGTAAAATAAGTTCAGGCACTAAAACAAGTTTCCAATTTGGTAAGTATAACAGATACGAGTAAGGTATTTTTATGTAAGTATTTCTAATGATTGTTGAGACAATAAATGGTTCATTTTTTTCTTCTTCTATATTTCCTTTTTACCTATGGAACCGTTGCTACGTCTTGAAATGATAGCGGGTTTTAAAAAGATAAAATAATCAGGTGAATATATTTTGGATAAGTTTTTTTAGGACTATGGTAATGCATGAACGGTATCCATACTTTAATTTAAAAAGAATGAAATACAATAGTATATGAAATTACGGAAGCAGTTCATGAAGAGTATGCTGACAAGCAACTATGAAAACACGCGATAAAAATAAAATTTTTAAAAAAAAAAACACGACTAGCTACTTTGATTTTTTATCTAAGAAGCCCTACACTGCAATGACACTTTTTTTAGTTCGTATTTTGACAAGACAGACGTGTTTTTATTTTACTTTTTCAACTGAGTGACAAATTATATAGTTTTGGTATGTACTTATCAAGCTTCATTAATACGCATATTATTACAATTGAAGATATTTTTTTTCTCAAAATTGCATCATGCATCCTCCACGCTATAGTTTTATGTATGTATATAGCCAGTGTCAGTCGAAATGATGTAAAGATTTTAATGATAAACTGTTCAGGCAATTAGAAATAATAGTAGAACAAAAAACTCACATACATACATATATGAACCATGAACACAATACCTACACTCTTTTTTAGGCAGTCGAGTAAAAAATCACCCTTTGTCGTATGCTGTACGCGACCTACTCATTAGTACACATACAACCACTCCACTGTGATGTGATTACGCTGGCAAGTTCGAAAGTCCATAAAATATCGAAATAGATCGTAGCGTGAACTGTGACGTCACTGGAGCAACGTTCATTCAGGCTAGAGCTCTGTACACACAAGGTCAAATAGATTCTGAACGATAAAACTAAAACCGTTACGTCGTCATTTAGTTTATATTTACCTAAAAATCATTTGTTTAGTTTTGGAATTCACATTTAAATTATCAATGATAGGCATCCTGCCTAGGAGCCTTCCCTAGGCATAGCTTTCAACAATGTTAACAAAACCAAAGCGAATATTTTTCTGTAAACGAAACTGAAATAGTAACGATTCAGTTTGGGTTTTGTCGTTGAAAATTAGCGCGATTGGGCCCCTGTATTTTTAACTACAGCGTTCTAAACAAACTCCGTAATTATATTTTAAGCGATAGATTTTAGTTCCAACGAATTTTGAGTCGTTTTGAATGTTTTTATAAGTTTTATTAATATTTTAAGACTTGGAATACCATTGAAATTATCGGTTGAAAAATGCTATAAAAAGGGATAATAGAACTAATGATCGTCTGTATTTATAAATGTAATAAAGGGCAGTGACTTTTGAGATTGAATATTTTGTGAAATTTAAACTACTAGGTAGGTATTTCAGAACTGATAAACATAAAAGAAATAATGTTATGTTAGGCTGTTATACAAGAATATTTGTAAAACACCAACAACCTCGCAGGAGTAGATTACTAACATCATAAGCAACAACGTTTGTTCTGCGACTTTTCTGAAAAGACAAAATAATCGACTTTTCATACAAAACTCGATCACTTGTTCGGGCACTTGTATGGAAAGTCATATTTCGGAAAAGTCATAGAAAAACTTTATTGCCTATGATGTTAATAATCTACCTCTGCGAAGTTGTTGGTGTTTTACAGATAAACCTGTATGACTACGTTACGCAAAGAATCGTGTCTGATCAGATGCGTCAGTTTGAACCAGGCTTTATGGCGTTAAACTTTAATTTGGTCCAATGAACCGATTCACTTGTATGTACGTAACAAGATGTACTTGTTTTCATGAAAGGTAACAGAAATTTTACATGTAATGTAAACTGTATCTGCTTATTGCATACGAAGGATCGTGACAAAAAAAAATATGTTTCCTTAGTCAAGTCAACGAGGAACCCTTATAGTTTGCTACTGTTCGTCTGTCCGCCCGTTCGTCCGCGGCTTATCTCAGGTTTCCTAAATACTAGAAAACTGTAATTTATCATGAATGTGCACTTCATGTAAAGGTGGGGATGAATTTTTTTTTCTCATTAATCTCGTGTGCGGCGTAGTTGGATATGTCTTTCAATAATATTTTAGGTTTAAGAAAACCACTTTTTATACAATACTAAATAATATACTAGAAAAAATAGGACTCGCACCAGATCATGTTCTCGGACGGGAATCGAACCCGCGACCTTTGGATATCCGGTCCAATGCTCTGACCGCTGAGCTACCGAGTCACTAGTGGGAACGTCGAATTTCTCCTAGTATATCAACTCTTACGCTGCAAGCCAGCGCCATCTCACCAATGTAGAAGGAATTAACTTCGACATTCAACTGAACATCTTACCAGATATTTTTAAACAGTTGATTAAGATGAGAAAGCTATATAACTTTTTAAATTTTGAGATTTAAGCATTCACTAGCTCAGCGGTCAGAGCATTGGACCGGATATCCAAAGGTCGCGGGTTCGATTCCCGTCCGAGAACATGATCTGGTGCGAGTCCTATTTTTTCTAGTATATTATTTAGTATTGTATAAAAATAGCATTGTGAATGCTTAAATCTCAAAATTTAAAAAAACCACTTTTTGATTTAGGGATCCGTTTGCAAAATTTTAAACTTTAAAGTGCAAAATTTTGTTAAAGTCAAGTATTTTCTTTCATATTTTGTAACTAAAATAAATATTCGATTATTTTTGCCAAAATGTCTAGCTATACTATCCGTCGTTCATTTTTCAAGCGAAAAAAAATAATTGTAGGGTTGACTTTTATTGCGTTTTATTTTACTAAACCTGAAATAGTATAACTTCAAAATATTGACTCATCCCCGTACATTCATAGACACTTCGCAAAACCTATGAGTAACGTCTGCCACTAGTCTAGCTAGTCCAAAAGAGAAAAGTGATTCATAAGCCACAGGTTTTTAAATAGTGGCTGAAATGTGATCACCCAGAGGTGGATGACTCGACAGAATCAGGTCAATTACGACTTTACGACAGTGAGGCGTCGCCGTTTATAGACCTTTCTATATCCGTATTAAGGTCCGTTTTAATAAGGAAGTAACATAGTTTAAGTATGTATAGTGTGATAACAACTAATTCGACTTTGCTTCTGAAACTGTAGATAAATGTAATGGAAAACCATACGCATTGATGGACACTGTGTATGATATAATTTTATAATAACAACGAAGTTACATGATCAGTAAGTCTTCACTGTGTATTTTAATGTTTATTGTAAAGACAAAATTACAAATTGAATTTCACCTAAATTGTTACGTTATAAAGAACTACTTAGTAGTTCAATTTAGGTATTTCAATCTCAGTTCTCATTTGAATAAAAATATTCAAGGTTAGTTAAATTTTGTTTTTTTTTTATATATAATTGGAAAGAGTAAATTCGATAACAGAGCTACGACGTGTCACATACATGTTAAATGAAACATGTATTATCATGTACATAGCATCATTATGTACACGCATAATGATGCGTGCTCTCGTCTCTTATATTTGCGTATAGTATACGCAGTCGCCAATCGCCGCACCGCGTGGCCAGTGAAGTGCCGTACGGCAACACGACTTGCGAATTCTTACCACATGGCTTGTGATGCCTTAAATCTTAAATTGTGAACTAGCCTCTGTGCGGTAAGTAAGACGAGGAAACAGAGCGAGTCGAGAGCGCAATAGAGTGAAAATTCGCTCGTCGCTTCGCTGTTCGCCGCTTCGCGTGGCCTGTTACATGTTACATTACACGGGCTCGTCGCACCGCACCCTAAGTGTTAGGGATAGATTGCGGTCTTCTGATTTTCATCTGAACGGGATTTAGGGCGCTTTGATGAGGGTGGGCCGTTTGTTTTTGTGCTGATTTCAAATGTAATTGTTTTTATCGCCTGTTTCGACAGACTTTATTGACTTGTTACGTTTTATGGCGATCGTAAATTATGAAGTTTGAATCGAATTTGAGAGCGATCTAAAGCAGGTTCAGTGTCTACGTTTTGTGTTTGAATGACCTAAGTAAAGTTTTGTGAAGAATTTTTTTATTGTTTTGTGAGAAATATTTTTTTAACTAAAGTTTTTATACATATGTAAAGAAAATCACTTATTAATTTTAGTTGTAGCTTTTCTTAAAACTTTTTTTACTCGTCCGTGAATTTTACTAATTGTTCTGATAGTTTGAATTTGCCGCTTTACCTACAAAGTCCACATGTCACAACTAACAGCTGTGACATTGCGAATTGCGAAGTATTAAAGTGAGGTTAAAACGGTTTTAAATATTGTGTGTAATAAACTTTTGCAAAATATAAAAAAGACCTGAAATAAAGGCTTTAAATGTTGTTTCTTTGTTATTTCAGGTAAGTGGAAACAAAATTGTTTTGGGTAAGTGTAATAGGTATAATGTAAAATAGTAAATAAAAACTTTGTTATTTGAGAGAAACGCAATTTCGTCTTTATTTTGAAAAAGAAATACCTATAACATATTATACATAATTATATCTGAGAATAAATGAATTGAATTGAATTGAAATAAATAAGAAAGCATAAATAATATTTATGAAATTCATAGACTTGTGTCAGCACCTTCACTGCTACTCACATTTGGCGAAGCACCTGAAATATGCCCCGTTGGAACAGGGCTACATTTTCATCATGTTTTGATTGTTATTATTATTGTTTTTTATTTAATTTATGATTATTTTAAGACATTATTAATTTATTAATAATCAAGACCCATCTCTAATTTGCATACCAATGTTATTTGGTTAAATGTGAGAAACGAAATCGATAAATGTTATAATCTTGTGCTGACCACATTTACAGCAATAATAATAATTATTATTATTATTATCCCTTTAGCGGCAGAAACAGCGGGTTGTTGAGGGTCGGAGACATACAATTTTTCAGAGACTATGGGCGTCGGCTTAGACAAAAAACTGTGACCCCCGCTCTGGGTCCTTTCGGGTGCAAAGGTTGTCCATTGCCATCCCACGCGGAAACGCAGCCTGCGTTATGCGCGCATTTGCGCTGTGGACTACTCGGGGTGATCTATAGACTAAAATGGATTAAGTAATATTTTCAATATTACTGTAAGTAAATACAATTAAGTGAATAATATTATAATATTAAAATAAAGTTAATTTATGAAAAAAAAACATAATCTAGTTTAGTCGAGATTATTCTACGTTTGCCAACTATTTCGATATCAAAAAGCGTTTTCAATTTATAAAAGGGCCTATTTTTTTTTTATTTGACAAGAAATCCATTTAGTTACTCAATACATTCAAATTGCTGTAACAAATAGGAAATTGGAAAAGCAAACAATTTCATAAAATATAACGTAAAATTTTAGAATATAAAAAACAACTTCAAATATGAGTTCCTAGGTAGCTCTAGCTACTTACCTAACCTAACCCTCTAGGGTTAAAACACGTTTTTGCATTAACAAACAATAATTTGTTTCACTACATCCAAGAAGCAATTCACAATACTCTTCCACTTGGTAATGCGTTGTTTCACGACACATGTAGTTGACGTGGAACATGCAATTTGCAAGCACATCTCAAGAGGTTTTCGATGGAACAATCTCATTTGAATATAAAGGATGCTTAGGTTGCAGAAATAAACAAAGAGATTGCAAGTAGATTTTCATCTTTCAATAATTCAAACTTGCGATCATTAGAGGGTTGGCGACAGATTATTCAATGTACACACGACACCACGTCAGGTTATACTGTGAAAACAGCTTTTATTAAGTAGGGCATAAAGGCGGTCTCAAGGTCAAAATGTATTGTCTGAGGTGACGTCGTGTGTACTTAAACGATAACACTTGAATAAAAAACAACAATGTTAAGTATGCTATAATAGATTCTGTAGTGGCTTTTCTTTATTTTGAACTATCCAATTAAAAAATAAGAACTTTTTTGTTGAAGTCCACGGGTATGTTTTCGATTATCTTTTGAATTATTATTATATTGATTAATTGCACAGATTTTAGAAAATAATATCACACCACCTGTCAACCAACGTCAAGCCGAAACGACGAAACGTGATTGAATAACCAATTTATTTTTTGTTAATGTACTGAGAAGTATTTCTTCAGTTTTGTACTTTGTGAAGCACGATATGAATTAACCTAAAAATGTAAAAAGAATTGACCAAACTTTCATTATAACGTCATCTGAAATTTATGCGCAAATTGACATTAAACTTTTTACGGGAATTTTATTTTTGTCCGTATATCTCGATGGAGCAATCCAAACATCGGATTTCCAAAACATTTGCATCTCCAGCTCACAAGTTATGCTAATCTAACGGCAGCAAGCTGCGTTACATGCACTTCGCAGCCGCAACGACTGCCGCTACAATGCAGTTTGAATGCAGTCCAAAGCTGGCGTGTAATGACGTCATAATGATGGTAATTGCGAGCGATGGACGCTTATGTTGCAGATTAAGGGAAATATACGCGACGCTGTGGTCTTGTGCGTCTATTGCAGATCCAATAAGGTATACTGTAACTTATTTACAGCGTTAAATTCAATTCTTAGATTTTCGCGCGAGTTTTTAGTGGCTCTACAGGGCGTTAAGAGAATGATATACTCTGCCATAGGCTTAAATGAGTTGCGTGACGTATTTGGAGTAGAAATTATACACTTTAAAATAGTCAAAAACTCTCATACCAACATTTTAAGTCACAATCTTTTAACTCCCAATAAACCATATAATCGTATAGTTCGCAGTCAGATATTCACATCAAAATAACTATGCAAATGACATTGAATCGGATCATTTGGGTTGGTTCGCATCAATAGCCGTCCATAACGTTACTGCTAATGAACAGTGATTGTTCGTTTGTACTAAGTATATGCTATTAGGTCGGTCCGATTGATTAAACGAAAATACATTGACGTTATTGACAGTAATATGTGGTACAATGCGGAACATTAGCGGAGATAGATGATATCCTGATTAAATGGGAATGATGTTCATTTGTTTATAGGAACATACAAGAGAATAACAAAGGCATTTTAATAACAAATCCCTTTCAGCCATTAGCCATGCTTCTTAATCGGTTACGTACGATGAATTAACGTAGGTTCGTAAGCAGTCATTTTAACTTTTTAAGAATTTAGATTTTAACTTACATGCTCATCGAATACTTATGACTCACGGGGAATTAACAGTGCCCAACAACGGGTTTAAGAAAAAAAAAACCTGCATCAAAAGACAAGTAAACTGAAAAGATGGAAACAAGATCAAATATTAGGGGCAACATGCAGTCTGCAGGCATGTATAATGTGATATTATGAATGATTTGATTTATTAGTAAATTCTATGCCTCCGAACGCATGTTATTATGTTGCCATTAATAATCTAGTTTCTATCTTTTCAGTTGACTTGACTTATAATGCAGGCGGGTTTTTTAGTTTTTTTAATTTATTTATTTTATCAATGTTTTTTATTAACCATATTATTATATTACGGTCATAATATACCTTTTTGAAATCCTTACGCTAAGCCCTTTAATTTAATACCCATATTGCAGTATTCTAAAAAAAACAAAAAACAATACTTTGAATACATTATTCGGTGTTATTACACCGCACAGCCGTCATTATGGTTTTTAACGTCACTTACCTAAGAATGATGTCCTCTACTGTCATAACCAGACCTCCGTACACGAGAACATAGACAACAATGTTTTTCCAATTAATCAATCAATGATAATCTCTAACCCGCCTGCTAAGCGTGGAGATTATGGCGACGTCTTCTCACGGGAGAGACTTTGACTCCTGGACTACTCACGATAATAATGATGAATAACTATAAGGATATAAAATGAAAATATCTCTTGAGGAGGCCTAAAAAACAAACAAACACACATACCGCATCACAGTTGATCACTGTCACTAAATCTTTCCTTCTCTTTTATTTTTGTAGTAATTAATAGTAACATCTCTATGCTTACAGTTTGTAGTTCTATTATTGCGTAAAAAAATTTTTTTGGTTGAACATCTGATCATGATGCAGTACATCGGGCAGCAAAAGTCAAAACAGCCATGAGGTAGTCCAACCTCCGGTAGGAGCGAAACGACAAGAAGATAGGCACAGGAAAGAATGGAAAAGGAGGACGGACTGCGCTGACCCCAGATACAGACAGAAACAGAGATAAAGGTTAAGAAAATGATGATCTGATATTAAAGGGTATATTGTAGCCTAAGATTATAGCATTTCAAGTAATTTAAACACATAATAATATTTAATTTTTAAATTTTGAGATTTTAGCATTCACAATGCTATTTTATACAATACCAAATAATATACTAGAAAAAATACGACTCGCACCAGATCATGTTCTCGGACGGGAATCGAACCCGCGACCTTTGGATATCCGGTCCAATGCTCTGACCGCTGAGCTACCGAGTCACTAGTGGGAACGTCGAATTTCTCCTAGTATCGATTCCCGTCCGAGAACATGCGATCGGGTGCGAGTCGTATTTTTTCTAGTATATTATTTGGTACATAATAATATTCTCATAGCATCCTTTATTTTTTGTGCGGTACATATAACACGAGTGCATGCATGTGTCAATGTGTTGGCAGCGTCTGGGCCGTTTCTCATGCAAATACGAACATTTAAATATTTAAAGGCACGCGCGAAACGCGTTTTAGATGAGAACTGCACTGACCTAGACGGATTTAGACAAGAATTCGTCTTAATTTGGTGCTGCTTTGCTGTATATTTTTTGAAAATATTAAAATTAAATTACATTTTATGTTCATGGTGGCTGTTAAGTTTGATTTCTTTGCAAACAACCATCGACAAATTAATTTATTGACCTGACTCTTGTCAGTCCGCATCAATGTCGTAATTTAAAACAAATCGTAGCTTAATAATCGTCATGTTTCATCATCATATCAGCTATAAGCAATTCTGGGTATAATAACTTAAAAAAATGAGTTCAGTTTTTACTGGTCTTATTCTTGTCGTACCATTCCAGTAAAATATAGGACTAAGAAGAAGCCGGTGATGCAGCGGGATTTCCTGGAGTGCCCTATTCACTCGAGCTTTTACAATTTTAAGGTTATAGCCTTAAAATTTTCTCGGGAACACATATAAGAGCATAAAACACTCCTTATAGCCATGATGAAAAGCTAATTTGCATTAGTGGGAATATCGAATTAGATTTTCAAAGGTTTTAAAAAATCTTCTAGAATCTAGAGTACCATGAATAATTTATTACGAGATTTGAATTGACTGGCAATTTTCAACAGTAAAAATAGTCAACAGTGCTATAACAGTCTTATATTTGATTCACGGAGTACCAGGATGTGTTACGTGATCAATGTATTGGCAGCTGAAACCGTTTCACATGCAAATGAGACCGTTTCAGTATTTGAAAACGTAAGTACAGGAAACATGAAAGGCAATGACTTCTATGTTGTGAAAAGTAACCGTTGATTGATCCAAAAATCTCTATGTAAAAGTATAAACCATTTGAAATATACTCCAAAAACGTAGAGTATCAGCACATAACGGTCTTGGCCTGTGGATTGAATCTCTTGGAAATTTAAACTCTATAAAACTCATCTATTTTTGATGCAACGAATAGGCTAATACAGCTGTCGCCTCGGGTAGTTATCATTGCGATTTGTTTCCTTAACAGCTGATGTGTATTTGTCTGATATAATAAGGTATTGAATGCTAAGGATAAAACCACTTTCATGAATACTAATAAGCTACCGTTTATCTCAAAAAAAAGCTAGCAGTCATTTCTGAAAATCAGCCGTTTCAATGTCGTAAAGAGCTTTTCTGCACTCCTGAAATATTCTTAAGGCTCCTATATACCTCAAGTGGCACCCTCATTTCAATTAAATTTATTGCTCGCTAAGTGCATAAAGTATCGAAAATTCAATGTACAGATTGAAGCTAAGGTTCTATAGTTGATTTACAAACAATAACTTCATTAAAGTACAGTTCGTTGAAGTATTAGTTCGCAAAACGTGCTAAAAGTGGCCACTTTTAGCACTTTTCCGAACTACTACTACAATGAACAAAATTTTACTTATCCACAGTTTTTAGTCCTTAGAAGTTTTAACAGTAATTACAATCTTGAATAACGTTTATTTTTAGGTTGATAATAATGAGGTTAGTTAACCCACGATAAACGATACCCGACATAAACTAACCGACAGAAGCAATCTATTCAATATTCACGCACGTCGAGAAAAAAGTACGAAAATCACTTAGCTTCCGAAACGTGATCTATCTCTAATTCAACAGACTCGTGAAGAGAGCGAGCCGATCTCTCGGTTCACGATATAAAGATTTAGTAATGTTGATCAAATTTAGATGTGACGGCTTATTGCTATCTCTGTCGCACTGAAAGGGCTTCTCCTAAAATGCTTTTTGCTCGAGTATTGGAAATGACTTGGCTTGGCATCTTAATAAAGGAAAACTCGGCCAAATAGGTACTTCGGGTTAGGAGGTGATACTATCAAATAATACTGTGAACTGTATGTCAAGTAAGCTTTTTTTTGTAAAATCCAAAAAGTCTAACAATTTTAGAGTCAAATCAGAAATAAATGATTTACGTAATTAAGATAACGCTTAACTAGGTAAAATAATTAAACTCATTTTAAAAGCAATTACAACAGCCAACACGGAAATTATATCACAAAGGCCGAAGTTAACCGAGTACCAAAATTATGGTTTAATTTGAGCCCACTCCGTTTGACTTTAATTTGGTACAATCCAATCAAGTTTGAGTACTCAGGATTGATGCTGGCCGAGAATTTGTTTCCTTTTATAAGTCCAGCTTTAATTTAAGCACAAAATCATTGGTAATAAATAAAACCTTTACTTCTCTAAAAAGTAATAAATAACGAAAAATAATTAACACGTCTCTTCGTAACAAGTTGTGCATATTAAATATGAAAACTATGTTTGCTTATTTTTCCTTAATCCAGGTTAATTTTTGAATTATTGAAACGATTACAATAAATATTAAAATAAGGCAGTCATGTTTTTTTGCAAACCCTAACCTCCCGTCATGTTTTACATTCGATTATGCAATATAATAACATGAAAATAAAAATGACATCGGTTGAAATCACAATTTTACGCGCATGAGTGAACGCATTTTCCATCAGTGTGTATATTTTGTGACAATATTTCGCTAAACCGACATTTTGTCATTATTTTTATGACATATTTTGATACTTTTAGTTGCCTTTAAAGACAAAGGTGACAAGTGCTCAATTAAGAAATGAATAATGATCAAGTTCAAATTAATATGCAGTAATTTGAAGCGCTCATGGCGGAGCTTGACAGGCTGACCGTACTCGATCACTTTTGTTAAACAACGTTCGGCCCAGCCAGGTGTCGGATGGGTGACCGTTTAGTGGCATTACAACTGAGTGCTTCCGTGCTTCGGAGGGCACTTTAAACCGTCGGTCCCAGCTGTTGTCATCCGATAACAGTCGTTAACCAAGTCAGAGGCCTTACAGGCGGCTTGATAAACTCTCACACCAGGGGGCTGATTACGTAACTCTGTTGCTAACAATTCTCGATTGAAATCGACTGAAACCGCAGTTACATTGCTGCTTTAAGTAAGATAGTTGTCACATTGGTTCTTACTAAAGCAGCAATGCAACTGCAATTTCTGTCAGAGCTTAGAGTGTTTTTATTCTAAGTGTCAGAGTTGATTGCAACAAAGTTACATACTCAGGGGGCAGAGATTGCCACTAATTCTCATACCTACGATAAGAAGAAGAATATGCAGTTAAATTAGTTTATTATGAGTTTATTCAGCATTCACTAGCCAGCACGTTAAAATACATCTGTTTTTATATCAACATCAAAAGGGTAGTTAATCAAATCTGTTAAGACTGTTCAATATATCATACAAAATGTATATAGCTTCCGAATTGGCAGGCGGGTAACAGATAAGCTCTACATTACACCAGAGTATATAAAGATCTTAATATCCAATACTTTCTAAAGATCTTCAAGATTTGACTCTAACCAGTCGCAAATATCCTTTGAATTACATTGCAAATCGAAACGTATGTCCGCGCACTCGAGTCTTAGTTCGCTTGCAACTACAATCCGATTTTCTTCTAATAGTTAATTCTAATCCATTCTAGACCGTTCTTCAAGTTATAAATGTTACATTCAGCCGATGTATTCTGTTACTCGATAATGGACTTTAAGTCTTTTCAGCTACATATGGGTTTTTAGATAGCAGATGTCGACAGTAACTTAATTGTGGAAGTTAGGTTTCTTTGAACCAGCGTTTGCCAAATAAAATTACTTGTAATTGACGGATACATTTCGATGTCCATTTGTAGGGTGGGTAGATATTTTATTTAGGTTACAAATTTTGTTGGGATAGATTGACTTCATCATCATTGCCTAAATCACATGACAATACCAACTTACCACGTAGGTCCAAAGTGGATTAGTGGTTCTATGCACCTGCCGCAACAGTGACAAACAGTTTAACTTACACTGAAGTTCTGCAGACATTTGAAACGACAAAGGCATTGATAACTCACTGTGCTTTTATGCCGTTTAAGTATCTTTTTAATAAAAAAAATATTATCTATTTTTAAGCCCAAGTTCAAGGTAGATAATGGTAATTATTACATCCTAAATATAAATGTGCCCCCCTCACTATTAAAATAGTATTGTAACTGTACCTACTAACATTACTTGTAATTATCAATAATCTAAAAATATATATTTGTTTTTAAATTTTAGATTTTAGCATTCACGATGCTATTTTTATACAATCCTAAATAATATACTATCTGATCTGGTGCGAGTAGATTTTTTTCTAGTATATTATTTAGTATTAGAAGATATATTTGTTATTAAGATAAAATGCACTAGAAAGTTAAGCCTGGGTCAAACCGAATGCGTGTGCGAACAGCGCGTTGAGCGTAGCGTGACGGCAAACCTTCTATTAGAATAAGAACAGCTGTCTTGACTCTTCTATTTAATGTCATGGTATTTTATTATCGCTGTAAAATCTACTGAGTATTTTCCGTTAACCTCGTATTTTTACAAAGGATTAATGATGAGACGTGACCCAATAAAGATTCAATTTGCAACCGCAGCAGAGAATAATTGGTGCTGAGTCCACGCCCGGACCGCTCTAAATACTGCAGACTTGCAATTTTTATGCAAATCCGATTGATTTCTTTTTATCATTTTCTGTAACGATGATCAAGGAATACTATTGAGTTTCACAGAGTGCTAACCAGAAAAACGATTCAATGATTTAGGCTCGATAAATTTTTATTTTGAAAAAAAAAAACTACCTCTTACAAATTATAAAGTGTGTTTTTAGAAACATTATTAGGTATTCAAGTCGAAATTGCTTTAAGTAATATGTATCGTCATTGTTCACCATCGTACAGAATCATTTTTCTTTAATCAATGTGGTTATTTACTTCGAATTTATTTCTTGTTTTTTCGCCTAATCCATAGAATATTATAATAGTACGTCTACGTCTAACCTCCCAAATCGGTCTCGCTTCCACGCGCGTCGTTTTGTCATAGCTATCTCGCTTTAGAGATATAACGCCTCAAAAAGAGTTAAAAAAATATTAATCTGACTCACATTGCCTGACCAAACGCCGTGAAATCACTTTTGTATATAAATTTAATCTAACATTTCGAATAATGACTCATATTGCGTGACTTGTGTGACTCACGGGTTAACCCTTCAACGTGCATTAACGGCACATTAACAGCACGCCCTAAAGTGATGACTGTCACTGCATTAGCATACAGGGCAGCCTGTTTAGGGTTGAATTTAATGTGTATGCTTTTGTTTGTCAGCATGTTAAGATTTACTGCACAAAGAGAAGATTTTCCGATAAGCTCTAGTGTAAAATAGATTAATATGTTTTGTTGGAAAACACTCGTTTGCACTAAACTTAAGAATCGCCTAAGTCTTTGACTAACTACAATTCGACCAAGATAATAAGCGAATGACAGCTGCATGACAGCTAAGTTCATGACACCGCTACAATTTGGTCGAATTGGAGTTAGGAAAAGATTTATGTTGTTCCTAAGTTTGTAAAGTCTCAGTTGTTTTTAGAGTACATTCGCTAGCGTTATCAAAAGTTCATTCTTATGTTTTATCTATTCGTTAATTAGAAAATATGCAGTAGCTTACTTAAACAGATAGCTTGGTTAAATCTCAGTTCATTTAAATCCAAAATTTTCACTACATTGATCACAAGGTCCGTGATTATCTGTTCACAATCGGCTGCTAATATGATAATTTGAATCGCCACCTTTCGGCGTCGATCGGTAATTACCGGATTATTACATGACCAATGAATCGATTTAATCGTTTCCGCCCGGTATAGCCTACTCAACCCTTAGGGTGGCAGAGCAGGGGGTTTAAAAATCTGAACCATCCTAATGCCTTTACAGGTTAAGCTTTGGTTATTGACCGTTAGAACTCGGTCATCGTTTTATTATTGCGTTCTTTGATGTGATTATGTGCAATACATATTCTGGAGTTCAATCTTTTCCAATGAATACATACATACTAAAGAACTAAAGTTTCAAAGCGGTTCAAGTAGGTAATCCACGTTGGAATAACATAAGTGTAAGTTAACACTGTGTTTTTACAACCTTTCTATGGTGAAGCGATGAATGTATTTTTTTTTTGTCAAAAAAAACGCTGTCCAATGTCCATGTATCGGCCTTGAAAGAGAGATTTACTTTTTTTAGTCTGGAACGGGTGGTAGGAAAATATAGAGACGATTAAAAAGCGCTTAATTACTAAATTTATTTGAATAAATATATTTTTGACTTTGACTTGACTTACAATTTGGTCTCTATAATAATTATTTCTTGCCTTAAGAATTTATTTCCAATCTATTCATTTTTTCCTTTAAAAACAATATTCATTCTGTTCAATGACTTCACGACAGTTATTCTTAGAAATTAAAAAAAAACATTGTGACAATAAAACTACTTTGAAAACTAGTAAATAACTGAGTTTATTGATGTAAAATGAGTTGGAAAAATATTAGAAGCTATTGATTTGTGAAATGTTTAACCGAGCATTCATTATGTCCTTTTATCTTTTCTACATTTTTTTAAAAATAAAAATCATAAATTAATCGTAATAAATAAATTTGACAACATCACATACATTGCTCCAATTCCAAAGTAAGTAGCTAAAGCACTTGTGTTGTGGAAACAGAGACAACGGTGGTATCACAAACACCCAGACCTGAGCCAATAAAGAAAAGTTCGTTTTCTAAATTGACCCAACCGGGGATCGAACCCGGGACCTCAGAGATCTTGAAAACCGGCACTATCTTATGTCATTTCTTATCCCCAAATCCATGAGTTATCGGAGATATACGCTGATAAAGTATATATGAAATATAGGTAAAGTAACATCAATCAACACGAACAAGTTATGAACCAATTGATTGTGTAGACCAAGTGAAACAATCCACATGTTAGAATCACAGTTCCACTTTTAAAAACTTTTTTTGGACCTCTTGTAATAACTGATTTTAATTGTCAGACTTTACCTATATTTCATACATACTTATAGTCAGCGTATACTTTCCATGCCCCATGGACTGGAGGATTGCGACTTAAGCAGGATTGCTTCGCTTATTCTAAGCAATCTGTTGATATTAGTTTGTTCGTATTAATTCTGGGTTTTTATTCCGTGTAAATGAATTCATTCTTTCATTTGAAACTAGAGGCTACCCGCCCCGGCTTCGCACGGGTAGTGCCATCGTGATATTACGATTTAAAATGTCGGAAAGGAGAAAAAAAGATTTTTACGCTTTTCCGTAAATCATTTTGAGTATAATATTTTATACAAATCTTGTCCTGATAATAACAAACACGACAAAAAAAGGTAATCTAATTTGGTGCAGTCGTTCTGAAGTATAGTAGTACATATATTTCGGCGATTCATTTTTATTTATAAAGAAAAAAATGAAACGTGTTAAAGACAAGAAACCGTAATATTATTTTCTTTAATTAGACTTAGACATCATAATCTCTTAATGAATTACAGCTGACTTTTCAAATTCGTAAGAAAATAGTGAAACGAAAGTCACCAATGTTAAAAAGTATTGTGCGTCAATCATTTAGAGTGCAGATTAACTAGTTAATCTGCAAATTAACTGGTAGAGTCCGTTAAAGTGGAAAAAAAATATTCAGTTCTTACATGAACTAAGTAATATGCAGCTTAACGACCAAGCATCAGTTAAAGAGGAAGACACGAAAAGGGTTCAATTTTCAGATTCGTACCTTTCATTTATTTTGCTTTAAAGAGGTTCATTTAAATTGTGTTCGAACCACAAACAGCCGTCCATTTCCAAAAACATTAATACTTCATTACGGAAACCCAGTCTAAAATATGTACTAACTTTAATAATCAGAGAACAGTTGTGTTGAATTCACGAAATTGGACAGTATCAACAAATTACTATGCAATAACTGAGAATCTAAATGGGCTAATACAACTGTCAGTTGGAGTCGGTTCGGTCAGTTCTGAACGATATTTAGTACAGCTGATAATTAAGCTGAAAGTCGTTTTCGAAGCTTGTGTTGAAGACTGGAACTGACTCTTAATAATACTTATGGTCAGTATATAATACCAAATAATATACTAGAAAAAATAGGACTCGCACCAGATCATGTTCTCGGACGGGAATCGAACCCGCGACCTTTGGATATCCGGTCCAATGCTCTGACCGCTGAGCTACCGAGTCACTAGTAGGTCACTTTGGTCAGTCTTCACCGAGTCGCTTCAACTTTCTTTTCAACTTTTAAGTGAACTTTTGTCATACGCATGCAATATTGCCTTCAAACCGTGCGCTTTCCCTTTCAACTTTCAATTCAACTTGCGTCAATCGCATGCAATATTGATTGCCTCTAAACCTTTTTGAAATTTTTTGAAAAAAGAAAATCACATTGCATTTCAACAAACACAGTTCAAAAATTACACAAACGCGAGGTCTACAGCTTACGGAGCCATTAGTATTGAGTGGGCTGTAAGAAAGTTCATACGGGAACCTGGAACTTGAAACAAAGTCTACGTAGGAAAACTCGCGAGCAACCGCTAGTGTGCAATATTTCAGGCTCTATGTACCAAAACTTTTAAAGCGACAGATTCAAAATGGCCGACCACTTCAGTGCGAAGTGACCCCACAATGAATTCGGAAACTGTCAACCTTTGAAACATTTCGGGCCATAAATATTTCTATTTGCGGTTAGGAGGTGGTTTTAAGTGATAAGGGTCTGTAAATAATAGACCTCAGATTAAAGGGTTAGTTAGTGAAAGTTACAATTTTGTAATTAAATTCTTATTCCAATGGGGGCGGGAATGTTTTCGCTTATGTTTTAGTTGGAAAATATTTCGCTATATTTGAAAAGTTTTATGAATACGTAACTAAGTGAGGCAAGATTCAATTATGCAAATTGAATAATGCTTCCATTTATAAAATAATATTATTGGGTGGAGTAGGCATCACGATTCTAAAGTTTAACTATAACAAACTTCTCATTGTAATAACGTAATCAGTCTGTTATTTCTAGTATTCAAGTAGGCGGAGGAAGGATGTACCTACTTTAATAAATTCAATAATATTCATTTTATTTAAGGGGATAAAATACAGTCTTATTTCTGAACAAATCACTCAAAACACTTACCCCCTTACTAATAAAGATTGCATAGCAAATGTATAAGTTACACAGTGTTTGGTCCCTTTCTGTTTAATGTCAAACTTAAATAGTTTGACAGAGAGTCACCATGCACTGTGTAACTTATACATCTGCTATACAATCTTTATTAGTAAGGGGGATAAATAACACTATTTGTAGTGTTATGAGAAGTTCTAAAATTGCAGTCGATAAAGCTGATTTATACAGGGTACACTCGCGTACAAAATTGATTAGCTAATCCACGACTGGCGTGACAGCTGACAGTTTTGTCAATTAGCACTCAATCCGCGTTGCAGAGTGGCGGTCAAATCTAGATAACTTTGAAGTCAAGGTGCAGTCTCATATTTATTTTATCGATTCGTAGGCTGCCTTTGGAATTTTCAATGATACAATAGATGACACAACTTGAGTGATATGAAAAATAAGAAATACATATTTTCAATTAAAAAAAAATCGATATACGCATTTGAATTTACGATGCGACAGAACTCTTGGAAAATTTAATTAGGCATTAGGTTTCTAGTCATCATAAGATTTTTTTAAACTCTCTTTTTCATTACAATAGTTTTTTTTATTGATAAAGTAACTTATTAATAGCAATTATGCAGCTAAAACAAAAAGCTAAGAAAACTGTTTCTCAGTTTTCAACAGATAAACTCGACATTAAGGTTGAAAGGAAAAAATATGCTGAAGCCTTAACGTTACTGCAATTTATGAAAGGGGAAAGGTATTAAAGTACAAGGTTAAAAGCCGTTTATAGCTTTCTTAAAGATAATACGAATGAGATGAAAGATATGGTAATACTTTGACGACAAAGTTGCTTTTAAAAGATGTTTCAATGTTGGGGTTATTACGACGTTTTTGAAATAAATATTTTTATGTCTTTATCACAAAGACCTGTTATTATTTCCGCATATTAGTATTGTGTATAGTAGGAATAAAAATGTGTATGAAAATTCAAATTGAAACACATCGATATGAAAATATGAAATTGCACACTGATGCTAAAAGTTAGCCATTCGTTGAAAGTTTTATAAAATTAATTTAAAAGTTGTTTTAAAACTTTTTATTTTATTTTCATTCGTGCGTCATTCTTGTTGATAAGGACAGGGATGGAATGAGCACAAGAGGATTGTATATAACAATGATATAATAAACTGAAAATACCTTTTAAAATGAAGACAGCAGCAGTTTTAACTTTCAATAAAAGAGTAAAAAAATGACAGACTCAACGAATTTTGGTTTAATTTTTCAAAAAGAAACTTAAAATTCTAGGTCAGCAAAGAGGTGCGCAACACTTAGTATGTAGATCATTCAAACAAGATACTATTTTATTAAAGTCAGTAGCACTGTTTGTCTTGGTATATCCGCCTGAACAACAACAAAACAAATAATTCATGATTCTTAAACACAATATTATATCGTATAAACTCATTGTAAAACGAAAAGGCCAAATAATAATAATTGTTCATTCGAGTTTCTAACCAATTTTCTGTCTGTAAATTTATTTACTCTAGAGAAAAGTGGGTTTCAGCAATTTCATTTTGCGGAACCCAAAATTGAATTCCTTCACGACTGCTCCGATAATCAAATGATCCATTTACTGGGGCGGGAATCAGGCGAAAAAGCTGTGAGTTTTTTTAACTCTGTTAGACCCTCGCAATACTTAGTGCTTACTGAGTGGCGGAATAATAAATAAACACTCTTGAGACTGATGAAAAATTTGCGCTGTTTTTCTTCATGCAGTCCGGTTGCCTATCTCTATGGTTGTCTGATACTATATTGGCGTTCAAATATCATTTTTTTAAGCACCTATAAACTTAGGTACATACGAGCTACGGTTTTCAGCTCTTAACAGTATGATTCCAGTTTTGTAATCATATTGTTTAACACCAAACCAGTTTCCTTCCATCCATTGTTGTTTAAAAAGTAAATCCGTGAAACTAAATCAATTACTCATGATGAAATTAAAAAAGTAATTATTAGGATTGAACAATCTAGCATGACCAACGAAACAAATATATTGCGTGATATAGCTTTTTATCGACACTCAACTGTCAAAATCCAATGTCTTTTAACGGCTATTTTTCATACGATTTTCCATACGATTTTGGTTACATTGCTGTTAATATTGCACACGTTACTGACGTCGCTGGTCCTAAGCGAACATTGTATAACGAATCGCGTCTGATTTTCACGTAGCTCTGGACAGGGTCTTTGGGTTACATGACGCGTGACCAACCCTTAACTATATTATCATATTAATTAAATTTTGAACAACTTTTCAATAAATACAAATAATTTCAAGAACCTTTCCAATGACGGAAAAGGATTTGTGCTCAAAATTTTCCCAAAACATTCCACTAGAGTAAATTAATGCACGAGTTTAGTTTATCTTAAGTGACCCAGTTCTGTACATTCGTAGCCCACATCCCAGTAATCTGGCTTATGTTAATGAGTCCATCGCAGCCAAGCGATTGTCTGCAGAGTTACTTTTTATTGCTCCACGGAGAAATGAGTTATTGCTCCCGTTGGGTATACTTAAAGCAACTACTTACTGGAATTAAAGTTTAAGTAGAAATTCAGATGGGAGAAATTGTCACCCTGATAAATGTTGTTTTATTAGGATTCGTTTGGGTTTATATTATTATGATGTCCAAGCATTTATTATTATTATAAGTGTCATTTGAAAAATAAGGAATAATAAGAAAATTTTATAGAGTATAATTTTTTTAACGAAATAAATTAGTAGTTACATCACAAGCTGTTGCATTATTATTAACTATTCAACTTTAGTCATCTCATGATAAACTTTCTTTTGGATTATTCACTTCTTATTTCAGTTAACAAATTAATTAAAGCAATGAGTATTGCACCATGTTCAAGAGTAAACCAGCAACTGTAAGAAGAAAATTATTACTCATAAAACCCCAATATTAATTTATTCATAATTCAAATTCTATACACAGCCAAGAATACATTAGAATAATTCTTTGTAACTACAAATGGGTTAAAGTATAATCCAATAAAACTACTGAACCGATATGAAAAAAAAGTAATGGGACCATCTCGCAATAAAACTCAATCAAACAAAAAAAAACATCAAAATCGGTCCATAAATGTATAAGATATGCGAACAACGATAAAAAATATAGAATCGAATTAAGAACCTCCTCCTTATTAAGATCCCTTCTTATTATTAAAATCGACTCACCCGTAGCACCGTCCCGTCTGAGGTGCTACGGGTGAGTCGATTATTTCTAGTATTTTTTCAAATATTATTTATCTTAATATAAAAATAGCATTGTGAATGCGAAAAATCTAAAATTTAATAACCTCCTCCTTTTTTGAAGTCGGTTAAAAATTGTAAAAAGTGCAAAAATCTTTTCCCTGTCCTCCGTTCCACTTGATTAGCTAGGACAAATAAGGTATCCAAAAGTCTTTTTCCATCTTGGAGTGACAAAAATATACGCCATTTGTTTTTAGACAAGGTGTGTGAGATACAGGTCGACTGTAAAATAGAGGATATTCTATTTAAAGAGTGTCAAATAGTACAGAGAAAAAGTATTTCTTATTTGATGAGTTCGTCAAATCAAGTAGATTTTTTCTGTTCCATCTCAACTCAACATCGATTGACAACAACAAGAAACATGCCAATTATTCTTAGATTGAATTTAGTTTATGAGTCATTGAAAGTAACACTGGCTAAAGAAGCTCCATAGGGCATTAATGTTACTTTCATAAGTTATTATCACAATAAGACACAACACGACTGATTATACGATGTCGACTTAACTCAGTCCACCCAAAAGAGCTCAATGGGGCATTAATGTTACTTTCATAAGTTATTATCACAATAAGACACAACACGACTGATTATACGATGTCGACTCAACTCAGTCCACCCAAAAGAGCTCCATGGGGCATTAATGTTACTTTCATAAGTTATTATCACAATAAGACACAACACGACTGATTATACGATGTCGACTCAACTCAGTCCACCCAAAAGAGCTCAATGGGGCATTAATGTTACTTTCATAAGTTATTATCACAATAAGACACAACACGACTGATTATACGATGTCGACTCAACTCAGTCCACCCAAAAGAGCTCCATGGGGCATTAATGTTACTTTCATAAGTTATTATCACAATAAGACACAACACGACTGATTATACGATGTCGACTTAACTCAGTCCACCCAAAAGAGCTCAATGGGGCATTAATGTTACTTTCATAAGTTATTATCACAATAAGACACAACACGACTGATTATACGATGTCGACTCAACTCAGTCCACCCAAAAGAGCTCCATGGGGCATTAATGTTACTTTCATAAGTTATTATCACAATAAGACACAACACGACTGATTATACGATGTCGACTCAACTCAGTCCACCCAAAAGAGCTCAATGGGGCATTAATGTTACTTTCATAAGTTATTATCACAATAAGACACAACACGACTGATTATACGATGTCGACTCAACTCAGTCCACCCAAAAGAGCTCCATGGGGCATTAATGTTACTTTCATAAGTTATTATCACAATAAGACACAACACGACTGATTATACGATGTCGACTCAACTCAGTCCACCCAAAAGAGCTCAATGAGGCATTAATGTTACTTTCATAAGTTATTATCACAATAAGACACAACACGACTGATTATACGATGTCGACTCAACTCAGTCCACCCAAAAGAGCTCCATGGGGCATTAATGTTACTTTCATAAGTTATTATCACAATAAGACACAACACGACTGATTATACGATGTCGACTCAACTCAGTCCACCCAAAAGAGCTCAATGGGGCATTAATGTTACTTTCATAAGTTATTATCACAATAAGACACAACACGACTGATTATACGATGTCGACTCAACTCAGTCCACTCAAAAATAATCACATTCCCTTCGGTATACACAGATCTCGGTGTAGATTAGTGCCTTGTGATCTGCCTCTGTTCGCTTCTTCACACCTGTGTTTCTACCTCCAGCCCATCTCGCTGGCTTTCGGGGCACGTATCTGAGATCGGTGCGTTAGCGACGGGTCAGATGATCGGGGTTTTCGACGAATCATTTCCTTCGGACTGAGAGCTGGCAATGTGGAGCTATTTACGGAGAAAAATCTGTCGATTATTTACCTTTATTTTTTCAAGGAGTGATAGAAAACTTCCAAGAATGTCCATATAGTAGATTATGCAATAAGGGCTTAAAGTAGTGTATTGTGTCCCGGGCGCTATTATTGAACCCCGAGTACGAGGGATTCTATGGTTAACTCCCGAGCGGAGCGAGGGAGTTAAGGCTAGAATCCTGAGTACGAGGTGTTCAAGATCGCCCATGACAAATACACATTTAAGCCCGCGATGCATACTCTACTTTTTATACTTTCTGCGAGGCAATTGAAACCAATGACTGTTATAAAGAAAGTACTTAAGTAATTATTTAAAGTTAGAATAATAAAATATGAAAAATTAAGAATATTTATTGAAAATTAAAAGTTATGTTAGAAACATTACACCAATTGTGCAACGACAAAGTTACATTCTTTGGTACATTTATAGTTGGGTTAGAGTTTATGTTTTTGTCGTCTATTCTGTAGTGGTCAGTTCGACATTCAAATAAATCCTTCTTGGTGCGCGGGTGAAAATGAATTTCGTAAAAAGTTTTCATGATAACATACAGCCTAACTCAAAATAAGATCTCATTGCACCTAAACTTTTTTGAAACCAACATCGATCAAGCACGACTACAAGGGTTGCATTCCAAGTTTAAATCACATTATTCCCCATGGGAAAAACGACTTACTTTAGGAAAGGTTTGCATGACACATAATATGCCATTGACGAGCAGGTAGTATAAAAACAATATTATGTCATGTTTCTGTTTGACTAATCCGATCTTCCTGTTGATTTCGAAACAACAACTTTACATCTTTATCTAGTAAACTATTATTACTGGAACTATAAGATTTTTTTTACCCTCTGCTATTATTATGTATTATTAGAATTTGAAGCATTTTGTCATACTTAAATAAAAAAAAGAACATGACGGCACTAAAATAAATCGATTCAATTTTCTACACTAGCTCCTTACGTACCCAAAACGGTAATAGCTTGAGGTGATAAGTCAAAATATTATTGAAGTACACTGAAAGTCAACAGTGTAACGAGATTGTAAAATAAATGTGGGGTAGTAAATGGATCAGGCAACTCAACCCTTTCTCATCTAGCTTTGAAACAAATCCTCACCGAGGGCGAGCGAAGGGTTACGGATCAAGCTTCTCATTCGAATTGGTTGCTAAGGGTTGACGTAACTTAAATAGATCATAGACACTGAAAAAGTATAGTCAGTGGTGAACTAGTATGTTATTTCCCAAGTGTACTCTGAATGCCTGTATAACTTCATATCCCTTCTTCCATCGGACAACCAGAATCTGCGCCACTGTTTTTTGGTGGATATCACATAAGCGTTTTGCTTCATATGTTATTATTCGTACTGCTAGAGAGTAGAGCAAAAAGGTACAAAAGGTCTTTAAGTCGCGAGTTAATAGGTATCTTCTAAGCAAGTGCGTTTCATCGTAGATCGTATTATCGCTTACCATCATAATATAGCTCATAGCGATCAAGCGCTTGCCTATCTGTCATAAAAAACGTCAAACCTTATTTTAATCCATAAGCGTTCCGTACGACTAGACGTAGATATTTACTAAATTTTAATAAACAAAAATACGATGTGTGACTACTCACTAATTTATCTAAGTCACTTTGTTTACTGAAACAATTGATCGAAAATTAGTTACCTTTTTTTTAAATAAAATCTAGTTATCTTTTCAGGAATGGCTCACATGGGTGATGCAGATAGGTACCTAGTTCATGACCGAAGCAACGTATGTTAAAGTGTCCAATATTCATTTACACAAACACACGCTACAACCCTATAAGCCAAGAATTTTGAAACCCATCTGGTATTTTACGTACTGGCGCTTTTTCTCGAAGAATGTCAGCTTAGTAACATTTTATGAATCCTGCACTAAGGAATGTACAAAATGAATTTGGGTCTATGCTCACTTATCCTTATCATAATGAAAATGGTTAGGCTAAGGAGGGTTTTACTGAGATACCTCTTTAAGTTATGTAGGTAAGCATTTAGTAACGGCAAAATGCTAGTGATGTCTTAATAGATGGTGCTGTATGAAAATACAAATAAGTTAGAGTACTTAAATCTCCCTCTCTCTTAATCGTGAGTAAATAAGTATTATTCTAATAATTAAATATTTACAAGGTATTTTCAAGAAAAGCTAAATAGCATTAGTCAAATTCCATATTGTTAATATAAGCGAAAACCTATAATTAACTTATTGTTTCCTACGCTTTATCTACAGCTATTTGTACAGCTGCTGGTTTTCCATGAAATAAATAAAATAAAATAAATAGTCACCATAAAGTTCAAAACTAAACAAAACTAACTACTAAACTAAAAAACCGGACAAGTGCAAGTCAGACTTGCCCACCGAGGGTTCCGTAGAAATTTGTATATACAAGACTATATTTTTTATGATTTAACTACAAATGTATAGTTTTTAGACTTTTCCCTGTACTTGTAGTATAAGACGATATTACTTGATAATTTTCATAGTTCTAGGTCAACGAGTATCCTATAAATTTTGATTACATTGAGAGTGTCGAAATATGTGTTTTTTGCGTTAACTTAGAAGTTTGATTGGAAGTATATGATTTTCGATTTTAGGTGATTTCAACTCAATACCTCTAAGCGTTCCTGAGATAAAGAGTAGACAGACAGACAAACAGGTAGACATACAGACACAGATGGACAACAAAACGATCCTATAAGGGTTCCGTTTTTTCCTTTTGAGGTACGGAACCCTAAGTAAAATTGCTATGAATATAGAATAATTGCATGTTGACCAATTGCCTTATTTATATATATATTTTAAAACAAGCTATTATTTAAATATTTTACTATACTATTTATTTATATATTTTAAAACAAGCACACCAAACCTTAAAACCGTTAACACACATTACATGATAACACACATCATTCATCTATTCCCTTCTCGTCACCACACCGCCGATATTTTCGTAAACAAAATAAATTGTCGCTGTTATTTTAAAGAAAACCCGTCATAATTCACGACTTCCTCCAGTTTTCGTGGCCTCAGTCCAAAGAGTCCATAATTAGGGTCAGACTACGAGTATTTTACGTAATCCCGTCTAAATATACGCAGGGCCCTCATGGGAGATCAGACCGACGTGGTGTTACAGAGACTTTAGTGAGTTGCAATCGATAGATGAATGGAAATATAAATGCTTATGAAATTAGGGTTTTTCGCATTCACAATGCTATTTATATATTAAGATAAATAATATATTGGAAAAAATACTAGAAAAAATCGACCCACCCGTAGCACCTCAGACGGAACGGTCGGGACGGTCTAACAAGAAAATTTAGAGTTCTTCTTTTTCGTATTTCACTCGAATGCACTGTACATTTTCATAGTACAACTAAAGTGGACCCTGTGAACTTCAAATCATCTTACATCATCAATTTACATGGTTAACTAATTTTACCTTAAAATTTTTAAAATATTGAAAACCAGCTTAGTTAATTAATAACAAAGCAGCTGAATACTTAAACGAAAGGAACACTACTTTATGCTTTATTTCACCGAGTGTTTTTTTTAGACTAAAACCTCATTTGACCAAACAAAAGTTAGCTGTCAAAAGCAATCCGAAATGGCGATATATATAAAAAACCAATGTTGAATTTTAGATTAATTCGCCGTTTTTTTGAGTTTATCCTATGACATATGAGTCATTTCACGATTTTGAGTACCATTATTTTTCCTAGTTTAAATTACACATGGATTCATGACCAGTTAAAAAATAATAGATTATGAGAGCAAATTATATGGACCATAAATAATTTCGTATGTATAAAATCTTGGTATAACGTATATCTTCTTCCTAACGTTGGTAAAGATTAAAATTAACTGTTGAAATAACATTTATTTTACCTAAAATAATAACTTTTTGGACATAAAAAGGGAACAAAGTTCAATAAATATATAAATAATCCCTTGAAATTGTTATATTTTGAAATTAAAATGTGAAATACGCATGTAATTGCAATTTAACAGCCGAGCTGGTTTGTTAAGTATTGAATTTTATTGCTATATAATACATACGTAGCACTTATTAATGATTTATTGGAGCAATAAATATTTTATGGGGAATATCTTTTCTTGAAATGGTTTTGGTTTTACAGTTGTTTTTCTTTTGCGTCTTTATGTGTGTTTATTATTTATGTATGTGGAAAGATTATGTTTAAAGTGATAAACTGCAATGTAGAAATATTTAAATAAATTGCAAAATTTTAAGTCATCCTTTTTTGACAGTCCAATGGTAATCAGTTCATCGCAAAAATTTGCTTATTCTTTTCAAGTTTTTTTAAGCTAATAATAAATCTTTACAAATATTTTTGATCAAAACAGTTCTACTGTAAATCTTGAAATAAATTTCATAGTTTTAAATCCGGCGTCTTCATTTAATGAGAATTCAATTTCATCTGATCGCATCTTTATTGAAAAAAAGATAAAAAGCGAGCGCATTTCGAAGAAATGATCTGGAGCAATTTCTTATTTAAACAAGGGTGCAACCTGGTACTGTTGCCTAAACATCTAGTACCGTGTCCTAATAAAAACGAAATGTTTACTTAACGAACGTATACACAGTTTAAACCAGCGTTAATTACCTAGTAAAAATTAGATTTATCCGTTCCGTTTCGCAAGACAAGTGCACAGATTTAAACTAACAGGATTAAAATCTGGATTAGCGGTGATTGATTTTAGGATTACATTAAATCACTTTCTATGCTAACATTAGCTTAGTTGATAGTAAATTTCAATGGCGAATACAACCCTAAAATGTTGACAGATTTATAGGAAATTTTATTCTTAGTAACGCCTATATTACTCAGACATTTTTACGAGCAAAATCGAAATAATTCATAATACTTAAAAGTACACACTCAATACTTTCATACGACACTCACAAAAACATCATTATGAAATCAAAGTCAAGATCAAACACAAATTTATACAATGCCTAATTCGCAAAATACCATGAAAATAATGTTTCCCAACCATTGTTAAATTGTCGTAGTAAATCCTTTTTAAAGTTAAATAATTACAGGAACATACGTAGCTAATTATTCTTAAGCCGAAATACAAGAGCAAATGCCGTATTTACGTACTTCTCTAAATCAGACAAAATGTGTTCCGACATGTTCGTTGTAATGAGCTTAAGTTTGCTTAGAAAGATATGTTCTATGTATGTTTGTTCGGCGTGAGGAGCCTCCTTAAGGCGAGGTTCTATTTGAAAACTTAATGCAATGAAATAAATCCGTGATAAGTGAATGAATACAAGATATTGTTGTTTTAAATTTTGATTTCAAATAATAAAAAAAAGGTTAGGTCTTATGATTAGTGTGAATTGCCCTGATTTATTTCATTAATTAAAAAAAATACTGAAACTACTTACCAATTTCATAAAAAGGCAATTTTGATTTCATTCAAACCAAAGAAAAACTAAACAGTTTGAAGTTTTTTCCCATTTCATTTTGCTTTTAAATTTTGAGTTGATATAAATCAACTCAAAATTAAAGAATGTAAATTCTTTCTGCCATCTTCGTATTAATTAAGAGACGTGAGATAAGATAAAAAAAAGACATCTTAACCACTTTCTTAATAGCACATCGCCTTAATGAACATTACTCCCCGTATACGCCAGAAAATAAACTGTATTCTAAGATATATTTGCTTCATTTGCACCTATTTTCAGGGATGATAATTAATTTTGTGTTGAGGCAAATAAATCATAAAGTTGTAATCGTGTTTTTTTTTTTATATCGATATGAATCTACACGTAAGGACGTAAAGATTTAGGTATAAATGAACCGGAGGGGATTCATTTATTTGCCTGAAGAATAAGACTAAGAAGAAACGAAACTCGCAACTCAATTTGAAAGTCAACTCACTGCGCACGAGTTTGATAGTAGAAATAAGATAGTAATAGACTAATTTATTAATTGCAAGATATCTTAGGTTGCTTCTGTAGTTGTTTTATTTTATTTTCAATTGATAAAGTAACCTACTATTATTTAATTTTCAGTATCAAAAAATGAGGTGAGGTTGCTTTCTTGTTTATGTATTTGTTTGTAATAGCAATAGATTTTATATTAGCTTTCTGATGAGCTAAAGACTTGAAACCTTAAAAATAGTGAAGACGACATAGCAAAATTAAAAACTAGAATTAAAATATAAGGCGCATCTTGTTTCAGCAAAAAAAATTAACAACAAAAAAAAGAGCACAATCTAGTCTCTACAAAAATGACAATAAATTATGAAAATCAAAAATTTACCGGCCCTGAACGTTATAGTTTTGCCGCGTCGCTAACAAATAGGTTAAAACTGAATGACAATGCAATATTATGGTGTCATTAAGCTGATCTGGAGATGGAGCCAGAAGAAGGCCATGGGAACTCTGTAATAAAACCATGCAACCTCATCGAGTTTGAGCTCGTTTGATTCGTCTTGACGAGTACTCTGGAAAATAGTGTCCAGGGGTTCTATCGGCTAAAAACATTGAAGTTCATGTTAACTGTGTTTTGACAGATGTATGTGATACATTGGTACTTCGTTTTGGCACAACTAAAAACTTACCAAAGAAAAGTATCAATGTGTCAAATACATCTGTCAAAACACAGTTAACATGAACTTCAATGTTTTTAGTCGATACCGCCGCAGGGTCTAATAATGGAGGTGGAAGAAGAATCTTTTAGTAAAACACGATTTTAAAACGTACTACAAACGGACTAAAAAGTATGAAATACCTACAAAAGTTTTCAACCTAAAAAAACAAACATTCCGACGAACTGAGAACCTCCTCCTTTTTTTGAAGTCGGTTAAAAAACGTGCGGCGCACGTGTGGTTCCGTAAAGAGTCATAAATTTTTACGTTTTTTAAAGTTCGTTTTAAAAACGTGTTTCCTATTTTGACGACCTCCGTGGTCGAGTGGCTTTGTACATCGGTTTTCAAGGTTTCGCCATCTCTGAGGTCCCGGGATCGATCCCCGGGTTGGGTCAATTTAGAAAACGTACTTTTCTATATTGTCTCAGGTCTGGGTGTTTGTGATACCACCGTTGTCTCTGATTTCCATAACATAAATACTTTAGCTACATACTTTGGAATCAGAGCAATGTATGTGATGTTGTCAAGTATTTATTTATTATTTATTTTTTCAGTAATTATATTTTTTGTACTTGAATGGTTTACTAATAATCGAAGAAGTAATTAAATATCTGTAATTGACAGTTTAGTAAGACTTAAGTATCAGCTTAAAAATAATTGTACCTACTTATTATGTTATGTTTTTAACCAGTTCAATTTTGAAGTGCATTGTGCAGTTGCATCGAAAAGGCATTGTTTTTGCTCTGATTACTTAGACCATGACTAGCTGACAGCACATTGTGCATTCATACCCAATCGTTTTTGCAATTGACAAGCGATTCAATTGTAATTTATTAACGATCATTGACATTAAACGGTGACTTTACAGTTGTTGTAAGAGCGTAAAAACGGTTTGTTGTATATCATAAAGTATCATCAGAATGCTTGTGTTAACAAAATTGGTAATATCATTTTTATATTTTAAAAAGGCACATTTAATGTTAAGGAAGTATAATAAAGAAAATATTACAAATACGAATTCGTGGCTATTCATAGTAAACCAATTTAATGCCCCTAGCCTAACATCTACTGCGTAATCACGTTCATCCAAGCGTGATTTTCGCAAAATTACCGCTTGAGTTTCATTTTAAAACCAGTCCCGTTTCAACGTATTACTTCGGATGTGCATCGCATTTCGCAAACAAGAGGGTTAGATCCGAGCTTCCGATTTTCACGAGATGTTTACCACCCTCTGCAAACGCTCAACCCGGTCCGTATTACTAGAAACATCTAATTTCAGAGTTTCCACCTTCTAACAAACAGACAGCCGCACCTCATTAAGCTGTGTTTATTTCAGCATACAAACATCGAGATATTCACAACTCACGTCTTTGATGTCTCTTCGCCCGCGACAGTGTCGGCGTCTTCGGCGGTTTCGTTTTGACACTCCTGTAGCAGTAAAGAGGGTCCTCCTTTGCTTTCTGCTTCAATAAAGGCAGTTTGAAGTTGGAAAACATTTCGGTACATCACTCACTTTCACAACCTTGGTTCGCACCACACTTCACGATTTAACACTCATTCCATTTTCAAACACAAACTTTTTGTCTGCTTTGAACACAATTCGATGTGCATTTGTTTTGAATGCATTGAAAACTCTCTGTTGGCAATTATTGACAAATGATTTGCTTTTTTAACTTCAAATATCGAATAGATTACTCGGTATTGAAAACACACTCTGTCTACGCGTGCGCCACGCGCTGCTTTCTTGATTTTGTGACTTGTTGTTTTGTGCGCACACGTCCCTCTAAATTTAGAATGGGCGGGCGTCTGCTTCTCTCACTACGTCCGTTATAATTCTTATATTAATAAATAAAATCCGATACAAATATTACTGGTAATAAAACATTATAAATAGTGTCGGGGCACGTATACTGCCTTTTATCTTTGTTTAATGGAGCGTTCTACTTGTAACTAGAGCGCGTTTAGGCTTGGCTTAATTCCCTTTGCGATGCGACTGTAAGTTTTTCTGAACGTAATAATAACTTCATGAAGAAAAACCCAACGGCTTTGATTTTTATGAATGCCATTCCTGTTTTAAAAGCGGCCAGTGTGGAAAAAGTTTTTAAAGCACACAAGAATATACTGTTTTAAATTAGAAAGAATAACACTATCACTAAAGTAAACGAATGGTAGAATTGTGGAAATAGGAGGAGAATGAAATAGTACTACGATTTCACGATCTATCGAGGGAAGTGGAAAAACAGGCCGAAAATAATCATTCGTTCCGGAAACTGGATGAGAATAGATCGGCATGAAAGTTTTTTTCTTCATAATTCGTTTTTTCACGGTTCGCCCGTTTCGTTTGCTTTATGTAAATTCTATGGGCGATATTGTTGCTCTGTGCATACTTTGTCGATTTGATTTTTAAAGTTTGCCGTGTTGAATAAACACTGTTTTAATTTCGCTACGTTCAGTCAGACTTTGTTTAATGTTTAGATTCGAGTTCAATATTGATTCTGATATTTTTTTACACTTTTTAGAAGCTATTGGATATTTAATTTTGTTAACCATTTATTACAAATATTGGCAGAATATTAGCAAACTATAAAGGCTTATCTTTCCATTTAATTATTTCAATGTTGTTTGTTATTTTTATCTAAATAGAATGTGTATTAGAATGTATGTATTTTATCTGAATTGAATGAATTATCAATTTGTTATAAGTTCTACAAAAATTGCATGCTATGATCATTAGCAAAACATGCGCGACTTGAATTGAATGAAATAACTTTGTGTACCATGTTCTCTACACACACACACATCTTTTCTACTCTATTCTAAAATAGTGCAAAAAATAAAAAAAATCTAGCCGATCCTAAATATTTATTTGGAATCGGTTAGAATATTTATGCATCCGAATTCTGTTGTAATTCCTTATATTTAATATACAAATATTTATACATTATTTGCTTACTCTTTGACAATTCATAGCTACGGATCTTTATAATACTACACTTCAGTTTTCATACATAGACTAAGCACTTCAAGTAACAAAGCTATTGCAAAGTTAGTCGCATTTTTTTAGAATTAGAATGATTTTTTAGTTTATTATTTAGACTCATCAATAACACTCATGGGTTTAATCTAACAAAATTAGTGCTCCCTTTCCGAGCCGTCAAATGTTTGCGCTTAAAACTTTCGCCGTTCCAGTAAGTTTCCAGTACGAACACGAGACGAGACAGTCGTGTACTAAACTTGCACAATATAATTATAATCTTACAAACGTGCATAATAAAGTTCAAAATCCAAACTTACAACTGTCTATTGGTATTAAAAAGGCTTTGTGTCAAGGGATTAAAGGTCAAATTTGTTTGCAGGTGTGAGAGGAACTAGTAGAATATCCCTTCAAGTCATAACGAGTCGGCATTAGGCCCTCGTTAAGGGCGTAATTAAAGCCTACCACACGTCCGCTCTGTCCGTTGTCGGTCCCTGGCGAATGTACCTGCGTGGCTAGTTTGGGGACATACGGGAGTCTGGGCTTTGCGTTTCCAATGCGGTTGAAAGTAGCCATCACTTAAATTTTCTATTCAATTTCATTAAACTTTAAAATATTTATTTTATACAAAAGCGGATTCAGTCTCACAGCTAGTTCGATAGAAAAGTATGATTGTATTCTACACCGTCAATTTGTTGTTGTTTTAATGCCCTTATGGGAGTGGTTTTACTAATTGTTCCGGATCAGAGCCAATACAGCAAGAACGAAACGCAAATCGTCTTACCTTCTTCGCGCTGCATCACGTGGGAATCGAACCGGCGCTGCCATTGGTAGCAATGCATTGTCCCTCTTTCCTCGATCGTTGTACTTTTTCGAAGATTCACAAATAATATAGATGCCAAATGGTTTTCAAAGCACAAGTATCTTTTGTTTACAAGTCCTTAAGTAATTTACAAAATTAGACCATGACAGTCATCAAACCTTTGTACCGAAGGTCGCAATACGGTACACTACTGAAACTAAACACTTTTGCCAAACAAACTTGAGGTATACAGGGCCCTTTGGAGAAAACTTTCATATTTTATCACAAAACGTCTAGGAAAATGAACGGATAGTTATAACAATTAATTAATTGGGGTACTGGCAGCTTTTATATTTTATATTTTAGTGCAGCATTATTTTATAAAACCTTTCTCAGTGTACGATAGAAAACAAAAAAGAAAACAGAATCAAATTGTGTTCTATTTTCAAACAAAAGGAGTTTCATTATTAACATTTTCATTGATCTTTTTGAGCACTTTCTAGAGTTCGAAACTCGAGACTAGACTACTCTAGACTTCTTTGTCTAAACTATTATTTTGTTCCTGATTTATCAAAGATGTCTGGAGAATTCCATCTGTATGTTTCCGCTGTCTTGCTACCTTTATCGGAGCTACATTAACTTAGTTTAACCACGTTATTGTACGCCCTCGTTATGTTCCGGGCAATAAAACCTTTTATTGCAATCGGATGTTGTAAGACTCGAGACATAGTGCTGGTATACCCGTAGAATTGTCAGGGGAGGTTGAACTAAATAGTTTCTGAGAATCAGTTTGAATGTAAACAAAATAATATAAACTAAATTGTATATAGAAAATAACCTTTTTTTAATAAACAAACTCCAAGTACCTTATTAATGATATTATATATAAATGTGTAAGTAACATTCTCTGGAAGTCAGTTATATTTTCACGTTTGGACCAGGATACCAATTTAACACTTTTGGTAAGAGATATTTAGGCCACTGAATGTTTTTTAACTATGCACGTTTACTTAAAACGTAAATTAGTCAATTAATGTTAAATGAGCTTATAATTTGCTGCATTTAATTTAACATTCTTTCCGACAATTTAATGTTTTGATTAAAAATATAATTATATCGTCTTGCGATTTGCTACCTACTTATTTAATTACAGTTATAAATAGAATAGAATAAATTGTCGGACTACTTACAAATACGTACCTCAGTTTATACAGGATGGTTTCAAAAAGACTGTAATACTGAAACTTGAATGAAATTAACGAGTTTCTAAATTAAGAAATTGACGAATGAATGAACAGTCAAATTAATTCGTGAGCTAACGCGGTTTGTTCAGCATCGGAGCCTAGTAAATCACTGAAGTAAACCATAAGGCTGTGGCCAAGTACACAGCGATTTGAAGAACGAATTTTTTTATCTACTATCTACCGGCCACGACTTCGAAAGCGTGAAAGTCTTGTTTACGAAGTGTTGTTTCCGTAATTGGCTTATGTACTGTATAAATGATACCTGCTTAAATGCTCTGTAAACGCTGTATTAACAATGTTCACGCAATAAAATGAAAATAATATAATGGGTAGCATAAGAAAGACAGATATGAATAGTCCACACTTGACATTGTGAATAATATTCATGTTACGAAGCGCATAAAGAAGACAATCAAATACCTCAAATAAATCAAATACATCTGGAAAATAGGTAGGTGTGAAAATACCTATCATTAGTTACGGACGCGTTTAATTCATGTTATTTCAACTAAGAATCAAATATCGTTTGATATTTCTGCAGGTTCTTGAAATAATTCCCGTTTGATTGACATTGGAATTGTTTCGGGGTATATTAAAATTAAAATTAGATTAAAATTGACATTGAATTGGAATTATACTGGATTTTAGAGTAAGCCCATTGCACTGCCTGACTTTTCAATTTTGCAAATTCTAACATAAGAGTCGTCCATTAATCACGTAAGGCTTGAAAGCGAAGGGGGTTCGAAAAAATCACTAAATATCACAAGGGGGGATGTAGTGAGACATCACGTGTATTTAGTATAAAACCTTACTACGTATTACCAGAGGGGGAGAGGGGGGTTAAAAGTTGTTTAAAAAACATCACGTGATTAATGGAGGACCCCTCTCTTAATGCGGTATCTTTTAGGTTATTATTTGTATCTTGTAGTATTGACCCAATCGCCAGTCACTGTTACCATGGCCACGCACTTAGAGACAAGTTTAATTAACTTTAAGGAAGTTATTAACGTCTGAGGGCGTATCACTAGATTCAGCACTCGAAATGGAACTATTTATTAAAGCACCCGTATTATTGCTTACCAGCTGCACTAAACTAACTTTAATTTGGTACTACACGATAAAATACTATTGGGTATTAATATTTATTAATAAAAATCGGTCAAATTAATTTAACGTGCTTACCAGCTGATGATATAATGATAAGTGAATGTCAAATTACCTGAAAATAATGAAAGGTGATTATTTTAAATAATTGTCACGTGAAATAAAACTAAAGTTTTGTTCCCACTTGTTCTACTAGTCAGTTCTACCGTAGAACTATTGAGACTTTTTTCTCATTAGTCCTACCACAAAGTACTGAATCGTAGCAGCACTAATGAGAAAAATAAGTATCTTTAGTTCTACGGTAGAACGGCCCAGTAGAACAAGTGGGAACAAGACACACTAAAGACATGCTAAGAAAAGCTTATAAAAGATGTTACAAAGACAAAACTAATAAAAGAAGTGCCCACAGCCCACACGCCTACTCCAATAAATTTTGCAAAAGTCTGGAATTTATTACTAAACTTACTGATATTTATTTACGGAGAACCACTTTTCCCATGGCTATGTTTTTCTAACAACTCAAAAAACTAAAGCACCGGAAAAAAATTACAATGTTTGCTGGCGACAGGCACTTCGAGCGTATATGATAATATCACTGCGCCAATCTACACCACTAACCCCTATCACCTCTAAAGCCTTCAACACAAAGTTCACTATCACTTGGCAGAACAGCAAAAATCAAGATGTAAAAACAAAATATCATTGAGCGTTTCAGTTTCGCGATAACTAATATGAAAGAATGAAGTTTTTCGCCATATCGCCGATTGGATTGCTTGTTTGCTTCACAACAATTTGCTTTTAAAATGTTCAGATTGGATTTTATTGTTTTGACATAAGAGTTAACAGACTCGTAAAATTCGTGTTTGGTATTTCAAAAACTAAATAAACGAAAAAACATTTTTGAAAATTGCCAAGTTTTAATTGAACCGTATTGTCGGAGTTATAATGGCACTCGTTTTTTTATAAACAGCTGAAAACAAAATACTCTCTCTCGTTTGAAATGGAATACCTATGGAGTAGGAGAGAAAATTGAAATTTTACCATTCGACTACTTTATTTTCATTCGTGTAGCAAAATATGTTGGATGGTGGAAATGTTGGATGTTGGAATGAGGAGCCCGGTAGCGCAGAGGAGCTCAGTGGCGTATTGGTTTAGCGCCTGGCCCTGCCGATTGTGGAGGCTAAGCAACTTTCAGTGGAGGTCATGGGATGGGTGATCAAAAAAGTATTATCTTGAGCTCCTCCGTGCTACGGCACGTTATGCAGTTGGTCCCGGCTGCATTTGCAGTCGTTAACACCCACCAATCCACATTGGGCCTGCGTGGTGGGTTATAGCCCATCCTCCTTATCCACCCATAAGGAAATCTTGTGCCCCAGCACTGGAGACATGAATTGGCTGATGTCGATCGATCAAATGTTAGCACAATTTTATATTTGATAAATATTTGACTTTATTTAATTATTTCATGGATTAAAATTACAGTTAATTCCTAATAACAGTAGTCAATAAATTAAAAATGAAACAATAATAAGATTAACACGCGCCAATTCCCAGGCAGGCCTATCCGAATATTGAGTTATAATAATTTGATAGAGGGTTATTTAATAATTTAATTTTTTTATTAAAATAAATAAGTTTAGTAAATATTAAAAAAGTAAAGCATTATTTATAAATGAGAGATAATATTAAACAATAAGGGAATCATTAAAAAAAACGGAGAGTAAAAAACTCTTGTATTATTGTTGTTGCGGTTGCAAACAACTTAAACATTGTTTTTCATACTGTCTGACTTTTCCCCTTTCTCCCCAAAGCTTACATAAATCTGATTTATGTGTGTTATACGTACCTACAAGGAAGCCAAGTTTCTTTAGTTCAATGTGGCGCATATTTACATATATTATTTTGAAAATGATTCATTGCAGTATGTTCTAGATAACATTCATAATTAATGTACTCGTGGGAGAATGAATTTGGTGCACATATTGCAACATTCATCTTTAATATTACTGTGTCGAATACTAAAATGAAACATAATTAATTCTGAATCTATTTACACTGATTAAATTGTGCAGACATTTTTTTTACTACTGTTTTTGTATTCTTGGTAAATGAAAATCTGCGTGTTTCTCTTCCGAAATCGGTAGGTCGATTGAATTTTCGCCATTACGGACACTAACATAAAACATGTATGCTTGCAAAGAGCCTTGCCACACTCGCCTTGTCGTCACTAAATTATGCGCATTACCCTGAATATTACAAAGGGTAGTAAATTCAACTTTCAACACATAAAAAGGGGAAAAACTTCGTCTATAAATCATTATCAAAGCGTTATAAATTGATGCGGTATTCACTTTATTACACAGATCCAATATTTACTTGTTCCTCACCACGTTTTTTTGAGGTTTGTTAGGGTGCGCAAATATTTTACGTTGGCTTTTGATTTCCAAATAAATTGGGCGTAAGTTTTGAATTGTTTTCATCGCATTAAAAATGATTTAATACTCCATTTACTTAAGCTCAGTCAATAAATAATAAACACTGGTTTAACAATGACCACAATAAACTTTTAAATACATTAAGCATCGTTCAAAATCATAACCCGCCTTTTTGTCTCGCTGTAGTCGGTAAAAATGACATTGGTTTTTAAACATTTTTTTCAAAAAATCTCTGGATTCTTTTCTGATTTTGTTTACTGTGGCTTCCAATGCAAATGTTAAAATACTGTAATATTTTCAAGATTTCTAGTATTTACAAAAAAGCTATTTCCGCGGCTTAATGGGCGGATCATTCACCTGTATTATAGAATGCAGGTTCAATTCCCATCTGAGTAAGAAAAGATACAAGTTGTTTTTTTCTAGTATAAATTTTTGAAACATTTACACGTTCATCGTTGACGAGACAAATCATTATCTTTTAAAATAAGTTTCCAACATTGATGAATAGCGAGTAAAATAGGATACACGCGACCGAATATTGTCACTATCAGGTCGACAGTAAATTTTGATAATGTCGTTTATAATTGGTGTCCATTCGATCAACAAAATAATATTTAACTTGCAATTGGGCTGGTTCATTTGTATTTTGTTCGGCTGTTGCCACACGTCCGCGTGTTATGACTTCTGGATGGGTCTGTTAGTGCAGGTAATAAAAATTGAAGACTCCCTACGTGTGGCCACCTTTATTTCCTTGTGAAGATATATGAAGTCTTTGTGCAATATTATACAGGATTATTTTTAAAACACCAACAACCTCGCAGGAGTAGATTACTAACATCACGAACAAGAATATTTTGTTCTACGGCTTTTCCGAAAACAGACAAAAAAGTTACGTTCTTCTTACGTCCGAAATTCCCTCGGTATGAAGTTGCGATCGAGAGTTAGTTATATTAGAAATCGTCGAAGTATGGAAAAAGTATGTAATTTCGCAGTCGTGCACCGTCCTCTATATAATTGCAACACAGTGCTTTCCCACATTGTTCAATGTGCTGACTGGATGTGTTAATATCGGATTCCCCCGGGCTCAGCCATACATTCACTTCCATCCACTGCAATTGGACCTAATAATTTTACCCTCAAGGGAAATACATACTGTTTTGTAAATACTGACTCGGTATGATACAATGCTTTGTTAGTATGTTATCCTTTAACTGTGTGAAGAGAAAAGATATATTGTTTTACCTTGTATTTCTTACAGACTTTATCTTCCTGGCCTCATTCCATTTTTTTGGAGTAGACGCAGTACATCATTCTCTTTCATTTATTAGACTTCTCTCTCTAAAAGCTCGAAAATGTCCTGAATAAGAAGGGAAAATACTAATCGACTTAAAAAAACTCTTTGTGAGTCTAATAAAATAAAAGTTACTTAATTTTTTTCCAATCCTGTTGTTGAAAATAGCTTATTATTTTTAGTTTTAGTTTATGTCAAAAATACGCTCATGGGTAAAGGTTATTATAAAGTAGACGATTATCTGAAAGACCGGAATGCGTGGAAATGATTTAACACAATAACTTGCTAGTAAGTACTTTGTTGTTAATAACCTGTTGTATGTATTGTATTTGGTAACGATATATTTAAGTTTGTAAATATCGTTACCTATTTCTGTTAAAGCTGATAAGTTTCTTGCGCCTGTTCTTCGTGTCAGTTAAAAAAGTCTGGAACGGGTGATAGAAAAATATAGACGATTCAAAAGCGCTTTATTACTAAGTTTATTTGAATAAAGCAATTTTTTACTTTTTTACTTTACTTTAGTATTTACCCATGTGTTTACCTTTAAATTCAAATAGCTTAAACGTATCTACTAAATTTGATTTCCCTGTCCATTGAAACTGTGTTACGGAAATACCTTTGAAATTTCGGTTCCAATAATTTGGGGCTCCTGGGAATGCGTGCGTCACATATTGGGGTTCAAAGCTAAATGAGCGTGGTAAACGGCAAGTCAACAATGATATTGAAATGTGACAGGCTCAACGATTAGTCGCATTGCAGTAATATATATGTCCAATTTGACGACCTCCGTGGTCGAGTTGGTTTTGTACACCGGTTTTCAAGGTGTCGCCTTCTCTGAGGTCCCGGGTGCGATCCCCGGTTGGGTCAATTTAGAAAACGAACTTTTCAATATTGGCTCAGGTCTGGGTGTTTGTGATACCACTTGTCTCTGATTTCCATAACACAAGTGCTTAAGCTACCTACTTACTTTGGAATCTGTGCAATGTATGTGATGTTGTCAAATATTTATTTATTTATTTATAATTCTGTATACATTAAGTGTCTGGGGTAGTAAGTAAAAAATATAAAGACTGGCGTGTTAAATATTCTGTGAAAAAATAATAATGGGGAAATTGGTATGCTCAATGGGAAAGATATTAAGGTATACAATTTTTGGTTTATTCTTACTCAGACCAATAGGTAGATTGGTATTTTTTTTACTCGATGTTGAATGATTAATACTCAGGAACTAGTATTGATACGCATGATATTTTTAAACTCATTTTTATATGAAACCTTCGATCTTTTTTAAAACTTATTGAAAACACATGTCACTAAATTCAGGACAAAGCCTCATCTCTATCTCATGAAAGCCGCCGGAAGCGAGGAGGCTGTGCGGCGTGACTTACGACCCACATCCGGTGGCCATATTTGCTTTACTTACACACTGCTTCCGGTGTGCAGTGTAACGCTTTGATAAATACCCAATAATCGGCTTTTGGTATTCGTTTGTGCTATACGATTAAATGTTTGCGGTTGTGGTTCAATAATTAATTTTTATTTTTTATATAACTAGCTTATTTTTATGATAACGCTGGAGTCGTGCGAATTAATGAGAGATTTTTTCTTACAAAATTTTAAAATCAATCAAATTATTAATCTTGTGAGCTGTGTTAATAAAAAAAATCCTTGATTCATTGCTAAATCTACTAGGTACTAATCTATAACTTTTCAATTATAATATTATTCAAGCACGTAACGTTTTCTTTCACTACCAAAATTAACCACAATTTCTCCGTTTTTGCAATAAAATACATAAGTGTACCAAAAATAAGTTTTTATTTATGATATTACGGGATTAAGTAAGGACCGAGGACACAAAATGAGATCATCTAATGTATTATGCTGTATTACTTTATTTGTGAATTATTAATGTTTTATGTTAAAGCCTAATGGGGCATTCACACGGCTTGATTTTCTAGGCGACTTGCTAGACTACTTTAGTCGTATAGGACTTTTTATCGACAATCGCTTGTACAATCGAATTGCTTCACCTCACGCAAGCACGCCACGCCTCACGAAAGCACCACATTGAAATTAGGTTTGCGATTCGATTTTACAAGCGAGTGTCTATACAAAGCCCTAGTCCACTAAAGTCGCTTAGCAAGTTGGCTGGAAAATCGAGCCGTGTAAATGCCCCATCAGGCTTTAACATAAAACATTAATAATTCACAAATAAAATAAGTAAGATAAGACAAACAGCATAATACATTAGAGGATCTCATTTCGTGTCCTCGGTCCTTACTTAATCCCGTAATACCGTAAATAAAAACTTGTTTTGTGGTATACTAATGTGTTTTATTGCAAAAACGGAGAATCGGTTTATTTTTTATTATTAACTTATTATATATTCTAGGTAATATAAAATATTACTATGAAAACAGATGAATGACTCGTCTGCAAGAAAAGGGTTATGTTTTTCGCGCGTTGTTAAGTTTATTTTTAACCGACTTCAAAAAAGGAGGAGGTTCTATATTCGTCTGTTTTGTGATACCAAGATTCAATAAACAGTTGCTTTTATTATTTTAATTATTTTAGTATGACACATTTTAATGATATACTTAGTGAATTTTCAACTCAAAATATGCCGTTTGTGTTTATCATCAGAAACCTTATTTTTCTATTAGAATAACTTTGCGATATTCTAATGTATTCAGTGTTGTTATAACTCGTAAAAGGTTTTGTGTATTAACATAGATGAATAGAGACTATATTTATCTTCCTTTTACTAATCACGGCTTACACTATAATGAAGTTGTAAGCAAGCCACGTTGCAGAAATAAATATTTGTGCAATCAATACGGCGAAATCAGCTAATGAAACGAATGGCATGAATTAATCATTATTTGATAAGCTGAATCCAATAATCACGGTATTTAATTAGGGACGCATTATTAATGAGATTGATTCTAATTAATTGAATTCAGTAAAATAGACAAACCAATAACACAATAAGAACAATTTGAATCTTCTGAACTCAAAATTCTGAACAAGATTTTATTATTTGGTTTGTTCCATAAATTCTGAAAATAGTTTATAAAATCTCATGGTTACCTATGATAAAGCTGAACAAGCGTATTTTTTTTAATTACAGAAACGGTAACTGCTTCCGAATACGGATACCTATACTATTTGATTTTTCTCATATTTCTGAAACTTACCGTAATTGGTTGATGAATTTCGAAACCGGTTTCGTACTAAGATCATTTTTTCGTCATTCGTAACTAGCTACGAACATACGGTTTCGTATGCGGCCAAAGGGGAAGTAAAATCATTCTCTTAATGATTCTACATCGTCAACAGTTGGCAGTGATTATTTACTATGTAATATTTCCGTTCATCCGAGCTCCACAACTTAAAAAAAAAAAACTGCGTAACGTTAACAGATGTGTAAAAATATACGCGTGAAATAATCGCAGGCACTGAAACGCAACGTAACATTGTTCGCAGCAGCGTTAACACAGTTTAATCATTTGTGAATTCCAATTTCGTGGCCAACTCTCCATTCGAAGTAATAAAATGTAATTAATTTATAACACTTTGAGGTTATTTTATTTTTTTATTTATTTATTTATAAATCTTTATTGTACAAATACACAAAGTAAGGTACAAATGGCGGACTTAATGCTAAAAGCATTCTCTACCAGTCAACCAACAGTAAACAGATAGACACGAATGCGGCACAAACAAAGAAAACTAATATTTACATGCATACAATATAAATATTACATAAATACACACCATTAAATACATGTCTACATAATTTTATATAATATTAATACAATATATAGAAATTATATATATACATACACACCAAATACCGAGTATAGAAAAGTGTTGACATTGACCTTCTCACATCACGGGCATAAGCCCTCCAATAAATGTGCATGAGCTTGTTTCTTAAAAGAAAACTTACTGGGAGCCCTTCTGATAGAATTAGGGAGACCGTTCCAGAGACTCGTCGCTTGTAGTGTGAAGGATTCGGACATATACCCTGAACGGAAGAGAGGAGTAAATAGAGAAAGAGAATTGGCAGAGCGGAGGTGTCGATCGTGAGAATCACGGAGATGCTGAAACTTGTATTGTAAAAGTAATGAAGGTAAATGCTGTAAAAGATATGTAGACCGAAATTTATCATACTTATTAGGCAATGCCAAAAAATATTTAGTTTTAGAAAAGCTGGGTCATACACGAAAACACTTCAATTAGCATTTAAAACACTTCTAAAAGTGACAGCAATTAAAGTAAAAAGTCACACTTTCCATTCATATCGTTTTATTGAAGGTCCACGCCCTCTCGCTAAAGGGTCTGATAGGAATGAAAATTATCGAAAAAAAAGTAAAAAACATTACACGCCCCGAAAAATATGTAAATGTGAACGATAAAAGGGTTATATTTTTAGATAGGTACTACCGTCACTCAATAATGAGGCGATGCGCGGTCATATTTACGAATTTATTACGCTTCATTGAAATGGCTCATGAAAAAGATACGGCTGATACAGGCGGAATTTTTATTTTGCATTAAACTTTCAACGGTGTATGTGAGCTGAGGTTTCTTTAGCATGTAACGATTTACGAGCGAAGTAGATATTTTAACCTTTCAAAAAACGTAAACGCTGGTTGTAGCATTTCTGTGGATTTACTTTTTAACCGACTTCAGAATAAGCAGGAGGATATTTTGTGTACTATAGTAGTAAATTAATATTGGTTTGAAATTGCTGATTTTTCTATAATGTTTTAACAAGCATATTAACTTCATTGAGAGCACAAAATATACTTAATTATATAGCTGTAGGTATTTAAACAAAATCATTGTTATACAATACTAAATAGTATACTAGAAAAAAAATCTCGCACCAGATCATATTCTCGGACGGGAATCGAACCCGCGACCTTTGGAAGTCCGGTCCAATGCTCTTACCACTGAGCTACCGAGACTCGGTATCTAGTATACTATTTATTCTTTATTTTTTCTGGTATACTATTTAGTATTGTATAAAAATAATTAATAATATAAATTGCTAAAATCTCTAATTTAAAAATCTTTATGCAATACTAAATAATATACTATCAAAAATACGACTCGCACCAGATCATATTCTCGGACAGGAATCGAACCCGCGACCTTTGGAAGTCCGGTCCAATCCTCTTACCACTAAACTACCGAGTCACAGCAAAGCAAATCTCAAATTTAAAAATATAAAATCATTGCTCTTAATTAGATGTTTATTTTTTAATTATGCCTATTTTGTTTCTGTTCGTGTGTGATGTAATCATTGTAACTTTGCTGATATACTGCCTATGGTAATTATGTTTGAAAAAGTATTTATTCTTAAAAAATAAATATAAATTTTCCATAAATATAAATAAAGCAAAATAAAACAAAACTAAATAGAAAACGTTATAGAAACGTTATTAACAAATACAATTCAATTGCTATTTAGAAATACACCATAGGTACAGTCGAGTTCATTAATATGTTGGCACTTTTGACAGAATGTTGACTTTTATTACAAAGGCATAAAAGTTAATGAACTGTCAAAAGTGCCAACAAATTAATGAACTCGACTGTACCTAGGGAATTGTGTACAAACCCTAGTGGTAACTTGTTATTTTTTTCAACTGAAAATAATTTCTTTTCATGGCTTCTCTTGACATGTATGACACATCTTTTATATTCAAACTAGTTTGATATGGTTACACAATGTCTACATGAAGAGAGAACAAAACGACGTTGTCATAACAACTCGAGCAACTACAAACGCGGGGCGAGAGCCAAAATTTTCAAAGATTTATTCACCAAACTTCCCTGGTGTGCCATGAGGGTTATCACTCATGTGTTGCTGAGCCTTAAAAGAAAGCTTTTATTCTTTAACATGCGGCAGCCCGCGACTTTGTCTGCGTGAATGATAAACAATGTGTGCCAAATTTTATCCAAATCCGTCGAGCCGTTTAGGCGTGAAAAGGTAACAAACTCAATCTCTCTCACACACACACACACACACACACACACACACACACACACACACAAACTATCTCATTTATAATATTCGTAAGATATGGGCAAAATCAAGTTTTTTTTTTTCATTAAAAACGTCTGAAAATGCTGCATTTAATTAATGAATTAATTATTTATATTCACAAAACTCTAGATCGAAGCCAAAAAAAAACATTTCTTTGTAGTAGCCTAAATAAAAAATAATAATTAAAAAAAATTGTGTCTTCAAAATATCGTTGTTGGTAATAGTTATAGTAGGTAGTCTGTTAATCCTTACTTGTCTTATTTGGTAAACCATATTCACCCAACTCTTTATAAAAATGATCATTTACAACAAGTGATTTTCCACACATAAATTACGAAATAAATTTGAAAGCCAACATATTTTTTTATAATATTCAAGTTTAAAAGACGTATGATAACTTTCAAAAACTCTTTACTAAATAGAGCATGTAAGGATAAATGGACTTTACTGTCTAAAGTCACTTCAGTTTTTTTTTCTCTTAGTTGGTAGCCCTACTAGAACCGCACTGGGACTGACGTTGATTTACATTGTTTTGTACAACGATCCTTTGATTGTTCGCGATAGCATCGTAGAAAAGTAGTTTTGAAAATTTTCGAACTTTTAAATTTACTGACGGGCAAAGATTAAAGAGCCGATCATTCAAAGTCGGTATTGAAGTTTAAGTTCTCTTTACTAACAAGTCACGATAACACTAAGAGCTTTTGCAAAGTCTTCGGTGAGTCGATCAAGCCATTAAGTTTTCATGTATTACTCGACATGAAAACATAATGGCTTGATCGCCTCAGTCAAGTTTCATGTCGAGTAATATTCAAAATAGTTATCATAATTCTCTGTTTAAAGAGAAAATTTTTCGTAGAAACTAACAACCTCAACTTTACTACCTATGCTATGTTCTGAAGTCAAGGCTTCAGAAAATTGCATTCGTCGCTTCTTGGTATCTGGAATGTGTCATAAGATTCATTTCTGTCACCCTAACTAATCTATGACTTTTTACCTAGTGTCTAAGTTTGGAAATATGTCATAAACTCAATGAATACTTCAGAGCCCGTAGCTAATGTCACATTTATAATGAAAAATTTATGAACTTGACGTTTTAAATTTCGATTGATAACGAAACCTTATGTCAATCCCATACATGTTCCAAAAGCGAAGCGATAACGAAGATTTGCAAATGTTAGACCCCCAGTTCTATTCTATTATGTAATTTCACTGTCTATCTTCATTGACACTAAAATTTCATTGTAGAGTCAAGTTTCAAGAAGTTAGTGCTGTGTCATCTTAACTAACGCCTATTTAATAAGTTGGAATCCTTAATAGTTATTTATGAGTCTCAAAATTGATAACCACTCAAATACGTGTACCTATTGACGACCTCCGTGGTCGATTGGCCTTGTACACCGGTTTTCAAGGTGTCGCCATCTCTGAGGTCCCGGGTTCGATCCCCGGTTGGGTCAATTTAGAAAATGAACTTTTCTATATTGGCTTAGGTCTGGGTATTTGTGATACCACCGTTGTCTCTGATTTCCATAACACAAGTGCTTCAGCTACTTACTTTGGAATCGGAGCAATGTATGTGATGTTGTCAAATATTTATTTATTTATTCATTTGTTATCTGTCTGTTGCTCAAAAATAAACAAAATGCTTACATAACTTATATAATTCTGGGGAATACAAGACTATAACACAAATATGTTTTGTATACGTAAATGGCTCTTTTTCTGCAAAATCAACTACGAATCTATTCAATAAAGCACCAAGGACTGACAACGGCGAGCATCTTAGCAGAGACATATCTGCAAAATAATCCCCGTTCAAATTTGAAACGAATCCACCTTTACGACCTAGAGATAAGAATCGAGTCGAACGCAAAATTTCGCTACGGATAATTCACAATAAATCCTGGGATTACCAAAACGCTATCTTCAATTTTGAATAGTCGAAAGTGAACTTTACTGTTATTGTAATAGGAACTGCTGTCGGTGCAGAAGGTAAGGTTTTGGAGATTTCGAGCGGTATCGCCTCAACAAGGGCCCAAGCTTGGCCGCTTTACTATTTTGCTGAGTTTCAAAAAAATCTGATAATATTTCTATGGGTATACTGGTAGTTTTTGGACCCTTTTCAGAGGGTGTTCCGAGGTAATTTGTGAATATTGGAATGAGACTGCTTTTTTAGTATTTCGAGTGTTTTCGTATTGTGTGCAGTTTTGATGACAAGGGAAATCCTTAGGGATTACGAAACGAAATCGGAATGCCGTACTTTGTTGAGATAGTATGGTATTATAATTTTGTCTGAATTTGCTGTTGAGTTTTCGTATCCTGCATAATATTATTTTGCTTCTTTCATCGCACGAAATAGGAGTTTAACTGTGTACGCATTTTGAGCTCAGTCGGTGAGTAATATAACTATATGGCTCAATATAATCTTGACATTGAAAAGCAAATCCAAGTGTGAAGTGGTGCATTTTATGCTTGAATAATTACTTTGAACAATCTTGGCTCATATTATGCAGAACTGTGAACAAAATACCAGAACCTAATTAACACTAGAAACACAATTGATAGTAATACTTACCTTATTTCTTGTGATAAAAATTTAACCTACAGGGTCACAAAGAGTCGCTAACTATTCCACAGGGTTACTCTTTTAACAAAAGTCGGGACCCGACTTACAATGAACCGAAGAAAAATACGAGCACCTTTTATCCAAGAAGAAAAACCTAAAAATTTATCGCCACTGTTGAACAATGTATCCGCTGACAACCGCATTAAATTATTGCTCCAAAATAAATTGCGATGTTATTACGACGGCGCAACTTAAATTTTTATCGCGCCATAAATCAGAATAAACACTTTAATGTTGCATAACGCGTTTCCGAAATAGCGTTTTTTTAATTATTGTTTTCTGCGAGATCTCCTTCGATCATAATAGATCTAAGTGTAGGCCTTTAACTTTGTTACATGCTTGACACAGTGTAATAATATCAGATACTCAACTCGATAGCTCATCAGAGTCACATTCATGGCTAACAGCCCAACCTTCTAATCCATCTATAAAGAAGGCCAGTACCCCAGCAGTGCACGTAAAAAAAGGCTGGCTATTATGAAGGTGACTGTACTGAGTGAAAAGACGTGACCTACTCCATTCTCGTCACTAGACTCACGTTACTTTTTAGCCATTGTCACATCATTCATGACTACTTCGACCAATCGCTATAAAGGAAACTGAAGGCGGCATGGATAACTATCGCCTAATGTGTGATTTGACAGCATGTCTGTCTGTCTAGCCTTCTTCCGTAAAGTATGATGATATGACCTACTCCGTTCCCTTCATCATGTTTGACACAGTGTAATAATATCAGATACTCAACTCGATAGCTCATCAGAGTCATATTCATGGCTAACAGCTCAGCCTTCTAATCCATCTATAAGGAAGGCCAGTACCCCAGCAATGGACGTAAAAAAAGGCTGGCTATTATAAAGGTGACTGATGATTGACGCTTTTTATTCGCCTTTCTTCTCTTCATTACTGTGTGAAAAGACGTGACCTACTCCATTCTCGTCACTAGACTCACGTTACTTTTTAGCCATTGTCACATCATTCATGACTACTTCGACCAATCGCCATAAAGGAAACTGAAGGCGACATGGAGAACTATCGCCTAATGTGTGATTTGACAGCATGTCTGTCTGTCTAGCCTTCTTCCGTAAAGTATGATGATACGACCTACTCCGTTCCCTTCATCATGTTTCACACAGTGTAATAATATCAGATACTCAACTCGATAGCTCATCAGAGTCATATTCATGGCTAACAGCTCAGCCTTCTAATCCATCTATAAGGAAGGCCAGTACCCCAGCAATGGACGTAAAAAAAGGCTGGCTATTATAAAGGTGACTGATGATTGACGCTTTCATTCGCCTTTCTTTTCTTGATTACCGTGTGAGACATAACCTACTCCATTCTCGTCACTAGGCTCACGGTACTTTTTAGCCATTGTCACATCATTCATGACTACTTCGACCAATCGCCATAAAGGAAATTGCAGGCGGCATGGAAAACTATCGCCTAATGTGTGACTAATGGAATTGTTTTGACAGCATGTCTGTCTGTCTAGCCTTCTTCCGTAAAGTATGATGATATGTCCTACTCCATTCCCTTCACTGTCCTCACGGCACCTCCAGCCATTACGCCGGTCGCGATCTAGATATTACTCACTCGGTTCGTTTACGCTTTTTATGCAACGTAATTCTCTCCTATATCTGATTCTGCGTGAGATATTATTATATGAATTTTGGAGGCGTTTTTGCCTGGTTTTTGCCCTAGAATTAAGAGCTGATGTTTGTTGAGCTGGATACAAAGTGCGATGTGATTCTAATAAGTTGTCATTCTACAAAACGATGTTTTGTGATGTTTGTCATCAGATGATGACCTCCGTGGTCGAATCGCTTTGTACACCGGTTTTCAAGGTGTCGCCATCTCTGAGGTCCCGGGTTTAATCCCCGTTTGGGTCAATTTAGAAAACTATTTTTTCTATATTGGCTCAGATCTGGGTGTTTGTGGTACCACCGTTATCTCTGATTTCCATAACACAAGTGCTTTAGCTACTTACTTTGGAATCGGAGCAATGTATGTGATGTTGTCAAATATTTATTTATTTATTAACGACGAAAAATTAAATAAATTATATATTAAATATTCAGTTGCTTCATTACGCTTAAATATTTCAATAACTTAGCTAAGTAACGAATAATAAAGCTATGAAATATAATGAGATACGCTAAAATAGCGTATTGACAAACGTAAGGGTTTATCACGTCGCTGCAGGATCCCGTTTTACCTGGCTGACGTGAGATTTGCAATTAAAGCGATTAAGCTACTGAATTGAAATGAGCTGCGCTGCGACTTAAGTCATTGCGAATAATCATATTACGGTCCTTACGGACTTTTGTTTACTATTTTCAAAGTCTAGTAATTATTTTATCGTACAGTTGTATAAAACAAATATTATATAATTCATCAACGCCCGAGCGGCCGAAAGCTGTGCGATAACAAAGAAATATCTATTGTGTCTCATTATCCGGGCCTTGATGGGTTAATCTGCAGTATTTCAAGCATTTTTTTATTTTATATCAGTTTTAAAATAGTACATGGTGAATAATATGAGAAAAAACTAGAAAAAATCGACTCGAAAAATCGAATCGTTAGTCGATTTTTTCTAGTATTTTTTCTAATATTACCTATTTATCTTAATATAAAAATAGCATTGAGAATGCGAAAAATCTTAATTAATAGCACATGGTGGTTTAAAGTCACGTAAAAAACATTCAGGATGTGTCCAGTACATGGAACTGAACAACTTTATCTAAGAAACATAGATCTAAAATATCTAAAAAATATTCCACATTAACAATAAATTAAAGAGTATTAGGTAACGTTACGTGATTGGATTAGTATGGAGTGGCCTAAAATTGACTTATTCCTTAAAGACAACTTAAAGAAAGTTGTTCAGTTTTATTTACTGACCACATCCTGAAAACATGACTTTAAAATCACCCTGTAGTACTCACTTAGGAAATAAACTAATTATGGAACCTACTTAAATATCAGAACAGGCATTCAAAAATATCACGTACATTTTAACATTCCATTTTCATTCTCGTTTAAGGTTTTCCTTATTCTTCCTCATTTCAGTCACGATATTTTTAGAATCTATTTAAAAAGAAAAACTCTGAACTTTTCTCACAATATACATTAAAGGATAAACTTATAAAACTCGAAAACAAATAGAACATAGATGAGATTGGAGCAGCAACACTTGGCTTCATTTAATTGAAAAACTTTTTTGTTTCTTCCGAGAAAGAAAAAAAAACTTTAATTTCATTAACGCTCACTGCTCCATGTTCTTTTATGTTTCTGTTACTATCGGGATCGGGACTGATTGTTGAGCACTTTCTTTTATAGTGAATTCTATTACGAAACACTTAAAGTACTTAGGCTTATCTTAAGTACACGTTCATGTGTACGTGAACCAATTTAGAGACATGCGTGGTCCAAAGGTTGAAACACCACATTTCTGGTTCAATGCCTGATTCAATGACGGGAAAATGTAGAAGGTTATACAAATTCAATTGTTTTTGATAGCCGATAGCATATGTTTTTTTGTACTGACGTTTTGATCAGAGAAGTGTCTGAACCGTTACTGTGCCGTTTCAAATAAATAAATGTTTAAAAAGAACTGTTGTCTTTACACCTAAGCCTAACCTATAAATTCGTCATTTTAGAGAATTCTGAAATGACGTGGTTGTAGCAAAACGTACGAATCACACCGGCGGAGCGCATTTTACAATCTGCTGAAGGAATTTCAAGCGTCCATACAGATAGTTAAGTTTTTTATTTGGTTGGAGTTTACGCAGCTTGGAACCCGACCAGCTCCGTGCGCACGCCGTGTCAGCCGCTCGGCTCCTCGCGTATCGCGTATGACACGTATGACGCGCTCGCACTTGATAATGCGGTAAAAATATTCTTGTGGAAAAGGCTTATTATAATATTAAGGAATTTGGAGATGATAGAATGTAATTTAGGTATACCTACCATTGTTTATTTTTTGTTTCAAATTTATCTAATATTTTATTTTTATATTTAATGTTTAAATAATTATTTAACTTGCTCAGTAATAAAGTAATAATACATATAAAAATATTTTCTAAGGAAAGGAATTTGCAGTACTCCTATGGGGTTCTTGTTTGGAACTTTTTATTGTCAACACCATGTATACAGAAAAAACGAAATAAAGAATATGAATATGAATATGCGGACGGCTGCTCTCGGTTGCCGACGCACCCGGTGTCACTGACTGACTGACTGCGATGCGCACCTATCCTAGAAGAGCGTGCCGACGGATGCGCGCGCGTGCTGACGGATTCAGGCGGACACAACCGGCTGCTGGCGCGTACTGACGTGCGCATCCACTGCGACGTGGCCTGAATCGCACCGGTTTGTACTCGTTAAAATCGTATGTACATAAGACGTCTGAATTATTTTGATAATCAAAATATAAAAAGAAAATTCACTACTCCCTAAATCCAGCTATCAATTACTTTGATAATCTTAAAAGTAAAGAGGCGATTAATCCCAAGAGTTCTTAATCAGTTAAATCCCTCATTCCTTTTTCCTTAAACCTTTCAACTCTTAGTTCAATAAAAAGGTAAATGAAGTCGTTGGTATTTCTTCATCTCACCGATTAATTGATTAGTGTTGCCTGAAATCGATTGTCTATCGATAGTTTCGATAAACTATCGAGAGTACCGATGGTACCGATACTATCGATAGTTTTGCAATTGAAATACTCAACAATACTATTGCCGCAATTGTATTGATAGCAAAAACTACTTCAAGACTATCGATAGTATCAATGTAGATAAATAATATTATATTAGAAAAAATACTAAAAAAATCAACTCACCCTCGAATACTCCTCAAAGGGACTTTTCTAGTATTTTTTCTTATATTTTAAATTAATATATAAATAGCATTGTGAAAGTGAAAAATCTCAATTTAATAAGTATTAATGAAATACTTGTTTTAAATCTAATTTCTCAATGCCATCGATATTATCGTATCGATAGGTAACGATTGATCGATAGTTGATTTTCCTACAACACTGTAATGGATTAGTTTAATTGAATTGATAGTCTCCATACTTCTTAGTATCAGGTTTCGAGGACTGTAATGAGGTCGGATAAACAGACGGGTGAAGTGCGGTATTCATTACTGTATTTGAGAAACGTAAATGAGAACGGAGTGTAATTATTTTTTTAAGGCTCGCTGAAGTCGGAAATGAATCGAAATACTTCGTCGAATAAAGGTGAGAAGTTTGTTTAATTTAAAGAGTGATATGAATTAGTAACGGTAGTTTATTTATGGTTTAAGAACTTTACACATTCTTATTTATATTATTATTATTCACTTATTGAGAAAACATTTTAAAACTTTAAAATATAGAAAACATAATGAGCGTACATAATAAAAATTAAAAAAAATATGTTGGGTACTTTTTACATGAAACCCATAAATGCAAAACTTGCATAGTGAGTTTTCGGTGTAGCTGATACACGCTTTGACACCAGCTTAATATCATATGGGCAAGCAGTTAATTTAATTTTTGACGTAAAAGCGATGGCAATTTTTATGCAAAAAGATTTATACCTATATGAAAGTTGTTATTATCAAACGAGGGAAGATAAAGCTGTGCATCGAGTGTACTCCCTCATACTCAGTACTCACAAGACGAGAAATCACATAGGGGCACTGTACAATTTTTCATTCAAATATGCGCTTGGAAAGATTCAGGGGCTCTATTTTTGAAAGGCGGCAAGCGCTTTTTACCACTCATTTTCATTCGACATAGCAAAATCAGTATTTTTTTAATCACTCTTTAGTTTAGTTAGTTTAGTTGTCAGTGTAGTACTTTGACATAAACTTATCAAACCCAGAGGCAAAAATAGTGTTATAACCTGTTATTACACATTGTTACCTAGGTTACGCCGTCGACTACATAGATTACAGCAACGCCGTCACCGGAGGCCTGATTACGTAACTCTGTTGCTAACAATTCTCGATTGAAATAGATTGAAACTGCAGTTAAATTGCTGCTTTAAGTAAGATAGTTGTCACATTGGTTCTAACTAAAGCAACAATGTAACTGCGATTTCTGTCATAGTTGATTGCAACAAAGTTAATCAGGGGATTGATTACGTAACTCTGTTGCTAATAATTCTCGATTGAAATCGATTGAAACCGCAGTTAAATTGCTGCTTTAAGTAAGATAGTTGTCACATTGGTTCTAACTAAAGCAGCAATGTAACTGCGATTTCTGTCATAGTTTATTGCAACAAAGTTAATCAGGGGACTGATTACGTAACTCTGTTGCTAATAATTCTCGATTGAAATCGATTGAAACCGCAGTTAAATTGCTGCTTTAAGTAAGATAGTTGTCACATTGGTTCTAACTAAAGCAGCAATGTAACTGCGATTTCTGTCATAGTTGATTGCAACAAAGTTAATCAGGGGACTGATTACGTAACTCTGTTGCTAATAGTTCTCGATTGAAATCGATTCAAATCGCAGTTACATTGCTGCTTTAAGTAAGATAGTTTTCACATTGGTTCTAACTAAAGCAGCAATGTAACTGCGATTTGCCAGAGTTGATTACAATAAAGTTAATCAGGGGGCCTCAGACTCATCAGACTTTATATAGTCTTGCTACAAGTACAGGGAAAAGTCTGAAAACTACATTGTAATTAAATCATAAAAAATATAGTTTTTATTTAAGTACAAATTTATAATTAAATAATGTTATTATTTATCAATTTATGTTTATTGTAACATGTATGAATGTAGTGTCTGTAAACGATATACATATTTGAAAATATCGTTCCTTCTGATAAAGCTGATAAGTTTTTTGCGCCCATTTTTCTTGTCAGTAAAAGACGTCATAATGGGTGGCAGGGTAAAACAATTGACGATTTGAAAATGCTTATTGTATGAGCTTATTTGAATAAAGAATTTTTTAATTTCAATTTCAATTACGGAACCCTTGGTGGGCGTGTCCAACTCGCACTTCCGGTTTTTTTACTATGTAAAGGGATGGTATTACTACACTTTATACGTGAATAAGAGTACGTGATATCATAAAATTCATCGCAGTTTTACGAGTCCCAAGCGTCGAAATAGCAATTAATAAAATATTCGGTTTCCCGCAAAAATAGTGACTTTAACAAAACGCTGTACGGTGCCCCCGACACTTTAGCGCGAGTTCAGACAGGTTCTCTTGATTTGTGGCCAAGAGAATTCACATAAATTTCATACTGTGACTTTTTTCTTTCTTAGCAAGTGGTATAAGTTATAAATGATTTTGTATTCACCTGTGGACACGTGAAGAATCAGGCCAAATACATCAAACAGATGAAAAAAATTGGGTAGCTTTTGCTCATTAGACTACAAAATTTAAGAACATATCAATAAAATAAAAATACAAATCAGGTGAGAAAAGCGTTTTTCGTAAATGTAAAAACTAAATTGCTTAAGGTGTTCATTACTTAGTACAAAATTCAGTACTTTGAGACTTCAGCTCTTGAAATACTTCCCTGTTTTAAATAACTTTCAGCTAAGAATAGTACAATATGTAACGTAGTTTGTTTTAGTATTGTATTTTTTTCATTTTTTTGATAGAATAGAATAGAATCTTACATAGGATTTGTTTAAAAATCGCTATACAATTATTTTCTTCTGACTTGCACCACAGTCATAGATTATCTGCATAGAGCGGCACAAGAGTTTATTATTAAAATGTTATTAGAGGTGGATTTCCAAGCTTCTGACAGCTTGTGTATAATGCTTTGTTTCCACCCAGACTCGAAACAAAGGACGCCGTTATCCTATCCTCGCCGTAATATGTGGGAAGTGCATGTTGCGTACAAACGTTTTATAGCAAATAGTCTCGCTAACAAGGCCCATTTCTCTAAGGGTATACTGGAATTACTTTGAGACAAGTTTGCATGGAAAATTACAAAAATTACTTGCGAGTTTCAAGTGTTTTCGTTAGTCCAAGAGCTGTGTACAATTCAAGATGTACTCGGTGATACTTATTTGGATTATTGCATAAAAACACATTAACTTGCGACAAAAACTTATAAACATGTATTACATTATAGTGTCTAAATCGGTGAGCAAGAGCGTCACTTAACAAAAGACGATCGTAATTATTAGATAAATAAAAGTTGTTTTCGCGGAGGTTGCATACCTTGCTGATATACAACCTGTGTTGGTTTGATTCTAGACAAGCTGTTCATATATTTTTATTATGTGTGGAGAGATATGATAGCGTGGCGGGTTATGGCCCATCCTCTTTATCCACCCATAAGGAAGGCGTGAGCCCCAGCAGTGGGGACATTACAAAATGGCTGATGGTCAAAATAAAAAAAAACACTTGTATCAGTCGGGACCCAAATCATGCGAAAACATTTTTCCTTGGAGGAAGTCACCCAAAACATCCCAAATCAGAAAAAAGTTTTCTGCTCTCCTGTCAAAGTACTTTATTTGTCCCAGTTATAAATCGACGGGAACAATTTAACTGTCCCAAAATAATGGGGGAAATTTTCAATCCAATGTTTTCTTGCGCGGAACATAGTTTATCTCTTACGAGCAAACTTTTTGACAATTTTTCCACTGAGATCTGGCATCAGTTTCGTAGAGTTAAAATTTAAGTGATACCGTTTAGTATTTTTAGGCCTCTCTGATGGTAATACCAACGTGTGGATAGATATTAATGAATTTGTTTTTAAACTGTTATTTTTATTTTGTTCACATTATTATTGCAAATTAGCTACTTGCAGATACACACAACTGTAAAGAACTGCATTGTCGACTACTTCATCTGCTCGTTAGTAGGTCGTGAGTAGCGACTTTTTGCAAACCACTTTTCTGGGTTTGATGGGAACTGTTGTGAAGAACATAATATTAGCAGGTACTCAAGTCATTATAGATAGGCTAATAAAAGTTATAATTAGGTACAGACGACAGCACGTCAGGTTATATAGTTAAACTGCGAAAACAGCTTTTATTACGTAGGGCATATAGGCGGTCTCAAGGTCAACATGTATAGTCTGAGGTGCCGTCGTGTGTACCATAAAATTTATTTCAATTGAAAAACATTTATTCATCTGGCAAATAATCCCACTTTCGTAAATTGTCTAAGTTTTGTTGATGATTTCTGAAAGTGTGTGCTATTTAGAGACACCGTTTTATTTTTCCTGTAATCTTTTACATAAACTTCTATCACATAAAATAATTTCTGATTTTCTTTTTTTTTATAAGGGAGAAAACGGTTTTTTTGTTTTTTTTATCAAAAGTCAAAAACTAAGCAGCCTAAAAAAAGAAAAAATGTTTGAGAATGTGCAAACAGCGCTTTTTCATATGACACCTCACATGCCCTAGTAGCCCCATTTTGAAGTTTTAAGAAATCTTTCTTATTTTCAAAATAGTTGAGAAAATTTCATCTAACACTACTCCAAATTTCAAGTAGTATAGTTCTTGAGACATCCAGCTGTGACAGACAGACTGAGTCGCACAATAAGGTTTCCTTTTTACCATTTTGGTACGGAACCCTAAAGAGGCGACAGAAGACGGCACTGTGGTCACGACCGGTGCCTGTGTCCGTTGTGCGACGGTGGCGCCGTGCTAAATTATTTACAATTATTAAGTTGCTTTTAAATAACCAAACCTATTTTTTATTATAGTAAGTACCGCAATCCATATTTCTGTCACGCGTCCATGTAAAATAAAAGAACACAGCACTGAAGTGACTTGGTCACGACCGACGACCGCTCGGCGGCGTTGGACTAATTTATGGTAACAACCGAAATTGCTTTCGAATAACCAGCGTCGCTATGAATAAAATTTCAGTTACTCGGCCCGCAGTTTGCACTGAAGGATCGAGTGATAAGCACTTAAGTTTCCGGAAAAATGGGAACAATATTCTATAGTAATAACTCACAGTGAACTTAAGTGTTGAAAAAAACTTTCGTTATGTCTATCACGGGGAATTATCAGACAATATGACATACATCGCATCGCTTTGTTGAGAATTGTGTTAAGAACATGAAAACAATACCTAGATCTTAAACAGAAATTAAATCAAAGGAAGTTATATTTAAGTTCTTAAATATAACTATTTATGTTCTAAACAGCCTAGGAATCGAAAAGTGACCACTAGCGTTAAAATATTAATTATTTGGCTGCATGTCTATCTGAGCTATCTGACTGTACATATTTTATACAAATCAATTCCAACCTATCGCTCTTGCACAATCATTTCGTTTATATAAGTATCATTTCCTTCACAGTTATAAATATGATATTAAACAGATGTATTTCATTTAAAGAGGCATATTGTGTAACAGCTCCACTCAGAAGTTACTCCCGTTCAATGTTTGATTGATTGAAAATCTGTTATGAAGAACTTACTGAAAGGAAGTAGCTACTAGATGCTATCAAACACAGTATATTTTAAAGAGAGATTTTCACATTGAAACAGAGAGTGCACTTTATTGTAAAATTATCCGACCTAAATTATTATGTTAAATCAGCAAATATTCTACTTTTCCTAATAACATCATTACCAGTGCTCAACAAGCCGTTTCAATTTTCAAACAAAAACCTCAAAGCAAACAAAATAAAAGATCATACAGGCTTAAATTTCCCTATAATCTTCGTACGTAGAACCCTGTCAAACGTTTCATAACATTTTGCACAAAGAAAACGTTCAAATACTTTTTAACCCGCACTTTTAACATCAAAAGGATATTTTTCGAATGTGTGGTGTGCGACCTGGAGATAAGTCAGAGTGGGGGGTAGGTAGGGTTGCCAACTTTTTAACCTTAAGTAAAGTATTTTCGAGATTATTGTTATTTGTAAAAAAATATGCCAATTTATTTCTTTGGATTTTGTATTTTTGGTTTTTGAACCTACATTATTAGTAATAATAATAAAGTTTCTTTAACAAAAATACACATTACAAACAGATAATAGTATCAAAGAAGAAAATACACAACATGCGGCTATATTGCTATACAGAAATCTCGTCCTGGCAACCTTGAGTTAAAGAGATATACAAGGTATAGTATAGATTATTATGATCTTGATCATTGTGAGCTTGTTAAACTTCTTGATTTAAAAAAAATATACTCTAATTTCGCTACCTATATAATATTAAAAAGTTAATTCTTTTATGTAGTACATTTGGTAACCCTAGGAATAGGGGGGAGGACTTCGTACCAATAACAAAATTTCAGGAACTTTCTCGATGGCATTTTAAGGTGGGGTGTAATGACGGTCGATACATCTTAAGGTTTGATTACTGATGTGAAATAAATTGTACGGCGTGTGTGTAATTAAATACGATTAGGCATTTCATTTGAATATACTAAGAATACGTCGTTTACTACAGATCAATAAAAATCCTCATAATTTAATTGAAAAAGTCTTTGTGAAACTTATACAATACTAAATATAATATACTAGAAAAAATACGACTCGCTCGCACCAGATCATATTCTCGGACGGGAATCGAACCCGCGATTTTTACTTCTTGTTTAATGTTTAACTGTTCCGTGATTGGCTGTTGTAAGTTGTTGAAAGCTAAATTAGTTGACCTGTTTTCAAGGATGTCGTAAAATCAATAAAATAATCTTAAACGTAATTACTTAATAAATACTTACTGAATTTAGGTCTAGGAGCTGCGCTGCGCTTGTTATATACAAATATATATTTACCTGAAAGAAAAAAGGGAAAATTAGCATTTGAACTATATCATTAGATGGTTTCATGTTTTGTAGTTTAATGTGGTATGTTTTTAAGTAAGGCGACATTATTTTTTTCTTTCCATGATATAGCTAAGCACGATATAGATGCATGATATAGACTAAGCGTGTTTTCTCCACGACACCACTGAGGCGTCGTTTACAATATTTTTTTGGTAACCACACCACCGAAGTGAAGTTCTAATACTAAACTTGAATTTATCAGATCAATTATAAATTTCTCAATCGTAAGATCACGACATGACATGTTACAATCACTAGTACGCAGTGGTGTGATTACCATAAAAATATTGTAAACGACACCCCAGTGGTGTCGTCCAACGGTGTCGCTGACAATACACGAGACTAAGTAACCCATTAACCTTACTTGACTGGCATAAGATAGAACTCCAATAACTTCACTCCACAAACTTTAGTAATTAATTTCGCGTACGTTGTACGAAATGTCAAGTTAAATAAGTCATCACCACTACCACAGAATCGTATGATATTGACATTTAAGTTTTGTATACACTGTGCTAGTCTATTGGAAAAGGGGCAATAAACGTTGACGGTGGAACCACGAGTAAATAATTTGGATTGCTGTTAATGCCCGTTGACACAGCGATCCATTTTACATGTCCGTTTTATCGGATTCGTTTTTATTCGGATATAGCGTATGTAGCAGTACCGAAGGCTCCATATAAGCCATTTCCCATCGGCTTACCTTTTAAAAATCTCATCCCACCGATCCACTATGCAAATCATAACAATTTTGTAGAACGGCTTACCTTGGCCATAATTTCACCCCTCGCCACTGGTATGTAGTTGTATGAGCCTTTCACACACAACACAGTATATTATCGGATCCAGTAAAAATAGCGATTCGTTTTACATGTCCGTTTTATCGGATACATTATTGTTCGGCGATGGCGTATGTAGTTGTATGAGCCTTTCACACACAACACAGTATAATAACGGATCCAGTAAAAATAGCGATTCGTTTTACATGTTCGTTTTATCGGATACATTATTTTTTGGCGATGGCGTATGTAGTTGTATGAGCGTGTTCACACAGAACACAGTATATCGGATCCGTATGTGTACTGTATCCATGGCAACGGATCCGTAAAAAACGGTCGTCTAAATATGGACCTGCTGTGTGAACGCACGGTTATCTTTATAACGTGACAATATTTTTATATCAATATCTATATTCAACCCGATCCGTCTAGTGGTTAGAACGAATTCGTAGCATATCGTCAAAAACGCAAGTGGTCAGATAAACATTTCGTCATCTCATAGGACCGAAACTCAGCTTGTCAAAAACGCTATTCGACAGATACGCAGTTGGACAGACACTCAACTCGTGCCATTAGGAATTTGACTTGAGAATGGATTCTACTATAAAGGTATAATAGAGTAGAAAGAGAAGCAAAATAAACCTAACGCGAAATTTTGGCTCGATTTGACGAATTTTACTATGATTTCAAGCCTCCAAAGTTGGTAAAAAATCAAAATGCGCCAGTGACAGTGTTGATTATTAGGATCCATACGTAATTAAATTACAAAAAAAATGTTATGGAAACATTATTGTAAAAACGTTCTTTGCTTAGATAATTAAAAAAAAAATTGTGCGCCGTACATATCGTCTGGGTTTTACTTTGCTTCCATTTCTGCTCTATTATACCTTAAAAGTAGAATCCATTCTCAAGTCAAATACCCAATTATAAATCACTCGGCGAGTCATATTTTATAGCTGAACAATTCGCAATAAAATTTACACATAACGTATTTGGAACTAGCAATTTGTAAAATTTATATTTAAATGCAATAGTACAAATTCGCTCACGGCTATCAACTGCGACAAGCGTGCTGTTGACATAATAGCAACCAAACGTAATTTGACATGTAACATTAAGCTATTATTACAATAAACATAAATTGTTATGAAAATGGAAATACATGGAAAACACATTACATCGCCATACTGTTAAACTGTTTTATGTTATTAAATAAATTATATTTCATTTTAATTTTTGCTTACCAAAATTAATTACGAGTTCAAGAGAGTACTCGGAACTTATTTTTATTTAAATCTGTGTAGTCGGAAATGTGTTGTACAAGATTATTGTTATTCCATTTTTTGTATTTCTTCTATTTCAACAATTTCGCTGACACTGTAAGCTTGCGTTGCAGTTGTTTTTTATATCAGTACCAACGTAAATCATTGAAAAAAGAAAATATTTCACTACTGAAAGGATTTATGGCCAGATAGAAAGCAATAGGTACAAAACAAAAATAGATTGGGGAATGTAAAGCTCTAAACTCAACTGAACCGACAGTCACCACAATTGCTGGCCACAAAAACACCCCACATCAAAAGCTTGACCACAAACACTAAATCCCAATTCACAAATTAACTGAAAACAAACTGTAGCTGGCTCTAGCCCAAGCTGTTACAAAAAAACGTCATCAGAATTTCAGATGCGAGACATCTACGTTACCAAAACGTTACTTGGCAAACTTAAAGGACAGTTGGGTACGGAAAATTGTGCTTTATGTGGATAGCAGAAGGAGTATTCTTGGAGAAAATAAGTTATGGTGATTGGCTAAATGCTCGATGCTCACTAGAGGCACAGTTGAGCAAGAACGGCAGGGACACTCTAATGATAACGAGGAATCGTAGTGCAACATCAACTGTTAAGGAGGTGAACGTTGTCGGAGCTAGCTATTATATTTAATTAAAACTATAGTAGTCTCTTAATTGACGTAGAAATAACTTATATAGTAGAGTACCTATAGACTAACTTAAAGAAAAAGTAATAACTTTGATATGCAACTTTCACTTTATCATAAGGACACAAAGCAACCATTAAGTAAATAATATTGCATTTTCGTATTCTATTCTTTATTATGTACTTATAAAATATTATTTTTACGTTTCTAAGTCGGTTCATAAATAAATAAGTTATAAAGACCATATCAAGGAGTTCACCAAAACCATAGTATTTTCAGGATGACTTGAAAACTACTAAACCGATTCAAAAAAGGAACCTACTTGCGGGAAAACTCAATTAACACAAAAAGAATCATCAAAATCGGTCCATAAATGTCGAAGATAAGCGCGAACAACGATAAAAAAATATATACAATCGATTTAAGAACATCCTCCTTTTCAATTTTTAAGTCGGTTAAAAATTAAGTAGTTAACCTAGCTCTTAGCGATCGATATGTAAGTACTTAGTAAAAATAAACTTTATTTTTCGTGATCTCATTAACTTTGACTTTGTTCAAAGTTTATTGGTATTAGCGTTAAGTAAGCATTTAAAAGGCCGAATTAACACCTTTTTATTAAATAACCTATGAATTGTAACAAAAGATGCTTTTATTATCAATACAAGTACACAAAGTAGCAATTTACATTTTAATATTATTAGTAAAATACTTAACTTATTTCTGGGTATAAGAAATCTTTCTGCCCACCATTCTACTATGACTGACCGCATTTTCATTTGGCCATCCAAAGTACCCTCACAAACGCAGAATAACCTAAGTGCAAGGATTTAATCCAAAGACCCAAGCCGGACCTACACTCGTTTAATAGATTGATTCAATTATATTAATTGAACGAGAAGACGAGGAAACGAAAACAATTTACTTCTGCTCCTAAAAGGTTTTTAATTGATTTGTGGTTGGTTTCTTGTAATAGGATTAGATTAACGAGAGCATGTGTCGTTGTTCCATTCAATGAGACCGGTTTTTTCTTAATTGCCTTCTAAAAAATATCAGTTTTATTTAGAATAAAAAAAAACGGTCAAGTGCGAGTCGGACAGTCGCACACCCAGGGTTCCGTACCATCATTCTGAAAAAATTACTATTTAGAGACATCGTTTTATTTTTCCTGTAATTTTTACATACACTTCTATCACATAAAATAATTTTAGATTTTTCTCTATGCAATATTGGGAGGTGGGGGGACGGTATTTTTTAACATTTTTGTCAATAGTGCAAGCAACGTTCTTTTATAACTGTGATACCCCATATGCCCTAGTACCCTCACTTTGAATTTTTAAACTCCCTAAACCCCTTTTTCAGCCCAACTATTCCAAATTTCAAGTTGATAGCATTAGTAGTTCCAGTGTTATCCAACTGTGACAGACAGACAGACAAAGTGAGTCGCACCATAAGGGTTCCTTTTTACTATTTTGGTACGGAACCCTAAACATCAATTAAAATACTTATTTTTTGTATTAGCATCGTATAGTTTGATACTTACTTACTTACTTACTTACTTACTGCGCTGGCTCAGCGACCCGAAGTGGATCTTGGCCTCCGACATTAAAGTGCGCCATTCCTTCCTGTTTTGTGCCAAGTGAGACCAGTCGGGCACTTCCAGCTCTTTCAGGTCTTTGACAACTTCATCTTTCCAGCGGTATCTTGGACGACCCACTGGGCGTCGTCCAGATGGTTGGCCAAGATCCGCTCTTTTGGCAGCTCGATCTTCATCCATTCTCTCTACGTGCCCCAGCCAGCGAAGTCGGGCAGCTTTTATTTCCCCAATGATATTCGGATCGGACACCAGCTGTTCTATCTCCCGGTTAAACCTCTGCCTCCACTCCCCGTCATCGCCTCTTGTTGGCCCCAGTATCCTTCGTAGGATTTTTTGTTCTGCGAGTAAGAGAGAACTATAACTAACTATACAGTTTGATAAGAGAAGCGAATCATTAAAAAGTTCTGACAATGACTTGTGTGGCAGCGTTCAGATGAAAAATCGTGAAAGAATTAATGTATCAAATTTTAATATCCCAGGCCTTTCATAACGAATACCAAGTAAAGGTCAGGGGGAGGAACATTTTTAATGTTATCCTTCTAGTTGAAACGCGGCGATATTAACATTGGCTTGACAGATTTATGATCCGGAGATATGGCGGAGTCTCGTGTATTTATTAACTTTTTTATGGGCTACGTAAGGTATCTTTCAAGCTTTGGCGAAGTTGAGTAGTTAAGATTAATGTTCTGTGATGATGTGTGAGAATATCGAGAGGTTTTGGGGCCACAATTTGCCAGTTTTTAGATAAAATATTGGTTTTTTTATCTGTTTGTCCGGTTGGAATTGATGTGGTAACAGCTCTTACGTAACTCGAGTCGACAGTGATAATAAGTCTTTTCCCGTTTAGCGACATTTCAGACATTCCATCTGCGTGAGCTTCATAAAAATTGGCTGTAGTAATGACGTAATCATCAACATTTTATGCAATATCAACATAACTATATTTATTTGCTTTTCATGCTATCGATTTCACTTACTTCATATTCCCTTAACTCAATGATAAATCAATTCTCATGGTTACACCTCGATTTCTTGCTTCCGACAAAATTAAAACTCGTCAAATAGATTAATAATAATGTTTATTATTCGCCGAAAATCTTCTGAAACGATGTTCTTTTGTTTTAAGAACAAAAAATCGTTTCATGTGAACATTACTTTCTAAGGAGGTTTTATACCTCTTTGGGTTGAACATTGAGGTTTGTACACTTATCTTAAAAATTATAACATCATGATACAGATTTTAATCCAGTTGTTGATTATGACTAACCTTCGTAGCAATACTGCAAAACTTTTTTCCTCTATTCATAATATAATATCGTGCAATAACTACCAAAAGGAACATCCTTTTGTTACACCAAACCAATCTGCCAGGAAGTCAGTATCGCAACGCTTGCATTCTCGCTGAGTGAACGTCACACGCCCGCTATAAAATTGTTTATGCCTAATAACTCGGCAACGTGCGTAGACAGATTCATGAATTTTCAGTCAAATGAATATGGGATAAGGCGTTGATCGCTGCGGCTCATGCATACAAATGTGTTGAAATTCAAAATTGAGTCCTTAGGTTTACTTAGTCTTGGCTGGTCTACTTTGATCGCTGATAGGTTACATACTTTGTTTGAAATGCTTATGATTTTAGCAGATATACAAGCATCTATAGCCGAATTGGTGTTCCAAGTACACGTTTAACCTAAATGTTACGCTTTCTTAACCAATTTTAGGCAATAAGACTAAATACTTGTTACATAATAATTCACCTTTACTCACGATTCGATAGAAACTCCATCTTTTAAAAATATAATCTAAATAATTCACATTTGGACTGTATTCGTGCTAAACTGATTGCCAGACATGGTCGCGGCGGCTTTAGTCAAAACATTTCACCGAAAACATCAGCCCAAAAAGTCTGCATGAAACAAGTTGTCGACTCAAAATGATATGTTACTAAGGGAACTCATTTCTGGTTTTCATAATACTTATTTATATATTTTGTAAGTGTTTCTCCACGCATCGTGATTTGCTTAAGCTTAAAACGTTGTTCTAATTTGACTCTTGTCGTTGATACTAATTAACTTATATACTGACGACTGAAAAAACACAATTTATGTTTTTTTTCTTAAGCTTTTTTATTAGGGTTCCGGATTAGGTCTTAACACTTGTCCACCCAAACTCGTCTGCTTTTTTTGTTTTTGGTCTGCTAGTTACAGTTGTAACTAATTTTAGGCACCGGTAGTTTTGTCTAGAAAAATAAAATGAAAATAAATGGTCTTTCAAATTCGAGTTTCGATCGAGTTCCCGTAGTATCCAACACGCAAAGTGCCATCTCTTTTTGCACGCTTATTACACGCGACACGCTACGCTTAGCGTATACATTCCCCAGTGCCTCCCTCTAATTTTATTTTGCATATGAAATTTTATCTTCAGCACATCAAAGCAAAATCACTTTGAAGTTGGCGAAACTTCAAATACGAATTTTATTCATTCTTGATTGTCTATTTTGGCTTATTCGTAATGAAATTTTATTTAACGACACTCTTTTCTGATTTGAATTGAAAGTTCGCTTGACTTCGTATGACATTGCTTAGATCATTTTTGACAGACGTTTCGATCCAATATAGATGATATTATATAATATATAAATGAAAATAATAATTTAAACCTATCCAGCAACACATGAGGTTGACTTGAAGAAAAAAAAATATTCTCACTTTACATGTAGGTAAAAAAAATATTTTAAGATTTTATTCTACCACTTTTTGGCGTGATTAATATACCTTAGAATAATAACACTTAGAAGCTGAGTCCTTGTATGTAAAGTGAGGCAAAAAATACTGAGCCAAAATGGCTTAGTTTTCAGATTTATATTCTTCATACGTTGCCTAATCGTAACTAAAATCCAATAAAATAATAACTAATCCCCTAGCGATTGAGGGAATAACACAAAAGTTACCTTATTCATACTTTCCATTGTCTACTTAATTTTTTACAAATAAACCTGATATTTTAAAAGTATTTCATCGTATTTTCCAATAACGTTGAAAAGCGGATATTCCAGCTGCATTTCAATTTCTCATGTAATACTAAAATATACAAGCTGCGAGAGAAACTGGTCTAGTTTTTTGTATAAAAAACTTATTTTCTGCTTTTTACGTAGCAATAAGAAATATCGAAAGTTCATAAAATTTTAAGTTGAAAGTCGCCATCTTGTTAATGATTTTCCGAGAAACAGAACATGTAAATTAAAGTGATTGAACTAAACTCAAAAAGTAATAGTTGTTGAACGATTATTAATAATATTAGACCATAAAAAATCACATATTTCACGTCTTGTATTAAAGCTCTTCAAAAACAACGACGCGGTACCTCAAATACCCAGACCGAAGACAATAAAAATGAATTATTTTTATTTGTTTAACCCTAGGGTGGTGGCGCATAAAAACACACCATAAGAGCTTACTTTACAAATGATTATTTTAAAATAATAATACCAATATTATGTGTGTTATTTTGTATTGGCAGAAACAAACATTAAGTAACTTCCATAAAGAAAATAAAAGTTAACTTTTTTTAGGCATTTGGTACACAAGACATAATTTTTACGACGTTAAATGCAACATAAATACGCAAAATAATGTACGCAGAATGCTAAAAAAATTCAACCGAACCATCAGCTGCACCATTGTTTCTGGCGTCACGTAAAATACCATAGATAAAACCAATCTTAGCGCAAAGTGTCGTTATATAAAAATCTAAAACTGTCATTGGTTTAGTCAGCGTGGATGACAAAATTTGTCATCCGCGCGACCTCCCTAGGGTTAACCCTATATTTCAAACAGTATACAAATTTTGCACATGACAACACAATATTAAATAGTCGTCATACTAATTAGTATAGTAGTTGCAACGTGTTTATTAGTCTAACCGAAATGCAAACTTTATAACTAAAGCCAAAATAACTAATTCACACCAAACTAATTTGTACCCCGAAGCCTGCGTACAGTGTATTTCATTGCAACTGACAACAGTTAGATGTGTTTGTGTGTGCATAATTTCAAACTGTAATTGCCAACATTTTGAATAGCTGAAACCGCATGTAGCAAAACAATCGCAACGGCCACCGCGCTTAGAATCGCATCCGAATTTACAAACCTGTTTTTAATTCTGACAACTTGCGAAAGCTGCGGTTAGAAACTAGTTTTTGAGCGGACTATGAAACAGCGCTTGCAAAAGTATTTCTTGTAAATCGTGTAACGTACTTTTCTATTTCGAAAATCGCGTCGTAACAGATAAAATTTAAATGTAATTTTTTGCAGAAAAATAAATCCGTCCTTCAATCCAATTAATAGAAGTACTTATCTCACTAAGTGCTTAGAACTACTGTAATGTTTTAGAGAAATCTTTCACCCTTAGAAAGCTACACCTCTGAGTGATGCTATATTTATGAAATTTAGATTTTTCGCATTCATAATGCTATTTTTATATTAAGATAAATAATATTAGAAAAAATACTATAAAAAATCGACTCTTCCGTAGCGTCTCGTCCCGTCTGTATTTTTTCTAATATTATTTATCTTGATGCTATATTTATTTACAAAAGCTCCTACGGAAAGTAAATTTTCACGCGAACCGTTTCGCGGGCGGAAGCTTATCCATAAAAATAAACGCTTCAAATCTTACCGTAGCTTTATAAAAAGCGAGAAACGGATCTCACTCGCACTCGCCGCAAAACAAACGAAGATAACCGCATCTGAAATTCAAATGTGACACAATGTTGGGAACCACTTATTTCCACTAAAGACATATTTTTGAGTTCGCACGCTTTTGTTGTGTACCATTTTGTGTCTTGAGTTCTATTACGTTACGGTAATTTTTTTTTAAGGTTGTGTAATAAAGTCTACAATAAGATCGGACGACCTCCGTGGTCGAGAGGCTTTGTACACCGGTTTTCAAGGTGTCGCCATCTCTGAGGTCCCGGGTTCGATCCCCGGTTGGGTCAATTTAGAAAACGAACTTTTCTATATTGGCTCAGGTCTGGGTGTTTGTGATACCACCGTTGTCGCTGATTTCCATAACACAAGTGCTTGAGCTACTTACTTTGGAATCGGAGCAATGTATGTGATGTTGTCATATATTTAAAAAAAAATAGATAAATTGGTGCCTCAAATGATAAATATTAAAATGTACGGACTTATCAAAAATAAAACAGTTTTGTTATTACACTTAGCACAATAGACTTACTATTTGTGTCTAAAACTTTCTTTACGTCATTATAATTTTTTAATATTATTTAATGAAACATTTGGTTATTTTTTTAACTTGTTAATATGTAAAAAGAAACCGATTTTTTAATTTATTTATTTGGTCAATATAGTTCTTAATTTAGGCCAACTTTAATAACAGATTGATTAATAAGGTCTTTGAAATAAATCGAAAAAAATACCTGAGGATCGAAGCAGGTGAAAAAAAATACCTCTGGTTAAGTCTCTGTCTCTGGTATATCTAAGGATAACCTTATAAAGCTGTGATTGTGATTAGATTATGGATTGAATGACTAGTTCTTATAACTTAACTTTTTTTTTTGATGTCTCTGATCATTCAATACAAGAACTTTAGGATTCTGTACAACAAAATATGTCTATGTTTGGAACTTTGAGTAGCTAAACCGGCACTGAAAATGTAAGTCCCAATTGTAGTACAATCTGATTTTCTTATTTTCTTTCACAGAAAATCGCTAGTACAGAGGTCAATACCCAGAATAATGCTTATAGTCTATGACATGACGGTCTCCGAGACTCTAATAAATATTCATTCACTCTTTTATTCCACGACAATTTCCTTTCAACACCAGGTACTCACAATCATTATTAAATTAGTGATGCAGCAAAAACGTGAAAGTTGTTTTGTCAAATTGCCCTCCCGAGAGGGAATGGCGCATTTGAAATTCAGATGTGGTTTTCTTGTTTGCGCTAAAAGTGGCTCTGAAGCTCAGTGGCATCGCCTAATAAAAATTATTTTGTATTCCCTTAACTTGATAATATTTCTTAAATTCCAACAACTGTGTGTATGTTTATTTACCGTTGAAAACAAAACATTTTGTGTGTGTCAAAATTATTAAGTACCTAAGTTAATAATTTTAGTTTTTTTATAAATCTATTCATAGAGCAATTTTTTTATTAAATAAGTAAATAAATTAACGGCCAAAAAGGGAAATAATTAATAAAATGATTATGTCCCTGCTTTTTTAGACATTTTTGTGGTTGCTACTGGAATAGTTTTTTTAGTGAGGTGAAAAAGAGAGAGAGTGAACTAAAGATAAATATTTTTAATTTTTGTGAATTATAAATAAAAATATACTATACTTGTTTATGTAATTATCTGGTTTCTCAACAAAAACTTGGAAAAAAATAACCTAACTTAAAAATGGACATCCATGAACATTTGAAGATCCACATACTAAAGACTGAGTAAATATACTAGTGCTCTTCACAGAGAAGGCAACGTGTAAACTTGCTTAGTAAATTCGTGTTAGTCTGATTATCTTTGAGACAGCCAATCGGAGCACAACATAGCTGAGCAAAGCAAAGTCTTTACTAAACCGAGTTCATAGAGTTTAGCAAATCAATCGAGTTATAGCCGAAAGACGATTAAATTGTTGGACCTGTAAGACACTATTTTAGATGACAAATAACAATGTTTAACTCAATGTAGTCTAAACTTAACATCTGCTTGAGCTTTTTTACTAAGCAATAACATATTATATTCTTTGGATGAGTTTTTGTAAGACATAAGTAATAAAAAAACTGTTTCAACAACGACTAAAAAAAACTACTGTGTAAAATAAACAGTCATAAACAGTAACTATTTACATAATATATAAAATAGTGTTAGATTAAATCTATCTTATTGATAAAAGTTACATCTTATCAAAAATATTTTTTTATCTTTATCAAAAATATCATATTAAAAAAACCTAAGTTACTTATTTTTTCAATAACAACAACAGATATGTCGAAAGTGCTTTGAATGGTTTTGAGAAAAGGATGTAAAAAAACGGCTGTGACCTATTTTTCTCGTCATTCATAATATGTAGTTAAAAATACATACTCAATTTTATGTTAACGACACTTCGCATTCTAAAAGCAAACTTCGTTTCCGTTGATCTCTTTGTCCGGTGCAAGTCTTCAAATGCTCACGTAAAAAGAGACACTACCCAAGCGTTTCTACAAATTGCAAATTCAAGCTCTCGTTTGTCGAGATTCTACGATAAGGTAGCATTTGCGTCGCTTGCTCTGACGAATTTTCCCCCGTGTGTCTCGTAATCTAGTTAGCCACGTGCTTCATTCTGCAGTCAGGTGCAACGGTAATCGGATAGAGAAAGGACAATGGCGGAGTCTGCTAATTGCTAATGCGCTGATTATACAAAAAATATCAACAAGCTTTCGACGAATGGCTTTCGGAGAAAAAAGTGTGGAGTTGAGGGTGTTTTTCTGTAGTTACAAATTCAATTTACTGATCTCCTTTACTTTTTTGTCGAACGAATTTGTGTTGTAGAAAATACGGATTCTTTTTTGTTTTCACCAGTTTCACTTTGCTGATTTCCTTAAGGTTTTCTTTTACATTTTTGTATACTTTTGTATATTTTTGTATACATACTATTATATGCGTGATAGCTCTACAATGTACTACTTCTAAATCTATAATATTATGTATATATCTCGATGTTGAAGGGGATGATGATGGCACATAATGCTTCGATATTCATATACGAATTTATGTTTCAATAACAATTAATTGGAGCTAGTTTAGTGTGTCAATGACACAATTGTGATTCCATCAGAGGGCTTATTACAAAAAGCATCGCGATAAGCGTACGATGTTCGTCCCACTCTGTGACATTATTAACTCAGGAATAGGGTTCAAAATCAAGTTAATCGATCAACGTACATCATCCGACTATCGTGATTCTTTTTTGTAATAGGCCTGCAGCTCCAACCTGATAGCAGATTGATAATCTAGATTCTAGATAATAATCTATGGTTTAATTTTAAGTTCATGAGGAAATTTTTTTACCTTCTCCATTCAGTGTATTGCCGTCCTGGTTTCCAATTTTCAATTTCCACAAGTTATTGCTACTTGTGATTCCACTCCTATTTACGTTGCCATATGATATGGAACTAGGTATTACTGGGAATTAACAGGATTAGTACAATAGATTTAACCCTCTCTATGTATGGCCGAAAGTTAACAGTTTGCCAGGCATGCGATTTTAGAGAATCAGTTTTCTTAATGATTTTTAGTTAAGGTGCGGTTATATCTATTGTTTTAGATCCTATCAGGAATACGTCGAATTACCACGTACATTGTTTAGTATTATTTAGATAAACACATTATCTAATATTACATTATCAGCTCTTAATATAGAGCTCATATTGATGACGTAATATTCTCATATTACAGACACTAACGTTTGCGAGCTAGTTGCGATAAGATGTTGCTTTGTTCTTGGTACCGTTAGCTTTGACTAACTCCAGACTAAACTAGTGCTGTGAACTCATAAACATGTCACTTAAACATGAGAGCACACCATACTGCATGTACTTATGAAAATATGAACATGTAGTTGGAAAAGAAAATATCGTTACTTATTTCTGTTAAAGCTGATAAGTTTCTTGCGCCTGTTCTTCTTGTCAGTTAAAAAAGTCTGGAACGGGTGGTAGGAAAATATAGACGATTCAAAAGTGCTTAATTATTAAGTTTATTTAAATAAAGAAATTTTGACTATTGACTATTGACGTTGATTTTTTTAAAACAGTTGTTATTATTCATTAATATTGTCTTTACTTATTTTCTCATAACTTTAGATTGCGTTCAAAATGCCTTTTTATAAGCTTTTTATATTAGAAATAGAAACAACAACTTGTCCCTAACTTAGTCCTGCATGACATTCCCCATCTGAGTACAAAATTAGAGAAAAATTGTTTTTGTCTAGGATTTTCTCATTTATTAGCAAACTATAAATAATACTACTTGATACCATAATAATATACATTGATTATGATAACCCAGAAACATTTATTCTTTTAAGTCTTTTAAATGTTAATAATAATAAAATAAATGAAAATAATAATAAATGAAGTGCTCATGGTGGAGCTTGACAGACTGGTTGTATTAGATCACGTTTGTTAAGCAACGCTCGGTCCGGCCAGGTGTCGGATGGGTGACCGTTGAGTGGCATTACAACTGAGCGCTTCCGTGCTTCGGAGGGCACGTTAAACCGGTTGTTGTCATCTGATAATAGTCCTTAAGCCAAGTCAGAGGCCTTACAGGTGGCTTGATAAACTCTAACATCAGAGGTGGTCACTAATCCTCATACGATAATAATAAGAAGAAGAATAATAAAATTCGATAAAGAAATTCAGAAGATCTATCATGTGATAGAACTTGAATGTATGAGTATGTATATATTTGATTAAAGTAGATGCTAAATATAATTTCGACCTATTAGATCTACCTACCCACGTAATCCAAAAGCTCCTAAGCGTGCCAGGTTGTATCGTTACATTATTTTTGCTTAAGTTGCTCAAGAAATGAAAATGTAATGGCAGACAAAAATGAATGAGTTAATTAATTCAAGAATACTATATTTTATTATTCGCACCAGGACAATAATTCAATAATTTGTCTGATTACATACCATGCAGCAGTGATGGCTTTTACGTAGCAATGTAATCCATAATGCGAAATGAGGCCTTTACTGCATTGCGTTTATGTAAGTGGATTCATAGGCGCCGGCAGCAGGGTGTGTTGTGCAAGTGCACTGTGAAAAGTGCAAGTACACTCCCTTGAGTGCACTTGCACTTTTCACTCGAGCTTTAACCCGAGGCCCGGTAAATGAGACACACTAGCTATTCTATTGTTGTCCGACCGCATTCGGCCGCTCGGGCGTTGATGAATAAAATATACTCTGTTTTTCCTTTTTTTCTTTTAGTACAATCGAAAGTATCTATACAGGAAAATTGAACTCCTAACTAAGCATGCTTGCCTAAAATATTGTTGTACTGAGTTTCTTATAAGATATTTTGTTTATCCGTAGTTCAAAATATTTCTTTGTCTATGTTCCTCACTTAAACATCCATAGCATCCATGAACCGTTGCTAAACAAATAAACATTTAATGAAAACACCCTTTGACGAGCTCCTTCCTCGTTCCCTACTGTTCTTACGATTAATTATGCAAAACACTTAATTCTATTGAGGCAAGGTGCAGTAGTATTACTATATTTGCATAGTCTGTTTGTCCCCTTTAAAAATACATCCTGCTGCTCACAGCAGGTCTCAACTTAATGAGATTTTAAGTTAGTGTTTTAACACGTTTTTATTAAGTTGCTTTCGTGTTTGTTTGTCCACAAACTTAATAAACGATTTTATACTAGCTTCCCGAAAGCTAGTATAAAATCTTGAAACTTGAAACTAGGCAATTCAATATTATGGTGTCATTGAGCTGATTTTATGATGGAACCGGAAGAAGGCCACAGGAACTTTGTAATAATACCATTATTATTATGATTAAAAATATTAATAATAATGGTGGAGTTTTGTGAAAGAGAAGCATAGGGACCCGCTTTAAAGAACATGTAGCTGACATGAAACATAGGCGCGATAATAAGTCTGCAGTGTGTGAACACGCTTTTGAGGGGCCCAACTATTATATTAGATTTGACAAACCCCAAATCCTTGCTAGGGAACATAGATTTATACCCGATGGAGGCTATTGAAATCAATAAATACTTCAATAAATATGATTGGGATATTTCACCAGCTTGTGATCCCATAATTCACAAGCTAAAGCCCCAAACACACATTACAGGATCTAATGATACAGTTAGTTCCTTTTGTAAATAATTGATAAATATAAAAGACGGAGGTCGACATCCCTCTCGAGTTTTCTTTCGCCATTTCTTTCTTGGAAGAGCCTCCCAGTTTTGTGAAATGGTGGTAGATTCAGTAGACTTATAGAGTAAGTGATTAAAATATCTAGCCCGTTTTATATTAGAGCCATGGTAGTTTAGAGAAAATTAATTGGTCTAGTCTGGCTTACCAGAAGTCGTAGATTTGAATCTCGTCTGAGGTCAATTTGTCCAAACAAGATATTTTACCGTTATCGACCCACTTATTTATAATTCATCATAATCTATTCAATTTAGATTCAATTAAAAATATAAACTAACATAGGATAAACAATGTTTATTATAAATTAATGAGTAACAGGTTTAAATATGGAAAAAAAACAAGCTACATTTTGTCCAATCCCAAAATATATGTTGGAATTCAATGTACTTTGTGTTCATGGCATATTTCCGTTTTATAAAAGCAGTTCAGCCAAACGAAACTGGCTCATATTTACTAATAATATTATTTAGTTGCTAGAGCTCGAATCTAGGTACTCATAAATTTTGATATGTCGGGAAGCAAAATTCTCGCGTCGGTATTAACTCTTTGGATGGAAATAAGCGCAGACTATTCTAAAATAAAAGGCTTTAAGCTAAAATAACAAAGTACTTTTACTCTGTAAAGAGATCTGATGCAGATTTCAAAAACATATGATAAGTAATTAATTAAAAGTATATTTCAATTGTTTGTGTTTTTTCAACTATAAATTTGTTTTCACTTACTTACACACTTACTTGTTATTCGAAAAGAAAATGTATAAATTGTATTTCATTCTTATTTTGAAATAAAAGAAACAATATTTTAAATCTCCGGTCAAACAAAAAATGGAAGGTGGTTTTATTATTACAAGTAAGTAAAGGGAAAAAACTAAACGTTAGGAATTTATTAATAGAATGCGCTATAAATAAGTTTTATTTTCATTTGCTTTGGCAATAAGAAAATTAGATAAAACTAATGATTGCTATGCTATGCTTTTACAATAATGATTGACTAACTTTTAACCTCCTCTGTGGTCTAGTAGTTCACCCACCCGTGTAAGACGCAGGGGTCCCGGGTTCGATTCCCAGTAGGGGGGTACATTTTACTCGGTTTGGTTAGTGGTAGGGCTTATTTCAAGTCCGCCTGGCTAGCTACTATGATCTTACCTAAGTCTGACGCCATAACAGCAATTAAAAATTTTTTGTGTTCCAGAAGTTTGAGGTATGATAGCCAGTTCCTCAGTGCTGAGGATTCCGGGTGTAGTGCTTCCACCTTCGGCCTTATCGTCACTTAACATTAGGTGAGATGAAGGCCAAGCACTAACCCGTAGTGGATAAAAAAAAACTTCCACACGCGAGTTCGTTGGCGAAGCCATTAGCAAAATCAGTTTTTCATTTTCTGCTTCTAACGATACCTCATTTGTCAAATTATGATAATTAGTTTAGATAAGTTATGAAGGAACAGATGAACATACACACATACATACATACCGGCCAAAATCATAACCCTCCTTTTTGCTTCCCCGTAGTCTGGTAAAAAGTGGTCAGTTTTTGTTATATTTCAATCCGTGTTTGATTGATTGAGTAAAAAATCCAAACGTTCACATTCATTATAATATTAGAAGGAAAGTAGGAAGTAGGATGACAGAGTTATACTTGTCAGCCTTATTAAACATAAGAAAATGACAAACAAGAAGTATAGATTTTCCTGTGTAAGTCTGAAATAGGCCGAGTCGCTTCAGCCTGAGGCAGTAGGCTGGCCTATTCGAAGTTATCCAAACAGCCTTTTGAAAATGAACAAATATTTTTAACATTTTTTCTTCGCTTTATTTCTTCCGGGGCCCACGGCACTTGGAATGGAGCCGAGCCAAAACATCAGATAATAATTAAAATTCGTATTATAGGGACATTTTAAAATTTATAATGAAAGGAGTTATTAGTCTGGAGTCTGTATGTTTTCTTTTCAAGTTTTGTATTATTTTCAATTTTTATATAGCTCCTACTATGATTTTGCAAAAAACGTAAATAAACAGGCTTCAGCATTTCAATCATAAGATTAAAAAAGCAGTCTCAACATTTGTTATGTATGTATGACTTAAAACTAAAACCTTAAAAATAAAAAAAGCTTTTATGTTTTTTCATGGAGTTCTTTATCTATGCTGATGTTAAAACACTGTATATAAATACAGGGGTTTAATTTGCGTCCTTTTTAAGGAAGACTTTAAATTAACTTGGTAACTTTTTTGTAGCTGAACTTAAAAGGTAGGTTACGTGAAACTTTCATAAAATAAGCGAATTTAAAATGTAACTAATAACGACTTATAAATAATGAAACACTCACTCCGCTTCAAAAACGAGATTAGTTTTGGCTGAATCATTATTATTTCAGTGTAAAATTTGAGGAGTCCTATTAAAAGTTGGGCGTGTGGTCACCGAGGTCGGGTGAGCTACCTATATGAAATTCAAATACCTGAAATCCTCGTACATACATAATTCAGGGTGCGGGCTTGAGTCAATCATGTGAACGGTCCGAGAGGAATATGAATTTATAACCTATTTACTTGTAATAATGATAAATCTGTACCCCTAACACGATAAACTATCGAGTACGTAATAAGCATGAATGTATTATTTGAAATGAAACGTTTTATTTAAGTGGAACTAAGACATTTAGTGCTTCAATCTGGCATTTTAGTCCACTATTCATCAACGCCCGAGCGGCCGAATGCGACCGGGCAATGGAATTTCTATTATTGCATATTCTGCCAGTGGGAATGAGTCTGCTTCTACCTATATTAACGCACATAGAATTGTATGAATTGCATTATTTGTAACAGCCTAGACTAAACTAATGTCTGTATTTAGCTTGAACCCTGTAAATTGATTCATTAAGAAATGATCTAAATTAAATAAACGATATACATATTTGTAAATATCGTTCTATCTGATAAAGCTGATAAGTTTTTTTGCGCCCATTTTTCTTGTCAGCTAAAATACGTCATAGTGGGTGGTAGGGTAAAAAAATTGACGAATTAAAAAATGCTTATTATGTGAGATTATTTGAATAAATAATTTTTCAATTTCAATACACTTTTTCTAATTTCCTAATAATTTTTGGGCTACAAGCTCCAGAAATGAGAAAATTTTGATGATGAGTTAAAAGAGTTGGTCTACACACCCTATACCAACGAGTGATACGAGTATATCATTAGAAAGGCTTTTTATACAAGTATTTGCTGCAAACATACTTTATATCAATTGTTAGTATTTTTGGTACTTCTTCAGAGGTAGCTAAATCCATTATTTACTATTAACACCAAAAAACGTGCTTGATCAAATAACTTTCAATCCTTATTGTTAACCCAATAATTTGAGTAATTGTTGTGAAAGCTATGTTGAGAAATACAGCATTATTAAGTTTCTGACAATTAACATAATATTAGAAAATATACTAGAAAATATCGATCCACCCGTAGCACCTCCGTCTGAGGTGCTACGGGTGGGTCGATTTTTTTTTATCTTAATATTTCGATGTAATATGGTCGATATTTATCTTAATATAAAAATAGCATTGTGAATGCGAAAAATCTAAATTTAATAATTAACATAATACTTATTTTACTTGACTGTACTGATAAAGGGTATGTGTAAGACAGTTATTTAGTTGGTTAAAGATTTATTGCACATTACGTAGCTCATAGACTAAGTATAGTCCCAGGAACAGCGGAGAATAAAGCCGTATCGAATGTGCCGCTACGCTCCCATCGATTTGCACTGGGAGCTAATAACAGCCCCTGTGAAATCCCTCCGACATCAAAGCCTCTGTAAATTGACTACGCTTCACACTCCCAATATTGATGTAAGGATTAACGCACGGATACATTTAAATTATTATTTACTACGGAAGTACAAAAGTTAATTTTAACTTTTGCATCCATAAGGATAATGGAAACCAATAATTATTGAAGAAAGGGTAAAATATTACACGACAATATATTAACAAGTGTTATAAAGTGATGTTTTTGTCCACAATTAATCAATTCTTGGCCTTCGTCGCACCAGTAGATCTACCATGATTTGATGCAAACTGTTTTCGCTACCGTAAACTATCGGATATGTACATGGTACCATATCATATCTACTGATATGATATGCTGCTCACAGTCAATGCAAGTGAAAGAGAGAAAACGATAGTTAACGGTAGCGAAAACAGTTTGCATCAATTCATGGTAGGGCTATTGATGTCAAGTGATGATAAGGCCGAAGGAAGTGCACCACACCCAGAATCCTCAACTAAATACTGAGGAACTGGCTACCTTTCCTCTTACTACAAGGATCCAACAATTTTAAGTTGTTGTTATGGCAGACTTATGTAAGATGGTGGTAGCTACCCAATCAAGCTTGACATAAGCCCTACCACTAACCAAATATATTTTCTAAAATATTAATTCTAAGGCTAATGAACCCTATATTCATAGACAACAAATCAGGAATTCAACCTATTTGACTTGATGAAAAGATGGTAATATGATGTGGTTACTGCCTTATTTATAATTCACTATAGTCTGGTTAAACACTCGCTGCAGTCGCGGCCATAAAACGTGGGAGCGGGATAGCGAGTGTTGCGCTTCCTCTCCCACTCATGGGCCTTATGGGCGGGCGTAGTGATGTGATTTATTGATGTCGATGAGTGATATCGATTGTGTATTTTTTAATGTGGTGATAGAAAGTAAAACACGTATACATAGTTTAATAATTCAAATTTATTATAATATAAAATTAGTAAAGTAAAACATAACAATAGTAGCTCAAAACAACTTAATCTTTTCTTAAACAAACAATAAAAACTTAGTACAATATTAGAATAATAAATAGAAGTAAAAATATTCTTAACCTAAATTAATTAATATTCAACATCGGAATCGTCATCATCGTCGTCATCATCATCATCATCCACACGAATGATGAAATCGTCACATATATGTGCCTTTTTCAAGTCTTCGTCTTGAAGATGCTCGGCATGTTTGACACATTTTTGCCAGTCTTCATTTTTTGACTTTACAGCGCGAAACACCCACTTCGCTTCAGGTATAAAACCATATTTTGCGCAGCCTGCATGACAAACTGAAACGAAATAATCATAATTAACATCATATTATTGTTAATAATTAACATTAATATTATATAAAAATTAAATAAGTACATACCAATAAGTCTGCTCCCCTTTCCAGTTTTGTTGTTGTTTAAGCCACCTTCGTCATCTTTATCGACCCAAACACGTTTCCGGCTATGGTTCTGGTTCACCCAAGTCTCGTCCAAATAAACTCTTGGGCGAACGTCTTCACTATCTTTTAATGATTTCAGTTTCCTCAAAAACTGCAGCCGCGCACAAACGATGTCTCTTCTTTCCATCAATTGTTTACGCCCATCTGGAGCCATTTTATATTTGTACCCAAGGTTTGAAAGTATTGTGCGCATTGACGAAACAGAACACTTGAACCCGCCAATTTTCTCCTTTGCTCTACACACAATTTTAGACAAAGTAGGATATTCGCCTTCAGCATAAAACGACGTCACAACTTGTTTTATTACACTTTTGTCAAAGTCATCTAATGCAGTCACTGATAAAGGTTGGCAGATTGTTTCTCGCGGAACTTTTGGCACTCCATCTTTACACTCTTGTTTAATAGTGTCTACCGTTCTTAAACTCACATTACATATTTCTGCAGTAAGCTGACGAGGGCGGGAAAAATTTATATTCTTAATTTTTTCCGGATCTTCTTTGATTTCCATAAGAAATGATAACACATTGTTGATAACAATACGCGCTTGAGGTGCAATATTGTTGCCAACAGGTAAAACGTTACGTTGAAAAGAATCAGCCATTGCGTCAGTATTCAAATTCGAAATAATATTGCCCACATAGATTTTTTAGCGACACAGCACAACTAGCATAGCACAACTAGCGTGTAGCAGACGAGCAAAGTAATTAAAAACATACAAACAAGCAATCCATCGTAATGAGTCACTTGTTTACATCGTTCCCTTGATGACTCATAGTTTTTATCGATAACGACCTTGCGCCCGCGCAACTAGCGCACAGCCCTAACCCGATAATAATTTATGGCTCCGACTGCAGCGAGTGTTTAACCGGACTATAGCTGGATGGTTTGTATTTATCAATTGCTTTGTATCTAGTATATTATAATGTTTAATGAACTATAATTGTATACTAGCATAAAGTTTATTGGGTATAATCCCATTAAGTAAAACAAATGCTAGCTTATGTTTTTATGATATTTTTATGAATAGTAAAAGTTTTCTGAAATTACTTGATAAGACTGCTTTTCACATCATAAAACAGGTATAAGACTGAAAACTATAGTAATAACACGTTATTTAAGAGTGTTTTACTTCATTTATACTTCTGAGTGCACTTTGCTCAAAACTGCTGCTAAAACAGATGTGATCCAATAATTTTTACATTTTACAGATATTCTACGCTTTTTATTTAGGTTTAAAATAAGTAGTCAGGTTTGTTTAGAACAAAATTATGAAGACTTTTTTTATTTAAGAGGGCACACTAGCGCCGCCATTGGAAAAAAAATCATAGTGCTTAAATAAAGACAAAATTGTGAAAATATCTCTCTGTAGTGCACTCCGAAGAAGCTTTGTGGTACTTTTTAACGCCTAAACAATATTTTCTAGCCTGCCGTTTAGTTTAATGGAGTTTTTTTGCGAAAAGTTACCACTTTTAACAATAAAACTCCATTAAACTAAATGGCAGGCTAGAAGATATTGCTTAAGCTATAAAAAAAATCCAATGGCGGCGCTAGTGTGCAGCCTACGCCCTCTTAATTTTCATTTTTTAGATCGACGACAACATGTGGGAGAACGCCAGCAACTTCCATAGTTCTTGATTGACTCAGGCATTACTTGGCGGAAGTCCCAAACCATTGTGAAAAGAGAAATATATGTAGCTTACTCCCGCAAAAAATATATGCAGGATGCACCGCCCGCCCGCCCGCAAAAAAATGCACATGCACTCTACAAAAATATCAGTGCACAATACTTGCATTTAGCATGACAGCGACACACCTTGCACCTTCACCAATTAGACTACTCTACACGTGTTTCGCCCCAACCCGGAGCATCCTCAAGAGTTAGATCGTGCGTGAACCAACACCGAATCCTCCGGGTTGGGGCGAAACACGTGTAGAGTAGTCTAATTGGTGAAGGTGCAAGGTATGTCGCTGTCATGCTAAATGCAAGTATTGTGCACTGATATTTTTGTAGTGTGCATGTGAATTTTTTTGCGGGCGGTGCATCCTGCATATATTTTTTGCGGGAGTAAGCTACATTTATTGCTCTTTTCACAATTCCATAGTTCTTTTTGTCTTTTAGGATGTTAGAATTGGTTTTGATTTATTTCTGCAAATCCCGATGATTCGGCACCTTTGCATGGGTAACTTTTATGCTCGAAAGTCTTAGGAGCGAATATCTGAAAAGACTGCAAAAGCGTTACCAAAACTTTGAACAAACATTATAGAAATTTGAACACCATTAAAAACTGCAGTTTGCGAACTCCCTTTATATAATAAACAGCTAGTTTAATGCTCGCGGGTCTACCAAAGGTAATTAGTTTGTACAATTTTAGAGTTAATGTGCGTGCTGTCAACAGGGCAGCGGTAACGACTTCCTTTACAATTTATGTTCGTAATATTATAATATATGATTATAGGCTGCCTGTACTGGAATTTGATCGGTGGCAACAGTTCGTTACGTAATGGTTAATGTGTGAGTATATTATTATGTTAAAATTAATTTTGTGTCGTGTAAAGGCATTAGTGTAGTCGATATTAAAAATTATTATTTTATTTTATTTTATTGAGGAGCTCGGTGGCGCAGTGGTTTAGTGTCTGGCCCTGCGATAGCGGATGTTAAGTAAGTTATGCAAGGGTCAGTCATGGGATGGTGACCAAAAATTAACTATCTCAAGTTCCTCCGTGCTTCGAAAGGCACATTAAGACGTTGGTCCCGGCTGCATTTGCAGTCTTAACATCCACCAATCCGCATTGGGCCCGCGTGGTGGGTTATGGCCCATCCTCCTAATCCACCCATAATGAAGGCCTATGCACCAGCAGTGGGGAAATTAAAAATGGCTAATGTCAAGTATTATGATTTTGCCGCCGCATGGTGACTAAACAAGTATTACGACTGTAAAGTAATAGTACTACTACATTACATTTTCGAAAGTATTCTGTTTCTTTTCAAATGCCTCTTTTAAGCAATAATCATCAATTCTCAAAAATTGGGTGACTCAAAAAGTGAGCTCACTAATGTGATATTTACTACACGAGTGACTAAAGCCGCACGACTTTTGCCACACGGCGAAAATCGACTGTGTAAATGGCAATTCGGCCTAGGCCGCAGGTGACTGAACAAACTTATCTGATCTGGTGGCCATAACTGGAACTACGTTATTACATAGTGTTACCTAGGTTACGCCATCGACTACATAGACGACAGCGACGCCATCACCGATGTGTCACCTGCGATTCAATTTTACAAGCGACTTGCTAGGTGACTAAAGTCGACCGTCACAGGTGACTAAAGTCGACCGTCACAGGTGACTAAAATCAACCCACGTAAATAGTCCATAAAGGTGACTTGCGTTTCAGTATTTGGCTAGTAGGCTACCATAGGTTAGATTAGGCATTGTAGCCTAGGGAGACAGTCACCTAAAGCCATATCTGACAACCAATAGAAATTATGATTCAAAGTCAAATGACTAATACACTGAAAATTAGATTAAAATGGTATTATTATTATTATTATTTGTTTTTTTATTAGAAACAATTACATTGACATTATTTAAATACAAGTCTCGCAAAACCAAATATATGGTTTGTCTGCAAGGACGTTCTCACTCGACTTAGTAATTACAACAATGAGTAGGTACCTACTAGCTTTCTATAAGTTGACATAAAGGAGTACATTTATAGACTTAAAATTGTTTAGTAATTCAGCTTTCGATTAAAAATACACATTTTACTGCACGCGGCTAAAAGCCAGCTAGAATACTCTACACTTTCTATCGCAAGCCCTACTGTAAGAAGTTTATCCGCCACTAATAACAAACAGTTAACTTTAAGTGAGACGCTAACATTCAATGACTGTCAGCAAATAAATGTAAAAAATAAGTTTTTTTTCGTTTCATCAAAATACATGATTATAATGCTGATACTAAAAACAATAAATAAAAAAAGTGTTTTGTTTTAAGCTATAGATACTTTTCAGATTCATTTTGTGTCTACAACATGTAAATGCAGTCACTTTAAAAGGTACCATTTAGGTATTAGTAAAATTACAGAAAAGATATATTAAGAAAATCATTTGATATTTAGGCTTCAAGCTATATTTAAAAAAAACTTGGATAACAAAGTTAATTTGGCATTTTCCTTTCTACATGTCATTACCCAACAAACAAAATCTTAACACAGTTGTAGGCACACTATGGCAAACTAATTTTAATCAACTTTTTTGCTTACTGTATTCTGTCAGTCTTACTGGTATGTGAGCTTGGAACTGCGCGCTAACTAATAAATTTTATAAGCAACTTGACGCTACGCAAGTTTCTTCATACTACACGAGTTGAAGTATTCGAGTAATGGCAACTTTCACTTGATATACTTATCGAGTGGTTTTAAATAGGGATGCACCCGATACCGATACCGATAATACCGATACATCGGCGATACTTCGGGTGTGCCGATATTTCGGCATCGGCGATATTTTTATGGTCGCTTCAACGATACTTTTCAAATTTCGCGCTTTAAAAATGTAATGTAAATGCGCGTGTTGTCTCGTCTATTTCTAAAACTATTAACTAATTCTCAACCTGTCTCTATAGACAGGTTGAGAATTATCTTGAAACTATTTTCAAACGGTTTTATTTAGTTTGCCCTGTTATTTGTTCTTTTTATATTATTAAAAAAACCTGACTTGTATTTATTGATGAAATGAATGCTTTTTTATTTATTTTAACCTTCTTTTTTGAATTGAATAAGCGTATCGGTATCGCTATCGCCGATATTTTTATAAGAGCATCGGTATCGGTATCAAATCGGCAAAAAGGCATATCGAGGCACATATTATCAAAATTTTTTTTTGATAATTATCATAATTTGCAATTTTATTTTGACCCTTATATTAGTTTTAGTCACAGAACATAAAAAGAGAGGTGTTTTGGACAACCCATAGAAAAAAATATCTGTTTTGTGGGACAACCCGTGTAAAACGCAAAGGCCTCGGTTTAATAATAATAATAATAATACAATTAGTGCTTTTTCATGAAAATTATTATTATTAGTATCGCGCTTTTATTAATTTAACATGTAAAAAAGCTACTCGGTCTATTTCGATTATAAATACATCAATACGCTTAACACATTCCAAGGTTTTGTCGATTTTGTCATAAGTTTATGCTATATTTAACGCTTCGAATCAGGCAACATTTATTGTCTAGATTATACCATGGTTCCAATACTCAATAAAACTCCATGACGTCCCAAAAAATGTATATGGAAATCCAAAAAACTGTAACGTAATTAAAACGAGAACGCTCGCGAGTTTTAAAATATATTTCGGTCTGGCAACACAGGCCTATCGTCGTGCCACAGTGGTCATAAACATTGAGCTTTGGAGTGCATTCAATAAATTGAAATATTTCGTACTGGAAAAGGCGCAAAACGAAAAAATCGGGACAAGTCCCACTTACTTTGTTCACTGTAAATTAAAGTGCGCCTAAAAGATGAGTATTGACGATAAAAAAGGAAACGGAATGTTGGGACTGGAAGAACAATTGATAAAGACCTCATTGAAGTTAGTGCTCGTGCAAGGCATTATTTTTTAACTGTCTGCAAAGTAAACGCTTATGGAGTACAAAATATTAAAAAATAGATAAGTAGATTTTTAAAGATAACGTGGTAACGAACGAACAGTACCTATTGGAAATTTTACACCCAAAAAAAAAGGATTATAATAATTCATAAATGAAACCATTGATAATCATAAATGCTATAATTACGTATTTTTTTAATTCTTTATTTGTTTTCGGGGTTTTTGTCCGTGGACATGCCACCCCCATAATTTATGTCTAGGATAAGTACATAAAGCAATACTTAAATATTAATATAATAACTTATCTATTTTTAACAGCTAACTGAACAAATTTGTATAGCATTTTAGCTTCTTCACTACACGGCTTCATCAAAATACAATTGCAAGCTCCAATATCATATTTCCGGATGCGTATTTTTTTCCGAAGCTCAGCAAGTAAAAGTAAAAGTAAAAGTAAAAGTAAAAGTATAAGTAGCAGTCCGAGAACATTCCATGATTACATGGTATACATCTTCCACTACATTACAAACGGTACAATTTGGGGTTTCAACCTTTCGCATCATAAATCCAAAACTATTCAGTGGAATATGGCCAGATCTCAGTCTTAACGCTGTTATAATATCATTTCGATGTAATGAAATGCATTCCTTGAACCAAGGGTAACGAGGAACTGTCGGTTGTATAGTCTTATACCATATACCTTTCGTTAAGGATCTCTCATCAAAATACTCAGTCCATATTTGGAAACAATCTTTTTTAATATGTTTATATATACACTTCTAAGACTTTCGCGCGTACAGTTCATTAGAAATAAAACACTTTTTACGGATTACAGCGCGTATATTATTAATTCAGGTGTTGTTTTGGAATTATTTAGTTTGTATTTATTGGTTTTTTAGAATTCCCGACGTTTCGACACCTTTCCAGGGGCCGTGGTCACGGGAGGGCTACAATTCCACAACAACACCTGAATTAATAATATACGCGCTGTATTCCGTAAAAAGTATTTTATTTCTAATATGTTTATATGTTTTAAAATATCAATGTGCAAGTAGACATTTGTATTCATCACCATCAGTTAGAGCTTGTTTCGCGAGACGATCTACTTCCTCGTTACCCACCACTCCTACATGTGAAGGAATCCATTGTACTACTATATTTTTAACGGCGGCTTTCAGTTTACATATGGTGTCTATAACAGTATATGCCAGTGAAAAACCCCTAACATTACAGGTGCACCGTGCTGGATGTTGAATAGTACTTTTTGAGTCAGTCATAATAACAAACTGCGCCAAATATGATATACCTTCTGTCATTAACCAAAGTTCTCTTCCGTATTTTACAATCCAGCTGTTTTATACAAATTGAAAGAAAGTATATAGGAGTATGCAATTAACCCAATACTAAAAACTGAACGGGAACAAGAACAGATATTGCCCGTCCCGATGCTTGTGTCAAAACCTTATGACTTGTTGCGCTGTGATTGCAATTTCGTGAATGCCTGCGCTTTTCGGAATCCACAGTTATTACGCTGCTGGATTACTTCTGGGAAAGATTTTACCGAAGGTATTTATTATTGTCGAGGATATTTTTTATGTTCTGTTTCCATCAGGAAGTAGAAAATGAGTTGAAGATGAATGAGTTAAAGTCATCTTCCATTAAATTAAACATATAAGTTTTGAAGATCAGTCTATTAAAAAGTTCTGTAAGAGAACGATATTATAGTTGAAAGATTGTCAAAGATTCATGTCACGCATATGAATAAAAGATAACTATATGAATATTGCTATAAAAATATGAATTGATTTTTGTATAAAAGCTTAAGATACTAGGATTTGAAAGAGATTGAGATTGGCAAGTAAACAGACAATAGTAGATTGTTAGACAAGGGTCAAAAGGAAGCAATTTATGGAATTGATGACTTTTACCCGTGTTAAACACTCTACTTTTCATTTCGAATATAAAGAAAGTAAAAAAACAATGTTTTTCCAAAATATTTATTAAAATAAATTCGTTTCAATGTTCAATTTTATTTCTTTCCATAGTTAAAATGTACTCTATGGCGATCTATGACTTGGCGATTAAGCCACGGTAATTTTTACAGTGATTAAGCTGTTGGAATGCACCCATTGTAAACGTTTTCATTGCCGATGAGGTAACTCTATGGTCGACTATGTAACCAAATACAGTTCCATTTTTAAAATTCTTTTACACCCTAGAGTGGAACGTAAAGTTTTTAACCCGCTGCTCAGTTTAAATATACATCACTTTTCAAATATGAGAAATGAAAAAACCTTTGCGAGGGTCGAGTTTTTATTAAAATTTTAGCGTATCTTCATTCTGAGCAGAAGTTAGCAGATACTACCACTATTATACGGAGACCCATGTGTGAACATGATAATTGCCTATCGTTTAAATTGTATGTAGTACGCCAGACCAGTTCGTGAAATTAGAGCCATTAAAAAGAGAATAACAGAAACATTAACAAGAACCCCGGCGGCATACCTGCAAGCGCTGTTGTAGATTGTCATAATTGCACTTCAGTTCAGCAATGCGACACCTTAATTACGAACGGTAAGAAAAAACCTGCTAATGGAAAACGGACTTTAACTGCTAGTATATAATGCTAGTTTTTTAATTCCAATTGTGAAACAGAAAAGGTAGGTATACCTTTACCTACCTATTATTTAGGTTTGTTCCCAGTATTCCTACCAGTAGGATTAATAGTGGGAATTTTCTTCTCATTGTTTCTACTAGTAGGAATTATGGGAAATCCATGTAACAGGCAGAAGGAGCTTGGTGGCGCAGTGGTATAGCGCCTGGTCCAGTCATTGCGGAGGTTAACTTTCGCAAGGGTCAGTCATGGGATGGGTGACCAAAAATTTATTATCTTGAGCTTTTCCGTGTACAAAATTATTCAACCTTACGTTCGGCTTCATAAGAGCAGTCAGTTTAGCTTTTTATAAAGTTTGAAATAAGTTTTTATTGCCTTAAAAAAAACTGGTACATAGGAATAACGGGACAATAAATCTCTCTATTCCTATTAACATTCAAAGCGATAAAATTGGTAGAATTAATGAGAAGTAAATGGTAGGAATAGTGGGAACGACCTATATTTTTTACCAAATTATGTTTTGTTTTAATCCATAGCTGAATTATTTATTGTGATTATGATGAACTCCAATTACTTCCTTGCTTTTATTGATAAACGACACAATATTGTTTGTAATTTTTTTTCGAGCATCACACAAACGTTTTCCGTATAAATCTCTGAAAAAGCCTGAAAAGGTAAATAACGTAATAACATACTTTCTTTCTCCAAAACTACTGATAAAGTCATTTTTTTCTACATTTTCGGATGAACGCTAGAACCCATATCAGTGTCTGTATATATAATAAGTTTGCACAGTTGCGTTAGTTTACTATACTCAAAGGCGATTATAGTAAGCAATTTTGTATGCAATTAGGCACAGCGCCTCTGGCGGTATTATTGGTATTGGTATTGGTGGTGGGCACTTTTCTCCGCATTTAGACCAATTTGGTCCGTTATGCGTGAAACCTCATAGCATCGGTATGGCTAATCGAGCCATCCCAGCTCCTTCCAGAAGCGCAGAAGCCTCCTGGGACGTTCACAGGCTTCTAGGAGCGACCTCACCTCTGTGAGGATTTCTGCCCGTTGTGTGGCCAGCCCCACGCACTCCAGGATCACGTGGGCGGCTGTTTCCTCTGCTTCCAGGCATCCCCTGCATAGAGGACTGTCTGTCGCATTCATGATGAATAGTTGTCGGTTTAAAGCTAGGTGACCTGTAAGTGTACCTACAACTATCCGGAGGTCTGGACGATTGAGGCTGAGCAGCCTGCGGGTCACACGCGGCGAAACTGCAGTCATCGCAATCTTAGACTGTCTACAGCTTGTTAGATCTACCCAACGAGTATTGTGTGCAGCACGAGTTCGTTGTCCTACCCATGAGCGTAGTTGGCTGAACGGGAGTGGCAGAATGGGCTCTGGCGGTAACTACACTAATCTAAAAGTTTTAATACAAAATGTTAACTACAGTCGCTATCGAGTATGGTACACACAATGGCACCTCAGACTATACATGTTGTCCTTGAGACCGCCTTTATGCCCTATGTAATAAAAGCTGTTTTCGCAGTTACCTAAGCGTTGGTCTCTTTCACTCCACGCGCTAATTACCTACCGGCCGCGTGCCAGTCCGCTAGCGGTCCATTTCTCAGTTGGTTGCCGACAGCTGCGTGGCGTGTTCGTACACAAATTGTTGTAAAAGTTGTGCTATATTAAATTAATTCTAAGTACTTTCAAATTCTTATGATATGGCTGGTTGTGGTGCATTATGTGCAGTTGATGGGTGTAGATCCAGCAAGAGAAGAGATAAAAACTTATCTTTTTTTCATTTACCTGCTGATGAAGAAATGTGAGTAAACCTTATTTGCTATGGTTTTTTAAACTGGTAAATTGTTTAAACTTGCAGGTTTCGGGTATTGTATCTATAGTAGGTACGTAACAACGAATACCTACTTGTTATTACGTTAATCGTGTAAACAAACGAACACCATCAATTTACATTCGTGTTTTTAGAGTTTGCTTTGTTTCGTGTCTCGTTCATGTTCGCGACGAGTGAGCGAGCGAGAGGCGGTGGCAAGGCCACGGATTGTTACGCGGGGCGGTGGGGTGGCGGGTGCGGGCAGTGACACGTAACTAGGGTTGCCAAGTGTCCGGATTTAGCCAGACACGTTTGGCTATTTGACCTCTTGTCCGGCAAAATTTGACTGCGTCCGGCCTTTCCAACTGTTGTTAGGCTTTTATATGGCTGCCGTGCGAGTCGCAAATAATGCCACGACACGACTACCCCGCTGACTAACCGCTGTTTGCAAGGCGGTAATAAATATTGTCCGACTTCTGGAACATATGTCCGACTTTTAGGGTAAAATGTCCGGCCAAATTAAGTGCTGAGTCCGGCTTTTGTGTTTTTGGACCTGGCAATCCTAGACGTATCTAATTAGAAATCTGTGGTGACATGTCCCGCGTGCGCCTTCATCAAATACCTACCTTACCTAGATCACAAAAAAATCTAGAGATAATATAATAGTACTGAATGCCTAGATCTAGATTTCTGTTCAGGACGGTCAGAAGAACTTCAAAAAATCTATTTACCTACCTAGATATATTTTGATCATATACATCGTTAATACTTGTCCGTTATACACATTTCAAATCATGAGTATGTACCTATTTTAACAACGCTATGTAATACACAAATAATTTAATCTGCTACATCAGCACCTATTTAACATTATGTTCTAAAATTTAGATATTTGGTCATTTGATAAATACTTACTACCTTTAAATATGTTTAAAACTATATTTAAGTATATTATTTTCTTTTCAGTCGCAAAACTTGGATAGAACTGATTGGCAGACCGGACTTGGCAAGACCCGATACGAAAAGAAAATCGCATTATGTGTGTTCACTACATTTTGACACATCTGTGATTAAATATAAACCAATTTTACAACCTAATGCATTGCCTACAAAATTGCTCCCGTCTGAATCAATGACACCAAACTCCAGTAGTGAAACAAAAACAAAAGAAAGTTCTACACAAACTGAATATTCATTCGTTAAAAATGCTGACATGAAACCTGAGTCCATACAGACTACGGAATCATCCACCACATCAAGAAAAAGAAAACTTAATAAGGGCTTGAAAGATTTAAACAAGAAAACTTCAAAATGAAATGGATAATTTATAAATAGAAGTTCAAAATATTTTGAGCAATATTTTAATAACAATATTTTTAATATTTTTTGTCTGTTATCCTCTCTCTCGGTATTTTTAGCTTCACCAAATCTTGTTTTGTCTTAAGCCATAGATACATTATCATGTTTATGAACTCCAACAATTTCCATGGTTTTTTATAATAAACGACACAATGTTATCTGGCAATTTTTCTTTATATCACACAAACGTTTTCCGTCAAAGCCCTTGAAAAGTCTCAAAAGGTAGGTAAATAAACGTAATACCAAACATTTTTTCCACAAAACTGATAAACTCAAATATTTCTCCACATTTTCAGACGAACGCCTTAAGTCATAACGGCACCCAGTCTAGTGTGCTAACTTTATAATTGGCTTATGAAAATTGGCCTCGAAACATAATTCGCACCAGAAATTGTTACACTTAAGATAAGATCCTGTTAGCTCTACTGCTTTTATTAATAGCTTATTATAAATAGAGACGTATAATCTTTGCATATAAATTGAAATTAATGTAAGTTAATAAATACGATAGAACACATAATACAGAACAAGGTTTTGGATATAAACATGTTAAATACTCTAGAGTTTAGATGCCAGAATTTCATCAGTTTTATAAGCCTGTGAGTATACAGCTAAAACGCAGTAAATATTAAGGTATGATTGAATGTCATCGAATTTCATTTGACCAAATTTCAGTATATTGTTAGTGATATAACCGTAATCAAAATGCGGATAGCCGAGACAATCCACTCATTCCTATTTCTTTTTTATCTTCTTAATAACGTCATAAGTGGTTCTCTACCGGTTTTGCTGCTTATAGAAATTCGGCATCCGGCTCAAAGGACCATCGGATGAAGGGTTCTACTGACTTCCCACTGGCAAGTTGCCAATAACATAAAATCATAATATTACCCAGGAGTTTTTTCCTTTATGTGGCGTTATATTTTTATATATTTTTTTCTCCAATGTATTGTACGCGCCAAGTGTTCAGATTGTTATCTTTAGCGTTACTGAGATATGGGATTTACGTTTACTGCTAACACTTAACCATATTGTTTATGTTTGGTTATGAATATAAAGTGTGTTTGTGAAATTAGCGTTTGTAAACAAATTTTAGACTAGCAAGAAAGTGAACATAATTAAAGTATCTTTGCTTACAATATTATTAAAGAAGCATAATATTTTGTTTCATAACACCCTCTAAGTGTGCACGGTGCGTTTCCTTTTAAAACTCCCCTCACACTGCCTCAGATAGATTAGTAATTGGTGGTCAATTCTGAGGGAGAGAGGTAGAGAGAAAAGCTATTTATTGATAGACATAATTCAGAGCGTCTTTTTTATTATTAAACCTCAATCTTTTCTGTAATAAGCTCAATATCCTCAAGCATAGCAAAGTTGCAAGCTTATCGGTTTTTTATCCGATAGATTACGGTGAGAGTGCAGCAAAATTGCACAACCTAATTCCACCATTTCCCTTCTTCCATCGGACAACCAGACGTACGAATCTGCGCCACCGTATTTTAATGGATATTCCAAAGACTCGCAATAAGCGTTTTGCTTCAAACTTTATCCTACGTACCGCTGGAGAGTGGAACTCCTTGCCTGAGTCTGTGTTTGCTGATAGGTACAATCTGGGGGCCTTCAGGTCAAGCGAAAGTCTTCCAGGCAAGCGCGTCTCATCGTAGATCGCATCATCGCTTGCCATCAGGCGTGATAGCGATCAAGCGCTTACCTATCTGCCATGAAAAAAACCCTCTTTGACAAAATATCTTGTTGTAGAACCTATTTGGTACTTCATTACCCTATTATAGGTTAGATAATGAAAAGAAAAAAATCTGTCATTCTAGAAGTACGTTACTATGTACTTGTTATAGCAACCGTCTTACGTGTTTTAAAAGGATAACTTTTTAATATATTTTTTACACAATTCCAACACATCTGGTCCATCCTGCCATCAGTAATCACACCACACCATATTAAGCAGAGGACAGCACTCTAAGCCGTCTTTCTCTCATGGTGCGCAACTAACGTAATTAATGATCGTATTTGGATTTTCCAAGCAATTGGGCATTGGAGACCGCGGCTTAAATCGTATAACATTGCAGATTTTGCAAGCACGATTTGGATGTCTTTATTTTACGCTATTGGATTTTATAGGAATTTGTTATCGGTGAAAGTTTTTTAAGCTTGCTCTAACATGGTTAGGTTTGAAAAGGGTTTGATCTCTTTCCGGCAAGTTTATTTATATTATACAGGGTGTTTGATAATAACCCATAAAGTTTAACAACAGTGACAACCCTAGACGCAAATAGACTATTGTTTTCGATAATCAAACCCATTAATGGGCAAAAACAAAACCCAATTTAGGTCTAGGGTTGTCACTATCCAATGCAGTATTAACTTAACTTATCAACTTAAATATATTTACAATATCATTGCTTGAAAGGTCTAGTAATTATAAAAAAATCAAAATCAGTCAAGGATTGATTGTATCTTAGCGGGAAGTTTTTCAGTATACCCAAAGATTAATTATAATATGTGAGATCAAAATGATAAAATAAATGATGCGTATAAAATAATAAATTCGAATTCAACGAAAAAGCTACAGATCCCCAAAAGCAGTTAAACATTAAACTGAAAGTTCCAAATTCAATAATTTTGCAAGCGGAAGTAATAAAAATATATTTTTTTATTTGGATTATAGAAAACCAATACAGTTCCAGGAAATGAAAGGCTGTTAACAATAGCACCTGTCATCTAACGGATCGGTTTCCATTTACCTATCGATATCACTTAATAGTGATGGAACGGCCAGCTATTATCTGGACAAAACACAATCCTCACAGTTACAGTATAAAACAATAATAAAACGGGGAGTATATACGGTCTGCCATTTTTCTTTATATAACATCACGTTAGACCTTATATTGAATGAGTGAAATACTTTATTAAAATAAGCTTACACAATAAACAATTTTTAAATCGTCAATTAGCGACGGCGTTAGAACAATTATCTATTCGCGCTCACAAATTAATCGTTGTGGTGCGACTTCTAGGCCGACTGGCCACGCGAAACTGCGAAACAGCTGGTGGGCGAAGCGTCGAGCAAATCTCTATACTGCGCGTTTGACTCATTTACCGCACTCGCTACATCATACGCTATGTTTTAAGTTTCAGTCACACATAGTGAATACTCGCTTTGCGTGCATTTGCTGCGATTGATACTGGCGGCGCGGGCTGGACCGGAATGACTATTCGTAGCGGGTACCCCTGCTACACACACAACGCACACTTCTCGCGGCAAGTTCCTAGTCGCAGCGATTATTCGCTGTGTGGGCCCTCGTTTGATTGGCAAATTGGAGAATCTTATGTATTTATAAATATGCTTCGGCGTGTTTTTTTTTCTGCTGATTATTGTTATATACATTTTATTTTATAAAAATCAAATAAAACCATACACGGTCTTATTTTTAAGTGACAGCTATTTGATTATTTAAATCATAGATACAAATTAATACAAATATTATATTATATTTAATGACTTACCGCTTGATTCTTTCTCGGCGTAAGAAAGATAGATAGATAAAGATAGTTTTGTTAGTTAGGATTCTTTTGTTTAAATAGAAGACAGCAGTGTTTAAAAATCTTTTGTAATAATACGGTATAAGTTTAATGGACACCAACAACGTAATTTATTTTATTTTGTTTGTCTCTCTCTCTGTCTCTCTCTATTTTACCTAAGAATGTTTTCGCAAAATTACTCTTATTTATATTTATTGTATAAATAATGATATTTAAACGATCAACCACCTATCGAGTAAAAAGAAAACATTACCTTCTTCAAAAATAATTTATTAATGATTTAATGGACCACGCAGGCAGAACATGAAAACGTAGAGCGGAGGCGTTAAGGGCACTCATTAATTTACCTGCTGGAAAGTGATCTAGGATTAGAGGTATGATTAATGGCGGGTCTCCGGTAAAAGACATTTACTCTTTGCGACTGGGGTAAGATACGAGAGGAGGCGGGTTAAAAAAACGATCTATTCCTTTCTAATACCAAAAACTTCTAATGTAAAATCTCTATTCCCAACGAATACCAAATTTTAAAATTTTTATTATAATTTTTAATAAATTTGGTATTCGTTGGGAATAGAAATTTTAAAACGGCTATAAACAAATACCCTTGGTATTAGTTTTTAGTATTCGAAAGGAATGGATCAAAAAACATCAAAAGATTTTTTAGTTTGCTTAATTTGAAAAAAAAAAATGACGTTGTGGTGTCATTTTGGAAATACAAAGAACTATATTTACATGAGCTTTTTCCTTAGCTATAGCTTATAGAAGTCAAAGCACAATGCTACAGTTCAATAGACAGAAGACGACATTTTAACAATGACAGCAGAATTTAAAGTCCCGTCCCCCTCATCGATAGTCAACTTCAGATTGGGCAAAAATGCTTTCGTCTCCTTTAAAAATCGCATTTCTCAGCCGATTTTCGTGAAATGTTGTGAACAGGTTCGATGATTATAATTATAGATTTTTATGTCGAGTCAGTTTTTCGAAATATTGCGAAAAAAAATCACCCATTCTCAAATTTATCAAAACCAAAAATGCCATCTATAGATATACTAAAAGAATACCTAACCTACCAAACAGAACAATAATGTACTGATTTTCAAAAGCAGTGTGAACCTCGCGGCGACGTCTATTATAGTAGATTATGCAGTAAGGGCTTAAAGTAGTGTATTGTGTCCCGGGCGCTGTTATTGAACCCTGAGTACGAGGGATTCTATGGTTAACTCCCGAGCGGAGCGAGGGAGTTACGAGGTGTTCAAGATCGCCCATGACAAATACACATTTAAGCCCGCGATGCATACTCTACTTTTTATACTTTCTGCGAGGCAATTGAAACCAATGGCTGTTATAAAGAAAGTACTTAAGTAATTATTTAAAGTTAGAATAATAAAATATGAAAAATTAAGAATATTTATTGAAAATTAAAAGTTATGTTAGAAACATTACACCAATTGTGCAACGACAAAGTTACATTCTTTGGTACATTTATAGTTGGGTTAGAGTTTATGTTTTTGTCGTCTATCCTGTAGTGGTCAGTTCGACATTCAAATAAATCCTTCTTGGTGCGCGGGTGAAAAGAATTTCGTAAAAAGTTTTCATGATAACATACAGCCTAACTCAGAATAAGACGTCATTGCACATAAACTTTTTGAAACCAACATCGATCAAGCACGACTACAAGGGTTGCATTCTAAATTCAAATCACATTATTCCCCATGGGAAAAATGACTTACTTTAGGAAAGGTTTGCATGACACATAATATGCCATTGACGAGCAGGTAGTATAAAAAATTAATTTTTAAACAACATACAACTTGAGCGAGGTCTACAGATCACTGAGCCACTATTTTTTTGTTGACTGTACCTCGAATTGAGTTGAAAATAGTAAGCAACACTTTTTATTATTTCTTCATGTCCCATAATTATATATCTAAGAATTCTTTTCTAACCCACTAAAGTTCTATCTACATTATCTATTATCTAAGTCAGTCCATTCAGTATTTTTATACAAACAAAATAAAAAAACACGTAATCTGTCACAAATCCTGTCTCATCCCACCTAAACCTCCATGCCGATAGACCCAATTTCCCAAAAAAATGGGAAAATATTTCCCGCTCCTCATTCCATAACTTACCTTCCTCATCCCGAAGGTGTCGGCATCCATCTCTGACTTGATCCGCGTTACAATGGACTATTGGGAAATTAAAAACTGCCCAGCCGCTATTTTTATTTGCGCGCAAAATATAATTTTCACGAGGACTCTTCATCACGGAAAATATAAAATATAACCTATAAAAGTTTGGAGCTCGCTTTCAGGTTATTTTAAAAGATGCCGACAAAATAAGATATTTTGTTTTATATTATTAAATTATGTTTTTCTGTTATTAATTTAATTTGAACTTGTCCGGAATTTGTGAAACTGGAAAAACTCCAAATAAGTATACACTTCTAAGACTTCCGCGCGTACAGTTCATTAAAACTGAAACACTTTTTACGGATTACAGTGCGTATGATTAATAATTCAGGTGTTGTTTGAGAATGATTTAATTTGGCTTTATTGGTTTTTTGAATTCCCGACGTTTCGACAGCTTTCCAGGAGCCGTGGTATAAAATTACCCGCTCGGAACTTTATAAAAATGCATTCAATTTTATTAAATTATTTTATAGCTGCGTTCTGATTTTAACGAATATTACTGAATTAAATTGATTAAAGTTAACTAGAAAACAAGATTTAGCTACTGAATTTACCACCAGTTCACAAATTGGGAAGCCTCTCGAAGAAAGAACTGGCGGAAGAAAACTCAGAGAGGTCGTGCCGACCTCCCTTTTGATCCCTGTCTACAAAATGAACTGTATCTTTTGATCCTGCAGTGTGTGATTTGGGATGGGATTTTAGTTGATGAATTATGGGGTCCCAAGCCTGTGGTACTCTCCAACCATCTTATCTATTGAAATTTGGATATTTGTTGACTTCAATAGCCTCGCGTAGCATTCTGGGAATGAATATTTGTTCTTTGGCAAGGATTTGTGGTTTATCGAATCTAATGTAATGGTTAATGCATGTTCACACACTGCAGACTTGTTATCGCGCCTGTGCTTCATGTCAGCTACATGTTCTTTAACGTGCGTCCCCATACCTCTCTTTGTTTGCCCGGTGTTAGAGAGCCCACAGTCGCAATCTAGTCTGTAGATGCCTGCATCCAATAAATCCAACCAATAAATCTAAACTAAATAATTCTAAAACAACACCTGAATTTATAATATACGCGATGTAATCCCTAAAACGTGTTTTATTTCTAAAGAACTTTAAATGTTTGATTGATTGAGTTAACGTTTGATTATAAATAAATTAACAACAAGCCATTGTTCATTATCAAACAACAGTTAATTTTCTCCAACAAAGAGTTTCACTCTCAAACATGAAGCGATTCAACACAATGTTAAAACCCATTAAAAGTATAATCAAAACGTCTTATATCGCAAGTTGTTCCGAACAAAACGGACGAATACAACAACACACTTAACTGACGGTCGAAGTTTAGCTTCGCGTAAGCTATTCTGCTTCGTTTGAGCGAGATTCGACAGAATATTCCTTTGGAAAGGATCGTGGAAGGGACTAGACATTGTAACGAATATTGGACAACATCACAAAGGTACCTACATCGCTCCGATTCTAACTAAAATACTTTGTGTTATGGAAATCGTACAACGGTGGTACAGTCGACAACGAAGGTCGATGAACAGTTTAGCACTTTGTCATAGAAACTTTTTGACAGATGTCTCACAGTTTGATGCATAAGACCAAACAGTTAATACTACAAAGAACTACTTTCGTTGCTGACCGTACAATATGCAAACCAGTGTATAAGCCACTTGACCACGGACATCCTCACATATGCATCCCGCTGTGAGTTTTTTGATAAAATGCAAGAAAATTCTGTGCCAAAATCAACAATTGTGGTTTTAAATCGAAGTGTATAAAACTCGACTTAGGTACATTTGGATATATTTTGGGGCAGTGCGTTATTAGGTAGTATAAAACTATTGTTTTAAACCTCACTATGTAACAAGGTGATGCTTATAAAATTCGCAATGTTGTTTTGAATACATATGAAGTGAGAGTGAATAGCGAAGTGAAAAGCGAGTTCTTGTTCGAATTTTACAGAATCGCAAAGCTGCACGTAACATAGTGCGTTCAGTTTCTGCATACTTAATACTTTCTTTAACAAAGTTGCTACTGTATTTACTTTAACTGCGACTGAAAAGTAATGACTATGTGCTGAAATGCCCTTTTCACAAACGATAGAGCATATTTTAGTCAAGTGATTCATTGCAAATGCAAAGGTTCTTGGCGGGGTTCTGAGTCCGTGTCTGTAAGCTTGCACGCTAAATTATTCATTATTCGGAATTCTATTCTTTATTCAATATTTTCATTATTATAAATAATGTTGTTTTGCTAATAAATGTGCATACATGCAAGCACACACACACACACACACTCACGAAAACGCACACACTGTCTTGTTCCCGACCTAGCGCAGTTGCTGGTACCCGCGTTTCATCTGGGTGACGACTGAAAATCGGTGTTTTGCCGAAAGCCAAAGTTTCTTTTTTATTAAATATAGGCCGAAGACAAAGTATTTTTTTAAATTAAAATATAGTATATAATATGCCAAAAAACAGCTTGAGTGAGTTAGGACACCGAGCCTGGACCCTTCTTGCTGTTGCACACACATGCATGCCTTCTTATTATCTTTTTTTATTATGTACACTTACTTAAATGTCAATTTTGTTTGTCTATTTCTTTTAATCATTAATTAAATGTATGTAATGTTATTTGTATAAATGTGTGTGTTCTGGCAAACAAACTTCTTATCTATCTATCAAAGCCTGCAGTGTCAAAAACATAATAAATAGTTTTTAAGGTTGATTCAAGTTTACCAGCGTCGGAATCATGCAAAGGCTTTTCAATGAAGCGGAAATTGTATTCAATTTATCGTATCGTTACCGAATGTATTAATAACATTCGTTTGTTTTCCGCGAAAATTCTCTAAATTAAGCTTACGAGTATGCTGAACATTATGTACAAAAGTATGTTTAAGTAATAATACATCTCAGTGCTGTGGTAGAAAATATTTTACATTTTATACAATAATTGAAGAGTTGATGAAATAAAACTGCTAAAGTAAAGAAGGTTATTTTTAAATTTGAGATTTTAGCCAGTGACTCGGTAGCTCAGTGGTAAGAGCATAGGACCGGACTTCCAAAGGTCGCGGGTTCGATTCCCGTCCGAGAATATGATCAGGTGCGAGTCGATTTTTTTCTAGTATATTATTTAGTCTTGTATAAAGAAGGTTATTTTGGGGAACATCATATTCAAGTAAATGTGTAGTAGAAATAGGGATTGATGTTTTACAAAACAATTGAAGAGAAAGGCACCAAATACACTTACACGAGAAACGAATAGAATGTAGGTAGGTAAGTGTATTCTCTAACGACTTAAACTTGGCTTGGCCTGAAATAGGATTCTCATAGTTTCGAGAGCGTTCGAGCGTCGCCTGGAGTTTTGAAGAGTTATGACGTCAAACCACTTGACTATCGGCTGACTCCATGCTGACACAGCTAGCTGTAGCCTACGAATTGGTTTATCATTTTTAAAGGTATTATTAAAGTTGTTTGTTTTTTGTTTCCGAACTATAGCGTAAAGCAAAATACAGAAGTACGAGTGTAACAAAACAAGTTATTTTTACAAAAAAAAAATACTGAGTCTTACTTAGAAGTACTAACACACACACTACCTTGGATAATAATATTTATCCGGTTCCGGAAATGAATTGAAATGTGGTTGGGATTTAGGCAGCTTTTGGTTGAAGTAATGCTGTGATCGACTACTGTGCCTTTCCCTCGGGATGATGGACGAGGCAAAGTTGAGTGTCCTCATTAGGAGCTGGACCTGTCTGAGGGACCAACTGCCTCTCTGTTCTGTAAGTGCACTGCGGAGCGTGTAGCACTACGATATTAAAATGTTTTTTACTTTACTTTTAGATTAAAAATAAATTGAAGACCGTATTCCGATATCTAAAATAGACTGGATGCCTCCTCAGCACGCCAGAGAAGCATCGAGTCTGCAGAGCCTCTCGCAGTTTGTTAGCTGTCGTTACCATTCTTAGCCTTGAGTGTGCACATCTAGATAATTAACAATAATATTAATTACCTGCTTTGACAAAGCTCAACTATATAAAAACCAATTACTCAATTATATTTTTTTTCAAAAGAATTGGAGGCCGTATTCTGATATCTAAAATAGAATTGATGACTCCTCAGCGCGCCAGAGCGGCATCGAGTGTGTAGGGACTCTCGCGGTTTGTTAGCTGACGTCAGCATTCTTACCCGGGTGTGTCCAAGTTTAGTTCAATATTATAATAATACTTCTATATGTATCAAATAGTACCTATGACTTATATTTTGTACAGTTTGCTTTATGTTTTACTTGAGATGAGACAAGCAGTGATTTGCATTGCAAACAACAAATTTAAACTTAATTACTGCTATGTTTTCAACGTTTTTTTCACTCCTAGTAGCATAGTAAGATATTCTAAATTAAAAAGGTCGGACTCTTCTACCGAGGGTTCCGTACAAAGTCAATGATTGATTACGTACTGTAAACGAAGACCATATTTTTTATGATTTACTTTCAAATGTTTAGTTTTCAGATTTTCCCTTGTACTTGTATTATAAGACGATATTACTTGCCCATAGTTCTAGCCGGCTCTAGTTCAACGCAAAGTACCCTATACATTTTGACTTTCCTGAAAGTGTCGAAATATGCGTTTTTTGCGGCATAAATGACCGTTATTAGAATAAACTATATCGGGATTTACACCATGTACCTGTTTATTTTTGAGACTCCGATATATCGGCGCAGTTGCATGCGCCATGGTCACGGAAGAACTGTCGATTGTTTTGTGCGGGTAGATGGTTTAAATTGTCGAGTGTTTGGAACCCCGTAATCCGGTTGTGTAAAAACAACATGAAATGTAAAAGCGCCGTGAAAAGAAAAGATACAGTGAGTGCCGTGTGTCGTGAACAGATTCGAGTGAGTAGTGAGTTTGCAGACAGTGGCACCGGTATCGAGCGTAATAATAAAAGACTTAGACGGAGGGTAGACAGATTTGTCTGCCAATAACATCTATCCGCACGCAACAATCGACAGTTCTTCCGTGACCATGACGCATGCAACTGCGCCGAAATATCGGAGTCTCAAAAATAAACAGGTACATGGTGTAAATCCCGATATAGTTTATTCTAATAACGTCAAAAACCATGGAAATTTAGAACATTATAAATGACCGTATCTTTTTTACGTTAACTTAGCTTCATGGGACTGTAGACTTGATTATATGATTTTAGTTTCAACTCGATACCTCCACGCGTTCCCGAGATAAGGGATCTTGACAAGCAGACGGACAGGCAGACAGACTACAAAGTGATCCTATAAGGCTTCCGTTTTTCCTTTAGAGGTACGGAACCCTAAAAAATAAATACGAGAATAGGGGTTTTGATACTCATTTAATTATTTACTTGTATTTAAATGAATCTAAATTCCATCAACAACAGGAACAATGTAAGTGTCGAACTTCACAAATAAACTTGATCAATTGAAATTAAATTCATCAAATTGATTGAAACTGTCTTTGAAAATTACTTATACCCCTCTGAGTTCAATTTCTGTGATCAATCATATTACCATTCAAACAGCTGGTTAATCGCCTTTCTCCTCAAATCTTTCTAATTACCCATCATTCTGTAACTTTACCTGTAACAAAAAAAAATATTAAAAAAAAACAACTCATACCTAACAATCATATATACCTAACAATAATAATATTATGTTCCAAAATCTTACACAAGTCTATAAGCTGGTTGAAGTTTGTGTATGAAATAAATTAGATTGTGAAAAAGATTAGTAAAAAACTGGTTAAATGTGTCTTATATACCGAACATACTCATGAGTACAATCGTCACGAACCTTTACGCTTCGCGAACCTGCACCAAAAATTTTTTTACCTTGCTGCAAGAGTGCGCCATAGACGTGGGGACACGTATGCTATGACCAAACATACTATGACCAAAGTGTAAATTCATAGAGCTAAGTGGGTACAGCCGAGTTCAATAATATATTATGCATCTTTGACAGTTCATCAACCTTTATGCCTTTGTAATAAAAATCAAAATCCTTTATAAAGTGCCAGCACATTGAAACTCGACTGTACCTACCCTAAGATAGCTATTGGAATTAGAAACTTTCGCTAAGTTTCGTATGATTTGCACAAAAGAGGGATCACCAATAATGTATACCTCATTAACTCATTAAAACTCATAATCATTACTAAATCTTAACAAATAACTTATTAGTAGATGACGATTGAGTAGGCCAACAATTCCATTCGCTTACACGTCAGCTTAGCTCTAAACGCTGCAATTTGCCGATGTCACAGGCTAAACAAACGTTTATCTGTCGTCATACAGACGACGAGAAAATTGGAAAATCGGGACGTGACAACCCTCGCGCGTCGCCGATTGACACGATGACGTCATCGAGTGGCTTCGAGCACTGGACCGCAAACGCTGACGCGGCGGCTTAGACGCCAAACGAACACTTGGCTCTAAAAAGACCCGCAGGTTGACGTCAGTGAGCTCGAGCACCCTTCAGGCTTTTAGAGGCGCGGACGTGTCTCGCCAACTCAGTTTTTTGAGCCCACTCCATGGACGCTATTGATCGAAGTGGATGCTCTAAAAAGCGAAACGCAAAACCGAGCTTCTCGAGGACATAAACAAGGGAACAATGAAGCTCTTCACGATGTCTCGATGTAATTCGCAGCTTCCATTACAAGTGCTAAGTGAAAAGTTTCTTTGTTCTGCTAATGATGTTCTCAATATTAGAATTGGAAATTTTGAGGCGCTAATTTGTTTGGTTCTCGTCACACCGTCTGTTGCTCACGGCGACTTGGGAATGGTCATTCGGAATACATCTGAATTTATTACATTTCAATTGCTTTTATAAAATATTGATTGTTAGGAAAAGCGACGAAACTTTCTCGAACATCAAAAGCTTCTACAGTTTTGTTAAAATATCATTATAATAAAATTAATTTTAAATTATGTTTTAAAAGCACCCTGAAATTTTAATCAACTTGTAATGTGTTTAAGGTTCAGAAAATGGAGTGTTTGTTTTGGAAGACTTGGTGTACTATTTTAATCGCCTAAGTCTTTTCCTAACTACAAATCGACAAAGATAATAAAATTAGGCGCATGACAGCTAAGTTCATGACACCGTTTTTATTTAGTCGAGTTGTAGTCAGGAAATGTTTCTTAAGTTTAGTGCAAACGGGTTTAAATGATTTAAACTGTTGCCTAATTAGCAGCTATTCTGCGCTTATTATAAAACAGATCATGCATTTTATTATTTTCGTTATAAACCGGTGAAACGGTGGAAAAACAAATAGTTTGTTGTTGGTACTCTATTCTTGTGCAGATAATAATAAACTTCAATTAATCCAACTTGAACTTTTTCTTTAACACTTTCCGTTTTCTCAGACTAAAAAAAATAACAACTTGCTGCACATCCATCCTCATTAGAATTGCAGGCACTTTACGAGAGTTGCGAATAAACTTGCAAACATATTTATATTCACATGTGTTAACCGTAACTTGTTCTAAATAGAGTTGAGAATCTAGTGAGGAAACTGTAACGAGAAGTTGGTGCAGCAACAAAGTTAGGGACATGTCAAAAGGCTGACATTAACGAACAGAAGACAGCAGATCAAAGGATGTCATCGCATGTATCATTATTATGATGTCCTTCTTTATTTATACACGTTAGTTTGTATTGCTTTAGTTGGTGGTTTAATGCTTCATAATACGAAGACACAGAAAGGTTTAATGATTATTTGATTACAGTAGAAAAGATTAACTTTGTTGTCAAAGGAACAGGCTCCCTAATACATTAATACTTCAAGGAAGGCGTACAACAGGAAACTGGATAACATTATATTGCTGCAGATGGCCATGACATAGCTTTATAATAATAATTTTATAATTTCATTATTCTAGTTTAGTGCAGGGATATTATTTAGCCTTTTGAAACATTTTCCGGTTTCCCCAGCTTTAGGTCGTTTCAGTCCTCATTAACTAAAACGGGGTAACTATTAGCGTACCCACTCGTTTAGAGCCTGTAAACTTTTAATTATCTTACCACCTCATCAATATAATATCTTCGCACCTTTTTATCTCTCATTTTTTATTTTATATAGTTCCTAGGACTTTCACTTGACATAATTGTGTCATCAAACGAAATAATTTTGAAACGCGTAGGTACCATTAACTTTTTTATCTTCGCCAAAGGGCTCATATGTCGCTTTAGTTAGCATCATAAAAGCAAACGTTACATGCCCACCGTTTACAGTTGATGGTTCACATTCACCATTATTCCTGAGGACTTAACCACACAAAATATTATGTACTAAAAGAGTGTCGTTACTTCATGACTCACATTCGAAATGCAAGGAGGTCACGTTTTTTTTGTTATGACTGGGATATTTTTGTTATTGGAATAACAGCTACCTTCTTATTTTGTTTTATGAGCTCCTGAGTTTACTCTTATTTCTGAGTGGCACAACGGTTCTGGAGTTTTTATACCTTATACACTAGTAAAGTATTATATTATCTGTGCTCGTATTATGATCCCAAAAAGGTTCTTATTCCATTTATCTTAGTATTATTTTGAATAAAGCTTTATTTTATTAGAAACATTGATTTAAAACATTTCTACCACATAACCGTAACCTCTATTCCTACCTGCCTGATACTAATCTTACAATATCTTGTATCTACGTTAAAAAGCTTCTAATTGCCCAACTTGCTGCATGCTATCATATTAATTATGTCGAAATGGAGACGTAATTTTCAATTTTCAACTCTAGCTCTATTGAGAATCTCTTGTGCCTTTTTTCCTGAAATACTTTGTTATAGAGTTCCAAAAGAGTCCAAAATTACCAAAAAACTTCTTCATTTTACTAAAACCGCCACAACACAACCTCCACATCTATTGTATTAAAATCTCCTTCAAAACCTGAAAATAAAAACAAAACAGCTTAAAAAAATAGCTCGTTGAAATTGTTGAAATAAAAGCTGTTTTTGTTTTTAACTTTTAAGAAGGCTTTTTTAAGCTTTTTTTTAACTTTTCACTTTTTATATTTTTCAATGATATGCCCATATTAACTCAATTTGCAAATTCATGCTGTTTGATTTTAAGGAGTTCCGTTGTGTCTTCGTAGTCCAAGTCTAGTCCAGAACGTTGCAAACAAAAACTCGGTTTGTTTTGGATTGTCATAAACCTACCAATACAGATATCTCAATCACTATAATACATAACCTATTTAAATTTGAGGAGTTCCCTTGGTTATCTTCGAAGTCCAAGGTTCAATGTCAATGAAATATAAGAAAACTACAATTGAGGTATCCTATTCCAACAAAAAAAAAAAATCTAAATTGGTTAACAAAGAAGTTATAATGTAGTCACTACCGAAATGATAGTATTTTCAGGATTACTTGAAAACCACAAAACTGATTTAAAAAATGTAACCATCTCGCAAGAAAACTCAATCAAACAAAGAATAAACATCAAAATTGCTCCATTAAAATATCGAAGCTACGCGCGAACAACGATAATAATATAAATGTGTATATATATTTTTATATATAATCGAATTAAGAACCTCCTCTTTTTTTAATTTTGAAGTCGGTTAACTATAAAGTGGAAGTCAAAAATGACTATCGCCTTACCAATTTGCACGAAATTCCTAAACCGAATCCCTATTAAAACTCGATACGACAAAACAAACGAAGCGTTGAAATCAAATTCCCTCATTCATTTCAAACGCACCATTTATAAATCGAGACAAACAATGAACACGACACTAGAAAAACAGATTTAACTTCCGTTTTTAAACATTGTTCTAGACCTCGAGTAGCTTAAAACAAAAACGCGACCGTTGTTGGGTTGAGAGTGGAAAATGCCGTTAGTTTGTATCTTATTACTTTGAAAATACGGTTGTTAATGCATGTGGCGGCCGCGGGGCTAACTTTTTCATAGAACTCTGGAATGCAATTGTACTAGACAATGGCAGAATTAACCGTCCTCTTGCTGTCAGCGTTTCTACCTAGCTTTGTGTTAGTAATTTGCTGTAGAACTGTGTGAAGTTACAATAGGGAATTATTGTGTGTGATTTTTACCTGTAATAATTAAAGTGTGAGGGTGTTAATTTGATATTAGCATGTTCATTCTAGACAATAAAGGGGAATGGTTATAACATGTTTTTTTATTATGGTATAGTTAAAAGGAATATAGGACTATAAAGGTTGATAGTAATTTGGTGCAGATATTAAAGAAGTTCTTATGTATGTTTTTATGTAGGTAATATTTGTTAAGATACGAAATATACTTTAAACACATAGTTCCGTATTACTCATAATCAATGAAATATGAGCATCAATAAATAAATATAGTTCAAGGGTTAATTTAAGGGGTTATTGTAAACTCGCCACATAAGTAAACTCGTCACGTTTTTTAAAGTTCCATACATTGAAAGTAAATTTGCCACTTTTAAATTTTTTTATGTAAATTCGTCACAGGTAGATGTGTGTTATTGGAAATTCGCCACTATTATCGATTTGTATCATATTCGCAAGAAGTACCGTTAGCAAGCAAGTTGGCTGCTAATGAATATTTGGAAGTAATAATTTTGACCACGCTAAGATGGACTGATGCATCTACTGAGAGGGGTGTAAAATGCGGGGAACAGTGAAATTTCGCCTTTTGATTCCCATGGGATCCTCAGATTTATGTGACCCTGGTACTTTAAAATTATTATTTACCATACTTTTTTCTACAGGATGTTAAAAATATATAAAAGTTTCCCTTCTCTAGATTTATTTAGTAATCCTGGTACTTTTTAAAATAATTGTGTTAGTTATTCTAAAATCGAAATCGACGGGTCTCCTGTGCCAACCTTTGCTCATTAAGGAGTCGATAGTTGCTAGGTGGACCATGGGCAATAATATTCTACAAAACTTGATGTTGTTTTTCTGCAGTCCATACGAAAACACATAAAGTGGCGAGTTTACAACAGAGTAAAATAATTTAAAGCAAAATTTTTAAAATGCTACCCTGTGGCGAGTTTACACATGTTTTATTAGCGTTTTTCTGATGACGAATTAACTGTCGTGGTGAGTTTACAACAACCCAATTTAAGGGCGATTTCAACACCGTCATTCTCGTGAACATAAAATTGTCCTGAATTGCGAAAATAATAAAATTTATGCTGCTAAACGTTATGTCTGAGACCTCTTCTCGTTACTGCACACGAGGATAGAATATGCTTTTTCTAAAATAATGAAAATTTATTTAGGAGAACGGCGGCATTTTAAGCGCCCGTAAATTAACCCTCAACAGAAAAAATGCAGTTTTTCTACTCTTAAACGAATGTATCATAAATAACCTAAATCTCGCCTCTCTAATTTGGTAACCATGCGAAATTAAACGGATAAACTGGGAAAGACATTGCGAGCGATAACAACGTAACGTCTCTATTTATCACGGGAGTGGGGCATAACATATTATTCACAGACAATATTACACCTAGAGGCTTGGGGCAGAAGAAATGGCGATCAATATAGTGTAGGAGGTAGATCATAGTGGAATTTTCCCGCTCAAATTGGAGATTCTGAATCTCCACCTTATAAAAGACGGTGAAAATCATAACTGACTGGCCGCAGTGAAATATCACTACTTTTCGATAGTATTTCGTTTCTCTCGATGAAAAGAAAACATGAAACAATTATTTATGTGTGATTAGGTGTCGAACTCTTGAAAAATACATCAAAAAAGCTTTTTTAAAACAAGCAAAATAAGTTAAACAATTTTATCTCTCGCAAGCTACCAAATAAAAGCATGTTACTTTTTATTAGCAAGCGAAAAAATATAATGATGGCCATGGGGCGACCTTCCGGCTCCATCATCAGATCAGCTCAATGTCATACTGATATTGCATTGTTCTCCGATTACATAATGTAGGTATGAAAATTTTAAACAAAAGCTTGTAAAACTCATGAAATAAATATCCTACGAGGTTACACACATTTACGCCCATACGGTAACCTATCCCGATCAGAGCGTTGTATACTTTTTTGCACTAAAATAATAAATAAGAGAGAGTAATAGCAGTCTATTTTAATTCCCTTGTCGTTGAATGATAGTGGTGCTATCGAGTTTATCATAAACATTTCGATCATAAAGCCAACATCAACTACTGTGACTCCTCTCAACATTGGTTTTTAATAACTTTTAAACCTCAGCGGCTACCCCAGACCACTCTCACGCATTCATAAAGAAGTCGATCCGTTTTTCTTTTTTCTTTCTTGAACATTCGACATTATTCAAGTGAAAACCAATCCTCTGTCTTCCATAATTCAGACCAATTGTACACGCCCATCCAGTGGAACGCGTAAGTAATGTACCCTCGCTATATATAATATCGAGTGTGATATATCACAGGTGAGCGGTGTGTTATATTAGTTCTTACGTTTTGATCTTACTCCGCGAAACGTTGGTGGAAGCATTTTCCTTGAAGTGCAATTGTTTTATCTACTCTAGATATTTCCTGTGTTGCGAGTGATTTTAAAAGCAAGTTGACGTACAATAGAAATTACTTGATAAGGACTTGAAAGTTCTTTTAAAAATCATTGTGATAATATTTTATTCCATAGCAAACCTAAATTTGATTAAATAAGTGTTTTTGATGCACTTCTATCACAACATTCCGTACTTTCAAGAAACTTTACCCAAAAAAGCGAATTGAATTTAATATTTAATATTTTATTATTTTATCGTTAACTAATTTTAACCACAAATTCTAGCAAGAGTCAAGAGTCAAAAGTCAAAATTTCTTTATTCAAATAAACTTAATACGAGCATTTTTGAATCGTCTATATTTTCCTACCACCCGTTCCAGACTTTTTAACTGATAATAAGAAAAAGTTAAATATCGACTTTGACAAACATCTCAAAATTTATTTTCATTGTAATTCAAAATGGATTATCAAATTTCGTCTAGACTTGTCTAATGAAAGCGCTATACAGACTTCAAATTAAAACGTCACCGTCCATAATCCACTTAAGTTAATAATCAAAGGAAAGATATGCTTCATTTTCATTATAAATTGACTTTGAAAATTTGAAAGTTTAGTGGACCACATAAATATGTTAAAATTAACGATGCCTTTGAAAATAGTTGACTCAATATTAAATTATTGCATAAGCAATGACACGCAACTCTCATAACATAACATAACATTTAATAAACTTTGAGAAATTATATGCAGTGCGTGGCAAGTGGTTAACAAAAACCTTTGCTAAGTTAATAATATTTAAAAGAAAACCTCCTTCAAAAAACTTGAAAACAGAAACAAATAGCTAGTAGTATGACACTTTTTTTTTTAATTCTAAAAGCCCGAACCGACTTCATTGGACATGTTTTATTAATAGGTATTGATATGCGTAACTAACGATTTGAATGATATATCTTGCTTTTTAGAGGTATTTAATTTTTAAGCAGTTTTTTTTTTTGTTTTTGTTTTCAGGTTTTTTGAAGGTTTTTTTTAAAAGCTTTTTTATTTTCAACTTTTTCGTGGTAGTTATGTAAGCGTGTATATATTTCTTAATTTCTAATTAACTTCAAGAAAGGAGGGGGTTATCAAGTCGACGGTTTTTTTAATGTATGTTTTTACATAACTTCACCAGTTGTTAACCGATTTCAATTATTATTATTTTATTATTAAGAACATAGTCCATGTGTGGTCCCTAAAAAAATACAGAGAACTGGCCAGTAGTTTTTTCATAATCCTGAAAAATATCAATTATTTAGCTTGCCATCGCACGAGTATTTACGCATGAAGTCGGGTAGGGCTTTAAGAATTAACTAATAAAATTGAGAAAGAGAAACCACGTTAAAAGTTTATATAAATTAAAAAAGGAATATATTTTTCGGCCCCACCCGACTTCAAAAGACGTTTTTTTAATATTAGAAATGCGTACTTGAATAGTAATTATGCAGGTTTGAATATTATTTCTTGCTTTTTTAGAGCTCTCGCTTTATGAAGCTGTTTTATGGCATTTTTTTTAAGGATTTTTGAAGGAGACTTTTCTTTTTAATTTTCAAAAGCTTTTTTTTATTTAATGTTCATGACTTATTTTGATATTAAACATTATTTCAATCAAAGAACGTAAGTTTAAGCGTTAAAAGGTCTAGTCATGGTCCATGATTTCTCTTGGGAATAAAACTTGTGACCTCTCTGTGCCAAGCAACAGATCTAGAGTACAACGCACACAGTACACAGTCGAATAAAGTAAATTGACCTTAGCACAGGCAATGTAAACTGTTTTAATAAATTTACACAGCCCGGGGTCAAAATGAAATCTTAATTTAATTTTTTAAGTTTTGCTGCGGGCGAGTTCATTTCTATTGCAACCCGATAAAATTGAGAGAAGCCGGTGGATAGTGAACTTCCTATATAAACGTAATACCAAAATGACTTGCAATTTGAGCATTCACTGTTCTTGTGATGTTATTTGGATTAAGTCAGTATTTGTCTAGGGTTCGTTAAATAAAAAAAACCAAAATACTAACCAAATTCAAAATAAATGCCAATTATTGTTTTTTGTATAAAACTGTAAGTCACATTTATTTAAATTTCGTTTGGTATTTTGGGTTTTAAACCGACTTCAAAAAAAGGAGGAGGTTCTATGTTCGTCTGTTTATTTGTTTTTTTTTATGTATTTCCTCAGATTACTCAAAACCGGCTGAACCGATTGACATGTTTTAAACGCCACTTTATCAGGTTTGCTCCCAAGTTGGTCCCATTTTTTGAAAATTTTAAATCGGTTCGACTCAAAAACTTGAGTAATCCTGAAAATTACTGTAATTTTTTAGGTAACTTTTGCACGAGTTTTGACGGATCTTCAGGCATAACTTCTTTGTTTATTAACCGATTTATTTTTGTTTTGTTAAAAAGGGGATACTTCAAGGGTGTTTTTTTTTTAATTTCCTTTACATTGGGCCTTGGAATTCGAAGATTCACAAGAGAACTCTTCAAAATCAAATAGGATAGTGTATTAGTGCAATAGCTCTAAAAAGCAAGAAATAATATTCAAATCTGCATAATTACTATTCAAGTACCTACGCATATCTGATATTAAAAAAAACGTCTTATGAAGTCGGGTGGGGCTTTCAGAATTAAAAAATCAAATTGAGAAAGAGAAACCACGATAAATGTTTAAATACATTGAAAAAGGGAAATATCTTTTAGCCCCACCTGACTTAAAAGACGTTTTTTTAATATCAGATATGCGTAGGTACTTGCATAGTAATTATGCAGATTTTAATATTATTTCTTGCTTTTAGAGCTGTTGCTTTTTTAAAGCTGTTTTTATTTAATAGAACTCAAGACAAATACTGTTTTAATCCAATAACATCATAAGAACCGTTTATTATGCTCAAATTGCAAATAATTTTGGTATTACGTTTGTATAGGAAGTTTAGTGTCAATTATTAATTAAAATGGATTAAATTTCCTGTTTGTATTTTACAATCAATAACTTTACGAATAGGTAATTTAAGCTAAAATAGTTTACCAATGTTACCTATCAGAAGTATACAAATAGTTTGTAAGTAATTTATTAATTAAATATTATATTTATTAATTCATGGAAATTCATGAAATAAAGTGTTCAAACAATATTAATCTTTTAATTTTCAAAATAAGCTTATCAAGATTTCTGTTAATTTCATTTCTGTTATTCATTTTCTCTTGAAACAGACAATTTTCATTTTAACAAGAGGACAGTTACTTTTTAGGTAAATATCATACGTAACTGCTCAAATCGAACACTTTTTGCAACTAACAAATGAATGTAAAAAATTTATTATATTTTTCCTAAATAAACTTGAAGTCTTACTCATTGTAACAAACTATGAGTGTACAAACAATTTTTTTTTCTTAATTCATCTATGCTCGAGCGGTCGAATGCGGAATGGCAAATAAATTGTGTCTCATTTTCTGGGCCTTGATGGGTTAAATGAACTTTATAGTATTTTCAAATGTAAATAATGTAAGTACATTTGCTTCTAAATGAGCACATACTAAATATAGCCTAATTGTCCGACATTGAAAACTAATTCAGACCAAGCTGAACCAAACCAGGGCCTCGACTCTGCAAATTTTAACATATCAATCGTATCTCAATGATGTTTCAATAGTATTGCTTTTTGGAACAGTTCTTGTTCTGAAACCACAAATTACATACTGAAACGCAAAAGGCAAACACTATTGAATCACCATTTAGACACTATTGTGACGTTGACATAGCAGGATTGAGGCCCAAGGGTCGTGTAATTAATCTAAATACGAGACGTGACCGTCGCAGATCAGATTTGCGTGGTGATCAATACTGGCGTAAAAGGACCGATACTTTATTATATCTATAGCAATACTAAACTAAACAAGCTTTACGACCTTCAACCTTATGTAAACAATTATAGAGCTCATTAGCTTTCACACGCAGGGTAAATATTAACATTTTACCTGATGTTTACATAATTTATTCACCGCCAACATAAGCATATTGGCCACGGTTGTCTTGTTTAGATTTTTAATGTAATTTTAACTCAATCAGCTGTTCAGACATTAGTAGTCGATTTTTTGTCTGTTTTTTTGAAAAGTCGTAGAACAAATAAATGGTGTTTTTTTATGATGTTAGTAATCTACCCCTGCGAAGTTGTTGTTATTTTACAAAACCTTGTAGTGTTTTATCGACACTCAACTGTCAAAATCTGTTTATTTTTTTAATATTTGTCAACATTACATTCATTGTTCCGATTCTAAAGTAAGTAGCTAAAGCATTAGTGTTATGGAAATCAGAGACAACGGTGGTATCACAAACACCCAGACCTGAGCCAATATAGAAAAGTTCGTTTTCTAAATTGACCCAACCGGGGATCGAACCCGGGATCCTCAGAGATGGCGACACCTTGAAAACCGGTGTACAAAGCCACTCGACCACGGAGGTCGTCAACAGTTAAGGGGCTATATCTATAAAGCGAGATAGCAAAGAGAACGAGACGTATGACAGCTCTATGTAAGGGCGGCTGGTGTTAAAATTAGGCGCCTTTTACGACACCCCTAAGAATGAAGAGTTATTTTTAATCTACTCTGTCGGACGCTGAGGAGCTCGGTGGCGCAGTGGTTTAGCACCTAGCCCTGCTGCGGTTGCGGAGGTGAAGCAACTTTCGCATGGGTCGGTCATGGGATGAGTGACCAAAAATTATTATCTTGAGCTCCTCCATGCTTCGGAAGGCATGTTACGTCGTTGTTTCCAGCAGCATTTGCAGTCGTTAACACCCACCAATATGCATTGGGCCCGCGTGGTGGGTTATAGCCCATCCTTCTTATCCACCCATAAGGAAGGCCTGTACCCCAGCAGCGGGGACATTATAAAATGGCTTATGTCTGTCGAACGCCACACGACTAATGTATTATGTAAGTAACTTATGTACATCATGTACGTAACTCAAAGCTCAGTATCATAATATTGAGTATGTCCCCAAAAATCTTTTGTCCCAAAGACTTAGTTCTAGTAATTTACGCTTCTCAAAGCTCTGCTTCAATTTTATGGAATAAAGCGCATTACAATAAAGTCATTCCATAACTCTTCTTATTTTCTTTAATGAGTAATGAACGATAATAGATTCCAACTCGCAATTATTTATATCAACACAATCAGACTGCCTTTATCCTAACCGTCAAAATTTGCAATTCCCCCCAAAATCCAAAATGTATTCCAATAAGAAGCCCCCATAATAACTGTCGGGGATGTTAATATTCCCCCCGTTACCCAGAGAGCAATGATGGACGTACCGTATTAGTGTAAATTTATAACCTCTTTATTCTTTCAGATGGGTCGTGATGGTGTGTGAAAGGAAATCCGTGGCTTGGGCCTAACAGCATCATGAACATGTTGGTTAACAAATCAGTACATAAGTTAAAAGAAATAATAATTTATTTGTGATGAATCTACAATAACACGCTAAACGATTTACAGCCAGTGATTGCGGTTATCACATAATATTTATAGTTCAGCAGTTTATCGTATTTTTTGGTGGACCATTGAGACCATCAGCCATTTTTAATGTCCCTACTGCTGGGGCACAGGCCTTCTTTATGGGGTATAAAGAGGATGGGCTTTAACCCACCACGCGGGCCCAATGCCGATCGGTGGGTGTTTTCGACTGCAAATGCAGCCGGGACCAACGGCTTAACGTGCCTTCCGAAGCACGGAGGAGCTCGAGATAACAAATTTTTGGTCACCCATCCCATGACTGACCCTTGCGAAAGTTGCTTACCATTAGTTTTATTAGTTGATTGTTGGTTGGTTGATTTGATTTATTAGTTGATTTACCACTAGTAAGCAGTTAATTAACAGAAGGTGAATTTTCCCCCACGAAAACAATTCACGAAAATTTATTGTTTACGATTCTAAATTATTACGCACGTATCTACTATGAAGTGATGTGATTATATTTTTTTTTCCTAAAAAAGTTAGCTGATCGCCACATCTGTGTGTCACAGATAAGAGCATACCGACTTTGAAATATGTAGAATCTAGTGTTTCAAAGCGCCGAGTTTCATTTGATCCCATACCGCATTGACCACTTTTCCCGGCGTTGAATGAAACCATAAAGTTAGTTAGAGGGAAAGGGACATTGTTTAAATTGTATTGCAGCAACGTTTTTTTTATACTTGTATTGGTTTTTTTTTAATTAGGTAGGTACATGCTATTATATTAAAAGTATGCTACGTTTTTGTTTTAAATAGCACTTATTTATAGGCAAAGAAATTTGCAGTATAATTACTCTAGTAAATACTATTTACACAAGCCTATTATACCAATTCAAATGTTTCGTACATTATGTTAATTAATATGGTAAAGGCATGGAACATAAAACCAGGGGGCTAATTGTCTAATTTAAAAATCTATCGCAATCGCATTCATTTGACAGTTGGATCCGACACTTCGACATTGCTGCATTTCTTTAGTAAGTTTTTATTTGTGCCAAAAAGAAGCATCAATGTGTTTCATGATGAAAGCGATTGCAATAGATTTTGCTTAGATCGTTTATGTGTAGAGATGGATTAGACATTTAAGAAGTACATAAGATCCTACAATTCCTAAAATTCCAATGGCAAACGAAATTTCACGCGGGAAAAAGCTAGCTAGACGCTATATCCGTCTGTCCTAACAACGGAACGTTGCCTTGAGAGACGGCAAAGCATCCGTGAGGTAAGCTCTTTAATTTTTCCCTAGCAATTTCTCTTACACACGACCAGGTCATAGTGTATATTAGCCAGAGCAGTAAGGAAAGGGCCATATCATAAACTCCGTACTATGCGCCCTAAGAGGCTACCCTGGACGAGCGGGATCCGGATTGGATGCCCATGCAGGAGAATACCACTTCGAGATGGCGCGTTGAACATTTGCATGCAGTTTCGTTACTGCTTTAGCTAATATAAACTAGTGGCTCAATGAGCTGCAGACCTCGCTCAAATTGTATGTTGTTTAAAAAATAATCTAATAGATGTCACCACAAAGTTGGCAATGCTTTTGAGAAGCAGTTACTATGTGCTGTTTGGTTGGTGTGGTATTCTTTTTAAACGACTGTCAAAGAAACAGAGATTATAATGCATTCAGCTGCGTTCAGGTATGTGAGTCTCATTATTCCACCATAACTTCTAAATGACTTCACGGATTTGGATGTATGGAGTATCGTTAGAATCCTTACATCATCCTGAGTGACATTACTTATATTTTTTTAGAAAAAGATCAATATGGCGACTGTACGACGCCACTTACAAATGTGACTATTTTTTATTAAATTATTACAATATGTGCATCAAACGAAAGGCCTTGATGAGCACATTTTATTATATCTATTCGAAACTAGATGGCGCTTCTAATTTTAATCATTTTTTGAATAGGTGTAGGAAATGCGACCTGTAGAGAAGAACAGCCGGACTGCCGGAAAGACAGACATACGAAAGAATTTTTGCCCAAGCTGAAGCAGACACGTTTCGCTCGCGCTTCGCGCTCGCTCGGTCAATAATATTACTTTTAAACTTTAGATTTACCAACTCTTAATGGTAAAAGTCCAAAGTTCTGTTATCATCGTTCATTTCGAACTTTTACCACCATTCACTCGGTAAATCTTAAGTTTTATCTCAGAGACGCGGTAAATGCTGAAAAAAGTTTAATTTGAAGGGGTTTTAAAAATTTTATTTGACTCAAATTACTAATTAATAAACCAAATAATAACATATAATTATGTTTGAACTATTTAATAACTTGACTGGTGGGTATTTTTATTTTATTGTAAAGAATTATTTAGAAGAAATAGCAATACACCCACTTGTATAGGCCTTTAGACTTAGAAGTAACTACTTCTCAATAAATAAAAGTAATGAAAGTATCAAAATGATAAGTAAACATATTCAAGGTTTTTACTGACAGGCATATAAACAATACTGTGACCGCAGACACTTGAGTAGTGGGAATATCGACAAATGTGACCGAATTTATACCGGCTCTAAAGTATTATGTGCGAAGTTCGAAGTTTCGGAGCGAACGGGTTTTATTGGTCGACTAACTGCGCCCGACAATATCTACGTTGTTATACTATGGGAGTTTGGCGATACTTTATCGTAGTTTAGCTTTGATTGTGTGTTATATGTGTATTATAGTTAAGTGCTGTTGGTGTTGGAATTAATATTCCTGTAAACAGCATCATATCATTGAGCAACATTATTAATACTTACAGTATAAAAATCTAAAGTACTAGAAAAAAAGTCTTCTGAGGACTGTGTAGCTCAGCGGACAGATTATTTATCCGGGTTTCGAAGGACGTGGGTTCTATTCTAGACACATTTTTGTGTTAAATAAATTAACATAGACAATAACATTGCGAATGTAAACATAAATAACATTTTAGTACAAGTATTTGATTTCAAATTTCTAAAATGGTACCCTTCTTCAAATTCGATTAACAACTGCCAAACAAACACTTGAACCTTGGCACTAAATCTACAATCCTCTTCTAACTACGAACTCAAGATAAACAATCACTAGTTAGATGAACAGTGCTACTCTACAAGCTGTTTGAAGCGGCAACATTAGGACATCTTTAGAAGAAATGTTAAATGCGAAGAAAACTTTATAACTAGTGGCTCCGTGAGCTGTAGCACTAGCATTTAAAGGTAGCTTAAATTGTATGTTGTATAAATACGCATATAGTCATAAATTCTGTCATAACTTTGTTATTTTCAAATTTCGAATTTTGTCCAAAAATATTTTGATTGAAAAACTTTAAGTCTTCTAAAAATAAAAATAAAACAAAATTTGCTTTGCACCGCTATCAAAAAAATATTGTGTTATTTTATTTTCGGACATTTTTAAAAATGGCTGAAATATGATTTTTACATATCTCCGCCATTTTGAAAAAAATCGAAAAACTGTATTGACTAAAAAAATTATATGTAATGCGATATAAGAAAAAAGAAAATGTAAAGTAAAAACATAAGGGTGGATAAACAGAAACTTACAATATAAAAAAAAGTTTCACGAAATAGAAGAGCAAACCACAACTAATATGAGATTTAATAAGTACCGCATGCAGCCAATGCGAAAAGCTGCTCCAGGATTTTATGAATTTTCCGACCAAGCTGCATAGTGAACGTCATATGGCTGAATATTTCAGGACTGAAACCTTCAGCTTACAAACATCCTTACTTAAATAAAATAAATAAATATTTGACAACATCACATACATTGCTCCGATTACAAAGTAGCTAAAGTACTTGTGTTATGGAAATCAGAGACAACGGTGGTATCACAAACACCCACACCTGAGCCAATATAGAAAAGTTCGTTTTCTAAATTGACCCAACCGGGGATCGAATCCGGGACCTCAGAGATGGCGACACCTTGAAAACCGGTGTACAAAGCCACTCGACTACAGAGGTCGTTCCTTTCTTGTCGGCTGAGACCAATTTGTGTATCTTATAAATTACAAGCTAATTTTGTACGTTAGTCTGTTAATTAAAAATATACTATTCCATCTTTAGTAATATAAGTTTTAAAATATGTTCATGACTTTGTTTGCTAACACATTGTTTATTATAAAATATTGATTCCATTATCAGTACTTATGTAGCGTAAACTTGCATTTTAATTTCGTAAAGTCTTAAAAGTTTTTCATGATTAAGTTTTTTTTAATAATGAGTTTGCCAACTCTTTATTTTTTACAGTCCTCTAAAAACCTCGAAATCTTGTGTGTTTGTAGTGAAAGTTATAGCAACAAGATTAAAATTTAAACAAACATACACAAGTTGTATCGTGCAATTTAATTAGAACAAACTTTAATAAGTACTGTGGTTTTGATGATTTTTTAATTTTATTTGATAAATGACACAATTACAGTATTTACAAACTATTTCTGCCAAACTGCTATGCAGTTTGTCGGCGGTAGTTCTCGCTACAAACAAATTTTCAATATAAACTAAACTGCATTTAAAAAAACTGAAAAAAGAAATAACTGCAAACCAACAATAGCTCAAACTTATGCTTATGTTAAATTTTCTAATTCAACATATACCTATTAACACTTTGTATTTGATTCAATTAATAATTAACATGCAATGGCAAAAGGAAGAATGAAATGTGGTTTAATTCACCTTATATTATTTTTATAAAAAGAAACATTCGAACTCCAACTATTCGATAATAATATTTCAATTTGACAATTAAAATAAACATTGATATTTCAAATGAGTCAATGATACTTAGAGCGCTATAAAATAGGCATGTTGCGATCTGAAGTATACCAAGATAAATAATATTAGAAAAAATCGACTCACCCGTAGCACCTCAGACGGGACTCGAACCCGCACCCTTGGGATTTTTTCTGAAGTATACCATTTTAATAATGTTGTCTATGTGCTACAGTTTCAATGAAAGTTATAAAAATTTCGGCTAAGTGCGACAGTAGGCCTCTCGCTATGAAGGTATGTAGAAGCTACCTACCACCTACCTACTTACCTATTAACCTACTTAAGTGCATTAACGCTCATGGCGAAGCTTGACAGAGTGATCGTACTCGATCACGTTTGTTAAGCAACGCTCGGTCCGGCCAGGTGTTGGATGGGTGACCGTTGAGTGGCACTACAACTGAGCGCTTCCGTGCTTCGGAGAGCACGTTAAACTTTCGGTCCCAGCTGTTGTCATCTGATAACAGTCGTTAAGCCAAGTCAGAGGCCTTACAGGCTTGATAAACTCTAACACCGGAGGTGGCAGAAAATCCTCATACGATAAGAAGTAGGTACTTAAATACATTGAAAATCTACCACAAATTACTTAATCAATCAACCACGATGCTGTCATGGTGTACGTGCTGACTTAATTAGTTGCTAACGAATTTTTCATAATTAGACTGAACACCTATCTTCCGACCTCAGTAAACCACCAAATCAAAGTTTGATTAAAAAGCTTTAGTCGAAATCGAAATCCAGAATTAGGCATCGGTTGTCCAAACTTCCATATAATTACTATCAACTCAGACCTTTTCACATTACTTAGGGATGAGCAGCGCGACCGGAGCGAATAATCGAACCGATTCCGAATTTAATCATTATAATCGGTAGCGGTCGACCGCAGTCGGTCGGCGTCGGTGAAGCGACCCTAGAAGTTTCGGTGACCCGGGAAAGTTGTCCACGGTGAACGATGAGGGTATTAAGCGAAGCGACGTCTTGGAAAAGGCTTGCCATATGCCGTGTTGATATTTTCGTTGACAAGTTTGAAGTTTTCGTTATTGCAACTTATCGATTCTCACACCTCGTTTGTGTTGTTTGTTGAAATCATGTGTGAAGGAAGATGAAATACAAAAAAATCATATTATTAACGATGAATGTTTATTTAATTTATAAAACGTGTTTTTTTGTTGGAAGGCACGAGTTCGAATCTTGCCTGTAGTAAGTTTACTTCCTTTTTAATATAAGTTAGCTAAATTTATTGTTTTACAAAATTACACTATCTCTCAGGTAAGCACTTTTATATAAATTATGGGAAAGTAAATAAAACACTTATAGAGGCTAAATTAAATGCAAGAGTCCCTGAAAACTTTTTACCTACAACTTACACTGCAATGTTACCTAAGAACCCGTAACACTCTACTATATAGGGCTCCATCACAAACCAAAATTACTTCTACATCCTAAGTTCATCCTACATCATCACAGTACAGTCCGCACAAAAAGCACTTCACTAAACATCGCGCACAACGGTCATAAACAGGACTACACAAGCTCCACATGAGAATAGTGTACTTTACGACTCCGAGACTTGGTGTATTTTTCGCTGCACGTAAAACTAAATTTTAAAACCTAGCAGAAACATCCCGACAGCTGCGTGGTGTTAACTAAACAAAGAGGGAGAGTGACAAGATGTGACACGGAGCTAATTAAGAGTGCGGATTTGTTAACGCACCATTTTCCGTGGTGAATAATAATTAGTATGGAGCAACTGGCGGTGTCGGAGGGTGTTCTTGAGTTTGCGATTAAAGAAACAGTTTATATAAAATATCATTAGCTGAGCTTATGAGAATTTTATTTATCTTAAAAGAGAAAGAAATGCATGAATTGCAGATGCAACAAAACCCAGATTTGAAGTATATATTATTATTATATTAAGTATATTATTATGTTATTATTTGTATTGACTTTATGATATGAATGAACAGATGATTGAGTTAATTCGAATATCCTAGGGATACACATAGGTACATAGTAGACAATAAGAAAAAAAAAACAGAAAAGTGCGAGTCGGACTCGCCCACCGAGGGTTCCTTACGTAGGTACTTAAATAAAGACTATATTTTTTATGATTTAATTACAAATGTATAGTTTTCAAACTTTTCCTTGTACTTGTAGTATAAGACAATATTCCTAGCCAAACTTCATAGTTCTAGGTCAACGGAAAGTATCCTATAGGGTCAAATTTATAAATTTTGATTGATTTGATTTTAAATTAGTACCAATTAATGAAAACAGAATACAATTAACTTGATGGAGTTAAGTAGTTTAAGTAGTATAATACAGGTACTTATATGTTTTCTTATTGCCCGGTTTGATATTTTGGTGTAACTATTCATAGTTTGAAATCTTCACTTTGATCTGAGACTCGGTGTCCACTTTAATGGATGCGAAAACAATATTTACCAATAACTTCCACACAAAAGATGTTAAAATATACAAGAAAATTATTGTATCTATTTTGTAGAAGCTATTGTTTAATATTGTTTTCATTATATTGGACTTCCGCAAAGTATCGCCCGAATCTATTAAATCTCCAGTTTAATGTTTAAACATATTTAATTTAACACTAACTGCTCCATCCAGCCGTTCTAAGTCTTGCGTTTACACCCATGAAACTATTTTTGCTCCCCTCGCGTACAAATTTAGTCTTCTCCGCTGTGGTACTAATTGACGCTTTAAATCTGTCCACGCCTTTTCGTAGTTACGCTCCGCGGTTTATTATTTTATTAGAATTATGTTATGAGTTATGAACGTGAGTGTACCCCCTAATTATGTTTGTAGTTTCTTTTGATATATGGGCAGTCTTTGTTGTACGTTTTGTGGGACTTCTAGAATGTATTCTGTTTTAATATTTATTATTGTTGTTGTTTTATTTCGAGGTCGGTGGCGAAGCTATTGTCTTAATAAGTATTAAACTATAGAAAGTTCATAAAAATAAAAAGATGCCGGTATTTGTAGTATTTATTTATCAATGCATATATTTTGTTTATAACATAAATTATGGGCATAAAGTCGATCAGCTGCTTATCACGTTAAACAAGTTGTATAAGTTGATCAAGAATTCGAAGTTCCGACAAGCTAATAACTTTTAAAGTGCTATTGCTTATTATGACTATACGACTATTTGATGCACTAAGTTTTCTTTTGATTAACCTAGCTTTTTACCGGAAATAGTTCAAGAATTCTAGAGTTTTTGAGAGTTCAATTTGAACTAGAAATGTATGGTCACGGAAGGACCACGGCCCCTGGAAAGGTGTCGAAACGTCGGGAATTCTAAAAACCAATAAATACAAACTAAATAATTCTAAAACAACACCTGAATTAATAATATACGCGCTGTAATCCATAAAAAGTGTTTTATTTCTAATGAAATGTACGCGCGAAAGTCTTAGAAGTGTATATTCAAAATATACTTCAAATCATATTTTCTTATGTTGGCATTTAAATGTAGGATTTCGATATCGATAGGTGCCTATCTAATAAGTAACATTATATTTTCTTTTAATGTTATTTAGTATAAAATTTTATTAAATTGTAATATGTTAAATGAAATAAAGAAAAAATAAAAAAAATCAATAGATAATCAAAGTGTACATGTATACTCACAACTTTAAGATTATATATTTATATATTTTACGTTCGAAGGAAGGATAGGATAAGAAGTTATTCATGCATGTCTTAATTAAGTAATTGAGGTTTTTGGCGCCATTTTGTCGAGTTCGGTTTGGTGTCTATTTTAATTATTTTCAAATTGATTCATAGTGGCTATTGTGTCTTAAAATTGGTGCAGTTATATGGTACAAGTGTCTACGCAACTGAACAATATGTGGGATAATTGAAATAGGCGCGATCTTGGTTGTGTGAAGCTGAGACTTTTATTCAAGTGGTGGCTTCCTCGGCAGAACTAACCGAGCAAACTGTCTTGACGTAATTGGTGCCAAATGCTCCAAGCAGCATTGGGATGCGATGCACCCGCATTCTAATGAAAAATTAAACAATATCTACCACTGAACTATTTAACACTTGACACTGGCAAAAATTACTTCCAAGAGGAAAGTAGATTGCCAAAACAAAAAAAAGAAGAAGAATTAAGTAATCAGTATGTACGCACGAAAATCAAGGACGTCGTTAAAAAAAGCTGATGTATTGGATTAGTCGAAAAGTTTTATTTCCAATCCAGTACTGCGATAGACAGATTTATTTCCAACAAGCTTTATACCCTAACCATGTTTCGAGGGACGGCAGTAGGCAGTAAAGTGACGCTCTCGTTGCGGTCGCGTCAGTAATTATGCTATAAATCTCACTTGAATGCAGCTAATACAGTAAAGCTTGGGTCCTGTGGCCCTACCATGAGTTGATGCAAACTGTTTACGTTACCGTAAACTATCGGATATACTGCTCACAGTAAATGCGAGTGAAAGAGATAAAATAATAGTTTACCATAACGTAAACAATTTACATCAACTCATGGTAGGGCCACTGGTAATACCACCAAATATAAAGTCTGTGTTGCTGGCATAATATCAGTTCGCTATTCGAAATTTCCGTTTTTATTCGGCTTTGTTTGCTAATAATCGTGTTGAAGTCCGGATAAATATGAACAAACCGTCCACACATCGGCATCAATACGGGTGTTCGTATATTTACGTAATCATCTTGATCGAGACAATAGGTGAATAACAGCTGAAAGATAGAGCCACTTCACATCGTGGTGTTTGGGTGAATAAGTCTTTAGGGATGATGCGTATTTACGCGACCAGGTTTTACGACCAGGTTTTCGCTTCCAAGTACGAAAACCAGGTGCCAGCCCCAAATACTTGCAAGACGTTCAAGGTATTTTACTCGGACGCACTCACCGCACTTGCAAAGACGAAGACTATATTACTTGAGCCCTTCAAAATATGAGTGGAAAATTAGAATTTACCTCGTTAAGAATAAGTAATATAATCGCCTAAAGTGAATAAAGACTTACAAACCTTCAAAGTACTTTTTTTGCCAAAACCATTTTGATCCATATTTATATGACTGTACTGGCTAAACTTCAACAAAATACTTTGAAAGTATTTTACTCGAGCCCCGAAACACTTTCAAGACCTCCAAGGTATATAGTTGAACGCACTTACCTGGTATTTTAAAACCTTCAAAATATGATTAGGATTTTAGTATTTATCTGGTCGGTATAAGCAACATAATTGCTTAAAGTGAAAAAAACTTGCAAAACTTCAAAGTATTTTTTTTGCCGAAACCATATTGATCTTTATTTGTGAGACTTTAGTGATCAATTTTTAACAAAAGAATTTGAAAGTATTTACTCAGATTGGCTCAGCCGAGTGGGGCTGGCTCTGTCAGGCTTGCACGCGATTCTGTTCCTTTTTGAATAGATATAAGGTCTATTTTCCCACGACGAAAGAAAAATACTTGCAAGTATTTGCACCCTGGTTTTTCGCCATGGTTTTTATTACTTTACTCGATTTTGCAAGTACGACTCATGCCTAGAGTCTATAGCGCGAACATGAATAGCGATGTGAAGTGTCAGCATAACAGAAGCGCCGCACTAGCCGCTTTTTAACCGAATTAAAAAGACGAGGTTCTCAATTTGATTGTATATTTTTTTATCGATGTTCGAGCATAGCTTCCCACATTTATGGTCCAGTTTTGATAGTTATAAGTAAGTATATGTTTTTTACTTGAATGAGTTTTCTTTCGAGATGATCTCATTTTCTTTTAAATCGGTTTAATGAATCTTCATTAATGAAATATGCAATCACAACGCAACTGTATCTACAGTTGCGTTGTATTGTTTCATAAAATATCACACTTGCCTCATTAAGTAACTTTAAAACCTGCAGTAAATCATGATCCTTCATGGTTGTAATCGAACAGTGTCAAGTGTGTGTCTGCCTTTTGGTGCTTTAGGTACATTCAGTAGGTTCTGTCAAGGTGATTGCAGAATTTATTAAGATTCTGAAACGAATCCTTGCTGATATCGCCTAACATTCACAATCAGTCTAGTGAACGCAGCATCCACTGCACCATTGAGATTCCATCAACCATTACTGTGAAACGTTTTTAAACTGTGTTTTATGCTCTCTCCGTCTTCACATAAAAATAAATCCAAATAACAATAAACTTTCCAACGACATTAAGAGATGGCGCCACATGTGTGATTTAAACTACGTTAATACAAATAGATCGTATGCTTTTCAATAAATAAAAAGCTTGTAAAATACAGAACTAGAAAATCACATGAGCTCAGAATTGAAATCTTAAGTTACGGAGCTTCTTACACACTTGGATCTTTGATAAAGACTCGCCTTAGGAGAAAATCTCGCCATTTTGATACATAAAATGTTACCACCCTTGGTATAATTCTAATTTGAAAACTTTAACCTATTACTGATAATGCAGTACTACCACGTAATATTAACATTCGTATCTAAGCTGGATAAGAATGATGGGCCATGACCCACCACGCGGGCCCAATGCGGATTGTTGAGTGCTAACGACTGCAAACGCAGCTGGGATCAACGGGTTAACGTGCTTTCCGAAGCACGGAGGAGCTTATGATAATAAATTTCTGGTCACCCATTCCATGACCGACCCTTGCGAAAGTTTTAATCGTTAGCACCCACCAATCCGCATTGGGTGGTGGGTCATGGCCCATTCTCCTTATCCACCATAAGAAAGGCCTATGGCCCTACCAGTGGGGGCATTAAAATGGCTGATGGTCAATGTCAAGTAGTATTCGTATAGATACGAGTGTAAGTACCTAACCAATCATAATAATACGAATATATTTTATCCTGTTCTGTTGTACATTTCTGCATCTTCTGACTTTTTCCAAATTGTACTTTCAGTCTCTCAAACAAAACTTTAACTAGGTGTCTAATTTGTTGTACGCTTGTATGTCACAAGCATACTACACTTTAGTACTAATTTTTTTTTTTTATTGACAACATCGCATACATTACTCCGATTCCAAAGTAAGAAGCTAAAGCACTTGTCTTATGGAAATCAGAGACAACGGTGGTATCACAAACACCCAGACTTGAGAGCCAATATAGAAAAGTTCGTTTTCTAAATTGACCCAACCGGGGATCGAACCCGGAACCTCAAAGATTGACACACCTTGAAAACCGGTGTACAAAGCCACTCGACCACGGAGGTCGTCAAGAAGATCAATAATTATTAGATGATGGTTGATCTTATTTTATTTAAATAGATAAGTATGTGTCTCTTCACGGCGATCCATGGCGTAAAAAAAATTAAAAAGCTTGGTAGAGATACTAACGTGACAATATTTCGTATTGAAGTCTCACAAGCATTACTCAAGTTTATCTTTAGAAGTCGGTAAAGATATATTTTACTCTTTATTACCACACAGAACATTAGCCAAAGAAATGAGACAGATGGAATCGCAGAACGTTACTTTGACAAATCTGTGACGCGCCGACGAACGGGCGGACTTCAAGCTGAGTTGCCGATCAAACAGAGATTTGGCGCGATAAATCATAAGGAACCCCTATGTATCCGGTGCCTGAGGCGGCGAACATAGGTTTTTCGGATGTCTGTGACGAATAGGGCTGCCAACTACCGATTAGGTACAAGAATTTTATTATTAGGCTAGCTACCTTCAAGCATTTTTAGAATCTTGTATATAATATAGCAAAATTATAAAGTGCGTATTTTTCGTTAGATATGAAAATACTACGATGCAATAAACGCGTTTATTGCATCGTTGTGACTTACCATTTTATCATCAATTATTTGAGGTGGTATTAATTATTTATAATAACAACACCATTTTCCTAATAGTAAGTATCTGCTTTCAGTTTATTTTTCACAACAATGGACTTCAAACGCATGAACAACATGATATATTTTGCTTGTTTTATAAAACATTTTTTACGTATTTATGGATAGCAACCCTATCGCTAAAAATAACGCGAGATGTTTGAGCCCCCGGAATTCTTCATATCTATTAAAGAGTTGTATCTCCGAAATTAGTATAAAAATCACTAATTTGCTATTAGAAGATAAACTTTGCTACTGAATATAATTTCTTCGATTTGCGATTTCATAAATAACAAACGTTATTAAGTTCAAGAAGTTACAAAATTTTGTGGTTTCGATTAAACTAGGTAATCTATATTTTTTTTATTTTAAAGTGAGTAAAGAGAAAGTATTATTTCCTTCAATGTTCTAATATATTACAATGATTTTAGTAACGTTAACATTCCCCTATAAACCTCCCTGAAGGCACAATTTTTTCATCTTGATAGACAAACATCGTCATAGTTCAGACGATTTTCATGAAATATTCATAGACTTAGTACATAAACCTTTCCCGTGAATCTACTTACACATTTATAATTGAAAATTATATCAAAATCCCTACGGTAGCTTCTGAGATTACACTATGCAAACAGGATACCTACTCGACATCTTTAAGGTACATTTATAATTTTCAATTTGAAGATAAACTAAACAAACAAGAAAAATATTGTAAAGAAAAGGTATAAATTGGTTTTTAAAAAACTCTAAAGAGTTTTGTAGTCACTATAATGATAGTGTAATAAAACTTTTTTGTATAGTGACCTAAAAGTATAAAAAAGTTTTATTAACATAAAGTTGCCATAGAAAACAACTGGTGAAATCAAAGAAGCTAACTCCTTTGTCTCGGCCATAAATGCAGACAAATGACTAACTACCCAAGCCGTAACGTTGAATGTTGCGGTCCCCTCCTGGCGAGTCCCACATATGAACCCCTGCTCACCTGTGGAGGGGGATGCGTGAATGCATTTTCTTCGGCATACAAAAAAAACAAAGAAAAAGGGTCACGGTGATACCATTACTGTGACTGTGCTAGGATACCGCTCTTTCAGTACCTATGAAAAAGTTAGATACGACTCGCCTCAGCAGTAGCGGTAAGCGGAGCCACCGCATCACTTCATCGTCGCCGTGTGAATGCGGCCGAGTTACCCAACTAGCAAAGAAAATACACTACGCGAAAAGACCACTAGTCGGTTGTTATAACTACGCTTTTCGATGTAGATAAACACAATATCAAAAAGGTTTACAAACAAAACTATTTTGCCCTCCCATCCCATCCCACAGATTTTAGTAAACCATTTATAATCCTAATTTAAAAGTGCTTAATTTTAAAGTTTATTTGAATAAAGAAATTTTGACTATTGACTAATTCTACCCTATTAAAAAGCAAATAAATAAATTCATTCATTCACGTTACAGACATTTTTATGCTTTCACTGAAAATCAAATATTCTATCCTTACCTATGAAATTGACGTTTTGTATGGAGAATTTTCAACAAATTGCATTTTCCATACTAACATTTTCGTAGTTCATTTAACCACCGTGAATGCTATTGTAACAAAACTTTTATGTACAAATGTTTGAACATTAAGCTAAGGTAACATAACTTAAGCGAAAAAAATAAGTTTCGGCTAAGTAACAAACTGATAAAGTGGTCATTTTCGCTAACAAAAAAAGGAGTCACTTTCAAGGTATTTTTTTAATGCTAAGAAAACAAAGTAAGTAGACTTTGATGATGCTGATAGTTGACGGCTATGGTCATAATTTGATGTAATATCCAGCAACTGATAAATATTTTAAATAACAGAAGTTATGAGTTTCTTTGTATGTGCGAAAAAAACACCAATTTCATAGGTAATGGCCTAATATATAAAATATTTTTTCAACAATGGATTTACCAAGGAGTTTATCATTAATTTCATTGAACAGAAAACAAACTCGTTCATATATAGCTTCCGCGCTTTCACCAAGCATGGCGAGCAATAAATCCGTTTTAGCTAGCCGTAATCTTGGCAAGCGGGCTTTCCTGCCAGTTAGCCAAACATTAGACCTGACCAGAGTATGGACGTTAGATAAAATGTGACTCACCCCTGATAGTGCGAAGAAAACGAATGAAAAGGCGGAGTTGAGTCCAAATTATCGCACGGAGTCGAAAATTCTTGGAATAAAATCTACTGTGAATTTGTGAAGCATTTGGAGCTGTCTCACTGGTTCCTGCTACCATTACCTTCTGTTTTTATTTACATAATGCACACCAAATTGTTTTGTTTTTTTCGGGGACATAAGAGTAATATGTAAGTAAATGTTATTTCTATTTCTTTTAACACCTCATTGAATTAATAAGTTATTCTAACAATCATAATTAACTAATATTTTAAATGTGAAAGTAAGTTTGTTTGTTTTTTACATAAAATTTTGCATACACAGGCAGGGGTGCAGAAAAGGACTTAAGTACATTTCACCCAAAAAAAAATCTGTTCCTGAGGGATAGAAAAACGCAGACGAAGTCACGAGCGGCCGCTAGTTTTCAAGTATATATTTTTAAGAAAGAATTGTTATTATTACAATAATTGTGACGAGATACAAAATACTTACAAAAGGCCGTTTTGTAATAACTTTATAGCGTTCGTAATAAACTAGCGAATCAACAACAAACTAAACTAGTTTTCGCTGTCTTTTAAGTTCAAAACTTGTTCATTGTAATTAAGCAGTTCTGCAGTTGTAATTTTCTTGGCGATGTGAAATTTTACACACAAAGTATGGTACAAAATTCAAGTTATCCCATTTTACGTCGAGGTTTTAGAAAATTAAGGCTGAGTTGCATCATCTTGATTTAACCTTAACTTTAACAGACACAAATTATCTGACTCGGTGACAGCGTCGCTGTCGTCTATGGCGTAACTTAGGTAACAATATGTAATAACGCTTAGTTCTAGTTTTGGCCACCGGCTCAGATGAGTTATAGTACTGTTATAGTTAAATTAAGATGATGCAACCGAGCCTTAAAGTCAAAGATTCGGCATAAATATTTATGAAGTCAGTAGGTAGCGTTCGGCTACAAAATATAAAATCAAGGGAGCTTTTGTTTTGAAATAAATTTCGATTTTACTCAGGTTTTGTGCACTTTCCCGTATCACAGACATGTTAAAATATTATATAAAATACCAAACTTTGTTCGTGTAGAAAAAAAAAAAAAAATTAATAAAATTTAAACTGAACCTCTGTGCTTCCAAACTTTTTTGAAACTTTAATATTGCCAGTATACATAAACGAATATTGAAGATAGCCTCGCTCAGTCCGCCAGCGTACAAAAATCTATTCCAGATGTATGAATCACAAAGGAGTCTTTTGAATTTCAAAAGGGTGCCTCCTGTTTAATAGACAAAGGTTATTGACTTTTTACCTTTCCATAGATTAAATTGCCTTTGGTATGCTAGTCATTTAACATTCCTATGAAATCCTTCGAAAGAGATTTTGCTGAAACTACTCAATTTTTTTTTATTATTGAATATTTTTTACGATGTTTGTTTTCTTGATATTTAGGTTGAATGTCATTTTCTTTTGATGGTTTCGTTTTTTATTAGACGAAGTACTAATGCGGGATTTACACGAGTCGACTAGAACTTTTTTACTATCGGTAAAATTGTGAATGACCTATTTTGCGGGTCTCGATAGCTCCCCGACGTCACGACGCGATTATCGCGCGAATGCAATAAGGACACCTATTTATCACCAATATGTTTGATTGCGTGTTCGTACGAACTTAGTTTGCGCGAATATGTACATTATCAAATATTGTAGTTAATGCCAATTAGGATACCTATTCGACATCGGTATGTTTGATCGCGGATTCGTACGACTAAAATTCGCGCGAATTTGCGATGATTGCGTAGTCGCGTTGATTAGGACAACGCCTTAAGACGATGAGACCATCGCCAATAGCGCAGACTAATGTAAAATTATATGCGACTTTAAAATGTTTGGGGTTTGTGTACAAGTCGATTCGAAGATTTGGAATATTATTATCTACGGTAATCTAAGAGAGAGAGAGAGAGAGAGAGAGAGAATATTTAAAAAGAGAATGAGAACCAATAAATCACCAAAAAATAACAAAAGACGTGATATAAGGTTTTTGTGGTTCTAACTCAATGGATTCTGTTAGCTCCTAGTCCAGAATGTCAGCTATTAGCTACTCATTTGATATACTTAGTGCATACTTAATTTTATTAAATAAATACATTTAATTAAAACTTTTTTTTATGTATTTTTATAATTTTCAAAGTCTTCCATTTCAAACTAAGATTAAAACGATATTCTTTATCACATTAAAGCAAGCTACGTCAATGCTTTTAGTATTTTAAAATGCCGGCATAAATTTCAAAATAAGACGATTTTTAAGCAAACAGCTCTCAAGCACAGAGCGTTTTAAATTTAAACTGAAGAAAAAAAAACGTAGCGAAGCACATTAATCACAGCTATAAGCAGTAAGTTCCTAATGGATTGCGGCTTACTTCAGCCTGAAATCTTTTCACAAGAAAATAATACATTCTTCAAACTTTAGATTGCATTAATCATGACATCATGAGATGAAAGGCGCAATCTCCATATTTTATTTCTGTCTCTCTATTCAAAAAATACGTTCCGAATGATAGCCCTCTTTGTAAAAGATGAACCATAGAAGGTTTTTATTTTTTATTGCACTGACTAAAACCTCAATAATGTTATTAACATTTATGTTGTTTTGCGATTATTTTAATGAAACACTTTTGTACAAGATTCATGTGGTTGTACCCTTTTATTAAAAAAAAAATGTTTAAAATAAATAATAACTACACAATTTATTATCTGGTTTGCTGTAATGTTTTTCTGGTTTTCTGTAAGAAATGACTTGTTTTTGTGCAAAAGAGAAACTATTATTAAAAACATGTTTTTTAGGGGCTGCCAACACAGAATACAAGTCAGAAATATATCGCAATGCAGAGTAACTCTGTAAAAATATTATAATTTAGATTTCAAGTTCAAATCATTCATAAGTAACGCAAAACTTTTGTAATACCACGTCTAATTAAATGAGATTTAATGCATTTCTCCGAATTAGTTTACTAACAATTTCTTGTGCTCAGAAAGAGCATTTTGAATGAGGTACGATAAAAAGAAAAAACAACATATTTTTAATTATTAGAATGAAGAAACTGCTATTTAAGTTTTGTAGTCCAAAGCAGTATTACATTTTGACATGGGAGATATTTTTTTCTCTTTTTGACATACAGCCACACCTGCATTATTTAAGCGCAACTATGATCTTGAAAATTCCTTCGCAAATTCTTTTAGATCATCTACTTGTTAGGAAGAACACTCTTTTATATATAAATCACGGCTCTTGACAGGCTTTTAGGGTATTGTACGTAAATCTTGTTCAACACATAGTAAAAACGGCCTGACAGGTTAAAATTTATTATTATTTAGTTTTTTGGCGGCAAAATATGTATTTCATCTTTTATTGCAGAATAAATAATTTTTGTTCATAAAATCATATATTTGAAATTAACCACCTAAGGATCTGTTATATAGTAGGGTTATAAATCTTTTTTTTAATTATTATAATGTCTAGTAAAATAACCATTTATGCTATAAAAAATATTATGTTGTAGTATGGTCTTTTGTTTATTTGTTTTATTACTCTCCATAGAGTATAGATAAATCGCTTTACCCTGCTATTTTGGACGGCCACGCGACTGGCGACGCAACGAATATTACATAGGCCATAGCGAGTGAAGGCGATTAAATGAAGTACGGTGAGCGTTTCAGCCACGCAATGAAGAGATAATTAGCAGGTCGCGTCGCCAGTCACCCTTTCGGTGTGGCCAGACATGCTGTTCCAACGCTATCATCTACAAAAGCAACCAAACAGGTTTACTGAAATGTATATCCACAAAGGTCGAGCTATCAAAATTCATACAGTCTAATTAACATTTTAACTACATTACTAACAGTGTCCGGAAAATTCGGTGCGAGCTATAACGAAAGTTGGCCGATATCGATTAGACACAACATCTGTCCTCCGCACCCAATAAATATGCAAATTCAGCTCGGAAATACTCCTATGAGAAAAGAAACAGGGTGTTTATTCTGGAATCGCTCGATATTTCTCACAGTTGTTTATTTAGGGCTGCAAATTGCGCGCGGCGAGACGGTGTGCCGTATCCTGATAGAATCTTAAGTTACATACCTTGTTTTGATGTGGAATCAAATTACACGTGTGTTACCGAAAACAGCAAAATAAGCAATACGATAATTTGTTTACGCTTCAGTTATATTTTGAATTGATTGCTTCATCGTTGCTTGACGACCTCCGTGGTCGAGTGATTTGTACGCCGGTTTTCAAGGTGTCACCATCTCTGAGGTCCCGGGTTCGATCCCCGGCTGGATCAATTTAGAAAACTAACTTCTCTATATTGGCTCAGGTCTGGGTGTGTGTGTTTACCACCGTTGTCTCTGATTTCCATAACACAAGTGCTTTAGCTACTTACTTTGGGATCAGAGCAATGTTTGTGATGTTGTCGAAAATTTATTTATGTATTATTTATTTATTTATCATTTTATAATGAAATGCTTGTAACCAACTCCATCTCCAGCAATTTCAAAGTAACTTTTGTAGTCAGGACCTCGGTTCTAATAAAAATGTTTATGCAACGTGTTAATGAATGAACCCAAAATGAGAAAACCATTTTTTCGGACCATCAAACTAAACAACTTTTACTACGGGACCAACACTGCATCGCGACAAAAATCAGTAAGTTTGTACAAATCAAATTAGTACAAGAACAAGACCCCTTTATGAACCACTTAAAACATTAATAAACTATTTATATTAACTATTTGAATTATTAGTAATATTAAGTAGGTAAATATTTGTTTTTCCTTTTCTTTTTTTGTGTGATGTCACTCCTAAACTAGTAAGTTCCTCAAATTTTTTTGTCAAATTTAAACAAAAAAAAAAACAGATTTTCATTTTATCAAACCCCACACATTCGAACGGTTTAAAAATAACTTCTTAATGGAAACCACTGACGAGAAACTTATTAATTTAAGATAAGAATTTTCGCTATTGGATATTAAATATTTTATATCCCAAAGACTAAATACGCCCGGAATATTCAATAAAAACATACTGACGGAGGGTAGGGTGGGCACTTACTCTGATTTAGAAAAGCAATATAGTTTGTAAGTAAGCTGTTATTAATAAAATGTATCCCTTTATTGTCTACTATCTGCATATTTTCTATTATTATTATCTATCTACTGCAAAAAATTTTAAAGAAATTGTTTTTGTTGTTTGTTTTGTTTTTTAGAAGATTTTGGTTACAACCACTGCCTCAATAAGAATTTCCACGTCGAGCGATTCATGTACAATTTATAAACTAAACTAGCGACCGCCCGCGACTTCGTCTGAGTGGAAAGTTTTTTTTCTATCCCTCGGGACAATTATTTTTTTCGGGATGAAAGGTACCCTATGTCCTTTTCTGTACCCTTGACAACGTGTATGCAAAATTTCATGATGATCGGTTCAGTAGTCAAGACGTGAGAAGGCGTAACAAACAAACAAACGGACTTTCGCATTTATAATATTAGTAAGGATAAAGTTAGGATAAGGATTCTCAGCTTGCATTAATGATTGGCCAAAGCTACTGCTTACAGCAGAGTTAAAGTCAAAGTGAGAGTGATTTTTTCTACTTTTAGAATATTCTTAAATTAGAGATTATATTTTTACGTCACACCCAGTATAATACCATTTGTAAGATATATAATAAGTACATTTAAAAACAATTAATACTATGTTTCTATAGAAAGGGACGGGTTATTGTTTCCGGGTATTCCATCCCTTACGTCTTTTACGCGTGAAATCTCCCGTAGGAATATCCCTTTCTATTGTACTGAATCGTAATATTGAAACAATAAAATGATTAATTACGAAAGTATCCTTTTTATTTGATTCTCAGAAATGAATAGCTTTTGTGTGTGATATTAATTATATTATATACCAGTGAAATGTTTTGGAATCTTCCACTCGAGTTAGATACCTGGATAGAGCGAAATTAACCATTGTAACGACCGACAATGTTAAAATAATTGTCTGTCACACAGTTTTAGGGCTCCGTACCAAAATGGTAAAAAGGTACCCTTATGGTGAGACTCGGTCTGTCTGTCTGTCACAGCTGGATATCTCGAGAACTACTAAAAAATCAACTTGAAATTTCGAATTTCGAATAGTTTTAGATGAAGTGAGACTACAAGAGCATATGGGGTATCACATGAGAAAGAGCGCTGCTTGCACATTAACAAACATTTTTTAAATTTTTTTAGGCCGCATTGTTTTCGACTTAATGAAAAATGTGAAAAAAATACCGATACCCCCTCCCCTCCCCCCCTTATCTCCGAAGTTTGCATAGAGAAAAATCTGAAATTATTTTACGTGATAGAAGTCTATATTAAGATTACAAGAAAAATAAAACAATGACTTTTTCAGAATGAGGGTACGGAACCTTCGATGCGCGAGTCGGACTCGCTCTTGACCTTTTTTTTTATATACAGTGGCGCTCCGACTACGCTATTGCAACCAGGTGATTGCTTTACTATATTTGAAGATCGAATGACGATATTGCGATGCATGTTTGTGAAAATCGCACTTGTCGACAATCTCATTTGTCTCGCACTATGAAAATGTCAATCAGTCAAACGCGACGAGTGAACGCGTGCGGCTGCGAACAGTCGAGACACTGAACTGCACCTAAGTACTCGTAGTGTCACGGCTATCGCGGCACTACAGTGCTTCTTCACACCTCGAATTTCAAGGCACCACCTGATCCACCGACCCATGTAAGCCCCGTTACATACCTGCCAGCTTAAGTCCTATCCGCTTCCCTGGAGGTTTGAGGAGTTCTATGTGAGTCCGCCGGAGGCCCCTCTCCGTACATAAGCCAGAGTCCGTCGAAAGGGACGTCTGGGATTTGAAAACTGGAACAAAATAATTCATAGCTAAAGTAGCTATTTACATGTGTCGACTTGGCAGGCGGTTTAAAACAATTAGCTTATTATCGACAATCACTTGTAAAATCGAATCGCCAGCTCATTGAAAATTAGTTTGCGATTAGATTTTACAAGCGATTGTCGATAAAAAGCGCTAATTGGCTAAAATCGCCTGCCAAGTCGACCACATTATTATGTAAATCTCAAGATTATGGCTTCCCAAACTTACTGATACGGTTAGATGTTCCCGCATTAAACTAAACTTGGCCGTATTTATATTATACATGCAAGCTTATACCTTCATATTCATAATGAACTAGTAGTCACTTGTTGTGAAGCTGTAAGGCGTAATCTTGCATTTTTACTCTCTTAATATTGAAGTGGGCATGATATAATTATTAAATCTATTGATTCTAATATATTATTCAGATATTTAAGTTTTATGGATTAGTATCCATAATACTAATGTGTTATTGGTCTCATCAAAATTTCTTTAGATAAGTATATTATTTTTAGTATAGCTCTTGGCGATCGATGTATTTGTGGCTCAAATGTGCATTTTTATTACCTTAATTTTTATTTGTGTGAATCTGTAAATGGTTTTTTGATGTATACTGAGATTGCTATAGTTAATATAATAACTGTTGATTCACCTGTGACTATAAAATAAAAAATAATATTATAATAAGTTACTATTTTTTAGCAAGGTCAAATCAATAACAGTTTTGTAAGAATTTTGCTTCGTGTTGTTCCCACTTGTTCTGCGGGGCAGTTCTACCGTAAAACTAATGATACTTATTTTTTCTCATTAGCGCTATGATTTAGTACTTTGTGGTAGGACTAATGAAAAAATAGTCTCATTAGTTCTGCGGTAGAACTGACCAGTAGAACAAGTGGGAACAAAACGAAGCAAAGGTTTTATAGTTTATTTACAAACAATAACCTCAGTAAAATATAGTTCGTTGTAATTGTAGTAGGCAAAATGCTGAAAGTGGTCACTTTTGCTCTATTATTGTATTACATTCAATTAAGATGAAGGCGCCACTTTAAGGTACATAGGGGCCTTAAAGAAAATTAACGAAAAAAAGAATAATAACTCCATAATATACTCTGCATTACTTCACAAACTTAACAAATCCGAGCAGTCGATTTAATTTCTCGAAAAGTTGGAATGAAAGCCGAGTCAAGCATCGATACTGCCATTAGTTACGATTGCCGCGGCGTTACTTACGCGACTCCTACTTCGGTCAGCGCTTTTCCGACTGGAAATGAAACCAGAGAGCAATATTGAAGCGGACTATAAGCGGAGGGCGCGAGTCACGAGATCTCCGCTCGACAATTTTGGTTAATCTGTTGTTTTTACGGAGTTTTTCTAGAACATTTTTATTAATAAAGTTGTAGTTGTTTACTTGTCGTTTGTCAAAAGTGATAGTCTCAAGATCTTTTTTTTCTTTCATTTATTTGCTACCAATATAGATTTAATATTAAGCTTCGTGGGCAAACCTCATCACCTAAATAATGACTGCGAAATATCACAAAGTATAAAAAGTAGGAATTTTTGATAAGTTTGAAACCAAACTTAGCGGTATTTTACTTAAGGCGATTAAGTGTCTCAGTGGCGCCCTCATCATAATTAAATTTGTTGCTCTCTAAGTACATATTGTATCGAAAATTCACACGTACAGATTGAAGCTAAGATTCTATAGTTTATTTACAAATAATAACCTCTGTAAAATATAGTTCGTTGTAGTAGGCAGAAGAGCAAAAAGTTGACAATTTTGGCACATTTATTATTACTTAGCGAGCAATAAATTTAATATAATGAGGGCGCCACTGTAAGGGCACTAATCGCCTTAAAATACCTAACCTACTTTGATAAAATGTCAATTTAGTGTGAAAATATTTACAAAAATAATTTCAGAATGAAAATATTTTAATAGCTTCATCATTCACCAGAATGAAATAAAATAAATAACATTACGTACGCTATAAAACAAATGTTCCGTGGCATAATGTTGCCGCGCGGCCAAATAAGCGAATGTACTGAATGTGTCACTTTTATTATAGTTTGTGTACCTACATTACCTTAATACAGTTCTGCATAAAATTTCATTCTAAACGTGTGTAGCCCACAATATAAGAAATGTCAATTTACTTTAAAATAGTCATTATTTTTCATGCCTTCACGAGTACGGTTTCAATTTATTCAAAAGTCGTTTCACCTTCATAAGTATTTTTATTTATTTAATCTCTTAATGTACAGCAATAAAATAATTTACAAGAGGCAGACTTGATGCTGAAAGCATTCTCTCTAACTTTTTAGAGCTGTTTATGTTATAGAGCTATAAGGTTTTTGAAGGAGGTATTTCTTATTGTAAACTTTTTTAATTTTAAACTTTTTTGTGGGTAATTAAATATAAACGATGATATATATTTAAAAAAAAATATTTTTTTAACTCAATTTCCATTTTTTGTGCTGTTTGTTGCTAAGGAGTTCCATTGTTCCTTCGTCAAGTCTAGTCTAAAAGGGCCTTGATCATAGTTAGGTACCTAACTTGTTTAAGATTGTCATAATCTTAGCAATATTTCAATCACAATAAAGTTTCTATTTGATTTTGAGGAGTTCCCTTGTGTATCTTCAAAATCAAAGGTCCAATGAAAATAAAGTAATATTATTCTTAAAGTTTTCTCTTTCAAACAAAAAGAATCATCTAAATCAGTTCATTAGCAAAGAAGTTATAGTTGATTATTATCACGATAGAAGTTCAGATAATGTTAACAAAAACGACATTAACTTAATCAGGATTGTCTGAAAACTACTAAAATGATTTCAAAATTTCATAAAATGGAACCAACTTGGAAACAAAAAATCAGTTTAGCCATCTTCTAGTAATCAGTGGACATACCTAAAAACAGACGAACATAGAACCTCCTCCTTTTTTGAAGTCGGTTAAAAAACATACACACAGACGAACAGATAACCTCCACCTTTTTTGAAGTCGGTTAAAAAATGATTTCATGTTGAACGGGCACTCACAACACAACCCATGTTAATTTTATAAACACACTGTTGTGAAGTTATTCGGATTAAGACAGTATTTGTCTAGGGTTCTATTGAAATGAAATGAAATGAAATATTCTTTATTCAAATAAACTTAGATATTAAGTGCTATGAAATAAATAATCCAAAATACTAACCCAATTTTAAGTAAAAGCCAATTGCATTTTTTCATACAAAACTGTAAATCGCGTTAATTTTTATTTGGTTTGTAATTTTTATAGGAAGAGTTAATTATGCTCAAATTGCAAATCATTTTGGTATTACGTTTGCATAGGAAGTTCACTGTTCGCCGGCCTTTTAACACACACTGACATACCTTATTATTCAATACTAAATAATATACTAGAAAAAATAGGACTCGCACCAGATCATGTTCTCGGACGGGAATCGAACCCGCGACCTTTGGATATCCGGTCCAATGCTCTGACCGCTGAGCTACCGAGTCACTAGTGGGAACGTCGAATTTCTTCTAGTATATCAACTCTTACGCTGCAAGCCAGTATATTATTTAGTATTGTATAAAAACAGCATTGTGAATGCTTAAATCTCAAAAATTTGAAAAATACCTTATTATTTTTCGCATTATGGTTTCCAGCGAATACCAACAAAGTTCTTAAGTTGTAATTTCCACCATTTAACTTGTATTTTCCTAAATTAATTGACGAATTTGACGACTTCGAGTGGCTTTGGACACCGGTTTTCAAGGTGTCGCCATCTTTGAGGTCCCGGGTTCGATCCCCGGTTGGGTCAATTTAGAAAATGAACTTTTCTGTATTGGCTCAGGTCTGGGTGTCTGTGATACCACCGTTGTCTCTGATTTCCATAACACAAGTGCTTTAGCTACTTACTTTGAAATCGGAGCAATGCATGTGATGTTATGAAATATTTATTTATTCATTTATTTATAATTTACCGCTTGTACCACACATTTTTACATTGTTGTTTGTAAACGTGGCGGGCAGGTCGTTAGCAAAACTTGACGTTTCCTACCGAAAAAGAAGGATTACTTTTTATCCCCTTCTAATTTGTGAGAACTTTTTTACCGACCGTCTGTTTGCTCTTTTATCTCGTTATGAAAGATGACACAGAGAACAATTAGTCGTTAAAAGAATTAAACCCTGTTGCTTTTGTACTGGTCTTTATGGTCGTTAGGAATATCTCGTGAAACCTTTTTGTTTGCTAATTTGTTATGTCGACTTTAAATGTCATATATTTATACACTTCTAAGACTTTCGCGCGTACAGTTCATTAGAAATAAAATATAGTAAGTATTCTACAAAGTAAATATATGAGTTAGAAATAAAACACTTTTTACGGATTACAGCGCGTATATTATTAATTCAGGTGTTGTTTTGGAATTATTTAGTTTGTATTTATTGGTTTTTAGAATTCCCGACGTTTCGACACCTTTCCAGGGGCCGTGGTGACGGGAGGACTAAAGCAAAAAGGCTGCTCATATTTTTATGAAATTACCCGCTCGAATTTTTTTTTTTTAATTACTCTCTCGAAAATTTTTATAAAAATATACGCGCTGTAATCCGTAGAAAGTGTTTTATTTCTAACTCATATATTTACTTTGTAGAATACTTACTATATACTTATCATATTTTTTAACAACTGCAACGGAGCGGGAAAATTATGTGAGACAGAGTAATCGAGAGTTATTCTTGATAGAAACAATTGGATATCAGTTATTTCACAACACAAAATACTACCAACTAACTACATTGTAATTTATTGGTTTAAAACATACACGTTGCTTAACCTAAAGTTATCCATACTTACATTAATTGAGAATGTCTAAAACAAGGTAGGTATATAGTCTGTTTATCCTTACTTGCCCAATTAAGTAAACAATATTTGACAGTTGTCATAACTTCTTTTAAATTTGTCTTATTAAATCAAATTGTCACTTAAAAATTAGTAATTTCCTTTGTATTATGTATGGAAAATAATTTCTTGTATTTTATAATTGATTTTTTTAATAAAGAGTTGGGTGAAGATTGTTTACTAAATAAGACAAGTAAGGATAAACAGACTATATTTACTTGAACATTACCATCAGAATTTTTCACCGCAGAGCTGCAGTTTCTCAAATTTCAGCCACATTTTGAAACACCGTAAGCTGTTAAAAATTTACACTTTAAACTTAAAATCATATTTTTCAACAAATTGCAAGTCAGCCGCGATTGACGGGTGCCTTGCGGTCTACTGCGCGTGACAGAATATTGTCGGTTACGTAACGTGAACGATCTTGGTTTGGATTCAGCCGGAAATTAGCCTGCACCATGACAGGTGACTGATGGACCTTTGCGGCTTACGGCCTAAGCAAATTTATCGTAGACCTGATTTACAAGAGACGATTTAGGACCCTATCTCACTAGAACACCATGCTTGACGCCCCCAAATTGCGCAGCATCCGTTGCATGAGTACTGTTAAGAACTCCTTTCCCTAAAATAGGTTTCTAGTCTATGTAAAAACATTGACACTGACAGTACGAATAAAGAAGGAAAAAGCTATCGAAGGATTAATTCATATTTTATTAAGGTAAATAATATTAGAAAAAATACTAGAAAAAATCGACTCACCCGTAGCACCTCAGACGGGACTCGAACCCGCGGGATTCCGACCCAATGCACTGACCAATTATGCTACCGAGTCGCTAGTGAGAGCGGCGAAATTTTCTAGTACTTTTAACTTGTTCGCTGCAAGCCAGCGCAATTTCATCAATGTGAGGAAATACCCCCACATTCGAAAGAAACATCTTTCCAGATGTTTTGACAATCGATAAAGATGAAACAGCTATATAACTTTTTAAATTTTGATTTTTCGCATTCACAATGCTATTTTTATATTAAGGTAAATAATATTAGAAAAAATACTAGTTTGCATAGGAATTTCGAATGTGGGGGTATTTCCTCACATTGATGAAATTGCGCTGGCTTACAGCGAAGAAGTTAAAAGTACTAGAAAATTTCGCCGCTCCCACTAGCGACTCGGTAGCATAATTGGTCAGTGCATTGGGCCGGAATCCCAAGGGTGCGGGTTCGAGTCCCGTCTGAGGTGCTACGGGTGAGTCGATTTTTTCTAGTATTTTTTCTAATATTATTTATCTTAATATAAAAATAGCATTGTAAATGCAAAAAATCTGAATTTAATAATTATATAGCTGTTTCATCTTTATCGATTGTCAAAACATCTGGAAAGATGTTTCTTTCGAATGTGGGGGTATTTCCTAAGCCTTAACGTAAACACTTTTTCACAGAGACGTGGGGCGTGGGGCGTCGCGTGCGGCGTGGCGTTTGACGTTTTGCCTGTTTACAAAGAGGCGGGGCGGACAGCGACGCGTGCAGCGTGCAGGCGTCACTAACATATGGTAATGTACGATGTTGTTTATTGAGACGCAGGACGTGGAGATTAGCGGTGCCCGCGGCGGCGTCAATCGCGTCGCACGCATTGGAGTCGGCTGGTTGTACATGGGGTGCGGCGGTAATCGCTTCAGAGGGGGTATTACAAGCTCTTAAAACATGTCAGTTTTCTGAATGGCTATCAATGTATCTCTTTTATTTGCTATACAGTGAGAAAGGGACGCGTTGATAGCTAATAAGAAAACTGACAGTTTTGAGAGCTTTTAATACCCACCAGGCTGTAAACTGGATGACAACATGCCGCGGGCAATGCCGCGCCGCGTCGCATTTCTAGACACGTGTATAAACGCTCTCATACAACGCCATATGTTTGAATAAGTGTGGGCCGCGCCGCCGCACGCGACGCGCAACGCCCCGAGTCTCCGTAAACGAGCACTAAGAAGTCTTAATAATTTATCTACTTACTCGTGCAAAACAAAATTACTTTCTTGTGCGAGGCAGCATCAAGTAATGGTTATTTTTTCAGTAAGATTTTCCCGACATACTGTATTAACTACGCTTCCTGAGGCTCGAGGGCTCAACGTATTTTAAAGTCGCTTAAAAGCCCCAAGGCTAATGGTAAAATCCAACTCATTACACATGGCAGTTGTAGTAAAATTATAAGCAGTAGGAGAACTGTACGAACTTTCTACGAATGTTGTTTTTCCTTCTAGAAGTTCTACGCGTAGCTGTACTGTTATTTCATTATTATATAGAATTGGGGGATCTCTTGGATCTAGTCAACAAAGCAATAAGTTAGTACATTGTATTTAAACTACCGTATGTTTTAATATTTTCCTGCACTTTCCACCACATAGTCCGTCCTTACGTCTAGTATCAACTGTTTTCCACACTATTACTTCGCTTTCTTAAACATTATTATAACTACCAGAGGTGACATACTAACTCTATTTTTACTTAATAAGAGGAAAGCGATCATTATCTTACTACAGTGTAAAAAAAGGAAATAGCAATTAATGAACTAGCTTTTTGTTTAATGTTATACCATGTTACGATATTAAGGATATTTTAGCTATGGTTTTAGAAGAAGAATTGTACTTTTCTATTGTTATTTTATTGTCAATAGTGAATTTTCTTTGAAAGTGCAAACTTTCGTTTTATTTATTACTTTTAGCAAAATGGCAACAGGACACTAAACATTTTTAAATACACGATTTTTCTTCGACACCGACGCTTAAAGGGATGTTAGTACGGGTTATATGTACTGTCACGTTTTTAAATAAGTATGAACTTTGTCATTTTGTTTAGTTGTCACTTGTCATTGATTTCTGTTCAAAAAAGTAATAGCTTTAATAGTGACAAAGTTCTAAACTGTATACACCTATACATGTTTCTGTCTGTGGCAATCTGTACATACTAACTCACAAACGGATGGATTTTAGTTTTGTTCTTCGTATCTATAGTTTACTTTTTACGCTGAATTTTAATTTCACGCTCTGTGCATACATAAATTGTAACCATTCAGAGCTGAAACGTCAACGAGAGAAAAATAAAAATATCTACAAATCACCAGAAACAGGTGCAAAAAGGATTTTTCTCCGATACTATTTTATATTTGTCGTTGAAAAACGTAACTCCTTTTTTGGAACGGACACGGGCACAAAATAAAAAGAAAAGCCGCTCGAAATAAATCGTGGTTTTCCGTGCACGCACACATAGACATTTTGTGCAGGCAATCTCAGGCCATCTCAGACTCTATTTAGTACTGTAACAGTTACAAGGAGTTACCGCATGAAAAGAAGCGCTCATGCTGGAGCTTGACAGACTGATCGTACTCGATCACGTTTGTTAAGCAACGCTCGGTCCGGCCAGCGTTACCCTCGACCAATGTAGATGGAACACCGCAGGGGGGTTAGCAAGTATACCTCCGTGTGGATCCGATGAACATTTTGACTTATCGGACCTGTGCGGAGGAGAGTCCTGAACTCGCCGGGCTAACCCCCGCCAGGCCTGGAAGTCTATAAAAGAGTACCCCTGCGTAAAATATAAAAATAAAATAAAAGGTGTCAGATGGTTATGTGGCATTACAACTGAGCGCTTTTTGCTTCGGAGGGCACGTTAAACCGTCGGTCCCAGCTGTTGTCATCTGATAACAGTCGTTAAGCCAAGTCAGAGGCCTTACAGGCAGCTTGATAAACTCTAAAACTAGAGGTGGCCACTAATCCTCATACGATAAGAAGAATCCGCATCAAAACAAATGAATCGGTCCGCTCTGAGGTCCTATTTTAAATCCATCGGCTGGCGTCAAACGCTCGTCTTCTACTCATTTTTATTCCACGTAGAAAAAATCCGTATTTTTTTAAATAGCTCGTTGGTCAGCAATTGTCAATCAGTCTCTTTGGTCAGAAATTTTGGAGTGCGATTTCGTAATTATAGTAGCATGCAACTTACGTCACACGAACGATTTCAAACGAATGATTCAAACATAGGACCGTTTTCGATAACACTACCATTTACGAAAATGGCCAGAATGGACCTTCTGCCTAAAACACACGGACTTTTTATTTAGTGACACGGGTGCAGCGAATTTAGCGCGCCCCCAGCGCTGTTTGAAAATTGAAAATATTTCCGCCCGCGTGCTTCAACTGGCTGTATTTATTTGCCAATTGCTTTCGTCGCCGAGCAGATTAGCTTTTCCAATTTAGATTATGTTTGCGGCTACTTTTAATTTGTTATTAATAGCTACATTAGCTGAGTGAATGAAATATGAAAATAAACTAAGAGAGCAATAAAGAATGCGAACAGGTTAAAAATAAAAAATGCGACAAGATTAAATTTCTTTTTTACAATTTAATTATGTGAAAAGATAAATTAAATGGATTCGATTTGAAGCAGTTATAATAACGTCAAAAGATTTTCAGTAGTAACATTGATCAAAGCAAAAAGAACAGATGGAATAGGACAAAAACTGCAAAATTCGGTGCCACTATATTTCTGTAGAGAGAAAAAACGAAAGCTGTAAGTACGACTGACTTAAAGAAGCAATATGTACTTACCATTAAATTGGTGAGTATCAGTTGATCCAAAATTGATCATTAAAGCGAACATGCCTGAATAGAAGACTTTACAAAGGGTCGCTCAACGGCGACAGAAGTCAGAAATTAGCCGACATTCCGCGACGAATCATTTATCAAGCAGCTGAAATAAGAAGTACAAGCTCCAGTGAATTGCGAGCCCTCGTTAAATTTGCTTTCTTCTGTGGTCTTTACAATAGCGTTTTTAGTATTTAAGAATTAAACTAAAGCTAACGACACCTTAAATACTCGTATGTGTACAAACGTGGTTGGTAATTCATCCTAATTTCGTTTTAATACTCAAAAAAGTATAAAAGCAAAAAGTTTTAGTTATTAGGTACATGGTTTATATAGGAATAGTGACACTACTAGTCGATCATTGTTTGATTTATAAAATTATATTGTTCACTAATTAATTACTTGGTATAATATACGTGATTGGCATAACGCATTGATTATTTATCACTTCTTTCTAATAACCTATTAATCAAATTTAACTTTTAAGCAGATTTTTGATTGGAAAGTGAGCTAAAATGTATTTTGAACAGGAACGAAAGTTTATAAATATTATTCCGCTCGCAGTGTTACCCTACATTGAAACAACAAACATACCGCTCCGGGCGCGCCGTGTGTGCCGGCACGCCGAGGTATTCTCCCTGTTTTAGAATATCAGCATTTTATTCTTTTGCTCAAATTTCGACCCGCTAATTAGCATTCCGAGAAGTGTTTGACTCATGTTTACGTGCGGATTTTTCTGAAAGAAGCCGAGTGTGTTTTGTTTTCGGAATACCAAAATGGCGTTATAATGATGAGACTTGTCGGTTAAGTATTCAACTGGGGGGTTAATCCCGACGCGATCGAGAATATCAAGATCGAGTTGGAATCGAGTAAATGAAAAAATATCAAAACGGTACTATGGAAACCATGGAAACCGTTTTCAGTGTACCAAAATAACAGATTATTGAAGTTTATTCGATCCTGATGTGAAGTCGATCTCGTCAATTCCCGTCGAAAGTAGGGACTGTTCATTAGAAATAAAAACACTTTTTGGGGATTACAGCAGCGCGTATATTATTAATTCAGGTGTTATTTTAGAATTATTTGGTTATAATTCCTATAACTTTAAATAAAGGTTATCAATGTATGAATCAATTATAATAAGGTGTTTATACATTCAAAATATACCAAGCATAATTTCTTGGGCACGAGAATAACGAATGACGATAATAATTTCTAAAAGTAATTTATAATTACGTGACACATTTTTGCTGCTATTTTACTTGTTACATTGTTTTAATTAATTGTTTTAATGGATGTCAGTATGTGCATGTTGATGCAAATAAATGTTTGATTTGTAAATCTTAATTAATTTAAATAAATTGAAGGTCATATTCCGATTTAACGAGACCACTATTCCGGGTTGTTTGCTTCCTGGCAGAAGGGTTAATGGAAATAGTTGTTGAACATTGGCAGTGAAATTGAAGTTATTCAAACCTCGACGGAACCACCGTTCAATTGTTTAATGTATATTTGGAAATACTATTAATAAGGATATCGCACTCGAACTCGTTAAAGTAAATAGCTCTTAATTATTGAACATTTCATCATTCATCAAATTTCTAGTCCCTAAGATAATTTAAAGTTTATTTAGTTTAATGATTTACGGAATGATTATTATTCGGAAGATACTACTGTTGCAAATTTATAAGTTTAATAATAATTGTAAATAATATAATATTAATAACACTAAAACAATTCTGAAAGTACGTTTTTTGCATTTTTCAGCCTCTATTATTACCTAACTTTAACCGAGCGAGCGTGAAACGTCCCTGCTTCAGCTTTCAGCTTGGGCAAAAATTCTTTCGTATGTCTTTCCGGCTTTCCGTTCTTTCCACTACAGGTTGCTTTTCTCAACCGATTCTCGTGAAGTGTTGTAAGCAGTTTCGTTAATTATATTTTTTTTTGACAAGCCAGTTTGCACTGAAACTTTGCGAAAAAAAATCTCTCATTCGAAAAATGTTCAAAGTACCATCTAGCTTAGAATAGATATATTAAAAGAATACTTAACCCACCATACAACACATAGTACTGCTTTTCAAAAGCAGTGCCAACCTCGTGGCGACATCTATTAGAATAATTTTAAAACAACATACAATTTGACCGAGGTCTACAACTGACTGAGCCACTAGTTATATTTATTACTTAAACTTGTGTTTATTTTAGTATTACGTATTCTGTGCATAAAATTTGATCTTTTAGGCTATTTATGAACTTTCATAAAATATTGTATTTAATGATAATTCATCGTATGTTATTTTCTTTTCAGGATAGGTTCTTTTCGACTGTGTCGTCATACTCGAAGACTTTCAAATTATTAACAGCTAAACGCCAGTGATTTTGCTGTATGAACCTTAAACTTACATACATAAAGAAAACTATCGTGACGACATGCTGTTAGCCCTTGATGGTGGCACCAGTATAATAAAAACTCCTTTATAATGCACTCGTGGACAAAAAAATGCAATCACAGGCCTATTTTCATACAAACGAGGTAACTTTAAAGCCTTTGTTCTCAGTTAGGGATTGAATGGGGTGTGATCTAATGACGACTGTTAGATGTTGCGATTGCTTTAAACGCTTACCCCGCCATTGACGAGGATTCTACTTACATTCACCAAAGCCGCGACCGAGAAAAATCGCAGTACTAGATAGGTTGCTGCCTGCTGGCCAATTGACCGACGCGCGAAATTCAAACACTTGGTCAAAGTTCGGCTCACGCGCAATCGTGTGGAGTCGAGCCCGTCCGTATACACGTAAAAGTTTTTGAACAAAATCGAATCTTGTGAACCACACAATCGTATAGGGCCAGTTCTGAAAGGAATAATACTAGAAAAAATACGACTCGCACCAGATCATGTTCTCGGACGGGAATCGAACCCGCGACCTTTGGATATCCGGTCCAATGCTCTGACCGCTGAGCTACCGAGTCACTAGCGGGAAAGTCGAATTTTTTCTAGTATATCAACTCTTACGCTGCAAGCCAGCGGGTTCGATTCCCGTCCGAGAACATGATCTGGTGCGAGTCGTATTTTTTCTAGTATATTATTTAGTAATGTATAAAAATAGCATTGTGAATGCTAAAATATCAAAATTTAAAACTTATATACCTTTCTCATCTTAATCAATTGTTTAAAAATACCTGGTAAGATGTTCAGTTGAATGTCAAGGTAATTCCTTGTACATTGTTGAGAAGGCGCTGGCTTGCAGCGTAAGAGTTAATATACTAGAAGAAATTCGACGTTCCCACTAGTGACTCGATAGCTCAGCGGTCAGAGCATTGGACCGAATACCCAAAAGTCGCGGGTTTGATTCCCGTCCGAGAACATGATCTGGTGCGAGTCGTATTTTTTCTAGTATTATATAAAAATAGCATTGTGAATGCTAAAATCTCAAAATTTAAAAAGTAATTTTCACTTGTTTTTTTTTTGCAAGTTCAGCCTTTGAATAATAACACCTAGAAACCTTGTATGTAAAGTGAGGCAAAATATACTGAACCAAAATGGCTCAGTTTTCAGATTAATATCCTACATACGTTACCTAATCGTAACTAAAATTCAATAAAATAGTAACTAATTCCCGCAGAGAAATTGAAACTTTTCGTTGTTATAGGTACGATGAGTAAACGTATGAAGGATAAAAATCTGAAAAGTAAGCCATTTTGGCTCAGTGTTTTTTGCCTCACTTTTGACAGTGCACTTTGTAGGACACTATCGTTCTTGGTTGTTATTATTCTCAAAATTTATTATTAAAAGGTTCATCTAATCCGTTAGGTTTCTTAAGCATTATGGGCTTCCGCCATTAATTCTTCAAATTGCCATCACCAGAGCACATTTCGTTCAATCCTGGGCTAAGAACCCAAGTTTCAAAGATACCTCTTTTGTATGAAAATAGACCTGTGATTCCATTTTCCTGCTCACGAGTGAATGTGATAAGGCAGGCAATTTGGGCGTAGTTAAGTATTCTGTCACCTAGCATAAGTTAGCTAATCCACATGACAACTAAAGAAGAAACTACAAAGGTAACAAAAACAAGTGGGATGCGTGGTAGCCTCAAAAAACGTCGCCAACAAAATTTAGGGCGACATAAATCAAAACACAACTGTTTGTGGGACTTCGTAACTTCTATATATCTTTGCGAAACTTACCTTTCAATGAACAACTAACGCAAAGTTTGGGTAGAGGGCCCTTAAAAAAACATACGCACGTAACTTTGCGATGATAGTAACTAACCGGAACCAGAAAACTTTGCAGTGCGTTTTTTATAGTGGTTTTTGTTGATAAAAGTGACTTTAACTGAATACTCTACCATCAAGAAAATAACAGCAGTCGGTCGATGGTACCTACTTAACATTATGTAACTAAAATAACTTACTTTATAAAATAATAGAGTTGTAATGAATCAAATTATTAATGTACAAGTTAAAAAATATCCGCAGGAAAATAAATAAATACAGAATATCACACTGTGTAACTGTTTATTAAATTGTTTGGGTTTAATCAAAACTTTTTTTTTACAATTAATTGTCACATAAATATTAATTTCAATGATTAAATTATAGGGAATTTAAACTAAAGTATATTCATACTGTTCAGTAATGGATTAGTGCAGTCTTATTCCTTTGAGAGACGCAAGTGACAGGTAGACACTTTCATAAGTCGATCGTCTATAATACTCTATAACATCTTACTTCCCTCCTTGACACGTGAATAAGCATTCACAAAGGCGTTCTTCCGAAACTAACTCGAGAACTTCAGCTCGATTGACTTAATCATGACGTTGGTGGATTTCCGAAGGATAACATGACATTTATCTAATAACTATCCAATTACAGTTTCCTACAGTTTTCCTTGATATTACCTATACGAACATGAGACGGGTTACTTAGAACTTTGTATCAGAAAAATGTAAGCTATTTTCTGATTGGAAACTTGAACAGGTAGATCACGAAGACATTTAAACCATTAGAAATGCTCAACTCAACTAACTTAAATTAATAAGGTAACCCTCTGTGAAACCGAAAAACTTTTATAATTCTATTTATTACGCGCGGAAGTAGTAATAGATGAAACATCAAGTTATAAATAAATATTAAATTAATATTAGACAATATCACAAACATTGCTCTGATCCCAAAGTAAGTAGCTAAAGCACTTGTGTTATGGAAATCAGACACAACGGTGACAAACACACACACCCAGACCTGGGCCAATATAGAAAAGTTAGTTTTCTAAACTGACCCAGCTGGGGATCGAACCCGGGACCTCAGAGATGGCGGCACCTTGAAAACCGGCGTACAGGCCACTCGACCACGGAGGTCGTCAAACAGTTATAGCAGTACTAAAGTACATTGTAGGTACATCAAAGGGAGAAAGCGTTACTGACAAGAGGGTAGTTTGAGGCCAGAGGTGAGTCAAAGGATTTAATACCCCCGAGTTTGTAATCGCACATTCTTCCAAGTGATACTAGTTTTTTATACTACACCTACAAGGAAAATAAAACAAATACTTAAAATGTCTTTGAATTAATATTGCTACAATATGGCGTCTTGCCATTTCGGACACTCCACACAATCGCCCCGTTTAAACTATGTATACACAGACACTACAGGTTACCTAGAAGGGCTTTCTGCTTTTTTTTAAGTAATAGTGTTCTTTCCGAGGAGGTGTAGTATAAATGTAATTTATGTTACAAATTTGTTTATTGTTATTGTATTTATATATAATGAGCTGTGGATGTAGACTAAGTTACGTAACACTCGAAATAACCAAGAGTACCTATGTACGCTTTTATGCCGACCAAACAAGAAAATCAGCTACGAATACATTGGTTTAATTTAACTATAGGTTAGGTAAATTGGAATTGAATTTTCGTATCCGAAAAATTAAGAACATCATACACCAAACTGTTTGCTGTTCTCGATGTCTATCAGTACTTTTAGCAAGAAAATCTATCAATAAAAAAACCTGCATAAGAAAACTCGATAGAGAAATAATTGACTATGGAAAATCTCAATTCGCTTTACGTAAATGGCGCTGTAAAATTTCCCATACAAAATTATTTTATTGAGTTTTATTGCGCGATTGTTTCTCGATGGAGGTTCGTGCTAAGGGTACTAGATCATAGTTAAAGGAATTGGCCACACAGTTTGCAAAGCTACACGAACAATAAGACGCAAACCGCTGTTTTGCACGCCTAATCCTTAAAGCACGCTCTTCGCCAATACCTCACTCGCAAAGTCACAGAGAAAGTAAATAAAATTACAGCGAACCGCTCGCCTTCGTAACAGTCACGCGCGCCATAGTAATGGATTACGTGCCTTCTGCTCTATGGGAGCAAACGGAATTATGAGCACGGATGCCCCGTAAATTGCATGTGCGTTTTTCAACGGTATGCAAGAGCATAAATCGAACGTATACTGTGTGAATTAAGTTCATTTGCACAAAGTAACAGACATTTAGGAGCTCGGTGGCACAGTGGTTTAGCGTGAGGCGCTATTTACTTTCTCTGCAATTGTGGAGGTTAAGCAAATTTCGCAAGGGTCGGTCGGATGGGTGACCAAAAATGTATTATCTCGAGTTCCTTCGTGCTTCGGAAGGTTCGTTAAGCCTATGGTCCCTGCTGCATTTGCAGTCGTTAACACCCACCAATCCGCATTGGGCCTGCGTGGTGGGTTTTGGCCCATCCTCCTTATCCACCCATAAGGATATTTAGGTTTATTTAATCTTTGTATTTTAACTCACTCATCTTGTTTCATTTCATGTAAAAAACTAAATTTTCCTTAGAAAATATGGACGATTTGTTTTTATTATCAAAAAATATCAAACAGTCATTGTGAATGATAAAAAAACTTTATTTTTTCATATTTGTATTTTCTTTTGTTTTATTAAAAGTAACGAGACATAAAGCTTCAAAGAAACCAATAACCACACAATCAATGTATGTAATGAGCAAATATTATGCGTCGCAATCGCAAATCGAATGACTTCTATCAAAGGCTACTGTATGATCAGAAGGCATAATACAAAAAGTTCGCGATAAGCATACGATGTTCGTCCCACTCCCGTGACATTACTAACTCATGTATAAGGTTCAAAATCAAGTAAATCAATCAACGAACATAGTCCGAAGCTCGTCCCACTCCCGTGACATAAATAACTCATATATAAGGTTCAAAATCAAGTAAATCAGTCAAAGAACATCGTCCGAAAATCGCGATTCTTTTTTGTAATAGACCCTAAGACTAGGTAAAGTACATGTTATTATTACAAGGTTGCTTCCGTAGAAATGAAGAGTTCTGAGAAAACTGCAGCATCGTGATCTATTAAATGGTAAAACTTGTGTGTTTTATTGTAAAATTTAAAAAAAACAGAATCAAAATATTTTTTATTATTAATTGTCGGGTATTCGGGTATTATACACGAATCCTTAACGCATTTTTTGGATTTTGTTAAAGTCGTGAGATCATCACGCTAATATAATCTTAAATCATGAAAATATAGTTTTTATTTATATTAGGTAAGTGCCGCTATCACGCCTGATGAAGATCGATGATACGATCTACGATTAAACCCGCTTGCCTAGAAGTACCTATTCACTCGTGAAGTCATGACTTAAAGGCCCCCAGATTGTACCTGTCAGGAAACACAGACTGAGAAAACCGTTTATATTTAAACAAATGTGTAGCGCTTGCTTCTTCTCAACCTTTTTTTTCCGGGGAAAATGTTTCCCCCACGCGGGAACACGGGAGTGGTCATGTGGTGTAGTAGCCACTAAAAACCCTGGGGTGTTCCTTCCACTCATTGCGCAATGACAACAGGACCAAGGTGGCAATCTCCGTGTCAAAGCTTGCGCAGGTCCTTTCAGACTCCGGCTCTCTGGACGCTAAACGTCTCCACCATGAAGGTGCACTCGGAACACTTGATCGTCCCTGTTCCATAGGGCTGTAAGCGGATGACGGAGTTCCCAGTTCCGCCACCCTGGCCCTTAAATACCAGAGGGGAATAAGGTGCACGTGGTGCCTCCTCGCACCTCCTGCGGAGCGGGTCTGCGTTCCCAACCGCCTCTCGGACCCGCTCCGCGGCCTCCTTCTATGACATTACTAGTACGTCTTCACTGAAGGTGACCACTGCCTGCCACAATCTGTCTCCATCCAGCATAGCGGTCATCACGCTGGAAAGAGAGGTGGCTTCTTCTCAACCTAAACACAGCCTGTTTGAATGGTTTGCCTTTAGTTAATTTACATACTGTACATACTGAGTGTGTCATTACGCTATGGTAAATGTAAGAACATAAACAATGTTCATACTCTCTTCTCAGATAAGATTGCACCTTTGAAATAAAACCTTATCCTTAAGTGTAAGATATCGTAAGCTAAGCTTTTATCTTTAATTTCTCAAATATCGTCTGCAAAAGCGCAACGAGAATGAAAAGCTCGCTTCGCAAACTATTGTGTATGTGGAATTTCTTTATCGCTTAAATCAGCTCTTATGATACTTTCTTATTGGAAATGATTGGTTTATTGATCAAGGAATGTTCTGGAAAGTATATCAATGCAATACGTAAGTTAGGGAAGCAACTATTGACTATTTGGGTGGTATGAAATAAAAGATTTGAAGATTATGTGTATCAGAATATTTTTAACTAATTTGGTTATGTTTAAAAGAAGTTCAGATATTAGAATGAAGAAAGGGTCAGTTTATCATACATTTTTTTTTATTTAAAAACTTCACTGAAATACGATTATCAAATGGTCAAACCAATAGGTACGTCAAACTATAATTTATTCTCAATGCGGTGTTATGCGAAAATATACGCAGGTATTTTCCGACGATTAGATCTAAATAGTGCCTTATCCAGTACAAAATAAGGTCAAATATCACTCCCCTGTTGTTTTAGGAAAAATAAATTCTTGTAGAGATCGTGTGACCGCATCGAATAAAAGCCGGATAAGGGTGAATGTTTCCAACGGGACTAGGTATTTAAGGTCCTTCGTCAAAGATGTAAACGGGTAATAGTTGTTTACAAGGGTACAGGCTGTTTATAAAACTTCGGGAAAAGAGGTGAGTTAAAAATCGGTTAACATCAATGCGTTTAGCAGGATTGGTTACTATGTGAGTTATATTTTCACTTTGATTAGTGACTTGTGAATGTCATAATGAAATTTTTATTGATTGATTCGAATTAATTGATTGAAAACAAGTTTTATCACTACGTTCACAATAAAATTAGTAATCATTAAAAGAGACTTTTATTGCTGTCCGGTCATAATAAACAAATTAAGAGAAAATTGTTTCAAACTACACAGAAAATAAATTGAATACAGATCAATCAGATGCAAACAATATTTTATTACCTTAGAAAAAAATCTAAGTTATGGTTTTCCTTTCATTTAACTGTTTGTTAGAGAGATTTGATCCCTATGATTGACCCTATCAATTGATATCGTAAAAGTACAGGGTGTTGTATTTCGAATTTCAGCCGGTTCGATTCCTAAGTATAGGAAGCGTATTTTTAAAATTCTTTGAATGCTGTTTTGTTTCTTTTTAAAAATAAAGGATTTTTTTCCTTTGAATGAAAATTTCTATCTCCATTGCTTAGAGTACTGCCTCTTCAGGTGGCATTAAAAATTCCTCCCTATATAACACTACAGCAGACTTCCCTCTTTCCCTCCTCCACTTCCCCATTTTGGTTTTTTTTTTCATAACATCTTGTGTAGAATAAAGTCCTTAGTGTGCTTCTCTTTGATTGAAATCCGTCCATAAATAAGGCTTCAGCAAATTCACCCTTTTTCTTCCCTATTTCCCTTCCAATCAAAAATCATGATTGACTAAAAAAAATCAAGGAACTCGTGTGGCAATTTATGTCAAAATCGGTTGAAAAATGCAACCTGTAGGCGAAAACTGTCTGTTTTCGCCTACAGGCTGCATTTTGTTTTTTTTGGGCTGAAGCATTTTTGGCCAATCTCGCACTGAGTGGCTTCGCTCGGTCAGTCAAAAGCATTATGAATGCGAAAAATTTAACTATTCACAGAAAACAGTTCAATCTCCAATAACTCTTTCAAGAATCACTGGCCTAATAAATCGACTACAAGCATCGTTTTAATATCCAACTCAGGGCTTAGTTTTATAATTAGTCACTAAGGGCAGTGAATCATCCAGACGTCCTGTCTGTTTAAAGGGAATTCATATTTAAATATAAGTTGGATGTAGGGTTGACACCGACGATTTGAAGAAAACATAATTATAAATCAGGTGGTTAATGTGCCGTGTGACACGGTGTTTATATTTGAGACATGAATAAATTTGTATTTCAGTGTCACCTAGTAAATTGAAAAGTAACATAAGCCTGTAACTTTACTGAGTAAGTGTGTTTTAATTTAGAAAAATAATGTAAAACCGCTCTTCATGAGATTTTTTTCGTTAAATTTTAAGTTACACACAATTTTAGGTCAAAAGTTAATGACGTAATCATTTTGAAGCCAAATTGTTTTAAAACTAATATTTACTATCGTCCAACACAATTTTTACATTGGGCCAGGTACAAAATGTTTGCTACGTGAACATAATGGACTCTTAAGTAATTATTGTCTTTGCTATTTTTGATATACTTATAAAAATAAAAGGGTTTTATTAAGAAGTATTTTAGTGTATTGACATCCCTGATTCATTAGTCCACGACATGGTGGACTATTTGCTCACTCTCAAGGATTCCTGTTTAATTCGTTTCCAATTAGCAACTTGACTTGAGTGTTTAGATAAATATAGCTGCTAATATTGAATTGAATCCTGTATCGCATTGGTTTTACTTTGGTAATAAAATGGTGATGATAGAAGAGGTGTCAAGTTGTGACATAAGACGAGAAAATATACATGAAGTTTTTACTTGGACCATTAGATGGGAATTATCAAAAAATAGGTGTAAAAGTACAAAACCCTATTAGGAACCTGTACTTTGTGAAAAAACTTTGCAATCCTTCAAAGTATTTTTTTTCCTTGCGATTCTGTTCCTTATTTAAATAAACATAAGGTATATTTTCCCATAATGGCAGAAAAATACTTGGAAGTATTTGCGCCCTGGTTTTACTTACTACTTTACGTACCAGGTAGACCTGGTACTCGATTTTGCAAGTACGACTCATGCCTACTTCCTAATCTCACCGACATTGTGCCATGGCTCTATTCCTTTCTATCGCACGAAAGAACCATTATCATTGATCGACAGAGTACGAACCACGAAGTTAAAATGCCGAAGCACAAACCAATCACAATCACAACTCCCGCAATAAAAATTTAAGAATAAGTAACACTCAATAACTTCATATTTAAGGAACCTCGGTATTCAACCACAAAAAATTATTGACGAGAATCTTGCACAGCCAATCCCGCTGATTTGAATATATCAGGAAATTTTCCGCGTCTCGTGCAAATCATAACCACAAATCTTTTTTTAATACCCGGGCCTCGGAGGAAGCAGAAAATTAAATTCTAACACAATTAGAATCTGACGGAGTTTTCCGATTAGTTGGTCTTATTCCATTCAGCCGAGACCGATTTATAACTCAATTAAAATGTCATTGAAAACGCGCTCAACATTCGATTCGTCTCGGCTGATCCTAATTGAAAAGAATGCTGTTGAAATTGCAATTAATTTAGTAATTATTGAAAATATTTGTCACTCCTATGTGCCTGAATGAATCATTGGAAAAAATATATATTATTTTATCTAAACTAGTCCGATGAAAATTTATTTTACTACATTTGAGAGATGTTACGATTTTTTAAGATTGAGAATAAATGCACGACAATCTTATATAAGCCTATCATGTCACCACACCAACTTTAATAACATACAGCTAATACATATATATAATCTACTGTGATGGTTGTCACTTTTTCTACTCGCTACGATCTTTACATATTTATTTCGCTTCATCTATCTAATTAGGGATGAACAACGAATCTACCTTCAGCTTTATTATCACCTTCAGATGCAGGCCAAAAGATTCACACGTTTGCTAAAAATGTCTATTGTCAACCATTGTAGTCTTCTATTCTCTCGATTGGAAGAGAAATATTATCTTCTCTAGTTTGGATTGTTGTTTCCGATTTAGATAATCCAACGCTTGTCAACTTATCTCAAGATCAAAGCAAAACTGTTCAATATTCATCCTGAAACGTACCGTTTCTGTTTTGTAATTTAAATTAAACGAAGGCGTAACAAAATTAGAACATCGCTTCCTATCTAATTATGCGTCTAATATAGGCAATTTTCATTTTCCAAGCAAATTACGGCATATGCTAGTACCAAGATATCTTTACACGTTTGTCGGTATAATTTTATAGTCGTTTTTATGGGTAGAACGCACGTGCAGACATTTATAAATTGGGTGGCTGCTTTGGGTCTGTTACCCTTACAATGAGATAACGTATGGAGCGGAATTATTTATCGTTATAGCGCTTTGTCTCATCGTTTGTTGAAAATTTTAATGTTGCGCTGAAAGTTAGATGGGAAATTGTGGTCAGTAATGGCGGTGTGAAAGTTTTGTTGGGTGCGTTTAAAATTATGTTAATTTAATAGAAGTGTTGGTGATAATTTCTGAATGTGAAAAATAAGGCTTGCTTTTAGTTTTTTTTATGAAGGCTAAGCAGGAGTAGTGGATTGCGATTGCAACCAAAATGAGTGACCGCTTAAAAGGAGTTTTGTTGCAACCGAGTCACAAAGAACCAATAGCAGCATAGTCCAGTTTTACCATCTTTGCTGTATTTGCTTTTATATGACTAATTATCAGGTGCAGAAATGCAAAACAACATTTGTTTGGATATTTCATATTACGTGGTAGTGTCTGTCTTCTCCCTTGTTATGTAATAAATTATTGATTCAATATAAAGATATAATAATGGTGGTATAAGGTAACACTTCTTACTTGTTATTAGCCTTTTTTCTTAATTGTTTTACCTACTACCCTCGGTTATTATTTCTCGCATTACCATAAAGCTTAACTCTCCGCCAAAATTAACATTTGCGGATTGTGAACATTTAATATAGTACATTTACTACATACTTAATGTTAATCTCCGCAATCTCGTCAAACACAGGAGTAAGTCGAGATTGCGTTTTTACGACTCGTAAATCTTAAGGGACGTTAGGCTTAAATTGAAATTTTGCGATTTAAGCAAAACCCGCTAAATTGTACCACAGAATCATGTACTTATTTACAGATTTATTCTTCTTTCATAATGTGATATAAAATTTTGTTGGTTTTATTTTGATGCTCTGCTCTGCTGCTGAGGGTAAAATAACACTTCATAACTAAAAGTTAGGTTTGAAATCTGAAATTCTAAGTACATTTATCATAATTTCAAAATTACCACGAATATAATTTGTAATTTTGATCATGCTTCATATTAGTTATTTGCTAAAATATTTGTTTTATTACAAGAAACACACTAAGCATGATGAATCCTTATTAAATTATTTACCAAAAATTAAAGTTAAAATAAATTGTAATTAATCATCATCGCTAGTACTAAACACTCACTAACGTTCGTACGATATCAAGTGTGAGTACACAAAAGATGAAGAAATCGTAGAAAAAAACAAATGAATTCTATTTTTTTAAATATGCTGAAACTATCTTTACTCCTGAAGACATCAGACCAGGCAGAAAAAATCAGTTGAAATTTGAACCACAACTCTACAGTTTTAATTTACTCAGTAAATATTCTTAAAAAAGTCCGTCGGCCAACTTTCGGGCAAAACTTTGGTGCGGTCCAATCTCGACATAATTTTGGGAACCAGAGAAAAACTTCGCCCGTTCCACTTACCGAAGTTGTTCCAGTTTTGGCACAAGTTGAAACTGGAGGTTTAGGCGCAGGGACGGAATGACAGACTCGAGTTTTGATGTTATACTGCCAGTTCTTTTATACCGCTTTGCGTAATGGCGGTGCCAATTCATTTTCGGGTGTCTCTAAAAAGGTCGGCTTTGTGCAACTGAAAATTCATATTTTTTGGCAATTCATTACTATGTTTAATTCTGCTGAAAATATAAAAAAGGTCGTAATGAAACACAAATAGGCTTAGAAAATTCCAAATTCAAAATTCATTATTTTCATGAATTGTCGTTTAAAAGAAGATTCAATAATAACACTCACAAAGCCGTTAATAGGATCGCATAATACCTCAATTTATTCGCTATTTGATCTTTAGCGATTCTTATTTTGAGACGTTTTACAGTATTTTTTTTATTTATGGTTAAAATCCTTACTATTATTGAACAAACAATAATTAGCTAGAGTGTTAAGACGATTAGTGCCCTCACATTTAGCGCCCTCATCACAATTAAATTTATTGCTCGCTAAGTAAATAATATATCAAAAATTCAAACGTACAGATTTAAGCTAAGGTTCTATAGTTTATTTACAAACAAACCCCTCAGTAAAATATAGTTTGTTGTAGTAGTAGTAGACAAAAGAGCAATAAGTGGCCACTATTGGCACATTTGCCTACTACTACTACAACGAACTATATTTTACTGAGGTTATTGTTTGCAAATAAACTGTAGAACCTTAGCTTCAGATAAATTATATTAGAAAAAATACTAGAAAAAATCGACTCACCCGTAGCACCTCAGACGAGACTCGAACCCGCACCCTTGGGGACCTTAGCTTCAATCTGTACGTTTGAATTTTGGATACATTATGTACTTAGTGAGCAATAAATTTAATACAATGAGGGCGTTACTGTGAAGGCACTAATCGCTTTAATACTACGTTAATACTGATAGCGGCAGAGTTAAAAACGTTTTCTAGTGATTGTAGTACTTTCACTGCTTTCTTTTACTTTTTAAAAATTTTACGCAATTTAAACAATACAATATTTATTCATGCATTTCACTTAAATGGAACGTCCAAATCAAATAGACGATAAAAGAATTTAATAATTCATCCAAGCGTAGGAAAAACCTTTTTAACGTCAATATAATTTAGGGTGACGTTTTGACAACGTAAACATTAATTTCCGTTTCGAGATTATGTTTTTGCCACTTTTCCGTTGTTCATAAATTAGATTTGGAGGGCAAGTGAGTTTTTTATAAGATTGAGAAGTTTTTTAGACACTTTGAGACAGGGACGACTGTTACACATTAAAGTGTTGTTCCTTAAATTTCAACTTATAAAATAATATTTATAAAAAGCATTGGAATTACTAAAACAATCATCAGTTAGCTATTTTCTATATCATCAGTTAGTTATATTTAATGAAAGTAAGAGTAACGTTACAAATAAACTTTATAGATATTTTAAACGTGACGTCATGTGCATAAGTCACAATTGTATATTTTCTGATACTAAAAAAGAAAATGCTTTGTCCACAATTCATTTCCCGTTCAAATATCCCGAAAAAGAAATACTTCACTTTAACAAAAAATATTTCGTTCTGATTAAATTCTGCATTGTGCATCCGTTCCATTTTTTTTAACAAGCAAAAGTATTTACGTCTATCAGCATTTTGTACAGGCTTTTTTATCTTGCACGAGAAATTAAAACTTTTTAAAATAAAAAAGAAAGTACTAAAGGTTTTATTTTATCATCTGTCGATGAGGTTATTTTATCATCTTATTATCATTCATTCATTCATCACATTTTATTATCATTATTTTATCATCTGTTATACGTGCACGAAACAAAAAAAAGAAATATAAGAAATCTGAAAATAATGTTTCATGTTAATTACAAAATATTCGACATGTTCAGTTTTAAGGACAACAGACGAGTTACTTCTTTCAAATTTATAGCAAAATGTTTATTTAATACTGTTGTAAAACTTAGGCCGTTTGTCCACCGCCGCCATAACTGATCCGTCATGAGAACGAGATGATGGCGCTGAAATAAAAAGCTATAACCGTCTGTCCACTGCACGCTCATCACTTCATCTTCATCACTTCAACTCATAAAATCTGGTGACGTTGACAATGACGGTGTCGGCGGCGGTGGACAAATGGCGTAAGTCTAATAAGCATGACGCAAAATAGGTTCCCAGAGTTCACTGACCTTTTTCTCATACAAATAATAAGAGCACCTTTACACTATATACCTTTCGGCTAAAAGGGTCGTGATATAATCCGACCGACCAATATTGGTGACAAAAGCAAAAGCTCCGCGTTAGAAGGTCTACGGTTTTAGAACTTGGCTCCTTTTCAAGTTTCACTCCTTCGAGTTTATCCTGTGGCTAGATAAGTGGACTATTTCTAAATAAATTGTTTTATTACATAGTAGCTGTTTTAAACGTGTCGATAAAGACGTATACTACGTGAAAATTAATCTGACAATATACCGGAGGTGTGACGTCATCCTACGAAACTGACATTAGTTTCGTGGGATGACGTCACAATTCCAGTAGCAATACATTGTCAGATTTATCACATTATATATCTACATGGAACCATGAACCAAGAAAATAAGGTCTGGCATTCCTGGAGAAACACAAGCTTACGTCACTGTCCAGTTGCCAGTTGTCCAGTTGCGCGACATAATCGTAACAAGCAAAGAATGTAGGGGTTTTTCTGTCACACACAATACAATTTTTTTTTATTGTGATTTGTTTCTCTTAGCACACAAAACAGTTTAAGTTAAAGATGAATGAACGTAATTTTAATTACCGATAGCGTAGATGACGTAAGCTTGTGTGACTGACGTAACTTCCTCTGTCTCGGAAAGCTATACCTAGCGCAGAATAATATTGTAGCATGCGAAAACCACATAGAACACAGCCGTATTTTTCAAAACAAACGATATGTACCTACGTTGGAACACGTAAAAACGTGAGAACGATTCCACGTGAGACCTCACAGTTCGCAAAGTATATATTTTAGTTTTTCTTTTTTTTTCGGTCATTGGCATATTGCGACACATTCCATGTACAAAATCACAAAAGTAACAATAACTCGCAGAAGCGATCCACATCCAAAACGGAAATTAAAAGTCACGTACAATGGAATGACATGGCATGCCTACGAGACATAAAGCATTTTTTATGCAACTAGGGTGACAAACCATTTAATGAAAGCTGTTATCGAACCCTATTCGTAACACCAGGGTTTTCACAAACCACAAGTTATTAGTTTTGTCCTGATTTCCTTACCATTGAGGATGTCATGCAAGTTGGCAGAGAGATCGGGATATCGACACCAATAAAAGATAATATGATTTGACCCCTGTCTCAATCGTATGTGCGAGTCCTATTAGAGTAGAAAATGCGATATAAAGTATGAAGAATTTTATTTATATAGGATATTTCAGAATAACTCGTAAAATTTTGGTTTTTATATTTGTGGAAAATTGCAAAATGATAACCCTAAATGCAAATAGACTATTGTTTTTGATAACCAATCCTATTAATAGGCAAAAGCAAAACACATTTTAAGGTTGCCACTATGCCGTTTATAATGACAAATGAACTTTTAAGTGACGCATTTCAGGGGTTATAATAACCATATTCGGCTTAAGGGTTTTTGTAACACGTTGTATATCAAAGAAGGGAGTAAAAATAATGGTCGATTTCCTAAGTATGTTGAAGAAAAATTGTCTTCGACTGGTAAATTAGAAGACAATAAAGACTCTTCAAAATGGTTTCAACATTATACATTCTCTCGCATGATTCAATTCTGCTGACCGCGAGCTCATCTGTGACGAGGCCGGCCAACTTAGCGGGCTCTAAAGTTGGCTCAGTTTCAACATTTGCCCCTTTCGTCCTCGCGATTCGATTTAGATGTTTTCAGTACATTCTTACTAAGGCGCACATTTTTCAGATGTTATTTTTCAAGTTATTCCTTTGTTCCTTTCAAAGTTTAAAACGGACGTGCAGTTTTTCAAATTGTTAGCAATAAAATAAAACACGCGGTTTAAAATCAGGAGTTGTTACTAGAATATAGTCTACGAGATGAGTGCGCAAAACAAAGAAGTTTACTTTATTACTTTAGAAATAAAATAAAATAAAAACTATAGACTTCAAACTTGTTGTGACCATAGATAATACAACGTCATTTTATCCTGTCCGAATCGTATGTTACACGTAAGTTTTGTAACCATGAATAAGGATTGGTGGGCGGGCATTAGTGCACTCATGACGCTGTTACCGTGATTCGGAACTTTCCATTTGCAAAGCTAGTTCTAATTTTAAATATTGATGATGATCACAGACCTCGTTGGCTGTCGAGTTTCATTGAAAAGTTTGTTCCATTTTTTAATTACACGTGAATAATGAGTTTTAATAGTAATATTTAAATTTTATGGTCACACGCTGTCAAAATTGCAGGAGCGGTTTAGGGCTGTCCAGCTACTCCGATTTAGCACGTAGAAGGTTGTCAAAATAAAGTTCGAATTTCCAAGCATGTTTGAGAAATGGTTTTATTATAATTATTATTTATTATTACTAAGTGAACTCAGCGAGTCTCAGCCACCATTAATCATAAAGCCAAAATCCGTCCAAAGAACACTTTGAAGTTCTTTCATGTTTTATTAAGAATTCTTAAGTCATTTTAAACGTATTTCTTTCCTCAAATCAGAAAAGGTAGCTAATTAGTAAGACTCTAATTAAGCATAAAACAGAGGTAGTGCGGACTGCCGAGTGCTTGGATTACACCTGAAACCTTTTAAAAGTGCGGAAAAATCCTTTTTTCAGTTTCCGAACAGTAATGTACGTTTACTGGTTTTTTTATTTTTTTAGTGACGACCTCCGTGGTCGAGTGGCTTTGTACACCGGTTTTCAAGGTGTCGCCATCTCTGAGGTCCCGGGTTCGATCCCCGGTTGGGTCAATTTAGAAAACGAACTTTTCTATATTTGCTCAGGTCTGGGTGTTTGTGATACCACTGTTGTCTCTGATTTCCATAACACAAGTACTTTAGCTACTTACTTTGGAATTGGAGCAATGTATGTGATGTTGTCAAAAATATTATTTAGTGTTTAATTTTGTATAGAACTAATAATATTTTTTTCTATTTCATTCTTCTTCAATCTATTCATGGTAGAAACAATTTTAGTTTGATTTACGTCCATTTAGGAGATTATTTATTTTGTATAGTTTTTTTATATATTAGACAACATCACAAACATTGCTCTGATTCCAAAGTAAGTAGCTCAACTTGTGTCATGAAAATCAGAGACAACGGTGGAACTACAATCACCAAGACCTGAGCCAATATAGAAAAGTTCGTTTTCTAAATTTACCCAGCCAGGGATCGAACCCGGGACCTCAAGATGGCGACACCTTGAAAACCGGTGTACAAACCACTCGACCACAGAGGTCGTCAAGTTATGTAGCAATAAAAAAAATAGCTTAATAGGTTCCGAGACCTGCGGGAATTCGGAATTCTCTAAGTTACAGAGCAATTGAGGCACATCGATTTACTACCAAAAGTATTAAAGTATTAAAGATTGTGTCTTAAAAAATCTTTTAGCACTCGTACAAATAAAATACTAGGTAACATAATTTGTATGTTACAAAATACAATACGAGGCGCTCTAAGTCCCTAAATCTTTTATACCTATGTTCCTTCGCAATTTTCAAGAAATTAAGTTAGTAAATTTCAGTGTTGAATAATCTGATCCAATCTGATTGAATTTCAGTGCAGACGCTGAGTTCAGTCAACTTAGATTCAATCGTAAATGGTATTGTAGGATTTATCGAAGTGACATAAGATAAAACAAATCCTAAGACTTTATTCCGCTTTTCTTTCGAAAAATTTTCAGATTGAAATTGAATCTTTGTACATACAATGTTAATAAGAACGCACACCTTTATAAAAACTGTAAAGGGAAAGAAAAATCTAGAAAGATAAAGGCCCGCATGAATAAACCAAATTAAAAGTACCCATTAGGTATACAACATGTTACAAAAATACCCCTAATGCCGAATATGGTATATAGGGACCATCAAATTGATCAACTTTTACTATGGCACCAACTCTGAAATCGCGAAAAAAAAACAGCTGTTTCATACAAAAATTAATATCGAAAATGTCAAAATGTATGAAACAGCTAATTATTTTTTCGCGATTTGAAAGTTGGTCCCATAGTAAAAGTTTGCCTTTCGAATCACGGAAAAGCTCGAGATAATACATTTTTGGTTACCCATCCCATAACCGACCCTTGCGAAAGTTGCTTAACATCCGCAATCGCTGCGCTAAACCACTGTGCCATCGAGCTCCAAGTATTATAAGTTGAATCATTACTTACATAATATAATCTTAATATATATTAGATTTTTTTATTTTACGGTTTGACGTTGAAAGAAGAAATTATTTTTTACAGCTATTTAACAAATTTACTGTGTCAGGTTTTGCCATAGAATATGTTTGCAAGGCAAAATAAACAGACAGCAGCAAATATTATTTTAAGCGAAAAAAAGGATGTTCATTTCCTTGCAGCGCTGTAAAAAAATGTAATAATATTATTTTTAAGCCCTACGACTGATAAAACTGTGAATTTTACAGCTACTGTCGTTTTGAAATTAAGGATTTACCGTGTGTCCCTTAAGAGTCCGGCAAACAGTGAGATTCCCATACAAACGTAATACCAAAATGATTTTCAATTTTAGCATAATTTTATTAACTCATCTTGTGACGTAATTCGGATTATGACAGTATTTGCCAAGGGTTCTTTTAAGAAAAATCCAAAATACTAAAACCAAATTAAAAATAATGCGATTTACAACTTTGTATGAAAAAATGTTATTGGCATTTATATAAAATTGGGTTAGTATTTAGATTTAATATTTAATAGAACCCTAGACAAATACTGTTTTAATCCGAATAGATCACAATAAGAGTTAATTATGCTCAAATTGTATATCATTTTGGTATTACGTTTGTATGGGAAGTTCACTGTTCGCCGGACTCATAAAACACCTAAGCTACTATAATAAAAAATCCACTTAAACTATGAGAAGTTATAATTGATTTATCGTTAACCATGATCGAAGTATATAATAAGCTATTTTTTATTGTGATAAATCGTTCCCAACCTTCCATCACGTCTACTAATCGATGCTGCAGGATCAACATTTTATCAAAATATCACCATTTTTTCCTAAGTGATTGCAGTAACAAAACCTATTGTATGTGTATTCCATCCATCATTGTGCCCAAAATGTTTTGCAAGTACCCAGACCTAACCTAAAACGAAGATTCTCCCGGACAATTAAATTCACTCGACACCGAGTAGCCATTTTTTTCCCGGGAACCATCCCACTTTTTACTTGTTAACCCGAAAAAGGTTGGTAGCGAAAACAAATCATCTCTTTGTAGGATTTTGTGGACCCTCGAAATTGTGTCGCCAGAAACTTAATTAGAGGGAGATGGGACGTGCACTTTTATGTGTTCAGTTCAGTACAAACTTAACTTAACTTTTTGTTATTGGGCACTTTCTGAATCAGATTTTCTTTTAAATTTTTTTCTTTGACATAAGTACTAAATTTCTAACACCACCCACTGAAAGAGGTTTGAATATTGGTACTACCAATCGGTATAAATCTAAGGAAACAAATAAAGTCCCAAAATCCGATACTTATTTTTTACACTGGCTTCTTTATAAATTAAGTCACATTCAACTATATTATGAAACACAAAGGTGACTGACAGCAAAGAGTGAACCAAACATTGCACGTATGGAACTACGAAGCTACTTCGCAAAAGGAAATTGTGCAATTGCTCACAAATTGAACATTCGCACATGAAATGTTCGTCTTTTACTGTACCTCAGTAATAAAATCATTAATACATAAATCTTTAAACACAGGACTGCGTAGGTACTAAATAGTATTACAATGATAAAAATATTATATATATATTTCTTAACGTTAAGCTGTTAAGAAATAGATATATTTTTATTACTTTTGAAAAATATTAATGTTTGACAATTTTTAAAACTCTCAAAAATTTACTGTTGTTTGAGCTATTTTTTTTTCTCTAGGATTATGACATCGTACGTTAATGCCGCGTGATTGAAATGTTTGAGCACACCCTTCCATCTTCGTCGGATATTGGATTATTACAGGAAGGCAACACCCAGGAGATGAATTTGACATGTAACGTGTCTTGAACGTAACGATTTTAACTCTATCATCATCTTAACAGGACTGCAGGATGAATGCCTCTTCCATGGGAGGATGTAGCCACAATTTATGAAATTTTCTACAATCTTATTCATAATGTTATCTGAACCCGGCGTCATAGGGGGTTAGGTCAAAATTAGCCGCTATTTTTTGGTTTGCTTACAGCTTGAAAACGAAACATGTTACATTGCCGTTCTTCTTGGACTTGTTGAATTTCCTTCCACATTCGACTGACAAGAAATCAGTCCGGTAGTAACTGCACTAAGTGCTTCTGTTGAAAAATATGTAGGAAAAATTGTGTAATCACATAAAAGGAGGTAGACACCAAAGCGGGAGGACGAAGGGGGGCGCAGCCCCCTGAAAAAGTCTTAAAGAGTTCATTATGTTTGGTTAGAACTGCGAACGCACGAGCCGAGCGAGCGGAGTCAGCGTGCCGAGGCAGCGGCCGGCGAAGCGCCAGAAACGACGTTTTTGTACCTGAAACTTCCCTGCTCTCGTCTTTTACACACATTGCCGGCAGCGCATCTGGTATTGTATCATAAGACCTAGGTAAAGTATAAAATGAATAATATTTCATACATTAACTGAACAATTCAGGTATTGTATATAATCCCTAGGTATTGTATACAATACCAGATTATACACATTGCCAGTAACATATATATATCTAAATCAATGAGGCTTTCAATATTTTTTTTAATCGTAATTAAGCAGGACGTTACGCTATAGGCAAATCATATTATTTTTCTAAAACACTTCTGTAATATCTTAAAAAGAGTATTCGAGTAATAATGACCCATCCCCGACGTCTGTGTACCTTATTTGAACCCGCATGACGTCAGGTTGAGCCTCTCCCGTGGGAGGATGTAGCCACAATCTCATGAAATCTGAAATCTTATTCATCATGTTGTTTCTTATCTAAATAAATAAATATTTATCATCATCATGATCGTCATCATGAATAAAGCATTATTTCTTTTAATATAAACATGCAAAATAAACTTGTTTTTTTATTCAAGTCTTACAATATTCTTTTACAGTTAAATCAAAGGTTGTAAATACTGACTACATAAAAGCAAATTTCAATTCTCTGAATGTACTCTATAGAAAATGAGAGTATTCAAAGCAAAGACTCTTGAGTGGAATTGCCAAATCATTGCAATCTCAAGACCGAGGCGAAGGCAATAAGAACAATATTGGATTCTAGGGAAATGTTTGGGAAACAACTGGAATTAGCCTCAATTGTTTTCTTGGGTGGGTTTTTAAGAGATTCGGGGGAACAGTGAGTAGCTGGAGGAATTCTTTAGTGAGAACGTTGATTTGCCGCACTTCAATAGGATCAATATAAGATCTGTAACATAACACAGTAATGAAATAAAAAAACATAACCCTTTCCTTGCAGTTGATTAAAAATAAGGGAAATTATGTCATACTTTTCTACTAATTGTTTCATTTTAATTGCGACAAACAAAGTTTTTTTTTTCAAACATTGTTATTACTTAAAACAAAAAAATCACGCCTTCACCGCCTTTGTAATGTGTGGAGTTTTTGATAATTAACATTTCAAGTTCTACAACGATGATGATGGCGTTCCTTAGGATCATAATTTTAACCATTAGGATTTTTATTCAAATATTAGACTCATATTTGTTTAAACGAATACGTACCATCTAGTTCGTATCCCTGCCCACCCCACTGCGGCAAATCTTGTGAATAAGACTTTGGGTCACTGCGGCTGCCTATGGATATCTTCAGGCTTTTCCACAGCTTCATCTTGACAACATATTTGTCAACTGTCAAACTCGCCGCTTCACTACACTAGCTGTCAACACTCACCGAATCACGTCACTAGCACTGTCACATTCGAGTTTTCAACATCTGGAAAATAGAAAACACATGATAATTTCGAGGAAGTTATAGAAAAAACGCTTTTTAGATTAAACGAACAACCTATTAAAAAAAACAGAGATTTTAACCGCCTCTGTGATTTGTGCCGGGTTCGATTCCTAGGAGGGGTACATTTGTACTAGTTGGTTGGTGGTAGAGCTTATTTCAAGTCTGTCTGGATAGCAACCACCATCTTACTTAAGTCTAACGCCATTAAAGCAATTAAAAAATTGTTGTGTTCCGGCAGTTAGAGGCAAGATAGCCAATTCCTCAGTGGTGAGGATTCCAGGTTTAGTGCAGAGATTTGAAAAGTTGCTTTTAAAAATAAATAATTCTGGGAATGAGGTAATAGCCATTATAATAAATATAATGGCTTAGCCCTTGTTTTCTTAAAAAATGTAACATAATTAACCACTACGACATCATTAACAGAAAAACATCTTACGCAAATAAATGTTTAAAAGTTTTTGTTTATTACCTACTCATTTTTTGTTGCTCAACCATTAATCACGAATTTATGAATGTTAATAATAATATTATTAAGTAACGTTATTAGGTAATCAGTATTACCTTAATATCTTCTTAATATTTACCTCCGTTTTCTCATTAGTCATCAACTTCACGACAAACAACTTCATTCTAATATTTTTAAGAGCAAAAATATTAAAAACATCATCCTAAAATTCAAACAAATTCCACCTTACCTCCGGCTTGATAAATTACATTGTTATGAGCGCGATCTATAAACTGGGAAAGTTCTCGAAGTGATGTAAAACCTCTTTAGGACGTTCTGTGTGAATGTTGACTTTTTCGTTGGATGAAAAATTTAGGTGACCCTAAAAACACTGTTTGTTTTTACCGTCTTTTGCCTCACTTTTCTTTCTGTTTTTCGTACATTTCTAGATTTCATACAGCCATTTAAATGGTTCTTTACATTACGAGGGTGTCAAATACTAAAAATGTTGTGTTTAATTTATTCAGCGTAATAAAATACCATGCCCTTTCTGAGACATAGAATGATAAACAAACAAAACGATTTCTTTTCTTTTTGTAGGTGTCATATAATTTTATTCATTGGTATCATTCAAATGTTTAAAAGAAGATTATTGTTAGGTATATCTTTCTGGTATTGAATTTTTTTCTTTACTGCTTTGTAAAAGTTGATTGTGTAATATAAGTTAAGCATTTATTAAAATTCCTGACTAAGTGACATGAACACTAAAAAAATTTTAAAAATACTAAAAACTCGACTGCCAAAAACAAACTAAAAACTTAAAAAAACAAGTGTCATTGTAGTGGATCAATTTTTAATCATTGAGATCCCCCGTCTGCAATGACTCTTGTTATTTAACTTTATAGTTAGTTTTTGACAGGGCAGTCGTGTTTTTAATATTTTTTAAAATTGTACGAATTGAACTTTTTCTAGTATATTATTTAGTACAATACACTCTTCTTTTTAGAGCAGTCGTGTAGAAACGGTTGTTTTCATCGAGAATTCGCAGTTATATACATCAGCTAGTAAACAAAGACCAGTTTCATTGAACAGCAGCTCCAATATTCTAAGAGTGGTTTGTGCAACGTCAGTTACGGGTCGTCGGCCACCCATCAATCAAACGACAGACGATACGGTTGCTTACGCTAGGGTTGCCAACCCTACTGTTTAATAATATGTACTATCTATTCTATTTACTATATTAATGACTCGGCTACAATATAAAAAAATACATTATTGACAAAACTGGAAGAATTATATTTTTCAAATCAAATACTAAACAAGATAATGCATTCCAGAACAGCAAATAAAATAGAAATATTTTAAGCTTACTACGTGCTTTTTAATTGTTTACCATTTTCTATAAATTAACAAGCAATCATTTCTAAAATGATATATTTGATGTGAAGAAAGTTGACAACCCTACGACTGGCAGGACAAAGGTTTTTATGTTTCAATCGCTCTTGACACACTTCTATGAATAAAGAGACAATAACCGCCAATTGTTTATGTTAATTAATTGTATTTAGGTGTGTCAATTGTTTTGTAATGAAGGTTATTGAAATGGCTGAGAAAAAAAAACAAAAAAATTGATTAAAAAAAAACACTATTAATGGAGTAATAAATAAATTCTTACTAATATTATAAATGCGAAAGTCCGTTTGTTTGTTTATTTGTTACGCCTTCACGTCTTAACTACTGAACCGAACATCATGAAATTTTGCATACACGTTGTCAGGGGTACAGAGAACAGAGCACAGAGGGTATCTTTTATCCCGAAAAAAATAATTATTCCCGAGAGATAGCAAACACACTTTCCACGCAGACGAAGTCGCGGGCGGTCGCTAGTATTTTATAAATATACACCAATCTTTTAATCCCAAACTAAGCAAAATTTGTTGTGTGACGGGTGAATAATTAATGGGTAGATAACATAAATAGAAATATCTATGACTGGGGGAAAAAAATTTCGGGAAAATATTTATTATAAGTATTATTAATTTTAAATCATTTTTCAAACAAATGCCTACCAGCATTCGAACCCAGGACTTTTGACTCACGAGGCAGTAGCTGCCAAGCGATCGTCACAATTTTGGTACAGTGATAATGAAATGAACCACAAACCACATTCTATTTCCTACTAATATTATTGACGACCTGAATGGTGCAGTGGTCAACATGCCGGTCTACCACGCAAGAGGTCCCGAGTTCGATTCCCGGCCGGGCAGAAATTGAAATGATAAATTTTAATTTCCGTGACGTGTCTGGGTTTTACTATGTAAAATAAGTATGTATTTAAAAATGTATATAACTAGTATATCAGTTGTCTAGCACCCATATTACAAGCTTTGCTTACTTTGAGGCTAGATGGCGCTGTGTGAAATGGTTCTGGCATTATTTATTTATTGTAAATGCGAAAGTTTGTGTGTGTGTTTGTTATCTTTTCTCGCCTAAACAGGAATAGAAGTTCGGTTGCTAGACAGATTAGGACCAGGTCCACATGAACTTTAACCACGTGGACGAAGTCGCGGGCGGCAACTAGTACTAATTAATGTAACCATAAATAAAACTTCAGGATCTTGAAGTTTTGACATCATTATGGCTTACCATTTTTCCAGTTTCATTAAAGTTTAAATAAGAAAATGTAATAAAGTCAGACATGAAATGAGATATTTTTTTATTAAGGCTTCACAGGCATTAAATGATTATACACAAAATATCTTAATAGACATCCTTTTAAAGTAATTGATACCTATAAATAATGAATGTTAATATTAGAGGACCAGCCCCCTTGCATGAACGACGAAACACGATAATTATGTATCGCGTGATATAGCGTTTTATCGACACTCAACAATCAAAATCTATTGTCTTTTGATAGTTAAACGTGATAAATAGCTATTATCATATCACGTTTCAGTGGTCATATCAGGGGGCTTGGGGCGTGGTCGGATAACCTCCTCGTGTTCCCTCTATTGCTTTTCTCCGTCCATGTATGTGGACTGGGAAAGGCAGTGGGAGGGACGGTGCACCCTGGGTATCACCGTAAATGACGAACAACTCCGGTTGGTCTCATTTACGGTGATGGCTAATAATCCGACCCTCCTGTTATCCTGTACGTAGTGCAGGACCAGGGGCCCGCTTCGGGGGGTCAAGGGGAGACAACCCCAATAAAAAAACTCAATACCGTAGCCCTGTACACTGTGCAGGAACGGGGGTCGCCTTCATGGGGACTGCGAGGAGTAAACCTCTGTAAAAAAATCCTTAAAGTTCCGGTATTTGAGGACGAGGTATCGGAAGCCTGTTTCAGGTGGTTGGCAAAGGTGGTCAATCCGGATCGCCACCCTTGGGCACCTCCCGCCCCCCAAGGTGTAGTAGGGTTACCCGGGTACAGGGATCTCTGCCCGGGTGGACGTGTATTTCTCCCGCACTCGTGGGTTCAAGATGGAAAGTAAAAATAAGCAAAACTTTGATGCAGAGGGGAAGGACAGAGCACAGGGTCCGCAGCAAAACAGTGCCAACAACTTGCCGAAGGCTAAAAAGCCGAAATTGGAGTCCTCGGAGACCAACTCGGACTCTATAGAGAAGGATAGAATGGCGGGAGAGTGGGAACACGTCGATGACGACGCCATGGAGAGATTTCACGGCAAGTTGCGCGTCTTGGGGGTATTAAATGCCAGGATTGCGGGCGATCTGCGGGTCTACAACGAGTACGCCGTGAACGCAGATCTGCCGGACGACGGTAAAAGGCTCCTGAAGCTGGGTCGGAGGTTTCAGGAGAACCTCAAGGAGTTGAGCGATAGCACGAACACCGTACTAGAAGGCTTGTTCTTGAATGAAAACAAGTGTAAGTTGGAGCTGAAGGAGGCGAAGGAGACAATAAGGCAGCTGAAGGCGGAAAAGCGGATGCTAGGCGACAAGGTGTCGTCGAGCGACGCGCAGATTTCGCTGATGAGGGGGGCTCTTGAGGAGCAGAAGAAGTCTATGGAGCAACTCCGGAGCTCGATCATGCTGGACATGGTGGGAATGCTGGACAGGCGATTTGAGGCCATGGAGAAGAGATTGACCTCAGCCCGCCAACCGGAGAGGCCTACTCAAACGCCGACGACGGAGGCCGCTACATACTCTGCAGCCGCAAGACGAGGGTCCCAACAGACGCCCCAGCCTCTACGACAACAGCCGACTCCACCCCAACCTCCTGAGGGTGAATGGACGGAAGTCAGAGGAGGTAAACGGAGGAGACGGAGAGGAAGATTGCTGCAGCAAGATCCCCCGAAAGCAGCCGAAGTCCCGCCAGCTGAGGAGCCTCCGCAAAGAAGGATCCGTCCGCGACGCCCGAATTTGACTCCCCCGAGCACGTCGGCGGTGGTGCTAAGCATCAAAGAGGAAGCAAAGGAGAGGGGAGTCACCTTTGCAGAGGTATTTCGAAAGGCCAAGGAAGGAATCTCTTTGCCTGACCTCGGACTGGAGGAGGGCTTACGAATGAGGACATCTCAAACAGGTGGCAGAGTAATGGAGCTGCCGGACGCTAAGCGGGCTGACTCTCTGGCTGGTGAGCTGCGCCGAGTTCTGGGTGCGGATATTGAGGTGGCTCGCCCTGAGAGGTCTGTAGACCTCATTGTCACGGGCCTGGACGATGCGACGCAGAAAGACGAGGTCCTAAAGCTTGTTGCTGACAGGGCGGGCTGTGACATTGCGAAGATTGGGTCGTCTGAGTTGATGGATGGGCCGGACGGCACCAGGAGAGTCCGCCTTAGGTGCCCAGTGGAGTGTGCGAAATTGGCTATTGGAGATGGACGCATGAGAGTGGGCTGGCTGGTGGCGGTGATACGAGCGACCGCGCCCCTCCCATTACGCTGCTATAAGTGCCTGGGGCTGGGGCACACTAAACCGATGTGCCCCTCAGACGCTGACAGAAGTGGTTTGTGCTTCCGGTGCGGGAGGTTGGGCCATAAGGCCTTGACCTGCTCAGCTGTGCCGAGGTGTGCGGTCTGCGCTGCCCACAAGGTGGCAGAGGGCCATGTAATGGGTAGTCGGCTGTGCAACCCCCCGGTGATTAGGGGCAATCGCCCCGAGCGCCGAGGGGTTGTCACAGCCCGAGACGGTTCCCCAATTTTGGGAAGTAGGAAGAGTGAGGGGATGTCCGAGTGATCGGCATCCCCGGTGCGAGGGGGTACGCCCCGAGACGCTCCCCACACCTCTCAGCGAGGAGAGGCGTACGGGAGCCGTTGTTGGGGGGGGACATACCATCTGTCCCCCCAGTCAGGGCCAAGCTGGCGGTGGGAGGTGAACCACCGTCGGCCTTGCACGGCCTTGGCAGAATGGGGGGAATGGCCAAACTTACCCGGCCATTCCCCGGCGGAGGAGGCCCGGTTGCGGGTAGACCGCGTGTCGTTGGGGTGATTGCTACCGTGGACCCCCACACACAGCCCGATGGCTGGCGACAAATGCGGCGAGAGGGTAAGTGCCGTAGTTTTTTAGTGGGTATTCCCTCCTCCTGAGATCCCATCGAACCACATGGTTGGGTGGGATCACGGGAGGTAGTCGTGGAGGGAGCCGCAACGCTGAATGTTGCGGTCCCCTCCTGGCGAGCCCCACATACCCCCCTCCCGCTCACCTGCGAGAGGGGAAGCGCGTAAATGCGTTTTTCTACGGCATAAAAAAAAAAAAAAAAAAAAAAAAAAAAAAAAAAAAAAAAAAAAAAAAAAAAAAAAAAAAAAAAAAAGGGGGCTTGGGCCCTACCGGCTAACTTACATGGTTATCGTAATCACTTTCATTTGACAGATGGATGTGACACATTGCTACTTCTTTTTGGCATAAATAAAAACTTACCAAAGAAAATTAGCAATGTATCACATCGATCTGTCAAATGAAAGCGATTACAATAGCCATGTAAGTTAGCCGGTGGGGCCCCTGAGTGGTCCAGTGGTTTACATGCCACCACGCAAGAGGTCCCGGGTTCGATTCCCGGCCGGGCAGAAATGGAAATGATGAATTTTAATTTCTGTGACGGGTCTGGGTGTTCCTATGTATAATAAGTGTATATTTAAAAGTATATAAGTAGTATATCAGTTGTCTAGCACCCATATTACAAGCTTTGCTTGGTTTGGGGCTAGATGGCGCTGTGTGAAATTGTCCAAGCATTTAATTATTTTTTCAAATAAATGTCTAATAGAAAAGACAAAGATCAAAATTTCTTTAGCCAGATCTTTTCGGAAGGGCCTCCCAATTAATAACTAGTGTGTGTTTGAGCTTTTAAATCATCTACATTTTAATACAAATAATTAGAGAAACACATTGCAGAAATAATAAAGATAAAGGCCTTAAAGTAACGCGAGCATTTAAAAAAATATACATATTTATTAGTTTAATTTAATTTCCGGACTTACAAAATTAATAAAAACATTAGACCGCATTGGATTTTAAGATGATCTTTAAAGAAAATTAACACTTCTTGATGTAATGCGAGGTCGCTGAAAGATCCAATGGATCTGAAATTAAAATATTATATTTTTATCTTTATCCAGACACGTATTGAACCAGAAACTCGTTTTAATAATATTTAGAAAATATCTCTTAAAAGTCTAAAGATTGAGATTATGTAGAAACAACATTAGGTATTAAGTGTAAATTGCTTTAAATAATTTGTATTACCAATATTCACAATCGTGTAGGAGCATTTCTCTTTAATTGCTATCGTCATTTTTCGAATTGATTTAGTGATTTTTTCGCCAAATCTGCCAAATCGGTCTCGCTCCGACGCGCACAGTTTTCTCATTGCTATCTTGCTTCGCCTTAACGCAAAACCTCTTAAAATTAAGATTGTGTGTTTTAATCCTTTTACTTTCATAACAAAAATAAAATTAAGATTGTGTGTTTTAATACTTTCATACTTTCATAATAAAAATAGTCGCTTGGAAGTCTTAGAAGAGAAACAGCTGTACCTACTTAATTTTACTTATTTTTTATCTTTGTTAGAAAATTGTTCTCACTATAATAGAATTTCATTCATAAATGCCGATGCCTTTTGAAAGGATTCTCTCCTGCTCCTAGAATAAGATTTTTCCAGTTCAAATCTTTGAGAATCATTTATGAGCACCAACAAAAGGAAGGTTAGGAAAAAGGACCTCTTTAGAATGACTTGAAAACCTAAGGAAAGAAGAGATAAAAAAACCTTTTGTGATTTAAGCTTAAATAATACAAGCCATACAAAACAAGAATATCTACCATTTTTTTTATTTATTTATTGACTGGTGACATTTTGATGCTGTATCCATGGCATCATATGACGAGCAACAGGTCTGTCAACATGTATTACGACGACACTCAACTTTTTTTAAAAAAAGGTGTCATATGACGAATAGATGCATCAACGTCATGCGTCACGATCTAATGTCTTGCGCAACAAATGTTGCTAAGTAGATAAAGGCATTTTAAAAAAGAAAAAACTATTCTAGTCTTTATTAAATTTAGATTTTTCGCATGCACAATGCTATTTTTACATTTATTTTCTAATATTATTTATCTTAATCTAGTCTTCTACGGTAAGTATTGATTAGAAAATTTAAGATACATAACTACGTATATTTTCTAAGTATACTTATAAGATCTATGAGGTACTTGGTTTACATGAACTTAAAAAATTAAAAAACCTGTTGCTGACACTCAATAATGACGAATTTTGTTAATTATTTTAATGGAAAATGACGTCACTTTAAATGCCGACCTCATTTTTCAAATTTTGACGACTCTGTATGAAATATACAGGGAGAAAAAAGCAGCCCTTGACGAGTTTCTTGCCGGTTCTTCTCGTTACAAGGTCTCCCGCTTAGGGTTTGCGCATTCACAAGTACTTGTAACAGCCTAGACTGAATAAATGAGTTTTGAATTTTGAATTTTGAAAAGCTCCGCTATGAGGCTGAAATTAGCTCGTCGAGTACTTTAATAATTTCAGTTTTTAATAGTCCAGTTAGTAGGTACTCTGCAGATAAATTATATTGCTATTCGAATTAAAAACGAAAGTAAATGTGCGATAAAGAACGCCAATTTCATAGGTAAAGACTTACAATTTAGCATTTTAAGTGATATCAGATTTTAGACGTTTTGCACGTAGACTTTCCGCAAATTAGGATTTCTAATCAAATTACTCTATTAGTTTACATAGATTTCAGCATTCCACAATATTTCACGTCCTCGACTCGAATATTAATTCCTACGAAATACTTGTATAAATATTTAGTTATTTGCCTATGAATCCATCGAACTTAAAACACAAAGTGGCTTTTCAAGTCCGTGCATCATTTATCTCGAAGGTTGTTAATTTGTTATTTGTTCAGCCGAATGATTCAGCTCTCCATTGGCTTTCGGCTTTATCCGAGTAGCTGATGAATTCAGTCTTGCTCAGAGGGTCGAGATTTGCAAGTCATTTATAAACGAATAAACGACATGTAAGCTGTTTTGCTTATGTAGGTCATGGACAATGCTTAAGAAGTAAGGATAAAGATGAAATCAAGAATAATAAGTAATGCGTTTATATAGTTTTCGACCTTCCAATTTTTTAATTAATGTAGCTAAGCTAGAAACCAAAATTTTTATCTACTGAACTTATATCAGTATGCAAGTAGGTAACACATAGGTTACTTATGAAATAAACACGAGTGAAGCCGCTGGCAAAAGCAAGTAGAAGAATAATAACATATTAAATAACTGTTTGGGGGCTATGAAGCGTGTGCTTAATTAATCATGACTAATTTAACATCTCAAAGTCATTTCAATAGTTGACGAACCGTAAACTTTCAGTAATGATACCTAGTTGTTCAAACTATAAGAGCATATATACGAGAGATAATATACGAGCGATTTTTTTGTCGCCGAGAACAGAACATACAGAGTTCAATACGTAAACGCCCACGTGCTACAAAATGTAGCTCAGCAACTAATTAAATCGCCCGCGAAATGAGACTGACAAGAGTGACAAAGGGTTTACTTAGCCAGCGACAAAAAAACGCCGCGATTAACGCCGCGATTAACGCCGCGATAATCGCGCGAAAACACAAAAAAGTCGCTCGTGGGCGGGAAGCCTAATGTTTATTAATCAAACGACACACACAGTCATCACATCACAACAAGTTTAGTTACAACAATGTTCTGCCCACTGCTCATAAAATAACTTCACGATTTCACAGAAATCTTTTGTTAGTGAAATTAAATTTGTCGGAGTAAAATATAATGTTTTGTCTAGAAATGGGAATCTCTAACTTTGGAAATTAATTTCGTAAGTTCTGAACATTAATTCAAATTAAGCTTAGCTCAGCTCTATTTATTGTACTTGTGTAGGTGTATTTAGTTTGTCTATTACACCGTATTGACACAATATAGAGAGAGTACCGTAGTTAAGCTTAGCGCGTAAAAGACTATAGACAATTGATACATAAAAACGCGCCCCCACGTTTTTAGGTGTAAAACTTCTGTATAGGGTTATAAATCTTTACAGATTATTGTCATCATAATTTTTATAATCATTGAAGCATGAAAATCGTATTGAGTGGTGGGGAGTTCTCATAATTTCTTGTTCAAAATCATCAGGACAGTTATTAACTCTGCGAAGGTAAAAACGAAACTTATAATTGCTTGCGGGGACAAATTTGAAAAGTTCCACAAAGTTTGGGAACATCTGCCAACTTGATCCATTAAAAGCAGGTGATATCTAAAATACATTAGGACTGCCTTTTTGTATTAAACTTCTAAATGAAATATACTTTGAATTGGACAAAGACAATAGAACACGAGTTTTGGTAGCTTATAAAAAATTATATTAAAAAAATATATATTTGTGTTTATAATACGATAAAATATTTATATTTACTAATGGCTCCGTGAACTGTAGACCATGCGTTTGTGCGTTAAAAAATAGCTGAAATTGTATGTTGTTTAAAAAATTATCTAATAGATGTCGCCACAAGGTTTTCAAAGCAGTACTATGTGCTGTTTGGTATATTATTTCATATAATTGAAGCTAGATGGCGCTTCTAATTTTGAACATTATTCGAATAGGGTGAATTATTTTCGATAAGTAAATTTCTAAAAAAAGACTATTTATCAAACCTGGTCACAAAATTTTACGAGAATCGATTGAGAAATGTGACCTGAGTGCTTAGTGCGAGTTTTTTTACCTCACGCTCGATCGTGAGTGCGTTAGAATTTTGTATGGCGTTGATGAAGTTCATCGCGTATTCCGCTAGATGTCGGGCCACAAATCCTATACAAAACGAAGTTTACGTTAACGCGGTCGAGTAAGTAAAAAACTCGCACTACACACCCTGTAGACTAGAAGAACAGACGGACAGTCCGACAGGACATAAAAAAGATTTTTTCCCAAGCTCAAGCCTAGTTGTACCTACTATGTTTTATGCAATAAATAAATTATGAATTATAAATTATGAATAGCTTTGCGCTCGCTCGGTCAAAAAGGTGAATTTTATAATGATAACTGTTAAACGAGTGTAAAAAATAAAACATAATAATAAGTCCATGAAACTGAAACTGAAGGTGGTTTTATATTTTGCATATTTAAGCGTTGAACACGTAGGTATCTTAATTAAACTAAATTATTTTCAGTTTAGCCACTCAAATGTCATACGAACTATCAATGACAAAAAAAAAATTGTGACAGTGACAGTGTGACGCCGAATTTGTCGGACGTTTCGCGCCTCTTATTTTTTGGCAACGCGCATAACCATAGGCGTTTGAGTGTCTAAACGAGCCATCTTTCAAGCTTCATTTTCATGTGTTCAAAATTTAATAGAACTCTACTAAACGAATTAAAAAAACATAATCGACCATTTTTTTGTTAAGCCGAAAACCCAAACATCTACCACAATCAGCGGTACAAAATCCTACTCAAATCGTATATCATTCCGCTTAAACACAAGAATGCCGTTTTCGTATAAACCGCTTAATTTTAAATACTTTCATAGCCGTTTATGATAAACGATACAAGCCACAGGAATGGAGGTGAAAATTTAATTTCACGATCATCGCTGAGAGCGGCAGCACCGTCGCTCGGATTAAACGATACTTATTACGATAAACGATTGTTCCGAATAAGGAGGCAAATGAGACTGTTATGAGTTTGCGACGATAGAACGAAATAAGTAAATGCTGTGCGTACGGAAACCATCTCTTTGACGACAGAAAGTACAAAAAAATTAGTAGAACGAATCAATGTAATTTAAAGGTTTAAACTTTGTCTAAGAAAATGTATGATACTAGGGCTTAAAACTTATTATAAAGTTTCTAAAACTGAAAACACGTTTAAATATAGAAAGATTATAACATTATATATTATATTATATCTTAGAAACCTTATTTCATATACGCTTCTAGACATTCGTGATTTTGAAAAAAAACACATCTTTATAATAATATACTTGTCAGTGAAACGCTTTGAACTAAACCATAAATATAAATATTTGACAACATCACATACATTGCTCCGATTCCAAAGTAAGTAGCTAAAACACTTGTGTTATGAAAATCAGAGACAACGGTGGTATCACAAACTGAGCCAATATAGAAAAGTTTGTTTTCTGAATTGACCAACCGGGGATCGAACCCGCGTCACCTTGAAAACCGGTGTACAAAGCCTTTCGACCACGGAGGTCGTCACATTATGGTTGGCCAAACTAATAATAAATAGCTAAAGAAGTCCAAAGAGCTGTTTTGTTTGTAATATATAAACATCATTAAATATAAATACTCAACCCAAACAAACCTTAAAACATAAATTTTCCAAACAAGGAACTTTTAGTATTTTATTTACGAAAGATAAATTGATCACATTTATAAAAACAACCATAACAGCAGAGCTCCGGGAAATAAACTGGAAAAGATAAACCTAATTTCATAAGTGTTTTTATAGAAGAACAAGTTTGCAACCTACGAAAATACTTACTAAAACAAATGTCAGACAGACAAATAGAACAATATTATCTCTGCTCCGAAAGCCTGGAGTTTGTTTTCTTTATAAATACTTAGAAAAAACAAGTGGCTTGAAATTAATGAAATTTGTAAGGAAAATCTTTTGAGTCCCAATAGTATTCGTAGGTAAGGTACCTATTTGTAACCGACAAAAATCCTAAGATTTATGACGCAAGAGAGATTTATTACTCAAGTTTGAGACCACAATTTCGACGGAAAACCGTTCGATAATGTCAAAAATATTATTGAACTTTACAAAAAACGAACGAAGCTGTCATTACCTCAAAAAGATTGATAACTTAATTCTTTTTGTAAAAAAAATAGTTCTTCTTCTTCTTTTTTTTGTTAAGGCAATCTACTTTCCTCTAGGAAGTAATTTTTGCCAGTGTCAAGTGTTAAATAGTTCAGTGGTAGATATTGTTTAATTTTTCATTAGAATGCGGGTGCATCGCATTCCAATGCTGCTTGGAGCATTTGGCACCAAGTATATCAAGACAGTTTACTCGATTAGTTCTGCCGAGGAAGCCACCACTTCAATAAAAGTCTCAGCTTCACACAACCAAGATCGCGCCTATTTCAATTATCCCACATATTGTTCAGTTGCGTAGACACTTGTACCATATAACTGCACCAATTTTAAGACACAATATCCACTATGAATCAATTTGAAAATAATTAAAATAGACACCAAACCGAACTCGACAAAATGGCGCCAAAAACTCAAAAAAATAGTTAAGGCTTTGGATGTAAGTTAAACAAGGTTTCTTACTCCTTGGTTTTTAAATCAAGGTTTAATATTATTATTTTATACATACCTACTTACTTCATTCCAAAAGCAGTTTCTCTAATATTTCCCCAAATATGTAACCATCCAAATCAAGATCGATAATTTTAAACAATCAAATTATAAGATATTCTGCTTCATTGCAACCAAACGATGCTTAGCGAATCTTTACCTTATACCAACGGTATTAAGTTCAAATTGGAATAGTTTAGAAAAGCTATATTCTGCTCATAAAGCCAAATTGGTGCCAACAATGTCACCCTTTCTGTAATTAAAATAATTATAACGTGTCATTTAATAATAAAGGGCGCTCGTTCAAGCGTGCCCTTATTAGTTTTATGTCAATTGAAGTAATTTTGACGCCATATTCAGAATTTGTGGTTTCATATTATCTAAATTACGTCCTGAAACATATCAGATAACTTATCGATCACGGAAATATGAATTAATGTAAGGGACAAAGGTCTACTTTTCAGGAGGAGCAAAAAACAAATTTTATTTATAATAATTGCTTGTATTTTTTTCACTTTTTATTCTACTTACTTGATGCCTATAGCAAAGTTGCTTAGGTTTGAGAGCTCTATAAAGCTATGCAAGCAAAATTAAGATTATCTTTATGGATTCCGAAATAGCATGTCTCTTACATTAAAAATAAATGTAGATGCGTTCTTTACCTTAATTGCATTTAACACAAAAATACTCCGCAGTAATGTAACAGTCATATTTACAAAAATTATATTAGTATTTTTTGAAGTAAGGTACCCTTTTGGGTTTAATTATTACTGTATCCTAACTAAATACTATAATAAAATTTTACTTTCAAAAGCAAATTGGTTAACTTGATTTAATTTAGATAAAAAAAAATTGCTATTATTGTGAATACATAAAATGATACAAAAATTGATCATTTAAAGTATTTATTTTTATTCAGCGTTAAACATAATCAGTCTCAATGTTAACAATGATGGCAGATTATAGGAAAAACATTTTTGAATGATAATCAACTGTTTATATAACTAAAAAAATAGTTTCCAAAATTTCAAGTTCAATAGATTTTTTCAAGTAATTATGGTTATTAAATTATAATTAAAAAATCAATTCTATTTGAAATTTGAGTATTATAGCAATTTAATATAAAGAACTTAAGCAAGATAATAACAATATACACACTACTAATTTATACTTAACCATATTAATTAAGAGCCGATTGTTCCAAAGTCAGGTAAAATTTAATCGTAGGGTAAAATTTATAATGTAATACGAACGATTTTTAAATGTCACGTCAAATATCAAGGCATTGAACGATGGTTAGAGCTTACTCAACGACTAAATTTTATCTGACTTAGGAAAAATTTGCCTAAAGCGAAAATACTACAACCTAATTGTTAACTGCAGCAGTTTGCATTATCAACAATCCAACGAAACATTATAAACAACATGAAAACGTTATCTACAATCCAAAAAAAGAGGAGGAAGAGAAACAGGTCGCGATGCGATTAAAAATAAGAATGAAAATCATAAAAATTTAATAAGTGGAGGAACTTATTCCCTTCTAGAGTCTTCGTCATCAAGTTTCATGATTTAATAAACTTTGTGAAAAGGGTATTATACCTAAAACATATCAGAAGGATTACTTAAGTATTCCTTATAAAAATAAAATTAAAGACACTTTAAATAAGACTAAGACGAAGACTCTAGTAGGGAATAATTTCCTCCACTTAACCTGTTTGAGCTTTTTTTGGATATTTGATAACGTTGTTATGTTGTTTATAATGTTTCGTTGGATTGTTGATAATGCAAACTGCTGCAGTTAACAATTAGGTTGTAGTATTTTCGCTTTAGGCAAATTTTACCTAAGTCAGATAAAATTTAGTCGTTGAGTAAGCTCTAACCATCGTTAAATGCCTTGATAATTGACGTGACATATTTAACAATCGTTTGTATTACATTATAAAGTTTACTCTACGATTAAATTTTACCTGACCTTGCAACAATCGGCCCTTAATTAATACGGTTAAGTATAAATTAATAGTGTGAACATCGTTATTATCTTACTGAGTTCTTTATATTAAATTGCTATAATACTAAAATTTCAAATTGAATTGTTTTTTTAATTATAATTTAATAACCATAATTACTTTAAAAAATCTATTGAACTTGAAATTTTGGAATATATTTTTTTGGTTATATAAACAGTTGATTATCATTCAAAAATGATTTTTCCTATAATGTGCCATCATTGTTAATATTGAGACTAATTATTGTTAAACGCAGAATAAAAATAAATACTTTTAATGATTAATTGCTTTTGAGAGTACAATTTTATTATAGTATTTAATTAAGATACAGCAATAACTAGTACTAAACCAGTTACTTCTAAAATTACTAATATTATTTTTATTAAGGTATACAACGCATTTAAATTTATTTTTTATATAAGAGACATGCTATTTTGAAATCCATAAAGATAATCTTAGTTTTGCTTGCATAGCTTTATAGAGCTCTTAAACTTAAGCAACTTTGCTATAGGCATCAAATTAGTAGAATAAAAAGTTAAAAAAATACAAGCAATTGTTATAAATAAAATTTGTTTTTTGCTCCTCCTGAAAAGTAGACCTTTGTCCCTTACATTAATTTATATTTCCATAATCGATTAATGTTTACCTACGATACACGAAGCATGCAGCGGGCGAAGCAGGCGGGGACGGGCTCTAGTTTTCTGTTTTGCTCTCTACTAGTTATATTGTAATATTAGAAAAATAAAATGAATTCATATTCTATTAAAGTAATGTAAGAAACACGTAAATTATTACACACGCTGGCATATTAATGTAAGGGACATCATTGCCAAATAGGTACATAAATCATAAAGTAACGTAAGGCTGATCAGGTTTAGAAAAACGAAAACGTGGTTAGGGTAAAGGCCATATATAACTTTTTATGAGACATACCTTAAAACTAAAAATGACATTTTGTACAAGTGTATGATACGTCAAAATTTGTCGTTAAGATTTGTTTAGGACCTCTCAAAATGTGTACTGTAAGGGACAAAAAAATGATTTTTTTTCAAGATATCAACATTTCAAGTATACCATTCGATGGAGCGTAAAATTCCGAATCCAACGGTGTATATAACTCATTTTCGGTATATTGTCCCTTACATTAATTCATATTTCCGTGATCGTTATGATGATTTATTAGAACTATAACCTAACCTAACCTAACCTTTCGCATTCCGGGCTTTTGGAAAACCCTTAATCCCCAATTCCACAAACACTCAGTAGTGCTATACAACCGATCACTAACTGAAAACAGATACTACTTAGAATTAACTAACATATTTCTTTAAGGCTGCATAGTCTGCACACTAGCGCCGCCATTGGAAAAAAAATCATAGTGCTTAAATAAAGACGAAATTGTAATTATCACTCTGTAGTGTACTCCGTAGCAGCTTTGTGGTTCTTTTTATCGCTTAAACAATATTTTCTAGCCTGTCGTTTAGTTAAATGGAGTTTTATTGTTAAAAGTGGCCACTTACCGCAAAAAATCTCCATTAAACTAAACAACGGGATAGAAAATATTGTTACTACAGCGAGATAATTCACAATTTCGCCTTTATTTAAGCACTATGATTTTTTTCCAACGGCGGCGCTAGTGTGCAGACTACGCGCTCTTAACACTGTTTTTTGTTTTGTTTTTGTCTATGTTTATTTTTATTATTATAATAGTATTTATTTATATCTATATTAAATGTAAATATAAATGTAATATGATAATGTGAATGAAATTTGCCAACCTATATACCTCTTGCTTAATTTAGTTTGTATTTTAGTCTACTTTTTTATACTCTTATCAACTTATAATTGATTAAACATTTTTTTTTAAACAGTTTGCCTGTACAATTATAACATGCGGTGAAACTCTGTTATTGGCTAAGTGTTACTTTTGAGTATATATTTTAACCATTATTGTAGCAAAAAGTCTGTTGAGTTTAAAATTAAGATTTGATCCGCTGAAAGTAACCGCAAACTGAATTGATTTTACCGCTAAAAACTAAAAGATTGAAACCTCAAAGTTAATAATGTCCGCATTAAGCTAGTTGCAGCATTACTAACTTTATTTCTTGGAGTACTAATGACCTCAACACAAAATAAGTCATAAACACATTTTCTTGAAAGAAACTCACCATAAAAACTTCCCTTTTGGAACATGTTAATGGTTTAAACTTGTTACATATTTTTCATACAATTTCCGACTGCACTTAGTTTAAAGTAAGAAATGGTCGTCTTTACTTAGCTCGGTTGTGTATCATCAGAATCAACTCTAAGTCGTCGGGCCAAGGTTCATATTTCAATGTTAAGCTCCTTATACGTTAATTGTAACAAATTGTCGCGAACTGAAGGCAGTGATTCATGTTTTGGAGTGCGGCCAGTTTTCAAATGTGTTTTAAATTAAAATTACCTAATTTTAAACTCTCTTTAGACATCTTCCGTTATGCATTACTAAATGGCATATTTTAAAAATAGTATATTAAAAGTATTACACTTTACAAATATATTTTTATTAGTTTCCCTGTAGATACTAGATATATTTTTTGTGAGCAAAGTTTATTCATAAATATTCGAGTCGAATTAATTAAAAAAATGTGGAAGAAGTAAAAATAGCGTGCCATAAAATTAAATTCAATCAAAAACAAACTACAATCGCCTTTCCAAACTAAATTAGAAATAGCCACTCCTTTATTGCTTGGAAACATAATCACTAAGCCAATGCGATCCAATCTGGTGTCTCAACAGACGGAAGTATTCATTAAACATGAGTATGACAAGACACTTAGCAACGCGATAGGATAAGATTTCATTGATGTTACATGCAATGATTCATGTGTGCTGGCGCGACGCCAAGTGCGGAACAACATGCGTAGTCTCCTCACGCATATGAATACACCTGACGATCTGCTAGATCTTGATTTGTTGCCTGATTCTGTAAGTACTTCTCTGTTTAAAGGATATTGAAAGAGATAGTGCTGTGGAAGTGGTTAAAATTTTTAATCTGAAAACGATGAAATTTGATGTAAAGACGAGAAATCATAAAAATCGGATGATTATAATAATTGAAATATAAATAGATAACCACTATGTAAAAGACTAGACCGTTACAGTTTATCAAATAACTGGCATTTAACCATTACCATCAAACAAATATCAAACAAACCACAAAATAAATATCAGGGATGATTTCAAAGGATGTTATATCAGTCATAATAACTCAGCCATTATCTGTTTTACTGCATCCTATAAAACGATTTTCTACACAGATTCCAGATACCAAACAATCGATTAAAATAAATCATATCCGAGAACGTAACAGTCCTATCCTACATTCCCCTTTATTGAATTCGTCGAAAAATATTTTGGTAACATTAACTTGGAATGTGTTTTCAGTTGAAATAAATATCTTCCATTAGAGATAAGAGCCCGGGGAACTGTCAAATTGCGTTAACAACCGAATTTGTTGTATCGATAGATAATGTTTCATCTTTAGCATCAGATGTCGTAACTGTATTGTCTCTTACGTCAACATTATTAATGTCTCCATAATCATTAAAAATGAATTACCTAAAGTGTCTTTTACCATCGGTTTCCTTTGACATTAAGACATAAGTATAAGACATAATGTTTAGTTTGATATTTTATGTACCTATATTATGCTCTAAATTTAACTCCACATTATGTTCAATACGGGGGAATTTATTTATTTGACTTTAAAATCTATTTCCATAAGTTTATTGATTGACTTTAGATTTAAATATTCAAGTGTAAGTTCGAGAATCATCACGCCTAATGGTTTCTTATATAAATATTTACGAACCTCAAGAGTATTGATCGGAAGCTTCACCCCAAGTTTACCTCTGTCTATCATTAGATCTCCCCTTCTGTCATCTGTGTCTCAGTATGCGGGGTAATTATTTAGTAATTACTATGTTTAAGTCGTTGCTCTCCCACGGTGTACGAAATTATTGACTTTCTTCAAAAATGATCTAAGTTCATTAGAATTTGGGCTCAATATTGATTTTCTGAAGAAATTCCTCGTTTTTGGTTTTGTTGGTGGTTCGTTTTGACTAATATCTTAAAATTTGTATTGTAACGTGAGGGTGTTGTACAAGTTTCTTTGAAATTCAAAACAAATTGTGACGATTTTATTTTAGATTTTTCAAATTCTAACAAAGACAAGTTTTTCTCAATAGTTACTTTATGTTTACAATTATTACTTTTTGAAGTAACAAATATCATCTTGTCAATGAAATCATAATACAAATTTATAAAACGAATAAACGTTTATAACACTCAGAGAATATACAGCAAAATTGCGGAAATACTCGAGGACAGAATGGCCGACGAAATCACAAACATTACAATAAAAATAGTGAACGGTTCAAATAATGTCGCTTATATCCTTTAGGATCGTTCAACCCTTATAACGGATAATGGATGGCGGCCCCTTAACACGAGATAATATCGGCTAGTAATCCCGACACAATTAGATCGAATCCCGTACATATGGATGCGCGAATTAACATTATTACTTATTAACGCCTGCCTCCTGAATAATGAGGTTTTCGTCGTGTGCTATTACTTTTCCCTAAGCGATTGCTGTATGCCTAATTGCTTATACCTTAATCGAATTTCGAAAGATAGTGGAGTTTCTAATGTCTATGTAATAATTAGAGTTTTTAAAATTGTAGTAGGTCTCTATGAATTAAGAACCAATGTAGAGAACAATGACTATTGTTTAGATTTTTATTTGGTACCTCAAATTAGTTTGTAATATTTACTTACGATGATTATATCAAACACAGGTAAAATAGTTTTCTATAGAAAAGCAATTCATTTTATTCCCAGAATCAATCTGAGAAAATAAACTATATGTGGTATTCCCAAACAAATGATGATTAGGTCTTCGCAACGGTTCGCACAGCAGTGATCGATCAGTGATTGATCTAACCCAATTTTCTTAATCACTGACCATGTCAGAAATAATGATATGATTAACTTAATAACGTTGTACTCGACGGAATTATTCTACGTAAAAGGAAATTAGTTTCTGACGTATGTACGTATATTGTATAAACCTACGTCATAACCTAATTTCCTTTTGAGATGGCAATGATTACAATGAGGTTATAGTGAACTCGGTGCGTGTTAAACTATTTCTTATAGAAAATCACACGAGGTGATTAAATTAGATCACTCGACTGACAATTCTATACACCTAATTAACGGTATAATTGAATCAGATTCCGATGGTTAGCTCACTACTGATCTCCAATTAACTACCTGATAATGCTTCGCAGGAGTATTTGCTGATCTGATAAATGTTTGTTTAATTGATGATTATTAATGTTGACACAATTTAGAGAAAATACTGTCGGCCACTCAATAACAGTTAAAACTAAACTGGTAAAGAAGACGTTATTACAAGAGCATAAGAGTGAAAATAAGGTTCTTATGTTTGATTTAATGCGCGGTCTACTATGGCTTTACTTATTTAATCTAACGCGGATGATGTTTGGTCTTTAGTCAGTTACAGTGATTTCTGATTAAACGTGAGATTCACATGCTTTGAAAATAGTTAAATTGGTATCATTCATTATCTACACAACGATTATTAATTTAATATGGCTCTTAAATACTAACAAAACTGCGAATAAAAATGGCAAATAGTAATTAAATGAGTGTTTTTTACAAAGTTGTTTCAAATAATTAGAATTTAAATTATTTATTAATTTAACATGAGCCTTAACAGATTGCCGATAGTACCTATCTTCTGGCTTATTTAAAAAATGGAACAGTATTTGTATGAAATAATCTGTCAAATACATGGTCTGTTCCAAGAGTAATTAGTGAATCGCAAAATTATATGAAAATTAAAAAACATTATTCACTTTTAGAGCATTCCCCTCTGAACTCATCGCGCATATGCATTCAGGTTGACTAGCTTTCAAAATATAAAAAAACTCATCTGCGGAAGGTTGAAAAATAGTTTTTGATTAGAAGTGGATCTTCTAAACAACTTTTTTGAGTAACTCATCCTCTTCAAACACCCTTTGCGTGGATTGATGCTTTAAGAGAGGATCGTTTAAAGTGGATCCAAAATTCTCCTTTTATTAGAATGTAGAATACATATTTCATATTACTCTTTCGGACTTTTCCTACGTTAATCTACACCAATCAGGATTTTTGCTAATTTCTGATTGAATGAGGTACCTGTCTAGAGGCAAGCTTCCAGATTTCAAGATACTCATGCAAGATAGTGGAAACTATCCGTGATTTCATGTTCAAACAGTCCTAGACTGTTTAAATACGATATCTGAAAATTCCACAACCCTTGAAACTGGTCATTAAAATAATAATAATGTGTAAGTACAATTCTTTTAGCATATGCAATAAACATTTTAGCATAGGCAATAAAATGGCCTATACCTCGGGTTTGTTGTAATTTGAATATTCTTCGCAAAAGGAGTTAGAATTATTAACTCGTCAAAAATGAGTTTTACCCCTATCAAAGATGCAAGATAATGCAGTTGTCACTTACATTGTATCATTAGGTAATGGACCATCAAAGGGATCAGTCTCCCCACAATTCAGTCTAAAATGACTGCATCCAATTGAGGTAATGGATGGGGGTCAATTGTCTGATGCATCCATGAAGACACTTCAGAGAAACCGAGGAATCGTAAACGAAATTCAACTTTAAATTGGGGATCGTTAGACTCATATCGTAACATAAAGGTTCGAGCTACCCGAAATATCATCATAATTTACTTTTATTATTTATAACTTAATTATTAGGGTATTTTTATTAATCCGCTAATAAAAGGGAGAAGATACTATTAATGGTGATTGTAATCTATTGTCACTTACAGTTATATATGAAACTGTATTTTATTTATTTATTTATATCAATTTATTTCATTATTATTATTATTAAAATGAATTTTTGTTATTTTATTTGACTGTGTGTGTGTGTATTTAATGTTATAAAAAGGATAAATAATCAGGATATAAAAAGGAGACAATACATAAGTTATAAATATAATGCATAATTTTTCATTGTATTTATGCATATATTTTCGTTTCAGAGCATTTTTTAACAAAGCGCTGAATAATTTAATTCAAAGTTCTTTTCTGCTATAAGATTTAAAACCGTTTCCCAATTTAGTTTCAAGACTTCGTTTGACAGAATCACATGGCTCAGACTTCACACGTTTTAACATAATCAAAATTCGAAGAATTGTAAAAATAAAAGGCGGGATGGCGCCACGTGCTACAAACGAGGCATATTAAGGATGCTTTTGTCCTGCTCGCTCACCCTATACTTGAGAGAGGCAGGTGTAGTTAAGAATATTCATACTGGTGTCATATTGTGATTTTATTTAAAAATACTGAGAGCCTAAAAAGCTTTAGATACAATGATAGACATTAAGAAAAGGATATATTGTTTATTTAATCAGATAACTCATAGAAATATTATTATGATTATATTTTTTTATTGTAGAACAACTAATTGGAAATACACTTCTAAGACTTCCGCGCGTACAGTTTATTAATAATAAAATAAGTAATAAAAGACTTTATTGTTCTCTCACACAAAGTAAATACAGGAGATTTATTAGAAATATTACACATTCTTTTTACGGATTACAGCGCTTATTACTAATTCAAAGGCCTATTTAATAACGTGACAGTTTGTCACTGTCTTGACAAAGTCATATCCATTGCGTTAACCAATTAGAAAATAGAACAAACTACTTATAGCTACACCGCAATGTAAACTAAATTGTCATGACAATTAACAAATTGTCACGTTATTAAATAGGGTTCAGGTCTTATTTCAGAATTTTATAATTCATTTTCAATTTATTGGTTAATAATGTAGAAAAACTATTTTATATCTAACGAATTGGATATTACGACTAATTAACGACACGACTCAATAACTGTCTGGATCATGTAATGGTTAAAACTGGAATATCAACTAAAGTTATTGTTATGAACTCCACTGTAACTGATCACGCTTCCATTTTAGTAGATTTATCTCTTGACCGCAAAAGAACTAGTGATCATGACCTGTCTATTTTCGATAAAATTAACTTTAGTGGTGCCATAAAATATATTGAGTCTGCTGATTTTACTTTTATTACTAGTACGTGTGATGCCGAATCAGCTGCTAACCGATTTGTTGAAATACTGTCATCTGCTATTAAAACTAACTCGCAAAAAGTACAGATCCCCAGGCGCAAAAAATCTCTTAAGCCTTGGATGACACCTGGTTTGCTTCGCTGTATCCGTCATCGAGATAAATTGCATATCAAGTCAAAAAAGAATCCTCAAAATGAAATTCTTCAAATAACGTACAAACGCTACAGAAATTACTGTTGCTCACTTTTAAAAAGACTAAAATGCCAATACGATAAGTTTCAACTAAAAAGTGCAAAAACGAGTAAAGAAACTTGGTCTGCAATTAAACGTATTACTAATTGTACAAATAAAAAATCTTCTGCTGACGATTTAATCACAAAGCCTAATCCATCAGACTCGGTTGAAGAAATAAATAATTATTTTTCTAACATTGGTAGAGAACTAGCTGATAAAATCACTGAAAATAGTGGACACTGTGAAAAAAACGAAAAAAGCAATAGTTTAATAAATTCATTTGCTCTTATTCCACCAGACGAATCTGAAGTAGAATCTCTTATATTAAGCCTTAAAAACGACTGTGCTACTGGTTGGGATTCAATACCAGCTCGATTTCTCAAAATGGTGAGGCATGTTATCGTGTCACCGCTAACGGTTTTATTTAAATCTTGTTTTGAGCAAGCATGTTTCCCTAAGGTATTTAAGAGGTCTCTCGTTACTCCAGTCTACAAGAGTGGAGCTCGAAACTGTGTGTCAAACTATAGGCCAATTTCTGTGCTTCCTGCACTTTCTAAAATCTTGGAGAGGATGCTAAATAATCGTCTAATGCAATTTTTAAATCGATACAACATATTGTCAAACTCCCAATTTGGGTTCAGATCGCATCTGTCGACAGATGACGCCGTTGGTAGCCTGACTGAGTATGTCACTGAAAAACTCGACAGGAAACAAAAATGTATTGGTGTATTTCTCGACCTTGCCAAGGCGTTTGATACTGTTTCGATACCCACTCTTGTAGACAAACTAGAAAAAATTGGAATAAGAGATTCAGCCTTGCTTATTTTTAAAGATTTTCTTAGTAATCGTGTGCAAAGGGTTAAGATTAATAACTTTATTAGCTCGGACGCCACTGTAACTTTCGGAGTACCACAGGGTAGTATACTTGGTCCAAGTCTCTTTCTCATTTACATCAACGACTTGTGCAATATGACACTAAATAATGGCAAATTGTTTACCTATGCCGATGACACAGCTTTGATATTTTATGGGGACACCTGGACTGAGGTTCAAAATACTGCTGAAACTGGACTGCAAAATGTGGCAAAATGGCTCTGTAATAATTTGCTTACTTTGAATATCTCAAAATCTACATTTTTACAATTTCACACGGTACATTCTGAGACGCCTGTTATAAATTTAAAAATTCACACATGTGTAATGCAGCATGAATGTTCATGTGTTAATATCACAAAGTCAGATACTATTAAATACCTTGGCATTATATTGGATAGTAAATTATGTTGGCTTCCTCACATTGAACTTGTAACAGCGCGTACACGCAAATTAATCTGGACGTTCAAAAGGCTACGACATGTTGCCGAATTTGAGCTCTTACGCTCTGTGTACTTTGCCCTGGCTCAATCGGTGATCGGATATTGTGTGGGTGCGTGGGGGGGTGCTTGTAAAACTTATCTGATAAAGCTCGAAAGGGCTCAAAGGTCTCTACTGAAAGTGATGAGTTTTAAACCCTATAGATTCCCAACTAAGCTTTTATACCAACAGTGTAAACTACTCACTATCAGGCAATTATTCGTTTATAATATTGTAACTCAACAATATGCCAAAACCCCCTATGACCCGGAGCTTTGCCGTAATAAACGTCTTACACCTAATGTAATCTCTCCTGTAGGGTGCCGTACTGCCTTTGCAAGGCGACAACGTGCATATTTATCAGTTTACCTCTATAATAAAATAAATAAAAATTTAAATTTCTACCCTCTACCATCTCACGAATGTAAAATGGTTGTCAAATCTTGGCTTTTGTCATTAAACTATGAAGAAACGGAGGATTTGTTCACAATAATGGGCTAAAGACTTAAGTTTTATAATTATACAATACACATTATATTAACATATTTTATGAGATACTTATTTCTATTTATTAAATCATATTATTTTATATGTAGGTATATTATTTATCAAATTATATATATTATTTATACTTAGTTACTTTATTATACGTGCATACATAAACCACCTACTTAAAATCATTAGGCTTTCTTTTATAGGTATTGACATGATAGTTGTCGTATTTAAGTGGGAGAAGCCACTGACTCCTGAGATACAGGCATTTAGCCTAGTTTGGGTGTCAGAGTCTTCATAGGAATTTGTACTAAAGATTATGTCAAATAAAAATTATTATTATTAAAATTATTATTACTTATTATTAATTAAATATTTATAAAGTTTTATAATACACTTTAGTTCAACAAATAAATAACAAAGATTTTAATAGTATTATCAAACTACTTATATTGATTCCTCGACTTTCAGAAAGCTACAATACCTCCGTCCAAGATATTAATAAAGATTTTACTCTTATCTTTTCTAATTTTTCAGAATTCATACCGATACAAAAGAATATAAATGCTAAAGTTTCTTTTTTTTTAATAAACGCATTTAAAAAACCGGCCTAGTGCGAGTCCGACTCGCACACGAAGGGTTCCGTACGATTATTTATAAAAACGAGAAAAAAAAATCACGTGTTATGTATGGGAGCCCCCTCAAATGTTTATTTTATTCTATTTTTTAGTATTTTTTGTTATAGCGGCAACAAAAATACATCATCTGTGAAAATTTCAAGTGTCTGACTATCACGGTTCCTGAGATACAGCCTGGTGACAGACGGACAGCGGAGTCTTAGTAATAGGGTCCTATTTCACCCTTTGGGTACGGAACCCTAAAAATAGTATAACTTCTAATAGTGGAATTTAAACAACAAGTATCTATTTACCACTTATTTAACAATCTGTTTTTTTACTTTGTAAGTACATAAATCAAAGAACTATTTCTAAAATAAGTCACATTGTGTTCTTTTAGTAGTAGGTTATGTTTAACCGGATATTATTGTTGATTAAGATATATTTTCAGCACATTGTTTTTTGTAATTTATGATATGACCCTCATAAATTAACTTCAAACTTGCTTTAACATTGAAATCGTATAATGAGAATTTATTACATTGTTAAAAACAAAATTATTTTTTTAAATGCACGAAAATGTTGCTTAGTCCAATATTTGGAAATAAGTAACATCTGAATAAGTAAAAATTATTATAATCAAATTCATTTTGATATTATCTTCCAGTTATTCTAAGTTTACTAATAAATATATTTTTAACTACCTCTTTAATTTTTTCAAAAATGGCTGCATTTAAAATCTTCTTTCATTTCTCAAATCGTCCTTTCAAATCGAGCAAAAAACGCCGACTCCTGAGCTCTACATGTCAAGCAATGAAGTGTAAAACCCGGATTTGTTGGTATCGTTAAAACAAACCGGTATTGTAAAATCGGTATCGGTTCGGTAGTACGACACGCGACCGAAGACCAATTTGTAAGGATTACGTATTTACTATACCGTCCGATAGCTTGAGGACGGTCCGCAAAAAAATATGTAAAACTTGAAGCTTCGAGACAACCATTTACTTGGGAAGGAAAATGGGTATTACACATTTTTTATACAACAGAAACACCTAATACATTTGTAGGGAAAGCCAGATTAGGAATTGTGACTGAAATGTGTTGTTTTTTGGGCTTGGCTTAAGAGGAAACACCACGGTCAAGAGAATTGAAAAATTCTTATAGAAAGTTGACAAAATCAACGTTTCGTAGTCCCCTGTTTCCTCCTCCAAAACTAGACCAATTTAAATACTTTTTACATAAAAAAATAAAGAAAGGATTTGGCTATGTTTTTCTTTTTTATATAATCTCGCCAAATTTGATCGCTGTATGTCTAAACAATGGCAATTTTTTTAGGTTTTTGGAGATTAATATCTCTTTTAATAATTATTTTATAAAAAAAAGGAAAATATTTAAATCGGTCTAGTTTTGGAGGAGGAAACAGGGGACTAACAAACGTTAATTTTGTCAACTTTCCATAGGATTTTTTTAATTCTTTCGACCGTGGTGTTTCCTCTTAACGCAAAAGAAATTTTTTAGAAATGGTCGCTAAGATGCAATAAGTGTATATTGGGATTCTATTACTATAATCAACAAAATTAGGGTTTTTTTATAAAATAACCATTGGAGTAGATTTACAAGATATAAAGGTCAACAAATAAAAAAAAATATATTATGTGAAATAAATATAATATTTTAATAATCTAAATAGTGCTAAAGTGAGGTAATATCATAGTGTAAATTACCACTACTAGTGGGATAACTCGGCCGTCTCGTCAGAGCAATTATCTCAATTTATCGCCGATAGAAGAGAGTTCGCTCAGTTATTACAATACGATAATAAAGCAAATAAAAAAGTCAAAATTTATCAGTCAATGTTCTTTCGTTCTAAACATTTAGTTAAACGTATTCTAAAATACAGCACCGTAATTTCTCGTCCAAAGGGACAATCCAATACCAAGAGTTTAATAAAAGTTCGTCGCTCCGGACGAAGTATCGGATGTCGGAATTTAAGGCCCCGAGCGATGTCCAACTCTGGGACATTGTATGCATAAAACATGGGGGTGAAATCTTAAATCTGGGAGTCGATGCGTCGTGTGAGCTTTAGATAACAGGCATCAAGCGTTTGTCTCTCGAGGAGTGGATTGGGCGGATATACTTTGAGCTCAGGAAGCATTTTTATCTCACCACCAAGTTGAGAAGTGAACACGGTAGGAATGTTGTGTTGCCTCTGATAAATTGCCTACTTTTCTAAAGAAAGGAGTGTCGCCGTTTGTAACTTTTTAGTTATATTGAGATAAATTAAAATAAAAAAAAAATCGAAAAAATTAAATAGAAACCTATTCTCAGCCTATGACTACAGGAAACCTAATAAATAAATTCATGACTATCTTCAAAAAGTTTGTATTTATTTTTGTATGTGATTAGCGATCAAACTTGATCTTGATAACGTGTCATTCCTATCCCTAACCGCGATTGTTTGTAGTTTTACAACCATATAGAATGAATTTCTTAGTATTAAACATATAAAAAAACTTACTTATTTGATTCTTCATCTTCATGTGATTAAAACAGATTGTGCAATTCTCTCTCAGATTCCCTACAGTTTGTTTCGCAGACAAGCTCAGAAACTTAACGTCTGTATTTTCTCTAAAAAACACACTCAAGTTACTCGGTATTAAGTTCCAGCACACGTATCACACATCTTAGTTGGTCTGAAACTTACAACTTTTGGTCACTGAAACCTGAGCTTCAATCCACTCGGCAACTTTATCCGTCAGTTTAAATGCTCAATTACAGTTCTTTAATTTAGTTTTCACTGAGAAATTTTCTCTTATTAAGTACATTAAAGTTCATTAAGATCTTTTTAAAACCGCAATGCACCTGTTTTTTTCATTGTACGGTCAGCATATCAACCCCCTGATTTCGTGACTCTGTTGCTAACAACTATCAATATAAATTATAAGTTTGTTAGCAACTGAAACTGTCACATTTCATTTATATCTTCTTCTTGAATACGGGTATAAATAAAAATGATGTTTGAATTTGAATTTTGAATTAGAGAAAAAAGTAAACTTCACATTATACATACGTTGGTGAATTTTTTGTATCTCTATATTAGTACAGACTTAAATCCAATGAATCGCTAGTAATATGTGGCGCAGTGAGCCAATTTGTATAGATTACACCATTCGTTGCATAACCGGGAATTACGTGAAAAATGGTTTTTAATTTATCTCTCGCAACGAGAACTGAGTCTATTATCCCGAGCCAAACGGCCACCGAAATTACTTTTTTTTATTACAGATTGCTGTTTTTTCATCATCTTTCTTGCAGTTTGTATTATTTTTTTAATTTGATATTCAATTCCAGCTGAGTTTCCTCTATTTTAGATTTGTAATTTGATTGACTACTCTAGGATTAGTAAGGTACAATTATAGTTGGGTGTCGGGACTTCGGAATGTGCAATTGATATTTCAATAATATGAAGAGTCTCGTAAATTCGTAATAGCTACCAGTATAAGAAACATAATTTAAAAAAAAGCTCAATTTAATTTCTCACGCAAACGATATTGGATAAATGATTAAGCCTGGGTCAAACAGCGTGTGCAATGTGTGCATTGCAGCAAAGCATTTTGCGTTGCGTAGCGTGATGGCGGACGAAACGACGTTGTAATGTATGAATGTTATGGGTGTATCTCACACTGACCGCGCGACTGATGCGTAGCAGCTACGTAGCATTAGGTGTTACACACAGAACAAAGAAAATGATGTGACATATAATGCGATGAAATTGACAATTCACAGTGATCCGCTGCAACTTCACTCGAGAATGTATGGAAAAGAGAAAATTTTACAGATTAAAATACGTCGTTTTGTACCGCAAGCGCTCTGAAGTAAGTCATTTCAGTTGTACATTGTCAATTAAATCACATTGTACATATCCACGTAACCCTAGTGCTTGTGCTGCACCCGATTTAACCTGGGATTTAATGTGTATTTTTTTACGGTCAAAATTTTCACAAACCTTTGTCAATTGAAAAAGCAAAGTATTTATTTTGTCATAAAACTAAATTATATAATTGCATTCTAAAAGGTGTCAAAACGTCTAACATTCACTTTATCCTTAGTTATCTGAGGCGCTTAACGTCTGCCTACTTTGTGACGTGGAGAAACGAGAGATGGCTCCTCTAAGCCTTTGTCACAAAAATAGAACTGATATAGACGTCTTAACAAAAATAGTATTGATATACATGTTGGGTGTCTAGATGGTGCATTATGCTATTACAATTATTATATTTTGAAGAGATCCAGTGAATTGGCAAGAGCATAGCTTTATAAGAAAGAAAAATTCACTTTAGAGAGACTTTAAAAATATTACCAAATAAGCAAAATTTATAACTGCGCTGTAAAAAATAGATATCGGTTTTGCGGTACTTAATTATCACGACTTAACGTGGATTTATATTACTCAAGTCACTAATCAAATGACTTAAAAATCTAAAAGCAACCCTATGATACTTTGTGAAAAGTTTGTAAAAACATTAGTACAAAAATGTATGTAGTTATTTTCAACTAACAAAACTTTTGAAAATACTGGGCAAAAAAGTTTTAATAAAAATTCGTGTAAAATATTGAACCTGAATAAAACTGAATTCCTTCATTAATTGAGCCCAATTAAGGATATTAACAGAACCCACAAATTAAAGGATCTTTGAACGCGAAATTAAGAGTGTCAACACCAAACTTGCGAACTTTTGATCTTGAAGGCAAAATGTAAACAAAGAGTCTTTAAGGAATTACAAAGAAGTCATTAATTTCCTTTGAAATTAAAAATTTACTCGACGTAATAAGAAACGGAATTAAACTTTTTGCAGTCTATAATTTAATATTAATAGTATGCTTTGCAGAACTAAGGTGAAAAAACCAAGTGGTTTTTTTTATGCTTTGACTTTGAACAATTTTCTAAACAAGCCCGAAGCAAAACAATATTCTTTTAGAGCATTTTTAAAAACTAAATAAAGTTTTATTTTGAGGTTTTAGCATTCACAATGGTATTTTTATATAATTCTAAATATTATACTAGAAAAAAATCAACTCGTCACCAAATCATTTTCTCAGGAGGGAATCGAACCCGCGACCTTTGTAAGTCCAGTTCAATGTTCTTCTAAGTGAGCTACAGAGTCGCAGTGGCATCGTTGAAATTTTTCTAGTATATCCTACTCTTTTTGGACCGGACTTCCAAAGGTCGCGAGTTCGATTCCCGCCTGACAAAATACTTTGGTAATGAGTCATTTTTTTTCTAGTATATTATTTAATAATTACTAAATTATGTTTTAAAGCAAATAATTATGTCTGAAACAAAAGAATACTCATGTGAAGTTCCGTGTGAAACGGATTGAATCCATTCGTATTTTTTGTCTTATTATTGTGACGATAAAATAATAATTCACGAGGAATTCTAATTCACTGCATCTCTAACAGAAAATATAACATAGATTTGAAACAAATAAAAACCCACAATGTTCTTAAAGAAAACACCGGAAGCTTGTAAATTGCAGTTGTAGAAAAAACTCACACTTTACATTTAAACATTTTTATTACAACTTTAGTTTTTATTATCGTATTGGAGAGAGCAATAAACCCGTTGGTGGCGTCCGGGTGAAGTGAACTAAAAATGAAATCCGGGATAAAATAGGGAATCACATCCCGACACTCCCTAAGGACCAGATCAGTACTTACCTAAAGGAACTTCAGAATTAATGTATTGGGGGACGATTTAGTTCGTAGAAGAGATTCTTCTCTTAATCGAAGCCCTCAATCTAATTTTGACACTTTGTAAATTACCTTTTCAAACCGAAATGTTTAATGGGGCCATCGTCAGAAAGTTTGTATTTAGACTTTTGATTTAGACCAATATATTTATAACCCGTCTTTATATTACAGTGAATATAAATAAATATTACACAACTTCACAAATATTGCTAAGTAAGTAGCTAAAGCACTTGTGTTATGGAAATATAGAGGACAATGGAGGAACTACGAACACCCAGACCTGAGCCAATATAGAAAAGTTTGTTTTCTAAATTGACCCAGCCGGGGATAGAACCCGGAACCTCAGAGATTAGTGTCTACGTAAGCAATGTGCCGATTTTATATAGGTACAACAAATTATAGTAATACATAGTATTAAATTATCGATTTATCACCGAATTTTAACCGCCTCTGTGGTCTAGTGGTTCGCCCAACCGTGTAAGACGCAGGGGTCCCGGGTTCGATTCCCAGGAGGGAAACCTTGTACATACAAATGCACCCCATTTGTATGTACAAGGTTTGGTTGGTGGTAGGGCTTATTTCAAGTCCGCCTGGCTAGCTACCACCATCTTACCTAATACTGACGCCATAACAACAATTTAAAAATTGTTGTGTTCCGGCAGTTAGAGGTAAGATAGCCAGTTCCTCAGTGCTGAGGATTCCGGGTGTACTGCGCTTCCACCTTCGGCCTTATCGTCACTGAACATCAGGCGAGGTGAAAGCCAAGCGCTAACTCGTTGTAAATATAAAATAAAATAAAAGAATTCCCTATACACAAATGCGTTTAAGGTTCATCAGTGCGAAAGTTTTTCGAATATTTTTGAATTGGCATGCAAAAAGAAAAATTATAGTTCAATCAAATGAACCCTACAATAAAAATATATAAAAGCAATAAATCTTTGTTCAAGTGACCATCAGCCATTTTAATGTCCCCACTGCTCACAGGATTTCCTTATGAGTGGGTAAGAAAGATGGGCCATGACCCACCATGCGGGCCTTATGCAGATTGGTGGGTGCTAACGACTGCAAATGCAGCCGGGACCAACGGCTTAGCGTGCTTTTAATTACTAAGACTAACAAGATAATAATTTTTGGTTACCCATCCCATGTTCGACCCTTGCGAAAGTAGCTTAACCTCCGCAATCGATGGGCCAGACGCTATACCACTGCGCCACCGAGCTCTTCAAGTACTAATACGTATTATTTCAGTAAATCAAGAAATCGTATACTTATTATTATGATACGTAGGTAATTTATTAGCAATTAACAATTTTCTTAGCCCTGTAACAATATACTAAATAATATACTAGAAAAAATACGACTCGAACCAGATCATGTTCTCGGACGGGAATCGAACGTTATCTAAAATTCATGTATTTATTATTACGCTTCCATTAAACGCCGTTTGCATTAAACGGTATCATCAACAAAATAAACGATTTTTTTTATTATTAAGATTATAGCGGCAGTTAAGATAACTGGCTGCTATCTTCCGTACCTGTCGCAACAGGTGCTTGTAAGAACCAATCGTCAAAGCTCTAGAAATCGGTGATTTAATGTCCGGAACAAGATATTGATACCTCAGCCAATAGAATGTAAAAAAAAGAGCTGATAAAGATTTAGCTCTCAAAAGAGTGCTAGAAATTGAATATTGTGAGTCAGCATTCGTATAAACCCTAAACATATGTTAAAATCAGAAATGTTCGCTATATAAATGACTAAAAGGCACCCGCTACTTTGTCCGCGTGGAATTTCCCTTTATACTAAGAGATTCAAATAATTTTTCTAAAAGCATCTTGTCATCCTTTGATTATTTTTAAGTTATTATTCGTGTTGTTCATGTTATATCGTGCATGAGGACTAAGTGCCCACATTTTATTTATTATAATAACTAATAACTTTAGTAAAAAAAGTAAAAAAAAAAATATTTTTTGGCCATTTTTTTGCCGCCACTTTGTTTTTTTTTCTTACACCTAAATTTGCCCAAGGTGTACATTATTTTAGTCAAAGCACCATATCTGTATCTTTTACCATTTCGGTAGGCATTTCACCATCTCCATAATGGCTAAATGGATTTCCATCAAATGTGGCTAAGAACCATCTCGATTAGATTAGCTTTCAATTCAAAAAAAATGCATTGAAATCGCTTGATCCGTTTAGATACGTACAAACACACAAACATAGGCTCCTTATAACACCCCTCTTTGCGCTACGTCGGGGGTTGAAAACGTGCTTTTTAATCGACTTCAAAAAAGGAGGAGGTCACCTATCGATTCGTCGCGTATATTTTTTCTATGTATGTACACCGATTACTCGAAGACAGCTAGACCGATTGAAATGATTCAAATGTTGTTACATCAGGTATGATCCCAAGTTGGTTTCATTATTTATTAGTTATTAGAATAAACTATGTCGGGATTTACACCATGTACCTGTTTATTTTCGAGGCTCCGATATTTCAGCGCAGTTGCATGCGCCATGGTGTAAATCAGGCATAGTTTATTCTAATGACGTCAATAACCATGGAAATATAAAATAATCTACAGTTTAGTAGTTTTCAGGAGATCCTGAAAATACTGTGGACTTCGTTAACATTATATGAAATTTAGACGGCTGTTCGAATATAACTATTTTAGAAATAAAACACTTTTTACGGATTACAGCGCGTTTATTATTAATTCAAGTGTTGTTTTAGAATTATTTAGTTTGTATTTATTGGTTTTTAGAATTTCCGACGTTTCGCCACCTTTCCAGGGGACGTGGTCACGGGAAGAAAGGCTGCTCATATTTTTATGAAATTACCCGCTCGAAACTTTATAAAAATGTATTCAAGTTTATTAAATTATTTTATGGCTGCATTCTGATTTTAATCATTATTACTGAATTAAATTAAATTAAGTTAATTAGAAAACAAGATCTAGCTACTGATTCTACTACCAGTTCACAAATTGGGAGGCCTCTGAGAGACATAACTTTTTTGTTTATGTAACGATTTTAGTGTAAAACAAAAACTTTGATTTGTGAAAGTTTATTAGAAGGATATGCTCGCCGAGTGACAGTGGCTTCCCGCAACCTTCACCAGGAAGCAGTCAAAAAACATACGTACTCATTATCACTTTCATCTACAAAGCGAAAAGTTATATTTTACAATAATAAAAGTATAAATATGAAATATCACTATTTTCTTCTTTATAAATTGTAAATAAAAAACCAACGCTGAAAATCCGCCAGCTTAAAAATCCCGGAAACAAAGAAAAGTAAATATTATTTTACGGGACCTCTGTTGTCTGGAAGCAAATCGTACTCAAATAAACTCTTACAATGTAGCTCCTTAACCCTAACGCTGAAATATGTGTCGCGTCCCGAGGCAACCCTAACCGGCCTTCAGAAGTGGCCATCGTAATGTTTACCCCGAAGGGAACAATAGACCGGCTTCCATTCCCTAAGGTAACATTCGAGTCCAAATTACTACGAGATCCAAAGTAAATCCGCTAGATTGATTTTCTATAAAATTGGCTTACTACGTTTTGTTACACATGTGGAAATACAGGCGAAAATTTGTTTAACTAGGATTTCAAATCGGGGACTGAAACTGTGTAATATTTATACCCTGTCGCTTGTTGCAAAACAAAACTGTAGTATCTTTTTCTTTTAAAACTGCTTAAATAAATTCACTGGAATTCGTCGTAGAATATTTAACTAAACAACGTTTTCCAGTAACTAGAAATTCGCCTTCTTAGCGTTAAAATTATGTTGTCGATTTAAAATTGTTTTCTTTCACTTCTATTTGTAATAACAAAGCATAGAAAATACAATTTAACTCAAAAGGAATTAATCAGGAGGAAAAGTAATGTCTTGATAGAAAGAGGGTTACAACCTACAACCAAAATCGCAAATGCTATTAAGTTAGCTTTTAGTATTTTCTTGCTGAAAACAGGTCATAATGGCGACCTCCGTGGTCGAAAGGCTTTGTACACCGGTTTTCAAGGTGTCGCCATCTCTGAGGTCCCGGGTTCGATCCCGGTTGGGTCAATATAGAAAACAAACTTTTCTATATTGGCTCAGGTCTGGGTGTTTGTGATACCACCGTTGTCTCTGATTTTCATAACACAAGTGCTTTAGCTACTTACTTTAGAATCGGAGCAATGTATGTGATGTTGTCAAATATATATATTAATATTATATTATTTAAAAAAAATAGTTTGACTTGCATTCAGGAACCAAATGATCAATAGTCTAAGTATTTGATGAATAGTCACCAAAATATTTATAAAAATACGCGAAGCTTTACCACATTTGACAAAAATGTATAGGTATGCAAGAAACATAAATAATCTGATGTTACATAAAAGAAATGTAAAAGCCAAACAACTATCAACTGTAACTTAAGCTTCATAAAGACAAATTTCCCAGAGCAAAGTCACAACTGAAGGACGTTTAAGCCAAGTCTGAAAATGAGTAACGTGGCGATACAGCAGTACATTGACCTTTTGTTATCTAACCAAGATTCTTCTGTGTACTTTAGTTAGGCCAAGGAGGTTTTGTTTCAGAGATTATTTGACACAGTGGGAGGAAACACAGTAGCAAAAGAGTTAGAGGGGGAAAATATTGGGAAGCAAAAAATTTTTTTGTTTCTTTTGCTTGCGAAATTACTCAAGTGTTTACAATATACGTCATTAGGATGTCTGTGCTCGTGTGGGTTTATCTCAAAAAGTTGTTCAAAGATTAAAGTAAAGTTGCGCACACTGCACACTAAACTTTGTTTTCAACGATTATAAACAAGTAGGTATGTATAATTAACATCCACACGGTGAGAGGAGGTCAGAAAAAAAGAAGAGAAAAATAAAATTAGCATTTATCCTATCATATTAATATTATACCTAAATGCGAAAGTTTGTGTGTGTGTGTGTGTGTGTGTGTGTGTGTGTGCGTGTGTTTGTTATCTTTTCATGCCTAAACGGCTGAACGGATTTGGACGAATGATACTTTAGATATTTCAGTAAATATAGCAACTATAGACATGCAATTTCACCAAGAGTTTGGAACGCTACATACGATAATTCTCAATTACCGTTCTGTTCACAAGACAAAGCTTCCCTACTGTCTTCCATACATTACCAAGCCTGATTTGAATTAGAAAATTGAACCAGTAAATTGGAGCGATTTACTGTGAAGCAATTTATTTGCAAATAATGCGGAGAGCGAGTTTAATTTCGTCGGGATTTTTCACGAGTGGAATTGTTTGCTCGCGTCAGAATTGCTCGTTTACTGTTTATTGTCACTTTTTAATTTAAATAAAATTTGAGGTTCGATACGGATAAGCTTTTAATAATCTTTTACGACCTAAATCGCGCCATATGGTATTCAACATTCCAATTAAATCTTGTTTAATTGGAAAATTTGTAAGTGAAGTGGAAAATGGTTTTTCACCTCTGCTTTTTGGTGGGTTCTGGGTAGCGATTGATGTTTTCCGTCAAATATGATTCAGCTGGTTGGGGACGAGTAGGAGTATATTTCGACATCAGCCATTTTAATGTCCCCATTGTGTCATTTTAACTGCTGGGGGCTCTTCTTTAGGGATCGATAAGGAGGATGGGCCATAACTCTCCATGTGGACCCAATGCGGATTGGTGGGTGTTAACGACTGCAAATGCAGATGGGACTAACGGCTTAACGTGTCTTCCGAAACACGGAGGAACTCGAGATAATAAACACCGAGCTCTCAGTATACTTATAATCTCCTTAGACAAATTATGTCTGTCATACTACTTACTACTTACGAAACTTTATAGAGCGCAGACAATGGTGATTGCAATTTCAAATCTGACTGCGATGTAAAATGGAAAAATGCAATAAAATTCAAAGAAATTGTTTGCTGTTTCATAAATTTTAAGCTGGCTTGCGTAGAGAAATCTAGTAGTAGCCTCAGTACTTTGTTTATTAAAAATAAGATTTTATGTGAAATAAGAAAATAAATAGTTCTTACATGCAAAACCTAACATAAATAAAACAGAATCGTAGAAGGATGTCCGATGATTATAAAAATCGCTTGTCATCTTTCGGTTCGCCAGAACAATAGGAAACTTGAAACAAAAAATGTCACCATTTCCCTCAGACAAACGTAAACGTAAAGTGTAATTATGATAGATAATCGTCTCTCTAGGGGCCGGAGGAAATATCGCGACACTTCCTTTCTGACAAATTTCTTTTGTTATTTACCTCTGAGGCAAAGTAATTACATTTTTTACGAGGAAAGAAACAACGTCTAGGGAACACCATTAATGGTACGGAACCATCTACGCGTAAAATCGGACTAAGGCTGTTTTGAAATATTGTTGTGAACGGATGATAAACTTTTTGAAATACTGGGACAGTATCATCAGCAATATCTATTCTGAATAACATAAAAATAATATTAAGATAACAAAGAGGCACTTTTGTACAAGACAAATATTATTTTGTCTTAACTATTTTATCGCTGTTATAGAACAATGTATTTGAAGAATTTTTAAGACTCATATTTGACACACTAACTAGAGGACAGAGACAGTGCAATCAATCTAAGATTATGGTGTGTTTGGAGAGATCTCTTTCCGAGTAAATGTGGTCATCTTGAAACGAAATAAATGTAAGATAACTATAAATAAATAAAATATAAATAAACAAATAAATATTTGACAACATCACATACATTGCTCCGATTCCAAAGTAAGTAGCTAAAGCACTTGTGTTATGGAAATCGGAAACAACGGTGGTATCACAAACACCCAGACTTGAGCCAATATAGAAAAGTTCGTTTTCCAAATTGACCCAACCGGGGATCGAACCCGGGACCTCAGATGGGGACACCTTGAAATCTGGTGTACAAAGCCACTCGACCAAGGAGGTCGTCAAAGAAAAATATTTCTTTAATTATTTAAAAAATCAGAACATTTGACTTTAAATATAGATTTAAAGTCAAAACTGTTTCAAACAAAGACAGCTACACATGCCACAAACAAACTCCCCAAGGAAGCGTTGTAGGTACTAAACTTATTCAAGCATGACACCGGCCCGACCACGCGTGACATGTCTTTACACAAACAAATTTATGCCCCTTACTTGCCAAACAAATATCCCCTTTATTTCCATTGAATAGAACCCACAGAGCATGCAAATGGACGCTTTGTGCATTCATGTATGAGGTTTTATTGCAGCACAACTTACTTTCGATGTATTATAATCTTTGCGGAGACAGAAAAAATGGAAATGATTTCAGATCATAAAGCATTTTCAACATAGATACAAAGTAATATATACTAGAACAATTACTAAATTCCGAAAATATTCGCAGCGCCTGCAGCACACCTCCGCCGCGAAACAATACCAGCGAAACCGCAGTAGTTCCGCCATTATTTGTCTTCTATTGACAACGATATATGACGATCACATCTACATTGCGGTTTCGCGTCATTATTTAAGCGGCGGAGGAGTGCTAACATTCCGAACTGATCGGGCGGAATTATGCATGAAAGAGACAGCATCATAGTCAAATCTAAGCATTAGAACAGGCTGTTTCGCATCTGTTTCGCTTGTCATACAACTGACAATTCATGGCGAAACCTACTGCGGTTTCGCTAGTATTGTTTCGCGGCGGAGGTGTGCTACAGGCGTCAGGCACTTAATTCTCAACGTATTTAATAAAATTTAACGAACCATTGTTACCTTAAGTCGAAGACGAAACTCTGAATACGCATACAAAACTATCGATATCACCAAACACCAGAGCTTAAATTGATAGGTAATATTTATATCAAAATTGATAGGTAATAATTTTACTTATACGTAATACTAAACAACGTGGCCTTTATGAACCTTCCGTGATTCAAGCAATATATGTCTACCATGGGGATTCCAAAATAAAAGCAATATACACACCTCCCCTTTAATTACATCTGGTACATTGTTTGCTACAAATAGATCAATAGTTGGAGCATCCAATAAAATTTCAGTTCTCAAAATGGATCCTGGAGGTAACAAGCTGAAAGAACTTTTATCTCAAACGAAATAAAGTTCACGAGGCTTTGAAATCTAATTCAGTTACGTGTGCTTGCCTCTGTATATGAGCTGTTTTAGTAATTAAAGCTATGTCGTTTAAAGAAACAGAAGATTGTTTCAGACTACCATGAGAGTTTAGACTAGATGATGTCATGCACAGTCAACGGCACGCTATGCTACCACAAAATGGATCAATATCAATAAATTTTAAACTTTAATTCGAAGCCGTTAAGGTTCAAAATTAATTGGAGATTTTTGACAGTTTTGTGTAACTTGAAGTGCTGCTGACTGTACATACAAACGAAACTCAATGCTAATGTAGCCCAAGGACATGTTTGAACAAGGATGTTGGTTGTAGAACAAACCGTTTTTTGTGGATCTTTTTTTTAGGAATAATTTTGCTGTTTATATAATAAATTTTATCCTAGCTCTAGAGTCGAAATTTAGTTCTATAAAATTTAATTACTCCAACAGCCGCGTTGAGCGAAATCGATTAACAGTAAGTGCCTCACAATGGCTGTCCTCATTCTCGCTATAATCTATCGAGCAGAAGCAATATCATACAAGTTGAGATATACTTTTCAAAGCATATGATTAAAATATTTGGTGCACATAATAATTATAAATTTAGTCCAGTTTCATAGCACGATTACTTAGGACCTTATTTCACGCATGGGGGTGTGGTTTTAAGCCAAACCCCCTCTCCCTAAAAGTCTCGTGTTTTTTTTTACAAAATACTTATCTTAAAAATGTCCCCGCAAACATTAGATGCAGTTTATTTCGGTTTAAAAATCGCGCGTTCCTCGAAAAAATAAATACAAGTGATATCTCAGTACAGGAATAGTAAGATATACGGGGTGGAGACAATAATACGACAATAAATGAAAACATTTGTGACATAGGAGTATTTTAAAACTATCAAATAATTCCTAGGAATCAAATATTTTTTTTTTCAAACAAACTAAATAGCACGAAAATTAATTATACTGAAAATCGTAACTGAAAAATATTCCCTGTGTCTAAACTGTTGGATATTTTTAATTGGTTTTTTTTATGAGACTGTGGGAGCGTTCTTAGCTATACGACATTTAATTTATTGTCGCATTGTCGTCTCCAGGTTGGATAATCTGAGGAAATGGACAGCGTGCATGCGAGCACGCACGCGAGCCAATCCGCGTGACTGGAAATATACATTTTTTCTGAGTCTGACGCGTACTTACGTGAACCGAGTGCGTTCACGAATTTCTATTAGTCAACAGGGGCCTTACCGGCTAACTTTTAAAGCAATACAAAAAAGTTTTGACTACAATTTTTACATTTTGTTGCATTGAATTTCATAGGATTTTTTTATTCTTGCTTAAAAATGTCTAATAGAAGTGAATGTAAAGAAAATTCGACTGCGCTCAATATTTTTAACACTTTTTAACACTGATCTTTTATTTAGTAGGTTCAATCCCAATTGTATGAGAATAGATAAAGTAGTGTATGAAACTGTACAAAACTAGGTACATACAATAAAACAATCGCACGAGTGTATTACTAAAAACTATTTATTAAAAACCAATAACTAATAAAATGTTTTCAATAGTCGGGGCTTTAAAAGCTATAATGTCATATTCGAAAAATCTGTATAGTCAGCGTCCCAGTTTATCAAAAGCATGGGAATATAATATTTTGGCTTTATTGTTTATGTACAAATGTTTATGGAGCGTAAAATAAATTGCCGTCATATCTCCGTTTTATGAGGGAGAACTATAACATTATCACTGTTTCCCTAAACTTCGGAGAACGAGGGATATCACATTTTATTTTAATGCTGCAATAGAAAACGAATACCTGCAAACCGAAGATATATTTCAGACATTTTTATTATGGAATACTTTTAAACGAGTAAAACGACTACGATGTCAACAGAAATAATCAAACGATGTCATTATAAAAGTTCAGATGTTTAGATATTTGGACGTTTGTTACTCAATCACGCAAAAACGGCTGTACGTATTTGGATGAAATTTAGCACACAGATAGATTTTTTTTATCCACTACGGGTTAGTGCTTGGCCGTCATCTCACCTGATGTTAAGTGACGATAATGCCGAAGGTGGAAGCAGTTCGCTTCCACACACACCCGAAATCCTCACCACTGAGGAACTGGCTATCTTACCTCTAACTGCCGGAACATAATTTTTTTCTAAATTGCTGTTATGGCGTCAGACCTAGGTAATATGATAGCCAGGCGGACTTGAAGTAAGCCCTACCACCAACCCTAGACCCTAGTTTATAACCTAGATAAAAACATAGGATACTTTTTTATCCCGGTCAAAGGTTCCCTAGGGATTTTCCGATTGTTCAAGCGTTCGAAGTCGCGGGTGGATAACTATTTTCTACTCTTTTTGTTTTCATTAATAAGTACAATGAATTGTATGCTAAAAAATGAATGTTTTCTCCTTTCTTTCCTTTCATATAAAGCAAAAAAACAAACAAAACAGGCTAAGTGTTTAATTGTTTCCTCAAACAAGATTACAAAGGAAACAGAGTGATTAAAATGTAATCAAAGCAAAGTTCTTTTTTTCCGTACAAAAGATAAAAGTGGAAGAGAAATGCGATGCCCTTTGAGTAATGATACTGATGTAGAAAATAGGATTTGAGGAAAGATTGTTTCCGATGGGGCAATGAAATTTATTGGTAAATTGAGATTTAGTTACAGTGTAGGTATAACCTTCACTCGTTACAGATTACATGGACATGTCCCAAGAACAAAGTCGCATCTTCTAGAATTGTAGTTGCCAGTACGCAGATTTATGTTGCGAGCAATTTAAAAAGTCAGTTAGTTAAAAAAAGGAGTTTCTGGAACATTACAGTAACGGCAGTTTGTTTACTTCATTTACATGATTTTCACGTTCTAATAATAGTTTTTATATTTATGTCTGTAAAAATGTCTTCTTATGATTTTTGTTTTTCGGAATAATCTATTCATCTAACCTCGTTTCAAAATTTACTATCGTTTACATTTTTATGTCTTATCTGCACATACGATTGTAAATAAAATATTTCACTATCGTATTCTATTAAGTTCTCTTCAGAATAATCTAACAATAACATTTCAAAATTATAATAAAACACGATCTTTTAATACTTTTTCAAATTGTCGTAGAACAATATCCAAAAGTCACAAACGACGGTTCAATTTTTTTTAGGATTTTAAAAATAATTAATCTATCGAATAAAAAAGACTTAACTGTTGTTAAATTATTGAATTTGAAAACTCCAATGATAATGACCGCCACTGCGGAGAACATACCCGCATCTGTTGGATCGCAGCGCGCGAGATGCGATCTGATACATTATTGTTCGTTGAATTTAACTTCAGATAAGATGATGTTCGATTGGTTATATCAAAGTAAACGTATGACGAAAAAAAATAATTACAGTCCCGTATTGCTTATATGATTACAAATACATTAAAATTAAAATAAAATGTTTTAAATTTCCATGGTTATTGACGTTATTAGAATAAACTAGGTATATCGTATATATCGGAGTCGATAAAATAAACAGGTACATGGTGTAAATCCCGATATAGTTTATTCTAATAATAAAATTTATTTTGTCTTATATTTCCGTAAGATTTTGTTCTTGGGACCCGGTCTCACAAATACTTAAAGAGGTTAATTATGTTTTTATTTATAAGCGTAAAATCAATTTTGACATAAGGACTTATATTACCATTGATATAGACTTAAAACCGGTCGCAAATACTCGAGCAAAATATACGGAAAATATCCATAAAACTGGGAATAGTAATACGATACGCCCTTCCCTTAGATGAAATCACTTCTTCCCCATGTTTTTGTATGGCGTCGCTGGGAGCGTTATCACCCTAAGTGTGCCCTTAAACAATAATATCTATGTGTGCGATAAAATAACTTTATGCTTTTATTACTGTCACCCTCATGTTTTTAAAATTACTTTCTGAAGCAATAACAATTTTTCAATTTAGTCGCCGCCTCTGTCGAGTAAAGAAGAGAGTTGGCAGCTCGTTTCAGAACCTGAGGTCCAGAGTTCCCTATAGTGGAGTAGGCTTAGAATTTGTGTTATTATTCTAAGAGAGTAAACCTCTTACTAATAAAGCAGATGTACAGTTACACAATGGTTACTCTCTGCCAAACTATTTAAGTTTAACAATAAAAAGAAAGGGACAAAACACTGTGTAACTATACTTCTTTGTACAATCTTTATTAGTAAAAAGGTGGTATATAAAGCCAGCGACTGATTTCTTAAGTATAACACTTTGTAAAGGAGCGTGATATTCCCAAAATAAAAAGCTGATATTAACGTTAGCATCAATGTTAGAGTACGTATTTAGTGGTTAAAATAATTTCCCTGCTCATTACGAGGAGCAGGGAAGCACCGCAGGAAGCGTTCAAAGCCAGTGAATAATACAAAGCGAACTTCGCAAACTATCCCCAACTGAAACTATTAGAAACGCTAACCCTCAAAATTTTAGCGCAGTTTTCGAACGCGCCGAGCGAGCTAGGCTGAAAATGGTGTCAAAATGCTTTTCTGCTGTATTTATTATGTGATGAGCTTTGGAGCTACGAGAGAAATAATCAATATAGGTAATTTTTGCTTACACATATAATATGTACATAATGTAATATAATTTACCCAAGAAACAAAACATTAATAAACAGTTAACTCTTGATTAGAATCGCAAAATCTCAAACCTTTTACCTAAAAAAAAAAACAAAGCAAGAAATTTAACGATGCTATTCAGTTCAACCAATCAGTATCTTTAATATAGTCAACGAAGTCGAGTCACTTAAAAATATCACAATTGTTTACACAGACATTTGTCACTTTTTTTCACGTCATTTCGAGCAGAGGTTTTTTGAGCCAATTTATCATCAAGAGCATTTTCCCCTGTATGCCATCCGAAAGTATGGCATCCAAAAAGCAACATACTTGCTTTTACATGTCCGAAAATGGAATAAGCAATAAAAGCGGCAAAGGGAATTGATACGTCTCCGTCCGTATTATGTAAATTTTCATCTCGCCCTATACAAGGGTAAACAGCCCCAAACAAAACAAATTGAATCTAAAAACAAAACCGAGATATTCGGTAACATGTCAACAATCATGGAAGTTGCGTCTCTGGGGTGGAGTCTAGTTTATTTGCCGTTTTATACGGATTATTTTGTTTACCAGTACAGCGCGGCCGCGGAATTCGATCATAAACAAGCAAAGATTTCGATGGCGTCCTTAATTGAATTGTCGATCGAACTGCATTCAAGAACTGACTAAGTTTACTTTTCCTTGCAAACAATTTGTTGGTTCATTTTATTTTCTCGTCATATTTTTACTTTATTTTTTGTGCAAGAAATAAGAGTTAGTAAGTGTAGGTAACTCAAATTTACTAGAATGTAAGTTTATTCACGTAAATCCCTTTATGAACCTGGGGCCCAATCGCGCTAATTTCAACGTTAAAACCGAAGCTAAATCGTTATCGTTTCAGTTTCGCTTACAGAAAAATAATCGCTTTAGTTTTGATAAAATTCTTGAAAGCTATGCCTAGGAAGCCTACAATACTAATCTTGGAGAATTCTAAAGCTAAACGAAAGATGTTTTGGTAAATATAACCTAAATGACAACGTAACGGAATACAGAAAGGTTTTATCTTTCAGGATTAGCGCGATTGGGCCCCAGATAATCATAATCATCATTTATTTGCATAAAACTTGGTGTGAAAAAGATGTTACAAAAAATTGATGTACACAAGTTTTGCCATTCCATAATTAGCATGCGATGAGTATGTTAAAGCTATTTCATGCTAAAATTTATCAAAACAGATAAAAAAGCTACTATAAAAATCACATAAGGCGAGGAACAGAAAGACAATTTGGCCAACAATAGGAATAACCCAGATGTTTTCTATAAAGAAACGCCTAGAACGGTGCGCTCCGGGCATTCCGCCCTCCGCGGACCACAGGAATTTTTATTATCAATATTATAGTGCACAGCGGAGATATTTATGTGGTATTATTTATAGCCGTGTGGGGCAAGTGAAGTTAGAAAGTGTAGCTAGATACGATCATGAAAAGGTCGGTTGCTAGATGGGTGGGCAAATGTATTCAACCTTTCCTTTAACTATAACAAATGTAGTAGATATATTTGGAGAAGTAAAGTTTAAAAAGTATTTAAGCTCTTCAGTGTTAAATGCCTACAAAAACGCATCGAAAAACAAATATGGGGCGATTCATATACTATGCCAGCGGTTCTCAAACTTTTTTAGTGACGGAACGCTTTTGGAAAATTAAATATTTGACGGAGCCCTAAAAAAAAGTTGATGGCTAAAATGTCACGCAATTGCGCTCGCATAATTTTATTACATACTTCTTAATACTCCTTTAGTTAGACCAGTATCTTCGCGGTGCCCCCACAGAGGCTCTTCGGAGCCCTAAGGATCCGCGGAGCACACTTTGAGAACGGCTGTACTATGCAAACCTGATGTTTCCAAATTTAATTATGTTACATTTCTCTACACCCTGTCATATTCTCTGGCTGTTTTAAAAAACTACATTGTTGTAAATATAAAAATGCGCCTTTTATTTTCTCATTTCAGCACCTAGTAAACCAACAAACTAAATTGACTTAGATTTATCAATGGCAACTAACTTGGTTTAAAACGTGCAAGTAAGGAGTCTGCATCAGCTACGATGAAAGAACATTCTTGATTTAGTTTGACGAACCTATAGCAAAATGTTGGAAACAATTAAGATACCTTCAACTTCCATTTAAATAGTAATAAACTAGTAACTTTTGAGATTAACCCTCCAACAATAAACGTTACGGAAGTTGAGGTGCAAACTTACCTGTCAGCAGTTTACAAGTGATTGGAGGTTAATGCTGTTTTCTGTGTCTCTGGTGACATTGGGACATTGGATAACTTTGTGAAGCAACTTATTGTGATTTCTCTATCCCTCTGGATCAGTACTTTTTTGTGATGAAAGGTACCCTATGTCCTTCTCTGTACCCCTAACAACGTGTATGAACAATTTCAGTAGTTAAGACGTGAAGGCGCAACAAACAAACTTACGTTCACATTTATAATATTAGTAAATTAGTAAGAATTATACCCTTATACTCGTTCGTGACGAGTGTGACTACACTATAAGTGACTTGAACTCTTGATATAACCAGTTCTTAAACCTTTTTTAATATTCATCTCTCATACATAACTATTGATTTTTATTTATTTTTAAAACTAAATATGTTACGAAAACCACCATTTCTGTAATCATCACCAGAGAGGTATTATCTTCAACTTACACGAACTATAATACATAGTAAATACGAAGCTTGGATTTCTAACTGAGACGTCATATATTTCGAAACAATACTATCATAGTTGAAGACGTATTTCATAGCTCCAGAGTGCGCTAAGCGTTATATGATTGCACAACGCAACATGAAGCGTACACTGCCCTAATTGTGGTATTATTATACCTGGAATTGCTACTGTTTAATGTATTTACGACTTCAGCGAGAATATATTCAATTAGTTTACTTGCTATCGCAAATTCCTGAGATATACTTAATTTTTTTTAAAAGTCAATATGTCACTGCACGACACCATTTTGTTAATTAAAAAAAACGTTTACTTTAATTATTACAATATAGGTATCAATTAAAAAGCCTTTATGAGCACATTCCATTATTATATAATAATATGTCACATTCCATATAATATACGAAACAAAAATATATATATATTTTTTTATTAAAACACGACTGCCCTACCAAAAATTAACTAAAAAGTTAAATAACAAGTGTCATTGCAGTCGGAGGGACCACTTTGACTTAAAAATTGTCACACAATACGGTCCCGAGACTACATTGCAACTATTGTGAAAAGAGAAATATATGTAGCTTACTCCCGCAAAAAATATATATGCAAGACAAGATGCACCGCCCATCTTGCATATATTTTAGCTACACATATTTCTCTTTTCACAATGGTTTGGGACTTCCGCCAAGTGACGCCTGATTCAATCAAATACTGCAATGCAACTTATTAACTTTTTATTTGATTTTTGGCAGGGCCGTCGTGTTTTAATACTGGGTCCCCACCTTTTTTTTTTATGAAATTGGCGTTTTTGTTAGTATGGAAAATGCAACTTCTTTAAAATTCTCCATACTAAACGCCGATTTCATAAGTGGGGACTTAATATTTTTTTTTAAATTAATTTTACATACGATGTAAGCAGGCCTACATATACTTGATGAAAAATAAGCAAACTTAATGTCAAAAATCAAACTCTTTTATGAAATTACCTTTTCAACATACGGCCAAAAATCCTTTCATGCAGGCAAATCTCTCGTGAACCGTTATAAGGGCCAATACCCACCGTACCGTAAGAAAGGTAAAGCAGTTTTTTTTATTTTTTCAGGTTCTTTACCCAACATTTTGTGCTATAAAGCGTATCAGATTTTCTTATAATGTTATACTCGTGCCCTGATATGATGGCTCTTAAGGTAAAAATGTTGAAAATTACTTAAATAATATATTTTGCCCACGATGGACGGAACGGAACGGAGGCGGTATATGCGTTTGGGGTTAGAGGCTGTGTGTGTGTGTGTTTGTATGTTTTAATAGATAAAGCTACTGCCCGCGATTTTGTCCACGTGGACTTTGTTCAATATACGAAATTTCGTCACCCATTTCACTCCCTTAGACCTTGGTCTCCTATTTTATGTTATACGCGTCGTCTGACGTCAGCGTAAACATTACTATACATTTCATACGCCGACGTCAGAGTTTGATGGAGACCACAATACATTTAAATAGTAAGCATTGTGACGCTGACGTTGTAAGCGAGACGGCGTAAAAAGAAAATCAAAGCCAAAGATATTGGTTTCACGACAAAAAGTAAATTAGATATTTCCCTGTAGTCCGATCTACAAGTAACTCTATACTAAAAATGACTGCTAGAGAATGCCTTACAACATTAAGTCTATTAGTAACTATGTATGTACACTAGTGTCGATAATTCTTCTAGAAGATCGTAGGATAGTAGTGGTATTGCGAAGTTTGTCTAACTTGGGCTTTCGAGGAGTCCCGTAACGTCCCGTACAGTCCCGTAACGAGCGCCCGAGTAGCGGCTGTCGTGATATTCTTTTGCATCAATATAACGCGCCCGCTTGCACAGCTACTAGAATTAACAACTTTTTGACAACTTCGGAGAGTACAATTATTGTTCCGTAATTCCTAAAGTCTCGTGTATGTATAATACGTTTGTATTTTACCCAAAGCGTTGAAAACGAATTACAATGATTTTTTGTCTTTGATAACGACTACTTACTTTAATTTCTCAACGTTCCACAGACAACTACTATTATTTCCAAAATTCCACCAACTGAGCAAGTAATCACGTTTTATTCCATCCGGGAAAATGCGCAAGCAAAAGCTTGTACAGCTTGCGCAAAATAACTGTTAATTTATTAGAACATTTTTTACAATTGTAGGTACAAAAATGTTAAAAGCGCAAGCAAGTCTATAGTTTGGTTCAAGTTATATTGCGCGAGCTGTAAAATGTAAGCTATTGTAAATCTATTACCAGCTAAGTCCAAAGCTATACTTGCAACTTTGACTCGGGCATTTATTCCGCTCCATAACGAAATGTTTTACAACCAATAAAAGGCAACTAACTCCTATGAATCAGATAGCGGGTTTTATTGGAAGTGTGCATGATGCAATAATTCAAGTGGGAATGTTTGTAACTTGCACTGCGACTGCAGTCTCCAGGATAACTTACTAAGTTTACCTTTGGCTTACTTAAACTTGAGAGTTGGCTGTTACATAATTTTGGAACGCCTTCATGCTGTTTTCGACGCTTTTGAGAAGTGAAAAATGTAGAAATTTTAGTGTCCTCTCAGTTTAGAAAAAAATATAACATAAGTTATTTTCTTGATTTACTCAATGAATAAAGAAATTAAACAATCACAACAGATCTTTTTAATAGACGTAATTATATTAATATTGTCATTTATACCAAAATAATTGATATTTAACTGACACGAATGTTATTATTTTTACTCAAACAAACACACTAAAGAGAAATAACATGCTTAATACCCCTAACTTATGGTACAAACCAGTTTGACTCAAATACTTACTGTGACTTTTTTATTCTACTTTGTACAAATTACGTAATATCAAAATTCAAGAAAATAATATTCGGGATGAAAGAAGATATATCAGTTCATATTTTCAATTTCTTCAGTGAAACAAACCACAGTGTAATAAATAGCAACCCACAAATAAAAACAAAACAGCAACAGAACGATCTAGAAGCAGTAAAACAAATTGGCGAACAATGAAAAAATGCGATAGCCAGTTCGAGTGAGAACGTGCATTCGCCATTATTCAACCTCGCAATGTAAGTGGAAGTAACTTTGAAACTACCACTGTCTGCAGCTTGCAGAGTTTATGTTCCAGTGACTTGCCAGGAGCCACGGCAGGAATGAAGCAATTTACTTAATTTAAAATTTTATAAGTGGAAAATACGTCCTTCCCCACCTGAACGTGGCTCTTGCGTGGTAGGTTAAAAAATAAATTTGGACAGTTAAAAAAACTACCCCTGGTATATTTAGAAAAAAAAACGATTTCTACCTGAATAATTTATTTCTACGGGGATGAAGACTGCGTATTGGCAATTATTATTATTATAACGTATTATATTACTGATTAGGCTGTGCATAAGCAAGATAAAACAGAATAGAGGTATACCTGTGCGGATATGAAAAATATATAATTGAGAAAGAATATATTTTTTAAATATTTTTAGGGTAAGTAGGGATTTGTAACCAGCTACAAACCCAACTGTTTATTTTTCATAACATCTTTTACACTTGTAAAAAGAAGTTGTCATCCTTTTTTGAGGTACTGGATGTCTTACAATACATGTTTTTTATCTTTACATTATTAATTTCTTCTAATTAGTTACCCAAAGACAACTTAAAGATCACAAGTCTTCCATCCACCGTCTAACTCGCACCTTTCTCGAGTTAAATCCTACTTCTTTACCGCAAACGTTCTAAACGGCGGTATTTCACCATCATCCTTTAATACAGAACCCGAGCCCTTTCATCTGCTAAAATGAGACTGAAGCAACAAACGCAATAATAAATCAAACATCTTGGACAGCTCTCAGTTTGCATTTAAAAGTGGCTCATCATAATCTATTTCTGTTTTAGGTTTGACGAGAGAAATGCGTCATCCGGCTATGATAACCTACCTTATGAATCTGTTCATTTTATTATCATGTTAGGGCCGAGTGAAAATTTGAATAACTAGTATCTAATGACATATCTAAGTAAGTAAATTTAATAATATCACATTTGCTATTAACTTTACAAAAGTCCTTTTTAAAAATCTTTCACTTTGCGACAAAACTTCTAGGACTAAGTTCATAAAGAATGTGATATGAAATATTTTAGTTATATTTAGTCTAAGCAAATATTATCTGAAATACAATGCCATTTTGCCATTAGGAAGTTAGAGTTTTTCGTATGATGTAAGTTTATTAATGTATTTCCCAAATTCTTGGCACCTTTTCGGGGGTCGTGGTCACGGGGTGCTTATATAATTTTTTTAATTATTTTAGCGTAGTTAACTTATAATCATCCTCGGCCAAAAATTCGGCCAAAAAATATCGAATACTTTGTTTGTAACAAAAATATTACAACCAGAAATTTAGAACGAATAGCAAACGCGGCAACAATTTCCTCGCACAACCGAGTTAATCTTTATTCTCATTTCCATCTCGGTCAAGTTATTCGAAGTAGTAATAAAGAAATAAGACACTCGGTATTCTTCCCGCATACACCATTATCCAGACTACGGCGAAAACAAATTTCCTTGCGACTTGAAGTCGGAGGAGTTTAAAACCCGCAAAATGGTCGACTAAATCCCACAGAACACTATCAGGGACATAATGTTCTGCGACGTGATCCATTAAGGGAGTAAATAGCAGTTTTTTTGGAATAAAACGGGAGTGAAGCGTGAACCAGGATTTGCGTTGCGATTTGCGTGAGCACTGGCGTGATAAGGGAGCTTTCATTATAATATACCTAGTTGGTATATTCAATTTAATAATAATAAATATCTAACAACATCACATACATTGCTCCGATTCCAAAGTAAGTAGCTAAAGCACTTGTGTTATGTAAATCAGAGACAACGGTGGTATCACAAATACCCACACCTGGCCCCTATTTCACAGACGTGACAATTGTAAATTACAATTACAATTTGATCTACGTTGTGGTGTCTGTGAGTAGTTAGATCAGTATATTTTCTAATTTCAAATTGGCTGACGCCATGGACACCAAATTGTCATTGTCATTTGCAATTGTCACGTCTGTGAAATAGGGGCCTGAGCCAATATTTCAAGTTCGTTTTCTAAATTGACGAAAACCCGGGATTGAACCCCAGACGTCAGAGATGGCGACCCCTTGAAACCGGTATACATAGCCACTCGACCACGGAGGTCGTCGTTTGGTTGATCATTTGGATGGCTTTAATTCAGTAATGAGCAATTCACGTATTGAATGAAAAACCCTACATTGGAAGACTTGTGGGGAATCGGCAAGAAATTGTCTCTTTTCCTATACTTACAACTGAAATTATTATGACGTCACATTATGATTTAACTCATAAATAATATGTAAGTTTATTATGACGAGTTTGATTCGACCACAATTAGATTTTCTATGTTTACCGTAATTACAGAACACAAATAATGTAATTTTTATAGTGACGATCGATCGTGCTGTGTGATCCATTTTCAATTTGGAGATGAGGAAAATAAAATCATAAGAAACATACTAACATCTTTGTAAAATCTTGAATCATCTCGACTCAAATATGCAAAGCTACTATAATAAACAGACAAACATAGAACCTCCTCCTTGTTTTGAAGTCGGTTAAAAAATATGAATGAAATCTCTAACCCTATATCTGTCAAAAGTACTTGATGATTGAGCCGGGTCGAGTAAAATACGCTCGAAGTGAATTTAACGGAGCGATCAAATGCGAGCGCAAAAAGTCGAAAATGGATTCATCAGCGAAACGTTCGGACAGATTACCATTTGTTTCCCCGCTGCAGCGTTTTCGAACTTGGATACGATGATGTAAATTATTTTTTCGACATCCACAGTAGTGAATGCAGTGGACTGTATAGAGTTTCAGAATCTAAACTGAGTTGGCATGCCAGTTGGTACTTGTGTAGACTCGAAAATTATTTGTAACAACAATTTTTTTACTATGTTTTTTTATTTTCATTTTCACTTTTTTTATTGTATTGTACAGACACGTCTAAAAATATTTAAACAGTGTCGCTTTCTTGTTGTTGTCCTTTGTCATCGATTTCTGTTGAAAAAAGCAAGTACTTAATTAAAAAAGTCGGGATTTTAGGTAGGTGTGTAAAGACCTTTTATTTTTATTTTTTACGAGTATCTTAAGTAACGTACTTATAAGTTTTATGCCTGTAATTTTAATTAAGCCTTTTTTTATGTTCCTCCAAAATTAACAAATGAGGAATGATAAAAATTAATAATTAGTAATACTAAATAATATACTAGAAAAAATAGGACTCGCACCAGATCATGTTCTCGGACGGGAATCGAACCCGCGACCTTTGGATAACCGGTCCAATGCTCTGACCGCTGAGCTACCGAGTCACTAGTGGGAACGTCGAATTTCTTCTAGTATATCAACTCTTACGCTGCAAGCCAGCGCCATCTCACCAATGTAGAAGGAATTAACTTCAACATTCAACTGAACATCTTTCCAGATATTTTTAAACAGTTGATTAAGATGAGAAAGCTTTTTAACTATTTGAAATTTTGAGATTTAAGCATTCACAATGCTATTTTTATATAATACTAAATAATATACTAGAAAAAATAGGACTCGCACCAGATCATGTTCTCGGACGGGAATCGAACCCGCGACCTTTGGATAACCGGTCCAATGCTCTGACCGCTGAGCTACCGAGTCACTAGTGGGAACGTCGAATTTCTTCTAGTATATCAACTCTTACGCTGCAAGCCAGCGCCATCTCACCAATGTAGAAGGAATTAACTTCAACATTCAACTGAACATCTTTCCAGATATTTTAAACAGTTGATTAAGATGAGAAAGCTTTTTAACTATTTGAAATTTTGAGATTTAAGCATTCACAATGCTATTTTTATATAATACTAAATAATATACTAGAAAAAATAGGACTCGCACCAGATCATGTTCTCGGACGGGAATCGAACCCGCGACCTTTGGATAACCGGTCCAATGCTCTGACCGCTGAGCTACCGAGTCACTAGTGGGAACGTCGAATTTCTTCTAGTATATCAACTCTTACGCTGCAAGCCAGCGCCATCTCACCAATGTAGAAGGAATTAACTTCAACATTCAACTGAACATCTTTCCAGATATTTTTAAACAGTTGATTAAGATGAGAAAGCTTTTTAACTATTTGAAATTTTGAGATTTAAGCATTCACAATGCTATTTTTATATAATACTAAATAATATACTAGAAAAAATAGGACTCGCACCAGATCATGTTCTCGGACGGGAATCGAACCCGCGACCTTTGGATAACCGGTCCAATGCTCTGACCGCTGAGCTACCGAGTCACTAGTGGGAACGTCGAATTTCTTCTAGTATATCAACTCTTACGCTGCAAGCCAGCGCCATCTCACCAATGTAGAAGGAATTAACTTCAACATTCAACTGAACATCTTTCCAGATATTTTTAAACAGTTGATTAAGATGAGAAAGCTTTTTAACTATTTGAAATTTTGAGATTTAAGCATTCACAATGCTATTTTTATATAATACTAAATAATATACTAGAAAAAATAGGACTCGCACCAGATCATGTTCTCGGACGGGAATCGAACCCGCGACCTTTGGATAACCGGTCCAATGCTCTGACCGCTGAGCTACCGAGTCACTAGTGGGAACGTCGAATTTCTTCTAGTATATCAACTCTTACGCTGCAAGCCAGCGCCATCTCACCAATGTAGAAGGAATTAACTTCAACATTCAACTGAACATCTTTCCAGATATTTTTAAACAGTTGATTAAGATGAGAAAGCTTTTTAACTATTTGAAATTTTGAGATTTAAGCATTCACAATGCTATTTTTATATAATACTAAATAATATACTAGAAAAAATAGGACTCGCACCAGATCATGTTCTCGGACGGGAATCGAACCCGCGACCTTTGGATAACCGGTCGACGTTCCCACTAGTGACTCGGTAGCTCAGCGGTCAGAGCATTGGACCGGTTATCCAAAGGTCGCGGGTTCGATTCCCGTCCGAGAACATGATCTGGTGCGAGTCCTATTTTTTCTAGTATATTATTTAGTATTATATAAAAATAGCATTGTGAATGCTTAAATCTCAAAATTTCAAATAGTTAAAAAGCTTTCTCATCTTAATCAACTGTTTAAAAATATCTGGAAAGATGTTCAGTTGAATGTTGAAGTTAATTCCTTCTACATTGGTGAGATGGCGCTGGCTTGCAGCGTAAGAGTTGATATACTAGAAGAAATTCGACGTTCCCACTAGTGACTCGGTAGCTCAGCGGTCAGAGCATTGGACCGGTTATCCAAAGGTCGCGGGTTCGATTCCCGTCCGAGAACATGATCTGGTGCGAGTCCTATTTTTTCTAGTATATTATTTAGTATTATATAAAAATAGCATTGTGAATGCTTAAATCTCAAAATTTCAAATAGTTAAAAAGCTTTCTCATCTTAATCAACTGTTTAAAAATATCTGGAAAGATGTTCAGTTGAATGTTGAAGTTAATTCCTTCTACATTGGTGAGATGGCGCTGGCTTGCAGCGTAAGAGTTGATATACTAGAAGAAATTCGACGTTCCCACTAGTGACTCGGTAGCTCAGCGGTCAGAGCATTGGACCGGTTATCCAAAGGTCGCGGGTTCGATTCCCGTCCGAGAACATGATCTGGTGCGAGTCCTATTTTTTCTAGTATATTATTTAGTATTATATAAAAATAGCATTGTGAATGCTTAAATCTCAAAATTTCAAATAGTTAAAAAGCTTTCTCATCTTAATCAACTGTTTAAAAATATCTGGAAAGATGTTCAGTTGAATGTTGAAGTTAATTCCTTCTACATTGGTGAGATGGCGCTGGCTTGCAGCGTAAGAGTTGATATACTAGAAGAAATTCGACGTTCCCACTAGTGACTCGGTAGCTCAGCGGTCAGAGCATTGGACCGGTTATCCAAAGGTCGCGGGTTCGATTCCCGTCCGAGAACATGATCTGGTGCGAGTCCTATTTTTTCTAGTATATTATTTAGTATTATATAAAAATAGCATTGTGAATGCTTAAATCTCAAAATTTCAAATAGTTAAAAAGCTTTCTCATCTTAATCAACTGTTTAAAAATATCTGGAAAGATGTTCAGTTGAATGTTGAAGTTAATTCCTTCTACATTGGTGAGATGGCGCTGGCTTGCAGCGTAAGAGTTGATATACTAGAAGAAATTCGACGTTCCCACTAGTGACTCGGTAGCTCAGCGGTCAGAGCATTGGACCGGTTATCCAAAGGTCGCGGGTTCGATTCCCGTCCGAGAACATGATCTGGTGCGAGTCCTATTTTTTCTAGTAAATTATTTAGTATTATATAAAAATAGCATTGTGAATGCTTAAATCTCAAAATTTCAAATAATAATTAGTATTTAAATAAATGAAAAGTTTTTGTTAATCATATTACATTTTTTAAACCTACTATGTAAAAGTACATGTTTTTATATACTTTGATACTAATTCCGTACAAACGACGACCTGAGTGGTGCAGTGGTTAACATGTCGGTCTACCACGCAAGAGGTCCCTGGGCTCGATGCCCAGCCGGGCAGAAATTTAAATGATGTATTTTAATTTCTGTGACGGGTCTGGGTGTTACTATATATAATAAGTATATATTTAAAAAGAATAAAGGTAGTACATCAGTTGTCTAGCACCCATATTAAAAGCTTTGCTTAGTTTGGAGCTAGATAGCGCTGTGTAAAAAAAAGGACCAATAAACTTCTATAATTATCACTAATCCTAGTCCTACACATACTATTGTAAAACTTTGTATGTTTAGATGATTGTTACTCAATCACACTAAACCGGCTGAATGGATTTGAATAAAATTTGGCACACAGATAGACTTAATAACCTGGGTTAAGTTATAGGATACTTTTTATCCTGGCTAAAGGTTCCCTATGAAATTTCTGAATGTCCACGCAGACGAAGTTGCCGGTGAAAGCTTCTATAAAACGCATAGATATTTGGAGCTAAAAGGTCTACATGCTGTGTCACTACAAATACATTAAAGCGAGTCCCCTCACCTAAGTAACCCCAAGTACCTAAAGTGTTATGGCTTTTGGGTTTCCATAAACGTACGCTGAACAGCAAAAGTGCTATTTTATGTTGATTTTCTCAGACACCCTTGAGAAAGTTCTGCGCGATGATGGGTTAAAATGCAAAGGAGTTGTTATAGGTTTTGAGACTTTAAGTGCTTTTTTGTTTTTTTATGAGTCTTTCCATTTTATTTAATCACTTATTCTTGTCGTGTAAATTTATTTGTTTATTATTTTATTTATTAAAATTAGATTCCAACTTCAAATATTTTAATTTAAATGATGAAGCTATATGGTAGGCAATATTATACGACCTTGTTCTGTGTAATTTAGAGTTCACTTAATGACTCAAGAATAAATTCGTGTTTCAGCAAATTGAAAAACACCTTCAAGAACCTTTTATTTTATTGTAAAAGCAAAGTTTTAAGTTGAAGTTATCTACAATTGTTTAAAAAATTTAAACAAGAAAAATAATGCTTTTCCAAAAAATATTTCGCCATTTCGTTAACTGTTTTCATTCTGAATGTACCTTTCAATGTTTAAACTTTCCACCCACGTTTTTACTACCTCCAAAAGGTTAAGTTTTCGACGCTTCTTGTTTCCGTAGACAGGAAAGCAGCCAAAACCCAACCGTACTGAAAAATCAAGATTTCTTAACAACAAAACACAGGAAAGAAACTTCAACTAAAATAGGACTGAAAAATACATTCTTATTGGACTAAAAAAGTTTCAAAATTGATTCAGATTAAATTAATCTGATGCGAGTTGGTAGGATAACTGTTGGTTCGATTCCCGTCCGAGAATATAATCTGGTGGGAGCCGTATTTTTTCTAGTATATTATTTAGTCTCATTATTAATCTGTTTACTTTACTGGTATGGATTATATTTATTGGTAACTAGCTGCCCGCCCCGGTTTCACATGGGCTGCGCCATGTAATAGTTATATTGCTATTTAAAATGACGGAAAAGAAAAAACGTACGTCTTTCTGTACAATTTTTTGAAAAATTTCTTCTACACAAACCTTATCCTGATAATAACAAACACAACAAAGAAATAACATGCTTACATACATTTCAGCGATTCATATTTATTTAATTATATAGATAATGCAATAGGAACAAGCAAATACTAAATAAAAATATAAATTAACTTAAGTTGATCGGAAATCTCTATTGTTATTTTGCAATGAGTAATCGGCGGACATACATAAAAAAACGAACATAGAACCTTCTTCTTTTATGAAGTCGTTTAAAAAGAATTTGGACTTAACAAAAACATACATTAAAAAAACCGTCGACTTGATAAACTCCTCCTTTTTTGAAGTCTGTTAAAAAAATACTTTATTATCAAATTAGGGAAGACAAAAGTGCGCAATCAAATGCATGCTTTTAATTAAATCAAAATATTTTGTTTGCAAGACAAAAGTATTTTAAGCTAAAACTGTTTTTACATATAGAACAGAAAGTAAACCTTTTCAGGCTTAACGCATTTTATTAGAAAGTTGGAAAATGTTTCTTGGATTATACAATGCGGCTAGATGCAGCTAAATTGTTAGCTTTAATGCTGCATTTTAAGACTAGAATTTTTATTAGTCGAGTAGATTTTTTGTAGCACGTGTCTCATTTATTATTAAACATTTTCAATACTGTAGTTACGATAATGAACAGGTTTTTTCCTTCTTTTTGCATCATTATTAGGAAGTTATCTTAGAAATTCACATCTGGTTAGAATTCCATAATTATTTTATCTTTATCATGTAGCCCATTAACACTTAGCAGAAACCTGAAATCGCAGAATTAGGTTTTATACTTCCCTGAAAATATACACACTTAGCATAATTTTTATAGGGCGAATACTTGTTTCGTAAAAATAGCTTACTATACCCATTATATCTCTAAATAGAGTCGATATGGGTTTAAATGTAGTTTAATTCTTATTAAAAATAATAGCAAACACAACTTGGCATAAGTAAGGCAAAAAAGACACAGAGTACAAAACCAAAGGAAAATATGTTATAGTATAAAAAGAACAGAATTCAAAAAATATTAATTAAAGATAAAAAACCATAAACTAGTAAATAAGAGGCCGGCTCGGCAACAGTACTAACCTTAAGCATTTCATTTTCATTATTATAATCGTTTACACCATATTATAATTAAAATGAATATAAGGAGTTGTCGGAAGAAATTAACGCGCGCGGAACCCATGGTGTCAAATTCCACACCACACTAAAGCAAAGCGAGGGCGGGTCGCTAGTGTTTTAGTGTTTTGAAACAAAAAACAATTTAATTGATTCCAAAAGTAGTCAAATTGGCATCCTGTTTGTAATCCTTAACTTTTTGAGAGCTTACGGGAAAGGCATTTGTGTATTGCACCGAGATTTTATCCCTGTTTCGCCTGTTTCAGATTTGGTCCGAGATAGCCGCAATTCATTTTAGTTTTAGATTATTTTTACTTTTCTGTTGAAATTAATTTATATTAATATTTATATATATATATATATATATATAATTATGTTAGAACAAACTCAGATAGTGGAAAAAGCTAGAAATAACATTTATAATGAGAAAAGCCCGCGAGTGTAAGAGCTGACCTGAAAAAGTTAGAACCCAAGTCGCCGGAGCTTAATGGAATAGAAAAAATATTATATTACTTCAATGTGAACAATGCGCAGTGTTGGACGGTAGCAGCCCGCGAGTGCAAGAGTGCTGACCTAGCGCCCCCACAATCAGTTTATTCGTCGTTGGTGCTTTACCGGAATCGCTGTTCTTTCCAACCGATTCAATGAGAATGATTTAAGACAAACCTTTTTAAAATGTATTGAGCTGAAGTTTTTATGATTTGTTATAATGCAATTGGTTTTTCAGTTGAGAATCTGTGAGGTTAAAGTTTCACGCAGTAAAGATAAGTAAGTAACCAAAAGTCAAAAATAAAATTATTCAAATAAACTTTATTAAGCACTTTTGAATCATCTATATTTTCCTACGTTCCAAGCTTTTTTAACTGACAAGAACGGGCGCAAGAAACTTATAAGCTTTAACAGAAATAAGTAACGATATTTACATACTTAAATTTATCGTTACCAAATACAATAAATGTGTAAAATCAATAAACTTATATAACAAACATGTCCACAGAAAAATATAATATACGTACGGGAACAGTACTTTTTTCTGAATGAAAGGTACCCTATGCGGTTTTCTGTACCCCTGATAACGAACATTTCATGATAATCGGTTGATAAGTTAAGACGTGAAGGCCCTATACAGGGTCTTAATGAATAAACCACAACAATTATTAAAATCGGCACACCAACGCCAGAGTAACCGGTGTACATACAAAAATCAAAAAAAAATACGGGTCGAATTGAGTACCTCCTTTTGAAGTTGGTAAAAAATGGGAAACCGTTTCTTCGGACCATCAAACTGAACAACTTTTATTACGGGACTAACTCAGAAAACGCGTAAAAAAATCAGTGGTTTCATACAAAAATAATATTATATCAAAAAGTATAACATGAAACAGTTTTTCCATTTTTGGTTCATTCATTAATACGTTGTATATTTATATTATTATAATAATTGTGTAAAGTCAGAGGCCAAAGCATCAAAAAACGACAGATTAGTACTTAGATTACAAAATAAAATAACTCAAAGGGAATATTAAATATAAGTCCTCCAAATGACTGGCAATCCCTGTGTCCCTGCTTTTTCTGCGAACCGTAACATTTTGCGAGTATTAACTTTTACAATAATCACAAAGTGTTCGCAATAAGCTTATGTATGTTTAAATCAAGATAACAAGTGAAAAACACCACGCAAACGATGGTGAAAATTACGCTTAAGCTTTCTCGAACAGAAAGTTCATTTGTGCGGATTCCGGGCGCTTATATTTTGTCTGATTAAGATAAATGATCGCCACATTAACACCCCATCGTATATACCTAATGATAAATGAACCACAACACTTGGTTTCGACTATTAACTATGAAATGATTTGCATTTGCAATAGAAAAAATATTATTGCCTATTGCCTATCTCCTTAACAGGACTACAGGAAAAGGTTAGAACAAAAAGTTGACTTTTATTAATAAAAAAAGAAAACTCAAACAAAAAAGGACGTTTAACAACGCTTTCGAAATCCTAAAATAAACTAATGTGGTATGCACACTGACGACTAAAGCCATACGACTTTTGTCGTAAGGCGAAAATCGACTGGTAAATGGCAATTTGGCTTAGGCTGCAGGTGACTGAACAAATTGATCTGATCCGGTGGCCAAAACTGGAACTATGTGTTATTACATATTGTTACCTAGGTTACTACATGGACGACAGCGCCACCATCACCGATGTGTCACCTGCCATTCAATTTTTCAAGAAACTTGATAGGTGACTAAAGTCAATCGTCACAGGTGACAAAAATCAACCCATGTAATTAGCCTATAATGCAGTATTTACAAGGGTGACTAAAGCCATACGACTTTTGCCGCAAGGCCAAAATCGAGTGTAAGTGGCAATTCAGCCTAGGCCGTATGTGACTGAACAAACTTATCTGATCCGGTGGCCATAACTGGAACTATGTGTTATTACAAGATTGTTACCCGTCACCAATGTTTCACCTGCGATTCATTTTACAAGCGACTAGACAGGTGATTAAAGTCGACCGTCACAGGTGACTAAAATAAACCCATGTAAATAGGCCATTAGATGTCATTAAGACATAAACATTATGTTAATATTGTAAAATTCTACTTTGCCACACAGCAAAGTAGAATTAATAAGAGATAGGAAAAATATTCAGGCTCTATTTTAGATGTATGTAAAAAAGTTCTGCATGTGAAGGTTTTGATGACGTCATGTGTAAGATGGTGTACTTAATTTAATGAAACCTCTTAATTAATAACAACGTGTAGGCTAGAGCGTATATCGTGGTTACGCTTTGAAACTCCGCAAAGCAAACCACATAATGCGTACAGGGGCTCTATTTTTTAAATCATTCGCTGATCATTCGGTTGGCGTCGAGCGCTCTTTACTACTCATTTTAACTGGACAGCCATGCTGTCGAATGAAAATGAGTAATAAAGAGCGCTCGACGCCAGCCGAATGATCGTCGAATGATTTCAAAAATAGGGCCCCTGCATCTCTAACAGCGTACGAAAGTGACTCGGTAGATCAGCGGTAAGAGCACTGGAGCAGACATCCAAAGTCGCGGGTTGGATTCCCGGCCGAGAATATGATCTGGTGCGAGTCGTATTTTTCCTAGTATCTTATTTAGTATTGTATAATAAAAATAGCATTGTGAAAAAAATAGAACTTTACGTATAGAATAAAATATTTAAATTAATAATTTTTACTCAAAACAATAATTTTCTCTTTCAAAGTATAATACATATTAGGTACCTGCTTGAAGAAAGTGCATAGTGAGATTTGTTTGTTTTGTTATCTCATGATAAAGATGCTGGCCTTAAGGCTTTGGCATAAGGGCTCTTTGTTTGCACACAATATTAACAAACTATAAAAATCGCGAAAGATACATCAATCATTTTAAACTTTTCGTTTTGTATATTTTGCCACCTCCATCCAACTCTCAGAAAATTGTATAGGTACCTATTTTCATGCTGGGGCCGTATCGGCTAACGCATCGAACTTCGGAAAGTCTGCCGGGCTTTAAATTGAAACAGATAAATCGAGCCCCAATCGGGCCAAAATGGCGAACCCCAATTCTTGATGTCACAGGAACATCGATATCTTCTAAATAACTTGGGCGAATGGTACAATACGAAACTCCTTTACTTCGATTTATCTGTTTTAAGTTGAAGCTCGGCAGACCCGCCGAAGTTCGAAATGTTAGCCGCACTCGTATTATGCCCTTGATATCTGCTAGCATTATAATAAACGACGAACAGCGATTGCGCTGATAAATCAACTTTCGCAAGGGTCGGTCATGGGATGGGTGTCCAAAAATTTATTATCTCGAGCTCCTCCGTGCTTCGGAAGGCACATTAAGCCGTTGGTCCTGGGCTGCATTTGCAGTCGTCAGCACCCACAAATTGGGTCATGGCCCTTCCTCCTTATCCACCCATAAGGTAGGTAAGCCTATGCCCCACCAGTGGGGACATTAAAAATGGCTGATGGTCATTATAAACGATATTTCCAACGGTAGGTATTTATTTATAGTTGCATTGTTTGCAACAAGATTCTCGTTTTTGGTTCATCCATATTGATTTGACAGTAACTTTTGGTTGCTGTCATGTAACTTTTTACATTCCTTGTCGAATACATGTAAACGAATATTTATTCACCTTTGTAAAACAATATAACGTTTCCCTTTACCACGAAAATGTGTGCAAATGGGTGTTTTTAGGCTAAAACTCAGCGTAAGCGAAAATTGGTCGAGTGATAAATTACGCCTGCCCTATATTGACGTAACCCACGCTTTTCCTCCAAATGTAATCCTTCAGGTAATATCGTCGGAGATAGCAATAATGGTAACTTGTATTATACTAGCTTCCGCCTGCGACTTTGTCCACGCAGACATTCGAAAATCCTACAGAACCTTTTCATTTCATTTATTGACAGTGACTCGACTACATAAAACGCACAAACAAGGATTTCACCTCAAAATTGACATGTATAATAAACTACCACTTCTCATCACCAATTTGGTGACCAAATTTAAGATTGTAATAAAACTATTTTTGGAATCACCCCCTTTTTACAAAATTAGTGAGTTCCTGACAAAAACATGGAACCATTTTAATTTCGATTTGTAATATATTGTGTTCCTTATCATAACCATGCCAAAATTGACTTTTTATGACAGTGTTTATTTTAATTTAATTTGTTACAGGGTTTTTGACTTAATTAAAAAATAAAATGTTAATTTAGAATAACTTTACAAATGTATGACTTAAACCTAGTATTTAAGATTTATATAAAAAAATGTAACGATATGATATGCCAAATGTAACGTTCTATGTTATAATATGGTTAATAAATAAATAAATAAAAATAAATGACCAAATCATAACATAGAATAAATCTTTAATACCAGGTTTAAGTCACATAGTAAATAAGTCATTCTATTATTACCGTAAAGGAGACTTCAATGTTAAGTTGTACTTATTATTATCTATCTATTTAGCCATCACAGTAATAATTGTCTCGATATTGTCAGAAAGCCCTAAAATAAATTAAATTAAATTGTCATTCAAGTAGGTATAACTTTTCTTTCAGTACAGCCTGTCGATTCTGTAACTAAACTTGAACCTCACGTCGAATCTTACTTCACTGCGGAATTTTAAATCATAAATATGAAAATGATAGGCTATTTTTTTAATCACAAAAAAATTTAGATTAGACGGTAGCTACCTAAAACCTATTGCAATCGGTAAAATAGCTTAAATTCAGCTAATTTCTAACAACAAGTTCACGCGAAGTGAAGTCGGGTTCGAAGTGAGATACGAGTTTGGTTACATAATCGACAGACTGGCAAAGTCTGTTCACAGAATACATAATAGGAATGGTTATGATTAGGGACACATTTACAAATCGAAGTTATTTTGCTTCCACGTTGTGTCATGATCTCACTAATTTTGTAGAAGGGGTTTGATTCAAAAAATAATTTTATTACTTTTACTACCTTTGATAAAAAGTATTCTTTATTTTTAATCCAGGTTATAAGCTAGATTAAGAAATAACAATCCAAACATCTAAACATGTAAACCTTACATATTCTATAAACATCCGTATACATAATATTATTATGCTTTTATGGCAATCGAAAAACCATACAAAGAAATACATTTTGACGTCACTTTTATAAAGGTAGCGAAAATAACTAACTCAAGGACTTTCTTCCGACAAAACCTTTTAGTACTATAAAAAGGTCTTATTCAAGGTAGAAAAATATTATGGACTTTAATTGTTTCTTTTGTGTGTTATTTGTTTATTATTTTATTTCATTACGTATATTTGCTTCTGTAATACGATTGTATATTTAGTAAACGACTTTTTATTTGTTGTTCTAAGAAAAAATGTTAAGGCTCTTACTAGCATCACAGAAAAACGCGATTTAATTAGGATAATTTTATAATGTGTTTGAGATACAGAAGAAAGTGAGGCTCCTTAATATCATGTACACTGACGATGGCATTATTAAAACGATAGAATAAGCATGTAAAACATAAATAACCAAACAATACTCTAACAATGGAAAGAAAATGTCTGATATATTTTTTATTTTATTTATTTATTTATAAATCTTTATTGTACAAATACACAAAGTAAGGTACAAAGTAAAGACTTAATGCTAAAAGAATTCTCTACCAGTCAACCAACAGTAAACAGATAGACACGAATGCGGCACAAACAAAGAAAACTAATATTTACATGCATACAATATAAATATTACATAAAAACACACCATTGAATACATGTCTACATAATTTTATATAATATTAATATAATATATAGAAATTATATACATATATATATACATACACACCAAATACCGAGTTTAGAAAAGTGTTGACATTGACCTTCTCACATCACGGGCATAAGCCCTAAAATAAATGTGCATGAGCTTGTTTCTTAAAAGAAAACTTACTGGGAACACTTTTTATTTCGTTCTTTTGGCAACGTTATTTGTTCGTCAAATCCATTTCCCGCGTCATTGTAAACCACAAACCACATTTTGCGAAGACGCATCGTATTTAGAAACTGATTTAAAAAGTATTATCTGATAATAAACTGCAGCCGCTTGTTCGCTTGGCGACAAGCACGTAGCCACTCGCTTCTATTTTACTAGCAGGCGACATTTCCCGGCTGAGCGCGGTTTAATAAAGCGAGTGTCGCCGCGTGGCGACAGCTAGCGTTCTCATTTCGAAACTCCGGCGTGCTTGCGTTTTAATAATATAAAACTTGCTGCAAGCCAGTGTGCACTATTTAAATACAACATAAGTTGATTTAAAAATGAATTGTAAATAGAATGAAAAACCAAACAAACATTGAGTAAACAAAATTAGTTATCAAACACAGATACAATAAAAAATCTTTAAAATCAGTAAATAAACTCAAGTAAATTCACCTACATGTTTAATTAGTAAACCAACCAATCTTAGTTAATCTTTTATCGATACGTTATTCAAAAAGAAAATTAATCAAGACGGCCATTGTTTCTAAGTCTCCTATTAGCTATGTATATCTAAGTAGCTATACTCGTTTTTCATAAACTTAGTACAGTGATATTCTGGAGCACTTGTTTCTTAGATTAAAATACCAACATGCTGCCGGTCGAACACAGTATAGATACAAAAACAAGTATATAAAATAACAATTATGAAGTAAAGAACATTTGCGTTATATTATAAAATATGATCGATCATGTATGACTTTCAATTGACATTAACTTGTTAGGGATATAGGTATTTATGTAAGTACAATATATGATTTTTTGAAAAACACCAACAACCTCGCAGGAGTTTATTCCTAACATTATAACATAAACAACGACATTCATAAAGGACAAAAAGACGATTTTTCAAAAAAGCTCGATCAGCTGTTCGGACATTTGTATGAAGTAGATTTTTTTATTTCTCGAAAAAGTAGTAGAACATTGTTGTTTATGATGTTAGTGGAATCGTCTACGATTCCACTAACATCATAAAAATACAAAAAAATACAAGAATACAAAAATACTATGAAAACGGTTAAGCTTTATCTATAAAGCTTAACCGTTTTCATAGTATTTTTGTATTCATTTTTGAATATAAACATATTTTTTGTACATTTTGAAAATTATACGATTCATTGAGTACTCCTGCAACTCTTCTCCGACATAAGGCAGAATAAAGGTTGGTACTTGTGAATGTGAATGTTTGTAAAGATCAATAAATAAATAAAAGTAAAAAAATTACACGTCATACAACAATTTACAATACAACTTCTAATTTTGGAATGGAAAGTTCGTCCGAGATGTGCTTAGTCATGTCTTATCGTAAAGGATTTGTCTAAATTAGATCTAGGTTAATAGATTACATTCGGAAAAAAAGACAACAAAAATCCTGAATGGGACTTAAACCACCAACTGCGGATTTGCCTCAAAGCTCTTCCTACTCACAATTTATATTTTTTCGCAAGGTTGACATTTCTGACTATTTCCTCTGCCATTACTGTACACTGTAGGCTATTGTGGGCAGCAACAAAAGGAGTTTAATAAAACCGACTGAACCACAATATTGAGAAAGCTGAAACGCAATATTCAATGTGCCTGCCTCCACAATAGAAAAACATTTTGAATAACGAAACGGCTTTTGTTTTATCTTTTGCCAAAATTGTCGTTAGCCTAGTATATTGTATCATCTCTTGTACTTCAATCCTATGACAATAAGAGTTGTGACACAATACGCAACATAAGTACAATAATGTTAAGCTCCTCAAATTACCTTAAGTATTGGGTCCTTACCTATGAAATTGGTGTTTTTTTCTCACACACAGAGAACTTCATAACTTCTATGATTTAAATTCTCGATATTACATCAAATTATGACCATAGCCGTCAACTATCAGCATCATTAAAGTCTATTTATTTTGTTTTCTTAGGAATCAAAAAATACCTGAATGTGACTCCTTTTTTTGTTAGCGAAAATTACCACTTCACCCGTTGTAATTTAGCCGAAGCTTATTTTTCTCCCTTAAGTTATGTTGCCTAAGTTAGCTTAATGTGCAAATGTTTGTACATAAACAGTTTTATTACAATAACGTTCACAGTTGTTAAATAAATTATAAAAATGCTAGTGTGAAAAATGCAATTTGTTAAAAATTCTCTATACAAACGTCAATTTCATAGGTAAGGACCTAATATTTACTTTCGTTACATAGAACAAAAGCACCTATTGCAATCAGTTAAACATTTAACGTGCGTTATTAAATTATATCAATCGTGGTAAACATTGGACAAAACGTCAGACGACAAATTCTAATCAATGCTACAAATTGTTTTTGTTTTCATCGGTATTGTTGGAACTCACAGTAATTGTCTAAAAATAGTTAAATCAATATTATGTTCGCCTCAAATCATGATACTTACTAAAGGATTGATTACCATTTGTAATATACGAAATAATAACGATAGAACATTCACTTGGTTTTGCACGATTTCCATTCAATTAGCCTTCAAAGACAAACTGACCCATTCCTTTTAATAACGTTATTTTCAGGATGAAAACCAGAGATGAAAGCAAAAAATAAGGTAAATTATTTATATAACATATTATTATTTATTTATATAACATATTATTATATGTTATATAAATAATTTATATGTTTTGATGTACAGTTGCGTCAAGGACAAAAACGTGTATCCCCATAATTATACTAATGGTCAATCGTTACATATAATATGAGTTATTTACATCGTACTTTGTTAGCTTTGCTTGAACCCATTTTTGATGGGTGTGTCTTGCTTGACACAGTCGTCTTCCCGTTCCTCTTGCGCTCTCAACAGAGACATACCTCAGTACATTCTCTAAAACGTCAAAAATAATATGACAGAAAGTTGAAAGGGAAAGCGCATGGTTTGGAGGCAATATTACATGCGTTTGACACAAAACGAATTGAAAGTTGAAGCTACTCTGTGAAGACAGACTAAAAGAGAGCGAGTCATAGGCGGAAGCGGGAGATGATTTATTGGTATGCAGCGAAGATCAAACCATTTTATTCATTTATTTAATTTTAATACAGTAACGTTTGTTAAAGATAAATCTCACAAAACCGAATGGTTCGTTTGACTGTGCTATCTTCCGTCTCTTTTTTTGACTACAACTCATTAAATTACAGTCTAATAACCTTGTCCCATGTTCCTATGTATGTACGTACATGCATAAGCTTTTACCACATTTAAAAGAATTTACTTGATGATTTAAGGGCATTTACAACTTGAATTGCAAACTAGAAGAAATTCGACGTTCCCACTAGTGACTCGGTAGCTCAGCGGTCAGAGCATTGGACCGGTTATCCAAAGGTCGCGGGTTCGATTCCCGTCCGAGAACATGATCTGGTGCGAGTCCTATTTTTTCTAGTATATTATTTAGTATTAATTAAATTAAAGTTGTAATTTTAAATTATTATTATGAACTCGGTAAAGTTGATGGTACAGTAGCAAGCACTTCCGGCAAATCGATAGTGAGACTTCCGGAAACCTAAAACTGATAAGTAATTATTTTGTTTTTCGTTATGGCGGCATTAATAAATGTATGTAATGTATGTAACATCTTTTACACCATGTTAAACAGCAAATATATGATTATATCTTATCTTGTAAATACTATTTTATTAAAAGTTGGTAAAAATTATTAAATAATTTAAACATGATAATATTTACAAAGTTATCAAATCGCCAAAAAATAATAAATATTAAAACATAACGCCGTCAGATTATAACTTAGACCGTTTGAAAACTGACAAGGGTTGACGAGTAACACAACACAAAATTTAATGAATGGAATTCTCATCAGTTTCAAACTAACAACCCTAATTTAGGGAAGCAAAGTAAAACTATTTAATTGAGAGTTATCCAAATGTTCAAGTACTTACCTATTTTATAATCCAATCAAGTTTATCGAAATTCGAGTGCTTATTTGAGTTAAAACGAAATCAAATTATTTATTTTCGTACTAAGCCACAGTACTACTATTAATTCTGTGACTAATCCTAAAATTATGAGTAAAATAAAAATAAATAAATTTTAAATAATATATATGAAAGACACGACTGCCCTGCCAACTACAAGTGTAAATTTTTCTGTCGTTTTTGGCAAGGCACTAGTGTTTTTATTATTTTTTAAATTTATTTTTATGGTTGCATAAAGTTTAGTGCTTTTGATCCGTATAATAAACAACATTTGCAAAAGCTAAATGTATAACTTGAGGTGCTCGGTGGCGCAGAGGTTTAGCGCCTGGCCTAGCGATCGTGGTGGTTAAGCTACTTTCGCAAGGGTCAATCATGGGATGGGTGATAAAAAAATATTATATCGAGTTCCTTCGTGCTTCGGAAGACACGTTAAGCCGTTAGTCCCGGCTGCATTTGCAATCGTTAGCACCCACCAATCCGCATTGGGTCTGCGTGGTGGGTTATGGCCCATCATCCTTATCCACCCATAACGAAAGCCTGTGCCCCAGCAGTGGGGACATTAAAAATGGCGGATGTCGAAGTTAAGTGTGTAGGTATATAAAAACAATCTGTGTTATAATAAGACTGTTTTAATATCGTACGTTTTCATATCCAACATATCCGTCAAAGGCGAAAATACGAAGTTATGATATTTTTCCTCGCCCTCTGCACAGCCCTGTGAATCAGTGAAAAGGAATTGATAACTCAAAAGGCACACGATTTCAGAACTGAGACAGCTAAAAAAGGTGATTTTAGAAAGCTCTTTCTTTGTAAAATAGACGATTGGGTTTGAATTCAAATGTGGGGCATTATGCATTGACATGACATGTGTATTTTTGTAAAGTAGCACTGCTAAACTACGTGTTCCGTTTCGGAGATATTTTCGGGGAAAATCATATTTCAGTCATTTCGAAAAATGTTCAAAAATGTCATAAACGCGAGATCTACAGCTCTACAGAGCCACTAGTGTAACATATATTAATTTAAAGTAAACTTGAACTAAACTTAAACGTAAAGTAAATTTATTTTTTGTGATTGTAAAAATTACATATCTATGAATAAATTACAGTTTTTCTCAACTACAACCCTCAAAATTACAATCAACCAGAAAACCACAAACCGCATTATATACCTAAATCTTTTCTCCCCGAGATCCTTAAACTCCCAACTTAAAAAAGTGCCGGAGATAAAAGAAATCCAATATCGGAAGAGATATTGCCAACAAGAATGATGTAACTTCGTTATTGCCCTCTCTTAGTGTCATATGAACCGGAAAAGAGAGCAGAATGTTGACTTTGAATATGATATGAGAGATTCATCAGTTAATACAGATCTGATCAACGGAACTTGCAGTTTTACTTTACGTTATCCATTTTACTGATATTCAGATTTTAAATAGATCGAGGTGAGCACAATCTCGTTTTAAAATTTTTATATATACTTTTTATAAACTTACATTATAATATAACACTTTAACGGACACTGAACTTTAACTGAACTTAGTTGATTGAATCAGGCATTACTTGGCGGAAGTCCCAAACTAAAAGTTATATTAATATTTAAATTTAACTGAACATTTCAATTTAAGGCTTTGATTTGATTTTAGTTTGTTTGTTTTTTGTTGTTTGTTTGACCTCTGTTTTTTTCGTTGGTCGTATATTTAACAACTGCATTTACAATTGCATCTCCTCTTTAAAAAAATAATGAGTGAAAACTGTGTAAAACAGTCTGTAAAACTTAATCTATTAACATTTGGTTTTAATAACCTAAAATCTGTAAGTTCAACACAAGTGTTTTAAAACAAGTTTTTCATCACTGTCTTTGTCATGGTAATAAATAATGTTATGTTTTACGCGAAAACGTAGCAAACATGGTAATACGTAATCCAGTTTTTATTTGAAAATGGTTTTTTTCGTATGTCAGTCAATGTCACGAAAAACAGTATCTTGCACTCAACCGGCTGTCATTTAATCATATGAGGAGCTTCCAACATATTTTTTTTATTCAGACGATGCGATGCCTTAACATTATTACCGTTAAATACAATTAAATCCTCAAAATACGTCAATTACATAAAGCCTTTTGACCTATAACTGCTACTTCCGAATTAATGTTATGATTAAATTTAACTTTATCGTATCGTAATCGTAACACCTGTATTATATAAGTATTGAGAAATAAAAATAATATCAATATTATTCAGACATTTTAATGTTTATATTAACTTTTTTTTTTAATAGTGACAAAGAAGTATTTAATTTTTTTATGATGTCGATAATATATACACCATTACAATTTCCCAAAATTGTACAATGGTGTAAGTATTGAACCCAGAAAAGTAAAATTAATTAAAAAGTTAAAAAAGTTAGTCTGTAATGCAATGGTACTTAGTGTATATAAAAATCTATGAACTTGAATTACAAGTGAGTTTTTATTTTAATACTGTTTTTTTAATAATGCTATTGATAACCAGGCTGAAAATTACATTTAATAATAAACAATAAATACAAAATATTTACTAGTAAGAATACGTAATAGTCAAGTTGAACGTTCGATAACAATAACAACAATCATTTTAGATAAGTTATGTGTTTAAAGAGGAATAAAAAGCACATTAACAAATCAAGTATGACTTCTGATAAAATTAAACCATTTAGTTATTTTGTTAAACTTCCCTAACAAGCTTCACCTTAATCAAACGCCAAGCCTTTGCAACAAAAACTTTTCACACCTTTCAACAGTCAGCTGTCACTTTGATAAGTACTTAAAACGCAAAAATTAATTAAAAACGAGTACTTCACTCTTTTACCTCTGAAGTGACGGTGGAAATGAAAAGGCAACAATAAAGAAAAGAGTAATAAACTCACCAGTTTTCAACAAATCCTTTGTACTATAAAGTCACTCGTAAGTTTTTTTTCACATGTCACAATTCACATCACTACTGGTTCGAATCGTCACTGAACTATTTTCGTAAGCTGAACTTGAGCGGAGCGAGCGCGCGACCACCCCCGACGGTGGCGTGAGCGATACTGTCGCTGTCGTGCTGAGAGGGCACGAGCCACGAATGCCGGGGTCATACACTGCATTGAAACAAGGGAAATCAAACAAGTTTTTCAGTGAAAATGAGGCAGTTTGTGAAAACGGCCAGTATCATTTTTGTGAGCTTCATAACTTTTATTGACTTCGAGTTGAAGCGGTACGTATTTGTTAATTTATAAGAAAAGATGTCAGTCAGACTCTTTGCTCGCTGTAGGTATACCTATAACGCAGTGTGTCTAAGTAGTGTTATGCTTAGACCAAACGCCATGTGGGCGTATTGTCACTTAGGTCAATTCTGTTTTAGTTTAATACCGATATAGGCTTAGTGAGACTAAGGTTCATTCTTAGTTTTAGTTCAAGAGTGAAAAAGTCAAATAAAATTATTGTAAAAAACATTCAATATATGTATACTAAAAATAGAAACTTGCATTGTGAGATATAGACTAAACGCTTATTTGAAATGACGTTTAGGCAAAACGCGACTGGCACACTGAGGTAATTTTTTGGTAACGCTGCTCGACTGCTTATCTGGCATTTTCGATTCACTTTGACAAGGTCCCACCCCATTCTAATCGCGCGCGGATTATAACAAAATGTCTGGTGTTTTCCTATACAGAATACATATTTTTCTCATGTAGTTCACCCGAAATAAGAATACCGTTCAATAACATGACACATTATTAACTCGTCGGTGAAAAATAAACAAACCGTCAAATAAATCCAAATAAAATGGTCCATCAATAAATGATGTATAAGTATGAAGCCTTTAAAAAAACCGGTCACGTTACATACGAGCCGGCGATTTATGGCGTTATCCTGTTTATGCTCCGATAAGTTTGATGGTCGGCCCAATGGGCGTAGGGCTCCATTCGATACCGAAGCGAGATCAATTTTATTATGAAAAAGAAATTAGTAACCCGTGACCACAGCTGAAACGTTGGGAAATTTCAATGTAACAGTACGCACGAAAATCTTAAAACTGATACTGAAAAAAAAATTAAAGGCATTCACAATGTTATTTTTGTTTAATATATACTAGAAAAAATATCCCGTACCGTTTGAGATGCTACGGGTAAGTAATTTTTTTTCTAGTACCTGTATAATTTGTCTTAAAAAAAATTGTATTGTCGAAATGCTTGCGACTTGCGACTTTTAGCATATTTTTTGTTTTCCCTTTTCTTTCACAGATTTCTGATTTCCACCTAAAGTTAACTTTTTTTTACTATTAATATTATTCATAATTCGTAAACAAATCAGCAAAATAAATGAAATTGTGGACGAGTTTAGTTGGGGCGAATTAATACCTAACCCATTCTTTTTCATACCATACCCATCAACAACCTTATATATTTTAAGGTCTTGAAATAAACATATCTGCTTTTTAAATTTTGAGATTTAAGCATTCACAATGCTATTTTTATACAATACTAAATAATATACTAGAAAATATCATATCTGCTTATTAATAATTAAGTTAACTTTAACTAGAGTTTTGACCTACACTTTAAGCTTAACAATCACACTTCACTAAGCTCAAAATATTTTTCAGACGACCGAACATAGAGATACTTTATAGAAATATCTAAGATTAATTCATCCGACCCCTCGGTTTGAGCGTGTCGTTTGAAGTTTCCTATTCAGATGAAGCTGGCGTAAACTTATCTGGGATTTCACGGGGATATTTAAATTGAAAGAGTGTTGATATCTGCAACTTATCTGGAATGGAATACTTCTTTTCTAGCAAAACCGGTGAGGTTGGTATCGCACCTCGCAGAGAACCTGACATAGTACACTTGAAAGCAATGAATTAGACTTAGCTAAGTTTTTTTAAACCTGAATTATTAATGATGTAAGTAATAAAATAAAAAACAATTTTAAAGTTCCATAATTGATCTTTGAAATATTGTATCAACTTCATTTAATTATTATAAATAAAAATATTTGACAACAGCACATACATTGTTCCGATTCCGAAGTAAGTAACTACAGCACTTGTGTTATGAAAATCAGAGACAACGGTGGTATCACAAACACCCAGACCTGAGCCAATATTGAAAAGTTCGTTTTCTAAATCGACAAAACCGGGGATCGAACCCGCGACCTCAGAGATGGCGACACCTTGAAAACCAGAGTAGAAAGCCACTCGACCACGGAGGTCGTCCAACCAACTGAATTATCCCAACTGTATTCCGATTATTATGTCAGAAAGAACGCTTAGTCGATTTCTTTGCTGTCAAGTGTATTTCGATACCTGTTAACACTTCCTTTTAAAAAATATATTTCTTTCACTTAGTTTTAAATCGAAATAATAATAATAAATGCTTGGACAATTTCACACAGCGCCATCTAGCCCCAAACTAAGCAAAGCTTGTAATATGGGTGCTAGACAACTGATATACTACTTATATAATTTTTCATCATTTCAATTTCTGCCCGGCCGGGAATCTAACCCAGGACCTCTTGCGTGGTAGACCGGCATGTTGACCACCGCACCACACCACTCAGGTCGTCGAAGCTATGATATCTGAAACAAATCTATTAGATATTGACAGTCTAGTATGAATAATGGATCTAGGACACTTGGTCTTTATGGAACAGATTTATAATTTCCAATACTTTGCTACAGTGATTTTGTGATAAATCTTTACAGATAAGAAAAATAAGATAGTCAGTTGATAATTACGGTATTGTGTAATTTCGTATCCTTTTGTTATCTCAGGTTGTATTTGCTTCTCTGAAATATTTCAAGACTAGACAAACTGCTTGTTTTAGCTCTGGGGACAAGAATGATGGATGTGATACTAAGTCAATTTATAAGCGAAGTGTTGGCGTATCAGAAAATAATATTGAGAAAGGTCAGTCTTCACTATCATGTTATAATGGACAATGCAACAAAAAAATTACATGCCCTTTTTATTTGCTTTTCGAAGAGAGAATGAAAAAAGGGATAACCCATATATATTTTAGTTTTTTTTTAAATATATTAATTTACCAAAATAAAAATGTTTTAAAATATTAAAAAAATTGCCGGAAGTGACGTAGCTCTGAGGCTGTACACAGTGATGTCATTGCCACACAGTGCCTAAGATCACGTGGAAAACGCTGTAACTGTCAAACAATGGGATATTTTGAGTAACCTTTTTTATGTGGCCTACAACAAAGATGTCACTAAGGGTTTTTTTACATTTCATCTATTTTCTCCATAAAATTTCTTTAAAAATTCCACTCCTGAGGGGCAAATCTAGAAACTTTTTTTTCATTTTGACAAAATGTTTTTTGTCGTATTGTCCATTGTGCTTGACCAGACAAGCTTGTTTTGGTTCGACACAAAACCGATGTTGTATGCAAGTTTAGAGATTGCCAATACGTCTAGTTTATAGTATAAACCTGAAAACACAATTCCTGGACTTTTGGGGACGTGGACTACGCAACTGATACAATGTCCTTTTTTCTAACTGTAATAAAAAGATACACAAAATGTTTATACTGTTTAGTGCCAGAATCAACCCTATGATCCTTTTGGCTTAATTTATCACTTTATCTAAACATAATTTTAGCTTTAATTTTTATTTGTCTCGTATAAGTATTTAAATTAGCATAAATATGAATACAATGGGTTGATTGTTATATTGATATCAAACGAATTTTAAACCATAGTGAAGAAGTTTTAGTAAGTCTTAATTGTATAATATCTCAAGTATGACTGCATGTTAAGACTTTTTTCTTAGTATCCAATTAATGGGGTGTAAAATTAATGGGGGTAAGACAAGAAAATATGAGTTTTGTGTTGCCTGCAACTTAAATTACTGGTAGTATAAAATTAATCATATTATGAGCATCAGTTATTACCTTTCTATATATTTCTGGATATTATGTTTAGACAGAAGTGGCAAAGCTGTTAAATATTTCAGCAGTTGGATGATCATATTTATGATCATCTACACAGTCTTCTTCTATAGCATCAAAGTTATAATTTCGATTGGACGATTTTAGTCCACTACATTAAATACAAATCACGAAAAAATACGTATAATTGTCGAAAAATCTGAGTTCGGGAAGACATTATTAATTAGAGGTATCTTTTACTCACCTCTCCTTTTAATGATGCTTTCCTCTTTCGTAATTATTTTTTTAGTTGAGTCACTGATAGTGTAGAATACATTATTTCCAGCAAAATTAAACAGATTCGCAAAAACAAATGTCATGTTTTGTAAATGAGGTACCATTGCCGAGAGCGCCATCTACATAAGTTTTGAGTGATACACCTCATTGACAACAGCTGTCCGTTGACACTAAATGCTACAAATAAAAAAAAAACTTGGACACTAATGCAAGATGCACATGAACCGTCATGTTCGTATGACCGTCGGTCTGAGAAGGTATTATGGCAGATTGCCAGTCGTGAATCATAGCCACGCGGTGCCAACCACTGAAGATATAGGAATATTATCATTCTCACACACTTCAGTTGCAGTTGCGAAATATACTCCTTGAAAAACGGATTTCAAAGAAGAAAAGGTTGATTTCAAAAACAAAAGATAACAAAACTATTTCATTATTTCTTAATATATTATTTTTGATATCTTTAATATCAGGAAAGGAGTAACTTCTCCTCCAAATGATGAAATGGTAAACTACTTGATAATAGTTTACAATATCTGGGATCAAAATGCCCCTTTCCTTTTTCTTTTAAAAGTTTTAAATGTCACTTTTCTGTCGTTTAATTTAAATTACTTTCACAGAACTGAGTTGTATCTAGTTGTATTCGGTGAAGCAAAGTACCTTTTTGTTGTCATTACCCAAAAAGCTAATCGTATACGTTTTTTTTTTATATTTGACAACATCACATACATTGCTAGCTAAAGCACTTGTGATAAGGAAATCAGAGACAACGGTGGTATCACAAACACCCAGACCTGAGACAATATAGAAAAGTTCATTTTCTACATTGACCCAGCCGGGGATCGAACCCGGGACCTCAAGGGATGGTGACGCCTTGGAAACCGGCGTGCAAACCACTCGACCACGGAGGTCGTAAAAGTTACCAGTAAACACTTTTTAGAGTTCACTAGTTCTCTTGGCAGTGGCTGGCGATGTGCCAATAGGCATGAATCATAAGCTTAAACCGAACTCTATTTGTCAGCATTACACGGAGTGGAGTGCATTGGAGATGTTCCTATTTATACAATATTATTTATACAACGCTGAGCCGCTACTTTGGGAGTCAAAGTCTTATAAATTGGACACCACGAAGTATTATTAGAATGTTGTTTGATATCAACTTTGCAAACCGCTAACAATGCGTGGAATTATAACACTGTTTCATAAACTTTTTTTAAACTGTTCACTTTGAGATTTATTACTACGAATTTCCTTTATTATTATTTTTTTTTGTTATGAATATATTTACTAAAAAATTGCGTTGGGAAAGGATACTCGTAAGTTTCATATTTACCTCTTGAAATCCAGAGCTTTTAAAATGTAAAAAGTCTTAAAGTGGTATAAATATGTTAATTACATTTGCAGTTCACTTTTTCTTTATCAAGATACCTAGATTAGAATATCCATGAAAGTTAAAACAACAATATTTTCACACTTACAACTTTCGAAGATAGTTGGAGAAAGCAAGTCAGTGGACTTATACCAAAAATAACTTTAAAGAACTTGAGTTTATTTCTGGTTCAAACGGATGATGCGGTGGGAACAAAACGGTCACTGACACGTGTTTACAAAACTTGGAGTTACTTGTCTAAATAAAAATATAAAAAAATACCGTAGACTTGATAACCTCCACCTTTAATGAAGTTGGTTAAAACAAGCAAAGTGCGAGCGCAATGCGTATCTGTACTTCATTACCACGACTGAACCAATATGTAGACGTTTATTTATCCTTAAAAGTGAGTAGGTTAGAAGTTATTGTGATATTTAAATAAAAAAATACCAGGTATTTCACATCTATTTAAGAGTAACAGTCAACACACAGAATAATTTAAAAAAATGTTTTACCAAATTTAATTACACATGGGCTATAATGTTGCTTTAAACTTAAACAAATGTTTATGATGAGGTCTGAGCTACGTTTTCACAGGTTATTCAAACTAGGGCTGCCACAAACTCTGCTTTAGCAGCCTGAACTTTGTGCCGGAGATCATTATTTCCGACATGCATAAAGATGCGAGCCCGCCGGATGTGCAAATAAACGCAATTAGAACATGGTGTGCCGAGTGAGGAATGTCTTTAGAGATGATTTTTGGTCCAAGACAGGAGAAACCAGCGAGTTTAATTCGATTTAATTTTATTTACAACTTTTGCCAGAACTATGTCTACAAAGAATTTATTTTCCCGAGGGAATTTCGGGAATGAAAACGTGAGAAACAAACAGACAAACAGATTAGTTTTTAAATGTTCGGTTTGAGCAGGATAATGTGGGAAGGCACATTGTTTTAACGGGTCTCAGGTTACATTCTTGGATTTCTGGGCATATACCACTGAACAAATTTGGCTGCTTAATGCGAAAAGTCAACTCTGCTTGATTGTATTGAATCGAGGACGTCCACTTTGCAAAGACTTCTATGTATACTAGACTAGACAGGCTGTACAGTATCGAAAAATTGCTCATTAAGTTACGGTGCATTTACCGTAACTCCTTTAGCCTATTGCGAGCGACCTATAGAAACAATTGATGCGCCGCGAAGGTCGGTTGTGACACAATTTTAGTTTTGAACAGCTCGTCTATGTAATTAAAGTCATTGCAACTTTGAAATTTATTTCTTTATAACTCTGTGCTTTGGCGTTCAAGGTCAGATGATGTTAGCTAGCCACGCGAGCATAGCATAATAAGCTCTGCTACTAAGCAAATCGTGTCTTTGGAATTGAGCTCAAGACCTCTGAGGGCCAAGTATGAGTTGTGTTTTCATTTCTCGCATAGTTGACTATCGGATATACTGCTCTTAGTCAATATGAGTGAGTGAATGAGTGAAAGAGTACAACTCGTAATAGGCCCTTCAGAGGGCCTTACACGGGTAGTTGAATCTTTAAGCCACAATTAAAAATCGATCTTGAATCTCATAACTCAAACCGTTGGCTTAAAAATATTCGTCGCGGAGCTCACGGGACGGAAAATGGATTCGAGCCGCGGTCCCGCCGGTTCTCACTTTCTTTTTACCCTTCCTTAGCGAGCTAGTTTTTGCGACGAATTTCAGCAGCGTGAAATACTGCACTCGGAGTGTGTGCAAATTGAAATTAACCTTTGGTTACGTAAGCAGAGTAAAACGAGCATCAAGTTTATTGTTCTCGAATGTTCTCGAATGTACAAACGATTGCAGTATTTTTTGTGAAAATGTTTATATTTTAGCGAGCTAGTTTTTGCGAATAATTTCAGCGCCGTGAAATACTGCACTCGGCGAGTGTGTGCAAATATTAACATTTGGTTGACTACTTTAAAGTAAAACGGTCGTCAATAGAAACTTGATTGTTATAGTTGTTGTTATTATTAAGGTGCCATACCAAAAGTGGCATCGCTGTGTATTATATTGTAATAATAATACACAATTTTAATAAAACTTTACGTAGAATTTTTAAGACCCATAGTCTAGTATTTTTAGAAGGAAGGTCATTACTTTTCTTCATAGTCATACAGCCTTAAAGAGTAATTTTTGAATCGGTTTAATCTATTTGAAAAACGGTATCACCGCAGTCTGGTAAAATGTTTGTAGTAAAAAAATTTCACTTCATTACATTTTACTTCACTTAACTATCAAAAACATCGTAAAATAATATTTAAAACCAACTTTTACATCTCTTTATAGTAACAGCAGTTCTTTTGTCCGACTTACATTTTGCTAAAAAAATTATGAAATATTCCGGACAAGTCACACAAATCATTTTAGTTCCAAAGCAAATCAAGTAAAGCTTGTACTATTGGTAATTTAACAGCAGACAGGAATTAATTAATAATACTATAACCATAAACATACATATGCATTCAATGAGGAGCTCAGTAGCGCAGTGGTTTATCGCCTGGCTCTGCGACTGCGGAGTTAAGGCAACTTTAACTTTCGCAAAGGTCGGTCATGGGTTGGGTGACCAAAAATGTATTATCTCAAGTTCCTCCGTACTTCGAAAAGCACATGAAGCCGTTAATTCCGGCTGCATTTGCACTCACCAATCGGCATTAAGCCTGCGTGGTGAGTTATGGCCCATCTTCCTTATCCACCCATAAGGAAGGCCTGTGCCCCAGCAGTGGGGACATTAAAAATGGCTAATATCGATACTATAAACATCCATAACTTGGAATCAAAATTAAATATGTGTATGACATCACAAAAATCACTACCTACCAGTATTTGTAACAAGCTCTTGGCGGAACAGGACGTCATTTACTAAAGTGATGAAATTGAAAATGAAAATCCCGCAAAGATAGCGGAATCGCGTATTAAAATATTGCGGTATTTGATGAATCGTGGCGCATGAAAAATTCGGAACCTTTATTATGAAAATGAGGGCTCCATTCTGTCAGTTGAATCGTTCTGGTCAATTTCAATGGCTCCTGTTTTATTTATATCTCCATAATATCGTGAATGAGTTGGGTGAAATCGGCGAATAAGTTTGACGTGAAACGTACGGCATAAATGGATATGAACATAAATATTACGAGTTCTATAATTGTACCATGCATTTTAAATGGGAATTTTTCTTCCAAAATATAAGGTTGGTTTCTTAATTAAACAAATTTATGGATCATCATTATCAAAGTAGGTAATACATTTGGTCGGTTCATCACATAATAGAAAAATTTGATATTTATTTTATAATAGGAAAACAAGAAAAGTTGCTTAGAAATTATTACTACCTTGGGATTTTTGCTGTTGAGGTGACTACCATAAATAAAATACTAAGATCAAATTGCTATATAAGTCACAACATAGGAAATTATTTGAAAAATAAATTAGCTTAATAAAAAAAACTTCTCCTACAATCTCTACTGGACATTAACTTAAATTACTTATCTACATCATTTCCATTTAAATTCATTTTCAAAATTTATATTTAAATTAGTATTCAGTTAGTGAATGTAACAAGAATACTTAATTAACACAAATACACGATTCCGTTCAGTAATGGCTGCCAAAATCAGCCGCTTGTGTTCTAAGTTCCTTACACTTCTAAACTCCGAAGTTTAATGAAACTTTTGAGCTTTCGTGTGAATTTGTAAAATGATTTAATTGACCACAATTTCTTGATAAATAGGTGTTGTGAAAAAATAGCTTGAAAAGCTGTGAAAGAAATTTGATTAATTCAACAGATAAGATACCCAACATTAGAACTTTAAGTCAAACTTAGACAAGAACTTTATGTGAAAACATAAACTACTAATGCAAGTTGTACATTTACTGTTCTTCATTGTAAATTATTACTTTATTTCATTAACTAGCTTCCGCCCGCGACTGCGTCCGCATAGACATTCGGAACATCAATAGGGAACCTTTGATCGTGATAAAAAGTAGCCTATGCTTTAATCCAGGCTACGAGTATAAACTACCTGTGTGCCAAATTTCATCCATATCCGTACAGCCGTTTTTGCGTGATTGGGTAACAAACATCTAAACAACCAAACATGTATACATTTCACATGCCTGTTTTTTACATGAAATGTAGAACTCAACTGTCTCTATCTATTCTGTGCTCATACATAAGTTTTTGTTTTAAATAATTAATGCGAAGTCAAGTTCAGAACATCTTCATTATCGTGTACCGCCGATATCAGAAATGGATTAGCTGACTTTGAAAAAGTGCTAAGTGCCTATGTTGTGCCGGCAGGCGCCGAGCAAAAAGCAAGAAGTCCATTAATCTTCGATGCATTGCCCGCTCCACATTATCGAATTAGTCGATTGGAGTTAAGGGTCTGACCTGAGATCGGCGGAGCGATTACTGATGTGAAGGAACAATATTATGTTCATAAAAAAGTAACAGTTAATAACGCTTAAGACCCGTTCACACAGCGGCCCGCCGTTTTACAGATCCGTATAATCGGATACGTTTTTATTCGGCAATGGCGTACCTATGTAGTTAGTTGTATCGTGTTCACACTAAACCTGTAAAACAGATTAATATTTTTACTAAATCCAATGATCCAGTGAATATATCGATCGGTTTTTCAGGTCCGTTTTATCGAATACGTAGGTATATGTTCAGCGATGGCGTATGTACACATGCTAACACACCTACCACTAAAAAGGTGAAAATAAAAAAGCTTTTTTTAAAAAAAAAACCTTTAAAAACCTGAATATAAAAAAAATGGTTAATTCAATTTTTTTGTATTTGAATCCAGCAGCTCACTCGGCTCAGCTCACTCTTCAATAGACGTGTTTTATTAAAATTGATATGCGCATCCAATGATTTGAATATTATGTCTTGGTTTTTACAGGTATTTACTTTTGAAGCTGATTTTGTTTTTATTTTCAGGTTTTTTAAAGGATTTTCTTTTTTTTAAATATATCTAAAAAGGAATGGGCGTATCTCTTCCCTTTTCTAAACAAGTATGAGCAATTCAAACTTCTATCAAAGTTTATTTATCTTGCCTTCCATTTTTATCTATTTCCTTACTAGTGCTTGATAAATAGAGAGAAAGAGATTGCTACTAAGCAATAAGGCCGCCTTTTTTGTGCTGTTTTTCTTTAATTGGTTCTCTGTAACGTGTTTGTGTCTTAATGTGCAATAAAGTGTCTATTATTATTATCAATCGTGGATTAGATTTTAAAAAAAAATGTTGATGATTCGAGTAAAATAAATAATAGACCTTATACATACATTATTGAAATAAAACACTAAGAAGAAAGCGTCAATATTTTTTTTGTAAGACGTGGACGTCTTACAAAAAAATTATTAAATCTTTGCTCAACATTTTATTTAATTATTTACGCAAGCTTACTTAGCCTGAACTTAGCCTACTGCAGAATACTCGCAAACGCTATATTACATTTTAAATGGAAGTATCAATCGTTTCCTGTCGATGCCGGCCGAGTATCGAGAGGTTCTCCATTACATACCGAGCCGCTAATGTACGCTCCGATTATTGTAAGCTACGTCTTTATTTCAATTTCAAGCAATGGTATCAAAACATTTTTTTATCCGCGACAAGATAGTGATTGTTCTCGCCTGATGTTAAGTGACGTTATGGCCGAAAGTTAGAGGAACTGGTTATCTCACCTCTATCTGACGGAACACAACCATTTAAACACGTTTTTATTAGGTTGCTTTCGTGTTTGTTTGTTTCTTTGTCCACAAACTTAAGAAACAATTTTATACTAGCTTCATGATGAGCTAGACTTGAAACTTTGAACATGTAGGTCATAACTGGAAGGCGATGCAAAATTATGGTGTCATTGAGCTGATCTAATGATGGAGCTGGAAGAAGGCCACAAGAGTTCTGTAATAAGACCATACAACCCCATCGAGTTTGGGCTCATTAGAATCGTCTTGATAAGTACTCTGATGGGAGATGAGGCTCCAGGGTGTGATGATGAAGCCGGAAGAAGGCCACAGGAACTCTATAATAAAACCATGCTACCTCATCGAGTTTGGGCTCGTTTGATTCGTCTTGATGAGTACTCTGTTGGAAAATAGTGTCCAGGGTCTGATGATGGAGTCGGAAGAAGGCCACAGGGACTACTATAATAATACCTCAGTTTGATTCGTCTTCACAAGTATTCCGATAGGAAATGTTGTATTTTTAGCAATAGCTCGTTGACTAAAAAACAGAAAATAGTAATTAACTGAAAAAAAAATATTTTTATAAAACGAACGCACATTTTGTACGATTTATTACAAATTGTCTTTTCTCAGCCCAAGACTTAATTACACGACCGCCTGAAAAAAGTATAATGTTTTTAGGTGTCATGTAGGTATATTATGTATTTTCTGACTAATTTCTAAACTAATTTCAAATATTATTTAAAGTATTTTTAAAACTAATTTGAACACCTTTTTTCAATAAAAATATTCAGTTGGCAATGTCGAAAATGGTCGGTTTAATATCGAAAATAACTTCATCCTATCTTCCTCCTCACTTCAAAAGCCATAATTATTAAACTTTTAAAAGGTTTGGGAGTATACTTCCAACGAGCTCAATGGCGGTCAGTGGCTGATCGATAGTTGATACAAGTATGAATTGACGGCGCGGAACTGTGGATGGCCCGGCCAATCATTACTGCTAGATCAGGTAGCGTTGGCAAACAACTTTGAAATTGGGTTCGAAGAATTTCATTAATCATTAAAAAAACATAGAGTTTACATAAAATTAGAAAACAAGTTTTTACATAGATATATAAAATATATTTTCTGGCTATTTCGTAACAGTAAGTGCTGCGAGTATGATGATTAGTTTTAACTATGACTATTTACTACCAGTTCCTAGACGGGTCACTGTAAGCAGTCATATATTTTTTACTTTGTTTATTTCTGTAGTGATATCTTAATAATTTAATTTTTATAGTACTAATAAAAGACATATTTGTTCGGGAGTGCTGTATTTCTTGCAGTATAGTTTATATTTGACGACCTCCGTGGTCGAGTGGGTTTGTACACCGGTTTTCAAGGTGTCGCCATCTCTGAGGTCCCGGGTTCGATCCCCGGTTGGGTCAATTTAGAAAACGAACTTTTCTATATTGGCTCAGGTCTGGGTGTTTGTGTTACCACTGTGGTCTCTGATTTTCCATAACACAAGTGCTGTAGCTACTTACTTTGGAATCGGAGCAATGTATGTGATGTTTTCAAATATTTATTTATATTTAGATTTATATTTATTATAGTTAAATTACAAATCTTAATGTAACGTCTTGCGTCTTCAACGTAGTTCGTCCGTCAATCGAATCCTCCTTCCCTCTCACACGCTCTCTCCTCCTCCTCCTCCTCGTCTCCCTCACTCTTCCTTCCGTTCCATTCCACGTCTTTTACCCATCCTACAATATTGACTTAACAAGTGGTTAATACGTGGTTAGTATGGACGTGCTAAATCTTATACATAGCTAGGTATTGCCAAAATTGTTTTTAAAACGAAATAATACTTGCTCAATGTAAGGTAAAAAAGATACTTTTTTTTGCTGTCCATACGCAGCTGCCAATAGGTCTAATGTTGCATTTCCAAATATCAATTTATAAACATGGTCCTGTTTCCGTCTACGGACAGAATCATAACATAATATACAAGTTCTCTTTATTTGTGATCTTAATGATGAATGTAGGTAAATATTTAAAATAAATAAAGTAAGTAAGTTTAAATATACTTAAGAATTCAAAATAAAGTTACTTATTAAATTTAGATTTTTTGCATTCACAATTCTATTTTTATATTAAGATAAATAATATTAGAAAAAATACTAGAAAAAATCCACTCACCCGTAGCACCTCAGACGGTACTCGAACCCGCACCCTTGGGATTCCGGCCCAATGCACTGACCAATATGCTACCGAGTCGCTTATTTATTTTGTAAACAAAAAGAAACAAAACTTAACGTAGAGCACAAGTCATGGCGAATAAATTAAAATATTGCTTTAATTGATTGAACAAAATATTTAAATTTTCAGTAAGAATAATCACTGAAATAAATTCTAATGTTATGCATATCTACGTTGTATAAAGACAAAAAACTCACATGCTACTTTACTATTAAAAAAAACTCACATGTTACCTCTTTATTGACTGACCGAACGAGAAGCGCGAGCAAAGCGTACTGCTTTTCAAAAGCAGTGTCAACCTCGTGGCGACATCTATTAGATTAATTTTCAAACAATATACAATTTGAGCGAGGTCGAACAGCTCACTGAGCCACTAGTTTAAATAGTAGATCATAATAATCACCTGAGTGAAACATGATATTTACTTGGGTCCGATTTGAACCTATCCTTGTGGGTTTCCTGTCTGATATCAAATACGTAGAAGCCAGCAGTACAATACATATAAAATCAGATTGTTATTTTTGTAATTTTTATCTAAATAGCCACTTATTTATTTGGCTTAAAGTAAGTTCTTTATGGAATATCCCTAATTTCCTTTTGATCGATCCCAACAAATGTCTGATTAATGCACTTCTTGATTGATATCGAAATTACTTGAAAGAGCAGTGACGAGGGGATTGTTTGTATGTTCTGTGGGGTGAACGTAGTCACGGTCTTTGTATGGTGCAATTCAAATGTATCTAATTTGCTACGGAACTATGGTGCTTCGATTTAAGGGGTGAGGGAAAAATATCAAAGAAAATATATCTTGATATTTTCCACAAATCTCAAAAAAAAATGTTTGCCAAATTTTTTTTTATGGTTGTACTCTTTCTGCACGTACCATGGGCAACAGCGTCGCTTAACCACTCCTAAGGTTAAAATCGCTTACACGCCGCGCCGTCACAACATACGTTTAGTTCGTGTAGGGGCGATACGCGCGCACACAATTTTTGTTGCTAACTGCTTAAGCGACGCTGTTGCCCATAGTACTTACTATTCAATGAAATAAAACATTGCTAAAGGATTGCGAGGCGTATTACATCATATAGATTTTGACTCCGCAGCACAACTGTTTCATTGTGTGAGTTCTTTCAGTCGCAGCACAACGTTAACAAGCTCATAACGATGTGAACCATCCACTACGTTTTTCTTAATATTAAGAAAAACAAGAAGCACAGTCTCGTCGACTTATTACCGCTGTGAGCTTTTTTCAGTCATCCATCATTCTTTCGGTAATTAAGTGACTGGGCGGTTTTCTTTTTGTAGTGCACGGTATTAAAAAGTTCTGCTATCATTTGTTAAGCACATGTTTGACCTTATACGTGACCTTTCTAATGATATTTCTTTTTCTTGCTCCCTTTGTAAGTGGAATAAAAGTTTAAATTAGCTGTGGTTGTTATCCTATCATCATAATGTTGCAGTTGTATAAGGTATTTGAGTATTTTTACACAATAATTATGCTAGCTGTACATTATTCACTAAATTACGTAATTACAAACATTTACCGGCTGTTCTAATTATTCGTTGACTAATTCATATTATGACAAGAGTGTTATCATTTTGTAGGTTTACTTTCTATTGACCATTGTTATATGAAGGAAGCAATGTTTTAAATTATAACTACGTGTAAGAGGATGTTGTTACTAATAAAATTAACCGAGTCGTCGAGAGACCGCAATCGTCTCCGTTTCAAAGCAAAAAAGCTTTCGTATGTGCGTCTATTCTTCCTACAGGGCGTATTTCTCAACTGATTCTTATGAAATTTTGTGAGCAGGATAGATTTCTTCCAGTCAATTCAATTTTTTTTTTTTTTTGAAAACAAACATTTTAGCCATTCAAAAATGTCACAAACGCAAGATCTACAGCTTAAGAGCCACTAGTTGCTCTAAGGCAACTAAATAATTACAAGGACTCTAGGAGTCATGTTAATTTATTGATCTAGCGAGCGCGAAGCGCGAGCGAAGCGTCTCCGTTTCAGCTTGGGCAAAAATTCTTCGTATGTCCGTCTGTTCTTCTCTACAGGTCGCATTTCTATACCGATTTTCGTGAGATTTTGTAAGCAGGCTCCATAATTATATTGATTTTTTTGTCGATTCAGTTTGTCGAAACTTAAAAAACCTATTTCAGCCATTTCAAAAAATGTCAGCCATTTCAAAAAAGGTGGTAGAAAAATATAGACGATTCAAAAGCGCTTAATTACTAAGTTTATTTGAATAAAGCAATTTTTTACATTTTTTTCTTTTTTTTTTGTCAAAAACGTGAGGGCTACAGCTCACAGAGCCACTAGTGATTAAATTAGTCATAAAGAATCAAATCCATCTTACGCAAGTGTTTCTAGTATTTCTGATTACTAAAACACAAATGCTTGGACTTAATAACAACAAATGTAATGTCCGACACTATTGTAGGCGAAGTATCTAATCTAGCAAATGTGTCGGGAGCACATCTAGAATAACGTGTTTCTCTCCACAAACCACTGAAAAAGACATGATTTTACTCATTCCGTGTTCATCGAAAGGTCCGACCTCAATAAATAAATGTAATCCACTCAACAGCTGGAGATCATATTTAGGGTTCCGTGAAATGTTTGATAAACTGACGTGTTAATATAAATCAGGGAGAAAACAACAATTTTCAGATGTTACAAGATTTCTTTCGAGCAATTCTGCGAAATTAAAATCCCTGTTTTGCTTGAATAAATATTTGATCGATATTGAATTTCACATCAGTAATAGCTCCTCGTGTTTTAACCTTACTAATATTATTATTGCGAAAGTAAGTTTGTTGTTACGCTAACACGTCTTAACTTAACGTTATGAAGCATTGTCAAGGGTACACAAAAGGAAATAAGGTAAGTATCTGTCATCCAGAAAAAATACCTTTTTTGCTCCCGAGGGATAAAAAAATAACTGTCCACGCAGACGACGTCGCGGGCGGCAGCTAGTCAGCTATATTTGAAATGACGTTACTAAAGGTACGGAATTACAAGTTATAAAAAAAACTCAATGATATATTTTTCTTCAACAAGAGACTCTGCCGAAGCGTTACATAAAGAAAAATAGATTGAGACTTTGTTGTCCTAAAAAAATGAATTGTATGGACTCTATTATCTAGGTGATTTTTAGTAATAAAGAAAACATAATAATTAATAAACAACTATCCACATCATTATGACACATCGATAGACTTCTAACCTGTTTTAATATATCATTGCTTATATGAAAAGTAAAATATGTAAAGTATAAAAACATATTCATATTTTTTTATTAAGCTGACTCTAGAGCTATAAGGACCTATTTATCAACGTCAAAAAATTGGAGAAGATTTAACCTTAAGTATGGAATAGGTTTTACCGGTATTAGTTATCATCGGAAAAGTAACAGCCAGGTATGTTACTTTTGGGCAACTGCTGTTATAGGTGACTTGACATTGAATATTAGGTTTTAAGAGTAAAATGGGGGCTTGACGAAGTTCTATCAAGTACTTATTTAAAAGTTGGGAAAAGATGATTAAGATTTCTAATAATTTAGCAATGTTAGTACGAAACAGGGTGTAAAGGCGCGTTTCCATTATGCAAGTGATTTGCATACTAGTTGCAAGTTGCATGCAAATTGTATAGTGGAAACAACAACTTGCAAACAAGTTGCAACTTGTATGCAATTAGGTTTAAACTTGTACGCACAATAATCAAGTCGGCACATTTGCACGTCTTAGATTTTTGTTTATTAAATGATTTTAGTATGAATAAATTTGTAAACAATAGAATAAATGAAATAGAAAAGTATCTGAATCTTTGTAATAGTAAAAAAAAAACAAATATTGCATCATATTATATATTTTTCAAATTAATTTAGTCAGCTATAGCAATAATATAGGCAAGGTATATAAAGCTTCAAAGCCAGAATCATAATCAAATAAAATGATTTAATAAGCATAAATTAAAGTAAGTAAATAACATATAATATGTTCTATGTCAGGTAAGAACATATAACTCTTTAATTAATGTAGCATAACCATTATTATTTATAACCAATAACATATATATAATATTTCAGGTGTATATAATATATTTACTAATTATTACATTACTTGTGTTATATACTTTCATTAGTATATAATATACTCAGTATAAACCATAGGTATACAATATACCTAGTATATATCACAAGCATACACTATACTTTCAACAAAACACTATTATTTTACTTATTCAGTAACGATGGTTACTTAGCTTTGGTGAAGAGAGCTCCGCCACTGTCCATTCCTCGATCGAAAGTGCCAACACTGACGGCTAGTCCGCTTTTATAAGGCATTCCCCCACTTCGATCGAATCATACTGACAAACAACACGTGGTCGCGCCACTTTCCCCACTTCGATCGAATCATACTGACAAACAACACGTGGTCGCGCCACTTTGTCAGCAGGAAGTCACGTGGGAATTACCAATCAGTAGAGTTGTTTTATTTGTTACTTTAGCTCCCTAGTTATTATAAGTATATTAAATAGTTATCATAATTTCATATTTATTATTCTAACACACGCAAGTTGCAAGCGCATGCGGTCGTGCATAGAGGATTACTTTGTTTACGATTTTATTACTTTGTAAAAATGACTGAACTAACTTGTATACCACTAAAATCTTGTATGCAAGCTGCAAGTTGAACAAAATCGTGTTATGCAAGTGCTTGCATACATGTATGACGTCAGACTTGTGTGCAAGTGATTTGAATTGGAAACACGATTTTGTTCAACTTGCAGCTTGCATACAAGATTTTAGTCATAAACAAAGTAATCCTCTATGCACGACCGCATGCGCTTGCAACTTGCGTGCAAATGTGCCGACTTGATTATTGTGCGTACAAGTTTAAACCTAATTGCATACAAGTTGCAACTTGTTTGCAAGTTGTTGTTTCCACTATACAATTTGCATGCAACTTGCAACTAGTATGCAAATCACTTGCATAATGGAAACGCGCCTTTAGAAGCACCCCAGTTAAAACTTTTCAGGGCAACGCTGACGCATGATTCTGCGTCTATCTGAAGTGGAATTTTCTGTCGCAAAGTTTATGAAAAGTTAAGTGTTTTTTTTTCTATCGCATAGAGTTTGCCTTAGTTGCATAGAACCTAAATTTACAGAAAAGTAATAAAAATATCAAAATTTTATAAACCCGCAATGTAGGTACAACAACAGCTCACGGTCGATAATTTTATTGTATGTTCTCTGAAGTATACCTATGAAAATATACTAAACATCAAAACAAGGTCACAGGCGTCTCCGTAATAACCTAAAATACTTTCTGAGACATTTTAGGAAAAATATATCAATGTCACTTAGAAACATGATACTATATCCACAGGAATCATACTTCTAAACATAAAGGAAATATTTTAGATTTACCGCGCTATATAAAGGGGCTTATTAGGGTTGTCGAATTCTCTCACTCTATTCTCTTGTTCTATTTCTTCATAATATTATTTTTGTTTGTAAATAATTTACTAAATATACTACATGAAGAAAATATAATGTTTTATCCAATTTATCCAAAACGATGAGACGTGTATTATACAACGTGTTACAAAAAACCCCTGAAGCCGAATATGGTAGGTAGGTAACAATGCATACAACCCCGGAAAACTATAACTGCATAAATAGTGGCAACCCTTATTTTTGAGTAGGAAGAATGCTTTTTACGCATACCCCGTGCCTGGCAAGCAATGGGGTTATGTGGGGCTCGCCCTACTATGCCCTGTGAGTCTATCCGCATCGGACGTTCACGCTGATAGTGGCAACCCTAGACCTAAACACTGTTTTGCTTTTGCCCAGTAAAGGGATTGATTATCGAAAGCAATAGTCTCTTTGCGTTTTGGGTTGTCACTTCGCAGTTTTCTATAGAAACAAAAAAAATATACGGGTTATTATGAAACAACCTGTATACATTTTCATTCATTGAGATCATTATTTTCTTGATCTTGTAGTTTAACAGTTTACTATAATAATGTTGACAACCCTATCACTGATATTACGTCCCTGAATATTTATCGTTGCTTTACGGTTATAGTGCCACACGAGGACATAATTTTTATTTGTGCTGTTAAAGTCTCGCTTATACGTAAGATTTATGCCGCGAATAAATCTGAACGCTCTTAATTAAGATGAGTGGCGATTATTTATTCGACGTTTGTGCAAGGATCTTAGTGACCATGACTTTTATGACCTGGCCACGCGAAGGGGCGACCAAGCGACGCGACGCGACTAGCGAATTCCAAATACATGATATGAGTGATGACAATTTTTTAATCCGCGTTTCTATACCAAAATTCAAATTCGCCATGCCGTCGATCGCTTCTTCGCGTTACAGGAGATGAGCGATCAAGCAAAAAACGTATAAACAGATAACAATAACAAAAGCAAGACGCTGCCATTATAAGTTCCAAAGTAGGTCTTAATCGAAAGTTGCATGGATCAAAATATGAACCACATTCAAAATTAATCCATAATCAAAATAAATAAGGAGATCCTATGAACCCGATATTCGAAAAGTTAATTTTCGAAAAAGTTAATATTAGGTTAGTTTACATATCCGTTTCATAACGTTACGTTTGTTAGTTGATCCGCTTCAACGTTGATCTTTTGAGCTCCTTAACTTTTGCCATCCCTTTTTAAGTATTTCGATGGTTCGAGCTTTGAATCAAACAGGAAGTAAGGTGTGTTATAAATTATCTGATAATATATTTTTATCATATCTTTGTTTTTTTTTCATTTGACTGAATATGAAAAACTATTATCTTACCGCATTAAAAAGTTTGTAAATGTGTAGCAAACAACTGTTATTTCGGATGAAAAATTAAATGAAAAAGCAGTTTTTGTTTAAGTACACAATAGATTATAACAATTAAGGCTACTATACCCGTCACTAGCGTCGCCAATACATTTATGTTTATTATTCGTAAACCAAGTCAATATTTAAAAAAATAAACCACCATGCCCTCTTAAATTGTCTCTAATATTTTATTAGTCTCATGTCAGACATATTTCGACACGTGCAAGGAAAAACATCGTAACTCAGTTTTAGGCGGTATTGAGTTAAGATGATATTCTTACTCAGCAAAAAATGCGGAATTTTTCACTCTTATCGTCGTATCTAAATTCGTTATAGTTTAAAATATACACACAGTAATAACATCGTAAGTGGAGGTCAACTGCCGGTACTAAAATTGTATATTTAGTTACATGCGTTTTTTTCTTGCTTACCATTATTAGTTTACATGAATAAAATTGTATTTCAAGATACGATCTTGTTCTTAGAAAATTTGGTACTTTTTCATGTGTTTCGATTCCACCGAGACACACGAAAAAGCACCAATTACAGAAGCAGGAAGTAGGTAGACAGCCAGTATTATCGCTATATGTAAAGGAGTGATGGATAAGGTCTCAAATATTTAAAAAAAGTATGTAATAAAAACTATCTTCACTCCTTTGAAAAAGGTATCGCAATGTCTACGGTCCCCGAAAGATAATTTTCCTTTGGAGAAACCTGGTGTTTATAAGATCGACTGCAGTTGTGGTAGTTCATATATCGTACAAACAAAACGCACAATAGCATGCCGTATAAAGGAACACATAAAAACGGTCAAAAACAACGATACGCAAAAATCGGCCATCGCTGAACATTTAGTACATTCTGACACAAATCACTGGATCGAGTTGTATGACCCTCAGATTATCTCAACAGAATGCCATGAGAATGGTCAAAGAAGCGATTGAAATTACCAAATACAAAAATTTCAATCATGAAGATGGGTTTTTTGTGGTGTATCTGGAATCCAGGAGTCCGGTTGTGTAAAAACAACAAAAAATCATAAAAGTGCCATTTCGCGTACAGATCTGTATCTGTTGAGTGTCGTGTGTCGAGAACAGAGGGCCTAGTACAAGTTAGAGTTTTCACTTCTCGCTTAGTTAACTATCGGTTATACTGCTCAGAGTCAACGTTAGTGAGAGAATGAGTAAAAGAGAAAACGATAGTTACTTTTCGAAAAGTGAAAACAGCAACTCGTACTAGGCCCTCATATTCGAGTTTGAGTTTGCAGACAGTGGTACTAGTATCTAGCGTAATAATAAAAGACTTAGACGGAGGGTAGACCGATTCGTCTGCCAATGACATCTACCCGCACGCAACAATCGACAGTTCTTCAGTGACCATGGCGCAAGCAACTGTGCCGAAATATCGGAGTCTCAAAAGTAAACAGGTACATGGTGTAAATCTGTCGGTATTTACACCATGTTCTAATAACTACACAGTTTATTCTAATAACGTCGATCGATTGAACCATGGAAATATAAAACAATATAAAAAACTACATTTTTATTTCCAATTGTAACCCTAAAACACATACTTAAACTATTTAAAAATTGTATCTCAGACATACATTTATATTTTTCTGTGAATATAACAATTTCATACAATTTATGATTGTATGTCTGAGTTACAATGTCATTTTATAAAGTATATGTGGATGAATTTGATTGTAACTCACAAAAACATACAATAAATCATTCAATATATACATTTATGTCATCATAATAATACAATAGTTTAGTGCTTACCACGTTTACTTAAATGTGCAAGATCGATTGGCATTAGGACTTATACGAAATTAGTAAGATTTTTTTGAATCTTTGTTGCGCTCTCCTGTGAAATGTCAAAAACTGAATTACGATGTTTTTCCTTGCACGTGTCGATTTATTGTTAAAAACTATCAAAATAATATAAATTATGTTGTGTTGCTCTCTTACTGCTAACACTATGAGAAAAAAAATATTATTAACTAAGGCTGTAATAATAAGGTATATACTTTAAGGTAGGTACCTTTAAAATAAAGAAAATGTACAAAACCCAAGACACCGGTGTTTTCTCGGATAAAAATGGTAAAAAGAAATAAGAATACTGTAGATTGATCTATTCCTTTCTAGAATGGAAAAATATCCGAACTGTAGCAAATCGGTAAGATAAGCCATAGTTTAACTTAGGTACTTACTTAATTAAATGATAAACTCACAGCTTTGCCTTGGGAATAAATCTGAACAACCCTAATTGGGATGAGTCCCGACTTATCCCCTATTATCCCTCTCTTTTCTTACGCGCCAGATCTTTATTATGGGCCACTAGAATAGTAGAAAAAGATATTCTTTAAATTAAAACTTGTCAAGTGGAAATTGGGTTCCTTAAGCTCTGGGAATAAGAAAAGGTCAGATGGCTACATTGACTACGCATAAAGACTCAAATGAGATTATGAAAAAGAGAAAACTTAGAATAAGATTTTTTTCAAATAGTTAAAAAGCTTTCTCATCTTAATCAACTGTTTAAAAATATCTGGAAAGATGTTCAGTTGAATGTTGAGGTTAATTCCTTCTACATTGGTGAGATGGCGCTGGCTTGCAGCGTAAGAGTTGATATACTAGAAGAAATTCGACGTTCCCACTAGTGACTCGGTAGCTCAGCGGTCAGAGCATTGGACCGGTTATCCAAAGGTCGCGGGTTCGATTCCCGTCCGAGAACATGATCTGGTGCGAGTCCTATTTTTTCTAGTATATTATTTAGTATTATATAAGATTTTTTTCTTTATTTTTCTTTAATAACAATTTACAACTGCCTTAATATTTGAATTTTAACTGGTTTTTGTTTACTTCTTTATTCCGCGGGTAATCACAAAAACTTTGTAAAGTTGAAATGTATATGTCAGCAGGGCTAGGCTAGAACAGCTGCTTACAACCCCCTGCATAAATTATGCAAACCACTTGAAACTAGTTTCAAATTAACTCTTCTAAATGCACTAGTTTTACTAGTGGCCAATACGATGGTAACTAAGTTATAATTTAAAGCTAAATTAGAAAACTGGACAGTTTTGATCAAGTTTCTTAACTTGTTAGCAAAGTATTCGGGATTTCAATACTTTTCAATTTTTGCAGTTGGATTTTTGTAAGTAAAAATTAGTAAACAAACTTGTTTATGAATAGGTAACCTCTGAACAAGAGAAGAGGTAGCAGTTTCAAACTGAATATAAATACCAACTCTTTCAGGCTGGCCCCAGACCTACCGGTTTCATTTGTTTGCTTTGCTGTTCTAGTTAAACAGGGTCTACCAGCTAACGCATCGAACTTCGGAAAGTCTGACGGATTTTAAATTAAAACAGATAAATCGAGCCCCAATCGGGCCAAAATGGCGAACCCTAATTTATGATGTCACACGAACATCGATATCTTCTAAATAACTTCGGCGAATAGTACAATAACAAATCGATCTATCTGTTTTAAGCTGAAGCCCGGCAGACTTTCCGAAGTTAGATGCGTTAGCCGGTACGGTCCCCTGTTCTACTAGAACAGCAAAGCAAAGAAATGAAATCGGTAGGTCTAGGGCCGGCCTCAATCAATATCTAATTCGCAAGGAGTCTGAAGCAAAAGTAAAGGTCCCTACACACAGCCACAGATGCGCCGCGATCGATCATTCGTCGCCTATTCCTGTCGTTTGTCACTGTGCTCACTCATCAATCATAGTGCCGCCTTGGGTAGGTAGGGTGATAACTTTACTAGAAACTAAAACAAAGGATTTTTAGGAGAGTTAGATTAAATAAAAATATACATATGCTTGGAAATAAATAGAACAACGAAGGAAAAACTAACTTAGCTTTTTTACACAACAGGGGGGTATTACAAGTCAGTTTTCTGAATGGCTATAATGCGTCTCTTACTCGCTGTATAGTGAATAAAAGAGACGCATTTGATAGCTGTTCAGAAAACTGACAAGTTTAAAGAGCTTGTAATACCCCCCAGGGCTGGCACAATCTACTAAATAGGAGACTATTGCGACACTATCATTGACGCAACTCAACACAAAAATACCGTAAAGAGGTACCAATAACTGCAAAAGTCTTTTTTTATGTTGCAAAAATTCAAAAACTGACATGGTTCGTGTAATATATATAAACATGTACCCCAGTCATGGGTGTCAGTCATAAGCTCTGCTTAAATGTAAGGAAATAATTAATTGATGTGTTAACCGAACTCTACACATATTTAATATAAAATTTATTCAAAAAATACTTTTACTAATAATATTTAATATGACTTTATATACCTACTTTTTGATGCTGATTTTTCAACATTTCGGAATCTTGTCAGGAGGTAAAATAATATTTACTGTGTACATATTTATTTAGGTGTGGTACATATTTATTTAGTGTCTGTTTGTGTATGTACATATTTATTTAGGTATATTTAGTTACGTGTTAAATTTCACAATAGTCTGAACATTGTAGCTTGTGTTTTGCTCACTTGTCTCCATTATTTGTAGCGATTGACAGCCCTAGCTGTGTCCTGTAATCACGCTCCTTGGACAATGCCAGCACGACTGTGACACGAAGCCGATTTGTATAATTCCGTCTCTGTACCGTCTGTAAAATTTCATGTTTTAGCATAACAGACAGACAGACAGAGTTACTTATGAATTTTAAATTTTAGTAAGGATTGGGTTTTTCAGCATTGTAATTTTAAAAAGTTTGCCCCAGACGCGATAATTTCAAGTTTATATTAGGTAGTCGGAAAAGTTCGCGGCCATTTTGTACTAAAAATAATAAAGTTACAACAGCGAGGAACAACTTTATCATCAACGCAGTCCGATTAATCAAACCAACAGGAAAAATAAATACGCATCGTCCGATTAATCGGATAAAGCAATCGGACCACGCGCCAGCCCTGAAGCTGCTGAACTTTTTTGCAGTAGTGTTCGACAAAGCATCTTCTCCATTTACATTACAAATTTTTATTTAAGCACTAGCAGCATTCTTTTTTTCATTAAAGGTCTGGACCCTTTTCGATAAAAAATAGCAAAACGTATCTAATAAAAATTATTAAAAATATGAAAAAACAAGACAATTATCGATTTGTTTTAAATTAACCATTCAAGAAGGCCGCGAACTTTTCCGACTACCTATTATAAACAAAATTATCTCACAATACATATAAACAAACACCGATACCTAGTTCATAAAACAATCACACATCGAAATAGTTCACCATCAGCTGTTTTTGTAACAACCACATTACGTTGCGTTGAAATGTTTGATGTAATAGTACATATGGGCGCAGTTATTTAATTTTTATTTTAATAATTCTAATTAAAATTTTAGACCTAAGTTAATGCATTATAACCACTGATTGTGTAAAAAGCCTAATTAATTCAAAGTTCTGTTCTCAGCTAACAACGCCTAGCGCCATCTAGTAGGCGGCTATAGTCACTAAAATGTTAATTAAAATATGAGGATTTAAAAACATTGTTTAAGTAACACTATTTCATTATTATTATAAGTAATTAATTAATTAGATAATTTTAATACAATTATCTTCAGTTCTACGCATTCAACTTCTTATTTATTTTACTTAATTAGTAAGAGTAATTCAGAGCTTTATTAAGTTTAAAAGTTAAATAATAAGTTAATTAATTATAAGATGATTTGACAAATAATATCTGAATATCTAATTAAGTTTAGTTTCATTGTTATATTTTATAAACCACATTGAAAGTTAATTGTTTTGTTTTGAGTTTGTTTTGAGTGCTTTGCACAAGTTTCCGTTGAAATTCATTTTACCTACTTATTTTTATAATAAAATAAATATAATTAACCAATGTAAATGTAAATTATTAACGTAGAACATATTTAAATTGCTTCCCTTTTAATTTACAACAACGGTTTGATTTATTGTAAAAACATTTAATTTATAGATATAATTAAGTCTTTGGTTGACTTCGAGTTTTAATGGTATCTATCTACCAATCAAGGGAGAGATCGCCATCTTTGTGATAATTGTGAATACAAGAAGACTGAGTTTTTCCTAAGCCGGTGTTTCATTTTATCATTGGTTTTACCATGAACCCAAACGGATCGACATCTACAAACCCTGGCGAGAAGCCGACAGCAGCGGTGGGATCGAAGTCAGATTATGCGACTGACCCGGTACTACCACAGCCACCAGATCCCGTATTCACCATGGAACAGGTCATGAGTCTTGTTAATTCTGTTACCAAACAAGCTGCAGCAAGCGCAGTCTCTGCTGCCCTTTCTTCGGAAGTTTGCTTGCCGTCTCGACAAAGTAATCACTTTTATTTACCACCATTTGATCCTGATGAAAGATCCCATGATATTAGAGATTGGTGTGCTCATGTCGACGAAACAATTGTACAATTCAACATACCTTCACACGAAGCCCGAATGAAAGCTATTTTACAATTGAAAGGTCGGGCTAAGACTTGGGCCGATACCTGGTCCCTAAGATCTACGACTTGGGAACAAGTGAAAACAGAACTAATTCAAACTTTTGGCAGGGAATTCCGGTATGCCGATGACGTCACCAAATGGAGGTCTTACACATCGGACCAGGCTGTGAGCTACGCTGATTACGCGACTACAGCTTGGACTCTGTTTAAGCGAGTGAGACCTGAGGCTTCTGATACGGAGGTAGTGGAGGCTCTGATCACAGGTATTTATCCTGAATTTATTCGTTCCGAATTGTTACGAAACACGCCTAATTCTTTACCTAGTCTCATATCTGTGTTGAAAACTTTCCGTAAACGTAAATTAGATAATTTAAATAAGCCTAATAATGATAAAGCTGACGTTAAGAGACCACGTGCTGTTGAATCCAACTCCCAAGTCCCTAAGAGAGACCAAAGTATTTGCTATACTTGCCACAAACCTGGTCATCATTCTCGTGACTGTAGGGAAAGGACTGCTTTTAAATCTAATGCCGTCACGCCGCTAACTAACAATTCTTTTAGCGTGAGTGCTACTAAATCTGTCGAATGTAACTACTGTCGCCGCAAAGGCCATCTTGAGAAAAACTGTTTTCGGCGCCAAAATGATGAACGTTTAAAGTCACAAAACAAATCTATTAATTATTGTAACACTTCTGGTAGCAATATGACTACTGTAGATATAGGTGGAAAGAGCTACCCTTGCCTTATAGATACTGGGGCTGAATGCTCTTTAATGAGGGAGAGTGTTGCTCTTTCTATTCCTGGAAAACGTAAGTATGTTAATGTTACATTGTCAGGTCTAGGTGGTGTTCCAATAATTTCAAATAAAAGTGTTACTACTTTGGTCACCATTAAAGACACCAATATAGAATTAGAATTTTATTTAGTAGGTGATAAGCAAACGCAATTCGATATTATCATAGGAATCGACCTCTTAAATGTTCCCGGTGTTAGCGTAACTATTAGCAAGGATAGTATAGCTGTAAAACATGACCATTTGGTAAACAATTGCATTATAACGGATTCACTTTTAAACCTTGATACTGATATTACTGATACTAATGAGTTAGAATCTTTGCGACAAATACTTAATACGTTTAAAAGCAGTTTTACGACAGGTAATCGCGTTTCGCAAGTGACAACCGGAGAACTGAAAATTAGATTAAAAAATCCGGATAAAATAGTACAGCGCCGACCATACCGCTTGTCACCTGTTGAACGTGAAAAAGTAAAAGATATTGTTGAAGATCTTAAAAGTAATGGTATCATTCGTGATAGTTCATCTCCATTTAGTAGTCCAATATTACTTGTGAAAAAAAAGGACGGAAGTGACAGGCTCTGCGTAGATTTCCGTGAACTGAATGCTAACACTCTTAGGGATCATTTTCCGCTTCCTTTGATTGCTGACCAAATTGACAAATTAGGAATGGCGCGTTATTTTACGTGTCTAGACATGGCGGCTGGCTTCCACGGTATACCGATTAGTTCAGATTCTGTAGAAAAAACGGCCTTTGTGACACCCGATGGTCAATTTGAGTACTTGCGCATGCCATTTGGCCTCTGTAACGCACCTTCTGTTTACCAACGGGCCATTAATTTAGCTCTAGGCGACTATAGAGACAAAATAGCATTGGTTTACGTTGATGATATTTTGGTTATCAGCAATACAGTCGACGAAGGTTTGCATAATCTTAAATTAGTATTGAGTCGTCTTACAGCCGCAGGTTTTTCATTAAATGTTTCAAAATGTTCTTTCCTTAAAACTAAAATTGAGTATTTGGGTAACATAATTGAAAAAGGCACCGTTAAACCCAGTCCAAATAAAATAAAAGCTTTAGTCAGTTCTTCAGTACCTAAAAATGCCAAGGAAGTGCGCCAATTTAATGGTTTGGCTGGCTATTTTAGGAAATTTGTTCCAAATTTTTCAACTATAATGGCCCCTTTGTATGAACTTACAAAGACCAATGTTCCTTTTAAATGGACTGAAATTCACTCCCATGCTAGACAAGAAATTATCGACCGGTTAACATCCTCCCCACTTCTGACAATATTTAATCCAGAGTTACCTACGGAACTTCACACGGACGCCAGCTCGATAGGCTATGGCGCCGTACTTATTCAAAGACAAAATAAAAACCCAATGGTAGTTGGCTACTACAGTGCTCGGACAACCAACTGCGAGAGTAGATACCACTCATATGAGTTAGAGACTCTCGCAGTCGTAAAGGCAATTAAGCACTTTCGTCATTTTCTGCATGGCCGCCCCTTTACAGTTGTCACAGACTGCAACTCATTAAAAGCCTCTCGACACAAGCGAGAATTGACCCCGCGTGTCCATCGATATTGGGCATTTTTACAAAATTTCAATTTTGAGATAGAGTATCGTAAGGGCGATCGCCTTGCTCATGCAGACTATTTCAGCCGCAACCCCATCTCTAGTTCAGACTTAAACCGTATCGAATCTCTAAAAAGTAATCGCGACAATTCGAATAAAATTTGTCAACCAATTATATTCTCAGTGAATACAGCTTCGCTTGATCATAATTGGTTACTTATAGAGCAAAAACGTGATCCTATTTTACGTGAAATAGTCGAGCAGCTCAATAGTGATTCTATACCTCAGACGCTAGCTGACACATATGTTATCACTGCCGATAAATTATTAAGGCGTAAAGTACAAATCCATAATAAGACAGTTAAATTGGTAATTGTCCCTCGTAATTATCGATGGAACCTTATTAATCACTATCACGACGCTTTGCAGCATTTTAGCTGGGAGAAAGTCCTTGCAAAAATACGAGAACAGTATTGGTTTCCTAATATGTCACGGTTAGTTCGAAAATTTACTGATAATTGTGTTAGTTGTAGAGTGCGTAAAGGCGTTTCAGGTGCTCAGCAAGTTACATTGCATCCAATTAATAAAGTAGCAGTTCCTTTCCATACCGTTCACGCTGATATTACCGGTCGAATGAACGGGAAACGAAATGAGGCAGAATATGCGTTTGTCTTCATAGATGGTTTTACAAAATACGTCCATATGATTTATACAAATGATCGCACTACTGAAACTGCAATTAAATGTTTTCAAAATTTAATAAGTATTTTTGGAACTCCAACTCGTCTTATTACTGACCAAGACAAAAGTATGACCGCGGCTGAATTTAAAAATTTCTGTGAACGTTACGGCATTCAACACCATGTGGTAGCAAAGGGTGCGAGTAGAGCCAATGGGCAAGTAGAGCGTATTATGAAAGTCATAAAAGATAATATGTCGGTTGTTGAAATGACTAAACCATGGCATTTAGCTATTCAAGAACTGCAACTAGCAATAAACTGTACCATCTCGAAAACCACAGGCAAAAGTCCCATGGAGTTGTTATTTGGTAAGCAATGTTCACCACCTTGTATTAAGCTAATACAAATCGATGATGATCGTATGACAGAAAACCTTGATTCATTGCGATTAGAATGTAAAAATAGGATGGACGAGCGATCTTTTCAAGACAAAACACGTTTTGATAAAGGAAAAGCTAAAATACAACCTTACAAAGTCGGTGACTTTGTTCTTTTTCGATGCCACGAACGACATACAACTAAATTAGGTCCCAAATTCGAAGGGCCAATGCAAATATTAGAAATCTTACCAAATGATAGATATAAAATCAAACATGTCAATCTCCGCGGTTGTTCAGAAAAGATCGCTAGTCACGAATCTCTTCGCCCTGCCCCATTGGCTCAGTACGACCCTTTTGATAGTGATTCAGGTGATTCGACCGTATGGGCAAATAATGATGATTTTAATGACAAACCTTATTACCTTATTGTGTCAGATACCACTACCTCCGATTCTGAGTGTTCAAATATTCCTGTGAATTTAAATGCGTCTACTTCAACAGAGTAACCAATGTTACTTTTTGTTCTGTGTGATATATTTTGGTATTGTTTTGTGTGTTAATTGGTATTGATTTGTGTGTTATTTGGTATTGTTTTGTGTGTTATTTGGTATCCTTATCCAAAACATCCTTCCTTAAACGCCGGCTGGCCACCATGCGTTTTCCTTATCCCGGTCTTGGAGGCTAGATCCCGGTATGGGTGATGCCTGATGGAGGCTAGATCCCGGTATGGGTGATGCCTGATGGAGGCTAGATCCCTGCATGGGTGATGCTTGATGGGAGGCTAGATCCCTGCATGGGTGATGCCTGATGGGAGGCTAGATCCCTGCATGGGTGATGCCTGATGGGAGGCTAGATCCCTGCATGGGTGATGCCTGATGGGAGGCTAGATCCCAGGATGGGTGATGCCTGGTGGGAGGCTAGATCCCAGGATGGGTGACGCCTGATTTTGCTTTAATAATGTTTATTTGTTTAATTACAAATTAAAATAATAAACTACTTTAAGTCAATTGTTTATTTCAGATGTGTAATGTTTTAGATACTTTTAGCTACTTATTGTTGATGTTTTGTTCGTGGAAGAACTGTGATGTTATGTTTTGTACCAAACCAGCGTCATGTTGAATGGTTGTTGCCTTTCCATTATTAAGTTATTGTTACTTATGAATAAAGCGCCGAGAGCGCGCTTGAGTCAGTATGGCCGTATGGGCGCAGTTATTTAATTTTTATTTTAATAATTCTAATTAAAATTTTAGACCTAAGTTAATGCATTATAACCACTGATTGTGTAAAAAGCCTAATTAATTCAAAGTTCTGTTCTCAGCTAACAACGCCTAGCGCCATCTAGTAGGCGGCTATAGTCACTAAAATGTTAATTAAAATATGAGGATTTAAAAACATTGTTTAAGTAACACTATTTCATTATTATTATAAGTAATTAATTAATTAGATAATTTTAATACAATTATCTTCAGTTCTACGCATTCAACTTCTTATTTATTTTACTTAATTAGTAAGAGTAATTCAGAGCTTTATTAAGTTTAAAAGTTAAATAATAAGTTAATTAATTATAAGATGATTTGACAAATAATATCTGAATATCTAATTAAGTTTAGTTTCATTGTTATATTTTATAAACCACATTGAAAGTTAATTGTTTTGTTTTGAGTTTGTTTTGAGTGCTTTGCACAAGTTTCCGTTGAAATTCATTTTACCTACTTATTTTTATAATAAAATAAATATAATTAACCAATGTAAATGTAAATTATTAACGTAGAACATATTTAAATTGCTTCCCTTTTAATTTACAACAACGGTTTGATTTATTGTAAAAACATTTAATTTATAGATATAATTAAGTCTTTGGTTGACTTCGAGTTTTAATGGTATCTATCTACCAATCAAGGGAGAGATCGCCATCTTTGTGATAATTGTGAATACAAGAAGACTGAGTTTTTCCTAAGCCGGTGTTTCATTTTATCATTGGTTTTACCATGAACCCAAACGGATCGACATCTACAAACCCTGGCGAGAAGCCGACATACATTATGATATAAGTGCGGTAATTATCAAAGTGCACGTATGTCATACGACTTTTTATAACATATTTGCGAGAAAATAAATAAAACTCGGACTTTCTTAAGCGAATAAATTTTTAATCACTTGTTAAAGCAGTTCAAATTTATTCATAAAATGTTGACCTCTTTTCTGACATAAAAACTCTTTGCTAAGATTTAAAAAAGTACCGTTCGTTTTAGACGGAGCATCTTGATAAACCATGCGTTTCGCATTACAATAACGCACAAGTACGTAATGAGATACAATACGATATTGAAATTGGTGTAATAAGAGACCCTTTACGAGCAAATATGTTGTAAATGTATTTTTTACCATAATTCGGCAGTGAAGTGTGAATTAGATTGCTCATTTGACATCCTGTTTTGTGTCCGGACTATTTAAAGGCATGTGATTGATGAAAGCTATTGTGCAAACGACAGTGACACATGTGAAGTGATCGATACGGATATATTTCGTAGTATCACAGATTGGTAGTACAGTCGAGTTCAATAATATGTACGCACCTTTGACAGGTCATCAACCTTATGACTTTGTAATAAAAGTTAAAATCTGTCAAAAATGGTTACATGTTAATGAACTCGAATGTACTATTAACGTACCTACTCATTGTACTAACATATACCTTAACCAATGAGGGGTAAGCAAATTCATGCAATACGTGCATGGCCCTAAAGTTAAATTTCATTAGCGCGTTCCTAATTATGTACTATCACTTCTTTTTAGAACGTGCTAGCCAGAGACGGCAACAGAACACTTACCAAAATATAGTTATTAAGGCGATTTACACACTTCCACGCATGATGCACCGAATGCGTGTTCTAACGTTGCTTGTAAGTAATGCATCCACGCGCGTTCATGCAGATCACGCGCCTACATGCGGAGAAACATACACCACGCGCGTGGGTGCGGGGCGAGACGCAAGGTATGGCACACCGAGTCCGCAGATGCGTGCGTGATTTTGGAAGGACTTGACGGGTGTTTAAAAATGGATCTCGATACTTGAATGAAATGAGTCAGAGCCGCTGTGAATCCACAAAATGCAACTACGCGCGTGAGTGCATAAAAAACCCGTAGGATGATGCAGATCTGCACTCCCGCAAGTACACTTCGTGATTGCCGTTTATATAGTACATATAACAAGTTAGATTTGCTATTATGTAGTAACTTTACTCTTTTTAATCGTTATAACAACACAAATAACGAACGTAATGATCAAATCAACAGAAACCAAAATTAAGCTTTGCGTTGCTAGCCGTACTAGAAAGGCGACGCAGGGAGTGCGGTATGACGAAGCGGGCCGGGAGGTAGCGGCAATGATGAAGTGAACGCGTAGTACGTGCGTAGGTGCGTCGACACGCAACATGCAGCATCATGCGTGGCCGTGTGTGAATCGCCTAAATCCTATTTCTAAGGAACTGTGGCGTCTGCAAAGAGGTCACCACTCCTCTATGGTTAAGCAGAAAAGAAGATAGTTCTGACTTCTGTCTTACACACTGTTGTCACTGAATTTTTATTGTTGCTTTCTTGCTATTGTAAATTAATATTATCCCTTCCTTACTCGTCCGTATTCCTTCCTATTTCAATGTGACTCTTCCATGTATATATTCTCTGTACATAGCATTTGTGGAGTAAATAATTAACACACGTTGGAAGTGTTTCCATCATAGTTGTAACAACGAACACAAGTATAGTGCGGGCAGGAACCAAAGCCCGCACAGAACGATTACGTGAATTTCTTCTCTTCATTATCCGTAGCATCAAAAGCTTGAGAGGAGTTTGTTTCTACGTTGAAATGTCAAATATGACATTCTGATGGACAACATTTTAGTCTTTGCATTGACTTCAATTACATAGACGAGCTGTTCACAACTAAAATTGTGTCACAACCAACCTTCGCGACGCATTAACTGCATGTTTCTATCGTTCGCTCGCAATAGACTAAAGGAGTTGCGGTGCATGCACCGTAACTTAATGAGCAATTTTTCGGTACTGTACAGCCTGTCTAGTGTAGTATATACATAGAAGTCTTTGCAAATTTGTCATGGTGCGGTTGCTGATTCCTGGGCGTCCATTTATGCAGAAAAAGAACAGAAAATATATTACCAATCGTTTTTTCTTTGGTATTACCATTACACTATTCAAAGCCCTATTTATATCTAATCTTACGACCCACTAATTATTTTATTAGCTAATCAGCTTAGCTCATTATACTGCTATATCAAATTAGTTTCTTAGCTATCCAAGGATTTATGAACCTGCTTAAACATTTAAGATATGCGTTGTCCTATCAAAGGTTACGGATACTAAACATTTATCATATAGACAGGGGCATAGTCTCACAAATCTCGATGGTCACAGCAATTCAAGGCACGCCTCCAAAATATTTTGTAACCTAATACTTGGTGTTGAACCCTTTTCAAGTTATACAAATCTGTTCTTGAACAATTAGTTTGGTATTCAAGTTGTTCATAGACTCGATTAATCGTTCGAAAATATTATCTGCGTTGATCTAAGCTGTTTGAATTCATACGGACATTACCTACTGCCTGATTAATTAGCCTAATGAATTGAATTACGAAATGCACACTTTAATATAATCAACGCGCGATTAGAAAGGGATGGGACCATGTCAAAGTTAATCGAAAATGACAGTTAAGCGGTCAAGTAGCGTTACCAAAAAATTCTGAATCCGTATAAATAAAAAGTAATTTATAAAAGTAAAAAGTTTTACCCCGTTTTCCACTCATTATTAATTAATCACTCAATAATATATAAATCTCGCATTTAAAATAAAACTCGAGCAGAAATCCACGCGCACAGTTCTACACAACTTGCATTATACGAGCATCTACGCGAGTTTGCCGACGCTACGGCTGGCCGACACAACGGACCGTATTAGTGACTCGGTAGCTCAGCGTTGAGAGCATTGGACTGGATATCCAAAGGTCGCGGGTTCGATTCCTGTCCGAGAATATGATCTGGTGCGAGTCGTATTTTGTCAAGTATAGTATTTAGTATAGTCTTATTTTATTTCGAATGACGTATAAGATAACTCCTAATGATAGTCGGATCATTTGCTAGATTTATCATTAGATTCGCTCACATTCTTAAATTACTCTAGTGATTTTACTGATATAATATCTGTTTCGTTTTTCAGTTTATACTAAGTCATCCATCATTAACGATAGATTTTTAAGACAGTAATAATATTAAATCTCCGACAGTAGTAGTACTGAATATTATCGACTTTAAATTAACGTCATAATAATATTATTTTACGTAATACTCATTTTTGAAACATTACGATAACGAGTGACTGCAAAATACTGCATTCAGTTCGGGGCATGATGCCATGAAAGTCCTTCGTAGCGGCAAACCGGCGAACTTGCGCACTGCAATAAATAGGATAATATTGAATTAACTGCTATTGTTGTTGCAATACCGCCAATTTACTGCCGCTATCTGCGAGCGTAGTTAACTAAAGACCACTTCGCAGCGCCACCAAGTTATATTTGCGGGTGGCTGGAACAGGAACTAGGTTCATTTGTAATATGCACCATAGAATCTTGAGAGCACACGTCCCAAAAATGTTGGTTCAGACAACGGTAACATAATGTTTGTTTTTACTGTAATGGTTATTACGCGCGTTCAGTAAAAATCTCAACACACTCTGCTTTGTCTATCTATTTACTATGAGAAAAAAAATCACTTCACTGTATTACTTTAAGAAAGTGTTGAAAGGAACTAAATATTCCTGAGTTTTACCTTCGTATTTTTCTCAAGTGCAGCACTAGCGCCGCCGCCAACTGAACCGATAAGATGGTGACACCGTAAAGTGGGCTTTGTTGTGGAAATGGACTGGAAGTGCAAAGGTTTTTGCCGGCGTCTGTAGGTGATATTAAATAATTGTGTGCTCGGGGCATGAGAGTGAATTTATTCTTAAGTCAGTTGAAAAATAAAAGAATTCGAAGGCGAGTTGGTGGTGCAGAAAAGTAATAACTTATCAGCATAATATTTAACCCTTTAACGCCCGGATGATGAGACATATTAGATATTCCATTGGTATCCGGCCGCATGCGTCCGCTCGGGCGTTGATGAATTAAGGCTATTGTCTTTTTTGCCTTACTTATGTCAAGTTGTGTGTGCTATTATTTTTAATAATAATTAAACTACATTTAGTCCCATATCGACTCTAAATCATTCATCAGGTAACTGCCTCAGCCCACTTTAGCATAGTTTCAGAAGTCTCAAAGAATATTTAAATTGCAATAAAATTAAAAAAATATGGTAAAGAAGAGACTCAACTATTTATTGATATACTAGTGAGTGAAATTAAAGTGAAGAGCACTCCACACTTCTACAAATTATAGTGAATATTTTCTAAATAAAACGCTTTTTTCATATCAAACACAAGGAAGTTAATTTCTAATCCCAATTTTAAAACCGCAGACGGCCGTACTTTTAGCTGACTGGTAGCATTTTAGTAATATTAAAGCTGCAAGAAATAACGTCAACGCGAAACGACATTGCCAATGCATAGGAAATAGTGTCACATCGGGGAAATACAGTTTTAAATAAAATATACCTTTAAAGAAATTCATCTCGCAACTACCTCCAAGGGAAGGAGAATATTAGAAGATGTTCAAACCAAAAGGTGAAGAGATAACAAGATTCTTAAAGTCAAAGATGACAATTTAAAATCATTAATTTTACTAAATCCAACTTTTTTCACTGTGTGTGAAAAAGTGCCATCATACAGGGTGTAAGGCAGTGGTCCCTAAACTTTTAAATTTTGTACCCATATGACCTATGTAGGGAAACAGACTTTACCCCCTACTTGTGGGAGGGGCTCACACCACTGCCTGCATACACATGACGCTGCATTTTGTGAATATACGCACACTACACGCAACGCGAAAGAGCGCTACACCACGTAACTAGTGTCATTTTATTTAAGTACAATAATTACATTTTTTACCCTATTCTATTCATTCGTACTAGGTACCAACTCTCTCTCTATAAAATAGCCGTTTTACCCCCGCGGGGGTAATTACCCCCAGGTTCCAAGGAAGTTCCAGGAACCAATGGTGTAAGGGGAACGCTTCTGAAAAAAGACAGGTGGTAGAATTAGTGATTCTAAATAAGATAGCATTAAAAATGATTAAACATTTATTTTTTACCGCTTTTCTCAACTGCAATAGTGTGAAATAAACTCATTACAATGACTTTCACATTCTTTTTTACAGCAGATTTATTTTCAATACAATTGTGTAGTTAGAAAACAATAAAAGTCATTGTAATAAGTTCTAATAAATCGTAAAAAGTAAATATATTTATAAAAAATAAGAATCAGTAACTCTACCACCTGCCTTTTTACGAAAGCGTTTTACTTACACCTTGTGTTATATTATATCTGTCAGTCACAGTCAACTACCAAAATCAGCCATTCAATTTATATCCTAGCCTTTTTTTTACTAAACCGCGGCGTTTTATTAGACTAGCTATGGTCAGGCTTCGGTCCGTACCGGTCGAGTTTAAGTTGTACTCCGGTCGAACTCCAGTACCATCTACAAGAGAACCTAACTCTTTTATTAATATTAACTTCCTTTTATGTTCTCTGTATTTTTTTGTTATATTTTTTTCAATTCCAGCAAAAACACTGCCTCTCTCCTAAAATGTTCGCTGAAGAGGACAAAAACCTTTTCCAAACATTATTGATAGTAGTTTAATGTTGATGTTATTCTAATGTCAGCCCGAGTTTTTTAGGCAGATGTATGAGAAAACCACGAAGATTGACTACAATTGTCCGTGACGTTACATTTCTGGAACCGTTCCATGCAAGGATGTAAACAATAATTCTGGAAGTGGTCCATGTTATTTTGTTTATTATTATTTCTGCTTTGACGCGATTAGCGGTTTTTACGTGTAAGATTATTTTTAAGTTACATATACAGGCTATATGACAATAATTTATATTTTTATTGAAAATACAGATCATGTAGTCCAGGGATTCCCAAAGTGGTTTCCAGGGGTCGAAATCGATTTCCCAGGGGTTGAAATAAACGAATAATTATGATATTAATTATGAATTACACTTGATATTTGATAGGACTTTTAAAGATTTGGCTATGGGGGTCTGTGGTATCAGTTCATTTTGGAAAATGGGTCTCTTGCCCAAAACAGTTTGGGTATCCCTGATGTAGTCGATGGTTAAAAGTCACTGTGATCCGTGTCTAAACTGATCGCGAACCCACGCGCACGTAATCCGTGGAGACAAACCCAGATTCATAAAGTTCTTTGTTTACTCGTGAGTAACAATCTCAGTTGAAACTATCCTGAAAACACTTGCATTGAATAAAAAACTATACACTGTTTCATTTGATATCCAAAAAAACTAAAATATAACTATCACAATGGAGGAGTCTTTTAATTAAAAAAATGCACGTTTTTGCAATCAAAATGTGCGTAAGTTGCTGAGTTGTCAATGTGCCAATTAACAGACTTTGCTGTAAAAACTTTATATGTTATGTATGTTAAAAAAAACTGGGTTAAAAAAATGTTAAGCTTTATGCCACTTCCATCGTCATAGCGTAAATACTACGTTGTATCTGTATGCATTGGCTTGCTAGCCCCATTTGTAGCGGTTGTATCAGCCCATAAGTTATGTTGACACGCGATTGATCAAATATTCTTCCCTTGTTTATGGGACTTGACCGGAAACATTGTTGGTACTACTCATAAGTCAAGTTATGGTTATTAATTTGATTGCGATGGTGTTTTAGGGGATCCGGGAGTTTCATGTGTGACTTGAAAATAAGTTATGGGAATGGTCATAGTAAGTAGGATGAACTTATAGACTCGTTAATATCACGTTTTAAAATATACTTACATAATCACTTGTAGTGTGTCACCTTTATATATTTTAGCAAGAATACGTTAGACAGAATATAAGATTAAATTAAATTTTCAGTGTCAAACGCCAAACAAACTCGACTCGACTTGACGACCTGAGTGGTGCAGTGGTCAACATGCCGGTCTACCACGCAAGAGGTCCCGGTTTCGATTCCCAGCCGGTCAGATATTGAAATAATGAATTTTAATTTAGGGTCTGGGTGTTCCTATATATAATAACCCCCTTACTAATAAAGATTGTATAGCAGTTGTATAAACTACACAGTGGTGACTCTCTGTCAAACTATTTAAGTTTAAAAAGAAAGGCACAAAACACTGTGTAACTTATACATCTGTTATACAATTTTTATTAGTAAGTGGGTACGAATATATTAAAAAAAGTATATAAGTAGTATATCAGTTGTATAGCACCCACATTACAAGCTTTGCTTTGTTTGGGGCTAGATGGCGCTATGTGCAACTTTCCAAGCATTTATTTATTTATCTTTCCAAAGACAATCTCTTTCCCTGGAATTTCCTCTCTACGCTAATAAAGATAAAAGTGGTTACCCAACTTCTATGGGCAAAAGGTGCCTCGCCACGTCTCCATACACTATTCAGGTTTGGGAATGATTTATAATTAGCATACGGCACTAAATAAACACGGCGGCGTGTACACACAAAGATACGGCGGGCGGGCGAAGTTATGCAGATTCCTTTAGCCAACATAGACGTTGAGCACCTTGTCGCACTAAATTGTTAACCTCTAGATCGGGGAGAAAATTATCGTTCTTGGAAATTTAGACCATCAGCCATTTATAATGACCCCACTGCTGGGGCCTTTCTTATGGGTGGATAAAGAGGATAGGCCATCACCCACCACGCAATGCGGATTGGTGGGTGCTAACGACTGCAAAAGCAACGGCTTAACGTGCCTTCCGAAGCACGGAGGAGCTCGAGATAATAAATTTTTAGTCAACCATCCCATACCAACCCTTGCGAAAGTTGCTTAACCTCCGCAATCGCTGGGCCAGGCGCTATACCACAGCGCCACCGAGCTCCTCAATGGAAATTTAAACAATACTTATTAAAAAATGAAGCGATGGGTTACTATAGTAAGCTATCTTTTTAGTGCTTATTCGAACAGTCATGGTAACACCAAGCTTAGTTCTTTCTATTTACCGCTAGGTGACCTTTAGAACGAAAATATGGTAACATTGTTAATTTTTATTACTAGAAAAAAATCGCATGCCCTAAATTTTTTTTCAGTAAGACCTTACTTTTACGAGCATCTTTATAAAAACAAGGTAATACCGTTTTGACACGTGTAAAGCCATACTTGCGGTGGTCCAAAAAAAGGCGCCAAAAAACCATAGATAAACTAAAAACATGTGGGCCACGACAAATGTGTTACATCTTCAGTAAAGTGGGATTAATGGCAGAATAAACAATTTTGGTTAGTTTTTCTAACGTTTTTTGTAGTTAGCTTGTCAGAAAACACTTCAGCCCTGCTTGAAATAAAGTCACACTTTATGTACAATTAAATAATTTTATTTCGTTTTTGAAAAATAAAGAAAGATATAATGTTAGTATACCAGTAAATTCAGGGTGTATACAAAATCAGACAAATGGACGATATAACGCCTAGAAATTATACACAGACAATAAAGACGCAAATAACCCGTATCCGCACCATTTAATGTTATGGGCTCGGTTTCCTTGCCTTAAAACCACTGTATTTATCTCTAGTTACCCTGCACACATGAGATATAAACTATACATGAAGAGTTCTGTGCTAAATACACCCTTACTACGCGGTGATAAGAAGATGGTTTTGAACTTGTAACAGCGGTCGTAAGTTTGTCGAAGATGCACAAGAAATTATTAGTGGAGGTGCCTACCGCAACGTTTTGGCACAAAAACAAATGAATGCTGTAAAATTTTAAATAACTGCTATTTCATTGAGCGCATTTCACATTACGCTATTGTGCTTTACCGGCCCCCTGATTATGTAACTTTGTTGCAATCAACTCTGACAGAAATCGCAGTTACATTGCTGCTTTAGTAAAAACCAACGTGACAACTATCTTACTTAAAGCAGCAATGTAACTGCGGTTTCAATCGATTTCAATCGAGATTTGTTAGCAACAGAGTTACGTAATTAGCCCCCAGGTTATGATCCCTCAGTCAAACCGACTAGTTGGTTTTGTGGAACTATGTATATTGGTTTTGTAAACTTTGTTAAATAAAAAAAAATTGTAAACACCAACAACTTCGCAGGAGTGGACTACTGACATTATTAAAAACATAGTTTGTTATACGACTTTCATAAAAACACAAAAAACGAACGACTTATAGTACAAAACTAGATCAGCTGTTCGGACGTTTGTATGGAAAGTCATTGAATAGCAAGTACATTAAAACTCAGTGTGGAAAGTCGATTTCTTTTTTGTATTTTTTCGGAAAAGTGTAGAGCAAACGTTTTTATTTATGATGTTAGTGATCTACTCCTGCGACGTTGTTGGTGTTTTGTAAATAACATTGTATAGTATAGCATTATACGTCATAAAGCTATACTATCTAGCATTGTATAGCATAGCGTTCACATTACGTGATATAATCGCATGCTCAGTTGACAGCGATCTGTCAGTGTGCACACATTGGATTTGATACTGGATGGTCTTGAAAGCTCATCAAGCGATGATGGTAATGCAGAATTTGATTGCAGCTTGGCATTGCTGCTACAATAGCAGAATAACCCACTACGGTAAAATAGTTATTCTAAGTTTAATTAAGTTTCGTTAACATTATTTAACTCTTTTGACGACCTCCGTGGTCGATTGTCTTTGTACACCGGTTTTCAAGGTGTCGCCATCTCTGAGGTCCCGGGTTCGATCCCCGGTTGGGTCAATTTAGAAAATGAACTTTTCTATATTGGCTTAGGTCTGGGTGTTTGTGATACCACCGTTGTCTCTGATTTCCATAACACAAGTGCTTTAGCTACTTACTTTGGAATCGGAGCAATGTATGTGATGTTGTTTGACATTTATTTATTTATTTACTTTTTCAAATAAGAATGACTATTTTAACTGTGAAGGGTTTTTTAATATTATACCATGACACCTATCTAAAAACCATCGCCGATAAACTACACTAAAAACCCATTACAGAATACCGCATCGGAATCGGTTGAATAGTTTCTGAGAAGCCCTCAAGCGCCAACCATCTTGGCTGCTGCAGTGACACCAGGTGATCTGTAGCTGTCCTGCAAAGCCTTCTCTTAAAATCTAGTCTGAAATGATACCTGTTGAATGAAATAAACCGCATCGAAATCGGTTAAGTAGTCTTTGAGAACTCTTCAAGTGCCGACTTATCTGGTCTACCACCATGAAACCATGTCTTAAGAACCTGCTCTGAAATATAAACTTTTGAATGCAGAAAACCTCATGAAATCGGTCCAGTAGTTTCCGAGGAAAATGGTAACAGACATAATAGTAAACCAAGTGTGAACGTGTTCTACATAAATGGAGCACAATACATACAACCCCGGAAAAATCATTATAAACCACCACTGTTTTTGATATATTTTTTATGATATACTACATAGTGGTAACCCTAACACGAATTGTGTTTTATTTTTGCTCCTTATGAGATTGATTATCGAATACAAAAGTCTATTTGGGTCTAGGGTTGTCATTTTGCATTTTTCCATACAAATAATCTGTGTTTTATTATTGCTCATTAATGAGATTGATTATCGAATACAAAAGTCTATTTGCGTCTATATAGGGTTGTCATTTTACATTTTTCCATACAAATATCTCAGGGTTTCAAATAATTTTCTGGGGTTGTATGCATGGTACTCTATCATTTACCTACACCCTAATTAACTTTGTACCTACGTCATTAATTAATTGCATTATCAACATTTTGTCTTGATGTTCTCTCACATCGTTACTGGTTGACTAGGAGAGAATGCCTTATAGCATTAAGTTCACCATTTGCTGTATTTTGTGTATAGCAATAAAGATTAAACAAATAAATAAGTAACGCTACAATTCTTCATATCCTAAAACACCAAATCTCATAATTAAAAAGCCACATTCGTGATTACACAATTATCACCACGTCAACATCATTTTGGGTCAGGTGTCGCGAAATTAAGGAGGATTTCCATTCCTCTCACGGAGCCACCACAAAATAAGCAGTGTACGTGACCCACCTATTAACCTGTATACTTCAACTTTGTGCTTAATTTTGTATACTTGGACAACTGCATGCATATTGCATAATGCAGGTTATGCAATGTAAGAAAATTTAAATAAGTTACGTGCCTAGTGCGAGGACCAAAATATTTAAACGAATGGTGCAGTAACTTAACAGTCATGTAGCCAAAATATTGATGGAATGCTGTGCTGCTAGTTTACTTTAGGCTTTAAAGACTTTTCTCACAAATGCTTGTAATGAGGTCATTACTTTGACAACCTTCTTTGAGCTAAGTCGTGCGCTCCTCGGATGGTGGCGCAGTGATAAGGGCGGCCTTATGTTTAACTGATCGCTCCGCCCAATGTTTTTAATTTTGCACTGGCTGTTATACCAACTCTGACTATGTAACCAAATTCAGTTCTATTTTTTTTTTTTTTACACTCTAGGGTGGAACGCAGAGTTTTTAACTCGCTGCTCAGTTTAAATGTACATTACTTTCCGTCTAACCTAACCACCAGAATTAGTAAACTTGATTGTAAAAGAATTTGGTGCGAATTTAAGTTCTGAAAAACTAAATGGTCTTTTGGCATGTTAAAAGTATTAATTCCCGTTTAATAATAGAGGCTGCCTAAGCAACAGAGCGACAGTCATTATAGGTATTTACGTTTATTAGCTTTCTGATAGACGTCTCTAATAAATTAATAACGCAGCAATGTAGAGTGGGGCGGGATGAGGGTAGTCATACCCTCAAGGTCATTTTACCCGGAGAACCGCCAATTCCGTTTCATTCCGCGCACGACTGGTGCACGTAGAAGTGCAGAACGTGATTCCTCGCTCACACCTAATACAAAATAGAGAGAGGACAGAAGTGAAGCTTAGTACCCACGTGCGCCCGAGCAATGCACACATAGACACCCTCTCACCGACACGGAATAACCGGACTGTCATTCTTGACATGCAAATAGATGTTTGAGATGAATCCTTTGGTTACTTTGGTCACCCATCCGATAACCAACCTTTGACAAAGCTGCTTAACATCCGTAATCGAAAGCCAAACTCGCGAAAAAGGATTTGGAAATAAATGGGAATAGTATTTTATGTATCTTTGTGCAATCTCATTTGGTAAAATGCTTTATGCATTCAAAACATTCTATTCATTCGTTTGGATCAGCAACTTGTTTCAAAACTGGCTGTAATGGGCTGAACTGCTTTAACAGTTTCAGTTTTTGACACTTTTAAAGTGGAAATGTTAGGTCTTTTATGCTGTTACTGCACTTTTTTTTCATTTAAACCAGGACCCAGGACAAAGCGAATACTTTTTTTTAATATTAAAATCGTTCCCAAAATACATCAAGATACCTATATAGTTATAATCTGCTGAAAGTGGTTATTCATTACAGAAACAGTATGAAAAGTGGCCTACTTTATCTTACTATTTATTGATAACAAATATTCAATGATATCAAATTATTAGAAATAAATTACGTGACCACGGCTCTTGGGAAGGTGTGAAAACGTCGGGAAATAAAAAAAAAACAATAAATCCGAACTTAATAATTCTAAGATTACACTGGAAAAGTGTCCTAGAAATATCAAATTAATCAATCATCTATGCTCATAAATATCAGGCAAATTCGCGCGCGGTTTAAAATGATATTTAAATTAAGATAAATAATATTAGAAAAAATACTAGAAAAAATCGACTCACCCGTAGCACCTCAGACGGGACTCGAACCCGCACCCTTGGGATTCCGGCCCAATGCACTGACCAATTATGCTACCGAGTCGAATATTATTTATCTTAATATAAAAAATAGCATTGTGAATGCGAAAAATCTAAATTTAATAATGATATTAAAAACTATAAGATGACGGTTTAGGAATGGTGGTAGATAACCGACATGACTTTTCCTCCGCTGACTGTAAAACGAATATGCTATTAAATGAACTTCATTATGTAGATACAAAAAATTCGCACGTCATTCATTAAGAAGGCACGTCCGTACTTTGTTCTTGTTGGAGCAACCGAGAATTAAGATTAACTCCAGAATCAGACAGTAAATCTCGCGACTACGTGTGCTGAATGGCTGTTAACAAGTTTTTAGACTAGGTAAATAGGTAAGAACTCCTAATTAAGAACAAAAGTATACCTTAATTAAATTATACAAAATGTGAGACGTGTCTTAATTCAACTTAAGTAGACTGAATTAATTTATATCTGCTTTGCTGAATAAAAGCTAAGATTTCGAATGAAGTTGTAAATTTTGATTTGATTTTAGTATTTTTAGTTTTATTATTAGATACCAACCGAAACAGAAACCGAACCGCGCCTTTTATCTAAAAAAAAATGATTTTTTTATGAAACTATCTTTCAAGTGTGATAATTGGAACTAAAACCTTATCTAAAATATGCTAAAGTAATGTAAACTAGACTTGGGTGACTAGAATCACATAGGTTCTAGTCTTATAGACATTTTAAATGTAGAAACCTTTATCAAACACCAAACTCCTTTCCGAATTTAGCCAATCGGTTAATTATTTAATATTCCTTGTATTACAAGTCATGGGTCAATAGTCAAAATTTCTTTATTCAAATAAACTTAATAATTGCTTATATAGACGATTCAAAAGTGCTTACTTTTGAACCGTCTATATTTTCTTACCCCCCGTTCCAGGCTTCTTTAACTGAGAAGAAGAATTTAAGTTTTATACATTTGACAAACTGCCTAGTATGCCTCTAACAGCACCCTTATTCAACAGGAATTTCACTCCAGTTTCGTAATTAAACTACTAAATGAATGTTACTAAAGTATCTATCTGAATCCAAAGGCCATTACACAAAATGTGGAATCTGAACCGCCGGGGAGTGACCAGGGTAGCATAAATCAAGCAGAGTTTAAGCCCAATACGGGCCCTTGGGGCGCACACTTCAAATAAAGTGTCGTATTTAAACTAATTGAGTTTACACAACAATATGACTTAGCTGCAAAATAATAGAAGTCAAAGTTATTTGAACTTGTTTTCTAAATAATAATGTTGTACGAATTCAAACTGTTGGGAGTGATGCACAAAACTCTTTGTTCTTGTAAATGAGAAACTATTTCGAAAGTCATTTAAAAAAATGGATATTGAGAATTAAATTTAGAAGTAATTTACTGAATATTGCGTACCTACCTACTTAAACAGTTAATTGTTGAATCTATCTTATTTCTTTTGTTTTGTTTTATTTCGTTTGATCTTTTCATAGTTTACACAAAAAGTTTGCAGTTAGGTGGCGGGTGAAAGACCAAAAACCAAAATTTTAAATGGCATAGCAAAGCAGAGCGGTAAATAATTGGTTCTCGACATCTCCTAATGGCAAAAATTTTCATATTCATAACATAGTCGATCAAGTCGACAAATGCCCAAATACTCTCAAACTTCGCCAACATGAATAAAGTCGAAAACCAGACATAGAAGAGGCCATTAATCTCCCACTTTATCTTAATAGGGATCGGGAATTTTCAATATAACTCCATTTGAAACCCTGTAAGAACACGTAACCAATAAATTGGCCTCCACGTAGCGAAAGTTTTTGAGTGGATTGCATCGTCTGATCAACTATTCATGGCATCCCACGAGCGACTCGGTATCAACTCCGATCAAAGATCTGTTTTGAAGTGCAGACAGGGATCTTACAGCTCAATATTTAAAACTACTAATTCATTTATAAAATTCTAGCGTCCGCCAGCGTCTTTGTCGTGCACTTCCCGTGCAAATTTAAAAAAAGTTTTCTTTGCGGAACTACATGCCATACAGCCCGATCAGTCCAGTTGTTTAAGCTGTGTGATGACGTCAGGGCATTTGATTAGTATTCTTAATACGAAAGCATCTGCGAATACAATAATAATTACATTATGGACTTCTTATATTTATTTTGACAACCCCCGTGGTCGAGTGGTTTGTACGCCGGTTTTCAAGGTGTCGCCATCTCTGAGGCCCCGCGGGTTCGATCCCCAGCTGGGTCAATTTAGAACATTTCTATATTGGCTCAGGTCTGGGTGTTTGTAGTTCCACCGTTGTCTCTGATTTCCATAACACAAGTGCTTTAGCCTCTTACATTGGATTCAGAGCAATGTTTATGATGTTGTCTCATAATTATTTATTATTATTATTTATTTATTCTGAAATAGTTACTGTATTACAATGAAAATTAAACCTTCTCATTAGTCTTTCTGGTCATTTCCCCTAACATACTGCTTGCAAAAACTCTTGTTAGAGTGGTCGTCCGTGATTAATCACTCTACTTTATATATGAAATCCCGTTTTATGACTAAAGTCCGCAGCGACTTAATTATTTCTTCTTCATCATGCTACATCTCGCGTCAGTGAGTAAGGGCCTCGTTTATCATCGCATTGTGTCGCTTCTACGCGTCAGGCCTTTTCTGATATGGTGCTTTTGTTCTCGTATGGAGATAACTTAGCTACATATTGAGGATAGACTCTGAATTTTTTATTCTCACTCTCATAAAGGAAGTCGTTTACAACAAGCAAAAAGCTCGAATATTGTTGATGAAATCTGGATCGACTAAAAGAAACAGGCATGGAAATAAATCGACACGATTTTCAAGGAGCTTAGAAAGAATTTGCTTGAATTTATCATCAGCATCACTGCAGTCAAAATTGTTTCTTGTTTCTGCAGTAAATCAAGCTTTGAACCTCCGACAAAGTAATGCTATTTACACAACAGTATCGTTAGCTACGCTTTTAAAATTTCAGAAATATAGCACCCCGGTCTTTCATTTTGAAAAATATGGTGTAAATTTTAACTAACTTCAAAATTATTGTAAAAGAGGAGGTTCTCGCCTGATTGAGTTTTCTTGCGAGATGAGCCCATTATTATTTTTTGTCATTTCTGTAGTTTTCAAGTAACCCTGAAAATACCATCATTTTCATAGTAACTACATTGACTATATTATGGTCGTATAAGCTTTTAAAATAAACGAAAAAAAGAAGTTGTCCTAAAGATGCCCAACCCGACTTCAATAGACGTTTTTTATTCAAATTTACGTCTCTAATGATTTAAATACTATTTCTTGCTTTTTAGATATATTTAATTTTGAACCTGTTTTTGTTTTTAAGTTTGAGATTTTAGCATTCACAATGCTATTTTTATAATAATATACTAGGAAAATTTCGACTCGTCACCAGGATTGCCTCAGGCGGGAATCGAACCCGCGATTTTTGGAATTCTGGTTAAATGCCTTTTACTTTCTCTGTTTTTGTTATTATTTTAAGGTATTCGATGGAGGTTTTCCTTTCTTTTTAACTTTTTTGTTGTAAGTTTTTCTAAAACATAAGTTTGCAGTCATTTCAAAACTTTTTTGTCCTCTTTCACTTTGTTGAAGTAAAAACTTCCCATTAGTACAGTTAAAAGGTTTCAATGCATAGATTAAATTAACATTTCAATATCCGGATGAATTCCCACAGTTAATAGTCGTATAATCTCCATAATTTTATTTATCTTATCTCCGGATTCCCCTTTCCTATTTTCCTCTTGATTAAATTTGTAGCGCGGTTGTACTTCTGGCTTTTAGGTTAGAACTCCTTTATGTAATTTAGCGATAAATGAAACGAATTTTGGCTGGCTAGTGCTTGCTGCCAGTAATTGGATTTAGGAGTTATTTTAGGACGATGTAGGAATAAAGTGATTTTACGAAATGATTGGGCAATTATAATCTGGAACATGAAAATGGAACAAGGTTATTAATAATAATCTATGTATTTGCTATTTTATTCTTATTGTAATGTTTTCAAAAATATTGTACCGTAAAATTGATGAGCAATGATTTCGATTTAACGTTACGAATAAATAAGTAGTCGTTTTTTTTAATACAATTTATTTTCTTGTTGAAAATATCATTAGTGTATTATAAAAATGCCATAACACATTTTCAGTTTACTGGCATTATTTTTGGCGGTGTAACAGATTTTCCTCGCCAAATTTCAACAAAAGACCTAGTTTTTTAATTTCAGTTTAGCTCTAATTTCATCAAGAAATTTAAATCAGAAAAATAAGAAAGTCCTACAGTTTTATTTAATTAATCTGTGACTGTAATTTATTTCGAGTACGTTAATTTACATCTTAAACTTATTAATTACCTTCTAGAATAAGGGTGGATTAATCAAATCTCACTATTGAAGCATACTCCGAAGTTTTGAATGGCAGCCAATTAACTATAGACTTAAATTAGCAGCAGTCGCCGGCAGACATTTTGGCTCGAGATATCAAGATGTACATGTATTGTACCTACTTAAATTTTTATAAAGATTCGCTTCGACGATTGGTTGGTGAAAATGGGTTTATTACATAAAAAGAATCACGATAGTCTGATGATGTTGGTCGACTCCGTGACACTAAACTAACTCGTGTACCTACACGTTTCATTTTTAAACCTTCAAAATAAAGGAAATCGAACAACGAACATCATCCAATTTCCGCAATTTTTGTAATAGACCCTCTGCAGTGCCAGTTCATACAGCAATCCGTTTTACAGTTCCGTTTATCGGATGCGTTTTTATTTGACGATATCGTATGAAGTTGTACGCGCGAGTTCTCACACAACACAATATTCCAGATCCATCCGATGCGATTTTGTTAGGTACTGTATCCGACGGATCCGTTAAAAGGGTCCTATAATTGCGATGTGAACATATTTACATCCAGTAGCGACGGATCCGTTAAGAACGATTCAGTAAAATTTAACTTTTTAAAATACAGACTGCTGCGTAAACGGGCGATGCCGCATTTTATGGCTGTGTCGTACAAATATCTACGACAGTCGTCGTACATGCTACACACCAAAGTTATTTCTATCATAACTAGTTTAAACTCTCCAAATTATAATTTGTATTTAATGGTGAATAACATCCTTAAAGATAAAACCTAACAACTTGTTTGTTTTGTTCCCATCCCTGTTACGAATTCTTAAAGATGTCCTAGCAAATAAACTGAGACACTTGAAAGTGATTTTGTCTTTTTGTCTCATTTCAGTCATCGCTTAGCTGGCTGTTATGGCTTCATGTTAAACTTCCGCGAGTACAAACAGGCATATTATTACCAATCTTATTTTATTCAGTAAACATGTCTAAAAGTGGCATCCAACGAAATATGTGAACATCGTAACGTATTTGTGTCAGCTTAAAAGCCGACGATCGATTTGATGTAGGGCAAAATAAATTGATTCAATAATATTCCTATTTGACGTGTAATATGTACCGAATGATGTTAGCTACGTGCCTGGATCACTTATTGATGGAAACAAGCTGCCTCCTTCAGATGTCAATTAGAGTTGGATACCGAGAACAAAAATTGCTGTCTGTTAAGTTTTTTATACGACATCAGCATCTGCAAGCTTTCTCTCGCGTGAATTCACCTCTTTAAGAGTGAAGTTTTCAGAAATCTTTAATGCTCACCTGCTTTATAATAAAAATAATCATTGTGCACTATTTTCTAGTCCCAATAGTTAAGGCTGTGCACAGATTAAATTAGATGTCAGTAATTCAGTAAGTTTCTAATATTATTTAGATGATAATGACTTAAAATGAAAAACTTAATACTTACAAAGAACATGCGCTTTGTTTACCTGTAAAATATAAAAAACGAGGCGCAATTATCTTTGATGTGCTTTTTTAATATACACAATACATAGGTAATAAATAGAAATGCAAATTAAATGTAGCAGTGCTCTTTCAAGTAAGCAAAAATTTTTTTAAGCGACAACGTAAAAGCAAAAACCATACATCGAATAACGTATTTTACTGAGACCTTAGCTAGAGTAAGTAAACACTTCGTCTTTACCGAAAATAAGCGGCTTATACATATTGCATTACCGAGAGTCCACAGGGAGCATTATGTAAAGATCTGGCGGTAAATCGACGCGCAAATATAGTTTTTAAATCAACCCAGGTGAGATGAATAATTCAAACAGAGTAGATCGGGCCCGGCTCTTTGCTTCAATATTAAATCTTTGACACCAGTGCTGAAGGTTGTAGAGCAATCGAGGGAGACGATATTAGAATGATACTGGATTTACGATTATGAACTAACGCTTATTTGGAACTGATGATATTATAAGTTTTACTTTTTCCTGACGAAACACTTTTTAATTCCACGACTCAAGGTAATTGACAACGAATACATGATTCGCCAGTTCTAGTAAATCCTTCATGATTATAACAAATGCAGACCTACTAAGTCCCTCATGATTATAAAAAAATGCATGACTACAAAGCATTGTGGGAATATGAAAAGAGAGTACATAGTCACTTGCCATTGACTAAGGTTGCAACGAGTTCAAATTCGACAACCGAAACACGCCCGTGTTTTTTTTTGTGTTGTTGATCAAAATAGTGGATGAGTTTTAATAATGCGAATAGCTTAAATAAGCTAAGCTAAGCTTTGCCATTCCCTGTGCTTCTCATCGATCCTCAGAATATTCCCCGCCTCGATGCTCTGTTGGCTGCAGAGACTAAGATACCGGCTCTCAGCGGAGCTGTAAGGATCCTTTATTTACACTTCAATCACACTAGCTCGCAATCCAACTGGTAAACCGATCTAGATCGCAGCTTTGTGTGAACTTCGCATTGTATGTACGTACCTATCTATGCATTTAATTTTGTGTTAGATTGCTGTGCGAATATTGAGTTAGTTTTATTTAATGTTAAAAACAACTGAGGCCTATTTTAGAAAGATATTTTATGTATATGATATGTATGTATAAACGCAATTGCAGTCGAAGTTGAACCAAATAGGTATTATATTAGCACAAATTTTCGATGAGTCGAATGTGTTTATTTGTTTAAATTGTTCGAAATATTAGTGCAATATCATTTATTATTAATAGCATCATCATACATTGCTCCTATTCCAAACTAAGTAGCTAAAGAAATTGTGTTAGGATAACGGTGGAACACCCAGACCTGTGCCAATATAGAAAAGTTCGTTTTCTAAATTGACCCAGCCGGGGATCGAACCCGGGACCTCAAAGATGGCGACACCTTGAAAACCACTGTACAAAGCCACTCGACCACGGAGGTCGTCAAAATGACAGCATTTTGACGACCTCCGTGGTCGAGTGACTTTGTTGCAGTGGTTTTCAAGGTGTCGCCATCTTTGACGTCCCAGGTTCGATCCCCGGCTGGGTCAATTGATATTGATATAATGGGTGATACAGATCACCGTGAAAACGTAATGTAAACGTCATCACTACTGAATCGAAATTCACGATAATTATTTTACAAATTAACGCTTCTGTCACAATTATTACAGCTATCATTGTATGTAATTTACATTGAAATGATAATAATAATATCATATAATTTAAATTTATTTAAAGTAATTTTAATATTGATATAATAATATTTTAATAAGTATACTGTATCAACTTACTTAAAAGCGCGTAGTCTGCACACTAGCGCCGCCATTGGAAAAAAATCATAGTGCTTAAATAAAGACAAAATTGCGAATAATATCTCTGAAGTGCACTCCGAGGAAGCTTTGTGGTATTTTTTATCACTTATTCAATATTTTCTAGACTGTCGTTTAGTTTAATGGAGTTTTATTGCTGAAAGTGGCGCAAAAAAACTCCATTAAACTAAACGATAGGCTAGAAAATATTGTTTAAGCTATAATAAGTACCAAAAAGCTTCTTCAGAGTGCACTACAGAGAGATGAATCACAAATTCTTCTTTATTCACAATATATTTTTTTTATGGCAGTGCTAGTGTGCAGACTATGCGCTCTTAACAAGCGCAATAGTGAGTATGACGTGGCATATATAGATTTCAGCCACTTCATAATACTTACATGATAAGTAACCATGAATGAATATTCCATAAAAGAAACCGTGCATACTCGAAATACATATACCATTTGTAAAAACTTTAGTCGTTATTCGATTGTATTTTATCTTTTTCTGTAGAAAGTTCAATTGGGGAGTAGTTGGTATTGTCTTTGAGTGACTCAGCAATTCTTGTCTCCTTTGTGTCAGTGCTGTTCAGCAATATTCGTTTCTGCTACGTACTTAAAAACTCGTTTTTCTTGGGGCTGATTTTTCCATGCCAAGTTCTCGACTTATCACTATTTAACGAGTTAAGTTACTCAGCTTTATAAAGTGAACAAGTTGATTGTGAATTTCTGAAATATTAGAAGCATCAGTATAGCTGGAAGCTTTTTATAATAATAAAAGCTGTTACATATTATTATTATTGTAAGCAGATGCATTGCGAGCACTAAGCATCAGTAGCTAACGTAATGTAATTTATTGGTTGAATTTAAATTATTATTAGGATTACTGCCTGAAATAAAGCTTTATTATTATTATGTACGCTTAAGAATTCACGGGTCAAAAGTGACCCGGTCCTTTAAGGCTTGCGTGGGGATTTTAATCTAATATGCGTGTGGTACACCTGCTGGATCTAATCTCTGACTACATCAGTTTAATATACTCAGAGACTATCCCCAGCAAATGGACAGGAACTATGGAATTTACTGGTTAATGACTAGTGGGCTATTGGGTTGGGATTTGGATGGACTTGGGTTTGGGCTATGGAAAAAGACTACCGGACGCCTACCTTATTATGATAAGGCAGGTGTCTGGTAGTCTTTTTCCATAGCCCAAACCCAAGTCCATATTAGTCTTCAAACTGAAAAAATGGCAGGTGGTGATCATTATTATTATTAAATAAAATTAAATATTTTCGGATCATTTAATCAGAATCGATACTATGCATAAAGCGATCATCAAGTTTCTATTCAGATATGAAACTTAGATTCCAGTTGCGTATATGCAATAGTTTGAATCTTATAACTTACGAAGAGATCAGTGGCGCAGTGGTTTAGCGCCTGGTTCTACGATTGCGGAAGTTAAGCAACTTTCGCAAGGGTCAGTCATGGGATGGGTGACCAAACATTTATTATCTTGAGTTCCTTCGTGCTTCGGAAGGCACGTTAAGCTGTTGGTCCCGGCTGCATTTGTAGTCGTTAACACCCACCAATCCGCATTGGGCCCGCGTAGTGGGTTAGGAGTCTAAACTTATATAATGTAACTTAAACGATTTATAACAATGTGTTTCTCTCAACAAAGATACATTTGTTTTGATGTCCATTTGACCGACTTTCGATTAATTCTTCTCTTTCATTGAACTCGATAATTAGTTATTTCTCAACTTGCGCAGTAGTGCAAGAGAATATTGTTTCACGTCGGAAACACTGCTTTTTGCCTTTAAAAATAGATTTTTTTCGCGACCTAATTAAAAAAGAAAAGTTTAGAGTCCGGCGAACAGTGAGCTTCCCATACAAACTTAACACCAAAATGATTAGCAATTTGAGCTTAATTAACTCTTCTTGTGATGTTATTCGGATTAATTCGAAATAATTGCCAATTAATTTTGTTTTTTAGTTGTTTTTAAATCGCATTAATTTTTATTTGGCTTGGTATTTTTTATTTAATAGAACATATACTGTCTTAATCCGAATAACATCACAAGAAAAGTTAATTAAGCTCAAATTGCTAATCATTTTGGTATTACGTTTATATGGTTCGCCGGACTCTTAACTCTTTTAAACAACCACTGAGTTTTTAAGGAAAATTATTGTTTAGGTTTTTTACTTATTAAAGTATGTTTATATTTCAAATGTTATTTATTTATTATCAATTAATTGGTGCGCTTCAATTTAATATCTTAATTGTTGGTTTTGAATAGATGCGCTCTGAAGAAATGAGAAGCTGATAACAGTAGTATCAGAGAATATATTTCGAAAACCATGGTATCAAGGCATCTTAACCCATCAAGGCCCGGAAAATGAGACATTATTTTATGTCCGGCCGCATTCGGCCGCTCGGGCGTTGACAAATTAAAAAAAAATAAAAAATAATATCACTGAAAGCTTTTAAAGACATTAAATATTAATAACTATAATTTGAAGTCGACGCCTATAACTTTTGACAGCGTTTCTTATCTTGAAATCGTGTACGAGATCTGAATTAATTAGGGCGCAGCAAATTAGGTAAATTGTCACCTCGGGGAAATTTGTGTAAAATATTGTAACGTGACTGGCAAGTCCTATGCCAAAATAGATTTAAAAAACGTCTTAATCCCATTTCGAGGTACAAGTGAAACGTTTTATGGCTAATCAACGATTCATTTCACAAGAATCGTGAAAATGAGCCATAAGTTTTTCTATCCGTTTTATTTTCATGATGGTAACACTTATCATTAAATTTATTTTGTTCTCGAATTCTATGACTGTGCATACATATAATAAATCTGTAGAAAAGTTGTGTCTGTACATCTGTACATAAGAAATATTTTGAAAAAAGTGGTCGGGATGTTTAATAATAACCAATAGAACCCATTTCTAACATTTTTGGAATTTTTGTCTGTCTGTCTGACTGTTTATCTGTTTGTGCTCTAATAACGTAAAATAAACTAACCCAATCGTATTGACGTTTACATACAATTAAACTGCGTATTTTAGACTAACATTTAGTTTTTATTTCATCGCAATCGATTCATTCATCAAAAGACATACGAATTTTAAGTTTTAAGATATACTTTTATTATACCCATACATTAAACTAAATAAATAGGTAAGATACAAAAAATAGAAAAAAGTAATGTTGGAACATTTTAGTTGGATGTTATTGGAAAGCTTGTTAATACATAATAATGTATTCCTGTGGATTACTATGTTTAATATTAATTTAGTTCTAAAAACGGCGTGGCAACGGGAACGTTGAAAGAAGAAAGGTCGTTACAAATATCTTTTATTCATTTATTATGATTCCATAGGGAAAATTGGAAGTCACGAAAATTTCTATGTTATGTAAATTACGACTTTTTTTCTACATGGAGATATGAAATAAAAATAACTTCATTGGGATATTAAGTTGCTTTTGCTTAGATTTTAACTTTATTCCATTGACTTTTAAATTTAATATAACGTATTTTATCGTATCCGTATTTAAATATTTTTTTATTTTTATTTTGAGATTTTAGTATTCACAATGCTTATTTTATATAATACTAAATAGTATACTAGAAAAAATACGACTAGCACCAGATCATGTTCTCGGACGGGAATCGAACTCAGAGCATTGGACCGAATATCCAAATATCCGGTCCAATGCTCTGATCACTGAGCTACCGAGTCACTCGATGACTCGGTAGCCATTTTTAGGTAGGTATTTTTTCTAGTATATTATTTAGTTTTATATAATTTATTTTTTCCTAAAAATCTTGGTTAGAAAAACAAAGCCTTCCCATTATATTGATTTCACACCAGACGTGTGGTTTGCATTCAAGCTGCAGTGAGAAGAGTGAGCAACGCGTTTACTACACACACAATGCAGTGATCTGAAGCGGGCGGCATATCGCATCCACTTGACTGGTTGTCAGCTGATGAGGCCACGAATACTGCGGACACTTGCGAAATACTCAAACGCTTTTTAGCAAAATCTTTGCAACAATTACATAGAAAGTATGTTCCATTTTCAATCAAACTAGAAATAAGTGCAATCCAGGACCTTAACCTATCTTGGTTATATTTTAAAACTAGTATTCACAATTTTATTGTATGAAAAATGTCTGAGCGGAAATGTAATTAATTAATCAAAACGAAGAATTATGCTACAATGCAACTTATTTTTAATTGTGTTTCATTTGCGAAGCCAATGTATTTGTGCCGTATACTTTTTATTCAGAACACCGAGTATTGTGATGAAATCATTTTAAGTCGCCAGCCATATTGAAATGTTTGTACTGTGATACTCTGTAATTTGTATGTACCGTGAAAATAAATATTTATTTATCTAATAATAATTGCCTTCACGTCCTAACTACTCAACCGATTTTAATGAAATTTCGCATACACATTGTCAGCGGTACAGTAAAGCATATACGGTACCTTTCATCTAAAAAATATACTGTTCCCGAGTAATAAAAAAAAACATTAAGCTAAACTGTCATAAAAACAATTTCCACGCGAACGAAGTCGCAGGCTAAAGCTAGTATTTATATAAATCGCAGTTTACGTGGCCACACAGTATTCATATGGAGGACATCATTGCACAGCGCCATTCTAGCACATCTCGCTGGCAGGTTTATTAATTCACCAATCACTACGGTCACACTATGAACCTTTTTTTTAACAAAGTAATATTTTCATGCTAATATTTGAAATACTTGTCACTGAAAGTTTTTTTTGCTAATTTATTATTGGATGGTACAAAAGAACGTAGAGACGATGAATGCTAGTGTGACACAGACCTATGATGTAATTGACAAGAAGGGTTAGCAAACTAAAGCACGAAACCAAATAATTACTTTATTTCAAAATTAAGACTTATTACCACCATCTTACCAAAATTATCGTCACCATATCACTATAACATAAAATAGTGGTTATTATTTATTTGTTAGGAACAATTACAGTGAACAATACTGATGGACATGGACGAGTAAACTGTTAAAATATGGACGAGTTGTTAACTGGGCGCTTAGACGGATCCGCTGAGCGCTCCGTGAATTAAGAACGAGAAAACTTTAATTACCTAGTCAACTAATTTAACACCAACGGTGGAATTGCGTTTTGAAAACTCATAAACGTAATAAATTAGGAAGTCAATTGATTGGTAATGTCGACTACCCTATTTTGAACAATACGTCAGTATTAAAATACGGGTTAAAATATGGACGAGTTTCGACCGGGCGCTTAGACGGATCCGCTAGGCGGTCCATGAATTCCGAACGAAAAAACTTCGCGGTGTGCGGTGCCTACGCTTTTTTAATTTTCCGGGTTCCGAGTTTGAAATTCTGTTGAAAATTACTGAGGTGCTTTTGTTTTTCTTTACCTATGAGTATTAATTCCAGTAATCAATTGAAGGAGATTTAATAGGATTAAAATAGAACGGTTGATTCGGTTGGCACGTTAAATTGATAGGACTAAACTTTTTGCATTCTGTTCTTGTATTTTTGATACCGAAATAAAAAAGATGAAGAACTAAATTTATATTAGTCCAGTCAATTTAGTTAAGTCGTTACGAACCGGACCGACACCATTTTAAAATTTTCAAATGTATATTCAATCATTATTATTTATAACAGACTTTTCATTAAAAAAACATTTATATATTGCAAACAAGTTATTTTCAAAAATCGTTTAAATTCCTATTGAAGTCTTTTTACTAACTAAGGCTCCTGCAGCCCTCAAGTGGCGCCCTCATCTGAATTAATTTATTGCTCGCTAAGTACATATAGTATCGGGAATTGACATGTACAGATTGAAGCTAAAGTTCTAAAGTTTGTTTACAAACAATCACCTCTGTAAAATATAGGTCGTTGTAGCAGTAGTAGGCAAAAGCCATTTAGTCACTTTTGCCGTTACTACTATTACTACTCGCTTCCGTAGCGCATCTGCTATGTATCAGAGGCTCCCACTGATAGCTTTTCAGCCGTGCACAAAAAAATGATATCCCTCATGTACAGAGTGAGGAAAACCACCAACACCATCTTGAAGGTTATTGCTAGCAGGCAAGATGTCTGCCCCATTATGTGGCATTTGATTCACGCGACTACATCTAAGTTAGTTATAAAATACTAACACAGGTTATAAGGTACTCGTTACTAACATTTATGGATCTTTGTTATCTGAATAAAGAATTGAATTATTATTATTACAAAAAAAAAAATAAGATGAGGGTGCTTCTTTGAGGTATATAGAGCCCTTAAGACAGACCTAAATTAAAGGGAGTTTGGATTAAGTAGGTACATCATTTTTCACAACGCTCGGTGCGTACACACTATCACTTTTCATTTAATTAACAACTGAAATACAAAACTTCACATCAATGAAATAAATTACAAACACAAAAGGAGAATTCGAATCAAATAAACCAACATTAAAGTCAAATAAACACATTTGTCGAACATTTACCGGCACTGGCAACTGTTGGCTCAATTAATGACAGTTACTGGCAACTGTTTTGCTATTATGATTTCTAGTTCTATAACATACCGACCGGCGACCGACGACAAACACATCCATTTATGACCAAACATGCATTTCGAATAAACGATGCTGTTCCTGTTAATTCATTGCATTATTTTTGTTAAAGTATTATACTGCTTTGTTATACAAAATACAACATTATTTCCTATTGCTGGTAATATTTTAAAATGATGAAAAATTCGTTCAGAAATTCATCATGGGCGATAAATTTTTCCAGTTAACAAATATAAGTAATAATACCAAATAATATACTAGAAAAAATACGACTCGCACCAGATCATGTCCGAGAACATGATCTGGTACGAGTCGTATTTTTTCTAGTATATTATTTGGTATTATATAAAAATAGCATTGTGAATGCTAAAATCTCAAATTTTTAAAAATATAAGTAATTTCACGGTTAAGTTAAAATTAACTAAAATATTCTGTTCCATTTTAACCCTTCAACGCCCAGAAAATAAGACACAATAGATATTCCATTGATATCCGGCCGCATGCGGCCGCTCGGGCGTCAATCAAGGTACTTAACATTTTAAACTAAGAGTAAATAGCTCATATAAAGTTAACAAAATAGAGAACAACTTATTTAATACGAGTATTATTCGACCAAAACTTCAAACAAATTAATGAAGTCATAACACTGCCATGCGCACTGCAAATATATCCATTTTCACTACTCGTCTAATGAACAAACAATACTGTGCACTCGAAATATACGGCTATGTGCACACTATTATACGTAAACTAATTTAAAGAATAAATAAAAATAGCAGGATCAAACCCCCTAGAATAGATGAAGTAAAATATTTTTTACCGACTTCAAAAAAGGACGAGGTATGTTTTTTTGTGTATGTTTTGTATAAAAGATAACGAACTCCGATTTTGAAACTTTTCAAACTACTTAGTGCGCTTAAATTCCAGGGTTAATCGTAGGTTGCGTCCATTCTTCTCCAAGGTCCAATCTATCTCTAAACCACAATTCATCAAAATCGGTTCCTTAAATTCTTTGTCCAACGATTAAAATGAAAATGTTACAAACAAGCAACAAGACGGACAATAGAATTGTTTACGCACATATTTTAAAGATGAGTGTATAATAAAAACCTAATTTTCGACTTAGCTATGGTATGGTAAAAAATGAACTTATCAGATTGAAATCTGAATACGTCACATTGAAAATGCAAAAGCTTGCCGCACCGCGTCGCGCCGCCCGCCCCGCCGCCCACCGTATCAGATCCACTGCTGACCGGACTTCGAATGAACAGAACATCATTAATGCATTGAATTTGTAATATAATATTACATTATTGAAATAATTAACGTTTAAATTCAGTGTGGCATTGTTATTACTGAATATCAATGTTAAAGTTACATGTTATTGTCATTACAAATAAGAAAGAGCGGGAACTTCTGACACTGTTTTAAATAATAGTGGTTAAAGTATGAAATTGCCGATTTTATCTCACACACAGAGACTCTCATATCTTCTATGATGTTAAAGATGCTTCGGTTGCTTATTTCGAATTATGATCATGGAGGCCAACTACCTGTCAGCAATAAAAATATTTCTGGTCTTCTTTACTTAACTTTAAAAAAAGTATCTTATAATTAGTAACTCTTTTTTTGTTAACAGAAATGACCTCTTATTTCGTTGTTACTTAGCGGATACTTATTTTTTTCGCGTAACCTAAGTGGCATACGTTACCTTAGTGCAGGGATGCACAGACTACGGCCCGCGGGCCGCATGCGGCCCGCCGGTCGAATACTGGTGGCCCGCCGACAGCAAAAATAATACTCTCGTACATTCGAAAATATTGAGTTCTATTCCAGAATAAAACCAATAACAAATGTTCGAAAAGTAATTTGAATCTCGCGCGCGCGCTCTATCAATCTTATCGGTGCGCCGTGCATGCGTCGGTAACAGCGGTCGGTAATGTTCGTGCTGATCTCGGTTAAATTCGTTTTCTTGAGGAAGCGCGCCGCGTTATACTGTTCGAGCGAGCGAGATAGCAATAGTCCCAAATTCCCGATAGCTCGCGTAGGTAGATACACGAAGCTTCCAGAGTCGGTTTCGAGATTTCTCCAGACAGTTTTCGACTCTATGCGCGTGGTATAAAAGCCACGCTAACCGCAGCGACCGACAGTTCGGTTTTAATTTGAGTAAAGTGTCGTTAGTTCTAGTGTAGATTTTAACTCGACTAGCCGGTGTCATAATTATAATATATTTTGATCCACATTCAACGTAGATTTCCCGTCAAGTGCCGTGTATAATTGTGTTGTGAAATCGTAAGTAAAACTGTTATTAATTTTATCTACATATTTTATCAATTATTTTTGGTAATTAATTAGGAACTGTAATTGGTTTTAGGTGCTGTGGTAATCCTAGTCAGGATTAAAACGCAACATGGACATGCCAGGAACTAGTAAAAAACGTAAGGTTAAAGATGAAAATCGGCAGTTTCAAGAAATTTGGACTGAGAAATACTTTTTTGTATGGTCGCATAACAAAGTCGTTTGTTTAATTTGCAAGAATTCTGTTGCGATTGCAAAGGAATATAATGTAAAAAGGCACTATGAAACGCAGCATCCTACTTTTACGAAGTTTACAGGCGAATTAAGAAAGCAAAAAGTTTTGTCTTTAAAACGGGAGCTTATTGGTCAACAAGCTGTTTACAAAACCCATTCAAGATACAGAAACAGCTACAGAAGTTAGTTATGAAATTTCTCGAATGATAGCAAAGCGGAGTCGCCCCTTCAATGATGGGGATTTTGTAAAAGAATGCATAGAAATTGCCGCTAAGAAAATGTGTCCAGAAGCAGCAAAAAAGTTTGAGAAAATTCAACTGAATCGTATGACCATCCAAAGACGAATTATGTCTTTGTCAGATAATATTGCGGAACAATTAAATGAAAAAACTAAGATAATTGATTTTTTTTCATTAGCACTCGACGAATCCACTGATATTAGTTCCACAGCTCAACTTCTTATATTCATACGAGGTGTTACTCAAGATTTTGAAGTCTTCGAAGAGTTATTAGGAATGTGTTCATTGAAAGGTCAAACCAGAGGAGTTGATATACTCAATGTACTTTTGGACGAGTGTTCAAAAACTGATTTGGACTTATCGAAATTATCGGGAGTTTCGACTGACGGTGCTCCTTCGATGATTGGTGTCAATTCTGGGCTAGTTACTTTGTTGAAAAAGCATTTGCAAGAAAAAAACTTAAACGCTGAAGATCTCATGCAGTTTCACTGCATTATACACCAAGAAGCCCTCTGTTCTAAAAAAATTGAATTTGAAAATGTCATGAAAGTGGTAGTTTCGACTGTGAATTTCATAAAATCACGAGGACTCAATCACAGGCAATTCAAACAATTCCTTGATGACATTGAATGCGAACATGGAGATTTACTGTATTATACAGAAGTAAGGTGGCTAAGTCGTGGATTGACACTGGAACGATTTTTAAATTTAATAGAAGAAATTGATATTTTTCTGGCGGAAAAGCAAAGGGACGTCCCGGAACTTAAAAGTCCTGATTGGTTGTGTGATTTGGCTTTTTTAGTTGACATTACAAATCATTTGAATGTCTTGAACACACGGCTTCAAGGCAAAAATCAACTGATATCCCAGCTCTACGCACATGTATCATCCTTTCAATGCAAGCTGACACTTTTCAGATCGCAATTGAATTCTGGAAATTACAATCATTTTCCGAATTATAAGAAAATGGCTGAAAAATTCAAAAAAACTGCTATTAATTTCAGTTATGTAAAAAAGCTAGATATTTTGATTCAATCTTTTCAAGACAGATTTTCGGAGTTTAAAACAGTGAAACCTCTGTTGGACATATTTAGCAATCCTTTCACGATTTCAGTTGAAAATGCGCCAGAGTTAATGCAGTTAGAAATTATCGACATTCAGAACGACCAAGATTTACGCAACAAATTCAACGAAGGAGACTTGCTGAACTTTTACCGCTGCATTGATAAAAATACGTACAAAGAGTTGCGCATAAACGCTCTGAAATGTGCAAGCTTATTTGGTTCTACCTATATATGTGAACAAACCTTTTCAATCCTAAATAATAATAAAACAAAAAATCGAAACCGCCTTGCAAATGAAAGTTTGGAAGCAGTTTTACGTGTTGCTACAAGTAAATTTGAGCCAAATATAAAAAAGATTGTAAGCATTATGCAGTGCCACGCTTCAAATTAATAAATTCTTTTTCAATTTGAATACATTATTATCAATTTTTCATTGTCTTTAATTACCTATACTTCTGGTGGCCCACCATCAGTTCATAATTTGCCCGAGTGGCCCCTAGTCTTAATAAGTCTGTGCATCCATGCCTTAGTGTTTAAATATTAGTGCATAAAAGTTTTAAAACATTAGCGTTCATGTTTGTTAAATAAATAAAGAAAATGTTAGTATGGATAATTTAAATTCTTTAAAATTCTCTATTCAAAACGGCAATTTCATACGTAAACCCCTTAAAGGAATGTCCTAACCACATGTATTTTTATATTAAGACTTTATATTGAATAAATATTTTTTATATAGTCTATTTATCCTTACTTGTCTTATTTGGTAAACAATCTTCACCCAACTCTTTATTTAAATAATCATTTATAATACAACTAATGGTTTCCACACATAGATTACGAAAGAAATTGATAATAATTAATAACAATTTGATAAAGTTACTAACTTATTTTTAAGTAACGATTTAAGTATAAAAGACGTATGACGTGTCAAAAACTGTTTACTAAATCAGGCAAGTAAGGATAAACAGACTATAAGTAATTACTTTTGATATTTTTATAAGGAATTATAATTTTAATATTTAGGTTGGCCAGAAACAAGATTATCATTATACAATACATTCGATGCAGCGTACTTTCGATTTGGTGTACTGTCGATGTAGGGTACCATCGTTTTAGTGTACAGTCGATATAGCGTACTATAAATTTGGTGTACCTACTGTCGATGTAGCGTACCATATTGTTTTGATATAGCGACTGTCGATGCAGTGACTGTCAAAGCAAGCCATAATAACCTCAACTCTCAAATGGAGAAAAAAACAACGATTTCTTAAGACTATAATATCTAATTTATACACGATTATAATAATAATATGTAAGGTGAAAAACAGCAGCTTAACTGCAAAAAGTTTGTGGATATTTTGGTCTTCAGCCAAGCCAATGTGTATAGGTCTTTACATTCATATTTATTGACTGTGTTCGAAAACAGTTAAATAAGCCAGACCCAGTGAAATGTTAACAACATGGAGCAATTTGTGAATATTTATACAACCCTAACTAGAAAATATTCGACTCGTACCAGATCATATTCTCAGACGGGAATCGAACCAGCGACCTTTGGAAGTCTGATTCAATGCTCTTACCACTGAGTGACTCGGTAGCTCAGTAAGAGCATTGGACAATATTATTTAGTATTTTATAAAAATAGCATTTTTATTTAACTTATATTGATATCTTACTTATTTATGTTTTCTCTTAGGACCAACGTTTCGAATACCACAAACAATAAAAGAACTTCGACAATCAATAAAGTCCTATTAACTCTTCCTACAAAAACATAGTATGAGAGTTCCTTTGTTAATTCTCCAAGTGGATGCATATGTAAATAACAATTTATCATTCTAATCTAATACAATATTTTGTAAATTATTTAGTATTTATTTTATCAAAGTAGAACACTAAAGTCTGTACAATACTGAATAATATAGGTACCTACTTGAAAAAATATGACTATAATAATAACAATATAGGGACTAGATGGCTCTGTGTGGCCCTGTGGTACGTCCTGAAATATGTATTAATTATTATTTGTAATATCGCCTGCCTTAATATTGACGGCGAATCCTCCGTAGATGGAAAGGTTTGTAGTTAAAAGAGTTATATACAAGGTGTTACAAAAATACCCCTAATGCCGAGTATAGTATATAGGGACCATCAAACTGAACAGTTTTACTATGGGGCCACCTCTGAAATCGCGAAAAAAAATCACCTTGTATAGGTTTATCGTCGTGTCGGCGAAACATTCAGTAGGTAGAATACGGCGTGTCGTCAAAAGTGACATATACCAAAGGTTCGGTAAACAGTCCGTAGATGAAAGACTCTGCTGGGGAAATGGAAATAAATGAATCGTTCTGGCGACGAACAGTCCAATGCCAAATCGGTCGTAGGAGAACGGTTGCTGAAATCTGACATTGTTCAAAAATCAAAAGTAGAAAAAGAAACAAAATGTTTATTTGGTTCACAAAAGATTGTTTTATAAACAGCAGATTGGGACTGCCTAGTGAGTACCAATAATAATACTTGTGACAGACAGTCTCGCTCCATCGTCACACTTTTTTTTTTTATTAGAGTGAGGGCAAATACAATCTTTAGGTATACCAAACGGCATGTTGGACTCGGTCAGCGCGCAGGAAGCCACTCCTGGGCTGTCTCTCGCCACCTCCAGCGCCCCCGTCGAGCCTAAATAGGGCTCGGCGGGGGAGACATACATACAACGAATAAAATAACTTAATTAAATTATTATTATCATTATGTGTGTGTGTGTGTGTGTGTGAACTTTTGTCTCAGGGATTAAAAACACAGACTTATTAAATTATTATTATCATTATGTGTGTGTGTGTGTGTGTGTGAACTTTTGTCTCAGGGATTAAAAACACAGACTTTAGTTTTATTTCTCTCTTCTTTGTTTCATGCAAATACGCCTCTAAGTTACCTCAAAACCTCCAACGTTTGCTCACGTACAGATCGTAGGCGTTCTCAGATTTGATCGTAAGCGCGTGTTGTATTATTCAGCGCGTAGCATAATGTGACAAAAATTGACGGAAAATAAATTTACGGTAAAAATGTACTTCTCCGCCCCACGAATTTGGGTATGGGGGGGAGGGGGGAGGGTAGGGGGGGTCCCCATTACCCCCCAAAACCATTCCCCCCCCCAGCAAACACATACTTCCAGAGATATTCAAGGTTAAAGTTTGAGGTTATGAAGGTAAAAATTAAGTATATAGACTGTTGCATTAGGGTTTGGGGGTGAAAGGGGGTGGGGGGAAGCCCTCCCCCCACCCCTCCCTCAAAAGCTTTATGGCGTATAATGTTTTTTCTGTTGTCTGTTATAAAAAAATAACCTCGAAATTTAAGGCTCACGCTCCGCTGCGCTACGCGCTCGCCTTAAATTTCTAACCTAACCCGGGACCTACAGGGGTAAAGCAAGACGAACGAACTGTGACTGACAGATTGACAATGACAATGACAGCTCTGGGTCGCAATCAAAATGGCGTCGCGTCATTTGCGTTTTATTTCGCGGTGTAGGAATAAATACTTAATTAATAAATGTTTGAAACTTATCTTTTTTTGTGCATAAATAAACAAATTGTGTTCAATTTACTGAAATATATTGTTAATACACAATTCCAAACTTTAAAGTCTTATTTTATTCAAAATAACTTTTATATCTGTGGCTGTATATGAACTTACACCTTTGCCTACACGTAACTAAACGTAATAAGGAATAAAAAACGATGGCTGATCGAAATATCAACAAAAATGGCAGTACAAAATGTTGAACTTTAAAAGTTTTTTTCGGAAAAACTATTGGTTTGCTGGTGTTGAGACTTTCCAGAATTACTTCAATAATCCTAACCTTTTCAACAAAAAATTGCCAACTCCCAAGTCGTGGGGCGGAGAAGTACATATTAGCCCACAAATGCTCAAAGGTTAACAAAATACAAGTTCACTTGGAAAATGCTTTGAGTAAATATTTTTCTTTTGATAGGAAAAAAACATTATTTAATAAAAGTTGTAAATTTTTGTTAGGTACCTAATACCTAATTTTGCCTAAGCTTTTCGTAGACCAGTCGTAGGTTGGCTATCGCCTGTCGCCTTTATTTAGAAAATGGTCAAAAGCCGTTGGGTTTGGAATGGCAACTGCGCTCCAAAAGACACTCAGTGGGTACCTAAACCCCTGCAAGTACGACCGACGATCTGGGCCCTATTTAATAAACGTGTCAATTTGTCACCTGTTATGACAATTTTATATCCATTGCGTACACATATTCGAAAATATAATAAACTACTCATAGCAACACCGCAATGTAAGCCAAAATGTCATGACAATTGACAAACTGTCACGTTATTAAATAGCGCCCTGGTGCCTTACCAGCCAACGCATCGAACTGCGGAAAGTCTGCCGGGCTTCAAATTAAAGCAGATAAATCGAGCCCCAATCGGGCCAGAATGGCGAACCCCAATTCATGATGTCACTCGAACATCTATATCTTCTAAATAACTTCGGCGAATAGTAATATACGAAACTCCTTACTTCGATTTATCTACATATACATATTTGTAAATATCGTTCCTTCTAATAAAGCTGATAAGTTTTTTGCGCCCATTTTTCTTGTCAGCTAAAAGACGTCATAATGGGTGGTAGGATAAAAGAATTGACGATTTAAAAATGCTTATTATGTGAGCTTATTTGAATAAAGATTTTTTCAATTTCAATCTGTTTTAAGTTGAAGCTCGGCAGACCCGCCGAATAGGGCGCCGGTAGGGCCCCCGGTGAAGGTCGAGGGAATCCGCTGGATGCGGTCAACGTAGTACCGATCATCTGATAATATTTCTGATGATATTTTATATTAGGTTCAGACATGTATAATTTAGGATGTATTGTACCAATTTTTTTAATAAAAAGTTCGTTGAAAAAGCTATTTGCGGCCATTACAATCGTCAACCGCGCACACAAAATAATGTGTAACAGATGCGTTATCTAACTCACGGGCACCCATTTTTTCTCCCTCTTTATCCTAAAAGCTTTAGAAGTGATCATTCTCGTTTATTTATAGGTGTCTGTAAGCAATCGTAACCTGTGGGATTGGGGAAAGTCTTTATTACCTCGCTTTCGCACTAAATAATCGAGGCTTTCCCTTAAATACCGTTACGTATAATAAATGTCGCGGATGATACATTTTCTTCCTACTTTGTCTTTGGTTCATTTGGTTCATCAATTTGTTTCACAACATTAACGATCTGTCTAGATTTTGCAAAAGATACAAAAATCACATCAACATAGCAACAAGGATTTTGTGATTTCAATATTGTTATTATGTTTACAAATAATAACTAGTGGCTCAGTGAGCTGTAGACCTCGCACAAATTGTATGTTGTTTAAAATTTTACCTCATAGATGCCGCCACGAGATTGACACTACTTTTGAAAAGCAGTACTATGTGCTGTTTGGTAGGTTAGCTATTCTTTTAGTAAATCTATTCTAAACTAGATGGCGCTATGTTTATCTATCAATAGTTCATAGAAATTGAAATTAAAAAATTCTTTATTCAAATAAGCTACATAATAAACATTTTTAAATCGTCAATTATTGTCACATAATAAACATTTTTAAATCGTCAATTATTTTTTTACCCTACCACCCATTATGACGTTCTTTAGCTGACAAGAAAAATGGACGCAATAAACTTATCAGCTGTATCAGAAGGAACGATATTTACTAAATATATATATTGAAATGCTTATACAATCATCAAACTACAATTTTCCCATTTTCATGGTGCAAAATTTACAACCCTACGTGAAAAACCGTTGACAGCCGATGATAATAAGTAAATGGCATTGTCCCCTGATAATACCGTTTATGTAAGAGAAATTACGGTACTTGCACTTTCCTTAATTTTGTCCTTGGCACATATTCAGCCACTTGTTTATACTCATCCCTGAGGAACTGCGAATGCCACTACACTCTTCAATCACAAACTTACCACTGTCAATCAACAAGCGGTATTAAGCTTTGTGTAGAAGCAATAAAGGTTAGAAGGACTGCAGATTGAAATGTGCATTTCAATAAGCATGCTTTCGAGATTCTAGGCACGCTCGCGAAGCGACACGAGAAATAATGGCTAGAGGAAAGAGCACGGCTGGAGGGGGAAAGAGGGGGACGGGGTCGAATAAGGTGTTTAATGACCAACGGCTCTCGGAATTCTGGAGCCACGGACTGTTCATTTAGTTGGAAATGATTGATTATCGAAGGACCCTTAGTGGGTCACATGTTTCGTGTACATTTTTTCTCGGTATTACTTGGTTGGTATTGGTAGGTAATTAGAGGTTGTCGTTGCGAATTATGAAATAGGGTAAACTACCAGATTATTGTCACTTTAAGCAATACGATGCAAAAAAGCTCCTCAATATGTTTTTTGTGGTCTAGGTTTGCCCCCTTTCGGGGTTTCACCACAGAATAAATAATTGGTTTCACATTATCGAAGAACACACTGCGTATGCGTTGTAATTACTTTAGTGTTTAACTTACCTACTAATTTATTTATAAAAACCTTTTTGAAAATTATCTTATTGACTTCACAGATCTATTTGTTAATTTCAATAGGTCTGTTATGTTACAATCAGTTCCATTTTTTAAAATATTTTGAATTTTTAAGACTCTCAAGTTGATAGTTTGAATGAAATGCCGTATGGCATTTGTTTTAATTTAAGGAAAAATACAATACACCGTCATCTTTGAACGCTATTGGGAACTTAACAATAACAAGTGAGCACGTATAAAGGACAGCACAACCATCAAATAGACTCGTTGATGGTACGTTATATTTCCGATAGATGTCATGGGTTTCCACAAACCAAAAGTAAATGTAAGCATAAAAAATATTTATTTTATTATTAGTTTAATGTTTTCTCCAACTTTCAACTTTTAATAAAGAAACCTGAATGTATACGAGCTGCTATCAACACTTTTTTTAAAGTTACATTAAAAAGCACTTGAAAAAACTCGCATTTTTTACATAAAAAAAAAACAAAACGTAATGGACTTTATTATGATTTCAAAATTTAATAAGTAAAATAATAATATTGTAAAAAATTGTGACGGAAAATGACCCCTCTTCGCTTAGGTAATTTTTCAATGCTATGACTCTGTATGGAATTAAACACTGATATAAATTATCTTAACATAAGTTACGAGACTGGTATTCGAGTAAATTATGAGGTCAAAGAATATGCAAAAAAACCATAGGTACAACAAAATAATTACCATGCGTAATTACACTAACATAAGTCTTAATTAAATGATATCGTTCTAACTAAAAGAACATATTTTTTAATTCTATGACATACCTAACAATTAGTATCTACACGGGTTGATTTTCAGGGTGACTTGCTAGGCGACTTCTTCAGTCGACTAGAGCTTTTTATCGACATCGCTTGTAAAATCGCAAACCTAATTTCAATGAGGTGGCGATTCGATTTTACAAGCGGTTGCTGATAAAAAGACCTAGTCGACTGAAGTCGCCTAGCAAGTCACACGAAAAATCGACCCGTGTAAATGCCCCATTATGTTGTGCAATAAAGACGACTTCCATGTGTACCTTTTGTGTCCGTCAGCCACTGTTTGTCAAATAACATTTTCAAAAAGTAACGAGATTTTATTTAATATTTGTCAACTAAGAATACAACATTGTTTTATCTTGTTAAACACAAAGCTGATGGTGTTTACCACGTGGAAGGAAGTAAGTGTCAAATATTTAAATTAACGTCAGAACTATTATTAAGTGCTCAACTTTAGTCAGTGATATACAATAAGGTTTGTTATTTAGAATTTATTTATAAATCTTCTCGAAAGTACTAAGTCGTGTGGCAAGTTTGGCTTATTGGTAAACACATATTTATTAGGTACCGCTCGCGACTTCGTTTTTTGGCTATCCGTCGGGAACAATTATTTTTTTCCGGGATGAAAGGTACACTATGTCCTTCTCTGTACCCCTGACAATGTGTAAGCAAAATTTCATGATGATCGGTTCAGTAGTTAAGACGTGAACAAACAAACAAACAAACGGACTTTCGCATTTATAATATTAGTAAGAATGATAAAAAAAAAATATTCCGTCCTTCTAAAAGTTCCACCCGACTTCATTAGACGTTTTTTATTAAAATTGATATTTGAATATTATTAAGTACTTGCTTTTTACAAGTGTTTAATTTTAGAAACCGTTTTGTTGTTATTTTCAGGTTTTTGAATAAGGTTTTTTTTTAAAAGCTTTTTTGTTTAAAACTTTTTGTGGTATGGAAACGTGTTTTTAAATACTTTTTAACTTTATATATTTTCAATGGTAAAATTACCATAACTCAATTTCCACATTCTCCGTTGTGCCTTCGTAGTCCAAGTCTAGTCCAAAACGGGGCAGACCATAGCTCGATTTGTTTTGGAATGTCATAAACCTACCAATATTCCAAAATGATGATGTATTTTGAGAATAACTTAAAATTTACTAAACCGTTTTAAAAAAAACATCTCAAAAGTTAACAAATAAACAAAAAAACAGTTATAAAAATCTTTACATAAATATCGAAGTTATGTGCGAACAACGATAAACAAATATATAAAATCGAATTGCTGATCTCTCCTTTTTTGAAGTCAGTTAAAAATGGAGGAAATGCACCGTCTCACGTTGAAATAAATAAATAGATATCGCACATAAAATCACATAGGTTCATGCTCCGATTCCAAAGTAAGTAGCTAAACTTGTGTTATCAGAGACATCGGTGGTAACACAAACACCCAGACCAGAGCCACTATAGGAAAGATTTTTTTCAAAATTGACGCTGCCGGTTGTCAAACCCGGGACCTTATTGGCAACATCATGAAAACCGATGTGCTAACCAATCGACCACCTACGGAAGTCGTCAAATAAGTAAATCATAATATGATGAATAAAGATGAAATGATGCACATAATTCTTGGTAGGATGCCTTTATAACATCTTTGGCAGGCAGTAAATTACCTACTTACCTACCCATTAAATGAAAACTTTGCTAATGCTGGAAAATGACGTCACTTTAAATGCTGAGGTCATTTTTCAATTTTTGACGACTCTGTATGAAATATACAGGGTGAAAAAAGCAGCCCCTGACAAGTTTCTTGTCGGTTCTTCTCGTTACCAGCCCCCTTACTCTGACTATCAAAAGTAACATCAAAGTAATATCATAAGTGAGATGGCGTATACGCGATGTATAGCTCTGTCTCTACATTACTTCAATATTACTTTTAAAGCTTAGTGTACCCTCCAAGGTCTCCCGCTTAGGGTTTGTGAACCGCTGGCGTAGCTTCTTTGACATTCACAAGTGCTTGTAACAGCCTAGACTGAATAAATGAGTTTTGAATTTTGAATATAAGTAAGTACCTATAAAAACTAAAAAAAAAAAAATTGGTATGTACCATTTCAATCCAATAAAATATCTGCAGAAGTAAACACCCAGATTCTAGTATAACAGCTAATATCTATTCTAGAATCACACTTTATAACACAACACTGACGTTATTCTCGTCATTTGACATCACAACTGTGAAGGCAAAGACCAGCTAATTAAATCACTAGAGAGCAGGTTTTGACTTATTAATTAAAAAATAATAATAATCATCATTCTCAATAACCTGTATTTAAAAACCGGACAAATTGTTGAATGAAATTTATAGATTATGTGTAAATGTTTACTATTATTATACAACTTGAGGAAAATGTCTGGAGAGATCTATTTAACCTATTAACACGAGCGTATGATGTGCATAGGCTATTCCTGGGTGAGCTAGCTATGATCTGTCTGTATATTGCATTGAGATAAAATTGTGACCATAAACTAGACGACAACTTGAAAATACTTCAAAAACTCATAATAAATGTAACACAAAAGAGTTTGGATAACAAACTGAGTTTTTATTGTGAATATCACAAAAAGTATAAATGAACTTGCCGTTTATGGCATTCGTTTAACAACTTTTGTTGTATAGTTTATATCAATATTTATATTACATCCAGTATTATGGCATTAAAAATGGTAAACTAAGTGGCTCATAGAGCTGTAGACCTCGCTTTTTGTCAGTTTTCGAAATGGCTGAAATATCATTTTCCCCGTATATCCGTAATTGTTTTTTAATTTCGAAAACCTAATCGACACAAAAAATCTTTATAATTATAGAACCTGCTCACAACATTTCACGAGAATCGGTTGAGAAATGCGACCTGTAGAGGAGAACAAACGTACAGCCGGACAGCGGGACAGACATACGATAGCATTTTTTGCCCAAACTGAAGCAGAGACGTTTCGCTCGCGCTTTGTGCTCGCTCGGTCAATAAAACAATTATTTAAGTAATAAAACGCATACGAATGGAAATTATGAAAATTCAGCATAGTCTAACTGATCTGACTTCACAATTCTTTGAAAGAAAACGTCGAAGCTGCCTCGGGCACCTTCCTGGAACTGGAACAGTTTTTTGTTTTTGGCGGCCACAGTGGCCACACGATTTTGAGCATTAAGTACAGAGAAGAAGATCTCTTCTTGTAAGGATCATAACGATGCTGTTGATACTTCACACAAACAAGTCTTCAATTTCCCACTAGGAAATTTCTACAAGAAATGTGTTGTCGACACAGTTTAGAAATAGTATTGGGGACATGTGCGAGAGTCCTATAAAGATCGAACAAGATCGAAGGCGTTAACTCCGGTTTTCAATGAGCACGCCTCGCTCTACCGACCCCTGTCGAGCCCCTCTGGCTACCTGGGGGACCAGCAAAGTGGATAAGAGTCCCACTCGCAGCAGGGAGTGTGCATATAATTTTCTTCAGATTACAAAATACGGGAACGGTTAGGCATTTATAGATCCAGATCATCCCAGTTAGTCAAGCGATGGAGTATGCGTAAAGCAATTATCTGCTGCAAAAAGCCTTAGTATATTTTCATCCATCAAATCGTTACAAAATTCTGTATTGCATTCCATCCCTAACAAATTAATGTGCGAGAGATACTTTATCAAAGTGTTTTTTTTTAGACAAAGCATTACGTCATAACTACACAGACGAGTTTTAAAAATAAGGGCTTCAAATTAAAAAAGTTGACATTGATGAACAAGCAGTCACCTCAAAGAAAACATATCAGCTTTCCAGAAGCATTGTCAGTTTAGTTCTTTTTTTGATCAAGAGATGGAGCTAGAATAAATTTAGTTTCAAGTACATGCTCTTTGTCGATGTATTCAGTTCAGTAAAAAATAAAATTTAATTTTTCCTATTTCCTTGGTCACGGCATCACGCGTGAACGGCTGGACAGATTATGCAATAATTTTTTTTTGTTGTGTTTATTATTGTCAGAAGAAGGTTCTTAATAAATAAATTGTTTTTTTTTTAATTTCTTATCCCAATTCATATTCAATATTCATAGTTAAGACAGAAACATCTAGTAGTAATTATTATAAATAGAATATGATTGTAAAGTTCTTGAAATGAATACTTTATTGAGTTTGTTACAAAACTGATGCACAATAAATAACATAGGTAATACTTTTTAGTCTGTTACTTTTTAATATTTTATTTTTATTTTATTTACCTTCTATTGTTTGTTGGTTTGTCGCAACGTCCAAAGAGTACGTCGATTAAGAACTTTTTGATGTCGTTGTAATCATTACGCTAACCACAAAATAATTTGCGCCATCTAGGAAAAAGAAATGAACTGAAATTGATTACTTGAAAACCGCTCATGTAAAGGAAAAAAATATCTATCACAAACTCATCCAGTACATTTATTACAAAATTTGACAATAGAAAAACTTATGCGACGCAAATGAATATAAAAAATAATTTGTCATTTTCCTATCATCACGTGCATTTATGCAGGTTTTGAGTTGTTATCGAATTTAAGGAAAATCTTTGACATACCAATCAGGACGTATCATTACATAAATACTTTTTTATATTTTTTATTATCTTAAAATAAGAATCTAATTTAAGAACCTGCGCTGTGGAAGAACCTGTGTTTTAAAATTTGATTCCTCATTTTGCGTTTTGTACAATTTGCGAATTTATATTTTATTCTTTGTTATAATTTGGTACACAGAGAACAGTTATCACATCATCGAGTACTTTGGCTTCAAAATAATATTCTAAACTGTTATTCAATAAAAATTGCACACAGCATGAAACATTACATACATGAAACATTACAGTTCATTTGGCGTATTGTAAATTTTGCGAGGAGTGCACACTTTGCGAACTGTAAGTTATGCTAGAAATGGTTTAATTTGCTTTGAAAGCTCATCATCATCGTTAGATCAGTTTTAATGTCCTTACGAATGATTAAGTAGTAAAAACTAATATATACAGGGTGTTTAGTAATTTAGGGTACCATGCATACAACCCCAAAAAAATATTATAAACCCCAAAAACCGCCACATGGTTTGTTAAGTAACGCTCGGTCCGGCCAGGTGTTGGATGGGTGACCGTTAAGTGGCATTAAAACTGAGCGCTTCCGTGCTTCGGAGGGCACGTTAAACCGTCGGTCCCGGCTGTTATCATCTGATAACTGTCGTTATGCCAAATTAGAGGCGTTACAGGCGGCTTAATAAACTCTAACACCAGAGGTGACCACTAATTCTCATACGATAAGAAGATCTATGTACATCTGAACTGAGGGCCCATTTTTTAAATCGTGACGAATCAAACTGAGACTTATAGGGGATTTAGTTAAAAATTCTAAAAACAGAAAGCATAGGTTCCAAAATTTCTAAAACGTGAATTAAAACTTTTATAACCGAATGTGTTGGGCCCTCAATCCAGACGGTTGCAATAAGAGGCATATCTTAGATCTCAGAAAGTACCATCTCTGTGTTAATAATTTTCATTTTAGAATTTACTTAAGAATTTCTAACATCGTTACAGAAATTTTCAACTCGCTAGAAGATGGCATAATAGATTTAAGGCTGTTTAGCTTGGGCCCTCAGTTCAAACATATCTGAACTGAGAGCCCAAGATAGAATCTTCAAAATATTAGTTTTAACTGAAGAAATACAATAAAATTACGTTTTTATCATAAAGTCTAACACCCCAGTTAATTTCTAAAAAAGAAATAATCGTTAAAAAGTTATTGGTTTATTAGGTAAGTGAAAACTAAATTTATTAAAACGTCTGAACTGAGGGCCCAACGTTTTCGGCTATATTGACTTGGCTAAAACTTATAGAATAATAAAAATTACACCAAGTTCTTTAAGAAATTCTTTATAAAAAATTGATATATCGTTCGTTGTTCTTAATACAGTACTTTAAGAGAAAATGCATTTTAAATTATTTGTATGAGCAAAATTTGTAGAGTGTCCATAATGTTATTTAATGTACAAAATATAAAAATACAAAAAAAATAAAGATCAATCGGAATCTAATAAATAAAATAAAAGTTTTTTATTTGACCTATATTTATTTTCAGTAAATATAAAATAGTAAATTTAATTTTCCATACAAAGAAGCTAATTTCGGAAAGGTTTTTATATGATAAATTCAATCGGATTTCATTTGAATTTGGTATTGTTTGAAAGTATTTTTAAGATATGTGAGAAAAACTAAAAAAAATCCGGAGAAATCTATATTTTCGGCAAGTTCAACTAAAATAAAAAGACAAAATTAAAATGGCGGCCTTTCCAACAGGAGAGACGATAGACCCCCAACATGAGTGTTTTTATCGATAAAATTAGGTGTATTTTTCACGCCTTAAAATTATCGCTAGTACAAGACCAAAAACATTGTATATGCAGTGTCCAATTAGTGGTTAATAAGTGCGTACACAGTAATTTATACCTCTGAAATTCAGAATGACATTTCGTCTTCAAAAGAAAAAAAAACATTTTCGTAGGTAAAATAACTAACCGTGAACGTACAGTACAAATTTTATATTTATATATATTTTTGGCATTTTATACACATACATTGCTCCGATTCCAAAGTAAGTAGCTAAGGCACTTGTGTTATGGAAATCAGAGACAACGGTGGTATCACAAACACCCAGACCTAAGGCTCTATCGGCTGAAAACATTGAAGTTCATGTTAACTGTGTTTTGACTGATGTATGTGATACATTGCTACTTTGTTTTGGCACAAATAAAAACTTACCAAAGAAAAGTAGCAATGTATTACATATATCTGTCAAAACACAGTTAACATGAACTTTAATGCTTTTAGCCGATACCGCCGCTGAGGTCATCACTTACTCCAGCACGCGTAGCATGAACAAACGGGACTCTTGTCTATGAGTCTTATCATACACTTGTCGTCTCGATCAAAGATAATGTACCTAATCACTACGTTTTGTCTCGATCTTTGATTATCGATTCTGAGCACAGTTTGGCAGTGGGTCTCTCTTTCAGAATTGTACAACCTTTTACTGAATTTTTATACAAAATATGAATTTCAAAATGTAATATTTTTATTTCAACGTCAATAAACGTCGAAATTATAGAAAATTATTTGAAATTATATAGGTAGTTCTAACATGGTTGTTATTTTTTTAATTCGTTCTAAGCTAAAGAGACACTCAAGCGTTCTCTTCCGTAGACAAAGCTCTCTCGAGCTCGAGAATAATAATATTGCTCATAGTAAATAATTACTATTATTGCCATGATAAAATTAAATAGAATCACCGGTATTTTACATTTATTACAATAAATAGCGTTTTGAGGGGGAAATCAATATCATTTCTCGTTAAGCACTGTTCCTTTATATACCTTTCAAAGCGCAAAATATTAGAACCGAGTTCGTGTAGATATCAATGTGGCTTTATGGATATAGATTTTTTTTACACTCTCAACCAGAAGGATTCGGAGCAACCTTCCTAGGCGTGAGCCTTGCCTTCCTTTTATTAAGAAAATTTTGAGAAGATGACACAGACTACTAACGAACTTGTTAATTTAGTAGTCTGTTGAAACTGACGAGAAAATTACGAAATATCGAAATCAACGTTTGAAAATAATTTTAATTTACGTTTCAAAAATAAAAATAATAAAAACTAGATAGTGGGAATAATGTGTGGTAATATTGGGAAACAATTCACTTAAAAGATACTATGAGGTAAGATGTAGGTCAGTCCTAAAAATATTTTGAAATCATATCTACCCTACAAATTTTTGGTCGTATAAAAATGAAAATGCATTTTTTCTTAAAGTATGGTATTAAGAACAACGAACGATATACCAGTTTTTTATAAAGAATTTCTTAAAGAACTTGGTGTAATTTTCATTATTCTATAAGTTTTAGCCAAGTCAATATAGCCGAAAACGTTGGGCCCTCAGTTCAGACGTTTTAATAAATTTAGTTTTTACTTACCTAATAAACCAATAACTTTTTAACGAATATTTCTTTTTTAGAAATTCACTGAGGTGTTAGACTTTATGATAAAAACGTAATTTTATTGTATTTCTTCAGTTAAAACTAATATTTTGAAGATTCTATCTTGGGCTCTCAGTTCAGATATGTTTGAACTGAGGGCCCAAGCCAAACCGCCTTAAATCTGTTATGCCATCTTCTAGCGAGTTGAAAATTTCTGTAACGATGTTAGAAATTCTTAAGTAAATTCTAAAATGAAAATTATTAACACAGAGATGGTACTTTCTGAGATCTAAGATATGCCTCTTATTGCAACCGTCTGGATTGAGGGCCCAACACATTCGGTTATAAAAGTTTTAATTCACGTTTTAGAAATTTTGGAACCAATGCTTTCAGTTTTTAGAATTTTTAACTAAATCCCCTATAAGTCTCAGTTTGATTCGTCACGATTTAAAAAATGGGCCCTCAGTTCAGATGCACATGAAGATCTGGGTGATATAATTCCAAGGTGAACGAAGGACACAAAATATGTCGACTTATTTCACCTGGGCTAATTCAGATTATCGGATACCAATGTGAAGTAATTTGGAATATTTGAAATTTTGAGATTTAAGCATTCACAATGCTATTTTTATATAATACTGAATAATATACTAGATTTGGAATGCTAACTTTACAATATTATGTTTTTAACGTTACAAAATCTTAGTATGAAAAATGCAACTTCTATAAAAAAATCTTCATAGAAAATTGCAATTTCTTACCTTTTTTAAACGCCATTGTAGATCGTGCGAAAAGCGCATGTTGGGACATCATCACACAATGCCTTTGCGTGCAGTCAATCAGTGTTTTACTATGTGTGTGTGGGTCGCGCTCCCCAGGGGAGTCGCGAAACCTTATTCGGGGGGTCGCAGGTAAAAGAAATGGACGAGTGTCTTAGGTCCAACACAAGAAGAAAAAATATAATTTAGTGAGAACCCTGGACCTGTTTATTGTTTAACAATTTACAAACTTATCACATGATTTATTGACAAATTGTTACGTTGTCGTAGTACATCTTTCAAATCACCAACATTTTGTTTATTTATGGCCCTAGGGGGTCGCTAGAATTTTTAAACTTGTAAGTTGTTGTTTAATACGCGACCCGCGTATTCGAAAAGGTTGGAAAACGCTGGTCTAAATGATTCCCAGAACGATTAAAGTCACTCTTACTACTTGTAGTACCTATGCGATTTATTAAGTTTTACAATGCTATAATTATTTTATTGCTTCCTACCTAATTAGTGTTAAATAAATAAAATAATTTGTATAATTTTATTATGCAAACGATACACAGTTGCGTAAGATTTAGCTTCTAAAATGGTTAGGAAATTGTCGCTTTATGTAGAAAAGCGCAATGCAAAAGGCGTGAAAATTCAGAAGAATATAAACTATTGTCTTCTCTACATGACCATCAGCCATTTTAATGTCTCCACTGTGTCCCCAGTGTGTCAGCTGGGGCACAGGCTTTTCTTATGGGTGGATAAGGAGGGTGGGCCATGTCCGACCAAGCCGGCCCAGTGGGTGCTAACGACTGCAAATGAAGCCGGGACCAACGGCTTAATGTGCCTTCCAAAGCACGGAGGAACTCGAGATAATAAATTTTGGGTCACCCATCCCACGACCGACCCTTGCAAAAGTTGCTTAACCTCCGCAATCAATGGGCCAGGCGCTATACCACTGCACCACCGAGCTCCTCATACATATCCTTCTCTACATATCCATTTATAATTAAGTTGCATTTACATAATAAATTAGAATTTCCTATTTTATGCTTAGTAAGTTCGAGACAAATAAACTCAGTTCCGATAATTATACTAACCGCTATCGGCCGTTAGCGGTTAGTATAATTATGTTTTCTAACAATATGGATATATTATTTTATTTTCTTATACTTTGTTATAACCTTACCGCGTTTTAAACACAACACACAAGTAGTTGAATACATAAAGAGATTCATTTTCAGAAATATTTTTAGTTTTAAAATTGAACTTTATTTATATTTTAGTGTATGTGTAGACAAAAAACCTTATCAGATCAAATTATCCGAAATCTGATTGGTAGATACCAATCTCCGTGACCACGGCAATTATATAAAAATGTCAAAACGACGGAAAAATAAAAAAATCAATGAATGCAAAACCAAGCTAAACAAAACTGTGCTATTTCATTTTCATAAATTTGTGTGAAATGTTAGCAATGTTAGGGTTTAATTAAAAACCACATAATGAACTCATGATTGCTGTAACCATTGGACAATTATTATTATAAATAATTAGGTACACTAGTTGTTTCATTTACACAAGACTATTATATAAAACTTCCGTATTATTTTTGTACCTAGTACTTTATGGAGGGACACCGTTTGACCCTTAGATAATTAGCATGCATACGTGAAAGGAAATCCCAGATGAAAAATTCCAATTAAAATATTTAATTTGTTTGTTGTTATGGTCATTTCTGGAAGTAATGAATAAATTCTAAGAATACTTCCTAGACGTAGCTGCATAATCCACCGAGGTCGCAGCAAATATTAGGATCTGGGACTTTGGGTCCCATTCTCCCATATACATTTTTAAGCCTAAACTTTAATCCACTTACTAATAAAGATTGTATAGCAGATGTTTAGTTACACAATGGTTACTCTCCGTCAAACTATTTAAGTTTGACATTAAAAAGAAAGGGACAATACACTGTGTAACTATACATCTGTAATACAATCTTTATTAGTAAAGGGGGTAAGAGTCAAAATTCAAAACTCATTTATTCAGTCTAGGCTGTTACAAGCACTTGTGAATGTCAAAGAAGCTACGCCATCGGTTCGCAAACTCTAAGCGGGAGACCTTGTAACGAGAAGTCCGTCGAACAGTGAGATTCCCATACAATCGTAATACCAAAAAGATTTGCAATTTGAGCATAATTAGCTCTTTTTGTGATGTCATTCGGATTAAGACAGTATTTGTCTAGGGTTCTCTTAAATAAAAAATCCAAAATACCAAAACAAATTAAAATGAATGCGATTTACAGTTTTGTATGAAAAAAATAAATTGACATTTATTTTTAGTTGGGAGTATTTTAACTCTTAAGTTGTCGTATGAATAGAAAGTAAGTAGGTCTACTAAAAATATGTAATCTTTGTGAACTCTAACTTTTTCTCTTATGGCCAGGAAATTGTTAACATCAAATTCACCAACATCTCATAAACGCTTCACAAACCAACAAAGTAATATTTACAGCAGGAACGCTTTCATAATGGGGCATTTACACGGGTCTATTTTCCAGGCTACTTGCTATTGAATATTTTATATCTTTTGTAAAAACAATTAATTTATTTGATGTTTGATATTTCTTAAGATCTTTATTAAATTTGAAAAAATGTAGCCACAAATATTTTTTTCATAGTATCTTACTGAGGCAGTAACAGTTGGCAGTCGGAGCTCCAACATATTTCTTGAAAAATCTTTCCTCTTTACCTGTCATACATTATAATTACGGATGACAAGAAATAATTTGTTGAAGACGAGTAAAAGGTCCAATTATCAGGATGTCACAATAGCTTGTATAGTAAAAAAAAATTCAATACCTTATAATTAAGCGATAATCATTTATTTCCCATCGTTAGTTTTCTTTTCTCGAGAAATAAAGGGCATACCTCAATTTTTTTTTTTTGTCAAGTATTAATTTTTACTATAGGTACCCCTATCAACGTAATTTTTAAAATTATCGAGAATTTAATGAAAAATAGATCTCGGACCCGTTCGCCCCTTATTTTACGCCCCTTTGCTTAAAAACACCCGTTCGCCCCCTATCAGAATACCTATTCGCCCCTTGACGCGGGGCGAATTATTTTTCAATATTTTTGAAGCACCCGTAAGCCCCTTGTCATATTTAGATTAAAAACAGTACAGTCAGTACATAAAATCAAAAACTAAACCAAGAACTGTAACCTTTTTTAAATATTACCTTTTTCTTCGTGTAATAATGATAAACGATTATTTGCCATTTAAAAACAAAAGATTTGAGAAGACTGGTTTCTTTTGCTACCTGAGGTAACAACTTGGCGAAGTATCATAGAAGAGCGCATATTTCAAAATTCTGTCATGGAAAAAAGTATTCTAAGGTGTTACCGTAAGGACCAAATTCAATTACGCCATCTATGGTTAGGCGCAGTGGTATTATGTTGATGGGTGACAATAGATGTGCATTTGACGAATCCTGATTGGAGCAATTTAAACAAAAGATTTGCGAAAACAGTTATCATGAAAGGGTCACTTCGTTGTAATTGTATTAATAGTTCAGTTATCGGCATAACTTTGTGCGTGAAGTGTACCTGTTTGTGTCAATATTATTAGCTTGCTAAGCCATTGGGTAAGTTTGTATTTCATAAACCATTATTTATGACAGAATATAGTACTCTTTAGTATGTATTTTATCAAAAACTAAGTTTTGATTTAGGTTATGGTCAGTTTATAAACGATTGAGCTGTTTACATTTTAATAAACATATTCAAGTATGTGTAACATTTATAAGTAAGTTACTGTTGTTGTCTCCAAGCTTAGGATGTGGTAGACTAGTCATCTCTAGTTGTTAGTAGCTTTTCTAGCGAGAAAAATATCACCAAATTATCAATGCCAATACAGTTAGTTAATACAAAATCTAGGAATCTAGCAAAGCAGAATACAAAAAAATAATAGTATTCATTACGCCTTTTTTTCCTACAGTGAAATGTCAGAAGAAGTCAGCAGTACAAGTTCTAATGTGACTTCTAGTATAACGTATATTTCTTCAAAAAGAGGAGGTACAGTTTTGTTGCAAGCTGGTCACAGATACCACAAGAAAAGAAGTTACAAGAACGGTTCTTCTAATTGGCATTGCATCAATAGACCAAATTGCAAAGGAACCCTTACAATCAAAGGACACAACATTTTAAAAGAAACTCGACATCTGTGTATTCCAGATTTCTCTAAAAATGAAATTAAATATTACATGAATGTAAAAAAGAAGCTACAAAAGATGCAACGAAATCATTACATGAGATATACGAGCAGCAAGTTCTATCTTATAAAGACAGTGGGTTGGATTTAATTGAAAATTTTCCTCAGTATAAAAACATTAAACACGGCCTATATAATTCTAGAAAAAAGGAATATGGTGTAACTAAGTTCCGTTACGAAATAGCAACAGATGTGGAGATACCCAAAAAGTTTGAAAACTTTGTGTTATGTGAATACCGTTGTGACACTGATCGTATAATTGTTTTCGCTACTGAAGAATCTAGAAAGCAATTAGAAAATTGTAAAAAAATATTCTTAGACGGAACATTCAAGTTTGTTGTACGCCCATTTCTTCAACTTTTCTCTATACATGGTGACATGGGGAGTACCGTATCTAGCAACCATATAGTGCCTCTTGCGTATGCCTTGTTAGTAGATAAGAAACAAAGGACATATGAATTACTTTTTGAAATGCTCAAAAGAAGACTTCCTTCTTGGTGCCCTGAACAGTTTAATGTGGACTTTGAAGCAGCTGTAATCAACGCTATTACATCAACATTCACAAATGCAAGAGTAATGGGATGTTTCTTCCACTTTTCCCAAGCTCTGAGGAAAAAAGGCAAAGATTTAAAGCTACTACAAAGACGATACACTAAAAATCACATTAATTTGTGTAAGGCATTGGCTTTACTACCCAAAGAAAATGTGGACGATGGATGGCTCTACATTATGGAAGATAGCTCAAACGAAGCTGATGTTACAAAATTTAATAATTACTTTGTTGAGCAGTGGTTTCAAAATCGAACCATGCAAGGAAAATGGCATTTTTTTAACGAACAACATCGGACTAATAATAAAGTAGAAGGCTGGCATTCTCGCCTCAATAGAAAACTTAAAGGTAAAACTCCTCCAAACATGTTAAATTTTTGTGAAGTTTTATTCAGGGAGAGTCAATTAAATGAAGAAGACGTAAAAAAAATAAAAAATGGCTTAGAACTAAACAATCGACGAAAAGAGTATATAGAAAGAGACGAAAGAATAAATTATGTGATTAATAAATTCAGAGCTAGGGAAATTTCGGTAGGTCACTGTTTAGAAAAACTTTGTACATATATATAATTCAGAAATGTTTGTCTTTAAATGTATTATATTTTTAATTATAAGTATATAGTTGATTTTTTAAAATTAATCCAAATCAGTATCTGTGATTTTTAATTATATACATAGTTTTAATTTATTTACTTATGTAACAATATGTACTTACACGTACTGAACGATTAAAATAATAGTTTTATTACAAAAACATATACATACTTTAAAAAGTAAAACTACTGTTCTGTGATTATTTGTGCCACAAATTTTAATTATAAATACTCTTAACTATTTAAAATAAGGACTAAATGAAAAGTAAATAATTCCTTTTTATTAAAAATAATTTTAACTATAGTTTTGTAGACCACGTTGTGACTTTTATATTGTAATTTACATTTAGATATGTTAATCTATTTTACGCTTGAATGTGATATGCTTGAATTATTCAAATACTTCCTTGTTTTACATGCAAATCCTACTAAGTTGAATAGTATTATCATGTTTCTTTGTTGGTGCAATTTGATTTAAAATAAAACATATTTTATTATTAAATTTGTTTTATTGTGCCTGTATTTCAATTAATTTAGCGTGACCAGTTTCTTGACAACTGTACTTTTATTTATTTGCTAATAAGGGGCGAAAACACACACTTAATATTTCAAGGGGCGTACGGGTTCATTTATGGCATGAGGGGCGAAACTTACGGGGCAAACGGGTCCGAGATCGAAAAATAATTATTATAATTTAAAGTAAGTAGCTTTCATGTTTAATTTTATTAAATGTTTTACTTCTATTATGATAAAAATCTAAGCCTTACTTTTGTGATTACCTAAAGTTTCTGTTTCATCATGTCAGCCACACAACGACGCCCACTGCTAGGATATCTCACCTAAAGATCTATACGACGATCATAATCATAATCATAATCATTTATTTCCAAGAGTATGGTATATTTATATATGATCGGTCTTAGCCTACGTTGAACGCCAGCCACTTCTCGCGATTTTCGCCATATCGTCAGTCCACATTGCAGAGTGATACTAGGTATGATTAAATTTATTGCTCGCTAAGTACATAATGTATCGAAAATTCACATGTACAGATTGAAGCTAAGGTTCTATAGTTTATTTACAAACAATAACCTCAGTAAAATTTTGTTCGTTGTAGTAGTTCGCAAAAGTGCTAAAAGTGGCCACTTTTTAATTAAAATGAGGGCGCCACTTGAGATATATAGGGGCCTTAAGCATATTTTTAAACATTTTTAATAATATTTTTATTTAATTTATTACGCATATTTGCAGTTACAAAACATGATTTACAGTATCTTGATATTACTTTCTACAGTTTGAACCTATTTTTATATATTTGCGTTTCATGTCACCATCCATATTGTATAATTATTATGACGTAGGCATCTGCTACGAAAGATTTTGGAAAATTCTTGCATGAAGTGGAATTCCACGCAAAGGGCTTGTGTCTATGGATCACGGGTGCTACCGATAACGTGATCTGCTTCCAGTGATTTTTTTATATTATATTTTACCCCAATTCATTGGCTGAAACTGAAACTGATCGCGTGATCCGTGGAGACAAACCCGCAAGCGGAGGGAAGCTAGTGTGTAATAACAACTACTTGGATCAAACTTATTCAATTAAGTTAGTAAGATAAGACAAGATGATGAATAGTTCAATTACATTGTTACAAGACCTCAACCTGTACTTATAATGAAACCATTATTTGCCTAATTAAATAGGGATAGATCACAAAAACCGCATCCTATGGATAATTAAGTTGACCTAAAGTAATTACAGGATTGCAAAGTTCATTTTGATTATTTATTCATAATGTTGGATGTTTATGTGTTGTTTTTTGTGATAATCTGTACTATTAGTCGCGCGACGAATTAAGAGCCCTGGAAAAAAGTAGAAGGGGTATGCGCAGCAGTAATTTACGCTTAGAAACTACTACTGCGCATATCCCCTTCCCTTTTTTCCAGGGCTCTTAATTCGTCGCGTGACCTATGACTAATGATAATGAATTTATAGACGTAAAACAAAAATAATGACAATAATATTTAACGAAGTTAACCGGAACACAGCTTTAATATATTTAGTTAGATATCAATAATTTATAAATATTGATATTAAGAAATTTATGTTCCTAGTTTTAGTAGTCGAACTTATCTCTCAAAGGACATAACATAATACATCGTCACATAAATCAATTAAATAGTCATTATTACCGTCGAGTTTGGAATCTAAATAAGGGATTTTTATTCTTGTTCTTGCTTATATTTATAAATTATCAAAAATTGTTTTCCCTACAAAAATAAAACTACGAAAAACTGGTACTCGAAGGCAAAGTTTGGTTAAACTAAATTATTACTTAATAGTGACAGATGATGGACTAAACTTATATACAAGGTGTTACAAAAGTACCCCTAATGCCGAATATGGTAGATAGGGACCATCAAACTGAACAACTTTTACTATGGGACCAACTCTGAAATCGCGAAAAAAAAAATCAGCTGTTTCATACATTTTGATATTTTCGTAATTATTTTTTGTATGAAACAGCTGATTTTTTTTTCGCGATTTCAAAGTTGGTCCCATAGTAAAAGTTGATCAGTTTGATGGTCTCTATATACCATATTCGGCATTAGGGGTACTTTTGTAACACCTTGTATACAGGAAAACCGGGAGATTTGACTAAAAGTTTTTCTGCTGGCAGGATTTCAAGTGAATTATAATACCTGACTCACTAGAAATAAGTGTGCAATATCTCAGGATGTGATGCAAATGTTTGTATACCGTTTCCTTCGCCGAACATCAAACACACCGGCCATGACCACTGACCACGCGTTCTGGAACCTTGTAGCATTTGACACAAGTCTCCGTAACAATGTTTACGAATCAGTTATAATAATTGATGGACAACAACACGTCAGAAATATAGACTTGTAGTGCGACCGCTCTAATCTCTTATTATACCACAGTTAAGCCTCCAGTTCGAACGTCACATTCGTTCAGTTTCGCCATTTTTTCTGCATATATGTGTGACCCGTATAAAGGTTGACGGAGCCTTTACTACGAATATTCGGTCAAAGCCTTTCAGGCGGAAACACGCGATTTTTGTTTATGTAATATCTGTCTTTCGGGAGTGATTTTTTTCCTTAATTTTTATTATCAGTTTCAAAGTTTTATCACGATGATGTGGCAATTTTTTTTACTTATTATATTAATATGGCTCGTTATTTTGAGATGGCAGAACAGGGGCAAAAGGAGGATGCTCAAGTATTTTAAGAATGAACTAACTTTGCCTATTTTGGGAGATTGTCATAACTTTCTTGGTACCGACGAAGGTATGTACTTTCAAAAGCTTTCAATTGTTTCACAATCAAATACCTTTTTTTTAACGACCGTTATTTTGTTTAATCTAGAAAGGTCTAGCCAGTGAGTGTTCATTTAAATGATATCAAATCAATTTATTCAATTTAACGTTCACGAAATAATATTTAAGTTAATGAAATGTAAGAAAACACGCTTTCATCAGTCAGACTTACATGAACTAAGTATCTTACTTTTATACCAGTAAATGTATAATGAGATTTTAGTGATAAAACAAAAAATAAATGTGTATCTGTAACTTGGTAGTTTACCACACCAACATATCCTAACTTAAGTTAGTGATATGTATCACTAATAACTATCAGTTGGTACTGATAGTCGTATTTTATCTGTGACTAAAGTTGATAATGATAAAACGTAGGGAGTAGCTTACAAAATTCAAGACTTCTATACATATTTTTTAGTCCTAAACTAAAGCAGAGATTGTGTTAATTGTTACAGGAAAATAATATACAATGCAATTAAATTATACAAGGTGTTATAAAAATACCCCTAATGCCGAATATGGTATATAGGGACCATCAAACTGATCAACTTTTACTATGGGACCAACTCTGAAATCGCGACAAAAAAATCAGCTGTTTCATACATTTTGATATTTTCGATTTTAATTTGTATATACCATATACCATACCTATATACCATATTCGGCATTAGGGGTATTTTTGTAACACCTTGTATAAAAGAAATATAAAAGAATATATTTAAATGCAAAAAAAAATATCTCAAAATCTTTATTTAAACGCACTTTCTTATACTTGGTGGAGGCCCCTTTATGTCAACATTTACTTGCCGCGAGTATTTTCCATGTTATTTCAGATTTAAAGGCGACCTTGATCAAATAAAAGAAAAGTTTAGAAGTTATAATGTCTACGAATACCTTTTCATTAACTATTGAATAAAAATAAGTGTAAAAAAAATGTAAATAAAACTCACGTTACTTAACTATTTTGTGAATAGTAAAATACTTTTCAATACAGTTGTTCGAAAATGTGTGTTTTCGATGACAGTACAGCGTGTAAAGTTGATTTTACCGCACGCCGTGCGTTTTTGTTTACGTTTTAGTACAACGTGCGGAAAGTTAATTTTACCGCACGCCATCACCGTGCGTTTTTGTTTATGTTTTTTTTTTCAGAAGGTACCTATAATGTTATTTCTCGCAAATATATTGAAAAACGTAGTATGGCATACGGTTGTTAAGGTTTATTAAAACCTCCTTACCAACCTTGTATCGTAAACTACTACGGCCTTACTACAAAATAATTTTAAAACCCTGTTTAATTTAGACACTGTTTAAACGTGATGCCGTCTCTTTCAAAGCATATTGTCAAAAAAGTGCCAGGCCAAAAGTGTTTTAATATCTATTGTGGTAAGGCCGCTAATATTTAACTCATTCTTTTCAGATCGTATGAAGGGTTTTCAAAAGTATGGCTATGAAGCTATCAACCAAGGTGGCGTATCGTACCTATGGTTGGGCAATCGACTTTTTTTAGGTGAGTATTTTTACTTTTTTTTCAACTACGACGAGTTTTTTTAAGTTGACGACTAAGGCAGTAGGTATACGTGACACGTTTCACAGAATCACTAAACGTTTACGTGCATTTGCATACAAAGCTAGACTTTGCTCATAATAATCTTAATTACATCATAACAAATATATTATGACAGTGAATTATGACCTTGATTATGACAGTGAATATAACCACTAAGCAATAAAGTATTCTACTAACCTATGTTATCTTTTGTAAATTAAAATTGATATGTACTTAATTATTTAAATACGCACAATTTACATCAGTAATCTAGTCCCGAACTAAGTAAAGCTTGTACTTTGGCAACTAAATAACACATAGAATACATAATTAAGTAACGACCATGACTTGAGAACAAATGATTTGCTTATCACTACGGTATTTGCACATCATACAGGCAATGTGTAAATTTCTTTACACTATGGTACAGGAATCCAAAAAATATGACATTAGGCACAAGAATATATCAGATATTGTATTTTTTCAACATCTGAGAAACATTGATAAAGGTACTAAGTAATCTGCCCCCTACCATGATCACCGAAACACGATATAATATCGCGTGATATGGCATTTTATCGACACTCAACTGTCAAAATCCACAGTCTTTTGACAGTTAAACGTGATAAATCGCTATGCCAATAGCTAGGGGGGCAGATGTCTTAAAATTATAGGATAGTCATAATTTTAGCCGTTGATAAATGACCTATGTACCCCTAACAAAATAAATAAATAATAAAGTTTACTACCGCTATGTAAAATTTCCTAAATATTTACATTTTAAATAATATATTCGGAATGTAGTATTTTCCAGAAGGGAAATAAGGGTGAAGTAAAAACAACTACTCAAATTATCGTCCCGCAATAATTTAAAAAGTTGGCTGAGATCGATACAGTCACGAATCATGAAATATTACATAGGTACTATATAAAACTATGTCACATTACATTAGGTATTTAATTACTTAACACGCTGACAAAATTTTTACGCATGTGACATGTATCAACGTTGTCCACCTAAAATAGTTGCTTGGAACTGTACCTCACAGACTACGGCTAGTATTTAATTTCTAATACTTATTAAAAATCATTACCATAGAGGTTGATTTTTTCTCATTTTGGGTCCAAATTGATCCTCCAGTGTCAATCGGACTTACGGCAAATAATTATCATCTAGGCATGTGAGGTTAAGTGACCTTGTGTTGAAAGCGCTATGTCTAAATCGTTGAGCATTGCAAAATTGCAGGACATTAATGCACAGACACATAAACCTATAGTTACTACAATGACCTCCGAGATAGTTGCTAGCAGAGTTTAACAACTTACTGATGAGATTTTGAATTCGGTTCCCAGTAGATCTATTTTCTTGGATTATGTTGCAGTTGTTTTAATTGCCATAATACTAGTGAATTATAGCGTCAATTTCACGCTTTCTTGTGTAGTACAACTGATGTCTCTATCTTTAACGAAAAGTTTTACTATTCCCTACCCAAAACCTTGTTCGTTTTATTAAACAACTTTGAGAAGTTACAAAATCTGGAAAGATGTTTCTTTCGAATGTGGGGGTATTTCCTCACATTGATGAAATTGCGCTGGTTTGCAGCGTAGAAGTTAAAAAGTACTAGAAAATTTCGCCGCTCCCACTAGCGACTCGGTAGCATAATTGGTCAGTGCATTGGGCCGGAATCCCAAGGGTGCGGGTTCGAGTCCCGTCTGAGGTGCTATGGGTGAGACAATTTTTTCTAATATTTTTTTCAAATCTTTAAAACAATTTTCAAACAATTAGGTGATAACAAGTTTGTAAAAAATTTGAACAACTTATCGTATTTTCTCAGTGATGGCTGATCCAGTGGAGGCGGAGGCTGTTTTGAAGAATTGCTTAGAAAAAGACGAAATCCTCAGATTTGCAAGAAAGCTTTTGGGAAATGGAAGCATCTTTGCACCAGGTACTTATTTTTTTTCTAATTGTATGAATAAAAGCCTAAAAATAAGGTTATGTCAACCATCAACTCCTTTCATGGCCTGCGCCAGATTAAGGATCTATTCCTTTCTAATACCGAATGGTATTTGTTTTTGGTATTCGAAAGGAATTAGATCAGATTAAGGATGTTGAAGTATATTGTTTGACCACATCATTATTTATTACCACACTAAATAATAAAATATCTTGTAAAGAAAGCCTTTGGATATTAAAATAAGAACTAAAGTTCATTTTGGTCATAGAAAAGGCGTACTGTAGACATACAGTCTTTAAAGGCGGGAAAGTGAACATTACATTAATAAGGCGATATGTTTAATTAATGATAATAATTTTTTTTTGCATAAAAATGCATTAATAATCTATTACTTACATATAATAAAACTGTAAATTATAAATGTTTGTGCACGCAAAAACCGATGAACGGTTTTTATTGGATTTTCACTGTTTGGTAGCTGGGGGTCCAATTTAAAATCTATGCTGTATTTCATCTAATTTGGTTGGGTGGAATCATGTGGGTTTATAATTTAAATACAGGGTTATTATTTCTCACCATCCCTAAGGGTGTGTTCAGTCCATGCAACTGAACAACTTTCTCTAATAAACATAGGGTCAAGCATGTAAAAAGTTGACTATCCACTCACATCAAAGAGATCACGTCAGTTTAGTAAGACACATTTTTCTTTGAGAAAGTTGTTTAGTCTCATATACTGAACACATCCTTTAAAAGGATGGTGATTAAAAAATAACCTTGTATGCATAATTTTCTATTAGTGTTCCATCAAATATTCCATCAAATAAATAAAAATAAAATCAAGGTTACGTTTCCATGACCTCAACATAAAAAAACGTTCAAATTGTAAACAAGTTTTAAACTTACTGTTAGTATTAAATAACTGTGAAAATGCACGAGTTACTAAAGAACATTTGAACATTACAGAAATAGCTATAGGGGTGCCTATAATATTTTAAGAGTTCCCTTGATTTCTCCAGGATCCCATAATCAGATCGATAACAATGGGACCATTTTAAAAGTATACATTGTCTAACAAAAAATATTTTTTCAAATCGGTATTCAAGTAATCGAGTAACATACTTTTAAGAAGATCCCGACGAACTGAGAACCTCCTCCTTTTTTGAACTCAGTTAAACATAAATCCTGTGTTATTAAAAAATATTTTTAAAAACTGTTCAAATGTGATGCTGTCTCTTTGAAACACTATAGTCAAAAAAGTGACAACATCACATTAAGCAGGTATCTAAGTTAAACAGTGTTTAAAAATCTTTTGTATTAACACGGCAAATTTTATTATGTCTACATCATAATTTTTTATAATTTTTCCGATCTTTAATAAAATCTAAAGTTAACTTTATCATTGTTACATATATGATAAAAGACAATTGAAAAATGGTTTGCGTAGATAATCTGAAAGGACTAAACAAAAACTAAAAAATACTGACTTATTTTTTATAAAACCATTAGTGAGCGATGACACTATTGTAATAATTTTCTAGAAGATAATTATGATGAGGTTAATATTTATTAACCTTAACCATTTGTTTTTATTATATTTACGTGAATAATAATTAATCAGTCAAAGTTCAGTAATTAAGTCATTTATTTTTATAATGGATGTACTACTTAGAGATATTTATTATTATAAATAAAACCACCAGAACTATCGTAAAAATTATCATTACCCATGTTTGTCTCAAATGGATTCGAACTTTTAACCGTGGACCCTAGATTCCAGTACCCTTATCACTAAATTAAATAGTACAAAACATAAAGTCGCTATTCGTGTCTGTCTCTTTATTAGTTTAGTTCTGCTAAACTACGCAACAGATTTTGATACGGTTTTCATTGTCAATTTATTTATTTTATTTTATTTACATAGCACAATAACAGACAACAGACACAAAATCATAAACATAAACTTACATACAACAAGTGCATCTCGCGCCCTTTTACAATTGCGCACAACATTTCTAATTATCTTATTATTTAACTGACACATATTACAAAAGAACAACAAAAAAAAACAACAAATTAATTAAAGACAAAGTAGCATTCAGTGAATTTCTTCCAAAAGGATTATGTGTACATGTTACCGGCTAAACTCGATTTAGGACAAACTAGTATTGCTTAGGCTAAACTAGTTCTTCCTGTATGTGATAGGATTAACTGGTATAGCCTAAATCAAACTAGTTTGTCTTAAGCCCGATAGGATGAACCAGTTTAGCTACAAAGAAAATCTTTTAATGCACTAGGTAGGTTAGGTTAGGTTCTTTTAAAGCACTAGGTAGGTTAGGTTAGGTACTTTTAAAGCACTAGGTAGGTTAGGTAAGGTTCTTTTAAAGCACTAGCTAGGTTAGGTTAGTGTTTTGACCACTCGCAGAACACTAGAAGTAGGATTCTTATGATTTTTACGCAATTGTAGTGGCGGCTGATGCCACATGAGCAATTGCATAAATTCAGAAGTTAATTATTACATTTTATTCGCCGTCTGACGTAAATCGTGATTGACCCTTAAATAACTTGTTTAAACAAAATGCAGTATTTCAACTCAGGTTTTCTGCAGGTAGAAGGTATTTCCCAGGTTCAAGGGCAGATCAAGCTGATTTACCACAATAAACCAAAACAAAAACATTATCAATTCGGTTTCGTAATTTAAAAAAAAAGCTAAAATTCTGTTGTTCTAGTATTATGACATTTTTATTTTCATGTGCTTTTCATTCAGCTATCACATCGATTGTTGTAAAATAAACAAAAACAAAACAAAAGACGGTTAAAATTCTTTTTCTCTGACAGTTTCGGACAGTCTCTCTTCATTTTACTCAAAAATGCTTGTATACTCTATTTTTACAACCTTCTTTGAGCAAAGTGTAAAATGAACCTTTCTGCGCTACTCGAATGGTGGCGCTGCAAAGTTGGATGGAATTTCATTCTTAGTGCCAGCAATTTCCTTTGAAAATCCTTAATGGTCGAGTTTTGAATCCATTATTGTCGAGTTTTATTTCAAACATAGTTAGGTGCAAAATAGTACATTGTCGAGGGCAGAAAGCCCGACACAGATAACGTTTTTGTTCATTACTACTTTTATACGTACTTATTTTTAAATGCTCGCACTTGATCGTTTTTTGACATTTCATTAGACACCTCTTATCTAACTCTGAGATTTCATAGGGGGTCAAACATAACCTTATTAAACAATATGGTTATGTTTTACCCCCATATTTAATTCCCCCATACCCTCATATTAGATGCATATTATATCTCAGCTGCACCTGCTGACCTCGTTATGATGGCATCGAGCTAAGCTTAACTACGCTTTCGGCCTTCAAGCTTGGTCATCATTGCAGCCCTTGCTGTCCGCGCTATATTGGCCTCGACCTTCGACCTCGGCCTTTATTCCAGCATGTCCATCGAGGGCTGCAATGCTGACCGCGTTGTGATGGCCTGGACCTGCGCTAAGTTCCGCTTTCGGCCATCATCATCGCTGCCAGCAACGCAGTCATTGTAGACTGCGGCAGTAATATACCATAGCTCATAGAAATAGCCACAAAAGAAATATTTATAATGTGAAACTTATTTTCTCATTTTATGTAAACTTCATTTTTTATGAGAACTAAAATATTTGAACCTAAATAGTAATTTGTCGTATAGCACTGATTAATAACGTCAATATAAAAAAAACCTGTTAAAATCAGGTAGGTACTTTAAGGTATTTTAACTGACTGAATTAGGTTTAGTTGCATTAATTAAGTGCTGACCGTCACCTCGTTTTGTTAAAAGCTATGAGTAACATCAGAAGGTCACAAACAAAATCAATAACACTTAAAAAAAACATCATTATGAAAAGGGTGATGCACTATAATCTATATTTACATTACCTCGCTATCAACGAAGAGATGCAGGTTCTTGGACGTGCGCCATATTGTTTGCTCACGAGCAAAGTTTGTTTGTTTGTAGTAAACATTATTTATGCTACTTTTTATTTGTTCTTGTTTTTTGTTTTGACTAGTCATTTGCTATTATTATCGTAGCATTTGAACCTGTTCTTCACTAACTAATAATAAACTATAATTTTCAGTGGTTATTTTTGTATCTGTTTACATATTCACAAGCTTTACGGTTGTTATAGTACTTACTTGACAGTTTTATTTTTTGTAAAAGATACACATATTTTTAAATAAATAAATATTGATATTTTTAATATTTTAAAATTTGAGATTGAAGCATTCACAGTGCTATTTTATAAAATACTAAATAATATACTAAAAAAAAATACGACTCGCACCAGATCATGTATCCCGTCCGAGAACATGGGTCGTATTTGTTCTAGTATATTATTTAGTATAATATTTTTAATAAATAAATAAGTGCTTAATAATTTGGTGAATAAAAGGGGTTGAAATGCTACAATCGTAATAGAAAATGTCTAGTCAGAACGAAAATCAAGAACAACAGAGATAATTATAATAATGTTTACTATATCATATATATTATCGTGGTATTTAGTAAACAAATGACCTAAGATAATTCATATTTGATGTTGGGCTAATTTTTCAATGCATAATCCGTTTGATAGAGTATTATACCGCCAAATTGAAAATGTTTGCCATTCATTTGTCTGTCACATTTTTAGAATGAGTTTTATTATATTTGTTTAATATTTGAACTGACTGATATCTGTTATCTGAGCATTGAAAAATCACTTAAAATATTGTAAGAAAAAAATCCGCAAAATAAAGAAGAGTAACTTGTTAAACTTATGATTTGTCTGGCCGTCTGCCTCGAATACAATCCAAATTACTTACTTCTGGTAGAACATGTAACATAATAACTTACTACCATAAAAAATGGTTTAAATATACTTCAAGTAATTTAATTTTGCAGATGGAAACAAGACTTTCACAAATTTATTTATTACGAACGATAATAATTATGTATATATAAATATTGAACTATATAAATTTTTATTTACTGAATAAGGAAACAAAAGTCCATTCTAGGCATCACAATTAAACTAATAGTTGCAATCAGTGACGCGATGACCTCTAAACATTGAAACGGTGTTGACCTGGACGGGGGTCGCGTTGAGCAAGGGTATTATGACGTCACAACTTGTCGTAACATTTTTATATACGTCAACACGTTAGTGGAGCTGCACGTTCACGGGGAAACTCGCTGCACGTGCCACTCACAGCAACTGAACACTGAATTGCCAGCATACAAAAAGTGACACTCAAAAAGTAATCGCCAGGATTGCGTGAAGAAAATTAAAAAAATGTGTACAGTCAACAGCATGTCAGGTTATACAAAACTGTCAAAAAATTGCTTTGAACCTTAATTTCTTCGCATTTAAGTATAAAATTGATTGAATATGATTACCCTGTCGTGGAAATCCAGCGTGCCGTTGACTGTACATTAAAAGCGCATTGATTTCTGACATTAAACTCGACAATCGATCGCTATTAGTACTTATTACTTTTACAATATATAGAACTTATAGGTAGGTATCTACAAAAAGTATTGCCTCGTCGAAAAAACTTTTCTTGACATTCTTTTTGTGAAATATAATGTGTAGGTACAAATACAAATAGACTTAATGTATTTAAATACAAGAGAGCAAGAGTTGAATCTGCGATTTATCCATAAATACATTTGTGAGAATATAAAAAATATTTTATTTATTAATAATTTGTATGTATTTAATAGAGAAAATCAATTGCAGTTGCACATTTTCTTAGTAAACAATATCCAAAGAGTACTTTTGTACAAAAATAAAATACATGTAATAGTAATTCACCATTTAACCAGCTAATTTGTTAAGTATATTTTAAACTGGATTAAATACACCAACAAATCGCATGATGGAATCAGGGTTGCCTATAACAACATCTTTAGGCAGTTAATGGGTCTCACGAGATATTGCAGTGCTTCAGAAATGTATGCGCAAGCGCAAGTAGACTCATTTAATTCCATACAAAGAAAACGGATAGCTTCTATTATGTCCAGAATTGTCAAGTGTAAAAACAAAATTATCACTAGTATGGCAGAAAGACTAATGACGACTGAAATGTATAGACACTGGGTAAACATTACCCATTAATTTAATGTAGCTACTTTATAATGTATTCATTATTCGACAATTTAATTTAATTTTCAATATAAAACATATTAACATGTTTCTTATTATTACCAGTTTCAATATGGCGTCCTAGGCGCAAGATCTTGGCCCCAACCTTCGGTCTGAGGAACTTGAACCAGTTCGTGAGCATCTTCGCGGAGCAGAGCAATGTCATGGTGGGCAGACTCGAAGAAGCAGCTGATAAGAGAACTTTCTCCCTCTGGAAGTACATGACTTCTTACACCATGGAATCTGTATCCCGTGAGTAGATTGTTTGATATTCATCATCATCATAACTGCACATGATAGTTCGCTGTAGGACATAGACTCCAGGGGGAGGAAAAGATATACTATATCGATTATAAATTGTCCCCAGTTCAGTAAGACCATGGGTACATAGTGGTATGCCGATTGTCGTGGTCATACCAGTGGGTTAAGTCGGTGGGACCACGGGCGTTTAATGTACCTTACCTACCATCAGCTCCCTGCAGGCGGGTTGAAGATGTGTTGCATCGTAAACGCTGCTGCCCATTTTGGTAGAATTGGTGAACCATGTGACCACCATATACCCAATTCATCACCCGTGGTGAAATGGAACATTTCACACCACCACTTATGGTGAAATAGGAGTATTGCGTTATTTGGTACCTGGTAGTCAGTTGAGAAATAAGAGTGCTTGCTGGTCAGATGGTCCTAAATCGTTAGTCGCCTTTTAAAATAATAACTCTTAAATCTCTCGTTAGAACAAATCCTTACTTATGTATAATATAATATATAATATACAAGATGTTTCATAAAACCAAGTAAAATTTTGTTTTTTTACTTGTATGAAAAACTGCAAAGTGACAACCTTAGACGCAAATATACTATTGTTTTAGATAATCAATCCCATTCCAAAAGCAAAACATAAAGGTCAAGGGTTGCAACAATGCAGTTTATTATGAAAAGATTTACATAGTAACACGTTGTTATGTTACCCTTTATCTATTAAATTTTTAATATTTTATTTTAATTTGATATTTGTGAAAATAAGTTTGTTACGCCTTCATGTCTTAACTACTCAACCGATCATCATGAAGTTTCTGGGGGATCCGGCAAAAAACATTCCACGCAGACGAAGTCTGGGCGGTCCCTATTACTTACTTATTTAAATTATTTTTTTCTTGTCGCAGTAACATGATAATGCACACAAAACATAGGCAAGAGTTGTAACTGCACAATAACTTTGCTTTTAACCAAGGTTAGGATCAACAAATCAAGTGATTTAAATGTTAGTTTGTTTGTCAACTCGTTCGTTGACCAAGAAGTAACTTTCCATTATTTACACTAGAAAAATAGTGAGTTAAATCAAACTTGTTGGCGGTCACATCGCATTATTTCGGGTATTAGCTAACACAACCAAGGTCTAACAGATTATCATAATCTATATAAACATGTAAGGGAACCTGACTGCCTGACGTAACCAGCTCAGGACTTGGAATTTGAAACAGGGATTATGAAGAAAGCATTTCAGAACATTATCACCGACGAAGTTTCTGTGTAACACAACTGCATAAAAAATTGCGCTTAATCTGACGATGGCTCTGATGGATGGTATGGTGGCTCAAGCGCTCTGAAGTTGGTCACACTTGTTGGATATTGTCAAATTAATCGCATTGTATATTCTTAAGAGTTTTTTTTGGTTGTGACAGGAATTGGCATATGAGTACGAGAGAGCGCCTGGCCCAGCGATTGCGGAGGTTAAGCAACTTTCGCAAGGGTCGGTCGTGGGATGGGTACCCAAAAATGTGTTATCTCGAGCTCCTCCGAGTTTCGGAAGGCACGTTAAGCCGTTGGTCCCGGGTGCATTTTGCAGTCGTTAACACCCACAAATCCGCATTGGGCCGCGTGGTGGATTGTGGCCGATCTTCCTTATCCACCCATAAGGAACACCTGTGCCCCAGCAGTGGGGAGATTAAAAATGATTAAAAAAGTGGGGAGATTAGTCATCATAATACGCGGAGTCATATCCCTATATCCATGATGACGGTTATAAGCCTGTATTTAACTTCCTTCATCACCTCTAACAATGAATGATTATGATTAGAAAGGTCTTTTCAAGACAAATATCTGCAGCTAACATATTGTATATCAAATTGTTAGTACCTATTTTTTGAGTTCTATAGATTGTTACAGTTATAAAATTGTCGAGAAGCGTTACAACTTAAAAGTTTTTAAATTTGGTTTACTTTTATTCATTCAGAATTTCACACAGTTTTATCAAAAGCGAGAGTGTATCAATTTGATAAACATTGATAATACCATGCAATTTATCATTGTATTTAATCTATTACGAAGAAAATAATTAGAATTTTAATATTTTTTGTCAATGTCGGATTGGTACTTTAATGAATGTCAAAAATTATGTCACATTTTCCAGACACATAAAACCAGACTAATATTTTATTAGAACTAGTTGGTTTCTACATTATGTCGTTATTACAAGTCACGTTTGTAATGGAGCACTTACTAGTCGTCTCGTGACATTGAAGTAAATTTAAGGAAGTTAAAATAATCTTGCCAGGTTTTGGCAAAACACGTGCTGTTCCTATCATTATGTATGCTGGCGCAGCGAGGCAAATCTTTATGAATGTCTCTGCCTAATGTTATGTAGGTACTCAAATAAAGTTAAAGAAAAAATATTAAATTAGTGTAGAGTTAGATAATGCTGGCATGTTATCTAAATTCTGCTAGCTTTAGCAAGTGAAGTTATTCTATTTTTAATTAATAAATGCTTAGCCAATTTCACACAGCGCCATCTAGCCCCAAACTAAGCAAGGCTTGTAGTATGGGTGCTAGACAACCTGATATACTACGTATAAACTTTTAAATATTATACTTATTATACCTAACACCCAGACCCGTCACAGATATTAAAATTTATCATTTCAATTTCTGCCCGGCCGGGAATCAAACCCGGGACCTCTTGCGTGGTAGACCGGCATGTCGACCACTGCACCACTCAGGTCGTCAAAATTTCTGTTCGAGATGTCCTTAATAAATGAATTGTATTTACATCTTTCCAGAAACTACTATGGGTACTAAGCTGGGCGTCCAGACGCAAGACGACCACCCATTCCATTCGACATTCGAGAAGCTCTCAGAAATATTGGCTGCGCGTATGCTCATGCCCTGGCTCCACAGCGACTTCGTTTTCAAGTTCACACCTTACTATAAATCCTGCACGGAAATGATCAAATACTTGACTACTTTCGTTACTAAGGTACTTTCTTGAGCATATCCTTTTCGATTACTAACATATTTTTTCCTTTCATACTTACTATATTTTAAGATATCCTGATTTACTGTTTATATTCGCAAAAAGTATTCCCTTTCAAACAAAAAAAGAATTATCTATATTGATTCATAAACAAAGAAGTTATGATGGCCGATCATCGGTATAAGTTAAATTATAATGGTAACGAAAACGACGGTATTTTCAGGATCTCCTGAAAACTAGTGGACCGATTTAAAAGGTTTAAAAATTTCAAAAAAAGAACAGACGAACATAGAACCTCCTCGTTTTTTGAAGTCGGTTAAAAACAAAACAGGCGACAACCTATCGTTACAAGAAGTAGTCCGTATAGTCTACTGTTTAGTTCTACTAGTAGGACTAAACGGAGAAAATTATCCGTTTAATTCTACTGGTAGGAATAAGCGGATTAATAAATCCGTTTTGTTCTACTAGTAGAAATAAACGGACAATAAAATATAGGTATCCGTATAGTTGTACCATTCACTTCTAATAGTAGGACAGAAGATAATTATACAAAAATACCTTTAAACTTACAAATTACAACTTTGCTATACATTAAAAATTATATTTTGTTACAGATAGTAAGAGAAAAACGTTTGGCCTTAAAAAATGGCACCATCAACAAAAATGCTGTCGATGAACAAAACAATGGTAAGTCATCTTTCTTAATTCATCAACGCCCGAGCGGCCGAATGCGGCCGGACAACAATAGAATATCTATTGTGTCTCATTTTCCGGGCCTTGAATTGCCGTACAACGTCAAATACACATTTTTGAACAACGATTTCACACAGTATTACTTGATTTATCGGTCCCAAAAAAGATGTAGAAAGTAGATTATTGTAGTACTAGTTAGTTATATGATTGACACTTCGATCAAGATGATCGAAGGATTGACAGAAAAACGATGGCTAAAACTTAGTGACCTAAAGTGACCCCCAATTTTGTAGTTCTTCACTGATGTGCCTACCAAATAATAAACCTATAATCTTGAAACTATAATAAAAAACCTAAGCTAGCTCTCTAGTTATTTTTATAAGAAGTTTATATGTAAGTTGTTAATAACGATAAGATATTATTTAGCATTAAATTTAAGCTTTGCATTAAAATCATTCAAAATCCTGCAGATACCGGTAAACCTGCCTTGAAGACGTTCCTAGAACTGCTCATCAACTCTTCTGGAGGCGACAGCGGGTACACAGATTTGGAGCTCCAGGAGGAGACGATGGTGATGCTGCTGGCAGGCACTGACACTTCGGCGGTGGGAGCATGTTTCGCAACAGTCATGATGTCCAAACACCCTGATGTGCAAGAGAAGGTTTATCAAGAGTGAGTCTTCGTGTATTCTTTCTAGCAATTCCTTCTTTAGTCATTGTCTTTAGCTCGCGTGTTCGTGTGTGCTTAGACTGCTTGATAATCATTGTCCCTGTTTTCTCGTGGTCCCAGGATTTTGTCCCTTTAGCAAAACGAATAGATGCCATTGACATAAATTCTTGTTCATAAATTTTCCGACATAACAATACCAGCGTAAGCAGATAACGTCATTAAAGTCGGATCCGCAGTAGACCGATTAAATGATTATGAATAAGAATTATAATAATGTCAAGAATTTTCTTTTTTAAATGCTTGGACAATTTCACACAGGGCCATCTAGCCCCACTCAAGCCATATTTGATAGCTATAGGTATGTAACTTTCAGTAGGCAGTTACTTTATTTTTCTTCTTCCCAGGATTATGGAAGTACTTGGCAACGAAGACAGGCCCGTTACTGCTGAAGACTTGCCACGCTTAAAATATCTGGACGCTGTCTTGAAGGAAACACTTAGACTGTACCCTCCAGTACCGCTCACTGCCAGAGTTACCGATAAAGATTTTATTTTGCGTGAGTATCTTTTACGAACATTATTAATTTTTACTTTTTTTTATGTTTTCCACATACTAAAATAGCTTCCATTTCTTTCCTACAGCATCAGGAAGAAAGATTGTGAAAGATACGGGAGTAATTATACACATGTGGGCGACGCACAGAAACCCAAAATACTGGGGAGCTGATGCTGAAGTCTTCAAGCCAGAAAGATTCTTAGATCTTCAGTTGGATCATCCTGCAGCCTACATGCCGTTCAGCTATGGGCCGAGAAACTGTCTAGGTAAATATCTAAGTCCTTTAATAGCCTAATAACGGAAGTGTTTATGCTTCACAACCACCTGATTTTGTAACTTTTTTGCAATCAACTCTGACAGAAATCGCAGGTACATTGCTGCTTTAGTAAGAACCAATGTGACAACTATATTACTTAAAGCAGCAATGTAACTGCGGTTTCAATCGATTTCAATCGAGAATTGTTAGCAACAGAGTTACGTAATCAGCCCCCAGATCTTCAAGCACGACACATGTAAAAGGATTGTCTGTTCACAGACGTTGCTCGCGTGATTTCTCCGCAATTTTTAAGTACATTCTACTATAATACTGGGTCCTTACCTATGTGTTTTTTTCTCACACACAGAGAACCTCAGTACTTCTGTGATTTAAAATTATTTATCTCTTGCTGGACATTACATTAAATTATGACCATAGCCGTCAACTATCAGCATCATTAAAGTCCATTTATCTTGAATGTGACTCCTTTTTTGTTAGCGAAAATTACTCCTTTATCTGTTGTAACTGCTACTATTTCGGTTACGAAGCATCTTTTTTTCGCTTAAGTTATGCTGCCTAAGTTAGCTTAATGTTCTGTTACAATAACGTTCACGATTGTTAAATAAATTATGAAAATACAAAATAATATACTAGAAAAAATACTACTCGCACCAGATCATGTTCTCGGACGGGAATCGAACCCGCGACCATTAGAACATGATCTGGTGCGAGTCGTATTTTTTCTAGTATATTATTTGGTATTATATAAAATAACATTGTGAATGCTTAAATCTCAAAATTTAAAAATTATATAGCTTTCTCATCTTAATCGATTGTTTAAAAATATCTGGAAAGGTATTTAGTTGATGTCGAGGTAATTCCTTGTACAATGGTGAGAGGGCGCTGGCTTGCAGCGTAAGAGTTGATATACTAGGAGAAATTCGACGTTCCCACTTATGACTCGGCAGCTCAGCGGCCAGAGCATTGGACCGGATATCCAAAGGTCGCGGGTTCGATTCCCGTCCGAGAACATGATCTGGTGCGAGTCGTATTTTTTCTAGTATATTAATTGGTATTATATAAAATAGCATGGTGTATGCTTAAATCTCAAAATTTAAAAATTTTGAAAATTCTAGTATGAAAAATACAATTTGTTGAAAATTGTCCATACAAAACGTCAATAGGTAAGGGCCTAAATAATATAAAATATGAATCTTTTTGAGTTTTTTTGGATGTTTGTTAGGTTCTCAATCACGCAAAAACGGTTTGAATGAAAGGCGTATGACATATAGCTGTTTAAAGCCTGGATTAAAACAAAGTTTCCTTACAATTTACCGAGTAACCGCGCGAAAGAAGTTGCCGCCCCGGATGCTTGTAATACAAATATTTTGCATTGTATCTTTTTTTTCAGGTTACCAATACGCCACAATGTCTATGAAGACAGTACTAGCAACTCTGGTGAGACGTTACAAAATCTTACCAGCGGAACATGTTATTCAAGACGGGAACAAGCCTCTGAGGGTCAAATTCGACTTCATGATGAAGCACGTAGACAACTTCCAAGTTAAACTAGTTCATAGACAATAAGGTTTATAGAAAATGTACCATTCTAACGCCGGCTCCACACGTTGGCCCCAATGTTGGCAAATTCATCGTACGTTAGCGGTTTTGTAACACATGCTTCAAACAGATTCTTCCAAAAGCATCAATGAACGATGCATTGGCCAATGTTGGGGCCAACTTGTGGAGCCGGGGGAATACCTCTTATTATGCTTGTACAAATGAAAACGAGCTTGTTTTAATGATTTTCAGTAATGGTATCGGGAATCATAACAATGTTAGCGTTTTTTGAGCATAGAGTTCAAGTACACAATTGTTGCTTTAATATCTTGTGAAAGAGAAACTAAGTAAGACAATACACAGTTTTGTTTTAAAAGCATAGTATTGACTTTGTGATAGATAAATAAATTTAAATGTTATTTATTAGATGTTATTAAATAAGCTGGAAAATTGATTATTTAAGGGGATTTGGGCCTTTCAATTGTATTTTTATAATTAGACACAGAATGTTAATTGCCCATCTATCATAGGTATATCTTTTGTATCATAACTATAGACTTTAAGTACTAAGATCACAATTTAGTTAAACTTTAGTTAAATGTAGAAATTATTAAACAAAATTATTTACTTTAATAAGTATTTTTCATTATTTGCTGATTTCTCAACACTTCTGACTTTAACTTTAAAAAGATACAATATTTTAAAAGTACTAACGTCTAAGAATATCAAAAATGCAGTGTCCTTCAAAATCTAGCTACTTACTTACATTTTGAATTAAAAAAAATAACTTTTTACAATTTGATGTAAAATATACATTGTTTTTTAATATTTGTATTATTCAAGATGCCATTTTATTTTAAACAATCTTGGCTTTTGCACTAATCCTATAATTTTTTTATCCAGGTTTACTTTATAGTACCACACCCATCCTAATATGGCATCCATTAGAAACTGCATAAAAAGTAAAAAAAGCAATCGTGCATGAATATACGCGAACTGATTTTGTAAATAAAAAGCGGTTAAGAACACATGGGGCATCTCATAAATAGTGTTCCGTAGGATTTACTCATCATCAGCAGCCATTTTTAATTACCCCCAGTGCTACGCCCCACAATGACAGACCAAATGCGCTAATAAATGATTAATGGTACACGACCTTATTTTTAAAGGAGCTGAACAGAACTTTTCAAAACAATGAATTGATATAAAGTCGACCCATCAAAAAGTACCAAAAGTTCTAATAGAACTAACTACCAATAAATCTGAAAATTTCAAAGTACCGGAATTTCTTTGAGATCTTACCGGAAATGATTAACACTTTTAGAGAGTGGATATAGCCAACAGCTAAAATGGATTGGCTCAAACAAAACAAACTCATGTTTGCTAAGCTTATTCTTTGTTTATCTCTAAAAGGTTTTTGAAAGTTATTGTAGAACCCTGAAAACGGGCTTACTCCATATAAGTTAATAGTCCTTAAGATCTAAGCGGTAGAGTGTATATTGACGACTGTTGTCATTATCATTACTATTTCCGGACGTTGGGCATCTCGTAAGAAGTTCCCGAGTTGAGACGGACAGGTTGTTGTTCTAGCTTAGCAGGGGTGGTCAACTATGTTAACAACCCTTCTTTGCTTAGAATAAGTAAAGATTAATGGTATTGTACCTATCTCGTGATCTTGACCATCGGCCATTTTTAATTTCCCCACAGTTGGGGCACAGGCTTTCTTTATTGGTGGATAAGAAGGATGGGTCATGACCCACCTTGCGGGCCCAATGCGGATTGGTGGGTGACCCCTGAAGAGTAGCCGAAACTTCGGGAAATCAAAAACCAAATAAAAGAACATCTCAAATAATAACATTAAAAAACCTAACATAACAAAAATAATAACATTAAAAAATACAGTCTTTATTTTCAAATAAATGTGTATGAATAAAAAATGAAGAAACTTACAAATAAACACACATGAACCTTGAACACAACACACTCTTCTTTTACTGGGCAAGTCATGTAAAAATAAGGTAGGTACTATCATAATTAAAAATTAGGCCTTTTAAATATTTCCCCAATCAACCAAAAAATAAACGCCTTGAAAAACCATAAGCTACCTGAAACTGTTAAAAAAACGCCTAGCTTTTACTTAACCCTTGCTAACTTTACGAGTTAACTTTATTGAGCAGGTATAGCTTTTATAGTAGATATTTATACATTTATTTATAAGCGGCACTTGTTTTAAGTTAGAAACAATTACGGCAATTCAAACGACAGCCTCTGAACCTACGCCTATTAGATATTCTAGGCTTAAATTTTATTTGTAATTCCTTAGTTATTATTACACGTTTTAACAATTGTAGAAAAGTTTCGCACACCTGTCTTAGTTCAGCGGAGTTCAATCAACCCTTACTCGCTTCCCGGTGCGTCGGCACTGCTGCGCAGGAGTCCCCGCGGGCTAGTCCATCTCATCGCGCCTATTGAAAGGTTAGTGGCTACCAATAATATTGACGCGTGGAAGTGCTTTGACAATGTCAATTGACGTAGGTGATAATCAGAATTGCTGTAGTTTAAGGCGTAGGTGATTTTTTTTGTTTAGGCTTTTCAGTTTCCATATCAGTGGCTGTAGTTCCAAAAATATTTGAAGGTTGATTGTCAGTTTGATAACAATTTAAATAACATTTCCATAGGCAAATTCATTAATTCTTGGTGGATTTTTCAGAGCAATGCGCCTGCTAGTAAAGTTAACACAATATTATTCCAAAAAACTGATATATAAATGCGTTTTTATGAACGCAAATTCCACAACCCAAAAGATAGTTACTATATTATGTGTTAGAAAATAACAACTAAATAAATAAATAATAAATATTTGACAAAATCACATACAATGCTCCGATTCCAAAGTAAGTAGCTAAAGCACTTGTGTTATGGAAATCAAAGACAACGGTAGTATCACAAACACCCAGACCTGAGCCAATAGTGAAAAGTTTGTTTTCAAAATTGACCCAACCGGGGATTAAACCCGGGACTTCCGAGATGGTGACACCTTGAAAACCGGTGCACAAAGCCACTCGACCACGGAGGTCGATAATAAGTAATATATTTTTTGCTGAGGTGATATATTATAATCCTTTTATTATATCATCTATTTACTATACACCTTAGAAATCCATTTAATTGAACCAGCAGATGCTTAAAAAACAATCAATTTATTTCTCAATGACCGATATAGCAAAAATATAGTAACTGATTAAAGTTAGGAAAGTTTTCCTATTCGTAATGTCTCTTAAGGCACCAATATCCACGAATAGAGATGATCATAAAATCTTTTCCAAAATCTATAATAGCAATTAGTCAGGCGATGATACACAGAATGGACAATATTCTCCTATACTAGCTAAGTAAGCAAAAAGAAAGTGGGCTATTCGATATATTGTCATATAGCTATATCTATCAAAAGCTAGAAAAGAAGCTATTACTTTCGCCGATGAAAGTGTCAAAGACTTAATTTAGACTAATTAGGCATGGCGGTCGTATTATTTATAAATAAGTACCTACTACTAAATATTTTTGTAAAGACTTTTGATTTTACTGATTAATAGCGTTGGTTTGATACTAAAAATTCTATAAATATATTATATTAAGGCAGTTTTACTTATTTAATTTTATTAGAAAAATCAATAAATACTTTTAGATAGTCCAGTAGTCAGGTCAGTATACTCCACTCTAGCTGGAATTAATTTAAGGAGTGTTGATTTGTGCGTTAGGTAGCGCTGAGGGCTGTTAGTCATACATCAAAGGGATCTTGAAAACTGTGTGGATGTTAAAAAAATCCCTTGAGTTTTTGATTATATCTGAACTTTGAAAAAAAAATGTCTATAAAGAAAAATTAATGTTTGCTTGCCTCTGCTTTCCTAAGCGGAGGCGAAATTTGCAACAATTTATTATACTACAACATTAAGATACATTCTATAATTAAAGAGTCATTTTCTTAACATTTATTTTTCTTTTTTGTTTTTTTTTTAAACCGCACAGTTTTCAAGTTCGAAAATTTAATGTAATTATAACAGCTCTTAGTACTATCTGACGCACAATAAATCAAAACTCCATGTATTATTTCCAGGCAAAAATTCCTGACTAGCACAATAGCTCAAAGTAGAGACATACGGCTGGTTTCTGAATTGAGAAATTGCAGTTAAGCACTACTTAAGCACTAATCAAATGTAACTTTGGCCGCTTGAGTATCATTTGACTAGTACTTAAGTACCTACTTCTCAACATCAATTCAGAGCCCGTCTGTTAATAGTGTTTGAGGTGTAGTCATTTTGCAAAAATATGACAATTGATATATTTTTTAATTCTTTATAAATTTAAAAACTAGCGGCCACCCGCGACTTCGTTTGCATGGACAGCTATTTTTCAATCCCTCGGGAGTACTCTTATACTGTATGAAAGGTACCCTATGTCCTCCTCTGTACCCTTGACAACGATATACAATATTTCATGAAGATTGGTTGAGTAGCTAAGACTTAAAAATGCAACAAAAAATATTTCGTTTGCATTTATAATATTGTTAGTTAGGATTCAGCTAATTTATTATACTTGGAAAATCAATCCATATGAACTTTTTTTTCTAGATGCAGTGCTTCATCTGCGTGACTTACATGATCATTCTGTGCAGTGCACATCCAGTCAAAGATAAAGCATTAACAAATCTACACCAAAAGCGATCCCTATTCCGTGACGTCATCGAGTCATTCCGAATCCGGGCACAGCTTCCAGAAAACCTAAACCAAAATTTTGAAAACAACATTGGACAAATTGACGATCGAGACAACTATGAGAATGAGTTGCCTCAGTTGCCGAATGACGCTGATTTCATTCCAAGACGTAATGACCGCATAGAAATGCCCCCATTAAAATATAGATTTCCCAAATCATTGATGGAGAACACTGAAGAAAAGAACAGCAATGATACTAAAGAAGAAGTAGTACTCTTCATTCATACAAATGACAAAATCACAAAATCAACCCCAAAACCTAAAAAGCAAAAACGTCCCCAGCTAGGAAATAAAAGTAAAAATCCCAACACAGATACAAACGACGAGGATAATGGTAACACTCAAATACCTGAAAGTTACATACCGATGTCTAATACGATGACCGGAGAAAGTCAAATCGGTAACCGAGAATCACAAACAGTGGTTAAACCAACAGTTATAGTGAATTTTCGAGGATCTCTTAGTCACAGAGACAGTGATATTAGACTTGAAAGTAGAAGCGATAATTATACTCAGGATTCCGCAAAAAACGTTTTCAATATTAATCAGGAAGTGAATTTTGAGAAGAAGAAAGATAATAAACCTAATGGTGGTAAGCCTAAAAACCCTGATGTGAAACAACAACTAAGTATTATAGAGACTGTTACAGCTAAACCCAAAGCTGAAGAGGACCTGTTGATGTGTGAAACAGCAACATGGCAACAACAAAAGAACAAACCAGAAGGTCGCAAAATGAACAGCGTGCTGCAAATTTTGTTTTCAATATGATTCAAACAGATTTAAAGTAAGGAATAACTAAGTTCTATTCTACTTTTTCTAGTTTTATTATCATGAGATATAGTTTAGATTATTTTTTAAGTTTTCAATGAAATACGCCTATTAGATCAATTCTGATCAAAATGATTTGATTAATAATAATCCTAGATTAAAAAATATTATGATTTATCGAATGAATAAAAAGCAAACATTTAAGTATTGGAAAGATTATCTTTATTTTAGAGGATTAATACATGTTGTATTGTCAGTCCATCTTGGTACCTACTTATCCTGACAAAATCAATGAATTCAAAAAGGATATTTTTTAAGTCTATAGTAAGTATCATTACATATAAGTAACATATTGTTAAATTGATTAAAATTAGAATGTTATGAAAAATTAAGTTTGTGATAATGTCTTTAATGTAGTGCAATTTTTTTTTTAAAACATGATAATAAACGTTTGAAATATAACTCAAGCTTTTTATATTACGCATAAAGAACGCCATTTTTATTTCAATATGTTAATGTATAACTTCCTTTTTTAGTTTTATTACTTAAACCGGTATTATGTTCTACTGGGCCTACGCTCCCTACAAATATATGCACGTTTTAATCAAGAAAAATATATGGTCAGACAGTGGGAAAAAATATATTATTTAACCCATTTAACAGATGATCGAAGCATTTAACTAATGTAGGTACAAGTATAAAATTGAATGACAATGGGGGAATGTCTGAAAAAAATAAAAACGGCTGAATATTTTTTAAGCGCTTTTATTTATAGATAAAAGCTCCAGAATTTTTGTTGTGTGATAAAATTTTAAAAATAAAGATTACCTCGTTTTTGCAAACGTACAGAAGTAACAGCAGAATGGATCTTCTTAAATATGCCGAATAATTTTTACTATCAATAAACGGTTACCGAACTGAGTAAAATGTTTATGATCAGTAGCAAATACAGTTTCAACAAGTTTATCGTTATTAAATTAGAAAGATGAAATCGTTTTACAACAGATCGAAACCTGCCAAACATTTTGATCTTTCCGCATTTTTATGATGAGTACAAAATATATTAGTTCATCGAGTTTATAGTCTAATTCAATGAAGTCTCCATAATTTATCTAATTTGGTTGTTTTAAATTGCAAAAAATAATGTCACTATGATAACGTTATTCTAAGCGCTTGCGATATTAAAATAACATCATCCAACTTCCAAGCAAATATCGCTAAGCGAAATATAATCATATCCGATTCACCTACATTTTCACCTTTTTTACTGCTTATCTCCATCTAATCATAAACATTAATATTCATACTAATAATTTCACCGATGACTTCAATTTAAGTACAAGTTAAACCAACTTAACAATATGAGTCGTTAAAACTAACAAGTAAGTACGTTCTATAAATTACTATTTTCTTGTAACCGTTCGTTCCACTTTATTGAATGAGATCTTTAAAGATAATATCAACTTTTGTTCAAACTTAATAATTAGATACTTATATCGATATAGCTTGTAGCTACGATGTTATCTAAAAAGCCCATTGGTTTCCCAGTGGGCTTTTAGCCACAAATTTAGGGAGAAAATACTTATTGGGCTTTATTAAGATTTCGGACTATTTTTAGGGGCATAAAATATTTCATGCATCACTAATCTTACTTACCAAAACTAGTAAAAAATCGATAAACGGCGAGACAATTTTGATATTTCTACAAATAACCAAATCAAAGTGTAGTGTAATTTTGTGTTTTTTGGTCTTTGAATTTTAGAATTTAGGGCTTTTTAGGGGTATTTTAAATTGTTTTTGGGGACAATTTTTTGGGAGTTGGTAACACTGTATCTAAGCTAAACAGCTAGTTTAAATGAAACGGTATTGCCAATAAAATGGCAAAAACGTTTATAACCAAAGATTGAAATCGTTTTATAACCACTGAGAACCAAATTAGGCGAATAGTTTTGTTGAACTCGTAAATATTACCATTCGTCCGTTGTCGATTCCTTTTCGTGAACGATGAATTACCGTATAAATGATATCTCATTAACAGTTATGTCTTGGTAAAATTCGTTTTTAAAAATGCCTTCTAATGAGGATCGCCTCACATAATGATTACTATGTGATTAGGCTTCAATTGAAGATTAGTGAAATACATATTCACTTTGACAGATGTTTACTTTAATTACAATTAATGAATAACTTATACGTAAAAAACTCAAACGGTTAATAAACCTATTTTATACACTTCTAAGACTTTCGTGCGTACAGTTTTTTACAAATAAAACTCATTTTACGGATTACAGCGCGTATATTATTAATTCAGGTGTTGTTTTAGAATTATTTACTAAATATCATACTAAATAATTCTAAAACAACACCTGAATTAATAATATACGCGCTGTAATCCGTAAAAAGTGTTTTATTTGTAATAAACCTATTTTTAACCGACTTCAAAAAAAGGAGGAGGTTCTATGTTCGGCTGTTTTAGTCATAAAGTATTTTTTCTTTTCGCATGTAAGTAAGCACTTTATAACCAAAACAGATTGTAACAAAACAAAAAAGGTAGTCTTTATAAAAAGTATAAACAATGACATACTATTACCTAGACAACACTTTTCTTCACTTCACACAGTCCAAAAGTGTCAGACGGTGGTGTCAGGTCTACACTTATCATGTCGATGTGTGAACTTGACCGCGACAAGTAAACAAAAGTTAACGAGTTTACCAGAAAGTGACCGCTCTCGATGCAAACTAGTCCGACGCATTGTGTAGCTGTTGTACACTCAACATCAAATGAAGAAGCAGTGAAAATATGTACTCAATAATATTGGTACAATCAAAATGTTTTCATTTTTGACAAGGTCTTAATGTCATCTATGAGTTACTAACATTGAATTCTTAGACGGATTCATTTTTTTTGATCATCAATTGGTGGCCATGTTTGTTCGTATTGGTGGATTTTGAATATCTGACACTGACTGTACCGCGAGACTACCCGCCATACACTTATCTATATCAGTAACTCATAATTTATCATTTGTAGAGAAGAAAGTAAAATTAATGATAGATTTCGTTGCGCTTATAGTTTTGGTAAAAGTATTCTCTATGTAGAGCTCTGTCTTAGCCTTTAGGTACCTACTTCATTCATACTGGCTTTCGTTTTAATCTATTTGTGAAGTTATAAATTACATCCAGAAAACATTTTTACAATTCTGAATTAAAGATTTTTAGTTGGTCCCTGAATCTACTAACTAACTCCACTAAGTAACTTTCATATCGTTAAATACCAGCAAACTATGTACTGGGAAAAGAAACAAATATTTTCAAGACGTAAATAATTGAACTTAGAAAAAATGAGACTCAAGATTCAAAAACGATGATTTATGACGATGACAAAATTTGGGTGTATGAATTTATTGGCTGCCACAACACTGCAGTTAATAGGAAAGGATTAAAGAAAGTAAAAAGTTAAAAAAATGCCAAAAAGTAAAAAACTACGAAACTGGACTACTTTCTCACATTAATTTTAATAGCACCAGATTGTGCATTGAATATAAAATCGGAGTATCACAGAAATCGAGTTTTAATTTCTGCCCAATAAATCAATTGGATGGCCCGACGTAATGACCATGGTCGCAGCCATTATGTCGGTATATCGATAAAAGTTATCGATAAAACAGACCTACCTGGCATTAGGCACCGTTAATAAATCACAATTCAGCGTCAAGATCAAGATCAACAGTGTTGTTTACAAGTGGTAGAGATGTTGGTAGCACATCGAAATATACACTCAAATTAATTTAAAAATAAAAATGTTTTTTTTAATTTCACAACATCACGTACATTGCTCCGATTCCACAGTAAGTAAGTAAAGCACTTGTGTTATGGATATCAGAGACGACGGTGGTATCACAAACACCCAGACCTGAGCCAATATAGAAAAGTTCGTTTTCTAAATTGACCCAACCCGGGATCGAAGTGATCGAACCCGGGACCTCAGAAATTGAACCCGACACCTTAAAAACCGGTGTACAAAGCCACTCGACCACGGAGTTCGTCAAATATAAAAAGCAGAAATAAATTACATCTTCAGGTACAATTATTTCTAATATTTAACAGTGTCACAGTTTGAAAATGTTTAGTTGTGTAATACCAAACGCTTAAAATACATTTATGATTCAAACAAAACACACACAAAGAGCTAGTCTATACACAAACATACATATTAATAATTTACTCGCGATTGCTTAGAATTCGGGGTATTTGTATCAACCACAAACCCTAAAAACACAGGATAATGACCTCTACCAAACCGCTAACAAAATACTCTCAGCACGAGTTGGTAATATGCAATGATTCACAAAAGGCCCTTTGTCCAATAATTATCGCAAAAAAAATATGTTTCATAACGAAAGGTATCTTAGTTTTTTTAACGATGGATTTAAAAATGGCCTCCTAAAATGTAGTTACTAATTATGGCACTATGAGTGAACAACTCAAAATAAACAGTTAAGAAATTATATCTTGATTTCTGAATCCTTTCACACTGCCTCTTTTAATACTTCTGGCACACGAAATGGTGTTTTTCTAATCTTTAATAATGTATGTTGACCCAAAGTGCACATACCTACTCATAGTGAAAAGTAACAAAAAATAAGCTCTAAGATATTGACAAGAAACGATTAATTAGCAATAGGCTTTCACATTTAACATCCCTAATGAAGTACCAAGGAAACTCGAATAGAGATTTATGACTGAGACGCAGATATAATCTTCAATAGGTAATTTTTGATATTATTCTAATAAAGATAAGTGATTTTCACGCAAACTGTTCAAAATTACAGAGTAGATTTATGAAACTCGATACGTTATTGTCAGAATTGAAAAATTTTGCAAAACTATACAAAGTATTAATGCTGTTGTTTTCCTTAAAACCTATTAAAAAAACAATGGAAATTGGAAACTCTCATAGCACTACCACTATTTATGACCATCCCATAAATAAACTGTTTTATACTTGGTACACTTTATTTTCTTTCACACTCCTATTATGGGCCAAAAATAGCCGATCCGATTATTGACAAAAATCTCACATAAAAACGCGACAAAAACACGTCGTTGGTACCACATCGAGAAAGTGAAAGGCAGTAGGGACCGTAGTGTTTTGGCGTTTAGCAAAAAGCTGCGCGGATCTGCCGAGCTTCAGAGTTTAAAGACAGACGCCGCGGAGAGCGCACGTCTCACGACTTATTTTAACAATTATCGATATCGACAAAATGGCTCAACATTATTTACTGGGATTCACGGTAAGTTGTAGTTTTTAATATTTAGTAGTTAATTAGTTTTTCCAATGAAGGAATTTGCAGTGAAAAATCATTGAAACATAAAACCATTTTTTTTAGTTGCGCCTAAACTTTTTTCGGCGCAGGTCTCTTCGAAAATTTCTTAGTCACTTAACCAAAGTTTCTCCTAATAATCATCAAAATTGCACTCATGTTTTTGAATCAGAATTTCAGTAACTTGTCACGATTCATCTAAAGTTAAATTATCCTTCTGTACCCCTAGCACGAACTTGTATCGAGAAAAATAACGCGAGTAAAAACATTCGATAGAGTAATTTTGTATGAGAAATTCGTACTGCGCCATCTACCGCCGAAAAGCGAAATTAAGTTATTCATAGACAATTATTATTCAATAGAGTAGTTTTACGCGCGTTGTTTTTCGATAGCTGTTCGTGCTAAGGGTACTGATCTCAACTTAGTATCAACTCTATATACTCTTTAACTATTTCATCGCACGCAGGAAAGAAATTAAACTATTTCAAAGTAAAACTTTTACCACCTTATTCATAAAAAATCCTTAAAATTGATTTATATTTTAGTTAAAATGCTGATAAGGCTTATTAAATGTTATATAACTTTCATTATTCATGAACGTATTTAAGAAAATGTTCGCCATTGGCTACTCTACTTATTATGTTATCGTTCTGATGAAGCCATAGACAAAACAGGCAAACCCACTGGCTGTTATCCACATCTTCCGAAGAAAGAAAGCAATTATCTGTCATTAATTAATGCCAATATGTTGTAAAATAACGTCATAGCTGTCACTTCAATCAACTGCCAAGTAGTCGGCCATGTTATTCACTAAAATAGGGATAAAAAGGCAGCACCCTTCTAAAGCTTTACCAAAGGTTTGTCGCTATTGAGCGATTATAAATAATGATTTTCAAGAAATTCCTTATAACAAGCTTATAGGCTCTCCATAACTTTTAATAAATAAGACTGTTAATCTTTAAACAAAGATTATAACTTAACATTGCGAACTACTGTCTCGAACATACAAAGGTGTAAAAAGAAACTTTTAAGCTCATCTAAATATAAATTTCAATAAGCATAGACAATACAAACTCCGAAAAGCTTTAAGCTCAAGATTGTGAGCTTACTTAAATAAAAACTTTTGCCTTCTCATCAGGAGGTAAAATGAAGTCTCGAAAGAAGATGGAATTCCTGATTGAATAAAATTGCAGGAATAAAACAAAACTTACCGAATATTATCAAACAGCATAAAAGGGCTGAAATTACTTAAGAATATGATCTTTCAAATGAAGTCACGGTGAATAAATATGAAAAAAATAACTGACAATTAGTGATTTGATATAACTTCTATGTACCTACCTAATTTTATACGTGAATTTCTAAAATCTAGTCTAGCATGAACTCAAGACCTTCTGAATTGTAGAATATTTAGTTAGATCAAACTAAAGTTAAAGAAAATCCACAGCAGTCGGTCATACAACATAGAAGTCTTAGGTCATATCATATGACTAACATTACATTTATTTCGAACAAATATAATTATTATTTAAAGAACTGTCCATATTTTCTAGATTTTGCCTATCAAAATTGTATAATTACTTGAAAGATGACGTTAGTATTATGGTACAATACGTGTGTCCGTTTAACACATAAACCCAGTTTACTTTGACAAAGTTTATGACTACTCTCAAGTTTCTTAAACTAGATAGAACCATGGCAGTATCAATTCTGCGGTAATAAATAACGACCCTATTTTCTTACTCACGTTACCGGGGAGTTAAATTCTATATTATTTTCTTCAGTTGTTCGGTGACTTTGGTTTTGGATAAATTTAGAAATTAACGGCCTTACCACAAAAGATTTTAAAACACTGTTTAATTTAGACTCTGTTTAAATGCGATGCCGTTCTCTTTCAAACAATACTGTCAAAAAAGTGACAGCATCACATTTAAACAGTGTCTAAGTTAAACATTTGTTGAACAGTGTTTAAAATTTTTTTGTGGTAAGGCCGTAAGAATCTATGATATCTTAGTGAGTGTTTTAAGCTTTGTTTCAATCTTGTCATAGGAGGCAGAAATATAATGTAGATCTAAACATGTCAAAGCGAAGGGATTAGTAATTGAAAAAAATACTTGTAACATTTATTTTAATATGAATGAAATGGCAATGGTAATAAAATAATTTTAAGCTATGCGTTGAGTATCAGAATAACTGTTTCAGTACTTATAAAAAGAAGATTCTGTTTACTACAAATCTATGTCTTCTAGTCAAGATTTTTATTAAAGGTCTGTTACTTTTTCTTTGATGATGCGGCACTTTTCCTTAAGTGTACTGTACACAACGCCTCATTACATACGTTAGTAGAGTATGCGTTTCAAACGAGCAAGTTCACCTGACCCTTATTAGAAAATAGAAGAAATACAGAGTTTTACAAAAAACCGGTGCGAGTCGGACTCGCCCACCGAGGGTTCTGTACGTAGGTACTGAAACAAAGACTATATTTTTCCGATAATTACAAATGTATAGTTTTTAGACTTTTCCCTGTATTTGAAGTATAGGACGATATTTTTTGCCAAATGTCATAGTTCTAGGTCAACGGGAAGTACACTATAATTTAATGATTCCCTTGAGAGTGTCGAAATATGCTTATTTTGCGGTAAAAACGCCCGTATCTTTATCTTTTTTATGTTAATTTACAAGTTTAATTTTTCACATTTTCAAGGAACTATTTGAGTAGGTATGTGGTTTAAATTTCAACTCGAAACCTCCACGCGTTCCCGAGATAAAGAGTCTTGACAGACAGACAGACGGACGGACAACAAAGTGATCCAATAAGAGTTCCGTTTTGAGGTACGGAGCCCTAAAAACCCCTAAATTCGAATAATATGGTATATAGATAGGTTACCATGCATACAACCCCGGAAAAATATTATATATTCTGAAAACCGCCTTTTTTTTAAACTTTTTTCTTTTCATGATAAACTGCATAGTGGCAGCCCTAGGCCTTAATTGTTTTGCTTTGGCCCATTAATGGGATTCATTATCGAAAACAATAGTCTATTTGTATCTAGCAAGTGTGCAGTTTTCCATACATATAAAAAAATTGATGATTTTTGATAGAAAAAAATTATTCGCGGATTAATAAACTCCACGGATATGTTTTGCTATTACTTATAACATGATTTTTGATGGATAAGCTTACTCTAAGCTACATAAGCGTAGCTTTTAAGATCTTGAACATAGAGTTGACTATCGTTGAGTTTGTATATTGTCCCGACATAATGTAGGTATCTGGGACGAAAACATACGGTGTACATACAATAGGTACATGTGGATTAGGCCCAAGTTTGTTGAACCGAGTTGACCCGGTGACCGCTATGATTTAGACAAAAGATATAACAATGCTTTATGAGATGTAAGATTCTGAGATACTACTAATTAGAATCTCTTATTATTTAAAGGAACTGTTTCGTAAGTTCCAGTGTTTTAATTAGTTTTTAAGTTAGTTAAAGGCCGCTGTGTACGTGACGGTATTAGAAAAATACCTCGGACGGAACGCGGGCGCATCATACATTTTTCCCCGTCCCGTCAGTACCTTTGTCACGTTTATTTGTTATTATCATTGTTACTATATTTTAATATGCAATGATGTTAAGAAATCGCCCCGTCCCGTGCGGGACGTGAAAAAGCCCATCATTGTATACTTCAGCCTTAATTTGTTTGACATCACAAAAAGTAAATCATCTGTCAAATCTACAACATCTCCAGTAGTATCAGAAAACAGCTTTTAAATAAAAAGTATTGTCATAATTTAGACAAACCTTTTGTTTTCCTGTCAAAAATGTCATTCAGAAGTACATAGACAATTTTTTTAGCCGGATTCGTAAAGATACGTTTCAGTCACATTTAGTTTTTTCGGTCAAACCGTATCAAATTGCAAGTGGGCTGCCTCAGTTAGGTGATGTGCCGAAGGCCTTTGTCGTCGAGTCGTAAATGGTAAAATTGTAGGTCGCGATACATATGGCCACCGTCTCGCGACGGCGATTGGCCATCAGACCGTTAATGGTAGTAGTTGCCAAAATTATTTCCGAATTGAATTTAGAGAAAGCAATCTCTTCGATGTTTTTTCCATGACCATATAAACATTAGGTAGGGAAGTAAGTTGTACTTTTATTACCTTTTTTATTAAGAATAGAGGCAGCTTTATTAAAGAAAAGGACCCATTAAAATTGACTTTTTAAATAAATTAATAAAATAACATTAAACCATAATGTAGCCACATCGTGGTAATATAATTCTTGTGAATTGTACGGAAATTACATATTCATTTTTTTTGTCAATAAATAAAAGGATATTAAAAATAGTATGTATTTAAGCAATTATTTCAAACCTTAAGCCCTCATCCCACAGTCCAACGAGATTGTAACAAAACAATCGTGTTTGGTTGCTTAACTTGTTTTTTACTTACTAACTTGTTGGCTTTAGTTAACAATCGCTGAATAGTAGTGTGGTATTTACACGGGTCGACTTGGTGACTTGCTGGTTGATTAACTTTTTTTTTTTGCACTCTCAACCAGAAGGGCTCGATGCAACCTTCCCGGACAAACGAGGGGAAGGAGGCGGAAATCCTCATTCGAAATCCACATAGCCGGTCTATGGAGGAGCATGTCAGACTTCTACTGACTAAAACCGCCTTTGAGGTTGGTTGTTCAACTAGCGCTTTTTATCGACAATCGCTTGTAAAATCGGATCGCCACCTCACTGAAATTAGTTTTGCGATTAGGTTTTACAAGGATTGTCGATAATAAGCGCTTATTGACTAAAATGGACCAGCAAGTCGCCTGCCAAGTCAACCCGTGTAAATATCACATAACATTCCGATACGGATATTCCAAATGTCAAAGCTTCTTGCCAAACTTCCTTGTATTGTAAATGTAAATGTTAAAATTAGTATTGATCTATTATCAAAATGTCAACAATTGTTTTTTACACCCGGAAAAGTCATTGTTTATTACGTACGGTACACTGGGGTGATTAGCAACTTGCGTGGTGAATAACAACAGCGACATTTTCGATAGAAAAGAAATAATTATATCAAAATGACCTTATTATTTTTATATAAAAATGTTCTATGAACAGGCGGTTCATTTTGAATTTTTGTTATTTTTTTCTATCGAAAATGACGCTGTTGTTATTCACCACGCAAGTTGCTAATCACTCTAGTTAACGGTACTAGCTTTTGATCGCGACTTAGTCTGCGTAGAATTTCGTTTCTGATAAACTCAGTTATTTTCGCATTTTTAGATAGGTAAGTATAAATTATGAAAATTGAGGAATTCGATGGCGCAGTAGTTTAGCGCCTGGACCGGCTATTGCGGAGGTTAAGCAACTTTAGCAAGGGTCGGTCATGGGATGGGTGACCAAAAATTTATTATCTTGAGCTCCTCCGTGCTTTGGAAGGCACGTTAAGCCGTTGGTCCCGGCTGCATCTGCAGCAGTGGGGACATCAAAAATGGCTGATTGTCAAGTATAAATTTAAGCAATGGTTTTAGATACTTTTTACACTAGTGATAGTTTTATAACAGACAAAACTATTGTTTGTGTAAGATTCGAAGACGAATCACAAGTATGCGTTAGAAAATATGTAAATATTAAGAATTAATCTAAAAGTTTTAATTAATTAAATGACATGACAATAATGATTAAATTAAATGAGAAGCAATTTCCTTCAGCTATATGAGTGAGTGCATCCGAACCTGTAGTGCTAAAAATGCATTCAAAACTTTTATGCTACAAAAATAAATCGAAATGTTGGTAACAATATAAACTGCTTATGTAGATATGTAGATTTATAAACGTGAGAATGTCCCAGTAATCAAAGTGCAAGGTCAAGATCAAGTTTGCACGACGGCAAAGAAAACAAAAGTGAACAATAATCGAGGGTTTTCAAACACAGCAGCAATATGCACACAAAATATATTTTTAATGTAATAAAAGAAGAAACAAAAATATGAAAACGAAAAAATCGAGAAAATAATCGATTACTTGTATCGCAAGAAAGATATTATTTTTCGTTTCAAAATAAGAAAGAAATCAACTAAGTGGGCAAAGTCGAATGAAATGAGTCCAAATGCAATATTAATGTATGATTTGTTTTTCATTTTTAAACAATTTCAATTTCATTTCTTTAGAAGAATTTTTATTATGTAAGCATGCAATCAAAATATCTTTGTAAAGGAAAAATATTGGGAGCTGCTTACGTGGTAACTCTTTTCTGTCTTATTCATAAAAAGTTATAGAAGGCCTATAAGCTTGCTATAAGATATTTCTTGAAAATCATTAAATAAATATTTGACAACATCACATACGTTGCTACGATTTTAAAGTAAGTAGCTAAAGCACTAGTGTTATGGAAATCGGAGACAACGGTGGTATCACAAACACCCAGACCCGAGCCAATATAGAAAAGTTAGTTTTCTAAATTGACCCAACCGGGGATCGAACCCGGGACCTCAGAGATGGCGACACCTTGAAAACCGGTGTACAAAGCCACTCGACCAAGGAGGTCGTCAATTATTTCATTATTCATAATCGTTCAATAGCGACAAACGCTTTACAAACTTACCGCCTTACACATAAAAAAATTTAAAATAGAGTCATAGTCAATTTTAGTGAAAATGCTGAAAAGCCAAAGTAAATGTTATATAACTTTTATTATTCATAAACGTTTTTTGAGAAAATGTTTGCATCGGGCTTGCTTATTTAGCTTTATTATGTTGTCGTTCTAACGAATCCATAGATAAAACAGACAAATCTACTGGCTGTTATCCACATCTTTCGAAAAAAGACAACAATTATCTGTCATGAAACGTCAATATTATGTTGTAAAATAAAGTGAAAACTGACACTTCAATCAGCTAATATAGTCGGCCATGTTATTCACTAAATTAAGGATAAAATAGGCAACACCCTTCTATAACTTGGATTTGCCTGTTTTGTCTATGGATTCGTCAGAACGACAACATAATTACGCTAAAGTAGCTCAATGCAAACATTTTTCCATAAAATACGTATAAGAATAATGAAAGTTTCATGACGTTGAATAAGCCTTAACAGCATTTTAACTAAAAATTACCATAACTCTATTTTAAGTTTTTGTAAATAAGAAGGTAAGGCATTATATTACCAGAGGTGACAACGGATTGACTAAACTATCGTTAGGAAGTATTGTCGATAGAAAAACAACCGTTAAAACATGAGTCATGGTTTAGTAATCTAAAGTATCATTAGGATAGCTGTTTCAAGGTTATAATGATAATAATTATGTACAGTATGAAACGGATTAATATTATGAGGATTAGTCCGCAGTAAATCCGCAGTCTCTACAAATGTATGGAGCAAGATTCAGACCCTAAATAGTCAACCTAAATAGTCGGAATCAAGTATTATTGCGCGTCGTCGTTCAAAGATCAATGTTTACAGACATGCCACTTAATGTTAAGATGCCTGATAAAGTTCATAATAAGCACGAACAAGTTCTCACTAACCAGATGCCATAACATAAGTGGTTTATCAACACTCTTATTTTAGGCCTTAAAGTATGTTGTTGTTTAAAAATTCCAACATAATTTTATTTCCTAAATCAGATATATCTTCCATCAATTGTGTTTTTTAATCCTAATCTACTTAATGTTATAAATAGCTTTATTAAAATCTCAATTTCTATTCATTTCAGGTCCTGGCAGCAGTTTTCATAGTTGGAGTGTCATCAAAGCCTTCAAACAATGAGTAAGTTTTACTTTTTTTTAAATAATCTTATAATAAATATTGCCTTCAAAATAAACAATTGAACGGACTTACAATCCCTTTTCATAATTTAAAACCTATCTCTTTTGCATCAGTGTTGAAAACGAAAAGAATTAATTATGAGATAATACAATTACTTGTGCTCCCTGGTCTTGCTTTACAATTCCTAATTCCCTTATACATTGCAAATTATTTTATATTTTACTTGTATTTAACGCACAATACTGAAAAGCACCAACTAACATGGAAAAGTGTGGCTTGGCTAGCAAATAGACCATTAAGTGCTCAAGCAATCCGCCATTTTGGGATCATATGGTTCAGGTATGAAGTACTCCTATTTCTATTTATTGACTCTAGCTTTTAATGCACTGCTTACTACTTTACATACATTACACGCTAAATTAATAATTCGCTTGGATATGGTAATGAAGCGATATCATGTTTACTATATTTCTTTTTATATTTCAGGGCAATGACATCTTTTGAACCAACTGATGAAGTAGAAGAGCCAGATAAATTCACCAACAAAGAAGAGAGATCTCTTATATACGAAGAAAAATCAGGAGTTGAAGTAGGAAGTAGTAATGCAAGGGATATAATAGAAAAAATTAAAGCAGTCAATGAAGGTCTCAAGACTCCAGTAAGGCGTCCTCCAATAAACTATAACACCCAACCACAAACAGGGGGTGGTTATGTAATTGATAAAGAAATATTAGAAAAAATCCAGCAAATAATAACTGCGGGAAAATTAAACCCAACGTCTTTAACACACAAATATCAAGAAAGCAATACTTTGAACAATGAGGACCTAGGCGGACCACGTAATTCCCGAGACATGCACACATTCACACAGTCATCATTTGGACTTAATCAAGGACAATTTCCCATGACATCTATACCTTACGTTACAAGTATGCCTGTTATAGTCATGCCCATGCAAAACAACATGTTTAATGGAGAAATCAATAGTCTGGATACCAGAGGTGCTTATCAAACTAGACAAAGTCCATCACTGCCTTTTCCATTTCAGTGGCCTCTAGCGCCATTCTTTCCTATTTTAATAAGGGATCCACTGCTTAATTTCTTAGGTGGAGGAAATTTTAATAATCTCATAGATTACGGACAAAGCGCAGACGTTTGTAACAGAAAACAAAAAGCAGTTGAAGATGAAAATTTTGCTACAGACTTTTTTAGAAATGGCATGAAGATTGAAGATGAAAATAACTCGCTAAAAACAGACGCTTCAAATTCAAGACAAGCTAGAGCAGTCAAAAAACGAACTATCTCTTCGAAGTCATCACTAGAAAATAATCTTGAAAATTTAAAAAAAGTAAAGAAATACTTTTCCAGTAAATCGACTACTACTAAGAAACCGATAAAGCAATCTTACACTGAAGAACAAAGTCAAGACACAAAGACTGTCAACTCAGATGAAGGCGACTTACGTTTTCCTTTTGGAGATTTTAATTGGTTTGGAAATAAAAAACCTGTAGCACCAAGTCCTGGTTTCTTCATAAACCGATTGAAAGTAAGAAGAGGAGGTGTAGCAATTGCTGGCCCGGGAGGTGTGGCGACTGCTGGTAGAGGTGGGACTGCCATCGTTGGACCAGGAGGTCTAGCCTACACACAACCTGGAGGTCTTGCAGTTGCGGGGCCATCAGCAAGGATCATCGCACTTTCACCTGATGTAGACCTCTCATCCATCGTCTCTCGTCTTCAAGAACAATCAGCAACTGATGGTTCGGTATCAAGATTATTAGAAGCAATTCCCGAGGGAAAAGTAGTTGCAACTGGTCCTATTATATATTATCATCCTACTGAGCAAACGTGAAAATTTTTCTCACCCCTCTAATTTCTTGAACCTTGCTGTATTACTAACTTATTGTCCTTATTAACTTTGATTCTTTCTTGATTGTTAGATTCCACCGAGGAGGATGGAGAGAGTCACAACATAATAAGGGATGGAAGAATTCCGGGTTCAGCAAACGGTCTGACGAATACCAGTACAACGGTGCGAGCTTTGTAAAAGGGCCTTGGATGGCCAAAGACTCCTTTGTCCTCTTCCTGAAGCCTACAGCACACGCAATAAATAGCCCTCGAGGAGTGGCAGTGGCTAACCCTATCTCCAACGTCGTGGTGTCCCGCAATGACCTGGGCTCTATCATCCATTCTCCAGTGGCATCAGCAATTGTCGGGCCTGGAGGAATAGCGCATGCACAGTCTGATCTTTATCTGTATGAATATTATTCTTATTAGATGTAAGAGTAACATTGTTTGGTCTCCTCATGTCATTGAATATCCATTTCAAATGCTAACTATGACATTAATTAAGTCTGAATTTGGTTTTTAGTAGTTAATACATAAGGTTTATAGATTTAAGCATTTTTCAAGTTTTGGAAAGTATGTTCGACATTATAATCTTGAAAATATTTTCCAAGCTATGTATTAGCATTATTTTAAAATTGTTATTAATTTTATTAAAATTATATAAAATGTTGCGTTAACTAACCCTGGTTTCATTCATTCATCTTTCATCCCAATATAATCAAAAGAAAGAACAACATTTTTAATTCTCTTCTTCTTCTTCTCAACAATCGTTACATACCATATTTCATTCCATTTGAATGCATAATCATCTTGACTAGAACGTTAAATGTATAAAAAATACTAGGAATTACATATCGATTAACATAAATGTATCACATTGAAAGAAATAAATGTTTTTTTCGATTTTTCGCCTAGATTAGTATTTAATCTAAGCTTGTAAGCAAATCAATAAAATTTATTGATGTGGGCAACTAATTAATCGGGTCTGTTAGAAGGTTGATACAAAATCAATGGATAATATTTAAACATTTAAAGACACAGATATGTTAAAGTATTTACTACTTCCTAAGGAAATCATAATTAACTTAATTGGCTGTAAATAATTGACAAGCACTTGAGTTCATTAAATATTATTTATTTAAGGGCTGTGAAATATAATGTATGGTACCTATGATGGAAATAATGTGAATCGAAAATTACGCTTGCTATGTTTTTTTCTATACAGCGTCATACATTTTTGTCTCACTCAAACCCACACTTGAAATTTGCTATATCGAGTCCCTGACAAGAAAGAGAGGACTAGTTTAAAGTGCTATACTAAAAAAAGATAATCGCAACCATTTACTAAAAAAATATATCTGACATTCCAGGGCAGTCGTTCAATACCTACCATTTTACGGAGGTGCAAAAGGCAATTACTTAGAAGTAAAAAAGGATAATTCAGGAGCAGTGACAAGCGAAAAAATTGTCACAGAAGACAAAATCAGCAGCGAGAATATCTTCAAAAACAGCAACGAAAATCTCCTTTCAAAAGTGCTGGCTGCAAATTTGAATCGTCTCAAATCAACTTCTGGAAGTCTTCTAAGGCTTCATAATTTGGGCAGAAGACTTGGTTTCCTTAACAAAGAAGATAAAGCTAAGTTCAAAGAGCAATTGTCGTCTTTAGAAGAAACTGCTTCAAACACTATCAAAGTAATTGATGACATTGGTACTGATGTTGACATGCTGTTCAGTAAAAACGCGACGCTAAAAAAATTTGGTCAAGATGACTATGTAAGTATTGACTGCAATTAAGTTATGGTTTGTAATATAATGTTTAGCCTTCGTTGTATTGTTATATTTATATTAATAGATTAATACATTCTAATGTATGTAAACAGATAAAAGTGAAACAGTTTTTTCTCAGATATTTGAATTCCTTATGATAGATTACAAGAAAATGAGTAGGTATTAATAAAAATATAAAGTACGTGTACCTACTGTATAGAATGAACATCAATTCAAATATTTGAATTCATTCCAGATAGAAGAAGAAGGTGTTGGAATTGATGCGCCAATCGATATTGACCAGCAGATTCCACTGGAAGGCGCCACTATTGCAGAAGCCAAACCTGTTGGTAAGTCGATTATCAATAAAATTCATCTAATTTGGTTATACATACAAACTTTGTCAATTACTTTATCTTGCCATTGATATAAATAAAATGAATATTTAAGAATAAAACTATAGTGACTTAACTTTTAATTGATTTTATTAAATAAAATTGTTCATTTTCACAGGTCTAGCAGTGATCGGTGAAAATGGCTTAGCAGCGTCTAGACCAGTGGCTACAGCCGTAGCGTCTTCAGGGATTGCTCTAGCGAGACCTATAGCAACTGCTATCGCTGGGATAGACCCAACAGCACTTGGTATTCACTTTCAAGGTGTTCACCAGCGTCACCCACATTAAAACAACCACGTAATTTCGCATAGCACCAACAGATGGCGTTAAACACAAAACGTGCTATACTCGCACATTTTAAAGTAAAGACGTGATCAATGAAAAATCATGAATTGAGATTAAATCAACAAATATTTTTACAAAGCTTGTGATGAGAATGTGAATTAGTTTAACAGAATGTGATAACGTTGTCTTCTAAAGACTAAAAATTTAATAAGTATTTATTTTAATAAACAAATAATTTACAATTTAGCCTACTATAATTTCTGTACAGACTACCCACTACCTACGCTTATAATACTTAGTGACAACGCCTATTTGTTTCCTCTTCTGAATCACGGAGAGAAAAATTACCAAACAACCTTTTTAACTTACAATTACAATGTAAAGATTAGTGTTCACCAGGCAGGCCGCATTGGGACGCATCGCAACGCAAAAATCCGCTTGCTATATACATTTTGTATGAAACTGAACTTGAAAATTAGGCGGGGTGGGACTATTCAGGATAGTGGACGCAGTACGCAAAATTGCTCGCCGCCCTGTTGCGGCCCGACCCGCCTCAATAGAAGCCAAGCTTTATGCAACATAAATTAGGAAACGATATCTCGATCCCACAAGAAACATGCCTACAGTTTAATATTCGTCGTACGCGCAGGTTCGATACAATCGCACTACTTATAAGGGCAAAAACGTGATGGGAAATATCAACAGTGATGTCTACTTGTTGTTTACTCGTCCATTCATTTAACTCATATTGTTAATTAAGCAACGTGCGTATAGCTATTACGTAAATACCTACTACTTGTGTACACACGACAGCACGTCAGGTTATACAGTTAAACTGCGAAAACAGCTTTTATTACGTAGGGCATAAAGGCGGTCTCAAGGTCAACATGTATAGTCTGAGGTGCCGTCGTGTGTACAAGCAAAGCAACATAGTTGTTTTATAATCATATGTAGTAAATTTTTGCACCTTGCCACCCACCATCAGGTGGATATATCCCCACATACCCTCCTCTCGCTCACCTGCGGGAGGGGAAGCGCATAAATGCGTTTTCTTCAGCATAAAAATAAAATAAAAAAGTAACTACTGTGAAATGTTTATTTAACCCAACATCGGGAAAAGGTAACCTTTTTGTCTGAAATACCTGAGGGATTGGTTCGGATGCAATACATCCCTGTTTCGAGACACAACCTTGAAAGTCAAGTTTTCCATGATGCTATCCAACCTCTGTTAGGAGTGGAACAACAAAAAGCAAAAAGAGAACCCGCTGCAGCAGAAGGACATAATAAGCAAAATCCCAGATTAGCAGGACAGATTTGCATAAAAACAGACAATGTACTGTCGTCGTCAAAAGAGATACAAACCCTATTATCGTTATTATCAATTTGTGATCTCTTTGCTTTAATATCTAAATGGCCACTTTTAAAGTAAAGAAATGTTTGAAAAGCTTTATCTTAAATTAAATTATAAAACTTGTATTCTTTCAATTTTTAAAATTTGTGTTATTTAAATTTAGTGCAATTGTGTAAAGAATATTAATTTCAATCAGAAAATCAACTCCATTAAATAACAAACACATTTTAATTCAACAGTTTGTATAGGAAAAACGTGGGGAAACGTGTGGTTGTCCACAATAATTTAATATTCGTTACTTCAACAAAGTATTATGGTCTGTGATAAACTTGTCAATAAAACCATGTTTCATCCAGGTGGTAAGTGTAGGCATGGATATTCCCACTGCGGAGGTGATTTCATAGCAATACTAAACTTTCTTCCTATTCCTATTGTTCACGCAGTGTAATGACTCAAACATTACCGGAATTTACTGAAGTTAGTCAGTTCTTAAACAGAATCTATGACTTTATATCCCTATTTTAAATACACAATAACAACATTTAGGAAATTTTAAACTAAGAAGTTCACGCCAACAGAAGAAATAAACACAGCTTATTTTTTACATTTCAAATGGTTATGAAATAATTGGAATATCTATCTTACAATTTATATGATTATTCATAACTAAAAAATCAAGTTTTCAAAACTTAGTACTTTTCAAAACTCAGTAATATTACTAAAAAATCGAGAAGTTCCATGCTCCTAGCAAGTTGTCTTAGCAATATGTTTTGCGCATGACTCACTATATTGCATATTACATTTTTGCGTAGTACATTCGATTATAATTTCCCATTTATAATACCACGTGCTTGTTTACGTGAATTTTAATAGATTTCCCGACGAAAACGCGCAGAAACATCCGCGTAATACAGTTTTCTTTATGTGTGCAATTAGATAATAATTATGCATGGATATTGCGTCAACTTATTGATCGATCGCAAATACATGAGTTGTATTAAAAATATAAGTAGGTACTAAGTACCTACGATATACTGAAGAATGTAAAAAAAGTAATTAAGTAGAAACTTACAGCTATTTTCAGCAAATCTGAGTATTCGAGGCCTAAAACAAAAAATAAGTACTTAGTGCTTTGCTTTATTCACTGTTGAAAAGGATATATAATGTTTAACTACCTTGACTTCGTCCACAAAATTCCAATTCCCGTACAAAATTCGGTAGATGTCACTGAAACAATTTTCAGAATCGGTTCAGTAATTGCTTACATTAAATTCCAAACTTACAAAGTTACGTTATCTTTTCAAAAATCTAAAAACACAAATAGTGATGACAAGAAATGTAAAAAATATTAGTAAACCACTTTTTAACAAATTTACATGTTAAAAGTAAGTGATTTCACAAAAACCCTTTATAGTCGGTACCGTGTTTTATTTCTATTTGTACGCAGAGTATTAGGAAATAAACTATTGCATATTTTTTATACAATGAAAAACCGAGTGACTAAAATTATTATAAAGTTCTTGCTACAACCCAATACTATTCTATATTTAGGTTTAGGTACTCACTGATTAAACCGCTCTAGGCGACATGAATTTCGTCACATTATTTTTCACTTTTAACTCTTTTATCAATAAATAGCTACAATGCTGCTGTAGCACTAAGTTTTGCCCAAACCAAACTTAAAGTAAGAATAACATAATATACAAAATCACAAGTTCAAGGAAACACAGATCAAACAACCGCACGTGCAGTTTGTAATTCGTAGAAATAATACCAAAGACTACTAGCAGATAACAAATAGCTGTCATTTTTTTTTTGTGACTGCAAGGGTAAGAAAAAAAAATAACAATATGAAAAATTCTTTGGAGGTCAGCGAATCGTTTTTCATTCTGTGTTCAAAAAATGGTGTTCGAAATTTAAACTTTGGAACACAGCAAAATGCACCCTGTGAGTTCGATATTTTTCTTGAGAAGTACTTTAGAAAACTTGGAGATTTTAGTCTTTTAAGCTCATAATCATAATACTTACATTATAGAATTGTTAGATCAGTATATGTTACGTTAATAAAAAAATATCGAAAATCTAGTCCAAATTGAGAAAGACAGACATTTTGAGTTAACCTAATTTTTTATCTATTCTTCATTATACAAAGTAAAATCGAATATTTATCGAAATATTTTTGAATGGTTGCCCATTGACAATAAATTGAGATAATTTTACAGATTAAAATTCGTCGATTTGTAGCGCAAGCGCTCTGAAGTTGGTCACTTCTGTTGTACTTTGTTAATTTAATCGCATTATACTTGTTGCCATATTCAAAAACCAACTATCACACTCAAATATGATTATTACTTTTATTATCAAATGAAGCTTAGTTTATGTATCCTTAATCTTCAGTACATTATATACTTGAAATCGATATTACTTTACAGTGCCTACTAAGCAATTACAATGCGATTAATTTAACTATACACAACCTTGGATGTTTTAATCTAAGTGCACAACAGAAGTGACTAACTTCAGAGCGCTTGCAGTACAAAACAATGTAATTCAATCTGTAAAATTTACTTTTTGCCATACATTCTTGAGTGAAGTTGCCGCGGATCACAGTCTATTGTCAATTTAATCGCAATGTAGTCAGTATTACATAAAAATGAATCCCTATTTTCCTTGTTTACGGCATCACACGTAAACGGCTGGACCGATTTCACAAATTCTTTTTTTGTTGTGTTTGTTATTGTCAGGAAAATTCTCATGAAAGAAAAAATTAAGAAAATTGCTCGGAAAATTAAAAAAATTAAGAATACTTAACCACCATATTGATTATTTCTAATGTAACCTTAGCGCTATTGACATATTTTTTTGTTATTTAACCTTTTTTGAGAATTTAAACTTTTTCTATGTAACCTTATGGCGGGGAGTTTTTGGCGCCTTTTTGTCGTGTTCGGTTTGGTGTCTATTTTAATTATTTTCAAATTGATTCGTAGTGGATATTGTGTCTTAAAATAGGTGCAGTTATATGGTACAAGTGTCTACGCAACTGAACAATATGTGGGATAATTGAAATAGGCGCGATCTTGGTTGTGTGAAGCTGAGACTTTTATTGAAGTGGTGGCTTCCTCGGCAGAACTAACCGAGTAAACTGTCTTGATATACTTGGTGCCAAATGCTCCAAGCAGCATTGGAATGCGATGCACCCGCATTCTAATGAAAAATTAAACAATATCTACCACTGAACTATTTAACACTTGACACTGGCAAAAATTACTTCCAAGAGGAAAGTAGATTGCCATAACAAAAAAAGAAGAAGAAGAACCTTATGGCGTTTGACATAACATTGGCAGAATGCGTGCTGCAAATATCGTCAAAGAGAATGTACTGAAATATTTTTTATTAATTATACCAATTCAAAATTAATATTCATAGTTAAGACAGGACAACGTCTGCGGGTCCGCTAGTAAGGAATATTTTGCTCTTATTCTTGTAACATTCCCTCGCGAGTGGAAATAATTCCAGAGGTTTTTTTACTCTTTAATATTAATAGTAATAATATCTTGCAGATATTATTACAAATGGTATAGATAGATAGATAGATAAATCACAATCCTTTGTACGATCCACGGAAGTGCATTAAATAAAGTAATATCTAATAAAGTAACACCCGAGGGTCGCCATTGTTCAAGGAGTCATGCTGGCTCTATGCCAGTCTATCGGATTACCAAGTTTTAAAGGTAATAATAGGTATTACCCACATAAAGATGGGCATCTCTTGACACTAGCCTTTTTAATGTCCCCACTGCTGGGGCACAGACCTTCCTTATGAGTGGATAAGGAGGATGGGCCATAACCCACCACGCAGGCCCAATGCAGATTGGTGGGTATCTCTCCTGTAACAAGAATACTACCACTTAATGACCAATAATCAATGTTTAAGAATTCTTTCACCACCACCACCTTTTCCTAATTTTGTGAAATGGTGGTAGTGTAACTAAACTATCTCCTCTTTTCAGCACTAATTAATTCACAAAATTAAATTATACGTAACAATAACTTGAACCAATAAAAAATGATTGTTAAGTATTTTCCACGAGACCACGGCAGCTGCAAAGTTACCGAAACGTCGGGAAAGCTAGTACTTTCAATAAAAACACGCTAGCATCCGTTAAAAGTGTTTTATTTCAATGTCTAGTGCACGCGTAACCTTAAGAAAGTTTTTTTTTTAAATTAAGTTCCATAAGCAAACTAGAGATGTTATTTGCTTTTAGCGTTACAAATATTGCTTCGAGGGTGGAGAACCTGGGGGTCTAGCCAAAGTAAAATTTACAAAGTTTCGCTATCACTTCGCTTCGAAAAATGTATGGATTTGACGTTTTAAATTTCGATTGATAACGAAACCTTATGTCAATCCCATACGTGTTTTAAAGGCGAAGCGATAACGAAGATTTGCAAATGTTACTTTGGCTGGACCCCCTGGTATCCTGTTAACAGGCCTCGGCTTAGTTTAGGTGCCAGTCTCCTTACAAATAAGTTTTTGATATTTGTTGGTATTGTTTTTTAGCTTAATAAATATATTTTGCAAAGAGAAATATTTTTTTTAATCGCTATTGGTGCACTAGATATTAGCACAGCAACAAAACACGTTTTTTAAATAAAAAACACGTTTTAAAATGGACTAAACAGTATACATCAATTTTCTTCCGTTAAGTTTTAAACCTACAAACATGGGGCGCATTTAGTAAGATTTATTATCAATTGTCTCAGTGATCAGAGTATTCGCCCGGATTGCGAAATGTCGTGGGTTAGAAAGTAATATTTTTTTATAAAAAGCTATCTCCTTTATACCGATATATTTTTTATTCACTTTATTTGAAATCAAAGTAAGTACTGGAAGTAAACATTGTTAGTTCCTACTGGTAAGCTCAGCGAGTGTCGCTTGCCCATTGCTCATATAAGTACGTACACGCAGGCCGCATCGCATTTATTTGCGGTAAACTGTAGTGAGCGCGCGAGTGTTCGGAGATGGCCGCTGAATTCGTAAGTAGTTTTAAAATTTTAGTATTTCAATTATTCATTAGTTAAATTAGTTTTAATAACTGAAACCTTTATGATAAATCGTTCTGAACTAATTATTTATAATTTTTCACAAGAATACTTTATAATTTTACAAAAGAAGATAGTAAAGATTCATCATAATGTTCTATGTTTATTGCATGCCTTATTTTATTTTTTAATACATAACCCTACAAAATAAAGAGCAACTAAAACGACCAATTTTTCATATTTTTATTAATCATAAGTAGGTACAACTTTGAATCCAATATCACAAATAACTATTTAGTCTGTGTTGTTTGTTTTATCGAATAATAACCAGATCATAAAAACTAATTAAATATTTAAACAGAGGCACAAAATGAATTATTACACTATTTATTCGTAAACCATTACATAGAACAAACTACTACACCAGGTAAAGAAACACTAAGCACAGTAACGGCTACAGAAAATGCTTTAATTAGTTCAAAATCTAACATGAAAGTCACATTCATCAACGCCCGAGCGGACGCAAGCGGCCGGATAACAATGGAATATTTATTGTGTCTCATTTTCCGGGCATTGACGGGTTCCCATTAGTAAAGTCAAAGTCAAAATATCTTTATTGAAATAAACTAACTGACAACTTAACTTGTACTCCAAGTTTATTTAGTGACCTCTATCAAATCGAGCGCGTTTAAATCTCTCATAGGCGCTCCCAAAACACCACATTTCCTTGCGGGAAAACTGTGCAGGCGCATAAGTTTTTTAACGATGCGATCATACGATTAAGAATCGATCTTGTTTTTAACTGTCTAATTCTAGAAGATCATAACGAAATACGAAGTTATTGGTGACCATTGGAAAAGAAATATGGTGCTACGATGTAGGTTAAATTCACAGTTGAAAAAAAAATACAAAATAAACAAGCACTGAAAAGGTAGTCAAATTAATTTAACAATAATTGTCGATTTTCTAACAGCTCAAATAAATAATTTAAAAAATAGTTCAAATAATTTCGATAGGTGACGGTTTATGAAAACCGAGCGGTAAGGAAAACCCCTTTCCCATAAAGCAATTTATCGCATGCAATTTTTTGAAAAGGCCCCTCCGCCTTGGAGAGAAATAAACGAGGCGGGGGAGTAAAAACGGCGATAGTAAGCAACTTTACGACGACTCGGCTTTCATAAAACGCCATCTATCGAGATTTTTTGAGCTAATTTCTTTTTTTGGTCTCGGAAAATCACCCATTTTGCGGTTAAAGAGAGTATTATTGAAATAAGGTTACATGCAAAAATTATTTTGACTTTTCATTACTGATATTACATTATTATTATGGGAAAAGTAAAAACGACCATAGATGGACTGTTTTATCGACTAGATTAACGTCGGTAAAGTAGTTCAGAGCGGAAGCACGGCAGCAGGCGAACGGCGTTCTTCACTTTTGGCTCGACAAGCGGTGTGGACGGTTGATAGGGTCGATACGTTGTGTGCTAGGAGTTAGTCTTTAGCAGCCATTGTTAAACTTTTGTTTTTATTGATTGAATTATAAGGGTACAGTGTTAAGTTCTCTTTGATTTGAGTAGGTTCCCTGCCCTTATCTAATATCAGAAGTGGTATGGGCTAACGTGTCCATTCCGCTTTGCTATCCGACACTTTGAAAATTTTAATTTAGCTAGTTCGTTCGTTCGTTGGTACGGTAGGTAGGTGCTTAGCGTGGAAAAGGGCATCTTTGCTTGCATCTTGCATATAGTTGTATAAAATTACTGTGGCTTATTGTGCTGTGTGTGTGTGTGTGCTGTGTTGTTGTTTGTTTACTAATGAGATGTGTGCCTAGTTTCTATGAGATGCTGTTTCCTAGGTTTCCTTTTAGTTTTTTTCTTATGTGTTTTGTAAATTGTTTTTGATAGAACGATAGATCTGAATGTGCATAATACGTAACGTGATTAGCTAATAATTAGTTTCGAAAGTGATCGCGTCTTTTATTGTAAAGCCTCTATTGCTAATTATTTTGACTTTTAGGTAGGTACTTAGTTGCATTGCATTGTGTTTGTTTTTTTTAAGTTTATTGTAACGAGTGTTTGCTAATAGTAAAACTAAATATGTCTGATAAAAGATCTCGAAGTAGAAGTCAACATGGTAGTCGTAAGCGTCGTCGTAGCAAGTCTCCCGATAGAGATCTTCGAAATCAGATGCAAACTATTTTGACTCGGCTCCATGCGTTAGAAAGACAACCGCTCCCTTTGCCGTCTGTGTCGCTGCCAGCCCCCCTAGGTCACCAGCAGGAGGCTGCGAAGGCGGAGTCTACGGTCGGCACGCCACCAGGGTCGCCACCACAATTGTCTCGATGCAGCCGGTCAGCCGTGGCAGCATGTGACGAGGTGACGCATGGTGCAACTCCGCGGTCGAGCAGTGCTGTCTCTTCAGCGCAAACCACCGACGCACTGGTGAATGCGATTCGGTCTATCAATAATGCAGTAAGGTCCAACCAGCCATACTATATTTCTAACTTTGACCCTAACTTACACGACATTGAAGTGTGGTGCCAAGAGGTAGACAGAGCTAGGTTAGCTAATAACTGGAGTGACAACGAATGTTTATCTAGGATAGGTAATTGTTTGAAAGGAGATGCAAGGCTGTGGTTGAATGAGTGGGTTACGACCGATCGCAGTTGGAGCAATTTTAAAAGAGAATTTATGCCTTTATGCCCTAAAACGCCGGATGTTGCTAACATCTTATTTGACGTAATGAAAACTACTTCCGATAGTTATGCCACTTACGCTGATTACGCCCGGCGTTCTTTGCTCCGCCTGCGAGTTGTGTCTGGTCTAAGTGAAGAGTTGATCTCCGCCATTGTTATTCGTGGTATAACAGACCCGCAAATCAGGGCGGCCGCTACTAATGCAAAGCTTATGCCAAATCAGTTAGTAGAATTCTTTTCGATTTACGTGAAACCAAACATTATAAAAAATAGTACTTCTAATTTTTATAACTCTTCTCGCAATCAGCGTGACAATCCTAAGTTTAGACGACCTGCTGATACAGTAAGGAAATATAGATATGACACTGCCAAATGTTTTGCTTGTGGTTTGCCTGGTCATACTCGGGCGTCATGTAGTAATAAACCTAATAACGATAGCGCTAGTCGCACTAAAGCTGTTTCTACTGTGGTTACGGCGTCAAAAGTACCCATTGTAGAAATTTGTTCTTTTTGCAAGAAACCCGGGCACAAGTTCGAGACTTGTTTCGCTAGACTAAGATCCGAATCGCGCAACCTAGCTAACGTTAATTTTTGTTGTGAGAGGAAGAATAACCGTAACGATGATGTAGTAGCCGCCGTAATTCAGGGCGTCCCTGTTGATGTATTAATAGATAGTGGGTCGACGATATCGCTAATATCGTCTACTTTGCTCAAACACTTTGATTGTCCACGTAAACCAGCTTTTCGTGTTTTGAAGGGTATTGGTAGTCAAGAGGTAGAATCGACACATTATGTTACTCTACCAATTGAATTTGATGATACTACACTTGAAGTTGACCTATTCGTTGTTGATGCCCTGTATATGAACATACCGGTAATAGTAGGAACAGACGTTCTTAATCGTGAAGGCATTACATACTTACGTACCCGTGAAACTCAGTGTATTACTCGCAGTGCACCTAACCTTGACAAGGTGCTAGTTGTTGAGTCTGAGGAACAGCTTCCAATTAATACAGAATTGACTGATAACGACTTAGTTAAACTACTTTCTTTGATCAAAGGCTTTGCTTCGCACTTTATAACTGGCACAGCTATTTCAACTGTTACCACCGGAAGTATGTCTATCAGACTCAACAACAACACGCCTGTTAGCTATAGACCGTACCGGCTTTCTCAGACTGAAACTTTGCGTGTTCGGGAAATTATCAAGGATTTGACCGAAAAGGGCGTCATACGGGAGTCGGAATCGGAGTTTTCAAGCCCCATCCTTCTTGTTAAGAAAAAAGATGGCACGGATCGTATGTGTGTCGATTATAGAAAACTTAACGAGATAACAGTGAAGGATAGATTCCCACTTCCTCTTATAGATGATTACATTGATCGTTTAGGATGTCATAAATATTTTAGCAGCCTTGATATGGCAACTGGTTTCCACCAGATTCCGATGGAAAAAGACTCGATTCCGTTGACAGGGTTTGTTACGCCAGAAGGCCACTTTGAGTACTTAAAAATGCCCTATGGTCTAGCAAATGCCCCCGTTGTGTATCAACGTATTATCACAAAAACTTTGCGGAACCTCATTGAATCTGGTAAAGTCCTAGTCTACATTGACGATGTCCTTATCATGAGTCACACTATTGATGAGGGTCTCTCCATTCTTCATGAAGTACTAACGATTCTTACAAACGCAGGGTTTTCGATCAATTTAAAAAAATGCTCATTTTTAACAACCAAGATAGAGTATTTAGGTCGCTTAATTAGTCAAGGTCAGGTACAGCCGAGCCCGTTGAAGGTAAAAGCTCTCGCTGAGTCACCTGTGCCAAAAAACATTAAACAGGTTCGGCAGTTCCTAGGCCTTGCTGGGTATTTCCGAAAGTACATCGCGGGGTTTTCTTCTAAGATAGCTTGTATCGCTAAACTAACAAAAAAAAATGTTCCTTTTGTTTGGGGTTCCGAACAAGAAACAGCTCGAAAAGAACTTATTTTGCACCTAACTAGTGAGCCTGTCCTCGCCATTTATGATCCGACGTTGCCCATTGAGGTTCACACCGATGCTAGCTCATTGGGGTATGGGGCAGTATTACTACAGACGCATGAAAGCGGGCACAAGCGAGTTGTCGCTTATTTCTCTAAACTGACGCAAGGTGCAGAATCCAAGTATCATTCGTATGAACTGGAGACTCTTGCGGTGGTCAAGGCCCTGCAACATTTTAGACATTATCTGGTTGGGGTAAACTTTACTGTGGTGACTGATTGTAACGCTTTGAAACTTACCCAGAAAAAAAAAGACTTGATGCCACGTGTCGCCAGATGGTGGATTTATTTGCAAGATTTTGACTTCTCGCTTGAGTACCGTAAAGGTACCTCCATGTCACACGCGGATTATTTAAGTCGGAATGCGGTCAATGTCATTCGTATTCAAAAACCACAGAATTGGGCACTTATCGCTCAATCAGCAGACGAGGAAACCCAACTTCTTTTGCAGAAACTTACTGACGGACAATTAGACTCACATCAGTACGTCAAAAAGAATGATCTCCTATATTACCGTTATTGTCCTGTAGGAGAACAACCTAAACTGTTATGTTTTATTCCAAAAGGCCATAGGCTCAGCTTACTCCGTGTTTTTCATGATGAGCATGACCATGTTGGAGCAGATAAGACTTGTGATCTAATCCTTAGGCATTTCTGGTTTCCCGGGCTTCGTGCCTTTGTCCAAAAGTATATTTCACATTGCGTTGTATGCCTGGCTCATAAAAAATCACCTAGAGCACCACTTCAAATGATTCATTCATATGAAAAGCCCGATTTCCCCTTTGAGACAGTCCATGCTGATGCTTTGGGACCATTGCCGGAGTCCAATGGTCACCGATATGTACTAATTATTGTCGATGCCTTCTCCAAGTATTGCCTTTTCTATCCAATGATACGTCAGGACGCTAATGAACTTAAGCGTCATTTCACAAATGCAATTTCACTCTTTGGTGCGCCTAAATTAATTGTTGCTGATCGTGGACGAATGTTCCAAAGTACTGAGTTTCTCAACTTTGTATCTGAGTCGGGCAGTGATATCCACCTAATTACTCCCGATATGCATCAATCGAACGGCCAAGTTGAAAGATACTGCCGCACCTTGTTAAACATGATCAGGATTCAGACTAATTATTATCAGGAAGAATGGTCAAGCGTTTTGTGGCGGCTACAACTTACTATAAACATGACGAAACAAAAAACTACTCAAGTCTCACCGCTTAATTTGTTGATTGGTACTGATGCTATGACACCTGTGGTACGCAATCTTGTGCGTGATGTCGCAATAGAAGGTACTCATCAAAACAGAGAAGCTCTTCGTACGTTGACAAGACAACGAGTCTCTGAACGCCTTAAGAAGAATCGGGAACAACAAGATGCATCAGTTAACCAAGGACAGCGTCGACATGAGCCTCGTATCCATCCAGTTGATTCTATGGTCTTTGTAATCAAGAAAGCACAATCCACAGGCAAATTGGACTCGGGCATGCGCGGTCCTTACCGCGTTGTCAAAGCGTTGCCTCATGGGAGGTACGAGCTACAGCTGGTTGCTGGTTCCTACGGGAAGTTAACCCAAGCTGCGGCCGAGTATATGGTCCCATGGAAAGGGGAGTGGACTCCTGACGCCTGTGCTGCCTATTTTGAGAGTGAGTTTCTACTTTTTTTTTAATGACCTCACTCGTGTTAGCGAGCAGACCTCGCTTGTGAGCAGACCTCACTCGTTCTAGCGAGCAGACCTCGCTTGTGAGCAGACCTCACTCGTCCTAGCGAGCAGACCTCGCTTGTGAGCAGACCTCACTCGTTCGAGCGAGCAGACCTCACTCGTTATAGCGAGCAGACCTTGCACGATTAATTCATTTATGTTTGAGTTTGAGCAGACCTCATTCTATACTACAGGTGCAGACCAGAACGAGTTCGAGTCATCTGTAGCGAACGACAACATGGCTGTGAATCAGGGAGCCACAGGGTCCGGAGCGGAAGGACACGGCCTCTTGTCAGCTTCTACTGCTCAAGATTCCAAGGCGTTGGGATCTGTTCCAGAAGACGAGGATTCAGTAGTCATTTTAGTCATCGCTGAAGACGACTCAGATATAGAACGTGGTTCAAGAAATCCCTCCCAGGAATGCGATGAAAACCCCTTGGAGAACGAGGACGTTCTCCGGTCAGGAGAGGCCGTATTATGGGAAAAGTAAAAACGACCATAGATGGACTGTTTTATCGACTAGATTAACGTCGGTAAAGTAGTTCAGAGCGGAAGCACGGCAGCAGGCGAACGGCGTTCTTCACTTTTGGCTCGACAAGCGGTGTGGACGGTTGATAGGGTCGATACGTTGTGTGCTAGGAGTTAGTCTTTAGCAGCCATTGTTAAACTTTTGTTTTTATTGATTGAATTATAAGGGTACAGTGTTAAGTTCTCTTTGATTTGAGTAGGTTCCCTGCCCTTATCTAATATTATATTATAAATTATAATATCAATATTCGTTATTTTTGTAGCAGCAAACTAGCTGATAAGTGTTGTCAGTAGTTTTTGTATGTCGTTACAACATATTACAATAAGCATGAAAGAACTATTTGTCGTAACTATTGAAAATAACCCGTCCATACATGTCTGTCAGTATCTATATGCAGGTCGGTGAACTCTATTTTTGCTTTTAAATATTTCCATTTTCTATTGTATCGTAGCCTTAAAATAATCTGAAGGCATTTCTTCAGTTCATTATACTTTTCTCGAAAAGTAAAACCCATATTTCATCATATGTATTTACCCGTGTGAAAAAAGGGGTTGTTAACATTTCATTAATTTATCGTTAGCAAACAATTGACTGTCAACACAATACACTTAATTTTATCACAGACATACCATAGTGCAATAGTTGGTAAGTATATCATTACGGTAATGTTACGTCTTTGCTAAACGCATTATACATTTTTATGTAACTTACGAAACTGGCTGTTTGCACGCCATACCATCCCACATTATTCCTTTACCTTTTTTTCAAAGAGGTTTATGTTTTAAATATTAATGAAAATATGTATTTATGGTTAGATAAGATGTTATTTATAGGGACGGAGTTACACTTACAATATTTCAGTTTGGGAATAGTTAGAATTTGCGTGTATGTAATATAAGTAACACAGTTGCTTTCGTGTATCTTTGGATAACACATAATATGTTTGTCATATTATCCAATGCATTATCATATCAGCCAACAACAATGCAAGTACATTGGCCTCTTGCATCTGTTGCCACACGTCACACCGCATGAGCAGGAGGTGCGTGGTTTCTCAGATTCTTTGTTTCGCCACTGTCACAGCAGGCGACATCCAAGCAATTCCATAATTATGGACTTCGTATGAGGAGGATGTGCCTCGCTGCCTCGTGCAGTACTGACCTACATTATGAAGGAAGCTCGTATTGGCACACGAGAACGATTATTGTGTTTTATTTCCAATTGAAACATTTAGCAAAACCGGAAAAGATAATGTTTTGACTTATGTAAAGACTTTTTTTAATATTTTTCTTGAGTTAGCATTTACAAATATTTTTTAGATCTATTTCAGGGGACCGGTAAAAATGCCTTCTAAAATAACTCTGAAGATTTCGATACCCGCAATTTTGAATCGTAATGAAATCTGAAAAACTATTTCAATTGTTTTTCCAATTTACATTTTCTTACACACACATTTTATTTTCTAGTAAAGCAAATTAATTAATGCAAAATGCTAACCGTTTACAGACAATCATATCAAATACGGGTATATTGGAGCTGGCCATAATCTAATGATCTTTTATAGTATGTGTCTCTGATGAACAAGCAAGCAAAAACATGTCTTTGGGTTGGTTTGTTTAGGATATGGGCCTGTTACAGATTAATTATTACTTTTAGATAAAAGTTATTAAAATGGCAGTAGGTAAACGTTAAACTGTGCATTTTCAAGTACAATTTTTTCCAAAAATATTGGAGAGTTTCTGACGGATGGTGTTTCTTTTCTTGAAATTAGCAAAACATATATACGAAGATATAAAAAAAACATCTAAATGTGACACAGAATAATGAAGCAGTTATTTGAACTCTTCACCTTTTAGCTCTCTCATAAAACCATATTAAGAAATCCATTTTAAATCAATTCTACTTATAGGATAAGTCTGACATTTACCACGGTTCATTACAAATCAGTCATTATGCTTTTTGCGATATACTATAATTTGTGCCAGTCAACACAGTAGTAGAAAAAAAAACTTTTTATACCGAAGTTAGAAAACTTACATTTTTTCCATTCAATTCCATCCATTTCCATTCAATACTCTTCCAATCTACTTCACGAGATTACTAACAATTTTAATGAAATTGTGAATGCTAGCAAATTGAAAAATAATAAACTGGCCTTCAAAACTTCTACATATTTAAAATTGCAATTTCAAACTTAAACAATAGAAGTTAGAGTTTTTAAATAAATAAAAGTTTTTTCAAGAAGATATCGATTGTAAAGTTATTTTTTAAAAAATCTTTATTTATTCCTTTTTATTTCAAAAATATATCTTGTGTATTTTAAAAGTTATTAATTGTGGTACTAAGTTTTGAAGGGCAGTGTAGTTGAAACATCGCTCCAAAACTATTTATGAAATATGGCTCAATTGTTTCTGCAATAATTATAAGTTTTTGTGCCATTTTATGATTCATGTTAAATTTTGTTTTTTGTAATTTTGTAACATCTATATTACCTACGTACACGACATAAAAATGAAATAAGTACCTATATAACTTTGAATTTTATAGGTACTTATTTTTATAGGTGCTTTGTAAGCTCAAAGATAAAGACTAAAATACACAACGGGAAAATTTTATTATGGTCAGAATTTTATTCTAAGTTCTAATGTCACGTACGGGGAATAGGACGAGTTTAACGCACCCCAAATGGACTCGATGTCAATGACCATGAAATGTTGTACATATAAAACAACTTTATATAAAAGTTAATTTGTTTAAAGTACGCCATAAAGTTTGCAATGTCTAAAATTGTGTGTCTTGAATTATTTCGCAGTCATTTACATAAAAATTTAATATTTCAACATACAAACATTTATATATCACTATATTAATATCGTTCTTAGCACTATAAACAGACACCAAACTAATAACTCATATGAACAATAACTTAAATTGAACCAACCAATTTTCGAAAATGTTTATACATAGTACACAACGTGTTACAAAAAACCCGTAATGCCGAATATGGTAGCTAAGGACCATCAAACTGAACAACTTTTACTATGGGACCTATAAAATCGCCAAAAAAATCTGCTGTTTCATACATTTTGTTATTGTCGTTATTAATTTTTGTATGAAATGAAATGAAATGAAATGAAATGAAATGAAATGAAATGAAATGAAATGAAATGAAATGAAATGAAATGAAATGATGAAATGAAATGAAATATTCTTTATTCAAATAAACTTAGATATTAAGTGCTTTTGAATGGTCTATATTTTCCTACCACCCATTCGAGACTTTTTTAGCTGACAAGAAGAATGGGCGCAAGAAACTTATCAGCTTTGTCAGAAATCAGAGTAACGATATTTACAAAGAAATTATATCGTTACCAAATACTATAATTTAAAACAACATAATAAATAAAACAATAAAGTTATTAAAAACTGAAAATTAGGATAGTTACTTATAATGTTACATCCATGCATTGCTGTCTTTTAAATAATCTTCTACTTTGTAATAACCTTTGCTCATGAGCGTCTTTTTAACATGTATTTTGAATTCATGCAAAGGCAGTTCAATTACATTTTGTGGAACTTTATTAAAAAGGGCAATTCCTTTCCCCATAAATGAGCCCCTAGTTTTTGCTAGTCTAAAACTAGGAACGGCAAGTTTGTCTTTATTTCTTGTATTAAAACGGTGTACATCACTATTTTTAGCAAGTGAGCAATAATGTTTCCTTACATTAACTAAATTATCATAGATGTATTGGCCTACAACTGTTAAAATATTAATTTCTTTAAACAATTCTCTTAAAGAATCTCGCGGCCGAAGGTTGTATATGGCGCGAACAGCTCTTTTTTGGAGCACAAAAATATTTCCAATATTAGCTGCTGAGCCCCACAACAACATTCCGTAGGACATTACACTATGAAAATAACTAAAATAGACCAGCCTTGCCGTTTCAATGTCAGTTAAGAGCCTTATTTGTTTAACTGCGAATGCCGCAGAACTGAGTCTACTCGACAAGGCATCAATATGTGGATCCCATTGTAGTCGTGAATCTACTGTAATACCTAGAAATTTTGTGCTCTCAACACACTCGACTACTTCTGCATTCAAATTAATATGCACGTCTACCTGCCTTACATTAGGTAAAGTGAATTTTACACATTTTGTTTTCTTCGGGTTTAATGCTAAATTATTAATGTTAAACCAATTCAAAACTTTAGAGAGAGCACTATTTACATCGTCAGAACAATTATTACCTCTATCGACTTTGAAGACTAAGGAGGTATCATCTGCAAATAGCACTGTCTCACATAAATTCTCCGCGTAGTAAGGTAGGTCATTAATATAGATTAAGAACAGTAAAGGTCCCAATATCGATCCTTGGGGCACGCCCATGCTAATGGGGGCTCCAGTAGATGCTGCTTTATTAATAATTACTTGTTGTGTTCTACCACACAGATAAGATTGCAAAAGGCTAACTGATTTATTAGAGACACCATAATGTTCCAACTTCTTTAAGAGAGTTATGTGATCAACACAATCAAACGCTTTAGAAAGGTCACAAAAAATGCCAATTACATCTTGCTTAGCCTCCCAAGCGTCAAAGACATGCTTCAAAAGTGCAATTCCAGCATCAGTAGTGCTTTTGCCTTTAGAAAAACCAAACTGATTCTTATGTAGTATATTATTCTTTGTAAAATATTCTAATAATTGAAGATATATAATTTTTTCAAATAGTTTACTTAGTGCAGGTAAAATAGATATTGGTCTAAAATTTGTTGGATCACTTTTATCTCCTGCTTTAAACAGAGGAATTAATTTACTGTATTTCATTAAGTCAGGAAAGGTACCTTCGTCAATGCATTTGTTAAAAATAAACGCTAAATAAGGAGCTATTACATCAATAATTGATTTAATAATATTGGTAGAAATGCCCCATAGATCCTCTGTTTTTTTAACATTAATTATTTTAAAAGCTTTTATGATATCATCACTGTTAATATATTTAAAATTGAATACTTCATTACACTTATCAACACTTGACTCAAGGAGGGCGATAGCATTGTTAGGACAGGAATTTAGATTACCAGTAGTTTCCAGGGGTACCCGAGTGAAAAAATCCTCAAAAACACCCGCAACTTCAATATCGGCATCTACAGTCTTATTTCCAAGTCTAAGAGAGAAAGAATTTATTTTATCTTTTGGTTTCCCTGTTTCTTGATTAATAATATTCCATGTAGCCTTTATTTTATTCGCCGATGATTTAATTTTATTTGAGATAGACATGGACTTTGCAAGAATACATACATTTCTAAATGTTTTGGAATACTTCCTGACATATTCAATGAAATTAGGGTCACAGGAAGTAGCTTTTAAAGCATACAGTTCATATAATTTATTTCTACTCTGATAAATACCTGGTGTGGCCCAATCACTAAATTCCTTTTTATTGCTATATTTGATTACTCTTTGTTTAAAATTTTTATTAAATTCAATTTGGACCACACTAAATAAATGATTGTAAAGGATATTGGGTTCCATAGAAGGTACTGGTAAATTTTCAAGTTTATCCATAATGTTATTCCTAAATTTATCTACACAATGTTTATTTATTGGCCTACAAACTATTTCGCGTTTAGGACAGACATGATGGTGCTCTATAGAGGCAAATTGTCCGCTATGGTCGGATCTAATACAATTTAATATATATTTTTTAAGGATATTACAATTTGAAAAAATGTTATCCAAACAAGTAGCTGATGTGGGCGTTATTCGAGTCGGCTCTTCAAAAGTGTGAAACAAATTAAAAGATTTAAATAAGTTAATGAACCTACTCGAGAGGTGGTTAGATTCTAGAATATCAACATTAAAATCCCCACATACCACCACTTTTTTATTGCTTCTACATGTTTTTATTAAAACTTCCTCCATAGCAGACTCAAACGCTGGGTAGTTCCCAGATGGGGGTCTATATACACAAATTATAATCATTTGTTCCAGTTCCACACAAGAGAGCTCAATAATTTGTTCAATTGTATGAGATATTACATCTTTGCGCTCTTTATATTGTATTGAATTATGCAATAATATAAGCGTTCCACCTCTTATAGCAAAATTCCTACTAAACGAACTTGCATTACTATAATTATCTATATTTATGATCAGTTCATAATTTTTTAACCAATGCTCAGTAACACATAACACATCAATATTCTCAGAATTTAAAAACAAACTAACTTCTAAATCTTTGCCAGAAAAGCCTTGCATGTTTTGATGAACTATATTTAAGCATTTCGACTTTTCTTTTGTCATCACTGAGCTAGAGTGCACCTCTATTGTCTCAAGTTGCAATTTAAATTAATTAAATTATCGTTAATAGAAACATTATTATTGCTTGGAACAAATTCCAAAGATAGATTTATCATGTCAGAGTTTACCTGCTCAATAAAAGCAGAAGGTTTACTAGCCAAATTATTGGCTAAATGTTCAAAATAAAAAGATAGCGATAATGCTAACTGTCTTTTGTAAAATTTTGAAAGATAGTATTTATCTTTTGTCAGGTAAAAATTGTCAATTAATTTATTAATGTCAATTATATGAAACTGCTGGCTATTATGAAATGCCATAGTATTTAAACATTGATTTAATTTAAATCTAAAGTTGTTTTCCGCCTGTGGCAAACTTTTACTATAGGGAAATGTAAACATAACAATTTTCCTAACATTTAAAGAACACAAGGTATTGAAATAGGAGATCAGTTGGTTTTTGCTTACATTACCCCTATTTCCAATTAAAATTATCAAATCTGTGTCATCAGTAAACTTTTGTTTCACAATGGTTTTCATTATTTCATTTATACTTGAACCCGGCATGCAATGGTTAATAATGCTATCCCTTGAGTGTTTTTGGACAAGTTGGCTTAAATTCTTTCCAATCTCATCACTGAACATAATTGACTTACTACAGCTGTTTTGTGGAAAGGAATTATTTTCATTTGTGCATTCTATACTATTACAGTGATTAGAGATTGAGGGCTCACAGACTGGTTGGATTGATGAACTCTCCGGGGCAGTCCGGCCTGATGCCCCGGATGGAGAAAGACAATTAGTGATGTGTGACTTATTTATATTAGGAGAATTTGATAAGTGTTTAAGTGCCAGTATGTATTCCCCTATCTCTTTTTTAGATGATTCATAATTTTGAGTCATCTTAGTCAGTAAGTCATGTAAGTTAACAATTTTGTGATTCAATGACTTAATATTGTTTTCATAAATAATTCTATTTTCTTCTATTATGGAGGTGCAAACATTAAGTTTTTCAATTAATTGTAAACGGTCTTTTGCACTTTTTGCATATTTAAAACATGCTTTATGTTTAATAATTATTTTTTTTGTTTTTGAGATATATCTATTAATTTTAATATATTTTTTCAAATTGTTTTTGCTACATTTAATATTTATTTTAGGACTCTTACAACATACTGAATCATCACTTGTTAAATCTATCACAGTATGATTATTACTGTAAGAAGCAGAAACCATTTCAGGCGCGCTACCAACTAGTTCATCAAACAAACTTTGATTCTGTGAAGTTGATAACTGTGTTTGTTGTGACTCCAATTTAATGATGTTATTATTGGCCTCATATAGCTCCTGCTCCAATAGAGAGATGTGCCTGAGGGCCTGCTCATACTCATCCCTGCATTGATCGAACCCGTCTAACAACACTTGAAGCCTATCTCGGTCTTCTCTTAAAACTAATTGTTGGCTATGTAACTCAGCCATTTCTTTTTTCAAAGCACTATTTCTACTCAGCACATCCAATAATTCCTTTTCATTGTCATCCCTTTCCCTATTCAATTGTTTGATTAACTCCTTGGAAACTTTTAATTCTTGCAAGGTCAATTGAAGTTTTGATTCCTCCTGACGAGATAAAGCCTTGCGAGTCATCATTATGTTGAAAATTAAATAATCTTAATACAATTTATTTAGAGTCCAGGTAGTTGTCAAACAACCGTGAGTTGTTTATATTGCAGGTAGGTAAGATAACCTATACTTACTCAAACTCAATTTGCGTAATAATTTGTGATAATTATATTATTAAAGTATAATATCCGTAAATACGGAGTAAATATTCGCTACAAAAGGGATAACAGTGATTCACATTCAATTTAAATACGAACTGACATTGACTTACCGGCTTTCAACCGGGTTGATTTAAAACCAGTTTTTTAGTTACTGTTTGTATTATCTTCACTTAAAAACACTTCACACTACACAATTATATGCTTATGAACGTGATTATTGGATTGGGGCCTTGATATTACACTTAAAACAATGAAATTTTATTATTTAATTTGGGAGCAATTATTAACAGCTGTTTACGCTAGTGTTGCCACAGGGAAAAAAAAAAAAAAAAAAAAAAAAAAAAGATATGGAACAGATGATCCGAGTTGGTCTCATAGTAAAAGTTGTTCAGTTTATGGTCCCTATCTACCATATTCGGCATTACGTGTTTATGTAACACCCTGTTTTTGACTACTGTATATCACACAATTGATGAAATTTATACAGATTTTAAGAAAAAATCGAATTACGTTTTCTTAACAAAAGAGTTCAACGCATTTCCAGCATGTAAAAATATACCAAATGATAAGTTGATAAGACAAGTTTATGATTTCGTAACTTAGTAACATCAACTTTTACATATGGAAATCATGGGTTTCATAATAACAAAACATTTTCCTACTTCCGAGAATCATTCGAGCGAACCACAAATTAATAACCATCGACTTATGTCGATCGAAACTAGTAATTTTAGCTATCTAAAATTACTAGTTTTGATGCCGACTGCGTTATTTGTTTAGTAAATATTTATTAAATTTTATATAAAAAACGATGATAAGAAAAACCATGTTCTCGTAGCTTTGATGTGGCAGATAGCTTTTTACAAGATAAAACGTCACAATTTATATTTTTCCGGGAACGTACTCTAGCGACACGCGATACAGAATGTCAATATTGGCAATGGCCGGCCGCGCTGAAGTAAAGTGGACCACACTTTAAGGACCCCTAATGGGTCCGTACCCATTAGGGGCCCGTAGCATGTATATCAGGGGTTTGAGTTAACCCTTCCCGTAATGACACTACCAATTAATAAAACACATAAATAAATATTAGACAACATCACAAACAAAACAGACAAAAAGTGTTTTTCTTTTTAATAGAAGGCTTGTTTTCTTTTCCTTAAATATTATTCGATAGGGGACCGTGGAATTTTTTAATTCTGAAAGTGGTCCGTGACTGCAAAAAGTTTAAGAAACACTGCTTTAACGCGTTAACATATTGTTCACTAGTTAGTTACGTTGTCCTCCTCAATATGATCAAGTGATGTCACAGTCGAAGCCATTATCAGAATACTCTACATGACGAGCGAGTCGGACGAGGCACGGCCGCAAGTAGGTGAAGGTTCGATGCCTGACACATACTAATTAGCTCACGGTTCCTTCCGATGGGCTAGAGCAATTACGTAAACTAAATTAGTTAAGGACTGGGATGAAAATTTTGGATGAGTGAAATCAATGCTAAGATACAGACAAGTAATTATTTTTTTCTGTAAGATAACGTGCAACACCCTTATAATCATTTTCAGTATCTCAAACCCCTAGCATGACTACCGAAACACGGTATATGTAGCGTTTTATCGATACTCAACTGTCAAATACCATTGTCTTTTAACAGTTAAAAGTGATCATCGCTATATAATATCGCGTTTCGGTGATCATGTTAGGGGGGCAGGGACCTTTACATTGTTACTGTTTACTCACTGATTTTTTATTCGTGATTGAAAACGAATGAAAACGTAGTACTTAATACGCATTTAGATCTAGATTTTACTAGATTTTCAGTACACATTAAAATAAGTACCAATCGAACGAATAAAACACAATTACAACTTAATAATAATCATTCTTGTAAGCCCCAAGGTTTTTAAGACAGAAGTCAAAAGCTTCCTCTCGTAAGAAAACATAATAATATGAGTTTGTCGCATCCTCTGTGTGTTAAATTGCACGTGAATGTCCTCGATTATACACTGTTGGGTTCTTGTTTCTAACTTAACTTGAAGTTGACAACTTTATCCTATACACAGAAACAACTGTAAAAAGTCATGATCATACCATTTACAGTGCCACAAACTTATCTGAGCCGGTGGCCAAAACTGGAACTTAGTGTTATTACATATTGTTTACCTAAGCCGACGACTACATAGACGACAGCGACGCCAGTCACTGGGTCAGATATGTTTGTGTTGTTGTTGTTGTTGTGAATTTAGAGCATTGTGTAAATTAAGCGAGTGTAAAGTATATGAATATCTATACATATACAACTAAATTGATTGATTCATTGTTGGCATACGGCTAAAAGTCCTAACGGCTGAAGGTAGACACACCATTTTTGAAGTGTAAGATGCCTTCCATGGTGTAGGTGAGCACAAAGAAAGGATTTTTTTAAAAATCACCCCTAAGGGGATAAAATAGATGATGAATGACTGTATGAGTATTTGTATGGGAAAATGTGTTATAGAGCCCTAACGGCTGAAGGTAGAGACACCATTTTTAAAGGTAAGATGCCTTCCATGGTGTAGGTAAACACTAAGAAAGGGTTTTGGAATATTCCCGTTATACAGGGTGCTACTCAGTGTTCCAGTTTGTATATTTTTATGGGAAAATTCAAATGTGTGATGTTATGAGTAAGGCAAGTGATCTTTAGGCAGGTATAAAAAAACTATTCTGCAACTGATGCACTGACGTCATATTATATGCGTAGTAGTAACTAGACATGTTGTCCTTGAGACCGCCTTTATGCCCCACGTAATAAAAACTGTTTTCGTAGTTTAACTGTATAACCTGACATGCTGTCGTGTGTACCTATAGCCCAAACGGTTGCCCGATTTGTAGAGTAAAAAACCAAGCGAACAAAGACTCTGATCCATCATGTCAGAGGATAAATAAGCATGGAACAAAAAAACGTCTTATGAAGTCGGGTGGGGCTAAAGATATTTTTCTTTTTTAATCATAATAACATTTATCGTGGTTTCTCTTTCACAATTTGATTTTTTAATTCTTAATGCCCCACCCGACTTCATAAGACGTTTTTTTAATATCAGATATGCGTAGCTACTTGAATAGTAATTATGCAGATTTGAATATTATTTCTTGCTTTTTAGAGCTGCTGTTTTTTGAAGCTGTTTTTTTGTAGCAATTTTTTTAAGGTTTTTTGAAGGAGGTTTTTCTTTTTAATTTTTAAAAGCTTTTTTATTTTTAACTTTTTTGTGGCAGGTATGTATAAGTAAATGTAAGCGATGATATAAATATATTTTATTCATATCTCACACATTTCAATGGTACAATACGCCTAGTAACTCAATATCCACTTTTCGCACTGTTAATTTTAGCAAGGGTCAGACATGGGGTAGGAGACCAAAGTATATTATCTCGAGCTCCTCCGTGCTTCAGAAGACACGTTAAGCCGTTAGTTCATCATATTTGATTTTGGAGAGTTCTCTTGTGTATCTTCGAAGTCCAAGGTCCAATGTGAAGGAAATTTGAATGAAAACATCCTTAAAGTATCCCCTTTCTAACAAAACAAGAATCATCTAAATCGGTTTATAAACAAAGAAGTTATGTCTGAAGATCCGTGAAAACTCGTGCAAAAGTTACCTAAAAAATTACAGTATTTTCAGGATTACTCGGAAACTACTGAACAGATTTAAAATTTTCAAAAAATGGGACCAACTGGGGAGCAAACTTGATAAAGTGGCGTTTGAATCATGTCAATCGGTTCAGCCGTTTTCGAGTTATCGGTGGACATACATAAAAAAAAAAAAAAAAAAACAGTCGAACATAGAACCTCCTCCTTTTTTTGAAGTCGGTTAAAAATAAGGTCTACTAAATACCTAGGTATATTGGGAATCCGTGACTTTCAAAATTATCTTAAAATTGCGGGCAAAAGCTAGTTCAGAAATAAAACTAGCTGTGCCTGCTTGCAACTTCGATCGCGCAAGGTTCCTGCAATAATAAGAATTTCTTTCAGCACGATTAATCTAGTAAGGATAATTTATGACATGCCTGGGAATATAACACTACCTGTACATATCTTTAACATTTAACAATAAAACAACCTTGAACAATATTTTGTCTGTCCAATGACAGTTTAATTTAGTTGTTTACCACAAATATTTTTCTTGTAAAGTCAAATATATGCCCTTTGTTTCATTGTAAATACAAAGACGCATGCAGTAAGAATGCGTTCATTTCTGCGTAAAAATAAATATTACCGTTTGTGAAGCGAGTTGATGGCATGATGAGATTAATTACCATAGGCAGTTGCACTGCGCCGGCGCATATATTTACAAACATTAGAGAAATAAGTTAGATCTTCGATCAATGGTTGCGAAGTTAGCTGATGATTGTTTCGGATCTATGAAAAAAAAAATTTTTTTTTGTTATTTGTGCTAGTTATTTTTTATTTCATCTGCTGTATTCGTAAACAACATTAAGATACATTTTCCTCAGTTTCATCATTATTTTGATAATTTCATTTAAAAAAGAAAGCGACAAAAACTGTGTAACATTACACAGTTTTTGTCGCTTTCTTTTATAACCAAATTTACATCACATACATACACACAATCTTTATTATTAAGAGCCAATAAGTGTTACTAAATAATGTTAACAACTCTGCTACTGATGCTTGAGATTAAATTTTTGGTAAAATTGATAATTATTTTGGTTTACGGAATATCTCCTGTGGCCATAAGAGGGCTCAGTACGCGTTGGTGTTTTCACTTTACTATCGGAGATACTGCTCATATTCAATGTGAGTAAGTGAATGAGTGAAAGAAAGAAAACGATAGTTAACTATTTCGATAAGTGAAAACACCAACTCGTACTAGGCCTACAGAGCTGATATATGATGACGACGCAATGACAGTGGCCTTCTGTCAAAGACGACGCAATGACAGTTGCCATCTGTCAAAGACGATGCAATGAAAGTGGCCATTTGTCAAAGACGACGCAATGACAGTGGTCATCTGTCAAAGTCGACGCAATGACAGTGGCCATTTGTCAAAGACGACGCAATGACAGTGGTCATCTGTCAAAGTCGACGCAATGACAGTGGCCATCTGTCAAAGACGACGCAATGACAGTGGCCATCTGTCAAAGAACGTCATGTGCTGTTTGATACCATACTAGCCTCCATTTACATTACAGATAGGAACCAAAGAATGTCATCAGCAAATTAAACAACTAAACGCTCATCTTCATCCTCATAAAGACAGACAGAAGACATACCTTAAAAGCCTTTGTGTCGCCGACTAGTGATTAGTTGGCCCTTGAATAATTCATGTTTACCACATTACTTAGTATATTATAGTACTTATACATCCACGTGTAACGTACAATAAGTGAGCTCCGACCTAAGTAAAAGAGACACTTTAAAGATTTTAGTATACTCAAACTTTACAAATCATTTATGAGGTGCGACTTGCTAGGCGACCTAAGTCAACTATATAGGGTTGTTTATAAAAAATCGCTTATATTATTTTTTTGTCCACTACGGGTTAGTGCTTGGCCTTAAGCCCTACCACTAACCAAACCGAGCAAAATGTACCCCCCTACTGGGAATCGAACCCGGGACCCCTGCGTCTTACACGGGTGGGCGAACCACCAGACCACAGAACCACTAGGCGGTTAAAAATATTGGAATCGCCACCTCATTGAAATCGGTTTGCGATTCGATTGTACAAGCGATTGTCGATAAAAAGTCCAATTCGACTAAAGTCACCTAGCAAGTCACCCGCAAAATCGACCCGTAAATACTCCAATAAATATTATAAGTGAAAAGATCCGAGTTTCATCACACGCAACAAAATTTTACATTTCAACGTAGCTCTACTTCCTTTGATTGTATATCACGTTTATACTTTTAATAACTATCCATTCAATATAAAACTAAGAACAAAAGGTAATGGCAGTTACTAAAAACACTCAAAAAATTACTGCAATATTAAAACCTGTGAAGTTGGATAGTCAAAATTAAATAAACTAAGTTAGCAACCACCAAATCAACCATAGCATTCAAAAGCTTACGTCTCTCTCTTTATTTTTTTTATTTACTCATTGTGATAATGATAATCAATACCATCAAAAGTAGGTACTTACCAATTGTCTTTATCATATTCCTTTCTTATACAAGCAACGGACAATTTCAAGGGGATCTCATTTCGGATTACTCAGTATTCTCACGAGACCCCATAATCTGTCGCGGCATCTGGGTGTTAAGTGGCTAAATTTCGCGATCTTCGGCTTTCGTAACTTTTCCGCGTGCTGGCCTCAGGGGACCTCGTCGGAGGTTGCTTAGTCACACATCCTTCGTTGGATCGTAAACGCATTGTTTATTAGTACCTTGAAGCGACGGGTAAATGTGGCATAACATTCCTAAAAATAAAACACTTTTTAACGGATACTACCGCGGTTTTATTGAAAGTACTTTGGTGCAGCTGCAAAGGTGCCGAAACGTCGTGAAAATAAAAAATCAAACCCAATACCAACTAATTACCAAAGTACTTTCAATAAAACCGCGCTAGTATCCGTTTAAAAGTGTTTTCACTTCTCGTTCGTCTTTATGTTGGGTATAGGCTGCATAAAATCGCTTTTCATGCTCTAGTGCATTAAGTAAAGGTCGTCAGGTCAACACTTTAACTTCGTTAAATTAACTTGTTTTTGCAATATTGCTATTTAATTTCCTCACAATCTAAGTGAAAAGCAGAATGTTTAACTCATACATAAAACCCATTTTATGCACTTGTTATACAATATACTATTTATTTCATGCCTTGTGAGCGCGCAAGCTTGAGAAGTGAATATACCTTTCCTTTAAATAAGATTCTAATAGAAATGAACAAAAAAAAGATATCAATTCTTTAAATAAAACACGTCACAACTTATTTACCACCTAGATTTTATCTAGTGACTTGGCAACCAACAAGTTTATTATTTGGAATAGTTTGCTCTTTATTTACATCCGATTGTAATTTATATGGGGCAAGTTAGTATCCCCAGGAGCTGAGGGTTCCGTGCCCACGCTTTTGATCCTAGGTGTAAAAGTACATTTTTAAGTACCTATTTTTTATCAACTATAATAAAATAAGTCACTGTATTCATTATGTTTTTATTTCAGTTTGTGTTGGCAGCGTTATGTATGGCCGTGAGCGCCGCTCCACCGACACCGCCGCGGCTGTACCGGCAGCATGCGCCTGCGCAACCGCACCAGATTCAACCGTGAGTACTACTAAAACAGTAGAAATAAAGAAAAAAAAAGGGGAGAGAACTAGTTTGGGGACTAGTAACCAAAAAAGTTTTAAAGTTTTTTTTTAAATAGTTCCGTATTCTCAATGGAATGAGGAATCAAAATAGCAAGTTAACAGTTAAAACAGAATTGTTCGCTATAATTACAATAACGTAAATTAATTTTTATTTCAGCTTCGAATATTACTTAGAAAATCAAGAGGTTGCAAACTATTACAGCCAGCCTCAACAGAAGCAAGGTGAGCTTTTTTTATTTTACACTTTGGTACTACTATTTATATCTATGTTAATTTCTGCAACTCTTACCCCCAATGAAAACTCCGGTGAACGAATAAAAAACAATTTTTTTAGAAATGCCGGAAAACTATATAGTTTTGAAATACTCTTAAATTAGTATGTCATCTTTTCTGAAAAATGAGAAGGATTTACCAGTGTTTTTATCTGAGGGTCCAACCCAATATTTTTTTACCTTTTTTATCCATCCAATTTTATTTAAAAAAGTGTTTTCTTTTCTTGCAGCTGCAAGTAACGGGCCAAGTGGCGCTCCATCAAGGCTGGAGAGCCTGGAGCCTGACAGTGAGGTAGAGCTGATCCCTGGTGCTCAGCAGCCACAGCAGCCACCTCAGCAGGTAATATAACAGCATCATGGCAGCCTAATAACGCTCACAGCTGTGCATAGGATGTCAGTGATGATCTTCCTGCATGACTGTCAACTTCATCAGATCATTTTCTACCTTACAGGAGAACTTACCTACTTAGCTTCACCGTCGGTAATAATCATTAATAGTGTAAATACAGATGAATTACATCTCAGTCATACCATAGTACCTAACTAAACAGATTTTGTCCTGTGAGTACAAACCAACAAAAAGACATAAATAAATACTCCAATTTTACACGCCTTATAAACTTTTAAAAGCAAGATGTAGACTTTTGAAAGCAACATTGCTTCTCAAGAACTAAATTACATAACATACAGCTTGCAGCAGATAATTAATTTTAACTTGAAACTAGGTTTTAATAGTGTGTTAATATCATCATGCATTTATCGTGTAATTTATTTGTTACTTGAAAATTTCACGAGAAAATGCGATAAATTTTTTTCTAACTCCTTTTTTACTGATTGATGAACTAAAAATGTTTAAGTACGTTTAATGCTTTCGATGGGTGAAAATAGAAGCTAAGATAGATAGAAGTAAGAGCTAGTATAACTTTTTTTTTTCATTTATAATGCTAAAACCAGAACTGTATTAACAAAGTTTATATTTCCAGAATCCGGTTGCTCCAAACCTTCCCGGTTTAGTTCCGGGACAACGCGTTTTCATCGTCCACATGCCTGTGCCAGGATATAGGTAACGTACAAAATATTATACATACTAATCTAGGAGAAATCTATTTAAAAAAAAAGTATATTTTCTTCTAAGCATAATGTTTAGATGAAAATATACCATTTTTGGTGTGGCCAGGATTTCCATGCTTAGTTAAAATTTTTCTTTGGAGTCAATACATTGTCCATGTTTATATTTCTTTTTTATTTCAGACCAGGGTCCATCGGGGGCTACCAGCCCGTGTACATAGTAGCCGCGGCTCCTCAGGCCAACGCCGGATACCCACACAACATAATTAACGGTACAATATTAGAAATATACCTTACCGCCATGGCCATGATGGCAAGGGTACCAGCCACGAAGCCAAATAAATCAAAGTGACATAATATTTTCATATAAATTGACCGGAATCGTGGCTGGCAACGTCGCCATGACTTAAAGTGAATTACAGCTCTAAAAAAATAGTCCCTAACTCTGCTTAAAATTAATGACGTCGCTTAACATGTCCGCAGGTTACCAAAACGCCGTCCTCGTGGACCCCTCCGGGCAGCCGGTCTTCTCCCCGCTGCTGGGTTACCCCCGCGCACAGCAGCCCGCGCAGCCCGTGCACCCGAGCTACCTGCTGGCGCCGCAACTGCAGTCCTACAAGGGGCCTTATGAACTGCAGTACCAAGAACCAGTTGCTTATCAGTGAGTTGACAATTTGAACTTTCTGAAAAGTTTAGGTTTAAGTGAATTGATGCCTGTGACCGCATTTTTCTATAGCTATCTCTTTTCGCCGCTCTAGATTGAGAATAAAAATCGGTCAATTCTGCTCTCTTCATAATTGGGAAGGTCATAAAGTGCCAGTCATGGGTGCACGATATTCTCATTCTAGCGAACGATGTTTCTAAACGGCAGAAAAGATAGAGCAACGGAAAATACGAAGCTGGGTTAAAAATAGTCGTTGCTCATGCTCTAGGGACCGTAACTGCCTAGAGGACTACTTTTTATTAAGGTTGATTGTTTAATATTGAGCCAAGTACCTGAAGAGTAATGTTCTCATCACTCATAGCCGGAAGATATTTCCCAAATTGAAGACTGCTTGGTGACCTGGTCTAACAGACTGACGACAAGCAAGACTGTACCCTACAACCACTAGGCATTTTGACGACGCCTTAAAACCTTTAAAATCAAATACCAATTAAAATGACGACCTCCGTGATCGAGTGGCTTGTACAGCTGTTTTCAAGTTGTCGCCGTCTCTGAGGTCCCGGGTTCAATCCCCAGCTGGGTCATTAAAAAAAATAACTTTTCTGTATTTTCTCAGGTCTGAGTGATTGTATTACCACCGTTGTCTCTGATTTCCATAACACAAGTGCTTTAGCTACTTACATTGGAATCGGAGCAATGTATTTATTTAATGATGTTGTCTAATATATTTATTTATATCAAAATATAGTAACGGTAAGTCAGTGTGTAATGCTGAATGTGTGTGTGTAATGGCTTGGTATTTGCAATAACGATCATCAAAAGATGTTATACTTTCAGACAAGCGCAGGCGCACGCGCCAGCCCCCCAGCAAGGCCCACGCCCGGTGCACCTGTCACAGCTGATCGCTTTGCAGAACCACGCCAATGCCGCCAACAATCCACGGTCTGCCAGCAATGGTAGATTTATTAATTTATTTATTTGAAAGGGATAACAAATTGTATATAACAGCTGCGCTTAAAAATAATCATTACTAATACAACCAGCAACATTATCCACAGATTACTTTTAAGAATAGTGTGCGGGATGGAAAAAACATAATTATTAACTCAAACTAAGTATACAACGTGTTACAAAAGTACCCCTAATGCCGAATATGGTAAATAGAGACAATCAAACTGAACAACTTTTACTATGGGACCAACTCTGAAATCGCTGTTTCATACATTTTAATATTTTCGTAATTAATTTTTGTATGTAACAGCTGATTTTTTTTCGCGGTTTCAGAGTCGGTCCTATAGTAAAAGTTGTTTAGTTTGATGGTCCCTATCTACCATATTCAGCATTAAGGGTACTTTTGTAACACTTTGTATAAAATAGCAGTGTGAACTGTAAGTTTAAGTGCCTGTTTCACAATCCATGATTCGGCACTAACTTCTGGTTTAATTTGAAAATAGAGCAGGATTTACGTATATTATGTAACGTCTAGTTGTATTTATTTTAATTTAAACTGTCTTTGTGAAAAGTCATGTAACAGATATTATATGTATTAGATAAATTCTTAGAATTAGATAGTAGTCAGTTAAATAAGTCCATACAATAATCAAGGCAGATGACAGCCTGTTCCGAGGTTGGTTTACTCTCATTCATGAATACTTCTTTTGGGGATGTAAAGAGCTTGAATGATGAGTGGGGAGTAAAAGCATAGAGTTATTAGTTATCAATGTTAGCGCATTGGCCTGCGATTGTTGAAGTTAAGCAACTTTCGCAAGGGTCGGTAATGGGATGGGTTATCAAAATTTACTATCTTGAGCTCCTCCGTGCTTCAAAAGGCACGTCAAGCCGTTGACCTCGAATGCATTTGCAGTCGTTAACACCTACCAATCCGCATTGGGCCCGCGTGGTGGGTTATGGCCCATCTTCCTTATCCAGCCGCAAAGAAGGCCTGAGCCCTAGCAGTGGGGACAATAAAATGGCTGATGCCGATATAACGTGTAATGTTAGTGGTGTCATAATATTATCTTCTCTTATTCCATGAACCACTGCGATTAAAATCTCTGCACAAATCAAAGAATCAAAAAGCCGTATTTGCTTGTCTTTTCAAGTGTTGCACTTTAAGACCCGTATTTATAGACAGGTCTCAACTATGAGATCGATCTTGAGATGGCTCTTGAGATGTTATTTTCAAACAAAACTAGACCTTCAGAGCCATCTCAATGTTAATCTCATAATTGAGACTTATCTATAAATACAGACCTAAGTTACTTACTGAACGAAAGGTTGGTAGGTACCTATACTAAGAATAAAACCATCATTATTTTATTTCTTTAGCAGAAACTTCAGCGAACACAGAGTCCAAACGTCTGGCCCAATCCCGAGAGAGCAGCGATTCCAAGGAGGCAGAAGAGCAGAGACGTAACGCGAGACCTCTGCCGGCGCACGCGCAGAGCTTGAAAGCTTAATTTATCTTTACCACTAAATAAAAAATCTTCGCCATAACAAAATCATGACTGGTTATAGTAAAAACAAAACATAAATTGACATTCATAATATATATATATATAATGTTATTGTTCATTAGATCATATCCAGATGTTTGATTTCGACTGGTATTCAAATGAGATGAAATTAGTAAGTATCATTTGTGCAATCATTTCTTTTGTCATAAATACCAAATCTTTCTATGCAATTTATATAATGCCGAAGCGAAGTTACCATTTAAGAGGCCGGTGAACTTACTATACAAACGTAATACCAAAATGATTTGCAATTTGAGCATTATTAACTCTTCTTGTGATGTTATTCGGATCAAGACAGTATTTGTCTAAGGTTCTATTAAATAAAAATACAAAATACCAACCCAAATAAAAATTAATGCGTTTAAACGTTTCGTATGAAAAAATGTTGTTGGCATTTATTTTAAATACGGTTAGTTTTTTTTATTGAATAGAACCCTAGACAATTTTTTTTATTGAATAGAACCCTAAACTGTCTTATCCGAATTACATCGCAAGGAGAGTTCATTATGCTCAAATTGCAAATCATTTGGGTATTACGTTTGTATATTAAGTTCACTGTCCGCCGGCCTCTTTATTCATAGTATTTTAATTATTTTTTGATTATGTGATATGAAAGTATTTTTCTAGAGAATTCATGATAAAAATGGATTTAGTACTTATTTAAATAACAAAATTTAAAATTAAATAATTTAAAATAAAGACGGCGTTATATTAACATACGACGAAAAGTAATTAATAATGAAAATAATTTAAAAAATACTTAATTCGAATGTAAATGTATGTGTACCTGAAATAAAAAGGATATTAGAATAATGCATTAAATTAAGAATGTGTTTTATTTACAATATTTCCAATTTTTATTTGCAGAGCATTAAAAAAACGTTTTTAGTATATTACTTATGTTATACCGAGTAAAGTTCAACATCAAAATCTGTTGATTTCCATCAAGTTTTCACATCATCAACACACGTCCTATTTTTTAATTCCTTAATTCAAATCGCTTTTGATTCACCTTTAACAAAACTATAATGGCAATTTTTTTTACGGATTTAGTATACAGTATTTAGTTTTTAGATTATTACCAGAAATAATTCAGTTACTTCAAAACAGAAAACATTTGCGACGCTCTCTTTTTTGTAGTAAATTCGGTAAAAGCAAATAACCGTGAATAACAAAACTCGAATCATTCGCATCATTCAAACAGAATTAAATTACATTGAGAACATTGATAAAACTATCTCACCTATCAATACTAAAAGCCTGCTAACATCAATATATACCAGGCAAAATCTTGGGATACCATCAAGAAGTGACGAGCAAAAACAAGATCGCATTGCGGGCCCTTCGAGCTCACAGGCTTGAGTGTATGATAGACCTCAATGCAATGAAAATAAGATCGAAATTATAAAATCTCAACTGAAACGCGATAGTAACCTTTGGACATTTGATAACTTACACTCAAGCCTCTGATATGGAGCGATACTACTACGACCAGCTCTACTTTCTATGCACAATGGGGTAAAACTGGAGAACAGCGAGCTACATGCGATACAAAGCTTTAAAGCTGTTCATTCTCTCTCTTTCTCCTGTGCAAGAAGTGCACATGATTGCGGAGTCTTCTCGTTCATGCTTATAGCTTTAATTTGTTTATGTTACGACATAAAGATTTCGCCAAGAGACTCCAACAAGAGATTAGACTTTTCTAAGACATCCAGGTTTACTCAATTTCATCGATTTGGAATGCGGAAATATAGTGGAAAGGTTAAGATAATACAAAAACGCAAAAAATATATATCATTTCTATGTTTTTACGATTGAACACAGTTTTGCATCAGATTTTCTACTGAAACTTTTTTATAGAATAGCTTAGCTGTCACTGGAAGCCATCTCCACCGAACAGTGATGCTCATTAGTGACTGCCACGGCACCTAGCGGAGTTTCAGATTAACGTGATAGCATGATACGATTTAGAATTAGGCCTCGAGCAGACGGCGGTGAGTCTAGTGCCGCTATTGATTTTATTGTTGAAACTACCACAGGAGATATATTTTACTAGTAGTTACAATTTAAAGCACCTATAAAGTGTTCAGCTCGATAAAAAGCCAAGAACAGACCGGCGACGGATTCTAATGAGTCTGATATTGCTTGAAATCGTTCATGTTCATCAATGTGTAGACCCGTCATTATAATGTATTTATCTTACATACTTTTCATATTTAAGCCCATCAGAATATCAATTAGTATTTCGTTTATCACTGTTCACTCTACATTATTATTTGGTGATAGGGACAACAAGCGGATCGGAGGGTGGGCGTGCTTATTTAGGTAGTCTAGACTGAAAAAGCTATTTCGAATTTGATTTTGTCGTATAATAAAGTAGGTTATTCTAAATGTAAGGCATAAGATGAATGTTGTGTTATTATCTCATTCTCGAGGCGTTTTTATACCACGAGGAACTACAGTGGTCCCCCGTAAACCAACAGTGGAGCGAGGGCAAGTACCGGGTTTTTAGTGAAATGAAATGAAATGAAATGAAATGAAATGAAATATTCTTTATTCAAATAAACTTAGATATTAAGTGCTTTTGAATGGTCTATATTTTCCTACCACCCATTCGAGACTTTTTTAGCTGACAAGAAGAATGGGCGCAAGAAACTTATCAGCTTTGTCAGAAATCAGAGTAACGATATTTACAAAGAAATTATATCGTTACCAAATACCTTAATTTAAAACAACAAAATAAATAAAACAATAAAGTTATTAAAAACTGAAAATTAGGATAGTTACTTATAATGTTACATCCATGCATTGCTGTCTTTTAAATAATCTTCTACTTTGTAATAACCTTTGCTCATGAGCGTCTTTTTAACATGTATTTTGAATTCATGCAAAGGCAGTTCAATTACATTTTGTGGAACTTTATTAAAAAGGGCAATTCCTTTCCCCATAAATGAGCCCCTAGTTTTTGCTAGTCTAAAACTAGGAACGGCAAGTTTGTCTTTATTTCTTGTATTAAAACGGTGTACATCACTATTTGTGGGAATTGGGAATGGCCCCACTCTTGGGGTCCCATTGAGCTCATTAAGGGCTGGGTGGAACCACGAGAGGTGGTCATGGAGGATATGGAGGATAGCTGGATGGTGCTGCGGACTCACTTGGCGAACCCCTAATACGATCCGCCTGCTCACCTGCAGGCGGTGGATGCGTAAAGAACATTTTTTCTCGGCATTTTTTTATTCACAACGGGGTAGTGTTTGGCCTCACCTCACCTGATGTTAAATGACGATAAGGTCGAAAGTGTAAGCGCACTACACCCGGAATCTTCACCACTGAGGAACTGGCTATCTTACCTCTAACTGCAGGAACACAACAGTTCTTAAATCGTTATTATGGCGTCGGACTTAGGTAAGATGGTGGTAGCTAGCAAGGCGGACTTGAAATAAGCCCTACCACCAACCGAACCGAGTACAAATGCACCCCCCTCCTGGGAATCGAACCCGGGATCCCTGCGTTTTACACAGGTGGGCGAAACACTAGACCGCGGGTAATAAAGGCGTTTTTATACCACCTCTGTTGCCTTTGGTCTGCGCTAGGGCTTAACCCAAGGGAGGCGAGACCCGACTAACGGCCACTCACATCGTTGGCAAATTGTGCTTTCACAGTTAAATTTATTAACCGACTTCAAGTTACTTTATTACATCAATTTAGACTTTCACGATGTAGGTAGGTATTAATTACATTTTGAGTAAAGTGATTTTTTCCCTCTATTTATTTAAGCTATCGAAAGAAATGTTGTAATAAGAATAAGTAGGTAGCCTTTTGACGAAGTTAAAGCAATTTTTATTCTGGCCAATATTTATCAAAAACAGTGTATTTCTGTGTTATTTAACATAAAGTTTCCTCACGTGCCCACTTTTTTCTAATGCATTCCGTTTTCCTGAACGTTTAATTTAATGTGACATGTTTGGACGTATGTCATCTGGCAACATTATAGCCGGCTCGATTACCGCTAATGAACCGCGCCGCACTCACTTATACGAGCTGCTACCGTTACTGTTTAGGTCTTCCACACATGAGATTAGAAAATATTTTTTTTCATAAATTTTAAGCTTTGCCGGCCTCCCTAGCATACACGATATCATAATAGGGATTTATGCGACACTTATACTGTCAAGTTAATGGATTTAGACAGCTAGTTGTCGATAAAACGCTATATTATATCCTGTTTAGGTCAGGTTTCGGTGGTCATGCTAGAGGAGCAGAATATTTATATCCAGAGTCAAGCGGAGTTCTACCACAGGATAAACAAAAATCTTCTGTGAACTACCAGCCAATCATACGCACCACGACAATGCTCACACATGTGCGTTATGTCTTATCCGCTCACACTGCACTTGAAAGTGATATAAACAGAGAACAAGGAATACATTTTCTTGGTACATCGCAAGACTCTCATCTACTGATAGTTGTAGTGTGTATGCTTAGAAAATAAATACTATTTGTATATTCTATGTCATTGTCTGGGATTTTATATTTATTTCATTCTGTACGAAGCTCTAAAGGGTATTCAGTAACCAAGTCAGCTTACTTAAAAATCACGCCACGCAGTAACTTAGTTCTTTATTCGGTCACTAAAGTTTTAGATATCTTTTATAGATCCTATTCAATAGCATTTTGTATCGTAGGCAATCGATAGTTTGTAAAGAGAATTTGTAAATTTTGATTGTTTATCAAAATTTACGAATTCAACTTTTTAAAGTGTAAGTATTTGTAAAGTGAAAATTCGTAGTTTTCTTAGTCAAATGATGGGATATAAATATAATTTCATAAATAGTTACGTCCCGTCATCCTTATTTGATTTCGAGTACACAGATGATCAGTCTCATGCATTTTAATGAAGATAATTCCTTATAATTTATTAGGATGCCTATAAAGTATCAAGTTGCAAGAGCCCTAAATACTAGACTTTATCGCGAACGGACTACTAACGGATCCTTGTGCTGTGGGCTGAACCTTCATAAATACTAGAGTCAATCTTAATTTACTGTTCAAAATTATATTTACAGCCTTATAACACGCAACTATAAGGTTTAATTTAAAAATAAATTTTATGACTAGATTTTGTGCTATTACACTGGCTTACGAGTATATTGGGATCAAATTTTAATCAGCTTTATTACAAATTAATGATAATTCTAGTGTGGTGTAATATTACATTATGATATAGGACATAAATTCTTGTAGTTGTAATTATGATAAGAAGACCTTTACTAAAAAAGACACTCAGAAACACCAGTAGAATACTTTCTTTAGATTTTGATTCACAAAACATTCCTAGTCACGGCATTCAGATAAATCCAGGGTGATTTTGATACCTTAATCAAAGTCACTTCATAGGATAGGTTCTATCAAAGTCGCCTCATTGAATAAATCTTATCAGGAAAAACAAAATGGAGGCCGCTGTCATAAATAATGATAATATTTGTATTCAGTAGAAAAGAAACCATATCGTAATTAGCTGAGCAGTAATATTAATTCATCAACGCCCGAGCGGACGCAGGCGGCCGGATAACAATGGAATATCTATTGTGTCTCGTTTTCCGGGCTTTGAAGGGTTAAAACAAATAGTGTGATTTACAAAATAATGATTGTGTAATAATGATAATGTAATAACAATACTCACGCTTGCACAATAGAAGTTATGTAGCCTTTAAATTTCCTGAGTATTGCACTACACATTAAATATTTTTTGTGACAGCACATAAACAGCCGAACTGTCAGTGTTACTACATGAAAAATTCAAAATCGGATGCGTTCAGTAAATTTCGTAATATCGATAAAAATAGCACCCAAAAAAGTAATTATCAAAGTCGCCTCGCAATTTAAAAGTCGCCCCATTTTAAGGTACAAGAAATATTATGTGCAGAAATATGAGGCGTTAATGTGGCAGATCTTTCTTACAAACTTATTTTGTTTTGTGGGAATTCGATTCCACGGTTTTATCTATTACAAAGAGCACGTAAGTGAAAATCCAACGTATTTTCTCGTCAGTTAATTTATGCTACTGTTTCTTAGTAACGAGTTGTTAGAAAGCATTAGCAATTAAAACGCTTGAAAACTTGTTTATTTGAAAAGAGCTATAAAATCTCGACATAATTACTTAACACATTACCAGCGAACTATCGCTAAACATATACAACTTTATTACGATCGATTACCAACTTTCATTCAACAACAATTCTTTTCACCAGCTCTTTCGTTTTGCAATTAGTTCTCGCCAATTAGCCATAAAATTTCTACAACTTAAACACTACATTCTAAACGGAAAGTAGGAAGAACGATAGGAATCCTACAAACCGCATTTCGCCTATTTTGCTGACCTGCATCAAGTGGCCTTGATACTGCATCAATATTTAAACATCCATCAACTGCTTCAGTGCCCTGCTGTGATTGATGTCTGTAAATATGATTAAAAAAATGGACGTGCGTTCGATACACAACACTTTGAATCAGTTGCTGTGAAATCGAACTCTATTACAACATCATAAGCTTTATCAATGGAAATTCAAAAGACTTTAAGACTGTTGGAGCTTATTAGCGCTTTAATAGTGTTTTGCCACCGATTGAACTTGGCCCATCCATCTTTCCGGAGCCAAGGTGTGCTCCCACGAAATGCATACACGATAGGGGTTCTCCTGAGAGTGGGCGTCCGTTAATAACAATATGACTCACTCAAATTAAGATAGGCACTTTCCAAAGGAAAGGTGGCGAGTGTCGAGACGTTGCCATTATACGGCGGCTGGCGTACCAAGAGGCAATTATGATCTTTTTGCCGCAGCACCGTTATGTTGGCTTAGGTGCGGGGCAAAACAGCATCGGGCGCAGTGTGGACGCTGATGCCGCTCCGTGCGCACGCGACCATTGGCAGCAGCATGTCGCCGCGAACCCTCGTCGTGTTGGTCGCGATAGCCTGCGCGGGGCAGGTCGCGGCCCGCCCCGTGCGCAGGACCCTCAACTTCAACATGTTCGTGCTGCGCCCGAAGCAAGATGCTTTGGACCGCGTCCTACTCACCACCGATGGAGTGTCCAGGTTCGGTCCGATTCTGGAATACTTGGTGCAGCGTGTGCAAGGGATGATGTCCGTGAAACGACCGGTCGAAGACAGTATACATGCTGATTTACCGGCTGTTCCTATCGCTGATGCGGCTGAAAATGAGATCGACGGCAGCCAAAAGGTGAAGTCTCCAGGAGTCGTCGTACGCCCTTCCAGGACAAAACCAGGCACTTATGAGGTGGAAATAGATGTCGTGGTGGATGACGGCCAACCCGATGATAAGCACCCCATAAATTGAAAACGTGATCCCCTAACCATTGAAATTAAATGGACTTCTCCAGTGATATTGTTAGATTTGCATTTATTTTTGTTTATTGTTAGTGGTACCATAAATGAGTCTATTAATCATTAATCTCTATTTATTCTTGCCATATTATTAAGTTAAATAAAATATGTTTTTTTGTTATTGTTATATTTTTAGTAAACAAAATGATAAGTCTAAGAAACAATATCTATGTATTACTATTTTTTAAAGAAGTATTAGGCCATCTACCTAGATTCCCTTTGCAATTTTCCAGTGTTTGCAAAACCCTTTAAAACAGAATCTCAATCCGGTTGTTGAAATCTGGTATACGCACAAAAAGCCCGGCATTTAATTAAAGAAAAATGATAAGTTAGTTGTTAATAACATAAATAAATAAAGTACTTACTTAAAAATCTTTATTTTAGGAAATCATAGAAATTACGAAAATTATTTTCCTAAACAGTATGTAAGTAAGGTACTAGAAAATGTAATTTCAGTAACCTGAAAAGTTACAGAATTTGGTAATTGTAATAAGTTGGCTAACAAAACAATTGAAAGTTAAATACGTTATACAACGTGTTACAAAAATACCCCTAATGCCGAATATGGTAGATAAGGACCATCACACTGAACAACTTTTACTATGAGACCAACTCTGAAATCGCGAAAAAAAATCAGCTGTTTCATACAAAAATTAAAATCGAAAATATCTAAGTGTATGAAACAGCTGATTTTCTTTTCGCGATTTGAGAGTTGGTCCCATAGTAAAAGTTGTTCAGTTTGATGGTCCCTATCTATCATATTCGGCATGGAAGGTATTTTTGTAACACGTTCGATACGACAATATTACACTTTTTTATTTTATTACAAAACAGAAATTCATCAAAAAATATTTTCTACTTTCTATAGCGAAACACCTAATGGAGTTGCAGCAGTGCAATGTATACCTTGCTAGCTTAAGGAGCTCGTAACGGGTTCAAAATACTACGGCACGATATCAGCAAATTGTTACTTGGAAAACTAACAATCATGTTATTATTTTTAAAACAACGAACCTTTTCAGCTAATTGATAAAAAGACTGAGTTATTCCTGAAAACTGTTAGAAAAAATATAACTTAAAAACATACTAAAAACACATTTGCCCTGCCAAAAACGTATTAAGTCGGGGGGCCGTTCTGTGGAATAATTTTGAATCAAGGAGGTGTTATTTAATTAACTTTTTGTTCGTTTTTATTAAATACATTTAACCCATCAAAACCCGGAAAATGAGACACAATAGATATTCCATTGTTGTCCCACCGCATTCAGCCGCTCGTGGAATGTGATCATCAAGACTTTTCATTTGATACCCATATTGTAATATTTTAAGATTTTTTTTTTTACATTACAAAATGGCGTCATGAAGCTGACATATTGACGTTTTTTTTTCAATTTATAGCCAGTGTCACTCGGGATATTGTAAGAATTCACACATCCAAATCTGTTCAGGCATTAAGAAGTTATGGTGGAATAAAAAACTCACATAAATACAAACATACATAAACCCTGAACACAATACACTCTTTTTTTTGGGCAGTCGTGTAATAAAAAGACGTCAGATTTCGGATAAATAAATTGCTGAGATATTGATGTCAGCAATTCATTTATTAGTTCTATCCACAGACCATACAACAAATGTAACCAATGATTGTGTTGAAGTTATTGCTAGATATTGTAGTGTATAACTTTTGATTATTTTATTTTGCTATTTATCTACTATCGTTATCACCAAAAAACAATAGGAGACGAATTGAAGACCTCAGAATTTGGCAACACTAAGTAGGTATTCAGGTATGTTTTAATCGAAGATGGACAGGAAACCTATCCAGATATTATCAAAGCAGGACTCTGTCCCCTTTCTGGATCTGAATAACTGTGCTGAAACTACTTTGCTAACAAAAAAGTAATTGTGCGCGATATAATAACTTTGAACATAACACACGTCAAGAAATTGACTCAAACGCACCTCATTAACTACATCAGTAAAGTGGGTTACCGTAACAAAAAGCAAATTACTGGCACGTTCAATGGGTGTTCCTACTGTATTATAAAATATTTCGTTGTTTATTCATATTAACCTATACTTTTAATTGTTTTAGTCTAATATTAATAGCCATTTACCAATATAATTATGAATCATTTACAAAGCAGAATACCTACTGAAATTTTCGTCACTCCACCGAATCTTTTATTCTAACTCAATCTTGACTAATTGCAAAAACCAAAGAACAAATACTAACTTAGTCCGTTCTGAACTTAAACATACACATTCTAATGACAAGTTTGTGGTAACTACCAACGACTCTAAAGTTGACACTTTCGCTAAAGCACATTAAGATTTTAACATAAAGATAATGTTAGCCTTTAAATATTTGCCCTTCACGTACTAAACTGTTAGCATTAAAAATGAAAACGAAAGATGTCGCCGTGAAAATAAGAACAATAACCCACTGTACCATAAAAGGCCTTGGAAAAAGTACGGATCAAGGTCAACTGTCCAGTCAGTGGGGCAATACCTCCCATGAATATCAAAGTAATGCCAAACGACTGTGTGTCCTGGCCAGATATCAACTCACACTCATACTGCACACATCCTGTGAAGTGACCACAAAAAGTGCGAATACAATTGTAGGAGAATTAAAAAGAGGCAATATAGACTAAACACTTTAAAAGATACCAATACAGTAGAGTTAATGACATGAAATAGTTTAAACAAAAAGAACAAAATCAATGTTAAAAGAGAGACAATAGAAAAAATAAAATTGCAACAATGAAGTGCTTTTCTATGATGGTGTTATGTCTGCAGTTAGTGGTGATATGTGCTGTACCGTTGCAAATGCAGTGGCAGAGTCAAATGTCAGTTCAACCAACACAGGAGGAACTTTTACAAGAGCAACTACTTGCGCTACAAGAACTGCAGCTGATGAACCAGTTTTCTAATTATGGTGCTCCACCGATGATGCAGTAAGTATACGCTCTTTGGTTTAGACATTTGGATTATTAGAATAAACATCGGCAGCTCTGTATAATGCCTAAATTCTTTTCCAGAAAATCCGACCCACCCTACATTATTATTATGCCAATCGAAAAGTCGAATCCTATGTTAGATAGTGTAAATAGCATGTTTAAAAATGCAAACGAAAACGAATCCAAAGATAACGAAGTCAAAGATCGAATTACAGAAAACCAAGACTTAGATTCAATAGTAGTGGAAGCTGTTGAACCAACACCAGAGACTGAACCAAAGAGGGCTATATTACTAATCCCAAATAGAGGAAGGTTTTCTATAGGAGGGTTGATTTCAGCAATCCCGTTTCTTCCTATAGAAATCAATGTTCCTGATACGATTTCTTGGATATACAATGGGATCTCTAGCATTATTTCTGGTATTGGACAGAGATTCCCGTTCAATCGACCGTTACAATCACAAATATCTCAAGAGAGTATGAGAGTCCTTTTTAAAAGGCTTCAGTCAAAAAGCCAAAACAAGCTTACGCCAATTTTAATGATGCCTGAAGTCGCTCAAATGTATCCACTAATAATTTAAGTAATAAAAACAGTTTCTTGTTATTTCTGATGTTGCTGTGGCATTTTGATCATACCTTAACACACGGGATAAAAGAAAATTAAACAGTGTTTTCTTCAGAATAAAACGACAACTACTGAAATAAATCTATTTATTGTACAAATACATACCTAATACTTATTTATTGTCTCATAAAAGTAATAGATATAAGTATTAGATACACAAATATTTTGTTCTTATCATTGCAACTTAATTCATTACTAAGCTAAGAATTTGTCGTGGTTGGTAACCTATTAAATTTAGTCCGGGTTCAAGAGTTTAACCAAGCTGATATCAATATGACAATAGGGTTATACTTTCAAACACCGACCACGTCCATAAAAGTTTTAATAGTTTGAAATCCCTTGGAAAATATATTGGTAACATAAACGGAAGACTCTATTGTATGTTCACACTTATTAGCATTATGACACAGATACAATGATAGCCATAACTGCATTAATTTATGAAGTTAGAAACCGATTTATTACACTAATGATCCGTAACAATGGCGCCTACATACAAATGAGCTTAGATTACACTATCGACTAGCCATAGGCAATCACATACAACTTCCTGTACTAAATTCGATTTCTATTTACTAATAGCTTAGTAAGAGAAATCAAATCACTTTATGGAACTTAGACTTAGTACAAACATAATTTTAGCTTTTTTGTTTATAGTTTAATAAAGAAACAAAAAAATAAACAAAAGTAAGTAATCTTAATTAAAAATATTTGTCTACTCCTATTACTTTTGAAAGGAAAAGAAATAAACAAGAAATAAACAATGGCACTGCAGAGGAATCAAATAATATTACGCCTATGTTTGTTAACCCTATGCTAGTCTTAACCGCGGGCGTTGACGGAGACGGTATCGCTGTCAACGGGGTACCCGGGGTTCACGGCGCCAGGTTGCTGGGCATTTTTGGGTACGATTATGGACACTGGGTAGTTGAAGCTGTAGAAGAAACCACGTGGAGGACCCTGCGGAAAGACATTTAAGGAGAATTAACTTAATGTATGATCTTATAGAACATGTTTCATCGAATTTAAATCAGCTTCATGTGACGTAAGTTTGTTGGAAAAAGAAAATAAATAATCGTGAAATTCATCATTAGACAGTTCCAGTTGAATTTCCCTCAAATTTTCCCTTATACCAATAATAATTTTAATTTATAACATTTTGCTTTTTAGAGAGAAAGACTAATTTAACTAATACATACATAGAAAATAATCGCTATTTAATAATCACACAAGACACAAAACCATCAGACGAAGATATCAAATATCTTCATCAAAGTATACCTTTTTTTACAATGATATCTACATAAGTAGGTACTCTTTATTGCAGTTTGTCACCAAAGCAAGTGAAAAAGTAATTTTTCGTATTCGCTAATTTATTTAAAGCATATTTTTATTTGTTTCAAATACGTTACGAATTGTTTAATAACACTCTAACTGCAGTCTAATGAACAATAAAATTAAACATCATCTTGAATGAAATATTTCAAATTATAATTTGGAAACTTCAATCTATCGTTCATAATTCTTTTAATAAGCAAGTATTTTTATGATCAAAACGTTATGTAAACTATTTTCTTATTCCTATTTTTCCAAGGTCTATAACATAAAAAAAGAATAAAAAATGTGGCGGCCCTTTTTTGCCAACATTTTGTTTTTTTTTTCTTGCACCTAAATTTGCCTAAGATGTACATTATTTTAATCAAAGCACCATCTCTATATCTTGTACCGTTTCGGCAGGCAGTTGACCATCTCCATAATGGCTAAATGGATTTCCATTAAACGTGGCTACGAACCATCTCGATCAGATTAGCTTTCAATTTAAAAAAATGCATTGAAATCGCTTGATCCGTTTAGGCACTACGCATATACGTACCGACACACAAACATAGGCCTCAAACTTTAGCATCCCTCTTGCGGTAAAGCTGAATATCCCTAGGCAGGTTTCAAACCCGCAAGTTTTCGGTTTATATTATACTCACAGTGGGTTCAGGCTCCTCAGTGGTGCCTTTAAATTTCTGTTGCTGATACTGTTGTTGTTGTTGTTGTTGTTGTGGCTGAGGTTGTTGGTACTGCTGCTGGTACTGTCCCTGGTAGCTGCTCTGCGCCTGCGCGGAGTAGGCCTTGCCTTCACGGGCTGCTGGGGCTTCCGCTGCGACGGACTGCACTTCGGAAGCTTGCGGCTGGTACTCTTGGTAGTTCGAGTAGTCTTGTCTGGACATATGATTTTTAGTTAACATCTGAACTTAACACTTTATTCTAGTTTATTTTTGGATACTCTGTCTGGCTTTAAGATATTTCGTGTATCTTGATAGAAAAAATTTCTTCTAAGTGGCTTCCCACTTAGAAGAAACAGATTTTTTTTCTTAAATATGTGTTACATGCTGGATCTCTGATAGCTATTAATGTGACTCGATAAAGAGAAGTTATAATGTCAGTAATTCTTCCCACATCCTTCATAACAACTTACTGTGCGCCAGGGTGTAGACTGGCATCTGCAGCTTCCTTCCACGCCTTCTCGTGGGCAAGTCGCGCCTGCCTGACTTCTTCGGTCTCTTGCACGGGCTGCAGTTGCACCTTGGGTAAGTTGTCCTCCTGGTGGAACCCTTCGCTATCAGCCCAGTAGCGGACCTAGGAACACACATTAAATTATTGATATTAATAGCAACATTTGTTCTAAAAGGTAACGAGACTAAATAGTTGCAACAGACTCTACAATAATACCAAATGGGTCACCTATTAAAAGAGCTCAATATCGAAATTGTAGATTTGAATCCAAAACATGTCTTGGTCGAGTCTATTGCATTTACCGAACGTGCTGGGCCTGCATAACTGCTAAATTAGCCGATATAACCTATTGCAAGCAATCTCAGCCTCCCTGAATTTTGACAGTTAAGTTTCGATATATCGCAATATATCATGTTTTGGTGGTTACGCTACGGCTTCAGGGGCTGCCTGTCTGTCGATTCTGTAACCAAGAAAAGCAGCAGAGCTAATATAAATTATAATTATAATAGTAACTGAGCAAACCTTGATAAGTTCGTTGTTGCCGTCCCTGTAGGTGTAGGAGCCAGTGACGTCGCCGGAGCGCACGCGGTTCTCCACCTTGGCGGACTCGGGCGCCTTGTACCCGTATGCGTATGCGCCTAAACCGTCTTGACCGTGAAATTGAGTCGCATCATACACCTGGAAAAGGTTTGATAAGGAATTAGGTGAGGTACATCTTTGTAGAAAAAGCGGTCAAGAGCGAGTCGGACTCACGCACCGAGGGTTCCATACCATCATTCTGAAAAAGTTTATTAACTAGAGACATCGTTTTGATTTTCCTGTAATCTTTACATAAACTTCTATGACATAAAATAATTTCAGATTTTCTCTACGCAAACTTCGGAGATAAGGGACACGGTATTTTTTTTAATTTTTCATCAAAAGTCGAAAACTATGCGGCCTAAAAGAATTTAAAAAAATGATTGAGAATGTGCAAGCAGCGATCTTTTATATGATACCCCATATGCCCTAGTAGCTTCACTTCGAATTTTAATGTCGCGGATAGTGCGCTAGATCAGCACAGATCGTTAATTTTGGCACTTTTTAATAAATCAATAATATATAAACAATTACTGAAAACTTGGTAAAAATATAATTAAACATCTGCTTACGTCTTCTACGTAGTCTTCGGTGTTTTCAATCTCACGACCGTTCTTCCAGTAGTGGCCTAGAGTGGGGCCGGCTTCGGCTGAGCGAAATCTAGGATCATTCCATCTAACCTGAAAAAAATGAAAATCAAGTTACACTTTACACATTGCCTGACGTGGCTCCTTTCCTCTTTATTAGTATTAATTAGGTAACTTTTATCATATGATCGAAGAGATAGGATTTTTTATTGATCTCTTTAGAAAGATTGTACAATTGTTGAGAACCTTTAAAAGCCTTATCGGCTGCAAAACTTTTTCTACTGATCTCTTTTTATAGATGAAAATATGTTCACTGTTCTGTAATTTAATTCTACTTACAAGAGGTAATGTGGCAGTCCGTCCGGAGAGCTGGGGTTCCGTGAACGGTGGGCTGTTGAGGTACTTCTGCGCCTCCTCGGGGCTTATGTCGATCTCGAAGATATTGTTCGGCGCGCACGCAGCCAACGCCACCTGCAACAACAGTTGTGGTAAGTTATGATTGGTCAATTGATAAAAATACTTATACCCTAATGGGGAGGGAGTATAACGTTACATTTTTATACAGAACAGTAATTTCTACGTTTCATGACAACTATTTTTATGCCGTGCCATCTGAATTTCAGTACCTAATCTTTAGCGACGGTTTTCAAACAATAATGTGTTAGTCTTTCGTTTAATCGAAGTCAATTCTATAATAAGCCAAAATAATCCGCTTAACTAAAACTTAGCTTGTCTTATAATTTGTAAGAAAGAACGAAAACTTGGATTTTCTTTACTTTATTGTTTATTTGTTTTAATTGATTCCTACTTCATTCATCTCATCATTATTCGAGCCCTTTCAGGAAAAACATTGTAAGTGCCAAAATTCGCAATAAAGTGTTTTCACGGTAACTACCATATCAGCTGATTTTGTACCACTGATTTAGAGATCACAGTAGAATATAACTCAATTTTATTTAATTTTTAAGTTTTCATCGTAAGTTACCTACAGTTTTTTTGTCGTAACTTCCATCGACTGATTAATAGTAATACCTGTCGCTTACGACAAAATACTAGGTCACATACGATAAAATACTAGGTTTTAGGTAATATAGCAAGCATCCTACTTGGTGCTTACAATAACAAATTATGCAACGTAAGTTTAATACTTGTCGCTTGCGAGAATTTTAAAAATAAAAATCTCTTGTAAAATATGCAAAATGGCGGTTACGATGTTCTTCCTGAAAAGGCTATCTCCTTAATTCCTCCAACTAAGCAAGCTCTACGAAAACCGATATCATAAATATTGATAAGAAAAGAGTTCGTGCAGCTCTCAATGTAGCCTGTTTTCTGCAAAAACATCAAAGCGACCTGCGCACTATATTGACTCATCTCCGTAATTTAGAGGTCACGACCAAATCACCTCATCGGATGAGCCGGACCTCACCGATTGACATAAATCTCCAGTCTCGACGTTATTTAACATACTACCTGCAAGTTACGTCAGCGTTAGTACAGGGGCCGTACACAGTCAAATACACATTTTTGAACAACGAATTCACACAGTATTACTTGATTTATCGGTCCCAAAAAATAATGTAGTAAGTAGATTATAGTACCTACTCATTTATGTGATTGACAGAATAAAAAAAAATAAAAAAAAAATAAAAAAAAATAAAGAAACTAATAGCTAAAACTTTTCTCGATAGAAAAAATCGTAAAGTGACCTCCAATTTTGTAGTTTTTCACTAAATACGATCTTGAAACTATAATAAAAGAAAAACTTAGCTCGCTCTCTAGTTTTGTGTTTGACAGTTTCCCAAAATAAGAAATAGTTTTACGTATCAATTAAAATAAATAAATAATAAAATAAACACGATAATGTTGTCAATAATTTAAAATATTTTTTTTTACGAATTTAAGTGGAAATCCTTAGGCGGTATTGACACGGGTCGACTTGGCAGGCGATTATAGTTAATTAGCGCTTTTCATTGACAATCGCTTTTAAAATCGAATCGCCATCTCATTGAAATTAGGTTTGCGATTAGATTTTACAAGAGATTGTCAATAAAAAGCGCTAATTGATTAAAATCGCCTGCCAAGTTGTCTGTCAAGTCGACTCGTGTAAATCACATTAGAAAGTCTTCTCCGCTAGGGAGTGGTACTCCTTGTCTGAGCCTGTGTTTCCTGATAGGTTCAATCTGGGGGCCTTCAAGTCACGAGTGAATAGGTTACTTCTAGTTACTTCTAGGTAAGCGCATTTTCATCGTAGATCGCGTCATTGCTTACCACCAGGCGATCAAGCGCTTGCCTATCCAACATAAAAAAAGTATTGCGTATAGAGCAACTTTCAATATTTTTCATGTTGAAAGTTGCCCTAACTCGTTGCTATTCTTTCAGTTGCTCTTAGCGTAATACTTCGATAGAATCCCCTTAGTCATCCATTAAATGTTAATACATAGGTAGTAGTGCCTGTCGATTCTGTAACGAAACTCAAACCTCACTTCGTATCCCACTTCACTGCGCGGAAGTTTTAAATCATAAATTAGATAATGGCAGGCTGTTTATTTAATCACAAAAGACTTTGGATAGCTACGGTAGCTACCTATAAACCTTTTCCATTCGGTAAAATAGCTTATACTTAGCTAATTTCCAATAACAAATTCACAGGAAGTCAAGTGAGGTTCGAAGTGAGATGCGACTTTGGTTACAGAATCGCTCCCCTTAGCGTAATACTTCGATAGAATCCCCTTGGCCATCCATTAAATGTTAATACATAGGTAGTAGTATAATAGTTATGTAATGATGCAAAAACCAATAAAATAATACTGACTTGTAAGACCAGGGTCATTTTTACTCATACCTATGTTGTTTGTTGTTGCTCATATTATGTTTGAAAAAAATCTTTAATGCCTATATCCTATCGTCATAGCTTCCGCCATAAAAAATAATGAAGGATCTTTAAGCCTAAGCTTAAAGTTATTTTAAAATGCGTACAGACCACGTAACATGTTATATTACTTGTGTTTTATAACACGTCCACATTATGTAACCTTGTTAATCAACATTGCAACATAACACAATACTGTACACATTAGAATAACATAACAATGTTAAATAACCATTGTCGTTTCTCGTTCTTCAGTGCTATCCGTAAAGTAACATTGTTACACATATTAATAACATGTTTTATAACATTCAGTATCCACATTATCTGAAACATGTTATAAAACAATGTTGTATAACATGTTAGTTATATAGTCTGTACGCACCTTAAGAAACAAATCAAAGAGCTAGTTGTGAACATGCCATTGACTCACTTCTTCACTTATTGTCACTGCAGTTGTACAAGGTTGTTTAATATAACTTAAGTATACAATTAGTACCACAGAATAAAGAAAAAAATCTATGTTCTGTGATTTGTACACACATGTTATTTAAACAAACGTGATAATTCTCTATACCAAATATGAATCAAACTCCAAAAATATAACAGTTCATCATAATTCATATCGCAAATAATATGCGTTAAATCTTTATAAGGAAGTAAATATGGTGATTGCAATAAATGTGAACTACACGTATGTTTGTACACTTCGGTGTAAGTACACTTGTGACTTCCATAATATAAAAATACGAAAGACTCACATCTTTCAGTTTTTTCAGTTGCTCACAGCCTCTGAAATTTTGGTTTAGTTATAAACATTATATACATATTTTCAAGGTGTCGCCATCTCTGAGGTCCCGGGTTCGATCCCCGGTTGGGTCAAATTAAAAAACTAACTTTTCTATATTGGCTCAGGTCTGGGTGTTTGTGATACCACCGTTTTCTCTAATTTCCATAACACAAGTGCTTTAGCTACTTACTTTGGAATCGAAGCAATGTATGTGATGTAATAATAATATAATATAATATTATTATTATTATTATTATATTATACATATACGAAACCGCAAGTGATCTTTATGTTTTTTGATAGATGAAAGTAACATTCTTCCTGATAAGTTATTTTTTTTCGATCAATCTCTACTTATTAAAAGCTAAAAATTTATTTGATTCATAGGAATAAAATATCTAAACTCAAATGAGTACAAAAAATAGGTACCTAAGTAATAATACTAAATAGGTATTATTAGTACCTCGGCATATATTACAATGACCGATTGGCGTCGCGTTGGAACCATACTATGAATAATATTAACATAATATAGCAGAAGTGTCAAAAGCAGGTAATATGTCGTTCTATGTATGCTGACAAACGGGGCTCTAACACACAAACGTTATGCAGACAAAATATTTATAACAAAACAGTAGTTAGACTCAACTTTTTCAGTAAATAAATAAATAAATATTTGACAACATCACATACATTGCTCCGATCCCAAAGTAAGTAGCTAAAGCACTTGTGTTATGGAAATCAGATACAACGGTGGTATCACAAACACCCAGACCTGAGCCAATATAGAAAAGTTCATTTTCTAAATTGATCCAACCGGGGATCGAACTCGGGACCTCAGAGATGGCGACACCTTGAAAACCGGTGTGCAAAGCCACTCGACCACGGAGGTCGTCAAAAAGTATTGAGTGACTGATTGAGTATTAACAGTTAACAATCTCGATGGCGCAGTTTAGCGCCTGGCCCAGCGATTGCGGAGGTTAAGCAACTTTCGCAAGGGTCGGTCATGGGATGAATGACCAAAAATTTATTATCTCGAGCTCCTCCGTGCTTCTGAATACACGTTAAGCCGTTGGTCCCGGCTGCATTTGCAGTCGTTAACACCCACCAATCCGCATTGGGCCCGCCTGCTGGGTTATGGCCCTTCCTACTTATCCACCCATAAGGAAGGTCTATGCCCCAGCAGTTGGAACATACAGAAATATTACTAAGAATAGTTGATTTAAAACAAAAAAAACATAACTCAGACAATAGAACTAATTGAAAATTTTCATGAATAACTCCATTAAATGTATATACATGATAATGCAAAAAATTGATTTTAGTAAATAGTATTCAATGTGATGATAGGTACAATGTGATTACAACAGCTTCACTCGAGAATGAATGGCAAAGAGTAAATTTTACAGATTAAAATATTACATTGTTTTGTTGCGCTCTGAATTTGGTCACATCGTACATAGTTAATTAATTTGATAGCATTGTATTTGTGAATACCTATTGAAATTAAAAATCATACCTTTTAGATCGCACCGACCAGGGGCCCTACCGGCTAACTTTTCGAACTTCAGCGGGTCTGCCGAGCTTCAACTTAAAAAGAGTGAAGTAAAGTAAAGTAAGGAGTTTCGTATTGTACTATTCGCCGAAATTATTTAGAAGATATCAATGTTCGTGTGACATCATGAATTGGGGTTCGCCTTTTTCTCCCGATTGGGGGTCGATTTGTCTGTTTTAATTTGAAGCCCGGCAGACTTTCCGAAGTTTGATGCGTAAGCCGGTACGGCCCCTGTACTGACTACATTATTACCAGTACAAACTACATTATTTATTCATACTATTTCAAGTGTCTCTATGACTTATCGTAATCCATCACTGACAAAAAACGACTTAAAGAGAATTCTAAACGAAGTCAACGTAAATATCAATGACCTAACAATGATCGTGACTTCATATAGTCTGGAACTAATATAAAACAGGTGTATTAGTCAAACCTTTTTTAAGAATTATTTCAGATCGCAATTTTAACTTGTCGGTAAGGATATATATAAATAAATAAAATGCGCTCCTTTTTAAAATAGCACCAATTTTACGACATTATATTTCACAATTGGAATTCATAAAAAAATATTAATGAAGTTAACCACAAGTAGGTACTTGCATGTAGGTACATGCACGGATCAATTCGCTAGTGGAAGCGGCGGAATTTTCTAGTAGGTAGGTACTTTTTACATTTTCCCAGTCCCATGGGCGCGGGTTCGAGTCCCATCTGAGGTGCTACGGGTGAGTAGATTTTTCTAGGATTTATTTATCTTAATATAAAAATAGCATTATGAAATGCAAAACCTCTAAAATGTATTAAGTATATCTACATAATTAATTAAAAATCAAAATACTATAACGATCTCAAATTTTTTATGAGCTGTCTCAGGTTTTTTTGTAGCCGTTTTACAGTGACATTTAAATTCAATAAATTTACTTTGCAAAAATGATGATTGAATTAATTTCAGATTTAAAATACATCATACAGTAAAAAAAATATTTAAAATTAATATCAACTAAATTTCAAATCTATGATAGTGTTTGAAAAAACAGCTTTCGCATTCAAATAAAATTCATTAAGCATTTATTTACACAAATTAGTCAAGTATAGGTACCTACTACAATAAAGATGAGCATAAGAATTGCTATTGATTTCTTCAACAATTATTACCAGTTGACATTTTGTTTGATTAACTATGCAGACGTATTGTTGTAAAATTAAGTGTTAATAAAGAATAATTTAATTTTCTTAAATTGCTTCCTTACAAGGCACTGTTAAACTGTGGCAATACCGCAGAGTGAAGTTTACATAGTGTAGTTATATCCTTTGTTTTATTAAAACACAGGCGAATGTGTTTCGTTGTTTTATCCTTTTTTCTTCTTTTTTTAACCCACGAGCTTGAAAAAGGATGATATTATGCAGAGTGGAAACATGACGGTAGTTGGACGGATGACACCAGAACTAAGTTCCCTTATTACTTCGCAAAAAAGTGATACGTGCTGGAACATGTGTTTCTATTTAGGAGTTTTCATTTTTTTAAATAAATGAATATTTCCTATATAACATGTTACAAAAATACCCCTAATGCCGAATATGGTAGATAGGGACCATCAAACTGAATAACTTTTACTATGGGACCAACTTTGAAATCACGAAAAAAAAATCAGCTGTTTCATACAAAAAAATAATTACGAAAATATCAAAATGTATGAAACGGCTGATTTTTTTCGCGGTTTCAGAGTTGGTCCCAAAGTAAAAATTGTTCAGTTTGATGGTCCCTATCTCACATATTCGGCATTAGGGGTATTTTTGTAACATGTTGATACTCTTCTAGACTTCCGCGCGTACAGTTCATTAGCAATAAAACACTTTTTACGGATTATAACTATGTTTCCTTTCAGTAAATTTGCTATCATCAATATGAAGGGTACTTCCGTCTTTTTCCATCCATTCCATCCTGTATATACGTTTTATGCTTTTAGTTACATAACTCAGCAAATAAACCGATTTCAATAACTAATATTTTTGCAAAATCTGGTTTGATAAGATCTTTTTATGAGCAACACGTCTTGTTATGTATTATGTGGCACAACTGAAATAAGGATAACTTTGATTTATAGGTAGGTAGCATAATTTATCCTCCAAAATGAAAACACACGTTCCACGTATCAATTTTCTGCGAATACATAAGGGAACTTATGTTCCGGTGTCATCACCTCATGAATATGCAATGTATAATCTTTATCGGTTGATGTCACTTATGGATGGATTTGTATAATATCTTATTTATTAGAAATTGACTTCCTCTCTTGAGTGTGGTATTTTATTTTGCGTTATTATTTACACTCGTATTGTTTTTATTAAATGATCTTAAAACAAATTCAAGGCTAATGATAACCGTAAAAAGTTAATGATAACCGTAAATTCATGAAAAAAGCGATAAAGAAATCAAAAAAAATTGATGAATGTACTAAAGTAACTACATACAATCTATCATAAAGAAATCTTTATAACTCTTAATTTATTTAATTAGTCACGCTTTATTTATTTTATTGTTGTTTTATGCCGAATCTATCAAAATAAGCTTTAGAAATAATACGCAATTACATATTTTTTCCGTCGTTGTGTTTATCCGGTTATTACGTATTTCAAACAATATTGTTCAACAAAAAAGTGGCCATTACTGTTTTTATCTCATCAGAATTGAATATCCTCAGTATAATGGTTGGTAATTATGGTGAGAATTTGAAAACCATTAATCAAGTCGTTCTGCAATTATCGATCTTATATCGATTTGGGAAAACATGAAGCTTTTTAGGAAAACAGAATGATAAACTTTTGCCTTATTTTAAGAAACTGATTTTAACCTATTTTATTTTATTCGAGTAGACTAAAGAATAAATCTAATTAAACATTAAAAACTTCAAAGATTCTTAGAAAAAATAATTTATCTACACTTTTGTCAAAACACATTATAGTGTATCCAATTTTGTTTTACATTAATTCTTCTAAGTATTTTTACGCGCCTGGCTTTTTTGTATTTTTAATATTTTTTAATATTTTATTTTTTATAAAACCACTGCTACTCTGTAATCTCCACATATTTTTTAGCCATGACTAAGTATCAGCGCTATGGTTCCTAATATGCATCTGCTTCTTCTTATAACATCGGAATGACGTATCTATTAATGTTACGCTGTTTCCTCATAATAATAAATTAAAATTCATTGAAAAGTTATTAGCAGATAAGGTCATCAAATACAATATTACTAAATACTTGCTAATACGTAGTAAGGAGGATTTTAAAATAGACATAGATATGTTTACTTCTTATTATTAAGAATTAAGTTATGAATGAGTAGCACGGTGGCGCAGTGGTATAACGCCTGGCCCATCGATTGCGGTTAAGCAACTTTCGCAAGGATCGGTCATGGGATGGGTGACCAAAAATTTAAAATCTCGAGTAGGAACTCGAGATTTGCATGCTTCAGAAGGCTGCATTTGCAGTCGTGAGCACCCCCCAATCCGCATTGGGCCCGCATGGTGGGTGGGTGGGCCCACCCATAAGGAAGGCTTGTGTCCCAGCAGTGGGGACATTAAAAATGGCTGATGTTCAAGTTACTAATTAATATTTAAAAGGCAAAAGTTTCAAATGACAAAGGAAAGGTTCCTTGTGGAAGTACTTTTTGGACAAAATAAACACAATAGATGCTAGCGCGCTAATTCTGTTAATAATCAAAACGGCTGAATAAAAAAAGATATAAGTTTAACTTGCATAATTCCGCAAAGTCATCCAATTAAATGCGTTCATAAAAACTAACGGGAACATATTATTTGTTTGCTTTTGTGAATAAAATATAATTTATGTTACTCCTTTCAAGTTAAGTTTTCATCCCATACCGAAAGTGGAGCCCTCAGGGATTTTTATTTAATAAGATGTTAATAGAAAAGAATTTTAATAAAACTGCTTAAAGAAGCCGTATTTGACACATTTTATATTTACTTCAACGAGGGAATGTAGTGATCCTAAACCTTCCTGAACCTTCTAAAAATACTAGACTATGGGCCTTAAAAATCCACGTTAAGTTTTATTAAATATCAGTTGTCCCATGGGACTACTGGGACAAAAATTATGAAATATATTAGTAGGTATCAGTTGTCCCATGGGACTAGTGGGACATAATCATCCCACCTGTCCCATTATGGGACTGGGTCAATGGGACAGGTAGGATAGACAGAAATTGTGTATTGTAATCAAAATAATAAATAAAATTCACTTTTGGTCTGAAAAATAGCTTCTGAAAAATCAGTACAACTATGCATAAAAGTATTTTGTAACAAAAAAAAATATCATTTCGAGGTCGATGCAGTATACAGAAAAAAATACATAGTTACGAATATATTTATATTCATCAGGTGTAAAATAAAATGGCATCAAGATGACGTGTTTTTTATTGAAACAAGTTTCTAGACGGATCGCCGTGAACTTGAACTTGCATCAGAGTGGAGCCATAAAATCAGCGATCATTAATCACGTATTTATTTATTTTATTTTGGGGGAGCAGGGCAGAATTTTGTGAATGACAAGTCTTGCTGTGTATCGTTTGTATTTTAAAACATCAATGTCTTGTTGTTTGGCACCAGTTTAAATTATTTTACATTCATAATTAAACTCTGGTTTTTATTTGAAATATGGTGAAACCGTTGAAATCAATCATGAAACAATCTAATACAGTAGTCGATGTAAGTAATAGTTAATGGGCTATTTAAATGTCAATTTTAGTTGATGAAATATTACAGTACCTAAATTAAAAATGAGTACTTTCTCATACAATAATTTAAAATAGTTATGTATCTTGTTAATCAGGTAATAATACAAAAGTTTCAAGAATATTATACACTTCTTAGACTTTCGCGCGTACAGTTCATTAGAAATAAAACCCTTTAACGGATTTTTGCCATGACCACGGCCCCTGGAAAGGTGTCGAAACGTCGGGAATTCAAAAACCAATAAATAAATAATTCTAAAACAACACCTGAATTAATAATATACGCGCTGTAATCCGAAAAAAGTGTTTTATTTCAAGAATATTTTTTTGCCCTAAAGAAATATCACATACTTACGCTTTCTTAGTGGCCACATGTAATTATTATTCTGGAACCATAGAATCACGCAGATTTAGAATCAAATCTTATTAAAATTGACAGGATTGAACCACGTCTTTAAGATATTTCTGATTCAGTATGGACCCTGAGCCATATTATGCTGCTGCTCCAAGGCTGCTGTGGCTAAAGAGCTTTCCTGTTACCGATTACAATTTTTGGAAGCACGCGATCATTCTGACTTTGCATTTCTAGAAGTCTGTCACGTAATCTAAACAAGTAATATGAGTTCTTATCTTGGGCAATCTTTATAAAAAGGAGATCGCTCATTTTTGTATGCACATTGCTGGTAAAGACCTTTTCTCCTGGGCCAAATTTAAAGTGCCTGAAAAAATGTACTCGTACAAATGAACTTGGTTTCATTAGCTACTTTCGCCCACAAGTAGATACTTAATTTAAAAATTATTTATGGTGAAAATCAATTATCTATTTATATACATTCATATTTTATTTTATTTTATTAATACAACATTACTTTACATTTCTGTAAAGGTGCATTTTCAAGAGAAAGACATTCATTTCTTCGTCAGTAAATCTATTACAATAACTAATAAATTCACAGCATATTTACCAACCGATTATTTTTAAGATTTATGGCCACATTGTTACTCTGCAACTTATTTGATACATGATATTGTATTAAAATACTTTATTGAGATCCTGTTCACTCATTGTATCGAAATCTACTAAAAAAGGCAAAAACTTAATTTAATGACATGATGCTTCAAGATGAAGAACAAAAACAAGTTTGTTTATAAATAATCGTGACGTGTTTTAAATTTGTGAAGGATTAATTTTGTAAATAATTAATCATATGATATTGTTTTGTCTAATAAAATAAAATGTCCTTTCTTGGTTATTAATTTTTCTGTTCTGTGTATATTTAGTTAAAGGACTGAAGTTACACATACTAAAATATAACGAAGGGAATCTTTTTACCGGTACTATATAAATAATAAAATATATAAATATAAATAAATATTTGACAACATCACATACATTGCTCTGATTCCAAAGTAAGTAGCACTTGTGTTATGGAAATCAGAGATAACGGTGAAACTACAAACACCCACCTGAGCCAATATAGAAAAGTTCGTTTTCTAATTGACCCAGCCTGGGATCGAACCCGGGATCTTAGAGATGGCGACACCTTGAAAACCGAGATACAAACCACTCGACTACAGAGGTCATCACGTGCATGAACGTTAAAATTCACAGCCTAATTTTTTTAAGTCCTTGTTTTTTTAAATTCACACTCGACTATTTTAACGAGTACCAGTATCGAGTACCAGTATCGGATAGTATCGACTGTCCATAGAAGGAGGACTATTAATAACGATTATTATAATACGACTAACACGAACTTTAATAAAAACGTGTGACGACCATTAAAACTACTCAATACAAAACTTACAACTATAAGTATTTTTTTCATAATTGTTTATTTGCAAACGATGCCGTGGCCCGCCACTTCCTTAGGACTAAGAGCACTGAAAACTTTTGTAGATATTTCAGAACTTATCTATGACCCACGAAGTAGGACATTGCACTTATTTGTTCTATAGGAAAAGTACAAAACTTTTCATACAAAAGTCATCACTAGGCGAAAATAATTGAAATCCTTTAAGACGCCATACAAACTTCCCATACAAACGTAATACCAAAATGATTTACAATATGAGCATAATTAACTAATCTTGTGATGCTATTCAGATTAAGACAGTATATGTCTAGGTTTCTATTAAATAAAAATTCCAGAATACCAACCCAATTCAAAATAAATGCTAATTATTTTTTTTCATACAAATGTAAATCGCATTATTTTTTATTTGGATTAGTATTTTGGATTTTTTATTTAATAGAAACCTAGACAAATACTGTCTTAATCCGAATAACATTACAAGAAGAGTTAATTATACTCAAATTGCAAATCATTTTGGTATTACGTTTGTATGGGAAGCTCACTGTTCGCCGGCGTCTTAAGTTCATGACCAATGTTCTAAGTTGCTGGAAGACCTTCTAAATGCAGTTTGTATTGTAAACATCAGGTTTATGTGACACAAAGCAACATGACCATTATCCCTTTATTTTAAACCGGTAAATAGCCGCAAAGGAACTCGTTAACTTTCCGTAGTTTATTTTTAACAAAACCCCATTATACTGCCGAGAAACATAAATAAAGAAAAATAACTGAGTTCGTTCCTGAGTTCCTGGTAATAGGGAATCTTCAAGGTTAAATCTTTTGTTTTAATGTTTTTAACACGTTTTTGATGTTAACGCTTCATAATTTTACGATTTATTTGCACATCTTGCAGAGCTACCTGATTTAAGGCAAAGATAGGCTTTTAAGGACACGGTCTTAACAGATACATCAGCATTACACATCGGGGGGAAAGGCCTGTTACAATGAGAAGAAAGAGCAAAGTTTTGTGGTAAGGTTTGGTGTACCGAGGAGCTCGGTGGCGCAGTGGTATAGCGCCTGACCCAGCGATTACGGAGGTTAAGCAATTTTCGCAAGGGTCGGTCACAGGTGGGTGACCAAAAATTTATCATCTCTAGCTCCTCCGTGCTTCGGAAGGCACATTAAGGCGTTGGTCTCGGCTGCATTTGCAGTCGTTAGAACCCACCAATCCACATTGGGCCCGTGTGGTAGGTCATGGCCCATCCGTCTTGTCCACCCAATGAGGAGGGCCAAGTCAAGGTTTGGTTTTTCGAAAACTACATATCAAAAATGTATTCTTCAGTTACAACAATTCATAAAAATCTCCTTTTAATTATCTATATACTTGTACCAGGAGACTCACTCTTCCATATTTTACATAATTTAAATTCTCGAAATAATACCTATTCAAATTTTAATATTAATATGATCTTTTTTTCTCAAATGAATGTCCAAAATATAGGTAACGCATAGATGTCGTTTATGCGACAAAATGTGAACTTTAAACTTGGATTGGAAACGTTGGGAAATAAAAAACCCAATAAATCCCAATTAAATAATTCGAAAATAACACCTGAATTAATAATATACGCGCTGTAATCCGTAAAAAATGTTTTATTTCATTTATCTCTAATGAACGGTACGCACGGAAGCCTTATAGTGACACGCACTTGCGGCCGGTTTTTTTGTTCTGTGGTCTTACTAAACTATCACTCTGTCACCATATTTGTCATAATTTTGACTTTTATACTGTCATATTATTCTTTCAGTCACAAAAGCTTTTTGTTAATTGAATTTCTTTACAAAATTATAGTGGATTTTAAAGATATTTAATCGTTTTACAGGAAATTATATAGGTATGTGATCACATTTATAATTTGAATAGAATAGATTATGAAACTGATATTGTTGCGGTCCATTCGAGCTTTTGCTATGATTTATTTATTCATTTCGGTGTAAGTTCGGTAAGGTAATTAAAATATAAATTTGTTATTTACTATTTATGATTTGTTTTTTTTTTATTCGTTCCGAAGAACAAGCTAAGGTCTTAGACCATACTGCCTCGTCATTAGCTATATCTTTTTTAAGATTTGTTAAATTTGTTTAACCAACCACATGAAATAATGAGTGAGCTAAAAGACAGTGAGCTGGGCACAGACCTAGCTCATTGATTATATATTTTACTATGACCTAGCCCCCTAGCCCTAGGTTTTTAATGTTTTTATACATTGTTTAATTTATAGCTTAATAGTTTTGAACTGACTAAAACTATACAAAAAGTTGAGTGGAAAATTTTGCTTCTTTATTGCCTGGATGTTATAAATAACAATAGCATAATAAGAAGTTTATCTTTACTTAGGTCGAGTAGTATTTTATTAGCAAATACATAAACACGGCTTCTTGTCGTTCTAGCGTGACGACCTTCAGAATAACTAGCAAAACGCACGAAAACCTCGGAAAATACATAACTATTGCAAACGAAAAAGTTAAAATAACTGACATAACCACATGAGATTGATTTTTTCAAAATCGTGGTAAGTAATTTTATTTATTAATTGACACGAAGAAACTCAGGACAATGAAATCAAATTAATTGGTGAGTACCTAAGTAATTATATTTTTCCAACGTCTTCAATAAATGCTCAGTCAAACACGGAGGCCTTATAAATTGTTGTTAATATGCTTCAAACATTTACCACGAACTAAAATTTTTAGTAAAAAACTGTACACTGAAACATAAATATTACATAACAAAATATTTCATGAGATTGAACTTTCATTTCAACGTGAAATAAAACATTGATCTATGTATTCTTTCCCTGTAAATATAAAAAAAAAACTCTGAAAGCTTACCGTAGCGGCGAAGATAGTCACGAAACGATGCATTTCAATAGATTTATCACAGGATGACTCTCACGAAACTTATGAACAAACGAGACGGCGGCGTAGGCGCATCTCGTATATATGAGAGCAGCCTCCGATGACGTCACGCCCCGCACCCCGCAGACACAAACCCGTTTGAGCCATCTTCGCTATTCCAAAAACAAATTCTGCATACATTGCCTTTTCCGTGCGATATTGACTTCTGTGACGCATGAAAACTACGCAGTGTGAAGCTAAATTTAGATTTTGTTTGCTCTCCTCGTTGTCATCACCAATTGTCGTCCATTTGTCTAGCCTGCGTCTACTATATTACAGAATTTAAGGAACGATTACATGATTTTTCACGGTACATCACTTTGGAAAGATAGGTTATCTTCCCATCAATCAAAAGTGTCATTCACCCATGTTTTTCATGCGAAACCTTCAACTTTAAACTTACAATATTTTTTATAAATAGTAATTTGATGAATGTTTGTTTTTATTTGGGTATTGTATTAATGTAGACCTAGGTAGCTAGAGGTTCTGTGAGCTGTAGACATCACTTTGGGACATTTTTTAATATTTTTCGAAATGGCTGAAATATTTTTTCCCCAAATCTCCGCCATTAAGAAAAATTTAATCGACATAAATAAATCCTACAAATATCGAAGCTCATAAAATTTCACGAAAATCAGTTGAGAAATGCGACCTGTCGAGGAGAACAGACGGACAGCTGGACATACGAAAGCATTTTTTCCCAAGCTGAAAAGCTCTGCAAAAGGAAAAGTACAAAATCTAAATATCTATGCCAACATTATTTAACAGACTTCAAACTTAACTACGATTAATTAAGCCATAATTGAACCCTTCAAAAATCACTTTCTAAACATCAAATATATCCATGATATCATAATTGCGTATCACTACTACTTGACCGGTAAATCACGGTGAATCATCTTTTTGGACATGATACACAAATAATAGCTTACGAGCAAATAATAACAAAAATGTTATGTTAATGTACCTTGAGTTTGACGTTCGTGTTTAAAAACGAATTATATTCATAACTTTTTATCAAATACCTACTTTTGTGTGATTTTCAATAGAAAAATATCTGAGGCTGAGTTTGTATCAATTTGGTTAACTGCTGCTACTAAGTTGTATTACTTAACTAATTCTCTCTTTGAAAACAGTTACTAAATCATATTCTTCTTAAAAATAGTAGGACCAATCTAGACTGTCCACAGACCAAAATTCATCTAAGCTATATAAAGAAATGAGGAATAATATAAGCTTTTCTATGAGGATAATAAATAATCTAATACATTAAATAATTTACTTTACTCATTTTACGTAATCATTTGCTACGAGACTGCGAGTGTTTGCACATGAGTTTACTTAAAGTTAAAATCAGGATGATTGACATCAAACTGAAAATTGCATCTAACCCAGGAAGAAATAAATCAAATAAGCCTGACTAAGTATTAAATTTAGATTTTTCGCATTCACAATGCTATTTTTGTATTAAGATAAATAATATTAGAAAAAATACTAGAAAAAATCGACTCACCCGTATTCGTAATCCCAAGGGTGCGGGTTCAAGTCCCGTCTGAGGTGCTACGGGTAAGTCGATTTTTTCTAATATTATTTATCTTAAGCCTGACTAATTATTGTTAGGTTTTATGTACTTGTAAATGACGAAGGGATCCTTCGTCTTTTTTAAATAAAGCCTAGTGGAAGCCTATTTCAAGAACCAAGTCATCTAATAAGTACAACAATAAATCGCACAACTGATTTTTTTGTTGATGTAATGTAACTTACTAAAGTGTACCTTTATCGATTCCCATTGGAGGTATTTAGTAAGAATCATAGACAACCTGAAAAACTTCAGTCATTGCTTCTAATACGTATCATCCATAATCATTTACTCTCCGGAATAATTGTACATCCGGCTCTACTAAATCCGTCGAATTGAATGCAAATTTTATGCCATGACTGGTGCGTTGCGGTCGCCGATGCGATCGTATCGTCCGCATCGGATCACGAAAGACCAAGGTTGGGATCATGAAGTTTGGGTCAGCTCATCCGCTGGGCAGAAGATTTAAGACTGTACAACCATTAATAATGTATACAACTTTGAACAATGTCATATTCGATCAATCTCTATTTTTCATAGTGTATATGACAAAAAAGCAAATAAAAAATGTAAAATGTGAAGTAGTTTTATGATGTCACGTCACAAGTAATGGTGTGACTGTATGAAACCGTATCAAAACAATTCAATTCAATATTTTATTACATACCATAAAGTGAATACATAGGTGGTAATCGACCGAGCGAGCGCGAAGCATCTCCGTTTCAGCTTATGTCCGGCTGTCCGTCTGTCTGTGTAATTTTGTGAGCAGGTTCGATAGTTATATAAAATATTATTGACGATTCAGTTTTTCGAAATTTATCGAAAAAAACATATTTCAGCCATTTTGAAAAATGTCACAAACGCGAGGTCTTTGTGTAAAAGAAACAAATTAATTTAATAGGTAATTTAATAGTTAATCTATTTAAACTATTAATTGGTCGTTCACCTTTTTATCTCGACGTTTGTTATGGTCTCCCTGGGGCTATGGGATCGTGTCTTAAAAACGTTACCTCCAATATTGTATGATAAAATGTTCCCATGATGTAACTTTTAATTAAATGGTTTCACGGTGACTTACGAAATCGAAAATGATCAATTTCAATGTCGAAATAAGATCTTTATATTTTTGTTTTTCTTTTATTGTGTGTACTTTACTCTTTTTAGTCAATTCATAATTTATAGAAATATTTATATTAAGAATGTGTTTTGGTGTAGTTTTAGTTGTAGCTTAATTGTAATTTTTAATTTTTATTTTAGTGAGATAACAGCACAGTTGATTTTTTCTCAAGATAGAGCCTTAAACTAGGAGTACAGCGGTACTTTCTCATTACAGGTTGAGATTCATGTCACAAAAGGAAGCTGGGCGGTGATGTCGCAAGGCTCTGTTCTACCTCCCTCCATAAACTAAGCATAGTAACCAACTGGTCACCCGTTAGTATCAGGTGGTATTAGACGAATCCTCTGCTGTTTGCTAAACTAACCTACCCGTTTATTAAAGCAGGAACAGCAATGGGTAGCGGCCAATCTGTACGCGCCACTCACTTCCAGAACCCTGGCCCTGGCGAGAGGGATGATGTCGAAGATGACATCGTGGACGACCACCACATCAGCATATCCAACAAAATGGTATCCCTTACATATTATCATCATCATCAGCCGCACGACACCCATCACTGCTGGGTATAGGGTAATAGGTCTCCCCCAATTAAGGATCCCCACAACCTAGGCATACCTACGTATGTATCACATAACTGCTTCTGTGATTGTTATGCAAGATCTTCTTGTATGGAATAATTCGTACTTTACTATATTTTTTAAAGTATTCTTAAATGTTTAGACATAGGGCCTGTTTCACAATCATAAAGTAAGTTGAGTAGCTTACTTGACAGATGATTTGACAGTTGTGATATGAAAAATATGTCAAATCATTTGTCAAGTAAGCAACTTAGAACTTACTTTTACATTGTGAAACAGGCCCTTAGTCTTATAAAATACGTCTATAAGTATTTACCTACAAAACAAAAAAAGTGTCAACAATTTGTGCTCATTATCACCATGGCTCGAAATAAATATGATCGGGTATCGCAGAACCAGGATTCATTTTTTTCAAAACGAAGTTTTATTTTTATTAACTTGGCATAAATATAAACACTGAGTTCATCGTTTTTCTTGAATCTAGCCTTACATAAAAATACGACCCTTTGTAAATTCATACATTTAAATTAGTTTGATTCAAAGCAGCTTAAAATGCACATAAAATGCGACTCTACTACGATGCAATAAAAGTTATTTTATTTTTTGCATTAGTTTTTAGTTATTTTTTGTGGTCCGTTGTATATTAAGGGACTCGGGTATGGATCATCTTTAACCGTTACTTGGATTTATTTAGCAATTCCTTACACGAATCTTATAAACCGTTTTCGTCTCCATACCGCCGCCAAAGTACCGTTGTTTCATATTTTAGTCAAATAAATAAGTAGGTAGGTAGGTACTTAATCTAGATCTACGTGCAATAATAAGAGAAACAAATTATTATTATTATTAAAAATAATAGCTCAGCAATTTCTGAAAATTAGTTTTTAAATAAGGTTTTCGGAAGGCACGTTATGTGCATTTGCAGTCGTTAACACCCACCAATCCGCATTGGGCCCGCGTGGTGGGTTATGGTCCATATGCCTTATCCACCCATAAGGAAGGCTTGTGCCCCAGCAATGGGGACATGGACAGGACAGTTTTTAAATCTACTGCAAATAATTATAAGTTTAGAAAACCAGCACCAAAATAAGCTTTTCATGCGTTTCCGGACCAATGTTTCTTTTTTAAAATTAAATATGTAAGTAGGTAGGTAACCTTCCTATTTACATATTTAATTAATTCGACAGTAAAGTCCGCAAGTTAACTATTATAGCTTCCGAACAATATCAAATTCAAATAAAATCTGACTTAAGTGACTCGGTAGCTCAGCGGTCATAGCATTGGACCGGATATCCAAAGGTCGCGGGTTCGATTCCCGTCCGAGAACATGATCTGGTGCAAGTTGTATTTTTTCTAGTATATCATTTAGTATTATATAAAATAGCATTGAGGATGCTAAAATCTCAAAAATTAAAAAAGGAATTTATATATTTAAAAAAGATTTTTCCAAAGCTAGCTCGTTTGTATTAAAAAATCTATAAATGGTGGGCCCTATTTTTTTTTAGTAGTTTAAAATTAAGACGAAAACCATTGAACTAGTACGTTAGTACAATAAACCTCAGTGACGAAAACTGTCCAACTACTTTTGAGTAAAAGGGCGTAGTTTGCACACTAGCGCCGCCATTGGAAAAAAAACACAGTGCTTAAATAAAGACGAAATTGTAAATTATCTCTCTAATGTAATTGTGTCTAAACGAAAGTCTAGAAAATATTGTGTAAGTGATTAAAAGTACCGCAAAGCTTCCTCGGATTGCACTACAGAATGATAATTCGTAATTTCGTCTTTATCTAAGCAACTGTTTTTTTTCCAATGGCAGCGCTAGTGTGCAGACTACGCGCCTTTAAGATCGTATCATAATGTTTTAATGAAAATCCGACTCTCAGTGGATGTCGGCCGGCAATGCTAAAGTAGTTAATCCTGAGAATGAATAATAATTTTATGAAAGTGTGACCTTGGGGAACTATAAAATATCACAAAAAAGATTATGTCATCATGATGCTCTTACTAAAGGTCACACATAATGATTAATTTAAATAACTAAGAATTCGTTAGTCACATATCTAATCTTTCCTCTTAATTGGTCTATTCATAATTTAAATCTCCTTTGATTTAATTTAAAAGTTTTTAATTTTCCTCGTCTCAAAAGGTTTTCCTTCATTAGCCATACGATAGGTGCACATAACATATTTGATTGATTACTTACTAGCTTTCGCCCGCGACTTCGTCCGCGTGGACATACGGAAAGTGTCTACCTTTAACCGGAATAAAAAGTATTCTGATTTTTTTTCAGGCTATAAAACTATCTATGTGTCAGTCCAAATCCGTTTAGCCGGTATTGCGTGATTGAGTAACAAACAAACAAACATCTAAACATTTAAACTTAAAAACTTCCCGTTCCCGTTTCCGTTCCTGGTCCCGGTCCCGTTCCCGTATTATTATTCCATACAAAATTTCAGCCCTTTAGCGCTGAATCATGTCCACCGTGTTAAACTTCGAGATAAATGCCATTTTCGCAATCATCATCCCATAAAACCTCAATTTTAAGACTTCTTTTTCGATTTTGAGGGGTTTTTACTAATTTACCCCTAAGGAGTTGAGTTTCAGAAACTTGTTTACTTATTCGTTTTTAGAAGTAGGTACTCCTGCGAAGTTTCAAGTCGATGTCAATTTTTTTCATACAAACTTTGAACACCCATTTCACCACTTTAGGGGTTTTTATCAGAAAATTGAAATAAAAAATTAACCAGGATTTGCGTTTACATTTGAGATTTCAATAAGTAAAATAACAAGTTATCAAATTGTTTTATTGAGTCGGGTTTAGATTTTCAAGCTTATAGAGAAAAAAAAAAAATCTTGCTCTGGGAATGCTACCACCAACATGGCGCTGTCTTTCACTTCATTGGTCACGTAAAGTCACGTTTTTTAAGACGACTATATCCCTCAAGTAGCGCCCTCATCTTAATTAAATTTATTGCTCGCTAAGTACATACATAATGTATCGAAAATTCACATTATACAAATTGTCAGTTATTTATATTCAGGTGGAAAGATTAGTGGAAGATGCGACACTGGCGGGCGGTGCGGCGGCGGCTGCGAGCGGGCCACCCGCGCCACCTCGCGGCGACTACAAGGACCAGATTTACATGGAGAAGCTCAAGTACATGGACGATAACCACTCGGAGAGATGCGGGTAGGCACCTTATTAGGGGATATCCCTACTATAAACTACAAAAGCAGTATTTACTGTAGTTGTTGAAATCTAAAAGGAGAAACTGGCAGACGGACGCATCAGTCCAGGAAAGTTTAAGCTATCGGAACTAGGAACTTGAAATTTTGTATGGATTCTTTTTACATAAGGCAAGCACTTAAAAAGAATTTTTGAAAATTCAACCCTAGGAGAAATAAAAAAGTTGTATTTTTTTAAATTCAACCCTTTAGGGAGAAATCCACGATGTCGCGGAAAATTCTAGTTACACTACCTACTTAAAATCAGTAAGCACCTAAAAAAATATGGATAAATAGCATTAAGTAAGATTTACGTGTGATACTTAAAGTTAAGTAACAAAAGAACAACTACAGAGAACAGCGGATATGCCTATTGCCTATTATAGAAATCGTAACTTAAGTAACTCGACCTTGCAGATCTCTTAGCACCCGGGTTCTACTTCCAAGGAACTGTAACAGCCACTCAAATGTATTAAATAAACATTATTTTACCGGATGACCAGTTTTAGCACCAACTTGCCTGCTTCGCGCAGTTTGCTCGTCATACTTATTTACTGGGACAGTTTCCGGTGGCAAGAATATGTTTTTTTCCCAAAAAGTACCTTCAATATTGAAGATAGGAAATAAACTGAAAAGTTCATTCAAAGATAAAAAAATAACGCACACTATACGATGTAATACGTAACAATTAAAATTTTAATAATTAAAGTTTAAAAATTAATCTAATAGATATCGCCACGAGGTTGACACTGCTTTTGAAAAGCAGTACTATGTGCTGTTTGGTAGGTTAGGTATTCTTTTAGTATGTATATTCTAAGCTAGATGGCGCTTAGATCATTTTTAGAATGGGTGTTTTTTTCCGCAAAATTTCGAAAAACTGGCTCGACAAAATATTTCTATGTTATTATCGAACCTGCTCACAAAATCGCATGAGAATCGATTGAGAAATGCGTTCTGTAGAGGAGAACAGACAGGACATACGAAAGCATTTTTGCCCAAGCTGAAGCAGAGATGCTTCGCGCTCGCTCTGTCAATAATAATGAGTCCGTAACTATAATAAAGTATAATTTCATTTACAAGGCGTTTTAATCCTAATGATGTGAAATTAGCCACTATGTGCGTAGCCGTGCCGTGCCCCACCACTATTACATCGAAATTGTGTACTGCGCATCGTCTCACGCGCTGTTCCGAGCCACCGCCAATAAGTTTGAAACGCATTGTACCCAATTTTTTTTATCAGTTTAACAGTGAACGACGTAAAGTCGACAGTAGCGCGCATAGAAATCCGCACGGCCAACATGTTCAGCCCCGATCCAGTGTGTAAGGAGTGCAGGGAGCAAGTAATAGACTGCTACATCAGCGCCGAGACGCCGTCCGACGTCGTCAAGTGCTGCGACACTATAGGTGGGCTCTCTCAGTCGAGTTATGAGTGCCTGTATTATCAGTGGCTCTACCATGAGTTGATGCAAACTGTTTACGTTACCGTAAACTATCGTTTTCTCTCTTTCACTCGCATTGACTGAGAGCAGTATATCCGATAGTTTACGGTAGCGTAAATTTTGCATCAACTCATGGTAGGGCCACAGTTTGTTTACTATAGGTTACGTTTACTATAGGTACTCGATATCGACTGTAGTAAGCAATTTTGTAGAATTTGGCACAGCGCCTCTGGCGGAAGCTACAGTTAACTAAAAGTTTTCATACAAATGAACTACAGTCGTTATCGAGTATAGTAAGCGTAAACTCAGTTTGCGCAAGGAGCAAGCAATAGACTGCTACATCATCGTCATCTTTCAACAGAGTTATCTGAATAACTATCAACTCATTCATCTGTCACTATGGCCAGCCCTGAAACTAAATTTCCCTTATGACTTCTGACTCTTCTCGAGTTTAGGGACGGCTAATCACAGTTGACCTTACGCGCCCATACGGGCCAAGCTGTACAGTGTCGAATTTATGATACTTAGAACTCTTAACATAAGCATTAAGAGTTCTCATTTAGCGACATAGTGACTATGTATTGAACCTTTATTGACAAAAACCTTTAGCTAGTAAAAATAAAAAAATAAAAATTTTAGCTAGTAATTATAACATTTATAACAAAGTTTCCATTGCGCAGGTGCATTCAAAAAGTGCGTGCAAGATGAAGCAGCGATCAGACTGCGCGCGCGCACCCAAAAGGAAGCTCGCGAACATGCTCGCCGCTCGCGACACGTCGCGCACGCTCGTGAGCATGCTTTGAAAGACTTGAACAACCCACTACCATGAGAAAGCAACCTGTCTTGAATTATTTATTATCGATTTAAAACTATCAAAAATACTGCGTGGTTAAGTAAACTCTAGTCTCACCACTGACATTTTTAATAAATGAACTTATCGTATATCGTATGTCAGTATCGTCATTCGTAATAATAACAAAATATAATTAATTTATAATATTTTTGAAAGTAAATAAGTACCTATTATGTGAAGGTAAATACGACTTTGTAAATAATGTATATGCTTACAATAAAAAAATACAAACTTGATCAATTATTTCCTCTTTATTTTTAGTTTTATTTCGGTCCCCATAGTATTTTTTTTTATCATAAAATCATAATGACTTCATCTGAGCCGTAAAACTACCTATATGATTATGTACACCATAATATCACTATAAACCACGGATATGTTCTAAACTACGCGGCTTTAAGGTTAAACGTTCCTTGTGCACCGATTCCTTATTATAAATAAACATTACACTGGTCGCTGGAGACAATAAAACTTATATTATTAATTAAAAGTCACTTTCTTTTTCACGTCATCGGGCGTCGGCTTCTTAATCTGTGTGAAGGGCTTGGGCACGCTAATAGCGACTTTATCGTCGAGGGTGTCGTCCGTGGGGGGGGGCGCGGGGGACGCGGCGGCGGCGGGGCGGCGCGCGGCGGCGGCGGCGGCGAGCGCGAGTTTCCGTCGCAGGTCCCGCAATTGCGCGGCGCTCGCCAGCTGCGCCGCGCCGCGCGATACTACCTCACTGCGGAGTTGCTCGCATTCTGACCTGCGTAAAGTTGAATAAATAGCGAGTTCAATATGACATCAGCCATGTTGGGGTACATGTAGCATACTAAAATCTATAGAACGAGCATTCCGCTCAAAACATAGCATTACACAAAAATTACAACTGATAGGGCGGGCCTTAAAATTCTGGCATTCAGTTGTGAAGCACAAAGCGACTGAACAATGGATACATAATAGCGACCATAATTTGTATACTCATCGATATTTCCTATACTAAAACAAAAAATATTTAATACATATGATACGTTATCTCTGCATCTTTTTGCCTTCTTTGAGACTTTTACTTTGACTATACAGGACGTCATTTCAAAATAGAAACTGCAATTACTGTAAAGAACACTAACATTTATCTCCGGGCACGTGGCTTGCCCGACTAAATGCTGTGCAGGTTGTAATTATTTAGCCCTCTGGTGACATTTAGCTCTATCAGCGAATAACTTTGCCGACCACTGACCTAAATGATGGGAGCTGAGAAAGGGGCGGCTGGTACTACACAGCCTAGGGCGGCCAAGACTGTAAATCCACCACTGGGTTACACCGAATAAAGATTCACGAAACCAGCCTAATTTCTTCAGTTAAAGTTGCATATAGTACTAATTAATTCCAAACACAGACACTCACTTTAAATGCTCCATGACCCCAGGCAGCCAATCATGACCGGTTGTCTCACAGAGCTTGCCAAACCAACGAGCCAACTCTCTCCTTTGCTTCTCACATAGTCCTTCCAACTGGCTAATTCGCTCTTCATAATTTTCTGGAATGTGTATTTACTTATTTAATCACTTGTGTTTGATACTAGTCTTATGACTAGAGCAAATACAATGTTGGGTTGCAAACAATTTGGTCACCATAATAATTTCATACAAACATCAAGAAACATACTCGTTACGGTTTCATTGATAAAATATTTTGACCATCTCTGCAAAGATATATCTCAATGGATGATTTGGATGTGTCAAAGAAATACTGACACCTCTCGATTTCCTCAAAGAGTAATAAATGTAAACCGCAATCAGGGTCCATACAATGATTTTTATTTTAATATGGAATTTATTGAAATCATCATTATTTTATTGTATGTTTGAGGAAATTTAAAGGTTTTTGCAGTTGTTTTAATTGCATAATGATATGTTGAACATTTGGTCTAGCCATCAATTTCTAAATCATTGCAGAGATGTTTCATTTTTTTTATCAATAAGACTGTGAAGTGAGCTTGTTTCTTTATATTTGTAGGAAAATAATTTTTCTTATCTAATCTAATTTCTTCTTACAGGGAAACTTTTTGATTAAAGTGCAACTGCCAAGTTCACTTGTAAAATCTTTATACAATTTTTTGAAATTTACCAAAGCAACACTGGGTTACCAATTTTGAATTTAACATCCAACACAATAAGGTTCGAAACCAAGTGGAGTGGCAGTATTAGATAACAAGATCTTCTGATTACAGCAGTGTTTCCCAATTTGTAGTACTCATACCCCCAGGGGTACGCAAGGTTTGCATCAATGGGTAACACAGCAATCTCATAGCTAAGATATCATACATCTGATTTCATTTTTTATTTACCATTCCTGCATTATGGGGTATGTAATGCTTGAGGTCTTTCTTTGAGAGGTATGTAAAAAAAAAGCAATTCAGAACCACTGGTTTACAGTAATCATAAGAAATATATAAATATTGAAATCTAACCGATTAGCTCCCTATCATGGTGCGCAGTAGCTCCAGCTTGCTGCTCCCAAATTGTCTGTTTCTCATGAAGTAGGGTGTCTAGCTCTGCTTGCTTATTCGCTAGTTCCCTCCGGAGCTAAAATATACCCAGAACAGTTGAATCAAACTAAACTCTACCAAAGTAAAAATAAAGCAGAATATAAGTCTGATATATGTTACTACACAGCTTAGTTGTATCAGTAAAACAAACCTCTCTAAGTATATGTACATATAATAATTGTTTTTTTTGCCTTACTAACTACAGATATTTATATTTACCCGAGAATTTGTTTGCTTCATTTGAATTAGATTCTTGGCCATTTCTTGCCTTTTATCTTCCACTTCAGCAAATAAAGAGTTTCCTTTGGTGGCTGTAAAAATAACATTTTAAAGCAACATTCTTCAACTATCACTAATTTGATATAAGTACTAATAGGAGTATTTTATAGCTCAAATAGATTTTATATTCAAGTTACCATGTGGCTCCAAGTCCTGAGCACTAGTATACTGATGCAACATTGCCCTAGCTTCTGCCAAGTCAGACAAAGCCACAGCCTCCCTCTCCCCTGCGGCTCTCAGCTCCTCTCTTCGAAGTTCCGCAGCCGCTCTCATCTCTCCCATTTCCAAAATAAACTCCTCGGCCTTCATTCGCCACGACAACACTTCAGCTCGCGCCTCTTCTAAGGCAGCTTTAGCAGACGCAGCGTCAGACAACGCTGAAGTAACGGCCGCTCGAGCCTCCTCTAATTCCGAGGTATCACGCTCCGGACTCACACGCTGTTTACACGCGTTTTCTTCCTTCAAACGTTTTATTTCCGTCTCACACTTTTTCATCTCATTAGCGAGCCTTTCCGACAACTCCGTTCGCTCTTCCCGCAGCATAGAAATCTCTTCTTGCAACGATGCAACCCTCGAGGCTGCATCATTCTTTCGTCGCTCCTCTTCCGCTTGGTAACTCTCTAACTCAGCATTTAAGTGACTCTGAACGTCCAAAGCTGTCTGATAACTCCGTCTGGTATCGTGTAACTCTTGCTTCATCACATCATAACTATTGGATAAGTTTTCATATTGTTTTTTTAACAAATAATATCGTTCACTTAGTTCACCGTTTGTTACCTCTTCCATTTCGGTTAAATTAGTTTTATTGCTTATAGTTGAGTAATCCATCAAAATAACTTATTGGTTTGTTGTAAAGTTAATTATATTTTTTATGTTAAATTTAAAATTAGTCACAAACAAAGAAACTGATTGTATATTTTTTATTTTTTGTCGAACTAAATTCGAAAATAAACGTTAAAGTTGTTGACATTGACATCTAAACCAAAAATAATTTTTGTCTCACTCAAGCTAAGGTCAGTAACCATTCTGCCTGCACGGAATGGAACAGATCCGTGACGGCATAGTAATTGTCTACAAATTATGTAGGTATAGTGATGAGATGATAAAAACGAACACTAATTTGCTGCAAAAACGCAGTTTCTTTTGCATTCACAACAGTGGGATAAACTAAACGTTTTACATAAATCGCGTTACACAAAGCCCAGTGTGCAGGGCCGATATTGGAACCAGCTTGCAGGATTACTGCATGCAAAGCGATTTTAATTTATTGTAGATTTACAATAATTTATTTAATAATTTTTAAGTATAATATCGGCCCTGCATGCTTTAAATGGCTTTAAATAGCGTCAGGGCCGGATTTAAGGGAGGGCAACCGGGGCAACCGCCCGGGGCCTCCACAAGAGAGGGGCCTCCACAAGAGAGTGGCCTCCACATAAATTGATATTAAAAAAAGAATCTTATATACACAACGAAAGAGTACCTACCTAATATTACGATTTGAAAACATACCTAGTAATAATAAATGAGACCAACTCTGAAATCGCGAAAAAAAATCAGCTGTTTCATACAAAAATTTTAATCGAAAATATCAAAATGTATGAAACAGCTGATTTTTTTTTCGCGATATCAGAGTTGGCCCCATAGTAAAAGTTGTTCAGTTTGATGGTCTCTATATACCATATTCAGCATTAGGGGTATTTTTGTAACACCTTGTATAACCTATTTGAAAAATAATTAGGGGTATCCACTCCCTTGTTGTCCCGGGGCCTCCACACCTCTAAATCCGGCCCTGAATAGCGTACTCAAAAAGCGGAGCTTAAAGTTGGAGTGTCTCGCAATTATTTGGGTTCCTTAGAGCATTAAGATGGGGTTCTAAAGTGCAAGTAGGATAAACTGCAGTTCTAAATAATTTAAATATCTAACTTAATAATTTTCTTTTCTACACCCATTTTCATTTAATATACATAATAAGGGTTGGCAAAAACAAATTCTGTTCCAAACTAGTAATGAAGGCATCTCTGTCTTACAAACTCATCTTTGTAAATATTCACTGTATGTATATAACAAGTGTGAAGTAAACCATGTACATACTAAAACCACGCAAGCTGTGTTTATACTTAAACGTAGACGTTAGGTGTCATGTCAATGTCAATGTCAGGTGCGACGCGACTGTGCGTCAAAAGTCAGATTCACAGATGAATGTCAGATTTTCATGGGGCGGTTTGTGTTTCTCTATATTTATGTCTCTGTAATTTAGTGTTAATAGGTACTATTATATTAAAATTAAAAATTAATTGGTAATTAGAATTTAGTAAAATGGCTTCTCCTCCTCCCACTAAGCCACCTAGAGGAGTAAAACAAGGAAAGGAAACTGTAAGTCTGAACTCATAATCACTTTTTTCACCTAGCAGTTTACTATAAATAAACTGATGTAGATAGATTGAGAATCAATAATAATAATAGGTACTCAAAGACGATCTTATCAAGTTTACTAGTTAAGAAATAATGTATGGTTTTGTTTATTTACATGCAATGATGGCTTACAGAGTGGACTTCTCATGTCAGTGATCCGCACCTTATCTGCGAGTGAAACAAATGAGCAGCGAGAAAAAGAGAGGGCCAAGTTAGAGAAAGAGTATAAGAAAAGTGATGCAAGATTGGATGAATTGGTAGCTGCTCATGCACAAGAGATTATGGAAGTTATGCAGGTGCTTATTTTTAAGGCTTACAGTTTTAAACATTGATATAAAAAATTATTAGGTTCTTATTTTTGCTGTAAGAAGAGTTCAAACATAACAAGACCTAAATTCATGGTACTTACAGATTTCTCATCGCTAAATTGCAAACATTAACAAGTACATTCTTAAAAATCTTATCCAGAAGTTTAGCAGTGTGAGCACAGCAATGACAGTGTGGGGGCAGCATTGCGACGCTGCAGTCGCCCGCCTCGCTGCCTGCCGCGGGTTACTGCAGCTGCGCAGGGATGACTTGAAACGATTGTGGGCGGACGCTCGCACTCATCATTATGCTTTACAGATGTTGACTGATATGTGAGTTATTCTTATCTTATAATACTAAAAAGCATTTCCAGAATTATTGCTAAAGTCCCAGATTCAGAATCTAGCATTTCATCATGACTCACTCTTTGTTATTGGTTTATCCAATCAAAGGTGTTGTTATTTATGAGGCACACATTGCAGTGAGCGCGTGGTAGTATCGGAGCGCGAGACTCGTGAACTCATATCCGGCGGGCGCGTGCTGGCGGCGGCGTACACATTGCGCGCCGCGCTCGACACCGCCGATACAACGCTGTCTCATGTGGACGCACTGCATGCAACAAGGCAGCATCTGGAGGTGAGTATACAATTTTTTAAATTTTGAGATTTAAGCATTCACAATGCTATTTTTATACAATACTAAATAATATACTAGAAAAAATAGGACTCGCACCAGATCATGTTCTCGGACGGGAATCGAACCCGCGACCTTTGGACCGGATATCCAATATTATTTAGTATTGTATAAAAATAGCATTGTGAATGCTTAAATCTCAAAATTTAAAAAGTTATATAGCTTTCTCATCTTAATCAACTGTTTAAAAATATCTGGAAAGATGTTCAGTTGAATGTCGAAGTTAATTCCTTCTACATTGGTGAGATGGCGCTGCCTTGCAGCGTAAGAGTTGATATACTAGAAGAAATTCGACGTTCCCACTAGTGACTCGGTAGCTCAGCGGTCAGAGCATTGGACCGGATATCCAAAGGTCGCGGGTTCGATTCCCGTCCGAGAACATGATCTGGTGCGAGTCCTATTTTTTCTAGTATATTATTTAGTAGTGAGTATACAATACTGATATAATCATTTTTTTGCTTTATAGCTTTTATTTATTGTTTCATTTACATAGGCTAAGAAGCGAGAGCTGGTAGTAGTGATAGTGCGTCGCATCAGCGAAGCCGTGTACCGCGGCGATCGAAGTCCGCTGCTGCGACGAGTATCTGCGCGACGACGGACCGCGCTTTTGTTGGCAGGTTAGTGTCATATCGTTCCGTAAAATAATGTCAAATAGTCAACCATGACATATTATCATAAAACTGACCATGCTAAAAATATTGGTTTTAAAACAATCTATTTGAGTTTGTTCTGCTGATGAGTAAAATCTTCAGCTGATTAAGCTAAGCAAAGATACTTGGCTTACCTGGCAGCGTATCTTTCCATGAAAGTTGTAAAAAAATTATTAAGGAATTCGTAATCTTTGCATACTGTTTAGGTTTCATAGACTACAATTTTGTTGTTACACGAATTAACTTAGGAATCTTTTATTTCTAACCACAATGGGTTAGTGCTTGGCCTTCTACTCACCTGATGTTAAGTGACGATAAGGCCGAAGGTATAAGTGTACTACACCTGGAATCCTCACTGAGAACCTGGCTATCTTACCTCTAACTGCCGTAACACATTGTTGTTATGGCCTCAGAATTGGTAAGATCTTGGTTGCTAGCCAGGTAGACTTAAAATAAGCCTTTCCACCAACCAAACAGAGTACAAATGTACTCCCCTCCTGGGAATCGAACCCGGGACCCCTGCGTCTTACACGGGTGGGCGAACCACTAAACCACAGAGGCAGTTAAAGGTTAAATCTTATAGAAATTAACCCAATCATTTATATTTAGATAGAACTTTGACCAACCGAAAGAATGTGGATGATATAGATTGGTCGAGTCCTCCCTCATCAGTCATTTTAAGGTTAATATAACACCTTACCCTTTTATAATTTACTGCAGAGCTGACGAAAAGTGAAGAAGTAACAGACGCGTACCTACAAGACATCACGCCGGAGTACGAGGCGTCGCTGTCCGAAGAAGACAAGACATTCGAGACCACCGTCATGATATCGCTAGAGGCGTTGGGCGTGTTGGACCAACTCAAGGAGGCCACTGAGGTAAGAACTAGACTCTAAATCAAACATATAGAGTTTACTATCAAATGTCACGAGTACGAGGCGTCGCGTCGTTGTCCGAAGAAGACAAGACGTTCGAGACCATCGTCATGATATCGCTCGGGTCGTTAAGTCAAAGTTAAAGTAAAAAATATCTTTATTCAAATAAACTTAGTAATTAACCGCTTTTGAATCGTCTTTCCTTCCACCCGTTCCAGACTTTTTAACTGACAAGAAGGGGCGCAAGAAACTTATCAGCTTTAACAGAAATAAGTAACGATATTTACAAACTTAATAGTGTAATATCTAATGATATTTTTAGCGTTTTGAGGTTGTTTGGTGTACGAGTGTTAACAATGATAGCTTGGTCCATTCAAACAAAATAATAGTCTACTACGCGTTCACTTCATCATTGCCGCTACCTCCCGACCCGCTTCGTCATACCGCACCCCCTGCGTCGGCTTTCTAGTACGGCTAGCAACGCAAAGCTTAATATTTGTTTCTGTTGATTTGATCATTACGTTTGTTATTTGTGTTGTTATAATGATTAAAAAAGTAACGTTCCTACATAATGGCGAACCTAACTTGTTATATAACTTAATGACACTCTTTGAACAAGAAAAAAATGAAAAACAGTTGAAAAACATGATTACTTTTTTGTCTACAGTACCGTTAGCTATGACGTCATAACGGTCGTCGACGGCAATCACGAAGTGAACGCGTAGTAAATTTTCAACTCTTAATGATATGCTTAAAAAACCTTAATTGGCAATAACAAAAACTAGTGGCTCTGTGAGCTGTAGAAGTCACGTTTGTGACATTTAAAAAAAAAATCGAAATGGCTAAAATATGTATTTTTATTCAAAAAATTTCAAAAAGCTGAATGAACAAAAAAAAGCAATATAATTATTGAACCGGCTCATCACGGGAATCGGTTGAGAAATGCTACCTGTAGAGGAGAACAGATGGACAGACATACAAAAGCATTTTTGCCCAAGCTGAAACAGACGATTTGCTCGGTAAATAATGTTTAAAAAAAAAATAACAACTCTTTTTTTTTGGTAAAAATACTTCTGATGCTTCCTATCTTTGACATCAATAGACAATTCAAATTAAGTATTTTAAAGATTAATAATATATTAGAAAAAATTGACTCACCCGTTGGCACCTCAGACGGGACTCGAACCCGCACCCCTAGAATTCCGGCCCAAAGCACTGACCGATTATGCTACCGAGTCGCTAATGAGAGCGGCGAAATTTTCTACTACTTTTTACTTCTTCGCTGCAAGCCAGCGTAATTTCATCAATGTGAGGAAATACCCCGACGGCCCCGACATTCGAAAGAAACATATTTCCAGATGTTTTGACAATCGATAAAAATGAAATAGCTATATATTAAGTATTTTTGCAGAAATTCAAAGTCCAAATCCAGAACGAGTTACTGGATGTAATAGACTCGGTCTCTCGTCGCATCATCGACGAAGGTGACGTGGAACCTGATGTGGAGTGCGAAGAGGACGGCGAGATACCGGACACGGACTGTGTGACAGAGACGGGGCGACCGCTCGCCAGGCTGGTGGCTACGCTGGGGCAGGAGTTTAGAGATTGCGCCATTAGGAATAGAAGGTAGGTTTGATTTCATAATTTAGCTGTAGTGAACATAGTTATTAAATAATTATTTATTAATTCTATTTTATTTATTAGGTAGAAACCAATAAACTACATACAGAAACAATCTTAAAATTACATTTGCGATCTTTGTCCTTTGCACGATCTTAATTATTACAGTACAGGTACACACAGCATTCAATTTTTATAACACACAAAAAAAAAGGATCTACGAGATGTTTATATATTTTTTGCAACAGGGACTGAAAGGGGGTCTTAAAAATTCGAAAAGTGAGGCTAGGCTAGGGCATTATCTAATCATAAAATGCAAAACAAAAATATATAAAATTAAAATTAAACAACTCTGAAACTACAAGATTTAGCCTACACAGAAGAGTTTTTTTTAAAGTATAGTAATTTTGAAGCAAAGATGTCTAATGATTCATTAGCAACATTGTTCTGCGTATGACAGATTCATTTTAGTTATATTTCTAAATTAAAATGATATTTTTAAATAAGATAAAAAATAATGTTTGTTCCTTTATTCTATACGTTCCTAGACCATTCATCCAATTAGATGAAACTTTGATGAGTTGTTTTGCATACAGCTTTCTAACTCAAAAGGAGTACATAAAAAAGCGGCCAAGTGCGAGTTGGACTCGCGCACGAAGGGGTCATGTTAAAAATCACATTTGTTGTATGGGAGCCCCCTTTAAATACTTGTTTTATTTTAATGTTATTATTTATTTTAAAAGTGAATAATTACCTAAATATTCTGTATTTCAAGCGTCTACCTGTTGCCGTTATCAATATCGAGCAAAAACGAGCAATAACATCACGTTTGTTGTATGGGGTGGGAGCCTTAGATATTTATTTTATTCTGTTTTTTACACACACACACACATGGCTACTTCTTTTGAGAACAAATAAAAACTTACCAAGGAAAAGTAGCAATATCACATCAAATGAAATGAGTTTGGCGAATGAATGTTATTAACAATTATAATTCCTTCCCGAAGGTTACTGCAGCTGTGGCGCGGCGCGTTACAAAGACACAAACTATCAGATTCTTACCTGCACACTGAACAACATTACTGGAGCGCTGTACAACAAGTGGTAAGCGGAATTACAACATTTACAAAACTTTTTATGAAAAAACAATTCGTAACAAAATAAATAAATACCAAAAAAAATAGAAACACCTTGGACGGGGCTCGAATCCGCACCCTTGGGATTTCGGCCCAATGCACTGACCAATTATGCTACCAAGTCGCTAGTGGGTAATGGGTGGGTGGTATTTATTTATATTAATATAAAAATAGCATTATGAAATGAAAAAAAAATAAAATACGTAACAACATTGCTTATTTACTTTTTCTCATCTAAAAATTGTACCCCTTAATGGGTTTACGCAGGAGACTAACTTTTTGTACGATGTCTGCGATGGTCTTTGATATCATCAGAAAATCATATTTTTTCTGTATTGTAGAAATAGCAGTTTGCGTATACTGTTTAGTGATATAATGTTTAGTTTAAAAAAAAAAAATTCAAAAATAGACAAAATCATTTCTAATTCTCACTGGTATTTATCTGGTACTTCTTAATTCTTTAATTCTCATAATGTTCTTATTAAACTTTATTAAGCTCTGTTCATTTGTAAGTTTAATTTGTAATAACAATAACCAACATATTGTATTCTACTCGTAGCTTCAACTCCTTCTAACTGAATACTTGGACATTGAGAGCGTGAACTTAGCCGCAGTGCGTTCCACTGGAACTGTCATTAGCGACGCTAATACCGAGCTGCGGATCACCGACTACTTCGCCAAGAAACGCCCGCAACGACGACGCACTAAATTGTTCAAGTTGAATGGTAAGTTATGAGTTTATAGTGTGAAGTTAACCACTGTGAGACTTGAATGGTAAGTGACAGTCCAATTAGCCGCGGTGCGTTCTACTGGAACCGTCATAGCGACGTTAATACCGAGCTACGGATCACCAATTACTTCGCCAAGAAATGGCTGCAAGAAACAACGAGTCATTGAAAAACGTTTTTTAAAGGACAGAAAAGGCATTATGAAATGTAAAAAATTGCCTGCTTATACCATAATTATTTTCCTTTTTTCTAAATAAGAAAACAAAATGTAAATTTGTCTTCCGATTCTCTTCCGAATATAATCCGTGCGCGATGAGAATGGGATGATACCTTTTGGAACTGAGACGCGCACGGTCCGTCGGCCAGCCGTAGCGTCGGCAAACTCGCGTAGATGCTCGTATAATGCTAGTCTTGTAGAACTGTGTGCGTGGATTTCTGCTCGGGTTTTATTTTAAATGCTAGATTTATATATTATTGTGTATATACAAGGTGTTACAAAAGTACCCCTAATGCCGAATATGGTAGATAGGGACCATCAAACTGAACAACTTTTACTATGGGACCAACTTTGAAATCGCGAAAAAAAAATCAGCTGTTTCATACAAAAATTAATTACGAAAATATCAAAATGTATGAAACAGCTGATTTTTTTTTCGCGATTTCAGAGTTGGTCCCATAGTAAAAGTTGTTCAGTATGATGGTCCCTATCTACCATATTCGGCATTAGGGGTACTTTTGTAACACCTTGTATATTATTTTTATCCCTTAAGGCATGGATGCACAGACTTATTAAGACTAGGGGCCACTCGGGCAAATTATGAACTGATGGTGGGCCACCAGAAGTATAGGTAATTAAAGACAATGAAAAATTGATAATAATGTATTCAAATTGAAAAAGAATTTATTAATTTGAAGCGTGGCACTGCATAGTGCTTACAATCTTTTTTATATTTGGCTCAAATTTACTTGTAGCAACACGTAAAACTGCTTCCAAACTTTCATTTGCAAGGCGGTTTCGATTTTTTGTTTTATTATTATTTAGGATTGAAAAGGTTTGTTCACATATATAGGTAGAACCAAATAAGCTTGCACATTTCAGAGCGTTTATGCGCAACTCTTTGTACGTATTTTTATCAATGCAGCGGTAAAAGTTCAGCAAGTCTCCTTCGTTGAATTTGTTGCGTAAATCTTGGTCGTTCTGAATGTCGATAATTTCTAACTGCATTAACTCTGGCGCATTTTCAACTGAAATCGTGAAAGGATTGCTAAATATGTCCAACAGAGGTTTCACTGTTTTAAACTCCGAAAATCTGTCTTGAAAAGATTGAATCAAAATATCTAGCTTTTTTACATAACTGAAATTAATAGCAGTTTTTTTGAATTTTTCAGCCATTTTCTTATAATTCGGAAAATGATTGTAATTTCCAGAATTCAATTGCGATCTGAAAAGTGTCAGCTTGCATTGAAAGGATGATACATGTGCGTAGAGCTGGGATATCAGTTGATTTTTGCCTTGAAGCCGTGTGTTCAAGACATTCAAATGATTTGTAATGTCAACTAAAAAAGCCAAATCACACAACCAATCAGGACTTTTAAGTTCCGGGACGTCCCTTTGCTTTTCCGCCAGAAAAATATCAATTTCTTCTATTAAATTTAAAAATCGTTCCAGTGTCAATCCACGACTTAGCCACCTTACTTCTGTATAATACAGTAAATCTCCATGTTCGCATTCAATGTCATCAAGGAATTGTTTGAATTGCCTGTGATTGAGTCCTCGTGATTTTATGAAATTCACAGTCGAAACTACCACTTTCATGACATTTTCAAATTCAATTTTTTTAGAACAGAGGGCTTCTTGGTGTATAATGCAGTGAAACTGCATGAGATCTTCAGCGTTTAAGTTTTTTTCTTGCAAATGCTTTTTCAACAAAGTAACTAGCCCAGAATTGACACCAATCATCGAAGGAGCACCGTCAGTCGAAACTCCCGATAATTTCGATAAGTCCAAATCAGTTTTTGAACACTCGTCCAAAAGTACATTGAGTATATCAACTCCTCTGGTTTGACCTTTCAATGAACACATTCCTAATAACTCTTCGAAGACTTCAAAATCTTGAGTAACACCTCGTATGAATATAAGAAGTTGAGCTGTGGAACTAATATCAGTGGATTCGTCGAGTGCTAATGAAAAAAAATCAATTATCTTAGTTTTTTCATTTAATTGTTCCGCAATATTATCTGACAAAGACATAATTCGTCTTTGGATGGTCATACGATTCAGTTGAATTTTCTCAAACTTTTTTGCTGCTTCTGGACACATTTTCTTAGCGGCAATTTCTATGCATTCTTTTACAAAATCCCCATCATTGAAGGGGCGACTCCGCTTTGCTATCATTCGAGAAATTTCATAACTAACTTCTGTAGCTGTTTCTGTATCTTGAATGGGTTTTGTAAACATAGCTTGTTGACCAATAAGCTCCCGTTTTAAAGACAAAACTTTTTGCTTTCTTAATTCGCCTGTAAACTTCGTAAAAGTAGGATGCTGCGTTTCATAGTGCCTTTTTACATTATATTCCTTTGCAATCGCAACAGAATTCTTGCAAATTAAACAAACGACTTTGTTATGCGACCATACAAAAAAGTATTTCTCAGTCCAAATTTCTTGAAACTGCCGATTTTCATCTTTAACCTTACGTTTTTTACTAGTTCCTGGCATGTCCATGTTGCGTTTTAATCCTGACTAGGATTACCACAGCACCTAAAACCAATTACAGTTCCTAATTAATTACCAAAAATAATTGATAAAATATGTAGATAAAATTAATAACAGTTTTACTTACGATTTCACAACACAATTATACACGGCACTTGACGGGAAATCTACGTTGAATGTGGATCAAAATATATTATAATTATGACACCGGCTAGTCGAGTTAAAATCTACACTAGAACTAACGACACTTTACTCAAATTAAAACCGAACTGTCGGTCGCTGCGGTTAGCGTGGCTTTTATACCACGCGCATAGAGTCGAAAACTGTCTGGAGAAATCTCGAAACCGACTCTGGAAGCTTCGTGTATCTACCTACGCGAGCTATCGGGAATTTGGGACTATTGCTATCTCGCTCGCTCGAACAGTATAACGCGGCGCGCTTCCTCAAGAAAACGAATTTAACCGAGATCAGCACGAACATTACCGACCGCTGTTACCGACGCATGCACGGCGCACCGATAAGATTGATAGAGCGCGCGCGCGAGATTCAAATTACTTTTCGAACATTTGTTATTGGTTTTATTCTGGAATAGAACTCAATATTTTCGAATGTACGAGAGTATTATTTTTGCTGTCGGCGGGCCACCAGTATTCGACCGGCGGGCCGCATGCGGCCCGCGGGCCGTAGTCTGTGCATCCCTGCCTTAAGGTTTGTATATATGTATAGTTTGTACGCAATGGTTACTCCTGTCAAACTATTTAAGTTTGACATTAAAAATAGAGGGGACAAAACATTTTGTAACTATGCATCTGCTCTACAATATTCATTACTAAGGGTGTAAGTGTTATTTTTTAAATTCATTTTTATTTAAATAAATTCAGAATTTTTTACTAACGCCTGACTGCTTAACTTTCATTTTCGATTTACGTTGACAAGGTCCCATCCCATTGTAATCGCGCGCGAATTATACCACAGACTAATAAGTGAAAAAGTACAGCAGATTAAAAGAGTATATAACTTCAGTATAAAATGACGAGTCTCCTTTCGAATACCGTGAAAACGCTCTTTGAAACTTTTTCACCAAACATTTTTTTTATATGTTTTTGTTTGTTGGTTGTCGTAACCAGCGGGCGCGGGCGCGGCGGGCGCGGCGGCGGCGGCGGGCGCGCGCCGCAAGCTGGTGTGCCGGCCGGAACCCGCGCACCTGCACGCCGCCTTACCGCACTTACATGCGTTGTGTGCGCACATCGAGCCGCTGCAGGGGTGACTATGCTCTCATGTCGCGCTAACGGCCAAATACTCAAACGATTCTTAGAGTTAAGGGCGATTGAAATTCAATAATGTTGTCACATTTGATAGAAACTGTGATTGTTAAAGTTAAGGAGACTTCAACCGAAGATTTTGGCTAAGAATTTATAACATTTTTACCTCTTTAAGTGTATTTAAAAAACCCAGATATTTTAAATTTCGGCAAAATGTATTTTTCTAAGACTTTCGCGCGTACAGTTCATTAGAAATAAAACACTTTTTACGGATTTTATTTCAAATAAAATATATTTTGTCAATTCTTTGTGACGTTTTAATCGACTTAAAAAAAAGGAGGAGGTTATCGAGTCGACTGTATTTTTTATTAAAAATCTCTACGTCTGTCATGCCCCATGTATGCTTCGGTAGACTTTTATAAAACATTTCTGTCGATCTTGCCGGCTTTTTATGGAAGGATTTTTTATTTTATTTTAAGATATATTGTATCGTGTCAGGGGCGGCGAATGTTCCCTCCGCGCGTTCATAACGGACTACGTGCGTTCGGGCGAGAGCGAGCGGCTCGCGAGCGCCGCGCGCGCCGCCATCGACGCCGCCATGCGCGCGCCCTCCGCCTGGCGCCAGGCCGCGCGCGCGCCGCCCGTCCACGGGTAATGTATTATACTGCCCGCTAGTACTCGCACTAGCGTTATGTGTGTTTGTTAATATATTCAGCTAAAAGGGAAGTACTTCCGCCGAGCTAGGAATGTCGCTAAGTGTAGAATGTCCTATTATTTAAATGTCGTGTTCATGTATAGGTCTCGCCACCGAGTAATATTCGCGTGCTGCCTGGAAGGCTGGCAAGCTGTAGTGGACGCAGCTTTGGCCGCGAAGCGATGCGGAGCTTGCGGTGGAGTCGAAGCATTGCGCGCTACTACAGGTCAGTTAAGTTCCTATTCAAGAAATCGTCCATTTTCTTAAAAACCAAATTTTTCTTTGATTCATCCCATTTGCTTTATTTGTAATTTTCCTGACTCGTTCCACTTTATAACTCGTCATTTTTGTTCTTGACTTGCCTCATTTTCTCAATTTGTCAATTCTTTCCTGACTCGTCCCAATTCCTCACCTTTTTTCTGATTTGCCCCTTTATTACCAATTTTATTCTCAATTAGTTCTCTGCCCGCATCTACGCCCGCGTGGACTACAGGTTATATCGTGCGGGTGGAGACCCGTGCCCAGCAGTGGTATTAAAAGTAACCTATGTCCTCCCCCAGGGACCCATCTATATCCGTCAAATTTCGTCAAAATCGGTCCGATTTCCGACGCCTAGAGGCGTGAAAACGTAACAGATAGTCAGACAGAGTTACTTTCGCATTTATAATATTAGTATGCATTATGACTGAATACTGAAACACTTCCTAGCTATTTGTTTTAGATAAGCTGTCCTTAATTTTAAGTAAGCTGTAATTTTCAAAATGTTACTTATTTGAACATTAGATGACCTTAACTTTAAGAATCGTAATACTAAATTAGAAAAAATATGACTCGCACCAGATCATGGCGCTGGCTTGCAGCGTAAGAGTTGATGTACTAGAAGAAATTCGACGTTCCCACTAGTGACTCGGTAGCTCAGCGGTCAGAGCATTGGACCGGATATCCAAAGGTCGCGGGTTCGTTTTCCGTCCGAGAACATGATCTGGTGCGAGTCATATTTTTTCTAGTATATTATTTAGTATTATATAAAAATAGCATTGTCAATGCTAAAATCTCAAAATTTTAAAAATTTAAGTATCGTTTGAATATTTGGCAGTTGAGGTGTTGATTATGATATTCCTCTCGTTCAGGCGCGCTAGCAGCATTAGCAACGCAATGTCGCGCGGCGCACGCGCGCCTGACGCCCGGCGCGGGCGCGGGCGCGGGCGCGGGGGCGGGGGCGGGCGCGGGCGCGGGCGCTGCCGTTAGCTCACGAGCGTCCCGATGGCTCGCCGATGACGATATCGTGAGGTTCCTACAGTCGCTGCCTAATTGGAAGGCGGCGTTGAATACTGCCACTACTAACGCGCAGGTAAACAAATTAATGATCAATGGCTGTAGTTGTATTAGAATGTATGACACTAGAGCTGCTGCTAGCTCACGGGTGTCCCGATAGCTTGCAGACGATTATATCCCTATTTTTTGAACATCCCCAAACAATATAATGTTGTTCACTCCAATTAACTGTAGGGAGTTTGTTTGTATGCGTGAGCGCAGCACTACAGGTATGAGTGTGTGTGTGACTGCTATTTAATGTGAATTTATTGGTATGATTTTTTAGTCCGAAATATATTATTGAAGCAACAGCACGTTAGTCTGATTTCTCCTAGTTAAGCTAAGTTGAACCTTATTAGCAACAACAAATGTTTTAAATTTCCATGGTTATCGACGTTATCACATTATTAGAATAAACTATATCGGTATTTACACCATGTACCTATTTATTTTTGAGACTCCGACATACTCCCCAAACATTGAACAAGGGCATTTTCGGAAATTTACCGTTGCTAACACAATGCAATGAGCGAAAAAGACTTGAGATTTATACTATCATAATATTATGTGCTATTCGCGCTCAATAAAAGTTTTCACACCTACAATGTTTTCAGTCATATATTTAACTGCAGGAGTTAAAGCAAGCGTATGAGCGCGAAGCTGAGATCCTGGGCTCGAGCCTGGGCGACGGCGCGGTCACTAAGCGCGAGATCGTGGCCGATGTCAACGCTCTGGCTGACTTGGCGCAAATGTGCGAGACTATGGTGAGTTTTTAGAGCGAATTGTATGGGATTTGACTTTTTATGGGTACTGTTAAAAGCACGATTCAAGCCACTCTCTATTTTTTAGTAGCGCATAGACATACTACTAGAAAATATATCGTCAATTTTATTGTCCGGTGACATAAGCACTTCAAACATTGTGTATTGTTTGAATTGTATCAAAAGTCTGCTCGTAGGTAACTTATTTTAATGATACATGCTGCAATCATACATTTGCGTGAGGCGAACAGGCGAATAGCGACTTCGCATGCATATCTTCGCTATCCGCCCGAAATGCGTTGTAGTTAGGAAAAGTCGGCGATTCTTAAGTTTAGTGCAAACGGCTGTAAGAATGTGTGAAGGCTCTTATTGTCTCGAGTTGTTGAAACGCATTAGATAAAAGTCGCTATAGTGGAAACGATTATCGATATACATTATGGTTTCATTTTTTTTGACTGCACATAACTTTCCCAGGACTGGTTGAACACAAACATCAAGACTCTCCCCTCCATAGTGGGTGGGTCCCCCGGCGGCGGGGGTATCAAGCTCAGCGACAAGTTCGTCAATGATATCAACTCTGCCGCAATGATATTCGAGGAGATATCGCATAAGTGCCTTCTGTTTTTACATTTGGAGGTGAGTATTTTTCATTTTGTATTTGGAAAATTATGATCTCCATTAATGTTGTTAACTTTGAAAACTTACTTTTATGCCACATTAACATTATGTAACTTTGTTGTAATGAACTCTGACAGAAATCGCAGTTACATTGCTGCTTTAGTAAGAACCAATGTGACAACTATCTTACTTAAAGCAGCAATGTAACTGCGGTTTCAATCGATTTAAATCGAGAATTGTTAGCAACAGAGTTACGTAATCAGCCCCCTGGTGTTTTTACACTTCATTATTTTGCAGAAGGTTGTACATTCTCAGTTTGCGTAAATTCCCTTTTCCAAAAGTCCACTTACAATTGAGCTGCCACTTTTATCGAGAGAAACACTCTGATGCGAGTTTAACGTGGCTTAAACTTTGCTCAAATTAAGCAGGGCTGCATCGCAACCTAATACTTCGTGGCTTCTTACTGGCTTCCCACCTCTTTTGTACAGTCAGGTTATACAAAACTGTCAAATATCTCCAATTAATTTTGAACCTTAATGTCTTCGCATTTAAATTTAAAATTGATTGACAAGATTACCCTGTTGTGGTAGCTCAGCGTGCCGTTGACTGTACATTTTGTATGAACTATCGCTCACTCGATTTTATATGTGCGTTGCTTCGATCATATAAACCCTAGATACACAATCCCATACTAAATGCGTTCGAAAAAGTGATTCCAACAGTGCTATACCGTTGTAGTTATAAAATACTGCCGTTGCCATATTATTTGATGTTTGACGTTAAATTTACGTCACAGTAACTGGTTTTAAATTCACGGCGGTGACAGTACTTACGATCTTATTTACATGAAATGCTTACGAGGTTGTCCGTCGCCAATCAGTAGTCACGTGTCGGTCGACGGACTACTCTTACTACTCTTTCTTACGCATCTGTGGTGTATAGAACACGTCCATATATAAATGTATGTACTACTTAGTGAATAAGGCAGTTATACAATAAACCTTTGAGTATAAACACGTCTCCTTTATTATTTATTATCCGCTTAAACTACGAACCGTACATGGCGACCCTGCCAGGCCTGCCTCGGGTTACGCGTTAGAGATTCCTAGAGTCATATATGGACAAGATGATTTCAACAGTGTTAAACTCAATAGTGGCAGTGCGCTTCGAACTTTTGTGTAAAAAACTATTGTCAAGTGCAGTTTACGTAACAAATAACTACAATGGGAAAACAACAGTCTAAAGACGAGCAGGTAATAATTGCTCAGACGGCATCCGGGGGAAATAATGGAGCCAGCCCTTCGCACAGTGAGGTATCATTTCACCTCAGCACTCTGAATATGATTTTAGCTGCGATATCGACTATGATAGGAATCGCTATGCTTTATGGAGTGTATCGAGTTTATAAGCGATGCCACAAGAAAACAGTAAGGAATGAGATAACGAGGCATAATGCAACTTTCCGAAGATCATTTGGACTTACGCGAGGTTTAGATCGCAAAATCGACGTTCCCGCTGGCGGCGTGTCATACAGCATCCCCGGCCCATTCCACGACGACAAACGGTGAACATCATATTGGACACATCGGCCCCGAGTGTAGGTGATAAGTGAAGTGATAGTGCACGCCAGATGGTATAGGTATAATATAAGTTTTAGTTTATATTACTATGAATAACTATTTTACTTATTATTTTCATAATAATAATATTTTGTGTACCCAATGTTTTAATATATAATGACTTTTAGATAAGCTTGTAATATGCGTATTACTTATGTCTAACCAACTTTATATAAACAAATAATAATCAACTAGAGTAGTTCGTTATATTATAATGATAGAGAACCTTAGAGACATTTACGAAAATATTTGTAAATTGAAGGAAAATCTCTTTAAGTTGGGTAAAAACAAAAGAACAGCAAAATTGTTGAGTGAAAAATTATTAGAAGCAGGTAATTTATACCAGCAATATCTTGTATGTTCAGAGGAGTTGGATTTGCAGATTAATAAGAATACTGTCGAGGGATGTGCAGTAATCGCAATTAAAGAATTGTCTGTACGAATAGAAACACTATACTCAAAAATAGAAGAATTTTGTAAGGGTTGTATTGTTGAACAGCAAAACACCATGGAAAAGTTTGACCTTCGCACCGCAGTGTCGCTCTTGCCCGTAATGACCGGAGAGGAAGACGTGACAAAAAATTTGATAGATGCTATAGAATTATATGAGTCAATGATTGATGAAACTAGTAAAAAGACCTTAATAAACTTTATTCTCAAAACTCGGTTATCGGAAAATGCAAAACTCAGACTTTCACAATCTTACGATAACTGTAAGTTGCTTATTGATGACATGAGAAAATTGTTACTTACTAAAAAATCAAGTACTGCATTGCATTCGCAATTAATTCGTGCTAAACAGCATTCGGATTCAGTCGATAATTTTGGTAAAAAATTAGAACAGTTGTTTACGGATTTAACGGTATCGCAAGCTGACGGGGACCAATCTACATACAAGGTTTTAAAACCCATTAATGAGAAACTTGCGATAAAATGTTTCACCGACGGCCTGCGAAATCAAAATTTGAGTGTTATCATTTCAGCTAGGAATTACTCTACATTGAAGGACGCGATAAGAGCTGCCAAGGACGAGGAGATTTCCAAGGTGCAACCCGAGCCGGAAACGTCTTTTTATATGGGCTATCGAGGATGTTCAGGTAGGAGTAATTATCATACTCAAGGTTATACTAGGTTCCGAGGTGGCCAAAGGAGAGGTAACAGTGTTGTGAGACCAGCTCAGCACGTCCAGAATAGGATACAACCGTCTCGTATTTTTGGAAGAAACGGTCAAAGACATCTACCACGGCGAGGTAACCAGAACAGAGGTAGATATAATAACTTTTATAGTTCACGTCCGAGAAGTAATACTAACAGTATCCGTATGTTTGACGTAAATGAGGAGGCTTCTGTAGAACCAAATAATCAGTCAGAAAGTAATTTAAATTTAGAAGAATTTTTTCGAGGCTGAAATATTGAATTTCCATAGCAGTTTTAATAATGCCGTAGAATTATCAGTCGGTAATAAGAATTACCGATGGCTCATAGATACTGGCGCCACGGTATCGGCTGTGAAATATGAAACAGTATCTCGAATGAACGTTCCAATTCATAATAATCATACCATTAACATAAATGGAATTGGAGGACAGTTGGTTACAGAAGGTTTTGTTTATATTACACTCTCCATTAATGGTTGTGAAGTGCCGCATAAATTCCACGTACTTCGCAACTTGACATGTGTACATGACGGGATATTAGGTTTAGATTTTCTCCGTAAATATAATACAAATATAGACTTAGAATTCAATACAATTACTTTCAATTTAAATAATTCGCGATCATTATGCTTAAAACTTAATTTAGGGAAATTAGGTAAAAACACGTACTTGTCTATACCGGCTCGTTGCGAAAAAATTTTTTATATTGAAACTTATAATAATAAAGAATGCATGGTTGTTCCGAATGAACTATGTAAAGGTGTGTATTTAGCGGGAAGTATTTGCAAGCCACAAAATGGTAAAATACCAATACAAATATTGAACACTAGGGAAAGTGACGTATGTCTTAGTTATTTTAACCCCGAAATACAAAATCTAAATGACTACAATTTATTTGATTTTACTGCATCTAAAGTAAATGGAGAAAGAGTTAAAAGTTTGTTTTCACAAATAGATTTGTCTTATTTAAATAAGGAGGAGAGAAGGTCAATCCAAAATATCTGTGCAAAATTTTCAGATGTATTTTTCTTACCGGGAGATAAATTATCATGTTCAAATATAGAGCCACAAACCATTACTTTGCAACCAGATACCACTCCTATTTATGTAAAGCAATACCGTTTGCCACATTCACAAAAAAAGGAGTTAGAACAACAAATTACTAAAATGTTATCAGATAAAATTATTGAGCCTTCTAATAGCCCCTGGTCCAGCCCTGTCTTATTGGTACCGAAGGCAACAGACAAAAATGGAAGTAAAAGATGGCGTTTAGTAGTTGACTTCCGTAAATTAAATGAAAAAATTGTTGATGACAAATTCCCTTTGCCGAACATTACAGACATTTTGGATTCACTTACAGGCTCGGTTTATTTTAGTCATTTGGATTTAAATCAAGGGTTTTTCCAATTAAACTTACAAAAAGACAGTAGAGCGTGTACAGCGTTCTCTACACCATCTGGACATTACCAGATGACTAGACTTCCTATGGGCTTAAAGATAAGTCCTAGTTCTTTCTCTAGGGCAATGACAGTTGCTATGTCGGGTTTACATTATGAAAAATGTCTATTGTATACTGATGACTTAATCTGTTTCGGTCGTAATCTGAAAATTCATAACGAGAATTTGATGGAAGTTCTTAACCGCTTACGAAAATTCAACTTGAAACTCAATGCAAGTAAATGTGAATTTTTGAAAAAAGAAATTTTATATTTAGGACATGTAGTGTCTGGGGACGGCATTAAGCCAGATCCAGAAAAAATATCAATTTTACAAAATTATCCGGTTCCACTAAACTCTGACGATGTAAAACGATTTGTTGCTTTTTCTAATTACTACCGAAAGTTTATACCTAATTTTGCTGAAATTTGTTTGCCTTTGAATTATCTTTGTCGGAAAAACATACCTTTTTATTGGGATGACAAATGCCAACAGTCATTTTTACATTTAAAAAAGTTATTAACAACTCCACCTATTCTACAATTTCCGAATTTTGAAGACAAAAATAACTTTATATTAAAAACAGATGCGTCAGGTTTTGCAATAGGTTCAGTACTTTGTAATTCTGATAACAGACCGATAGCGTATGCCAGTCGTCCACTTAACAAAGCGGAGCGGAACTATCCTACTATTGAGAAAGAGTTATTAGCGATTGTGTGGTCCGTAATATACTTTAGACCCTATTTATTTGGAAGAAAATTTCACATAGAAACTGATCACAAGCCCTTAGTTTATTTATTTAACATGACAAACCCGACAAGCCGCTTAATGAAATTCAGGCTTTTATTGGAGGAGTATGATTTCGTAGTAAAGTATGTGAGAGGTACCGATAATGTTGCTGCAGATGCATTATCGCGTATTTGTGTGACAAGCGATGAATTAAAGGAAATGAGCGAACACATTATATCTGTTTTGACGCGAGCTCAACGGATAAAGTCAAGTGAAAATCAGGAAAAATGTTTGGAAAATGAGATTTCAGATGATTCAAGGACTGATCACCCGAGAGTCGTAGAGATCCTCAGAAAACCTAAAAATTACACAGAAATTTTGTTTCTAAATGAGGACGGATGGAGTAAATTATGCCAAAAAAGTACGAAAAAGAATGACATGTTCGCTTACGATGAATCTAAAAACATAGTTTACATAAAGCCAACTGCTCGATCATATCGTACACGAGATGTCTTTGTGAGAGAGTTGTGCAAGTTTTGTAAAGAAATAAATATTGAAAGTTTATATATAATAAAAAATAAAGAAAATTGTGATTTAATTAAAGAGCTAGCTATTGATATAAATAAAATGTCACAATGGTCCGGGCCTAGACTACATATTTTAAAAGGAGTGACAAAAATTGATGATAAAGACACTCAACGTGTCATATTAAACGACTACCACCTGTTACCGAGCAGTGGCCATGCAGGTATCAGAAGAATGTTAAATAACATTCGCCAAAATTATTTTTGGCATGGATTAGAAAAGGACGTCACCGAATTTGTAAAAAAATGTGACGATTGTCAAAGACAAAAATATTTTAAACCTTTAAAGGAACCTATGGTAATAACAAACGTAGGGAATTCAGCGTTCGATAGAATTTATTTAGATTTAGTGGGCCCATTAGTTAAGGATTTTAATAGTTTCAATTATATTCTGACCGTACAATGTGATCTAACTAAATACGTTGAAGCGTATCCAATTACGTCAAAGCAAACGGACACCGTAGCATCAACTTTAGTCAATAATTTCATACTAAGATATGGTATTCCTAGAGAAATAATCTCCGATAGAGGCACTGAGTTTATATCCCAAACCATGCAGCAGGTATGTAAACTTTTGAATATTAAACAGTTAACATCGACCGCTTATCACCATCAAACTTTAGGCGCTATAGAAAACAGTCATAAACATTTGATTGCATATTTAAGAATACAAACTAAAAATAATACAGATAATAACTGGAGTTCATGGTTGCCCTACTGGTGTTTCGCTTATAATAATACAATTCATTCAGAAACAAGATATTCTCCACACGAATTAGTATTCGGGAAACGATGTAATATTCCGAGTAACGTCAGTAATAAGTTAGAACCTCTTTACAATTTTTCAGACTATGCTTGTGAACTAAGGTACAGATTGCAAAAATCTCAATACGATGCAAAAATTAATTTACATAATTGTAAATTACTACGTAAAAATAGATATGATAATTATGTAAACACATTTTCATATAACAAAGGTGATCTAGTAATGATTAGCAATGAAAATAAAACAAATAAATTAGATCCATTGTATAAAGGTCCTTATGTTGTAATAAGAGAAGAGGAACCCAATGTTATTATCTCAGTAAATAATAAGGAGTATGTAATCCATAAAAATAGGACTAAGTTATATAACCAATAAAAAAAAAAAAAAATGATGTTAGTGTAACTATTTCTGTGTCTTGGTATTATATAACCATCATTAAAACTTATATTATAATGTGATAGTATAATAAAAAAAAATGTATCTTCTTATATAATTTTTTTTCTCTTTTGCAAGGGGCGTGTGGTGTATAGAACACGTCCATATATAAATGTATGTACTACTTAGTGAATAAGGCAGTTATACAATAAACCTTTGAGTATAAACACGTCTCCTTTATTATTTATTATCCGCTTAAACTACGAACCGTACACATCTCTGTCTTACTAATGCAAATAGAAGAAACGGTTGCACGGCATGGAATAATGTAATCATGTGTACGCTCAATATTTACTGAAAATATGATATTCCATCTTTTTTTTAAGTTTTTTCGAGTTTTTTTTGCACAACTTTACAGCACATTAAGGCATCGTTACGCCCGGGCGGTCAAATGACTACGGAGATATATCTAGTGCTTACTTTCGATTGGAGAATTGAAGTGTTTAATCAAACACTGTTTAAATGTGAAGCTGTCACCTTTATCGTCAATATTGTTTGGAAGAGACAATCTCTAAATTAAACAGTGTTTTAATAGTAATTAAAGCGAGGGCCATTGAAGAATCACGACCGTGGGGAGTGATTCAAGTGTTAGAATCCTGAGCGACACGAGTGATTCATGGCCCTCGGTATAAATCCGTTTTATTCAAGAGTTGCTTACTATATTTTATATTTATACCATGACTACGAGAAAAAGAAAGATTTGCGAAAATATTATTTCACAAGGAGTTTGTATGTCGAGTATTGCACAAGGAGTGTGTATCGAGTATTTTTTGAACAAGGAGGCTGTATAGCATTGAGATGAAAGTTGAATTGTGTTCAAACACCAAAATAGTCATTAAAAGTGCTTTTTATTCACTGTTTTCAGTGAATAATATAAGCTTTTTAGAGGGGAAAGGTATTTTTTTTTGTGGTAAAGCCGATAATCTTTACGCAGCTCCGTATCGAGTGTTTCTACTACTTGGGACAAGAGGAGTGCGTGGACGGGGCAGAGGATGGCACTTCAGAGGCGGGTGGTGCCGCCAGATTGGCGCACGCGCTGTTGACGTTTCACGAGCATGCTGCCAACATATTGGCGCCTAGCGCGCTAGCGGTGAGTTAGTGCCAAATGTTTGTGTTAATGTGTGGACAATGTTAGCTTCGTATCGAGTGTTTCTACTACCTGGGACAAGAGGAATGCGTGGACGGGGCTTGGACGGCACGTCAGAGACGGGTGGTGCCGTTAAATTGGCGCGCGCGCTGGCGGTGGGTATCGGTGTTTGTACTAAAGTAATGTGTGTGAGGTATCAATGTTTGGACTTCTGTTTGTGCCAATAAGTGGTTAATGTTTGTGTCAAATTGTGTATGTGTGGCCAAATCACTGTATTATTTGGATCATCTGTCAGACGAAGGTTGCTTCCAAGTGGTTTTAATTATTTGAAGATGAGCAAGAATTAATAGATAATCTGCTCGGACAAAGTTTTTGTAAAGTCCTTGTCACTAAGATTGAATAAATAGGTTAATTGTTCTAAGGTAGCCATTCTGCCTTCAATGATGTTTTTTTTACAAAAGGTTCTTGATTTAGTTTTGTCTCCCATTTAGTACGTGTTCGGCGGGCTCGGCGAGATGATGTCAGCGGGGGTAGTGTGGCGGTGGCAGGGGAACGAGGCAGTGGCCGCCAGCACCGGCGCCGCCGCCGCGCGCCTCGCCACCCTGCGGCACGCGCTCGCCGCGCTGCAGCTGCCGCACGCCGGCCTGCACCGCGCGCACCAGTACCTGCAGCTGCTGCACGCCGCGCCCGAGGTGAGCGCGCGCCATACTGCAGCTGCGGCACGCGCTCGCCGCGCTGCAGCTGCCGCACGCCGGCCTGCACCGCGCGCACCAGTACCTGCAGCTGCTGCACGCCGCGCCCGAGGTGAGCGCGCGCCATACTGCAGCTGCGGCACGCGCTCGCCGCGCTGCAGCTGCCGCACGCCGGCCTGCACCGCGCGCACCAGTACCTGCAGCTGCTGCACGCCGCGCCCGTGGTGAGCGCGCGCCATACTGCAGCTGCGGCACGCGCTCGCCGCGCTGCAGCTGCCGCACGCCGGCCTGCACCGCGCGCACCAGTACCTGCAGCTGCTGCACGCCGCGCCCGAGGTGAGCGCGCGCCATACTGCAGCTGCGGCACGCGCTCGCCGCGCTGCAGCTGCCGCACGCCGGCCTGCACCGCGCGCACCAGTACCTGCAGCTGCTGCACGCCGCGCCCGTGGTGAGCGCGCGCCATACTGCAGCTGCGGCACGCGCTCGCCGCGCTGCAGCTGCCGCACGCCGGCCTGCACCGCGCGCACCAGTACCTGCAGCTGCTGCACGCCGCGCCCGTGGTGAGCGCGCGCCATACTGCAGCTGCGGCACGCGCTCGCCGCGCTGCAGCTGCCGCACGCCGGCCTGCACCGCGCGCACCAGTACCTGCAGCTGCTGCACGCCGCGCCCGAGGTGAGCGCGCGCCATACTGCAGCTGCGGCACGCGCTCGCCGCGCTGCAGCTGCCGCACGCCGGCCTGCACCGCGCGCACCAGTACCTGCAGCTGCTGCACGCCGCGCCCGAGGTGAGCGCGCGCCATACTGCAGCTGCGGCACGCGCTCGCCGCGCTGCAGCTGCCGCACGCCGGCCTGCACCGCGCGCACCAGTACCTGCAGCTGCGGCACGCGCTCGCCGCGCTGCAGCTGCCGCACGCCGGCCTGCACCACGCGCACCAGTACCTGCAGCTGCTGCACGCCGCGCCCGAGGTGAGCGCGCGCCATACTGCAGCTGCGGCACGCGCTCGCCGCGCTGCAGCTGCCGCACGCCGGCCTGCACCGCGCGCACCAGTACCTGCAGCTGCTGCACGCCGCGCCCGAGGTGAGCGCGCGCCATACTGCAGCTGCGGCACGCGCTCGCCGCGCTGCAGCTGCCGCACGCCGGCCTGCACCGCGCGCACCAGTACCTGCAGCTGCTGCACGCCGCGCCCGAGGTGAGCGCGCGCCATACTGCAGCTGCGGCACGCGCTCGCCGCGCTGCAGCTGCCGCACGCCGGCCTGCACCGCGCGCACCAGTACCTGCAGCTGCTGCACGCCGCGCCCGAGGTGAGCGCGCGCCATACTGCAGCTGCGGCACGCGCTCGCCGCGCTGCAGCTGCCGCACGCCGGCCTGCACCGCGCGCACCAGTACCTGCAGCTGCTGCACGCCGCGCTCGAGGTGAGCGCGCGCCATACTGCAGCTGCGGCACGCGCTCGCCGCGCTGCAGCTGCCGCACGCCGGCCTGCACCGCGCGCACCAGTACCTGCAGCTGCTGCACGCGCTCGCCGCGCTGCACTTGACCAGTTTTTTTAACCGACTGCGAGGAAAGGGTTATGTTGTATATTAATATTAGACAACTTCACAAACATTACTCTTATTCCAAAGTGAGAAGCTAAAGCACTGGAGTTATGGAAATCAGAGACAACGAAACCTATTTTTTCTTAATAATTTAATTTTTATTCCACAGGAGATAATAGCTTCAGTTCGCGAGAAAGGCGCCCAATTCTCCGAGCTGGAATACTTGAACGCGTTCAAAGTGATCGGCGCGCGGCGCGGACTATCACCAGCTGACATGCGCGCGCATCTCAAGCAGTTGTCCGCCGCATTAGGGCATGTCGGCGTTACCGTATAGAAGACGTACGTACTTGAGTGTTGCCACTAACGGCAACCAGGACCAATGGCTTTGCCTTCCGAAGCACGAAGACGCTCGAGATAATAAATTTTTGGCCAATTATCCGATCAAAGTTGAGGAACTTAATATTAGAACATTTATCAGACAGTAAACGGTCTACTTCGAATCGTCACTTTACGTGCGTATGTAATGCAAGTGTATAAGAGTAAGAAATTGAAATATTTGTTTATGCTACTTATATTAATTAAAGGAAACTTATAATTTATATAAAATATTAATATTACTATAAAATATTATTATAATTTATATAAAATATTTATAGTATTTTTATTGTAAATACTCGAAAACAAAACTAAAAATGAGCGAAAGGTTTGTCGCTGATTTGTAAAGTGGATACAATTGAATCATAGTTGTTTTAATGTTATACTTATAATAAATATTTATAAAGAAAATTACATAGCATTTTATTTCTTATACCATGAGGTGTTGATGGGTCTTCATTAGTAGAGGATGATAATTGACAGGTTAAAGTTTTGTGTGACATCAAATGGAAAGCAAAAATGATGGAATGGTACTAGCTATGGAATCGATCAATAAGCTTAAAATATAAATAAAATAAAAATAAATAAATAAAACTAAATTTAAACCATGGTCCAAGAAAACAAGGTCTGGCACTGGCATTCCGAGAGTAACACAGTCTTCCGTCACTATCCAGTTGCGCAACTTTATGGTAACAAGCAAGGAATGGAGGATTTTTTGCTGTAACACTCATTACAAAACTATTAAAGTGTATTTAAATTGTAATTTATTTCTTATAATAGCAATACAAAACAGTTAAAGATGAATATATTATACCGATAGCAGAGCTGACGTAAGCTTGTGTTGATACGTCACTTCCTCTTTCTTGGAGTGCTATATATACCGGTGTTATTATTCTAAGGCTATACCTGCTATCTAAGCCTGCTATGGCACAAACCATACAGAGTGACGTGTGGCTTTGAGTTAAAACTCTAGTATAAATAAGTCGTATGTTAAAACTGTAGTGCATTTGTGGTCAACAAAGGACATAATCGTTATGGTGTTGACTTCCATGTCGAACTTACCAAGAAGGTAGTTCTCTCCTATTATGTTATTTTGCTTTTACGCAAAAGAAGCATAGAAACACGAAAAACAAGGCTGAATAGATACAGAATGCTTTTGCCTTTCCGACACTTTGAAAAAATGAAACAAAAACAGAACTGTCATCTCAGTGTGGTGTGTCAGCTGACTGTCAACTGTCAGACTCTTGTTAAATTTGCAGTGTGGCCAGATAAGGCAATTTTTCGCCACTTAAGCTGCCGCAAGAGCCCAAGGGGTCTAATAAAACCAAAAAATCTCATCCCATTTAGGCTACCTAAGAAAAAAGCCCGGCGATTTAGGATATTTAGGATATCCATAAAATATGTGTAACGAAACTTAATATACTATACTATACATCTACCAACTTAATAATATGTGGAAAGTCCAAAAACGTCAGATTTTCTCTTTCCACATCTGATATTTTTGGACTACCTGGCAAAAACTTTAGGCGATTTTAGGCTACTTTGCCAAAAAAATTTGGGTGAATTTAGGCTACTTGACTTCGTAAAATTGGCGATTTCACTCGGACAAGATCTGGCCACACTGGAATTTTGTTTTGTTTGTTTGTTGGCGCGGTGCGGTTTCGGAATATTTTTATACTTCTCTTCTTTATCAGAGAGATCATTATTTACATGCAGTATTTGTTTATCACTATATTATCTTAACAATGGCGGACTCCGATTTAGCTGAGTTAAGGAAACAGTGTATCACCAGTTTGTATTTGTGTACCGATAATGTTTCAAAATATTTGGATGATGAAAAGGAGGCAGAGTTCAACAAGCTGAAGACTTATGTAGAGGGGTATTGCCTCTTGGAGGCTCAGCAGGACGTTGCAATTACAGCACTGGAGAGAGCAAAGGCAAGAAAACAGTCAGGCTCTATTAAACTTTAGTTTTTTAGTGTTATGTTAATGCTTCTTTGTCTAAATCAACAATTTTGTTTTAGAGGGAAACAGACAACTCCAATATAGATACACTTGAAGACAGATTTAAAACGCATTTAGGCAATTTGGCTGGCAAGAGACTTAATGTTAATAACCACCCTTACATGATGGAACTTAACAAAAGGATACAAAAAGGAGAACAGTTAGCTAGGCGTAAGTTTTGAATTAAATATTGTAATTTATAGGTACATATTGTCAGATGAACATACTTTCTTGCAATAAGTAAATACCAAAAAAGCCCCCTCCACTTTTACAACAGAACCACTAATAGTGGCGGGGAATAGTCTATTCAAAAACTTGAGTAATACCTATGACAAAGTTAATTATTTTGACTACCACCTGCGGCGGTATCAGCTAAAATCATTGAAGTTCATGTTAACTGTGTTTTGACAGATGTATGTCATACATTGATACTTTTCTTTGGTAAGTTTTTATTTGTGCCAAAACAAAGTAGCAATGTAACACAAACATCTGTCAAAACACAGTTAACATGAACTTCAATGTTTTTAGTCGAGGTTATTCTACTATCTCTCGCTTTGATTTTACAGTTTCTTTTTTTTGCTTTCAGAAAACATTGATGACTCGGACTTAGCAATTACTGAATCACAAGACCAATATGTAAGTGAATACTTCATAAATTCAGAACACTATTTTTCAACTAAGTAAATCCTATTTTTTATGTGCATTAATGATTTCAGATTGATCCTATTACTAAGAAAGCAATAGTAGACCCTGTGAAGAATACAGTGTGTGGTCATGTTTATGAAAAGGAGTCCATAATGAGTTTGATAAAGAGAAAAAGCTCTACAAAATGTCCAGGTATAAAATGTCTTATTTAACTGTTGTCACTTAAACTTTAATCGTTATTTATTTCAATAAAGAGTTGGGTGAAGATTGTTTACCAAATAGGACAAGTAAAGATAAACAGACTATAGCTTCATTTGTTTTGAAAGCAATATACCCTGCTTGCTGTTTATTTAGACTTTTATTTATTTATTTGGATCACCAACTAACTATTTATTTACTAAGTTGTGCTATGGTCATTGTTATTGTTGCGAAACTTACGATTCATATAATTGCAGTGGCGGGTTGTGGCAACAAAGGTCCAATTCTGAAGGACCACTTGATATCGGACGAGGAGCTCAAGTTCCGGTTGACCATCACCCAGCACTCTACAATGATCCAGGAACGTTCATACACTAACTTGGATGATACTATAGGGTGACAAAGAAAATTAGAACTTATTAGAAAGTGAAAAAGTTTAACCCTTGTAGCTCACCTCCACCACGAAACAATACCAGTGAAACCAGTGATTCCGCCATGACTTGTCTTCATGGCGGTTTCTTGTAATTATTTTCGCAGTCAGAGTCGATCAGGCGGAATCGCACGTAGAAGAGACAGCATCATAGCTAAAACTTTGCGTTACAACAGCCTGTTTCACATATGTTTCGCGGCGGAGGTGTGCTTCAGGCGTATATTTCACACAAACTGTTTTCAACCTCGATCATTCCAAGGTCTTCTTAAGTTTTTATTATTAATGTAACGTTAAAATGAAAATTATGTTTTCACATGTTATTGTGCCGATTCAAATGTGGTTGAATTATGATTACTTACAATAAAGTTGATTCAAAACAGTTTCATCTTTTATTCTTAAATTCATAAACAATAAAAGGCGAATGCATTTAGAATAATTATAGTATATTTTAGGAGAAACTATTCTATTAATAATTGTCATTAATCTATAACAATATTTTTTTCTATTTTCATAAAGGTCTTTACTATTAGAAAAACATTTCTTGATGTTAATTACAACCATTATGAATCATAATATTACTTATATCTCTTGGTCCGATAAAACGATATCAGTAAAAAGTGCATTAACAAGAATAAAAATGCTAGTTTAATTAGAATAATTCTAAATACTTTGTGAATAAAATTCAAAATGCTATTACTAATAATAATTACTTTACAGATTTATCAAAGCTAGATTAATAATTAAAATAATTAGACTTATATTTTACATGGGACATGCATAGCAATTATAAATGGGACTTCAGATTTAAGTTCATTTTCTAAATTGATAAATAAATTGCAACATCAGTATTTTTAATAATAATATATAAACATATTTCACAGCCTATTAAATGCGCATTCAAATAGTTCCTGAATCTATTGTAAACTTAATACATAATGATATTTTTTTAACACAGTCTTAATCTAAATTTCAAGCTGAACTATTATAATAATAAGTGCACTATCGGGTCTTAGCCCTTATTACATTGGTGATTTGCCAGCGAGTTTAAAGCAAAGCGAGTGCGCAGCAAGTTCGCCACGATCAATTGCGCAACGAGCTCGCGGCGAGATCGCAACGAACGCGCGTCGAACTCGCCGCGAACACATTGCAAGCTCGTGTACAAAATGGCGTCCACGGCGCTAATTTCGTGCCCGCGGCGTCTTCGCAGCGTGTTCACCACGAACTCGCTGCGCACTCGCCTCGCTTTGAACTTGCTCGCAAATCGCCAGTGTGATAAGGCTCTTAAAATTTATTAACAATAAAAGATGAAAATTGAGTTCAGTATCGCATAAAGGTATATTATTATAGCAATTAGTTTTTTAGATAATAACTATATCTATTGTTTCCAATCTTGTATATTCATGCAACGCACATAGCCCGATTAATGAAAAAAAACTCATGATTCATTTAATATTTTGTGTAGAGAAAAAGCTTATAGAAAAAAACTAAATACTTATTTTAATCAATAAATTAGAAATATTAAAATGACTCTGTGACTATTTTACTTATTATTTATTAAATACGGACGCTATATGGTTTTCAATACAAACGAGCTAAGTTCTGAATGGTTTTTTTTTAGAATAGTTCAATTTGATTTTATTTGAATTTGATATTGTTCGAAAGCTGAAATAGTCAACATGCGGACTTAACTGTTCAGTTTACTGTATAATTTCTTCTATTAGCTGTGTGTCAGTTTGAAGTATTTTTGTATGAAACTCAAATTTCTTTCTATTCTAAATGACACACGGCGAATAGGAAAAAAAAGTACAGTAAATTCGACAATAAAGCCCGCAAGTTGACTATTACAGTTTTCGAACAATATCAAATTCAATTAAGTTTTGAATGAATTTATATTAAAAAATCTTTCAGAACTAAGCTCTTTGAATGGAAAACCATAGTGGCCCCTATTTTCTTCTAAGTAGTATACAACATGTTACAAAAATACCCCTAATGCCGAATATGGTATATAGGGACCATCAAACTGATCAACTTTTACTGTAGGACCAACTCTGAAATCGCGAAGAAAAAATAACAGCTGTTTCATTCAAAAATTAAAAATTTCAAAATGTATGAAACAGCTGATTTTTTTTTCGCAATTTCAGAGTTGGTCCCATAGTAAAAGTTGTTCAGTTTGATGGTCCCTATATACCATATTCGGCACTAGGGGTATTTTTGTAACATGTTGTATAATGTATACTTTCTAGGCCGGGTAAAATGGTAATGTATTTTTTTCTGATTCATTATTAAGACCATTGTGTAGACGCAAGAATACACAAGATTTAATAAAGCACAATAATTATTTACGTAAATTTAGTGAAGAGGAGACTTATAGACTAGGAATTTAATAAATAGAAAAAGGCACCATCTCCGAATCCTTATTAACTTTGACATTATTTTTATGAAGTTCAGTGAAAATTATTAAAAAATATTTGGAGCGAATTTTTGATTCCGCAACTCCAGTCAACTGACACTTTTGCCCATAGATGGCGCCTTCTTCCGAATAATGTAGAGTAGTCAAGCAAAACATCTAGATATCAAACTCTATAGAGAAAGGAATAGTTATGGCCGAATACTACAACGTCACTCAACTTTGAGAGGCTCTCAAACATCGTACTGTCGCATTAAATGTCAAAGATACGACAAAGACAGCATGATGTTTGAGCGCCCCTCAAAGTTGAGTATCGTTTAAGTATTCGGCCATTAGTATTTCAGAGTATCTAAATTCACTATAATCCTTAACAAGATACTATATTGTACTTTTGAGTATTTAAGTATTGCTGTTTGTTAGGTATATTATTACGTTAGTTAAAAAATCAGGAACAAACTTTTCCAATAAAACATTAAGCATATCAGAAACTTTTTGATTTTAATGAGGATTTCATTTAATTCTAATTAAATTTTAAATCAACTTCCATATAGGTGATCAACGTTTATTTAAGCAAATATCGAAAACAGATTAAATGATAATTAATTCACTGAAATAAGAAAACCAATCCTTAAATGGAGAGGATTTTTTAAAGTGTCACAGTTTTTTATTGCTTGTGCATAGTTTCCAGAATATGACTAAATTGAAATGTATCGTGAACCTAGCATAATGGAATGTAACTCGTAAATGAATCTCAAAAATATTTTCCTATCCATTCAATCTTTTTCGCTAGTTTTCGAAAAGAAAGATCGAGCAGAACCATTACCACATCGCTTAATCAATACTATGACTAGACAGGAAGCAAAAAAAACAACTTTAAAAGTTCCTTTAGAAAAAATTACAACAAGTCAAATTTTAACTGCGTCGGTAACCAAAGATAAAAATAACTTTTGCACAAGTACCAGGAGAAACTCTTGAGTAGAATACATAACTTATGATTGAAAAAAGGGTTTCTTGAAACTGATGTCACGTCATTATAGTGCTTTAAAATTTAACCTGGGAATTCTAATCCATTTAACCATTGCTCGATATAGCATTCACTATCCCAGCGATGCAAATTTTAAGGTCATCACTGAAGTCTTTCCTTGATTCGCTGAATTTTTTCAAAGCCTCGTGCACGTTAGCATGTTTATACTCCTGTGCCATCTCATTTTTCTTCGACGTAATATCTAGAAATGCCAGCAAATTCTCTGCAACTTCCATCGGCATTTTCGCACAGTTAGTATCGATAAGCACTGAGATATGATTCCCGATTTCCGACTTAATTAGCTGGGAAATAAAGCTCTTTTCACAGTCGAACTCGTTTTCGCCGTCGACCGATGACTCGGTTAGTGATTCCATCGCAAGGAGTGTCAATGCGAGGATCGCTTCGTTCTGCATCACAGCGTGGCACACTACCAGCATGTTGACTAAACAGGATATACATCCTTCCACCTAAGGAAGCGGGAAATAGTCGTTTACTAACATTTTAAGATAAAACAAATGATAAGAAAGATGTGTTGTCCAATTTCCATCACATGAAATGTAGTGATTATCTGTATCGCCGCAGTGACTAAGTAATAATAAGTTTTAATATTATACATAAGTACGAAATATCTTATATTTCTGTCTCTGAGCTATGTGCTAGTACCTGCAGCAGATTAGGCGCATGGCTGGTGTGGCGCAGCAGGCGCGCGGTCCAGGCGAGCAGGCGCGGGGCCTCGCCCGCGGCGCCCGCGCACTCGCCCGCCTGCCCCCACCGCGCGACACGACCTATGTGCTAGTACCTGCAGCAGGTTGGGCGCATGGCTGGTGTGGCGCAGCAGGCGCGCGGTCCAGGCGAGCAGGCGCGGGGCCTCGCCCGCGGCGCCCGCGCACTCGCCCGCCTGCCCCCACCGCGCGACACGACCTATGTGCTAGTACCTGCAGCAGGTTGGGCGCATGGCTGGTGTGGCGCAGCAGGCGCGCGGTCCAGGCGAGCAGGCGCGGGGCCTCGCCCGCGGCGCCCGCGCACTCGCCCGCCTGCCCCCACCGCGCGACACGACCTATGTGCTAGTACCTGCAGCAGGTTGGGCGCATGGCTGGTGTGGCGCAGCAGGCGCGCGGTCCAGGCGAGCAGGCGCGGGGCCTCGCCCGCGGCGCCCGCGCACTCGCCCGCCTGCCCCCACCGCGCGACACGACCTATGTGCTAGTACCTGCAGCAGGTTGGGCGCATGGCTGGTGTGGCGCAGCAGGCGCGCGGTCCAGGCGAGCAGGCGCGGGGCCTCGCCCGCGGCGCCCGCGCACTCGCCCGCCTGCCCCCACCGCGCGACACGACCTATGTGCTAGTACCTGCAGCAGGTTGGGCGCATGGCTGGTGTGGCGCAGCAGGCGCGCGGTCCAGGCGAGCAGGCGCGGGGCCTCGCCCGCGGCGCCCGCGCACTCGCCCGCCTGCCCCCACCGCGCGACACGACCTATGTGCTAGTACCTGCAGCAGGTTGGGCGCATGGCTGGTGTGGCGCAGCAGGCGCGCGGTCCAGGCGAGCAGGCGCGGGGCCTCGCCCGCGGCGCCCGCGCACTCGCCCGCCTGCCCCCACCGCGCGACACCCGCCAGAGCTTCGCGGTTGCTCGCCAGCTGCTTTGCTACACCCTCTACAAAGATAGTACAATTTCAAGAACTAATCATTAATCAATGTCACTGGTTTACGTTACTTAAAATTCATGAAATCATGAAATACTACTTACCTACTAGGTTTAACTAGGTGGGCTTCAGTAAAACTTATCTGGATTAGTTAGATTGATAATGACCATCAACAAGCAACATAATGCACTCAAAAGAGACTTGTTAGCCATATACATACACATAGTTTCTTATTTGAAATCCACACTTAATATTTTTTTATACCTTACTTAAGCAAAAAGTATCTAACACCCTATTATATGCATTTTAATTTCCTGACTGCCATTAAAATATTGATTAAAAAAATTACTTTGTAATGGTCAAATACCTACTGCTTTACCAATATATGAATAGGCTATTACCTTGTCCATCTACCAGCATCCTGATAGCAGCTAACAGCTTATAAGCCACGTGATGGTCATCCACATGAGGTAGTGCAGCCAACAGTAATGGCGCAGCTCTCCCCTGCGCAGCCGCAATTCTCTTGTTCGCAACCGGTACTGTCAGGTTTCTCAGTGCTGAGAGAACAGCATGTTGAATCTTTGTTACTGTCACTGGCTCTATAGGACAGTGTTTTGTAGGTTCTTTCTTCATACGTAATGCGAAGCCGTGGTATACTTCAAAGATATCTATAAAGCAAGTACAAACTATTAATGTTTATGATAATCTTCATGTGAAAATCTTTGAAAGACAGAATTAATTATTATAGCACTTTGGAGTGGAGAGACTGGTATCTGAACTGCACTATCTGGTTTTCTAAGATACAGACTGCAGCTTAGTTCAAGCAGTCAATCTTCTTATTAAATAGTTTACATGTACTTACAATAATATTGTGTAAGAGATTGTGGGGAAGAAATATTGTTTTTATTTATTTATTTGCTTACCAAGGAGTTTATCAAAGATCTTGTTTTCCATCATTTGCGTACAGTAGTCGTCTTGTCGCGCGAAGTTGCCGATGGCCAGCACCGCAGTTGTCAAGAGGTGATACTTCGGATAGTCCAGCCATTTCACCATAATCAGGTAGATCTCACCAACACCATTATTGTATAGGGTGTGCATAGCTTCATCTAAGCAAAATTGTTTACATATTAGTATTTATTTAAAATCCTTGCTGCCTTGATAAAACTAGATGTATTTTTAGATACACACTCATTTGCATTAAACTTAAGAATCGCCTACGTCTTTTCCTACAAATCAACCAAATTAAAACAGTGTCATGAACTAAGCTGAGGGCCTACTAGCTTAGTTCATGACACCGGTAATGGCTAGCGTTTATTTCAATAGAATGGCCATTTGAGTAGTGGAGCTATCATGTAGTTAGGACCTGCAACATTTCTATAAAACTATTAGTATTTTAGTAAAAATTACGTTCATTCGTCTTTTTTACTTGGATTGTTTTATTTGCTAAGAGAATAAATCACAATTGAAATGCATAGTAATAATTTTGTAATGAGTGAAGCAATGTCAGAAAAATCTTTTATTCTTTGTTTTTTTCCTTAAAGTGCCAACTAAATAGTAGAACTATGGATGATGATTGCATTAGTTAGGTGATTTCTGATTCTTAAGTTTAGTGCAAAGGGGTGTCAGTCCTTAAAAGTTAGGCTTTTGTGTCAGTTTTGTATTGTGTGTCATTATTTAATGTGTTGTAAGCGTTCAACAGTACAACCAGGTCTGGCATGATCAAATGATTTGGAACATTGATTGAAATAATGATTTAAATTGAAGCAATAAATTGAAAAAATAATATTTTTTCCAACACACAATGCAACTGTCTTTTCCACTTCCTCTGTAATCAATGCCAACAAGCACAATCCAAACTTACCACCAGTTAAGACTATGATAATCAGGTCGCAAGCTTGTTTCACAATAGCCTCCACATCTGAATCCTGAGCATCAACATCTCCTTCATCACACCTTGACATGAGCTGCTCCAGTCGAGTGCAGACTAGCTGCAGTCCACCCTCATTTGCTATTAAAGTTTTTACTGAATCTGGGGAAACATATTTTGATACAAGTTTAAGTATATAATGTTTCTATTTGATACAGGATCTTTGCAAGTTTTTCAATGTAGAATAATGAATATAGTATACAAAGTGATAAACATATGCAACAATATGTACTCTCTAGGTACTAAAACAGATTAAATTAAGATTAAATAAGACAAAGAAAAAGTAATAGATTCGTTTTTATTAATCACAGGGATAGTTTACCACTTTTTAATTTGAGATTTTACAATGCTATTTCTATATAATACTAAATAATATACTAGAAAAATTGGACTTGTCACCAGATCATTTTCTCAGGAGAGAATCGAACCCACAACCTGTGGAAGTCCAGTCCAATGATCTTCTAACTGAGCTACTCAGTGGCTTGAGTGACTCGGTAGTATATGACAAATTTTTTAGTAGGTATATTGTTTAGTATATAGTTTACCGTGTTCAGCCTGGTTGTGTAAATGATCCAGACACAGCTCTGATATTTCTACATTGCTGGTTTCCTGAAGTACATGTAACACAGCTTTGTTCACCTTCTCGTCAAATACAATCTCAGGGTTGTTATCACAGATAACACTCAATATCAACAATGATGTAGAAACCATTTCATCGCTCATGTCATCTTTCTTTAGCTCTAATATGAGAATTCTGTGCAATAATTCTATCATGTCTTCTTCCACAATCTTCTCAGAGAAGTCTTGCCCACCAATTGCGAAATTTAACAAAGCCTTGCAAGTTAACATTCTTATCTCCAAGGCTATCTCATTCTTTTCTAAAGTGCACTCAATTATTTTTTTTAACTCATGAACACCATTACACTCTAATATTATCTTTCGTGAGGTATCACAATCACAACACAAGTTTCCCAGAGCCCTGCAGCACTGTTTTAATAGTTCAGTTTTGTTTGATTTCACTTCACTGTGTAAAATCTTAATAATCGGCTCTATGATGTCTTTCTGTGCATAACTTTCTCTTTTGATATCACATTTTGCGAGTTCAGATATAGCTTGAATGGTAAGAATAACGATATCCTGGTCAGAACTGTTTATTAATGTTTTAAGACATGTAGAAATATCGTATTCATAATCTTTCCCGGTTTTTATGATTTCGTTTAATTTCGCTTTCAATTCATTAAGGTTTGTTATATTTTGAATGATTAGAGTCTCCAATGAGGTAGATTTCTTTGCTGAAGAACCTATAATCACGAGAGACAGAAAAATTTATCTAAAAATCTTTAAATAGTTGGACCTACGAAATTCTGACTTACCATCCATTCTGACAATAATAATAGAGATAGTCACCAAAAAAAGACTCGGATTGAATTATTACTATGATAGCCACAATTTTGTAGTTTTCATATTGTTTCAGAGATAGGTAAGTAGTTGAAAACACTGAAAAACTGAAAGAAAACCAACGTGAATAAAATTACCACCACAAGCAAGAGTGAAAAGAAGAGAATCAATATGTCAAATGCGTTTCGTTTTCTCTGCGGATGTTTTGTTTGTTTGTCTAAAGAAACTGTCAAAGTGCGTTTTGTTAGAAAATAAAATAGGATTCCCGATTTTTTTTTAAGATTTTTGCCTTGGATACAAAGTCTTTTAGAAGGAAACACCAGGGTCGAGAGAATTGAAAAATTCCCATAGAAAGTTGACAAAATCAACGTATCGTAGTCCCCGGTTTCCTCCTCCAAAACTAGACCATTTTAGATACTTTTTACAGAAAAGATTTGACTGTGCGCCTATAGTTCCTATGTTTTGCTTTTTTATATAATCTCGTCTTTAATGCTGGATGTCTAAACAAAGGCATTTTTTTTTAGGTTTTTGGAGATTAATATCTCTTTTAATAATTATTTGTCAGCTTTCTATAGGATTTTTTAATTCTCTCCACCGTGGTGTTTCCTTGGTGTTTCCTCTTAAGCCATGTCTTGATGTCTTCTCATCTCTTTCCACTTCTTTTAGGTTTGGGACAGTTTGGGTTCCGTACTTCAAAAGAAAAAATAGAACCTTTTCGGGTCATCTCTATGTCCCTTTCCGAATTGAAAAAAAGGAGGAGGTGAGCGAATCTACGTTGTTTCTTACTTCCTGCGGCATTGTCGTTTACTCGTAAATCTTTAAAAATCCAATGCATCGCAATAAATAAGTTAAAAATATGCAAATTAGTATAATTTATTATCGTATTCTAACGTAAATGATGGCAAATTCCGTTGTGATGCATTGGATTTTTAAAGATTTTTGAGTAGGTAAACGACAATGACGCAGGAAGTAAGAAACATAACAAAACAACGTAGATTCACAAGGTTCTCAGTTAGTCGATTTTTTTTTAGGTATTTAGGTAAGTTATGTACCTACAAGCTGTACAGGCATCCGTGCCGATGCCTATACTCAAATAGGTTCCTACTGGAAGACGGCTGGACCGATTTGGAAACTTCTTTTTTTGTTTGAAAGCGTATGCTTCCCAGATGGTCCCATTGTCATCAGATCAGGATCTGACGAAGGTATTCTGGAGAAATCTAGGGAACTCTTCAAATCATCACAAGGAGTCACCGCAACTATTCAACACTATACTTATATTGCTTAGCAACCATTAGGTTGCTAAAGGAACCGATTTAGATTTTTTTTTGTTGTAAAAGGGATAGGTAGGTTGGTACCTACTTACTTAGGTACTTTTTCATTTCATTGACATTGGACCTTGGACTTCTAAGATAATCAAGGGAACTCCGCAAAGTCAATTAAGATAATATGTATACCTAGTCACTTGACTCTAAAAAATTTTTGCACTATAGTGCAAAAATTTAATATAAAGTTATATAGCTTTATATTTCACAAACGGATCTCAGAATCAAAAAGTGGATATGGCGAAACTATAAGGGTTCCTTATTGACTTGACCAGGAACCCTAATGTATGATGATGGTATGATGATACGCGTGAAACATTTGAATATAATTTCTTGCTTTTTAGAGCTATTTGATTTTGAAGCTGTTTTTGTTTATATTTTCAAGATTTTTGATATTCTATATTACCTACTTGCTTATAAATCATAGCTAATGAAACAAATATATTTTTTAGTTTTGAATTTGTATTTTTTAACATTAGCACATAATTAATAATAGTACTGACGTAACATTAGTGAACAATAAGTAAAATAGAAATAAAACACTTTTTACGGATTACAGCGCGTATATTAGTAATTCAGATGAATGTTATTTTAGAATTATTTAGTTTGGCCACGGTAGAGATATTTTGGATCTTATTGGTTTCTTGATTTCCCGTCGTTTCGACACCTTTCCAGGGGCTGTGGCAATGGTCACGGGATGACTAAAGCAAAAGGGCTGCTTATAATTCTAAGTACCTAGGTAAGCATTATTTATTAAAATATTTTGTAGCTGCGTTTTAAATAAAATATTGTCACTGAATTAAATTGATTAAAGTTATTAAAAAAAAAAACAAGACTTCCTTTTAGAGAAAGAACTGGCGGAAGAAAACAAGAGTTTGTCTCGACCTCCTTTTTAACTGAATTCAAAAAAAGACGCCTGCATATTGAAAGGGCTGTTGCACTTAACAGGTCGTAAGAATTGGTTTATCTCCTTTGCGGCTTGAAGTAGGTCTTGATAGACGCACGCTTCAGAATACCTCCAATCCAATCTTGTCAGTGACACCTTTCACGTGAAGTAGAATGGAAGGTCGACGTTCTACTGTCATTGTAGCTGCAATTCTATCATACGTGAAAGATTTCAAGATGTCACTGACAAGACTGGAGGTATTCTGAAACGTGTGTCTATCAAGACCTACTTACTATATATTACCTACCTACCTTTATAACCCTAGACATAGAAGTTTTGCACATCGCATGCAAAATACAATTGATGATAAATCTTACAAAATGCGCCCCACGTTTTTCGTTTTAAATCTTCAAGGGGGATAAAAATGTACATTTTGGTCCGTTTTTTTTTTAAATATTTTTAGTCCGTTTTTTTCAGAACTTTCCCGCAACATGAGATCTAGCTACCTAGTTTAGGTAGCTAGATCATGCGAATTTTGAAGTTTTTATTAAAAAAAAATTGTTATGTAACTGCCATAGCTGTCCTTGAAATGTAATTTTACGACTGGCATATGGTAAATAGAGTTGTATTAAAAATGAAACGGTCGTAAAAAGTAAAGGCAATAAATAAGCTATTGTATAACTTCCATACCGCAGATGCGCAATATTTCACGTAAAGCTGATGTATTCGACACGAAACTCAACCACCGAACACATATTTTATGTTATGTGCTTGTAAACTATGAAGATTTTTGTAAATATTCTGTTAAACTTTTGTATATGTTTAGAATTACTGCAAACTGTTGATTCTAGTCTGTCGTTCCTTTTTGAACAACAACGTAACCCACGCTTATTTAAGTCAAACATGTGAGTATCCTGAAAAATCTTCATTTTATATATATTAAGCATACCTACCTGTTATGCAAAGATAGGCCTTTTCAAACGGTTTAACATGCTTTCTGAAATATTAGGTGACTTATATCCAATTGCCATTCCCGGCGAAAGATATTTAACATTTGAACAATTTAAACTTTAACTGACTTTGAGGAGCTCGATGGCGCAGCGGTTTAGCACTTGGTCCAGTGATTGCGGAAGTTAGCAACTTTCAGTCGGTCATGGGATGGGTGACCAAAAATGAAATATCTCGAGCTCCTCCGTGTTTCGGAAGGCACTTTAAGCCGTTGGTCCCGGGTGAATTTTTAGTGGTTAACACCAACCAATCTGCATTGGGCCCGCGTGGTGGGCTATGGCTCATCCTCCTTATCCATCCATAAGGAAGGCCTATGACCCAGCAGTAGGGACATTAAAAATGACTGATAGTCAAACTTTAACTTCTTACAATTAAATTATTGAAAATATTAGCATGGACACAGTAGTAGTACGGTTACAGATTTTATAAAACTCGAACTCACTCACTCACTCACTGTAATAACGCGTAAGAAGCTAGTCCATATTTTTCAGGGAAGATTATCGTCGAATGAATGTCATGAGGAACCCGGCAGAATATCCCGCTCCCTTACCCTCAAAGACGCGCAAACGGGACGACATACCAGTCCCCTCGCCCTACCACAGCATCTACCAGGGGAGGAGGATGCCGAATGACACAAGAGTTTATAGGAGGCGGTTTGAGTACGAACCTCAGCCTGCAGGGCACCATGTGTACTGCCAGAGCAATGTCAACTGTGTAGTAAGTCATCACATCATCATTTTAATATCAGCCCTACGACACTAAAAGCTGGGCATAGACCTTCCTCAGGGATCTCCACGACAATCGGTCCTGCACTGTCCGCATCCAGCCCAGCGACTTCTCGCGACCTTCATCAGATCATCAATCTACTTCGAAAGAGGTCCTCACACGGACTGTCATCCGGTGTAGTATATACTGTACAAGGGTGATTTATCAATGCCTGAGCGGCCGAATAACAATGGACTATCTATTGGGTCTCATTTTCCGGGCCTTGATGGGTTAACGAATGAACAAAAAATGGGAAAACTGTTTCTTTGTACAAACAAACTGAACAACTTTTATTATGGGACCAACTCTGATATCGTGAAAAAGTCAGCTGTTTCAAACATTTTGATATTTTCTTAATTAATTTTTGTTTTCGAGATATAAGAGTTGGTCCCATAGTAAAAGTCCGAATAAACGTTTTCCTATTTTTGGTTCATTCATTAGCACGTTGTATGGCTACACCTATTTACTTGCTACGAAATGTACTGAATGAAGGCTTTAAAATTTTTTAACTGAGTCTGAAGTCTCTGTGATTCGAGTGCTTTGTTAAGGATTGCTGCGTGTTTCACAAAAAAACACCCTGCAAACACATTACCTACTACTGCCACAGAACACACTACCTCACCAATAACACACAGGACCACCCAATAACATTTTCCTTACTTTAGCTTTCCTCCACAGATAAGTCACATGGCGATAGAAACAGCTGGTGGTATACCCATCCTGCTTCGAGGCGGTGCTGGACACCGGTACTTTGTGGTGGTAGCCAAAGCCAAACCGTACGATGCCCTCACTGGCAGCGTTAGGGCATACTGCCTTAATAGCCCTAATGATTATTATACAGAGAAACCTATTGGTTGAGTCTTCGTCATGGCACTAAAAAAATGTCGTAGGATAATTTGCCAAAACTACCATCTATCAATCAGCATAAGGCCCGCGAGTTGAGTTATGGCACTTATGGCCCATCATCCTTAACCGTCCATGAAAGGCCCGCACTTCAGCAGTAGGGAGTTTAAAAAAAAAACCATCTAAATCGGTTCATAAACAAAAAAGTAATGGTTGAACATCTGTCTAACTAAATTCATATAAATTGGTAACAAAAACGACAGTATTTTCAGGATTTCCTGAAATTTACTGAACCGATTTCAAAAAATGGGACTAGCTTGGGAACAAACTTGATGTAATAACGGTTGAATCATTTCAATCGGCTCAGCCGTCTTCGAGTAATCGGTGTACATAATAATCAAATTGCAAAATTGGGATCCTTGAGATAATCCTGGGACGGTTGCAAAAGGACTGGATCACAGACTTATATCGATATATGTCTGTGGACTGGATGCAGTTTCTTTCGGACATATGCTCCAGAGGGGGGGGGGGGGAATTAAGACGTTCGCGGTATAATCCGGGACGATTGCAAAGGATTGGAGTCTGGATGATTATTCTACGGCAACAATATACCTAGAGTTGAGATTCACTTTGCTAAGTTTTGCTTAGCCCACCTGCCAAAGTACCTTGCAGTAGTTGTGTGTTTTAAATAAGTATAAGTAAGTAAGTAGCCGAATTACAATTAGATTTGTTATTTATTGAAATAAAAAAGTATTTTTATGTCAGCTCTTTTATTGAAAATACACTTGAAATACATTGAACGAACTTTGTTGTTGTTTTACAAATTTTAGTCGTGTTTCTTGCTTGTGGCATTTTGGTCATTGTTAATTATTTTAAAATGATTTACATGCTGCAATTTGATCTAGCTAGAGTTAATTTTTTATCAGCTTTTTATCCGACTGCAAGGAAAGGGTTATGTTTTTCGCGCATCTTGTATGTATGTATGTTTATATGTAATATTCTTTATCCCCTCATATCTTTCAAACGGCTGAACGGATTTCTATCAATATATCATGAGATTAGTTTTTTTAGTTTTTAAATTTATTTATTTAAAAGTGTGTTAGTTAGTTTTAGTTTCATTCAATTCTAATAACAGCTGGTCATCTGTGGTCAGGCTTTTAGCGAACAACTATTTTTGCTTGAGTCAGAGATAAGTAACATTGGGTGTTTATTATTTATTACTTGTTGATTTGTTTCTCGTAATTTTATTGTGAAGGGTAAACTGATAAACAAAACACGCCGATAACTTTGCTTTCGCTTAAATAGTTTATTATACCTACTTAATCTATATGTATAGTTTACGCAGGTGGAGACCGATTACTCAATCCGTGTCCTCAGATTACGTATATTCCAATTTAAATAACTATTTTACAACAGCTTGTACTATTATGTATTCTGTGACTACAGGCTGATTATCGAATATAATCGAAAAAAAAAAAATAGTAGCTAAAGAGCCCCATATCACGTTCTATGGTGACGATAGATCGCATCAAAACGCCGCACAGATACTGATGTCGTCGTCGTTATTTTCGTTCATTTCAATAATTTCGAATATATATGTTATTTCATGAACAGTTTCCTCGTTACCCTCGATGGACGTATACATTATGAGGTCAAATTAATGTTTGTTACATGTTACAATATTGATGGTTATTATCGAGACAAACGGGCGAGAAGGGCCCCATCAGCATCGATTACTAACTGCCTTACCACAAAAGATTTTAAAACACTATTTTGAAAATATTGTATGAAAGAGACGGCAACATTGTTTTAAAATCTAGTGGTAAGGCCGTATAATGTCATGTCGGCCATGATCTGCTGGCACTCGAACCTGAGTTCTGGACCGGAATCGAGTCCAATATTATATAATACCAAATATTATAGTTCTGTTATCCCTTTTGCCGTTTCCGTAACTATTTTTCGTAAAAAACAAAAGAGCATTTGTTGGCACTTGTACATGAGTTCAGAACTATTCCCGAAAAGTATCAGGAACTGTAGAACTTAGCCGCATGTGAGACGAACTCACATTTGTTTTTGATCTGCTGCAAAATGATCTGCTACGGGAGGTTGGCAAATCATTTTGTTTATTGACTTGTTTAAGGTTAAACGCCAGAACTATTTCTAAAAAGTATCAGGAACTGTAGAACTCAGCCGCATGCGAGAAGAACTCACTTTTTTTTTAAATTTGCTGCAAAATGATCTGCTACGGGAAGTTAGCAGAGCATTTTGTCCATCGGCTTTTTCATGTAAAAACGCTATTTTAAAAAAATATCAGGAACTGTAGAACTCAGCTGCATGCGAAAAGAACTCACATTTATTTTTGATCTGCTGGACAATGTTCTGCTAAGTTCACTAACATGTATAATGTTTCCTTAAATAGTCGTCAGCAGCGAGCTTCGACTGAATTGTAAACAATTAAACTATGCGGCGCCCGCAAGATTGAAGCGGTTAAAACTAAACACACTTGCGCACCTACAGGTTGATCATATTTTGTTTTTTAATGCCTTCACAATCTAGATAAATAAATGATTTTCATGATCCTCATAAATAAATACGATTGTTTAATAAAGCATCTTGAATCTTGATGCAAAAGCTTTGCTTAGTTAATGAAGTTTATTGGAGATAATAATCTATAAAAACAATACGTTTTACGAAAAAATCTTTAGAAATATCGACTTAAACGAGATTTCAAGCACTGGTAATATAAGCAGTACCATATACTGTGCTAACTATGCGTTACAAAATATTATAGTGGAACGAATTAATAATTTAGGTATCTAATAAATGTCTTTAAAACGGCAAAAGAAGAATGATCAGACCCCTAGCCAAAGTAACATTTTCAAATCTTCGTTATCGCTTCGCTTTCGAAACATGTATGGGATATGGGATTGACATAAGGTGTCGTTAACAATCGAATTTTAAAACGTCAAATCTAATTATGTTTCGAAGCAAAGCGATAATGCAAGATGTTACTTTGTTTAGGGAGACAATGTGACAGGGGAGACTCCGTCTGCCTGAACAGTTATTACTCTATCATTTGGGAGCAGTACTTTTTTTGGGATGAAAGGTGCTATGTACTTCTCTGTACCCCTGACAACGTGTATGCAAAATTTCATGATGATCGGTTGAGTAGTTAAGGGTGGCGTAATAAACAAACTTATTTTCCCATTTGAAATAATTAATAAGGAGTTTATAGCACTGGATTTTGTTTGTTTCGAAACATCCTTTACTTCAGATCGTTGTCATTGTGTAGTTTATTAAGAACAAATACGACTCGGGACAGTGTCTGACAGTGTTGTACCAATGTCATCAGTTGTCCAGATACCCTCCGCTTTTGTTTATAATAAATACTAGTATTTGGCAGGACCAGTGCTCGTTATTGTTGTTTAAAGTGTGTACTTTTAGTTTTAATGTTTTAAAATGTATTTGTGTGGTGTTTCCGACTTTTTTCGAAGAAGGAGACCGAATATCGAAAGGGTTAGTACCTAAGACTTTAGTTTTATACAATCTATTTACTGACGACCTCCGTGGTCGAGTGGCTTTGTACACTGGTTTTCAAGGTGACGCCATCTCTGAGGTCCCGGGTTCGATCCCCGGTTGGGTCAATTTAGAAAAAGAACTTTTCTATATTGTCTCAGGTCTGGGTGTTTGTGATACCACCGTTGTCTCTGATTTCCATAGCACAAGTGCTTTAGCTACTTACTTTGGATCGGAGCAAAGTATGTGATGTTGTCAAATATTTATTTGTTATTTATTTATCACATGGTAAAAATATCTATACAACGTGTTACAAAAATACCCCTAATGCCGAATATGGTATATAGGGACCATCAAACTGAACAACTTTTACTATGGGACCAACTCTAAAATCGCGAAAAAAAACAACTGTATCATACAAAAATTAATCACGAAAATATCAAAATGTGTGAAACAGCTGATATTTTTTCACGATTTCAGAGTTGCTCCCGTAGTAAAAGTTGTTCAGTTTGATGGTCCCCTTACAACATGTTATATAAATACCCCTAATGCCGAATATGGTATATAGGGACCATCAAACGAGTTTAATTGTTATATGAAACAGCTGATTTTTTCGCGATGTCAGAGTTGGTCCCATTGTAAAAAATGTTCAGTTTGATGGTCCCTATATACCATATTCGGCATTAGGGCTATTTTTGTAACATGTTGTATAGGTAGGTAGGTATATAGAAATATCAATTTTATTATTGGTATCGTTTAAAATTTTAATAACACTTAAATGCAAAGGTCAAACGTATTTATATTCATTTAAGAACCAATCACTCATACGTAACACTAATGTTGCTTTTGATCAACAGCCGTACGTCTTTCCTCACTTTGATGTGGTTTTGTGTAGCAATGTCGGCATTTGTTATTTTTAAATAACACGTTTGAATGGTTCCTTAAAATAAACGCAGCCTGATAATAAAATATTAATATCATTCCCGTACAATCGGTGTCGACAAAGTTTAAGTGCGAGAGTCAAACGTAGAATTGATTTAGATATAGACAAGCGTAGTGCAGCCAGCGTTTTAACAATGTCTGAAAAAAAAAAAACGGTCAAGAGCGAGTCGGACTTGCGCACCGACGGTTCCGTACCGTAATTCTGAAAAAGTTTACTATTTAGAGACATCGTTTTATTTTTCCTGTAATCTTTACACAAACTTGTATAACATAAAATAATTTCAGATTTTTCTCTATGCAAACTTCGGAGATAAGGGGTTGGGGGGGAGGGGGACAAAATTTAAATTCTCGAACACGTATTTAAAAAAAAGTGTTTGAGAATGTGCAAGCAGCGCTATTTTTATTTCTCTTTTAATTCATCTAAAACTGTTTCACAATTAGTGGTTCTCGAGATTTTAGCATTTTGGTACGGAACCCTTAAAATCCAATTGGCAGAATATTTTTTATAGGTAGGAATACGCTCCCTTATAAGAAAAGTTTCAGATTTTTTGGTTGCGTGAAAAATAAAAACCATTTCGTTTTAGCAAATGTACTGAAGTAACAGCCGAACTGAGATTATTCCCTAATTACCGCATATTGAATAATTGACTTTGACATACAATAGCTAAGGAGAAATGTCAAAAAGAGAAAAACTTTTTTTAATCTGTATTCTGCTGTTACTTAAATAACATTTGCGAAGATGAAGTGATTTTAATTTATTATATCTTTTTCACGCAACCAAAAATTCTGAACCTTTTTTCTATAGATAAAGAAGCTTTCCTCATTTATTCCCAGAGGTCTCGTCAAAGTTGTCCCGAGACGGGTCTTTTGGGAATTTTCTTCCCAGATGGGAATTATTAAGTATTTTTAATCTCATTAAGTAATTTTATTGTTCATAAAAAAATTATAATGTTAAATTACCCAATAATCGTCGGTAAACTTGGAACATTAATTTCGGTTCATTTTGAATAGGTAGGTAGCTAGGTATGTACGAGTATCTTCAGTGATTGTTTTGGTCAAGAGAATTTTGGATATTACCTTTTTTAAATATATCAATGATGATGAAAATTCTATACTTAGGTACGTACTTAAAGTAAAATATCACATTTAAATGTCGGTATGAGATTATTTTTTAAAATTAAGATCGTCGGTACGTATTTATTTTCTATTTGTCTTAATTTTATACATGGAATAGGTTAGTATAGATTTTATTGGGATTTATTTATGACTAGCCACCGCCCATGACTTCCGCGTGGACCCTAAAAAACTTTTGACCAGGAAAAAAGGATAAAAAGTAGCCTTTATGCTAATCTGTCTATCAAGCAAATTTCATTCCAATCCGTCCAGCCGTTTAGGCGTGACGACATAACAAACACAGAAACAGACAAACTATCGTATTTATAATAGGATAGGATTATTTTGTATTTCTTTTGTAACTGCTTATTGGGTTTTCACGCCTTAAGTACTGTGCAATTTTAATAATCTATTTTTTTTAAATAGATAAAACCTTCCGTAATTCCCAAGACAAACTAAACTTTTTCGTAGAAGAAGTCGTGGGAAAAAAACAAAGATGAAAATCAGTATTAAAGTTTCCATAGCTAATCCGAGAAACAATTCAATATGATATTATATGCTTACATAAAATCTCTCGTTGAAGCGATTCGAGTGTAGTTTCTGTTTAATAATTATTTATCACTGCCCCTCTATATGTTTTCATACTCAATCTGCGCACAACAGGGTTGACTACATTTATAATAATGTAAAATTTTTAGAACGTACATACAAACTGCAACTGTAGTTGTTTGTTGTGCCAAATAAATAAAAAAAAGAAACACGACAGCACGTCAGGTTATACAGTTAAACTGCGAAAACAGCTTTTATTACGTAAGGCATAAAGGCAGTCTCAAGGTCAACATGTATAGAATGAGGTGCTGTCGTGTGTACAAATTCTTCCGCCCATTATCCGCTAAGCGTACAAAAAAAATAAAAGGATAAGAAATTGGCCACTTTCACCGACTCCCGCGCCCGTACGCATCGGCTGATCCAATTTTAAATGTCAGATAGATAATTGTGCAACTGGCTGGCGAGCAGTCAACGTTTCACACGTAGACTTGTCTCCCAAATATTTCAGTCTATGAGTTTTCCCGCTACGCCGAACAGTCGCGGTCGGCTCGTCGTCGACACGTCAAACTTTTACTACGTTCACTAAACGCAATTTGCGACAGTTATTTCGGTTGAAATGAACACTTAGTGCACCAGTTTTGTTTTAAGACTATGGAAAGGAAAAGGTGATTGGTTTTGTCCAGGAGTTTTTTTTTATTGGTTTCGTTTATTTGGATTGTGAAAAATGATTTAGCGCCAGTTTCCGAAAGGTCGAATTCATGAAGTTCATTGTTCTTTTTTTATTTTTGTCATTTCACATTTGTTTACGTCGTATTGACATAGAATAGAATAGAACTCGTTTATTTGCAGAAAATATGGTACAATTCAGATCTCATAATATATAAAGTTCATACATGTTTTACCGCTCTCTGGCGATATGCAAATAATGATTCAGTCGTCATGCATCTAATTATGATTTAAATAAAATGGAACAAAAGAAATAAAATCAAATAATAATCAAATAAATAATAACAATAAAATTAAGTTCACAGTTTAAAATGTCCATACGTCCAATCTTGCACGATAATGTCAAAATCAAAAATGTCAACAATATAGTTGTAATCGTTTACTCTGAACAGACTACTTCACTTTCACTAAAGAATTTCATTTGAACTAGTAGATTTTGAATTCTCAAGGTAATTTATTAAACGATAAATAAACAATAAAACATTTCAACAACATTTAAGGATTACTTATAATTGCCATTTCATGTACTTTTTTACCAATTTACAGTAGGAAACTTTGAGCGATCAGATATTTTGTAACTGTTTTTTTAACCTCAAAAAGGAAAAACAATTGTAATTTTTTTATTAACCTAGACCCTATCTCATTGAGAATAATAATTCAATAATTAATATATTATTAACTATTAGAATTTTCTTGTTACATTTCATTTTTAGTCGCGGATGACGATAATGTGGATGTTAATCTCACAAGGTTCCTGCGCATTAGCAATTTGAGGGATAGTAGTTTATATTATTCTCAAACTCATTAAAACCTTTTTTTTTTACTAAAAAGTGTTATTGTACAACAAAGACAACTTCCAAATTCAAATTTGATTAAAAGTTATTTTAAATTATTCCTTTAGTTGTTTTAATATTTTCGAGAACTATAACTATTATCCACTCTTTCGGAAACTGGACGTAACTGTGATAATTGTAAACAGCAACTAAAAGTATCGGCTTGTTAACAAAAAGGAGGTTGTACAAATAAGTTTTAATCATGTTCCGCCCGTCGTTACTGCGAGGGTTGAGCTTGGACTCTGACCCGGGGTATGGGATTGCTCTCGATAGGAGCCGCCGGGCGTCGCTGTCCGCCGAGCAGAGGAGGAAGCTCAGCATGCTCAGGACCTCGAGCATCCCCACCCCGCTGACTCCGGTGAGCCACATTTACCATTTGGTCCTCTGCCCAAGAAACTGTTGCAATCAGGTATATAGTCTGTTTTATCGCAGCAGCTTCAGTGTTGTAATGGCAGCTTCCAAAATTGAAATTTGTTGACACTTTTTTCTTAAATGTTTGATTTTAACTACAGCTTCCAAATTTAAATTTCGTTAAAGTAAAACCTTATTAAAACCTATATTGAACTAAAAAGTTTTTTTCTAAAAACAGCTTCCAAGTTTAAATTTTAGACTAAATTGGACTTAATTGTTTGATGAAACCTCGATGGAACCATGAAGTTTGATTTGTATTTAAAATGTTCTTGTAATATTTTTTAGTTACTTTGCTAAAAATTAATATATCTGATATTATTTTGTGAGTCTTGGTGTCAGTCAGTCAGTCACTCAGCCATTATTTTTGTTTCAACGATAATAGCTTGTGAATGGGCAGTCACGACAGTAAAAAAAATTAAAAGCGTTTTTTAAACGAGCACTAAAAAGTGTTTAAAAAGTTTTTACTAACTAACTAATTACTTTTATTTTATTTCCACGCGCTATATTAATTATTAAGCTGTTTTAATATTAAAAATAATAAATAGAATTTGTGTTGTTTGTAAGCAATATTCCTTATAAAAGTTTGTAGTGACAGACAGTGTTTTGAATGTGACTTGTGTTTATTATCGTAAATTAGTTTAGTTCTCGTAGTTTTTTTATCCACAACTGGATAGTGCTTGCTTGGCCTTCACCTCACCTGATGTTAAGTGACGATAAGGCCAAAAGTGTAAGTGCACTACACCCGGAATCGTCATACTGATACTGGCAATCTTAACTCTGAACACATTTTTTTAAAGTAATTGTTGTTATGCCATAGACTTATCTAAGATGGTGGTAGCCAGCCAGGCAGATTTGAAATAAGAATCGAACCCGGGACGCTTCGCCCACACCTTACACCTGTGGGCGAACCACAAGACCACAGAGGCGGTTAATTAAGTAGTTGTTTATGCTTTTTGATGAATATGAATTATTATCATTGTTATTGTGGATAATAATATGAGAAGTTTAAAACTTGCACTTAAAGAAACATCCACGTAATAGCTAGACACAGATAAGTACAACTTATGACTTTGGCAATAAATTGGTGCTAAATTACAATTTGAAATAAAAATTATTTACAAAAATAACATTATTTTTTTGTTACAAAGTACTCAATAGTCACCTACTTAAATGTAGGTATAGCTGTTATTTGTCAGAAATCTTGCGATAGCGCGACTGAAATTAAAAAAAAATCTCACAAACTTTTGCAAACACGAATATTATACAACACAAATGGTAAGTGCTGGGGTTTTTTAGTGGGTATTCCCTCCTCCCGAGATCCCATCGAGCCTTTCGGTTGGGTGGGATCACGGGAGGCAGTCGTGGCGAATCCCGCATGCCCCCTCCCCGATCACCTGCGGGGAGGGAAGCTAAAAAAAAAAAAAAAGGTATAGCTGTTATTTGACAGAAATCTTGCGATAGCGCGATTGAAATTAAAAAAATGTATAATAAAAATCTCACAAACTTTTGCAAACACGAATATTATACAACACAAATATTTGCAAAGTTCGTCTTTGCGTAGTAGGTACTTATAGTACCTATGTAGAGTGGTGTTTAAACAACTTCATTAGTTTTTGCCAAAACCATTGTATTCTTGGCGGAGAGAATTCAAGAGGTTATTACCACAGTTATAACTGTTAGTACTACATTCAATATATTTTGACATAGGCATTAGTATGCTCGTAAAAATATTAGTGAGGCGAATATCGCTAATAATACGCGCCTTTCGCATGAGTTGACATGCATATTTCATACTATGCTTCAGAGATTATTTTGGATTCAGATTTCTTGTATAATATGGAGATTCTTTTACAACCAAATTGCTGACGATTTAAAGATTGTTTGCAGATTAAGGTTTGCCCGATTTTAATTTAATGCGAACCAAATATTTGTTTTCTGGCCAAATAATTTACCTCCTGAGTTTTTTGCTAAATATTAAGATTAATGACTGATCAAAAAAATACTTCCCTTTTAAACTAAACTATAGAATACATTTTGATATGTTTGTCGAATTGATTGTTATGTTTTTAAATGTTATTTCTCAAATTAATGTTACATTCACTCATTTCCATATTTTTGATGTAATAAAAAAAAAACGTTTCTTCCATCACCTCAAGTAAATCATTAATGCGGTGCTATCAAAAAAGTAACTTTGTGGTTTTTTAAATTTTGAGATTTAAGCATTCACAATGCTATTTTATATAATACTAAATAATATACTAGAAGAAATAGGAGTCGCACCAGATCATGTTCTCGGACGGGAATCGAACCCGCGACCTTTGGATATCCGGTCCAATGCTCTGACCGCTGAGCTACCGAGTCACTGGTGAGAACGTCGAATTTCTTCTAGTATATCAACTCTTACGCTGCAAGCCAGCGCCATCTCACCAATGTAGAAGGAATTACCTTCGACATTCAACTGAACATCTTTCCAGATATTTTTAAACAGTTGATTAAGATGAGAAAGCTATATAACTTTTTAAATTTTGAGATTTAAGCATTCACAATGCTATTTTATATAATACTAAATAATATACTAGAAAAAATAGGACTCGCACCAGATCATGTTCTCGGACGGGAATCGAACCCGCGACCTTTGGATATCCGGTCCAATGCTCTGACCGCTGAGCTACCGAGTCACTGGTGAGAACGTCGAATTTCTTCTAGTATATCAACTCTTACGCTGCAACCCAGCGCCATCTCACCAATGTAGAAGGAATTACCTTCGACATTTTGTGGTGTTTATTCATCATAACAAAGTACGTTACGAATCGTTATTTTTTCCTGTTATATAAATAATTTCAGTAAAAAGAAACCCTTTTTCATAATTATAGCGAAGATTGAGTTGTTATTTCAGTTAGCAGTATTGATCTTCTGATTCGGTGTTTAGCAATGGCGTCGTTCACAGAAGCACTTTGTGTAACCCAAATATTGGTTTATTAGACTAAACAGAATCGGACTCTGTAGGAAATATGGGTACTTTAATAAACATAGACGTTTAACAGTCAGGATATGTGAATATGGATCACTAAATGGTGTCTCTTTTTGGAAAATCAGAACAGTTTACTGTGATTAGCTAGTTATAATCAAAAATAATATTAATATTTATAGCTTTATAATTTAATTTAAAAACATCAGCTGATGTGTTAGTCGGCCGGACACATAGCGAGAACCGATGGCCGTTGAGGCGGAAAGGTTCTAGAATGGCGACCGCACACCGGACGACGCTCCGTGGGTAGGCCCCCGACAAGGTGGACCGACATGAGGGTGAAGGTCGCGGGAAGCCGCTGGATGCTGGCAGCTTAGGACCAATCGTCGTGGAGATCCTTGGGGGAGGCCTATACCCAGCAATGAGTGTCGTGCTGCTGATATGATGATGATGATGATGATAATTTAAATTTAATCTAAACCCTTTTTAAACGACTGCCCAAAAATATCAGAGAGTGTAATGTGTTCAGGGTTCGTGTATGTTTGTAAGTATGTGAGTTTTTACACGACTGCCCAAAAACAACAAAGTGATGTTTGTATGCGAGTTCCTTTATTCCACCATCTTCTAAATTCCTTTATTTGGAGGTATGGGAGTATCGTTAGAATCCTTACATCAACAAACCAAATACCATGATTAAATTAATTCTTGAGTAGATCAAAACTATTATTATTAAGAACTTATCTATGAAAAATTCCATTTGAATGGAGGAATCTACACGTCTTGTCAGTCGTTCATTGTGTTCCACACAGTACTGTTGTAGACGCACAGCACAACAATAGCATTGTCGTGAAGACGCATATAGCCAGGGACTGTGCTGACGTGCGGCGAGTCTCAACGTAAACAATGGCTTCCACAGAGGTCAGGGCATGTCTGATGAGGTAGGGAAACTTTTTTTTGAACATTCCGAAAAAAACGAATATTCGATGTGGCCAGAGTGATTACGATAAAGCTCTTTTTGATGTACGCATTTAAAAAAGTAAAAGAATAATAATAATAAAATTATTTTATTGTTCCATAAAACAAAACATACAAGTAGCCTAAAATAAATATTGACACCTAAGTACCTAAATTAGGTAAAAACCTGTTCTTAGAGGCACCTATGCTCTTTATTAAAAGCTTGATGTGTATGCGCTGTGTGTGTGCGTTTGTATGTTGCATGTATGTGTGTGTGTGTGTGTGTGTATGTGAGTTGTGTGTCTCTGAATGTTGGCGAGTATGTTTAAAAGAAATACAGCAGCGTAATTAACATATCAGCATACTCAATACTCAATACAGTCTGAAGGGTAAATTTCCTAATCACTTTAAAGAAACTACTACGAAAAATGTCAGAGCGTAATCAACAGATGGTATACCATTTCTAAGGGTTTGGCCTCTTTGTGTAAAGGTATTATTGATTTTAAAACATTTACTTTGGTAAATAAGTTATTAACTGCGACTTAAGAAATATTGTGATAATTAAATACGTCATTTCTGCTACGGTGCTACGAAATGCTACGGTAATGATATGTGCTCCTACTTACCTAAATTACTTTATCATTTCAATTTTCCTTGTTAAAACAATTGCTATTACAACTGAGCTTTGTTCCAGCAGATGGTTATAGTGGAGTGTCTGTTTTGATGTACGGAGTTGTAACACATAAACGGTTTTATGGCGGACATAACGACGGATCGTTCAGCACGCCATTATTTTACACTGTTAAATGTTTTAATGAGATCGCAGGAACATTTTGTTTGTACGGAAGAAGGAAGAATGGATTGATCTTTACTTGTGTGGTACAAGATAATTCTATTTTTTTTTCTCTTTATTTTTTTGGTACTTACATACTAAATGCGGATTTTAAGTGGAAAAGTACACTTCAGATAAAAAGTTTAGGTATCAGATGCATAGGTTTTGAGTAAGATGGTAGGTACCTGTATGAAATTGTGCTTTTTATACAAAATTAATGTCTCAAGAAAAATCCAATTTCAATTCTAAAATATCATTTTCATTCATTATCATCACCCCCGACGCAGCGCAAAGAGGGGTGTTATAAGTTTGAAGCCTATGTTTGTGTGTCTGTACGTATATTCGTAGTGCCTAAACGGATCAAGCGATTTCAATGCATTTTTTTAATTGAAAGCCAATAAAATACTTAAATTGCTTTACTTGCTTAATTAAGCTCGTTTACTTGACTAGATAAAACTTGTTTTGTTGTATTTTATCAAAAAACAAGATAAAACAAAAAACAGAAAACCTAAATCTAAGTTTGACGTCAGCAAACTATACATAACGTGCACAACCTTCATAAGATTGTCTCAAATTCGCGACATAATTAATAAAATATAAAAAGCTTCGTCTTACCACAACGCGGGCGGTATTGTTATGATATAACTTTGACGTTTTAAATTCATAAATTCGCGATTGTTAATGGTCGAATTGAGCCGCAAACGACCGAGCGTGGGGAATACACCTGCGAAAGTTGGCATTGACTGTGACAGTGGAAAAATAAAAAAACTATAAATAAATATAACACGTTTGAGAAGAGTTTGCGTGTTTTAAGATAGTATTTCTTAAAGGTTTTTGGATAATTTGATTTGATTTTGCATTTATCAATGTTTTAACTCTTTCACCTGCCATGAGGTAACAAATAAGAATTAGTACCTGGATATTTTTTAACACACTGCCACGCATGATGCTGCATGTTGCATGAATGTGTGTTCCAACGTTGCTGCAAGTATCTCCGTTTGTATAGAAAACACGCATAGTCCAACACACTGACAATGCATCCACGCGCGTTCATGCGGAGAAACATGCACACACGCGCGTGGGTGCGGGGCGAGACGCAAGGTATGGCACACCGAGTCCCGCAGATGCGTGCGTGATTTTGGAAGGGCTTGACGTGTGTTTAAAAATGGATCTCGATATTTGAATGAAATAAGTCAGAGCCGCCGTGAATCCACAAAAAGCAACTACGCGAGTGAGTGCGTAAAAAACCCGCACGATGATGATGCGTAGGTGCGTAGACACGCAACATGCAGCGTCATGCGTGGCAGTGTGTGAATCGCCTATAAGTTCAAGTGTCATTAAGTAATTCCGATAATAAAACACCAAAATAGCCGTAACAGTGAAAAGATGAGAAAAGTATTTTAACTAAGAAAATATAAGGAGACGATAACGTAATGGCCATTCATAATCAAATAATTTAGCAACCATGATAAATAAATAGCGAATGACACAAAATAAAAAATACTTTATGTATGTAGAGGTGTAGAGTAAAGAAGAGGGGTTGTCCATCGTGCACCTGCGAACGTCATTTCATACCAAAACACAACTTACAAACACGTTAAAAAATTACTAAAGAAATTATTCATAATCTTAACATAACTTTTCAGACAGTGTTTTTTTAATGGAGATGTAGCTTCTTACAAAAATAATATAACTATTGCATACTAGTATATAGAATGGGTTAGCTATTAATAACGCTTGTATATTGCGCGTTTGTATTTATCGTAACATTTAATTCTGTTGTCTTGTCATTGCTCTATTAGTCATCGATACAAACAAATTTATATTCAAGTGGAATAAAATAAAATCTCGATTTAAAATATTTCTTCTTCTTCTTCGTCTTCTTCAGCCTCAAGTCACCTACTGCTGAGTGTAGGCCTCCTCTTTTGCACGCCATCCCGTTCGGTCTTGCTTGTCCTTTTCTCATCCAGTTTTTCCCCGCTACTTCGGTGATGTTGTTTGGTGTCGATTAAAAAGAATTATATTTAGGAAATGGGGATGAATACTGAGGAACTAATGGCACCACAAGCGACTGTATTAAATCCGTTTGATTAGTTGTTTCGAATGTCAAATATAATTTCTGACGTATTTTAACCAATCAAAACCATTGATAGAGGTCGGGTCGCCGCTGGCGCCATCTGAAATTAGCTTTGCGTGATACATCCAATAATTGTATAGTATTTCTTGCAACTCCTCTATATTCTTAGACCTAACGAAAAATTGCAACTGGTGAGGCTTACCTACCTCTAAATATCTATGGCGAGATGCAACACAGTCTAGTTCTGGAGTTTCTGCTAATATATTGAGATGGCTCGTAAAAAAGACCGGAGGAATGAATGTTGAGGGTTATTTGTCACAAATAGCAGTAATAACACTTTATACTATACATGCGATGCGAGACGCATGCGTCAATTCAATACTAGCGCTATGTTTAGACCGGCCACAGGAATAATAAACAGCCAGAATAAAAGTTTGAAACAAACGAAGACCGCGGGTACACTGGGTACACTACTATAGTCTGTTAGTCTGTTTATCCTTACTTGTCATATTTAGTAAACAACTTTTGGCAGTTGTCAAATGTCTTTTTAACTTTCTTCTTCTTCTTCTTAATGAGTGGCTTGCTCTGTGGTCTATGCACAATTCCGCCAATGTCACGTAGTTAGCTTTTATCGTTATTTAAAAATATGTTACTTTATTAAATCAAATTGACATAAATCTTTTTTAAAGACCTCCGTCACGTGGTCGAGTGGCTTTGTACACCGGTTTTCAAGGTGTCCCCATCTCTGAGGACCCGGGTTCGATCCCCGGTTGGGTCAATTTAGAAAATGAACTTTTCTATATTGGCTCAGGTCTGGGTGTTTGTGATACCACCGTTGTCTCTGATTTCCATAACATAAGTGCTGCTTACTTTGGAATCGGAGCATGTGATGTTGTCAAATATTTATTAATAATTAACAATTTATTTCGTAATCTATGTGTGGGACTATTTGTTGTATTTAATAAATGAATATTTCAATAAGAATTGGGTGAAGATTGTTTACTAAATGGGACAAGACGTAAGGATGGCGAGTGATTTTGAATTATATTTTTTTTGTATTTTTGTTGTACTTAACAATAAAAAAAATAATGAAAAAATAATCCACCTAATTGATTTAATATATACATAAGTCGATTTTTTTAGTAAGTATTAATTGTGACATTATACAAAAATAGCATTGTGCATGCAAAGATCTAGAACTGAATAACAAAGTAATTGACTCGAACCGTTCTGTCTTTTTCCTCATAAAGTATATGTACAATTAATAAAGTATATACTTTATTATAAAGTAAGGGTGGCAACCCTAGTTCTGTCTCTAAAATAAAACACGAAACACTACTCACAAACTTCGCACCTGAAGGGACATTGTAATGGCCAAAATGTAATTTTAGACTTGGAACTCCCGACACGCACAATTCAGCAAGCCTGTCAAGCTTGTTGTTTGAAATCAGCATCGGATTGAAACATGCATGCTGTTTACAGTTGTTATTGAGTTTGCCAATATTCAATCAATGCGACGGTTTGACACTTAGAAACAAACATTATTTATTCATAAGGACATGATCTAACAAAACAAACATTTATTATTAAGGCGACGCATCGATTAACTATTTTCGTATCAACTGTCTCGCTCCAACTCTCGTAAATTACACTTAACTAGAGATAGTTAAGTGAGAACTCATGGCAAGCAGTTTTGCGACGCCAAACCAGTTTTTTTCGTCTAAATAAAAATCTATGATATATTTTAAAAAATCCAACTGGCATTTTAATGTGTGTGTTTAGACTAATCTAGACTAATCATTATTTATGATAGCATTAAAAAAAGGTTGATTTTTAGTTTATTTTTTAAAGTACAGTCCGATTCAAACTTTATGACTTCTGTGAAGTTAGCCACTATGCGCGTAGCCGTACCCCACCACACGTCTCTATCACACACTTACATCGAATTTGTGTTCTGCGGATCGTCTCGCCGTATTTCGACTTAAAAAAAGGTTTAATTTTTACTAACTACGATAGTCAAAATTACTTTATTCAAATAAACTAAATAACTAAGCATACTTTTGAATCATGTATTAAAGCGTTCCCTTTACACCCTAAAAGTTTGTTTAGCACCATTGCAGTTGAAAAATGCATTTCAATCACAGTTAATCGTAGCCATTTTTTAGGGTTCCGTAGTTAAGTCAACAAGGAACCTTTATAGTTTTACCATGTCTGTCTGATCGTCCGTCCGTCCGTGGCTTTGCTCAGAGGCTCAAAGTACTAAAAGCTGTTATTTAACATGAATATGTATATTAATTACGCCGAAAAAGTGGTAGAATAAAATCTTGAAAAATAAAGTTTTAGTGTACCGCCCTTCGATCATAATATCTCCGCCCCTACATGTAAAGTGGGGATGATTTTTTTTCTTATCAATCTCATAGTGTTTTTGAATCTTTCAAAAATATATTTTTGTAAAAACCACTTTTTGATTCAGGGCTCCGTTTGCGAAATATTTAGCTTTAAAGTGCAAAATTTTATTAGAGTCAAATGCCCACCCCCTACCAGTTGCTTTTGGAAATGTGAAAAAATTCAGGGCAGTACATACAGATGCAGGGCAGTAATACATATTATAATGAAGTTAAAAGAAAAACTATCACTGTTAGGTAGGCTTTACAACTTAACGAGAAAAAGTCGATCAACTTACAAAATTAAATTGGAAAAGTTTTCATAGAATAAATTTAATTGAATAGTAAGGTATTAAGTATACTTTATAGTCGTTAGTTATGTAAAACAGGAAGTAAATATAAGTTAATAGCCATATGGTAATTGTATAAGGTAACTACGGAAGCCTATACTGTGCGTGGCCCGACACGCACTTGGCCTGTTTTTTCAATCCTGGCTCTAGCGATATGGACAATATTCATAATAGTGATTTATTGTCACATACAAGGCACGTCTCCTCTACTCCTATTACCTTATGATATAACTCGCAGTTAGGTACCTCCTACGTGGCGGCCATTACGCTGGAAATATGTCTCCTGTGCTAAGAATAGCGCGACGAGCCCCCTCAATTATATACTTACGGGTCTGTGCGGCCCACAGATTATTATGTCTCTGTTCGCAGATAGCACAAGGACTTAGCCGCTAGCTTCTTTTTATAGAAATAGAAACATTTACGGCCTTACCACAAAAGATTTTAAAACACTGTTCAACAAGTGTTTAACTTAGACACGTTTTATATGTGATCCTGATTCTTTTTTGACAATATTGTTTGAAAGAGACGGCATCACTTTTAATCAGTGTTTAAATTAAACAGTGTTTTAAAATGTAAGGCCGTTATTTGCTTATACTGCGATAACAAGTTGTTTAGGCATTTTACTGTTACTACACACTATAATGAACTGATATTATTACACTATGTTCTGGTTGTGACGGGTACGTCTTGGACAGGTATTTTTTTTAGAAACATTGCAAAAACGAAATTAGTGTAATATCAAAATAAGTTTATGCATTTAGGCAATTTGATGTGACATGAATTACGGAAAGGGACGTATTTCACTTTACATCTAGCTTACAACATTTTTAAATTTTTATCATGCGGTTCATAATATTATGTGCTCTCTGCGTGGTTATTAAATGAGCGTGGGATGTAGACTTCTAGATCGGACCTAAACAGGAAGCGGTCTTGACATGACCCGCGGCCCCCACTTGATGCACTTTTGTGCAATTGTTACAGTTTTTTGAGTATCACCGTACACATTGACTACATTGATCTATTTATTTACTATGCAACTTGTTCAGTTGAACTCGTGTAAGCACGTAATAAGAAAAACCATAGACTTATGTGAAAACCTGTGTAAAGTAAAGTAAAGTAAAGTAAAAAATTGCTTTATTCAAATAAACTTAGTAATTAAGCGCTTTTGAATCGTCTATATTTTTTTACCACCCGTTCCAAACTTTTTTAACTGACAAGAAGAACAGGCGCAAGAAACTTATCAGCTTTAACAGAAATAAGTACCGATATTTACAAACTGAAATATATCGTTACCAAATACAACAAAAAAAAACAGGAGGTTAAAAACAACAAAGTACTTACTAGCGAGTTATTGTGTTACATCATTTCCACGCATTCCGGTCTTTCAAATAATCGTCTACTTTATAATAACCTTTACCCATGAGCGTCTTTTTGACATGATTTTTAAATTCATGCAAAGTAGATCAATCACCTGTTGTGGAACTTTATTAAACAAGGTTATGCGTTTCCACATAAATGAACCTCTAGTTTTTGCAAGCCTAAATCTTGGAACGGCAAGTTTATCTTTATTCCTTGTATAAATACGGTGATTATCGCTGTTCTTAGCAAATGAATCATAGTGTTTCCTTACATATACTAAATTTTCATATATGTATTGGCCATTGTAGCGAGCGTCACGCAGCGGAATATGTTCGAATCAATGTTTCAGTCGCTTCCGGCGAGCGCTGAAACTTGCCGAAATATTTACTCGGTTTATATGCAGATGGCGCTGATTGTTCGCTTGTTGAATAACCAAAGACATAATGAATAAACAAAGGCAAAGATAAAGAAACAGCTTGAAAACCTCTTGAAAACATATTTATTTTTTAGTTTTATTATACAAGGTGTTACAAAAGTACCCCTAATGCCGAATATGGTAGATAGGGACTATCAAACTGAACAACTTTTACTATGGGACCAACTCTGAAATAGCGAAAAAAAAAACAGCTGTTTCATACAAAAATTAATTACGAAAATATCAAAATGTACACCTTAACACCTTGTATATTATGTTGTTACCAATGCAAGTTACTATTGTAAGCAAGTATTGCAAAGAAATATAACGTATGAACCATTTCTTGTTTTGTACTTTTAAAAAAATACCACAACCGAAAACTGGTTAAATCTTTCTATTTTTGATAGATACTTGCTTATCATCGCTTAGTTTTGAAGGATATCAGTATACATCTAAATTGTTATTTTTTAACCGACAAAAAAAAGAAGGAGGAGGTCATTAATTCGGTTGTATATTTTTTTTATTTTTTATTTGTTAGGTACTTTAGTACTCCGTCATTTGAGGACCGATTTGGATTTTTTTAATTTCAAAGAATTACTTCCAGACTATTACCATTTTTTGAAATTTTCAGAAGGTTCAGAAGGTTTCAGGATATTCTTAAAATACTGTAATTATTTTAAACCATTACATGATTCTTTATTAAAAGAGTTATTCACCTATTTTCTATTTCGTTTACTGTCATCTTCAGCACTGCGTCCACAGTACAACTGAGACAAGCTCCCACTACTTCAATAATTGTCTAATTAGGTCGCCTTGTTACGTAGGAAATCCGTAATTATAGAAAATGTACTGTACGAAGTTGCTCTTAAAACCAACACTATCATCTTAAAATCCACTAAGTTGGTATATTTTTGAGGTTTTAGCATTGACAATGCTATTTATAGGTATATTTAGTCTAAAATATAAGTTGAAAATGTTGCTGCCCTTTTCATTGGTCCCACGGAGATGGAATCTTTAATCATTCGCAATTTAAATCTGCTTCCTGTACAAGGATTTTTTCAAAAAACGCGAGAAAATATGATTTTACAAAACAAAGGAAAAAATGTATTTTTCTTTTTTTTGCAGTAAAAGAAGAAAATGAGAATTAATATATAATATATACTTTTTAATAAGAACAAAAAAGAATAAGATAGAAAAGAAAGAAAAAGTATTTTTATTGGTTCGTGTGGCCATGTGAATCGACCAACGCACTTCCTGCACTAGTGCGGGAAGTTAGTATTGAAATTCATTACAGCTCTGTTTACCAGACGTAAATATCCTCCAACCTCCAGCATAATTTTTCAAATGTAATGATCATATTTCAGAGCATGAATGAGAAAAATACAGAAACATATTCATTTATTTGAGTCTATTATCAATAATTTCACCAAGTGTTACATTAATCTGCTTATGTGGTGGTAGAACTATTTGGCAGTGAATTTGAAACCAATGACGTAGAAACATTTTGCCGTATTTAACAAATTTAGTAAGAATAGCCGATGTAACTGAAAAAGGTACGTGAACATAGTTGCAGTAAATTACTGGCATCATTTCAAGTTCTCAAACTAAACTCTGAGTACTTGAGTTATAGTTACGCACGCTGAACAAAAGGCGTAGAAAGCTGTTTAAGAATGATTTTTATGTTTAGGATTTATTTTTATGTTGTTCTAGGTTTACCTAGGTAACCTACCTTACCTAGGTTGTGTCATAGGAATAGGTCACAGTGTAAAATACCACTACATGGTTTTCCATACAAAAGTGCTTACTTCTGAAAGGTATTTTTATGATTATTTCAATACTTTGTTTTAAATTTGATATTGTACGAAATCTGAAATAAACCATTTTTGGACTTAACTGTATAATTAAGTTCGCCGTGAGTCAGTTAGAATTGAAAAATGATAAGTTTCACGTATTTTTGTATGAAACTCCAATTTCTTTCTATTCTAACTGACACACGGCAAACAGGATAAATTATTTAGTAAATTCGATAGTTAAGTCTGCAAGTTAACGCAGTGGTCTAGCGCCTGGCTCAGCGATTGCGGAGGTTAAGCAACGCAAGGTTCGGTCATGGAATGGGTGACCAAAAATTTTATTATCTCGACCGCCTCTGTGCTTCGAAAGGAACGTTAAGCAGTTGGTCCCGGCTGCATTTGCAGTCGTTAGCACCCACCAAACCGCATTAGGCCCGCGTGGTGGGTCGTGGCCCATCCTCCTTATCCACCCATAAGGAAGGCCTGTGCCCCAGCAGTGGAGACGTTAAAAAAATGGCTTATATTCAATCTTTACTCATACGTAAGTGTGCCACCACACAACAATGTTATTCTAACCATTAATAGAGCCGAGAACGAGAAGAATATGGCGGCGCAGTTTCTAGGGCAGTGCAATTAAACGTAAATACAGTTATCTACCACCTCGGGGATCTACCAAGTCGGTAATAATACATTTTCAATAACCAAGCGGCAGTGCCAATGATGTTTTTTAACAGTTTTTGCGGTTCAATATCTTTATATTAAACTGTACACTCAACGGCACGTCAGACTATACATGTTGACCTTGAGACCACCTTTATGTCATACGCAATGAGAGCTGTTTTCGTAGTTCAACTGTTTAACTAAAGGTGCTATCATGCGTACTTTAATCGCAGAACAGATAATTATTTCCTTTTTTTTATGTTTTGTGATCAAACTAATAGCTGCCCGAGACTTCTTCCGCTTGGACTTTGTTCTAGGTCCCATACGTATTTTCCTCCTTTATAACACCCCCTCAATATTATTTTCTGCAACACGGTACTGAATTTTTCGAATTTAATTCAAAATCCATTATTCCTTTTTTTAGCCTGTAACAATGAGTTACAGAACCCAAATCGTTTGCATATGAGGCTAAGGCCTCACAGTACCCTATACACTTCACCATGGTCAAAGTTGGTTCAGTGGTTCAGGCGTGAAAAGTTAAATTATTAGAAAGACAAAGTTGCTTTCTATTTATATTTATCTTTTCACATTTTATAATGTCAGTATGGATTTCATTCAAAAATTAAATTAAGTATGTTTTAAAGCAAGTATGTACATAATTTACTATATTCACGCTTCAAGATTAGTTACTTATATTCGGCGGCCGAATGAAATTTCACTATAAAACGCCTACCTAGGCCGTTTCCAAAAACGGTCAAGAGCGAGTCGGACTCGCGCACCGAGGGTTCCGTCCTTTCCATCATCATTCTGAAAAGTTTACTATTTAAATACATCGTTTTATTTGTCCTGTAATCTTTACATAAACTTCTATCACATAAAATAATTTCAGATTTTTCTCTATGCAAGCTTCGGAGATAGGGGGAGGGGGCTGGAAACGGTTTTTTTTTTCATTAAAAGTCGAAAACTATGCGGTCTAAAAAACAAAAAAAATGAAAATGTGCAAGCACAAGCAGCGCTCTTTCATATGATACTCCATATGCTGTAGTACCTACTTCGAACTTTTAATATAAATATTTTAATTTCTCTCTTATTTGTAAAATAGTTGGGCAAACGTCATCTAAAACTATTCAAAATTTCAAGTTGATAGCATTAGTAGTTCTCGAGATATCCAGCTGTGATAGACAGACTGAGTCGCACCATAAGGGTTCCTTTTTACCATTTTGGTACGGAACCCTAAAAAAGAGATGCTTGGACAATGACACTATCAGTATACGATCGTTCAATCGCGAAACAATATTTACAGTCGTAAATCAAATACGTGTTGCATCGACGTGTTTCTACTAGGTACGATGAGCGAGCAGATTTTCGGATATCCTGTAAACATTCGAAAGGTGGTCGCACACAAACAAAATAAACGCTGTAAGTATTTTATAATCATTTTTAAGGTAAACAGATAAAGTTTTGATCAAATAACTGAGAAATTGAAAGAAAACTTCTCTTTTCAAATGAAATTTTAAAGAAGTTTGAACAAACATAAGAAAGTGTTTGTTGTTAAGCTCATCGTAAACGGATCGACAGGTAGATCAGATCAAAGGGATTTCAATTGAGAAAAGAAGGGCCTAGAACTTAGTTTCGAAAGACGCATGTTCGACGAACGATTGTTCGAATGAATTATTTACCTCAAAACTATTCCTCGAGCTGTCGTAGTTTCGAATGACGATAATTTGAATGAACTATTTTTAGAAACGTTTATGATACTTAATACTGTTTATGGAAAATATTTTTTATTAATAATTAATTTTATTATACTTAATAACGAAATTTTTATATATTGACCATCAGCCATTTTTTATGTGAACAATGTTTTTTCTTTAAATAGTTCATTCAAATTAACGTCATTCAAAACTACGACAGTTCGAGAAATAGTTTTAAGGTAAATAATTCATTCGAGCAATCGTTCGTAGAGCATGCGTCTTTCGAAAGTAAGTTGCAGAGCCAAAAAAGAAAAGTAGGTATCAGCGAAAAAATTTCTAAACCTATGGTAGGTATATATCCTTTCACGACCCCAAAACTAACCTATCTTTGAACAAGCAAATCATTAAATTTATCTATCAAATCAGCACAATCGTTGTTACTGAGATCAGCCCCCAGGTTTTATACTAAATAAATTCTGTCACAAACAAAAAAAATCTCCAGTGTAGCAAAAAGGATTCTCATTCTTTAAATCCCATATTGAAACACGACGGAGTATAATATCTACCCAATATACGACGACTGCCGTTTGTGCGGCAGTAAGATCCCGCTCGCCTCACTGCACTCCAGGCGTTCCAGGAGTTAGCTCGCCTTTCGAGGCTCCCGCCAAACAGTTCGCATCGCATAATTACAAATTTTGAAAAAAAAAAGTGAACCATGGCTGAGACAGACGAAAAAGGATTGCAAGTGAGTAACGCACAAGAATTTTACATGAAACGCATTCTTTATTTGATTATTTCTAATTCCATTCGAAACTGCGTCACATTTGAATTTCGAATTTTCTCTCCAAAATTAAATTGATCACCTTCAAAGTTTTCGAGAATGTTGGAATTCGCAATGTTAAATGATTTATTGCAATACTTCAGCGTTTTGTATTAAAGGAAGGAAGTATGTTTATTTACGGCTTCGTGTCTTAAAATATCGGTTTAAGAGTTCAATGCTAAGTCAAACAAAATTTGGTGGTGTTGTTCTTAAGGTTTTAGTTTATGATCCAAGCAGAAAAATAGGCAACAACTAGGTGTCTTTTTGAAGATACTGCGATTTAGGTAGTTTCATGTTTTTGAGAGATGTTTGTGTAAATAACAGAAAAAAAACTTTTGCTAACAAGACTATAATGTAAATAGTCTTATTATTAACTGGCAGCGGAATATATTTAATACAAAATACTTATATAAAATCATTTTTTGTAGTTATGTCGGTCGTACTATCACGTTTGTTCAAGCAGTGGGTTGTTTACTTATTTATGATTAATTTTGTCCAAATTTTGTCATTTTAAAATATAATTCTGCTGACTATTTAGGTATGTACTAGATTATGCATTAGGTCTAGAATCTAAAATCTTTTTTGTAAAGCAAGCAGTAAATATTATAGTGTATTCAACTAGTAATGCAAATAAACAAAGACCGTTTTTACGACAACCATAATCATTAATATAATCCTTGAATGTAGTTAGCATCAACGTTCATACCTTTTTATTTTTACAAATATTCCTAGTATTGCTTGGTTTTCAATAAATATTGATGATAAGACTGGAACAATTTTACTCTCCTAGAAACCTCGTACCTGCAAAATTACTTTTGAAACTAATTTATCGCCGTTGAATACACTACGTGTCGCCGATGGCAAATAAAAAAAGTGCGGGAAAATCGCGAAAGTCTCAAGGATGATCTAATCAGTCCCATTGTGCTATGTTCGGTCGTCACGTCCTCTCCCCGGGCCCAAACGGGAGTTCCGGATTATCTCGAGCCTCTGACCTTTTTTTGACCTACATAGCCCTTCCATTTCCGGGTTTGCATCTGAGCAAAGAAAGGCCTACAATTTATCCATAGACTATGAAAAATTTTCGTTGCGCAGAATGGTTTTATCGCATAGGCTACCCTTTCACTTTATCAACAGAGAGGTTTGTCATATCTAAGATTATTTTTAAGTTTTCATGTTAAGAAAAGAAAATTGCTGTAATAATTTTTTCTATAACATTGCGGCCCTTAAATATTTCTTCGTTTCGATTCTGAAGTTTAGCGAGGTGATTAAAAATATGGAACTTTGTTTATGAAGAAAACTTAAAATCCTTTTTTTTTAGTTTGTCTGATACTTAATCGTACTGCATGTTAGTGATTAAACGAAAATCACTTGCCCGAAATTTGTTTTTGATGTATTGATCAGATTTAATTTTGATGCTAACAAAAATTAATCAGAAATTCAATTAATAACTTTTAATTAAACGATGTAAAATAAGACATCCAATTAATGTTTGATAAAAAGTGTTTTTGTTTATAAAGATTTTAATATAAAGAAAAAAGCTTATTAGGTAGTAAATGGATTTTCTTTAATAAGGGTGTAATAAACATGAGTTAACATGATTTCGCTAAAAGTGACGTCAAAGTGTTTTTAACTTTAATCTTCAAGTAATTTGGGCAGATACATAGACCGTGAGGTCCCTTTTAAGTCAAGAAGATTTAAGAAGTAATTTATATGAAAATGAGGAAAGTGATTGGATGACCGCATTAAACAAAAACTCCCGAACTTTGTAAAGTATCTGTTATATTCTGCATAAGAATTTTTGTTTGATCCTTATGACGTCTCTTTTTTTTATATCTTTTTTTACACAAAGAAAATACATCTTTATAAGTTTAAGATCTACTAAAATGCAATATTACAAGCATTCATTAATTAATTATAAAGTCGAATAAGGTGTGATGTTGATGACTTGATGTTGTGAAAAGACAGAACAAACTTCGTCCGTCTGTCAAAAGGAAATGATCATTATTACACATAGAGATTGAAAAAAACATAGTTTAATTAATTGATTTTTATAGTTTCTCGTTTTTCAGCAATGTTTATATATCAATCGAAGCACTAAGTGGATCTAGAGAAGTCAGTGTCCTTTTCTACGTTATTATCTATCTATACAAAATTGCATCAAAATTAGTTTAGCCGTCTGTACGTATGTTCGTTTGCTATAACTTCGAAATTCACAGTGTCTTCGATGGATGTCCGTAAACTTAATTTATTTCTTAGTAGTTCAGAAAACTTAAGAAAATATGGGAGCAGTTTTCTTACTTGTGTTGGAAAATATTCTGTAACATCGCAAGGAAATTCTAATAATTTTTCGTTGGAAGATTGTCGGGGTTTCCTTGTAGCAAGGGGAGTAGGCCGACGTACCCTCTGTGATATCGATTGCATGGGATGTGTAAGCATGGTATAGGCAAGTATTCTACGCATGTGTAAGCATAATATAAGTATTCTATATACGCACAGCGCTAATAAGGTTTCAATCAATCCCTTAATTAAACATTAAGGCAATAGTGTAATACCGGAAATAGGGCTGAATGAGGACGTGATGTTACGTGTAATGTGAGGGAGTTTTAGTTGAGTGACAGATAAAAAAACGAATGCTAAATAAGTTTTTTTAAAAGGTTCACTGAAAAGGAACCTACAGTTTGTAAGAAGTGACATCAACCAAATAAGTTTAAGTTATAAGATGCATTGAAAAGCTGGGTGTGATTGTCTTGTCCTTCTTGAATAAGATTGAATAGTAAAAATATTCCAAAACCTAATATTAAAATGAGTAAAAAATACTCTTTTAACAATTCCATGGTTTCTAAAAAGTAATGTATCAACGGTTTTAACAACAATAATAGTAGTACTTATTGATTTCTCGGTGAATATCTTGTTATTGTTACTGCACCCCCAGCTCGTTTTATGTGTAACTACGACCCCCTATCAGTCCCAAACAGGGCTAACTTACTGAGAGCCTCCCATAACTTATGGGAATGGGTGTAAGGGGTCCTGCGGGTACCCATTACTTGCGGGATTTCCTTTCCCAACTTTACATCCCTTCGAATGCTGCGTCATTTATTTAACATTGGGTTTTTGTGCTAATGCTGATGATTGAAGATTAAAAAAAAAATTGCGCAATTTTTTTTCGTATAGTGTATTTATTGGTTAAAATTTTGACCTTTTCTTTGAATTTAGGTCAGCTTGACCGCTGCTTCAAAATTAGTTAAGTACTGTTTAACTTTTTTCATAAGTACTTATATTATTACTTACCAATTTTAGTACAGAATATTATTAACTTCGAGTTTGTAAAATAAAATTTAATATTTGCAGTACTTACAGCAGTTTATTGCTAAAATAAACTACACATTGGCTATTGAACAAACATAATAATATTTGTTTTATTTCAGTTTGGTTTGGAATAAATATTTGATGGTAATACTGAAAGCCATATAGCTGTTGTTATAAACAATGTTATATTCACTGACTTTGGACACGTACACCAAATAGTACCCACGACAGCACGTCAGGTTATACAGTTAAACTGCGAAAACAACTTTTATTACGTAGGGCATAAAGGCTGTCTCAAGGTCAACATGTATAGTCTGAGGTGCCGTCGTGCGTACAATGCACGACAGTAATGTACAAATAAATATAATAAGAAATAAATATATAATTACACCCTGATTATTGCTGAATGTCTTAAACTGACGCATAACATAAATTAGCTTAGATGCTAAGTAAATTAACTTAGATGCTAAGAAAATAAAATTCTTTTTAGTTAAATCCCAATGTTATTTTCACGTTAGATAAAGCAATAAAATTTCTTAACAACAAGAATGTTTAAACTTGCATCTGCACCGCTGCAGTTGGTTGGTAGACATACCAATTTTAACCACGTTTTATTGAACGGCTCCGGAAATATCTCGGCCTTTGACTGTTTCAATAATAATTCGGTTGGTAAGAGAGTCTACAACAACTATAGATAGGTACATGGTTTTTTAGAGTGAGATGCATGCATGTGATGTTCTCAAAGTTTGTTAATTAAATTCCAGATAAGGTGGTGTAGATCTGTCTGAAAATAAGTTCAGAGATTAAATTATGATAAAAAACTCATCATGATCATGAAACTCACCAATACGTTTCGATTCTCACTAATATATCTCAATTCAATCGTGACTATAATTAAAAAAAAGAGTCTTGAAAAAGGGAGCCCATTTTACTCGATTTCTCATTTCCCTGTAAATTTCAACAGCCTTATTACAAGTTTATATTTTTCTTCATTAAGGTGACATATTATTTTATCCTTCCTGTTGGTAGTTTCAGAGATTGCTCCAAAGAAACAGTAAAGTAACACCCAAGATATTAACCCACTAATCGTCCATAGTTTTGCAGTTAATGCAAACTTTTTCTATCTCTCCGGAGGTTATTATAACTTTATATCCATCTCAGGTGTTATATGATGAATGCCTTATACTTCGGATGATTTATTTGATCTGAGTGAGATGATGGATGTTAAACACTTTTTTGCGATTGTAAAATGTATTACCTTGTCTATCGCTTTTGCAGCTGTAGCAAAAATTATAAGTACAGATAACCGTACAGAATATTTCTTATTTATTGCAATTGTTCATATCAGCATTTTTACACCAGTGCGCTGAATCTGGGGCATGGCGCGTCAGTCGTAGTCGTTCATCAAACCGCGATTTACACATGTCATCAATTAATAAATAAGTAATTTTGTGTCAATAGAAGTATATCTTTGTTAAATTTATGGTATTGACGCAGGGTAAACAAATATTTATTATTCCTGTGTTAGTGACTTAAAGTCTGTAACTTTGGATTGATTTCAAAAATTCCTTTAGCAGTGCTACACTTAACCTGAGTGACATGATAAGTTATATTTTATTACCGAAATTTTCGAGGGATGTGGAACTCCACGTAGACGACGTCGCAGGCGAAAGCTAGTACTAAATAAAAGTGGTAAACATTTCAATTCGTCTACATGTGTAGTTTATTAGGTTACCTTACTTTAGGGACCCCTGCGTCCGTCTATCAGTCTCAATCAGTGAGAACAAACAGTGGGATGTTGATTGCCTACATAACTACTTATCTCAAATAGCTGACCTTCTGCAGAAACATAGCTAACTATTCTGTTATTCTGTGTAGTACAGGAAGATAGGGTATTTTGGCCATTTATGTTTACTATTGTTTAAGCAATAGAACCAATTAATTTACTGTATAATTTAATATTAAATCTAATGTTTAAAATCTTTCGTCAAATGAGCGGCGTTGACATGAAATTCTTCTATTCAATATTGTATCTCTATTTTTTTAAGATATAAGTGGGATATTAGTACGTATCTTACGTAAAAAAAAATTGTAGTCGGTACTAGGGACCTAATATAAAATATCACTTTTCCGTGTTCTGTTTTCTGCACCATACGTGTGGGCCCGTATTTAAAAACCGCGAGTTATCTTGAGATCACACTTGAGATACTCTTCTTAAAGAAACAGCATCTCATGTATGATCTCAAGCTAGCTCTCAACGTTGAGAGCTATCTTGAGATCATACTTAAGATGCTCTTCTTATAGGAACACCATCTTAGGTATGATCTCAACATCGGTCGGGAGAGCTCTTAACGTTGTGAGCAGTTTATAAATACGGGCCTGTTTGCATGCAATAAAATTTTATTAGTTTTAACCGACTTTAAAAAGGGAAAGGGAGAGGTTATCTATTCGGCGCGTATATTTTCTTCTATGTATGTTCAACGATTACTCGAAGACTTATCCGAAAATTTTTTTAGTGAACCCTATAAGTACTGCGCGTGGCCCGACACGCACTTAGTCAGTTTTTTGTATCACAGCTGATTATTACCCCAAAGTTTTTTTAGTGAACTCTATACTGCGCGTGGCCCGACACGCACTTTGTCAGTTTTTTGTATCACAGCTGATACCAAGCAACTATTTACTTCAGCAAAAGGACGCGTCTTGATTATTGAGAAAACCCGGGGGCTATTTGTCTAATTTCAAAATCTATCGCAATCGCTTTTATTTGACAGATGGTTGTGACACATTGCTGCATTTCTTTGGTAAGTTTTTATTTATGCCGAAAAGAAGCATCAATGTGTTACATCTTGAAAGCGATTGCGATAGATTTTGAAATTAGACAATAGAAGGGCCGGTTTAGCGATGGCGCATCGGCATTACGCGCCGGTATTCCCGACCCGATCCCTCAATCGAGCCGCTTAAAATAAGTTGTTTACAAACAACATTGCGTCGTGTTATGGTGCGAGTGCGATACAGATTAGCTTATTGTTGAGTTGAGATAATAATATGGAAAAATATGAATTTTAGTGTAAAACCTGAGATTGGGTTTCAATGTCAATGAAAAAAGATTGCCCATTTCTGACGTGTTTTTGATTTTATCAATTATCGTGCAAGGAGAAGTAATATACAAGGTGTTACAAAAATACCCCTAATGCCGAATATGGTATATAGGGACCATCAAACTGAACAACTTTTACCATGGGGCCAACTCTGAAATCGCGAGAAAAAAATCAGCTGTTTCATACATTTTGATATTTTCGATTTTAGTTTTTGTATGAAACAGCTGATTTTTTTTCGCGATATCAGAGTTGGCCCCATAGTAAAAGTTGTTCAGTTTGATGGTCCTTATATACCATATTCGGCATTAGGGGTATTTTTGTAACACCTTGTATACATATAAAATTGCATTTTTATTGTTATTTATAAATTGCTAACTAAAATAAAATCGGCAAAACAGAACTAGAGAAAATTCATAATAAATATTTTTCTAGTTGCCAAATTAAAATTCACCCAATACTAGTGTTCTAACGGTCATAGCAACTATTCAAGTATAATTTTTTTGTGTTTTAGTATTAAATTTTGTTATTATAGCGGTGTGAAACAATATATCATCTGTAAAAATTTCAACTGTCTCTATCACGGTTTATAAGATAAGACTGGTGACAGACGGACACTTAGTAATAGGGTTCCCGTTTTATCCTTTGGGTAAGGAACCCTAAAACCTCTGGTTTATAGGAGCGGTGCCGTCACATAGCAGACGCAGAATGATTTATTTGAAAAGTTCGCTGGCTGACTAAATTTATTTTAATATTAGATTTATTGCTTAAATAGTACCCAAATTATATACAACAAAATTGTATCTACTTTAAGTAATAATAATAATAATAATCATTTATATCAGGCAACTAGGCCCATAAAATATACCTTACATACTAACATACATATCTATATTACATACATTATTTTGTTTACACGTATCGACGGCTGTCGGTGGACCGAGAAACCTTCTTGAAAAAAGACATTCTTCGGTCAAATTTTTTTTCATGAAAGTCGACAGCTGATGTTCAGTTGGCATCGGTTACCATCAAAGTTACCATCCAAAGACTTCTATGTGTATACTACACTAGACAGGCTGTACAGTACCGAAAAATTGCTCATGAGCTACGGTAACTCCTTAAGTCTATTGCGAGCGACCGAGAGAAACAGTTGATGCGCCGCGAAGGTTGGTTGTGACACAATTTTAGTTTTGAACAGCTCGTCTATGTAATTGAAGTCATTGACTCTCACCACAAATAAGTTGAAGTTCACATAGAGGCGAGATTCCAACTGCTCGACCCTTAGATTAAATTTGGATTTCACTCTGATGTACTTACTCCAAAATATCATCAGGTTTCGTGCTATCAGGCGGGACACGTACACCAGCGTTGTCGGGATAGCCGGACGCAGCAGGAATACTCATCGGATCCCAGTTACGAAGCAATGACACAAATACCTGACCGCTATAGTCCCATTAAACGCGCCGCGCCGTCGAAGTGCGTTATTGCCGAATCTATTTTGGGACGATTGTTCGAATGTTCGGTATGATGGCCTGCTGACAGATTTACTGCGTATTACTGAGTTTTCTTGCTTTGGGATATTTCGCGTGAGGTTATGCTAGCTAGTTAGGAAATATGGATGAAGCAATTTTAAAGATAAGATGTAAAACGATTTTACCCGACTGTAAGGAAAGGGTAATGTTTTTCGCGCGTATCTTGTATCTTTATATGTTTGTATGTTTATATGTAATATTCTTTATTCAATATGGGTGTCAAATTAAAGGGCTTATCATAATAATTTCAAAAAGGTATCTCATGACCGTAATATATAAATAAACCGACTTCAAAAAAACCTGAAAACAAAAACAAAAATACCTCTAAAAAGCAAGAAATAATTCAAATTATTAGTTACGTATAACAATATTAATAAAACACGTCTAATGAAGTCGGGTGGGGCTTTTAGAATTAGAAAAAAAAGAAAAGAAGTTGTCCTCCCGCCCCACCCGACTTCAATAGACTTTTTTTATTAATATTGTTATGCGTAATTAATAATTTGAATATTATTTCTTGCTTTTTAGAGGTATTTTTGTTTTTGTTTTCAGGTTATTTTGAAGTCGGTTTTTTGTTTTAAAAAAAATATTTTTTTTTTCTTTTTAGTGTGCCTTCTGTATTATTTCAGTAGACGTACGGGTGCGTACTTTATGGTACCCAAAAGAAAAAAACCAGGAGGTACCGCTGTATTTTTCACGAGTTATAGCACATTTCTTGTGGCCCGGCTACACAACGTACATTTGGCCTGGCCCCGCCACGCTTCTATCAACAAAATAAATAGCTAACTTTATTATTATTAGTCACCCCTTATATAACGCGGGCCCAATGTGGATTGAAGGGTATTAATGACTGCAGATGCAGCCGGGACCAAAGGATTCAGCTAGAACAAAAAGCTAATGCTTACATAGATGATTTTACTTATTATTGTTCTACTGCATGTTATTATGTTGCCTTTAATATTTAATCTTGTTTCCATCTTTTCAGTTGACTTGTCTTTTGATGCAGGCGAGTTTTCTTTTAGTATTTTTTAATTTATTATTGGTTTAGATGCCTGTTCCATTGCTTAGTAATATGGTAGGAAAAGTGAAGTAGGTACTTATCTACTCTTAAATAGAATCCTTAAAAATGTTTTTAAAAAAATAAATAAATGTTTTTCAGGATTCTATTAAATAAAATGTAAATCCGTTATTGGCAGTAAGCAAAACTTGTAAGATAATAATTACTGTTAATTTTTAAGTGCTGTGGATTTTGTGACAATAAATAAAATAAAATAAAAAATTTAGGGATCCTTAAAAACCGGACTAGTGCGTGTCTTGCTCTTGCACGTCGAAGCTCACTTTTTTACATGACACAACAAAATAATGGTTTTCGGATATTTTCCTTTGTTAGTGGTGTGACGTGGGAGACCTTGCTTCCTGCCAAACATGGCATGGCATGACCTAAGTCAATGAGAAAATTCCCCAAGGGGCTTTAGTTTATTCAGTGTCATTATACTTATGCGACAAACATCGTATCTCTCGATTAAGTCGATGTAGAAATACCTATGGCATTTTTATAGCTTCGCTTGAAGTACCGTAGACCTTAGCATTTAATATATATTATTCAACTAGATATATATATCCACGCGATTATGAGGAACGAGGTCTTGACACACAAATTAGCTCGAGCAACCAAGAGATCTTTTGTAGATTCCGTTTTTAGTTTTGGGCTACGGAACCTTCAAAATAAGAATCATTTCCTATTCATAGTACACACGACGGCCCCTCAGACTATACATGTTGACCTTGAGACCGCCTTTATGCCCTACGTAATAAAAGCTGTTTTCGCAGTTTAACTGTATAACTTGACGTGCTGCCGTGCGTACCTATTTATAATAAAATAAAGCGAATCACAGTCTGAAAAGCTAAATCTCATGCCATTTTGGGGTACTTCTGAAATGTCAACCGTGAAACATGGCGGACCATAGCGGACGTTCACATTTACAACGCAGTTTTCGCGGTTGTTGCGCGACAAAATGTCTCGGTCGAACACTTATCATAACTTTAGGCTGTAAGGAGACATTTCACTTTGTGACTCGGAAATTTTAGGCTTGAAAAAATTAAGAATGGAAACCAATTTTTAGTTCACACGAATATGTAGAACAAACAAGTTAAAATTCATTAGTTACGTTGAACAAGTTTGTTATTTTTGTAAGTACAACGAAAAACATCACATCAAAAAATAAACAAATGACATGCTAGGTATATCTTAAATTGGTACCTACGTGCTTTAGATTTCAGAAGTATATAGTTGTCTCGGAAGTAAAACGGTTCACTGCCTTTTAACGATATTTAATGTCGCAATGCAACTTTATACGCACACAACAAAATAATTTTATATACGAACAGTCGGGAACAAACAACCATTGCTTAGAAACTTACAGAATACAGAACAAAGTCAATGGTCACAGCCCAAATAACCCATCATAATAGTTGTGTATTTCCACTAAAAGTAGTTTAAAACTGTGCCATGAGGTGTACAGGGTACACGGCTTGTTAGAAATGAATAACATTAATTTTCTATCAGAAAATACACTTCCCTGACACCGTAACAGCCGAGCCGTGTTATTGCGATGTTGGCTAATATTTGTGATGTAGTAAATTTTGTCGCCCAGGTGAGTCGGGCCGAACCGGCCTTAAGTGGCGATCAATCACGGCTACTTAATTAAATTGGGGACTAACGGAACGAGCTTTCAGATTGTAAAAGGATGTTTTATATTTATGCAAAACGCAACTTTATGTTCTTACGTGAGTTTTTGGTATCGACTCTAAAAATTAGTGTTATTATAAAATTCAGTCTAAATATGATTCAATATTTTTTCTGACAGCTGTCTCTATTGTTCCAGAAGTATGTAGTTAGTACGGATCGGAGTGGCGACATCCATGTTCATGTCCAAGTAAGTGGTCATATATTTATTCCTATTTATGACGACCTCCGTGGTCGAGTGGTTGTACACCGGTTTTCTAGGTGTCGCCATCTCTGAGGTCCCGGGTTCGATCCCCGGTTGGGTCAATTTAGAAAACGAACTTTTCTATATTATAATAATAATAATAATAAAATGTATTTATTTGTCACTTCACAATTTTTTACATGGTACGTGTGTAAATGAATTATAACAGCTTTTATAACCTAAAATTGTGAAGGACTGGTGCCCGAAATAGGTTTCGCAGAAACCTGTACTACAGGTCGCCAGCCTCCTCCCGCAGAAAGGATTACAATAGCTTAGAAACACATAGCAAGCTGATGAGCTATACAACCAATAATATACTGTATAAGAAAGCTAAGACAACGATAATTAATATACATTAGTCTATAGTAACATAACTAGTAATAAGTAAAGTAGTTAGAGTAGGTAAGTAAGTTATAGAGAATATTTGTAAGTTGGTAGGTTTATGTGTGAGTGTTGAATAAAACTGTGAATGTAAATATGATTGTGTTAGAGTTGTGAGTGTATAGATGATGATTGTGTGTTGTGTGTTGTTGTGTGTTTGTGGGAGGTGTGTGAAAGTAATAGGGGTGAAATGCAGCTAGCGAGTGAGCATGATGGACGTACTGAACAATTTCAAACTGGATAAGCAACAGACATATAGGTACACAAAAATAATAGACAAAACAAATACTTGGGATGAAAATTCAAACATAATAGGAGGTTCAAACTTAATAGGTCAGGCAGTTTCCTGTTTAGAAGAGGGGTAAAAGTAGACTCTCAACGGCAACATAATCCAATGTCTTCAGGTGTTGTTTTACAGAGTTTTTACAACTGACTGCGAGTAGTGGGTAGATGTTGAGAGTGGTGTTGAATATATTATAAAGATGAAATCCTTGATAGCAGTAGAAATTTTTGGCGAAGGAAGTTCTTAGACTAAGAGAGGTGCCGACATTACCTTTTCTGCGCTTATCTTTCATCTTTTCATGGTCGTATGGGGTTTGTGTATGCTTTCTCAAGATTGTTTTAAGGATAAACGTTTGCCGAACCGTGAGCATGTCCCATTCTTTATAGAGGGAAGTAGTTGGGTAACGATATGGGAGTCCCGCAGCAACCTTGAGAATAAGACGTTGGGCCCTCTCCAGGCCTAACATGTGAGTTTTGGCAGCTCCGCCCCAAGCTGTGATACAATACTCGAGAAGGGAGTGACATAAGGCATAGTAGACTGTTCTTATAACGTTGCGATCGGCGACATGCTTGAGGTTTCTAAAAATGTAAGTGAGTTTTCGCAACCTAGAAATCATTGTGTCGATGTGAGGCTTGAAGGTAAGGCTTTGGTCCAATATGACTCCTAGATACCTTATGCACTCCGTTCTTTCGAGGGAAGGGCAGTCACATGTAGGCAAGGGTGAATGGGGAGAGCAATTGTGGACAGTAACACCATAAGATTGTGAAGGAAGCTGGTCTGATCTAATCGCAAAAGTAACATATTTAGTCTTTGTAACGTTGAGTGTTAGAATGTTGCTCCTCAGCCATTGGTTGACCTCATTAAGACCCTTTTGCGCATTGCCAAAGGTTTCATCCCAGGTATCTCCACCAAAGAAAAGGGCGGTATCATCAGCGAAAGTGAAGACCTTACCACCAGTGACTTGAATTTGGCAGAGGCCATTTATGTACAGCAGGAAGAGTGTAGGGCCAATAATGCTGCCCTGAGGTACACCATAGGTGACATCGGCCCCATCACTAATCCAGCAGTCTATTTTGGTCCTCTGAGTTCTATTGCTCAAGTAGTCTTTGAAGAGTTGTAAGGGCAGTCCCCTGATTCCGGCCCTTTCCAGGCTTGTCAGAAGGCATGGGATCGAAACCGTGTCAAAGGCCTTTGCCAGGTCTAGGAATATCACCGCACACTTCCTTTTGGCATCCAGTGTGGTGACAATAGAGTCAACTAGATCATGTACGGCATCACTCGTAGACCTGCCACCTCGAAAACCGTACTGTGAGGGTGAAAGGAGATTGTATGTCTCAAGGTATTTTACTAGTCTCTCATTCATCAGGCGTTCGAGTATCTTGGAAAGGGTTGGAAGTATAGAGATGGGCCTGTAGTTGTCCACACGGTCCCGATCACCCCCCTTATGGATGGGTTTAATTAGACCAATCTTAAAAGCAGTAGGAAAAATTCCACTCGAAATCGACAAGTTGGATCAACTATATTGGCTCAGGTCTGGGTGTTTGTGATACCACCGTTGTCTCTGATTTCCATAACACAAGTGCTTTAGCTACTTACTTTGGAATCGGAGCAATGTATGTAATGTTGTCGAATATTTATTTATTATTTATTATTCAAAGTATTGGGTATACCACTTATGAAATCGCCGTTTAGTATGGAAAATTTTAAAGTAGTTGCATTTTCAATACTACCATTTTCTTAATTGATTTAACAACCATTAACGCTAATGTTTTAAAACTTTTATGCACTAATGTTTAAACAGTAAGATAACGTATTCTACTTAGGTTAAGTGAAATAATATATTTTGGCTAATTAAAAACAAATAAAGTCATTTCTGCTAACAAAAAGAGTCATTTTAAAGGTATTTTTTTTATGTTTAGAAAACTATAATATGATTTTTTTTTACTTTTGATAGTTGTCTATGATGGTCATTAGTCGATATAATATCAAGCAAATGTTTTAAATCGTAGAAGTGACGAGGTTCTCTATTTGTGCGAAAAAATCGCCAATTTCATAGGTGGGGACCCAATATTACTTCGATGGATGCTTATAAATTAAAAAGTTCAACCAAAAAGTCAACACAGTTTAACTTATAATCAATGTATTTATCAAAACAAACTTTCGGTCAGACTCATTATTATTTTGATTGAATTAATTGAAAATCGTAGTTTTCATATTCAAAACTTCCTTTTTATGTCTATACAACATGTTACAAAATTACCCCTAATGCCGAAAATGGTATATAGGGACCATCAAACTGAACAACTTTTACTATGGGACCAACTCTGAAATCGCGACAAAAAATCAGCCATTTCATACATTTTGATATTTTCGATTTTAATTTTTGTACGAAAAAGCTGTTTTTTTTTTTGCGATTTCAGATTTGGTTCTATAGTAAAAGTGATTCAGTTTGATGGTCCCTAAATACCATATTCGGCATTAGGGGTATTTTTGTAACATGTTGTATATGTAATAGGGGTTAAAATTGCCGATTTTTTCTCAGACACAGAGACTCTCATAATTATCTTCTATGATGCTAAAGATGTTTATTTCGAATTATGATCATGACGGCCAACTACCTGTCAGCAATAAAAATATTTCTGATTTTCTTTCCTTAACTTTAAAAAAAGTACCTTATTATTAGTAACCCCTTTTTTGTTAGCAGAAATGACCTCTTATTTCGTTGTAACTTAGCCGATACTTATTTTTTTCGCGTAGCTTAAGTGACATACGTTATCTTAGTGTTTAAACATTAGTGCATAAAAGTTTTATAACATTAGCGTTCATGGTTGTTAAATAAATTAAGAAAATGTTAGTATGGAAAATTGATTTTTTTTAAATTCTCCATACAAAACTGCAATTTCATACTTAAACCCCTAATATAATCCTATTTTTTGCATGCTACAATCAGGGAACTATCCCAAGACATGGGCAGGTAAGATAGTATTTCAAATTGTCATTACATAAATCTTATTTTATCTTACCACACCCACCAATCCGCATTGGGCCCGCATGGTGGGTTATGGCCATTCCTTTTTATCCATACATAAGAAGGGCTTGTGCTTTTCAAACTGGGTTTCTATTATAAGAAATAAAACACTTTTTACGGATTACAGCGCGCATATTATTAATTCAGGTGTTGTTTCAGAATAATTTAGTTTGTATTTATTGGTTTTTAGAATTCCCGACGTTTCGACACCTTTCGAATTAATAATATACGCGCTGGAAACCGTAAAAAGTGTTTTATTTCTAATGAACTGTACGCGCGAAAGTCTTAAAAATAAAATAAATAAAATAAAATAATGTTTATTCACTTTCATGACTTAAATAACAATGATAGTTGAGTCTTAGAAGTGTATATGGGTTTCTATTACTTTAACATGAATTTTTTGTGTTTTGTATGTAAGTAATCCTATTATTAGATTAGCTTTTAAGCCTTAAAGTTATTCCAATCTAATGACATTAATTATTTTCTAATAATTTAGAAGAGAACTGATTTCTTGTTTTGAATAAATAACACATAGTTAACAAAAACTTAATGTCAAGTCAATCACTGTGCGATTGAAATAATTTGAAACACACTAACCTTTTACGTTTCTGAATATTTATTCCACGGTACCACCTACTAGACTACCTATTTTTAACGCTAACGCTTCGCTAACGTTAAGCTAAGTACCTATTTAAACGAAAACTGCGGAGGTAGGTACTAATGATTTATCTATGCCAGATTTTCGAGCAACCTAAAATATGCAAATTATTATTTCATATTAAAAATAATAGCCGGATTTATCTTGGACAGAATCGTAATTGCGCAGAAATATGAGAAGAATCGCGGGTAATTGTTTTGTCTTCTTATGAAAATTTTATGGCAATTGTTTCGTTGGTGTTAAGCCGAATATTTAGTTCGGGAATTAAATACATCAACGCCCGAGTGGACGCATGCGGCCGGATAACAATGGAATATCTATTGTGCCTCATATTCCGGGCGTTGAAGGGTTAAAAAATGTTGAATCTACATTTTTTATTCACGTCTAATTTCCAGCAGTAGCTGCAGTGGCGTATTACTTACATTGTGTTAACTATTCTCAAAAACCTTTAATAAAAAACGTAAGTACAAACTGACATTTACTTCAAAAGGTCTTTAGGAATCAGCCCTGTATCATGACCGCAACACAATAAAAAAATAATTATGACTAGTGGTTTATCGATAGTAGTAACTAGCGATTTTATGATACATAGGTAACTTACAAATTGTATGTGATCAAAAAATCGCTCTAGAATTATTTCGGTGGTCATGCTTAGGGGCCAGGTTTTTTACAAACGTTTGATGTCACCCAACGGTATAATTCTTCCGCCTGGTTTCGCTTCCCCACGGCCACGACATCACCGCCCGCGCGATCTACGGAACGATTCTCGCGCAATGCGACATATTATCTCGAATTCGACATTATCTCTAATCACAAATCTGTATTAAAAATTTCACTAAAATCTCTATTGCAACCTTAAATAAATTCTCAGTGATTTTCGACATCACAAGTCGAATGATTTTGCAATCTCTACGATTTCTTGACTTTTTCATTTTATTTTAAACACTATTTCGACTTTTGTCTATCGCGTTAGAATCGCCCCTATGTCTTGCGTCTGCGACCGCGCGGCGAGAACAAGAAGTTGTTTGAGCGTGCCATTAGTGGCCACGGTACGTCTTGAGGAGAGAAATAGCTCCTCGCCGCAAGACGCATTGCCCTATGTCGTGGCCGAGGCCTTGAACGCGAAGGTTTTATTTCGGTCAGTAGCCGCACTAACCCAGCCATAAGTAATATAATTAGATGAAACCTTACGTTTGCAGGGCGACCTCAGTCAGCAGGACAAGCGATGCGTCTTCCTCACCGTGCACGACCTTGGGACAAATCGTAAGTTCACCCAAAATAGAGTAAATGTGTCTGTCAGTACGTTAGTACCCTTTGCATGAAAATTTGGGAATTTCGAATCAAGTAATGGGGCGTATCACGCAAAGCTAATCTCAGATGGCGCCAGCGGCGACCCGACCTCTATCGATGGTTTTGATTGGTTAAAATACGTCAAAAATTATATTTGACATTCGAAACAACCAATCAAACGATTTTATTACAGTAGCTTGTGGCGTCATTAGTTCCTCAGTATTCATCCCCATTGTCCCACCACACTAACATTTCGATCATTCTTTGTATTGTATTTTTTGTGCAGACAAAACACTACAATTAAAGCTGATTAAGTTAAAGTGTATAAATTTTAATACATTTACTTTTACAACACGTCACGACTTTGTGTGATGTTGTCTAATATTTATTTGGTTAATTTATTAATATCCAGACTCGTCCCTGGTGGACTTCGTGGCATGTCCCGCGATGTCCGAGATTAAGGAGCGCTCCTGCTTCATCCACATCGACGTCCCGGGACATGAGGAGAACTCGCCCGATCTGCCGGACTCGTAAGTCTATTTTTATGCATAAGGCGTCGTGGAATGAGAAACATTGGTTCTTCGTTTTTCTATCTGAAACGGTATATACGTGTCTAAAAGCAAATCTCAGTTACTTCTTTGCGGGATTCAATCAAGAATACCCTAGATGTCCGGTCAGTCTTAAAAACGTCACCTCGAAATTTATGAAAAAACTATGCGCTTATTTTGTACAAAGTATTTTCTTCTTTGTTTCTTACTATTTGAAGTTGAATTTGGAAAGCAAGGTTATTTGTACCCAGATAAAATATCCATGTGGGGATTCGAATTTCGAAATTTGAAATCGCTTTTTGTTTTGTCATTCGGTGTCATATTTGCGTGATGTTTGTTTGTGAAGCTTTGCGTGAAGTTTGCGGGTCCTTAGCATAAGGAAATCCCTCCTTTTTAAAAAGTCATCCCTGCCAACTGCCAAGGGAGGCTGGCTGACTTATTAATATTTGATACTTATTGCGTTTGGGGTATAATAAACATGACAAACGCCAATATTGTAGGTAGTATGTGTATGTTGTTATTTGTACAGTATAAAAAGAACATTTTGAGTTATATCATTTTGCATTTCCATAACAGAAATTACGCCTCTACATTATTTCAAGTACCTATCCGTTTTATTCTCAGAAAATTTGTTTGAGTTCCTGTCCTGAATGACGAACTCAATTGCGAGTTTCCTTTGGAATGTATATGACTGGTAATTAACGTTGATGGGAGTCGCGACTAGTATACCGAAGACAAACAAGTTTATTGCATGTTCATCCCCCGCTAATATCAAGTAGATCAGTGTTTCGGTGTTTTGGAATTATGGGAAAATATTACATTTACTTTTTCTGTTTTTACCTCGCATTCCCTAATGTCAAAATAAATAAATTTCTTTGATGAATGCTTAAAATGTACATAAAGTATAATAACAAATGGCTCTGTGAGCTGAAGACCTCGCGAGTCAATGTTCCTCCTTAAGGGGCCGTACAACGTCAAAAACACATTTTTGGGCAACAATTTGACACAGTATTACTTGATTTATCGGTCCCATAACGTTTTACCTCTGTTCTCAGAATAATATGAATATTCCAACCAGAAAGCAACGAAGTCCTTATAGAAAATCCAAAGTCATTCAAATCCAAATATTTTACGCAGTCGTAAGTTCTATCACAACCTCCCAACCTTAATATTTTCAAACGAAAATTGTCCAGAAATGTTTTGATTGATTTTGAACTATGAACTTTGAGTCTTCTAAAAATAAAAAAAACATTTGCTTTGCACCGTTAACAAAAATGTTTGTGTTATTTTTGGACACTTTTCAAAACGGCTGAAATTTGTTTTTTTTTTATATAATTATCGAACCAGCTCACAAAATTTCATGAGAATCGGTTGAGAAATGCGACCAGTAGAGGAGAACAAACGGACATCCGGATACCGAAAGGACATATGAAAGCAATTTTGCCCAAGCTGACCCGGAGACGATTCGCTCGCGCTTCGCGCTTGCTCGCTCAATAAAAATATGTACATTTTGTTGGCTAAATTTTAAATTGCATAACTCCACATAAATTACTTTTAATGCCATTTTGTGCAACATTTTGAAATGACTGTATTGATTGGAAAAACTCATTTCCTACAATTATGAATACCTATACTTTATACTATACTTAGGTACTGACTTATTTATATCAATGAAAATGAATCGCCGAAATGTATGTAAGCGCATAACTTCACCAAATTAGATATTACTTAATTTTGTTTTGTTTGTTATTATCAGGACAAGGATAAAAGATAACTTAAAAATCATTTTTTCTCTTTTCCGTCACTATCGCAATATGACTAATAGATGGCGCCACCAGTGCGAAGCCGGGGTGGGCATCTAGTTGAAAATAAGTACAGCTCGCGCAAAATAACTTAACCCAAATTTTGGTGACCCACGTGGCTTGCGCAGTAGCAATTTTAGGTACAAAAATGTTTAGTGCGCAAGCCTCATTGTCTATGGTTTGGTTCAAGTTATATTGCGCGAGCTGTAGTTAGTTATTCTTCTTCATGTTATAAAAATATGGTCATGCATTTGGTAAAAGATGAAACTTGCTCACCACTTATTACTTCCTTATGTTGGTGAATTTTTAACGTTGCCTTAAACCAAATTATAATTTCACACCAACAGATGAGTTACCAATAGATGTAGCATCTACTGAGATTTTCTTGAAAATAGAATCATCACATTTCAGATACCAGTTTCCATCACTCCAAACTCTAGGCGAAGATCTCATCACTGTCCTGGACTTCTTGCACGTCCGCTACGCAGTCGGCCTCGGCGAAGGCGCGGGGGCGAACGTCCTCGCGCGCTGCGGACTCGCCCACCCACGCCGGCTCCTCGGCCTCATCCTCGTCAACTGTACCGCCTCCACCTCCTCAGTCGCCGATGCCTTCCGCACAAGGTTCTCCAGATGGAAGGGAACTGACATCTCCCAGTCGGAGGAAGACTTCCTCATCTACCACAAGTTTGGTCACGTGAGTTTTGAGGAAAACCTCCATTACCGCTACCAGGTACTTCTTCTTAGTTTTTGTGGCTAACATCAACTAATATTTGGGTATCGAATTGGGTGGAAATAATGAGGATATTGTTAAAAAACCTCGTTTGATTTAAAAAAAAACATGTTACTTTCTGCTAAGGAAGCAAAGTAGACAATGATAAGAATGTCACACACACAGTTCTTTGAAAAGTATAGTGCATATAGGATTGTGTAAGACACGTAGAAAGTGTGCTGGTTGGTAATGATAGCTCTGAAAATTGTTATGATAGTATTATTTGTTTTCATCGTGTCCAATGTCACGTCTTTCATGGCGTTAGAATTTATTAACAAAATCAATTCGATCACTTCCCAAATTTCATATCGTTTATTCGGCAAGTAAAATGTACCTGTAGTTAGTGTTTGCTTCTGCCTGGACATACTTTTAGAAGCGTTTTTATTTTATATCTCGTAGTTTTTATTTCCTTCTAAACTAACAATACTAACTCTTGTATTTAATGATTTATCTATTACGCTTACTATAAGCTAGTGTATATAGACTGTGCTAGTGTTATGTTATCTGTGCTAGTTATCTGTGCTATAAGTCAGCCACAATGCAAGATTTTTTCTATTTATTGTCACTAACTATTTTCTCTAAACTGCTTTAGTGTCTGTTTAGTGGTTTTGTGTTTGATAATAGAATCTTAGTTTCTTCATCTGAAGCTTCATCGGCTTTTGAAATAATATGAAATGCCATTTTGATTAATTGCATAATAATATCATTTCAGCTTCTCTAGCATGGCTCTCTAGCATGACCAACCAAAACACGATATATATCGCGTGATATAGCGTTTTATCGACACTTGCGTTTCAATAGTCATGCTAGAGGGCCTGACCACCGAAACTCGATATGATATAGCGATTTATCACGTTTAACTGTCAAAAGACAATGGATTTTGACAGTTGACTGTCGATAAAACGCTATATCACGCGATATATATCGTGTTTCGGTGGTCATGCTAGGAGTAGGAGGGCGGGATTAAGCAAGCAAGGCTAATTAAATTTCTGTCTGCCAGTTTCTGTTATCCTGTCAGATTTGCAAAGTACCTACAACTCGTCAATCTACTAAAATTTAAGATTATTACAAATTCAGTTCTGTTAGTAAATATTTTTTTTTTTTCGTACAGCAAATAGCGTCGGATTCATGCGAGGTGGGCGAGCGCGAGCGCATGCTCACTGAGTACCGATCGCGGCTGCGCGGGAACCTCAACACGCACAACATTAAGCAGTACGTCAGGGCATTCATCCAGTAAGTATTAGCAATTACCATTGCGTATAGAAAGAACTAGTTTAGCCTAGGCCAAACTAGTTTGTCCTGAAATCGGGTTTGGCCGGTAACATCAATGGAAAGTCGTTTTGAAGTTTTAAATTTTACGATATGAGAGTAGACAAAGTGTTTTTATTATTATCATCTTTCTTCTCCTCAGTCGTAAAGACCTGATGCTGAAGGGCTGCCAGCCCGACATCCTGCTGATCACGGGAATGCTCAGCCCCTACTCCACGGTCGTGGAGAAGATGTACAAGGAGCTGGATAAGGACAAGGTTACCATTCTGAAGGTGGAAAAAACCGGAGACGTGCTTTCTGAGGCTGTAAGTACAGTGGAATCATATTTTTTAAAACTAAGATTAGGAATAAGTATTCTGTTGAGGATTTACTAAAAGATTTGGGACTTGAATGAAATTATTTAGTACAAAGCGAGAATAAGAACTTTAAATGTGAGGAAGGAATATTCCTTTCTATGGGTGGATATACTTTCTCCATTATTTATTTATTTAAAATTCGAAAATAAAAATTAAAGCTATTTAACTTTTGAATTTATAACGGATTGTTCAATATTTTAATGTAAGAATATTTATTTCTGCACAATACTTGAATAAAAATATCTACTTATAGCAATGTTCATGTTAGTTTTCTGGAATTGAAGGGCACTCGCAATAGTACGTGTACAGTTGTACACCTCCCACCCGACTACCGACGAGCGTTCGACGCAATCTCGCGTCCGCTATTGCTTCCAACTACGAAAGTAAAAGTAACAACCAGTCAGCCGGACCGGTATACGCTGCGGACGCGAGCTCAGCGACAAAAACGAAAACATCTTCCGCAGATAAATCTCGCACAAATACGAATTAATTTCCAAAACAAACGTTTCACAGTTAAATTGTGCTAAAAATGTCGTGGAGATTATTTGAAATAACGATAGTCAGCTTTCTATTATTTTTACTCTGTTTCAAAACATCAATATTTCTTATAGTAATGGAAATACAAGTAATCGCTTTAATGGTGACTGGACTTTATCAAAAAAATACAAACGCGATATGCAAATCAAAGAAAAGTCTTTTAGGGAAGACTGCCATCGTGACCGGCGGCACCAGTGGAATGGGATTGGAGATAGCAACAGATTTCGTTCACAGGGGTGCTAAAGTTATCATAGCTTGCCCCTTTAAAGATGAAGGACATCAAGCAAAGGAAACTATAGAAAGAAAGACAGGGAGTGAAAAAGTAATTTTTAAATTACTTGATTTGTCATCGTTTAAATCGGTTAGACAGTTCGCTGCAGATATTCTGGAAACAGAAGATAGATTAGACATACTCCTTAACAACGCAGGCGTCGGTGTGCCCGGAGATTTCCTGACGTCTGACGGGTTCAACTTTATAATGCAAGTTAACTATTATGGCACTTTTCTACTAACGATATTACTCCTACCGCTTCTCCAGAAGACGGGACGGCCGTCAGAACCGAGTAGGATAGTGAATACGTCGTCAGTGCTGCACAAGTTTGGAAAAATAGACTTGGAAAATTGGAACAGGACAAATTACTGGAATAAGACGAGAATATACGCCAACAGTAAATTGTGTCTCGTGCTGTTTACACTTGAACTTAGCAGGAAACTTAAAGATACTGATATAGTAGTGCACGCGGTGGACCCGGGTCTTGTTGGGACACCAATATTCAAAAGTGTTGGGTTGAATCTTGGAATGATTTGGACCTTTTTAATCGGGGTTCTCTTCAAGCAACCCTGGGAAGGGTCACAAACAGCCCTTTACGTAAGCTTGAGTGATTCAGTGGGGAAGTCAAGTGGAAAATATTTTAGAAACTTAAAAGCTCTTCCGCCAGGAACGGGCGGGTGTAGTAAAGATGTTTCTAAGCAAGTCTGGGAAAAGACTGTAGAAATTGTGAAATTAACTAAAGATGAATTAAAATCTTGTAATTTATGAAAACTATTCTCCAATCAAAAAGGTGAGGTTTATTTTCTAGTTCAAAAATACGGCGTTTGGTGATCAAAGGATATCCTTTGGCAGGGTGAATCTTCTGAACCCTTAGATCATTTTAAGAAAGAGAGCCACCTTGGATTCACTTGTATGGGAGTGAGTTATAAACAACACTTTTTTTTGTATGCTACTACTTTAGTTTTAACTTACTACAAAGAATATTGTGTTATATTAAAACTCCCACCCTTACAAAAATTCAAGAGAAATTCTTAAAATGATCTAAGGGTTCAGAAGGTTCACCTTGCTATAGGATATTTCTCAATCATCAAACGCCGTATTGTGCTGCACTTTTATGTGAGCAGACGCCACCTAAAAAGAGTTTAGGTGGAATTAAAATATATTTGAATTAAAGATTAGGTTATTGTGCCACGGTGTGAACTATTTTCCTAATTGTGTATTGTGTTTATCGATTAGTGCAATAAAAAAAACAAGAAATATTTAAATGGTTTCCATTACCTATTTATTTAGAAGTATCACTTAGACTCTACATAAAATGCCTAATATATAATTAGGTATCTAAATTATAAAGAAGCTACCGTCATCGTTTGCCGCCATAAAAACAAATATATAAGTACTTACTTAAAAAGCTGGCAGATATTATAAAAATATTATCCCGCATCCCGCATCTTTTTCTTTTGTTTTTGGGAAATAGTATGTTCCCATAACCAAATGGAATGTTGTTGTCAATTGTTATTTTAAGAGTCCGGTGAACAGTGAGCTTTCCATACAAACGTAATAACCAAAATAATTTGCAATTTGAGCATAATTAACTCGTCTTGTAATATTATTCGGATTAAGACAGTATTTGCCTTAGGTTCTGTTAATTAAAAATAATACAAACCAACTTTTAAAGGAACAAAGCCGCATATAGGGTCTCCGGCGCAACTAATTGATCGGTTCAGTTGATCGGAAAGGAAAAAGGTGGTTTGTAAAACATATTTTATTTAACATTAATCAAAATAGAATCCACAGTATTCTATTGCATATGTCCAAATAGACCAAGACCAGTATGACGTCACAATCGCGTGCAAGGATTTGCACCTGAGTGCACAATGTTTCGTATACATGACTTTGACTTCTGACTCAATAAGTGCATTCATTTCCACCAAATGAGTTTACATTTTACAAATAAGTGTCATATTAATTAATGGTATTTACTGTTTTATTAAGCCTGGGAATATTTGTTAAGAGAAAATAAACATATTTTATTTATTATTATTATTACATTGTGTGACCATAACCATAATTTTCCCCTTTTTCAAGCCTTTTTATTTTTAGAAACTTTTTCATCTTGAATGTATTTTACTTTTATGCAGGTACCTAGAACTAGTTAGAAAAGTCTTAATACCCAATTCTATCGTAGAACTGATGAGTAGAACTAATGAGACTCAAGGAGAACATAGGAATTTAAGCATTTGCATACGTAAATAATGTTCTAGGTAGAGTTACCTACTTATTTTTTCTAATTTGACTCTCCAAACTCCGCTTGAGAATTTGTTATTTTGATATTGTCTTCCAATAGACATGCTACATGCCACCTAGTTAGTAGGTCAAAGTCTATGGTAGGTCTAATAGCAAAACCTCATTCTGTCACATGTCACTATAGACGTTATTTGGCATGCTTTGGAAAAAAATTCTGAAATTTTTTCTAAGTCTATGTGAAACTGAGCTAAAATGGGTTTCTAAATAATGAAAGGTGGGTTTAAAGGTAGTTTTAATAATTGTAAAATGATGAACACAACTTGACATGTAATGAAAAACACAGAGTACAAAACAAGGAAAATATATTATAGTATAAAAAGTACAGAATTCAAAAATATAAGTTAAAAGTAAAAAACCATAAACTAGTAAAAAAGAGGCCGGCTCGGCAACACTATGGGTACCACGAAGGTAAAACAAGACCAAAGAATATAAGTACAAGGTGTCCCAAAACAGCCACATGGAAGGAAAGTACCTTGAATATTGAGGATAGGCAATTTTACTGAAAGAAGACTTCATTTTGTTTTTAAAAATAATTGAAACTGCATAACGATACATACGTAAAACGATTATAATTTTAATGTTAAATTTTATGGTTTTTGTTTAAGACGCTGTGTTATTCAAGAAAAAATAATCCTGACGAGTAACTCTTTCGATCGGTATCGCAAAAATACAATAATGATTTTTTTTTAATTTGGTTACGGCAGGTGATTACAAAAATCTTTGAATGCAGTCCAATAATTATTTAAAACGAAGGCTTATTTGAGTAAAAATTTCCTATCTTCCCTTCTTGTGGCAAAAATCCACAACTCGAAATTCGTGTCCACACACGTTGACCCCAACGATGGCAAATTCATCGTACGTTGGCGGTTTTGTAACACGTGCTTCAAAGAGTTTCTTTCATAAGCATCAACGAACGATGCATTGGCCAACGTGTGGAGCCGGGGTTACGCGGTAGGGGAGCAGACCACAACGCGTTATGAGCGTTTTTATGAGCGATTTCAGACTTCATATACACTAACAAGACTATCCATACATATACCACGTGTAAAGCTAATCTTCAATTTCAGACAAAACTCTCCTGTTGCGTTCTGTTAGGTTAGTAGGATTGTCTTCTATGCCTACAATACTTGATCCTTCCACAGCCCGCCAAAGTGTCGCAGTCCCTGCTGCTGTTCTGCCAAGGCCAGGGCCTCCTGACGTCACTGCCCCCGCCCGGCGTGGAGCGGCGCATGTCGCGCGCCATGTCCATGGAGGAGTACGACAAGCCCAACATCCGGCGGCTGTCGCTGACGCCCGCCGGCGCCGACTCGCCGCCGCCCAGGAAGCTCTAGGCTCTGCGCGAGGCCGCCGATTCTTTACCGGAGTAGTGGCCTTTTGGTTTAAATATTTACTTGTGGAATGATTAGTGCATTCAAGATGTTGTATCATAAGCCTCTAGTGGGACCTGATGCCACCGTCTAGTGCCACTAGGTCATGTCCTCGTGGGACTAGATGATCTGATCACTATACGGTAGCAGAAATGTTTTCTTCAAAACTGGTAGGACTAGGATTGACTTTAAGCTCTGGGTAAAGCCAAAATAAATTTAAATATGATAATCCGACCTTTACCAAATCCGACCAAGTGCTAACCAAGTTCATATAAAGATTTTCTTTTTGACTGTTTCTGGCGAAATGAGAATCCGACCTTTTGCGAATCCGGCCAAGTGCGAATAATTGTATACCTTTAGGTTCACGATGAGTGCATAAAGATCCATCAATGGATTTTTACAATGGATATTAGTGGATCTAGGGGCAGCCTTTAAGTTTAGATGAACGTTGAGTAAAACGCATACAATGTCACTACCAGCCAACAAAACATATTTTCTATTAAGATAAATAATATCTTAATATAAAAATAGCATTGTGAAATGCGAAAAATCTCAATTTAATAACATAATATTTTCTCCTTAAGTGTTTGCATAAAGATGATGCTTAGTGGCTAAGTCAAAACTGCGAATGTGAAATAATAATCAGTTTTTTTAACTTTTAGAAAAAAGGGCAACCTTGAAAATACTTTGACCATATCAGCTCAACGTTATTGAAAGGGGAAATCACTATCATTTCCTTCATTAGTACACTTGCTAGGAGTAGAAACTTGAGAATAGTTTTAAAAAGAGTAAAAGTAGTGTATACGTAATGTTTTTAAAAGATGCAATAAATTTTTATGGGCAAGTATCCCCCAAATATATAAAAATACGCTTTTGCAATAATGTTAGTAGAGCTTATTTTTATTAATAAATTATTTGTATTAAAAATGTGGAAAAAAGTGTAAGTGTAGTAGAAACGAGTTCAGTAAAATTGTATCAATGAAAAAAAAGTATTTGTAAATAAAAATGTAATGCACCACCAAATAAAATATTTTATAAGCCATGTTAAATCAACCTAGTGTTTGAAGGTGTACTTGGATGAAAATAAAACATGTTTTAAAAGTAAAATTTTAAGTAATAATATCTCCAATATAATGTAGTTGTATGTTGTGATGTGATGTATCTTAGTGTAAACAAGTAATAAAATCGTAGAAGAAATTATATCACACCAATGGGTGTTAAAATATATTGGTAATGTTTCACTTGATAGTTTTTATTCTTTAATTATTAAAGATATGAGTGGATTAATTATTGCAGTCCACGATTTTGAAAATTTCGTCACAGGTACGCCGCGTCGCTATTGCGCCACTTCTTCCCATTACGTAGATATATTATTTAGACGATACGTTTTATTTTATTTGAATCTTATGAGACTCAAGGGAAATATTTATTTCATCTTTTAAATATATCAAAATTTTCATTAGATCCGTTTAGTGTATACAATATTCGTTTTTAGGGTTCCGTACCTCAAAAGGAAAAAACGGGACCCTTATATTTTAAATAGATTCAGTGATAAAATGTATGCAGTCTTATTAGACCTAAATCTGGCTCTTGCGTATCTACTGGGAAGAGCAGACTAAGAAAATAGTCTGCTCTTCAAGTCTAGGTCTAGGTCGAGATATAAATTATGTAGTACAAACCACTTTTTTTAAAGCAGGTGTCACGAGTGACTGTCTATGCAAAATCTAACAATAGTGTAAAAAATAAGTTATCTTAGTGTAAACAATAAGTTATCTCGTGAGTAAGAAAAAAACGTATTTTGGTTTAAAATAATTTTGTTAAATTATTTTTGTAAATGTTGATATAAATTCTTATTTTTAGTTAGATTTACAAATTCACATTTTTGCCAATTTATCGCTTGCTGTAATGTATAAATGCTAAGTGTTATAATACCAAAATTAGTATTGTAAACGAATTTGTGTACGTATTTATCTATTAAAATAAATGTTAGTCGAAAGCTGTGTGGTATTTTAAGTTAATGTCACAAATAAAACACGAGATTGTTCAAATAATACAATTTATTAAACGCGGACTTCAGACAGTACACTGTAAACTTTTTCCAATGTTTTAACGACACAGATCGACGGACACAATACTACACATTTACACTTAAAATAGAAAAAAGCCTCAATTTTTCCGCACACTGCACGATTCGCCACAAAACACGTCCAAAATAAAATAATAAAAAAAAGTAAAAATATTTCAAACTAATATTTCTCCGTCCAGTATTTGCTTAAAAATTTAGCAAAAAATCCAAAGAGAAAAAAAAACGTCGCAAGACTGCTCGACGGAGAAACAAGGTGGGGCGAGGGATGTACACTCATTGCACGCCACCATCTCAGACCCATTCAGTACTGAAGGTTTCATTTCTCACATGATTAATGAATACTCACGAGCTACGCGTGGCATTTAATAACCCGAAAGTCGTAATCGTAGACGCAATACAAGGGTTTATCGGGTCGTGGGAAGGCAACTCGCATCGTCCGACCTTGGCGGACATTTTCGAACCTTTAAAAAAATTTCCACTGAACTGCCATAATCAACATTATCAATGCGGCCGCGGTTTTGTGGCGTCCGCTTCGGTGGCGACGATACAGCCGTAATCTAGTCTGCGCGTGTGCATGCAGTTAACAAAGTTGCTTGAGGACGTGAGCATCGTTAATTCCCAATTCAATTAGTGCATTCTCGTTGCATCGTGGTTTGGACATGCCGAGTCATCCGGTTACTAGTTTAGCATCTCTATCACGATGCCATATATTCCGCTGCTAGTCACCAATTTGAGATAGGCCATTTGTAGGCGAAAACTCAAGTAGTAGATTTCGTTGAACCGTATAACACCAGTCATCTCAGTGATAGACAACAGCAGGTGAGGGTTTAAGTCTGTAGCTACAGCGGATGACTCATTCGCAGCTAGGACAGGTGACTAGTGACCTTGGCGTATGTACTTGCCGTAGTGGCGAGTGGCGCGAGTGTGGGCGTGAGGCGGAGGTGGTCAGAGTTCGTCGTCGCAGCCAGGCTGCATGTCTGACGTCTCGATGGCGACTTCGTCGTAGTCGCGCTCTAATGCCGCTAGATCTTCGCGTGCTTCTGAAAACTCTCCTTCTTCCATACCTTCGCCAACGTACCTGTTTAACAAAAACCACACATTCAAAATGCCTTCGGAACGAATTAGGTGACATTACCATTGTCGAAGTGTAACGCAGTCAGTAGGTGTCACCATGCGACGACGTAATTTTATGCAGAGATGAGTAAGTTTGGTTGGTCTTCGCTCGAAGTTTGTAGACCAATGAAAGGCTAAATAGGCTTTTGTTGCAAAAAGTGAGCTTATTTGCAGGTCGTCCAGTTGAAAAAAAAACTTTCTCAGCGAGCATCTCTGCATGGAGGACTATCAACTCGCGGGAACGAGGACTACAAAAAAATCTAACAGAATAGACCCAATTTAATAAACGTGACAATTCGTCACCTGTCATGACAATTTTATATCCATTGCGGGGCAAGAGTGAAAATATAGCAAACTACATAATGCGAATAGTTTTTTATCATAAAAATCTATATTTTTACGGCGAAAAACCGTGTGAGGACATCGCCTTAAATATGCAATAAATACTGACCAGTGTACAAACGCCCGCTTGGAGTACATAAGGTCGAACTTGTGGTCGAGCTTGCCCCACGCCTCGGCGATGGCGGTGGTGTTGCTGAGCATCGACGCGGCGCGCTTCACCTGCGCCAGGTCGCCGCCCGCCACCACCGACGGCGGCTGGTAGTTTATTCCCACCTACAGGATACGTTGAAGATTCATCAGAGGGCTGGCAATCTCTTTTCTACCACTAGATCAGTCATAGTATCGACTTAATTTAAGTTTCTCAATTAGTAATAGTTTAATCAAAACCTCTGGGAAGAAAATCCCAGAAACCCCGTCACGGGACAACTTCTACGGAACGACCTGTTGGTCTTCTTTGAAAGACCGATTAAGTCAAGGTACCATTATTGAGTAGAAATTGAATCCGGGACGTAACCTATATTTTACATATTTTATAAATGCAGTAATCAAATCCCCTTCAATTCCTTAAACCAAGTGGAGCATCTGTCAACGAATCTTAGCTCGGCTTTGCCCTCCATGGCGGCGATGGCGGCATCCACGTCTTTAGGCACCACGACGCCGCGGCGCATAGTAGGCAGGTCGCCATGTAGTTGCCGTCAAATCGACACACCACAGACCATTAACTCACCTTGAACCCAGTAGGGCACCAATCAACGAATCGTATCCCAGCTCTGCCCTTCATGGCGGCAATAGCGGCGTTCACATCCTTGGGCACCACGTCGCCGCGGTACAGCAGGCAGCACGCCATGTACTTGCCGTCGCGCGGGTCGCACTTCACCATCTGGTTCTGTGGCTCGAACAGTTCCGCCGTGATCTCGGATACTGACATGCCTTCGTGGTATGCCTGGTTGGAATACTTTATTGAGAAATAACACTTTTTCTATGGTTCGATGTGGTGCCATGTGTTAGTAATTATTAAATTAATGTGTCTCCATCGTGATTGTCTATGGTTAGCGATATCTTACGTCAATTACATACACATTTCTATTCTATTCAAATTGCAGAAAGTCACTTTGCTATAGGCCAGATCTCGTCTTTGTTTTGACAAGATTAAACGTTTGTCTCCGTAATTAATGGGCCGATTTCGATAATTCCTAAAGATATCTTATCGACTCGTTTGTCATATTATATAAAAGTAGTGGACCCTGTGAACTTCGTATCACCTACAATTTATATGATAATCAATTGTACCTTGAGAATTTTAAAATATTGAAAACCAGCGCCATCTATAATAAGTTAACCAGACTGGGGGCGATTTATTACCGACAAATCAGTTTTAAAAGAAACGTTTCATTTGACTAATATTACGGAAAAAAAAGAAACGAAACGTCAGCTCGTGCGGTGACAATCAAGGAACATAGTGCGTTTCATTAAATAGTACCTAAGACGTTATATCTATGTTGGTTTTCAGAAAATCAACTTAATTTTGCACCTTATTACAACACAATAAGGAAAAAATGTCATTACTGCCAACTGGTATTATTCATTAAACGCATTTTACTTACAAGGGAAATGACCAAAGAGAATGTAATACTACGTTGAGATGACAAATGATATTTATTTTTCTTAATTAATCAATCAAATGCACTAAGAAGTTTCAATTCCGATGTCGAAGTCACTCACCCCAAAGTAGCTTTCTACCACGTTTTAACCCTTAGGGTATAAATATAAAAAAAGTGCGAAACACGTATTCAATTAATTTTTTGAAAGAATGTCTATGCCAAATTTCAAATCAATCGGGCAAAGGAATCGCGTTTTCCACACAAACTTTGCCAGCCTGTTTCACTCCTTTAGGGGTTGAATTTCGCAAAATCCCGTCTTAAGATAAGATAAAATATTCTTTGAATAATATAATAATAATAATATAATATTTTAAATATAAGTGAGCATTTACGCCCTAAAAGGAGCCCCCATGCAAAATTTGAGACTCCTAGCACTTGTAGTTTCTGAGATTTCGTGATCAGTGAGTGAGTGATTTTCCCTTTTATATATATAGATAACGCGGATACTATAGTAAAATTGCTACCTTACTGCAGCGCCATGCAACACAGGCATTGACGGATGAAAGTGAAAATTTGCGCCGAGGCGAAGCCGCGGCAGTAGGCACACATACGTGATTCACTTGTCTAGTTGCGGCCAGGGCTTGTATTACAGTACTTTTGTCAAACAATTCATGGAAATTCAAAATATTTTCATCACTCTCATTTTTTTCACTTGACACGAATAGTTACCAAAATGTTCAACAACAACCAAATTTGTTTTTTTTTATTTATAGAGGCCGCATGCCCGACCAATTCCTTGTGAGCGTTTTCAATCTATAATATTGGCTCTGCATGCATACACACAGTACAATGCGGAACGCTTAAGACACTCACCCGTATAAAGAGAAGTGATAAATACAAGAAGTGTAGTATCCCCTCACCTTGTCAGCTGAGACGACGGGCGCGTACGCGGCGAGCGGGAAGTGTATCCTTGGGTACGGCACCAGGTTGGTCTGGAACTCAGTCAGGTCCACGTTCAGCGCGCCGTCGAACCGTAACGATGCTGTTATCGATGACACCACCTGGTAGACGACAGTAATAAAAGCTTTTTGTGATACCTCGATCCCTGTCAACTAAGACATTGAAATATTTTTCTCTTGGGGACCGATATGGTGGAAGAAAAGTCCTCGGTAGTATCTTAAGTCTGTCGGTGACGATGTCTTGATAATCATGATAGACTAAGTCGTAATACCGCTAACGTCGAAAGTATTCATAGGTTATGGTAAAGGATGATTCTAACAAACCAACAAAATCAATAATATTCGCCCATAAATGAGAAACAAAAAACCCACAACTTTTCCCAGGGACTACGTACTTGTGATATGAGCCTGTTGAGGTTGGCATAGGAAGGTCGCTCGATGGACAGCCGCCGCCGGCAGATGTCGTAGATGGCCTCGTTGTCTACCATGAACGCGCAGTCCGAGTGGCCGATGGTCGCGTGCGTCGTCAACACGGCGTTGTACGGTTCGACTACTGCTGTTGACACCTATTGGGGAAATTTCAAAATATCTATAGACAAAAGTCCTTAAACGACGTGTAGGTAGAAGGATAATTTTGTAAGGTACTCAAACTTCAATACTATTAATCCATATAAATTTAATGGATGCTAATAATTGAATACTTTGGCGAATTACATAATTTCGCGGCACAAATATTCGTGTTACCGTTAACTGTCAGATCTACCAGCAAATCTCAATCACAAATGATGTCAGCTTGGAAAAATAATACAGATTTCATGTTGAGAAATTTGGGTACATTTTATTAAATACAAAGTATGCTTACTTGTGGTGCAGGGTATATGGCAAACTCGAGTTTACTCTTCTTGCCGAATTCGTCGGATAGTTTTTCCATAAGAAGCGATGTAAACCCAGATCCGGTACCGCCGCCGAAAGAGTGGAATACGAAGAAGCCCTGGAATAATGTTTCATAATCATCCATAATGATCAGCCTCAACACTGCTGGGCATTGAATTTTTTCCTGAGACGGCCTTAAGCTAGAAGATAATATTCTAAGATACAAATTACGATTGGAATTGCTTTCAGAGTTAGCGGTTAGCCACATCATTTGAAGTAACATCGATTATGTTGAATCATAGACCTTGGTAAGGATACAATGTTTTTCTTTTAAACACAACACAGAAAAAAGCTATGAAAAGTGGGAGTGCGTACAAGCATAAGCACAGTTTATAGTATTTCAACGTCACTAAACTAGTATGTTTTGAAATGATTTAGTTAAAACATGATTCTTATTTAAAAGCAGGCTGCTTTATTATAAGGTCTCCCGCTTAGGGCTTGCGAACTGATGGCGTAGCTTCTTTGACCTTCACAAGGGCCTAGCTAGACTGAATAAATGATTTTGAGCCTTAAGTTTAGGTACCTGTAGCCCCGTGCACTGGTCGGCCAGCTTCCTGACGCGTTCCATCACGGGCCCTAGCACCTCTCGCCCGGTGGAGTAGTGGCCGCGCGCGTAATTGTTGGCCGCATCCTCCTTGCCAGTTATCAGCTGCTCCGGATGGTACAGTTGACGGTATTCACCGGAGCGGACTTCGTCTACGAACCAAGATTGAGTAGTTATAAAACACGATGACAGACCAGTTCAGTACTAAAACTCACGTTTGGGCGACTATCCATAGCGGAAAGCCATATGATTTGAGTTATACTACGCTACTGCACATACTATGTACATCACTACCAGTAGTTAGAGAAGAATATACAGAGCTGCCACCAGCTTAACGGCAGCTTTGTGGTCTTGGTCACCTATGGTGCAGGTGCCTTTAAGTCAACTATTACGATTCATGGAACCATCTTTCCCCGATCAGCCTCAGAAAAAATGTTGAAGCAGGAGTCTGTCGCTTTAGGCCGTGAGCACTTTGGACGCGTTTTCTTTTTTTTTGTTCGCGGCGAACACGTACGAACACGCACGAACGATCCAGACCGTGCAAATACTATGGGAGCGCGCACACTAGGTGCGAGTTAGTCATACGTATATGTAAGTATACTTCCGAGTCGTCTGAAGACAATCCAAGTTGTTGAGATTTTAAAACACGTTCGCGCCTTATAAAAGTTAAAATACATATAAGAAAGTTTAACTTAATTTACGAATGTTTGTGGCATTAGATTGATTCAAGCTACCATTATTTTGTCTTCCATAATATGATGAAATTCACCGAAATCATGTCTTTTTAAATATTATATTTCACGCATCCATTCGGTTCTACGACAGCGGTGACGCCGCCGCAGTCTCCAAGTTATAACAGAATTACAACCAAGGATAACTTCACGAATGCGATATCTGTACCTATTTGACGGAGAAAAACGTATTCAGTGTGCGCACTCAATTCTTACGACCAGGATCATACGTTTACGTACGATGCAAATTCGTGTCCAAAGTGCTCACGGCCTAAAGTCCAACGACCCTTTGGTCCAACTTGCACGCCACCGGCAGCGTGCCTTCCGATCGGATGCCATGCCGTGCCCCAGCTTCAGTCAGTACAGCTGCCAAAACACGCTATGCCAAAGGTAGCTTTGAGGTCGGACTTACTATCTGTTACTTGACAAGACAACTTGCCTATAACAGTTGCCTCCAAATGCTTCATCACGACCACAGAGTGGGACAGTCTTCCATCGACCACAAAGTTTTGAACCTAGAGTCCGTCTGGAATCTGTTGGGAGATATCTTGCGTAGTCTGCTACTAGCTGTGTGATCTTACCTATAACAGTTGGTTCCAAATCGACCATCACGACCCTTGGGACCATCTTGCCTCGATCAGCCTCAGAGAAGAACGTGTTGAAGCAGGAGTCGGTCGCGTTAAGGTCCGCATCGCACGCCGGCAGCGTGCCGTCGGGCCGGATGCCGTGCTCCAGGCAGTACAGCTGCCAGCAGGCCACGCCCATCTGCACTCCCGCCTGGCCCACGTGCACCGAGATGCACTCCCTCTGCTCACGTACAAAGAAGCCGCACGTTATTCACCTTTTAAATTTCAACTTGAGGACCTCTCTTCTACAAATATCTAATCTGCCGGGCCCCAGTTACTTTGCCACTCCATTAGGTTGGTCTGACCAACGAGTAGGATTGTAATCACTTCACAACCCCTATTTTAAAATAAGTAATTATCGAGTTGGTAACGCAATGTCACTGAAGTGTCAAATAAAACAAAACTATAGTTTTTCTATGAGATCAAACAAAAAGGTATTGTTTTAAATAATGCAAAAAAAACCACTTAACTACAACGAAATCCCAAAGCGGAATCCGTTGAGCATTACCGAATATTCCGGGAAATCTCACGAATTCAAAAATATTTTAAATTTATACACCTTAAAAATAGTAATTTATTTAGGAATAATTAAAATATTATGAAATGTACATATCTAGCTATCAAAAACCCATATCTGCGAGGGGACAGAAATCTAAATACACCCAAAACCAGTACACACACACAGAAATATTAAGAATATTACTTACCATGATGTACACTTGTAATTTTGTAAAAATCGGTGTAAAAATAAATACAAAAAACTATAAATCAAAAGATATTTGCTACGAAAAATTTTGACCAGACTAAAATTTTGGAAAAAAATGCGAATCAAAAGACGTCTGATGGGCCGCTTGAATTGCAAACTTATTTCATTTCCATTTTTGAAATTGTTTGCCAAAATTGTTTTCGGCCTGTAGTTTTGAAAAAGTAAACGATATCAAAAAGTTTGTGTGTATTTAAAAAGTTTTGTTAACTAATTGATGAAAGAGGTTTGCTCACTTATGCTTTGTGTTTTGCAACGCCATAATATTTTTGCTCTGTATTGCTTTTTCGTCGACATTATGAAAGTTTTTGAAATAAATAAACCGATTCGGATGAAATGAAAACTAATAAATATGGGCGTTTGAATTTGTCCGTTAATCAGATCATGATTTATTAAAGAAATGCGAACTTGCTCTCTTTTAATTAATTATAATTGGTTTATCCATATAAAAAAATACTTGAAAGTATAGCATAAAATCATATCAAAAGGCAAGTGGTTTGCTTTGCAAAAAAGAGATCTAAAGGTATTTCATTGATTAATATTATCACGAAGATACATCAATTGAGTAAGTAAATAAAAATAAAAAAAGTTAAATTCTAAGCCAGAAAGTTTTAGGAGGGTGACACAAGTACGCTGCAAGTGGGGCACTAAGGCGGGGTGGACCCCATAACTGGGGGCTATTAGGGGACAATGGTGGATCGATGGGGCCCACTGCTGGGCGGGAATCGAACCCTCGATCGTCGGTAAGTTAATTTGCATTTTCGTTCGACTCGTTAGGGAATTCCTGTTTCATGGATTTCAATTTTTAAATTTTGTTGATGTTGTCATTGGTAAATGGATATAAACCACAGACTTATTATTATACAATCATAGATTTAAACATTGTCCTATTATAATTAGAATATGGAAAAAATCACCTATGAACATCAGTATATTTTAAAGTAGTATGCGAAGTAACAACCAACTAAGAACTAGCTCATGAAAATGCTAATAATACTCATAATTTTACTTTACTACAGACATTTCCCACAGAACATACAGAGACAGAATCTCCACCCAAACAATATTGTGAATCATTTGCATTCCTTTTCTGTAATAAGAACGTTACTTTCTCTTATAAAAAGTCACTTTACCATTTAGCATTTTGGGTGACCATGGCACCTAAAAAACTAGTTTCTCAAAAATCCAAGTAGGTACCGTATCGAATGCTTGACTAAATTCTTTATAGTAGGTACCGCAAACACAATGTCACGCAATTAAATATTAAAAGCGAAGGGACACTTGTCACTTGGTTTTGCATCACAATGGTGTTATTTAACTGATTAAAAGTGACTGCGTTGTTGACATTAGTTTTGGTGGAGTGTGACCAAACCGGGTGGATACAGACAAAGATGTGGTGTCATAAAATTTTAAAATGTTGTTATGCACGGTTTTTATAGTACTTTGAGTTTGGGGATAAGCTCAAAAAGGAAACTCTCAAAGCTTGCGAGATCTATCTGAAGGTATAAAATAGTATATAGAAAGCTTATAAAAAGTGTTTAGAAAGCTTGATACTAATATTGCAATTCTTTTTAATATAATAGGAAGACATGGGTTGAATTTCAACCTCTTGTTTCTTCACTACCAGAAACATAATGCTACTGATAAAAAAAAATCGTAAATGTTTTCAGGTTGTCCGTTATAAATATCTAAAATGTTATTGCAGCCTTTTCTTTTTCTGTTTGCTCAGCAGGTGTTAAGTAATCAAAACCATCTCGATTATGGAACTGTGACAAATAACTGTCACCAGTATCGAAGGGTAGATCGGAGCACTCGATATCTCCTCGATATGTGATATTTATCTGGCATACAATCACTAATGTGCCCTGATACCATCTTCGAGGGTTCGGATTAAATCCCTCGAAAAGAGCTGGTGACGTAAATAGTTCGTGTATTAGCCCATTTAGTTTGAAAAGGACAGATTACTTACCTTTAACTTTTTAAAATGCCATTGGGTAGTTAAAGCTACAGCGCTAAACCTCGTAACAGGGATAGCAGCCAATAGTTTTTCTCATTTCGAACAGAATTCTAATTCGGTGACATGAAAATGGAACCTGCAAATAACTCATTATTAAATTTATATTAGTACTTACTTATTTATAGTATGACGAAACTTTTCTATTGAAAAAGACTTGTCTATTCTTATGGCCAGGATAAGAATCCCAGCTATTGTAATCCTGATTAATTTTCCATTATGCGAAGGCTAAATTATCCAGCCCAATGACAATCCATTCCAACAATACACGGAGGTGTGGGCAAAATAAAAAATCTCATTTTGCCCACGGAGGCGGAATAATGACCGCTTTTTACCGGCTTAATCCGGATCAGATAATGTGGGACCCCAATTCGATGCCCGTTTGATATTCATGACGAATCCCTGTGGATCTGCCAGGGATTTTCGAGATGGAAACTTAAGTAGGGTCCTAGTTATTTGATCATTAATTAAAGTGAATTTAAAAAGAGTTATTGGGTTTGTTGTTGAATTTGATGTCATCGCTTTAATTATAAGAATTATTAAAATAATAAATAAAATAAAATAGTATTTGACAACATCACATACATTGCTCCGATTCCAAAGTAAGTAGCTAAAGCACTTGTGTTATGGAAATCAGAGACAACAAACACCCAGACCTGAGACAATATAGAAAAGTTCGTTTTCTAAATTGACCCAACCGGGGATCGAACCCGGGACCTCAGAGATGGCGACACTTTGAAAACCGGTGTACAAAGCTACTAGACGACGGAGGTCGTCTTATTGTATCATATTGACTTATAATAATCTGCTTAAACATATGTAGTCTATATTATTTCATTAAATATACTTTTAAAACCAAAGTCTGTCGAGGGTAGAAAAATGAAGTCAAAAATTAAGTACTTATTATGACTGCGAAGAATTTTGTTTTGCATTTTTCATAACTTACGCTGAGGTCCGTCCCGCGGACTTCCGCGTTTCTATTTACAGCATGCTAAGAAGCAGCAATAATATGTTACAACAGATTTGACAAATTCAAATTACATATAAACAGTATTAGTATTAATCAAACAAACTACAAATTTAACAATTACATTTAAAACGAACACTGATTCTTTCCTAGCCTAGAGACTAATTCATTTCGAACGTTATACTAGTCTCCTGCCAAAGCCATAAAACCAAACAGTAGCAATAAATGGGTGGCCATAAAGGCAGTAATTAAATCTTAGGGAGCTTAGGGCAGGGGTCGCCATTCATACTTGCATGCCAGGTGCGCGCGCGCACTTCGTACTCGGAACGAGACGCGCGACAGTTTTAAGAATGGGAACTAAATGTTGAACAACATCCTTTTGTAATAGCAAAGAAAATAACAAAAGAGAAATAGAAATCGTGATGCTTAAAAGTCCTTTTTAGGGTTCCGTACCAAAATGGTAATAAGGAACCATTATGGCGTGACTCAGTCTGTCTGTCTGTCTGTCACAGCAGGGTATTTTGCATCTTTTAGATTTAGACTGATTAGAAAAATCTTATTTTTTAACCGACTTCAAAAAGGCGTAGGTTCTCTGTTCGTTTGTGTGTTATTCTGTGTTTGTCCACCGATATCTCGAAGACGGCTGGACCGATTGAAATAATTCAAACGTTATTACATTAAGTTAAATCCTAAATTGCTCCATTTTTTTTTTAATTTAGAAATTTGTTTAGTAGTTTTCAAGTAATCCTTAAAATACTATAATTTCAGTTACAATTCAATTGACGTTTTTTATGGTTGTTCAGGCATAACTTCTTTGTTTATGAACCGATTAAGATTGTTGTTTTTTGTTGGAAAGTGTAGTTTCGGTTTAAATTTCATTGGCATTGGACCTTTGACTTCAAGGATACACTAGGGAACACTTCAAGGATACACTAGGGAACTCTTCAAAATCAAATAGGATATGAGTGTATGGTGATTGAGATATTGGTAGGTTTATGACAATCCAAAAGAGGGTCTTACTATGGTCACGCCAGTTCTGAACTAGAATGGGACTGCCAAGGTACAACAGCACTCTTCAATAAAACATTCGCGCTGTTTATTTACCACAAAAAAGTAAAAAAAAGCTCTAACCTCCATCAAAATCTTAAACTAACAAAAACAGCTTAAAACAACAGCATTTTTGAAGGAGGTTAGTTTTTAAAAGTTTTTTTTATTAAATTGAGATTTTTCGCATTCACAATGCTACTTTTATATTAAGATAAATCATATAGTAGAAAATATACTAGATTTTTTCTTGTTAAAAGAGAGTGAGAAAAAAATAGAATTATCATTATTATAGAAGTATCAAAAATAAATCCGTTATGAATCTATTATAATTGATTTTAATCTTTAACCTTACCATCAAAATGACAAAATAGTTAGGTTAATAATATAAGTGGTTTTTAACTTTTGCTTATGTAATGTGTTTTCACTTTAATCACTTATCAAATAAAAGAACCGGTTTTTTGTACATATACAACACCCCACTTTAAGCTAACACCGACCTATATTCCCGTTTTTTTTTGTCAAAAACAATTTTTTCGATAAAAATTGTGCGTATGAATGGAGTGCATTGTGCGCGGTGCAGTGGTGCAGCACGGCAGATGGCGGCGAGATAAGGGTAAACGATTTGACACCGGCACAATCGGTCAAATTGTTAACTATGGTTTGTATAGTTCGGGATGAAGAGCTTGAGGCAGATCAGTCTTCGGCAGAATTGCAGTAACATTTTGATCCTTTTTGGTATAATTAACTTAGTTTTTTGTTTTTGTGTTTTCAACCTTATTGGTGATTGATAAATTGATTGTTAAAATCTTAGTGACATTATTAAAAAAAAATCTTAGCTAAATATCATAAGTGATCATCAATTTCGATCTTCAAAATCTAGGGGGATTGGTTCAGCTGCATCGGATAGTTAGTATATAGTAAATTCAGGATTATTAACAGACCAAAGAGACATTCATGGCAAAGACAAGGTTTGAGCTTGTCATATGCAAGAGGATTTTCTAATTAGCATAGTTTTAACTGATAGAAGAGATATAAATATAATAAATATTTGACAAAATCACATACATTGCTCCGATTCCAAAGTAAGTAGCTAAAGCACTTGTGTTATGGAAATCAGAGACAACGGTGGTATCACAAACACCCAGACCTGAGCCAATTATAGAAAATTTCGTTTTCTAAATTGACCCAACCGGGGATCGAACCCGGGACCTCAGAGATGGCGACACCTTGAAAACCGGTGTACAAAGCCACTCGACCACGGAGGTCGTCAGAGAAGAGAAAGAGGTAGCCTTTTATAGCCAGGGATCTTACGTGCTGCGACTGTTCAACAGTATTAATTTGTAAAGTGAACTAACTATATAATTTCTAACAACAGATTCACGAAGGACTACTAGCAGAGAAAGCAGTTCACTCTCTTCATTATCATAAATGCATTTGTTTACAAAATAACTTATAAATCAGTAATTGACACCTATTGAATAAAGATTGTAATTACTTCAGTTATTATAAGTAGACAGGCATATCATTGACGTAAACGAAATTGGTCACGCAGTGGCATGCGTAGGAGTGGAACTGTGGGAGTTACTCTATTCGGTAGAGCTACCGCAAAACCATATATTTTGACTAATTTCACGCTTGTTAAAAACTTATTTGGGATTCGTTTAGGATAAAATGCTTATTAAGATGTAAATGGAACTTAAATGTCAATGCATTATCACCACCAAGTTTTTTTTTAATTCGGTTATTGTTCATCAATAAGCTAATTATATAGCATATCTTCATTTTATAAGTAAGTACCTTTTATATACAATAAACTAATAAAGAAATATAAGCATACCTAAATGACATTTAGGTACTTATCTGAAATAAAGTCAATTAAGTATGTTAATAATCGGTCTTTACCTATGAAATTGTCAATATTTTTTCACAAACAGAAAACCTTATAACTTCTATGATTTAACATAATTCATCAGTTGCTTGATATTATATAGAATCATGACCATGATAGTCAACTATCAGCAATATTTAAATTCTTACCTTACTTTTCTTAAGAGCGCAGTCTGCACACTAGCGCCACCATTGGGAAAAAAAACATAGATAAATATTTGATATTTATTTATACATCACATACATTGCTTCGATTCCAAAGTAAGTAGCTAAAGCACTTGTGTTATGGAAATCAGAGACAACGGTGGTATCACAAACACCCAGACCTGAGACAATATAGAAAAGTTCGTTTTCTAAATTGACCCAACCGGGGATCGAACCCGGGACCTCAGAGATGACGACACCTTGAAAACCAGTGTTCGAGCCACTCGACCACGGAGCTCGACAATAAAGGCAAAATTGTGAATTATCTCTCTTTAGTGCAACTAAGAAGCTTTATGGTAATTTTTATCGCTTAAACAATATTTTATAGTCTGTCGTTTAGTTAAATGGAGTTTTTTTGCGAAAAGCAGCCACTTTTGTTGTTGTAACTTATTCAAAACTTATTTGTTTAACTTATCCAAAGTGGATTAACTTAGCTTAGTGTTCAAACTTTACTAAGTAAAAATTTTGTAACATAAGCGTTCACGGTTGTTATATAAATTAAGAAAATGTTTGTATGTTGGATATTCTACTTCTTGGAAATCCTCCATACGAACCGGCGATTGGTATGGACAATTTTCAAGTGCAATTTTTAGTTGTAACTTATTCAAAACTTATTTGTTTAACTTATCCAAAGTGGAATAACTTAGCTGAGTGTTCAAACTTTACTAAGTAAAAGTTTTGTAACATAAGCGTTCACGGTTGTTATATAAATTAAGAAAATGTTTGTATGTTGGATATGCTACTTCTCGGAAATCCTCCATACGAACCGGAGAATTTTCAAGTGCAATTTTTAGGGTTCCGTACCAAAATGGTAAAAAGGAACCTTTATGGTGCGACTCAGTCTGTTTGTCAGTCTGTCACAGCTGGATTTCTCGAGAACTACTAATGCTATCAACTTGCAATTGGGAATAGTTTTAGATGACGTTTGCCTAACTATATATTTTGCAAATAAGAGAGAAATAAAAATATTTTTTTTCTTGCAACAGGGCCGCATAGTTTTCAAATTTCTGAAATTATTTTAAGTGATAGAAGTTAGTGTGAAGATTACAGAAAAAATGAAACGATGTCTCTAAATAGTAAACATTTTCAGAATGATGGTAAGGAACGCTCTTAACCGTTTCTTTTACTAGTATTTTCTGAAATTAACAACCCTAATTTCGAATGTAACTAAACATTTATGTACGTATGTTTGAATACTAAGCTAACTTATTCAATTTAGGTGAAGCGAAGGAACGCGTGGAAGTATCGAGTTGAAATTAAAACCATATACTCACTGTTAAAAAATCAAACTTCTAAGTTAATAAAAAAAAAGAAACGGCCGTTTATTTCGCAAAAAACGTAAACATATTTTGACACTCTCAAGGGAATCAAAATTTATAGGGTACTTCCCGTTGAACTAAAACTATGAAATTTGGCAAGTAATATCGTCTCATACTACAAGTACAGGGAAAAGTCTGAAAACTATTAGTCTTTATTTAAGTAAGTACCCACAAATTTATACCTACGGAACCCTCTGTGGGCGAGTCCGACTCGCTCTTATCCGGTTATTTTTACAGAGAGTTAACCCGTGAAAAATCACTGTTCCAGAATACACGTTTTCCCGAGTTAAAGGGATAATCGGACCATTAAGTGGGTCAGTATCCTACGGAAAATATTTAAGTGGTTGCTAATTATAGCAGAAAAAGGTCCATAGTTAATGATCATGATTTAATTTATTTTATTTATTTATTTATAAGATATCGTTAATTATAATAAAATGTTTTATGAAGTATAATGACAAATCAATCAAGTTATAATGCTACCAATAAAACACCATATTGCCCCTTGATGACTCCTAATAGGGCATTTATCCGCAGTAAGGCATGACACGCGGACTGCACGTTTTCACACTTAGGTCGCGCGTGGCTACAACTTTGATGATATGATACGGTTATTATGTCATATTTTTGTTGTAACATGCTGTGGAAGTGAACAGCTTACATGGTTGAAGGGTTAATAAATTATAATAAAATAAATAAATGGTAACTACACAACTGTTTCTTTTTGGGTCACAAATATTATAAATATGAATAAATTATAATAGACCCTGTGAACTTCGTATCACCTTCAATTTATAAATGATTATCAATTTTAACTTGATAGTTTTAAAATATTGAAAACCAGCGACGTACCTAACCAGGTTTATTATAAAACCTCTATGACTAACTTCTTTATCAAAAGTTAGCTGTCAAAAGTAATCCGAAATGAAATAGCGATTCCATAGACTTGGAAAAATTTTCGCTGCGCTCGGCTATTCTCATACAAAACTGCCAATGTTGAATTTCAATGTGATGAAAATTCAACTTTGGCATATTATGACGTCACATTAAATTGAATATGGCGCCCTCTAAGTCGTTAAGTAAAAAAACGAATATATCCTAATAATGCTGTGTTGCGTATCAAATAAAAAGGGTTTAATTAGTACTTTTCAAAAATGAATTTATATATATTGTTAGCTTTTGCTCGCGACTTTGCTTCCATTCACCAGATTTGCAACCCCAAAATATTTAAAATAAAAAAGAAATTTAAAAACTAAAACCCATCTACGGAAAAATCGCGCTCTAAAAACTACGAAACAAGAAAATATTCTTGTCTAAAATTCAATAAAAATAATAACCGTATAGTCGCATATGCTAGTTTGTCCTAGACAAGAACGGCCATAAGCTGGAATGTGGCATGCGACTACGGTTATCCTTTTTTTTTAAATTTTGGACTAGAATATTTTCTTGTTTCGTACTTTTTAGAGCGCGATTTTTCCGTAGTTCGGTTTTAGTTTTTAAACATCTTTTTTATATTATGAGAAGATAAAAATAAGTAACAAACACGCAACAAAATTTAAGTAAACCTACATTACACTAACATTCGATCATGGGTTCTGCAATTAGGACTATATTAACAGCTAAAAACTGTCCCAGATTAACATTTTTTTTAATAAACAGTAACTTTAAGTAACCATGAAGTATTATCTCAATTTACTGGCGACTGACTCGTGGATCTCTGTATCAAAAGTATAAGCAGCCGAAATTTATTTACACCCAAAGCCAAATTCACTCGATAAGAAACTTGTTAAACGTCTTAGGGTCGTGTCACACAAAATATCATGTTTCTATAGTAGGGTTGCGACATACTTAACCACATATTTTGACTCAGATGTAGAGTTTGTGAAGTAAGAGCTGGTAGAGTTAGGGCGGTTAGAGTTAGAAGCTTGGCTCTACATGAGGTCTGATAACTTTTTGTCATTGCGAGCCATATGCTCTCTCTTGACAACATTTTACATGAAAATGAATTTTGATTAAATAGTCTATAAAAGTAATCAGACTTTTTGATGTAAGTAAATAAAAAACAAATATAACTTAAAAATTAAACACCAAGCCAAAAGAAAAAAAATAGCTAACTAAGATATATACATATTCTAAACATTTAAGTCTAACATTGGGAATCTTTTTTATAACTAGTGAATGGCATTCCCGTGTGAACATTTTGTCAAAATAGTGTCATTAGCACTTAATGCTTAAAAATTCACACATAAAATAATAAATACAACAACAAAAAAGTTGTCGGGTATCAATTCCCTTCCCATGATTTTTAACACTAACACTAGTTCGTGTGAATTTTTGATGACACTTAATATGTTTGCAAATCTGCGCCTAAATCTACACACTTGACAATTTTTTCCGGTTAGTTTCAGACTACAAAAAGTGACACGGACCGTTTCAAGTGGGATGATGTGACACCAACAATTACACAATATTTAGTGGCTTTAGTGGCAGGGTTAATTTGCTAAAGAGTGCCGTGTGAAACGGTGAATTTTAAAAGGAATTATAATTGTATTCAATGATTTTCTGACTGGATTATTGTAATGTAATGATAGTGATTTTTAATGCGTGGGAATATTATCTTAAATGGGATAAAGCCACGATAGAGTCGATAGAGCACTCGGTGTTATAAAAAGAGATCGTGCAGGATCTATATTATTAATTACTACTAAATAAAAATACATAGTTTCAACCCAAGAGGTTACTAAACATTTCTGTTAATAACAACGTAGGCACAGAACGGGTATAATACAGGTTTCTTTATTTGTAAAACACCAACAAACTCGCAGGAATAGATTACAACAAAAAAAACAAAAACTTTTGTACTACGATTTTCCTGAAATAGAAAAAAAACTTTCCAAAACAATAATTGTATGAACAGCTGATCGAGTTTTGAATGAAAAGTCGTTTTTTTACTATTTCAAAAAGTCAAATGGATCCCAGAATCATAAAGTGGTTTTCAAAAACCTATAATACTTTTGAAAGACCTATCCAACGACAGCCCAAACTATGAGATTGATGATTAAAAAAATATTCATCCCCACTTTACGTAGGGCAGGTAAACAATAAAAAAATTTTCAAGATTTTATTCTACCAATGTAATAATGTACACATTCATGCTAAATTACAGCTTTCTAGTACTTTGGGGCCTCTGAGCAAAGCTGTGGACGTACGGACGAACGGACGGATGGACATGGCTACGACTACGGAACCCCAAAAAGTCGCTTATTTACGATGTTCGTAGTAATGAAAAGGTTTTTACTGACAAATAGTATTGTTGGATTCAGTGTAGTTTACTATGATCATCAAATCGCTTTTTCTCTCTCGCTTAAATGGTAGAATAAGTACTTTGACGTCACAAAGATGGCGCCGCTTAGGTTTAGATTTTGTCAATAATCTGAGTCACCTTTATTTGATTTAAGCAAATTATCTTTGTGACGTAATAGGTTCTTGTTCCACATCTTTAGCGAGTGACAAAAAGAGATTTGATGATCAGTAAACTACACTGAATCCAACAATACAATTTGTCGGTATAAACTTTTTCAGTCCTACGGATTTTTTTTAAACTTTGCCCCTCTACTATCAGTGGATCAGAAAATGGGCTACAGCTTTTTCCGGCGAAAACAGTCCAACACTGTGATTTCTAGCCTGTCTGCAAAATCAAAGACAAAGTAAAAAATAACTTTATTCAAATAAACTTAGTAATTAAGCACTTTTGAATCGTCTATATTTTCCTACCACCCGTTCCAGACTTTTTTAACTGACAAGCGTGAGATTATGGCAATATGCTTTCTCGTGTCCTACAGTGAATACTGGGCTGTTATGATATGCTGATATTATAACTTAATCAACTTCCAATGTGTTTAATTAGCTTGTGCCAGATGAACAAGACGCCGGCCGCCGCCGCCGCGCTGGCACGCGACGCGCACGCGACTGGCACGTTTTCGCACTTGCTACGAGTAGTTACAACTGTCATGGATCGGAAATAAAAACAAACTCAGTGAACTAAACGGCACAGAAATTAAGTGCTTATCAAATAAATATACAAAAAAATCTAAAAACAAACCTGTCTAGAAAAAAAATTGTGAAAACATAAAAATTACTGTAAAAATATAAGTAATGTATTTGACATTTCAAATCATAGTGATTAGTGAAAATTCCATCAATTGTGGAAATTCGTATTCATTTGTATTATATACGTTTTTACTTTAGGAAGGTCGTTTTCGCATTTACAAAATATGACTCTACGAATTATGTTTACACAGTGCCTGATCCAAAATGATGAAATTATCTCTGTTGATTTATTAAAATATCCCAAAATAATTGGTGAATGTTAATCAAGACAAAGTGTTACTCTGCTAGATTACTTTAATTTTGAAACCTTGCTTGAAATCTAGGATTACTTGATATTCCAAGAGCAAAGGCACAATAATTATAAAAGATCCTATTGTCTACATATTTAATTTGCATCATATACAATACAATTTGACCTATTTTCTAAATATAACATAAAATAAGCAATATACCACTGATTACTAAGTCAAAAGTTTTATAATTGGGACATTAAGTATTCGTTATTAAAAAATGCAGGTTAACAGAATTGACCGAGAGCAGATGCACTCTTAACTCGAGTGACGTCACAGTTGTTATCTCTACAAGCAAACATACAAAGGTTTTGCTGGTTTTCAATCAACCTCGAGAGGCATCGAGCTCCGAAATCACCAAATGTTGCAATCAGTATAGCAAAACAATTACACTGCTTTGCAATAATGAGCTCTGTTACTTTAATGGTACAGTTCATTTTATAAAATTATATTTAAACTTTAAGATGTAAGGGTAACATCCATTTATTTCATTTTTAAGAGCCTTTGATAAAATACAAATTGTGCACCTCAAAATTGCTTATTTTAATTTGCTTATTTAAATTACGTCAATTAAGTTAATATTTTAAGATATCAACTGATCAACCTTAAAAACGCTTAATTCTTAAATTTAAATATTAAATTTGAACAATTAAAAAGTACAAAACCAGACGAACATAGAACCTCCTCCTTTTTTGAAGTTGGTTAAAAAGCTAATCTTTCTCTAATTACGTTCAATTCAAGAAAATTTTCAATGTCAGCTGTCAAGCCAATTTGTGGTTCCGTCGCTTTATCTTTGGGAATTTAATGGGAAAAATGCCATATTCTATTTGTATTAATTGTACAGGGGTAGAATTACAGTATATTATTAATTGTGGTAGAAATAAGGTAATTTACTCTATTGCCTGGGATGGCAGTAGAGTAAATTACGGAGTAAATTTTAAACTTGAAAATCGTTTATAGGAATATTAATCATGTTGGAAGTAGATGAAGGTGTCAAATAATAAATAAAATCAGGTATCAAATAATAAATAAATCAGATGAAGGTATCAACTGCCTTTGTGGTCTAGTGATTCGTCCAGCCGTGTAAGAGGCAGGGGTCCTGGGTTCGATTCCCAGTAGAGGGGTACATTTGACTCGGTTTGGTTGGTGGTAGGGCTTACTTCAAGTCCGCCTGGCTAGCTACCACCATCTTACCTTAGTCTGACGCCATAACAGCAATTTAAAAATTGTTGCGTTCCGGCAGTTAGAGGTAAGATAGCCAGTTCCTCACTGGTGAGGATTCCGGGTGTAGTGCGCTTCCACCTTTGTCCTTATCGTCACTTTACATCGGGTCAGATGAAAGCCAAGCACTAATCCGTAGTGGATAAAATATATATATAATGTAAAAAGAAAACACACAAAACTAAAACTAAAAGTAACTAAAAATTACAGTTTTAGAGATGAGTATACCAAAGTTGCAAATCACAGCCGAGTTACATCAGTATTAAAGTAGGTTTTGCATAAACACCATTGGCCTTACCACAAAACACTGTTTAACAATGTTTAACTAAGACACTGTCTAAATGTGAAGCTGACATTTTTTTTTAAATAATGTAGAAAGAAACAGCATAACATTAAAAACAGTGTGTAAATTAAACAGTGTTTTAAAGTCTTTTGTGGTAAGGCCAAATGTCTCTAGTTTAATATTAGCAAGCGCAATAAGTTCATAAAAATCTAATAAAACAACCATAGCAAATAAAACTGAATAAAAATTCAATGAAAACAAACCACCCCTAGAGTTTCCTTTAAAAAGTTAAAGTAAACAAGCTCCTGTATTGACTTAGCGAACTAAACAAACACTAGTGACTGCCCCCGGGGTTACGTGATGAATTTTAAACAACACTCGTCAAACAAACGGACAGATAAAGAGACAACTAGGCAATTAGCCCGCGGCCACCACTCTGGACATACGATACTGAGCATGCTGTGGTTTGTTCGACTGATGAAAAAATCTTAATTTAATTAAGGGTTCTGTTAGACTCTAATTTGTAAAATAAAAAATAACGAAAGTTTATCTGAAATAACTAAAGATTTCAATATCAATATTTATTATTTATTTTATTTATTTGACATTTTGGGAAAGATAAAGAAACAAAAAAGGTACCAACGATAAAAGTGGTTATACCTAATAATAAAGGAAAGAGGACATCAAAACTTTACTTAATAATTAATATTTATTTATCATTTATTAATATAAAGACTTCAATTCTTAAATTATTATTGTTGAATCTATTATGTAGGTATTTAACTACAAGATTTACAAGGATCATGGTCATGGCACCACCTTCTGTCTGACATTACAGTTTTTTTAACAAAACCAAGTGAATATTATATTTTTCATTTGTTTCAACTTGAGTTCCAACTTTTGTGTAAACATCGCTATTTCACTTTATGGATTATCATAAACTCAAGCTTATTATTATTCCATGTGTCATCGTGATTGGATTCTTTCGCGCCCTAGGGGAGTAAGCCGAAATTTGGTAAATGTGCGGGATTAGTGGTGACATTCGGTGGCTGCGATATACGATGAAATTAATGGTGCCGCGATGCAAAGGAGATATAGCAAATACAACATTTTAGCATTGTGCTGTTAATTTGTGGTGTTTGATTAAATCTTGGAATATTTATGTTACAGAAAATGGATGATTAATAGGTAATACTCATTGATAAAAGCTACATAGACTTCTTTCTGTATTTTTTTGCATTAGGTAAGTAGGTATACTATTAGAAATAAAACACTTATTACGGATTACAGCGCGTATATTATAAATTCAGGTGTTGTTTTGGAATTATTTAGTTTGTATTTATTGGTTTTATAGGTATACTAATTTAGTTGCGCTACTTCTTTTGTCAGCGCTAAGACTAAAGCTTCCCGTCCACGAGCGACTTTTTGTTGCTGCGATTACCGCAGCGTTAATCGCGGCGTTTTTTTGTGGCTGGCTAAGTAAACCCTTTGTCACTCTTGTCAATGTCATTTTGCGGGCGATTAGTCGTCGCTGAGCTACTTTTTGTAGCTCGTGGGCGTTTACGTATTGAACTTTGTATGTTCTATTCTCGGCGACAAAAAATCGCTCGTGGGCGGTGACGCTTATTTCTACTTTTAAGCCATTGAAACGATGTTTATCAAGAACACAATTTCGATTTTCATAATAATAAGCTTCTGTTAGTACATACTTTTAACTTTCGCCACATCGATTTTATTTTGATTTAGGGGTTGCGACTGAGTGAATATTGTATGTCAGTTATTTTTGGTCATGACAGAAACTTAACATAGTGATTAATTGGTTGTTAAAATAAAATGAAGTCAAGATCTGTAACAAAATTAATCTCGTTGGTTTCGAGGATTCGTTTAAATAATCAACCATACTATACCAGCAACAACAATTAACAAAATTTTATTAGCCATGTGCAATGTTGAACTTTAAAGTAATAGCATAAGAACCAGTTATATTCGAGGCAAATAAAATTAAGGCAGCCCCAAGCCGTGATAATCCATTGGTCCTGGTCGCATTGACATCGGACACGGCTGTTGTGCGCATTGTACGGGGTGCATAAAGTCGATGTGTTGTACCTATATCGTTAAATTAGTAAGAAATTGTAATATTTTTTTTATTTAAAGTTTAACCCGGTTTAAAGCGAAGTTTATTCACCTATGTGGTAACGTTGCTTAGTGGCGGCGCGATCTAATTTGTAATTCACTACGATGATGATACATTGCGTTATCTGCGAGTAGTTTATTTTCTTGTTTCAAATTGGCGCCGCGATGAACACCAAACAATCGTTGTAATTTACGGTAACGGTAATGTTTATGAAATAGGGCCCTGTCGTAACATCTACAACATTGACGTATTAGTTTTATGAAGAAAAAAAATTACAAACAACAATTTTCAAGGCTTGATAAAGGCCATTATACTATAGGTATAATTAAAATAATTGACATATCAATCTTTAGGGAAGTTATTTAAAAACAACATAAGGTTTTCTGCAAAACTTCCAAAATATGTAGGAAACAAAAAACCTCGTATTTAATTTTCTGTGATTGGTCTATTTGACGGAAGTCAATTTCCTGTAAATGCGTTTGGGCGGCGCAGTGGCATGTGCAGCAGAAATTATGGCGCGTGACAAAAGCGCAGATTTACGTTAAATTACAATCATTTGTGGCACTGTTGAAGCTAGGGTTGTGTTTTTGATAAATCAGAACATTGCTTAATTAAAATGAAAAATGCTTACATTCATCAAAACTTTAAATTTGTGAGTATTTTCTTTTTGGAAGTATGAATGTATGGAGAGCTAGAGAGTAATGTGCATGAGTTTAGAACCTCTTTACAAGTCCCTATTTTTATTAAAATTTTTGACTAACGGCCAATTTCTATAACTTATCTTCAGTAAGAGATAGTCTACTATGGATTAGTAATAATAGTACGCAAATATTTATTTATTTTTCGTCAACAGATACGTCAAGACAACATATTTTTAGAAGGCTTAAGAATCTATCTCTCAGGAAAATCAATATAATGATATTAGAATAAACTATATCGGGATGTACACCATGTACCTGATTGTATATGATACATGTACATGGTTTTAATCCCGACATAGTTTATTCTAATAACGTAAATAACTATGGAAATTTAAAACAATAGAAAAAAAAATCAGCAGTAACATACAAAAATTAAAATTGAAAATATCAAAATGTATGAAACAGCTGATTTTTTTTTCGTGATTTCAGAGTTGGCCCTACAGTAAAAGTTGTTCAGTTTGATGGTCCCTATATACCATATTCGGCATTAGGGGTATTTTTGTAACACCTTGTATCATGAAGCATTTTTAACTTCCACATAGTATTGCACAGGATGATTTCACTACATAGTACCTACCTATTGATTCTGTCCTAAAGAAACATAGAAGGAGCGGCTGCTGGCTGCTGGCACAGCTACATATTAAAGGGTATTGTAAAAATGACAGACTGCGTAAACTCGGCAGCGTACCCCAAATCATAGTTAAAACCATAATCATTCATCGGTTCGATGTCCCGTAACAACACTCATACAAAACTACATGACACCCAAATCATTGGAGCAAACACAGACGTCCAACAAAACGGGCCGTAACGAATTTCCAAAGCAAACATTAGTTTTCGTAACTCGACCCAAAACGGGTGCCCCTATAATTCACCAAAATTATACACATTTGCTAGCACAACCAACCTTATTATAAACCCTTAAAGTTCAAAGTCATGTAGTAATTACTAAGAGTGGTAACGTTCAAAAGATTTTGAACAATGCGCTTGCACAGGGGTGCGCATAACATTCACAACTTTTCGCTCTTTAGCCACCATTGTTCCAATTTGATTTATATTCATGATTCTTGCTTTTATTATTACCCGTTGGTAAATCAAGTGCGAATTCAGTTCAGCCTGTCGATTCTGTAACCAAACTCGAACCTCAATTCGAAACTTGACTTCACTGTGCGGAAATTTTAAATCAAAAATGAGATAACGATAGGCTGTTTTTTTAATCGCAAAAGACTTTAGATAGCTACGGTAGCTACCTAAAACCTTTTGCAATCAATAAAGTAGCTTATGTTCAGCTAATTTCCAATAACAAATTCCTGCGCAGTGAAGTGAGGTTCGAAGTGAGATGCGAGTTTGGTTACAGAATCGCTCCCCTGTTCTATCGTTAACGTCAAAGGCATTATTTAAGTCAATAAAATACCGGACCAAATCGCGCTAATTGAATACATTAAAAAAAAATACAGTCGACTTGATAACCTCCTCCTTTTTTTGAAGTCGGTTAAAAACCAATACTAAATCGTTATCGTTTCAGTTTCGCTTTCAGGAAAATAGGTACTTGCTTTAGTTTAGATATTTTTTTTCTTTAGTTGAAAACTATGCCTAGGTAGCCTAAAATAAAAAAACTTGGACAATTTCAATGAGAATTCACGAGCTAAATTAAAGATTTGTAGGTAAACATAACCTAAATGACGTAACGGTTTAGGTTTTATCTCAATTTGCGTGGGTAGTATACAAGGTGTTACAAAAATACCCCTAATGCCGAATATGGTAAATAGGGACCTTCAAACTGATCAACTTTTACTATGGGACCAACTCTGAAATCGCGAAAAGTAAATAAGTAAAAGTACAAAAATTAAAATCAAAAATGTGAAAATGTATGAAACAGCTGATTTGTTTTTCGCGATTTCAGAGTTGGCCCCATAGTAAAAGTTGTTCAGTTTGATGGTCCCTATATACCATATTCGGCATTAGGGGTATTTTTGTAACACCTTGTATAATATTATACTGTGGTAGAAGCAAAAGACTCTTCCTCTTTAAATTTTATATAGTTTACTCATAAACAAAAAGGTAAAAGGGCAAATAAAATAAAATTTAAGAAACATTTATCTTTTTAATTTTATAAGTATAAAAATGACTAGTGCATAAACTTTGGCAAGTCCAACTTAATTATTAATTTATTGTCTTACAAAATTCACATTATTTCTAGCTTAAAATTAACATTGTAAAATACATAATGACTAGCTTTAAATTTGTACAAAATAGTTTCTTCTATCTAGAATGACTTTTGATTTATATTTGAGCATTTAAAATACTAGATCTGTTATAAAAATCTTTTTGATATCTTTGGTTAAAATAAAAATTACTCTGCGAGTAATTAGAGTCTGCACCATAATAATGTTTATCAGTCTGTGGATAAGCGTTATTATTAAAATTATTATAATTTGAGACAATTTCGCTTCTTGGAAACTTTCTATTCTTAGCTGTATCAAAGGCATTTTTGAAAATTTCATAATTTGTTTGATTGAAGTAGCCGTCGTTGTTTACAGGAATAGTAGCTTCGTAATGTTCGTTAAAATTATTGCAAGTTCCAAAACTTCTCTCTGGGTTGTAAAAGTGTTGCTGGTTGATGTCATCGCCAAAGCTCGATGGATGCGTAAAGAATCCGCTTCCCGTAGTTGAAGTAATACAATTCCCCCCTTTGTTGTTCACCGACACAGTAACGTTGCCTACGTTTATGAGAACCCCTTCAGATGTTTGCATAAAGTTAGAACCATTCGGAAAAGGCTTACTAAAGCCTTGGAAACTTCTATAACTACCATCACTGTTGTGACCTTCAGTCTTATTTGGTACCAGAAACATGTCTCTGAACGCGTCTTTTGTTATTTTATCTCCAGCAATTGAATAATGTTGAAGCTTCTCATAATTTAAACTTAATCCTTCAGGAGTTATATTTCCAGAATTAATGTTATCAAGAGATTCTAATGTTTGGCTTAAAGCAAAAATATAATTATGAGCAAATCTTAACGTTTCGATTTTCGTTAACTTCGTGTCTTCTGGGAATGTAGGAAGTACACATCGTAGTCTATCTAAAGCCTCATTCAACATGTGCATTCTGTTTCTTTCTCTATCATTAGCTTTCATTCTTCTGTTTCGTTTTATCCTCATAATCTGAGTGGGACTTTTACATCTCGTTACTCGGTTTTTTCCGTTCGCATATTTTCTTTTTGGTTTGGTAGGGTCTTTTGGTTTCTTGGTCTTAATGGGTGTTGATGTATTATCCACCTGATTGAGATTATCTTCAAAAGTTTTAATGTCAATCGTGTCATTCAAGGGAAATTCGTACTCATCACTGAAGAGTTTTCTTCTTATAGTGGACTGTTTGTTGAGTGTAAGAGATATTCCAACATCAGTTATGTCATTTTTTAGTGGAGTACTAGTTATAGAGGTAGGTGTCGCTAAGGAGTCTGCATACGATCTTTCAATCCCTGAATCGTTGCTACAGATGCTGTCGTTGAACTCGCAGTAATCTTCGAAGTCTGTGCCGAACATCTTCATGTAAAATCTGAAAGAATAACGAAAAATTGGTAAGTAAATGCTTCGGGCCAAATGGTCTCTCTCTGTAGTATTATGAAGAATATAAATTAAGAATGTAAATTATTAATTAAACGTGTTGTTCTACAACAGTTAAGGATTATGTGTCTTCAGGTAACTGAATGTGCCAACAATGTGTTTCAAATTAGAATGCATTTTTCCTACAGATTTGTTAGATAAATTAGCCAACTATTTAAACTTAGCCAACACTAAAACTCTGAAGCTTCAGTGTTGGCCATTATGTCTTGACACAGACGCTTTCCCGTTCCTCTTGCGATTTCAACAGAGACATGCCTCATTGCATTCAATAGCGCGTGCCCTATCTTCTCAAATAAACGTCAAATGCAATATTGAAAACGTCAAATTTCTATGGCAGGGAGTTGAAATGGAAAGCGCACGGTTCGGAAGCAATATTGCATGCGTCTGACGCAAGTTGAATTAAAAGTTAAAGCGGCAGATGCTGCGATTTGATTGCTTATGAAGCCTACTTACCTATTAAAAATTCAATCTAAAGAAACATTTTGATAACAGCAAGTCCAACATTTGCATTTATCAGTAACATACGCTCCCCTGTATTTGATTAAGCTCAATTGTTGCGTATGACAGCGACAGGTGATCGCCCGATCGCGTGACCAACTGTTACGGAAAGTCAGTTGAACTTTATCACTTCCGACTTCCGGTAAAGTTCCGATTTAGGGCGGTAGAGTGCGTTGTTATAATTATTGAAATTATACAGTAATTAGGGCAGTATTTTGCTGAGTGTTTTGTCGCTACCATGGCGAAATGTACGCATGGTGCATATTGATTTTCAAGGTTGTTAACTATTATGACAAATAAAATAACTTATAAAAGCCGCAAACTATTTGATAGTGATCTACATTATGTATTGTTTACCTCAAGAACTTTATATTATTTTACCGTATATTTTATACAACTTCTTGAAATATTATCCAATAAAGACAAACAGCATTATATGAGTACTATTATAATGACAAGTGTTATTCGAGGCCTTCCCAGTTTTCAGTTCTCTTCGATAAAACAAATAAATCAATCAAGTTTTTGCTTTTCTCCTATTTACCCATTCCCGCAAAAATCTAAAAATGGATTGGGATGAAATTTAGCACAAAGATAGTTTATAGGCTGTAAAAAAAAAAGAAGACTTTTTTCCTGGGATTTTTGAAATGTCCACCGACGCGAATGAAGTCGCGCACGAAACCTAGTATCAGAATAAATATTTTAAAGCTCGATACATTTTGAGGCACTTACAGCTAAATTATAGAAAGCCGAAAGACATTTGACTACTTGATTCTAATCCGATGGCAAGTGGGGTGTACCCGAGCGTGACGTGACGCCACGCGCATGGCACGCGATATTCATTTGTTTGTAATTTCCCTGCAACCACGCTCCACCACCGGCCATTTTGTTTCGACTCCATAATATAATGACTGTATCGTTGTTTGCTGTTGATGCCACTTAGGTCATAATTTCATTGACTTAAAGTATGACCGTGTAGTATTCTTATGTAAAAGAAAGTAAACTGCTCAAGTATGAGCGAATGTTATCAATAAAACAGAAATATAGCAGACAACAGCCCAATAATCAGAAAAAATATTGCTTTTTGCGTTAATGACCTCAACGTCTAAAACGCAAATGTCGTTGCAAAATTTAGGCATTTCGCAAAAATCTAGTTAGGAAAAAGCAATTTGCCTTAAAAGCAAAATGTCTAAAACTGGAATTACCTAGGATGCAGAATGTCTAATAGCCGAAATGCCTAAAACATGCATGACCTAAAATTTTATCATGTATTTTTGACAGTCGTAGAAACTTAAAAATATTTCTTTGCTAGTTGGTAATCTGAATGCCAGTACATAACTAATATTAAACCAAATAATTGTATTATCCTCGAATCAACAGGCGCATTATGACGTACTTTACAGTTCGTATTAATTTTATTATACATTTACATTAAAACGTTTATTTTATCATTATTTTGTATTTAAAGAACTCATGGCTTCAGTAATTTAATTAAGTAACAAACTACACCAGTACAAGTTGCGTTGTAGTTGAGAACCGAGCACCTGTGCCACAGTATTATAAAAAGACTGTGCCTGTGCGATGCAAGGGCGGGCGCGGCGAACACGCGCGGGGCGGGCGGGCGACACGTGTCGTTGTAACGATATTCTTATAGCAGTATAATAGAAGAGAAATTAGCAAAAGTATACGGACAAATTAAATTGCCCGTGGTACAACCAGTTGAACTACGCAGTAAGACTACGGGCAACAAAGGGACAGTAGAGTACAGTTTTATAATTTATGTAGTTTCTGCCATTACACATACTACTGTATGTGTAATGGCGAAAACCTCACGGTTTTATAGGAATTCAGCTTTATTATAATAATTTGAACACTAAATCGATAATTTAGTTTCTTGTCTAAGCAAATACCCTTTAAGATCAGTGGTGCAGTGGTTTAGCACCTAGCCCGGCAACCAACAACCCGCATTGGGCCCGCGTGTTGAAATGGCCCATCCTCCTTGTTCACCCTTAAGGCATGCCTGTGCCCCAGCAGTGGGGATATTAAATATGGCCGATGGTCACCCATTAAAAAAATAATTAAAGAGAGAAGGTAGTTAAATAATAATGTGTGTGGTTAGTCATAAAAATTTAAATAGGACTAATGACGAATTTGCTGCAAGTTACACATGCACCTGTTGCTTGTTGTTGTTGGGATTTTCAATTTTCTATGCTTCTTATTTGCCACTTTTTTTATTATCAATTATTCTAAACGACCTAATAAGCAATGACAAGGTAACAACATAGTTTAATTTTGTACTGTGTCTGACGCCTAACTTTATCGTTATGTTTTCAAATAATAAAACATTTTATACTTTAACATAAGATGTTTGCATGAAAAAAATAAAAGAAACTAATAATAATTAATTAGTATAACAATTAGCGAAGTATTTGAAAAATGTTTCTTAATAAAATTCATCATAAAAATGTTTCAATTTTAATATTTTCTTATTCTGCTCAAAGTTGTCTAAACGCATATTATCACTCTTCTATAAATATAAAAATCAATTGCTGTTTGTTAGTCTGGCTAAAACTCATAAACGGTTTGACTGATTGGAATAATATTTTTTTTCTATTCGCTATAGTATGGCACTAGTATGGTGGCACAAGGCACAATTAGAATACAACAGAAAAGAACTCACAAAAGTTCAAAGACTAGCTAGCATCATGGTCTCAGGAGCCATGAGAACAACTCCCACGGCAGCCTTAGAAATGATACTAGGCCTTAGTCCAATAGACCTTGAAATTAAAAAGAGAGCCACAGAACAATGGTTTAAGCTAAAAAGCACTAAACTATGGGTAGGAAGACACAATGACAAAGCTCACGCTGAAATAGGGAAACAGTACGAAGAAAACCTCTCTATGATACTGGTCAATAATGACCTAATAAAAAAGGAAAGGATCTTCGACAAAAAGTATAGAATAAGCATCAGATCCAGAGAAGACTGGAACTCAGAACAAGCAGATCTGGACAGCACCGCAGTATGTTACACCGATGGGTCTAGAAAAGAATCAACTAAGCTATCGGGAGCAGGGATTTACATCGCCAAACCCGACATTAAAAGAGTCACTTTCAATCTGGGCAAATACACTAGCGTATTTCAGGCGGAAGTATTCGCGATACTGGAGTGTGCGCACATGATGAAAAGTGAGATAAGCAACCATAACGTAGAAAAAATCATAATATATAGCGACAGTCAAGCTGCCATCAAAGCCCTTGACAAATCGGAGACAACCTCAGCATTGGTAAAGGAATGCAAACAAGGCATTCAGGAGCTCGCAAACCTCGTTGAGGTAGAAATTGCCTGGGTACCTGGACATGAAGGTAACAAAGGCAATGAAGAAGCAGATGAATTGGCTAGGAATGGGGCTGATGAACCTTTCATTGGGCCTGAACCAAGACTGCCAATCTCACATAGAATCACCAAGAATATTATAGAGATCAAAACAACTAGAGAGACCAACAAAAGATGGAGGGCAAGAAAAGACTGCAGACAGTCTAAGATCTTCATCAAATCAGTTGACAAGAAGAAAACCAGAGAACTGCTGAAACGAAGCAGAAGAAATATAAGAACCATAGTAGGAGTACTGACAGGACACTGTCCACTAAACAGACACCTGGCAGTTATCAAACGGACAGAGGACCCCATCTGTCCGCTATGTAAAGAAAAAGAAGAGACAAGCTACCACTTCATGGCAGAATGCCCGATGTATGCATCGCTGCGTTGGGAGCTCTTTGGAGCGGACAAGCTAAAGGAAGAGGATCTAAAGCAGTTAACGATAAGTCAACTCGGCAGGTATTGTAAGCGCACAGGTAGGTTCGAGGGTCCGACGCCGGTGGGGTAAACGATAACCCGCCTCCCCCAGCTTCCAGCTTTCGGGGACTTGGGGAACTGGGTGAAATGGTTCCGATTAGGGAGACTGATCACCCGTCCGGCTTCGCTGGCGTCCCCCCTTCCAAATAATAATAATAATAATAGTATGGAGTGGTTTAGAAACAATAAAATAATAAGATAAATAATATTAGAAAAATACTAGAAAAAATCGACTCATCCGTCCCGTCTGAGGTGCTACGGGTGAGTCGATTTTTTCTAGTATTTTTCTAATATTATTTATCTTAATATAAAAATAGCATTGTGAATGCAAAAAATCTAAATTTAATAATAAAATAATAGTTAAACCCCAAATGAACGGCTAAATGATCGAAAATTCAACATTTACAATTTTGCACGGGATAGGATACACAATTTTAAAAGTTTGTAAGATCGGTTATATTCACTCGGTGAAATAAAGCATAGGTACGTAGTGTTGTTTTGTTTCAGTATTCAGCTGTTTTGATTAAATAGATGGCGCTGGTTTCCAATATTTTAAAATTCTCAAGGTAAAATTTATAGGTAATCATTATAAAATGTAGGTGATACAAAGTTCACAGGGACCACTAGTTTGAGATAAAACTTGATTGCGAGAGCAATTTCGAATTGAGAAAGTTCCTGAATTTAACTTTAGACGCCGTTGTTAGTCGCCTCGCCTCCATATATTTGAATTTATAACCATAAAGTGTTAATAATTCATCAGGATTATTGAAAATACTTTCGCGTTCAAAAAAGTAGACACAGTTGCCTATTTTTTTCAATGCGAAAGTATTTTCACACCGGTTTGTATACCGGTTTTCAAGGTGTCGCCATCTCTAAGGTCCCGGGTTCGACCCCGGCTGGGACAATTTGGAACACTGACTTTTCTATATTGGCTCAAGTTGGGGTGTTTGTAGTTCCAGTGTTGTCTCTAATATCCATAACACAAGTGTTTTAGCTACTTTGAAATCAGAGCAATGTTTGTGATGTTGTCTTATTTGTCTAATTAACTGAAAATAAATACTTAATCATAGAGTAATCAAAGTACCAAAAATCATGAGCTACAATTTCCTTCCTTTGAGCTGAATCTGCCTACCATCTAATGCTTTTGTGTCCAAATAACATCATTTTTTTCGAAAATTACTAACTACGTTTAACAAAGGCAAAAAAAACTTACTTTATATAAAATCGGAGAATGTTCACAATTTTTTTAAATGTAAATATAATATTTCAATCAATACACTACCACCACACATGGCACATCAAACTAATAACTATGTCCATGACTAGACTCGTGGGCCACTGTGCACTGCGCCTGCGCGGCCTTCACTGTGGGCAGGGACGCTTCGCTCCCTGTTTTATTCCAACCATAGTGGGATAGCCACTTGAATGTATACGCCCACTGGTTGAGATTTTGAAGTTACCCTTTGTTTACTAAGTTGATGTTTCTTTGAAAAAAAGTTATGAAAACTGACTAAAAAATAAATAAATTAAAAAAAAAATATTTGTAGTATAAATTGCGAAATTATATATTTCGAGGGAATACGAAACGATTATTTTTTATTATAGTTTAATAAACAACTACTTTTTGGTGCCTTTTCGCTTCTGAATTTTCGTTTAATAGTTTTTCTGTTTTTAAACAGTTATTTTTATTTAATAATTCAAATACGTTTCATATCACAGTTTTTAACAACCTCTGTGATTTAGTGGTTCGCCCATATTATATGCAGGATGAAGACTCCTGCGTCTGCGTCAGACGTGTGGACGAAGCGGGTTCGATTCTTAGGATGGGGGTACAATTTATACTTGGTTTGGTTGGTGGTAAAGCTTATTGAAATAAGCTTTACCACCAACTTGAAAGGCAGGCGGACTTGAAAGTCCGTCTGCCTTTCAAACTAGCCTCCACCATCTTACCTAACTCTGACGCCATAACAACAACAATTTAAAAGTTGTTGTGTTCCGGCAGATAGAGGTAAGATAGCCGTTCCTCGGTAGTGGGATTCCGGGTGTAGTGCCCTTACACCTTCGGCCTTATCGTCACTTAACATCAGGTGAGGTGAAGGCCAAGCACTATCCCGTTGTAGAAAAAAAAAAGAACAAATAGTGCAAAAGTCACTTCAGACACATATCACCATATGCAACGCCAATAATACGGTTTAATTTATTTAATAGTTTAATAGTGCGTGCCATCCGAACGATCCGACATTTTTTATCCGCCATTACAACCCTTTGTCGGTATCGACGTGCAATAAATTACATCAATGTTTGATCAGACACGGATTTGATACACTTCTGCGGAATGCTCGTTACACGTACAATCTTAAAACCATAGTCGGCCACTGCCACTCTTTGAAGTTGTAGGTAATGCTTACCTTTGATATTAAAATACTTCAAAATATATACAGTTAATCTTGAAATATGAGGATAATATATTGCCTTTATTCGGGTAAAATTTATAATTTTAGTACTTATTATTATCCTGTTGCAGCTGCTTATTATCCTAAATTATTTCTGTAACTTGTCGAAATCTATCAGCAGTACCTAACTAAATAACTGAACATAAAAAATAAGGGGTCTAAGCTGTACTATACTATAAGGGGTCTAAGCTGTACTAAATTATAAGGAGTCTAAGCTGTACTATACTATAAGAGGTCTAAGTTGTACTAAATTATAAGGAGTCTAAGCTGTACTATACTATAAGAGGTCTAAGTTGTACTAAATTATAAGGAGTCTAAGCTGTACTATACTATAAGAGGTCTAAGTTGTACTAAACTATAAGGAGTCTAAGCTGTACTATACTATAAGGGGTCTAAGGGGTCTAAGCTGTACTAAACTATAAGTTTGCTTTTGTATTTCATTTAATATTTTACTTTTTAATGATTTTTTATATAAATACAAAAATCTACATGCCGTACCTATCCTAAAAAATAAATAAACGAAGTGACAACAATCCACACCGAATGTGTGAGTGTAGAGTTCAATTGAGTTCATACAATGGCCTCCGTCAGAAAGAGTTACATAAGGAATCTAGGTCAATTATTGAAATATCATATTTATCAATTATAAAATAAATAAATAAATAACAAAATTAATAACCCCTTCGTTTATTGATCACCATAGTTAACGGGTGATTGGTTGACAAATAAACTCACAATGAAACATTTTAACACCAAATGTTACCCGGTTCCAGCTGATTGGCAAAATATTGTCAAACTCCGTCACGCTGCGTTTAAAGGGTTGAAAAAATTTCTACATATTTTTTTTTCCGAGAAGGTAGAATTTTTTTTATTGTATTCGTAAAATACTTGTTTTGATCTTTAACGTTTTATATGATTAACAAAGATACTCGTACAAAACTTTTTTCTTGTATATTTTTATATCTTTGTTATGAATTTGGTATCAAAACAATCAAATTTGATTGGATGATATAATAATAAGAAGTCCAGATATTTTTAAACAGTTGATTAAGATGAGAAAGCTATATAACTTTTTAAATTTTGAGATTTAAGCATTCACAATGCTATTTTTATATAATACTAAATAATATACTAGAAAAAATAGGACTCGCACCAGATCATGTTCTCGGATGGGAATCGAACCCGCGACCTTTGGATATCCGGTCCAAAGCTCTGACCGCTGAGCTACCGAGTCACTAGTGGATTGAGTCACTCGATTCCCGTCCGAGAACATGATCTGGTGCGAGTCCTATTTTTTCTAGTATATTATTTAGTATTAATAATAAGTCTGTTATTATATTATATCCGATGTATGTTGGACATTGAGACAAAAACATACTACTCAATGAAATTCATAGTAATTTTGTGCGAGTTCGAATTATTATAGAATACAAAAAGCTATGAGTGGCTACCAAATCTCTGAAACAAATCGTCGAAATCCCGTCAAACAATTTTGATTGGTTAATTTTTTTTAAAGTTAAGACGTCTTAAGTAGTGTGATGGGCAGACTAGACTTTAATCCTTCAGGTAAAATAGAATTTAATTATTACATAAAGTAAAAAAAACAAGTCAGGTGTCGTCTCTCTGACCCTCAAATCGCAATGTTATAGTTGTGCCGTTTAAAATAATAAATAACAAGTGACGGGGTTCGTTTAGTTACTTTGCTCCCGCCACGCTCGAGAGCCCATGAATGCAACATAACGTGCTTCTATTATACGTGTGCCTGCTGTAGGGTTATTATCAGGGTTGCTACTCGGTAAGAGTAATACAATTCGGTGGCTATAAAATCAAGCATTATCTTTTGGAAACCAATTAAGTAATTTGAAATTAATGTCACTACATTAGCTTTAAAAAATAAATTTATTTATACATAAAAATTATATAGTTTTGGCCTTTCATTTGATGCGCATATTGTAATAATGGAAGATTTTTTTTTTACATTTAAAGGTGGCGTCATACAGTCACCATATTGATTAAAAAGAAAAGAAAAATAAATTGGATTTTTTTAATTGTTACCATAAATTAGACACGTCATGGTCTGAAATAAAATATTTTTTATCAACATTCTTTTTATGAAAATTCTAGCTAGGTAAGTACTTCTACTTGTTTGTCATTTTAAGAAATAACTTTCCTAAGTTTTTAATATTTTACTATTTTTGGCAATTTTGCGACACCCCTGGCGAGGTTAACCCTTCGCTGTCATGCCCCTCGCTAGTCCAAACACCCAGCCGTCCGCCACCAAGCATAATTCTGCGGACTTACCCGTTACGAGCCGATCATTACTTGGTTATTCCAGATCAAAGTAATGACTTCTCTATTATTGTATTTTTTTTTACTTTTATTAGGAAAATCTTACTGTTTAAATAAAATTGGTTCAGTACAGAGGTAAAAACCTTGTAAGAAAACTAACGGATTTAATTGATTCGATTGGATTTTTTTTAAATATGATATTTACATTTCTCGACGTTTTGGCACCACCGATGTCATACATAGATTACAAATTACAATCAAAACATAAACTAGTGGTTCTGTAGAGCTGTAGACCTCTCACACATTTGAACATTTCTCGAAATGGCTGAAATATTATTTTCCCCATACTTATATCCGTCATTTTTAAAAATTTCGAAAAACTGAATCGACAATTTTTTAATATACTTAATTATAAAACCCGCTCACAAAATTTCACGAGAATCTGTTGAGAAATGCAACCTGTAGAGGAGAACAAACGGACAGCCGGACAGCGAGACAGACATATAATAAGAAAGCATTTTTGCCCAAGCTGAAGTAGAGCTAAAGCAGATAGTGCTAAGTTAGGTTTAAGTCATACTTATAGTTATTTGCGTTTACAAGGTTCAGTAGGTGTATTTGTGTAGTTTAAGTAAACTCATAATACGCCTACCCAATCCCATATACGCTGGTGGCCAGATAATTAAGAACACCAGTCGATTTTCATACAAACGAGGTAACTTTGAAGCCTTGTTTCGCCGCTAAGGATTGACCTAGCTGTGATCTGATGATGGCCATCCAGGGAGTGAATGGAGAAGATTCAGGTCGCCATACACACCTAACTGATCTGATCAGAATTCTAAGAGATATAAGGATCAGAGTTTTCAGTTTCAGGATTTCCATACATTTTTATGCTATTTTCGCAGTTTTTTTTAAACATATCCTGATATCTCTTAGAATGTTGATCAGATCAGTTGGGTGTGTAGAGTAATACCAATGTGGTAGGTAGAGTCACTACTCTGGTAGGTAGAGTAGTGACTCTACCTAGCACATTGGTATTACTCTACCACAGCACAGTCGCTATCGACTGGTCACACAAACAAAACAAAGTGACGTTTGTATGACAACTTTCAGTTTAGTTAGTTAGTTAGTTCAGTAGTTATCACTATCGTTATAGTTATAGGCGTTCGTGTTATAAGCGCTGTGCCAAATTACATTCAAAATTGCCTGCTACACTGATTTAAACATTACAAATGCCATTCTGAAAAAAAACAGGTTAGGACTAGTTGTTTTTTTAGCCTATACTAAGAACACAACTAAATCTATAACTATTCTATAATTCAAATTAAATTAGTGTGATACTATAGTAAATTAAAAAAAACCGTTATTTGTGCAGAGGAGTTTTTCAGATTTGCCAAATTAAGCAGTAATACCAATAGGTAAGAGTTACTTATTTATGTCTCTACATTGGTTGTCTAGGAATGTTACTTTAAGAACTTACGACACATAAGTATTTTATTTATTTATCATTTCAAACAACATAACTTAATTTTGCTAATCAACCCGAGTTTTTATAACAAAAATAAAACTCGCCAAATACTTATTTTAATGGTTTATTATCTAATTAGCATTTTATACATACGCGATAATTATTTTAATAACCATACCCCTAGTTGCATGACATCACAACGAATGTTATTTGCCTAATTTAAAACTTAAATAACTCTAACAAATACAAACATTATAATTCCAACAATATTTACCTACTCATTCCACTGACATGACGTTAATCTCTTAAATATTAAAACATTTACAGCAAAAAAATCAATGCATCATCCATTGTGGGTCGCAGTTTTAAAATGTTAAAAAGTTTTGTTGTTAAGGGCTTATCCAAAGGGTTGTAAATAATGACGGCGCACTTCTTTAGAGAAAACTATAAAAGGTCTAAAAATGTGGGGTGGGGGCTTTAGAGCGATCGCTTTTTGAGAAGTGTAGTGATTGTACACCTTTATGAAGTACTTTTGATCGTTCTGCGAGTAAGTATCAAAGTATCAGTACGAATATTTTTTTTATATATCCCGCTACTTAGCAATCTTTTTCCTGGAAAAAATAAACTAAAATATTGTCAGATTTTCATCAGAAAGGTTTCATAAGCAGAGTTGTGCACCCATTGTAAGTTGTAGTTGTTGTAGTACGAATAATAAAAATATTAAAAAAAATATTTTTTAAACAATACTAGCGATAATTTAAACTCCTTTTGGAATGACCGCCACTTTTAAATTTTACTTTTATTTTAGATTCGCTATTTTTTGGCAAGAAATGTACTTGAAAGTTTTTTTTATTAAGTTTACATTAAATGGGCTTTGCAATCTTTTTTTTTTGTTTGCAAATAAGAACATTAGTTTAATACTTACGGTGACTTAAAGTAAAAACGGATAAAGGACCTTTGAATCTTGTCATCTATAAATACTAGTGCTCTGAACCGATTTTGAAAAACTCTTTAAATAGAGCAAAACTAGGCAAATAATGGTAATTATCTGCAGTGACAGGAATATAGCGCAGTAGCTGTTCGGCTTTATCGGTAACAATACTTTTTAAATAGTGAAACTTTTGCATATCATCGATACTTGAATTATTATGAATTAGAGAAGTTAGAAGTAGAGAGTAAGTATTTTTTTATATCTGTAGAACTTCTAGATCAGGAAAAAATAATATTTTTTGGCAGGGTCATCAAAAATAAAAGTAAAATTTAAAATAGCGGTAATTCCAATAGGGATAACCCTTATTATAAATTATAAGACCAAAGACTTATACAAGGTGTTACAAAAATACCCCTAATGCCGAATATGGTATAGGGACCATCAAACTGAACAACTTTTACTATGGGGCCAACTCTGAAATCGCGAAAAAAAAATCATAGGTACGGTACATACTCGTATTACTGCAACTTTGTACAGTTAACGGCACGCTGGGCTACAACAGACAGGGTAATCAGTGTCAATCAATTTTAAACTTGTCAGTTTAGTATAATTTGACGTGCTGCTGACTGTACCGAGTGCACTCAGCTAAGGCCATAACTACGCATTACTGTACTCATTATTATACTATGCCATAATCGTGCTATGGCTGAGGGCGCAGTGACATTATCTTGACAACTGGACAGGTCGCTAAAACGAGTGTCATTAATAATATTAATAAACTGGAAAACATGTTTTTGTCATACTTATCAAATATAACGTTGATTAAAAACGGAATATTGTAATAAAGTGGTCCAAATTTAATACAGTTTCAAAATAAATATTGTTTATGAATGTGTGAGAAAATGACACTACTAACAGGTGTTAGAATAGATAGGAGTTTTATTAATTTTTTGCAGTACTTATTTGTAACTTTGAGTCAATATAAATAAGTAAGTCATTATTTCTGATCGTGTTATTGTAGGTGGCAAGTGATTTCATTTCGTTCCAAATTTAATATTGTAGCAATAAAGTTTATTTATCTTGATAAGGTTCGCCATTATCATTAGTACATAATTCATAATAATTTATTTTCCAGAATATGGTAGTAAACATTGACGACATAAGTATAAAGATCTGCATAATCTGCCATCATTTGGCGTAGAAATTTGATGGGAAATTATAACATTTAAACATAAAAATAAATACATAAAACAATAATTATTAATTATTTAGTACTATTAATTTTCATTACCCATCAAATATTTATTCAATGTCGTACCTAATTAATTTTGCAATAATAATGTCATAGTTTCAATTAATTACCTACACAATTCAATAATTTCAAATGCTAAAAACATTACTTTAATAATGTCAAATGTAATAAAATGTCCAATCATAATAATATAATGTTATAATAATTGTCTGCCACTACAATGTCAGTTTAACTCTTGTTATTTAATACTAAATAATATACTAGAAAAAATACGACTGGCACCAGATCATTCTCGGACGGGAATCGACCCCGCGACCTTTGGATATCCAGTCCAATGCTCTGACCGCTGAGCTACCGAGTCACTAGTGGGAACGTCGAATTTCTTTTAGTATATCAACTCCTACGCTGCAAGCCTTGTTATTTAGTTAAAGTCGCTATTAACTTTAATCTGTGGTTGAACCATACAAATTAGTTATTATTTATTAATCACAGGAAAATTACTTTCAATTAAGAATCTATAAATAATGAATGACGGGTGAGCAAACACTTTTTATGTTGTTTCTCGCTTATATAACTAGTACCTTGTGTTGTGTATAAAAAAATTTCAAGCCAATTGGTCCAATGATAATATTCAATTGATTGTTTGTACACATTTTTCTTATACGTAAAACATGTTTAATATTAAGTATCTATCTACCTACCATTGTATACTTACAATCGGGGCCCTATTTAATGACGTGACAATTTGGTTTATATTGCAATGTAGCTATGAGTAGTTTAATCTATTTTCAAATCGGCTAACGCAATGGATATAAATGTCATGACAGGTGACAAATTGTCACGTTAAATAAATAGGACCTTGGTCATTTTTCAATTGACCTCTTTGCATGAAAAAACAAACTGGTTGAAATTATTAATGTGATAAGACCTCTGTCTGTCTACGAGTAGCTTTTTGACTTCCGTTCTGTAGGTGTGTGTAATAATTAGCCTAAACCAAGGTGCCTAAACTGAAAAGTTGATCCCTCTAATATTGACAAAACTAGGTATTCAAATATAAAAATCTAACGGAAAAAACATCAAATCACATTTCTTTATTTTACCTTGGTAATAAATTCCGATGTATAAAAGTATAACGTCTTTGTGACAATAATAATACACATATTATTTAATTCTAGGCAGTTAAATTATTTAAGTTATTAAATAAAATAATAAGTAAGTACAATGATTGTAATATAAAAGGTAGCTAATTTGAAACTACCCTATTCACTTAAGCCTTCGTAGTCAAAGCGCATCGTAACGACATCGTGCGTTCGTAGCGCGCAACTTGTAATCAAACGGGCGCGTAAAAAACGCGCAAAACTCACGCGCAGCTTTACCGCAAAAACACGTGCAAAACCCCAATGAAAACAAATCCAAAATATCATTAAATAAATAAAAAGGCGAATGATTAAAAAACACATTTGTTTGCACAATTGTTCGCCATTTACGTGCTATCGCTATGATGACTGATTTAGAACGATTCCTGGTCACAATAAAATTGATAATAGTGCTAATCCTTATTTACACTGAAGGTGTGTGAAGTGGTTGAAACGATAAGACAACAGGTTGAAAATATCAACCGTTTTCATTGGTGAATTTGTACGTATATCGATACTAGAGAGCGACGCATGAGTTGGTTCAGTGAGCTTGTTTGCTGCTTATATTATTATTAATATGTAGAAATAATTTTTTTAATGATTTAGCAATATTAATAAAGCATTTTTGCAATGAGTTTTGATATTTTACGCGTCGCGTTAGCTGAAAAAAACGCTCGCGGGTGTCAGCCCGCCCAGAAATGAACTCATCGCGAATATTGCGATAGCGTCGCGGTACTTTGCCCGAACACATTTTCTGATAATGTTCCACAACAGTGAACTGAACACACATAATTAGTATTATATTACCTAGCTAAATTATTGAAAAATTGTAAAGATACTACATGTACATACATCAAGGCAGCTCGCCATAATTTCAATAGCATCTGAATCAAAACAATATTGTTTTCTTCCTAAAATATGGAAGGTAAGTACATACCTATAAAGTGATCAGCGTAGTCTCCTGAAACCTCAAAACATAACTATTATTTTATATTAATTTACAGTAGATACAAGAGCATCATAAATAATAAAATGTTGTAACTGTATAGTTATGTATATACCTATACCTTCTATTTATTTTCTCGCAGTCAATGGTAAAAAGTAGAATACACAACTCGTGAAGACCAAATGATATCTGCATTCATTTTGATCATAATAAATTTTACATAAAATATTTAAGTTAGGTACTTATTCTTCGATCATCTATTCTTATCGAAGGTAAGTACGCACAACAGCACGGTTAGTTAAACAGTTCAACTACGGAAACAGCTTTTATTACGTATGGCATAAAGACGGTCTGAAGGTGAACATGTATAGTCTGACGTGCCTCTGACTGTACCATATAAACAGAAAGAAGAAACCAAATTCAAAATATTTCGACTTTGCATCATTGCGCTTTACCAGCACGCGCTTTGAAAGCGAATAACGCTGGAGCAAAAAATTATTAGCGAACCTTCTGAAGCGACGATCGTTGTGGTGAAAACCACAAGAATGAAACTCAAAGGAAAGTTGAATAGGGTAAAATGAAAACACAGTAGGTAATACACACTTTAATCCACAATAAAAATATACCTCACCCTTTTGCTTAATTTTGAGTTTCATTACTTACTAGATCTGAGCTGGTGGCCAAAACTGGAACTAAGTGTTATTACATATTGTTACCTAGGTTACGCCGTAGACGACAGCGACGCTGTCACCGAGTCAGATAAGTTTGTGTCTGTTAAAGTTAAGGTTAAATCAAGATGGTGCAACTCAGCCTTAGCGTTGATTTTTCAATGGCTAGATAAAATTCATTCGCTTGCTTAATTCGCTTGTATTAAATATTTTTCTGAGTGTTAAACCGTCAAATTGAAAATATTTGACATTCGATGTCAGTCAAATGTTCCGAATGCTATTTATTATATTTGGTTAATAATTTAACTGACTGATATCTGTTATCTGAGGATTGAAAAATCAGCCCTTAAACTAAAAAAAAATATAGGCGTTATTTTTGCATCATTTTACTGCCTTCTTTGCGACTTTTACACCATTTTGACTACACAGGGCGTCATTTCTAATAAACTCTCTCTTTCTCTTCTAACAAAATCAGGTGTTTGATATAAAAATGAATAACGAAAATTTTAAAATGTATGTAATAGCTGTTTTTTTTTTCGCGATTTCATAGTAAAAGTTGTTTAGTTTGATGGTCCCTATCTACCATATTCTGGTTAAGCTATTAATTCAGTTACATGTTGTATCATTCGTGACATTGTATATAGCAATTAATAAAAACTTAGACTATTATTATCCTGTTATTATCCTGGCAGGGTCGCCATATCGAGAGATGTCTCAGTTAAACGACCGTTAGATGTTGAGAGTACTTTATTACTAACTTAATACATAACTGCACGCTATATATAAATAAATAAATAAATATTTGACAACATCACATACACTGCTCCGATTCCAAAGTAAGTAGCTAAAGCACTTGTGTTATGGAAATCAGAGACAACGGTGGTATCACAAACACCCAGACCTGAGTCAATATAGAAAAGTTCGTTTTTCTAAATTGACCCAACCGGGGATCGAACCCGGGACCTCAGAAATGGCGACACCTTGAAAATCGGTGTACAAAGCCACTCGACCACGGAGGTCGTCAAAGTGTATTAAGTTAGTATACATAACAGAAGTCTTTTATGTATAATAATATATAAAAATAATAAACTTTATTAATTGTTCACTACGTGAATAGTTTAAAAGTCCAATAAAAAGTCAACGTTTTACTAATTCCACACAAACAACATAAAAAAATTAAATACCTCATATCGCAGGAAGACAACTTCTTTTTTTTCTAATTCTAAAAGCCCCACCCGACTTCATTAGACGTGTTTTATTGATATTGATATGCGTAACTAATAGTTTGAATATTATTTCTTGCTTTTTGGAGGTATTTAATTTTGAAGCTGTTTTTATTAAGTTTTTGAAGGAGGTTTTTTTTAAATTTATTTTAAATATTTTGGTGGTAGGTATATCTATAGCGACGATATTATCTAAGTTACAGTAACCTGTCAACGGCTCAACTCGGCTCAACCTTTTACAAAATACTGCTTTTTCCGATGCAGGGGGGCGTTTTGTTAAGGAGTTCTCCTGGTACTTCATCATCATTTCCACTTTACCAAATGGTAGGTACTTCCCGAAAGCAAATGCAAACATCTTTCCAGATATTTTCCCGTCCGAGAACATGATCTGGTGCGAGTCCTATTTTTTCTAGTATATTATTTAGTATTGTATAAAAATAGCATTGTGAATGCTTAAATCTTAAAATTTAAAAAGTTATATAGCTTTCTCATCTTAATCAACTGTTTAAAAATATCTGGAAAGATGTTCAGTTGAATGTCGAGGTTAATTCCTTCTACATTGGTGAGATGGCGCTGGCTTGCAGCGTAAGAGTTGATATACTAGAAGAAATTCGACGTTCCCACTAGTGACTCGGTAGCTCAGCGGTCAGAGCATTGGACCGGATATCCAAAGGTCGCGGGTTCGATTCCCGTCCGAGAACATGATCTGGTGCGAGTCCTATTTTTTCTAGTATATTATTTAGTATTGTATAAAAATAGCATTGTGAATGCTTAAATCTTAAAATTTAAAAAGTTTTTGGTTTAATCTAAGAGTAACAAAAAAAAAAAAAGATTCCGACGAACTGAGAATCTCCTCCTTTTTTTGAAGTCGGTTAAAAATGAAAAAAATACCTTTGACTTGAGAACCTCCTCGTTTTTTTGAAGTTGGTTAAAAATCGTTAGACTTCCTTTACTCTGACGTCACGAAAGCTTTGTATTTTGTAGATATTGTAGTTAAGGCACCACTTCCATTAGGTACCTACCTACTTTCCTTATTCAGAAGTCTGAGCATTATGCTCTAAGTATCCAGTAAAGAGTCTCCCACCATAATAATTATAGTAAAGCACTATCAATCAATTGCAAAAGTATGAGTAGGTATCTATTACGATTTTGAACCGACTTTAAAAAAACGAAGAGATTCTCGAGTCGAAGGTTTTTTTTATTATGTTATACCATAACTTCGCCAGTTGTGAATCGATTTTAATAATTCTTTATTTTAATTTCTAGAAAGCATACCAAATAAGTTTCATTTCCAATTTCTAGAAAGAATTCTAGAAAGAACATAATATAGTTCAGGTGTGGTCCCATAATTTTTTTACAGATATCTGGAAAGTAGTTTTTTAATAATCATGATATTCCGTAGTATTATGAGTGTTTATTAAAAATTAAAAATTGAACGGTGGTTGGAGTGACATGGTTCGCTGGTCCGCTCTAGACTTTGGATTTTGACAAATGCCAGAATAAAATTCAATTATTTTATTAAACTTACAGACTGTAGCGATTAGCCTGGCTGGAATGCACCCGATGTGTCATCATTCATTTGTCAATGTCAAAGCACTGTCAATGTCAAACCACAGACCATGTGTACAATCAATGTCAAACTTCGTATTGTAATATTTTGATTTGATTTTAATTTCGACCTTTGTACTTTTTACTAATAAATTAATAATTGAAAACTAAAATAATACTTACATACTTAGCATAATAACGAAAGCTTTACAAGTATAAAAAGAATTCTTAAGAAAACAAAATACCGTGTAATCTTTCTCTGTGTGCTCATGTGTGCACCAGTCAAATGTAGTGTTTGTTTTGTTTTCATTAGTTAGTTAGCCTTCAACTTCATACTAATTAAGTTGTAAACTGTTTAACGTGGCTTAACACAATAGCAAGACATTGTCGTGACGAGCCCGAAGAGGTACCTATAAAATCATAAACATGTTATGAGAAAAAGTTAATTAAAGCTTTAGTAGTAAGTATTCAAAATAAGAATTTGTTGACTACAAAGTTTAAACTACTTTCTTTTTAAAAAATGTTTTTAATACGCAAACTAAATAAACTTTTGCATATGCCGAAACACTTTAGTTCTTCTGCCACTATGGATATGGTACGTACCTACCTACACTTTATTCACTATAATGACCCTGATAACATGAATTGTATGGATTTATACCATAATATTATCAATAATAGTGACAAGACATTACTACATTTTCTTATTATTACTACCTAAGTACATCTTATTCAAATGAGGTTGTTCCAGAATACATAATAGAATACTGAATAAAGTAACAAAAAATAAACAAACCGACCTGAACCTGACTCTCCAACCAAATAAACTTATTGATTTTGTACCTCCTTTTTTGACAGAGTAATCCCTTAGTGTCAACTAGGCAAGGCAAATTAAAAGGTTCTGCAAAAAAACTTTTAGACGGATCTACCTACTACAGCTTCAAAGGCATCCCTTATGCTCAGCCGCCTATCGGGAAATTAAGATTTAAGGTATGTGGTTATGTAAGTAAATAACTATTCTTGTACTATCTCAAAAACAAACATAAATAATGTTTCAGGAACCACTACCACCGCAATCATGGAGCGGTGTACGAGAAGCCATAGAGCATGGTCCTGTGTGTCCCCAATTTGACATGTATACAACATCTATCAATGATGGAAATGAGGATTGCCTCTTCCTCAATGTGTACACTAAATCATTGCAGCCATCTTCTAAGCTGCCGGTTTTTGTCTTCATACATGGTGGAGCATTTATGTCCGGTTCAGGAAATGATGACATTCTTGGTCCGAGGTTTCTATTGCAGCATGATGTCATAGTTGTGACAATAAACTACAGGCTTGAAATGCTAGGATTTTTATGCCTGGACATACCGGAGGTCCCTGGAAATGCTGGAATGAAAGACCAAGTTGCTGCTTTGCGTTGGGTCCAGGATAATATAACACAGTTTGGTGGTGATTCAAATAATGTCTGCATATGCGGAGAGAGCGCTGGCGCCGCTTCTGTTACATATCACATGCTATCTCCCATGTCTAAAGGATTATTCCATAAGGCCATAGCTCAGAGTGGGGTGTGTATCAACGATTGGGCATATGAAGTTAATGCTAAGAATAGAGCATTTCGAGCAGGCAAGCTGTTGGGAAAAGAGACAAACAATCCAAAGGAATTGTTTGAATTCCTCCAGAGTCTACCTGCATCGAAACTTGCAGGTGTGACCAACAAAGTCAAAACTGAAGATGAGGCTCACAGGGATCTACCGATTCACTTTGTACCAGTTGCTGAAAAAAAATTTGATAATGTTGAATCATTTATCAATGAACCACCTATTGATATGGTTCTGGCAAACAAAGTTAATGAAGTCCCATTACTTATTGGCTACAACTCGCATGAAGGTTTAATAAGTTTGAAAGTTAGGATAAAAAAGTCTGAGATTTATAAGAATAACATGCACTATTTGGTTCCTCGCTCCATCGCCCAAACAGTATCACAAGAGAAAATGAATGAGTTTGGTAAATGGATATCAGATTTTTACTTTAAAGATAGTTTTATTAACGAGGATAATGCTGAGAAATATTTGACAGATAATTATTTTGCAGTGTCCATACACAGGTTTGCTTACTTCTATGCTGCATGTAAGCAACCTATTTTCTTGTTCAGGTTTAGTAAAGACTCCGAGTTGAATATGTTCAAGAATTTAATGGGTTATGGTCACAAAAAAGGTGCTTGCCATGCTGACGACTTGTTCTACATGTTTGAAAATATGATGAATCAATCAATTTATGAAGAGCAAGAGAACGCAAGAGAGATGGTTTATAAGATGACTAAAGTGTTGACTGATTTTGTAAAAACTGGGTAAGTGAGAACCCACCGAAAAAGGCGCTTTCAGTTTTTATTTAATAAGTTGTTAATAGAAAAGGATTTAATAAAACTTCATGTGGAATTTCTAAAACCCATAGTCTAGTATTTTTAGAAATCATCACATTCCCTCATAGTCATTCGTAGAAGTGAAGATGATAGCAAATTTGTAAAAAAACTGCCACTTTTAGCAGTTTTGCTATCTACTTGTAGAAATGACTACGATGGAATGTAATGAAACTTACTAAAACACTAGACTATGGAATGAAAATTTTCTATTATAAGTAAATAATATAATAACAATATTAAATAAAATTCACTGCAGTGCCACTTTCGATCTGGGATAACTATGACATAATTCCCCTTTCTAAATAAATGCTTTTAAGCATAAAAATAATAGTATATAGGTACCTAGGTATAGTGCCTATCGTCGCTATCATTACAAAAAGTCTTAGATATGTAAAAACAGTATTATTTTTTGGAATTAATATTATGACTATGCCTTCAACTTTTTGGTATAACGGCGAGGAAATTATCACAAACAAGGCAATATGACAAAAACTAACTTGTTAAATAAGACTTTTTTCCTATTAGCTTAAAGTCCAAAATCGTCAAACAAAATACTAATGGCATTTGTTATGTTCACAATAAATTATTATGATTATTATGATTATTGTCACACTGAAGATTATGTTCCAAACTACGCATAAGTACAGCTAATAAAAAAAAATACATATTACGACTTATTGAAATGACAACGAATACTGATTTGGCGATTGATTGGCATAAGTAATTAGGTAATAGATATTGGATTTGGCACATAAACATTTTGTCATAACGCTTGTCATTCTGCCACTATTATATATTCTGTGATTTCGCATTAAAATTTATCACTCGGTGGGAGTTGCTTTATTTAAACTTCATTTTAAATCCTGTGGTATTTCATTAATTCAAAGGATTTTTTGTCGTATGCTTCATTCAAGTTGATGCTATCTCATTCTTTTCCAAAGTGATAAAGAACACAATACTTAAGAAGCATTAAACTTGATTGACGTCTCTGCTCTGACTCCTTTGATTATTGACCGACGACACCCACCTGTGGCCCTACCATGAGTTGATGCAAACTGTTTACGCTTCCGTAAACTATCGAATATACTGCTCACAGTCAATACAAGTGAAAGAGAGAAAACGATAGTTTACGGTAACGTAAGCAGTTTGCATCAACTCATGGTAGGGCCTCTGTTAACAGCTCTACAGAACCACTAATTCAATTATTATGTATTTATTTTCAGCAACCCAACTCCAGGAGGTAGCGAGGTGAAATGGCAACCATACTCGAGAAGTAAGAAACAATTTTTAGACATTGGTGAACAACTGACTCCTGGCTTCAATCCTGAAAAAGAAAGATTTGAGTTTTGGGATAAACTTTATAATGAAGCCGGCTTGCCTAGCTTCACTAAAAGTAACTTATAAAGAGTTCTTCAAAGTGATGTGAATAAAGTTTATATATTTTTTTTCGCGCTAGTTTGTGGTGGCGCCACTCGTATTAAGTTTAACTTAACAAAATCTTTTATACTTGCTGATAAAAAATGTTTTTTTTAAATATGGAACTGAAACTATAAGTTACAGTTTTCTATTGCAAATACTGAAGGAACATATAGGCAAAAATATTTATTAAGATTAGAAAGAAGAGGTAATGTGCATTTTTATGAGATTAAATAACTTTTAATGCCACTTTGCTTTATGCTCAAAATATGGCACATCAATAATATTGTTATAATGTTTGTTATAATTATTATAATGTTTGTCAATCGTGTTAATTTTTTTGATAAATCTATTATTATATTTAATATTATTATAATATGTGGTATTGGTATCTTAATAAAAGTTTATTTTGTTTATATTTTTTTTTCATTTATTTATACTAAGTCTAGCTGCTGTGCCCGACTTCTCTCTAGATATACAAATATATAGGTAAGTATAAAACTTTCAACAGAATAGTCACAATAGTCTTGTTAGGGACAAAAACTGTTAAGCGTTATCTACTGACGAGACGACCAAACGAAGCGCTTCGTAGTTTTTTTGAATCCTCATAAATTGGGTTTGGATTATAAATACCAGATAAACAAAATATTCGAGATTATGATGTCAATAGTGGATTTATTAAACATATTATAAAGTTTAAATGCTCAACTTTAGATTTTATTAATATTTAAAAAACTCCGATTTCGTCACTGACTCACTTATGATCACCAAAATTCTTAGGGTCGAAAGAATTTTGATGAAGTCCTGGAAAGCTGATATTTGTGGTATGTAAGCTAGTATTAGTACAAAGATATTCTAAAAGTTGGAACTTTTACCCCCCAATCCCTCAAACTAGGGGATGAAAATTGATTAAGGAACGGGACCTCTTTGTTAAAATAGAAAGTGGGTTATAATAAATAATAAATGTTGACAACATCAAATACATTGCTCCGATTCCAAAGTAAGTAGCTAAAGCACTTGTGTTATGGAAATCAGAGACAACGGTGGTATCACAAACGCCGACCTGAGCTAATATAGCAAAGTTCATTTTCTAAATTGACCCAACCGGGGATCGAACCCGGGACCTCAGAGATGACGACACCTTGAAAACGGGTGTACAAAGCCACTCGACCACGGAAGTCGTCACGTCAGATCTTGTTATGAAATAAAGGCACCTCTGATGTGTAAGAAATACCCAAAAAAATAAAAAATAATGAAAATAATATATTGTCATAACTAAGCAACAATTTTTGAAATGGTTTCTATTGGTTATTAAAAACAACTACTTTCTCGGTCCAACAACTTTTTTTCAAAATATTTCCTTTGTACAGACACGACTTATCTACAGTTTTATTATAATTATGTACCTACTTAACATTAAATTTCTCGTATTCCACTATATTCTACGTATATTTCACACATTTTTTTTAATATTGACTTAGGCACCATCAATGGTCAGGTTTTGATTGAAGACGAATAATATAATTCTCATTTATTCAATGAATTTTTTTTACAGTTTTTCATGATTTAATTACACTCTAAATTAATAGTATTATTTGGTTAACGTTTTGAGAATAGTAGACAATAAATAATAAGTGTAAAAATTACTAAACATGAAAAAGTTCTGGGTAACAGGGAAACTTCTATGAAGGATTGATGTACACACGACGGCACCTCAGACTATACCCGTTGACCTTGAGACCGCCTTGATGCCCTACGTAATAAAAGCTGTTTTCGCAGTTCAACTGTTTAACCTGACGTGCTGTCGTGTGTACTCAACCAGATTTTATAAAAGTTTCCTTGGAAACTAAGCGCCTGTAAAGATGTTTAGAGCAATGATTTTTTTGTGGCGTTCGGTTAACGTGGTGCTCGCAAAAACTAAACTTTTTGCATTAACCCGTGTGGACAGCTGCCTACATAATGTTAAATGATTAAAGATCTAGGTGTTACGTATGTACCTACCTTTTTAAGATAAATAATTTTGAAAAAATACTAGAAAAAATTGACTCACCCGTAGCACCTCAGACGGGCATAGCATAAGCTAAGCATTGTGAATGCGAAAAATCTAAATTTATGAATACCTTTTTAATTTTTTTAAGTAGGTATGCAATGGAAAATGTCTTTTTTTAATTAATACACTTCTAAGACCACCGCGCGTACAGTTCATAATAAATAAAACACTTTTTACGGAGTTCAGTTCGTTTTGTAGATAGGGATCAAAAGGGAGGTCGGCACAACCTCAATTTGTGAACTGGTGGTAGATTCAGTAGCTAGATCTTGTTTTCCAATTAACTTTATAGAATCAATTTAATTCAGTAATATTAGTTAAAATCAGAACTTTCCGTTCCGAGCGGGTAATTTCATAAAAATGTGAGCAGCCTTTTTGCTTTGGTCCTCCCGTGACCACGGCCCCTGGAAAGGTGTCGAAACGTCGAGAATTAAAAAAAACCGGACAAGTGCGAGTCGGGCTCGTCCACCGAGGGTTCCGTACCTACCTACATTATAAATAGTTCAGATTTTTTTATATTAGACAACATCACAAACATTGCTCCGATCCCAAAGTAAGTAGCTAAAGCACTTGTGTTATGGAAATCAGAGACAACGGTGGTAAACACACACACCCAGACCTGAGCCAATAAAGAAAAGTTAGTTTTCTAATTGACCCAGCCGGGGATCGAACCCGGGACCTCAGAGATGGCAACACTTTGAAAACCGGCGTACAAACCACTCGACCACGGAGGTCGTTAAATCGAAATCTCGCAGTTTTTTTCCGAGCTTCTCCCAAAATTCAGTTCCCAAACTTATAATTTTGTGTTTTATAAGTGATATTGTGGTTATAGTAACTACACAGTTCGTATAGTTAGGTAGGAAACCTTATCAAAGTAAGTACTTCAAATTGCTTAAAATTATATTTTGTGAAATTATTTATTTATTGTGTACCTATGAGTGAAACAATAATTTTTAGTAGGTACAAAGCTACGCCATCTAGCATTTGTGTTAAACTAATTTAAAAATGATTTAAGTAAGCAAGAGTTGTGCTTTTTTACGAGTTATCTGTTATTTAGATTAGTCTAGCTAGATGGCGCTGCGCGGTGTATGAACCTCAAAGGTCGTAACGATATTTTGGTAAACATCGTGTGAATAAAGAATTAAATAAAATTAGTAATAGTAAAGAACAACGCATTGTTTTTTGCTTGTATTGAGCTGGTGAAAAAATTGCTTGCTTTGTTGAGGCTTCATTTTCTAGGCGGGCACGACTCTGTATGTGTGTTTTATTTATTATTTTTATGTTTGTATAATACTACTAGGTTCAAGACACTTAAGTAAGTAGGTACCTATTTAGGATTGTGTTTTTACATTAGAAAATTATAAAAAACCCGTAAAAAAATTGCTATAAAAAACAGCTTCAAAAAGCAACAGCCCTAAAAAGCAAGAAATAATATTTAAATCTGCGTAATAACTATTCAAGTACCTACGCATATCTGATATTAAAAAAACGTCTTTTGAAGTCGGGTGGGGCTAAAAGGTATTTTCCTTTTTTAATTTATATAAACATTTATCGTGGTTTCTCTTTCTCGATTAGATTTTTTAATTCCTAAAGCACGTTATGGTCCATCCTATTCATCAGCCCATAAGTAAGGCTTGTATCCCAGCCCCAGCAGTGACAATAAACATGGCTGATGCGAAACCTTTCAATACCGTAGAGTAATCACTATAATACACTAGGTATCCTATTTGATTTTGAGGAGTTCTCTTGTGTATCTTCGAAGTCCAAGGTCCAATGTGAAGGAAATTTAAATGAGAACACCCTTAAAGTATCCCCTTTCTAACAAAACAAGAATCATCTAAATCGGTTTATAAACAAAGAAGTTACGTCTGAAGATCCGTTAAAATTGGTGCAAAAGTTACCTAAAAAATTACAGTATTTTCAGAATTACTCGAAAACTACTGAACCGATTTAAAATTTTCAAACAAACAAACAACCTGGAACCTTTTTGGAACAAACCTGATACAGTGGCGTTTGAATCATGTTAATCGGTTCAGCCGTTTTCGAGTAATCGGTGGATATAGGTACCTACATAAAAAAAAACAAATAAACAGACGAACATAGAACCTCCTCCTTTTTTTGAAGTCTGTTAAAAATAGGGTTATGGGGCGGGGCTTATCTGTGCTACTCGTTTGACCGCAAAGTTAAGCTGGTTTGTAATAGGAAAATGAGGGAATTTAAAAAAAAAAAAAATAGAATTATCAATATATTGGTATTTGTTGGTAAAATTCACGTAATAATAAACATTATCACCAAATTTCAAGTTTATATGTCAATTAGAAGTTAAATTATGACCGCGCAGACCTCGATGATTGAGTACGTACTTTAATGACTATATTTTTTATGATTTAATCACAAATGTATTCAGATTTTTCCCTGTATTTGTAGTATAAGACGATATTACTTGCCAAATTTCATATTTCTAAGTCAACGGGAAGTTGTAAGTAAGTTGAGGGTGTCGAAATGCGTTGCCGTATGCGTTTTTTGAGGCATTAATGGCCGTATCTTTTTTTCATGTTAACTTAGAAGTTTGATTTTTTCACAGCTGCAAGTGCCTGTAGACTTGAGTATATGGTTTTAATTTCAACTTGATACCTTCACGCGTTCCCGAGATAAGGGTCTTGACAGACATACGCACAAACAGACAGACAGTTAATGATTTAATTACAATATATAATTTTCAGATTTTTCCCTATACTTGTAGTATAAGACGATATTTTTTGCCAAATTTCAAAGTTCTAGGTCAACGGGAAGTACCCTATGAATTTTGATTCCTTTGAGGGTGTAGAAATATGCGTTTTTCGAGGCATTAATGGCCGTATCTTTTTTTTTACGTTAATTCAGAAGATTAATTTTTTCACAGCTGCAAGTGCCCGTAGACTTGAGTTTATGTTTTTAATTTCAACTCGACTCGTCTTGACAGACGGACAGACAGACAGACAGACGGACAACAAAGTGATACTATAAGTGTTCCGTTTTTTCCTTTTGAGGTACGGAACCCTAAAAACAATAAATACAAACTAAGTTATTCTAAAACAACACCTGAATTAATAATATAAGCGCTGTAGTCAGTAAAAAGTGATTTTAATTTTTTTTTAACTTGTTTACCCATAAGATCCCGTTTGGTTTTTTGCCAATGCAAAGTTACCATATTATGCAGTGTCTGTGCATCTAATTAAAGATCTAGCCTTTAGAATGCTCAAAATAAAATAGGGGCCTACATATTATTTTCCATACAAAGAGCATAGGTAGTTATGAAAGGTATTTTCATTAAAAATTCAATCTGATTTTTTTGAATTCGATATTGCTAGTAAGCTGTAGTAGTCAACCTGACGACTTTACTGTCGAATTTACGTATAACTACTATTTGATGTGTGTTAAATTTCGCATATTTTTGTATGAAACTCCAATATTTTATTTTTATTCTAATTAACACACGGCGAATAGCAGAAATTATATCTACAGTAAATTTGACAGTAAAGACCGCGAGCGCTAAAAAGTAAGGCCACAGCCTAAACCGTAAGTGATAGAGTGGTCCTGCTACTCAATACCCCAAAGGGTAATTTTTACATTTTTTCGAAATCATTTATAGTTTTCGTGATATAGACGATAATTATAAAAGTGCGACGTTTTAGACATTTTCGCAATTTAAAAAAAAATCGCTCTTGTAGCCCTCATCAATACGCATCTTTTAAGACCTCAACCATTTACGTAGCCCTAATGCTCACGACACCAGGGCCAGGCGCGGATCCAGCCTTCAAAAAAGGTTGTGGTCACAGCCACCCGAAAATCGGCCAAGTGCGAGTCGGAGTACAAACTCGCTCATGAACAATCATGACTCATGCACGACATCATCATTGGAGGAAGTCAGACCCGATTTCGTCCAATTAAATAGTCAAACAGTTTCGATTAAATAACAAACCAATTTGCAAGCGAATATAGGGCCACTGACTAGACTAGGTAATAGATATCTTGACGCTGTCTCAGGACTCGTATGTATAGTATGACCAGCAAGTGAGATGCACCAGGCGAGACTAAATTAGGCTTGTGGGCATGCCCATAGTGCTCACAAAGGTGGATCCGCGTCTGACCAGGGCGATGTCAAACTTTGAGCTTTGGGGGCTATACAGAAGCGATCGAAAAAACATTTTCAACACAAAAAATATTGCCTTACTTACTCACCGGTGCGCTGTGCTGCGACATTATAATATAAGGTACCTGTGGCCGCGACCGCGACCATGACCGCTCGTGACGATGCTAGATGACATTAGCGACTCGGTAGCTCAGCGGTCAGAGCATTGGACAGGACTTCCAAAAGTCGCGGGTTCGATTCCCGTCCGAGAATATGACCAGATCATATTCTCGGGCGAGTAGAATTTTTTGTAGTATATGTATTTTATTTTGTTTTTCTTTTTTCTTTTTTTGGGGTGTATTTCTTGCACATTAGAGGTGCCTTTTGTCATAACCCACTCTCTATCTTAACAAGGAGTACATTTCAAGGAGTTTTCAGACCTCTCAACACAATAAGTATTCGTAAATAATGTTAATTATTCAAATTACTTAGGTATGTACATCTAAGTACGGAATAAACATTATCTAAACTGTAGATTTAGTATTTAAAATTACAATGAACCAGCGAAAATCACATACAATGCTGTGTTTTATAACAAACTTATCAGTGTCTATTCATTACACGGTGCAAGCAACATGTTTGTTCTGTTGATAATTGTATTGTTATTTTTAGTACTACTAAGATTTTTTATGAAGAAAAATCATGAAGACTGTAAATCGAAGAGGCGGTTGGATGGGAAAACGTGCGTAGTGACTGGTGGGACGAGTGGAATGGGGTTGGAGACGGCCAGGGATTTAGCGAGACGTGGAGCCAAAGTGATCATAGCCTGCCCGTTCGTTCAGGAGGGGCTGGACGCACAGGCCACCATCAAAAAAGACACCGGCAATCAGAATGTAATTTTCAAGCATCTTGATTTGGCTTCCTTGCAGTCTACCCGGGATTTCGCTCAAGACATCTTGCAGACTGAAGAAAGGTTGGACATCCTAGTAAACAACGCCGGGGTTGGCAGTATTACAAATATAACTAAAGACGGCTTACTGTGCACTATGCAGATCAACTTTTATGGACATTTCTTACTAACGAATATTCTACTGCCTCTACTGAAGAAGTCTGGGACTCCTGACGAAAAGAGTAGGATAGTAAACGTATCTTCGGTGCTGTACATGTTGGGGCGATATGAATATGGGAAAATGAACAAAAAAGATATTAGGGCTAATTTTCAATCTTACCCGAACAGCAAGTTATGTTTGCTGCTTTTTGCGTTGGCGTTGACGAAAAGATTGGAAGGAAGCAATGTGATTGTGAACTCAGTAGATCCAGGTCCAGTCGGAACTCGAATCTTTGTTGTGAACTTCGGCAAAGTGGGAGGACTCCTTATTGCGTATTTGTATTCATTTTTATTCAAGGATCCGTGGCAAGGGGCCCAGAGCACAATTTTCGCAGCCATAGATGAAAGTGCTAGTGATGTTAGTGCGAAGCTAATTAGGAACTGTAAATTTGTGAATGTGTGGAAATTTGCAGCCGACACTCACGCAGCTGAACAACTTTGGGAAGAGTCGATGAAGTTAGCGAATTACTAGATTTTCAATGAATACCTAACGATAAAATTTAATATGGTGGTGTTGAAAATATTTATAATGCTTATATGATTTAGACCTGCTAGTTTTGTTTTTTTATCGAATCTCCATTGGAGTGTTAATAATTGTTTACTTAAATAACACTCCGTACATTATTATAATATCTCAGTTTAAGAATCAGGCAAATATTTTTAGGGTTCCGTAATAAAATGGTAAAAAGGAACGCTTCTGGTGCGACTCAGTCTGTCTGTCATTCTGTCACAGTTGGATATCTGAAGAACTACTAATGTTATCCACTTGAAATTTGAATAGTTTGATGACGTTTTCCCAACTATTTTGAAAATAAGTAAGACATTTATATGTTTTTTTGTAACAGAGACCGAAGGGCATCTTAAAAATTAGAAAGTGGGTCAACTAGAGCATGTGGGGTATCATTTTGAAAGAGCGCTGTTTACCGTTCCCCCTTCCTACGAAGTTTGCATAGAGAAAAATCTGAAATTGTTGTATATATTAGGAGTTTATGTAAAGATTACAGGAAAATTATATGATGGTACAGAACCCTCGGTGCGCGAGTCCGACTCGTTCTTGACCGGTTTTTATTAGTTTTAATACTATTCATAGAATTTATCTGCTGTTTTTATTTATATCCAATATAATTAAATAGTAGAATAAAGTTGTATTACTTAATATTTTATTTTATTTTCGCATTCATTCACAGTGCGATTATTAAAGTGTCGTGTGTGAACCTTCTGAACCCTTAGATCATTATATAAGGGTAGCCATCGTGAATTTTTGTATGGGAGCGAGTTATAACAATCGTTTTTTGTATTGAATTTCAATTTTGTTTTTTCCAAAACTCATCGTGTGGAATCGAATGAAAGGGCTTCTTGAGCTGATTCACATTGCAGCTACTGGTTAAAAAAAAAACGGAAAAACATTTACAAAGATACTAAGTTAGGGCTCTTTCAGGAAGAAAACGGCTAAATGAATTCTTATGAAACATACGTCAAATAACTCGTAATATTGGTAGGTATTCTTGTATTATACCAATTCTATGAGTTAGTTTTTTTCAAAACTAACTAGTATGTGCATGCAAACTGTCATACAGTTTGAAGACTACAAGATTTAATTTAATTAATTAACCGACTTCAAAAAAAGGAGGAGTTCTATGTTCGTCTGTTTTTTTCATAACATTTCATTCATTTATTTAGGCTGTTGATTTATTTTTGTCTCAAACTTGAATCAACAAAAATTAAACTGATTTTGGGAGGGGAGGATGCCGTTTAGGGTGAAAGGGGTGACCTCCCCCTTCTTCCGCTTTTTTATGTTCCAGTGCAATACTAAAGTAAGTTGAGAAATAGTAACTCTAAGAATTGGTAGGTATCAAAAGAAACGAATAAAAAAAACTATGTTAAATATTTTCAAAATTGCTTCGAGGATTACGAGTCATTTGGTGTATGCTTATAATTATTAATTCAGTCGTTTTCTTCCTGTAAGATCCCGAACAACAGAATAATGATCCCGAACTTAAGTAGTATGTTTGAGTTTTTTTTAATCCACAACGGGTTAATGCTTGGCCTTCACCTCACCTGATGTCAAGTGACGATAAGGCCGAAGGTGATGGAAGCGCACTACACCCGGAATCCTCACCACTGAAGAACTGGCTATCTTACCTCTAACTGCCGGAACACAACAATGTTAAATTGTTTTATGGCGTCAGACTTAGGTAAGATGGTGGTAGCTTAGCTGGTAATAAGCGCTGCCACCAACCAAACCTAGTACAAATGTACCCCCCTCCTGGGAATTGAACCCGGGACCCCCTGCGTCTTACACGGGTGGGCGACTACAGAGGCGGTTAAAAATGTGATAATTTGGAACAAGCACGCAATATGAATTATGTAAAAGAACGTGCTAAAAGTACTTACTTACTGGCTGACTGAATGAAGCTTTACCGTAGAACTATATCTACACAATAAAAAAACTGATGGTATGGGTGAGTTTGTACTGAAGCGGAGTGGTGCTTCGTGATTGGTCAATTCATTTCACTCTCTGTGCGGAACGGCGCGAAGCGGAGTGGAGCGGAGCGGCGGCTAAGGTCTGTGTTGGTGTGATCTTCATTTTAGATGACAACTGACAAACTGTAAACATCAATATCTCGGAAAGTTGGCGTCTTTGCAGAAATGAAATGTCTTGGTGAGATCTTCATTTCGGATGTCAAACCTAAAAATCCGTTTCGCTTAAAACATTACGACAATCGCGATATAAAATAAAAGAGGTGATGACTTCTCTTCGATTTGACGTCAAAGAAACATACATGAAAAAAAAAATTAACGAGCTGGGTATAAGTTTTAAACTTCCAACATTAAATGTCTAGCTGAACTGTGATCTTTGACACGTGGCTTCGAAATTCAGTACATTGTGACGTTTCTATACAGAAACACAACACAGATCTACAAGGTGTTACAAAAATACCCCTAATGCCGAATATGGTATATAGAGACCATCAAACTGAACAACTTTTACTATGGGACCAACTTTGAAATCGCAAAAAAAATCAGCTGTTTGATACAAGAATTAAAATCGAAAATATCAAACGAAAGTATGAAACAGCTGTTTTTTTTTTGCGATTTCAGAGTTGTTACCATAGTAAAAGTTGTTCACTTTGATGGTCTCTATATATCATATTCGGCATTAGGGGTATTTTTGTATCACCTTGTAGATCTGTGTTGCTGAAACCCTGCTTTTGTAAAATTAGGAATACATTTGTCTTAATGTCGCTTTGTGTATCTTTCTTTTGAAATTTCAATATAAAATAAAGAACTCTTACAGTCTTGAAGGTCGGGTTCGCACATTAAATTATTTATTGTTTCATAAGCAAACTTCCGCCTCAAGTTTTGTTTTATTGCATCATTACGCACGCCGTTCATCGGGTGTGAAATGGATAGTGCGCGCGCGCGTGTTAAGTGTCCAGAGGCTAATGCGTAAATCTCGTGACGATCGCTGGTCCTGTAAAGAGTGCGCGACGCGAGTGCATGTGCTGAGGCAGGTACAAGAGCGGTGGCTGTTTGAGTAAGTCGTACGAGTACGCGTTAGCTACACGAGATTACCCCGGTGAGTCCCAATTGCATTTGAAATGTTAAGTGTAAGGTGTAGGGTTGGGTAATGCGTGACTTACCCTAGTGTACTAATAGTATAAGGTTATTTTGCGTATTTTAAGTAATTTAGCTATTGTTATTGCGTAACTTATCGTAGTGTATTAAGTGTGCGCGTCTATTCCGCGTGTTGTATTTTAATGGTCTGCCTACTATTAATGTTGGCAAAATGCAATGGCAAGAAGCATCGGATTTCAAAAACTCTGGGCCGCACCACCATAACTCCGACGATTGAATAGTACCAGGTTCGACTCCTTGTGATATAAGGTCCGCTGGGTTGCTATCAGCGGGAACATGCCTCCACGTGCAACAACTGGTGATTTCGTGAATGTCAGCTATCCGATTTCGGACAAACGGTTGTAATTTATTATCTTTAACCAACCCAATACTATCATTGAATCCGTCCATAAGTATGTGTGACTAATTTTAACGCGAAGGGAATTGCAAAGCTTCTCATATTATCGAGCTCCAACCAACGCTCCACATAACTCTAATCTGGGTATAGTAATCGGTTTAATAGGTACTACCCTGCTTTTAGCTAGAATTAATCTGACTATTATGTCTCCACTATTATTGGAACTTTTTAGATAAGCACAAGCCCCATACGCATTTTGTGATGCATCTGTGAAGATATGCAGTTCTACAAATACGTATGTATCACAAAGAGCTAATCCCGGAATGCGTACCTCGTTTAATACCGGTAAGTTTTTATAATTCTACCCCATAATTGCGTTATTTCTGGTGGCAGATCATCATCCCAAGACAGCTTGTACAACCATAACTTCTGTAGCATTATTTTAAATGAAATTACACAAGGTGAAAGAAGACCCATCGGGTCGAATATCTGACCAATTAAAGAAAGTATGCTTCTTTTAGTAATTTTACCGGAAATAACAGATTTTATATTAAAACATAGCTCATCGGACACTGTATCCCATCCTAATCCTAATGTCTTATCTGGTTCCTTTGAACTGATATTTAAATTTAATGTAGACTGCGGATCCGCGACTAATTCGGGCGCATTAGATTTGAATTTTCTTAATGGCATACAGGCTGAAGCTAGTGTAGATGTTACCTTTTCCTTTATATTCAAAACTTCAGCTATGGTTTCTCCACCAGTGAGTAAATCATCGACATACATATCATGGATGATGATTTGTCCAATTTCAGGTTCGGCACATTCCAATCCAACTTGCTTAAGACACCTAACTGCTAAAAATGGTGCACTAGCTGTACCATAAGTCACCGTATTTAACTGATATGTTTGAATGGGATCTGAAGGATTCTGACGCCAGAGAATCTGTTGTAACTGCCTATCACTTGGATGTACTTCAATTTGGCGGTACATTTTTTCGATATCAGTAGCTAATATGTATGTATGTTGCCGAAATCGAAGAAGTATAGATAATAAATCGTCTTGAATTGTAGGCCCTACCATCTGAATACAGTTGAAAGATACACCTGAAGAAGTTGGAGCACTCGCATTAAAGACTACTCTCAGCTTCGTAGTAGTACTATACTCACGAATGATGCCATGATGTGGTATGTAGTATGCTAGTTGGTGAAGATCAAACTTACATTTCAACATATGACCAAGCGACAGGTACTCTGACATGAATTCACAATAGTTATTTCCGAATGAAGGATTACATTTAAGTCTACGCTCTAATGATAAAAGACATTGCTTGGCACGTGAAAATGAATTACCTAATACATTGGAATCTTGATTAATAGGTATGCGTACACAAAAACGACCATCCGGTAGGCGTGTAGTGTTCTTAACAAAGTGATTTTCACTCAGTTGTTCCTCATCAGAATAATAGGATGACTTATGGCTGACTTCTTCCAGTTGCCAAAATCGCGTTAGTTGGATTTGAATGTCATCCTTATGAGGTTCATTATTAGTAACATCTACTTGACTGAATTACACCTTATACGATTAGAATTTAATAAATTGTTGTTAATTGGGCCAGAAACTAACCAACCCAATTGAGTTTCATAAAGAACTGGATTCCCATTACCCAGTTTAATGCTGCGAGATCCCAACAAATCCCAAAATACATCAGCGCCAATGATGATGTCTACTGCAGACGGAGTATGAAAATTAGGATCCGCTAAGCAAATATCTGAAGGAATATTTAAGCTTGATACATCTATTTGCCTACTTGGTACATGTTCTGTTATCTGGGGTAAGACATAACAGAATAACTTGTTTGAATAAGTATGTACCATTTAATGAAGTAACAGAAACATGAACCAGTTTACCTATATTTGAAACTGAATTATTAATACCCAAAAGAGATTTTGAATCCTTTTGTGTGGGCAAATTCAATTTTTTGTTTAAAGATTCCGTGATCAGACAGGATGTACTTCCACTGTCAAGTACAGCACGGGCTACATGCGGACGGTTGTAATTGGTGTCATATAATTTTATTAACGCAGTCTATAGAAGAACATTATCACCTGAACCTAATTTGGCCACACACGACAATGTCACGGCGTTAGGTCTATCAGTGGATGGCAATGGCCTCTCATCATTAGCCACACGCGAAAATGCAGTGGACTTGTTAAAATCTGACACGTGAACGAGAGTGTTATGTTTTTTTACATATTTTGCAACCACTCTTTTTGCAATGATTTGCATAATGTCCATGTTTAAAACAATTAAAGCACACCTTGTAATTAGGCAACGAATTTAACCTTTCCTGATTACTAAGAGCCAAAAATTCTGAACATGTTTGTAAGGTGTGTGTACCGCTACATTTAGGGCAAGGTTACATCACAGTATTGTTGTTCATTCCCTTTAGCAAAGGAAACCATACTTTTTATTTTTGAATTCTTAGAATAAGTTTGACTATTATTATTATTATTACGGGATAACTCCAAGGTTTCTATCAAATCTGACTTGTTTCTAAGAAATTCAAGGAGTATCACTAATGTTATAGGCTTATCCTTATCTAACCTACCCTTAAGTTCCTCCCATTCACGAAAGGTCTTATTGTCTATTTTTTGAGTCACCATATGTATTAATAATGTGTTCCAATGTTCAGTGGGCTCACCTAAAGACTCTAAGGCTCTTAAATTTTTATTGAATTGATCAATTAAGCTCTTTATATTATGAGAAGACTCTTTCGAAATGGGTGGAATATTAAATAATGTTGAGATATGATTTTGTATGAGTGAGCGCTTGTTATCAAAACGCTCACAAAGCAAATTCCAAGCTATTTGATAATTGCTGGAAGAAAATTCAATAGACTGAATAACCAATGCCGCAGTCCCCTCCAATGATGCTCTAAGATAATGGAATTTGTTAATATCATCTATATCACTATTGGAATGTATAAGGCTACAGTAAGTGTCATGAAACTTTCATATGATCCATTGAATTTTGGTAATTGAATAGTGGGCAATTTGATGAGTTGACGGTTATTACTAGCACACGAAAACACTTTATGACTACCGCAGGCACCATCTTTGACATTATGAGATAATATATTTTGTGCTTCCGAGATGCATTTATAATAAATGCATTCAAATTCATTTCTCTCCGACAACTGTACCTCAATGTTATCAGACAGGCACTCTAATCTCAATTGAACTTCATCATAATGACCGTACAATAATTCCATTTTACTAAGACGTAATTGCAATTCACATACCTCAGATGCGGTTAGGGGTTTATTATGCAATGCGTTCAGGTACCATGTAAAATTGGTAATACGATCTTTATAACCCCCACGTTTCCTTATCAATTCCTTAATTTCATCCTTTTCAGTCATTTTCGAGGGCTCCTTTTTTCAGTCATATTTGGGGGCAAGTGTGATTATCCTGGAATTCACAGCAATTTGAATATTATTTTATGTTAATAACAAATTTTTGTATTTGTGTATCCTAAATAACAAATGGAATTAGTGTTTTACAACACAAACTAAGTTTAAACAAAGAATTTACTTTATAGTGGTCTGAACAAATTAATGGTGTTGGTAGATTTAAGTTTATAAGGACAATTAATTTCTATTACACTAATATTATGTTATTTACTTAGTAGTTGTAATGATATTAAACCAAAATAGGTTAACAAACAAATTGAGTAATTGCACTTTTTATTAACAACGATTACACTTTTTAACAGCCTAGAAAAAATTAAAGCACTTTGGAACTTAATCATTAGCAAAATTATTACTAATATCCAACTAATCTATACAAATCAAGTTGAATTTATAATAATTAAACCAGTCTAACAACAATTATATAGACTTTATTGCTAAGTAATTCACAAAAGTTACCATAGGCAAAGTGTAAAGGTAAAAATACCTAATTGAATCGACAAAATGGTTTACTAACCTTTTGAATCGGCGAATTACACTAATTACTACCTGAATTATGAGTATTGGGTTACTTTATTGCAACAATTAATGCTATAACACCGTAATTCTTCAATCTTCAGAATTGTCTTGAATCTTCATACCCATGTCACAAACCAATCACCAAGAAAATGATATTTCCACTTGTTACTTCTTCTGAATATTGCGCTGGTATCCAGTAATAAAAATTATTATCCGGCGTAGTACAGGACCATGATCGGGAAAATAGATACTTGCAGTTGGTAAATTAAAGAACGTGACTTGAATTCCATCATATATAGAAGAATATTTATTTTTTACTAAGAATAAAAGAATGGCATTCACATGGCGGGCTTTCGCAGTGTTGCCACGTATAATATTAAAAACATTTTATTCGTTGGCTTGAACAGTATTCAATTGATGTCGAGGTTATTCCTTTTACATTGGTGAGATGGCGCTGACTTGCAGCGTAACAGTTGATATACTAAAAGAAATTCGACGTTCCCACGAGTGACTTGGTAGCTCAGCGGTCAGAGCATTGCACCGGATATCCAAAGGTCGCGGGTTCGATTCCCGTCCGAGAACATGATCTGGTGTGAGTCGTATTTTTTCTAGTATATTATTTGGTATTATATAAAAATAGCATTGTGAATGCTAAAATCTCAAAAATTTTAAATTAATAATATATTAGAAAAATATTAGAAAAAATCGACTGACCCGTAGCACTTCAGGGACTCGAACCCGCACCCTTGGGGCATAAATTGGCCAGTGCATTAGGCCGGAATCCCTAGTGTTCGAGCCCCGTCTGAGGTGCTACGGGCGAGTCGATTTTTTCTAATATAGTTACTTATTATTTATCTTATTATAATATTATTCATATTATTATAATTATGTATTTTATAATTAATTATATTCCTTTTGCCTGTGTATAACATAATACAAATATTACAATGTTGAAATTAATGTTATGTTGTGCCATGTTGTGTGTGTGTTATGTTGTATGACTGAGTAATGAAAGCAATGAAATCAACTCGGCTAAGTTTCATTCTTTCATTATTTTTCCAGCACAGAATCAATTAATGCAAAGAATTAAAATTGGTATCATTTATAGCGCGTTAACTGATTTTTAACGAGTCAATTTCGTTTGACTAGTCTTATCTCAGTTACTTATATGTCCAAAAGAACTTTAAAAAGCCGATCTAAGTATATTTATTTGTTCTCAAGTCTCGTTAGAGTTAATCTACTATAGAGATTAAAATTCGATAAGGGTTAGTACGCCAGTAACCTAAATCTAGTAATGTTTTTAAAAAATATTATAAAGCATTGTTTATAAATCTGTATTAATCACTAATTCGTACCAATAAACGAGTATGGTATGAATGGTATATTGATCGACGAAGTAAATTAACATTTAGGTATATTAGAGAAGTAGCTATACATTATTTAATACTACCATTTTGCCGACATTCGTAATGCATGATACCTCCTACTATTCCTATTAGGTAGGTATGTTATAATGGCAATAAAATACTTCGTGCCGAGTGGGTAGGTACCTAGGCACTTAAAATTTAACATTGCATTTCTTTTTACTAAATAACCTTATTTTTTTAATATTAAAACATCTTCATATCCAACAACTTTTAAATTATTGTTTCATAAAAATAATGGGCATTACATTTTAACAAAACTACAAAAAGAAAACATAAACAAAAATTACGATGATAATAATTTACCTTTTGTAAGACGTTTTATTCAAAAATTATGTCGTATAATCGTATTTTTTGCGAATTTCTGTATTTCGTATATTATAACGTGTTACAAAAAACCCCTAATGCCGAATATGGTAAATAGGGACCATCAAACTGAACAACTTTTACTAATAAACATGACAATTTGTCACCTGTCATGACAATTTTCTATCCATTGTGTCAACCAATTTGAAAATAAAACAAACTACTCATAGCTACACCGCAATGTAAACCAAATTACTTGCTATTAAATAAGGCCTTGGCGCCCGAGGGTTAAGGCCGCGACTGGAAACCTTTACAAGAAAAGACTTTGTCCAAATGTTTTCAAATTTTTAAGTAGCAAGCAGGTAATAATTTATGAAAATTTATTATGAATACATTAAATTCTTTGTGTTTTTTAGCTAGTGAGATTGTCGTACATAATGACGTAGGTAATTTCAAAATATAATTTAAGTAAAAAGATTTCACTATCTCATCCATTTGGTTACTGAGTCTGACTAGACTACATCGGTTCTTGTAGTTAATAATGTTCGGTTAGTTTCGTTATAAATAACGTTAGCTAGCTTTTTCAAGTGATTTTGTTTCGAATAATACGAAGCTAAAGGCTGAAAGATGGCCGATTATTCTCCACAAGAAACGACGACATTCGTCTTTTTGAGTGATTGTAAGTACCTAACCTAAGACTGATATTTACAGATACCTAAAAAACTTGATTTGTAAATATTATCTCAGTGTAATACAAACCTTGTGTGTGGTGTTCTAAAATACTGTCTTTATCTAATCTCCCGGATCAGATATTTTTAAACAATTGATTAAGATGAGAAAGCTATATAACTTTTAAATTTTGAGATTTAAGCATTCACAATGCTATTTTATAATACCAAATAATATACTAAAAGAAATACGACTCGCACCAGATCATGTTCTCGGACGGGAATCGAACCCGCGACCTTTGGATATCCGGTCCAATGCTCTGACCGCTGAGCTATCGAGTCACTAGTGGGAACGTCGAATTTCTCCTAGTATATCAACTCTTACGCTGCAAGCCAGCGCCATCTCACCATTTTTTCTAGTATATTATTCGGTATTATATGAAATAGCATTGTGAATGCTTAAATCTCAAAATTTAAACTTCCTCCTTTTTTTGAAATCGGTTAAAAAGTTAACGGTATTTCAATCCCTGCTCTAAAGGGCCTGTTTCAGGAATTCTTCATTTTATCTGGCAGATAAATTATTTTTTTATTTCATTTTAAACTAAACCGGAAGTTGTCACACAACCGTAGACACACTAAACAAATGAATTTTGTTTGCATTAATTAATAAATTAATGAAATACGTGAATCATAAGAATATATTTTAATGTTTCAGATGACGGCATCGATAAATACCCATTATATGGAGCAAAAGGCTTAACGTTTTCAATTGTGTTCGCCTACTTATTATATGTTTTGAAAATTGGCCCTGATTATATGAAAAATAGGAAACCATACGAATTACGGAACATACTATTAGTTTACAATTTGATTCAAGTATATCTGTCCGGATATTTTGCGTATTTTGTAAGTAAAAATGTGCCGATTCATTTTTTTCTTGGTTGCTCAGTAATCGTCTAAGTTTATTTTTTTGTTTGTATTTCAACAATCTTTACACTTTAAAAAACAAATGTTACAAAAGGCGGACTTAATGCTAAATGCTAAAAGTCTCTGTGGTAATTTCAGGGTACATGTATACTTTTGGAAACAGGTCTTATGCCTGCAATAAGCCCAGTAAAGGACCCAATCGTGCGAGATAAGGTAAAACTTATTTTTTTTATTGATATTAAGACATTTATCCATTTAGAGCTTATTGTCAACCCTTTAACTAGTGCAGTCTGTGTAGCCTGTCAAGTATGTACAATAAAATCATACGATGCCTTACGTATCCACTATCCAGTATAACAATACATTTAGGACACTGTTGGGGCTGCCGCTGTTCCGCGCGACAGGCCAGGGGGCTGATTACGTAACTCTGTTGCTAACAATTCTCGATTGAAATCGATTGAAACCGCAGTTACAGTGCTGCGTTAAGTAAGATAGTTGTCACATTGATTTTTACTAAAGCAGCAACGTAACTGCGATTTCTGTCAGAGTTGATTGCAACTAAGCTACATAATCAGGGGGCCGGCATGTTCGCCGAGGTCCGCGTTCAAGTTTTCTTTTTCTTCTCTGCCAACTAACCATTGAGGAGAGGTTACCTCAAATGATAACACACGACCCGACCTCAACCCGAACTCAACTCAAACTCAACTCAACAGTGAAATACATCGCTTACAATTTTGAGTTTATGACACATTAATAAGCTCCGGTGTAATGTTGAGGTGAGTTTAAAGTGAGTTCAGGTTGAGTTTGAGGTGAGTGTGATCCTGCAGCCCTTGTTGATGCATAAAGTCCGCTAAAGCCCCAACAACCTCTTGACTGTGATTGCAGACCGCTGTGACGGTCCAATACTGAAACGCTGGGTCACTGTACGTACATATTATGACCCGTGTATCAGAAATAAGAATTTATTTTCGCCGTTTTGTTATTACCATAGTTATGTAAATTCTTTTCATAACAAATATAGACTGCCTAAATTAAATAAATAAATAATACATAATAATAAATGTTCAAATTCCAGATAAACAATTTTATATACTTGGTGATGATGGCAAAAGTTACCGATCTTATGGACACAATTTTCTTCGTACTCAGGAAAAAGAACAGTCAGCTGACCTTCCTCCATATATACCACCACGCGTCCGTGGTCCTTGGACATTATTTGATGTACCATTATTGTCACAGTATTAGTTATATTTACTGCCTGACCATTAACTCAGTGGTCCACGTGGTTATGTACTTTTACTATTTCGCCTCAAGTTTTGGCCCAGAGTACGCCAAGTATTTGACGTGGAAAAAACACATTACAAATTTCCAAAGGGTTAGTACTATCTTCACATTTATGGGTACCGATCAATTAAAACATTTATTTCGATAAGGCCAGGAAAAATATAAAAGCAGAAGAAATAATTTTTTACCGAAGACCGATCTCATGAGTTGATGCAAACTGTTTTCGCTGTCGCAAAACTATCGAATACTAGCGGTCCCGACAGACGACGTTGCCCTGTCTTAACTAAAGCATCTGTTTAAACGATATTAAATTTTTTTACATCCTCTTTGACGAAATTTGCAGCACGCATTCTGCCAATGTTATTTCAAACGTCATAAGGTTACATTAAAAAAGTTTAAATTGTCAAAAAAGCGCAAACGTTACGTTAGAAATAATCTAAATTATGGTGGTTAAGTATTCTTAAATTTTCTAATTTTCTGCGCAATTTTCTTCATTTTTTCTTTCAAAATAACCTTCTCCTGACAATAGCAAACACAACAAAAAAAGGATTAGAGAAATCGGTCCATCGGTCACTCTTGATGCCGTGACCAAGGAAAATAGGGATTCGTTTAGTAGTTGTGTGGAAGATTAAAAACGGGTTCTTTATGGTTTCGCTCTTAATAGTGTGGCAAGTAGAGTAATAGGATAGGTAATAGGTAAATAAGGTTATGGTGTAGCTGACATGATCTTAAGTGTTAAAAGCCCCTAAACAATAAAATAATATATAAAAAAGAAAACGATAGTTTTCGATAGCGAAAATAGTTTGCATCAACTCATTGTAGAGTTACAGTTAATCATCAGGGCATATAGTTTGGGCATAAGTTTTGGAAAAAGCAAATTACTTACCTAATCCGAATTATGCGGTTTAAAAAGTTTTTTGAATTGATTTTGGCAAGTCAAAGTCATCTAATTTAGTACATTTGATTTAATACGTTTTATATTTCAGATCCAGTTTGTAAGCATGTTCGTGCATCAAGTTATCAGCACCTTCTACACGAAAGGCGAGCATGCCTTAATCGGTCACATATACATACTTTACTCAACAGTTTTATTTTTAATCTTATTTACCAACTTCTATAAAGCTAGTTACAAAAAGAAAATAACTGAAGAGAAAACTGTTGACGGCACATTGAAAATAAATGATGAGAAATCTGTTGACGGCGTATTGAAAACAAATGACGAGAAAATAAAGGCACAGTGATTTGAAGTGATATACAATGATTCACAAATACACATTAATAATAAATAGTACAATTCCAGACTAGGTATATTAGACTTAACTAAGCAGAGCTCATTTTTATAACTAAAATTGGGAATGGTGAAGGCAAGAAATCGCATGATGCCGAACTGCGACAATCAACGCGCAGATCATGTTCTACTTATATTATATATTTATTATAATATCATAAAATTGTACTATGAATTAAAGTGTGTTGGAAAATCCTGGTCTAATAATTTCTTTATTTTATTAAATGGTGCCCCATTTAACTTAAATTTCAGTGTAGACTGCTACGTGGATATCAATAATTTTTACTATCCTTCAGTTACCATCATTCTAAGTTACAGACCGTTGACTTCTGAAAGTTTAATATTACAACATGAGCCTGATGCATTTGACTTGATTCTACGAAAAAAAAACATTCTTAATTCTTCTTAATCGAGGTCCCTAGTTGGATCCTGAATATGAAAAACAAACTTCCTGTATTGTCTCAGATCTGGGATTTGAAGGGACTTTGTGATACCGTCGTCGTTTCTGATTTCCATAACAAAAGTGCTTCAGCGACTGACATTGGAATCTGAGTATGTGATGACGTCCACACAAAAAAACACTCCATTGTTTTAGTCATGAACATGACATCTGTTTATTCCATTAAAAGGCATATAGTGAAGTTTTACAACATGGACTCTACAAAGCAATTCTTCCGATTTCAGGTGTAGCTCGTTACTTTATTCATCTAATAATTAATTAGTTTCATCTACATAATTTGCGAGCGTTATCAATCTAAGATTTTTAAACTAAGAAAGAGTTACAATATTATTTTATTTTGTTTATTCTATGAAGTTACAACCGGAAATGTAAGATATTTAAAATAATATACGCCAATGAGATTGCCTATTAGTAGAAGATACCAACTTCATAATTTTCAGTTTGGTTCATTTTGATGTACCACTAGCACGTCGAGTTATACAAAACACGTCAAATTTAGTAAATTTAGTTGGTATGACAAAGTATTAACCAAAGTTTCAGCTGCATGCATATTATAGTTACGAACTATTTTGGTTAACAAACATCATCTTTACAATGATTCATTGAAAAATAAAATTTATAATCGTTAGGCCTTACACCAATATTCAATCCAACAAAAATGATTTAGGCATGACCAAACATTGCCACTGTGGGCGTTATAGACAACATATTTTAGTTACAGTTGTTCATCAAATCAATCATTTATTACAAAGCCTTTTAGTAAGACGCAGTTACATACAAAGATTTATTCTTTGGTTACATACTGTAAAAAACGATGACGATTTTTTTAAATCAAAGACCTTTTTGATTTACATTATTGTTTGAAATTGAAATGAAAATTATTATATGACACACCTAATAGCGTTGGCAAATGTCAATGAAAAATCGCTGTCACTAATAATGTGTCTTCTTCTATCTAAGAGGAAAAGGCTGCTTTAAATTTATCACGTAAAGCAACTTTCACAAGATTAATTGACAATAATTTGTGTAGATAAAATTGCTCAGAGCAAATTCAACGACTAAACAGTCTTATACCATAGAATACTTATATTATATAATTATTTAGTATTTTATACTTTATTAAGTACCTTAGAATATGCTGAGAGTCCTGTTTCTCGCTTTGGAAGAATTAATATGACAAATATAGTTTATAACCTGAACAATCTACAGTCTAATATTATGTAACGACTTCTTATATTCGATTCTTAAATTCAATGGTGCCCTTTCAAACTCTACCTAATACATTGTAGGCTACACCTACTTGGATATTAATAATTTCCATCATTCTTCAGTGACAATAATTTTAAGAAGAAAGCAGCTACACGTTTTCAGTTGAGCTGGAAATTCTGCTAATAATGGACTGAATATTCCAGTAGATCCAGTATATTGCCTGTTACAGTTACAGTGTCTTATTTGATAATTCTAGTTACAATCCAGCGCTATTGTTGTTGCTAACTAGCAAGCCTAGATATTAAAAGGGTATAATTTTAACTATCACCAAATTAATGTATATTCAATGACCAAATATAAAAAAAATATAAAAAATAAAAGAAATAATATGGATGAATAATCTTTAATAATGGTAGCACAGAATAAATAATAGCACAGGAAGTTAGGCACCTATTATGCGTTTTCTTTACTTGAGAAAAACTCTATTAATTTGATAGAGGACCTCATTGAATTTAAGTGATCCGTTTACAGACTTAACTTTAAACCAGTAATTATACAAAATGCTCTTATTCAAGGCCGAGCGCGCACAAAGTCGTTTGCAGTCTTGATGAAGCGTCAAAGCTTACTAAATAAACTATAATAATTCTACTAAATCTATAAATAGTTAAACAATTTTTTTCAACGTCAGTTCCTTTATAATAAATGCGAAATGGAATAAAACACCAATTATAATTATTATTTAAAAATAGTTAAATTCACTGCGCGCTTAGCCTTACACGAATTTGAAAAATGGTAACATGATAGTTATAGGTAAAACTCTGCTATTATAAGCATTATTCAGATAGATTCATAGATTTGAATTTACATTAAAATTGAGCATTTCTCTTAGAAATAACATCTAGCTTTGAACATCACCCACATAGTAAGGCTGTCAATGAAATTATTACCTATATTGGTAAGAACAATATTACTAAAAAATCCTTGAAATCTTCTACAGTAAGTGCAAAACTATTCGATAAATTCTTGTAGCATTTGAAAATCGGCAATCGGGTTCATTATAGTTTGCACATGTTTGTATACAATACAGACAGAATTAAACATCGTTTTAATTATAAGGTGTGTGTTCATACGATCGGTTTCTCGATCCCTTTCATTTTCAATAGCACACGCTGACCGTGTGCTTTCGCTTTCGTCTTGCGCTTTCTACAGAGGCATGCCTCAGGGCATGCAATAACTCATGCCCTATGTTTACAAAAAAAGTCAAATTTATATGGCAGAAAGTTGAACGTGAAAGCGCATGGTTTGGAGGCAATCAATATTGCATGCGTTTGGCGCAAGTTGACTTAACAGTTGAAAGGGAAAGCGCACGGATTGGAGGCAATATTCCATGCTTCTGACGCAAGTTGAAGCGACTCGGTGAAGACAGACCAATATTTATTTTTTCTATTTTATTTAGATCAATGAATATCACCTTTTTATTGTAGATTTCTTTTAGAGTAGACCCTAAGATGGTTACCGCCAGCTATTGAACCTTAATGGATTGAATATGTTTTGACAAAAACTACACTTTGATCGAAAAATACTACAGTTCGTAGTCTTTTGTGAAATGTTCTAATAATTGTGCAAACCATAATGTGCGTAGTTTGTCGTCAGCTCTACATATTTATAAACAATAATGTTCTTTCCATTAGCATACCTACCTACCTACCTACTTTGTATAAATACCTACCATTATCCTAAACAACCATAATAATAATATGTACAAATACTTTCACAATACAGCTTTAATCGACTTTCTTGTCATTACTAACGTTTCCATTTTTGATCCCATTCGTAGCTTTGTAACCGGTTTTATCGAAAATATCTTCTGTTTCATTGTCATTTTTCTTCGTGTTTCCATCAACGTCTGTTTTGCCTTTAATTTTCTTATCGCCGGGTTTACCGTAGGCTTTGTAATAGAAATCGTAGAAAAGATAGTAAAAAAATATGGAGTTTGGCAGAGTGAAGAAGACCGACCATCTTGGGTAGCCGCAGTCGTAGAAGAGAAGCTGCGACGAATGTAGGAACGCAATGCAGAACTGAAGCTGTAAAAAAAGAATAAAGTCTAAATAAATATTTGCAACAAAATATTCTTACACTTCTACGAGTTCAAGTAGGGAAAGCATTTGTGTTGCAGGAATCTACATCACCGAGGTCTCAAATACTCGCAACGGAGACAAAATAGGAGAAAATAGCTTTCTCTACATTAAAGTTATCAAATGAGATTTTTCAAAATTTTGTTTCAGAATCAAACTAAATAAAATATGCTAAATTATATTAAAAGTAAAACAACTGGTCTTTCACTCGGTACTCACTAAGATGATAATCGAACCCACGACCTTCTAGTATAGAATTTAGTTTATAAAAATAGCATTATAAATTCAAAGAATCTAAATCTGAACAAGTAAGTAGGTACTTCTGAAATCATTACAGTACTGTCTGTAATAAATCGCAATATTTCGATGCGACCAAATTCAAAAGTTTTCATGAGTTCAAATGTGGTACAGTTGCGACATTGAGGATGTAGCCGGCTGTTCCATTACTTTAGTTCATCAATTTCCCGAGACGAAGACAATTTCGTTTCTAGTACGCTAAACTGTTGACGTACCTTATTCATATAAATAAATAAAAAAAATCTCACCATTTGTAATGTAGTGATATGCCGCTTCCAGGACAAAAACTTCTGGTACTGTGGCCCCATCGCTGCTAACATGTAGTAGGTGTACATTATGATGTGCACGAACGAATTGATCACCCCAATGAAGGTCCCGTGACCCCCCGGGAAGTACTTGGTGGCCCCCCACGAAACCATGGGCATCACTGTGTGGTGGTACATGTGAAGGAAGGTGATCTGCCTCTCCTTTTTCCTGATGACGAAGAAGACTGTGTCGAGGAGTTCTGTTAGCTTCGCTAAGAAGTAGATGTAGACTCCTCGAGCCACCTGGAAATTAGAAAGTATAATGTGAGTAGGTACATACTTAAGTAGGTAATATTATTTATTGCAGAAAACCTAACTACCTATTTATTTTTATTGACGTTCGACGACAAGAACTATCACTATTTTTTTATTACTTACATTAGTAGTAGTAACTTATATAGTTACATGAGATTACATAAAATTTTACGGTGACAGAGAGCAATTCCAAAATCAAAGCGATTTGGCTCGTTGTTGCCTTTTCTAACAACAAAAAAACTATAGAATGGAGAATGTCAACTATTAAAATGTGGCGTACCCTCATCGCTTCAGGAGAATTGGAGAAGTCGACTGGTTGACATTTCCAGCTGTATGTCGTTAGCCAGCCACCATAAAGACCCTGGAAGAACATTAAAACATTTTTACTCCTTTCTTTTTTTACTTTATTAAAGTGATTAATATCTCAATACCAAAAGAATTCCCAAAATGCTAATAAGACGTAATCTCCAGTTCGTACGATATTATTACTAGATTATTCTTTGATAGGGATAAAATCCTCTGTAGGCAGAGTTTTTAACATTGATAGCTCTGGTAACGCAAGTTAGATAATAATAATATAATAATAATATTTATTTATTTTCAAAAATGCAGTTTAGTATAATCATTTACAAAGTTAACTTAAGTAAAATAATAATAACAATAGCCCGAACTAGGAAAACCCTGTGTTTCAGGCGAGTATAGCCAACAATAATAATTTTGAATCAATTAATCACTAACTAACTTATAGATATATTTATTTTTTATTTTAGCAATAATTAACACATTACAAATTACGATTACAAAACAACACTTAAATAAAATACAATATTATTTAATTACTACCAATAGCCTCTCTGTATCGTCATACGTCATGTTTTGCAGTGTATTTTTTAGTGTTATTTTACAATTTCTATAATTAAGTGGATAGATGTTAGCTATCCGATTTATTCTATTGTAGAGAAATGGGCCCAGGAACAGATAAAACTTTGCTGTAAAGGCAAATTGTTTAGAAACTGTTTGAGTGCAGACTATATCTTTCCGTCTTTTGTTTATTATTTCAGTGTTAAAGGTGAGTGCTGAGTGCTGTTTTAATACTATGTTCATAATGAATAATTGTCTAACTGATAATACATCACAGGACTTATACAGAAGGTTAGTAGGAAAGAGAAAAGGGCGGGAAGTTGACACTTTGAGAATTGCTCTCTGTGCTCTCTCTGTGGTTAGTAACAGTGTTTTACATGCACCTCCCTGATATATCACCATCGAGCCACCCGTGGGTAAATGCGCCTGATGCCTTTATCGAGTCACTTACAGTGACGTGTAAGCTGGGCTGGCTTACACACTGTAAACACCGATAAAAAGCGCTAATTGACTATAATTACCTGCCACGTCGCCTACCAAATCAACCCATGTAAATACCGCCTTAACTGTTAAATTAAATAAATAAATAAATATTTGACAACATCACATACATTGCTCCGATTCCAAAGTAAGTAGCTAAAGCACTTATGTTATGGAAATCAGAGACAACGGTGGTATCACAAACACCCAGACCTGAGCCAATATAGAAAAGGTCGTTTTCTAAATTGACCCAACCGGGGATCGAACCCGGGACCTCAGAGATGGCGACACCTTGAAAACCTGTGTACAAACCACTCGACCACGGAGGTCGTCAATTTTTTTTCTTTGGACAAAAACGTGATAAATCACTATTCAAATCGCGTTTCGGTGGTCATGCTAGGGGGGCTGGAATAACTATGCAGTGTTTATAATAGCACGAACATCATTTTCATTATTAAATTTAGATATTTCGCCTTCACAATGATATTTTTATAATAAGATAAATAACATAAAAAAAATACTAGAAAAAGCGCTGGCTTGCAGCGAAGAAGTAAAAAGTACTAGAAGATTTCGCCGCTCCTACTAGCAACTCGGTAGCATAATTGGTCAGTGCTTTGGGCCGGAATCCCAATGGTGCTGGTTCGAGTCACGTCTAAGGTTCTACGGGCGAGTCGATTATTTCTAGTATTTTTTCTAATATTATTATTCCATTCCATTTCTTTATTCTGAAAGGGAATCAGACACTGAACATTATTTCCACATAAATACTTTTATGTAAATCACATAAGTAGGTATAACAACATCGATGTCTTGTTGATACATCATCTGTCTTCGTCTTGACACGAAAATAATATCTTCAATTAAGATACATTGAAATGGAGTGGGGAACTTTAAAAATCGTCCAACTTCAGATAATAGCTCGGATAGGTCATTTGGTGGGTAGGTAGTCAAATTTTACAATTGTTAATTCCAACCACTGTATTGAGCTCGCGCATTGAGTTTTGGCCTTTATTTCTAAACCATCAACTAGGAAGGCTCCTCGAGCCGTGGGGATATGCAGTGGGGATCGATCATGTTTTATTAAAGGTTTTTTATAGTTTTGTGGTGATGGTATGTAATTAATTGTTTAGTTTCTTTCAAAGCCATTGTGAAAAGAGAAATATATGTAGCTTACTCCCGCAAAAAATAAATGCAGGATGCACCGCCCGCCCGCCCGCAAAAAAATGCACATGCACACCACAAAAATATCAGTGCACAATACTTGCATTTAGCAAGACAGCAACACATCTTGCACCTTCACCAATTAGACTACTTTACACGTGTTTCGCCCCAACCCGGAGCATCCTCAGGAGTTAGATCGTGCGTGAACCAACACCGAATGTTGGTTGGAATCGGTATATTTCTCTTTTCACAATGGTTTGGGACTTCCGCCAAGTAATGCCTGATTCAATCAAATTCTTTCAAAGCCGGCTACATCCTCACCTCATGAAACAGATAGCAGCTGACCACCACCTGGAGGAAGTTGTAGACCACCAGTGTCTTCTGGAGCTGCATCGGCTTCTTGTCGACCATGTACCGGGGCCCCCATTTCAACACGAAGTATAAGTATAGGCCGAGTATTGTTAGTCCAGGGAATGGACTCTTGATGAGGAACCAGTCATTGGTGCGGGGATCTGAAATTAGAAATTGTAGTTTCGTTATTATAAAACCTTAGACAAATGTAAAGTTGACTTTTTGAAAATTTAACCATAGAAGAGCGTTATCTATCACTACACGACTGCCCAAAAAAACAGAGAGTGTAAATGTGTTCAAGTTCATGTATGTTTGTATGTGGGTAAGTGAGTATTTTTATTCCACCATAACTTCTAAATGCCTTAACGGGTTTGGATGTATGGGGTACCGTTAGAACCCTTATATCATCCCGAATGACACTGGATATATTTTTTTTCAATTAAATCAAATCAATATGACGACAGTACGACGCCACTTTTAAATGTGAAAAAAAATAATAATTTGTCTTCAATTATTACAATACGGGTATTAAATGAAAGGTCTTGATGAGCACATTCCAAAACTCTAATAATTTGTCACTAAAATGAGTGATTTTTTTTTAAACGACTGCCAACAACGAACTAAAAAGTTAAAATAACAAGTGTCTTTGCTGTCGGGGGACCTCTTTGACTAAAAATTGTTCCACAAAATGGTCCCTTTACTACAATGACTCTTGTTATTACCCGACAGCAAGGAAAGGGTTATGTTTTTAACATTTTTGTTCGTTTTTAACAGGGCAGTCGTGTTTTTAATAAAAAAATATGGATGTAGGTTTATGAATAAATTGTGTATTAACTCACCAGCTAAATCAACGAATAGATATTGGTAAGTTTTGGATATGGAGTTGTTTGCTAGTGCCATTTTGTACTCGTGTGTTCAATGCTTTAGTGAGGAGAGCACGGCTGCATTGTTACTGCAACCGCCAACTGTTTATGTCTGAAATTAAAATAAAACGTATTTAATTCTAAATAATATACTAGAAAAAATAGGACTCGCTTCTACATTGGTGAGATGGCGCTGGCTTGCAGCGTAAGAGTTGATATACTAGAAGAAATTCGACGTTCTCACCAGTGACTCGGTAGCTCAGCGGTCAGAGCATTGGACCGGATATCCAAAGGTCGCGGGTTCGATTCCCGTCCGAGAACATGATCTGGTGCGAGTCCTATTTTTTCTAGTATATTATTTAGTATTATATAAAATAGCATTGTAATTGCTTAAATCTCAAAATTTAAAAAAAAAACGTATTTAATTGTCTGCGTGGTGGGTTTTGGCCCATGCTCCTTATCCACCCTTAAGGAAGGACTGTGTCTGTATCCCAGCAGTGGTGACTGTCGATATATTTAATTGTACATTCGCGAGTCCTGTCGCTCGTCTGTAAGCTACTTAAGATGTATAATATTGGTTATATAACGCATACATGTACTCTTAAGAAGTTCGTAATTGAATTCATTTAAAAGATCTTGTAACCTGTGATAACTGAAAGATATGCTTTCATTTGCTTAAAGTTTAGCTTAGTAACAAATTATTGAAGAGTAAGTTCGATATTATCTTTTCAGAACCAGGTTTTAATTCACACAGAAAGGTGAAAGGTGGTATATCGACCTCCCTATTCATTAAATAGGTCAATGTTGAATGTGTAAAACACTTTTACCTAAATCGTCGTCTATATTTTATAGTTCAAGTTTTATCGTAGTCAAGGCAAGTTTTATCCAAAGCTAACACAATTTTATCTCGTTTAGGCTTCTCATAGAATCTCATAGGTCTAATCAAAGATATTCTTATTTCGAAGTTTTATTGAGAATATACGATAACGATTAATAATAGCAAGGGTCGTTAAAATTAGATACACACTTACTATACACAACACTGCAACCACACTTTCAATGGAAGACATAATAAAACCAATCGTTCACAACACTACATTAAAATAAAAGCTATCTAGAATGAGGTCTAAATCATTTTGGAGCGTAAATACGACCGCTTCCCTCAAAAGCGGGAGCGGTACTGAGCTTTCTCCCCACCTTTTGCTTTGCGGGCTTTCGGCAGACATAGGGGTGGGTGTTTTGGGGTGAGGGTAAAACAGAGTGTTGAAATTACTCAACTTGAATCATTTTGATATTTGAAAGTGTCGTTTTATTTCAACCTTGACCGGACCTTTCAACCAGCTTGGAGAAATGGAAATGTCTTGCAAATTATATAATTATCCTGAAAGCTCTCCTAATTCATAACTAGTGGCTTCGTGAGCTCTACAGCACCCTACACCTCGCGTTAAAAAGTAGCTCAAATTGTATGTTGTTTAAAAAAGAATAAATACTATACGCAATCGTAAGTTCTGTAACAACTTTATTGATTTCAAATTTCGAATATTGGCCAGAATGATTTGATTGATTTTGAACTATGAGGAGAACAAACGGACATTCGGACACCGGAAGGACATACGAAAGCATTTTTGCCCAAGCTGATTAGGCCGGCTGGAAACGCTTCGCTCGCGCTTCGCCCTCGCTTGGTCAATTACATTAAAATATATTTAACTATTTCTAAAACTTAGTGTTAGAAATGAGTAAACATGGATTTATTATTAACTAGCGACCGTCCGCGACTTCGTCTGCTTGATCAGTTATTTCTCTATTCCTCGGGAACAGTACTGTTTTTCGATAAAAGGTACCCTATGTCCTTCTCTGTACCACTGACAACGTGTATGCAAAATTTCATGATGATCGGTTGAGTAGTTAAGACGTGAAGGCGAAATGAACAAACAAACTTACTTTCGGATTTATAACATTGATTATAATAAGTCTATGGTTCACAAACATTAACTTACATGAGAAAATTTATTACAAAATTATATTATTTTGCAACAATGAATATAGGTACCTAAACTTCAAACATCATACATGTCTTAATTCAGCATTTTCCTCGGCATTTATACAACCAGAACGCAATGACCCACTACACCCCCCTGCGGGAACCACTGTTCGTACTAAAAGGGCGGAGAGACTGACTCAGAAGGCTCTCCAAAAACTGGTTGTCGATACTTAAGACAAAGTTACGGCATGCGCGTTACTTGGACCTTAACTTGTTAGATTAGAGGTTATATTGCCTTTCCATTAATAATTATATAAGTTTGTCGAACTGTTTCGAAACCCCTGCCCTGAATAACTTGGGTTGAGATTGCCTTTCGGAGATCCCTCTATATATACTTATTTAGTCTTCCTTTCAATGGTTGACTAATCACTTGTAATATACTCGTTTTTAACTATTTATCAGGTGGTGATAGGCAGCATGATTCAAACCAAATTTATTTCGAAACCGGTTTCGTACAAAGACAATTTTTTCGTCATTCGTAACTGGTTACGAACATACCGTTTCTATGCGGCCAAAGGGAAATATTTGAAAATCGATGCCCTGCTACCTACCTATGTGGGAATATCATTTTTTTATATGGAAGATTGTGGGGGCCAAACAAGCCTATGGTAAATGTATGTGTATAAATATGTTATTTTTTTCAATGAAAACCTCTTTTCCTACTATAATCAGAATTTACACTTTATTCCTTTAGCTACAAAACTTAACAATCTCTACCAACTGTTAAATTCAAAATTTCTAAACTCATTAATTCAGTATAAGCTGTTACAAGCACTTGTGAACGTCAAAGAAGCTACGCCATCGGTTCTCAAACTTTAAGCGGGAGACCTTGTAACGAGAAAAACCGGCAAGAAACTCGTCAAGGGCTTTTTTCTCCCGGTATATTGCATACAGAGTCGTCAAAAATTGAAAAATGACCTCAGCATTTAAAGTGAAGTCATTTTCCATCACAATAATCAACAAAGTTCATATTAAATGGGTAGGTATTGCAATTAATTAACTATCTACATATCGGATAGGCAATTGTGAGAGCTAGCTAAGAGTGGAATGTATAACGTTACTCTTAATAAACATTCTTCTTTAAAGAAAAAGTTGAATGACTAGCTTCAATAATCTGGGAACTCTCTTTTTAATAAATTTGGATTTAGTTAACGTAACACAAATTTAAATACGATGGAAAGAGACAAATCACAAAATAAATTCTCATTCACTTTGTCTGTAAGGCCGTTAAAGTGGTAAGGTTGACATACTATGCCAAAGCTTTACTTTTACTACTTTCGCGTTTTGTTTCGAAGATAAAACATGTTACATGATCGATACTACAGAATAGTGGGTACTATATAATAGCTTGTATAGCAATTATTGTTCCCGAGTTAGTTATTAGCAGTCAACTTGAGCTGTTTTAACGATTAATAAGCGTGACTGGATGTGTGTGGAAATACGTATACAGTGTCATACGCTATGAGTACAGTTGGCAGCGCGTAAGAAATGGTTTGACGTCAGTTTTGCTAACTATTTAATTATTGTCAATCAATCTCGGTTGCTCCGGCGCATTACAATGTGCACGTTTGTCAATATTACTTTCTATAACGTTCATAACACAGATCGTATTAACTTAACATATCCGTAATCTGCTTCTGATCTGGTATATAGGGACCATCAAACTGAACAACTTTTACTATGGGGCCAACTCTGAAATCGCTAAAAAAAATCAGCCGTTTCATACATTTTGATATTTTCGATTTTAATTTTGTACGAAACAGCTGATTTTTTTTTTCGCGATTTCAGAGTTTGTTCCATAGTAAAAGTTGTTCAGTTTGATGGTCCCTATTCGGTCCTATTCGGCATTAGGGGTATTTTTGTAACACCTTTTATACAATCAATTTTCTCCCAACATTTTCGCAATATACAAAGACTAGACGACTTCGCGAGGTGGAGACTTTGTAGCTCTACCATGAGTTGATGCAAACTGTTTCCGCTAATGTAAACTATCGGATATACTGCTCATAGTCAATGCGAGTGGAAGAGAGAAAACGATAGTTTACGGTATCGAAAACAGTTTGCATTAACTCATGGTAGGGCCACTATATAGTGACCTGTATTACAGGTCTTACTCTGCCGTACTCAGAGACATCAATTAATTTTTGGTGCTATCTCTTTCTTTTCCATAGTGATAGTATAAGACGACACGATACTTAATGAAGCATTAAACTTAATTGACGTCTCTGAGTACGGCAGTTAGTCACCTATTTTGTTATTAGTTATTAGCTTGTCCTGCTTTTATGTTTTGGTTTGTGGTGAGAAATAAACGTTTTTATTATTATTTTATGACTATTTTACAGCTGTTTTACAGTTTTTAATTTCATGATTTTATCCCCGACCTTAAATTTTTTATGGTGAATAAATAAGGAGCCTTTATAACGACAGAAACACCAGGGCCCTATATAATAAACGTGATAATTTGTCACCTGTCATGACAATTTTATACCCATTGCGTCGACTATTTTGAAAATAGTTCAAACTACTCATAGCAACACCGCAACGTAAACCAATTGACAAATTGTCACAACATCATCCCCAGGGTCCTATTAAATTTGATATGTTTGGGATGATGTTTGTTGATTCTTCTACAGGATATCCTGTATACTAGCTTTACACCATACGAAGAAATTTTACTTTAGGTACACATAGTACGTACACCTATTACGTATGTACGTAATCATAACATATTTTTCCTAGACACTACAATCAAAAAATGACATCAACTAATTATGATGTACGCTACTATGATACATCAATAATTACCAATGTTGCAAGAAATCACAGTCCAAAGTTCAGTTTGTCGCAGTTGACGTGCAGTTCGTAAAACTAAATTGGCAGTTAAGCCAAACGAGACTCCATTGGACAAATATTTTTATAGAAGTTAAAAAACAAAACACGTTATACTTATAAGGAAATAAATAGAAGATGCTCGAAGAATTTACATAAATATGTTCATAAATATCTTTTTTTATGGTATTGCAGCTTTCTAGAAAAATGGATTTTCCGCATAATTTTCGCCAGCAGGCTTGATTGTCCCTACTTGAGTCGCTGCTCCGCCATTGCCCATGGAACGGCTCAGCGGTGACTTGGTTAGGTATAAATGATGTTATTAAATAGATTCTTACTAACATAGGTTAAGTTTCACTAACATAAAATGAGTCCTTGTTACTTAAATAAACTAAATTTTATTACTAAAATTTTGTTATTTATTCAACTGCGTTTCAGTTTTCAGGTGCAAACTCGCAAGAAATCCCAAAATTTTTAATGATATATTAAACATATTATGTAGAACTCACGGATTTTAATATTTTGTGCTAATGTTACAAATCTTTTATTGACTAATTTATTTCAACGTTATTAGCTTAACGTTTAAAAAAAATGGTCCATAAAATCACATGAGTTCAGAAAAAAGTCTCATCTAAGTAAGACTTTAGTAATGCTGTAATACGCTGATATGTGTCATGTCAATATTACCAATGTTGAGGCGATAAATCTGATAATAAAGATTAAGGTTTAAGTTAATCTTATTTTTGGTTACAAAAAAACTAACGCAATAATACTTTTTCAGCCAAGAAAAAAAAATCTAATCATATAATTGTATTAAAATATACTAATTATTATCTTTTCCTACTATAATCATGAACATCACTAGTTACATACTCATAACATAATCAGCTGATGTTTGAAAAAATAAGGTTAGGAAGTATTAACAATGTACTTACACTACCGACTGTTGAATGTCGCGTTTTGTTTTAGTCGGTAAGTTTAGTACAAGAACTTGAAATTGAAAATGAAAAATTCATCCTTCAAATAAGCTCACATTATAAGCATTTTTAAATCGTCAATTCTTTTACCCTCCCACCATTATGAGGTCTTTTAGCTGACAAGAAAAATGGGCGCAAAAAACTTATCAGCTTTATCAGAAAGAACAATATTTACAAATATGTATATCGTTTCCAGACATTACATTCATACATGTTACAATCAACATAGATTAATAAATAAATAACAAGTAATGATAATATATAGTTTAGCAAATGTAATAACATTATTTTGATTTCCTATCATCTGTAAAAACAAAATGAATAAAATAAAACATGCATTTATAAAAACTCTACCGTTCTAAGAAATTTCAAGATCTGGTATTGTCCGTGAAATTTATAATCGACTTCGGATAGTCTTTATGACCATGAACTGTAAGTGACCGACGACTGTAACCTACTTCACTGTCAATTTACCACCTACGTTTACAATCGCCGTCTAGTAGACAACATATTTTATGCATCGATTGACTTATGACCCTTTTTTGTGGGAAATAAAATTTCAACCCATTACATAGCGATGCCGTTAGTTACAACTGATACTCGGTGGGTACGCCCTCTTTTACAAGGTGGAGTGTGTCAAAAGAGCTGTTATCAGTTGTCTTTTTGGGTTCCGTACCAAAATGGTAAAAAGGAACCCTTATGGTGCGACTCAGTCTGTCAGTCTGTCTGTCTTTCACAGCTGGATATCTCGAGAACTACTAATTCTATCAATGTTTGGAATAGTTTTAGATGACGCTTGCCCAACTATTTTGCAAATAAGAGAGAAATTAAATTATTTAAATATTTTTTGCAACAGGGACTGAAAGGGGGTCTTAAAATTCGAAGTGAGGCTACTAGGACATATGGGGTCTCATATGAAAGAGCGAAAGAGCGCTGCTTGCAGTTTTCGACTTTTGATGAAAAATGTAAAAAATACCGTTTATCTCCGAAGTTTGCATAGAGAAATAATTTTATGTGATAAAAGTATATGTAAAGATTACAGGAAAAATAAAACAATGTCTCTTAATAGTAAACTTTTTCAGAATGATGGTACGGAGCCCTCGGTGCGCGAGTCCGACTCGCTCTTGACCGTTTTTTTTTCAATACGACGTGATGTTGTGATTAGGGAATAACAAGGGAGTAATCTCCATTCCGCTGTTACTTCCGTACATTTGCGAAAAGGAAGCGTTTTTTTTCACTCTGAAACTTTTTTCTATTAATAAGGGAGCTTATTCCTACCATTAAAAAAATATTCAGCTATTTTTTTTATTCAGAGAATTCCCATTACACATGTGGCCACTTCGTAGTTTAATTAAAGTGTGTCATTACTAAAACAAACTATTTCACGTACAATCATTAATCAGCTGATATTTCTATCATCATTTTTTTTAAGCAATAGTCGAATGGTTATCTATTGACTATAGTATGCCATTCCGGTCGACTGAATCATCGTTCGCATCGTGTCATTACGATATTATCAACCAAGAACGGATTGATCATAGAATGATATTGACATGTAATCAATGGTGGTGTTTAATTACTATTTTGATAACTTTTATCTTTCACTAAAAAAAAATAACTTTCTGTTGTAACGGCTTTATTGCTTCTTTAATTAAATCTCAATATTCTTTTTAAAGTGCATAATTTTAGAAATAGTCTTTAGTATGACAGTATGGCATCGTTCAAGTATGAAAAAACTGAACAAAAAACTTGTTGCAAATACGCAATTGAATTTGTCGACATCAGCCATTTTTTATTGTCCCCACTGTTGGGGCATAGGCCTTTCTTATGGGTGGAAAAGGAGGATGGGCCATAACCCACCGCCCAATGCAGATTGGTGGGTGCTAACGACTGCAAATGCAGCCGAGACCAACGGTTTAATGTGCCTTCCGAAGCACGGAGGCTCCTCCAATCTAATTTACTTTCCCTTTTAAATAAATAAAGAGAAAAAAGTTAATGTAAAAAATAAAAAGTTAATAGTTAATGGTCATGTAAATTACTGTCCCCAACTGCTAAAAAAACTAACTTTCAATATCACTCGTAAGCTACCTCGTTTATCTAGAATTCTAGATATTCATTGTTCTCTCCTAATCGTTGCAAAACTAACCTAGGCCTTAACTCTCATCTTTATAGGTTGCAGTCGCAGTATAATACTGTTAGTAGAAATAAGGTGATGGATTTATTTAAGTTACGATTGCCTGCTTTTAAAAAGCAACTATTTGTGTCACTTGGCACTTAAATTATCGCACATTTCTCCATTGTTTGTTTTTTTTCCCTTTCTGTTTTCGTTACAATAATTATTATAATATTAGTAATTTTAGGTAAGTATAATTAATTTAACATAGGGGATGATTCCTGCCCCCATTCCAAATAATTCAGTTAAGCTTTCCGTGGCAGCCTATAATTAAGTCAACACCATGAATAGTTATTAAATATACAATGTAATTCATAGCATGTAAGGGTGTATGTACTTGTTGGTTGTCCAAATAAATAAATAAATAAATAAACTACTAATATGTATCGAAGTAAACTGCTAATTACGTCAATGGCCCTTTCTCCATATTAAAGGCCATGCACACCATAATGTGCCACACATACCATAATGTGTCATACATCCCGACGGCTGATGTCGATCATGCCATTTCCTTCTTGTCGTCATTGGAATATACATTATGTGAATGCGAGTTGATGATTATTAGGTACTTACATACTGTATGTTGCATCCACACCGAAGTTACATTTTGTAGCGCAACGTTTCAAAATGTTAGTGGGCAACAATGGCAAACAAAAAAGTCCTTAAAATAGCCGTGTTGTTCCAAAAGTTATCCATTTGCAGTTACCATTTTGCAAAATGTTGCTCCACAAAAAATAACTTTGACGTAGAATGTGGATGCACCATAATGTTCGATGACTTGTTAAGTTGTAAAAATACAACGTGTTACAAAATAACTCTGAAATAGCGAAATAAAAATCAACTGTTTCATACAAAAATTAAAATCGAAAATATCAAAATGTATGAAACAGCTGATTCTTTTTTCGCGATTTGAGAGTTGGTCCCAATAGTAAAAGTTGTTCAGTTTGATGGTCCCTGTATACCATATTCGGCATTAGGGGTATTTTTGTTACATGTTGTATATTAAATGGACTGTTTGCAGTATTTTAAGATTCAAGTTTAATGTGCAATATGTGTATTATATTAATTATTGATAGTTGAAAATCAAAAAACTTAGTTTGCGGGCTCATTAGAGATAAAGCATTGTAAACTTAGGTGGAGCCAATTAAACCGTTAATCACTTTTACTTAAAGTTTTGCTTAAAAAGGGGAATCAGGACAAAACTACGATAATGTAAGAAAATAAAATAATGTTTATCACATCTAACCTAACCCCTTACTAATAAAAATTGTATAGCAGATGTATAGTTACATTAGAAAGGGACAAAACACTGCGTAACTATTCATCTGCATGCAATACAATCTTTATTAGTAAGGGGGAAGTATAAACCTAACAGTTTCGATTGTCTTCTATCCATCCTTCCGTCTTCCACCCAGTTAAGAGACTTTCAATTCTAAGGTCCCAGGTTCGATTTACAATAGAGTAAAATGTAGTTTTTCTTTTTCGATATTATTGCCTATCTAGATGATTATTCACAATACATTCGCTGTAGGCACTTATCTGGTTCGTAAGTGCAGCGCAAGTCAGGCTTAGCGTGGAAAGAATACGCGTTCTACCGAATCTCACATCACGACAACGCAATTTTACAACAGCTAGGTACATTTCAAACAACTGCATGCAACCGCTTTTTAAGTGACATCTTCTTCACAACACGGAGTGTGGTTATTTCCATTGTAGGTCATGTTCTGTGGTTTACAGAACTCTGTTTGAAAACCATCTGCGGCTGAGATTTGCCGTGCGTTTAGTGGTTAAATTACTCGAACGGTTGTTATTGACCCAAAATTAGAATCACTGTTAGATAATTGTTACTGTGCAAACAAGTTTTTATAGGGTTATGGCCCTTCTTTGCTTATTTAGTTACAGTGTTTTTAAGGGAAAATGGTTTAGATGGCTGATAACGGAATGGTTATTTGATGTACATACCAATGATGAAATTAAGTAACATCAAAGGATGCATAGCGGATATAAGATTTTTTTTTCTAATTAGGAAGTTTGTAATTTAATGCAGACGATAAGAGACTTTATAAGATCACAAATTTTTAATTTCTTATAAGAAACTGTTTTTCTAACAAAATTAATACATCTTTTATTATTTATATAACCTTAGTAAATAATAGAAGGAATCACGAAAAAATGACGAAAAATCTGTTACAAACATGTACCTATAAAATGGCTTGCTTATATTCTTATTCGTATAGTTTCTTTTAATTGATAAAAATCTAAGAAATACATGAATAATTTCCTACGAATAAGTTACGGTAGCATTATTTGCATATTAACAATAAAGTTTGGTTTTTGGAAATTTAAAACAAAATGACGTGTTGAAAGTATGAAATATAAGTCTATGGTTGGAAGTCAAATTCATCATCTATTTATAATTAACCCAAGGTGCTGCATCATTGTTTAAAAATATTAAACATTATTATGTATAATTAAAAATATATTATGATGATGGACGGCTGTCTGACATCCTGAAAAGTCAACCATGTTTCTTAATTGTTAGTGCCGAAGACAATAGTTTTACCTATATGTCGCAGCCAACCAGCTTAATCAGTCGTTCAATTAACGGCCTAGCCTTTTCATTTAACGGCGCCGTTTGATCAGCGACCTAAATGATATCTAGCTATCTAATTAGATGACTAGGCAAACATTGAAATATAGTTCCGTTTACCTAAGACCTAAGTTAACCTAGACCGTTGTTAACAGATCTGCCAATATGGCGTCGACCAGCTGTGATATTTTTGGTGTTTCTCACTATTTAACGAGATTATAGTTCAAAGGAAGTGTGTGGTTATAAAAATAGTGTACAAATTATTTGCTATCGAACGTTTTAAGAAAGTTTTGACTTGACAAAATTTTATATTGGATATGATCAACATCAGTAAAGGTGTTTTTGTAATTTTTTTTCGACAATTTACGCGACATGTGGGTATAATGATACAGTCATAAGTTTAAATATAAATTCGATTTGCTTTTTACGGCCTAAGCAATGCTTAGTAAGCATCTGTCAGCCCGTTACACAACTGTTGTTTCAGATGCATTGGCTAAATGTCATTTAAGCCGGTAATTAAACAGCGCTGTTCAATTTAATGACTAGGCCGTTAATTGAGTGGCTGATTAAACCAATTGACTGCGACATATACATTATACTTACAGTGCAAAATTTATTATTAATTTGCATGCCATGTGGTGAAATACAGATTAAGCTACATATATAATATAATATATTAAATTTCTTTGTACTAACTGTATTTGCAAATAAATGGAATTGAATTGAATTGCAAGATAGTAAACTGAAGCATACAAATTTGAGCTATATTACTATATTACAGGGTTATTTGTAAAACACCAACAACCTCGCAGGAGTTGATTATAAACATCAATAAACAAAAACTTTTGTTCTTTACGACTTTTTAGACAAAAAAATACCGACATTTTATACAAATGTCCGAACAGCTGATCGAATTTTAAAAGTGAACTAAGTAACTTAACTAAGTTTAAATATGACTTCGTCTAACAGAGCTTGAATAAATGATTTTTTTATGTAATTTCTGTTCCATTTTCAAATTAATTATATTTAGAAATAAAACACTTTTTACGGATTACAGCGCGTATATTATTAATTCAGGTGTTGTTTTAGAATTATTTAGTTTGTATTTATTGGTTTTTTAGAATTCCCGACGTTTCGACACCTTTCCAGGGGCCGTGGTCACGGGAGGACTAAAGCAAAAAGGCTGCTCATATTTTTGTGAAATTACCCGCTCGAAAATTTTATAAAAATGTATGCAAGTTAATTATATTTATTAGTAATTTTTAAATTGCTTGGTTAAATAAAAAAAAAAAACATAATTGTGGAAGACGTCACCCAAATCTGTGTTCGAATGTAGGTTAATGTTAATAATTCGAAGGTCTAAAACCGTTAGTTGTAGAGTGTGTTATAGAATATGTATGCGGCGATGTCAGTTAGATAAATGGGAGATGTTCTTGGTATTTAAAGTACATTGTTGAGCGTCGGCTGCAGTATCCCATCTTTGTTCGTATAAAATTCAAAATTCAAAACTCATTTATTCAGTCTAGGCTGTTACAAGCACTTGTGAATGTCAAAGAAGCTACGCCATCGGTTCGCAAACCCTAAGCGGAAGACCTTGTAACGAGAAGAATCGGCAAGAAACTCGTCAAGGGCTGCTTTTTTCTCCCTGTATATTTCATACAGAGTCGTCAAAATTTGATAAATGAGGTCGGCATTTAAAGTGACGTCATTTTCCATTACAATAATTAACAAAGTTTACATTCAATGGGTAACCCACTGGATGCGTAGTGTACCTATGGAACCATATGTGACACGCGATAACCACTTGCGTGAAGTTGCGTCTAGCGTAGACGAACCCGCACAACCAATCGGATAAGGAACCCTTATAGTTACAGAGCTAGTGACAAAATACTGCAAGAGGTATCTCAAGGCCGATCATTCAATATGATAATAGTGTTTAGGGTGTTCGTGAGGCAGCATCTATACTCGCAAGGTAGAATTTTTTTTATAAATTATGCATAATTTATAAACTGCTTAATAGCAGGAATTTTAAGCCTTGAGAAAGCTCTTGTACCGACCTCAAAATTGTGACACTTACGTGGCGTGCTGATCCATTCGAATCGGGATGTTCCATTATAATGCGGTCTGACTACCTATGGGCCTTGAGATACTTCTTGCAGTATTTTGTCACTAGCTCTGTAACTAAGGTATTAGAAGAGAGATCAAGACCATAACTGCCAAATAGAATTACTTAAAAAAAACATGCAAATAAGTAGTCAAGAATTTCATGTCGCATACTAGAAGCGATGGTTGTATTTTATACACTAGATTCTAGGTCACTCTTGGTTTCCAAACGCCTGGAACAAGTTTTATGACAAAATCGGTATGTCTCTAATGAAACTGACAAACGCTGTTGTTTGCAAAAGTAGTAAAATTGATGTTGCGTAGAAAGTCGATACCTACCTATTTTAAATGTCAGTCAACTAACACTGTATTGATTCAGTATTTCAGGTGCTAGTGAGGCTTTAATAATATACTATAATGTGAAAAAACCATTGTACACTATCTTTACTTACTCGTTTATTTATAACTCCTTAAAGCAGAAAATTGATAATTACGACTTCCGTGGTCGAGTGGCTTTGTACACCGGTTTTCAAGGTGTCGCCATCTCTGAGGTCCCGGGTTCGATCCCCGGTTGGGTTAATTTAGAAAACGAACTTTTCTACATATATTGGCTCAGGTTTGGGTGTTTGTGATACCACTGTTGTTTCTGATTTCCATAACACAAGTGCTTTAGCTACTTACTTTGGAATCGGAGCAATGTATGTGATGTTGTCAAATATTTATTTATTATTTAATTGTTGACTAAAAAACTAAAGTAAGCAATAAGGCCAACAAAAAACAACCGGAGTGTACCAAAATTAAACTAAGAATTGCTATTATTATAATCTTCTGAATAAATAGAGAGTTGCAATTGGTATAGCAATATGCATTCGAATAGTAAAACCTATGATTCTGCGTGTACGCAGATTGCGAAGTAAGCAAACACCACTTAGTATAATTTCCGTCGTAGACATATCTTTGCAACCCAATATCCTAGTTAAATTGCAAGCAAGTGTACTTAGACTGGCAGTATATTGCACCATGTGACATACATAACCTTAACTATAATTATTTAGGTAGGTACTAAATCTTGCAAAATAATAATGGGACATTAAACTATCTGTTCTTTGTTGAAACAACTTACACTAATGAATTTTAGTAGTTCCCTACAAAATGTTTTTTTTACTAACTTAAAGAATGATGAACCCTAGGCCACATCTAGCAATGAGTCCTACATAATTGGTAAGGTCTTCAAAAGAAGATTTTATTACATGACAGCAAATGTCAACTATTAGAATTTTAGGAACTATAAAACTCTGAACATAACAATATAATAACTTTAGTGACCTAAAACTCAGAAAATACTAACAATTGATATAAATAATGTTAGCAATAAATATATATCTTAAAAAGACCTTTCTAACGATACCACTCATCATCATGGAGGAGGGATAGATTAACTTCCATAGACAGTGAAACGTTTTAGACTTTAATGACATATATCTCTGGAAATACCATAGACTCAGAAATTTTTTCGCATTATTGATAAAAAGTATGTTAGCCGCTAATATATTTTTCATAAAAAAACCTTTATAATAATATAATCTAATCTCAGAGGAGAGTTAAATCAACTCCCATAGACAGTGGAACATTTTTATACTTTAATTACTTGAAATCCGAAAATACTAACAATTGATATAAAGTATGCTGTAATATGGAGAAGACCCAAAGGAAAAAGAAAGAGGGGAAGACCCTCTTCACGATGGGAATATGATATAAAAAAATCGCTGGCTCAAACTGGGGACAAACAGCACAGGATAGAGAGAAATGGGCATCCTTGGAGGAGGCCTTTACCCAAGCTGGGGACTATGCTAATTAAGTATTTTATTTTTATTACTAATTTGTTAATTAACTAAAATTTAAGCAGTATATTAATAAAATCTAGTAAGATAACAAATTAGGTTTTATGTTGGAATGTAGTTTAGCATGGTAGAACAGGCTTTTTATTTTATTTATTTATTTTTACAGCAAATATTTATATTAAGAAGACCAGTCCAATGATTCACTACTCATTGTTAGAAGGTGTCTAGAGACCAACTGCTTATTGCTTTCCCATCATCCTTTAAGACAGGGGCTTTCAAAGTGGAAGGTGCGCTCCCAGGGGGGGCGCTGATACTTTCCAAGGGGGGGCGCGGGACACCTGTGTAGTTAAGGACCTTATATAAAGATAACTAAAAAACCTGTTATTAACCTAAAATTTTCTGGGTAGAGGGGAAAATTTTTTGGAAGAAAGGGGCGCCCAAATATGTTATGGAACCCCTGCATTAAGAGCTGATTGTATTTAAAAAAAAAAATATCTCAGAGTACTTATTAACTTTTGTTGAGCGTAATCTTATCCACCCAATTTTTTTTTAACCCTGCATTTTTATTTACCAAACTTTATTTGCAATTGAATTCCCTAATAATACATTTTTATTATTCATAAACAGTTAATTAAAATAACAAAGTCCCATATTCAGCGTTCTATGCCGTCAAAGATACATTCATGTTGTATTTCTCACGCAATTGGACGTATCTCTACATTCACTTAGCAAAATGCTTTAAGAAACAGGCTGTTATCGTGTAATCTCGTGACGTTTATTATCATGCGTGTAACTTTCGACTTCTAATCCACTTTCGTTGTAATAACACAAAAACTAAAGCTCTATTACGTGGCTAGAAAGTTTGTTCATGAGATCGTATTTATTGTACAGAACACTGCTCAATTTAGCCGAAAACAGTTTTCTCAAACGATTTTCAACTTCATGAACAAAGTATAAAGTTGAATATGATATTGATGATGAAAACAAGCAGTGAAACATCATATTTCGAAAATTAATTGAGTCTTAGAATCAATGACTCGCTCCTATTGGTAAGTTCAATCGTGCGTTGATCACAAGATATTGCATAGTATTGTTTGTGTTACATTTTTTCAGCTCATAGTAGGTATCTTCTTTTATAATTAGTGAAAATAAAAATGTTAATTTTATTCACAAAACTGAGCTTTTGTAAAAGTTTGTAACTAAAAAGTCTTAAAACAAAAAAATCTTAAAAATAAGAATCATTAAACACGACAAGGAATTTGGTTTTAATTTTCATTTTTATTCAAGTTCCTAAAGTCACGCAAGCCTGTTTATTATTTTGGGAGAGTTGTAATATTGGAAGTTACGTCACATCACATTTGATCAGCATCGCTAGGAAAGTGAGAGGTACAATACTTAAATAATTTGAAACTTAAACTTAGCATTTTTGTTGTTGTACAGTTACTTAATTACCATATTGTTCATTTGAAACCAGTAATTGAAAATAAACACATTTTGCTTCTACTGAATCCAAAAATTTCAACTACCTACACGTGGACTTACGACAAATCAGGGTTGGCAAAGAAATGTTACTTAAAAAATCGATGTGTATTTTAATTCCAAAATATTATTGAAAACAAAATTTAAGAAACAAAAGGCGGGCCAGAGCTAACTCTGACTGACTAATTATGCCTCTAACCCGATACTCCTATTGGCAACCCTATTTTTTATAATTTATTTATTTTTATAAAATCAGTAAGCAATAAATCGAGTTCGGGGTTTGCCGGACGGTTTTTTTTTACATTTTTCATCAAAAGTCGAAAACTATGCAGCCTAAAAAAATTATTGAGAACATCCTCAATTGCGCATGCAAGCAGCGCTCTTTCATATATCCCATATGCCTTAGTAGCCTAACATAGAATTTTTGAAACCCCCTTTCAGTTCCTGTTATAAAAAAATATAAATATTTTTATTTCTCTCTTAATTGCAAAATAGTTGGGCAAACGTCATCTGAAACTATTTCAAGTTGATAGCATTAGGTAGTAGTTCTCGAGATATCCAGCTGTGACAAACAGACAGGCAAACTGACTGCACTTTTACCATTTTGGTACGGAACCCCCTGAAAAAATAACATCAAGAAGATTTTGGTCGTTTCTAGCTTCGATGCCAAGGTCAGTAATCATTAATTCTTTTAGGTACAGTCGAGTTCATAAATACGTAAGCACTTTTGACAGATGTTGACATTTATTACAAAGGCATAAGGTTGATGAACTGTCTAAGGTGCGTACATATTATTGCAATGAACTCGACTGTACTTAGACATGTACGGAAAGCTATGTTTCGCACAATTGATGTCGATGGATCAAAAAATGATTTATATTTTAGCCGACATTATATGCAACACTAGCGCCACTCGCGCAAAAAATAATTACCGTGTATATACACAATTTATTAAAAATCCAAGCTGAGGCTCAAGACGGTCCACTCGCAAAATATCAATTGTTATTTATAAACACACAAACTCAGTGACAAATAATTGTTTGCAATTTTGGTGCTGAAAAAAGCTAAAAACGGCAGCCGTTTTGTTTTTCGTCGAGAAAAACCACAATAAATTATCTTTCATTAAGTTCGTGTATTTATAAATAATAACTAGTATTTATATTTTGCGAGGGGACTATCAGCTTTGATTTTTAACAAATTGTTTAACACGGTTATTATTTTTTTGCGGGAGCGGCGCTAGTGTTGCATATTATGTCGCCTTAATAAATATGCTTACACCCGCATTTACAAACATTACTATAGGACTAAATTACATTACTATAGGAATAAAGGCTTCGACCTCCGGTCTCGGACTTTATTCCAGCTTGTCCTTCAAGGGCTGCAATGCTGACCGTGCTGTGATGGCCTGGATCTGCACTAAGCTCCGCCTTCGGCCATCATCATCGCTGCCAACAACGCAGTCATTATAGACCGCGGTAGTAATGTACTATCATATAGCTCTTATCAATTTAAAATGAGACGCTACAGTTGCAATTTCAAAGTTAAACATCAACAAAATGCTAAAAAATTTCGTTTGTCTCTTAACGCGAAGGCTTTACGTATCAAATTCGTTTGTACAGTGAGTAAAAACGTGTAACTTGCGTGTCAATATGGCATTGGGATCTGAGAAATCAGCATTGTTATTAAGTACTTCTGATTCATAATTTCCTGTGAAGAGTTACGTCTTTGATAGGTCAATATCAGCGATACTGCTCACAAATTATCTAAGATATAATCTCGAACTAAGGATAATCACAACAACTCGCAGTAAGTGGTAAAAGAAAAATAAATTCGAACCCTTTTGCTAATTCGGTTAAATATTGGTCTATGACCACAACACTGTTGTATGCAATGTTTACACGGAATAATTCCGTGTTAAAAAAAGTAAAACCTGATAAAAAGATTAACAAACAAAGACAGCTTCAAACTAAACAGATCTAAAAAGCAAGAAATAATATTCAAATCTATACTTAATTGAATATTATTTTTAAAAAACGTCTATGAAAGTTTATATTGAATATGGCCTTTCTTATATACATATGGCCTTTTTTTTTCTTATATACAAAAGTTATGCACGAAAATCCGTAACAACCTCATCATCTAAATCGGTTCTTAAACAAAAAAGTTATGCACGAAATTCCGAAAAAGCTTGTGCAATCTTGAAAACTACTGAACCAATTTAAAAGTCATTCAAACCAAAAAAAATATCATCATAATCAGTCCATATAAAATGTCCAATCGAATTGAGAACCTATTCCTTTTTTTAATTTGTGTAAATTAAAAAATCAAAAACAAAAGTATAAATATAAAAGGTATTAATTTTTAATGTTTGTTGCGAAGTTTGTTATTTGATATTTTATTATTATTATTAGGTTGCTTTCTCGTTTATTTGTTTGTTTCTTTGTTTGTTTGTCCACATTTTTTGCAAATGATTTTATCCCGATGAGCTAGAGGCTCCGGCAGATCCAGGACACTATTTCCCAACAGAGTATTTGTGAAGACGAATCAAACGAATCCAAACTCGAGGATTGCATGGTTTTAATACAGAGTTCGTGTGGCCTTCTTCCGGCTTCATCATCAGACCCCGAACCTCTAATTAGAGTACTTGTCAAGAAGAACTTAAAGAGCTCAACTCGATGGGGTTGTATCGTTTTATTACTCCTGTCGCGGAATTAAAACGATTCACAGCCTTTTCGAGAGATTTAATGTAGCAATGCAATTTTATACAAGAACGAACAGTCAGGAAAAAATAACAACCGTTGCTTAAAAACTTGCAGACTAAAGAACAATCACAACTCCCGTGGACTTCTTTCGGCTCCATCATCAGAAATCAACTCCATGACACTTTAATATTGTATTATCTTCCAGTTCTGAGATATTTTCAAAGTTTCAAGTCTCTAGCTCATCAAGAAGCTAGTATAAAATCGTTTGTAAAAATTGTGGACAAACAAATAAATAAACGAGAAAGCATCATAATTATAAAAACATTAAAACGGTATTAATGGATTTTAGTTATGATTATAATAAACCATAAATGAATAGGCAGGTATGGCACCTGTATGGGGAAGTTAAAAATTCCAAACTTCACTGCAACCATTTGGCTTTTTCAGGATTTATTCCCAAAATCAGAGTTATTAAATCTATGCTCAAAATTTAAAAAGATAAAACAAAAGAAAATAAAAGTTTTATATATTTGGGCTTTAGTCACAACACAATTACCTAATCACAAATCACCACATATTCAAGTTTATTATTTAACACTAGCTGGGAAATAAACATATTTATCAAAAGTTCATGTTAAATGATTATTTATTTATTTATTTTCGGATGATCTACAGCTCTATAATAACAGAAAACTGAACTTTCATAGCGACAGAAAGTTAAATAGGTTATCCATCACATCACAAATATTTTTTATCAGAGGCTCGGAAGTGCTAGTAATGGATTAAAAAATAATGAAAATCGTATTTACCTGCAGGCTGCTGCGTTTCTGACTAACGAAATGTCGTCTGGTGTTTAAACAATACGCATTTCAAAATATATAGGCACAGAGAACTTAAACAAAAATTTTAGATGAACATTTAAAACCTTTCAACTGACAAGTGAAAACTTAACAATAATGTCACAGGGTAAACAAAATCTTTGACAACTCTCTTATTATGAAAATATTCAAATAAGAATCATTAATCAATAATAATTATCTTTTCATATAAGTACCTACTATGAGAACTCCTTTGTCGCGGCGAAAATGCAGACAATGGAATGACCGATTATAAATACCACATGTTTGTCATAAAATTTAATTATGTAAGTGGGTACTACTATCCTGCAGATTATTATCAATATTTATTACCGCACCACTTGTCGCTCTCGCTGGCTCTATGTAAATATGACACGTCAACGGCAGAGGTCACTTTGAAATTATACAATTTCCGCCCTACTAATAAAGATTGTATAGCAGATGTTGCATGTAGACAGTGATTTGTTCCTTTCTTTTTAAAGTCAAACTTAAAAATAGTTTGACAGAGATTAACCATTGTGTAACTATACATCTGCTATACAATCTTATATAGTAATAGGGTTTAAATGTAAATTAATATTTATTCTAACTACCTACCTATGTAGAATTTAAGAGTGACAAAAATATATTTGGTTCCTTTAGGGTAACAGAATAATTCAAATAATTATTTATGCGTATCACACGAATGGATATTTTGAGAATAAAGCCGCGATTACATATTCAATTTTTACAAAAAAAATACAAAATGCTTTACTTCGTTAACAAACCAGGTTATTACAAAATTGACATACCTAGTAATTATAAAAATAACCTGTATCAGGAAGCCATCGCTCTTTCATGTCCATTATCTGTCAGGTTATTTTAATTAAAACAAAGCAGTGGAAAAAAGTAAATAAATAGGTAGGTACATACCAATATATATATTTAGGAATCCAATTTAGAGTGGCCACCCATATGATAAGTTTGATTTTAACAGTGAATTTACACTAATAACGGAAAGATAAACATGTTTATATTTATTTTTTCATTGAAACAATACTGGTTTGTTGTTTTTCAAAACCGTAATAAAAATTTAAATTCCAAAATTCAAGTAACGGTGTTTCCATAAAAAGTCTTTCATTTCCATAAGAGAAGATAAATGGGTTTTAAATTGGCTACGTTCCGTTAAGTATAGTGAGTAGCGACACAATAGTGATGCGTTAAGCTGGGTCCACACATGTATCATTTTGGCGTATCAGATCTCCGTATCTTTATTATACATCGCCAATTTGGTTTAATGTGCGATGGAGTAATACTGTATCAGAGTGTCGACGTATGATAAAGATACGGTGATCTGATACGCCAAAATGATACACGTGTGGACCCAGCTTTAGGCGCCATCTCCACGAGCGAGAGAATCGCGGCGATATTATCGTCGTGCCACGTTTTTCTATACAACGTGTTACAAAAATACCCCTAATGCCGAATATGGTAGAAAGGGCCATCAAACTGAACAACTTTTACTATGGTACCAACTTTGAAACCGCGAAAAAAAAATCAGCTGGTCCCTATCTACCATATTCGGCATTAGAGGTATTTTTGTAACACGTTGTATACTCTCTATGAATGCGTCTCTACACGGCGATGTTATCGCGGCGATGCGACGATAGAAGAAGCGCTTACTCGTCGCGATTCTCTCGCTCGTGGAGACAGCGCCTTACTTAGAAGAAATAAAATCATCAAATGTTTCATTTTTAAACCTTTGGAACTAACTCAGTAATTTTATTTGGGGTATAACCACGTACCTAATGATTCTAAGGATTTAGCGCGTTAGCTCTGCGATTGCGGATGTAATGTGGGATTTACATGGGTGGATAAGCACGTCGATTCTTGTCGCACGGCAATTGAGTACATAATAAATAATATTTGACAACATCACATACATTGCTCCGATTCCAAATTAAGTAGCTAAAGCACTTGTGTTATGGAAATCAGAGACAACGGTGGTATCACAAACACCCAGATCTGAGCCAATAAAGAAAAGTTCGTTTTCTAAATTGACCCAACCGGGGATCGAACCCGGGACCTCAGAGATGGCGGAGAGACACCTTAAAAACCGGTGTACAATGCCACTCGACCACGGAGGTCGTCAAAAGTACATGATATATTTTTTTTATTCCATTAATTAAATTAGTGCTTCGTAAAATAATTATCATTGAAAACATTGCAAATATTGACACTCCATTTCCAAATTCACGCTGTTTGTTTTTAAGGAGTTCCTTTGTGCCTTCGTACTTCGTAGTCCAAGTCTAGTCCTAAACGTCGCAGACCATAGCTCGGTTTGTTTTGGATTGTCATAAACCTACCAATATCTCAATCACTATACATAGGTATTTGACTTTGAGGAGTTCCCTTGTGTATCTTTGAAGTCCAAGGTCCAATACCAATAAAATTAAAATGTGACCACTCTTGAAGTATATACTTTCAAACAAAAAAAAAATCATCGAAATCGGTTCATAAAATAAACAAAGAAGTTATACCGTAAAAACTCGTGCGATGGTAAGCTAAATAATTGATATTTTTCAGGATTATGAAAAACTACTCGCCAGATCTCTGTAATTTTTTTTGGGACCACACACAAACTATTTTCTTTTAAATAAAAAAAGAATCATTGAAATTGGTTAACAACTGGTAAGGTTATGTTAAAACATACATAAAACAAAAATAAATAAAATACCGTCGACTTGATAACCTCTTCCTTTTTTTGAAGTCGGTTAAAAAGTATCAGAATAAACGTCACATTTCACACCGCGCAGCCACATGCGCGCAAAAGAAATTTGTGATTATCTAAGCAAAAAACGTTTTACAATAATGTTTCCATAACATTTTTTTTTCTAATTACGTATTCGTAATTTCAAAAAATGTTGTTATTACGTTACGATTCTAATAATCAACACTATTTTTAATGTCACTAGAGCATTTTAATTTCTTATGATTTTTTACCAAGATTTGAGTCATAAAAACCATAGAAAAATTCGTCAAGTCAAACCAAAAATTTCGCGTAGGGGTTTATTTTGCTTCTCTTTTTGCTCTATTATACCTTAAAAGTAGAAAACATTCTTAAGTAGAATACCCGATTCGGCTTCTAGGCCGCAGGTGAAAGAGACTATTATCTGATCCAGTGGCCAAAAAGTGTTATTATAACATAGGTATTGTAACCTATGTTACGCCATCGACTACATAGACGACAGCAACGACGTCACCGATGTGTCAACTGCGATTCAATTTTACAAGCTACTTGCTAGGTCACTAAAGTCGACCGGCACAAGTGACTAAAATCGACCCATGTGAATAGCCCATTAAGCCAACTTTCGCAAGGGTCAGTTATGGGATGGGTGACAAAAATTTAGTATCTTGAGCTCCTCCGTGCTTCGGAAGGCACGTTAAGTCGGTCCCGGCTACGACTGCAGTCGTTTACTTCCTCCGATCCTCATTTGGCCCGCGTGGTGAGTTATGATGGCCCGTCCTCCTTGTCCATCCATAAGGAAGGCCTGTGCCCCATCAGTGAGGACATTAAAAATGGCTTTGCTTTGTTACTGGTGCGATGTAGTTATGAATACATAGAAGTTTGTTGAACTCTTGAGTCAAATGTCCAAAAATAAAATACACCTACGTTTATTTTAAACAACTTTGTTCATTAATACTTTGATAATAACATTAAGGCCTATGCCTCGAGTTTTGCGGGCAGCGGGGCGGCGGCGGAGGCGGCGGCGCGAGAGCGGCAGGATTTTATGCGTAAAATCAAATGGGCCGGACCTCGAAATCACTAGTGCGGCAGCGGGGCGGGAGCGGGCTACGAGTGGTGCACTCCAGTGCCGCCGCCGCCGCCGCCGCCGCCGCCCCGCTGCCCGCAAAATTCGAGGCAGAGGCCTAATAGCTACTAAATTAAATATCTAAATTTCCTTCCACCTCATTTAACTACAGCTTTTCTTTCAAAAACATGTTATAGGTATGTATTTCATTAGCGATTAACGCAGGGTAGTCTACGGCACCTAGATAGTTAACACTGCAAAGAAACTTTTTTTGAGAATTTTTGTCACGGTTGTGAGACGCGCTTGCGATGTGAACACATTCGCGCGTGGCGAGTTGGCGAAGCGACCGGCGAATGGCGAGGCGACGCATATATATGTCGCAGGGAAATGATAAAAATTGGGGTTTGATCAAATTCCTAAGCCTAAGGGATATGACCAAATCCCTGCAGATGTTAAAATGACGAATCGCAGTATCATAATTTCAGCTAAGTTTGCGTGAAACCGCAGCTAAAGTATCGTTATTTGGGGCAAAAAGTGTTGTTATGACAAATTCAAAGTGTAGTTAAAACAAATAGATGTGCCTGTGAAAAAACGTCCTTTGTAACTCTGCAAATTCACGACTTGTTTGAACAAAAAATAAATAACAAACAGCTTTTTAAAAAGAAAATACTAATATTAATTTTTATTTTTGTCAAAAATAATTGTCATTTTTACATATTATGCAGGTATTTGAACAAATCCCCATTTTTCTCATTTCCCTGCTACATATAGACCATTCGGTACTTCCCAACTAGCAAAATGGTTTTATAATATAGAAATTATATGACTTCTAGTCATTGAAATGTTTTATAGTCGTTTTACCATTACTTATTAGTCGTATAGAAGTTGGAGATTTTACATAATAGTTGTATACCGAATTAGTCGTATTGGTACGTCCATTAAACGTTTTACCAACTTTCTTATACGACGATCATATAATGGTATAATAGAAAACGTTTATCTAACATCAATTTAGTCCTATAAACGTTTTGGTTGGATAAAAGTCATATAAAAGTCAAAATCGTTTTAAGGCAAACATTTATATAACGGCAATATAACAATTTATATAATGTGGATAACCTGACTATTATAAAACATTTCAGTGTTTACAAAACTTTAATATAACTCTTTTCCGACATTCAGTCATATAAATTTAACCCAACTTTTATTATTAAACAAAAGCAGAATTCGTGATTTTTGCTCACTGAAAATTCAAAAGGTCCCGTACAAACACTTTTTGATAAAGATACACCAGATCTCGAAAGTAAGTGTTAAATTACAATCTTGTAGCTTGCATTTATATTGGTGGGTTAAAAGTTAGTAAAAGTGGTGATTTTTTTTATTTCTCTATACTTACCCATGAAAGTGATATCTTATTTATTTTTTCCTTGCGAACAATTTTGTTTTTTCAGTACCTAGGTAACTCAACGTATTTCGGAGAATTTTTTTTCTAATACTAGAAGTAATCAAGATCTACATTGTTATTAATTTTTGTTTAAAAACATTGAGATTCACATGAAAGTCTTACCTACTACACATCTTCGGGGGGTAGGTTTCTCAGTGGCTGACTGTGCCTATTAACAAAACTTAACAAATTACGTGCAGTTTTGCTAAAACTTAAAGATTTGCTGATACTTATATCAGCAAAAATGATATGTCAGAATTTTTTACTTAGGTATCAACAACCTGCCCTAACAAATACATATCTCGTAATGTACAAGATTTCTGTAATATAAATCTACTCTGACACGGGGTTCACTTATTTACCTCGAGAACCCTAGCGATAAAACATGGAGCTTATCAATAGTCATACCAAAACGTGTACATGACTATTTTGTTGTTTAGTAATTGTATAGCAGTCTATATAAAACTAAACCAAAAATGGCTGGACTTAAAGATTAATTTTATATGAAATTAATATTCTCATATATCAGAAAAATCATGAATATCGAGAGGGCTTAAGGAAAACAGTACATATCGTCACATACATTACCGATAAAGTAAAGTTCCCATGAGGATCTAGTCCCAAACGTGCCTAATACCACCATTCATTCATGTTAAATTACCAATATTTTGTAAAAGACATAACTCCAATAAACTTTCCTTTTGATGTCAATACAATATTAAAATGTCAAGTTGTTGAACAATTGGAGCACAATACAAACTGACAGTTAGGATGGAGAAAAAATGTTTTATAAAAGTCATAGCTTAATATTATTAAACCATTTTAGTCATAATGAAGTCTTATAACTACCTTTAATAAAACGTTTTAGTCGGTCTCACGACTTTTACTGGACTACTACATGACTATTTAGTTTTATAAAATGGGCCTTTTTGACGTTTTATAAACGTTAACTCGATGTTTATATGACCGTCATATAATAACTTAAAGTCGCATAAGAAACGTTAACTTAACGTTTATATGACATTATTTTGCTAGTTGGGTTATTATGTGGATTCACACACTGCTCAGCGCTCCGTTCGCGCCCCGCTAGCAGATTCTGCCACTAGGCGCGGAGGCGCGGAGCGCTTCGCGTAGTAGAACACACTGAGCTCCATAGTATTAAGATAAATAATATTAGAAAAAATACTAGAAAAAATCGACTCACCCGTAGCACCTCAGACGGGACTCGAACCCGCACCCTTGGGAATCCGGCCCAATGCACTAACCAATTATGCTACCGAGTCGCGAGTAAGTGGGAGCGGCGAAATTTTCTAGTACTTTTTACTTCTTCGCTGCAAGCCAGCGCAATTTCATCAATGTGAGGAAATACCCCCACATTCGAAAGAAACATCTTTCCAGATGTTTTGACAATCGATAAAGATGAAACAGCTATATAATTATTCTATTTAGATTTTTCGCATTCACAATGCTATTTTTATATTAAGATAAATAATATTAGAAAAAATACTAGAAAAAATCTGTCGTACAACGCCGTCCGGCACGGAGGCGCGGGGCAATCTGCTCGAAAAGGCAGATAGCTGCTTCTCCGTCGCCGCTCGCGTGATCCGAGACGCTCCGCGGCTGGGCGCGGTGCAGAGCCAGTGTGTAAATCGCCTAAGTTCGAGATTCGCCTCGCCACTCGCGCGAATGTGTAATTGCGGTAAAAATGTTGCAACATCTAACACCGCAAGCACCGTTAAAATAGTAACTGTCCAAAACAATATGAATGAAGGCTAATTTAAATTAGATTATGTACCTGAATAACAAACTGTAATATTATCTGTTTAAAAAAGGGTCTTACAGTTTCACTCTTCAAATTAAATGAATAATTTTGTAATAATTGCAAACCAACTTAAAATATTTTTACCTATTTAATTAAGCTTACATAGTAAGCATTTATCGAATTGTTGTTTAACCTACCACGCACACATTCAAAACGACATTCAACACGACTTTTCTCCAATTCTTTTTTTAACTTAATCCAAAACAAGAATTCATTTCGAATTTTGAAGCTGAAGATTGTAAAGATTCGCTCAAAGAATAATAACATTACGTGACATGAAATAAAACACTTTTTAACGAATACTAGCGCGGTTTTAATGAAACTAATTTGGTAATTAGTTGGTATTTGGTTAGGTTTTTTACTTTCCCGACATTTCGGCACCTTTGCAGCTGCCGTGGTCACGGGGGACTGAAGTTTCTCGTGAGCCTTAGTGAATCCTATTATTTGAAAGTATCACACGGAGAGTAGGATAAGATAAGTCAATGGACGAGGTAATGCTAGTTTAGTACTAGTGTAGCACTTGTTCAGTGGTACTAGTGGCTCAGTGAGCCGTAACCTCGCTTAAATCGTATGCTGTTTAAAAATTAATCTAATAGATGTCGCCGCGAGGTTGACACTGCTTTTGAAAAGCAGTACTATGTGCTGTTTGGTAGTTTAGGTTTTCTTTTATTATATCTTTTCGAAGCTAGATGGCGCCTTTAATATTGATCATTTTTCGAAAGGGTGATTTTTTTGCAAACTTTCGAAAAATTGGCGAAAATTAGCGAACAAAATTTCACGAGAATCGGTTGAGAAATGCGACCTCTAGATGAAAACAGATAGACATACGAAAGAATTTTTGCCTAAGCTGCAGCAGAAACGCTTCGCTCGCTCTTTGCGCTCGCTCGAACAATTAAGTTATCTAAAGTGATAAAAAAATATTATTAACATCTTTTATTTAAATTTTGTATATGCCCCGCCCATAAGAAAGAATCGGTCAAAATTAATCGGGGTCATAACAATGTGTGTCATTATGTTAATCTATAAGAAATATTTATACATTTTTGAAACTATCACAGCTATGCCATGCTATCGCTATCCAAAAAGATACCGTAAAATGTTGACGTTGGGTGCCAATTAGAATAATTATTATAGAAAGGCCTCCTTATAAGAGGCACTGTAGCATGGCATACATCTGCCTCCACAGATAACGTACATGGTTATTTTCTGTGTCCATTTTCATCGTAGTTTGTGGCCCGATCTATTCACTTTATAAAAAATAAGTAAGTAGCGTATTCCCAAAGAGATAGCACTGATATCAGTCATACATGTTAAAAACAAGCTCAATTTATATTTATGTATAAACTTACATCGAGACTTATTATTTTTAGTCAAAGTCGAGGAAGTTAATAAAGATTATAATTTACGCTTTATGCACAAACAACAAATCAATAAGTTACGAAAAAGTTTAAATGTAATGACCTAATTTAATTTTGTAGACTGCCTGCGGTATGCTGCCACCGCTATTATGTAATAAACTCATCCAAAACAGTTTAGCTTTTTTGCCCAAACATACAAACTTTCACATTTATAATATTAACCGGTCCCCTGTCCAATGAATCACATATGATACATGCCACGTTTTTTGTACCAACTTTACCAAATTCAAGAATCAATTATGAGCAAAATCGTATTTGATTTTAAGAGCTTCTTTTTAATGGACATAGCTGAATAAATTCAACTTTATTGTAAGATCAGTAAATATTCAGAGCACAACGAAAAATTCAAGGTCGAATCGAGTTAGTACTTAAATAAAAAAAACCTTTCACAGAGGTAGGAGAGAAGAGCTAATCGACATCAGCCATTTTTAATGTCCCCTGGCACACAGGTCTTCCTTATGGGTGATAAGGAGGATGTATACTATAACCCATCACGCAGGCCCTATGCGGATTGGTGGGTGTTAACAATTGCAAATGCAGCCAAGACCAACGGTTTAACGTGCCTTCCGAAACACGGAGGAACTCGAGTTAATAAATTTTTGGACACCCATCCCATGACCGACCCTTGCGAATATTGCTTAACCTCCGTATTGCAGGGCCAGGCGCTAAAGCAATGCGCCAAATATCTATACTAAGTTATTTTATTTGATGTCGTACTGAAAGTCATGGAGTTGTACTAATATCCATAGCTAAGTATCTATTATTAACTACTATCCTATCTTAGTTGAACGCCCGCCCCCTCTCTTCTAGCCCAAATTTGCGTGCCCAACAGGGTCCATATAATGGTCTTTTATTATGTAACATCTTTGTAAACATTATGGTTCAGCAATAAATTATTTGATTTGATTTGATTTGATTTATTTTATACGATTTTGTAAAATAATTGGTTTAAAAGTAGTTTCGAGTTAGTGGATGATGAAATGGTAAAACAAAGATCTGCAATAATTAAAGAATTACTGTCACCTATAATAATAAATAAATAAATATTTGACAACATCACATAAATTGCTCCGATTCCAAAGTAAGTAGCTAAAGCACTTGTGTTATGGAAATTGGAGACAACGGTGGTATCACAAACACCCAGACCTGAGCCAATATAGAAAAGTTCGTTTTGTAAATTGACCCAACCGGGAAACGAACCCGGGACCTCAGTGATGGCGACACCTTGAAAACCGGTGTACAAAGCCACTCGACCAAGGAGGTCGTCACTATGTATACCTATAGGCTGCATATAGGTCTGATAGTCTAGTCTATATTATAATTTATAGCATACTGATTAATAAACTTGTATTTTCTATTCTTGCCTAGATATAGAATTATGCTATTAGGCATAGCAATAATGTTGCATCATTTTTATAATGCCTTAGCGCATCAGTTCAATTTTTACACTGTTACCTCCTTACTAATAAATATTGTATAGCAGATGTATAGTTACACAATGGTTACTCTCTGTCAAACTATTTAAGATTGACATTAAAAAGAAAGGGACAAAACACTGTTAACTATACATCTGTTATACAATCTTTATTAGTAAGAGGGCGTATGTATAAGTGTGTCTAAAAAAGTAAAGGATGTATCTTTTCTCTTAAATAATCAAGTATGTGCAGTTAATTAGTCTAGATATTAAGGTTTGTTTGTATCCCAAAATTTTACTGATTTGTGGATTTAGAGCTCATTCAGAGATTTAAACGCGCGTAATGAAAATGTACTGTCTTGTTTACTTAAATCATGGAGAGAAAAAATGTGAGTTGCCGATTAATAAAGATTTTTTCTGATATTTTCAGACTATAGCGGCTTTAACACAAAAGATTTTAAAACACTGTTTAATTTAGACACTGTTTAAATGCGATTTCGTCTCTTTCAAACAATACTGTCAAAAAAGTGACAACATCACAGTAGCAGTAGTAGTAGTAGTTATATGCGTCCTTTTCAGGACAGGCGAAGTTCTAAGCCATACTGCCAGTTCTTGAGTTGACATTGTTTCATTTTTCATTAGAATGCGGGTGCATCGTATTCCAATGCTGCTTGGAGCATTTGGCACCAAGTATATCAAGACAGTTTACTCGGTTAGTTCTGCCGAGGAAGCCACCACTTCAATAAAAGTCTCAGCTTCACATAACCAAGATCGCGCCTATTTCAATTATCCCACATATTGTTCAGTTGCGTGGGACCAACTCTGAAATCGCGAAAGAAAATCAGCTGTTTCATACATTTTGATATTTTCGATTTTAATTTTTGTATGAAACAGCTGATTTTTTTCGCGATTTCAGAGTTGGTCCCATAGTAAAAGTTGATCAGTTTGATGTTCCCTATATACCATATTCGGCATTAGGGGTATTTTTGTAACACCTTGTATATAAGATAATAAATACAACGACAAGCAATAGTCAAGTCATGCATGTATTACATTTATGAGATTAGTTGGGTGAAGCTTCTAAACTCAATTAACTTACTCTAACAAGTATGTATCAAACAAGTCTTCGATTGTGGAGTAGATTTTTAGGTCATCGGCATACTTATGGAAATGTGAATGTTGAAATCAGATTTTAACATCATTAACTTATAATATATACAAACAGAGGTCCAAGAATCGAAATGAGAGACCTCGGAATCCGGATGATATGATGTTGTTCTTTTTGATATGATTTAGGTGATGTATTATAGCGATCAACAACAATCTCAGAACCAGAATCGCTGACTCCAAGTCCATTACGTAAGTCGAAACATCACAACGAAGAAAACAAAAACACTTTAAGGTAAATTAAGACAAAAACTATTTGCGGAGATTAAAATAATTAATAGACTCTAAGAAGACAAGTTAATATTTTTTGAGTGTGATCAGCGGCATTATTTACAACCAAGAACGTTATTGCATTATAAGGTTCTTGTTTATAACCCAAAAACCTTATAATTGTTTATAACTTATCGAAAACAAACAAACGGAAAATGTCCGACAAGTTGTGAATAAGGACCTAATTAGACCACGTTAGTTTTGATGGTATCAGTTTAAAATGGATAATGCAATACGATAAGTAAAATTGGATGAGTTTACGTGAGAGTTACTTTCAATTTTGATCGATGATTATGCTAACTCACCTATTCAATAATTACATGTTTCTCAATTTTAAATGTGAAAGTGAAATTACAACCTCTATGTTCATTACAACGCTAACATATTCTACAACTATCAATATTAAACATTGTAGGTCCATAACTGCGTGGAACTACAATTGAGAGCAATGAAATCGACTCAGCTATGATTTTTCAACCTTTTTCAGCAGGTAAATAATGAAAACTGGCACCATTTTCAAGATTGTTTATTTGATTATTGAAATGTATCAATTTCATTGAATTATCTCAGCTGGTTCCATGTCGGAAAGAATTTAAAAAACCTAGATGAGTCAATTTCTTTGCTATCTAGTGTAATATTGCAAAATATTAAGCAAATTCACGATTTCAATAAAGTTACTATAGTCAGCTAAAACGATATTTTGATACTTTGCACAAAATGGTTCCAAAACTGGGTTACTGGTTCACATCAAAACCCTTTCATAACTTAAAATAAAAAAATGCATCGTAAAAACCGACTAACCTTATTTCTGCTGATGGTTACAGAAAAAGTTGAACAATAAAAAAGTTTGAAGTATTGAAAAAAAGAACGGTCACTCGCGGCGGGAAAATTGAATTTAGAAGAGAAAGTGACCACGCGTGGTCATGTGATGACAGCGAGGTGGCAACTGATGCGAGCCGAGCACGCCGGTGGCTGCGCAAGCGCAAGCCTTCACTACAGCCTCCAGATGAATGGATTTACGTCCATTGAAACAATTGGCCACTTATTATGACTTTTTGGCACTCACGCGTTTAGGAAATCGGTCACGAATGTTAATTAAGGCTTTTTTTGTTATTCTGCCTTATATTTTTAAACTATGTTAAAGTTACAATTAACTGTGAACAACTAAAAGGTATTTTACCACTATCAAAATGTATAAGAAAAAGGCTTTGTTTGATATAAGTTAAGCTTATAATAATAATAATTAATTAATTAGACTTTAACAGATCTTGATCAAGGCACTTTACACTGCTTTTTTCTTCACAGAGTTCCTTCTTGGACTTCCGAGGCTTGTAGCTGTTGAAGTAGAACTTCATGAAGAGGAAGAAGAAAGAGATGATGCAGGTCATGCAGAAGTAGTGGAAGTAAACGGGAATGGGGCACGGGCTTAGCTGCTGCTGGTAGTAGAGATGCAAAACGACGAGGACGAACTGAACCTGAAAATAAAGAGCAAATATAATAAGAATGAGATCCTTTTGTCAGTGCCTTACAAATAAACAGGATGTAAACCGAGAAAAGTTCTGACGTGTTTGGTGTTTTTGCTTTAATTCGAGGTGACCTCTGAATGCCGGCTGGCTGCGAGCAAAATACTGTGAACTTGTAATATACCTTAAAATAGTTGTTTCTTTTTTGAAGCGTTTATAGTATAAAGTATAATCTTTACTATAGAGCCGACATCACTAGATAATAAGGAAACTTTACTGACATACAACAGATGACGCGAGATAAGTTAATATTAAAATAAAAATGTGATAGAATATACAATGATTTATCTGTTTGTTCATTGTAATACAAAGTTCATGCATATCTTTCGACTTTTTTGAATAAAAAGAGAACATCATAAGCCTTCTAGTGTTCAAAAAATTAAAAAGGCAACAAAAAAAAATCACAATATACGTTCTCACGCCAAAATCCCGTTTTTTTGCAGGTTACGGTTTTTAGGATCCCGTTTAATAATGTACTTGTCCGAATACTGAGTCATACGAGTATCCTCCAATCTCCAAGACATAGCCAGGTGAAGATTATAGCATAATCGTCTTATAGGATAGGCCTACGTCCTACAGTGGACTATAAATAGGTTGTTATGATAACAACACGTAAATAAATTTTGTTTGACGTTAGAATACGCGTTACTTTATTAAAATGCTTCGTCCGTCACAAAAACTTGGCGTAGGTACTTACATCCCATCGACACTATGCCATAGAGCCTTAGTACAATGAGCCTTAGTACAATAATACTCTACGTATGCAAAGCTATTCAGGTTTTAGCAATCTGACAAACACAAAGTGATCCGTTGGGTGATGTTTATGCACCACATCCAGCCTACCATGGCAGAGTTTCAAATAACATGCAGGAACATAATTTATAATTCTTAATTAATACTAACCAACTGTACTTTAGTCAAGTGCTTCTTCCACCACACGAACTTGGCGTACTCAGGTCCCAACGATGAAATTCCATAGTACGCGTACATCAAGACATGCACGAAGCTGTTCAGCACTCCGACGAACACGAAGTGATCCGTCGGATGATGCATCAGGTGCAGCCACGTCCACGTCACCATGACGGAGTGGTGGTACAGGTGGAGGAAGGTGACCTGGTTGTCTTTTTTACGGAGAACAAAGAAGACTGTGTCTAGGAGATCGATGTGCTTCGCAATGAAGTATGGGTAGATGCCGCTTATATTCTGCAAGTTTTTTTTAGGTTTTATGAAAAAAGGTTCATTGCTTTGTTTGACTTAAAAAAAACTCCTGGAGTTACGCAGACTTTGCGCATTCAGCCTGTAGTTGCATCGTTTAGGCAACTAGTGCAACTACTGCTACGGTCGAGCATTGGATGGGTAACTAAAAACTTATTATCTCTGAGATAGAGAGTGTTTAAGAAGGCATTTTAAACACCATTCTGCATCGGACCCGTGAGGTCCCATGTCATCCCCTTCACCTATACAGACCTACATGATAAGGTATGAGGAAGGCCCCGGTTGTTGGAATATAAAAATTTCTCACAATGAAGTTATTTTTTTTCTCTTTATTTAATAAAGTTAAATGATTATGGTAGAGTTTGAAAATATAAAGTTAATACAACAGAACGTTAATTATTATGATTGTCGAAGCCTCCTCGTGTAATTCTTTAAAAATAATCTAGTTTGTCATACATAAATTATAGGTAGGTATAATAGGGTATGTGTGACTTAAGAATGTTTGATTGCGTTTTGACATGAAAAATATTACACTTACCTGCTCTATTGCATGCTTGTCAGCACGTTTCGATGTAAACAAACCATTGATTACTAAGTATCGTGTATACTGAAAAGAAATAAAATGTATTAAGTTTATAAAGTCATATAAACAGAATCAGTTTCAATGAATGTTCCCAGCCGAGTTTGAGTTTGGTGTTAACGATTCGAATGTGATAAGATTATTGTCGATCTTGCCTCTTGAGCCAAAAGAACGATCTTAAATAAATAAATATAAATATTTGACAACATCACATACGTTGCTCCGATTCCAAAGTAAGTAGCTAAAGCACTTGTGTTATGGAAATCGGAGACAACGGTGGTATCACAAACACCCAGACCTGAGCCAATATAGAAAAGTTCGTTTTCTAAATTGATCCAACCAGGGATCGAACCCGGGACCTCGGAGATGGCGACACCTTGAAAACCGGTGTAAAGCCACTCGACCAAGGAGGTCGTCTAGAGATTTTGCCTCTTGAGCCAAAACAAATCGGACCCGGGAGGTACGATTTGTTTAGTTTCATGGATGTTTAGATTCATGAGTCGGGTAAATATTCGGGGATTAATTTATTACTCATGGGCATTTTAAACATAGATGAAATTATTTTGGATCTAGGTATTTTTTATTAAATCTGTATAATTTAAAAAACTCGCCTAATTTATAGGCAAGTGGATACAGGTGTGTAGATATTATGATAATGACCATAATGAATAATGAAACTCAAAAAATGATAGTAACGAAACTCGATACAAACATATTCAATTTTATCTACATTGAAATTATGTTTGTATCGAGTTTATCTCTAAAAGTATTGTTTAAATTTATACACAATTCTTTAAAAGTATTCTTTCAGATTTAATTAAAAAAAAATCCTACATCCAAAATAATCTTTAAAATGCCCATGAGTAATGAATTCGTAAATTGTAGCAGTCGAGAGAGTGATCTACATAATTTTTAAGAAAGGTCGTTTAAAAAAAGTAATGTAGGTAAGTACTTGATCTTGGGCTTGGAGTATTGGAAGAAGGTCAAGATAAAGTACTTATTCATGAACTGGTCGAATTGTGCTATCGAATGGGAGTTTGAGGGACTTGACTTTGATTGAGAATCGGACTTGCCTACCTATAGCCAAAGTTTTCGAAACGTGTATGGATTTGACGTTTTAAAAATCGATTGATAACGAAAACTTATGTCAATCCCAAACGTGTTTCGAAAGCGAAGCGATAACGTAGATTTGCAAATGTAACTTTATTAATTCGCAATATTTTGTTATTAACGCGCACAAAAACAGAATTCATTATTATCAAATATCAATATCATTATTGCAGTCACTCGCTCGACATTCATTTCTTGAATCCGATTCGATCGGTTCAAGTATAGGTTCTCAATTTTGATACAGTTAACTCGAAAATCAAGCAGCCTGTTCGACGTAATTAGAGCAGAGATGTGGGCCATGGGCCGGCGTCTCGTCCTGCTGCCGGTTTTGCTGAACCACTTTTGAAAGTATAACCAGATCAATTTCAGCGAAACTTCGAAAAACCGATTGGAACCTTGGTAAAGGTTGGGTGTTGATTTTGTCGCGCACCTACTTTTGGTTAAAAAATAATAAAATATTACCTCGACGGTGTCCTTTTGTGGCAAAGACGGAAGTTATAATGATGCTGTTTCACGTTTACTTTATGATCATTATAATTTTTGTTCAAATGATGAAAATTTTTACTTTTAATAAATAAATACTTGTACAATTTCACACAGCGCCATCTAGCCCCAAACTAAGCAAAGCTTGTAATATGGGTGCTAGACAATATAATACTTAAGATACTTTTTGAATACATACTTATTACATAGTAACACCCAGGCCCGACCCAGAAATCAAAATTCATCATTTCAGTTTCTGCCCGGCCGGGAGTTGAACCCGGGACCTCTTGCGTTGTAGGTATGTTGACCACTGCACCACTCAGGTCGTCAATGCCGAATGCATCTTATTCAGCGCGTATTATTATACCGAAAGCTTTAAGTCCTTGTATGTTTCTAAGTACTTACTTTTTGTTCAAAATTGTTTAGTTATTAAAAAAACAAAGATTAAGCTAACAGAAGTTTTTTTGAATACTCAAAGATTTTTTCAAAGGCAAAAATTATAATTTTTGTCTCATTAGCGATTGTCACATACAACAACTCTTTAAAAAATGTACACACGACGTCACATCAGGCTTTACAAATATTGACCTTGAGACCAGTTTTTATGCCCTACTTAATGTTTCGCAGTTCAACTGTTCAGTTTGATGTGTTGTCGTCTGTACAACTTAAGGCTCCTATGGTGTGTGTGTGGCCACTTTTAGCACTTTTGCGAACTACTACTACAACGTTCAAAATTTTACTGAGGTTATTGTTTGTAAATAAACTATAGAACCATAGCTTCAATCTGTACATGTGAATTTTCGATACATTATGTACTTAGCGAGCAATAAATTTAATTAAAATGAGGGCGCCACTTGAGGTATATAGGGGCCTTAAATTGCAAAAAGTAAAGTTTCTAAATTTTCACAACAACAAAACCACGTACTTACCATATAAACTATATACATTGAGGAGGCAACTTGAAAAGCATTGTAAAACAATAGTAGATTCTTGAGTTTGTATGGTTCCCTGTTTTTCATGCATCCAGGCAAAACCTTCAGGACTACGAAAAGGTAAAGTCCCACGACCACAAATATTGCTTCAATGGTTTCAGAAAGAGTCCAATTATTGCCATCTGAAAAAAATAACATTTCGAAAAATCAATTATTTTTATTTTTTTTAAAGATACTTACCATAATCCATTATAAAAAAATAATTAAATAAAAATCCGACCTTTTGCGAATCTGACCAAATGCTAACAAAGTTTATTTAAATAACTTTTCTTTTTGACTGTCTTCTGGCGAATTGAGAATCTAAATTTTTGCGAATCTGACCAATTGCTAATAGTAGTAATATATAAAATAAAGACCTAATAAGCATATTTTGGTTTTAAAAATTACGACACACTTTTCATTAAAAGATATTAAAATAGCTTTATCATTTATCAATTATTGTTTTCTGGCAAGTAATTGAATATGATTTAATTCATCAAATTCATGTTTTTGATTATTGTGTAAAAATACGCTTGCGCAGTTAAAATATTTTAAAACCATAATTGTAATATTATTATTATTGTTACCACTTCAGGCCAAAATAAAAAATAATCACATACAACGAAGAAGTACCTCCGTACTTCATCTCAGTACTTCATTTAATTTACAACGAAGAAGTACCTCAGTACTTCTTTGTGTACAATATCGTAACAACAGCTCTATAGTATAGTATAAAATAAAATAAATCATTTTATACTATACTATGAAGTACCCAGTACTTCTTCGTATACAATATCGTAACAACAGCTCCAATGTATAGTATAAAATAAAAAATCTTTGAAAAATCATAATATTATTAAATTTAGATTTTTCGCATTCACAATGCTATTTTTATATTAAGATAAATAATGCATTGGGCCGGAATCCCAAGGGTGCGGGTTCGAGTCCCGTCTGAGGTGCTACGGGTGAGTCGATTTTTTCTAGTATTTTTTCTAATATTATTTATCTTAATCATAATATTAATTCATAGCTCTGAACATTGAGTATTTTATGGTGGTATAGATGCCTAGGTTATACCGATATACATCCTGGAGATGAAAATACTCAATAAATTAAAACATTGGTGATACTAGTATGTACCTAGGAGTATTTCGAAAGTATCAAATAACTCCTAGGATAGTAATAAAACAAAATAAATTCAAACCAACTAAATAGCACGATAATAGATTATACTGAAAACAGTAACTGAAAAATATTTCCTGTGACTAAACTATTGGTTATTTTTAATGGCTTTTTATGCAGACTGGGAGCGTTATTAGATATACGACATACGACATTTAATTTACTGCCGTATTGTCATAGATAGGTTGTCTATAAAGTAAAAAAAACTTACCAGCATAACATTCTCCAGCATTTTCATGTACATTTTCCATTTCTACGCCCAAAAATAAAAATTCATTAAAGTTTTCACGTTTTACTCAAACAAAAATGTACTTAGTAATGTAATGATAATTCTGTCCTAATTTATATTCAACTAACCAGTTGGTTTTTTTAAACGCGTTAAGTAGCTAACTGACAATGACGTTTGGTTCCGTAGTAGTAGAAAATCGGTCACCCATCCTGAAAATAATGACTGTACAAGTTCAGAGTGTTTAATATTATGATAGGTACATTTTCTCAAGAATTCTGTGTCTCGTTTTCCCAGTTATATTTAGTATGACTTTATATAAAGTAAGTTGTTTCATAAACATGTTAATTTGTTATTATTTACGATGACAATGCGGTTTACATTGCAGTGTATGTGAGTAGTTTGATCAATATATTTTCTAGTTTCAGATTGGATTTTCTGACGCAGTTGACACCAAATCGTCATTGTAATTTACAATTGTCATGTTTAAACAAACAGTGTGACGGTTAGATAAATTCTTATTCATAAAAAATGTTGAATCATATAATTTGGTTATCAAGACAATAAATTCTGCTATCATAATACCCTAACTAAAGTACTCGTTTCTATTGTATTCAAATGACATAGTTTAGTAGGCAAGCACATCGTTTAATTAAGAATTATATTTCAATAAAATCTGGTTTATAAATCTGTAACTCAGTTATTAGATCGATCAAAACTTTTGAGTCAATCTAGAGCAACATTATTAAAACTTCATTTAGCGTTCAGCCCCCCTAGCATGAACACCGAAACACGATATATATAGCGTGATATAATGATTTTTCACGTTCAACTGTCAAAAGACAATGGATTTTGACAGTTGCGTGTCGATAAAACGCTATATCTCGCTGTATATATCGTGTTTCGTCGGACATGCTAGGGGGCAGGGTGCATAGTGCGAGATTTTTAATTACTCGACAGCGTTAACGTAAACTTCATTTTGTATAGGATTGGTGGCCCGACATCTGGCGGAAAACGCGATGAACTTCATCAACGCCATACAAAATTTCAACGCGCTCACGATCGAGCGTGAGGTAAAAAAAACTCGCACTAAGCACTCTGAATATCTCAAATTAAGACTAAGATGAAAACTGTATTTTCCTATTATAATGTACGAGAGCTACTTTAGGGCCACTTTGACTTAAACGACAACTTAGGCCAAAAATCGTCTCAATTGTGAAGATTTGTTAATAGTATTTACTTACAAATTCTATACAAAGATGTTATTTGTCTGTAAATCTTCCATGATATAAATAACTTATAAATAAATAAAACTAGGAAAGAGTTTGAACTTTCTGTTATGCCTTGAGTTTTTGAAGTAAGGGCCTTAGTGATGTCTTCCAATATGTCCCATAGTATAAGTTGATCAGTTTGATGGTCCCTATATACCATATTCGGCATTAGGGGTATTTTTGTAATATGTTGTATAATATTAGTTTTAATATAATTATGATACAGTGGCGGCGCAAACTTAGCTGATATATCCGCTTAACTAGCTTGGTCGAGTTGAAGTTAGCAGGTGTTCGATTTTATCGAAGTACACTCCATCAAATGGAGTCTGGGATTACTATGAATCAGATTTATTAGGTACTTCAAACTAGGTATTACTAACTCTTAGCTGTTTGTAATGGCTATAAACAAATAAATTATTATAATAATGCTACAATAAAATGTTTTTTTATTTTCGTAAAAAAAATATAGATTATTGCCTTATGGTAATAATATAAATTAACTCCAATACGATGACCCCATACGGCAATATAAATTAACCCCTAACACTTACGATGACCCCATGTGTGCTGTGACATGAGTTGACAACGTTGACGGCACCTGTCATGTCGTCACGTCGTGTCGGTGCGCCTGTCGAATTTTTTATGACATGTGCTCAATCCAAACATTTCGGAGCTAAACAAATGGCTTTTCTTGGAGCTAGCGCATTCTAGCGCACACTTATGATTTTTTACAGGCCAATAGTGTCACAAACTATAATCTTTAAACTTATATTAATAACTTTTTAACAAGCAAACAATATGCCCAAATAAACTAGGTAATCATCTTTGTAATCATATTTGAAATATACAGTGTGGTGGACTGATAAATCAGACAGGTACACCAATCTATTTTCATACAAACGAGGTAACTTTGAAGCCTTGGTTCTTCGCCAGGGATTGATCGAGGTGTGATCTGATGATGGCTATCCAGTTAGTGAATGGAGGAGACCAGATCATACACCCAACTGATCTGATCAGCATTCTAAAAGCTATTCGGGTATGTTTAAAAAAACCGCGAAAATATAATTAAAATAAGAGGTATAGCTTACAAATGACTCAAATCATATCTCACAGAACGCCCCCAATATGTAGAAATCGAGCAGGTTGATATGAACTTAAGAACGATACAACGTTTTAAGTCTGAAAAAACAAAATCAAATAACTCAATTCCACAAGGTACAGTGTTAGGCTGCATTTTATTTCTAATTGACATCAATGAATTACCAAAGACCCTAAACCACAATTGTATACTTTTTGCAGATGACATCTCTGTTCTATTATCTTGCAACAATACTAGTGAAATTAAAATTAAACTTGATACAACACTCGATAACATTGAAAATTGTTTTTTTATTTTTATTTTTTTCTTTATTTTATTTAAGGACTTTTATCTTAATTAAAAATTGGTTAAACTCACATAATTTAGAACTAAACTTTGAAAAAACGTAACTTATCCAATTCAGACCCTTCCAGAAACAACCTTTAGTATTAGATTATATTTACAAAAATAAAAACATGATAAAGCCACTCTGTTAGGAATCGACATTGACACCTGTCTTAACTGGAAATCCCACATACATCGATTAACTAAATCAATTTCATCCCTTATATATGCGTTATTCACATTAAAAAAATCAACAAACTACAATAACTGCTTATTATGCATATAATTATACACTCAAGGTTCACCTACGGCATAATACTTTGGGGAAACAGCCCTATTATACAAGATATTTTTATCCTACAAAAGAAATGTATAAGAATACTCTCAAATATACATCACACTGAATCGTGTAAGCCCTATTTCGTTAAATTTAAAATATTAACAATAACATCACTATATGTAATTGAAATTTGTAAATTTGTAAAGAAAAATATGAACTTTTATTCACCCGAAACTACTTTTAAAAGAAACAACAGAGATTTGTTCAAGTTAAATAGTCCATACTACCCTAAAATTATATGCAACAGGCCCACATTTGATGGCAATTAAAGTATATAACAGCATTCCAAATAACATTAAGTGTCTTGAAAATATTAATTCATTCGAATGTGAGCTCAAAAAGTTTTGAGTCAATAAGGCCTACTATACGTTAAAAGAACACTTTAATGATAAGCTTTAGATTTTAAGTTGCAGTGCCCTTACAGGGTGTCACACTGATCTCGAAACTTTTGTTAACAGCTTTCTCTGTACTGTGACTAGCAATGAATAAATGAAATATGAAATGTATGGAAATCCTGAAACTGAAAACTTTGATCCTTACAGCTCTTAAAATGCTGATCAGATCAGTTGGTCGTGTTTAGCGATCTGAATCTCCTCCATTCACTCCCTGGACAGCCATCATCAGATCACTGTTCGTTCAATCACTGGCAGAGAAGATCCAACCTTCACTAGCTTGCAATTTCTTATAGCGTTTCTTATTTCCGATGTAATTTCAATAATAAAAGAGATGCTGTCCAATCTTTCTCTACACAAACACTTTGCTCATGCATTTCCTGGAAATCAGTATTAAACAACTTTGCCATTTTTATTTTTCAGGCACTTTAAAATCAACTTTGGTCGCCTTTACTCGAGTAAGTATACTCATTTGATTTTTAAATAATGATGAAATTACTTAAGCATTAATTTCAACAATAAATGTAAATAATTTCGAAGGATGTCTATATTATTTTTTAGCTTGTTAGCTTACTGCTAAAACTGTTTTTATATATTATCGGTGTTTTAGCATATATCTGATGCGGTATTAGATGAAAATTGGAAAATGTAGTCAAAGGGCCTACACGTATTCTAGAAAATCTAAAACAAAACCATTTTACTGAACATTCTAGCTACTTGACCTAGTTTTATTAATCGCGAATTTCCTCAGATCTATGGCGCGAAACCTGTAAGGCTCGAAAAACCTAGCCAGTGGAACATTACAAAACAAGGGTGACCAAATTAGAATCGATTTTATATAAATTAATTTTTAATTGGTTGTTGTTTTAAATCCTTTGTAGCTTTAGAATGTTTTGGGAAAGTTTTCCAAAACAAGTTTATACTAAAGTCTGTTTATCCTTACTAATAATATAAATACTTAATAAGAAAGACTTTATTGCAGATGACATAAAAATTATACAAACAGAACAAACGAGAAATCATACAATAAGCGGCCTTATTGGACAATAGAGGTGCACTTTAAAAGACAGAATATGAATATACAATATAAATACATAATTACACGGTATTAGAGAAAAATATATCATTATGTAAAGTTATTTATTATTATTTGGAAGGGGGAAGAAGTTATTAAATATGTAAAGTTAAACGCGTGAAGGACTTACTTGTACTTTTTAGTAAACAGTTTTTTATATTATTAGAATAAACTATATCGGGATTTCCATGTACCTGTTTATTTTTGAGACTCCGATATTTCGGTGCAGTTGCATGCGGCATGGTCACGGAAATTTTTGATAGATATCATAATATGTCTTTTGAACTTAAATCGTCATTTAAAAAATTCCATTATTAACTAACAATATCTTCCGTAATTTATTATGATAAACCATTTGTTTTATATAATAAATTAATACTAAAATAAAGAGTTGGGTGACGATTTTTTACAAATAGGACAAGTAATGATAAACATACAGCTTTACGAGACTGACCCTACAAGAGTAAGTTGTGATCTATAAATGAATCAAATAAGTACTTAGTAGGTGTCTATCAATTTTGGACAATAATTAATAATAATGAGGAAGTAACACTGTCACAAAGCTATGTGATATTTTTGGGCTACGCTCTTCAGGACAATCTTTTTGGTACAAATCAGTCAGTACAGTATTTTTGGTACAAGAACAATTTGGTGCAGTAATTATAAAAAAAGATTTTTATTATGAATGGTCAAGTCTAAATTTACCTACAAAATTATTTCGAACTCTATTTGTTATTGAAATTGCAATTAACTCAGTCAAAAATCAAAATTTTGTAACCATGAAAAATTATTTCAACTATAGATATTACTCAAGATAATTGAATGAGCATTGTCTAATGCTGTCTCATTATCCAAAGGAATCCATAAACTATGGTGACATTAGAAAGGCGAGGACTTTTTGTGGCAATTGTTTCCCGTGTCAAATCAGTATAGAATCGCATCAATGCGCTTGCGCATCGTGCCAAATAAAAGCCTTTAAGTATTACCACATTACATTCGAATACAATAGGTAATGTAAATGCCTTCTTTGCATTGTGAATTACTACACAGACTACAGTAATGACTTTATTTAAGATAAGAAATGTTAAGTTGATACCTATTTAACATTCTACCTTTAGGGGTTTGCCTCCTCAAAATAGTAACATTAGGTAGTCAAAATGAATAAATTGTTTTTCAACATGAAAAAATCCGTGACTGTGACGAGGTGTGACTACGGATAAGAAACCGTACAAAGGCGAGTTAGACTCGCCCACCGAGGGTTCCGTACAATTTTGTAGGTATTATAAGTATAACTATACAACATGTTTGTCTCAAATAGCGAAAAAAAAATCAGCTGTTTTATACTTTTTGATATTTTCGATTTTAATTTTTGTATGAAACAGCTGATTTTTTTTTCGCTATTTGAGAGTTGGTCCCATAGTAAAAGTTGTTCAGTTTGATATGGTCCCTATATACCATATTCGGAATTAGGGGTGTTTTTGTAACATGTTGTATAAAGACTGCATTTTTCAAATGTATAGTTTTCAGACTTTTCCCTGTACTTACTTGTAGTATAAGACGATTTTACTTGCCTTTCATAGTTCTAGGTCAACGGGGAGTACCCTATTTAAGGTCGAAATATCTATGCGTTTTTGTGGCATAAACGGCCGTATTTTTTTTTCACGTTAACATAGAAGTTTGATTTTTTCACAGTTTCAAAGAACTGTAGACCTGAGTATATGGTTTTAATTTCAACTCGATACATCCACGCGTTCTCGAGACAAAGGGTCTTGACAGACGGACAGACGGGCAACAGTAATCCTATAAGGGTAATAAAAAAATGAAACCCTTATAGAAACACTTAGTTGTCCTTTTGAGGTACGGAACCCCAAAAAATTAACCTTAGTCACACCGGTGTGGTAAATAGGTGTGACTACGGATCGGTTGGGATTTCACGAATGGTGAATGGTAGCTATCGAAAGAGCAAGGTTCAAATCTCGCAAGATAAAACGGAGCATAATATAAATAGCGTATTAGACTCATGATTAAGGGGAAACTACTCAGAAACATATTGGATGGACGTACATAGTTTTGTAAAAAACCGTAGTCCTAAGATATTATTAATTGACGACCTCCGTGGTCGAGTGGCTTTGTACACCGGTTTTCAAGGTGTCGCCATCTCTGAGATCCCGGGTTCGATCCCCGGTTGGGTCAATTTAGAAAACGAACTTTTCTATATTGGCTCAGGTCTGGGTGTTTGTGATACTACCGTTGTCCCTGATTTTCCATAACACAAGTGCTTTAGCTACTTACTTTGGAAACGGAGCAATGTATGTGATGTTATCAAATATTTATTTATTTATTATTATTAATTTGGATTTGCTAATATAGTTTAATATAGCTTAGTTTAACCTTTTGAGCACCATAGTCTGCTATAAAAAACAAATGTTTCCGTGCCCTCCACGCCACGACTTTATCAGTTCTAATAAAGTCGTGGCGTTCAAAAGTTTAAAAAAACCCATATTCAGCAAGTATTCAGTAATGGTAAATGTTGTGTACACTTACTATTGACATGCATTTGAGAACTGTACCTCAAGCTAATAATCTGATTTAAAAAATAAAGGAACATGTTATGCTTTTGGTGTACCCTAATAAACAAATAATAAAAGATTGTGTGTAACATATTTTGCAAACTTACTAAATTATATTTTTAAAAGCCTCTTAAAAGTTTTCCTCTTTTCTTTACACCGTTTCTTGTCAAGTGTCAGGTGCCAGTGTCAAAATGTCAATCATATTATTTTCAATTTGTTGAAATTCTCCAACAATGAGGGAAGCAAACGAATCAATGTGCAAACAGCACAGTGTTCAGTGGTATTATTTACTTCAGTTTGCATTAGGCATTATGTTATGGCGAGCATTTCACGTTATGTATCGTTTGGTGGTAACAAAATAAAAAACGCCTAGTATCGTAGTAAAAATCGTCTCGTGGCCATCGAGTTATAATGTACTGTACATTTAACTCGATGTTCGTGGCAGGGTTCAGTGTTCTCTTAAGCAAATGATTTAGCTTTTACTCTCCTATACAATGCAATTTTATTTTATTACGTTCTAATAATTTTTAGGGCATTTGGCACCAAGTATAGGTGCTGTAAGTTAGGCTCAAGTTGCTTCACCATTGTGACTTTACCGAGATTTAAAAAAATCTCACATGTAACAAAATAAAATATCCAAAATAGCCATCAAACTAAACTCGTTAAAAATCATAGTTTTAAAATGTTGCGTTGAACTAGTAGCTTGTGAAGTATTTACGAGATTTTGGTGAACTTTTGTGTGAGAAAAGTAAGCCATGCTTTTGAATACTTATAACAACGGCATTGGTTTATAATTCAGTACCTAAAGCAGATCCTTAGTACAAAATGCATAGGATATTACAGCTTACAGTGAATTGAGTAACGTAGCAGACAATACGAGCTCACGAGTGGCGCAATAGTGTCCGGTGCATCGAATGCGTTCGCCATCTGCGCCTATTGCTAAACTGTCAACTTTATTATTGTACTTCCTTACAAAGTGTATTTGTCTGTAAGCTATCTCATAGCTAAAAACGAAACGCTTAGTATAAATTATGCATTTCAGACTATACTCTAGCCAACTAACGGAAATAATGTTAATAAACACATCGCCCATCATACGTAACCTCGAAAGTAGGTGACCATCACCCATTTGCAATGTCCCCACTGCTGCCCTTCCTAATGGGTGGAAAAGGAGGATGTACCATGACCCACGCGGGCCCAATGCGGATTGGTTGGTGAAAAAGTAGGTAAGTACTTTTTATTACACATTATCATTGATAGTTTATGTACTCTTATTGTTCAAGTTTGATATTTGGTATTATTTTACTGAAACTTTCTTATATTTTTTACAAAAATATTTCTGTACCTACGTTTTTTTTAGACTGTTGGTATGAGGAATGGGGGATCCAAAATTGGATTTATGGTGGATGGAAGAGTGGATAAGATGAATGCGTCTCCTTCGGGCTCATCCCTGTTGAGGCTTGTTGCCCTAGGGAGACATATCGGGGTATTTCTGTACGCTGGCTTTGGCTTTGAAGTTATCTAGTTATTTGTTTGAAACGATTGAGGGGAAAATTCTAATTACTTCCCATTTTTCCAGATCAGGGAACTCTCCATAAAGATAATTCAAGTCATCCTCAACGAACTGTTGTGATGGTGATGATTGGGAAATTTTATATAAAAGTACCTATAGGTAATACATGTGTCATTGTATTCATAAAAACATGTTTGACATGAAAAAAATAATATGCTATCGGTTTTTAGGTATTGGATATGCCATAGAAAACCCTATCCAAAGGTTAAAGGAAAGGTTGAACAACAGAAGTGTTTTTATACATTTTAATAATAACCTATTGTTTTATTGATTATTAATTTTTATTTCATCTCTAATTTAGGTATATCGAGTCGATGTCTATGTGTTAATATCCAATTACCGAGGAAGACAAAAAATGAGATATTTCGAGACATCGTAATAAACTATTTGTTTTAGTTTTTTTTTCAAGAAGGCTTGACAACTGGTTTTTTGCAACGAGGTTTGTAACTGCTACGTGTTTTTATATGGAACAGTGACCGAATGGACTTATGCAGAAACCAATGACTTCAATAATATAGACGAGCTGTTCAAAATTAAAATTGTGTCACAACCATCCTTCGCGGCGCATCAACTGTTGCTCTCGGTCGCTCGCAATAGACTAAAGGAGTTGCGGTGCATGCACCGTAACTTAGTGAGCAATTTTTCGGTACTGTACAGCCTGTCTTGTGTAGTATACACATAGAAGTCTTTGGCAGAAACTGACAAATATTCTTTGTTGCAACGCAACGCTTTTAATAAGTTGTTGCTCATCGTCCTTGTTTCATTAATGGTTTTATCATCCCCAGTTTTATAAAGATCTTTAATCTGATGTTGATTCATTGCAAACATTTGTATAGCAACATTTGTGTTAAACACTTACTTAAAGCATACAACATGAAAGATTCTCACAATCTTTCAAGCTAAACTTACTACATCATCTTATAGCGCAGTTTCATCAGTCGAACCGTATTGAAAAAAGGTCCTTAATAAAAAAATCGACAATCACTGGTGTACTATTAACACACCACCACACAGGGTTGTGAAATAGCCGGGCTGTGGCTGCGCGCGAGTCTCTCAGTACGGTTGTTGGCTTCGCTGTGAATTGCCACTCCGGCGCACTCTGGGACGACCTTGGGTAAGTGAAGTTACGCAATGAACTTGACCTTAAGTTGTGCGTCCGAAAGCTGTCGCATCTGTTTTATCGTGTCAGTTTTTGGTTGAGCTTTCAGTTGTTTATACTTAATTTTTGTTTTCTTATATATTTACCGGATAAACAATTTATTGGAAGGACTTCAACTTTTTTTAATATTATATATTTTGTTGCGTTAACAAATTCTTATATTTTTTTTTGCACTAACCAATCAAAATAATGTAATTTCAATAACTTGAACTAATTGATCGAAATCGTTATGGATTTTTTTGACATTGTTGAAATGTTTTGGTAAGTTCGGTGTCTTCTTAGCAAGGCTTTAACAATTGTTTTGACATTTGAGTCATAAAGAAACAGCCACATGCTATTTATCAGTAAAATCAACTTTGAATGTAGTTTGAATAAGTGCTATTATAAAATCAGCGTCATTATTTGACTTATACGTCGTTTTATTCAAACAATGACTTAAGTATTAAAATAAAATAGTAGTGCGTGAAATATTTTTTCGTAAATATATTTTACTTAAGGTTTCTTTGTCTCCAATACTACTAGTACTAACTTGATGCTTGCGAAACACACATCTCATCAACAATAATAATTACCTAGGTATTGTAATTAATTAACAACCTTAAAAGTAGCGTATACATTATAATGACCACCGCCACAAAATGGTAGTTAGTCTGTGTCTTTTAATTTTTTACCACCGCTCACACTTTTGGGGTAACCTCAAGGTTACCCCACTCAAGTGTGGTAACTTACACTTGACCTTGGATTTAGCAAGTGTGTCGAAAGTGCGTTTGAGAAGCTTCTATTTTCAAACGAAGGTTGATGAATGACTGTGATAAGACGTTGCATTGCAGCAATCAGTTTAGTGCGCTATTTTTGTGTTTTACTTTAAATTAACTCTACATTCTGAAAATACGAAAATTAATTTCGGCGACCTCTGTGGTCGAGTGGCTTTGTACACAGGGTTTCAAGGTGTCGCCATCTCTAAGGTCCCGGGTTCGATCCCCGGTTGGGTCAATTAAGAAAACGAACATTTCTATATTGGCTCAGGTCTGGGTGTTTGTGATGCCACTGTTGTGTCTGATTTCCATAACACAAGTGCTTTAGCTTCTTACTTTGGAATCGGAGCAACGTATGTGATGTTGTCAAATATTCATTTATTTATTAACTAATTTATTTAATTTAATAAAACATTTTAAAAACTTTAGTTAAAAAACTTAACAAACATTTTAGAATTTTTTTGAAAAATCGTTTTGAAATATATAATTAAAAATGAAGAACATCTTTAAAATGTTGAGAAAATAATAACAATTATTATTGAAATATTATTTTAATATGATAATATGTTAAACAATAACATAAATGTTGTAGGTGCCTTGACCTCTCATACATAACCGTATTTAATGACTGACACTCATAACAAAAAGCAACCTAATAAAAACGTGTAAATAAGGCAGTGTTTACGATCATCATACTGTATATAGTGGCGAAGGGTCTATACCATACAAGCCGATTCCCATCGGCTTACCTTCTAGAAATCCCACCCCACCGATCCGCTATGCAGGGGCCGTACCGGCTAATGCATCGAAATTCGGAAAGTCTGCCGAGCTTCAAATTCAAACAGATAAATCGAGCCCCAATCGGGCCAAAATGGCGAACCCCAATTCATGATATCACACGAACATCGATACCTTCTAAATAACTTCGGCGAATAGTACAATACGTAACTCCTTACTTCGATTTGTCTGTTTTAAGGTGAAGCTCGGCAGACCCGCCGAAGTTCGAAAAGTTAGCCGGTAGGACATCTGATCATAACATTTTTGTAGAACGGCTTACCTTAATTTCACCACTCGCCACTGCTTATAGCAGTTAAGTTTTTAAAGTAAATAGTATTTGATGGTGAGATTGAGTGACCTTAAGTTTTTTAATGATATCGTTCTAATCTTAATATTAGGATTGTCCTTCTATTATATTACGTGAATCACAGTATTGTGGTCCGACCCATAGTAAATATTGGCCTAACCACAGTAGTGCGATTCACACACTAAACGTGTTTATCATCATTCTACAATAAATTGTGCGGATTTCTGAAAAAAACAGTAAAAAAAAAATCTTTTTAAATTTTGAGATTTAAGCATTCACAATGCTATTTTTTATATAATACTAAATAATATACTAGAAAAAATAGGACTGGCTGGCTTGCAGCGTATGAGTTGATATACTAGAAGAAATTCGACGTTCCCACTAGTGACTCGGTAGCTCAGCGGTCAGAGCATTGGACCGGATATCCAAAGGTTGCGGGTTCGATTCCCGTCCGAGAACATGATCTGGTGCAAGTCCTATTTTTTCTAGTATATTATTTAGTATTATATAAAAAAAACTATAAGTTCAACCGATCAGGTGCTCTATCGAATATTATAGAGTACTTTTGGTGTCTTTAAGTATCGAAGTTAAAGTGATGTGTATGACGGGTAATAAATGAAATTAGCAATTTTCTAGAGTACAAATAATCCTAATCTGTGTAGATTATTAATCCTGACACGTTTGTAAGGACTTTTTAGGAATATGAAGGCTTTTGTTATGGACATAAACGCCATATTTTTGTAATTTTGGTACTTTATCTTAGGTTAAGTGGTAAGGTGTGTGAACCAATTAAATGAATTGAGCAAATAAAGTGTATATTTCAAATCTAGAATGTGATTAGGTTGTTTACAACTTTTGTTCTACCAACTTTTCTGTATACTCTATAAGTATTGTCGTGCATTTTCCATTCGCATTTGTCTTGTGTTCTAAATGAAGCCTAAGCAGTAGATGCACGGAAATGTCATCAAATACATTTTTTTTGTGAGCAACGAGTACTCCTCTATTATTCATGACTTCACAGAATTTGAAATTTTGAGATTTAAGCATTCACAATGCTATTTTTATATAATACTAAATAATATACTAGAAAAAATAGGACTCGCAGAATTTATTACTAAAATATGTTATTATAATACTAGATAATACTTATGTTTTATTGCTAATAAATCTACCTTTTTTATCTTTTAAAAGAAATATGAAAAGACAAATTTTAAAATCTGTTAATTTATTACCATATTTGACTGAGTTATTGTGCAGAAAACTAAAACAACAAACCTGCCTTGCATATTGAAACACAGACACTAACAATAATACATGATTAGTATGCTGGTAACGGTGAGTGAGCAAGTTTGTAATAGGCATATCGTTTTACAAATATGTTTCAAATTTACATTCATCCAAAATGTTTATTTACATTTTCTATTCTATGGTTCATAGCCTATTTCTTACCTTGTTTCACTAGCGTCGATCATGGGTTAACAAACATAGTATCTCGAGCTCCTCCAATCTTTGGAAGACATGTTTAGATTAAACATTGGTCCCGGCTGCGTTTGCTGTCGTTAATAACTTATAAGTATTTTTCCAGCATGATGGTTTAATGACCTATCCTCTTCATAATGAAGGCTTGCATTGGCTTGACAGTGAAATAATGTACACCTGTGGTTTATGTATATTGTTAAACTTGAGTTTTAAGCTTTAATTTGATAGAATCAATCTGGGGAATCTTGGTTAGCTGAAAAAAAACAAAGAGGAGACACGTGTCAAGTTCCATAAAAAATCTCTCTGTGTATGAACTTACATCTATCTTGCAAAGATGATATTCTTAAAAAAAAATCTCATTCTAATTTCATATCCTGAAATGCCCGAAGTTTAAAGGCACTTTTTTTCGAATCGAACCGGGCCGTACTCCACCAAAGTGGGGACGAGAGGAGAAGAGAAGACGTGTTTTAAACAACCAATAGGATTTCATTATTTACACATCTCGTCTCCGCTCAGCTTCAGTGGAGACAGTTGAGTGGAGAGGAGAACAGATGTCTTATTTTTGTGTGGCGTGAATGTCGGCTGTGCCTCGCCGAGCGTGGTATAATTTACCCTTTAATTAAATAAAATTGCCTAAATAAAATAGATTATAACAATAACTTAGATTAAATTGTTATTGTTTTATTTTTAATTCAAATGAGCTCACATAATAAGCGTTTTTAAATCGTCAATTCTTTTACCCTACCACACCCACTATGACGGTGGAAAAATGGGTGCAAAAAATTTATAAGATGGAAGGATATTTACAAATTATGTATATCGTTCCCAGACATTACATTCATACATGTAACAATTAACATAGATTATTAAATAAATAACATTATTTAATTAGATCATATTCTCTTAATGAATCAATTTACAGGGTTCAAGCTAAATTCAAGGTTATTTATTACGTATAGGCTGCAATACATACAATTCAATATGCGTTAAGTCAGAAGCAGACCCATTCCCACTGGCAGTACCCGTTCACGAGCATGACGCATGAACCAGCCATTGCATCGCTCAACCATGAATGTTGCGGTTAAGGAAAAAGTTATCTTGATTCGCAGCTGGTTGCAAATAAAGATTTTTTTTTTAGTTCGCAACTAGTTGCGAATCGCAGTTGCGAAAACGGCCGGAGGGGTGGGTTCCACTGTATCACTACGCTAGTACGCATTATTATACTATGGTATTACACTAATAAGTGAAGTATAAAATATACGAACACTTAACTAACGCAACTGAAAGAACCGCAAAAAAAACAGTACTTTCTTAATCTTGGTCGAAAACCAGTCGCTGTAACATTGCTAGTGGTAATCATTCAAACATTGCGACACTATTGCAAATCCTAGACTCAGTCTCAAATTAAGGCCCAAGACATGTCTCAAAACCTTAGATATTAATTATTTTAATTACTGAACAGAATGTATGTCACACATTATTGCTCAAACAGAACACGTATTATTATTATTATTATTTAACAACAGCAAATGACAAACAATAATTCAGTATTCATATAAAAAGCTTCGTTAAGTTTGCTAGGAAATAATTGTTTTGAATAATGCTTTTTATTTAAAACATATTTGGAAAGTTTTATTTAAATTACGCCAAGAAATGAAAGTATAATGGAAAATACTGGAATCGAATTTGAATGCATGTGGAATTAATATCCAATATTCTTTATTTTAGATATTTAGTACTGAATTACTATTATGATTACTTACCGAAAAAACTGAAAGTGGTGAAAACAAGGAATCGCCACATATAATAGTAATTTGTGCTTTATCGGAGGTTTAACTTTATCGGAGGGGTCCACATTATCTCATTTATTGTGATAAAATTAACTTTAAACCAGATAATTTGGACCCCTCCGATAAAGTTAAACCTCCGAAAAACCACCGATAAGTACCCCAGAAACCGAGAATTAGACAAAACCCACAATAAAAAAGTGATCTGTAAAAACTGAAGTTAAAATCGCTAATTTCGCGGTCGCCTTGTGTAACGGTAACATAAACGTAACAGTTAGGTAACTTTCAGTAGGTCACAGTTAGCACTAGCTTTTGAGAGTGACTGGACAGTTACTGTTCACTTTAACCGAAACGAGTTGATTATCAAAATTGTTCTACAAGAAATGTTTCATCGAGAAAATTATGATCCAACACAAAATCTAAACTTTTAACTGCATATTGTATTATTCGAAAAAACTTAAACCGATAACAATCTAATTTTCCTCAATCATGAAGGAAATTGTTATCGTTTTAATAAAAGGTCAACAATGCAACGCAAGTTGATACTTGCGTGTGGTTGAACTTTTATTATATTTTTTTTCTTTTTCTAAAGTTGACCCACTTGTCTTTTTGGCCGTTTTTAGGGTTCCGTACCCCAAAAAGAAAAAGCGGAACTCTTTAAGGATCACTTTATTGTCCGTCTGTCTGCCCATCTGTCAGTCAATTCCCTTTATCTCGGGAACGCGTGGAGGTATCAAGTTGAAATTAAAACCATGTACTCAAATTTACATTCCCCTTAGCTGGAAAAAAATCAAACTTCTAAGTTAAACTGAAAAAAAGATACAGCAGTTTATTGCCGCCAAAAACACATATTTCGACACTCTCAAGGGAATCAAAATGTATTGGGTACTTTCCGTTGACCTAGAACTATGAACTGTGGCCAGAGAGAATATCGTCTTATACTACAATAACAGAAAAAAATAAGAAAACTAAACATTTGCAATTAAATTATAAAAAATAGTCTTTATTCAAAGTAGGTGCGTAATTAATCATTTGACGACCTCCGTGGTCGAGTAGCTTTATACACCAGTTTTCAAGGTGTCGCCATCTCTGAGGTCCCGGGTTCGATCCCCGATTGGGTCTAGAAAACGAACCTTTCTATATTGGCTCGGGTCTGGGTGTTTGTGATACCACCGTTGTCTCTGATTTCCATAACACAATTGCTTTAGCAACTTACTTTGGATTCGGAGCAATGTATGTGATGTTGACAAATATTATATTAAAAAAATATTATTAAAATATTAATCATCGCGTTTGTACGGAACCCTCGGTGAGCGAGTCCGACTCGCACATGTCCAGTTTTTTTATTTATTTCACACCCAACATTGCCTGAAATAGATTGCTGTTTTGCAATAAGGCCACCTTTTGTTTACTTCCTTGCGTATTAATTGTTTTTTTTGTTACCTAAGTATATCGTTATTTTGGTGTGCAATAAAATACAAGGGATAAGTAGTAAGTATTACAAATATTACAATATAGATGGCGCATCCAGCTAGCGAAATAACAAGGATAAAAATATACATAAATAACCCCTTTCTCACGCGAGCTTTTTGTAGCTTTTTTAATAAGTCCCATAGCACCACAAAATGCGTAATGATTCATATTAACTCGTAAAACATACAAATTTAAAAAATCGCTAATATAGTCGTTTTTGTAATCTAAACTAGCTTATAATGTGTATTTAAATTGGTCTAGTTTTGGAGGAGGAAACAGGGGACTACGAAACGTTGATTTTGTCAACTTTCTATAGGAATTTTTCAATTCTCTCGACCGTGGTGTTTCTTCCTAAAATCTAAAATGGTCATCTGCTTTTATCACCCAAAACTAATAAGCAATAGCAAACCCGCAATATATGACGCGATCCTTGGAGTTAACTTTCGACCAATTATCGGCAATTACGACATGTAAGATAAACATAATACGGCGACCTTGCCGGTTGCGACACGTTGCGACAGCAGCCGGCCGCCGGTCGTCGGTCACCGGCCGCCGGAACCGCCGGATTCCGTAGCTGCATTCCTGCCTTTCGATGTAGTGTAGGTGCGTGCAGTGGCTACCGCACGAACACTCTAATATTCAAAGGCTTCTTAGCTCAAATCATTGGTTACGATCTCCTTAACTTTAAGGAAACTGTCTGTTTCATAGACTTTCTGTCAATTATTTTTTTAACTTAAGATGGCCTTAACTTTAAGAATAGTTTGAGTATTTGGCCGTATCTTGAGCCGTTATAATATAACTATGGAAAACTGTTACTTTAAAATATAAACCAACGTCAAATTATTATTATACACTCAACAATCTTTAACGACCACCGTGGTCGAGTGGCTTTGTTCACCGGTTTTCAAGGTGTCGCCATCTCTGAGGTCCCGGGATCGATCCCCGATTGGGTCTAGAAAATGAACTTTTCTATATTGGCTCAGGTCTGGGTGTTTGTGATACCACCGTTGTCTCTGATTTTCATAACACAAGTGTTTTAGCTACTTACTTTGGAATCGGAGCAATGTATGTGATGTTGTCAAAATATTAATTTAATATTTATTGTTTATTCTTTACTTCCTCTAATATTATGTTTAAGGCAGCGTATTTTTTTAAAATTAGCATTCAAAATATTGTGACACTTGATTTGCGAGGCATCATTATAAATTATGAGCTATACCAAAACATACTGGAAACCATTTAATGCTTGTTCTTCAAAACCGGTCAAGAGCATGTCGGTCTTCACATATTTAGGGTTCCGTACCAAATAGGGCTAAGGGGCGGGGCTTATCTGTGCTACGCGTTTGACCGCAAATTGAGTTGTTTTACAATAGGAAAAGAGGGGATTTAAAGAAAAAGTAAGATTTATCAATATATTGGTATTTGTTGGCCAAATATACGTTATAATAAACATTATAACCAAATTTTAAGTTCGGGAAGTTAAAAAATACTTTGCAACAAAATTATGAAAAAAGCTTTGGCGGCTTGTAATGCATTTGTTTTCTAATATTTTTAAAAACAAAATATACAGTCTGTGTCAACATAACAAGTTCGAAACAATAATACCCCACACGTTCGGGTGAAAAAAAATTTATGGGATCACTTGTATGGGAACCCCCCTCTAAAATATTTTTTTTATACTTTACCTGGCTTTGCGTCGGCATGACTTACCTTTGGTGCAAATATAAAAACTAGCTTCAATGGTTCAGCTGCTAGAGCTTTATAACAGACGACGGAAGACGGACGAGTGACAGCAATAGGGCTCCGTTTAGCCCCTTCGGGTACGGAACCCTAAAAAGTGTTCTTAATAATATTTTTTACGATTTCACTAACTACCTAACATGTTCTTAGTTACAACAATCCCCACTATAAGTATTTTATTGCGAGTGCACACCATTAACTATTTCCTTAAGCAAAGTATAAGCACACCAACACCCACGACTATGTCGTATGTCTTCACTTGAAACTGATTAACATTCTGTCATCGCCTATGTAAAAGCATAAGTACACTTACAGATAGAATGTTTGTACACAAAACTTTATGCATTTTTTATAATATCTACCTAAATGTTAGGTTTCTGCCTACTTGTCTTAACGTTTATTGAATTGTATGAATAAATATATATATAATTTTTTTGTAATAGCCTAGGCTGAGCCTTAAATTTTGAATTAAGCTTGACACCTGTAATTTGATTCAGTAGAAATGAGCTAATTAAATAATGTTATTTATTTATGAATCTATGTTAATGGTAACATGTATGAATACTTTGAATGTAATGTCTGGAAACGATATACATATTTGTAAATATCGTTCCTTCTAATAAAGCTGATAAGTTTTTTGCGCCCATTTTTCTTGTCAGCTAAAAGACGTCATAATGGGTGGTAGGATAAAAGAATTGACGATTTAAAAATGCTTGTTATGTGAGCTTATTTGAATAAAGAATTTTTCAATTTCAATTTCAATTTCAATTTCAATTTCAATTTCAGAATTAACGCCATATTAAACATTGACGAAATAAGAGTATTAAATTTAGATTTTTTGCATTTTTCGCAGTTTTTTTTATTTTAAGATTAATAAAAAATATACTAGAAATAATCGACTCACCCGTAGCACCTCAGACGGGACTCGAACCCGCACTCTTGGGATTCCAGCCCAATGCACTGACCAATTATGCTACCGAGTCGCTAGTGGGAGCAGTGAAATTTTCTAGTACTTTTTCTAATATTATTTATCTTAATATAACCGATCTTATATTATTTATCTTAATAAAAGTCAAATCGATAATGACAATTAAGCAGTCAGGTAGTGTTAACAAAAAATTCAGAAATTAATTAAATAAAAATGAATTTAATAAAAGTAAAAAGTTTTACCTCTTTTTCCACTCATTATTAATTATTTGCCATTTTTGAAACTAAATCTTTATTTGTGAACCTTATGCAAGCTTTTGGTTGCAAAAGAAGGACGCCCAGTTGCTGTGGTTTAGCGACTGGCCCTGCGATTGGGGAGGTTCGCAAGGGTCGGTCATGGGATGGGTGACCAAACATTTATTATCTCGAGTTCCTCCGTGCTTTGGAAATGATTAAAGAGAACATGACATACTTAGGCTACCCATGTTAAGGCATCGAATTGAAAACTAATATCCAAAAGCTTTTCATAGGCCTATAGGAAGTGAAAGATTGCAAAAAAATAATTAAAAACAATGCAGTAATACACTGATCCTGTTAATCCTGGAAGGAAGGTTAAGCCCAGGCTGTATTTGCAGTCATTAACACCCATCAATCCGCAATGGGCCTGCGTGGTGGGTTAAGGCTCATCCTCCTTACCCACCCACAAGGAAGGCATGTGCCCCAACTGTGGGGTGGGGACATTAAAATAAAAATAGCCGATGACGAAGCCATGCTTACCTAAAAAAAAAATGTAGCGGAGATTTTTTTCATGAGCGGTAATAAAATTTAATTTTGCACTAGGAAATTCCTCATGAATCCGATTTTAGAATTACAACAAAATATTTAGTTTTTGCATTGCGTTTTTGTCTTTATTTTATTTTAAAAAAAGGTTGCGATTCAAGTGCTTCTACGATTTAGTCAAGCCGGACTTACAAGATTAAGAGATACTCGTTCTTACGAGACGGTTCATCTCGAGCCGTGTCGTAAGATTACGGTCACAACGCAAAAATCATGTCGCAGCAACCTTGACCTAGTGTGGATGTGGAATGCGAGTAAACTCGTAAACGTTAATCAGCCGTTGTTGTGACAAGCTCTTAAGACTTCCATCTCCTTATCCATCAGGCGACAAAAAAGTGATGTTGCTTCTTTCAATTAAATAAATAAATATATAATAAATTTGACAACATCACATACATTGCTCCGATTCCAAAGTAAGTAGCTAAAGCACTTGTGTTAAGGAAATCAGAGACAACGGTGGTATCACACTCAGACCTGAGCCAATATAGAAAAGTTCGTTTTCTATATTGACCCAACCGGGGATCGAACCCGGGATCTCAGAGATGGCGACACCTTGAAAACCGGTTTACAAAGCCAATCGACCACGGAGGTCGTCAATTCTTACATAGGTCTCCGTCCATTTATACCCTTCAAATATTTATTTATTTAACAACTATTGGTAATTAGTTGCTTACACTGACATGCACTTTTCGAACTCTCCAGCCTTCAACGTAATCTTAATTTTTTACACAAAACAAATTTCTTTTAACTAGCAAGTATTTTTTAGGTTTCAAAGTGTTTCACACATTTGCCAATAGGAGAGTTCAACGCGCGATTCTTGATTCTATAGGCCCAGTACGAGTTAAGTTGACAATAATAACGTAAGCTGGTCAACTCCATACGAGGAGCGTCGGAACAAAAACCGATAAATCACATTTGTGTTTTTTGTGGAAAAATGTAAAAAACTGGCCAAGTTCATGGTTTTTTAATTTAGAGTTAAACGAAATATATAATTTTATTGGTGTTAGCACCACTGTTTGGAAACCTAAATTCTGCACCTGTTGAGTTATAAATAAAAATTAATTGGATATATCGGTTTTTGACCAAACCAACTGGATATATCGGTTTTTGATAAAACACTGTAGGATGTATCGGTATTTGATAAAACACTGGTAGGAATATGGTAGGGATTTATCGGTATCTGTTCCGAACGCCATCGTTGTTTAGTGCGATTAGTGTATTTATCGGTTTATGTTCAGATTCGGGTATTTCGGAGCCAGATCTAGAGCGGTTAACCACAGAGCAAGATATGTACGATAACATACAATTGCCATCATAAAAAAATCAAAATGTAATTTATTGGTTTTTGTTCCGACGCTCCTTTACAACAATGTATGTTGTTTACATAAGCTTGCGACGTACCTATCTATGACTTAATCGTTTAATGTTTATTTTCAAGCTATATACGTTAGCGAACAAGTAGAAAATTTGCCATTTGAAAAGGGGGGGGAGATCCGTAAAATAAAGATTGTCTTTGCATGTCCAATTCTTTATTCATTAAAATACTGCCGTTTTTGACCGCTGACCCAAGTCTAAGCTACTCATGACATACTGCACCGTAATTCAACGTATTTCTAGAAAGGTTTAGTTGTGAAACATACCGGATCGGCTTGCCACACGCCTTATTCCGATGCCGTTTGCTCTTAGTGTCGAGTATACCGTAAAAGATTTTAAGTACACTAGCTAAGTAATACTAATGTAAAGGTTACTTTGCTAATTTGGTCTACTGACCAAATAATAATAAAAAAAAACAATTATACCCTTTTTTAGATGATCAAACGAACTTACCTTAAGTGAAGTTCGATCCTAATTGTCCTGGCTTCGTCGAAGAGATTTATTTGACCATGTAGTAGCCCTGCTACGCGTCTGTATTCACCCGCACACAGGTTTAGCGCAAGAAAGAGAGAAAAAATCATCCCCTCTCACGCGCCTCACAGCGCCCCACCCGCCTGTGCTTCATTCATTTCAGAGCCAGGAAGACGAGGTATCAGATACTTCACAACATTGATTAAATTTAAGGGGTCAATAATTATTATTTATTTGTAAATAAATAACTAACTGCAATATTAGAAGGGAAGGGTCGGGATCTTAAATCTCTTCGACGAAGCCAGGACAATTAGGATCGAACTTCACTTAAGGTAAGTTCGTTTGATCATCTAATTGTCCTGTCTTCGTCTCTGAGATTTATTTGACCATGTAGATGTTTGGAGAAACTAAAATCAATGTTGTTTGTCAGGTAAGTACCTAATAAAATTAACTCTGTATACAAAAACTATTTATTTGATGCATGTGAGCATTAACAAAACAAAAATAAACATTATAAATTCTTGAAAATAACTAAATCAATAACTTCTAAACACATTCTTAATTATTAGAAAATACACCTGTCATAAAATCATTATCCCTTACTAGCGGCCTATTATAGTATTCAGCAAAAACCGCGGATTGCTGAGACCAACCCGCAGCCTTGCGAATAACATCAACACTGATTCCGGCACGGTCTGCAGCAGAAGTTGCTGCATGACGCGTGCTATGAGCACGGAATGCGTTGGTATCTATGCCACTCTCTTCTAAAACGTTTTTTATCCATCGTCCTATAGTTTGAGAGGATGCGGCACGATGAGGACTTCGAAAGGTTAAAATTAGATTATCCACATTCAATGGGCGTAGATGTGACGTTTTCAGTATATATGCTGACAAAGCATTAGCGGGACAAATATTTGGATTTCTAAAGAATGGTAAATCCAATACAGGCTGTGATTTTCCTATGGAAGACGTTTTAACAATGTCTGTTATTTTTATTATATATTTGTCATTAAGTCTACTTATATTTGAAACGCGTATCAAGGATAAGGTTTGACATCTCTGCCCAGATGCTAGTGCTAGTAACATGACTAGTTTCTTACTAAGAATTTCTAAGCACAGTTCATTATTGGGATGAAAATTTGACAAAAAATTTAAAACTATCTGAGGATCCCATGTGACGTCGTAACGTGGAAAGACCGGTTTCATCCTAAAAACTCCCCTGAAAAAACGTTTAACTTGGTCATTTTCCCCTATCTTATTTAAGGAAATTAACGAAATTGCTGACCTATGGTTGTTTAACGTCCCATAGGATGCCCCATTTTTGAAACAACAGGTGAGAAAATCTATTAAATCGTAACATTTAACATCATAAATATCTTCAATAACATTGGCTTTACAATATTCCCACCATAATTTAATGCTTGGTGAATATTGTGTCAGTGTACTCTTGGACAATGAATTTAAAGTTATGTTCATTGCTGCTTGAGGTATCCCTTTTCGCGCAAATGCTTCCCTGATAACACTGTGGCTGCCAGGGAAAGGTGCTGATGGAGTGGATGTGACTGTCTGAAAACAGATGTAAGGAGATCTTTACTGGGTGGAAATATAATAACATCACTGACGGCAAGAGACTTAAAGAGAGGGAACCATGGCTGAGATTCCCAATGCGGGACTACTAGGACACCAGTAGCACGATCTGCTATTATCTTTTGAAGAACTTTTAAAATGACTGCAAACGGGGGAAAAGCATAAAAGAAAAAGTTGTGCCAACTTAAAGTAAAAGCATCAACATTGTATGCATAAGGATCTCTTTTCCAGGAAACATATCTATGACATTTTGCGTTAACGCGAGATGCGAATAGATCAATTTCTGGACTTCCGAAAGTTGACACAATTTTGTTATACGCATTGCGAGATATTTCCCATTCAGTGTCTACATTAAGTTTTCTGGACTCGCTATCTGCATCTACATTTAGCGATGATTTTATATATGAGGCAAAAACAAAAACTTGGTGTATCTCACACCATCTCCATATTTTTTGTGCAATCTCATTTAGATGTACAAATTGAATTCCGCCCATTCGGTTAATATAAGATATGGCGGTAGTATTATCAATGCGCAATAAAATTTCACATTGAAACATTTTATCAGCAAAGGTTTTAAGTCCCAAATAAGCAGCCATTAACTCAAGGTAGTTTATATGTTTTGTTTGCTCTTCCGAATTCCAGAAACCACCGGTCTTTTCGTCACCACAGGCAGCCCCCCAGCCAGTAGTTGAGGCATCAGTGAAGATCTCTAGTTTGTAATCAAACGATCTTATGGGGTTTCTCGACTGAACGATATTATTTGCCCACCACTTAAAATCGTGCGATAAAGATTGAGGTATCGTCATTATTTCATCGTAGTTACCGTTATTATAACTAAGAGCTAGGAACTTAGCTCTCTCGAGAGACTTCGTATGAGCCCAACCGTATGGCACGGCTGGACAGGCTGCTATTAACGTGCCAATTACATGAGAGAAATCCCGAATGCTAACATGGGTTTTCTTAATGTACTTTTGCATTAAAGAAAAAATTTTTTGTTTCTTTTCTGGGGGTAATTCTAGACACATATTTTTTGAGTTACATATAAAGCCTAAAAATTTACATACTTTATTTGGAACCAGGTTACTCTTTTCATAATTAATTAAAAAGCCTAGCCTATTTAACAGTGCTATTGTTCGATTAGCATTCTCGTAGCATTCGAGATAACTACCCCCAAAACACAAAAAATCGTCCAAATAGATGACAGATAAGAGACCCTGAGATCGTAGGATAGCAGCCACCGGTTTTAAGAGCTTAGTGAAAATATAAGGGGCAGTGCAAAGACCAAAAGGTAATGCTGTAAACTCATAAAGATGATCATTAAATGTAAATCTAAGGTATTTTTTGTGGTCGTCATGGATGGGGACCAAAAAATAGGCTTCTTTTACGTCTAAATTCAGCATATAGCAATTATGACTCATCAGTCTAGAAGCCGTTCTCAGATCCTCCATTTTAAAATGATGAGTCAGAATATATTTATTTAACTTTTTTAAATTTAAAATAAATCTATTATCACCATTACTTTTTGGAACTAGAAAAATGCTAGACAGAAACTGCCCCTTAATTGGTTTACAAACCCTAACGGCGCCAATACTTTGCAAATGCGATATCTCCTTGGCAATCGCATTTTTTTCGGTGTTTGAAAAGAACTGATTAGGGTATTTATCAGGTGTTTGGCATGGTTCTTCGAAAAAGGGGATGCGGTATCCTGACACCGCCTCTAAAATAGTGGCGTCGTGTGTGATAGATTTCCATTCCTTATAAAAATATTTAAGACGACCGGCATGTACCTTTATTTGGTCGGGTTCCGTCCGCGAGAGGTTGACGGTGCTGGATGCGGTCGACTCGCCGTTGCGTTCGATTGTGGTTGGCGCCGTGTAGTCGCAGCGTAAGTTGGAGTCTGCTGGTGCTGCGCTGGTGGATGGTATGGAGCGCGGCGGCGCCCACTCCACTGCGCTCGCGAACTTCCTATGCCGCGGGTTGGTGGAGGCCGGGCCGAGCGATGAGTTCGCACCTGAGACGTCGACGGGCCTTTCCAGTTTAAATTACTAGTGGTCTGTATCGGTGTTATGAGCTGCCCTGACTTTTTTATGCCTCTGGAGGACTTAATGAAGTCCTTCAGTTGATCGCCGAATAGGAAGGCATCTCTTTTTCTATCCTTTATAGGATCTATAAAGGATTTGTCTAGTAGGGGCATAATTAATGACCTTCTCGTGTCGGTCTCCAGGAAGTGAGAGTCGGAAATTAACTTTCCGACGTCGTTCAGCACCTCCAGGACCTGTGATGTTTCCATCGTTTTAGTCATTATTCCCGACATCGCCTTTCCTAGAGCTGTTAAGGCACGCCCCAGCTGCTCCTGCTTCTTTTCAACGCGGCTGTCTCTATTACGACTTGAATCTGTCAAAACTGATCGGATTTCGGGATTCAATAAGGGTGGCTTGGAGGAGGGGGTATTTTTAGGAAATAAATACTTCTTATACAAGCCCTCCTTTATTTCCTTTTTTATCCCAGCTTTTAGTATGGGTTCCCATCTCTCGGACAGGTGTCCTAGGATGTCTTCACCCCACTCCGGAGTTTCAACGTGATCGTCCCCCAAAGCCTTTAAAAAATCGGCATCTATGATCACCTCTGGAATATCATTTGTGTTCACTATGTCTGTTAGTGGCAAAGGTTCAACCTCCGGTGCTACTTCTGGTGGATTTGGCTCAATTTCATTTTCTTTTTCTGAGGATTAAAAAAAAAAAGAAGGTAGATGTAGCTAGGTCGCCTTCGTGTGGTTTGCACAAATAAAATATATCACGCTTGGGCCTTAATTAATATTATGAAAGGGTTAATATCTGGTATTAACTCATATTTAAAAGTTATAGATCAATATTCCATATTGATTCTGAATGAAAATACGCCGCTCAGTCTCACGGACTTGAGTCAGTAAAAGCAAAACCAATAATAATCATTTGACAATCTTGAAAAACTGTTTAATTGAACATCTTAATTCCTGCAGATCAATATCTCGTATTGATTCAAAGCATAAGTTTAACGCATTTATTCACTTACAAAAAAAAGATTAATCACTTGTAATACAATATGACAATTATATATTTTGTTGAGAATTATTAAATTTGTATTCATTGTTGTAGGTTAGCCATAAAGAGCTAGGTAGTTACAGATCAATATCAGGTATTGATTCGGAACTTACGGTAAATTTTGCATTAACACATAATTTGCGCTTACCTTGCATTTCTTCAACGCAACTCGCATCGCTATCGGAGTAAATTAATACTCGTCGTTGCTTTCTTTTGCGATCTAATTTCTTTTTATACTTTTTTAGCTTACGTTCCCATTTATCTTCGTCAGAATCTTCATAAGGACGCTTAGGCATGACTTTGCCGTAAACAAAAGGGAACTTTTTTTTTTTTGCTGTGGATTAACACTGCGTGCGTTCGGCGCGCGCGCACGGACACGAATGAAGCACAGGCGGGTGGGGCGCTGTGAGGCGCGTGAGAGGGGATGATTTTTTCTCTCTTTCTTGCGCTAAACCTGTGTGCGGGTGAATACAGACGCGTAGCAGGGCTACTACATGGTCAAATAAATCTCAGAGACGAAGACAGGACAATTTTTAAATGTTCGGTTCAACACAGTCAAAACTTGTTATATTATATTGTTAGTCTCATCATTTGTTTTGGCGATAATAATTTGATTATTTTGCTACGTGTAGACGAATAACATTGTTATATATCAGCCGTACGCTTTGTTTGAGATAAAATATTTTTGGATTAATGAGTTTTTTTTTTTTGCCTGTTTATCACACGTAGCAATCTGCAACTAGTTTTTGTTTTTTTACCACAGAATACATATATAGTTTGTTTTTACCCCCAAAGCAATTTGTCATAAAATTTTCCTAAACATTTTGTATTACTTAACGTGTTCTGCTTTTGATAGTTGCTAACAATGCTATTTAATTCAAAGCAGTTAATTTGTGCGGTGGCACTGTCGTCAGTTCGCTTTTAGCAGTAATATTCGGAACAAGGAACCGTCCAATTCGCAGTAGTTAATCGTTTAAACTGGATCAGTATATCATCACATTGTTTTTTTTTATATCGTTGCTTAAATAGTGGTAAAGGGTAGCGCAAAATATTTTTTATCAAATTACTCTCGGACTTCGTCTCATACTCAAATCAACTTTTGATCCTCTCAAGTTTATGATCGTGTGCTACGAATTTTAATGCGTATGCGACTGTGGAATCAGTGGTTTAAAACTGACAAACGTCTTTATTATATTGTTTTTTTTATATATTTTTTAAATTACTTATATTAGTGCGATCCTGAGAAGCAATTAATTGTTTTTGGACATTTAATATATTACAGTATTTTACTAGGATTTTGCTTTTAAGGAAACATCATCATAACATGGACATATTTTATTAAAGTGCGCATAAACTAAAATGTATTTGCAAGTTATTGTTGATGTGTCGTGACACACTCAAGATGCCAGAAACATTACAAATTTTTCTGCTACTCTATACTCAATACTAGATGGTGGTGACTTGCAAACACCCGAAGCCAATCTTGAGTAATGCAGATTACACTCAAGAGTGAATCAAGCAAAAATTATTTCAGCATTCGATTTACATTTTGATAGCATATTTTTTATGTCCATAATCGAAGGATTCACCTAATTTTTTATCTTCTTCCTGATCAAATAACGTCATTTTATTTTCGTGGTTTGGTCTTCTGAGTAAGTCCTTTAATTTTCTTATCGACTCAAAATGGAATATATTCCTTGATTGCATTTCTTTACATTTGAATTCTCATCTTATGAATGTATTGTCTTGATCGTTATAACAGTCATTATATTACTGATCACAGGCAATTTCTTATAAGCACGACACCTAGTAAAACGAGAAGCAATTGCAATAAACACATTATTTATTATTACTTGAGTCATTCGAATGAATTAAACATTATCCTGTCCGATAGATACACGGATGGCGATGGCGTAGTGAAATTTATAAGAGAACTAGCGGCCCGCCCCGGCTTCGCACGGGTACAATATAGTTACTAATGTGGTGAGTGTGAAGTTATTAGACTATACTACAGGATATCTTATACAACATGTTACAAATATACCCCTTATGCCGAATATGGTACATAGGGACTATTAACTTGATCAACTTTTACTATCGGACCAACTCTGAAATCGCGAAAATAAAATCAGCTGTTTCATACAAAAACTTAAAAACGAAAATATCAAAATGTATGAAACAGCTGATTTTTTTTCGCTATTTGAGAGTTGGTCCCAAAGTAAAAGTTGTTCAGTTTGATGGTCCTTATATACCATATTCGGCATTAGGGGTACTTTTGTAACATATAGTGGCCACATAATTAAGGACGCCAGTCGATTTTCATACAAACGAAGTAACTTTAAAGCATTGCTTCTCCGCCTGGGATTGACCGAGCGGTGATCTGGTGATGGCCACCCAAGTGATCTGACCAGCATTTTAAGAGATGTAAGGATATGTTAAAAAAACCGTGATTATAGCATTAAAATGTATGAAAATCTTGCAACTGACAATTCTGATGCTACATCTCTTAGAATGCCGACCAGATCAGTTGGGTGTGTATTGCGATCCGAATCTTCTCCATTCACTTCCTGGATGGCCATCATCAGATCACAGCTAGTTCAATCCCTAGTGAAAAACCAAGACTTCAAAATTACCTCATTTGTATGAAAATCGACTTGTGTCCATAATTAAGTGGCCACCACTATATGTATATGTATATACGACGTACACAACTAACGCAAGCGGTGTTATAAGTTTGACCTGTGTGGGTGTCTGTCTGTCTGAGGCAACCTAGCTCCCAAACTTATGGACCGATTTTGATGCGGTTTTTTATGCATAGTTTAAAAGATCTAAGTGTACAGACAGCGGGACTCCTTAAACATTTATCCGATTATGATGAAACTTTGGTGAGTTGTTCTGCTTACGACCGAGAAGGTCCCTGGCTAAAAAAACGGAGCATTGCAATACGCATGCCGGGAGCAGTTCTAAATAAAAATATGTTATGCATTATCAGGATTATCAATCTCGATCGATCATCCAACACTTCTCTAAATACCTACCACATTTCTTGTCATTTCATCCGGTTGCAAAATAAAAAGGCTATTTGGCGAGCTGACTCTCGAGCAGGCGACATTAGAGCTGGCCATGGGAGAAACAATCACTGCGCAGATCAACACCAAACGCTCTTAAACTTTGTCCCTGTGCTTTATTAATTGTCATAGCATAGGCGACTTGACCGGATATTGTATTCTATTAAAATTAATCTGATGATCAGATGGAATAATTTTGCACCTTATTACAACGCAATAAGGAAAAATGACAGCACTGCCAACATAACGTCATAGGTACTATTCAATGAAATGCATTCTACCTACTCTCAGGGGAAATGACAAAAGAGAATGTAATACTACGTTGAGATGACAAATGATATTTATTTTTCTTAATTAATCAATCAAGTGCACAAAGAAGTTTCAATTCCGACGTCGAAGTCAAGCACCCCAAAAGTAGCCTTTTATCACTTTTTAACCCTGTTAGGGGATAAATATCAAAAAAATACGAAACAGGTATTTAATTAATTTTGTGAAAGAATGTGAATGCCAAATTTCAAGTCAATCGGGCCAAGGAATCGCGTTCTCCCATACAAACTTTGCCACCCTGTTTCACCCCTTTAGGGGTTGAATTTCGCAAAATCCCGTCTTAGTGAGCACCTACGCCCTAAAAGGAACTCCCATGCAAAATTTGAGACTCCTAGCACTTGTAGTTTCTGAGATTTCGTGATCAGTGAGTGAGTGATTTACCCTTTTATATATATAGATAAGGGTGCTTCTTTATTTTTATGTTAGTATAGCATGATGATAGGATAGCTCGATGACGCAGTGGTTTAGCGCCTGGCCCAGCGATTGCGGAGGATAAGCAACTTTCGCAGGTCGGTCATGGGTTGGGTGACCAAAAATTTATCATCTCGGGCTCCTCCGTGCTTCGGAAGGCACGTTAATCCGTTGGTCCCAGCTGCATTTGCAGTCGATAACACTTACCAATCCGTATTAGGCCTGCGTGGTGGGCTATGGCCCATCCTCCTTATCCACCCATAAGAAAGGCCTGTGCCTCAGCAGTGGGGACGTTAAAAATGGCTGATGGTCTATAGCATACTGCATTTTCCTCTAGAATAAAATATAATAATAGAGATATCAACTTATTTTCTTCCTAAAACATTTTGTATGCGTGCATAGCGCCAAATTTAAATAGTGTGTATTGTTAAATTCTCAGTAGGTAAGTTAATGAACGCATTTTACTTCTTAAATCAGAAATAAACTTTCTTTCATCACTTTGCAAACTAATTAATAGCTAGGTAAACATTGGTAAACTCGTTGTATCCTAAATTTGTGAAGGTATAAATATCTTTATTAAACAGTATTACTGGTCACCAATGTTGCTGGGTTTGGTATGTAAGTACTAAAGATATTTTATTTATTTCAGTATCAGCAATTGTCCCACTTGGGAGACAGGTCTTCCTTATGGGATAAGAAGATTGGGCTTATAGCCCATCACGTGGGCCCGATGCGGATTCGTGGGTGTTAACGACTGCAAATGCAGCTGGGACCGATAGCTTAACGAGCCTTCTGAAGTACGGAGGAGCTCGAGATAATAAATTGTTTGGTTACCCATCACATGACTGACCCTTTAGAAAGTTGCTTAACCTCAACAATCACAAGCCAATGTGCTCATCCACTGCACCATCGATTTTATTTATTTACTCTTTTAAACTCCACAAATTTTGTAGATATTGTATTGAAGCTACGAGTCCTTCGTGCACTTTAGACACAACAACCTTTAATCTTTGCGAGTACTTTCAATAAAACTAATTTATAGTCATTAAATGCCAGCGCTCAAGAGACTGTTATTTCAAAAGCCTTATGTCTCACTCCTCCCATGGTCACATTTCATCAAAAGGCAAACATGTATATTTAAAATACGATGCTTTCTGCATCATACAACATTAATGTAGCAGAGTTTTTTACCTACCCTAATATCAAATACCTACGACAGTACCCATTACGATTATACTACCTATTACTGTAGTGTACAGCACTGAACATAGAAAAAAAAATTGTTATGTGATGTATAGCGTCACCGTTCGCTAATGGAAAAATAATTAAGATTTTTTTAATACGTAAATTACATAATTAATCAAGATTAAACAAACAAGAATCCATGTACTTAGGATATCATGCATTATATATGTCGTAGGATATTCGTAGAAATCGGATCGTTATAAAAATCCTAGAATGATTGCAAAAAACCGGAAAATGAGAATGATTTTTGCAATCATCTTAGTTATGTTCAGGATTTTCACAAAAATCCAGAATGACCATCATTTTGCCAATCCACTCTTTGATTATCCAATCAGCATTCAAATTTGCAATCGACTTTACAATCGACCTAGGATTTTTGCAAAGATCCGGTTTATTTGATTATCCTACGACACATACAACCCCAGAAAATTATTATATACCCTGAAAACCACCACGTTTTTGCAAATATTTTTTTCTTTTTATGACAATCTGCATAATGGCAACCCTAGAACAAAATTGTGTTTTGCTTTTGCCCATTAATGGGATTGATTATCCTATACAATAAATAGTCCATTTGTGTCCTGGGTAGTCATTTTGCATTTTTCCACAAAATAAAAAAATAAGTAAAATTCTCAGGCATGTGGCGGTTTTAAGGGCTTATAATATTTTTTCGGGGTTGTATGCATGGTACTCGATCTACTATATTTGGATTTATAAGGCTATTACCAAACATGGAAGTAGAAATGATATTTAATTTTAAATTAGCCGTTCTAGGCATGTGCTGCAACGCTACATACACACGGCAGTAACGGTACTACAGCGCGGCACAGAAAGTCTTAAGGTCAAATGTATAGTCTGATGTTCAGTCAACTGTACATAATAAATAAATAAATAAATAAATATTTGACAACATCACATACATTGCTCCGATTCCAAAGTAAGTAGCTAAAGCACTTGTGTTATGGAAATCGGAGACAACGGTGGTATCACAAACACCCAGACCTGAGCCAATATAGAAAAGTTCGTTTTCTAAATTGACCCAACCGGGGATCGAACCCGGGACCTCAGAGATGGCGACACCTTGGAAACCGGTGTACAAAGCCACTCGACCAAGGAGGTCGTCAAACTTCGTACATACGTATGAATAGTTCTGTGTTCCCAACACAGTCATCGAGAACAAACATACACACATTAATTATTGTCTAAACATAAATATTTTTGGGCAAGGAACCTTCGCGGGCGAAAGTAGAACAACTCGCCAAAATTTCATCATGAATGGTTTAGAACCGCCTAAAGGACAAACACACATTTTTATTTATACATGCTTAAAACCTGTTGACCCAACAACGCCAGGAAAATGAGACACAATAGATATTCCATTGGTGACCGGCCGCTCGGGCGTTGATTAATTAATTAATAATATAATTGATGATTATTATATTAAAGAATATTAACTCAACGTTCTATTTTGTCTATGAACGTAATCCGTCTTGTGCGGTGTCGATAAACTGTATTCCACTTTTTTTGGAAAACTGCATATCGAACGTATTCGAGTGATAATATTACAAATAAAATTATGACTCAAAAATGCTATTTTGACAACCTTCTTTGAGCAAAGTCAATCTTTCCGCGCTACTCGGATCACATGAGTAAATAAACGGATTGGGGCGCGGCAAAATTGTATGGAATTTCATTACTGTCGAGTTTTAGCCACCATTAATATGTGAAAGTTCTTGCTGAAATGAAGATTTCAGCAAGAACTTTCAGTTCTTCAAATTCACAGTTTTTGCTGGTGGTTTACTATTTGTCGGTCGTTTTTCGAAATATTTTTTATTTATTATGTTAATCCAGGATATACACTGCCACTTTACTAAGTTTGGTCTAAATCTATTCTGTGGTTTTTGCGCGATAGGCGATCAGACAGACAGACATTTTTTTTTTAAACTGATTGTCACATGTTCCTTCTGTTACTGATGTTAAGTCGCCCTGGTTGGTTTTATTCCGAATATATTCAATGTACAGACTTTTTTGCGTTTACGATTTTATTATAGGTATTAGATTAATATAAAAATATAAAAAACTCGCACTTGACTATTTTTTGACTCCGACGCACCGTTTCTAAGATATTTGCATTTTTGTTTTCTGACCGAGCGACCGCGAAGCGTCTCCGTTTCAGCTTGGGCTTAAATGCTTTCGTATGTCTGTCCGACTCTCCGGCTTTCCAGCAATGTCCGTCTGTTCGGACGCATTCCTCAATCGATTCTCGTGAAATTTTGAAAGCAGGTTCAATTATATTAATATATTCTTAAGATAAATAATATTAGAAAAAATACTAGAAAACATCGACTCACCCGTAGCACCTCAGACGGGACTCGAACCCGCACCCTTGGGATTCCGGCCCAATGCACTGACCAATTATGCAACCGAGTCGCTAGTGGGAGCGGCGAAATTTTCTAGTACTTTTGACTTCTTCGCTGCAAGCCAGCGCAATTTCATCAATATAAAGATGAAACAGCTATATAATTCGCCGCTCCCACTAGCGACTCGGTAGCATAATTGGTCAGTGCATTGGGCCGGAATCCCAAGGGTGCGGGTTCGAGTCCCGTCTGAGGTGCTACGGGTGAGTCGATGTTTTCTAGTATTTTTTCTAATATTATTTATCTTAATATAAAAATAGCATTGTGAATGCGAAAAATCTAAATTTAATAATTATATAGCTGTTTCATCTTTATCGATTGCCAAAACATCTGGAAAGATGTTTCTTTCGAATGTGGGGGTATTTCCTCACATTGATGAAATTGCGCTGGCTTGCAGCGAAGAAGTCAAAAGTACTAGAAAATTTCGCCGCTCAAACTAGCGACTCGGTAGCATAATTGGTCAGTGCATTGGGCCGGAATCCCAAGGGTGCGGGTTCGAGTCCCGTCTGAGGTGCTACGGGTGAGTCAATGTTTTCTAGTATTTTTTCTAATATTATTTATCTTAATATAAAAATAGCATTGTGAATGCAAAAAATCTAAATTTAATAATAATATATTCTTTTTTTGTCGATTCAGATTATAGATTTTTTTCAAAATGAAGATATTTATGGGAAAAATCATATTTCAGCCGTTTATAGCTCTACAGAGCCATATTACAGTAGGTAGGCAGTACTCATATTGTTAGGGTAAAACACTAACAAGCCTTGGTCCACAATGACTGCACTACTGGCCACGTTATGATGGCCTCGAGCTAAGCTTAACTACGATCTCGGCCTTCAAGCTTGGTCATCATCGCAGCTGTTTCTGTACGCGCAGAAATGTATGCAACTAATAATTAGTATTTCTTTTTATGTATTATCGATCGTCGATTCTTTGACGACGCGCGAAATTTTTTTCTTCTGTGCACAAATTTTGATTGTTTCCAAAATGATTTATTTGTATTTTTACATATTTGTTTTACTCAAGTTTCACCGAGTTTAGCATTAGGCTGTACAATTATAATTAATACGTACTAGCGGCCGCCTGCTACTTTGTCTGCGTGGTCAGTTTATTTTCAATCCATCAGGTACGATACTTTTTTTCGAGATGAAAGATACCCTATGTCTTTTTCTGTACCCCTGACAGTACCTGCATGCAAAATTTGAATTTGAATTTTGGTGAAGGCGTAACAAACAAACAAAGTTACTTTCGCATTTATAATATAAAATTTAGTTAGGATATCGTACGTGGGAAGAATAAAGTATATTAGAGACGTATACGGAAGATTTGGATTTTTTTTTCCTAGTAACAATTTATAATAAAGATCGTTGGATTTTGTACTAAAGATATGAATGTGAAGTGAATACATCATGAGAGGGCTAGTTAAAATATAAAAATTGATGAAAAGGACCAAGAGTAAGGTATGAAGATGATGATGGAGGTTTGTTAATCATAATAAATATGATCACAACATAATTTATTAATTTCTAGTCAATATTAAAAACGGATAAGGTTTTTGTTCAGGTTCGACTAGATAATACTTTTTTGTATAAAATAAAAACTTAAAAGCTATATTTTGTAAGTAATAACTAAGTCATCACTTTTTGTTTTCAATCACGTTTTTGATATTGACGTAAAGAAAGAAAAAACTATTTTTTTGTAGACAAAAATCTTAAAGACCATTTACAAAATTTAATCAGGTATGTACTGCGTTAATTAATGTTATATATTTGTACTAAACTTATAGTTACTTTTTAGGAATACGTAGGCAAACACCAAAACCATAGCTTGCTGTAAATACATCAAAGGTATGTCATTTGTGCAGTGCACGAAAAGTGAGACACCCGTCTCCGCGCAAGCACAGACACCAAGCTTGGCAAAATAAATATTTTTTACCTGACTGCAAGTTATGGCTTATGTTTTTCGCGCGTATCTTGTAATTGTACGTATGTTTGTATGTAATATTCTTTATAACCTCATATGTTTGAAACGGTTGGACGGATTTCTATGATTAAGGCTGCAGAGTCTGCATACTAGCGCCGCCTAAAAGTGGCCACTTTTCGCAAAAAATCTCCATTAAACTAAACGACTGGCTGGAAAATATTGTTTAAGCTATAAAAAGTACCAGAAAGCTTCTATGGAGTGCACTACAGAGAGATAATTCACAATTTCGTCTTTATTTAAGCACTATGATTTTTTTTTCCAATGACGGCGCTAGTGTGCAGACTACGCGCTCTTAAGATATCGTTACATTTGTCTTGACATAGCAGCTGTGCGGTGCCATTATTTGAAGTAAAAAAAAAAATTTTTTTGAGAATACTGCAATATGGGTATCAAATTAAAGGGCTTCTCATAAGGATTTCAAAGAGGTATATCACGACCGTAATGTGTAATAATTAAAACACAAAAAATACATTTATAAAACTACAAACCCCGCCTGCATCAAAAGACAAGTCAACTGAAAAGATGAAAACAAGATCAAATATTAAAGGCAAAATATCATGCAATTTGGAAGCATAGAATTTAATGAAAAGACAAATCATTCATAATGCCACTTTTCATGCCTCCGACTGCATGTTATTATGTTGCCTTTAATATTTGATCTTGTTTCCATTTTTTCAGCTGTTGACTAGTCTTTTGATGCAGGCGGGATTTTAAGTTTATTAACAATTAAAAAAACAAAGAAAAAAATGAATGCTCCTGCTTTCTGTGACTGCTTCAGCAATAACTGATTAACACTTATCGATGATAATGATATTCTAAGTTAATAGTATGGGTAATTAAGGAAAATAAATATCTAAAAAAAATTAAAACTCAGATTTTTATGTTATGTCATTTTCACACTGAAAATTAAAAGGGACCGCAGCTGAACAAAATTAATGCAGATTTTCGTTAGCATAAAAAAAAACAAATTAAATATTTAATGCCTAACATAATAACAGATTTCTATGAAAACCTATAAAAACACTAGTTTGCACTTTGCACTAGACTAGCAGAACTATTATTTTCTTCAGACGGACAAAAACTCACGGTTAAGATCACGGAATAAAACTTAATTGATAATTACATTATAATAGGCTAAGACGAGTTTTAATGATGTGCAGTATATTGGACTTCCCCTGCATAAAGAAGTCAACCTTATTTTCAAACATATTATCATTAATATCATTGTTACCTTCAATTTTATATTAAGATAAATAATATTGAAAAAAATACTAGAAAAAATCGACTCACCCGTAGCACCTCAGACGGGACTCGAACCCGCACCCTTGGGATTTCGGCCCAATGCACTGACCATTCGAGTCCCGTCTGAGGTGCTACGGGTGAGTCGATTTTTTCTAGTATTTTTTCTAATATTATTTATCTCAATATAAAAATAGCATTGAATGCGAAAAATCTAAATTTAATAACCTTCAATTTTGTTTAAACATAAATAAATAATAATACTTTTTAGAAATAAAAAAAAGGTTAAGAGCGAGTCGGACTCACGCACTGAGGGTTCCGTTCCCTATATCACAAAGATCCTAGCGATCTGAGATCGGATCGCATGACCGGGACGCATCCTGTGATTTTGAGTTCTAAAGGCTGTTAATCATACAATCCAAAAATGTGATCGATCTCTTGAATTTTCGATAATATTGAAATGATTTGAAAAATTGATTTATTGATTGATTTAAAAAAAAATGACTAATACATAAATATAAAGGGGATTATTGCAACAATCGACGACCTCCGTGGTCGACTGGGTTTGTACACCGGTTTTCAAGGTGTCGCCATCTCTGAGGTACCGGGTTCGATCCCCGGTTGGGTCAATTTAGAAAACGAATTTTTCTATATTGGCTCAGGTCTGGGTGTTTGTGATACCACCGTTGTCTCTGTTTTCCATAACACAAGTGTTTTAGCTACTTACTTTGAAATCGGAGCAATGTATGTGATGTTGTCAAATATTTATTATTATTATTTATTAATTTACTATAGTATAATAAGTCGTTGCATTTGCTTCCTAACATATTTTTTTTCAAAGATCAGATATTATCAAAAATACAGAGGCTTGATTACAATTTTGTTTTTTTTTTAAACTTCTACACAGCTACACTTAAGATCGCAAAAGTGTATTATTAACAGCCCTTAGTGCTATCTGACGCACAAGTAATCAAATCTCCTTGAATTATTAATAGGCAAAATTACAGGCCATGTAAAATAATAAAATCCAGGGCCCTATTTAATAAACGTGACAATTTGTCACCTGTCATGACAATTTGATATCAGTTATATCAATATCAATTTTATATGCGCCAAACAATTTGAAAATAAAACAAACTACTTATAGCTACACCACAATGTAAACCAAATTGTCATAATAATTGACAAATTGTCTTGTTATTAAATAGGGCCCAGGTATAATACAAAACGAGTTATCGTAGCATCTGCATCATCATCGACGTAACATTTTCGAAGTTTTGTCTGTGACGTAAAATTGACGATGATTTTACTTTGTAAAAAGAGTCAGCATCAGTTAAAAGTATTTATTTCTGATTTCAATAGGTAATAATACAAATGTTTCGTTCATTTGTCTGGAGATCAGGGTAATGAACGAGATTTTCCCAAGTTATCAATTTGAAACATTGTCCATAATGAATCATAAAACCATAATGATGTCTTCCATCTAAGTGCCATCAAGAAAACGTCATAGCCTTTTTTAGGGTTCCGTAGTTAAGTCAACAAGGAACCCTTACAGTTTCGCCATGTCCGTCTGTCCGTCCGTCCGGCTTTGCTCAGAGGCCCTAAGTTCTTGAAAACTGTAATTTAGCATGAATGTGTATATTAATTACGCCAAAAAAGTGGTAGAATAAAATGTTGTAAAATATTTTTTTAATGTACCTCCCCTACATGTAAAGTAGGGGATGAAAAATACTTTTGATATCAATCTCAAAGTGTAGGGTGTAGCTGGATAGGTCTGTAAAAAAATATTGTAGGTTTGTGAAATTACTTTTTGATTCAGAGACCCGTTTCCGAAATATTTAGCTTTAAAGTGCAAAATTTTGTTAGAGTCAAGTGTCCACCCTACCAGGTAAACGATTGCTGAAAACGGAAACGTGAAAAAATTCAGGACAGTAGTACATATGAAGATAAAAGGTAAACTATCACGGCTAAGTAGGCTTTACAAGTTAACGAGTAATAGTCGATCAACTTACAAAATTGACGACCTCCGTGGTCGAGTGGCTTCGTACACCGGTTTTCAAGGTGTCGCCATCTCTGAGGTCCCGGGTTCGATCCCCGGTTGGGTCAATTTAGAAAACGAACTTTTCAATATTGGCTCAGGTCTGGGTGTTTGTGATACCACCGTTGTCTTTGATTTCCATAACGCAGCTGCGTTATCTTTGATTTCCATAACCAGCAACCGTTTACCTGGTAGGGGGGACACTTGACTCTAACAAAATTTTGCACTTTAAAGCTAAAGCACCTAGGTGTACTTTGGAATCGGAGCAATGTATTTATTTAAAATTAATTTATATTGGAAAAGTTTTCGTACAATAAACATTGAATAGTTAGGTATTAAGTATACTTTATAGTCGTTAGTTATGTAAAACAGGGTGTAAATATAAGTTTATTGACATATGGTAATTGTATAAGGTAACTGCGGAACCCTATAATGGGTTACCCTATATGAGTGGCCCGACATGCACTTGGCCAGATTTTTTATTAAATCAACTGATGAAAATAACATCACTGAACCTCTAATTATCGTTCAAAGTTTCGTCTTTGCCTTTGTCACAATGGAGATAATAGATCTTTGTTTGTGACGTCAATGTGACGTCAACGAGTGTCATTCATCGTCTCGTCACTCGGTGACACGATATTTTACGTCAAACTTGACGATCAGTGGTAAAATACAAAATCTTCTGAGCAAAAACTTTGTGGGCAGTTGTATAATTTATTATTTAGTCGATTCAATTTTCCTAAATTAAAAAAAGAAAGTGCAGATATAGGGAAATTAATAATTCATATATTTCGAAAAATGACACAAAAACGCGAGCCCTACAGAGCCACTAGTATATACGATTGTATGATGCTAACTCCTTTTATTTTACAAAGTAAAAACATGGACAATATTTTCATTCAATTTAAGGCTGGGTTGCATCATGTTGATTTAACCTTAACATTAACAGACACAAACTTATCTGACCCGGTGACAGCGTCGCTGTCGTCTGTGGCGTAACCTAGGTAACAATATGTAATAACAATTAGTTCCAGTTTTGGCCACCGGTTCAGATAAGTTTGTGTACTGTACTGTTATAGTTAAATTAAGATGATGCAACTGAGCCTAAGAAAATATTTATTGTTTGTCAGAATCTAAGTCAAAGTTTCGGAAATCTTACGTCGGTGATGATGAAGAAGCTACAAAAATTCGGCAAATCGGATTTTTTTTTATAAATTTAAATTGTATTGCATCGTAATAAAAAAAAACATTCACATTGACTCGTTTGGGAATCAAAAACCTTAGTTAAATGATGATTGGTAATGCCAGGTTCGGTGTGCTAGCCATTCGATCATGATCGATTAAAGATTACCTTTTTTATACTTGTGACCGCCTTTATTAGCAAATATACTTAAATTATAAGCAAAACGCAAAATGGATATTCATTAAGGGCTCTTTTCTTGTCATGCGGATTTCATCCACGTGCGGATCTAGCCCGCACATGGGCGTCAGAACAGTTTCTCCCCGTCGAATATGGTCCATGTTGGACGTGGAGAAACATGCGTTATCTCTATAAATTGAAAGGAAATGGGCAACGCGGCTTCGGGAAAAACACGCATGCGGGTGAAAATCCGCATTACAGGAAAAATACTTTTCTTATGTTAAGGACGTATGTCTATTATACCTAGTTATTCCTATTGTTTCAGAATCAAGCTACCTCTACTCCGAGCGCAATGTACAGTGTACTTGTGTACTTATCGTACTACGCCGTGTACACGATCCTGCTCGCCATCGCAGGCCTCTGGTGCTTTGACGAGTGTGCGCTCACTGAAGAGGAGGAGTACGACTTCTATCACTACCACAGAGCGTTGCCGTACTGACCTGCTGTGAGTATTGTTCTTAAATCAAACTCAACTCAAACTCAAATTGGCGAATACTCAAACGATACTCAACTTTGAGGGGATCTCAAACATCTTTCTGTCTTTGTCGTATCTTTGACATTTAATGGACGATGTTTGAGAGCCTCTCAAAGTTGAGTGACGTTTAAGTATTCGGCCAAAAGTCAAGTAATCACTTTAGGCTGTTACAAGCACTCGATTCGCAAACCCTAAGCGGGAGATCTTATACCGAGAAGAACCAGTAAGAAACTCGTTCGTTACTCTGTATACTTTATTTATTAGTCCACAAATAAAAAAAAATCCTTTGAATTTTTTAAAGGTATACTTAAGAATTTTATGTTTTGAGCAAGAAGTACCATACGTTTAACCCTATTTGCTTCGTCTAACGCGTACCACAGATGTGCTACGCGTTTGACCACAAACTTAGGTTGGTTTGTAATAGGAAAATGAGGGAATGGATTTATCAAAAAAAAATTTGGTCAAATATATGTATATAAATTATTACATACATATATTTGACCAAAATTTTTGGCCATAACCTTTATTAAACATTATCACCATTTTTCAAGTTCATAGGCCAATGGGAAGTTAAAAATATTTCGAAATACAATTATGGAAAAAACTGACTTTGACGGCTTATCATGCCTTTATTTTTGTAATGTTTTTCTATACAAAAAGCTCTAAATAATGATACCCCACACGTTAGGGGAAAAAATGATAATTTTTCACAACCCCCTTCACTTGAATGGGAGCCCCCCTCTAAAATACTTATTTTTTTATACATTACGTGGCTCTAGGTCGTTAAGACACACCTTTGGTGCAAATATGAAGATTGTAGCTTCAATCGTTTAGCTGCTAGAGCTTTGTGACAGACGACGGACGAACGGACGGACACATGAGTGACAGCAATAGGACTCTGATTGGCGCCTTCGGGTACGGAACCCTAAAAAGCTAAATACTAGTAGTTTGACGGCTTCACATTTTCTAAAATATATAGTATATATCTACAAATACAACGTGTTATGTAATGTTAAAAATGCATAAATTATATGCAAGGTTAATTAAATAAGTATACCTACCATAAATATTTTGAGTTTCAGTTTTGACTTTGTGGTGGTAACTGGTGACTTGGCAGAAAATCTTATAGGTAAATAATATACCTATAGGTACTCGTATATACATAGTATTTAAATAAATAAATAAATGTTTGGATAATATCACACAGCGCCATCTAGCCCTAAAATAAGCAAAGCTTGTAATATGGGTGCTAGACAACTGATACTTAATAGACTTAGTAACACCCAGACCCGTCACAGAAATTAAAATTCATCATTCAATTTTGTGCCCGGCTGGGAATAAAATCAAATGGGCAACCCAAACCCAAAATGGGATAACCGTTTCTTCGGACCATCAAACTGAACAAAGGGACCAACTCTGAAATCGTGAAAAAAACTTACAAAAATAAATTACGAAAATATCAAAATGTATACAACAGCTGATTTTTTTTAAAGTTGTTCAGTTTGATGGTCAGAAGAAACGGTTATCCCATTTTGGGTTTGGGTTTCCCATTTGATTTTATTCCCGGCCGGGCAGAAATTGATTGATGAATTTTAATTTCTGTGACGGGTCTGGGTGTTACTAAGTCTATTAAGTATCAGTTGTCTAGCACCCATATTACAAGCTTTGCTTATTTTAGGGCTAGATGGCGTTGTGTGATATTATCCAAACATTTATTTATTAATTTAAATACTATGTATATACGAGTACCTATAGGTATATTATTTACCTATAAGATTTTCTGCCAAGCCACCAGTTACCACCACAAAGTCAAAACTGAAACTCAAAATATTTATGGTAGGTATACTTATTTAATTAACCTTGCATATAATTTATGCATTTTTAACATTCACTGCCAATTGAGAGACAACAGAAAATCTATTGTTTGTCAGTCACTTGGCAGTCAACGGGTTAATTTTGTGTTTTAACTGACAGGTTCTGACAGAATTTTATCTACATATTTATATAATAATAATAATATAATTTAACAGAATAATGACAAATATATAATTACAATTTTAAATTTTCGCATTGTATTGTAATAAATTAAATTAAAATCAAATCAACAGTGAGTCCGCGACCACGGCCGATGATACTTGGCCGAAACGTCGGTCGGGAGTTTGAGTCAGGTGTGTAAATTCCTTTCGCTGGTATAACGCGTATTAACCTGTGATTTTAATTTAATAAAATAGTGAATAAGATATAAACCGAACAACACTAATGTGGTATTTGGATTTCGTGTTTTGTTTAAATAATACGAAACAGGATGGTGTTTTCCTATCACGTGATGTACAAAACTACCAATTGCATGTTTATACTTTAGGAATGATATGCAATCATTTAATTACCAATTATTTTCATAGTCAATCACAAAACTAGATTCTTTGAAAACTCCGACACAAGATGGTGTATTTTTTTTAGAATTTTAGAAACAGCCAGTATAAGTAATGCTTAATAAGGATTTTAGAAGTAATATGGCCTCTTTTACATTTTTCTGATATTTTTGAGATAAAAATTCTGTTCCATTTTTAAATTAAACAAGAGGATAGGTGTTATCCAAAACCTGAGACCCAATCGCGATAATTTTGAACGATAAAACCAAAACTACGGAACTTTTATGATCACAGGAAGTAAAATGATGTAACTGCAAGTTAAATAGAGTAATGGTACCTTCAGAAAGTAACGTCTTTTCTACTAAATATGATTATTTGTGGGTACTTTACAAACCTAGTTGTTTTTGTTCAGTTTTTTTGGATACAATATAATTCAGCTGATGGCGTCGAAAACTTTGATCTAAACGAAAGCCTTACGTTTTCATCAGCTTAAATTATATTGCCACTAAATTATTAATCTGCGGAAACTTCTCAAATCTTTAAATTCTAACCTAAATTTGGCTTTAATTAATACGATTGTGGAATAAAGCAAATTTACAATTCGATGCATTTTCACGTCATGGTCATAATTTACACAATATCTAAATAACAATGAAATATAATGGATTTTAAACCGGATGGGGCAAGGTTGCGACCATCCCCCCTAAAATCAATTACTATGAGACTTACTGTCTCTGCATCAGTTCACTACTCTGTGCTGTCCTGCGCGCACGCAATACAACGACAGCGCACGTATTGCGTCCCAATAGAGTTGAGATTCAAATAACTTTTAATTAAACAATTTGAGTTAAATCTCAACTTGGTTGTAGTAGTCTCTTTATATATTAAATATTATTTTTGCGCACGCACCAGTTCGAAATAACACTTTTCTCTAGAAGGTTTTCAGATAATTTATAATTCTGGTGTTAAAATGGTGATGGAGTTGCGATAATCGAGTGTTATAATAAGTGTACTCGACTAATTTGTTCGAAATAAATTAGTTTGAGAAATTGTGATGTTACAAGTGACAAAACAATTGAAAGGTAGGTATTTTTTATATATTTATGACCGAGAAGTAAAACTTAAAAGATTATTTTTTTGCTGTAAGTATAAAATTGTATACTTTTCGTTAAGTCAAATTATTTTATTTGTAGATAATATTACTATATAACATATTTATTTATATTTAATACATTTTTAGAAAGTAACACTTAATTAAGAATATAAATAAAGAGAAAAATCTCGAAAACATATAAATATTAGGACAAAATTAAATTGAATAAGTATTAAAATTTATTACTATAGAAATAAAAGAATAATTTGAGATGCAAGTAAATCAACAAAACTTTATTTCAGAACATAAATATTGTATTGCATCAGAACTGAAAAATTTGCTTTTATACCTTATTGAATTGAGATCGTCAAATTACAGACTTTACTACGATAAACATCAAATGTTTAATGAAAAAATAACTATTCAGTCTTCTATAACGTGTCATCCCTCTATCAGCGCATTATTTTTGTCAGTTTTCGTGTAATTTACAAAAAAATCCAAAGTAACCGCAAAGTTGCCGAAACAAAGTTAAAATCCTTTGACCGTTTCGTTCCATCATAGTAAAGTATACTAAAAATACGCAAAATATAGTCGTAAAAAATCGCATCTTTAATTTTCTAAGCAATTCACATTATCCTTATTCCTATATTTTTTTGCCACCACTCCATATGGTACAGAAAATTATTGTCACAACTACGTAAAACAGAATCCATTAACTTTTCGAATAAAAAATTAAGTAAGGTAATATTACTATTTTATGACAAAGTACTTGGACTAACGAGGTAATTGTAGGAAAACCTTATTTTATATCATAATAAGTCATGCGAATCTTCAACGTGCATCTTGGAAACCGGTTCGATTACGGAAATAATTATAGTTAAAATTAATTTACCTGATGCAGCCTTTATGGTTTACTAGCCTATTGTAAACTAGCTATATTTTTATATAATACTAAATAATATACTAGAAAAAATACGACTCGCTCAAGATCATGCATGTTCTCGGGCGGGAATCTATAAGCTATATTTTTAATAAAAAAAATATACGACTAATACTAAATTTCTGAAGTGTTGTTACTGGGTTCAAGTACATTATGTTTTAATATTAACAGACCTATGTTATTATTGAAAAATAATATATCTCTCAGTAATTGTTACAATAATAGCAACCACGTGTATGGTTAATAAAGTTACTAGCCAAGGTTATTAATTTATGATTACAATGCAACTCTTTTTATATTTTATTAATGGAGGCCCCATAATTTACTGCTTATAAATATCGATTTTTTTCTTTGGCTGTAAGAACTAGTTTCCTACTAAGTTTCCTGTGCCATTTTTAAACTTTACATATAAATTACATAAGCTTAGAAGTTATGTTTTAAAGTATTTATGCCTATTAGTACCTTGAAACTTAAAAGAATTGATTATATAAAAATCACAATCAATTGTAAAAAATCAAAATGAACGCGGAAATAAACTGCAAAGAAAAAAAAACAAAACTCAAAAGTATATAAAAAATAGGATAAAATTAAATTAAGTATTAAAATTTATTAATTGAAAAGAAAAAAAAATAAGAAAATATCAAAATATCGCGAAGTAAACTGTCATGATCGAGGGTTCAATGTTAGTTCATTATATACCAATCACTTGAATAATATTTTACTTAAATAAGTCGAAAATCATTTTTAAAGTTAGGCCTAAAAAAATATATACTTTTGAAAATGTTTTTGTTAAAGTTAAGCACTTTTCGATTTTTATACATCATCACATATAATCGTTGTTTCTTTATGTTTTTTTGTTGTTCTGCGTCACATCATTACCCACGTTGACAACGACGTGTGTACGAGCAATTTAATATATTTTAAACAGTATGTCGTCAACGTCTTACATTAAATAAAATATTATTTTTGCCTTATATACTGAAAAGACGCTATTGAATCTATACAACAACTAATGAAAACAAACTTAGCAAACTTAACAAACTAATAAATATAAACATTAATTGAATAATATTTTATTTTATATAAAAATTGTACAGAAACCTAGTCGGTCTAAACAAAATATGTGATGATTTTCATGTTTGACAAGTATGTATTTGTCAACCAATATGTGCTTTACACCCTTCAGCCGTACACATCACAGTATGCATCATTATGTAAAGAAAAAAATAATTGACGCGTGGTTAGTGTGTTATGTGTGATTTCTATAAAAACCTGGCACTTTACGTAAAACTTGAAAACCTGAAGAGACGCATGATACAGCCTGATTCATGATAGAGTGAAATCTTTCTTAGACGCAGATTGAGGATTGCAGAACGTGTAGCTAGCTTCCACAATTCAAAATTGTGCTAACAACTGTTTATCGTATCTCGTCTTTTCGCTTGCAATGTGCACTGTTACTACCAACCGACATCAAGACAACGTTTCGTCACGCAAATCAAATGTGCATTCGCTATTTCCAAATCAGTCCACATTTTATGACCAAGGACCTTGGCTGAATCGCACTGACGCTCAGCGAAAGATTAAAACAAAAAGGAATGTGCGACATTGTACTAACGAAGATTTTGCAATTGCAGATGCTTTTTTGTTTATTTTTACTTTCAATAGCATTCTTTTGTAAACGTTACTAAATAATTACTTCATTGTGGTGTTTCTGATTTAGAAACTCTCTTCTTCTGAACTCTCGGCAAACTCTGTGTGCACCCGAATATAATCATTGAAATTTTATGAAATATAATAACTGCTTGTACGCTGTATTACAAATGATAACTAAATGATACTCGGAGATTTTCATTGATATTTTTATTTTTCCTATAATCCTAACACTTTTACTGCTTCATTTACATCCGCGTGGTTATATTGACCTTCATTTTCTGAATGGTATGCACGATAAAATTGCAGTGTGTACGTATAAGACGGTCTTAAGCTGCACGAAAAAAATGGCGCTATTAAAAAAACAAAGGCGAATTTTTTTTTAAAATGTAAAATCACTCATAAGGTCGAGAAAATTAATGCTTTTTTATTCGTGGAGAAATGTACCCAGTGAGTACTTACGTATGTTACTTACAGACGCCGTAAAATCGTTATGAAGTATTCAATAATTTCAACTGAAAAGACATCTCGTTTGAACTACTTAGAAAATGGTAGCTGGCTAAATGAGTATGTAGACCAAATCTTTAAAGACAGTTTCAAATATTTAGCATATTTGACGACCTACTCGGTCAAGTGGCTTTGTACACCGGTTTTTAAGGTGTCGCCATCTCTGAGGTCCCAGGTTTGATCCCCGGTTGGGTCAATTTAGAAAACGAACTTTTCTCATCAGGTCTGGGTGTTTGTGATACCACCGTTGTCTCTGTTTCCATACACAAGTGCTTTAGCTACTTTCTTTGGAATCGGAGCAATGTATGTGATGTTGTCAAATTTATTTATTTATTTATTTATACCGGTCGGTATGCCAAAGACGCAGTGCCTGATGGTACATTTATTTAGTACCTAGCTAGTTAGGAAAGCGGCAGTGCATCCGAACGTTGCTCGGAACTGAGTTTCAAGCCTTGAAGCAATATCCTGCAGCTTGCGTGTAGGTAACAAGCAGCTGCGCTTGCGCAACCACGTTCTCTACGCACTGTGAAAGAGCCTTCTGGAGACGGAAACGGGAAGCCTGGCTGGAAGTAACCTTTGTACGATTAACCTACTTGCTCGCCGATTTTACTTCAAAAATGCTATTTATTTGCTTTGTGAAGGATTTATTTGGTAGTTTCTAAACGCGCACGTTTTTAGTTTTGATGTTAAACTTAGTTAGTTATTCTCTCACTCAAACCTTTTAGGTAGATAATTGCTATGATCCATCTAAATATTAACATAAAAAATACCAAAAATAGTGTTTATTTTAGGTGTTTTAAGATTTATAAAAATATGTAATTTTCGAATTAAATGGAAATTTGTCTCACTGACATTAGTTTTTACGAGTATTTTGCGAAACAAGAGTTTATTAAGTTTTGAAAAACTCTTTTAAAACATAAAAACGTCTGTTTTCATTCCAAGCCGGGATAAACTAATTTTTTTTGAGTGATTCAGAAAAGCTCATGAGTTACCTACAACCAATTTTAACATCGCTGATAATGTTTACTAATCAAATGTGATTTAAAGCTCCAAACTATTTCTTAGTTATTTCATAATGCAAAGCGGATAATGTGCACACCGTCCCTTATGCCTCAACAACCTCATGCAAATTAACTGAGTGTTTAGCATAATAGGCGGGACGCGAAAATGATAAAATGTGGCAACTATTTCGTACACTTCATTACTTCGTATACTTTGATTTTATCAACGGCGATCGACACTTTAGCGGTTGGTCTCGAAAACTAGATGCAGCTACTTATTGTCGCTAAAACGCGATGTAGCATCAACACCATTTCGAGTTTTTAACGCTACCTACGCTTAGTACATACTTTGGGGCTGAATTATTACAGTTAATTGCCAAAAAATTATTAAAAAACCTACAAAGATACGACACGTAGTTTTACTGACCTCTAAGACTTTTAATCTTTGATATTAAGCCCCCAAATCTTTCAAGGGCGCCGTTTATGCCCACATTTTATGAGCACGCTAGTTTCAACACTAGTGGCGCAACGCGACCTTCCCCGACCGGTCCGCGCGGTCACTGCCATTCTCGCGCTCGCCGACACGTATGACCGATTATCAGTGCATAATCATATCAATAAAATAAAAGTTTGGTAATAGAGAGGCAGAATAAATGAGGCATCGATAGAACAAAAGAAAATAAGTCATAAATTCAATTATACTAGCGCCACATTTGAGAGCGTGGCAGCAGCGCGGTAAACTAAAGTAGGTAACCGTCGTGATTTTGACCATACAAAATTTGGGATAAATCTTATTCTTATGGTGAATGCTCAACATGCTAATGGCCATTTTAAAGCGTTAAATCGAACGTCATATGTGTAAACTCGAAAAGATCGTTTTTGTAGTGGGGTAACTACATAAATGACTACTTATGTAGGTCACTAATGCGTTGATGCTGTGTGGGACTTTGATCTCTTTGGTTTTATTTACTATAGGTAACTACATTTGACACCAATATGACGACTAAAGAAAATGCTTATTGTAATTAACCCATTTATTGCGACGCCTTACCCACTTGTAAGAATCGGGTTTGAATCCTACTCAATGCAAATTAGTTTATGCATTTCTAAATTATTTAATGCTTGAATTATTTGAATAATTATTTTACGCGGGTAACTTTTCCAAAATAATTATACTGTTTCAAAATATAAAGTAAAAAACGTACTGTAATATTTTTTCCATTTCTTTGGTTCACGAAATTCACGGGCGTGCTTCACGCTATTGAGTAGGAAGGTCAGACGCATAATTTACTGAAAAAGTGGCAGAACCAGTGGGTGCGGTGTTACAACGGTCACTGTCAATAGTTTCATGATGAAAGTTCACTTTAGAAACCTGAATCGTTTATACGCAATCATTGCGAACATAACGCACGTAACGAAGGTAATGAAATTCATTCTTTTTTTTTAATTTTTATTTTCATCCCTAACCCTGAACCGTTAACACAATGGGAAACACATTATTAGGCTGATGGTTATAATAGCCACATAGCGTCCGATGAGTACATAATAATAACGCCTTAACGCCTAAGGCGTTATTATTATGTACTAAGCCTTTCACGAAACAAATAGACATGCACAACGAGAAGCTAGGTAGTACTTAACACCTAGGTAGACCAGAAATTGCGCAGCAGTATTTCGGATGTAAATGCTTCAATAACGCGATGCAACTCGCCTGAAAAGCGTAGAGATTGGTCAAGTCTGTTATGACACAAGCCATTTAACAAATAAAGTCTGTGGATAACGATGATCACTTTTTCGTACATCTTTATCAAGTGTCCTCGATGTTTCGTTATGGCAACCTGATAAGCAGTCAGCCTACTCGTAAATGTTGGATTGACTTTCGCTCGTCAAGTTACTGTCGTCGCACCTAAGAAATCGGAAACCGGTGCTAAGTCAGACTTATGTATGTTTTTATTACAGTTCCGTGTTAAAGATGCAAGTTTATTAATAATAAAGTATAAGCATGCATTATTATTGTACTTTAGCGCTTCCTAAATAGATACTTGTAGTCAGTAAATATAAGACAGTTCAAAAGTGTCTTGTATGAGCTGCTATATTTTTTTTGTAATGCTTCAAATAATTTGTCTTGCATTTTGTTCATATTTTCCGCCTTTTTGTTTGTACGATCTGTATAAATTTTAATAGTTAGAATTAACTCTACAATCCTGTTTCGCGAGAAATATTAATATTGCATTTTATTCTTGATTCCCTAACACTGCAATTTTCGTAAACTCAACAATCTAATTAACAGTTGTTAAAATTCATGTCTCGTGCTTTGTACTAAGATTAGTATGAAACGTGCTCATACGTTTACGCAAATCTTACGACACACAAGTTGCTTTATTGAACATCATACACCAATATTAAAAAAAATACAAAGACATAGTATTCTATTACAAAGTGGTAAGTATCAATTTAACAATTGAATAAAATTGATTTTATTCACTAGCATAAGACATTAAATTTTTGATGATAAAAAGATCTATTGTTGTAACTGTTGAGTGTGATTTAATAAACCATGAATCGTGGTGATGAAAATCAAACGTTGATTAAATTTATTGCATTAATAAATATAGATTAAAAAAGACATATCTCAGTAATATTTTTATTTTACCCTGTGAAAAAATAATAGTTCATAATTTAGTTGTAAATAATCATTTACAACTAAATTATGAGTTTGATAGTTTGACTTTGAGGTTTTTCTACATCGGCATGGCATTATTAACATTTTGAGTGATTTTGATATAAAAAAATCCATTATCAAAGTCATCATACAGGGGCAGGGAATCAATCAGTTGTGCAAAGCATCACATTGACAGCTAATACTGTGAAAATTTTCTTCAAGTTGTTAAACGTTCTTGTACAATTTAAAACTTATGCCGTAATGTCAATTCATTTCCATTAATTAAATGAATTGTCTGTGGTTGAACCAATTCGGATCGTAGTCTTCTGAGCAAAATGACCCTATAGGCATTTAGTTCCCTCTCATCGCTGCTGGAAGTACTTATACGAGAGAGAAATAAATAAAATATGTAACCTAAATCTGCTGTTGAATGAAAAATATTACTTTCTTTAAATCATTGATTATTCATGGTTTTCGAGGCTAAATTGTAAGAGTATCACTCTATTTTCCCGATATTAATTAATGAACAGGCTAAACAGAACAAGAGTTCAAGGATTAGGTGTAATTTTGTTAATGGTTGTCATTATCATTAAATCTACTCATAGTAATTTGTATGGTTTTTTTTCAAGTCATGTTATTAATAATTCTGCTGTTAAAATTATTTTTATAAAAATTTTAAAAGTCTTCGTCTCTCTTTGTATGTTCCTCGCTATGAACCTAACCTAACTTAACTCTGGTTTGCTCCAACTTGACAGAATTGTGGCGTATATTATCGATACACCTGTCAAATATACTACTACTACTACTAATAATGTAGCCACGTAGTGCAATAATTCTTACCTATCTTACTTCAATCAAGTATTTCGCAATTTAGATCAAACTAATGTTGATCATGATCAATCACCTTTAGTTCAATAATTTGATAAAATGATAAAGTCGGTTTTGCTTGACATAGATATAAGAGTATACTTACATTACTATTTTGCTTTAACGATATTTTAAGTCGTAACTTCTTTAAATCTATACTTACACTATTTTACCTTTGTTGAAACTATTTACTACAGGGGACTGTGTCAAATTTATTTGGATGTGTAAATATTTTAATAGTCTTTTGTGTTTTTTAAAGTAACACTGTCCGATTGCTTTAGAATATGAAACCATAATTATAAAAAAAAACGATTGTAATAAAGGTTTTGTAAAAGATATATCCTATCATTTTCGGACACGAATTCAAATTATGAGATAATTTGCAAATATATGTGCAAATGATGTGTTATGTAACTTTTTAAAGCATCACAATATGTGTTTAATAAAACATTACAACACAACAAATGCTATTTCTCTAAGAATGACGAAAAAAATTATCATCACCCGTCAACTGATTTGATCGACAAACATTTTACCCATAATTCGCAGGTGACAAGGTCAGCTTTCCCAACCAGTTGGGAAATGTCCAGTCAATATGATCGTATAGGCCGTCTCAAGGTCGTTCTATAAGAAGTAGGCTAAGGTCCGAATAACGCGTAAATATTGTTTAATTAATTTAGGAAATTGTCGGAAGTTGCATAGTATCGCATCCTATAGCGTAACTTTTGTTTAAACGGTTTCGTATACATTATCAACAAGACTTGGTATTTGTAATTTGTTTGGAGAGATACTTAAGTTCTTTTATTTAATTTCGTAGTTAAATTTAAAACTTCGCGTGGGACCAACCCTACGCCCAATAAGGACGAGAAGTGGTTATGATGATTATGATGACGATTTTCCTGGGTTTATTTTTTTTTTATTATTCTAAATTTGATAGATCTACGTGTTAAATTTCTACAATTTTGAATTCGTGCAGAAGAAATTGTTTTTCAAAATTTACAAAGCAAAGTCAAAATTACTTGTCAATTTAAGAGTATTTTTAAGTCATCTTAATAAATCTTAGCTCGTTACAGTTCTACATGCCTAACTTATTTGTTTAACATGCAGCATACAACAAAGTGAGTGTTAATATTTAAATAATACCTAAGTATAACTCAAGGTATTATTTAAAATTTCGGATGCAATTTACCACTTATTTTCACTCATCTCCTGAAACAAAAAACTTCTAAAATGTTCCACACTAATTTGCACTGAAATAACAGTTTATTCAAATAAATATATAAAATAAACAGTTATGCGCCTTCAAACTAAACTTAAAAAAATTATGCAGTTGGTAGGCCTGAACCAACTTCCTGGCATTGACTCTGAATAAAAAACGAGCGCAAGACCAAGTTCAAATGGAGAAAGCCTCAAAGCGCCCTCTGTGGATTTTCTGTAGCACTATCACAATAAACGGTTACACGAGGTATTTACTATAGAGATCTGTCTTCACATATCGTGGTTTCGGGAGTAATAAAAATTATAGCTAAAGGAAGTTTTTTTATGTGAATCTCAATTATTGTAGTATGGAAAATTTAGAAGAAACTGGTTATATACCAACTTAAAATAGTTTTTGTTCCATTTTCTTTACTTTTAATGAAACAACTATTACCCACCGACAAAATGGTAGTGCACAATATTTTAATTGTAAATTGAAAATGTATAAATATCATCAACCAAATATTCGACCTTTTCCGAATAGATGCATTTCGAAAAAAACCGGACAAGTGCGAGTCGGGCTTAGAGTCATTCATTGGCTAACTCAGCCCGAGCCTCTACGGCCTTGCGGACCAAATTAGCCAACAACTCGAAAAATAAATAAATGGCTAGAAATATGCCCCCAGAAAATGTAGCTCTTTGTGGTTATCAATTAGTTTAGAAAACATCAATATCGGCTTTTATATTTCGGACCCTTTTTATACAAAATCGTTCTTATATTAAATATCTAAGTATATGGACAAAACAAAATTTTAAACTAAACCAAATGAAAAACCAATCTCAACATGGAAAATCCTTTGACAAAACCATACCATTCATAAAAAAGTGATTTATTTCAAAAATGTCTGAACATTTTATAATTTCTTTTTTTATTTTACTTCCACCATAAAACGTGATTACACATTCTGACATTCCCAAACACGGCCAAGGCAGAACATTTAATATAATATAATAACGTGAATATTAGAATCGCAAGGTTGTCCGAAGGTCCGGAGATACGTTGCAAAAGCGCAGTCTCATGTGAACCGGTCCGTCGTTTCGGCACTCCGTGTTGCGAGACACAAAGATGCTGAGTTGCACAACGCAAGAAGATTTAACCTTCCGATCGTTAAATTATCAATTTTTAATATTTATTGAGAGGTATAAATAGGTATTTCATAAACTCATTTCATAAAACATTATTAGTGTTTTATGATGATAGAAGGTATTAATTGAGTATATTTTAAAATAAAATTGACAGAGATAACAGCTGATGGAGGTTAACGTAACTTTGTGTTAAAACAGAAAATGATTATGATGGATAAAGATCAAATACAAGAAAATGAAAATTTTACTAAGTAGACATGCTATTTTTTTAATGTGTTATCTCTCCTAAACTCCCAATGTATTTAACTATTATTTAAAAAAATCTAATCGTCAAAAAATCATACAAAACTGTGCTCGTAGTTGGAAAACGTCCCCGGACTTTGAACTGGACAAGCGATTGTGATAAGTAGCGCCAAGCGAAATTTAACTCTTATTCCTAACGCTAAAAACAGTTTTCCGATGTTGCAAGTGGTGCAGTTACGTCCTTGCAGCCGCGTGGGAGAAAGAATGCTTGTGATTGGTCGGAGCCGGCGCGATTTTCAATTGCGGTCGAACTAGCGACTCGCGCGCACTTTCGCATAAGCTCGCCTCAGGTTTTCGCTTTCGTTCGTAGAAATGAGATGCGCGCGCGCTGCAGATTGACGTCCGATTTTATTTCCTCAACGGAAATATGATCGCGCTTTCCAACCAAAGAATTCGGTACTGTTGATGTGTCGTTCGAAAAATAAATTTTTAATTTACAAATAGTTAAATTTTATTTTATAATTTAAGTGTTGTGTTTTAAACAGAGTTGTTTGTATTATACTAATAAAAACCATAAAAAAGAAAATTGTTCAACGAAAAATCAAACTATAGAAAACTATTTTTTGAGAATTTTACAGTTTGTTTTATGAAATAAATATAATAAGAATATGTTTTGATCAAATTTTAATATACTTTTGTGTTTGTTACAGGTGACATTATAAAAAGTTGCCGCCACACCGCTCAGTGACTTTAGTATTACTAACGGTCGTTAGTAGAGTGAAGTGAGAGTGTGTGATTGCCAAACAATAGTGTAGTGTTTATAGAACTTTAGCAAAATGTCGGGCTTCGTGAAGATCGCTATCGACGATTACTATTCGGACAGCAACTGGACCACTATCATATACAAATACTGGATGCTGGTGGATAGGGTGTCAGGTATGTGGATATCTTTTAATTTGAAACCATTAAAAGTTCAACAGACACTTAAGTTGGTACCAAAAATTCTAAAAAACTTTAGACAAGACATTTTATACAAAATATAAAAAACTTTTCTCTGACTACTGCGAGCTAGTGCTCGTCGTATGTGGTGTACGAGAAAATAGGAAGATTCTCGTTGAATAAATAGATTCATCAATGAATAGTTTCATTGATATCCGCAACTTAAGTTTCTTTTTCGTTCAAATATAATCACTTGTATTAAAATAACATAATAATTTATCTTGCTATTTTCTCGTATACCACAGACACAAATATTTCTTTTATATCCTCCGGATGTAGATCGTGATGTAGGAAAACTTATAGATAATGCACTGAAAAATATCGACTAGGTATACCTAGTATATGTAGCCAACATTTAGTCAGGCATTGAAGTAATTTTATAAAATGGGCGGGTTAAATCCCTAGGAAATAGGATTCTTGGACAATCGCAATGTGGTCGCAAGTCGCAACTAATGTACTATACATACAACTATAGTATAAAGAACTACTACAATAAAAGTGAAAGTTATCTCTTAATATAGGTACTACACAAACTTTCTATCTAACCTTTGAGACTTCAAAACATTTTCTATCAGCAAAAAATCGATAGTACACGAACTTATTAAACATCAGTCTGGCATCAGTCCATTCCATCAATTTTTCTTCCAGACCATTAGTCTGGAAGAAAAATTGATGAAATTGCATGGCATGGACTGATGCCAAACTGAACATGTATCTCCCTCTTGTGATCTAAAATAAAATAAACCATTTTATATGGTAATTTAAGACAGCAATTCAATTAAGAGCCTAGCCTTTTCATTAAGGAACGCCGTTTAACCAACGAGCGAGGGCCCGCCGTTTAGACAAAAGTTTAGGTATTTATAACATGTTACAAAAATACCCCTAATGCCGAATATGGTAGATAGGGACCATAAAACTGAGCAACTTTTACTATGGGACCAACTCTCAAATCGCAAATAAACAGCTGTTTCATACATTTTGATATTTTCGATTTAATTTTTTGTATGAAACAGCTGTTGTTTTTCGCGATTTCAGAGTTGGTCCCATAGTAAAAGTTGCTCAGTTTGGTGGTCCCTATATACTATATACGGCATTAGGATTTTTTTGTAACATGTTGTATAATTTTAATAATTGTATACTGGTTATAATGCACTAGATTCAAACCAGCGATCCTAAAAATCAAGAGTTTTAAGCGTCTATCTCACTATCAGCGCATTGTCCTACATAGTGCAATATTAGAAGTTTAGTAAGTTACAAAAAATCAATAGCAATAGGTATATGGCGTAACGTAATAGAAAGTCACATAGGTACTCGTACTGTACGTTCGAACCAGTTATTTTATTTTCTCTATCGTCAATTAAAGTCTAGTGACTCATCTTCACTATTTTTTCTGACAATAAAATATATCTTTATAATATTTCATATTATTTTTATGAAATTTTGGGAACAAAAATTTGGGTTCACACAAACAACCTATAATGCTTTTTTCCCTACGAACGCAAAAAAGCGTCAAGTTAATATCACTTTAATAATTTTATAAGTGTAAAAAGTATATAATGTCGCAGTTTTTGACACTCAAAAATAAATTGAAAGGGTTAACAGCGTCATGGAGCAAAATCTCACAGCACAAGTAAAGAAAAATTGGAACATCGTTACTTATTGTAGAGTTATCAATTTGTTAGGTCAATTCAAGAACTATTCGGTGCTTAACAGTCTGTCTTCTTAAAGTGGGTCCATCATCATCATCAGTCATTTTTAAACTCCCCACTGCTGGGGCACAGGCCTTCCTTATGGACGACTAAGGTGGATGGGCCACCACGCGGGTCCAATGCGGATTGATGGGTGTTAACGACTGCAAACGCAGCTCAGGCCAACGGCTTTAAGTGCCTTCTCTAGCCCGGAGGAGCTCGAGATTATATTTTTGTCATCCATGACCGACCTTTGTAATAGATGCTGAACGATTACAATCGCAGTTCGAATACGGTACGCTAAACTACTGCGCCATTACGCATGCGCTTACCTTCAAAGTGGGTCACTTCCCACAAATCAGGGAACTAAAACTCTACTGCCTTTCTTGAACTGTTGAACTGCCACGCTTGACGGAAATGACCGATGATTTTCATAACAAATGAAATTGGACTCTGTAGTATCACAACTAGAGTTAGTTATTCAATGATCACCTATGACTGGTTTCAGTCACACTTTGCGATCATGAACTTTGCCGGGTAGATTTCTATTTCCCTTCGTGTATAATAAAAGTAATATGTTTTTTCCATATCATTTAAATTAGGTGTTAGTTGATGCGATCAATCTAGTATTGTAAATAATTCATACTAATTGATGTAAAAATGAAATAATCACAGTCTAATGAAAGTTATGCCAATTATGTTACTCAGAAACAGATCGATAACAATCTTATTATGAGTAGATTGTTGTTACTCAATAAAAATAGGTTATCGATATGCTGCACTTTTGTCCTTTAATTCAATAAAATTGAGAATAAGATTTTTTATTAAATTTCAATACATCGTCAACACTAGAAACTTTTATTTTACACATTAGGTCCGATTAAAATATCAAAATATATAAACTATAAGAGTTATAGAAAGTTAAATCAAGAGAAAATAACTACTACCTAAACAAACTCAGTCAATGTAATTTCTAGAGCAAAAGACTTCAACGCGTGCACAAGTCATGTTTATTATTTTTCGTGTCTAAAAAATTAGAGCAATGCGACTCGGCCTCCACTGAGCAAAAGGAAGAATGGTCAAACATTCCATCGTTTATTTGTATATTACATACAATATTTACCTACTTGCAGAGGTATTTTTTTTACTAAACATTTGTAAAATAACTGTCTAAAATGAAAACAACGCAGGTTGCGCAAATAGTATTTCTTTATAAAGACATTAAGATCGTCTTTTTGTTGTAATCACTCATTCTAGCTATGAACATTTTTAACCGTGTTTCTTATTTAATTCACAATAAACTCGCAAGTTTTGTCTTGATTTATAATAATAATAATTCATTTATTCATAACCCCATAATGATGTGATTACAATAGTGTTTACATGGCATGGGTTTATTTTATTTATTATTATTTATGAATTATTATCACCAAACGTTCAGCATTGTAACGATAAGTAACTACTTAACTACTTATTGTTGGTTGATAGTTATCAATAATAGCTTATAATAACTTAAGACTTATTTTTTTATTTATTTACTTTAATTTTATCTTCGATGACTTGAACGTGATTTTTAGTGTAACAAACCCTGAAAACCAAAGCATAATTCCGATAAGGTATTTATAGAATAAAAAACGATAATTATCTTGATTCTCCGCTCTTGGTAGTCGTGGTACTGTTCCCAATTTCCATAATCAGCAGATGTTTAATAATTCTACAAGAAATAAGTATGTTATTTTGCATAGTTGAACAACATAAACTTGAACTTTGCAAAAAGTTAGGTGTTTATCGTCGCGCGTGGCGTGAGATCGGCGGCCATTGTTTCCGCAGCGTTATGTCAATAGCCAATGCTTTCCGATTGTACCTTGGCCCACTAAATCGGTACTTGATGGATACAAATCATAGCGCTTGCTTCGACAAATGAACTACGATAATCGGACGACAGTCGTTCCTATTTTTGATGTTATCAGCTCAGAAATAAGTTTCAAAATTAAGTAAATCAAACGACGAACATCGTATCGCGAATCTCTCTAAATATTGTATATCTTTTTGTAAATAATACATTAATTTTGGACCACATCTCATATAATTTTCCGATTCCAAAGTAAGTAGATAAGGTACTTGTATTCTGTACCACAAACACTCTGAACTGTGACAAACGTAGAGTAGTCCGTTTCCTAAATTAACTTGACGGAAATTAGAAATTAACCTAGCCAGGGATCGAACCCAAGACTTCAAAGTTGAAGTTATACGCCATCGCCATCGCCATCGTAAACACTGGTTATTTAATGATAAAATTAAAACATGGAACATACTTGATTCAAGTATTTTTTTCTTAAAAATATTTGTAAAAATCTGAGTTTATTTATTCTTTCCTACTCATTATCGATCGACAAAGCAAAATCAGTATTTTTGAATGTTGGTCAGCAGGTTGTCAGTCAGACTCTTTGGTGAGCAATTTAGAGTGTGAGATTTAGTTGTCAATTGTGACTAAATCAAAATAACTCAAATAAATGATTAAAAAATAGGATGTGTTTCCTCGTAGTCCTACTAATTTGTCCTACTAGTACGACCGCGAGGAAATCCTATTCCTCGTAGGCCAGGTTCCCAGATTTTAAAAATAAAAGCATATTTAAGAAAACAAATTCAAGTTTTTTCCATGTTCAATATTATTAGGTACGTATAACGAGAATTTACGATGGTTTATAACTTGCTAGTATCAAATTATTGAGTAAAGAGTATCTAAAAACTTTTGGCATGGCCCTCGTATTATATTCATTTAAATCTCCCTACATTTTTGTTAGTATATAAAAATATCAAGAAAACTGTACTTATTTTACCTTTCGCGAGGATGTGATTAATATATTTATGAGTTGTTAAGACAAATTTGTTATTCAGCATCAATAATTCACATTTATTATTTATTCATTTTATTTTTATAATAATGCTTATTTATTATTTATTTTATTCACAAATAAATATTATAAAGTAGGTACTTATAATTTGACAATCTGCACGTCACTTTTGCATATTATGCAAATTATTTACATTAACAAATTTAATAAATAATAGAAAAACAATAACATTTTGTGTTCCTACAATATTATTTATTAATTTGACAAATGTTGATTTATTTCATTTTAATTAAAGGCGATTATTTAAGTTCAGAGAAGTACCGTATGAGTAAATTAGTGATATATAAAAATAGATTCAACACAGTAAGCCTAGTTTTGCATTATCATTGTTTAAAAATAGTTGATTCGAATAATTTAAATTAAATATTGCTCAATTTTATTTATTTATTTATGTAGACGATATATATATTTTTTTTAATAATATTCAACATCACAAACATTGCTCTGATCCCAAAATAAAAGCTAAAGCACTTGTGACATGGAAATCAGAGACAACGGTGGTAAACAGACACACCCAGACTTGAGCCAATATAGAAAAGATAGTTTTCTAAATAGACCCAGCTGGGGATCGAACCCGGGACCTCAGAGATGGCGACACTTCGAAAAGCGGCGTACAAACCACTCGGCCACGGAGGTCGTCAAAATTATTATTACATATTAATTATGGTTTATTATATTCCGCTAGTACCTATCTAATTCATTTGCTTTGTATGTACATAAAGTTATAATGTATAAAAAACAGAATACTGTTTATTATTTAGATTTTTATTAATCAAATGACAAAACGTACGAGAGTGGTTTGATAAGTCCATGACTTTGGAAAGAAGAGACACTTTTTTCGGCATATTTTGTTTCATATCTCTACATAATCTTTTTGTAGCTCTGCGTACTCAGTCCAACGAACTTCCTACAGAAGTAACCCATTATTTTTTTCTTTAATCGACTGAAAAATGTTGTAACTGAAATGAGGGCCCATTTCAGGCACCATCTTTTGGCTTGATAAAAATCTTTGCTTGCTACTACAGTTGTTCATGTTTAGTAGGAAAAAAAACTCTCAGCGGGCTAAATCTTGAGAATAGGAAAGGTGAGGCAATAATTCGTACCGTAATTCGATGAGTTTAGATGTCATGAGTGCAGCCGAGAGGGTCGACAGGTTCATTAAGAAAAGTTAGAAGTCGCTTGAGCTTTTGTTTCCAAAAGTAATAATCTTTAGCCAAATTTTAAATAATTGTAGCGTAAAGCTTTGTAAGGAGTTTATTTTTATGAAACAAAAATAAATTAACAAAAAACAAGTGTTTCTTTTTTTCAAAGTCATGGACTTATCAATGCGCCCTCGTAAATACAATAGAATTTAGTTAAGTACATAATAACATAATTACATAGATACCACATTCATGTTCATGTAAGAATTACTTTTAATTAACTCACGATTTTCATATTCATGTGATATTTTGGCTTAATTGCTGTAGAAAGCGGCCTATTCGGCCTACACCGTCAACGAACTATATCTTTGTTATGAACTGTTATTAACTTTAATGTAAGTTTAGTTTCAGAATCATATGTGCGATATTTAATATTAGTTTTTTTACTAGTTTCCCCCCTCAATTTGATCCGCGTGAAAAGATATTGTCAAAAATTCCTTCTTAGCGAATGCCTACCAATAACAATATTGTACTAGTATATTATAAAGTGGTGGCCACATAATTAAGGACACAAGTCGATTTTCATACAAACAAGGTAATTTTGAAGTCTTGGTTTTCTGCTAGGGATTGATCTAGCTGTGATCTGATGATGGCCATCCAGGGAGTGAGTGGATATGATCCAGATCGCAATACACACCCAACTGATCTGATCAGCATTCTAAGAGATGCAAGGATCAGAATTTTCAGTTGCAAGATTTTCATACATTTTTATGCTATATTCGCGGTTTCTTTAAACATATCCTTACATCTCTTAGAACGCTGATCAGATTACTTAGGTGTGTATAGCAATCTGGATCTCCTCCATTCACTCCCTGGATAGCCATCGCCAGATCACTGCTCGGTCAATCCCTGGCGGAGAAGCAATGCTTCAAAGTTACTTCGTTTGTATGAAAATAGACTCCTTAATTATGTGGCCACTACATGCATTGGTTTGTACCCGTGAGATGGTCAGGCCAGTCAGTTATAGCACAATCATATAGGTAAGGCAGGCTTAAGGTTAAATTAATCAAAGACTTGCGTAGATATCGAAATAATTATAAATGCCTAGCTTCCGTGTAAAACCTTTTATAGTAAAATTTTTGTTTCTCATTTCTGGCTTATTTAAATGAACAAAATATTTTTATTATAATATGAAAGATTGCGAGACTTATTATCGAAATCTATTATTAAATAGATGGGAGGGATAAGGGAGGGCGGGGGGTCTATCACCTATACGATCGAAGCGGGGGCCAGAACGCGCTAATTTTGACCAAATAAAAGCAAAACCGAATTGTTACCGTTTCGGATACGTTTACAACAATCTCTTTCCGTTAGTTTTTAAATTGACTATCGCGATTCATTTGTATGACGTGATTTTTCGTAGTAGGCCCACAAAATCTGTGAGTTTTTTAACTTTTGTTTTTCTGTGTCACGGTTCTTATCAATTTATTTGTTTTCTTTACACTTTTGACAAGGTGTGGATACAAGTCAACGGCCAACCCAAATAAAATCTGACTATAATAATAAAGAATAGCCCTAAGGAACCTTAGACTTGGCTTGGCGCTACTTAGAAATTTCATCACTTTTTGTAGAGAAAAATAAGCAACTTCATTGAGACTCGGCTACTTTTTTACAGGATGTTTTTGGTGAGATCAATTTATTTTTGTTGTCGTTACTCTTTTGACGTCAACATCTGTCAAAAGTGTACATTTAAGTGAACTCGACCATAACAAAGCTCAGTCTTCACCCAGGCTTTCAATATCCTCTTGCGCTTTCATCAGAGGCATGCCTCAGGGAATGCAATAGCGCATGCCCTATCTTCTCAAAAAACGTCAAAATTAGTATGGAATTCGTATGACGCAAGACGAATTGAAAGTTAAAGACGATAGGGAAAGGGAACGGAAAAACGACTCGGTGAAGGTACATAATTATGGTTAGTAGAAAAATAAAGTGAAAAGCGAGTGCTAGTAAGTTAAGTTGGAGTTAAATATGACTTAACTCCAATATTCGCAACTTACTACCAATATTATCTAAATGTTAAACCTTTTTCTAGTAGGTACTATTTAAGTAGGTACCCTTTTTATCTCAATATAACCACTATAATATTGTGTTTACGATATATTTAATAATATTTTTCGTTTGTAACAGTAATATTGCTGCAAAATGGGCATATCACTTGACACAATTCCATCGTCAGTCTCTCGTAAACGCCAGCTAATGTAGTCGCATTCGCCGCACTTTCCTGTAGTTTTATGGTGTGACCGTGACACCACATACCGCGCTTACATTTATTTTGTTATTTGTCATCTCGTTTTCTATGATGGGGTTTCTTTCACAAAGCATTATGTAATTTACAAAATGGTCAAGATCAAGGGAAATGGCGGCCCGCGGGCCAAGTCCGGCCCGCGACAAGGTTCAATCTGAAAAATTGCCTTTTTTGTTGACAAACGTATTCTCTTTCCAGATCCTCGAGTGCAAGGATGGCTCCTATTCGAGACGCCCCTGCCGACGTTGGCGTTGGTGTTGGTGTACCTCGCGTTCGTGACGGTCGCGGGCCCGCTGTGGATGACCAACAGAAAGCCCTTACAGATTAAGAACACGCTAATTGCTTACAACGCCTTCCAAGTGCTACTTTCATTGTACATGTTCTATGAGGTAAGAATCTATAAATTATTATATTACAAAACAAAAAAGATGTTCGACATTATTAGCGCACTAGTGGACCCGGTGAACTTCGATCACTTAGGGTTGCTACACACATATTCGGGCCGGCATTAATCGGCCTTGCGGGCGGTAAAATTTAATATGTGTGAATGAATGTTCGGGAATCACTAGCCGCTCGGCTGCCGCACATTATCATTCAGCTCAGCTGTTATCAATCATTTTTACCATGAGAAAATGACTTAGTATTTACTCCTTTTTCTGCTGACCATTTCTCTGTCAACATCGTTTCTAATAAGTGGTTTTAAGGTGATTTTGAATTAATGTTTGTATTTGTATGGCATTTGTTTTTGGAGGGTAGATACCTTTCATGGTGTAGGTGAACACTAAGAAAGGGGTTTGGGAAATATACAGGGTGCTACAGGGTGTTCCAGTTTGTATATGATTTTTTATGGGAAAATTTAAATGTGTGAAAAATAAGGTCTTTTGATTAATACCTTGGTATATAGGTAATCAGTGACTATCAAAATAAATACATAACTATCTTAATAAAACTAGTTTTTATATAAATGAAGATGTATAAGGTTCAAAATTAAGTAAATCGATCAACGAACATCGTCCGACTACCGTGGTTATTTTTTGTAATAGGCCCTAAGAAACTGACAATTTATAAGGTTCTATGACGTTGTATGAAAAAATGTAATCATTACCTACCCCAATTATTTAAGATCGTGTCTCTTTCTACCATACATCTCTATCACCTCAGAATTAACATACTGTTTAAGTTTTTGAGTGACAATCAAAATTGCTCAAAAACCTGTAGTGCGCTTGTGCTAGCACTTGTATTCAATTAATATTTGTTACGTCCGTTGATTCAAATCAAAATTCAATTTTATGTTGCTTACTGAGAATAATCAATCAATAAAATCAATGTTCGATGAAGAACCGACTCCATCTAATCATTTGAATCCGCATTGTTTTAATTGCCAGGTCTTTTGTATCAGTGATTGTTAAAGTTCTGGATTCTGCAATGATAACCCAGTGAACAAGAGTAATTCATAAATCAGCAATCAGTACTAACATTGCGTACAACCGCAGCTTCTATTTGGTAACAATCAAGATAGTTTTCCGATGTCAAGGAGCGCCATTAAATCCATTTAGTCAGGCAAGCACCCATGACGTGCTACTTAACACTCGAATTTGAACCTTATTAAAAGGAGCATTGAATTTAATACGAAACTTCAACAATTACAAGTTTGTTCTCATTGGGTTGTCTTTTCTGGAAAATCTAGATGTTCTCTTTTGATTTTGTTTTGATAATATAAGGTTTATTTTTTTTAATAAACTTAAACATATTTTCTACCATCCAGTAAAATTATGATTGTTATCATTTTGTACAAAATCCCTTAGTATTTTAACTGTTTTTTTTTATTAAATTGTGGTTTGTAGTTTCTCCAGCTTTTAAAGAATTCTAAATCATTGATGACAATGTGTTGGTACATGATAGATTGATGAAATGAATAAGAGTGAAATATGAATCGATAAGTAATCGCTATTTTCCAGAATATTGATATTCAATTAAGATGGTAAAGCTCTGGACAAAGGCACTTTTGTAAAAGTTAAACTATAACGAAAATGTATTTTATTCTATACATTTTAGCACAGAACAAATATACGTTCTGTGCTAATATTGTTCTGTTCTTGTGTATTTTACATTGAGTGCGAAGTTTATTTTCGCACTATCAAAAGTAACTTTGTCTACTGGGCACGTCCAGTCTACGATTGCAGAATTACAGGGGCCAGTCAGTCATAATTTAGGCCTAGGTGTCTTTGTGTCTCTTCAATATTATGTTCTAACTTTATGGTTTGCTTACAGCACCTTATGTCAGGGTGGTGGGGCGACTACAGCCTCTCCTGCCAGCCAGTGGACTACAGCGACAGTGAAAAAGCGAGACGGGTGAGCCTTTTTGCATCATTTATTCTTATTCGAACACTATCGACAATCGAGAAAAAATTAACACGTCAATACTATTTTTTTCTTAAATCCATACAGGGCACTTTTAGCCCCCTGTTACTTTATTGTAGGAAAATGAACTAGAATCCTGAATTTTCAGTACCTTTTTTTTGTTATTTCAACCCGAACACTCATTTCGAAATCAGCAAGTACCATCGTCAACTCCTAAAACATGGTTATAAAAGATATTCAGGTTCCAAATAGATCTAACTACTGGTTTAATTTAGTACGGAGTATAACCGTCCTAGGCTAATAAATATAATAATAAATAATAAATAAATATTTGACAACATCACATACATTGCTCCGATTCCAAAGTAAGTAGCTAAAGCACTTGTGTTTTTGAAATCAGAGACAACGGTGGCATCACAAACACCCAGACATGAGCCAATATGGAAAAGTTCGTTTTCTAAATTGACCCAACCGGGGATCGAACCCGGGACCTCAGAGATGGCGACAGCTTGAAAACCGGTGTACAAAGCCACTCGACCACGGAGATCGTCAATGTCGAAATATGACATTTAGGCAAAACGCGACTTAGTCCGTCTACGCTTTAGGTACACCGATCTTAAAGTTTCAGCTTAGCTTAGCTAATCGTTCAATAATCATCAATCAAACTGTGTATTCGCGTAGTCGTAGCCGCGGAATATGATCTGATTATTAACTATCTGATCACTACAAATAAGTTACTTACTTAATACCTAGATTGCGTCACGAGGGTTATGAACTCTTAATGAAAAATAAGAGAAAATTAATTGGCTGCGTCTCGCTGGTTCAAGGCCACACTGATCATCAGCTTGATCTAAGCACTCTTTAAGAAACAGGTTATTACATCAAAAACATTTCGCATTTCTCCCAAACAATAAAACTTTCATTTGCCTATGATGACTTCGTGAAATCATCTTCAATGGAACTTTATGATCGTACTATTTTGATGACACCGATAAATGTACCTATCTAAAACAACTTTTACTTAGTAGTAACACTTTTGGTTTTGGAAGGGATATGAAAAGTGAGTAATAATATTTGTTTACCATTTAACACATGCAATACGAAACAAATACTAAACCAAAACTTATAATTAACGCCAAAGTCACAACACATAAAACTGAGTAAAATAGATAGTTTTCTACCTACTCTAAATAAAAAACACGACTTCTTTAAATTATAATTACCGTCATAATTATTATATTACTAGCTTCCGGTCGCGAATTCGTCCGCGTGGACATTCAGAAAACCACAAGAGAGTGGTTTAAAATTATAATATTAAATTACTATTCTTATACTATAAAAACATGGACACCCTAAATATTGGCTCATCAGTCCCGTTCTGAAATTTTATTGCACACGCGTTGTGCTCGCCTTACACCCGCGCTCGTCACGCGTAAAATCAGCGCACTTCTCGCATCCGCTTATAATACTGCCCCCTAAAGATTTGTCCCTTTCTTTTTAATGTCAAACTTAAATAGTTTGACAGAGAGTCACCACTGTGTGTCTGTTGTCAGTGACTGGTGTTTAATGTTATACCGTGTAACACGTTGTGCTATGAAGGATTTTTATTTGTCTATGGTTTGTTTTTAGAAGATTATATTTTTTCCTTTGTTTTGTTGTCAATAGTGAATTTTCTTTCAAAAGCGCAAACTTTCATTTTATTTGATAATTTTATTCAAAAACGCAACAGGACACTAAACAACTGGACTACTTAGTTCAGTAGACACTAGCCATAGCGCGGGCGCAAGGCGTATGCGGGGTTCACTGATTGAATGATTTTTTACATTGACGTAGAGCCCTAACGGCTGAAAGTTTTGGACGGTATATAAATATCTTTCATGGCCTACATGGCCTACATAAAGGAAGCATAAAGGAAGGATAATAATATACACTTTTAAGACTTCCGCGCGTTCATTGGAAATAAAACACTTTTGACAGATTACAGCGCGTATATTATTAATTCAAATGTTATTTTAGCATTATTAAGTTTGAATTTATTAGTTTTTTGAATTCACGACCACGGGAGGTCCTCCCGTGACCACGGCCCCTGGAAAGGCGTCGAAACGTTGGGAATTCAAGAAACCGATAAATCCAAACTAAATAAATATAAAATAACACCTAAATTAATAATATACGCGCTGTAATCCGTCAAAAGTGTTTTATTTCTACGGATAATAATCTTTATATGCGCAACCATTTTTACAGAGAAATGGTATGTACGCTGGCACAACTCACTAAAACGGCACCATCTCTCGTTATAATAATGTATTGAAATGCTTAGAAAGCGAGTACGAACCTCTAGTCACCACAAGATAACCGTCAAAGACCACCATTACGCAGACGTTACGTAAACAACGTTTTTGCCTAATGATCATATACTTTCACACATCCCGTATTTACCACAAGTTACGTAGGGACTAATTGTAATGAAAATCATGATTTTCATTTTTTTAAAAGCGTTCATCGCATTTCTCTTTGGTTTGAATGGCTTATCATTAAGCTCATATAAAACGAGCTATTGTTTGGCTAAGTAATAATTATACTTATACATGTTCAGGTTGCTTAAATACCTTTTCTTTAATTTACAAAATATTTTGTATATGCTTACGTTAGTTAACTGTCAACTGACAAGTTCGAGAAAGAAGCCTCACTGTCTTCAGTGTCGCAATAAATTTTCACCGGTTCCGTAAATTTTGAGGCGTGGAGTAGGAACAATTCTTAATCAGTCCATCCACAATCATTGATTGTTGTTGTGTAGACACTGAAAACAGATTAACCTTCATAATACGATCAGTATTGAAACTTTTAATTCATAGTATTAGGTGTTAAAACTAAAGCTGTGTACGTTAGTATCCCATCTGCAGTAGGTAAGTTATCTTTGACGCCGGTCAAGTTCACAACGGAACAGCCTCCACGACACACTTCGGTAACTTTCGAACGATTGCCGCTGGTTCCGTACATTTTAAAGTTTTGAAACGGAACTGTTTAGATTGTGAATGCAGGTTGATTTAGTTTTATTAGGGCCTTTCAATCACAGGAGAGTTACTGGTTACGTTAAATACCTTAACTCTATTTTCTTAGTAACCACAATAAACTTCTATACAGGGTGTAACAAAAATACCCCTAATGCCGAATATGGTAGATAGGGACCATCAAACTGAACAACATTTACTATGGGGCCAACTCTGAAATCGCGAAAAAAAATCAGCTGTTTCATACATTTTGACATTTTCGATTTTAATTTTTGTATGAAACAGCTGTTTTTTTTTCGCGATTTCAGAATTGGTCCCATAGTAAAAGTTGTTCAGTTTGATGGTCCCTATATACCATATTCGGCATTAGGGGTACTTTTGTAACACCTTGTTTATACATACTTTTAACAATGTCAATTAACATTAGTACACTAGTGGTGTTAGTACGCATGTTATGAAAACTTTAACAAAATTTCTAGTTCTTTCTCTGAGCTAAGCCGCAGACGGACAGACGGACATGCCGAAACTATAAGGGTACCTTGTTGGCTGACTACGGAACCCTAAAAACAGCTGAGTCATTTGTCAAATGTCAAATTGTAGTTGAACATCATGCTACCGTAAATAAAATATTTTATTTGGTTTAACGATCATAATCATGATCAACAGTTAGTAGAACCAGACCACTTAAACTAATAAAAAATTTTGAAGTCGGTTAAAAAAGTAAGCAATTTTTTGTTTGAAAACTTCAAAGACCTTAAAAATATAGTTTGATCTTTATTGAGTGATTGTTTTGTATTTTGCCAGACTTGAAAATAAGGATGCTTTTGTATTATAATATTTTCCTAGATGTATGTTTTGTAATGGTCTTACGAACGATATACCTTCTTGATATCTTTATTTAAAATATGTTGGATTGATTTATCATAATTGAAACGAAATCCATGTTGTTGATTTACTGTTGTTTTTGCTAATGTTATCACTTACTTAATTTCTAGTCTCGCCGTGGTTATAATAATTAAATATATTTTTTAAGTATGATAAAAAAAATTGTTAAAATATTCGTCCTAAGCGCGTATTTTAGTCACAATTTCTCACATAGGCGGCATTTTTTCAATCGATTGTTCGAATCGTGAGATTATCCCACTTTCACACGAGTTGCGTTAAGCCATGTATTCATTAAGAAATATGTTTCAGATGACAAAGTTTCTGACACAACATGTACATGTAATTTGTTTCAGAAATACGTAGATTTTGTTTCTGATACTGTTTATAAACAATTGTTTCTCAGTGAATACATGGCTTTAGAAATTTGTATAAACAGATAGTGCGTTCTGTTATTATCTACCGCCTACAACGAAAACTTGTATTATCGCAAGTTTCACTTTTCAATCTGTGGTAACTATTAATAGATTATTGATGAAAATTAGAGAAACCGGTTCTCAAAAGTAAGTGAAGCTTAGTTTACAAGAGCTTAGTGTAGCTTAGTAGAACTTAAAAGTTTATATCTGTAAATGTAGGTGTATTTTCTTTGCGTACATTACTTAGTTTGTGAAATGACTAGTCGCATTGGTCCCACTGCGTGAGAACTCGAACTATTTTCAATAATTCTATTCTAATATTAAATTCACAAATACTTTGTGTTTTTCTCTTATTTAATAATATTCCATCTTATTTATTCATTTACAATCTACACTTTTACTAATTTATTATTTTATTATATTTATTTGACGACCTCCGTGGTCGAGTGGCTTTGTACACCGGTTTTCAAGGTGTCGCCATCTCTGAGGTCCCGGGTTCGATCCCCGGTTGGGTCAATTTAGAAAACGAACTTTTCTATATTGTCTCAGGTCTGGGTGTTTGTGATGCCACCGTTGTCTCTGATTTCCATAACACAAGTGCTTTAGCTACTTACTTTGGAACCGGAGCAATGTATGTGATGTTGTCAAATATATATAATATTTATTTATTTATGTTCTTAATTTATATTTTATTTGGAATCGCATTGCTACTAGATGTTTGATTTACAATATTGATCAAAGTGAGTTGTTTTTAACTTGTTGTTTATACTAATAATTTCATTTCATTTAAGACAAATTACCAAACTCAATCATTTCCAAGTCCAAACTGTACCTACAATTTTGGCATAAATGACTTCAAGTAATCAAGATTGAGTAATGTTAAAAATATATTTTCATAATCAGCACCACAGTATACATATATCATCATATTATATTTTTAAATTTTGAGATTTTAGCATTCACAATGCTATTTTTATATAATACCAAATAATATACTAGAAAAAATCCGACACGCACCAGATCATGTTCTCGGACGGGAATCGAACCCGCGACCTTTGGATATCCGGTCCAATGCTCTGACCGCTGAGCTACCGAGTCACTAGTGGGAACGTCGAATTTCTCCTAGTATATCAACTCTTACGCTGCAAGCCAGCGCCATCTCACCAATGTACGCACGACGGCACCTCAGACTATAGATGTTGACCTTGAGACCGCCCTTATGCCCTACGTAATAAAAGCTGTTTTCGTAGTTTAACTGTATAACCTGACGTGCTGTCGTGTGTACAAGGAATTACCTCGACATCAACTGAATACCTTTCCAGATATTTTTAAACAATTGATTAAGATGAGTCGTCGCGGGTTCGATTCCCGTCCGAGAACATGATCTGGTGCGAGTCGTATTTTTTCTAGTATATTATTTGGTATCATCATATTAGTTAATTGTGTCAGAATCGAACATTGTCGTTCTTAAACATCTGACGACGACACGTCTTGTCACTGGCATTCCAATCAATTTTAAGAGCACTGCTCTTGACAATTTTCACTTTCAAGACTGCGTAGCAGGTGACGTAAGGCCGGCTGACCCACAAGCGAACTTTCACTGCGTGAACGCAAGTTCAATGCTCACATCACAGTGTCAAGAGCGGTGTTGTCCTTGTCCTTCAGATTTTATCTGCCAATTTAGAACTTATATAGATGGGGAAAAGGGTTCAGTGATAAACGTGATCTAGCGTCCTTGCAACTGTAGTTAGTTAGGTATACCTTATGTGTAAATAATCCATTATGGGCCGGTTCCTATATCCGAAAACGATTCGTTTTGCTTACGGATGGTAGTATTTTGACATTAAGTCCATAGTAAATGTGTCAAAATTCTAACACCCGTAAGCAAAACGAGAAAATATAGGAATGGGTGGTAAATGTATGTAGTGTCTGTCTTTCAGTATCTACTAAAACTAAACCAAGGACTCATAAGTTTACGTGTTGAAACGGACTGCGTCAAACATCTCATATTACAGTAATTATTATGTATCCACCAATATTTAACGCCGTGCACCATCACTAACGAGTTCCAACTTTGTAAACTTAACTAAAGCACTTAAAATCTTTATTTTACACCCACAAAAAGTCTTATAAGTAAAGGTGATGCTCAACCCACTTTTAATCCAATTTCATTGCAAAGGCTAAACCAAAGTTCATGATTTTCAAACCAATTACTTAAATAACTAAAAACCCATTATTACCATTAGGTACTAGTGGCGATGGATTCATAAATCCGATTCCCATCGGCTTACCTTTTAGAAATCCCACCCCACAGATCCACTATGCAAATGACGACCTCCGTGGTCTAGTGGCTTTGTACCGGTTTTCAAGGTGTCGCCATCTCTGAGGTCCCGGGTTCGATCCCCGGTTGGGTACCAATTTAGAAAAACGAACTTTTCTATATTGGCTCAGGTCTGGGTGTTTGTGATACCACCGTTGTCTCTGATTTCCATAACACAAGTGCTTTAGCTGCTTACTTTGGAATCGGAGCAATGTATGTGATGTTGTCAAATATTTATTTATTTATAAATCATAACATTTTTGTAGAACGGCTTACCTTTGCCATGATTTCACCCGTCGCCACTGTTAGGTACTTTTGACTTCTGTACCCGGTTACTGGTAGTCAATAGTCAAAACTGATGACATTTATAACATTGCCACCAGATTTTATGACATTGAAATGTTTTCTGCAGATGTTACATCTATGCTGGGTATACTACTTCTCGAAGCTATCGGAGTTCGCGGACACGGTGTTCTTTGTACTGAGGAAGAAGAAGAACCAGATTACTTGGCTGCACCTGTACCACCACTCGCTAACCCCCTTCGAAGCCTGGATGCTCGTCAAGTTTATTGCTGGTGAGTTATAGTCTTCCTATTTCCAGTATAACCTCTGCCTACCATTGAGGAACTGACCATCTTACCAGCACCGGCAGTGCCAACGGTACATCCTCATCAGCCATAATAATAATAACCATTTATCGTAGGTTAGGTCTTAAAACTTATATTTACAATAAAATTGAATTTGGTGACACAATCGAATCGAAGGTTCAAACTGCCTTTATCATAGCGTGTTCCGGTAGTCATACTAGGGGGGCTGGTAGAGGAACAGCTACAGAACAGATATTTTTTACTTTATGTTCTGTTGGGGCTTAAAATAAAAAGGCACGATGAAGTCAGCTTTCTAATACTCAATGTTTTTATTTCAGGTGGTCACGGAACCTTCTCCAACATCGTGAACAACTTGGTGCATGTTATTATGTACAGCTACTACATGGTGGCGGCTATGGGACCTCAGTACCAGAAGTACCTCTGGTGGAAGAAGCATCTCACCACTCTTCAGCTAGTAAGTACAAAAACCATTACTAATATTAAACTTCAAAAAAGGTTACGCAATTATTTTAGATAAAAAAGCTCTGTGATTGGTTCATTTGTTTTACGTATTTACGTGTGATTGGTTCGTGAGACGCTGTGCGTCCGCGGGCACTGTGACTCGTACTAATGCTTATGAATACGGGTGTGACTCTTTCGAGCTGATGTTAAAGTGCATCGCTTTATCTAGCTTGCTAGTTTGACACTAACTTAAATATGTATAATACCAAAGCCATTTTTGTTTAAAGCGATTTATGAACATACTTTATCTTGCCTTTTTAATTTCATCTAAGATTGTAGTACATGCTGTATAGTTGAGTTTATACCACGAATAGCAAATCGAAGGTGATGTGCTTTTGTGTAGGCTTATTATGAACAACAAGAATAAAAGGTACTACAAAAGATTAAGCGGTTTGACTTCTGTACGCATAGCTTTTTTACACGTGGTTTTTTACACCGCCGACCGATGTCCGCTGGTACATGCGTTGGGGGTAACTTTCGAACATCGTAAATAAGCTTTGTGAAGCGTTTTTCTCTGGTCTTCACAAGATTTTTTTTTAAACCTGTGCTTCCTCCTCCTCGTGACGTGTTCCACATTGCTGAGGGTCGTGATTTCCCCGATGGAAAGTTAATTTTTCTTTGATGATGCCTTCCATCGATGTCTGTCTTAAGCGCAGCGTCATGGAGTGCATCGTGTAGCTTGGTATGAACCTTTGCCTACCGTTTAGTTAATGTGAACCTGTGAACCTGTGCTTACAGTTTAGCTAATGAATACGTAAACACTTATGACAGCTGTTGACTTACATAGGCCATAAGGTTGCTGATTTGTCAAATTCTTTATTAATATTAATGAGTTAGACTGAACAAATAGTCTTGTTAGTAACGCATAAAATTTGAATACTACAGCCATTATTTTTCGATTATTATAAACTTTACTTAAAGTTTCAAGTTAAGATCATCACGTGTTGTTTAATTCAACTTTTATAACTAAGACATTATGTCTTCATTTAGGAGTTAAAATTATTACACATTTTTACTTACTACAATTTTTTTTTACTGCAGCTTATTGCGTAAATAAAACAATGATAGCTAAACACGTTAGTATTATGAGCAAGATTCCAACCAGTAGTTTATATTATAAACAAAGCAAAACTCTTAAAACATTTTTAAGAATAATTGTTTTTATTATTATATCGAAAAAAATAAATATTTTAGTAAACGTTCTTCGTGTCGCACCGGATATTTAGTTTGCACTCAAATAACAAGAAAAGACGCTGTCTCCAAATAGTATAAGCCAATATTGAAAGACAGACAAAAGATTTTCCCATTTATTTACAATATACTCACGAGTTTACTTTTTTTAAATAAGAATAAAACAAAAACGACAAGATACAATTATTTTTTTGCTTAAAACGTAAAGAATCAAAAGTATAGAAATTGTAATAACCTCCTTTTTTGAAGTCGGTTAAAAAGTTAATCAAACTTACATCTGATCAACTTGAGAACAATTACCGCATCAAAATCGGTCCATTAGTTTGGGAGCTATGTTGACTCAGACAGGCAAATACACACACACACACACACACACACACACATACTTCACACTTATAACATCCCTTTTTTGCGTCAGGGGTTAAAAAGGTAAATTCAATTATTAATTAACAAATACGTTCTAACCAAGCTTTCTTCTGTTTTTTTTTCCGTCTCTAGAGAAGCAAGAATAAATAAGAAGAAGCAAAATTAATCAAAACTAACATGACAATATCAACTGCACAAAAAAAACAATAGAAGAATATTATATTAGCCGTTATATTTTTTTACAACATCACTTACATTGCTCCGATACCAAAGTAAGTAGCTAAAGCACTTGTGTTATGGAAATCAAAGACAACGGCGGTGTCACAAACACCCAGACCTGAGCCAATATAGAAACGTTCGTTTTCTAAGTTGACCCAGGCGGGGATCGAACCCGGGACCTCAGAGATGGTCCTTGAAAACCGGTGTACAAACCACTCCACCAGAGAGGTCGTTAATTTAATCAATTTTGCTAATGCTGTTGCAATTGTTGCCAGCACCAGCTAGTGATCAAACGTAAGGACTCAGCTAGGTTTTTTTAAGTTATTTCCGACAAATAATTAGTTGAGATAATTCAATGATATTGATTAATTTTAAAGATCTTTTATCAGTTTTATTTTTTACATCAATTGATTTCGAGCTGAAAAATGTAGAAAGCAATTTAGCCGAGTCGATTTTATTGCTTTTGAGTGTATGTAATTAATAAGTCGAAACAAAGTTACCATGTCGAAATGAACCAAAAAAAAAGAAGTAGTTTATTTTTTCTTAAAAAACGCTATTTAGTTACGAAAAGTGTTAGCTAATTACAAAGTAACTTTAAGATTCAGACTGCCTAGCTAAACCTAACACGGTCTACTTCCTCGCTAACAAATTACAAACCGACAAATAAGTTACCACTCAAATATTTCCTAACACACAGACGCGATTGCTACAAAGTCAGTCTAATAAATTAGTTCATCAGATGTCACAACTGGAGTAAATATAATTAAGTATATCGACAAGGTAAAATGTTTGAAATATATGCAAGTTACGATAAAAAGGTATATTGGTGTCATATATAAATTTAAGGACGTAAAGCAGATTATAGCTTAAAATATATTGAACTATTTTTGAGACGAAAATTACTGGTATGTATCCACGACTGCACGGTAAGTTAAACAGTTGAAATACAAAAAGAGCTCTTATTGCGTATGACATAAAGACGGTCTCAAGGTCAATTAATAAACAATAAATATATTTGACAACATGACATACATTGCTCCGATTCCAAAGTAAGTAGCTAAATCACTTGTGTTATGGAAATCAGAGACAACGGTGGTATCACAAAAACCCAGACCTGAGCCAATATAGAAAAGATCGTTTTCTAAGTTGACCCAACCGGGGATCGAACCCGGGACCTCAGAGATGGCGACACCGGTGTACAAAGCTCGACCACGGAGGTCGTATGTATAGTCTGACGTTGACTGCGTATACTGAGATGACTAAGTAATTCGAGGAATCCAGCACTCTTGATGCTTTATTTGTTTCGAAACTTTAAGCAAGATTAAGTATTCTTACTAAACTTAATATATACAACTTTTAACAAGGCTGCTGTTGAAATATACACGCAAATTTAAGAGCTATCTGCATTATTACATCAAAACATTCACTGTCAATTTAGCCAGACATAATAGAAAATCTATTGTTTGTCAGTCACTTGGGTTGAAGGTTATTATAAATTTCTTAAAAGTAAATTTTAATACTTTTGTTGTTGTTAAAATAGATGTGAAAATACAGTAAATGACTGCTGATAGATAAAAACACGCTGAAGATAAAATAAATAAAGTTATTAGGACGACACATCAAATATTCGTATTGAACAATGTCAATATTTTGTATTAAATATCTTTACAAAATGTAGGCGGCGCTATATAAATTTCGACTTATTTCCATCTTTCCACCTAGCTATCCCCCCCAGCATGACCGACGAAACACGATATATATCCTTATATTATAGCGTTTTATCGACACTCAACTGTCAAAATCCATTATCTTTTGACAGTTAAACGTGATAAATCGCTATATCTAATCGTGTTTTGGTGGTCATGCTAGGGGGGCAGCCCTCCTAGTAGGTTGGTAGATGTAAATAAGTTTCAATTAAAAAAAATACCTAGAGAGGCACTCGATAGTTTTTCGTGGTAAGGGTACAGAGTATTTCAAAACCCAAGTACCATCTTCTGGGGCCGTACCGTCAAAAAAATGCGTCATAAAGTAGTAAATTCCATAAAGTTTTTATCCGTTTCCAAACAGCAGCGATCAATAAGGATAGTTCACGCCGCGCCTTGAATGCCACTCGCCGGAGATCAACTCTTGCGCAACGCGCAAGGATATTCTAGCGACGGGCGTGTAATACTGCGGACCGCGGCTTATTTACTTTAGAATTTAATTAAAGCTGACAAATTCAAATCAATGATACCAATGAGTCCTTGCTTGTTATCACTATATACTGCATATTTCATTATTACAATCGTAATAGTAATTTCATATACCTACGTCTTTTTGGTACTTATATTGTTAAACAGCATGTTGCTAATTTATAATCAAACTGATGTAAGAAGATTAATTGATGATAATCACAGGATAGATGGCTTGCTAAAATATAATTATTCTAAGATTATTGACCGAGCGAGCGCGAAGCGCGAGCGAACCATCTCTGCTTCAGCTTCGGCAAAAATCTTTCGTATGTCCTTCCGAGTTCCGGCTGTCCCGCTGTCGGTTTGTTCTCCTCATTGTCGCATTTCTCAACCAATTCTCGTGAAATTTTGTGAGCAGGTTCCATAATTATATTGATTTTTTTGTTGATTCAGTTTTTCGATCGATTTTACAAAATGGCGAAGATATGGGGAAAATCATATTTTAGCCATTTCGAAAAATGATCAAAAACGTCACATACGCGATGTCTACAGCTCTACAGAGCCACTAGTTCTATGTTGCATTGTTGAAAGAATCTTTCTGCTAATATTATAAGCACCAGAAAAGGAAGCATACATTTATTTTTATTCCACGCTCTCTTAAATGGTCATCCACAAAATGACTAAGAAGGTCGCAAAGTTATATTAAAGTAAAAGCATCAAGTAAAGATCGACCCACGCCGCATGCCGGCCGCTAGGCACACAGTACTACTAACTCGTTCAGGCACCAAGACTGGTAGGTTTCAACACCGTGCACCGGAACGCTGTATCCTTTCTCTGCAATTCAACGCGTTCCGATAGACGAGCTGAAATTAATTGCCTCTTTATGTACTTGTTGGTTTGTGTGGCGAATGCGTTTGGGAGTAAGTGATGTTTTGCTTATTTATTTATCTATGCAGCACTGTTGAAAACTATTCTCACCTCAGAAGTTGAATTACTAAAGCTTAGAAGCAGCAAAAACAAATGACAATAATTTGATTTTGAACCAAGATTAATATCATAAAATTTGAATAAGTCCCAGCATTTATTGGAACTACATAAACTTTCAGAGAGGTTTCTTAAAAAAATCTTGATTACAGAATTACAAAAAATCTTAATTGCAGATTTTTTTTCTGCAATGGTAGCTGATGGAGTGTGCTATTTACAGAAACAACCCCAAACCAACGAAACAAAGAATTATAAAAGTATATGCAGTAATGAACTAATAATATATTACATCCTATTGTATATTAAATACAGCACAAAATTAGCTCCATTGAACTTGTTAGTGATAATTATTTATGATTTTTTCATGATACCTATAATTATTACTTAATTGCTTATAACAACATCAAGGGTACAGATAGATTTATTACAATTATCTTCTATAGCTGTAAAATTTAATTACGAATACATATTTATTTGGTTTAACATTGACATACTTAAAACAAATTTATACATACCCTATGAAGAAACGAATTGTTTCTTAGAATCGGATATTTCATCAATGATTATATTATTATGATCTAAAAACATCGACTACAAATAAACAAAAAATACATAGCACTTTATTAAAGAGACTTAAATATTTCAGTCAGTATTGTGATGTGATGTGATGTCTTTTTGTATTGATGGTGAACGCCTCTTTGATGTACCTAATGTCTGTAGATTTATAATCTAATATGTGGCTGAAATTATTTCATTGTCAAATGAAAGTTGATAAGAAAGCACAATGGATATGGACTACATAATTTTAGATATCAGAACCTAGACAATTATCACTTTTTACCGTACCTCAAAGGTTTCGTACCCCAAAAGGAAAATACGGAACCCTTATAGGATCACTTTGTTGTCCGTCTGTGAAGACATACTCAGGTCAACTGAAAAAAATTCTGAAACTGAAAAAATTAAACTTCTGGTTTAACGTAAGAAAAGTTGCCGTTTATTTTATTTATATTTTTTTTTTTTATTTATAAAAATTTATAAGGCACTTCCCGTTGACCTATAATGATGAAACTTTGCAAGTAATATCGTCTTATACTACAAGTTAGTACAGGGAAAAGTCTGAAAACTATACATTTGCAATTAAATCATAAAAAATAGTTTTTATTTAAGTACCTACAAATTTGTACGGAACCCTCGGTGGGCAAATCCGACTCGCACTTCCGGTTTTTTATTATTAATCCAACGGAAGCAAATCAGGCCGAAAATTGGGCAATTTATTCAGATTTGTAGTTGACAAACTAGTCTTCGTTTTTAGAATCGAAAAATCTAAATAAAAAAACTTCTTATACATATTTATTTTGGTGTCGTTCAAAATATGATTATGTTAATAATAGTTTTTTTTTTATTTGGGTATTTTGTTTTAATCATCATCATAATTGAATTTGTGTATTATCTAATATAACTAAAAAATAAAAAATACACTAAAAGCCATTCTCCTTTTTCATTTCAGATCCAGTTCTTCATGGTACTGTTCCACTCGGCGAGCGCTCTGATTTACGACTGTGGCTACCCCAAGTAAGTGTATTAAGATTTGTTTAAATGTTACTGTAAAAGCCCGTTGTCCTTCGACTATTGACTGACAGGCTGACAGACGACAGAGGTTGACAGGGATGACGTACCGGAGAGACGGACAGAAGACGATCGGGGAACGGACGGACGGTAAGACGGGCTGAGGACTGACCCCTGACCCGCAGACCGACAACTGCGCCACAATACCCGTATATTGTTTAATCTTAAGATTTACCAAAAAGAGTTGACGACCTCCTTGGTCAAGTGGCTTTGTACACCGGTTTTCAAGGTGTCGCCATCTCTGAGGTCCCGGGTTCGATCCCCGGTTGGGTCAATTTAGAAAAACGAACTTTTCTATATTGGCTCAGGTCTGGGTGTTAGTGATACTTACCATTATTACCATAACACAAGTGCTTTAGCTACTTACTTTGGAATCGGAGCAATGTATGTGATGTTGTCAATAATTTATTATTTATTTATTTATTTATTAATGTAAGGATTTTATTTATAACAGAAAATTTTTCGTTCTTGAGCCCCTCACAGCCTCTGATCTTTTAATTTAAGCAATCAGTCATATGGTTGTAATTACTAAAACATTTGTTTGTTCTGTTCTTTGTCCGAATGACTATTTTTTAATAATAGCAATATACCTAACAATTAATAACATTACTTTTAAATGACTTAAGGTAGAGAGTTTAGCATACGATTAACTCATTCACTGCCAATTGAGCAAGACACAATAGAAAATCAATAAATTAAAATCACAGGTATTTAACGCGTACGTAATTAATTAAAACTAACTATAGTATTTATATACCTACCTACTTTCCCAACGTTTCGTTATAAGTATATATTTGATTGTAATTCAGTAAAATGCAATGTGGAAATGTATATATAAAACCTATTGTTTGTGACTTGCCTGTCAACTGGTTGCATTATTTATTATCATTTTCTTAAAAGGAAAATATTTTTGTTTTTGTTAGAATTTAAACAGATGTGAAAATACAGTTACATAAATTGTTTAACCGAAGATAATTTTGATGATACTTATATCGGAATATCAAACAAAACACATTTTGACGTAAATCGATTCCAAAAAAGGCAAGAACAAACATTGTGTATTTTTAACATAATTATGGTTTAAAACTTCCATAGATTTTACTAATTAAATAACTGTATCTTATTCAGGATCATCGCATTAGGCCTCATGCTCCACTCATCGATCTTCATCGTTCTCTTCATGAACTTCTACATGCAAGCCTACAACAAAGAAAAACCAAAAGTTCCTGTGAACAACGACAATAATAACACCATCCCGAACGGCTACGTCAAACAAAACGACCACGTGAACGGCAACGCCAACAGCCACGTCAAAACCATCGAAGATTTAAACAAAACCAACGGTTGCACAACTAATGGATTCACCAAGTGTGACCTCAACGGCCACACGACGAGCCCACCAGACATGACAGACAAAGAAAAAGTTCACTAGCCCTCAAATTTTGAACCTTCAGACGAGGCTCGAGAGAGTTGAATTTACATTAAATCTTTATGCAAATCATAGGACAAACCAGTGAAAGTTAACGGCTGGAGGCTTTAATGATAAATTGGACGTTTGGTTTCGGATACATATCTATAAAGTTTTATAAACAATGAAGAAAGCACATGCTTCGTTTGACAACTTAAATTTTGTTAATAGAAATAAAAGATCAACTCTCTCAATGTGATTAAATTGATGTACATTATTTTAATGTTTTGTACAGTTTGTTTTAGTAATAACAGCAACTGCTATTCCACTGAGAGCTATGTTCAGTAAAGATATAAAAATATTGTAAATATTTTTTTTATCATCCAGCGAACCGGATTTTGTTTTCATAAATTTACGAGTGATTAAGTTATCCTTAGCAATACCAATTTGGTTTCATTGTCTAAATTTGAATTTATTGATTGAAATTTCTTAAAGTTTATCTTTAGTTTCATTGTGTTACCCCAACAACTAGCAGTTTAATGTGTAAACTACCTCAGAATCAATTTTCTCTTTTTTAAGTTAGTCTCTTGTTCTTCCGTCCATTCAGCTTTATTTAGTTTTAGGTTACAATAATTTGTAAATACAATCTTTAAATTATTTTGTTTTTAAGTAGATCAGTGTTTTCTTCTAAACTGCAATTTTTCAATAGGTACTGTAAAACATAATGATCAATTTTATATTACTCATTTTTCACTGCTTATATTTTACTATCCAGGACTATATCACGTTTTATATTAACAAATTTCTCGTCACTCTTATAGAATATTTGTTTGTATGAACTGTATGTGTATGTGTTTTATAACATTCCAACTGTCCGATTAAATACCCAAATTAATTAGACCCATAAATAACAGGTTCAAATAAAAAAAAACAAATGATTGATGATTGCATCATTATTCTTATTAATAATTAAACAATACTTCGCACAAAATGTTTTTTAAAAATCTATATTTGATGAAAATGCATGTTATTTAATCGGACAGTACAGCTAGCTGAATGCCCTTAATTAAATAAATCAATTGCTTGATGAAATTATAGCTCCAAGTGGAAAACAGGATGTTTCGTATGGAAACTAAATGCCAATGTTTATTAACATACCAGTCAATTATAGGAAAAATGAATTTTGTATAAAATAGTTTTTATGCATAATAAAATAGTTTTGTATATAGTTGTTAAGAGAAATGTGTAATAAATATGTAATGTACCCTTTTCATACTTAAGAATTTTAAGAATATTATGAATATTCAAATTTTTAATTGATATTTATAAAATATAAAAAAGGGATAAATATATACTCGTTTTTTTATTGATTCCTTTGATAAAATTTGGCATTGAATAATATAATTATAATAATTAAAGATTTAGAATCAGACTATAATAATGATATGCCATCGTGTCTAGAAAAAGTGAGAAATTTTGAAAACAAATATTTAACAAATCATGCAATAAACATGGTAATAAAATCATAACATTACATCTGATAAATAAAAAATTTAAATACAGTTTTTTTCTCTTCTTTAGAAAAAGCAATAGTTTTTCTCGTTATTTTATTTGATAGGTAATAATAGTTATTTGTTATACTACAGCGACCAGAGTCAAATTTGTGCTGCGAGTACCGACTTTCGAGTCACGAACTAGCGAAGTCTAGAATTGAATCACAAGCGTAGCGAGTGCGTAAAATACTACTACCAGTAGTAATATTGGTAGTAACACGGGCAATTTAAAAATTCACCAAAATGTTTTCTTTTTAAATGTTATATTTTACGCATCCACATCGGTTCTACGACAGCGACGATGCCGACTGTCTTCGAGTTATAACAGAATTATCTTGAAGATGCAGATAAATTATTCATCGCGCTCCAACCAAAGATGACTTCACGAATGCGATATCTGTACCTGTTTGACGGAGAAAAACGTATTCAGTATCGCACTCAATTCAACTAACAATTTGTCAATTATCATGACAATTTGGTTTACACTGCTGTGTAGCCATGAGTAGTTTGTGCTATAATTTTGAAATTGGTTGACGCATAATTGTCATGACAGGTGACAAATTGTCACGTTTATTAAACAGGGCCCTGAATCATACGTTTACGTACGATGCAAAACGCTCACAGGTAAATAATTTTTTTAGAATACCAACCAAAATTAAACAAATTTTATTTTTTGGAAAAATATACGAAGAAGGATTCCAATAATCTTAGTCAGGGACTTTTCCAAAATATTGTTAAACCTACCTCTAATAGAACGATAATTTTACGGAAAATAAGCTCAATACATAAATTATTGCAGTCATAAAAATAGAGTTCATTTCGCCAAGCTAGCGGCATCTGTACAACTTAAGTTAAACTACGTTCAAAGTAGCTCATTTCACTAATGTAAAGCTATGAAACGAGATGGAGCTCGTATAGTGATCTGATTTAAAGAAAATTTGTTATTCCTGTGATTTATGTACATAAGTTTAATTTTCTGAAAGATATAAGTATCATGAATTAGTAAGCATATGCCTAGCTGCAGGCGCCGTGATGCTGATAGAGTATCTAGTAACATTAGAAATCTGTAAAAGTAGTAGCCCATCAGTGCAATCATTCACAGTTTACTAATTCATTAAATCCCGCCGAACAACAAAGAAATATCTATTATCTAATTTTCATGTACTTGAAAGGTTAATTAGTTTCATAGAAGCTATTAGTTCGCTACAAGTCAATAATTATTATGTTTTAAAAATTCTTTGGTTGACTGTAATTAATATTTTTTTATCATCGACTAAGTTAAAGTGCTTTCCAAGTTAGTAAGTGGAAATATTTTATTTTACTCTTCAATTCTCAAATTGAATTTTCTAATGAAATATCGTGAAAGTGTTGAAAGCAATAATTCGCCGTCACGACAACTAGAAATTAAACACTCGTTAAACAAAGAAAGTCAATAAAAATTAGTACCCCGTTACTACCTCATTTGAGAACCAATTCGTAGAGACTAATTGAAACGAAAATCCAAGCTTTAAAATTTAACGGAGTGTCGATAACGTTTAGGACCCTCACTAAGCCTTAATTATCGCCCGACAAAATGTCAATAAACCTGACGTTCGAACGTTTTTTCTCCCCTTTCTAATTTGTTAGCCCTAAAATCGCAGCCCTATATTTTGTGTACTCACCATAATATGAAGACCCTCCAACCCCCTCCCATTGCGTATGTAAATGTAACAAGTAAGTATAGGCCTGAGCAATTGCGAAGCTCTTATTAAAATGGGTGGGGTAGCCGAGCAATGGGAAGGGTAACACAAAGTTAGCACGACTTGGAGCACGCACCGCTCTGTCAGCTTTGTCAGCGATCGAGCAGACAGATGGCGTTGGTGTTGTCAAATTTTTACAATGCGTTCCGTTTCACGTAAATGAAAGATTAAGAAAATTTTAGTTTTGTAATAATAATCACTTAAACATACATTATTTTCAACACTAAATACAAAAAATCAAAACCCTAATGGAAGCTTAAGTTTTGATGTCTATGAAAGTTTAAATATAAACAGCATATTGTTTTAGCTAATAGAAGCTTTACATTAAAATTTCGTATATGCTAACAATCTCTGAAGGTAAATATTCAAGGTTTTATTAAATTTTCTACAAAGCATCAATTTATTATAAATGATCATCCAAAACCTTTTCCACGCTCTAAAAGCTATGAATATTTTGAAATGAAACTCCACTAAAGTCTTGACAAAAATTTCGCTGTTTAAAATCAATAGCTTACATGAAACGGAACGCGGCTTGCCGGCCGGGACGACAACGCTTGCCCGGGGTTACGGGGTATCCGATTAGTCGAATGCGCGCAACGGACGCGCCCGTACTGCGCGTATCCACGCCTCGCCTCCTCATCCCACAACAAAATAACCAACCCAACATTAACCTTTCTTTATCACCATTTGTGTATGAAATAGTGTCTGTTTCTAATATAAAAAAAGTGATAACGGGTGAAACAAGTGATGATTGCAACGGATCCTCGCGCGGCGTTGTAACGTGAATAATGATATGAAACAACATTTTGTACGATAAATCGACTGTGGATGCTTAATCGGTAATGGGTTGTCAACAATAGACCAGATAGTGTTTTAGTGAAAGAAACCTTGCTGCCGCGAAGGGGTCGGTTTCCGATGGAATATGCTAAGCAGCAGGTTTCTTTTCACCCGCAAACAAAAAGCTCTGCACTAGACACTGCAGTGCCCATTTGTGTTGCAAATTTTTTGGTTCGCATGCTTATTTTGATTTACGACAGCGGTATAAACGTTTTAGTGTTATGTATGATGCAATAGCTTTTTGGTGCTGTAAGTGTCGACGATTTCATTATTTTTTAATTGAATTATTAAGTAAACATTGATACAATTTTTCTTCTAACTCGTCATTTCAATCGATTCATAGCACTTGATATAAATTATATCATTTGTATCTATCGTTTAAGGAATATCATTAATAATTTCAGCTGTTATCGCTTCTTTATCAATTTCAATAAAAAACATTTTCTAGATTACATCTTCTGCCACCCCATTTAACAATTATTTAGTAAGTCTTTAAAATAACGAAAATGTATATAAATATATACTCCTGCATTCGTCTCTCCCCAGACGGGAACTAAACTGCTATTTCCTTTGTGCCGATGAGTCTGTATGGACTAATTTCCTGCTCTATTCCAGTTATTACCTAACGTGTCTGGCTTTGGTCTAGATTTAGATTTGCCAAATTTATCTCTCCAGTTAACTTCAGCCATTGTTAGTCATCTGTTAAGTTTGAATTTAAAAAGTTTATTGTCCAAATTGTTTGAAACATCTTGATGACTATTTTCCATACGAAAAACAGCGTCAACTTTAGAGAAACACCGCCCTATGACTCTCCGACCAAACATTTAATAAAATGTACTAAATGAATAAACTGAAGAAGTATTAAAAGGAATACACAATAATGAATTAATCATCAATTAACCACGCATTATTCTTTAAGTTAAGCATCAAAGATGGTATGCTAAAAAATTAAGAGAAAAACTAAAATCGAAAACATAACCCCTAAAATCCGCTTCGCCGACCGAATATCAAAATAAAACCTAAACTCAGAACAGCAAAATTGATATTATAAAGCTATTATAGTACCCCTATTATATAAACTGAATAACGCCAGTCAGACCAATTTTTTTTCAGGCCAAAAGTTGGTCTGCTGTAACTGTCAAACTTGTATTCATTGGCGGAATAAATCATACGATAGCTAGATGGTAAAAAACTGAACTTGGTAAGGGTTCTCAGATTTATTGGCGCCCAGAGCGAGTCATCTAAATTAATAGATTTATTGCAAAACAACTTTAGGCACTACGATATAATGTATTTTGTTACCCTAAATCATTAGTCAGTTAATACAACCATTTTGAAAAAGGAAATTATACTCAACCCAAAATATAATTATTAATATCTTTGCTAAATAATTACTTATTTCATCAAAAGCAAGAATCAAATACAGAATAAGTGCAGTTTATAATCAAAAAGTTTTTTTTCGTTTATGTATTAATAGTTATGGGTATAATTCACTGAATAAGGTATAACTAAGAATATCCAAACCCCAAATTCTAAATGCAGTCGAACATGAGCTAGCCGCAATAAAAATAATTCTTCAAGAAAATCCAATACCACGCCAGCGTACTGAGCCAAAAGAAACGAAAGCATGTGAACCCAACAAAAATAAGAGTAGAAACTATCCCGTCCACGACTTATTTCTTGCTCCGGAAGTTATCAGCGTTTCGACCGGTTTCTACGGCTTGTAAAGGCGCACAATCAAAACCCGACCGCTTTACATTTGTTCATCTCCAAGTTGGGAATCCATTACAATATTTGATTGATCGTATATTTTGATAGATGAAAAGTAGCTCATAAGAAGTTAAACTATAAAACGATTTTAAAATTTTGAGATTTTAGCATTCACAATGCTATTTTACCGAGTCACTCGGTAGCTCAGCGGTCAGAACATAGGACCGGATATCCAAAGGTCGCGGGTTCGATTCCCGTCCGCGAACATGATCTGGTGCGAATCGTATTTTTCTAGTCTATTATTTGGTATCTTATAAAATGAATCAATTTTTAAAACTAAGTGTTAAAGTTTTTTACGTATGATTTCAGATCATTATACAAAGTTGTCAGATAATAATTCCCTAGTTTTTTTATCAATTACGTAAACTCTACCCTCCCAAATCTAATTTCATTCCAATAATTGATCGGACCCAAATTCTATTTCCAACCAAACTATAAACCTATTTATTTCTATTAACTGCCATCCCTTCAATCCCTAAACAGGTGTGCGATCAACCGAAAAAGTGGGCCTCCGGCTGGTTGACACTTCATTCGTGACTGACAACTCGCAACCTACACTTTGACAGCTTTTGAACAAAAAAAAGCTTCAACAGTGGACTTTATTCCAAGGCAATAGACAATATCGTAGGTATGCAATAATTTTGTGGAAGAAGCGTGGCACGTGTCACGCCCCTAAACAAAGAAACATCGACTACTGCCACTACTGCTGTGAACTCATGCATATTTTTGTTGCATATGATGAAGGGAGATTTACATTCGTATTTTACGAACGAACTTTTATGACTAAATGTTTGAAAACCGGTTGTATCACACTAATAAAAACATCTAAACATTTATAACTATACTTATACGTAACAATCGACTGTGCACCATAATTTATTCTGAAATCATTAAAACGAATACCACCTAATAACATGATCGCTGCGATACATACAATCCCATTATCCCACGCCATAAAAATAACTTTCACAGATAAAATCTATACCACCAAGAGCCACGAGAGACCATAAAAAACTGATCATAAATTAGTATCACTTTAGCTGCAATAGCAATATAGTAAGCCGAGTTCGTTTGGAAAAGGTCCCCACTAAACAAATAATCAAATACAAACAAACCAACATATCCTAATATATTGCGGTTCCAAACACAATGTACACTCCTAACAATAGTCAAACAGAGCGATTAGTCAGAGAAGGGTTCCATTAAATCTGAACTGACATAGCAAATAGTACACGATGTGAATAAAAACGGAATTGGAATCGATTAAAGCCATTCTACAGAAAACAACGTCAATGGTGAAAATTTCGAAACAAAAACATTTACCCCCTTACCAATAAAGATTGAATATCAGATGCATAGTTACACAGTGTCTTTTTCTTTATTAGTAAGGGGGTTACTGTGTTATAAATAAGCTCATAAAATAAAATACACGTGATACATGCAATAGTGTCCCGTTAATAGAAAACGCTATTAATAAACCGCTTAAGTTTTCAAAAGGACTAGCAATAAGTAATTCGAGTTCGACCAAAACCCCCGGATGATTGACGTCCCCTATCTATAACTAACTCTCGTCAGAACTGTCTCAGTGTGCCCTTAAATGTAATAATCACTATAATCACTCTAAACGTAATATCTTGAAGATGTTAAGCCCTCCTTATATAGTTTTGTTTGAGTAATGGTTTAACGAATATTTGACTGCTGTATTTGCTGCTCCCCGTGAAGAAGAAAACTCTAAAGTATAACGGCCTTACCACAAAAGATTTAAACACTGTTTCAACAAGTGTTCAACTTAGACACTGTTTAAATGTGATGCTGTCACTTTTTTGACAATATGATTTGAAAGAGACGGCATCACATTTTAACAGTGTCTAAATTAAACAGTGTTTTATAATCTTTTGTGGTAAGGCCGTAACTTTTTATCTGTCGAACGAACTCTTACGGCCTTTCCACAAAAGATTTTAAAACACTGTTTAAGGCTGAAGTTCACCAATATTTAAACAGCTGATTAAGTTTTAACCGTGTATTTTTGATGTTTTTATGTATAAGGGAAATGTCAAAAACAGATTGTTAAAAATTAATCGGCTGTTTAAGTACTTGGTGAAATCGGATTTTAATGTGATGCTGTCTCTTTCAAACAATATTGTCAAAAAAGTGACAGCGTCACATTTAATCAGTGTTTAAGTTAAACATTTGTTAAACAGTGCTTTGAAATAATAATAATAATAAATAAATGCTTGGAAAATTTCACACAGCGCCATCTAGCCCCAAACTAGGCAAAGCTTGTAATATGGGTGCTAGACCACTGATATACTACTTATATACTTTTTAAATATATACTTATTATACATAGTAACACCCAGACCCGTCATAGAAATTAAAATCCATCATTTAAATTTCTGCCCCGGCCGGTAATCTAACCCGGGACCTCTTGCGTGGTAGACCGGCATGTTGACTACTGCACCATTCAGGTCGTCGAAATCTTTTGTGGTACCTAAGGCCGTTAATGTTTATGCAATACGTAAATGATAAAAAATATTAACGATTTTAATGGTGAATATGCTGATAATTTATTTTCACCACAAACTTACTTATTGCTTGTAAGTAGGATCATCATTAGAAAAACGAAAGAAGTTAGTGTACTCTTTCAAAGAATATATGAATAAATGGCAAGTGTTGACAAAGCTTCTGAATTTGATGGACTTGTTCATTTCCTATCTGCTCAGTGAGCAGTGAGTGAGGCGATCGCAGTTGCGACTGAGCGCTGTCACTGTCACGTAACACGCTTCAATGGAAGAGGTTTATTACGAATTCATTATCACCAAAATTGAACAATGATGGAGAAAAGGGGGTACGGGAGATTTTCAAACAAACAATCAAAGTTTAATGAAAATGATGTTGCGGTTGGGACGGTCGAACAGTAACGTTATTCATGATTACCTAGTTAATGTTAACAAAGGAAATTTTAAATATTGGGCATTGGGTTATTTGTAAAAGATTAACTATTCAAAACATAAAATTAATCAGTAACCAACAAATTATAAAAGGAATCCCAACAGATAATAAAGAATTTAAAACCTATAACGATCTCGCATACCAAGTGACCCCTGTGAACAGATTCGAAACCGATAGAGAAATAAAATTACATGAAAAGTAACGGTCGGACAGTACCTTTGGTGCCCGATAGAATCAGAATTCAAATGAACAAATTTCTTTCGTTGCAAAATCCAATCAGGGAGCTGGTTAACTGCGGGAACTATTAGCTGGCGTTATAGTTTTATTACCGCCACAGAACAACTTTTATTGACTACAAAACTTGTTCCGATTCTTCAGACTTTATCGGTGGAAATTTTATGTTTCTTTGCCGATGTTAAATACCATGTTGCAACTTTGATGGACTGGTTTATTACTTTACTCTGTTTTAAATAAACTAGTTGGTGGAAATGCTTTTTTAACGTGGTGCTAATTAAATAACGTTCTTTATCCTTTATTTAAGCTTAGAATAGTACATTACAGCCGAGAACGGGAAGTTAGCATTTGCATTGTCGCAAGCGAAGGCTTTAATCATTCGAGGCAATGTAAATAGCTTCCAGAACAAGGCTTGTATAATACTTTTCTCAAGAAATGCGAGGAATTAAAATTTTCTTAGTAAAAATGTAATTTTTACATTGGCTTGTGTGACCAGTCATGAGTTATTAAATTTCGTAAAAATAATGCTAGCTGATCTGATAAGTGCTACCGTTTTGAATTTGGAATAGGTACTTGATCGTGAAATAAGTATCGAAATTCATTCTCCGCACTGAATTTCAAAAAGTGATGAACCAGACACCATGGAAAAGAGGAACGCCCCGCATTCTTTTCTCAAATGGAATGATAACATTTCAGAGCTTATGTGGGAAAAGTATATTTTATGCTTTTGAGTTTTACATTGTAATGTAACGTTAATAAATCAATAATAATTGCAAACATAAATAATTTTTTGAGAAAGAAATTAAAGAAATCACTAATTGTTTCTAATCTTCGAGATGTACCATACAGTGAAGCATTATTTTAAAATTTTATGATATAGAAAATTTTACTTGGCTCTACTTTAAATTTGATTAAATGCTGATATGATTTTCTCAATCTTAACAAATAAGTTTTGTGTTCGTACTTTTCTACCTGAGTTTCAGACAGAAATTAGCTAAACAATTATAATATTAATTTCGTCAAAAGCTTTTCCTAAATCCCAGCAAAACTGAGCGTCCAACTTTTATTCCGGGCTTGTCCCACGTCAGGATCCGATGGTTGTGTTTGATCGACTTACTTCCAAATGGATTCACACCCTTAGCAACGAACGTATTACTTATGGCAGTGACTTGATATATTCCCGTATCAAATTGTATCGCATTTTCTTTGTGATGAACAAGAAATATTATCAAGTATATCGGTTCTTTTAATGACTTCGATTAATATTTACGGAAAGTAATTGTTTCGTTTCAACTTCTAAAGTATTCAACTTTCAAACTTCTAAGTTAAAAAAAAAAAAGGTTATCATAAAAAAACTCGTAACATATTTTCCTATCAAACTTTTGTATGAATAACGAATTCGGTACACGTTTCTAAATTCATAAAATAATAAATATCTTTGATAATTTCGTAAAATAGCTTTTCACTCATGCTCTGAAATGTTATCATTCCATTTGAAAACATAATGCGGGGCGTAAAATTTACCTGTGTTTACGTGGTGGCTGGTTCACTACGTTCTAAATTTTAAATTCAGTGCGGGAAATGAATTTCAATACTTACTTCCCGATCAAGTACCTATTCAAAATTCAAAACCATGGAACTCATCAGCTAGCTTTAATTTTACGAAACTTGATTGTGCTTATAGCTGACATGACTAGTCACAGCAATTTAAAAATTACATTTTTGCTGAGAGAATTTTATTTCCTCGCATTTCTGTAGAAAAGCATTATACAAGGTAGGTATTTACATTGCCTCGAATGATTAAAGCCCTCGCCTGCGCGAGCCACAGGTTTCAACCCATCCTCGACAATGTAAATGCTAACTTTCCGTTCTCGACTGTAATGTACTATTACAGTTTTGGAGTAACCCGTTATTGGCTGTTTTATCTTTTATTGCAGTTCAAAACAGCTTGCGATGGGAACGGAGCGATAGCAATGGTTTAAGTTAAATACCAAGAAAGACGGAGAAACCTGTAATCAAGTGATATTTCAATGGTCCTTATACCTTCACAATAAGAGTTATAATCGCTGTTCAGATATGGACGACAGACCACAAAGTATACAATCAGGTTCCCTCTAATGATACATCTCGATACGGTGAACAACTCTTGAACGAGTAAACCACAAACATCTGCTTCCTTCGATGATTTTCGAAATTGGTTCAACAACAAGAGAAACATACTTAAATGAATAGGTTTTTAAAGTAGATGATGATATTCGCATCAATTGTCAGTCTCTTAGTATAGTCAGAATAGTATATAGAGTATCATCATCCTCAATAATTTAATGCATTCATATGTCTTGCTTCATTTGTTTTTAAATATTTTCAAAGCATCACAATGTTTATTCTAGTTAAATAGTTTTAAGTTCTAAATTAATTTGATCATAACTTGACACAAATGCTACTTCATTAAGCATAGTGAGCAAAGGTTCTAAGTTATATCTAGAATTTATAAAATGAAGTTACAAAATCCTTATCCTTACTATATAAATCCGAAAGAAAGTTTGTTTGCTTATTTGTTTGTTACGCTTTTACGTCTTAAATACTCCACCGATCATCATGAAATTTTGCATACACTATGTCAGGGGTACAGAAAAGGACATAGGGTACCATTAATTATCCCGAAAAAATTAGGACATGTTCCCGAGTTATAATAAAATACCTATACGCTAACGGCCGGTAGTTTATAAGCCCAACTACTTACACCTGTTCATAGGAAAACAACCGAAACTAATAAAACCTCTATGCAGCATACAAAACCAACAAAAGCCGAACTGAGGTAAAAATGGGAACATTAGAAAAAGGAGTCCACTCTACGTTTTGACAAGGAATGAATGGCCATGCGAGGCATGAAATGCGCGGCCAGGGGCTTTTGTACCCCAATCCAAGCTTACCTGGCTATTCGGACACGGGGTTTCGGACCCGTCAATAGCGGTTTTTTCACCGGGTTAGAACGTTTTATCTCCCATTGGAATAAGAGCTATTTTCCAATGAATCTTGCACGTTTATCTGATCGCAATCGTACCTCTTATTGAGACGCCTTGATTTAAAAACCAATTAAGCTGTAAAGGTGTTTCGTATGTCTGGAGTGCCTTTTACAGGATGATATGAAGAGAGTTTTTGTAATGTTTTTTGTGTTGATTTGTATGGGAACATAAATCTATTTATTCGTGTTCTAGTATTCGTCGTAACGATCTTTAAGATGGATGTACTGATAAGCTTTTAATATAAATCGATTGAAAGCTTCACCACTAACAAGTTAATGTTGTAAGATGTTGAAGTGCCTACTAATGATGTTATAAAATAACAGTATTTTTTTGTTTCATGAAATGTTTCATAGTAGATCTTTTTTTAGAAATAAAACACTTTTTACGGATTACAGCGCGTATATTATTAATTCAGGTGTTGTTTTGGAATTATTTAGTTTGTATTTATTGGTTTTTTAGAATTCCCGACGTTTCGGCACCTTTCCAGGGGCCGTGGTCACGGGAGGACTAAAGCAAAAAGGCTGCTCATATTTTTATGAAATTACCCGCTCGAAATTTTATAAAAATGTATTCAAGTTTATTAAATTATTTTATAGCTGCGTTCTGATTTTAATAATTATTACCGAATTAAATTGAATAAAGTTAATTAGAAAACAAGATCTAGCTACTGAAGTAGATCTTTTGTGGGAATATTTCTTTTCTTCCAATAAAACCCTAAATTTACCCCCTACTAGAAATCGAACCCGGGACCTCTGCATTTTACACGGATGGGCGAACCACTAGACCACAGAGGTGGTTTCAAGAAATGTTTCACAGTAGATCTTTCGTGGGAATATTTCTTTTCTCCAAATAAAACCCTAAAATACTTCCATCATCAATACTTCCTATAGCAAACAATAATCAGACATATTCACAATCTATTTCACACAATCCAGAAACGGGTCATATACGCTCACAAATCGTCCGAATCGTACCCCCCATTTGGTAAGGCAGCACACAATTTACTGCATTCCCTCAGAATGACCTAAAAACGGTCACGAAGCTCCAAAATTTATTATCATAATAGCGAAATGATTGAACGCGATCATGGCCGTACTACCAACGTCGTTCTGGCTAATAATGTTATTTTTGTTCTTCCAATAAGCAGATCGCGTGTTACTGGGAATGCCTCAAAACGACTTGCGGTTATAAGTTCTATTAGAACGCAGTAAGGTAGATGTTGGATTGTTGTAATTGATAATTTAACGGTTTGCGTGGAGCCGACGGCGTTGAGTTATAGTGTCGTCATTACTGTCTTGAAGTTTTGCTGATCGAATGGTTCGGTGTACTGAAGGTAGACCACCTTTGGAACGAGCTACTGAAACATTGGTCATTGAATATTATCTACTTTTGACAGTAACAATTAATTGAATATACTCCCGGGACGCATGGAGACGATATTTAGTTCGAGCAATGAGGCCTAAGAGAAATTGTTTAGAGAATTCCTTCTTGTTATATAAGATTAATTAGTCTATAGGGATTTAAGAAACAGGATAGAATATCAAATCGCAACTTTGGCATGTTAAATTGATGTAAAGTCGCAATATGAACAATGTATCTCTCCTTTGAAAGTTAGAATTTTAAGAGGAAACACATTAAATAGTTTTGGAGGAGGAAACAGGGAACTACGAAACGTTGATTTTGTCAACTTTCTATAGGATTTTTTCAATTCTCTCGACCGTGGTGTTTCCTCTTAAGGCATTCCCTTATTGTGATATTATACAACAAGACGACAATACGACAATAAATGAAAACATTATTGCCACTAGTTCATATGAGTATTCTGAAACTATCAAAAAATTCCTAAGATCAAAATTAAAAAAAAAATCAAACACTAAATTGCACGAAAATAATAAAATAAATATTTCCTGTGACTAAATTATTTGATGTTTTTAATTGTTTTTTTATGCAGATTTCTATTGTTACATCTAATGTATGAAATTAAATTTATTGTCGTTTTGTCGTGTCCAGGTTATATATTTTATGTTTTCCATTGAAAGGATTATATCTGGATAATTTTTATTATCTTAATTTTCTTACTATTATGTTCATTGTGTATTTGATTGAAACAATACAGATAGGTATATTTCTCAAATCGGGAAAATTTAAAAAAAGTAAAGCAGAAATAATGAATGATAAAATTGCGAAAATAAAAATCACAACTGTGAAATCATCTGTAAACAAATTTCTTATACCAAACCTTTTTTATAAATTTTATTGAATGGGTATTTCCTTTTAACTGAAAGAAACAGTTAAAGGCTTAATTTTCCGGGCAAAAATTGAATTGTCACACTTCGTGATTCCTCCGTTTGGTGTCGTCAAATCTGTTTAGAGAAAACAATAGGAATTATTAAAACGACTTCGCTGTTAATACTGGAGCACGCTTCGTTAAGATTTTAACTCGTGAATTTCTTGGATGAGACCACCGTATTGTGTTGAAGAAAAGAGAAATCTTTAAGATTTTTAGGGTTCCGTACCTTCCCTCCTGGTGAGCCCCACATACCCCCCTCTCGCTCACCTGCGGGAGGGGAAGCGCGTAAATGCGTTTTCTTCTTCATAAAAAAAAGGGTTTCGCACCTTAAAAGGAAAAAGCGGAGCCCTTATCGTATCACTTTGTTGTCCGTCTGTCTATCTGTCTGTCAAGACCCTTTATCTCGGAAACGCGTGGAGGTATCGAGTTGATATTAAAACTATATACTCAAGTCTACAAGTTCCTGTGAAAAAATCAAACTATACATTTGTAATTAAATCTTAAAAAATATATAATTTTTATTTAAAGTACGTAAATATGTACCTACTTAATACGGAACACTCGGAGGGTGAGTCCGATTCGCACTTGTTTGGTTTTATTTTTTTTGGCATTACGTAATAAAATGTTGCTACAAAATAACTTGCATTAAAACTTTTTGTAAGGAGCTCATATTAAACTACCATCTTTATGTTGAAAAAAATATATAATGAAAGCCCAATGCAAAGTCTGTCTTCACACTTAAATAGCACTTATATTTTGGGGTTACTCTTCGTCGTATGACTACAGTTTACCTAATAAGTACTTGATGACCTCCGTGGTCGAGTTATTCGCACGCCGGTTTTCAAGGTGTCGCCATCTCTTAGGTCACGGGTTCGATCCCCAGCTGGGTCAATTTAGAAAACGAACTTTTCTATCTTGGCTCAGGTTTGGGTGTTTATAATTCCACCATTGTCTCTGATTTCCATAACACAAGTGCTTTAGTTAGCTACTTAGTTTGGAATCAGAGCAATGTTTGTGACGTTGTCTAATATTTATTTTTAAAAAAAAGTTTTAGTCCCAAAATCATACCATTTTGTCCCTGATGCCGTGAAGCTAAAGTAGTTTATCCACCACTTCTATTTTAAGTAAGTTAATGTAGATTATTAAAGTCTTGTTAAAATGCGTTATAACAATTTCCTTCTTTAATAAACAACCAAAAATATGTTCGTTCGTCAGGAGTCGGCGTGCCCTATCAGGTAAGCGAGGCGACCTCGATAAATCAAAACGGTCAGATTGCCGATAAGCAGCCTTTTAAGTCATCATGGAAAGTGACTCTGATTTTTTCTATTCCATTTCCTTCGGTTCTGAGAAATGGACGTGAAACGTTTCAGATGTTTGCCATTCGAATGATACGAATCGATGTAGAAATCGTAATGAAATTGTTAGTGGTGCCTTTTATTTTATACTTGAAACTAAGCTTTGTTATTGATGTCTAAAAACTGTGTTCACAATATTCAGGCTGATATTTTGAAGTAAACCTTATCTTATCCTAATCCCTACTAATATTACAAATGTGAAAGTACTGTCTGTCTGTTACACTTTCACACCTTAATTACTAAACCGATTTTGATGAAATTTGGTACAAAGATAGAGTAGAACTTGGGAAAGGTCAAAGGCTACTTTCTATTGCGAAAAAAGGGCTTGAAAAGTTGTAATACGGGTTGAAATAAAGGATAAAAGTTTGTATGAAAGTCCCTCGGTTTCGAAACTAAGTTCTTCAAATTCTATGTTTAGGCTGACGATAAAAAAAAATATACTATGTGTCTTAGAGTTCTTGATAATTCCAGCTCCGAAGGGGTGAAAAGGGGGATGAAGTTGTGTATAGAATATTCTTTTTTGAATTAAAAATCTCAAAATGTAATATCTAGGCTTATGACATTTTTTTATTAATATACTGACATCATTCTTTCAAATTTTTTTGTATATTTTTTTGACATTTTCAAATATTTCACTGACATAATAATTAATAATAACTCTTTAATCGCACTAATTTTTAAAACTAAAATATTGCCCATTGATGGCCGAACAATAATGATATAATTATTTTTTTCCACACCAGCTGTATAATTTTTTAAGTACCTATATTTACAAATTAAATCATTTGTATGGTTGGAAATTTTTTATCAATGTTATCTCTTATTTTAATAAAATGGTGAGTAGTTTAACCATTAAAATGTCAATGTTATTAGATCTGCAAAAATACTCTTCCAAAAGTAAATAGAATACCTAATTTGTATTTATTTGAAGTTACAATCCCGATTCGACGTACTCCATAACAACCTCATGAAACCTATTATCGCACATTCTAGATCACATTTTAATGTTAAGCCGAATCACGTTCACAATAGAAGATTATGCAATAAGGGCTTAAAGTAGTGTATTGTGTCCCGGGCGCTATTATTGAACCCCGAGTACGAGGGATTGTATGGTTAACTCCCGAGCGGAGCGAGGGAGTTAAGGCTAGAATCCTGAGTACGAGGTGTTCAAGATCGCCCATGACAAATACACATTTAAGCCCGCGATGCATACTCTACTTTTTATACTTTCTGCGAGGCAATTTAAACCAATGACTGTTATAAAGAAAGTACTTAAGTAATTATTTAAAGTTAGAATAATAAAATATGAAAAATTAAGAATATTTATTGAAAATTAAAAGTTATGTTAGAAACATTACACCAATTGTGCAACGACAAAGTTACATTGTTTGGTACATTTATAGTTGGGTTAGAGTTTATGTTTTTGTCGTCTATCTGTAGTGGTCAGTTCGACATTCAAATAAATCCTTCTTGGTGCGCGGGTGAAAATGAATTTCGTAAAAAGTTTTCATGGTAACATACAGCCTAACTCAGAATAAGATCTCATTGCACCTAAACTTTTTTGAAACCAACATCGATCAAGCACGACTACAAGGGTTGCATTCCAAATTCAAATCACATTATTCCCCATGGGAAAAATGACTTACTTTAGGAAAGGTTTGCATGACACATAATATGCCATTGACGAGCAGGTAGTATAAAAAGTAGATTTTGTAATTGCAAAGGCTGCGGCTGTGGGCTGCCCCATTTCGCAAAAGCCTACAAAATTACAGTATTGAAGAAATTGGAAAATTGGTGGTTAGTACTTAGGTACCAGTGAAAAGTTGACAACCCATTCCCACTACTCACTCCCATTTTCAATCCAGAAAGAAAGTATTGTGTTAATTTAACTAAATGACCCAGTGCTTCTCAAACTTCAAGACCCAACGCCCACATCTTATCGGCGACAAATGACAGTTGAGTGGTGTCGACCAACCGATGTGAGGCGTGAAGCATGGCGCCCCGGTCCGCCCCCCGGCCCGCGGCGAGGCACTTCCATAACCAGCCGGAGCTGCGGCGCGGGGGCTTCGGCCTTGTGCTGAGGTGGATACTCTTCGTGTGGCTGGCCAGCTGCGGACCTTTGGGAAACACTGTCAAGCAAGATGGTAAGTGATTTTTAACACATTAACTGCCGCGGGCACCAGAAACCACGCGGAAATTCTACTGTTTGCCGGCTACTTTGAAGATAAAATTTTGAGTAACTCTGAGGATGTCAGTCGCTGCTGTGCTTTATATTTAGTAAAGTTCAGAGGCCAATCTAGCAACGTGCTAATTAGGCTATAAATGAATGTTCTTTACCATCTGTAAACTAATACCTAATGGAAATATGCTGATGTGTCACAACGTATCCTTGAAGAAACAGACACGTGGGATTTTATTTTAATTTGTATATTCTCATAGTTACTTCGACGACCTCCGTGGTCGAGTGGCTTTGTACACCGGTTTTCAAGGTGTCGCCATCTCTGAGGTCCCGGGTTCGATCCCCGGTTGGGTCAATTTAGAAGACGAACTTTTCTATATTGGCTCAGGTCAGAGTGTTTGTGAAAACAACCGTTGTCTCTGATTTCCATAACACAAGTGCTTTAGCTACTTACTTTGGAATCGGAGCAATGTATGTGATGTTGTCAAATAAATAAAATAAACATACCTACTCCCAAACATAATGTTCTGTTACAAGCATTAAGTTCTACTTCAAAGCCTTAGTTACCTAGCCTACATCCTACACGTCACCGAAAGACTATTAAATTATTAACATAGGTATTACCTAAAGTGAATTATCCATTCCACTAACTACAATTACCTGAAGCTAGTTTCACAACAAAACTAACACAGCAGTACTAAGCAAACAAATTATGACGATCGATTCGATTCGACACTACTTTCGAATCGATTTGAATTCGATTAGGTACATCGTGGTTTTACTCTATTTACTTAACTTTCAAACAATTTATAATACCTTGAATACTATGTACTTAACTTACAAAAATGATTAAGAATGTAAGTTAGTTTATATTTTAAATCTTCCCCTGTAGCATGACCACCGAAACACAATATAGTATAGCTATATTGTGCTCGTATAGCATAGCTATTTTTCAACACTCAACTGTCAAAATCCATTGTATTTGACAATTAAAAGCGATAAGTCGCTGTATCATATCGCATTTCGGTGGTCATGCTAGGGGCAGGGCAAAATTAGATTTAAGTTTATGTGACAATATCTCATAATTGCGTTTGATTAGCTAAGTGTAATCGAATTAGTTACAAAACAAACTCACTAACGGAACAAAACTCGTCGTTAAATCAAAATGAATTTCATATTTGCCTTTACATCGAAAGCTTTCAAGCCCAAAGCAAACCTATCAGCCGTCACAAATAATCCAATAAGTCAAAGAACAATTAACCGACATGGAAACTCAATTCAGACGCAGTGTATAAAAATAAAGTGTGTTTGTCTTCGTTTCTGTCTCGCATCGCCATCACTATGGAACCAGTAATGTACTGTTTCATTTCCATTTGTATTTTATGTATTTTTTTCCTTTTTCGTCATCTTTTTATGTAAAACTATTTGTACATTGTCATCCAAATACTTTTTCGCGGAAAATTGAAATGAGTGAATAAACCGCCTGATTATCGTTACGAATGTTACTTCAAATATTTTAAAGTAGGATTAAATATATTTCGCACGCGATGAGAATGGGTTGGAACCTTGTGAAAGTAAATCGACAATTGACTAATTACTAAATTTTAATATAATTAATCAACTAATTGATAACTTGTTATCTTACTTGAAGTTGCTGCAGCAAAAGTTCCCTCACCTCGGATACGCGACACGTCACCGTGTTTTTGGATATCCCTGTGGCTAGCCGGCGTACCGTGCGCGTCTCAGTTTGAAATGGTTCCATCCCATTCTCATCGCGCGTGGATTAACATACTTAGAAGATAAAGCACAGTTTAGAATAAACCCACATATTTTTGCTGTATTCTGTCTGTATACACTTTTTATTGAGCGAGGTAAGTATATAGCTAATAAAATTTGATTAAAAAGTATAAAACCTTTCGATCAATAGATGACCGAAGTACGAAGATGATAATTTAAAAAAAATAAGGCATTAATTAAAATGTTTAATTTCTTTACTTTATACAAGACTAATTTTCAATAAAAATTGGTGTAATTTTTCAACGCATATTATGTTTATCCTTTCCTCTCCATTTACTTATCAGATCAATAGCAAAAACCTCACTTCATTAATCTCTCTTGGAGTGGTTAATTATTCAAGCCCGCTGTATGGAAATTCTCAGCGTAGTGTTTTTCTAGGCATCAAAGCGGATTGAGGTAGATATCCCGACTAGCCCGCCACCTTTTGTTTGGTTAGTGAAACTGAATAACAGATTAATAGAAATAGTTTAGCAGATTTGAATTATTGAATTGACAACCTCCTTGGTTGAGTGGCTTTGTACACCGGTTTTCAAGGTATCGCCATCTCTGAGGTCCCGGGTTCGAACCCCGGTTGGGTCAATTTAGAAAACGAACTTTGCCATATTGGCTCAGGTCTGGGTATTTGAGATACCACCTTTGTCTCCGATTTCCATAACACAAGTGCTTTAGCTACTTACTTTGAAATCGGAGCAATGTATGTGATCAACATCACTGTTGTCAAATATTTATTTATTTCTTTCTTTATTTATTATTATCATTAAGGTTTGCCCAAGTTATCCTTATTTTATCTTTACTAATTTTATAAATGCGAAAGTCCGTTTGTTTGTTTGTTTGTTTGTTGCGCCTTCACGTCTTAACTACTGAACATCATCATGAAATTTTGCATACACGTTGTCAAGGGTACAAAGAAGGACACAGGGTACCTTTCATCCCGAAAAAAATATTGTTTCCGAGGTATAGAAAAAAAACTTTCCACGCAGATGAAATCGCGGGCGGTCGCTAGTATTGCATTAAATAGTGCTATATTAAGTTATTCTTATTTAAATTCCACAATCCCTTGAGGTATTAAGTCTTATGAAATTGGGGGGAAAAATAAGATTTAAAAAAAAGTAGCATTTTCACTACTGACATTTTCTTTATTTATTTTACAACCACGAACATTTATAGTTATGCACACAAGGAACTAATGTATAATATCATAATTGAATAGATCAAGGATCTTTCATATACTTTTTACCTTCATTCATGTTTTCTGGAGGTAATTAAATTAGCGAAAGCTAAACTTTTTCAAGACATAAAACATCTAATGCAGCGAGCGTCAAAGGCAGTCACGAACAAAATTTATAGCACAACTGTGCGTACGAAAAGCTTTTAAAAAGAACGCTCTCTCGCAATGCGGCCATTTTAAAGCACGTATAAAACGGTGTCGTATTTAGTAAACGGCATAATTCGAGCTGTAAAAAACAGTTTAGCGACCAAACGCGGCAATAAACAAGGTAAGTGCCGTTTGACATTTATTTGACAGCTCCTTTGACGGCGCCAATGTTTATTGCGCGGCAATCTAGGGTGTCCAGAACAGTAGATTTTAGGTTTAGAGGTGTTTTTAGTAGGGAGTATTTCACTTCCAATAGCAACAACGCAGAACTCGATTTAACAACCCTGTATGAAAATCTAGTTGGCATTAACGATATCAAGTCAAGACAGAGAAACAATATTATTCAATATCTCGATAATTCACGATACGTAGATCACCCACCATTGGTCAGTTAACAGATGTTGATAACAATAATGCGATGCGAAGGGATGGGTTTAAACCCTCTTCACAAACTAAAACTACCTGTCAAATATTAAACTCTTGAAGTCTTCTTACTGAAAAGTTATTAAATGTAAGGCCCAAAATAACCAAGATGGCTTCATAAGTTATGTCTGATGGTCTTTTACATATTTGTATTGGTTAACATGAAATAATTTCTCCTCTCCTATACCTTCCGCTGAACGCAGTCTGGAACGGGTGGTAGGAAAATTTAGACGATTCAAAAGTGCTTCATTTTTAAGGTTTTTTCAATCTAATACTAAATAATATACTAGAAAAAATAGGACTCGCACCAGATCATGTTCTCGGACGGGAATCGAACCCGCGACCTTTGGATAACCGGTCCAATGCTCTGACCGCTGAGCTACCGAGTCACTAGTGGGAACGTCGAATTTCTTCTAGTATATCAACTCTTACGCTGCAAGCCAGCGCCATCTCACCAATGTAGAAGGAATTAACCTCAACATTCAACTGAACATCTTTCCAGATATTTTTAAACAGTTGATTAAGATGAGAAAGCTTTTTTTCAATCTCTTAAGTTGATATACCTAAGGACGTAATGCCTATGGACGGAAGGCCTAAGCTTTGAAATAGCTATTGGACGAAAGGCCTAATTTGAAATTTAATCGTCGTGAAACCTAATCATTGTTAGACCTAAGTATAAAATGCATACATTGATAAAATAGTTGAAGGTTATACGCAGGTCAGTTTTGGCATTTCGCTGGCCGCTGCCATGCCGAGGCAGAGCCATAGTGTTACTTGGTAGAACTTTTGATACGGGATACCACAGAACAAAGAAACATTTTTTCGCCTTGTGATATTACGTTAGCATTCGGATAATACTTCACATAGTTAAAGGATTTATGTTTAATGACAAGGTTGTCTATACGCTATGTGGAGTGGAGAGTTACCCTAACAAATAATCGATTACGTTCTTTATAATCGGCGGGTTGTCCGAAGTTCGGTCTTTGTTAGACTGTCCAAGTTGTCTTGTTATTTAGTTTCGTCCGAGTTTAGTTTAGTTTTAGTATTAGATTGTCTGTGGCTTCTACTCCAACTGGTTTTCGATTCAACTTCTAAAAATCTTGGTCTTACTAAAAACTACGCATTATCAAAAGTTATTTTGATAATGCGTTGTTTTTAGTAAGACCAAGAAATGACTTTTCTTTCTAACGTCCATACCTACATATTACAGAAGAATGATGATGGAAAAACTCTAATGGAACTATTTTGGGAAACAAACCCGCTTGATATTTCGATATAATACCTACTCGTTCAATCAATATCTGAACAACTCACATCAAACAGTAAATCCCAAATAAAGCAGGGCTTGTACTTAATAAAAAAAATGGAGGTAGAAGTCCCAAAGCAAAACCAGTTTCTACTTAATGGGTTGTTATAATGATGACGATGAAGTACCATAATGCCTGGTGATGCCTCTGTTCATCATCACAACAAAGAGGTCACTCTGGCCAAAAACAAAAGAGTCACTCATCGGCTAAAATACGCAATACTTTCAAACAAAGTCCACCTGTGCGACGTCTCAAGCTACCAATTCGAAATCGGCTGTAAACTTCGCGTCGATCGTAAACAAGTCATCTTGCTCAACGCAGTCCGACAAATAAAACATAAATTAACTGCCTGAGAAGCTTTCTAGCCAACTGAAATAAAATAGTTTGTTTAAAACAGTGTTTTATGTGGCACTTGTTACTGATGAACTGCAAGTGTTCTCATGAAATAGAATTTCGACACTTTCACATACAAAACTGGACGAAACTGTAACAGGAATTGTAACAGCACTAAAACTTTATGCTTGAGGGTGACAGGTGACACAAGCAGCACTTTTTGATGTAAATAGTCTAACACTGCCCGCTTGCTAAGCGTGGAGATTATTACAACATGCCACCTCGGGAGAAGACTTTGCCATGTAGTGGACTATACTGTGTTTTTGATGTAATCGCACATCATACATACACAGTAATTGTTTGATTGATGATTGATTAATGTTGATATATCCAAACAGAATTACTATTCAAAAATATCTGCCCTTTGCATGCCCTTTATTTGCCTTCGGTCTTTCAAAAACCGCAAATGAGTTTTGTCACAACATTTCCTAACCTACTTTCTTTATAAAGACACTAAGTAGCTTCCACAATAGCTCGGTACGGTACAAAATAAAATCATCGATTCTGAGTCGCAGACCGTGACGGGGGGTTCCGTACGAATAATAGTGCCGAAAAAACCCTCCATTGTTTCTCCCCTCGGAACTCTGACAGCAATTAATGTTCCTTATACAACGTTCTAATAAAGACGTATCATAGTATGCAAGTATTCAGTATGAATAATATGGATTTAATATTGATCGCTTTGGGATTCACTTGTTATGGCATCGCATGAGACGCATTCTGAATCAGCCAGTGACAAACACAATAAAATTTAGTCACACATTTGTTAGTACTTCGATTGTTTATACGAGGGATATGGCAGGATAAATGCGAGTGTAAATATCTGCATCAGTCCATGGACCTATGTCATCATCGCCATTGGCTTAATCAATTGATTGCTTGACAATTCTGCACCATAATCAAATAATCTCCGTAGTCCATCGACGGAATACTTCAGCCTTGACTTGAAGATAGAATACTGTTATAACATACTAACTGTGTGCGCAACGAACCACCTGCCTGAGATCGAAAAACTGGGGCATTATTTTAACAACCTTATTAAGGTCGTGATTTTGTGTTTTTAATTCATCGCTCATCAATTTAATTGTGTGATGAGATATTATGTTCCACAAATTAGTAGTTTTAGGTGTAACGTATTGCGTGCTGAACCACTATCTCTTCCGGAGGACGCCCATCATCCCGCGCTCATCGTAGACTGTGAGGTTGTTAACGAAAATTTACTTCTTCCTCTACCCAGGACTGTTCAGTGCTACTACGCAGCTAACTATGAAGCCATTAAGCGCGATCTCGATGAATTTGATTGGGAGAGTTGTTTTTACGGCCTAGAATTAGAATCTGCAGTAGAAATGTTTTATAAAACTATCAATAAAATTATAGAAATTCATGTTCCAAAAAAGCAACTTAAACACTCAATGCGTTATCCCTCTTGGTATACGCGACCTTTAATTCGACTCGAAAATAAAAAATTGAAAAAACATCGAAAATGGAAAACCTATAACAGACAATGTGATTACCTTGAGTTTTCTAGATTGCGTAAAGAGACTAAATTATTGGAACAGTCATGCTATAACACATATATTTCTAACACCGAAGTGAAGTTAAACATAAACACTAAGCACTTTTTTGCATTTGTAAAGTCTAAAAGGGACAATAACTCCATTCCAGACACACTTTACTGGGCGAATTCTAGTCTGATTGAGGGCTCTGAAATTGCACTTGCTTTCAACGCTTTTTTTCAGTCTGTTTTTGAGAAAGACGATTCTGAAGTTCCTTCTTTCTACCCCCCAAGTGAAATCAACCAAGGTTTAATTAACTCTGTTCAAATTTCTGTCGATATTGTCAAAAAATATTTGTCAAGAGTGGACGCAAGTAAAGGTTCTGGACCGGATGGTATTCATCCTCATTTCATTAAAATGTGCAGTAAACAATTAGCACCCCCAATTTCTTATCTTTTCCATTTCTCTTTGCTTAAAGGAGTTATGCCGTCGGTATGGAAGCAATCACTGGTTGTTCCGATTTATAAGAGTGGTGACAAACATGATATTCGAAATTATAGGGGTATATCAAAGTTGTCTGTTATACCTAAACTATTCGAAAAAATTATCTATGATTCGCTGTATGCGGCCGTAAGGCCGTTGCTCATACCGCAACAGCACGGGTTTGTAAAGGGGCGCTCCACCGAAACAAACCTATGCGAATTTTTGGACCAAGTGCTATGTAGTATGAATGATGGTTTTCAGGTGGATGTCGTGTATACCGACTACTCTAAATGTTTTGATAAAATTTCTCATCGCATATTAGTTAAAAAGTTGGAGTACATCGGTATACACGGTGACCTTTTGAGGTGGTTGAAATCGTATCTTCAGAATAGATCACAGGCGGTAACAGTTAAGGGCTATAAATCCAGCTTTATACCAATAACATCAGGTGTACCCCAAGGCTCTCACCTTGGACCATTATTATTTAATATTTTTATAAATGACGTAAAGGACTGTTTTCGGCATTCTAAATTTCTACTCTTCGCAGACGACACAAAGATATTTTTACCGGTTAAAACTATTAACAACTGCTTAGAACTACAGGAAGATCTGAACCGCTTATGCAATTACTGTGTTACAAACAAATTGTCAATGAATGTCGACAAGTGTTGCTTCATTACGTTTGGTAGAAAGAAAAACAATATTAATTATAACTATCAGCTTTTCGGTACAAATCTTTCAAATCGGTCTGAGGTTAAAGACTTGGGTGTATTGTTGGACCAAGAATTACTACTTTCCTCTCATTACTGCTATATTGCAGCCAAAGCATACAAAATGTTGGGTTTTATATTTCGCCAAAGTAGAGACTTTAAAAGGGTACAATCACTAATACTATTATATAACAGCTATGTACGATCCCAACTCGAATACGCATCAACAGCTTGGAATCCGCAGTACTCGGTACATATAAATACGATAGAAAGAATTCAAAGCAAATTTATTAAAAAAATGAAATTCAAATTTGCTGATTTTTGTGAAGATGACGTCAAATCTCTTACACATCGTAGAGAACGCAGGGACTTGACCTTATTGTATAAGATTATTAATAACTATGTTGATTCATCATATCTTTTAAGTAAAATTTTATTAAAATGCCCCCGACCAAACATGCGATCTCGTGACACTTTTTGCATTCCTGCGAGCCGGACTAAGTATGCTAGAAACCGTTTTATAGTTAGAGCGATGAAATTATATAACGTTAAGTTTAGTCACATTGATTTGTTTAGTCTTAAGCCCGCAAAATTCAAAGTTTTACTAAATAGTACCAGTTAATTGTACTTGGCCTCTCATTTTTATAAGTAGGTAATCAAAGTTTGAATTTTGTTATTGTTAATACTCGACACTTTATTGTCATTACTTAGTAGTGGAAACTGTTTAGGCTAATGTAAATTGATGTATGTTGTAACTACATGTAAAAATTAATGCTGTATGTTTCCCAAGAAATAAATAAATAAATAAATAAATTAATAAAACGTAAAAAACCTTGAATCTTGTTGATACAAATTAAACCTGGTATTCGTTAGGGATCAAAGTTGGGAGGACATATTGCGATACATACAAATTTGTCGGCAAACTGTTCGAGGAATAATTTCGAACAGCATTTTCTCTTCACTCAGAGTTTTGTCATTCAATTTTATAAACAAGGATGCTGATAATTATAATCTCAAGTGATAGTATACCAAATAATAGGCTGGAAAAGTACAAGTGATACTGTTATACAGTTTCGCAGTCAACATGTCTTTCCCACGTTAAGAATTGTAGGCGATGTGATGTGATTGTTACGAGATGACAAATTGTGCGTTTTCTTAAAGAATCATAAGAAAAAAACTTAAAAATGTTTATGACTTGTGGAATCCTAGCGTTCTCTTTCTCTCTGTCAAGTATAAGAACTGCAAAATCCTTTAAATTCAAACAAACTCCTCAGTCAGCGGCAACTCTTAACATTGGTTTGTACAGAAGTCATTTTTGATCTTTGAAAAACCATCATCCTGTGCTTAGGGAAACTTTACTGTAGGTACTAAAATAGACTCAGGAAAATATCACAATTTAAAAAGAAAATTGCCATTTGAATTGAAATACGTTTTTGATTTAGGTCTTTAACTTTTTTCCAGTGTAAAGTTCATGGAAATGCTAGCAAGTACAGAAGCCATTGAAAGCCGAAGAGTTTTGTGGAGTGCTTTAAAAATAAACTCGCTCAACTTTACAGACGGCTAAGTTGGCAACTCGTGAGTTATAGGTTATTCCTGGCGCTGAATCCGCTAAAACAATAGCTACTTGAATTGTGGGCTTCTTGATCATGCCTATTTAGAGCTTCGCAATAAGCTAGACGGCTATATTTAATGCTAGATTTTGCTTAAAATTAATATGAATGTTTCGATTTTTTTCAGCAAAGAAGCTAGTAGTACTAAATTTGCTTAACTTTTGACCACTTAATGAGTAACAAAACTAAACAGCGTAGGTAGGTACTAAATAAGTAAATTCAGGTTGAGATCAAAATGCAATTTTTTTGAGTACGTTTCGAAGTCAAGCAGGCGTTTGGTAAATGTGCATATTTTTAGGGTTCCGTACCAAAATGGTAAAAAGGAACCCTTATGGTGCGACTCAGTCTGTCTGTCACAGCTGGATATCTCGAGAACTACTAATGCTATCAACTTGTTTGGAATAGTTTAAGATGGCGTTTGCCCTAACTATTTTGCAAAGAAGAGAGAAATAAAAATATTTATATTTTTTTTTGCAAAAGGGACTGAAAGGGAGTCTTAAATATTTGAAGTGAGGCTACTAGGGCATATGGGGTATCATATAAAAGAGCGCGCTGCTTGCACGTTCTTAAATATATATTTTTTATATTTTTAGGCAGTGTTCGACTTTTGATGAAAAATGTAAAAAAAATACCGTTCTCCCCCCTTATCTCCAAAGTTTGCATAGAGAAAAACCTGAAATTATTTTATGTGATAGAAGTCTATGTAAAGATTAGAGGAAAAATAAAACAATGTCTCTAAATAGTAAACTTTTTCAGAATGACGATGGAAAGAACGGAACCCTCGGTGCGCTCGCTCTTGACCGTTTTTTTAATAAAAATTAAGCTTTAATACATTTTGATTTCATTAACCTTACTAACATTTCATGTTTATGGACACTATCCTCTCAAAAGTAAGATTTCCGTCCCCTATCAGTATCGGAAAGCAAACCCTTGAGTGACCTATCGGTATCACACTTCGCGTTCAATACTTACGAGTACCTACGTCTGTGTTTGCTGAGTGATACAAGCGTCGTACTCGATACCGAATATCGAATACTGAAAACACCTTCTTGTAGAGATTCCGGGACTTCAAACTGCGTTCTTGGAGATTGATAGTTCGCCAGAATGCTGTGAAAAGATTAACAATTCTTGGTTTTCATGCGAGTTGTCGCAGTTGGTTTGGAACTTTTTTTAGCAATAAATTATATTTGAAATATATATAAATTGAGATTAAGGCATTCACAATGCTATTTTTATATAATACTAAATAATATACTAGAAAACATATTGGCTTGCAGCGTAAGAGTTGATATACTAGAAGAAATTCGACGTTCTCACCAGTGACTCGGTAGCTCAGCGGTCAGAGCATTGGACCGGATATCCAAAGGTCGCGGGTTCGATTCCCGTCCGAGAACATGATCTGGTGCGAGTCCTATTTTTTCTAGTATATTATTTAGTATTATATAAAAATAGCATTGTGAATGCTTAAATCTCAATATTTCAAATAGTTATATAGCTTTCTCATCTTAATCAACTGTTTAAAAACATCTGGAAAGATGTTCAGTTGAATGTAGAGGTTAATTCCTTCTACATTGGTGAGATGGCGCTGGCTTGCAGCGTAAGAGTTGATATACTAGAAGAAATTCGACGTTCTCACCAGTGACTCGGTAGCTCAGCGGTCAGAGCATTGGACCGGATATCCAAAGGTCGCGGGTTCGATTCCCGTCCGAAAACATGATCTGGTGCGAGTCCTATTTTTTCTAGTATATTATTTAGTATAATAAATTATATTTAAACAACTCAATCATTTTTACTTATATTGTTTCCCAAAATCAGAAATAGGATTAATCCTATATTCCAATATTGTTATACTAGTGCAGGCATGGGCATAATAACTAATGAAGTTAATTTTCGACCTCCGTAGTTGAGTGGCTTTGTACACCGGTTTTTAAGGTGTCGCCATCTATGAGGTCCCGGGTTCGATCCCCGGTTGGGTCAATTTAGAAAACGTACTTTTCTATATTGGCCCAGGTCTGGGTGTTTGTGATACCACCGTTGTCTCTGATTTCCATACCACAAGTACTTTAGCTACTTACTTTGGAATCGGAGCAATGTATGTGATGTTGTCAAATATTTATATCTATTAATTTAATCCTATATTCCAATCTTGTTATACTAGTGCAGGCATGGGCAACCTTTGACAAGATATGTGCCAAACTTTACTATATTAATGCAGTCACGGGCCGTAATAACTAATGAAGTTAATTTACGTGAAACGGTTAATGTGATATTTGTGTTTGAAATTCAAAAATTTATTAACGCGGACGAATTTCACTTGTACAAAGGCGGAACGAGTTAACAGATTTACATCTGTAAGTCCGTGAGTTTTAAATAAGTCGCGGACTGGGTCAGAAGCCAAGGCGGGCGGGTAGGTCCCATTTGTTAACCGACTTCAAAAAATGGAGGACGTTCTATGTTCGACTGTTTTTTCTATTGAACTTGACGTTATCGGACAAAATAATACAAATTTATCTTATTTGTTCCATTGAACGATACATACTAGCATTTCACCTCGAACTTGCTTTTCTTTGATGTCATAGAACCAAATGAGAACCAGTTTTTGTCAAGTTCTATAGAACAAATGGGACCTACCCAGGCGGGGCCGGACCGGACGCGTAGCCCGTGCCTGTACTAGTGTATGGTTACATTAAAAAAATTGTCACAAAGGATGTGAAATTAAAGCTATCGACACCAGCCGCTTTTAATGTCTCCAATGCTGGGGCACAGGCCTTCCTTATAGGTGGATAAGGAGGATGGGCCATTATCCGCATCGCAGGCTTAATGCGGTTTGGTGGGTGTTAACGACTGCAATTGCAGCTGCCGAGACCAACGGCTTAACGTGCCTTACGAAGCACGGAGGAACTCACGATAATAAATTTTTGGTCACCCATCCCATGTCCGACCCTTGCGAAAATTGCAACCTCCGCAATCGCAGGGTTGGCGCTAAACCACTGCGCCACCGAGCTCCTAATCAAAGCTATGAATTAAAAGGAAATTAATGTGACCATTAAATAAATAATATAAATACTTGCAAAAATTTTCAACATTTCTATATCAAGCTTAATAAAATCAACAAATTCGTAGCCCTAAAGTTATATCCTTCCCATTATCAAATATCCGTTTCATCAGCAAACATCGGCCTTACCACAAAAGACTTTAAAACCCTGTTTAATTTAGACACTGTTTAAATGTGATGCCGACTCTTTCAAATCATATTGTCAAAAAAATGCCAGCAACACATTTAAACAGAGCCTAAGTTATAAATATAAATAAATATTTGACAACATCACATACATTGCTCCGATTCCAAAGTAGCTAAAGCACTTGTGTTATGGAAATCGGAGACAACGGTGGTAACAAAAACACCCAGACCTGAGCCAATATAAAAAAGTTCGTTTTCTAAATTGTCCCAACCGGGGATCGAACCTGGGACCTCAGAGATGGCGACACCTTGAAAACCAATGTACAAACCACTCGACCACGGAGGTCGTGAAGTTAAACAGTTGTTGAACAGTGTTTTAAAATCTTTCGTGGTAAGACCGTAGTTCCTATTTAGAGCTACGCGCGAGTAAGACGCGTTTCGTTATACAATGCTTGCTTAGGACCTGCGACGTCAGCAACTTGTGCAATATCAACAGCAGTGTAACCGAAATCGTGTGTAAATTCGCGGCGAATTCAAAACAAGGTCTTATCCAACAACTTTTGTACTTATTAAGCGAAAAATTTAACTGAGATCGTAAAAATACTGGCTGAAATAAATTAATGGTATACTGTATGTACTGACCATAGACTTTTATGGGGTTCCACCGTTAAACTAAATACGTGTAATGAAGGCTCGTTAGTTCATAAAGGACTGTTTTTATGACATCAAGTTGGCAAACTTAATACATTAAGCTTGTTTCTACTTTACAGTATATACAGGGTGGAAGGCAAATACGGTTGTTGTATATGGAAAGTAACTTTTTGTTTGGTCGTAGAGAATTTCGACATTACAATGTATCTACTTCTCGGAAAAATTAAAATATAAGGCGAACATCTAAGATTTCGGTTTAGCCAGTTGAGGAGCTCGGTGGCGCAGTAGTTTAGCGCCTGGCTTTGCGATTGTGGAGGTTAAGCAACTTACGCAATGGTCGGTCATGGGATGGGTGACCAAAAATGGATTATCTCGAGTTCCTCCGTGCTTCGGAAGGCACGTTAAGCCGTTGGTCCCGGCTGCGTTTGCAGTCGTTAACACCCACCAATCCGCATTGGGCCTGCGTGGTGGATTATGGCCCATAAATATTTAAATATAAATATTTATGGCCAATAAAGTCATATTATTATTTTGCTTTTTGTCCTCAAATCTACTTCAATCCCTATTATAACCTAAAAATTTCTTTTTCACTTAACTTACATTAAGGTAATAAAATAAAATAAAAGTTGTTTGAGATTAACCTTTAGCTATTTTATTATTACAATTACAAGATTGTTCCTATCATTTCATTCAGATACTTTTTTCATTAATTATTTGTTTTAATAGATTGAACATAATATTATGATTAGTGCTGATTTATAAATCGAGTGAAAAAGAACATTACTTTCATTAACCTAATACAACAAGAAAATCAGTTTTTTTGGGTTTCCCACTTTCTACAATACTAAATAATATTATTATACTTACTAGAAAAACTTCCTATTAAGTTTTTAGGACTTTTCTCTCCGGTTTTCTGTGTCCACCCTGTATACACAAGGCCGGTGAAACTATCAAGGGGGTTGACCGTAACCACGTAATGGTAACTAGGAAGAAGATGGCGTTTACTCGCATGCTATTAGACAGTTTTCCCAGAAACTAAATTAAAAAACTAAAAAAACCCGCCTGCATTAAAAGACAAGTGGCTCTACCATAAGTTGATGCAAACTGTTTACGCTACCGTAAACTATCGGATATACTGCTCACAGTCAATGCGAGTGAAAGAGAGAAAACAATAGTTAACGGTAACGTAAACAGTTTGCATCAACTCATGGTAGTTACCAAGTTAACTGAAAAGATGGAACGAGATCAAATTTAAATAATATAACAAAAAAATACATCGATCAAATATATATTATAATGTCAGTTTAGACATGCATGTTGCCTTTATTATTTGATCTTGTTTCCATCTTTTCTTGTCTTATGATGCAGGCGGGTTTTTTATTTATTAAGATTTATTTATTTTTATTTATGTCTTTCTAATTATTATATATTACGGTCATGATATACCTTTATTTGAAATCCTTTTTGCAGTATTAAAAAAAAAATACTTGAAATAATAGCACCGCACAGCCGCCATGTTGTTTTTTTTAACATCACTTGGGCTGTTGAGACAAATTTAACGATATATTAATGATAGAAATCCGTTTAGCCGTTTGAAAGATATGAGGTAATAAAGAATATTACATACTAGTGGACCCTGTGAACTTCGTATCACCTACAATTTAATGATTATCAATTTTACCTTGAGAACCAGCGCTATCTCTTTAATGAGTAAGTTAATAACAAAGCAGCAGAATACTAAAACGAAAGCAACACTACGGTCCTTTTATCATAACTAAGATCATTATTCAGACTAAAACCTCTATCAAAAGGTCTAGGTAGAAGCTGTCAAAAGTAACCCGAAATGGCGATTTCCATACAAAATAGCCCATCTTTATAGTACGTTTCATTGAATATTCGCTATTCAAAGAAACGAATTCTACCTACTCTCAGGGCCCCTCAGAGGAAATGACCAAAGAGAATATAATACTACGTTAAGATGACAAATGATATTTATTTTTCTTAATTAATCAATCAAACGCACTAAGAAGTTTCAATTCCGATTTCGAAGTCAATTACCCCAAAAATAGCTTTCTACCACTTTTTAACCCTGTTAGGCCATAAATATAAAAAAAATACGAAACACGTGTTCAATTAATTTTGTGAAAGAATGTCTATGCCAAATTTCAAGTCAATCGGGCCAAGGAATCGCGTTCTCCCATACAAACTTTGCCACCCTGTTTCACCCCTTTAGGGGTTGAATTTCGCAAAATCCCGTCTTAGTGAGCACCTACGCCCTAAAAGGAGCCCCCATGCAAAATTTGAGACTCCTAGCACTTGTAGTTTCTGAGATTTCGTGATCAGTGAGTGAGTGATTTTCCCTTTTATATATATAGAAGATATAGATAGATAGACTTACAAGATACGCGCGAAAAACATAACCCTATCCTTGCAGGGTAAAAATCAAGTACCCTATTCCGAAATTAGTTCTATGCTTTCATTAGGTTAACTTAAGAAGTACAGCCTACAGCAATAATAGTAACAGATTTTCGATCAAAAGCAATGGGCATTTAACTTCGTTGTTGTAGTAAGGATATGCGGCGGACAAGTTAACAGCATTACCTATAGCATTCCTCTTTCAAAATACTTTCAAATCGAAATTGCTTAACATTCATTTGACTAAGAGATGATAAGTACCTATTTAGCAAAGCAATAATTTGGGCTCTTATCCTACCAATATTATAAATGTGATAGTTTGCATGTTTAGATGTTTCGATGTTTGTTACTCAAGCATGCAAAAACGGTTGAACGGATTTGGATGAAAATTGACACACAGATAGTTTATAGCCTGGATTAAAACATAGGTTACTTTTTAATCCGGCTAAAGGTTCCCTAGGGTTCGTACGAATGTCCACGCGGACGAAGTCGTGGGCGGAAGTTAGTCAAAAAGATTTTTAACAAACAACACTGAAACATCTAACTTAAAAATCACAGCAAGCACAGATTTATCATACACACCGTATAAGCTTAACTTCAAATCTCCAAGTATCAAAGCAGTCCAGAGGCAAGTTAACAAAGTATCAAGAATAATACAACCCGGGTGCCTTCCCCGGGGTGCCATACATTGATATTAACCGTCGAAACTCCGCTGCCATCGTTATTGTGTTATGGAACACTGCAACTTTTGCTAAAAACGCCACAACGAAGAATATGCTTTGGAAATTCATTCTGTTTTGTCGTCAATTACAAAGTTTTTCCTATTCATTTCATTTATATTGTGATACATAATATTGTGATTAGGGCTGATTCTATTAACTAAATAAGTAATAAGTACAATAATAATATAATTTTCTATATGGGTATAATATAGACTCATTGTTCTTTAAATAAATAAATTAAATAAATATTTGACAACATCACATACATTGCTCCGATTCCAAAGTAAGCAGAGACAACGGTGGTATCACAAACACCCAGACCTGAGTCAATATAGAAAAGTTCGTTTTTCTAAATTGACCCAACCGGGGATCGAACCCGGGACTTCAGAAATGGCGACACCTTGAAAATCGGTGTACAAAGCCACTCGACCACGTCGGTCGTCTTTATAATGACTATCCTAATATTAAACCATACATAAAAAAAAACCGGCCAAGTGCATGTCGGGCCACGGGCAGTATAAAAGACCTTTCAATGACACCCCACTTTATGAGATTGATGAGAAAAAACTCATCCCCACTTTTCAGTAAAAAAATATTTTTCAAGATTTTATTCTACAATTTTTTCGGCGTTATTAATATTAGGTCCTTACCTATGAAATTGGTGTTTTTTATTCACATCACACAGAAAACCTCACAACTTCTGTGATTTAAAATATTTATCAGTTGGTGGATATTACATCAAATTATGACCCTATGGTCCACTATCAACATCATTAAAGTATATTTATATTGTTTTCTTAGCATTAAAAATACCTTGAATATTTATTCCTTTTTTTGTTAGCGAAAATGACCACTTTATCCGTTGTAACTTAGCCGAAACTTATTTTTTCGCTTAAGTTATGTTGCTTAATGATCAAACATTTGTACATAAAAGATTTGTTACAATAGCGTTCACGGTTGTTAAATAAATTATGAAAATGCTAGTATGGAAATGTAATTTGTGAAAAATTCTACTTACAATACGTCAATTTCATAGGTAAGGACTTAATATTCATGCCAAATTACAGCTTTCTAGTACTAAGAGCCTGTGAGCTAAGCCGCAGACGGACAGACGGACTTGGCGAAACTATAAAGGCCTTACCACAAAAGATTTTAAAACACTGTTCAACAAGTGTTTAACTTAAACACTGTTTAAATTTGATGCTGTCACTTTTTTGACAATACTGTTGGAAAGAGACGGCATCACATTTAAACAGGATTAAAACAGTGTCTAAATTAAACAGTATTTTAAAATCTTTTGTGGCTAGGCCAAAGGGTTCCTTGTTGGCTTGACTATGGAACCCTAAACCCAAAATACGAAGCCTCTTATTTTTATATAATACTAAATAATATACTAGAAAAAATAGGACTCGCACCAGATCATGTTCTCGGACGGGAATCGAACCCGCGACCTTTGGATATCCGGTCCAATGCTCTGACCGCTGAGCTACCGAGTCACTGGTGAGAACGTCGAATTTCTTCTAGTATATCAACTCTTACGCTGCAAGCCAGCGCATCTTATTTGTTTCATCAGTAAATCTTCTAAAAGCTTACACCGTATTAAATCTATTGTAGAGCCGATCGCGTAATACCGCCATTGCTCACAACAAATGTGTCACTTCAAAATTCTTCCATCAAAACGAAAAGGCATTCTGTGAAATTCAGGAAAAGGCCCCCTCCCACGCGCGGAGACAGCCCGTCTCGAGTAGCCATTAGGGTAGGACCATAAGAACCGAGTTGCACCTGACATCGGTAATTGATATACAGCGCCATTAATCAACCCTGTATACAATACGACTTGATATATTATTAGAAAAAACTGGATAAGTGTGAGTCTGACTCGCGCGCCGAGGGTTCTGATATATTTTTTTTATTATAAAAATACAAAATGTTATATCTCGGATTTATTTATTTACCTTAGCTTGTGACCTTGACCATCAGCCATTTTTAATGTCCCCACTGCTGGGGCACAGGCCTTCCTTATGGGTGGATAAGGAGGATGGGCCATGACCCACCACGCGGGCCCAATGCGGATTGGTGGGTGCTAACAACTGCAAATGCAGCCGGGACCAATGGCTGAACGTGCCTTCTGAAGCACGAAGGAGCTTGAGATAATAAATTTTTGATCACCCATCCCAAGACCGACCCCTGTGACAGTTGCTTAACCTGCTCAATCGATGGGCCAGGCGCTATACCACTGTTTGTTTTGCGGGAAACTCCCCAAAATTTTCATAGTCGAAATAATTTTGATGTAGGAACAGTGCATTTTAGTATTTGGTATTTTCAACTTAATACACCCACGTCTTCCTTGAGAAAGGTTTATCTTTAAAGGTTTATACAGACAGAAAGATAAATAAAAAAACTGGCCAAGTGCATGTAAGCCTAGCGCAGTACTACTAGCGGCCTACCTTATACAATTACCATATGGCTATAAACTGATATTAATTTCCTGTTTTACACAAATTCTATAATGGTTCTATTTTCCCTTTAGAGTTACGGAACACTGAAATGCCATAGAAAATTCTACGCCTGCATCTATTCAACGTACTTTCCCTATTTTATTAATGGTGTTCAATTCTGGGAACGGTGACGTAAGTAATTACGGAAAATATTGAATGAAAGGAAATCGATAAAGTCGACTTTGGCTCATGGATTGTGACTGATTAAAATATGATTAGATAGAAGACAACATCACACAGATTAATTAAAACAAGGTACTTACAAAATAAATTGATTTTTGAAAGCATTAATCTAAAAAAAGTTTTCGTTTCGTCGTACTATAAGCGAATTTACAAAACCTATGTAGATTTTATAGATTAGATTGAGGTATACTAGCATTATTAAAAAAAAACAAGTTTTTGCTTAAGCAAAGCTCTACCATATTGACCACTTTGTCTGTAATAGAGTTTGTAGAGGAAAATTCGCGTTCGGTGACCGAAACCAAGCTCAAAAATTGCAACAGACTTAGCGTGCCGGCTATTTAACGAGCTCATGAAAATCGTAATGTCTATCAGAAAATTCCGAATCGACTCTGCCGCTGATTTCTCACCAAACCCTGATAAAGCCTGGAGCAAACAAAACCAGCCGAGCATAAAACCACCCCACACTAACCTTAGTTTAACAAATTAGGTTAACACGCCACTCGACGGTTCACTTTGAATGTTACTGGAAAAATTGAAATGCAAGAGTTACGCTAGTTTAGCTTGAATAACCTTTTAATATTCCGAAAAGAGTTTGCGAAAGGAGTCTTCGGGCGGAAATAGTGAAATAAAGAAAATACTTTGGAAAACGATGACTTTACAATATAGTCTGGAACAAGGGCAACAAGGCTGACTACCTTTGCAGATAACATTAAACATGCATTGAAAATGACAATTAAAAAAGGTTTGAACTGTAATTTTCAAAAAACTTTTTTTTTGGTGTAGGTAGTGTCAGTGTCTCTGACTTTCTTTTTAAAATTAAAACGTGGTCCGAGTAGGGTTACCATTTGACAGGTATTTTCCGCATTTGACAGACAATTTTTAGACAGGCGTGTGGCCGGCCGGCAGCGGGCGCTAAGCTGAGGCACAGATGGTATGGTGGACTCTAGGCTCGAGGCTCCGAGGGCCCCCATTTTCAAATCCTGGATCTGTCCCTGGTCTGGAGTTTGCTGATGATGGAAATAAGAATTAGATGCCAAAGGCTAAATAAAACATATTACAGAACTTGAACTCTATTTATTTTAAGTTTTGAAATACCAACTTTAACATTTCTATGTAAGTATCGTATTTTATAGTACGAGTATATACAACATTAGAAATAAAACACTTTTTACGGATTACAGCGCGTATATTATTAATTCAGGTGTTGTTTTAGAATTATTTAGTTTGTATTTATTGGTTTTTTAGAATTCCCGACGTTTCTTAATAATATACGCGCTGTAATCCGTAAAAAGTGTTTTATTTCTAATGAACTGTACGCGCAAAAATCTTAGAAGTGTATATATACAACATGTTACAAAAATACCCCTAATGCCATATATAGGGACCATCAAACTGAACAACTTTTTTACTATAGGACCAACTCTGAAATCGCGAAAAAAAATCAGCTGTTTTATACAAAAAATAAAATCGAAAATATCAAAATGTATATACCATATTCGGCATTAGGGGTATTTTTCTAAATGTTGTATACTTGTACTTTAAAATACGATCATGAAACAATCCCATTATTGTGCAGATTTTAATCAATAATCAGGCCTTATCCCCCGAACTTAAAGTTCAAACTTCATTACGGTGGTACTTAAATTGTTCTAAATAGGTGGCTAAACGCCGCTGAAGAATAATAATGGCCGCTTGGTCTAAAGTGCTTTGCGGTGTCATCATTCATCATTGTTTTCACAACTACATTAATATTAAGACGGATAGATTTGTCCTCTCCCTCCCACACCTCTTGTCTCACTCTACGGCGTCGTTACCAGTATGACGAATTTTCGGGGGTGGTTTTACGGGTCTGAATTAGGTGTTTCATTAAGATAAGCCCTGTCCGAAATATAATGTTAACCTTTATAAAAGATGATTCGCTATTTGCATGATTTATTGTATTACACAAAATGAGGCAAGTTCGTAACGACTCTTAGCACCATTGTTGTTTGTCATAATATTAAGAACGGTAGGCACTAATATCGTACGTATACGTTGCGTATACGTTGAACGTAATTGGTTATAAAACGTAATATTTAGTCCTACTAAGAAAAGATTTATAAAATACTAGCGACCGCCTGCGACTTCGTCTGCGTGGAAAGTTTTTTGCTATACCTCGGGAACAGTTATTTTTTCGGGATGAAAGGTACCCTATGTCCTTCTCTGTACACCTGACAACGTGTATGCACAATTTCATGATGATCGGTTCAGTTGTTAAGACGTGAAGACGTAACAAACAAATGGACTTTCGCATTTATAATATTAGTAAAGATGTTTAGTCTTACATACAAAAACAATTAGGACGTATGAAACCTACATTTGTTTTAAGAATGTTTAATTAATCATCTCAGAAAAAAGGACAAGATACTATGTATTTCTGAACTCGTGTATGTTAATTTATTACCATATTCGAGTTTGTAAATATCGCAGCGATTCGAAATGTGATTTGAAATCGCAGTGACTTTAAATACCAAACGAATCGTTTTCCTAACGAACCTCGTAATCGCATCGAGTGCTCGCATTAATATTCGGCCTCTGATCGAATGTGACCCCGGATTGTTATCGGCTGATGTGTTACACTTGTGGCTTGCGATTTGCCCCGAGCTATTCGGAACGGCAATTATTTATGAGTCTTTCTATCTAAGAAGTTAATGATCACAGATTACATTAATAGTAAGGTTAGGTCCAATATAAAACATATTACAAAAAATAAATTGTCTTTTTTAACTTCAACTTGAATTTATGATTGGGTTTATTATTTTCAAAATCATTGGTAATATGGGCTAAGCAACTTGACTTTGTAGTCCTAACAAACCAAATATAAAATAAATGTATTCGACACTGAAGCGACAGTCAACACTAAAACATTACGATCCATTTCATATAATATCTCCGCAAATACTTTCACGTCAACCGCGCGCCCTGTTGCGTGCGATCGCTCAGATTACAATCGGAGAGGGTGCATTCTAGTGTCGCAAGCAGAAAACACATTGTTTCCCCACACTCGCTCGTTAGGGAGCCCCGCACTTTTTTGACGTCTGCAGTAAGCTGTAGGGGTCTCCAGCGAATTCGAGTGTTTACCCATGCAAACAGGATTCTGCACACGCAAACTCACTCTGTATCCTTAACTAAACAACAATACGACTCAAAATCAAACGACACATTGTTGCGTTATGAAATAATTTTTAAGACATATCTAAGAGGTCGTAAGCAAAGATTGTGTTTAAAATTAAAGGAGTAGAAACCAAAATCGAATGGCAGTGTCCCTGAAAACGAAGGATTGTTTGTCTACGTTTTATATATTGTTGTGCACCTATCTCTCGTAACTCTTCAGATGAGTATCTGGCTCTTTCTTATGAGGGGGAGTGTTTTTTTACAAAATGATTCGTCCGGCGCAATAAAGCCTTATAGGGGTTGGTTATAACCCATCTTTTTCCTTATTTATGACAATATCGATAACTGAATATTGTGTCATGAGCGAAATGATCATTATATCAAATACAAAATGAGAATATAAAGTAATGCAACTGCAATATCAAGTAGAAATGAGATGATTATTTATTATCATAAACAATAAGTTACTTAGCTTAAAATACAAAATATTTAGCACACAAAATACAGTTACCTAATGGAACGTATAACTTTTTTTGTCTTAAATATAAAACGAATACCTACTGTTAAATGGCTTAATCATCATTTGGCATAATATTTAATAGGACAATTTCAAAACGCATAATAAATATCATAAGGCCGAATTTTGTTAAGCATAAATATTGAATAGCATATTTGCAAATAGCATAAATATCAAAACGCATATTTTTAAATTGGCATATTGTATAACAAGCATAATCATCAAAAGACAATAATTTATTACGCATGGTGATAAAAAATACCTAATTAATTAAGGCATAGTATTAATCATTAAAAGTATGAGCAATTCTGCCCTCTGCACCTCATTCTGCAAGCAAAAACCCAGCATGCAGCATACATGCAAGCAAGCACCCACGCAAGCAAGCAACCATGCAATGATGCAACATGCAGTTTGCAGCATGCAGCTTTCAGCTTGCAGCGTACAACATGCATGTAAGCATTATAGAGCTGAGCAAAATCGAAATTATGCGATGCAAAGAGCCCCCCAAAATACATCACAGTGATTTGAGCGGAACGTGCTTTAAAAAATCCATATGGAAACTATTTGTAGGGCATTTTTATTCGAATCACGAAGCCACCCTACGCCGCACGACTTTTGACAGAGGTGTACCATTAGCTAAGGTGTAAGAAACCTAGCCGCAGTTCACGAGATTGCAGTACATAATGTACGATTTCAGTACATAATACATTTTTTATAAATATTTGCCATTTTTAACCCGGAGCCCAGAATACATAATTGTGTATCTCGCCGTCTTTGTGTACAATGTGATTAATTTGACGATGTACGGTGGACGGTGGTCCGCAGCAATTTCTCTCGAGAATGTATGGTACGCATTAGCGAACTACAATCTATGGAAGTGTAATTACAAACAAATATTTTAGGCATAAAACAACTCAACAACTCACATAGTATTTAGTCGGGCCAGCCACGCGCCCAGTGACAGGCGTTCTTTACAATAATTGCAGTTTTTTATTTTAAAAAAGAGAGAGTTTGATAGAAATGACGTCCTGTGTATGACTACACGGTATAAAAGACGCAAGAAGGCAAAAAGATGCAGAGATAATGTATCATAAGTATTAAATATTTTTTTCGTTTATGTAAAGAAAATATATATGAGTATACAGATTATGGTCGCTAATGCAACAAGTGTTCAGTCAATTTGTACTGCATTACTAAATGCCAGCTTTTTTGACCCCGCCGACTTGGTTGTCATTTTTGAGGGCTGCTATTTTTTTAGCGCAATGCTCGTTCCATAGATTTTAGTTCGCTGGTCGGCATAGATAAAATAGAACGTGTTGTACCACCACAAGCGCTCTGAAGTTGGTTATCGAGTACATTGTCCGATTAGTCGCATTTCATTCATCTCGCGCTGATAAAAATGTTCGATTTGTTTTTTTTTTAACAGACAGTCGTGTTAAATAATTAAAAAAAACATTATTTTTTTAAAATCTTGACAGTGCCCATGTTCGATTTGTTTTTTTTTAACAGACAGTCGTGTTAAATAATTTAAAAAAAAACATTATTTTTTAAAAATCTTGACAGTGCCCAAAAATGTTAATCATTGCAGTAAAGAACAAGACTGACACAGTCTATGAAATTATAAGGAAGGATGATAATTATTAATTCAAGTATTTTTTACTTGACCGACAATACCAAAATTCATTAATTTACTTAAATTTCTATTGACTAACTTTATTTGAATGTTTCGCTACTGCCCGCTCGCCACTAAACTTGTGTGGTTAATATCAGGAATCACTCAATGAGACCCGAGGGACGTGTGGGGTCCTTTCCACCTGCCATCCCCAACTTGGCCCTGGGCAACCCACGCTTGGTAATAAATTATAAACCTTTGAATATCAAACGTCTTTTTTTTTGTTTCTTCGAGTTGTTTTAAACGTACTTTTAAGGTTTGACAAACCTTGAACTTTAAAGAAAGTGAAACTTGTTCACAATTAAAGTGTTTACATATTGTCAAGACGACCTGAGTGGTGCAGTGGTCAACATGCCGGTCTACCCCGCAAGAGGTCCCAGGTTCGATTCCCCGCTGGACAGAAATTGAAACGATCAATTTTAATTTCTGTGATGGGTCTGGGTGTTACTATGTATAATAAGTATAAATTTAAAAAAGTATATTAAGTAGTATATTGGTTGTCTAGCACCCATATTACAAGCTTGGCTTAGTTTGGGGCTAGATGGCGCTGTGTGAAATTGTCCAAGCATTTTATTTATTTATATTGAAAGAACTTACATGGCTTTCCAATCCGCCTCTTAGGAGACATATCAAGACACTTTTTATATAGACACCAGCTTTTACACGCGACTTCGTTCGTGTGGAAATAGTTTTTATGACAGTTTAGCTTTTGCCCGCGACTTACAATAAGACGACCAATTTATTATTTATATAATTAATTTATTATTCATGTCATTAGGCCGTGTTGTTATGGCGTAAAAGCATCTTTAAGTAATGTTTGTATACCTCGGGAACAATATACTTTTTTGGATGAAAGGTACTTTATGTTCTTTTCTGTACCCCTGACAATGTGTACGCGAAATTTTTTGATGATCGGTTAAATAGTTAGGACGTGAACTCGTCACGAATAAACAAACAAACAAACTTAATTTCACATTTATAATATTAGTAAGAATATCAACACATATACACACACACACACACGCACACACACATACACACAACACTTTTTTTAAAAACTTTGTTTTACATAGGTAGGGTCTATGTATACCTACTTATGCCATTATTTCAAGAACAAATAAACTTTACATAAGTATTAATAGTAATATTAATTAATATAAATAGTAGTAATTTGTAGCTTACAATTAGAAAACGCTTTGAAACTCAATACTTTTGTTAGAATACAAGCCAACGTACTATCTTAAATAGGTTAGGTACAACTACAACAGATGAAACTGAAACTACACATAAATTGTTCAGTAAAACCGATGTGTAAACCATTTCATCCACACACAAATTTATCTGGCTGGTACTAACAAAGTCTGGCATTAGAATGGAAACAACCCATTACCGAAACAAAGTTTAATTGACGTTAAAAACATCAATCTATTGGCGAAGTTTAAAATCGGTCGGATCTATCAACCGGACAACCCTGAGGCTACGAATGCGGTAGGGCTGCTAACTTTACGGGTAGAATACGGAATTTTAGTATATATAGACTTTCTAGAATAAATTTTACATTACAGTAGACTCTTAAAAATGTTAAACATACATTACATGTTTTGAAAAACTTAATTATTAGATCTATATGTAGGTAATCCGAATAAGTAATTATGAATCCATCTACAACTATAGCAAAGACAAAATGTCAACAACAAAAAACTGATCGTTCTTTACACATGTTACATCTTATTGTTTCTTAATTTATGAAAGAATAGTAAACAAGCAAACTGTGTCTTCTAATAACAGCTACTGCAGCCCGTAACCAAAAACTAGAATGTATAAGGTTGTATGATTCAATAAGGCTCTTAACTAATTGAACCTCTGTCACAGAATACGTAATAGTACAAGTCCTTTGTCGTCCTCACACATGTCAAACCTTTGAAACGTACCCAACAGTACAGGTTTAAGAAATTAGTCTTTAACTCGATTGAAACAAAGTGGAGATTTAATCAACAGGGTTTGCCTCGGTCCCGCTGGCGTGGATTCCTCTGATAGCGTAATCCGTGCGTTTTTACCCTCAGACCTCGGATCGGGCCACTGTCCAAATGAGTATGATTATGAAAATTTTGACCCTCAACTGACTGAATCCATGGAAACGAAGCGCCTAAGCCTCATAACTGTAATATATTCTGAACAAATACATTTTTTAGTCCGTAACGTGATTTTCCAATTCCATCGAAGCTAAAAATATCTTATGAACTTTGCCAGTTACTATTTAAAATCTCTGTTGTAGTTTTTTGAGCTAGTTCAAGATGCATATACAATTTGTCAGTCGTTTGTAGTGCATCTAAAATGAAACGTGCATAAAGAATACATCGTTAAATATAAAAATTATTACTGTGACTTACCAGGAAAAAAGTAAGTATTAAAATTTACCTGAAAGACGAAAAATATGGACAAAATCTCATGATTCTAATTTTGTCACACCATTGAATTTTGGCTACATAGATGCCTAAGTTGAACAACGAAGCAAATACTGCCTTATTGCCGTTTCAAGAGCTTTTGTGCCGAGTGACAATATCGCCTCTACAAGGTTCTGAATTTCACTTACATCTGAATAGAGTTTATAGCATCTTCAGCCGACATGTTGAGTCTTTGGTCAGTTAACTATTGTTACCTATCTGAACTATCGCGAACATTCATCAACAACACAGAATACTAATATCGAAACAATAAGAATAAACATATGCATAAACGCTTGTGTGAGAAAGGGACACACAAACCACAAAATGCGAAATAATTAATTTATCACTGTTTATGAATTATTTTTTATAATTTATAATTTAAAACATCGCTAATGTAATGTGTCGCTTTGCAATGTAAAGTAGAATAAATGTGTTAAAAATTCAAGTCAATAATATACAATCTATTGAAAATAAATTGACATTAGTTAAAAATCGTACCTAATTTCGTGATCTTTTTATCGATAAATAAATAAATATTAGACAACATCACAAAAATTGCTCCGATCCCAAAGTAAGTAGCTAAAGCACTTGTGTTATGGAAATCAGAGACAACGGTGGTAAACACACACACCCAGACCTGCGGGCTTACTCAACAGCACTCGCGAACGTTCGGCGTTTTCGTGATCGTAAAACAGTGTAAGATATAGTCAGTGAGTCGACTCCTCTATCGGCTTTTTTCGTTACTCCATCGAGCAACTAAAATCATATACCGTGAATTTTTATTTCACTGTGAAAAACTGACATCATCAGTCAAATTGGTACCCAAAAGCACATTCGCGATCGTAAACGTTTGGATAACGACCACCACGACCACATAGACTTTTTGACTGTGGTTTTATCCTCTTTTATTATACTCTTTGTATTTGTGACAATGTCAAAGGGTTTGACAGATTTTTTGGGTTTAAATAATAATATTAATTACATCGATCGTTTTGGAATCAACAAGTGGAGTGCGACTGCAATTAAGCAACAAGCAATATTTAGCCATGATTGATTTTATGGAAAGGTGGGTACCTACAAGTTTATTTTCTATAGATTTAAATTCCAAAGCCTTAACTTATCACTGTTGAAAATGGTTTCAGGAATGTTATTGCACGGCTTCAAGGGAGCTCTCAAGGGCGTTTAAGGTCTGAAAGGTTGTGGAACGCTTTAATAACGACCTTAAACGCCCTTGGTTGTGGAGTCCGTAAGGACGTAGAAAAGTGGAAAAAGGTTACCTACTATTTTAGACCTATAATTCAGTATGTTTTAAAAAATCATCAAAATCATCAAACATTGCATGCTTACAGGTGTGGTCGGACTTAAAATCACGAACAAAAAAAAGGCTATGTCAATACGAGTTAACCAGAGAAGTACAGGTGGAGGTCCAAGTAGCGGGCAGTGTTTATCACCACTAGAAGAAAGGGTTCAAGGCGGTATTGTGGAGCATGGATTCATTGTTAGTTTTTATAAATTTTATCTTTTCGTAATCTAATTATCATTATTGTGAGTCAACAAGAAGCAATTTAAAAAAAGAGTTTAAATGTTTTTAGCAAGCACAATCAAGCTCTACCAGGGGTGATTCGTCCCCCGGGCCCTCACACGTGGATGTGCCTGAAGAAAGCATGTTTAAATTTTCTAATCACAACCTAACCTGTACGTACATATTTACTTGTATTTTCACTAAATAAGTACAAAAGTTTATTATTATGTTTTTCTACATAATCAGAAATGTTCATAATGATTGGTTTCAGGTAAAACAATATTCCTGCCACCACCTACGGACTTGCACCCCTGCCTCTCCAAAGTACCTTCCAATCTACCTGTCTGTCAGCTCGTTCTTCTATGACTGTTTCTGTTAGGGCTGTTTCTCCAACTCTGCCGACACGTCCATGACGCCCATCCATCCCGATTCGTGACTCAAGACAAAGTGCAGCTCACATTTGTTACTCAATTACGCTAAAACGGCTGAACGGATTTGAGTGAAATTTAGCACACAGATAGCTGTTTATAACCTGGATTAAGGCCCCAACATGGTTACTGTCCTTACTTACTAATATTATAAATGCGAAAGTATGTTTGTACACCTCCACGTCGTAACGTAACTACTCAACCGATCATCATTATTGTCAGGTGTACAGAGAAGCACTATAAGTATTTAACTTTGTTACATTATTATATTATTTTTAGTTTTTATCATAGATAACAATACTTAAGACGACGGCGAACAGTGAGCTTCCCATACAAACGTAATACCAAAATTAGTTAATTTTGGATTTTTTATTTAATAGAAACCTAGACATTTGCTGTCTTAATCCGAATAACATCACAAGAAGAGTTAATTATGCTATCAATTGAAAAATATTTTGGTATCACGTTTGTATGGGAAGCTTACTGTTTGTCGGCGTCTTAATTATTAATACTTGTTTGATTAATATTAATAATTATTTGTATTTTATTTTGATATATGAAATAATAATGTTTTGTTAATATTATATAGAATTATATTTTACATACTAAGTCAAAAAGTGCCAAAACAAAACAAAAGTTACTTGTATTGGACTAGGTGTTATTCATAGGAAGTTGTTTTAGGTGTAATTTAATGCTTTATTGTCTAAACGTGTTTTATTATAATTTGATTAACGTGTTCTTCTATAAATATAAATATAAACAATATGAGTTGTATTTAATCCCTATCCTTACTAATCCTTTCTAATATTATAAATGCGAAAGTTGCGTTTTACGCCTAGACCGCTGCTGGACCTGACGAAATTTGGTACTGATAGATGTGACCTTTGGGAAGGACATAGGGTATTTTTTATCCCACTGCTGGGCACGGATAATATTTTATTCATACTTGCTAGAAAAAAATCACCTATCCCATTAGCAACTCAATAGCTATAGGTCAGTACATTGGGCCGGAATCCCAAGGATGCTGGTTCGCGCCCCGTCTGAGATGTTACGGTTGAGTCCATTTTTTCTAGTACGTATATCCTAACAACATATTTGTCGAATTTATTGAAACTTTTACAATGCCTTTTGTCGAGTAACGGATTGAACATTCGGGTGGTTTAGGTTAGTGGCTTATGACACCAATCTGGATATTAGCGACGATAATACCCCCCTACCTTGACTCAGGTCACTTGAATTGGCGTTGGAGATGTTCATTTAAAGATCTGCAACTCCATTACCATCACCATCCTCATCAGCAATCGAGTTAACAGGCTGGTAGTCTAGCCTTAAGAGCATGCTACTGTAATTTTTGCTGCCTTTTAATGGTGGTAGTGTAGAGCTCGATCTTTAAGTAAACATCTTCGACGAGATTGAAACATTTTTCAAGTACGCATATCTGATATTAAAAAAACGTCTTATGAAGTCGGTTGGGGCTATAAAAATTAAATAAAATTGAGAAGAGAAACCACGATAAAAGTTTATATAAATTAACAAAGGAAAATATCTTTTGGCCCCACCCGAGTTCAAAAGACGTTTTTTAATATCAGATATGCGTACTTGAATAGTAATAATGCAGATTTGAATATTATTTCTTGCTTTTTAAAGCTGTCGCTTTTTGAAGTTGTTTTTATAGCAGTATTTTTAAGGTTTTTTGAAGGAGGTTTTTTACTATATCATCAGTATTCAAAGCATCCACTACATCTTGAATGTGATGGCTTGTAGTCTGTTATATTAACAGAAACCCCCACAATTCTTTGATACGACCCGGTAGCAAAAAAGCTTATGGCACAGAGTACCTGTTGGCCCCCGCTGAGGTTGATGAGGTTAGGCGGCGGGCGGAGGAGCAGCTAATGGAAGAGTGGCGCCTCCAGCTGGAGACTCCGCCGGCGGGCGAGCGGACGGTGGGTGCGGTGCGCCCGCTCTTGGTGGAGTGGATGGAGCGCCGTCATGGGACGCTGACATTCAAACTGGTGCAGATTCTTACCGGGCATGGGTGCTTCAGTAAGTATCTGCACCTAATCCAGCGCGAGGAAACGCCGGAGTGTCACGGGTGTGACGAGGCGCTGGACACTGCGCAGCACACACTAGAGGTGTGTCCTGCGTGGTCGGCGCAACGTCGAGACCTCGTGGATGTTGTAGGGCCGGATCTCTCGCTGCCCAGCATCGTTAGCCAGATGCTGGACAGTGACAGATGCTGGCAAGCGGCAGTCTTCTTTTGTGAGGATGTGATCCTCCAAAAGGAGGCAGCGGAAAGGGTGCGCGAAGAGGACGCTCAGGCGGCTCTCATCCGCCGCAGACGGTTGGGGAGAAGAAGGTGTCACTCATCCCGTAGTGTTACCGGCCGGCGATGGAGCTCGTTGGCATTGCACGGTGCACGCCGTCTGGGGAGACGAGCACACTTGCTCGGTCGTCTCCCGCCACGTAGGGGCCTGGATAGCCACCCGTCAAGTCGGAGGGAGACTGTCACCACATCCACTGTGACTGATCGACGGAGAGAGAGCAAGTAGTGAGGCGTTAGTTGCTAGTGGTGCCTCCTCTCGACCACCCTATCTGATCAGCCCACCTGAGTAGGTAACCTTATGGGGAGTTCGGTAGAAGGCTCTCTCCCTCTCCCCCCTCTGGCGAGAGGTTAGAACCCCCCGGCTCTCCTGCCGAGCCTACTATTTAGGCTCGACGGGGGCGCGGGGGGTAGCAAGAGACAGCCCAGGAGTGGCTTTCTGCGCGCTGACTGAGTCCAACATGCCGTTTGGTATACCTAAAGAATGTATTTGCTCTAACTCTAATTTGTAAAAAAAGGTCTATCTATTATGTACCATAACACGATTTGCCATTATTTACCTATAGTAAATAAAATTGCCCCTAAGCAAGGCTGGCTACCACAAGAATTTTTTGATAAAATTATTTTATTTATATTTCTGTTTTCACTTTATTCATATTTTTTGCTATGAAAATTTTGATTAAAATTAAAAAAGTAGATGGTATCACGATATATATTGCAAAATTACCTAAATAACAACCCCCAAGTTATGAATAAATACCAAACATTAAGTGAAAAATATGTATTGTGGATTTCATTTTGACGATAACTACAAGGTTTTGGATAGTGGTATTTATTATCTGTGGAAAGCGTGATCTTAAACGTATTATTAACGAAATCGCTGTCAAAATTGTGCATTTGCGTAAGCACTTGCGATGACCACTCCCACAACTTGTCTATGACGGTGGAGACCACGAAGATTTAAATAAACATACACGCTAAGACATTTTTCAGAATCTTACAAGTGTCTCTATAATTAATATAATATGGTTGCTTTGATTTAATACAATATTTGCGTTGTCATGGTTTGAAAATTGGATTTTACGACAATCCATTTGGTTATAGCTCTTTATGTCGTGGCTTGAATGGTGTGTTTTGTCTTGGCTCTGTCAATACCATAGAGTTAGAGTAATGTTATATGTCAAAAATATAGGGTAACTATGTAAAATACGGTACTTTAATAATTAAGAGAGCATTTATTTTTTATAAGAAGTGTTGAATGGAGATTTATCATAAAGGTTTTTTGGGCTAACAAATTACGGAATAATCTATTAAATCTTAAAGAACAAGTGTATATAAGTATAAGTCAATTTACACACTGCTAATCATCTTTGGTTTAAAATTATAGAAAAAACTATAATTTTAAGCCAAAGACGATTGAATTTTTTTTATCTATACACAAATTATTCGAACAGAAAAATAGCTAGGACCTACTTTCAAAGACTGTTAAATAGGTTCTCTGAGTGCTACTTACTTAGGGTTACCCTACATGAACCATAAACGAAATTATGATATTTTTTAGAACCACGCACACGGACACTTGGTGAACACTAGCATGTGAAATAACGAAATTCATGCATTGTAAAGCCGTGGTCGTCGCTAACGTTGTAATGTCAAATTAACGATCACGACACGAAAATTCGTTATTGGAAAGGTGCTGTTGAGTAAGCCCGCTGAGCCAATATAGAAAAGTTATTTTTCTAAATTGACCCAGCCGAGGATCGAACCCGGGACCTCAGAGACAGCGACACCTTGAAAACCGGCGTACAAACCACTCGACCACGGAGGACGTCAAATATGATGCTTTTATGTTTCTGCTTAATCTAGTATTTTGACATTATAATGTAATATATTTGTATTTTTTTTGGGGATATTATCATCTTTTATCGTTTTCTCTTATTATTGTATAAATGAAATCTGAGATTGGTGATTTGCTTTATACCCCATCTTATCAGCCTATTCGTCCACCTTGAAACGATGTTGCTATATTCCCATCATTCCCCGCGATTGGCAGGCGGATTGGACCGGAAAACGCTGCTTCCTATAATTTGGTCCATGGGAGAAGTGATTATCACCAAGTCTTTAGTCGCCTTTCCAACACCCCTAAATGTGAAGGGTTGGTGCTTTTCTACGCAATCGGATGCCACACGCCTAATGTAGATTATGAAAAAAACACCCCTCTTTTTTTAAGTCGGTTAAAAATATAACTATTGTATGACGATAACGAATGATAAAAAAACTAATTTGTTTTCAATAACAAAATTTTCCTTTTTTTAAATAAGTGATTAGAAGAACAGAAAATAAAAAAATAAAAATAAGTTTTTAGTAAAATTCCAGCGCGGGATTATTTGAGAAGTCACTGTAGTATGAAAAAAACACCTCCGAAATTTCCTTCGTTTTCATTTTCCCACTTCCAAGTATCGTTATCATTGTGAATAATAGTAAAATTTAATCAAGAAGTAATCATTATTTTTTGGTTTCCCCAAATATTCCATATAGCTACATTAGGACATAACAAATTAATTTTCGGTTCGTAGGTACCATGAATTTTCGTATTATTATTTATTACTTCATAATTCGATAGAATAACAATAACAGAGTGTGTACGCCGTCGCTCAAGAAAATATTTGACTAGAGCGATACTAGGGTTGTGGACACGTTTCCAACATCACACGACTGAAATGAAAATACAAAAGTATAAACTCCCCAACAACTTATTTAATAAAACACTGCAGGCAGTGTCATTTGTAAAGCTTTAACTCTTTTGTTATTTACAATAATATCATTATTATACTTATATTCATAAAATACAAAATAACAAGGAAATTCTTGTTCGTTTCAGTAGTTACAAGAAAGTTATTTTTGCGATACATCCTTTTTATTTATTTAATCGTATGATAATATAAAATAGGCGAAGGAGGAATATACATGTCAAAATTGATTACTAAATGTCATAAAATTAAAATTCCGATTATAAATTGATTATAGATCAGTGTCCAGGTCTCGGAGCCAATTGATGAAGTCAGGTGGTAGCTCATTCATATCACTAGTAGGTCCTGGATACGCACGAATAGGGCATCGCTGTACGATGTGTTCCATAGTCTGAGCCTCCTCACCGCAGTCGCAGATTGGGCTATCTGACCATCCCCATTTGTGCCGACAGGCGTTGCAACGACCGTGCCCCGTTTTTAATCGGTTGAGACGGCACCACAGTTTACGCGGCAGATTAAAGCCCTTTGGTTTAGATGTGGGGTCAATTATCTGGGCATGAGTGTCATCCGTCACTGCCTCGCTCCACTCTCTTTTCCAGAGGTCATTAGTGTTGAAGTGTCTAAGCGATTTGGCAGATGCATATGGGGGGTGCCTTGATTTTAGTCTGTGCGGCGGCGGGCAGACAAATTCCTTATGAACCGGTAGTTCAACCTGGGACTCCTTCCTGGATACATCCTTAAAAGACTCTGCCTTTATCCAAATAACGCTACTTGCATATTGTATTTCAGAATACCAAAACAGGTAACGGGTTGGAATGGAGCAGACATAAAACAGTCGAATCAAGAACCTCTTTTTTTAAAGTTGTTTAAATAGACTAACAAAAACACAAAGGACATAAAACAAATACTTGCTAATTATTCAAAAAACAAAAAACGAGACGACAAAGTAAAACATAGAGACTTTGTCGTGTCGTGCTTAAACGTGAAAACAAGCTCCATATAATTCAGGGGCGTAGGTGTCTGAGAACTAATACGTGGCCCGGGAATCGGTTACCGACCGGTTTACATCGATATCCTACATAATATTGCGCTCTCTCCGCATAGACAACACATTTTCAACCTTCCACTCCTTTCAATAACAACTATTTTCCCCTAAAACCCTGCAGATTTTCTATACAATGTCGTGTTTATTGCTTTGAGTTCTTAGTAATAGAAAAATAAAGTCGAAATTGTGACAAATACTTCGTCGATGTCAGTAACACCTTAATGGAGGCTTAGGACCCCCCAAAAGCTATTTCATTTTTTGTTTGCTCTACAAATAATTATGATCGGTCGGTTGATTGAAAAATGACGCTCGATCGGAGTTGCTCAGTTTGTTAGATAACAATCAAATTGACTTTTAATTGATATTAAGTACGAGGCAGGAGATCAAATTGTAGTGATAATTCTTGTGAAATCTTAAAAAATATTATGATGAAGCGGTTGTTGTCGGACATGAAAGAGCTTCAACTTGTCGTAAATGCGATATTAGTCATAGGCGAGCACTTTGACTGCCGGTACGTGTATCACTATGACATGGTACATGTACGGGCAAATGTAATACTATTTCAAACTTTATGTCGTGCATACTATTTAAAACTATATTTTATTAATTTTGTAAAATTGTGTTGTGTAATGGAACTTGTTTTCTGAATATTAATAAATGATGATTATAGGCCTCTATTTGTGTGTATATTTGATTATTAGTAAAGTATTACCTACCACCTACACACAGTGAAATGTAGTGGTCAAAATACTGACACTAAAATATTTATTGACTTTGAAATTACATTATCTTAGTTGCATTTATCTGTAAGGGTTATTCCTCTAATAATAGCGTTGGTCACACGACACTATCTGCATCCCGTTATTATCTTTCGGGAGACATCGGATCTGCTTTCAACTGCATACAATGCCTTCTTGTGGGAACTTGAATCAATACGGAAATATCAAATTGTCGATGTATCATATTCACTTGGATTGTTAATGGAATTACATTTTTCAAAAAATCTATAGCCAGTGTCACTCGGGATTAGGGTTACCATCTGAGCGGATAAAGCCGGTCAAGACTGGCTTTTTTGAGTTAAGACCGGATTTTAATCATTCTACAATAAACCGTAAGTTCGCAAAGTATTTTACCTATCTGCGCAGCGCGGCGCAGTCACGCACACAACCTTCCCGATTCTTGACGCAGCCCGCAATGCAATTGCAAATTCGGGAGTGAGCGGTGGGCTTTAGAAGGGACGTGCGCGCATTGTATTTTAGTTAATAAAATAAAATTAACCTACTGAGTTTTATTTTCAGCCAAAGACCGGACACTAATCAGGATTTTTTATATATTTTTTTAATATTTGACAACATCACATACATTGCTCCGATTCCAAAGTAAGTAGCTAAAGCACTTGTGTTATGGAAATCAGAGACAACAGTGGTATCACAAACACCCAGACCTGAGCCAATATAGAAAAGTTATTTTCTAAATAGACCCAATCGGGGATCAAACCCAGGACCTCAGAGATGGCGACACCTCGAAAACCGGTGAACAAAGCAACTCGACCAAGAGGTCGTCAAGTGAAAATAGCATCGGTAATACGTTTGTATCAAACGTGTGACGTCATATCGACGTATTTAGCTGACAAAAGGATGCGGCTGCCTCTTGTAGGGAGTAATCCTTTTGAAGGCATATTGCCGTCAGACTGCCCTACTGCACATTCGCAGCTTGTCAACTGCACTTCGCACGCAAATATGCTTCGAGTTTCAACCACTGGGCAAATATAGAACGCAGTAGTTGCAAAATACACTTCAAATTTATTTTGGTGTTGCACCGATGGAATAACTTTAGCTGGTGATGCGATGATGTAACCAACTAAAGTTATTTGAAAATAAAACATTGGACAATCTTACTTAACATGCTCTGTATCCTTAGCACGAATAGCTATCGAAAAAATGACGCGCGTAAAATCATTCGATAGAGTAATTTTGTATGAGAAATTTGTACAGCGCCATCTACCGCCCAAAAGCGAAATGAATTTTTCCATAGATTATTACTCTATAGAGTACTTTTACGCGCGTTTTTTTCGATGTTCGTGCTAAGGGCACTGTTCCCCAAAACAGAAGCTTAGCACTTCGATTGTAGTAAATAAATAAATCAATTTCTTTCAGGCTACTAACAGTGCTATCTTTCAAACCTACTAACGCTAACGCTCCTACGCTAACTTTAGCCTTTTCTCTTCCATAGCGAAACGTTTTTAGTTTAGTTTTGGTATTTTAGAGTCATGCAAATTTAGACCGATTAGCCTCTTAGGCCCACTCGCAGTAACATTTTTTAAATCTCGATTTTGTTAAACCTAGATGTAGCCTATATGAAACTGTCAAAATTTTAAATGTCGATTTAAAATTTGACATAAGATTCGTATGAGTAAAGTCTAGGTTTAACAAAATCGAGATTTAGTAAATGTTGCTGCAAGTGGACCTTAGTGAATTACGGTATTATTTTGCACATCGAACACACACTATGCTATCAAAAACGCCATTTACATTGTTACACTCACTGGCAGTAACTGTCACCCGATCGGCAATAGCAGCTCACAGGTTGAGCAAATCCGATTGCTCCGGCGAGATTCCGACCAATCGGACAATCGGACAGTACAACCCGGACGCCGGCGCCGGACGGATTGTAACTGAAGCGGTTATTACACGATTAAAGTGATTCGGACGTTTGTTGGAGCATTCACTTAAGAACCGCGTCCTTTGTAAGGTGTTTTATTTATCTACAAACAGCCTATTTAGATCAAACATGATTCGTCTACAAAAAATGGTGTCTACATTTATATTGTGAAAATTAAGACGCTTATTTTTTCACAAAAATCTCGCACAGCTAACTTAAAAGGCAAGGTCACCTTAACAGTAGGTCAAGCAGATGAATTAAAAAAAATCAACAAAAAAATATGAAGTACGGCTCTTGACGTCTCGCGAAAACCTGAAGAGCCTGAAATTGAAGACACAACGACTCATTAACTATGTAAAAAAACGGTCAAGAACGAGTCGGGCTCGCGCACCGAGGGTTCCGTACCATCATTCTGAAAAAGCTTACTATTTATTTTTCCTTCTATGACATAAAATAATTTCAGATTTTTCTCTATGCAAACTTAAACTCTATGGAACGGTATTTTTAACATTAATATAAATATGTATGATGGTACGGAACTCTCGGTGCGTGAGTCCGATTCGTTCTTGACCGGTTTTTTCAGTTGAAATCCAACGGGTTACTGAAAATTGAAACCAGGTACGGAGCAATTGCTGGACAGACATTATATCGGTACTCGCAAAATGTGGAAGCACTCCTGAGCTATAAACCCCCGGCTGTCCACCCTCTTCAATCATCATCATCCTCACCCATCCAGTATTATCCTAATCGTTTTATTTACCGCATTTGAGAGCTAATGCAAACATGAGCAGGTACCTTAAAGAATTATTTATAACGCTGGGCCGACGCAAGATCAAGGCTTTAGCTCCTTAATATGCAAACTCGCAGAGCAACACCAAAGCTATTTTATTCAAAATGTAAATTTTCGGAAAATAGTAATTATAATTTCCCTAATTTTATTACGTTACATTAAATATAAAATTATTCGTTCAAGAAGATGATAAAGAAAAGTCAGTGTAAGGTCAGTACCTAATGAATTTTCATAATAACGACCTGCACAAATATTAACTAGGAAACGTTTAACTTGCTTATTTTAAACATTAACAAAATCTGAAAATCCTAAAGAGAGCTAAAAAAATAACAATTAAATATAATAACAATTAAAACATTATTTCACAGACTATCATTATTATCATATCTAATTACTAAATTACCCATAGCTTAGTCAACTGTAATCTTATATATTTCGACGACCTTCGTGGTCGAGTGGCTTTGTACACCGGGTTTCAAGGTGTCGCCATCTCTGAGGTCCCGGGTTCGATCCCCGGTTGGGTCGAACCCGGGACTTGTGGTGCCACCGTTGTCTTTGATTTCCATAACACAAATGCTTTAGCTACTTACTTTGGAATCGGAGCAATGTATGTGATGTTGTCCAATATATTTATATTTATATTTTTTAGATCAATTCCTCTTGCTGATAGAGGAATTGATTGACCTACTAACTAACAAACATTATCCTTCCATTTTATGCAAAGTCATCCCCAATAAATTAGCTCGCAAGCAAATTGGCCAGCAACAAGAACAATTTTAAAAAGAATAAACAGCCGTGGTGCGGGCGGTCGTATCCGAACGCAGACTGAGAAAGTTTAGTTAATCCTCTGGAGATGAAAAAGTACAAAGGATCGGAATAAAAGCCGGTGGCGAACGGGATCGATCCCGGGATAGAGTTCGAATTCCGACTGTGACGTTGTGGCGCAAGTCATAAGTCACTTCGATTCGATCGTTTGTGAAATACACTGCGAGATACACTACGTGACACACGCAGTACGTACCTACGTGACTAAGATTTGTAGCAGTAGCAAACGTAACTGAGTTTTGTAACTGTAGCAAACGTAACTAAGTTTTGTATCTGTGGCAAACGTTACTGAGTTTCGTAGCCGTAGCAAACGTAACTGAGTCTTGTAACCATAGCAAATGTAAGTGAGTTTTGTAACCGTAGCAAATGTAACTAAGTTTTGTAGCCGTAGCAAACGTTACTGAGTTTTGTAGCCGTAGCAAACGTAACTGAGTCATGTAACCGTAGCAAATGGAACCGAGTTTTGTAGCTGTAGCAAACGTTACTGAGTTTTGTAGCATTAGCAAACGTAACTAAGTCTTGTAACCGTAGCAAATGTAACCGAGTTTTGTAGCTGTAGCAAACGTTATTGAGTTTTGTAGCATTAGCAAACGTAACTAAGTCTTGTCACCGTAGCAAAAGTAACTGAGTTTGTAACCGTAGCAAATGAAACTAAGTTTTGTAGCCGTAGCGAACGTAACCGAGTTTTGTAGCCGTAGCGAACGTAACCGAGTTTTGTAGAAGCAGAAATGTGTATAGTGTACCCGCTTGCGCCCACAACTTGCAGCAAGCCCCAGGCAAGTTGACTGAGGCCCCAGAAGTTGGACCTTTGAATACTGTTCGAACCCAAGTAACAGATGGATCCAGTAAATGGCGGAATTAATTCTGTCACTTATTAACTTCTACGTCGTCAATTGGTCAAACTCTGTCTTACGTTGCTTTCCAATAAATTGTTTTAGCGTTTGCTGTTTCTTGTTATTTTAGCGAAGTTAATGAAAACATCGCGCGCTTTTATTGTTTAGTTATTTTGTTGAACATAGTGAACATATAACAATTAAATATTTATTTATTATTGTCTATTATGTTGACATAATATTTTATGGAAAGTAAGAGTGTATGGTAATTTAAATAAATAGGTACTTCTTGAATGAATTTATAATTTTTGACCTTTAGACTTCAAAATTTACAATCGTTTTCCTTTTTTCTGTGTTATATTATAACTAGTAAACAAAATTATCATCTTTAGGTTTTTGATAACTTATCGTCATATAGATCGTTTCTAAACAAAAAGCCCATCAAAATATTTAATTTAAATTAAATGATAAGATACCTATTAGAACATTATAAACAAACTAACATGCCGACTATAAACTATTCCAGATCAAAACGTGTCAAGCTAAGATAGATGTCTCAAATCTGTGTAAACGTCTTCCTCAGATCTCTTCACAGTTATTACTTGTGATTACTTATCTTTATGGCGACCAGTCGAGACTCTACAATAAAGATTAAAATCGGAGTGGGTGTCACTTCCATGATCCCTTTCTAGATTTTTATTTTACGAACCGCATAAAATGAATGCCCGCTATCTCTCCGATAAAAAGGTGTTAAATATTTTCACTGTTCGTTCAGATTTTTTACAAAAATTTGGTACTGAAACATCAATCAAACTTAATTGCTTTTTCTATTAGAGTCTGTCCTTCTGTCCGTCCTCGGCTTAGCTCAGACGCCCTTAGAGCTAGAAAGCTGTATTTTGGCATGAATATGTACCGATATTATCATGCCAAATAAGTGCTAAAATAAAATCTTGAAAAAACATATTTTTTTATAGAAACCCTTAACTATGCTAAAAAATAATTATTATGTCGTTTTTGTCGTGAATCGTGAGTGCTATAACATTTTATTAATCTATGTTTGAGTGTTATCATCTATCATGAAATGCTTTGATATATATTTTGAACTGTTCAATTATATCAAAATAGAGATTGATAATGTTCTAGTTATTCTCGTGCATATGTAAGACACGCCACTGCTAAAATACTTGTTTAAAACAAGCCTTCAGAATTAATCTACTAAAATAGCATTGTCATACGCTTTACCACACAAATGCTGAAATGCTAACAAACTACGAAGCGCAAACACAAAATATCGTCCCATTTATTTCCAAATAGAGGTACAGTAGTCCAGCCAAGTGGGCGACAGAAGCGGGTCAGCTCTGGCGACGAGATGGCTCTAAAACGTCGAGTTTGCTAATGAGTCAGGAAGCTTTTAGGCGACCGTCGCCTAATGCACCGCTTCGACGTATAAATAGGAGACCTTTCTTCTTAACACTTTTCTACTCGGAGTTTGTTTCTGTGTGATAAAAAACGCCTTAACTCATCAGTTAAGGCGTTTTTTATCACACAGAAACAAATTCCACCATCGTGCAAGGACGCCTGCAGAATGCTATTCCAAGTCAATCGCTATTGATCTATTTAATGTTTTTACAATATTACCACCAGTATTACCAGTATGTATTCGACGACCTCCGTGGTCAAGTGGCTTTGTACACCGGTTTTCAAGGTTTCGCCATCTCTGAGGTCCCGGGTTCGATCCCCGGTTGGGTCAATTAAGAAAACGAACTTTTCTATATTGGCTCAGGTCTGGATGTTTGTGATACCACCGTTGTCTCTGATTTCAACTGCTTTAGCTACTTACATTGGAATCGGAGCAATTTATGAGATGTTGTCAAATATTTACTATATTATTTATAATTTATTTATACACCAAATATATCCCTTTTGTTTGCCAACCGCAGTCACAGAGGAAAGCGTTATAGTTACCGAATTTCACGGAAAGCCAGGTGGCACGACGCCTCGTTATGTCATTACAGGGCCACAATATTTGGTTCATTTCGCACCGTCGACGCCCGTCAAATTGTTGCAAACCGCGACCTGCCCGTTGTTGCCACTAAAATGACGCATTTCCCTTATTATCGGGTAATTGCAGGATGTTTTGGATGTGAAAGAATGTGAGAGGTGATTGGGGAATATCAGTTTCTTATCACTAAACGACACATTTCACTTTATATGGTTTGTTTCCGACTTTAATTAGAAGTTAGATTAGAAGTGAACAGCTGTAAGACAAGCTGACAGACAGACGTATCTAGCACTTGCACAGTTATAGACGAAGAATTGATGCTTTTATATCCTCGTGATATACTATATAACCTGGAACCTGGTTCTGAAATAAATTATTTGAATTGAATATTTAAATTGAAAATGCTAGTTACAACAACTAAAACACAATTATGACATCCCTCGATTTTTCTCTATTATCATACGTGATAATAGATTATTCTGAAACACTATTTTAATTATTTTTTATTATTATTATCAATTTTATTAAATTTTTCTTAAAAGATTTTTTTAAATCTTACTTAACACTATTCTAGCGCTAGGGAGCGCCTTAAAAAGTAAAGTCTGATATATTGATAAATGCTGATCATTCATCACGTGTGGTGCCGACTGCTTAACAGTGTGAACTCCGCCTTACTTTTATCAGCTTACCACAGATAACTTTGTTTAACATAGATAGTTATATAAAATTAACATCACTTGCCATCTACTGTGCGTTTCTTGGCTGTGGAAATGAAAAAGTTGATTGATTGAGTTCAATCTTTTTTGAGAAGATAATTGGCTCAACAAACTTTAAAAAAACTATCATCATGAATAGGTATTATCAATAGAAAAACAAAATCATTATCAGAAAAGTACCTTAAAATATTTTAAACCACATAAACCTACTATAACCGTACAATGAACAAAAACTAATAAAATTCCATAGATATTGGATTTTTTCATACTCTATGCAATAAAGGTATTTGCTCTATGTGAATTAGTAAAGCACTCAGTTTTTTTTTATTTCCGTTTACATCTATCAAATGTTAAAGTTACACACATACTGTGCTCTCACCACTCAACAAATAGTTCTAATATACACTTCTAAGATTTTCGCGCGTACAGTTCATTAGAAATAAAACACTTTTTACGGATTACAGCGCGTATATTATTAATTCAGGTGTTGTTTTGGAATTATTTAGTTTGTATTTATTGAAACAACAGAGAGCACGCGGGATCTGTGACCAACAACACCTGACAGCTGAGCTTCAGCATGTCAAGCACGTACTGCGTAGCAACAAACTGCCAGTACCACGCCTTCATCACAGAACCCGTGTCAAACCAGCCACAGTAGAACGACGTCCTGCCATCCTACCATACATGAAAGGTGTCACTGACAAGATTGGAGGTATTCTGAAGCGTGCGTCCATCAAGACCTACTTCAAGCCGCCGAAGAAGATAAACCAATTCTTACGACCTGTCAAGTGTAATATTCCCTTTCAAGATGCGGGCGTCTACAAACTAGATTGTGACTGTGGGCTCTCTTACATCGGACAAACAAAGAGAAGTATAGGGACGCGCGTTAAAGAACATGTAGCTGACATGAAGCATAGGCGCGATAACAAGTCTGCAGTGTGTGAACATGCATCAAAGGGACCTAACCATTACATTAGATTTGATAAACCACAAATACTCGCTAAAGAACAAAGATTCATTCCCAGAATGCTACGCGAGGCTATTGAAATCAACAAACATCCAAATTTCAATAGAGATGATGGTTGGAGAGTACCACCAGCTTGGGACCCCATAATCCATCAACTAAAATCCCATCCCAAATCACACACTGCAGGATCTAAAGATATAGTTAGTTCGTTTCTGTAGATAGGGATCAAAAGGGAGGTCGACACAACCTCTCTGAGTTTTCTTCCGCCAGTTCTTTCTCTCAGAGGCCTCCCAATTTGTGAACTGGTAGTAGATTCAGTAGATTCAGTAGCTAGATCTTGTTTTCTAATTAACTTTATTCAATTTAATTCGGTAATAATTATTAAAATCAGAACGCAGCTATAAAATAATTTAATAAACTTGAATACATTTTTATAAAATTTCGAGCGGGTAATTTCATAAAAATATGAGCAGCCTTTTTGCTTTAGTCCTCCCGTGACCACGGCCCCTGGAAAGGTGTCGAAACGTCGGGAATTCTAAAAAACCAATAAATACAAACTAAATAATTCCAAAACAACACCTGAATTAATAATATACGCGCTGTAATCCGTAAAAAGTGTTTTATTTCTAAAGAAATAGTTCTAATTGACGTCATGCAAGGTAATTGGCATACAGAAGTGCACAAGTGTCCTTTAATTTGGCGAATTCTCTGACTAACAGCATGCATAAAGATAAGGCATCAAAAGCAGTACATTATATATTCTATAATGTTTTAAATTTCCATGGTTTTTGACGTTATTAGAATAAACTATATCGGGATTTACACCATGGTGTAAATAGTTTATTATATATTCTATGTCCAACAGCATGAAAGTGTTTGCTAGTATTGAAATGACGACTTGAGTGGTGCCGTGGTCAATATGCAGGTCTACCACGCAAGAGGTCCCGGCCGGTCAGAAATTGAAATAATGAATTTTGATTTCTGTGACGGGTCTGGATGTTACTATGTATAATAAGTATATAAGTAGTATAGCAGTTGTCTAGCACCCATATTACAAGCTTTGCTTAGTTTGGGACTAGATGGCGCTGTGTGAAATTGTACAATTATTATTATTGAAACACGTTTCATACTGTTCGGGACCAATTTTTAAGGTTGTCAATGATATTGCCTGTATAAAGGACCATGACTGTATTCTTTACAGCCTTGTTTTTTTACTATATTGATTCAGACACTCCAAACTCAAGGCACTGAAGATAGATTAATATTATTCTGCTTCTTAATCTGTACATACTTATATGTTTATAATAAAATTGTCGCTGTCTGTACATTGAAGATATTAAAATATAAGATATACATATATATACAAGGAGTTTAAAAAAGAGTAAAAGAAGCCAAAAAAATGTGTTACAACCAACAGCATATATATAAAAAAATACTATTTTAAAGTACACACGACGACCTCAGACTATACATGTTGAGCTTGAGACCGCCTTTATGCCCTACGTAATAAAAGCTGTTTTCGCAGTTTTCGCATCAAACTGAACAACTTTTACTATTAGACCAATTCTGAAATCGCGAAAAAAAAACAGCTGTTTCATACATTTCGATATTTTCGATTTTAATTAATGTATGAATCAGCTGATATTTTTTTGCGATTTTTGAGTTGGTCCCATAGTAAAAGTTGTTCAGTTTGATAGTCCCTATCTACCATATTCGGCATTAGGGTTATTTTAGTAACACGTTGTATATGTATATACCAATTACAGAGGTTATGATTTAGATATTTTCTTAATAAGAGCAAGTTATTTGTTATGTTCTGTTTTCTTTATGTGAAAACTAAACTAAAAATAAAGATGCCGCAACGCGTGACATCGCCTTAGATCCCATGTTACTACGTCGCGAATAAACCAAAGGGAAACTAGAAAAAAGTTTTAATCCCGGTAAAATAACGGGATACTGAGATGAGAGTAGTTTGAACGTAAATAAAAACTTTTTTCTTGTGTTGGCAGCCGTAAAAAACACTCGAAAAGATTCTGCACTGTGCATTTTTCTTCAAGTTTTATATTATACAACGTGTTACAAAAGTACCCCTAATGCCGAATATGGCAGACAGGGACCATCAAACTGAACAACTTTTACTACGGGACTAATACTGATATAGCGAAAAAAAAAATCAGCTGTTTCATACATTTTGATATTTTCGTAATTAATTTTTGTATGAAACAGCAGATATTTCTTTTTCGCGATTTCAAAGTTGGTCCCAAAGTAAAAGTTGTTCAGATTGATGATCCCTATCTACCATATTCGGCATTAGGGGTACTTTTGTAACACAGTAAAAAGCTCTTAAAACATGATCCAATATTTATAAAAAAAAATGAAAAAACCTCTTAAATTCTACTTTCATAAATAATTATGTTAATGTATAAATTTTTCCTACCTATTTTGAACTTCCCGTCAAACAGTTCAAGATTTTGAAATCAATTAGAGATACCTGGATTGTACCTACTCGTATTTTATTTTGATCTAAAGATGTATTTTCAATTTTGTTCTCTACACATAATTTTCCGGACTTCAAGACAAGCTCTTTAGAGAAAGAGCTCTATTTCTCTATGGACATTAATCAACTCGCACTCAACATCGAGACTTGACACCGCAAATTATTAATGTTCTCTTTTATCCCACTGCAACCACCCTGGAATTAACTGAAATAAAATGAAACCTACTTTCTATCATTTGCCATAATCTGGTACTTATAGAAACTAGTGGCTCCGTGAGCTGTAGACCACGCGTTAAAAAGCAGCTCAAATTGTATGTTGTTTAAAAACAAATAAAATACTTAATAAACGCGGTCGTAAATTCTGTCACATTCTTATTATTTTCAAATTTCGAATATTGGCCAGTAATGTTTTGATTGATTTTGAACTATGAACTTTTGAGTGTTCTAAAAATAGAAAACAAAATTGGCTTTGCACCGCTAACAAAAAAGGTTTATGTTATTTTTGAACATTTTTCAAAACGGCTGAAATATTTTATTATTATATATCTCCGCTATTTTGAAAAAAAACGAAAAACTGAATCGACCAAAAAATTTTATACAATTATCGAACCTGCTCATAAAATTTCACGAGAATCGGTTGAGCAATGCGACCTGCAGAGGAGAACAAATGGACATCCGGACACCGGAACGACATATGAAAGCATTTTTGCCGAAGCTGAACTAGAGTCACAAAATCCATGCGGCAAAAATATTTTCTCGAAATTTGCCGTTAGGCATTCCCTAGGAAATTTATTTTACGTGGGAGGGTGTGTTGCCAATCGCCACGCTTAGCAGGCGGATTAGACATTTTAGTGTAGGATCATTTTCATCTTTGCAGCTCACTCTCTAGCATAGTGTAAAGAATTTTTTATACTACCTGCTCGTCAATGGCATATTATGTGTCATGCAAACCTTTCCTATAAAGTAAGTCATTACGGTCTAGCCGGGTCATAATGTTGTACTAAATATATTTTTTTCCCATGGGAAATAATGTGATTTGAATTTGGAATGCAACCCATGTAGTCGTGCTTGATCGAGGTTGGTTTCAAAAATATTTAGGTGCAATGAGATTTTATTGGCTGTATGGTGTCATTTTCATGGCACTGCCTACAAATTAAAAAAAAATTGTTTTAATGTTCCTAACATCACTTTTAATTTTCGATAAATATTCTTAATTTTTCATACTTTATTATTCTAACTTTAAATAAATACTTAAGTACTTTCTTTATAACAGTCATTGTTTTCAATTGCCTCGCAGAAAGTATAAAAAGTAGAGTATGCATCGCGGGCTTAAATGTGTATTTGTCTTGGGCGATCTTGAACCCCGAGAACGAGGGACTCTAGGATTAACTCGCGAGCGGAGCAAGGAGTTAAGGCTAGAATCTTGAGAATATAGCGCCCAGGACATAATACACTACCTTAAGCCCTTGTTGCATAATCTACTATAACAGCGGTCGCTTCAGGTCCATCGTGGGGGCGTTTGTTAGTTTTTATGGTTCTTATAATTAGATATTTTTCTGTGAAGATAACATATTTTCAAACTCTACTCTTAACTATTACCGGCTACATAACGCGATAGCTTGTACTCGCTATAGTCATTATTAATTCAACGCTACCGCCGTTTCAGACAACCTGTAATTTCCCTCCGTAAGACACTAAACTTCTAGTGCATTTCAAATGATGCAGAGTACACTGCAATTTCGTTGTTTCAGTATTTATATTAGCCATAATACATTAAGTAAGGAGTTTTTTTTATCTTAAAAGTCCACTACGAATTACTCATACTTATTCTAGATAGTTTAAGCGAGGAGTTTAAGTTTTAAACGTTAAAAATATTGGATGATAAATTAGTAATACATTCATAATGCCAACAGTCACACATTGAAAAGAGGTGGTAATATTTACAATAATATTTCTTTCGTTAAAGGAGTTTCGATCACAAACACAAAAAAAGAAAAAAGAACTTAACAAAGAGAAAAGAAAGACTCAAACAAAAGACGATCGATCGCCACCGCCACAGCCGTCTGCATACTTTTTGTACTGCGCTAAAGCAATTATTATCAATTTTGCTAATTTTAAATTAAAAACCGGTTAAGGGAAGCCAGTCAATTGCCGCTTAAGATCAGTGTCAATGTATTTAAAGGAAACAGCTGCTTTTTAACTGTGAGTTTGCATATAATTTTTGCTACTTAAAGGCAAAAAACTTGCACTTTTGTACTTTAAGTAACTACCTACTTATTACTTATTTTCAAAATAAAAATCATATTAAACAAAACAAGAAAATTATTGATTTTTAATATTTAATATAATTGTAAACAATAAACATTTTCATGACCATGCTAAATAGCTATTTCATTATAATGAGGTTTTGACAAACTGCAACCGTCACCGTTAGGGCACATCTGCAGATTCGAAGTTATTTAATAAAAATACCTAAATTCCCGGCAAGGATCCCGATTATTCCCGACTGAATCCTCCCCCGCGGGATTAGGGAACAGCCTTTTTCTCGGCGGCAGTACGTACCAATTTCACAGTTTTCGGTTCAATTTATTTAAAAACTAATGTATGTATTATGACCTTTTACCGTTTGAACTCTCCCCGAATTCAATGGACTGAAACGTCCATAATGGCTGAACTAGATACTATAAATAGTACTTTTAATTTTTAATGTTAATTTTCAATATCCTCTTATGTAAATTTCTCTGATTTTTTTTAGATTTAATAGTTGAGATGTTAGTAATACCTATTCAATTTCAATTAAGTTTCTTCATAGTAGCAACTATTTTAAAAATACTGAACTTAAAATATTTACTCGGTTTCTAGAAGAATACTTGCTTACCCAGACTTTATTCTTAAATTGAGATCTTCTTAGGCAACTTTATTAATATTTGTCCAGAAAAATATAGGTTAGTAAAGCCACCTTAAGAAGAATTCGCAATTAACAACAGCTCGTTAGTAGAATAAACAGCAACACAGCTTAAGTGAATTACGTTATGAAAAAAAAAGCTATAGGTTTATGCCTTTAGTAGTTTTCATACAGTAAAACGCTACATTCGACATCAGCTATTTTTACCCACGATGGAAGGAACGGAACGATGCGTTTGTGGTTAAAGATTGTGTGTGTGTTTGTATGTTTGTCTGTTACCATTTTCCTCGGAAACTACTGGCCGATTTCGATGGTGTTTTTTGCATTCAAAAGGTTTTTAATGTCCCCACTGCTGGGGCACAGGCCTATGTGTGGTGGGTGTTACCGACTGCAAATGCAGCTAAGACTAACGGCTTGGCGTGCCTTCCGCCACCGAGCTCCTCAAACACAGTATAGATATTGAGACATTGTAGGTGTAACTAAACAGTCAACATTTTCGGATACAACAAATTTATTTTCCTCTGAAAATTATTTTAATAAAAATTATAAATAAATATTTGACAACATCACATACATTGCTCCAATTCCAAAGTAAGTAGCTAAAGCACTTGTGTTATGGTAATCAGAGACAATCACAAACACTCAGACCTGAGCCAATATAGAAAAGTTCGATTTCTAAATTGACCCAACCGGGGATCGAACCCGGGACCTCAGAGATAGCGACACCTTGAAAACCGGTGTACAAAGCCACTCAACCACGGAGGTCGTCAAAATGATATAAGTACACGTTTAATAAGTACAAAGATATTAATGATATACGGAGGTTTAATAATAAGAAACCTGTTAGTGGTTTTATAAAAAGTACAAGCAATAAACAATATCAAATTGGCCACTAAAGTACCATGGACAACGCTTGACCTAATCTAGGCAGCTACGTTCCAAAAGTATCTATCTAAAAAATATAAAGTCCTTTTAAATTTTGAGATTTAAGCATTCATAATGCTATTTTATATAATACCAAATAATATGCTAGAAAAAATACGACTCGCACCAGATCATGTTCTCGGACGGGAATCGAACCCGCGACCTTTGGATATCCGGTCCACTGCTCTGACCGCTGAGCTACCGAGTCACTAGTGGGAACGTCGAATTTCTCCTAGTATATCAACTCTTACGCTGCAAGCCAGCGCCATCTCACCAAAGAATTACCTCGACATCAACTGAATACCTTTCCGAGAACATGATCTGGTGCGAATGGTGTTTTTTCTAGTATATTATTTGGTATTATATAAAGTCCCTGTCAAAATATATTCCATAAGGCAATGAGTCGAAGCTACAGTTTACACAGCTAACGAGCATCGGCCTAATTAGTGCTAAATCTCCGCTGTCCGCGATCGAGGGCCCTCAGGTCCCCTATAGTGCCTATTTTAATTACCAATTAAGCCGCGCCTACTCTGCCTTCAAAATTGAAGGCCTGCCTCGATTTAAACACAAGTGAAAAAAATTTTTTGGGACGACTTATTTTTTTATTCTGTACTTTTGTGTATGATATTATGTTTCTGTATTCGTGTAATAAGTTGGTGCATTATCAAAACCTTTTAAATTTTCAGCGAACCACAAACTTTGCGTTTTTTCAGTTACGTTTGGAAAAAGCGAGACTTTTTAATAGTGTCATTTTGTTGAAAATTTTGAACAAACCAACAGCTGAAAAATATTTTTAACTTTTTGTTCTAAAATTTATTAGTAGTCAAACTATTTTTAAATTCTCACGCAGCCATTCATCAGATAATTTTCTTAAACCGTGATTCCACTTTGAATTAAATATTAAATATTTGACAACATCACATACATTGCTCCGATTCCAAAGTAAGTAGCTAAAGAACTTGTGTTATGGAAATCAGAGACAACGGTGGTATCACAAACACCCAGACCTGAGCCAATATAGAAAAATTCGTTTTCTAAATTGACCCAACCGGGGATAGAACCATCGACTTCAGAGATGGCGTCACCTTGAAAACCGGTGTACAAAACTTTCCCACACTTTTCCCCGTTTGCATGTACAGTCAGCAGCACGTCAGGATATACAAAACTGTCAAAAATCTGTAATTTATTTTGAACCTTTATATCTTTGCATTTAAATATAAAATTGATTGAGCGTTTCAAATGGTTCATTATAAACTAGAGGCTCCGTGAGCTGTAAGTAGACCTCACGTTAAAAAGTAGCTCAAACTATGTTGTTTAACAACAAATAAATACTTTATATACGCAGTCATAAATTCTGTTACAACTTTATTTTCGAATATTGGCCAGAAATGTTATGATTGATTTTGAACTATGAACTTTTAAGGCTGAGTTGCACCATCTTGATTTAACCTTAACTTTAACAGACACTAACTTATCTGACTCGGTGACAGCGTCGCTGTCGTCTACGGCTTAACCTAGGTAACAATATGTAATAACACTTAGTTCCAGTTTTGACCACCGGCTCAGATAGGTTTGTACCATGTACTGTTATACTTAAATTAAGATGATGCAACCGAGCCTTAGTCTTCTAAATTGCACCGCTAACAAAAAAGGTTTGTGTTATTTTTGAACATTTTTCAAAACGGCTGAAATATGTTTTTTTTACATATCTCCGCTATTTTGAAAAAGTTTGAAAAACTGAATCGACCAAAAAATTATATATAATTATCGAACCTGCTCACGAGAATCGAAAATTGAAAATTGAGAAATGCGATCTGTAGACGAGAACAAACGGACATCCGGACACCGGAAGGACATACGTAGGCATTTTTGCCGAAGCTGAACCAGAGACGCTTCGCACTCGCTCGCTCAATGACGCTGAACGGTGCTCTTAATATTTTAACACTCAATAGGCATTCCAGTACCGCATATTGATTACTTCCCATCAGCGTCCCTACAACAATTATCCGAACTAAGAGAACCTCAGGATGACGACGCTAGGGCACAGAGTAAAGAAGTAAGCAGTAGTATAACTAGCCTATTGTCTTTTAAATATACCTACGGCGGCCGCGTACTTAAATACTTAGAGGCATACTTCCGCTTAAATCACAAATATTATTTCGGTGTAGACATTCAATAGGGATTGGCAGACTCGGCGTGACAGCAAGACAAGGTAGATGATCTAGGCCGACGACAGAGGGAGTAGTTGACGTGTCGGCTAGATCCATCATCCGACCTTTCCTCTGGTCATTTCCACTACCGGCTTTTTGTTCCATTGGGTTTAATGTAACCTGCGCAAATAGAGCTTGATCATCATCACCACTGAAATAATTTCATAAATAACAACCTTAATAAAACAGTTAATAACTTCGTGCGTTATTGACGTAGTACATAAAATCTTCTTACATACGCCATCCTCGTCCGTAAGTAACAGTAACGCAATTGCGACTGTTCTATTCAAAAGTATACCGAAATTCTTAAGCGCGTCATTTCCAGCGTACTTGCGATCAAAATTGTATGGAGATAGAATACTGTTACTTACTTATACTGTGTTAGGGTGTGTTCAGACAGGCAATAACAATAAATTGGAGCGGCTATTTAAACATCGTTGTATGAACGGCCTAATGGTCGAAGCGTGATAGAACGGGCCCTTAGACGTCATTACTTCGACATTAAACCTAGAAATATACATTAATGATGCTTAAACAACTAACTTGGGGAGCGAAGTTACGATAAAAGAAGACGCTTAATTATTTTTAGATGTTAATGAAATTATTTGATACATTTTTTTAAATTTGAGATTTTAGCATTCATATTTCTATACTAATTATATACTAGAAAAAATTCGACTTGCACCAGATCATATTCTCGGACGGGAATCAAACCCGCGACTTTTGGAAGTCCGGTCCAATGCTCTGACCACTGAGCTACCGAGTCACTAGTGGCATTGTCGAATTTGTTCTAGTATATCCCACTCTTACGCTGCAAGCCAGCGTGATTTCATCAATGTTAGGCATTTCCTCGACATTCAATTTAAAATATCTTTCCACATATTTTGACAATTGATTGAGATTAAACAGCTATACAATTTTTATAAATTTGAGATCTTAGCATTTACAATGCCATTTCTATACATTACTGTCGAGAACATTCTATTTATTCATACATTTCTTGTGACGTTTCTTTTCTTTTCTCGTTTTGAGAACTTTTCAAGTGCGACTTATCTGGTTGCTGCAGCGCCCCCTGGTGGTCTACCACGCATGAAACATGTCTAAGAACCTGCTCTGAAATGAAACCTTTTGAATGCAAAAAACCGCACCGAAATCGGCGCAGTTGTTTCTGAGGAAAATGGTAACAGACCAACATACAAACACACACACACACACACACACACACACACACAAACACACAACCTCTAACCCCGTCCGTCGTGGGTAAAAAACGTCAAAAAAACATGTATAACCAATGATTGGAAGTCCAGGATTTGCTACTTGTGTGATCAAAATTTATTTTGCATCAATCTATCAAAGAAGAGTCCCTGTAAATCTAACAGATTTTGAACTTTTCAACAGTCAAAGAGGTTTATGTTGTACTTTTTATTTTGAATTTATATTAAGGTTTCCAAATAATATTTCCATTTATCCTCAGCAATCAGGGGCCCTATCAGAAATCGTAGTTACATTGCTGCTTTAGTAAGAACCAATGTGACAACTATCTTAAATACCAAAAAACAGCTAAATAGAAGATAAAAAAAATTGCTGGTCGATGGAAACTTTAATAAGTACTATCGCTAGGCTTGTATGTTCACAAAGCGGTGCCGAACTTACATGGCTATCGTAATCGCTTTCATACGACAGATGGATGTGACACTTAGCTACTTCTTTTTGGCATAAATAAAAACTTAGCAAAGAAAAGTAGCAATGTATCACATCTATCTGTAAAATGAAAGCCATTACGATAAACATGTAAGTTAGCTAGTAGGGCTCCAGTTAAATCATAAATCAATATCATAAGCAATTTGTCAAATCATAATAACTAAAAGTTATACAACATGTTACAAAAATACCCCTAATGCAGAATATGGTATATAGGGACCATCAAACTGGTCAACTTTTACTAATGGACAAACTCTGAAATCGAGACAAAAAATCAGCTGTTTCATACATTTTCGTAATTATTTTTTATATGAAACAGCTGATTTTTTTTCGCGATTTCAATGTTGGTCCCATAGTAAAAGTTTAAATTTGATGGTCCCTATCTACCATATTCGGTATTAGGGGTATTTTTGTAACACGTTGTATATTTACAAGAAGCATAAATAATAGAGTAAAAATAAGATAGACAACCATATGTATTGAGTCTGTACACGCACTACTTTTTGTATTTCCGCCTACACAAATAGGTACTCCTTTTTTTCTGTCCAGAAGACTGCAATGCTAAAATTGACAAATGCCAGTGACAGAACGAACGAGCGTACGGTTCAATCATAAAAGTTTTATCAAATTCAAAAACCGGCCAAGTGCGAGATGGACACGCGCATGAAGAGTTCCGTAAAAATCACGTTTGTTGTAAATATTTGTTATATTTTAATTAAATTATTTCTTTTTAAAGTGAATACCAATGTTACTAAATATTCTGTGAATATTTTAAGCGTCTACCTGTTGCTGTTATGAATATCGAGCAAAAAAATTACATTTGTTGTGTAGGAGCCCCTTAAATATTTATATTATTATATTGTTTAGTATATTTTTTAAAGCGGTAACAGAAATACATCATCTGTGAAAATTTCAACTGTCTAACTATCACGGTTCATGAGATACAGCCTGGTAATAGACGGACAGACAGACAGACGGACGGACAGCGGAGTCTTAGTAATAGGGTCCCGTTTTACCTTTTGGGTACGGAACCCTAAAAACATGAATCGGTTACGTAAGCCTGCATGCAGTAGAGGCAGCTCAACCCAATGATGGGAGTAGAAAAATTGATGCACTTTGAAAACTAAATATTCACGTTGTATCGGAACGGGAAAAGCTAAAAAAAATAATCTGCCGTTTTGTATACTGTGGTCTGCACCGGTATTTTTAAAAGGTAGTATAACAGAACTGTGGTTTAAGCACGAAGCATTAGAATGTTTATCAGTTTTATTTGCATTGAAAAAAATGCTGCTATTAAACATAAAACTCAGATATTGAAATTGTAACTTACATGTATATTTTCCATTTAGCTTTTCTTAATAGCAACTATTTTGCGATGTAAAATTATCATTTAAATACGTTTTCAAATATATATTTTTTTTAATATAAAATTACAGGTGGTACACAAATTAATGTGTGTTTTATATTGTTACAGGTGGTAAGTTGTTGTCATCCAGAAATCCAGAAAATGAAGGCATGGGTAACGTAATATAAAGACAATGAAACGTGTCTGCCCACTACACCGTACCATACCATGACCATGCTAGGAACGTGTCAGGCAAAAAATATATTCTTTGTATTGAAAAGTATAACAATATTCCCACTACACTGCTCCGCCACCAACCAACACCGTCGCGTACCATGCACGGAGCGTCAACAATTGTATCGGCGAGAATATTTTGCCAGTGCTGACACGGTGCATAACCGACGCGACGTGCCAAACCGGTGAGTGTACGGGTTGTAACCACGTATTATGACCTATATAAAGGCGTTGTAAATGTATATGGCAATCATTGCCAGTTGTCTGACAGATAATTTTCTAATAGCCATACCAAGACATCCACGCAACTACTACTACTAATACGCATGCGAAAATGAAACGAATTCCTATCGGTTTTGGTGGATGTTGCATCATACATACGGGTTGCATACGGGCATCATACCGGATGTATACGGACACAGAACGCCGTCGATCCGTTTCAGTGGGTATAGTAGAGCGTATTGTGTTTCTTTTGGTGTCTGATACGCTCATGGTATGATACGGTGTAGTGTGCAGACACCTTAATCAAGGACGCATTCAAAAGTAACTAATAAAGAATCACACATAACGCGACGTATATTTTAAGATATAGATCTTTAGACTACAATAACAGGAAACAGACAAATAACAAAAATATTCAATGTCCGGCAAACATGTGTCCCACGCATGCTATTTTTGCGAATCACTCTATAAATCTTTGAAAAGCTTTTAAACTGTTATTTTTTTTTAAATGAGTATTACGTACAAAAAACGGTCATGAGGGAGTCGAACTCGCGCACCGAGGGTTCCGTACCATCATTCTGAAGATTTTTCTTTATGCAAACTTCGGAGAACGGACGGGACGGGACGAGACGACGGTTTTTTTTACATTTTCATCAAAAGTCTAAAACTATGCGGCTTAAAGGTGTTTCTCATTGAACAAATCTATCCATCATTATACATAAGCGATGCATTATATCACAGCCCGACGTGTCTGATATAGGGCCTTCGATTATTGCTTTTTTCATGAAACATAAAAGTGTCTTATTATAGTTCACCAAATCAATTTTACTAGGATCTACATCTCATAAGAAATCATTTTGCATTATTATTAACCATGATAGGTACTTTATGTTTTGATTATTTCGTTTTAATCAATAATTTATTTCCCTACAAATGTAAACATCAAGTCTTACGAAACGAACTTTGTTCCATAACCTGTTTCAGTAATTACTAGGCTGAAAACTGTAATGTTCGACGCCCCCGCATGTGGTCGTCGTTAAGGCGAAACCGTTTCGAAATTATAAAATTAAAACCGGCCGCATTAAGGCTCTGCAAATCGTTAGTCTTAATTTCAGTTGCCCGATGAAGCGAGTCCATTACACACTGCAAGCTATGCTTACAACTTGCTATGCTTGACGACCTCCGTGGTCGAGTGGCTTTGTACACCGGTTTTCAAGGTGTCGCCATTTCTGAGGTCCCGGGATCGATCCCCAGTTGGGTCAATTTAGAAAACGACGTTTCTATATTGGCTCAGGTCTGGGTGTTTGTGATACCACCGTTGTCTCTGATTTTCATAACACAACTGCTTTAGCTACTTACTTTGGAATCGGAGCAATGTATGTGATGTTGTCAAAATATTAAATATTAATATTAACTTAAAATATTAGTAAGGCTATACGATTTAATTTTATCTAACTTTTTTAGTTATTTTATTAATGCTTAACTTTTACAATTTTACTGTAGAATTACCTAATTAATAACTTAATTGGGAATTATGTGCACCCAATATTTGTGGTGCGTATGCTAGACCGCGGCCGGATGGACCTTAAAAACCTATTTTATACATGCAAAACGATTTTCTTAACTTAATTATGAAACAAATTATTTAATCATATTATGCTGGATTTAAGCCACACTGGCTGTTTGATTCATCTTCCACACTAGGAGCCAAAAATGTTTTATAGTTAGATATGATGCATCAAAAGTCATTATAGCAATATCTTATTCGCATACGCAGTGTGTTACATTTCTTTTGTGCGTTGAAACATTGGTCTATTAAATAAATCAGTACAAATGCTCAGCTAACACTCGCTACTATAAAAGCTTTACATGGAACACAATCTTTATATTGAAATGCGCAGTCAGCTTTCGGAACGTGATTGACGAGCGGCCGCGGCAAGCAAATACGACGTCGGAAAAGCGTTTATAACCCACGATACTTTTATATTGTTGCTTTCAAAACGACCTTTTTCAGGAACAAAGGCGACGGATAGAAAAGACGAATAAAATATATGAGAGGACATTCGTTTACCTATATTGTCGTCGTTGGGGACTAAGTGCAATCCCTTATTTTATGAGGACAAAAGAGAATAAAATGGTTGTTGTTTGTGATAACAGTCTAAACAAATTTTATGCCTAAAGTGGTCTCAAATCTCAACGTAAAATTTGTAAAACGTGAAAAAAATCTACAATTTATTTCTTAGAATCAATTTATATTAAAAGGACCATGAGGTATAATTTTTACCAGAATGCAAAGAAAGGGTAATGTTTTTGCGCGTATTTTGTATGTATGTTTGTTTATTGTAATATTTTATAATACCCCATATCTTTCAACCTAAATGGATTTCTATTATTAAGATATCGTTAGATTTGTCTTGACAGCCCAAGTGTTCTTAGGTAAGTGACGCTAAAAAAACCAACATGGCGGCTGTGCGATGCTATTATTTGAAGTGTAAAAATTTGTTTTTATTATACGGGTATCAAATTAAAGGGCTTAAGGTATATCATGACCGTAATAACTAAAAATATAAAGACAAGTCTACTGAAAATATAAAAACAAGATCAAATATTAAAGGCAACATTATAACATGCAGTAGGAGACATAGAATTTAATGATAAGTCAAATCATTCATAATGTCACTTTAAGCATGCCTCCGATTATATGTTATAATTTCTAAAGGAAATAATTTAAATAACAAGTATGTAATTTTTCTAACAACTTTATCTTCAAAATTTGATCTATGTTCATCGTATACACAAACGCGAAAGAAGAGCCTAAAGAGTATTGTGTTTTACTTAAGGCGACGCTCTGACCGTATTGACTGTCTCGCTCAAACTGTCGATCCCACTCATGGCAAGCAGTATTGCAACGACAACCCCGTTTTTTTCGTTTAAATAAAAATCTATAATTTATTTTAAAAAATCCAACTGGCATATTGAAGTGTGTTTAGACTAATCTACTAAGAAAATTTAGAGGCTTAAATCGATGAGGTTTGCCTGTAAAATGCAAATCTCTGTGTGAAAAGAATATCTGCAACTGAAAAAATTAAGTCAATCAAATAAATAATCAGGTTATCAAATATCACTTTCGTATGTTTTATAATTGACGAGAAAAATAGAGATCCCCACCAATATGTTCAGTGTGATAGAGATCATTAATTCCACGCGTTTGTTCAGAATACGAACTATTTCAAACCCAAAATCCGATAGTGTAAACGGTAAACGTGGCAGTGAGTTATTAAATCCGCTTGCACATCACTAATTATCGGCCCGGACATCTGTTTATTAACGGATGTGTATTATACCGAACAATGCGACTCATGTTCATTGTAAATCATTTTCTGCCGGCAATAAAAGACCGTGACTATTGTTTATGCCGTTATTGTTTTATGTGATTTGCAATCGTTAGGTGTAAATGGCGCTTTGCTATTATTAAATTCTAGTGATTTATGCAGACGTATTAATATGCTGGCTAATATGTTTATAATGTTTACACACGTTAATGGTTAGGTATTGCAACCTTTGCTTAAGCTATTAAAAGGCATTAATGCTATTCATATTTCTCCTTTGTTTGAAATATAATCACATATTACTAACATTGTTCGTAACTGTAGCATGAGTTTACGTAAACTGCTAACGATATCGAAAACTTTCACATATATTTACGGCTCAAGTTAGTTAAATAGTCGATGTAAGTAAAAAACTGAGCGGTAGTTCTCGTTAGCGAATATAATTTTCAAAATAAAACGAGTAACAAAGTAGTAAAATGCATATTTTCGATTATCTTGGTATCTTTTATACTGGTTTTTAGTTTATTATTTGTTAAACCGAATCCCTGATATTTTTTCAACTAACTCATTCTCGTAGCACTCCGTAGCTTTAGTGGTGCTGTAGCACTGTAGTCACGTAACGCTGCCGTAGTCAGGCTATTAGTATCCCTACTTCTAGTCAATACACTACGTTTAACGATCCACTCGTCTGTACTTTAACGAAATTAAACGCTAAAGTTATTATTGGTTTAGAAAAAAAACAATATTGACAGGAAAATAATTATGTTTATCATGAAACTTAAAATTGACGTTTACACAGTGTGTTTATAAACTTTCTTTTCTATTAAAAGAAAAGGCCAATTTGACGACAGAAATGCTAAATATTTTTTTACATTTTATATAACACCTATCCTACCTGAAACCTTGAACTAAATATTTCAAATCCATATATACATTGCATTCAATAACACCACTTTAAGGCGGACAAATTCAGCAATATCTCCACCCTTTAGGGTACCAAAGACCACTATAACTCCATCTCGCCAATCCAAAGTAAAGCTCAATAAAACTATCAAGAGTACGTATTTATTCTATGACCTAAGTCGCAATTTCCATATGCATGAGTGGCAGACAAGCCCACAGAGTTATTTATGTAAATGTACCGTTATACATTGCACCCTATTGCGGGGAGTTAGAGCGGATTATTCAATGTCAGAGCCCTCAAGAGTCCATTTGACTAGCACGCATTAGTAAAAGTTCCCGAGCTCCCGGGGTAGGGTGACCAAGGTTTGGCTTTAAGGACGGAAATTATAATATAGTAATGAGATGTTGATTAATCACTAAACACTTAAAAGCTTAGCAATGAAAACGATAAATAAACTAAGGGACTATGTATTTGTAATCTTGATTTTTTCATAAATCGTATAATCTATACCGTATAAAATTGAAAAATAGTGTACTAGGATAATTAAACGAAGGGATGTCTATTTATCATTAAGCTTTTTAAAATTAGGCATATTTTTTTTCCTTTATCTCAGTTTTCAAAGCTATATTTTAAATTAAAGCGAGCAGATTTTCTAACAGAATTTATTTAATTTAGTTCAATAACTACCATAATTGTTACCCACTTATTTAGTGAAAGTATCAGAATAATATTGTTCTATAAGCAACACGTAAAAAATAAAATAAATTAAATCAGCGCATTGAGACCGCTATTTGATTGCATAGTTACAAAAAAATTCCAAAGCACTCGTATTTAATTTATTCCACTGTCGAGTCTTTCCGCTCTTACCACAAACCGAGGCCACCGTACTTCTCACTATCAGAAATAAAATATTTATAGAAGAGAGCAGTTTTTCTCTTTGATTCAGTGGTTTTATTGGGCCTCCTGTTTCGCGGTAATAAATGTGCTGGGGTGGTGAGCAATAAATAAAATTAGTCACAACGAATGACTCCTTTAAGCTGAGAGCGTCATAATACTGATGTTACGCTGATCTACACACTCGGCTCACTTGTGGGAATCTGAAGTAAATATACAAGACATTTTCATAGGCAACGGAATATATTACAATACATTTTCTAAGTTTGGTTTTCCATCTTTTCCGTTGAATTGAGCTCATAGTATTACTTCTTTTGTCTTCTACGATTTGTTTTGTTATCTTGTATGTATAACATTATTGAATTTATGTACAAATCATTCTTTTAGTGCATTATTGTTACTGAAAGTTTATTAAACAAAGGTAATTTCTAGACTTCCCTAACTTTTGCTTAGTGAAAGTTCAAACAAAACTCTCATATTGTGTTTTCTATTATGTTAACCTGTGTTCAAGGGTGAATACTCCTAGTTTGGCAATAAAATATTGTTCCATATTTCCCCACCGTTTAGTTACTGCTGGCACAGTTTATAGCTCTGCAGCCTGCAGGTAGGTCAAGCAGTTCCGACTGCGAAGTTTAACTGAAACACGCCACTGTTTACCACTACAACCCGCAATATACCATTTAATATGGTGGAGCTCTAATCTGCTATAATCCTAGGTGAATATAAAGGCATATGAGTCGTATGAGCTTTGTTCATTTCATGTTGTTGTGTTTTAAGACAGGTGTTCTAATGTTATAGTAAACATATTGAAAAACTCTGAAAAAAGCGACGAGGTAGAAGTCTTCGAGGTCAAGGTTCCTTGCGAATTTTGTTTTATGAAATACTTAGCTTAAAAATTACGATTTCCAGATAAATTATATACTACAAAAATTTCATGTAAATAGCATTATCCAAAAATTTTGCATTATTTTCCGGTTTTTCATTTACTGGAACTTCTTTTTCATTTACTGGAACTTCAGAGACCTCACAGGAATTTGGTCTTTTCCTTAAGTTCTATAGTAATGTTTCTTTTTAGTTAGGTTAGTTTATATTTTGTACCTGAAATATCTTTTGAACATGCTTGTAAATTGCTATGTGAACTTTATATTGAGTTTAATATTACCTAATTAAAGGCTGTTGGAAAGTTATAATACTACTCATGGTAATTACTTTAGACTCTTACACCCCTATTCACAAACATTGCTATGCGGTCTCACAGTGCCCTTGGACGCACAGCGTCCCACGAACCAACCACATGTAATACGAGAAACAAACGAACCAATCACAGAGCTTTATAACAATGCAGTGCGCTCGCGTAGTCAAGGGTCCTTTGAGTATTTTTGTGAATACAGGTGTTAGACAGTCATTCATTAAATACAAGTACAGCAAAATATTTATGAACAAGGACAACCATGGTAGCAGTAAAGCGCTTATAATGCAAAAACCACAGCTTATACAATAAAATAAAATTTATTTCTCCACGAAAATGCTAAAGGCTGCGGATAAATAAGCTCGACGGTTCTTCGCGTGTTCCCGCAACACTCTCGCGACATTTTGTTGACGTCGCGTGACACGAAATTAGTTCGGCGGTCAGATCGTGTTTTGTTGCCAGGCATTAATGGCGAAAAACTGCTATTAAATGTTTTCGCCCTTTAGAAATAAAGAGTGCTGCGGTGCTGCTGAAATATGTACAGTACACACCATGGACACCTCTCTTATTTAAAACGAGGGACTAGATTTTTAAAAATAATATTCAATGTTGGTACAATCCCAAAATTTTGAAAAATAATTACATCTGTTTTAATAAAAGGCATAATGAACATAAAATGACCTTCACAATTGTGGCTAGACCCTTAGTCATAAGATAGTGAGCTGTCAACTCACAACTCACTACAGCTAGCGGCTTTTACCCTAGTTCTTGTGTCACTCACAACTCACTAAGTATAGCTAGCGGCTTGCACCCTAGCTCATGTGTCACTCACAGCTGACAACATGACTAAGGGTCAATTGCCGGCTTTGAACGAAACAAAATACAGATAGTCTTCTAAGTTGTTCTAGACAATCCTCATTAGAATAATTATTGTTTCGCTTATTTAATTCAACTGCACAGTACAACAGCCTCTTTAATTTGTCTTGTAAGTACTTGACTTTTAATCTTACTCAACTTCATGATTTTCATATCATCTCATTCATACAGCTAATGTATGTAAGTCATTATACCAACCGCTCTATACTGAAACGCACATTCTTCACGCTAAACAAATTGGTGGCTTAATAAACCCTAACAATATTTTAATTCTCCTTAACAGTACATAAAGTTATTATCTTAATGCGTCCATATTTACTTGCCTGCTTCGGATTACGCTGTGATTAATAACTAATTTAATACAGTGGTAGAGTTTACCCTAAGAGCATTATTAACAGAGGCAATATTTTTAAAACACCATCACCCACTGAACCATTTTCAACCCTAAACTAATTGAGGTAAGGTCGATTAGACCCAGTGCGTGTTTTTATAAAGGATTTGTTAATGGGCGTGAGACTGAAATAGTTTTTGTATAGTACACGTGTTTATGAGGAAGTTTGTATTTTGTGGTGGAGCTCTTAAGACTTAAGTTCGCGTCATGTGGTTAATTAGTTAATTCGAGAGACGCTATTTTGTACAGCGGTTGAGTCTACATTCTTTTGACAAATTTTAAACACATGCTCCAGTTATTCATATACTGGGCCAGAAGTGTCTTTTTTTATGTTACTATGCTGTTGATTGGCGTGTAATTATAAAATGCTTTTATTTATTATTGTTATTGAACATGCTCACGAGCTTGAACTAAAATCTTATTAATTTTAAACAACATGACAACAACATGTTTTTCATAACATGTGTAATTATCATCAAGTATTGATTAATTTATAGTTTCTTATAGGAGAATTCTGATTATTGGTAATGTGGTTATGTAACATTTTGTTTATTGAGAAATAAAATTATAAAGTAGTGAAATAAAGTAACAAAAATATTTCAATTTCCTTAACTGATAACTTGGAAAAAGTTCTTACATAGTGTATCAACAATGATTTTGTTTTAAGTACCAATAGATAGTTACTGGGAAGATCTTGTATTAGAGAAAAGTGAAAACTTCTATAGGTACTCATGGATTTGAGGCCATATAAATAAATATTAATTAAATACAACTTAAGAATCAGAACCAAAAGTTAAAAGGTACTAAGTAGTATTTAATTACTAACCCATCTTATTATAAATCATCTTAAATACACACTCGCAGCCAAGATAATTTTAACGTTTATTCTCCTGTTTAAAATGCCTAATAATTAATTATATACTGCGCAAATCCTACCCGTGACACGTGCAACACAATCGAATTATTTCTAACTAAGATCAGTAGGGCTCGCGGTCCTTTTGACCGCAGGCCCGCGGTAGGGTTAAAATGATTTCCGTGTCTGCCCGTCACGGCTGTCACCTGACACGGTAACCGGCGCCAACCCTAATAACCTTCTTTGAAGCTACTTACCGACAACGCTCTGCCGAATTTATGTGAATAATAAAATAATAGATAAAATACTTTAAACTTAATATGTCACAAACTTAGCTGCTAGACATATAAGAAAAACCAGTCAAAAGCGAGTCGGACTAGCGCTGCATAAATACTTACACTGCAGAGTAGAATAATTATTGCAGTTTTAGGTCATCGCCATCTTTTAACTGGTAGTGGAAGGATTGTAATTTTTCTGTGATGTAAAATATTGCAATTTCAGGTCAGCACCATCTCTTGACTGGTAGTGGAACTAATGTAATTTTTGTTGATGATTTCTTAAAAAGTGTGCTATTTAGAGATATTGTATTACATACAAACAATACTAGGATAGGATTCAAAGTTAATAAAGAGTAACTAAAACGTTCCTTTTTTTCTTTGCACCATTTGTTTCTTTGTTTCTCTTTATGTAGTCATAACCATTCGCTCAAGCTACCTAGAGCTTCCAGCATCTACACTGTGACCGTATTAATTCCGATTCATGAAGCCATAAATCCTAAAGCGGCTGCAGCAAATGCTGTTGTTCACTGCTCAAAAAACGCATACCACTGCCCTAGTTAAAGTTTCATCGCCGAGCCACGCGCTACATCGACGCTGTAGTGCTTTAACTGCAGGTGCATAGCAATTTGTTATATGGAACAACTCTTTTTAACCGTAAATATGTTGCCTTGTATTTTGTTGTGTGTATTAAAATTAAATTCTTTGCAGATGCAACCTCAAAGGAAGTGCACATTTACTTTAAATATTTTATACTTATAATCTCACAGAAAACAAAAAAAAACATTAAAATCATTAGTTACATAATCATGAAATTGTCACACTAACGTTTTATCTATTACCTTTTATTCATTATAGATCAATGGATCAAAACCTGCTTGAAACAAAGAAGGGAAAGATGTTAGTAGCTTTAAACCAGAGAAGCTATTAACTACTGAAAACTTAAATAAATATAAATTGAGAATCATAAAGAAAAATTACAGAAACACGTACTGGGAATATGAAAACAGTATGAATACATGAGTATAATTTGCCAAAAACTTCTCGTTTGTAGACAAACTACGGGATTATTTCCAACACCAGCCTTTTTAAACCTGTAAGACGTATAAGTTATAACTAGCTTCCGCCCGCGACTTCGTCCGCGTGGAAATTCGAAAAATCCTTACCCCGTTCCCATTCCTACTCCTAATCTAAACACACAATGACGTCTCCTACTTAAAATATCATTCATGATTATAACTTCAAAACTGACAGATTTTTATACAAATGTCAAACCCCCATTTCACTGCTCTAGGGGTTGAATTTGCCAAAATCCTTTTTTAGCGAATGTCTACGCTCTAATTACTATTAGCGTGCCAACTAAATTTCAGCTCAATCTGTCCATTAGTTTGAGCTGTGCGTTGATAGAGATCAGTCAGTCGCCTTTTATATATTTAGATTATAATGTGTGTCCTTAAACCGAACAAAACATAGATTTTGTGTTTCGTAAGCATCAATCAGTCAGGAGTCCAGAGCGAGCACGTACGGTGCAGCCGGCCAAAATATTAATATTCGATGCCGGTCAGGGCCGCCAAAAACGGAGAATTTCTCATCACTAGGAAATGTCAAACATAATAAAGTACTTGTAACCCGATTATCTTGGTCAGTCTCCATCTCCATCTCCATACATCTCAATCTAAATAATAAAAACTTATATTTTAATCATAAAATAATAGTTACTTATGCAACTGTTGTATAATCAGTGGTATTAAAAGACGAATGTGATAATAGTATCACATGAGTGTTTAAATACCTAATTATGTACAGTTGCATACAAGATTTTATCTACATCCATGATATGAATCCTCTATAAAAGGTTTTGAAACAGTAGCTTATAGCCAACATTGTCACAGTAACCATATCATACAAACGAGTGGCTGGGCGCGGGCGCGGAGCCGCCAGCATCCCGCGCGCGCCGCTGTGATAATATCCATCCAAACGAGTGTTATTATGTTGTACTGAATTTCATAATGCAAACCCGGCGGCGCGGGGGGGCTGGCGGCGCCCCCAGTCACTCGGAGGATGATATTATAGTTACTATGACACTGGTCGTTATAATATTGGCAGTAAGCTAACTGTTTCAGAACTTTATTATAGAGGATTTAAAGCATGGGTGTATAAAATATAATGTGATTCTGAAAGACTCCACGAAACAATATTTTACTCAACGCTTTGCACAGTACCATTGTTTTTTGTAAAATATTTCCTTTCAAATAATTTCCTACCTCACTATAATGCAATCAATTTCACACGCTGCGTTTCATAAACGCGACAGCGAAGAAAATACATTTTATCAAAGAACCTTCAGCGGAACAAACAAGGTTAACGACGAGACAACCCTGCAAAACCCAATACCTTGGGATGCTATTTATTTACGTGGCTATTACAGGGTTAGGTATAGGTTGCGTGAAATGTATACCACCTCCCCAGTCGCCGTGTTTTCTTTTTAAATGCCGATGGAATTTTAAAGGTTGTGGTCTTTTTACAAATTCATCGCGTCGAGTTGATTGAATGTTTGGTAAACAGGAATTTATTGAAACAAAAGTCAACGGTGTTATAAAATGTTCCACACAACTGGAAAACTCGATGCTTTCAGCTACTGTTATTTGCGGGATATGTGTTTCAGTGGTTGTTGAATTTTACCAGTGTGTACTTTTCATTTAACCATCTCAGTGACCCAATCCGTGGTCTCGTATTCAATTTTCTGGTGTATTTTCATGTTTTCTTAAATGGTGATTATCATTATACAGTACTATTTTATTTTGTATAAAATGTTGATTAATTGTGTACAGTACAGTTATTTACAATACTTTCAAAAAAAATGTGCTTTATCAAACTTAACTATTAAAATCAATAAAGCGGTAAACTGTCAAAATATTCTGGGTCTCAGCATGCTTTAACCAGTAAGCAATAAAACGTGTTTAGTTAACGATGCTCAAACTAATCGTAACTCCGGTATTGAGCCACTTTAACATTCAAAGCTCTCTACGTTAATGCCACCTACGCACTCATTAGAAATGCACCCACGAAATTATCATACAAATATTTTGACATTAGTAGCTAGGGGTGCGAGTGTGACATAAAGCTGTGTTCTAGAACGATAGTAATGCGTCTTTCATTCGTAAAGCAAAAAATATTTTTTCAATTAATACAATTTTATAAATATTTCTAAAATTATCACACTATTTATAACAACTGTTTATTTTTAATTCGATTATCGTTAAATTCAATTTATTTCAAAATAAACCTAAGGCTATTAATATTAAAAATGATTAACAAAGTGGAAGTGTTACATAATTAATACGATAATCATAAGTAAATCGTGTAGTAGTTTTTAATGCAGTAGTTTTGACACATTTACACAAAATATTTTTACTGTTTAATTTATTATTCCATAAACACAACACGCTCGAGGAGCTCGGTAGTACAGTGGTATAGCGCCTGGCCCAGCGATTTTGGAGGCAACTTTCGCAAGGGTCGGTAATGGGATGGGTGACCATTATCTCGAGCTCCTCCGTGCTTCGGAAGGCACGTTAATCCGTTGGTCCCGACTGCATTTGCAGTTGTTAGCACCAACCAATCCGCATGATGAGTCATGGCCCATCCTCCTTATCCACCCATAGGGAAGGTCTATGTCCCAGCCATTAAAATTGGCTGATGGTTAAGCACAACACGCACCTGATGCATTTTTAGTATAACTTCCAATGCATCACCATTTTCAAGCCGTTGTGCTAGGGGCTTTAAGTGTGAACATCGCAAGTGTCACTTTAATGCGCTCGATTTTTTACAATCATGCCGAAATATATCACTCCCCTTTAGGGACTTGGGAAGTGTTTTCGTTATGAGATAGAGTAAGGGCTATATAGTATTATCTGTATTTTGTGTTTAGTATTGTTAATGTTCAGTGACATGTTGTTTTTAAAAGATATACCTACTAAAACAACACCTAAATTAATAATATACGCGCTGTAATCCGTAAAAAGTGTTTTATTTCTAATATACCTATTTTATAAAAAAGTCACTTTGGTGATAAGTTGGTATTTAGTTTTATTTTTCCGACGTCCTCCGTGACCACGACATCATCTGCAACATGCGAAAACATCGGGAAAATAAAAAATAAAAACCTTTTGAATGCAAAAAACGGCATCGAAATCGACTCGGTAGTTTCCGAGGAAAATGGTAACAGACAAACATACAAACACACACACACACACACACACACACACACACACACACAACCTCTAACCCCAAACGCATATACCGTTTCGCCAACACATGTTCCGTCCGTCGTGGGTATAAAAGTCAGCTACGTTAACCGAACTATTTTTTTACAACCTATAAGAATCTACTTTATAAGTCATCATTTATTAGTGATCACGACCGGAAACTAAATTATACATGTGCTTAAATAATAGTCGACTTATCAATTAGTAGAATTCATTTCAAGATTCTGCACCATTATCTAGGCCTACACTTTTATTTAGTAACTCAAATGAAATGGACAGGTACTAATAAAGCACCAACAAATGTGCGATGAGATAAACCGACAAGGTACTAAATGGCTTAAATACTTACGCAAGAAATATTCACTCTTCGAAGTTACACGAACGTGAAATTACTTAGTTCAGAAAGGGAAATACAAAATTTCTACAGTAGATGCAAAATTACTTGACCTATATTTTAGTACCACGTTACTTGCGCAGTGGCAATTTTGGATACAAAAATGTTTAGTGCGCAAGCCTCATTGTTTATGGGTTCAAGTTATATTGCGCGAACTGTAGTTCTAATTAGCTATTATTGATAAGTGAAATAGATTGCATTGATTAATCCACGTAGCATTCCATCTTTTCGGCTTTTCGCGTTATGCCCAAACTTAAAAATAAAAATGAGAACCTCCTTTTTTTGCAGTGGGTTAAAAATATAAATTGATACAAATAAAAACAATACAGTACCATTCTATCCCACCCAACTTCATCCATAGCTCAGTTGGGTGAATCGGTGTGGCCATAATCTAAGTCCACTCGCCAATAAAACTGATTTAATAACCCATATTTTATCTGGCCACACCCAGGCTTAGTGGCTTTACCAACAAACGGCTTTTCTTCGGGTAAAATTTCAACTAAGGCCTTCTGGTTCTCGTAATACTTTTGGAGACATCCAGACACCAAATAAAAACACCAATTGGGTATCCATTTATTATTACAAATAAATAAAATTGTCGATCTATAACTAATTAACAATAAAGTAATAATAGTCATTAATAAAACTCAATCTTATATAATTGATAAAACTAAATGAAAAACATTTATAATATTTATAACAGTTAAGCGCCTTGTAAACGGTAACTAAACAAGAACCAAGGTAATCCTGGATTCCTTTTAAATTTAATATTCTTCGTGCTACGCAGCGTAACGCTTAAGCCCGTAAAGCAACGAAATGGCCTCTATAAAAAAGGAAAAGAAAATGGCGTACCCGCGGAAGTCAGGTGGTCGGATCCAGTCAGCATCATTAATTTCCATTCAGTGCCGAATAGCCCAAATATATCGTCCAAAAACCTGCCTCGAACGATGCCCACTTGTTATTGCGTGTTTTCCGAACCTGTCACCCTTGCTTGTGGACTTTTTTTAAAATGGGGTAAGTACTGGGTACTAAAAATATTAGCCACAAATGTTTTGAAGGTAACACCATCTTACATAAGTCTGACGTCATAACAACAGTTTAAGCTATGTTGTTTTCGCAGTTAGATGTAAGATAGCCATAGTTCCTCGGTGGTTGAGGATTCTGGGTGAAGTGCGTTTTACCCTTCGGCCTTATCGCCACTTATCATCAGGTGAAATGAAAGTCATGCATTGACCCATTGAAGATAAAATGTTACATCATATAGTATAGTGCAAAAATCTCTGAAACATCGAGAACATTTGTGATTGTATTATTACTTTACTTCGTGTTTGCATAACTTTTGTTTAGACTAAAATTAGGAAACATAACTACTAAAAAATGCATGCATAAAAAACATATTCAGAGGTTTTTTATCCCTATTTAATTTTAGTCACAAGTATTGTGTTGTGACATTGAATTGCACTCACACGGTCCCAGAATCGGCAATGAATGAGTTTATTTTTAAACCGATTTTGACTTTACAAGTGCACTTAATGTTTGTTTACTAAATCAAGAAAGAAAAATTAACAGAACACTGCAAATAAAAGAAAAAACAATAGCCTGTATCAATACCATTATTTAAAAATATTACCACCATTTATATAAATACTTTCATATAAAATCATGAATATAATTAGTGCAGACTGAATTAATGATGGTGTATTTTAAATATATATTTTTGGCAACAACTGAGTGCGGTAACTGGATTAAAAAACTATTAATTTTACACCGATAACATTTAATGATATTTCGTCCAAACTACGGCAAGAGATGAAAATTGCATTTAGCGGACTTGATACTCAATTAATTTGTAATTAATGAGCGAAATGGTGATATGATGGAATTCGCTGAAATTGCCATTGTCGCGTAAAATATAACTACTTAAAAACTGATATGAATGAATTCACCTGGGCTAATTCACGGAGGAGAATAAAATATACCTAGTTATTAATAGACTTAATTCATCTGTAGGTTTTTGAGGGTTCCGTGGTCAAGTCAACAAGGAACCCTTATACATAGTTGCGCCTTGTCCGTCCGTGTCGGTCCGCAGCTTAGCTCAGAGGCCCTAAGAAAGCTGTAATTTAGCATGAATGTGTATATTAATTACGTCGAAAAAGTGGTAGAATAAAATATTGAAATATTTTTTTTAGTGTAGGTACCCCCTACCAGGTAAACGATTGCTTTTGGAAACGTGAAAAAATTCAGGACAGGAGTACATAATATATTGAAGTTAAAAGGAAAACTATCACTGCTAGATAAGCTTTACAAGTAGTAGTCGATTAACTTACAAAATTAATATATATCGGAAAAGTTATCGTAGAACAAGTTACATTGAATAGTTAGGTATTAAGTAGTTTTAAGCGTTAGTTAGTTGTGTAAAACAGGAAGTAAATATTAGGTCCGACATACATTTGGCCAGTTTTTTTTTCAGATATTATTCAAATCTACTACTTATACCTACTAATACTTCAAATGTGAAAGTAACTCTGTCTGTTATATCTTTTCACGTCTAACCCGCTGAAGCATTTTTGTTGAATTTTTGTTGGACATTAGGTACCTTTTTTTTCGTGAAAATGAATGTCCGGGAACGAAATAGGGAATGAAAGTTCGTAGTGGGACCTAGAACAAAATCCACGCACCGAAGTTGCAGATGTGAATAAAAACGTTCGAAGTTGAGCAATATTCATAAAGTAAAAATAACGGCATTCATATTTATAGTGCCTTGCTCGAATCACTGCATAAAGTGGGCATAAATTAGCCAATTGTTATGAAAGGACATTACGGACATCGTGCCCACAAAAAAATATTTACATCCCGTCTACTGCGACAGACCAAGGACAGAACGTCTTTGCATTGTTTCCTTTCATAAGCATAACAATCAAATTTACATTTATAGGATTTAATGAGTCATGGCAAATTGAATTATTCATATAGTCGAAGCAATCGCTGCATGTATTAACGAAAAAGCTGCGCATTTTTCTCGAAATAATATAAAAGTCAGATGAAAATGTTGATTACCGATGGATCGTCTGTAGTGTCTTTTGTGACCAAAGGTCCCGGAATCTGATCCAGGTTTGTGTACAAAGAGCATAAATCACTTGGTTCTCGAGACATATAATTGTCTTTGCTTATGTTCTTATTTAGGCAAATGCCTAAGGTGTAGAGTCAGTTATGGCTTAGTTAGTTAGTTAGTAGTTAATACTCCGCACCTTACCTAGTTATTTTGTGGCCATGTATGTACAAGCTCTGCGTAGTTTGAGACTAAATAATTGGTGTGAATTATTCGGAATTGAGCTTGGCAAGTTTTTTTTTAATATAACATACATTATGACTTAATTTTTTCATTTTTTCATTCATTTCATTTGTTGTTTGTTTTTAAAGATTCGTATTAATTATCACGCGCAATTTATTTCGTGACAGGCACTGAGCAAGTGATCAGTACCGTGGTGACAGGCAGGCCCGGGGTCCGATGACTCCATTCTCTCACTAGTCTCGTTCGGAAAGGAGGCATGGCGCCGACTCGCGGATGCAAATGTAATAATGTTTTAAGCAGATTTATTATTTACAATAATTTTATAAATACTTATGTATTAAAGTGAAATAAAAACAGTTGGTTTTGGAATTACGGCTTCTAGAATGGTAAAGGTATAAAAATGAACTTTTTTTCATTTCTCCCACATCCATTACACAAAACATATTTCGGCAAAACGTGTCTCCTTTTACGTAACGCTTTAGCATATATTTTGCACAAAATACTAGTATCGCAAACTCCCTTAATTCGGAACTACGCTTTTCACAACAATGTAATTACATCGTATGCAACAGTTTGTTAGTATATTGTTCATTATCTAGTTATGCACCAGCTAGTACGGTGCAGTGTTATCCCGACCTTATTATCGTTCGATGTCTAATGACCTGGCAACATTATGTGGACCAGGAATAAACGGGGCCCCAATTTGTAACCTTGGGGAACTCGCTCGGAAATTATTGAGCCGCTTGTGGTGTGTTACAGGGATTGAGATTCCGTCAAATTTGCGTTACAATATTCACAGGAATATCGCTCTAATATTACCAAAGCGTTTAAAAATAATTACACATTCACTTTGTTTATTACTTACCTTGAAAAATGATAACATACATTTTCATTTACATTTGTTGATGCGTTTTCATTAACGTGGGGAAAAAAGTTTGACTCATTGTGGTAGTAAAACTTCTGTGCATTAGCGAAACTAAAGTCATTATTTAGTAGTGTCTTGAGAAGTTTTGGTCCGCCTATTTACTTGTGTTTATGTCTCTCTTTGGTGCTATGTTGCCTATAATTACAGCAGATAATAGGCTGAAATGTGGATATGGTTTCTACTTAAGTTATGAGTGTAGAGTACACCCCAGATAATTATCAGCTTTACGAGTAAAACTATTGCAGACAAAAATAAGATATGATGTAATGAATGTAATGATACAAGATTTTAATACATGAAAATTGACTATTGAAGTTAAATAAAACTCAAAAGCTTAAACAAATTAATACACCTTAATGACGTCATTCAGTTTTTTTCACGAAAACATCAGTTGGACACGCTGAGAACAAATTCGTTCAACACTTTTCTTCAAACAAATTTGGTTGAATAGAGCTGTCATCATAAACGTTAACTAGAGCAGTGTTGGCGTTTCTTAAAAAAAGTAAATGTTGCCAGTTTTTTAAGTGAAATCTGCCGAAAACGGTAACGGACGAAAAATGTAACGGACGCAAAATATTTGGAGACAATGGTTTTGTTCATATATAAAAGTTACAATCACAATTTACGTTTCCTACATTTATGTCACCCTATTACGGAAACACAATAATTTGTATATTCTTAACTTAGTACTCATCAATATCCAATCCAAACAAAAAGCCACTCGAATTTTGTATGGAACCAGAACGCAGTGTTTTAAAAAATCTCAATTAATTTAACTGTGTAAATACATTAAATTTAGATTTTTCGCATTCACAATGCTATTTTTTATATTAAGATAAATAATATTAGAAAAAATACTGTAATATTAGAATAAATAGTATTTTTTCTAATATTATGTGTAAATACATTTTACAAACATTGTTTTTATTTTTACAGAGAAATTGTTAACTTAATTATGACGATAATTCGTTCATAAAAAGTCGTCACCATTTTTTTCATAATATTACTCAAAGGACATTGTGAATCATACAAAACTGGCAAAGTTAGTCGGCCATATCCATGTGACGATAATTCGAAATACCCGAATCCGCTGGAATCAATGTAATTCGATTATTATAATGATATGCTTACTAGGTGGTACTCGGATATTCATTTGTAATTAGTATTAGTGCACTAAATTAGCACCGTAATAAACATTATTTTTGACTACGTTTCAGGATTGAAGTTATGTGATAATGCTTTTATTATTAACTGACTTCAAAAATTTAAAAGGAGGAGGTTATCTATTTGTCACGTATATTTCTTTTTATGGATGTACATCGATTACTCGAAGACGGCTAACCCATTGAAATAATTCAAACGTCATCCCATGTTGGTCCCATTTTTTGACATTTTGAAACCGGTTCAGTAGTTTTTAGGAAATCATGAAAATATTGTCCTTTTCGTTACCATTATAGTGAACTTATACGGATGATCGACCGTAACTGGGCCAATCAACTTTTAAGGCACTCCTTTCTTGTCCCTACTCTAATAAAATCGTATTATATACAACTCGGTTTAAGCCTTATATTATTCTACATTCATCTAAAATTAGATGCCTTTAGCAATGCGAGAACTAGAGCTTACAATAACTTTTTCAAAAACGTTTTATAGCTAGTATCTCAGGAGAACAAAATCGCTCTCCATACAAAATCAAGTAGCGCGAAAAGGCTTACTTTTCTCAAAGAAGGTTGTCAAAGTGCTGACAAATATGTTTGCTAACTTTATAGGTCACTGACCTCCATTAAAATTTTGTTATAGTTTGTTAGTGTTATAGGTACTTACTTGATTTCGGTTTTGTTTTGTTTTTAAGGGTCGGTTCCTATATTCGAAATCGATTCGTTTGGCTTACGGACGGTAGTTTTTTGACATTAAGTCCATAGTAAATGTGTCAAATTCTACCAGCCGTAAGCAAAACAAATATAGGAATGGGGGGTAAATCAAATATAAAAATCCTACAATTGCAAATTAGTAACAGTATTGTCCAATAATCATAAATACTGAAGCTCTTACACAACCTTCAATGTGACATTGAGCAATTACAATTGCAGTTTTTCTTTTTTCTCTAAATTTAGCCGGTTTTCAGCTAAGCCTTGTATCACGAGATTTGGCAACAAGCTGACGTTTTATCGGCGAACTCTCTAGCGCTTGACGCTTTGGAGAAATTGCATACGAAGCCAAATGCCGAGATAAACGCCTCCGCGACTTTGCCAAAATTAGCGATTAATCTCGTGATAACGGAGGCCGTTGATTATATATAACACGTTTACGTTACATAGTAGGCATATTCTGTTGTCACTTAAACCCAGAAAATCACAAGTACTACAATATGGCGAATCAAATACACAACGTGTTACAAAAATACCTCTAATGCCGAATATGGTAGATAGACACTATCAAACTGAACAACTTTTACTATGTGACCAACTTTGAAATCGCGAAAAAAGAATCAGCTGTTTCATACAAAAATTAATTACGAAAATATCAAAATGTATGAAACAGCTGATTTATTTTTCGCGATTTCAGAGTTGGTCCCATCGTAAAAGTTATTCAGTTTGATGGTCCCTATCTACCATATTCGGCATTAAGGGTTTTTTTGTAACACTTTGTAAATGTCGTGGGCCAATCGTTGAACTGGGCCAATGGAGATCTGTCTGGTCAGATCACGATGCCGGCATTTCATGATGTGCCCAATCAAAAATTGGGCAGATCGTTAGAAGCAACCTATTCGTTGATTTGCCTTACTAGACCCTCGACATATACACTCAGCGAACTAACCATTACATAGTTGTTCCGTTAGATGTCCAGTAAAAAAGGCATAGTGTATACCTCTTAAATGACTCTACTGATATAGGTACTCAGATTCATTAAGTACCCGCCGCTTTAAATTCAGATTAAATCACCGCATTATACAATTTCCATACAATATATTCCAGTAAAAAATAATTAGATGGCCACAGGATAGCAATATTGCGCAGTAATGGTGTTTACCAACGCAACGTACTCTCAACAACCGACCAAGTTTGAAGGGTCCTATAGCTGAGGCGTAATCAAACAATCGGGTGTTTATTTAAATCGGCAGGGTTACGTTAATAACTTAATTTGTTAAGGAGCTTTTATTAACATAATTCAGTGATTATGGGAGCGTGACAAATGGCTTTAGATTCTGATAAACTTCTCCAACTCATGACTTGTACCTACATAAAAAAACACCGTACGAAACCCATTGTTTGAAATAAATAATAACTATTTGTTCGTAAAATGTTGGGGAACCTAATTAGTAGTTTTAATTATAATTAATTTACCACTGGTTTTGTTGTTGAAACTCATTTAATGATATAATTAAATGTCATGAGTGGTATTATAACTGTAATAACACATGTTGCGCTGTCTAGTTTTATGGCACTTATCTTGTGCATCTAAGGATGCACTTCTATAGGTAATTGGTTTTTATTATAGTAACAGTACGTTGCCTATAATTAATTTAATCGTCCATCATAACTAAATGCTAACTAAATAAAAAAAAAGAAATACAGATATTAAAGAAGATGACAATTGTGAATGATGGACTGTATATGCTGGTAAATTAAAGACAGCTACGTAATGGAAATAAATATAGGTATATTATACGGCACTAAAACAAAAAACACAAATTATTACAATCAAAGCAAAAACACAAAGAAGAAAAGCCGACGTCAAACGTGACATATTTTAACCCAAAGACAAAATTCCTATCAAAAAGGTGCGTTATGCACAACAATATTCACCATTTTCAAAAAAGCTTACAGTAACACAAATCCCAAAGTCACACACTCCTACTTACAAATCATAAGTAAACGACCAACTTGTTAAAGGATCATTGTTAAACCATTAACAAGAAGCGAAGGCAATAATCCCTCTATTACAATACAATGGAAACTTGAAGCCCTAACTTCAAATAGTGTCGCCTCATATCCATCTTATGTACTCGAAATAAGTGTCAATTTTGATTTACATTTTAACACGACAGGCACTTGTCCACGTCCATTGCTACCCTGATGAATAAAAATGAGCCCGATGGCATTGAATTAAACGGTTGACATTGTGACTATAAGAGTAGTGACTTGACAAAAAGTTAATTCGTTCAATTTGAAGAACATAAGTAATCTACTGGAGAAACTACGAGAAATCGTGTTTAAAGCTTTATTTTTTTATAAACTTATGGTATAAAATTCATGATAAATATAAAAGCATTTCACCGAACTAGTTGATGCAAAGCAATTCATAGTTAGATTAAACGGCAAACTCAATTAAATTATGTAAGATAGTATTTACCTAGCACTTGATATTAGTTACAAAACAAACTCACACATGCTTAATACTCTACCAATTATTGGGTGTTAACCACTAGACCCAGGCACTTCCCAGGTCCAACAGCTTCTTTCTGAAGCAAGAAGCAACTCGAGATGATTAATATAAGTACCCATCTGATGATTAGATGGCCACAGGATTGTTCAATAGAAATCGTAGGCCAAGTTTTAATACGAAGCCTTTGCACCCGAACTCTTTTAAGAGCCTCAAATTAACTGTAAATCGAATAACAGCTTCTCATGCCTTTAATGCCAAAATACTATTTATTTTACCAAATCTTATTTTTAAAGAAACTGCTTGTTCTTAGGTTGCACGTTCCCGCCGCGGTGGCATGGCCGCTGGTTCCAGTCCGGGGTGATCCAGCCCATCATCATAGAGGGTGACCGCCTCTCCAACAAGGGCAAATGTGTCTCGTCTGAGGGAGACAAGTTTCTTATCGTTGACGAGTAAGTTTACCAACATTCTTGTCATAAAACTAAAAATTGTAAGCGATGCATTTCAAGGAGTGGGCTCCGGTTGAGTTGAGTTCAGGTTGAGCTCGGGTCGTGTGTTATCGTCCGCACACAGACATTGAATAAAACTAGGTAGCACTACCAGCGTTCAGCTCCTGTAGAGGTATCGAAGTGCTCGAATTTGCTTACAAAACTGAGTCAATTTACAAGCACTACTATTAGTGAACAAAGGGGATGATAGAGAGCAGAATAAAGCGGTTATTCCGCTCGAATTGGTCCGGTTGGATCCGGTACCCCAAAATGGGGCAATACCTTATAGAAGACCGCAGTCCAATAACTAGTAATATTGAACCTTTATGTAATGTTGAGCCTCTGTTGAGGAGCATAATTATCAATGCTGTATTTTTTTAAATGTATAGAATTTATACCCACAGTAATAGCACAGGGTAAATGGTTAATTATTTCTGTGGTAATGGTAAAACAAACTGAACTTTAATAAAGTTTGAGACAGTTTTCTGTAACATTACTTTTAAAGAATATATTGAGTCGGACAGACTAATAGAATTTCTTTTATCAAAGTGAATTATTTTTATAGTAGTTGCAGAATTGTATCATACTTAGATTCATTTTGATTTTTTCATTTTCAGAAAAGGCTGTTATCGTTGTGTTGTGATGCATGAAAAGCATCAAAATGTTCTACAGTATAAAGAAAGTAAGTATGATTACCTAGATTAAATATTATGTTATTAAAATTGTATTTGGCTTTAAAACTAACATCCAAATTACTCTGAAAAGTTCTGAAAAGCAAGAAAAAAATTGTTCCTAATGTTATCAAAATGGGTCAACATTTGTATATACAAGTCTTAATAAATTTTTAAATTAATCTATGACACAGAACCACTTGAATGAATTTGTAACCTGAAACTTTAAACAAACAATATTAGATAGTCGGAAAAGTTCACGGCCTTTTTGTACTAAACATAATAGGAATATCACAGCGAGGAACATCTTTATCATCAATTATCAGACCTGAAGCAGCTGAGCAATTTTTTCAATAGTATTCGACAAAGCATCTTCTCCATTAACATTGCAAATTATTCTTTGCGCACTAGCAGCATTTTTTTCATTAACCCTTATCGAAAAACATTTAATAAAAATGGTTAAATTATGAAAAAGTAAAACAATTATCAATTTGTTTCAATTTTACCGCTATTACTAGAAAGTCAGCTGTCCAACAGTATAAGTATTACATTCCCGCCTAAGTTTAGTATTGCCAGAGCAAAATTCACACTTCAAAAAGGCCGCGAACTTTTCCGACTACCTGTATAAAAGCACTTTTCCGACTACCTGTACAATATTCATGTTGTCAATGCTAAGTAATTATTATTTTCATTGGTAGGAGGAAATGTTCAAATTCCCGTTAGATTTATGTTAGCGATAATAATACAACTTAGTTTATTAACAGTTTCATTTTCAAAAGCTCCCAGTTTAATTTAGATAATGTACTGTCAAGTACAGGGTTTTAGATCCAATTTATTATCTACGGAGCATTATTGCGGCAATACAGTCGCGTGAAAATTTCTCCACGAGAAAATCCATAAATTTAATATGCTATGGCGTGCGTGCTCCTTGTTCGATTTCATATACGTTTATGTTACATTAAATATAATAGAAAAGTTAGGAATAATATCCTTTTTTTAATTAAATTAAGAGTTTGAAACAAAAGTCTATGCGTTTAAACTAAACAATGCCAAAACATAAATTACCTAACTACTTTAATGTTAGAAAGAAATAACGTCAACATTCGTTTCAACACATGACGTGACATAAAATAAGATCGATCCTAAAGTACAGTTACTATTTGATACCACATGTATCAAATAGTTGATGGATTAGTAAAAGGTATGATCCAAAATGAAACTCGACGTTATATACTCGTTTCTTCATGCTAAATTATAAAAATATGTTTTTTAGTTAGCTTCTGTGGTTATACATTTAAAAATCAATTATTTCAATAAGTTTACGCTTTCTTTACGTTACACGTCGACAGCAACTACTGGGTATTTTATACTATAAATTTAGCATGTATAAGTACTTGGTTAATATTATTTATTAGGATGTGTTTGTCATTTCATTACAATAAGGCAATTTACCTTTTCGTTTAATAGAACTTTTTAAGACAATAGAGGTCGAATGTATTATTTGTGGTAGAAATTGGAACATTACCAAATAATGTTTGAACTGTACGGTTACAAATGACTTGGTGTTTACTAACGGTGAGTAGCTTTATTGTAACATCACAACTTCGAAAGAAATACTCACTATAATAGTACTTATAATAATCGTTATTTCTACCTTTTATGGTACATATCTCAAATAGTTGTTTGGTATTTTGTAGTTAACTTCAAAATCTTCCTTCGTAATTAAAATAAAAACTCCCGAATTTATTACGTTTGAGTAACCTTTTATAATGTATCCATCTAGTGATAAACAAACGACAAATAATGAAACTAAATAATTGCCTTAGTATCTCCAAGAAATATGGGTCGAAAATGCATTCACTGAGTCTAATTACAGATGTTTTATCTCACGAAGGCGGGGCGGGTATGAATGTTATTAGGCGTGCGCATGCACATTGTTTTAGTGTGCGTCTGCACGCTCTCGTATTACGCACACTAAAGTAATGTGCATGTGCACGCCTAACAACATTCTTATCCTACCCGCCTTCGTGAGATAAAACAACTGTACCTTAGTCAATAAATTGATACTTCATACTGGTCACAAAGAATCACGTTTAATTGCATAATGTTTCCTTTAGAAAATGTTGATCGTTACAGTTGTGTTAATAAAAAAACAACTTTGTATTAGCAACAGAATAAGCTGATCGCTAACATTTTCTTTCACATCCCAGCGTTCTGCTACCGACGCGACGCGCTGCCGCACCTGTGCACCCTCATCACCGGAGACGCTCTCCTCTATTCCATGTTCAGGGAGAATGCTGAACCCGTCGACTGCCCGCTCAAGGGGCCCTTTTCCTTTACTTATAACAGGTAAGAATCACACAGATATAATAATATTTATTTCAGTCAAGGTAGTTTTCTATCCCCCCGACTATGAACTATCATCATATCAGCCGCACGACACCCACTGCTGGGCCCTCCCCCATTTATCGCCACAACCATCGGTCCTGCGCTATGAACTAGGGTCAAGGAAATAAATCCATGTATAAACTTTCCAACATTATTAAACAACTGTCATGGATATATTCAGCCAACACTGCTGTTTAAGTCGGTATAAATAATGAAATGTTGAGCAATGGGTTGAGAAATTTTTATCTCACATCTTTGTATAAGTATTGAAATCAGGTCTTGTGATTGTGATAAGGGGAACGCTTCCAAAAAGGCAGCTGGTAGAGTTTCTAAATCTGATCAACTTACTCCAAGGAACATACATAGGTCAAAATGTTTCTTTTTCTCCTTTACACAGTCGGTCGTCTGACCATTTCGTTTTTCGGCCTTGTTCCTTGGAGAAAATTGTTCAGTTTTCGCAACTCTACCACCTGTATTTCTTTCAGTAGCGTTCTCCTTACACCCTGTATAGTAACTGATTTATCAATTGACAGTGACAATGTGTGTATGAAGGAAGGTCTCACGTACATCATATGCCTTTATGATGTACGAGAGACCTTCGTTCAGTCAATTAATTCTATAGGATAATTTTAATTACGTTTACACGAGTCACAAAACAATTGACGAAGACATTAGAGATGAGGCGAGTGATATAGATGGGTATCGCAACGCAGGCAGAAATCCTACGAACTATAGATATGGATACCATGATGCTATTTATTCATTGATTATACAGGCTTACAGATGTTTAAATAATTTAATTTGTAATTTAAATGTTTTTGAAAACTTGAGAAGAAGAAGGCTTTATCAAAATCTGTCTGCAATCCCAAAACTGTACGAAAAGCTCATCTGACACTCAAATTGTCATAAAGCAGCTAAAGTCATCAAACAAACGCAGCGACAGCAGCCGTCACGTCTCCAAAATGAGCTCCGACAGTCGTAGTCGCAGATAACGCGCGTCAAGCAGAAATCCACCCAACTACAATACATATAGCTATTAATTTCGACTACAAGTTGTCAATGTGTCACCAAACTTGGTGGCAGTTCGATAACTATTTCTAACGAGTATTCTGTAACAAATCAATGGAGTTCGATCTAAGTTTCGGTGGAGATTTTGGCAGGTTTACTGAATTATTAAAAGTTATATTTATCATTTTACTTCACGTAGGTACCTATTGTTCTTTTCGTGGATATTTTAAAGTCAGTTTAGCTTTCTATTTTCAACGAAGTGACAGATGCCGCTGTCTATCAGTCATACTCAGAGCTGCTTTCGTTACCGATATTTTGTGTGTAAGAAATAAAAATACATATTTTCAAAATTTTCTAATAAGTATAAAGAGAAAAAAGCTATGTTTCGCATTTTATCGTCAGAAATATCATTAACGTGAAACCACAAGTAGGTTAAGATGTTATATCATAATATCATATCGAAACAAAATAAAACAGCTTGAAGATTAATAAGAAAAACCTCCCTCGTTACCTCATTCAAGGTTGTCCCGAATGTTAATTACAAAAGTGGATGAATATAATTAATCACCGGTTGACATCCCTAATGGAGGATGGAGTGACGAGTGGCGTCGCAAGACTTAATTAGTGTCCGAGGGCCGTGTGTCGTTAGTTCCACGTCGAATTTGTTCAACGCCCTCTTGCGGGGGGTTAACGAATCACCCATCGCTTAACTTTTCAATTTTTTCGTAAATACTATTTAATTAAAGAGTTATGAAATAGGTAGGAATCAAACAACTGGATAGTATCAGATAAGTATGTTTTATTTCTTCAACTGGTTTCTTCCTTAACTCCTCCCACTAGGTACGATGAAGCTACGCAAGCACAAACAATAAATTCCGATTCTATTAACTTCCAGAGGTCACGGCGACTGCAAGAGCCCCGTGTCTTCCATCGAGAGCTGCACGGAGGACTCTCGCCTGCTGCTCAACTACCAGGCCTGCCCTGATGTCCACGGATCTGAGAGCACCGGTAAATATCGCTATGACACAAAGGTTAAATTCTAAACAAATGAACTGTCCTGTTAATTCACAGATAACTTGGAAGACCATCGCACACATTTATCATTTATTACCATTACACTATGTACTATCGACAACACTTCCGATTTACCACTCCTAAGGTTAAAATCAATTGCACGCCGCGCCGTCACTAACATACGTTTAGTTCATGCAGGGGCGATACACGCGCACGCGAATTATTCTGCTAAGGGTTTAAGCATGTGAGTTGCCGATCGTACATCCAATAGCTTAAGTACCTTCTGTCTAATCTATTTCTTAAGACAGCAAGAAAATCTGATAATATTCGTCCTAGGACTCAACAAATAATATTCACCTTTAGTAAATCCAAAATAACAAAGAAAACTGCTTTTTTATGAGCTCTAATTTCAATCTCTCTATAAAACTCGACTTTACATTACTTTTAAACAAATTCAAATCTAATTACATACTAAAATCTCCTCTTTCAAAAACATAATATTTCATCATCGAAAAAGACTAGGCATTCCCACGAGAGCTACTTCAGAAAATTGCTCACAAATGAAATGGGCAATCTTCCAGAGGTGGCAGAGCAGCCGGGCCTCGTTAAACGGCGTAGATTAAAATAACTGAGTTGTTGAAGTGACAATTCGATTGTGAAGGTACACAAACTGCGAAGGTACTGATAAAATAAATCTGGAACGATTATTTGACTAATACTCAAATCAACTTGGGTATCAATCATTTTATTGAATTGTGAACATCTACACGTAGTTAATTTATCAGTAAATTTTATAAAGGTTATATTTATTAAAATATCTTGTTGTATTTCCTTGGGATTATAAAAATGACATTGACCCCTTAGTAAATTTAACCAAGATCAATATTATTCAATTCAATTCAAAAAAGTGTTATAAGCTTAGAATAATAACAGCCTAGAACGATAGTTATCTACAAGCGCACTATTAAAAGTGAGGCAAATAAAACTGAGCCCAAATGGCTCAGTTTTCAGATTTTTATCCTTCAAACGTTACTTCGTACCTCTAAGAATGAAAAAGTTTAAACTTCCCTACCTTTATGGGATAGTTACTTTTTTCTTTTTTTTTAAGTTTTTTTATTTTTAACTTTTTAGTGGTGGGTATGTAAGCGTGTATGTATATTTTAACTTTATATAATATTTTCAATGAAGGCAGTGCCCATAACACAATTTCCAAATTCACGCTGTTTGTTTTTAAGGAGTTCCGTTGTGCCTTCGTAGTTCAAGTCTAGTCCAGAACATCGCAGACCATAGCCCGCGTTGTTTTGGATTGTCATAAACCTACCAATATCTCAATTACTATACATATCATATTTGACTTTGAGGAGTTCCCTTGTGAATCTTCGAAGTCCAATGTGACTCTTGAGGTATCTTTTCAAACAAAAAATAATCATCTAAATCTGTTAATAAACAAAGTTATGTCTAAAAATCAGTAAAAACTCGTGCGATGGTAAGCTAAATAATTGATAATTTTCAGGCTTATGAAAAAACTACTGACCAGATCTCTGTATATTTTTTATGGAACCACATCTTAACTATGTTCTTTCAGACAAATAAGAATTATTTAAATCGGTTAATAATTGGTGAAGTTATGGTAAAACATACGTAAAAAAACCGGCAACTTGATAACCTCCTTCTTTTTTAAAGTGGGTAAGAAACCGTTACCTTTTATTTCAGTAGTAGTTTCATCCAGTAAATCCATAAAATCTATAAACATTAAAATAAAACCTAGCCCTTTCCCGACCGCATTCCTATTTTTACGGCGTCGTCGCATTGTCTCGATCTCGGCTAAGCCGATCTATTCTTGGGTATTCAAATCACTACTGTATAGATACTGGATAAGAACATTTTAATGCAACTTTAGAGCTTTGTAAAACCGAGCTAGTAAGTCCATCTGTAGATCGTAAAAAGATAAACAACTTTCGCAAAAGCTGGATATTGGATAAGGCCTTAGATTTGTTCGGCCTCTGTGTTTTTGTTCAGGTTGATTTCCTAATTGGACAAATTGACCCATGCTGATACCTCTTCACTTAATTGGCAATTTTAATTAAGAAAAAAAATTGAAACCAGTCAAACAATGCTGCGTTTGCTTCAAAAAGAGCCAATTATTTCGTTGATCGTTGTTCTAATCATAGCAGTATTGAGAAATTTATTAATTCAATATACTTTGAATTAATTATTGCGACTGGAAATTCTGAAATATTTAATTTTAAATACACGACAAACATAAAACATTCCTCCATTTTCATCGAAAGTAAAATAGGTACTTATTAAGTTAACATTATTATTGTTGAATTCTAGTGGAAGAGCTAGAATGCTTGGCGACATGGAAGGAGGGCAGTCTCCGATTCCTGGTGGGCAAGCTGCACCACAACCACGCCACCAGCAACGAGGACCGGTACCGCTGCTTCGTCTACGAGAAGACTAATGGTATTGGTAAGACTTAGAGCGCCTTTAGTTTTTTTAACCTTATTCGATCCTGATAATTCAAGCAACGCCTACTCTTAAGATTTCCTGATTTTCGTGTTATTTTCTACTGGATATGAACGTTGATGGATGGATCAGACGTTTCCCATAGTCAAACAGATTGCATGCCCCACTGACCTCTTTCTAAAATGGCATAATATATTTGCTTTCTCAATTTGATAATGTCGTGTTTAGTACATAATACGCTGTTAGATACGTAGGTAAATATTTATTCATTTATATCTATTATTCTAACAGAAAAGTTGTTGATTTATTAGCCCGTCTTTTTATTTCTTTGGACATATGACTCATCAAACCAGATTTCCTCAAAAAAATCCCTTTTAGTTTGGTTTATACTACCATTAAAATCCAAAAAGCTGCTTTGTTCGTTTCAGTTAGGACAAAAATGCTTTCGTATGTCTGTTCCGCTGTCCGGCTTTCTGGCTGTCCGTCTGTTCTCCTCTACAGGTCACATTTCTCAACCGATTCTCGTGAAATTTTGTGAGAAATAGTAATTATATATTTCTTTCGATTCATTTTTGGCGGAGATATGGGGAAAATTATATTTCAGCCATTTAGAAAAATTTTAGGCTTTACACAGCCACTAGTCAAGAAATGAAGTTCTACAAATTTTATTCCACATATTTTCTCGTATCACAGCGTCAGGCAATGGCGCCAAGGAAGGTCCCAACAACACGGGCGGCGTCGAGTACAGAGTGGCACAATCTGGTGACGCCACCTGCAATGGCCTGTTCAGCGCCACTGAGGGGTCTAGGACGATGGCTTTGAAGCGAGGTACGTAGACTTAAAGGGTTCGGTAATTAACGTCAGTGATCGTTTGATGGATTGAAACATAGAAGATCCTTTACTATAGATTTCGGTGTAGATTCGACTCGAACTCGAAGAACCGAATAAAAAAGACATAGTGTCGTTACAGATATAATTTATGAGTTTACTGTTAAACTTGACGACTAATTTAAAATTTCGAATATACAGTTAATTTGTAATCGCACTATCCTCCAGCCTTGATGACAAAATCTTCGCCTAACACTAAAAGTTCAATTCCAGTGTCAGTGCGCTTCAACTGCCAGTTCCCATCTTGGATGACGTTCTCTCACACGTGGCACACGTTGGACTTCAGCAGCAACTATACGTTCTACCAGCGGAACGCGACGCTGCGCATCACAAACCAGACGGGCGCTGACGTGAAAGTTTACTGCGTCAATGTGAAGGCCAGCTCGCCAAGCGGGAACTCTGTGGCACTGGTCGCGCATTGGCAACATCACTGGTAAGTTCTCCTTGTATTTCAATTCAACCAATGGCTTCACTCCTCATAAGTGGAAGAATGTTTGCTAATGTTGGCACACGCTGGACTTTAGCAGCAACTACACGTTCTACCAGCGGAACGCGACGCTGCGCTGAGGTCAAAGTCTGTAGCACTAGCACTGGTTGCGCATTGTCAACATAATTTTCCTTCGTCAAGGTCTAGTGCGTCAACGTGAAGGCCAGCTCACCTAGTGAGTACTCTGTAGCACTGGTTGCGCATTGTCAACATCACTGGTACGATTTCTTGGAATATTTTTCGTGTTATCTATTTAAATTCCCCGTTTTTACCTCTTGTAATTTTTTCTTTTTCTGGGAAAGGATTTTTTCCCATTTCCTCCATTCCATTAAGCTACAATTATCAATATGCTAGGAATTGTTCACCAAAGTGCCAATTTTCTCATTATCATTGGGATTTTCCAATTATTATTGGCTTCAACTGGCACTCTTATTTTATGTAACCCTGATCCGGACAAATTTGCATTACCAAACGGTGTTTGTGTGTGAGGTAGAGATACGAAGTCCAGTTAAAATTGATTTTTTACCTTCACAATGTCTCTAACACCCGTTTGCACTAAACTTAGGAATCGCCTAAGTTTTTTCTTAACTACAACTCGACCAAGATAAATAGGCGCAAGAAAGCTGCATGACAGCTAAGTTAATGACACCGTTTTAATTTGGTCAAGTTGTAGTTAAGAAAAGACTTAGGCGATTCTTAAGTTTAGTGCAAACGGGCATTATTCTTATTTGTTGTCGGTAGTGTATCGCGATACGTGTGCGTGGTGCTGTACCGGCGCGACACGTACATCGCGGAGCTGCAGCGCGGCGCGCCGACTGCTCGCCCCGACGACGCTTGTTCGCCGCATCATTTCAACGCTGTTACAGCGCCTTATGTCACGCTAGTTGGTACGTGGAGTTTTAGGCTAATCTTTTTATACCCAAAGGAGAAGCGCTTGATCATAACTCCACTAAAATTAAGTGACAACAAACTCGAATGTGGAAAGGCATTTTATCGGGAATTTTCTACTGACTAGAGCCTTAGATCGACCTCTAGTTGCGTGAATACAACAGATTAAGGTAGCTAGTCTGTTTCTTTGAATCAAACACAGGACCTTTGTGTCTTTTTGTTTTATTCCAGCTATTAGCACCCCATCCCACGACGCGCAAAATGCCATAGTCTATGAACGATACCCTCTTATAACGCCCATAAATTTTAGGTATACGTCTGCAAGAGAGTTCTCTGTATTTTCTATAGCACTCCTTTTTCCACCGCATGTAGAAAATAATCTACAACTTTTTTCTTTTGATTCCAGCGAGCAATCCAGAATCGAAAGTATGTCCATACTCCGGAAAATACAGCATACAAAACAGCAGGCATCAGAGAAGCGTCAGATCCTCAGAAACAATACATAGGAGTAAGCGAGAGGAAACACTCTCTGAACATAATCGTAGGGTTATCGGTACTAGGTTGTTCAATTTTAGCGTAAGGAACATGTCCGATGCTCCCATACTGAGGAGCAGGCGGCAGGCGGAGGACATGGCCTGCGCGGTCAGCAACTACAATAGACTTGAAGTCGGATGCAACTCTGTGAAGAATATGGAGTTCTATTCAACTTGTGAGAATAAGGAACTGATGACAGGTGAGAGATTTTTCTTATTTCCTTGCATTGCATGACTAGGTTAGGTACACCATAATTTAAGTTGCTTCCTAAGAAAGTCACAAATCTTTTTCGTTTTCGCTTCCGTTTGCTGCGAAATTTGTGTGTGTGTGTGTGTTTGTTACTTCTTTACGCTTAAACGGCAGGACGTATTTGGAATTTGGATGAAATTTGGCATACAGATAGTCTATAATCTGGATTAAAATAATTATCGTCGTCGTGACTAGTAAATAATAATCGTGGGCGGCTGCTAGTAGATAATACTCCCGTGATCCACTAAAATCCATTGTAAAGATCCGTTTACGTATCGTTTGTGCAGCGTACACGTGCCACGGCGGGTGGTACGAGAACGGCGTGTCGTTCGTGGTGACGACGCCCGTGACGCGCGACAGCACCGCCGCGCGCCGCTACTGCTTCGTGTCGCGAGACGCGCGCGGCGCCGCGCTCGCCGTCGCACGCTCGCCCGCCAACTGCGAGCGCGCCGCCGCGCCCGACCGCGCGCTGCTGTTTGACGCCACCGCCCAAGGTAACTATGTAGCGCCCGACGTGTACCGTATCACTGCACGGTACCAGTAGGTAGTCGACTCTGTTCGTCGAAGTACCAGACCAGTAGCACGACACAGTGCCAGTAGGTAGCGGACTCTTTTTTTTTATTTTTTTATGCTGAGTAAAAACACATTTACGCGCTTCCCTCCCCGCAGGTGTTTGGGGAGGGGGCATGTAAGACTCGCCACGACTGCCTCCCGTGATCCCACCCAGCTGGGTGGCTCAGTGGGATCTCGGGAGGAGGGAATACCCACTTAAAAACCTCAGCACTTACCCTCTCGCCGCCGATGCCGCTAGCCAACAAGGCTGTGTGAGGGTCCATTCCACTTCCCGCTTGGCCCCGACTGGGGGAACAAGGTGGTCGTTCCCCCACCTCACGGCTCCCGGTTACTTTTCCATCGAAAAGTATGGGGAGCACCCTGGGACGAACCCCCTCGCTCTGCTCGTCGAAGTACCAGACCAGTACCACGACACAGTACTAGTAGGTAGTCGACTCTGCTCGTCGAAGTACCAGACCAGTACCACGACACAGTACTAGTAGGTAGTCGACTCTGCTCGTTGAAGTACCAGACTAGTACCACGACACAGTACTAGGTAGTCGACTCTGTTCGTCGGAGTGACGCGCAATGGAGCACCTATAGGCAGAAATATGACTCAGAACTCGCCGTCCCCTTAATGTCGGATCGGAAATCTGGATGGGTGGGTAAGAAGGCGATAACTCCGCGTTTTCTCCTGTGAAATCTCTGATGGTACCGATGTCGCCAAGTAGAATATCTCTGAAACTTAAGTGATATTTGCATTAATAATGGTGAAGGCGGTACATGTGAAGTTGAAGTTCCGATACATCAAGCAATAAATGTAATTAGGATGAGGGTGCCACTTGATATGACAGAATAACTAGATCCATGGCTTTTGGTACCACGGTGCAAGCTTTAGTTGTGCGCATGACGTAGGGGTTTGGGCAGATGCTCGACCTCGGAAGGTTGCCTTATCAAGTGGGCCTTTAATTCTACGTTATCCGGGTGCGAATACCGTGGTACAATGGGTTGTTATTATTATTGATAATAGAAATTAAAAAACCTTGTACATTTTCAGGTGAGTGTCAAGATCAGACGAACAACCAACCGGTGCTAAGGATACCCTCACCGCTGATCATCATGTCAACGATCCTCATCCTTCACCACATCATCCCCAGATGATTCACCGCGCACACATAGACACACACCCTGTATAGCACTGACGTATACCTAGACAGGCTTAGGAACAAAATGTAGACTTTGGAATGTTCTTTTGATTTGTAAAAAACGTGTGTTCGATTTTGTAAAATGTTTAACATAGATAAAGTAAAATGTAACTCTTGAGACTGGCCAGGAAAAAGGTCTACTTAAAAATTATTACAACTTTAAATTTTGACAACCATGTAAATCAGGTAATATATATTATTATGTAGGGCTTTATTCTGACCAGTCTCCACAACATATTATATCATAGATAGTACCAATCGCCTGAAGTTCTACGCAATATTAATAATGTGCTAGTTAAATTATATCCAAAACAATGTACCTATTTTAAGGTTTGGCTGTATTGATTTTCGTACAAAATTTTGTATTTTGTGTAAATTACCTACAGATAAAGCCATAGCTTTATCGATTTTATTTCTTGAATTATTTGTTTCAAGCTAGAATAGTTTAAATGAAATATATAATACAGCTACATAAAAGATCTTTGAAAAACATTTTCTTGTAAACAACTTGTCTCGAATTAAAATACAATTTTTTTTTTAATTTTAGCATTCACAATGTTATATTCATATACTAAATAATATACCTACTAGAAAAAATTCGACTCGTCACCAGATCAGTCCCGCCTAGGACTATGATCCGGTGACTATTCGAATTTATTTAAGTATATTATTTAGTATTTATACAATATCGTTATTGAATAATTGCGACATAATCAAATCATGGAGCAATATTTTTATATCAAGAATTCCAGAAAACTTTTGTCGTAGCTGCTACGACGTAGCATATTACTATACTTTTTACCTCTACATCTTCGATCATAATAATATAATCTTGATCAAAGCTCTAATGGAAACAATGTTTCCTTAGTTTATCAAAATAATTGGAATTATTTATGTTTCAAAACGTAAGAACAAAATGACCATGGTTTTACCCGTAAAATATGCAAATAACTAGATAATGATAAATACAAAGTAAGTCTTATATTCTGCACAAATAAACGAGTATTAAACCTTCATATGTAGTAGAGATACTATTTCTTTGACAACTTCCTATGTTTTTAATAATAAAACAGCGTAAACACATTTAAAACCAGAATTACCAGAGATTAAAAAAATCACTGAAATCATATTACTTAATTGAGTAGGTAAAAAGATTTTATACTTAATAGCACAATTTGTGTATACGCCTCAATACACTACCATCGAATAGCATTTCAATTAAAATTATATAAAATTATATTATAAAGATATTCATATTTTTTTCCATAAAAGGATCTGACACGGTCAAACATTTTGTAGTACCTAGGTACTTAATATACAATACATTTCACGGAGTTTCTTTAACGGGACTTTTTTTAATTTGCTCATTTGTCCTAGTCATAGGACATAGCTATTTTGCTTTACATTAATAATTAAGAATAGAAGTTAAGTCAAAGATTGCATTTTTTGGAAATTAGTTAAGTACAGTTTGATCGTCTCACAAGTCCTTTTAAGTATTCATTTAAGATTTTTCTCATCACAAAGGGTAATTTCTGCATCACCATTTTGTGGTGGTATAGATCTTTGAGGTTGAAAGTCAACTCGATATAGTTGATGGTTAATAGATATGATGCGAATGGTTGTGAAAAATGTTTCTTGTTGCAACTCTTTTATATAGCGAAGTTTCAAAGCTCTATATTTAGTGGAAGAACAGTTGTGGACTGAGCGAAGTGTTAAAACTTCGTAACTTCGAATGCTTACTTTTCTTGATGCTGTCTGAATCTGTTAAACCATGTATGATTCTGGATTTGGTTGATTGAGTAATCATATCAAAAAAATATTTATGATCTTTCAGTAACGCAAAATGGCAATTACTTTTATTCTTATTTTGACAAAAGTAATTTACAAAAGCTATCACTAATGTTAGCTTTAAACATTTTAAAAACTTAAAAGTGTTTTAAGATTAAGAGGGGAAATACAAATAAAATCTGTAAAAAGAACACGGTAATCAAAAAGGAATTTAAACTCGCGAAAGACCAAATAAATAAACGCAAACAAAATAATTCGTAAGAAATTGAAAAAAAATGTTATCCGTTTGCGAAGTTTGAACACTACTCTCAATCTGAGAACAAAAAATGTTCTATTGCTCTGTCTTCTGTTTAGAACTATACATAATAGGTTTTACTCCCATAGCAAATAGGTTTCAATTTGTGTACATGTGCGGATAAATTCAATAGGTTCCAAATACGAGAATATTTTTTTTCGACACTCCATAAGGTTTTAATTAGTTTTTCTGATGTTTTCTCTATCTATCCCCATTTCAAAACTAATTGAAGCTTAGAAATATGTACAAAGTTATTGTAACGTTAGTTTAATTTAGTAACTTAATCGAATTTCATTTATTTTAAACTTGATTTGTAAGTTAATCTTGGAAAAAAAAAGTACACGAAAATAGGTGCCTCACTCTTTTTTATTGCCGAATAAAGTACATTTTCACCTCTCCAGCACGAAATGGGCGCTTTTGGTGCGCAAAAAATCGCAGCAAAATCGCTCTTTAGAGCGTGAGTTTCGAACTACTTTTCCTCACGCTCGCATTTTCAATTTCAATGTTCTCTGGTACAGGTGAAAAGTTGTATGTTTCACACGAGAGCAAATTTTTTGTCGCGTGCTTTTAAATCACTCACTGTGCCCAATAGTCTTTATTACAATAATCTAGATCATATTTAAATCTAGACCTAGACTACTTCGCTAGTTCGTGATTTGAAGTCAGCACTCGCAGCAAAAAATAACATTGCTCACTTGTTGAACAAATAACTATTCTTTCTGTAAGTATATTAGTTGTTCGATAGCGATAATTACTGTATATTTTGTTTTTCAAAATGCACTTTTCTATACTGCGGGTAGGTATACATTGTTACAAGTGCGCCATCTAATGGCTGCTGATGACTCTTTGTTACAACAATTTCGCGGGAAGATTCCCCTAATCAAGCAATACTAATATGAATAAGGGTAGTTAAGATTAAATTAGATAAGCGAAAGAACGAATACTCATTTTGAGATCAGTGTATAATGTAGTTAAGATCAAATTAGTTATAAAATCGCGACAGCAATAATATATTTGTATTTAAAGCTATTGAGCGTTAAATTTTTAATAGTTATTTAGACAGTTGTGAAAAACGGAGCTAGCAGTTGTTATTTTTTAATGAATCAGAGAGTTTCATGAAAACCAGCGAACATCGGGCTGATTGTGTTCGAGGATACATCATAGTTATGTTTCCATTGTGTGATATAGGAACATTAATTAATTAAGTACATAGTCGTCAGCATTGATTACAATAAACAGCGAAAACTTAATAATGTGTTTCTGTTCTACCTGAGTGAGAGAGAGAGAGAGAATGCGCGAAAATGCGGAGGGTAGTGCACTCTGCGGTAGCTGGGCATCGATTCTGCTAATAAATGTGACGTAATAATCGTGTCTCAATGGAGCCTCAATAGTAATGATTTTATTTATTCTTAAGGTACACCAACAGCAATACACATTAGATTTACTTACAATAAATCAATTTTAAGAGTTTTAGTACAAACGTGCTCGCCAATTACAGGTATACACAGCATTTGTCATAATATTATGTGGTTATTACCTACCAACCTTTTTTTGTCGAGGGGAAAATGCTGTTTACGCATACCCCGCCACGGGGTGTGCAGCGGGGTTATGTGGGGCTCACCCTAGGATTTTCGGGCATACCCACTAAAAACCCCTCGGTGCACCACAACCGTTCCACAGCAGAATGGGTCCTTGAGAATATAGCACCACGCTGCTGCGGCGGCCGGTCCGGTCAGAACGGACCTCTTCAACGTACCATCCTTTCTTATTTTTGTAAGAGATGCCCGGGCGCACATGGGCATCTCAGACAAACGAGGCCGTGCAATACAGGTGGCAGGTCACCCCACCTGCCACCCGCTGGCCAAGTTAAGGAGGGAGCAGGTGTGCATATTGTCGCCTCCTCCTTCCTAGCCGCTTGCGTCGGCGTGGATCCGCTTGAGGGTCATCCTCGCGAATTCACTCTGCGATCTCCTTTTGCGACATTACCTCCTCGCAAAAGGAGACCATGGCCTCCCATGCCCTGTCGCCGTCCAGCATAGCATTAACTACGCTGGACAATTACCTACCAACCTAACCTAACCTACCAAATATTTAATATTTATTTATTTATTTATAAAAATAAGGAAAAAAAATATAAAATCAAATAAGTATTTCCTGAGTGTGGGCTATGGTTGAAATAAATTTAACTGTAGTAACAGTATAGTTACTTAGTATTGCAACAAAAACCAGTATTAAAAACAATACTATTGAAACACAATTGAGACACGATTGTTACGTTTACATATTAGGCTGGCTCCAGACCTACCGGTTTCATCTCTTTGCTTTGCTGTTCTAGTTGAACAGGGGTTACCGGCTAACGCATCGAACTTCGGAAAGTCTGCCGGGCTTCAAATTAAAACAGATAAATCGAGTCTCGATCGAGTCTCGATAACCCTAATTTGTGATTTCACACGAACATCGGTATCTTCTAAATAACTTAGGCGAATAGTACAATACGAAACTTCTTACTTCGATTTATCTGTTTTAAGTTGAAGCCCGGCAATCTTTCCGAAGTACGATGCGTTAGCCCCTTGTTCTACTAGAACAGCAAAGCAAAGAAATGAAACCGGTAGGTCTGGTGCCAGCCTTAGCAGAATCAATATCCAAACCCCCCAGCTAGCTAAAAGTAACATTTGTAAATCTTCGTTATCGCTTCGCTTTCGAAACATGTATGGGACTTGGAATATTATAAAATAATCAAAGGAATGGGATTGACTAAGGTTTCGTTAATAATCGAATTTATGTTTCGTCCCGAAAACTATTTACGTAAATATTGTTGACTGTAGCTATTCTACTAGTAATTTATTTACTCGTTTTGGTCAAAGATTCTTGAGCAAGAAGAATAAAGTTTTAGGACAAGAATTCTAGCGCGTGGGCGCCAAACAAAACAAAAATCAAAGCTGTCGGATCCATCGGTCGGCTGTCGTGTGTCGTTAGCCTTCGCAAGTGTATACTATAGAGATCTGCGCCATCAGCGCCATCTATAAATAAATTTTAGCATCTGCGAGTCTATCGGCTAAAAACTTAACTGTGTTTTGACAGATGTAGGTGTGTAATACATTGCTACTTTGTTTTGGCACAAATAAAAACTTACCAAAGAAAAGTAGCAATGTAATACATCCATCTGTCAAATCAGACGGAGCATTTACGATAGCAATATGTGTAAGTTAGCCGACTTACATACATTGCTATCGTAAACGCTCTGCTGAGATGGCATCCCACTTAGAGCATTAAGGCATCCCAGCAAACCAAAGACTTAAGGCCTCTACTCACGACCCAACTTGGTTGGCTAATTCACTAAATAATAGACCACTAGTCGTTGGCGCATTAGCGCCGTTGTTGTTTACTATTTATTTGTTATCAATTTTTGGAACACAGAATACAGGTTAGTCTCAAACTTCACCACCAAACATCACGTGATGTGAAATGGACGACCCCTAACATACGCTTAGTTTTGACTTTTGACCAGCCACATGACCGCCATTCCAAAACGTTTCATCCGTACGGAGAGAAGCCAACCGAAAATAATTTATTAAAATATATTTCATGATGCGCCGCTTGGTTATAATAAGGTTAGTCGAGAGTTAAAAGTGAGCGTGAGTTAATTCCCTCTAATATTTTAAATGCAAGAGTTTGTACGTTTGGATATCCAAAGTTTAGATTCCATTCCAAACACACAAACTTTCGCATTTAAAACCATTTAAACATTTAAATGTTTAGAATCTAAACAAAAATTGTGAATGTTTGGATTGGTTGTATAAACTTTAGATGTATAAGCCATCTTAGGGCCTGTTTCACAATCAAAAAGCAAGTTTTGAGTAGCTTACTTGACAGATGATTTGATAGGTAGCTGTGATTTGAAAAATATGTAAAATCATCTGTCAAGTAAGCTACTCAGAACTTACTTTTTGATTGTGAAACAGAACCTTAGCATAATGATCCTGTAGTACCTATTTGTACTGACTGTCCTACGAATGGACAACATTGCTGTCACCTTAATGAAAGAGAAAGAAAACACAAACAACGTCATTTCACGTTATAGGTAAATTTTTAAATCTTCAAGCCTTATTTGGTGAAGCGTCATCCAGTGTCATATTTGAAGTTTTTGTTGGCCTAAACAGTCATGGCTTGCAAGCACGCAAATATTTTTCGGCCTGTCAATCACATCTTGATCATCTAGGAGCGATGCTTGACAAGCACGAAGGTATTACGTGATTACCGTGGCCTATCAAAGGTAGGCCACGCCCCCAAATGGTAGTGATGGTGGTAATTACGTGTACGTGCTTGACAAGCCATGCTTGATCGTCTAGGGGCTCAATATAACTGTTTAAAATTCTTGAACGCATCCATAAACTAAGGCATGCCAAATGCCAACACAAAAACTTTAAACAAGCGCTGCCAACTTTCCAACTACTTATGTCAGTGTAGTTGGTTGGTTGCTTGGCTTGCTTGCTCTGCTGCTTGCTTGCTTTCTTTACTTTGCTTGTAAGCGCGTCGTCGGTCAAGTCAATTGGATTGTTTATCTGAAAGAACACTTACCCGCATAATTTATCAATTTAAAGAATAAAGTGTAGTGTTCGCAAATAATACAAAGAAATCATAAAACCTGTGCCAACTAATCTTGGATGTTCAGAAATATGTGAAAGTGACAGTCGGAAATCGACTTCGTTTTTTGTGAGAATAAAATGTTATTTCGCTTATTAGTCGAATACCGCCGATAAATAAAGTGTTGTGAACATTAGAAATGTTACGACTGTGGTATCTTCCACGCATAGAAGACACTTGATTGCGGACACTATGTTCGATGCGGGATAGACGTGGTTTAAGCGCGTTACCATCAGTTAGAATTCGTTTATAATGCAACACGAGTGTATGCCGGACGGGGCCAGGAGCAGGTACGAGAAGCGTAAGCCAACCAAAGTGCTTAAGATAGCAGAGAGCTTCACGAATCTGGATGAGACTGCTAAGTCAGGGCGCTACGTGCGAGGGCCGCACCATTCGAAGAACGGACGGAGATATCGAGATGGGTTCGATAACGACGGCAGGACTAAGCTGGCAGTGTGTTGTGATGATGATGATTGTGATAAGGAGTCCAGTGTTAGTGAGGAATCTGAAAGACATGGTGATAAAAGAGTAACAGGCTCATCTTGCACAGCCCTGCGGACAGCGGTGGCTGCCCTGTATCCCTTTGATGACTTCACACTAGAGAAGATTGGTGAAGGCTTCTTCTCTGAAGTTTTCAAAGTAAGTGCTCTTAATGATTTTCTTATAAAACCTAAAATAAAAACTTGATACAGTTTTATTAGTGGCAAACTGACCTTGAAACTGGTCTTGTTTGTGCACAAAATGAGTTCAATCAAAGTTGTTGAAAATGTTGTTGTTAAATGTTTATATTATTAAATTTAGTTTATTTCAACAATGCTCCTAACACATTACATAATGTTTACATTCAGTAACCTAATTGAAAATAACTTTGTGAGAAAGAAAATTCAGATTAATATCTAAATACCTTACATAATAAAATAACACAAAGTATTATGGGTGCCGACACGTATCGTGAGCGGTGAGAGAAATTGGAGGGGATTACTGTGCATGTTTGCAGTCGCCTTGCACCATGTCCTCCACCAATGAGACCTAAAATGATAATATAAATATCACAGCTCACGATCTGTGCCGAGGCCTGTGCTAAAAATCTAGTTTTCATGTAACTCTTGTATCTGAAATCTGTTTTTTTTAAATCAAATATGACTTTTCATTACCAAGTTTAGCTTAAACTGTGAAATGATACCCATTACCTGATAGTAATTTACACCACACCACACTTTACAGCTAAAATTTTGTAACAAATTTCATGTCACATCTTTGGAATCACAGAATGCCTACTAGATTGTACGTAATGACGTCTTTTACTTCCATAATCCTCCTTGGTCGAGTGGTTTTGTACACTGGTTTTTGAGGTGTCGCCATCTCTTGAGGTCCCGGGTTCGATCCCCGGTTGGGTCAATTTAGAAAACGAACTTTTCTATATTAGCTCAGGTCTGGGTGTTTGTGATACCACTGTTGTCTCCGATTTCCATAACAAAAGTGCTTTAGCTACTTACTTTGGAATCGGAGCAATGTATGTGATGTTGTCAAATATTATTAATATTATTATTATTTTATAATGTGTACTTGCCTTTTGTAGCTAATTTATTTTTGTTTTGGTCATGTTGGTAGATTCACCACTTGATTATAGTTTTTTTACATATTATTGATGTATTATCATACCTATTATAGTATCCGCCAAAGATCTTCAGAGCTATATTTAAAGAGTAGAAAATAGAGACCACGAGTTTTATCAGTTTCATTTCGCTTATTAGATCTCTATTGCTTTGCGGCGCTTTCATTGAAATTTGTGTTATCATGGAATGAAATTGTGAAAATTGTGTTTAATCTTCTTCAAATAAATTTTGTGTACCTTATAGCCAGTATGTATGGAATTTATATTTCCATTTTCTGACTTTGTTAGTCAGCGTAACAAAATGTGTTTGCTGCCAAGGTTTCTGTTAACACAAGTGACATAGCCGAAGAAAAGCATATTTCTATACTGACATCATTGTTCAAGCACAAAAGAAATTTATCTTTGTGTTTTATACGTTCATATAGATGACTAATTTACAATTATTGAGATGATAGTCTTTTTATAATTATTATATTTTGTGGTCTTTAGTTCCTACTAGGCAAAACAACAACAAATAACCTTTTGCAAAAAAAGGCTGTGATGAATCGCAAATAATTTTCATTTTCAATTAACTGTATTAATACATTCCTGAAAAGAAAAATGGTATCTATGATAATAGACCTATTTTCATACCCATGAAGCTTTAAAGGTACCTCGTTTGTATGAAAATAGGCCTGTGATTTGCTTACGAGTGTAGTTAATCTTGCTTTTCACAACCTTGGGAAAAATATTCTGTATGGAAATTCTACATTTTCTTTCAGGCTTGGTTTTCAATGACTGGCAATATTGACAATGTATAAGTCACCGTAAAACCATGAGAACCATTAAATTGAAATTAATGTCAATAAATTATATTATATTCTATAAGTATCTTGTGAACTGAAAGTAGAACTTGATGGGTTCTTCCGTCTTATTCATAATAACTTATGCAAGGCCTATAAGCTTCTTATAAGGAATTTCTTGAAAATCATTATTCGTAATTGCTCAATCAATAGCGACAAACCCTCTATAAACCTTTGATAAAGTTATAGAAGGGTGCTGCCTATATTATCCCTATTTTAGTGAATAATATGGCTGACTACATAACATCTGATTAAAGTGACAGCTTTCATGATATTTTACAACATTGACATCTAAAGCCTTATCAGCATTTTAGCTAAGATTGACTATTACTCTTATTTTAAGGTTTTTTTATAAATATGGGGGTTAGAGTGTACTGCCATAATAAATGAAGAATAAGTTTATACCTAGTTAAACCAAAAATATTGCTTAGCAATATTACTCGTTTGACGACACAAAGCGTCATATTCCTAAACAAACTCGACGACATAAGTATGTCGTCGAGTTTGTTTAAAAGTTATAAAATTTCGTCGTTTACAACTTACACAGTATATTAATTATTTAGTTTATTCTCGTAAAGAATACGTTCATCTCCTCATTTACAAAGTAGGTGTAAAATAACGCACAAAAATTAACGCACAAATAATATATACCTAATTCTCCGAAATATTCGATTACAGACTGTTTAATCATGAGAAAATAGTTGCATAACGAATTAGCGATACTTAACTTAATGTATTCACAATTTCACATCAAATGCTCTATTAGGTAATCTAGAATCTAGTATCAAAAGCGTCGCTCCATAAGCATATAAATGAGTTGTATATTTCCTGAAAGTCATGAATGATTAATTGCCTCTTCAAACGTATGTGTTGCTGGAGGAAATGTCCTTAGGAAATGTTCTGGGGTATCTTAAGAGCCTATTGTTATTGAAGGCCACATATAGCCAAAGAAATACAGGAAAGGTTAAATGCGTGTCTTGAATACCCTAAAGGCATGATGTATGTATACTACATGTACAGCCTATAGTGCTAGTCCTAAAAAAATGCAACTACAGGGGGTATGGCAAAAGTAACATTTGCATATCTTCATTTAGCTTCGAATTTGAAACATGTATGGGATTGACATAAGGTTTCGTTATCAATCGAAATTTAAAACGTCAAATCCATACATTTTTATAGATAGCGAAAATTTGTTAATGTTACTTTGGCTAGACCCCCAGGATAGCCATTTGGCACACGTATACTTGAGGTCAAAACATATTTTTGATCCGCAGTTCTTAAAAAAAACTCCCTTAGAAGAAGAATTATGGTGTTGGTGTCGTCTTTTTTGTTTGAAAAAAAAAATATCTTAAAGTTGAATTATTTTTCGTAAAATACACCTCAAAGGTTACGTAATATTCTCATATCTAACCTCAATCAACCAAAAAAAGATAACGCCATAACTCCTCTCCTATTTAAGAACTGCGGCTCAAAAAAATTGTTTTGACCTCAAGTGCACCGAAACTACATACTGTGCCGAACGGCTATCCTGTACATCAATTTGCAGTTTTCCTTCGATTTTGGCTCATACACCGACCACTACTACAGTCACGGCATGATGTATACGGTAATTGTAATTAATGTGGCAGTTATTAATAATAGCCGGTAAGTATTAATATATTAAATGAATGAGTGAATGTATACTCACTCATGCATAGACATTACGTAGGTACAGGTAGTCAAAGAGGTACAGTATGTGTACAGTCAACGCTAAAATCATAAAAGCGCAACATAACAAATGACGTAAGTGTTTTTGAATTCCGCCAGAGCGGCGCTACTGTCCTAGAGGCTGAAAGGTGTAAACAGCTACAGTCAATTTATTAAGGAGAATCTTACTTTGTAAATAAACAACTCTCAAACAACACTACTGGTTCCTAATTTATTATGATTTATGAACTTAGGAATTATTGATCATCTATTTCATTTGTTTATTTGATTACTAGCTTTCGCCCGCGACTTCGCCGATATTCGAAATAAAATCCCCAGGGAACCTTTGACCGGGATAAAAATTATCCTATGTTTTAATCCGTTAATATAATAAAACATAATAATTAAATTAAATGTATGTTTCTCATAATGCAAAACGGTAAAGTAGCATAATTATATTCAGCTAATTTTTAATAACACCGCTAAGTGAAGTGAGGTTCGAAGTGAGATGCGAGTTTGGTTACAGAATCGACAGGCTGGTTAAGGGACTGAACTTCCCCGACCAAACTAAGTCCGAATTTAATCTTTTCATTAAATGTGATCCATCTTGGTCATGAAGCATTCGAGTGCAGTGCAGGGATCTCGGTAGTTAAATGAAGGACACTTTGTGCGCAGCAAAAAGTCATCACGCTTTTCCAATATTGCTGAATTTGCTGATAACTTATGTAACTATAGCTATATAATATCTTCGCATTTGTAGTGGTGGACACATAATTAAGGACACATGTCGATTTTCATACAAACAAGGTAAGTTTGAAGTCTTGGATTTCCGCTAGGGGACCTAGCTGTGATCTGATAATCATGACCATCCAGGGAGTGAATGGAGAAGATCCAGATCGCAATACTCACCTAACTGATCTTATCAGCATTCTAAGAGATGTAAGGATCAGAATTTTCCGTTGAAGGGTTTTCATATATTTTTATGCTAAATTCGCGGTTTTTTTAAACATATTCTTACATCTCTTAGAATGCTGATCAGATCACTTGGGTGTGTATTGCAATCTGGCTCTCCTCCATTCACTCCCTGGATGGCCATCACCAGATCACCGCTCGGTCAATCCCTGGCGAAGAAGCAATGCTTCAAAGTTACTTCGTTTGTATGAAAATCGACTGGCGTCCTTAATTATATGGCCACCACTATAAGTAAAATTGGACGGAAAAATTTCGCTAACTTGGGGATTTCGTTGCAAGTGTTTGGTTGGTTTCGGCACAGTCTGGTTTATAATACTGTGATTTCGGTAAAAAAAAACTTGATGTAATGTTATTGGATATGAACCATGTCATTTAAGTTTAATTTACCTATCCATTTTTTTAAAGTATAACATTTTACCTTTACATTAAGCATTTTACCCTATCGCCTAGAAGAATAATAAGTCTTTCGATTCTATAATGTTTTAATAGATATGCTAATACTAGTATTCAATATTATAGTCAAACTTAAATTTTATTACCTATTAAAAACACATTTATTCGAATCTGTTGACAGAATTACTCTTCTAATAAATCTAAAAAATTTCTCGCCAGCTCTAAAAAAGATTCTTTAACGTTATTATTATAACAAATTCATAATAGACAATCAAAAAAAATATCAATGTCTTAATATCAACGATAAAGTCTTAAAACATGTTATCTGATAAACAAGCATGAATCAGTGTTTTGATAAAACTTGTTTCAATGCAGTAGGTAGCTGTTTTATTTTTTTAAGAAGAACAAACTTTAAAAGACGCACGTAAATTATTATAACCCACGTAAATAACGTACAGATAGACTAAATTTATTCCCTAGATCTTTATTTTTTATTTCTTATTTACTTGTTCGAAATACGCATACGAAATCTTCCATTGCTGGCAACTGCGTTGTTATTGAGATAAAAAAATCTTCATTCGACCTACGAAAAGCAAAAAAGGTAATTTGGAATAATATTTTTTTTTATATTTGACTGTTTTGTTTGCGATTGAGTTAATTCTTTCTTTAGAATGTTCAATTAAATTAGGATGCAGACTATAACCATTTAACTTAAAAAAGAGACTTTGATAAGGTTCTATGCGAGATGAGAACGCAAATACGAAGTAAATGATTAAAAAACAACAATAATTAAAAATGGAATCCTTAGTTGTTTCCTGATAATTTATTCCTGGGTTCTGAGTGTATGTTGTAAAATGTGCAAACGTTACTACTGTGTTCGAGTTGAAATTTGTATAATAGACCTTAACTTTATGACAATAAGTTCTAGATTTAAAATCTTAACGCAAACGCGATAGTACCGCTTGAACATTTGAAAACTTACACTCAAGCCTCAGATAATTAACACAAACAATGAGCAAATAACTTAAAGATGGTCAAGAAAGCGCTAAGTAAACAGCACAGTAGAAATAAAAATAATTCCCCTTATGAGCTGAGTCACTCGGATGCAGGATGTAACCTTCGACAAGGCAAGGCTTGCCAGTTCGCGAACAGTGTGTAAATCACTTGATTATAACTGTACTACGCGGTCTTCGAGTAGAACTTAATCGTAAAAATAGCCTTCGAGTACCTTACTTGACTTAGTAAGATTCAAGTTACTTTTGCGGCGCTCTTCGCTGTGTTTGATCTATCTTTGATAATATCAAATCTTTCGCAATATCAAGAGTGATTTAAGAGGTGTAAATTAAAATCCAAGAATTGCATAAACATAAATCAAAACAAAATTTGTCACTCAAGAGATGAAAAAACCGGACAAGTGCGTGCTGGATTCGCCCACCGAGGGTACCGTACAAACTCGATGATTGATTACGTACTTTAATTAAAGACTTATGTATTTTTTTTATTTAATTACAAATGTATAGTTTTGAGATTTTTCCAAGTACTTTTAGTATAAGACGACATCACTTGCCAAATTTCATAGTTCTAGGTCAACGGGAAGTTTGATTTCCTTTTTGCGGCATAAAGCGGCCATTTTTTTTTTAACGTAAGCTTAAAAGTTTGATTTTTTCACAGTTTCAAGGGACAGTAGACCTGAGTATGTGGTTTAAATTTCAACTCGACACCTCCACGCGATCCCGAAATAAAGAGTCTTGACAGACAGATGGACGACAAAGTGATCCTATAAGGATAGGATTCAGTTTTTTCCTTTTGAGGTACGGAACCCCAAAAACTACTCCACTCAGATATTGTAAACTATTTTAAGTTTATGAAAATTAAAATAAAATAGTCAAAGAGTACTGTGAAAAAGCTACAATAGACATGCTTACCTCTAAGAAATGTGGTCGACAAAATATTACAAATTCTTTACGCAACTCCAACATCGCGGATGAATAAGTGGAACCTACAATAACAGTGACAAACCACAACAATAGCCCCTATTTTAACGGCTGAATGCTCAAGGTTGGTTCGAAGTGGTAAATTAGTGTAGAAATACCATAACTGAATGTCATGCCATGAGAATTGAATCTTTAACCACCATGAGATTAAAGGGCGGAGCTGGCTTTTGAGTCTTCCAACCACTTGTATTTATAGGTATAACAATTACAACAAAATAAACGTATGTAATGCAATGTGTGTGACCACAATGTTATTGACTAATATGTATGATTTATAAATTAATACAATTATTTTTGACACACTTCAATACTATGGAATTTGCACAAAGAGGACATTATATATCAATACCAACAATCCAACAAGCCAGTACTTTTTTCTGAAAGCCTCAACCGAAACCTCCGTACTCTGTAACAATATAGCCAAAGAGATTATTCCTCAAGGATGCCCCAGAATAAAAAGCCGCAAAAGTGTACTAAACCTGATTTAGCATCGTCAGCATCAAACCACGCGAATTCGCAATTTAATTGTTATGTTTACCACAATGCTAGTCGTTGCCAAACGATGATCTCGTTCTAGAACATACTTCGTAAGTGGTTCATTATCTTAAAGTGCCACGATGTTTGTTTAATTGAGACCTTGGCAAAGTCTAGTTGTATCTGGAATGCCTCGTGCTTGTTCACAACAATTTTAATTATATATTTCTTCATTTACCTTCATATTCCCATTGCACACTTAGAACCCAGTAATTATCAAAAAACATTGGCAATTTCTAACTTACCAAAATAACATTGACAATTTCTAACTAACAGACTTGAGAATCTTTGAATGAGTTCTCATAATAATAATTCTAATGTTTTCTTACGTCAGTTTGGGTCACATTAAATGTCTTACTCAAGACGAACCGCCGCTATTAAGTGAAATAATTACCTAGTATAATTAACCCGCACACTGCCTAATCTTAGAGCCAAAACTAATTGTCTAATGTAGCGTTTCCGGCGACTATGATTTATATTTCCAATTAATTGCACTCCATTGAAAGTTAAAAGTATAAAATGACATAAAATACTGGAAGTTCTTCATTAAACTATAAAACCAGAAGTTCACCTTCGCCCGCAACAGGTTCTAAATGAACCGAGAGCAATTATAACCGCTAAGAAGGCATTATTAATTGCAATGACATTTCATAAGACTCGTGCGGGTCGCACCTACAGATCCCTTTTTATACTTCGGCTTTTTGGGTTAATAGCTCTTTAGGTCGTCGATATCGGATGACCTTGCCAGCACGAAGGTTTTTCTTCTTATCATTTGTCTCGACATTAATTTACAACAAATGTATTGTTAGCTAACATACTAGTTATAGTTAGTAGCTTACTGTTTTGTTAGATATTACCTCCATCTACATTATTAAGATTTTGTTTTCAAATTTCTTAATTATTAGCTTTAATATTTAATAGATAAGTATCACATTAATGTCAACAGGTTTTGAGCAATTAATTTCTGACGCAGACTTAATGAATCCAATGAACTCAATATATTTTTCGATTCCTTATTATCAATAAATTATCTTTTATTGAATTACCTTATGATATTTTATGCTCCTGGTTTAAGCTGAAACACTATGTCAAAGTTAATCAAAGTTGAAATTGAGTTATGATAGACTTTGATAAAATTACTTTTATAAAATCTGTTATAAGTTTTTTCTTAATTTGATGGGTTACGTTCAAAAATGTATGCTTTGCATGTAAACAATAAAACTATAACGGTGTAAATCCAAAGGTGTAAACAAATGTGTATCTAGAAAATTGAAATAAGATAGTTATAAAACTTGTTTGTTTACTACAAAATGTAGAGCTTGCTGAAATGTACCGTTTTAGATTCATAAAGCATGTAAACTTTACTCAAAAGATAAATAAAATTTGTTAGTCTCACAATAAGTATGCATCATGATAATATGTGTGCTTTAAAAAGATTGTTCCCTAAACACGTGGTGTATAGAAAAAATGGTTAAAAAAACAGATAAATTATATAATATTTTTTTATTAAATGATAAGTGAACAATAAACACATCCGGAACATTTCTGTGATAAAAATATTGAAATGAATATTGGTTTAAGACAATGCATATGGTGTTCACATGATAAATTAAAGGTGTTTAAACACTTAATGTAAGTATTTTTATTGAAAATCATATTGTACATCGAAGTTTTTTTGATAAATCTAATATACTAGGACCTAAAAAAGATGGGTTTATTGAACAAAAGTATAATCTTTTGTAATTTAACTGCTACTAAGCTCTCAGATAAAACTAATAGATTATGAAATTCAGGATTGGAAATCATATCTGATGCACCTTTCGGTTTACCTCAATTAAAAAAAATTACTTAATAATTTAGTTTAACGTTTACTCTTTTTTCAATATTTTCTATAATCTTACCGAAAATTACCTTATTTATTAATTTATATAAATCTTTTTCAAGTCTGATGTTTCTTATGAACGGAATTCTATGTTTAAATCGATGTATTTTTATTTTTAACCAGAGACTTTCTATGCACTTTAGTAATATTTCAACCCATCTCCTAGTTTTATAAAAGATTTCTAAAATGTATAACATATTATTTTGCATAATGTAACAACAAAAGCATAACTATAAAATTTTTAGTTTTATATTTTACAAAATGGTACATTTCAGGAATCATCACTTGAGTCTTCTAATTCAAAACATGAATTAGAAAATGAGAAATTGTGTTTTCATATCAATAAACGTTGACTTTTTAAACGATTTAAAAGTATTTGATAAAAACACGATTCTTCTTTTTTTTATTACTTCTAAAATAAAAACCCCACATCAAGATTGCTTTTTGGATTTTCATTTTGTAAAACTAATTACTTTAAAAAGAAATAAAATCTTTCTTAATCCAAGTGTTCAGCTTGCACACCAATCTACGACAGCAACCAGATTGTCAAAACCTTAACTTCAGCTCTAGCGATTGGTGTGCAAGCTAAACACTTGGATTAAGAAAGATTTTATTTCTTTTTAAAGTAATTAGTTTTACAAAATGAAAATCCAAAAAGCAATCTTGATGTGGGGTTTTTATTTTAGAAGTAATAAAAAAAAGAAGAATCGTGTTTTTATCAAATAATTTCAAATCGTTTAAAAAGTCAACGTTTATTGATACGAAAACACAATTTCTCATTTTCTAATTCATGTTTTGAATTAGAAGACTCAAGTGATGATTCCTGAAATGTACCATTTTGTAAAATATAAAACTAAAAATTTTATAGTTATGCTTTTGTTGTTACATTATGCAAAATAATATGTTATACATTTTAGAAATCTTTTATAAAACTAGGAGATGGGTTGAAATATTACTAAAGTGCATAGAAAGTCTCTGGTTAAAAATAAAAATACATCGATTTAAACATAGAATTCCGTTCATAAGAAACATCAGACTTGAAAAAGATTTATATAAATTAATAAATAAGGTAATTTTCGGTAAGATTATAGAAAATATTGAAAAAAGAGTAAACGTTAAACTAAATTATTAAGTAATTTTTTTTAATTGAGGTAAACCGAAAGGTGCATCAGATATGATTTCCAATCCTGAATTTCATAATCTATTAGTTTTATCTGAGAGCTTAGTAGCAGTTAAATTACAAAAGATTATACTTTTGTTCAATAAACCCATCTTTTTTAGGTCCTAGTATATTAGATTTATCAAAAAAACTTCGATGTACAATATGATTTTCAATAAAAATACTTACATTAAGTGTTTAAACACCTTTAATTTATCATGTGAACACCATATGCATTGTCTTAAACCAATATTCATTTCAATATTTTTATCACAGAAATGTTCCGGATGTGTTTATTGTTCACTTATCATTTAATAAAAAAATATTATATAATTTATCTGTTTTTTTAACCATTTTTTCTATACACCACGTGTTTAGGGAACAATCTTTTTAAAGCACACATATTATCATGATGCATACTTATTGTGAGACTAACAAATTTTATTTATCTTTTGAGTAAAGTTTACATGCTTTATGAATCTAAAACGGTACATTTCAGCAAGCTCTACATTTTGTAGTAAACAAACAAGTTTTATAACTATCTTATTTCAATTTTCTAGATACACATTTGTTTACACCTTTGGATTTACACCGTTATAGTTTTATTGTTTACATGCAAAGCATACATTTTTGAACGTAACCCATCAAATTAAGAAAAAACTTATAACAGATTTTATAAAAGTAATTTTATCAAAGTCTATCATAACTCAATTTCAACTTTGATTAACTTTGACATAGTGTTTCAGCTTAAACCAGGAGCATAAAATATCATAAGGTAATTCAATAAAAGATAATTTATTGATAATAAGGAATCGAAAAATATATTGAGTTCATTGGATTCATTAAGAATATAGTTTTCAGTCTGGAAGTCGAAAACGTTGTGTACATTTTTATTTTGGTGCACGAAGTTAGCACACAGTATGAAGTTTACTTTAAAAAATTTCAAATGTACTATATTATTAAGGATCAAAGTCTTTAGATCATCTTTTATTGAATTAATAAATGTTTCAACTGTTTTTAGTTCTTTAGACTCCGCTGAAGAAGTTATTCTATATGTTTGGATTCTCTTACCAAAGGTAGTTTCGACTAAAGTTACATTTGGTAAGTTACAATGAGAATGAAACGCATTATTTTTGTGAGTATTACTTTCATAGTGATTGGATAAATACATTTTTTCAACGGAGATGTTGCAAATTGAACACATTTCCATTTCGCTCTTATCAGCAGTCAGAAACCTCGTCATCTCCTCTAGAAGTAGATGGTTCATCAATACATCTTCTCTTCTCATTGTTTTTGATGATATTGTCAGCTCGTCGTTTTGATCCTCCACCATAGTGTATGTTAACACTGTTGACATAAATAAAATATAAGAACAAAAACATATTTTAAAACATTAAATTCTTTAAAAAAATGAGACTTACGTGTTTTCAATTTTTTCAAATAGCTCAATAAGTGGCTTGTCAAAACATGAGTCAAAAGTTTCATCAGTTTCCACTTTTTCACATATTTCATTTAACTATTCATCATCGCTTGAAAATGAAAAAAATCACTGACATGCTTTGTATTTTGGGGGTTAGTCTTTTGGTTTATTAGGTACTTCACTCTTACTTCCGCATGTTTCCAGTTATCTGATGGTGGGACGTTTGTTAATTTTTTTAGGTCATAGATGTCGATTTTTGTCAGATGAGTTGCTGTTGACCTATCATCTGTATTTGTAAACATGTAAGACATCATCATTTGCTGCTCGCCCCACAATGGACGATTGTAGTTTAGAAAATATGGTATTCGCATGATAACGAGTAATTGCATGATAAAAACATAAGTTATAAAAAGTTCATGTGGTTTAACTTGGTTGAAATACAGCGAAGACAAAAATCATAGGTACGTATTTATTAATAGCGAATGAATCGCGAGAATGGCCTATGAAGAGTAAATTTCAAAATGTATAAAAAAGCATCGGGGAAGGTGATTAGGATAATGTAATTAAGGAGAAACATCAAAACATGAAGTCGAGTGTGTCATTAGCGTCGAGGTGTCATTAACAGAGGTTCATTAGTTAATCAACTAGGAATGAATTTAGCAAAACTGTATCTCGGAAACGGTAAAAGATATCGCTCCGGGACCCAGCGCAATCGATTCAAATGGGGGGTGTTCACTTTTTTTTTTTTTTTTTTTTTTTTTTTTTTTTTTTTTTTTTTAGGTTTGGTGTGACCACATGACTATGCATTTGAGGGGTGGGGCCTGTGTTATAATTCTCGTATCCCTACTACTTGTGTTTTCATTACTTAAACTTTATTTTTGGGGTTTAAAAAATCCCTTACAATTGCGGTTTTTGCCTGTTTTTTTCTGACGGATGGCTAAAATTCCTGATAATTATGTCAGGAAAATTCCAGTCGATTGGTAACCCTAGGTTGGTACCAAGTTGATCACGTCACTGGTGTGACGAAGGGTGAAATTATGGTGAAGGTAAGCCGTTCTAAAAAAATGTTATAATGCAGATTATAGATATATAGATAGTGGATCGGTGGGGTGGAATTTCTAAAAGGTAAGCCGATAAGAATCAGGTTGTATGAATGAATGTACCCTTCGCCACTCCACTGCTAGTACAAGGTTTGGGACTTGCGACTATAGCTTCTCGGCATTTACAAGTGTTAGTATGTGGGTGGGTGTTGGGCTGAATAAATTATGTGTCTTCTCAAAAGTAAAAACAAATTTTGGCATAATGCTGTTAAATAGGAATGTTAGACGAGTGGCAAAAATAAATTCAGCTGCTCTAACTGTCATCGCGTCATAACTTATCTGACGTAAGTTGACACCCGTCACCGTTCGTATTGCTAAAGAATTTTATATTCAATTCTTGGTGTTGTTTTGCTATCGTCTCGATCACTGATGGGTGTCCGATATCATTATATCCTTTTAATTATCATTGCATTACACGTTATAGCGTGCTGGAGATTAAGAAAGAATTAATTATCGAATTCCTCCCTTGAAAGGTGTTGACAAGGCCCATGTGTCGACATGCAGTGAAATAAAATAACAGCTTAATACTTTTTAAATGGCTAGTACCGTAAATAAACCTGGTGATAAAAAATATGTTTTGTGTACGATTTACAATTTGTATGTAACGAGGGGTGAATGAATATTCATAAACTTTAAATGAATTCCGAGTCTAGATTGTAAAAAACTGAGCAAAGTATTTAGTTCTGCCGTCCATATCTGAATCACCTTCTGGATTTGTTTGCTAAAATCCCAGTGAAGTCTAAAAAAACAAACTATCAGATTACACAGCCCACTCAAATAAAGCGTTTGAAAATACATAATTACACTATTTCTGTTTGAACACGGTAACCATTTTCAAGTATTACAATTTTGTTGCTTCTACCTACCAATTACTGACCATTACGTATTTGTACGGTGAACAGAAATTGCTTAAAACTTCTATTAAATCATGTTAGAAATCATTACTGTCTCATCGTGCGTCATTAGCCATTACACAGTTTGAAAATTACTTTAAGTATTTTCTTTTGTAACGCAAATTGTAAGGTCGTCAGAGACTTTAAATGTTTTGTTGCTTACTTGAAACTAATCTTGTCGTTTTGACGTCAAGCATATTGTTTTAGATGAATACAACGTCGAATTATTATAAATGACTTATATGGTAATTTTAGCAGAAATGGTACAGGTTTAACACTTGCTAGCTTTTATTATTAAACTAACCTAGAATATTAACCACTATTGTGACTGCTTATCAACGGGCGGTATGCCACCCTTATTACGAAATGAGAAGAAATAAACTACAATGAAAGAAATGACCCTCCCAATGAACCAATTTAAAACCGAAGGGTTTATTTACCGGGTTCTTGAATAAACAAGGGAATCGAGTTATTATTAACATCCTTTTTATTTTTCGGACCCTTCCGAATCCTAATTGAACACTGGACATCTAAATAAATGAATTCGAAAGATTCTGTCTACTTCTTTAAATCGTTTTGTCGCCATGCATAAGTAAACAAGATGCCATGTCGGTTTCACTCCTTGAATATATTTATTTATGCTTGCCGTTGCAGGTGATACTAATGTTCAAGGAATACCACATTTTACAAATAACACTGTTCATTTCTAACCTAATGAGGTAAACTTTTAAAATAACCCGTAAACATCTGTCTGAACGAAGGATTTTGCATTCATTGCCCAGTTTGAATTTTATTATTTTTTGAAATTCCATTACAAAGCTCTTTCTCTAAAGGCCAAGTGAAAAGCAGTTCTTTATGCTTTTCACTTAAATACTGTATTAAAACTACCACAGCCAAGCCTGAATCCATCTCCACAGCTTTTGTTTGAGTAAGAAACCTTTAGACCTCCAACCGCCTTTTGAATCATATTTTAATGATTAATTATTTTGCTGTTTACAACATAGTTGTGTTTACGCCTAACATAATAATCGTTTTATGACCGTCTAAGGCTGGCCTCATACAGCCGGAACGCCTTTCTGAAATTCAGAAACGGAATTCAGAATCTTAATTCAGAAAATCCGGAATTCCATATAAAGTTATTACGTTCCACACACATTCTGATTTTTTCAGATGATGAATTTATCAGAATGTGTGTGGAACGTAACGACTTTATATGGAATCCTGGGTTTTCTGAATTAAGATTCTGATTACCGTTTCTGAATTTCAGAAAGGCATTCCGGCTGTATGAGGCCAACCTAAATCTGTTTCGTTTGAAATGTCTACATCTCTGACAACTGCCTCCATTGAAGTTCGTAAAACTGCTTTATTACTAAGAGCTGTCGCGTAAGCATTAAGTTTTGTATGTATAGAGTCTCCTTATGTAATTACACATCTTCAATTAAGAGACTTCACCAGACCAAAATATTGAAACTGGTCCCACCACGTAGCTTACTTCATAAACTTTCCCGACATGAGTGTGCATGACACCGCGTATTCACTTTACGCAAAGAATGGTTTTGCACATCTGTATTGGAAAGTTGACAGAGCAATGATGGAAATCTCGAATGTAGTGAAAGTGCTTGATGTTCATCAATGCGATGATTTTAATTAACATAATATGTAACGTGGACCTTCGTTTTCCTGGCGTGGTCAAACCGCGGAAATCATTACGACTTAGATTTCTTATCTGTATTCTTTGACTATAATTTTACTAACATCATGCATTTCTGTGTCTTTGTTTTTCTTAAGACACAAGTAAATAAATATGCAACAAATTATTCTTTTACAATAACTTTTTCTAATCTTTATTTAAATATAGTTCAATATATACATACACTTTAGGTGATGTAATGTGTTAGGCTAGCTAGATCATTCTATCTCAACTAAATAAATTCAGTCAAACACATCATCAGTTAAAAATAACTCGATATTTATTTGGGTTGATTGAAAGCCCTAAATTTTAGGCAATCAAATCTTATGTCCAATCATTTTTTTGTTGTTATATCATGTTATGCTTCTGTTTCATCTCCAAAGGCAGCGTAGAGTCAATTACTTAAATTGATGTGTGTACTGCACATAGATCCCGCCAAACAGCCGAGGGGTCTTTTGCCAGTTAATTCAATCAATTTCTCGTACAAACTAAAGCAGAGCTCGTAACTTCCTGCGCTCATTTGGGCACGTAACTTCGTTGTAAAAATATAACCAAAAACATCATCCACGTAATGGCCATCCTTATCCGTGAGAAACGCTCAACAATGACACTGCTGATGGCGCTGAGCTTTATTCATTAACTACTGATTATACGTAATTATTTAAATGGTTTTTCGAAATCTACGCTATCTGAGAATAGTACTTTGATCTATGACCATCAGCCATTTTTAATGTCCCCACTGCGCTAGGGCACAGACCTTCCTTATGGGTAGATAAGGAGGATGGTCCATGACTCACCACGCGGGCCCAATGCGGATTGATGGGTGCTAACGACTGCAAGTGCAGCCGGGACCAACGGCTTAACGTGGCTACCGAAGCACGGAGGAGCTCGAGACAATACATTTTTGGTCACCGACCCTTGGGAAAGTTTCTTAACCTCCGCAATCGCTGGGCTAGGCGTTATACCACTGCGCCACCGAGCTCCTTTGTTGGAGACGACTTTCGAGTGGTGGAGTGGTTTGCACGCCGGTTTTCAAGACGTTACCATCTCTTGAAGTCCCGGGTTCGATCCCCAGCTGGGTTAATGTAGAAAATGAGCTTTTCTATATTGTCTCAGGTCTGGGTGTTTGTGATACCACAGTTGCCTCTGATTTCCTTATCACAAGTGCTTTAGCTACTTACTTTGGAATCAGAGCAATGTATGTGATGTTGTCAAATATTTATTATTTATATTCTATAAAGTGTCTAGCGTAGATTCTTTAAAACGCGTCTGATTTGTTTGACTTGTTCTCGCCAAATCACGTCGGATCATTGTCAAGTCTAATTAAATGGCAAGCTGATTCTCGTAGTCATTCTCACCGCTTGAATGGATGGACTTTTCAATGACTAGCACAAGCCGAATACACACACAACCAGCATTGCATAACTAACATTTTTGTTTTGCGCGAGCGGCGCGGCTAACATCATCAATCATGTTTCGTATATTGCGAATCACTTGTTGCTTTTATATTTGTACAAACATTGTGCAACACCTGATCACTTCGATATTCAGCCAATAGTCACCTGATTGTTAATGAATGAAATGTTAAACCATCGAACCTTTACCTTTAGTTGGACGAGTAACTCGGAGGCGTAAAACCGCAAGCTTTGTACTGCATATACCTTCGTCTGCGGATCCAACTTCATCTTCATGATCAAATGTTGTGGTTTCATTGCACAATACTTGGTCTAACGTAATGAAATCTGGTATCACGTAACTTTTGGTAGTCAGTATTCACTGATGCAATTGTTTAAAATATGCACTGATAAAATAGCACCTTGCAGACCGTGTAACAATCAACATACCTGTAGACTGATTTGCATAAAAATGTGTTTAATACTGTATAGTTGAAAATAAAATTGCATCTTCAAATTAATTTTATTGAAAAATAAAATTCTTGTTTAGTGACAATTTTATTTTTACTAAGTTAGTTGATAGTAAAATTTAAACTAACATAAACATACATGTTTACATAAGATTGAAATGGTTGTACAACAAAACTTAAGTAAGATTTACATGTAAATGAGAACTATAGAAAAACAGAATTACAACATAAAACGTACTTTACATAGTAAAAAGTACAATACACGTGGGACCGAGTCTAAACGTGTGTAGAACTTTCACGCGGCACTCTCGTTAGACTTTCGCCACTAATTAAACCTAGCTATAGAACAATAGCAAGAAGCAAAGAAGCAGATCTCGTACACCAATGCTGCCATTAATTGCCGATCGAATCGCCCGCGCTTTCACACACCGTACCATATACGTAACTCGAGATTTCCACAGTGCAAAACATATCGACGATGACAATGCAGATGATGCTATCGCGATCGCACACGATGGTAACGCCGAAGTTGAAAAAGCAAGTGAATCGACGTTAAATGGTGTGGACGCAACAATGGAAATTGCAATAAAAAGTCACGTAGAAAGCGCTGAACGTCTCTGAGGTACGCCAATTCGATACAATGGGCAATTTGCCATCGGATTGTTTAGTAGGAAATACAATCGGCCTATTTAGTCTATAAATAAAATGTGCACCAAGGTTCAATGAAATATAGCACATGCAAACAACAGTCGCAGTCAATGCATTACTTATCTAATAATCTTATTAGGAATCACGAACAGCAGTAGAAAGAAGCGTATCAGCTTTAATGCTATTATGTTTATCATCATCATAGTTATAAAATATATGTAGAAAAGAAACTTAGTTTCCGGTAGATGTAATGGTGAATGTAAATAAAAGACGTGAGTTAAGGAAATGCAGGTCTAAATTGCTGCTGTGTAAGCAGACAAAGAGTTGTCGATTATGGTTGCTTGCTTAATTTTTGACTTAAACATAATTCTTTTTTTCAGTACGGGGAGTAGTTACAGGTTACAGAAATCCCGAAAAATTAATAATAATCTTGAGTATAACCATTTTTTTTGATATAACAGTTCCGCAAGGTGCAGCATCACCTTGCAGATTAGGACAAGGCAACCATGAATATTATATTTGAAACCATTTGATTAGTAATCTATGGGTTGATGGTCCACCGAGGTTTTTGGTGTTTTACAAATAGGTTACCTTCAAATGAAAATAATGTACATCAGATGCAAGTGATGTTAATATTATATTATCAGCCAAAGACATCTTTTAATCACTATTGATATCACGTGACACATTTCCGAGAACGAGTACGTGACGGAATCAACGTCTCTATGCCATGCCTTTCATACAATCATAAAAAATATAAACAAGTGATAATACTGTACGTATAAATTAACTCCAACACTTACTTATTAATTACAAACAACGTACACCTTTCGTGAACATTACAATGCGCAGTATAAATGCTAAAAATAATGAAAATATTGGGACCAAGGTGTCAACCTTGAGGCACACCACACCTCATATTTTAACGCCCAAATTAACTGTTTCTAAAATATTTATAGCTTGTTCATAAATTATTATATAAGTAAGTGCTTACATCAATTTGACCTTGAAGTGAAACATCACATGTATGTAGTAACATCTAGCAAGTCCATAGACAACAATAAGGCCTGCGCTGGCGGCGCTTAGCCGGTACCGACGAGGTGGTTGACCCCGAGCACGGGTTAAGCCGCGAGATTTCTTAAACCGATCCGCTTATTAAGTACTTGCGCCTTCGCCTTTGATAGTAAACTAACCAATATGAGACATTACATGATCTTTTCCATCAATATGTAATATTATTGCTATGAAACTTTGATGGCTGTAAAGCTGTTATATTGTATTTGAAAACTTTGCTTCTCATTATTGTTTTATTTACTTAGGGCAGTATTAAAAAGTTAAAAACCCACACCGTCTAGTTCGTTTTAAGAACTAATTAAAACTTTTAATTAGCGATACCGATCTAGTACTTTTTACTGCAAGGATGCAAAACATTGCGTTTACAAAATTGTATCGAGGCCGGCGAAAGGAATTTATGCTACACGGTATTATATAACTGATTCGTTTTGTTTGTTTTGCGTATATGCGTGGATTTATCATGTCAATCTTAATCCTTAGGAATATTAATTTAAAATTTAATAAAAGAGGAAACCATCTGCATATTCTGACCAATTTTGTCATGTCTGAAGAAATAATTTCAAAATCATTTCCGTAGGGGCCATTCCAATTGTTTACCACGACCACGACCCACATAAATTTGACAAATATCGGGTGTTGCTTTAGAAGACACAAAAGTTAATAAACGCTTTGATGAAATCTAAAAGAGGAGCAATTTCATTTCTGTGGCCCTATTTTCGAAAGATGACTGGCGCTCCTTACTAGGTATGTAACTCATTTTCTTTGGACAGCCATGCTGTCGAATGAAAATGAGTAGTAAAGAGTGCTTGCCGTGCCGCCTTTCGAAAATAGGGCCCCTTATCTAATCTAGGGCTCTAACAAGATGGATGTAAACTTCTCTTTGGTCAGTTTTTATTTATGCCAAAAAAAGTAGCAATGTGAAACGTCAAAGCTGACCTGAACATCAATGTTTTTAGGTGGTAGACCCGCTGCCCTGATCTGAACATCGTCCCTGATCTCTCAAATGCCCTTGGAGGTTAAGGAAGGTGCTCCAAATCCTGCGTTCAAGTCCCCATTTTAAATCCCAACAATTCCTCTTTTGTGTCGCCGCTCAAAATCCATATGCTGGGTTCATTGACCCGCGGACGTGGCTGGCCGCTGCGAAGATTCAACACCTCGTCGAGATAATTTATTGCTTGTTGTAACCATTTAATACTTTGGTCGCAGAGGCTTATCATGAATATTCCGAATTCTTTCTTAATCTCTGTAACTGTTACTTTCGCAAGGTTCCCTTAACAATTATTTATCTTTCTTTACTTCATTGTAATCTGGGCTGGGGAAGATAAATTCAAAGTTTTGATTTGATTAGACTCTTTTTTGACTTGTAATTTTTTGGCATCTCCTTCGTGTTTTATTTAAAGACCGAATTTGGTTTATAACTTTCTTTATGATCGTAAACACATTTACTCCCGTCCAAAACAAACATTACTATGAAGTCTCACAGTGCCCCCGAAAGCACAGCGTCCCACGAACCAATCACACGTAATACGTAAAACCAACGAACCAATCACGGAGCTCTATCAAAACGCAGTGCATTCGCATAGTCAAAGGTCGTTTGAGTGTTGTTTGTTTGTGAATGTTGCAAATTGCGTTACGTTGTTGCTGGCTCTAAATGCAATTAGTACTTCTCATAGTTTCGATTGCCTGATAAAAACAATTTATCGCCTTCGATATAGAAGAGCGACAAAGACGTTATCGATGCTTATCCAAGATTTGTCTTAACTATTCCGAAATTGTATTATGTAATTGCGTTGTGGTATGTACTTCGTCTTCCATTATTGATTATTCAACGTGTTCAATTGGAATTTCAATAAAATTTACGATACGATTACTCTCATCTTGCTCATAATATGTAAATGTTACGTAAAAAACAATGTTGGTATATCATCAGTGACTTAATTGAACATTTCCTGTCTCAAACTACAGCTAAATTGTTGATATTCGTCTTTCTTTAAATTATTTCACGTGAGACAGCTTTATGGCCATATAATTTTATACTTACTGACCAAATAAATGATTTAATTATTACTATTTATAATCTGGTCATAATTTCATAAAAAATAATTGATACATTTGATAATGCACATGCAAGTTTGATTTGAGCCCAATATAATGATGTGTAACACTTGAGATGTAATACTTGTATCGTAACTGGCGGTCAGGTAACAGCCGACCAGCGACATTCCGACTTGGGCGCAACGAAAACGAGAGTCGGCGCATACGCAAGAACTCTTGGCTGTGAACCGAACTCTTTTCTAATTGTCTGATATTACTTTCATGAAGCTAGCAAATAAACAAGTAATCCTATTCAACGCTTTAGAACTTATTTCTAGAATGTCCTTGACGAATTTATTATTTATTAACTTTAAGGAAAAAACAGTAACAGTTACAATAATACAAGTAAAAAAAACATCAATACAAAATATAAATGGTAAGAGCACTGTTTTTAGATGACAGCATGCGTACAATATTAAGAATATAAACTTCAAATGACGAAACACACCCGACAACACAAAACGCAAATTATGCAAAAAACAAAAACAACTAATTACCTACATTTATTTGTTGGATTACAAAAAGTAAAAAAAACCTAATAAACAATATTAAACAATAATTAATACCTACTGTTCAGACCACTTCACACATTTAAAATATTGACTATCTTTGAATTAAATGACTTAAGATTGTCGTTGAAAATGTCGATAGAGTGACTCAAAGCATTATAATTTCGCGAAAGTCTAGTCAATTCAACCCTATGTTTATGAAGCTAAACATATTTTGTGAAAACAATTTAAGACTAAAGCTGAGGTGACTTTTGACGACATAACGATAATAATGATAATGTCGGTATCAAATAGAATAAATATTACCTAGCTGAAGAATCCAATTTTTTGTTCTATCCATGTCTACTAAACAGACACTGACAAACCTTATCATCTTCTCACTGTTTTGAGACCTTATTGCCACGACAAAAGCATTTGTTATGACAATTACTGTTTTGGCAAATGTGAACAGTGTGAAATAGATTAATTAAATGAATCACCTCATGTGATTTAGAAATAAGGACTATGTAATGAGAGTCTAGACGCACACGCAATCTTCTCAGAATATTCAGAATCCCTCCTCTTACTTGGCCAACGTTGCAAACATGGCGGAGGTTGTGAAAAAAATACTTATGAAATGCGAATGTGAGACTACACCACATAATTGTTCTAATCTTGAATTCGAGACACTTGTATAGAGTGGGAAATGTGGGAACGGCGGCTTATTTATTGACGTTTGTAATTAAAGTCATAAATTTATTCGCTCGTTCACACTGACTGCTTGCACTGCACCATCATTGGTTTGAACTGAGAGCTGAGACTCTTTATAGTCTACTCTCCTAAATGTCTGCCATTAATGGTGAAATTCATTTAAGGACATTTCTTTATATCTACTTAAATATGCAAATCTTGAAGTACCTACAGAAAGAAATATAGGGCTAAAATACCAACACTTATTAAAGAGGCAAGCAATGCATGGCTACATTAGATAAAATTATATCTGGCAATGAAAAACTCTTGTATACAAATATTTCATGTCTGCTTACAAACATAAGCGAACGAAGCTTAACAATTTCTACTGTTTACGCACGCTTACAAAGTTACATAGGTAGGTACCTACATTTTAACACATTGAAGTACCCTGTTTGATTGTATAATTGCCAGAACAATACGACCAACCTTTCAACATCTCTGAGTTATTCAATTAACACAATAGCGTTAATTCGTATATAACTTACGTAAATATTTGCCAACATTCGGTATATGAATGAAAATGTTTAATTTTGAAACTCACAACAGTGCATTGGGTCTCGGCGCTTCGCAAGTGACCTGTCACAAATGCACAAAGCAGTTTCCGTATCACTTCATTAGTCGGTGTCCCACCGTGTGATCTCTGCAGTGTGGATAATACAAATATGATGAAATGAGGCTGTTAGATGGTTTCAAAGTGCAACATCGCTTAAGTCTAGCTTATTAAACATTTCCTCACTTTTGTTCATAGCAAACTTTAAAAGCCCTCGACAGTATACATACATGTACTGCTTTCAGTATTGGTTAGGTTATAATTTAGGTTTAGTTCTTCACTTTCTTTTTTGTCATTATTTTTTAAACTATATCATTCATCTTTATATTAGAATGTTATTACAATAGTGGTGTTATACCTCTAGTATCTTTATCTATATAACACTAGTCAATATTTTCTGATTCAGATTCAGTTTTAATAATTTTAGTTAATATGTATACAAATATTTTTACTGAGATCAGTGCAGACAAACGAAGCCTCAAGTGCAAATCAAATTCCCTTCTAGACTTTTATTATCGCCAACAAACAACTTCTTTTCTTTCTAGATTTTTGCTATCACCAAGACAAGAATTTACTTAAACGCATTGTTTCTAATAATGTTCGCGCTTATCTTAACTCTTGTTTGCGTGTAAGCAAATCTCATTGCCAGTTCCGGCCACTCTCGCAGACACTGATGTTATAATTCCGTGATAAAATCTACCAAATTGACTACCACACCAATTACTTTCGGCTAGTTTAAGTTTATGGGTATTACGCGTACACATCTAACGATTTATGTAATATGACCATGTGTTTATAATCTAAATAAGTACTGCTCAACTTTTAATCACTTTATAATAGATGTTTTGAAGATTACTACTGTCCGTTCATTGAGTAATTACAACTGCGCCAATTTATATTGAAATCGACAAATAAATAATAAATAAAATTAAATTAAAAATGTTTTATTTTCTCCAATAATTACAATGATTATACATTTTCGGTCGGATTGTTACATTAAGTGTTTAATAAGTATTGTGGAGACTGGCGCCTGAACTAAGGTTAGAAACCTGAAACCTGTAAATGAACTACAAATATCAAGTTCAACCCAAGAATAATCGTTCACAAATTTCTTCTATTTTTCTAAGGTTTCAATTCAATTAATATCTGAAAACACGTTTCGTAAGTTTACCAAAAGATATCCTTAATCTAATTTCGCACCGCCAATTTGTCGGCTTTACAGCTATAACTTAATTAGTTAGCACGTGAGGAACAGTACACTGCTAATGTCGCTCTAGTATCTAAAACGTGAGGGCTGACAAAGAAAACAAACATCCAACTAATTGGACACAATGAAGCAATTTCATAGATAGATACGCAGCCTTTTTAACTGTTGAACGTGACCGCCGTTTCTGTACTGTTCTTATAATTACCCAATAACTTATATTTTCTAATGGGCTATTAAAGTCATATATATTTGAAACAGTCACGAATGAGACCTCCTCTCGATCTATTTCAGCGGTGAGTCACCGTCAAGTTAATCGATTGAAATGACTGTCAACTGAGTATGAATCACTCGCTTAGTATGCGCGACGCTAAGTACCAAAACAAACATAACCCTGTAATCTGCCGCAGCAAGGTCGTCTGAAGTAACATCAGAATTTTAAATCAGCGAGGAAAGCGACTCGGAAGTCGCGTGCTCGAAACTAGTAGAAAGTGCAAGTTGGTATAAAATTTACCGCCCGTGGCTCTATACCATAACAGACTATGTTAATTGAAATCACCAATTACTTGTGGGCGCTTTCTACGAAGTATCCTCCCCATATGTAACTCTTAATAACTGCGAGGCACGCCATGCAGCAGATTTGATAATGCCCGCTCGCCGTATTGCCGTGACCATACCGGGTCGAATGGAATTGGCTACGGAAAGGTTAAACGATACTGTTATTGTACCTTAGAAGTTACGTACGCGCAGAATTACACATATTACTATCGCCATTATTTTACGCACAATGTTTTCATTGAACGCTTCTTTGAATATTTTCTTTGAATGCCGAAAGGAAGTCTCGTCAAGTGTGAAGTTGCAATATGATTTCCTACTAATTAGAATGTAAATGAACAATCTGAAAGTTAATATGGCAAGGAATTTTTCCATCAGAACAGACTACGAAAAAAAGACGATAAATATTAGATCCATACGTGCCAGGTCTGTGGAAAGAACTAAGAATTATAAATGTTAGAGGTGTCGTAAGCGTAAAGAGTACTGTATAACTGGGCTGTAGGTGTAAAAAAACGTAACACGTTCGAGTCGGCTGCCCCCGGCGTCCCACTTGTGTAAGTAAAAACTAATAAAGGACTGCAGTAATGATAAGAAAATGAGGAAACACGAACCTCTTTTCGTTACAGGTGCAAGTAACAATAGTATTTAATCCAAAGATCATAAGAAAGGAGATCGAATGTAAAAAACGTCGCTGGTTTGAAAAGAAGATGCGTTTCCGGACGAGTTGCGCGTGCGGCTCGGGACACGCGCCATGCGATTGCGCAACTCTCTCGGAAACGCCGCAAGACGGGAACTGGATGTAGAGTAACTGTCTTTATGATCAATTCAATACTTACAGCAACAATCCAATGATTTTACACATGCAAGCACCTTCCGGCAATTATTGCAATCTTTGTGTTGTTCCTGCATGTTTTGTGTAGCAACAATAAAATTATGGAGCTGTCTAATGTTAATTACCTCGCTCGTTTAAAATGAAAACTTTTTTAATTTTATTTAATGTATTTTTCCTGTTCTCTGTCTCTATCTAATCTGGTTTAAATAATTCAATATTGTAGGAATAAATATAGTACAATGAACTGAATGTTTTTGTAGAAGACGGTTTATCGTCATCGTTGTAATGATCTCGCAATTGTTTAATTTGATGTCTTTTTATTATTTTCTTAGTTTATATAAAAGGAGATTGACATGAATAATCAAAAAGAGCTACAAGTTATCACCTCGCACTAACCAAATGCTCGTAAATTGTAGTAAATAAACAAAATATGAGTCGGTCACTTTCCTTTTGCGAAATATTATTGCATGATATGCAATATGCAATGCAACGAACGTGCCAACCATTTATATAACTATCCACAATTAATATATTTTATTGTTGTGAACTTAAAAATTAATGGAATCAAGTTTATGAAGTTCGTAAACAAGTTGTTCATTGAAATAAAACACTTTTAACGGATTATTATTAGAAGTGAATAAGTTCTTCATTTATAATAATGAATACAATATTTGTGAAGAGCTCATTGAAACATATGGATAAAAGTTATGTTCTTATCGCGGTGTAGAAAGAAACTGAGGAAGAACAATAATGAAGTCGGTTAAAAAATATTTATTCTGGATTGCTAATTACTTTTTTTATAAAAAATATTTAATGTTTTATGTCGGTAAGTTACTTGAATTATTGTGATAGGTTTTACGTCACAAACATTATAAATAACTGTTATAAAGTGATGTTAAACAAAGTAGCTTAAAAATGTTAAGCTGCGTTTGACCTAAATCAGCTGAGTCTTGTTTTTGACATTCCTCTGGCTTGCTGCCTGGCAATTAGTTACAATTTTCAGCCACTGAACAACTGTTGAGTAAAGTTGTCTAATTTGTTGTTACTGGGTGTACGCGAATGTAGGTTAGCATCCGCTTAAAATAGATAGTCGCCATTCCCCGGGAAATGAAAATACTGCATTATGGATACGGCTCGTTAAAGTAGTAACTATAGAATAAACCTTTGATAAAAAAACGAGACGATACTGACAACCTGTTGATCCACCTACACAATTTTAGTATCATCGATGATGGCTAGCTCAAGACACAAGTTTGTTAGTTGTCTTTATGTAATTTATTCAGAATCTATCTATGTTAGGAATAACTTTGCGCGTCAGGAAAAATAAATGAATGGATCCGGCGAAATACGGGGGTGAGAGATGTGGTGCAAGTAATTTCGGAGCATAAGTGGAGTTGGGCGGGTCATGTAGCTCGCATTGATGGAGGACGATGGGCTATACTATAAGGTTCCTTAAATGGAGACCATGGGCAAACAAAAGACCACGAGGCCGCCCTCCAAAACGATGGGTTTACTGTCGTGAACAAGTAAAACACAACCAGTTGATCATCCAGATGACTAAGGCGCAAAACCGGACCCAATGGAAGAATCTGGCAGAAGCCTATGGACCCAGAGAGGCTGTTGATGATGATGATTCAGAATAAATTGTTATTCTTTTTAATCCAGATTCCTTTTGTGTTTCGCTAGGTTTTTTGTGATTGACCGTACGTCCTTGATCTACATTACATCGTTCAGGGAATGAATATTCCATTCATTTCTTTTAACTACCAGAAAGTAATGGTCCAACAAAGATAAAAAGCAGAACACACACAGCACATAATGATTCTGATTTTAGACGTTGCTTGGTTGTATTGTACCATCCCTCCCGTAAATTATGCATCCACGACGAACTCACATCCGCTGATACAGAATACTTCAAATCATATAGATTTCAATATTTAACATGTTATGTCAGATGATACAGTTCGTGGTAAAATTATAATAACGTTCCACTCTCCTACTTATCAATTTCATAATTTGTATGAATACGTTCAATGCTCACTTCCCAGAATTGCATAGTTGTGTTAGCATAGTTTCGTTATGTGAGAAACGTATCTATTAATACAGAGAACAACTTTACATAATGAGTCGTAAAGAATTTTACTTCATTGCCTAATTTGTGAACGTGTTTAATATGCAAATGCATAAAGTTCCACGTTCTAAGTTGAAAGTGAAATTATTAAGTTCACGCAATACGCTAAATGCAGTGATGAATTTGAATTTTAAATCTTATTAGAGATCTTGCTTGCAGAGGAAACTTTGAATCGTCGCAAGCGCAAGACGCATACTTAGTTTTGATGATTGCACTTGCATCAATACCAAGCACTTTAGATTCAAACGTTGACATCAATACAAAGTTGGCTAATCTAAAAATTTATTCGTTTTTATGTACAGTTAGAGTCGGAGTCAAATTAAGGTTGTATTACGGAGTGATATAAGTTTTGAAATGGCGATCACCCCAGGTGCGGCGGAGCGTGCATAAACATCGTCTGCTGAGCAGGTGGTCCTTCGAGGAGGGACCGCCGGCCGGCCGCCACCCATCGCGTGCCGCCATCTCATATGTACCTCGCAATTTAATAGCTCGTTAGAAGCCCTTTCAATTTGTCTACTAGATATGTCACTTAATGATGTTATTACCTCTTGTAAGTTATTCCGGCTCATCTATTACTCGAATGAATGTACCACACGATGTTTACTTATTTTTATTTGTAATGTAGCTACCTTATAATTGTCATATGAAGTTTATCAGACGAGTAGTTTGTATTTGTAAACATGTACTTCAACCTCGATAAAGCTCAAAGATTCCGTGTTTACTATCATCACTCTTTATTAGTTCTTAGCTTATGAACTCTTCTGACCTTTCAACCATATCGGAGTCTGAAGCTCAATCAACGATGACCGGCGTTCTTCAATGTCAAACCCGGCATTCGAACTTGCCCTTCCTGTAGTTAGACAATAGTATTTCAAGGTCACCCCTCAATTGGGTTTCTTAATTGCCCACGGACTGCGTTTAACTCGATTCGCCGTCAGGTAGCGGTGGTTTCTAAATAGTTCCACGACAGATGGTCGGGTCGCCTACACGGCGCCGCGCATGTACTCGTGAGTATGGTACTTATACGTCCGTTATCGTCGAGTTTCAATGCAAGTGGGCATTTATATTATCTCCTGCGTGTATCATTCTTGAGCAAAGCTTGTTTGACGTTGTAGTCTATATTTATCCCTTTATCAATTTCTCACGAACTTGGTGAGTTAATACAAAATTAAATATTAACAAAAATTCAGTCCAGTGTCGAAAATATGTTCGTCCCTATAATAACCACCTCATTTCCATTATTCTTTTTGGGTGAATGTTCAGACGTGTCAGATTCATGGAAAGGTTTTCTGTTTAAATAGGAACTGCCTCTAGCAAGCTAAATCTAAAACCCACCCATGAATCTGACCTGACGCATCTGAAGGAAGAATCGCCCTTTCCATCAGTAGGTACCTACTTATCGTGTATTTTATAATGTACTGTATGTACTAAATTTATCGGTCAACTGGCCAAATTCCAGTGTGATTTGTGGCATTAGGCCTCTTGAAGCGAGCCTGCGCCTGCGGTGGCGCCCGATCGAGGCCACACGGTTACCCGTCTGTTTCGCTTTACGCTCATTCCTATGTGACACATGTTGCCTCTAATAGATCATTTGCAATCACTGTCCGCCCGTTTGGCATTACTACGAGAATCACTTCCAACGTAAATCAACGATTCAGTGCAAGTTCGTTTAAATTTTCCACGCTTCAGTTGTTACAATCACCAAGACATCAGCTGCTCTTTAAAAACCAAATATATTATTGTGAATTAATTCATCACATTAAGAATGAGGATGTTAATGCTTCTGTCTGTCAATACTGCAATGCAGAAATTAACAATGGCAATAAATTCCATCTACTTGTCCGATAAATGACATACGAATTGCGTCGCGTGTTTTGTTTGTTTGTTATGATTATCATTGGCAGTTTATCAGAAGCGTTGGCAAATTTTCAGGTACTTACTAATTTGGTGAGATATTACAACTTTTGTTTTAGTTGGAAATACCTAGGGAATACTTTCTCGAATAATTTCAATGAGATTTTTTATCTCAATTGCTTTTCATATCAGTATTGCTCAAGCAAATAAAAGTAAGCACCTCAGTGATAGGTATGTTTACGTCAGTGCAATAAGATAAGAATAAAATAAGTAGGTACATAAATGCGATGAATGCGATCAAAGGGAAGATTTCGCAATGGACAAAGAACCATATTCAATGCCAGATAGTAACGAGCGAAATGTGCATCTCGTATGTACTTCGTGCGTTAAGAATGAAACATCTTTACGATAGATGCTTTAACCCATCAATGCCCGGAAAATGAGACATAATAAATATTCTATTGTTGTCCGGCCGCATTCGGCCGCTCGGGCGTTGACGAATTAAGGAAATGATAAGATAATCTTGACTACATGTTTGTATTGGAAACGTTGCTTTTTTAATTATTTTAAAGCTCATTTTCTCACAACCTGGAATATGGATTTTCGCAGTCCAATTTAGTTATTAATCAATAGCTCTCAAAACACTTTAACACTTTTTACTTTCAGTTACCTTTGCTCTTTCCTTTAATGCTATTGGAGTAATTCCGATTTATACCAAATCTTACGAGCCGTGAGACCAATTTGAAAGCTTGCATTCACAACACAAAGTCATAAAACTTGTCATAAGAGGCTCCGCTCAAAAACGACCCGGACAAAAACAAGTGAATGACACGCAAATAATTTATGATCTCCGGCACAAATAAATTAATCATGGGCAGCCATTACACCAGTTGAAACAATGGACTCGGTGACCTTACTTACATAATGGTCACTTAATGAATCGCACCGTGAGAATAAAAATTGCGGTGTCGAAAACCAGGGATAGATTTCCGAAATCATAGTTTTCATCACATGGAGTTATTGCTAAATAAAAAGCCAATGCTGGAGATATTTATGATTTAACAACTTTTTTTAGTAGTAACTGTCAGCTAGTTTTATAATAGAAATAATGCCTAATTTTATAATTTGGGTATCTCCCGGATAGAATTTGAAGATATTTACAAAAAACCCATCAATTGAAAAAATATCTAAAGGGAATTTAGATAAATTAATGTATATTGACCAAAATATAAAAGGTATTGTAATTTTCTGATAAGATTCGCTTTGACCAATCTTACAAATTAAACACAAGACTATTGTATTCTTTATTAGGTACGTATTGCTATCGGTTATTTGTAACTACGCAGATAGCGAAGAACATTGATATACAAAACCTATAACTATTTTATAACTGGCTTTTTGACGTAAATGAGAAATATATTTGATTTCTAAAAAGATGTTATTTAACTATCAACTTAATTTGAGCGTAACCGAAGCAAGAGAATTATAATTTGAATTGCAATTGCAGCACAAAAAAGTCTAACTGTCAATGCTTTCTGGGTATCTTTGCATACAATAGTAATTATGTAATATACATTTGAGTTATTTTTGGAAATATCTTGCTCTACTAATACCGCATCATTCATTACTGTCGCTTGTTATACAATAAAAAATGCTAAGAAATTAGAAAAAGACGCCGTAAAGCCTTTCAGTTTACAGATGTTTTTACTTATTCAGGTAGTGGAAAATATGCGTACTATAACTAAATTGCTAATTATAAACGAAATGCAATGATGACTCTCTTTCTCTCTCTATCTCTTTCTTCCAGTTTCCACGCTATATTCCCACATGGGGTCTATTTCATAAACATTACAATTTACTTCAGTAATTCGCATACATTACAGTATCTGTGAGTAGTTTATTTTCTAGTTTTAAATTGGCGACGCAACTAACTTCAAATAATAGTTGTAACTTACTACTTACTTTAATGTTTATGAAAAAGAGCCATAGTGGTGGGGTCAGCTTTCCTTCCCTTGCTTCTCCACTTCGCCCTATACGCGAAATCATTATCGATCACTTTGCACTCCCCAAAGTCCTTCAACTACATTTTTCCACCTTTTATCTTTCTCTTGGTTTTCGGTCAGGGAGGAATAGTTAGAGAGCTTTTCCAACGTAGTCACGTGGAGGTACTATGATGATAATGATGAAGATTACTAGCAGGAGCACATTGTCTTATAGATCCTTGAAAGTCTGTGTTTATTTATCCTTACCTTATAGCGTACCTTATTGACCTTCACCTTCGCATACCATAACGAAATTTGGCTCGCTAACAGCAGAGTACTTCCGAGGAAAAATCTCGCAAATTGCCAGTTCACGGCCTTTATTTTGTATGCAAACCTTATTTCATTTAAGGTATACACAATTTATTCTATAATATATTTGTTGTATGCCATAAAACGTGAAGGTACAGCTAGCAAATGTAATAACCTTAAGTAACGAGAAGAAACCTCCTTAAACAAACAGTTTACGACGTAGATTCTTTTATCTGCGCCTTTCAAAGAAGAGCAGATATTTGTGTAAACTTTCTTAGTTTAGATCAAGATAACAACCGCACAGTATGACGGATGGGCGAACCATGAGGCGCGTGATTACATAAAACGTGAAAGTATTATGTCGACCAATTGCAAAGATCAAGAGTTAAATACCCATTTCACCGGTGCTTCGCCGTTTTTAATCTCGCAAGATATTACCGTCTCAGTAGATATCCCGTGAAGAAAATGTATTGTGTATGCATGATGCGGCAAAAGGAAATAACGCGAATCGCAGCTAATATTCCTCAGCAAGTTTTTGAATAGCGGCTTATCTTGAACGATCTCTCAAAAGAAATAATTTGTTTTATCAGAACAATTAAAATTTCGTATTAAAAGCGTTGACGCAAACGACATTTCATACAAACTTTCAAGTCCTTATTTTTCGAAATGAGAGAACCGATTTTTATGAAACTTCATACGCAAAAGCAGAATCAATTAGTCTAAAAGTTAGTTGAAAACATTTTTGAAATGTCTTATTTAAAAAAGATAACTGGAAATTTTTGTATCTATGGAAAATTTAAAATCGGTTTAATTTAGCTACAAATAAACAATACAAAAATTAAAATCGAAAATATCAAAATGTATGAAACAGCTGATTTATTTTTCGCGATTTCAGAGTTGGCCCCATAGTAAAAGTTGTTCAGTTTGATGGTCCCTATATACCATATTCGGCTTCAACTAACTTTTTTGACCAATGTAGTCTGGGCTTATGTGTATGATGGAATATTCATTAATTTCGAAAAATAAGTAATAACTTAAAAGTTTACTTGTATGAAATGCCGTTTGCCGTTTCAGATTAACACAAGCAGAAGCAATCAAATACAGCTATATCACAATTAAAGGCACTTTTATCTGCTTATATAAAATAATAATTATAATCTTATATTACCTGCAGTCATTGAAATATTTTTATAGCATCTGCAATTATCGTGGCGTAGCAGATTGTCTTATCTTTGAAAAGTATGGTTTGACTTATATCGTCGAAATATTTAAATTTTACATAAAGTGTTAGTATTTCAGTAGAAATATATTGAAACTGTTAACTTGATAGATTGATTGATCGATACTTGATATCTACTATTAGTGTATTTGTATGGATTACCTTCTTTTTGCGCCAGAACAAAAAGCAATTTAAAGATTTTAGTATCAATGATTTCGTCATTATTACCCTGACAGCGTATGATCAAAGTTCGGTAACTTCAATATGGGTTTGTTTAAGAATACTTACATACAGAGAAGAGACATAAGTACTTAGTAACATTATTTATTGTTTCAAAATGCGAATGAGATTTCGTGCAATAATGATAATATCATGATCATTTATGCATACCTATATGATGTAGATCATTAGACCACCATGTTAGAATGCCTCGGAGTTCGCTATGATCTGAATACTTTCCCACGAACGAATTATGCTTACATGAGCTTTTATTCGTTTGTGCTGCACGAACGTGACAAAATGTGAAACATCTTGGCCTATACAGACTTTTTTTGAAGGGGTACCATTGTTACACATTGCACAGCATACCACTACGCTTTTAAATGCTTAACTGCAGTTCTACAGACTACTATTTAGATGTTTTTATTTAAAATGCTTTATCTGCGTTAAAAATAACATTCGAAAGCAAGGACGAAATGCCGCTTTTTATTCTAGCCGACGACGAAAAGACGATGTATCGAAAAATTAAGCTTTTCCAATGTAAGAAAATCCGAATAACAGCTGTAAGAGTAACTTTATTTACCATTTCTGCTTTCAATTCTGTATTGAAGTTAACTTTCATTAAATCTAAGTAAGTATAGTAAAAGAAGAAATTTCCTTTTACAATGACCTAACCTTCTTATGGCTCGCATTATGTTTCTGTTTTCAAATAGTTTTAAGCGCCTCTCCCACCTAACTAATATCTCGGTAGACCTCTGTAGTGTAAAATATATCTGCTTAATTTATGAGCTAGTATCACACACCTTCGTGACTTACACAATCGTCCCAAATAAAAACTGTCCAAAATGACCCTCTAATTCAATTGTTCAGAAAGTAGACAAGCACGTTATCAAAGTAAACATACGATTGAAATACGCATTGCAGTGTCGCGGGATCGGCCTCGAACTCATCGGCTGTAACCTGGCTAGCTAAAGGCTCTATCTCACTAGGATGGACATGACGTCGCGCCGCTCGCACTGCCCTTTTTTTTGTATCAAGAGGAGAATGCAATCTTTACGCATACCAAACGGCATGTTGGGGTCGGTCACCCACCAGGTTATTACCCGGGGCATGTTCCTCGCCGCACCCAGCCCTCCCGCCAAGCCTAATAGGCTTCGCGTAGGACCGTCACTAGTGTCACCGAAACACGATTGTATATCGGGGGCAGGCAAGTGAGGTACCCTCCATACATCTCTGTATACATTTTGTTGGTAGCGCAATTGGTTGTGTTGCGCCGCCACTGGTGTCCTAGTGAGATATGGCACTAAACGCTAACTCGGTAGAATCTGTAGCGAACGCTACAACCTTGTGCATTTGTATCGACTTCAATAGCATACTCAGTAATTTTATAATGGGTTGACATGTGAATGGAGAACCTTTTATGAATCGGAGTTCTAGTGGACTTTAGGATCGGTTCTCATTAGTGATTGTCAGCAACATCAATAGCAATAATGTTCTTCTCACCATGCGAAATGTCTAATCTAAGTTAATAATAAAATCATCAACGTAAATTTCAAGATAAATTAACGTGAACAATGTAATAATCGGGAAGCGGAAGAAGAAAAAGATAAGTTTTTCTTTGACAATTACGGCGATGCGATTAAGGAATGGACGAATGATGATGTTGTTTGTGCATTGTTTCATAGACTAGTTTACGTGCAATAACGATTATAGCGATAAGAATGGTATTTTGAAATCTCAATTATAACATTTAATCAATCCGATGATATTGGTCGCTACTTTTTGGATGAAGTGTAGTATCCTATCCTTTGATTAATTATTCAAAAATAGATTTTTATTACAATTGTTGAAAAATCTGTAACGCAGGTTATTCTTCTTTCCTTAAAAATAATTATCTAAATCAATCAATATAACTAATCATATCAATAGATAATTATTTCAGTCTTGAGACTATTTATATTGATATCAAAGATTTATGTAGCTAATTGGCTAATCAAAATTGTACGAATAATTTCCAAGTAAGTTTGACTACACACACACCCGAGTTCCAAAAGATCCATCATATATATTGTTAAGTATACGACGAGAAATAGTGAAAAAAAGACATTCGAGGTGGAACTATTCATTAATGAACCAATTATTATGATAACTGCACTAATTTAATCAGCCTTGTTAATTATGCATAAAAAGCGGAACACGGAAGGAATAAAGTTTGCAATCGCATGCGACACGTCTATAAACTAGTTCTTTGATAGACTGCGCGCTAGCTGAGCCACTGACCCCAATACAAAAAAACATAAACAAACAATCTATTACTTCATAATGGCTTTATGCCTATTATCAAACTGTTTGACCTTGCCACGGTTTGGCTCGATACCAAGTGGCGATGACTCCTCTGAGACTTTCTACGAGTTTTTTATCGTAGTTCTTGTTCGGTTGTTGTACATTGACGATTTTGTTGTTTGCTTCTTTATGGCAGAGGGTCAGTGTTATCGTCAGATGACGTTTACAGCAATCCGTTCGGTGAGGGATGATAGCTGAATTATTTATAGCTTTATCGTCACCGTCGTACATTTTATTGTTTACGTAATACTGGCTCGTTATATCTTCTTCGCATGGTGCCTGGCCGGTGGCTCTCTTTTTGTTTTCGTTACACTTTTTTTTTATAATGAAGTGGCATTGTTTATCATATTTGGTACGATTATTATCTCGACTTGAGATCATAAATCGTTTCTAGATTCTGGAGGAGCTCGATGGCATAACGGTTGGATTGAAGTTCATTCGGTCCTATCAGTTTCCACAAAACCAATGTTACATACCTAGCAATATCCAAAGATTTATTATTAATATATCAGTATTTGTAGGTACTCTCACAGTACTCTCAGTAGGTAAAGCGAATGTCGATTGAATGATCGGTAATATTAAATCCACTTGATTAATCCGATCCAGTTCAATTCCATACTCAAGAACATTATCTACTTATTCAAAAGCTAAAACAATTCGGTATTCAGTCTAGATTTATACGCTCCAAATCTGCGTAGCCAAATGAAAGCTCTCGAACAGTCTGGAATGGGTATAACAAGAACCGCTCCAATGCCAGGTGTTAAAATTAATGCGCAAACGCACCTGTTGGTTGCTGTTTCAGTCGAGAATGTAACACGAACAATACGCCCCTGCCCCTGATTAAAATGTCAGCGCCCTGTGTAGTACATTTAATAATTTCTTCTGGATTGGGGAGCGTTGAAAATGTGAATGCTTTAAGTTGTATCTCCATATAAAATATCTTCTTAGGTGAGACATAAATCTACTCTGAGATGATTTGCTGTCATTTTCATTAATTCCTCTTTTTTTCAATGACATAATAAAGCATATCTTTGCATAGTATTATATATTATTACTTTACTCGTTGTAGCGTCAATTGTTTCGCGATAATCATTATCTTTATGATATGTTTGTGTGGGAGTGTTTGACACCATCAAAGTATTCTCTAAAAATAGAGATTCAATTCACGTCATTGTAAAGTATTAGATAAACTTTTTCTCATTACCTTGAAAATATTCCTTGTTACAAAAATGATCTTTTTTATTTCCTGTATTGCCTTCACATCTGACGATCAAAATGCATCCATCAGGTATCTTATCGACACTTTATGTATTTGGTATGTCAATTATAGAATGTCGCCTTTTACACAACTTTTAATTCATAACATCTTATCGATTTCCATAAACGCTCTCATTGGTATTTTCTCCTTAGCCTTCCGCATGTAGTAAGTTAACAACAACACTGCTTATTATAAATTATACATTATCAAAGATTTAGATAAGAATAAAGTGTTTGTCTTAAGCCGTTAGAAATACGTGATCAATTATTTCAACTAATTTACCTAACATATGAACACACTTACTTTTTTATTGTCCTTGTCAAAAACATAAGTCAGTTTCCAATAAAAAGTTGACACTGCTATGCTATTAGTAACCATGTCTTACATTACATCAATCAAATATCATGATTCATAAAATTTTAAAAAACTTTCATTAATTTCACTGATTTCTTGATTTATTCAACGGTGTGGTGTATGAGTATTTGTTTGTTGGGACGAACAAACAAAACGTACGAAAATGAGTAAAAACTCGTTTTCACTCATCGTTCAATAGAATTTCCTCCCTCATGCTTGATAAATTATCATTTGATATGAACAAAGTATGTATCAATTGCATTATTGCCTTCATTTTATCATACCTCTCGGCGAACTATAAATATATTATACTAGCTGCCCGCTTCGGCTTCGTGGTGCCATCTATTAGTTATATTGCTATTTAAAATGATGGGAAACTGCAAAACTGTATTTTTACGTCTTTCCATATATATTTTTTTAATTATCTTTTATACTTTGTCCTGATAATAGCAAACACAACAAAAATAATTATCTAATTTGGTGCAGTCGTTCTATAGTTATGCTCCTACATACATTTCGGCGATTCATTATACTATATATAGCTTTTTTCATATAGATTACTTATTTATTACAATAGATTTAGCAATCGAATTTTATCATTCACAATCATAACATTTCGTTGTTATCGATTTGTTCAACTGTGTTCGCTTGACGGAAATGGTCTAATTTGTTATCAAGTCTTCTTACTTTTGATAAGAAATTGTGGAAATAAATGGTTTTAAATATATACTTTTATTTGTATACTTACGTGATTTTATAGATACTGTAGAAACAATTCAATGCTTTTACTCAATCTCGTAAGTGTTACATACACTGTCAAATCAGTCTGAATCTGTCCATCAACGACCTCTTTAGTGCCCGACATATATTCATATCCTACATACTTTCACAAAGCGCTACTAAAATAACTGCTTACGTATAAGTTTCATTGACGCAACAAGGTATCTCAAATTTCATATGTTTCGTATCAGCATTAATCCCGCTTCGCCGCCCAGAGGAAATGTTACATAAAATGCTCCATTGATCGTTTAAGTGTAATCAAAGCGACGACATGGAATATAGTTTATATACCTACCTATTTAACCTCTGGATGTCATATTCTGGAACTGAATTGCATCAGTTAGGTTAGCATCACTGTGTTCATCTTAATTCCAAAAATCTGTATAGAGTTGTTTCCAAATTATCCAGTGCTGCCCTCACCTAACTTATCATTGTTAAACCTCTTAATAAAACACCATTTCTAAAGCACCTTAGCTTCTACTTAACTCGTAAATTATGAAATGTCCGAAAAGCACTGGCCGTTTCAATTCATCAATGGGTGTTTCGACAATTCGTGGGTGCGAGGAAGTTGCATCAGTCAGAAGCACCTCGAGAACATTGTGAAGAACCCACGTTCGTCCCACTTCGTGCGCGGTGGGGCCGTGATTGGCCCTTTGTGCTGCTTCGATTGCAAGAACGGGACCGATCGGCCAAGTTTTTGTACCTTTCAGACACACATTAGCTATCTTTCTGACCCATTGTTCTAAACAGTTATTGTTCAAAACGAAAAATCCTCGTCACGTATGAAAACATTGTATCGCAAAACTAGCGATATTACTTCTCGTATGCTACACCAAGTTCAACGTCTTGATTAATTCAACGCTTGTTTCTTTTTTCAGGTAAGTAATATAATGTCTACACTTGAGGGATTTCGCGTGCTGTAAGTAATCTATACTGATGGAGATTTAGACCGTTATAGTTGTAAAAATTATACACGTGTGACTCTTAACAAGATGAAATTGATTTCATCGTTGATTCTTATAATTAGCAGTGACAGAACCTCGATCCAATTATGCGTGGCTATTAACGAGTGTTGAAGGACAAGTGGAAGGGAAATGCAGGATGCGCCGGCGCTGACGCACGGGCTCCGATCCGTTCCACTTCACACGGCTCTGCACTCGGCAGATTAACTATGTGTAATCTTATTTATAGTGTGTGTAAGCCCTTCGGTATTTGGGCGGATACCTCTGCCGGCGGTTATTCCTCATTTTGTTTTAAACATGTTCCCAAGAATTTATTAATATCCCTAGATATATAGACGTTTAGTCATATTGGGCATAAAAGGTAGATTACTTGTTTAAACGGTTCGCTTAGTATCTGTTTAAAATTTCGATGATTTTATTATACTACCAAAACCTCTATTAGCTTTATTCTTACAGCTTACACAATAGTTTTAAACGTTTTATCTGCATGTAAATGAGTAAGATGGAACTCCCTTCCGAAGTAGAAATTTTGTAACGTGTTGACGCTAACGATGACAAATAAATCGCGACGACTGCAGCGAGGTGTGATCCAGTTATTGGAGCAGTAATTAACGTTTTCCTCTATTCGGATTTCCTTAGCGCGTTCTACTGGACTTTCAACGTTCGTGCGGCATCCTTGATGTTTTTACTATAATTTTTTTATGTAGCATATTTCCGATTCATGATTTACATACTTACCAATAGCTTTTACATATTTATTTATCTTAATCAACAAATATCTGCTGTATGATTGGCCGTTGCGACAATAGCCATTCTTGACCAATCAAGTAAGTAAGAAGAATAAAACAATTTTAACACAATTGTTTTTCAGTTCTAGAAAGCTGAATCGAGAGCATTCTCAAATCTATCAATACAGATTGTTTGGCCATTGTTTGCAATACATCCAATCGGAACAAACAAGAAGCTAAGTATTTACAATACGAAAGCGAGACACTGCCTCTAACAAAACGTTTGTTTAAAGTTGAGAACCGGTGATATCACAATATTTTTCTAAGAGACAAACCAGACCAATTTTTTATTAAAAAAAAACTTAATTCTTAATTTTTTTTTTTAAACTCAATTTTTATTAACCATATTTTTCGACTACAAGAATAATTTCCCGTCATCTATTTGTCATCTGCTGATGCTGACCCAGCTGTGTTAATGAGCACAATTTTTTATCACGACTAAGCTTTTCCTTGTTGTATGCCAAAACATCGTTACTGAATTTACTGATCATAAATTAGATTCGTTTCTGTTTGATCTCATTTCCATTAATGAAGTTCGTTATCGATTTCACATTTTTATTTACAAAGATTTTTTTTCCAAAGTTGATCAAATAAAATATTAAAGTTGATTGTTTTTTTTTTCTTGTTAATGTTGGCCAAATAATTTATCCCAATTTATCGCCACCAAACGTCTCGTTCGTATTAAATTATTGTTTCCGCTTGACTAATAAAATAATTTTGTGAGCGGCTCACCCTGAGGCTAATCACACGAAACATTGTTCTTTTCGCAACGGTTCATTTCATGGGAGCATGACCATCAAACTCTGAATGATAGTCCAATCGGTAGGTGAGCGATTCGCTCTTCACTCGCCGAGTCTACATTTATATCCAAATCACCGTCACCATAATTTCCCCAATCGGTATAGCTATCGGCATTTCTAAAACGGTCGGCCTTGGTATAAATTCCGGGACAGTTAGTGTTACCGCTCGGTCTCTATTAAGCTGTCGCGTTACCGTTCCTCTGAAATTAGCCCCCACTGATATATCGAGTGATGCGAGTAACGGACTCGGTATTTGTGTCGTGCGGACGATTGCATTTCGCGTTTCAGCAAAGCTCTCTTAACTGACACCGACGCAAATCGAAGCAGAAATATCTGCTCATAGTCCGCTTTGAAATACGTAATATCCTCCAGTCATGATTAATTTATTTTTCATACTTTATTATTGCAATTATCCCTTACATCTAGACAGATGTGCATCCAGATGTCAGACGTCAAGCTCGTAACTTTGTATCAGATCTTGATACGACTGCACCTATCTGGAATTACTATCTAGAAATCAATTTAATTTTCTATAATCGTATGCAGATTCCACCTTTGTCACCTGGAGGCCTACCACCATCTTTTGTAAAAACATCATGTTTTATGAACGTTTTGTTTTAGGCTTACAATAAGATTGTTCAAATTCGTACTACGACATGCACAAAGTAATATTACTTCATTCCTGCCAAGGAACGAATGATATTGCGAAATTGTCTATTCCCTGCTAGCCATCACCAAAGCTTATTTGCTATGTTCGGAAACATATTTTATCTGCACTAAACATGAGTGCACCAAAGGCAAGTAATAATTTTTGTTTCTACTTTGAATCATTTCCTATGGTTCAAACAAAGAACACTTGTTGTTTGCCACTCGAAACTAATGATGTTAACATAAACAACGGCCAAAAATGCGACACAAGAGAACTTTCGTCCCTAAGCTACGTATTTGCTTCAGTTTCTGAACGTGTGTGACAGACTGTGTTAAGCGCGCTTGTGTTTAAAGTTTGTAAATTAATAAAATTTTATATTTTCGACTAAAATGTCGAACTTAAAGTAAGTAAAGTAACCTATTGCCTTTTATCACCTTTAAACGCGCAGTGCTTTAGTTTGACAATTATTTCTTGTCTTTCAGTAAAAAAACTAGCAGGGTGTCCGTACGACAATTGGAAATTTTATGGGAGTTTTTAAATTCCAACAAGGATATTGCATCGGCCTATAATAGGTCGTTGCAGGCCAAAGAGTACTCACAAAGAAAATGGGGCGAAATTACAGCAACGCTTAATGCCATAGGTGATGGAGTTCACAAGGATTGGAAAGGCTGGTCCAAAGTAAGTTGCATTAACATTGTTTATAAATCATATGTTTAGTTTTGAGGTATATGTTTATGGGCCATCGTTGCCTGAACATAAATAAATAAATAATTTTATTAAAAATAATAATTTTCACATAATACTTTAGTATAATTACCTTCTGAAATTTCATGATCAATACTTGAAAGTATGTTTGTGATTAAGTAAATGAGTAAAATTAATCATATGACTGCCAGATTTAAATAATTTTAATATTTTAAGATTTAGAATTAGTATACTTAATATCTATATTCATTTCTAAAGATAGGTAACCTCTACAATCAATACGTATAATTGAATTAGTTTGCCGGTAAAGTAGGTAGGTAGATGCTTTATATTTAATTAATATAGGTATCATAATTTTTTCAGTACTGGGTGGACTTTAAAGCAAAATTGAAAAAAAGAATAGCTGCTGTACGGGCATCTCAGACCCGAACTGGAGGAGGGCCTTCAACTGAACAGCCCTTGTCCGAAATTGAGACCAAGTTCCTAAGTATACTTGGTGAAAATTTCGGGCAGGGCTTACCAGGAATACGAGTAGAACCATTCGCACAGGTGAGACAAATAATTAAAAATTTAAAAATCATTTATTCAGTCTAGGCTGTTACAAGCACTTGTGAATTTCAAAGAAGCTATGCCATCGGTTCGCAAACCTTAAGCGGGAGACCTTGTAACGAGAAGAACCGGCAAGAAACTCGTCAAGGGCTGCTTTTTTCTCCCTGTATATTTCATACAGAGTAATCAATATTGAAAAATGACCTTAGCATTTAAAGTGAGGTCATTTTTAATCACAATAATTAACAAAAAATTACATTCAATGGCTAGGTATTACAATTAATGAACTATCTTCTAATAATAATGATGTGTTGTGTACATTAGATAAATAATAATACATTAGATACATTTAATTAATCTCAATTTGTATATTTTTCAGGTAACAGAAAGTGCCACTGTGGAGGTCGAGCTGCATGACTCTCCAGCTTCGGAGTCAATTTTGCTTTCATTTAATGCTGCTGCAACTTCGGAGGTGCAGGATAATCAAGTATCATTTATTTTTCCTATCGAGTCACCACCTGTTACTGAAAGACAACCATCCCCCGAAAGAACCCGTACTCCATCACCCATTGTCTACCAAGCTCCCACGCCAGCCCCTGCAGCCCCCACGCCAGCCCCTGCGGCTCCCACCCCAGCCCCTGCAGTTCCTACCCCAGCCCCTGCAGTTCCCACCTCAGCCCCTGCAGCTGCAGCAGCATCAGAAGCAACAAGATCCCCAAGGCGTCGACGGCGACGAGACCCACCAATGACGCAGGAGGCTGCGAGACGCGCCCTTGTACAATGCTCTCAAATGCGAGCTGAGGCTGCTCGTAGAAACAGTGTAACTTTTGAAGGCATTCTTGACACACTACGGGGGCTTGAAAGGTACAGTTTAAAATTTTATTAATTATGAATATTAACTAAAAATTAGTTTATTATTCAAAATTAATAATGATGAATTACTTACATTTCATACTATAGCTATTTATTTAACCTAAAACGTAATATTGGATTAGGTATATTATTATAGAATATTTTTCTATTATTATAGAATATTATTAAAAAAGCTGAACAAGTATGTGACTTATATTGCTAAATAGACAACCTATTATAATAAATTAAAGTTATGGTTTGGTCCACACAAGTTAAGCTAACACTTTATAAACAGTCAATACTAAAATGAATTATAAATAAGTATACAAACAGTATATTTATATATTTATCTTAAAAACTGAACAAACAACGTGACCTATAATACTAAAATAGGTGACCTAATAAATAATGAACTTAATTAAAATGAATAATATTATTAAATAAAATAAATTCACTACACTGCAAAAAACCTAAATAATAGAAATACTTGTTTCTTATTTTTCATAAATTCTTATTAACTTTTCAGGATCGCACGTTTCGCCTTTCCCAGAGCTGATGAACGAGGGAATTCCGCATAGCCAGACCCTGTTGCAGATCCCTATTATTCCCATGTGGCTGTTCACCAATATCATCACTGAGTTGCAATTGGGATTCTTGAGTTAATTCTTCATTGCTTAGTGGTTCCACAGGAGTGTTTGCTCTATTGCAAATATTATGTAATATAACACAAGCATTTACAATGGAGCCAGCAACTTCTGGTGAATAGTGCAAAACTCTGTGGACAAGTAAGCAACGAAAACGTGCCTTAAGAAGCCCAATTGTACGCTCGATGATGTTCCTCGCCCGAACATGCAAGTTGGTGTAGTGTGCCTCAGGAGTATTGGGTGCTGCATTCAATATGGGCGTCATCATTGTTCTTCGCAAAGGGTATCCAGAGTCACCTGTGATAAATCAAAAATATATTTGATAAAGAAACCTTTTAGTTGTGCCACACTAATACAGATGCAACAGATGGAAGCCCTTTAGTTAAGTTAGTAATTTAAGTACACAATTTTGATAAAAAAAGACTGGTTATTTGAATAAATCTTTAATATTAAATGTTGCGTTTAATTACATCAATACAGTGGGCACTAACATTCTTGATATACTTGAAAATGAAGCGATTTGAACTAGTTAATGTTTTACTATTGTACCTATGTCTATTCAAAAACAAACACTTACCGAGGAACCAAGTTCTCTCTGTATTACTAAGACTTTCCAAGTGAGCTCTTAGGGGATGATTGGCCCATATGAACGAATCATGAGTTGCACCACCATGACTTGCATCCACACTTAATATTTGCATGTTAGCATCACAAACCTAAAACAAAAAACAAGATTTTTTTTCCACTTACTAGGTAATTTGATAGTCAATTATCATTTACGACTACTAATGTAAGTAGGTACTTACCAATTGAACATTCAGTGAATGATAATGCTTCCGGCAAAAAAAATGTTCTTCATGGATTGCAGGGCGAACAATTGCAACATGTGTGCAGTCTATGCAACCCAAAACTCCAGGTATTCCAAACTTCTGATAAAATCTGAAAAAAAAATGTTAATGCTTATTTCAAAAAAATATAGGATAGTGTAATATTCTATTAGTTGGAAACATACAATATAAATATTACTAAAAAACCTGCTGTTCTTACTCTGTTTTTATTCTATGGCAGTCTGTGTCCCTTATTGGGAAGACAATATATTTTTGCCTCATTTCCAAGCTGTTAAGGCTTTTTGTGATTTGGGAAATCACAGTTGAAACCGTCTGCTGCGCCATTGATTGTCCCTCAATACTACCTATAGGGCGTTGATAAGAACCGGTTGCATAAAAAGACAACGCGGTTAGTACCTAAAATGGGTCAATTACCAATAAGTAGGTATGAACAATAATTTTAAAGTAATTAAACCTATTTTGTTTACCTTCGTCTCCACGGATAAGTCGGTAGTTTTTACAGGGGACTTCAGCAGAGGTTTCAACTCTTCAATGAGGTTATAAACCAATTCTTTGGTGAGCCGATAACGTTTCACAAACTCGGCATCCTGTAACTCAAAGGGATCACTTTCTTCACGCAACATTAGTCGACGCTGCCTTCGATTTGTATTTGTTTCTGCGTTATCGGCTTCCAAAAACTCGAATGTTTCATATTCGCTATCCATCTGAAAACAATTATTTGTTATCAAATATAATATAAATCAAATAATACCAACTAATTTTACATTTACAATGAAGAACAATATGTATAAAAATGTTTCACTTACTGTTTATGACACAATTACCAATTTATAAATAAAATAACTCAAAATAGTTTTGATTCCGTCGAGAAAAAGCAACTTTTTTATGATTGCAAAATTTCTCTAAATTTGACACAAAAACAATAATGCTAGCTGTCAAAAGACACGTCGTGGTACGGTTTTTGTGAATGATTGAACGATGACGTCACAAAACTTCTAACGGAAACAATAATAAAATAATCTTACTCTAGGGAGGTCGTAGTACGAAACAGCATGGTAAGATTAAAATAATACTGCGCTAAGACATGGCAGTAAGGCCCCTGCACTTAAATGATGAATGACGCACGAAATTGAATGTGTGACATAAAATCTTGATAATTTATTTTGATGGATCATAAAGTTAGACGGCTATGGCAGCAACTAGACAATTATAGTTTTTCGTCACTAGAGAAAATAATTTTAGTTCAGCTTCACCGTCTTCTATATTATTTAGACAGCATTTGTTCATTCCACCAGCAGCGTTGGATCTCACGACGCCAATTTTCATTTCATGCCGTTGATGAAGCGAAACTGCTTGACTTCGGCGATCGACGTAAGAAAGTAATGGAATTGTCGAGCTTGTAGACTCGACCACGACGAATGCATCGATGATGGCGTACGCGCAGAATTCCCGGTTACTGCGGAATGCGTGACCATTGGTGAGGTCGAAAGAATGGAGAATAGACAACTCAACGGGATAGCAAAAGCTTTAGCTTGTCTATGAGCATAATATGGAAGTGTGTTATTATTGTTACTAAATGTTTCATTTAAAAATACTTTCGTGTTGGGATATCATAACTAAAAAACATCAAAACACTGTTGTTTTTATTACTGAAGTTATTCAAATTTCACACCTATCTGAACAAATCATCTTTGATTTGTTGTAGCACTCGTTTGAATTACTAATAATCATAACGAATAGCAGTTTTTGAGGTCTGGCTAACTTAATAGCATTGCAAATCCTAAGCACCATTTTTAGAAACTGCAAATCTAATGTGTGTAGTAAGTGTGTCAATCGCGTTTAGATTTCAACTCTGATAGCGTTCCGCAGATTTATATGACAATTTCAATAGTGTTTCTTGCAGATTAATTTTGCTCAAGTGGTTGGGAACAAATTGATTAGCCACAAATAAGTATCACTGATAGAAAATTTAAAAGCTGGATGCATTCATTTGGTAAACGCGTTTGATTATCTTATCAGTAATATTTAAGTATATCTGTCATACAAATCTGTCCTTGTTTATTAATAAACTCATTTTTACATGCAGGTCTATAAAATGTAGATAGAATTTTATAGGCTTAGTAAAATGCAATTTACTAACCACTTTATTATTATTAACCTCATAAGGTCTTTGTCAAATACGTATGGCTCACTGTACTTCATTAGAAACTCAGTCGAGAATTCCAGAGTTTCACTCGGATCACATATGATACGACTGGTCACGTATCGACTTGGACCTCTTCAATATTTAGCAAGGTGCACAAAAAGCACGCCGACCACGCCATCTTACATGCCTGTATTTTTAGTCGGACACAAATAGCATCGTGTCGTTCCAGATGCATTATGTATCGGCGGAAGGGTTCCAAATAAAAACACGACTCGTAATCTCGGACGTTTCGGAAATCCTCGTCCCATAGGAATGGAGCAACTCAGACGCCATCATTCTTATTTCAGATAATTGAACTGAGGCTTCTGTTGATTTATTATCTCCTACTGGGTTGAAAAGTCTGCTTTATTGCTGCTAAAAATACCGTCGACTTGATAACCTCCTCCTTTTTTTAAGTCGGTAATAAAACAATGCTAACCATAACCATATAAACTGTATCTTTATAACCCTGATAATTTGTTAGGTTTAGTGATATGAGTACACCGTATTTTGTTAGGTTTAGTAATATGAGTTTTTAATAAAAAAACCCCAAAATAAGCTTCGGGTAAAATGAGCGTTATTTATTCAGTAACAGACGAAACCTCAAAATGCCTGGGCATTCCACCGTGTAAGCCGTGAGGGGACCCACCGTAATTTATTCAACTTGGGTTTGAAAAATGTCTGCTTTAATTCAACTTTGTTGGATTTATTTAAACTTGATTGCTAAAATTACAAAAATGGCAGACTTAATGCCATAAGGCATTCTATAACAGTGTTATAACTAATACATGTGTCGGTAATAAAGCAGAAATCAATATTTAATTATGCAAATACTTCTTCGCATGTATTAAAATGAATTGCTGTTCGTTAGTCTGGCTAACTCAAAAACGGCCTGCCTGATCGATTAGAATAATATTTTTTTATTTTATTCGCTATAGTACTGGTGGTTTAGAAACAAAAAAAACAAAAGCCCAAAAAAAACAGCTAAATAATTGAAAATTCTACATTGGCAATGTCCCTTTCTTTTGTATTGCTCCTTTCCTTTTGGCCTTCCGGCCGGGCCTGCGATGTGTAGGGTCCATAAAAGAGAACGATTGGGAGACGAAGCCGGACGAATGGACAAGAGTATACAAAACAAGGTTGCTACTAGAGCGAAGATCACGTTGATGTGTGAAGTCCAGATATTGAAATCTAGATTTTATTTACCAATCGTGGGAACTGACTTTACATCATGTTTCAAATCTCCATAATTAACTCACCAATTTTACTTAGAGCTTCTGGATACGTCGTTGTTTGTTTCTGAATTCTGTCTGAAAAACGCATCGGACAAAAAAGAAAAATTGATTGTTTTTGTCTCATTTATGGAAAACAACCTATTGTCAAGTTGCCGACCTTTTTATTTGGTTGGTTGATATATGGAGAAAAAACTACAATGTAACTTGTGATGTCTGCACCGCTGTCATAAACATTTCAACGGTGTGTTTCTGTCGGCATCCATGAGATGAAATTCTCACAAGCCTTATTATGACTGGTTGTTTGCCACACATGGTTAAAATAGCAGTTTTACAATAAGCTGTGTAACCATGGTGAAAATTTCAAAACAATTTATATTAATTTCATCATAGAATAAAAATTAAATACAGTTTATGTAGAAGAGATGAAACGAATTTTCGATGGTTTTCCAAGTAACCTTTGAAATACTGAAAAGAGTAGCTGTTACTCCGATCTTGAAATAATTAATTACATAGAGATAAATACCACCACTTTCCACTCCAGATAGCGGACAGGCTTAGACTAAGTGTTAAGTATTTAGAGCAAGCAAACATTGATCGTTATCACAGTAAAACACTTAGGCTGAAGAGATCGTTATTGTACTACTAACTCAGTCCAATCAACACGTAGATAATAAATTGAATAAAGAAAACCTTGACTTCTTGAAATCTAACGGTCCGCCTCTGTTACTAGTCTTACTGCCGTACTCAGAGACGTTAATTAAGTTTAATGCTTCATTAAAGTTGATGCTATCTCTTTCTTTTCCATAGTGATAGTATAAGACGACACGATACTTAATGAAGCATTAAACTTAGTTGACGTCTCTGAGTACGGCAGTTAGGGCCTGTTTTACAATAAAAAGTTAAGTTCTGAGTAGCTTACTTGACAGATGATTTGACATATTTTTAACCGACTTCTCATATCACAAACTGTCAAATCATTTGTCAAGTAAGCAACTCAGAAATTACTTTTGATTTTGAAACAGGCCCTTTGTCTACTGTTTTAACCCCAGTTATTATTTTCTTAGTTTGCTTTTCTTCTTTCTTTAATCCAATTTATGTTATAACTTTACAGGTATAATTTTCGTCGACCCCATTCAGTTTAGCGTGCTAAATGTCAAATATGTAAACATAAATGTTTATAGAGCGAGTGCTTGAAAACAATGCATAGCCGTGCAAAATCTGAGCGTGCTCTCCATTTACGGATTAGACGGACTATTGAGATCGTGCGTCTTACAGATTTTACCTCGGACCTAGCTAGCTTGTCTTTGAACTCTTTGAGCTTTTTCTGCCGCTCAAATATTAATAGTTCATAGAATGATGATGTTTCATCGATTAAATTCCTTTGGGGTACGATTTTAGTCTCTTAGTAATGTGTATAAATAATTGGAAAAACCAACCTGTTGCAATTTTAGCGCTCCGGGATTGATCATTTGCTATTGTCAATTTTATGTAATTGACTCTCATTGACGCGAAAATTGATCGTTTACATGTGCAATTGAAGCGATTGAAAATCGCAATTTATCGTTACCGGGGGCCTTTTGGTTCAACAAATGTCTTCGAGATCTTTATACCAACCTGTTATGTGTGTGTGTTATTATTCTAACATAACAACTGAATTGTAGCTAAAATGTTAAAATATACTACTAGAAGAAACTTAAATAGTGGAGATTGCTCTAAAATTTTGCATATCTGAATACGCAGAGACGGCTAAAAATAAAAATTAAAATGAAATAGACGTTAAAAGTTTATATGTTAACGCTTTGTCAGTCACGATCGGCCCGATTCGGTCCGTTTGTTTCTCCAAACGAGGACTATTGTGGACCCCGAATAATTTATTAATCTATTGTCTAAAATTATAATTCAGAGTTACTGTGAAGTGGACATTGTTTCGTGTAAATAGTAGATTAGGACGCCAGTAGACGGTATTTAAATATATTAAATATTTATGACATCTCGCACATTGCCTTTTTTGCGTGTAGGTACCCACTACACACTAAATGTCTAATTAAGTTTTGTATTCATTTTTAGTTAAATTATGAATAATAATTATTCATCTCGACTGTCTATTTTAGCAAAGATATAAGTAAATAATAAAGATAACAATTCTGCTTAATAATTTTTCAACGACGAGATATATTTTCCATTCAAAATCTATGTCGATTAGATTTCCGAATAGTACTGCACCAAAAGACAAGTTATTCCAGTGACGCTTTGAAATGTGTTGTCAGATTACGGCAATTTTCAGTGAATCGTGCGAAAGGCGCGATAGGATCTCCCTGTCCATACTTGGGCAGAGCATTATACGTCTCGGCATGGGGTCATAGTGAACCCTTATTACCTCTGCAACAGAACTTCCCGGTTTTCAAGGAAGCGCACTTATGGAAATCTGAACCTAAACTGGGTCTCCTAAAGGAGACCTACTGCTAAAATAGCAGTCAAGCATGAAACGATCGATAGCTATAGCACCAACCAATGCGAACAAGAATTGTCCAATGACATAATTTCCTAAAACGTCAGGTTTCCGAGTAATAAGCTATTGAAGTCGAACTGGTGGCGGCAACACTGGGTAGATTTAAGGCTAAAATAAAACGTATGCACGGGCTCTAAAATATTGTTTTGCGGTCATCTAGGTCCAGCTCTTATGCTGTAATATAAGACATGCAAAACTTCGCTGAGTTTGTAATCGTTCTCCTATGTATTCTCGACGATGAGTTGCGAATCAATTTTATACTCACTAGACATTAGCAGCATTATTCCCAAGTGCTTCGAACAGCTCAAAAATCAATTTTATATTACTTCCAGTAAAATTAAACAAAAGTTTACCTATGTGCAGTGTCTTGTGCAATTGGTGCAGTTATAAATTCATTGAAGTCATAAAACTTGGCAAATCGTAGATACTGGTTATACTTGGCCTCTAGTCATGTAATCGATGCACAGGTATTCCTTGTAATTAATTTATGTGCTTCATAAATAATAATAAATAAATATTAGACAACATCACATACATTGCTCCGATTCCAAAGAAAGTAGCTAAAGCACTTGTGTTATGGAAATCGGAGACAACGGTGGTATCAACAAACACCCAGACGTGAGCCAATATAGAAAAGTTCGTTTTCTAAATTGACCCAACCGGGGATCGAACCCGGGACCTCAGAGATGGCGACACCTTGAAAACCGGTGTACAAAGCCACTCGACCACGGAGGTCGTCATCTATTGCTGTTGCTTCCAATGAAAACAAAATGTTATAAAGTGTCCCTGAATGATTTCAATTTTGAAATGGAAAGTATACCATAGTTTACCTTAGTTTCTATCGAAAGTTTAAGTAAATTTCATATTTTGTGAATAGCCATGGCAAGCAGTATTGGTTCCACTTCACTCGTTATTTTATTTAACGTTATTATATTGCATGTACATTTACATGAAAAGAGAAACTATGATATTCACGATTGACTAAATGGATGTTCAAATATACCAAGATAAGCTTTTTTTTTTAATTAACATCGAGAAAAAATTTGATGAAAATTGGCTGACGATACTCTTGTAACTTTATTTTGGTTGTCCAGTCTTGTGTTCTTAGACATTTATGAGAATTTAAAAATTAAACTTCAAATCATTCAAGATTACATGTCAATAAATTTTGACCGACTCAAGGGAATACTGGAGCTGCTAAATTATCGACAACTTGCTAGACCTACTTACTTCAAACTGACAGTACTGTACTGCACTTGTAATGTCTTTACTTTTACAACCGGCTTTGGACACCGGCGGCGGTTCTCTTGCTCCTTTTTTCGTAACTGCTTGTTAAACAACATCCCTGATAGACAATCGGCAGTATCAAACCGGTATTTGCGATTAATCTCTTAATTTGATCCTTCTTATGTTTTCTTGGAATGCAAGAAGTACTTGGTAGACAGGTCGACAGGATTTTCCACATTTTCGGTGGCATTAAACATCTTTATATTTTATTATTTACACAGGTAAGTAACGGTGTTCTACAGGGTTTTCTTCGGGGCTGTTACATTGACAGCTGTCAAAAGTTAAGTTTTGCCGTAGATAATTAAATTCACACAAATAATGTTGTTGGAAGGTATGTTGAATATGATCAAATTGAGACTTATTACTTATTAATTTTATTTATAATATACCTACTTAAGTTCAAAATTATAAAAGTTAGCGATTGATCACCAGTTCATGTGAGGTGGATTCGGATGCCGAGTAATTCATTTGTACAAAATAAAAACAAGTGCCTAAATCATTTATCATCAGTGAATACTCCACGCCATGCCATAAGTAACGTTACTAATGTAATTCGAACAATGATGCAACTTCAACGTGATATAATCGAAGGTGAAAAGTAAACACGAGATAGTAAGACAAAATAATAATAAATAATGTCTTGTTTTCTGTTTACTTATTTGAAGAACTTGACCTTCTTCTCTAATAACAACAAAGTCGTACACAACAGAAAATCCATAGTTTTCATTTTCACTTAAAACCGTATTTCCATAATTATGACACTCTTTATAGGTGATCCGTGGGTCTCATCCGAGCTACGTGTTATCTCCGTAAGGCTAACTTAGAGGCATCGGCTCGTTAGGGAGGTCGTGTCAAGTGCCCGACGACACTCCAGCGACCTAACTGCCGATTATGGAAATTTCCTTTCCTGAATCGTGTTTTGTTTTTGTTTGGTTGGGAAATATAAAATAATAAGAGAGATAGGGCACGGTGGATTTTCTAACCGTGAAAAAATGCCTGGTCGATCTTGAGCTTCGGGATAAAGTAATTACGAGAACAAAGTGATATAATGCACCGTATTGTAATAGTGTTTGGCCATGGTCATTATTATCTTTAAAATATCTAAAGTAGTAAGTATTTGTAATGTATCAGTCACCGCCCCTATTACTTTGTGTCATAACATTACGCTTTTAGTTGTTACATTTTCTTAATTTTTCGTTTGGTATCCAACTACTCTCCGATCATTGAAACCTTATAATTTTAAAACACCTATAAGGCTCTTTCCTTTTTTCATCAGAAAAAGTTGCATGTATTTATCTACATAGCGTTTATAAAATAATCTCCACGTACTCTAAATACGTAGTAAACTCCAATTGACGACAATCGAGACGAATAAATTATCGCTCCCAACTTTGTGCAAGTGGGTCACGAAGAGCTTTAATTTTACGATACCACCAAGCTATTAACCGGCAACACAATGCGGGTCGGTGGGTGTTAACGGCTCTATCTTACGACAGAACACTGACCGATGGCCTTACTTCTTAAGCTGTACATCATCCTCAAATATTTCTTTAACCACAACGGGTACCGGTAAATGCTTGGCTTTCATCTCACCTATTCTATTAAGAATAGAAGGATGTTAAAATTATCATAACGTCAGCGCCGTTGGAAGTTCCTGCATCCGAAACTCTCAACTACCGAGGAACTGGCTATTTACCTCTTGCTGTCGGAACAGATTATTTTTTTATTATGGTTCGTCAGATATCGGGAAAAACGTGGTAGCAGTTGTCAAAGCCAGCTGTTTCACAAACTTGAACCCTTGAAAATGTTTTGGGCTATTGATAACTGATTGATGTGTGCGGCAAAATTGAATTACTAGGGCTTGTAATATATTAGTTTAGCTAACTTATAAATTACGCCGATTTGAACGAGCTTGATGTAATGAAAATGTAATGTAATGAAAGCAGAAAGGACTTTGCATTAAATTGATTGCATGAATTCATAATAGATTGTTTAAGACGAACACTACAAAAGCGGCGCCGATGAATCATTTGTTCGTGCCCACGATTCTGAATGGGGCAGGATTTAACAATTATGTCTTCTAGATAACTTTCGAATCATCGTTTTTCCTTTTTTAAATTAGTGTTTATCCTTTACTTTCTCATTAATCTATATTTTTTGATCAATTTCAGTACCTAGCAGTAGCGAAGGGTCGATATAAGCCTATTCCCACGGCTTACCTTTTAAAAATCCGATCCGACTATGCAGATCATAACATTTTTGTAGAACGGCTTACCTTCGCCATAATTTCACCCTTTGCTATTGCTATCTAGGTACCAGATATACTTTTTGCTTTTATACCCAATTACAGACAATGCTGTAAGTTGAACCTATTTTTTTATTTTGGCTTGTTGCCGAATTACCTATTTCAAATTATACTTTATGCTGTACTGAAGTTTGTTTATCATGTGGTTTTATCATCGACAAAACGAACATATCGGTGTGTTGTGTAGGTGTTGGAAACAGTTACACTGTATGGGGTCTGTTTGGAATCCCAATTAGGCAGGTCTCGTATGCGATATTGTGGGAGTGGACAAATAATTGCCAAATGCAAACTGGTTCCCTGCGTGACAGTTATCATATCACAGTGGGAAACTGTAACAATATCGTTGGAATGTTTCTAATTAGCTTATTCAATTCTATTTATTTGCAAATACAGGTGGTACAGAGGTACGTAATTAGTGTTTCAAGACTTCTGCGTTTTGATATCAGATATGTTATTACTTATTAGTAATAGATATTTTTTTCTGGAATTAAGAAATAAGTAAGTAATAGCGTTATTTTTATTTTTGTTACAAAATACTTGATAATTACTGGTCGTGTTTTCTATTGATTATTTGTTTTTACATCGCTTTAGCTTTCCATTAAATTATTACTTTAAGCAAAACTTTTTTGTTCTAATTAGAGTCTGAAAGAAGAAAAATTAAAGCGAATGTAACGACTTGCTTGGTTTTCCCTAAAGAAAGTTTATCTCGCTTCCAAACTTTATCTGCTGATTAGCTCCGTTTAAATAGGGAGAAATACTGGCATTTATGTGATTAACTGAATATTACATAATATTGTCGATATTGAAAATCATATTTTTTCTTGTTTAGTATAAAGTTTTTTTGTTTGGTTGGTGGTAGGGCTTACTTCAAGTCCGTCTGGATAGCTACCACCATCTTACTTACCTAAGTCTGACGCCATAACGGCAATTTAAAAATTGTTGTGTTCCGGCAGTTAGAGGTAAGTTCCTCAGTGCTGAGGATTCCCGTCTTATCGTCACTTAACATCAGGATTAAGGCCAAGCGTAGTAGAATAAAATAAAAAGTTGCGAAGATGGTAACAATCGACTACTGGGAAATATTTATTTCTCTCAATTTATATGATTAGTAGGTAGTTTAAAATCTAACATCAGCTAGCACTTAACGGCATTATAGTATCGGAAATAGCCCTCGACAGGGTTAACACCTCGATATAAATCGCATCGTTATATTCCCGAGTCACAAAAACACACCCAAAAATTTGTCCCCATCTCCCCACCCTTCAGGAGGGGAAACAGGACTCGTGAATAATGGTTGTCCATTTCGGTGCGTGCTAAAGGGACGTATTCCGAGGTTGTTTTAGAATTTGTCATGGGTGCTTACATTGGCATTATTTAAATTAATATGTGTATTTAATGCTTAAGAAAGATTTCATTTTTGCTTCTCGTGAAGAAAAAAGCAATCCTGTATAATATTGATATTGAATCAATTCAAGTCGCTGGCATTAAAGTAATAATGCTGAAAATGTTAAATGAAATCTCGCCGATATTTGTTTCGTCTGCAAACATTTCAGGTTCAAATGAAAGTTTCACCTACAAAAGTCCAGACAGTAAGTCTTTCAGACGTCTTGTCTAATGTCTCGTGATCGTGAAGTATCCTTTTTGCCCTAAACCTTCACGGCGGCTGCAGGACCGACTGGAAAATTTACGTAAATCAGATTGTGACACCCCAGTTCGACGAACCTTGTTCAGATTCGAAGTAATTGGTTTGGCGTCGACACAAGCTTTCAGAGTAGATGTAATAGAACGTTATACATGTAAATTTAGATTTTAATGTTTAATCCCCTTACTAATAAAGATTCTAGGTATAGCCGATGAATAGTTACACAGTGTTTTGTCCCTTTCTTTTTAATGACAAACTTAAATAGTTTGACAGAGAGTCACAATTGTGTAACTAAACATCTGATATACAATCTTTATTAGTAAGTTTAGACAATGATAGTGTATTATGGCGTTATCGTAGTACAGCATGTATTTTCATGAGACATTTTTCTACTAATGCCATACAAATTGAGTCATAAATCTCAAGTTAAAAAGCTATTACTAATTCAGCTAATTATTTACCACAAGTAGCCAAATAAACCTTGCCTTTAACGCACACGGGTTGTTAAATTTTTATTAGTAGAGGTATCGTAATTTTGTTTTACCGTTCTGTAATCTAGTAAAGTGCTCAGGTTCGTTAGGCGGCGGCAGCCTAGCGTTAAGCCTCCTTTATAACTTAAATAAAACTGATTTGATATTAACTAACGCATCGCATTACGCATAGGTAATTTTATTTTAAAATGGCTAGTAAGTATGAGACTTGCAACAGCCCTAATAAATTATTACAAACACTTACTAATCTAATTTTAAAAGAATTAAGTGGGTATCGAAATTAGTTCTGTTCTGATGGCTGGTTCATGCGTCATGCTCGTGAACGGGTGCTGCCAGTGGGAATGGGTCTGCTTCTGCCTACTTGTCTTAACGTTTATTGAATTGTATGAATTGATATATATATATTTTTTGTAATAGCCTAGGCTGAGCCTTAAATTTTTAATTAAGCTTGACACCTGTAAATTGATTCAGTAGAAATGAGCTAATTAAATAATGTTATTTATTTATGAATCTATGTTAATGGTAACATGTATGAATACTTTGAATGTAATGTCTGGAAACGATATACATATTTGTAAATATCGTTCCTTCTAATAAAGCTGATAAGTTTTTTGCGCCCATTTTTCTTGTCAGCTAAAAGACGTCATAATGGGTGGTAGGATAAAAGAATTGACGATTTAAAAATGCTTGTTATGTAAGCTTATTTGAATAAAGAATTTTTCAATTTCAATTTCAATTTCAATTAGTGATTTCGATATCCAATAATATTGTGAAAAGAGAAATATATGTAGCTTTCTCCCGCAAAATATAAATGCAAGATGCACCGCCCGCCCGCCCTCAAGAAATGCACATGCACACCACAAAATATAAGTGCACAATTTCATTTAGCAAGACAGCAACACACCTTGCACCTTCACCAATTAGACTACTCTACACGTGTTTCGCTCCAACCCGGATCCTCAGGAGTTAGATCGTGCGTAAACCAACACCGGCAAGGTGTGTTGCTGTCTTGCTAAATGCAGGTATTGTGCACTGATATTTTGTGGTGTGCATGTGCATTTTTTGTTCGGTGCATCTTGCATATATTTTTTGCGGGAATAAGTTACATATATTTCTCTTTTCACAATGGTTTGGAACTCCCGCCAAGTGACGCCTGATTCAATAAAATACATCCAATAATATCATCATAAGTTTATATTGCATTAAAATTATGTTAACTTCGCAACAAGTAAGTATTAGCTATTAAGTATTCTGTGGTATTAGCATTTATCAAGTCCTTGAAATATCTTGGGTTCCTGATAAACTAAATACACAGCGCTGTTTAACAACAATACAGCTGCGGTTGTTGTTCTTTATCTAAACACATAATATTAGCACAAAATAAAGAGATATAAGGCCGTTTGTCCACCGCTACCCGCAGCCGTCACCATGACGCCACCGATAAGGAGAGGAGATGACGATGTCAGTGCCGAGGGAGGTAGCGATACATAGGTAGGTACTATCGGCCAAACACATGCTTTACCACTTTGCAGAAAAGTTCGTGTACAAGCGCTTTGCTCCAGAGCGCGTATTTACTAAAAATTATGGAAGTGACGGGGCGCAGCGTGCAAGCGATTTTAACCTTAAAGGTGGTAAAGCGTCGGTCGATTTGGTCGATTGTATGTACACACGACAGCACGTCAGGTTATACAGTTAAACTGCGAAAACAGCTTTTATTACGTAGGACATAAAGGCGGTCTCAAGGTCAATATGTATAGTCTAAGGTGCCGTCGTGTGTACATTGACTATGGCCGCCTGTCCACTGCACTGCAAGCCTGTCACGTCTCTTAAACTCGACCCAAAATAATCTTATTCTCATGAGACGACTCGGGGATGGTGGCGGGCGGCGGCGGTGTGCAAACGGCCTTAGTCGGTGATAAAGTTATAACAATTATTGAAATCGTGACTTCCTTTTTCACAACACTGTTGGATCGAGCCATTTATTTGCGGTATTGCTTAGATAAAATACCTACGTTTGGTCAGCGTAGATGAGGCACATATTTAAATAACATTACTGTCATGATAGTCGTACGTATCCTTTGAGATTTGTGATACGTAAGTATTTAAAATAATTTAAATGTCCCGTAACATACGAGAATAAATTATCTTTGAATTTTTTTGAAGATTAACGTTAAAATTAACGGAATAAGGAAAAGAAGAAGAAAAACCAAAAGATGGGCAGATGATATTAAGACAAATGGAGGAACACTTTAGACGCGAGAAGCAAGAAATAGAACAGAATGGAAACAGCTGATCACTAAAGCCAAGAAGGAAAGGAATAAAATTTATCTTGTTAATTATTAGTGTCAATGTTTAAAATGTTTGTTTGCTTAGTGTGAGCAATAAAGGCTTAAAGTAAAGAAAGTATATGTACATGAAAATCCCTTTCAAACCTAGAAAAATATCTCTTTTCCACGTAATATATCAAACAAACTCTACACCCTTTTGAAGTCCATCTTATCTCTCAACCCTATTGCGTTTCTAGTTTCTCCTTTCTTCACTACTTACAGCTTAAATCTAATAGCATTTCACACCGCGTCCACACTCCGTGAGCGCCCACGCACGTTCGGTGTTCCAAAGTAGCGTACTAAGTATATTCTGTGGTAGCTAGGACTAGCGTGCGTTAATGCTATCGCCACACTACAATCTAGAAATCCGATCTCGTCTGGAATACACCGTACCTTCATACAATACAACCAGGGGCCCTACCGGCAACTTTTCGAACTTCGGCGGGTCTGACGAGCTTCAACTTAAAACAGATAAATCGAAGTAAGGAGTTTCGTATTGTACTATTCGCCGAAGTTATTTTGGAACGATGTTCGTGTGACATCATGAATTGGGGTTCGCCATTTTGGCCCGATTGGGGCTCGATTTTTCTGTTTTAATTTGAAGCCCGGCAGACTTTCTAAGGTTCGATGCGTTAGCCGGTACGGCCCCAGAACCCGGCAATACTTTATATTGTTTACTTTACTGCAACTTTGCGAGGCGGAGCAATCTGCGAGCCATGGCAATAACAATTGTTTTATTCGGACTAACATTAATTTTATCTTAATTATAACGACAAATCACTTACAGCAGACTTCGGTTAGAGTGAATAGCACATACCTATCAACCCTCTACGCTAAGGATCCGTTCCGAGATTTTTTTGAATGAGAGACTTTTCAGGCAACTTTCTTTAAAAATCTACTACATATACTCCAACATCCTTGGCAGTATAGTATGAACGTGGTACAAATAGTCTGATCAAAGAGAAGCATCATAAAAATACTTATGATTTTCACAGTGTGTTTTCTTTATATTCGTTTTGCGGCGACAAAAATTATGTTGAACGTTATAAATAAACTTATCAACATTTTGTAGTGTGTTGTGCAATTGAACTTACCTTTGAACGAGTACAGCTTTTTAGGGTTGTCAAATTGTCAAAATCATATTTTTTTTTACGATAGTACTCTTTGTTATTATAGCACGTTTAAAAACCATACTATTAAGCAAGGATATTGGACAGTGACATCTAGTAGATTTTTAAAGAACGTTGCCTGGAAAGTCTCTCATTGAAACAGGACAGCCACAAATTTTATGGTAGCCATTTACTTCACATGCTCTTTGCATTGCATATGATGAAAAACACAAGTAGTATTCACAGATTTAGCGACAGACAGTTGTTTGCATTAGGTCACGCTCGAATCAGCAATTACCGTAACTTGAGGTCAATCGAAGAGCAACAAAATTCTGTTTGCGACAGTGGTCACCTACATTTGTATGAAGTAAGTGGCAAGCAAAAATGTGTTATACATAACATGTAACGAAACCGCAGGTATATCTCGGGTGTGATCACGAGATGGTGTCCGATTTCCTGATGTGTGCCCTGTGGTGATAAATATTGTTATTGGTAAATTTAATGAAGAAAAAAATATGGCGATGTTATACATTATATACAACTAGCTTTCCGCCCGTAGCTTCGCCCGCGTGGACTACAGATTATATCGTTGGGGCGGACACCCGTGTCCAGCAGTGGGATAAAAATAGCCTATGTCGGTCCAGCGGTCTAAGCGTGAAAACGTAACAGACAGACAGAGTTATTTTCGTATTTATAATATTGATATAGTATGTATAAGTAATCTACTACATAGTTGAAAATTCCATATTTGCGCATTCAAACAGGGCTGACCAGCGCAGCTCATGTTGAGCTACTTAGCCCAAAACGCTGGATTTAAGCAAGTTGAAGGCATTATGTACCTTCAGTTTTTTTGTTGATAGTTATATACTTCTTTAACTTCCCCCTCCTTTTACAGGTGACACACAAAACATCGGGGAAGGTGATGGTGCTCAAGATGAACCAGCAGCGGGCGAACAGGCCCAACATGCTGCGGGAGGTGCAGCTCATGAACAAACTCAAACACCCCAACATCCTCGGGTAAGCATTGATGAACCAGCAGCGTGCGAACATGCCCAACATTCTGCGGGAGGTGCAGCTCATGAACATACTCAAACACTCAAACATCCTCGGGTAAACATGTTTTTAAACACAACGGGTAAGCTATTATGTGGAGGAATGTGGAGGAGTAAAATAAGTCGTGCAGAAAGTATGAATACCAATGTAGATATTATGGCGATAATTCTAAAGAAAACATAAATTAAACTGTTACGGCCTTACCACAAAACATTGTTTAACAAGTGCTTAACTTAGACACTGTTTAATGTGATGCTGTCACTTTTTTGACACTATTGTTTGTAAGAGACAGCATCACATTTAAACAGTGTCTAAATTAAACAGTGTTTTAAAATCTTTTGTGGTATGGCCGCTAGTGTTATAGTTTATTTGCCTAAAAAAGGTCAGTTATGTTGATGGCTGTCATAGACAAAGATATTTAAAAAAAGTGTTGTTCCGATACCAAATAATTTGGGATAAGGGCAGAAAGATGATGCACTAGGTCCACAGGATGATGCACTAAGTAGGATGGATGATGCACTAACATAAGAAACCTCAACCACTGAGGACCTGAACCTGACTAAGTGACAAATTCAATTGTTGCTTAGCTACATTAGCAAAGCAACAATTGAATTTGTAACTTAGTTCCAGATATGCACACTTCTATTTTTTCAATGCATTATTCTTCATCTAATTATTCATTGTTATGATCATCTAAATCAGATTCTCACGTTGCAGGTTTCCTTCATATTAATGATGTATATAATCGTGTATTCTTGGAAATAAACTATTATCTTATCTTAGAGTAGCGAAGCCTTTCTGAACTTCTGCAGTATTATCGAGCCAACAGAAGAAATATACGCTTTTAAATTTTTCATACATCTTATTTATTAGGTAACTAAGTAACTACACCGTGACTTCGTCTGCGTTGACATTCGAGAAATCCTTAGGAAACCGTTAACCAAGATAAAAGTATGACCATCAGCCATCTTTAATGTCCCTACTGCTGGGGCACAGGCATTCCTTATGGGTGGATAAGGAGGATGAGCCATAACATAACCCACCACGCGGACCAAATTGGTGCGGGTGTTAACGACAGCAAATGCAGCCGGGACCAACGACTTAACCTTAACGTGCCTTCCGAGCTCGAGATAATAAATTTTTGGTCACCCAGCCCATGACCGACCCTTTCGAAAGTTGCTTAACCTCCGCAATCGCTGGGTCAGGCGCTAAACCACTGCGCCATCGTGCTCCTAAAAGGTTATAAACTATGTTTTAATTTCACCAAATCCTTTCAGTCTTTTTTGCGTTATTGAGTAACAAACATCCAAACATTCGCAAGTAGGATAAAAATAGTAAGAGCAAAATTTGAGAGAACAAAATGATGTTTTTGTCACGACACAAAAGTAAGTTAATCTTTAAATTAGTTATTCAAGATGTTTACCTACAGCTGGGAACAATGAATGAAGTTTGACACTTAATTTGAAATGACGTCAATGATCGTTATGGCGTCTCTCCCAGGACACGCGGTTGACTGCGCAGTGACATGACTTCATGTCACGGCTATTTTTGTTATTATCTTCACGCAAAAATGGTAATTCGTTTCAAATTGCACCTTCGCATGTAAAGTCTTTGCTAATTGTCAACAATGTTGATCTTGGTAAAGTTAAATTTAGATTAATCTTACTTATAATTTAGTAAAGAGGTTAAGACTTAAGAGAGGTTAAACTTATTGAATGAAAATCATTCAATAGCTATTAAACTTTTTTGAATATATATTTAATAACAAAAAAAGTGTTAAAAGATAAACTAGCTTTTGAAAAATATTGAATGAAACTAACATAATATAGGCTCTTAGCTCAGCTCAAGAAAGTTCTACGATGTTGCTAGTAATTAGAAATTTTGTTTATTGCTTTTTAAATCTACCGGTAGAATACTTTGTTAAAATATACCAATTAATTTGACAAAAGGTGCTGAAAGGTTTTCCATTTGCAAAGAATGCCGAATGCAAAGACTCATCACTCAATCCATCAATATAAGAAAAATAAATAACACAGGAATTCTTTTAACCCGCACTTCATAAGGCGTGCAAATATTGTATTGCTACTATTTACATTTCGTTCAATCAACCCCAGTCTTTTCAGTAGAATTTCATTTGAATTTGAGCCTTATCAGACTGATTACAGTGGCTACTGGTATTATCATAAGTTAACCAAGCCGCACTGAGTTGTATCAGCAAAAACTTAGCGACCATGGCAAAATTCGTTCGTGTTATGTTTTCAACTTGTGCCACCGAAGCCAGTTTCTGGACCACATTGTTTGGGCTTACGTCATCGGGACAAAGGTGGAATGACGGCAAAGCTTATCACCGAAGCTATAGATAAAACTCCTTGTGAAATGTTAAATTTTCTGTCACTAATAGAGAAAATAGCTAAAATAAAATTTCTGCAAACGAATTTAGTGCCTCTAAAAGTCTCTAAATATTTCTTTATTCATCTCGTCAGCCTGGACATACTTTTAATCTCTTATCTAATCGAGTATCTTTCCATATTGTATTCTGAAAATATACTTGTGCAAACTACAATTGATTGTAAACCCTAACCTAATCCCATCAGTTAGCTCAACAATGTCAAAATTATATGTCATCCTCATTAGGCTGCATTGTGTAACACATCTAGATCCGTCTATCGCGGTCGCTTTGTGCCGCGTTTGCGTTTCAATTCTCAACTCACGACAATATTTTGTCATCCTGAATCGGGTATTTGCGTAATATAACATTATGAAATCAAAACGTTTAACAATGGTCCGCTGTCTTGCATTTTGGTGCGTTTCCTGTTTGCTTCTCTTCAGATATAAAAACAATGCAGCGTCTGTTGCGATTGTTCGCGATTCACATGCAAGTGGGACGAAAAACTAGTTCGCCCGCGTCGCTTCCAATCCAACGTCTTGCCGAGTAGATACCGCAGAAGAAAAATACGCAAGGACGCTCGCTTTATTACAATGGTCATTTTTTTAACATTCATTCTGTAGTTGGTTTAAGCTTACACAACACGCTGATTCACCGTCTCTTTATCTCTGATTAATTAAGTCTGGAGTATTATTATGTTCGCCAGATGCTGCACGCAACGTTTTAATTGTCGATTTGCATCCACCGATGATTGCTTCACCCGATGGTCCTTGACACTTGTCATGTCGCGTGACGTCCAGGTAATCGCAATAAACATCTTTTTATTAATTATCTTCTCTTGAGCAACGTTTGCCGTTTTCCAATCCCTTATTTGGATTACACTTTTTACGCTGCACGCTAAATCTATTGCGAGATGATTACAGTTTCTATAAATTACCTATAATTTCATAGGTAAGCACAAATTACTTTCACAGATACACCGATAACATTAAAATACATTACTTGCATTTTTTTTACAGGAGTAAACACAACAGCAACAACATAAACATTCTTTATTCAGAATTAAGTATAAATCACATTGGACAGAATCATCACCTTCGATGACTTCGAATGGTATTGTGTCTTTTATTGCATGAGGGTCATTACTGAAGCAACGTCAATCTTTTTCGTATTACTCTTGAGACTGTTGTTGGCGCTCTGCTTTTGAGCTTAACTATAAATATGATAATCATTCATATTTATTCCTAACCTTGTCCTTTCATTGGCATTTGACATTCTCAATATAAGTCTTCTTCACATTAGTATAATTATGTTAAGCACAAAACACGTTCATTTATCGATCAATATAATTAGTAGGATTTGTTCAACTATTTCTGTTTATTTGGCGACAGTATATCCAAGATGCACGAACAAAGATATATCGTATCGTAAAACTATCTATTCTTTCAATATTATAATGTTAAACAAAAGCAATGGCAGTGTTGGGCTAGGCTAAAAATAATGTGTTATAATAAATAACAATGTTATCTTAGATGTACATTGCACACGTGATTTTTATTGCGATTGATTAAAGACAGACGTTAATAACAGTTTGTCTATGCACGATGGCGCTTTCCACGGTTTTTCTTTTGTGTGAGCCTTCTCTTGGGATGGAATTATTTCACTTTCTCTCAATAGACAATTGCTATACTCGTAGATTGCTGTATACGTACGATCATATAATAACTGCTTGAAGGTAATGAATGAGAGACTGATTTTGTGGCTCAACCAACTCGCTTGTAATATTATTATGTATTCTGTGATATTACTTCTGTGGTTAGACTTCATTATTACGTTATAATCCGCGCGCGATGAGAATGGGATGGAATTGACAAGTCAAAGTAAATCCAAAATTGACAAATTAGTTAATTTTAATTTAATCAACTAATTGTTGACTTGTTATCTTACTTGAAGTTGCTGCAGCAAAAGTTCCCTCATCTCGGATGCGTGACACCGTGTTTTTGGATATCCCTGTGGCAGGCCGGCGAACAAACGCGTCTCAGTTTGACAAGGTTCCATCCCATTCTCATCGCGCGCGGATTATAAAAGATGGCGCTGTAGCCTGGTGCATTGAAAACCGAACAGCTAATTCAAAAAGCATGCTTGTGCGATTCATACCCTGGTATGAACTACTCATGGTATGAATCGACGAAAGACCCTTGAATACCTACCATTGAAAACCTGCGCCCCTAGCATGACCACCGAAATGCGATATGATATAGCAATTTATCACGTTGAACTGTCAAAAGACAATGAATTTGACAGTTGATTGTCGATAAAACATTTTGATATTTTCGTAATTATTTTTTGTATGAAACAGCTGATTTTTTTTTCGCGATTTCAAAGTTGGTCCCATAGTAAAAGTTGTTCAGTTTGATGGTCCCTATCTACCATATTCGGCATTAGGGGTACTTTTGTAACACCTTGTATATCGTGTTTCGATGGTCATGCTAGGGGGGCAGGTGCGCTACTGCATTTATTTTACAGAAGTACGTGTGAGGCGGGTAAATTTACTGTCATACAGAATACATACCTTTATTATAAAGGTCCCGGGTTCGTTTCCTAAGTAATTTTAAAGTGATCTAGTACGTAACAGTGTTTGGTTGTATAGTATTATTGTTGTTGCCTGCAGATGATTGATTGTTGATTGTATGAATCCGCGTCGCGTCGCACTGATTTTCGCATTTAATGCGACAGGACGATGTTTGAGAGCCTCTCAAAGTTGAGTGACGTTTGAGTATTCGGCCATACGTCTAATAAAAAGTGGTTAATACTACCTGATAATTTTTGCATAACTTCGTAAATACGCGAATACAGCTTTCTTCAATGGGAGCGAGAATTCCGAGTCATTGAGCAAACATGTCTATCCATACACCACATGGTTAGTAGTATGAACTTATCTAAGAATCTGTAACCTTTACAGTAAAGCATACTTAATGTGTATTCTTTTCAGTGAAAAGGACGACAGGAAAGTTTATTTTACTGTACAAGCCTATTTATACCGGAGAACAGGAGATGTATGAAAATTTACAAGTGTCATATATTCTATGCTTTTACCGTCTTAATTAATAATTGTTATTTAATTTCAGATTCATGGGCGTATGCGTGCACGAGGGCCAACTCCACGCGCTGACGGAGTACATGGAGGGAGGGTCGCTGGAGCAGGTGATCCTGGGCCGGCCGCCGCAGCCGCTGCCGCAGATGCAGCGCGTGTCGCTCGCCGCCGACATCGCTGCCGGCATGAAGTACCTGCACTCGCTCGGAGTCTTCCATAGGGACCTTACTGCTAAGGTACCACCATAAATACTTTGCACTTTTGCACCAATTCTCTGCCGCTGATCCTGAACCCGAGATGGCTGAGACATATCGGCTGTTGTGTAACGTTTTTTGAAACGTTAGGTGATTGCTCAACTTAGAATCTTACTTCAAACTTAGACCTTTATTTATCACATATAAAGCACCTGTGAAAGAAATATGCAATTAACGCAATCGGCTAAAGATGGGAGACCGAGAACCGGAACGAAAGAATTGGATCAATCTGAGATCGAATTTTCAAATTTCAATCATAAAGCCTATGTCGAATTTCTTACACTTTGGCAAGACTGACTTGACTTTTTCAAGAGAGTTACTAGAACAGGTGGTATTGTCGCTTGCACAAAATTTTAAAAACGGCCGATTCGCAAAATTGTGTTCCTAAAACAAGATGTCCAAAATGCTTTCTCGTGTCAGATGTACATTCTGCTGATATATTTAATGTGATAAGCATCCATTTTATAATTTTCTTAAACGGCATTATAGTTGTTCTATCTTACATTGTTTTAGTGTGCGTCTGCACGCTCTCGCACTAAAATAATGTGCATGTGCACGCCTAACACATTCATAGCTAAACGGTCTTCCTGAGATAGAACAACTATACTTGGAGTTTTAAATAACAAAGTTCTGTTGTCAACAAACAGGGAAAAAATATCTTTTAAATTTTAAAACTCACGCTTTATCCATACATGAAACCAATTACTTTTGTGTCTCTTCTTATATGTTTTTGCAATTGCATTGCATTAAGGCGAGGCCAGTTCACGATCTGATGAAAAGATAGATTTTTGAGTTTCCAATGTGAAACACTGATGTAAAATTCTACTTCACAAAAATTACTGTAGACTGAATAAGAAACAAAGAATCACAATAACCGAACAGAATATTGAAAAATTACTTTGTAACTCTGTAAAAAAATCCTGAATAACACCGTAAAATCTTACAAAAATGAACTTTCAATCGTCAGATTTCGTAATCTAACACAAAAACCGAGTACATTTTTAATAAATGATCCAGTATTCCAGAAATTAATAAAAATGCTCTTAATTTCGTCACTGGCGAAGCGACAAATAAAGCTATGCAATAATCAACCATATTCTAAAGAGATAGTGAAAGAGTACATGTCGTGAACTGCCTTGCCTTAAAAGTGAATGCATATTTCCTTATCGACCATTTCTCTGGCTGGGTTTTTGTGGATGATGAAAAGCATTTCGTTGAATACATCAGATGTATTAATCTGTATTACGTATTCATCTTTGTGTAGTAATAAAAATATTTGCGACTGAAAGTGGTCAACTACTTATTTAATATGTTCCTGCGGTTCGGTGAACAAACACTGGGGAACTCCTCATCTTATGTGTCAGGATGTGCCTAATTCATTATGTATCCCCATCAGCTCTTACCGCTCTTACCGCTGAGCTACCGAGGCACTCGGAAACTCAGCGGTAAGAGCATTGGACCGGACATCCAAAGGTCGCGGTTCGATTCCCGTCCGAGAATATGATCTGGTGCGAGACGTATTGTTTCTGGTATATTATTTAGTATTGTATAAAAATAGCATTTGCTAAAATCTCAAATTTAAAAATAATATTCAACACAAAATCTAACCGTCTAGCCTAGCCTATAGCATTTTCCTTATGATGAGTTAATATCAGATGGTCGAAAACGCAAGTTGGCTGCAACTTGTGTAAGAATTATGTGGTTTAATTTGTAACTAATCTTAAATGTAACCCGTCTATGAAGAAACTCGAAATAATTGTTTTTATCCCCATAATTTAATGCCTATTATAAAAAATGTTATCCAATAAAAATACAATATTTACCAGCAATTTAATTATATACACACACGACAGCACGTCAGGCTATACAGTTAAACTGCGAAAACAGCTTTTATTACGTAGGGCATAAAGGCCAACATGTATGGCCTTAGATGCCGTCTATACTAGGAGCTCGATGGCGCAATGGTTTTTTAGCGCCTGGCCCTGCGATTGCGGAGGTTAAGCAACTTTAGCAAGGGTCGGTCATAGGATGGGTGACCAAAAATTTATTATCTCGAGCTTCTCCGTGCTTCAGAAGGCACGTTAAGCCGTTGGTCCCGGCTGCATTTGCAGTCGTTAACATCCACCAATACGCATAGGGCCCGCGTTGGGTTATGGCCTATCCTCCTTATCCACCCATAAGGAAGGCCTGTGCCCCAGCAGTGGGGACATTAAAAACAACCTGTAATGACATTTTATTTTTATTTTCAGAATGTATTATTAAGAAAAACTGGGGACGACAGCTACTCAGCGATAGTAGCAGATTTCGGACTTGCCGCTAAAATACCTCATCCTGTGTAAGTATTCATATACTATTTTTATGATACTATTACTAAAATTCAGTATAAGTATGTACTAAGACAAATTACCACAACAAAGTCATTTAAATATTCCTTCGTGTTTTTTTTTTCATATAAATCAATATCAGTCACTTGATACAATATAAAATAAACCGCACGATTCGGTTATCAATACAAACAACAACATAAAAAATATATCCATGAATAAACAAATGACAACGTCAGTAGAGTAATAACGGCATCCGAAGATTGCATTCTGTGAAAAACTGTTAATATTCGCAGCGAGGTAATTAAGTTAAAGACTGCGGCGTGAAAGAGACATCGTATCACGCGATTTCGCGTGCCTCCTACTCACGGAGGGTCATTTGTAAACATCAAACTTTTTTGTCGCATCACTAAAAAATGGACGCATTTTCATTACACTGTTTGGCTTGTTGGTTATGTGGGGTGGGATTGATGGCTTTATGCGTAAACGAATTTTGGACTCTATGGCTTTGGTGATAGAGTTCACTTCCTGCCTGTTGTCACTAATCATAAAAAAACACTATTAGGTTATCTGTAGAGACAGGGCAAGGACATTCAGCGTATTTTCAGCTTGAATTAAATAAATGGGGAATTTATGAAAGTGACACGCTGTTTTACGCTGAAAATATCGGCTTATCATTCATGAGTACTCATAGTAGGCTCTGGTTAGTGAAACATGAAAATGTAGGGTCCAGAAAATTACAGCATCCCATACTGTGTCAAAGAGTTTCTAGCATAGTAAACAAAACAAATGAAGGTAACGTTTTCCGTTACGGCCAGAGTGGCGCTTCTGTCCTAAAACACACAGACTATATTTTCGTTTGTCCGAGAAAGCCGACTCGATATACTTGGTACTAAATACTCCAATAGAATGAGATTCATCCGCATTCTAATGCCAACTGAAGAAAATATGACAGAGAACTTGGCTGCATGGACGTAGATTCCTTTGCTTCTCTATGATAGGAGATTTGAGAAAACCTTTATATTGTGTTACAAGTGTAGTCGTGTTGCAGTAACGGGTATAGGCTGCCGTCGGTGGGGTCGCCGTGGTGGATGTCGCCGGAGTGCCTGCGCGGCCGCTGGTACGATAACCGCTCCGACATATTCTCCTACGGAATAATACTGTGCCAACTCATCGCCAGGGTGAGTGCTTAGTAATACAAGAAAAAAAAATACCACTTTACCAAAAAGTTGAGCGAAACCGCTTCGGGATCTAGAGCCATATCGATGTTCTACGCAAGATAAAACAATTCGTTGCCCTACTGTATATTGATAGATCATTCGAGAAGCTTGATGTTGCAGTGGCATAGTGCATTCGCCATACGGAGGTTAAGCAACTTGCGCAAGGGTCAGTCATAACAAAACAATTTTACCTCGACCTCCTCCGTGCTTCGGAAGGTATGTTTTAATTTAAGCCGTTGTTCCCGGCCACATTTTCAGTCATTAATTGAGTCTATGTGGTGAGTAGTGGTCCGTTTTCTTTATCCATCATACGCGTACTTGAGCGGGCACGCACTCGGGTTTATTCGTGTTCGTATTAAAGTTTGATCGTATTGCCGCTCTGCGTTGGCTTCATATGCACACTTTAATTTATAGTACAGGCCAATAAGAAATATAAAACAATAGAGTTAAGAAACAAACAATCGACCGTTAAAAGGAGATCTGCCACATAAGGATCAATGGCAGTGCTCAATAAATAAATAAATAAGGAGATTTAACATCGACCTCTAAAGGGTGGCTCTACCAAATATGGCGATAAGGAAAGCATGTGCCCCAGCAGTGGGTACGCCTGATGATGATGACTGTATGGGCAAGCCCGAAACACCATACAACCGCCCGCGCAGAATAACTTACTATTACTTCATAAGCAAATGTCACTATTTGCCTGGTTGCCCGCCTCGTCATTTTGGCGTGGGGATGTGAGTGTTGCTTCTTCTAACAGTTAGTATTAGTTGGTATGTGTTGTGGACAATGACGTGTATACACGTGACAAAGTTCGTTACTGTCATTTACTGTCCCTCGTCATTTTGGCGGCAAATTGGTGGGGGGAATATGGTTGCTTCTTTATGGGTCATGGGTTGTAACAGTATGGTGTTGTGGTCAGGTGGACGCCGACCCGGACGTGCTGCCGCGCACGGACAACTTCGGCCTCAACTACATGGCGTTCGTGGAGCTCTGCGACGAAGACACGCTGCCCGGCTTCCTCAAGCTCGCCTTCAGTTGTTGCATCGTGAGTGCATGACTTTATACGACGCGTGAATATTGATGACACAAATTATTTAAATCAATTTTGACCTCAATACCTAATGTTGTTTCTAAATAATCTCAAACTTTAGACTTTTAAGAGGTATTTTCGAAATTAAAATGTATCGAGCCAAAATCATTAAATCGTGTTTCTGGTTGAATACGTGTCTGGATAAAGATATAAAAAAGTATATATCTTCATTTCAGATCCGTTGGATCTTTCGGCGACCTATGGCATTACATCAAAAGTGTTAATTTTCTTTAAAGATTGCCTTAATGCAATGGCAATGCTGAAACTCTCCTACTGTATCATGATATAGTAGGAGAGTTCATAATCTTGATCAAGATCATTATCTTGTTTCGGATATTTTAGTAGATTGCTCTCTCGATGAATATTAACAAGGTGTTACAAAAATACCCCTAATGCCGAATATGGTATATAGGGACCATCAAACTTAACAACTTTTACTATGGGACTAACTCTGAAATCGCGAAAAGAAATCTGCTGTTTCTTACATTTTGATATTTTTGATTTTAATTTTTGTATGAAACAGCTGATTTTTTTTCGCGATTTCAGAGTTGGTCCCATAGTAAAAGTTGATCAGTTTGATGGTCCTTATATACCATATTCGGCATTAGGGGTATTTTTGTAACACCTTGTACCTATAGTGTGAGACTATTTGTTTACATATATGACGATTACAGTTTGAGCCAAAGGCGCGGCCACTATTCCCCGAAATAGTGAGCAAGCTGGCCGAGATCAAGGATGGCACCGACGACTCCTCCTGGGGCTGCCACACGCCCAACAACAGCTATGAGAGGTATGCAAACTGTTTATAAATTTGAGATTTTAGCATTTACAATTTTTTTATAATAATACATAATAATTTATAATAATACATAATAATAAATAATATATTAGAAAAAAATCGACTCGTCACCAGATTATTTTCTCAGGCGAGAAACGAACTTTACGAAATTATTTATTAATTTTTCAATAATTATGGATTTAAAACAGGGACAAAGAGAATTCATACGTTATTTACTCCAAACACCGCATCTGAATCGGTCAAACCGTTCTGGAGATAAATAGGAACATGATAACTGCAGCGCCCCTTACCGCCTAAGCACCATAACACCTATCTAAGAACCATCGCCGATAACCTATTAGGAAAAATCGAATCTTAGGCCCGTATTTATAAACCCCTCTCAACGTTGAGAGCTATCTTGAGAATGATCTCAAGTATGAACTTGAGATGCTCTTCTTATAGGAACAGCATCTCAGATATGATCTCAAGATAGCTAGTCTCAACGTTTGAGAGCGGTTTATAAGTACGGGCCTTAGTCATGACGGAACTAGGTACTGCGGATTCTCTGGTATTGTTTCGCGGCGGAGGTGTGTGCTACAGGCGTCAAAGTTCATAAAGGTTCTAGCGACTATTTTCTTAATTTGTTTGTTTAACGTTATTTTTGTTTCATAGCTCTAATATGTAACATTTCCATTGTAGCAGTGAAGAGGCGGACTCATCGGGCCCGCGCTCGTGCCCTGGCCTGTCGGCGTGGCGTCGTGCCCGCCCCGCGCACTCGCACTCGCGCACACGTGAGTACCTCCTCTACTACCATAATGTAGCAGACTCATCGGGCCCGCGCTCGTGCCCCGGCCCGTCGGCGTGGCCGAGTGCCCGCCCCGCGCACTCGCACTCGCGCACACGTGAGTACCTCCTCTACTACCATAATGTAGCAGACTCATCGGGCCCGCACTCGTGCCCCGGCCAGACGGCGTGGCCGAGTGCCTGCCCCACGCACTCGCCCTCGCGCACACGTGAGTACCTCCTCTACTACCATAATGTACCAGACTCATCGGGCCCGCGCTCGTGCCCCGGCCCGTCGGCGTGGCCGAGTGCCCGCCCCGCGCACTCGCACTCGCGCACACGTGAGTACCTCCTCTACTACCATAATGTAGCAGACTCATCGGGCCCGCACTCGTGCCCCGGCCAGACGGCGTGGCCGAGTGCCTGCCCCACGCACTCGCCCTCGCGCACACGTGAGTACCTCCTCTACTACCATAATGTAGCAGACTCATCGGGACCGCGCTCGTGCCCCGGCCCGTCGGCGTGGCCGAGTGCCCGCCCCGCGCACTCGCACTCGCGCACACGTGAGTACCTCCTCTACTACCATAGTGTAGCAGACTCGTCGGGCCCGCGCTCGTGCCCCGGCTTGTCAGCGTGGCTGAGTGCCCGCCCCGTGTACTCGCACTCACCTTCCGTGTGTGCCTTCCGGCAAAGACTTCCTCCAAACTCTTCCACTTCTTTCTTTTTCTCTCACCGAGTCGTTCTCCCATCTCTTCGGTGGCTTCTCTTTCCACTTTTCCTTTCCACCAATCGGTTACCACCTTATTCCATCTTTTTTTTTTCTTGTTCTTTTATCACCTCTCAGTGTGTGGCCGGCCCATTTCCATTTGCGGTTTCTCAGTTTTACTATAACATCTCGTACTTCGGTAGCTTTTCTTATATCAGTGAGCTTGATCGATTTTATCTATTTTTCTCTAACCTAGAATGCTTCGTTCCATGGCGCGTTGTCAAGTTTGTAATTTAGTTTTCTGAGATTTAGTCTACTCTGTTTACTACTGTTTTTGATTAATGTCGTTGGTTTTCCAAGATTAAATAAATAAATAACGTCGTGCGTAATTCCCCCGCCGTAGTGTACCGGCGCTCGCTGTCGGAGCTGGAGTGCCTGGCGGAGGGGTGCGCGGGCGCGGGGGGCGCGCGGCTGCGGCGGCTGGCGCAGACCATGGTGCTGCGCGACGCGCACGCGCCGGCCGCGCGCCGGCCGCTGCACACGTTCCGCGGCGTGCACAAGATCCTGGAGCCGCCCGCCTCCTGCCTGGAGCTGCCGTCGCCGCACACGGACGACGACGAGCCCCGATGTGCCTCGCTGCCGTCGTCGCCGGGGCTCAGTCGACGCGGCAGCTTGGAGAGGCCGCGGCGCCGAGCCTCCTGCGAGAGTGGCATTTTCTCCGTCGCCAACGAGGAGGTCGGTCATGATCGTACTTTGCACTATGTTAGGAGCTGCGCTTAGGGTTGTCAACTTTTTTACAAAATATAAAAGTTTTGCTCGTGTAATCTATTCTATTTTAAATAATTTAATTGAGTACAGACGAGGAAAAAAACCATGAATTTTGCCCCGGATTCCACACTAGGATTCCTTGTGTCGTGGATGCGTACTCGTCAGCGACGCGGCAAGCTTTTAATGTTCAAGACCGGTGAAAAATTGATAGTTACAGAGACGATTGTTTTCTTCTTGTTTGTTGATTTTTCTGTATCTCAAACGATGATCTGAATACACGTGCCTTATTTTTAAAACTTCAATTCTGTAATATTCTTATTTTGCTCCGTCGCCTTCAGTACTCAAACTCCTTATAGATCCATAATGAAGGAGTATTGATAGGTAACCTCATTATTAGAGCCCGTTATCGGAGGTACATTTTGGGAGCAAACGTTCTTAGGGATGGGGTAATTTTTTTTGGTAATTATTTTGCTTTATCGGTAAATTAACTCCAACTCGACTATAGTTAAATAACATGACAATAAAAAGATCTAATTTATTTTACGAATAAATAGGTTCTTACATTTAAGAATAACAGAAATATGATATTTAAAAGAAAATACTTAAGTTGATAAAATAATATTTGAACACAATATAATACTCTTTTATGTCGATTTAAACTATGTTTGTGTTCTAATATTATTTTATTTACTTAACTATTTTTTCCCCAGTAGAGTTTTTCTGTTATTCTTAATGTAAGAAACTGTTTATTCGTAAACTAAATAATTTTTTTCTAGTAGTTTAATTAATTTATAGTCGAGTTGAGTTAATTTATCGACAAACCAAAATAATTACCAAAAAAAATTACCCCATCCCTAAGAACGTCTGGTCCGATAAGGGTCTCTCATAACGAAGTGGTGGTGTGGTGGTGCAGGTGGGCGGGTTGTGCCTGTGCGCGCGGCGCGAGCTGTCGGAGCGGTCGCTGGACGTGGACGAGCTGCGGCCGCGCGCGCTGGCCTGCTGCTGCGCCGCGCCCCACAAGCGCCCCTCCAGCGTCTACACGGACAGCTCCGAGGACGTCGCCTCCCTGGCCGGCTCCGACAGCCTCTACTGCGACGACCGCCTGCCGAGGCGATCGGCCCAAATCTCCAGAATCGTCGAATACTTCGAAAGGCAAGGAGGTAGGAAAAAATACTTTGTTCATATCTCACACACGCTCTCACTCATACTGACACACACGCATACTCGATAGATTAAAATATTTAGACCATTATTTACGCCCGCGTGCCGTTGCCTGCTATTGCGTGCCGCGTACGAGGGCTTCCGGCGTCTACACAGACGGCTCCGAGGATGCATCACTAGACGGCTCCGATAGTCACTGCGACGACCGCCTGCCGAGACGATCAGCACAGATCTCCAGAATCGTGGAAAAAACTTCTAAACTTTGTACACATCTCATTATTATGTACACATACACTTTCTCGTACACACTAACATATTCAATAGATTACTATTACTATTAATTTAACTAAGCAAAATCAGTGTACTCTAGCCCCCTTATTAATAAACGAAGAGTAAGTTTACACCTAGTTTAACCAAAAAGTTTGCTTAGGAATATAATGCTTTGAGACGTCAAAAGTAAAGACTAATATTGCTAAACAATATTTTCTGTTAAACCAGGTGTAAACTTACTATTCGTTTATTAATAAGGCCGTAGAGGTAGGGGCTAAAAACTGCACACAGTTTTTCAACTGCAACCATTAGCGATCACTACTGTTCATGTTAAAATTACAGCTTGGCCAGAAAGAGTAGAAATTAAATAAAATTTAACCAAAATGTTTCAGTACACAATATAGTAAGTGTTACCGACTTATTCGTGATGTAGTGTGGTACACGACATCGATGACGTGTAATGTTAATATTGTTTTAATTATAAATTAATATTCTATTTTCTTATTTAAAGTAAACATATAACATGTAATCTGATACTTTTCTAAACACGCTAAATATCACCTAAATGCCATTGTAAAACATTAACGTATTGACCCATTTGGAATTGTTTCTCTCAATAAACAATTCAGTTAAGAATCAACTTTACTTGTGTTATTTCCGCTCATCACAGTGACTTTGACTTGTTTGCACAGAAAGTGACGCTCTCAATTTTTCCCAACTCTATCGTCAAGCTGTATATTTCAGTTGCAAATAAAAATCTCATTTTAGGTTCTGCGGCTGGCGAAAGAGCATGGAGGCTACGACTTGCCGGTTTGAGACGCAGAACTGACGACGGAACTGCCCCCACTGCGTGTCGTCGAGGACTTTTAGTGTGTCAAGGCGCGGTTAGCTCGAAACTGCCTTTATTCGACAAGCGCGCGTGACGATAAACCTTTACTTGTGAAACTCGTTTCGATACAACCATCGAACTCAAGCAAAAGTTATTGCAATGTGAACGTTAATTTTTATGCGATATAAACAGAGATCTAATTAAAAGTGCTTAAGTGTGAAACGAAGAAAAAGATGGGATGGAAGTGCTCGCGACTCATAAGTTATTACAAAATAACGTTTTTCCGAATTCGGGTGCTTATAAAATTCGGGATAAATCGAGTCTACCCGCTTTCGGTACGAATCCAACCGGCCTCGTACTTGTTACTATAAAGACCTGAATTTGAGTATATATGGTTAAGTGAATCGTCCGGTAACCGAAACCGACTAAACGACCTAATGTAATTTCGCCTTTAAAGAAATCGACGACTGGGAATGGGAACTATTCATTTATGATAAACGCGTACGACCTTTTGGTCTATTTACCGTCAGCAATTCAATAAAAATCTCAATTACTTGGAATTGATGTCAAAAGTAAGCCTGCTGATACTCTAAATCTTTTTATAATCAAAAGTAATTGAAATGTGAAAATATATGTTTCCATATCACATTAAGAATCATAACTCAAAGAAATAGAAACGCGAAAGTGTTTCATTTTGATATAACGCAGGCAGTTGTAAAAGTTAATGTTTTCAATGTTTTCGCGCGGTTGGTTTTGAATCTACAAAGAATAGTACTTACATTTTTTATTTTTTTACTAAGCGTTTATGAGTATCAGACGCTGACCGTGTTTTCATGTGTGAAAGACATACCAACATAGACAGCGATATAATTTTAAAACATATCGCTCCGAAACATAAATTTCACATTTGATTTCATTTGTCTGTTTAGAAGCATCATGAATATGGCTCCCAAGGCTATTACTAATGTTTAAATTAATGTCGTTTCTCATTAACAATGTTCTTGACACGTTTATGTACCCGCACACTGCGAAACAATTATTAGTTAAGTATATTAGCTACATACGTTAAGATCTTACGTATTTAAATAGTTCTTAATTGAACGGTTTGAAAAAATGTGAAATTAGAGAATTTAATATTCTCAAATCGTAACTAAAATCAGTTTAGCTAAATATTGGTAATTTTTATAGGATCATTGAATGTTTAGATAATGGTAATATAATGTATTCCATAGCTAATGTTTAGGGTACTTATACAGAACGTGCGAGTGGGACAGAATGCGCAGGAATATTTTTATGTAAGAATTGAAGCAATACTTTCAAGGCTAGTGCCAACTGTCCACGGAAATGAGTCTTCATACGAGACCAGTTTCTATTTAGGTATCTTTATGGCAACTGCGGTGACTGTTGCATATAGAAAACTTTTTTAACTATTTATTTCTATATTTATCTCGCTTACACTAGTGCATACGAGATAGCATGATTACAAAAGTGAAACAGATATTACTTTTCTGTTTTACTAATTAAAACTGCTTAGTTTGGATCCAGCAAAGGCAAAAAACTAGCAGTTTGTTATGTCAGATTTCAGCACTGTTTCAACTATTCGTGTATGTCAGATTTATTCATTTGGATAGAGTACCTGGTACTTTGAATAAAGGACTTGCATAGTAAATAATGTACTTATTCAAATGGAGCACGAAGTCTTGCCATCTGCTTCGTGCTTAGGCATAGAATAAGTTTTTATTGTTCTGTATGTAGTGTTTGTGTATGTAACAGTAAACCGCAGATCCCCGCTCTGCCCGGAGCGGCATCACTAAGTGCCATATCTCACTGAGACACCAGTGGCAGCAACCAGTCGCGCTGCCAACAACATGTATACAAATGTATGGAGGGTACCTTACCTACGACCTTATTCACATCCTTACATAAAGTTTCCGCGTCCGATGCTTTCTAACTGACAGTTCGATTCGAAACGAAGACTATAATTTACGGATTAATTTCTGACAGCAATTTGGTGGCTGGACACATACGGCCTTACCACAAGAGCACTGTTTAAATGTGACTCTGTTTCTTTCAAACAATATTGTCAAAAAAGTGACTGCATCACATTTAAACAGTGTCTAAGTTAAACACTTGCTAAACAGTATTTTGTGGTAAGGCCGTTAGTATCCGTCGGGAAGAAAATGACATTTCAAATACGGAAAGCATAGAGTAAATATGTGGAATTCACGGGACACGAAAAGTTTTCGATAGGTTGTGAATAAAGGCCTTAAATAAGAATAAAGTGTCCTCTTGGTAGCGCAATCATGGTATCCTAGTGAGATAGGGCCCTTAACACATTGGACGCAACCACGATCCAAGGACGCGACTGAGTATTTATTAGGCATTTCGTTATACTATAATTTCTGTAAATGAATGAGATTATTGTTGGTTGGTTGTAATATATTATTTTAGTGAAATCAAAGATAGGTTCAGAGAAGGCCTAATGGGGCTATCGACCTTAGTACCTTTACTCCGAGGCCCTAAGTAGTTCGAAATAATGTTTTTTTTGTTAGCATCGATATAATAAATACATGTAAATACTTTCTAGGATAAATTGTTTCATCCATGTTTATTATTTATATATACAGTATTACAATATGTTAGTACTTGCCAGTTCCGTTTTAAGTATGTAAATATGTTTCATAGTTTAGGTTTTATAAACGTCATAATATTGATTTTGTACTCTACGACAGTAGACTTAAGTACCTTTTTCCCTTGATATAGAAAATATATTTTCACTTTAGAAAATAACAATATTTACAACATTTGGTTTTGCGACAAAGTCATAGTTGAGTTTATTTAATAGTCAAAGATTTATTTCATATTTACTTTTAAAAGTTCATAATATATTGATTTATCGTATTACCTAACCGTAATGTATATGGTAATACAATCTAAATTCGTCCTATTTAAAATTATATTTGCGTAAGAGGCATGTTGCTAGTCCTTCTAAGTGTAAACGACTATGTCAATCCGTCGATTTATATTATGGCCGGTCGTAATTAGCACAGGTAGCTTTAAAGACTTGATAACGGTAACTTTCTGTTAACTTAAGTTAGGAAGAGCGCCATCTCTGCCGTGCTTAAACTTAATTGAGGCCACAAATTGAGTTAAATGAATCACTAGAACCTCATTTCATATTATAATAACAATTAATACCTACAAAATATGACAGACATGCATATTTAATATAATTTCATAGACAAATGTAAAGTTTTAAGCGTCTCCTAATCCGCAACGCACTCATCACATCAAACAAATGAAAACTGATTCTGCGTTCCGAACGATTTCTGGCCCTCTAGCATGACCACCGAAACATGATATATATATCGCGTGATATAGCGTTTTATCGACACTCAACTGTCAAAATTCATTGTCTTTCGATAGTTAAACGTAATAAACTGCTATATCATATCGCGTTACAATAGTCATGCTAGAGGGCATGTACAAAGAATACGAGAATCCGTTTGCATGGTGCGATGCGTACGCATGATGCAGATCCATGGACGCTTAGAGTAATGGAACTGTAATGGTTAATGGTCAAAGAAGGCGCTTTACTAAGTTAACCGATAGCAATAGCCTCTTTCTAAAATTCTATATGGTACCACAAAATAGACAGAGAAGTTAAGCTTAGCTACGCGCACTCGAGCAACGACATCTCTCAACGACCGACGACGACTGTATCGCGCGCTCGAACGAACTGTTTTGAGTGTAGCAGAGATTCCGTGTCGGTGAGAGGTGTTTATGTGTGCGTTTTTCAAGCTTGCGTAGTACTAAGCTTAACTTCTGTCATATCTCTATTTTGTGATGGTACTGTCCACCGGTATTATAATATTATCATAACCACACTGCGTGGTGACTGCTGGGACTGTTATAGTATTTTAACAAAATCAGTGTACAAAATATGGTGTCAAATCAAGCGTTACTGTGGAGAACTATTAGACGACTCGATGATTTTAATGTGACCGCAAAAGGTTTAAAACCTTCTCTAGTCTCGTTCATTATTGAAATGATAATCAGTGAAGTTTCGTTTTGCACTTATAAGGTAATTATACGATACAACGCGAAATCGCGCCTGGAGTCTTGCGCTGTGATTAGACGCTGTCTAGATTGCTTATCGCTATGAAGGACATTGTAATATAAACATATTATAGTTATATCCCTAGCATCTGCATTCCTTTGAGTTGAGGAAGAGACCTCGATTTTGAATATTTCTTTATTATGTTGCGTCTTTTTTTATACTATTATGCCCTTACTAATAAAGATGGAATAGCAGAGGTATAGTTACATAGTGTTTTGTCCCTTTTTTTAACTTAAATAGTTTGACAGAGAGTCACCATTGTGTAACTATCCATCTGCTATACAATTTTTATTAGTAAGAGGGTTATTATGGAAAAATAAGAACTTTATAATAGGTAGTCGGAAAAGTTCGCGGCCTTTTTGAAGCATGATTTTGATGAATTTTGCGTGTTGTATTTCTGGAAATACTTAACTTAGGCGGGAATGTAATATACTGTTGGACAGCTGACTTTCTGGTAATAGCGGTAATATTTGAACATTTGTCTTGATTTTTCATAATTTTAATATTTTTTATTAGATACGTTTTGCAATTTTTTTTCAGACCCTTATCGAAATAAAATGAATGCTGCTAGTGCTCAAAGAAAGATTTGTAATGTTAATGGAGAAGATGCTTTGTCGATTACAACTGCAAAAAAATGGTTCAGCAGCTTCAGGTGTTGTAATTTTGATGATAAAGATGTTCCTCGCTGTGGTATCTTTATTATTTTTAGTACAAAAAGGCCGCGAACTTTTCCGACTACCTAATATTATTAAAAATCATTAAAATTATTAGTTGACATCTTTGGTTGCTGTTAGTGTTTTTCTTTTAGTAACTGCCCAATACCACAAAAGTGCTCAGCGCAAACATTGCATCATAAAATACATGTCGCTGTTTTTTTTTTTTAATAATCTCGTGCATGGCGCTAGGCTCTTCGCTAGCTAATGATTGATCAAATAATACATTGTAGTCTCATTAAAATTATCAGTCGGCCAAACAAAGTAATATTTTTGTAAATACAGTATTATGTATTTATTATTAATAATTAATCATCGGCATCTATTTCCATTTTAACTGTTCAAAATCAGGGTATTGAAATTGTAAATAACGAGAGCGAAATCAGATTTAATCATTATATAAAAAAATCCTCATATTGGAGTTGTGAAATGAAACTGCATACGGCATAAAATTGATTATAAATAATAATTTTAATATTCATCGTAACAAGGTTCAAATATCAGAACACTCTGTAGAATATTTTTCATATAAATCATTTCCTATATATGAATAAAATTGATGCATTAAATCTATTTTGCCCGTAATTTTATTATAATGTAAGCAGACAGATGAAGCAAACTAATGAAACCAGTGCCAAAACGTTCCTTTCGAAGTTATAAAATTATCAAGTATTTATGGGTGTGCTGTCTTCAGTTAAGATGTGTGAAGCGACGCTTTCATTTTAGCCTTATTAATAAACGGAAGAACACGGCTCGGTTGCATCATCTTAATTTAACTATAACAGTACATGACACAAACTTATCTGAGCAAGTGGACAAACTGGAACTAGTTGTTATTACATATTGTTACCTAGGCTACGCCATAGACGACAGCGACACTGTCACCGAGTCAGATAAGTTTGTGTCTGTTAAAGTTAATGTTAAATCAAGATGATGCAACTCAAGTTTAACCCAAATTATTGATCTGCAATATTACTCCCTTACGTTTGACAACTTAAGGCTCCGGCGAACAGTGATCTTCGCATACAAATGTAATACCAAAATGATATACTACTTGAAGACTAACCCAATTCAAAATAAATGCCAATTTCATTTTTTCATACAAAACTGTAAATCGCATTAATTTTTATTTGGTTTAGTATTTTGGATTTTTTATTAAATAGAAACCTAGACAAATACTGTCTTAATCCGAATAACATCACAAGAGTTAATTATGCTCAAATCGCAAATCATTTTGGTATTAACGTTTGTATGGGAAGCTCACTGTGCGCGTCATCTTAAAGCGTCATATTCCTAAACAAACGTTTTGGTTAAACTAGCTGTAAAATTACTTCGTTTATTAATAAAGCCGTTAGATTACAAGTTTGGTTTTGTGTTGAAACATTACTTGGTATCAAGAGCAATTACTGTGTCCGTCCATAGAAGCCGTTTACACTTACAGAATAGATGAAATAAGACCCAATATTCGTTTGGTAAATTCTGTTAGATTTTCATAGAAACTTCACGTCAAAATAAAGTTGGAGATAAAATGTATAAGTCAAGAATTCTGATTAATGCCAATGAGCTTTGATCGAAATTACTGTGTGACAAATAAATCTGTACCATTGACTGGTGATTTCATCTGAGATTGTTAGGCCACGCCCATTACTAAATTCATTAGTTACAGTGCACCTAAATTTATTGTATTATCTATTTTTTAGATTTGTACTTATTTCCAATTTCTGAAGTACAGATACGTAAGTCAAAGTATGTTTCAGCACTGACCCGAGTTGCCAGTGACAATGAGATCAAAATGGAGGCAAAGTTTCACCGTTCACGCATATCAGTTCGACATGACTATTATAAATAGATTTTTGATAAATGTAGATTAGCTTGCGTCCAACTCTCGAGGCATTTAAATTCAACATCAGGTGTTGTCTTAATTGTTTATAGGTAATTTACTCCGTCTTAAAATAAGGGATTGAAATTTCGTAAAAGTAACATTTTCAATCCCTGCTAAAAATGCCGTCCCTTGTGTTCTCTTCAGTATTTGCCTTCAGAATCTATGAATTCCTGGCCTGCCCCCAGATCCCTAATCAGAACACGCAGTAATTCCCCGGCGTTAGAGAATCAACATGTCTTCATGCAATGCGGGAAGTCCCCGCCACGCCACCGGAACGCAATAATCATTTATCAAACTTCCATTAAATTAGCTACGTTCTGAGAATCGTGTCAGCGCGATTACCCGGTAACTCGAACGTGCTGTAACCCCGATACTAAATAAGACTGAACAATGTTATCGAGGTTGGCTTCGCACTCTGAGTACTGAAACCAGAGGCATATTTCAATCAAACTTTTAAAAGTAACATTAGTCAGAACTAATGTTAGTTTATAAGTGGTTATTTATTGTATTGTTTTCTCTTTCTTAAATCTTCTAAACTCTTTATTAAATTTTAATAGTGTATTTTTAGATAGTATACCTACCTGATGGTTATTACATTACCAGGGTTGAATATCGGAATGCCTCGAGTTTTGGAACCCCGGTATCTATATAAGTTTTCTTGTACATAAACCTTAACGTTCCTTGTTTTATAAGGCACTAACAACTAGTACGTTTTGTTAATACGGTTGTGTCTTTACATGCCCAGACTTATATTAGTTGTAGTTGGGGTAAGCCCGATTGAGGCAGTTAATAATTTGTAAAATGAAGGTGGTATTAAATATATTTTGTTTCAAAAATGTGTTTACTTTATTGTTGAGCGAACTTTACCCTAGATCCACTAAAATCCATTGTAAAAATCCATTGATTGATCTTTATGCACTTAAGGCTATTATATTCCAAAACTCTGTCTCTGTCTTTTTCTTTTTGTGTGAAGAGTAACGAAAATAACTTCACTTATCCGGCACCTGTTGAATGGGAGGCTTTTCTCCTTGCTTACGTAGACGACGAATAGGATTGCAGAAGTAAGTAAAACTATAAAACGGTACAAACTTCATTTTTTCAATATTTTGTTGTTTGAGCATTAAGTCACTTTTTGAAAAGTAACCGTTGAATATTCTTCTATATGTGATTAGGATTAGCTATTTTTCTATACTTACATAATATATTATTCGTGAATTAGAGATTAATAAACTTTAACAATGTTTTTTTTGTCTAAGCATACAAAGCCGAGTGTAGATAAGAATCGTGTTTTCCAATCATGTAAGACTCATTGCTTGAGAGGTCTAGATCAAAATGCTCATCGAACTAAAGGGCCCTCGAGAAGGCAAAACTAAAAGTATAATAAATAAATAATTATTGAAATAATCTTACATCGCAAATTACAACTAGATAAACTAGATATAGATAGATAAACACTTTAAGGCACACACACATTACAGGAAATACAATAACTTAAAACTATGGTGAGCAAAGGCGACCTTATCGCTGAGAGCGATCTCTTCCAGACAACCTTTGAGACTTTGGATAGCTGGAGAGATATGTGAAGGGCAGTGTGCCAGCAATATACACATTCAAATAATACAAATTAACACAATAATAAACCTTTGACGACCTCCGTGGTCGAGTGGCTTTGTACACCGGTTATCAAGGTGTCGCCATCTCTGAGGTCCCGGGTTCGATCCCCGGTTGGGTCAATTTAGAAAATGATCTTTTCCATATTTGCTCAGGTCTGGGTGTTTGTGATACCACCGTTGTCTCTGATTTCGATAACACAAGTGCTTTAGCTACTTACTTTGGAATCGGAGCAAAGTATGTGATGTTGTCAAATATTTATTTATTTAAACCTACTAAAATTATTACCTAATAAACTTACACAGATACAAAGCAAATAATAAAATATAGGTACTACATACCTACCTATATCAGTCTAGTTTAAACATAGATAATATAGGAAGAAGAAATAATAATAAATAGGTATTATCTGGATTTACGGGCGTGACCACTTCATGCGTCTCCTCACTTCATTGCTTGGTACAATAGAGACGGCTATGACAGTACCTATACCTCTACCTACATGTATCACGTCTTTGTTACAAAATGTGAAGATTGTCAACGGTATGCCTGACTACAACATCTCAAACCTCCATCAAATCTAAACATTACTTTAAAGGCGAATATTTAAAAATTAAAGATATTTTACAATTTTGTAAAATAAGTACGTAAGTACCTATATGTATATCTTGATGTGCTAGTGACTAGGTACTTATCAATTTATCAATATAGTCTTTCAAAACAATTCAGTGAAATGATAAGATAAAAATTTGCATGATATGAATACCTATATTTTTATACAATCATACAAATTATGTTTAAGTACAACGTTGATGTTTAATGAATGCACCCTTTCTGTAATCGCATAATATATCGGCTGTATTGTTTTGGCACCTCCTCTTTGTATATCGGCTAGAAGCAATGTCTCTGTAAATGAACGGACGAGTTAACAAAATATTAGCTAATACTAAATAATATACTAGAAAAAATAGGACTCGCACCAGATCATGTTCTCGGACGGGAATCGAACCCGCGACCTTTGGATATCCGGTCCAAAGCTCTGACCGCTGAGCTACCGAGTCACTGGTGGGAACGTCGAATTTCTTCTAGTACATCAACTCTTACGCTGCAAGCCAGCGCCATCTCACCAAAGGTCGCGGGTTCGATTCCCGTCCGAGAACATGATCTGGTGCGAGTCCTATTTTTTCTAGTATATTATTTAGTATTATATAAAATAGCATTGTGAATGCTTAAATCTCAAAATTAAAAAAAAATATATTAGCTGTTTTCTTTCATTTGTTAATTATGAGAAAACCTACTACAAAGTAATTTATCTTCGAACAGATAAAGAAACATAATGGGCATTCAAGGGACTATAAAATTAAACGTATTAATGTGTCTGTAGTATCTATAAACAAAAGTTAAGAGCGCATAATCTGCACATGCTCAACTGTGCACACAAACGCCGCTATTGAAAAAAATACAGTGCTTAAATAAAGACGAAATTGTAAAAGTGGCCACTTTTCGCAAAAAAACCGCATTAAACTAAATGACAGGCTAGAAAATATTGTCTAAACAATGAAAAGTACCTACCACAAAGCTTTTTCGGGGTGCTCTACAGAGAGATAATTCACAATTTCGTCTTTATTTAAGCACTATGTTTTTTTTCCAATGGCGGCGCTAGTGTGCAGACTACGCGCTCTTATATATCTCGGGACCTTCGGGATCGGGGGTGAACATTTCTGAATCTGCCTACCTAATAATTTTACTTGGGTTGGCTGGCTCTCATTATTTTGCGACTCGGCGGCTCGGCACTCTCGTGTCTGGTAGCTGGTAGGTAGTTAACCTTAATACTTACACCTAGACACGGAATGCAATATAATCTACCGAGGTAAGGTAGCGATAGGTAGGTTGGTACTCAAGTTACCGACGACGACCCGAATAAGTAAATTAAATTTTGCGTTTACTAACAGTTCGCTACTTACTCGTTTTTCATCTTTGATCCTCACTTCGCACTTAGGTTGATCTTCATCCTCGTCATCTTCACATTCACAATCATCATCAGCGGCTTCCGCAAGGGCTGCGGCGGTGAAGCCAGAACAAACACTCTTGCCTACGATATTAAAGTATGAGTGCAGAGGTTTAGCCCATCCATCTGGGTTTGAACCGGTCTTCGCAAGATAGCCAAGCAATGATGCCATGAGCAGCGTCCCTCCGACTACGGGCCCCCAGCCAGGGCTTCCCGACGCGGCTTCTCTTCTGCGCCTTATTTGCTCTGCTTGGGCCGCTCTGGCCTCTTGGGCCGCTTTAGCCGCTTCCGCCGCTTGGGCCGCTTCAGATTTTAGGAGAAGTTTCGCTGACTGGATGGCAGCATCGCGCTCTTTTGCCACACGCTCCTTTTCAGCTTTATATTGCCTTTCCTGTTCTTCTGCGCTAAATTGAATTAAAAAAGTATACCCAACATTTCTGAGCAACTGGGAACAAACTCAGCATAACATAACGGTGTTGCTCATCAGCAGTGGCGTAGCTACTACAATAACGTAACGGTATTGCTCATCAGCAGTGGCGTAGCGCGTAGCTACTACAATAACGTAACGGTATTGCTTATCAGCAGTGCGTAGCGCGTAGCCACTACAATAACGTAACGGTGTTGCTCATCAGCAGTGGCGTAGCGCGTAGCTACTACAATAACGTAACGGTATTGCTCATTAGCAGTGGCATAGGAATACTACAATAACGTAACGGTAGCGGCGCGCGGCGGCGCCCATAAATATTTGATTAGACTCCGGCGAACAGTGAGCTTCCCGTACAAAAATAATACCAAAATGATTTGCAATTTGAGCCTTATTAACTTTTCTTGTGATGTTATTCGGATTAAGACAGTATTTGTCTAGGTTTCTATTAAATGAAAATTCCAAAATACTAACCCAATTCAAAATAAATGCCAATTTTTTTTATACAAAACTGTATATTGCATTAATTTTTATTTGGTTTGGTATTCTGGATTTTTTATTAAATAGAAACCTAGACAAATACTGTCTTAATCCGAATAACATCACAAGAAGAGTTAATTATGCTCAAATTGCAAATCATTTTGGTATTACGTTTGTATGGGAAGCTCACTGTTCGCCGGAGTCTTAAGAGGCAGTACAACACTTGAATAAATTTTCATAGTAAAAATTATCGAAATTATTGTCAACATTATCGTGTTTAATTAATAAGTAGTAAACGATTTCTTATTTTAGAAAACTGTCAATCATAAAACTAGAGATCTAGCTAAGGTTTTTTTTTATTACAGTTTAAAGATAACAGGTTTATAATTGGTGGCACATCTGTGAAAAACTACAAAATTGGAGGTCATTTTACGATTTTTTTTCTATGGAGAAACATTTTAGCTATCATGTTTCTACCAATCACGACTGAGTAAGTACCTAGTTACTACAATCTACATTTTTTTTGGGACCGATATAAATTAAGTAATTCTGTATAAAATCTTTGTACAAAAGACATTTATTGAAGTCATTGTGGAAACACGGGTGGAGTAGGTAGGTACCTAAGTACTTACTTACTTTCAATAATGTAGTTATTGTGACAAAATTCTATAATGTATTTAAATGAAATGAAGCAGTATTTTTTATGTTTACATTGTGTCAGTTATAATAAGGGGTAAATAAGGCATAATATCCCAAAGAGGTAATATATCTTCAGCAAAGTCCTCAGCACAATAAATTTTATTGTTATATAAAGGTAATACATACCAGTCACACATAGTTCCAACCGATATTTAAATAATTTCTGGTAAACTAATTAACTGTGCATTTTTGTACGCAATTTATTTAATTATGAAGTGTTTGATTTAAGTAAAATTTTATATTTCCGTTTACGTTAACAACAATATTGCCATTTTGAATGTCTATGACACTGACTTTAATTCTTCTTTTTTCGTACTTTTGTCACCACGTCTCCTTTCTTCCATGGAGTTGGCACTAAAAGCAAAACTACTATTGAATGACGTAACTTACTACTATTTGTAGGGAGCATAGACTTATTTATACTAATGGTAGGGACTGGGGATACAAAAAATATTTTTTTGGCTAGGCAAGTAATAAAAAAACGTTAATGAACCAAGTCATTTGCCTAGCCGTCAAATTAAAAGCCGGGATATCACGTAGGCCGCTAATTGAATGGCGCTGTTCAATGAAATGGCTAGGCCACAGAATATAAAATACTAGGCCGCTAATTGAACGGCTGATTAACCTAATTGGTTGCGACACCTACATAGGTAATAAGTCTTTGGCTAGGGCCTAGCCGCTAAAGGTAGCCCCTCTGTTCTTACCGAAGGTCCACTTGGCGGCCGGCACTCACAGCCATAAGGCGCGCCTACCTGCTGGTTGACACGATTGCATTTCGAGGAGGAGAAAAACTTGTAGACGAGGGCCGCGAGGCCCACGGCCACCACCACGCCCGCCGCGATGGGCACCCAGTCGCGGTTGCCCTGATCGGGCTCACGGCGAGGACTCATCACACTCGCATATCTGGAAGAATTCCGTTTGTTACCACAGCCAGTCACTTATTCTAAAAATTGCAGGGAATCCGCTACTCTTGACTGTCCCGCGATTACGCCATTATTATTTTATTTATTTAACCATTTATTTCAGGCATCAATGGCCCATACAATAAAACTATACATATAAAACTCTAAATTGATTGATTGGTGATTGATTCATTGTTGAGATACGCCTAGAGCCCTTTGGGCTGCTCAGCCTCAATCGCCCAGACCTCCGGATAGTTGTCCTTAGGTACACTTACAGGTCACTTAGCTTTAAACTGACAACTATTCATCATGAATGCGACAGACAGTCCTCTATGCAGGGGATGCCTGGACGCAGAGGAAACAGCCGCCCATGTGATCCTAGAGTGAGTGGGGTTGGCCACACAACGGGCAGAAATCCTCACAGAGGTGAGGTCGCTCCTAGAAGCCTGTGAACGACCCAGGAGGCTTCTGCTTTGCTCGATTAACCATACCGATGCTATTTTCACGCATAACGGACCAATTTGGAGTCAAAATGCGGAGAAAAGTGCCCATTACTATACCAATACGCCTTGAGCCCTATCGGCTCAAAGCTAGGATCTTAGTTTCAAAGCTAGGATGTTTAAATTTTGTGTTTAGGCTGACGATGACGATAAAAAATTATAAGGGGAAGAGAAGGGCAAGGTGAAGGGAAAAGGGGAGGGAAGGTGGGGGACGAGGATGGTGACGGTTACGGTGATGGTAAGTGTAAGTTTAAGTGTAAGTGTTAGCGAAATCGGAAGCGGAAGCGGAAGTGTAAACGTGAAGTGAAAAATGAATAAGTTTTACATAATATGGGTCTCAAATGAAAGGCCTCAATGAGCACATTAAAAAAATATATGTTTTGTCACTAAATATTCATAAAAAAAAATGTTTTTTTAAATTTTTACATGGGAATCAAATGAAAGGCCTTGATGAGCACATTCCAAAATTATATGTTTTATCACTAAATATAAAGAAAAAAATTCACCGAAGCGAAGCGAAGGCGGGTCGCTAGACTCGCATCGCTAGTACCTTATAGACTAACATACTAATTATAACAATCTTTTATAATTATTATAGGTACTATATCACGAATTGGACGCTTTTCGACTCACCGGCACGGCACCGGCGACGGCAAACAACCATTACAATAATGTACAAATAACTTTTATGTTGTGGTATAAATAATAATACCCAAGGTAATTTAATAAGGTTTTTATGGTAATTTGTTGTAGTTATATTAAGTAGGTACAGTAAGCAGCACGTCAGACTATACATGTTGACCTTGAGACCGTCTTTATGCCTATGTGTATATTTATATTATTTGTATATGTGTATATTTGTGACGAGACTGCAACCGTTGGACACTAAGAGCTCAGACCTGAGCTCAAGAGTATATTTTGACTTGATTGGGATATTGTCCACGACACGAGATAACGCAGGCGGGCGGGACACGTACACTGGCGTCGTCGTCGGAATAGCCGGGCACATTCTCATTTTTTTTTGGCCGCATACTTTTCGACTTTTGATGAAAATGTAAAAAAAAATACCGTCCCCGTCCCTTATCTCCGAATTTTGCATAGGGAAAGAACTGAAATTATTTTATGTAAAGATTAAAATCCCCTCTTTTATAATATTATTAATTTCTCCAGATCTAGAAGTCGAAAATGACGGTCATTCCTGCAGGAGAGGGGATGGACCCCAACATGTGGGTGTTTTTCTCACACGACAGCACGTCACGTATACAGTTAAACTGCAAAAACAGTTTTTATTACGTAGAGCATAAAGGCGGTCTCAAGGTCAACATGTATAGTCTGAGGTGCCGTCGTGTGTACCTACAAGACCAAAGAAACTGTATAAAATGTTATCATCAACACATCAGTGCCGCCAGTTCACCACTAGCAAATACGAGTAGGTAGGACTATTAGGTAACAGGGGTCCGTGGAATTTTTAAAATTCCGAAAGTGGTCCGTGACCGCAAAAAGTTTAAGAAACACTGTTCTAAAATATGTCCCAAGAACATTACTCGACTATTCCAAATATGTACGTAATAAGACAGTTTACCATGAGTTTACCTACCATCTAGCCTGACTATATTCACCTAAAGAGAAGGTATAGATACATAATCACGATAATAGGACTTTAGTAATAGGTAATATAATACCTAATGACATAATATACTGTAGTAGTAGTTTACCATTAAACTCTTGATTAAACTCAATAAAAATACTAGCCAATAAATGAATGAGTCTATTTACTTCAAAGACAGATTTTGAATCTTAAAAAACAGTTTTATATTTCGTTTAAACGTACCTATGTAGGCAGGTACTAGGCTTTTCATGTATTTTTTATTTAATAATCTTTTTTAATCTCTTAGTTCTCACTTATTAGTACCTAGGTACTTTTCAATGTAAAATCCTGTTATTTTATCTCTTTAAAATGTACATTCCTAACATGTATAATTGACATTAAGCATAGCATAGACTCTAGCATAGACTAGACTTACATTAGTTTTGATCGTGTTTCCTTACCAACTATAATGTAATATCCAGCGAAAATTTTTCTAAGTCTATGGTAATATCATTACCACCACATCACATCATGGGTTACCCCAGTACCTACATAATTAGTGGTGAACCGTTTAAAAAAATATGCGCACATAAAAAAAGTAGTAGGTAAGTATACAAGGTGTTACAAAAATACCCCTAATGCCGAATATGGTATATAGGGACCATCAAACAAAAATTAAAATCGAAAATATCAAAATGTATGAAACAGCTGATTTTTTTTTCGCGATTTCAGAGTTGGCCCCTTAGTAAAAGTTGTTCAGTTTGATGGTCCCTATATACCATATTCGGCATTAGGGGTATTTTTGTAACACCTTGTATACAGGTAGGTAAGGAGATAACTTAATTATTATTTATTTAATTATATTACTCTGTAATGCTTAGGTATAAGTATTCAAAGAGATTACATTATCTTGCCTTAATGACGATTTGACATTCCAAATCAATTCAAAAAAGTCGGCTTTATTTAGAAAACGGTCTTTGAAATCTTAAAATCGTGGTTATCATTTTAAAGAGATAAAATAACAGGTTTTAACATTAAAAAATATTCTTGTAAAAAAATATTAAATAGATTATGAAGTCAAAAATCGAAATATAAAATTGTAAAAGTATCTAAAAGGGTTGTATCAAGAAAACAGCCTCATGAATTTATTGGCAAGTATTTTTTATGATAAAATTTATGAAAAGCATAGCATCTTAGATTAGAATAATAACAACCATAGCATCGAATACGTAAGGTTTCGGTCGTTTGTGGATCAGGGCTCTGTCCCTTTGAATCGTGTTTTAATCCAGGTGATAAACTATCTGTGTACCAAATTCCATCCAAATCTATCCAGTCGGCTTAAGAGGAAACACCACTGTCAAGAGAATTAAAAAATTGCATTAGAAAATTGACAAAGCAACTTTTCGTAGTCCCTGGTTTCCTCCTCCAAAACGAGACTGATTTAAATATTATTTTCATAAAAAATTAAAGAAAGAATTTGCATGTGTTCCTATGGTTTCCTTTTTTTCATAAATTAATTATTAAAAGAGATAATAATCTTCAAAAACCGTTGCAAAAACCTAAATAAATTGCCATTGTTTAAACATCCAGCAATCTTGACGAGATTAAGCAAAACGAAGGAACACAGCCATATAATTTCTTTATTTTTTTAGAAAAAAAATAATTTAATTTATATCGGTCTAGTTTTGTAGGATGGAACAGGGGACTACGAAACGTTGATTTTGTCAATTTTCTATAGGAATTTCGAAGGTTCACGAGAGTGCTATACAACGTGTTACAAAAGTACCTACCCCTAATGCCGAATATGGTAGATAGGGACCATCAAACTGAACAACTTTTACTATGGGACCAACTCTGAAATCGCGAAAAAATATCAGCTGTTTCATACATTTTGATGTTTTCGTAATTAGCTTTGTATGATACAGCTGTTTTTTTTTTCGCGATTTCAAAGTTGGTCCCATAGTAAAAGTTGTTCAGTTTGATGGTCCCTATCTACCATATTCGGCAATAGGGGTATTTTTGTAACACGTTGTATATCTTTGTTGTGACCCGCGGGACTCGTTGGTCAAGTAGGTGGCCTATTTAATTGTGAGTCACTCGCTGGCTCAGACCAAATTAGACATGCGCAAAATACTTCACTGAAGTGAAAAGAATGATATAGTTCAATTGGACTAGATCTTAATGCTCTAAGGACTAGATGAAGTATTTAGTTCATCTAGTTCACTTGGCTCAGTACTTCAGTAGGGTCGGGTCGGCAACAGTGGCTCGGATTTTTTCGGACACACAAATTATAAAGAAACAGTTGGAGTACCGACCTGAAAATCGCAGTCAACATGCTTTAGTTATTAATGTTGCTCCCTTCATTATTACTTTTTTAAATAAGGGATTATTATAGACGTCCGATATTTATTTTAAAAAAATGGGAAATGGGCCACTGTGTACTGGTACTGGGCTACTGTGACTCGACCCTGTAGTACACAGAGACTCTAACAGTACACAGTTGCTCAACAGTACAAAATTGAATGGAAAACATTTATTATATTTAATCACATTTATTCGTTTAGGTATGTCAGAATTATATTTTAAACATATTAGGCATCAAAATCTGTCACGTAGTAGCTATAATAAGAATAAAATACTGACAAAATTGAGATCAACCAATTTCTCAAATTTTTTTCATTGTTGTTTGAGATCCTTTAAATATTTTTATTTTCAAGCAAGTAATCTAAAAGACAACATAATAGCGATTAGAATTTAAAAAATCAATAAAATTTAAAAAAAAAATGTTTAGTGCAAACAGTCGAGTGCAAAAGTGCTCGACCCTGTAGTACACAGTGACTCTAACAGTACACAGTTGCGCATCAGTACAATATTAAATAAAAAGCATTTATTAATCCAATACTTTGCCATTTATTAATCCTTACTTTGTTGATGCTGAAGTGCGTCATTGTTTATAGACTTTTTTATATAAAATTTATAGCAATTAATCAGATTTTATTTCGTTTGTGCGCAAATAATTTTATTTTAAAAACAAACTTTCAAAAACATTACATTATTTTAGTTTGTTTCTCGTTTTGATAATTGGTAGGTACTGCATTATAATTAGGTTTTATGGCATAAAATATTATTTTTTCCTTTGTAAAATTAAACTTTTCTATTTATATGTACAAGTACTCAGTGACTCACGTAAATATACAGTGACTCATGTAAGTATACAGTGACTCACCGAGTCACTGTATACCTCTGTTTTTTGAGCCACTGAACACGCTGTCGCCATTTTGATTTCACGGACGTACCAATTTTAACAGATTCGACGAAAGGCGAGCAATTCTATGCCATTGCCTAGTATAATAACGTCACTTTCCATATACACACTAACAATTATCAAAATCTTTAAATTTTAGTGTATAAAAACACGTGTAACTTACCTTAAATAGTATTTTTTAAGCACGAAAACAAATACAGACTCGTATCACGACCGAACGGCGCAGGAGCGGGGGGATCACTGGTTTGTACGTGTTTGGCTGTTAAGCGCTACCGATAAATGAGAAATATAGATAGATATTGCTGTTCTTTATGGGAAATATCGTCGCGAGTCATTGTACCCGACTGAGTCACCGTTCCCTACCTGACCCTAGTCCATTAGAGTCACTTTTGTCGTTATGTAAAATTAAGCCATAATGTATGCGCAAAATCGTTTGAAGTCAAATTGAGTGCGGGCGGACTCCGACTCCGACCGACCGCTGGCCGCCGAGCCGTGCAACTGTCTCGCTTCCGCACGCGGTGTTCGTAATCTATCTGTCCGCTTTACTCTCCTTCAGTGAAGTGTGAACTAAATGAAGCACTGAAGTAATTGGGACCCTAATGAATTTATTCACGAACGACTCAACTCTAGACCAAATTGGTCTGAGCTCGCTGGTAACAAACGGAATTCTTCCAGGTATGCGAGTGTGATGAGTCCTAGCCGTCGGTCGCCTGACCAGGGCGACCGCGGCTGGGTCCCCATCGTGGTGGGCGCGGTCGCGGCCGCAGGCCTTGCGGCCCTTGTCTACAAGTTCTTCATCGCCGAGCAAATGAAATATAGTTAATTAGGATTGTAATGCAAAGCAGATATAATACCTAATGATTTGAATACCTAAAAATAAATAACTTACAAATGAAAAACACTGCACCTAACTACTGGTTTTAAATTCCAACCACCCTGTAGGTATCTAATCTATCTACTGTCAAGGCTTATCAAACCGTCAAACATCGCTTCTTGATTTAATTTAAAGCTTGCCTATCCTATACAATGAAAAAAATAACTCGATCATTCATTAGTTTGTATCAAGTATTTGGTACCTTCCCCTCTGGCACGAATTTGAAGGGAACATCTGGGAAATTTTCGTCCCATGAAAAGATCCCAGTTGTCACACCGGGTGACAGTGTTAAAGGGGACTTCTGGGAATAATTGGTACAAATAGGGCTCTTAACTGACATTGGAACGGCAAGGTCTATTATTAGTATTAGTTATTTTCATTGTGATGATGTGTACCTAATCATTAAAGTTTTAACTAATCATTCTCATGTACTTCGGTAAGTGTATGAGAATTGTGAGCATTCCACTTCCTTGCCTTGCGAGTAGGTGCCGATTCATGTAGGTAGGTACACCCTAAACGCTATACTATATCATATTGAATGATGGGTCTTGAGATACCTTTTGCAGGGAATTATGTCACTAGCTCTGTAACTATTAGGCACTTTAGGTACTATTACCGGAATGTTATACACGTCAGATGTAACAGTTATACTACAAAAACAACTTACTACCGCAAGATATAAAGGCGTTTTCATAGATCAACACGAGAAAGTAATGCTGTCAGACAGAGACAAACAACACTGCCATATTAAAAGAGCAACCAAATAAGTTCAAATATCATAATGTTGTTTTTGATGAACAAATAGAAAATAGTTATTATTAATAACCTCTTATTAACAAAAAATGGTCAATGGTTACTAAAAAAAAACAAATACAAAAACTACAATTTAAATAACTTCAATACTACGTTAAAAAGACATTAACTTCCTATCTTTTTTTACTATGACAGTTAGCGTTCTAGAACGTGCGTAAATAGCGCGCAGTCTAACTATGTACACACGACAGTACGTCAGGTTATACAGTTAAACTGCGAAAACAGCTTTTATTACGTAGGGCATAAAGGCGGTCTCAACATGTATAGTCTGAGGTGCCGTCGTGTGACGTACAAGACTAGTGAGCGATCGCTGGAAATTGTGGGGTGTATAACGCGCCTTAACATGTCTTAAAACCTATAATTGAATGCTTACTCAAGTATATTTTTTCATACGTGGTTTATTTATATAAAAACTAAAATATTACACATTACGATGTTAAAGACAAGCGATAAATTTGGCAAAACATTAAAAAATAAATTAAATGTTTAAGAATTTCCTGTTATATTCTTCAATCTCTTCACGAGTAAGCAAAAACTTAGCAACTTTTTTGTAATCTGAAGGAACTTTGAGTACGTCCAAAAGGTTTTTCAGTTTAGCAGCGTATCCATTCAAAACTTGTTGGTTTATTCCTTCTAGCAGATTGTTGTTTTTGTTCCAGAAGTAAGGGATGCTGCCAGCGACCATTGCCTCGTAGAACCTCTGCACCATCAGTTTGAAAAGCACCGCTGGACTCTGCTCCCAATAAGAGAGGTTGTTAATTGCGATGATCTCCCAAAACGCCAAAGTCTTGATGTAGTAACTTGCGATCTTACCCATGTCTTGGGCGTCGCGAAGCTTCTTCAACTGCAAAGAAAGTTTATGTGTAAACTAAGTGCACTTGTGGACTGTGTGTGACGAAACAATATCAGCAAATATCATAAATACCTATTCTAAAAATTGCTTCCAGTATCTACTTTATTTGCTCGCGTACAAGCAGCGAAATAAAATGTATGGAAGTGTAATGCAAACAACCAAGGGGCTAAAAAATGACAACCCACACAGCATTGTCGAGCCAGCCACCAGTCACGCCCGCACCTTTAGCATTCTTTACTACGCGTTCACTTCATGATTGCCACTACCTCCCGGCCCGCTTCGTTATACCTCACCCCCTGCGTCGCCCCTTTAGTACGGACGGACAGCAACGCAACCTTTTTTTTTGTTTCTGTTGATTTATTATTTCACACTTGACTCTTTAAAGCTGTTTTCACTTTAAAGCTTAATAATTCTCAAACGGATGCCTCAATCAAAAAATACATACATCACATACATTGCTCCGATTCCAAAGTAAGTAGCTAAAACACTTGTGTTATGGAAATCAGAGACAACGGTGGTATCACAAACACCCAGACCTAAGCCAATGTAGAAAAGTTCGTTTTCTAAATTGACGCAACTGGGGATCGAACCCGGGACCTCAGAGATGGCGTCACCTTGAAAACCGGTACAAAGCCACTCGACCACGGAGGTCGTCAGTCAGATATTTAAATCAGTGGCGTAGCATAGGTCACTAGCACCCAGTGCGGATTCCAAATTTGCCGCCCTCTTATTTTTGTGATCCATTATAAAAAATTTGAGCATGGTAAAAAGAGTACTTTTATTAGTTGAATGATTTATTGAATTGAAAAGTGAAATTAACATTTTTTGACACTAGATACGCAGAATATCAATATGTACGTAGTTTCATACGAGAAGCCGCGAAATCGACAAATTGGGGCAACAATCCGCAAGCTTGTTTTTATATCTTGCTTTTTACTCAAAGTCATCAATGCCTTGTGAAACGACGGTCTGTCATTACCGTATTACGGTGAAGTACAAAGAATGCGTAAGGAGACATATTTATTTAAAATAACATTGAAACGAAATATCGGAAATAAGTTTCCTAAATAATAGTTATTGAGAAACCTTGCGCTTGCATCACCTATGCATAGAACCTGCATAGGTACCTGCAGTGCCGGCGTTAGGGGGGGGCGCGATGGGGCGACGGCCCAGGGCGCCAAATTTGGGGGGGCGATTAGTGGAGGTGGGATACTTCCCCCACCAAACTAGAACGCGTGGTGGATTTCTTTAAGTGGGCGCCAAAATATTCTTGCCCAGGGTGTCAGTCCCTCTAACGCCGGCACTGGGTACCTGGGTATTTGGTAACATAAAAAAAAAAATGACGAAAAAAACACTGAAAGAAATTAACATTTTTTTAAATTTCAATTTTTTTTTCTAACTGCCACCACCGCAGTGCCGCCCCCGGCAAAGTGCCGCCCGGTGCGGACCGCACCCTCCGCCTCCCCCATGCTACGCCACTGATTTAAATCAAGACAATTATTTAATGTTATACATGTATACAACCTGGAGTTGACAATGCGACAATAAATTAAATTTAATATCGTATAGCTTAGAACACTCCCATGTAGTCTCATAAAAAACAATTAAAAATATCCAATAGTTTAGTCACAGGAAATATTTTTCAGTTACGATTTTCAGTACAATTAATTTTCGTGCTATTTAGTTTGTTTGAAAAAAAATATTTTATTTCGTTCCTAGGAATTATTTCCTAGTTTTAAAATACTCCTATGAACTAAGTGTCACAAATGTTTTCATTTACTGTCGTATTGTCGTCTCCACCCCGTATATGATATTTATGAACAATTATTATGAAACCTGATTAATAAAAAGCAGTACCAACCAGTCTTATAGCTGGTCGCAAGTTGTTTGTGTTGTGCAATAACTCCCGCTCCTGATAATGCAGCGCTATTCTCCACGATCGGGATTTAGAAACATGACAACCGCTCTTATTCGGCTTGGGCACGACCATCCAGTAGTCTTTTTTGCAGAAAAGCGGAATCTGCCGATAATCAGATCCCAGCGGCCAACGATCCTCCGGGAACTTCAACGCCGGCACCAGATCCACGTCCATGCGAAAATTGTTTGCTCTATTCCTTATTATGAGAGTGACTGCCGGCCCTGATTCGGACTTGTCTATTGTGTATTCATTATTATCCACTCTATATACAGGGAAATAGTTTCTATGCTCGAATTGATTAAGCGCCCTCACTACCACTCCTTTAAACCAGTCAATAAATTTAGAACGGAGCAAATAATTACTATCATCCTTCCACTTGTAGGCTGCTTTATTTATTTCCCAGGAGCTGCCACCATCCCTCATGGGCAATTTATCGTATTGGACCCCCATCTTCAGGTGGACGAAGCCTGCCTCTTTTGGTTCTATAGTAAAATCGCTTTCAGCAACGTTTGACGGGTGGTTCTTAATGCTTAACGGCAAATCTATCACAACGTCCATATCAAATTCATCTGGCTTCTTAATACGTAATCTGTCATAGTGACTACCTGCAAATTGTACCTGAAAAATAGTAGATTTTATTATACCTACATAGGCCGTCTTTCTGTAAAACTTTGGAAAGTTTAATATTTGTTATGTAGGTATTAGACCCTCAGAATTGGCCTAATTTTAGTGAAACTAACTGAAAATGCTGTTTATTTACTTTTTGCGCAGCAAAGGTAAGTAGATACCCATACCTAACTGCAAAACTGCTTTTTGCTCTTCTTCTTTTTAGTTATTCAGAATTAATTAATTTAAGGCCCCTATATACCTCAAGTGGCGCCCTTACTACTACTACAACAAACAAAATTTTACTTAGGTTATTGTTTGTAAATAAACTATAGAACCTTAGCTTCAATCTGTACATGTGAATTTTCGATACTTATGTACTTAGCGAGCAATAAATTTAATTAAAATGAGGGCTCCACTTGAGGCATATAGGAGTCGAAACAGTCGGATTTCACAACTTTTTTCCATCTAATGGATTCTCCAAACGCACCGCCGCGGCCTGCAGTGGAGGCGCTACATCTTCAGTCCTGAGGAAGCTGCGCCTCCACCTACACACGTTGAGATTGGGCCGGAAGGCCGCGCCTCTCCGTACGATCATGCAGGCCGTGCCTGTGCGTGTGGAGGATCCTTTAGACTACAATAATCGATAATTTATTTTTCTAACAGAATCAACCGTCGCAGTCAGTTGGTACTCACCGTACTGGAATAGCGTCCATAATACAAATCAACATCTTTCATCTTTTGATGGAGATGATAAAAAATAGAATGAAACACTCTATAATGTAATTCGAAGTCAGAATCTCGCAGCGCCACGTGCCTCACGTATATATCCGATAGCAACGAGTTGAGATTATTAATTACTGGATTTTCAGGTGGAGGTGTTTTTAATCTACCACCGCTGGACTCGAACCGAATTTCTTCAGATCTGTAAAAAACATACAATGAGAAGAAAGATCCAGAATACCTAGGTAAATAATTATAATAAACCTGTAGAAAAATTGTGTCTGTAACGTTCTTGTTAAAACAAAGAATACTTTTTGGTCTGGCCAAAGGTTCGACCTAAGGATTTTCTCGAATGTCCACGCTAACAAAGTCGGGAGTTTTGAAATATTTTATTTGGGGGTTTGACACCCCAATACCAATTTCTCGCCGTAATTAATATACACAGCTTTCTAGTAATTAAGCCGCGGACAGACGTGGCGAGACTATAAGGGTTCCTTGTTGGCTTGACTACGGAACCCTAAAATGGCTGGTTTTAGGGACAGGGCTGTTATTAGGGGCATCCACCTACCAAAAGTATTACCTACCACGTATTACGTACCTACTGTATTTTCGTTTCTGTCGTTGTCAAATTGTCAACTATGTAAAACATTTTTGGCTGCTTTGGTATTAAATTAAATAATCAATATATACATATATTGTTTATTTTTTTCACTTGATAAAATATATACTTACTTAGGTACCTAGGTAGGTAGGATAGGAACGCACGACAGCACGTTAACTTAAACAGTTGAACTACGAAAACAACTCTTATTACGTACGACATAAAGACGGTCTTAAGGTCAACATGAAGTCTGACGTGCCGTTGAACTGTAACTAATAGTAGTTTTGCCTACCTAATATAGTATATTTTTTCAAAAAATATAGTAAGTAGGTACCTATTTATTTTAGTTGAGCTCTCGATATATCATATGATACTGGCAATCCTAGTAGTACCTAGGTATAGAGATAGAAAAGCTAGTTAAGTAGGTTAAAATAATAAAAAAATACTTACTCATTCAAGGAGGCTCTCTCCATTAAACCGCTAAGGTAAGAGGTGGCGGTAGATGCGATTGATTCGGGGGGTGGTGATCGACGCTCCCTCTGGTCGGGGCGGTCGTCCCCCTGTTCCTGCTGGGCGGAGCTGGAGGTCCTGGTGGCGTAGTAAATGCCCGTCGCGGCCGCCGCACTGGCCACCGCCGCGGCACCCAAACCAACCCAAAAACCCCAGCCGTTCGAATCCTCTTCCTCATTTTCATTTCTTCTACGATTCTGTCCATTTTGATTCATATCGGCAACAATAAACAAGTTCAATACACAACGGCAAATTATTAAACAAGTTAAGATGAAAGTATTTAAATATTTATCGATACGACTTTATCAGCTTTATCTTCGACTGCACGCAACGTTGAACGTGGTTGAATGGAATGAAACAAAGGCAAGCGTACTACTGGCTTTATATAAATAAACAAAGATTATCACTCGAGTGGAGACAGACTGATATGACCAACCCCTTTCAAAGCAAAACAGAGTTGTTATTCAACGCGTAAAGTCCATTATCATGTAAAAGTAGTTTTACTTTGTTGCTGTTCTGCAAAACCTTTATCTTTTTATTGGAATGGCAACACAGCAACACAGCTGCCTATCGGAATCCCCGAATCACATACTTGTTTAATGGATCCTCCACACCACACGCACCGGCCGCGGCCCGGCGGCCCATGATCGTCATTTCGTATGTAGGTATGTACCTACTTTACTTCTTTTTTTTAATTTATTTATTAGGAAACAAACAGTGTACCCATTCATATAGGTACAAAAATTTTAAATAACATCTTACATAATCCTTAATAAAACCATGGAGTGCAAATCATTAACACAAATATTATGATATACTCGTACATACTTAGGTATGTACACCTTATGTAGATAAAATAGTAAAAAAATAGAACAGAACAGCGGCGGTATCGGCTAAAAACATTGAAGTTCATGTAAACTGTGTTTTGACAGCTATATGTGATACATTGCTACTTTTCTTTGGTAAGTTTTTATTTGTGCCAAAACAAAGTAGCAATGTATCACATATATCTGTCAAAACACAGTTAACATGAACTTCAATGTTTTTAGCCGATACCTCCGCTGGGGCTCTATCGGTATATAACAACTTGTATACCGTGTTTTATGGCAAATAAATAAATTTCATTTCATTTCACTGTTTTTAGCCGACAGAGCCCCTGGGGCCCTACCGGATAACTTTTCGAACTTTGGCGGCTATTCGCTGAAGTTATTTAGTAGATATCGATGTTCGTGTGACATCACGAATTGGGGTTAGCCATTTTGGCCCGATTAGGCTCGATTTATCTGTTTTAATTTGAAGCCCGGCAGATTTTCCGAATTTTGATGCGTTAGCCGGTACGGCCCCAGGGGCCCAACCGGCTAATTTTTCGAATTTTGGCGAGTCTGCCGAGCTTCAACTTAAAACAGATAAATCGAAGTAAAAAGTTTCGCATTACTATTCGCCGAAGTTATTTAGAAGATATCGATGTTCGTCTCACATCATGAATTGAGGTTCGCCATTTTGACCCGATTGGGGCTCGATTTATCTGTTTTAATTGAAGCCCGGCAGACTTTCCGAAGTTTGATGCGTTAGCCGGTACGGCCCCAGGTTGTTTTTGCTCAATACATAGACAAATATATACAAGGTGTTACAAAAGTACACCTAATGCCGAATATGGTAGATAGGGACCATCAAACTGAACAACTTTTACTATGGGACCAACTTTGAAATCGCGAAAAAAAAATCAGCTGTTTCATACAAAATTTAATTACGAAAATATTAAAATGTATGAAACAGCTGATTTTTTTGATGCGTGCGTTTTTTGAAATATCGGAGTCTCAAAAATAAACAGGTAGGTTATTCTAATAACGTCAATAACCATGGAAATTTAAAACATTAAACAATTGAATGTCTCTTTTGACTTAATAAAGTTAATTAACATGATTTAATTTTTAGATTTTAGGCATTCATAATGCTAGTTTTATAGGTACTAAGTTTTTCTAGTATTTTATCATGCTCTAAGACCATTTGCCATGCGCCCGAATGATAGTGCTTGCCTACCAAACTATCGATACCATTGTCGAGTATCGATTTTTTATATTGGATAGCTAAAAACTTAGAGCATTAAAAAGAATAAGATGTAAATTAAATTTGTAATCAACGAAATAAAAATAGCAGCAGAGGCTGCGCTGCGATGGAGGCGACATTTTCTTTCCACATTTGCGCTTCTTTCGCTAGTCATTTTGGCAACAAAACTATAAAACAACAACAATAACCACGAGAGCTCTGCTGATTCTGCAGCTGTGGGTCATGTGGGTGGGAGGGACTCATCATCTTCGGACGAGACAACAAGGCGTATAAAATCCAATATAATGCAGATGAATGTTCGGGAATCACTAACCGCTCGGCTGCCACACATTATCACTCGGCCTGGTAGTTTCTAAACACAGCGGGCCGGTATCAATCGGCAAAGCCGGGCGGTAAAATCGAATATAATTATTATGTAAGTGAATGTTCGGGTATTATAAACTGCACTGCCGAATCGAATGATGTATCGACCCGAATGAACAACTCGATCGGCACAAGCCGATTGAAGTCGAACAAGTGCAACCATTGCTTCGGGTCGGCTTTGTATAATTGTTGTTCGGCAATTGACAATGCCGGCTGGTTTATGTGTGTAGCAACCCTTACTTATTTATTATCTTATAACTTTTACGAACAGCGTGTCAAATATGTAAATAACTCCAATAGGTATGTACTACGGGTATATTGGAATGCCTAATTTTTTTACCCTAACCGTCTTTGGCACACAAATTATTGGCCTAAATTTTTTTCGCACAATTTTCATATGACCTAAACGTATTTAGCCTATTTTCATTTCGCCTAAAATTTTTTCGCCGCCTTTTCACTTTCCAAATTCATCATTAAGCATAACTATTCATAATCCCTAATGATTTAAAGTACTAAATTACGATTCGCACAATTGTTTATCGCCTTATCATTTTTTCGCCGTATGTTCGCTTCCCTTAATTATCATTAGGCATAACCATTCTTAATCCGTATTGTTTACAAGTACTTACCTACTAAATTACGATTCGTACAATGCAAGAAAGCATGCATGCAAGCATTACATAGAGCTCCGCTGCAAGTGGTCAAAACACTAACCTAACCTAACCTATTGGTCTTCGTATCAAAAGTTTTTCTTTAAAGCGGGGGGCCTCAGGCCCCCCAACCCCCCCGAGCAGGGGGGCCAGCCCCCTGCACCCCCCCGGCAAGCAAGCGTGCATGCATACAAGCAAGAATGCATGCATGCAACATGCATGCAATATTATGGAAGTGGTCAAAATACTAACCTAACCCAACCTGATTGTGTTCGCATTAAAGGTTTTTTTAAAGCGGGGGGGCCTCAGATCGATTTATAAGACAATAATAAAGTTAACTATACTTCGGCGTAATCATTATTATGCTAAAAATTATGTAGGGTCAGGTAGGAAACGGTGACTCAGTCGGGTACAATGACTCGCAACGATATTTCCCATAAAGAACAGCAATATCTATCTATATTTCTCATTTATCGGTAGCGCTTAACAGCCAAACACGTACAAACCAGTGATCCCCCCGCTCTGGCGCCGTTCGGTCGTGATACGAGTCTGTATTTGTCTTCGTGCTTAAAAAAATACTATTTAAGGTAAGTTACACGTGTTTTTATACACTAAAATTTAAAGATTTTGATAATTGTTAGTGTGTATATGGAAAGTGTCGTTATTATACTAGGCAATGGCATAGAATGGCTCGCCTTTCGTCGAATCTGTTAAAATTGGTACGTCCATGAAATCAAAATGGCGACAGCGTGTTCAGTGGCTCAAAAAACAGAGGTATACAGTGACTCGGTGAGTCACTGTATACTTACATGAGTCACTGTATACTTACGTGAGTCACTGAGTACTTGTACATATAAATAGAAAAGTTTAATTTTACAAAGGAAAAAATAATATTTTATGCCATAAAAACTAATTATAATGCAGTACCTACCAATTATCAAAACGAGAAACAATCTTTTAAACACATTTATACCTAACTAAAATAATGTAATGTTTTTGAAAGTTTGTTTTTAAAATAAAATTATTTGCGCACAAACGAAATAAAATCTGATTAATTGCTATAAATTTTATATAAAAAAAGTCTATAAACAATGACGCACTTCAGCATCAACAAAGTAAGGATTAATAAATGGCAAAGTATTGGATTAATAAATGTTTTTTATTTAATATTGTACTGATGAGCAACTGTGTACTGTTAGAGTCACTGTGTACTACAGGGTCGAGCACTTTTGCACTCGACTGTTTGCACTAAACATTTTTTTTTTTAATTTTATTGATTTTTTAAATTCTAATCGCTATTATGTTGTCTTTTAGATTACTTGCTTGAAAATAAAAATATTTAAAGGATCTCAAACAACAAAGAAAAAAAATTGAGAAATTGGTTGATCTCAATTTTGTCAGTATTTTATTCTTATTATAGCTACTACGTGACAGATTTTGATGCCTAACATGTTTAAAATATAATTCTGACATACCTAAACGAATAAATGTGATTAAATATAATAAATGTTTTCCATTCAATTTTGTACTGTTGAGCAACTGTGTACTGTTAGAGTCTCTGTGTACTACAGGGTCGAGTCACAGTAGCCCAGTACCAGTACACAGTGGCCCATTTCCCATTTTTTTTTAAATAAATATCGGACGTCTATAATAATGCCTTATTTAAAAAAGTAATAATGAAGGGAGCAACATTAATAACTAAAGCATGTTGACTGAGATTTTCAGGTCGGTACTCCAACTGTTTCTTTATAATTTGTGTCCGAAAAAATCCGAGCCACTGTTGCCGACCCGACCCTATGCAAGACAATATTATTATTAGGGTTAACAATACGTCGGCGTAGTAAATGTTGTGTCAAAAGATATGTATGCTAACAAATTTTAGGACATTTAACATTAGTGGTTTTGATAATCAGGGATCTTAACGTTTAGGCGAAACTATAAAAATGCGAAATAATCTATTAGGCTAAACAATAACTGTGCTTAAGGAGTTTAGGCCAAAGAAATTCGGCTAAATGAAAATAGGAGCAATGACTTTAGGCGAGTCAAGGGACACCCATGTACCTACTACGTTGAAAAAGACATTAGAGACGTAAGTCTGTAATGTCTTCTTCAACTTCTCCTTTCCATTTTACCATGACAGTTAGCGCGGTCGAGCGTGCGATAAAATTGTGTAGTGTAAATAGCGCGCAGACTTTCGAGACAGACTAGATATCGCACGCTTGAAATTGTGCAATGTAATTGTCCCTTTACATGTTTTATTGTATTTTCATTTAACTTAATTAATCTTAATTTATTTAATGATTATTTTATTTAAATAGAAGACTGAATAAATGACTGAATTTAGCTTAAACACTGTAAATTGATCCGTAAGAAAATGATCTAATTAAATAATGTTATCTAATTTAATTTATTAATCTATGTTAAATGTAACATTATAATTTTATTTTATTTTATTTTAATTATGAATGTATAAATGTCTGGAAACGATAACCTACTTATTTGTAATAAATATCGTTCCATCTGATAAAGCTGATAAGTTTATTGTTCCCATTTTTCTTGTCAGCTCAAAGACGTCATAATGGGTGGTATTTAAAAATGCTTATTATGTGAGCTTATTTGAATAAATAATTTTTCACTTTCACTTTTCACTTTCACTTTAACTATGTGACAAGCAATAAATTATAATGATTAATTATTAATTATTATTGAATTACTCCCAATATTAACAATGTAGGTGGCAGAGGTAGATGCGTTTGATCCGGGTGGTGGAGGTCGACGGTCGTGGTGGAAGTCCCACCGTTCCGGCTGGGTGGGGCTGGTGGCCCTACCTGCGTAGAAGAGCGCCACAGCGCCCGCCACAGTGGCACCCCAACCAGCCCAAGTACCCCATTTGACTTCATCCTCATTTTCATTTCTTCTAAGATTCTGTCCGTTTGGATTCATATTGGCAAGCTTTCGCCTTACAGTTAGCTTGTGATATTGGCAACAATAAACACGTTCAATGTACAGCGTCAATTATTAATACTTAGACAAGATAAGATTAAACTATTTAATTATTTATCGACACACGACTTTATCTTTGACTGCAGGCAACGTTATGTGGTAGAGTCAAACAAAGGAAAGCGTGCTACTGGGTTTATATAGATTTTCAATGCCTAGATAAAATTAATTCGTTTGATAACGTATTAAACTGCTAAATTTAAAATATTTGTCGATGACCGATACGTTAATCTGTAAATGTTATTTATCTTAATATAAAAATAGCATTGTGAATGCGAAAAATCTAAATTTAATAATTATATAGCTGTTTCATCTTTATCGATTGTCAAAACATCTAGGGCTCTATCGGCTAAAACATTGAAGTTCATGTTTACTGTGTTTTGACAGATGTATGTGATACATTGCTACTTCGTTTTGGCACAAATAAAAACTTATCAAAGAAAAATAGCAATGTAACACACACATCTGTCAAAACACAGTTAACATGAACTTCAATGTTTTTAGCCGATACCGCCGCTGGAAAGGTGTTTCTTTCGAATGTGGGGGTATTTCCTCTCATTGATGAAATTGCGCTGGCTTGCAGCGAAGAAGTTGAAAGTAGGACTAGAAAATTTCGCCGCTCCCACTGGCGACTCGGTAGCATAATTGGTCAGTGCATTGGGCCGGAATCCCAAGGGTGCGGGTTCGAGTCCCGTCTGAGGTGCTACGGGTGAGTCGATTTTTTCTAATATTATTTATCTTAATGTTTTTTGAATATCTCTAAATTTATTTGGCTAATAATTAAACTGTCTTTCTTTCACCATAACTTCCAAATGCATGATTAGATTTGGATGTGTGGGGTATCGTAACATTATCCCATCCAGCTCCCCAGCACGACCATCGAAACGCGATATGATATACTGATTTATCGCGTTTAACTGTCAAAAGACAATGGATTTTGACAGTTGAGTATTGATAAAACGATATCACGCGATATATATCGTGTTTCGGTGGTCTTGCTAGAGGGGCAGTGTCACTGGCTGTAAAAGAAAACTGTTTCAAAGAACGGTCCCTAAAATCATTTTTTTTACACAATGAATTTTTCAGCATTTACAATAATTGTGTTAGTGTTAATAGACCTACCTACCTACTTGGTTGAAATAAATAGCTCCAACACAATAGTGTCAGGTCGCACAGCGCTACCATCCCTACATTTAGGCTGGCCCCGGACCTACCGGTTTCATTTCTTTGCTTTCTGTTCTAGTTGAACAGAGGCCTTACCGGCTTTAGAAGATATTGATGTTCGTGTGACATAAGAGTTCGCCATTTTGGCCCGATTAGGGCTCGATTTATCTGTTTTAAGTTGAAGTTGATGGTTCCTATAGTTAATATAATATTTAGTTTTTAATACTTATTATATCTCAATACCTTGAAAAGGTGAATTTATAATAATACAAACATCTTTATCCACTAACATTGTATGTTATGTACTAATATTATAAATGTGTGGAGATTAAATGAATGAATGAAGCTCGGCAGACCCGCCTCTGTTCGAAAAGTTAGCCGGTAGGGCCTCTGTTCGACTAGAACAGCAAATGAAACCGGTAGGTCTGGGGCCAGCCTTATATTCACCTAGAAGTTGCTTCTCTTTCTATCACATAGTCTCATCTCATCTAACGACGTATAGGGTTGTTTTATTGTAAATGAACTGTAGCAATCGTAGCATATCAGAAAAGGAAAGCGATTGTACACTATAGTTGAAGAAAAGCTTACAAAACTATTAGAACATTTTTGTTGAATATCTTATGCGATAAAAGTACGACCAGACCTACGCGACCGACGCGGCGAGCGCGTGAGTATCGAAACGTAACGTGCTCGCGGCAGCCCTCTGATGCGAGCCCGCCCGCTTACGTTTATAGCATCACGTACCGGTGGCACAACCGAAATTTTTTCTAAGTCTATGGGCACACTAATAGTTGTGCAATGCGGTTGGTCCTTGGGTTGGGGACCACGGGATCACATCATACCTAAAATGCGGAGTGACACTGGCAATGGGCTCTATCGGCTTACTTACATTGCTATCGGAATCGCTTTGATTTGACAGATGAATGTGATACATAGCTACTTTTCTTTGGTAAGTTTTTATTTGTTCCAAAACGAAGTAGCAATGTATCTTACTAAATAATATACTAGAAAAAATAGGACTTGCACCAGATCATGTTCTCTGACGGGAATCTAACCCGCGACCTATGGATATCCGGTCCAATGCTCTGACCGCTGAGCTACCGAGTCACTGTGTATCACATACATCTGTCAAAACACAGTTTACACTAACTTCATTGTTTTTAGCCGATAGACCCCCGCTGGTTAAGGCCACCTTCAGCTTCCTTAATGTTAAGGAGACCTTTAGATTTGGAGCGATTTGAGAGTTGGCCCCATAGTAAATGTTGCTCAGATTAATGGTCCCTATATACCATATTCGGCATTAGGGGTAATTTGTAACATGTATAATAAGAGCACGCTAACGTTAATCCAATAAAAATTTTAACAATCAATCATTGGATATTTTTGCCATTGTCAAACTATATGTCATATGTCATATTCATTTATTCACAACACAATGTTACAAATTATATTCGTTACATCATGACCTCTTTTAAGGTATTAGTGAAAAATTTACACATTAAAATTTAAATTTAAATTAATACATAAAATATATCTAAACATAAAAAAAAAAATACAACAACTGACAACTAAAACTTCTCATCGAAATATTCTTTTAAATCATAAAAGGCTTTTGCGGATAGTAATCGCCTTAACTCAAGCTCAAACTTTTTACCGTGGAGGGCCTATAAAACACTACTAGAACGAATTAAGTTACTTGATACCTATGAAAGGTACACAAAGGGAAACACCCAGAATTGTACACGCCACTTACATTAATACGACGAAATAACCGATACCAAAATAAACTCAAACTACCTTTCTCAAGTTTAAAACTAATATCAGACTCTCCGCACTCTATGTTAATTAAAATACACAATCATATTCCAAACAACATTAAAACATTAGAAAGAAATATTTATTTTGAAAAGAAGCTGAAAGAATATCTCATAAATAAATGTTACTACAGTATGTCCGAATTTTTTGAAGATAAAAATATGTGAATTATGATCATATTTTAACTTGCAACAGTTACCGCGAAGTCAAGGTGAAAGTTTTATATTGACATTATTTTGTAATCCCTGTATTTTTAGTGTACCTATATTTTTTTTTAATGTTATAAATTTTACTGAGGTGTTATATATAGTTTTAAAATGTGAATTTGAAGTTATAGGTATTGATAAAGTAAAATATTTAAGTTTAATATAATAATAATTTTAGTTTTAATATGTTTCTAAATGTAAAACTTAAAAAAGACATTGCTACGCCCTTACAGGGTGTCACTTACGTTGTGTACCTACAATATAATAATATGTCATATTGTTAAACATGTGAGTGACTTGCAATAAATATATATGATATGGTAAAAAATAAAATTCATGAATTTTTATGGTAATTTTATTTTTCAAAAGAAAAGTCCCCTCCCTCGTCTTTATTTTACTAAACAGTGGATGCATTCTCTCTGAATATACCGTCGTATAAGCCCAAGGAAGCACCCATGGCAGCTTTACACAAGTAAATAACGCCAATAAACTATTAAACCAAAACAAAGATTAATTTTAAAACAATCAAAGTTAGCTCTTATCTAAACCATTAGAAGAAACCTAATTCAATATCAAAAGAAAATAAACTTAGAAAATAAATTGTAAACACTGCGATTGCGCGTCTAAACTGTATGGTCACAACATTAACATAGCTTTGTCCAACAAAAAGAAAATAAGCTATATTATGTCAAAAAGGTCGCGGCTAAATCTAGTCAACATTCAGAAAGCAAAATGAAAATAACATCAAAAGAATTAGTCTAATACACAATTTCTCGTGTAGGTACTTAAATACTAAACAAAAAGGAGAGTGCAGTTAATAGCTCCATAATCGTCAAGACACGTTGAAACTAAAAAAGTGTCTTATTCTATCAAGAATAAGATGCCTTTTTCCGCCGGTCTAATAGTCACGCTAAACGAGCTTTACAAAAAGTAGACTGCACTCTATTGCGTCAACAGTAGAGTACAAACTACAGAAAGCGGTCAACCCTTACATCGAAACTGAAAGTGAAACTGCGCTCTATATTTACAAAAAATAGGTGCTAATTTCTTCAGAGTCGAATCGCGGGGTTCATACGGTGCGCCAGATGGTAGGGACCGGGACAGGGATGGGCGGCTGCGCGCGCGCGTACAGCGGCGACAGGTACTCGTAGGGCACCACGCAGCCCACGCCGGCGCCGGCGCCCAGCGGGCACATGGGGCCGGAGCCCGCCACCGCGCCGCCCGGCGTCGACCGCTGGATCAAGTCGGCTCGGAGCATCTGTTGGCAAATACGCACGTTATGACAGCCGCGAGACTTCATACAAACTTAATACCACAATGATTTGCAATTTGAGTCAGTTTTTGCCAAGAGTTCTATTAAATAAAATAATCCAATTCAAAATAAATGCCAATTACATTTTTTCATAGAAAACTATACATTTTTATTTTGTTAGGCATTTTGTATTTTTTATTTAATAGAACCGTAGACATCACAAGAACAGTTGATTATGTATTACGTTTATAGGAAGTTTACTGTCCAGCTTCTTAAGCATTTTGCTAGTTAGTATTGACGTTATCTAAAGTGGCTCTATAAATTGTTGCATAAAATACAACATATTAAAACAATACCAAGTTTCACTATCAAAACACTTATTTAAGGAATGACATGTTTTCACTTCAACAAATCTTTCAAAAAAATAGGTAGTTTAATGAATTACTGTAAGGGGTTGCACCGACAATACCAACTATAATAACTTTTATGCAAGGACAAATTCCTAGTTACATTGACAGCTTACATATCTGAAATTAGTCACATAGGGCACTTTGCTTACTTCTTCGAGCTTACCTTAATGTAGTGCAGGGCATTCTCTGCCGCCTCTAGGTGCGCCAGCTGCATGGTGCGGCAGGCGCGCGTGACGAAGGGCCCGAGGCGGCGCGGCGCGCCCAGCAGCGGCAGCCCCACCAGCGGCAGCTCCACGCGCCCCACCCACTCCTCCGCGCCAGTTGCGTCCACGTACTTCTGGTAGTCGTACACCGGAGGCGCCCACATGTACCTAACGATCAGAGTTACGCTTGTACTACGAGAATTTCCTGTAAGACTAGATCATAGTGTCCATGTTATATCTACAGATTTGCACTAACCCCTAATAGAATAAGGTAAAATAAGAAAGTAACTGGTAGGTACCCAAGTTTAAACAATTATCAGAAATATTCAATGGCTGTTCGACTCTTTAATTTAATAAAATTAGTCTATTGGCAAAAAGCCAATTACAGAGATGGTAAGTTAATGCATAGTGATATTAAAAATAACTGTTCAATAGTCAATTATAATAAATACCTTTTGCACATGGAGTCGAGTTTAGCAGGGGCCAATGGGTAGTTTTCTTTCACCGGTGACACATACTGAAAGTTAGAAGACTTCAAATCAGTAGGCGAGCCACATGTGGAATCGCCAGCACACGCAGAGCCAATCCCTTCATCATCCTTTGGAGAATTTGCATACTCTTTTTTCTCTAAATGCTGTTTGTAAAGCAACAGAGTCTGTGTCAAATCAAGACTGTTATTGAACTTCGCATTGCCACGATTCAATTTCTGTATACGGTACAATTCACGGTCTACTGGCTTTGCCCATCTTATTTCTATGTTACTGCCATCGACTTCAGCATTTTGTAGTTTACTCATCGCAAGCTCAGCATGTTCACGCTGATAAAAATGTATAAAAGCATAGTCGTAAATCTTTTTCACCCGCTCTATTTTATTTTGAATGGCAGTTTCGAACACAGATTTAATAGTTTCAGTTGTAGTTCTTATTAAGAAGTTCCTTACATACAGCACTTTTACCTGCAATAGATAAAATATTATGTATAACTATTGCTGCAAAGTTTCAAACTAATAAACAGGTGGACATGCTATATGGAAGGGACTAACCAAGGATTATCAGCTGAATACCTTAAGATAAACAACCAGCTGGGTCAGAGGAGCCAGTGAGTGTTGTTTTATGATGTAACACGATTACTTAACTAAACATTCAAACTCGCATTAGCAGTTGAAGCAAAACGTACAGAGAGTACCTATATAAAGTTTTGTAAAATTAAACACTAGATCATATAACAATAGGTACATAAATAAGTTTCAGAAAAAGAATACGAACTTTACAAACTTTGTCAGTTATGAGCAACGATATTAAAAGTTGTTCGAGTTAGAGAAGCAGATTTCGCATTGCAAAAACGATTTAAAAGTCTACTCACCCTTTTCATTTGCTCATCGTCTACATCAGGCTCCGGTTCGGCCCAGTCTACCATCAGCTCTTGATCCCAAATCTTAACGCAGCCGGGGACGAGTGCGCGACGCGCCATCGCCGCGGCGCGGTGCGACGTGAACTCTACAAACGCAAACCCTCTATTCAGCCGGCGGTCGAAGCAGTTCTTGTAAAGAATCACATCCACGATACCCGCCACACGTTTCGACAGCTCTTCGAGGATATCTTCTCTGCTTTTAGATTTCGGAATACCGCCGACGAATAAGCGGCAATTGTCGACAGACTTCACGACGCCGATGTGTCTACCCGCTCGTATCTCGTACCCGTTCAGCTCTTTCACGGCCCTGTATGCCTCCATCTTCGTTGCGTAGGTGACGAAAGCGTATCCTCTGTTGGAGCCAGAAAAATCCATCATGAGACGCATCTCATAGATTTTCCCTACTTTCGAGAAAATAGGTACGAGCTCGTCTTCGAAGATTTCCCGGGGCAGCTTCCCTATGAATACTTCGCAGCCTTTTTGTGGAGGTGGGCCAGTCCAGTCTGGCGGCGGGCCGAACTTGCGTTGTCCATTATGCTGGACAATGGAGTACCCCGTCTTCTGCATCAGATCCAGCAGTTTATACGTCAAATCTTTGTTCTCCATAGTGAGTTTTGTTAAAACAATCAGCTGTGATCGCACGCGCCACTCTCCAGTCGATAGGCGAAAAAGCGGCAATTCAAAGTGGCGGCTCCCTTTATACTTTGCCGACAAACAGGCGCGGCGGTCATGACGTCACGAAAGCGTTGAGCAAAAATAGCGATCGTTTTCATACTTTTAAAAGACGTTTTTGTATTTATCTAACTAATAACTTCAGGAATAGTTATCAAAATATTATTTTATTTTATCTCACATAAATTAATCACTGGACAATAATTGCTCATAATTCAACTAATAAAGTAAGTTTGCGACTATGTCGTTGGATAGGTTCTATAGGTTGAACTTGAGAAACCTTTGAAAATAGTTTTCTTTCTTTTTATTTTGAAAAACGTCGAATTTGCTAATATTTTGATGATAGATAAGAAGTAATTTTAAAGTTAGTTTTATTTAACCATCCCATTTTATTCAATGTCTACGAATTACATTTTGAATTTGAACTACCTAAAACTCATGACGTAAAATTACTATTTTCTTTTATTCTGTGGTAAAATAAATAAACAGCATTATTATTACAAAGTAATAAAAGTAAAATGCCTTATTTAATAAAAAAAAGTGTAATTTTAGTAAATAGTATGGAATTTCGATACGGAAACTCAGTTAACAAAAAAACATCATAGATGGCGTTGGCCTGTGTAAATTTTTTTAATAAAAACTTAGATTGATGTTGGAGTGGAGTACTTAGGTATTGTAGCTCAATAAAAAAAAAGAATGTGGGAGGTTCCACACTTTAACATGGTGGTCTGGTTCATCACATTCTAAATTTGAAATTCAGTGCGGAAATGAATTTCAAGAATTACTTCTTGCACTAGTGCGGGAAGTAGTGTTCCACATTCAAAACGGTAGAGCTCATCAGCTAGTATTATTTGTATAAGACTTCTTTACACGAACCAATTTTAAAAAATTACAGTTTTACAAAATTATGTTTTCTCGCATTTTTTGAGAAAAGTACCATACAAGCCTTAGTGCGGAAAACAATTTACATTTACATTGCCTTAAACTATTAAAGCCCGTGCCGTACCATCCTCGACAATGTAAATGCTAACTTCCCGCGCCGCGCTTGCCTGAAAAATCTGCCCTTGGAAAATCTTTGAAAATTGTAGAGGATATCTACTTTTTCACTGATTAATTCAGAGAAGTAAAAGAAATAATTTATAAGCTTTATTTTATTTCTCATTATTACTATAATATAAAATCACATGTACAAATATTAACACTCCCACACTATACATCGTCTCACACACACCTTTCTAGGATTTTTAACAGAAACACGAATCAACAATCAGTCTGCCAACATTTACAAAATATACAATTTCAGATAATATAAATTACATTGATTTTATATGTAATTAATGATATATCTATATATAGTGGTGGCCAGATAATTAAGACACCAGTCGATTTTCATACAAACGAGGTAACTTTGAAGCCTTGGTTCTCCGCCAAGATAGACCTAGCTGTGATCTGATGATGGTCATCCAGGAAGTGAACGGAGGAGGTTATTACGCTATTCACACCCATCTGATGTGACCAGCATTCTAAGGTATATAAGGATCACAGTTTTCAGTTTCAGGATTTCCATACATTTTTATGCTAATTATACGGTTTTTTTAAACATAATTATCCTTATATCTCTTAGGATGTTGATCAGATCAGTTGGGTGTTTATGACGATATGAATCTCCTCCATTTGCTTCCTAGATTGCCATCATCAGATCACAGCTAGTTCAATCCTTGGCGGAGCACCAAGGCTTCAAAGTTACCTCGTTTGTATGAAAATCGACTGGTGTCCTTAATTAACTGGCCACCACTATATTTATACCGCACTATACATACATCAGTTAACTATCAGATCTATTTACTTAAAGCTAACTTATTTGAATTAAGGGATTAGGAAACAAAATTGAAAAATACAATAACCCTGATAAAACTTGTAGAAAATCACATAATTATGTAATATCACATGTATGCGAGGTACAGTAGATGTAAAGTAATTTGAACCATATTTTAGTACCACTCGACTTGCGCAGTAGTAATTCAGGTACAAAAATTTTTAGTGCGCAAGCCTCATTGTCTATGGTTGGGTTCAAGTTATTTTGCGCGAACTTTAGGTATCTATATTTTTAAATGGAATGGACAATTGCATAATAATTGTACATTTGAAATGAATTAAACATTTTATAATATTCTGTTGATTATAAATAAATCTTACATAACTTTCTAAGCTATTAGTTAGAGATGACTATGCTGGATATATTTCAACATATTTATTTAAGGCAATTAGTGCCCTCACAGTGGCGCCCTCATTATATTGTAGTAGCAGTAGGCAAATGTGCCAAGTGTCAATTTTTTGCTCATTTGACTACTACTACTACAACGAACTATATTTTACAGAGGTTATTGTTTGTAAATAAACTATAGAACCTTAGATCAATCTGTACGTGTGAATTTTGGATACATTATATACTTAGCGAGCAATAAATTTAATTATGATGAGGGCGCCACTGTGAGGCACTCACTTCAACAGCTTACTATAGAAAAAAATGGTGGTTTATAATAATTCTATGCGGTTGTATGCATGCTACTTTATCTACCATGATTGGATTTATTATGGGTATTGCCAGATAGCCTGTATATCAACAGATACTACATAAATCCTGTTTGGTCACAACTTCATTCGGGAAGACTGCATTTTTATACCGAATGCAAAGAGCATGTTTCTTTTTCTGCTACATACTAAAGTCACTTTTGTTCTGCTTCGACGTTAAAGATTAAGCGCCCTCTATTTTCATTTAGAGGCATTTTTCTAAAATGGCGGCAGATAAAGAGGATCCAACATGACCTTTTATAACTAGGTATCTATAAATTTATAGAAAAGAAATATTATTATCACTGTATGTTTATAGTAAAGCATAATTCACTTAAAAATATTTTCACAATGTAAAGTCTAGGAAAATTACATTACATTAAGTACATAATTTTCTTAATGTAATATATTAAAATTCAACTAAGATTTTAACACTACTTACACAATACTAGCACCCGTATTTAAAAACAATACTCAAACGACCCTTGATTGGGCCGCTGGCACTGTGAGACCTCAGTAATGTTTGTGAATACGGGTGTAAGAACTCTGTTTTGTTACATTTATTAATTTGTACATCAAAATTAAGCCATACTTTGTTTTCAAAAAAACAGTAAAGTTTGTTAGGTAAGAGATTGGCCATAACCCACCACGCGGGCCCAATGCGGACTGGTAGGTGCAGCTGAGACCGACGGCTTAACGTACCTTTTAAAGCACGAAGGAGCTCGAGATGATACATTTTTGGTCACCCATCCCATGACCGACCCTTGCGAAAGTTGCTTAACCTTCGCAATCGCTGGGCCAGGCGATTAACCACTGCGTCACCGAGCTCCTTACTTTAAAATAAATTATCCTAAAGGAGAGGTCTTCTAATAGCAATATTTTAATAGAGAAAGAATGATGCCCATTTCTTACCTGTCAAAATGTTGATTTTATCAATTATCGACCTAAGACCAAACCATGGGCGACTAGACTGCCGACCAAGTCAGGGTTGCTAGATAGGTATTTTATAATTCCCCCAGACCTCATTTTATTTTTCCCCAAAATGATTAAAGTATGAAGAGAACATTTAAAGTTTGCCCCCAAACATGATTTGTTTGTTTCCCGAAATAATACGTTGTGAATTTTGTTCAAACGACGACACTGAGCACGGACGACGCGCCGCAAAAAAACGGGGTTATCTCGGCCTTAAGTCTCTCGTTAAAGGAATACAGACCGTAACGTCAATCGAAAAGGCTTTTAATAAAACTATATGTGAATTTTTAAGACCCATCATAGTCTAAGGGATTTGGAGATTCACAGATTAAAATTCACCGCGGGGCGACACTTTCGGTCTGTGGTGGTATCGGCTAAAAACATTGAAGTTCATGTTAACTGTGTTTTGACAGATGTATGTGATACATTGCTACTTTTCTTTGGTAATTTTTTATTTGTGCCAAAACGAAGTAGCTATGTATCACATATATCTGTCAAAACACAGTTAACATGAACTTCAATGTTTTTAGCCGATAGAGCCCCTGGTCTGGGTACGGCCTCAAAGGTTACATGTCAGAACTATAGTCCATAGCACTATTATCGTGTCCGTCGCCGACCGGCGGCGGGTCTAGAACCCAGGGCTGTCGGTCGGCGGAACATAACACGCCGTACACCACCGCGCCCACCAGGTATATCCCGCTCGATATGAAGAACACTATCCGCCATTGTTCTGCGCTCTGGAAACAGACAAATAGTTTTTAAAGCTTCGATTCGATCGAGAATATCCTAGATAACGCTTCACGAACTAAAACAGCACGCAAATGTGGCACCGCCTGTCAAAAAGATAAGCGATTTTTTTTTAAATTTGAATCTCTACATTAATATTTTACCTGGGTATAAATTACTAATATCAGGGAGAGCTCACTCCGCGCTTAAACTTTTATACTACTATTATACGACGTGTTACAGAAATACCCCTAATGCCGAATATGGTAGATAGGGACCATCCAACTGAACAACTTTTACTATGGGACCAACTCTGAAAATCAAAATGTATGAAACAGCTGATTATTTTTTCGCGATTTCAGAGTTCGTCCCATAGTAAAAGTTGTTCAGTTTGATGGTCCCTATATTACCATATTCGGCATTAGGGGCATTTTTGTAACACCTTGTATATTATATTTTTTTTTTCTTACTATATGTCTACTGCTCGCGAAAAGTGGCCACTTTTAGCAATAAAACTCCATTAAACAAAACGACAGACTAGAAAATAGTGTGTAAGTGATAAAAAGTGCCAAAAAGCTTCCTCGGAGTGCACTAAAGAGAGACAATTCACAATTTCGTCTTTATTTAAGCACTATCATTTTTTCCCAATAACGGCGCTAGTGTGCAGACTACGCGCTCTAAAATCAAGTTGTCTTTAATAATTAGTAATTTCTTCAAATAGTTATTTGAAAGATGAACATTTAGTCTATCCGTCGACATTAAAGTCATTGCAGTAATACATGTACTTTTTTATTTACGAGAATGTGAAGTGACCATGTTCGTATCGCAGTTGCAAAAAATCGCAGTGGCTCGATATTTTTGCTCTTAAGTGTATTTTCAGTATGAACTGCCGTACACAGAGACGTGTCGTCTTACACTATCGCTATGGAAAACAAAGAGATAGCACCAATTTTAATGAAACATTAAACTTAATGGACGTCTCTGAGTACGGCAGTATGTATTGTGTCGTCTTATACTATCACTATGGAAAAGAAAGAGATAGCATCTGTTTTAATGAAGCGTTAAACTTGATTGAGGTCTCTGTGTACGGCAGTATGTATTGTGTCGTCTCATACTATCACTATGGAAAAGAAAGAGATAGCATCTGTTTTAATGAAGCGTTAAACTTAATTGAGGTGTTTGAGTACGGCAGTATGTATTGTGTCGTCTTATACTATCACTATGGAAAAGAAAGAGATAGCATCTGCTTTAATGAAGCGTTAAACTTAATTGAGGTCTCTGTGTACGGCAGTATGTATTGTGTCGTCTTATACTATCACCATGGAAAAGAAAGAGATAGCATCTGTTTTAATTAAGCGTTAAACTTAATTGAAGTGTCTGAGTACGGCAGTATGTATTGTGTCTTCTTATACTATCACTATGGAAAACAAAGAGATAGCACCAATTTTAATGAAGCATTAAACTTAATGGACGTCTCTGAGTACGGCACTATGTATTGTGTCGTCTCATACTATCACTATGGAAAAGAAAGAGATAGCATCTGTTTTAATGAAGCGTTAAACTTTATTGAAGTGTCTGAGTACGGCAGTATGTATTGTGTCGTCTTATACTATCACTATGGAAAACAAAGAGATAGCACCAATTTTAATGAAGCATTAAACTTAATGGACGTCTCTGAGTACGGCAGTATGTATTGTGTCGTCTTATACTATCACTATGGAAAACGAAGAGATAGCATCTGTTTTAATGAAGCATTAAACTTAATGGACGTCTCTGAGTACGGCACTATGTATTGTGTCGTCTCATACTATCACTATGGAAAAGAAAGAGATAGCATCTGTTTTAATGAAGCGTTAAACTTGATTGAGGTCTCTGTGTACGGCACTATGTATTGTATCGTCTTATACTGTCACCATGGAAAAGAAAGAGATAGCATCTGTTTTAATGAAGCATTAAACTTAATGGACGTCTCTGAGTACGGCAGTATGTATTGTGTCGTCTTATACTATCACTATGGAAAAGAAAGAGATAGCATCTGTTTTAATGAAGCGTTAAACTTAATAGAGGTGTTTGAGTACGGCAGTATGTATTGTGTCGTCTTATACTATCACTATGGAAAAGAAAGAGATAGCATCTGTTTTAATGAAGCGTTAAACTTAATAGAGGTGTTTGAGTACGGCAGTATGTATTGTGTCGTCTTATACTATCACTATGGAAAAGAAAGAGATAGCATCTGTTTTAATGAAGCGTTAAAATTAATAGAGGTGTCTGAGTAGGGCAGGGCAGTGGTCAGTCGGTACCCACGTTGTCGGTGACGATGGCGCCGGCCAGCGGCGGGCTGATGACGCCGGGCAGCGTGGCCAGCGTGTTCGACAGACCCATCAGCACACTAGCGTGTGCTGGGGCGATGTCCAGGTGGTTCACACTGTAATACACATTATTATGCTCATGATATACCTTTTTGTAATCCTTATGATAAGCCCTTTAATTAGATACCCATGTTGCAGTAATAAAATAAAAAAAATAGCAAATAATAGCACCTCACAGCCGATATGTTGGTTTTTTAACGCCATTTACCTAAGAACACTTGGGTTGCCAAGACAAATCTAAAGATATCTGAGTTACAGAAACCCATTCAGCCGTTTGATTATGAAGGTAATAAAGAATATTACATACAAACATACAAGATACTCGCGAAAAGCATAACCCTTTCTTTACAGTCGGGTAAAAAAAGAAATTCAAATAGTAGCATATCATTTTTTTTAAGTATCGGGTCCTTAAGATAAATAATTTTAGAAAAAATAGTAGAAAATTCTAGTGTTATTCATCTTAATATAAAAATAGCATTGTGAATGCGAAAAATCTAAATTTAATAAGTATTGGGTGATATATAACCTATGAAATTGGTGTTTTTTCACACACACAGAGAACTTCATAACTTCTAAAAATATATATCAGTTGCTGGATATTACATCAAATTCTGACCATACCGTCAACTATCGGCATCATTAAAGTCTATTCATTTTGTTTTCTTAGCAATAAAAAATACCTTGAAAGTGACTCCTTTTTTGTTAGCAAAAATGACCGCTTTATCGGTTGTAACTTAGCCGAAACTTATTTTTTTCACTTATGTTATGTAATTATGTTGCCTAAGTTAGCTTAATGTTTAAACATTTGAACGTAAGTTTTGTTGCAATAGCGTTTACGGTAGTTAATTAAATTATGAAAATGCTAGTATGGAAAATGCAATTTGTTAAAATTTCTCCATACAAAACGTCAATTTCATAGGTAATAGCCAATTTTATAAGACCTAATATTAAGTTCGTTAAGGGGCTGACATGATTATTTTTTTTAAGGGGCTGACATGATTAGGAAATAATCTCCATTCTGCTGTTACTTCCGTACATTTGCAAAGACAGTGTTTTTTTCACCAAACCATAAATTCTGAAACATTTTTCTTTTAACAATGGAACTTTTTCCTACCTTTAAAGATTCAGCCAATTTGATTTTTTCACACATTCCCCATTTGTAGTGAGTATAAACTTTAACGTGTCGCATTGGTAAGGTTCCAAAATGTTGGCATTTGCGATAAGTTTACATAACTTCTTTTTTATATTTTGTTTTAGTTACTATTTTGGTTGAGAGTTGTCATTATAAGTTGTCGTTGTCGTTTTGAGAGTAGTGAGTATTTTGGATGTGGATATTTTTCGAAGTTGTTATTAAAAGACGGTTTATTTATAGATCTTATTGTGAGTGTAGTAAGGTATAATATTGTGTGTTACCTGAATCCGGACCATGCGAACCCTCCGAGCCCGACCGCGATGGTGAGGAACACCACGCAACCAGTCACCGTGGTAGAGTACGCCGCCGCAATCATGAATATCGTCTGGAACAGTATACTACATATTTCAAATTTTGAGATTTAAGCATTCACAATGCTATTTTTATATAATACTAAATAATATACTAGAAAAAATAGGACTCGCACCAGATCATGTTCTCGGACGGGAATCGAACCCACGACCTTTGGATATCCGGTCAAAATCGAAATTCTGCCGATTAAAGTTACATAAACATAATTATGATGGCGTTCTAATGTCAGGATAATTTGACGTCGGACAGGTCTCCATCTACAGCAGCGCCACCAAGTGGGATAATTTTTCTGTCATCCCAACAATCATTGGGGATTAATCTGAGCAGTTCCAAAAGCATCCGGTTTGGCAGCACCACTGTGTTTGTAGACCTGTCAAAATTATACTTACATTGCAAGAGCCAAAAAAATCTAATAGAAAAATTGTAGTAGCATTAAAAGTATGATGTCCGTGTGCGTATCGTACCTACTCGCGACATCTGTGTGTATGTCTGTCTGTGTACCTGTGACACACGTGTCTATATCTGTCTAGATCTAAGTAGTGTACGTACCTGTGACAAGAATGCGCCGCAATTGAAGAGTTTGCGCACATTGGTGCGGGACAGGTGGCCGCGCGCCAGCAGCCAGTCGGCCAGGTGGCCGGCCACCTGCAGCACGATGGCCATGGCCAGGTACGGCACGGCCGACAGGAACCCGGTCTGCGATGTCTCGAAGTGGAATACGTCTGAACAAAATTAGTTAGGGTTGATTATGCAAAGTTTACATAAATACTTAATTGACTAAGGAATAGATCGGACACGATTCATTTTATGCGACTCACGACTACCTACTTAAAAAAATAAGCAAGTATTACCTCACTTTAAAGGCGAGTCTCCTGCTCGTGTTTTTTCGAAACATTACACAAAAAACATGAAACAAAAACATTTGTTTTCATACACAAACCGTCTCCTGCAGGAAAATGTTTTTGTTTTAAAATAAAGCACTGTCTCTTTATTCCACTCCATCACAATAATTAATAATATTTTAGCAAGCTTGCAATAGCACTTAGGTTAGAAAATAGAAAGATTGTGCGCGTTTGGTGCTTGTCAAAAAATGAAACAAACCCTTGTTTCCGTCGGCCACGGAAAACACATTGTGTATGACTACAAAAATGTGTATAGCCACGCTTCAATGTTTCAATGTTCTTCAATGCTCCGATTCCAAAGTAAGTAGCTAAAGCACTCGTGTTATGGAAATCGGAGACAACGGTGGTATCACAAACACCCAGACCTGAGCCAATATAGAAAAGTTCGTTTTCGAAATTGACCCAACCGGGGATCGAACCCGGGCCCTCAAATATGGCGACACCTTGAAAACCGGTGTACAAAGCCACTCGACCACGGAGGTCGTCAAATTAGATCTCTAATACGTTTATTGTGCAATTTCGATAACAATAATTATAAACTACTTTAAGATATAATTAAAAAATAACCGGGAAAATAACCTATATGCACGTGCAACAGCGGCGGTATCGGCTAAAAACATTGAAGTTCATGTTAACTGTGTTTTGACAGATGTATGTGATACATTGCTACTTTGTTTTGGCACAAATAAAAACTTACCAAAGAAAAGTAGCAATGTATTACATATATCTGTCAAAGCACAGTTAACATGAACTTCAATGTTTTTAGCCGATACCGCCGTAGGTCTCGGTCTACAGCAGCGGCATCAAGCGGGATAAATTTCCTGACATCTTGCCATTCAACCGTACTCCCTCGTTCGTCTATTTGAAATAAATATAATTTTATTTCATTACAATAATGTTAATATTACCTTTCATAAAGGTGGGCAGAAACGTGAGCAATGTGTAGAAGCCCCAGTTCTCGCTGAAGTGCGCCACCACGATGGCCCACACGGGGCCCGAGGTCAGCATGGCGCGCCACGGGTGACGAATCTTGGACCCATCCACTTGGACCCCCCGGGAATCCTAGCGCGAGGACATTAAGAGCGTTTCTTATGGCATTTTATCCAAAAGGAAAAAACTTTAAAGGAATCTTCAATAATTAAGGTAGGTAAAAATATTGGACAATTCAAATGTACACACGAATGCACATCAGGTTATACAGTTAAACTGCGAAAACAGCTTTTATTACGTAGGGCCTAAAGGCGGTCTCAAGGTCAACATGTATAGTCTGAGGTGCCGTCGTGTGTACCTACTACTTTATCTATTGGAAAGAAATATTATTTTCTTATCTATGCTCTGAAATACATTTGAAGAAGGAAGGAAGCCCGGCCCAACGCTCTTACCACTGCGCTACTCAGTGGTAAGAGCATTGGACCGGATATCCAAAGGTCGCAGCTTCGATTCCCGTCCGAGAATGTGATCTGGTGCGAGTCAAATTATTTCTAGTATTTTATTAAGGGCCTGTTTCACAAGTAAAAGTAAGTTCTGAGTAGCTTACTTGACAGATGACTTGACATATTTTTCATATCACTACTGTCAAATCAAGTCAAGTCAAGTAATCTACTCGGAACTCACTTTTACATTGTGAAACAGATCCTTAGTATTGCCCTTAGTAGCATGGTATAAAAAGCATTGTGAACGGTAAAATCTCAAATTTAACAAGCATTGTGAATGCTAAAATCTCAAATTTAACAAGCATTGTGAATGCTAAAATCTCAAATTTAACAAGCATTGTGAATGCTAAAATCGCAAATTTAACCAGCATTGTGAATGCTAAAACCTCAAATTAAAGGATAAGTTTGGTTTTGGACCTATTCTAAATATTTATTCATACATAAGCCCCCATATGTAAGCATAGTATAGTATTGTATGCTAAACTTTAGCTTACACTTTAAAAGTGTAAAAATGGGCAGACCTATAATAAATAAATAAAGCCTGGTGCTGTTGCCCGGCAGTGGGGACATGAGAAATGGTTCATGATGACATGCCAGTGCATGTCATGATGACATGTGTATTCTTACCTGTATATACTTCAATTCAGCAGGTGTGATGTGTGGATCTTTTTCTGGAGATTCTTTCACCACCAACCACCAAATCATCGTCCACACCAATCCTAATATCCCTGTTAAAAAAATTAAAGAGAGTTTAATTTACCATCCGACATTTCTTTTACGATAAAGGAACAGTTTAGCTTTGGTTTTATTATCTTTTTAAGAATGCGGTCCCACCACGTTCCGATGACTAATTGAGATTTCTGAACTACCCTGACTTTTGCTTATTTGTAGTTCGAACAATACTCTCTTAAGGCTACTATATCTCTCCCTTGTGAATTGTGACGTGTACTTCGATTTCATTTCAGATAGTGTCAGTGTCATGCAGCGAAATAAAATATATGGAACAAGCATTTCGCTCAAAAAATAACACCAAAAAAACTACAACCAAGTCAAAAATGCTGGCGTTTAGTTATGCAGCACAAAGCGACAGAACACTGGTTGCATAATAGCGACCATAATCTGTATATTCATAGATATTTTCTATACTTAAACGAAAAAATATTTAATACTTATGATGCGTATATCTGCATCTTTTTGCCTTCTTTACGTCTTTTACACCATTTGAATATACCGGACGTAATTTTTTCATTTCTAATAATCTCTTTTGCTTTAAAATACAAACTGCAAAAAAATACTGTAAAAGCACTAACGTCTGTCACCGGGCGCGTGGCGTGGCTGGCCCGACTATTTAGTCATTCAGCATTTGCTGTGCGGGTTGTAATTTTTTAGCCCCGTAGTGCTATTTTTAAACAATATTTGTATGCAACACTTCCATAGAATTTAGTTGGTTGTTGTCAGGTGACTCACCGAAGACGTAGAAGATGCCCGGCCATCCGGTGTAGCCGGCCAGCAGCGAGCACAGCGGCATGGACACCACGGTGCCGGCGTAGCTGCCGCTGAACGCGAACGTGGCCAACCGCGCCCGCTCGCCCGCCGGCGCCCAGCGCGCCCACACCGCGTGGATACATGGGTACGTCACGCCCTAGCGACAGGAGTCATTACGCCCACTATTATTAAGGCGACGCATGGATAAACTATTTTCATATCGACTGTCTCGCACCAACTCTCGTAAATTACACTTAACTATCTCACTCATGGCGAGCAGTTTTGTGACGCCAAACCGGTGTTTTTTTGTTTAAATAAAAATCTATAAAATATTTTAAAAAATCCAACTGGCATTTTAAAGTGTGTGTTTAGACTAATCTACTAAGAAAGTTTAAAGGCTTAAATCGGTCAGGTTTGTCTGCAAAATGCAAATCTCTTCAGTTTTAAAAGAGGTTTCTTTGATATTTTATTATCTGTTATAAAAGTAAACGAATCGTGTTTCTGCAACTGACAAAACGAAGTCAATGAAATAAATAATCAGGTTATTAAATATCACTTTTATATTTTTTGTAATTGATGAGATAAATCGAGATCCTTGCCACCAAAATGTCCGATGCGTCCTCTTAAATCAGCTGAACTGACTTTGCCGATTTCCATCAGAAATACGACGACCGACGGTGGTTTTTAAGCTCCATAATAATTTTAGGGCTTTATGTATGGTACCCTATATTCCATATTCAAGATTATACGGGCATTACCAAACATTCTACACCTATATGTGGGCTTCAACACATCATCTGACCTAAACTACACAATGATACGAAGTTTCTTCCAACTGACCTCAAAGAGTCCTTCAATGACGCGCACAGCGATGAGCAGACCTGTGCTGGTGTACGCCAACGGAGGTGTCAGTAACGTCAGTAAGGATGTCGCCCCAATGCCTATCGCGAACACCCTGGAAATACACGCGAACATTATGCCGTGTTCTGACTGAAAGGCTCCTTGTCAAACTCTCGCATTGACCGTTATGTGACATGGTAGGTAATGTCTGTGATGTCAGGTAGGCTCGCGAGGCTCTGTGGTATAGTATAGCCATGGGCAATGTCGTGGTACAATATTATACTGCGCTAGGTATAGCATTCCGAGAGACATAGGGTTACGTGGTCTACTCTTGCCTGTTTCTGTGTTACCAGTCATAAGAAATCACCCTCCCTGACTCCCATATTAAGTTCTATAAAACATGGGAGTATTTTAGTGAAAATTACGTTCATTAGTTTTTTTTAACTTGAACTGTTTCGTTTGCTAAGAGAAACAAATTACATTTTTTTATAATAATAATTTTGCAATGAGTGACGACAGAAAAAGACCTTCTTTCTTTGTTTGTAACCACAAAGTGGCTAATAAATAGTGGAACACTGGATGACGTAGGCATGTGCAGTGTCATTCGGAATGCCAAACCTTGTTTTCTTGGATTATGAGTAATGTAATGTGTGTTGTAAAAAGGAACAAACCTGTTACCTCCTATTTTAGCCGCAAGCCAGCCGCCTGGCAGCTGCGTCACCAGGTACCCATAGAAGAAAGAGCTCAGGATCAGCCCCTTGGTCTGCGAGCTCCACTCAAACTCCGGCAACTAATATAGGTAAACAATTTTTTAATTTTGAGATTTAAGCATTCACAATGCTATTTTATATAATACCAAATAATATACTAGAAAAAATACGACTCGCACCAGATCATGTTCTCGGACGGGAATCGAACCCGCGACCTTTGGATATCCGGTCCAATGCTCTGACCGCTGAGCTACCGAGTCACTAGTGACTGGAGAGAGTGAGAACATGATCTGGTGCGAGTCGTATTTTTTCTAGTATATTATTTGGTATTATAGGTAAACAAGTTAACCCTTTGTAAGTTTAATGGATAACAATGATAGAACGCTCTGCGATCAATGGCATCGATTATACAATATGGGGATCTAACCAACCAATAAACTAAAATAACTTAAAAACCGCTTTAAGAGTGCGTAGTCTCTCGCGCACACTAACCCCGCCATTGGAAAAAAAACATAGTGCTTAAATAAAAACTGACTGTACATAATATCTACCTTGTCTAACTATAGTGCGTGCAGGAAAACCGCGATTAGATCCGAGCCTCTATTCTGTTTACTTCATATCGATTTGTGGATAAATTGTTTCCGACGTAAATAGTATTTTGTTTTCAAACCGCTATCACCACCGCACCGAGCTCCCGTTTTTTATTATTGTTTATAAGGGGAAAATGCATTTTACTTTATTGCGAGAGGGTGAAAAATAATAAACAATATTTCACACGTAGTGCTAAGCCCTCAGGCCCTCCACATGCACAGGCCCGGCCTTCACGGTCGTGCGGAGGCGCAGCCTCCCGCGGCCTTCCGGTCAAATCTCTACGTGTGTAGGGAGAGGCGCGGCCTCCTCAGGACTGAAGAGGCCGCGTCTCTACACACTATACACGTAGACTTGCGCGCTTCTCCGTACGATCCTGCAGGCCGGGCGTGTGCATGTGAAGGGCCCGTCAACCAATGGCGGTTGGCCGCACGGCTAGCCGCTTTTATCATTTTAATATCGGCCGCTCGTGATCGTACGCACTTGCGGTTAATTACTTAAAATGGAGCACGAAATAAAATGGAGCCGCACGGTTGGCACGCCCCGCGGTTGACCGCTAGTGCGTAAGGGGCCTTATATCTATTCTGTGACACTACAATCTGCCCTTTGCACAGGTCGTGTTCCAAACTTTATACGTTTATTTAAGGATCAACTTTTTTAGCGTGGTAGTTTTTACACTCCGGTATCACTTATCCGAGGGTAACAAACTTATTAATATTTGTTGCTTTTGAAATATACTTTAATCCTTTGACATAAGGTTCTAGGTTCGGATATAACAGCATCAGCTTGTCGATATTGGTACTAAAAAGTTGGTCAATGTTCAAATATCGGTAAATAGGTCATGTTATCGTCTCTGCTCCTTTGACATAAGGTTTAGGTTGTTTGGATTGTGTTTTACTATTTTTTCGTTATTAATAAAAAATTATATTGGTAACAAATCAGTTTCAACAATGGCCGTTGTTTTTAGGTTGTTTATGAAAACAAATTAAATATGTACATGAGTTTAAGATTGGAGGATCGATGATGCGTTATTGCTTACGTCACCAACAGGCGAAGATCCAGACGTAACGATAAAAAAAATCAGTAAAACATGTTTCGAGTTCACCGACATCTAGTTTTTTAACTCATAACCAGAAACCAAGGCAAATAAACCTATGCATATTCTATGAGGCAATACGAAACTTTTTTATTTGAATCCATTAAGTAGGTATATATTATTTATTACTAACTTTTGTCCGCGACTTCGTCCGCGTGGACATTCGGAAAATCCATAGGGTACCTGTTACGAACTGGCCATCAGGCTGGCTTTGTAAATATATATGTTTATAGTTTGTGTTTTTATCTTTGCTTTTATCTGTCATCTTCACTTTTCACTTTTGAAATATTATTAAGTTTTAAGTTTTTGGCAATGTTAACACATTCTTGCGTTGAATTATTTTCATCTATGGAATTTGAGTCCTAATAAGAGCGCTGTACCCGAGATACAGTTTTAACTAGTTCGGGTGCAGATGTCAATTGTTTGTTTCAAAGATGTTTAGTTCATTTAAGTATGAGACGTTTAAGAAACTTTGTATTTTTATGTCAATAAATGTTATTATTATTATTATTATTATCATCTATCTGTCTTCGCTTCGGTCTTCTGTTTTGCTGTTTTGGTTTGTACATTTTACTAATTTACTAATATAATTTCTTTACTCACTTACTTTGAGCCTTTCTCCTTTTCCCCCTTTTTAACAGTACCGGAATATTTAGTTATATAATTATTTACTTTAAAAATAAATGAATAAATAAAAATTTAACAAATATTTAAGGGCTCCCATACAACAGACATGTTTTTTTTGTATATCGAGCAAATATCGAGTAAATATCATATATCGAGCAAAACGACCAAAGACGGACGGGGAAAAGAAACCTTTTCCGTTTTTGATATTCCTAGACGGTTTATTTTTAAAGCTGTTTTTTTTTAAGGTTTAGTTTCTTTTTATTTAACTTTTTGTGGTAGGCATGTAATAAAAAGCGACGATATTATAAATAAAACAGGTTTTATGTTTCATACTTTTTCAAATAACCCTAATAACTCAATTTACACATTCGCGCTGTTTGTTGTTAAGGAGTTCCGTTGTCCTACCTACCTTGGCAGTCCAAGTCTAGTTCAGAAAGTACACGATCATAGTTAGGTAGATACCTACCCTGTTTTGGATTTTCATAAACCTACCAAAGGAACTCGATGGCGCAGTAGCTTAGCGCATTGGCCTGCGATTGTGGAGGTCAAGCAAATTTAGCAAAGTCAATCTTGGGATGGGTGACCAAAGTGTAACTCAAGCTCCTCCGTGCTGCAGAAGGCACGCTAAGCCGTTAGTCCCAGCTGCATTTACACCCACCAATCCGCATTGACGACCTCCGCGTGGTCCAGTGGCTTTGTACACTGGTTTTCAAGGTGTCGCCATCTCTGAGGTCCCGGGTTCAATCCCCGGTTAGGTCAATTTAGAAAACTAACTTTTCTATATTGGCTCAGGTCTGGGTGTTGTGATACCACCGTTGTCTGTGATTTCCATAACACTACTGCTTTAGCTACTTACTTACTAATCGGAGCAATGTATGTGATAATACTTGCATTACTTGTCACTACTTAGTGTCTCGGTAGCTCAGCGGTTAGAGCATTGGACAGGATATCCAAAGGTCGCGGGTTCGATTCCCGTTCGAGAACATGATCTGGTGCGAGTCGTATTTTTTCTAGTATATTATTTAGTATTATATAAAAACAGCATTGTGAATGCTAAATTTTCAAATTTGTTCAAATTTTGCTCAAATTTTCAAATTTCAAAAAAATGTATGTGATGTTGTCAAATATTTATTTATTTTATTATCGGAGCCGCGCGGTGGGTTATTGCCGTCCTCCTCATCAACCTATAAGTAGGTAAGGCTTGTACCAAGGCCCCAGCACTATACCTATCCTATTTGATTTTGAAAAGTCCAAGTTCCAATGCCAATGAAATTAAAATGAGACCGCACCCTTAAAGTATCCCCTTACCAACAAAACAAGAATCATCTAAATCGGTTCATAAACAAAGAAGTTTATGTCTAAAGATCAGTAAAAACTCGAGCAGTGGTTACCTAAAATTTACAGTATTTTCAGGATTACTCGAAAACTACAGAACCGATTTCAAAATATCAAAAAATGGGACCAACTTGAAAACAAACCTGATGAAATAACGTTTGAAACATTTCCATCGGTCCAGCTTATTTCGAGTACCTACTTTATCAGTAAACATACACAAAAAACAAACATACAGACGAACATAGGACCTCCGCCTTTTTTATAGTTGGTTAAAAAAAAATAGTCACCATGACTATAGTCCCGTTGTCAAGCTTTGTCTCCACGGGCTCCGTCATGGCGACCACGGCGACAGACAGGTTCACCCTCAAAGCGTAAACGTTGAAAAAGCCGAAGAACGCCAGCAGAGCCACCACAACCCGTCGTCGCTGCCAGAAACATAATGTGGGGCTTGACTCTTTTTCTTTTGAACGATCCCTGGAAAAGAAGCACTTTTGTTAGTATTATTATTATTATGTATTCTGTGGTGTTATGTCAAGTTTTAATAACAAGCTAAATCATCAGCTTCCTACCCTAACTACAAATTTATTTGGGGTCGGCGCAATACCATAGCTATATTGTTGTGGCAGTGCGTCCTTCTTATCAGTTGTTTTCTGTCATACTTTGTCCTCATACACTACAACCCGCGCAGATATAGAATGGGATTGAAAATGGCGGCTCGCAGCGCTTACCACAAGGAGTGTGACTGAGAGAGCGATAGGTGTGGCGTTTAGTATGTGAGCGAGAAGTGAATATGAATGACGCCACATCTAATCCCATTCTTTATCTGCGCGGTTGTATCTTGTACCTTTACAACATACATTATATCAAACCATCCCTTAGTTCTAGATAGCCGTTCTCTTTCTCTCCACCTATATGGGGAGACTGGGGAGTTCGGTAACCATAAAAATTATGTGAAATAGACATTTCGGCTTGAAACTAATAAATCCAAACTAAATAATTCCAAACTAACACCTGAATTAATAATATATGCGCTGTAATCCGTAAAAAGTTTTTTTTATTTCTAATGCATTGTGAGTTACAGTCGCAGAAGAAATAATAATTAAAGAAAATGAGAGCTTTCGGCCCTTAATAAATCCAAACTAAATAATTCCAAAATAACACCTGAATTAATAATTATATGCGCTGTAATCCGTAAAAAGTTTCATTTATTTCTAATGCATTGTAAGTTAAAGTCGCAGAAGAAATAATAATTAAAGAAAATAAGAGCTTTCGGCTCTTAATAAATCCAAACTAAATAATGCCAAAATAACACCTGAATTAATAATATATGCGCTGTACTCCGTAAAAAGTTTTTTTTATTTCTAATTGTGAGTTAAAGTCGCAGAAGAAATAATAATTAAAGAAAATAAGAGCTTTCGGCTCTTAATAAATCCAAACTAAATAATTCCAAAATAACACCTGAATTAATAATATATGCGCTGTAATCCGTAAAAAGTTTTTTATTTCTAATGCATTGTAAGTTAAAGTCGTAGAAGAAATAATAATTAAAGATTATGTTAAAAAATACATAAAAAAAAACAAAAAATACAGACGACTTGATAACCTCCTCCTTTTTTTGAAGTCGGTTAAAATTAAGAGCCGAAACGCGGCATCACACAAGATAGATAAATAATTGGTAAAAATACGACAGTATTCTATTCTTATGTTCCAAACTTTATCTACCTATAGTGAGTCTCGTTTTGTCAGCAATGGTATATTATACTACTGTGCTTTTTCTCCATTAAATAAAAAAATACGAAGTTTTTAGGAAAAAATCTAACTAAAAAAGGCATATCAAATTATCTGAATTCAATAAGTTACGCACGATTACTTTATCACCAATATTAGTATAGGCGCTATACTATAGGGTGTAGCCGACCATAAATATATTAATTTTATCGCCGCCATAATCTGAATTATCATATGGAAAAGCGTCATCAGAACATAGTAGACATAGTATTGATGAAGCTGCGGCATTTTCACAAAGGCGCTTATTCACAAACGGCCGAAACTTTCGTGAGCGTCAGGATGGCTGGTCGACTCCATAGGTTCGCGTCAAGCTGGTGACCAAAAATTGCTACCTATTTGCTACTATTTGCTACCTCCAATCAGTTAATTGCAACCTAACTATAAACCAAAATAAAGGGATTGCAAAATGTTCAGCCATTCTGATATCAGGATGGCTGGTCCACTCTCCGTTTGTGTAAACTATACAAATTCCTGTTATTATTTTTACCACGAAACTTTCCGTACCCGATGCTCAAGATTCAAAATAAATGCCAATTACATTTTATCATACAAAACTGTAAATCGCATTAATTTTTGTTTGGTTTAGTATTTTGGATTTTTTATTTAATAGAACCCTAGACAAATACAGACTGTCTATCCGAATAACATTACAGGAAGAGTTAATTATGCTCAAATTGCAAATCATTTTGGTATTACTTTAGTATGGAAAGCTCACTGTTCGTTGGACTCTAAGTTAAATATCAGTATTGTATTTTCTCGGAGCCCTGCGTTTTATTGGTTCCACAAGTGACTTAAGGGTATAAAACTCCATGAACTTTGACATTTTCTTAGAACTTTAGGAAGGTGCTCTAACAGTGGTATAAAATTACAATTACACTTAGTGACGAAGCATAGGATCCGTAAGAAAGTTATAATCACGATCTAAAGTTCCTTGATATTGAATTCAAAATGTAAGTTAGTCGGTCGGTCGGTATTTGGTTAAGTATACATAACAGATACCATTGTTGAATGTGTAAAATAGACAAAACAAGCTTACCTAAAGAACAGAATACATAATAGTCAATAATCTCTGCGAATTTTTCGCTGAAGCACCAAATCAGTATGTCCAGTCTTTCTATGTATACAGTATTACAATATTATTTTATTTCATAGTAAATTCTTACAACATCCTGCTAAGAGCGCATCATCACAGAATCTGTAATAAATCTACTAGTATCTAGGATGAGGTGAGCTGAGCTGAGCACCAATAAATGTTCTTTGGCGCGATATAAAAAGATGTTCAGATACCGGAACGCGTTTGTTTCACTTTTTGCGCGCCCAAGGTAGGTATCGCCGGATCCGTCCAGGGGCCGTACCGGCTAAGGTATCGAACTTCGGAAAGTCTGCCGGGCTTCAAATTAAAACAGATAAATCGAGCCCCAATCGGGCCAAAATGGCGAACCCCAATTCATGATGTCACACGAACATCGAAATCTTCTAAATAACTTTGTCGAATAGTACAATACAAAACTCCTTACTTCGATTCATCTGTTTTAAGTTGAAGCTCGGCAGACCCACCGAAGCTCGAAAAGTTAGCCGGTACGGCCCCCGGTAGCGTAACCAGTTTGCTTAATCATGGTAGGATCACTGCTCACTGTAAATGCGAGTAAAAGAGAGAAAACGATAGTTTACGGTAGCGTAAACAATTTGCATCAACTCATGGTAGGGCCACAGAACTTCTGATGCGGATCATGTGATTACGTTTGCTTTTTATTTTATAAATTATTATAAACAGAACATTAAAATCTTTTTTACTACCGATTGTTTAGCAGCTAAATAACAATTGCTATGATTATTATGTGCGGTAATGCTAGTGTTTGACGTACGGCGTTTCTGTTATTTATTGGTGATGGATATCGTAAAAAAGTTGTTGAGTTTTATGTAATGTTTACTGGGACCATTGGTATCGTCATCGGCCCGTGTCAAAACACGTTTCAAGGTGTCGCGTTTGTTTGTAAACAAAAGATGAAGAGCGGAATGACCGTCTCGGCGATTTATCGGTTCCGTAAAATGGTAGTTAACTGAATCCTCAAAGGTGCTATTACGAAGGGAACCACACAATAGATCGGCGGTGACATCCGACCTAATTAGGTTGTGACCCAATTTGAAGATTTCAGATGCCCGAAAACAAATCACTTTATTTTGTCGATTAATAGTCTGAAGATTACTGACTTGCCCGGTGTTCGTGAAGACTTTGATGTTTATTGAGTTTGAACAGAAGTGATTAACTTCAAAGAAATGTGACAATAACCGCCTTGTGGCCGACTTCATAGACAATGTATTAAGTTTTTTGTTCGATAAGGATACTTTTTGAGACAGACAAATACCTAGTAGAGATAAGTCCAGCTGACAGCTCTATAAATTAAGAAACCAAAGAGTGAGTATAAATAAAAAAAACCTTGGTGCATTCGTTTGATCTGACATCGACATGCACAGAACAAAGATTTTTTTGTGTCGACATACAACAAAAACCTCGGGCTCAAGATGCGTATAGTCCGATGACACATTTTCTCGGTACTGTTGTATGGGGCTGAGTCCTGGACATTGACGCAGAATGCAATGAGAAAAGTAGAGGCCTTTGAAATTGGGGTGTACCGCCGCATTCTGAAAATCTCGTGGCGTGACAGAGGTACTTCAAAGGATGATTGTCATATTTTGGTCATGTAATAAGGAACACCTAATATAAAATTCTCCAACTGATAATTCAGGGAAAAATTGTAGGAAAGCGTAGTATTGGAAAAAGAAGACATTCTTGGATTAAAAACCTTAGGGAATGGTTTGGCCGTAGTACTACATCCCTATTTCGGGCAGCGGCTTCAAAAGTCAAGATAGCCATGATGTCCGACCTCCGATAGGAGTGGCACCTAAAGAAGAAGAAGATAACAAAAACAAATCTATCAATCAGTGTCTGAAATATTATCACATTTAATATCTTTCAGAAAGTTAAAAACGAACGAAGAATACCTACTTTCCATTCCATCCTGATAAAAGTACTTACGTAGATTTTTCGATTTATTGGTAATTGAATGCCGCCATCGACTCGGTAAGTAAGTATAAAAGGTTTTTGCTTCGACTAATTTCATTCGCGTCAAAAGTTGGTTTTCTTTTCTTACCTTGCGCTCCACATTTCACCTTAACCATCCGAAATAATTTATATTCCAGAAGCTTTACAATCACTTTTTATTATAGAAAACGTGTAAATAAATGTTTGGTTTTAGTACTCTAACGGAAAGACGCCAGTCTTGGACATTTCCCCATTCATGGACACAAAACGTGAATTGACGTCAAAAATAAGAGTAGGAATTGAAATCCTGGCACTGGCAACACTTTACCATAGACTTTGGGTCATTGGGCTGTCATATTTTGACTTTTGCCGATTTCGGCCATTTTGTTTAGAAAATGGTGTAAGCCGAAACGTGTCGTGAGGACAGCCTAAATGAAAATCCATATTTACTAAGCAAATCCTTAAGGAGGTGAGTTCAGAATTGTCAATATTTTTCGGATTTGTTCTAAAGTTTCGTTATTTCCTTTTATTTTATCGTTTTGTTAATTGATTTGAGAGATATTTGCCATCGACATAATTCGACAACATTATGCATTTTTTTTGTAATGCCACTGTCCATTACTGGTTCGCTTGGTGAGGATTTTCTCCATTAATGGACAAAGTGTCCAAAATAGTTTTTTTTTTAATGTATTTAAAGTCTTTATCAATTTATGAAGTTAATTTTTTTGTGCACCTACGTGTAAGTATTATTGAAATCATTTGAGTTAAACCAGTAATGGACACCAGTGTTTATTATTGGGTTTCCATACATCTAGTGATGGACAGGAGATTATTATGAGAAGAAATTTGATCTTACTTTACCTTATCATTGTATTGCAGGCAGCGTGCCATACTCCTGATTCATTAATGTCTCAATTTAACAAATACCTTTACCTACATGCGCAAATTGTTAGCCCATTAACCAGCGAGGTATTTTAGTCTTTATTTTTATTGCAGAAATGGCGCCAAAAAAGAACTATACCCCGGAACAGATGGGTAATGCCATAGAAGCTGTACATAAGGGCGAAAAGATATCAGTTGCTGCAAACAAGTTTGGTGTGCCAAGAATAACTTTACGTAATAAGGTAAAAGGTATAAGTCCAGCAGTATGCTCCATGGGCCCCGCAACCTACTTGAGCAAAGTAGAAGAAGAAGTGTTAGAACATTGGGTATTATTGATGAATGAGAAACACATACCAATAACCAAGGAAGAGTTATTAGATAGCGTGCAGAAAATAATCGTGGACAAAAAACAAGAGACCCCCTTCAAGGATAACAGACCAGGAAAGAAATGGTACGAACTTTTTTTAAGACGGCACCCCATTATTGCCGAACGTACTGCTGAAAATTTATGCAGAGCTCGTGATAATGTAACGCAAGACGACATTGAAAAATGGTTCAAGGAGGTAGAAGACTATTTGAAAGACAATGATCTGATATCAGTGCTAGAAGAACCGGAAAGGGTGTTCAATACTGACGAAAGCGCCTTTTTTTTATCACCAAAACCGGGAAAAGTGTTAGCAAAAAAAGGTGAAAAACACGTATATTCCTCCTCAGGTGATGATAAAGAAAACTTGACGGTTTTAGTAACTGGAAATGCTGCTGGCCAACTAGCACCAACCATGGTTATCTACCCTTATGAACGGGTCCCCGCAGCTATAAATTCGAGTTTTCCATCTGATTGGGCTTTGGGTAGATCTCCAAGTGGATGGATGTATGGAGCCACATTCTACGAATATATGGCTAATATATTCCATCCCTGGCTGTTACAACAAAACATCAAAAGACCGATTTTGTTCTTTTTAGACGGACATAAATCGCACATGACCATGCATTTATCTAATTTTTGTGTAGAGAATCAAATAACAATAATAGCGCTCAACCCGAATAGTACTCATATTTTACAGCCGATGGACATAGCAGTGTTCAGGCCATTAAAAGTGTTGTGGCGCAAGGCTGTTGCAAAGTGGAAACTAAATTCCGGACATAACCTAAAAAGAGAGAACTTTGCACCTGTACTAAAGCCTGCTCTTGAAGCAATTAGTCCAGACACAATTAAAAATGGATTTCGTTGCGGCGGAATATGCCCCTTCGGTTCAAGTTACATCGACCTTTCAAAATTCAAAACAAAGCAAGCTATGCCGAAACAATCCTACGACCTCTGTTTTCTCCAACACCTGGAAAACGAAATAAAAACCAAATTTAACTCTGAAAAATTACAGTTATTTCAAGAGCTATACTACTTAAGCAGAAGCCAAGTTGATGATCGTTTACCTACTGAAGATTTAGCCCTTTACGTAATATGGGCAAGTGCTAAGCACTCTTCAACATCTACAAGATATACCATACAAGACACTGCTACATCTTCTAACACCGCTGATGGATCTATTCGAACGCAGAGTGGCAGCACCTCTACTGCTTCTGAAAATTTACAAGAAAACACACCCGAAGCCCCTATTCTTAGAGATACATCTACCACTTCTGAAGGTTTGATTCGAACACAGAGTGACAGCATCTCCACTGGTATTAAAAACTCGCATACTGGTGATAAAGGTAACCTTACAAAAAAAAGCTCAGGAATAGAAGTAATAAAAAACTTGGCAATTTCCTCAAATAATCTCGAAATTTCCGATTCATCTGTTGATGATGTACAAGACAATTTGACACCGGACGTTTTAACAACTACCCATACTGTTAACAAGTCAACCGTAGTAAACGTTGCCGATCAAATAACCAGTGTCCAAACATCAACGCAGAGGTCTGACATCATTGATTCCGAAAAACGTGTTTCTGAAAATTCATCTGGTTGCTTTAACAAAGTTCCCGTATCTTTGACTCAAATTCGTAGCTCGACTCACCCGATTGTTATAGCATCTGAAGTCACTCAAACAGAAACACCTCTCAAAAACTTACGTCAAAATCCTATTTATAATGAAAAGACTCCCATAAAAAAATCTTTTACTTGCACTAACGAATTAGCTGGGCCATCACAAAGTCAAAAACATACCAATGCTTCACACCAAATAATACCATCTCCGTTTAAAAGGAATTTATTCTGGCCAGAAGAGGAAGAATGCAAGCAGGGAAAGAAACGGAAAAGAGAGAAGATACCATTTGTTGTAACCAGTGATGCTTGGAGAGAGTACCATAAAAAAAAGGAAAACGAGAAAAAATTTAAAGAGGAAGAGAGACAAAGAAAATCCAAGGAAAGGGAAGAAAAGAAGTTGTTAAAAGAAAAAAATACCCGAAAAAAAAATAAAGGGATAAAGCCCAAAGCAGTAAAGAAATTGGCAAAACAAAGTGACTCTTCAGATGATACGGATACAGAGATTAACTACGCTGAATCTGATGCTAGTGATGACGAAAGTGGTTTATATAATCAGGATACTTTGCAAGATTCTGATGATTCTGAAACAGAAGATGTACCTCTAAGCAAAATATGTTTTCAGAAAAAGCTGTCAAAGGGTGCTTACGTCATTGTAAAATATGAAGGAGAGTATTTCCCTGGAATCATCGAATCTGTCCATAATAGTGCTTTTGAAGTAAGCACTATGACATTTTCAACAGGCAACACCTTCAGGTGGCCCGAAAAATCTGATAAAATATGGTATCAACGAACGGACTTAATTGAAGTTATTGATGCTCCTATCCTCTGCAATAAAAGAGGATTCTTCTTAGTTAAGGAAATGAATAAATATCTTTCCTTCACTGTTTGAAAATTATTATTTTTTCTATTAAATGGTTTAAATGTTTTTTTTTTGTTAAAGTGTTACTGTTTGGCGATTGGCCACATTATCTTTAAAAACTTATAAGTATTTACTGAATCTTTGTTATTGATTTTACTGGTCCAAAAAGATCTCATTAGATTATGTATTTTACTAAACATAAGTAACTAGTTGTAAGTTTAATTCAAACTTTATAAGACTGTCAAGTGCCATTTCCGTAGAAATTATAACTTTGTGATAAAAAGTTGCCTATAATAAATGTTTAGTTGATTACAACATTTTTATTGTGTTATTTACAAAAATAATTCAACTAATGCAATTCAACGAGGTAAGTACTATTTAGTCCATTAGTGGGGGTCCATTATTAGATGATGTTCATTATTAGATGTCCATATTTGGTGCATGTTCATCACTGGATGTCCATTAAGGGATTATCCTTGTCCATTACTAGTCTAAAAAACCGTGTTTATATTTTAATCATATCTATCATTTTTATGCGGCGATTTCTAGCTTTTACGGCATAGCATAAAGAGAAAAAGACGGACATTAAGCTCAAAATAGAAGTTTAAACAAAATACTGATATTTTAAGAGTAAAACTGCAAAAACCCACCTTTTCATCCTTAAAGTGTCCATGATTGGTGCAATTACGTTACTATGGAAGACTTTCAAAGTTTTTTTTATGCTACAAAAGAACGTTTGTGCTAAGAAAGTGTTTAATAAATCGTTAGCAAAAGTAATTTGTTGTCGTATTCAAGTCCATGGCAACCGCACAGAGCTAAACCAAAATTAATATTCCGACACAACACAACCTTCATTACTGGATATCAGTTTCAGGTTTCAGGCAAAGTCTAAGAAACCTCTGTTGTTATGAAAAGTTGTTAGTCTTATGAACTTACTTTAACCATGAAAGTACGAGTAACATGGCACGTGGTACACTTTCGTTTGACGAGAGTGTACCACGTGTCGTTTGATGAGAGATTATTCACGAAATTACTATAGTATAGTTTCTGAACGCTCAACGTGTAATATCGTATCGAATATTAAAAAAAAAACTTGATCTCGAGTTCTTATTTTTACAATTACAGTTTCTCTCCAAGTTTTACCAAAGTTTGTAACATAATTAAAATTTGTTTTAGAGCGAAACAAACTTTATTTACCGTGTAATGAATATGATTGTAAGTAACCTTACCTATGCAGTAAAATATGCTGTTGTTAGTGTGCAATTTCCAGTGACCTCAATACAAAATCGACGTAGAACCTTCCACTGTGAGCTATGCGGAAATGGGAAGAGATAGCGTTAAGTCATGCCGTTCTTTTGCGGTTCAGAATATTTAATTAGGTGTCAAGCAGAACGTATTCAATTAGTCTCGAATGGTCTGATTTCAGATTTTTACAGAGTAATGTATTTATCAAATCACCTTCATTCAAGGTTAGTTGACATGACATTGCTATTTTCTTAGGTGTCCCATAATTTTTTCATCCTATTATATATGTCGTGGGCAAATCGTTGAACTGGGCCGATCGAGATCTGCCTAGGCAGATCACGATACGCCGGCATTTCTTGATTTGCCTTTTCAAAACCCGCCATATCGTTCAAAGCATAATGTTTGACGATTTGCCCGGCCATGCTTGGGCAAATTGATTCTGTAGGGTGACCAAAGTATTAGTAAATTAAAAAAAAAATTAACATGCCTTCGACTGCATGTTATTATGCTGCCTTTAATATTTGATCTTGTTTCCATCTTTTCAGTTGACTTGTCTTTTGATGCTTTATTTTTTTATTTTTTCTTCAATTAACTCACTGTTATTGTTTTTATTATCACAATTTTCGATTTCTTGTGACACCGCCATCTTGCTCGTACGTAAACACACAGCTGACAGAGCGTAAACAGCGTTACAGCGCTACAAGCGTCGCGAAACGGAAGTATATTACGATACGCCCAGCCATATCACGATGTGGCCAAGTACTAGAAAAGCAAATCGACGAATAGGTTGCTTTTATCGATCTGCCTAATTTTGATTGGGCACATCATGAAATTATTGGCCAGATCATGAAATCGATCCGATCGAGATTTGCCTGGTCAGATCACGATGTGCCGGACATCGTGATCTGACCAGGCAAATCTCGATCGGCCCAGTTCAACGATTGGCCCACGACATATACATTAGTCAAAGGCAGTGTCCTGTCCAAGACCTGTTAGTTTGAAAGAATGCATACGCACACACAACAAAATATTTCGCATTTGTTCCGAGGTCTTCAATGACTAATCTGTTATATCCTTCTATTTCTTTTTTATAATGATTATTTTGCCCTCTAAATAGATATTGTAAATATATCATTCTACGATGGAATAACATTTCTTACTTTCTTATGTTATATTAAGTGCCATTTTGTAGAATATAGAGATAATATTAATTATAAATAAAAAAAATGTAAAATAAAATTATTTTTTTCAGACAGAGTCCATAAGTTAACAATAAAAGTACCAATCAATACAAAGTTCTTATAAATAATAAAAGAGAATATGTAACACAACAAATATCTATAAAATAATTTATATTCTGTGTCATTTTTTATGTTAGCAACATCCATTTTCTTTTTGATACAGTCCGCATTCAAAATAAGAGGGAAACTTTATCCTCTAAAGCCTTGCAGTAATTCGTAGTTGCTTTTCTATCTACAATGATAAATTATTCATATAACGAAACTAATAACCTTACTAATATTATATACCTACTTATGCGGAAGTAAGTTTGTTTGTTTGTCACGCCTTCATGTCTTAACCACTCAACCGATCATGATGAAATTTTGCATATACACGTTGTCTTAGGGTACCTTTCATCCAGAAAAAAGTACTGTTCCCGAGTGATAGCAAAAAAGCTTACCACACAGACGAAGTCTCGGGCGGCCGCTAGTTATCTATCTATACAACGTGTTACAAAAGTACCCCTAATGCCAAATATGGTGTATAGGGACCATCAAACTGAACAACTTTTACTATGATACCAACTTTGAAATCGCGAAAAATAAATCAGCTGTTTCATACAATTTGATATTTTCGTAATTAATTTTTGTATGAAACAGCTGATTTATTTTTCGCGATTTCAGAGTTGGTCCCATAGTAAAAGTTGTTCAGTTTGATGGTCCCTATCCACCATATTCGGCATTAGGGGTACTTTTGTAACACGTTGTATTTAAAAAAGTAATGTTTTGATTCTCATAAATAAGTTTCTAATTAGACGTTATGTTATGATGAAATTCAAAAAATCATAAAACTTAAAACATTTCCCCATGTTCCAAGTTTTTAATGACATTGTCTTTTTCGAAGTATTTGAAGTCATGTTTAGTTACTCATGTTTTCTTGAATCCTTGAAACGACGTAGACCACAAATACCTTTGCGAAGGTGTATACAACCAGTTTATAACAAATAACGAACATTTGAAAGTAAATTGCACACAACAATACTATAAATATAACTATGTACCTGATTATTTTTCAGTTAGTCGTCTAATACACAATACAACTAGTACTACAAATAATTATGACGAAAAATTCCGACAAGTTACAAGATGCAGAAGAAATCTATACTTTGTCCTTTTTGCCGAAATCAAATTCAGTGACACATTCAAAATATTTATACGTCGTTACACAGCAGCAAACATAATCAGTAACAAACAATGTATAATTAGATGGGTGTTAGTTGGTCCTTAAATCTCACGTAGGTATATTAAAAAAAACCCATTTCACGAAAATTAAATGTTATGGAGACATCTGTCCATGCCAAGAGGACTTGATGCAAATGGATGAGTACATATTTATCGACAGCCATCAGAAACAGCTGCAGAAGACGAGTAGCGTGACTAAAGGCTTCACTTGATATGCCTCGACGAGGCTCGGACGAGGCACGGACGAGCTTAACGAAATTAATGTCGGTCACCCAACGAATGATTTGTCTTCGCTAGATGTAGGGACAAGTCAAGCGTTGTCATTTGTTGTAATGATAGCGGACCATTTTCCTCCTTTTTCTGATTCGCTTGAAGAGGTTTCATTTCCGGTCTCGAAGGCTTATTATGAAAAATAAACACTTTAAAAATGATAAGAAAATGTTCGTAAATAGTCGAATGGATGCGTTATAAAACGAGGAATATGTGTTGAATGGAATTGAATAATTTTGTATTTTACCGCTATTAAAGGGAGCCCTTTGTTCTGTGGGCGAACCACTAGACCACAGAGACTGTTCAATTATTTGTACAATGAATAATGAAATAAATAGTATATCTACTCCGTGTTATTGTGGTTTTGTTACAGAAGTTGCATCTCCAATCTGGGCATAGTCCCTGTATGATCTGTGGAATCACGCGTGATGAATTGAGGCTTGCCCAAATATGACAAGAGATAATGTTCATTCTGTGAGCTTGACTAGTGAACTGGATAAATATTTCGTTTCGTATTTATTTCTATTATGGGGATTCAAGATGTGTAATCTTCTCCAGAATGTTTACTACAGGCGTTTAATGAGTACATTATTATTTTTCTAAATTATTCTACCATTATCTGTTGAGTTTTGGTAAGAATATTGTCGTCTTTATGCAATCACATTTTTTAATTTGCATGTCCGTTCTTTTAATATCCGTCCATTTCTACCCTCTCACGTGTAATTGTAAAAATGGAGGCCTAAATGTAAACAATAAAATGGTAAATAGAAGTTGTTTTCATACAACGACGGTTGTCATCATGTTGTGTAGATACACAGAAAAAAGATTTTGTTAGATAATGGAAAAAGCTATTTGCTTAGATGCGATCCTTGCGGCAGTCCTGTGGGGTTAGGTTAACTGGCTTAGGGCTATTAAGTCTCGATGGAAAAGTAATTGGGGTATGGGGACTTTCCTTGAATTGCAGCTTCCCTATCGTGGTCGTTGGCAGCGAACTAAAATCTATGGAACAAGCATTCCGCTCAAAAATGGCTAGTAGCTCAAAATGCTTATTTTATGCAGCACAAAGCGACTGAACACTGGTAGCATAATAGCGACCATAATCTGTATACTTATAGAAATGTTCTATACTAAAAACGAAAAATATTTAATACTTATGACACGTTATCTCTGCATCTTTTTGCCAGCATTTTTTATACTATTTGACTACACAGGACGTCATTTCTAATAAACTCTCTCTTTTCTTTAAAATACAAACTGCAACTGACGAACGCTAGCGTTCAAATGCTGTGCGAGTTGTATTTTTTTAGCCTCGTGGTGCCATTTTTTAGCGATTTGTTGGCAATTACATTTCCATAGATATTACTTCGCTGGTCGTTGGTCTGTGGAAACAATATACAAATCTATTAAGTGGTGAATTGTATGTAACGCCATAAATAGAAGGTTAAAAATAATCTTATTTACAATTACTATCGCAATAAGATTCACAGATGTAATTGATCTGTTTTAATGAAATAACTTTAAGTTGTACTTATATTAAATGTATAATGAAATCAACATGTCATCCTGTTATATTTTTTATACTATAAGCCTGTGGAAGTAAAAATAACAGAAATAAATAATTTATAAGACTAGGTTAGGTTAGGTTAGCTAATTGCGTAAGGAAGTATACGTAAAAAAATATACTTAGCAAGAAAATATTTCAATTGTATGTAGATTATAAAAGAGGTAGGTAGTAATGATGTTTTATGTAACCCAATCTCAAATTCAAATGTGCATAGTTCGAAAACAATGAGTAATAAACTGGTTGACTTGGTATTGCCACAAGACCTCACTGAAGTTATGACTTTATCTCTAGATTGCTTTACTACTTTTGCGTTTTATTATTTCGACTTCTCATCACAATCTATATAGGTAACAAGAATTTCAATATTCATTTTTTTGGAAAATCTTGCACAATTATTAATGCATAAGATTGAGATAGATTTATTTTGATAAGTATACTAATAATAATGGCACAGTTGCAGCTTTTTGACTAGGTACCGTAATAGCAATCGATTGACACTTCCTGCGAATGCTGGCAGATAGTAAGTTAGGAAATAAATATATATTTTGTAAGTAAACTGCTGAATATGTTAACCCAACATAAAAAACCAACACGTTTTAATAAAAGTAACAAACAAAGTTATGGTTAAAACTCAAAACCCTGATTTAAGTTCTTCCACTTTCAAGGAAAGTAAAAGAAAGTGTCCCGCAAAAAGTTTAATTCTATCTAAGTAGGCGAATGAACGGTCTTGGACTTTAGTAGGTAAAGAAAAGGACGTGGAAAAGGCATAGACAGTAAACTGCCATAAGAATTGCCTATTTGGTGGGCATCCCTTGAGCTGAGAGGGTTTAGTCTTTCTTTTCGTTGTTGGATTAAATGATATTATGGATTTTCAGGGCAATTTTCAAGTTCTTTTACGCAAAAAAAATCTTAAGAGTGATTAGCTGTACAAATAAAGTATACTTACTGATCGTTTAGTACAAGTTCTAAGAAGTTCCAAGAACTTAACAATGATAACTACAATCGTAGGCATAAAAAGCCTACTTATTTTAAACAGTGCAATAATCATTAAAACTAATAGGAAGAGGGTTTTATTGGTTTGTTTACATTTTTAAGACTAGGTATTAATTTAACTATTTTTTGTTGGAAACTGTTTGGTAAAGCCAAAATAAGTATATTAAATTCAATCTCATTGATAGACGATACTTATACCGATCTGTAGTATTCATTTCACCAACATGCGTTCTCGTCAGATCAAGGCCAAATCAAGAATTCGAGGCTTTAAAAAACCAAAATGTGTTGCTCAATGCTGTATCGAACGAAAAATAATAATTCTGGTAACTAACATTAGAGTCAGTTACCATCGGCAATAAGGCAAATGGAATTCCGACATCTTAACTTTACTCTATTAGGCAATTTATACATATTTCACACCTGTTTTATTAGTAAAGTATTGGCATAAATAAAGACACTTTCCCGCGATCCGGGGTATCCGGATGGCAGACAGATTTGGCTGCATTGCAATATGTTGACCAAATTTGGTATTTTTTGTATGTAGATTTATTCGTTATTAAAATGTTAAAATTTATCCGTCAGATGAAATTGAGATTAAATACTTACTTATGTCTCACTACATTCAAACAACGGTGGTCTGATTACCAGGCACCACTGAAATTTGAAATGAATTGAACAGATTAATGTATTATTTATCTGTTATTATATTATACAAAGGTGTAATTATTAATTTTGTATCAACACTGTCTGAAATAAAATGTTTTTTAAGCGATATATGAAACAGTTGATTTTTTTCGCGATTTCAGAGTTGGTCCCATAGTAAAAGTTGATCAGTTTGATGGTCCCTATATATCATATTCGGCATTAGGGTATTTTTGTAACACGTTGTATATGTATAACCGTCGTTGTCGGACAGAAACTTTGTTCTGTCGGCGTGAATGTAAAATTATTACACTCGATCATTCACATGAGAATAATAACAGGAAGTGAGAAGGTCAAATGGGCACATTTAAATAATTTGAGAGACCTAACTTAAGTTGAAGATGATTTAAACTAGCTTTATTCAGATCATTTGCATTTGCAAACATTTTGACTGTGGGGTGAACAGAACATATCCATGACTTATATTAATGACTGGGCAAGTGGGGTCTGCCATTAAGCAGCAAACTATACCCATTAAAAGAGTTAGATTTATTATAATGGTCAGTTTAACAAATAGGAGCAATTGGAAAGCAAACGATCGAAGTGTGTTTGAGAACGTGAAATTGTAGATAAATGCAGGCAAAACTACAGATGACGCTAAAATGACTGCACATCTCTACAATACTAAAGATGATTCAGATTACATTTCTAAAATGAGTGGACTAAATATTGCAGCTGTTAACATTTTGCGTTTCCGATGGGCGATATGTGAGGAACAAAACAACACGGACGGGGACCAAGCGACTGTATCATGTATAGGTAACTCAGTAGTTAGTACCAATAGTGGAGTAATGGAGATAATTGTTTTAAATTTTAATACAAATATTTTTACATTATAGACTACTTACACGGCGCCAGCCAACCCATGGGTGGACAATCAACATTGGATTTTGGATTGGCTTATTAGATTGTCTCATGGATTGGCGCTGTGTAAATAGAGACAATTCAAAAGTACAGAGCCCGTAGCCAAAGTCACATTTACAAATTTTCGTCATCGCTTCGCTTCGAAACATGTATGGATTTGACGTTTTACAGTTCGATTGTTAACGAAACCTTATATCAATCACGTTTTACAATCCGATTGTTAACGAAACCTTATGTCAATCCCATACCTGCTTCGAAAGCGAAGCGATAACGAATATTTGCAAATGTTACTTTGGCTAGGGGCCCAGAGCCAGTAGCCGGTAGCCAATGTCACAAATTTTCGCTATCGCTTTGCTTCGAAAAATGTATGGATTTGACGTTTTAAATTTCGATTGATAACGAAACCTTATGTTAATCCTATTCATGTTACAAAAGCGAAGCGATAACTAAGATTTGCAAATGTGACTTTGGCTAGAGCCCCTGATCTTTCTATCTATCGATCTACTATTAGTTACGAAAACTACGAATTTGAAGACGACGACACGACGTGAACGGAACACTTAGGCTGGGTTGTATCATCTTGATTTAACCTTAACCACAGGACATATACTCCATTAACTTTAACAGGCACAAACCTATCTGACTCGGTGACATCGTCGCTGTCGTCTATAGCGTAACCTAGTAACAATATGTAATAACACTTACTTCCTGTTTTGGCCACCGCACCGGCTCAGTTAAGTTTGTGTACTTGTTTTATAGTTTAATTATAGTTTGACGATCTCTGTGGTCGAGCTCGAGTGGCTTTGTACATCGGTTTTCAAGAAGTCGCCATTTCTTAGGTTCCGGGTTCGATCCCCGTTTGGGTCAATTGAGAAAACTAACTTTTCTATATAACCGGCTAACGCATCGAACTTTGGAAAGTCTGCCGGGCTTCAAATTAAAACAGATATATCGAGCCAAAATGGCGAACCCCAATTCATGATGTCACACGAACATCGATATCTTCTAAATAACTTTGGCGAATAGTACAATAAGAAAATCCATACTTCAATTTATCTGTTTTAAGTTGAAGCTGGGCAGACCCGCCGAAGTTAGAAAAGTTAGCCGGTAGGGCCCCAGGTCTGGGTGTTTATGATACCACCGCTGTCTCTGATTTCCATAACACAAGTGCTTTAGCTTACTTTGGAATCGGAGCAATGTATGTGATGTTGTCAAATATTTATTTATTTAATTAAGATGATGCAACCGAGCCTTACAGTACTATAACTAATTAATCTAATAAGAACGTAGTGACAAAAGACTCGAATCTAATTTGAATACACTGTGATAAATGTACTAGTACATTTGAATAGTAAGTTATGTCTCTAGATTAGAACATACTTTAATGGGGAATATTTTCTTATTGTTAAGTAAAGGTCAGTGCAGTCTGCCAGTTATCAGACTGATTTGGAAAAATATCTTTGATAAAAATATTTGCGTAATGATACTCCTTCTTAGCGAATATAATTTTCGTATTTATTAGAAGAACTTTGAGCAAATTTTACGTTACACAGGCTATTATAATGTTCGCTACAGAGCATTTGGTAAATAAAATTATCATGAATGTGTATATAAAAATTATCACCTAATCTCGTCCGTACGTGAGCCATTGAAACTGGCGTGAGAGCGTTTCAAGTTCAGTTTGTTTAGGCGCATCTTTGCTTGGTCAAGACTTCCTAGGTTGACTTGTTTAACTTCCTGGTATTAATTATTTCTACTTAAATATTTTTCATTATTTTAAGCTCCTGAGTTCATCGGTTTCAAGTAGTTTGTATTGATTTGTATAACGGAAATACAAACTTTTGAAACTTTTAAGACAAATACTATTTACCGATTTCTCTAGTTTTCTCTTAGTGCTAGCCTATTTAGTTTCACTTCGCAACAAATTGCTAATGTAGGCTTTCTTTTTGCTCTTAGCATGAAGTCATGTCTATCTACGAGAATTGTGTGCTAAGTTTGTTTTTATTGGCTGATTTAACGTTTTTAGGGTTCCGTAGTCAGATCAACAAGGAACCCTGATAGTTTCGCCATGTCCGTCCGTCCGCGGTTTAGCTCAGAGACCCTAAGTACTAGAATGCTGTAATTTAGCATGAATGTGTAGGTATATTAATAACGCCAAAAAGTGGTAGAATAAAATCTCGAAAATTGATTAATTGTATGGTAACTTCGGAACTCTATACTGCGCGTGGCTGGACACGCACTTGGTCAGTTTTTTTAACTCAAATTGAAACGCATAGGTATAGATAGTTACACACTATTCGTTGTAAAGGTTTCTGCAGCAAACGAGTCATCTTCAATATCTCTGTCTGTAGTAACTTTTATGAGGTAGTTATGATATACTATACTATAATACTTTAAGGGGCTGACATGAACCAACTAGCGCCGCCAGTCGATTTTATTTTATTTTATCTAAATAAGTCCAATTTCTTAAAAAAGGAATCAGTCAAGGTTTTGTTAATAACGTCTAATATTTATTGAATAACTTTACACAGTTTGAAAAGGCATCCATACAGTTTATAACGCGATTTTGTTAAAACTGGCCACTGTTGGTTCAAACCCGTTTTAAAACTATTGCACGCATTTTGTAATGTTGTAACGTTATTCAATAAACATTAGACGTCATTTTCAAAACCTTAACTGATTCCTTTTTTATGAAATTGGGCTTATTTAGAATAAATAAAATAAAATCGACTGGCGGCGCTTGTTGGCTCATGTCAGCCCCTTAATTTTAATAAATATTTTATTTAATGGGATTGCTAACGAGCACTTATCTCACACTTTTAGATCATTAGTGTAATTTGCCGTAAACTTTCTTTCAATTAGATTCTTATCTATCGTGCTACTTGTGCTTTGAGCATTAAATGAAGATCGGGCAAGTGTGATTTCTCGGTGATTAAAAGGGCGCTTACAGCACATACTTAAAACTTAGCACGACTATAGGGTTCTTAAATAAAATAAGTAAGGTCTATATTTAATTGCTTATGGTTTTATCATACTTACATTTCAAAATGTGTGAACGTACTTACTTGGATAGCTTAGCTATATAATTATTATACGGGATGGAGACGACAATAAATGAAATCTTTGTGACACTATAGTTCATAGGAGTATTTTAAAACTATCAAACAATTATTCCTAGTAACGAAATATTTTTTTTTTCAAACTAACTAAATAACACTAACATTAATTGTACTGAAAAATATTTCTTGTGACTAAATTATTAGATATTTTTAATTGTTTTTTTATGAGACTGCATGGGAGCGTTCTTAGCTATACGACATTTAATTTACTGTCGCATTGTCATCTCCCAGGTTGTATACAAACTATGAAAGGCAAGTTATATCGTCTTATACTACAATTGCAGGGAAAAATTTGTAATTAAATAAAAAAAAAATATATAGAAAGTACGTAATCAAGAAAAGTTCGGAAAAAACTGCGAGGCTCGATTCCCGAACTATTTATAATATGTCCTACAAATTTTTACGGAACCCTCGTTGGGCTAGTCCGACTCGCACTTATCCGTTTTTTTTAACTAAGTTTCACGAAATATTATGATGACTGCCACGAACACTCTGCCAAGATTGAAACAACTGATGAAAAATAACGTCCTAGGTCTAGGTAGGTACATACAACAACTCGCACTTTACATGAGGCAATCCTCGTAAATAATAATAAATGGCTAAATTAAAATTAGGTAACCCATGTACGCAAATATTTACCAATAAAGGTTATTCGGTAACTTAGCTTGCCTAACTTTGAGCGACACAGTTCAAATAACCGGAATTTCGCAACACAATGTATAGTTATAGTTACCAAACAGGAACCTACTGCATTCTTGACTTTTGTTCAAGAGATTGTTAGCTGTAGTTCTCAGTCACAGTAATGTAAGTTTATATTTACCGGCATCGGTATAACATCAAAAGGTTAACTATGAATGCGAACCTCATGTGAAGCAGCTCAATCAGCGTGTACAATTGCAACATTTATTCGCGGAACAATCACCTTTAGCATATAAGCAATGCGAAACAAACCTATCCGTGGAATTGTAGAACATCGCAGCCTGCCTTTTCATGTCATCAGCTACGGAGTTATCTTCATTCATTTTTGCACTGCACTGTCAAACTTCACAAATTAGATGCGTGAGTTCACCGTGAAAGGGCAAAGTTGAACGCTATTTTAATGTTATTTAGTATTTGGAGGTCGGCAATTCTCGCGACGATCGCGCCTCTGCACTGAGCGTGGTTTGATCGCCACTCTTACGAACTAAGCCCCCACTGTTATTATTAAGTTGTGCGTTTCCATTAATCCATTTGTGCACGGTTTTATCGCGGCGTTATTGTTCCCGTCATAATTAAGAATATTTATAGAATGTCGCCCACTGACCTATCACGTTTATATAAGTTGTGCATCTGCTATGCAAAAATGAACTTATAAACCAAAATTATTTAAGGGATTATAAAAATTTAGATTATTATGTATACCTAAAAAAACAATAATGAAGATGAAACAGGTGGAAAGCACAGACCAATTTTTGGTCTGAGGTGGAAAGATTTAGCTGAAATTTTAAATATACCTACTTACAACGAGAAAGGAGTAAAGGAGAATGCCAACAAAAACCATGTCACATTGTTTTTAACTTTGATATGTTTACCTAGTCAAATAAATAAGAAACTGTTATTATTTACTGTTGCTTGAATAAAAATTCCTATACAGAATAAAGATAGGCTTGAAAATACATATTGAGTGTTTTAAGTTATTAACTTATAATTATAAGTACTCATGTTATACTTACAAAATAAATGAAAATGGAAACAGACTCTTATCAGCACACATATAGCAGGTAGGTAGTCAGTTTAGTTTGCTAAACCAAGATAACTTGAACTATCGCAGAAAATGTAGGTATGTTTGAACTTGTTAATTAATTCAACATGTTGATACTTTTGTTGAGTTAACTGTGACACATTGGAGTAAAATGTTTAGTTTTTCACATGTTTAGTAGAATGTCTGTCAGCAGTCTGATATAGAACATGTTGTACAAGTAATATATCACACCACACACCAAAACAATAATAAAACTCTAAAAAGTATATTATCAGTAGGTCCTTAATTATTTAAATTTTCAATCTTAGCAAAGTTACCTGATGGCTTTTGTGTAACTTAAGTAAGGTTGGAGTGTTGATGTAAGTAAATATGACTAAACGTTTGGAAACCTTTTTTATAAAAGTCCCTAAATTAAATAAAGAATAAAATGAATAATTTTTTTATATAACAATACCTACACTCTTCTTTTTTCGGCAGATGTGTAAAAAGTAAAACTATTTACATTTTTTGATATTATTATAAGATACATTTATTTATGTAAGTTTATTAATCCTGAAAAAGTAATTTTTTTCTCAAAGCTATGAAAAATTTTTTTTTGTATACTGGAGAAAATGCATTTACGCATCCCCCCTGCAGGAGAGCAGGGGGTGTGTATATGGGGCTCGCCAAGAGAGAGCCGCAACATTTAGCACTGCATGGTCCTCCCTGCTACTGCCTTCCATGATGCCACCTGGCCTACCTAATTTTATTACTTAATTCATCAACGCCCGAGCTCGGTCGGATAACAATGAAATATCTATTGTCTCATTTTCCAAGGTTAAGTATTATTTGTGTGCTACATAGGCTACAGAGTCTACCTTTTTTTTTGATTACGCATGGGTACTCTTTTATAGACTTCCGGGCCTGGCGGGGGCCAGATTATAACAAATATTTAAAATCTACAGTTGCATAAAAATAGATTTGTGATAAATAGGTAAGTAGGAATCAGTAATTATGATTCTTAATGCAAACAATTCCTTGAATTAAGTACCTATTTGCAAAAGTAAAAGACACTTGAATAGACAGATTAGTCATAGGTACCTTGGTATTTTTAAGTTGTCGGATTGTATACAACTATACAGGGATATAAGCAAAAAGGAATGTAGAAAAGAGAAAATAAAGTACGGCTTAAAAAAATATGAAATTATTAGTAATCTATTGAGCTTAGAGTCTGAGCCTAAGACTCTGAGGTTTCTAACTCAGACCAATTGGTCTGACTCTGAGGTTTCTAAAGAGAAAATCAATTTTAGGAGGACGGAAGGTTCAAGAATTTAATTTGACTTACCAATTGTTGATCCATAGCGGTGTATAGCTGTAGTCGTAACCCCGCTTCATTGATAAATATTAATGGAATGGAATTTAGCAAAACTTTACTTGTTTGTTGACTTTTGACTTGACGTTTGACAGTAACACTGATGACATTGACAGTGACAGTTGCATTTTAACGTCATTTTTGGATTGGGATTGGGATACGGAGGTGCGTTCCGTCGTTTTGGGTGTAGTTGTTTGGTTAAAGTTTAACTCGTTTAAGTTGCAACCAAGCCACGGAACGATCGAGTTGTTTTTATAACCTCAAAGAACTTTAGATGTCATTACGTATAAAGATTTCGTTTTCTATTTTGGAATACGGATAATTTAAACATTCCTAAAAACAAAATCAAATAAAATCTATTTTTTGAGGAGCAACCATGAACTTTTAGATACAAAAACATCAAAATACAAAATAATGTCAAATGACATTGACATTATGACAAAAGATAAACGTCAGAGCGTTTTTCAACGATCGATTTAGGTGGTTGTTTGGTTGCTGCACTCTGAGCCACGGAACGGGTGAAACTACACTCTGACAGCGCTCAGAGAAAAATTTCACCAAGCCACGGAACGATTAGAGCGCACTCGAGCGAAGCGACGGAATGCACCCCGTAAGATACGCGATTATAGAGCATAATTTAGCGGCTACAGAGCATAATATAGCCCCTAGATCAAGCATAGCTTGACAAGCACGTACACGTGAAAATACCTCCACTCTCCACTCCAAAGATTTCTCATCAGCCATGTTTATTGTAGTGACAATAGCTGGGGCTGGGATACAAGGTTTAGGTACTTATGGGTTGATACGAGTATACCTAGGCCATAACCCATCGCGCGGGCCCAATGCGGATTGGTGGGTGTTAATTAGTGAAAATACAGCTGGGACTAACGGCTTAACAACTTAAAAAAATATAATTATCAGAAAATTTCACGAGAATCGGTTAAGAAATGCGACCTGTAGAAGAAAACAGACTGACAGTCGGAAGGCCGTTTTTGATATGGGCCACCGTTTACGAGTTAGTTGCGAAAATCTAAAAAAGGGACCTGTTACACCTCCCACCCGACCATTAACCTCCATCCATCAGTGTTGTTTTAGACGCCAATCCCTACAACTATTTAACTTATGCCAAAAAACGCTTTTACACGATTTTTTATTTATTTATTTATTTTTGTTAAAGGTACTATTACAGAATACAAACTTTTACATTGCAATCTACATTAAATCATACTTTTTAAATTTATATCCCAATAACCAATTGTACACAGCATTGACATAAAACAACAGTAAACAAATATTTAATCAACTTAATTTAAGAAGTTAAAAAGCTTTGAACAATTATTTTTATTAAAAGAACAAATGGAAGCTAATGATTAAGTGAGTGCTATGAAAAATTCAAACAATGTAGGTTAATTAAATATCACGCAGCAGTGACACTTTAAATTAATTTAAACTACAATTAAAATAACTTTTTTGAGAACATAAGTTAGGTCATACGTAAGAGTGGTGCATTTTTTTTATACATTATTGTTCGTACCTGGTATAGTAAATAATTGGAAATTACGTATTGAACGAGTAGGTACTTTAAAGTTTATCTGTTTTAAGAGTTGATCACAACCACCATTAACTATTTTATGCAAAACACATAAGTCATTCGATAGTCTACACTTTTCCAAACTGACAAGTGAAAAAAAACAGTACATAGATTTCTCAAAAAGTGGCGCTGGATGGACTCAATTCTGTCAATGTGATTATTATAGAAAGGCGACCAAACGCTAGAACAATATTCTAAAATACTTCTAACCAAAGATGTATAAAGTATTACTATTTCCCGTATTTCCCCTATTTTTCCTTCGTTACCTACTCCTTAAGGTTACTCCAAAGGCATGTCAATGCCAGGCTACTGATTGCAGTTTTAGAGTTTAAAAGATAGAAAGAAATATAAATTTATTCGTTAGAGGTTTTAGATTAGCTTTTAAGTAAAGTAAGTAAAGTAAAAAATTGCTTTATTCAAATAAACTTAGTAATTAAGCGCTTTTGAATCGTCTATATTTTTCTACCACCTTTTAAGAAAAATTTTATATGGATCTGATTGTATCCGAAATAAAGTTATTATTATTATTATTTCCAGATGATTAGTAGAGCGTAGATTTACCGATTTGCCTACATGGTAAAATAAGCCTTTTAAAAATTTTACTTTGCTGCATAATATTGCTTTTATTATTTTTAAGGCGTTTCTGAAATAGAAAGTACAGGCCTCGGCACGGATCTTGAGCGGTGACAGTTAATATGTAGAAGTAAGTTTTGTGTGTCATTGGAGGGAGACGTGGTGCGGGGCTACTGCAAACATGCGCAGTAATCCCCTCTAATTTCTCTCACCGCTCAAGATCCATGCCGGCACCTATACTAATCAAGCATCAAATACCTAGGCGAATATTTAAGTAATTACTGAAGTAGACGTTAGAAATTGTTCACGTACCTACCTAGCTTAGCTAGTCCTTATTATAATTGACTGCTAATATTTGTGTAGATAAGTATGTGCTTTCTGGAATGTTTAGTCTTGAATCCGATTAAAAAGAAAAACCCACTTACGAGAAATTGGAATTCTAAGCGGATGAATTCGCAGACGGAAACTAATTTATGATTAATGTCGCCCTACCAGGAATTGAACCCGAGCACTTTGGAGCATGATTTCCATTTACCCATGAAACTTTTACTTTTCTGAGTAAGAAGTAACAAGCCAAATTAAAAAAAATGTTAAAGATCGATGTGCTCGCTGAGAACAGTCACAATTTATTGCCTTAAATGTTTAAGTCGGTCGTATCACCAATGATAGAGACCCATAAATTTGAAACCCTCTAGAACAGACGTTTGTTCAAATAAACATTAAGGAAATTCGCTGTTTAGAATCATCCAGCCTACGCAACGACGACTGATCGGGCTTAGAATTTTAGTAAAGACATGTTCGACATTAGCGTAGGAGATTAATTATTTAAATGTGGTTTTCTAGCAAGAGAGATTTGATTTGAGTCTATCGATTAATAAAGATTTTAGATTATTCAATTGGCCACCCGGCGAGTCAGAGGGAGACTGCCACCGCACCCCCTATGACTGATCGACGGAGAGAGAGCAAGTAGTGAGGGGTTTAGTTGGTAGTGGTGCCTTCTCTCGACCACCCCATCTGGTCAGCATACCTGAGTAGGTAACCTTATGGGGAGTTCAGGAGAAGGCTCTCTCCCTCTCCTCCCTCTGGGGAGAGGTAAGAACCCCCCGGCTCCCCCGCCGAGCCAACAATTTAGGCTCGACGGGGGCGCCGGGGGCGGCGAGAGACAGCACAGGAGTGGCTTCCTGCGCGCTGACCGAGTCCAACATGCCGTTTGGTATACCTAAAGATTGTATTTGCCCTCACTCTAATAAAAAAAAAGGTATCTACTTGGAAAGTTTTAGAACAAATTATAAACTTCATTCCGATAATAAGCTCTATATCACAAATTACCAAATAAAGTCATATAGATAAATAAATAGTTAATTTGGTATTTGTTGTATATTTAATCAAGCGTTACCTGCTATGCTACAGTAAACGTTAAAAAGCCAATTTAATTTTCTGGTTGTTAAGGCCCCTATATACCTCAAGTGGCGCCCTTTATTGATTGTTTTTATTATATTGTTTCTTAATTTATTGCTCGCTAAGTACATGATGTATCGAAAATTCACATGTACAGATTGAAGCTAAGCTTCTACAGTTTATTTACAAACAATAACTTCATTAAAATACAGTTCGTTGATGTAGTAGTTCGCGTATTTTCGATACATTATGTACTTAGCGAGCAATAAATTTAATTGAAATGAGGGCGCCACTTGAGGTATATAGGAGCTTTAAATGTTAAAGTCCCCGTCGCGTCGTCGGTCGGCAGCTTCAACAACACAAGGCGCAAGGGTGACAATTTAGGGTAATAACATGAAATCGACAAACGGCTCTCAGCGGCGCTGTCAGTATGTGGGTGACCTAATTTTTTGCCGAAGTTATGGCTCAACTCATTATGGGGGTACGTCACCCGAAATCCCCGTAGATTTGCACGCATCCCGGCATCCGTTGTGATGTGCACCATGGCCTTTCGGATTGAAGAGGCGTAATTTGCGAGTTTTCTGTTTGACTTGAGAGGGAATTTCTACAGTTGAGAAGGGAGGTTTTCTCTCCCTCCCAGACAAAATATTCGATTATTTTTATAAATATTAAGTACTTACTTAAATATGTATTTATTTTAACGATTTTGTAATTAGGTAATAAATATTGAATTGAAGGGTTTATGGAACAGAAAAATTAACTGTTGCACTCTCCATTTGGAACCATTACTCTACAAACAATAAAAGCACAGCCCCAAACAATATTTATAATCGAACAAACCAGAAGAAAAAGCAAAAATCTTTAGTTAGCAGTTACAACAACAATAAGTTATAAGTACTTAAGGGTAATCTACTAAACTATTAAATCGAACATTAATTTATCTCTAGCGCTTTTTCCATCTCCTCTCTAGACTGTATATCCACATGAATAAATTAGATGTATGAGTAGTGGTAGGGCCCATCCTCCTTATCCAACCATAAGGAAGGTCTGTGTCCCAGCAGTGGGGACATTAAAAATGGCTGATGGTCAAGAGTGGTATAAATTTGATGTAATTAGAGGAGAGGCCCTGCGATCCCGGAGGTTAAACAACTTTCGGTTGTGGCATGGGTGGCCAAAATGTATTATCTCGATTTCCTCCGTGCTTCGCCAATCCGCATTGGGCCTGCGTGGTCGGTTATTATGGCCCATCGCCCTTATCCACCCATAAGGACGGCCTGTGCCCCAGCAGGGGGGACATTAAAATGGCTGATGTTGAAATTAGATGTAAAACTGAAATTAACGAACACCAACCCCCCTAGCATGACAACCGAAACGTGATATGATATAGCGATTTATCACGTTTCACTGACAAAAGACAAGGAGTTTTTGGCGCCATTTAGTCGAGTTTGGTTTGGTGTCTATTTTAATTATTTTCAAATTGATTCATAGTGGATATTGTGTCTTAAAATTGGTGCAGTTATATGGTACAAGTGTCTACGGCGTTGTGTGAAGCTGAGACTTTTATTGAAGTGGTGGCTTCCTCGGCAGAACTAACCGAGTAAACTGTCTTGATATACTTGGTGCCAAATGCTCCAAGCAGCATTGGAATGCGATGCACCCGCATTCTAATGAAAAATTAAACAATATCTACCACTGAACTATTTAACACTTGACACTGGCAAAAATTACTTCCAAGAGGAAAGTAGATTGACATAACAAAAAAAGAAGAAGAAGACAAAAGACAATTGAATTTGACAGTTGAGTGCCGATAAAATGCTATATTACGCGATATATATCGTGTTTCGGTGGTCATGCTAGGGAGGCATGGCCCGATTAATATAACTGTAGCTACTTACAGTTAAATATTGGGTCCTGTGAAATTGGTGTTTTTTTCTCACACACAGAGAACCTTAGGTAACTTCTGTGATTTAATATATTTATCAGTTGCTGGATATTACATTAAAAAATGGCCATAGCCGTCAAGTATGAGTATAATTAAAGTCTATTTATTTTGTTTTTTTAGCATTAAAACAAAACCCTGAAAGTGACTCCTTTTTTGTTAGCGAAAATGTCCTTTTTCCATTATAACTTAGCTTAACTTATTTTTTTCGCTTAAGTTATGTTGCCTAAGTTAGCTTAATGTTCAAATATTTATACATAAAAGTTTTGTTGCAATAGCGTTCACGTTTGTTAACTAAATTATTAAAATACTAGGATGGAAAATGCAATTTGTGAAAAAATCTCCATACAATACGTCAATTTTATAGGTAAATACTTAATATTATAACTTATTCGTTCCCCAAAGGAATGACAAAGAATGGGGAAATCTATTTTTAACTATTGGAGAGTTTTCCTGATGACATTATTGATAAGATCCGCATCGCAGTTGATTTATTGTTAAAAGAAAATAAAATGCGGATACTGTCCGACTGTTACTTCGCCAAATGGAAGAAATAGCTGAAACAATGTGAAATATAAATGGTCCCTTTACAAGATAAGATTGTAGTTTGTATAAATCAACTAAGACTACCTACGTAATTTTGATAACGGAAGTTGAGGGAAACGTGAAACGTCAAAATATCGAGTATCCCTAAATTTTTTTCAAGACAGTTGCTCCAAAATGTGTTTTCGATGACAGTGCTTCGTGCGGTAAGTTAATTTTACCGCACGCCTTCAACGTGCGGTTTTGTTTACGGTTTTTTTTAAATTTCAAAAGGTACCCATAATGTTTTCTCGCAAATATATTGAAAAATAGTATGGCACACGGTTGTTATAGTAGTTTATGATACAAGGTTGGTAAGGAGATTTTTAAAACGAGTTGACGTTTTATAATCGTTACGAGTTTTATAAAATCTTAACCACTGAGTGCCATACTACGTTTCTCGAGAAATATATTTGCGAGAAAACATTATAGGTACCTTCTGAAATAAAATAAAAAACCGTAATCAAAACCGCACGGTGGTGGCGTGGGTAAAATTAACTTTTCGCACGCTATACTTAACCGTAAACAAAAACGCACGGCGTGCGGTAAAATCAACTTACCGCACGCTGTACTGTCATCTAAAACACACATTTTTGAGCAACTGTATAGAAAAGGTTTTTTCAAACTCGTGACGATTCGCATTTAAAAACCACCTTACCGACCTCGTATCATAAACTACTATTCTCGGGCTGGCTTAGGAAATAACGAAAACTTTTCTAAATTGATCGAAGAAATGAATGCCTAAAATAAATTTGTTAACATGATGTTTCATAAAGTACTCAACGTTGTCCTGCTTAATTAAAAACTTTTATTGTTTAGCAGATAATTTTGGAATAAAAATATTATCCAAGGCTTTCGAAATATCTCTAAAAATAAAACGCTCATCAATATATGTCATGTTAAAATAGCCATTTAAAAATAGCATCAAAATGTTTACATCTGGCAGCATATAAGGTACATCACTGCGTGGGTTTCTCCTGGGAATAGATTTATCATATCGCTTGAAGGAAAGGTTTCCAACTTCCTGCACACCCACTTTATAAAAAAACATGCCCCTTACCACACAAGACTAGATATATTGTGTATGTACCTGACGTAAAAAAATGCGAGGAAAAAGTTGACATTTAAAATAATTTCCAAGAAAGTTTGTGATTGTGAAAGATATAATAGAATTTAGGTTAACTAATCTTATGATTACAAAACTTTAGCATTAGAATAGTTTTGGTTGGGCGTTATTAAGTTTATTCTAGCGCTATAAGTTTGGTAGAAGAGTGGATACAAAGTGAACAAAAACTAATTTCAGTGTTGGTCTGATGCTGTAAAATAGTAGTCTGAAAGCTGTCTGAAACTGGTATTGCGCCTTATAAGACTTTTTAATGTCTTTTGTAGATTTTTGAACGAGTCAAACGGACCCGTCTGATTCGTACACTGAAGTTTTCTGTGTCACCTTTAGCATAGTATCTATTATGTTCTAGATACATAATATACTGTCCCCCTTGCTTATAAAGATTATATAGCATATGCATAGTTACACAGTGTTTTGGCCATTTATTTTTATTAAAAAAATAAAAAAGTAAAATTTGTTTATTTCAGACTACCAAGGGTCCATAATATTGTTAGTAACAAACAGCCTACACACTATGTTAGTAAATCAATTAATTAATAAATTAATGTCAAACTTAAATAGTTTGACAGAGACTAACCATTGTGTAACTATACATCTGCTATACAATCTTTATTAGTACGGGGGTAAGTATTAAGTCTCAGAGATGTCAGGTAGTGAGGACACCCTACACGTCTTCGTCTACCCACGTTGTTCCCGACTTCTGAAATGACATTTTGATTGATATTCTTAAGGCCAGGTAACCTAATAGTCAAATTAAAATTAATTTTAGCATTTCTTGGAACTGAGAATAAGATACTTTGCTTATTTATACCTACACAAAAAAAGCATTGTCAAGTCGTGATTTTCAAACTTGTCGAATAGTGGTCGGCGTACTAGCCCAATATCGAAGGAAAACCGCAAATCGATGTATAACCCCCATACTCAAAAGGCCAACATTCTATACGTAGTTTGAACGCTACGCTTACTATTAATGCTTAAATATGAGCAATATACCATTAAATCACATGTCGCAAACTTATGTAGATCACAGACTTTGATGTATTGTATGGAATCGAGAAGTTTACGGTATGTAATTTTAATGTTTACTGCTTATTTTAAAGCTTTAATATTGAGCGTAGAGTTCAAACGCATAGAATGTTAGCCATTTGAGTAGGGGCTGGATAGTTATTGTTTGGCACACGTATACTTGACGTCAAAACAATATTTTTCATTCGCAATTCAAAAAAACTCCCTTAGGAGAAGAGTTACGTTACAACGTAATTTTTTGGATGGGATATTTTTTTGTTCTGAAACCTATCGTATGTGGTAATATATGACATCATTACATTTCAGCCACTTTATTTTAAATTAAACCAAAAAAAAGGTTTTCTCATACAAAAAAAGATGACGTCGAAACTCTGAACAACATTGTTTTGACCTTAAGTATACGTACGCCAAACGGCTATTCTGTACATCGATTTGCGGTTTTTTTGCGTACACCTAGTACTATAATAATAATAATAATAATAATAGCCATAATACGTACGCCAATCGGCTATTCTGTACATCGATTTGCGGTTTTTTTGCGTACACCTAGTACTATAATAATAATAATAATAATAGCCATAATACGTACGCCAATCGGCTATTCTGTACATCGATTTGCGGTTTTTTTGCGTACACCTAGTACTATAATAATAATAATAATAGCCATATTACGTACGCCAATCGGCTATTCTGTACATCGATTTGCGGTTTTTTTTTTGCGTACACGGCCTAGTACCTACTATAATAATAATAATAGCCATAGTATCAGACATCCTTCGTTTTTAAGTTCAGTATTTGGTTTTGCTTATTTTTTTCAGGTCTAATTGCCATTCGACAAAGGCCCCCTCCAACCATTTCCATTCATATTAGTCCTTCGCCACTCCGTGTCACTCCTGCGACTTCTCTTATAACGTCATCCCACCTTTTTTGTAGACCTCTCGTTTTATGGTACCATCACGTGACAATTTTACTCCATTTCTCCCTTCCTCTCATCATATGGCCAGCCCATCACCATTTGAGCTTTCTTATTTTATATGTAACGTCTTGGACTTTGGTCTTGTGTCTAATATGGTGGTAATGTAGTCTATCTAATTTCTTTACATTCAACATACTTCTTTCCATTGTATGTTGGCATGTTGCTAGTTTCTTTGTGTTAAAGCCCAAGTTTGACTGACATACATTAGTACAGTACTCCCAAATTAATAATGCACTTGCAGATCTTCGCTTATTGTCGTATTCCCGGAAACATCCGAATTATTATACATAATTCTACTAAATTATGCATGAAGAAGATGCACTTAACCACTCTATATACATATCGTCTTCCGACGCTCGGAGAATACGACTGTTGCCGAACAGTGACGAAGATTTTTATGCGCATTATCACTTTGGGAGCACTGTACAGGTACACCTAGAACTAGAAGCAGTTCATAAATTCGCAGAAAACGGATATGGATGAGTCTTCATCAGTCATTTTAAACCGACTTCAAAAAAAGGAGGAGGTTCTCAATTGTATGTTTTAATATCGTTATTCGCGCGTATCTTCGACATTTTAAATGTGCCCACTGCCATGGACCAATCATTGCCATTTCATTGCCAGTCCATGCTATTTCTGGTTCACATGCCTTCCTGATGGGAGGATCCTTCTTAGATGGGAAGTAACCAAAACTGCAGCCTGAAAATGCAGCCGGGCAACGGCTTAACGTGTCTTCCGAGCACAGAGGAGCTCGAGATTTTGAAACCATTGCGAAATCACAGGGCTAATGAGCTAACTCACTGTGCCATCGAGCTTCCCATACCTCCATCGATGAGTAATGAGAAGTAATGGAAAAATACACTTTGGCCCTCATAAAAAGTCGTGTCATTTCCTTCTACTTGCAATATCACTACGTGGTACCGCAATAATGCATTTCGCAAGTCATGCACCGAAATTGCGAAATGTAGACTATGACTACGACACATGACAAATGACATTCTGAGATTTATTATAAGAAATTAAACTTAACTTTGCCGGTTTAGAGAGTCGGTATGAGAATTGAGTCTTGAATTAAGAATCTATTGAATAAATACATTTTTAATTCTATATGAAATACTTGTACACATTTCAATAATAAAAAGTCCTATTTTACTTAGAACTTGTTATTGTAAAATAATCCAATAGGATTATTTTATAATAACGAATGCTAGGTATTTTCTGTCAAAGCAGATGCATTCAATATCAACCTTATGTGAAGTTTTACCACAAAAGCTCAAAGAAATGATATTGCCTTTTACTTTGTGTGACTTGAACCCAACTTAAACCGCTTTAAATCGTATTATATATTTATATTTAAATATGATTATGAAAACTGTAAAAGCTATGAATATTCATGTTGCTTTTAATGATTCATGAAAATAAGGTGTGAACGCTTGCATTTTTTTTCGTATCGCCTTCTTATGAAAGAAATGAATAAAACCACATAAAAGCATTAATTCTGTACTAAAAACTTCATTTTTAAGCTCTACGGTGTAAAAATTTAATGTATCTATAAAAGAAAACGATGAATAAGTTTCTGCTAAAACTCTATTTAAATCGACATCAGCAATTTTTAATGTCCCCACTGCTAGGGCCTGTGCCCTACATTGAGAGGCCTGTGCCTCCCTTATGAAAGGATTGCAGGCCCAATACGGATTGGTGGGTGTTAACGACTGCAAACGCAGCTGGGACCAACGGTTTAACGGGACTTTCGAAGCACGGAGGAACTCGAGTTAGTAAATTTTTGGTCACACTCCCCATGACTAACCCTTGCGAAAGTTGCTTAACCTCAATCGCAGGGTCAGGCGCTAAACCACTGCATCGCCGAGGTCCTCTACGCTATCGCCACCGTGCTCCTCTTTTTAAATAAGGATTTATTGACCGATCGTGCGCGAAGCATCTCCAGTTCAACTTGGGCAAAAATGCTTTCGTATCTACACATAGAAGTCTTTGGCTTTCGTATATGTCCTTCCGGTGTGCAGATGTCCGTTTGTTCTCCTCTACAGGTCGCATTTTTCAACCGATTCTCGGGAAATTTTGTGAGCAGGTTCGATAATTATATTATATATATAATTTTATGGTCGATTCAGATTTTTGATTTATTCTCAAAATAGCGGAGTAAAAAATCATATTTTTAAAAAATTATCAAAAATAACACAAACCTTTTTTGTTAGCGGTGCAAAGCAAATTATTATTTTTAGAAAACTTCATAGTTTAAATCAATAAAAACATTTGTGGCCTATATTCGAAATTTGAAAATAATAAGGATGTGACAGAATTTATGACGTATTTAATTTGTTTTTAAACAAACATTGTTTAAGAACAAAAAAGTTTTAATGTGAGGGCTACAGCTCACGGAGCCACTAGTAAATAATAGACAAAATTAGTTCTTTTGCATATTTGCCTCTAAAACGCAGCATCCTGGAAAGTTTACTATAACTTTCATACTTAGAAGTCTAGAAACGTTAAACCGTTGTCATTTTTCTTTTGTGAGATTCCCCTGAAAATTGCAAGCGCAGTCACGTAGTAGCAAAATTGTTTTTTTATGGACTTCCCAAAATGGTATATACTTACTCGGTTTTATGTTGAACTTGTCCTTGTGTTCCATAATATCTTTAGTACAGGAAAAAGGGGCTTATTAACTTTTTTGGAAGTCAATATGTGCATAGTTTGTTTCTCCGGGAATGCCGGAAGTGGGTAGTGAAATATGGGGACTTACATTTATTTCTTCAAATACGGCAAAGACGTCATTACAATGTTTCTATTTTAATTAAGTTAAATGTAGACATGGAGAGTTTCATAGGTTCTGGATTATTAAGTTCATCGTACCTTACCTATATCTACTTGTGTTCCAGTTTTATAAAGTCTATTGAATAACAGTCAGCCCAATTTATGTTACGTACATAAGTACGTAAGTAATATTTAATCAAAGTAATAACAAAAGAAGGCTTCTATAATACCAAGTGTCTCTTTAGGTTACGTATTAGTGTCATCTTTTGTTGTTTTGTGTAATACAAAAAGGGACCTCTTTCATTTTGACACTTTATACTGTTGACCTTGCACGTCAACGTCAGGGGTTGGAGTAGGAGCAAGAAAACAATGGAAAAAACAATTCTTCGTAAAACCGTCTCTGTAAATCATTGTTCTATGGACTTTTTATATACTTATGAACTTACTGGTTTCTTTTAAGCCTTTGCTTATGTACTTTCTGGGCGGAAAATTGCAATAATTGAGGTGCCTCTTTTATGTTGATGATATTTCAGGCATCCGCTTAAAGCGTTATGCAAATTCTTTTGTAACACAGACTTTAGAAGACTTGGTGTTTGGCGATGTTTACTTAAAGTTACGATGTAGGTTTCAACAACCTGTTATAATATTAACAGTGTATGTTAGATTATGATTTCTATGTATTCTGTATTACTATTAACAATGTAAGGGTTTATGTTTAATTCATCAACGCCCGGATAATAATGAAATATCTATTGTGTCTCATTTTCCGGGCGTTAAAGGGTTAAAGCAGTAGATAGTATTTTATAAATAACTAGCGGCCCGCCCCGGCTTCGCACGGGTACAATGTAGTTACTAATGTGGTGAGTGTGAAGTTATTAGACTATACTAACGATATTTATATATAGTGGTGGCCACATAATTAAGGACGCCAGTCGATTTTCATACAAACGAAGTAACGGAGCATTGCTTCTCCGCCAGGGGTTGACCAAGCGGTGATCTGGTGATGACCATCCAGGGAGTGAATGGAGGAGATCCAGATTTCTATACACACCCAAGTGATCTGGCCAGCATTTTAAGAGATGTAAGGATATGTTTAAAAAAACCGCGAATATTGCATAAAAATGTATGAAAATCTTGCAACTGAAAATTCTGATGCTTACATCTCTTGGAAAGCTGACCAGATCAGTTGGGTGTATATTGCGATCTGAATCTTCTCCATTCACTCCCTGGATGGCCATCATCAGATCACAGCTAGTTCAATCCCTAGCGGAAAACTACGACTTCAAAATAACTTCGTTTGTATGAAAATCGACTTGTGTCCTTAAATTACGTGGCCACCACTATATGTATATACGACGTACACAACTTACGCAAGGGGTGTTATAAGTTTGACCTGTGTGTGTCTGTCTGTCTGAGGCAACCTAGCTCCCAAACTTATGGACCGATTTTGATGCGGTTTTTTATGCATAGTTTAAAAGATGTATGTGTACAGACGACGGGACTCCTAAACCATTGATCTGATTATGATGAAACTTTGGTGAGTTGTTCTGCTTACGACCGAGAAGGTCCCTGGCTCACGGAGCATTGCAATACGCATGCCGGGTGCAGCTAGTTATAAATAAAAATATGTTGTGCATTATCAGGATTATCAATCTCGATCATCCAACACTTCTCTATAATATAGGTACAACGTGTTACAAAAATACCCCTAATGCCGAATATAGTATAATTATAGGGACCATCAAACTGAACAACTTTTAATATGGGACCAACTCTGAAATCGCGGAATAAAAATCAGCTATTTCATACAAAAATTAAAATCCAAAATATCAAAATGTATGAAACAGCTGATTTTTTTTCGCAATTTGAGAGTTGGTCCCAATAGTAAAAGTTGTCCAATTTGATGGTCCCTATATACCATATTCGACATTAGGGGTATTTTTGTAACATGTTGTATAACTACCATATCTCTCGTCATGTTATCCGGTTGCAAAATAAAAAGACTATTCGGCGAGCTGACTCTCGAGCAGGCGACATTAAAACTGGCCATGGGAGAAAGAATTACTGCGAAGATCTACACCAGCCGCTCTTAAACTTTGTCAAAATCAAATGCACAAAGAAGTTTCAATTCCGACGTCGAAGTCAAAAGCCAAAAGTACCCCAAAAGTAGCTTTCTATCACTTTTTAACCCTGTTAGGTAATAAATATTAAAAAAATACGAAACACGTATTCAATTAATTTTGTGAAAGAATGTCTATGCCAAATTTCAAGTCAATCGGGCCAAGGAATCGCGTTCTCCCCTACAAACTTTGCCACCCTGTTTGACCCCTTTAGGGGTTGAATTTCGCAAAATCCCGTCTTAGTGAGCACCTACGCCCTAAAAGAAGCCCCCATGCAAAATTTGAGACTCCTAGCACTTGTAGTTTCTGAGATTTCGTGATCAGTGAGTGAGTGAGTGAGTGAGTGATTTTCCCTTTTATACAAGGTGTTACAAAAGTACCCCTAATGCCGAATATGGTAGATAGGGACCATCAAACTGAACAACTTTTACTATGGGGCCAACTCTGAAATCGCGAAAAAAAAAATCAGCTGTTTCATACATTTTGATATTTTCGATTTTAATTTTTGTATGTAACAGCTGATTTTTTTTCGCGATTTCAGAGTTGGTCCCATAGTAAAAGTTGTTCAGTTTGATGGTCCCTATCTACCATATTCGGCATTAGGGGTACTTTTGTAACACCTTGTATAGATGTTAATCTTACAAAATTGTCTAGTGATCGTAATCTCTATTATAAACAATATTTGTAACTATAATATATTTTCCTTTAAGAATATTTCATATTGCAGTTGCAGATGAAACCGGCGGGCGTCGAAGTGCATATTGTGTCTGGAGAACTGAAAGCCGATAAGTACTTTTACTTACTTGCGAACATACTTGTTTGCCATCCGGTATACGTGGAATAGCTTTTGAAAGGATTCTACTAAGTCTTATGTGATGTGGTATAAGGTACCTACCTACCTATGCAATAACACTAATCTAAAAAGCAAATTACCTCAAAGCTAAGTTCGTGCGCCATTAATTCCAAGAGTTTTTCGACAGATCGTTGACATTTTCAGTAAATTAAAGCTAATTTAATCAAAATGCTGATGACCTCCTACCATAAAAACTCGAATAACCTAAAAACTAGCGAGTAACTTTGAAAGGAAAGTTTTTTTATTGATAGTGGTTTACTTTGGGAACTCTGTAGATTGACATCATTTTGTTGATAGCTCAACTCTTAATAGGACTACACATCACAGGGAGCCGCTATGGGGTCGAATGTATTTGACCTCAATGGGATCGACTTAAGGGAAACAATATAACACCCTGCATTTCGCCCCAAATCCGGAAACCATTTTGATAATTAATCCTTTTTAGGGAATTTTATTGCGCATCTCTTAGAATCAGATAAAATGTTTTTCCTTCATTACAGTACTTATTGCTAATTTTGTCAGGGAAAAACTCAGTTCAGAAAATTGCGGTTAGCAAAACAGACCTAGGTAAGTATACTAAGTTCTATTACAAGAAAAGTTAGTTTATAGAAAATCAATACTCAGTTTCTTGAAATGAATTAATTAAATGAATGAAAATTTAAGTATTTGCAAAAGACATAGTTTCACATGTTGGTAAATTATAATTATCTTGCTTTTTAACATGGACTTGATACCGATAGCCAAATCTGAAGACAAAGAAGTGCTTTAAAAACTTGGATAGTTCGTCGATTTTGTCTCAAACTGCGCATCATTTTGTCTGAAGTAAAGTAATAAAGGATCATCAAAAGAGGAGATTTGCCCTTCCGTCCAGTACGTTTGGTGATTTGGCAACGCATAATATAGATATCAAACACTCCATTTGTTTAGGCTCTTCGGTGAGGTAAACAATGCAATCAACCAGCAAATTGAATGAACAAATCGATACGCTATTCTGGGCATTGGCTTTATTCTGATCCACCGGATGACTATTAGGTACATATTGAAATCAAAACGGATTTTCATTATTTTCGTATTGAAAACGAAATCTCCCAAATCTTTGGTTATGAGACTTATGAGCAAGTTGAGTAGAAGCCAGATTTCTACGCAGTTTATTCGTAGATTTATTTATAAAAGTAAATAGTGGAATAAAATTTATCGTTCTATTATGGGTTTTTAAAAATGATTCTGAGTAAACTGGTTTGAAAAATTTGCCTTAAGTGCAATTTGAATCTCTGCCCATGAGCTTCGCAGCAAAAAAAAAAAAAAAAAGACATCCTGCATGAGTTGTTAAAATTTAAATTCAAAAATTTCATTTTAAAGTTGTTATTTGATTATTACTTTATAATTTAACTATTCTTTAGGAGCTCGGTGGCGCAGTGGTTTAGCGCCTGGCCCTGCAATTGCGGAGGTTAAGCCACTTTCGCAAGGGTTGGTTATGGGATGGGTGACCAAAAATTTATTATTTCGAGTTCCTCCGTGCTTCGAAAGGCACATTAAGGTTAAGTCATTGGACCGGCTGCATTTGCCTTCGTTAACACCCACCAATCCATATTGGTCCTGCGTGGTGGGTAATTATTGTCCATCCTCCTTATCCGCCCATAAGGATGGACAGCATCCTAGTGATGACGGTGGATGGACACCCATTTCCACCCACCCTGCCTTGGGGACATTAAAAATGGCTGGTGTGGAATTTAATTATTATAAAACACATGACTTATTTCTAGGATGGAATAGATAAACTCGAAAAGTTTATCCGGTGTGCACTTAGACGGAGTTACTCATAAGGTTAAACTAATAAGCTTATAATACCCGTATTGAATATATGGGCGTATGCTCTGCTACCCGGTTGAAGCCGGGCCGCGTAGTTAACAATAATAAAACACTGAATTCTTTCTTTATGGTGATAAACACCTTTTATACAAACACTTAGCGATCAAACCATGCAGTCAAAAGGTAATGGGGTGACTCCCTAAAAGCCGTTTAGACAACCATAAGCTGAAATAACACGGAAACAAAAACAATTACATAACTTTTCCGTTGCCCAATAAAAAGCTTTTCGATGAAAAACTACATCTAATGTTTGATTGTGGCAAACATTTGATTTTTTTTTTGTAAATCTAATCTATGAATTATATTTGAAATACAACACAATAAGTACAAAGAAATAGCATTGTGAATGCTAAAATCTCAAAATAAAAAATTATAACGCTTTCTCATCTTAATCCATTGTTTAAAATATCTGTAAAGATATTTCAATTGAATTTCGAGATTATTCCTTGTACATTGGTGAGTGGCGTTGGTTTGCAGCGTAAGAGTTGTTGACGTTCCCACTAGTGATTCGGTAGCTCAGCGGTCAGAGCATTGGACCGGATATCCAAAGGTCGCGAGTTCGATTCCCGTCCGAGAACATGATCTGGTGCGAGACATATTTTTTCTAGTATATTATTTAGTATATAAAAATAGCATTTTGAATGCTTAAATCTCAAAATTAAAAAGTACAAAGGTGTTTAGGTGTGTCTTCATACGATCGCTTTCCAATTCACTTTCACTTTCATCTGACGCATGCATCGAGGCATTCAATAGCGCACGCAGATCGTGAGCTTTCGCTTTTCTCTTGCTCTTTCAACAGAGGCATGCCTCAGGGCAAGCAATACCGCATGCTTTCCTCTCAAATAAGCGTCAAATTTGTATGGCAGGAAGTTGAACGTATAAGCGAACAGTTTGAAGGGAATCAATATTGCATGCGTTTGACGCAAGTTGACTTGGAAGTTGAAGGGACTCGGTGAAGACAGACCATTTCACAAATGAATGGAAATTCATCCAATACCAGCTTGACATGTTGCCTTGACGTCAGCCGGCATAAATTCAATGTTTAGAGACACCGGGTATCTTCAGAAATTGTTTATTCCTAAAACAATGTTGGTTCAATAACTCGAAATTTTGATTTATTGTCATGTTTTCATCGGGACCTTATTGACTGGCAAAGTCCCGAACAAAAGCTCTTTGATCATAATAATTATGGAATTAAAAGCTTTCGAATTTTAGACTTGGATAATTTGGCTTCAGTTGTTATATTGAAGTTATTTAAATATTATTAATAGACTTATTATAGGCCATTGAAGGGTTTACTTTGTTTTATGCTTGGTGAGATGGTTCGAAATCATAATCATAAATTTTATTTCGCTAAAAACACAGTATGATACAATGTGGATGTTATTTAATCGAGTTCAAAACTTTAAAACAAACAAATAAATTTGACGACCTGAGTGGTGCAGTGGTCAACATGCCGGTCTCAACTCAAGAGGTCCCGGGTTCGATTCCCGGCCGGGCAGAAATTGAAATGATAAATTTTAATTTCTGTGACGGGTCTGGGTGTTACTATGTATAATAAGTATATATTTAAAAAGTATATAAGTAGTATATCAGTTGTCTAGCACCCATATTACAAGCATTGCTTAGTTTGGGGCGCTGTGTGAAATTGTCCAGGAATTTGTTATTATTATTATTATTTACTATTGAAATATTTTCTATCGAGATGAAAAATACGAACTGATAAAGAATATTCCATAATAATATACCAACATATTAGTGGTATTGTATTTGCTCTAAAAATTATCTACCCTTCTTGAAGTCTGGTTATAAAAACAGTATTTGTGAGAATTTTGAATAAATATGTTTAAGAAACTACTACATGCCATCATATCAATACATAAATGAACTTAAGTACTGAAACTATGACCGCACTGAACCATATTGAACTAAAAAAAAATAGTTGGGCAAACATCATCTAAAGTTATTCCTTTCAAGTTGAGAGCAATAGTAGTTCTCGAGATATCCAGCTGTGACAGACAGACAGACTGAGTCGCACCATAAGGATTCCTTTTTACCATTTTGGTACGGAACCCTAATAAGTGCTATTATTTGTATTATTTATTCATATTGAACTATGTAACAATACTTTAATACTTATGCGGATGAACAATACTATGTAAATGAACATCGGAACGCCATCCAACAAAGAATCTAGTTTTATCTCGATTCTTCCCGTCTGTCTCCTAATTCTTCCCGTCTGTCTCCTATTTCATATCGCGACGGCGGATCATATCACATTTTTGTCAGGACACTTTATTTATAACTTTTACTACAGTTTCCGTGAAAACAATTACTTAGGAGTGGGAGATTTATCATTTTCACATATTTCTAATGTTTTGTGCTAAAAGGTAAATGCTATTACACAACTGCCCAAAAAAGATGAGTGTATTGTGTTCAGCGTTCATGCATGATTGTATAGTATGTGAGTTTTTTTTCCACCGTAACTTCTAAATGCCGAACTTATAAATGAGTGACACTGGCTATAGATTTATTGAAAAAAGTCAATATGTCAATTTGCATGACGTCATTTTGTAATGTGAAAAAAAATCTCTACAACTTTTACTTGGTTCGAATTTTACAACTGTTTTTTGCTACTCGCTCAGGAAGTTATAAGTAATTTTGACCTAAGTATAACAAAATCCCCTCCTCGAAGAGGCTTTTATTAGCTTTGATTCGGTAGAAAAACTCTTTTCTCTACGAAATTAACATGAATAAAATAGTTTGTGTAGTCTCCACGCAGTCCGATTAATCGAACCAACAGGAAAAAAATCCGAGTAGTCCGATTAATCGGATAAAGCAATCGGACTACGCGGCCAGAGGGGAAGTGACGTATCGTTTTGGAGATACCTATTTAGACCTTAAACTTTAAAGCCCCCGGCTCACCTCCTAGACGAGGGGATATTTAGTGTGTTCACTCCCTATAAGCACCCGAAACAAGTTTCTGAAGGAACCGCTTAGTTGTCCGCTCGCGAACTTAACGTGACTACTAAGACTAATACTATAAGAATTTCGTAAAAACTCGTACATAGTTCAATGCGGAAAAAGCTTTAGTAGTGTCATGTTTCAATAAAATTTGTTTTTAATTAATCATAACACTTGGTACAAACATCGTCAGTGATTTCAGAGAGTCCATACTTATTTCAACAAAAGCTTTGCTTGATTTAATGCAATCGTGTTTCCCAAGTTATTTATTATCCTCAACAGATATATACTGTTTGACAATAAGTAAGTGCATCTGTCTGGTCTACAGTTATATTCTGAAAATACTTACACAATATAAATTTGTATTCACTTTGGTAAGTGTATTAATAATTGTGTAATTTTTCAAGAATTCTTTTATAAGATCGTGTTACTACCTATCTGATGATGATAATGACTACCTATCTAAAAAGGTTTAATTTACACAGATACCTACAATAATTAACAATTAATGTACAGACAGATACAATATTTGTCAAAACTAGGTTCTTCCATAGCTTTTATAATGTTTTTAAAAAAAATATACGGAGTGACAAGTTTAACCCTTTAATGCCCGGAAAATGAGACACAATAGATATTATATTGTTATTCGTCTGCATGAATCCGCTCGGTCGTTGATGAATTAACACCCGTTTGCAAGCTAAAGAATCGCCTAAGTCTTTTCCTAGGTACAGCTCGACCAGATAATTAGGCCAGCTATGTTCATGAGACCGTTTTATTTTGGTCGAGTTGAAATGAAAAGACTTAGGCGATTCTTAAGTTTAGAGCAATCGGGTGTAAGAGATGTAAAGACAAACCTTATCTCAAGGTCTCTCCAAAGTCCAACTTAAAGACGCTAGTACTATTATTGATTCTGATGGTTTAAGTATTTTTTTTAAATGTCAACCTTTACAGTGACTTATATTATTTATAACCATTAACACCCGTTTGCACTAAACTTAAGAATCACCTTAGTCTTTTCCTAACAACAACTCGACCAAGATAAATAGGCGCATAAAAGCTAAGTTAATGACACCGTTTTAATTTGGTCAAGTGTAGTTTGGAAAAGACTTAGGCGATTCTTAAGTTTAGTGCAAACGGGCATAAGAGCTCCGCCATGCTACCCAACGAGAAAAACTCAGCGTTACCTAAAAATAATTAAAGTTAACAATATGACTCCCTTCTTTACCCTTTACTTCTTTTTGTCTGAAATAAAATATTTTCTTTCTTCTTTCTTTAAAATTCGAGTTATTTTTCTGACTAGAGCTTAAAGACCGCTGTACTCTTTAATTAAAAGTAGACGTTAAAATACACTCACCGAGATTTGCCAGAATAGAATGGCTGGTACGAAACATGTCAAGTCCGAATTGTACAGCACTTGTAATGGGAAGAGCGAATATATCCTGGATTTATGAGCACATTATCGTCTGCAGATATAAGGGGAGCCATGGTTGATTATTATGGTATTATTGAACCGTGACTCATGTGCTTATAAAAGTGATCACGTACATACATTATTACATTGAGTGATTTGGCACAGATAAACTTGTTGTTGAATATCGTTGTAACGTGATAGGCGAGTTTAAACTTAAAAGTACGGAGCGATGAGACTTGTTAAAAGTTATGGAGAGCACTTCACCGCAACTTCACCGACTTTATTTTGAATATTATTGCATAAGATTTTTGCTGAATGAAACTACAAAATCACTCAGGTAGGCAAGTAGGAGTGTGGAGGTTGGCTTTACAAGTGTTCACAAACGTCAGGTATAAAGCGAAACGACTTGTTTTGTATCATAAGTATGATTGAAAAGTTTGACCAAAAATAATTAAACAGAGATAAAAGGCGATAAGTATTATCAATAGAGGAGCTCGATGGCGCAGTGGTTTAGCGCCTGGCCCAGCGATTGCGGAGGTTAAGCAGCTTTCGCAAGGGTTGGTCATGGAATGGGTGACCAAAATGTATTATCTCGAGCTCCCCCGTGATTCGGAAGGCACGTTAAGCCGTTGGCCCCGGCTGCATTTGCAGTCGTTAACACCCACCAATCCGCATTGGGCCCGCGTGTTGGGTTATGGCCCATATCTTTATCCACCCAGAAGGAAGGCCTGTGCCCCAGCAGTGGGGACATTAAAAATGGCTGATGGTTTAAGTATTATCAATTACTTAATGAAGTTATATTTATACCTTGATAGAGCGATCCGACGTGCATAAAAAGCTACGACTCTTTGAATCAAACTTTTGGTCGAACTGCTTAAAACTGTAGTCAGCCTTATAGACTTATGCATTCAGCAAATAAATTTGGTCTAATATACCTACTCTTTACCTTTACATGCTTTTTGACGAACTGTTTAATTAAATCTTGACTTTGTCAAGGCCAAAAAACACAATTGTACATCACCTAACATTGAATAATCGAGCTTAAATTAAATTTATTACCCACCCCATGTTTTCGGTGTCGTGTTAATTAATGGGATTCTGTTCATTTCCATATTTTAAAATGCGCTGATTGAGCACAGATGCAGATTCATCTTTCTTTATTAAGTTATCATCACTTCCGTGGTTTGTTAAGGAATTGCGCAAATTGAATGGGGCTTACTCCTTTCCGTATATTTTATATTTTAAAGGAATGAGTGAAGTGAGTTTTGGTCAGGAAGCTACTTCAAAGGTATTTTTGTGCCTCTATTATTCTTATTGCAGGGTTATGGAAGTTAAGGAAGGTATGCCTTTACATAATCTCTGATATTTCGTACTTACCTGTAAAATCTCACACGCGCAAGCACAATCACTCAGATACGTACACACACCCTCTCATACAAGCACTTACACATGCATGCGCGTCACACACACTCACACACACTCACTCTCTCTCCCACACACACACACACACACACACCTACACACATACACACACACACACACAAAGCAAATAAATTGAAATTGAAAATCAGCTCACATAATAAACATTTTTAAACCGAACCTCGTGCTCCGCAAACCTATGTTGCAGGTTTGCGGAGCTCAATGAGGACGCTGTTGCGAACTTCTACTTGCTCCTCCTTTGTGTTCGTTCGCATAGGATCATAAAATGCGGAGCACGCACTGAGGTTCGCACACGTACGTTCACTATGGCGCCCTGTTGCAGGTTCGCGAACCTAAGTGGGTAGTGTACCCACTCTAAAATGTAGATGAGATGAGCAGATTGAAGAGGCAAGGAGAGCAAACGCATTTCAGTCCTGTGCGTTCCTTAATTTATTTTTGAATGTAATTGTTAGATAGTCTGTTGACTAAAGATGATGTTGACTAAAGATGATGTTGATTATTATGATTAAAAAAGAAATAAACTCTGTCTCATGTTACTGATGATATCATCAGTACCTATTACAGACATAAATACAGCTACATTTTCCGATGTAACTAGATCTGCAAATGAATGCATTATGATATGACCATAATACAAAAAGCGCACATGCGGAAAGCAACAAACAAGTTTATAGTATAGAACACAGAACTAATACTTAAATCGAACAGAAGTAAAACTCAAACCACTGAGCAGAAAACAGACCCTCTAACTTGGTGCTGCAAGATTTATATTATCAAGAATACAAGGGCTCGATCACATTTTTTTTTAACTCCTACATAGTTTTCAAGGTCGCAAATGTAATGTATTATTTACAACCCTGACAGTGCTATTTGACGCATAAGAAATCAAAACTCTTTGAATTAATTATTTCCTGCTATAGTGGAGTATACCGACCTGACTACTGGACGTAGTGCTTATAAAACTTTTCTGTGCTACTTGACTAATATTATAAACAAGTTGCAATCACTTGCTGGCAGAACAGAGACAGATCGAGCGCTGCGTGCGAGAGAGACGCGACTTCCCACGCCCCATCCTCACGCCCGCCCCGTCTTATCTGTATGTTTTGCAATTATAGGACGCAGGACGAACAAGCTTCGTGTCTGCACTCCGTCATTTCTGTATGTTTTGCGTGGCGACGTCTCTATACATTTTGTATAGAACCGTTGTAAAACGGGCCTCGCCACGTCTGCGCCCAGTCTGCGCCTTGTCTACGCCTTGTCTGTGACGGTCGTCTTTTCTGTGTGCAGCTTGCGGCTGAACTTCATCAAACAAACGTCACGGTGTACGGTTCGTGTGTATTTCATCTGCAAATTCTGCAATGACAGATTAAACAGTGAGTAATCTTCTCAAAGCTTCATATTTTAAGGTGGATGAAACCATGTTCAAACTGCGCAAGCAATCTATCAATCATAGATTGTGTGCTCAGATTGAGCATGTGCCGTTTGCGGGGCGCAGTGGATTTCAGCAATTTGCCTCTGTTCGATGACGTATTACTACTAAAGAATAAACACAGATAGGGTCTGTTCAGCGCATGCGTGCTGTAAAATTTAATTAGCCGTGCGTGTGAATAGTAAGTAGATGTACCAACATGATACGGGATTGCAACCAAGATGTTTATCTTCTGACAGTTGTACACACAACTGTAAGCAGGAAACTTAAGCTACATAAAATTTTAACCATCCTTAAAGTACATTAATATTATCATATTATAAGAGATGAATTCAATATTCATTCTGTCTAGTCTGCTACAAGCACTTGTGAATGTCAAAGAAGCTACGCCATAGGTTCGCAAACCCTAAGCGGGAGACCTTGTAACGAGAAGAACCGGCAAGAAACTCGTCAAAGATTGCTTTTTTCTCCCTGAATATTTCATACAGAGTCGTTAAAATTGACTGCATTTAAAGTGAGGTCATTTTTCATCAAAATAATTATCAAAGTTTACATTTAATTAAATGGGTAGGTTTTGCAATTGATTAACTAGCTACATATCGGATATGTAATTGTAAGAGCAAATAACTTTCAACTAGTTGAGAAATCACTGTCTACTACTCTAACATTGGTTTATTTATGGCATTTTAAGTTTTCAGCTTGAAATATCATTGCGAAGCAAGAAAAGTGCTTCGCATCTGAAAATCCGTGCATGATAAAGAATACAAGAAAAGTTATCGAATCTTCTTTCTTGGAAAATAAATTCTAGCTCTAAAACTGACGTAACAAGGTGTTTACAAAGCAGTATACACCAATAATCGAGTGTGTAATTACTTCGCTGTATCTTCGCGAATACCAAAGGCTTTCAAAAAGGAAATTCAAAATAAAAGTTGGGCCCATAACACGCGTGCGAGAAGATACGTGCTCTGCAGGACAAGTGGTGAAAAACGGAATCAATGCTTTTCTGGTGAAGGGGATTTGTAGGGGCGCGTATTCTATGCCGCGTATACACTGATGACACGTTATATATGCAATGAAAGAATTTGCCACATTGCTGCAATGTGTCATGAACGGTAACAAATTCGCACAAACAGTAAAGTAATTAGAGCGCGGACGATTGTTTCGGAGAAGTCAGTCAGTAAGTTCACGAACCAAAGATAAGATCATGTTCGTGCGTGTAGGATGCTATGTTACATCATTCATACTGGGCTGTTCACGAAATCTACTTTTTACTATTGTAGTTGTGGTTGATCACTGCATACCTTTAATTGTCAATTGATTTTTGGAATACTGGATCATTTAGTAAAAATCTATCGGTTATTTTGTTAGAACAATAAAAAAAAAAGTTATCCTTTTTGTATACAAAGTCAAATCGTTGTCGTTAAAAATTACGAAAAACGTCGATTGGAAGTTTATTTTTATGTATTTTTATTGTGATTGATTAGGATTTTTTTACAGAGTTACCAAGCCATTTTTAATATTTTGTACGGTTATTGTGTTTCTTTGTTTCTTTTTCAGTATATAGTAATTTTTATGTAAAATTTTATATCATATTTTCTTCACACTGGAAGCTCAAACATCAATATTATCGTCTCGAGCGCGCGATGCGTCCAAACCGTGAACGCAACATAGAAGGCAGAATGCCACATTTTTGTTACATTGCACCAGTCTGTACGCACCTTAATGCTATTCGAACTCGGTCCTTGTCTCTTTTGACTTGTTGGAGATTAATGCGGGTATCACCGGAAGTGGGGTGAAACTTATTCAAATTCCGATAGGTGTGGCTTCTTTGATATTGGCGCAAATCAGGAAATCAATCGATGTTTTGTTGTGAATGTTAATGGAAAATATTTAAAGGGGGCTTTAGATCAAATGATTGAAGTTATTGAAAAGTTCACCTTTTCGTATGCGATAAATGCCAATGTAGAGATCGTTTTAGTATTGCTTAAATATTATTTGCCTAAATTATACTAAGAACTTTAATATTAACTACTTACAGACCTTTCCACTCGTAATAATAATTTTGAGTGTCCATTTTTTTTTCTTACGAGATAAAAAAAATATCTTGTTTATTTCAAAATAATTAGCTAAAAAAATATTTAAATAATAATAAGTTTTATAAGAGTAATTCGAATCTTAGTAACTAATAGCAAATGTAACCACTTAGGTACTTACATACTTTACTGAATATAAAAACCACAGAAGAATACCTTCATCATAATTATTTCAAGTGAAAATCTAATTTCCCACGTCATTTTCCTCAAAAAGCTGACAAATCTCTCCCGGAGCCAACTTTAGCTCTTTTATCGAATCCGGCGCTTCGCAAATCGCACCAAATTATATGGAGACATAAAATAATTTTATGCTATGACGACAGCTGTATGTTAGGCTTCTTTCCCACGGTCACACGTTTTTGCAGCCTACGGTATTTTGCAGGACCCGGTTTAGTAATGTACGTGTTTCAATACTAAAATTCAAAGTCCTTTAACGGCAACATCTCGTTTTTTGCAGGATCCCGTTTGCAGGATGCTCGTATTGACACTGCACTGTTAGTAGTGAAACATGTACCTACTAAACACAATCCTGCAGAAAACCGTACCTGCAATAAGCGGGATGTTGCAGTGAGAAAGTGCTCGTAATATACATAATGTATAGTGTACATAGAATTGAAAATTTATCTTTCGTTTCGCAACTGGAATATTCTTACTTCGTATTATACTTTAACGATGTAATTCTCTGTATCTTTTTCTGAGCCAAGCCACTGATTTGATTTTAGAATAATAGATTTTTAGGGTTCCGACCCAAAATGGTATAAAAGAATCCTTATGATGCGACTTTGTTTGTCTGTCTGTCACAGCTGGATATCTCGAATATTACAAACGCTATCAACTTGAAATTTGAAATAGTTTTAGATGACGTTTGCCCAACTATTTTGCAAGAATAATATCTCTGAAGTTTGCATAGAGAAAAATCTGAAATTATTTTATGTGATAGAAGTTTATATAAAGATTACAGAAAAAATAAAACGATGACTCTAAATAGTAAACTTTTTAGAATGATGGTACGGAACCCTCGGTGCGCGAGTCCGACTCGCTCTAGACCGCTTTTAACTATAATTATTAGCTTAATAAAAAGAGATATTGAGTAATACGAAACAAACTTTCGGCTTTCAACGCAAATAAGGCTATATTTAAGATGCCTTATTCAAGTTCCTAACTTAAAATTGAAGTATTTACTGTCGTTAAGTAAGGGTCAAATAAATATGTCTATAAATACATAATAATCATCCTTAGGTGAACTCGAATCACAAATATTAAAAGCATTAAAACTTGTTACCGAGCCTCACATAAAATGCCAACACCCATTTTCTATCAATACCCAACTATGCCTCAAGGAAAAGACAATATCAACGGAAAAGTAATGCATTCATTCGGGAATTTTATCTCCTGAAAGAGTAAAGTAAGTAGCTTAAGCACTTGTGTTATGGAAACCAGAGCCAACGGTGGAACTACAAACACCCAGACCTGAGCAAATATAGAAAAGTTTGTTTTCTAAATTGACCCAGCCGGGGATCGAACCTCAGAGATGGTGACACCTTGAAAACCGGCGTACAAACCACTCAACCACGGAGGTTGTCGTATTGCTATTACAGCGTAAAATTGTTTCTTACAAATATCACAGATAACTTCGTCACTGTTTTTCATTTTCTTTTACTTATTCTGACTTGTTAATACCCACGCTCATTATTGAATGCCCTAATCCAAATCACATTTGGGTATTGAAATGAGATGGTAACGAATACTTGAGTGAATTCTGCGAACTGCAAATGAACATTTATTACGGTTATCTGATTTACATGAATACTGTTACTGACTGGTTAGGTACTAGTTTTAGCTCATTTTATTACCCTTATATACCTATTATGCGTGTAACTTTTAAGCAACTACAAAAATGTTTCGCTATGTGTGTGTACTCTTAGCACGAATAAACTTTTTGTATCAAGTTTAACTGGACAACTTTGCAATGTACTTATGGATATATTTTGTACAGCGCCACCTACTAATGTGGATATTAAAATTTCTAATATAAAAAGGATTTGCTGTGTTCATTAACCTTTGATTAGGCGCATGGGGTTAGGGCGAATTCAGATTGAGAAAAAAAATTGAGTTTAGATTGCGCTCGCACACTTTCTTGCTTACTTTCTCCAGCGGGATAATCAACTCAGCAACAGCCAACACATTATAGTGTACGAACTTGCCGCTATACTCTTGTGAGCCAGAGTGATGGGTCACCATGCGACCACATACGTCGCACAATCGAATTCGGTGTTGGTTTGCGCACGATCTAACTCCTGAGGATGCTCCGTGTTGGGGCGAAACACGTGTAGAGTAGTCTAATTGGTGAAGGTGCAAGGTGTGTTGCTGTCTTGCTAAATGCTGATATTTGTGCACTGATTTTTTGTGGTGTGCATAAGGCATTTTTTTTGCGGGCGGGCGGGCGGTGCGTCTTGCATAATTATATTTTTTCGGAAATAAGCTACATATTATATTTCTTTTTTCACAATTGTTAATTTATTTGTCAACAACAATTAAAGGTACTATAGGTACTGTGTTGGATGCAGAACACAAAAATCTGCTGAAGCATGCACCTAATGCTCATATAAGTATTTTTTTAACTTTAAAATCGGAGTTTAGATTTGTTATATTTTTACGCCCTTATTAATAAAGATTGTATGGCAAATGTATAGTTACACAGTGTTTTGTCTCTTTATATTTAATGTCAAACTTAAATAGTTTGACAGAGAGTAACCATTGTATTACTATACATCTTCAATTATTGTAAGTGGGTTATGACCTTATAAGACCGCCGCTTATAAGCATTTTTTTGGTTCGTAATAAAACACTTAGTTTTTATAATACATACTTTGATTTATTTATATCTAATACTCCTTTTTGACTTAGTTTTGGGATCACTAGAGACCCCATACGACTATGTGATTTTTTTAATGCGCCTAATAAGGGTTAAATCATGGTTACCTGAAGACTTGGGAGGTTTTAAATCCAGTAAAGTAACGTATAACACCCAATGTCGAAGTCGAATTTACAAAACCTTTTATTATGAGTATACTTATTAATATGATAACTTATTAAATCAGGATTTGCAAAACGTTAAAAATAAATCTATATATATAAAAGGGAAAATCACTCACTCACTCACTCACTCACTCACTGATCACGAAATCTCAGAAACTACAAGTGCTACGAGTCTCAAATTTTGCATGGGGGCTCCTTTTAGGGCGTAGGTGCTCACTAAGACGGGATTTTGCGAAATTCAATCCCTAAAGGGGTGAAACAGGGTGGCAAAGTTTGTATAGGAAAACGTGATTCCTTGGCCCGATTGTCTTGAAATTTGGCATAGACATTCTTTCACAAAATTAATTGAACACGTATTTCGTATTTTTTTTATATTTATCCCCTAACAGGGTTAAAAAGTGATAGAAAGCTACTTTTGGGGTGATTGACTTCGACGTCGGAATTGAAACTTCTTTGTGCATTTGATTGATTATTAAGAAAAACAAATATGATTTGACATCTCAACGTAGTATTACATTCTCTTTGGTCATGTCTCCTGAGAGTCGGTAGAATGCATTTCATTGAATAGTACCTAAGGCGTTATGTTGGCAGTGCTGACATTTTTTCCTTATTGCGTTGTAATAAAGTGCAATATTATCAGATTAATTTAAAAAGTGTAAAATATCCGGTCAAGTCAAGTCCTATGATTTGACAATTAATAAAGCACAGGGACAAAGTTTAAGAGCGGCTGGTGTAGATCTGCGCAGTGATTTTTATTTCGCGATTTGAGAGTTAGTCCCAATAGTAAAAGTTGTTCAGTTTGTTGGTCCCTATATACCGTATTCGGCATTAGGGATATTTTTGTAACATGTTGTATATTATAGAGAAGTGTTGGATGATCGAGATTGATAATACTGATAATGCACAACATATTTTTATTTAGAACTAGCTGCACCCGGCATGCGTATTGCAATGCTCCGTTTTTTTAGCCAGGGACTTTCCCGGTCGTAAGCAGAACAACTCACCAAAGTTTCATCATAATCGGATCAATGGTTTAGGAGTCCCGTCGTCTGTACACTTAGATCTTTTAAACTATGCATAAAAAACCGCATCAAAATCGGTCCATAAGTTTGGGAGCTAGGTTGTCTCAGACACACAAGTCAAACTTATAACACCCCTTACGTATGTTGTGTACGTCGTACCTATATACATATAGTGGTGGCCACATAATTAAGGACACAAGTCGATTTTCATACAAACGAGGTAATTTTGAAGTCTTGGTTTTCCGCTAGGGATTGAACTAGCTGTGATCTGATGATGGCCATCCAGGGAGTGAATGGAGAAAATTAAGATAGCAATACACACCCAACTGATCTGGTCAGCATTCTAAGATATGTAAGCATAAGAATTTTCAGTTGCAAGTTTTCATACATTTCTATACTATATTCGCGGTTTTTTTAAACATATCATTACATCTCTTAAAATGCTGGTCAAATCACTTTGGTGTGTATAAAAATCTGGATCTCCTCTATTCACTCCTTGGATGGCCATCACCAGATCACCGCTCGGTCCATCCCTGGCGGAGAAGCAATGCTTAAAAGTTACTTCGTTTATAAGAAAATCGACTAGCATCCTTAATTTTGTGGCCACCACTATATATAGTTATCCTGTAGTATAGTCTAATAACTTCACACTCTCCACATTAGTAACTACATTGTACCCGTGCGAAGCCGGGGCGGGCCACTAGTTTGTAATAAATTAATCGTTTGTACTCAATCAAAGTCAGAGCTAAGACAGTTAAGTTCGAATTTCACAAGGAAAAGCTTTCAAAGCTTGTTTTTAAGAAAAATGTATTCTTTTCATAATTTGAAATTTTGTAATATCTGCATGTATTTTTATACTAAGCTAACTCAAATATCTGCTAATCAAAAGAACATGTTTTTTTATAAAGAAAAGGAAGAGTTGAGATGTTGAACTAAGTTCCCGAGAGTGTTAACCTTTTTAATAGATTTGTAGGTACAAAGTTTAACACAGTTCATTCTAATATTAGGTCCTTACCTATGAAATTGACGTTTTGTATGGAGATTTTTTTTCAAATTGCATTTTCCATACTAGCATTTTCATAATTTATTTAACAACCATGAATGCTATTGTAACAAAACTTTTATGTACAAATGTTTGAACATTAAGCTAACTTAGGCAACATAATTTAAGCGAAAATAAATAAGTTTCGGCTAAGTTACAACGGATAAAGTGGTCTTTTTTTGCTAACAAAAAAAGGAGTGACTTTTAAAGTATTTTTTTAATGCTAAGAAAACAAAATAAATAGACTTAAATGATGCTGATAGTTGACGGTATGGTCTTAATTTGATATAATATCCAGCAACTCATAAATATTTCAAATCACAGAAGTTGTGAGGTTCTCTGTATGTGAGAAAAAACACAAATTTTATATGTAAGGACCTAATATTTGCCTTTTGACATAAAAGAAATACCGTCGACTTGATAACCTCCTTTTTTTTTGAAGTCGGTTAAAAAAATATTTGATAATTTTATAATATAGTTGACGACCTGAGTGGTGGAGTGGTCAACTTGCCGGTCTACCACGCAGGAGGTCCCGGGTTCGATTCTTGGCCGGGCAGAAATTAAAATGATAAATTTTAACTAATGTATAATAAGTATTTATTTAAAAAGTATAAATATAAGTAGTATATCAGTTGTCTAGCATTCATATTTGACGACCTCCGTGGTCGAGTGGCTTTGTACACCGGTTTTCATGGTGTCGCCATCTCTGAGGTCCCGGGTTCGATCCCCGGTTGGGTCAATTTAGAAAACGAACTTTTCTATATTGGCTCAGGTCTGGGTGTTTGTGATACCACCGTTGTCTCTGATTTCCATAACACAAGTGCTTTAGCTACTTACTTTGGAATCGGAGCAATGTATGTGATGTTGTCAAATATTTATTTTATTTTTTATTTTATATTACAAGCTTTGCTTAGTTTGGGGCTAGATGGCGCTGTGTGAAATTGTCCAAGCATTTATGAATTATTTATTTATACTTTCTAGTATTACATTAAATTATAAAATACGAGTAGTACTTTTTCTCGAAAATCGAATGAACAAGCATGCAAGAAAACTTTTATTTAGCCTCACCAACTTAATTATATTTTTAACCGACTTCAAAAAAAGGAGGAGGTTCTATGTTCGTCTGTTTATTTGTTTTTTTTTATACAGAACCTTCTAATATTATAAATGTGAATGTTTGGATGTTTGTTACTCAATCACGCAAAAACGGCTGAACGGATTTGGATGAAATTTGACACAAATATTTTTTACAGCCTGGGAGGGTACTCTAAGCTCTTAAAGTAATTTTGAAGTAATGTTGTGATAGTGACAGACAGAGCTATACATCGCGTATAGCGCCATTTCACTTATGATATTACTTTGATGTTACTTTGATAGTCAGAGTCAGGGGGCTGGTGTATTTAAAAATTACGATACTTTTTGTCTCGACCAAAGGTTCCCTAGGGATTTTCCGAATGTCCACGCGGACGATGTCGCAGGCGGAAGCTAGTTTCTCATAATTTTCTTTCATAATGTATCTAATATTATATAAAATTTCATATTTAATTCATCAACGCCCGAGCGGACGCATGCGGCCGGATAACAATGGAATATCTATTGTGTCTCATTTTCCGGGCGTTGAAGGGTTAATAATGTTTTTTTTTTTTTATCATGTGCCCCTTTCTTGTTTCATATAAATGGGACAAGCAGAGTTTGCTATTGAGTTTCTTTGGGGTTCGGGCTTAATTGAAGGCTTGTTGTACCAATTCCCTAACTGGTACGAAGGTTTACCTTTTAGTTAGTGTTTGTGAACTAACTGGAACACTGAAACTGTCTGTGAACTTCTATAACCTATAATCTTCTTTTTAATTTAAATTCTTAGGACACGTTTTTAGGGTTCCGTACCAAAATTGTAAAGAGGAAAAATTATGGTGCATGTGAAGTGTAAAAGAATGCTGTATGCACATTATCACTCACTTTTTTATTTTTTTAGGCTACATAGTTTTCGACTTTTTTAATGTATTTTATAACATGGACCTAACTTTTCATATACACTGTTTCTCCCAACATAACACCATCATCCGGGCAATGGTTTGAAATAAAACTTAAAAAATACAAATCATTATACAAATTAAAAAAAAACCTTTTTTTAGATTTTATCTATCTGAAAGGTTTGTTGTTGACAGAATACAATTAAAGGAATTTGAAACGCAATATATGAAAAGCTTTTATGGGAAACTCTGAATTGTTGTTGTTGAAACCCAAAAGTTGTTCAATTAAACTTTTTAAAACAATTTTTATTATGATCCATAAAAGAAAGTGAAGTTACCCACTACCGCTGGCTAAATTGAGACCTAAGGCCGTTTGTCCACCGACCGCCGCCGTCACCGTGTCGTCGTCACTGAGAAAGAGATGACGGTGCGGCGCCATTGATCAAATTCACATTAATCACAAGGTAAAAAAAATGTGTGTAAAAAAAAGGTAAAAAAAATCTTGCACTCGACCAAAAATAATCACGTTCTTGGTGACGGCTCGGCGATGGCGGCGGTGGATAAACGGCCTAAGGAGGACATTTTAATGAGTTTGAATGATATAAACCTGTTTGGTTCAGCAGATTTTGGGTACGCTTTTTAAAAGCTTATTTTTTAAATATTCATTCACTCAAATTTTACAAGCAGTAAATCTACTGAAAAAAAAACTTATTATGTTTCAACATTTTATTATGCGTATGTATAATTATTGTTACTTTTGTGAAGAAAATCAGTATCATTTTATTTTATTGTTATTTTACAGGTCAGGTGCAAAACTAACTTTGGCTTATATTAAAAAAAACTAGTCAAGAGCGAGTCGGATTCGCGCACCGAGGGTTCCTTACCATCATAATATAAATACACTAGTATGACAATACATTTTATTACTGCCGTTTTAGGTCAGCACCATCTCTTGACTGATAGTGGAACTAATGTAATTTTTGTTGATGATTTCTGGTAAAGTGTGCTACTTACATATCGTTTTATTTTTCCTGTTATCTTTACATAATTTCAGATTTTTCTCTTTGCAAACTTCGGAGATCAGGGGGAGGGAGGGGGACGTTATTTTTTTTCTCCTTTTGTCATCAAAAATCGTTAAATATGCGGCCTAAAATTTTATTTTTTGATAATATGCAAACAGCGCTCTTTCATAACATGCCCTAGTAGCCCCACATTGAAATTTTTAAGTCCCCGTTTCAATATCAGCTGCAAAAAAATAATTTTATTTCTTTCTTATTTGCAAAATAGTTGGGTAGACGTAATCTAAAAATATTCCTTTCAAGTTGATAGCATTGGTAGTTTTGAAATATCCAGCTGTGACAGACAGACAGACAGACTGAGTCGCTCCATAAGAGTCCCTTTTGACCATTTTGGTACGGAACCCTAAAAAGGAAATCGAGCTAATCGCCTTTTAGTTTGATGAAAAAATAGCCAAATAAATAAATACCGAAAAACGTTTGATAAATATACAAGGTGTTACAAAAGTACCCCTAATGCCGAATATGGTATATAGGGACCATCAAATTGAACAACTTTTACTATGGGACCAACTCTGAAATCGCGAAAAAAAAAACAGCTGTTTCATACATTTTGATATTTTCGATTTTAATTTTTGTATGAAACACCTTGTATAATAGACTATTTGGTGGCAAAATTAAAAGAAAATAGCGTGAATTGCGGTCACCTAAAGCAAGTACATTAAAAATAATACGTATTACACACTAATAAAAGTCCAGAGAACAAAAACATTAATTTCGACCACGACAATACAAATAGGAGCTACACTGAAGGAAATTGAAATCACTCTATATACAAGGCGGTTTGCTCTAATCTAGCTATCTAAAAATATACACGTATTGACAACGTACACATTCTTCATTTTGCACAATAAAAAAACAATAAATAAATAATTATAACATAAATAATTTTAAAATTATCGCTACAGAGAAAGCGCCAAATAACAAAAAAAAATATTGAGATTTTAGCATTAATTTTTGTACAATACTAAATAATATACTAGAAAAAACTCGCACCAGATCATATTGTCGGACGGGAATCGAACCCGCGACCTTTGGAAGTCCGGTCCATTGCCAAAATATTTAGTTAATAAAGTAAAAAAAATATCAATTTCATAATCAAGATTTAAGAGAAGTTGTTAAAAGTTTTACTCCTTTTAATAATACGATTAACGTGGTTTTTAAAAAACGCTTAAAATTAACGTTAAGGTTATGCTAGAGGAAATGTTTTCTTCTGAGGACATTGTGCGCTTTTGTTGATTTTTTTTTAGTAAAAGAAAAATAACAACGTTCCTTATGGGATAGCTCCATGATTTAACGTAGCGGGACTCAGCTCACTTGTCGACTGCGCGCCTCACAGAGCGACCGCGTCATTCGCGCGTCATCACACTCTCGTGTTTCCCGCGAAATCAAAAATTAAAAAAGTAACCAAATTAAAAAGTAAAAACAACATGTTTCTCAGCGCTGTGACTTGATTAAATACTTTTTGCAACTTTAAAAAACTTTTAGAACTCTTGCAGCAGTTAAAAAAAACGATGTTTGTTCCAAAAAGTTTGCATGTGAAAGTCCGAAACCAAATTTTGTTTTTTAAAAATAATTTGCATCTGTGAATTGGAAGTCAAGGGCACCTATATTTTGATCTCGTAAGTAGCCAAAGTTATTATTTATCTACATTATAATAGCGACATAGTCGTCATAATTATGAATTATGCAGAACTTGAACTCCTTGGAATATATTGACACTATATCATAATTGGTTTTAGTTGCATGAAATCAAACGGTGTCGTGCAGTCATAATTTACCTATTACTTAAGTCGTTAGACGGATATTAAATTCTGAGCCAAGACCGTTTGAAGAAGGTAGTACAGCGTATCAAAGTATAAACTTTAGCATACTTATACACTTTTAATTTTTAACATACTTATAAATGGCATTGAGCGTCAATTTCTTTACTGGTCTTAATCATGAAAACAATTTAAAATATAAGTAGTTTGGTAAATATGTATTATTATATGTTGTACAAACAAAAAATGATTATAATAATGCAATTTCGAACGAAAAAAACAATTGAAACGTGACCTTTTTGGACATTTTTATAAAACAAAAGTTGTTTTTATTTAGGATTCAAATATAAATCTTAATCCTTAGTGCACTTTCTGCTACTTAACTAAATTAGTCAGTAAATTAAATTCAAAAGGTTCAAATTTCAAGTTCAAGTTTTTATGCTTTAATTTATTTATTTGTCACTTTTGAACGTAGTGGTGTCGCGATTGTCGCAAAATAATCAAAAACCTACCGAAATAATATTGAACAACTTTGTGATACTAAACAAAATTTTGGTTTCACGTTTATAAACTTGTCATATTGGTCTCCGTTATAAGACAATAAAGTAAATATACATAATAATTTAAAAGAATTTTGCTAATAAAGACTTTAAGAGGCTGACATGAGCCAACTAGCGCCGCGAGTCGATTTAATTTTTTTTGTTCTATATAAGCTCAATTTCTTAAAAAGGCATCAGTTAAGGTTTTGTTAATAACTAATAATTATTGAATAACTTTACACAGTTTGAAAAGGCATTCAAACAGTTTAAAACGCGATTTTGTAAAAAGTGGCCACTGTTGGTTCAAACTCGTTTTTAAACTATTGCACGCATTTTGTAATGTTGTAACGTTATTCAATAAACATTAGACGTCATTAACAAGACCTTGACTGATTCCTTTTTTAAGAAATTGGGATTATTAAGAATAAATAAAATAAAATCGACTGGCGGCGCTAGTTGGCTCATGTCAGCCCCTTAAGTCTCCATTTTAAATACAAAACGAAATATTAAAATAAACTTAACATCCACTTCATAATATTTCTATTTCTTTGTTAAACTCAAATTGGAAATGTTTGGAAGTATTAAATGGTAATAACGACAGTTCTTGCAAAGGTCAGGCCAAAGTTATTTGAGTACTAAAGATCTCGAAAGATACATTTCTTGAATAGAAGTTTATGGACTGCTTGAAATGACAAGTAAATGTTGAAGTTAATGATCTCTGCATAAATACTAAGTGAGGAGATGCTGCTCTTTATAAACGAATGCAGTCTCAAAATATGGGCTTTTTATTCAAAGATGGAAAATTAATATTGAAAAAAAAACCGGCCTCTTCACTTATAAATCCTTCTATGTTATATAAAACTTTACTTTGGCGATAAAATTGTGTTTATTTACTATCGCATATCGTGGTGATATCGCGTTTTCCCAACAGACCTCTCGTGTGACATTTTCTGGACACTGTAAGCCTTACAGGAAGCTCTGAGTGCAATTATCTGCCGGTGCAAGATCCCGGGGGATATAAATCGATTGAGGTCGCATTGGACAGGGGGCAGCGTCAATATTGGGGTAAGCCCGCCATAGATTGGAAGATTTACGTGATCGAATCAATCACATATTTATCAGGCGTTCGAAAAAAGCAACTTTGATAAAAGTGGTTTTGTTCTGTAAACTGTTGTTACATAAGAGCAAACAGCTAAGTATGTCGCTTGGACAGGGGGCAGTGTCAATATTAGGGTAAGCCCGCCATAGATTGGAAGATTTACGTGATCGAATCAATGTCATGTTTATGAAGCATTAGTAGAAAGCAACTTTGATAAAAGTGATTTTACTCTGTACACTGTTGTTAAATCAGAGCAAACAGCTAAGTATGTCTCTTGGACAGAGGGCAGCATCAATATTGGGGTAAGCCCGCCATAGATTGGAAGATTTACGTGATCGAATCAATGACATATTTATGAAGCGGTTAGCAGAAAGCAACTTTGATAAAAGTGGTTTTATTCTGTATACTGTTGTTAAATATGAGCACAATAATATAAGCAGTATAAACATTTTCGTTGTTGTTATGTTATAGCTGTACAAGTACAAATAATTCAAGGCAACATCAATAAATAAACATGTCGTTTCTCCCTGAAACACCAATATTTTCTACTTTTTCCACACCAACCTTTTACCTCCACTAAAATGCAGACGACAGGGACACAGACATAATCTAGATGCTGAAAATTCAGGTTTCCTCCACGGGATACAGTATACAGCCCGTTGGTAGAGATCGACACACATGCATTATGGAAAAGGGAACCGTCAAGTGAGTCTACTACAAAAAAGAATACATGGTAATCAGACGATATTCCTCGTAAGGGGGTTCCTCCACCGAAAGTGGCCCTCTCAGAGGTAAGTATAATAAGTAATTATGGGAAGAGGATTGTAATAAAAACTGTTTTAATTTTGTTGAACAAGTAGTGTTAAATTTTAGAAAAATCACTTTATTCATCATTAGCTACTTTTAGAAGTAGGTACATAGTTAAAGTGCTAAAAGTAACCGTTTTTGACACTTTTGCTATGTCATTCTAGGAATGACTACAAGCGCATATACTTAAAAAAAATATTAGACTGTTTTTAAATATAAGACAACATAAAAAAAATTGCTCTGATTCCAAAGTAGATAAGATAACTTGTGCTATGGAATCAGAGACAACGGTGGAACTACAAATACCTAGACCTGAACCAATATAGAAAGGTTCATTTTTCAGAATAGGCTCTTTCTTTAGAATACTGTGAGCTGAGTATTGCGTTTATTTGCCTCCTCTTAAAATGAACGAAGCTTAAGACTCGTTTGTGGAATCGTCTGTTTGATATTATTAAATCATAGAATTAAAATTGCAGGTTTAAAAATTATTCTGTGAAAAATTTAAAGGGCAACAATTTAGCTTTTATATTTTTATGTTAATGGCAAAAAAAATTAAAAACAAAGAAAAAATATAATATGTATCGTTAAAAGATGTGTTTATTACGATAATTTCCACTATTCTTTTGTTGTAAAAAAGGTTTTTTTTTCATTTTCAATCACAATACTTATGGAAAAAACGGTCAATAGCGAGTCGGGTTCGCGCACCGAGGGTTCCGTACCATCATTCTGAAAAAGATTACTATTTAGAGACATCGTTTTATTTTTCCTGTAATCTTTACATATGCGGCCTAAAAAATAAACTATAACATGTTTCAGAATATGCAAGCAGCGCTCTTTCATATGATACCCCATATGCCCTAGTAGCTTCACTTCGAATTTTTAAGACGCTGTTGCAAAAAATGTATATATATTTTTATATATATTTTTTTGGCAAATAGTTGGGCAAACGTCATCTAAAACTATTCCATATTTCAAGTTGATAACATTAGTAGTTCTCGAGATATCCAGCTGTGACAGACAGACTGAGTCGCACTATAAGGGTTTCTTTTTACCATTTTGTTACGGAACCCTAAAAGAGGATCAGTTGTAGGTAATACACAAGAGGTTAATTGCATATAAACGTTTGTCCTTTCACTATACCAATTTCATCACCAAGAAATTGTAGAATTAACTTTAAATGATTAGACCAGTACAAGCAAGCCTACATGGTAAAATGTTATCATAAAAAACATAATTTATTTCTCATTAGACGTTCTTTCGAGGTTTAATAAATGTTTATAAATGGAGTGACTTACTTTAAAAGTTTAATGCAGTTTCTCGAAATATTGCAAAATCAAATATTTGAATTGGATTTTCCAGTCAATAAAGTCACCTATATAAGTAACGCTGTAGTGTAGATAAAATGACCCCACCAAACACATTTTCATGTAAATTACATGACATTCTCATTGGCGGAAGGTGAAAATTTATTCACTGTTCATTACTTTTCTGTTATACTTACAATAGTTCTTGTAGCAACGAAACGGTCAAGCCACATATTGACTAAGGTGTAGAGTTTGTGAAGTTAGGGCGTATAGAGTTAGAAGCTTGGCTCTACATGAGGTCTGATAACTTTTTGACAGTGCGAGCCTCATACGAGATAGTCTCATCTCGGCAACATTTTACATGAATTTCTTTTGGTGGGATTTCACTTTTTGTAAGTTCTAGTTGTTAAGTTGTTTTATGAAATTATTTTTTTATTTTTTTGTTGTGTATTTCTTGCACACCAGAGGGGGTTAAAGTTCCAAGTTCTAGAATTTTATGTTGTTTGAGTACGAATACTAGCTTGCCTACCAAATATCAGTTTTCTAGGACTTCACAAAGTACCCCGAGAATTTTGATGATCATCACTGAGTGAGTCAGTGCCGAAATAGGGGGTTTTTAGATATCAATAAAATCTAAAATATAAGAGCTATGGAATTTAAACTTTTTATATTTAATAACTCCACTGTTGACATCATATCCCGAGAATTTTGTTTATCTGGTATAATCCAAATCCAAGTTATGAGGGTAGAGGGTAGGTAGTGCCCTTGCGCATCGCTTGATCGTCTTGGCAGGATGCTGATACTAATACAATACAAAACTATCTTTGTAAAACTTGTGACTCAAACAGAACTAGTCTTCAAAATATTACTTAACTTATTTCTATAAATATTGTTCGTAAGAGACTAAATAGTTTAATATTTGAATAACAATTAGTGCAGGGTCTTTTGTTATAGTCAGTTTACTAAGACCATCCTTGCATAAATATTACAATTATATCTGTCTTAAATACCGTAAAGTTTCACGAACTACGTTTACTAAACAAAATGTAAATCCGTTATTGGCATTAAGTTAAGTTTGTAAGATAATTATTGTTAATATTGAAGTGCTGTGGATTTTGTGATAATAAACAAACTATTACAATGTCATAAAGATGCGATCTCGTAATTATGTGGGCAACGACTAGCTAGGTACCTACTTTTTCTATATAAATTTCCGCTTTGGTGGAAACCGGGCTTAAATGTAAAAAATCTGTTATTTTGGTACATTGAAAACGGTTGCCATGGTACCGTTTTGTCGTTTACTCGATTTCGATATTCTCGATCACGTCGGGAGTAACCCCCCTCCCTGTGAACTATAAAATTACATGCCATAAGCTTGTCAATTCCATACAATACACCAAAGTCTGTGATTTACATAAGTTTGCGACATGTTATTTATAATCGTCTATAGCTCATGTTTAAGCTTTAAAAGTTAGTGTAGCAGTGTTTAAACGAATAGAATGTTGGCCGTTTGAGTAGAGGGACAGGATTCAGAAATACTCTATGGAGCTGGACGGCAAACGATATTTCTTTGTCGAAATGTCTTCTATAAAAATTCTAGCAACAGCTGTTTTTCACGTTTATTTGGTAGAACAAAATATTTTTTGGTACTTTGCGTGTTCTTGTTTTTCTGTTTAGCGCTTAGATTATTACTATTTTCTCCATTCTCTGCAAATGCTTATAATCTCAAAACTATAGTACCAAAACAGTAGGTACTGTGGATTTATCAATACGACAATTTATACTTTTTTAGTTCAATTTGTACTTATATCGATATTGTTTTTACCTGTTCTTTAATCACACGTACAACCTCTCTGTTAGTAACAAATTAGACCCATTTTATCACAGATTGTAGAACCCAATATGTTGTGAGTTATTATCTCGGAAGGGATGGGTGATTTGTGACCCCACTTTATCGTTATATCAACCTTTGTGTGGGTTAGGAAATTAGTTTATCAGAATTAATTGATTTTTAGATTTGGTTAATATTTTATTATTGATATTGTAATTTACCTGGTCTGAAATGCTTGCTAATATTATAAATGCGAAAGTCCGTTTGTTTGTTACGCCTTCACGTCTTAACTACTGAACCGATCATCATGAACATGAAATTTTGCATACACGTTGTCAGAGTCACAGAGAAGGATTGTGTACTTTTCATCCCGAAAAAAATAATTGTTCCCGAGGGATAGCAAAAAATCTTTCCACGCAGACGAAGTCGCAGGCGGTCGCTAGTACAGGTATATTTAAGAACTAAATTGAATGGGAATAAGTAATAAATAGAATATTAAACTTGATTTAAACGCGTACGTAACTTATGATAGGTATTTTCACACCTACCTATTTTCCCGACGTTTCGACTGAGGAGAATCGGTCGTGGTCACTGTCGTGGTGTCGGCAGATGCAACTTAATCTAAACGTCGGGAAAAAAGGTACCTAGCTGGGAAAATATCTATCATTAGTTACGTACGCGTTTAATTCCTGTTTTTTTAACTAAGTACACACGACAACACGTCAGGTTATACAGTTCAACAGCGAACACAGCTTTTATTACGTATGGCATAAAGGCGGTCTCAAGGACAACATGTATAGTCTGAGGTGCCGTCGTGTGTACAATGCATCGCGAAAGTTCAAAACTGTATATTATTAAACATAATACATAATAGTTGTTATACCAGATGGCAAGATCATTGCCTACTTTTTTCTGAATATAATATCCAATTGTAATTCTATTATATTCTATTTGTTATAACTTGCTGTCTGTCCTCTTTCACAAGAAATTCAGTGTCACTACGGATCTATGTCAGTCAAACATAATTCAGCGCTCATAAAATATTTTTTGGACAGAATTTTGAAAGTGTCTTATTTTCTTGTCAGACGCTTAAATTTGACAAAGAAATCAAAAGTTCTTCAACAAAAAAATAATCACGATAATAAGGACGACTCGTTTTACCTAATTTGTACCTTATTCCTGAGCATAAACTTACGCTCGTATAAATAAGTCTATGTTCCAGAGCATGTCCTATGTCATGAAGCAGAATTAATGTCATCCGATTATCGTAAATCTGTTTTCGGAGAAATTCTCTCCAGAATTTAAAAACTTTAAGGCAGATTAAAAAACACAAACATTTTCCATGTTACATTTAAGTTTTCAAGCACTCAAAGTTCAATAAGTTCAAGTTTCATCTAAGCTCCAACGGAATCAAAACAAACTGAGGCTTTTATACTCACTAAGTTTATTTACCTTCCATCAAGTCTAATTACCGGTCGTTCCTTAATTATGATTTAATCAACTGATTAACTTTACTGCGTCAAATCGTTTGATTAAGCTAACTTTGGATTAACACTTTATAATCTTAATCTATTTTTATCGTAATCTTTTTTTTTTAATAGGTTGTCGGAAAAGTTCGCGGCCTTTTTGAAGCAAGAATTTTGCGTGTTATATTTCTGACAACACTAAACTTAGGCGGGAATTGAATACATTGTTTAACAGCTGACTTTCTAGTAATAGCGGTAAAATTAAAGCAAATTCATAATTATCTTGCTATATCATATTTTTAATAATTTTTATTAGATACCTTTTGCAATTTTTTTTCGATAAGGGTTCAGACTCTTAACGAAAAAAGTGAATGTTGCTAGTGCTCAAAAAATAATTTGTAATGTTTATGAAGAAGATGCTTTGTCGAATACAACTGCTAAAAAAGGTTTAGCAGATTCAGGTGTTGTAAATTTGATGATAAAGATGTTCCTCGCTGTGGTATGTTTATTATTTTTAGTGCAAAAAAGCCGCAAACTTTTCCGACTACCTAATATTTAGGGTACCTCAAAAAGTAAAAAGTTAACACTTCGTTGTTCATCTTTTTTGTTGAATTTTTAGCATTTACAATACTGTTTTTATCTATTTGTTTATTGTCTGTCGGTCCTTTAAGACCCTTATTTTCAGAAAGCGGAAGTGTCAAGTTAAAATCCATATCGTCACTAGGAGCTGTAAAAACATTTAAACTTCCAAGTTCATTCAACGATAAAACACGACCGTTAACGCTGTATATTAGACATTCCCGTTTGCTTAAAATTATGGGCATGAAACAAGTTTTTACAGCACAAATTAATGTACCATATGCCAAAATATCGAAAATCGTTAATTTGTAGTTTATTACATGAATGAATGAATGAAATTCTTTCATAAAAATATAACGATATTTTTCGTGCGCCCCAATCAGAATCGAACTTAGCCGGTTATTTTTCAAAGAAGAATATTTATCGCATATTTCCTTACACTTTTATTGCGTAACACAAAATATGAGGCCAATGAATAAAGCAACATGATTTCAAGCAGAAATAAATGTCAACTGTCTGGCCGGCGACGTACGAAATGATATCAAACGTAATTGTGATACGCCGTGCGAAAATACGCCACATAGATGCAACAAAGCCTTTTATGAAAAAAAAACCGACAAGGAAACAATTTTTAATTCTAAATATTATTAAACTTGCTTTGACGGGTACGGGTACGCTAGATACTTTCGATCCTTTCGATATTGCAAGTTTTCAAAGTTTGCAACCGCTGCGCTATTCATCTGCGGTCCAATTTTGTTTAAGGCTCCTATATACCTCAAGTGGCGCCCTCATTTTAATTAAATTTATTGCTCTCTAAGTACATAATGTATCGAAAAAGTGCTAAAAGTGGCCACATTTAGCACTTTTGCGAACTACTACTACAACGAACAAAATTTTACAGAGGTTGTTGTTTGTAAATAAACTATAGAACCTTAGCTTCAATCTGTACATGTGAATTTTCGATACATTATGTACTTAGCGAGCAATAAATTTAATTAAAATGAGGGCGCCACATGAGGTATATAGGGGCCTTAAAGTTTATGCAATAAACGTGAAAAACGTTGAAGACGTAGAAAGAATTGATGAAGATTCAAGATTTTATGGTAGCTAAATGTTAAAAACGTGGCAAGATTGTTTTTTCTTAGTACAAAAACTTGCAACTTGAGTAAATTAGATTGTGATACAATTTAACTGACCTTTTCTCATTTATGAAGTTGTACCTAGACATAGCAAGTCTATGGCGCCTGACTACCCACCCACTCAAACCATCATATTTCCTGAATTGTTTCCACGTCATGCCAATGTTTTGATTACCCAACTGTTTCTCAAACGTTGTGGTGAATAAAACTAATCTTCCTTTCTTGCGCTGCCATAAAAATATGCGCTTGACCATACGCCGTTACGTCATACATGAAGAGGAGTGAAAACAAAGCGATAAAAATGTAGATGCTTATTAATACTTTGCGGTCTTACTAGTGAAGAAGTTTGGAATCGGTTTAAATATAGCTCATTATATGAAGTAAATAGTTCCCAAATTGAGCAACAGTGCGGAACTTGTATTAAGGGGTTTTGTCTCTTTTAAAAGAATAGTATAAAATTATTGCAATTCATGTTGTCACACCAAATAGCACCTGTAGGTCTTAAATTAATTTGGTGCATACAGGGTACATACATGAGCCCTGTAGAGATAACAAATTGATAATAAAACTAATCAAAATTTATAGCTTAAAACAGTTACAAAAATAACAACACAGTAGATTATACTTATATTATTAGGTATTAAATTAAATTAATATAATATATTCATGTGGCTCTACATGGACATCAATTTAATTCAATTTAAAAACATTTTATTAAATATAATAACATGAACATAACATTTATAACTAAACATTAACTAATTTAAAATATCTTCGAATAGTGTGAAAAAATTAAAGTATTTTTTGAATGCAAATTAGTGTTATTGTTCACAAGAAATTTTAATCGTCACAATAATTCTAAAAACCAATTAATTTATCGTCGTTCGTGACTCTATAGTGATCGGTAAGCTTAGCGTGAGTTCTTAATTAATTTTGATCAATAAAAATTCCATGTTTTGTCCACCGTTCATTCAATGGTGTATTTTCCGATAATATGGTCATTTCGCTTTTTGAGCGACTTAAAAGAAACCGAAGTTATATCTTCAGTTAATGATAGAAAATGCATCAATCCTAATTCTTTACATAGCTGCAATATTAGAAAACGGTCCAGAGCGAGTCGGACTCGCGCACCGAGGGTTCCGTACCATAATTCTAAAAAAAGTTTTATTATTCAGAGATATCGTTTTATTTTTCCTAAAAAATAATTTCAGATTTTTCTCTATGCAAACTTCGGAGATAGAGGGGGAAAGGGGGAACATACGCCATATCCCAAGTAGCATCACTTCGAATTTTTAAGACACCCTTTCAGTCCCTGTTGCAAAAAAATATAAATATTTTTATTTCTCTCTTATTTGCAAAATAGTTGGGCAAACTTCATCTAAAGCTATTCCAAATTTCAAGTTGATAGCATTAATAGTTCTCGACATAATATCCAGCTGTGACAGACATATAGACAGACTGAGTCGCACCATAAGGGTTCCTTTTTACCATTTTGGCACGGAGCCCTAAAAGACAGAAAGGTCTTTAGTGACTTTTAAAATATTAATTAACGTTTTTAATAATATTTCATCAAAGGCTGAAACCTGTCAAAACAACACGTCTCTTTCTGATCACAATGCCAATAATCATTAGAGTTTTCATTACAGAGGCAATAAAATTTTATGATGGGGCTCCATGTTTTGCAAATGATTATGTCCCTAAGGGTACTTGATTCATTTTAAAAAGAAACGGCACTTAATGCATAAAGTACCAATTTTCAAATTACGATTAGTAATGTACTGAAAGATTGGAAAATGCTTTTTCATGAGTTTAGTGCGCTTAAGTACTTAGATTAATACCAAATAATATACTAGAAAAAATACGACTCGCACCAGATCATGTTCTTGGACGGGAATCGAACCCGCGACCTTTAGATATCCGGTCCAAGAATAAATTAATAATACTAAAATGAGCTTAATTGTAACTATTAGTGTCTAGACACACTATGCCATAGTTACGCGATCGAAGTTCGGCGGCAACGCTTTTAATGAAAAAAAAAAACGCTACGTAATTTTCGGCAGATGTGTTGCCTAGCCATTTACAAAGCATTGCAGGTGTAACTTGGCCAAACCTCGGTCGCGTAACTTCTGCATAGTGTGTCGAGACACTTAATAGGATTTTTAGTTTGTCTAAATGCCAGGATTTTTTATTACTAAAAAAAATACCAATCTCTGGTTATAAACAAAAGCTTTGTTTTTTAGTCAAATTTAACAAATCGATCACGGAAATATGAATTAATGTAAGGGACAAAGGTCTACTTTTCAGGAGGAGCAAAAAACAAATTTTATTTATAATAATTGCTTGTATTTTTTTCACTTTTTATTCTACTTACTTGATGCCTATAGCAAAGTTGCTTAGGTTTGAGAGCTCTATAAAGCTATGCAAGCAAAATTAAGATTATCTTTATGGATTCCGAAATAGCATGTCTCTTACATTAAAAATAAATGTAGATGCGTTCTTTACCTTAATTGCATTTAACACAAAAATACTCCGCAGTAATGTAACAGTCATATTTACAAAAATTATATTAGTATTTTTTGAAGTAAGGTACCCTTTTGGGTTTAATTATTGCTGTATCCTAACTAAATACTATAATAAAATTTTACTTTCAAAAGCAAATTGGTTAACTTGATTTAATTTAGATAAAAAAAAATTGCTATTATTGTGAATACATAAAATGATACAAAAATTGATCATTTAAAGTATTTATTTTTATTCAGCGTTAAACATAATCAGTCTCAATGTTAACAATGATGGCAGATTATAGGAAAAACATTTTTGAATGATAATCAACTGTTTATATAACTAAAAAAATTGTTTCCAAAATTTCAAGTTCAATAGATTTTTTCAAGTAATTATGGTTATTAAATTATAATTAAAAAATCAATTCTATTTGAAATTTGAGTATTATAGCAATTTAATATAAAGAACTTAAGCAAGATAATAACAATATACACACTACTAATTTATACTTAACCATATTAATTAAGAGCCGATTGTTCCAAAGTCAGGTAAAATTTAATCGTAGGGTAAAATTTATAATGTATTACGAACGATTTTTAAATGTCACGTCAAATATCAAGGCATTGAACGATGGTTAGAGCTTACTCAACGACTAAATTTTATCTGACTTAGGAAAAATTTGCCTAAAGCGAAAATACTACAACCTAATTGTTAACTGCAGCAGTTTGCATTATCAACAATCCAACGAAACATTATAAACAACATGAAAACGTTATCTACAATCCAAAAAAAGAGGAGGAAGAGAAACAGGTCGCGATGCGATTAAAAATAAGAATGAAAATCATAAAAATTTAATAAGTGGAGGAACTTATTCCCTTCTAGAGTCTTCGTCATCAAGTTTCATGATTTAATAAAACTTTGTGAAAAGGGTATTATACCTAAAACATATCAGAAGGATTACTTAAGTATTCCTTATAAAAATAAAATTAAAGACACTTTAAATAAGACTAAGACGAAGACTCTAGTAGGGAATAATTTCCTCCACTTAACCTGTTTGAGCTTTTTTTGGATATTTGATAACGTTGTTATGTTGTTTATAATGTTTCGTTGGATTGTTGATAATGCAAACTGCTGCAGTTAACAATTAGGTTGTAGTATTTTCGCTTTAGGCAAATTTTACCTAAGTCAGATAAAATTTAGTCGTTGAGTAAGCTCTAACCATCGTTAAATGCCTTGATAATTGACGTGACATATTTAACAATCGTTTGTATTACATTATAAAGTTTACTCTACGATTAAATTTTACCTGACCTTGCAACAATCGGCCCTTAATTAATACGGTTAAGTATAAATTAATAGTGTGAACATCGTTATTATCTTACTGAGTTCTTTATATTAAATTGCTATAATACTAAAATTTCAAATTGAATTGTTTTTTTAATTATAATTTAATAACCATAATTACTTTAAAAAATCTATTGAACTTGAAATTTTGGAATATATTTTTTTGGTTATATAAACAGTTGATTATCATTCAAAAATGATTTTTCCTATAATGTGCCATCATTGTTAATATTGAGACTAATTATTGTTAAACGCAGAATAAAAATAAATACTTTTAATGATTAATTGCTTTTGAGAGTACAATTTTATTATAGTATTTAATTAAGATACAGCAATAACTAGTACTAAACCAGTTACTTCTAAAATTACTAATATTATTTTTATTAAGGTATACAACGCATTTAAATTTATTTTTTATATAAGAGACATGCTATTTTGAAATCCATAAAGATAATCTTAGTTTTGCTTGCATAGCTTTATAGAGCTCTTAAACCTAAGCAACTTTGCTATAGGCATCAAATTAGTAGAATAAAAAGTTAAAAAAATACAAGCAATTGTTATAAATAAAATTTGTTTTTTGCTCCTCCTGAAAAGTAGACCTTTGTCCCTTACATTAATTTATATTTCCATAATCGATTAATGTTTACCTACGATACACGAAGCATGCAGCGGGCGAAGCAGGCGGGGACGGGCTCTAGTTTTCTGTTTTGCTCTCTACTAGTTATATTGTAATATTAGAAAAATAAAATGAATTCATATTCTATTAAAGTAATGTAAGAAACACGTAAATTATTACACACGCTGGCATATTAATGTAAGGGACATCATTGCCAAATACATAAATCATAAAGTAACGTAAGGCTGATCAGGTTTAGAAAAACGAAAACGTGGTTAGGGTAAAGGCCATATATAACTTTTTATGAGACATACCTTAAAACTAAAAATGACATTTTGTACAAGTGTATGATACGTCAAAATTTGTCGTTAAGATTTGTTTAGGACCTCTCAAAATGTGTACTGTAAGGGACAAAAAAATGATTTTTTTTCAAGATATCAACATTTCAAGTATACCATTCGATGGAGCGTAAAATTCCGAATCCAACGGTGTATATAACTCATTTTCGGTATATTGTCCCTTACATTAATTCATATTTCCGTGATCGAAATGTTGAAAACGTTTAACAATAAGCAACGATGTAACTTTCCGAAACGGTTTATAAACCATCTGATAGCGATATTCCTAATCCCTTACCTACTACCGAACTACAGAACGTGTATTTACGTCATTCTGTACAAACAGTTTCAATATCAATTGTGTGAAGTATAAATAACACTGAGGTATAAGCTTATAAAGACTTCATAATAATATGGCGGTTATTACCAAAGTTGAAGCAGACGAGATGAATTTCGACTTAGTTGCGGCATTTAAAAGATCAAAGGTTCTAAAGTTTTCAGAACTTTGGAACTGTAGTTGATACTTATTAAGAAAAATTGTTATATAGGGTTATTTTTAGATAATTTTTTTTCTGTGCATAAAAATCAGAGGAATGATGTGATTGGTTTATTATGGAGTAACCAGAAATGTATTTTGAACCGTGCTTTATAGAGAAAATTCAGTCAGTTCAGTCCACTGAACACATAGTGGTTACAAACAACTCTATAAATCTGTAACAATCTTTTAACCGCCTCTGTGGTCTAGTGGTTCACCCACCCGTGTAAGACGCAGGGGTTCCGGGTTCGATTCTCAGGAGGGGGGATACATTTGTACTCGGTTATTTATGTGTACCATCAAAATTTTGAACACATGTTCAAATACTCGTACTACACATGGGTTGAAACAAATGTATTTGAACATTGTCTATGTCTGGTGGTACTGCTAGCATGAGCGGTAGATACCCTACTCAAATGGCCAACATTCTATCCGTTCGAACGCTACGCTTACTATTAAAGCTTTAATATGAGCAATAGACGATTAAATCACGTGTCGCAAATTGATTGATGTATTGTATGGAATTGACAAGCTTACGACACGTAATTTTATAGTTTACTGCTTATTTTAAAGCTATAATAGTTAGCGTAGAGTTAAAATGGAAAGAATGTTGGCCATTTGAGTAGGGGGCAGTACATCACACGATTGCATTGTCACATAAATGCACAGATCATACAATAAATAATACTTTGGTCCTTTGGCTATAAATCTGTGCATAAACGTCACTCCAGGATACTTCATAGAACGAATCAGCTTAGAAGACCAAAAAATTATTTATCGTGATTACAAAAGAAAATCTTAGATAGCTACGGTAGCTACCTTTTTGCAATCGGTAAAGTAGCTTATTTTCAGCTAATTTCTAATGACAAATTCACGCGAAGTGAAGTGAGTTTCGAAGTGAGATGCGAGTTTGGTTAAAGAATCGCTCCCCTGGTATTAAAAAAGGGAATAATAAGTACCTATTCATACGCATTCGAGTAAACAGAAAGAGTGATACTTAGGTCCATTTAGATAAGTCTGATGGCACTGACTTACGTTTGGTAAGCTTTATTTCAGTTATTCAGTCCATTTATCTCGTTCATTTATCTCAGTTAAGTACCTTTACTCTGTTTTTCACCATTATTTCCACAAACATCCTGAAAAGCCTATTACAAGTGAAATACTTCTTTTGTGACATGCGATCTTATTTGTAAGTTCAATAATAATTTATAATATGTTTTGAAAAACATTGAAAAATAGATCTGCTTTTGTTGCCATTACAATTAAAATTACAAAGAAAAATAATAATGAAAGACCAGTCTTGAAATTACTAATGATACAAAGGTATTTTAACTGGAAATTGAAATGTAAAAATTCAAATCTCAGAATGGCAAAATTAAATAAAAATTACTTTGATTTAAGCTTGTTTTTTTGCGATTGATTTTGTTTTTCATTAATTGGGAAAGTAATCTGGCATTGAATTTTAAATTCCATCAAAAACATCTGCGAGTGATCGAGGTTTGAGCCATTGTCTAGGGCCGTACCGGCTAACGCATCGAACTTCGCAAAGTCTGCCGAGCTTCAATTTAAAACAGATAAATCGAGCCCCAATCGGGCCAAAATTGCGAACCCCAATTCATGATGTCACATGAAAATCGATATCTTCTAAATAACTCTAAATAACGGCGAATAGTACAATACGAAACTCCTTACTTCGATTTATCTGTTTTAAGTTGAAGCTCGGCAGACCCGCTGAAGTTCGAAAAGTTAGCCGGTAGGGCCCCTGGTTTTTTCACCGTTATCTATTCGTCGCGTTATATTTTTTCTATGTATGTTCCCCATTTACTCGAAGACGGCTGAACCGATTCAAATGATTCAAATCCATCAGGGGCTCTACCGGCTATCTTTTCGAACTTCGGCGGGTCTGCCGAGCTTCAACTTAAAACAGATAAAACGAAGTAAGGAATTTCATATTGTACTATTCGCCGAAGTTGTTTAGAAGATATTTGATGTTCGTGTGACATCATGAATAATTGGGATTCGCCATTTTCTCCCGATTGGGGCTCGATTTATCTGTTTTAATTTGAAGCCCAGCAGACTTTCCGAAGTTTGATCCGTTAGCCGGTACGGCCCCAGGTTTGTTCTTGAAATGGTTTGGAAATTCTGGAAATACTTTCGTTTTCATTACCATTTTATATGAATTCAGACGGATATTCAACCATAACTCTTTTGTTTAGGAACCGATTTAGATGATTCTTTTTTGTTTGAAATAATACTTTTTTATTTCTTTATTAAATAAAGCATTTTAACGAGTCTTAGTATTCGTTAGGTTCCTAAAATATAAACGGTACAAGGGTAGGTACGGATTTTTTTTTAAGTTACCCTAAATGAAACAGGCTAACAATGTGAAATTAATTTAATGTAATTAGTTCCACTCATATAATTATTTAGTCATATTCGTGTTCTCCGCTACAATGTAAGTAATTAGTATTACAATGCGAAAATTTTACGCGTTTCTCTTTACTGCCAAACCATGTACAGTGAACGGCATGCTGGGCTTCCACGACAGGGTAATCATAATTAATAAACTTAAATAAGGTGATTTTAAGGTTCAAAGTAAATTGCAGATTTTTGACAGTTTTGTTTAACCTGACGTGCTGTTTACTGTACTTTGCGGAGTAATTTGGAAACTTTTTAATGCAATGTGAGTCTGGCGTGACGGAGTTTTTTACTTGGAGACAGATGTAGCTTTTTCGTAATGTATAATAATCTTGTTTATGGTTCAATTATCAATTTTCCAGTTAATAAAGAAGTTATATGTAAATATATAAAAACTGATTACAAACAAATATTGTGGAAGCAATTTTTGATCGAAATGTTGTTTGAATTACAATTTGACGACCTCCGTGATCGAGTGGTTTCTACACCGGTTTTCAAGGTGTCGCCATCTCTGAGGTCCCGGGTACGATCCCCGGCTGGGTCAATTTAGAAAACGAACTTTTCTATATTGGCTCAGGTCTGGGTGTCTGTAGTTCCACCGTTGTCTCTGATTTCCATAACACAAGTGCTTTAGCTACTTACTTTGGAATCAGAGCAATGTGTGTGATGTTGTCTAATATTTTATATTTTATTTATACATTTTTTACTTTATGTTGCTCTAGCAGTAGTAGTCAGTTGTATGTTAAATCAAAGTTCCAATATACTAGAACGTCGTGAAAGGCACGAGATCTGTGAATTTTTTGTATAAAAGTAGCTTGATGTTTAATAAGGAAACATCGTTCTAGAACCTATTCTATTTTTAAAGCATGATTTATGTCTGCCCTTTCTTTAGTATGTCTAATACTGAAACTAACGAATTTACGGCTGTGCCGCAACAGTACACACCGAGGCTTTATAACTTGGTTTCACCTGTGACATCAAACGTCTAATTAATTGGAAACTAAATTAAGCTGTAAACAGTGTTCAATACGTTATTGCATGCCTAAAATAGTTTCACTATTTGGAACTGTTTCTTAGTAATGAAGGGCGAAGGGAAATTGTATCATACCAAGCTAATTGTTGTAAATTGAATTCGAGCTTATGAATAATTTGGGTTGATAAGGTCTTATTGTTATATAATGAGTGAACATAAACACGGTTCGTGCTGCCTCGTTATTTAAAAGGGAAATTCCTGTATGCGTCTGTTAGCTGTTTAGCAAATATAATAGTCTGAGTCTAAGCCATATAAAACAAACAGTTTTTGAATTAAACTATAAGTAGTTTTTTTTAAGATACAAGTTTATGAAAAATAATTGTTCATTTAATAATGTCAAACATTATGCTTCTTCTTCTTTTTTTTTTGTTATGGCAATCTACTTTCCTCTTGGAAGTAATTTTTGCCAATGTCAAGTAATAAAATAGTTCAGTGGTAGATAATGTTAAAATACAAACTTGGTTTTGTTTTTTTATTACCTGACATCAGCAAATATAAAGGATACTCGATTGAAGTTTTCCCGCCTTTTTCCTCTTCGAACGACATATTGCGTGGACAACACGGGAAAGCGCTTAGCCGCCACTTCCGTGGTGTTATAATTCCTTTTATTTGCTACATAAAACCTTCTGCAATTGGTGCGTCGTCGCGTGAAACCTGCTGCACATGTGCGGTTTAATAGGTTAATCGTGTTTATGTGCTATTTATTTGCTTCAATATAAATTAACAGATTCAATAGAAAAGTAACAATGTTTGACATGAATTGAAATAGATACATAGCGCGAGCGAAGCGTCTCTGTTTCAGCTTAAACAAAAATGCTTTTGTATGTCTGTCTGTGTGTTCTTCTATACAGGTCGCATTTTTCAACCGCTTCTCGTGAAATTTTGTGAGTAGGTTCGTTATTTATATTGATTTTTATGTCGATCCATTTTTCGAAAAAAAAAAACTCATATATTTCGAAAACTGATAAAAAATGACACAAACGCGAGGTGTGAATCTATATGGAGTAATCAAACATATATTTTTTTTACATGCAAAAAACATCTCTGTAGTTCTTCTGTAGGGTTAACAATATTTTAATTATTAGTTTTTTTTAATCGAATAGTAAAGAATAGGCTTTGTTATGAAAATCTGATTCATTCAGAAGGTATTTTATAATTATATTCTGTGGATTCTATAAATATTCAAATACGAGCTTTATAAATGAGTTTGTTCGTATCGCAAATTAAAAAAAAACCTCAAATTTGCAATGGACGCCTTTACTAGAGATGACAAAAGCCAAAAAAAAAGTAAACCCCGTGCTGCTATAATAACCGATATAATCAAGCCATGTCCTCAAGAACGTGAGAAGAGAACATTATTATACGTGATGATAAGAAAAAAATAATAATTTTGTAAGATTTGAATAGATAAAGGCGGACTTTGTGAGATTTTATCGTTCTATAATAAGCGTAGGTACATATAAGAACCGATCCTATATATTCTTGATTTATCGTAAAGTGGGGTGATTAGCAACTTGCGTGGTGAATAACAACAGCGATATTTTCTATAGAAAAAATAGCATAATTTCAAAATGAACCGCTTAGACCTGTTCAAAGAACATTTTTCTATAAAACTAATAAGGTCATTATTATTTACTATTAATGATATTATTTATTTTTTTCTATCGAAAATGTCACTGTTGTTAATCAACACGCAAGTTGCTAATCACTCCAGTTTACCGGTACCTTTTTAAATAAATAAATAAATTTTCGCAAAACGTACTACAAGATTTATTAACGAAAGGTGTGAACAACTTTCTAAAGCGTGCAAACTGGATATCTAAGATCCCAACGTGCTAACTTTTAATAAGATAATCCTTACTTATATTGTAAATGCGAAAGTAAGTTTGTTTGTTGTTGAGGAGTTCGATAGCGCAGTGGTTTGCCTGGCCCTGTGATTGCAGAGGTTATGCAACATTCGCAAGGGTCGATCATGGGATGGATGACCAAAAATGAATCATCTCGAGCTCCTCCGAGCATTGGAAAGCACGTTAAGCCGTTGATTCCGGCTGCATTTGCAGTCCGCGTGTTGGGTTATGGTCCATCCTAAGCCCTAGACTAGCAGTCGGGATTAAAAATGACTGATGTCGATAGGGATAACTAAATATCTGAGGGATAAACTGTTTATGAGTCTAACTTTGCGGTGGGATAGACTACCACTTTTCACAACTTAGAAAGACTTACAATTCATTGTGCAATCATATTGATTATGATTGATTAACAAATTTTTTGTGTCATTACAGTTATTTCAACGCAAATACAATTTTAATTTCAGTTTCCGTCAATTTGACGTAAACATCTGAAAACAAAAATAATTTTCCGGAGACAGCCATTTTGAAAAGATAAACCCCAGTATTTCCCACAATCTTTTGCGTCACACTCGTCAATAATGACGTCAATGAAAGAAATTTAGACCAAGTACTTTATCTGTAGGATTTTATGTATGACGTTTATGTATAACAAAAATATGCTACACTTTATAGATTACATGTAACCTTTTGTCATCCCTGCACTTTGCTATCAGCCGATTTCAATAATCTATCTTCAGTAAGAGATAGGCCTACTATGGATCTATTACTAGGCAACTGTCGTTATTTCCCGTCATTTAACAGAAATATCTAGGCAACAAATCTTTAGTAAGAACATCTCTTACTGAAGATAAGTTTTTGAAATCGGCCGTTAATCTACTTTTTATACTACCTGCTCGTCAATGGCATATTATGTGTCATGCAAACCTTTCCTAAAGTAAGTCATTTTTCCCATGGGGAATAATGTGATTTGAATTTGGAATGCAACCCTTGTAGTCGTGCTTGATCGATGTTGGTTTCAAAAAAGTTTAGGTGCAATGAGATCTTATTCTGAGTTAGGCTGTATGTTATCATGAAAACTTTTTACGAATTTAATTTTCACCCGCGCACCAAGAAGGATTTATTTGAATGTCGAACTGAATAGACGACAAAAAAATAAACTCTAACCCAACTATAAATGTACCAAAGAATGTAACTTTGTCGTTGCACAATTGGTGTAAGGTTTCTAACATAACGTTTAATTTTCAATAAATATTCTTAATTTTTCATATTTTATTATTCTAACTTTAAATAATTACTTAAGTACTTTCTTTATAACAGTCATTGGTTTCAATTGCCTCGCAGAAAGTATAAAAAGTAGAGTATGCATCGCGGGCTTAAATGTGTATTTGTCATGGGCGATCTTGAACACCTCGTTCTCAGGATTCTAGCCTTAACTCCCTCGCTCCGCTCGGGAGTTAACCATAGAATCCCTCGTACTCGGGGTTCAATAATAGCGCCCGGGACACAATACACTACTTTAAGCCCTTATTGCATAATCTACTATTTTATGCTTCAGCGCGTATTTATTTTATACAGATATAACACACAAAAGAAACAACTTTTATTATTATATTTTCAATTGTTTTTACCGACTTCAAAAGGAGGGAGGTACTCAATTCGACCAGTTTTTTTATTTTTAATTTTTTTGAAATAGGTTAACCCCAAACTCGCAGCTATTGTTCCACGAATATTATTTCTGAAGGCGTATAAGATGCGCTTAAAAGGTGGCATATTTTCTAACCGCACTCAACGCCGCATAATGCGCACATTTACAAACATCTGCACGTCGCCGTTATAACGGACAGAAATTGTAAATAGCATTGGGTTTAGTTGAGTGGGTGAATTGATAAATTGTGTTCGAGGAAGAAAGTATACTGGAAATAAGATAGTTTTCTTGCAATTGTTTTAGGTTACATTGGTTTCTCTGAAGTTATTTTTTCATTTACATTGTAAGCGTACCTTTATTTAGTGTTAAGTGTTACAAGACGGTGTCCGTTTACGTCATTAAGCAGAACCATTATAATTTACAGACGAATTGCAACCGAGTGATTAGTCTGTTAAGATTCTTTTTTGATCTATTCATGTGTTCAATGAACGGGTAGTACAGACTAAACTGCATAGAATGAAAATGTACATGAATGTTATAGTCCCTGTGAATCCCTGATTAGCATAACACAGTTTACGTAATTCTTATCAACCGACTTTTACCATTTGCAAGTTTTAACAAAACTCACTTGTGTCTATTATGACAATTAGTATTGTTGTTATACAAATTCGTCATAAGTAACCTATAAATCGAGTTAGGGTCTAAATGACCTATTTAACGCAATAATTTATGATTACACTTCCTTATAATGACTCCCTGTGGCCAACTCAAAAGTATGATTTAGTAAAACCGTGAACTCGTTAAATTTTCTTAACTTAAAAAAAGTACAAGAAAAGGGTTAACTTTTTAAACTTTAGCCTCAGAATTAGTATAGTACTGACGTACTTTAGCTTAAAGAAGTTAACAAAAAAATAAGCAAAGTTGTTTTAAAATTATATTAAAATGAAAAGCTTAAGAATAGCAAAGTTATTATTTTATACAAATTGAGTTTCTTTATTAATCTTTTCAGTTAGTAAGAATATTTACATGATAAAAGTATGAGAGGAGATTTTCCCGTTGATCCGAGTGGATTTCCGAAGTTAGATTTTCTTAGAAAGTATGAATAATGATAGAAATATTTGGAAGCAAAAAGTTCTGAAACTTTTCCTTATCTCCAATAGCAGCTGTGACCTAGGTTTTTAGAAAGACTGAAAATAGCTTTGTAGTAAGCATTCATAATCGTTATTTTTCGCATTCACAATGCTATTATAAAATAAATAATATATTTGAAAAAATACTAGAAAAAATCGACTCACCCCACCTCAGACCTCCGGTCTGTTCTTATCATGTTTTTTTTTCGATGGAATTTTCATCATGATTGATATTTATTTACAATAGTCGATATTGATAATATGAAGTATGGTAATTTTAATAATATAACTAATTGATTTGATAAATGTATTACATCTGTTTTACTTTTTTCAACGAAATTTCCAAAGCTGCATTGGAAACATCGTAAGTAAAATTACATATCGCTTAAGTTATATACCGGCACTTGGTTCGCAAGGGTCGGTCATGGGGTGGGTGCTTCGGAAGGCACGTTAAGCCGTTGGTCCCGGCTGTATTTGCAGTCGTTAGCACCCACCAATCCGCATTGGGCCCGCATTGTGGGTCATGGCCCATCCTCCTTATCCACCCATAAGGAAGGCCTGTGCCCTAGCAGTGGGGACATTAAAAAATGGCTGATGGTCAAGTTATATTATAATAACGATTTCGTCGAGCAGAAGGGGGAGTTGGTGTAATGTGTAACTTTTATCTTGTCGTACATGTTAAGTTTGTCAATATTGACAGTGTCAAAGTTCTCTCGGTAGTTATAAATTCATGATCCTCTGTGTTTGTAGTGTGTTTCACAGTGTGTCGAATTAATACTTAATGTAACACAAATTGGGCCTTTACTATGCCAATGGAAATTGGTTCAATGCCATCACTTAAATAGATAAATTGTTTATGTTCTCTTAATTGTCATGTGTTCGTTTGTTTTGTATTTAATTATTCCATTGCATTTAAATGTTGAAATCCCTTGAGAATAAATTGCATTATTTTGACGTAGAAGCACGCTCGCTATAGTTCAATAATGAATTTGTTTGTTTGCTTAATTTATATCTAATCCTATATAAATTAACTATCTAATCCTATATTTCTAACAGTCTAACTTCTAAGGTTACCTGAGTAATAGAACTTCACACAATCTAGTAACTGTGGCCACACGAGCGAACCAGAAAGTTTAATATTAAGTGTATTTTAGGCCCAGACGATGTAGCAGCTTACAGCTTGCGGCTATTGGTTATGAAGTTACGACTAGTTTCGATAAAGTTTCGATGAACTAAATGCCTATTTGAAGTAGGTAAATTAGCTCGACTTCATGTTACCTGCTTGTATGCTTGGACGAATGTAATTTATTCGTCCAAGCTTGTATGTGGTTTCGAGAAAACAATGGGTATAAATAAAGTTGACAACAACTAATTCTATTTAAAAAAAGTGTCCAATATAGGCTAAACAACAGATGGAAGTTTCGGACGGCAGTTCATTCTTTTTCTAACCAGCTATAAAAAATAGTACACTTTTATTGTACTTAAGTTATTAATACTGTCTTAATCCGAATAACATCACAAGAAGAGTTAATTATGCTCAAATTGCAAATCATTTTGGTATTACGTTTGTATGGGAAGCTCACTGTTCGTCGGACTCTTGAATTACTTTACCGACTTCAAAAGGAGGGAGGTACTCAATTCGACCCGTATTTTTTTTTACTTATAGAAGACTTATTAAACAGCATTGTCTATTATTTCTATCTACCAATATTCAGAACTGTATCAGTGTTAGACATACTTTTTTTTTTAATCTTTGTTTTTTTATAGAGGGTTTAGTCACACAGTGACTATGCCAACCTCGTAAGGACATACAATTAACAATTTTACTTAATACTAATTAGTGTTAGATATACTTTTTACCCGACTACGACGAAGCAAAAAGTAGGGTTATGATTTTTACCGGTATGTATGTATGTTCATCTGTTCCCTCATTACTTCTTTACTACTTATCATAATTTGACAAATGAGGTATCGTTAGAAGCGTCTTGATCGTTTTAAATTATTAATTCTTATTGTTATGCGAATTAACGTTATGGCAAGTCTGTTATGGATTTTCAAAATAGGATTATTAATATTATGCAATTTAAAGGACCCCCATAATAAATAATAAATAAATAAATATTTGACAACTTCACATACATTGCTCCGATTCCAAAGTAAGTAGCTGAAGCACTTGTGTTATGGAAATCGAAGACAACGGTGGTATCACAAACACCCAGACCTAAGCCAATATAAAAAAGTTTGTTTTCTAAATTGACCCAACCGGGGATCGAACCCGGGACCTCAGAGAAGGCGACACCTTGAAAACCAGTGTACAAAGCCACTCGACCAAGGAGGTCGTCATAAATATAATGATTAGCTGTTGCTCGCGGCTTTGCTTGCATTCACTTCACCAGATTGGGAATAATTTCAAGCCCAAAATAATTTTAACAAAAAAATTGGTCAAGTGCGTGTCGGACTTCACACATTAAAGGTTCCGTAAAGTCGTTGTGCCAACCTAAGTAATCAGCGCCATGTAGTAATAACTTTAGGAATATTGGATAGAATGTAACCCGACCGCAAAATTAAGTTGGTTTGTAATAGGAAAATGAGAGATTTATCAATTTATTGGTATTTGAGTGACAGAAATAGGGCTCGTTTGGCCCCTTCGGGTACAGAACCCTAAAAAAGAGCTTTTTATATGTAGTAAGTACATAAGTCAGTAATCAAATCACAGAGCACAAATAATGCTCTACCACTAATAGAAATCACTTTTCAGTGTGCTGCTGCCAAGCAGTTAACTGTGTCACATTTTATTATAAATAAATTATTATAAAAAAAATATATAGAAAGAAAATATGCCCTATAAATGAATCAGTCGTTAAATATTATAGGAAATTGTAACACTGCAATATTACGTAAGACTTTCACTTCATTTTAGTAACTACGAGTATGTTTTAATCATAAAACAGGCGGTGTTTTTTGTACCTATAAAAGTATATAAGTATTTTGCTTTTTAACCTAAATAGATAACCTACTTTGCAGCTACTTCCAGCGTCTGGCCAGTTACGAGTCATAAACATATTTTTGTGTGTATAAATATTGTGTATTTGGTATAGTTTTACCATCGACTTTCTGGATTTCTTATCTTTTGAAGTCGATTATCATCCAAGGGTTTAGCCAGGATTGTATAGGCAGTTGCCCCTCCTGTCATCATCAGATCAAAGAAGTTTATAGATTCAAGGTTCTTTTACTTGACACAATTTCTTGCTTTGTAATGCCTCTAGTAAAGTAGGCAAAATATAAAGCAGCAACATCACTAAAAAATCTTTAAGTGTTGCATTAACCTACTCCTTCTCATGTTTGATCTAGCACGATATTAGTCAACGAAACCACAGAATATATAATAACGAAACGAACAACGAGATGATTAATTTGGTGCAGAATTTTCGGAAAACGCAAGAAACAAATGAACACCTAATCAATCAACCCTTAAAAAACCGTAAAAGTGTTTTCGTAAATACTTTCCGCCTTATTCATAAAAAACAATAGAGTTTTAGTCGTTTTTAGTTAATATAATGCTGATAAAGCTTATTAAACGTCATAAAAATTTCTTTATTCCCGTACATATTTAAAGAAAATGCTACTTTAGCGTTATTTTGTTGTCAATTATGAATTCCTTATCAGTTATTACTTTCTCAGTGTTCCTTATAGGTAACAAGAAATCTTATAGGCCTTCAATAACTTTTTATGATGAAGACAAAGACTTCTATGTGTTTGAAGTCATTTGATGAATATCATATCATAAATCGGTTTATTTATGATATCATAAAAGAAAAAAGATAAAAAAAAAAAATTTCACATACATTGCTCCGATTCCAAAGTAAATATCTAAAGCACTTGTGTTATGGAAATCAGAGACAACGGTAGTATCACAAACACCCAGACCTGAGTCAATATAGAAAAGTTCGTCTTCTAAATTGACCCAACCGGGGATCGAACCCGGGACCTCAAAAATGGCGACACCTTGAAAACTGGTGTACAAAGCAACTTGACCACAGAGGTCGTGAAGAGTTATAATTATTGTATCAATCTTCGTGTTTGCAAGCAAAGATTTAAATAGCTGTTTGCAAGCAGCTTAAACACTGAAAAGAATTTTACTGCATGGGTTATGCAACAAAAGCTTTGCAAAAAATAATTTCACAATGTGTGGAAAGGCTATAGCTCACGTGAGGAAGCTCGCATGGTATTGTTCCAACAAAAACCGCTCGGGAACCAGAATTGGTACTATAAATCATTGAGGAATTTCGGTTTGCGGGCCTTCGTCAAATTTATTGAAGCTTCTTTCAAGTACATTAATTGAAAATACTGTCATGTTAAATGAAAACGTAATCCTATCAAATTAGAATTTGGGCTGTGACGCACTGTTTCAGTAGGACGGATGCTTTCAGGGGCTGTAACATCCTTTAAGCGTTACAGCTGAAAAAATACAGGTTAAAGTGAAATTCGTTAATCATTTTATTCGGAACACTTAAAACATGAAATTGAAGTAGAAATTAAAATGGTATGAGAATATTTTTTTGATTAGTTCATTATATTTATTTTCTCATACAACGTGTTACAAAACTACCCCTAATGCCGAATATGGTAGATAGGGACCATTAAACTGAACAACTTTTACTATGGGACCAACTCTGAAATCGTGATAAAAAAACATCTGTATCATACAAAACTTAAAATCGAAAATATCAAAATGTATGAAACAGCTGACTTTTTTTTCGCGATTTCAGAGTTGGTCCCATAGTAAAAGTTGTTCAGTTTGATGGTCCCTATATACCATATTCGGCATTAGGGGTATTTTTGTAACATGTTGTATATTAATTTTAAACCTTGTTTTTATTACGAATCAAGAAAGCGAAAAGGTATGTATATACATTATTATGTTTTGCACCTAAAAATTTTGGACATCGAAATCATTTTCGCTGCCTGACGCTTTCATAAAAAGGCTCCTCGGTATTATACAGGAAATCTTTAAACAAACTGGCATTCGTGATTGGCTTTGTTTGGTTCGGCCTACAACGCCATTGTTGATATTCTCAATTGTTCCCTGATTTTCAACTTTTGTTCTTTAAACTTTAAAAAAATGATTTCCCATTTTTTATTTCTACAACATTTAAAAGGTGAACAATCTTATATCTATGTCTTTTTACCATATTAATTCTACATAAAAAAGTATTAATGAATCTCTTTACTAGTAGTTAACCTGGGCAAGAATTTTAGAATATGAATATAAAGTTCTTGAACCCGGGTAACGTAACGTAACTACGTATCGTTTTGAAACTAGTTTCATCTGTAGAACTTTGATTATAATAAATTTTATGAAAGAGGACTATACAAAGATTGCTTACATTTGAATTTTTTAACTAAAATAGACTATGAAGTTTGTTTTTATAATCCGCGCGCGATGAGAATAGGATGCTACCTTTTGGAACTGAGACGCGTATGGTCCGTCGGCCAGCCGTAGCGTTGGCAAACTCGCGTAGATTCTCGTATGTGGCTCGCATAGTGGTAGTTGTGTAGAATTGTGTGATTTTTTAGTAATTTAATAATAAGTGGAAAAATGGGTAAAACTTTTTACTTTTTTTTAAATTATTTTTTATTTAATTAGATTTCGAATGTTTTGCTAACGCTACTTGACTGCTTAACTGTCATTTTTGATTTACTTAGACAAGGTCCCATCCCATTCTAATTTCAAGCGGATTATATTTAGGTACAGTCACGTCTATAAATATGTATATAGTTTAGAACTTGTCACTCTGAAAGCTATTACTTTTTTGAACAGGAATTAATGACAAATGACAACTACAACAAAGTGACAAAGTTCTAAACTGTATACATATTTTTAGCTTAATCAGCTTTAGACGTGACTGTACAGCGGGTAGCGGTATTTTCTCACAATGACGACATGAAGATGAAACGTCATGGTAACGATAAGACCGAAGTGTACTTCACCCAAAAAGGAAAATGGCCATTTTACCCGTAAGCGCAACTGCCGGAAAACACCATTGTTTTAATATTGAGGTAACAGCTTTGTCTAAGATGGAGGTAGCTACTTGGCTACGCAGGTGGATTAAATACCATACCAACATAAACAACAAGATACACAAACTCAAATCAAAAGCCAAATAAATGTACAAACCAAGCATTCAACTATTATATTTATTTTACATAGAGGCGCAGTTTCCTGAACTATTTTAAAACGGGGAACTTGGGAATTCGGTAGAACCACTGCAGGATTTATGCGGTGTCGCATAAAAACCTTTTTATTTAATTAGATGATGTAATACCAAATAATATACTAGAAAAAATACGACTCGAGTCGTATTTTTTCTAGTATATTATTAGGTATTACATAAAAATAGCATTGTGAATGCTAAAATCTCGAAATTTAATAATTAGATGATGGTTGCATAATGTTATACAATTTGGGCCCCAAATTTTTAAGTTGTTAGCATTTTTTTTATTTAACCTAACTAGGTACATAAGTAGATAAATAAAACATATAAAAAATCAATAATTAAGTTTAAACAATGTTGCACTTGGCAACAATGATAACGAGTAATAATGAGTATCTGTGATTATTATGGTAGCAGAATGTTTTCGGCGCCGACTCGGTATGTCGAGTGCTTTTAACTTATCTACACTAGTGCCAAAAATGCTTTTTTCCGCAGCACTTATATGTGAAAATACTGATACGTACGGCGCTGTCCATACGCTGCTGAAATTTATCTGCACTCGTGAGTTACGATAATAATTTATTGTTTAAAAGCATTTGTGGAATTTTATTAAGGTTATAAATTATTCGACGACCTCCGTGGTACACCGGTTTTCAAGAAGTCGCCATCTCTGAGGTCCCGGGTTCGTTTCCCGGTTGGGTCAATTTAGAAAACAAACTTTTCTATATTGGCTCAGGTCTAAGTGTTTGTGATACCACCGTTGTCTCTGATTTCCATAACACAAGTGCTTTAGCTACTTACTTTGGAATCGGAGCAATGTATGTGATGTTGTCAAATATTTATTTATTTATTTATTCTGCAAATTGTTTTAACAAACAAATAAAAATACCTAACCGTAGCTGTAAACAAATGAGAATTCTAAACCTACTGCATAAATTATCTGTTTATTCGCAAAAGCAAATTGAGATATCAGTGATTCCATTTGAGTAGGGAGGAACAACCTTTGTGCCCCACCGCACATTCTCCAGTCAATTGCTAAGTGTTTGACTCGACACGATAGGTCGCCCACTTCTGTCTTTAATTCGATCTAAATTCTGTGAGAGAAAACTGTACGAACAATTTGAAAAGTTTTTAATCCCAAGGGTTCGAGTCCCGTCTGAGGTGCTAACGGTGAGTCAATTTTTTCTAGTATTTATTTAAGTTTTTAAAAGCTAAATTTTTTTTTCAGGGATTTCGACAATCTTTGAAATAACTTATTTGTAATTGTAATTTTCCGAATTGTATATTTATAAAAAATATAGTGTTTCTAATTCAAAACAACTAACATATTTTTTTCAATAGGTAGGTACAGCAAAAAATTGAGGTACCTAGTATAAATTACTGTAGGTAAAAGAGTGATTCGGCCATAATCCTTCGTTTTTCATCTCCTTCTTACTTTAAAAAAAAACATAATACACCATCTCTCCTGTTTTGTCTCTTTCATCTCCCTATACTTTCACTATTCACCTCTCATTCACACTCACGTTCCTTTTCACCTAATATTTTAACCTTACATTATTGTATTTATCATCAATTAATCATTCTCTATCAAAACTTATGCATTATTTTTTCAACGTTTATTGCTTGCAATTGAAAGTTGACGCTGATAAACAAGCAATTAGAATGAAGCATTGTATTGTAAACAAAAGATACAAAAATAAACAAGTTCTATTATTGTACCTAAGCCTATTTAACTATTCAATTTATGAAAAAAAAAACCACATACTAGCGGAAATAAATATTGTTGATTTAGAAAACATAAAATGTGTTTGCATTTTAGCTCCCGGAAACCGATTGCTGATAGCAAGCCAGTATGCTGAATAGTATGTATTATGACGATAGGAAAAACCAGGAACACGACGAATGTGGAATAAATCCATAAAATAATTACGTCATCGTCATGAAATAATTGACTATCGTAATAAAATTCCTAGAAAAGTAACAGTATATTACTAGTGGCTCTGTGAGCTATTAGACTTCGGTTTGTGACATTTCTGAACTTTTTGTAAATGGCTGAAATATGATTTTTTTCGAGGAATTTGGAAAATCTAAAATAACAAAAAAATATGTAACTAAAAATATGTATAACAAAAAAATAACAAAAAAATATAATTTATCGAACCTGCACGAAATTTTGTGAAGGTTCGATAATTATATACACATTTTTTTGTTATTTCCAAAATCTTCGAAAAAAAAGTCATATTTCAGCTATCGAGGAGAAGACATTGATAGCATTTTTGTCAACGCTTCGCGCTCGTATAAAGTAGACGATTATCTGAAAGACCGAAATGCGTGGAAATGATGTAACACAATAACTTGCTAGTAAGTACTTTGTTGTTTATAACCTGTTGTATGTATTGTATTTGGTAACGATATTTAAGTTTGTAAATATCGATACTTATTTCAGTTGAAGCTGATAAGTTTCTTGCGCCTGTTTTTCTTGTCAGTTAAAAAAGTCTGGAACGGATGGTAGGAAAATATAGACGATTCAAAAGTGCTTAATTACTAAGTTTGTTTGAATAAAGCAATTTTTTAATTTACTTTACTTACTCGCTCGGTTAAAAAGAGGTAGGTATGCTTTCCTAGTATGTAGACACACTTAATTTAATTGAGTTGCTTCATCAAAATTGAAAGGCAAAAGTGAACCGTGTGTTTTCGGTTTAACGTTGCTCTTCAATGATCTGAATGATGTTAGATATGTGCAATATCTACATTGAATCCTGTCATCATTGGCGTGGCAATCTCCCATAGAATTAGGATTCGGATTCCATCCACGGAACCCATTCACACGCGGTGACATTCGAGTGACGTTGACTGAAGGGCTTTAATTTCACGCGTCATTCCGTTGGAAATGGCGTGGCGGCAGAACTGTGCCGATTTAGTAGGTTAGGCTTAATTTTGGGTCAAAATTCAGTAAGCACCTACCTACTTCGAATTTGATTCGCACTCGTTAGTTTTCGTGCTAAGGGCAACTTTTTTATGATTAAGATTGGTTGCATAACCCAATTAGGGCCATTTTAAAAATTATAATTACTTTTTTAAATTTGAAATTTTTAGCATTCACAATGCTATTTTTATATAATGCTAAAAATATACTAGAAAAATACGACTCGCACCAGAGCATGTTCTCGGACGGGAACATGTTCTGGTGCGAGTCGTATTTTTTCTAGTATATTATTTTGCATTTTATAATTACTTACTAAAATTAAATAATTTGAATTAGAAGACATCCGTGGTCGAGTGGCTTTGTACACCGGTTTTCAAGGTGTCACCATCTCTGAAGTCCCGGGTTCGATCCCTGGTTGAGTCAATTTAGAAAAACGGACTTTTCTATATCGGCTCAGGTCTGGGTGTGTGTGATACCACCGTTGTCTCCGATTTCCATAACACAAGTGCTTTAGCTACTTACTTTGGAATCGAAGCAATGTATGTGATGTTGTCAAATATTAAATATTCCCAACCGACCACACGCCTCTGCCCTCACGAGGGGACCGTTGGGATCTTCAAAAAATTTCTGGCCCAACCGTCCCCATACAAATAGCATGGGAACGGTTGACACCAACTAATTCCCATGGATGCATCGTGTTTGATTTCAATCAAAGTTAAATAATTTACACTTAGTGGTAAATTCTGGTGGTAAACTTGGGATCCGAAGAAAAACGGAGTTCTTTTCGCAAGTTTTAGTAACGGTTAAGAGGAACATCATAATGCAACAGTACTTTTTATATGTTAAGATTATATCACAGCTTTTAGATTGTTAGAGCAGATTTTTGCAATTAATAGAATCGTGAAATTGTGTTCCGCATCAATAAACTGAGATTGTATTGAAGTTTATTATATATTTCAAACACCATTAATCACAAACATAGTTCATAGCACTTTAGTAAGAATAGTGTTACAAAATAGCTCTTATACTAAACATAATACGGGCTACACATTGTTGTATCGACAAACATCAACAAAGTTATTCTCAGTGCTTCTTTCAAAAAGTTCTTTTCGTATCAGTCATCGGATCTCATAATAAATTAAAACTTTATGTATGTATTTACTACTGACAAGTATGAATAGAGTTTTAAACTAACAATTAAGAAGACCAAGGTTATTAAAAGTATACCTTTAAGACAGTTTATCTGAAGGTTGGGTAATATTTAGTGAAAACAAGAGTTTATTTGCGGAATAAATAACATCTTTATTAGCAATGAAGTTTCAAATTCACCATTATTTATCGGTGATTTTTTCAGTCTAGTAAATATTTGACATATTTACATGACATGAGTAATGCAAAAAAGATGCTGCGCCAAATATAAACAGTTACAATAAAAATATATTTGCTGCATACCAAAACTGATAAGAAATGAAATAATTAAAACCATAGGTACTTGCTTACTTTCTCTACCATTCAAAAAAGTAAATTAGGATATTATAAAAGGTTTAAATACATTTTTTTGTGCACAAAATGTATAAGATTTGGTCTACCTAATTAATGTCGACAGAAAATAATTATGATTGTTTTCAAGAAGTAAACAAAAGACGGTGCGCCACTTGAATTCGCCAGAGTAAATGAAGTCGACGAGCGCCAGGAATCCAGTTATGCAGACAGCTGAGTATCGAAACGACTACTACTTCGTCTCAAAATAAAGTAACCTGAGGTCAGTGCCACTGTCTTGAGATTCTATTTAAATTGCAACAGCGATAGTACCCAAGAGGAAGAGAGTAACTATTAGGTACTGAGTATTAGCATTTACTTACGGTTCAACGTTATCTAGCTGAGACAGACAGTTTGTTGGTTTTTTTATACATTTAGTTAGTGATACATATATACATAATATATATGTCTTAGATTAAGAAGTAGGTAGGTACCTACTGCGGCGCGGTGCGGCGAGGAGTGCTGAATGGCGCACCTTAACCACCTTATGTCAAAGTGATAACTGCACTAAACTAATTTGTAAAAGCGCTCAATGAAACACGTAGTACAGTCACTATTATAATAATATTACACAATACAAAATACACAATCCAGTACAGAACAACCTCTTCAATCTAAATATGACCAAGCTCTGCCCGGCGCGATACTCTCGCGCCTGAGCCCAAGTTAAAAACAAAGTCATCAATCACATTTCATTACTAAACATATTTATTTCTAAGACCCCGACAAAGCCCTCTTATTCTACTCCGCACTGAACCTAATGTTGTTAATGTAAACATAAGCCGGGAATGTGACACTTCCAAGCGCCGCCGCCGCCTCTCTACGCCTCATGCGTCGCTACAAGTTGCCAACACTGCCATCCTGCGCGGTGTCTGTCTCAGACACCCCACGAGTCTGATAAAATACTGTAACATATAACAATGACTTATGTTAGGCTTGTTGGCTATGTAAACATGATTAAATTATCCGTTATCCAATTCAGACCATCCGGCACTTAAAGGGACTTTGCCACACTTAAGTAACCTGGTTTTTCCTAGAATTACTTGCACTTAAAGACAGTTCGTTCACTTAAGCGTACCAAGTTAATTCTAAGAAGACGCTGATAACCAGATATTTACGTCGATTTACACTTAAAGACATTTCGTTCACTTAAGTGTACCAAGTTAGTTCCTGTAACACTTTAATACTCGGTGGGCAATAAGTCATTGCACTCAAAGACATTTCGTTCACTTGAGTGACCTTTGTTAATCCCAGTAAAGATTTGACATTCAGGCACATCTTACTACTTGCACTTAAAGACATTTCGCTCACTTAAATGCAAGTACGCTTAAAGACATTTTAGTCACTTAAGCGCCGGTGCCCATTTACCTACAAGAACACATTACTAACCACACACATTCTACTACTTGAACTTAAAGACATTTCGTTCACTTAAGTTTTCCAAGTTTGAGAACGTGCTGAAAGTCATCTCATATTTCATAATTCATTACGTAATTTACGAGCATTAATTTAAGTATTTTATCTAGGCTCGTCACAATAAACAAAATCACCCAAAATTATTATTACTGTCACATAATATTTAAGGACTATTCTATTTTTTTTAACTACAGATCCTTGCCAACACGGAAAAGAAAAATAATATCATCAATAATAATAATTAACATACTATTTAACATTCTTAATTTAGTCAAAATCGAATTCAGCTATGCGGATCCACGGTTTCATATTTTCAGCTGCTGCGACACCAGTATATTGCTTGGTGCTCCTTTCGCAGCCCCTTACATCCGTCACCTCATATCTATCGTGCCCCAATATCTTTTTTACTTGAAATGGACCTTTGAAAACTGGTAGTAATTTTCTGCTTTTTCCTTCGTTACTCTGACTTTGAATTTTCATTAGTATTAAATCTCCTTCGGCATAAGTTCGCGCCTTCGTTCGTGATTTATCAAATTGTAGCTTTCTGGGATTCGCCGTTGGTTATAATAGATTATTCTCATCTACACTTTCACGTAACTTCGTCACATCTACAACATGTCCGTCATCAAGTTCCGGGGCTAACACGTCACTGTCCGTGCGTAACTTATATCCAAGGAAAACTTCAGAGGGCACGGCTTTAGTAGATTTATGAAAAGTGCTGTTTAGACCTTGTTGCAAAGGTTACATACATTAAAATGTATGTATCCCATCTATCGTCAGTTGCGGTAGCACCAGTAGCTTTAAGGACCTCCAAAATTGTTCTATTGAATCTCTCAACTTGACCGTTCGAACGAGGCATACCAGTTGCCACAGTATGCAGACGTATATTTTTATTTAAGCAATACTGAGTAAATTCAAGTAAAAGATGTTCCTGCATCAGTTATAATTCTCTTTGGGTTTCCGAAAGTTTTAGAAATATTCTCTAATTCTTTAATAGCGAGGGAACTCTTTGTTGAGCGTACTGCCGAAATAAAAACGAATTACGTAAAACCATCTACAACGACAAATAAATATTTATTTTTATTTTTAGTCGTCACAAAAGGACCTAGGTGGTCAACATGGAGTGTATGATAAGGTTGTGTATACTTTGGCAAGGAATATAATTGTCCCTCTTTGGGGCCGCCTTTATTTTTATAATAAACGCAATTTAAACAATTTCTAATGTATTTTTTAACGACATGACGCATACGGGAAAACCAATACTGATGCCCTATTCGTTCAACTGTCTTATCGACAGCGAAATGACCCAAATCATCGTGATTGCATTTAATTACTTGCCAAATACATTTTTTGGCACTACTCAACGACGCCCGTGGGCAGTCCTTCTATAAACTTTGCCACCTAGTAATTCATACTTTTTGAAAACATACTTAAAGTTATCGGCCTCTCCTGATTCTAAAATCTTTCTAAGACGCTGTAGTTCAGAGTCTTGCAGCTGCACCGAGAGTAACCAATCAGCCTCAGTTATGGACATTATAATTTCAGATTCAGATTTTTCTCCGGCGAGCGTTGGGTTTCGACTCAACGCATCCACATGTTGCATACGTGTACCTTCGCGATGTACAGTTTCAAATGAAAATTCTTGCGTGGATAAAACCCAACGCGCAATTCGAGGAATTATTTCTTTTTTTGTTAACGCATACCTGACTGCGTTGCAGTCGGTTACGATTTTGAATGTAGATCCTAACAAATAAAGCCGAAATCTCTGTAACGAACAAACAATTGCTAGTAATTCCAATTCAAACGAATGATATTTTTTTTTCGTCCTCAGTCGTTTGCCTGCTATAATAATGGATAGGTTTCTCACCATCATTTGTAACCTGCATGAGAATACCGGCAATACCGTCTCTGCTCGCGTCCGTATACAAAATGTGTTCGCTATTTGGATCGAAAATGGTGAGTACATTGTCAGATGTAAGTTTTTTTTTTAACGTTTGTACTGCCTCCTCATGGATCGTATTCCATGTCCAAACAGAGTCCTTCTTCAACAGTTTCGTCAAGGGAGCAGAAATCATGGCACAGTTCTTAATGAATTTCCGAAAATAGCTTGTAAGACCGAGAAACTGTCGAAGTTGGTGCACTGTTTAGGGCATGGGATAATTTTCGACGGCCGCTAATTTAGACTCATTAGGCATCACACAGTTTGGTTTTATTTTATAACCAAGAAATTCGATTTCACTTTTAAAGAAATGACATTTTTTTTAAATTAAGTGTCAGTCCATTCTTCCGAAATATTTTTAATACCTCTTCGAGTAATAAAAGCAGTCTTCTCTACCGATTGTGGGTCCATCATAATTTGGTAATAACCACTTTTAAGATCCAAGCCAGTGAAGCATTTATGCCCCTGTAATCTGTCCACCAATTCATCGATACGTGGCATAGAGTATTTATCCTTGATCGTTATTTTATTTAACGCGCGATAGTCAATGCAAAGCCTTTTTTCGCCATTTTTTTTTTAAATTAACTAACAAAGCGGGGCTCGCGTAAGGCGAATTACTTTCACGTTTCATATCGTTTTGTAGTAACTCATCGACCATCTTACGAACAATCGTTCTATCGTCATGGGAGGACCGGTAAGGTCTGTGTTGAACAGGTTGTACACTTTAGGTTGATAGCCATTTTATGGTTACGTGCTTTTCCTAGTTCTTTAATGTTTGCTGCAATACAATCGCTATATCTCCGAAAAAGACTGATCAATTCATTTTGATGTGAATCGGCATCGAACTCAAATTCACTCACATTATTACAAAACTCAGTAAAAGTTTCAGCTTAATCGAATTTAAGCGAGTCACCTATTCGTGAATACATAAGATCGGGGCGTTCTGTAACATTTCTACCTATCAATATTTCGCAATCGACTAGATCATCGATTACGTAAAAATCTACTTTGGTCAATCTCACAGAATCCATTTTTAGTTCAATAGTCACTTTATGTGTAACGTATTTAGAATTTTGTTTCGAAAAACCTTGTAATAAGATCAGTGAAGGAAGGACGTTAATTGGCAAAGACCATTTAATTACCAATGATTTCGAAATTAGCGAACAACTACTTCCAGTATCAACAAATGCCTCATGACACCAATTTTCCACATATACCTACTTCACAAATTTATTTCGCGGGTCTGAAGTTGACATGAATTTTATTTCTTGTTTGTCGGGTTTAACTGCATTTTTCTTATGATAACAAGTAGTTTCTAAATGACCTCGCTTACCACAGTAATCACATTTATTTTTTTTGCACTTATTTCTTTTATGGTTACCGTCACAAATATAACATTTAATTGGTCCCCGATTCTGGGATTGCCCTACGTCATGTACGCTCTTCGCAGTAGCAAAGCGATTCGATGCATCCGCGGAAGTTGTCTGTATAACTCGTATGAGGTACTACTGGCAATAATTGATTCACGCTTTTAACATTAGAGCTCAACTGTTTCAAACCCTTTGGTTTGTAGGTACGTCCATGAAGAAAGCTAGCTAGACTGTCACACGAAACGAAATTACTAGCTTCAATAGACGCGCTTATATTATTGTCACCTATATTTCCGATAATTATTGAGATAATGTCTTGCTCCGAAAAATTTAACGATAAACGGTCTATTTTACATTTCTGTTCAAAGAAAAACTCATAAAGTGATTGATCATCAAATGGTTTCTTATCAATTATAACTCTTAAAAGTTCAAACATATTCCGCCGAATTTGAACTTAATCTCTTTTTCCAATCATCCCAAGTCCAGGAAGGCCACTCATTTTCGGTACGCAACAGTGAATCATACCACACCTTCAATCCTTAAGTTTATTAAGAGCTTAATAGCGGATCATGTTGTCTGACCATTTAAAAGTTTGGGAGTAACTTTCAATAATTTTGAGCCAGGCATTTATGACGTCTTTTGATGGGTCAAAAAGGGTCAAAAACAGGTATGATGTTGCACAAAGAAGTATTACTTGTACTCACAGTTCCGGTATCAGTTCCAGTACATGATACCTTTGTCCTCCTTGCTACGAGTGACAGAGTTCGGGCACTACTGCTGTCGCTAGAAATCGAAGCTGCACGAACTCGCTTCCGTTTTCGTTTATTATTTTTATGATTTCCCATTATTGTGTGGGTTGGGTTGCTTCTCACTTCTGATGATAACTGCACTAAACTAATTTGTAAAAGCGCTCAATGAAACACGTAGTACAGTCACTATTATAATAATATTACACAATACAAAATACACAATCCAGTACAGAACAACCTCTTCAATCTAAATATGACCAAGCTCTGCCCGGCGCGATACTCTCGCGCCTGAGCCCAAGTTAAAAACAAAGTCATCAATCACATTTCATTACTAAACATATTTATTTCTAAGATCCCGACAAAGCCCTCTTATTCTACTCCGCACTGAACCTAATGTTGTTAATGTAAACATAAGCCGGGAATGTGACACTTCCAGGCGCCGCCGCCGCCTCTCTACGCCTCATGCGTCGCTACAAGTTGCCAACAAAAGTAATAACCATCTATATCGTTTACTTTCAATGTAAAGTCAACTTTGAAAAGTCCAAAAAATCTTCCAACGGTATTCTCTGGATATGGAACTTAAACCAAACTTTTAAAACTTACCTTATCATTTCTCATTTTTCAACCTGGCAACCCTACGAGGCCTGCCATGCAAGTCAGTAACTTCAAAAGGTGGATCCACTCCACACTTGTAACATTTTGGCGTGTCAGAACACCGTGTCTTTATCATACATCGTCTCTTTGATACAGTATTACCACAGCGCACGCCCAACCAAACTAGCGATGCATGATAAAAACACGGTGTTCTGATACGCCAAAATGTTACAAGTGTGGATCCACCTAAAAATGTGGCGCGGTGTGGCACGAGCTCGTCATACGGGCCGTTCCCACGGTCTGGTTCGGTGCGGTGCGGAGCGGTCTGCAAAACCGCGCACCGTCTCGGTCGGATTCCACCTTTAGGTATCTAGTACGAAAATACAAAGACCAGTATAAAGGAAGTACCAGGGAAACTTTCACACAACAACGTTTTATAAACAAATTGGTACTTTCAACAACCCGCTCCGAGAAAGTTCCACAAAAATGTTAGTTTATGAACAAACTGAAGTAGGCTCGTAAGTGCAGGGTACCAGGGTAACAGGAACCATTGAGATGTTAATTCTACCGACGTAAGCGTGGGAGCTAATAAACGATTGACCCCCATTTGCTGAGCTTATTTATGTACTACGGGCAACAGCGTCGGTTAACCAGTTAGCAACAAAAATCGTGTGCGCGCGAATCGACCCTACACGAACTAAACGTATGTTGTGACGGCGCGGCGTGTAAACGATTTTATCCTTAGGAGTGGTTAAGCGATGCTGTTGCCCATGGTACGTTTTATGAAGCCCGTAGCCACTCGGAGCTAACATTATGTAAGTATTTCTAAGTTAGCTAAGCTATGGTTAGTGATTGTAACAATCGGTTTAAACTGAATGAAGATTAGTTAACGTAATTTGTATTGTTTTCAAAGTAGGTCGGTTTTTTGTGATAATGAAAATACGACAGAGATTCTATTATTGAAAGCAAAAAACAAAAAGTTCCAAAGGCACTTAAATAACTTTTAAAATAGGAAATTTTTCATTTGCCTACAATGTCAAAATATAAGAAATGTCTCCAAATATTCATTAAAAGAACAAAATTCAAATGAAATGTACAGCTCGCGCCCCACGCGGGGACAGTTGGGATTTTCAAAAAAGTTCTGGCTCGAATGAGTCTCCACAACCTTGTGGGGACAGAAGCGTGGGAAGCGATTGGGAATAAGACCCAAAAATGTTTAGTGCGCATGCCTCATTATCTATGGTTTGGTTCAAGTTATATTGCGCGAGGTGTAAACCTACAAACACAGCAAGCTGTAGAATTCTATTCAAAATATCAAAGCAAGACCATGTTAACATAATGTTTATTTTCTTATCTCGGTAGTAACAAATGTAAGTACGATTCGAGTAAAGCCGGCGAGATTCTGCGGATCTTTACGATCTCGTAAACTTATAAATAAAGATGCAGAAGCGGTTTATACAGTGTACATTTATTTAAGAGGCCGCTACAACGCTGGAAGATATTTTCATAGCAATAATTATCGAAATTATTGAGAACATTATCGTTTTTATTAATAACTAATAAAATATTTCTTATTTTTGGACATTTGTTAGTCACAAAATTAGAAAGCTAAAGGTTTTTTTATTATAGTTTCAAGATTATAGGTTTATTATTGATTGGCACATCAGTAAAAAAGTACAAAGTTGGAGGTTACTTTATGATTTTTTTCTATCGAGAAATATTTTAGCTATCATGTTTCTGTCAATCACATAACTGAGTTTTATAATTTACTTTCTAAATTTATTTTGGGTCCGATAAATAAAGTAATACTGTTTGAAATCGTTATTCAAAAATGTGTATTTGATATCGTACGGCCCCTTAACCGTTTAAAAGTGTTATCGTATCGCTTTCGCCGCTGCCTGCGCCATAGTTTTTAAAAGGTCAGATGTACGATCAGTAGGGTTGCCACCTTTTTTAATACAAATAGAGTATTTTTCCATTTAGGCAGAACAAAAATAAAGTACGCAGAATAAAAAGAGTACATATTAATTTTATTGTTTACTTATTTATCCTTAAAACATTTTTGTGTTACTTTTCGGAATATTTAACAATTATTTGTCTTACATAAAGATTATTTTAGCGTATTCTATTGCTGTCGTAAATTATAGAGTACAGTTACAGGAAATAGAAGGAAATACCACAATACTCTATTTAGAGTAAAGGTTACTTTCGTCAGATACATTTTATTCACATAAAAAAAAATCAAATGAAAATAAATAAACTTAAATAAAACGTTAATAATCATAGTCGTTACGTCCCATGGTGATAAGGTGCATCCCATTCCGAAAGTGGCGATTTCAAAGGTTTTTTTTGTTATGTAGTTAAAGAAAAAAAAATAAAACTAGAGTCTACTATTTTTAGAAGTTATCGCTACATTCCCTCGTAGTCATTCGTAAAAGTAGATTTAAGCAAATGTGTCATAACCAACCAGCGCCAACGGCCAACTTTTAGCAGTTTTGCTATCTACTTCTGTCTGACTACAAGGGAAAGTACTGATACCTTGTAAAAATACTAGACTATGGGTCTTAAAAATTGAAAGTAATGGTTTATTAAAATTACACAATAATAAATAAAATTCAGCGCGGCGCCACTTTCGGTCCGGGTACCGTCTTAAGAAAAGTCTCATGTGTACATTCGTTTTGCTTTCTTTTGAGGGTTCCGTAACAAAATGACAAAAAGGAACCCTTATGGTGCGACTCAGTTTGTCTGTCACAGCTGGATATCTCACTACTAATGCTATCAACTTGAAATTTGGTATAGTTTTAGATGACGTTTGCCCAACTATTTTGCAAATAAGAAACATTTTTAGTGAACAGGGACTGAAAAGTGGTCTTAAAAATTCTACAAAGGCATGTGGGGCATCATATGAAAGAGCGCTGTTTGCGCATTCTCAGACATTTTTTTAGGCCGCATAGTTTTCGGCTATTGATGAATCATGTGAAAAAATTCATCCCCCCCTCATCTCCAGAATTTGACCTATAGTGGAACTAATGACGTTAGTCAAGAGATAGCACTGAGCCATATCTGCAATATTCTACACCGTGGTGTATTTAAATATGATGGTACAGAACCCTCGGTGCGTGAGCCCGACTCGCTCTTGACCGGTTTTTATAAATGTGTAGTGGGAATCACGTCCAAAAGATATAGGTACTTTGCGATCAGCTTAATAACGGTTTATCGCGATCATGTATGTTTTGCTGCCGTGTTTTGATTAAAAATCGCAATATAAAAAGTATTTTACTACAATTACCCTTCACTTTATTTAATAATACCTTATAAGCTATACTTGCTTTAATGGCGACCTTTGTCACTTGTCACATAACACAGTGGAATAGTTTTGTTTGTCAGCCAATAACGGCAAGTTGTTATGGCAGTATTTATTACGAATAATTTTCACTTTAGCACATTCGGCAGAGTGGTTTTCCGGAAATGTTCCTTTGCTTGGTTCACTTATAATCTGTAAGAACATGTATATGAATAGATAATAAAATAATTACTTGCTTGTTCTGAAACTAAAAAAGTTATGAATGTTCAACATGTTGCACTAACTGACGGTAAGTAAGTCTAAATGTTATCTGCGATAACTAGCTAATATAGTCTGCGAACATGTAAAAAATATGTCAAAATCTATATAAGTAGTTATAAATCAAATAAAGTCAATTTACAGAAAAATAATCTTACATTTTCCACCGATAGGTGAAAATATTTTATTGTGTTTACCATAGACTAGCTGACTTGACAGATATCATCCTGTCAGTTATCCAATCTCGGTTATCTACGAGGAATTAGATTCAATTTTTGAATCTCGCGTTATGGCCTTGTGCGGCAAAGAAGCAGTACAAAGTCTTTCAAAGTATTGTTCAGTATATGTTATTGCGCGCGATGAGAATGGGATGCTACCTTTTGGAACTGAAACGCGTACGGTCCGTCGGCAAACTCGCGTAGATGCTCACATAATGCTAGTTGTAGAACTGTGTGCGTAGATTTCTGCTCAAGCTTTATTTTAAATGGGAGATTTATATTTAACTGTGTGATTATTTTATTGATTAATTAATAATGAGTGGAAAAGGGGGTAAAACATTTTAACTTCTTTAAAATTCATTTTTATTTAAATAGATTCAGATTTTTTTACTAACGCCACTTGACTGCTTAACAGACATTTTCGATTTACTTTGACAAGGTACCATCCCATTCTAATCGCGCGCGGATTATAACTGTGAATCCCCGAATTCTCAACTGGAGTTCACTCGCGCTCATTATCAAAGATAAAAACTTAATCGTAATGTTCGTTCGGTTACATTTATAAATGAATGTTTGCCTTAGCTTTGGTAATATCGTTAAAATTAGGCTCAAAAAGCCTAGGTCCTATAGCCAAGTGGCTTTCTACAATTTGAATAGAATAGTTTGTATGTAATTGACGTAAGATGTAGCTGACCAAAGACAATCACGGCGTTTTGAAATTAATGTACATTTATTCTATTCAAATAATCGAAAAGTCAAGCGTTTGCCATTTGTCTAGAGGCCTTAGGAGACCACATGCGAGAATTTCAAATTAATATAATAATATGTTGGTATTAAAATTTTCTCAAGTAGTGTGATTTATATGGTTTACTATCGTAAAATAATCACAGTTTTGCGTTTGATGATTACGTTGAAACTTGATAAAAAATATAAGTATTAGAGCTCCGGTATTATCCTGGGAACGTTTCCCAAATTCCCATTTGTCGAATGATGTGTTTTGACACATATTGCGTACGTTGTTTTACGTAAGCGGTATGCCTAGTGATGTAAAGGACTCGAGTTCTGAGTCTTGATTCGATAGACTCGCTCGACTTGATTGAATGCAGGGCTCGGTGAGCTCAAGAGGCTCACAAGTCTTGATTTGAGTCGGAGCTTTTGAGTATATAAAAAACCGGTTAAGAGCGGGTTGGACTCGTGCACTGATGGTTCCGTACCGTCACATGTAAAGAAACTCACTGCGGTGAGTGAGATGAGAATATTACAGTTTTAGGTTAGCGCCATCTCTTGACCGATAGTGGAACTAATGTAACTTTGGTTGATGATTTCTGAAAAAGTGTGCTTTTTAGAGACATCGTTTTATTTTTCCTATAACCTTTATATAATTTCAGATTTTTATCTTTGCAAACTTCGGAGGTAAGGAGGGAAACGGTATTTTATTTACATTTTTCATCAAAAGTCGGAAACTATACAGCTTAAAAAGTAAAATGTTTGAGAATGTGCAAACAGAGATTTTTTTATGTGATACCCCACATGGCCTAGTAGCCTCACTAAGAATTTTTAAGACGGGGAGTCTTCAGTCCATGTTGCAAAAAAAAATTTTATTTCTTATTTGCAAAATAGTTTAGCAAACATAATCTAAAACTATACCAAATTTCAAGTATATAGCATTAATAGTTCTTGAGATATCCAGCTGTGACAGACAGACAGACTGAGTAAGGCACTATAAGGGTTCGTTTTTATTGATACGGAACCCTAAAAAGGACTCGAGTCTTAAAAACACTCGAGTTTTAGAAAGGACTGAAATCTCAAATGGAATCCGAGTACCTAGTGGTAATTTTGTGTAATTAAAAATTATGTTTAGTATTTGTAAAATAATACGGTTTGTATTTTTCTAAACATAAAAAAATTAAGTCTAATAAGACGGGCGAGTCTTTTAGGACTTACGAGCTCTTTAGAACTCAAAGATTCTTATCTGTCTGGGAGCCGTTATTTCGAGTCTTCGCCATTTTTGAACTCGCGAGCTCTACAGCACAACACACAATAGGCTGGCACACAGAGAGTACACAAAATGTTTGTAAACAAATGTGCTGCACACTATTTTGGTGGAATCGTACCTTAAGGCTTTCCCAATGAAAACGCTCAAAAGACTCGAGTCCTTTACAACACTAGGTGTGCCATAATTATTAATATCATCTGAGGCATAATTACAACGGCACGGTATCGCTTGACTTGTGATTATGGAAAGCAATTAATGGTATTTCAATTTTAACATCTATGAGTTGAACGTTTCTTGGGTGGGGGTGGATGGGTTGAATGAATGTTTACATGATACATTGTACCTGATTAATTGCTACTATTTTGTTTGAAAGGTTCTTTGTTTCAATTAAATCAAAATCTACTAACATGCTGTATTCAGAAAGCATTTATGTGTGTAGATTTTGTCTTCTTATTTTAAATAAAGCCATTTTGTAGTATTCAATAAAAGATTATTTGGCTGATTACTATTATATTTCTTGATAATCATTTATAAGATACAGTGCGCCTTTTAGCTCAGGAAACCAAGTACTTGTCAAAGTGACAGTCCCCTTAAGTCACACATTTGAACTAAATGTTCGAATCCTTGACCATCACCCATTTTTAATGTCCTCACAGCTGGGGCACAGGCCTTACTAATGGGTGGATAGGGAGGATGGGCCATGATCCACCACTCAGGCCCAATGCGGATGATTGGGTGCTAAAGACTGCAAATGCAGCCGAAATCAACGGCTTAACGTGCCTTCCGAAGCACGGAGGAGCTCGAGATAAATTAAATTTTTGGTTCCCTATACCATGACCGACCCTTGCGAAAGTTGCTTAACCTCTGCAATCGCTGGGCCAGGCGATATACCACTGCGCCTGTATCACATAAAATTTACTTAATTCATCAACGCCCGAGCAGCCGAATGCGGCCGGACAACAATAGAATATCTATTGTGCCTCATTTCCGGGCCTTAATGGGTCAATTTGATTTTCTCAATTTTCTTTAAAAAGTAGGTAATAGGTATAATAAAATAACCCACTATTTGTAAACAGTTCAATAGGTACTTAATGACAAAAACAGATTACCGATACCGGAATGAAGATTAACCAAGGATAGAGAATAAAGCCTTGTCATCTGTTGGTGACAATGAGGTTACAATCCAAAGAAACAAAGGAGATAATAGATTTAACAATATTGAACCGAATCAATTGGAAGTACCTATCTACCGTCATATATATTTACCTGGAGTTTCGTTTAATGTCATTTGGAATGATGATAAAAGGTTTTAAAATATAAAGAATGACTTTCAACTCAGTGACCGCGAAAAAATAGATCAGGACGTCACGTTACACAAATACTGCTATGGGCAAATTATATTTGATGTTCAAAATATTATTATTTGGAAAATCATTAACATTTTGAGCACTTACTAGCCAACATTTTACCACCAATTAGCTAGTTCACCAAATGTATAAGAAAAGTTATCAAGATCATTTGCTCACCTTTTGCAAGGCTGATGGTAAGGTTAGGTTAGGTTAGTCTTAGAATAATAAAACCTACAAGCCAAGTCCTTGTATGTAAAGTGAGGCAAAAAATACTGAGCCAAAATGGCTTAGTTTTCAGATTTATATCCTTCATACGTTCCTAATCGTAACTGAAATCCAATAAAATAGTAACTAATCCCCTAAAGGTAGGAAAATTGAAACTATTTGGTTCCTATAGGTACGATTAGGTAAAGTATGAAGGATAACAATCTGAAAACAGTCGTTTTGGCTCAGTATTCTTTGGCTTACTTTTGACAGTGCGCTTTGTAGGGAACTATCGTTCAAGGTTGTTATTATTCTAACCCCCTTACTAATAAAGATTGTATAGCAGATGTATAAGTTATGTATAGCAGATGTGTAAGTACACAGTGGTGACTAACTGTCAATTTAAGTAATATAAAAAAGAAAGGGACAAAACACTGTAACTTGTCTTCTTGACGACCTCCGTCGTCGAGTGGCTTTGTACACCGGTTTTCCAAGTGTCGCCATCTCTGAGGTCCCGGGTTCGATCCCCGGTTGGGTCAATTTAGAAAATGAACTTTTCTATATTGGCTCAGGTCTGGGTATTTGTGATACCACCATTGTCTCTGATTTCCATAACACAAGTGCTTTAGCTACTTACTTTGGAATCAGAGCAATGGATGATTTATCTTAAAACAAAATGGAAAGTACAAGACATAAAGCTACTCCGAGCATTCTTAATTGACGCATTAAATTGATTCACGCACATGTTTCTGTCACACCATACCGCATACCCCATTCCGGGAAAGACCTGTGATGTTATGATTTATTCCGCTATTTACATAAAAAACACAACAGAAATAGAATCGCAATAAATTTTCTCTGAATCCAGACCAGTTATCCCGGTTAGTGGATAAAAATGGTTTCAGCTATTGAAATTCTTGTATGTACGTGCACTTTTCTGTTTATTAATGTTTTATGAACCCGTGCCACGATAGGGTTGACAGCCGGCAAATTTTTTGAAAAACTAAATTAATAAAGCTAAAGTTAAAGCTTCGATACAAAGGTACTTTAATTCCTAGTCTATTTGTTTAAACATTATTTGGCTAAACAAAAGTGTGAAGAAAAATCTTTTAGATATTGTAAATAGTTTAGTTATAAAATTACAGTTACAAAACAAAAAATTTAAATAGGTACTATTGTTTTTTTTAACTAGGTAGGTAGGTACACACGATGGCACGTCAGACTATACATGTTGACCTTGAGCCCGCTTTTATGCCCTACGTAATAAAAGCTGTTTTCGAAGTTTAACTGTATAATCTGACGTGCTGTTGTGTGTACCTATTGAGTTATTTATAATAGAGATCGTTAAAAATTTAAAATCAAACAGTTCAAGATGTGAATTTCTTATTTACAAACAGGTAAAAATATATTAAGATTTTGATAGATTGCTTAGTAAAAATCCCGATATACGTTGATAACCCTATGCTATTCTGAAGGAATACCTTGAATAAGAGACGTACCACTTACCACGTAATACTACGATCTGGAATGTGTTTCGCTATTTGAATAAAGGATATTCTATGTCTTTTTTCACTATATCTAATAATTTTATTCTCATTAATTCTGGAGAGTATTAAACTATTGGTTAAATAAAAAAAAAACTAAATTATTATCAAATTACCTGGCACATATAAATGATTTTTAGACAGTATTCAGTCACTGAACACGTGGAGACTCAAAGACGATGCTTGGTCACTTAAACTTAACCAAAAACATACATGAATCCTGATCACAAAACAGTCTTCTTTTTTTTTTGGCAGGCTTGTTAAAAGTAGCCTATTTTTTTTTTATTGAAAGAAGTCAAACAAATCTCGGACTTCGGAGGTTCTTAGATATTCTAGAGCCTAGGTTTCAATATTTAGTGCTGAAACTAAATAATCCTCTGTGTCTGTGTCAGATTCAGATGAATCCAAACTAGTGATAGAGTTCCTAAGTGTATATAACTGACTTTTGATAACCATCTTACCTATGACTGTCACCATTTCAACAATGGGAAAAAATCAGAAACGAGTTCTAGTGGAAAAGGATTCTAAGCAGTGCGCTTCGAAATTAAGATTTCACGTTGTGGCTATAAATAAGTGTTTAGATCCTTTTAGGTTTTTATCCACAACAGGATAGTGCTTGGCCTTCACCTCACCTGATGTTAAGTGACGATAAGGCCGAAAGTGTAAGCGCACTTCACCCGGAATCATCATCACTAAGGAACTTTGGCTTTATTGCTTAACTCAAAATCTAACACGATGGATTTTAATTTGGCAGTCGTGTACATTTATCACTGGGTCTCAAAGACAGTCTGTCACAGTGCCTTGTAATGCCGCAGCAATGGACGTAGCATTAGTGTCAGTTTGAAAGCGATTGCGATAGATTTTGAGTTAGACAATTAGGTGGCTGGTTATCTTACCGCTAACTGCCGGAACATTACAATTTTATGGTGTCTGACTTTGGTAAGGTGGTGGTAGTTAGCCAGGCGGACTTAAAAAAATAAGCACTACCACCAAGCAAACCGAATACAATTTGTACCCCCCTCCTGGGAATCAAACCCTGCGTTACGTCTTATACGTATCTCGTTACGTTACAAGGTCTCCCGCTTAGGGTTTGCGAACCGATGGCGTAGCTTCTTTGACATTCACAAGTGCTTGTAACAGCCTAGACTGAATAAATGAGTTTTGAATTGAATATGGGCGAACCACTAGACCACAGAGGCGGTTAATACGTATTTAGTTAAGTGTATAGTTGTTCTATCTCAAGGAGTCCGTTCGGCTATGAATGCTGTTGGGCGTGCACATGCAGATTATTTTAGTGTGCGAGAGAGCGTGTCTAACAATAACGAACCGAACGGACTTCGTGAGATAGAACAACTGTAGTGTTTTCACTTTTGTTTCATTAGTTCGTTACATTCGAACCACGTTTTGGACAGATCAATCGGGTTAAGCTTTTACTAAGTTACAAAAGATCTTCCATTCCACGTCAGAGAGAGTAACATACATTAAAGATAAAGAGCAAAATCCTATTTATTTATTTTAGGTGAATCATCAGCTTTACAATATTTTTTGAATTTAAACTTAAAAAGCTAATAACAGATTCACACAGTTGGAAAATGCAATATACATACTATACGAGATACAATATACATAATTATTAAAAAAAGTAGTAATTATGGTTTTACATTATATATATAAATATAACCGAGCGAACGCGAAGCGCGAGCAAAGCGTCTCCGGGTGCTTGGGAAAAAATGCTTTTGTATGTCCTTCTAGTGGCCGGATGTTCATTTGTTCTCCTATACAGGTCGCATTTCTTAGCCGATTCTCGTGAAATTTTGTGAACAGGTTCCATATTTATATAAAATTTTTTGGTCGATACTGTTCTTTAACTTTTTTTTCAAAATGGGGGTGATATGTAAAATAAACATATTTCAGTCGTTTTGTAAAATGTTCAAAAATAACACTACCCTTTTTTGTTAGCGGTGTAAAGCCTTTTTATTTTTATTTTTAGAAAACTCTATATTCATAGTTCAAAATCAATCTAAACATTTCTGGCCAATATTCGAAATTTGAAAACAATAAGGTTGTGACAGAACTTATGACTGTGTATACAATTTGAGATACTTTTTGACGCGAGGTCTAAACTCACGGAGCTACTAGTAATATTATTCTTTGGCGGGATAAATAATATATTGGGGCTTAGAGCACTATTTCAATATCAAGGCTTGTTACTCTGTTAATATCAAAAACATTTTATTTTAAAAAGTACCAACAAAAATATTCTCATTAAATATTTGTAAAATCTTATGTTTTTTTATAAAGATGTCAATTATTTTGTAAATCAAGTCGTAAAATCGTATAAGTAACAACAGTAGCCATTTTTACAGCTCATTTTATTACTGAAAGCTGTAAATTAGTCACTTTATCTTTCATTTTATTGCACTTTTATATCTTCAGTAACAACTAATGAAACTCATTCTTACTAAAATAGCTTATATTAAGAATTTTTAAAGTGATGGACTGTTTTGTTTTCAAGCTACTCATTTAGAAGTATTGAACACTTTAAAGTAGGTAGATACTATTATCATTATAATAAAAAATAATATATTTGTGATTGATAATTTTTACTCATTGTTCTCCATCGTTAAAAGACGAGATTTTAAACAAACAACTTTTTTCAGAGTCTGTATAACTAATAGTCTTTTCTTCGAATATGTCAATATCAAGTCAGTTTATTTTTACGAATCTGCAGTCGAATTAGTTAATTTATATACAAAGTAATTAGATTCTCCAAGATTAGTTGATGCTTTGATATGCAACGAAGTATACAAACTTCTTAGTAAAGGTGAAAACGTACGGTTCAATTGATAGACCTATTACTAAATAAATAAAGTTACATCTGTATTTGATAGAGTCGCTGAAGTTAGCGTGAACTGTAAAGTTTTACTGCTCGGGGACTACTAATATATGACCTTTTTAAAGTCACAACCTTTAATGCAAATAATAATTTACAGCAAAAGGTTTCGGACATTTATGTACGAAGACGCATACCTACCTGTCGAAAATCGATCCATTGACACCATTTTTAACACGGGACGCCAAAAACAACTTTTTTCAAAATGGCGGACAGCCCCCTGATTATGTAACTTTGTTGCAATCAACTCTGACAGAAATCGCAGTTATATTGCGGCTTTAGTAAGAACCAATGTGACAACTATCTTACTTAAAGCAGCGATGTAACTGCCGTTTCAATCGATTTCAATGAAGAATTGTTAGCAACAGAGTTACGTAATCAGCCCCCAGGTATGCCAATGCTCTTTCATGCTGAGGGCGCACTTTAAAGTTTAGCGCCATTAACTGAATTTTTAATTTTATAAACATAAAATAATTTGTGTACGTTAAGAAATTTTTGAGCCCCGCATAAATCTAAAATTACTCGCTAATTTGGAAAAAGGTGAACTTAATTTTTATTTTCAATTCTTTTCAGATTGTGTCCTTATTTATTTAGAAATTTCTTAAGGTTTGTACAAATTTTTACTAAAGATATAGAAAAGATATGTCTATAGTTTTAAACGAGTTTTCATTTTTCAGTATTTTTTAAAAGACTAACTCGTAATATAAGAAGCAGTTTTATAACATAAACATATTTTATAAAACTTGTTATTTTAGGGATTCTAGGTAAATTAAGGTTTTTATTAAAACTTCCATTAAATTACTTACCTACTTTATAAATACAAAACAGGTTACTCAGCACTTAATAAAGGGTTCTTAAAAATACAAATACCATTTCCGCCCTGTTTTGTTTTAGTTAATTAGTTTAAGGAAAGTAGAATTACCTAAAAGAAATAAAACACTAGCTTTATTTCTTTGACGTTTTTGTCTTAAAATATCCTATTAAATAATTGAAAGTTACTTTTATTATGCACAAAGAAATATTTATGAAGAATAAATAAACAATGACGTCACCTTTTATACGTATAAAGGAAATAAAATCCTCATTATCTATCTAGAAAAAGTGCAAAGTAAGTCGAACATGATCAAAAGTTTTCGCAGCTATAAATCACGCTTGACCGATTTTATTATTATTGGTAACAACCTTCATTTGTCTTCTTCATCGTAGAATGTAAGAATATTATTACAACAATGAAAAATAACAGAGACTATAGGTAATAAAATGGAAAACGCTCGGTAACCATCAATTTATCAATCCTAAAGGTAAGAAATAAATCAATGTCTTCAGATGAATTGATCCTGTTTGATAGTAGTGGTAATAATGGGGTGAAAAACTCCATACATTAATTGGAATAACTGTTATACATAGTTCTTCTATCTCACGAAGACCGTTTTGCTATGAATGTGTTAGGCGTGCACATGCACTTTGTTTTAGTGTGCGTCTGCACGCTCTCGTATTACGCACACTAAAATAACGTGCATGTGCACGCCTAACAACATTCATTCATTTGCTTATAACCTGTTGTAGGTATGTATTGTATTTGGTAACGATTTCTGCGCCTGTTCTTCTTTTTTTTTTTAATTTATTTAGGTAAACAAACAATAGCACAATATTTATAATTAAGATAATAAATTCAGAACATGAAATATGTAATTGTTCTTGTCAGTTAAAAAGTCTGGTATAAAATATAGACGATTCAAAAGCGCTTAATTACCTTTGGGACGGCTCGGCGAAATATCAACTTGCTGCACTGGACTCGGTGGAACGCAGAGCCAAGAGATTAATAGGCGATGAAAAACTGGTAGCAGCTAAGCTTCACAGTTTGGCTCACCGCCGAAAAGTTGCTTGCCTATCGGTCTTTTATAGATTGTACTTCGGTGAGTGTGCTCAAGAGCTGCATGAGCTCATTCCACCTTCTCCTTTCTACTATCGGACATCCAGACGCACTGCGGGCTTCCACCCGTTCTTGGTTGATATACCTTTTCTGCGTACCAAGCGCTACTCCAAATCGTTTATAATACGCACAGCTAGGTATGGAATGGAATTCCCTGCCGGCGGCGTCTGTGTTTCCGAGCGTATACAACCTGACTCTATTCAAGGCCACAGTGAATAAGCACCTTCTGGGCAAGCTCGCTCCATCGTAGGCCCTGTCTTTGCTTTTGGGCTAGACTGGGGTCAAGAGCAAACCCATTTATATAAAAAAAAAGTTTATTTGAATAAAGCAATTTTTTACTTTTACTTTACATAGCAAAACGGTCTTTCTGAGCTAAAACAACTATAGCCGTAATACAACAGAGTTTTAGGTCCAATTGCAGCAACATTTACTAAATCTCGATTTTGTTAAACCTATACTTTATACGAATATGTCAAATTTTTAGATCGACATTTAAAATGTTGACAGTTTCATAAGGGGCTACATCTACGTTTAACAAAATCGAGATTTAATAAATGTTCTGCAAGTGGGCCTTAAAGTTTATCAAACAGTCGCGGGTACGAATATAATTTCTTCCTGAGTTTTTATATTTTAAGTAACTATTTAAGATTATTATGTGTGAATATATTTTTTAAAACGTTTTAAAATAATGCTGTACTTACTTTAAGTTTTTAAAGTATACCAGTCGTTAATTATGACAACTGACAAAAACTGTTTACTAAATTGGACAAGTAGGTAAGGATATACCAATGATACTCGTAATAGGTAGGTAGTTACCAAGATTGGTCACAAGTCTGAGTTTCAAAAGTTCGTGCAGTCTTATATATCCGTCAGTATGTTCTTCACAACAAATACAGTCTTTGGACTGAATAGAACAAAGACAAGAGACAAGACTTTTTAAAAGAAAATCGGAATGAAAGCGCTCAGAAACTATTTCTTAAATAACAGCCTTCATTAACACAAAACTACTTATGTTGTTTGTTTGTAAAAGTATTAATTAATTAGTTCTATTTACATCTGGTACATTTTACTTTGGTGGCGCAGTGGTATAGCGCCAGGCCCAACGATTGCGGAGGTTAAGCAACTTTCGCAAGGGTCGGTCATGGGATGGGTGACCAAAAATGTATTATATCGAGCTCCTCCGTGCTTCGGAAGGCACTTTAAGCCGCATTGGGGCCGCGTGGTGGATTATGACCCATCCTCCTTATCCACCCATAAGGAAGGCCTGTGACCCAGCTGTGGGCATATTAAAAATGGCTGATAGTCACATTTTACTTACTGATAAATACATAGATGCTGATGGTGGGATGGGACGATTTTAGTTGAATGAGTTTTGTGTAAATTTTTCTTATTAATTAATAACGGTGTTTGACAAAGTCTTAATAAATTTTCAATTGTAATCAAAAGCGCATGTTACTTTCCGATTACGGCTGTTGATGTAAAAAAACTTTTAAATTTAAGATTATTTTTAGATGTTATAGCTCAATATGGATTAAAGATATAAATCTTTAAAAGTTTAATCGGAATTTAATAAAGTGTGAATCAACTGATTCAATCAAGAGACTCTTGCTTTACAAACTTTATTAAGTGGGTCAGAAAGCAATTTCATGATTTGTGAGAGAAAAGTTTTCACATGATGAATGTATATCGTATACGTTCAAAGACTTTTGATTTACAATGATACAAATATCGTTATCTTGCTAAAAGGACGATTATTCAAACAAAAAATATAAGTAAAACAATTCCAGTGATTTCCAGTGAATGTTTTTTTGTGTTTACAGTTTTATTTTGAAATGCCGTTCCAAAATGGACTTTAGTCTTTAAAACTCGTGAAAGTTAATGTCTTAATTAAATTAATTAACAACCATTTTACCAGATTGTTGGACATAATGTTGAAGACGGGACCAATTATGTGTGAATATTTTATGGCGTATAAAAGTTTAACTGTGTCCAGAATTCCAGATGTTCAACATTTCAGTTCACTGTTTTATAAATTCCTCGACTTTTTAGTAAATGTATTTCTGTTAATTTTTTTAATTAGCACATTTAAATCGAAATGTTTGGCATAAAACAGTCGTATTAATTATGGTCTATCTATTAAACTATTAAGCACAATTATGTGACTTAAGTGGGAAATAAAATAAGTGTTTATTTCAGTGTATCTGAATTTTTGTAACTAGCACGCGTTACATGAATAAATTCTGTCTAAATAAATCTAGTATTGCGCGATTGTATAATGGTGAATTTAGTAGTGTAGATCCATTTGTGGGCTCCAAATCTTCTTTTAAAAAACAATTACTTAAGCAGCTAAGCCCTACCAACTAATTTAAGTACTTCTGGGTAATTATCATACTCTGTGTCATTTATACATAGCAGATATAATATATGTATACTATATTGTATATAACATTTATATTTTTTTTGTTTTTCTTATATTATTCTCCCTAAATATATTTATATCCCTATATATATCTTTAAACGTGTTGCTTGAGTTCGTTTGTAAAAATGATAAAAAAAAATATTTTGTTCTTGTAATGTAATTTTGTTAATGCTTTTTTTTGTAATTCGAGGATGACGTTTTTGGCTTTACTCTTAGTAAATTTCATGTAGTAATTTAAGTAGTTTTAAGCTGTTGTCAACCCAAATATCCTAAATAAATAAATAAATAAATAAATAAATCTTCAGTCTATTGTAGTCCAAATAATTTGTTTAAAAATAACTTGTAGACTAGTATTGCAAAAAAGTTTTAATTCTAATAGAGCAATACATTTCTATAGTAGGTATGTGGATGGAATAACCATAAGATAAATCTAAGCAAACAAACGGTGGTGCTGGTAAAATATGGTATAACTTGGTGTTTGTGATTTCCATAAAACAGCACTATAGCTACTTTGTTCTGAACTTGATTTTTTTGTAATGTTTTAGTTACTTTTTTTTGAAAGTAGATTGCAGTAATATAAAGGTTTCTTATTTGTTCTATAAATCAAAGATTACAGAAATAATATCGTTGTTTTATACTTCAAAGAAAAGTTTGAAGTGCCTGGAAACAATATTTAATGTACTTAAACACTATAAAAGCGTTTTCATAAAAGCGTATTTTTTTTCTTATGCGTTGACTGTCTACATCAGAGATGTTGAACCATGGAGGTTTGATAACTTTTACAAACCTTTATGAATGTCTTTGCGTATTTTTTAAAACAAAACAGCATCGCATTGATCTTCTTCTGTTTTGTGTAGAAATTATATGAAGTGAATAATATTGATTTTAACAAATATATAATAAATGTGGTGTTTATTTCATGACTGTGTAACGACTAAGTAATTATGGATTTTTTTAGATGAGATGGTACAGGGATGGATACAAATTTCTAAAAACCTTTGAAAAGTCGGAGAGTTTAAAAGCATAATAATTTTCTTTTTTCTTTTTTACTCTTCATTTACCGGACGCATTTTACAAGATAGCCAAGAAAGTACCCGTTACATTCATAGCTACCAATGAGGAATTTTCCGTTTACGACGTCAATGAAACTTCATACAACATACATCGATTGGTATACTTTGGGTAAGCTAAGGACTTTTTAAATAAGTTATCATATTTTGATTCTCTACGTTTCTGTACCTGAGGCCGCCGTGGTTGTAGGATAAATAAGCATGTTTTTTTATCAATAAGGAAAATAGTTTGATTTTCTTTGTTCTTCTTACCATTGAACTTTTAGGTAGAGATTTTTGTTTACTATGTAAACATTCTAATTCTAATACACTTGAGGTTCATCTTCAAAAGCCATCACAGACATCAGACTGACGTCTGTGATCGCTTTCATTGTTTAAATTGAACTGTCAATAACAACGTTCATACATAATATTGTTTGATACAAATTCTCAAGCTTTCATCATACAAATACATACACGTAACGGCCGTGAACAAATAGCTTAGCAGCAGGGAGTTAACAACTGTCACAATCAAAAAGGAATTACTCGTACAAATTGAATTTTATTGCTTGGTAACTGCGGCGACATATTTTTTCAACTTGCCTTCCATTACGGATTGGCACAAGAATTTTAGACTCTAAAATATGATTTTTAAGTTCTTGAGTTGGCACTATTTAATTCTATTATTTCTTTCAACATTTTGTTCCTGATTGTACGAAATCTAATATGATATCAAAGCGGGCTGAGTTGATTATCGAAAATAATATTTAATTTGAGTGTTGCAACTGGACCCTTGCGGGCTGGGCCGTACAGCCGAGGACCGAATTGGGAACGAATCGGCAATAGGTTTTTAAACTTTTATTTAGAAGCTTCAGTGAGTTTTTCCTCCTCTATTCATACTATTCATATAGATTCAGTTTAGCATCATCATCTTTATAGGCCTTCTCTAAAATGAAAATTAAAAAAAAATGAAAAATATTTATTTATTAACAATGTAGTGTTAACAATAGATAGATAACAGAGGTTGATTGCTTTTAAGTGTAAGAACACTTGTGCCAGGACATTTTATAATTGTAAAGATTTTCTGACATTGATTTTTATTGACATTAATTATTATTATGTTACTGACCTGTTATTAACCTCTTACGTTTAATTGATTGACATAAATATTAAATACCCTAGCATGATATAATTGTACTAAAGAATAGTATTGTTACTTAATTAATCTTATTAGCGCTTTGGATGGATACATCTGTTAGCTTTTAAGGCATGTATGAATAAATAAACTAATAAAGGGCCTATTTCACCAAGTCCAAATAAATATGAATAAAAGTTACTAAATCATCACGTGATTAACAAACGACCCCTAACATACAGTTAGTTTTGACTTTTGACCAGCCGTACCGTAAATGACCAGTTTGACCACCATTCCAAAACGTATCGTCCGTCCGGAGAGGAGCCAACAGATAATAATAATCAAAATATATTTCATGTAGCGCCGCCGCCGACCAAAAGGGGGGTTTGAATGAATGTAATACAAAGATAATAATATAGTTAGTCAAGAGTTAATCGCGAGCGTGTGTTGATCCCCCTTTTGTTATAAATAAGAAAGTACGTTTGGATATCCAAACTTACAAACTTTCGCATTTACAAACATCTAAACATTCAAATGTTTAGAATCTGAACAATTTTGAATGTTTGGATTAGTTGTCTAAACTTTAGCCCCTTACTAATAAAGATTGTATAGCAGATGTATAAGTTACACAGTGGTGACTTTCTGTCAAACTATTTAAGTTTGACATTAAAAAGAAAGGGACAAAACATTGCAACTTATACATCTGCTATACAATCTTTATTAGTAAAGGGGGTAAATGTATGAGCCGTTGGCGAAAGTCATAGCATAATAATCTGTAGATCCTATTTGTATTGACTGTCCTACGAATGGACAACATTGCTGTCACCCTAATGAAAGAGAAGGAAAACATAAATTACGTCATTTCAAGGGCATTTAGGTCAATTTTTCAGTCTTCAAGCCTTATTCGGTGAAGCAGCATTCAGTGTCATATTTAAAGTTCTTGGTGTAACCTTATAAAAAAAGTTCTCTTTGCGTTAGTGAATACTCGAAGGCTTCTTAGCTTAAATCTTTAGTTAAGATCTTCTTACCTTAAAGGAAGCTGTAAGTTTCATAGAGCTTCTGTCAAAACTATTAACTTTTTTTGAATTTTAGGTGACCTTTATTTTAAGATTCGTTTGAGTATTTGACCGTAAGAGTAAAAGAAACGAGGCAGAAATAAAATGGGGCATTTTACGATAACCGACCTGATATGTCCTTCGTTACCGGTTAATAGGAAATAAAGAGCCTCGCACCTTGCTGTAATAAACGAGTGAAAAGGAACAATGAAAATGCTGGGCTATGTAACGAACGCCTAGCTTAGAAATAATAAATACTTTGAATAATGTCTGCTAGTTCTATAATATTACCTATATGTTTATGTGAAATAGCGAACACAAAACAAACTGTGTTTTCCGGGGTGTACTACCATCAAAGCTTATCTTATCTTACTTTTCTTTCATATAGGCTTACAAAGACGAAGAATGAAATTATGATAATCCATTGAGGGTAGAAAAGAGACGGCACTTTTTTGAAAACATTTCAAATAATATTTTTATTCGGTTTTGATTTTTGAAATGTTAGAAGCTAGAAGTGTTAGTTTTCCAATCTTGTTACAATATTAGTAAGTTTTATCTTGCCTATGGTTTGATATCGTATAACAAACACTGGTGAAAGTTAGATTTTGCAAATTAGTAAGAGAATGTGGTTTTAGTTTAAAAAAATAAAATGGAAAGTTTGTCTCATGACATGAGCTTTTCTGTTTCTCACAAATGCATCAGATTTCTCAGATGGTGATTTAATACAAAAATGTGAAGAAAAGTCTATCACATACGCAATGCAGAAATTAATTATATTAATTATAGTATTATTAATAACCTTAAATAAATACTTGCAAATTATTATGAGCTGTATACTAATATAGTGATTATGACAACATTATGCATAATATGTAGTGGCATGTTGTTGCACTTGAGACAGTGTCCTTATTATAGTTCGTTTGTGTGGTCATAAAATGGTTGCTTTATCATATTTTATCGGTATAACTGGCATCATAGAAATATGCCATTACACTTAAAACTAGGACAGATTTTTATCAAGTGTATTATTCGTGAAAAAAAACTGTAACTAATTTTTGACATTAAATAATTTTTATTAAAATATTTTTTTCAAATTATTTTGATAGTTTCGTATGGCATCTTTGCATAAGTCACTGAACAGTTTTTTTTTTAATTTCAAAAACATAATGAACAAACCATCTAGTTTGGCATTATGATATAAGTGCGGTAAGTTGAAAATTACAGCCAAGGCTACAAGAAAGCAGAGGCTGTAATTATCAAAGCGCACGTACGTCATACGACGTTTTATAACGTATTTGCGAGGAAATAAATAAAACTCGGACTTTCTTAAACGAATAATTTTTAATCACTTGTTAAAGCAGTTCAAATTTATTCATAAAATGTTGACCTCTTTTCTGACATAAAAACTCTTTGCTAAGATTTTAAAAAGTACCGTTCGTTTTAGACGGAGCATCTTGATAAACCGTGCGTTTTACATTACAATAACGCACAAGTACGTAACGAGATACAATACGATATTGAAATTGGTGTAATAAGAGGCCCTTTACGAGCAAATATGTTATAAAAATCTTTTTGCTTGCAGTCCGCTTTCTCCCAAAACTTAACAAAAAGTCTTTATTGAATGGTTTTTATGAGAAAACGACGGGAAATCGGTAAAAAGGTTACGACTGCGCGAAATTGATCACCCCTAACGAGTAATGATGTGTCAGGGTCGTTGTGACCGCCATCACTAATATTGCAATATAAAATATATACTGTCTGTCTTTTGCCATCTGACGGTGAGTTATTGAATCCGATTGTTGTCCAAGATCCAAATTCATGATATTAAAGAGGTAGTAAAATATGTTACGGCCTCTATATACCTCAAGTGGCGCCCTCATTTTAATTAAATTTATTGCTCGCTAAGTACATAATGTATCGAAAATTCACATGTACCTACAGATTGAAACTAAGTTTTCTATAGTTTATTTAGAAACAATAACCTCAATAAAATTTTGTTCGTTGTAGTAGTAGTTCGCAAAAGTGCTAAAAGTGGCCACTTTTGCCTTAATAGAACAAATTTTCTTTGTTAGTAAGGGTTTATGCACACGATGTTTTTTGAACGAGTGGATAAAGTTATTTGTCAACTGTCAGCGCAAATACGAAGATTCACAATACGCGAGCAGCGCGTCATTTTTGTATCTGTTTATCTGTTTGAAAAACGTCATGTACACACGACAGCACGTCGGGTTATACAGTTAAACTGCGAAAACAGCTTATATTACGTAGGGCATAAAAGCGGTCTATAGTATGAGATGCCGTCGTGTGTACATTAGCCCTTAAACGTCGTGTACTAACAGGGTTTACCTAATTAAAAAAGATGAATTCTAACGGCCTTACCACAAAAGATTTTAAAACACTGTTCAACAAGTGTTTAACTTAGACACTGTTTAAATGTGATGCTGTCACTTTTTTGACAATATTATGATTTAAAAGAGACCACCCAGAGAGCATCACATTTAAACAGTGTCTAAATTAAACAGTATTTTAAAATCTTTTGTGGTAAGGCCGTAATTGCCTTATAATCTTTTACATAGGTATTTCATTAACCTATGTAAAAAGACAACAGGGTAATTTCACATTTTGATATTTTTGTCATTAAAGTTTGTATGAAATAGCTGATATTCTCGCGATTTCAGAGTTGGTCCCATAGTAAAAGTTGATCAGTTTGATGGTTCCCATCTACCATATTCGGTATTGCGGGTTGTTTTTTAACACCCTGTATAACTAAATTCACACATACTGCCCCTCTAGCATGAACACCAAAACGCGATATGATATAGCGGTTTATCATGTTTAACTGTCACAAGACAATGGATTTTGACAGTTGAGTGTCCATAAAACGCTATATGTGTGAAATAAAGTTAATACGCGGTTAAACTGTTATTTCATTTTAGATCATTTACGTGGGAATATTTTACAATGGTAAAAATACATACTAAATATCTTCCTTCTTTATGAAATGTATCATCATCGCAAAAATACGCAGTTGTATAAAAAAAAAATATGTAAAAAATTAATAACGATATACCATCGATATGTTATCGAGTCATCGCGACCGCATTTCAATTCGATTGCCGTTATCATTTCAAAAACACGAGCAGGCTAATTTATTCATAACTTCCAACGAATAACAATCGCATAAAACGGAACGTGGAGTTTCCTGCATCGTATATGGGTTAACACGCCAATTACATTTGAGTCAGATCAAGAAACGTTTACTGTCGTTTAAATCAGCCGCATCAGAGGAACATACACGCTTTTTGTATCTATCTTTAGATCGCTTGAACTGTTTCGAATTTTAAGAATCGGAACAGATTTACATTTTCCCGCGAAAATTAAAAATGGAATACTGAGTAGGTATCTTTTTAAATACATTCATAGTTATTTGAGGCCAGTAAGTTCCAATTTTAAAAATCATCACAGATTATCTCCAACATCAAATCATATTCAAACGTTTTTAAAGAAAATGTTCTGATTTGGTTTTAGTTTCTTTTTTTTATAGGTAAGTACTAATCTTTTTACAATGATAGGCATCTGTTGTAATTAGATTAAAAAAACGGGACAAGTGCGAGTTGGGCTCGCCCACCGAGGGTTCCGTACATACTCGATGAATTATTACGCATTGACTTTGAGAAAAATTTGTTTAAAGAACCTCAATGTCATTTTTTAAGAGCTATCTATAGAACCCCGCACGTGTAAGTTTGATGGAAAAAAATCAGTTTTAGTTCCATGTATGGGGATCTCCCCCATAATATTTTTATTATTATTTTTGTATAAAAATCATAAAACGGTTTACAGAATACATTCACTTACCAAGTTTCAACAGTGTAATTCTAACAGTTTCGGAATAAAGTGGCTGTGTCATGCGGACGGACGGACAGACAGACATGACAAATCTATAAGGGTTCCGTTTTTTGCCATTAGGCTACGGAACTCTAAAAAGCAACTTGTCTCTAGCTACTCAGGCAATCGAATCTACAGCCTTTTGTTTTTCTTCGTGACTTCGATGTACGTGTAATGTTTTAACGCTAGACTTCTGTTTCATAACTGAAATAATAGTTGGTCTTTATTTGTATCATTTAAGTATATTTAAGTGATATTATTGTAACAATTAAGTACAATAATAATGAAGATAAATACATATTTGTAAAGTTACTTAATTATGCTGTAACGAATCAATGAAAACGACCAAGTAAAATCTATCTACGATATAAATACAATTGATTCCCCGTGAGAAAAAAGTAAGGTAAGTAAGTTGAGTTGTCTTACTTTATAAGTAAAATATATGAACTTGAACTCATACGTTCGGAAGAGTCACGGCTCTCCAGAGAACAGTAATGTATGAATATTTTAATAGTTTTTATGTTTTTGGATTACACTTGAGAGTTGGATTATGTGAGCGGTATTACATGTCAGTTTACCTTTATTGCGTCCTGAGGGGATACCTTAAGGGTGCTTTAAGGTAAATAAACATTTCTGAATTTATAGTAATTGAAGTAAGTAATAGGTTACATTGATAATAATTTAAATAAAAGTACACACGACAGCACATCAGGTAATACAGTTAAATTGCGAAAACAGCTTTTATTACGTAAGGCATAAAGGCTGTCTCAAGGTCAACATATATAGTCTGAGGTGCCGTCGTGTGTACAAATATTGTGTAGGATTTTCGAACAATATTTTAAAATAGTGTTTTAATTATTAACGATGTTTAACTTGTGAAACAAGTATAGAAGTGAAAAAAATCGTAAACAAATAAGACAGTGGGAAAAGTAACCGATTTGAAAAAACATTTTATACAATAAAAATCTAGTATTACTTATGTCAAGATGAGTGTGAGCTAAGTAAGTTTATTTTTACGTTTTGTTTTTTTTTTACTTTTACCCACTATCTAAAGAAAATATAAAGCGATTAAGTAGGTATTTGCAATTCTATAAAAAATAAATGCAATTTAACACGTAGATACTTCACGATTGTTTTTGTAACTGAGCGCAAAATAATTAAGTGCTTGTTGCTATAGAGACGATGCCCGAGAAGTCTATTGCATACAAATGTCCTAAAAGTAATCTAATTAAGTTGAAGCAGCGACTTGAGGCATATACTTCTCGTTTCTAGGTTATCTGAAGCGTTCTTATACACCTAATCAATATGGAATCTTATCTGGAAAACTAAAGTAGAGAGCTTCTTGAATAAAATTTAGGATTGTATGAAGTCATCCATGTATTATATTACTTTGAAAGAAACTATGTTTCTCATATACCTTTTTTTTTATCCACAACGGGATAGTGCTTGGCCTTCACCTCAGCTCATGTTAAGTGACGATAAGGCCGAAAGTGTAAGCGCACTACACCCGGAATCCTCACCACTGGGGATCTAGCTATCTTACCTCTAACTGCCGACACATTTTTTTTTTAATAATTGTTATGGCGTCAGACTTAAAGTAAGACATAAGATGGAGTGCCAGGTGGACTTGAAATAAGCCCTACCACCAACCAAACACCACGCCTGAATTAACATATTTAAAAAAAAAAAAATTTGGTGTCAAATTACATTTTATAATAAAGTTCATAATGGGACCAAACAAAGCCCAAGTGGATGTAGACAATTTAGTAAAAGATAAATATTATTATGATGGGATTATAATCAAGAAATAAAGCATTTTACAGCGACAATTAATTTTATTAAGTGGCTTAAAAGAATGAAACAAAAAATGTGAAAAGATACTGAAATACTCCATTGAATTTTCATTCGATCAACGATTGACGATTTTAACCTTCCGAAAGTTAGCTGTCAAAAGTAATCCGAAATGACGATTCTGATACAAAAATGCCTATGTTGAATTTTCGGTTATTTACTTCCTCTTTTGGGCTTTTCCATTTTTTTTGTTTCTGAACCACCCCAGTACTTTAGCGAACAGAGCAAAAAAATAATAACTCCAATCAGTCAGGCCGTTTTTGAGTCTTAGCCAGACTAACGAATAACAATTCATTGTTATAATAAGAAGAAGATAAGAAGATTGTTATCTGTAACAAAGTAAGTAATTGAAACCTTAATTAGACCCAGATGTACAAACCTTTAATATTATATGAATTTGTCTTTTACCTCTGGACAAAGAGGTAATGCCAATTTATTTTCTTTTACCTCTTTTTTACCCCCGTTTCCAAGGTGTCGCCACCACTCAGGTCCCAGGTTCAATCCCCGGTTGGGTCAATTTAGAAAAACAATTTGTTCTATATTGGCTCAGGTCTGGTTGTGTGTGTTTACCACCGTTGTCTTTGATTTCTATAACACAAGTGCTTTAGCTACTTACTTTGGGATCAGAGCAATGTTTGTGATGTCTAATATTATTTATTTATTATTAATCTATTCGTTTCGAATATCAAAAACTAATACCAATGGTATTTGTTTATTGCCGTTGTAAAATTTATATTCCCAACGAATACCAAATTTAAGAAAAATTATATTTTTTTTTTTTATTTAGTATTTGTTGGGAATAGAAATTTTATGACGGTAATAAACAAATACCATTTGGTATTAGTTTTTGGTATTAGAAAGGAATAGATCTTATTATTTATTTAATTGTTTTACACATATTTATTTGCAAAACGTTTATTTTTACGACTCGTTTAGTTAGGCAACACTGTTTAATACTATTCAACAAGTTCGCATACTAAAACTTCTTCGCAGTTTATGCTTTAAATCTGTTTACTTTTGAACGAAAGAATCAGATTAAAAATATTAATAAATAAATTTAGAAATGTTAAAACTTGTTTTTTTCTGGTAGGTTGAAATTGAAATTGAAAATTTATGAAATATAAGTCATACCTATATAACTACAATAACTAAGTCTATTAAAATATTTGCACATCTATAAATAACGATAAAATATGTTGAAAATAACTTAATTTTAGAACACTTTTGTAACCGTATTATTGCAAATAAATTACTTACTTACTTACTATTGAAATTGAAAAAATATTAATTCAAATAAGCTCACATAAGCATTGTTAAATCGTCAATTCTTTTAACCTGCCACCCACTATGACGTCTTTTAGCTGGCAAGAAACATTGGAGCAAAAATCTTATCAGCTTTATCAGATTATGGAACGCTATTTACAAATATGTCGTTTCCAGATATTACATTCATATAATGTTAAAATTAACATAGATTAATTAATAAATAACATTATTTAATTAGATCAATTTACAGAGTTCAAGCTAAATTATAAGTAATTTATTCAGTCTAGGCTGTTAAAAAAATGCAATTCATACAATTTAATATGCGTTAAGTTAGGTAGGCAGAAGCAGATTCATTCCCACTGGCCAGCACCCGTTCACGAGCATGTTGTGGAAACGGTTTTCTTGTTTTCTAATATTTATTTATGAAATAATCACTACAAACTTGTAGCAGAGCTTGTAGCATGGGAACTAAATAAAGTATAGAATACATTGTGAAAAAAGAAATATAATTATGTAGCTTACTTCCGCAAAAAACATTTGCAAGATGCACCGCCCGCCCGCCCGCAAAAAAATGCACATGCACACCACAAAATATCAGTGCACAATACCTGCATTTAGCAAGACAGCAACACACCTTGCACCTTCACCAATTAGACTACTCTACACGTGTTTCGCCCCAACCCGGAGCATCCTCAGGAGTTAGATCGTGCGTGAACCAATATTAAATTTATTATTTTACTAGCGACCGCCGCGAAAGTATTTTGCTATCCCTCGGGAACAATTATTTTTTCGGGATGAAAGGTACCCTGTGTCCTTCTCTGTACCCCTGACAACGTGTATGCAAAATTTCATAATGATCGGTTCAGTACTTAAGACGTGAAGGCGTAACAAACAAACAAACGGACTTTCGCATTTATAATATTAAGTAAGGATTATACTTATTTATGTATGTATAGAATACAAAAATAAGTATATGAACGACTTCGAAAACAAATGCTTGTGCTCATCCCACTAACATCTGCCCCTACCAGGATTCGAACCCGGGACCTTTGGCGCAGAAGGTAGAATCCCTTTCGTTGCACCAAGTAAATATTTTTTTGATTGAATTCAATTCATTATACGTGTTTTAAAAATACAATGAAAATCCCCTTAATTAAGGACCATTACATAATCCTTCATCCGATTTGCCTAACTCTTTATTTTCGCATTTGAAGTAGGCTTACCGTAGTTCACACGTGCGGAGCTGCGATCCGTATTAGGTAACAAAATTTACTGAAGCCCACGAATTTTCCATCAATCACTTTTGGGATCCTTTTGGCAACCCTTATAAAGTCTTCTATATTATGATACTTTGTGTCTGGGAGCTTTAGGTAACTATCAGTTAGTTGATTCATAGGGCTTGTAAATTTTTATTTCATTGATAGATATTGAAATCTTTTGCATGAAAGTCAGAGCTTTTCATTTCCATGAATTCGCCCTTTGATCTACGTTTGACGTCAAGTGATACTACACAAACTGATGTGCAGTTAATTATATAGTTTAAAATGTGTAATTTGCAATAGAAGATATAATTATTGTTCTGCCTCGTGCCTTTTAATCACTCACTGTTTGATTTGTCCTATTTTCCGATCATTGAACCATAACATAAAACCTCATTGCTATCGATTGCGTTCTTAACTCAGCGATTGTCTTTTATTTAAGAATAAAATGTATTGAGTTTTGCTTTTGACATAACGTATAGCACATAGTAATAATTTTGTGCTTTGAAAAATAGTGAATAAACAGTGAATTTAGTGTTTAAAGCTGTGTTTTAATTCAATACATAGAACAACACTCACTGTGCTCGTAGTCTATTTTAGAATTAGAATTGTAGTCTACTTCGCTAGTTCGTGATTTAAAGTCGGCACTCGCAGCAAATTGCCTTTGGTCTCTCGTATAACAAATAACTATTTTTAAACTCAATTGTTATAGTCATTAAAAAAGCTTAAATAACCTTATCAAACCCAACAACCGTAACTCAGAGAGAATCCAATTGTCACCGTTCATAAATTTACTAAAAGTCACAAACGTCGAGAGAGACACATTTTGGGTTAAAATTCGCAAAAACCCCGAAAATTACCATTGCTAATACAGATAATAGGGACAAGGTCAATAGCCCCATAAATTAGTCACCCGATTAGTATGCAACTAGCGCCCTCTATTAGCTAAACGAGTGAGATTTACACCTTTGCCTACATACGGACAATGAGATTTTTTCATGTGGGGAACGCAAGTTTATTGTCTTTAATACGGTGTAGTACAAATTAGAAGAAGTAGCGAATTGAGAAGTTAATATAAAAAATATTTTTGCGGCTAGGATTACTCAATTGTAAAATTACTTTCATAAACATCCGCTACGGAGATATAAAAAGACTGGCCAAGTGTATGTCGGGCCAGGCGCCCAATCAAAGTTTAATCGCAGTTAATGAATTTTTCCATTGGAAATTATTTAAAAGTTAAAATAAAATGTTTTTATGTATTTTATGTTATGGAAAAGCAACATTTAATACAATATCTATTACCTACCAAAGAGTTGTGACAAGTAAGAGTTGAACAATGTAAAAAACATTACGGCCTTACCACAAAACACTGTTCAATAATACTTGTGTGTTTAACTTAGACACTTTTTAAATGTGATGTTGTCACTATTTTGACAATATTGTTTGAAAGAGACAGCATCACATTTAAACAGTGTTGTCGTTTCGGTTGGCAACGACTTAACTAAATTTAGTTTTCCATCTTTTTTTTCTGTATCGAAAAGACAAGAACAGAATGCTAAAATTATGCTTAGTTCTGTCTATTTAGTTAAATCGTGTCAACTGAATCGACACCATTGTCTAAATTGAGCAGTGTTTTAAAATATTTTGTGATAAGACCGTAAGTCACGTAGTAGATATCGTTGAAACTCTTAACTCAAACCGGTGGTAATCAAGAAGTTGCTCAGAAGTCGGCGCAGAAGGCGGCGAATCACGCGGGAACTCGCTAAAGAGCCCCTCCGTGAGAGACTTGCTAATGAATTGAAACAACGATTATTAAGATGCACGAGATACTTAAGTAGTGAGGTATCTCTTGTGTAAAAAGTTATAGAGGAAGACGGTGTTTCGATAAAGCAACCTTAGTGTTGGCACAGATTAAGGTTAAAATAGTTTTGGTAACACTGAGCGGAACAAACACTTTACAGTGCAATTCATTAAAAACCTGTGGGTAATAATTATTTAAAAGCAGATACATTGCTAGATTTGGGGGGCTGATTTGTCACTGGTACTCAGTTGAGAAATTGTGGTACCAACCAACCAGGAGAGTCCGGAGGGGATTTATCAATCCTCAGTTAACAGATAACAGTCAGTTTAATGATTAAACAAATATAATAAAAACTGCATCGAAATCAGTTTAGTAGTTTTTGAGAACTTTTCAAGTGCGACTTGTCTGGTTGCTGCAGCGCCCCCTGGTGGTCTACCACCATGAAACATGTCTAAGAACCTGGTCTGAAATGAAACCTTTTGAATGCAAAAAACCGCATCGAAATCGGCCCAGTAGTTTCCGAGGAAAATGGTAACAGACAAACACACAACCTCTAACCCCAAACGCATATACCGCCTCCGTGCCGTTTCGTCCGTCGTGGGTAAAAATATAATAATTAAAAATGTTACAGACAAATGTATGACAAACATTTTCAATTTAGCAGTATAATACGCTATCAAAGAATTAAAGCTTTATCTTGGTATTTGAAATACTGCAAACGTTTGAGCATTACAGTTCAAGCGATTTGGTTATGGTCATGAGTATGAATAAGCTTCCAGTTACGATTTTCAAGGTGTATCCATCTCTGATGTCCCGGGTTCGATCCCCGGTTGGGTCAATTTAGAAAAACGAACTTTTCTATATTGGCTCAGGTCTGGGTGTTTGTGATACCACCGTTGTCTCTGATTTCCATAACACAAGTGCTTTAGCTACTTACTTTGGAATCGGAGCAATGTATGTGCTGATGTTATCAAAAAAATAAAAGATAAACACTAGTTTGTTACAGAAATGGTTGCTGAGTACCAAACTCTATTGAGATGTGGGACGAGATAGACACAGAAAAGAATATTTAATTTGAAAGTTTTATCTCGTCCCACGTGGGTTTGGAACGTGTTAGCTAAGGTGTTCGATAGATGCTTTCCCCCTTTAATAAAGATTGAATAGCAAATGTATAGTTACACAATAGTGACTCCCTGTCGAACTATTTAATTTTAACATTTAAAAAAAGGGACAAAACACTGTGTAACTATACATCTGCTATACAATCTTTATTAGTAAGGGGGTTAATTTAACTATTTTTAACTTTCTAAATGTCACAAATACTTATTGTAATTAAAAATAAATATCTTAGTTTGTAATTAAAGTTTAATATTTGTATTATTAAGCAGGGATCGTCAACAACAACATAATAAGTGAAAACAACTGGCAAAATATTGGCAAATGTAAATTAGTTCATTATGTGGGAGATGGAATCGACTCTTCAATTAGCTTTGACGATAATTTGTGATCTATTTGGGGTACATAAAGTGGTTCAAAGTTTGAAAGCAATCAAATAGAATGGGCATATTTTGAGATTTTATTTAAATAGAGCACTTTTTTCATTTCGTATACAAGGTGTTACAAAAATACCCCTAATGCCGAATATGGTACGTAGGGACCATCAAACTGATCATCTTTTACTACGGGACCAACTCTGAAATCGCGAAAAAAAAATCAGGTGTTTCATACAAAAATTAAAATCAAAAATATCAAAATGTATGAAACAGCTGATTTTTTTTTCGCGATTTCATAGTTGGCCCCATAGTAAAAGTTGTTCAGTTTGATGGTCCCTATATACCATATTCGGCATTAGGGGTATTTTTGTAACACCTTGTATAACCTATTGTGAAACTTTTATGACCGACCACTTAATTTTTTTCTAATACAAGGATATTCAGAAAGATATCTTAGGAATTGAAAAGCTCGATAGTGCAGTGACTTAGCGCATTTGGCCTGCAATTGTGGAGGCTAAGCAACTTTCGCTACGGTAAGTCATGTGATTAGTGAACAAAAATATTTGATTATCCTAAGCTCCTTCCTCCCTAATTCGTTCTTCGGAAGTCTTGATTAAGGTCCCTTTACACTCACCAATCCACATTCGGGTTCGCGTGATTAAGATCCCGTACAGTGTTGAAAGTTGAGAAACATTAAAAAAATATAAACCAAAACCAAAAACCCAAAACTCCTTCATGCGTCGGTAGTTCAGAAAATACAACTTCAATTTATTGATACAGTTGGAACAAAGAAGTTGATCTTTTTAGTACAATTGACGTATTAACTTGTCTAATGTTTCGAAGCTACGAAAAAGCAATAAAGTTGCTGGCTGTACCACCACTGAAATGAAAATACATTGTTAAGTCTAATGTTTTACGGTGGGTTAAAATGGGTGTTACTAGTCTTTTTATTTTATCACAAGGAAAACCGAAAATAATTTAAACATGGTCGCCTTAAAGCAATCATCACTGTAATTGAAGGTTCAAAGTAAACTTTCAACGCTTCTGTCAAATTCATTGCGTTTATTTATGATAAGTAGCTATTACCAATAGATTGGTTAGTACTATACATTAATAGGCATTCGGTGTGAGTTAAATGTAATTATTTGTTGTGTGTTTTAGATCTAAATCTTTATTGCGTGTTATGGTTTTAACACAAGCGTTCACCTGCGGTGGTCAGCCGACTAACTCTGTTGCTAACAATTCTCGATTGAAATCGATTGAAACCGCAGTTATATTGCTGGTTTAAGTAAGATAGTTGTCACATTGGTTCTTACTAAAGCAGCAATGTGACTGCGATTTCTGTCAGAGTTGATTGCAACAAAGTTACATAATCAGGGGGCAGGTTTCGATTATACTAATTACTGCAAATTTTGAATTTGATGACCTATTTTTGAATTGATAATGCTAAAGTTTATCAATAGTTACTTGTCAAAAAAGAGAATCAGTTGACTAACAGAGAACAAAAATACTAAAATGTTTAATTTACCTGTTTCTATAAAAGAGGTCGATTATACAAAGAGTCATATTTCAATCTTCCCGTGTAAGTAAATAGTAAAACACTTTACTTAACTAAATAACAGTATTTCCAAGAACATTTAAAACAGCATCAACATAGGTATTCCGAGTGATTTACGTCTGCTCATTTGTTTACAGAAATCTTTTTGTTTCACTAAATCTCCGTGATTTAGCGCCGCCAACACGCAGATGGTCTCGAAAACTTTGATTCTATCAATATTTATGAGTACCACGAGACAAGGAAACTGCTTTTGAAGTTTGACACTTATTGAGTGCTAAAGAGGTAATTGGTTCATTTATCATTTTACTTTCGTGATCCTATTTGATATTTGTGTTTTAGTATGCGAACCAAGGATTTACAAGTGAGTACATACTTGTTGGACGTATCAGCCAAAATACGCCAAAGCGAAGTCTAATTTTTTTAAAAAAGGGCCTTTTTAGACCACGCCAAGCAAAATCTCTTTAGTGCGTGTTTGAAACGCTGACCAAACTCGCTCACGGAGCCGCTGTCCGCACGTTCGCGTGGTCAGACTAGTGACTTGTTCCTCTTGACTTTCTTTTGAGACTTCGAAATCTGTGAGGACTAAAAATAACGAATACTTATAAACTAAATCAACTCACTCGGAATTAAAGCAATCCAAACCTTCCATCTCTATCTTATTTCACAAAACTTTCTATTACAGTTCACCAAATCTGATACAAATAATAGCGGATATCAGCTACAATAGGAAAAAAGATAATACTGAAATGTGGGTTCGTTCGGACCCACTAGTTCACATTTTCACTGAACAAGCTTACGAGGGTAGATTCTTTTCAATTTACTTATTCAAAGACGCCGATAGAATTCAATAAGAGGAACGACTCCCAACGGCCTGACAATAACATGTAAATATTTATTCTTGGATAAATTATGCAACTTCATTCATGGAAAAAGCTTTGTCAAAGCTCAGCTTTTTACGCTAGAGTGAAGGTGTCTCATGCTCATAAGCGCTTAAGGATTTTTATAGCACTACAAATTCTTAGAATACATTTTATAAACTTGTAGGTACTGACAGAAAATATGTCATCTTCTGGAATAACACGAAAATTATTTTGTTTGTTAGAAAATTTACCTTCCAACAAAATATGTTTGACAACTTTTTACTTGTCTACATTTGTCAACGTAATGTTACATCATTTGACGAATGGCAAATAAGTATACTTTGAAAATTAAATGAAGTCCTACCTAAAAAGCGTACAGTGTAGGTAATTTATAAACTTTCAGCTCACGAGCATTATGAATGTCATATTTGTAATAATAACACGTATTTACTCGCACTGATGTTATTACGAGCTTAATACGAGTTGAAGTTATAAATGGATAAACTTTTAGTATTGTATGAATTCATGGTTGTGGTAAATTCCTTATTTCATGGATTTAATGTGGCGCTATGTTCATAAATGACATCTATAGATAATTCATAGTCATAAAAGAGATCTAAAGATGATTATTGGTTTAATAAAAGTGTTTAAACACCATCAAATTTTCGAATAAAGCGAATAAATAATTTTATTCAAAAATGTTCGTATTTACGTTTAAAATAATAAGGTGCTCAGATTGCTGCGAACTGTACATTTTTCCAAATGAAATATAGAATGTCGAAAATCAAATATTTCAGCAAAAAATCTTTCAGCGACAAATTCAATCAAATAACATTTACATAATAATATTCAACTAATCTCACATAACAGCATAAAATAATAAGCCAAATTAATTTTCAGATCGTGAAAAATTAAGTGAAATAAAACAAAAAAAAAAGGATTTTTATGTAGCTTCGATCATTTTAGATCATTTTAGCTTCGATAATCGAAGCCATGTAGATATAATTTTATTGTCATGTGTTACAGATAAGGGATAAGGAAAGAATAGACAATATTTATTACCTGACGAATATATTTTATTTGTGCTCAACAATAAGTGCAAAGGTATATTTTAAATTTTATAATCGGCATAGTATTTAATAGGGCATGTAAACACGTCAAAAGATTCAATTATGTTTTTTTTAATATCCTTGGAAATTAAGTACATATATAATGGTTGCAATGTAAATAAGATATTAACATTTCAGTAGCATCAAGCGTATTTGACGTTTTTTGACGACCTGCCTGTCTGCCACGCAAGAGGTCCCGGGTTCGATTCCCGGTCGGTCAGGAATTGAAATGATGAATTTTAATATCTGTGACGGGTCTGGGTGTTACAATGTATAATAAGTATAAATTTATTAATATCTATATATATAAAAGGGTAAATCACTCACTCACTGATCACGAAATCTCAGAAACTACAAGTGCTAGGAGTCTCAAATTTTGCATGGGAGTTCCTTTTAGGGCGTAGGTGCTCACTAAGACGGGATTTTGCGAAATTCAACCCCTAAAGGGGTGAAACAGGGTGGCAAAGTTTGTATGGGAGAACGCGATTCCTTGGCCCGATTGACTTGAAATTTGGCATAGACATTCTTTCACAAAATTAATTGAATACCTGTTTCGTATTTTTTAAATATTTATCCCTTAACAGGGTTAAAAAGTGATAAAAGGCTACTTTTGGGGTGCTTGACTTCGACGTCGGAATTGAAACTTCTTTGTGCACTTGATTGATTAATTAAGAAAAATAAATATCATTTGTCATCTCAACGTAGTATTATTACATTCTCTTTTGTCATTTCCCCTGAGAGTAGGTAGAATGCATTTCATTGAATAGTACCTATGGCGTTATGTTGGCAGTGCTGTCATTTTTCCTTATTGCGTTGTAATAAGGTGCAAATTATTCCATCTGATCATCAGATTAATTTTAATAGAATACAATATCCGGTCAAGTCGCCTATGCTATGACAATTAATAAAGCACAGGGACAAAGTTTAAGAGCGTTTGGTGTAGAACTGCGCAGTGATTGTTTCTCCCATGGCCAGCTCTAATGTCACCTGCTCGAGAGTCAGCTCGCCAAATAGCCTTTTTATTTTGCAACCGGATCAAATGACAAGAAATGTGGTAGGTATTTAGAGAAGTGTTGGATGATCGATCGAGATTGATAATCCTGATAATGCATAACATATTTTTATTTAGAACTGCTCCCGGCATGCGTATTGCAATGCTCCGTTTTTTTAGCCAGGGACTTTCTCGGTCGTAAGCAGAACAACTCACCAAAGTTTCATCATAATCGGATAAATGTTTAAGGAGTCCCGCCGTCTGTACACTTAGATCTTTTAAACTATGCATAAAATCGCATCAAAATCGGTCCATAAGTTTGGGAGCTAGGTTGCCTCAGACAGACAGACACCCACACAGGTCAAACTTATAACACCGCTTGCGTTAGTTGTGTACGTCGTATATACATATACATATAGTGGTGGCCACTTAATTATGGACACAAGTCGATTTTCATACAAATGAGGTAATTTTGAAGTCTTGGTTTTTCACTAGGGATTGAACTAGCTGTGATCTGATGATGGCCATCCAGGAAGTGAATGGAGAAGATTCGGATCGCAATACACAACTGATCTGGTCGGCATTCTAAGAGATGTAGCATCAGAATTGTCAGTTGCAAGATTTTCATACATTTTAATGCTATATTCGCGGTTTTTTTAACATATCCTTACATCTCTTAAAATGCTGGTCAGATCACTTGGGTGGCCATCACCAGATCACCGCTCGGTCAATCCCAGGCGGAGAAGCAATGCTTAAAAGTTACTTCGTTTGTATGAAAATCGACTGGCGTCCTTAATTATGTGGCCACTATATGTTACAAAAGTACCCCTAATGCCGAATATGGTATATAAGGACCATCAAACTGAACAACTTTTACTATGGGACCAACTCTCAAATAGCGAAAAAAAATCAGCTGTTTCATACATTTTGATATTTTCGTTTTTAAGTTTTTGTATGAAACAGCTGATTTTATTTTCGCGATTTCAGAGTTGGTCCGATAGTAAAAGTTGATCAAGTTAATGTCCCTATGTACCATATTCGGCATAAGGGGTATTTTTGTAACATGTTGTATAAGATATCCTGTAGTATAGTCTAATAACTTCACACTCACCACATTAGTAACTATATTGTACCCGTGCGAAGCCGGGGCGGGCCGCTAGTAAGTAGTATAATATCAGTTGTCTAGATAAGATTCTTTATATATCTGGCGCTGTGTAAAATGGTCCAATTATTTATTTATTTATTATTATTTAATAGTGCTTAAATATGTTTTATTTGTGTTTGGTACCCCAAATAATAAAACATAATTTAAAAACTTTTTTCATCATTTTAACTAACTTTAACTACTTATAATGTTTACGACTTATCCAAGTAAATGTAGTATTTTTTCTTGACAAGAAAAACACTAACTCTGGAAATGTTATTTACATTTGAGCTTCATATTATTCTTCAGAAGTCAGAGTCCACAATGGTCCTGAGTAGTCGAGGATAATTGGAAAGAATAAAAGGGACTTTTTGTCATTTGTAAGCTGAGAATCCCAACATTGCGCGGTTTTGTGAGAAATTTATTTTTGTGTCATTAAGAACGAGATCCATTATATAATCTGTTGATGATTAAGAGTAATGGGATTTTTGCTATTAAGTAAGGTTCATAAGTAAAGGCCAGTCACTAAAATAAAACTATAATAACACTTACTATAAAAAGTTATTTCTATAATCTTATACCTACATTTTTTATGCTTAAAATAAACTCTAGCAAAAAAGAATTTAAGATCTAGAGCCGGAGAATATCCTGGATTTAATACATTTACGGATGCTACGTCGAAAGGCGGTACCATACGCGAAAAAACGGGTTTGCTCACGCAGCGTCCGTAAATGTGTTTATAATAATATTTATTTTAAAAAAGATAAATATTTATATTTATGTCTAATTAGATTGATTCAAAAAGAATCTTTTAGCAATGTGTCTGTAGCAATTGCTAGGGACACATATTGCTATTAAGTAATATTTTGTTGAATGGATTTTTTTGCGATTTTGAATCTTTTATAGCTTTAAAATAGTAAAATCCAAAGACCTTTTATGGGTCAAATATTAGTACGAAAATGTTTAAGCTGTTTATTTGTTCTTTTAGTTTAACTTTTATGAATATTAACCCATTAATGCCCAGAAAATGACACACAATAAATATTCCATTCTTATCCATCCGCATCCGGCCGCTCGGGCATTGATGAATTAAAGTATTAGGTATTGCTTAATATAAGACTTTAATTAAAAATAATCATAAAAAAAGGAATCATGCAAACCTCCAACTAAATCATCTTAAAAACGTTAAAAAATCTGGAAAATATTCAAAACATAAAAACAATACATTTCCAAAACAATACTTATCGGATAAGAAATTTATAATTTAGTTAAACGAACAAAGGCATACAAAGAGAGAGAGAGAGAGAGAAATAAAAAGCTCAAAGTTAGTCGCTCACGAACAATCTCTACAGGAAAATGAAAAACAAATCAATTTCCGAGTTTAGAAAATAGCGAGGCGACCTATTAATTCTGTTGAGTTGAGCAATCGCGAAAAGATTTCAAACGTAAGCAATTTGCGGTTCCGATGTATGTACTTATTTATAAAATTGATTATTTTTGTTATTTGATAATTTAGGCTTTTCTGGTAATGAGATAATGCTCTCTTAATGGTGAGTTGATTTATGAAAAATATCTTTTAATTTTTTAAATTAGTAATTCAGTTAATCCTCCCTTTTCATGTACTCAACTACTTACTGAGACAAACATGATGGATGTGAAGACGTTAGAAATGTAAATAAATAATAAATAAATGCTTGAACAATTTCACACAGCGCCATCTAGCCCCAAACTAAGCAAAGCTTGTAATATGGGTGCTAGAAACGGATATACTACTTATATACTTTTTAACTAATACATAGTAACACCCAGACCCGTCACAGAAATTAAATTTCATCATTTCAATTTCGGCCCGGCCGGGAATTGAACCCGGGACCTCTTGCGTGGTAGACATGTTGACTGCACCACTCAGGTCGTTATAGTTAAATAACCAACCATTGTTAGTTATTTAAACGACTTTAACTTTCTACCTCAGCAAACATTGTCTTGATTATTTTCCCGACAGCCTGTATGTATACACGACGGCATCATCATTTGACGACCTCCGTGGTCGAGTGGCTTTGTACACCGGTTTTCAAGGTGTCACCATCTCTGAAGTCCGGGGTTCGATCCCCGGTTGGGTCAATTTAGAAAACAAACTTTTTTACTTACTTTAGATAGTGGGGTCAAGTCACTCAAATCAGTATCAGAAGAAGCCGATCAGGGACTCGAGATCAGACCTGATTTTATTGTGAAAAACCGGCCAAGTGCGTGTCGGGCCACGCGCAGTGTAGGGTTCCGTAGCCCATCTTGGTTCATGGACTTAAATGTAGATACTACCGGTTTCACACATCTGACTACGTTATTTAATACTGAATAATATACTAGAAAAAATACGACTCGCACCAGATCATGTTCTCGGACGGGAATCGGAAATTCGACGTTCCCACTAGTGACTAGGTAGCTCAGCGGTCAGAGCATTGGACCGGATATTTAAAGGTCGCGTGTTCGATTCCCGTCCGAGAACATGATCTGGTGCGAGTCGTATCTTTTCCAGTATATTATTTAGTATTATATAAAAATAGCATTGTGAATGCTAAAATCTCAAAATTTATTAATATGTATCATCTTATCTGAGTACATAGTTAGAGGCTAGTTGTGTTTTTCTTCTATAAGATCGTAATCGTAGTTTACTCAAACATTAACAAAAGCATGTCTGGCATTAACACTTAACCTTGATAATTTAATCATTCGCACCAAAGTCAAGATGACGTTACAAAAGCCATTATTTGAAAGTCACATGTGAAAGTGCTGTCATATCTTGGCACTACTCGGTAACCCTATATATCTGTGTAGAGCGCGCGAAATTTGTTTCTCCATGCAAAACCTAACATTCGCAACAGACATCCATTATAATATCAAATTTCCTCATTGTCTCTGGGAGCGTTACCCTAGCCTGTGGGAAAAGTGTATTTAGCTGCGCATAATGTTAACTAATTGGTTATTATTAGCGACAGACAATGTCGTTTTTATGGTGTGTGTATTTAGCGGAATAGGGGTCATGGTTGGGTTCATTAACTGAGTCTTTCAAGATAGGGTTGAATGAATGATTTCTTGGTACGAGGCTTATAAACTGTTTTGTTAAATTTTTGAACCGACTAGGTAGTATGATTTTGGATTGTTGATTGCAATTAATTAAATAAAAATATAAACTTATGAAGGTTTTTTTATGTCTATATTTTACTGCAGATCTCTAACATTAGCACCATACATCAGTCATTTAACCATTACAATAACATACAATAATTGAGAATTTGATTGTATAATTTCAGTGAAGTTTCTATAGTCTAACATTTCGTTAAGAATAAGTTAATGTAAAGATCGAAACAGTGTTACAATATAAGATAAACGAGCACCAAACCACGCTTGAATTAACAACCTCATTAATGACCGTAGTATGAAGATCCGTCAACTTTGAAACTTAACCAGACCTTGTCATAAAAAAATGAAAAGTGATTATAAAAAGATCTTGAGTGGGACAAAGATGGAATGAGAAAGACAAATCCACGCTCCATCTCAGGCGCAATCGTGGTTTAATTAAGAATACCGTCAGAAAAGTATTTTTCCTTGAGAAATTTGATTAGGCCGAAGCCATGGCGGTTGATCTGACATAATGGATGTCACGAATAAATTGGACTCTCCAATTTGGGGACATTTTAAACTATAGTTATTTCTATAATAATTGATTGATAATACAAAGTTGAAATCAAAAATATGTGGAAAAAGATGGCACTTATTATTCTGGGCTTCTGGCTTCTTATTTAAAAGATTTGTTCCGGATGTTCTTGACTCGTCGTATTCCAGATTCATAGTAATACAGTCGATGCCATATTATTTAAGTATTTATTTAATTTAAGGTACACCAAAAGCAACATTTTAGCTTAAATATTAATCTATTCCATTGTTGTTTTTAGATCATAAAAAAATAATTAATCATTTTAAGTAGTTTATTCTATTTTATTGTGCATATACGCGCATAGCAACGGCGCATGCGCGGCGTGCAAGCTATTTTAACCTTACGACCTTACGAGTGGTAAAGAGCCAGTGTGGTCGATTGTGCGTATTATGACGAATCTGGAATACGGCGAATCGGAACACGACAAATCCGGAACAACTCATATTTGTTTGAAATTATCTGTCAAAGTAAAATTATCGGAACTTGAGTGTTTTCGCATTTCGATAAGGCTGTCTCACTCACACTTTTGTTTTTTAAAGATAATGGAATAATTAATTAATTTTTGGTGATGTTTTTAATACACCGTCTATAGAATACTAGCACGAATAATTCACGTATATTTAGTTACAGATAATATCATTTTAGATTTACTTGGTAGAATAACTTAATAAAACAATAAAGTTGAACTAGTTTTACTACATTAAAATATAATTTTCAACAAAAACAGTGTCTGTATAATATCCGTAGTACCATTTGTATTGATAATGTATTGAAAATATTCACCAAAAATAAATCAAGTGATTTATAGTCTTTAAAAAAGTTGAAAAGTGTGAGTGAGACGGCCTATCTGAGCTGCAAAATGCGAAATATGAAACAGGCCCATACAAAGTTATTGTTGGATAAATCTCGAGAGTTTGTTGGCAATATTACTAGATTAGTATCCAAAACGATTAAGGCCAATAGTTTGGTATCTAAAATATTACTTTGACCTACTAAAATTACTGTAATATTTGTGATCATTTCCACTCATTTCATTGTTAAAAGTCTTTGCAAAACCCATTTCAACAAAATCACATCATCAAGAGCCATTACATTGAATTGGCACATTACGAATTCCCATTGCACCCATAATATTAACTTTTTTCAATAGTACCTTACCGATAATATTTATTGGAATTCCATAAATTCGAGAGTGAAAACCCTTCCTAAATCTACAAGCTTAATAAGAATCTTATTACATATTTTTTATTAAGAGAAATAATATTAGAAAAAATACTAGAAAAAATCGACTTACCCGTAGCACCTCAGATGGGACTCGAACCCGCACCCGGGATTTCGACCCAATGCACTGACCAATTATGCTACCGAGTCGCTAGTGGGAACGGCGAAACTTTCTAGTACTTTTAACTTCTTCGCTGCAACCTAGCGCAATATTATCAATGTGAGGAAATACGGGGACATTCGAAAGAAACATCTTTCCAGATGTTTTGACAATCGATAAAGATGACACAGCTATATAATTATTAAATTTGAATTTTTCTCAAGATAAATAATATTAGAAAAAATACATATTAGAAAAGCAACGACTCACCCGAAAAATACAAATATAATATTTTTTTTTTTTAAAAAGATTCATTAGGATGTACCCCTGTACTTTTAAATCGTATAGCTTTTTTTTCCTACCACCAACAATTCAAGACGTCTTTCAGCTAAGAATAATATTTCGTTTAGTTGAATTAGTTTCTAATTTCCACAGAATATTTTAACGTTCAGTTCTTAACAGAAAACGTAACAATAACTAACTTTTATTCTATGAATCTAGCTGCAAAAGTGTCGGTTCGTTAGCGATAAACCAATTAGCGGAGGCGCTAATCTGTTTTCGAGCAAACGAATTACAGAAACAATCTTCGAAAGTTTTCGAACTGAACAAAAGAAAATACTATAAGTAATTTTTCATTTCTAACTGTTGTTTTAAACTAAACAATGTCCCTAATGTTTATTTCCCTAGTTATGTTTAAACTGTAAAAGGGAATATTAAAATACTGAAAATCATATTTTGTAACTGTAAATATGCGTAATAAATTAAATAAAAATCTTTAAAAGAATGCTTAAAATCACGTGGCTGCAAACGTCAATCGGAACGCATTACGTAACGGTATGAGATACCACCAAAATTTTTATAGAATATGATTTTAAAGTTCTTGGATGCCATAATATTCATCTATGGATATCATTCAAACGAGACACAACAAGTTGTCATTCATAGTGTCATCCAAGAACTTTATAGTCAATAGTCAAAATATCTTTATTCATATAAACTTAATAATTAAGCACTTTTGAATCGTCTATATTTTCCTACAGCCCGTACCAGACTTTTTTAACTGACAAGAAGAACAGGCGCAAAAAACTTAACTGCTTTAATTTGTGAACCAAATACACTAGGTACAATCACAACACATTACCACAGTCTATAAGTTTTTAACACTGTGACAATACAATATTTTTTAATTATTATTAGCTTAGTCTAAATGGACCAAAAAAAAGGCTTACACTCAGCATATGTTAAGGCACCCAGAGTGTGTCCTAACGCTGGTCTTTCGTGCTCACCTTATAATCATATTCTAAAATTGTTGGTATCATCATTGTGTTTGTTGATAATTGTTTGATTGATGTTTGATATTGGTTTGTTTATTTATAGCATTGTTACGTAATCAAGATCACGTGACCGCTTGGAGCGTTTAGGCGGGAAAATTAAACATTAAATAATTTACTTTGATTTTTTTAAATTAGTAATTAATAAGTGTTAAATTTGTTAAAGTAATTATTAACATGTATTTATTATTTATTTACCTATAAAATTAAAGCGGAAATTTGTCGCCATCCCTTTTATTGAGGAGGAAAATATATACACGTGTTCATTTTAATTAGCATTCACATTTATTGTCTTCGTTATCTCCTATCAATAATAACATACAAATTAATTTCAGTCTTTTTTTTATGAAATACTAGCTAGCTGCCCGCCCCGGCTTTGCACAGGTGGCGCCATGTATTAGTTATATTGGGATTTAAAATGACGGAAAAGAGATTATTTTTACGTCTTTCCGTACAATATTTTAAAAATTATTTTTATACAAACCTTGTCCTGATATCACAGTTTTGACGACCGCTTGCCGCAGCCAAAAGCCCCGAGTTCAATTCCTAATACAATGCGATTAAATTGATAATAAAATAATGGACAGTGATGGAGCTGCAATTTCGCTTAAGAAATATGGCAAAGAGAACATTTTACAGATTAAAATATGTCGTTTTGTACTGAAACCGCTCTGAAGTTAGTCACTTCAGTTGTACATTGTTAAATTAATCGCATTGTTTGGTAGATGTCCATAGGCATTTTGTTACTGAGTCACGAACGTTAATATTTTTATTCATGAATTTATATTCAACGTTTAGTCACCATTTAATTTTTTATTCGTTATTTAGTCGTTCGTTAGAATGTTGTTTATTTTATTATTCTCATTGATTTATTGTCTCTTTCCAGCACCATGAACCCCGATCTGATGGAGGAGATGGGCCTGGAGACGACACCCAGGACCTCATACTTCACCACCATCTTCACCACCGATGATGGCCACTTCTACAATAAGACTAATATAACTGATGGAAGGCCTGATGTCAATTTCTACTACTTTTATGATGTAAGTATTATATTTTTTTTAAGTTGGTATTTAAATGTCACCACTGCTGGGGTACAGGCCTTCCTTATGAATGAATAAGAAAGACTGGCCATCATGCAGCATGGTGGGTGTTGACGACAGCAAATGTAGCCGAGATCAACGGCTTAACGTGCTTTCTGAAGCACGGAGGAGTTCGAGATAGGTAATACATTTGGCACTGTAGCGGCACCTACCACTACGCCGCACATACCACGACACACAGCACAACAACAAGATTCTTCACCGTGCTAGTATCAAAAAACATGATCATTAAATATGGAGTAGAACCTCGCAGTATGGAAATCCTACATCTCGCTAACGAAGTTCACTCAGCGACTTAGCATATATACAACTGCCAACCATCACCGGTTGGACCGCGGTCCCCGGGCTAATACCACCCAGCCTGGAGGAAGATCTTCTCCTTCCTATCAGTGGCTACCTTATCTCACCCTCATTTCCATACTTATCATTCCTACAGCACTATACGTGGCCAAATACCCTAACCCACTGTACCATTAAGCAACTCAGTTTTAAATCAGTCAAATGAAAAAGTTATTTGAAATTGAATGTTCCGAGACTTCAAAGGACAGAAACTCGGAACCTCTACCTTGGACACTTTGGCTATTCATTAACAAATATTGTAAGATATTTTATCAGTCTCTACCATTGGCTTTAATAAAAGAAAAAAGCCAATCACTGCAAAAATACAAAATTGAAATAAACATGAAGTTCTGTACTAATATTAAACTTGGAATAAGATTCGTAAACAACAACAATAATTTTCTATCCATTATAATTCTTGTAATGACGAAGGTAATGTCATAATTCGTCTTTAATCCGATCGGGAGGAGTGGACTTATGCTAGGGAAGAGACTTAGCTTGAATCAGTCATTTAACCATACATACATCAGTCATTTAACCATTACAATAACATACAATAATTGAGAATTTGATTGTATAATTTCAGTGAAGTTTCTATAGTCTAACATTTCGTTAAGAATAAGTTAATGTAAAGATCGAAACAGTGTTACAATATAAGATAAACGAGCACCAAACCACGCTTGAATTAACAACCTCATTAATGACCGTAGTATGAAGATCCGTCAACTTTGAAACTTAACCAGACCTTGTCATAAAAAAATGAAAAGTGATTATAAAAAGATCTTGAGTGGGACAAAGATGGAATGAGAAAGACAAATCCACGCTCCATCTCAGGCGCAATCGTGGTTTAATTAAGAATACCGTCAGAAAAGTATTTTTCCTTGAGAAATTTGATTAGGCCGAAGCCATGGCGGTTGATCTGACATAATGGATGTCACGAATAAATTGGACTCTCCAATTTGGGGACATTTTAAACTATAGTTATTTCTATAATAATTGATTGATAATACAAAGTTGAAATCAAAAATATGTGGAAAAAGATGGCACTTATTATTCTGGGCTTCTGGCTTCTTATTTAAAAGATTTGTTCCGGATGTTCTTGACTCGTCGTATTCCAGATTCATAGTAATACAGTCGATGCCATATTATTTAAGTATTTATTTAATTTAAGGTACACCAAAAGCAACATTTTAGCTTAAATATTAATCTATTCCATTGTTGTTTTTAGATCATAAAAAAATAATTAATCATTTTAAGTAGTTTATTCTATTTTATTGTGCATATACGCGCATAGCAACGGCGCATGCGCGGCGTGCAAGCTATTTTAACCTTACGACCTTACGAGTGGTAAAGAGCCAGTGTGGTCGATTGTGCGTATTATGACGAATCTGGAATACGGCGAATCGGAACACGACAAATCCGGAACAACTCATATTTGTTTGAAATTATCTGTCAAAGTAAAATTATCGGAACTTGAGTGTTTTCGCATTTCGATAAGGCTGTCTCACTCACACTTTTGTTTTTTAAAGATAATGGAATAATTAATTAATTTTTGGTGATGTTTTTAATACACCGTCTATAGAATACTAGCACGAATAATTCACGTATATTTAGTTACAGATAATATCATTTTAGATTTACTTGGTAGAATAACTTAATAAAACAATAAAGTTGAACTAGTTTTACTACATTAAAATATAATTTTCAACAAAAACAGTGTCTGTATAATATCCGTAGTACCATTTGTATTGATAATGTATTGAAAATATTCACCAAAAATAAATCAAGTGATTTATAGTCTTTAAAAAAGTTGAAAAGTGTGAGTGAGACGGCCTATCTGAGCTGCAAAATGCGAAATATGAAACAGGCCCATACAAAGTTATTGTTGGATAAATCTCGAGAGTTTGTTGGCAATATTACTAGATTAGTATCCAAAACGATTAAGGCCAATAGTTTGGTATCTAAAATATTACTTTGACCTACTAAAATTACTGTAATATTTGTGATCATTTCCACTCATTTCATTGTTAAAAGTCTTTGCAAAACCCATTTCAACAAAATCACATCATCAAGAGCCATTACATTGAATTGGCACATTACGAATTCCCATTGCACCCATAATATTAACTTTTTTCAATAGTACCTTACCGATAATATTTATTGGAATTCCATAAATTCGAGAGTGAAAACCCTTCCTAAATCTACAAGCTTAATAAGAATCTTATTACATATTTTTTATTAAGAGAAATAATATTAGAAAAAATACTAGAAAAAATCGACTTACCCGTAGCACCTCAGATGGGACTCGAACCCGCACCCGGGATTTCGACCCAATGCACTGACCAATTATGCTACCGAGTCGCTAGTGGGAACGGCGAAACTTTCTAGTACTTTTAACTTCTTCGCTGCAACCTAGCGCAATATTATCAATGTGAGGAAATACGGGGACATTCGAAAGAAACATCTTTCCAGATGTTTTGACAATCGATAAAGATGACACAGCTATATAATTATTAAATTTGAATTTTTCTCAAGATAAATAATATTAGAAAAAATACATATTAGAAAAGCAACGACTCACCCGAAAAATACAAATATAATATTTTTTTTTTTTAAAAAGATTCATTAGGATGTACCCCTGTACTTTTAAATCGTATAGCTTTTTTTTCCTACCACCAACAATTCAAGACGTCTTTCAGCTAAGAATAATATTTCGTTTAGTTGAATTAGTTTCTAATTTCCACAGAATATTTTAACGTTCAGTTCTTAACAGAAAACGTAACAATAACTAACTTTTATTCTATGAATCTAGCTGCAAAAGTGTCGGTTCGTTAGCGATAAACCAATTAGCGGAGGCGCTAATCTGTTTTCGAGCAAACGAATTACAGAAACAATCTTCGAAAGTTTTCGAACTGAACAAAAGAAAATACTATAAGTAATTTTTCATTTCTAACTGTTGTTTTAAACTAAACAATGTCCCTAATGTTTATTTCCCTAGTTATGTTTAAACTGTAAAAGGGAATATTAAAATACTGAAAATCATATTTTGTAACTGTAAATATGCGTAATAAATTAAATAAAAATCTTTAAAAGAATGCTTAAAATCACGTGGCTGCAAACGTCAATCGGAACGCATTACGTAACGGTATGAGATACCACCAAAATTTTTATAGAATATGATTTTAAAGTTCTTGGATGCCATAATATTCATCTATGGATATCATTCAAACGAGACACAACAAGTTGTCATTCATAGTGTCATCCAAGAACTTTATAGTCAATAGTCAAAATATCTTTATTCATATAAACTTAATAATTAAGCACTTTTGAATCGTCTATATTTTCCTACAGCCCGTACCAGACTTTTTTAACTGACAAGAAGAACAGGCGCAAAAAACTTAACTGCTTTAATTTGTGAACCAAATACACTAGGTACAATCACAACACATTACCACAGTCTATAAGTTTTTAACACTGTGACAATACAATATTTTTTAATTATTATTAGCTTAGTCTAAATGGACCAAAAAAAAGGCTTACACTCAGCATATGTTAAGGCACCCAGAGTGTGTCCTAACGCTGGTCTTTCGTGCTCACCTTATAATCATATTCTAAAATTGTTGGTATCATCATTGTGTTTGTTGATAATTGTTTGATTGATGTTTGATATTGGTTTGTTTATTTATAGCATTGTTACGTAATCAAGATCACGTGACCGCTTGGAGCGTTTAGGCGGGAAAATTAAACATTAAATAATTTACTTTGATTTTTTTAAATTAGTAATTAATAAGTGTTAAATTTGTTAAAGTAATTATTAACATGTATTTATTATTTATTTACCTATAAAATTAAAGCGGAAATTTGTCGCCATCCCTTTTATTGAGGAGGAAAATATATACACGTGTTCATTTTAATTAGCATTCACATTTATTGTCTTCGTTATCTCCTATCAATAATAACATACAAATTAATTTCAGTCTTTTTTTTATGAAATACTAGCTAGCTGCCCGCCCCGGCTTTGCACAGGTGGCGCCATGTATTAGTTATATTGGGATTTAAAATGACGGAAAAGAGATTATTTTTACGTCTTTCCGTACAATATTTTAAAAATTATTTTTATACAAACCTTGTCCTGATATCACAGTTTTGACGACCGCTTGCCGCAGCCAAAAGCCCCGAGTTCAATTCCTAATACAATGCGATTAAATTGATAATAAAATAATGGACAGTGATGGAGCTGCAATTTCGCTTAAGAAATATGGCAAAGAGAACATTTTACAGATTAAAATATGTCGTTTTGTACTGAAACCGCTCTGAAGTTAGTCACTTCAGTTGTACATTGTTAAATTAATCGCATTGTTTGGTAGATGTCCATAGGCATTTTGTTACTGAGTCACGAACGTTAATATTTTTATTCATGAATTTATATTCAACGTTTAGTCACCATTTAATTTTTTATTCGTTATTTAGTCGTTCGTTAGAATGTTGTTTATTTTATTATTCTCATTGATTTATTGTCTCTTTCCAGCACCATGAACCCCGATCTGATGGAGGAGATGGGCCTGGAGACGACACCCAGGACCTCATACTTCACCACCATCTTCACCACCGATGATGGCCACTTCTACAATAAGACTAATATAACTGATGGAAGGCCTGATGTCAATTTCTACTACTTTTATGATGTAAGTATTATATTTTTTTTAAGTTGGTATTTAAATGTCACCACTGCTGGGGTACAGGCCTTCCTTATGAATGAATAAGAAAGACTGGCCATCATGCAGCATGGTGGGTGTTGACGACAGCAAATGTAGCCGAGATCAACGGCTTAACGTGCTTTCTGAAGCACGGAGGAGTTCGAGATAGGTAATACATTTGGCACTGTAGCGGCACCTACCACTACGCCGCACATACCACGACACACAGCACAACAACAAGATTCTTCACCGTGCTAGTATCAAAAAACATGATCATTAAATATGGAGTAGAACCTCGCAGTATGGAAATCCTACATCTCGCTAACGAAGTTCACTCAGCGACTTAGCATATATACAACTGCCAACCATCACCGGTTGGACCGCGGTCCCCGGGCTAATACCACCCAGCCTGGAGGAAGATCTTCTCCTTCCTATCAGTGGCTACCTTATCTCACCCTCATTTCCATACTTATCATTCCTACAGCACTATACGTGGCCAAATACCCTAACCCACTGTACCATTAAGCAACTCAGTTTTAAATCAGTCAAATGAAAAAGTTATTTGAAATTGAATGTTCCGAGACTTCAAAGGACAGAAACTCGGAACCTCTACCTTGGACACTTTGGCTATTCATTAACAAATATTGTAAGATATTTTATCAGTCTCTACCATTGGCTTTAATAAAAGAAAAAAGCCAATCACTGCAAAAATACAAAATTGAAATAAACATGAAGTTCTGTACTAATATTAAACTTGGAATAAGATTCGTAAACAACAACAATAATTTTCTATCCATTATAATTCTTGTAATGACGAAGGTAATGTCATAATTCGTCTTTAATCCGATCGGGAGGAGTGGACTTATGCTAGGGAAGAGACTTAGCTTGAATGGCAGTTTTAATTTACGACCAACGCTCCGTTTATCCGGCCATGATTCTTTGGAGCCATGGCATAATCTTTGGATTATGAGCTTATAACGTTCAACGAATGCGACTATGGTTAAGCGACTAGATTGCTGACTCTGACTTTACTTACCCCCTTAGCCAAAGACTCGTTAAAACTATAACTTACTTCGCTATAAAAAGGAAGGTGTTTGAATTTGACATAAAAAATCGTTGATTAGTAAATGCTTAAGAGCGTTAACGGCAAACGGCATTTCATACAAACTTTCAAGTCCTTATTTTTCGAAATGAATGAACCGATTTTAATGAAAATTCATACTCATAAGCAGAATACGTTGGTCTAAAAAGATTGTAGAAAACATTTTCGAAAAATAGTGTTACAGTTAAATTAGACCGATTTTAAATTTTCCAATAAAATTACCAATTATCTTTTTTAAAATAAGACATTTCAAAAATGTTTTCAACTAACTTTTTAGACAAATTGATTCTGCTTTTCCGCCTGGCTAGCTACCACCATCTTCCCTAGGTCTGACGCCTTAACAACAATTTAAAAATTGTTGTGTTCCGGCAGTTAGAGGTAAGATAGCCAGTTCCTCAGTGGTGAGGATTCCGGGTGTAGTGCGCTTCCACCTTCGGCCTTATCGTCACTTAACATCAGGTGAGATGAAGGCCAAGCGCTAACCCGTTGTGAATAAAAAAATGAAGGGTTATTGAAAATCGGTTTATTCAATTCGAAAAATAAGGACTTGAAAGTTTATAGGAACTGCCGTTTGCGCTAATGCTCTTAGTGTCAATTTCATACATCCTAGAGCTCCCGCAGATCTCTGATTCCGATTTCCGAACACAAAGTAGATCTTTTTTCTTGCTAAATCTAAAACAATTATCAACATACCAGGAAATCAACATTTCAGCAATAAAAGCATAGATCTAAAGTAGTGTAAAATGGACGTGTGAACTACTTCATAGTTGCGGTAGCCAGAGAATAATATCAACACCGACTTCAAAGCAAGCTTTCACTACAATTTCAAACAGAAACAAAAACATTGCTTATTTGTATAAAAAGTGAATCGGAAAATTCATTTGGGTATTTAACATGACTAGTTATTGCTGCCTATATATTTTCTCGCATTAGGGTAACGACTTCAAAACAGTTATGTAAGGGCACTTTTGGAGTTTGAAAAGAAAATAACATAATTATCTGTCTATCATTCAATTAACGGCCTAGCCTTTTCAATGAACGGCGCCGTTTATTTAGCTATCTAATTAGATAGCTAGGCAAATTCCTTTGTTCAATGACGTTTAATAACTTGCCTAGTTCCATTTTCTGTCACCTACAGCGCTGTAAACAGAGCTGCCAATATGGCGTCGACCAGCTGGTCTGTGATATAATTGGTGTTTCTCACGATTTAACAAGATTAAAATACGTTTTCACGAGAATATAGGTAGTTAAAGGGAAGTTTGTGGTTATAAAAATAGTGTCAATATTATCTGTTATCGAACGTTTTAAAGATTATTTTGAGCAAAACTTTTTTGGATATATGATCAAAGCATATGGGTAAAGAGGTTTTTGTGAAATTTTTCGCAATTGATTGTTTGTTAGGCGATATGTGGAAATACAATGATACTGTCACATGTTTAAATATGAATTTGAATTGAGTTTTTTACGGCCTAACCATTTGCCAGCCCGTTAATTAAATGTTGTATTAGACGCATTGGCTAAATGTCATTTAGGCCGGTGATTGAACGGCGCTGTTTAATTAAATGACTAGGCCGTTCATTGAGTGGCTGCGACATATTCATTAATTGTCATAGTAGACAAACTAAATATATATATTACTAGCGGCCCGCCCCGGCTTCGCACGGGTACAATGTAGTTACTAATGTGGTGAGTGTGAAGTTAATTTTCAGAGTATACTACAGGATATCTATATAAAGTTGTGGCCACATAATTAAGGACGCCAGTCGATTTAGGTTGATTGAGGAAGCATTGCTTCTCCGCCAGGGATTGACCGAGCGGTGATCTGGTGATGGCCATCCAGGGAGTGAATGGAGGAGATCCAGATTTCTATACACACCCAAGTGATCTGACCAGCATTTAAAGAGATGTAAGGATATGTTTAAAAAAACCGCGAATATAGCATAAAAATGTATGAAAATCTTGCAACTGAAAATTCTGATGGTTACATCTCTTAGAATGCTGACCAGATCAGATGGGTGTGTATTGCAATCTGAATCTTCTCCATTCACTCCCTGGATGGCCATCATCAGATCACAGGTAGTTCAATCCCTAGCGGAAAACCAAGACTTCAAAATTACCTCGTTTGTACGAAAATCGACTTGTGTCCTTAATTATGTGGCCACCACTATACATAGATATCCTGTAGTATAGTCTAATAACTTCACACTCACCACATTAGTAACTACATTGTACCCGTGCAAAGCCGGGGCGGGCCGCTATAGCTTAAAAGATCTAAGTGTACAGACGACGGGACTCCTAAACCATTGATCCGATTATGATGAAACTTTAGTGAGTTGTTCTGCTTACGACCGAGAAGGTCCCTGGCTAAAATAACAGAGCATTGCAATACGCATGCCGGGTGCAGCTAGTTCTAAATAAAAATATGTTGTGCATTATCAGGATTATCAATCTCGATCATCCAACACTTCTCTATAATATACAACGTGTTACAAAAATACCCCTAATGCCGAATATGGTATATAGGGACATTTTGATATTTTCGATTTTAATTTATGTATGAAACAGCTGATTTTTATTTCGCGATGTAGAGTTGGTCCCATAGTAAAAGTTGTTCAGTTTGATAGTCCCTATATACCATACTAGTGGACCCTGTGAACTTCGTATCACCTACAATTAAATTATTATCAATTTTACTTTTATTTTTTATTAGTAAGTTAATAATAAAGCAGCCGAATACTAAAACCAAAAACAACACTACGACCCTTTTATCATTACTAAGATCATTATTCAGACTAAAACCTCTATATCAAAAGTTAGTTGTCAAAAGTAACCCGAAATGGCGATTCCATACAAAATAACCAACGTTCATAGTAATACGTTTCATTCACTGGCCTGAAAAAATTTTTTGTAGGTTTCATTGAATATTCGCTATTCAATGAAACTCATTCTACCTACTCTCAGGGGAAATGACCAAAGAGAATGAGTTACGTTGAGATGACAAATGATGTTTATTTTTCTTAATTAATCAATCAAATGCACTAAGAAGTTTCCATTCCGACATCGAAGTCAATCACCCCAAAAGTAGCTTTCTACCACTTTTTAACCCTGTTAGGAGATAAATAAAAAAAAATACGAAACACGTGTTTAATTAATTTTGTTAAAGAATGTCTATGCCAAATTTCAAGTCAATCGGGCCAAGGAATCGCGTTCTCCCATACAAACTTTGCCATCCCGTTTCACCCCTTTAGAGGTTGAATTTCGCAAAATCCCGTCTTAGTGAGTTCCTACGCCCTAAAAAAAGCCCCCATGCAAAATTTGAGATTCTTAACACTTGTGGTTTCTGAGATTTCGTGATCAGTGAGTGAGTGATTTTCCCTTTTATATATATAGATTCGGCATTAGGGGTATTTTTGTAACATGTTGTATACCTACCACATTTCTTGTCATGTTAACCGGTTGCAAAATAAAAAGGCTATTCGGCGAGCTGACTCTCGAGCAGGCGACATTAGAGCTGACCATGGGAGAAACAATCACTGCGCAGATCTACACCAGCCGCTCTTAAACTTTGTTCCTGTGCTTTATTGATTGTCATAGCATAGGCGATTTGACAGAATATTGTATTCTTTTAAAATTAATCTGATAATCAGATGGAATAATTTTGCACCTTTTTACAACGCAATAAGGAAAAAATGTCAGCACGGACAACATAATGCCATAGGTACTATTCAATCAAATGCAATTCTACCTACTCTCAGGGGAAATGACCAAAGAGAATGTAATACTACGTTGAGATGACAAATGATATTTATTTTTCTTAATTAATCAATCGAATCCACAAAGAAGTTTCAATTCCGACGTCGAAGTCAATCACCCCAAAAGTAGCTTTCTATCACTTTTTAACCCTGTTAGGGGATTAATATTTAAAAAATACGAAACACGTGTTCAATTAATTTTGTGAAAGAATGTCTATGCCAAATTTCAAGTCAATCGGGCCAAGGAATCGCGTTCTTCCATACAAACTTTGCCACCCTGTTTCACCCCTTTAGGTATTGAATTTCGCAAAATCCCGTCTTAGTGAGCACCTTCGCCCTAAAAGCAGCCCCCATGCAAAATTTGAGACTCCTAGCACTTGTAGTTTCTGAGATTTCGTGATCAGTGAGTGAGTGAGTGATTTTCCCTTTTATATATATAGATAACAATAACTAGAAAATAAACTTAAAAATTCGGTTAGATCGTAAAGGCAAGTCGAAATGAAAAATTTCAAGCAACCAATATCAATTTCAAAGCAGTAAGCGCTACATAGCATGTTTACATGCTAAATTGAAAGCCGAATTACATTTTTGACATTATCATGTTGTCCGATTAGGTTATCATAGAGGACCTCTTGTAGATAGCGGTCGAAATGTCCATTACACGATTAAAACCTTTTAGGTTTTATTACGCACGTAATCCACGTGGAAATGTGGTGGGTGTGACCAGATTCCCTCGCTTTTACACGCTTAATGCGAACACTTTGGATATTGCATTGACTAAATACTTTCGTGGGTTAATGGAGTTCATTACCTAGGCACAAAATCAAAAGTATACTTAAGAGCGAAAAAGCTCGGGGTTTTCTGTGCACGCACACATAGACTTTACGTACAATCAATCTCATGCCAACAGCAATAAAACAGATGACGGAAATGTTTTTGAATAAGGCGGCACGCCGCTGCGCGCCGGCGCTTCCATCGTTATATTTCGTGCTCATGCCAAGTAAGCTCAAAGGAATAATCAAATGAGAGCTTAAATTTATTAAACTGATAAATAAAATTATACAATACCTAGATAGACAAAAAGTGACAATTTTTTTGCAGAATTTTTTGCAACAGATATACGTATTTAAAGCAATAATACAAACGGAGCGCGCAAAACTTTTATAGTTGAGCCACAGAATATATAATAGTACTAACGTCTTTTTAGAAAAAACCTCTTTTTAGAGCTATCATACCTCTAAAAAGAGGTTTTTTTAAAGGAGGTTTTATAGGAACAATTTTATCGCATTGTAGTAGCTATTACATTATCTGTGGTATTGAGCCTTATATTTTTTGGGTTTCTCAAGTTTGTAGAGTTGTAAAAAAATATTTCGCTCATACTAAAAAACGATGTCAGTGCATTGTTTATTGAGTCGCCAAACAAAGTAAAAATTTTACATAAAAGATAGGCTTTATAACTCGACCTTTGAAAGGGCTTCTTGACCCTAACAAATATATTTTTACCCTATAAATTTTACCACTAGAAATTCAATTTGTCTTTAACTTAGCACTCAATGGAAATCGAATCAATGCTCTTTCTACTACTTATGTCGTAAGAAGCTACTTATGTCGTAAGAAGATTCGTAGATTTTGTTTGTAACTCGGCATGATATGGAAGTTAAGAAGAAACCTAGTTGATATCTTAGGGGTTGGTTTTATTTTTATTATTTTAATCACAGCATAATCTTTGTTCCAGTCTATCCAGTTCACAGTAATGTGGGTGCTGTTCGTAGCCATCGTGGTTCTAAATGCGTCTGTGATCGCGGCGCTGCTCTGCACCAACGCCAGGAAGAGCCGCATGAACTTCTTCATCATGCAGCTGGCGATAGCTGGTAAGTAGAAAATGTTAATTTATATTTACTTCGCCATCAGCCATTTTTAATGTTTCATGTTTATTTGTGTGTGTGAGGCGACACGATTCCCGTAGTAGCTTAACACAATAATATATTCAGTTTCATAATTACAAATTTTCTAAACAACTTTTAATTAAATTAAAATCTAATACAATATTATTTTAAAATTTTGAGATTTTAGCATAACCCGCGACCTTTGGATATCCGGTCCAATGCTCTGACCGCTGAGCTACCGAGTCACTAGTGGGAACGTCGAAATTTGTTCTAGTATATCAACTCTTACGCTGCTAGCCAGCGCCATTTCACCAATGTACAAGGAATTACCTCGACATTCAATTGAAAAAATTTAATTCATTCAAATCAATTCCCGTCCGAGAACATGATCTGGTGCGAGTCGTAGTTTTTCTAGTAATTTATTTAGTATAATACAATTAACTTGAACATAATAATCTCTACAACGTACTTCATATTCCAAATAATATGATGGTCATTTGCAACTTTGGACAGCATTTGAAATGTTGCTTAATTATCCTTAGATACACATTGTCATCTTGCTTTGATCTTCTGTAAGAAAATCTTCAACAATTTGTCATCAAAATTTTATGCGTTAAATATGACAAGACCATTCTATTGTCTCTACATCGTTAACTCTTGCAGCGTAAATCACTCTGAGATTGATTAAGTCAATCTTATACCTCATAATAAGCATAAGCAATACTGTAGGTAGGTAGGTACTCCTAAATAACAATCATAAATAACGTTGGCACCATAGTTAATAAAAAAAAGCATTTTCAATTGTTTTGTAGGTACTTACAGAGTACCCAAGACTGAATTCCAAACCATTATATTTATGTTGTTATTGTCACTCTTATAACTCATTAGAAATAAGACATTTTTTACTGATTACAGCGCGTATATTATTAATTCAGGTGTTATTTTAGAATTATTTAGTATGGGTTTATTTGAATTCCCGACACCTTTCCAGGGGCCGTGGTCACGGAAGGACTTTAATAAAATTATAAAATAACAACTGAATTAATAATATACGCACTGTAATCCGTAAAAAGTGTTTTATTTCTAACGAACCTGTACGCGCGGAAGTCTTAGAAGTATATACTTTTATAACTATTGAGGTTGTTACCAAGAATGGTTATAATTTATCTTACTGCAAGATTTGTTTTTAAATTTTGAGATTTAAGCACTCACAATGCTATTTATATAATACTAAATAATATACTAGAAAAAATAGGACTCGCACCAGATCATGTTCTCGGACGGGAATCGCACCCGCGGCCTTTGGATATCCGGTCCAATGCTCTGACCGCTGAGCTACCGAGTCACTAGTGATAACGTCAAATTTCTTCTAGTATATCAACTCTTACGCTGCAAGCCAGCGCCATCTCACCAATGTAGGAGGAATTACCTCGACATTCAACTGAACATCTTTCCAGATATTTTTAAACAGTTGATTAAGATGCAAGATTTGTGTAAAATCTTTCTTATACGACTGTACATTGCAAACCATTCCATTTCTTAACATAATGTTAAGATATAAGGATAGCTTACTCTAATAGTTGAATTATTTAAATGGAGACCACTATGTCAAGATCTGGGGAAAGTAGGTCAAAAGATATTGCTCCCTCCGACGTGTGTGGGACCGTTCGCAGAAAACTTTGCCGATAAACTAATTAGCGACGCGTGTATTGATATCGGGTTGTAAATACCTAGATCCTTTCATTAATGGGAGTATATACGGTGCTTCGTGGGTTGGTACAGTCAGCACGTCAGGTTATACAAAATTGTCAAAAATCTGCAATTTATTTAGACTCCTAATATCTTCGCATTTAAGTATAAAATTGATTGAATATGATTACCCTGTCGTGGAAGCCCAGCGTTCTGTTTGACTGTACAACCCGTCTAAATTAAAATACTCTTTCGCAGCAACTGCTGGTTATCTAGACCCTGGCAACAAAAGGTAATCCTTACTGAATTTGGTCTTCATTCAATAAAGGTTTCTCCGTCATCAAACCATTTGAAATTCACAAATGAGGGAAAGAAAAACAAGTACTTCACTTTATATGAAAATCAGGGAAGTCTATTGGAAAAGGTTATGCTAATCCTTTTTTTAATGCTGAACGCTACTAATTGACTTGGAGGAACTTTTCTCTTATTCATTTGTTCATGGCTTTTGAAAGTGTTTAGAATAATTAAATGTTCTTTACCCTCATTTATGGTAAATTATTCAATCCAAATTCTTGATGGTCCTTTCGATTATTATTATTTGAGTAAGTGTTGATTATTAATTTTTTTTGTGAGGAGTTGTTCCTTGAAGTTGTAAAAATAATAATAATTTGACATTGACTCCAGTAATTTCGCAGTTTGACGTAAGGTTAACATATTACGTTCATAATTATGATTACAATCATTTGTGATGGTAATCATAAACAGTGAAGCAAAAAAAACACAAAAAGTATAAGGTCCAAATAAACATCAAAATGTTCTGTGCCTTATTCCTACCATAATTTTGTCAAACAAAAAAAAACAAAGCCAAAACCACGTTCTAAGTTATAATTTCGATTTCTTGTCAGTCCCAAATTCCTGTCCCAAAAAAACAGTGTTTAATCCTGTTATCCTCGATCCCTTTTAAATCTTTATATCTAACCATAATTTTGACAGACACAAAAAACAATTTAGGCCAAAACCATGTCCCAAGTTATTATTCCGATTTCTTGTCGCAAAATAGTGTCCCAAAAACAGTGTTACCTAATCTTGTTATCCCCATCCCTTTTAAATCTAGTGTAACCCTTGTTTCCTCAGTCGCAGAAGGGTTTAACTTGAGTCGACGCTGGTAAGATTAATGTCGGTCAGAAATCGAGTAATCGGCCGATCGACTGTATTTCCTGTAATTTTGTCGATTTGTCGTTTTCGGGTCGAATGATCTATTTACTCGCTACAGTTTTAGTGAACAAAGTTTGTAAGAATTATCATGAACTTTAAAATGTAACGATTGTGTTATAAATCATTTGTGGAGTTCGTTAACTAATTTAGGAGCCACAGCTAATTCACAAATGTCTTAAAATTTCCTTCCAATCCATTATTAACTGAAAAAAAAAATCATTCTGTATTACCTTGCCACTTCGATTCTTTTTCATAGTTATATTTTTGACCGATTTTAACTGTGTTTTTCTTTACACCAGACTTACAACAAATATGGTTGTGATTTGAAAATGGAAATGAAAATAAATATTGATTTATCAACAATGTAGTGTTAACAATTAATATATACCTATAATAGGCAAATAGTGGTTCACTCAACAAATTGGTATATTGTTGTTGCAACCAATTTTATCTTATTTTTCTAATATATTATTTATTATATGGGTCCAGCTGAAAACCAGCGCTGGGAATTTCAAATTCACAGCATTGCTGAGCTGGTCAGTCCTTTCGGCTGTTTAGTCTATCTATAATAAGAGTTGTAGTTATGTAACTGTAATTAGAACTGGAACTGTAACTGTTTGTGAACATATGTAAAACGCCGAATAAATGCCTACTTTCCTTACTTTCCTTCCTTTAACAATAACAGACGTTGATTCCTTCCTTTTAAGTGTAAGAACTTTATGCCAGGAGAGAATCGCTCTCGTTTAACTTATGAATGATTTTAACTGAAGTATTAGTCTTGCTTTACAAATAAGAAAGATTCAGAAAAACTTTACTGCTATGACTTATCTACCTACTAAAGGTTTTAAAAACTGTAGCTCAAAGAAAGTTATAAGAATCGCTTCTTCTCTTTTGTGTCGCTAGATGCTGATTATATTTATCAAGATGCACTCTTAAGTTAAGGTCGGGCTACACTGAGCCTTATTTGATTTGGCGCGACCGATCGATGTCGACGCCTTGTAAAACGTTGAGAGTAAATCACATTTAAAAAATGTGGCCCAGAAAACTCAGTTTCTTAGAAAATTTGTTTATAATAACAAAGTTTGTTAAGATTTTTTTAATATTATCGGCTTACGAAATGACTAAGGATGAAAGTGCTTGCCCAGAAAAAACCTATTCACTCGAGTTTTAAATATGTGTTGTGTTGTATGAATTCCACTCCTTGAATATGATCAACTAGGGCTGCCCCTTGCTGTTAGATTAGAAGTAAGATTTCAATATGAATAAACAAATTTACAATAGAAAGTCACATTGCATTCAGGAAGATAAAGATGGCACAGATGTATTATTTCGGTATTTTGTGATTTTCGTACGCTCGTTTTCCATATTTCAATTGCATAAATGAATAGGTAAGTTATTTTTTGGGTTCAAGGCGATCAGTGCCCTCACAGTAGCGTCCTCATTATATAGGCAAATGTGCCAAAAATGGCCACTTTTTACTTTTTTGCCTACCATTACTACTACGAACTATAATTGAGAGTCAACTACAACATTAGCAGATTACGTTTGTACACGCTGCGAATGTGTGCGTGAACCTTAAGGGTTGACTTTTGACATCTGTTGAGCTCTATGTTAGTCTCTGTGCTCGTACCACTGACACGGCCCGAGAATGAATCGCTGATATTACCGCCGATTGCCGCGGTGAGGTGCGGTATCTCGGCTCGGCGGGAGGCGGAGTGTGGCCGTCCTGTACGTCAGTACTATGCTAATTCTGTGCCTTAGCTTCAATCTGTACTAGGGCACTAATCGCCTTAACCCTTCAAGGCCCGGAAAATGAGACACAATAGATATTCTATTGTTGTCCAGCCGCATTCGACCGCTCAGGCGTTAATGAATTAAAGCAAAAATAAAGATACTAAGTGATTTTTGAACATGGACATTTAGGAAGCTTAAAAAAACAATTATTGCGTTAGTCTTATAAACTAGTGGGGTTTGTGCCAAAATTGTCAAAGGCATTAAAATGTTATTTTGAGGTGACATCAGGCTTGCAGCCAACTTTTAGGCAAACGAAAATTCGCTTTGCCATCCTAATGAAAATCTAGTATACGAAAATAAAGTTACCTGTAAACTTTTTCAGGTTGGTTTTGTATTTAAACATTTGGAAAAGTTGATTAATAAATCATTTGAATATAAGTAGGTTAAGCTTTTGAATCTTTTGTTTAAGTTGCTATTCTTTTCCCCTAGCACTTACTAGTTTATGCAAATTATCTACGTTTTTTTCATTCAAAACTAAAAAAAACTATCTCGTTGTATTTTTCGATATCATTTGCTGTTCTACTACTATTGAAACATAAAGATTCATGAGTTATATACCTACCAAAATCTTTGCATCATCTCTTCATTTAATAATGATTCATTATTGAAACTCCGTATTGTACATAAAAACATAATATATCACAGACATTTCTGAGTAAAAAGATAATATTTTGAATATGTATAATAAGAACATTTTTCTACCACTACGTTCACGGATTCCTAGAAAAGTTACGGGAAGAACAAGAACATTTTCTTCCGCATTTCAGGTATGGGAAATTGAACTTTAGATGTTGGTAATAAGAATTTGTTCACTTTTGTTCATTATGATGGGAAGAATTATATGGGATTTATGGAGGTTACTCCGCGGAATGGTTTGTAACAATCATTTTTAACCTAATAATGGGAGATGGATTTGTTTGTATGACGGTTTGTTCATTATACTGAAATGTTTATCTTAGATATATACGCTCGTCGCTAATCTGAACTTTGAGATTTTAATAGAGATCGCAAGGAATCTATATATGATTTTATTTGTTTACCTTTCCAGTTCAACGAAGACTTTGATTGTACTATAAATAATTAGATTATAATACCATATTGGCAGCCAAAATGGCAGTATAATAAATAATTTCGGCTGCAGCACTCATGTTTATCAGAAATCTAATTTTATTCAGGGCACAAAAACTTAGTAGACATTATTTTTTAAAGTTGTATAAATTATTATTGGAACGACATCACATATACAAGGTGTTACAAAAATACCCGAAAAAAAATCAGCTGTTTCATACATTTTGATATTTTCGATTTTAATTTTTGTATGAAACAGCTGATTATTTTCGCTATTTCAGAGTTAGTCCCATAGTAAGTTGTTCAGTTTAATAGTCCCTATATACCATATTCGGCATTAGGGGTATTTCTGTAACTCCTTGTATAATATTGCTCTGATTCCAAAGTACCTAGCTTGTATTATGGAAATCAGAGACAACTTGTAGCACAAACAAACAGCCAAACCTAGACAATAATTAGTGGCAAACGCTTGGCTTTTCGATAACTCGAATAGAATAGAAGTGTATGAAATTGATATTGCAAAATGTCATTATTGTGTATGGTGAGCTACAGCTTACGTCAATTACATACAAACTTTATATTCTATTCGAATTGTAGAAAGCCACTCGGCTAATAGGGCCTGAGATAAAGTAAAAGTTCGTTTTATAAATTGACCCAGCCGGGGATCGAACCCAGGACCTTAGAGATGGTGCACCATGAACATCGGAGTACAAGCCGCTCGACCATGGGGTTATGGGGACCTTGCTAGATTTTTCAGTATAATAATTACAAGTGATTATAAGCAAGAGCCAGTAATGATTATTGTGTATTTTAACGGTTATTGACCGAGGGAACGCGAAGCGCGAGCGAAGCGTCTCTGCTTCAGCTAAGGGCAAAAATGTTTTCATATGTCGGGCTGTCTGTTTTCCTCTAAAGGTCACATTTATTTCTCAACCGATTCTGTGAGCAGGTTCGATAATTATATAGATTTTTATTGTCGCGCCAGTTTTTCGAAGGTACGCGAAAAAAAATCAAATTTGATTTTTTTTAAAATTTTGAGATTTAAGCTTTCACAATGTTATTTTGTATAATACCAAATAATATACTAGAAAAAATACGACTCGCACCAGATCATGTTCTCGGACGGGAATCGAACCCGCGACCTTTGGATATCCGGTCCAATGCTCTGACCGCTGAGCTACCGAGTCACTCGAGTCAAAGTACTCGCGGGTTCGATTCCCGTCCGAGAACATGATCTGTGGCCCTACCATGAGTTGATGCAAACTGTTTACGTTACCGTAAACTATCGTTTTCTCTCTTTCACTCACATTGACTGTGAGCAGTATATCCGATAGTTTACGGTAAAGTAAACAGTTTGCAACAACTCATGGTAGGGCCACTGGTGCGAGTCGTTTTTTTTCTAGTATATTATTTGGTACCATTTGAAAAATGTTCAAAGCGCCATCTAGCTTAAAATAGATATACTAAAATAATACCTAACCTACCAATCAGCACCATAGTACTTCTTATCAAAAGCAGTATCAACCTCGTGGTGACATCTATTAGAATATTTTTAACCCACATACAATTTGAGCGAGGTCTACAGCTCACTAGTTGTAACAATGGATTTTTGTTTGCAGATCTCTTGGTGGGCTTGATCAATGTGTTCGTGGACATCATACAAAGGGTCACTATAGCGTGGCTGGCTGGCGAGTTCATGTGCAAATCAGTGAGATTCCTTCAGGTAACAACTAACAACAAAATATGCATACGTACTACGCGTTCACTTCATCATTGCCGCTACCTCCCGGCCCGCTTCGTCATATTGCACCCCCTGCGTCGCCTTTCTAGTACAGCTAGCAACGCAAAGCTTAATTTTTGTTTCTGTTGATTTCATCATTACGTTCGTTATTTGTGTTGTTATAATGATTAAAAGAGTAAAGTTCCTACATAATGGCGAACCCAACTTGTCATATAAATTAATGACACTCTTTGAACAAGAAAAGAATGAAAAACAGTTGACAAACATGATTACTTTTTTGTCTACAGTACCGTTACCTGTGACGTCATAACGGTCGTCGACGGCAATCACGAAGTGAACGCGTAGTAGGCGGAAGAATTTACGGGCTCTTTGAACGCCGTCATTTTCCTCGACATCAAATTGTTAAGATAGGTTGCAAAAATAATATAACTTATGCTGCTAAACGCAGTAGCGTTAGCGGGACAGAATTTTCGTACTCTAAAATTATGAATAATTGAGAAGAATGACAGCGTTCAAAACGCCCGTAGATTCACGCATGTACTAAGTTTATTTAGAGCCAGCTTCACAAATTCCAGTAACTTATTAAATAATTAAACAGAATTGGTAATGGTGCAACCGGCCCTATACTTGCCTGGTTGCATTCGTTTAGTTGCTCTTATCATTATCACTTTAATTTGTGCTCTGAATAATAACGCTTGTGCTAAAGGCACATGGATCACATCGCGGATGCTACAATCAAAAGTCTGTATTCACTTGTTTATCAAAATTATATGCAAGAAGACAAAAAGATACAACTATCAAGAAAAGCAAACTTTTACGGTTTCTTTATAAACAAACTATGGATATTTGATTTCCTTCAGGACGACTTCGTCCACTTTCCCAAGTCGTCCACATTCCCAACTCGTCCACTTTTCTAACTCGTCCCCCTACAATTCCTATCTTGTCCACTTCCCGCGATAATCGGACGCATTTCGTCGATCAATTTACTTGATATTGAACCTTATTTGTCAGTTAATAGTGTCACGGAGTGGGACGAACATCGTCCGCTTATCGTGATTGCTTTTGTGTAATAGGCCTGCTGGTCCACATTAAAATCATTTTTAGAATCATAATATGAAAGTATGATAATTATAGGTTGGCACGTTTTAATAACCGGAAGAGAACACATATTAAACTCAATACAATTTTTTCAGGCAACTATTATTTAATATGTGCTTCAGGAAAATACAGAGACATTGTAATAGCACTACTTAAAAACTTACATATTTGATCCTTGTAATTTAGCTCAACATTTTCAAACGCCGGAGTTTACGAGTACCAACAACTTTTTTATTGAAGTGAAATAAATACTTCAAGGGAGCTATTCTGTAACCAAACTCGCATCTCTCTTCGAACCTTACTTCACTTCGCGTGAATTTGTTATTGGAAATTAGCTGAATATAGCTATAAGCTACTTTACCGATTGCAAAAGGTTTTAGGTAGCTACCGTAGCTATCTAAAGTCTTTTGTGATTAAATTATGATTTAAATTTCTCGCGCAGTGCAGTAGGATTCGAAGTGAGGTTCGAGTTTGGTTACAGAATCGACAGGCAGTTATTACTTAAAAGACCTCATTCAGACATCGAGTTAAAAGATTTTCCTCTATAATTAAATGAAGAGGAGCTGTTTTTTTAAAACCAGCTATTAGTTATCAGTAGGTTAAAGGGTTATTAATTTTTTATTTTGTATCGGTAGAATATTGAAGTTGTTTCTTTTCAACGTATTTAGTGATACAGAATCTGGATTCAAATAAGTTAATTCAACTGTAGGATGTTCAGCAGAATCATCCATTATGCAATAATATTTAATTATGTAGGTCTTATATTGAATATTTTAATTCCTTAATACAGACGGTATCTGGACTAAAGTGGAGCCGCTATGAATTTTATAAAATATTGTAATTATAATACATAATAACACTTTACTTGGAATTTTTAAGACCGATAGTCTAGTATTTTAGAAGTGAGTAAAAGTGTAGGCTTTTTTGACACATTTGCTATATACTTCTACGAATAGCTAAGAATGAATGTAATGATACCTTCTAAAATACTAGACTATAGGTTTTAAAAATTCCACCCAAAGTTTTATTAAAATCCTTTATTTCTAAAAACTTTTTAAATAAAAACCTCTGAGGGCGCCGCTTTTGGTAAAGGATGCACCTTAAATTATTATTCCTTCTGTTTTGATTCAAAATTTTATCAACACAGGCTTTACTTTAAATTTTTAAAGAGACATTCAAAGTCAAGCAATAATGATGAAAGTACTTCATCCCTTTTCGAAATGAAATCATTACACTTATTATTTCGACGCCTAAGAACTTTACAACTCGTAAATTTTCCGTCGGACCAACTCGCGAACTCCTGTTTCCAAATACAATGAATAAGTGATTAAAACAAAATTTCAGATACTTACTGAAGATAGCACATCGACGAACTTTTTAATTGCTGAAAACAATTCTCATTTAGGGTGTTCGAATTAATTGTCTATTGATTTTTTAGACAGGTGTCTTCTTTTAATACAAATAATGTTCCCCCATTTTTAATTGACCACACGTTTATGATATTGTCAGAATTAACTTAACAACTCTATTAAATAAAACAGGTAAATATGAAAAGCTCTTAATGTGCTCACTTTTTACAAAAAATATTCGAAAACACAAACTTATTATGTCTTTTGAATCTATTATTTCTGGAATGAAATCGTCCTTAAATCTCACTGTATGTTATTCATAATATTTATAGATTTTCAACATTTCTCAATGACAATATTATATCGCCATTGATTTCAGGCCGTGGTGATGTACGCGTCAACCTATGTGCTCGTCGCGCTCAGCATAGACCGGTGTGACGCCATCACCAACCCTATGAACTTCTCAGGAAGCTGTGAGTTTCATCATTATCATTATTAGAACAACCGGCAACCTTGCGAGACGTAAACCCTTCCCGTAGGTGGATGCGTGGATGTTGCTAATAGCCTCCACGTTTATCAAGCGGTTCGGAAATTGCAATTTTAGACCTTTTTTCGACGGAAAACGCTGCTCCTCATTTCCTGGACCACGGAGGTGGATGTACTACCTCTAAGTCATTAGTCGCCTTCTTGGTCTATCTTCACCGAGTCGCTTCAACATTCAATTCAACTTTCATCAAATGCATGCAATTTTGGTTGACTCCAAACCGTGTGCTTTCACTTTCAACTTTCTGCTATACAAAATCGTATTTTGAGAAGATAGGGCATTGTCTCTGTTGAAAGCGCAAGAGGAAAGTTAAAGCGCACGACCAGCGTGCGCTAATGAATGCCTTGAGGCATGCGCCAGATGGAAGTGAAAGGGAACGAGAGAGCGACTGTGTGAAGACACATTTAAACCCCTTCGGAAAATGCTGTTGCGCATTTCTAGGTATTAGATGTATTACATCTAATCTAAGTCATTAGTAACGACACCTCTGTGGGAAGGGTCGGTGCTATTCTCCACTGGTCACTATACGGCCTCTCATTACTTTATTTGGTTCTAAAGCAACTATTATTTTGAGATTTAACAAACTAAGAGGAGTTAATACAATAATAAATTGTTGGAGAGAATGCTTTGTTTTATTAAATTTTTGTAGGTATTTTATATGTTTGAACTAAAATGAATAATTTACTCTGACTGTAAAGAACTACCATTCTTATAGCGACATGACAGGTTCATGTAATCTCTATCAATATTATAAGGTAAAATTTCTGAAAGTGGTTTCTTCGGTAAAATACGAGATAAAGCCTGACAATCAGATTATTTTCAAAAGAAACAAATAGCTTTCCATCGAAGGGAGGAGATTGAATACTTTTCTTACAAAATTATTAAGAATTCAATTCAATTTCATTCTCCGTTATTTGTATTTGAAACGATACTTTTTATCGGTGTAATAACAATTTCAAAGGTAATTCTTGTTCAGTACCTCTTGCAAGCTCTCTTTGAAGCAGAAAAAGGGCAATCGGATTGAGTACCTACTTAATTGGCCCTTAATTGTTAACATTTAATTGCTAACTTTTAGTTGGCAGTTTGAATTAACATTGGTACTGATTTCCGAAGTAGACAACTTTCACAAAGGCCACAAAGACCTATGAAAATAGATAAAATGCGATTTTCTGACAGCTCAAATAAAAAATAAATTATTCCAAAGTTTTCGAAAGATGGCGCTTTATTAAAGCTGAGCCGTAAAGCCGGGTCACGCTAAGCAATTTATCGCATGCAATTTTTTGATAATTTTGATCGCAAATTCTGTAGGTTAGGAACTTGGAGAGTAATAAATGAGGCGGGGGAGATAAAACAGCGATAGACATAGCAAATTTACGACGGCTCGGCTTTCATAAAATGCCATCTATCGAAGTTTTTTTGAAGTAATTTATTTTTTTTGGTTTCGGAAAATCTCCCATTGTAACAATTTTTCCATTAAGCAGTTTTATTAAAAACTGGTTATGAAATGTTTTTTGTTTTCAGGGAATCGCGCACGTGCCCTCATATTATCAGCATGGCTCATCAGTGTCTTTTTCTCCATTCCAATTTTGATACTTTACGAAGTCAAAGAAGTTCAAGGTAAATGAATCTTCTGTTATTTCTTTGATTTATGATTATAGTTTGATACTGAACGTTTTACTAAAAAATTGAAAATTTTAAAACCACATTTCCAACTTCTAGGTCAACTCCAATGCTGGATAGAGTTGGGCACTCCTCGCCGGTGGCAGGTGTGGGTGACCGTGGTATCAGTCCTGATCTTCGCTTTACCAGCATTAGCAATAGCTGCTTGCTACGCCGTCATAGTTCTGACTATATGGACGAAGAGCAAAGCTGTTGTTATGAGTCCACCTATAAATTCGCGAAGGTCGAAGACTATGAGAAACGGTAAGCATACCTATGATTGTAGTTATTAAAAAAATAAAGACAGTTACCAAGAAAAGCAAAGTTATAATTCTATACGGGTAAACGGATCTTTGAATGGTTACTGACACTCTGGCAATAATGCTTGGGATGATTCAACATGATACCAATCTTTTAATATGTCAAGTTAATTGAAGACTTCTTAATGTCATACTGTAGAAGGAAAAACTGCAAGGTGAATGTTTTTAGACTTTGGCGATCATTCAGTTCTAAACGCAGCTGTTTCATTATAATTTCCAGGACACATTGAGAGTGATCCAGACTCGCGGCGCGCTAGTTCCAGAGGCCTTATACCGAGAGCCAAAATCAAAAGTGTCAAAATGACATTCGTCATTGTTTTCGGTAAGTTTGATTAGTTAAAAATACAAAATCTATGTTCATCATCAAAAATTATGTTTCTTACTTTTTATTTTGGAATTGATCCTTTTCACTCAATTTATTCAAGGAAAGAAACATCAATCAGTTCAGAATTATAAGATCATCAACATGATCAGATTTAAACTTTCAACCTTATTTTTCCAGTGTTCGTCCTGTGCTGGTCACCGTACATCGTGTTCGACCTGCTGCAGGTGTACAACCAGATCCCGCCCACGCAGAACAACCTCGCCATCGCCACCCTCATACAGAGTCTAGCACCGCTCAACTCCGCTGCCAACCCACTCATATGCTGCATGTTCTCGCCGCACATATACAGCAGTCTAAGGTGAAATATTCTCCTTAAAAACCTCGCCATCACCACCTTCATACAGAGTCTAGCACCGCTCAACTCCGCTGCCAACCCACTCATATGCTGCATGTTCTCGCCGCACATATACAGCAGTCTAAGGTAAAATATTCTCCTTAAAAACCTCGCCATCACCACCCTCATACAGAGTCTAGCACCGCTCAACTCCGCTGCCAACCCACTCATATGCTGCATGTTCTCGCCGCACATATACAGCAGTCTAAGGTAAAATATTCTCCTTAAAAACCTCGCCATCACCACCCTCATACAGAGTCTAGCACCGCTCAACTCCGTTGCAAACCCGCTCATATGATGCATGTTCTCGCCACACATTAACAGCAGTCTAATGGCTGCTCTACACTCCCACGCAAAGTTGCGAACCACCCGCGAACTCATGATTCACGCGGGAGTATAGAGCGGCCATTAGGTAAGATATTCTTCTTCTTTTGAGCTGTTCTCCTGGCTTCGGCTAGGGTCCAACTTTTTACTCACTTCCTCAAATTTGCTCGGTTCTGAGCATCGAATGCTGTGGGTGTGGGCCCTCTCTCTTTCTAACGTCCAGAGCTCTTCTTCGATTTACCATGGGGACGCTGTCCAAGAGTCAAGACTACTTATTTCCGATGTTGTCAGAAGTTATGTGACTTGACTGATATTAACACAAAATCTTTGGTAAAAAGATAAGTTAGTATCACTATATGTATATCTCTGCTGTCGGTCTGTATTGCCTTGCATTCACCCGAAAACCAAAAAATTGGTATATCAAAGGCATTTTACCTATAAAAACAATAGGGGGAGGTAAAAGACAAACTTTTAGTGCCATTCTTGCAAGCGAATTAGTTTTCAAAGTGAGAATTGAATGACTTCGTTGACTGTATGTGCGGTTGATTGCAGACGAGTGGCGCCGTACCGGTGGGTGTGCGGCGCGCGGCGGCGCGGGGCGCGCGGCACGCTGCGCTCGCGCTCCGACTCCACCGCGCACTCCGACCTGCTCAGCTCCACGCACGCGCGCCGCTCGCACTCCGTCGCCACGGTTAGCCTACACAAGTTATACCTACTTTTAGAGGCCGTATACGATTTGCCGCTCTCTCGCATGCACATTTCATGTTTTCTCAAAAAGAAAATCTAAGTGCGTAACTAAAAAATGTGTTCCGGCCACTATTCGCAATCTTACGGACGTCTTTACATATATTTGTGTTACTGAAGTACAAGAGGTAGTCTGAAAGTTATTTAAACTGTCAGGAACGAAAGCACCGCAGGCGTCGGCTAAATGCAGTGGATGTCCGTTCTTAAGACACTAAGCTGCAGATGGAACGGATGGCTGCAATGCGGTTAAAGTTCCGAGACCACGTTCTTGGCGGAGGCACATGTAATAATTTCCGTCAATTTGAAAAGCCTCCCTTTCTCCGTTCCAGATGCTAAACCGTACCCGCAGCAACAGCGTGTCCCGCACACAACAAGAGCAGCGGCGGACGCAACTCGTGGTGCTGGCGCCGGCGCCGGCGCGCGACTGACAGCGCGCGCTCGCGCTGCTGCCGCCCTCGTCCGACGTGATGCTCTAGCGCGCGGCTCACCCGCCCCCCTGCGCCTGCGCGAGACATGCGAGGCAGGCGCGGTGCATGGAGGTGCGGTTTGCTTAAAGGAACTCTTTAATGAAATATATAATAAAATTGTTTATTGTGAAAATTTACATTTAGTTGTCACTGCGAAAATAAAATAAAAATACATTAGTTGTCTGGACCTTATAAGATTGTGGTCGTTAGTCGTTGTTTATAAAACGTCAGGAAGCTTTGACAATATAATAAGGCACTGGTATTTATCGATGACGTACCATGCTAGATTAGACTGACAGCGCGCGCTGCTCCTCCCTCATTCGACGTGATGCTCTAGCGCTCGCCGCCCCCTTCCGGTTCCTTTACCGCAAAAGCGCCAGTTGTTACTAAAAACTAGGAATCATCAGCTTATATTAAGGGCGCTTTTATTTGCTAATGCCGAAACTTTAACGAAATAAGAATGGAAAGAAATACTATCTTCAATCTGAGATTCAAGATACTCAAACAGACATTCCGACAATGCAATATTTTGTTATTGAACTTTCTAACTGCATGTAACCCCCTCAACACGTTTTATCTAAGAGTTCGGGTTGTGGTCGCTTTGTGGACAATGATACAGTTGGAATGTGGAAGTTTACAAAGATTATGATCTGGGTCTAAGAAGGTGAAGATTGTAATGTTTCTTTAAGTTTTAATTCCCAAATCTTAAAATTTTGTTTTTTGGATCATAAAATTTACATAAAACATCGTCGATTCAAATATGATTTCAATTTAGACCTGAACTTTGTATTGATGGTCGTAATAATAATTATTTGTTTAATTTTCTAGAAGGTCTTTTCAGAGTCATTAAGTTATATTTATACTGAAAGTTTGATGATTTTGTAAAATATTAAGTGCTGGCAATTGTTCAAATAACAAGTGCCTACTACTTTATGGGTACTTAATGTTTTTTTACTAGTCAAAATATCTTGTAGGACTAGACTAAAGGTCATTTGTGTACATTACTATGTTAAGTAAGTAAAATATTAAAATAAGAGATTATAAAAAGTCGTTAAATAAAAAAAACCTCTATAAAAATAGCCAAACATGAATTCTGATATTTATTTTTTTTTGTAACAGGATGTTGTATTATTTTCTTTGCCAATTGTAAAAATATAGTAATAATACTTACCAATAGGCAATAATATGTTTTGCTTAAATATAAAACATCATAACCAAAGACTAGCTTACTTGTAAAAAACATTTTTTTTCCATGCACAGTGATATATTTTCGTGTTTACGATACCGACTGATACTCGTATAAAAGAACTCTTTTCTAATGATGTTTTAAAAATTTAAGGGCAGATCTAGGGGGCATGGGGCATGGACCCCTGCCCACAAGGCGATTATCTTTGCAGAATACATTGAACTTGCATTGAAAATGACAATTGAAAGGGATTTTTTTTGTTCAAATTCTTTATTGTTTTAATGTTTTATGTAAGTAATGCCCTTAACTTTCTTTTTTAAACTTAAACGTGGCCCAAGGCTTCCTCTCCCCCCCATTTTAATTTCTTGAGTCCTTGAATCCTTGAGTTTAGCCTCGGATTTAGCTCGTTTACGAAATATCTAATGTACAAATTAATGTTTCAGTTTCCATTTGGTGACGACTTTCAATAATGTCTAGATTATTTTTTAAATAGAAAGCAAACATTAATTATTCAAAAACACACTTTACTTTGTAAATAGTTTTATGTATCGCTATAGGTGGTTAAGTTAGGTTAGATTTATAAGAACTATAAAATTGGCTTGCTGATAGTAAATATTTAATGAAAAACAATGTATTATTTGTTTTAGCATAAAGTAAACTACTAGAATAAGCCAAAAAGAGATTTTGTAAAGCATAATATTGTCTAAGAAAATGTACAATTATTTTTGTACTATTCACTACTTGTACATAGTAGTATTAATATACATAATCAGAGAAATTAATAAATGTATTCAATCAATATGTTGTTGTTATCTTGATCTGTGCCTACATTCCTCAATCGATCATAAGTATGTGTCTTTTATTATTATAACAGCGTCAAATCTATGAATTACATAACACAAGATTAATGTGATTTAGGGCCTGTTTCACAATGTTAAAGTAAATTCTGAGTAGCTTACTTGACAGATGATTTGACAGTTGTGATATGAAAAATATGTCAAATCATCTGTCAAGTAAGCTACTTAGAACTTACTTTGTGATTGTGAAACAGGCCCTTATTACAATAACTTTATTTCGGATAACAATGAGATACAAATTTTCTTATAAGCTAACCTAAACTCTAAATGCAATCAGTAGTTTGGCAACGGGACAGTTTGTCAATTGTCATGACAATTTGACTTACATTGCGGTGTAGCTAGAAGTTTATTCAATTTTTAAATTGGTTGACGCAATGGATATGAATTGTCATGACAGGTGACAAATTGTCACGTTTATTAAATAGGGCCCAGAATGGAGTTAGAGCTGGCCCTGCATAGCGTGGAGGCTACGCGCTTGCAAATGACGGCATAGAAATCATCAGCACGCGACTTCGCAACCATTCCCGAAGCGCTGCAAATGCGGGGCAGCCCCATCAGCATCCTGAAACCCACCAAAAAATAACTAAAGATCCAAAATAGTTTCTAAACATTTTTGAAGAAAGATCGATATGTGATTTCTCTTGTGTAATGAATCAAGTGTAACCTGAATTATAAATGACCCATCTTCTGCAAAGATAATGACTTCGCCAAATATTCGCGAAGTTTGCGTTGATAAATGGATGTAATTCAATTCACCCATTATAAGAAACGTGACAAAGGAAAAGATTATAAGAAGGCGATAAAATTTTAATATCTTTTGCATTGAATAGTGCGGTAGCTAGCTTTTTTTACTTGTAGGTAGATGAACCATCTACAGCTTGACAAACGTCTTGATACTGTTTTTTTTTACTAACAGCATGTGGTTTATGCATCGTAATCAGTGTGCACCAGCACAACCTACCCAATAAAAAACTTAGCTAGAGTATACGTCAGTGATCTGGCATAGATTCCTTGGAGTGAAGGTAACGAACCTAGTCAAAAAGTTATGCAATGCTGAAATTCGAACGCTCTGTAGACAGGTCCCAAAACGGACGGCAAATATGTGGTGAGTTGGTGACTATGGTAAAGTTCACAGAAAGCCGCTGGATGCAGGCAAAGCAAGGGCCGATCGTCATGGAGGTCCTTGGGGGACGCCTATGCCCAACAGTGGGCGTCGTATGGCTGACATGAAGATCGATCACTGTACGCTTCCTTTGAATTTGAAATTATACTAATTTAATTATTTTCGTGTAGCGAATAAAATATTGAAGTCTCTTCCAGAGTGGTATACTTCTCGTTATAAAGTTACTGCCTAGGTAAATTTATCAAAGCCAGCTAATTGAGTCCACCATTGTTAAACTTCCCCGAGCTTAATAACGGTCTGAAGTTTGTATGTGTTTGTACTAAGGTTATAAGATGAAGGCTATTACTAGTGGCTCTGTAGAGCTATAGACTTTGCGTTTGTGTCATTTTTTAATATTTTTCCAAATGGCTGAAATATATTTTTTCCCATTTTTACGCCATTTTGAAAAATTTCGAAAAACTGAATAGACAAAAAAATACATAATTATAGAACCTGCTCACAAAATTTCATCACAATCAGTTAAGAAATGTGACCTGTAGAGGAAAACAGACGGACAGCTGGAAAGCCGGACAGCGAGACAGATACGACAATCAAATTTTTAAGAACCCCTTGCAGTCCCTGTTGGAAAAAAATATAAATATTTTTATTTCTCTCTTATTTGTAAACGTCATCTAACACTATTCCAAATTTCAAGTTGATAGCAATAGTAGTTCTCGAGATATCTAGTTGTGACAGACTGAGTCGCACCATAAGGGTTCTTTTTTACCATTTTGGTACGGAACCCTAAATAGAACCGAATACCGATACCGAATAAGTCCAGAAAAAGAGACATAATTCATAAGTAACCTATTAAATTCACACTTTAAATCAGTTTCGAACATTAAAACTAAATATTCAACATTTGGAAGTTTTAGTGATAGATAGTTTAAAATAAAATGTATGTTAAAAATACAACACTGATGAGTAAATCATAATATACCCAATTATTGATAAAAAACATGATAAAAGTCGCCAATATAAACTGTAATGAAATTAACGGCTTTGATACGGTAACGATGCGAAAATCCCACAAAAAACGCATATAAAAAGAACAGAAAAATTACCGCTCATCCATTCTTTGGCCATTTATCTCGAGAATCATTAATATCATTTTTTCTACGCGGTTCGGAACGTTGAATGTAGCTGAAACAATTTTAGTAAAAACTAGAAGTGTCCGATCATTTGCTAAGGTACTTAATTTATAATGCATTCCTTTTTGTTTTGACTAACATCGAGCTACATATTTTGCCAACCGTTTCTTCTGTAGAAGTGGCGATATAAAGTTATAGTTTTTTAAATAAATTGCTATGTTGTTACCAATGATATTTTTTTTATGCTTGTACAATTTCACACCGCGCCATCTAGCCCCAAACTAAGTAAAGCTTGTAATAAGGGTGCTACACAACTGATATACTACTTATATACTTTCTAAATATACAAGATGTTACAAAAATACCCCTAATGCCGAATATGGTACATAGGGACCATCAAACTGATCAACTTTTACTATGGGGCCAACTCTGAAAGCGCGAAAAAAAATCAGCTGTTTCATACAAAAATTAAAATCGAAAATATTAAAATGTATGAAACAGCTGATTTTTTTTTCGCGATTTCAGAGTTGGCCCCATAGCAAAAGTTGTTCAGTTTGATGGTCCCTATATACCATATTCGGCATTAGGGGTATTTTTGTAACACCTTGAATACTTATTATACATAGCAACACCCAGACACGTCACAGAATTTTTTTTTTTTTTTTTTTATTATCTGTATTTATTTTGGAGCTTTTGTCTTTAGACATGGCAGCTCCATCGAGCCACGTCACAGAAATTAAAATTCATCATTTCAATTTCTGCCCGGCCGGGAATTACTATGAACGTAGTTTTTCTACAGTTTATAATATTATTGGTTGTAACATTAATTTTTTTTTGTTTAATCTCTAAGATAAGAGTAAGTAGTACATAGAAAAAAAAAATTTTTTTTAGCAGCTTTAAAAAAGAGAAACATCGTATAAAATAAATTGAAGAAAGATTTCAACTAGTTCTGCTCTGTTACAAATAGTTCTAGAAATCCCACCCAAAGCTTGAGTCAGATGTGAACAACAATAGTCACACTTTATGGCGGAGAAAGCATTTTTACTGCTTTTTAATCCTATGGACCGAATAAAGTCTAGACTTCGCACACGTAACTTTAGAGCTCGTAAAATCTGATGTAGATTTCGCTAATCCACATAGATAGGAGGAAAACGTAAATTTATTTGGAATTTATTAAATATTTTTATGTTCTCACGGACATTTTGATGTTACTTAATGGGAAAAGTTGTTAATAAAATACGTTTTATTAACTTTTTACGAATACCTACCTCTTAGTGAGTAGGTTTTTTTATTTTTTAAGTAGCTACCATTCAAAAGGTTCCGTTCCGTCCGAATGTATGGTAGCGCTAGAGTTTATTAATATTTTATACATAGCTACATTCAATAATCCTGACCTAAAGTTATATTGTCACTGCATAGTTAACCCTGAGAACACAACCCTTTGTTGTTTCAGTCCTCACTCACTGACAGAAACACCATCTCTAAGTCACGGTAACATCCGCGCGCGATGAGAATGGGATGGAACCTTGTCAAACTGAGACGCGCACGGTAAGACGGTAAGCCACAGGGATATCCAAAAACACGGTGTCACGCATCCGAGGTGAGGGATTTTTTGCTGCAGCAACTTCAAGTAAGATAACAAGTAAACAATTAGTTGATTAATTAAATTAAAGTTAATTAGATTATTTAGCTTTCGATTTACTTTGACAAGGTTCCATCCCATTCTCATCGTGCGCAGATTATACCTTATCTAAGTTTTTGCGAGAACAGAAACTCTGTACAATTAGCATCGGAGGAGTGGGTATTAGGCTTTTCGTCCACGAGCGATTAATCGCTGGGCGATTTTTGTCGCCAAGAATAGAACATATATACTCACGCCTGTTTCCCATGGGAGTAGGCAGACACTATGGATCGCCACCTGCTACGATCCTTGCACACTTCTTTTGCTTCATTTACATCCATCAAACCTTTTCATACATGCCCGGCCATACGTAAACGCCCACGAACTACAAAAAGTTGCTCAGCAACTAATCGCCAGCGAAATGACACTGACAAGAGTGACAAACTTAGCCAGTGACAAAAAAACGCCGCGATTAACACCGCAGTCATGGCCGTGATTAACGTCGCGATAATCGCAGCTTCAAAAAGCCGCTCGTGGGCGCTGACGCTTTCTAACAAAACTAGTTTGTTTGAAAATGTAAGAATATTATTTGATAACAACATCACATACATTGTTCCGATTCCAAAGTAAGTAGCTAAAGCACTTGTGTTATGGAAATCAGAGACAACGGTGGTATCACAAACACCCAGACCTGAGACAATATTGAAAAGTTCGTTTTCTGAATTGACCCAACCGGGGATCGAACCCGGGACCTCAGAGATGGCGACACCTTGAAAACCAGTGTTCAAAGCCACTCGACCACGGAGGTCGTCGTATAAGAAGTAGGTATGCTTATGTTTTATTAAAAAACATAAACATATTTATATTACAAGCGCCGATGGTCAGAGTGAGGAGAAAACCATCCAATTTTTTCTAGTAGCAGCCACATAATAAAACTTTATAAGGACATTATTTGGGTGTGGCAGCATTCGGGTATACCGACCCGAGTCTTTTGATCCCTCTGACAAATTTGTGTACAAATAGAAATGAGACCCGGCAATGATTTGAGAGGGATTTGCCGCGAAATGTATGAATTACATTGATTTTGTGTGAATTAGAACAAGTAAGCATATTTTTGGATTTTCCTGGTAGTAAGTACCTATAATTTGGATTTAGATTCGACCAGAATTTTCGATAACAGGATCTTAGCAGTTAACTAGCGTCATAAACTGTTATGTTGTCATACTATCTACCATCTTTATGGTCAATTATTTAAGATGAAACAGTAAATTCTGTAATATTAAATAATTTTTACGCGACCTTTGGAAACATGATCTGGTGCGAGCTGTATTTTTTCTAGTATATTATTTAGTATTATATAAAAATAGCGTTGTGAATGCTAAAATCTCAAATTTAAATTAAACAACAGATTCTCATTAAGTTTTTTAAGCCGTCATCAATTTTCTTGACAGTTTTTACAACACAGGAAGCAACTAAAGCTAAGGGCTATTTGTTGGTTTATTCGTATGCGTGTTAGCCTAAAAACAAAATCGTCGACATTACAGATTTTTTTAATCAATAGATATTATAGTAGATTATGCAATAAGGGCTTAAAGTAGTGTATTGTGTCCCGGGCGCTATTATTGAACCCCGAGTACGAGGATTCTATGGTTAACTCCCGAGCGGAGCGAGGGAGTTAAGGCTAGAATCCTGAGTACGAGGTGTTCAAGATCGCCCATGACAAATACACATTTAAGCCCGCGATGCATACTCTACTTTTTATACTTTCTGCGAGGCAATTGAAACCAATGACTGTTATAAAGAAAGTACTTAAGTAATTATTTAAAGTTAGAATAATAAAATATGAAAAATTAAGAATATTTATTGAAAATTAAAAGTTATGTTAGAAACATTACACCAATTGTGCAACGACAAAGTTACTTTCCCCGGTACATTTATAGTTGGGTTAGAGTTTATGTTTTTGTCGTCTATTCTGTAGTGGTCAGTTCGACATTCAAATAAATCCTTCTTGGTGCGCGGGTGAAAATCAATTTCGTAAAAAGTTTTCATGATGGCATACAGCCTAACTCAGAATAAGATCTCATTGCACCTAAACTTTTTTGAAACCAACATCGATCAAGCACGACTACAAGGGTTGCATTCCAAATTCAAATCACATTATTCCCCATGGGAAAAATGACTTACTTTAGGAAAGGTTTGCATGACACATAATATGCCATTGACGAGCAGGTAGTATAAAAACACTTTTATTAGATTGAATATTCAGTAAGAAAAGTTTCACCCATTTGCACTAAACTTAAAAATCGCCTCTAAAACTCGACCAAATTAAAACGGTGTCATGAACTTAGCTGTCATGCGCCTAATTATCTTGGTTTTGGTCGAGTTGTAGTTATAAAAAGAGTTAGGAGTCTCTAAAGCAATGCAGATGGATGTTTAACTCCTAACTTCTTAAATAAACTCAGTTGATATTCGATGTTGCTAAGGACTGATTTTAATTAAAATAAATAAAATCTTAAGACCACAAGACTTGGTCCACTTTACGAGCTTAATTGTCCGGGCCAGGGCTTCTCAATTTATGGTCAGCTTAGCACGCCCTAATAGAAGTCTACTCGGATTTGAACGCTGTTTAAATTTGCTCAAAACTTTTTAGATCATATCATTTAATTAGAAATCTAATTGAAAATGACTATGAAAGTAAAGCCTAAACTTATTAATTCATGAAAAATGTGTGTTTTTTTAATCATAAATGTGTTTGCTCTTGACCCCAGTCTAGCCCAAACGTCTTTTAAAACTAAGTTTAAAGTTCTAAATCTCTTTTAAAACTAAGTTTAAAGTCAGTCATGGAAACAGTCGACGTCAAAAACAAAATGTCTAAGATCAAAAGTTATAGCAAAAATTTGTAACAAATAATAAAGCCCTTATGCGGCACTTCACGCTCGCCGAGTGGTTATGCGGCAGTCGGTGGTGTACATTGCTGGTTTTGTAACAAATGTGTCAAAGAGGTAATTTTCAAAAGAATCGAAGAACCATTCATTCACCAAGGCCCGAGGCGAGCGTGTGGAACTGGCAAGTTTCGGAGCTGTTACTAAAATAGAAGCCTAAAAAAATACTGTAGATAAGTGTACGAATTGATTATGGTGTAACCATTCAAGAACATAATTTTTGATTTGCATTTCGCATTTCATAAACTAAATCCCATTAATTTCATTCATGTTTCTTAAAAATGGTTTGAAGTACTCTTGTTCGGGATAATAATAGAAACTTCACTTTTATTTTGGAGATGACTTGGAGTTTACAGCTCTCGCATTCTTTATGGAGACCATGAAAGCAATAACGGCATAAAATATTTTGTTGTTGCACACGGACAAACTTTCATATTTTGTCGTTATGGCAGTTTGGACTACATTGTAATTTTCTCCAAAGTAAAAACAATGCAGGTTGCATAAGGAGTTCAGAAATTCTCAACGCACTCAGTATTTGGAACCAGATTTTAAAACTTTTAATAAAGAATTTTAATAACTTATTTTAATTAATATTTTGTTTTATACATTACAAGCTCACACAAAGTTCAAGATAAAAGTATTGGACAGATGAATAGTACAAGGGAACAGCTTATTTCATATTGAAAAAAAAAAAAAAAAAACCTACGTACACGTTTTTTTCCCACAATAAACGATCACCGTATGATTTTATCTCATATTAAGTATCTTAAGAATTTTTGTCAAAAGAAATGTTACAAAAGTTTTATCTCACGTACGCCACACGCACGCACAATAAGTTAGGTACCTGAGATAAGCAAATATTTTTTAAGATTCCAGTAAGCAAGAAAAGCACAATTATACAGTTTATGAAATAATAAAAATACGAGCAACTCAACTCAAAAGAACGGAATAAGATTCGAGATGTCTATTTTCATGCTTCATAAATAAAAATAGACATTCTTAGCAAAGTTTAATTCCAGTTGCGAGCAGGCAAATAACTTTGAATGTACTAGGAAGTTGGGCAACAATTGGAAACTTTTCCGACTCATAAAATGGAGTGAATTACGAATGGTTCATATAACTTTGAGAGTTTTCAATCTCTTTTATTTGTTCTTATTTATTGGAACGACTGAAAAAAGTAATATCATTATCTTAATATATTTGCATTAATCAGTAAGTACTATTTGGACCTTTGACCATCAGCCATTTTAATGTCCCCACTGCTGGGGCACAGGCCTTCCGTAAGGGTGGATAAGGAGGATAGGCCATGACCTATCACGCGGGTCCAATGTGGATTGGTGGGTGCTAACGACAGCAAATGCAGCCGGGACCAACGTGCCTTCCGAAGCACGGAGGAGCTCGATAATTTTTTGGCCACCCATCCCATGACCGACTCTTGCGAAAGTTGCTTAACCTCCGCAATCGATGGGCCAGACGCTATACCACTGCTCCACCAAGCTCCTCATTTGAACCTTTAACTTTGTAAAATACCTGCAAGCTGAAATATACAACCTAACCTAATAGAAAATAGCTGTCATATCCCTAGTTACAGTTTTATTTTATTGAACAATTGTTTAAGTTCTCATTACTTAAATACTATAAACTAATGAGAACTTGGTACCTTCACAAAATAGAACTCAGACAAACAAAGTTATAAAATAGCCCTGAATTAAGGTAGTGCGGACTGCGAAAAATGTTCTCACGAGAAATTATTGTAATTAGTCTGCAATTAAGAAAATTCATTAGGGCATTCTTTTCAGTTCTGGGAAATTTATTTTTCAGTTGTAAAAGATCGTGTAGTTAGTTAATGTGAATGTCTACCTAGTAATAAAAGATTCGGATTACAGTTTGTACAGAGTGAACAAAATAAATATTGGAGTACCTATATGTATAAAATATAGAATAATGCATAAAGATTACAATAATATAGTGATTCGTATTGCTGTGTGAATTTCACTCAAAATTCTTTAATGAGTGCCTACTAAAATAGGATTATTATAAAAAAAAAACAGTTCATTTTTTTTTCTTTTTCGTAATTGTTTAATTAAAACTTCCTTTTCTAGATAGCGCAAGACTTTGTATCAACTCGACCAAAGTGGCTAGAACTCCCAACTCCGAGGAATTTCAATTAAACACACCTTCCGTTCATTGCTTGGCTGTCAAACTTTGGGACAAGGAATACTAAAGTTTACTTAAGTTTTTGCTGAGTTTTCAGTTTTTATCAGGATTCTCAATTTTAAAATAAATCCATTCTTATGAGTTGCGACAAATAAAATGAGAGAGAATTGATAAAATTTTGATTTTCTTACCAGCAAAATTAGTATGAGCCAGATATTTCAATTTCTGAATTAGTCATCTGTTTCTTCGTGAATTTATTGCAAACGTTCCAGCATGGCGTAGTATCAAAAAGTTTATTAAAAAGATGAAAAATCTTGTTACAAATTCGATAAAAATATTATTCAACTAGAATACTGAATCGGGTCGCCTCGTTGCCTTTAAAAAAAAAATTTTTATTTCCCACATTACAAAAAGTTATTGAGGTGAAGACAGCCCCAGTAAGTAATGGAATACTTGTGTTGGGGAGGCCTTTGATGTCCTAAAAGTTGTTATGTAGGTAAGTTAAAGTAAAATTAATAAAATCTTCTCCAATTTTCCTACATCCTGGGTTCTTGAGATGCATTCATCGTTTTTAGTCTGGCGGGGCAACTTTGCAACACACTTTAATAGCCCGCACACTAACTACGAGCGACGCGATATACAACTTATAGTCGAAACTTGGAACTTTAGCTCTGTTAACTTATGTGCGACAAGATGTCGGTAATTAGATCTGTTTTAACTAATCTAAGACTTGGGTGATTAGATCAAAATTGCGGTTAAAGATAAATTTGGAACAGTTTTGCACTGAATTGTTTCATGCTACTTGCTTGACAATTGATGACTGAGATATTACCTTAAGATTGCAATATTGAAATAGTCACCCGATTTGTAACGTGCTTTGAGTTTAAGACTAACCAATGTAGTCACCGAAATAAAGGATAAGCTAAAAATGAGGATAGGATTGCTGAATACCGCAAAAAGTACAGTTTTGGATGAATAAGTGCCACCAAGAATCACGGCGATATTCAACTTTTGTGGCAATTTGCACATTAAATCTGTTAGAAAAGCTAATATAAAAAGTAACCAAAAGTTATGGAATAAATCAATCTGCTAAAAAGTTTAATAAAATTATGCACTATTTCTAACCAAGCAAATTTAGTTGAAAGCATTTGCATACAACTGTCATTAATCAAGCATTTTATCAAGAACTCGGAAACTGTAACTAATCCAGACATTTTGTCATGCAAATAAACAGTCAGTCGTAATTTATGTGTGAGAAAACCATTTTTGGCCTCTCTCCAGCAGTGGCTAATGCTGTTTGCTTTGAGTATTCTTTCCTAGGAATACTTCGCTCTAGTTATTATTCTATAGAAGTTGCTTTTGAACGTCATATTCACATCTGTTTAGAAATCTAATAGCTTGCTAGATTTATTTTCGGTTTCGTCATGGTGTTAATTTACAGATTTACGTGAATGTCTTTGATCAGTCGATTTTTAAAGGCAGTTTACGTTAATGCCTTCAAAGAAATGATCAATATTTTCTGCTCTTTATGCCCAATAATTTTCCACACCTAAAACGTCATAGGTACTTCTTTAGTTTTGGTTTTCCATCAATATCCAGTTTTCATTCAAAACTCCTTTCAATTAAGTTACATTTCAACTTAAACTTTTAAGACGCCGGGGAACAGTGAGCTTCCCATACAAAACGTATGTAAACCATAAATGCTAATTATTTTTTTCATACAAAACTGTAAATCGCATGAATTTTTATTTGGTTTCGGATGTATTTCGGATTTTTTATTTAATAGAATCCTAGACAAATACTGTCTAAATCCGAATAACATCACAAGAAAAGTTAATTATGCTCAAATTGCAAATCATTTTGGTATTACGTTTGTATGGGAAGCTCACTGTTCGCCGGAGCCTAAGTTACATTTCAAGTTAAGCTTTTAATTTTATTATAAGTTCAAAATCTCGACTGCAATGCATGTTGAAATGTGGGACAGTGCACTGCACACACCGTTAGGTTTTAGGTACTGTGGACTAGAGTATGCAGTCTGCAGAGCCAGATAATGTTCATACGTGCTAAAGGAAAATGTTTCAGTATTTTATGTTAAGTTATATTTTTAGTTGCAATATTCATTTGAAAGAGTGGCTAACCTATTTGATCTTTAATTTATTTGATGTTTTACTACGAAGTTGGAGAACGGAGCTGGCATATTTTCACGCAGCCAAATAAAATTCTAACGTTTTCCTATTAGTACAATACAATGTTTTAGATATATTTATTTTATTATTAATCATACTCTGGAAATTACACCATAATAATAATAATAAATAATAAATATTTGACAACATCACATACGTTGCTCCGATTCCAAAATCAGTAGCTAAAGCACTTGTGTTATGGAAATCAGAGACAACGATGGTATCACAAACACCCAGACCTGAGCCAATATAGAAAAGTTTCTTTTTCTAAATTTACCCAACCGGGGATGACCATGAGATGACGATATTCGTTAAGTTGTTTGTCATTGCAATAATTTGATCATAGCTTAGATTTGCTTAGGCTCAGTTAAAAAGGCTAGTATTTCATATCATAGTGTTTTATTCATCTCATATAAAATCGTTGTTCTCGAGTGGTAGTTTTTAAAGCCAATGTATATTTTTCTAACATTACTTTTATTAGAAATAAAACACTTTTTACGCATAACAGCTAATATTTTATTATTATTCAGGTGTTATTTTTGAATTATTTAGTTAGGATTTTTTAATTTCAAGCGTATAATTTCATAAAATATTACCTGATTTTTTGCTTTAGTCCTCCCATGACCACGGTCCCTGGAAAGGTGTCGAAATGTCGGGAATTGAAAAAAAACAATAAATCCAAACTAAATTCTAAATAACACCTGAATTATTAATATACGCGCTGTAATCCGTAAAAAGTGTTTTATTTCTAATGAACTGTACGCGCGGAAGCCTTAGAAGTGTATATTACTTTTATTGTTCGTGTACATCATATACATCGCAAAAAATATTTTCACTAAGTACGATAATAAATTTGATATTTGATTTGTCATTAACTATTAGGTGTGTGACGTAGGACATAGGGCATTATAAAGAATTTATCTGAGCAAAAGTTTATAATACAAGTTGTTCATAGCAGTTTACCACTTTTCAGATTCTGTTTATTTCAAAAGATTCTTCTTGAGAATATTCTTCTTGAGAATATTCTCTGAAATCGTGGTGATAAAACCCGGGCCTGGTGTTATAGCGTACTGTCCTCGTATTTTATATTTATTTTTATTGAACCGATTTCGCTCTGTATTGAAATCATGACGTATTGAAATAGAAAGAAATGTATGGATCGTAAATAAAACAATGCATCTCTTTATGTTGTATTGTAGCCGTATATCCTTCGATTGCATCATGTATGGTTTCAATAAAATGTAATACAATAATTTCTTTAGTATGTTTCCGACTCATTTTCAAAGACCATTTTTTGGCTTTGATTTGTTATTTACATGTTGTTAAAAGGTTTCGAAATTACGATTCATCCAAGAATTATTACGATTTTTTCACCACCCTTTCTGTAAATATGCATTATAAGTTAAAACAAGGAATTATGTACTTAATATACTTTTTTATCTTCAAATATGATTCTCCAGCGCGTCAAATAAAGTAATGAACAGTCAGCGGCACGTCAGACTATACATGTTGACCTTGAGACCGTCTTTATGCCGTACGTAATAAAAGCTGTTTTCGTAGTTCAACTGTTTAACTTACCGTGCTGTTGTGCTGTTTTAAATAATTCTACAACAATGTTCTTTGAAACAACAAAATGCATCTTATTTGGGCATTTTTTGATTAAATTTAATGTTATAGGTTACTATTTAATTTTAAAAGAAACCCACTGCGATGGATCTTAAAAAAATATGATTGTAATTTGTTATACGATAGAATGCTCGTTTGTTTGTTGATCAGAATAAAACAAAAAGCAAGTATGCTGATAAAAAACAGACAGATTTTCAACAGATTTTCTCGCTTTCACTTGTTTCAGTAAAATCTTTTCCCATCATCTTTTTACGGGTGCCAGAATCATTGTCGTAAAAAGGTCAACGTACGGGATCCTATTTGACCTTCACGAAGGTCCAGATCTTGACCTTGCGTAGATGAGGAAGCATTTACTGCCGAGATGTCCGCTGGAGGCGGTCACAATATTGCTTTGACTGCTTCATTTTATGACCCCGTCCTTTCGGAGATTGAATTAAAAAAGTCTTTTGGGATAACGTGGTTTTAAAGATTAAAGTTAAATGACTGTTTAAGTTTGCGATATAAATAATGGTTTATTTAGTTTTTAGTTTGTATTTTGAAGTTATTCATGTAATATTATTGTTATTTAAAATAACGTGACTTTGTAGCAAGTATAATGCCTCATTACTATTTGATAAAGCTCTCTCAATAAATAACTAATTCTGCCATTTATTTTGTTATTTGCTATAATAGAGGCTTAAGTCGTTTTAAGTGTTTGAAAGTAAACCTCTTTAATGAAGCCACATTAATAATTCAGCATTGTGTTCAATATAAAGATGGAATGGAGTCTAAAATGCGAGACAACAATTTTATTTTGCTTTTTATATGCGACTCTGTATTACCTTGATGGAAAAATGCAAAATTGATAAATATGATTTAGTTTATATATTCTAATTATTGATTATAAAAGATGATATTGTAATATGATAAAAAACATTACACATTTTAGAAAGAAATTAATAGTGTTGTCTACTCAGACGAAACAACTAATAGGTTAAGTTAAATAATGAAGTTACTTTTCTTAGTTTCAAAGGAAAATTGCTATTAAAGCGCAAAACTTCAGTCAGTCTAAGTCCAAAGTATAGGTTTATTTATTGTTCATTTCCGGATGCGGTTCACGTTCACATAATTCAGCTGTCGAAACAATTTATCTGGCGGCTGTACTTTATACTTTTTAAATGCCATTCCATTTTTAAAGTTTTCGACTTCGGAGTATTCAAGAACAACACTCAAAAGTTTGTTTATGTGAACGCATTGCGTTGAAATAGAGCTCTTGATTGCGTCCGTGGCCACTGTGAGGACTCATAGTAATATTTGTAAATACGGGTGTAAAAAGTATCTCTTTTCATGTGTATGGTTATCTACTAATTTGCCAAATAGAATAAATTTAATGATTTTCAATAATATTTAACTTTACCTCCGCACCGAATCGTTAAGTAGAAATTGTACTGCAATATTTACTCAAGCGGTTTCAACATGGCTGGAAGTTCAAAGTGTATCTCAGTTCAGTCCAAAATTATCCCCTTTCCTCTTGGGTCAGATTAACACGCCTTTTCTGTATGTTTGTATACTTAGGCGAGTATCGTTCACTAATGAGATTTAGGACCAGTATCACATATTCCGGATATGTTCCAGTTAACTTACAAGGCAGATCACTTCATACAATTTATGCTGAATTTTAAATTAATCCAGTTAATGCTATTCGGGCTGTTAAACAGGTCTTTAGCCTGATTACATTGCGTTCTGTTAAGTTGCACATAAGTTTTTGTGATCTCCTCTCATTAATCACTGTTGTCACTGACGGAAAAGTGCTTAGACTGCTAAACTTAAATCTCTGCTGAGCTGTCCTTTATACGAAATAGTATCAGTGTGACTATTCGCAAATATCTATTAAATTGTAATAATACTAGATAAAAAGATTTTGATCTTCAAAACAACAATAACAAAATAACGACTTCTAGAAAAATTGCATTTTCAAGGATCAAGATGATTGCGTGTAGGGTTACCAAATGGTATACTTATAAAATCCTGACAAAAAGCAAATATAACGTTTAGAATTGCCTGTACAATTTATTTACATTTACACCATGTACCTGTTTATATTTAAGACTCCAATATTTCGGCGCAGTTGCATGAGCCATGGTCACGGAAGAACTACTACGCATGCAACAGCGCCGAAATATCGGAGTCTCAAAAATAAACAGGTACATGGTGTAAATCCCGATATAGTTTTATTCTAATGACGTCAAATTTATTTACAGTCCTTAATAAAAGCCAAACTTCCAGGTAAATGTTGTCACAAAGAAATACGAACTATCAATGTCAAAAAAAATGTTTGTGACAGTGACAGTGCGACGCCGCAGCTCTCGGACGTTTTGCGCCCCCCTTTTTTTTGGTGATGCACCTCACCACAGACGTTTGAGTGGCTATAATGTGAATAATTCAAAAAATCCTGACTTTGTCAATTCCAGAAAGAATCTTGATAGAGAACGAAAAGTCCTGACATGTCTGGACAAATCCTGACGTCTGGTAACCCTAGTTGCGTGTAGCTCTGAAAGGCTATTCCGAGAATTCTCTAGGATTTTCCAATCTCGAGCGGGCACAATGGCCGGTATCTGGGAAGGATCTCTGGAGTGGCGCGTACGAGCTGAGTGGAGCCAGTGGTCCCTATTTGTTAGAATTATATCGTTTTGACTGCAACTTACTGTTATTACTGTTATCGCAGCTTTAAGCTAGATATATCGATATACTTTTAGATTTTGATTTTAACATGTTTTGCTGGAAGATGGAGAAGAATTTTACGGTGTAGGGATGTTTGTTCACAGAATGATTTTGAATAGTTAGATTATATTAGATTATACTTTATTTTAACACTAAAAACTACTTCCTAAGATTATTTACTGACTTAAAAGGGAAATCCACTTTATTAAAAAAAGGTAAGACTTAAATACATAATTATGCAGGTATATTTTTTTTATTTTCACGATTATTTATTCTATGCATAACGTTATACTTTTGTGATCGTGAATCAACTACTTCTCATAACTTATTTTTGACTAATACACATTAACAATAACATAAAGAACTGCTTTCAAATAAAATATAACGTCCTATAAACACGTCGAATACGAAACATATGACACCTTCTCACGTTCAGTTACATAGAAAAACTCTTAAGGCAGCATTAGCCCTGCCACAGTGGCTCCCAAAGGCAGCCTCGAACCCAACTGTTATATAGACATGTCAGAACCTACGACGTGATGCCTGTGCTTGGGATTTAGAAAAAGAATATCATATTTTGTTACTATCATTCCGATCACGGAGGAGTTTCGTTGGAGTTCTTGAGACAGGAAATTTTGAGACCTATTTCGTTTTGGGACTACCTAGGTTTTAGGCAGACTTATTTTTTTATTGCAGCAAAGCTTTGTAGTAATACCACTGAATAAATAATAATAATAGCGTTTAAAACCTTCTTATTTCAAAGTCATAATGAGGTCAGTAAAATATAATTAAACACAAACTTTTTCTAACGGCTTCGCATGCATTGACATAAATAGGACAAAATGAACGAAGCGCGTCTCCATTTCAGTTTGGGCTAAAATGCTTTCGTATGTCCTACCGGTGTCCGGCTGTCCGTTTGTTCTCCTCTACAGGTCGCATTTCTCAACCGATTCTTGTGAAACTTTTTGAGTAGGTTCGAAAAATAAATAGATTTTTTGTCAATTCAGTTTTTCAAAGTTTTTAGTTTTTCATTCATGTGGAAAAATCATATTTCACCCATTTCAAAAAATGACAAACGCGAGGTCTACAGCTTACAAAGCCACTAGTATACGGTCAGAGAACACAGTATTGCTTATGTAACCATGAGTAGATCAACTAGATAGTTTATCATGGCTATGGTAAAATAATTTGATAGTATAGTTTTTGAGCAAAACTAACTTTTTCTGCAGTATGTGAATCGGGCCTTAAGTGCCGTGTGTGGCGGACATAAGATGCCCCGTGCTCGCGACCCATGATAACGAGTGACCCGGTCATGCAAGCCTTCGATAAGTGACCCGGGTGAAAACACCCGGGATAATTATCCGTACTTGACTGTAGTGAATGTAAAAAAAACAAAAAGAAACAAATGAACAATTAATTTTTTTTTTTAAATAGAATTTCATTTGATTGTAAACTGTATTCAGTTTATTAATGTACTAGGTTCAGTGCTATTATATATTTTGTGCTTCTACTAAGATAAATACAAATGAGTTTACAGTGATTAAAATACTGATAGTGATACGTATAAAGTGTCTATCAAACAAAAATATTTTTTTCATCAATACCTAGAGGTGAAAGAAAAAGTATGCGCAGCATAAAGAGTTCGTATTTTAAAGTAACCACTATAATTTCCCGGTTTCCGCTCGCCATTTCAAACTTTGGCGTGCATTCAACCGGGTCAGAAAATTTCATATAAATCAGACTGTTTTTGTAATAGCTACTTAAATTATCTTTGCAGTTACCGCAAGCTTGTTTGTGCTAGCTATCGAAAACTGTAATTTAGAATTCGTTATCTCTTCGTGCTTTTAGCACCGTGATGTATATCGTGCAAAAGAGTATTGATGTAGATTTATAATTAAGCTTTGTTTGCTTTGGCATACTGTTTAAAAAGATATTTCTACCCGGAAGAGTATTTATTATGGCGTGGAAAATTATGGGATCATAAAGATATGATTTACTCATAGCCATCGGCTATTATTTTGAACGCACCAAAATCATGCTACATTTTAACTTAACGATTTCCGGGTGAATAAAAAAATCAATTTCGTTTTATGATACGTCTCGAAAGCTGTTTGACGATAAACCGAGCAAAATTTGGTCGAATAACCCCAATCATTTGCATAATTTTCCGTTGCCCGGCGCATAATTTTAGGTACTAAAATGGACACTTGTTTTTTAAGCATAACATAGCGGACCGATACAAAAATATAAGAGTTAAAGATTTGGAATGGTAACGTATGGCATAAATTAGTTGTTTCGGTAAAAATGAAAAACATTTATACTTTTAATTTATACTGTAATTATTTTATCATTTACTTTTTTTATCCCTGTATTTTTCGATATCCCATAACTCTGAGGTTATATTCTATAATAGGTCAAAATAATAAAAAAAACTCCTAGAACATGTGGTCCAAATATTTAGTTTTGGAGATATTATCAATTTTAATTAATTATGACGATTCTTTATTTTTGCATACACATACTTTTATACTATTATCAAGTAAATTATGACGTTTAGCTTTCATTGACGAATACTATGACTTAATTCATATTTAGAGGTACGGAAATGCGACATTGCCATATTTCACATAAATTATTATACATTATTTTGTATGAATAATGAAAATGAATTGTTTTTCAATTGAACAATATTTCCTATGCTATTTGATTCTGTCATGGTCTCATTAATACCCTAGAGTTATGGGATATAAAAAACACATTGTAAGTAAAGATTTTTTTGTTGTATATTTCTATATAGTTTTTATATATATATATTATTTATAATAGATATTTCTATATTTTTATTTGTATAGAAATATAAATAAAAAATAATGTTTGAACGTTATCCTTTATGTTAAGCATTTCTAAACCATTAATCCGATTATGATGAAACTTTAATGAGGTGTTCTGCTTATGACCGCAAAGTTTTTTAACTTTCTTTCTTATCGTATGAGGATTAGTGGCCACTGGTGTTAATGACATCTGGTTTTAAAGTTTATCAAGCCGCCTGTAAGGCCTCTAACTTGGCTTAACGACTGTTATCAGAATACAACAACCGGGACCGACGATTAAACGTGCCCTCCAAAGCACGGAAGCGCTCAGTTGTAATGCCACTTAACGGTCACCCATCCGACACTTGGCCGGACCGAGCGTTGCTTAACAAACGTGATCGTGTACGATCAGTCTGTTAAGCTCCGCCATGAGCGCTTCAAATGTGGATTTCAAAACCTTACATCCGTACGTGGCAACACCGACAACGCTAGTCGGGGACTGCTAATATAAAACAAAAATAGTTTTACATGTATTTGTTTAGTTATTGTTGTTTTTCAAATAGGTACTAGTGAAATATAAAGAAAGCCCAATTTATCCAGGTCATTTGGCATCTAAATAGTGGCCATAAAGTTGGCGGCCATCAAAACTCGCTAAGTCGCCTCTAAGTATCAATAACTGGCAAGTTTCCTTGGAGCCTACTTCTCTCAGTTTTTATTGATAAACTTCGTAAATTGGTACCTCTGTGACGATGTTGGGATAATTCCAAATACTGATATGGTATATGGTTGTACAGTCAGCACGCTAGGTCTATAGGATTACGTTTTTTAAGCAATGATAGTGCATCATCTCGTTTCATGAATAATATGAAAGGCGTATAAAAGGATTTTATATTGATATAGGTACTACAAAAAAACAAAAATATGGTAACATGGAATTAATACAAAAATAAATTCTATTTTCTGTTTGATCGATCAACTATAATAGTCAAGACACAAGAGTCCAAATTTCTATATTATTATAAACTTAATAATTAAGCACTTTTGAATCATCTATATTTTCCTACCGCCCGTTCCAGACTTTTTTAACTAATAAGATGAACGGGTGCAAGAAAATTATCAGATTTAACAAAAATAAGTAACGATATTAACAAACTTAATTATATCGTTACCAAATACAGTACAACAGGATTATTAACAACCAAGTACTTATACTAGCAAGTTATGTGTTACATGTTACATCATTTCCACGCATTTCGGTCTTTTAGATAATCATCAACTTTTTGATATACCCATAAGCGTCTTTTTAACATGGTTTTTAAATTCATGCAAATTAAGATCTATCACTTGTTGTGGAACTTTATTAAAAAAGGCTATGCCTTTCCCCATAAATGAACCTCTAGTTTTTGCAAGAGTGGAGTAGACTATATACTTTGTTAATTTGTAATAGTAGTTGCCATAAAATAATGAGTAATAATTTCTAGTTTCGTCGCAATTTCGGAAATGTGTGTTCCGTTGGATTCTTTGCGGTAACACTTCATTGGAGGTCTGCCAAACAGATTAGCCAAACGAAATGTGAGTGCTGTGACTAATCTATTGTCAAAATAACGTTTACTGCTCAATATTTAATTCCAATAGAGCAATAACTTATACTAAATACTTAGTCGATCTTTGTATTATTCGTTAAATAATAATAATAAATTCTCACAGCGCCATCTAGCTTCAAACTAAGCAAAGCTTGTAATATGGATGCTAGACAACTGATATACTTACTTTTTAAATGTATACTTATTAAACATAGTAACACCCAGATCCGTCACAGAAATTAAAATTCATCATTTCAATTTCTGCCCGGCCGGGAATCGAACACGGGACGTCTTGCGTGGAAGCGATTGACCACTGCACCATTCAGGTCGTCAAGTGCATTAATTCTTTTTTTTTCAACTTTGTTATTATTATTCAAGTCATTTGAGCTAAGCGTCCATTATTTCGCATCGTACGCAACGCAAGTATCGCGTCGATTTTAGTATTTTTCGGAAATCTTTCAAGTGCGTTCAATGATTCGCATCGGAATGCGAAATCCAGTTTTATTTGTTTATCCGTTGCGTACGATGCCACCGATACCAATCAGTGGGCGCTTAGCTTTAAAGTCTCCTTTTAATGAAACACTTAAAAGTTAGGTTACATATTATTAAATTTTTGATTTTTCGCATTCACAATGCTATTTTTATATTAAGATAAATAATATTAGAAAAAATACTATAAAAAAATCGACTCGCCCGTAGCACCTTAGACGGGACTCGAACCCGCACCCTTGGGATTCCGGCCCAATGCACTGACCAATTATGCTACCGAGTCGCCAGTGGGAGTGGCGAAATTTTCTAGTATTTTTAACTTCTTCGCTGCAAGCTAGCGCAATTTCATCAATGTGAGGAAATACCCCCACATTCGAAAGAAACATCTTTCCAGATGTTTTGACAATCGATAAAGATGAAACAGCTATATAATTATTAAAGTTTTGATTTTTCGCATTCACAATGCTATTTTTATATTAAGATAAATAATATTAGAAAAAATACTAGAAAAAATCGACTCACCCGTAGCACCTCAGACGGGGCTCGAACCCGCACCCTTGGGATTCCGGCCCAATGCACTGACCAATTATGCTACCGAGTCGCCAGTGGGAGTGGCGAAGGTGCTACGGGTGAGTCGATTTTTTCTAGTATTTTTTCTAATATTATTTATCTTAGGTTACATATGTTTATTAAAATATTAATTCTATTTAAGCCTGATTAGTTTCTAAAAGTTTACCTACACAGCGATAAGACTTTTTGGCCCATATTTATAAACTAATGGTATTTCTATCAGAAGAGCATTTGAAGTATGATCTCAAGATACCTCTCAACGTTGAGAGCGGTTTATAAATACGGGCCTTAATGTTCTCAAGAAAGCTAATTTATTATGTACTCCGTTAATAGGTACACATAAAAAAACCAAAATTATGATAGGTAACGTTAACTATCACGTTGAGTTTAAAAGGCGCCCTGCGATTCTGTAAAATCAGACGACAACTCGCAACTCCCTTCGCAATTCACTCTCACTTCGCATCTCACCTCGCTTGACCTTGACCTTGACTTGCGTTGTACCTAGTGACAACCACACTCAACAAAATGTTAGTCGAGTTTTATCGATTCCAGTTTAGCTAATATGTGAGTTTTAAATTAAAATTTCTTATTTTAAGGAACTTGATGCAGCAAAAATAAAAAAAATAAAAAACTCTTAATTCGTGCCATGAATATAATCCCTATGCCTTAAACTGTATGTCCACGGCGTCCGTCTCCTCGGAGAGAAAAAACCGGACCGAATAGCGGCCTATATATTATATTTGTATGAACTTTTGTCAACTCGACATCCGGCGTCCGAAATCCGTCATCCGTTCTTTTGACGGGCTCCGAAGATTTTGCTTGATCGGATGAACCGCTAAACCGGAGGCTCGATTCGAAGTACCCCATTAGAATATAAAATACATATGGACTTGTCCACGGCGCAGCCACCCGACGTCCGTCTTCGTCAACCGTCATCTTTTGCGACTTGCCGAACTTGCTTATTGCGACAAGCACTTGCGCTGCGACTTTATTTTGTTCACACAATAAAGTTTTTAGGGCAAGTTAATATTAGGGGTTAAAGTATGAAATTGCCGTTTTGTATGGAGAATTTTAAAGAATTTGAATTTTCCATACTAACATTTTCTTAATTTATTTAACAACCATGAACGCTAACGTTTTAAAACATTTTGCACTAATGTTTACACACTAATATAACGTATGCCACTTAGGTTATGCGAAAAAAATAAGTATCGGCTAAGTCACAACGAAATAAAAGGTCATTTCTGCTAACCAAAAAGGAGTTACTAATAAAAACAAATGTTAAAAAAATATCTTCACGTTTTTAAATTTGAGATTTTAGCATTCACAATGCTATTTTTATATAATACCAAATAATAAACTAGAAAAAATACGCCTCGCACCTGATCATGGGAATCGAACCTGCGACCTTTGGATATCCGGTCCAATGCTCTGACCGCTGCGCTACTGAGTCACTAGTGGGAATGTCGAATTTCTCCTAGTATATCAACTCTTACGCTGCAAGCCAGCGCCATCTCACCAATTACAAGGAATTACCTCGACATCAACTGAATACCTTTCCAGATATTTTTAAACAATTGATTAAGATAAGAAAGCTACATCATTTTTAAATTTGAGATTTTAGCATTTACAATGCTCCCGTCCCGTTCGATTTCCGTCCGAGAACATAATCTGGTGCGAGTCGTATTTTTTCTAGTTTATTATTTGGTATTATATATCTTCACGTTGTTGTAATTTATCGTATAGTGTATTAAATGCCCCATCGAGGTATCTCTCTTGCAGGAGAGGGTGAAACCCAAAACTTTTTTGTCTTCTGCGTCTTTGTACGTATATTGCAAGAAGTTGTCGGCATTCTAACGTAAAAAAAGGCACGTGCACATGACATCTCAGTTGCACCGCAGAGTGATATGTGGTTCGGGATTGGATCGGATCCGGACGCAATGGACAAACGTATCCGTCTCCGTCATCCGTCTCCGTCGAAACGCCCGGATCCGTCATCCAAGAAAAAACCGGACCGTGGACAGACCTATAATATTTTGTTAAGAATCCTGCTTTGTATAGTTACCTATATTAAGGCCCACTTGCAGTAACATTTACTAAATCTCGACTTTGTTAAACTTAGATGTAGCCCTTATGAAACTGTGAAAATTTTAAATATCGATTTAAAAATTTTACATATTCGTATGAGTAAAGTCTAGGTTTAACAAAATCGAGATTTAGTAAATGTTGCTGCAAATCGACCTAAGTACTCTTTTTGTATATATTGCTCATTGAATATAATGTCAATGTCTTGTTTGTCAATATTCTTCCTTGCGTTTTTTAATACAGTTTTTACAGTTTAATTTTATTATTTTCTTTCCCAAGATCCTATAATATCAAAAAGTATGTACTTTAATATGGTAGCAGAGCGTTAAGTTACCGGAAATAAAATTCAGATAGAATTTACGTCGAGAGTTGATGGAAAAGTCTATCGTTGAGTCAGCAACAATCCAAGTGGGAGACACGAGAGCTTCATGAGGCGAACTTATTACTACGAATTTGTCACAAGACAACTGTGAGAAAGTTTTGCGATATTCTACAGCGAGGGAAGTATGGCTAGAACTACACCGCCTGTATGATGGCTTGCAAAAGAGTAAAGCCTGTGCATGAAGTTCTTCAGCTACACAGTGCAATCCAGTGGTGAAGTGTCACTACATATTAGCAAATTGAAGAACATCTGGTCTGAACTTACCAGGGAACTCCAGAAGGAACACCTGAAGGAAGAGCTACCAGAACTACTCGAAGACGGCTGAACCGATTGAAAGGATCAACTGTCGTTTAAATATTAATAAAATATATTTATATCATCGCGTACATTTTTATTACATATATTTACATATGCCTAGCCCCAAAAATGTTAAAAATAAATAAAGCTTTTTAAATTTTGAGATTTTAGCATTCACAATGCTATTTTTATATAATACCAAATCATATACTAGAAAAGAGTGGCTCGGTAGCTCAGCGGTCAGAGCATTGGACCGGATATCCAAAGGTCGCGGGTTCGATTCCCGTCCGAGAACATGATCTGGTGCAAGTCTTATTTTTTCTAGTATATTATTTGGTATTAAATAAATAAAGCTTTAAAAAAAATAAGTTGTTTTTATAGCAGTTTTTTTAGGTTTTCTGTTAGCACATCATGTTAAAAATGTATAAATCTACTGAATCTACTACCATTTCACAAATTGGAAGGCCTATCCAAGAATGAAATGACGAAAGAAAACTTGTAAAGGGTTTTTGACCACCGATAAATTAAATATGACGTGAACGCCATAGGCTATTTACTATATTTCGTCTACGTTATTGCCCTAGAGCTAAATCGGCGTAAGATGGCAAATCCCTAGTTTGCCTCCTTTGAACTTCAGCAATTGTTTGTAGCTCTTCTAGTCTCTCTTCTTCTGAAATTGTGAAAGCCGGTATTTCTGCGCGATTGCACATGTTGTGCAAAACACAGCATGCAATAACTATTTTTGCAACTATGTCTGGATGATAATTGAGCATTCTGTGTACTAACAAGCACCTAAATCCCTCTATTCCCAGGAGTCTTACAAACCAGTATAATAAGTTTTACCTAACAATATAAAATTTTTTTTTTATCAAATTTTATACAATAACATGTAAAAAAAAAATTGACATTAAAATAAAAATGTTTTCTGAAATAACATCCTTGTAGGTGGTGGTGGTGGAAGGCTTGTGGCTCATGAACATCTTTGCTTGCACAACAATAATAGCAATGCAATTGTCCAGAAATTCAAACCGTTGACAGACACACCTATCTGTTGTTCTGATTATTGAGAATAAATACAAGTCATCTGGATATATAAACTCAAAGCTTTTCTCACCATCCTTTACATCTCTTACAAAGCATTACAGAAAGTAATATTAAAACTGGACGATCACCGCAGGTAAATTGTTTACTAGTGACCTATTTTATAATATGTTGTTGTTACCATAAATATATAATAATGTTAGTGTATAAGTCTAGCATTCCGGACAAACCGCCGTGGTTTTAGAAATAAAACACTTTTTAAACACTTTTAGTCCTCCCGTGACCACGGTCCCTGGAAAGGTGTCGAAACGTCGGGAATTCTAAAAACCAATAAATACAAACTAAATAATTCTAAAACAACACCTGAGTTAATAATATACGCGCTGTAATCCGTAAAAAGTGTTTTATTTCTAAAAAAAATATTATTTTAACATTGTTTGTAGAGGACTTCTTCTATTTTCACTCGTAAAATAGATACTTTTTATTTGACACTTTGAATCGGGTTCACTTGCGAGGTGAGCATCGAAGTGAGGGCGGAATTTCCTTACAGAATGCCACTTCTTATGTCATCTCATATTTCATCTGTCAAAATCTCACGGTCAATTTTAATTCAACACGCAGACTATTAGCTGCCTCAAATTCCTTAAAATAAGAAATTTTAATTAAAAAAATGCATATTTGCTATAAAGTTCTGTACCAAAAACTCAACAATTGTATCAAAAAACTGCAATCAATAAATCTCGACTAACATTTTTTTGAGTGTGGCAGTCACTACAATACAGAACTCACTTCACTTCGCAAGTAAATAGGTGATGCTTACAGAATGCAAATTTAAGTGAGAGTGAAGGGAGTAGCGAAGTGAGATCTGATGCGAGAGGTTGTTTAATTCGAGAGGTGGACGGATAATTAGAATTGTGAAAAGAGAAATTATATGTAGCTTACTCCCGCAAAAAATATATATGCAGGATGCACCGCCCGCCTGCCCGCAAAAAAATGCACATGCACACCACAAAAATATCAGTGCACAATACCTGCATTTAGCAAGACAGCGACACACCTTGCACCTTCACCTTAGATAATTAGAAGCACCAGATAATTTTCATACCAACGAGATAACTTTGAAGCCTTGGTTCTCTGCCGATCTGAAGATAGCTACCCAGGGAGTGAATGGATGAGATCCAGATTGCAATACACACAACTGATCTATCAGGATTCTAAGAGCTGTTTTGATATGCTAAAAAATCGCGAAAATAGCATTATATTGTATGGAAATTCATCATTCACATTAGGGGACATTCTACAACCACTCTACACCCCATAAAAGTAAATGTAATCGTTTCCTTGATCGTTACGAAAAATCCTGTCACCTCTCGGTCTATACCTTACAGAATGCCACTTTTTACATCATCTCATACTTTATCTGTCAAAATCGGTAACCTATCCCAAGGTCGAAATTTTTTTGATCGAATTTCATTTTACTGAAATCTTTTCGACTGTTTTCGTTTCGCCTTTTTTGACTTCGTCGAAATTACATTTTTTTCGTTACTCCGATGTCTTATTTGGTCGAAAAACTTTTTACCGAAGTTATGCGCGGTCGAAAGAACATTTCGTCGAAGTATTATATTCCCGAACATTCATTACACCACTGATTTATTTGTCATATTTTCAGTTCACCAAATGAAAAACTTTGAATACATTAAGTAGGTTAGGTTAGGTTAGTGTTTTGACCATTCGCAGCTCTATAATGCTTGCATGCATGGTGCATGCTTGCTTAATAAAACATGTATTATTATAACAAATATCGATTATGTCAAATGTTACCTACATAATATAAATATACCATAGTTGCGGTTGCGGCCAAATAGTATTCGGTAAAATGTTGTTCTGGTGGTGCCAATACTAAAAAATCATTTTGAAAATCGGTGAAACGTAGTTCGGTAAAATGAGACATATGCCAAATGATATTTCGATGGTTTAAAAATATGGCAAACAATACATATAGCAACAAAAACTTTGGTCAACCGTTTCCGTTAAATGAAATTAGGACAAGTAAATTTCGGACAAGTTATCGGTTCCCGTCAAAATTCTCGCGGTCAATTTAGTTCAACTCGCTGACACGCTCGCAAGTGCAGCGCTAGTGCACATGCGAATTATCAAGCGAGTTTTGAGAATACCAATCAAGAAACTCACAGCGGATTCAGATGCGAGGTTACGAATGATGTCTTACAGAATCGCAATGCTGTGATCCAATGTATTTTTATATTGAATATGATAATATTATATTAGGGCCTAACCTTTTAAGTTAGTGTTTTTTTCTCACACACAGAGAACCCCATAACTTCTGTGATTTATAATATTGATCAGATGGTGGATATCACATCAAGTTATGACCATAGCCGTCAACTATCAGCATCATTAAAGTCTATTTATTTTGTGTTATTAGCATTAAAAAATACTTTTACAGCGACGTTTTTTTTTGTTAGCGAAAATGACCACTTTATCCGTAGTAACTTATCTTAAACTTATTTTTTTCGCTTAAGTTATGTTACTTAAGTTAGCTTAATGTTCAAAAATTTGTACATAGAAGTTTTGTTACAATAGCGTTCACGGTTGTTAAATAAATTATGAAAATGCTAAAATGCTAGTATGGAAAAAGTAATTTATTAAAAATTCTCCATACTAAACGTCAATTTCAGAGGTAAAATAATCCCGATATAGTTTATTCATAGGTAGGGACCTAATAATATTTAATGTTCCCTGGTGATTCTGTCTTATCTACATTTTTTTCAAATCATATGACTTCTTTAAAATTGCTATGTTTTCTGTGAAACAAAAGAAAAGCTAGATTTATATTTTAGCTCCGGTGACGATTCATCAACAAGTTATGGGCTGGAAAGTGAATAAAAGCGGGATATTATTTAATATTAGGTATTTAAATATTTAATAATTAAAATAACTTGTTTTGTAAAGTCTTGCATATGTTTAAGATGTGTATATTGTCGGCCATACGACACACATCACTGCTCATTATTTTAGATTTGGAGTAACAACTTTATCGTATTCTACACCTACTCACGCTGCGAAGTATTCCACTTAATTGTCGGCGAATGGGCGAAAATTTTATTGAGCAGTAAACATGGTTGTAATAAATCCCTAAGGTTCATCGCCCTCAATGTAATTTGTAAGGATTTTTATGAAACCCCTCGTCCACAATGCGCTTAGAACACCGCCAAGTCAGATACGTTACCGCGAATAAGCTCAAACGGTTCAGTTCAAAACTTTTCTCATAGCTCGGGTTATAGCTACTTTATTATGTCAACAGCGTAGATTTCAAAGAGAATGTTTACTTTGGACGAAGTATTTAGATAAAGTTGTATCAAGTGCAATCATATTATCATGAGATTTTCAACGAGATTTCTTTTTGCTGATGGAAATTCTAAGTCCATTTTTGAACTGTGTCAAAATTTAAATATTTTATATTAATTCAGTTTGTACAGTGGAACCTGAACAATTCGATAAAATTCATTAACGTACTGAAATCGGGTAACAGTCAAATTAAATGCGGAATATTTCAGATTTCCGGAGCGCGTTCATTAAAAATATTCTTAATTGATTTAACATAGCTGATGATAATTAATAATCCAAAATTAACAAAGATTCAAATTCAATATCAACGTGAAAAGCAATAAATCATACAAAAAGTACCTTAAATAATTAGCTTTTAAAAGTAAAAAATATAATTTGTGAAAGCTATTATCTTGGATATTTTTATCACTTTTCTAGAAGACGTACCAGAATAGAAAACACGTACAACTTCAATCAGGTAAAGCGTAAAGCTATTATCTTGGATATTTTTATCACTTTCATAGAAGACGTACCAAAATAGAAAACACGTACAACTTCAATCAGGTAAAGCGTAAAGCTATTATCTTGGATATTTTTATCACTTTTATAGAAGACGTACCAAAATAGAAAACACGTACAACTTCAATCAGGTAAAGCGTAAAGCTATTATCTTGGATATTTTTATCACTTTTATAGAAGACGTACCAAAATAGAAAACACGTACAACTTCAATCAGGTAAAGCGTAAAGCTATTATCTTGGATATTTTTATCACTTTTATAGAAGACGTACCAAAATAGAAAACACGTACAACTTCAATCAGGAAAAGCGTAAAGCTAATCGAATCACTTGAACAGTTGCACTTAGCCAAGTAACACGAATAGAAATCAATGGCCTTCAATACCCCAACCTTGTAAGTCCCTAACGCCCTTTCCCCGTTCCCTGTTGACAAAGGAATCGTCCCTAACCTTGTCCGCCCTTGACTGGAAACCCTCGGCACCAACAGGTTTTATGACTCATTTTATTAGGGACGGCCAGATCCGTTTCCGGGAAAAGCGCCAGAAACAAGTTTTTCAATAAATAAGGCTCTTGCGTAAAAGGATTAAGGGTGTACCACGAGTGTCGGGTAACTTGTAATGTGTTTCATCTGTCGTGGTGGGGTTAAGTGGAATAGCTATCTGAGAAAAAAAGAAAAGGTTTTTTGAGTATTCAATGGCAATCTTTCTAAGCTTTTTCTTGACATTATTTTTTTACATATAACAATGAAACTGTAAAGGTACCAAGACCACTTTTGTGTAAAATTCAGTAACATGGGATTTGATTTTAACCATCAGTTTTTTTTTGTACAGTTGAAACAAAGTGGTAGTCGTTCATGCAAATTTCTTATATCAAGAGTTCCTTTTAAGAAATGGAGTAAAAAAACAGATGTGTAATAAAGAAAATGAGCAGATTATTCGTAAGCCACTACATTCAGTGTCCATTTCTACTCTTATATTTTTAAGAGAAAATTCTTGAAATAAATCTTAGTATACAACAAAGCAGAAACCTCAAAATTGCCAATGCTACAAATCTTGCAGTTTCTCGCTTATCACGTACTCACTCAACTCAAACCGAGAAATTTAAGGCTTAAGATCCAGCATCAGCTATAAAAAAAAAACGTAAACAACAAGAAGATGTAAGAAAATCACTGTCTCTTTTTAGTTTACCTACCCATTGGATGTAAACTTTGTAAATTATTGTGTTGGAAAATGACGTCACTTTAAATGCTGACCTCGTTTTTCAAACTTTGTCGACTCAGTATGAAATATACAGGGAGAAAAAAGCAGCCCTCGTCGAGTTTCTTGCCGGTTCTTCTCGTTACAAAGTCTCCCGCTTAGGGTTTGCAGCCCGATGGCGCTTCTTTGACATTCACAAGTGCTTGTAACAGCCTAGACTGAAAAAATGAGTGACGAATTTCGTTTTTTTTTTTAAATATACTTCTCTGTAGAACGTACTAAAACAACTAGCTACTAGAGAAACGTGGTTGACCAATTTGTAGATGGATCGGTAACTTTGACGTAATAAGCTAAAAGTAGCTCTAATGTAGGTGCTCGATTTAATTACTGTAGATGCAGGGTGTGGTGTAGGGTTCGATTCCCAGCAGGGTATAAATTGAAATGATGAATTTTAAATTTTGTGACGGTTCTGGGTGTTACTATGTATAATAAATGTATATACCTACCAAGACGCTAGAAGAATGATGCTATTCTTATAATACACTCACCGGCACGGAAACTTGGCCACCCGGTTTTTTTGATATATATGGCATGAAATATTTTTTTTTGTTATTAAATTGATGTTAGTGAATAAGAAATTAACTTGTTTATATTTTAAAGCCTTAATTTACTGCCTATTAGGTTTTTTTGTCGAAAAAATAATGTTAACTTAAAATCACAATTTTTCATGGAAACAAACATCCAGTTTAAAAATCTACAAAATTAAAAATCACTTATTTGTATCGGTCCTCTATACATTTTAGTAACGCGTGTTTCCTCCTCTTGCCCTGATTACCGCCTGCATGCGATCTGGCATGCTTTGAATTATGTTTTTGATATCGACTTGCGATAGGTTCTCCCAAACGTCCACTGCTGCGTTTCGAAGCTCGTTGATTGTTTGTGGCGGGTTGGTAGATGATTTTATCCTTTTTTTAAGCATGTCCCAGATGTGTTCTATGGGATTTAAGTCCGGGCTACGAGCAGGCCACTGCAGTTTTTGTATACCGACATCTTGAAGGTATTCGTTTACACAAATTGCTACGTGTGGGCGTGCATTATCGTGCATTAACAGGAACTGTTCATATCCAATGAACCCCATATATGGTACAATATGTTCCTGGATGATCTCTGCGATGTATCGCGTTGCAGTTAATCGATTGTCAATGACAACCAACGCTGTACGAGCATCAGAACTTATTCCTCCCCACACCATTATGGAGCCTCCATGAAAACTAACTGTTTGTGTGGTAGTATTGGGTAGAAACCGCTCTCCTCTTCTTCTCCATACTCGTTCCCGACCATCTGGTGCTCGTAAAGCGATTCGACACTCGTCAGTGAACAGAACCCGTGCCCATTGCTCATGAGTCCAGTTAGCGTGATTTCGTGCAAATTGAAGTCGAGCTACTCGATGCTGTCTGAGCAGTTCTGGACCGCGTGCTGGTCTGCGTGCCCTTAAATTCACTTCCTCCATACGTCTTCTTATTGTACGCTCGCTTACATTAACACCTCTCGCGATTTGGAGGCGCTGGCGGATCTCAACGGCAGTGAGATATCGATTTCTTAAAATTGCTAGGACAATGAAACGATCATCTCGAGCCGACGTGCATCTCACACCTCCACTACCTGGCCTTCTTGTGTAGCTGCCAGTTTCCCGGTATCGTTTCAAGGCGTACTGCATTGATGAACGTGGTATATTGAGTACATTAGCCACTTCACGTTGTGTGAGCCCTTCGTTGACTAAGGCTACAGCTTGTGCAACTTGCGCTGGTGTTAGAGGCATTTTTATAACTTTAAAACAAAATTAAGGATTTAACTAACAAAACAAAATCACAATCATTCAGTTACGCAACATGCACTTTACACAAAACCAAATCAGAGTTTAGACCTTTATTTACTCAAATGATGCGATTCGACTAAAAATTAAAATCAATTAGCGTAAGTCTACGAACATAGTGAATTACCCTCGAGAAATAAAGCAAAACATTTTTTTTGTTCTACCTTCATTGAAAACATTTGTTACCAACACATAGAATTGTTGCAAACGGATGATAAGGGCTTGGCCAAGATTCCGTGCCGCTGAGTGTAGTATGTCCAATAAAAAATAGGCTGACTCTTTTTACACACTTAGTGAAAATAATACACTGGCCTTCAAAACTTTTAAATTTGTAATTTCTCTTAAACAATAGAAATTAGAGTTTGAAATATGAAAATATATTTTTTTAAGACGGTTATCGATTGTGAAGCTAGTATCAAAAAACAACGTTTTTTAATCCTTTTTGTTTTGTAAATATTATGTCTTGTGTATTTTAAATTAATAACAATTTTAATAGTTTGGTACTAAGTTTTAAAGGCCAGTGTATTATAGCTTGAAGTAGATTGCCAGGTTTATCGGCATGCGGGTTCTTTTCGCGAGGTTCGGGCAAATAACAATAATATTTTACGAGACTGTCTTGACTTTTCTGCCGGAAGGGAGATAAGGAATGATCAATCGCCGATCGCTGTTCACACACTTTGCGATTGTTACGACTCCATAACGTTGATTCAAGCAAATTGGTCGTGTGAAATGTTGAACCACACTTTGTTTGAAACAGTTTTTTTTAAATATTCTTTTGATTCCAAATGAAGAAGCTGAAGCACTTGTGTGTCACAGAATAGATCGGCTGCTCAAACACAAAACACAGTATGGCACGATTTGATTTTTTTTAAATATTGTTTTAAATTTCCATGGTTATTGACGTTATTAGAATAAACTATGTCGGGATTTACACCATGTACCTTTTTATTTTTGAGTATCCGCGACCATGGCTCATGCAACTGCGCTGAAATATCGGAGCCTCAAAAATAAAAAGGTACATGGTGTAAATCCCGACATAGTTTATTCTATTTTTTACATTTGTGTTTCACCTGATAACGGTCTACAAACAAATAATTCTAAAAAGTTTAAACCTAATAAGAGACAAAATAGCAAAAAACAAACACAGTCTGTCTCAGAAACAAAATAAAAACAAAGTATGAGACAATGCGAGTTATGGTGTTACTACGTTTTGATTTTTTCTCTGACATGTTTTTATGCTTAAGACAGAGCAAAACAGATTTCTTCTTTACTTGTAAAATTTTCCAATTGTGGCTTACTGCGTTTTGGTTTTGAGCAGCCGAGATATTAGTACTACTTGTGTTATTGAAACCAAAAACAACAACGGTACCACAAACACCCACACGTGAGTCTAAAAAGAAAAGTTCGTTTTCCAAACTGACTCAACCGGGAATCGATCCCGAGATCCGAGAGAGAAGAAGAAACCTTATCAAAGATGTACATTACGTCACCGATAAGCCAGAAAAAAGGTGTATACTATAATTTTAGATCGTAAGCTTGTCGGTTCCACACAATGCATTGTTTGTGATTGACATAAGTTTACGACATGTGTTTTTTTATAGTTTATTGCTTATTATTTTTTGAGTATTAAGTCAGCGTTAGTTCAAACAGATTGAAAGTTTTCCATCTAAAGAGAGTGTTTCCAAGTTGAAAATCATTTTATTTTCTACTTTTTGGGGCTATAACCGCTATATTTGATAAATTAGGAAAATTATCTCCCAAAATACATAAACTCACAATCTGTGTCTAATCCGGAATGTCAACAATGCCATCGCAGAGCTATTTTTCTTATTCTTAATCTTGCTAAAAACACGAAAAGTGTGAAGAATTGTGTTGAAAGATAAATATCAAAGCTTGTTGTAAAATAGAAAATGTATTGTGGCTACAATACTAGTTCCCTACTGAATATTTTATTACGTCCTTTTCACAATAAAAATTGGAACAAAGCAGTTTCTTAACGTACACACGATAAGTTAAACAGTTGAACTACGAAAGTAGCTTTTATTGCGCACGGCATAGAGACGGTCTCAGGGTCAACATTTGTAGTCTGACGTGCCGTTGACTGTACCTACATGTTTGTTAACAAAAGAAAAATAATCGATAGTTTATAAATCCATGAATCGATACTAAACTTATATAACGCTGGCCACCCGCAACTTTTCCTGCATATTGACTGTGCTTGTGTCTGATATTTCTTTATCTGATTATTTTAGTTACCTCACAGAGGTGAGGTCGCTCCTAGAAGCCTGTGAACGCCTCAGGAGGCTTCTGCGCTTCTGGAAGAAGCTGGGATGGCTCGATTAGCCATACCGATGCTATGAGGTTTCACGCATAACGGACCAAATTGGTCTAAATGCGGAGAAAAGTGCCCATCACCAATACCAATAATACCTCTTTGGTATTTATATTTTATTGTTTGGAAAATGACAACAATTTTGGGATCCCACAAGATTTATGTTGCTGACGGGTATCTTATAAACGCCATAAACGTGAAGGTCGCACAGCTTCAAGTAAACCCTTATAAAAATACTGCAAAGTGCGCGAAAGCCTCCTTGCGAGGCGCACCACAGATAAGCAAGTAACGGCACCAGAAAATTAACCACAAAACCCTTGCCCCTATTTATTAAACGTGACAATTTGTCCCCTGTCTTGACAATTTTATAACCATTGCGTCAAACAATTTGGAAATAGAACAAACTACTCATAGCTACACTGCAATGTAAACCAAACCGAAAAACCAAATTGTCTTGACAATTGACAAATTGTCACGTTATTAAATAGGGCCCTGGTAAAGTCATAATGTAAAGAAAACTCTTAGGTACTTAAAACTCATTCAGCTGGAACTGAATAACTAAGAAACAGCTGTTAATCCAGTACAGTAAAGTACTACAGTACAGTGAATATAATGCCCAAATGATAAATTGACGTAAACATAGCCCAAAATTGTGCCCCTTGCGTAAACTCTTTCTATTCTTTATGAATCGGAACAAATATGAATGTTTATATCTGAACAGTTGCGAAACTCAACGCGGCATCGATCAACAAACGTTTTAACACCCATAAATCTATGATGATTTGGAAATTTCCAACGTTCCGTACATATTTTGCTTGTGTTTATTTATATGACTTTAACTGGGAATCGCTGTATTATGTTCTTAAACTTCTGAGTGTAAACGTTTGGTATGTATTTGATATGGACTTCATTATTTTACTAACATTAATTCGAATGCCATGCTGAAAATAAATTAATATCCAAGTGCAACTTGCAAATTCACAATAAATTAAATTCATATCGATCTCTATGGCAAAATATAATAAAATTTCATGGTAGGTACTTCGGGATCTTGTACTTTGTATCTTGTACATCGTTTAACGATATTAATTCTGTATGTTTATTCTAAACGGTAGTAGTAAAAAAGAAAAACCTTCAAAAACCTAAAAACAAAAACAACTTCAAAATTAAATATCTATAAAAAGCTAGAAAAAATATTCAAATCATTGGATTTTAACTTTATATATTTTCCATGGGTCAATTAAGTTATACGACAATAATCATCAATGTAGTTACTACCGAAATTACAGTATTTTCAGGATTCATTGAAAACTACAGAACAGATTTCAAATTAAATTAAGTAGAACCATCTCGCAAGAAAACTCTATCAAACAAAAAAATAAAAACCAAAATCAGTCCGTAAATGTCGAAGCTAGGAGAAGAAAAAATATACAATCGAATAAAGGACCTTTTAAATTTTTGAAATCAGTTAAAAATGATAAATGTCAAAAAGTCTACTATCGTAGCTATATGTGGTTTGTTAATTCATTTACTTCAACGCGTCACATAAAATTGAGAACCATCAATATTTTTGTACAGCAATCTGTCGGCGTTATACAAGGTATTACAAAAATACCCCTAATGCCGAATATGGTACATAGGGACCATCAAACTAATCAACTTTTACTCTGGGACCAACTCTGAAATCGCGAAAAAAAATCAGCTGTTTTATACAAAATTTAAAATCGAAAATATCAAAATATATGAAACAGCTAATTTTTTTTCGCGATTTCAGAGTTGGTCCCATAATTAAAGTTCTTCAGTTTCAGTTCTTCAGTTCTACAGGTCGCATTTCTCAATCGATTCTCGTAAAATCTTGTAAGCAAGTTCTATAATTATAATATACTTTTTTGTGCATTCAGTTTTTTGAAACTTTTCGATACGGCGGAGATATGAGAAACATAATATTTCAGCCATGTCGAAAGAAATCAAAAATGTCACAAAAACGCGAGGTCTACAGCTCTACAGAGCCACTAGTCATTTTCGTGCGGTTTTTCGAAGAACCCCAATATCAAACTGAAGCATCAATCGATGCAGACCGATATCTGCTGGACTACTACTTTTCGTCGGGAAACTCGATTTATCTCCCAGTAATGTACTCACTCAATCTTGTTTTAAATATTTGCTTTGATCGATCGACCTTATGGAGCTTTTAGAAGACAGATTTAGGGCGAGTAAGTACTGGTGCATAATATTGGATTATAGATAAACATTTACCAATTGTGGCAGTAGTTCCTTCGGTAGATTCTCATAAAGTCAAAAAAGTTTTTTTTTGAAATATATTTTTACCCCCTTACTAATAAAGATTGTATAGCAGATGTACAAGTTACACAGTTATTAAATTTTGATATTTCGCATTCACAATGTTATTTTACCGAGCGACTCGGCCTAATGCACTGACCAATTATGCTACCGAGCGACTCGGTAGCATAATTGGTCAGTGCATTGGGCCGGAATCGAGTTGCGGGTTCGAGTCCCGTCTGAGGTGCTACGGGTGAGTCGATTTTTTCTAGTATTTTTTCTAATATTATTTATTTTAAGTTACACAGTGTTTTGTCCCTTTCTTTTAAATGTCAAACTTGACGACTTTGTCAACCTCCATGGTCGAGTGGCTTTGTACACCGGTTTACAAGGTGTCGCCATCGCTGAGGTCCCGGGTTTGAACCCCGGTAGGGTCAATTTAGAAAACGAACTTTTCTATATTGGCTCAGTTCTGGGTGTTTGTGATACCACCGTTGTCTCTGATTTCCATAACATAAGTGCTTTCTTACTTTGGAATCGGAGCAATGTATGTGATGTTGTCATTTAAAAAAACCTAAATAGTTTGACAGAGAGTCACCACTGTGTAACTTATACATCTGCTATACAATCTTTATTAGTGAGAAGGTTAATGTCAGAATTTATTCGAAAACCTATAGTCGGTCAAGTTATGTAACATGTTGAACATGAGAATACCCCTATCAGATAATGTTTGATACGCATTGATAGGTTGAAGAAGGCTTTGACGTGAACACGTCTGAAACTTGGAAAATCAGCTCCAGTTTGATTATTCAAAACATAAATCCAACAAACATGCAGTTTGATTATTCAAAATACTGAAAAATAATATATATTTTTCATACCGATGCGTATAGAGTGATGAATTGCGCACCTCTTTTATAATTATAACAATCTGTTTGAAGTGATCAGTCGATTAATCGAAATCGGAAAATTTTAATTGCGTCGACATTTCCGCTGTGAAATTAATGATGCGATGCTTACTGTTCATCTGTTGCGATGCGAATCACTGTACTCATGTATAAACAAACAAGTTTAAAATCCGATTATTGCATGCATTCCGGTCGGTCTGTTTTTTTTAAATCAATCCCGAGCGATCGACATTGGAAGTGTGTCACATTTTTTCCATATTCTAGGATAAATACTACCATGTTTCGACATCATGATTGATGGATTACTAATATAATTTATGATTGACAAAGTTTAGAAGTAAATTATTATTGTTTACTACCTATTTGTCATACTTTTTATAGAAAGGTGTGTTAATTGAAAACCAATAAACTAACTTAGCTAAAAACGTAAACTATGCTAAAGTTGTACTTATTGCTTAAGTAAAAAAAGAGTAATAAATAATTTCATCCTAACCACTTATTTTATAAAATTCACAAGGATGTATAAATTCCTGCGAGAATTATACAACGTGTTACAAAAATGCCCCTAATGCCGAATATAATAAATAGGGACCATCAAACTGCACAACTTTTACTATGGGACCAACTTTGAAATCGCGAAAAAAAATCGGCTGTTTCATACAAAAATTAATTACGAAAATATCAAAACGTATGAAACAGCTGATTTTTTTTCGCGATTTCAAAGTCGAAACCGCGGGGATAGCTAGTCTAAAACAAAACAACAGTATGAGCCTTTCATTTACAAGTTACTCAAAATGGCAAATTTTAATGGCAATGGCTTCCCATATCATGAACTCAACTCTATCATTCATGTAGTCATTAATCTATGACATAAAACGTTGGCAGAAATAAGCTACAGCCCTGACGGAAAATCACATCAAATTATGTCGCATAAAAGACAGCACTTTATTACGTGTTGCCTAATAAATTTGTGTTGTGAAAAACACACTGTTACTTTGGAGGCATGCCAAAGTATCTCAAGTTCATAATTATGAAACCAACTTACGTTGATCTTTCTAGATTTGAAATGAGGTTCTAGCGTTAAGAAAGAGATTGAGGACAATGGTTCTTGCAAGCGTCAAGTGTATATGGTCAGTAATTGTTCAAGAATAGTACATAATAAAGACTCCTTGATTAAATACCTTCAGCACACTTTTTCGTATTCTGTGTCTTAAAGTCAAAGTTTGGCAAATTCAAGTCAATTTGGATTTCTTGTTTGGATCGCATTTTTAAAGAACTTTATTGATCCCATAACGTCAATCCATGCTACTGTGACTGTATTCGTTTATCAATGGTTGTCCATACTCTTATCGTGTTTTAAAACAACCAGTTCCAAGTTCGTTCAAACCGCATCAAGAACTGTTTACAAGAAGTTGTCTCCTTGTAAACATTGGAGCTACTAACATCTGACTCGGGTCACGCAAATAACTGTCAAAAGCAAATGCATTAGTAGTCCAGTAGACACATAACGTGACGTCACCGATGGAAGTATTGGGTTCAACATTCACCCGACCCATAAACCATGGGGTTACAAAAAGGATTTTATGTTTGACTTCCATGAATGATTTATTTTCCAACAAGAAAATTACAAATGACTGATGTTCTGTGGGGATTATTCAAGCAAATAATAAGCTTTTAGAAAAAGGAACTTGTCACGTTTGACGATTGTTCTTAATAACAAAACATTATGTTTGAGTTCTTATTTGACTTAAAAAACTTAAAGTTAAGTTTAAGGGATCTTTACCTGGAGATCTTATGTTCATGATGCAAATAGACCCCAAGACAGTCCTAGGAGAATTCGAATTTTGATACAGGGGTATTTTTCAGTCACAAAGTCCAAAGTCCAAACTTTGAGGATGTGTTTAGTCCTTAAAGTTATGAAAAAGCAAAATATTCAATTGGCAAAAAAATATTTATGAATCGACCTATGTTTCATACAGAAAGTTGTTCAGTAACATGGACTGACCAATTCCTCGATGTTTGGCTAATGACTGAAAAATAACCTTGTATTCTCAATATTTTTTCGGCAATTGAATACTGTGATATGTAGTGAAACATGACAAATTAATTAAGAATCGAAATAATAGACGATCGGAGAGGTTACGTACTTATTTAAAAGCAAATTGATAGAAGGTTTAAGGTTACAATAATTGTTGTCAGTCTTTGTGACTTCTTACGAATGCAGGGGACATTTGTAGTGAACTATAAAACGGCACTAACCCACGCCCCTATTACGTCAAATAGGGATTTTATATCCCGATCGAATCAACCTCTGACGCTACTTTTGTGGGATTGTCCAGTTACCAGTTTTTATGTCTGTATAAAGCTACTGTTTTTGGCTGAAATAATTTTTCTTTTTTTGTGAAAAATGCTGGATCCCATACCATAAATATATTACAAAGGAAATAATTTGCTACTACGAATAGGATGCAATAGGGTGAGATTAATTTCAATGGAAACCACTCTTTGGGAATCGCTTAATTATTTTAAGTCGTAACTATAGATACAATTAGAAATCAACTTTTTTCTGCATTAGTAAAAAATATTTAAACAAAAATACCCAATAATACTGTGGCACTTAATAGTGCCAATGAGAAATGAAAATAAATTTATAATAATTTTATATACCTTTTGAAAAATCCCATAATTACTAATATTTCTTCTGAATATTTTGTGATCAGAAGAAGGGCTATTTGGAAAAACAACCAACATCAGTTTCAGCTTTTACAGGAGAAGGAGAAAACAAAAATGTTTATAAAATCAAAGGCATGTGCTGTTCTTCCCAAATCTAGAACGATTTCACTTTGACATTGACATGACTACCTACCAGGGGCCGTCCCGGCTAACGCATTGATCCTCGTCTGTCGGGCTTCAAATTAAAACAGATAAATAGAGCCCCAATCGGGCCAAAATGGCGAACCGCAATTCATGATGTTACACGAACATCGGTATTTTCTAAATCACTTCGGCAAATAGTACAATTCGAAACTCTTTACTTCGATTTATCTGTTTTAAGTCGAAGCTCGGCAGACCCGCCGAAGTTCGAAAAGTTAGCCGGTAGGGCCCGTGATTCTTACTAAAAACTGAAAAGTTCAGGGATTGACTTTTCCATAGACAACAAAGTAACGTTTTTTGACATTGGTTATTTTATTAAATTTAGATTTTTCGCATTCACAATGCTATTTTTATATTAAGATAAATAATATTAGAAAAAATACTAGAAAAAATCGACTCACCCGCAGCACCTCAGATGGGACTCGAACCCGCACCCTTGAGCTTCCGGCCCAATGCACTGACCAATTATGCTACCGAGTCGCTCGGTCCCGTCTGAGGTGCTACGGGTGAGTCGATTTTTTCTAGTATTTTTTCTAATATTGGTTATTTTTCAAATAGCCCTTCTATATAAACATTCTGTACCTACTTATTACTACTTATATACTTATTCTGTACTTATTATAGAAAACCCTTGCAGTGTCAAGGTTGTACACTTGGGTTGACATTATGACGCAGATAAAAAGTTATCGTCGCTCCAGCCTATCGCCAACCCTGCTGACGACGTCAAGGGTATTGACTTTCAAGTGTCATCAACAATGTTATGCTTATGTGAAGATTATGGTTTCTTAATCCATACACAGACATTTGTAAAAAAGATAGCGAATCGAACTTCGCAGCGACGATTCACTTAGCTGTGAATTGTGAATTTGATATTTTGAAAGTCCTTGATTAGCTAACTTACTTTAAATTAACGTATAGTTTTTAGAAGTGATTGTGATTTTTGAAATTGCTTTGAAAATAATATATTGAAACAGAATTGAATTTACAGCATATATTTGTTAAAATATTTACACAAAAAAGTCAAAAATAAAAAAGCTTTTGACAAAAAAAAACCTCTTTCAAAAACCCTGAAAATAAAAACAAAAACAGATTCAAAATTAAATATCTCTAAAAAGCAAGAAATGATGTTCAAATCATTACGTACGCATATCAATTTTAATAAAACCCGTCTAATGACGACTTCATTAGACGTGTTTTATTAAAATTGATATGGGGCTATTGTGGGGCTTTTAGATTAAAAAAAAGGAGTTATCCTCCAGCCCAACCATTTCTTCGCCATAATGATAATAGTGTTTATTTTTGTATCTTTCTAATCGAAGGCTAGTTACTTAATAGATATTCCAGAGTAGTATTGTTATCTATTTTATTATAATTGCCTAAATAAATAGTTATATTTAGGAAATAACAATGTGACTTAATGAATTATAATAATAATAATTATTCATACAACAAAATTACATATTATAACTATTTTATTTTTATTTTATTTATTTAGAACAACAACAGCACAATCATAATAAATTTAACTTTGATGTAACTTACAAATTTATAAGGCCAATATAGTTATCCGTGATATTACATGGTGAAAATTAGTTAAAAGCACACATTTGCTATTAAGTTTGAGAAATAACTTTCACATTAACTAAAATAACTTTAAGGAGTGGTGCGTTACACACAGTTCGAATCCGGCTATAAGTGTATTGTTACTTCCTTTCCCTTCTTCGGGCCACTGTCAAGGTCAAAAAGGGTGAAGTTCCCCGCATTATCTTGCAGATAAAAAGTTATCGTCGAGTCAGCCTTATTGTCTGGTGGTGGCAACGTTTTTTTATTAAACAAGCTTCCTTCTATAAATATTATAAAACTTCGTATCCCTTTTTTATACAATGCATGTCATCAGCAGGGTTGACTTTGAAGTTTTTATGAAAAATATAAAGTTTGAAGATATAAGATATAAAATAGAAGAAAAATAACTAGAAAAAAACGACTCACCCGTAGCACCTCAGACTGGACTTTTATTGTTATTGAATATTTTCTAGTATTTGTTTTCTTTTTTTCTGTTTTTCTAGTATTTTTTCTAATATTATTTATCTTGATATAAAAATAGCATTGTGAATGCGAAAAACTTAAATTTAATAATAAAGTTTGAAGAAAATAATTTGAGTGCCTCAGGGAGAGTGAAAAAGCTAAAAGTCCAGCTAACAATAAAATATTTCACTTTTATATTCAATAAATATTGATAACGTTTTAGTTTAAGTCCCATCACATTATTAATTAAAGATTTAATCAGTACCTGTAGCACAAACAGCTATCGAAAAAAATAAAGCGCGTAAAAAATAAAAAATAAATATTAATAAATTTGACAACATCACATACATTGCTCCGACTCCAAAGTAAGAAGCTAAAGCATTTGTGTTATGGAAATCAGAGACAACGGTGGTATCACAAACACCCAGACCTGAGCCAGTATAGAAAAGTTAGTTTTCTTAATTGACCCAACCGGGGATCGAACCCGGGACTTCAGAGATGGCGACACCTTGAAAACCGGTGTACAAAGCTACTCGACTACGGAGGTCGTCATAAAAACATTCGATAGAGTAATTTTATATGGGAAACTTGTACAGCGCCATCTACCGCTGAAAAGGGAAATGAAATTCCTAAAGACTATTACTCAATCTCATGCTATTACGCGCATTTTGATAGATGTTCATGCTAGGGGAGAGTTCATTGCTAGAATTAGTTATTTTTAAATAATATCCTTGAGACAGATCATATTCGGTACCAGTCGAAAATATCTGGTTATTTTTTTAATTTATGAATAATGTATAAGAAATTAACTTAACCAGATTCGTTAATACTATTATTTATCGAAATCGACAACCATAGGGGGTTAATTACGGCAGTTATCGTCCAAACGATTGTATAGAATGGCGGTGTTTGGTAACTTAATGTCCGATAAAGGCGGAAGTAATGCGTTTCCTATATCTTTAGTGTAGCTCTGATTGGACAACGAGCCTTAGCAATCTGCTTATATAGAAAATAGTTCACGGCCCTTGATTTATTGAGCAGGCAAATTAAGAGGACTGTAATAACAATGTTGTATTGCTATCTTTTTCCTTTTAGCGTGTCTAGAAAAGGATGATGAGAGAATTATGTTATGATGTGTAAGCACCTTTTTTTCTGATTTTCGTCGTATAGTTGTTTGTCACCAAGAGTTTCCGATTAATATTGGATTGAATAATTTATGTGGCCCAATTCTTATGGGGTTGGGTTTTGGACGATATACAGAGTGTCCCAAAACTTTGCACTTGGAGGGAGGATTAAGTACCTTTAATATTGAAGGTAGGATTTTTTTCCGAAAGAAGACTTTATTTTAATTTTAATAATAATTGGAACTGCGTTCAAAGATTTCTGATAAAACGCCTGCCTTAACCAAAATCGAACCTACAAAATATGAAATAAAAAAAACAATATTTTATTTTTACGATACCGTCCGAAACGGTTACCTCATTTGCATTATTTTTCTTGACTAACATTATCTTAAACATTTAAATTTTAAATATTACGTATTGTATCAATTTGTATGCGTTTTTTTTTTAAATCTTTGAATGCAGTTCCATTAAAGTTCCATATCTTCAAAATATAAAGTACTTTCCCTCCGTGTGGCAAAGTTTTGGTACACCCTGTACATTCATAGCAGTATTCATTCATAAGGAACTATGATAACGTGGTTTTGGGAATCGTTTGTTCAACTTCTGTTGTTATTTATGAGAAAGGTTATTCAGTTGGATAATACGGAATAAATGAGAATAGTTTTACGAAACTATTTTGCCGATTTTAGTCACCCATTCTGTTTACCTTTATAAATTACTTTCCGGATAGAATTCACTAAATTGTGCGAGATTAATGCAAGGCAATGACATAAAGTTGTTATTGAATTTTAAAAACTTAAGCACGGTTGATCTGGTGCGGGTCGTATTTTTCGTATTATAACTTAAGTTCAGATAAATAATATATTAGAAAAAATACTAGAAAAAATCGACTCATCCGTAGCACCTCAGACGGGACTCGGTAGTTTGGTATATAGCATAATTGGTCAGTGCATTGGGCCGGAAACTCAAGGGTACGGGTTCGAGTCCCGTCTGAGGTGCTACGGGTGAGTGGATTTTTTCTAGTATTTTTTCTAATCTAATTATTTATCTTAATGTAAAAATAGCTTTGTGAATGCGACAAATCTGAATTTAATAAATTAAGTTCACATAATATAACTTTATGGTTCCGAAATCAGCGAACCAAATTAATCTTATTAAACGACAGAGCGTGGTTTCTACTTTATTAAACTGAGTTCATAACTGTTACATGATCGTTTATAAAGAATCCTTTTAACTCGGCACTTCATAGCGTAATATTAAGAAAAGTTCAACATACTTACTTTAAGAGTTCAATTCTTCAATAAAGATGTTTATAGTCTGTGGAGAGTTTTTTTATCATCAATTAACTGTTGGTAACAGCGTTTAGTACTACAAACGATGTTACTTTTAAGGTTTCGTATATAAAGGCGTTAATTGCCAAAAATGTCCCATTGTATAAGAACTTTTGTGACCAAGTAATATTTTTATGTTAAGTTTTTTGATAATGCAAAATAGCTTTATCCTACATCGACCCGCAAATAAAGAATATAACAAAATGTAGCGCATAGCCTCTTTATCGTTACGTGAAAGAGGTAGAAGTCGACTTTGGGGTTTTATGGTATCCTATGGCTATCATATGGCATCATATATCCTATATCGATATAATTAGTGGTTGGCGTACGAGCCCAATATAATAGCGACTTAGCGACTAGCTTTGCATAATAGTGACTATAATCTGTATAGGTAACTCATAGATATTTTCTATATTTAAACCACGGACCTGAAAAAAGACGGACGTAATATCACACTAAAAAGAAGTGAAGCATGCAAGGTCCTACAGTTTCGTATGTTGTACAATGACCTACACTCACACAAATACACCCGTCTTTTCTTTTTAGTGTGATATTATGTCTGTCTTTTTTTCAGGTCCGTGAATTAAACGAAAAAATATTGAATGCATAATTATAATACGTTATCTCTGCATCTTTTTGCCTTCTTTGCGTCTTTGTGAAAAGAGAAATATGTAGCTTACTCCCGCAAAAAGTGTGCGTTTTTTTTTGCGGGAGTAAGCTACATATGTTTCTCTTTTCACAATGGTTTGGGACTTCCACCAAGTGACGGCTGATTCAATCAAATTCTTTGCGTCTTTTACATCAATTATTGTAACGAACGATAATGTGTATCACCGGGTGTCCTGACTAAATTGATGTGAGAGTTGTCATTTTTTAGCCCCGTCTATGGTGCCATTTTGTGAGCAATATTTGTTTGCAATTACATTTCCATAAGTTTTAGTTCGCTGCACCTATACGACCTTGTGCTAAAAATTTTTCAAACTTGTGTCTTATTATTTATTTGTGTCTACGATGGTTACCTACTATTTTGTATTCTATGACGGCGGTCAAGTTGTGTCAAAGCAGTTGGAACTTCCTCGAAAAATGTGGATGAAACTTTTGTGTACCTACTTGCCAAATTACTTCGAGGGTTCGACGGTTGGACCTTTCTGAACTTCGAGCCCCCTTATTTACAGTTTCATGCCCAATTTGGACCTTTTTAGTTCGACCACACTGAAAACTAAATAAAGTTTCTAACGACTTCGGAGGTGTAAATATGTTTGCCGTAACTTCACTGTATGCTATTGCAAAGCTTTTATTATAAAAATTCTAATAAACTACTTTTTATGACGACGACGGCTTGGTGCATCGGTAGCGATACTGCCTAGTGCGCCAAAGGAGACCAGAGAGAGAGAGAGAGAGAGCATCAGCCATTTTTAATGTCTACACTGCTGGGGCCTTCCTCATGGGTGGATAAGGAGGATGGACCATAACCCACCACGCGGGCTTAATGCGGATTGGTGGGTGTTAAGGACTGCAAATGCAGCCGTGACCAACGGCGTAAAGTGCCTTCCGAAGCACGGATGAGCTCGAGATAATACATTTTTGGTCACCCATCCCATGACTGACCCTTGCGAAAGTTGCATAGCTTCCGCGATCGCTGGCCCAGCCGCTTAACCACTGTGCCATCGCGCCAAAAGCCCTGGGTTCAAATACTGGAGCTCACAATATAATATTTCTGTGTGATAAACATGAGCATTTACATATTTTGTTCTCGAGTCATGGTATATTAGATTATTTTGCATTCTATTTTTAAGTTATTTATTTATATCAGTTATAGTACAGTCAAGCTCATGAATATGTTTACAATTTTAAAATGTTACACATATTCATGATCTTGACTGTGCAAGCTTTGCTTTGTGCGAGCCATCCAGATTTGTCGTTATTATTTTATTTCTTTGTTTGTTTATAGTAGCGTTTATTAATAGAATTTAAATGGGGAACTATGATATACAAAAACATAGTTCCTTGTAATTAGGGCGCAATAAAACTCAATTCTTCATTTGACTTTTATCGCTCATGAGATGGAAAACAGCACATTTTTTCGTAATCAATAAAACAGCTTTTATTAATATAAATGATATGCTAAACTACTAGATATACTAGGTATTAATACAGTTTTTTCATGTCATATAAATTATATGAAATTAAATGGAACTCTAAAGAAATGTGACGTAGACTTAGATTATTAACAACCTAGAACGATAATTCCCTAAAAAGCGCACTGTCAAAAGTGAGGCAAAATGAAAACTGAGCTCAAATGGCTCAGATATCAGATTCTTATCCTTCATAGGTTACCTAATCGTACCTATAAGAATGGAAATGTTTCAATTTCCCTACCTTTAGGGGATTAGTTACCATTTTATTGGATTTTAGTTACGATATGGCTCAGTTCTCTGCTGTATGAAGGATATAAATCAGAGAACTGAGCCATTTTGGCTCGGTTTTAGTCCCCTCACTTTACATACAAGGCTTTTAGGTGTTATTATTCTAAGATAGTATAGGTAAGCATAACAAATAAAATGCTACGTACAGATATGGGAAATCGAACATCTGGAGTGACAAGAAAAAATGAGCACACAAGATGGACGACTTGAAAGATAATATGCCACGTCACACACAACTAAAATACATAAAACCAAGTACCAACACACAACACGCTTTTCTGACTGAAATTAAAACTGGAAACTAATGATTTTAACAAAGACTTTTAATAAAGTTTCATAGCAGTAACACTCGATACATTTTTATTGAAAGGGAAACTTTAATTACATGCTACGTCATGCTCACATCATAATATTATTATCACTAAAGATTTTTATATCTGTTTTGTTGTTAAAATAACATCTACAAAAACAACATCTATAAAAACATGAGACAATAAAAATAAAGGTTGTTGAAATAGTAGACAAACACCGAAAATAATTTTCGATAAAGCGATTATCCGGCATTGGAAATTAAAAAAAAATATCAAAGAAGTGTATGGGAGAAAGCTATATTCGACGTTGTTTAAAAAATATTGAATAATATTATAGGTACTCTATTTGATTTGTTTGTATTGACTCTATCTGTTTTACTGCAAAAATCAAACTGGTAAAGAAATAAATATCTTGAGAAATTATGAAGTCAACTTACTTAATAGAGATAGCAGTAAATAATACTATGAAAGTAAATACAAATATCTTTATAGTCGCTCTAAGTTAATTTACAGACTGTCACGTCTTTTCAAGATTTACTTATATAAAGATTCAGTTATAACAGCCACATCCTAAAATGGTCGATAAACTAAATTTCTCTGCTTCAAACCGTTTGCAAATTAATTTATGCTTAGGGCCATTCCCCAAATTAGTTTGGCTACGGGGACGTGAAAATTGAGCCAATCGCTTTCTCATAAACCAATGAAATGAAAATTGTTATTTAATAGCATCTACATTGAGGTGCTCAATTTAGGAAACAAAATAATTCCATTACCAGTAGAGTAAAACACTATTATGGTTTTAACATTATTTGTGAATACCTAGTGACCGACATAAAAGTTAAAAACAAAGTATTAAATTTGAGATTTTAGCATTTACAGTGCTATTTTTATACGATACCAAATAATATACTAGAAAAATTCTACTCGCACCAGATCATTATCTTGGACGGGAATCGAACCCGCGACCTTTGGAAGTCCAGTCCAATGCTCTTCTAAAGGTCGCGGGTTCGATTCCCGTCCGAAAATACGATCTTGTGCGAGCCATATTTTTTCTAGTATATTATTTGGTATTGTATAAAAATAAAGTAGTTCAGTAGCTGTGGTCACGGTACGTAGTACTTATATATATTCTGTGGTCAAGGGTTACTCAAGTTTCTTAACTCTTTTAAAAAAAGCCAATATTACCCTGTAAAAGTTCCAAAACATCGAGAAATAAAATTAAAATCCTAATAACATCATCAGAAGCCCCCTACCCTAATGAAATCGTAAAATAAAACTGATTAATTTTTATAACGCCGTAATTCTTATATAAAGAAATACACGTTGTCTTCAGTGCCTGCCAAATTATAAAAACTTATTAAGCACTATTGATGAATTAAGTAAACATGTATAATGTGTTATTTCAGTGTCGAATAAAACTTATTCAGCCTGAAGCGTGGCCAGTTTTCAGCACTTCAGCCCTGTGATTCGTACGGCAGCGGCGTTGGGTGACGCACGCACGTTCTCTCGATACGACAGAAAACGCGATTACGGCGAACTTTCTTGTAATTTAATATAATTAATTTATCACTTATAAAATATTTATTATAAGGTGAAACTTTGTTAAAATATTTGAATAAAAATAATAGTGTTGAAAAAGTGACTGGAAGTGAATTTAAAGATTGTGTTAAAACTTTTTTGGATATTGAAAAATTTATTCCTTTTTCCTGTTGACCAGCTATTATTAGTTTGGGAATTAGAAAAGTTGTCGAGCAAACTGTAAGTAAATGGTTTATTTTTATACAAGTAAGTAAGTAAGTAAAAGTTTTTTTGTACCCTTCCTATTAAAGATTACGAGTTTGACAAATTGCTTAAAATTTTGTCGTAAATCATTCGGGAAGTTGCTGGTTTGAAAATATTTGTTTCGTTAATTGCTAAGGGAATGGTTCAGTTTGTATGGGCGCTTTGGCTTTACGTGAACGTTAAATATAATTATTAATGATTCTCATTTTTAATACTTCGTATCTAAAGGACATGAATTATAGTAGAAAAGTTGCCGCAAGGCTAAAAATGTGTTGTAACAAGCATTTGTAATATTGTAATAGTGTGGCTGAAAGAAGTTAATTATGATTGTCTTTTACAAAATAAATGAGTTGATTACACTTTTTAAGGTACTATAGGTAATAATTTAAATCGGCATTATAAAAAAAAACAATCAAAAGCAGTCGCAACAACATTCACAGCGTAGATAATAAAGATTCATAGTACAGAAGGCAAAGCGAATATTTTCTTCAGAATATGTCCATCCTTGTTGACAGTGAAAATTTAGTAAAAAGTAAAATCTTTGTTTTTATTTCATACCTACTTAATATTTGGTTGACAGTGGATACTTACTGGTATCGTGGCATGTTTTGAATAAGTTCTCATTACATACTATGTGACAAGACAACTATGTGATTATATTATTTCTTCAACAAAAAAAAAATAATGATTGATTTTTATATTAATAACTTTCTGGCGAAGAGCCTTCCATTGATATGATTTTTATATATAATTATATAAAAAAATATATATTTTACAGTACAAATTTGTTCACCAAAAGCCCTTTTAGATGCAATTTTTCAAAAGTTTCAAACATTCGTGTGGATTTCAAAATTATTAGTTATGACGTTTGCTGGAAACCTTTCGGAAAATGTAATGGTCATTATTGTAATTTAGAATTAATAATATTTACTTACATGTCTTAGATATATTTTTTAAATCCAAATCTAAAATAAGAATAAAACCAAAAATAAAAATAAGCTTCCCTCATATTTTTTAAAATTTCATTAATTATTTTTAACTAACACTTCATATGAAGCTTTTTTATAAAAAAATCAACTACTTTTATTAATACTATTAGTACTACTTATGATATAGTGGTTCTTTTGTTTTATTCTCGATCTTTGTCCTTCATAGAACTACAACTATGATAAAGACGTTTAGTATTGTGTCAGGGTATTACGATGTACCCACATCTGTAAACCCTTAAAGCTTAAGATGTTGTCGACAATAAATTATTCCGCTATCAAGATACCTATCACGGTGTCGTATTATTTCCTCGTCACAAAGGACTGAATGAAACGATATTGAAGGGCAATCCCTTCAATATCAATACCTTTCTACAAAGGAGTTATTATGTTATTTATTGTACGTTATTGTGCTCAACATGTCGTGAAACAGGACAGAAAAAAAAACTATAAAACACTGGCTGTTAAAACTTAGAACTACGAAATAGCAATTTCTCTTAAACAATAGAAGTTAGAGTTTTGAAATAAAAAAAGTTTTTTTTTTCAAGAAGGCTGTTGATTGAAAATTTATTATTAAAAAATAACTTTTTTAGTCCTTTTTATTTCGAAAATATATCTTGTGTATTTTAATAGTTATTACAATTTCAAAAGTGTGGTATTAAGTTTTGAAGGCCAGTGTATAAATTCTCTACTTTTGAATAAATTAAAAAAAGAAGTTAATAGACTTCTGAATTATTCGTTCAATGGCAGGTATTCGACCAGAATAATTATTGAAAAGAGGTATAAAAAAAGTTTTGTTTATCAATAGCTTAATCTAAATTCTTCAAACTCAAATATCTCAGTGAGTATATTACTTACGAGATTTTTTTACTTATTACTTTTTCTTTGTAATTACTTATTCTATCGATTGACACACACTTTTGGCACAGGCCTCTAAAACCGACTGTTTTCAGAATGGCGGACAGTGGTATGCCAGTATGGCGGAATGGTATGCCAGTCTTCACACACAAATGACCGATGGCTTTTAGTTTATTTAGCAATGTTTAGATAGAGATGGTAAATGGCAGTTTTCAGTAAAATCTATTCTGATTTTTGTAACACTGTACAGTCTAAACTATGTTCTGCATCGTTGTTATTATTAAATGAAAAAAAAGGAAAAGGTAACTACTGATTCGCTGTCAGGGAAAAATATTATCGAAAGATATTCACTTTTTATTTGGATCATTAACAAAGTTAATGCTGCGGCCATTGATTTTATAACATGTAAATATTACTAAATAACTATTAAATTCATTTTAGTTAGCAGGTTTACGTGATTCAACACAATAACACGCACATGCTACCCTCAAATGCTTACGTTCAATTCCATAAGCACGTGATAACGTTGCGAGTTGGAGAAAATATTTGGTTACACGCACTTATTTTCTCCCTTGAAAAGTTTCCCAGAGTCGTTGGCGTAAACTGTCTGAATAAAAGAAACTTATGTTTATAAAAAAACGGTCAAGAGCGAGTCGGACTCGCGCACCGAGGGTTCCGTACCATCATTCTGAAAAAAAACTTTACATAAACTTCTATGACATAAAAATATCAGATTTTTCTTTATGCAAACTTCGGAGAGGGGGGAGAACGGTATTTTTTTACATTTTTCATCAAAAGTCGAAAACTATACAACCTATAAAAATTGCTTGAGAATGTGCAAGCAGCGTCCTTTCATATGATACCCCATATGCCTTAGTAGCCTCACTTCGAATTCTTAAGACCCCCTTTCAGTCTCTGTTGCAAAAATATAAATATTTTTATTTCTCTCTTATTTGCTAAAATAGTTGAGAAAATGTCATCTAAAACATTGATAGAATTAGTAGTTCTCGAGATATCCAGCTGTGACAGACAGACAGACATACTGAGTCGCACCATAAGGGTTCCTTTTTACCATTTTGGTACGGAACCGTCCATAGTGAGCCTTAGGCCCTATTCCCTAATAGGCCTCTGCCTGCCCTATCTTGGGGACATAGGAAAATAATTATGTCAAGCAAGTCATTAGCAAATCAATTACGTAGGTACCTATTTAAACATGTATTAGGAGCAGTGAAGCAGTCATGCAATTTGATAGCGACTGTCACAGACGAATGCTTCTCTATTCACGCCTTGTTTACGATTAGATAGAAAGGAAAACAAACGAATAGAGACGCATAAACAATATTTTATTTTTGGTCGAACCTTTCCTTTAAAATTCGAACCGTCTTTAATTTTCATTATTAAATTTTTCGTTGTATAGTCTTTAAATTATTCAAAGGTATAACGAGGTTATTGTTTTCAAGAAATACTTTTGTGAGTACAAAAAATCCATTTTTCATAACTTCGTTAGACCCTTGTGAGAAAATGGGGCGGTTTTTTATTCACTGCACGGAATTTTGAGGTTATGATCATGAAAATGAACAGCTTTCTCAAAAACCGGCCAAGTGTGAGTCGGACTCGTTCCTTAAAAATCACCTTTGTTGTATGAGAGCCCCCTTAAATATTTGTTTTATTTTAATTTAATTATTTATTTTTAAAGTGATTTAAATATTATGTGAATATTTCTAACGTCTACCTTGTGCCGTTATCAATATTGAGCAAAAACAAGCAATAAAAATCACGTTTGTTGTATGCGAGCCCCCTTAAATGTTTATTTTATTCTATTTTTTATTGTTATAGCGGCAACAGAAATACATCATCTGTGAAAATTTCAACTGTCTAACTATCACGGTTCATGAGATACAGCCTGGTGACAGACGGATGAGACGGACAAACGGACGGACAGTAGTGTCTTAGTAATAGGGTCCCGTTTTACCCTTTGGGTACGGAACCCTAAAAACAATAGTGTCGAAATACGTCAATTTTTTTTTTACTTTTTATGATTGATTTATACAAAGTATAATCTTGATATAATTCGACTCGCGTTTCTTAGAAAAAGTTGTTCAGGCTGAACACACACTCAAGTTTATATTATACTAAATAAAAAAAATACTTGTATTGTTGTGTAACAAATAGTCCCAAACGAAGCACAAGTAGGTACTCCACAAACATGTTTTGATACGAATGTGTAGAAAAAAAAGAAAAACGTAACTCGATTTGGCGAGTGATCTCAACTTTTAGGGTTCCGTACCAAAATGGTAAAAAGGGTTGGTTTTCAACTTGGTTGAAAAAAAGTCTAAAAAAGACGAATAAAAACCAGCTGTTTTATACAAAAAGTAATAACAAAAATATCAAAATGTATGAAACAGCTGTTTTTTTTTCGTGATTTCAGAGTTCCTATAGTAAAAGTTGTTCAGTTTGATGGTTCGAAGAAACAGTTTTCCCATTTTGGGTTCATTCGTTTACACGTTGTATATGATTTTATTTCTTTCTTATTTGCAAAGTTAGTCATACATCTAAATCTTTTCCTATTAAGTTGATAGCATTAGTAGTTCTTGAGATATCCAGCTGTGACAGACAGACTAAATAGCACTTTTTCAGAAATCATCAAAAAAAATTACATTCGTTCCACTATTGGTCAAGAGTTGGCGCTGACCTAAAACTGCAATAAATATAAATTCTACTCTGCAGTTTATTTATATTATGATGGTACGGAACTGTTGGTGCGCGAATCCGACTCGCTATTGATAGGTTTTTTACTGATTGCGCCAGTCATCGGCTATTTTGTTCGACGAATTATTGTTGGCTACTTCGCGTTGTTTAGCCCCCAATTTTTTCTTCGATTTTGATTGATGATGTTATTAGCCTTTTGCTATGTGAAGCAGGATTTTTTTGTGCCACAAGAGACATGTTTCTATATTAAAATGTATAGCATACCACCAGATATACATTATTAGATATATTTACGTTTATAAATGGGAATAAGCTTTAAAAAAATGCCTTTTCAGCTCCATTTCTTCATATAGATTGACGAAACTGAACTTTGTAAGCTGTAAATTAAACAATAGCTCATTAGCGAAACTTTTCATCTTTTTTTTTTGAATTTGTCAACTCAAATCTTAAATAATCGACATTAACGTTGTTTCTAGGATTATCCATCGTTGTCCACGTAAATTAAGTTGCGGGCAACAGCTAGTTTATTACGAGTATAACAGTACCTATTTTTTAATATATTAAAAAAAATGGTACTTTTATTATCATAACACACGATATTTTATATTACTTACCTATGTATATAGTTAAATTTTTCGCACAACAAAAAGTGTATTGCAATTAAATTTCAAAAGGTTTAAATTAGAAAATATGTTTTTCTTTCATATCTGTTTTCAGCACGTTTAACTGAAGACAAAAATAAACGACGTTGAACTCTATTCAAAAGCACATTGTAAATGCTAATAAAAGAATTTCATTTCATTTCGGTGATTCTTATCTCGGTCCAAATGTCTCTTAGTATAATTTGCAATATATTTTGACAGTATTTTGCATACGAGATAATAGATAAGTCGAGAATCAAATTTTCATAAATAACTGATAAGGAGTGAGAAAAAAATGTGAATACTTGATTGTGTTTTATAAAGTACTAGTGACTGCCAGCGTCTTTGTCCGCATGGATTTTGTTCCAAGTCCCATACTAAATTTCTTCCAGTTCTCACTATTACACCCGTTTCAATATTAAGTTTCGAGACCAAACTGTAGTCCTGTACTCCATGTCTGTCCTACTCCATACCGTACTTAAATTATTACATTTATCATAATTGGTTCAGGCGTGAGAAGGTTGAAGACAGAGCAAATAATACATAGACCAATTTATAACATTTCTACACGAAAGAATTGTTCTTTGGGCGTCTTTGACTATTTTTATCTAAAAGACATTAATTTGTTCGACACTCTTTTACGACCAATGAAATGTTATTTTTGTTATCTTTTTACAGCAACCGACAATTGTCCTTGGGTTTATTTATAGTTTTATTACAGTATCGAAAATTTCTCAAAATTGTTTGTTGAGGTTTGCCTTAAAGTTATTATGTATAATCATCATTGTTGGGTATTGTGGGCATGTTAGTATTTCAGTACCAAACTTTTTGTCGGTTTTTATAGAGGTTTTATCGTTTCATTGTTTCATTTTTCTGCTCTATTTATAAAAAAATTGAGGCTTGGATTGTTGCCCAACAAAATATCTCGATTTCCTTTCTTTCAAAGTTATGTTTGGTTAATATTGTAGATAATGCGACTTGCTTAACTTCAAATCTTAGAGTGACTTTTGTTAAAGTTGGGATCACTTCGTCTACAGTCGAACAAGAAACCTTTTTTAATCGAAATATATATCTACGGTCCCTTGGAGCTGTAAAAAAACAATCTTCTATGTCAACGAAATCAAAATATACTTCATCAATGCTGCATATTTTGACTCTCTTACAATTCATAGAGTGATTTGTGATATTTTATTTTTAGATAGAAAGTGTATTGATTGCGTTTCCTCGTCTAGCTTAACTTACTATATTGTGACCTATGATAAGTTACTGCTCGTGTACACGATGCCACCCCACGCCGACACCGTACCGCCGGAGCACCTCTGCGTTGTGGGTATACGAGAAAGCTCGCCACCGTACCGTCACCACCCCGCCGCGTCCACGGGAGAACTTCATGGCTAGCAATCTATTACTAACAACTGTATGGTATGGTGAAATCAAGCGGTGGCGTCGCGGTAACGGCACGGTGATGGTTCGGTGGCGGGCTTAACGCGTCTCGTATTCACATCACAGAGGTGCGGCGGTGGTAAAATGTCGGCGCGGGGACGGCATCGTGTACACGAGCCCTTAAGTAGGTGTGTGAATTTGCGTTTTTTAATAATTGCTAATCCGATATCTAAATTAAAATATATTTTTTTAATCGTTTTTATTGTATTTGTATAAGTACTTTAAAACATTTTCCTCCACATTCAGAAATACAGTTAGGGTCACATTAACCGAGCAATACGATTAAATCATCTTTATTTAACCTTTTTATTACGTGGACGAGAAAATCTGTCCAATTTATTTGAAGCTTATGGCGTCAGATGTAACATTTTCTTTTGAGAAAGTCACTGTAGGAAATCCAGTACATTATTTTGTGTAAGCAGGATTGCTCTTTGATAAGTTTACGGCACAACAAGCAAGCTTTATCTATGTTATTTGGTTATGAAAAGAAAAGAAAATCTCTTTGCATGACAGTCTTGTTGTTTTTCAATAGGAAAAATCTATGTTTTTTCTTTCGAGAGTTAAATAAGGATACTTATTCTGAACTATTAAGGAATGCTTTTAAGGACATAGCTGGTCTGGTACGAAATTTTAAGCAACAGAAATTAGCATTTTTTTCTATTGCATTGATGCTGTACTTACTTATCGCGTTATTCGCTAAGGCTTTACGTTCAAGCCCTTTGTGTAATAAATTAGTGTAACTTTATCAAATACCATACTATTTGAAATTTTTGAGATTTAAGCATTCACAATGCTATTTTTATATAATACTAAATAATATACTAGAAAAAATAGCATTGTGAATGCTTAAATCTCAAAAATTTCAAATAGTTAAAAAGCTTTCTCATCTTAATCAACTGTTTAAAAATATCTGGAAAGATGTTCAGTTGAATGTTGAAGTTAATTCCTTCTACATTGGTGAGATGGCGCTGGCTTGCAGCGTAAGAGTTGATATACTAGAAGAAATTCGACGTTCCCACTAGTGACTCGGTAGCTCAGCGGTCAGAGCATTGGACCGGTTATCCAAAGGTCGCGGGTTCGATTCCCGTCCGAGAACATGATCTGGTGCGAGTTCTATTTTTTCTAGTATATTATTTAGTATTAAATACCATACTAATTTATTTATATTCTGAATTAGCTTTTAAAAGATTCCGTATGAAGTGTTATTCAAGCAGACAGTTAATAAATAAGAGTTTCATTTCCAGTACATACAAAAATGTAGGCTAACATGGTAAACATTAAAATGTCCTGAATAAAGAAGTCCCTCTGTCTCACAATAAGGGCGTTTGTCACACATAAAATAAGAATGAAAATTGTCTGTTCAAAAAGTAGGAAATTGTGAAAATTTCAGTCCCCTCACGTTCTCAAACATGAACGAGAAAGGGTTCTGTCATCTGCTTTGACTGTTATAGTTGGATAGATCCAATTTTGAATGTAAAAAATGCGACCTTCGTATATAGAAGGATAAAATGTTTGAACATTTATGGTATTTTTCGGACATAAAGGCGATTTAGTGTTTGGGCATAGCGCGTCAGCGTTTTAAGCATAAAACATACTGACTGATGTAGACGTGATAGAACACCGCTTGGGGCAGTAGCTTCGACCCTGTCTCTTGAGCAAAGGGTCCGGGCTCGAATCCTGGTCGGGGAATCTTTGCGTGATGAGTCATGCTCATGGAGAGTTAATTCTTATTGTATGTATTTGTACTTATCTGTAAATATTTAACTACTTGCACTATAGCATGGACAATTTTGTTTCGTTTTAAATGAGTCCAAAAACTTTGCAACGTAAAAGTGTAAGTAAAAAATTGCTTTATTTAAATAAACTTAGTAATAAGCGCTTTTGAATCGTTTGTATTTTTCTACCATCCGTTCCAGACTTTTTTAACTGACAAGAAGAACAGGCGCAAGAAACTTATAAGCCTTAACAGAAATTAGTAACGATATTTACAAACTTAAATATAGCGTTACCAAATACAATACATACAACAGGTTATAAACAACAAAGTACTTACTAGCAAGTTATTATATCATATACAGTAAGTATGAAAACTAACTAAAGTTTTAACCAGGCTGTGTGTAGTTTGGGAAGAAGTCAATAGTACATGTTTGTTTAAATTTAAACGATGTTTTAAGATTTATACAAAAATATTAAATTTTCGAAAAATAAATATAAATACTGTACGTTGAGTGGATTATTTGTTTATCAAAAATTTGACAAGAAGTAACACCAACCTGCCAATTAATTGTCAGTAAAAGAATACCAACTCCTTGTTTTAAAAGAAAATCTATAAAGAAGTTTGTTATGCTTGCCTAGTTTATTTTACAAGGTGATGTAATATGTTTATAACATTATTTTAATTGAAAAAAATATGTACCGTTGGCTTATTCTCAACCTACACATAGCCTGGTAGAAAGTATTGTCTTTAGTTAATTTACATGCCGTATAAGTTTTGTTCGAAGTGTCTTGGAAATATTTTAGGGCGAGTTGACGTTACTAAGTTATACGGAAAACGCGGTGCGGTGCCAGTACCGTTATATAAAGTTACCATATTTTGTGTTAAACCACTCGCGCAAAAGATATTGTGGAGGAAATGAGCTGGAAAATTTACATAAATCGACAGTGTATTGGAGTAAAAGTCTGCCATTTATTACAAACAGCGTCACTGGGGCAATACATAGACTGATGTTATGTATGTTGCGGTGTTATAAGAATAGAACTAAGATCCCTACACACATTTCGTTACATTATGTACATAATAACGTAGCTTTCCATTTCCACCCTTGTAATTTTTTTACCGTTTTCTTGATTAGACGGATACCTGGTAACGGTATCATTATTTTATGTATGAACGACTGCAACATCGGGTAGGAATTATTAATTACTTACTTGTTAAGGTTTTCCACGAAGAACCATGTAAATAGATTCGATCTTAGGTACAAATAAGACTAGATAATATATGAATGTGGGATTTATTCAACACTTTATTTTATGTGAGTATCGTCTTTCAACGCACACAGTAACGCCCACTCGCAACAACAAAGTCTAAGCCCAAAGCTTGTAACCTTCTCAACCTCACACCGTTGAGAGCGTTATTATTCGCAGTTTTCAACCAAAGTACTATAAATAGATAATACCTTTATTATTAGATTGTGAAACATTGTTTTACTTCCCGTGATATAAACACCTTTTATTCAATAATTTCCTACCCACAGACTTATTACGCAGTAGGTAAATGCATATTTTTCAGTACCCGATAGTAGATAAGTATTTCAAAAAAAAAAAAGAGTTATTAGTCCACTAAACGGGTTTACTTTTACTGATTTAAAAAAAGGTAGAGATATTTTTTTTACCAAATACAATAATAAAAAAACGCATTAACATCTAGTGATACTTTTTAATGCGTCAAAAGCTTACAACTTTTTTGATATTGTATTCTTTTCAGAAAAATATTCAATCCCTAAAAAGGGATCATTAATTTAAATACCTACTATGTTACACAGAACATTTCCCTAAATTAAACATTAACAATTAAGGAAGAAGTGAAGTGAAAACTCGAATATTTTACGGGAAACGGATGAAATTGTTGGACCGTTTTAATGCGGCTCACGCATTCGCTTTGTTTTATTAGATGTGCCTTTAATATGTTTCGAAAACGATTATACTTAGCAGGAAGCTGATCAGGAAAACAGCATTTCTATTCTTCATTTATTTGCAAAATATCAAATTAATGCCTGTTAGTAAGTAATTGAATAGAAGAGAAAATATTTGGGTTTTAAATTTGAGATTTTAGAATTCATAATGTTATTTTTATATAATGCTAAAAAATTGTATAGCTGTTTCATCTTAACCAATTGTCAAAATATCTGGAAAGATATTTCAATTGCATGTCCAGGTAATTCCTCACATTGATGAAATAATGCTGACTTGCAGTGTAAGAGTGGGAAGGAATTCAAAGATGAATAGCATCGTGACTCGGAAGCTTAGTGGTAAGAGCATTGGACTGGACTTCCAAAGGTTGCGATTCTCGTCCGAGTATATGATCTGGTGCGATTCGAATTGTTTCGAGTGTATCTAGTATTTTATAAAAATAGCATAGTGAATGCTAAAATATGAATGTTGTTTATGATCTTAGTAAATTACTTCTGCGAGGTTGTTGTTATTTTACAAACAACCCTGTATACACGCACCAGCCGAATTACACCCGTATCCACAAACATTACTATGAAGTCTCACAGTGCCCGCGGACGCACAGCGTTCCACAAACCAAACACGTAATACGTAAATCAAACCAGAGCTTTATTACAACGCAGTGCGTTCGCGAAGTCAAGAATCGTTTGAGTGTTGTTTGTGGATACGGGTGTTAACATTAAAGCACTTAACATTTTCTAAGAATTCTAAAAATACATATTTGAAAAATCTGTATGATGTTTGTAAGTATCGGATAAATATATACGTAAATCAATATTTTTCATCCCAACACTAAAAAGCGACGAGCGTTTTTATGATTCTTCAAATACCTAGAAGAAATCTCTGTTCTGGATAATCCGACATATATTATTCAGTGATCATACTGAGTGGCTTTTATAGTTTTCTGCGAATGTATTAACATTTTCGATTTTATGTACTCTCGCGAGAAGTTGGAGTGAAAATGCAAAATCAGGCGTAGTTATTTGTCAAGAGCCCAGAATATCGGTTTCTAGATCAGTCTCGGGTTGAGTTTCCTGTCAAGGCAATGTAGAAAATGAACAATAGAGTTGGCTCTGAATGATTGTTAGTAATTTGGTACCGTCGTAGTCCTTCTTTAAAACAGTGCCTGCCAGTGGCGAAGAGTGAAATTGTGGCGAAGGTAAGTAACAAAAATGTTATGATCTGCATAGTGGATCGGTGGGGTGGGATTTCTAAAAGTTAGTCGATGGTATTTGGCTTGTATGGACCCTTCGCCACTGGCCTATTGAGGTTAGGATAGGAGCCATAACAAAGCAAAGGCATTTTGAATTTAACGACCTCCGTGGTCGATTTCAAGGTGTCGCGATCTCCGAGGTCCCGGGTTCGATGCCCGGTTTTTGTGGATACCACGAAAACCTTAAAAGCCAGCTCATAAAGGACGTCAAAGCTATTTATGCTATATTGTTTTGATTTCTAAAAAAACTACACTATGTAAATATTTGTACTTCCAAAATTACACAGCGGAAACCAATGCTGAGATACTCTGTTGCTCTGCCGCCGGAACAATAATATCCCTGCGTTGACAAATGCTGATGTCGTGATATTTTGTCTTGGAAACTACTTGTTTCGTTATATTATAAGGTAATTATAGAATTATATGCTACCCAATAATACCTAAATTCGAACACTTTAATATAAACTAAGTAAGACTTTAGAAAGCAATAGAAAAGTAATTTGAACGTAAAAATGTATTCGGATATAAGTACTTAGGAAAACGTACCGACTTTTCTATTGTATATTTTAAATCAGGAAATAATAAAATTTGAAACATGTCCATTTGATTCCCTGTTTTTCTTTTATGCAAACGCAGAAATGAATCTCTACTACCTACTACATAAACTAATAAAAAAAATACAAACTCGTAAATATCTCGGAAACGGTATCAGTGTCAAAAAATTTTCAACTCTCTATTGGTACGCCAGAGGTAGATAAGAGAGTATTTACTAAAATTAAAAAACAGTCAAGTACGAGTACCTACATAAAGTAATGTACAAAAGCGTCATGTGTAATAGGGCGTTCTACCATTGATGTACAATGTTTAAAACAAAACTCGACAATAATGGATTTGTTAAGGAAGTTGCTGGCGGCTCTCACTAACAATGAATTTTCATACAACTTTGCTGGCTCCTACGAATAGCGCGGCAAGGTCGAAATTGCTCAAAGAAGGTTGTCAAAATAATTTCCACATTATATTTAAGCATTTTTAGTAAAACAACATTACCTAACAATAACATAATTATATCCTTTACAAAATCGGTTTACTTCAACCTGAACCTGAGAAACTGTCTGATACAAGGTCTGAGTGAAAATACGGGCGTTTTTTTATTTATTTATTTTGGCACATACAGTCATTACAACAAAAAAGATTAAAATAAAAGAGTTAATAGTTTAGACAACAAGTGCCCAAAAATAAACATAATGAAATATTGGTTACAGACTTACAGCTAGTTAAAATATTTGTGAAAAAAATATGTCAGGTTTGAGGACAATGACAGCGTTCAAAACGCCCGTAGATTTACCCGGCTCTATTAATTAATTAATCGACAAGTCAAACCTACGAAACTTTGATTCAATCAATATTAATTTGTGAATACTTAAGTAAGAAAATATACGCTACACTGCACCTAAAATTACGGTACTCTTTGCTTATAACATACAAGAATTCAAACTTACAAAGACTTTATTAAGCTAAGAACAAAATTATACTCAATTATATGAAAGGTAATTATTACCTACTTTAAGTAAGATTCAACGAAATAGCAAAAGTCTTTAGAATTTTGACAGAAAGTTATTCATGTGAAAAATACCAAATGTTAAAGTCTGACTTACTGAGAGCTAATTCAAAATTATTTTGATTAGTTTTAACAGATGTATCATGTAATTGTAAGCAAGAATATTATTAAATCTTATTATAATTATAGGTACTAATAATAACGGATTGAAGAAGTTTATAAGTCTTGTGATATTGAGTCTAAATATAATTTTAATTGGATCTTATCTATCTCTTCGTGAAAATATTTATCGGGCGTTTCATTTCACTTTTTACTGCCTTGCCACTAAAAGTGGATAGTCTGTGCAGATTCATCTAATGAATAAACATTCCACTACTTATAAAAAAATGTTAATTTACCATACGAAACTGGAATAAAATAACAAAATGAAATACCTATATCGTGAAAGTGAGAATAAATAGAATTAGAGAATGATATTCAAATACCGTTGTTTTCCACGTGAACGCCAAAATAAGTTTACCAGTTAGCAATAATAACTCAACCGACTTTGATGTGGTACTTTTGTATATAACGCTTTCTTCTAATATGTAAGTTAATACATAAGATAGTTGAGCAAAATCTAGTGTCTATTACAAAACTTTTGAAGTGTAATAATCGTAAGATACCTTCTTCTTAAAATTATCAGCTAACTTGAGCATGAGTTTGGGCATTTGCCGTCACTTCAACAAGTAAAATAAAGCATAATAAGTAAGAACCTTAAGTTAGTATATAGCTGTTGGCAGCTTAACTTAGTCGGAGCCCAGGGGTCCTACACTGAAAACCGAAACACGAAAAAATCGGATGACGTCCGTTCCGCTTCGTGATTTTATTAGCTCAAGAATAAGGTCCAAATATTGATGCTTAAAAGTGACCGGATCTCTTTACATGTTTAAAGTCCCAGCACAATGTAGTCGAATGTTTGCAAGAGATGAGGATTCCAACACGTACTTGAGAATTCCAAAAGTAGGTACTTAAATACCTTGACGACCTCCTTGGTCGAGTGGCTTTGTGCATCGGTTTTCAAGGTGTCGCCATCTCTGAGGTCCCAGGTTCGATCCCCGGTTGTGCCAATTTAGAAAACGAACTTTTCTATATTGGCTCAGGTCTGGGTGTTTGTGATACCACCGTTGTCTCTGATTTCCATAACACAAGTGCTTTAGCTACTTACTTTGGAATCGGAGCAATGTATGTGATGTTGTCAAATATTTATTTATTTATTTATTATTTCTTTAAATACCCTTATTTTTTTAAGTACATGTATCTAAAAATGAAATGGTATCAGACCACGTCACTGAATATAAAAGTTAAAAATTAATAGTTTGAAAATATCAGCAAAAATATAGATGAATCCAGCAAACTCACAAAGAGCGTAGACGCATTAATTTTTTTTATGATTTACGTAAACAAGATAGTCTCTCTTGATTACGCGCGTGTAAGTCTATGAATGAACTCTAAATCCAGAAATCAGTAAAATTTTGAGACACAAACAAACCTCAATATCTTAACTCATTACTAAATATTTTAACTTTTAACAGCACATACTTGATTAGAAAAGGGAAAAAATACACCCATTTTTCTTTTATGCTGAACAACGAACATCGCATCGAACTCGTTTTTTTTCATAGTAAGACCTCAGTTCACCGCAGGAATTCCTCCAGAGATTATTCTAGATGGAATATACGAGCTCGGAACAGTCGTATAATTTCAGTAATTTCATACATAACTAGTACTTACGTAAAAGCTTTACTAGTTCGTGAAATTTATTTGGGGAGATAAGAACAGCTTCTGTGTGTTATTTTAGGAATTTACTTAAATATTTTGAGAATCCAATCCCGTTTGAAAATTCTGTTACATTTTTAAATTAAACAAAACGTTTAGCAGACTGTAGAGCCTAACTGTAGAACCTGAAAGAGGCACTAAATTTAAACTGTTAAATTAAAATTTCTGCTATCTGTAGCGTTTCCACAAGTTTGTTTACATTGTGGGATAAAAAAAATCATCAATAGGTAGTAGAGAAACGAAAAATACTTAATAGCAATGAGGCGTTTGTTAATTAAGAAGAAAACCATTTACAACTGTATCATTACAAGAAACTAATTCACTCGACTTGTGGGAGGAATCACTTGAGGGAAAATTTCGGGAAATTCCAAGACTCTTTAGGCGTCGCCGAACCTAATTTTAATCAACTATAGTTTCTTTTTCATTTACAGACATATATGTTATAATTTTATTTTATTAGAAAACTTTCAAACTTATAAGTGTATGAATACAATTAATTGAGTCTGAGACTCGTAAGTTAGGCAATTTATTTTAGTAATTTTTATATGAATTATAATGATCAGTTTTTAAAATAAACTTCTTTTTAGTACCTACGTTAGAAATTATTTTTAAGGCCCATTCCCATTGTCCCCTACTGGGGATATCGGGAAAAAAGTATGGAAAAATAAACTTTTTATCATTACATACATTATAAATTTAATGAAATGAACGGAACCAGAGATAATGGAATGTTATTAGAAATAAAACACTTTTTACGGATTACAGCGCGCATACTATTAATTCAGGTGTTGTTTTAGAATTATTTAGTTTGTATTTATTGGTTTTTTATTGGTTTTATGTTTTTCTAAAACAACACCTGAATTAATAATATACGCGCTGTAATCCGTAAAAAGTGTTTTATTTCTAATGAACTGTACGCGCGAAAGTCTTAGAAGTGTTTATGTTTGCATTTTAAGTTTTGAGATATAGTGTACCTACTTAAAATCAAAAAATCCACTATGGAATTAAGTTAAATATAATAATTCCAGAGTCGTATTTATGGAAACTTTCAGTCGACCATTGAAAAAAACCGCTGCCTTTGACTTTGATAAATCTAATTTTCGAAGTTCTGAGTGCAAAAGTCGCGACGATTTATTTTTAAACTCAATCAACTGTGATAAATTGAAACTCTTAATTTGTACGATTACGTACAAATGAATATTTTGATCTGCTGACTACGCGACCTACTTTGGCGCGCCGCCGGTCGCCCGATCGTTTACATTATTATGAAATATTAATTAGTTCTATACTTGACTCATAACTGTTAACTGGTACTTATCTATTAAATTAAAATAACTTTAAACTCAGTGTTTCTACTATCTTCTTCTACTATCTTAATCTACACTCTTCAAGACCCATACATCTCTTTGTGGTCCTTCGAGGCTTTACAGGTACCTATATAGTAAATTTTGTTCGGTAGCGAATCGGTTTGTCTGGCCTCCCACAAGCGGGTCTCACCAGGCAAATTGAGACGGGCGCATATATCGTGCAAAAGGAACGGTTATAGGTACCTATAATTTACGTCCACGTAATCTGTGGCCGTAAAGAACCATCACCTATTGGAAAAGTTTTTGGTGAACTTACTAAAAACTTATTATGTCAACTGAAACTCAAGAACTCATATTGCGTCAGCAAGACAGCTTCCTAAAAATCAAGCAAATCTGCACCAACTTCAAGAAAGACAGTGCATCAAGAAAAACTTTAGAATATTTGGAAAAAAGACTTAGTGATTTAAAATCGCAATGGCAGGCATTCCAGAGGAATCATGAGGTACTTTTGCAATTAGAAGATAGGAATATAGACTACTTTAATGATAATATTTTTGAACGTACTAAATCTCTGTGTGAAGAAACTGAAAACGAGATTTTGAATTTGCAAAATGACATTGTTATGTCATTTAGAACTCCTTCTGCCTCTCAGGGAGTACAGAAAAATCCTGAAAAACGGGAATTGAAAGAAAGCACTGCTTCATCTGTGACTAACAAACGCAACGAACTTTTACGTTATCAGCAGTGTAATTTCAAGATGCTGCGACGCGCCTTATCTAAATACGAGACTGTCACTATAACTGAAAAATGGGAATTAGAAGATGCCTTGGGTGACATTAAATCAAAATGGCAAAGTATTGAAAAAACCCACTTCGAACTGGATTATTTGTCACCGGAAACAGATTACGTTTACGAACACGAGTACAGTGAGCTAGAAAAGTCATACGATAATATCAAAAAACAACTTAACCATAAAATATGGAATAACGTCCATTATGAAAAAGCAACTCCAAGAATAGAAATTCCAGACTTCTATGGAAATTATACCCAATGGTCTTCGTTTAAAGACCTTTTCGTCGAAAGCATTCACTCCAATCCCTTGCTGGCCAAGACTCAGAAGATGCAGCATTTGAAATCCAAACTGAAAGGAGAAGCTGAAAAACTTGTGCAGCATCTGAACGTCAGCGCGGAAAACTATGACGCGTGCTGGGACATCTTAACTCATCGCTATGACAATCAACGACTTTTGTTTACATCGTACATGAATACGATGCTCAACCAACCAACAATACAACATAATAATGCTTATTCCATCAAAAAGTTACATGACACCACTGTGGAGTGCTTAAACGGTCTCACTAACCTTGGATTGGAGCTATCGGCATCGCATTCGATTCTCGCGCATTTAATTTGCAAGAAACTTGATAGTGAGATTTATGCCGAGTATGTGAAGGGACTTAAGGCCCCAAGAGAGTTACCAAACTTAGAAGAGCTTTTAAACTTTTTGGAATCTAAGTTTATTGCACTCGAAACTTTGCAAAATGGTCAGAATCCTAGATCGTCAGCAGCATCCAGTCAAGTACCAAATCAAAAATATGTCAGTCAGAAGAAGCCTACTTTTTATAACAGATCTGAAAAAGCGCATAAAACTTATAATTTTACTTTCTCACTTCAACGGTGCCCGCTATGTAAACACAATGGACACGTTTTAATGCAATGTGACAAATTTTTAAATATGACTTATGACGCACGGCGCAGCGCTGTTGCAAAACTGCAATTTTGCAAAAACTGCTTATACAGTCACAAGAATAAGGCATGTAACTCCGATAAACGATGCAAATTATGTAATAAGGCTCATCACACATTATTACATGAAAATAATTCTGAAACTTCGACATCTCAAACTAAACCACCTGCCGTGAATAGCATTACAGATGAGAATAGAGAGATTTTGCTTACTACTGTACAACTGAAGGTGAAAAATATACATGGAAACTACGTCACCTTGAGAGCGCTCCTGGACCAGGGATCTCAAGTTAGTCTCATTACTGAAGATTCTGCTCAATTACTTCAACTTCCACGACAAAAAATGAGCGCTGTTGTATCTGGAGTTGGAAGCATCAGTGGAAACAGCAAAGGCTTATTACAATTAGAATGTAAATCAATACATTCTAAGTACACTTTCAAAACTGAAACTTTAATTATGAATAAGCTGACGAAGAAACTCCCCGCAACATCCTTTTCTGTTGACAACTGGAACTATCTCAATAACATCAAACTTGCCGACCCTGAGTTTAATATTTCGGGACCGGTAAACTTACTTCTTGGAGCTGATGTGTACTCAGAACTGATAATGGATGGAGTCATGAAGAGTGAAAAGAACCTTCCTATCGCTCAGCAAACTAAATTAGGATGGATTCTCTGCGGGAACGTTCAGACCTTTAACTGTTTTATTACTTTAAATGAACTTGAAAACATTACACACTTTTGGGAAACTGAAGATATTAACCAAAACAATCGCTGTGTAGAACTGAATGAAGAAGAATACTGCGAAAAATACTATACGAACACCACTGAAAGACAAAACGATGGAAAATACATTGTTAAAATGCCCATGAAACCTGATTTTGAAAAATACTTGGGAGACTCGAAGCCGCAAGCTATGTTGCAATTTTTTCAACTGGAAAGAAAAATGCAAAGACAGAATCATTTTGCAGCCCAGTACAAACTTTTTATGAAAGAATACAAGGAAATGGGACATATGAAACCTGTTTCTACAAAAACTGAAAATCAACCACAAGCGTATCTTCCTCATCATGGCGTGCTGAGAAACGATTCTACGACCACTAAGCTGCGAGTAGTTTTCAACGGCTCCCAGAAAGCTAAAAATAACTACAGCCTAAACGATTTGATGTATACTGGCCCTAACTTACAGAAAGATATAATGTCGCTAGTATCACAGTGGCGACTCCACCAATATGCCTTTACAGCTGACATGGAAAAAATGTACCGAAATATCTTGCTCCATGAAGATCAACAGCTACTTCAAAAGATCATATGGCGTGACACACCAAAAGAGCCGTTATGTGAGATGCAATTATGCACCGTAACGTATGGAACTAAGGCCGCACCATACCTCGCCATGCGAACTCTACAACAACTCGCACAAGATGACGGTCACAAGTACCCAGAAGCTGCAAAAGTGCTTTCATCATACTGTTACATGGATGATTTACTCTATGGAAGCGATACAATAGAGTCAGCAAAAAACTTAATTCAAGACCTTATACTACTAGCAAAAGGCGGGGGACTTAATTTAAGAAAATGGACAACCAATGAGCCTCTTATCTTACAACATCTTACTGAAGAGCAGAAATCTAAAACTGTTTTGAACTTTAAACAAGAAAACTCTGAAAAAACTAAAACTCTCGGCTTAAATTGGAACCCACAAAATGACGATTTCTATTTTGACTTCAAGCAACCGCCTTCTCAAAAACATACAAAGCGCACGTTGTTATCAGAGATAAGCTGCCTTTACGACCCCCTTGGATGGCTGTCACCGGTAATCATCAAAACTAAATTGCTTTTCCAAAAACTATGGCTCGATAACTATTCATGGGATGAAACTGTACCCGAAAAAATCTATAAAGAGTGGGAAAAGATAAGAAAAGACCTTGAAAACATTCAAACATTGAAACTGAACCGATGGCTGTCGACAAGTGGTGACGAAATTGAGCTTCACGGATTCTGCGATGCCAGCGAAAAGGCTTATGCGGCCGTGGTATACTGCCGAGCTCAAAATAAGAACGAAGTAAAAATCACATTAGTTGCTGCTAAAACTAAAGTGGCGCCTATCAAAACAAAGATAACTTTACCACAACTAGAATTATGTGGAGCTTTATTATTGGCTAAACTATTAGAAAAGCTCAATAATACTTTTAAAGATAAACAAGTAACTTATCACTGTTGGACAGACTCGAAAGTGGTATTAGCATGGCTACAGCGTGACGTCAATAAGTCAGAGCGATACATCGCCAACCGCGTGAATCAAATACGCGCGATTATTCCTGTAACGCAATGGAGTTACGTGAAAAGCGAAGAAAACTCAGCTGACTGCGCTACCAGAGGTCTCCTTCCGTCGAAACTTTTGACATTCAACTTGTGGTGGGAAGGACCCCTATGGCTGAAAACATACAAAGGCTCTGAATCGCCAGATAAAAAACAATCATTCGTCACAGAGTTTGGAATGATTAGTAACTGTTGTTTCGCAACTAAAAATAATCAAGACAATAATACAATATTTAGTGCACTACTTATGAAATGCAGTTCTTTGACCCGTGCAATACGACTCGTCAGCTGGATACTTCGTTTCGTAGCAGCGACACGAAATAAAATATTTAATTGCACAAGTTATTTATCGAAACATGAGACATCCGCAGCTACGCTATTGATTGTGAAAAACGTTCAAGATCAATATTATCAAAAAGAAATAGAACTACTGAAGAAAACTGAAACTGTAAGAAAGGGTCCTCTGTCGAAATTAAGTCCGATACTGGATGAAACTGGTTTACTGAGAGTAGGAGGACGACTTCAAAATTCTACGCTTCCATATGAAACTAAACATCCACTTATTTTGCCGCCAAGTAAGCTGACTGAACTGATAATAGATTATAACCACAAACTAACACTACATGGTGGACCTCGTCTAACATTGGCACTAATTAGAGAAAAATACTGGATCGTGGGTGGCAATAAAACTGTTAAAAAGCAACTTCGACTTTGTGTTTGGTGTGCTCGATTCAAGTCACACCAAAATCAACAAATCATGGGCGAACTACCCAAAGCAAGGATAACACCGTCAAGGCCATTTACCAACACCGGTGTAGATTACACTGGTCACGTGGAACTGAAAATTAATAAAGGAAAGGGCGTACGAACTTGTAAGGGCTACATAGCCATATTTATTTGCATGGTGACCAAGGCCGTTCACCTGGAGTTGGTGTCGGACCTCAGCACCGAAGCTTTCCTGGCAGCATTGAAACGCATGTGTTCTAGGCGTGGCCGACCAAGAAACATGTACTCTGACAACGGTACAAACTTTGTGGGGGCTGCCAAAGTACTGAAAGAAGATTTTAAATACCACAAAACTTTTTCTTCTCAAGAATTTTATGATGCTGTAAATGAACTAGATATTGAGTGGCACTTCAACGCCCCACTGTGGCCAACTGCAGGTGGATTATGGGAGGCTGCAGTGAAATCAATGAAGTATCACTTACGCAGAGTCATCGGAGAACAGAAACTGACCTACGAGCAGTTCTCGACTTTACTTACTCAAGTTGAAGCGTGTATGAACTCACGCCCACTATGCGCTTTAACCGAAGATATTGAAGATCTTGATTATCTCACACCGGGGCACTTTCTAACCGGTAGACCAATCCTGTCAATACCATACGGCAGTGATGTTCATGATGGCAACCTAGATCTACGCAACCGCTGGAAACTGGTCGACCAAATGAATTTACATTTGTGGAAACGCTGGTCACAAGAGTATTTGCAACAACTGCAAATACGTAGCAAGTGGCAAAGTCCATCTAAAAATCTTGAAACTGGAGACATAGTGTTGCTAAAAGAAAATAACTTACCTCCTGGAAAATGGGCGCTCGGACGAGTCACTGAACTGCATCCTGGAGCCGACGGATATGTTCGAGTCGTCACCCTGAAATCAAAAAATGCCAGCCTGAAACGCCCTATCACAAAGCTTGCAAGATTGCCTATAGAAGAGAAAACTGCTACTTCAGATGAAAACTCAAGTCAAGCTGGAATAAAACAACGAAAAAACTCGATCAACAAAGGCTGTTTCGCGGTATTGATGACGTTACTATTTTTTTTTGTCGCGCCTGCTAAATCCACTCACTTGCCGCAGCCTAGCTACAAAATAAACACCATCGAAAATCAGCCTATATATTTCGACGAAATCGGGAAGATACAACTGATACACGATGACTGGTCACTTCTCATTTACTACAATTTAACATCATACTGGAACTCAATGATTCGTATCCAAGCAAACGTCGAACACATACAAGAAATTTGCAGCACTATGAAAAGTGCGCCCTGTGACGTCATCGCAAACCAACTACGTCACGAACTTGGCTACTTATTAGAACGCAACGACTTATTACTTACCACGCCGAAGTTGAGACGCAAACGAGGATATTTCAATGGCGTTGGGAACTTAGCAAGAACATTATTTGGTACCCTTGATGAAAACTTCGCTATAAAATATGAAAAGGACATCGAAAATTTGAAGTCAAACGACAATTACTTAAAACATTTCAACAACGAAAAATTCATTAACGACCAATTTGAAATAATGCACAATTATATGAATGAAACAAGATACGAAATACAACAACTTGAAACTAGAGTCGGCATGCTATTTGTTATGAATGACGTCAACGCGATGTCCCTTACCGCGAGCTTGATCCTTGCAAACTTACACAGAACTCAAGAAATGTTATTGAACGCGCTAGCCGACGTTTACAACGGGCATCTAGATATGCATTTATTTTCGGCTGAACAACTGATACAGCAACTTCACATCATATCTGGAAAACTACCGAATGGGTTGTCTTTACCTATTACAGAGAGTCAACAGGAAATAACTGAACTATATAAACTATTACACGTGAAAGCCCGAATAACGAAAAACTACTTTTTGTTTGAACTGCATATACCACTCGTCAGCGATGAAAAATATAACATCTATCGAGTGATTCCCGTACCATTCAAAAGGGAAGAACACTGGCATATGATAGCAACTATTACGTCATACATCGCCATAAATTTCGTGAAGAATTCATATCTGAACCTTCAAGAACAAGAACTGCAATCTTGTACTTTATATAACAAAGATAATTATATTTGCAGTTTACAACAGCCTATTTATAAACTACACAATCAAGACGCACCATGTGAAATAAAAGTATTCAATCAGAAAAGGTCATTGTCTTGCACTATTAATGAAATCGCGTGCAGTGATAAATGGGTCAAACTTCATAGGAGTAACATATGGTTATTCACGTGCTGCGACAAACACCTGTTACGGATTATATGCAGTGATCAAGTTACATCAGCTGCGATAACGGGAACGGGACTTATTGCATTACAAGAGGGATGTGCAATACAAAAAGAAGACGCGACTATTTACTCGTTCAACCATTTCGGGAGCGATTATAATTTAAAGACGAACGATGACGTATCGTCTCTTGACTCATCGATTAATAAAATAATGAATATCACATGGCACAACACGCAGCTCAAAATTGATTTTAGAAGGTTGAATAATTCTGAAGATTTTGCTAAAATTCAACAGAGTTTAATTGAGCAAAAACTGAAAGAACAAGAGTCACTACCGTCAGAAACTGATACTTTATCACTTCACGACGTTTTCCACTACTCGTTCTCTTGTGTCGTCGCGGGAGGAGCCGCTGTGTGTATAATATATTTTGTTATCAAGAAGCGAAACTTAAGACACACGAATACAGCGTCCATGCAGCAAGAAGTCACCGCCAACCAGCCACTAGAGATTGAGCTGCAAGAAATGAACACTGTGCCCGCGCAGCAACCCCGGAGTTCGGGGATAACTTTTGATTTTAATTAAGTTTTTAATATTGTGTAACTTTTTGCTTTATGTGTTTTTATATTTAACTTTACATTAATCTTTAGACATTTTTCTGTCATATTCATTTCATTTGTTATTCTAATGTAAGTAACTATAGATTTTTTACGTTTTCCCCTCGGGAGCATGTACGATTACGTACAAATGAATATTTTGATCTGCTGACTACGCGACCTACTTTGGCGCGCCGCCGGTCGCCCGATCGTTTACATTATTATGAAATATTAATTAGTTCTATACTTGACTCATAACTGTTAACTGGTACTTATCTATTAAATTAAAATAACTTTAAACTCAGTGTTTCTACTATCTTCTTCTACTATCTTAATCTACACTCTTCAAGACCCATACATAATTGTTTACTTTTTTATCCTGTTGTTCTCCCGATCGATTTAATTCAAAACACATTAACTAGAGGTTAACAATAATATAACAATTTGTTATTGACGAATGTTAATTATAAAATCATAACAAAAGAGTTAGGTATTTACTTTTCCATTTGCAAAATGTAACGAAATATCCGTATTAATTACAATAACTTAAATAATTTTCTTTGTTAAGCACAAATTAGTATTCTAATTAAAACTTTCGACAAAACCTCAAAGACAAATAGGTTAATTAGAAAGTAAACAAGTGAGTTTCTACTTTCTATCTAATATCAAAATAAAATTATGGAGTTTCGTGTTTTTGTTTACAGCCGAAACAATAAAAGCAAATTAAGGTTAGTTTAGGATCATAACGTTTAAGCTTAGAATAATAACAACGGTGGCAGATAGGGTTGCCAGGTGGTCGGCTTTAGCCGGCCATGTTTGGCTTTTTACCCTCTTGTCCGGCCAAATTTGACTGCGTCCGGCCTGTCCGGCTTTTGTTAGGCTTTTTGTGTGGCTACCGCGCGAGTCGTAAGTCGAGCGCATGTGATGCCACGCTCCGAGTCTGTTCGATCGCAAGTAATGCCACGACACGGCTGCCCTGCTCCGAGTTTGTCCGACCGCTGTTCGTAAGGCCGATTTGTCCGACTTTTAGAACATAATAATGTGCTTTAAAAGCTATGATTAGCTATTACAAAAGGTATATCCGGCTTTTAGGGTAAAATGTCCGGCCAAATTAATTGCCGAGTCCAGCTATTGTGTTTTTGAACCTGGCAACCCTGGTTCTAGAACCACTTTAATAATAAATACTAATGACAGTAATGTGAAGATATTTTTTTTTATTTCCATGGTTATTGGCGTTATAAGAATAAACTATATCGGGATTTACACCATGTACCATGCAACTGCACCGAAATATCGGAGTCTCAAAAATAAACAGATATCCCGATATAGTTTATTCTAATTTTTTTTTTTCTTACATGAAAAATTGAGTGGACATTGATTTTAGGTTATATTTTAGGTTGAAGTATAATTGTATTGCATTGCATTTGTGCCTGGAGTGGGTTTATTACACTGTATCATTGTAAATAAACATTGAGTTAATGGTTCTATTGTAATGAATCGACAGTCGGTCCAAGAGGATTCAGAAAATTACTAAGGCCGAATTTCGTTTGACGAAGGGTCTAGTCGAAACCTGAAGGCAGATTAATTGGCACATTAGACTGGCAAGCAAAATTTACCCTTGTCAATATGTACCTGTAAATGACATTACGCCTAAGTCTATTTTAGTCAATTTCTTAGTCTAGAGTTACGTGGTAAGGTAACTAAAATTTAAATCCTATATAATTCAAGGTGTCACGTGAATTGGCTGTGAATGTTATTCCCAGAAATGTTACTGAAAAGATATATTAAAAAAAATATACCTTTTCAGTCTCACAACATGAAAAACATTGAAGATATAGGAAATTATAGGATTGCGCTGACAATATTACCCATTCTTTAATTGAATGCCCCCCTAACCAAAGTAACATTTGCAAGTATAAAAAAAAAATATCAATCAAATCGAAAAAAAATCAAAAATTTCACAATCGCGAGATCCTACAGATCACAGAGCCACTAATGTAATAAAAAATATTGTAGAACGCTACTTGGCCCTGTGAAACAAGGCCCTGGCTTTGTAAATAGCGCGGTAGTAATCTTACAATTACTTAATTGTTACAATTACAATATTGCACACACCGGCAATCAAGAGCCGAGTAAGGTGCAATTGTTTCAAAAGTAATGCATGAAGGCACAATGTCATATCTCTAGGGGTTCTTTCATCTGGTAATCATTCAATGAAAAGCATCACCTGCCCAGCCCACGGTTTTCGATCGATTCCAAAATTTGTATTTCCAAACGGCAGATAATTTATCTGTCTTGGGGGTTTTTTTTTTCATTAAATTTGATATCTCTGATTAGCAGCTGATAGCGAAATATCAGCTTTCTTTTTCAGAATAATTAAATTTTTCAAAAAGAAGTTATCGACCGTTTTCAAAAAAACTTTGTACCATACGATGCTCCGCAAGCTTGTGCATTTTTTGACATCATTGCCTTTCGTTTATCTTTATTACTTTGGGAAATATAGCTGAATTATACTCCATGACGATCTGTTAAACATTTTCAATTTAAAAAACAACATGCCCTTATTACTATGCTTCCTTATTTTACGACGCGATTCTAATGAATCTTACTATTAATTATCATAATGAATGTTATTTTTGTTAAGTCATTGGATTAATGGTGTGTAATTGAGAAGCTTTCATTCAAATAATTATGTGCATTTGAAATGAGGAAGTTACACCACAAGGAAAATGCCCTCTCATTGTGCTTTGAGGTTTCGAGCTTTACAAGTCGTTGTTCTGTTGTTCTTCAGTCGTGAATTTATAAATAGCTTTGAGCATTTCATCCTTGCACCATTTTTTATTTTGACAAAACAAAACGCAGTCGTCGATCGTCTGTTGTTGTTTTGGTTGTTCTTTTTAGGGTTCCGTACCAAAATGGTAAAAAGGGACACTTATGGTGCGACTCAGTCTATCTGTATGTCTGTCACAGCTGGATATCTCGAGAACTTTTGTTTGCCTAACTATTTTGTAAATAAGAGAGAAAAAAAAAATATTTATATTTTGCAACAAGGACTGAAAGGGGGTCTTAAAAATTTGAAGTGAGGCTACTAGGGCATATGGGGTATCATTTGAAAGAACGCTGCTTGCACATTCTCAAACATTTTTATTTTATTTTATAGGCCGCATAGTTTTCGACTTTTGATGAAAAATTTAAAAAATACCGTTCCCCCCTATTTCCGAAGTTTGTTAGAGAAAAATCTGAAATTATTTCATGCGATAGAAGTTTATGTATAGATTACTTACAGGACAAAAAACGATGTCTCTAAAGAGTAAACTTTTTCAGAATGATGGTATGGAACCCTCGATTAAACTTAACTGTTTTTTTTTATTATAATGCACTATGTTGGCAGTCCTAAATAGCTGTATTTTTGGTTTGTGTGGCAAAATACGCAAAATTTTGCCACACAAACCAAAAAGGTCCCTGAAATCCTATTATCCTTGCATCATTTTTATTTTTCCAAAAAAATACGTAGCTGATGATGGTTGCCTGTTGTTGTTTAGGTTGTTTTTTATTTATTATGCACGATAGAGGTATCAGCCTCAGGCTATGATTTTTAGTTTACGAATAACGTTTGTTATAGACGTTGCCAACAATAAAGTAAACTCTGCTAATAATCCAATTATCTCTCATTCCGATTAGCAAATGATCGAAAAACTTCTGAATGTATGGTCAATCGATTTACCAGGTAATAAAGTGATATTTATTTGTGTTAATCTTGTTAATTACTCGTGTACTTCTAAGCCAATAAACTCGAGTACTTAAGGAAGTTTCCTTTGCTTTTAATTTAATACGGATCGTCAGCTTCAATAATTTACAATTAGACCGCAACCGACAGCTTTCGAGCCCATTCACTCATGAAGAGCTTACTTAAATTGAATTAAGCGGTACTTCGGAAAACAAGAGGTGAAGACTGTGCAAATAAAACTGTGGAGATTAAATTGTTACTTATTTTTTTGTTTGCTTCCGGCAAAATAACGCTGAGCCTTGGCCCTGTTGCTGCTGCACACACGTACACACGACAGCACGTCAGGTTATACAGTTAAACTGCGAAAACAGCAAAAACAGCATTTACTACGTAGGGCATAAAGGCGGTCTCAAGGTCAACATGTATAGTCTGAGGTGCCGTCGTATGTACGTATGTACATACGACGGCAAATATATGTGACTTGTGCTGATCGTGTAATGCTAGCAATAAACGAATTATCTATCTATCTAATATTCTATTTCTGAAGTACTTTCGATGGTTTAACTTTATGGGAGGGGTCCATTATCTGGTTTAAATTTTATTAAGGCGGTCTCAAGGTCAACATGTATAGTCTGAGGTGCCGTCGTATGTACGTATGTACATACGACGGCAAATATATGTGACTTGTGCTGATCGTGTAATGCTAGCAATAAACGAATTATCTATCTATCTAATATTCTATTTCTGAAGTACTTTCGATGGTTTAACTTTATGGGAGGGGTCCATTATCTGGTTTAAATTTTATTACTTGAAACCAGATAATGTAGTCCCCTCCGATAAAGTTAAACCTCCGATAAAGTACCTCAGAAACCGGGGGTAAGTAGGTGTGGTCAGGGTTACCATTATTACCTTCAAATGATTCAAACTCATAAAAAATACAGCCTGCTAGTATTTCGGTACATTATAAATCTAAGTATAGTTGATATTTTTATAACATTCATCTTGTGCCACATCTTTATTTAGTGGGAAGCCACTCCGAGGGAATTAAATAGACAATGAGGTCCCGAGGGATCCTCCCAGGCGGCGGGGGCTTTTCTTTCTTGAACGTAAATCATTTATAAGTTCTTTACTGAAGTATTTTCACATTGGAAGTGACATAATACGTTATGAATCTTACTGGTATACCATAGTATACCACACTATAGCATACTATAAGCACAATGAATTAATAAATATAAATAAATATTTGACAACATCACATACATTGCTCCGATTCCAAAGTAAGTAGCTAAAGCACTTGTGTTATGGAAATCAGAGACAACGGTGGTATCACAAACACCCAGACCTGAGTCAATATAGAAAAGTTCGTTTTTCTAAATTGACCCAACCGGGGATCGAACCCGGGACCTCAGACATGGCGACACCTTGAAAACCGGTGTACAAAGCCACTCGACCACGGAGGTCGTCAAAAAATTCCAGTAAAAGGCCTATTTTTAAATTCTTAGAGCTCAGAAAACTTTGGTAAACATTCTACTTAAACATTATGGTACCATAAATTGAAATTTATATTGATAGTACTCGACTCTGATTCTGTCTATAGCAGTAACGTCCATAGCGTAAATACTTAGCTATATGCAAAAGTCTCTTATTAATATTTGAACAAGAAGCAGGTCTTTGATTATTAAAAAGTGCAAAATAGAGAATACGCCTTTGTATGATTACAATATTGATTTCAGGTCTTAACTAAATACTTCAAAAGTAAATGAAAAATAAAATTGAATTATTCATAAAACCTAACGCTATTACTACATTTTATTCTAAAATTATAGTGAATAGGCATTCCTAGCGTCGCTTGGGTATAGTGATTTCATTCATAAGTATTTCAATTAAATTATTAATGTGAATTCTGATATTATCAAAGAGCAACGACGACGCTTCGAGTGTAGAGTTAAATTCATAATGAATAAGAATATTTATCATAATCATAATTTATGAACCCGCTTGAAAGTGCAAGTTGAATCGCTCTTTGATAATATCAGAATGTACATTAATTTAGTTAAAATACTTATGAATGAAATCACTATACCCAAATTCAATAAATTTATTACCCCATTTAGGAGCATTAATGAAATCTAATCAAAATCAGTTCCAAGAATGAACGGAGCAGAACACCTGTTTTCTCTCAAAACTGTTTTGCGGATTAAAATTGATAAATTAGATCATTTTCTCCAACGCCGATTGAAACTCAGTCCATTTGATAAATAGACCCATTTTGGTTCAACATTAATAAAGGATATTGAACTTTATGCGAATATCCAGAGAGCTGTATTTGATCTGTGAAATGGACCTGGACACACCTGAGTATTATTGACCGAATCTATTATCCTTTGGATGAAATTTTTAGCCGCGAGAAGTGAATCATTTTATCTAGATTTATGAAATGCTATTTTCTTTATATCCACTTTCCCTATTCGTGGTTTGTTATTTAGAAGTATAGCTTCCGTTTAAAACGATAAAACTGAAGATAAGTTTATGACCTGTTAGTAATAAGTTTCGTAATCAAGATGTCAAGATAACCAAGATAACAATTCGTAATCCAGATAACAATCTTGAAGTTTCTAAAATAAAAAAATTGAAAGCTGATACCAATCCTTTGCTTGCAAATTAGAATAATTGTTTTAAATTTGAGATTTTAGCATTCACAATATTATTTTTATACAATACTAACATACTAGAAAAAATACTACTCGCACCAGATCATATTCTCGGACGGGAATCGAACCCGCGACCTTTGGATATCCGGTCCAATGCTCTTATTCTTAGATTTATTGTTACAGCATTTCACTTGCAGGCTTATACTACGGATTTTTAATAATGAATAAATGTCTACCTACATAAATAAATTAAATAAATATAAATAAATAAATATTTGACGACATCACATACATATTGCTCCGATTCCAAAGTAAGTAGCTAAAGCACTTGTGTTATGGAAATTAGTGACACAATTTGTGGTATCACAACCTGAGCCAATATAGAAAAGTTCGTTTTATAAATTGACCCAACCGGGAATCGAACCCGGGACCTCAGAGATGGCGACACCTTTAAAACTGACACTTTACAAACATGACACGGAGGACATGATTACAACCAACCACGATTCAAGATAAATGCTTATTTTAATTACATAAACATGTGTCCATTAGCGGTACCCCGCAGCAATTAATTCCGAGTAAGGTTCCGTAACTATCTATTTAGTTAACACTTTATCACTCATTCTAATATTGCATTCCCCTTTCCCACTTAACATTGCACGTTATTACTTAGCTTAAGACTTATTTCAGAGGTTCCACAATTAACTTGTCTGATAGATAATTTAATAGAAATTCTGTTTTTAATATAAGTAACTAGAACTTAGTGCTAATCTTGACCTTAAAACAAGCTAACCCAAACTCTAAAATAATATTAATAGCTATCTTGCTGCTTAGCTCCAAAAATCGAGTGCATTAAGCTCCTGTCTGTATGACAAGCTCATTATCTAAATAGGGCAACGAGGAAAATTATGGGGGAAAATTTACAAACTCCCGAACTTCCTGTTAAAAATAAACAGACGTGTTACAAAACAGAATTACTGTTGTGAGTGAAAAAATGCAGCCTTATGACATTAAGCAGATGTCGCGAGGTCGATGCGACCGCTTAGTATTCCTGGCACGCGGAGGGTTGAAGCTAGATGAGTAATGTGAATTATGTGCGTCATACATGTAAGAGAAAGCAAGTAAACATTTAAGGGGTTATTCAACTTTATGTCGAAACTTCTTGAGAACACACTTGCAACAATTATTCTAAGATAAAAAAATATTAGGTGTAGTTAAAAATATGATTTGTATGTACGCAAATGCATAGAACCCTTGTTATACTAGGGGAACCCGTATTATTAGATTCCAGCTGGAAAGCCGGCGAGTTTGGGGCTCCCTTCCGCTCGTCCATTCTCGGACACGTTCGCCGGACGGACGCGCGGAGGTATACCCACTATAACCCCTACGGCCTTTCCACAAAAGATTTTAAAACACTGTTTAATTTAGACACTGTTTAAATGTGATGCCATCTCTATCAAACAATATTGTCAAAAAAGTGACAGCATCACATTTAAACAGTGTCTAAGTTAAACACTTGTTGAACAGTGTTTTAAAATCTTTTGTGGTAAGGCAGCTAGTGTCTTTTTTCTGCAGTGCCGCCAAAGGACGAGCGGGACCATGGTGTCAATGCATAGAACCCTGGAGAATTATTATTAACCCTGGAAACCATCACATGATTTTATTTTTAATTGTATGGAACAATGCAAAGTGACAACACTAGACGCAGATTAACTTTTTTTTTCGATAATGAATCCATCAATTTCTATGCAGTTTTCATAAAAAGAAACCAATAAAAATTTTCAGGCTAATTGAGATTTTAGCATTCTCAATGCTATTTTTATACAATACTAAATAATATACTAGAAAAATACGACTCGCACCAGATCATATTCTCGGACGGGAATCGAACCCGCGACCTTTAGATATCCGGTCCAATGCTCTTACCGCTGTGCTACTGAGGTTTCAAGCTTGTTCAAGAAATTGTCGTTTCAAGCTTTTTACATAGTTCGTCTTTGCAGATGCATGGTACCCCATCTACCATATTCGGTAATAGGGGTACCCACTTTTTTGTTCAGTAGGGGTTCCTTTTACCAAACACTGCAAAAGATGACTTATCTTGCCCTGATGGTTCCAATAAGACAGTAATGAAAACAAAAAACAGATTAATATTTAACATTCAAATTAATAACAAAATCGAAGTTTGGTTTAACCATCTCTCATTAACATTTCAAACGAACAAAGGCGTCAGGAACACAGGAGCGCAATAAATCATCTCATTTACCCCTTTTTCAACCCGTTCGCCCCCTTTTTCACCCCAGTAGACCCTCGACTGGACTGCAATTTGAACCTAATGTTTGGAAAATGCAGAATACATTGCGACAGCTGTGCGACTATTAAATGAGTTTTAAAAGTTAAATGAAAAATTAATTTAAAACTCGTTCTAGGTTTCCCTTGCTATAGTACTTGGTATACAATACTTAAGCGAACTGAATAGTATGAATACGGTGGAATGAAAAAAACTTAGCTAAATAACATACTAGAAAAAAATTTACTTGATTCTCGGACGGGAATCGAACCCGCAACCTTTGGAAGTCCGGTCCAATGCTCTTACCACTGAGCTACCGAGTCACTAGTGGCGTCGTCGAATTTCTTCTAGTATATCCCACTCTTACGCTGCAAGCCATCAATGTGAGGATTCTAAAATATTATTTAGTATTGTATAAAAATAGCATTGTGAATGCTAAAACCTCAGGTTGCAGTCGAGTGCGTATGTTTACTTTTTTTTGCACGTTTTTAACAAATTATATTTTCCATACTAGCATTTTCATGATTTATTTAACTACCGTAAACGCTATTGTAACACAACTTTTATGTACAAATGTTTGAACATTAAGCTAACTTAAGCAAAATAACTTAAGCGAAAAAAATAAGTTTCAGCTAAGTTACGACGGATAAAGTGGTCAGTTACAATGTATTTTTTTAATGCTTAGAAAACGAAATAAATATATTTTAATGATGCTGATAGTTGACGGATATGGTCATAATTTGATGTTAAATCCAGCAACTGATAAATATTTTAAATCACCGAAGTTATGAGGTTCTCTGTATGTGAGAAAAAAACACCAATTTCATAGATAAGGACCTGATATTTTCTCTTAATAACTAATATGTACAGAAACAATAAATAAACTTATGCTCATAAGTGTTAAGGTGCCATACAACTTATCATGTATTCTATTCTATTATACTTCGGATTCGTCCTCGATATTAGTATAATGGATTTACTTGTAGTACCGCTTGCATGTATCACCACTTAGCACGTTATTTTAAAGTAATAACCTAAAAGAGAAAGGTTTTGACTTAAAATAATTAACTGTCATTTTGACATTTCCGGTTCGAGTTCTCCTTGCCATTACTAGGCGCCAACCACTTCATTCGCTTTTCGTGCTTCGCCACGAACGCACGTATACAAGAGTGAGAATTCTTTAGAAATTATAATGCTTAGTGAAAAAAGCAAAAAGTTTTCAAGACGGAAGAGGACAAGAAGAAGAAGTCAAGACGGAGAACATTTTGATTTATGTGATGCGTGCTGCTAACTCTGGGCTGTCACTGTCACTAATTTAAAATCAAATTATTTGGTTACGATGCGAGCAACTAACTAACTAGGGTTGTCTCTGTCGTGTTATTTTATCAGTGATGCGTTACTGCTATATTACAGGGCAGATACTGCCACGATGATAAAACTATGGAATATTATTTGGTTACGATGCGAGCAACTAACTAACTAGGGTTGTCTCTGTCGTGTTATTTTATCAGTGATGCGTTACTGCTATATTACAGGGCAGATACTGTCACGATGATAAAACTATGGAATATTGTTTGCCGAGATTTAAAAAATGCGTAACTGCCACTCTGGGCCTTTACCATTTAATTATTTGTATGATGCGAACTTACCATACTGGGTACTTTCTGTCATAAGACATGTCTAAGACATGAACCAATTATTATTGCACTCGAGCTAGCCATGGACTATTTGTATGATGCGAACTTACCACACTGGGTACTTTCTGTCATAAGACATGTCTAAGACATGAACCAATTATTATTGCACTCGAGCTAGCCATGGACTATTTGTATGATGCGAACTTACCACACTGGGTACTTTCTGTCATAAGACATGTCTAAGACATGAACAAGATATTATTAGACGACGCGACATTGTAAAGAGCAGGCTGCTCAAAGGTTTCCACGTTGGAACCGCTACCAAGCACCATTCAGATGACTTCGTCGTCCGCCGAACCCACCTTCCAGGCAGGCGGCCGCTGTGCGGGAGCTGCAGCAGCAGCCCTGACAACAGCGTTGCTCATCAGGTATGAGTTTTGATATCATAGATATCTTTGGTGTTGAGTTGATCCCAAAGGAATAAGAATTGACATAATATATTATGTATTATTTTATTATACACATGGTTACATCTGTAATAAAAAACTGCCACTAATTGCGTGCATGAGCAGAGCTATAAATGCTAAAATTTATCATCAACTTCATGAAAGCAGATAATGAGCTATACAGCGACTAGCTGATACCTGATACCTCACACCTCTTATGTGAAATGGCTTCTATTACTATAGGTAAGCCTCAAACATGGGCCTGCTGATAGAAATTTAAATTAGAAATGGAATATTAGAATCCTAACATTTTATTATCCATAAATGTAGTTAATGTTTGTTGGTACACACACAGTAAAAAATTTAAACAGTTGCCTAAACAAGGAAATCCTGTGTTTCAGGCGCAAAGCAAATTTTGTTCTTTATCTTTAGAATACTCAAAAGTTCTGCCAATAGTAGTGCTAACATGTTGAAGAACTTGTTCATCACTAACTGATTAGTATGTTTATTTCTAAGCTATGCCCTTGTACAATATAGAAAATAATCTGTCTATTACTTTTCAAATGTAATTTGTATGAGTGTGTGCAAAATAATGATTCTGATTTTCAGAAATGTTTAGCCTCAAATATCAATGAAGCTTTAGGCAGCTTCAATTCAGTTTTCCAATACAAAACTTATAACACCTTGTTACGACAGTAATTTAAGACAGTATTTCGCACTTTTTATATTATGTGGGGCATTGCATAACGTTCGGTTATACCATACACAGTCAACTCTATTGTAGTTAATCGGCCGCAGGACTCGAATAAAACATTTTTAAAAACTGATTTATTGATTTGCTAATACATTTTGTTTAAAATAATTTTAACTTGAGAACAACAAACAAAAACGTAGTCAGGTATGCCACATGCTTTATCTCTGGCGGCAAACAAACAGCGGGACGCGGCGAGCACCATCAGCGATTTATTTCATCGGCCGCAGCAGACCCGCAGGCGGGCGTTACGGCCCATCCAAACAGTTGCCGATGATGCATTCGTCAATATTCACCTTCATCGTACGTGGGGTAAGAACACTCATAAGGATAGGTATTCGTGATGGTAAGAAATTTGTCTGTATTCAGCGAATACAGACGCATAGGCGTCCACACAGTCGTTTGCACCGGTAATCGTCAATATTCTTCAGCGTATGTGTGTAGAAGTACCATTTAGCCACGCTACGCAGGGCGCCTAGATTATTTTTATTTTTCTTTAGCGGACTATATGACTTTATAGGTTTAATGAAGGTTGTCATACCAGGTTTAGACAAAAACTGTTTAGAAGTTAACTTAGCTAAACTTAGAAAAATTGTTTTATATCCATTGTACAAAAAAAAAATGCTTATTTTGTAAAAAAAAAAAAAACAAACACATTCTAGAGATCCCATCATCTACGAGGTTTTATTATTGATAATAGAAAGTGATAGAAATACACAAATTCAAAGTCTTAAGTTTTGGGCATTGTAGTGCCCTGTATTTTTACAAAACTAACCATATGCAGCTATATATAGCTATGACGTTTTAGACAGCATGATTTCACTGTTTTTGGACATAATATTTACTATAACAATGGGTCTCAGAACATTTCTTAAAGAATTGATGTTCATAATTTTATAGGTATAACATACAATATATTTTTTTTTATACAGCTCCTATTTTCGCAACTTTCTATTCTATTACAAAAGTAATAGCAATTAAGTTTTTCTACATAACATATACGATTATGACTGTATGAAACAAACAAATTGATACCGGAATGACATTATATTATTTTATTACTTGAATGTCATCAATACTTACACCGACCGAATTAGAGACGACATAATTGTAGACAGATTTTCTCCGGTGCCTTTAAACAACGGGGTGAACTAGGGGACACTATGGTCAGGAATTACAAATTGCAAAATAACTGCATATCAATTATCTAGAACAAGCATTTTATTATGTGTTCATTAGATTTTTTGTTTTTCCTTATTATATTCAGTACTGGGTGTTAAGTATTCTAGACGTTATTCTTTTGTTTTTTTTTCCAGATTGAAATTCAGTAAATTCGAATACAAGTCGAATTAGGTAGTATAAATAAATTACAGTATAAACATATTTATATATATTATATTCCTATCATTTGGATCCAAAAGACACTTCTTTTTGGATTTGAGATCTTAGCATTCACAATGCTATTTATGTTTTGTATTGTACAAAGACGATTCTGTCATTATTAATCGTACAAGCTATTATTTTTATTCTTTTTACCAGTTTCTTAGAATAGATGTGTAACGATTGTGCTATCATGATCGTTACTACCTTGAACCTTGGTACCCCTTATTCACATATAAGGTTGTGGCTATTATAAAGTATTTACATCTTATAACTTTAAATTCCAGGGTCAGAAATTCATCGCACAAATAAACAGGATTTTACAACTTTATTAAGGTGGTATTATTTTACAGGTATATTATTTATAATATTATTATTGAAGCTTACCTGTGTGCTAATACTATCAGAAAGTATACAGTTTGGTAACTGAAACGGTTTAACTATTCAACAAATAATAATATAGACAGAATAGGCACAAATTTTCTCATAAAAGTGTATAACACAATTATCAGTATTAGACAATATGGGTTCATTATTGAATGCACAAAATTGAGCTTATCTCAAGGTTTGATAAAGAATTTAACTACGCCATTGCGTTAATTTTTATTACTCATTTATAATGGATTTCTTAGATTACTTAATACAATTTATTAAATATTTTACAATTTTGTTCCTTTTGTAAGAGAGTTTAACACTGATTACCTTGCCTGTTGCTCATAGAATGCATACAATATACAAAATCAATGCACACAATAAAATTAATTAATGATTATTCAGTTCAAATATAAAACATCTCTGCTTAATTTGACACAAACCATTTTACAATACCATCCTTACTTAACTTCTTTTTCAAGAATGCTTATTTATATTATAACAAACATTTCATAATCACTTCTTTTCCAATGTAATATAAGTAAAAGACTGCTGAAATGTAATATTTAATGATAGTGGAATAGGCTCGTGTTCAATTAGTTTTAGCACTCAACATACGCCGATACCTATATAGCCATAACAAAAAATGTTATTAAAGACGTTCCACGTTTCACGGCGGGATGTTCGATAGCTTCACTATCTTTACAAGATATTAAAACAAACATTTTAAAATCAAAAATATTTAAAGAAACATTTTTATAATTATTATTGATAAATAAACTGAGATTTCCAAACCAATCTTGCTCATTATTATCTTTTTGTACCAACCGTCTGTGGGTACATGTAAGTAGGTAGGTACCTACATATAATCATGTAAAACATTCAGAATTATTTTAAATGGTATTCTTTTTTAAATTTAAAAAACTAATACACAAGAGATGATATTTCCATTTTCTTATTATAATGCTTTCAACATCTACAAGTAAATCCATTATACTAATATCGAGGACGAATCCGAAGTATAATTAATGATTAAACGAACTTACCTGTAAGTGAAGTTCTATCATAATTATACGAGGGATTCGTCCGAAGATATTAGTATAGAGTCCCTCCCTCCCTGCTGATTATTGTAAATTACAATAAGTATTCGCCCATTAAGAAAAATGAGGAAATATCATACAATTTGGACTTTAAACGAAATGAAGTGGTTGGCGCCTAGTAATGGCAAGGAGAACTCGAACCGGAAATGTCAAAATGACAGTTAATTATTTTAAGTCAAAACCTTTCTCTTTTAGGTTATTACTTTAAAATAACGTGCTAAGTGGTGATACATGCAAGCGGTACTACAAGTAAATCCATTATACTAATATCTTCGGACGAATCCCTCGTATAATTATGATAGAACTTCACTTACAGGTAAGTTCGTTTAATCATTAATTATTACAAAACATATTAAACTAGGCTGTTCGCTGTAGTTCTCACAACGAATTACGATGCTAAACTATGCGTAGATAACCTACAATAAGGCGTTCGTTGACACTTGATAGGTTGTTCGCATTTTAACAATTGGTGTAAAAAAAAACCTGTTTGTGGTGAATTATAATCAAGTTACCCAATAGGTAAATAAGGTTCAACCCACGACTAGTGCTCATGAAAAAGTGATAGTGATAAATAGCACAAATACGACTTCTCACTATGCCTACTTTAGCAATAAAAAAGCGATGCTGATGCTAATAAAAAAATGTTGATCATTAGTGCTTTGTCTTTGTTGCTCTGGTTCATAATGCTCAGTAAAACGTATAATTTCAACAAGTTTTATTGAATTGTGGAAATTCGTTTATTTAATGTTTTTTTATGAAAGTAAATTAAATCTCAAACAAAATTAGCGAACTGAAAAAATAACCCATCAGTAACATTTTATCAAATCAGCCGCACGACACCTACTGCTGGGTATAAGCTTCCCCCAAGGAACTCCACGACGATCGGTCGTGAGCCGCCCACCAATCCACCGAATTCTCGCAACCTTCACCAGATTCGTCACACACGACCTACCCACGTAGTGTCGTCCGGTGCGATGGCGACCGCGCACAGGACGACGGCCCCAACGGCTTTCCGCCCCAACGGCCATCGGTTCTTCTCGCTATGCCAGAATAATAGTTATTTCATCCAGTACTTGCCCCTGGTACTACCGTTGGTACCAGCAGGAACCAGGTGGTTGGTACAGTTGATACCGTACTAATACTACGTGAATTTTTTTCGGTCGTGGTACACTACTCACGTGACTGGTAGTACTGAGGGGAAATAATTATACACCTGGTACTACCGAATATTTTGTCAATAAAAGAACACCATGTATGTAAGAACAATCATTGACCAAGCTAGTCAATTGGATTGAGACAGTTGCAATGAAAAGCTACGTTTTCAAGTAGGCACTTCAATAAGTTTTTCCAAATTATAACTCGACCACATGATTTCCCAAACATTTTCTTTTCCCGCACACTATCTAATAGCTTTGTTTTCATAGTTTCATACTGGCCCTTTCATCTTAACGCCCACTATAATAACCGTATAAATGAAAATGCAATGCAGAAGGCTCCCGTTTCAGAATATTTATCACCACTCGACTCCAGCCATTTTCTCGTCTGACAACCATCTAAGAATGATATAGGTGTTTCGTATCGTATATCGCCCATTGTTATTCTTGTTGCCTTTGACATTGAAAGTGGACCCTCAATTTATTTAAATAAAAAACCTTTTGAAACACTGATTTATATGTTTGCCTATTTTTGTCATGTAGGTCGCTTCCATAAATTATCCTACTAATATTATAAATGCGAAAGTTTGTGTGTGTGTGTGTTTGTTACCTCTTCACGCCTCCGGCTGGACGGATTTGGATGAGGTCCAGATTAGAACCTGGATTAACGTATAGGCTACTTTTTATCCTGGCCAAAGGTTCCTATAGTCCACGCGGACGAAGTCGCGGGCAGTCGCTAGTGCTTAAATATAAAATCTGGCTGTTATTTTCGTGCCAGAGACTGATAGTTGATTTTAAGATCGCTTGATAATGATTCAAAACTTAACTAATCACTTTAAAAGCTATTATGGCACTAACTTCAATTCAGTAAAATAGTTTTTATTTACAATAGTTCGACCGAAATAGTCTGATTGACTCTGGATTGATAACTCTGACTGCGAATATCAAAGTTTTGAATTCGGATCACGCATTTAAATAAAATGCTCCAGTGATAAGTAATTCGTTATTTAGCATCCGAAGAATTGCAATGTAATGCAAATAAGTTTTGTATCGCTATTTAGCTTGGGATTCATATTGGTGACATTTTTTATTTTTATTTACTTCAGATATTTTACCCACAGTTCCATTGGAGGCAAGATGTGAAGCAGCAGGATCATGGAAGAAGGAGAATGCAACAACTGCAGCCTTTATGCTGACTTCAACGACACTCTCAGTTATGGCAACGGCTCACACATCAACAAATTCTATTTTTATCAGGTAAGCTCTATAATTAACCATAACAAATAGGTACCTTTTAAATGGGACATTTTCATATTAAAAAAATGAGTCTCAACTAACTCGCTAGGGTGCTACTACATAGTTAGTAGCACCCTAGCGAGTAGTTATATAGCTATAGATATGTATTATACAGGGTGCTGTTACATTGATGAATTATGGTTGTTCGGACATAAATTCTTTGTTTGTGATCTGAATTACATGATTCCTTTTTTATTAAATTGAGATTTTTCGCATTGACAATGCTATTTTTATACTAAGATTAATATTATATTAGAAAAATACTAGAAAAAATCGACTCATTTTCATCGATTCGACATCGATTCTTTTTTTGTTGGAAGAGACATCACAATGAAATTTAAAGGATATCCTTGAGTGTAGTCCATTGACATTGAACCTTGGACTTCGGTAATACCCAAGAGAACACCTCTAAGTCAAATAGGATATGTATATACAATAATATTAATAATAATAATTATATAATAAATGCTTGGGCAATTTCACACAGCGCCATCTAGCCCCAAACTAAGCAAAGCTTGTAATATGGGTGCTAGACAACTGATGATATACTACTTATATACTTTTTAAATATAATACTTATTATACATAGTAACACCCAGACCCGTCACAGAAATTAAAATTCATCATTTCAACTCCTGCCCGGCCGGGAATCGAATCCGGGACCTCTAGCGTGTTGACCACTGCACCACTCAGGACGTCAATCTGATCAATATAGTGACTGAGATACTGGTAGGTTTATGACAATCCAAAACATTCCGAGCTATGGTCTGCGACGTGCTGGACTTGACTTGGACTAAGAAGGCACATCGGAACTCCCTAACAACAAAAAGCGTGAATGTGGAAATTGAGTAATCAGGGATATTATACCATCGAAAAGTGTGGAATATAAAAACTTTTTGATTTACATTGTCATCGCTTACATACCACAAAAAAATTGGAAATTAAAAGGGTTTTTAAAGAACTTCAAACGAAGTCGGTTGGGTCTTAGAATTAAAAAAATAAAATACAATATTGAGAAAACGAGAGACGAGAGCTTCTAATATACGTACACCTAATTAATAATAATGCAGGTTTGAATATTATTTTGTTGGTTTTTAGACCTGTTTTTACGGTTTTTTGAATAAAGGTTTTTGGGAAGGCCTGTTTTATAAATTAAATTCCTTAACTCTTACACGACAAAAGAAAATGCTTACTTAAAGATGAGATGTGAGTGTCTCGTCAAGTAATCCATAAAAGTAGAGCCCTATCGTAATTATACTGAGGCTTTGGGCCGAGTTCATTGTGGCCCAGAATCGCCTTTCGTACGCAATGGGCCATCTTATGCGGGACTTATTTGATAAACCACTTCTGGCGACAGGCTAAATTGACTTTCTGCTTAGCTATTTATTTATTTTTAATACATTTCAAAGCGCATGAATATGTACTACCATCTATATTGTGTTATTGTCAATAAAATTAAATACAACAATTTACGATTAGAATAGACGTATGTGCACAAGAATACACGCAAGCCGAATCGTTTAAAATAATCAGTTCTTTAATGAATGCTGTTTTGATTGGTGTAAATAGAGTATGTAAATATAATTATAATTTAATCATCAAACACAGAGAGACATGTCAATGCCCCTTGTATTGGTACAGTGAGCTTTATTATTATGCAAATGTTGAAGTTAAATCGCTGATTGTTTGATCAGTATGAACAATGGAATTTGGTGAGTTGTTATAAGTTTAAATTAAATCTGTCAATATATTGAGACGAGTCAATGTCCCCTGTACCGGTGCCATGTGGTAATAAACTGTGTGATTATACAGCGGCTGTCGGTCCGAGTTAATTGCGTGAAAGGATCGCCCTGAACTATGGGTCTAGACGCCAGCCCGTATTCTAATCTCGTCTCTCTGGTGGTGCAAGTTATAAGAAACTTCAATCCACTATAACCATGTCAAGTGGATAAAAATTATCATAAGCACGAACAAGGCAATTACCTATGCAAAACAGAATTAAGCTGTTCAGGTTCATGAGTTTGAGTGTGTGTTTGTGATTTTTGAACATAAAACGAATGTTATGTATTTAGAGCAATGACGCGTAGTTGTAGTATCCAAGAGACCGGATGGCTCCCGGTATTTGAGCTCCCAAAATGTCGTAGAACCCTCCCTGTGCAACCCCAACTGGGCCAACTTTTGGGGCGGAAATAGGGAGGGGATGAAAAAAATTTTGTCGCGAGACAGCAGATTGAAACAGCAGTTTCCTGAAAGCGTGTACAGTTTAGGTACAAAAATGTTTAGTGCGCAAGCCTAATTGTCTATGGTTGAATTCAAGTTATATTGCGCGAGCTGTACGCAGTTTATATGATGAAATTTTGCCATACCTCCTGGTGTGACAGGCGTCCTGTACGCGAACATGAAAAAAAAACATAAAAGTTGTCAGGCAGCCAGGTTGACAATTGGCATGCTTGTTCTTCATCACATACAGACACTGAAAACATATAGTGCTATCCACCCCGGCCGGTCGGTTATCGATCCGTCAGAGTTGAAAATTGAAACTTTTCCAGCTACCAACTCTGATGGATCGATAACAAAAATAAGGTAGTAACAGTACAAATGTTCTTTGTTTCATATTGAAATACACTTGATAACAAAGTTTTGTTGAAATAAGCTAGCTATTATTGACACTCATCGCTTTTGAAATCTCGCTTGATGAAATTCTATAAATTATGAATACTTTTTATTGCACTAAAAACAGTTATACACACAAGTTACAAAAAAATGGGAGCAAAGGTGTGTAGTTTCTAGAATCACACAAAAATCTTATTATCATAATTTATTTATCTGTGTTTGCGCAAATTATTATTATACGTAGACTTTCTTTAAATACTTGATATTTGGAAAATAAATTCTAACACCGTGTTTAAAAAATGTATCACATTAATTTCTCTCTCACCGCTTTCCTTTTGTAGTGTCCATTAGGATGTGACATTATTTAAATTCTCTGTACTCTTGTGGAGTAACGTTTATGGACTTATTCGAAGGGACTCAGCGTCACATTAAGGATTTGCTAATGTCCACTTTACTTATTCATAACACGACTCGTTTTGGTTTCTGCTATTTTTCAACTTCAGAAAAAGCATTTACTTTGCTGCTGGCATAACCCATTTTTTAAATGAAGTTTAAATAAACTTCATTTAAAAAAATGAATTTAATAAAATTATATGAAAATTCATATTTTTGTTTGGTTATTTGGATTAAACAAACCCATTTTGAACTTCAGAAACACAAATTAAAATCACAACGCGCATCTACCTAAAACACCTGACGTTTCGGCTAAGTTACACCGGCCGTGGTCACGGGCTGACTGATGCGATGTTACTTTTCTGGTGGAGGTGGAATCTTCATCTACCGTCGAAACAACCTCCACACACAACTCAACATTCCGTATCGTAGTCGTATTTTGGTAGTTAGCTGAACGTGAACTAAGAGTAGTTCAATTTGAATTTACTGGATTCTACACTTTATGTAATTTGCCAATTAAAAATGTATTTTTCTTCGCGGTTGAAATTGAAAAATTCTTTAACAATTTAAAACTTAAGGTTCAGTCTAGGCTGTTACAAAATATACAATTCATACAATTCAATAAACGTTAAGACAGGTAGGCAGAAGCAGACCCATTCCCACTGACAGCGCCCGTTCACGAGCATGACGCATGAACCAGCCATCGTTTCGCTCAACCCTATTTGAGGGAACGTAACGACCCGCCTCACACGACACCACCGTAGTCGGCTTACTAGCAGAATATGGCTAGGTACAGTCCTAACACGATGTTGCAACTCTTCCAAAATCTATAATTATATCTTGGTGTTTGTTGCAGACAGCACAGGTAGCAGTCCTATGGATACTGCTCGTAGCCATCGTGGCCGGCAACGCCACTGTCATCCTGGCGCTGCTGCTCACCAAAACTAGGAAGAGCAGGATGAACTTCTTCATCATGCAGCTAGCCATATCTGGTGAGCAATTTCGATAGTATAATTATAATGTCTTGTACGCCGGAAATACGGTAAATCGAAAACCTTTTGTCTGTTGTCAATTTTCCGATAAAATAATTATAATATCGCGAGATCAATCGTTTTTACGATTCGTGACTAGTCCAGGAGCTATCATATATATTTTTGGAAAAAAATCAATACCACGCCAAATTTTTGTAAACAGCCCTTAAGTGTAATTCTTAGAGAATACGTTTTTTTTTATCCAATAAAATAGCGCACTGGAGGATAGCAAAAAAAAGTTAATTAAATTTTAAAGCAAAAATGCTATTTTTATCGTGAAAATGTGTTTATTCTCACCATTATCTAAGCACCAAAATCAAAATTTAGAAATATTTAAAACGGAAAACTAAAGTCGGTTGTTTCAGTAACTATGTACTAAACTCTAGGAAAATAACAATAGCAATATTTTTTTGGTAATTTTCAACAAAAAAAAAGTTTAATTAAACTTTTTGAAAATCCATTTTTTTCACTAGTTTTTTTCTTACCACTAAGATAATTTTTAATTATCATTATTTTTTGTGGTGGATTTAGTACAATATTTGTTAAGGGACGTAAAAGGATATAAAAGTTTTTTTAGGTTTCATTGGTTTAAAATATAATGAAATGTTAAAGAAATAATATTTACAGCATTTTTGCCCTTTTTATGGAATTGATATAATTTTTGTATTTATTTATTTTTTCGCTGTTACAAATATGGGTGTATATTATTAAAATAACGAAACATATTTTTGAGGAAAATATTACTGTTATGAATCTTTATACAGCGAAATAATTTGACTCTCGGGGCAGACATTCACATTTTACAATCCTGGGCTTTAACGATAAATACTCATTTATATTGATCATGATTTTAATTGGTGTTAGAATAATAAATTATTCCTCCTGTTTTAAATAACATAATCCAGGCTTTTGTATGAGATAAAAACGATAATTATTGTCCATCTAGTAAGCAGATAAAGCAGAAACAATAGGTGTTGTCGCGGCGTCCAGCCTCCTTCGACTGTGACTGACAGGCTGACAGACATACGACAGAGGTTGACAGGGATGACGTACCGGGGAGACGGCAGATGACGATCGGGAAAAACGGACGTACGGGAGACTCAAGGACTGACCCCTGACCCGCAGACCGACAACGGGAGACTCAAGGACTGACCCCTGACCCGCAGACCGACAACTGCGACAATATATAGTGGTCCTTCGGTGTACAACAGCAGAATCAACCTATGGTAGGAACAAGAAGCCAAACCAAGGCAATGGCATCATCGACGACAGCGGCTGTTCCCGATCAGGACAGACAAGACAGCAGACAGCCAATCCAGGATAGCCGCCCGCCCTCGCCATGCCCGTCCACTCACTCCACCGCAAGTACAATGTCAACAGTCAAAAGGCAAAAACTCTTGCAATTACAATTAGAAGCCGCTGAAGAGCGAGCGGCGATCGAGAAGCGCTTGCTGGAAGAAAAACTCGCCATCCAACTACAAGTGCTTCAAGACGACGATGACGATGGTCTTCAAAACATCTCCAGATCCCGCACCTCTCTCAGATCCGTTAAGAATGGACCGACAGGTATGAATCATCATACACCCATTAAGAACATCACGGACATGACAGTTCCTTACACCCGACGACATCTGAACGAACAAATCCCATCAACAAGCACTGAAGCACACAACTTGGAGAGAGACTTAAGCAAGCTCCTGGCCCGACAGACTAGCACTAAAGAGTTGCCAGTGTTCTCAGGAGAGCCTGAAGAGTGGCCCCTGTTTTATAGCCAATTCATTTCAACCACTCGTCTGTGTGGATATACTGACGACGAGAATATCGCCAGACTCTCAAGGTCCTTGAAAGGGCGCGCTCGCGATTCAGTCTCCGCTCTCTTAGTTTCCGCTTCAAACCTAGACAAGATCATATCCACCCTGAAAATCAGATTCGGCAGACCGGAATTCATAATTGACATCATGCTTCAGAAAATCCGCAACACAAAATTCATCCGTCACGATGACATCAACCACGTCATAGAGTTTGCGACCACAGTACAGAATATAGTTGCTACGATGAACATTACCAACGAAACGGGACACATCTCAAATCCGACTTTGATAAAAGAGATTATAAACAAACTCCCTAGCAACCTAAAATATCTTTGGGCATTTCATGTGACAAACAAACTTGACAACACATTGCCCGTCACATTGAACAGTTTGTCAAACTGGCTCATGGAAATTGCACACGCCTCTACACATATTGCGCCAACACCGGCAGTCGAAAGTAGCAAAATAAGACAAAACTACCACGAGAAGAAAATAGTATTCACTACGACCTCAACTTCGGCTAAAAGGAAGTGCATACGCTGTCACGGAGAACACGCGCTTAAAGACTGCACAGTTTTCAAGCAACTATCCGTAGACGAACGTTGGAATTTCGCGACCGAACAAAAATTATGTTTCTCCTGTTTATCAGAAAAACACCAGCTGAAAGACTGTAAATACAAGAAAAGATGCACTGAAGTAGATTGTGAAAGGGTGCACCACCCGCTGCTCCATGCGCTACCACTGAGATTGACACGCGACGTTACGACACACGAAATTGTGAGTACCGCCGTTTCTCCAGGGACGGAACACAGCGAACCGCGCCAGCGACGCGTACTTTTGAAAGTGATCCCAGTGGTGATCTCTGGACCTAAAGGTGATGTTGAAACCCTAGCCCTATTGGACGAGGGCGCAGCAGTGTCTCTAGTAGACTTATCTTTGTTAGAGCAGGCTGGTATTAGAGGAGAGATATCACCGTTACAAATACGAGGAGCTTCAGGTATGACGACGAAAGAAACTGATTCGCAAATCGTGTCATTCAATATTCGCGGACTAAATGTGAGTGATACCAGCTTTGTTATAAACAATGTACGTTCTGTGCGTAATTTAAATTTATGTGTAAATAATTTTAATTTTAACGATATTGTAAATAGATATTCTTATGTAAATACTTATGTAAATGACCGTGACTTCAGACATAAAAAAGTTGAACTACTTATTGGACAGGACAACATTGAGTTGATAGTGACGAGACAAATTATATACGGTGACAAAAATGGACCAATGATATCTTTGACGAAATTAGGTTATGTGGTTCATGGAAATGTAAGACTCGGTAGTTTACCGAATGACGCGTCAGTTTTACATGTTTGTGACTGTGACGAACTTAATGACTTAATCAAAAAATCTTTCTCTACAGAAGCCTTTGGTACCAAATATACAAATGAGACTCCTCGCTCTCGGGAGGATCAACTCGCGCTTCAAATTATGGAGCGTACGACACGGCTCCTTCCCGAAGGCCGGTATGAGACGGGTCTTCTATGGAGGTCAGAGACCACTGAACTTCCTGATAGCCTGCCGCAAGCGAGGAAGCGGTTTCGCAGCACACAAGCGAGAATGCGTAAGTGTCACGATTTTGCTCTAAAATACAAAGAGAGGTTCTTAGACAATATTTCGAAGGGCTATGTTTCAAAGTTAGATCCCGAAGAAGCCGCCATACGGACGACAAAGACTTGGTGGTTGCCGCACTTCGCAGTATATAACCCGAATAAGCCTAAGCTGCGCCTTGTACTGGACTGCGCAGCAAAATCAGAAGGCAAGTCTTTGAACGATTTCCTTCTGACAGGACCGGACCTTTTGACGTCGCTGCCAAGCGTACTCTTAGGATTTCGCGGCGGCAAGGTAGCGGTCACCGGTGACATCCAGGAGATGTTCCACCGGGTTATGATAAGGCCAGAAGACAGACAGGCCCAGCGTCTGCTGTGGGAAGACGGCGAGTACGTGATGAACGTAATGACTTTCGGCGCTGTGTGCTCACCGTCCTCATCGCAGTATGTAAAAAATGTTAACGCGCAGAGGTATGAAACATCTCATCCCCTCGCCTGTCATGCTATCACTGAGCACCATTATGTTGATGACTACATCTACTCTATGAACAACGAGGACGACCTGATCCAGCTGGTGAACGACGTCATAGAGATACACTCATCAGGTGGGTTCTTTATTAGGAACTTTGTATCTAATTCTATAAAACTTTTAAACAGCATCCCCCAGGATAGACTTTCCGCCTCCGCAGTTAAAGTAATCAGTGATAGCAAAGACGAGGTCGTGGAGAGGGTGTTAGGGATCAGATGGACCCCCGACGATGACAATTTTATTTTTACCTTGAACTTGTCCAATATATCGGACGATCTGGTACGCGGCGTGAAGAGACCTACGAAGCGAGAGGTTCTTAAGATCTTTATGTCAGTTTTCGACCCTCTCGGATTTCTACTGCATATCACCGTCAAAGCCCGTATCCTTTTCCAAAACATTTGGCGCGGTAAGATAGGATGGGACGACGAAATCGAAAGCGGTCATTTTGCTATGTGGCAGACATGGCTAACTGAATTAAAATCTGTAAATGACATTAAGATTCCACGCTGGATATTGACAGATAACCATGACGGGGTGGCTGAGCTGCACATCTTCTGCGACGCTAGTTCCAGAGCCTTTGCCAGTGTCGCTTACCTGAGATCGCGCAAGACCGACGGGACCTGGCACGTCGCTTTCCTGATGGCGAGAGCAAGAGTTGCTCCCCTAAAGGTAATGAGCATTCCACGTCTTGAGCTCCAGGCAGCTCTGTTAGGAGCACGACTATTCGTAAGCCTACAGCACTGCGAGATGGTAGCCTTGTCTAAGATAACACTGTGGACTGACTCAAAAACAGTGTTGAGCTGGCTACGATCGGACTCGGGCAGGTTTAAGCCGTTTGTTGCACATCGGGTCTGCGAAATAACAGAGCTGACAGACTTTAAGCAATGGAGGTGGATCCCTACTCATCTGAATGCTGCTGATGACTCCACGAGAGACATATCGATGGCTGACAATGGCGAAAGGTGGCTTAAGGGGCCAGCCTTTTTGATAAAACCCGACAGCGAATGGCCTGCAGACATTGACAATATCGATGCTATCGATACTTACATCGGTGACGAGGAAATCAAGGTTGTATGCCTTACTACCGCTGACCCGGCACTAGAGTTACCTGATGTCAAACGCTTTTCGAAGTACTGGCGTTTGGTACGCAGCACAGCTTGGTTCTTCCGTGGGATTCATAACTTCAAGAACAAAAAGCCCGCCTGGCTTCGAAGCGAATTGACTGCGCTAGAGGTGACGAACGCTGAAAAAGCCCTTATTAAAGAAAGTCAGAGACAAACTTTTTCTTCTGACATCAACAGCATAAAAAGACATGGACACGTAGATAAATCAAGCTCACTTTGTCAACTCAACCCTTTTCTTGACCCAAACGACGTACTCCGAGTTGGGGGGAGGATTGAGGCGGCAAATCTTGATTACGACGCTAAGCACCCAATCATACTACACCCATCCGACTCATTTGTTAAGCTGCTAATGCTTCGCTATCACATCGACTCTGCGCATTCCGGTAGAGAAAGAGTGTTTAATGAACTGAGAAAGCGCTTCTGGATTCTCAACGGACGCAATGCCGTAAAAAAGACCTGGAACGATTGCCTCCTTTGTAAGATCAACCGCGCGAAAGCCGCGCCGCCACTCATGGGACAACTACCTGACTTTCGGCTTCAAGGAGGACATCGGCCCTTTACCTACACAGGCTTAGACTACTTTGGGCCTATGCTGGTAAAAATAGGCCGCAGGCAAGAAAAAAGGTGGGGAGCACTTTACACCTGCCTCACGGTACGCGCGGTGCACGTAGACTTAGTCAACGACTTGACCACTAATTCAGCGATTTTAAGCTTACGCCGTTTTATAGCTCGTCGAGGCTGTCCGGCGGTTATACATAGCGACAACGCGACGACGTTCCGTGGAGCCGACCGCGAGCTGAAACAGGCGGTACTTGCAATGGACCAGAGTGAACTGCTACGTTTCGGCAGTACCCGCAACATGGAATGGAGATTTATACCTCCGAATTCTCCCCACATGGGAGGCTGCTGGGAGCGACTGGTGCGTAGCATCAAGACTGCGCTGCGCATTACGCTAAAGGAGCGAGTCCCAAGTGAGCAGACTCTCCAAACTCTCCTGGCAGAGGCCGAACAATTCGTAAACAGCCGGCCATTAACTTACGTACCTATTGACTCCGACGACGATTTACCGCTGACACCTAACGATTTTCTCTTTACAGACACCTCGACAATGGACAGACCTTTCGGTACGTTTTCCGACGGTGACTTACTACGTCGTTCCTGGCGGGAGTCCCAGAGGCTGGCGGACCTGACCTGGAAGCGGTGGGTACGAGAATACCTGCCCTCCTTGACGCGGCGCGATAAGTGGCTTCAAACCTGTAGGCCGCTTACCGTCGGCGATGTAGTCATCATCGCAGACGACCAGCTGCCAAGGGGGCAGTGGCCTCGAGGTCGGGTAGCGAGAGTCTACCCTGGGAAGGACCGCCAGGTACGAGTAGCTGACGTGGTGACTGGACAGGGACGTTACACAAGACCTGCGACTAAACTGTGTAGACTGGACGTCGGCTCCCAATCTTAAGTATCAGCATTCTGATACTGGGGGTGGGAATGTCGCGGCGTCCAGCCTCCTTCGACTGTGACTGACAGGCTGACAGACATACGACAGAGGTTGACAGGGATGACGTACCGGGGAGACGGCAGATGACGATCGGGAAAAACGGACGTACGGGAGACTCAAGGACTGACCCCTGACCCGCAGACCGACAACTGCGACAATATAGGTGTATTAGCATTATTATTGTCGAAAACGTCGAAAATCCTACGATTGTCGGCAATATGTAAACAATATTCCTACGCGTCGAGAAAATTACCAATTAAAATGTAACGCTTGGGCGTTTCGCAACTGGTTGCACAAATATTAATTTGCAATTATCAATTCCATTCGCTATTCGACGACCTCCGTGGCTTTGTACACCGGTTTTCAAGGTGTCGCCATCTCTGAGGTCCCGGGTTCGATCCCCGGTTGGGTCAATTTAGAAAAAACGAACTTTTCTATATTGGCTTAGGTCTGGGTGTTTGTGATACCACCGTTGTCTCTGATTTCCATAACACAAGTGCTTTAGCTGCTTACTTTGGAATCGGAGCAATGTATGTGATGTTGTCAAATATTTATTTATTATTTATTTATTTATTTTTATATAATATCTATGGATGATTTATGTAAGCAAATATTATTTGTTGACATGCAATGTTTATCGAAAGTAAATTGTTTCCAGACTTATTGTGCAAAGGGAATAATAATAATCACTTGATTCGTTCTAAGTTCGGACTTTTTTTTTTCTTTTACACGCATATATTTAAGCATTATGCATGCCTCCGACGGCATGTTATTATATGTTGCCTTTAATTTGATCTTGTTTCCTTCTTTTCAGTTGACTTGTCTTCTGATGCAGGCGGATTTTTGAGTTCCTTAATTTATGTCTTTTTAGTTATTATATAAGTATTACGATCATGATAAACCTTTTTAAAATCCTTTTGATAAGCCCTTTAATTTAATACCCATATTGCAGTATTCTAAAAAAAATTTTTTTCCCTTTAAATAATATCACCGTACAGCCGCCATGTTGGTTTTTAACGTCACTCACCTAAGAACACTTGGGCTGTCAAGATAAATCTAACGATATCTTATTAATAGAAGTCCGTTCAGCCGTTTGAAAGATATGAGGTAATAAAGAATAATTACAAATAAACATACATACAAGATACGCGCGAAAAACATAACCCTTTCTTTGCAATCGGGTAAGAAAACAGCCAAAAATGTTAAATAAAAAAGAGCTTAGTTTTAAATAAAGTTTCATTATTAATATCGTGAGTTAAGATTCTCCCATAAAATAAGAAAATTATAAAAATACTTATGTTATGACGTTTTCAAATAAGTGACTTCGAATTAAAATTATTCGTCATTTTCTGAATAGCAGCTTAAATTTTGATCCTCCACTTTGTCACTCCATACACGAAAGTTTACAAAAAACTGAGTCATTAATTAATGCCTTGTGAATGATGGATGGACGATTTTTTAAGTTTTTGTCATTGTGGGTTAGAGCAATCATTATGATTTATTATCTTGCCTACTTTTATCAATATTAGATAAGTCTTCTTTCTTTAGTTATTTTATATAAAAAAAACATACATTTCATAAAAAAGTTTCGTTTGTAAAGTGCTAGTACAGTCGGCAACGAAAGTCGCTTATCATTTTCTTACTTTATCATAGCAACTTTTTTGACAAAATGTCTCACATTTTGACACATAAGTCAATAAAGTTACTATGACAAAGTATTAAAGTGTTAAGCAACTTCCATTGCTGCCTGTACCTTTAAGCTAATATCATACTTTTGTTTCAGATTTATTAGTCGGACTAATTAGTGTACTACCAGACTTAATTCATAGGATTACTATTACTTGGCTAGCGGGCTCTATAGCGTGCAAGCTAATGAAATATTTACAGGTAAATAAAGTGTAAACTTATTATTTTTCTTGGTTTCATTTTACTTACAATAATTTCCGAGAAAAGGTTTCTTGGCCAATTTAAGTTTTCACTGGAAAAAAAATTTTGCCCATAAAGTGACTGATGAATTGGGACTATGTATACTTCAAACCACTTTATATTCATAAGTAGTCTAGCATAATCAGTTTGTTTGATCATAACAAACAATAAGGAATGTGTGTCATTCGTTTTACTGTATCTAATTTATTTATTTTGTTTTAGGGTGTAGTTACTTATTCATCTACTTATGTACTTGTGGCACTAAGTGTGGACAGGTGTGACGCCATCACACATCCGATGAACTTCACTGGTAGTTGTAAGTATCGTATCCCTTTATAAAGCTCAAACACACAGGATGCGATCCGGTCATGCGATCCGATCTCAGATGCGATGTATAAGGATCGGAAGGCAACCAGTGTGAAAACGATAAGAGAACTCCATACATCGCATAGATCGCAACGATCTGCGGATCGGGACGCTTCCTGTGTATTTGAGGTCTTAACTAAGTACCGTTGAAACTTCGCAGGTTCCTTCAAAATGCATGAAATATTGTTATTTTCAATTGTCACTTGTTTGGTAGAGTTGTAATCAGTAATAGACTGATTACAACTATTGTGCAATGAAATAGAAGCAGTAAATAATTTCGTTACAACCAATGTGTTCTAATTTTTAGAACGTCTTAGAATTTTTTAAGTTGTCACCTACAACACAAGAATCTTTAGATAGATGTTTCATGGGCGTGTTATTAGTCTCCAAATATTTTAGGATTTGTATAACTTTCAGTTATAATAAATAATATACTAGAAAAAATACGACTCGCACCAGATCATGTTCTCGGACGGGAATCGAGCCCGCGACCTTTGGATATCCGGTCCAATGCTCTGACTGCTGAGCTACCGAATCACTAGGGGGAACGTCGAATTTCTTCTAGTATATCAACTCTTACGCTGCAAGCTAGCGCAATCTTACCAATGTACAAGGAATCACCTCGACATTCAATTGAAATATCTGTCCAGATATTTTAAACAATTGATTAAGATGAGAAAACTATAATTTTTAATTTTGAAAGTAATAATAAAGTAATAAAAAATAACTTTCAATTGTTTTTTTCTAAAATCCTAATTGATTTTTTTATTTCCAGGGAGAAGAGCGCGCGCCCTTATTTTAGGAGCATGGTTCATCAGTTTTCTTTTCTGTGTGCCCATGTTGTTTCTCTTCGACGAAGCAGATGTTGGTAAGTTATTCATTTTACAAGAAAGCTCAAAAGATTTTTCCGATAATGGATACGCTTCGTTGCACACAAATATTTATAACGACAACAATGCAACTTTATAACGACATTTTGTGTTTGACTTCTTTGAAAGGTTGTTATAGGTTGACATACTTATGTTGCTTCTAAAACACATGTTTCACAGAATGTTGTATGAGGACAAAAGAATGCAAAGAGTTTTTATTTTGCCTTCATCTTGAAAAATCAGCCATGTTTATACATGCTTTCGATACTGTCTTGTACTTCCAAATACTTCCAAATACTCATCATCTCCCTGCCATCATCCTAATTGATTGAGAGTCGGCGCAGTATGCCTCTTCTCTATTCTTCCCTGTTTTCTCCTCGATATTTCTTCATAATCAGAATCATTTTGCGCACTATCTATAGCCATGGTTTTGCCGTCTTACTCTTTCTCTCCACCCATCAACGGCTCATTTAAAATATGTCTTATATTTAAGGGCGTTGGATACCGCAGTGGCTAAATAGCAACTTTCGACTACGGTGTACTTTAAAACTACGGTCATCAACAGATGGTTATAAACATTTATTATCTTGGGCTCTTTTGTGCTTTGGAGAGCTCATTAAACCGCTGGATTCTAGCAGACGCTCGTAAGAACCCAGGCGCTTGAATCCAAGCATCGGTACTGGTAAAAAGTTGATGATAATGATGATCTTTAAACAGGCATGCTCCAGTGCTGGTCCAGTTTAAGCAAAATCCAGTGGCGGATATGGATGACGAGCGTATTCGTATCCCTGTTCGTGATACCAGCGCTCACCATAGCGGCTTGCTACGGGGTCATCGTGGTCACGATTCGGCAGAAGAGCCAACGAGTGTTGGGCAGGCGCGCCACCGTCACGAGGCAATGTAAGTTAAAGACAGACATTTGTTGTCACTTTTGTTTGTAAGCTAGTGGCAGATATGCTGCGATCATCCACCACAGGGTTCAAAATCTAAAGTGTCAACAAAGTCTAACTCCTCGTCCACAACATCCGGCAAAAGAGCCAGCGGGCAGGCGCAGCACGATCACCTGGTAATGTATGTTGAGGATACTTAGATACTGTTTACTCTTGTGGTTTGGAAACCAAGGCAGTGGATCCATCGGTTGCCATCCAACAGAAGAGCCAACGAGTCTTGGGCAGGCGCGTTACATTCACGAGGCAATGTAAGTTGAACATGCTTAAGCATTGTTGACACTTTTAGTTTGGAATACAGTGGCGGATTATAGTAAGTCACCATACAACAGAAAAGCCAGCGGGTGTTAGGCAGGCGCAGCACGGTCACGACAAGGTCACGAGGCATAAAGATACTGGCTTTGGTTGACATCTAATTATAAATGACAATCTAATTAAATCACGGACAATTCGTGTAATCCTTACTAATATTATAAATGCGAAAGTCCGTTTGTTTGTTTTATTGTTACGCCTTCACGTCTTAACTGAACCGATCATCATGAAATTTGGCATACACGTTGTCAGGGGTACAGAAAAGGACATAGGGTACCTTTCATCCCGGAAAAATAATTGTTCCCAAGTGATAGTAAAAAAAACTTTCCACGCAGACGAAGTCGCGGGCGGTCGCTAGTTTTATCATAAAGTTTAATTTCATGAAACTACCTACGCACCTGTACATGCAATAATGGTTATGAACCATAAAATTACGAAGTCTTCAAAATTGATTTAATCTTAAACGCTTTTATTTTAACAATACCTACTTAAAATGTGAATAAAATTTAATGTATACCAAATAATAGTACCTGAAGACAAACATAAAATATCGTTGGCGAAATAAACGACTAAGTAAATTGATGACTAGAAAAACTGTGGAGATGAATCGGAGAAAATTAAGGACTTCGTGACTCGACTACCAGAAACAGGGGCTTTTGAATAATGAGATAAGGACCCGCTACTGGCAGATTTCGTTAAGTATCCGTGGAAAAAGTGATTTTTGATTCTAATACAATTGGACTCCATTATTATTTTGTCCTTAGACTTTTGACAAATACTGTGGAAGAGTAAGAAGTTATTTGATTTCTTTTTACCATTTACAGCGTTCATTTTCTGCTATTACGTTTTATGAATAATTCATAGAATTAAATTTTTTGATAACACATGTACTTACTTACATGAACAATGGTCTTGTTCAGTAGGTAATTAGTAGAATTATTTGCAACTTAAATAGTCCGTGACATTTTTAAATGAAAGAGAACTGTAAAGGGCGACTGAAAGAATCATGAATAACTAAAACGAGAGATTCACAGCTATTTATTAAATAAAAATCTATATAGGTGCTTTTTATTAGAAAAAACCAGACAAGTGCGATTTGGACGGCCCATCGAGGGTTCTGTACAAATTTGTAGGTACTTAAATAGAGATTATATTTTTTATGATTTAATTACAAATGTATAGTTTTCAGACTTTTCCCTGTACTTGCAGTATGATACTACTTGCCAAATTTCATATTTTTTTAACGTTTACTTAGAAGTTAATTTTTTTTACTCATATTACTTCGGGCCACGCGCTCGCGTTCCAAGCTGCGTAAATTCTAACCAAATATAGAACTTAACTACCTGTTTAGAAGCTTAAATTTCCTTCAGCAGATTGTAAAATGCGCTCCGGCACGGCTCGTATCACGCCGGTCGTGGGTCGGCATGAATCGTACATAATCTGCAACGTAACGACATCGCCTCGCCTCGATAACCATGGTAACCTAGGCAAACGGTGAAGCAAGGCGATGCCGAACCCTTCCCGCGCTGATGTCGACGCCAACCTTTATCCATCCATGAGCAACGACTGCACCCCAACAGTGGGGACATGAAATATCGCTGATGATGATCCTAATGACCTATTTGCTTTCAGACAGTGATGACTTGGATACACGGCGCGCGAGCAGCCGCGGCATCATCCCCAAAGCTAAAATAAAAACGGTCAAAATGACTTTTGTTATTGTATTTGGTAAGTATTACCTACTTAAGGGCGATGTTTTCACTTCACTCTAACAAACTTTGCATTTAGGCGGGCGGACGGACAGGCGGACAGACGAAACTTCAAAAGTTCCTTGTTAACTTGACAACGGAACCCTTAAAAATATAGCGTTTGAAACTATATTTACTTTTTGAAATAGTTTGTTGTAAAAGTCACCATACTTTTTTAACATTTCGGGAAAGTAAACTCAGCGATAAAACAGTTTACGATCATATTTTACTGTCTAACTGGCCGAAACTGTTATTCTTCATGTATTATTACAGTTTTTACATAAAATGGTCATAAATAAAATCAATCGGTCTTGTTTGTTTCACTTGTTTTGATGGTATTACAACTTGAAAGTGCTTCACCTATTTCTAGACAATGTATTAAAGATACCACTTAACATTTTAATGGTATTTAAATTACAAACTTTTTGTGATTTGCTTCTCAACTCAAACTTAGTTCCATCATCAATTATGTGGTAAATATATTCTATAATATGAAAATGGAAATGTCAAACAATCACTAACAACTAAGTGCTTCTAGTAAATGCAACCAATCACCATAAATTATACAATTCAATTTAAATTTCATAATTAATGCACGTTAAGCAAAGAAAGCTACCCAAAGCCACGATGACACATAAAGCCCGTCTGCCACGCTCTGCTTTGCTTAAAAAAAATGTTACAAGAATATTTAGTTATTCAGTAACATTTTTAAAACGGATAAGATAAAAGAATCATGACAATACTGAAACTGAAACGAAAAGCCCCGATCTATATATTAAACAATAACATTGTGAACGTAAAGAATGTTTACCCTTGTTTGTGAGAGAGTACCACAATGATTTTGATTTTTTTTTTCATACTACAAATCAAGGTTTATATTCTTAACTTCATTTGTTTCTATTTTATGGTTTGTCTTTTTGACTAGGTAAGTAAACTATACCACTCTCATTTGAAAGAGGAAAAAACATCAAAGCTTAAACCATTAATAACATCGTTCAAATTAGAAATATTTACATTGAATACAAAACATCTATTTTTCTAGCACGTGTATCGTTACACTACGCAATCAGCTGTGCCAAATTAAAGCTCTGTCGAGTCCCAACAAACTTCACAATGTAACAGAAATCGATTACTTTTCCAATCTTCGACGAGACGTTCCTAAAGCTTGTTTATTGGTTATTACCATTTCTTATCGGGATTTTGCATATTGAATACTATTTTTAAGACGGACAATTTTCCGACATAGATGCTAAAGTGTGGTGAACCATCTCATATTTTAGACTAAATAGCGTCTATGTTTTAATGACGACCTACGTGGTCGAGTGGCTTTGTACACCGGTTTTCAAGGTGTCGCCTCTCTGAGATCCCGGGTTCGATCCCCGGTTGGGTCAATTTAGAAAACGAAAATGATTTACAAAACCATTTTCAAAAGGGTACAGGGAGTATCGGGGTAAATACAAAGTCCACCTTTTCTTAGATGTGTTCCCATTCCAGTGTTCGTGCTCTGCTGGTCGCCATACATGATCTTTGACCTCCTCCAAGTGTACGGCTACGTCCCGGACACGCAAGCGAACATCGCTATCGCCTCGCTCATACAAAGCCTCGCGCCGCTCAACTCTGCAGCTAACCCTGTCATCTACTTCATATTCTCTAGCAGGATATTTTTAAGCCTTAGGTAAGTGAATGAAAGTTAACCCTTCAACGCCCGGAAAATGAGACACAATAGATATTCCATTGTTATCCGGCCGCATGCGTCCGCTCGGGCGTCGATGAATGAAAAAAAAATATCTTAATTCAAATAATTAAACCTTTTTTTCCAAACTAGATAATGATTATAACCTTTATTTATATCCATGATAATATCCGCTACGTCTAAAAAAATCTGTTGAATGATTTTTCTCATTTATGGACTCTACACTTATCATGTAATCCATTAGAGAAGCCACCAGTTTAAGACTTTACATGGACGTTTTACGTTTTAGTTTTGTGTTTTTTTTACAACAAAAAGGTTAAATAGGTAATTAAGGACGCAACCTGATAGCAAGCGGTCATGATCAGACTTTGAAGTTTAATAAAATCTTAAAGATAATACTGAATAAGGAGACATAACATAGCACATAAGCCCCCAACTAATTTTTGGATGAGGCAATGTGATGAGCAGCAGCGATCGTATAAAGAAATGATCGATTCCGAATATTCTTTAGTTTAGATAATAGACTTATTTAAGTATAATAAGTTTATGGTTTAGATATGCTATAATTATCGCTTAAAAATATGTTTCCAATTTCAAAGTTCTAACATCAGTCACATATATAAATGAGTTTCGATTTATCATACTTGCTCGGCACACAAGTGGCGAGAGATTGTTGACTCTAAACAAGTAGCTTTACAAGTATATTCAATGTTGTATTTAAAACATCGTTGAAGCAACAGGGTAGCCTTTAAAGCACATGGTTTTCTTTTTAATGGTTCAAAAAGCGTCGACGTATAAAGTCGTCTAGTTAATGGACGCCTTTACTCGATGCTTTTAAGAATAATTTCTGAATAATGGGCGATTCTAATTTTCTTTCATATTGAAGGTTTAATCAGCATCTGAAAAATAAATGACAGTACGTATCGACGTTAATTTAACACTTTTTTTTATTTATTTTTTTAAATCAGGCGTTACCTGGCGGAATTCCATTACAATGGATGCAAAAATCATTAGCGATAACTTCCACTTAATAGCTAGCAAAACTTGCAAGATACATACCTAATATAATTATTTTAAAATAATATTATTTTCCACATTCCTTCCTCCTTATCCACCCATAAGGAAAGCCTGTATCCCAGCAGTGGGAACAATAAAAATATAATTTTATTTAAAATTTTACTTTAACCTATCAAGACCCGGAAATAGATATTCCATTGTTGCCCGGCCGCATTTGGCCGCTCGGGTATTGTTGAATTAATAACAAAATCCCATTGATTTAGAAAGACTGAAACCTAAATCGACACTCGACTGAATTTCATCCAAGCGAAATTAAGATACTTTTGATTTGGAAATTCAACAACTTTGAAATGCTTTCATGAATTAGTTCGAATAATTTAATTCTTAAGAATATCAAGTTAGTTGCCGATATAGGAGTTACGTCAAATTAGCTTCCCACTTGTAGCTAGACGTCTTAAAACCACATTTAGTTTGCCAACCTAATCGCTTGTAGCTTCATACAAGTAATTGAAACTACTCTAAGTAATAATAACTTAAATGCTTATTAACATCGAATTGTATTTAATTTAATATTTCTAGATTTGTTAATTTCTATTATCCATATTTGCATGCTACTTTTATTACTAGCAAAACATGTGATCTACCAATAAATATAACAACTTTTTACCATGTTTTAAGCAAATAAACTATTGACTATTAACTCTTTTGAACCGTTCAACTGACGGCAACAATAATAAACTTACTTTTTGGTTAGTGTTTGATTGAAAGTATCAAATATTTGATAGAATCAGGCGTCACTTGGTAGAAGTCCCAAACCATTGTGAAAAGAGAAATATATGTAGCTTACTTATTAAATTTAGATTTTTCGCATTTACAATGCTTTTTTTATATGGCCCAATGCACTGACCAATTATGCTGACTCGGTAGCATAATTGGTCAGGGCATTGGGCCGGAATCCCAAGGGTGCGGGTTCGAGTCCCGTCTGAGGTGCTACGGGTGAGTCGATTTATTCTAGTATTGTTTCTAATATTATTTATCTTAATATGTAGCTTACTCCCGCAAAAAAATTAAATATAAAAAAATGCGGGAGTAGGCTAAATATATTTCTCTTTTCACAATGAAAGTAACAAAATCAAACTGGACCCAATTTAACCAAACAATTTGATGTGATTGAAAATTTGGGAGTGTCTTTATGAGATTTCTGTTAGAACAATCTTGTAAGGCCCATTTTCGAGCATATTGAATTGAAAACTTAAGCTGCGTGCATAAAACTCTAGTGTGGTGTAGAACCATAGAATGCGTAAAGTGTTTTCGTGAAAACAATACACAAAGGTTTTTTTAAAAAGCTTTTCTTACAGGAACATTCCACCATACAAATGGTTTTGGTGTTGGATGAAGTCAAGTGACAGCCCTATGGGCAATGAGTCGCGTGCACACACAGAGCTGCTGACGTCATCGCATCGGAGGACCAGGCGGGATCTCACTGTTAAGGTAATTTAAGTCATAAATGGTATATGTTAAGATTTAAAGTCACACATAGAAATCTCATGTAACATCAGCTTCTAATAGAAACATTATAAGCTTTAATTATAGAATTTAATGCAAAAAAATAAGTAGTTACTTGTATTAAAACAATCATAGCAACAACTATAAAGTTACACTGTTATTTTATTTATGTTTTTTATTTTTCTTTATTTCAGGCAACTAATGACCCATTTTTGTATCCACTTTCACTTTAAAAAAAGAACAAAATAGTTGAGTTTGATTTTAATTTTTTTTCACATCCTTAGGTCAAGGAACAAGACTGCGTGAAGTTTCCGAAGCAACGAGTCCATCAGTGCAACAGCACTAATTCCAGGAAAGTTCGCCTCCATCTCCCTGAAGATCATCAGATGAACAACAATTGCCATCCGAGGAGAAGGGATGACACATTTCTATAGAACTTACTTTAAATCAAACGATGTGCATAGGTTATGAATTGAATAGGGCAGCTACAGCTTCGAAGCTCGCAAGAAAAATCACTAAAAAGCAATCCACGCAATGGGGAATGTCTGAAAAAAAAACAAATTGGTTGACTTTTTATAGGTAGAATTAAGTTCCCTTATCAATAGGAAAAGTTTCAGAGTTTTGGTTGCGTGAAAATTTTAAAAAAAAGTTCGTCTTCGCAAAAGTACAGGAGTAACAGCAGATTGGAGATTATTCCTTAGCCACCACCTGCAACAACCACAACATGTACCTATTTAAAAAAGTTTCGATGCAGATGTCAAAAATTGTGTCAAAACTTTTTTTATTTTGTCATTCTGCTGTTCCTCCCGTACTTTTGCGAAGACGAAGATTTTTTGTAGAATATTTGTAACTTTTCCCTATTAATAATAATAATTATCTGACCTATAAAAAATTCAGCCAATTTGATTTTTTCAGACATTCCTCATTGTTTTAACTTCCTCGAGCAGCCAATTTCACATCTGAATCCACCATGAACTCAAAGTGAGCTTGCTTGGCTAGCCTAATTACGTCACAACAAGTCGATTCAAATTCCTTTGTGAAAATGAAAGGTAAAACTAGCTTGATATTTTGAGCCTCAAAATGTTTTAAGCGTGTAACGTAGCAAAAATATTGTTTAATAATAGATGCGACACAGACTGTCTGTAGTTAATTAAAAACGAGGTATCTGCTCCTTTTGCGAATACTTTTCGCTAGTTGTTTAAAAGGTTTAGCTTTTACCTAATATGTTGCGATTTTAATTAACTTTTAACTCAGATATAATATTATATGAAAGAGAAATTCTTTGAATATAGTTATTTGTTTTTCTACAAAATAAGCTTTGAAGTTATCAAAGAATGACTTTAATGTATTTTTGTTTGTTTTTTTCTTCATTTATCTACCTAAGCTGAAAAGTTAGTAACAAATTATTTATACACTTGAAACATTTAGATGGTCTCTAATGAAAACTTGGGATCAACTTGTTTCCGAATCAAGTTATACGAAAAATCTATTTGTAAATTATTTATGTATAAAACAAACATTCTTAAACAATGTATAAAGTAATAAAATTATTACTATTCTCCAACAATAAACAATAGTTATTTGTTGTTCTACAGACCAAAGTGATTGTGCTGCGAGTGCTGACTTTAAATCACGAACTAGTGATGTTTTGAAATCATTCGACGATCATTCGGCTGGCGTCGAGCGCTCTTCACTATTCATTTTCATTGGACAGCCATGATGTCGAATGAAAATGAGTAGAAAAGAGCGCTCGGCGCCAACCGATAGATTTCAAAAATAGAGCCCTAGAAATGAATTGATTCTAACATAGACTACTGAGCACAGTGAGTGATTTAGAGCCGGTTCCTATATTCGAAAACGATTCGTTTTGCTTACGGATGGTAGTATTTTGACATTAAGTCCATAGAAAATGTGTCAAAATTCTACCACCCGTAAGCAAAACGAATCGTTTCTCGAATATAGGTAGGCCACTACCTACGACGAAAAACGAGACATCACAAAAATTTGGTATCGTGTTAAACATAAAACTTTTCACCTCTACCAGCGAGAAAAGTGTTATAGGTAAGAATAGTTATTTTCACGTGATTTTCCTGGTAAAAATCTAAATTCAGCATTAGAAACTTGTTCTCTCAACTTTTTTGTAGTGAGACAACTATCTTCATCGCTGGACGCACTCATTTTTTGTGATTGTCACAAAACAATTTCAATCAAACTTATTCATAGAGTAAAGAATACAGTAGATTCACGTCGTATTTTTCGTTTATTTATTTTCATCCCATCTTAATTGTTTATTTGCAATCGTAAAACACTAATTTGTTTTCATCAAATTGTTCTTATTTTATATTTATTTCATACATGCGACCTTATTTCGTCCATACTCTTTATTTCGAATTATCAATATAACCTTCTTTTTCAACAATCCTAGTTTTAAACTCCGCGGTATTATCTGTCCATGTCCGGCAACATTTAAAAATGTAAAAGTATTCTATCTATCCTGTTCTCACATAACAATTTTACAAGTCTCATTCTTATCACTCTATTTATTTTTTCTTTATAATTTCAAAATTAGAAATAAAAAAATCGCTTTGCCTCACGCTCGCTCGCAGCAAAAATCGATTTTGCTTTGACCTTTGAAAAGTGCCATTTTTGTGCTGGAGAGGTGAAAAATAATAAAAAATAGCGTTTTATACTGTTTAAGAACTAAAAAGTTATGATGTACTTAAGTAACTTAATTTTCTAAGAAGTGAACTTTTGTTCTGAATTCATTTTTTTTATTCTTATGTTGCTGGTTTTCATTTTTGAAAACGATGTAATTTCTCATTTATTATTTCAAATAATTATGATCAGAAAAAGTGTGTTCGAAACCAATACTGGCATTTAATTTTTTGAAGATGTGCTTTTTATAGTATTTTTTTTAATTAGGATGTAATTTCAATAGACGTAAGCTTACTAATTTTAGAGATTTTATACTTTAAAAAAATGAAGTACAGGGACTATTTAAGAAATAATGAAATAGCTTGCAAATCATGAGACGGTCTTCAAATAAAATTACTGCTAACAACTTTTTGTTCCTAACATTCAATCATTACATAAAATGGGACCTCATTTTAGGCCTTGGTCTCCTATTTTATGCTATACGCGACGTCTGACGTCAGCGTAAACATTCCTAATGTTCCTATACATTTCATACACCGAGCGTCAGCGTTTGAAAGAGACCACAACGTTCCAAAACAGTTTTTTTCTATAGTACGCGTTCACTTCGTGATTGCCGTCGACGATGTAGATAAAAAAGTAATCATGTTTTTCAACTGTTTTTAATTTTTTTCTTGTTCAAAGAGTGTCATTCATTTATATAACAAGTTAGGTTCGCCATTATGTAGGAACTTTACTCTTTTAATCATTATAACAACACAAATAACGAACCTAATGATTAAATCAACAGGAACAAAAATTAAGCTTTGCGTTGCTAGCCGTACTAGAAAGGCGACGCAGGGGGTGCGGTATGACGGAGTGGGCCGGGAGGTAGCGGCAATGATGAAGTGAACGCGTAGTAAAGCATTATAGACATGCGCAAAATACTTCACTGAAGTGAAATGAATGATATAGTTCAATTGGACTAGATGAAGTATATCACACATTTAGTTCATTTAATTCGTTCACTTGGCTCAGTACATTTGAGTCACTTTGGCGTTATGTAAAACTAAGCCTTAATGTATGCGCAATAGGGGTTGAAGTCAAATTGAGTGCGGGCGGACTCCGACTCCGACCGACCGCTGGCCGCCGAGCCGTGCAACTGTCTCGCTTTCGCACGCGGTGTTCGTAATCTATCTGTCCGCTTTACTCTCCTTCAGTGAAGTGTGAACTAAATGAAGTACTGAAGTAATTGGGACCCAAATGAACGAGTGAAGGAGATATACTTAATAAGTGAACTAGTTCAATTGAAGGATTCATTCACGAACGACTAAACTCTAAAGCATTATGAGTTGTGACGCTGATTCTGTAAGCGGTTGACGGCGTTTTTAGGAGACCCTAAAAGATATTTGACGTTTCTCGCTTTATCATAAATAAGTATGAGAAACTTTTAAGTTAAATACATAAAAGTTACAAAACACTCGCTAAGTAAACTAGTGAGTTTATTTAATCACTTCATGAAAGCTTAATATGCTAAAATACTTATTATCATAAGTCAGACTAGATCTCTTTCAGAACCAAATTGTAAATAAACCAAAGTGAAACATAAATCGTAGTTATATTTAAGTTATTTACATAATTTAACTTAGTTTAAACTTAGATATATGGTGCCAACTTAAGCAAGAGTTAAACTCATGTCGTTTGAGGTATTGATATAAAATATTTATTGATGTTTTCATAGATTACGGTAATTAAATATTGAAGGAATTTAATAAATAATTGGATTGTAGGTTATTTGTTTTATTCGCTGCCCTTTTTGGCTTTTCAATTTAAATTTTGGAATCCTATTCATTTTTTTGCTCCTAATGCGTAGACGGACTACTAGGACGGTGTTAGTCTATTTAGCGAATTGTTAAGTTCGTTTTATGCCTAAAGGCTCCTACACACTATGCCATCGGCCCGGCCGCCGGCACTGCCGCCGGCCTCGCCGCCGAGCAAGCTGCGATGCGCCCGGCAGCTTTTAGCTTGATAAACGTGCCGCTCGACAAAAGCTGGCGGCACGGGTCGCCGGCAGTGTGTAGGAGTCATCGCCGGCACTGCCACCGGCCCTCGCCGCCGAGCAAGCTGCGATGCGCCCGGCAGCTTTAAGCTTGATAAACGTGCCGCTCGACAAAAGCTGGCGGCACGGGTCGCCGGCATGTGTGTAGGAGTCATCGCCGGCACTGCCGCCGGCCTCGCCGCCGGGCAAGCCGCGATGTGCCCGGCAGCTTTTAGCTTGACAAACGTGCCGTTCGACAAAAGCCGGCGACCCGTGCCACCGGCATGTGTGTAGGAGCCATAAGACGCGGACACTGTCAATCTACTTAGTAGATTGCTTTATTTGTAAAATATTATGACAAAGCAAAAAAATACAATAGGATACCAAATTTACTCAGTGATAACCATTCCATTTTTTGTAAGAGCTTAAATAAGACAGTGACCGCGGTCTTTCAACGAAATTTTTTCGACGCATAAAAGCCGTTTTTGCTTACTGTCCTATGACCAAATCCCTCAAACGATGTCAACTTGTGGGATTTTCCCGACCCTTCATTAAATTTCCTTCGGCGGAAATGGCTTCAGAACTTGCTGAGTTTTTTTTTTTGAGGAAAAGCAAGTCTAGATTTACTTCGACTTGTTTTGCGGACGACGCAAACTCGATTTTCTATTACCTAATATGTTTTGTGAATGCCGAAACATGTATTTGTTTGAGAGTAAATTTATCTAGCGGTAGATAAACAAAGGTGAAAATAAAAATAAAAATGACAGAACACACTCCAAAAACTAATTTTGGAGTGTGTTCTAGACAAGCACTGCTAGAGCCATATTAAAAAATATTTCTGTTATTTATTTCAACACAATCTCTGGCACGGTTTGACCCGAGATTGCCGGTGCGCATTGTCTACTTTATTACTTACTTACTACTTTATTATGTATTAGGTCCTTAACTATGAAATTGACGGTTTGTATGAAGAATTTTTAACAAATTGCATTTTCCATTCTAGTATTTATTGTTTAACAACTGTGAGTGCTATTGTGACAAAACATTTATGTACAAATGTTTGAACATCAAGCTAACTTGCTAACTTAAGCGAAAAAAATAAGTTTCGGCTAAGTTACAACGGATAAGGTGGTGATTTTCGCTAACAAAAAAAGGAGTCACTTCCAAGGTACTTTTTTAATGCTGAAATAACAAAATTAATAGACGTTAATGATGCTGATAGTTGACGGCTATGCTCATAATTTAATGTAATATCCAGCAACTGATAAATATTTTAAATCACAGAAGTTATGAGGCTCTCTGCGTGTGAGAAAAAAACACCAATTTCATTAAGGACCTAATAATTATATTGTGTTCTGTGGTAAAAATATTTCTTACTTTATTATTCTTGTATCACAAAATAGGGTGCAGTTGAAATGTATAGCGCTATATTGAACAAAATGTAACAAGTGTTGGAGACGCGGACATACAATGTCATACATTTTGACTTACAGAGTCGTCAAACACAGATCACAATTTTATTCTTTTGCTACTGTTGAAAATTGTGTTTAGCTGGTAGAAACAACGAGAAACCCAAATACAAAAACCCAGTATAATGCGCATTTGGTCACCGACTTTAATTATAAAAACTTTCCGTTCAAAAACACAAGTTAAAATACATTCTTCTTTATAATACACTTATTTATAACATTAAGCAACATTTAATTTTATCTACACGTTGACTGTTCATAAATAACAGATAATCTTCAAATTTACTTAATCTCCGTTATTTATTGACGACGTTGTTAACTTGGGCATTACAGTAACAATTTCAGGCAATGAAGATTTCAGAACATTCATGAGACCAGTCGTTTGGTATATTTTTAACCGACTTCAAAAAAGGAGGAGGTTATCAAATCGTCGGTATTTTTTTTGTGTGTTTTAACATAATTTTACCGGTTGTTAACCGATTTCAATTATTCTTCTTTTTATCTGAAAGAACACAGTTCATGTGTGGTTCCATAAAAAAAATTACAGAGATCTGGCGAGTAGTTTTTCATAATCCTGAAAATATCAATTATTTAGCTTCCCATCGCGCGAGTTTTTGAGGATTTTCAGGTATACTCGTATTCTTTGTTTTCTTTTACAATGATAAGGATGGGAAAATATGTTTTTTTTTATAATATCAATAACACGAATATACTTAATAACCGATAGGTATATTTTGGTAAACCTTGGATTAAATTAGTGTAAATTATTATTTAATTTATTATTTAAATCTGAAATCTTTTAACTACTTTAGTACCTACTACATAGTAAGTATTTTTTGCCTTTAAGTAAGGATTTTACCGTGTTTTAAACTAAAACACACAGGATGCGATCATGCGATCCGATCTCAGATCGCAGCGATCGATTCGATATATGGGATCGGAACGCAACCAGTGTGAAAGGGATAAGAGAACTCCATACATCGCATAGATCGCAGCGATCTGCGGATCGAATCGCATGACCTGAACGCATCCTGTGTATTTGAGCTTTTTAACAAACCAAAACTACCATCTAGTTCTAGGCAAAGGTAACTTAAATTACTTTACCCAAAGCGATGCTTCATATAGTAGATTTTAAGAAAATGTTCCCATTAATGTCTCGCTATTTCTTTATTAAAATAAAAGCATTTAGACCTCTGCAAACTCCTATATAAGCGAGAATTTGATCAAATCAAATATTGAATGTGGTAGCATCTTGAATAATGGGGAAATATTTCACATTCCTAGCTAAATTAATTTGCATTTCACTTCGCAGACATAAAATGAATGACGAAGGAAATTTATGTTCCGTTTCAAAAGATGGTGTTATTTCCAGAGGAGAAATAATTGAGTATAGGCATTTAAAAATTGATGTTTATAATATTCAGATTAGAAATGATTGACTAGACAACCACTGGACGTAATAACTAGTGCCTCTTCGCGTTTGTGACATTTTTGAACATTTTTTGCAAAGGCATTTTTTTTCGGAAAATTTCGAAAAAACTAAAATGACAAGAACCAGTTACTGAACATGTTACTGAACATGTTGCTGAACCAGCTCACAAAATTTCATGAGAATCGGTTGAGGAATATGACCTATAGAGCAGAACAACCGGACAGACAGAAAATAATTACTAAAGCATTTTTGCCCAAGCTGAAACGGAGATGCTTCGCTTGCGCATCGCGCTGGGTCAATCAATAACAGACTAAAGGGTGCTTTCCACATGTCTGACTAATACAACAATAAGCTTGATGGTGTAGTGGCTTAGGGCATTCGGCGCGATTACAGCGTCAAAACAGCTCTTGTTCTCGGATGGGTGACCAAAAATTTTGTGTCTCGAGCTCGAGAGGCACGTGAAGCCGTTGGTCTCGGTTACATTTTTATTCTTAGCCAACAACTCTTACCTAAGTAATAACCAAGAATTAATAACTGTTGACAAAGTTCCGATGTCAGAGCAAATAACATCGGTATAACAGACATCTACGCGAAACATGAAATGAGAAAATAGGAAACGCAATAGATAGTTCTCGTATTTCTAAACAAAACATCTTGATACATGGCGCGGTTAGAGAATATATCACCGCAACTAGACGGTATAGCCGGACAGAGATAAAAGTTCTAAATAAAAAAAAAACACATTTATGGCCGATTACTCAAAGGCTTCTTAGCTAAAATCTTTAGTTAAGGTCTCCTTAACTTTAAGGAAGCTGTCAGTTTCATAGAGTATCTGTCAAATCTGACAACATTTTTGAGTTTAAGGTGGCATTAACTTTAAAATTCGTTTGAGTATTTGGCCGTAAATAATTATTATAATTTAAAAAAGAAATGTGTCAAAAAGATTCTTTAAAAAGTACAAGTCATGTTATTAAATTTATTCTAACCTCATTGATAAACAAAAATTTTATTACTTTATGTATAAAACAAAAGTTTTAAATTTTTACATACATCGGTGGAATAATTATTAAACAGTAAATTCACAGTCTTTGGACTGAGTCTCTGTTTGGCCATATTCTTCTATTGCGGTGTTATTGTTTTGATTAACGGCTGTTAAGGCCTGAGTTATAGAATAATAATACTGAAAGTTATTGAACCTAGCTGCTCTATATTTTCCGTTTTTAATCAGAGTATTATTACACAGAGTAATAACTAGATCAAATTGTAGTACCATATATTTTGCAAAATAGCTACTCGTAATTAAAAACCTTGAAAACATTTTACAATGACAAACTTTATAGGTACCTCATACGTAACTATCATTTGCTGTAACTTTGGTATTTTAGTAATGAAACACAATGGGAAACAAAATTTCACGGTTTTTGACTCTATTTACATCGAAAATGGATAATGAAATATAATCCTGCATCGTAATTTTTTTGCGATATCAAGCGAGTCGATTTTCCACACCACACGTTCGTAGCCCATATCCGTAGCAATGACAAAAGCCGTAGATGAAACGTATCGCTTTCAAGAGTGCTACGAGGAGCTGCTACGAGACTTAAAAGCTCTGTTATTTAGTAAACAAGGAATAAGTATTACATTTTCAAAATTAAGGTGTAAATTTAAGGGCCGGCGCCCAGTGCCGGCATGGCACGGCACGGCAGGTTGTACTGCGCCATCCCGCGGCATGCCGTGACATCCAGTGGCATGCCGTGGCATGGCTCAGTCAGTGTGAGAGACAAAAAAACGCGAGGGCGCCAGATGACCGCTGCACAAGTTTCAACCTTATTTCAATTAGCTAGCAACAACCCATACGTCTCGCGAGATGCAATGGCGTGCCGCGGCGTCCCGTGGCATACCGCAGCATCCCGCGGCGCGTCGCGCTATGCTGCAGCATCCCGCGGCACCATGGTATCGAAATAAAGTAACATGAATTCTAAACTCATTGAAATAAGATTCAAAATAACTGGATTAGTAATAAAATCCTTTGCCGTGCCATGCCATACCGTGCCGGCAGTGGGCGCCAGCCTTAACGGAGTTGGTGAGCATTGAAATCCACAGATCCCAAATTATAAGAAATAAAATACGGTGTCCTAATTTTTTAGTTGATAGCTATTTATTTAAGGGATTGTGATACGGTAAATCCAGTGTAATAACAATAACAACCATATCTTAAAACCCGTTCTTGAAACGAATAAAATACTACACTATCGAAATTTTATCTATGGATGAATGCAAGACTCCCTTATTTTCGTAGTCCTTTAATTAATAACTTTCATAATAGAAACTATTTTGCTCTTTCCTTATTTTTTCGTAAACTATGCCCCAAATCTGAACTCCTTTTCCAAATAGTTCCCTGTTTTCATAGTTCATAGTATCGTGACCTCACAAAATCGGGTCAAAGCCAGGCAAACAATAATTTGCAGGCTTTTGTCAAAGACCCCTCGTTTTAATTACTATGTTTACTTTGACTATAATAGCACATCAAAGTGGCGACAATGCATCCTGAGCTACAATGTGTTATATCCTCAAATTAACGCGAACATTACTTTAAATTAAAAACATTAAGGGCTGGTATAATTTTGTTTATAAAATTGTTTCTTTGTTTCTGGTTTGTTGTTCTGTAAGTTAAATTAAAAATGAAATAACTTTGTGAGTATTTTATGACTGTTGTTATCCAATTTATTTGATTTAGTTGTTATATTTCCTGTAACCACTCCAATATTGGAAAAACATCCTATTTAATATTTCATTTTTCATAATAATTATCAAGCTATAACAATGTTTGATGTTTCTGAAATTGACATCCTTTGTGGAAATCTTATCTAAAAGACTTGTCATTGCAATGTCTTTGTAAATAAAGGTTAATGAACAATTGTATAAAATGATGTTAACAATTCAAACGTCTTGCCAGAATAGCCGCCAAAACATTTCAAACAAATTGTTTTCAAGCAGATTTCAATTCTTATCATTATCTGGAATGAAAAACCTGAAAAAGTGGTGTCAATTGTTTGCTTTGTCTCATAAAAATGAAAATTGAGGTCCCATATAGGATTACTTGGTTATAATTATATTAAGTTGACATAGGCCATAGGCCATAGGTTGATAGAGGCCATTATGCCGCATATTTTGACCCTTAATAAATCGAAACTTTTTGTAAAGTAAAACATGTCGAGGGAATTGGCAATGTTGTCCCTAATTGTGCCAAGACATAATTTCAATTCAATTTTGCATTCTCGAATATGTTATCTCTCAACTATTTTATTTCGTTTTAATCTAGAAAGTTAACACATTAATCCAATTTACTACATTAAAAGTTTATAATTAGCAATTACGAGAAGTAAGAGACTAGAAATTTTGTGCGCCTTTTTCTGGCATAAACAATATAGGCGTTCATTCATCTGAGAGCTAATTCTTCGTAATGCTATTTTCCGCTTAGCGGGATTCAATTTGATGTCTTTGGGAATCGGACCAGCGGTAAGCTGAACCGGGTCTTTGACATGGGTGCTATTTGTTTTGTATGGTGTATTTGATGTTTTTACTATGTGCTTGACATTTCAAATACTTGCCGGAAAAAATTACTTTCATCTTCGTGGACGCAAAATAAGCTTACTGCTCACATATCTACATAATTTACAAAACAAGCCAAGTGCGAGACTGGCCACGCGCAGTATAGGGTTCCGTAGTTACCTTATACCATATCATAAGGCTATAAACTTAAATATACTCTCTGCTTTACATAACTAACGACTATAACTAAGTATGATACCTAAAAATGAAATTTTTATATCTACGAAAACTTTTCCAATTTTATAAATTGTTCGACTATTACTCGTCAACTTGTAAAGCCTACCTAGCAGTGATAGTTTTCCTTTTAACTTCATTATACTATGTACTATTGTCGTAAATTTTTTCACGTAAGTATTCATTAGCAACCGTCCACCTGGTAGGGGAGGGAGGGGGACACTTATTGACTCCAACATTGGTATTTCGCAAACAGATCTCTGAATCGAAAATTATTTTAATTAATTATTTAAATTATTAATTAGTCTTGACAAACCTACAATATTTTCAAAAGACATATCCAACGACACCGCACATTATGAGACTTATGTGAAAAAATATTTTTCAAGATTTTATTCTGCCACATTTTCTGGTGTAATTAAGATACACTTTCATGCCAAATTACAGTTTTCTAAGGGCCTCTGAGCGAAGCCGCGGATGGACAGACGGATATGGTAAAACTATAAGGGTTCCTTGTTGAATTGGCAACGGAACCCTAAAAACGGCGCGGCCGTTGGCAAAACCTTCATGCATATTTATAAAAATAATAAACAATAACCGGAGAACTGTGATGGCCGTAGGTAAGTACTTATATTTTTGATGTGCTAAATGCTCAAATATTGTTTTTGGATTTTCCCTTAGTTGGGCTGTGTGACCTTGCTTCCTGTAACATTAGTGATTTTGGGCCAATAAAAAGACCCCATCGGTTTCTTGTCAGAAAATGGGGCACAAAACGTAGGCAATTGCTCATTATATTTTATTTCTTCAAGTAAATTGAATCCATGTGTTGAAATTTCTAGATTCAAACGAAATGTAATAGTTGAGAGATAACGTAGTCGGGAATACAAAATTAAATTGAAATTTTGTCTCGGAACAACCGGATTGTAATTAAGGACAACATTGGCAATTCCCTCGACATGTTTTTCTTCACAAATAAATATAAAAGGAAATTATTTTCTACAACATCCGAAGTAATCCTGCTCTCATTAAAATATCGTTACTTGGAAGCTTAATAATTGGGCTCAATACTTAATTATTTTGTAGTCTTCAATTAACTGTTGGTTTGGTCCCGTCTATAATGACTTGAAGCCATTTTCTTACTGAAGTATATTGATGATTTAATTCCAACAAAGGCTAGAATAATAACTATGGCTCGATTATTAACTATGTCAGTGATTTACTCCAATTTGATTTAAGCTTTTTGTTTTATGTAACAGTTAACAACACTGTAGGGAATAAAACTTAGGTAGACAGTAAAAAAACTAATATGAAAAGTGACGTTGACGACCTCCGTGGTCGAGTGGCTTTGTACACCGGTTTTAAGGTGTCGCCATCTCTGAGGTCCCGGGTTCGATCCCCGGTTGGGTCAATTTAGAAAACGAACTTTTCTATATTGGCTCAGGTCTGGGTGTTTGTGATACCACCGTTGTCTCTGATTTCCATAACACAAGTGCTTTAGCTACTTACTTTGGAATCGGAGCAATGTATATGATGTTGTCAAATATTTAAATATTTATATTTAAAAGTAGTTTTTTTTTTCATTAATTACCAACTGACATCGTTATGCTGTTCTTTAGCACTAGGCGCTGCTGATGTATCACTACAAATTAGTCAACGGTCATGAAATACAGAAACTCAAATCCTTTTACAATCATAAGAAAAATATTTATTTAATTAACTTTATTTTAGTTCAGCAAATACTCATAATTTTTTTTTGCTGAAAAATTTCTCTAATTACCTCTCATTACCCTCTATAACCTCCGATCATTGAAGTTTATAACACTTGAGTTTTCTATACCGCAAGAAAATCTAAGCCAAAACATAACAACATGAGTTGTAATGAAATCTACGTTAATGACGTATAATAAAATATTGAAACGGAAAATATATCGACTACATGTAAGAATAAGGAGCGGATAAATCATAGTCGCTTGACTGAATGCCGATGTACCGAGAAATTGCTTTGTGTATTATTGCCATCAATGACGTAATCTTCATTTCGAAAGAAACGTATAAATTTGATCTTGAAGATCAATACTTTGTACTAATTATACCTACCTATTATATGCAGGAACATTTACGGCCTTATCACAAAAGATTTTAAAACACTGTTAAAATTTTTCCCCAACACATGTTTATGTGTTGACCAAACCAGCTGTTTAGCTGGTTAAGTTTTAACCATAGACTTATTTATGTTTTAACCGTCTGGTTTTGACGTTTTTATGTGTGGAGAAAGTGTCAAAAACAGATGATTAAAAATTAATCGAGTTGGTAAACTCGGGTCTATTGAGTTTAATTGTTTAAATGTGATACTCTCACTTTTTTGAAAATATAGTTTGAAAGAGACAACATCACATTTATACAGTGTTTTAAACATAGACTTAGTTTTAAAATCTTATGTGGTAAGGTCGAAAAAGTTTGGTGCCTAGAAAAAAATCTTTTTAATCCGAATCAAAAAAACTATAGATAAAATGAACTCATCAAATTTTTATTCCAAAATTAAATTGATACGAATCTGTCAAAAACCAACTGTCACGACAGACCGATGAAAATAGTAATTATTTTCAAAATGTTTTAATTTTGATAAAAAACCATGAAAACGCAATAATTGTATAAATATGGCTTTATGAATTATCAATAAACGAAATATTAAAATTTACTCAATTTATCATCGTCTTCACACTTCTAGCTAATCATAACAAAAATGGATGATCAGAAATGTAAGTATTTAAGTTTTTTTTTCTTATTTATTTTGCATTTGCAACGGATAAAAAAAAACATTAATCTGGATCTCACTTTATCGTTGACTTTTTCTGACTCTCAATCTAACTATGGGGTATCTAAATTAGCCAAAAAAAATATTAGCTAATTGTGGCAGTAGTCTTACAAACTCTTATCATATAAAATGTTATCCCAGTATTGAAGGCTCCCATGAAGAGTGAAGAAGTACGGCATTTAGCCATTACATCAGCATTCATGGTCATCGTAATTATTTTATTGGAGGTAGCAATAAAACAAATAATAAGAGCAAGAATAATCGATCAGACCAAAAAAATATTTATAACACATTTTGTAGATGGGGTTATAGAAGATCTCCTTGATTTGACTGATTCAGAACAATCAACTTCTACGTCCAACGATGGTATTTACGAGTACCAAAAGCCTTTTGTGTTAGAATTGCACGATTTGGTTAAAGATGAACCCGACTCGCAGACTAAGGAGGCGAAAGTGAAAAAGTTGAAGAAGAAAAAAAAGTCAGTCAACAAAACACGAACGAGTGGAACATCCAGCAGTGACTCTGAAAGCTCAGTACCACCCTCCGCTCACAGCAAAGAAGAGTTTTATGACGCTCACGAAAGCTACCACGGTCTGGCAGGTATGTAATTTAAAATTTTCATGGTAGTGTTAGACTTATTACATATCTATAGAAATGCAGATACGGCCGGAAGGATGTAATACAAATATACAGCCTCCTTAGTAATAATCAATCTTTGTAGTCCTAGTCGTCTCGTAGCATATACATTAGCTAAAATAAGAAATCTAGCAATTGTGACAATCGCTATAGCGTAGTCAACCTTTGTCACAGAATTAGTATAGTACTGACGTACAGGACGGCCACACTCCGCCTCCCGCCGAGCCGAGATACCGCACCTCACCCCGGCAATCGGCGGTAAGATCAGCGGTTCATTCTCGGGCCGTGTCGCGCGCGCGCCGCGCGAGTTGTCAGTGTTACGAGCACATAGACTAACATAGAGCTCAACAGATGTCAAAAGTCAACCCTAAGGTTCACGCACACATTCGCAGCGTGTACCAACGTAATCTGTTAATGTTGTAGTTGAATCTCACTTTTTGTATGGCGTGTCCGGGGTGTGCCTTTGTACTAACCCCGACACATTAACCAATCTTAAAAATATAAATTATACAATGGAAGAACAACATTTATTTTATTCTTCAGCTAAATTTTCAAACGTTTTCTTTACTATCATTGCGAAGGACCACTAAAGCAAACGTTTCCACTAACTTGTTAAGTAACTACAAAAGAATCAACCAATTTATTTTTTTAAATGCCAATATTGTTGCCATCTTAAAATAGAACCCACAATGCTCACTCAAACGTAAGAAATCAGTGATTTGGTAAAAAACATGGTCTCCATTATAAAAGATTTTTACATTCATTGGGATATATGGGGGTCGACGATTTCAAAATTTGAATCAAAGGTATCTCGACAAATATTTGCGATGCCTGAAGGATATAATCTTGTTATTGAAAAGAATTCTTTCCATGCGAGCAAAGTATGTACCGATATTATTGAATTTTCGAGCCCTTTGAACTGTTAATGTGGCGGCTTCGAACTCCGATATTGTCTGGTTGTCAAGGTACTTATTCCTAAAAATGTTGTAATGTAGAGCGTATCTAAGGGTTTCTTAAGTCAATGGTTTTTTAACTTGTAATTCACATACTTAGAGACTGTTGAAAAAATAGTACATAGCAGCATGGTAATTATATGTGGCTGATTTAATTGGCTGCAAGACACTAATTGTAACTTTATGGGTCCATTTGCACTGATGTACAACAATAATTGATTCAAAAAGATAACAATTCTGGGAGCCCCTCTAAATTGCTGTGTCCGAAAAGAGCGACTAAGTATTTAAGTTCTTTAGAAATAAAACACTTTTTACGGATATATTATTAATTCAGGTGTTGTTTTGGAATTATTTAGTTTGTATTTATTGGTTTTTAGAATTCCCGACGTTTCGACACCTTTCCAGCAAAAAAGGCTGCTCATATTTTTATGAAATTACCCGCTTGAAATTTTATAAAAATGTATTCAAGTTTATTAAATTATTTTTTGATCATTATTACTAAATTAAATTACATAAAGTTAATTAGAAAACAAGATCTAGCTACTGAATCTACTACCAGTTCACAAATTGGGAGGCCTCTGAGAGAAAGAACTGGCGGAAGAAAACTCAGAGAGGTTGTATATTTATATACCTATCTACAAAACGAACTAACTATATCTCCTTAGAAGAAGTCTTAGAAGTGTATATCGTCGCCGTAGAGCGAAAAGTCACCAAGTCGACATTTGGCCAAAAATGAGTTAGAAATGTCATCAAAATCACCGAATTTTTTTACGTATTTCAACCTTACAGCCATGTTTGTACGTGTCATAGTTTTTATTTTAGCTAGTGCAAAAAAAACACTAACTCTATATTTGGACTGCAACACATTAGTCGAAAATTAATTAATTTACTTAATTACTTTATCACTATTCGAAGGAATTGCAAATCTGTACCTAAGTCGAGATGGTAACTTTTCCCCTATACAAAATAAATCTTAACTGGAACTCAATCCGGGGCGAAATCAACTAAAATAACTTGATTAGTTTTAGAATGACTAGTTCGAATCGGTTCGATACAAAACATAAAAGCGAAAATTAACCAACTCATCTTAATGACTACTCGACCGACATTTAGGTACCAAATTTTTTAGTTCTTGTGTTTTAAAATAGAGTTAGTGACTTTTCACCCGTGTCTAGATCACTTTTAATAAGAATAAGTCCAGTTAGTTAGTTTATGACTGATGTTAGTAATTTCAATAGATTTTTTAATGATTATTCGTAACTCTCTAATTGACACTTTTTATTTATTTATCATTAACAAATTTTATAATTAAGACAAAAAAGAGTCAAATTAATGCAATATCATAATACTAATATTAATATTCAACAATATATTTTATAAAAAAAACAGAAACGTATCAATTATCATATAAAATTATTTTTTAAATTTGATATTTTAGCATTCACAATGCTATTTTTGAACAATACTAAATAATATACTAGAAAAATACGACTCGCACCAGATCATATTCTCGGACGGAAATCGAACCCGCGACCTTTGGATGTCCGGTCTAATGCTCTGACCGCTGAGCTATCGAGTCCGTCCGAGAATATGATCTGGTGCGAGTCGTATTTTTTCTAGTATTTTATTTAGTATTGTATGATTAAATTAGTTTGATTCCTCTTCACTTTGATCGTTAACATTAGGTTCCAACATCCTGTCCACAAAGACAGAGACTCATACCATGTGTGAAGTTCCTGGGGTATGATACCTTTGCGACAAAATGAGTAAGGTCTTTATTCTTAGCCTCTGAAATCGGAAGAGGAGCGATATATAGGCCATTAGAATTGCAAACGCTTTTAATGAAGCTATCAAATCGGTTCTCCTTGTTTCAGAATTAAATTACTGACTCTCCTGTTCCTCCTGAAATCTACTTCTTTTCTAGTTCGAAGACACCTTTTTCTTTGTTTTTGGAATGTATCGCTAACTATGGGTCTTATAAGGAGGCTCAAGGTCACCCAGCGTGCAATGCAAAGAGCCATGTTCGGCATTTCCCTACGGTTCGAATAAGAAAAAAGGAGATCTGTAGGAGAACTAAAGCAACCGACATCGCTCAAAGGATTGCTCATTTGAAGTGGCAATAGGCGGGAACACATAGTAAGAAGAATCCTTGGAGGATGCATAGGCCTGGGTATAAACCCAGCAATGGGTATCGTGCCGCCGATAATTATGATGATGAAGTTCTTTGACACGAGAAGAGGAAGAAGATTTTTCACGTTGCTGACGCCCTTTGTCTTTTTATGAGCGCGCGAGATGCAAGACTGACTTGCAGTCAATCATTGAGGAAACTTTCTGTTACCTTTCTAAAATACTTATTTAATAATTAAATGTTTGATGTAAAGGCTGTTAGATGGCTGTTTGATGTTTGTCTAAATGAAAGGTTTATCGGTAACAAAAGCAAGGATAAATACAGAGGGAAAATTATTATGGCTGAAATCAAATGTCTTAGGTTTGAAAAGCAATTTCCAGGCATAGTTAAGTTCCGTTACACTCACGTCTAAGTTATTGGTTTTTGTCGCAAGGGTATCATACCTACCCCAAGAACTCCACACATGGTATGAGTCTCTACCTACTAGCAAAGATATTGTAGACAGGGTGTTATTGGTATTGGTATTGGTGATGGGCACTTTTCTTCGCATTTAGACCAATTTGGTCCGTTATGCGTGAAACCTTATAGCATCGGTATGGCTAATCAAGCCATCTCAGCTCCTTCCAAAAGCGCAGAAGCTTCCTGGGGCGTTCCCAGGCTTCTAGGAGCGACCTCACCTCTAAGGATTTCTGCCCGTTGTGTGGCCAGCCCAACGCACTCCAGGATCACGTGGGCGGCTGTTTCCTCTGCGTCGAGGCATCCCCTGCATAGAGGACTGTCTGTCGCATTCTTGATGAATAGTTGTCGGTTTAAAGCTAAGTGACCTGTAAGTGTACCTACAACTATCCGGAGGTCTGGGCGAATTAGGCTGAGCAGCCTGCGGGTCACACGCGGCGAAACTGCAGTCATCGCCATCTTAGACTGTCTACAGCTTGTTAGATCTACCCAACGAGTATTGTGTGCAGCACGAGTTCGTTGTCCTACCGATGAGCGTAGTTGGCTGAACGGGAGTGGCAGAATGGGTATAGGTCCTGCCACTGTTGTGGAAGATCCCATTCTAGCCAGCTCATCGGCGGCGTCGTTCCCGTGTGTTCCATTATGCCCTTTATCCATTGTAGGATTACTCCGTTGTTGGATGCCAAACGATCCAAAACTTGGTGGCATTCGTAGATGATACTGGAGTTGATCGTGCTGGCTTCCAGTGCTGTTAGGACGGCCATGCTGTCAGTCAGTATGCGCAGCGGATGTTTAGTCCCTTCATACCTCTAGACAGGGCCGTAGAAGCGGCGTTTAATATTGCAACACATTCGCATTGAAATATCGAACTGTGTTGGCCTAGCACTAGTGATATTTTGATATTTAAGTCTTGTGAGAATACTCCAGACAGGGTGTTGGAACCTGATGTTAACAATCAAGGTAAGAAGAATCAAATTAATGTAATTATGTTTATTGATAAGTTTCTGTTTGTATTGTTTAATAAATACATTATAGAATTATGGTAATTATGCATTAATTTGACTCTTTTTTTGTCTTAATTGTAAAGTTAGTTAATGATAAATAAAAACTTGTGTAAATTAGAGAGTTAGTAATAATCATTAAAACATCTATTGATTTTTTTAACATTAGTCATAAACTAACTATCTAGAGTTATTCTTATTAAAAGTGATCCAGACTCGGGTGAAAAGTCACTAACTCTATTGTACAACTCATTAACTAAAAATGTTGTTACAAAATTTGAGGGCAAAAAATAACTATGTTTGTTTTTTTTCATTTTCTCAGTAATTACACGTAACTCGTAATAATGTTACCTTATGCGCTTATCTATTTTAAAAGATATGAAACCATAAAATTAGAATTATCACATACCAAATCAGAGTTATAATTTTTTTTGTTTTATAAAACTTTAAACCTCCATAACTCAAAACACGCTTTGACCTACTTGGTGACTTTTCGCTCTACGGCGACGATATTTCAGTTCTTTTTATATATACCACCTATGTACACTTAGTTTGCAATAAACATTTGTACAACATTAATCTTATAGTCTTGACTACCTACAGCTGCAGCGGCCATCATGCAAGCACTGCCAAAAGACGGGCCTGTCTTGAAGGTTTCAGACGAGCCCGACAGCACCCAGCGAACGTCTGCATCCAAACGAGAACCCTCCACTGCTATCACGGTTATTAAATTTTAAACCACCTTCATATTCAATATTATGTACTCTCCCGAATTACTAGATCTCGTGCTATCGTATTTAATCCGTTGGTCCCTTCTATCTTAAGAGTCCGGCGAACAGTTAACTTCCCATACAAACGTAATACCAAAGTTATTTGCAATTTGAGCATAATTAACCCTTCTTGAGATGTTATTCGGATAAAGACAGTTTTTGTCTAGGTTTCTATTAAATAAAAAAAAATCCAAAATACCACTTAATATTTAGGCGATTTACAGTTTTGTATGAAAAAATGTGATTGACATTCATTTTGAATTGGGTTAGTATTTTGGATTTTTTGGTTAATAGAGACACACCTAGACAAATACTGTCTTTATCCAAATAACGTCTCAAGAAGGGTTAATTATGCTCAAATTACAAATAACTTTGGTATTTGCGATTTGGTACGTTTGTATGGGAAGTCAACTGTTCGCCGACCTCTTAAAATATCAGTCCTGTTTTGTTTTCTTTTTTTATTCTAAAGGTGGTTTACAATATAAGTTATTGTACAAATATTGCACGACTTGTTCAATAAGTAACAACATAATATTAATGCTTCTCTCTCATTTACTATGTAAAATAAATCTTTTGTTTCAAACTCTGTAAGGGAAATTGGAGACTAAGACGAATATACTTGACTTTTTTGGGCAGTCGTGTAAAAATATTCTGAAAAACAACTAACAAAATAGGCCCAATAAATATACAATAATATTTTACGTTAGGTCAGAAAGAGATAAATAAAGTTTATCCGTTAATTAAAGGATCGACACTGAAGTTATTAAAATGGAGATTTTATGTTAATTTGTATGAAGCTGATAGTAATAATTATTATGTTAAAATATGTAAAAAGTTTGTTAAATTAGTTTTACTTTGATGGTTGTCATATGTGAGAGACTTGCTAACTAGGTTATATGTAGCAAGTTTATGAAAAATATATTTTTCTATAACATTTTTTATGTTTTCAGAAACCAACATCAGACCCTAAATGAAATCCACGCTACTGTTTTAGTAAGTTGCATTCATATTTATCATTACAATAGCTCTTTGGAGTCAACTGTAGGACATAACCTCACCTAACCTAACCTACCATAGTGTAACCCTTGTCTTTTTCTAATCCTTCATCTCGGCGCGACACAATACGACTGTACCCTAGTACTATGGTACCGCACTTCAGTAGGGAAAAGTTAGGTACGTACGGCTCGCCTATGTGGTGGCAGCGGTGAGGGGAAGTCACCCTACCCCGCAGCCGAGTTACCCACTATTAGTAATCATTACGCTATGGTTTTCATCGGAAAACGCTGCTCCTGATTTCCTGCTGCCTCGGCGATGGAAATCCACTGTAATTCCCGGTTTACACTATTCCAGTAAAAACATTCCAGAAGAAGTACTTTGAAGTTCTTTTAAAATCACCGAACATGCCAGGCAATGTACTTCTACTGGAATGTTTTTACTGGAATAATGTAAACCGGGCATTATAATGTGAACTAGCACAGGAATGCTCATGGGAGCTCAACCGCTGGACTGGTATGCTTACTGGACATCATTGGAATGGTTCAATGATGTCCAGTAAGCATACCAGTCCAGCGGTTGAATCCAGTCCTCATATAATGTGAACCTACACATTATACCTGGGGAATGGATGTTCCTTGAAATAGACCTAACGAACCGACTGGACATTCCGGTAATAGGACCTAACGTGCCTAAAGGATCTAGATCTCACTAGAGCGACGGGAGTAGATCAACTAGAATTATTAACTCATATTATTATAACATATAAGTATATGCACGCTCGTTGGCTATATTCAAACAAACTTGGCTAGAATAATCTAAAGTGATTTTATTTTCAGATTTTCTCTCAGCTTCCTATAACAAAATGGACATCAAAGATCAAATATAATTGTAACATGAAACATGTAATGAAATAAAACAGTATTTTCACTATCACAACATAAATATTTCTTTAATTTTCATTCACATCGCTTTAAAGTATGTATTTCAACATGCTCTACAAGTTTTAAATTTTGAGATTTAAGCATTCACAATGCTATTTTATATAATACCAAATAATATACTAGAAAAAATACGACTCGCACCAGATCATGTTCTCGGACGGGAATCGAACCCGCGACCTTTGGATATCCGATCCAATGCTCTGACCGCTGAGCTACCGAGTCACTAGACAGCGACTCGGTAGCTTAGCTGGTGCGAGTCGTATTTTTTCTAGTATATTATTTGGTATGCTCTACAAGTGTTTTCTAAAAGTTCTTTGGAAGTGAACTAGATAATAGTACAAAAAAATTAGAAGGTAGTCAGACCGCATTATTGTGGAACATGCCGAGTGACATATAAACCTCCTTTACTAGTGCCGACTTAAATTATTGTCTTTACCTCATTTCATGTATTGTCAAGTTGTGACACCTGTGTCATGTATTTCTATTTTAATCCTATGTCGGTTTCAAGTTAATTAAAACCAAATATGTAATTGGTTTGTCTTTTAATTATGTTACAATTTAATTAACTTGTGTTATGTCCGATACGAAAACAAAACTTATTATGCCCGACACGGAAACAAAACTCGTGCCCAGTGTGGCAAGGTACCTCCGACCAGAAAAATTTGACGTGGAGCCCACCGCAACAGAAGCGGACCTAAAGTGGACCCATTGGAAGTATACTTTTAATAATTTCATACTCGAGGAGATTCCCAACGGCACCGATTCTATAAAGCTTAAACTTTTGACTAATCATTTGTCAGCACATATTTTCCCACACATCCGTGATTCTTCCACATATGACGATGCCGTGAAAGTACTCGATAAAATGTATCTTAAGCCAAAGAACATAATACTGGCTCGCCACTTGCTAGCTACGCGTAAGCAGAAACCTGACGAATCTATATCCGATTACGGGCGGTCACTCAGACTTCTGGCCCGTGATTGTAACTTTGAAGCTGTTACTGCTACAACGCATGAAGACGAAGCTATAAGAGGTGCTTTTATTTCGGGAATACTGTCACTGAGAATCCGGGAAAGATTACTCCAAGAACGCTCCCTCACCTTAGACAAAGCTCTCGATCAAGCTCTCTCCTTAGAGACTGCAGAAAGGGACTCCCGGGCAATGACAAGCGGGGTAAACGAAACAAACTTGAACGCTTTGCCAGTAGTATCATTGTCAAGACGTGGAACTAAAAACCCGCCACTAACTCCCCAAGCAACTTCGGAAGTGCCAACTAAATGGCGCTGTTTCTATTGCGGGGGAAATATTTCACACCGAAGACTTAAATGTCCGGCTTTCAACGCCCAGTGCCAGCTTTGCTCCAGAAAAGGACATTTTGCTAATGTATGTAGATCTATAAATGCTACTAATAACGCCATTACCGCTGAAGAATCTGCCGTGGACTCTGATGATTCCGAAGTAGCTGCTAATGCTGTGTCGGCTGCCTCTCCATCAAGTCTTTCAAAAGCCACTATCCCCGTAACCCTTAATAACTATCACGCCGACGCACTAATTGACACGGGAAGCTCAGTGAGCTTTATAGATGAGAAAATAGCGCGACTAATGCAGCTGAAACAGAAGCCTCACAAGCAGACTATCACGCTAGCCTCTCAAAATAACGTATCTTTCGTGAGAAGTGTTTGTTTTGCAACTGTTACCATGAATGAATACTCGCACAAACACCGACCGTTTCTTGTTGTCAACAATCTTTGTGCCGATGTTATTATAGGGCATGATATTCTTAAAGAATACTCTAGTCTCCAATTCAACCTTGGGGGACCCAAAGAACCCCTAGTCTGCAATGTAATGCAAGCTTCAGTGCCTCCCGCCTCCATATTTACTAACCTTTCTCCGAACATTAAACCAATTGCCGTGAAGTCCAGACATTATAGCGAGCAAGATGAAAAATTCATCACAGAAGAAATCTTAAAGCTGATAGAAGATGGTGTGATCGAACCAAGCGTCTCTCCCTGGCGTGCACAGGTCTTAGTAGCAGGAGGGGGAGCACACCGGAAAAGGCTCGTAATCGATTACTCCTTGACCATAAATAAGTTCACAGAATTAGACGCATACCCCTTACCTCATATAGAAACCATCGTATCTAAGGTTGCGAAATATAATGTTTTCAGTCAGATAGACCTAAAAAGCGCGTACCATCAAGTGCCAATTAAAGAAAGCGAGAAACCATATACGGCATTTGAAGCCGCGGGGAAACTCTATCAATTCACGAGAATTCCCTTTGGAGTCACTAATGGAGTCGCAGCATTTCAACGTACGCTCGAATTTATAATATAAAAAGAAAGGTTAAAAGGGACATTTACTTACCTCGACGATGTTACTGTTTGCGGAAAAGATAAAAGCGATCACGATCAGAACCTTCTTAATTTTCAAACTGCTGCAAAAAAGTATAATCTGACATTAAATGATCAAAAATGTAAATTTTCTCAGGAAACTATAAGTTTGCTTGGTTATACTATCAAGAATAATACAATTGAACCAGACAAAGAACGACTCCAACCACTGCTACAGCTGCCAGTCCCCACGAACACTGCTGAACTAAAACGAGCTCTAGGGCTGTTTGCTCATTATGCGAAGTGGGTGAAGGATTTTTCCAGTAAACTACAGCCTTTAACGAACGTAAGTAGTTTTCCGTTAGTTGAAAGTGCTATAATCCAGTTTGAGCAACTAAAGTCAGACATTAGTAAAGCTTCACTAGTAGCGATTGATGGAGACGAAATACTGACTGTAGAAACTGACGCCTCAGAGTACGCGATAGCTGCTACACTTTCCCAAAAGGGTCGACCTGTGGCATTTTTCTCCAGGACACTATCGAATGCTGAGCGTAAACACCCATCGGTCGAGAAAGAGGCATACGCCATTGTGGAAAGCCTAAGAAAATGGCGGCATTTTTTAATGGGGAAACACTTCATGTTGTTAACTGACCAACAATCTGTGTGTTACATGTTCAACCAAAACCACTCAAGTAAAATAAAGAACGAAAAGATACAACGCTGGCGTCTAGAGCTTTCCTGTTATAAATATGATATCATATATCGACCCGGCACCCAAAATACTGCTGCAGATGCGCTATCCAGAGTTTGCGCACTCATGAATGCTAATAAATTGTATGAGTTACATGCTCTACTATGTCACCCTGGTATAACGAGGATGTATCATTGGGTACGCTCAAAGAACCTGCCATACTCGATCAACGACATAAAGACTATGACGACCGCTTGTAGAGTATGTGCTGAACTAAAACCCCGCTTCATGGCGACAAAAGGACAGCTAATAAAAGCACTGGCCCCCTTTGAAAGGCTGAATTTAGATTTTAAAGGACCTCTTCCTTCAAATTCAGAGAATAAGTATTTACTCACCGTAATCGACGAGTACAGCCGATTTCCATGGGCTTACCCTTGTAAAGACATGTCATCTGCGACGATCATCAAATGCTTACGAGATATTTTTAGTATGTTTGGACAACCGCTGTACATCCATAGCGACAGAGGGAGCTCTTTTATGTCCGAAGAACTAAAAACTTTCTTGAGAGCTAACGGAATTGCTTCTTCCCGAACTACTCCGTACAATCCACGGGGTAATGGCCAAGTGGAGCGTCTAAATGGAACACTCTGGCGTGCGGTGCAACTCAGTTTGCGTTCCAACAACATGGCGGTAGAATACTGGGAACGGGTCTTGAAGAACGCACTTCACTCTATCCGCTCGCTCCTTTGCACGTCCATAAATGCGACTCCACATGAGAGACTACTTAGTTACCCACGGAGGTCGCCTAATGGAGAATCAATGCCTACATGGCTAGCGCCAGGACCGGTTCTCGTTAAAAACAACGTTCGCTCGAAAAACGATCCCTTAGTGGAGGAAGCTGAACTCTTGGACTACAACCCACACTATTCGATAATTCGAAGGTCAAATGGTACGGAGAGTACGGTGTCTAATAGACACTTAGCCCCACTTCCAAGTGATTCTCATTCTTCGATTGATATTCACGAAGAATCATTTGAAGATGCTTCCGACTCTCTGGTGAATCCGAATGGCTCTATTCCAGATCGGTCTCAACACATAAATCTTCCGACCGATACACATGGAGTAAGGGAAGAAACATCTGCCCTCGGTAGACCCAAGAGGAATCGCCGGCTACCTTCTCACCTACATGACTTTGTGGTAGGAGAAGAAAACATAGACGGGGAGAATGACATATAAACCTCCTTTACTAGTGCCGACTTAAATTATTGTCTTTACCTCATTTCATGTATTGTCAAGTTGTGACACCTGTGTCATGTATTTCTATTTTAATCCTATGTCGGTTTCAAGTTAATTAAAACCAAATATGTAATTGGTTTGTCTTTTAATAATGTTACAATGAGTCAGCACGCCACGTAAGTGCGGAGTGCGAGCAAGCTGTTCGGAGCGCGTACACAATATGCGCTACGATACGAGCGCGCATAAACGTATTACGTGATGTTACTCCGCACAGTCCGCACGTTCAGCGACTGCTGACTACTTCTGTTCCATCAAACTGGTCTGACAATTTTTTTCTTAAATTATACTTAATAATTATGAAGTAGGTAAATGTATTTTCACTATCACTAGCGGTTGCATATCAAAATGGAAAAAGCGGCTAGCCGCGCGGCCAGCGGCCCTGCGGTCAAGCGTCAGTGCGTACGAGGGCATGAAGTTCTTGACGAGGGCTACCACTTCCCATTTGTTGAAAAAGAAGGTAGCGGAAAAAAATCAAAACAAAAATATTATTAAGCTCGATTAAAAACCAAAGAGTAAAGTAGTAATTACTTATCATAAAGACTTTTTGATTATATCGAGTTTTGACACTCACATTTTGACGTTAAAGTCATTCTCACTAAGTATGTCATTTTCCACAATGTCAAGGAGTTTGTGAAATATTGAAAATCCAAGACGTGTTTTTAGTAAGGTATTATTTTTTTACCCGGAAGTCCCTTTTTAAGGGACTTACCGATAGAGGTGTGGTTTTGGTATAATTCTGGCTTCATCTGAATAAGTCTGAGATCTGAAAGTTGTTTTTCAACATGAAAGCAAATAAACCAATACACTTTTGATTAGGTAAGTAAATCTGTTTTGAAGTTTACAATGTTGAATCTGAAGGGCTGTATTCATAAATGTGTTTTTCTTAGGTATGGAAAAGTCAAACCGTTACAAGCCAAAAACTAAAAAACCTGCAGCAAAACCCAAAACGACTAAGAAAAGGAAAAGTGATGGTAAATTTTGTTCTAAAACATTACTCAAGGAACTCAATAGAAAAGTCATACATAATAAAAACTAAGTTTAATATGGTATATTATATAGTTTTAATACTATATTTTACTGATGTAATTGTTTGTAAATAAATAAAAATATATAAATATTGCTCTAATCCCAAAGTAAGTAGCTTTAGCTACTACTGTTATGGAAATCAGAGACAACGGTGGTATCACTGATATCCAGACCTGGGCCAATATAGAAAAGTTCGTTTTCTAAATTGACCCAGCCGGAAATCGAATCCGGGACCTCTGAGATGGCTACACCTTGAAAACCGGCGTACAAACCACTCGACCACGGAATTCATCAAATAAACTAATGAAATTTAGCTTCAATTTGTACATGTGAATTTTCGATACATTATTTACATAGCGAGCGTTAAAAGTTAAACTAAAGGGAATAGTCGCCTTATGAAGTAAATTGATAAGATTGAATTTAATCCAGGACCAACATGCTCAATGTTTCTGGCGGAGCTCACTAGGAAGTTGGCTTCTAAGAAGAGGCAAGAGGTCGAGACAAAAAATGTAGTTCGTGAGTAACTAATGCTTTAAACATACAGAGTACATACAGAGTGTTACAAAACAACCGCTAATGCCGATTATGGTAGATAGGGACCATCAAACTGAACAACTTTTACTATGGGACCAACTCTGAAATCGCGAAAATACAATCAGCTGTTTTATACAAAAATTAATATCAAAATGTATGAAACAGCTGATTTTGTTTCGCGATTTCAGAGTTGGTCCCATAGTAAAAGTTATTCAGTTTGATGGTCCCTATCTACCATATTCAGCATTTGCGGTTGTTTTGTAACACCCTGTATAATCATGATTACGCTTAACGAACCAAAACAGCACGCAATTATGGCACCGACTGACAAAACTAGTAAGTAAATGAAAAAAATACTTACAGCGTTTATACTAATTTATGCCTTAGCTGCTAACTTTAAAGCGCAGTTTTGTTTGTGTCAAAGGTATGGCGTTATTTCGAGGTGCCGTTCTCAAGTCTGTGACCGGCGATCTGGGGTATTCTTAATATGGTAAAGAATGGGGCTAAGGTAGTCGACATGTGAAAGACTGTTTGGTGTCACGAGCGCCTGGTAGTATACTGACTTCCCAGGCGGACCGTATTGGATTCAATGGCAATCCCATTCCCATTTTAGAAAAAAAAATGCTTCTGTCATTAATACCAATATCAGTCTAGCTGCTTGAAAACAAATTTGTTAGAACAGGCAACGCTAATGACAAATTCTGATCTTTTTACCTAGTTTTATAGGTTATTCAATCTTAGTTCCCAAATACAGATAAATAGTCGATGTGTTTATTTAAATACAGTAGCTTTACTATATTGTGTTAAATTTATTGTTTTTTTACAGAAACAATCATTGACAGCATTACCAATGCCTTGCCGATAAAATTCTCAAGAAGATCACCTCAGAAAAAGGAGTCTCCCGTTAAAATAGAAACATTGCAATCGTTCGCACCGGAACTTCTACCAAACGACACGTTAGAAATTCCCCCAAATGAAGTAGAAAAAACAGATGAGGCTGATTTAATAAAAGAACAGAGTGGTCATCCGGCATTTAAAATACCCAGAATGCCTTTAGCTAGCAGTTCTGTGTTCAAGCAAGCGATCGAAAAACGCAGACGAATCCCCACTGAAGATGTAGCTGTGAACACGGGTACGGAACACGACGTGGCAAGCGAAATCGCCAAGTATGTAGGAACGTTGAAAAAGATATCTTTGATAGCAGAAGAATTTAATCAAAAAACTGGTAAGTAAATATTAATTGGTGAATATTTTTATCCATCCAAACATACATTAGCAAAAAAAATATGGGATGTAACTAATGCTTTATTATTTCTGATTCAAGCCAAAAACGTAATACGTAGTACTAATAATCTATTATGTGCCCAAAGTCTCTCAAAGATAAATTGTTAACATTGTTATATTATAAAAGTTATTTGAAAACAGATAACTTGTTTCAGCAAAAAATTTGAAGGAGATTGTAGACAGCGTTCAAGAAGACTTGATAAAGAAACTGGAAGAAATTCAAGCTGAAAGAAAAGCATCACTCCGAGCTGAAAAACCGGTGCAAATAGACGAAGTGCCAGAAACTATGGAAGAAGAATAACACTGGCAAATTCTAATATGACGTTTCACTTTTAAATTATATGACAGACTATTGTGTCAAAATGGGAAACATCGTTGGGGGATATTGAAAATTGTATGGTAAAAATATTAATAAACTAAAAAAATATTTGTTTGGTTTTTATTTGTGGAAATCCTTAGTTTTGATTCTGACTAGATTTAATATTGTGATAACAGTGAAGGCGAATTAACTGCGAATTAACGAGGTTATTTGATTTTGTAAGGAAAAGAAGTGCAACAAAATCTTTAAGCCAACTTTGAACACGAAAATAAGAAAAAGGTATTGTATAAAATTAGAAATCACTTATCGAAGCCAGCAATGGAAATTTCGCAATTATAATAATAGTTACTGATTGCATTTATCTATCCTCAGTAATGTCTAATGCTTTGATTATTAATAATCTAAGGTCTAATGATGATTAAGGATCATTAACTACACAGGCAACTTTTGTCATTTCGTCACTTAAAACATTTATGCGACAAACATAGACGACGACGACATTTATTGCGACAAATCTATACTTTCTATCGCTTATGGGTGAAATTATTAAGTTGAAGCATAGTGATCAAAAGCTTTATGGATGCACTTTCAGCTGTAATGGATCCCTCTACTGATAGATTTGTATCAGGGGAACGGGATCATTTAGAGTACATCGTTGCATATGGACATCGAATAAATGTTCATCGTATAAATTCAAAAGACAAACTCAACAAAGGTAATATTTGTATAGTTGTTATATCTCACGAAGACCGTTTTGCTATGAATGTTATTAGGCGTGCACATGCTTATTTTAGTGTGCGTAATATGAGAGCTGTAGACGCAGAGTAAAACAATTTGCATGTGCACGCCTAACACATTCATAGCAAAATGATCTCCGTGAGATAGAACAACTCATACTTACTGAATAATTTCAGATTTTATGACAGTTTAATCTCTAATGGAACTTTTCACGTCCCACAACAGGCTTTCAAGAGTTACTGAACACTATTAAAAATGAAAAGAAAAAGGTTACCAGCAAATTGCCTCGAGTAGTAAATATGCCAAATATTATTTTATCAAATTGTGTTAAGCGTGGTGAACGATCTTTGGGGCTGTTAAATCATGAACCTTCAGGTATTATAAGTAACATCGTGAAATGAAATAATACAGTAACAGAACTTAAATTTTTAGTTTAAATATTCCATACATTTTAGGAGATTGTATGGAAGGACCTAGTAAACGAACACAATCGCCAACGAGACCTAAGAATGAAGGTACTTATAGATTTATACAATAAATCTAATAATAATTACTTAGTATTTATAGCTCAGATTAATTGAAAAATATTTTTTATGATTAGGAATCGGAGCAATAAAAAAACCAAGCATGATCCCTCGGCGTAAAATAGCACCCAGCACTTCTAGTTGCAAAGAAGATGAAAAACGATCTGCAAACTACTTTACAAATGACTCTCACATTCAAAGAGTTCATTTACCTAATCTGAATCCAGGTAATTTTAAATCTATTTCACTTTAGTGTTATACTTTTAATTCTAGTTTTAGATTAGAAGAACATTATCACAGTAATGTAAACAGATTGAAATGCAAATCAAAAACTTTGATTAGCTGCTGTAGTAAGATCGCAGTATTTTGAACAGCTTAAAACTAATAATTCAATATTATGCCTTATTCTAAGGAGTGTAAAAGTTAATAAATTTTATTTATTTGTAGATTTTTGCCAACACGAAAACACTGCAACGACGTCGTTAGCTTCGTCACGGCCAATCCCTACTTTGGGCCAGATTTATAGGCCGAACAGTGTAGTAATAGATGGAGATACATTATATGGTACATTACAATTTGGTTTTACATTTACTGAGATCTTATAACAGCAGCTTGACTACCAGTAAACTGTCATTTGGCATTTATAACCCTTCAACGCCCGGAAAATGAGACACAAATTATATTCCATTGTTATCCGGCCACATGCTTCCGCTCGGGCGTTGATGAATTTAAGAAGCTAATAATAGATTGTCGTAATAAGTTAACTTTTTGTTTCCTGACAACTTTTGTAGATTGGTACATGGAGTTAGATATGCAAAGGAATTCCCAAATAAATGAATTTTTCAATAACATCAGACAATCTGAAAGCACAAATACAGTCCACGCAATTGTCGACATTGGCGGTGAGTTAGAGATACTTGAAAGGAAAGAACAGGATCAAAATAATAATAAAACTTGAGCCAATTTAGAATAGATACATACCACAGTAGAATAACTTTATATTGCATACGCAACACATAGCAAGACGTTAAAAAACTATTTAATTATTTTCCATCGATTAAGTTTGTAAAATCAACAATTAAAGTTTTAAGAGCTTAATGATAAATTATTTTCGTTACAGAAAACAAAAAGCATTCTTTAGAGGAAACCAATAAACCCATAGAAATAAATGCTAGCTTTAAAAGTACCAATAACAATATTAACAATGAAACAGAATATCTAACTAAAGACAATGAGTCTGGTAAGTATTTGTATACTAAAATTAGAAATATAACCCAAACGTGAGTAATCAAAGTAGTATTCAATCGATACCTTTGGGTTCGATTGGCGTATAAACCAAAACACGACTTTTCAGGAGAGACGAAAAACGTTTTTAATTTTAAGTTAAAAATCATAATTATTTTGTTGAAGTTATAAAACAATGACAATAAGAAACACAATTAGAGAATGAAAAAGGCTAAATCATCAATACATATCTATCTTCTATAGTTTCGCAGTTAGCTTGGATTTATGTCTAAAAAACAGTTTTTATGGTTTATACGCCCCACAAAAATTGTCCTAAAAATAACTCGATATATCCATTTTTGGTAACTTACAGAGTAAAAACCCGTAGATGCAGATTTTTTGTTTTAAAAACCATTAATAATGATAGATACATTAAAATTGGACTATTAAAACAATCCTGTTACACCCAGAATGTGTAGGAACTCAATTATTATTAGTATACAAAAAAAATTAAAGTATCTGAAATACGAAATAATTAACTTTATTTTATATTTATAATATTACTCATATTATTACTGTATAATAATATATTCCTTTTCCCTGTACATATAAAACTCTAAATTGATTAATTGATTCATTCATCAACAAAAAAACAAAAAAAGTCAAAAACTATTCGATTTCGCGGAACATACATTGGGGTAAAATGATGAAGATGGTTATTACTGACTTTTTACACCAGACAGCCCCTGGTACATATTTCCTGATACACCCTGTATATGTTATAGTCAAAACTCATAACCGGTCTAAACCACTTTTGACTGCAAAAACAGGCAAAAGTGGTTTTGACCGATGCTCTTAGTCAAAAGTGGTTTGCCTTATTTTAAGTTGACTATCGGTCATTAATGTATAAAATATTATTTATTTTATACTTTACCAAGGAAGGTATTCTATACAATACTAGATGCGCAGCCGGTAATGTGTGTAAAAGACGAAGGCAGGAAAGTTTCATGTTAATTTTATTGTGATTTTACGTATCTATATATCGGTGTATAATTAAATATGTAATTTAATAAATGTTTTTTTCTATTAAGCGGTGCGGTATTATATCATCAGAAAACCTCTATTGATTATAAATTTTACAAAAACGTCGTTTCTGGCACCCCGTCCCCCCTGCTTTTGTGTCAACCCCCTAACCAACTTATACCAAATCTATTTATTTTACTCATTTCCTGTTAAAAGTGGTTTTAACCAACGTCCTTATTTAAAACCACTTCTGCAATAATCAGTCAAACGTGGTTTTGAGCATCGACCTTAATTAAAACCATTTTAGGCTGATTTTAACAGTCAAAAGCAATTTTGACAGGTTAAGAATTCTGTATATAACTGAATTTAGCTAAAATGGTTTATACGCCATTGAACCCAAAGGTATCGATATCCATTGTAAGAATTTCTTGTTTAAAGTCAGAATCTGGTATTGAATAAAACTGCCGCAACACCACCCATTTTCAACAGGCGTCTTTTGTTGAAGGGTACAGCTCTCTCAGCCCAGGTAACCAAAACCTGGCCAGAATAGACTCCAAGCATTCGGCAACCACCGTAATAGAAGCCAAGGGAGATTCCACGAGGTTGCCCGAGACTAGTGAACATTTTGAAGGGGTTGATTTAAATACTGCAAGTGTTCAAAGTTCACTGACGGGTATAATTTTTTGAATTAATTTTAGAGTAACTCAAGATGAGTTAGTTAGTGCAGCACTGTATAATCCATTTATAAAAAACATGTAGGTTCGTTTTGGTTTAAGAAATATCTACGGAAATCACCAATAGATGCGAGTAGTCGTGTTTTCAAACAAATATTTATCTGTTGCTAGGCGGAATCTGGTTGACAATTTTATTTTATTTTATTCTGTTCGGAATACCAACAGCAGCTATACATTAGATAGAAACAATTTCTCAAAATCTAATAAGCTATTAACAGGTATTCGCATAATATGGATGAATTAACAGGTATTCTCATATGGAAAAAATATTTTTAAGGCTTATAATTTTTCCAATTCTTAATTTTTTTTTCTTAAATAAACCTTAGTTGATTAGAGACAGCAGATTTGCGTTTGAAACACGAGTAGACTAGTTAGATACCAATTTGAGACTTTGTAGACACATATGTCACATTATGAATTTGATTTCGCCAATAATAATAATGTAGGTACTATTAGTTCCAGAACCGACTTTAGCTGAACATCAGACTGTGGTAATACCTAGTCAGAATTCAGTGGAGTACAAAAGCACAAAAAGTGATAAAGCTTTGGAACCCATAGTTATCGCCAGATCAGGTACAACATCATTATGAAAGTTACTAAGAAATTATTGCTTTTAAATTCTGTACATAATTCCATAGAAAGTAGTTTTTTTTTCGAGCAGTTGTAAAAATTAACTAAACTTAGTTGTGTTGTATAAAACGAAGTTTCAAAGGTGGTTTGGGGATGAGTTCAGGATTAAAATGCATTTGTTGTGCCTGGTGGGGCAAGCATTGAGAACCGATGGCGACCACAGATTACCACTGCAACATAGCTATAGAAAATTAAAAGTTTTTGACAGTAAGACGATACTATTTATGTACGATCTTTTCCAGAATTTAGCAAGGTTTTGCAGTATCCATCGAATGGTAAGCCTGAATCTCACGAGTAGACTAGTTAGATACTACTTTGAGACTTTGTAGAACATATGTCGCATTATGAATTTGATTTCGCCAATAATGCCCGATTTAGAAAATAATGTAGATACTATTAGTTCCAGAACCGACTTTAGCTGAACATCAGACTGTGGTAATAGCACGTATACCTAGTCAGAGTTCAGTGGATTACAAAAGCACAAAAAGTGATAAAGCTTTGGAACCCATAGTTATCGCCAGATCAGGTACAACATCATTATGAAAGTTACTAAGGAATTATTGCTTTAAATTCTGTACAGAATTCTATAGAGAGTAATTTTTTTTCTAGCAGTTCTAAAAAATAACTAAATAGTTGTGTTGTATAAAACGAAGTTTCAAAGGTGGTTTGGGGATGTGTTCAGGATTAAAATGCATGTGTTGTGCCTGGTGGGGCAAGCATCTAGAACCGATGGCGACCGCACATTTCCGATGCAACAAAGCTATAGAAAATGAAAAGTATCTGACAGTAAGACTATAATATGCGTACGATCTTTTCCAGAATTTAGCAAGATTTTGCAATATCCATCGAATGGTAAGCCTGAACGAACCGACGCCCGAACGGCAGAAACGCAAGACAAACTACCGTCTTATGTCGATTGTGCTTCAGAAATCTTACAGAAAACTACAAATTTCGAAGTGGACGGTAGAACTTTAAGCTGTTAGTCTTTTTTAATAAATAATGTGTTATTAATTTTTTTTAATTTTGAGATTTTAGCATTCACAATGCTATTTTTATAAAATACTAGAAAAAATCTGGAAAGATGTTCAGTTGAATGTCGAGGTAATTCCTTGTACATTGGTGAGATGGCGCTGGCTTGCAGCGTAAGAGTTGATATACTAGAAGAAATTCGACGTTCCCACTAATGACTCGGTAACAAAACAGTCAGAGCATTGGACCAGATATCCAAAGGTCACGGGTTCGATTCCCGTCCGAGAACATGATCTAATGTGTTATTGTCTAAGGATGGCTAAAAATTATGGAATATTTTCATAATTATTGAGCACAACCAACCACAAGGTTGTTTAATCGAAAATAAATGGATTGAATGTATTAAACAGAGTTACAAGTTTAATTACCTTTATGTGTAACTAGCGACCCGTACTGATTTAGTGTACGAAGCAAAGCGAGGGCGGGTCACTAGTGTAGGTACCTATTATTATAGGTATGTACACTTAAACCTTCCGGAAGAAATTATTTTAATGATAGTAAAATCCGTATCAAAATCCGTTGCGTAATTAAGAAGAACTAAGCAAACAAAGAGACAGACACGAATAGTGACATTGTTTTGATATGATAAGCGATGCCACTACTCCACACCGCCGCTTCGTTTTGAAAGAATTTTTAGAATTGTTTTTTCAGATAAGTACAAACAAACAATTAAAATCACCCTTTGTAACACTAAAATTCTGTAAGCATAGTGATTCCAAATGTAACCCTCAAATCCCACTTCATTTAAATTATCATTCACCCATAAATTCCTCTTAGGTTGCGATTCGCCAAACACCACCACCACCACCAGCAGCATGATAGAAACCGACGTTGAAATTCGGGACGACTACTCAAGCCAGTTCGAGCTCGGGCAGGCGGACGATTGCAGCCTCCTCGAGGAGCATCCCTCGATGTGGTGTCAACACCACTGCACGTCACAGAGTTGCCTCACCTTCACAAAGTCTGCGGGCTCGAGTACGGACAATCCGATGCCCTGGCTCTATTGCGTTTGCCACGGGAGAAGGATTGATTCGTCAGGAGTGATACAGTCGGGTTAGTCGGTATCTTACAAGCAAATAGAGAATTTAGATTCAAACTCGCTCTATTGCGTTTGCCACGGAAGAAGGATCGATTCGTCAGTAGTGATACAGTCGGGTTACTCGATATGGTATCTTACAAGCAGATAGAGAATTTTTATTCAAACTCGAACTATTGCGTTTGCCACGGGAGAAGGTTCGATTCGTCAGAAGTGATACAGTCGGGTTAGTCGTTATCTTAAAAGCAGATAGAGAATTTTGATTCAAAGTCGCTCTCGATAGAGCGAAAACGCAATCGTTTGCCACGGGAGAAGGATTGATTCGTCAGGAGTGATACAGTCGGGTTAGGCGGTATCTTGCAAGCAGATAGAGAATTTTGATTCAAAAACTTTCAAAACGTTACTGTTCTATATTGTCGTTCGAATTTATTGAAGTATTTGCGACAATTCTATCTTGTCACCAAAAAAACAAATTGCCATTGTTGATTCCGGTTTCAGAAGGCATTTCCTCTCACGTTGATGATTCTGAGCAGAATTCGAACTACCTTTCTCTAAGTTCATTGTCATTTCAAATCAATCATTAGAGGTTATCATTTTTTACAGAACACGGGAACAAACACCATTGCTGTCGAATGAAGCACCTTCACGGAGATAGTCCAGCCAATCGCAAGAAATTTGATAAATACAGACGATTCCCGAGCTCCAGATATAAACGTATTTATTTTATTTATAACTTACACATGGATACTTACAAATACATAGGTAAATCTATAAACGCTGGCACTTCTCAACAATAATGTACACACGATAGCACGTTAGGTTATACAGTTAAACTGCGAAAACAGCTTTTATTACGTAGGGCATAAAGGCGGTCTTAAGGTCAACATGTATAGTCTGAAGTGCCGTCGTGTGTACTTATATTATAATAATATTAATTTCGCTTTGCTTACGGTAATTACAATTTCAAATGCGTAAGTTTTACTCGTGTTGACGTAAGTTTCCGTAAGTTAAAGTTAGTACTTAATATTAAAACTTACAAAAAACTTTGCAGGCTAGTTGTTTAAAACATAAACTTAAAGAAACCTTCACCTTAATCACTTTAGCAAGATTGTGCATTTATTATCCGCTCGGCAGAGTTTAGCCATTTTGTCCACTGTAAACAAAGTTTCCAAGAGTTGTTTCAAAGCGACAATATTATAAGAAATTAAAAGACTTTTTAACAAGAGGAAAACTCGTTTATAGAACTGCCTCGGGCAGCTGCTATTTACCACGTTTTTATTTTCATTTACTAACTTTACTTCGTTATTAAACAAATTTTGTGCAGCTTTAGTTATCTACCATTTTACCTGAGGAATATATATTTTAAACCAAAGACTTATATGCATATACTACACTAGAAAGGCTGTACAGTACCGAAAAATTGCTCTTTAAGTTACGGTGCATGCACCGCAACTCCTTTAGTCTATTGCGAGCAACCGAGAGAAATAGTTGATGCGCCGCGAAGGTTGGTTGTGATACAATTTTAATTTTGAACTGCTCGCCTATGTAATTGAAGTCATTGTGAAAAGTATATTTAAAGTGAAAATCAGATACTGGCTAATAATTAGTGACGGTTTGTCTTTTTGTCATTCATTAGTGCTTTAAGTACACTAATGACAGTAAGACAGGGCTTAATCTCGCTAATGAACTGACAGTTTACGAATACTACAGCTCAACTTTTGCACAAACGCACCCCCCCAGCAATCCATAGGTCCTAGGTAGAAAGGTTGAAATTCCTTTGTATATTTTTCTTTCAGATTTTTCGAATCAGAGTAAAGTGATTTTCCATTTGTTTCTTAGTTTTGGTTCAACATTTATCTTTAATCAATTGTTAATTCGCTTACAGTCACGCACCCTTTCAACGATCTGCGCAAGCGACTCTTCTTCTCTGGTATATGCCGGCGACGGTGGCGCCACGTCTGGAGGAGAACCACAGCTAGGTGGAGACATATATCCAAGTCACCCACCAATCTGTACAAACGTAAGTCTTATCCACTGATTCGTCTTTTGGGACACTACAATACCCGCTGTCAAAAAAGTAACTTGCTCAGTGGGTACCATAGTATCCAAGACCTGTGGCGGACCGCGGCTTGCTTCACGGACACTATAGTGTCCAACAGCTAACTCGTCAAAAATATAGTTATCACGCTTTATCACATGTTCTGACCCATATATACGCGTCTTTATTACATTCTTTGCTAAGTAATACCCGGCCCTAGATGTTGCTACCTTGTTATAAGACTTTGTTGCAGCGATCAAAAGTTTTGTAAGGTGTTAATTATTTTTGTTTGTTAACATTACTAATTGTCCTGACACATTTTAGTATCCCCACTACTGGGGAAAAGAACTTCCTAATAGATGTGTAAGCTTTTAACGTTCTAAATGATTATAATATTAAGTAATATTACTAGAAAAAGTTGACACATCACCCTGTAGCTTCTCTTAACAAACGCGCGAAAAACATAACCATTTCCTTGCCGTTGAGAAAAAAATATTCTTCTTAAAACAATAAGGTTTTATTAATATATCTGTTAATTAATGTCTACATTATATTTCAGACCGTATGTTAGAGTATCTTCAAAACCCCTCCATATGGGAAGACGTCCATGTACAAACTTTGACACGAGTTTACCAGGAAACAGGTGAAGATGAGGATTTCATTTTAGTACACTTTTTTAAATCTCAATTTATTGAATACAAACATCTTAAATTGTAGTTTATCTCTTGACTGAATACAGTAATAAAACATACCTGCTTACAAATCACGCAGATAAAGAATGGGATTGAAAATGTCGGCTCACCGCGCTTACTACAACGAGTGTGACTGAGAGAGCGATAGGTGTGGCGTTTAGTGAGAGAGCGAGAAGTGAATATTAACGACGATATTTCTAATCCCATTAATTATCTGCTCTGGTTGTAGTAAAGACTGAAATTTACACCGCATATTATGTTGTTGTTAAACACATTATCATCAAAGTTTAGACTTGGAAAACAAGAATAGCCCATCTACTTATCTCAAATTAAGGCATTAAGGCAATAAACAAGCAGAAATTATTCTCATCTCCGGCGGAAGTACCATTATTTTAATATACGTCCCTTCAGTGTAGTGGGGTCCATACAAAAACAGTTAACTCCGTATAAATAAAGTAGTTTTGCTCGTAAATCACAGATTTTGCTGAGTAAGTTGACTATGAGTTTATTTCCAGGAACGCACACATACATTATGGAGCAGAAAACTATGGGAGTCAGCACTTCCTTGAAACTAGCACGTTCTGAAAATACAAACACTGAAACAGGTACAAATCCTGCTAATATTATATGATTTTATAAATGTAAAAGTTTTAGGTATATAATTGTTAGGTAATATGTACTCAATCACACCAAAATGCTTGAACGGATTTGAACGATTTGAACGGGCACACAGATCCAGGGGGCTAATTGTCTAATTTCAAAATCTATCGCAATCGCTTTCATTTGACAGATGGATGAGACACATTGCTGCAATTCTTTGGTAAGTTTTTATTTATGCCAAAAAGAAGCATCAATGTGTTACATCTTGAAAGTGATTGCGATAGATTTTGAAATTAGACAATAGAAGGGCTGATCAAAGATTCCCAAAGTATTTTTCAAATGTTCACGTAGATGAAGTCGCGGGTGGTGCTAGTGATTTAATGACCAACGGCTTAACGTGCCTTTCGAAGCACGGAGGAGCTCGAGATAATAAATTCTTGGTCACCCATCCCATGACCATTATTGCCAAAGTTAGTTAACCTCCTCAATCGCTGGTCCAGGCGCCAAACCACAGCGCCATCGAGGTTCTCCGATTTTGCTTAATTTATTATAATAATTCGTAGGTACTACAGTAAGGAGCTTCAAGTCCGGTTTTAGACACATCAACCTGGGTCCATCGAGATTCCCATTTAATAATCATAACTCAAGTAAGTGCCTAATAAAATATGTGGCTCGCATTTCAACCATTTGCATAAAGTTGGAATACTGTATAGATACCAATGCCGTGGCGACAGCTCCTCTGGAGGTAACTACAGTAAACTAGAAGCTATCATACAATGTAAACTAGAGTCGCTGTCGAGTATAGTGTGCTCAATACACCTACTGAAGAGGATCAATTCAGACACTTCAGTGATTGTATTTGCAAGAATATGTTCCTCTTGCAGCCGCCATTTAAATATACCAATACACCTTCACAGAACAAACCTCAATGAACCTCAATCAGAGTGTAACTCCAAAAATGGATGAAAACCACTGCAGCCTCTACAACGTATCTTACAACGTAAACTATAGTAAACCGGTTTCTACAGCAAAGACTTCAAAAGGTAATGATAAAAATTTACGATTCACACGCTGCTCAAAAATGCATATATCGCAGTAGACAGTTAAAGCCGTGTTAGAGTTATATCCCAGGATTATAGTTAGGTATCGTAACATGTTATCTTGCTTAAGGTCACGTAATATAAATGGAGGCATACAGCTGCTACTTGTCTAACCGATATTAAAATCTACACGTTTAATAAATAAATTCATACGCAAGATTAGATGTGCCTGTAACATTATGGAGTTCCTCAGGGGAGCATTTTGGGCCCCACTCTGTTTCTTGTATACGTGCTAAAGCAGATGCCGATTATTGAAAATTCAAAAAGTGTAATACTTAGTAATAATTTCCATAAAAACTCTTTATTCCCAGTGTCTAAATGTATGTGTCCTAAAGAAACAGTAACTGATACGTTATCGAGTCCAACAGATTTGCATAGAATTAAAACTGTTGATGTAGATATAGGTAAGAATACTTCAATTTTTTATTAATAGTTGTTTTTTGCTTAGCATGGATTCTTACAAAAAAATACTTTTTAATTGCCGACATAGCTTGTAAGTTTACAGAAACAAAAGTTTTAATGAAAAACGCTAGATTTTTCAACGATTCAATATTTGTTTAGAACACCAATTAATACACTCACATATATATATTTTCAGAAACGAGTGGGCTGTATCGACTGAATGATATGTGTAACAGCAATAACGTAGGCTGCCGAATCTCGAATGTACCGAAAACTGTTGAGAACGATGTCAAAACCTCTCGAATTGCTGTCTCTTATAACAGTACTGGTAAGAGAACATCATTATCATCATCTTATCCCAGTTCATTCGGAGACGGCAATGTACAATCGCGGTGGTTGGCGTCCTGCCACTTAGCAAACAAAATGCTTTGCACGGATTTCATCGGTTGGTCGCGCGCGCGTATGTTGCTACGTCTTTAGCGTAAGCAATTTTGGCTCTAAAAGTGACAGAGTGCCGCCCTACCTGACTCTACATCCTGCCTTTCCATTATTTTCTGTCACTCGTCATCTTATTACTCACTCCCATCACAATGCGATTAAATGGACAATAGACAGTGATCCGCTGCAACTGAAAGAAAAGAAAGAAAATACGTTTATTGACCCACACAGCATATTTACACACACTCTCACATATACGCATACAGACACACATCTCAATATCATTAATTAAAAAGAAATATAATTAACTGTAATGGAAACCTAAATTTATAATTAGTGTTATTATGTAGTAACACCATTACAAAAAACAAAACTTACTTTTGTCTCTCTCCAACTACTTATTAGTCCCTTTTGTTTATTAGTCTGGATGTCCTTCATACAGGTCATTTTATTGCCCTAGTAAGGACAACAGCATAATCCTATTTGTTAAATTTTGTAAGACCATATTTTTAGTGTCCCTAATTTGTAAGATTTTGTAAACATTTTTATGAAAATAAATTTATTATTATTATTATTATTATTATATTTAAAATAAACAACGAAAATGAAAAAAAACAACAACGGCACAGACTAATAACAGAGAATAAAATATATTATAAGAAACAAAAATAGAAACAAAATTAAACTAGTAGAACACATTATACGTCAGTACTATATTAATTCTGTGGTGAGGTCAATAAAAAACCCTGTCTCAGCTTTATGCCTCTGTCTCAGCAGCAGAATGAGCACAGAGTCGCTGTTATTCTGACAGGGTCAGTGGCGTTTGGTAGAAAAGTAGAAATATAATTATGCTACTGCACTAGACAATGTATGGCAAAGAGTAAAATTTACAGAATAAAATACGTCGTTTTGTACCGCAAGCGCTCTGAAGTTGGTCACTTCTGTTGTACACACGACAGCACATCAGGTTATACAGTTAAACTGCGAAAACAGCTTTTATTACGTAGGGCATAAAGGCGGTCTCAAGGTCAACATGTATAGTCTGAGGTGCCGTCGTGTGTGCATTGTTAAATTAATCGCATTGTACATTCATTTAATTTCATTCATTCAATAAACAAATAATTCCATGGGTACTTACATCTAGCAATGTTTTTTAATACTTTCGTTGAAACAGCATTTTTCATAAAATTTATGTTCTTTTTTCTTCATATTAAATGAATACCACTAATTTGTCTAATGAAAAAAAATGTATTCTCATATTGCCAAATCTTTTAATATCAAAATATAAACCGTTTTATTTCAAACGTTTTGGTTGCATACTGATGAATTACAATATTTTTATAGTTTTAAATTATTTCCTTTAAGAATTGTGACGCTCGCGCAACAAAAACTATCGGAGAATTTCTCATTAAATTGTTTACTTTTGAGGAAAACATGAAAATTTCTTTGCAATACCCAAATATCTCTATTTGTAGTGTTTTTACGTGGTGACGAAGAGCACTAACTTTACAAGCATATCGTGTAGTATGTAAGTCGAATAGTTTTTAAATAAGTAATTTTTTCAGCTACTGACGTGGCCTTTCTTCCATATGCCGACAGAGGTGGTTTTGTAACTTCTCTATACCCATTTTGTTTTTACAAACCAATGGGAATTAACACAGGTAATATTAGTAGTATTATTAAATTCAGTTGTAAACGTTCTTCATATGTTTGCTAAAATTAAAAAAAAATGTATGCAAATCTCTATACTACAGTATACCTGCTACTGCTTGTGTACGGAATACGTTAATGTGCGCATTAACTAGGTAGTCTGCGTGTATTCCCAGAAGTTCCGTTGAAGTTGTCCCATGACGGGGCTTCTGGGGTTTTTCTTCCCAGAGGTTCCATTAATGGGCAAGTGGGGTTTTTATTTCCAGAAGTTCCTTGCGACGAACAGACAATACATAATTATTGACATTATATTCATCATCATCATCGGTTCTAAGCCGATGGCGGCTTCAGCGACTTTTAGCAGCTGTTAGTCCTCCGAAGGTCCCGACATTATATTAAAACGTTTCCAAAAATAGAGTGACAAACGGGGCAGAGTTGTGTCCTGTGAATGCCGCGTATTGCTGCCGCGCCCTTGGTGCTTTATTTATGTTTATTTTTTTATTAAATCATCCTTGTATTTACTTCTAGAAACTTCTTGTTAATACGCCACACTCAATTTAAATGTCACTCAAAAATGGAATCTGTCAGAATCGTGTTGAATCATTTCAAGCAAACCCGGTTGTAGAAGTAGTTGTAAAAGTAACTGAACCTCTGGGAAGAAAAATCCCAAACACCCTTTCACGGAACAACTTTAACGGGACTTCTGGGAATACTCGATAATTTGCCGACTAACGACCAAGCATCAGTTAATCTGCATATTACCTATTTTAACGGACTCGACCAGTTAATATGCAGATTAACTGGTTAATCTGCACTCTAACTGATTTACTTTAACAGTAACATATCCATAGAGTAGCAGTTATTCCGTTATTGAATAAATAATGAAAAATATCTGATATTTTATTATTGTTCAGTGACCAATAAGGCCACCTTTTGTTGGTTATTAAAAATAACTTACCTGCCAATCAATTTGCACTACAGAATCATGCAAAATCTGTTTGAATGATCCAATCGACCACTCAGCGCAAATTTCGCCACCAGCGATTGATGACGCAGCCCTACAGCCAAATGGTATGCCTTGAACATCATCCATTTTTACTGTCCCCACAGCAGGTGCCTTCCGTACAGGTAAATAAAGAGCGTAGGATGGGCCATAACTAGAGATCGGATAATCGGATGCACTTACCTAAAATTGTTTTGTCGGATAATCTTGAAGCATATTATGGAATCGGCTTCTTAAATTAAAATATTAAAAATTCTTCAAACGTGTGTATTCCTATGAGGTTTAATAGGCCTTCTTACAACGTTATAAGATTCTGTTTGCTTCTTTAAAAATCACTGACAATAAAAATAGGGAAAAACGTTTGTGTCAAATCGGTTTTATTTATTACATCAGACGGAGTATTCACTTAAATTGTTTATCCCGAAATACTTACTGCAAATGTAATCGGGACCAACGGTTTGACGTGCCTTCCGATGCACGAAGGAATTAAAAATTATAAATTTTGGTCACCCATCCCATGACTGTCCTTTGCGAAAGTTGCTTAACTCACAATCGCAGAGCGAAAAGCTAACGCACAATAGTAGCTTTATGTCTCACAACTAGAATTTGGACTCTTTTTACCTCTCATCCTTCTTCAAACCTAAAGTTTTATAAAGAGTTTTCTTTGTTTAGAAAAAAATATGAGTACCCTGTTTCTTTTTAACTGGCAATACTTTTTTAATTATTTTTAGGTAAATCTAACGCCGTTAAGCAAACAAGTAAATTCAAGAATGGCTGGCCAAAGATGTGGTCAATCCGATCCAAGAAGTCAAGTAAGTTGTATACATTCAATTCAAACCATAGATACATCACAACCCTCTTATTATTGCATCAGATGAACCGGTCAGTTTCGGCCAATGAGTAAATAGGATAGCTTGTTCATACAAGCTATCCTATTTGTTCATACAAGCTACCTTATTTGCTCATTGGCCGAAACTGACCGATTCATCTGATGCAATAATAAGTCATTGGTCCTACTTGATAATGATAATTAGCTAATGACTTCAATTACATAGATGAGCTGTTCAAAACTAAAATTGTGTCACAACCAACCTTCGCGGCGCATCAACTGTTTCTCTCGGTCGCTCGCAATAGACTAAAGGAGTTTCGGTGCATGCACCGTAACTTAATGAGCAATTTTTCGGTACTGTACAGCCTGTCTAGTGTAGTATATACATAGAAGTCTTTGAGTAGGTCACTACAAATGAGTAACGTTATACAGTCAACTACACGCTGGGCTACCACAATAATTTTGAACATACATTACTAATATGATAAAATTATACATGCGATGAAATAACATTGGCTTGCAACATAAGAGTGGGATATACTAGAAGAAATTCGACGATGCCACTAGTGACTCGGTAGCTTGTAATGGTACCGAAGGTCCATACACGAAAAAAAATCTATGAGAAAAAAAAAACCTAGTTCCTAAGAAATCGCCAGATATTTCAACATGTGGTTATTATCAAAAGTCTCAGAAATCCGATACTCAAGTCAATTGAACGTCGTAAATATATTTCTTTTACCGCTTAAACTCACCGTAAATCTATAATAATAATGCGACAAGCATGTTACTTTGGTTCAGAAATGTCTTTCAAAATAAACCCACTTTGAAACAAAAGGCAGAGATTTTTTCTTAAACTATAAATTTGTCACATTTGACGGTTCGCAGGCGCAGATGCCCAGACATATAAAAAAATATAAATACGGAATAAGAGGACACAATGTAATAATTTGATCAATAGCTGCCGAACAAAAATAGACCTTATGTCTTGAAGACTAAAATCTAGGGAGACATATTATGTCTTCTTGGTTATCTTAAAAATCTATAAATACAGATAATACGCAGAATCAATTTCTATTTTCCAGGATTCAATCATACTGAAATCGATGTTGCCTACAACGCTGTCGAGATGTCTAGATTTTTGAATCAAATGTAGTGGTTCAGGAACACATAGTGACATCTATTGAGGGGAAAAGGAATTACACCAAACGTATGGATGGACCAATGATAGAGCATGGAGGCGTGGTTAATGCGAAATGCGCCGGCGCAGATTTAAAGAAGAATAGACAATAAAAACAGCGAGTTAAGACTTAAGTTAGAATTAATAAGGACTAGTTTATTTGTTGTAGCTTTCTTAGAGAGGAATTGGTAAAAATCAGGGATTTACGAAGGGATGGTTGTTGAGGTGTGGACGTATTGTATTGTATTGTTTTTCGAGTTAAATATAGCGTCCCTTTGATTTAATAAGAAGTTGAATTACAAGTTGTAAAATGAGAATTAATATAAACTAAATTATTAAATCCTAATGGAAGAGATTTAAATATAATTATATAAATTAAAATCAATAGTGGTGCATCATTACTGGAGTTATACAGCTAAGTACCTAGGATATAAAGTTTATAAAGCGTAAATGTTTGTGGACCTTTCTATTTTCAGAAATTGTGATTTAATTGTTAAACTAATTATTAGATGAGCACCGATCTCACTAATAAAGGTCTAAAATAAGTACGCAAGGTTACATCTAATTCTTTGTGTTCGCATTTATTGTTTAGATTAATTAGATTAATCGGCAGAATTGGGTTTTTTATTATCTCGTTTCGCTTTCCCAATTCATTTGGCTGTAGGAGCTGAAACGAGAGGCCAAATTCTAACTAACGTAAGAATTTGGTCAAAATAATCAAAAGGTTCTAGTAAAATCAATATTAATTAATAAATTAATATAACATTTATTTTGCATTCATATTTATTTCCCATTATAGATATCCCATTTCATTGATAGAATTATTTGCATTAACTACTTTAGAGTTGAATTTAGACAATACTAAACTTTATTACTTGTGTTACCTTCGATGGTGACAAACCTTTTCTGGTGGATAAGACAATTGAGATTAGATTACCTTTCTTGAATCTGACATAGACTTTGAAAACACCGGAGTAATTGATCTGATCTAAGTTTATAGATAAAGTTCGATGCTAGTACGATTCCTTCGATGGAATTCTGAATTTTGATTGGAGATAAATCGATAGTTTCAGACAATTGATTTTAATTCAGCTTAAATAAGGTCTAGTTTGAATTATACTTGTATACCTATTTGAAATGCTAGTCATTTAATACGAATGATTATGACATCGTCATAAATTGATTATGACGTCATCATAAATCTTTAATACTATAATTGAACTTATACACAGAGGTAGTGATTCATTAAATGATAGTAGTATTTATTTAAATTCTATATTGTACGAGTTGATCACGCTGTGTGGATTCAACTTAGCAAACTACACGTAGTCTTCGTATTACGAGAGTTCAAGGCATCATTCCTTCAGTGCGGTCAACGTAGAATTAGCATAGGAAATATATCTAAAGAGCTCACGCTGATCTATTACCCTTAGGTGGCCACCTATAAAAAGGGAGAAAAGATTACCTCCTCTAAAAAAAAACACAAATTATAACAAGGGATAAAGACAGCTATTTGACATCCGTCTGACGAGATTGTCAAAACCAGACTAGGGAATGCTAGGATTGTAGTTGAAGGGTTGCCAAGGTTGAATCCAAACGTGTGTTAAAATCATTTTAAGTCATTTGCTAATTTAACACTTTCTTATCACACCTCAAACTTATTATCTGAAAGATATATAAAAATCATCGTTACAAGACGAGTTGGTTAAAAGGTACTCTTATCTAAGCTGAGTTATATTTTGGGATAAATTTGAAAACTATTAGACGATCACATAAATACAATTATTATTGCAAAGGGTTTAGACCATTATCAGAAATATCAGAAAGGAGTTAGGCTCGCTGCATGCCATTACAAGCTCAGCGGTAAAAGCATTGGACTGCACATCCAAAGGTCGCGGGTTCGATTCCTGTCCGAGAATATGATCTGGTGCGAGTCGTATTTTTTCTAGTACTTATATTTTTTAGTGTTGTATTTTCAATAGCTTAATACGTCACAACAACGAACTTTCCTTACACAATATTTTTAAACAAAACAATATCAATAACAAATAGAATTTAGTATCAAAATAAACTTCAAAATGTTAAATAGTCAGTTCTTATAGCCATCAGCCAGTCCGCAACATGTTAATTATAAAACAATACTGTTTTACAGAGCCCGCGACAGCAGCTTCTGACCTCAACCAACCTGCACCAAAAACATCAGCAGGAGAAACTACAGGTTTTTTACACTTTCGTCTTATGACCATCAGCCATTTTTAATGTCCCCAGGCCTTCCTTATGGGTTGATAAGGAGGATGGGCCATGACCCACCACGCGGGCCCAATGCGGGTTAATTTCGCCTTATGACCAAATAAATAAGACTAATTTGATCGGCTATCTATTCGTTAGCTACTTCTAAAGACTATTTGCTTATGCAAAAAGTCTTATCAAAAAGGTTATCCTCTTGAAGAACTTGATATGTACATCTTCAAAATGGTGTGATACAATTTAATTCATTTACAGGTACCGTAAGAATGGATGCGTCAGTGAAAACATCAATACCATGTTTGATATTGACAGGTAGGTACAAAATAAATTACTACGGTGATAAATATATTAAATATAATCGCACCACTCGACCGCCCGGCTCGCGAGACTAAAAAAGTAGCTCCAAACGCCCTGGGAATGCACGAGTGTTTGATCCTTATATGTGAATTTTAAGGGCTCACGTAGCATACTAGAAAACCTTGAATAGCTAAAAGCTTACCATACAAAAGAATTGAAGATGGATCAGTACTTATTATTTTATTGTTTGTTTTTACAGATGCTACAATAGTGTCCATATCTTCAGCACAGATGTTAAAGACGTCAGCTGTCACGACTGGTTTAGATACGACAACTTCCTCAGGTGATGAACTAAGATTTTATATTTTTTATCTAAACGGTTCTGCTAATTTAATTATATTACTGGTACCTGTGTAGCGACTAGCAATACTTCGCGTTGCATTTCGCGGATAGTATACATCTACATTTCTTCTGGATTAGATAATAGTATATATAGTTAACTAGTGGACCCTGTGAACTTCGTATCATCTACAATTTAATGATTATCAATTTTACCTTGAGAACCATTGCTATCTTTTTAATTAGTAAGTTAATAACAAAGCAGCTGAATACTTAAAGAAAGCAACACTACGGTCCTTTTATCCAACATTACTAAGATCATTATTTAGACTAAAACCTCTTTATCAAAAGTTAGCTGTCAAAAGTAACCTGAAATGGCGATTCCCATACAAAATAGCCAATGTTCATAGTACGTTTCATTGAATATTCGCTATTCAATGAAACGCATTCTACCTACTCTCAGGGGAAATGACCAAAGAGAATATAATACTACGTTGAGATGACAAATTAAATTTATTTTTCTTAATTAATCAATCAAATGCACTAAGAAGTTTCAATTCCGACGTCGAAGTCAATCGCCCCAAAAGTAGCTTTCTACCACTTTTTAACCCTAAGGAGATAAATATAAAAAAAATACGAAACACGTTTTCAATTAATTTTGTGAAAGAATGTCTATGCCAAATTTCAAGTCAAACGGGCCAAGGAATCGCGTTCTCCCATACAAACTTTGCCACCCTGTTTCACCCCATTAGGGGTTGAATTTCGCAAAATCCCGTCTTAGTGAGCAACTACGCCCTAAAAGGAGCCCCCTTTCAAAATTTGAGACTTGTAATTTCTGATATTTCGTAATCAGTGAGTGAGTGATTTTCCCTTTTATAAATATAGATAGTAATAATAGATAATCAGCTACTAGCTGACCACTGGTTTCATCACATTTTAAAATTATTCTCGTATTACAATTTTATATTCGACGGTATATTATTCATCAGTGTAATGGATGATGGCTAGTACTTTAAACCTTTTTCCACTTTTCAGGCTTAATTACTACTCAAGCAGATAAATCTGCAGAGGCTGAAGTGGATGTTCCTAAACTTCCTAAAGTTAATCAGAATATAGGTAAGTTTTTGCCTTGCCTCATGAATTTAGATACTGAACATCTTTAATTTTTAAATCTACGTACTTAATAAGAACTATATAGTTTATAACATTTCCGGTAGGATACGAGAGAAATTTCGACAAATGCGAGCGAAATCAACAGGTCACATTCATTGTTGATGAGAATATAGGTATTTTTTTTTCCATATGGATTTAAGTGGGTACAACTTTATTTTCAAATCTATACATAATAAAACTAATTTAGGAATAACATTTCGGTAGGTTCCGAAAGTAATATCAAAGAAAGCGAGCAAGATCCACCGGCAAGTTCTGATCAAATATCTGGTAAGTATTCTTTAAACATCCTTAATATTTCTTAGTTAATAACGCTTAATAAACTTGGAAACTTTTTCAATTAATCAGGACAAGAAATAGCGGGTTAAATGTTAACAGAAACACAAATCTATACGTGGAAATTACTGTTAAAAAATTTGAAAAAGTTTATTGATTTTAGATGATTAAACACCATTGCAGTACTAAAGCAATTAACACTTTATTAAAACTTTACAAGCTTAATGCTCGAATATATTTTTGAATGCCTAATATGCAAAAATATTTAAATATTGATTTTTATTTTGAATCGATGCACTCATCGCAAAACACCAAGGTCCTATTTGTTTTTAAGTGTCTTCAACAAAAACCAAAAACGTCTACAGTGTGACGTTTTAATCATTTGGTTGCCGTAGTGGGGTGGTTCCACTCATGATTACAAGCAACTTTAACTATGGCCAAATCTGATATCGCGAAAAGAAAATCTGCTGCTCCATACAAAAGCGCAATACCTACTCGACCTTAACCTATATCATCCCCGGTATTAAAATCGAAAAAAATATAATATTTTTTACTAGTTTAAAACTTTTGCCATATAAAAATGCCAAAATATATATATATTTTTTAAACTAAACTGAATTTCATGATTGCACCTTAAATATGGCGTCTTTGAGAGAATAAAGGTTTTATATAAACAAAAACAAACCGTGCTATTGTTTTAGTCTATTTTATTATTGGATAAAGTGTTAAATATTACTAAAATCGTAAATATCGCAAAAGATAACAAATATTTAGCAATTTATAAGTGGGATAGTGGCATAATGAATATGTCTGCTGAAATTTTAGGGTTTTTGTCCTATTGTGCAGATATAATATCTAAAACATTACTTTGAAAATAAAAAAAACTGTTTCACACAGCAAAATCAAATCCCACTTACCCGAGTTGAAGAACATCTTCATGGTGCCTGCTACCCAGCGCACCCCAAATGGGGCGTTGAAAAAAACTTAAGATGTGTAAAAAATATATAATATCGCTGTTATTAAATTATTAAGGCATATAACAATACAAAGGTAATATAATTTAAATTACACAAAATAATTCATTTATGTAACTACACCTTTATCTGGAACTCATGTTTGCCGAAATTCACCTTTTTCACAAATTATTACGAATTAAGTACGTGCGTTTAAAAAATAAACGAGTTAATGGGGCGTTGGATAATATAGGTTGTATGGAAAAGCACATTTTTTCCGAGATATCAGAGTTAAAGTGGCTTGTAATCATGAGCCCCTACAGTAAAAGTGGCTTGTAATCATGAGTGGAACCACCCAACTGCAGGAACCAAATGATTAAAATTTCAGCGTGTAAGTATATGAATATCTATCAGCAGGTGAATCCGAGAAAAAAGAGTCTCCGAATCCAAGTCTCACTCACCAGGAGGCCCAAACAAAATCAGATAAAGGTAACTAATTTAAAATGCTACTAAATTTCATTCATTAAATAAATTCTCTGCAGGGTTATAATTCCTTTTTTTTGTTCAGGTATAAAATTCAAGCAATCTGTATCTGACCAAAAATCAGAGGGTGTAAATACAACTTTGGACCAAAAATCTGCTTATACAGATATGTCTCAATGTAAAGAAACACAGTCCGACTTTTCTGTGGTGAATAAGGAAGGTAAAATTTATGTAATATTTATATTGTATGCATGTAAATACTAGTTTTCTTTGTTTGTGCCGCATTCGTGTCTATCTGTTTACTGTTGGTTGACTGGTAGAGAATGCTTTTAGCATTAAGTCCGCCATTTGTACCTTACTTTGTGTATTTGTACAATAAAGATTTATAAATAAATAAAATAAGTTAGTAGATTTACGGTGCCCTTGATGGAGTAGTTAGCTTAAGTTTGCGGAATTTTGTGAGAGTTGCACCTAACACGATATTTAAAGATCTTTCTTGCTACATTTTGCTTGAGGGGCTTACATGAGCCAACTAGCGCCGCCAGCCGATTTTATTTTATTTATTCTAAATAAGCCCAATTTCTTAAAAAAGGAATCAGTCAAGGTTTTGGTAATAACGCCTTATATTTATTGAATAACTTTACACAGTTTGAAAAGGCATTCAAACAGTTTAAAACGCGAGTTTGTTAAAAGTGGCCACTGTTGGTTCAAACCCGTTTTTAAACTATTGCACGCATTTTTTAAAGTTGTAACGTTATTCAATAAAAATTAGATGTCATTCACAAGACCTTGACTGTTTCCTTTTTTGAAGAAATTGGGCTTATTTAGAATGAATAAAATAAAATCGACTGGTGGCGTTAGTTGGCTCATGTCAGCCCCTTAAACATATTATCATTTATTTATTTATTTATTTGGACCATCAACAGAGTTAACAAGATCATGATACACTAAAAACAGTCAGTATTAGTTTTTGATTCATGCAAATCTAATTATAGACAGCCTCATCATCTCGTTTTTAGTATATAGGTAGGTAGTCATTTGTCTTTATTTACTCTGGTTCAGGGACTTCATTAACACTTTGCATCCTGAGGGCCTATTACAAAAGAGCATCGCGATAAGCGTATGATGTTCGTCCCACTCCGTGACATTAACTCATCAAAATCAAGTAACTTGATCAACGAACATCGTCCGACTATCGTGATTTTTTTTTTGTAATAGGCCTTCAGTACTAGAGTTGCTCGATCGTGGGGACCTCATCAAATATCAAACTATTGTACTTTAAGAAATTCATAAAAAAAACCTTTTCAATTTAAAGTCTTTAAAATAGGCCAAATAATGAAAGTTGTAATCCATCTCTGATATCTATTCTTATACAAGGTGTTACAAAAATACCCCTAATGCCGAATATGGTATATAGGGACCATCAAACTGAACAGCTTTTACTATGGGGCCAACTCTGAAATCGTGAAAAAGAAATCAGCTGTTTCATACATTTTGATATTTTCGATTTTAATTTTTGTATGAAACAGCTGATTTCAGAGTTGGTCTCATAGTAAAAGTTGATCAGTTTGATGGTCCCTATATACCATATTCGGCATTAGGGGTATTTTTGTAAAACCTTGTATAAAATAATAGTATATAATACATTCCTCAGTTGACACAAAAACCTTCGCGTTTGCCAGTACTTGCACCAGCTTCCATCCGGCAAAAATGTCGGTTGGACTGTCCACTCAAGAAATGTTTAACGACAAATACAAACCTCGGTCGCTCATCGACACGTGGGTTCAGTTCAGCCAGATTACAAATGAAAGCAGCATCATCGGTGAGTTGGAATAAATTCATGAATTTGTAATCATTAACAAGCATTTGTGGCAAAATGATTTCTATACAATCGACATTGAATATTGCGGTACCGTGCACCGGACGAGGCCACTGATTAAGTGGACAGACGATTTTTTTTTTATTTACAACGGTTTATTGCTTGGCCTTCACCTCACCTGATGTTAAGTGACGATAAGGCCGAAGGTGGAAGCGCACTACACCAGGAATCCTCACCACTGAAGGAACTGGCTATTTTATCTCTAACTGCCGGAACAACAATTTTTAAATTGTTGTTATGGCGTCAGACTTAGGTAAGATGGTGGTAACTAGCCAGGCGGACTTGAAATAAGCCCTGCCACCAACCAAACCGAGTATTAATATACCCCCTGCCTGGGAATCAAACCCGAGACCCCTGCGTCTTACACGGGTGGACGAAAAACTAGACCACAGAGGCGGTTAAAATCTGGTGAAGGTCGCGAGAATCCGCTGGATGATGGCGGTGCAAGACCAATCACTGTGGAGATCCTTGAGGGAGGCCTATACGCAGCAGGTTGGTATCATTCGCCTTATATAGATGAAAAAAAAATGTGAAGGTTCAGTACGAATTCCCCTTTACTTCCTACTACTACTTATCTGCCCTTCACGTGTTCATTTTCAAATCAATGCATTAGTTCGTATCTACAATAATTAGAGTGTTATTATTACGTGTATGTACTTACAAGAGATGGTCTATCTAGATTCTAGAACAACAACATTATTGTATTGTATACAACGTGTTACAAAAGTACCCCTAATACCGAATATAGGAATAGGGACCATCAAACTCGTTACAAGGTCTCCCGCTTAGGGTTTGCGAACCGATGGCGTAGCTTCTTTGACATTCACAAGTGCTTGTAACAGCCTAGACTGAATAAACAAGTTTTGATCTGATTTGATTTGATTTTATATTCGGCATAAGGGGTACTTTTGTAACACCTTGCATAGTAATTATTGATATCAGATGATTTTTATGAGTTCCTATATTAAAATAATTTTAAAATGATCAGATTCCTCGGATCAGTACCTTCGAGCAGCTCGGATTGGCCACAGCAAGTTGATGTCTTCGCAGGTGCTCAATGAATCCGTGTGCGACAACAGTACACAGGCACAGCCTACTTACTGTGACATCGGTAAGTATTGTATTCATTCGTTTATTTTGTTGGTAAGTTCTCTATTAAACTTACGACATAAGAACTTAAAAAACAAGCTAATCTATTTTTGCAACAATAGGGATGGTGACTAATTTTTGGAACCGCTTTAATTTTATAAGTAGACATCTTAATAATACGTAAAAAAAAGAAAAAAGTCACTTAATTTTAAAAAAATCAAAGAAAATTATTTAATGTTTAATTTTCCCGCCTAAACGCTAAAAGCAGTCACGTGATCTTAATTACGTTACTACGTATTTAGTTTTTTATAATTTTAATAATTTTTTTTAGGTACACAGGAAGGACCAAAGTCCATCGTTATGCTCGGTTTATTTTGAATTTACAAAAATAGGTTCTGTTAAAATTATCATATCGCAGCATATGATACGTAACCATGTGATACATTTAAAACACCTCTTGAAGCTTGTATTTCAATTATTTGGCACATGTTTATTTTCATATGTTAGTTGCAACTCCGATCACACGAAGGGCATTTGGAAAAGGAACTAAGTAAAAGAAACACGAATAAATACAAGTTAACGTGCAATTATAAAGGTAGCAAATGAAACTCGATATCAATAAATAATTTTGTCGCAAAAAATCAAAATTGTTGTATCGTATAGTTGTTCTATCTCCCGAAGACCGTTTTGCTATTAATGTTGTTGGGCGTGCACATGCACATTATTTTAGTGTGCGTAATACGAGCAGTGTGCAGACGCACACTACAACAATGTGCAAGTGCAGATCTATTCTATTCCCAACGAATACCAAATTTTAAAATTTTCAATATATTTTTTAATATGAAATGAAATATTCTTTATTCAAATAAACTTAGATATTAAGTGCTTTTGAATGGTCTATATTTTCCTACCACCCATTCGAGACTTTTTTAGCTGACAAGAAGAATGGGCGCAAGAAACTTATCAGCTTTGTCAGAAATCAGAGTAACGATATAATAAATTTGGTATTCGTTGGGAATAGAAATTTTATAACGGCAATAAACAAATACCATTGGTATTAGTTTTTGGTATTCGAAAGGAATAGATCCATGTGCACGTCTACACATAGCGAAACGTTCTTCGTGAGATAGAAGAACTATAACACTTTTAAATGTATGAACCAAACAGTTATAAGCTATGATTAATTGGAGCAAACATCACGCCTCTTGGGCAAATTCTGATGTAAAATAAAAATGCAACCGTTAATGTTAGTTGATACAATTAGCTCGCACTAGCAGTCGTTTAGGGCTTCGAGCGGTGTCCCTGTAAACAGCGACAATCGCGGAAAGAGGTGCCTAGCTTCTCTGAGATGCAAAACAAAAAATAAAAACGCAGTAACATCGTTTTACGTTCAAAGGTTGTGTTCGACTTTAAAATGGAAATTGGTCCTAATGCAGTCGGTATAGACACCAGTTTACCATCCTTATCTTCAGATAAAATCAAGAATTTTCCGGTTTAAAAATATTTATTTCCTCATATATATCCATTTACAAACTGTTCTTTAAAAAAATTAGGTACAATTAACTATTTAGGTAGTAATCTGTACTCCCGAACAGTAATGATGACACAAGACAACAAAAAAAGTAATCCAATTAGCCTAGTCATAACTCAGGTTATAATAAATAAATATAAATATATTATGACAACATTCACATACATTGCTCCGATTCCAAAGTAAGTAGCTAAAGCACTTGTGTTATGGAAATCAGAAACAACGGTGGCATCACAAACACCCAGACCTGAACCAATATAAAAAAGTTCGTTTTCTAAAATGACCCAACCGGGGATCGAACCCGGGACCTCAGAGATATGGCAACACCTTGAAAACCGGTGTACTAAGCCACTTGACCACGGAGGTCGTCAAATTATCTAGCTGCAAATTCTCCATGGAAGTTTGCGATCTCAAAACCCCCATAGACCGTCAACCGCTGTTTTTGGGCCCACGCCTCAAGACTTCGTTAGCTATATACTCTCACGTCCAACTTGGAGCGTAATGCGGTTTATGGGTCCTCCGGGAGACGCCGATGCCGACGCTGCAACTGCAGAGCTATATGTTTCAACGGCCATTTTACATCTCTTCTCTGTTTATTTATAGAGATCTATTCAAAACTTTTGAGAACTAAGAATAAAGTACCGCTGGTATTGTGGAACCATTCACGAGGTCATAGCTTTGAATTAATCTAGCAATATATCATCTTTATCATCATCATCGTCATCATCATATTAGCCGCACAACATCCCCTTTGATGGGTATAGGCCTCCCCTAAAGAACTCCACGACGATCTGTCCTGCGCTGCACGCATCCAGCGGCTTACCGCGACCTTCGACAGACCATCGGTCTACCAGTCGGGGGACTGGGCGAATCTACGTTGTTTCTTACTTCCTGCGTCATTGTCGTTTACTCGAAAATCTTTAAAAATCCAATGCATCACAATGCACAAAAAATATGCAAATTAATATATTTTATTATCGTACACTAACGTAAATAATGGCAAATTCCGTTGTGATGCATTGGATTTTTAAAGATTTTCGAGTAAACGACAATGACGCAGGAAGTAAGACACATAACAAAACAACGTAGATTCACCCGACTACCCACGGAGCATCGCAATACATAATATAAAAACATCTAAATCGTATCTTCTACAGATCTTCTAGTGAGGTTAAGACCTTTAATCGTAGTAGCAAGTATTTTCTAAATATTAGCCATGCAGTAATATACCTAAGGGTAAATGTGTTGAAAACAGTTTAATCCCTGGATTCCTTCTCTAACCTCAAGAGATGAAATGAAATCAAAAACATAAAATTTTACAGCTTTGTCATACATATCGCTGCTCTTATGTAACCGATCTCGACTCGAGCGTACGGCAAGGATCGAGTGAAAATAGCACGGCTCATTTCTCAGTTCTCTCATCTAGGAATATTCTCGTCTTCCTGGAAACATCGACCACAGTTGGGTCGAATGCGAATGCTATTATTAATAATACTCTTACAATGTAGATGCCTAATTATTCGTTTTTTATGTTTACCTGTCATAATAGAAAATTGAATTAACTCTAACTTAGGAGTATTCTGCATTTTATTATTAAACAAAACTATAAAAATGTAACTTTATTATCAAAACCTTCTAATTTTTGGATACCTGCTGAAGTTCTCTTTGTATGCAATCTTAATTTCTTATTTAGAGAATATGAATAAGAAAATTACCGACTCATGATGTTTTTAGTTTTTTTCTTATTATTCATCTTCAGACGCAAATTCATGTTGAATTTGCGTCTAATGACATTACTCATTTCGGATTTCAGGCATTTTGGGATTAGGTGTTTTTGAGAATTTGTCATTTTGACATTCATGTGTTTTGGTATTAAGATCTTATGATCCGGAGGGATTTAAAGTGTCGGAGTTCAGCTACTGACCATAGTTTGAAATGTGCATTGTTCCCGGATGCAGCGCTCGTCGGTTCCACTCTGCAGCTAGCATATTTTCAAATGCAGGAAAATCATACCCACACACAGTAAACGCTATAAATAATCGTACAACTTTCTATTTGACACTTAGAAAATAAACACTCTCAAATAAGAAAGAAAAAAAGAAAAATAATTCCATTGAATTATTCCACTGATTCAATTTTCTGAATTACGTATTAATTTTATTGTACTGTGACAACTTTTTTCCGGGTGCCTTTGGAATGTTAGGTCGTTCTATGAAGTTTATAGCGGTAACTGTAAATATTATGTTATTTAATAAGCTAAATAATATACTTACTAGAAAAATTTGACTTACGAGTCATCTGACCAGATCATTTTCCAAATACATATCCAAATCTGTTATTGCATTATATTTGTTACGACTTTGTGACGGTCCGTCTATATCCTTAGAGAAGCTATTTGCTCTCACTAATTGTGAGAATGAAATATATACATATACACAGCTCAATTCCAATGAAACATTTATACATATACACAGCATAATTCCAATGAAACATATACATATACACAGCTTAATTCCAATGAAACATTTATACATATACACCGCATAATTCCAATGAAACATATACATATACACAGCTTAATTCCAATGAAACATTTATACATATACACAGCTTAATTCATTGGAATTTATTAACTATCTACATATCGGATAGGTAATTGTGAGAGCAAATAACTTCTCCAAGAATATAGACGGACCGTAACAATTCTCACCATATCTTCATCGACAAAAACAGGGGCCGTACCGGCTAACGCATCGAACTTCGGAAAGTCTACCGGGCTTCAAATTAAAACAGATAAATCGAGCCCCAATCGGGCCAAAATGGCGAAACCCAATTCATAATGTCACACGAACATCGATATCTTCTAAATAACTTCGGCGAATAGTACAATACGAAGCTCCTTACTTCGATTTATCTGTTTTAAGTTGAAACTCGGCAGACCCGCCGAAGTTCGAAAAGTTAGCCGGTAGCCCTACCGGCTAACTTTTCGAACCAGTTCTAAAAAAGCATTATACCTACATATATCTACAGTCTGACTATCATAGTAGTATAAATTAAGTTTAAATGCCTGGTTCAAGTTAAAATAGCCGCTGTGTCTACGACATTATAATGTAATTCTAGGTACTATGAAAGAATTGTGACCCCCCTGAGTTAACTTTTCATAGTTTAGATTTTGTATCTCACAGAAACAGAAGCGAAGTTGTCGCAGATAATACCGCAACAGAAGTCGATGTCGGTGATGATGCCATGCCCAATCGGAAACTCTCCCCCTGAAGCTTACAGCAAGGAACGTATGTATCACCATTGACACTTTATGGTGAAGATCACAAAAAGTTGTTGTGATTTAAGTTTTAGGCATTTTAACTATCATTATTAACTTTGCCTACACAACACTAGAATGAGTTAACTGTTAGATATTAGGTATGTGCGTGCGTGCATAATTAGATATAATGCACACACATACCTATTTATGTGCGTGGTAACGAATTAATGTAGCTATAGGTAGGCAAAGTTACATTAGTCCGTTACCACGCACATAAATAGGTATGTGCGTGCATTATATCTAATTATGCACGCACATACCTAATATCTAACAGTTAACTCATTCTAGTGTTGTGCCTATAAATTATGATTTAGCTTAATTTCAACTTAACTGTATCATTAGCTATACAATTTGTTTCTATCAGTGGAGACTTATAAATGACTCTTTGTTGCTTAATTGTTATGTAGTAAAATGTATTAGTCGATAGTCTTCCTAAAATTAATAAATAAATAAATTATGGAAACCTATGACGTTCAGGTTGCATATTCATATATTATGTAAAGTATTAAATTGCGTTTTTATTTTGAGACAGATTGCCCATTTAGCCTTTATTTTAGACTATGAGAACAAATATGGGTAAATGCATGTTTTTCTGACCTTAGAGACGTCCAAAGTTGAATTCTTTCGAAGCTCATTTCATATCCTAGCTGTTTGAATTATGAAACAACTAGAATCAAATATTTTCGTGCACGTGCATACATACACGCGAACATTCAACTTATGTAGTTGATTTGCGCCTAGAGCAGTCCAACCGAGTGAAATGGGCACTGACCTATCCGAAATAGAAGATAGGATTAATAAACATCAATACGCTACGCTTAACTTTGATAACGTGTTTATAGGTTATAACAGCATAATGTGCGGTTGTGCCAATATTGATTCGGAAACGAGCACTCACTCAAAAAATCACAATATTACTTCCGGTAAGTAACTTAAAGGTAAATCACAAAACTAAAAACACACGTTTAGTTTTCGATTTCGCAAATTCTGTTTGAAGCCCCTAAAAAAAATCCTTAGAAATTTCAGCCCCTAAAAAGTCCCTTCTACACTTCTAGCCCCTAAATTTGGGGGAAAACCCTTAAGTTGGCAACCGTGCATTACCTAGTTTATAATTTAATCATATTACTTGGGAACAATAAATGGGTTTTATCAAATTCGACAGATGTAAAGAGTTGCGGAAAAAGTTTTCGCAATGAGAGCGTCATCACTGTAGACGAATCTACAAGCAGTAGCTTTATTGATAAACAAGAGACAGCCAGCAAAACTAGTAAGTACTTTTCTTTTACAAAAGATAAACATAATAATAAATATTCTGGTCAAATCACAATCATAAAGTCTCCAACTAAGCAAAGAACTACTGAACATAATGGTTGACCATCAGCCATTTTTAATGTCCTCACTGCTGGGGCACAGGCCTTCCTTATGGGTGGATAAGCAAATGCAGCCGGGACCAACGGCTTAACGGGTACGTACGAAAGGTATTTCGAAGAACGGAGGAGCTCGAGGTAAAAAATTTTTGGTCACTTATCCCATGACCGACCCTTGCGAAAGTTGCTTAACCTCCGCAATCGCTGGGCCAGGCGCTATACCACTGCGCCACCGAGCTCATCTATACAACATAATAGTTATGTTATCATTATCTTACAATCATGTCCATACTAGCTCCTGTAGCATGACCACCGGAATACGATATAGGAGTATATTGCTTTATTGTTTTCTGACAGTTCAAAGCGATAAATCGCTATATCATGTCGTGTTTCAGTGGCCATGTAAGGGGGCAGGATTGGAACCCTTGTCTCAAGAGACAAGATCACTATGCCATGCACCAAGCCATCGTCATGTAACACACTACCTCCGTGGTCGAGTGGCTTTCTCTAAGGACCCGGGTTTGATCCCCAGTTGGGTCAATTTAGAAAACGATTTTTTCTATATTGGCTCAGGTCTGGGTGTTTGTGATACCACCGTTGTCTCTGATTTCCATAACACAAGGGCTTTTGCTACTTACTTTGGAATCGGAGCAATGGATGTGATATTATTGTTAAATATTTAAAAAAAACACACTACCTTCACTATCTTTAATCTTAATTTTTACTTTTCGATTCAGCTCGGACTACAGTTAATCGGTTGCAGTCTCTCTCATGTTTGATAGATCAAACCCAATCTAATTTACAAGATGAGCAGAGTCAGATCTTCAATAGTTCGCGTATGTCCAGCAATCTGGATGCAGAGAAATGGATCAAACGATGCACAAAAGAGGAGGAGAAAGGTAAGATTGACCAAACCAAAGACTAAGCGTTGAGCTTCAAATTTCATTAGTCGTACCGCTAGAAAGTGGAATTCCTTGCTTGAGTCTATGTTTCCTGATAGGTACAATCTAGGGCCTTCAAACCGCGAGTAAATAGTCATCATCTAGGCAAGCGCGTTTCATCGTAGATCGCATCATCACTTACCATTAGGCGTGATAGCGACTAAGCGCTTACTTATCTGCCATTAAAAACATAATTCCTAAAAAAATAAAGATGAGAATACTAAATAATATACTAGAAAAAATACGACTCTCACCAGATCATGTTCTCGGACGGGAATCGAACCCGCGACCTTTGGATATCCGGTCCAATGCTCTGACCGCTGAGCTACCGAGTCACTAGTGGGAACGTCGAATTTCTTCTAGTATATCAACTCTTACGCTGCAAGCCAGCGCCATCTCACCTATGTATAAGGAATCAATAATGATTAAGATGAGAAAAAAAGATCTGGAAAGATATTTCCGGATTTTATAGTATTTTATAAAAATAAATAAATAAATAAAAATAGCATTGTGAATGCTAAAATCTCAAAATTAAAAATAAAGATGAGAAGTTGGTGAAAAATGTAAATGTAAAAAAATAACGTGAATATGTGTCTCAGAGTGAATGTTTACGTTTGTTAACCGACTTCATTGCTTATTAGTTCTGAATCGCGTGAATAAAGTTGGCTTCTAACAATAGTCGCTTCTGATAGTGTGACCACGCACGATAATGCAATTCGTGTTTTCCCACCGGTTTTTAGCTCTAAATAAATTGTTGTCAAAAAAGTATGGATGTAAGTAAAAAAGTTTCGGTTTTATTTCAGATTACCAATCAATAATAGACGTTGAAGAGTCCGCCTTAAAAGCTCTAAAGCAAGCTTCGAATTTGTTAGCCAAGGCCTCAAAATGTACTAGAAGCCATAAATCTACAAAAAGCAATATTACAATGAAATCGACTGTCCTATGTACCTTAAATAAAGGTACCTAACACTTACTAAGTTTTCGCTACGCTTCCTAAATCACATCATTAATAAATAAATCAATAAATTTTATCTTCTCAAAAATTTACAACAATCCATAACGCTATCACGATCTCTATAAAACTGCTGGGAATAAACGTAAAATTAGATTTGAAAGCTAAAAAATATCATTATTATTATTATTTTTAGCAAATAAAGATACTCTTATTCTTATTAAATTTTGTAATTGTAGTGAAACCTCCTCCTGTGCACACACCGTCCAATGATAGCCTAACTGATATTCTACCTGTGGACATCCATTACATCAATAATTGCCATCCAAAAAGCGTAGCAGTACCTGATATAAAGCAGACGGTAGACAGTGTTACTTGTGGTTAGTGTTTTCTACCAATATGGTTCAACTAGGCATACCTTTCAGCGTTTATGACGCTTTTAAATTTAGCCATTGGGCCAAGAACTTGCTATTATTCTTCGCATGTGGGCACTGTTCATGACTCTGTGACATAAATTAATTTTCTATAAACAGTCTTGGCTCGTCAATCCCCTAAAAGCTACGTAAAATACTCTATTTTCATGGAGTACCTGGTCACAATTCCTACAGGTTCATTCTACAATGATAACGACAAAATTTAATTTTTATTTAAATTAATAATTTACAGAGAGCCTTCAATTGTTATTTTGTTACTAACATCATGAAAACAATCATGTCTGAAAGAAATGATTTTTATAATATGTTATTTTTATTTATTATATTTCAGGTGAAACCTTACCAAAACAATGTTCTTTGCTACAAACAAGTCCAGATATCAAAGAAGGGGGTAAGAATGCACACTTGTGCATTTCCTATTTGTTACTAAAATTGTGTTTTCTTCTCATAGTCACTGAATAAAAATGTATCTAAGAATAAACATATTCTTAAAAGTAATAATTGTTACCTACTAACATCATGAAAACAATCATGTCTGAAATAAATTATTTTTATAATATGTTATTTTTTTAAATTATATTTCAGGTGAAACCTTACCAAAACAATGTTCTTTGCTACAAACAATTCCAGATATCAAAGAAGGAGGTAAGAATGCACACTTGTGCATTTCCTATTTGTTACTAAAATTGTGTTTTCTTATCATAGTCTCTGAATAAAAATGTATCTAAGAATAAAAATATTCTTAAAAATAATAATTTTATTTTTAGTGTTACCGCCTTCATCTGAAAGCCTTTAATTGTTATTTTTGTTACTAACATCATGAAAACAATCAGGTCTGAAATAAATGATTTTTATAATTTGTTATTTTTATTTATTATATTTCAGGTGAAACCTTACCAAAACAATGTTCTTTGCTACAAACAAGTCCAGATATCAAAGAAGGAGGTAAGAATGCACATTTGTGCATTTCCTATTTGTTACTAAAATAGTGTTTTCTTATCATAGTCACTGAATAAAAATGTATCTAAGTATAAACATATTCTTAAAAGTAATAATTTAATTTTTAGTGTTACCGCCTTCATCTGCTATTGATATACCAATGCCAATACCAAACAACAACAGTTTTGTTACTAATCAACAAGTCAACAGCTGTATTGATTGCAAAAACGAATATGTCTATAAGAATAAAAATAAAATTATGGTGGATCAAGTCACATCAGGTATGAACAATATAATGAACCAAACCACAGAATAGATATAAGCACTACAAACTTTAATCTAAATTTCCAGTTTTCTAAGAGGTTATAGATAAGGTCAAAACAATTGTTCTTGTAAGATAACTTTTTTCGAAAAATTAATAGTTTTAAGATTACTGAAATTAAGTATTTCTTTTACCAAAAATATGTTTTCTGGCCCATAAAATAAAAATAAAAAAGAGAACTACCTACTCAAATCAAATGATTCCGGTTTTTTTTTTATTATTTTCGAATATAAAACTTTCTGAGTGTTGATAATGAATAAAAAAATTGACAAAAACTACATACAGGTTTTTACAATAATAATAATCTTTGAATGCATTTTTTTTTCCACATTTTGTGGAAATAAAAGCAAATATCTTTAAAAAAAATCCTAGTCTTCTTTTAAAATTAAGCTAACTTGTCGGGCTATCATTATGTCACTATCATCGGCAGTATAACGACGGTTTCTTCAGCGCTCGAAGTAGGAAATTTTTGTAACTAGAAATGTCTTAATTTCTACTTTTTTATTTAAGTTATTAATAAGTTTCATACCTCAACTTAAAGCTGAATAGATGGAGATGTTTTCAAAATATTACGCTTAACTACTAGAATTTTTTAAAAGATATTTTCTGTTATTTCCACAAAATTTGGAAAGATAAAAATAAAAAATGTATTATATTTTTGTAAACGCCTTTAGTTTTGGACTAATTTTTTATTCATTATCAACACTCAGAATGGTTTCTATCCCAAAATAATAAAAATACCGGAATCAAATGAATCGTTTTGCTGAATGCAAAAGGTGCGTTTTAGTAAAATAACTACTTTATCACTAAGCTAATTAACAAACTACCTAGAGACGAGATTAAACTTTAAAGAGTTTTTTTTTATATTAGACAAACATCACATACATTGCTTCGATTACAAGGAAGTAGCTAAAGCACTTGTGTTATGGAAATCAGAGACAACGGTGGTATCACAAACACCCAGACCTGAGCCAATATGGAAAAGTTCGTTCTCTAAATTGACTCAACCGGGGATCGAACCCGGGACCTCAGAGATGGCGACACCTTGAAAACTGGTGTACAAATCCACTTGACCACGAAGTTCATCGTAACAGCCCCTACAGTCCACTGTAGGATGTAGGTTTCTTCCATGGGAGGGAGTTGCGATAATCCCTGCACTTGGCAGGCTGGTTCAAGATTGCCCACATTCTGGCCCACGAAAGTGTCAGATATCTCTGTCTCTCTCTCTCTCTAGTCATTAAAGTGGCCTACCTTTTGAGCGCCACAGTCTTCTATAAAAAACAAACGTTTCTTAAAACTAATAAAGTCGTGGTGTGGAGGGCACGGGAATGTTTGTCTTTTATAGAAGACCGTGGCGCTCAACAGTTTAACAACACCCCATCTATGTGTAATTGGTGCTTCTCCACTCTTCGAATTATTACACGCCACTATTCTCTAATGAGTAAATTTTAATCATCGTCAATAATTCCAGATGTATGTATGGAGAAGCTAATGAAAGAATCAAATATACAAACTTATCCAGACTTAAAAGACGCAGGTACCTATATTTCACAATAAAAACAATGTTGAACTATACTCAATAATAGAGTCACTCGGTAGCTCAGCGCTAAGAGCATTGGACCGGACTTCCAAAGGTCGCGGGTTAGATTCCCGTCCGAGAATGTGATCTGGTGGGGTCGTATTTTTTCTAGTATATTATTTTCGTATTGCATAAAAATAGCATGGTGAATGCTAAAATCTCAAATTAAAAAGAAATGTTTATCTATTTTGATTACCTAACTTACTTTTAATGCCGCGTTGACATGATCAGAGTGCACTCTGACCGAGTTTACTCGGATCGCTGCTCGGACGCTACTCGTATTGTGTAAACATGTAATCCGAGCGCACTCGGATGTGCTAGAAGCTGCCTCGTACGAGTGGACTCGGTCGTGACTCGCGATTCGGTTCGAGCTGACTCTTATCATGTCAACCTGGCTTAATGAGCCCATAAAGTTAAACTGCCAGCAAAATTGATTTTTTTTTATAACTGTCTCATTTGGTACCTTATCAGCAAAGTTCAAAGCCTTCGTTTGATTGGACGATGTAGTTATGTTAGTCCATTTCTTCCTTAGAACATCATCGACGTCACAAGTCCAGTTCCAAATTCAATATAACATTAAAATTGGATAGAGTCCGTAACACTAATTGCGCAATAACGATAAGCCTTCTGGGGTCAAGAATATTAAAATAGGTAGGAACACTCCATAAAATATTATACGCTCGCGGGCAAGTCATTGGCTGAGGGATAAACACATTCCACCTTGAGACTTTCTGCAAACTTCATACTTCTTTTCTAAGTTAATTCCAGCCAATAACTTACGCGTGGCTAATAAACAGGGGTTTTTTGGACCCTTTTTCAAATTTTGACTGGTCATTCTACAACGTGTAACAAAAATACCCCTAATGCCGAATATGGTAGATAGGGACCATCAAACTGAACAACTTTTACTATGGGACCAACTCTAAAATCACGAAAAAAAATCAGCTGTTTCATATAAAAATTAAAATAGAAAATATCAAAATGTATGAAACAGCTGATTTTTTTTTTCGCGATTTGAGAGTTGGTCCAATAGTAAAAGTTGTTCAGTTTGATGGTCCCTATATACCATATTCATAATTAGGGGTACTTTTGTAACATGTTGTATAACACAGGTATAATATATGAAATAAAAATCGATTTTTGTCCCAAACTTTTCCCTACACAAATTGGAATTGTTGCTACAGTTGCTACTGTTTGCGCATCGTGCAACCGACACGCGCACACCGCCCTCGCGCCTCCCGGCTTTCCTCGCTCGCGCACTGTGCGCGAGGGTGAGCGTGCGCTCCAGTATTTTTAGTATTAAACAATAGCTGAAAACTGTGAATTGAAAACAGAAATCTTTCATAATTTTCTCACCTACCTTATGTTTTTTATTACTTCCTTTATCTCATATTTAATGTATTTTGAAAAGGGGTCGTAAAATTATCCTGTATAATGATAAAGATATTAACATTACCAATCCATCTAAAAAACCGTTCATATTGCCTACTTTTATAATTTCTGTGATGAAAGCTTTTGAATACGTGATTTACTTGTTCGCTCATAACTTGAATTAGATTTTGTTTCTTTTTAGCAACGACAACAGAAACGACAGATCGAAAGACTGAAAGTGTGTATACGTCCAGATGCGTTCTACCAAAACCTGCGCCTTGTCCTTGCGATAGTCACCATGGTAAGTTCAAATAAAATATTCGTTGGTATAGTCAACGCGCGATGAGAATGGGATGGAACCTTGTCAAACTAAGACGCGTTGTTCGCCGACCAGTTATAGGGATATCCAAAAACAAGGTGTCACGCATCCGAGGTCACAACTTCAAGTAAGATAACAAGTAAACAATTAGTTGATTGATTAAATTAAAATCAACTAATTAGTCAATTTTCGATTTACTTTGACAAGGTTCCATCCCATTCTCATCGCGCCCGGATTATACTTAACTTAGTGATTTTCTTTATTTAATGATTACCCGTTTAACCTGGTTTGAACAATTCTAAAAATGCACAGGGTGTAAAAATGTAACCGTGCACTCACTATGGTAGGTATATGCATGCACTTTTTTATCTTTAACAAATCCAAATTTATAAAGATAATATACATTTCGCAAAAAAAGACATAGTAAAGGTAGGTACACACGACGGCACCTCAGACTATACATGTTGACCTTGAGACCGCCTTTATGCCCTACGTAATAAAAGCTGTTTTCGCAGTTTAACTGTATAACCTAACGTGCTGTCGTGTGTACTTGAATAGTAAACATTAAGCGTGTCTCTTAGTTAATAAATTACTCAATAACGAACGTCCATAATATTTTAATTTCCAGAATGTATATTTGTATACGACAAACCTCGATGCGCCGTTCACAAAACTTTTATTGATACCAGCGTTTCTTGTTCAAAACATAAATACATCAAAGGTAATTAATGTTGGTAATCTTCCTGTAGGTGCTCGGTGGTGCAGTGGTTTAGCGCCTGGCACAGCGATTGCGGAGGTTAAGCAACTTTCGCAAGGGTCGGTCATGGGATGGGTGACCTAAAATGTATTATCTCGAGCTCCTCCGTGCTTCAGTAGCACGTTAAGCCGTTGCATTTGCAGTCGTTAGCACCCTCCAAACTGCATTGGGCCCGCGTGGTGAGTCCACCCATAAGGAAGGCCTGTGCCCCAGCAGTGGAGACATTAAAATGGCTGATGGTCAATCTTCCTATTCTTCATTGCACATGAACGACCTAATTTTAAACGTGCCGTAATTTTTTATTGTCCAATGAAAAGATTTTCAGTTAAAAAATTAAAACAGATTAATTCTTGTTATAAAACATTTTAAAACTTTACAGATATCGGTCACATGCCACCTGAATTCCTATATCAAGTGTGTCATGGGCACTCCATAATACAACCCAGTGACTTGTACCCACGAGTTGAAGAAATGCTATCCCCTAAAGGTAAACTTACCTTACTAAATAATATACTAGAAAAAATTCGACTCGCACCATTTACAATTATCACGTCTATGACCCTATTTCATAGACGTCATAGACAATGACAATTTGGTGTCCATGGCGTCAGCCAATTTGAAACTAGAAAAAATACTGATCAAACTAACAGACACAGCAACGTACATTAAATTGTCATTGTAATTTACAATTGTCACGTCAGTGAAATAGGAGCCAGGGGTCCTACCGGCTAACTTTTCGAACTTCGGCGGGTCTGCCGAGCTTCAACTTAAAACAGATAAATCGAAGTAAGGAGCTTCGTATTGTACTATTCTCCGAAGTTATTTAGAAGATATCGATGTTCGTGTGACATTATGAATTGGGTTTGGCCATTTTGGCCCGATTGGGGCTTGATTTATCTGTTTTAATTTGAAGCCCGGCAGACTTTCTGAAGTTCGATGCGTTAACCGGTACGGCCCGTGCCAAAATGGCGAACCCCAATACTTTTTACATTACATTTTTTTTCTTGCTTTTAGAGCTGTTTCTTTTTGAAGCTGTTTAGCTTTTTTTAGGTTTTTTGAAGAAGGTTTTTCTTTTTAATTTTTTAATTGAACATGTCTATGACAATTTCATTTACTACTTCTTAAGACCGCTCAATACTTTCGTGTGTTAAATGGCTCTGAAACTAATAACGTTACTGTTTCGACGATTCCACGTGAACAAAAACCGTTGGGTCCCTACTCTACGCAAAAAGCTTTTAGTAACTTAGTCTGTAACAATCATTACATTTCCCCGTCTATTTGGAAAGTTTAGCAGTTCTATCAGGCTCGTAATTAGTATTCTTACGTACCGTTTACTAGACTTTGATATGTTATGATAATTATATAATAGTCAAGATAATTTTATGGAGCAATCTGTAACATTAAGGGGCCGTACAGGCGTACAACGTCAAATACACATTTTTGAACAACGATTTCTCGTAGTTTTTTTTTTTAATAGTACTACTAACAGGTTTACAACATCCTTCTATGGACTAGTATTACTTGATTTATCGGTTCCAAAAAATAGTGTAAAAAGCAAATTATAGTACCTACTCAGTTATGTGATTGGCAGAATATGATAGCTTAAAGTTTTCTCGGTAGAAAAAATCGTAAAGTCACCTCCAGTTTTGTAGTTTTTCACTAATTTACCAACCAATAATAAACTTATAATCTTGAAACCATAATAAAAAAAACCTTTGTTTTGTGATTGACAGTTTTCCAAAATAAGAAATATGTCGTACGGCCTCTTAAGGCCGCCTATTGAATGTTTTCTTATTTAATCAGGTTATATCTGTTAAGATAGATAGATAAGATAGATATAAACTATTAATTAAAAATGTTGAAAGAGTTTCTATAGCATAAACTATCATGATTCAAAAAAAAAAGGAAAAAATGATTTGTCTGTTTTGACGTTTGTATCCAAAAATAGCTTTTAATTCAATTCCTGTTTATCTATAAAATATAATTATTTGATGCATTATATCTAAAGGTTATGGGCCCAATACACAGTGTAAAGGTGAGGACTACTCTGAGGTGTTTTCACCAGTAGTCAGACACTCATCGCTCAGAATTTTATTCACTGTAGCAACTGAGCTAAATCTCGATATTGAGCATTTAGATGTTCAAACCGCTTTTTTAAACGGCGATTTGTTTGAAGAGATATACATGGCACAGCCAAGTGGTTTTATTAAACCCGGTGAAGAGTCCAAAGTATGCTTACTAAAGAAAGCCATCTATGGATTAAAACAGTCTTCACGAGCTTGGTACTCTAAAGTCAAAGAAGTTTTGTTATCTCTGCAGTTTAAACAATTAGATACTGAGCAATGCATTTTTGTGAAAGGGACGGGAGAGAGCATAATAATTATTTCACTGTACGTTGATGATTTCTTTCTCTTTTATAATGATAAAAAATTAGCAATTTCACTTAAAAACGCATTATCAGAAAAATTTAAGATTAAAGAATTAGGCAAGTTAAATAATGCTCTTGGTGTTCAATTTACTTATGATAAAAACAGACGTGAAATATGTTTAAGCCAAGAATAATATATTCTGCATGTTTTGGAAAAATTTGGCATGACAGAATGCAAACCTGTAAAGACTCCCCTAGAGCCTAACATGAAACTTGCGCCAAGTAAGGAATGTGATAACATTTTACCTTATAGGGAATTAATTGGTTCCTTGATGTATCTGTGTCAAATGACTAGACCTGATTTAGCTTATAGTGTTTCTTATTTAAGCCAGTTTAACACTTGTTACTCTGAGGAACATTGGGCTGCCGCAAAACGCATACTACGTTATTTAAAGAGTACTTTAAAAACAAAATTAGTCTTTAAAGGTAGTTATAATACCAATAAAAGTTTTAAGGTAACAGGGTACACAGACGCGGATTGGGCCAATGATGTTGATTGTAAATCTTATACAGGATATGTGTTTAAAATTAATGATAATACAGTATCCTGGAGTTGTCAAAAACAAACATGTGTTGCGCTGTCTTCTACAGAAGCAGAGTACATTTCTCTAAGTGAAGCTACAAAAGAGGCAATTTTTATAAAACAGTTTTTGAGTGAGCTATTAAGGTTCGATGGCAAAGTTGATATTTATGACTGTGACAAAGATATAGATCTTTTCAACGACAACCAGTCTGCTCAAAAGTTGGCTTATAACCCAGTTTTCCATAAACGTACAAAACACGTGGCTGTCCGTTATCATTTTGTTCGAGAAGCCGTAGCACAAAACAAAATTAGGATTTTATATAAACCTACAACGGAAATGATAGCAGACATTTTCACGAAAGCACTGCCATATCCAAAACATAAGTTTTGTATGGATAGTTTAGTGACTTTATCCTAGTTAGTCTTTTGTATGATTTGTATGATGGTTGTATGAGACTATTGCTAGTTTAAGGGGGGGTGTTGAAAGAGTTTCTATAGCATAAACTATCATGATTCAAAAAAAAAAGGAAAAAATGATTTGTCTGTTTTGACGTTTGTATCCAAAAATAGCTTTTAATTCAATTCCTGTTTATCTATAAAATATAATTATTTGATGCATTATATCTAAAAAAAAAATATTAAAATATTATTGTTATTACTTTTCAAACAATTTATTGTTTCGTTATATTTACATATTAGCCATTGATTTATTTCAGTTTATGAAGCGCTATATAAATCCACGAAATCAAAAGTGAAAGACCAAAATACTGATCCGGTTAAAGACACTGAAATGGAATTTGTACCAAGCAGAGGTTTGTCCATAGAGTACATTGTAACAATAATACTTATTAATAATTAATTACTTACGCATTATTTTTAGATATGATTGAAAAATAACTGGGAAACTAACACATTACCTATGCATTTATGATCGGCAACTCACATGCTTTAACACTTTACGCTTAATAACTAAGTTTATTTGAAAAAAAAAACAAAAAAAAAACTTTTCAGAAAAATTCGCGTACTTATCACCTTTGCACGAACTAAACGTATATTTAAACTCTCCATCGACATCCCGCCATTATCAAAAACAATTGTAAATAGGTACCTAGTTGTTTAATTGTTAGAGCGAGATTTTGATTGATTGACTTATGCAATTTTTAGAGCGTGATATTGATTCAGCGAAGGAATTATTACAACTGCGTTCAGCAGCAATGGTGACGTCACAATGCGGCTTACATCCTCCAAAATGTCGTTGCCAACATGAGGTCCCTAAAGCACCAGAACACGGTAATTAATAATACTTATTTGACTAAATTATTGAAAACTGAGACAATGCTTTTGAATATTTGAAAAAAAATCAATACCATTTCATGTTACCTGCGAAACGTGTGGATTTTAGATGGATAATAATTATTATCGATATTTTAAAACCTATTCACATTTTGCACTTATGACTATGATTGTCATAACCAACTAATACGTGACATCAAAAATTTATAAAACTAAAAAACCCGCTTTCATCAAAAGAAAAGCCAACTGAAAAGATACAAACAAGATCAAATATTAAAGACAACATAATATCTTGCAGTCGGAGGCATGCATAGAGTATTTAATATTTGATCTTGTTTCCATCTTTTCAGTTGACTTGTTTATTAATGCAGGCGGGTTTTTAACTGATTTCAAAACAAAAGGAGGTTCTATGTTCGTCTATTTGTTTTTTTTTTATATATGTCCACCGATTGCTCGAAAACGGTTAGACCGATTGAAACGGTTCAAACGTTACTTTATCGTTTGTTCCCAAGTTGGTCCCATTTTTTGAAAATTTAAAATCGATTTAGTAGTTTCGAGTAATCCTGAAAATACTGTAATATTTTAGGTAACCACTGCACGAGTTTTTACGGATCTTCAGACATAACTTCTTTGTTTATGAACCGATTTAAATTATTCTTGTTTTGTTAGAAAGGGGATACATTAAGGGTGTTCTCATTTTAATTTCATTGGCATTGGACCTCGGACTTCGAAGATACGCAAGGGAACTCAAAATCAAATAGGATAGTGTATTAGTGATTACATTACGGTATTGAAAGGTTTCGCATCAGCCATTTTTATTGTCACTGCTGGGGCTGGGATTTGTATCCAGTTTTCGAGTAGATAAAGCTTGTGCTTTACTTATGGGTTGATGAATAGGATGGACCATAACCCACCGCGCGGGCCCAATGCGGTTTGGTGGGTGTTAATGAGCGCAAATGTAGCTGAGACTAACGGCTTAACGTACCTTTTGAAGCACGCAGGAGCTCGAGATAATACACATAGTAGGGTAGGTATACATAACATAGTTTATAATGTTACAGCTGAGTATGTTTACACTTATGATACCCCACAACTCTCCTTCTTGGACGCAAAACAAAGCTTTAATTACCACGCCAGAGTGCTGGAAATGCCATCTTACCACAAAACAGGTACGGCAATTTTAACTTTACTTTACAGTCTATCCGATGTGTCTTTAAGGCTCCAATAGCCCTTAAATAGCGCCCTAATCTTAATTAATTTATTGCTGGCTATGTATAATAATGTATCGAAAATTCACATGTAACAAATTAAATCTAAGGTCCTGAAGTTTATTTACAAACAATAACCTCAGTCAGACGAAAGTAGTTCGTTGAAGTAGTAGAAGGCAAGTGTCTAAAATTGCAAATTTTTGCTCTTTTGCCTACTACTAATAAATATGGTAAATAATCTATAGAAGTTCATGACACCGTTTTGGTATAAGTAGTTATTGTATTACCTACCCTAACTAATCACCTAATTTGGTCAAGTTGTAGTTAGGAAAAGACTTGAGCGATTTTTAAGTTTAGTGCAAACTGGTGTAAAACTGGTATTTTTTCTTCTCTACTAGAAAGCATTCAGGAAGATCTGAAAACAGAATTGGTGGGTTCTTGCCGTTACTACAGCAATCTTCTAACTAAACGCTTCGGCTTATCGAAAAAAGGCAGAGACAAAGGTGATCAGTTTTTATTTTTTTCGATAGCACGAATAGCTATCGAAAAAAATAACGCGCGTAAAAACATTCGATAGAGTAATTTTGTATGGGAAATTTGTACAGCGCTGAATTACTCTATAGAATATAGAGTAGGTTTTTTTTCTTGATAGCTGTTCGTGCTAAGGGTACCTTCTGTACACTTACTAGAACAGAAGATTTCGTATTGAAATATTATTTATTCATACCTAATGAGTAGAATCGGATCATATCTTGTATAATAATATGTTAAACACAAAGATGTGTAAGTATACTACACGAGCACTATATATTCTGTGACACTAGACAGGCTGTACAGTACCGAAAAATTGCTCATTAAGTTACGGTGCATGCACCGCAACTCCTTTAGTCTATTGCGAGACTGGATCATATCTTGTATACTAATATGTTAAACACAAAGACTTCTATGTGTATACTACACGAGTACTATTATATATTCTGTCACACTAGACAGTCTGTACAGTACCAAAAAATTGCGCATTAAGTTACGGTGCATGCACCGCAACTCCTTTAGTCTATTGCGAGAGACTGAGAGAAACAGCTTTTGAACAGCTCGTCTATGTAATTGAAGTCATTGGTTAAATATTGTAAGATACAGTGCCACAGATTTGCTGTGCTGTGTCCTGTGACCTGTGACCAGTGGAGGAGGCGCTATGGTTGGAATAAAGACGTGTTTCCAATTTATAATGGAAATCAATGGTTTTGGCGCAAGGGATCGACTTATCAAATTCAATCGCAAATAAATAACAATTATGGATTCATATTATTGACCGAGCGAGCGCGAAGCGCGAGCAAAGCGTCACAGTTACAGCTGCTTTCGTATGTCCGTCTGGCTGTCCGTCTGTTCTCTACAGTTCGCATTTCTCTACCGATTTTCGTGAAATTTTGTGAGCGGGATCAATATTTTACTTTTGTCGAATCAGTTTTTGATATATTTTTAAATGGCGGAGATTGATTATTTTAAAGCTAGACTAGATCTTCAGGTCACATAGCCACTAATTATTTAATTGTATAGTCGCAGTAATGCGTATTTAAATAGTACATAATACCCACAACCAAAAACTCGACTAGAGCAGAGAATGACATTAAAAATTGCAGCACTAAAAAGTTAGTTCCAACTTTAACCACCGGCACAGAAAAGTTTGTGGCGCTGTAGTAGTTTTAAACCTACCAATTTCTTACCTAAATTGCATTGCAGAACGAAAACGCCGTCCAAACACCGACCAGTTCATATACATTTCCACGATACAGAAACCGGTAGCGGTGTCTTATACCGAAGCGTGCACAATGAAGCCGAGCGGGCGCGGGGAGTTCGGCTGCCAAACTTACAAGGCGCCGAAGACCTGTAGCTACTTGAAGCAGGAAGTGACCCGGCCCTTCACCCCTAACCTCACCGAAATTTGTAATAACGATAAACACAATCTGCAATCCGTTTACTACACGCTTTCGGCGATAGAGGGGAGGATACGACGGCTAAAAAGAAACCTTCCAATGTAAACAATTATTCGGTTCAGTATATTATGTTTTTGTATAAACTCTTGTTCGTAAGTTGTTTAAAATGAAATTAGGGAATTTATCTGTTCAAGTGTTGTATAGCATTCACTTTTCTATATATCTTCTTAGCTCTGCTATGTTATGTTACGAGTATAAAATATATTGATCATCAAAATTTTAATAATTAGTATTATCTCATTTTAAGTGAACATGTAAGTTCTTGTGAGAAAATAAATGTCTTTAAACCTAAAATTTCAAATGTATGCAATCAATAGCTCTATTGTTAAAAATGTGTTCTAGTCGTATAAAACGTTAAAGGCGAACAGTGAGCTTCCAATACAAACGTAATACAAAAATTATTTGCAATTTGAGCATAATTAACTGTTCTTGTGATGTTATTCGGATTAAGACAGTATTCGTCTAGGTTTCTATTAAATAAAAATTCCAAAATACGACTTATTCCTATTATCAAACCAGAGGCGAGTTGGAAGATGACACAAAAATTCCCAACATCCAACCTGGGGTGGATAGCTAGATTAGGTTGGAAGATGGGAATAAGTCCAAAATACTAACCCAATTCAAAGTAAACGCCAATTATTATTTTTTTCATACAAAACTGTAAATCGCATTATTCTAATGGTTAAGTATTTTAGATTTTTTATTTAATAGAAACCTAGACAAATACTGTCTTAATCCGAATAACATCACAAGAAGAATTAATTATGCTCAAATTGCAAATCATTTTAGTGTTACGTATGTATTGGCTTAGCTTACTGCTCGCCGGAAGTCATAGTTTATAATCTCTCGTGACAGATTCTTCTGAATGTTGTTGAACAATATTTTAAAGTGCTGCAATAAAAATTGTAAAATGTTTATTTTGTTTTATTTTAATGAAAGTATACAAGGTGTTACAATAATCGCGAAAAAAAAATCATCTGTTTCATACATTTTGATATTTTCGATTTTAATTTTTGTATGAAACAGCTGCAGTTATTGTTTGTAAATAAACTATAGAACCTTAACCTTAATCTTAAGGTTAAGGTTCTATGAAACAGCTGATTTTTTTTTCGCGATTTCAGAGTTGGTCCTATAGTAAAAGTTGTTCAGTTTGATGGTCCCTATATACCATATTCGGCAATAGGGGTATTTTTGTAACACCTTGTATATTGATGACAAAAAGTTACGCGTCATTTAATTCATATTTTGATTTTTACCGTGGCTTTAGGTAGGTACTTTATGAAATAAAATACAATGTTTTTTATATAATTCATTTTTTATTTATTTATCAATAAGGGTTTAAATTGCTTGTGCAAATGAGCAAAGATATCATTGCACTTTCGGCATCTGAATCAAGATGGCGGAATTCCTTGTTTTTTGAAATATTTAGTTCGAGATCACCACTGGCAAGTTAAAACTACTCTTGGTGGGGCTTTTAAAGAACACATGCAATTTTAAAGCGTTTTATTGAGACTACGCTCAAATAATTATAATTTAATTTCGATTTCTAAATAGGAAAAATACTGTTTTGTAATACATAACGCCTTAACAAACTATCGGAGCCAAACATTTTATTCGGCACATTTGCTATGTTCTCATATGCAGGAGTTTCCGAAGCTGTATTGGCAGCAAAGGCAGCAAAATGGCCTTATATTCTAGCCACAAAATATACCAAAAACAATAGGGGACCCCGCCATTTTGACGTACACTATTTTTTCAATCCATTATACGATACAAATTTAAAATTACCGAATCCAATGACCCAATCAATGCATTTTATTACAAGAAAATCTATTATAGCAAACCAAACTATTGTTTTTTAATTAATTTGGGAACCTTCAAAGTGAACAATCAGCCCAGTGTAATAATTTTCAACCAATAATTAGATTTTTTAATCAAAATTGTCATCTTTATAAAAGATTTCCCTGTTTCGATTCTTTTGGTCATTTGACGTTTCAAACGATATCCGACTTTACTATCACACTGGATGAAGTATACTTACAAAGCATTTACAATCGAAACCAATATTGCAAGATATCTTTGTGTATATTCTCGGTGGCGCCATCTACCGTTACAGCTTTGTATGATATTCCTTCGCCCTTACTAATAACAGGTTGTATGGCGAATGAATATTGACACAGTGTTTTGTCCCTTTTTTTAATGTCAAACATAACGAATTTGACAGAGAGTAACAATTGTATGACTAACATCTGCTATACAATCTTTATTAGTAAGAGCCCTTAAATTTAAAATCCAATAAAGTAAGCTAGCTAGAACTACAGCCCTGTATAGCACATTATTTACAAAGTGGATACAAATATTTATATTGACAGGTTCTATACAAAATAAATATACACAAAATTAATTGTCAAAATAATTATCAATCTAGAAATCAAATCTTATAAAGGTTCGTGGATGATAGGTTTAATTATAATATAACTGTTGAAATTCGTGTGTACACCCCACATTGTTACCATAGATAAATATTTACATTATCTATACGATTGACGTACTTCCGTCTCCACACTTCGATTCCCTGCAGCTTGACCTCCGTCTTGCTTTCATGTTAATTTTGGATAAAAAACAAACATTCCGACGAACTGAGAACCTCCTCCTTTTTTTGAAGTCGGTTAAAAATAATTGTAATCCTAAAACATCATATTAGTTTTTATAACAAGACATGAGAAAGATGTTGTATTTGAATAAAACATCGGCTGGATTTGTAGATTTTATTTAACCTCGTCTCAAGTATTTATATTGCAAAGGCTGCACGATCCCATCACTTTGCCAATAGGTTATTTGATCCAGAAAGGGCCTTTGTGATTAAACAGAAAGTGAGAAAAAGTGATAACATAAATTTGAGGTTAGCAAATCCAGCCACAAGGTTTTTCATTTTATTTCATTACTACGAGAAACAAACGGTTATCAACTATGTCGTTGTCGAACGAAAGCAATGGACATTTCCCGATCGAGAAACTGGATGGTATTCAAATCTACTCCAATTGGAAGTTTTATGTATGTTATGTATGTTTTATGTTTTTTTACGTATGTTATTGACACTGGACAATCTATGGAAATGGGTCGAGGGAACGAACACCGACGCAACACGTGGCAGTCACGCTCTGGCACGTATTTGCTTAGCAATAAAACCAAGCCAATGTAAACATTGGTAAATACTGGTATATTGGTACATATTGATGTACGAGACGCGCCAACTGCAGGCTGCACGATCCCACAGCGCCATCACTTTGCCTTATTATAACAAAAAATATTACAGAAAGATTTCCTTGGATAAACAAAAAAATCCATTAATTATGGATTTTTTGGAAAAAACATACATAGCCTGTACAAAAAAGGGTAAAATATATAACTTCAGTCAACATAGCTTATTATTACATTAACAGGTTGATAAAATTCATAATAATATTTAAATACTTTGCTTATCTACTCTCAGTCAGCATCACATATACGGAGACAGCTAATACGTTCAAATAATTAGAAACATCTAAAGTGCTACAAATAGTTACGATAAACAGAAAAAACCGGTCATGTTGGAAAATCACTGTCTACTACAAAACGCATAGCTAAGAAAATCATATTGTATGATATAAAAAATTAGCCCGCCCCCTGATTTTGTAACTTTGTTGCAATTAACTCTGACAGAAATCGCAGTTACATTGCTGCTTTAATAAGAACCAATGTGACAACTATCTTACTTAAAGCAGCAATGTAACTGAGGTTTCAATCGAGAATTGTTAGCAACAGAGTTACGTAATTAGGGGGCAGCCCCCTGATTATGTAACTTTGTTGCAATCAACTCAGACTGAAATCGCAGTTACATTGCTGCTTTAGTAAGAACCAATGTGACAACTATCTACTTAAAGCAGCAATGTAACTGCGGTTTCAATCGATTTCAATCGAGAATTGTTAGCAACAGAGCTACATATTCAGGCAGGTAAATAGTCTACGACGGAGCAATATTAACTGAACTCACTGAATTTTCCAGAAATCATTAACAAAAAATATTAGTTCCACTATCGGCCAAGAGATGGTGCTGACCGAAAACAGCAAATTCTACACAGCAAGTGTATTTTTATACAACATGTTACAAAAATACCCCTAATGCTGAATATAGTTTATAGGGACTATCAAACTGAACAACTTTTACTATGAGAAAAACTATGAAATCGCGAAAAAAAAACCAGCTGTTTCATACATTTTGATATTTTCGTAATTAATTTTTGTATGAAACAGCTGTTTTTTTTTTCGCGATTTCATAGTTGGTCTCATAGTAAAAGTTGTTCAGTTTGATGGTCCCTATCTACCATATTCGGCATTAGGGGTACTTTTGTAACATGTTGTATAATGGTACGGATTTACGGAACCCCTGGGTGCGCGAGTCCGACTCGCTCTTGACCGTTTTTTATGTTAAAACCACTAAGCTCTCCACAATTATTTGGGCGTATTAGTAGTCTTCATATATATAACGCTGACTGTATCTACTTGCTATTACCATAACTCCCTATTCACATATCAGTACATACAAAAACGATTATCAAATAACTCCACCCGATTAATCACTCCTATTCAACCACCCTGTATACAAACATTTTCCATAGTAACTACCCGCATTTAAGAAAACCTTTACAACCTTTCAGTCCAGAATGTCAAATTCCCAAAATGTCAAGCGGTTTCAAAATGTCAAGTTCCCGGAAAGTCAAGTTCCCAAAATGTCAAGTTCCCGGAAAGTCAAGTTCCCAAAATGTCAAGTTCCCGAAAAGTCAAGTTCCCAAAATGTCAAGTTCCCGAAAAGTCAAGTTCCCAAAATGTCAAGTTCCCGGAAAGTCAAGTTTTCAGTTAGTCTATGAAGATAAGGGAGTTCTCGTTCAATAATAAAAAAATAAATCAACATCTTTTTTTAATTCGATTTAAATCTACGATCAACATTTGAACTTACTATGTAAAAAGAACATATATTTTTAACTTACCATTCAACATTTTAACTTACTATGTAAAAAAACATATTTTTAATCTAACAATCAACATTAAAACTTACAATGTAAAAAAAAACATATATTTAATGTAACTATTATTTGAGTAATCTAAGTCGTTGAAAAATCATTTTCTTTAAAAATTGCTGCAAAGTTAGTTCTTTGTTTTCTAATTGGATCAAATAGTTCTTGTATTTTTTATCAATCATAATGTCTCTGACTCGTCTTTTATTTCTCATATTTTTAAACAGAGAATCCTTCAATCGACTATCCCAGTACATGCTTCCTTTTTTTAATTTATTCAGAAACAAATAAAAATTTGGTTTCTTTGGTATCCGTCCATTTAATCGCCTGTGCCATCCTTCTAAAGGGTTTGTTGTCCGGTGACGTTGACCAGCACAACTTAATATAGCTGGCGACTTCTTAGGGTGCCACGTGGATTCAAAATATTGACGAAATTTATGCATTTCATCTGAGCTTGAACTTGTTTCTAATATGTAGTGCCACGCAGCTGGTATGTCATTCGCCGGTAATAAGGGGATAATAGCACACATTCGTGTAGTATTACGTCCTTTGCTAGTCGCATTTAATTTGAACTTTTTTGATTGTTTCCAAATTGTAATGATGGAACATCCAGTTATTTCAGCCTCAGGATATACAGATGAAACTGCATTCATGATACCGATTTCGTAATCTGATTTAAAATTACGGATTTGGACCCCTAGCTTGTCTTTTATGAGAGAAAATAAACGGACATAAGTGTGTTCCGATTTATTGGGTAAAAGAGCGTAAATTACTGGTATCACATTTGTTGTATTTTCGTCCGATTTTACATCTAAATGGATCACAAAAAACTCATAAAATGGCTTAGGAGCCGACCTAAATGTCCCATCTGCGTAGTACGAGCCCGGCTTTTTCATGAACTTCTTTGCAGTATTAGTTGCAAACACTAAGATTTTATCTGTGTCACCATCTTCAGAAATCAAAAATTTTCCAATACTTTTATTGAGCTTGTATCACTGTGCACTAATGAATCCGTATTAAGATATTTCTTACGAAATCTGTACAATGAATTCTTTATTGAATTAAATGACGGTATTAAATCCTCATCCTTAGGGAATGTTTCCTTCAACTTTTTTAAGGGGTTTTCACAAATTTTCTGTATAGGTCCTAAATCTTTGCATACCGCATTTTTCAAAGATGACTTAACTTTATTTACTTCCAGTATGACATTATTCCGTTCGCAGGTATGCGGCGATTCCCTCAATATGTTTTTCCTGGATTTATCTAAAGTAATTGATGCAGAACATTCCCGCCTATTAACACAACGCCAATTAGTGCTCTCATTTTTATTACTTATTTTTTTTTTGTAAAATTGAAACCCATTACGTATCAATGTCAGTTTGCCCTTCTGGTTACACACGAATTCCAATTCTTCATTCATTTTAAACACAAAAACTGCGTTAATTTGTAAAACTTGAACAAGACTTCAGGAAAAACTGTCACTGCAATTATTGTAAATGACAAATCCTCGTTGCGTACAAAGGAGGTAATACTTAAAACAATATTTCAAAAGTGCCCACATTGGCGACTTACATTTTTCAGCACCAATGCGTTTTGTTCTCTCATAGACTAAACTAAAAAAACATTTTTTTCGCTATTAAGGTTATTTAAATAATTATATTTTCCATTAAAAGTGTTTTTTTTACATAGTAAGTTTAAATGTTGATTGTTAGATTACAAATATGATTTTTACATAGTAAGTTAAAATGTTGAATGGTGAGGTCATAATATATGTTCTTTTTACATAGTAAGATCAAATGTTGATTGTTAGATTTAAATCGAATTGATGTTGATGAGAAAAAAAAGATGTTGTTTTATGTTTTTTTTTATTATTGAACGAGAACTCCCTTATCTTCATAGACTAACTGAAAACTTGACTTTCCGGGAACTTGACATTTTGGGAACTTGACTTTTCGGGAACTTGACATTTTGGGAACTTGACTTTTCGGGAACTTGACTTTTTGGGAACTTGACTTTCCGGGAACTTGACATTTTGAAACCGCTTGACATTTTGGGAATTTGACATTCTGGACTGAAAGGCTTTACAACTCGCTCTATCTCTTTTGCACAACAGTGGAGAAAGCCAGATAAGTATTAAATCATATTTGATTAAATTTATCATTATCATACAATCATCAGCTGTTCACATCACAGTATATGTGGAAATATGACATATTTTGTGCCTTATTCAATACAAAGTTTTAAAAAATGCAGATGTGATTTCAAACAGCTTGTTATTCACCTAATTAAATAATACTTTACGTACCCCTTTCTTTATATTATAAGCGCCGTCACCTTTTTTAAAATCTTTAAAATTTGGCACAGTATCACAAACAATTTCCATAGCCACACTTTTTTCATTAATTATACCTGAAAATGAAGAACGTTGTTGTAAAGAAATGTTTATCATGTGGCTGTATGTGAACTCTTAATGATGCCTAATAGCATACAGGGTGGAAAAAAAAGACGGCAAATATTTTTGAAGAAAATAAGAAGATTAAATAAATAGATACAGCAACATGTTTTGAACTAAACTACCATTTTCAGGGTTCCGTACCTTAAAAGGAAAAAACGGAACCCTTTTTTAAATAAATAAATAAATATTTGACAACATTACATTCCAAAGTAAGTAGCTAAAGCACTTGTGCTATGGAAATCAGAGACAACGGTGGTATCACAAACACCTAGACCTGAGCCAATATAGAAAAATTCGTTTTGACCCAACCGGGGATCGAACTCGGGACCTCAGAGACACCTTGAAAACCGCTGTACAAAGCCACTCGACCACGGAGGTCGTTGACCCTTATAGGATCACTTTGTTGTTCGTCTATCTATCTGTTTGTCGAGACTCTTTATCACGGGAACGCGTGGAGGTACCGAGTTAAAATTAAAACCATATACTCAAGTCTACAGTCCCTTGAAAGTGTGAAAAATTAAACTTCCCAGGTAACGTTAAAAAAGATACGGCCGTTTTTTTTAAAGATAAAGAACGCATATTTCGTCACTCTCAGGGGAATCAAAATTTATAGGATACTTCTCGTCGACTTAGACCTATGAAATTTGGCAAGTAATATCATCTTATACTTATTTTATTATCGGACGACCTCAGTGGTCGAGTGGCTTCGTACACCAGTTTTCGAGGTGTCGCCATCTCTGAGGTCCCGGGTTCGATCCCCGGTCGGGTCAATTTAGAAAACAAACTTTTCTATATCGGCTCAGGTCTGGGTGTTCGTGATATACCACCGTCGTCTCCGACTTCTATAACACAAGTGCTTTAGCTACTTATTTTGGAATCGGAGCAACGTATGTGATGTTGTCAAATATTTATATTTTATCGTGTTATCGTCTTAAGATAAATAATATTAGAAAAAATACTAGAAAAAATCGACTCACCCGTAGCACCTCAGACGGGACTCGAACCCGCATCCTTGGGATTCCGGCCCAATGCACTGACCAATTATGCTACCGAGTCGCCAGTGGGAGTGGCGAAATTTTCTATATAACTTTTTAAAATTTAGATCGGTCAGTGCATCGGGCCGGAATCCCAAGGGTGCGGGTTCGAGTCTCGTCTGAGGTGCTACGGGTGAGTCGATTTTTTCTAGTATTTTTTCTAATATTATTTATCTTAATATAAAAATAGCATTGTGAATGCGAAAAATCTAAATTTAAAAAAAGTGTTATCGTCTCGTTTCCACCGTGTATAGTAGTAGGTATAGGTAGTGACAGTGTCGGGTCACCGCTCAGGTTCAGGCCAGCGAGCGCGGCGTGAACACGTGCACCAGCGAGTCCCAGCCGCAGTATAGGTAGTGACAGTGGCAGGTCACCGCTCAGGTTCAGGCCAGCGAGCGCGGCGTGAACACGTGCACCAGCGAGTCCCAGCCGCAGTATAGGTAGTGACAGTGGCAGGTCACCGCTCAGGTTCAGGCCAGCGAGCGCGGCGTGAACACGTGCACCAGCGAGTCCCAGCCGCAGTATAGGTAGTGACAGTGGCAGGTCACCGCTCAGGTTCAGGCCAGCGAGCGCGGCGTGAACACGTGCACCAGCGAGTCCCAGCCGCAGTATAGGTAGTGACAGTGGCAGGTCACCGCTCAGGTTCAGGCCAGCGAGCGCGGCGTGAACACGTGCACCAGCGAGTCCCAGCCGCAGTATAGGTAGTGACAGTGGCAGGTCACCGCTCAGGTTCAGGCCAGCGAGCGCGGCGTGAACACGTGCACCAGCGAGTCCCAGCCGCAGTATAGGTAGTGACAGTGGCAGGTCACCGCTCAGGTTCAGGCCAGCGAGCGCGGCGTGAACACGTGCACCAGCGAGTCCCAGCCGCAGTCCGCCAGCTGGTGCGGCCGCAGCGCGCTCCAGTCCAGCCCGTACGTGAACTCCGAATGATGACGGATCGTCTCTAGAGGCTCACACCCACGTTTCAAATCCCATAACCTGGTAGACATTAAAAAATATTACAACTTATGATGCTAACGTCCAGATTTGTGATTAAATTTGAAGTATGTACCTAATACAGGGTTATTTTTAATTCATTTAAAACCTCTCGTGGGGTTGATCGGACCGACGAACTGAACAACTTTCATTATGGGACCAAATTTGAAATCGCGAAAAAAAAAACATCTGTTTCATACATTTCGATGGAGTAGGCATTGTACTTTTGTATGAAACAGCTGTTGTTTTTTGGATTTTAAGGTTGGTCCCATAATCAAAAATTGCTAAATATCTAACGGAGCCGCGATGACGGGCAGTTAAACGAGTATAGAACTTAACCTCATTAGAATAAGGTCTTAATTAGTCAATTTTCTATGTATACATACCTCGTAGTGAAATCATACGATACAGCAGCTATCACTGAAGGAGCGTGCGGAGAGAACTGAACTCTCCGTACTGCGCACTCGCAACCTGTAATGTGAAAGCAAAGTATAATAATATTTAATACTAAATATTACCTATCAAAAAATTCTCTTAGTCTCATTAGTTCCGATCAACGGCACCATGATGGAACAACTGAGAATTCTTCCCAATAGCTCTATGCAGCTTAATATTATTAAGATTTAGAAATATTAAGTTTTTATATTCTAATAATTCATCCATCAAATTCTGCCTTCATGGTATAACTGACCTTTTAGAGTGAACATGGGTGATGTCAATCGTCTCAAGTCCCAGCCGCGCACCAGACCGTCCGAGCCAGACGTCGCTAATGCGTGCGTGTCTGACTTACTCCAGTCGCATGAAAGTACCTGTAGCCAAAGTATGTTTAACAACTGGCAACATTTGTATTTGTTCCCACATGTTCTAGTGAGCAATTTTACCGTAAAACTAATGAGTCACAATAGTACTAAATCTTATTATGAGTCTATATTAGGAGTTTGGATAATTTAATTCTTAGTAGTTTATGAAAGTATTTTCAATAATAATGATTAAATTGCCAAAATTAAATGTCTGCCTGACTTAAGACACTGGCTTGACTACAAACAACACTCAAACGTCCCTTAACTACGCGAACGCACTGCGTTGAAATAGAGCCCTGCAATTAGTTCGTTTGTTTTACGTATTACGTGTGATTGGTTCGTGGGATTCTCTACGTCCGAGGGCACTGTGAGACCTCATAGTAATGTCTGTGAATACGGGCGGTAATATCGTAAAAAAATGCAAAAGAAATGAATTGCTTCAGGTCTAATATTAAATAGATAAAACACAATTCATTTTGACCGATATTTAAACTGCATAGGTAAGTAGTATAGTAAGTTTATAGCCAACCTAAATCGAAAATGAACGTGGTCGCAGAACATAAAAGTAATATACAAGGTGTTACAAAAGTACCCCTAATGCCGAATATGGTAGATAGGGACCATCAAACTGAACAACTTTTACTATGGGACCTTTGAAATCGCGAAAAAAAAAATCAACCGTTTCATACTAAATTTTATTACGAAAATATCAAAATGTGTGAAACAGCTGATTTTTTTTTCGCGATTTCAGAGTTGGTCCCATAGTAAAAGTTGTTCATTTTGATGGTCCCTATCTACCATATTCGGCATTAGGGGTACTTTTGTAAGCTTGTATACCTTGGTAAAACCACCTAAGGTTCAAATTACCTCAGCATCATGCGCTTTAACCACCGCTGCGGGCCTCGCGGACTCGCCACAAGTCCACAACTTCAGATGGCCGTCGCCGGACACTGAAGCGAAGGTAGCCGCCGAATGTGGAGAAAATGCCGCAGTATACACCAACTGAGAGTGGCCGGCGAATGTACTGAGGCAGGTTTCGGCCTCGGGGTCCCACTGCGAAGGAAACAAAATTCACTGTCATTGTGGCGCCATCTACCATACGCCGCATATACCACACGCGGTTACAACATGTATCATCACCTGTGTTACTAGATGGCGCTGATACACAAAAATATATGGAAAAGTAGAAATAGTATGGAAACTTACATCTCGCTAACGGAGTTTTCTCAGCGGCTCATTATACTTATACGGGCAGAAATTGAAATGATGAATTTTAATTTATGTGACGGGTCTGGGTGTTACTATGTATAATAAGTATATACTTCAAAATTTTTTAAGTAGTATATATCAGTTGTCTAGCACCCATAATACAAGCTTTGCTTAGTTTGGGGCTAGATGGCGCTGTGTGAAATTGTCCAAGCATTTATTATTATTATTTTTTATAAACAACTACCAACCAACATCGGTTGGACGGTGGTCACCGGGCTAACAACACCCAGCTCGGAGCACAGAACATATAATAGTAATAGACGACATTTACGCGGTAGCCCCACAGATCGTCAGTCCACCTTGTCGGGGGATTATCTTGTCAACCAAATTAGCTTATTTACAGTCGGTGACCGAATGCGTCGACCGCATTACCGAATAATAGTAAACACAAGTGGTTGACCGAAAACGGGCAAGTGTTATAAGAATAACAGTTGCACCCACAAATGTGTGTCCTTCTCTGCAACAGAGCCATCATGGAAATTACTGATCATTATTATATCTTAAAATGATGTTCGTTAAACGTACAGTCGGGTTCATAAATATGTAAGCACTTTTGAAAGATGTTGACTTTTATTACAAAGGTATAAGGTTGATCAGCTGTCAAAGGTGCGTACATATTATATCTGCAACAGTATAAATAACAGTATATTATTTATACTGTTGCAGAAGGCAAACGAATTCATATAAAGTATACAGCATACATATACGTTTATATTGGGTATACAATATTTATCGTAATATAAAAATAGCATTGTGAATGTGAATAATCCTCATTTTATCTTTTTCATCTTTTTCATCTTTTTCGATTGTCAAAACATCTGGAAAGATGTTTTGAATGTCGGGGGTATTTCCTTACATTGATGAAATTACAAATTAAAGAAGTTAAAAGTACTAGAAAATTTCACCGCTCCCACTAGCGACTCGGTAGCATAATTGGTCAGTGCATTGGGCTGGAATCCCAAGGGTGCGGGTTCGAGTCCCGGCTTAGGTGCTACGGGTAAGTCGATTTCTTTCTAGTATTTTTTCTAATATATTATTTACCTTAATATAAAAATAACATTGTGAATGCGATTCAATTTAATAAGAATGCAGCCGTTGAAAATAACACTAGTATATTTTTCTACACTGTAAATCTGTAAACTTTGTTCATGACGTAGGTCTTTGCGGCTAAGCTACTTATCCTAACATGCTCAATTTTAGTATAACCTTGAACTTTATGAAAGGAGGACATTTGCGACATTCTTGCTTTGTTGTAAAGGGACACGTCATTGTCACACAATTATCAATATGTAACGAGACAATTTATTTAAATGGGTCTAGTTCTTATTTGTTGAACAACTCTTTAATAGTTTTAACTCTTTATAACGGGGGTTATTTATAATAAAAGTGGCCACTTCTCATTTATTTATTTTTTAAATTATTTAATATTGATTGATTTGATGGATTGTGTTACAGAGATGGATAGATTGGACTTTGGAGAGTAACATAAGTATGCTATTATTGTTATTTCCAAAATGCCCCTTAGACAAAATGTTTATATGTTTCTATGTTTGTTTAGAGCAGCCATGTCACAAATTTGGCCCGCGCGAGCAGCATGCGGTCCTTTACAAGTTTGCTAGCGGCCCGGTCCCATTTAAAAAACAGCCTCCTGATACGAATTTACCTACGCAATGAGTTTTATTTTTCTTTCTAATTTACGATTCAAACCAACCGGCCGCATCGGAGCGCATTTTACCTCTGCCATAGGAAAATAAAGCGTCTATACAGTAGTTAAATTTCATATTGCGGGCGACACCGTCGCGGCAAAAGTTGCGATTGTTTAGAGATAGTATAGTCTGTCTGTCCTTACTTGTCTTATTTGGTAAACAATCTTCACCCAACTCTTTATTGTCAAAATCAATTATAAAATATAACAAATGAAACAAAAGAAATTACTAATTATTAGTGACAATTTGATTTAAAAGGAAAACATATTTTTAGTTAACAATGATAGACAGACTATAGTTACCAGTTTGACGGTAGTATCCCAGCTGGCGCTGAGCAGGTGCGCGCGCGGCCAGTCGACGGAGCAGACCTCGGCGGCGTGCGCGCGCAACGCCCGCAGCGGCGCCGCGCAGCCCGCGCGCCACACCACCACGGCGCCGTCGCCCGCGCCGCACGCCGCCGCCTCGCCGCCCCCGCCAGCGCCCCCCGCCCCGCCACCCCCCGACCACGTCTACAAATATTTTTTTATATTATTTTTGATATGAAACATCTATTGGCGCGCCTTGGAAGTAATTCGACAAAAACGGCGTCATGGCGTCAGTACAGAGGTTTTGGTCTTTAAGTCCGTGAGATCGGAATCAGAATCAGCTCACAGAGCCACTAGCAATAAAGTAGGTATTACAAGATTTAGAGGTCACTATGACTTCTAGAGGCCAAAGTATCACTACATACATGATACCTACTATGAGCAGTAATAAAACTTCCTTCTCTCAGGTCGATAACATACCTCCCGCGAAACAATACCAGCGAAACCGCGTAGTTCCGCTATAACTTGTCTCCTATCGACGATATATGACAAGTGTGCCAACGACAACGACCCAAGTCGATCTGCGGAATCACGCGTGAAAAAAAACAGCATCATAGTTAAATCTATGCCTTAGATTAGAACATGCTGTTTCGTTTGTCGTACAATTGACAAGCCATAGTGGAACTACTGCGGTTTCGCTGGTATTGTTTCGCGGCAGAGGTGTGCTACAGGCATCATAGCCAATGATCTATTAGTGAGAAAAGACAGTACATTCTATTAAATTTTGCCAAAGGGCCAATTTTAGGCTCAGATTAAATTTACTCTCTTAATAATTCCTGTTGAATAGCTTTTAGAGCTCCTAGAGGCAAGGTTCCTCCTAGAAGTAATTTATTATTGGATCAAAGGACATAGTTGCACCATATAAATGATGTTTTTGCTATTAAGCAGAATAATAGAATAAGGTATCAAATTAAATGCTTTTTAAAAGATTACCTATAAACACAGTGGATTTAATCATGTATTATCATGTATTTTATACTAGATAGGGAATCAAATTCTAATATAATGAATTAATTTTAACCTTAGACATCAAATTATCATAATCACTCAGCACTCATCAGGAACGCAATAGTTAACAATTAAGACAACAATGAAAATCAGGCAACAATGTATTAAACTTAAGTCAATTGTCTATAAATACTGAGCGACCATCCTATTAAGTGCTGAGGTAAGCAAGATCGCATCGTAACCACGCGATTGTATGGCTTCCCCACATGTTGTCAACACAAGATTGGAAGGTATTTTAAATAACTGGTATTGACAAGCACTTAAATATCATAATATGCTGTATGTTTAACTATACAAATAGAAGTATTAACCTTTCAGTGCATGGAAAATAAGAAACAATAGTTATTTCATTGTTATCCGGCTGCCTACTTCCGTTCGGGCGTTGATGAACTAAATAATTTCATATTTATTTATTTATTTATTTATTTATTGAGCTATAACATCTGAAACTCAATGTCAAGCTACAAGGTGCAAAAATCTATCAATTTACTGTCTAGCCAATAAGATAAGAGCTTCTTAGAAGCCATACCTATCTTGGTGCGAAGAACTATGTTTGATAGGTAAAAAATATTGTTAATAATGGTTTTAAATATTCACCACGTCAAATAGGCCATCAGTCCATTCCAGCTTTTGCACTTCAAGGATAGTACTACCATCTGGAGAAATTTCCAGGAAGAATAGCGTCCCACCCCCGGCGAGGCCATAGTATTGACTAGTTGCAACAGCCAGCATGTCCGGCCTTGTCCGGGAAAACCTGACACTGTAGCCATGCCGGCCCGGAGTCAGGAATGTGGGCATACTGATAGTATAACTGTAATAAGAAAGATAATTGTAACTTTCAATCACATTTTATTTTATTAAAGAAAGTCATACAAAAATATATTTAAAACTTTATCTCTGATTGAATAACAAGATTATTTATTTTATTTCTGTTTAAAATTGTGTGTGTACAGAACAAATAAATGAATACACATTTGGCCACAATAAAAAAACAGGGTAACTAGGTACTTAAAGAGTCCAGCGAACAGTGAGCTTCTCATACAAACGTAATACTAAAATGAATTGCAATTTGAGCATAATTAACTCTTCTTGTGATGTTATTCGGATTAAGGGAGTATTTGTCTAGTTCTACTAAATAAATTTAAATAGGTCTTTAGCTTTTACTTACTTGTTACAGTTTGATTGTTCTAATTGTTTCCACCTTTCCTCATCATTATTTCTTTTAAGATATTTACACAATGTAACAGGTACGTTAATAATGGCGAAATGAAACACAAAAAAAATCAACCAGGTTACAAGGAATGTTATAGTATAATATAGGTACTTTGGCGACTTTTTACCATCCAGATTTTGTCTGGATACTTAAGAATACAATATTACCGAATATTATTAACATAAATACTCTAAAAACGTAATAAATCTATCAGACCCGGTTTTTATCAGTTGATAGTGGAAAATCATCTAACATTCCATGAAATTATTCACTTATTTCACTTTAAGTTGCATATCGACACATAATTTAATACTGACGACTGTGCAATTATAAATTATTTTAGCAAAACCTAGTTACAAATTTTAGGAAAACAACCAACATACATACAATTTTCATCTGTCAAATCGGGTCAATGTCAAAGTAAACAAAATTCAAACGTCATTCTGGTAAACGGGGTAAACGAAACGCAAATCGTAGTGATGTGACATCACATCGATTCAGATGTTACCAATGCGTCATGAAACTTGCAAATCCTATTAGACCACCTACGGCCGTAATCCAATTAGACGGTTATTCTAATTCCTGCGAAACCTTACATGCCACCGCTATATAAGAAAGATTTCCTCATACTGTTCATTTCTGGTGATCGCCTCACAACATTCACACTGAGTTTTATTAGTACTCAATTCTTATAAGATCCGTCAATACTTCATTCTTTTGATATCCGTCCATAAATTTATGTCTAGCAAAATGTTGGACTACCTATCTCTCGCCTTTGTAGTGGCAGTAAAAGTATTCAAAAAAACTACTCCTAATGGAAAAATAACTGTTTACCTTGGTAAACGTGACTTCATTGATCATATAGATTACTGCGACCCAATCGATGGAGTTGTTGTGGTTGATACCGAGTACCTGAAAGGAAGGAAAGTTTACAGCCAGGTATAAAAGTGCAGTGATAAGTGAAACCAAAAAGTGATGTGAGTGCCCTATGGATTGATAAATTATCTGTTTTCTTTTATCAGCTCGTGACTACTTACCGCTATGGTAGGGAAGAGGATGAAGTTATGGGTGTGAAGTTTTCTAAGGAAATGGTGATCGGTCAAGAACAAGTAGTGCCTCTGATTAATGCGAAAATGGAGCTGACTCCGGTTCAGGAGAAGCTGTTAAAGAAACTTGGACCTAATGCCTATCCTTTCACCTTCAATTTCCCCGAAATGGCTCCTAGCTCGGTAATTTTTCTTATTTCCTTTATGAATTTTTGAAACTTAAAATACCTACGCAATTTACTGATTGTAAAAATCTTAGGTCACACTCCAACCTTCTGAAGAAGACCAGGGAAAACCAATGGGTGTTGAATATTGCGTGAGGACCTACGTCGCCGAAAATGAAGACCAGAAGAGTCACAAGAGGAGCTCAGTGACTCTCGCTATTAAGAAGGTAGATCCCACTAAATAAAGTGAAATAAAAAGCTCAAATTGGATATTGAATAACATCATAATATTACTTTACAGTTGCAACATGCTCCGACTTCTCGTGGCCGTCGTCTTCCAAGTTCTCTAGTGAGCAAAGGGTTTACCTTTAGCAATGGCAAGATCAACTTGGAAGTTACTTTGGACCGTGAAATTTACTATCATGGAGAGAAAATTGCTGCGAACATCATTGTCTCTAATAACTCTCGGAAGTCGGTACGCAACATTCGCTGTATGGTGGTGCAGCATGTTGAGATTACAATGATCAACTCGCAATTCAGCCGCCATGTTGCTTCTTTGGAAAGTCGCGAAGGATGCCCCGTTACACCTGGGGCAAGTCTATCGAAGACTTTCTACTTGGTACCATTGGCTCGCAGCAACAAGGACATTCGAGGTGATTTTAAAATGACAAGCAACTCAGAAAATTAGAGGCAAGCTGTTTATGTTACCAATAAAATATTGATTATCTTATAGGTGTGGCTTTGGATGGACATCTGAAGGAGGACGACGTGAATCTTGCCAGTTCTACTCTGGTTTCAGAAGGGAAGTGCCCTGCTGATGCTATTGGTATTGTAGTATCATACTCCGTACGCGTGAAGCTGAACTGTGGCACTCTTGGAGGAGAGTTGGTTACTGATGTGCCTTTCAAGCTACTTCACCCCGCTGAAGGTACCTACGCTTCTAGGCTGACAATTAAAATATTAAATCGTAACTTTAGGGCAAGATAAGCAATGAAGTCCTTATTATGTTTTCAGGCACTGTTGAGCGCCAGCGTTTCAATGCCATGAAGAAAATGCAGTCTATTGAAAGACATCGCTATGAGAATTCTCTATACACCAACGAAGAGGAAGATAATATTGTGTTTGAGGACTTCGCTCGGCTTAGAATGAACGAGCCTGAATAAACCATAATATGTTTAAAAAATACAAAAAAAGAGAAAAATATATAGGAAAAAGCAATAAAAATATCGTAACTAAGGAAGTCAATATCGATCATGCAACTATATTTCTATCCAGAATCATATTTTATGTATTTTATCTTTCGATCATGTGAGCATTGGGTTTCGTAGTACGTACCTCGCTAATTTAACTAATTTAGAAAAATAAATTTAGGTACATAATGGCTTAGATATAATATTTTTAGATGGAATATTTTTATTTATCTTACTAATTTAACGAATTATTTATGGAAATATATTTTAATTAACATGATGTTTAGAAATCACCCTTTAAAGCCGAATATGTTAAAATGCAAACGATCACGGAAAATTATTATAAACTCTGAAAACCACCACTGTTCTGAAAAAAATATATTTTTATTTTTAGGATAAACTGCATAGTGGCAATCCTAGCTGACATTTTTTTTGCTTTGGCCCATTAATGGGATTAATTATTTAAAACAATAGTCTATCGGCGTCTAGGGTTATCACTTTGCAGTTTCCGTACAAATAAAAAAAACAATTTTTTCCAGCTATGTGGAGGTTTTAGAGTTCATAATAATTTTCCAGAGTTGTAGGTGCATGCATGGCAAATACCTTATTTACCATATTCGGCATTGTAGGGTGATTACCAAATACCCTTTAGGTACTAAATTTTATATACTAATGAAATCATTAAAATAACATGTAATATTTTATTCATCCTTACCTTGTATCTTATTTATTTCCAGAATATTTTAATAAATTTATTTCACCAGACCTGTTCAACTAATTCACTTCAAATCACATTTAGGTCAAACCCTATCAGTAGAACGACCTGTGTAGTACTGACATCGTTATATGGAAGACTCAGTGAAGTCACTTATTTTGCATATCTTATTGTCCTCTGCAAGGGTTAATAGTAGCCCCGCCTGAATTTGTTTTTTTATTTGACCCTTATCTACGTTTGCTTCATTGACAATGCGAAAAGGTGTCTTATGGGGAAGTAATTGAAATTAAAATAAGAAGTAACTTTTGGTGGCGTTGACTTTGTTAAATATATTTTATTTTGACTACTTTAAACCCCTTAAAAAAATGACGATTATATTGTTCGGTATCGATTAAAATTTATTTACATACAACACTATAGGATTCATAGAGTAGAAGAGAAGTTAGTACTTAATCTCAGAAGAATTTTTATTGTCCGATGTAACTTCTTGCCTTAAAAACACCAACAAGACTCCAAATTAGCAAAATGCGCAAGCCGCGCGACGCCAAGGAAAAAAAAAAGACTCCAAATTTGGCTTTGCCTTTATTATAAACAAGATTAAGAAATCAAAACTTAAGAACTGGCAGTATGGCTTAGACCTTTGCCTGCCCTGAAATGTAAACACTGTAAAAACCTACTGTAATGTAAACACTGACCTGAAATTTTTTTGTAGTGAATGTAATACAAAAAAAAATTCAGTTCAGTGGTAATGTAATGAAGTGACGTCACGTCATAGATAAAGATAAATAATTATACCCTCAGAAGAATAACTAAATTCTGAGATTATACCAAAAGGCGTGACGTTTTCCCATAGAGGAAAGTAAAAATTGATTTTTCTCGATACCCACATAAAATAATACAAATTAAACTAAAATCTAGATTGGAAAGCTTCTTGCTTTCCATTAAAAAAATATATATTTTTGAGGCTCCGATATTTCGGCGCAGTTGTATACACCATGGCATAGAGTACATTGTTATATAAGGAAACGCCATGTTCACGGAAGAACTGTCGATTGTTGCGTGCGGGTAGATATTATTGGCAGACGAATCGGTCTACGCTCCTGTCTTTTATTATTACGCTCGATATCGAATCCTCAAAAATTAAAAGGTACATTGTGTAAATCCCGACACAGTTTATTCTAATAAAGTAATGTTGTCTTAGAAATCCTAATTTTCTCATGACCTTAAACCAGTCACACCAGTTTTGGACAAAGGACGTGCAAGACACCAGTGTCCTTTGGTCCTTTGTCCTAAATTGGCGAGGGTTCTTCCTTAGTCCAAAAAACCAGTTTGACCGCTTCCTTATGTGGGAAAGGGCAGTAAAAGATGACCCTTTATTTGCATGCATTCGCAGTGACACACAGTTGCTGCGTTCATCGCGTAGCAACTGGCCCAACTAAAACTCGCCCGCGAATCTGTTTTTTTTTGTTGGTCACAGTTCTAAGTTTCGTTACTTATCTAGTCGTTATCAAAATTATTAGTAAAAATAGATTAATAACTTTAGGTTGAACCCGTGACTTTGCGTTGCCTTGCCACCTAAGCAAGTAGAATAATCTATTTTTACTTATAATTGCCTAGATTTTTTTTATTAAATTTCAGTAACATTAAGTACCTACCTATCTTTTTACCAAATAATAATTATGACTTTATTTTTGTATATCTTCGAATATAAATTCAACCTAAAGATTGAACCCGCGACTTTGCGTGCAAGTTAAGTTGCTTTGCTTTGCCACCTAAGCTCGTAGAATAATTTATTTTAAATAATCATGGTCTATTATGGTGGCTTTAGTGTATCTATTGCAATAATATAAAATCATTGATCTATTCACTATAAATTAATCAAATATGATTTTACTACCAACCTATGGTAGTAAAATCATATTCAGGTTATTTTATGCAGGTTACATCGGTCCTTACCAAAGACTTCTATGCGTATACTACACTAGACAGGCTGTACAGTACCTAAAAATTGCTCATTAAGAGGACGCATCGGACATTTTGATGGCAGGGATCTCTATTTTTTTATCAATTACAAAACATATAAAAGTGATTTTCGTGATGACGTTGGCCAAAGGGCCCTGGTGGCGAGAGGATGCCCTCAAGGAGGTGTGCTCTCTCCACTTCTGTGGAACCTAGTGGTAAACGACTTGATCTCCCATCTTAACTCTAATTATTTTTATACTATAGGATATGCAGACGACATTACCATACTGAGTATAGGTAATCAAGCTGGCATCACCTGTAACACCATGCAAGCAGCCCTGAGAAAGGTTGAAGAATGGTGCCAGAGACACAATCTGACCGTCAACCCCACGAAAACGGAAATGGTAATGTTTACAAACAAACGCTTGGTAGGCGACTTCCGCCTGCCGAAAATGTTTGGAACTACACTACAACTCTCTAACGAGGTAAAGTACCTAGGTATAATCCTGGACAGCAAACTGAATTGGAACAGCCACTTGGAGCACAAAACGCAGTCCGCCAGTGTCATTTTATGGCAGTGCCGGAAGATGATTGGTAAACGCTGGGGCCTGGCACCCAAGCTATTCCTCTGGCTATACAACACGATCATAAAACCCCTGGTAAGCTATGGATCTGTAGTATGGTGGCCAAAAGCCGCCCAGACCACTGGAGCTAAAAAGCTACAGGGACTACAACGTCAGGCCTGCTGCGCCCTCACTGGATGCATGAGCACAGCTCCCACAGCTGCTCTAGAGGTAATGCTGAACCTAACACCACTGCATCTCCACATTCAACAGGAGGCAGCCAAAACAGCGCTAAGACTAAAACAACTGGGATCTCTAAAATTCGAGAAGGTAAAACATCTCAGTGGACTACTGGAGGAATGGCTGAACATCCCTCTTATTGGAGCAGCATGCGACAAAGTTAAGCCAACCTTCATTTTTGACAAAAAGTACAGAATACACCTGATAGACGACATCAGTTCCAAGGTACAACACAAGTCTCTCCTGATTTACACTGACGGCTCCAAAACCTCATCGGGCACAGGGTCGGGTGTTTTCTCGGAGGATCTCAACATACAGATTGCATCCCCCCTAAGCACATACAACACGGTATTCCAAGCCGAGTGTGTTGGCATAATCATGGCGGCTCAGGCGATCATTACAAGGGAGGTAAAAGACCGCGACATCTTAATTCTCTCTGACAGCCTACAGGCTCCGTCCGTCCTACAGGCTCTCCAGGGCAGTCGCATCACATCAAGCCTTTTACTTGAGTGTCACCACACCCTTAATAAAGCAGGTGCACTAAACACTATCACTATCCAATGGATCAAAGGTCACAGTGGATCACGGGGAAATGATGCAGCTGACGAACTGGCTAGATGCGCATCTGGTTCGACGCCTGTTGGCCCAGAACCGATCGCCCCCATCCCGTCAAGCTGGTATGTAAGTAAGATCCGTGAACGCACTATAGAATTACACCAACAGAACTGGAGCTCTCTGGACTCGTGCAGACAGGCGAAACTCGCACTACCGCGCGTGGACGCTCGTCTATCCAGGGCCCTGTTACAACTGGGTAGACCGCAACTTCGCCTGGCAACAGGTGCTATTACTGGTCATGGACAATTTAACAGACATCTTTTTAACTTAGGTGTCACAGACAGTCCCCTATGCAGAGGTTGCATGGAGGAAGAAGAAACAGCCGCCCACGTCCTGCTGGAATGCAGAGGGGTGGCCCCCTACCGGGCGAGGTACCTCGGCTCGCCGGGCAGCGTCCAGGAGGCGATCACCAATGTGAAAGCGCTTGGAGCGTTCCTGGCTGAGCTGGGCTGGCTGGAGTGATCCGGCTGCACACCCTCCATACGCAAAATAGGCGCTATAGACGTCGAGTTGCGGAAACCGCCCGTAATGAATGAAGAAGAAGAAGAAGTGATTTTCAATAACCTGATTATTTATTTCATTGACTTCATTTTGTCAGTTGGAGAAACACGATTCGTTAACTTTTATTACAGAGAAAGAATACCAAAGAAACCTCTTTTAAAACAGAGATTTGCATTTACAGATAGACCTGACCAATTAAAACCTTTAAATTTTCGTAGATTAGTCTAAGCACACACTTTAAAATGTCAGTTGGGTTTTTCAAAATATATTATATATTTTTATTTACCTAAACGAAAAAAACCGGTTTGGCGTCCGTCGCAAAACTGATAGGACTGACTGGCGAGCGAGACAGTCGATACGAAAATAGTTTATCGATGCGTTGCCTTAAGTTACGATGCGCCGCAAAGGTTGGTTGTGACACAATTTTAATTTTGAACAGCTCGTCTATGTAATTGAAGTCATTGGTCCTTACCCGAAACCATTGGGCGTAAAAATCCATTACGTGGCCATACGACGATACCTACCTATGACTATTTTTTAATACTTATTCAAAACTTAAGTTTGTTTGATTTAACTTTACATTCAAAACCTTGTTAGGTTTGTTAGATATAACTGCAGTATGTATTTGCATCTACCGGCTTGCTGTAACTTTCACAACGATCGTCAAGATGCTTAGTTAAACAAACAACTACCTAGGTATACCTATAATATCATACAGTAGGTAAGTCGTACTATCTTTTTATTTCAAACAGCATATTCATCCAGGATTTCAGAGTTTGGGAAAGTCATCAGTTGGCATTGTGGACACTGGACAGTTTGTTGTAGTGGGCATTTCACGCCAATAACTTCAAATACATAGACGAGCTGTTCAAAATTAAAATTGTATCACAACCAACCATCGCGGCGCATCAACTGTTTCTCTCGGTCGCTCGCAATAGACTAAAGGAGTTGCGGTGCATTCACCGTAACTTAATGAGCAATTTTTAGGTACAGCCTCTCTAGTGTAGTAGGTATACACATAGAAGTCTTCGTTTCTTGCCAATAATTTTGCGCGGATGAACCTAAATTTTAACCGTAGAGAGCGTAAATTGCCCATTGAAAAAAAAAACATAGTGCTTAGATAAAGACGATTTTGCGAATTATCTCTTTGTAGTGCACTCCGAGGAAGCTTTGTGGCACTTGCTATCACTTGCACAATATTTTCTAGACTGTCGTTTAGTTTAATGGAGTTTTATTGCTAAAAGTGCTCACTTTTCGAAAAAAACTCCCTTAAACTAAACTACAGACTAGAAAATATGGTTTAAGCTATAAAAAGTACCAAAAAGCTTCTTCGGAGTGCACTACAGAGAGATAATTCACAATTATGCTCTCTTAAGCCACACTCCAGAATTAGAATATTGAACTATAATTATATTTTAGAATCGAGTTACAATAGGTAATTCTGAAACAGTATTTTTAATTGAAATGAAAAACTTCAACTACAAACATGCAAATAATAATTTTGAAGATGCTATCCAACTAGCTCAGTTGACATATGAACCGTACACAATAAAATATCCGTTTCTTTGTAAAGAACCCTCAAACGGACAAGTGCAGGCCCTTTGTAAAGGTTCGCGAGGGCCAGTGGACAATAGTCCACAATATTCCAGTATTTCCCACGAGGAACTGGTCAAACTAGTTTGCGTAAAGGGTGGACAGGATACCCTTTGGTCTTCTACCTTGGGACGTGACAACGGTTATTTCGCAAAGATTAGTTTTAGCGCGTGGGAATTGCAGTGTCTGACGGGTTGATTTAGTTAGAATGTTCACGTTGCGTATTATTATTTGTTGCTGTAAAAATTGCGTGCAAGTTGAACAACGTTCGCTAATAAATTTCTACTTTTGGGTACTGTGATGCATTGCATTAGCATCGTATGCGAACTATTTTGTTTTTGTAACTCTTTGCAGATAGAAAAAAGTATAACATTTAAATATTTTCGAATGTGATCGGCAGTTATCTTTCTTTTGTTTAGGAGAACATTCTAGGACGCGTTCTTGTAAAATTTGGACGTAATCGTATATCGGAATAAAACAAAACCAAATATTCTCTTATTCATCAACTTCATCTCGATAGTACCTATGGCACTTATGAAGTTATATTCGAAGATATACAAAAATAAAGTTATAATTATCATTCGGAAAAAGATACTTAATGTTACTGACATTTAGTTAAAAAAATCTAAGCTCATGACACGATTTTACTCGTTTTTAATGTATAGGTAAATAGGTAGGTAAGTAATAACAATTTGTACACAATAAAACAAATTAATGTAATTTAAGCTTGCTCTGTAGTAATAAGAAATTTTAAGCTGTGATTAGGGAAAAAAGTTTTTTTTCTAATCACAGCTTAAGAATAAAGTTTTCCTCTAATCACAGCTTAATCAAGCTAAGTAGCTTCACATCACGTTCTAACTTAAAATTCACGGAAAAGCAAATAAAACAATGATTTTATCTGTACTTAGACGATTTTTACATCAAAGTAAAAATCGTCTAATAATTTGTAAATTGTAAAAATTGCCTTCAAAGGCAATCTAAGAAACATACAATTAGTAAAATTAAAAATGTAGGACAATTTTACAATGGATTTAGCTCCAAAGGGTTTAAGCTACCGCACACACGCAATAATATTGGTAACAAAAATATTGAACAATATTATATAATAATGATATAATCCAATATGCGTGTGTGCGGTTAGCCATAGGTACATAGAAATCACATCCTAACTCACAAATGAAAGCAAGAGGTGATGAAATATGAACATAAAGGTAAACAGCATCTCACGCATGGTGGACTGGACACAAAAAGACCCTAAAGATTTTTTTGTCAACCACTGTTGTCGCGTGCGCAATCTCATCCCTACAGAACTTAAGATGAGGGCCCATTGTGATCACCCCTTTAGAAAAAACACCTGTATTGTATTAACATAATGGTTTGTGATGTGAGTTGATGTTAAATTGTTAACGTTTTGTTTTAATCATAGTGTATGAAGGTGTCTATAGTTTTTTTATAGATCTTTATAGATCTATTGTCATTTATAGTTGTTTGCTACTTTAAAAAATTTTATAACGTTTTTAAAATCTACTCTCTAGGCTAGATCTACCTTATCTATACATACAATACAGGGTTGTACAGTGAAACCAGAACTTTTGCCAGGGGCATACCTATAAGGGTATTTTTATTACATCAAGTCAAAATAACATTAGTCAAAAAGCAACAATACATACTCTAAATCGGAGACAGTAATTTTCATTTAACTATTTATTACTAAATTTTTACTAGCATGAACACGCATACACCAACTATAATACTGACTCTACAGTATGTCTAAAACATCTACAACCTAGGCTCGCAATAGTTAGATTACTAACATCATAAAGCACAACGTTTGCTCTACGACTTGTCTGAAAAAAGATAGAAAAAAAACACTTTCCATTCAAAATATCCGAACAGCTGATCGAGTTTTGTATGAAAAGTCTTTTTTTTGTGATTTCGGAAAGTCGTAGAACAAAAGTTGTTTATGATATGTTAGTAATCTACTCCTACAAGATTGTTGGTGTGTTACAAATAATCTTGTATATGTAAATTAATTCAGTAGAAATGAGCTAATTAAATAATGTTACTTATTTACGAATCTATGTTAATTGTAACATGTATGAATGTAATGTATGGAAACGCTATACATATTTGTAAATATCGTTCCTTCTGATAAAGCTGATAAGTTTTTTGCGCCCATTTTTCTTGTCAGCTAAAAGACGTCATAATGGGTGGTAGGGTAAAAGAATTGACGATTTAAAAATGCTTATTATGTGAGCTTATTTGAATAAAGAATTTTTCAATTTCAATTTCAATTTCCAATTTCAATTTTAATATGTATAAGACGATCCTTCTCCTTGGAACCTGTCAGTTAGCATGAGCGTGAGAAAGGGCACCACTGTGACCCCTGCCTTGTATATCTTCGTTGAGCCCTTTACTAAACGTTTAAACGGCAATTAACGACTGTGCATTCTCTTTACTGAACGGACTTCGTAGAGGACATAGTGGCTCTGCAGAGCTGTAAGCCTTTGTGCCATTTTAGGTTTTTCATCGAAATGGCTGAAATATAATTTTACCATTCCGCCATTTTGAAATGAAATGAAAAACTGAATTAATCAATTACAATAACTACTTAAAGTAGTAGTAGGCAAAAGAGCAAAAGCAACCACTAGGCACTTTTGCCTATGACTAACTACATCGAACTATGTTTTACTGAGGTTATTGTTTGTAAATAAACTATAGAACCTTAACCTTAATCTTTACACGTGAATTTTCGATACATTATGTACTCTTGGCGAGCAATGAATTTCATTAAGATGAGGGTGCCATTTTAGGGATATAGTCGCCTTAAGCACTGAATATACATGCTGTTTGGAAATAGCTTTATAAAGCCGAATGTAGTAGATAGGGACCATCAAACAAAAAATTCGATGTTTCAAACAAAAATTAATAATCAAAATTTCAAAATGTATGAAACAGCATATTTTTTTCGCGATTTCAGAGTTGGTCCCATAGCAAAAGTTGTTCAGTTCGATGGTCCCTATCTACCATATTCGGCTTTATATGATTATTTCCAAACATGCTATATAATATTAACATATCCGGACATAAAAAGAGGGAGATTTGCGTACAACGGGGCTTTTATGTTTATACAAGGTGTTACAAAAATACCCCTAATGCTGAATATGGCATATAGGGACCATCAAACTGAACAACTTTTACTACGGGACCAACTCTGAAATAGCGAAAAAAAAATCAGCTGTTTCATACAAAAATTAAAATCGAAAATATCAAAATGTATGAAACAGCTGATTTTTTTTTCGCGATTTCAGAGTTGGTCCCATAGTAAAAGTTGTTCAGTTTGATGGTCCCTATATACTATATTCGGCATTAGGGGTATTTTTGTAACACCTTGTATAGAGATTAAATGGGTAACTCTACACGAATTTAATCAATCTTATCTTATTTTAAATAGGTAATTTTATTGTTTTAGACTAGGTACCTACATACTTTGCTATTGAACAGTACATCAAATTAATTTTGTTGAGTATTTATTTAAAACTGTAAATCAGCACGTTTGCATAGTCTAACTAAACTATGATTGTTAAACGTTGTACTAGCCACTTACATTAAAATAACAATATTGAGCTACTCTATCTAAAACGTTTCTGATGTAACAGTCAATTTCATAACTACGATCTAGTCTTGGAGCAATGAACTTTTGCAAGTGCATTGCCATTGGTTTATTATATAAACATCCAAGTTGCAATACTGATGCTAAATAAGCTGTAGGTCTTGGTATGAAATAATAGTTTATACTTTCCATGCTGTTAGAATCCTCGCATTGTATTTAAATTGGATTAGGTATATTTTAGGAGTACCATTCAAGTAGGTATTAAACTTTTTTCGCAGTTTTTTTTAACTTTTTTTAACAAAGTTACGCTATGTGCTTGTCAAATATTTGAAACATGCAATTAACAATATTGATCTTTAACAATTTCACTTCGGAAACTCTGACTATTAAAGTAGCAAACAGTAAGTTGTCACGAATTGGGTCTCAGTAACGAAACAAAACAATAACAATCGAGCAGTACTTTAATTAAAAAAATAAATAACTATAACGAAGCTAAAAACTAAAGTAGTTCAGGCAGAACTTTCTAATTGTATCCGAGAGCGGCTATAGGCTGTAGAACGTAAGCTTGCCCGGTCGCTCGGTCCACCACATGCCCAGTAGTCGGCTCCAGGAAGAGCCTAGGGACAGATGCCGCTACTGCCACCTCAGGGTGTTGATGCTGTCTCACTCCCGCTCCACCCTCATAAGGAACATATTTGGTGTAATCTGCCTGTTTATTATTATTATTCGTAAGTATCTCGGCTGGAAATTCTCGAGACGCAGCCCGGTTATTATTATTATTATGTATCTCGGCTGGGTATTCTCGGGACGAAGCACGGTTGTTATTATTATTATGTATCTCGGCTGGAAATTCTCGGGATGAAGCCCGGTTATTATTATCATGGTTATTAGCTACATTAGGGACGTAAGTGTTCTTCTCCTGGTTGTCATTCTCTTGCACGACGAGCACAACCTTTTTCTTTGATTCTTTAGGTGGAGGATCGGTGGTCTCATCTTCTTCCTGCTTATGTCTGCGTTGAGGTCGCTTGCTTTTCTTGTACACTTTTTGTTCTTCATCGTCTTCCTTTTCCTCTGAATAACTATCTTCTTCAGATTTAGATTCTTGAACCTGCTGTTTGTGTTTACGGTTTCTAGGACGTGTTTCCTCTTCTTCTTCATTTTCGTCTTCATCATGATGCCGTTTCTGTATCCGTTCTGATTTTATTCTGGGGTAAGCTCGCTTTGCTCTGCCACTTTCTTCATAACTGGATTTTTCTGGTTCATAATCGTCAGAGCCATAGGAGTGGTCGCTGGGGCCATCGTAGCTACTACTACTACTGGGAGAACCGTGATCATGATCATGGTCATGGTATGATCCGTCGTCAGAGTGACTACCACTATAGTCGTCACCTCCATGATTTCCTGCATGACCTGCATGATTCAGATCCCAATAGTGTTCACCATAGCCGCCTTTTTTATCACCCCATCGAACCTGAAGACATAAAACTATAATTAAAAATCATACAGGTGATTAAGGCTCCTCCTGAAAGTCTCAAAATTTATGTTAAGTTGAATAGACATTAATCTGTTTTAGTGGTACAGAAACATGAAAGTTAGAAAGACAATGTTAAACGCATTTAGGCACTTAAAGTAAATATGTTAATAAAGGAAGTGTAAGTTTTGCTTGTTTGCTGAACATTTATTATGTATGTAACATTTTTTTATTCAATGGACATTAGAAAGATATGTTGGATGATTTATATTGTAGTTATGTCTTTTAAAGCCTTGTTTCATATTGTTAATGATTTAAACCATTACGTTACTTTCAATGGGTTTTTCTGAGAACGAATGAAGTGGTGGAACTTAATTTTCTTGTAACATTTTGCTTGTTTTGTCTCTCTGCTTCAGTTTCATGTTAAGAATTAACTATGCAAAAAATCTTTATGATAAAATATAACCTGCCCATTTGATACAGTTCCTCAATTTAGCTTCTACAGCAACAATAAATATTATATAGCGTATTTAAAAAAGAAACAAGGCTTAAAAAGGCAAAGCAGAAGAAGCGTACTTTAGCAGAAAACAGTCCATCCGAAGGCCTAGATTTTTCGTGGCGCTCGGTGAAGTGGCGTTCGCTGCCCAGCCTGTGCCCCTGGTCGAAGTCCTCCGACGTAGGCAAGTGTCTATACCTTCAGCCAAGCCAAGCGAAGCGCGACAAGGAAAGAAACAACAGGAGTTAGAGACAAAAAGAGACAGATAGATATAAAAATATATTTTTTACTTTTCCCATATCCCTGTGGTTCTTATAGTCTTTCTTCTCGTACCGCTGCTCCCATGTGTTAGGGTCTTCACAAACGTGACCAAACTCTATCTTGTATGGACTCAACTGTACTGAGAAAAAATCCCTATAAAGCAAATTTTACCTATTCACTTTATTATTACCTTCATCAATTTTCAGAGGTGTTGAAATTAGGCGAATGAAATAATTAATTTATGCAAAGGTCAGCTGTGACTTCAATCAAGTTTTTGTTAGGTGCAATTGCGTTTCATTTCATTACGATTATGCTCTTGAACTTATTGTGAAATACATTTTTGTGATTTGTTTGGTTACTTACTGGAAAAACTTGGCTTGAGCTTCAATTGTTGAAGGTGTTTTAGGTGGGAGTTTCACTGAAACACATCTCACTGGACTTAGTGCTGGTCCTGAATATAGTGTTACTACAAACCACAGCCATTTCTGAAAAAAAGTTCGGTTATCAATATTATTTGCAACTCTAAATAAAATATTTTAATGAATTCATGAAATTATTCATTGTACAGTACTGTTAATAAAGTTAAATGATTATTAATCTAAATTTTGAAGCTGTGTAAATAGTAGTCATGACACCAAACTATGCTTTTAATTGACAATAAGAACAAAAACATATTTATTTTAATGTTACAATTTATTATAATATATCTGCAGTTTTTTATTCCATATTTTGCTAAATATTTAAATTATATTTTAATTTTGTTACTTTTTAATCAATTATTATTAAATATTTTATAAGATATTGTAAGAATCCAGTGTAACATTTTCTAATAAGAATTAAATGAGAAAATAATTTTCTTATAAGAATTTTGCTTTCAGCAATAAGTTTGGTAGTTATACGAGACGTAATTTATTATTATTTAGTTTTATCCAGTATGTAATTATAATATTTTACCTAGATAGAAATACATGTAAGTATTTTTAATATAACAAATTCACTAAGTAGGTAGGTAGTAATTGTTTTTTTTTTCCACAAAATATGTTAAACCTGTTTTACGTAATTTATAATTTTACTGATTGATAATGAAATGATTTAAACAAAACAGCATCAATATCAATATTGATGTCCATTACATAACAAAATGTCTCAACTACACAGCCCTAGAAATACCGAGAAACCACCGTACACTTTCACTTTACAAACACTGGGATACTGGGACGCGATCACTTTTACCACCGTCATTAAATTGAGTTATAAATGGTTAATAGATATTTTACGATAAATACCGTTGCTTGGAAACGTTGTGACATCGTGGATGCTTGACAATGGGTGTGAAAGATCGCTAGGCGTCACTTGATTTATAGAGGAAATCGTTCCATCTGACTTTGGGCAGTGGTCGTCAACCATTGAGTGTCAACAACTAAAATTGGCTTTATATTAATAACTTCAACGAGATTTTGAAATTTGACATTCGAAATATCTTTTGTTAAAAGATAATGAGGAATCAGAACAAAAGCTTGCTTACAGCATGTAAATAAGTTTGGTACATTTTTAATTTAACATTTACAAAATTAGGCACAAAGAATTGAGAAAAAATTATAAAATTATTCATTCAATATTTTTTTTGTCATAATATTTAAACGTACCAAACGTACGTAATCGATGTATCATTTAATTTTCTTATTGTTTATTTTGAACTGCAATCAGTGAACTCTACGCGTATCTAGCAGTTTTGAGGTTTAGTTCCCACTTGTTCTACTGCTCAGTTCTACCGTAGAACTAATGAGACTTGTTTTCTCATTATTCCTACCTTAAAGTACTAAATCGTAGCACTAATGAGAAAGAATAAGTATCATTAGTTCTACGGTAGAACTTGCCAGTAGAACAAGTGGGAAAAAACGTTATGAGAAGTAAGGCATTTTCTGATTATGTTAATTATGTACACTACCCACTCATAAAACAAAATCTTTGATGCAATATTTTGGCACTCAGTAGATAATCATATATGATACTTCAGAGATATAAAAGCATTGTTAAGTATGTTATTTAATTTTCTATTGCTACTGAGTAATAATACCAATGAATACTAGACCATCATACATTTTGAAACTGCTGGGGCATAGACCTTCCTTAAGTGTGGATACGGAGCATGGGCTATAACCGACCACGCGGGTCCAATGTGGATTGGAGGGTGTTAATGACTGCAAATGCAGCCGGGACCAACGGCTTAACGTGCCTTCCGAAGCAAGGAGGAGCTCGATATGATACATTTTTGGCCACCCATCACATGACCGACCCTTGCGAAAGTTGCTTAACCTCAGCAATCGCTGGGCCAGGCGCTAAACTACTGCGCCATCGACCTTCCCATGAATACTTTAAATGAATTAAAATACTGATATCAAACTTTTAAAATTAAGCTAGAAAATGTGAGTAGATATTTCAGATTAAGTATTAAGTACTTAATTAGAATATTTAAAAGGTTTGCAATACCAGATACAGATGCATTTGATCAAAAATAAAAAACGGTCAAGAGCGAGTCGTACTCGCGCACCGAGGGTTCCGTACCATCATTCTGAAAAAGTTTATTATTTAGAGACATCGTTTTATTTTTCCTGTAATCTTTACATAAACTTCTATCACATAAAACAATTTCAGATTTTTCTTTATGCAACTTCGAAGATAAAGGAGGGTATTTTTTTAAAAATTTTCATCAAAAGTCAAAAACGCGGCCGTCAGTTTTAGACGACGTTTGCCCAACTATTTTGCAAATAAGAGAGAAATAAAAATATTTATATATTTTTTGCAACAGGGACTGAAAGGGGGTCTTAAAAATTCGAAGTGAGGCTACTAATAGGCTTGCACATTCTCAAACATCTGAAATGATTTTATGTAATAGAAGCTTATATTACAGTAAAAATAAAACGGTGTTTCTAAATAGTATACCTACTTTTTCATAATGTTGGTACGGAACCCTCGGTGAGCAAGTCTGACTCGCTCTTGACCATTTTTTTATTTAGAGTTTTTCTTCGTAACTATAATAATGGTTAGGTAGCAAACTGTTTTTCTTATTGTTTGATTGCAATGAAGATAAAAAAGTATTGACAATTACTAAAATCAAAGACGGCCTATAGTTAGTTGGTTTAATTTAGGACAGTCTCCCGCCTAAATCAATTATTTTTGCAACTAAGTATGCGCTTCTTAGCAATTGGAGCGGAGGCCGATTTTACATTAAGACCGGTGCAGACAGGAACAGACAATAAAGATTTTACCAATAATACATCTACCCTTGTTAAAGTACACGATTATCCAAAAGACCGAAATGCGTGGAAATTATGTAACATAAGTCTCTGTTGTTAATAATCCTGTTGTACTGTATTTGGTAACGATATATTTAAGTTTGTAAATATCTTTACTTATTTCTGTTAAAGCTGATAAGTTTCTTACGCCTGTTCTTCTTGTCAGTTAAAAAAGTCTGGAACGGGTGGTAGGAAAATATAGACGATTCAAAAGTGCTTAATTATTAAGTTTATTTTAATAAAGAAATTTTGACTATTGACTATTTTAGAAAAATAAATTAAGCTCTAGAAGTAATAATTAATATATTACTCTGGTTTGATCTTAACTTTCCCTTAATAAATACGATATATCTGTAAATATGGTTTGTCAATAGGAACAATATTTTACTCCTATATTTTTCTACGACGCCTGCCGCTCAACTGCGTACGGTGACAAAGTTCGTCTTCTATACCCAATATTCCCATTAGTAGTACTTATGAGTAATAATGCAATAAGATACTTTTTTTATTGACAAAGGCTTAGTCCTTGGCCTTCACTTCCGAACGCTGAACAAAGAAGTGCACTTATACTATACTTATTATTTATACTTAGTAAGTATTCTAAACCACTAAAGAACAGCTACAGCTATACACCTCTCATCTTAATTGAATGTACTTAGAAGTATATACTATACTATAACTACTATACTATATATACTACTACTATAACGAACAATATATTACTGAGGTGAATGTTTGTACATAGACTATAGATCCTTAGTTTCAATCTGTCTATGTGAATTTTCGATACACCATGTAATTAGTGAGCAATAAATTTAATTAAGAAGATGACGCCGCTTGATTCGGGTAAAAAGAAGTCCATCTTAGGACTTTTAAAACGTATTTGATTGTGCTACAGTCAGCACTTGCCTTTAACCGGAGCAAAGTGAAAACAAAGTGAGGATCGGCCTAATCACTTGCTTGGCCATCCGTGTAATGAGAGTTCACGTAACACCACGTAACAGCTGCATCTTTGGTAAGTGGCACGCTGCATCAGTAATCGCCATCTTGTTTTTGGACAGTCATCATCATCAGACATTTTAATGTTCCGTCTACTGGGGTTTACGCCTTATTATTTGATGATATCCGTGGTCGAATGGTTGCACATGGGTTTTGAATGTGTCGCCTCCGAGGTCTCGAGTTCGATTATCCACCCTAGTTTTAAAAAACTTTTTTCAAGCTCCAGAATTAATAATATATTAGTTTGGTTTGATCTTAACATTTCCTTTATAAATACGATATATTTGTAATTATAGTTCGTTAATAGGAACAGCCACCAATCCGCATTGCGCCTGCGTGGTGGGTTATGGCCCATCCTCCTTTTCCACCTATAAAGAAGGCCTGTGCCCCAGCAGTGGGGACATTAAAAATGGCTGGTGTCGGTGAGCATTAGAGAGCCTTCTAACAATAACTATACAAGGTGTTACAAAAGTACCCCTAATGCCGAATATGGTAGATAGGGACCATCAAACTGAACAACTTTTACTATGGGACCAACTCTGAAATCGCGAAAAAAAATCAGCTGTTTCATACATTTTGATATTTTCGATTTTAATTTTTGTATGAAACAGCTGATTTTTTTTTCGCGATTTCAGAGTTGGTCCCATAGTAAAAGTTGTTCAGTTTGATGGTCCCTATCTACCATATTCGGCATTAGGGGTACTTTTGTAACACTTTGTATATTGTAGAAAATAAAAAAAAATGATAAAGTTATTCAAATTGTACTTATAGAACGTCTTGTGTACGTACATCAAGAATTGTTTTTCACTTTAATCTTCTTGATCGTTAAAATGAATAATTATGAGCTATTTATGCATTTTAACCACCCAACGATAGTTGTAATTTTTTTCCTTTTCAAAACAATGCGAATATAGTGACTCAGTAGCTCAGCGGTCAGAGCATTGGACCGGATATCCAAAGGTCGCGGGTTCGATTCCCGTCCAAGAACATGATCTGGTGCGAGTCCTATTTTTTCTAGTATATTATTTAGTATTATATAAAGCGAATATAATTTAACGTTTTACGGAAACGGAGAGTCATCAAAATAATTATACAACTGATTCGCTTTAAAGACTTCTTGGTATCTTTTTGTTTTCCAGATTGTGTAATCGAGATCGGTTCTTGTGAATTTCTGTAAAATAATGAAAATAGCTGTCATTATGCAATCAATCAGTTCTTCAGATTCAACTTTTTCCAACTTGCAACTATTTTTCGTGTAGCATCAATTACCTCAGATATATAATAATATAATTTCTTATTGCAAGAAAGCAATTTTGAAAATATTTACATTTCTTTTTTTTTTAATTTTTGCCTAAACTTATGTTTGTATGGCGTAAATGTTTTTTGGTTTAATTTAAAACAAGTGGTTGTAATGTAATGATGTGGTTTATTTTTAAGAATCGTCTCAGAAAACCCTTTTATTTGTTTACACACGATAGGTTTTAGAACAAAAATTTTTTTTCGTTATAAAAAAATGACGTCGTAACCTCTCTAAGGGCAATTTTTTACGAACTGCGGCTCAAAAAAATTGTTTTGACGTGCCTAACGGCTTTCCTTTACATCAATTTGCGGTTTTCCTTCAAAATTGATTGAGCTCGTACGGCGACCACTACTACCAAGTATTATTTTTAAGGAAAATACTAATATAAAACTAGGTATCGTAAAAGCTCCGATTTCGTCAATGACTAGTGTCAATTGAGTACCTAATTAATCTTTTGAATAAATCTTTATTTATGAAATTGAGATTTTTCGCATTCATAATACTATTTTTTCCAATATATCATTTATATTAAATCTTTATTTCCTCATTACTGACAGAAATTACTTTTGAGTCAAAAAGAACAAACAACTACCTCAAATTCTGGTTTAAACGTTATAAAGTTAACTTATAAAATATAATAAATATCAATACTTTTAAGTAATTTTTAGTTCCGATGAACTAAAAATTATTGATATTTTATTTGTCAAAAATTATGTTAACAAATCAGCAAAGAACTTGTGTTAAATCCAAATCCAATCAAGCAAGATTTACTATTATGAACTGCAATTTTTCACGTGTTAACAAAGTGGTCTCATTAAATTAACATGGCCGACAATCGGAGAGCAAGTTGTTGTGAAATGTGCATGTAATAAGGCTAACGAAAGTAGGTCCGATCGCACCGCGTGCGCATGGGCTATCACGATCGACTCTATAACAATAAACAAAGTTTCCGTTTGGCTCAAGTTACGGGATATTGCGAACATCAGTCATCATTAACATCATTAACTTCTCGTTAGCGTTAGATTTTCTTTGACAAAATATCAATAAATAAAAAGAAAACTAACTCAGCATACTAAGCTAATAATTAAAAAAATATGCTCTGAAAATTCTATTTAAGTTAGTCAGTTTTTTTTTGCTTGATGACTTTACTTTGAATGAAGAAAATTAATTAATTTTCTAATAGCAAGCAACGTTTAAACATAAACAGAATGACTAACTTTACATTAATACAACTCAAAGAAATAAAACAATTTGATTTGGAACTTAAGTTAAGCTAACTTTCAGAAAGAATATCCATTAACAGAATAATAAGAAAAGAACGCTTAGATCTTTATACAAATGCATCATGGTTTTTGGCGATTCACACGAATTTTAACAACAAGTTAGTTTATTTTTTAATCCCAGGGCCTAGAACACTACAGAAAAAGCTTTCGCTGTCACGATTCTTTTTCAATCATGGTGAAATTCATTACACGATCTGACATCGATATCTTAGTTAACGAAAGTATAGAAATAATATACAATGCGATTCAATTAACAATGTACAACACAAGTGGCTAACTTCAAAGAGCTTGCAGTATAAAACGACGTATTTTAATCTGTAAATTTTCGTTTTCCATATATTCTCGCGTGAAGTTGCAGCTTTTGTTGCACATTGTTAAATTAATCGCAATGCTTTGTTCATGCTCAAACTACCAACATTTTTCACAGTATAGAGTGCTTTGTTCATGTTCAAACTACCAACATTTTTCGCAGTATAGAGTGCTTTGTTCATGTTCAAACTACCAACGTTTTCGCAGTATAGAGTGCTTTGTTCATGTTCAAACTACCAACATTTTTCGCAGTATAGAGTGCTTTGTTCATGTTCAAACTACCAACATTTTTCGCAGTATAGAGTGCTTTGTTCATGTTCAAACTACCAACATTTTGCGCAGTATAGAGTGCTTTGTTCATGTTCAAACTACCAACATTTTTGACTGAGCGTACGCGTAGCGTGTCCATTTCAGCAAAAATGAGGTCCGAACCGATTCACGTGAAATTTTGTGGTTCGATATTTTTTTTTATGTTGTTTTCGAAATATTTCGTTAAAAAAAAATTTCAGCCATTTCGAAAAATTATTGTTTTGGCCACTAGTTACAGAAAGCTTTAAGTTTATACCTTTCAGAACATTTACAAACTTTTCTAGGTCATCTTGCACTAAATCAGACATTACTGTCAGGTCACTTTTATAAGCCCCAAAATGAATCTAATTTTGTCACAATAGAGCTGGTTTTTGTCTACCCGCAATCTATGCTACCTGGGGTGACAGTGAACAATAATGTAACGGATTGGTCTTTATTATTACATGAAATGATAATTCAATCAAATATAATGGATAGTCAGACTTTTTTTAGGGTTCCGTACCAAAATGGTAAAAAGGAACCCTTATGGTGCGACTCGGTCTGTCTGTCAGTCTATCACAGCTGGATATCTCGAAAACTACTAATGCTATCCAACTTGAAATTTGGAATAGTTTTAGATGACGTTTGCCAAACTATTTTGCAAATAAGAGAGAAATAAAAATATTTTTTTAGGTCGCATAGTTTTCGACTTTTGATGAAAAATGTAAAAACCGTTCCCCCCTTATCTCCAAAGTTTGCATACAGAAAAATCTAAAATTAATTTATGTGATAGAAGTCTATGTAAAGATTACAGGAAAAATAAAACGATGTCTCTAAATAGTAAACTTTTCAGAATGATGGCACGGAACCCTCGGTGCGCGAGTCCGACTCGCTCTTGACCGTATTTTGCTGTCTGTAAACTCTTTACAGAGTAGGTTTTCTGAAAACGAAACAAGTATTCAGACAGGTCAAATACACTTTACCAATTTATTTCACGAAAACATTTCATCTATTGCCTAATAACTATCGCTCTTACATTTTCAAGCCCAATGAAACTTTACTTGGTAGAAGACAGTCTAGTCTAGCCAGACGTTCAATTGTAATCTATTCTATTTAATATTTTATTCTTTGCGACAACTAGAAATAGGTCGCTTTCTTAAAGTTAAAACTTTTTATGAAATATTGTAAGGGAAGAAAAAATTATCGCGATAAAAAAAATCTGCTGTTTCATACATTTTGATATTTTCGATTTTAGTAAGTATGAAACAACTGATTTTATTTTCGCGATTTCAAAGTTGGTCCCTTAGTAAAAGTTGATCAGTTTGATGGTCCCTATATACCATATTAAGGGGTATTTTTGTAACACTTTGTATAAAGACAAGTTATTTACTGTTTGATTTTCCCTTTTATTATGTCGAGGGAGTACAAAATGTTTTAAGACAAGTCTCTTCTCATGAAGGAATGACTTTCTATGTGATGCGATGCTTATTTATGTAATGCTTTGCTACTGATTCATGAAACCTTAAAAAAAAGAACAGTAACTTACAAAAAACTTTTTTTTATAAATTTGGTTTTTATTTAAGTTCGCCTAAATTATATTCATACGTAAAAAATATATTTTACTAATCAAACTAACCGACATTTGAAAAAAATTATGTTAGAATCGACAAGTTGTGTTGTGAAAATCATTTTTAAGTAGTACCAAGTGAAAACAGCGGCTTTATCTACTTACTTAGCCACTTAACACTTAAGTATTTAATTTTACCTTATTTGTAACAGATATTTAAAAAGATTTAAAAAGTACCTTTGATGTGTCGTAGCAAGTCAGGTTGGTATACCATATCTAGATTTTAATCCATCAAGGCCCGGATAATGAGTCACAATTAATATTCTATTCTTGCCTGGCCGCATTCGGCCGCTTGGGCGTTGATGGATTAATTCATAATTAGAGATTAAAGCTGCTTAACTAAACTACTTGTCCTCTGATAGCCGATTATCCGTCCCTGCCGAGCCAAATCGAAAAGCATCCAAGCATAAAATCAGTCGGTAGAAAGTGTTAAAATTCGTTTTCTTTAACTTTATAAGAGCCACGTTCAGCAAATGCTGTCATTGTGTCACCGCTGAACAAAGGAGACGCCCATAATATTGCAGTCGTCGCTGAAATGGACACCAGAATATTTGTAAGTTGAAAATAAACTTTTATTTTTATTTTAAGTGGAAACATCAAATTCTGTGGCTAATAAATACGTGGTCAAGTACCTACCTACAGTCTGTTTATCCTTACTTGTCCAGTGTTCTCTGAAATAAACAGTTTTTAACAGTTGTCATACGTCTTTTAAACTGAAACCTCTATTATAAATATGTTAACTTAATAAATCAACTTGTCATTAATAAATAGCAATATCATTTGTATTATATGTGTGAAAAACCATTAATAGATTTTATTTTTCAATAAAGTGTTGGTTCACAGAATATATAATAGTCCTAAGTTGAGTGAAGATTGTTTACCAAATAAGACAATGTTATATAGACTGTAGCTGCAAAATCGACTCGGACGTATAAAGTCTGAAATTCCAATAAGATTTCAAGTCGTATTGACGAAATGTAATAAATTAGAAACTTTATTATTATTCCTTTTGTAACATAGTTTTTTCGGAATTCAATAACAAAAGTTATTAACGACCTCCGTGGTCGAGTGGCTTTGTACACCGGTTTTCAAGGTGTCGCCATCTCTGAGGTGCCGGGTTCGATCCCCAGTTGGGTCAATTTAGAAAACAAACTTTTCTATATTGGCTCAGGTCTGGGTGTTTGTGATACACCGTTGTGTCCGAATTGTCCGATTTCCATAACACAAGTGCTTTAGCTACTTACTTTGAAATCGGAGTACTGTATGTGATGTTGTCAAACATTTTTTTTTTTTAATTAAATAATCTATAAAAGTGCCATTTTATTCTCTACCAAAAGATACATCCAAACCAACTGTTATCCTACGACGTACCTACCTATGCATATTATTATGGTGGGTGTTTGTAGTCCCACCGTTGTCTCTGATTTACTCTACTTCTACTTACTTTGGAATCAGAGCAATGTTTGTGATGATGTCTAATATTAAAAAAAAACTTTACCTGAATGTACTACACTGTTGTTATGTTAAGATTTAGCATTCAAATAAATTAAGTAATTTAGAATATGTAATGTAACTCAGTATCCGGGTCCTATGTTACGATAGACTATTAATCCGCAGCTGTTGATTAAACTCAATATAGTGAGAAGTCTATTTGTATTGTTACGTTATTGTGGTTGTCAAAATGTACAGTAAAACCCCACACTTTTTTATATAGGTACTTATAGCCTTTCTTTACTAACTTCTACTGATATATTGTTTAAATCTATTATTACCTAGTATAAGGTCCAGTAAATATTTAACTACAGTTTAAAATGTTGAATGTTGATTCTAATTATTTTGCCGTTTAAAAACTTTTTCAATAGGTGCAGTTGCTCGAACGGAAATGTGTGCTTTCGATGACAGTACAGCGTGCGTTGATTTTAATGAACGCCGTTTTGATTACGGTTTTTTACGGTACATGTTGTCTAATAAGATTACTATCGAAGATTTCTTTATCAAAGTAGAATAAGGCTAAATGGTTTGAAAGTATTCGCCTATCTTTACACTAAAAACAAACTTTTTGCACGCATATAAAAAGCACCATTTTCATTAAATTTTGTGGTTTATTACTTCTTGTTGAAAATGTTGTGCAATTGCTAATATTTTCCTCGCATTTGTGATGAAAATACACCCATACATTGATACACCCTCGAGCTTACAGCTCTTGTGTAACAATCTATAATTTATTTAGCATTTTTATTTATTAAGCTTTCACTATGTATTTATTAATTAATAGTATTCTTGACTAATTCAGTACAATAACTTTAGAATCATACTTTTGAATTGTTTTAGTTTACAATATAATTTCTTAGTTTAAAAATAAAATAGGGTATTCGCAAACAATTTGGGAACCACTGCCAGCTATTAGATCATAGCACGATTTGCCTGTTACATTAATTTGTAACAAACATAATTATAATATGAGTTAGTTTGATTAGATATTAATAATGGTTACTGCTTTGTGAATTTGTCCGACGTTACAATTAAACTTTCTTTATGTATTATACAAGGTGTTACAAAAGTACCCCTAATGCCGAATATGGTAGATAGGGACCATCAAACTGAACAACTTTTACTATGGGACCAACTCTGAAATAACGAAAAAAAAATCAGCTGTTTCATACAAAAATTAAAATCGAAAATATCAAAATGTATGAAAGAGCTGATTTTTTTTTCGCGATTTCAGAGTTGGTCCCATAGTAAAAGTTGTTCAGTTTGATGGTCCCTATCTACCATATTCGTCATTAGGGGTACTTTTGTAACACCCTGTATAATTAAAATCTTCGATAGATTTACGCTGTTAAAAATGTTCAATATTCAAAATTTTAAAAACTTCGCAATCTTATACCACACAGATTATCTCGATGCACACAGACGACTATTTTGTGCTAGTACCAAAGATTAGATAATAGTTACTATAATACCTCGTAATAAATTCATATTGCAAGTATACAGGGAAAATAAAGACGGTAGTTGGAGGGAAAGCACCCCAAATATTGATGATGGCTTTTACTGAAAGGGAATATTACTAAATTTTTGAAAATAAGTAAAACTGCATTTTTTTTCCACCCTGTATATTATTATAGTAGGTCAACACTTATCAATCAAAACTTAATATTAATAACAATAGAATTTTGACTGCAGGGTCACAGGATTAAGTCGATGATCACGTTCGGTCATTTTAATTAAAATGTAAATGTCAGATTAATACTAAGTACTATTTAGTAGAAGTTTAGCTTTCACAATAACTTAGATAATATTTAAATTGTCCTTTACGTCCAATAATCTAGTTATATAGACTACTAGCGAGCGCCCGCGATTTCGTCTGCTTGGAAAGTTTTTTGCTATCCCTTGGGAAAAATTATTTTTTTTTAGATAAAGGTATCCTATGTCCTTTTTTGTACCCCTGACAATGTGTATACAAAATTTCATGATGATCGGTTCAGTAGTTAAGACGTGAAGGCGTAACAAACAAACAAACGGAGTTTCGAATTTATAATATTAGTAAGTAGTAAGTGTATTAAGTAAGTATAGACTAAGTAGGTATAATAATATACCGTTCCTTTTTCAGCTTTTTCTATCTGCTACCTTGGCGTTAGTAGCAGCATGGTCAATCCCTTATTACCCAGTCCAAAGGGCTCCATTGAGGGTCACCAGATACGCTCCACATCCACCCCAGTTCAGGCACCCAGAAGTACACCCAGGTGAGTCATCATGGATTCGATTAACGTAAGCTTCCATAAGTCGAAATTACACGGTTCAACCCAATGACTTCAATTACATAGACAAGCTGTACAAAACTAAAATTGTGTCACAACCAACCTTCGCGGCGCATCAACTGTTTCTCTCGGTCGCTCGCAATAGGTTAAAGGAGTTTCGGTGCATGCACCGTAACTTAATAAGCAATTTTTCGTTACTGTACAGCCTGTCTAGTGTAGTATATACATAGAAGTCTTTGGTTTAACCAAATTGATTCACAGTGGTTGAAGGGCGCAGAAATGTGTGATAATTCTGTTGAACAATGACATTGAATGATTCTTATATTTTTACATGACCCAATTGGGTTGCTTAATCCAAATTGAAAAGTAAAAGCGAACCGTGGATTTTCGGAGTTGAGTATGTAAACTGTACCTAAGTAAAGTAGGTAGTAGTAACAATCATAGATTTTAACCAAAGACTCTCGGTACGTTTAATGAATGAAACCTGTGATGGAACCATAGGGGGGCCTTAGCATGACCACCGAAACGCGATATGATATTGCGATTTATCACGTTTAACTGTCAAAAGACTATGGATTTTGGCAGTTTCGTGTCGATAAAACGCTATAGCACGCAATGTACATCGTGTTTCAGTGGTCATGCTAGGCATGCATAAATTTTCAGCGATTAAACCAAAACTACTACTCGTTCACTTCATCATTGCCGCTACCTCCCGGCCCGCTTTGTCATACCGCACCCCCTGCGTCGCCTTTCTAGTACGGCTAGCAACGCAAAGCTTAACTTTTGTTTATGTTTAAACATTACGTTCGTTATTTGTATTGTTATAATCAGAAAAAATCTTGCTTAAGATTTGTTAAAATTGTTGAAAGCTATGCCTAGAGATGCCTGGACATTTATGTTGTCCAATATTGGCATCTTGGACAGTTTAAATGATTTATATCTAAACCAAAGATGTTTAGGTAAATATAATCTAAGTAACAACGGTTGGCGAGCCTGAGCACAAGATTTTTTTATTTATATTTTTTCGTCTTTGTAATAAAGGAAGTCCAAACAAACCATAAAATGTGTAACATCCGTAGCATTTCATTGCATCAATCAGTCACAAACTAGCTCAAATTAAAAAATATTCCAAAGAAACTCGACCAACTATTTGATCTTGTAAATAAACCATGCCACAGGATTTGTATAGGACTGACCATGCCTCAATCAACTAACCTACCATATTTCTTATACAATCATAATCATAATATTGTTATTTATAAAAAAATACAAAACTATAGAAAACTTTTAAGACTATAATGAGTATTTTTCTCTGATAAATGGTTTATTCTGGCAAACGTCGAACACTACTATTGAACTCAATAGGTGATTTCCGGCGCTATCCAGATTACATCCGTTAAGGCCCCTATATACAGGGTCATTTGTAATTCATTTAAAACCTCTCGTGGGGTTGATCAGACCATCAAACTGAACAACTTTTTTTATGGGACCAACCTTAAAATCGCGAAAAAAAAACAGCTATTTCATACAAAAGTACAATGCCTACTCCATCGAAATGTATGAAACAGCTGTTTTTTTTTCGCGATTTCAAGGTTGGTCCTGTAATGAAAGTTGTTCAGTTTGATGGTCTGATCAACCCCACGAGAGGTTTTAAATGAATTAAAAATAACCCTGTATAGGAGCGTTAAGCTGATGATGATTACAATTCCGTGTTCCGGTAGAGTTTTCGTTTTCGTTTTAAAATTATTTCTATTGATATTGCTATATAGGGTGGAGACGACAATATGACAATAAATGAAAACATTTTTGACACTAGTTCATATGAGTATTTTGAAACTATCTAATAATTCCTAGAAACGAAATTAATATCAAACAAACTAAATAGCACGAAAATTATTTGAAAAATAAACAGTAACTGAAAAACATTTCCCGTGACTACACTATGAGATCTTTTTTTTTCTACGAGACTGGGAGCGTTCTTAGCTATACAACATTTAATTTATTGTCGCATTGTCGTCTCCAGGTTGTATATATTCGTAGTTACTCCGGTTCCTTAAGATCATAATGATAGATGACATTCCTTGGCCCCGTAGCGTTACGGAATTTTAGTCGTAAAATGCTTTTCTATTGTCACCCAAACTTCCTCCTCTAAAATAACAATTCTCTTCGACAGTCCGCCGTGACCCGAACGAAGAGCAATGGCCGCGTCCCAAACGCGACCACCACGATTACGGCGACCACGACCACGATGACCACCACGGCCACGATGACCACCACGGGTACGGCGATCACCACGGCCACAAAGACACCCGCGGCGTAACAGGCCCGGTGCACACGTTCGTCAAAACCGACAAGAACGCAAACTACAAGTGGGGGGTTAGACACCACGTCGGCAATAAATACGCCAACTAGAAAATTGGGGGATGTATTGTATATAATTTATTTAGCTGTACTATTAAATTTAATTGTCGTTTTAATTAGTTGGTAAAATATAATATTGATAATAATGAATTTTGAGATATTTTTTTAACTTTTCTGTTCTTTCTTATATAAATATTGAATGTCTTTCTTTCACAAAAACGGAAAAGTTATTTCTATTTTTCCGACTTTTTATTTTTGTTGGGTTCGCCTTATTTTCATGTTCATTATCAGTTGTGGTGTTGGGTCTGGCTTCCGTTATTTCTGATATAATTTCTACAGGTTCCTGTTGTAATTTTATCTGCGTTAGTTTTTATTTAATACAGCTCACCCAACACCTACGGAAGTGTAACTTTTCAAGATAATTTCAAGTCAGATGACCCAATTACAGCAGGTGTGGTAGTTCGCTCCAATGCGTACAACCACGCCTGCGCTTGCGACATGTATGCATGTAAGTTGCACGCGCGTCGTTTGTCGCTAAACTGGAAATTAAGAGGGAACACCACGGTCGAGAGAATTCAAAAATTCCTATATAAAGTTGACAAAATTAACGTTTGGTAGTCCCCTGTTTCCTCCTCCAAAACTAGACCGATTTAAATATTGTTTTCATTAAATTTTAAAGGAATGATATGGCTGTGTTCCTATGTTTTCTTTTTGCCATAAAATAATTATTAAAAGAGATATTAATCTCCAAAAACATAAAAAAATTGCCATTGTTTAGACATACAGCAATCAAATTTGACGATATAATATAAAAAAGCAAAACATAGGAACACAGCCAAATCCTTTCTTTATTTTTTTATGTAAAAAGTATTGGTCTAGTTTTGGAGGAGGAAACAGGGGACTACGAAACGTTGATTTTGTCAACTGTCTGTAGGAATTTTTCAATTCTTTCGAGTAAGGACGAATCGCAAAGAACATTAATTCGACTATGACATACCTCCACTTATACATACATATAAAGAATTATAAAAAAACACGGCCATACGCATTGAAATGCATCTAAATCGCTTCTGCCACAAGATCGCTCATATTTTCCGATCTGCTTGATATCTATTTCCGATCAAACCTTGAATGAACTTTATAGTTAGGTAGTTAATTTTGTTATGAATTATGACTTTAGGCGTACACAGATAACAATTAAAACAGATGACAGTCTAACTACTTCTAAAAACACTGTTTATATCGTAAAGACAAACTTCTTCTTTTCGTTCTTTGTAGAAAGATATTGAACTTAAGGCGACTATATATCCCTCAAATGGCGACCTCATCTTATATAAAGGAGACTCGGCCTTTTACGCTAAAGTTGTATTCTTTTTTTATTTTTTGAATCTGTGTTTTTTTTTCTACATGCGCTTAAAATAAGACGCTTGATCAATGTAGCAAATATCTCAAATTTGATCGTATACAATTTAAGCATTTTTTATGGCGAGTGCAGCTTCTCCTTTATTACTTGCCAAGTACATAATGTATCGAAAATTCACATATACAGATTGGAGAATATAGAACCTTAGCTTCAATCTGTACATGTGAATTTTCGATACATTATGTAGTTAGCGAGCAATAATTAATTCTTCCTCCTTCACAAAGGTCCTTTTAATAGTAAGCCGCCACTTACAAATGCAGATAAATCAACAATTGAATCACAATCAGCAATCTACACTATCCGAGCATTAAATCTATGAAAGTAGTTTTTTCCATCGATAAAGGTAATGTATCCATTTATGTTGCAAATAAAACCTTATGCTAACCGCTTAAGAACTACTTTTGACTTTTTAAGTGTTACACACACGTGCTTGTTATAGAATGACATAAAAGACCGGTCGTGAACTGCAATAAGTTAAAATATGACAAAATATCGGTCAGTAGTGACTGAATAACTACACATATGGCAACAGTTGCCGCACTAAATTCGCCAAATTGGTACTTAGTCTATTATCGCACTTTTTAAGTTCACTATTTGCACGGAGAACGCAACTTTGACAATTTATCAACCTTATGCCTTTGTAATTAAAGTCGACATCTGTCAAAAGTGTTTACTTACATATTAATGAACTCGTCTGTACTGGCTAGTCAAAATTGGCTCATTGCTCATTAAGGCTCCTAAATACCTCAAGTGGCGCCCTTATTTTAATTAAATTTATTGCTCGCTATGGACATAATGTATCGAAAATTCACATGTACCTACAGATTGAAGCTAAGGTTCTATAGTTTATTTACAAACAATAACCTCAGTAAAATTTTGTTCGTTGTAGTAGTAGTTCGCAAAAGTGCTAAAAGTGGCCATTTTTCTTAGCTTCAATATGTACATGTGAATTTTCGATACATTATGTACTTAGCGAGCAATAAATTTAATTAAAATGAGGGCGCCACTTGAGGTATATAGGGGCCTTAATGTGAATCTAATGAAATTATATAAAAAAATCTCTTTCTTTTATTTATTTAAATCGCGTTTCTATGCGACGAGTCGATTGTAACTTTGAGATTCGTCTAGTATTTCTAAGTGATCTATTGCGCAATCGCGAAGCTCATAGATTTAAAATGCGAAGGCTAAACTTAAACACTGCCAGTGGGAATTTTATAGGGCCATATCGTTTTGCATCGTTAAGCTAATGTAATCACTTGTACCACAAAAGATTTTTAAACACTGTTCAACTTAGACACTGTTTAAATGTGACGCTGTCACTTTTTTGACAATATTGTTCGAAAGAGATGGCATCACATTTAAACAGTGTCTAAATTGAACAGTGTTTTAAAATCTTTTGTGGTAAGGCCGTTAATGTTTTTTTAATTAACAGCAATAATTAAATTCATTCATTTAAATATAGAGTTGGTTTTGGTTTTAGTATACTTATAGTTCTACATGCAAATTAATAATAATAATAATAAATATTATTTATTTACTCTTCACAAAGGTTATTATAATACGTAACTTTACTATGAGCTAAAGCTTACAAATAAAACCTTTGTGACAGACTGGAGTCCATACTAGGATCCCCGAGGGGCCTGTATTACAGATCTGCAGGCTATCACTCACCCCATTATAATAGAGACTAAATTTGCAGTCAAGATAAACTAATGTAGTAGTTTCAAAATCACCTTTTTGGCTATTTTGTTTCATCATTTTATTTCAGTTGTTCAAGTAAATTAAAAACGTTATTACAGTTATTAAGCGTAACATCTACGGAGTTTGGTCCAATGCTCGCCGCTGAGCTTCCGAATCACTAGTGGCATCGTCGTTCATTCATTTAAATAATAATAATAATAAATAAATGCTTGGACAATTTCACACAGCGCCATCTAGCCCCAAACTAAGCAAAGCTTGTAATACGAGTGCTAGACAACTGATATACTTTTTAAATATGTACTTATACATAGTAACACCCAGACCCGTCACAGTAATTTAAATTCATCATTTCAATTTCTGCTCGGTCGGGAATAGAACCCGGGACCTCTTGCGTGGTAGACCGGTATGTTGACCACTGCACCACTCAGGTCGTCAAAATAATGAGTTGATTTTATAAAGCTCTACATGCAAATTCGCAGTCAAGATAAACTAATGTAGTAGTTTCAAAATCACGTTTTAACTCTATTTCAGTTGTTCAAGTAAATTAAATACGTTATAGAGTTATTTACCGTAACATCTACGGAGTTATTAAATTTCGATGATGAAACGGAACGACGCATCATTAAGCAGAAAAAAACTCCGACAAACATATAACATAAGTATCTTGTTTCACATTTTGTGGGAAGCTGGGAAGTTTCACAGATGAAGCAATGTAGTCGCTATTTGTAATATTGATGTTAACCCCAGATAAACTGAGTATTGAAACGTGCATATTATTCATAATAATTACATGTAATTTGGAAGTTAAACTTTGACTGTGGCAATAAACATAGGTTGTGTGGACAAATAGAGATTTGTCTTCTAATGACGTCGTAGACATCTAATTAGAAAAAAAATATTTTTTACTGGCCAAAAGTTTGAACAGAAAAGACAGTCATAAAAAACATGAATTTTTACATGTACATGAAATTCGATGCGATGAAAAGCGATGTCCATATCTGATTTTTTATTTTTACTAAAACAAAACGTATGCATTAAATATATAATTAGATTTTGCGTCTTTTGTATTTAAAATGACATTGAATAACAAAAAAGCAAAACAGACGTCGCACTTTTTTTATACGCTCTAGCACGTCATGATCGTTATTGTATTAAAAAAGTTTTAAAGTATTTGTGATTTTTGTATGTAGGTATGCAGGCAAGTTCAACTCTACACTCTTAGTAACAGACATCATGTCGCGAATAAATAAAATAGTATTGTCTGCCTCGGCATTAAACTGAAATAAAACAATAGAATGTCAGCGTATCATAATTATGTGATTCAGACGACCGGACGCTTAAGTAGCTTGCTCAAGAAAGCTTTTTATAATAATTCACAATAAAAGCTTTCATAATGCGACCTTCATTGTTTTTTTTACTCTTTCTACTGCAACCCAGTCACGAGCCAGATGATCTACAGAGATATTGAGATATCATGTAAGCAAAAGATCGTAGCATACAATTAGACAACCAAATTGATTATTAGTATTCTCACTGGCGTGATTATGATTTAAAGTGTTTTGTCTTATTTCAGATTTTTTTAATTTAGTCACTTGCAAAACTACGAAAAAAAATTACAAATCCGAATGAATGATGTTAATATTTGAAAACATACAATACAAACGCTTATATTGAAAACGTAATAAAGCTTGTGCTAAGAAAATCAATACAGCGTTATTACCATAAACATGCAGGCCTGAGACAAAATGGAAACACCAGTTTTCTACATTGATCTTAGAAAAGGATCATTAACCAAGGTATTTTTAGTTCTTTTCTCAAAAGGTCCTCTATTCAACCTTTGCTTCTTAAGGAGTTCCTCGAAGCATCCTTGATAATGGTATGCTCAGTTATAACTTGGGCTATAAAGGGGGCACCTCAGCTGAGGTGAGACATGACAAGACACTCGGGGCGAGTCGCGCTAGGTATTTAAAAAGCACGAATTTTATTTGAAATTTTGAGATTTAAGCATTCACAATGCTATTTTTATATAATACTAAATAATATACTAGAAAAAATAGGACTCGCACCAGATCATGTTCTCGGACGGGAATCGAACCCGCGACCTTTGGATATCCGGTCCAATGCTCTGACCGCTGAGCTACCGAGTCACCGGTGAGAACGTCGAATTTCTTCTAGTATATCAACTCTTACGCTGCAAGCCAGCGCCATCTCACCAATGTAGAAGGAATTAACTTCGACATTCAACTGAACATCTTTCCAGATATTTTTAACGAATTTTATCTTAAAAATACCACATGATTAATTAAAAGGCACCAAGTTGTATGCTCATTTATAATATAATAATTAACGTAAATATAATAGAAGCTGAGAAAGCCTCAAGGTTCGTCGAAACTTACCTTGAGCTTGACAGTTATTTACTCCTTTCACACTTGACTCGACTAAGCAAAATCCTTAAGTCGAGGGAATTTTTGACAACTATGCATATGCATCTCTGTCATCGAGGTTGAGTCAAGGATAAGTTGAGTGGAGGACACAACTAACCCCCATTCCTATATTCAATAAACTATTCGTTTTGCTTGGGTGGTAGAATTTTGTCACATTTACTATGGACTTAAAGTTAAAATACTACCATCCGTAAGCAAAACGAATCGTTTTCGAATATAGGAACCGGCCCTAAGCATACCGGGCCAGAAAACATCTTAACATAATCAGCTTCAGTCTATTTATTTACAAATAGGTACAAATAACTATTTGTTACACTATTGGGCACAGGGCTTCTTTCAAGTCAAGATTGTAGATGAAATATTTTCTGAATCAGATCACTTGGGTGTGTATAGAAATCTGGATCTCCTTCATTCACTCCCTGGATGGCCATCACCAGATCACCGCTCGATCAATCCCTGGTGGAGAAGCAATGCTTAAAAGTTACTTCGTTTGTATGAAAATCGACTGGCGTCCTTAATTATGTGGCCACCACTATATATAAGATATCCTGTAGTATAGTCTAATAACTTGACACTCACTACATTAGTAACTATATTGTACCCGTGCGAAGTCGGGGCGGGCCGCTAGTACTAAATAAGCGCTTGACAGCTATCACACCGTGGAAAGCAATGATGCGATCTACGATGAAACGCGCTTGCCTGTAGCCTCTTCACTCGCAGACTTGAAGGCCCCCAGATTGTACACCTATCAGGAACACAGACTCAGGCAAGGAGCTCTACTCTCTAGCGGTAGCTAGCAGATATTTTGTAAAAATCTGTAATGCAATCACCATTGTATGAAACATCTGCAATTAATTTGAGATTGGAATCATATTTCAGATCATTTCTTTTTGTCCAAATTTCTTTTATTCATGAAATTATTTCATTTTTTTTACCTATACTTAGACTCGGTTAAGTAACATAGATTTCAGGATTTACAAGGTAACTTGAAAGAAGCTTTATTTATCTAAACGAATCTGTTATGCTTTATGACGTCTTATGCTTTAGGGCTAATAAGAGATTTATCTAGATTATGCAATGCGAGAAAGTACCAGTGCATGCAATGTAGCTGATTTTACTTGAACTGCACTAAGTGCATAACTTTTCATAATAATTCTAATTTTGTAATATAATCAAGAAAATATTTGAAATAATTCACGGTTAAAAAAAGAACACTGTTTTAAAAACGTTCAAATAAGTATGTAATTTATAAAAAAAAATCTTTACAACTTTTTAGTGATATTGAAGTTTTTGATGTTCGTCCTTTTTTGTCATGCAATGTAATTCGAATTAGTCCCTCGCATGTTCGCATAATCCCACTCTTTACACCACCCACACGAGAAGGGGTGACTCTATATAAAGAGAGAGTATCCTACACGCACCGCATACGTAATCCTCACGCGAGTGTATACCAACCTTTTTATAAGTTATTTTTTTAATAGTGTGTGCAATGTTGAGATTTTGTGTGTCTTTGGCGGTGCTGGGGTGTGTGTATGGAAAAGCACAACATCAATATCAACAGCAAGTTAGTAATCTTTTAATATAATAATTGATTAATAAACAAGAGGACCGATATAGATTGAAAAAGTGATTTTTTATCACAACTAATGAATTTTCATAATTTGCAAAAAATACTTTCATATAAAAAACTCTTTTTTTTTGTTTTTCATTCAGTATTTTGTATGTACAAAGAAACTTAGGTACTTATATGAATAAGTTTTCAGTAGAAACTTAGGTATTTGAACATTTTTTTAGTTTTAAACAGCTATCTGAAAGTATTAGATATTTCAGCAAGTATTTTCACGTTAATAAATTTTCAATAAGGGAAATTAATGTCGTTTAGTTTATTTAAACAGCAAGTTTTATTGCTCGTGCAGGAAGTTAATTTTACCGTTACTTGCAGGAATAATGTTTTTATGTTATGAATTAAACAAGGCACTTAAGTAAACGGTAATTATTAGAGTCAGTCGATTTGTCATAAATGGCATTTGCATAAAAAAATTCATGCTCCAATAGTCACTGAGTGTATATCTTACGTGTGTATATTTCCTTGATTCAGTAAATTCTTATAAGTAAAATTACTTACTTCAAATCTTTTGACCCACCAACTATTGTGAAATGATTTTTATTTGTGAAGTTTTTGGGCATTTTCCACTATTTTTACATATTTCATAAATCATTGAAAGTTATTTTAGTTTCCAAAAATCCGAAAACTACTTTTAGGGTTCCGTAGTCAAGTCAACAAGGAACTCTTATCTGTATTTAAAAGCCTCAGGTCACGAAGAAAGTATTTTTTTTTACTGTTTTAACCCATCAAAGCCCGAAAAATGAGACACAATAGAATTTCTATTATTTCCGGCCGCATTCGGCCGCTCGGGCGTTAATGAATTAATATACCTATAATAGAATAATTGTTGATATTTTTCAAAGTCAAGATGTTTCCTTTCAAAACAGTTTCTCATTCTGTTGAACTCTACAAATGGGTTGGCAACTATTTTACCCAGAAACCGCAAATTGATAAGCATACTTAATAAAACAACAATAAGAAATATATCAGCATTATTTTAATGCATTCTTACAGCAAAGTTTTCCACGCTATTTGACCTAAAATACCAGAGACATATAAGGACTAACAATATTGCAACTATTTCGGTCACATTTGCACAATGTTAGCACATTGTAACACACGGGTTAGTTTTCAAAATCTTTGCCAAATCAGGCGCTACAAGCAACTATTGTACTGAGAGGTTTCGAAATAGCGACGGGATACACTTGGCTGCAACATTTTTAGTAAAAATGTGTAAGAAAATCAGATGGTTTTTTGACAGAGATTAAATAAATAAATATTTGACAACATCACATACATTGCGCCGATTCCAAACTAAGTAGCTAAAGCACTTGTGTTATGGAAATCAGAGACAACGGTGGTATCACAAACACCCAGACCTGAGCCAATATAGAAAAGTTCGTTTACTAAATTGACCCAACCGGGGATCGAACCCGCGACCTCAGAGATGGCGACACCTTGAAAACCGGTGTACAAAGCCACTCGACCACGGAGGTCGTCGATAGAATACCATACGCGTCTAAACTCACAATAAATAAAATATTACACAAGGAAATGCACGCTCTCTTTATTTCTCTTTGCCTATCCTTTTTCTTTTCTTTTTCTCTGGTTTCCCCCATTTTGTTTAAGTACCTAATTGCAACTTAGAAGTTATCCTTTCTTATATACACTTAAAGAAAAGTTTAACTTTAATATGATAGCTGATTCGTTGATGTCTTTTGTAAGAACATTCGGAATAAAATCTATGTTACATTATGTTACATATATTTTTACTACAATAGTATGTGGCTATATCTTAATATAAGCTACTTTAACTTATTAAAGTAGCTTTGACAGCATTTATGCGTTAATTAGATTTATGTTGAACAGAAAATAAATAATTTACTTACTTAATAAACTTCACGTACATTTTTGATGTCCCCACTGCTTGGTGCTTAGGCCTTCTATATTGGTGGATAGGATAGAAGGATGGGCCATCATAATCCACCACGCGGGCCCAATGCGGATTGGCTGTTAGAGATGGGAAATTCAGACACAGCTCGAAATAATAAAATTTTGGTCACCCATCCCATGACCGACCATTGCGAAAGTTGCTTCCAAAATCGCAGGGCAAATGTGCTGACCCACTGCGTCAACAAGCTCCTCCATTACCTATCGCACTTACAGGAGTTGTATCATGTTACATCATGCGATAATTGAGCGGGCCATTAAACGGATTACCGGTATCGAGCGACCCGGCACAGTTTACCGTTAATAAGCCCTGATTGAGATGTGGAGCAGTTAAGTAACCTCCTGTTTGTAAAGAAAATAGTTATGTTTGGTTCATTTGGTAATTACTGAAACAATGTAGCTCTTTGTAATGCTTCGGTAACGTGGAGAGTGAAAGTAGACTTAAATTGTGTTTGTTTTTTTAACAAATATCAAAAACATCTTTTGGCTTTGCGTATTCTTAGTTAATGTTTATGTCGTTATGTAAATCCATGTTTGAATTATTATGTAATGATTTTTAAATATACAAGGTGTTACAAAAAATACCCCTAATGCCGAATATGGTATATAGGGACCATCAAACTGAACAACTTTTATTATGGGACCAACTCTGAAATCGCGAAAAAAAAATCAGCTGTTCCATACAAAAATTAAAATCGAAAATATCAAAATGTATGAAACAACTGATTTTTTTTTCGCGATTTCAGAGTTGGTCCCATAGTAAAAGTTGTTCAGTTTGATGGTCCCTATATACCATTTTCGGCATTAGGGGTATCTTTGTAACACCTTGTATAGACCTTACCTTGACCTTATGGGTTATCTGTAGTTTAGGTTAGTTAGGGTTTGAAATTTCCGCCATATCTAAGTTACTTGAGTAAATAATTCAGTTCCTTTGTATAATACGTGCGGTGATGCCGATGTGCCGATATTAAAGGTCAATAAAGTAACTACCTACTTAAGGCGAGGCCAGTTCACGATCTGATGAAAAGATTGATTTTTAAGCTTCCAATGTGAAGAACTTATGTAGGATTCTACTTTACAAAAATTACTGTAGACTAAAAAAGAAACAAAGAAACAAGTTAACCGAACAGAATATTGAAAAATGGCTTGGTAACTCTATAAAAAAATCCTGAATAACACCATAAATGCTTAGAAAAATAAACTTCCAATCGACAGTTCTCGTAATTTCAACGACAGTGATATGTTTTTTTATGCAAAAAGGAAAGTTTTTTTATTGATCTAACACTTTAACCGTGTAGATTTTTAATTAATGATACAGTATTCCAGAAATCAATAAAAATGTACTAAATTTCGTCAATTTTCTGGCGAAGCGACAATTAAAGTTATGCAATAATTAACCATACTCCAAAGAGATAGTGAAAGAGTAGATTTCGTGAACTGGCCTTCCTTTAAGACTATAGCGACAGGATTATGCGACTCATGTAACACTACCCTTGGCATCGCAAATGTTTATGGTTGCAGATACTAGTATTTAAGAGCATGTTCGTGTACCACTTACGCTGTACAAAAAATAAAGACTTAAAAAAATATATCCACAGGCACTTGAAGGGATCCCCCCTCATCTCCTGAGACAGTACATCGGGCAGCATCAGCAGGCTCAACCCCAGCAGACGCAAGTCATTGCTAGGCCAGTGACCGCAGCCCCTGCTAGACTTGTAAGTACAATCGACCATACCGGCGCTTTGCCACTTACACGCCGTGTCACTTCCATATGTTTAGTACGCGCTGTGGTAAGGCCCGAGCACACACCGATCGTACATCATCATCATCATTAACAGCCACAGCAATTAGTCTACAGCAGCGAATTCAAAATAGGTGAAATCTTTAAAATCGTCGTAACAGCCCCTTAAGACCACCACAAAGAGTTCAAAATAGGCGAAATATTATAAGTAGGAGAGCATTTTGCCTTTCTTCCGACCTCCTATGAGACGAACTGTCTCAAACATGCACCAAGGAAGATATACAAAATATTTATAAATATTTCCGTCACGATACTCGAATCGTACCTATTTATGAATAGAAGTCAAAATATACGTTCTAGTGAGATAATGTAGATTTTCTTTTACAGAATACTTAATCATTATGTGTGCTAAACTAACTCATTGACTTTTATCCTCCAGCCTTACTCAGTCCAGAGCCAAGGGCAATACCAGCAGGAGCAGCAGTACCAGCAGCCTCAGTACCAGCCACAGCCACAGCCACAGCCCCAACCGCAGCCACAGCCACAGTACAGGCCTCAATACCAGCCACAGAGGCAACAGGAACAACAGCCCCAGGAAGAATATGACGTAAGCAGAACATATACCTAATTTTATTAGCCCAGTAGTCACAGCCACAGTATAGGCTACAACATCAGCCACAGGAACAACGACCCTAGAAATACTATGACGTAAGCAGAACATAATGGAAAATGACGTCACTTTAAATGCCAACCTCATTTTTCAAATTTTGACGACTCTGTATGAAATATACAGGGAGAAAAAAGCAGCCCTTGACGAGTTTCTTGCCGGTTCTTCTCGTTACAAGGTCTCCCGCTTAGGGTTTGCGAACCGATGGCGTAGCTTCTTTGACATTCACAAGTGCTTGTAACAGCCTAGACGAATAAACGAGTTTTGAATTTTGAATTGCATAATCATTTTATTAGCCCAGTAGTCACTGCCACTGTATAGGCGACTTGAATAGTAATTATGCAGATATTAATTTTAGTTCTTGCTTTTTAGAGCTGACGCTTTTTAAGCTGTTTTTATAGCAATTTTTTTAAGGTTTTTTGAAGGAGGTTTTTCTTTTTATTTTTTTCAATTTGGCGGTTTAATACGTTATCAATCGAATAAGGCATTTAATAAAGCTTGCGGTTTTAATACTTAAAGGTTTTTTCGTCACAGTTTCGTTTTTCGTTTAGTTACGCATCCTTTTTGATGACAATAGTTTTCCACCGATGGCACATTGCCAGAGATAGATTGATAAAATATACAGTAGGTAGGTATATTAAATATTATAACTTTCATTTCATTAATAACTTTCATCGAGTGATTACGGAAGACGACATGTCCGCGTAAACCACTATTAATACAAAGCTACAAGCAGTGAGTATAATCACTAGCGTTTTACTATTAAGCGGAAATTGTGTGTACAAAGTTGACACTTCCTTAGCTGGTAATAGTAAGAAATTGAAGTGACCGGGTGAACGGAATAAGACTATTAAGTCGTAGAAAAGAGTAATGTAAATGACGACCTCCGTGGTCGAGTGGCTTTGTACACCGGTTTTCATGGTGTCGCCATCTCTGAGGTCCCGGGTTCGATCCCCGGTTGGGTCAATTTAGAAAACGAACTTTTCTATATTGGCTCAGGTCTGGGTGTTTGTGATACCACCGTTGTCTCTGATTTCCATAACACAAGTGCTTTAGCTACTTACTTTGGAATCGGAGCAATGTATGTGATGTTGTCAAATATTTATTTATTATTTATTAAATGGTATTGACAACAATAACCGTGTTTTGAGTTACAAGAAAAATATTTAACCAACAGTGTTCGAAAGGAAAATATATAAAATAATGGTATCTACGAAACTGAAACAAAATGAAAGTTTATAGAATTATCAGGCACGTTTTTCAATGAAAATCAATCGTTTTCAAGCTGTGCATACAAACATCAATTTTATGGTTTTCAAAAAGGAATCAATCAACACTTAAGCTTATGCACATAAGTTTTGAACATTTATTTATTACTTTTCCTGCTAATATTATAAATGCAAAAGTTTGTGTGTGTGTGTGTGTGTGTTTGTTACCTCTTCACACCTAAACCGCTGGACGGATTTGGATGAATTTTGGCACACAATTATAGTTTTTAACCTGGGTTATCATATAGGATACTTTTTATACCGGTCCAAGGTTCCGTAGGGTTCACGCGGAAGATGTCGCGAATGGCTGCTAATAATGTATATTTACTTATGATAGATTCAGAATAATAAGTAACTTTTGCTATGTAACGACTTCTGAATTCGGTTCTTTAAGTACTTCCCATTTGACTTCACTACAGATAATATAATACTTACTATACCAGTTCACATTGCCGAAGAACATAAAAACCTTAGAAAAATTAATAGAAACTAAGTCCGCACCCATTTTGAAGCACATTTTTCGGAGCCACATATGGCTTCAAACGCCGTAGTTTTCAATGTACACTACGGGTTACATGTGTACGTGTGCGTGACGCCAAGCGCAAGCAAGTAATCCTCACGAAAGTGTGAATCGGTTTAGTGCTTTACTTTTAACAGAACGCTTGTATGAAGACCATCTTTCTATACGTAATTATTCTAAGATAAAAACATAATTGACAATATTGTAATTATTACCGCGCACTAACACGGAACAGAGAGTATTACGGATGGATCAGATTAACTCGACAGTGGTGCGACCACAACTTTCACTGGCCGATCACCGTGGTCACTTGCCGCTCTATATCGCGCAACGTTACGTGGTGGCGCTCTGAAATAAATGGAGCCGAAAATTGCACGCAAAAAGTGCAAAAATAAAATGACCACTTTTACTGTAGGTAAAATTGTCTGCCGTATCATCGTGCGAATTTGATTTTCGGATGACATAAGTAACTTAAAATAGAGCTACTATTGATTAGCAAAACAAATAAAAAAGCGAAAATTATTTAACACTTGTATAATAGTACTAATTCATGTCAAAATTAGTATGACATCCATCATTGATTCAAAATTTCATGCAATAATCTTACCAGAATAATATTGTCTCATTTTGACTGGTCTTTCTGAAAATTAATTGTAAGTGCATCAAAAAAACAAACGTTTATTTCCAAGAGACCTTGATAAAATAATATCTGCCTGGGGAGAAACGCGTGCACCTTATGTATGTAATGCTTAAGTACTAACAATCACGGTGGTGGTGGTCTGCCACTTTGCAATCAAAATCCTTTGAACGTTTTTCGCCGATAGGTCGCGTGCGCGTCATTTACTGCGTCGTAAGCGCAAGCAATTTTGGCCTTAAGGGTAACAGAGCACCGCCCTTCCGTGCGTGGATCTTGAGTACAGTTAAAGAGTTCATAATTTCCACCTCTTTTCTTTCAGCCTCATCCTTCCTACCAGTTCGGTTTTGACGTGAACGATGACCAATACACCAATTATCAGAACCGCAAAGAACAGCGCGACGGTGACGTCATCAAGGGCTCCTACTCCGTGGTGGACAGCGACGGTTTTATCAGGACTGTCACCTATACTGCTGACCCTAAGGAAGGATTCAAAGCTGAGGTTAGTAGAACACCACATAACGCGACGATGACGTCATCAAGAGCTCCTACTCCGTGGATGCATTGATGCAGAGGATTTTAAGGGTTTTAAGATCGAGATTAGTGAAGGATGACATTACTAACATTTAATCCGATCGTAGATTTAGATTTTTTTTTCTAAATCTATGATTCCGATAGCAGTGCGATGGAGATTCTTTTTCGCGGTAGATATCGATGGGATTGTTAGATATACTATTTCAATGCTGTTTGTCAGAAATATAATTTCAATGCTAATAGCCTACAATATGTGGACCAATCTCAAAAATTTATGAATTCAAATTTCTCAAAAAAAAACATTTGTGTCTTTTGGGCATCGTTTTATAAACGTAAATATTAACTATATGTAGATACTTACACTATTATTACCAAGCTATGAGAATCTATTCTCCTGCCACAGGTTTCTCGGCAACCAACCGATATCGTGGTGAAGATCCCCACGCCGAAGCCACAACTGCAACAGTATGCGCAGGCGCCGGTCGCCCACGCGCAGCCCCGGCCGCAGCAACAGCAAGCGCCACAACAGTACTACCGTTATGAACAGTGAATAAGTTGACTAGACTGTTTACGCTAGTAATGTCTGCACCCAAGTCAAAATTATAATAAAATAAAATAATCAAGTTGCAAAAAAGTGCGCTAATGATGTTATGCGCAAGTCGCCATGATCGCATCGTAACTCTATAATAGTGGAAAACCACCAATGATAATAAAAAAAAAATTACATTGAATAACTAGGTATGTGTAAATATCACATTATTACCTATTTTAATAATTAGTCACAAATAACTAAAAGTATCAAAGGGCGTCATATCTTTTCTTATCTCGTGGTTCATGTCAGAAAAAAAATGTTGCAGTCATTACTCTTTATAACTATCAGACATAATCTTTATTGTTCCTCAGATTTTTAAAGGGAATTATCAGTTCCTTATCAGTTTGAAATCAGTCTTATGTTTAAGATTTTTTAATTTTTATTTTATTGTTGTAATCGCAAAATTAATATTTCCCGGCTTAGCAATTTTATTTAGAAAGCAATGTTACGGTAGAATTTATGATTTGTTCAAGAAAAAGTGTGTGATATTGATCGGAAGTTGGAGTGTGTTATACGGTAGCTAGTAGTTAAGTGTTTGTAAATAGATAAAAAATAAAATTTTCAATGTGAAATTGATCTTGTTTTATTTTTAAAGTTATGACGTCACCAGGTGAAATTAAGTCTACCTATGGATGTCTAAAAAATTTAATCCACCTAATACGTACCCATTTACTAAGGATAATTATAATTTTAATAAGGAGTCTGTTGAAAAATTGAAAAAGGTTAGTAAGTACAAGTAAGTCTGTTTCTCAGAAGAATAGTTATTCTTCTGAGGTCTACAGTACTTATCCCATAGACTTATTTATACTAGCGTAAAGTATTGTTTTTTTTTTAATTTTTCTAAATCTATGAGTAAACTTTAATCGCTGTTTATATTATTTTAACTTATGAAATCAAATTGACATTAATAAGTGATTGTTATCTTTCGTAGAATATCTGTGAAAAACCATTTGTTGTATTTTTTAAATGATTATTTCAATAAAGAGTTGCGTTATAGGACAAAAAAAAATAAACAGACAATAATTTGTAGTCAGATCTGGCCGGTCAGATTTGTCAAGTCAGAGCTTTATTGGTCAGATCAAGTCTCACGAAGTAGTTCTTCTAACATTAAACATCTTCATGATGGCTCATGTTCTTCGATCACATCTCATGTGGGGGAATGTGTGTAGTGTCTTCAATAAAAACTCAGTTCTTGCGTAAGAAATTATTACGGTTACGAAATTTGTGAATTAAAATATAAAATTTGAAATAATAGCTAAAATTAGTGATTATGACGTAAGAGAGAAAGAGCATCATGTGCTTTTGGCATACCTACCTGTCCGCCATTTTCGCCAAATCGTTTTTGGAGGCCTGTGAGTGGTGCCAATCGATAGAATAAATCATTACAAACACAAAGTAATCAGTAAAGAAACTCGTAAGTGATATACTTACCGAGATATTTGAGTTTATAGGTGAAAAACAAAATCTGTAATTTTCTGGATTAATCAACACACAAAATACTGCATATATAACATCATTTTAATATCTAACTAAAGCTTCACAATATAGGTTGAGAACTAGTCCACAGTGATCACAATTTCAATGTGATGAGTTGAACAAATGAAACAATTAAATAAAATACTTACTTTTATTACTTAATAGTCACACTTACATTCGTTGTTCGTAAATAATTAATTATAAATAGAATCTTACTCTCACAAATGCATCTTTATTAACAATAAGTACAAATAAATTAAGATAAAGTTTATATCTGTCATAGATTTTAACTATGTTAATAAATTCTTTCACAATCAAACCGTCTAAGTAACAGTACAAAGAAGTATAAATATTAATAAAAATAAATTAACAATAATAAATTCAATCAGTCTATAAAGATACCTATAACCGTAAAATAGCCGCAAAAATTAGTTTTTTATAAATATACCGATAAGGATTTTTTTTCCGGCGATTTTACAGTAAAATGAACAACCCAAAATTTTCTGCTAATTTTTACACGCATTTTTATTAATAACCTTTCACCTTTTGCCCGACGGTTCCCAAAATATTTTGAACTCTGGCAACAATTTGAAGCATTATTCAATGTTAACATAAATAAACAGTTATTAATACTTTTCAAGAGTTAAGTAGGTAATTATTTTTGAGCAAAATAATTTCCAAAAATGTAAACAAATATTATAAGAAGGTATGTACCTCGGTACACATTTACAAATTAATTCACAATATTTCTAGTTTTATCACGAAACAATTCCAATCAGCCATTTTAGGATATTAATAGCGTTTTGCTATTATTAACCCGAAACCGTCATTAGTACCATATTTGTTTACACTTTGGGAATTTCCAAAATACTTTTATTAAATGCATCAATTCCAATTTGATCAAGATCAATTTGTACCGATATGAACCAGTTTGCCTATCGATTGTGAGCTCCATTTCCTATGTCATAGGGTCGGGTCTGCAGACGCACCCTGACTCTACCAGCACGTAATCTTGGCCTGTGAGAGTAACGGGCCCTAGGGGTAGAACTAGGAACAAGTAGGGAATGTATGTTTGTGTACACGATCCTCGGACGAAAGAACATTCACTCGATCTGAAATAGAACAGATAAGAAAAGTGTCAGAAAAAAGGCAATTGAATTTCTTATAGCAACACTGTGTAAGGTGAGAGTGTATCTCTGCCTACCTATTGTTAATATTATTGTCTCTGGTCTCTGTAAATTCATTTTTATATATGTATAAGATAAGATGAAATGATAACATTTCAGAGCATAAGTGAGAAAACATTTTTTATTAGCATTTCAGTTCAGCGGTCGAGTCCAACGCTGGCTGGATTGCCACAACCTTCTGCACGATGGTGACCGGTTATCCAGATGTCAAGGATCCAACAAGGAAGCCGTCGTATTATTCTGAGGCTTCTGGGAGCGATATTGAATATAAGCAGGACTTACTCGCAGACTTCAAAGACTACTTGCTGCAGCAAATCTGGGAACTTCTGCACGATTGTGACCAGCAGTCCAAATGTCAAGGATATCCCATACACACGGGAGCTGTCATGTAATGTACTGAGCTAGAAATAATATAGACAGAACTTACTCGCAAACTTCAAAGACTACTTGCTGCAGCAAATCTGGGAACTTCTGCACGATTGTGAGCAGCAGTTCAAATGTCAAGGATATCCCATACACACGGGAGCTGTCATGTAATGTACTGAGCTAGAAATAATATAAGCGGGACTTACTCGCAGACTTCAAAGACTACTTGCTGCAGCAAATCTGGGAACTTCTGCACGATAGTGACCGGCTGTCCAGATGTCAAGGATATCCCATACACACGGGAGCTGTCATGTAATGTACTGAGCTAGAAATAATATAATCGGGACTTACTCGCAGACTTCAAAGACTACTTGCTGCAGCAAATCTGGGAACTTCTTCACGATTGTGACCACCAGTCCGAATGTCAAGGATATCCCATACACACGGGAGCTGTCATGTAATGAACTGAGCTAGAAATAATATAAGCGGGACTTACTCGCAGACTTCAAAGACGACTTGCTGCAGCAAATCTGGGAACTTCTGCACGATAGTGACCGGCTGTCCAGATGTCAAGGATATCCCATACACACGGGAGCTGTCATGTAATGTACTGAGCTAGAAATAATATAAACAGGACTTACTCGCAGACTTCAAAGACGACTTGCTGCAGCAAATCTGGGAACTTCTGCACGATAGTGACCGGCTGTCCAGATGTCAAGGACACTCCATACATGGGCGCTGTCGTGTTGTACCGCGAGCGACACAGCCGGGCGCCGCCGCAGCCGCCGGCGGACGTCGGAGACAAGCTAGGGAGGTTCATGGCACGACCTGGGGGGTATTACAATCCCTTAAAACTTGCCAAGTTTATGAATTGCTATAGTTACATCTCTTTCTGACCTCCATGGTCGAGTGGCTTTGTACACCGGTTTTCAAGGTGTCGCCATCTCTGAGGTTCCGGGTTCGATCCCCGGTTGGGTAAATTTAGAAAACGAACTTTTCTATATTGGCTCAGGTCTGGGTGTATGTGATACCACCGTTGTCTCTCGATTTTCCATAACACAAGTGCATTAGCTACTTACTTTGGAATCGGAGCAATGTATGTGATGTTGTCAAATACTTATTTATTTTATTATTATTTTTTCTCGCTGTATAGCCATTCAGAAAACTGACAAGTTTTAAGAGGTTTTAATACGGGGGCTGTAAAGAAGTCAACCTCACCAATTTGACTGTAGCAACTACTTAACTGTAACTAAATAAATAAATGCTTGGACAATCACACAGCGCCATCTAGCCTCAAACTAAGCAAAGCTTGTAATATGGGTGCTAGACAACTGATATACTACTTATATACTTATTAAACATAGAAATACCCGTCACAGAAATTAAAATTCATCATTTTAATTTCTGCCGACGATCGAACCCGTGACCACCACTCAATTCGTCAACTTAGTATACTTTAACTGTAACTTAGTAATGCGTAGAATGGGCTATAAGCTATAATAACCCACCACGCAAGCGCAATGCGATTTAAGGTGTCACATGCAACCAGAACCAACGGTATGACGTGCCTTAAGAGGACGCATTAGACATTTTGAAAAAAATATCAAAGATACCTCTTTTAAAACAAAGATTTGCATTTTACAGACAAACCTGACCAATTTAAGCTATAAAATTTTCTTACTACATAGATTAGTTTAAACACACTTTAAAATGCCAGTTGGATTTTATAAAATGTATTATAGATTTTTATTTAAACTAAAAAAACCGGTTTGGCGTCGCAAAACTACTCGCCATGAGTGAGATAGTTAAGTGTCATTTACGAGAGTTTGAGCGAGACAGTCGATACGAAAATAGTTTATCGATGCGTCGCCTTAACACAATGGAGCTCAAGATAATCCATTTGGTCATCTATTTTAGCAAAAGTTGCTTAAACCTTCGCGAAGCTTCGCAGACCAAATAATGATAATAAATAATATTAAATGTATTTATTGTCCATCACACAATGGTTGGTTACAAAAGGTAAGTACCTACTTAACTTACTGATAGTACTTAGATAACAAAGAAAATATGAAGCCATCATGTAAGGACTGATGCCTGAGATAGGTTTCCAAAAAAAATCCGTATTACAGGTCACCAGTGCCCCCAACATGGATAATACTTATCAATTTTAATATTTACACACGACAGCACGTCAGGTTATACAGTTAAACTGCGAAAACAGCTTTTATTACGTAGGGCATAAGGGCTGTCTCAAGGCATAAGGGCTGAAGTGCCGTCGTGTGTATCTACGCTAAGCGCCTGCACCATCGAGCTCATCAATAGCAAGAACTAACTATTTTATACAGAGTGTTCAACTAGCAATTAATGGCTCATCTGAATATTTACGACTTACGACGTATTTAGGTCACAGGTGATTTAGGTCGGTAGGAACTTGATTAAAAACTCAAATGACAATTAATGGTGTGACGTGACGTGACTACACAAGACTAGGGTTGCCACCCGTACTCAATAATAAAGTATATACTTTATTTCGGGGTAACTGTTACTCTATACTTTATGAGGAAAATAAAGTACGTGAAAATACTTTATTTCACATGGCTTGTTATTTCTTTAGGATAAATTGCCAAAAGTAATAAAAAGTAAAAATAAATAGTACTTTATTTCCATACAATGTACTTTTTTTCTACCTTTAGCAACCATTGTGTACTTTATTAGTCCAAAAAAAAGGTGGCAACCCTACACAAGACACTTAAAACCTTCGGGATTAAAAAACTGACACGATCCAGCGCATACATGTGATAATCTTAGATTCATACCTAATTTAAACAATGTTATTATGATTATGAGATCACAGTTTATAATCGAGGCTGTGATCTGGCATCGTCTCACGTTTGTTTTTAGTAAGTATGAACTTTGACACCATGTTTTAAATGCAGTTTTTTAAAACCTGTGAACATTTATTGTTAGTACATTTCGTCTGTTTTAGTTCCATTCACAATCACAACAGGGGTACAGGTTTTTTTTAAACATGTAGGGAGCCTATTGAAAATCATTAACCCCGACGCAAAAAGAGGGGTGTTATAAATTTAACGTGTCTGTGTATTTGTGTGTCTGGGTTACCTATTTTAAGGACGAAACTTTTTTGATCGAATATCATTTGACCGAAAACTTTTCGACTATTTTCGTTTCGCCTTTTTTTACTTCGTCGAAATCACGTTTCCCACTGTATCAGTTGACCTAATATTAATTCGATTGTTTTCGTTACTCCAACGTCTCATTTGGTCGAAAAACTTTTTACCGAAGTATTATACTCCCGAACATTCATTACACCACTGGTTTATTTGGCATATTTTCAGTTCACCAAATGCCTCGAAAACTTGTAGCACACTATTACTACTAATTCAATATTTGAAAGAGTTTTTGAAACTAATGTAATTATTTGATTGTTTATTTATATTATTTTCTGTTTGATTCAATAAATATGCATGCAGAATAACTACCAGCACTAATTTTTTAGATTAACTAATGTTTTCCCGAATTTGCGACCAATAGTAAAAAGTTATCATGAAAATCGGTGAAACGTAGTTCGGTAAAATGAGACATATGCCAAATGATATTTCGATGGTTTAAAAATATGGCAATAATACATATAGCAACAAAAACTTGGGTCAACCGTTTTCGGTCAAATAAAATTAGGACAAGTAAATTTTGGACAAGTAATCGGTTCCCGTGTGTCTGTGAATCTGTGTTTCTGTCTGTGGTATCGTAGCTCCCAAGCGGATGAACCGATTTTGGTTTAGGTTTTTTATTTATTTATTTAAAGTCGATCTCAATAAATTAAATGTTTCACATTTTTGATGTTGCAGAATTAGTAACTTAACACACTACTTTATTGCACACTAATTGTGCAATAAAGTAGGTATAATCCGCGCGCGATATGAATGGGATGGAACCTTGTCAAAGTGAATCGAAAATTGACTAATTAGTTAATTTTAATTTCATTAATTGTTATCTTACTTGAAGTTGCTGCAGCAAAAGTTCCCTCACGTCGGATGCACATGACATGACATGACACCGTGTTTTTGGATATCCCTGTGGCTGACTGCGTACCGTGCGCGTGTCAGTTTGACAAAGTTCCATCCCATTCTCATCGCGCGCGCGGATAATACGTGGTGCATATAAAGTGGTCATCAAAAAGGAGTAAAACCGCTTACCTGTTCTATTGCCATTATCAGTACTCGTCCTGCCCTCCGAGTACCCGCCATGAGCCTGAAGCAGCGCTCGCCTCATCAGGGCGGGGTCCAAAGTCTTCATACCACGCGCTTGCCTGGTCTGACCCCACGGTCCGGTTTTCAAAGCTCTATTCACTAAATGCCTGTAAAGATATAAGTAAATGATAATAAGACAATATACAGTTTTGGTCCTATGAGCTAAATCAATAAGGTACCGGAAAAACAAGAATAATCGTGTTATCTTTTTTGCAGCTGTTGTCGAGTCAATTTATTGATTTATATTTTGACTATGACCATCAGCCATTTTAATGTCCTCACTGCTGGGGCACAGGCCTTCCTTATGGGTGGATAAGGAGGATGGGCCATGAACCACCACGCACGAATTGGTGAATGCTAACGACTCCAAATACAGCCGGGACCAACGGCTTAACGTGCCTTCCGAAGCACAGAGAAGCTCGAGATAATAAATTTTTGGTCACCCGTCCCATGACCGACCCTTGCGAAAGTTGCTTAACCTCCACAATCGATGGGTCAGGCGCTATACCACTGCGCCACCGAGCTCCTCATTTATATTTTAGGAAGTAGGTACCTAATAAAAGCATTAACCAGGCTATAACGTAAGTAAATACGACGGACTGACGTTCAATGATTTTTGTCTTTTAATTTTATTTAAGGATTTTTTTGAAATTATGTGCGGAAACAACCGAGACTCGGAATCAACCCAGCATCTCAGAAATCGCAAAATCCTATTCTTGCCACGTAGGTACACAGATTACATAAGTACACGGCAGTAAAGGAGCTGGTTTCGTAGCCTCAGATTAACGGCTACCTTGGAAATGTCAAAATTAAGATGATTCGATATACCTACAATTAAACTGTAAAAAAGTAGTACGACTGCACCGGCCTTTAATTATCAGTTGATGCAATGAAGCTTTGCAACACAATACCTAATGTTTTTTTTTCATAATGAGCACAAAATAATAACAATATGTAATATTGACTAAAGTACGAACAGGGAAACTTTCAGCCTCTCAGCGCCATCTATGGTAAGGACCATAGCTGTTTTTTTACTAGTCTGCTTTCACCCACAAATCAACTGTGGCATCAGGTTCAAGAGCTCACACACATTGTACTCAGTTCCTTAAACGAGGTATAGATGACACTAAACGATAATGTAATAATATCTACATTATAGAATGGACGGACTATGGAATTTGAAGTGCCGTTTCTGATATATAAGTTCCGTTACTTCTCTTGAATCATTAGACTTGATAGCAATAATCTTGTAATTATGACAGAAAGTCGAAAAAGGAAATTGCGTCGGAGATAAAACAAAATTGTTGGTTATTACGGTTCTTTGCGAGCATTCTCACGGCCGCGATGGTCGGGTGCTGTACAAAAGCTGCTTGCTGGTTCCTTATTCGCATCATAATCGACAAAGAAACTAGCACAGCCTCGTGCAGCTTAATACCATGTCACAGCAACTATGGCTCTAATACTTACTATTATGTATTCTGTGCTCTAATTCTAATTCACAATGTGCTCATGACTGCTTGCTCAGCCAGTTCTATTAAAGTGATATACCTACTTAATTATAGGGAAGGGATAATTTTTTACCAGTGATAAGTATTTCTAGAGATAAGTATTTAAAAATTATGCTCATAGTGGTGTAAGTACCTACCTAACTAAATGGGTGAGTGAGGCTGATATCCATTAGAGGTATGTTATTACCCGCATTATATAGCAAAAACAGATACAACAGGTAGGTATATACATATACAATGTACCTTACCATTGGTATTCGAACAGAGAGGTTTCAAATAAAACCACCAAATACTGTTTTAGGTATAACACCAGCTTTAATCTAATTATCATCCATAATTTCTTCATTGTCAATCGAATCTTCATCTAAAGGCTCCGGTTTGATAAAACTATTTGAGGATACCAGAGATTCTTCCAAATTCAACTGTCTCACTTGCTGCGTTCCTGGGTTTTCTTTTTTGTCGAGAGCATTTTTGAAATCTTCTTCAGACATCAAATAGTCATAATCGTCTTTAGCCAGGACGGAAGCAATGCCTCTTTTAGGATTTATCCCAAATATCATTTCACTGGGAGTTCTGCAGATATTTCCTTCAAATTTGGTATTCAAGGAATATTGAATGAACTTGAGTCCTTGATGCCATTTCGGGTTTTGACTTAAAGATAACCATTCATTGAGTGCTTTTAATATGTCCCCGTTGGTTTTCCCTTTGAATTGTGAATCGCTAAAAAATCCACTTGCTGGCACCACTTTAATATTTGGGTATATGGCACTAATTCTTCTGCAAACAGCTGTAATAATATCCATTCCATTCTTGGACTGCAAAATATTAGGAGCGCCGAATACTAGGAAAATCTCCAGCAGGATGTCAACAGTTTCATCTACGTTAACTGACTTCAACGGTTTTAAATGAATATATTTATTTATAAAGTCTCTGTAAACCGCCATGAATTTGTATTCCTCTACAGGATCAGTCGTGACATTTAAAATATCAATTTGTGCTCGTGAATATAGCTCGGGGTGATTGAATTCTTCAGCTTCTTCTCCAATATCATCTGGTGTAGACATATCAGTTTCGAGAGGATCGCCATAAGTTTCGTCAAAATGCTCCGAATCGTTTAAAGGTTCTGAGCGTGGGGGTGGTTTTGATAGTGACGATTTGGCTGTTCTTGTACGGTTCACCGTCTTGTTTTTACAAGAATTGCACATCTTTAAATATAACACTACACTTTCTTTTGTAACATTGCGATACAATGGCTTTACTGCATTCATCAAGCGTTCTTTTCCACAATGGTTATATGCAAGATGATATTCGCGAATTATATCGTATGTTTCATCTATTGTGACGAACATTTGCTGCGATGGTTGTCCATCTTTACGCACAAGGTACAACCTTTCTCCCGATGATGTTTTTACAACGGCATATCTCTTGATGCGGCGGTAGTCCAACGTAGTCTTTTTCGTTTTTGAATGTGCAGCCTTCACTTCTTCTATTATTTGTGCATATTGCTGAGAAGTTAATAAAAACGAATGAAACACCTTATTCTTGCACACTTCGTTTAATCTCCTTTGAAATTCTTCTCTATCAACGTCAATGTCGATACACGATTTGCGTTCTTGCATTTCTGTTATGTCCATTTTTCTCTCACTAAGTTTATTCTGTAGAACACAACACAATTCACAATAGCGTTCCAAATTAAGTTATCGATTAATGGTTACTGTAAATCCAGATATTTATCAGTAAAATAACCAACGCAATGCATAACACAATGGCGTAGCGAGCGGGCACAACTGGTATCGCGTGCCTATTTGCGTCAAAACCGAGAATGGCCGATAGCGCGGCGGGCACTGCCGACGATCCCCTCGGTCGATTCTCGTTTCGTCTGCGTAGAAGCTGTATAGAAGCGGACATTACCCACTCTAACCGGTCGTGGTCGGCCGCTCTGAGGTCACTGTACGATACAACGCGAGCTATGTAGTTTATCCTTTTAAGACTTAGCTAAAAATACTTTTATTTTAACTGTAGGCCTAATATTTAAGGTGCCCTTAGAATAGAATAGAATAGAATATTTCTTTATTTGCTTAAATTATAAAAGATGTTACAATGTAGGTATATGTAGCCGCACGCTTTTTTCCAGATACTGGCATGTAAATATATTTAATTACATTATTATTAATATTTACTATACAAGGTGTTACAAAAGTACCCCTAATGCCGAATATGGTAGATAAGGACCATCAAACTGAACAACTTTTACTATGGGACCAACTCTGAAATCACGAAAAAAAAATCAGCTGTTTCATACTAAAATAAATTACGAAAATATCAAAATGTATGAAACAGCTGATTTTTTTTCGCGATTTCAGAGTTTATCCCATAGTAAAAGTTGTTCAGTTTGATGGTCCCTATCTACCATATTCGGCATTAGGGGTACTTTTGTAACACCTAGTATATATTAATATATTATATTATGAATATTTACTTTATTGCGTTATTTGATAACATTACAATTGATTAGTAAAATTTAGTTAATTATTTATACAATACAATTCATTCATTACAAGTATTGATACAAATTAATTATAAAAATCAAATAAAAAATTACCATCGTCTGTTAAAAAAGTCAATGAATTCATCGATTGAATAAAAACAGTTCTCAACCAATCAACTTTTCAGTTTGTTTTTAAAAGCATTTATAGGTAAAATCTTGCACTTGTAGTTGCGAAAATAATAAATTATTTTATGCTTTAAAGTTTAGGACTAACTGCGATGCGACTGAAATTACTTACAATTGTTACAATTGTTTAACCACTTGAATGAATGCGCCGTTAAAAACATAGTTCAGGGGACAGGCAGGACCTCATAAAAATATTACTTATATTTATTTTATTATCATTTTACGAACGGCCCATTTAAAGTGGATTATTTGCATTGTAGGTATTGATAGTCGGACTCAAAAGACTCAAACGAAGTCACAATTTTGTTATTTACTACTAGTATGTCATAAGTGGTACAGACAGATGCGAATGAACTACTTTTCCTAACAACGAAGACGCAGCCCATTTAGTTTGAAGACAATTAATATCCATTAAAACCCACATAGATACGCACACAAAACATTACATAAACAACTAGTTTAAGGACCCACATTGAAAAAAACAGTAGACCAGAATGACTAAAGAAAAACTGGCCAAGTGCATGTCGGACCACGCGCTATAAGGTTCCGCAGTTACCCCATTACAATTACCATACCTACCTATGGTATGGTTTTATGGAATAAATAAATGAAATGAAATGAAATATAGTAAAATAAAATAAAAATATTTTGTATATTTTGTGGTTTCTAAAAAAATATACTTAACTAAATCACTTGTTATGGAAATCGGAAGCAACGCGACGACACCACCAACACCCAGCCAGCCAGACCCGAGATTATACATACAAATAAATTAACTTTTCTACATTTTTCCCGGCCGGGGATCGAACCGGAACCTCGAGGTGGCGCATAGCGACGGCATTGCATATTGTGAAGCTACTACTAAATTGTTTTGATTGTGACTAGCATGTCCAAGAATGGCCATCTTTTAGAAAGTTGAGTTGCGATCGCGAGTCATGTTTCAGGACATTCGACATTGTTCGAGTCATGCCACGCCATTAAAAGGGTTAGGTACTTTACTACATGTCCCAATTTGTCTTTTGGGTTTCTGTCCGGATATTGCCCGGTTTTATTTAGAAAAAAGTTTGAAAATTTTGCTGGAATTTTGCACCAAAAAAACCTTATCTAATTAAGGAAAACTAAAAAAGTTGAAGAGTTAAGGATTTGCAGTGAACATGGTCTTGAATCTCTGCACAACTTTTTTTAAACATTTCCTTCCTTCATCAATGGGGAATGTCTGAAAAAATTCAAATTGGCTGAATTTTTTTCCTTAATAATAGGCAAGTTTCAAAATTTGTGGTTGCGTGAAAAAATTCTAAAAGAAATAAAATAACTTCGTCTTCGCAAAAGTAACAGCAGAATGGAGATTTTTAGCCACCACCTAAAACTAATAATTTTTTTTCAATCAACTAATAATTCTGAAACTTTTCCTTATTAATAAGGGAGCTTATTCCTCCTACAAAAAACAGCCAATTTGTTTTTTTAGGCATTCCCAATTTTCAAAAAGCAAATTAGTGATGGGAAAAATCGATAATAGAATTCGCAGTTGCCCAAAATTTGACAGAATGGCATAATCCCTGCCGTTATCGCCTGTCTCAAAGAATAAACTTCTATAAAAGAAACTTCTTCTACGAAATATCAAACCTCGTCCTGAATCGTTAATAGTAAATTTTAACGGTTTAATTTCGTGTTTTTTTTATATTTACCTATTCACAGGTTTGATACATCCCTTTGGATTAGTGAATTTTGAAGAGTTTATGAGATTTTGGTGAATTTAATGTTTGACGTTTCGTATTCCTAATAATGTAATAATTACTTAAAAGTAATAAAACACATATTTGCTTACTTTGGATATGGCGTTCCGTCGGGTCCCGGACAGTCATTCCCCTGAAGAGCATCTCCCCATGCATATTTCAATCTTGGGCCGCAATCTGCTGCTATGCTATTTGCTATTAGCGCCTGAAATATTTGTGAGAAAATTATTGAAAAAAATGCATAGGTACAAAGAAAAAGATAAAATTATTGAAAAAATACAACAATATTAATTGTTAATGATGTTAGGCGCATCCTAACAGGAATATTATATGCTGTCTCATAAAAAAACAAATTTAAAATATCCAATAGTTTAGTCACAGGAAATATCTTTCAGTTACGATTTTTAGTACAATTATTAATATTCGTGCTATTTAGTTCGTTTGAAAAAAAAATTCTTTCCTAGGAATTATTTGATAGTTTTAAAATACTTCTATGAACCAGTGTCACATTAGTAAACTAGAGTTATTGTCGTATTGTCGTCTCCACCCCGTGTATGCGTTTAATGGTTTAAGTTTAAGAGTTGCCTAGCTAGTCTATAAATAGCTTATTTCTATCTTTTTTTAACGAGATTTTGAACATTTTAAGGATATTGTCTGATTTCTCGTCACTTCTGGATTTATTTTTGCACAAGCATAAAATGTTATTATAAACTACATTGGTGATTGGCTGCCGCACGATATCATGCAGCTCGTGACGTGACCCATCGTGGGGACGGTATGTATGCCGTGGCCGAATGACACAGATCCCGCAACCACTGTCGGACCAGCTATGACAAACAAACGAAACCCGTCCTTTTTCTTGTTCTTATTTCAAAAACATAGGATTAGATTGATAACTCAGCAGGCTACAATCACTGCGATTAAAAACAGACTAACATAGAACCTCCTCCTTTTTTTGAAGTCGGTTAAAAAGTACCTACCTATCTCATGGTATTTATGAAAAATTTCATTTTTGTCACTGGTTTGGTAGGCGCCAATCAGATCAGTTTGCATATAAGGTTATAATATTACCTTATGAATGATCTAACTAAGCTTTGGCAATATTAAGATAAATAATATTAGACAAATACTAGAAAAAATCGATCTGAATCGAATCTGAGGTGCTACGGGTGCGTAGCACCTCAGACGAGACTCGAACCCGCACCCATGGGATTCCGGCCCAATGCACTGACCAATTATGCTACCGAGTCGCTAGTGGGAGTTTTCTAGTATTTTTTCTAATATCATTTATCTTAATATAAAAAAAGCATTGTAAATGCGAAAAATCTGAAAATACTTAGGCAATATTCTATGCTTTGAGCATATTTGCAATAAACGTTTTGAAATTAAGTATATTTTAAAACTGCTGTGCAGACATTGACCTATATTGCTCAATAATAACGTCCGGTGCTTGTATTTGTTGCATCCAAAACAATAGTCATGTAAAATATGTGCTTCGAATCAATAAATACCCTGAAGAAGAAAGTGCCAGTGTAAGATTTCTGGGTCATTCATGTATAAGTAACATGTCATTGAACTGTTTGTGTGGACCGGTGTCAAGTGTAAGCGCATACGCCGGTTTGTTTTACAGTCGGCTCATTTGATACTTAAGTCTTTAAACTTTTTAAGTACATTGGCACCCGATTAGCTCGGTGAAATTTTGCATTTCTCTTACGCTCTTCGGTTTCAATTGCAGCGAAAGGTATAATACTTATTATCAATCGTTACTCGTGTCTACTCTAATTACATCATGGTTATGAATGAAGTCTCTTGTAAGCATTGCTAGTGGTCTTTGCGTAATGCATCAATTTCCTTAGGGACGCATTGTGTGACAATATATTCTCAATGGTAACTAATAGGAAGTCAATGCAAAAGTGAAAATTGTATAAAGAAAAAGCAGCGAAAGTGGTCAGTGGTCTCTTGGCTCTATTGTATGGAAAGCACGTTCTTGGACGACATTTTGAAGCTTGATTTCAAAGTAACAGTACCTATTTTATCTTTACATATATTCTAAGTAATCGTCAGAGCCTTTTATTCCATTTAGGTACATTAAGTTTCACTCTATGTTTGGCATTGTATCAAAATTTTCTAACGCTTAGTACAAACACGCAGGTAATAAAACTAGGTGCTTTCTATGCAAACTGTGGGTAAATCGATAATTTCCGAAACTTTATCCTCTTTGTACTCATTCAAAATATTTTATATGGCGCTATCGATTAACCGATATAATTGTTTTAGGTACTTACAATTGTAACCTCAATATATTACTGCTGGAAAATATTTACGTGCGTTTTAATTAATGTAGGTCTGTCTGTACTAACTGAATTAACTTAGGCACCAACTTGAAAAATATAACGTTTTAAATTTCCATGGTTCCATTCTAATAACTTGAAAAATATACTTGTAAGTAGGTACTTAAATAGAAATGAAACTAGGAATATACAAATCATTGTTTGCAAAATAAAATATCTCTAAAAGCACAATCAGTTTAGACATCGAGCTTTTTATTAAGCATTCTGTCCACGTTCTTTTGACCTGTTAATTAAGTATGACCTAATTGGGTAGAAATCTAAGCACTTCTTCATATCCTTATTAACATGTCACCGGTCAGCAACCTTAAACTAATGGCCTGTTAATGCGCATACGCAGCGCATGGGTGCTGTAGTTAACAGTAAACTGGAAGATAAACCAACTTCACCCACTGTTCTATGCCTTTTTTACCTATCTCAACGGTTTACTTGCTCCGAATGCATAGGCAATGAGTCAGTCAACCATGTAGTAGGATAAAGTAACACAAAGCTTTTTATATTTTTGTAATTGAACTTAACTAAAGTTGAGACCCTTTTACTCAATATAATATATTAGGTATCTCCTAAATATCTCAAAATTTTCTGACATTAATTCGGAAGTTACTTAATGAATATTGTTTTCTCAACTATTCATAAACTACTGATATATTTTTTTTTTACTTATTGTTATGTTATGTTCGATCACTGAACTAAAGCTTTTTTATTGGTTTTATTAACTCAGTAGGCAACTGACCTACCTAGGTATGTACTAAGTAATAATAAAAAAAAATATTCTGAAAATAAAATAAGTTGGTCCGTTTTCTTTAATTTTAAGCGCCAATGTAGCTTTGGCATCGGGAGTTTTGTATTTTTTGGTAAAGTATATAATGTGTATTTAGTTTTTTTTATAAAATAAAAGTATATATAATCTTTTTCTGAACTTTCGCCTAAATTTAGTACACTATACACATTTTATGCATACTTATCTAATAAATTTGAAAGAAGTACTTAATAGTTTTATACTTTACACTCTTTATTCAAATAAAAAACCAATTGCAACAACTGTTTACCCGTTAATTTTATTTAGGTAAATATTTTAATTATTTATAATAGAAGTTGTTTTATTAGTTAAATAATCACTTTAATAATAAAAAATATAGTTACTTACCAAGTAAACATAAACTAATGAATTTCTTAAACACATCTTATGAATTAAACTGATATAATTGAACTAATAATATGTAAGAAATAGTGCGACACAGTTTTATATGCGAATTTTCGCCCGAAGTTGAAGATGATACATTCGCGTAAGTGGAAGGGCGTGCGGTCGACGCACTGCCCGCGCAGACAACAAGTGGTGTTCATTATAACGGGAGTTCAGCCGGTCAGTGTTGCCAGTGGCAGATAGTCAAATATAACATGAGACAGCTCAAAAAGTAACATTTTCACGAGAAAAGTAACATTACCTACTTATTGTGGAAAACGACACAATACTATAATATGGCATTTTATTACACAAAAACTAAAAGTTTCGTAATAATTGTTGATCTACTAATCGACTGGCGATGCTCTGAAAAATACCTGATGTGACCCCTATCCACTAGTAAACTAATTAGTAACAGTCTTAAAAAAAACATTTTAGTTAATTTTTTTATATTAAAATTCTACACAGGTGGGTTGTGTTTGAAAGATGGCTACATCTTTGTTTGTATCCATTCGTGTAAAAGTCTAGTCGCGGCGTGCGTAGCACGCCGCGCGCTCCGGGCCCTGCGGTGATGACGGTTTGGTCAAAAAATCATTACAATCAATCTGTACCTAATGATTTTGTTTATGCATTTAAAATTTTAAAATCGATTGTAATCATTCGCTGCTAGTCACCACTCGCCTCACTTGTGCTTAAGTAAGAGGGATGGAAAATTAAGAAATACAGGCGAGTGAGTGAATATGTCGAATTCAGTCAGTCCACAAAATCAAGTGCGCCAAGATGACCTTAGAATATAGTTATTATACTAAGAAGATGACGAACAAAAAAATCTTGAATGCGTTCCGTTTCACGATGTTTTTTTATTTGCTGAAAAATCTAAAAAGTAACATAAAGTAACATATTGAGTCGTGTAACATGGAGGTAACATGAGAGGGTCAAAAGTAACGTAAAATGTTACTTTTGTAACATTCTGGCAACGCTGCAGCCGGTAGTCCTCAGCTCCGGCGCAGCGCCGGGCGACGGACGGCGGCGGTGGCGGCGCCTAATCCGTGGTGATATTACAACGCATGAAACTAAAACAGCTCCATCTATTGTAACTTGTTCGAATCTCTTACTGAAGATTACGATTGTTTATCGGTTTTACGATGTTAAAAGCACTATCAATATTTCGATAGTCCATGGACACAGCAGTACATAATGTCACAATTTGACAGCTATGAAAGCATAGAGCAAAAAAGTTTATTTGTCCATGACAATCATGGCCGCATGGTTAGTTGACAGCGGTCTCACAGCTGATCAAATAGAAAATAATACAGACAAACTTATTGAAGAACTAAGTATCAGTAAACTTAATTTAAATTATGATGCATTGGACAAAGACTTGAGAGTAATCCAAGATTCATACAACGAAACGGAGGCCCGGCATAACGTGACTTTGGAAAGCAATGTAGCCAAGGACGCAGTGAAGGATACAAATGACGTATTATTTTAGTAAGTTAGATGATTAATTCGCTTGGTTTCGTGCCGCATACCTCTAAATAATAATTAATTCAGTGTTGTTGTGCAGTTTCTCATTTCACCGTACGATTATTCAATCAGCTGTTTGTCAATATATCTCCATCTCGCTCGCTCTTCGTGACTTGTTTATTGTGGTCCTTCTCACGTGTTTCATTTTTGGGCATTCTATTTTGGTACATTACCATCATGATGTGATGCGAATATCCTAATTCTGTGTTCTCCAACGATCTTATTCTCAAGTGGCTTACAAGAGGTAATTAGTATTTTAACATACCTACCTACTTAAATGTAATTTGATCTCAGAGAACCATTTGAGGTTAAGAAAAACAATACTAAAGTCGAATGTTTTGTAATTCATCTCTCACATAACCAAATGGGTGTAATGTAATAACTTATAAAATTCCAATAGGATAATGTTTTGATAGTGGAGTGTTTTTAGTCACAATGATCCTTCATCAAATATGCCAAAAAACAATGTGGATATATCCAAGAACATGGAGAAAAGTAAAAGAACAGCAGAAGACAATAATGCAAGATATAAATGTGAATATGATGGCTGTGAGCGTACATACAGTACAGTCGGCAATCTGCGTACTCACATGAAAACACACAAAGGTAATGAACATAATATAAGTAGCAATTTTATCCATTCTCTTTAAATATACAGTAATATAATGATATTTATATCTGATGTTTTTGACATTCTTCCAAACAATGCTAGACAAAATACTAATTATGAGAAGACTAAAATGTGGACTTTAGCTTGGTTTAAGTAATACCTAATTATACTTTATTTATAATAGAAAGGTATTTTCATCAATAGTTATAAACGTTTTTTTAATAGCTTAAATTATATACTATATACAGTGTGAATTATTATAATTTCAGGAGAATACAGGTTCAAATGTCCAATCCAAACGTGCAATAAAGCTTTTCTCACTTCATATAGTTTGAAAATACATGTACGGGCACACACTAAGACAAAACCATTCGCTTGTACTATAGGAAACTGCAAGAAAGCTTTTAATACACTGTACAGGTCAGTTTGTCCCTTTATTTTCTTTTAAATAACACTATACATTAAAGATACAAACTTATAAAGGTATTATTCAATAAAAATTAACTTGCATCTTGTAAAAATAACATTTTAACTCCCTTATAGACCTCAAATCGGATACAATACTTGTTTTATATGAAAAACTTGTTGATGATACACCAGCAGGTACATTAAAGTAGTGTTAAGTTTAAAAGGTCGACCATATTTTTATACTTGTTAAAGTCAGTATTTTTGAATTAAATTATATTCTATGTATGTAGGTTCACCAACAGTAATCTCCTACCTATTATTTGAGTTGAATCCCGTTGCCAAGCTATGGTCATTTTCATGTTTAAACCTAAAATAATATGCTAGAAAAAATACGACTCGCACGATCATTTATTCTCGGCGGGAATCGAACCCGCAACCTTTGGATGTCCGGTTCAATGCTCTGACCACTAAGCTACCGAGTCACTAGTGGCATCGTCGAATTTCTTCTAGTATATCCCACTCACGCTGCAAGCCAGCGTTATTTCATCAATGTAAGGAATTAATTACCTCAACATTCAATTGAAATATCTTTCCAGATGTTTTGACAATTAAATAAGATGAAACAGCTATATAATATGCTTAGTTTCTACAGACAGCACATCATGTTATACAAAACTGTGAAAACATCCAATTTATTTTGAACCTTAATGTCTCCGCATTTAAGTTTAAAATTGATTTAAATTGATTACCTACCCTGATGTAGTAGCCCAGCCCAGCTTGCCGTAGGCTGTCCCATACTTTGATACCACTGAAAACTATGCACTACAAAAATCTTCAACTATTTTAAAATTGCTATTTTGGGATAATCCTTTAGATATTTTGCATTATAATTATTATTTTCTTCTCTATATAATTCTCTATAAATTTGAAACTTTTAAAATAACAGAAAACAGGGAAAAACGTGTATAGTAATTTACTGATATTGGATACATGCCAACAGAAAACGATTCATCTTTTAATGAAATTGGTACTTCATTGTTTGTTTTTAAACTAAAGATTTGTTTTTATTTCTTACATTAATTATCTGATGTAGGGTATTGTTTTTTTACGGGGCGCATAGCACGTGGCGATAATTGTGATCTGCAACCCAACGGCGATGTCGCACACGTGGGCCGATTACCGCAGATCGGAGACTTTCTCCATGCTTTTGTAGGACCGCCATAATCGGTTATGGATCGTTTTATTTAACATCTACAGAAAATCATCTAACCATTGTCACGATTGACAAACACAAACGCAAACACTCGGCGACTTTACCGGTGTCGCAGTGCACTGTGCAATCGCAGTGTACAAAGGTCCTAAGACACCCTTTTATTGTGTTTTAGTTTGATATTTTCGTTTGCAGACTCAGGGCGCATCAACGACTCCACAGTGGTGACACTTTTAACTGCCAAGCTGGTGGTTGCACGAAATTCTTCACGACTCTCAGTGACTTGAAAAAGCATATTCGAACACATACACAAGAGAGACCTTACAAGTAAGTGGCCCAAAAATATCGTTTTCAAAAGAGACCAATATTATTTTTTTTCTTTCACTATACTTTTTGTTTCTTAAACTGCAAATTGATTACCCGCATGACATGACGTACCATGGGAGGTGAGATGCTTGTGCAATTCCGCGCAATCAATGGATATACTGAATTCGATAGTGGTCCATGTATTTCGGAGGTCCGCAACATCACGAACCATGGGAAACCAGCTTAATTTAGATTTCACGTCGCAGATGCAAGACAGACGGTTGTGGCAAATCCTTCACGGCATCGCATCATCTTAAGGCGCATACTCGCACTCATTCCGGTTCCCGGCCGCATGCCTGCGTTGAACCTGGCTGTGGTAAACTGTTTTCCACCACCACAAGCCTCAAGACACACGCTAAGAAACATCAGGTAAATTCTAAACTCAAACAACTATTGATAGAGACCTACCTGTAGGTATAGCAAATTTCATGACGAAAACTGTTGTAAGATTTGGTTTTTATTTAATTACGGATCTGTCGATCAAAATATCGTCATGATTTTGAACTTTGTTCTCTTGTTCTTGTTATAGTGTCGAAAGTCAAGTTGTTTTGCTAAAATCATAGACTTTGTTTAAATAGCAAAATAATTATCTTCACAGGTTGAACCAGAGCCACATATAACTGAACTACAACCGGCCAAAACTACAAATGACTTGATGAACTGGGATGGGCTTCTTGAGTCATTTGGCAGAATCACCACAGAATGCAGTTCCACGGACGAAAGTTTAGAGAATATCACAAGAGTGAACTCACTCAATAACAACAGTACCAATGTAGACATCACTGAACTTCTTTTTTATAACACTACTAACATAACGAAACCAATCGACTACGATTTAACGAATATTGGAGTGTCACCATTCGATGTAGAGAAGAAGAAGAGTAATGATTGGATCAACGTTTGTGGTTTAGAACCAACTGTAAGCGCATTACCCTCATCGATAGAAGACGTTCCAGCATTATCAACTGCTATTGATAGCACTAATCGGTTACCTGTATCTATTGCAACTACTGTTAAAATCGATGGAAAATCAAAGGCCATGCAACTAGCTTTAGCCAACGAAATAGAAGTTCAAGCTCCTTGGGTCGACGTTAGTGCTTTAGCCGCTTCTATATCGGAAACCCCAGTCAGCATCAAAGAAGAGACACCAGAAAGCATTTTCACTCTCGCCACATTTGTGCCAACTCATATGCAAAGTTATATAGACTTGAACACTGAAACAGCTCCCACAGCTAACATAATGACTCAAGAATCTTTCGAGCTGGATACTCCAAGTATTCTTGATGTTGGCGATAAAGTATTTAATGACAGTGAGCTCGTTACAAACTTGGATGCTAATAAACTTGACTCCGATATTGACAACTTCCTCAAAGATCCAGTAGAGGACCGATCACTTAATACTCCACCTCCATCGAAAGTGCAACAAAATATTGAAATCAATCCAGCTAATTCTGTTCTATTTAATACAGATCTAGATTTGGAAGATACATTGTTATTTGACAATGAACCTCCTTCAGATATGTATGTCGTACGAACAGAGAATATATTTGGGAAAGAAATTGCTAAAAGGAATGCTTTAGAGCAATTAGCTGCTGATGCTGGAATTTGTTCATGTAGAAAATGTGAATGCGATCCCTCGAAAGGTGAATGTAGGAATTGCAATGAAGATGAACCAAAGAAAGGTCAACCATGCTCGGAAGACAAGTGTTCATGTGTTGATTGTAAATGCGACCATGCAACTATGAAATGTGCTGTTGGCTGCGGCTTAGCCACTGATACGAATCATAATACATTTTTACACTACCATAGAAGGCACGCCAATTCTAGTTTAGAAGAATTGGGTGTGTTCACTCTCCATGAGTGCGAGGAGGAGTTGCCTACAACTGAGATAATCGATTCTTTGAAGTGTTCTTGTAAGGATGGGTCCGCGCAGTGCAATACCAGTTGGAACAAAGAAAGTTCCTCAAAAGCCACGAATTCGTGTTGCGGTGGTGACAACTCAAAGTCGTGTTGCGTTACAATTTGTTTCAAAAAAGTGGACGCTTTCAAACAATTTCTTAATGAGAACGACTTGTTGCATGCACTTAAGGCTCACAATTTTAACCTTTCGACGAGTTTATAATAATTGCTTGTAGTTGCTTTAGAATTCGCTGCATTTAATATTGTACAAAAGCATTGTTCCTTGCATTATCGTAACGCTATTAGATTGCAAATGTACCTACAGTATGATTTTATATTTATTGATATTTTTACCAAATATCATTTGTTATTAATGTACATTTTTGTCGCAAGTACTCATGTTAAAGTTTGTATCATGATTTGAATATTTTTATAGTTACTCGTTTATGTGTAATTAATATAAAGATTTTAGCAAAAAAGGTTTACTAAAAAAAATTCTTGCTACAGAAAATTATTTTAAAATATTGACTTTAAAGATACCATAGTCACAATTTAATTTACTAGTGTTGTATGCATAGTTGCAGATTATAACAAAATCAAAATGGAAACAATAAGTGAGTAGGTACAAAATAGGTCAATAATTTTAATATGCATATTAAAAAAAATCAAAAGTTGAAACCATTTAATTTAAGTTTCAAAAATCTTTAAGGCGTTTTGCCACATGACCGATATAGACTGTCAATAGAACATTTCACTGTTTTTGTTGATGTCTATTTCTATATGGAAAGCGTATTATACAACGCAGTGCCAAATATAAGTTAATATAAAAAAAAACGAAATTCATGTGAAATATATGTTCTTTTAAGATTACCTATAAATTTTATTAAAGATATTTGTATTTAATACTTGCAAATGTAGTGCCATATAAAAGATAATTATTTTTACAATGAAATATTTTACTTGCAAAATCTGAACTGGTGCTATAAGTAATATTGTGTGCCTTATCTTTATATTGTTAATGTACAACTGTACTTACCTTTTACTTAAAGTGTACAAATGTTGAAATATCTATTGAGATTTTTATTTAGATTAGTTATACTTACCGAAAATAATTTTATAAGATTTCTAGTCCATTTAACAAATAAAAGCTTATTAAAATTTCTTGATTTTTTTTATTACCAATTAGCTGACCCGCGAGTCCCACAACAGATGTTGTCCTGCTCACAGTCGTTTTGTTTCCCTCCGTCGCAGTATATGATATTCTCAAAACATCATAATAGCAAGACATTATAATCTCATAATCTCATAAAATATGATACCATTTGTTAATTTAATTTAAATCTTTGCTTAAGGTGTGGTGGCGCTCTCATTATATTAAATTGATCTGTGCCAAAAAGTAGCCGCTTTTTGCTCTTTTGCTTACTACTACTACAACGAACTATATTTTACAGAGGTTATTGTTTGTAAATAAACTATAGAACCTTAGCTTCAATCTGTACGTGTGAATTTTCGATACATTTGTACTTAGCAATAAATTTAATTATGAGGAGGGCAACTGTGAGGGCACTAATCGCCTTAATTTTTTTTCTTGATAACATTTCAATTACCTGGTCAAAAAATACATATTTCCATTGATTAAATCATGTGAGTGGTGGTTATGTCTTGAGTTAATAAAAAAATAAATAAAAGCAAATAAAATAGTATCTGAATGTGTCAACAACTGTGTGTAAATAATTAAAAATGAGTCAGTATTTTATTCAGTATTTTTATTTCAAATGAAGTTAAGAGATACTTTTTAGATTGAACTTAAAAGCAAAAATTTAGAATGGGGCATGTCTGAAAAAATCTTAAGGGCTGATTTTTTTATAGATAGACAAGCTCCCTTATTAATAGAAAAAAAATTCAGAATTTTTTGTTGTGAGAATATTTTTTTACAAAGTATGGGAGTTAGAGCAGAATGGAGATTATTTCTTAGCCACTACCTGCCACAACCACATTGCATTAAAAAAAGATTTTACTCAATTTTGCCATTTTTGCATAACTAACTAATAGTGTCGAAACTTCTGTTAGGGTTCTGTACCCAAAGGGTAAAACGGGACCCTATTTAATATTTTAACATATATTTAAGGGGGGCTCCCATACAACAGACATGATTTTTTTACCGTTTTTGTAGGTAATGGTAAGGAACCCGTCATGCGCGAGTCCGACTCGCACTTGGCCGGGTTTTTTTTATACAATGTTGTGGTGTTGTAGCAGTTGGCGGTAAAGGAATAATCTCCATTCTGCTGTTGCTCCCGTATTTTTGTGAAGACGAAGTTATTTTATTGATTTAGAATTTTTTCCCACATCCAGAATTCTGAAACTTTTCCCTATTAATAAGGAAGCTTATTTCTACATAAACAAATTTTAGCTTATTTGTTTTTTTCAGACATTCCTCATTAGGTATGAAAAGTGCAGATATCATCTTAAGTGACACTATTACAATGCAAGTCATTAAAACTAATTCAAATCCTTGGACAAGTTATCCTTAATAAAAAAATATAGTATAATAACATAAGTAAATGCATAATACTTACTTTTAAAATTAACTATTTATTTAACATAATCATAAATAAGTATATTCCAGTATAATTAAGTGTCCACATAACTGTTATTTCTAATCTGAAAGGTCTACTCTACACAAATACTAATTAGTATTTGACTACTTGCTTATTTATAACTTAATTCATTTTTGATTTAAGTACCTTAAAAGGAAACCTCTACTGAAAATTACAATTGTTAACATACTTTAGGTACACTATACGGCTAGCCGCTTTTTTACTTAAATATGCAACCTCCACGAAATTTCATATTAAAATTGGAAATACAGTTTTTTTGATAAATTACTTATCATAGTTGGGTTATTGAACAGGCTTAAAACTATTTTTGTCTTTCTTGAGTCTGCCTTTAATTTAATATACTGTTATTAAAAAAAATGACCTTTATCATAGGTGGTATCATAAAAGTACAGAATATTATTTTCTGGATCTTAGCTCGTTCAATTCCCGGCTGAGATAAGGGATTTGACAAAAATTCTTTAATGCAGTTTTAGTTATATTACAAAATAAAGGAATGTTTCCTTTCAGTAAATTTTCCATCATCAATATTTTAGCCCTCTTAGTCCTTGTACGCACTGGCGGTTGAAGCATGGCTGGCCCATTTTCTATTTTAATATGGAACCTCTCCTTATCGTACGCACATGCAGTTGTGTAACCGCCACAAATTTCATATTAAAATGGAACTGCGTGGCCAGCCAACCACCACAGTAAAATTTATATTGTTTAAAAATTTTAATTTATTATAAATAATCTTAATTAAAATAAAAATTTAATTATTAAAATTTAATTTATGATATCAATCAATAGGTTCAATGAGAAGGGTCAAATTTTTTTTTTTAACATAGTATCTTAAATTAAAGGCAGACCCAAGAAAAGCAAAAAATTGTGTTAAGCCTATTAGATTCCCAGATGATACAAGCGATTGATCAAAAAAAACTATATTTTTGCAAACTGCATTTGCAGAAAAAATTTACTGATAGTAAAAATTTCTTTATTTTTAAAAATAAGTAACTAAGTAAAACTTAACTTACTTATTTTTAAAAACAAAGGTATGTTTCCTTTCACTAAAATTTTCCATCATCAATATTGAGGATACTTTCCTTCCAACTACCATCTTCTTGCGTATTTTTGTTTGAATATTGAATAGGAAAAGTAAATAAAACAAATCTAAGATCTAGATCCAAGCCTACTAGATACAGTAAACCAAATTCATACCTATATAAGATAACTGAAGTTTTATAATGGAATAGAAATGCAAACTATCGTCGCTTTCACATCCTCAGTCTTAGCTAACGGCGCTTCTTCTTGTCATGTCTCCGCGCTCGGGACATGGTTGCCCTGTGACCTGGTGATGATTGCTCTGAACTGCATTCATCGCTGTCTGTGTAAGTCTGCAAACAAAAAACTCTCATTACTTTTCCAAATACTAAGGGAAATTGTATCTTTTCTGCAGCATTGAAAACCGTAATTTCCATATTATGATATATTTAATATTATATTCGGATCATTTGCATCACCTTTTCATATGGATGTAGTTCACTTTGTTCATCAGTCAGTGTTACACAGGCAAGCAAACACATCAGTTGGAAAGCCGCACCAATGTACAGGCCATATCTGATCACTGTACTCATTAAATCTTCAGCAAAAATCTCACTAGGAATCATGTTTACCGATTCCGGTAAATCAATATTTCTAACACAAGATCTCACTATTCGTAAATATTTGACCGAGTTCTTCGCTATATCAGCTGATTTACATTGTACGCGTAAAGAGATTTTTAATTTTTTAATGTAATGTTAAGTTATTATCATAAACAATTCCACTTGAATTCCACTATCAAAAAAGACACAAATTCACTCAAGACAAGAGCAATGCAAGCAAAAACCAACCGCTGTAACTGACTGAAACTGCAGCAAAAAAAGAAAAACGAACGACTTTTTTTCCTCTCCAATGATCCAATGAGATGAGATCCACAATGACAGTTGACAGTTGCTGTCACTGTCAATGTCAACCTCAGATGTCAACAAGACAGAGGGAGTGTTGTATCATAATAGTTTTATTTTCCCTGGTCTTTTTTTTAGTTATCGATTATGGTTTGACAGGGGTATTTAGAAATCTGACTTATATTCTGCTCAGAGCTAGTGCAAACCACAGAATACATAATAGTACAAGTATAGAAGGGACACTCCACAAGATCATATGAATAAATAACGACTCTTGCTACGATCGACATAATAAAGTGCAATTCAGGCCGCACAGCGTTCCTTTCCCTATTAAGGGCTATTAAGAGGCAAAAGCATACTACGATCATTAGTATTTTTCTGTAGTCATTTGTTCTTTAATTATACAAGGTGTTACAAAAATACCCCTAATTCCGAATATGGTATATAGGGACCATCAAACTGAACAACTTTTACTATGGGACCAACTCTGAAATCGCGAATAAAAAATCAGCTGTTTCATACAAAAATTAAAATCGAAAATATCAAAATAAATGAAACAGCTGATTTTTTTTTCGCGATTTTGTTTTTTATGAAAATGATTAATAATTGCAATAACTTTTTTCGGGATGAAAGTTGCGCTAAATACAATAGTTCTATTCTTCAAAGCAGTTTAACCTTCAAATTAAAATATACCCTACTTTAGGGAAATACTCAGAAATTTGGAACACTGAAATGATTTGACATTTTGTTTCATCGAATTTGAATGGCAAGATAACAAATAATGCAGCCTAACAAGAAGTTTGGAAATGGAATACCTAACGAACTTCGATCATCGGTATAGATGATCGAAGCTACCGAAAATAAGGAGTGAAGCAACAACATCGAGCGACGTTTTTCATATTGATTGAAACAGAATTTAAAAGTTTTTTCCGTAAATTTTTCCAAATCGCTTTGACGCTCGGACAGTTAGAATGAGTTGAACGTTCCTTTCCTATTATGGATTTTTTAGATAGGCGGCAGGTACCTACGCATATGGTTTTCGATAAGCAACAAATTCGCTATACATAGATTGCCAGGTCCTAACAGTCTGGCAACTATACATTCTCCGAAGTATATTGCGAAGACACGCCTCGCTCCCCCTCGATGTTATTATCCTCACTCGTCGACGGGTGAAGCCCGTATGTCCTACGATAAAATGCCGAACAGTTTGGGCGAAACGTCAGTATGTATGCAGCTCTCTCTTAAAAACGATATAATGAGATACATAGGCGTTCACATATTTATACTCTTAATAGATACGAGGTTAAAAAGAAAACCATATCTAAACTAACCATACTAAATATGTCATATCTTGATACTGAAAATCTCCTTAAATAGCTTACATAAATAATAGGTCTACACAATCAATACTCACTCAAGCACACACACACACACACATACACACACAACACACACACACACACACACACACACACACACACACACACATACGCACACATACGCATGGGTTTAATTATAATATTAATATAATAACCCCATGCATCCTTTGATAGCGAAGCGATAGCGAAGATTTGCAAATGTAACGTTACGCCATAGGTCTGTACTTATCGGCGACTGTGTGGTTCACTGTAACTAGCGGCAGCCCGTGACTCGTTTGCGTGGACAGTTATTTTTTTATCTCTTCGGGGGAGCTATTATTGTTTTCTGTATGAAAGGTACCCTTTGTCCTATTCTGTACCCCAGACAATATGATCATCGTAGTCAAGCCTTCGAAGCGTAAAAACTTCGCATATTTGACCGAGCGAGCGCGAAGCGCAAGCGTAGCGTCTCTGTTTCAGCTTCGGCAAAAATGCTTTCGTAAGTCCTTCCGGTGTCCGTCAGTTTTTTCTCTTTTACCTACAGGTCGCAATTCTCAACCGATTCTCGTGAAATTTTGTGAGCAGGTTCGATAATTATATATAACTTTTTGGTCAATTCAGTTATTCGTCTTTTTTTCAAAATGGCGGAGACATGTTTTTCAGCCGTTTTGAAAAATGTTCAAAATTAACAAACCTTTTTTGTCAGCTGTGCAAAGCAAATTTTGTTTTATTTTTATTTTTAGAACACTCAAAAGTTCATAACATAATGATTACTCTCTGTCCAACTATTTAAGATTGAAATTAAAATGCACTGCACCGTTACCGATACCGTGAAATTACAAGCAAATCGATCAAATTGTATAGTTATAGGTACAGAACAATCTTGATGACATCTTTAATCAGAATCGTTTTTATAACGCAATGGGTTTAACGGCGAGGAAATGAAAAAAGATAGCTGTCGTATTACCTAGATAAAAAAAACAGTAGACATGACTTTTTTAATGGCTGGTAAGTCCTGATTTTTTTTTTCTATCTACACACTTAACTGCCTAGAGGTACACCACTTAGAGAATGTTGTCATCTTACTTAGAGCATGCTCTAAGGTTGTAATACCTAGACTGTTCCGAAAATCTTTAGCCATTATAGTACTTAAGTATAATTTTTTTTTTCTGAAATAATATATTTTTTATAAAAATCTCCGCGGTGAAAATCATTTACCATCCATTCACGCGTGGTTATTTTTTCATACTTATAAAGATAATTTTTAGCTCTTCTTTCTTTGCACTATAATGAACGTCTCGCGGAAAGCATACCATCGACTTTTTGACAACTTTTCGGGGTGGAATAATATTGACACTCTATTTCTCATACAGCCCCATGTGCGATTTTTTGAGTGCCGAAAATTTTAACACTGGAGAAGAGACCTTTGAAGAATTTAGGCGATTCCTGAGGGCATAGTTTGACCTTGCGCAGATGCGATATTTTTAAATTTTGAAAGCTGGTGCACTCAACTGCATTTGCATCTAGGCAGGAAGGAAATCAATAAAAAACCTATTAACAATATTTTATAATATTATTCTTCGTTTCACTAATAATTTTTGGAACAGCCCACGTAATATTGTTCGTATTTATATTAATCACCTTAGTAGTCGAGTCAAGTCTGCAACTTACTGAACAAACGAGTGACAAAGTTATACAAGGTGTTACAAAAGTACCCCTAATGCCGAATATGGTATATAGGGACCATCAAACTGAACAACTTTTACTATGGGACCAACTTTGAAATCGCGAAAAAAAAATCAGCTGTTTCATACAAAAATTAATTACGAAAATATCAAAATGTATGAAACAGCTGATTTTTTTTTCGCGATTTCAGAGTTGGTCCCATAGTAAAAGTTGTTCAGTTTTATGGTCCCTATCCACCATATTCGGCATTAGGGGTATTTTTGTAACATGTTGTATATATGTCGTAGTATATTCGTACAAATCGGATCTTTACAAAAAACCCTAGTAAGTATGATTACAAAAAACCGTATAGTTAGAATCCGCGACAGAATTTCGCAATCGTCCGAGTAATGTTTAGGATTTGTTCAAAAATCCAGCGCATCTTAGGTAAATCGTGAATGACCATATCTATTGATTGGCTGACGTCAACGTTATGGACTGACGGATGCTCTGATTGGCTAACGGATACCTTGATCTGACCAACCGGACTAAATCGACTCTTAGGCCTGTATTACCGAATGTTGCTCAAGCATTGATCTCCACTGAAAACTACCTTTAATTAGAGTATTAATTTTCGAACGGTACTTGAGCAGAGCTTCAACACACTAAACTCAAACTCAGATTACGCTAATTACCGACTTCAAAAGGAGGGAGGTACTCAATTCGACCCGTATGTTTTTTATTTTTTGTTTTTTGTATGTACCTACACCGATTACTCTGGCGTTGGTGTGCCGATTTTAATAATTGTTTTTATGTTCGATTGGCTATACTTTCAATTTGGTCCCATATAAGTTTCATTAAGATTCGACGATAATCTTCGGATATATGGGGCCTAATGTCATGGGCATTATGAATAATTAGAACAATAATAAGTAAAATCATCTATGTAAACATTAGCTTTTTGTTCTAGCTAAATCCGTTGGTCCCGGCTGCATTTGCAGTCACTAAAACCCTCCAATCCACATTGGGCCCGCGTTATATGAGGGGTGACTAATAATCATAAAGTTAACTATTTATTTTGTTGATAGAAGCGTAGCCGGGCCAGGCCACATACACGTTGTGTAGCCGGGCCACAAGAAGTGTGCTATAACTCGTGAAATACAGCGGTACCTACTGGTTTTTTCCTTTTAGGTACCATAAAGTACGTACCCGTAAGTCTACTAACATAATACAGAAGGTACATTAAAAAAAAGATTGTTTAAAAAACAAAAAACCGACTTCAAAAAAACCTAAAAACAAAAACAATAAAACAACTTCAAAATTAAATACTTCTAAAAAACATATAAAATTAATAATACATTTTAAAATCGGTGATTCAGACTGATGTGTAACAAACTAAGTGTTAGACCTGTCTTTATAGCATTCAAAATTCAAAATTCAAAATTCAAAACTCGTTTATTCAGTCTAGGCTGTTACAAGCACTTGTGAATGTCAAAGAAGCTACGCCATCGGTTCGCAAACCCTAAGCGGGAGACCTTGTAACGAGAAGAACCATTATTAATAATGCCCAAAAAAAATTATTCCACCAGTTGTTTTTGTATCGCTGGCGGGGTTAACAGCGAACTACAAACACCCTGTGCGGATAATTTATGAAGACTACGAAGATGATGTGGTTCAGTTAGATTTAGATGGAACTTTAAAACGGTCTTTTGCAACGGTGAGTATGTAGGTATATTAATATCCGGAAAAATATGAGTAAGTTAAGGGGTAGTAACTTGTATTTATTAAGGAATCTGATTGCCAAAATAACATTTTACAAATTCTTCGTTATCGCTTCTCTTTTTATAGATGTAGGTGAGTATGGGATTGAATTTTTAAAATGTCAAACCCATTATCATGTTTTGAAAGCGAAGCGATAACGAAGAATTGCAAATGTTACTTTAGCTAAGGGGGTTGAATATAGACAATTGTTACTTTTATTGATTGATTAATTGTTACTGTTCGAAAAAGGCAATAAGTAAGAGTTCATTATTACTCGACAGAAAAAAGTAGAACGTGTGGTACCTCACCGTAGTCAACCGTAGCAACTTGTAGCCACCCGTAGACACCCGTAGCACAAAAACAGTCACCTTGAGCCCGTAACTACGAAATGAATAATCTTAGTGTTTCTTTATTTTAGGCGACCAACGAGACTTATGTAACCACTTCCATGACAGGTTTTATTTAAAAACACTAAACTTGTTTAATAAATCTTCACTTTTCATTTCAGGAAGCCATAACGCTGAATAAGAGTGGCAATGTCATTTGTTCTCCATTGTCAGCATTACTGCCTTTAGGAAAATTGATACTCGGGACTAATCCCGGAAAAAGTCTCAACGAGTTGTTAAAGGCGGTGGGGACTAGTAAGATTATGGTAAGCATAGCTCTTACCTAATTTCTTGCAACATCGTATTGAAAGCGACAAGGCAGCGATAAGGTAGCGACAGGAGAAGGAAAAGCTAAAGGTTAAGGGTTTCTTTCACAGGTTTTGGGCCGGATAGCCTTATCTTTACCGTTTAGTTTTAAAATTGAAGATAACGACGTATAGTTTCATAGAAAGATTTTTTCTATGAAATTATGATGGCGTCGAGTTGGTGTTAAGTATATTTGGTCCAAACACCAAATTAAAAGGTGCCCAGTATTAATCTAATTACAAACGAATCATGGAAGTATCAAGTTCGGAACATATTCCATAGAAATAATACAAATCAAAACAATATAGATAATGACTTTGTGCTCTATGCGTTATTGGTAACACTACTATTTTACCTAATAGACTTTTACTTCTAATATTACTGAAGTCGTATGTTCTTATCAAAAAATGTACTTGACGTGTTCTTTATTTACCTATTTAAGATAAAAGACAAGTTTAAGAGTATGTTCTTCAAGTTGAGGTACTTGCCAGGAGTGACGCTCTCAGTGGCGAGCAGACTATACACCGGTGAATCGGTGGTTTTGAATCCACAATATGAAAAAGATACGAAAACCGTGTTTAACTCTTCCGTGGAGAAATTGGACTTTAGCGATCCACGGACAGCTGCTAGAGTCATAAATGGCTGGGTGAGTACTAACACGTATATTTTCAACTTATCTTTATAGAAATGACGATCGATTTAAATTATAGTTAAATAAATAAAAAAATAATATTCTAAGCATTTCACTGATTTGAAGTTTGTTAAAAATTAAATAAGACTGTGTGGTGTGTAGTAAATAAGTTTTAGCCTACTGAACAAATATCTAGGTAACAGATTTTTTTTAAATATTCATAATTTTTTTTTTATAAATGACGCAGTTTAAATGTTCCACAGGTTTCTTCTCAAACTAATGGAAAGATAAAAGATATAGTGTCAAAATCTGATATAAATAGAGATACCACATTGATGCTAGTGAACGCTATATATTTTTTAGTAAGTATGAACAAACTTCGCTCTTTTTTTACCCGACTGCAAGGAAAGGGTGGTGTTTTTAACACGTTTTTATTAGGTCGCTTTCTTGTTCATTTGTTTGGTCCACAAAAGCAAACGATTTTATACTAGCTTCGCGATGAGCTAGAGACTTGAAACTTTGAACATAGGTCAGAACTAGAAGACAATGCAATATTATGGTGTCATTGAGCTGATCTGATGATGGAGCCGGAATAAGGCCACAGGAGCTCTGAATTAAAATCTGCACGATTTCGAGCCCATCGAGTTTGGGCTCGTTTTATTTGTCTTGACGAGTACTCTGTTGGGAAATAGTGTCCAAGGTCTGATGATGGAGCCGGAAGAAGGCCACAGCAACTCTGTAATAAAACCATGAACCCCGTCGAGTTTTGGCTCACTTGATTCTTCTTGACCAGTACTCTGATGGGAGACGGTTTCCAGGGTTTAATAATGGAGCCGGAAGAAGGCCACAGGAACTCTCTAATAAAACCGTACCACTCCATCGACTTTGGGCTCGTTTGATTTGTCTTGACAAGTAGTCTGGTGAAAGACAGTGTCCAGGGTCTGGTGATGGAGCCGGAAGAAGGCCACAGGATTTCTGTAATAAAACCATGTAATCCCATGAGTTTGGGCTCGTTTCTTTCGTCTTCACAAGTACCTGACGGAAGATGATGTCCAGGGTCTGATGAATAAGCCGGAAAAAAGTCACAGGAAAAAATACATTTCATTTCATTTCAGACAAGACTAAAAAGCAGAAAATAATTATTTAAGTATTGAAAAAACAAACACGTTCTTAAAACGAACTAAATACTAGGTCTTTTGCTTCACAATATGCAAAATATCTTAATGTTTATTTCATCAGATAATTAAGGTTTAATTAAAGGATGGGCAAAGGTCTTGAGCTTATTAGAATCATTAAATGCCTCAAACTGACTTTGGTATTTTAGTCATGTGATGAAAAATACCAAATTAATAGCATTCTTAAACTAAAATTACACAGTGAAAAAATGTGGGTAAAGGCAGCATTGAAAGAAAGCTACATTCTTGGCTGAAGAACCTGAGGGATTGGTTTGGTAGAAGTTCTTCGTTCTTATTTCGGACAGTGGCCTCAAAAGCCATGATGCAGTGTAACATCCGATAGGAGTAGAAGAGGGGTCAGGGTCTTTGGCTTTCGTCGAAAAATATAGAAGTAGAAAAGCAAGAAGAAGAAGTTAATAGGATTTAGTTTAACCGCTTTCATCGAAAAATGCTGCTGCCCATTTGGTGGCATTAAATGTACGATTTAGTTACCATCTTTAAGTCTTAATTTGACACCTTTACACTGGCCTTCAAAACTTAATACTCACTACACTTTTAAAATTGCAATTTCTCTAAAACAATGGCAGTTAAAAAAGGGATTTTTTCAAGAAGGCTATCGATTGTGAAGTTGTTATTAAAAAAAAAATTTTTTTAGTCCTTTGTATTTCAAAAATATATCTTGTGTATTACACCTTTAAAAGTGTGGTTCTAAGTTTTGAAGTTAGTGCTATACTACTCTACCGGATACTACTCGGTTAATTTTATTGCAAAACATAGCAAAATGAGGTTTTCCAAAACAGGTAGTTCAATAATTAAAATTATGCTGTTTCTCTAGGGACGCTGGAATGAGCCTTTCAAAACGGTTTTCATCGGAAAGTTTTATAGCCCTTCTTTGACACGAAATGTTCCGATGATGACGAATAAAAAAAAGTATAACTATGTGCGAAGTGAGATTTTAAATGCTAAGGTAAAAATAACAAAAGGTTCTTAGATACTTACATTCAATTAACAACACCTGTCGGAATTTTATTAAATAGTTTCCCAGATTGCGTAAGATGGTAAGTTTGAGTCATACTCATCCTAGTTTATTGGGAATATAATAGCATTATGAATAAAAAATCTAAGAGTAAAAACAGTAATATTAGGTCCTTACCTTTGAAATTGGTGATTTTTACTCACACACAGAGATCCTCATAACTTCTGTGATTTAAAATATTTATCAGTTGCTTGATATTACATCAAATTATGACCATAGACGTCAACTATCAGCATCATTAAAGTCTAGTCATTTTGTTTTCTTAGCATTAAGAAAATACCTTGAAAGTGACTCCTTTTTTGATAGCGAAAATGATCACTTTATTGTAACTTATCCGAAATTTATTTCTTTCACTTACCTAACTTATGTTGTTTAAATTAGGTAAGCTTAATGTTCAAACATTTGTACATAAAAGTTTTGATACAATAGCGTTCACGGTTGTAAAATAAATTATGAAAATGCTAGTATGGAAAATGTAATTTGTTGAAAATCCTCCATACAAATCGTCAATTTCATAGGTAAGATAATTAAGGACCTAATAATTACAATAATACTTAATTATTATTAACTTTAAAATGAATCAGTGCTCGAAAGGTGTCAAAGGTCAGAAAGACCAAAAGCTGATGTCAGGTAAGGCTAATGAAAAAATATTGATCTGACAAAAACGTTGCAGATTGTGGAAATACCTTACGAAGGTAAAAAAGCATCTTTCATATTAGTGCTCCCGAATTCGAAGAATGGTTTGCCATTGCTGCTCAGCGGACTGAAGCTGGCACCGGAGCTGCTGAATGCTGAGTTGAAAAAGATGCAGCCTATGAAAATAACCCTCACAATGCCCAAGTTTAAGATAGAGACTGAGCTTGACCTTAAGACCGTATATCAAAAGGTATGATAAAATCTTTTTTGGATCAGTTTTTTGTGAGTCACTGCTTGTGTAAATTGATTTAAAGTAAGTAGTGGATTGGAATAGAGAGCGATTTGATTCGTTCTTGCCTTTGAATGTTCTTGCTGAATGTCGTTAGAAAAAAAATCTTGTAAATCTCTTGAAACTGTGAAAAAAATCAAACTTCTAAAAAAAATAATGTACAGCCGCCGTTTATATCGCAAAAAAACGCATATTTCTTTATTCGCAACTAGTTTTATCTAAGGCTAGTTCATAGTTGACTTCTTACAGATAGGAGTCCACAGCGTATTTACGAGGAACTCCGGCTTAACCGGTATATCGGAGAATTCGCAACTAGTTTTATCTACGGCTATCCAGAAAGCGTACATAGAAGTTAATGAGAAAGGTTCGGAAGCCGCTGCGGCTAGTGGTGAGTCGCAACTACTTTAGTTGTCAGTTTTATTTGTTAGGTAAATAATTCTGGGTTGATGTGTGATAGCCCAGCCCCCCTAGACAAAGGCAAGTCACACAAGTTAAATTATCGAACTTTGCCAAGTAGAACTAAGGATTTGACATTCCAAAACGCTATTAATACTGGAGTATGTCACTACTATGTCATTCCCGAACGTTTTTACTTTGCTAAGTGCCCTTACCATGAGTTGATGCAAACTGTTTTCGCTACCGTAAACTATCGTTTTCTCTCTTTCACTCGCATTGACTGTGAGCAGTATATCAGATAGTATACGGTACGGCATAAACAGTTTGCATCTACTCATTATAGGTTGTATAAATGGTGTCTTTGTCTGGAGTTTGTTTTCTTAAGAGGGCGTAGTCTGCACACTAGCGCCGCCATTGGAAAAAAAATAATAGTGCTTAAATAAAGACAAAATTGAAAATTATCTCTCTGTAGTGCACTCCGTAGAAGCTTTGTGGTTCTTTTTATCGCTTAAACAATATTTTCTATGCTGTCGTTTAGTTTAATGGAGATTTTTTGCGATAAGTGGCCACTTTTAACAATAAAACTCCATTTGACTAAACGACAGGCTACAAAATATTGTTTAAGCGATAAAAAGAACCACAAAGCTTCTACGGAGTGGACTACAGGGAGATAATTTACAATTTCGTCTTTATTCAAGCACAATGATTTTTTTTCCAATGGCAGCGCTAGAGTGCAGACTACGCAGCCTTAACAACTGCAATGATATTTTTAAGAGTCCTACAAACAAATTCCTATAATGTTCACTTGTAGTTTTCGCATTTGTTAAGTTTATTTCTAACGTGGGCGAAGTCGAGAAATTATGCTGACATAAATGAGCATAAATGTCATAGCTGAGGTGTTTAATCTTTAAAATTAATAAATAACAATAACAGGCAGGTTGAACGATTATCTTGATTTAACGAACGATGAAACTTAGTCATGAAGTAAGCAACATAACAGCCCCTTTATCCACTGCAGGACCTAGCAGCCTCTCCAGTGAGAGGATTTTTCCATATTCTCCACGTTTGGCGATGTTGCAAATCACAGGATTGAATCAATTTCCAGGAGGTGTTAGATCATTAGCCACAATTTGTGACACGCCTAGTAGGTAGTGATATTAAGACAGCATTTCGTGAGATATTGGCATCATATGTCTATTGTATTTCAGTCGTAGAAACAGTAATGGTTTCTTATCTAGTGCCGCCGGAAGTGAAGGCCGACCATCCATTCCTGTTCTATGTGTTAGCAGAAAAACAGCAGTTGTTTGCCGGCATTTTTAACGTCGGGTGATGTAAGATCTACATTTTTTATTCTCAGCACGAATAGTTCATTAGACAATTGCTAAATATTTAGGTTGTTTATTCTTATTTCACCAATTGAAAATTAGTTAAAGGAAAGTCACTAAACTTCATTTGATTTGATTTGATTTATTTATTTTTCAAATTTTTTTTTCATTATCTAAGTAGTAGATTTGCTTAGACTACGCCCACGTCTTCTAGAAGTTTATAGTAATTAATATTTTTTTTTTTCAGCTTCGATAATAGATAGATTAAAACTAGAAATGACTAAGTTTGTAACCGCCGATCATCCATTTATATTTTTTGTAAGAATGCACGAGGAACAAGTGTTTGCTGGTATTTTAAACGATCCTGCATGAAATTGAAACAGAATCATTAATATAATTTGTGGGACCTAATTTTAAAATATAATAAACCTGATTTAGATTTTCAAATACTTTTATTCCACTTATTGCTAAATCAATAAGTAAAATTATTACATATATTTTAATGTCACTTCTCCTATTTATCTACACAGTTATCAATAATACTACGCTTAAATAAATCATAATGGATTATGGCTTCTCTTCAAATAGATGCATGGCTTCTCTTCAAATAGACCGGTTATCCAAAGGTCGCGGGTTCGATTCCCGTCCGAGAACATGATCTGGTGCGAGTCCTATTTTTTCTAGTATATTATTTAGTATTATATAAAAATAGCATTGTGAATGCTTAAATCTCAAAATTTCAAATAGATGCATGGATTAGAACTTCTTTCTAATTTTTAATAAGTAGTATCTATGTAAGTATTGTACGTAAATAAAAATAAAAGTTTGAACTGACAAAGTATCCAAACTTTCCATCTGAAGGTGACCTACTGAAACATTCCACGCATGCGCAAGGCGATGTTGGTCCCTTGAGTTATTCCATTCAACCCCTAACTCTCAGTTAGGTTGCGACTTTTGCGAGCAACACCCGTGCCGGATCCAGCGGAAACGCGGAAAACTTTTACGACTCCATTCGCGTTAAGTGTTATTTTTTAAGAAAGTGAATCATTCTTTTTTTTAAAGCTGTTAATACAGTTAAACTGGACGGTGTAATAGGTTATTTACTGTGTTTTCGGTTGTATTGAAATCAAAACTACAGCGAAGAATGTAAATAACTTAGTGAAAGCAGTAATGGAAAACGATGCTGGCGTATCGGGTGTTGATATATTAAATGGATTCGAAAAAGTTATAAATGGAAGTGAATATTTGGAGTTACTTATTCCTGATTCAGTTGCAGTTGGCTTTTCTGATAGATGGACAGGATTCTGGGAAAGGTATTTTTAATATTAAATGATGTTCAAATGCGCTGAAAAATGATTAGGAACTAATGCGAGTATAATTATTTTTAGGATCTCAACATACAGATGATAGAAAAGCATCTGATTTAAAAGATTACGACCAAAAACCTCTAGATTTCTTAGTTAATAATAAAAATGACGCAAATGATTACTTGCTACCGGTTTTTGCCCATCGTGATGAAACTGAAGAGGACGATGAGATTGATGACAATTCATATGACTACTACGAAACTAAAGATAACTATAAAGATTCACCGGACTTAGCAACTGTTAAAAGCGAAGTTAATCAAGAATTGCTGCCCGTAGATGATAAAATTCCTTTACACTCTGCTAAAGACAATCTGCCTATTTTTTTGTTAGAGCCAGAGAACACGTATGTAGTTAAAAATAAACCGGCCACGTTAAAATGTCGAGCTGCAAACGCCTTAGAAGTAAGTTTACTTTTTATTTTCCTAATTACTAATTAGAGTCGATACAATATTTTTTTTAACAATTTATTAGTGATATTGCCAGTAAACTTGTGAAAACATTGCATGTCAAATGTTGACTAGGCACTGGCCGTAATTTTTTGCTTGGAAAAGATTTTTTTTGGAAATTATTATCGCAATTCTCGTTTCAATTAAAAATGTATAACAAAACTGAAATGTTAAGATTAGTCTGTTTAACTATTTGCACTGGTGCTTTATAAACTATAATAAATAAATATTTGACAACATCACATACATTGCTTCGATTCCAAAGTAAGTAGCTAAAGCACTTGTGTTATGGAAATCGGAGACAACGGTGGTATCACAAACACCCAGACCTGAGCCAATATGGAAAAGTTCATTTTCTAAATTGACCCAACCGGGGATCGAACCCGAGACCTCAGAGATGGCGACACCTTAAAAACCCGGTGTACAAAGCCACTCGACCACGAAGGTCGTCAAACTATAAAACAGAATCGGGTTTATTTTGTTCGTATAACTTGTTTACCAGTGGTTATGAGTAATATAATTCAAGAGTTCAATGACAATAAACCAAAACTATAAATCACATGTTTTTTACATACGATCAAATGATCACTTCCTGGTTTTTGGCAGTCTTTAGATGCCTACGACCTAAGAATCACCTAAGTCTTTTCCTAACCAGAACTTGACCAAATTAAAACGGTGTCATTAACTAAGCTGTCATGCAGCTTTCATGTGCCTATTTATCTTGGTCGAGTTGTAGTTAGGAAAAGACTTAGGCGATTCTTAAGTTTAGTGCGAACGGGTGTAAGTCTAGTAGACATAATTTTAAATAGCGACGACACTCCTTCTTTCTGTTGATTTTGAAAATGTCTACAACATTGTAATTTTTCAACACAAAGGTCTATTTCAAATGCAACGGCGTCAAAACCCAAGCCGTGAACTTCGAGTTCGTGGATCCTCAAACGGGAGTGAGGATAATCGAAGGAGAGTTCAAGGTGACGAGGGAGAGCGTCGAGGAGTACTTCGGAGGAGACAAGTACCAGTGCTCATGCTTCGCGTGGACTAGCCGAGGGCATATAAGGAGCCAACCCGCTACTATTGAACTCGCATGTAAGACTTGTGTGGTGACCTATAGATCTATAAGATTAGTGTCTTTATAAAAATGGATCTATAGTCTAATGTCTTACTAAAAGTACTGAGAAAATAAAGGCGTATTATGACTACAAAATTTGCTTAAAGAAATTTAACATTTAAGTATATGTTAATAGTTAGGTAAGTCAATTTCGGCAATTAATCGCGATAATCGGACGCAACTTGTTGTTCAATTTACTACGCGTTCATTTCGTGATTGCCGTCGTCGACCGTTATGACGTCACACACAGCTAACGATACTGTAGACAAAAAGTAATCATGTTTTTATCTTATATAGCGCCACTTGAGTGGAAAGAATTGAGCGAAATATCTAATATTTCCTGTGCCGTTATGTTGGTTTTCCGAAAATCTACGTAATTTGCACCTTATTATAACGCAATAAGATTACAATGAGTGTACTGCCAACATAAAGGCAAAGGAACTACATATTTGATGAAACATACTTTATTGAAACTTATTGGAACATCGTCTGCTTATCGCGATTATTTTATGTAATAGTCCTGCAGCACAAAAAAAAATAAACACGAATTTTGCTACAACGATATCTGTCTGTCTCCAAAGTGTATCAAGCAAGCAATTTGAACTATATTAGTAAATCATTGCTTAAATTAATATCAAATCTGTGTTTTAGACATCAAGAAGCATTTTTCCCTTGCACCACAGTCACAGTTAGTGAAACAGTATTCCCCAATCACATTTCGATGCGAGCCTCCCCCCGCCGCACCATTTGCTCAACTTTACTGGCTGAAGAATGGGTCTCCTTTGGTAGTCGACGACAATGTACAGATAACCAAAGAGGGATATTTGATTATCAAGCAAGTTTCACTGTTGGTAAGTAAAAATCTGCATACTTTTTTGCTTCTCTTAATCTTCATTAACAAAAGTATGGTAAAAAAACTCACTGATATATAAAATAAAATAAATTACAGGTAATAACTTATTGTAAACATACTATACCAAGCTATAATGGACATAATTATAACTGAGCGAATTTTCAGGATATGGGAAACTATACATGCGTAGCTGAAAATTTGGTCGGAAAACGAATTTCTGATCCCGCTGAACTAAAAGTTATCGGTGAGCTTGTGCCAATTCTTTGTGTTTGAGTTAATATAAAACCATAAACCGCATGAACCTATAAGGCCTCTGCCTCGAATTTTGCGGGGAAGCGGGGCGGCGGCGGCGGCGCGGGAGCACTACTCGGCGCGGCCCATTTTGATATTACGCATAAAATAATAACCTAATTAATGTGCGGTTCACGCATTTATTAGTTATTCTTAAAACTAACGCAAACTGTAATAGAAAAGGTTTATGCTTGTGCCCCTTTTCTTGTTTATTGTTCTTAGATAACAGTTATTGTTCAATAGTGAATGGTGGTTGGACAACGTGGTCTGGATGGTCAGACTGCTTCTGTGTCGGACGGGAGGGGGTAGAGAGACGCGCGGGAAGAAAACGGGAGAGGTCCTGTACTGCTCCTCCACCACTGCATGGAGGTCAGCCGTGTTCTGGCCAGAAGGTGCAGAGGACTAAGGACTGCGTTGATTGTGATTTAGGTATGTGGGGCTTGAGAATAAGATGAAAATCTTCTCCTTTTCAAAGCAGTTTTTAAACAAACAGTTATGTCCTTGGTGATAAAAGCGACAACGTTATCACATCTTTTTTATTTCTGTTACAAAAAGAGATTGCAAATATACTGACAGGTTAAAAACTGATGTGTTCCTGTAACAAGTGTTAAATTAATGGCTTTAAAACTTTACTCTTTTTCAGATTTATATGTTGATGGTCTCGATGGTTTGGCAGATGAATCTACTAATATTTTATTAGGTAAATATACTGTAGAAAGTTCACAAAATATAGACTTCTCAGTCTTTTATATGTTGTGAATTTTGGACTTGATCATCGGCATCAAATATCTGTTTCTCTCAATACATCAGTAACACCTTCTTCCAGACCGCTGGTCCCAATGGTCTGAGTGGTCAGACTGTGATACCGACTGCCTAAAAACCAGAAGACGTCGATGCCTCAGCAGCATCAGGAAGCCATGCTCAGGACCTGACTACCAGGTCGCACAGTGCCCCGTCTGTGTGAGGACTTCTAAGTCTGCTCTTATTAATGATGGTAAGTTTTGCTATGTAATGTTAGGCCTAGACCTAAGTCTTTTGTTTATTCGAAAACTGTAGGCAATGACAACTTTCTATTTATAAATTCTGTATACCAACTTATAGATAAATGGTTACTCTATACTGAAAAGAACTGTTCAATGTGATTTTTTTTTATTATCTCATTTAAATAAATATGTATGAACTTATACAAATAAGATTTAACTAAAAGATTTTCAATACAGTTTTTATTCGCAGGATCATCATACTGGCCATTATTAATAGCACTGTCAATTGCTTTCCTAATATTTATTGTTATTGTTATATTGGGTATAAAGTATATCAAATTCAAAATGACTGAAAATTCTCCTTACGTGAAACCTCCAACAGGTAAGAAATTACAGTCAACACCAAATGGAGTACCTATACATGTTTTAGAAGGTGAATGATGTATGTATTTGTATTTTCGCTAGGTGCAAATTATTTTGGAAGTGTGATAAAGAGAACTCTGACCAACCAACCGGATTTGACGTTACATGAAGAGTTCCATACAGTTGACTCAAGACGTACACGAAGGCATACTAGCACGTCTACTAATACTAAAAATGAACATCTTTACGAAGTGCCTCAGTTAGCTAACAGGTAGAGAGTAATCCGTTTATTTTTGATTAGTTTATTTAATCCTTGCCTTTGCCAAGATATGTTTAGATTTGTTGGTTTTTTTTTACAATTCACAAACAAACTAAAGACAAAGAGCATTGCATTGTTCGATTAATTCATCAACGCCCGAGTGGACGCAGGCGGCCGGATAACAATGGAATATCTATTGTGTCTCTTTTACCGAGCGTTGAAGGGATAAAATAGATTTTGTTACTTCTGTTTCATAAATATATATTTGATGCTATATACTTTTGAAAGTACTTTATTTAAAAAAAAACCACCAAATTGTTTATCTTATGAGCTCTTTCATTGCAGCTACATGTCCCCCATTGACCACGAGGTAAGGCCCTCTCGGAACAGCGAGCGCACCGTGTGTAAAGACATGTTTGACTCGCAACGCTCCGACTCCAGTTGCTTCCTTAGTTGTGAGTTACTGACTAAATGCTTCTTTACTTAAAATATTCAATATGGTGTCGCTCCGTTGTTCTTGCATCCTACAGCAGACCACAGACAAATGACACTACTTATCGCAACCGTATTTGAATCGGTGCAAAGGGAGGACCTTTTAGGAATGGGGGAGATGCAAAATAGAGTAATATTATGTGGTGCTGCAATCCGCCATGGAGCTACTGCTGACAATTCTGAGTCACTTAAATACTACGAAAACTGAACAAAGGTCATAATATTTTTAATTTTGAGAATTTAGCATTCACAATGCTATTTTTATATAATACTAAAAAATATACTAGAAAAAATACGACTCGCACCAGATCATGTTCTCGGACGGGAATCGAACCCGCGACCTTTGGATATCCGGTCCAATACTCTGACCACTGAGCTACCGAGTCACACGGGTCATATTGATTATGCGAGTAAAGTCGTCTGAGTGGACAACATTCGTTCCTTAATAGTAATGAGAAACATCGTCACATGATCTTCAATTCCTCAATACCTACATATAAGTAGTATGTACCCTCGGTGAACACAAAGCTAAAGAAAAAGTTCTACTTTATTTAGTTATTGTTTCTCGCAGCAGGATCATCCTATGGCAACGAAAGCGTAGAAATGTCACCATCTCTAAGAAACAACACATCATTGGACTCTAAGTTCTTGAACCCTCAACATGTAGAGACGGCTATATCGAAGATCGTGACAAGTGAGGGGGCCTGGTTGACCCTGAACAGATGTGGGGTGGGTCTGTTCATACCTGATGGGGTGGTGGACACTGAAGAGCTGTTCACCATTGAGGTTGCAGACGAGGACTGGAACAGACCAATACTGCAAGAAGGTATTCTTTATTTTAATTTCCCATAAAATTGTAATAAGCAATAATGATGTTCCCAGGTATTTGAATTTAATGTTTCTGATTGTAGTCTTAGATGCTTGGTTAATATTCTAGTTAAAGATTTGTATTTGAGTGTTCCTTAAAACATTTATTCTTTCTTTAATTTAGAATTTTGAAGGTACATATTATGAAATGAACTTAAAGTTCTTATATTATGTTGTTCACTTTAGTAATAGTAGTAAAGAAAGTAAAATCAATAAACTTCAAATACTTGGAGTGTTTCGTAAGCAAGGGCTAGAAATAGGATTATCTGATCGCGACCCAATTCCAGCCAGACGGTGCTTCTTAAACCTACATCAGCAGTTATTAAAAGCTTCCCAGAATAAGGTTATTGACATAGAAGTACTTAGGTGGTCTGCAAGAAATAGCTTCCACTTTACAGAATAGCCGAAACGAAACCGTGACAGAGTGAGGTCATTTAATGGAATTTTAGTACTTATGCAAAGTAGGACGGATATGGATGTGACAGATTTGGAATACTTTTCAAGAATACCTTACCTAAATTTGAACTAAATGTTTATTACTACATTATTACATTGACAACCTCCGTGGTCGAGTGGCTTTGTACACCGGTTTTCAAGGTGTCGCCATCTCTGAGGTCCCGGGTTCGATCCCCGGTTGGGTCAATTTAGAAAAACGAACTTTTCTATATTGACTCAGGTCTGGGTGTTTGTGATACCACCGTTGTCTCTGATTTCCACAACACAAGTGGTTTAGCTACTTTCTTTGGAATCGGAGCAATGTATGTGATGTTGTCAAATATTTATTTATAATTTATTTATATTATAATTTTACATTTGACATATTTTTAGCATTTTAAATTATTGAATTGAGTAATTGATTGAAAGTATGACGTAATTATTGAAATATTAAATAGTTACGACATTAGATAAATACTTATAACAATGGATGTATTCATAATTAATGATTAATGTTTTTTTAGTATTAATTTTTAAGCTTAAATTTTATATTCACTAACATATTTCCACTCCTAACAAAGGCAGAATATGCAGGGCTTATATTAGGTATACGTCATCAATGTATGCTACCATATACTGGGAAATAAATGATTATGAATTAGTTTTTTGTGTTCGGGGACAGAAGATATTTGTATATTTTATAAAAAGTACTCAGAATAAGGTAGACTCTAACAATTAATGTAATAAAAAAAATGTCTCAATATGTTTGTACTATAAGATTTATTATATCAAAAACCACCGCAAACCTCATATTACTTGTATGAGTTAGGCTTAGGAAATCGCTCATTAAGCGAAAAAAACGCTCACAACGCGTTGTGGTCAGTACCAAAAATCCACACCGCGAAATTCGTGTCTTGGCTCTTACAAAAACGCCCGATGCGTTGTGGTAATTAAAAAAATACCATAAAGCAAAGCATCTAATCATCAAATCAAACAACCACAACGCATTGTGGCAATGAAGAAAAGTGTGCGGGCTTTGGTTCCCGCCCGCACTATACTTGCGTTTGTTGTTATAATATTATGATAATGGAAGTGAATTGTAGAGGACAAATTGACTACGGGTGTAGACAAAGTAACACAGCTTGAGTGGTTTTAGTACATGGTTTACTTCACAAATGCTATGTACAGTGAATATTTACAAAGATGAGTCACATTATATAAGGCAGGAATAATATTAGTTTACAAGTGGTAATAGCAAAATTGCAACGATAAAATTCTGTGACATCAGCCCGAATAACAGAAGTCAGAACAAACTTTTTCTTTTCTGCTTATTTAACATAGAGGAGTGGTGACCTCTTTGCAGACGCCACAAAAGCCATATGACGCGTTCTGAGCACTAGTTGTTCTTGGTGCAACAATTACACGACGGACAGGTTGTAACTATTTTAAGTAAGTAGTGTTTGACCTACAACCTCCCGATTTGGTATTTCAGTCTGCCTGTCGATTCTCTAACCAAACTCGAACCTCACTTCGAATCTCACTTCACTGCGCGGGAATTTTAAATCCTAAATGACATAATGTAGGCTGTTTTTTTATCACAAAAGATTTTAGATAGACTATACGGTAGCTACCTGAAACCTTTTGCATCGGTAAAGTAGCTTATATTTAGCTAATTTCTAACAACAAATTCACGCGAAGTGAAGGAAGTTTCGAAGTGAGATGCGAGTTTAGTTACAGAATCGCTCCCCTGGTGTCAAATATGCTTCGTTTACATTAAAATAGTGATATTAGACTGCTCGACCTATATTCAGACTTCGCTCGGTCCGACTATATAGAGCTAGTACTTTAAGTTAATCTCTTCGGAAATAGAATAACTTACCGTTTAATTGTCGGAAGTATATTTCGTGGAGAGTGATGGAGTATCAAGTAGGGGTCCTTGGTTATATGTATGAGTTTTTTACTTAATTAGGTATTCAGATAGTTATTAATGATTCTGATGTTATTGAACAATATTTTATGGTTTCAGAAACACTAATTTCGATAATTACTTTGCTTTATGAAAGATTATAGGTAAACTTATTAAATTTATATTGCACCTAATTTTCAGGATGAATTTTTCATAATTTTTTCTTGTGTTTTATGGGTTTAAATTTAGTAATAAACCGGAAATTTTGCCCTTTTTATTTAGATAATAACAAACCGCATATTTTACACTTTTTTATTAGATAATAAAAAAATAATAGCACAGTAGTGCTATAATTAAAAGTATTAGATTTGTAACTATGTTTGTTTTTCATTAACAGATGAAACTCAGCTCAGTCCTATCATCAAATGCGGGCCGAAGAACTTCCACTTTCGGAAGGGTATGGTCCTCACCTTCCCCCACTACGGTTCTGTCAAGAACACCAGCTGGCTCCTATCAGTTCTGCAGAGGTCTGAAGAAATCAACACGACGGAGTGGAGAAAAGTCCTTACGCTAGGGCAGGAAACCCCCGGGACTCCAATCTTTGCGCAAGTCGATCCCTCCAAAGTGTACCTCGTTTGCGAATTCCTAAACGACTTCGTCTTAGTTGGTCGCAGTTTCAGCGGGCTAGACGCTAAGCTCTTGAAGTCCGCCATGTTCATGGGTAAATCTGTAGAAGACAGCTGTTACAGTTTAAAAGTTCACGTGTTCTGTGATACTCCTTACGCGTTCTACAATTGCTTAGAAAACGAAAAAAGGCTTGGCTCTTCACTACTTTGCGAACCAAAGGCTATTTATTTCCAACAGAACTGTTCAGATTTATGCTTCAACATCAGGGAAGTGGGCGTGGGATGGAAACTACAGTGCGGAAACTATCAAGAGCTACCGTATTCCCAAATCTGGAAAATGAACAACAAATCCATGCACTGTGTTTTTGCGTTGCAACAGACAGATTCTATCAACTGCTTGGAACTCAATTTATGCGTCTATCAAAAGCAGAAGCAATCTAACTCTGTCAGTTTCAACCTTAAGACGAACGATTTAAATTCAAATTTCAGTTGTAGCAAGCGGTTTAGCTGCTCTAGCGTAGAGATGGGGTATTCCATCAACATTGTAGAGAATCCTTTCAACTACTCATCTTTGTCAAAAAAGGAGGGTTGTTACGACTTCGTTTATAAGAACAGTGCTATGTACAGAAGTAACTTTAGTACAGACAATAACTACAGAACTAATGTGCTGACTAAATCCGATAGGGTTATACTTTGTAAACTTTTAGACTCCCAAACAAGTAAAGGAAACGATTGGAGATTATTAGCGGAGAAGTTGAAAATGTCATCTTACTATTATTATTTTTCTAATACGTGCTCACCGACAGAAAATATATTGAATCTTTGGTTGTGTCGGAATAATGATTCGAACATGCTTGTCAATTTATCGAGGATATTCAGAGAGATGTCTCGAATTGATTGTGCCACGGTTGTTGAAAGAAGATGTTTTTCCAATTAAATCACAATCAATAAGTCCATCTTTCATTTCAACATTGTTATCGAATGGGCCCTTATAGATAAATATTTTGATTTCCTAATTGCTTCACAACGATAAAAAAACGTTTTATCTTCAATTAGTTGTTAATTAAATTCCATTCTAGTCATTGTATAAAATTATGAAGTGCGTATTATTCTTAAATAGAGTATGTTTTAAAAACATAAGCTGTATATAGATTATTAATGAAAAATGTTTGATAAGAAAGATATTAATTATAAGGTAGTCGTTCTGATTTTCGAATAAAGTGATTATTTCAAGCTATGTGTTATTTCATTCCTCCTCCTTATTAGATCTTTTATCAAGGAGTAATAATTTTTGATAAATATTTTTTAACAATAAATACTAAATGAATTCAAAATTTAATAAAAAAATAGTATTGTATAAAAATAGCATTGTGAATGCTATTTTTTATTTAAATTTTAAATAAAAATATTTATTTGGTCTAGGCTGTTACAAATACTAGTGAATGTCAAAGAAACTACTAGAAGAACTGAATGGACTATTTTACACATTACTAGCTTGCGCCCGCTACTTCGCCCGCATGGACATTCAGAAAATCTCAAGGGAACCTTTGACCGGGATAAAGAATAAGTATCCTATGTTTTAATCCAGGCTATCTGTGTGCTAAATTTCATTAAAATCCGTTCAGCTTTTTTTGCATGATTGAGTAACAAACATCTGAACATCCATACTTTCATGTTTATAATATCTGTAGGATAATTAAATCTATTATATAAAAATGAAGGGTGACTGACCTATCAACGTCCAGCCCCAAACCTTTGAACCTAGAAAGCTAAAATTTTGCACAAAAGTTTTCAATAGAATATCTATTGTGTCTCATTTTCCGGGCCTTGATGGGTTAATTTCAACTCGATACCTCCACGCGTTTCCGAGATAAAGGGTCTTGACGGACAGACAGACGGAAAACAAAGTGATATCAGAAGGGTTCCGTGAGGCACGGAACCCTAAAAAAGAAAGGCAATTTAAAAAAGAAATTGAGGAATTGTGTTAGTTGTGTGATACAACTAACACAATTCCTCAATTCAAAATCACGATATATTATGGAAATGTTTTTAAGTACAAATATGTAAAAAATCATTTTTCCTTGCATGTGACACAAATGTATGTCGAAAGATAAAATGCACCAGCGTCTAGCAAAAATATTCAAATTGAACAAATAGACGGGATCCTACGAGTGCTCTTCTTGCCTCAAAATGGTGAGGAAAATGTATTCGAACCCGTGTATGTGAGATGTAGAATACAAATGTCTGTCAGATTTCGTTCAGTACTTTATATTTTAGTGAATCTTAATACCACTTGGTATTTATGCTAACATAGGTGTTTTAAATTAGTTATTTTTACATATAATCATAACATTTTAATCTTCAAAAAAAAGATTAAAATAAATAAATAAAAGTGTTCAATCAAACGTGTGAAAAACTATACATAACAACAAAATTACGTAAAAGTACTTGATAGAGAAATTATTTATGGGAAATTTCATTTTCGGCGGTAGATGGCGCTGTACAAATTTGTCATATAAAATTACTCTATCCAATCTTTTTACGCGCTTTTTTTTCTCGATATAAAATGTTCGTGCAACGGGTATTGAACATTTCATAATTTCTTGGAATGGCTCTTTAGTTGTCAAATAGCTTTTCTTTCCTTTCAATTTTCTCTCTCACTTGTAGGTCCAAGTACATCTTCACAAGTCCTCGACCAAGCTGCTGCCATATAAATATTACAGAAAGCTCAAGGGTGCTACTTTGCTATTCAAGTCAGCATCGTAACAAATCATAACACAATCAGGCATTCTAGTCAAGACGTTTTCTGGTAAATAATTTGTAAAGCCCCCACGACACGGAGCGTTCCCACGGCGCTGACCCACATACACGGTGTTCAAGTATTAACACTGGGCTGTGCCTTGCGCACACGATTGCATTGTTTAATAATTGAGACCGCGTTCCGACTTACACATTGAATAGGGTTAAAGGAGGAGAGACGAGCGGGATTGAAGTTGGCGACTGAAAAAGTTTCGTTTACTTATACCTAGATGTATTTAAAAAAATGTTTAATAGTCTTGGCATCTATTTTTTCTAATAATAGCAGTAGTAGCGTTTCTAAACTGTTTACATTTGCCTTGTATCTCTAAGTACTGCCTAAATAAAAAATACCGGCCACATGTCGTGAAAGGCGTGCGGGACTTTTAAAAAGTAAAAATTTTTAAAAATCTTATCTATCTACACTCCACTCCACACTATGAGATTGACGAAAAAAATTCATCCCCACTTTACATGTAAGAAAGGTAACTAACTACTCTAAAAAAATATTTTCATCATTTTATTCTACCACTTTCTTGGCTTTCTAAAACTAAGGGCTCCTGAGCTATACCGCGGACGGAAAGAAAAACAGACAGACGGACATGGCAAAACTTTTAGAGTTCCTTGTTGACTTGACTAAGGAACCCTAAAAAGATAGATGAATTCAACTGAACATAGATACAATTTCCAAATTCAAGAAAACGCTCTACGTCTCTACCTTAAACCACACGCAGTACTTCAAGAGTTTCCATTCATTTTATTAAAGAAACCCTTTAATAAAGATGAAGGTGTTATGTGGGCATTTGGAATTTTGCGACCATTCGACTCGTCGGGAAGTTTGAACACGGTTCTTTTATTAAAGGGAATGGTTCGAAGTGCTATATCAAGTCAGCCTGGATCTCAGAGCAGAGATGTTTTGTACATTGAAACGTGAAGGAACCTGTTGAAAAAGACTTGGGAGAGAGGAAAACGTGTTCTGTTTTTCCTAAAACAATTTTGGTCTTTATTGTTAAGGTTTTGGTAGTGACGAGTACACATTATGTTCTAATAATACACTGTGTAGTTTATTATTTTTCATTAGATTAAGAGGTTTCATCTCGTGTTTATAAAATTTAACATTTTAATCAATCTTTTATTTAGTTCTGATTAATATTAAATAAAAAATTTAAAGAACACCCAACACAAAAAATCTCTAAAATAGTTAAAAATAAAATAAACTTTAATATTAATTGTACTAAGTAAGTAATATTTTATCCTAGGGTCATCGCGTCAGGTGGGGTACCGCTAAGTAAAGAATATCCCCTTTCTCATGATTGTTGTTGGTATCAATACCTCGAGCAAATCTGTGTATTTCTGCGTTACCCCGTCTGACGCGACGACCCTAAGATCAAAATATTACACTTGGTACAAATATTAAGGTATGTTTCATGTCCTTTTAATTTTTATTTAATTTTCATATTAAGTAAAAATTAAAAGGACATGATATTTCATATTTTTAAATTACTAGTAGAGTAGACACGCTTCGATTAACACTATCACGTCTTTCACGTAAATACTTTCGGGACGAAATCAATAGAAAATCCTGCTTGCCGAAATCCTCTAATTCTGATAGGCGTACCTAGCCATTTTCCACCACAGGACCTCGTTCATCAATCTATCTAACACCTCATTGAGACCATTCTAAAGAGCCCAAACATGATTTTTTTTATTCACAACGGGTTAGCGCTTTCCCTTCACCGCACCTGATGATAAGTGACGGTAAGGCCGAAGGTGGAAGCGCTCTACTCCTGGAATCCTCACCACTGTGGAGCTATCTTACCTCTAACTGCCGGAACACAACTATTTTTAAAATTTTGTTATGGCGTCAGACTTAGGTAAGATGGTGGTAGCTAGCCAGGAGGACTTAAAATAAGCCCTACCACCAACCAACCAAACCGAGTACAAATGTACCCCCTCCTGGGGATCAAACCCGGGACCCCTGCGTCTTACACGGGTGGGCGAACTACTAGACCGCAGAGGCGGTTAGATGCTTCATCTGCTTTGAGTTGCTGAGGGGTTGGGGATGCTGCAGCATCAGCTCAAGGTTACCATGTTATGGAAATAAAGTTCCTGTGATAGTAATTGGTCAGAACCTTTTGTCAAGTAGGAAACGACATCAATCAGCTGTGTGTTTGTATTCGTTATCTGTGTTATAACCTAGGTGACATAGGTCTTTCAAAAGGTCTTTCATACAGTCTCACACAAAGTAGGTATACTTCGAAACTGCGTTTAAGAACGCTTTCGCTGGAACACGGAGCGCTCACTAATTGGAGGGCACTTCCCTCAGGTACCCTCATCGTGTCTTGCGGTTCAAGAGTGAGGTTTTTCTCGGCGGTACTGGGTTCATTTGCCACGAGAGTTTTTGTAACACGAATACCGTTTATTTGAAGGACTGTTCAACTGATAGGAGTAGCTAATTTATATGTGAGAATAAAGTTTGGGCGAGTAATAGTTTGAGATAGTTTCTTTTATCACGAAATTGTTTGTCATTTCTTCAGATTGAATCCTGATAATTGATTTGATAATAAATACAGTGTCTATATTTAATCTTGACGAGAGCTTTCTAGAGAACTGCTATAGTATACCTATACATAGGCTACGTGTACACATTATGGCTTCCGAACTTACAAAATTATGCTTTAGGCCTTAAGAGTATTTTTTATGCGTGGTGAGCATTTATTCCGTCTTATACGAATTAGTTAACTTTATTATTATTAAACACTGTAATATTATTTATCAAGATGGATTATGTACTTCTCTAAAACAATTGACAACCGCCTTTTATAAATTGTCTATCATGGCCGTATGAGCGTCATTTGTTTTCAGCTAAAAACACGCAAGTACCCCACAATGCGCTCTCATCGTGCACAAAGACATAACAAATCGAGCTTTTAACGCAAGCACTCCGTGAGTGGGCACCTTTGTTTCCCTTTGTGGCACTTTACTGATATATCGGTTCATCCATAGGCATTTTTTTGTTTGAGCCATCGAATTATTATTTGATGGTTTAAGATAAATTTTTTGGTGTTTAAATGATATTTAAATGAGTCTGAAATCAAACTGTCTCAGACTGTCTGCTTAAAAAGGTTTAAAATCTTAAAATCGTCGAGCTGACTTGCTTTTAAGGTTTTACTTCACCAACTACTTTAACAGCCGATTAACTTTAACCGTCTGTTTTTGACATTTTTTCAATAAATAAAAACGAAATCAGCTTAATCAGCTGTTTAAATTTTGGTGAATTTCGGCTGAAATTCACCAAAATTAGTTGTAAAGTAACACTCTTAGGCTCAAGAGTGTTACTTTTACAACTAATTTTAGTTGTGCTGTCGTTACGAAGTAATAAACCTAAGAAAATAAGTAGTTTGTTTAATTTATTTTTCTATCCGCCTCAATTCCACCTTGTAGGGTAAAATCTTTTAAAAAAGAAATTATTTGTGAGAAACTTCTAATATTTCTTGTTAATAGTTTACATTTATTAGTTCCTTGCGGTATTTTTAGTAGTGCTGTTATACTTACAACAATCTGTTAACCCTTTAACCACCGTCGCTGTCGTATAGCTGAAACGAGTGTCGTTACGCGATGTGTCAGCTGTATTGCTCCGCGTTGACATATAACAAATCATGCTTTTAACAAATGCTCCGCCAGAGGTCGCCTTTGTTTCCCTCGGTACGACGCTGATTTATATCGGCTCATCAAATCAGTGACCCGTGAGCGATCCGAGCAGGCAGCTTTAGCAGAATCTTCTGACAAGAGATGATAAGTAGGTTTATGAGTTATGTAATGACGTTATTTTAAAAAAAAGGATAGGTATAATGTATAGGTGTACAATCATTTCGAGAAAGCTTAATTATTATTGTACTGTGTAAAAGGCGCTTTAAACCTCTTTTAAATGGACGTAGCAGATGATTTTTTTTTATGTATGGCAATGTCAGGAGTACATTGTCTAATTGGGAAAGAATTAGGAACAGCGAATCTGTGAGCTGTTAACACGAAACTGTATGTTTGTAGGATTCTGTGCATATCGAAAAAGTCGAGTTCAGTTTTTCCCGCCCACAGTTCGATTTTTCCTGAAGTTCGGAATTCACTTTCTCGGCAGACGATACAACATTTTTGGTCGTTATGTTAATTCAACCCTTAACTTTCTGCACCCAGCCGGTTTAATCGCTCGAATTTCCCCAACTTTCGGGAAGAAACTCCCAAATCGAAGGGTGAATAAATTTAAAAACCTCTTAACAACATACTTAGCGGGTGCTGGAAACTTTGCGCCGATGGTAATGTATTTTTTCTTAATCTAAGTGAGTGCTTTTCGGTATTTGTGGAATTTTTTAATAAGTTCGACGAACATAGGGTTAAGTCTTGATTTACTGACTGGTAAAGTATTTTGGAAATAAGGTCAAGTCAAACATCTTAACGAACTTTGATTAAGTCGCTTTCCTAATATGATTTTTTGTTAAAAGTGTTTTCCTACTGAAATATTACCAAATCAGTTATGCTACTCAAAAACTCAATCAAAACTTCTTGTCTTTCTATGAATCGAAAGAAATTTACTTTTGTTGTATTGTATCTCAACGTCACCGAATTCACACCACACTGGTGGTACAATACATTATGTATGTATTATGTCATGCATGGCAGATAGCATGACGAACCGAGCTTCATGCCTCAGCGCATTCCGGAAGGAACAGTCTCCGAAGGGGCCTATTTTGTAACAAAGGGACGGTGACTGGAAAAGTCGCGAGCTTCTCGTTTACGCGTGACAACCGATTCTGTCACTTTGTGAGCCGACAATGGAATGTGGCTTTTTAGGGGCCTCAGATGTCACACTTTAATACGTTGGTAGAGATAATCAGGCATTTTTAAGATTGCAAAATATGTTTGATGTTATAAATCTTCTTATGGAGAGGTAAAACTTAGATTTCCTAATAACTATATTCGAGAAAATGAATCGAAAGTAACAATATTAAGTTATTTCATTGCATGTATGCAATTAACTTAGTTTAGATACTACTACAAAATCTGACGAGTATTTTTGACAATATTTTGACATGATAATTCCTTAAAGAATAAACTTCAATTTTTGATAAGTAGTTACTTTAAAAAATACTTACTATTTACAGCAGACATCTAAACTTCTAAAGTCCTGCACGACTGCCAAGCTGCAGCAATGATAGACGAAACAACGAAAACTTGCTCTCCCCACATTAAATATTGATGAGATTCTACGAGCAGCGATTTTCGACATAAAGCACTACTATAACGTAGTTTTAAAATTCCAAATTGCGTTATTGGAATTGAAAATACCTGTATAACATTCTACTGTGAATGCTCAACTCGTAGTTGTGTCAAGACACTTTTGACATAAGTATAATGATACTTATGATAAGTCGTCATAACATGGATCATGATGATCTTCAAACACCTTGATCAGGTCAGCCTACAAACAGAAAATCTCATCAAAATCAGTCCATTTGTTTGGAAGCTACGATGCCACAGGCAGAGAAAGATACACACGTTATAAACCTCTTTTTTTTTCGTCGAGATTTAAAAATGGTAAAAAATAATCAAGAATAAAACAAATATAAGACAACATCACAAACATTGCCGCGATTCCAAAGTACGTATTAGCTTAAGCACTTGTGTTATGGAAATCAGAGACAACGGTGGTACTACAAACACCCAGACCTGAACCAATATAGAAAAGTTCGTTTTCTAAATTGACCCAGCCGGGGATCGAACCCGTGACCTCAAAGATAGCGGCACCTTTAAAACCGGTGAGCGAACCACTCGACCACGGAGGTCGTCAATTCGATCAAAATCTCCTTCCCGACTTTACAAAAAGGCAAGACGAGAATAAATTAAAATAACTTGGTCATTTCTGGCCATATATCTCTATTCCCATTTAACTCAAGTTAACAAATTCACGGGACTCCTTGCTATTACTTCCAGGACATAAAACTTGCAACGATAAATGATAATTATTTTATTGTTCAAGTGTTTCGATGTAGCCGAACAAAATATTAGTATCGCTTCCACATGGCCCAAGATAAGAGAGTTGAGCGATGACATTCTTATTATTGAATGAAGTATAGACAATAATATTTTTTTTTATCACTAATTCAAAATAATAACTGAATGACGTTATTCAATAATGTGTGAAGCTTAATTTTATATTGGTACACATATTAATGTTACTAAACTTTATACTAATACTTTGATAAAATAAAACATCAAGTTAAAGTTTACAAAACGAGAAGAGATAGAAACGGAAGTCAATTATTTTGCGATAGTACACTTTCATTTTGTCGTACTGTGAATTACCTCCTGTTTTAAACTTAATCATTATACATACACTAAAAAAGTATAGCCTAATCTTTAATAATTAATTCTCAAAGTCAAATAAATTTACATTTACATAAATTGATAAAAATGTTTCTGCTCTGAAACTTTTCATATAATCTTAAGCCACATTCCCACTGTCTTCGCGCTTGAGTGAGCACAGAGTTAGCAGCCGAGGGGAGCCGAAGGGAAACCGAGGGGGGCCGAGAGGAAGCCGGGCGAATTTGGACACTTTAATGCGAGTTCTGATGTTTTATGTTAATATCGACCAACTTCACCGATACTAGCGGTTCGATGGCAGTCTTAATTCGTGATTGACTGTGATTGCGGATTGAAAAGGAGATGAAATTCAAATATATTCTTTATATCACTAAAAAATATTTGTTCTGTGCTTTACTACGCTACTACGACAAGTAGTTTTTGAATGCTTGTTGCGCCAATTAAGGACACAAACACATTGTTTGTCAGTGAATAGGCCTGTGCCTATGCATTCATATCTGTATATGAATGCATCACTACGCATAAGATCAAAGAAAATAAAATTATTTAAAATACATATACAAGAAAAGCCTAAAAACACACTATTTTCATGTAAATCTTCTTGGTTCAAACCTTTTTCATCCGCAGCTACTGGACTGCTATAAATTATTATGGACGTCGTTTCGGACGCATGGGTTTTATATAAGAAACCGACGGTAAACTTTTATACCCACATAATCTCCATTTAAGGAAAGGTTAACATCAAAAGCATAAAAATTTATTTAGCCTCATTTGAATTTTTCGGTTGACATAGCCGGTTCATACATAATAAATCGCTCCTCGCGAAACACTAGACATCACAGAACCTTCCCTTGATCTCCTTGGTTTATTAAGTAACTCGATGAAAGGAAAGCTTGTTATTTTTATGAGAGTATGTCGAAAGAATGTTTGTTATTTATTAAAATCGTAGGGGTAAGTATAAAAAGATGATAGTTTTTTTTACAAATACAAATGAACATAAATCAAGCAGTTACATAAATGTAAACTTGCAATACAATTTCTTCAACCTAAAAAATCATAAGTGCATATAATACTTAGTATATCTTAGCAATCGTCTGCTACGAAAATCTCTAAAAGTCACACCACACCACACAATCACAGACAGCAGGTTGTGTGGTGTGGTGTGACTTTTAGAGATTTTCGTAACAAACCATTGCTACGATTCCATAGTATATCTACCAGCGAACTAAAATCAATAGAGATGTAATTGCAAAAAAATATTGCTTAAAAAATGCTAAAAAATGACAACTCGTACAGCATTTATTCGGGCCAGACACGCGCCCGGTGACAGACGTTAGCGTTCTTTAAAATAATTGCAGTTTGTATTGTAAAGAAAAGAGAGAAAGAGAGAGTTTATTAGAAATGTGAGGTCGGACGTCAACAAATGACCAAGGTATTTAAACGAGTACGTTCTTTTGAGTTGGCAATTATTAATCCGAACAGGTGGCATTGTGTCGATCCGTCGACACCCAGCCTCAAAGACCATAACTTGGCTTTTATTTATGTTTGGACAAGATTACTCTGTGAAGTCTTTTTTTTGTCACTCGGAATAAAACTAAAAAAACTTTGTTCTTGATTTCGATTTTGTTTTTTAAAGTGCGCGTGTGGCGCCGAGTAGTCGCCGCGTTTCTATCCCATGGCGTTTGCACTCGCCGGGTGAAAGGTTGGCTAACTTGGAAAGTGATACTTTAAAACCTCTTCTTCCCATTGAAATACGAAGTTATTTGGAATACTTAACAAGTATTTTATGTTTAACTTTATTCTTGAAAAAAGCAACTCGACTCTAACTACTCAGACGGGTAGCGAACCTGCCGATTGACAGACAAAAAACATTTGACTTTCCATACAAATGTCTGAACAGCTGATAGAGTTTTGTATGAATAGTCGATTATTTTTAATCTGTTTTCAGAAAAGTCGTAGAACAAATGTTGTTGTTTATGATGTTAGTAATCTACTCCTGCGAGGTGGTTGGTGTTTTCAAAATAACCCTGCATAATAGATGTTTGATCGCTTCAGTTTTTGAATTTTTTCAAAATGGCTGAGATAATGGGGAAAGTCATATTTCAGCCATTTCGAAAACGAAACGAGCGAGGTCTACTCAGAGAGCCTCCACTAGTATTTGAGAAGGTAGGTAGATACTCTCGAAATTTATAAGAATCATTTTTGCATGAATTTCTTCGATTCTTTTCAAATTCAATTTGACAATCGATTTATATGAAATAGCTAATTAAACTTTATATTTACCATTGAATTAACCAATTAAAAGAGCTATAGTGTGTTCAAAATTATTTAGTTTAAGTCCAGTTAAACAAAATACGATTGACAAAATTATTTTATTCAGGATAAAATAAAAAAGCTTGCTATGCTTATTGACATTCGTTAATGCGTTCATATTGCTACGCGAACGTATCGTAGCAGACGATCGCTACGAGTGGCTACGATTCCGTAGTATCTACGAAGCTGTAGGCAATTTAAATAGGTAGTGACAGAATTAAATAGAGAGAAAATACTTTGTCAAGTTATATGCTACTGTGACTCGGAAAAAGCTTTATTCTTGGTTTTATTTCAACGTTGAAATGTTTATTGTATATCTTTTTCGTCCCCTCGCACATGTTTAGAAGAATCCTCCCCGGTATTCCTCAAGACTAGCTTCGTACCCTCAGAATGCGTTCCTAACTTTGTCTCAGCCCCTCAGAGACGTTTTATATAATCCATTAAGTTGTCAGCAGAGATTGATATAACGACATCGCGATCGCATTACGTTACATCACTAACGACTCTCTGATCTTTAATCGTGGATTCAGCAGAAAAAATATTTTTAAGACTTTTTGATCAAGTTTCTTTGTTTTATCTCGCAAACATCATTAACATCTGAGACGGTGGAAAATAAATGGTTGGATATCCCATGTGAATAGATTAAAGCAAGAATTAAAAAGGGAGACATTCACTCAGCGTGATTAAATAACAGTTTTAGCGAAATTCTGCTAAATGAAACTTTAACGCAGATTTCTTAGCTTAGTCTTCCTTTTCTGTTCCCCAAAGCAGATTCAATTGGGAATTTTTAATTAATAATATAGGTAATATAACTAACTTATAACTCTGTACCTTCCGTGAAAAGAGGTATAACTCTAAAAACATGATTTTCGGGAAATTGACTTTAAAGTTAAAAAAAATCTCACTCTTCAACTGAGAATGATAAAATAAAATAAGTGCTTGTAGACTGTAGATGGTTAAGCTCACTTTGTTTTCTTGTATTATTTAAAGAGAAATGTCTTACAGATTTTTCAGTATTCATGAAATTAATTAGTTACATCACTAATCACATTTATTTGTTTTGTGTATATTGATTTAATAAGACTTATATCATTTTTCACCATGAAAATCTGCTTTCGTGTAAAATGTTAACTGACTTTATTTTTTTGTGTCTGTTTTTTCAATTGTATATTTTTTTTAAAGTTGTAGAACAAACATTGTTGAACACACTCTAAATGTTAGTAATTAGAGTTTAGTTTTGTAGAATCGTTTAAAAAAATCGAATTATATCAATTTACACAACTTTTTTGAAAACAAACGATGTGGATATTGTTATAACTTTTATCACAAACGATATAAATAGTACGTATACTATGTGAATAGTGATATAACTTATGATAGAATACTAAATAATATCATGAGGTAATGTTTGCTGTTATTAAAACCCAAAAATATTTCAGCAATTAATTACTAACACTTTGGTAATCATATAAAATACTAAATCTTGCTTCATTAGCGCTTAAATCAACTTGGATAAGCAGAACAATGTGTTTTAAATTTTGAAAAAAAAAATAAAAAATTTTTAAACTTAATGGTTTACTTAAACAAAACATAACAGATGTTTAGACTTGTTAAAACTGTTGTTGTATCGAAATTCAACGTAACATACTAAAGAATACAGGCTGGTGTTTAAACACCTACTCAGAGAAAAGAAAAAAAATATAAAAGTTTATTCCATTGAGCTGATCGGGAATTGATCCCATTGGCTTAATATTGACTTGACTACGGAGTGCTTCATGTAAAGACAACACAATCATCACTACAGTCATTCAGACTCAAACTTAGCCAACTTGTAAATGACAACTAGCAATAAACCGATCTTAAAAAATCCATTCATAAGTCCCATTTCCATTCAGTAGCAAATTAAAATAAATGAATTTACTCCCAAAATAGTACATTTAATGATAGTAAATAAATTATTCTTTAAAAACTCCCGACACAGAAAAGCTAACCCTTAATAAAAACCCCCCATACAAAAAAGCTAACTCTTAAAAAGTTAAATACAATATCATCATTATTATCAAGTCATAAATAAATCTATGGAAAAATCGTAGACGTCGGTGGACCGCGAAGTTAATGTGACGAGCTTACATGTAAATCCATTAACTTAGCGGTCCCCCGACGTCTACGATTTTTTCATAGATCTATTTAAGACTTGATGATATGATGACATTATTTTCATCTTTTTATGAGTAAGCTTTTTTTGTATGGGGGTATTTTATTAAGAGTTAGCTTTTTTGTATCGGGGGTTTATTAAATTTTTAATTTCAGTTTTATTTGAAGCTTTTTAAACTATATTTTTGGCGGCCATTATCATTGAAGTAACACGGTACCAAATTTTGAATTCAATTTCAAAAAGCTGATGAGTCCTGATTACCAATCTAGGAGTATAACCTAATCATCGAGACCATTCCAATGAGCCCAAACACTATACCTCTGCTGTATGTTGTTGAAGAGTTGGGTATCCTTCAGATTCTAGATGATGCCACATCATCACCACCTATTATACTTTATTCGCAATTTACTCATTAAAGACCATTTTAGTGATCCCAAACACGATATCTCTGCTGTATGTTGTTGAAGAGTTGGGTATCCTTCAGATTCTAGGTGATGCCTCATCATCACCACCTATTATACTTTATTCGCAATCTACTCATTAAAGACCATTCTAGTGATCCCAAACACTATACCTCTGCTGTATGTTGGTGAGGAGTTGAGTATTCTGCTGATGCTTAAGCTTCAGGTCATGGTGACCTTACCATGTTCTTTTAATATCATTGCAGTAACACGGTACCAAATGTCGAATTGACTGGACATATGGAACTTAGCCAGATCCCCTCATCAACTAGAAAAGAGCTGATGATCTTCTAACGGCTGATCAGGTCATGGTTACCTTACCATGTTCTTTCAATGTCATTGAAGTAATACTGTACCAAATTCCGAATCGATCGGACATAAAGAAGTTAGTCAGATCCCGTCATCAGCTAGAAAAGAGCTGATGATCTTCAAGCAGCTGAAAATTATCTTTCAAACAAAAAACTAAACCAAAATCAGTTTATCCGTTTGGGAGCTACGATACCACAGACAGATACACAGATACGTTAAACTTATAACACCTCTCTTTTTGCGTCGGGGGTCAAAAAGCAGTTAAAAACAACTCTTTTTCCACGTGTTAGTAAGACAGGCAATAATGAATAATAATAAACAAAAAATACGCCCGAATCAAAAAATACTATGTATTTTTAATTTCTTGTAAAAATAACGTGCAATGGTATAAAAAGTAAGTGTATATTGATACAATTCACTATTATGCATCGAAGCAATCTCACACTTATTTTAAGGAACATAGGGCAGATTTTCATCCCATCAATGACTTTAGCCCATTATTAATAAAATGGCACAATGTATTATACTTTGTGTAAAGTGATACAACTTACATTTCAATTCATCTTGTTTAGTGTCGCGGAGACTCTACTGATGTGACCGCAGCGCATGAACGTCGTCGGCGCAATACTGAGACAACACACTGTCGTATCCACACAGGCGCGGGGGAAGGGTACGAAGGAAGGGGAGGTCGCAGGTCGCGGGGGGTTTATTGGGCAGTTATATCATTTTACAAAATAAGTAATCAAACGTTTTACTTCGTTTATTCATAATATTTGTTGATATAAGTCAATTATATCATTTTACACCTATCCCAAACCTATATGTGATTATTGATTTAACTTAATTTATATCGATAAACACAAAATAAAACTTGATTATTACTTCATTTTTAATGCTATAAGTCGAGTTGAATCAATGTTCACAAACTAGCATACTGTGAAATTATATGTGTGTATTGATATAATTCTAGATAAATCACTACGCACAATTTAAGTCAGTTGTTATTGAATTGTGTGTAAAGTTTTAAAACGAGTTATATTTCTAGACACTAATTTAAAGAGAAATAAGTTTCGGTACACATTGTTTTAACTAGAGATATATTAATATACACATTTTATTTCAAAAAAATCATAGAAAAGCAAGCACTTATATTACTATGCACAAAATTTATCTCTGTTCATATAAGTCGTAAAAATACACCGATTAGACACAAAAATAGCTAATTTTTCGATGACTTGAATAGTGAAATAAATTCAAAATCGATATAACTCGAGTTAGATCAGTTTTCACAGAAGGTACAGAACTGTGGTTGTACTCAGTACTATAATGAATGTTTATAATATGAAAAACTTTTTACAACTGTTTGAAAAATCTATTTCTAATGCTTACGCCCCATGACACATATGTGTATCTGTAAAATTGATTTACTCACACAACTTTTATTTGTAACTGTAACTTAATTTGTTTTAAGCATCTCTCGAAGAGCGTGTGCATAACTCTTTACAACCATTAAGTAGAACATTACCTAAACGACGTTCGTACATTCAAACTGGCGAAGTAAGAGTCGTATTCTTGTGAAAAGTGTTCAATTTCTAATTGTTAATGTAATCCACTGTCACAGAAATTCAAAACTTAGGTACATTATGGTAATTGACTACAAAAACCATTGTTTTTAAATAATTTTATCTCCTTAACTGTTAATAAACATGTATTACAATAACAATATTTTGACGAATTATTAATTTGGATTTAAAATACCACTGAAATATTGATATCCGACTGATATATTAACAGACGACCTCCGTGGTCGAGTGGTTTGTACACCGGTTTTCAAGGTATCACCATCTCTGTGATCCCCGGCTGGGTCAATTTAGAAAACTAACTTTTCTATATTGGCTCAGGTCTGGGTGTTTGTAGTTCCACTGTTGTCTCTGATTTTTATAACACAAGTGCTTTAGCTACTTATGATTAAGGTGAGACCGTGTTTCACTGTCGTAAGGTATAGCTGGCAACACGCACGGGTCATAGACTTTTGTCTTGAGACACTATTGTTTGCGTAATAACTGTCTTAAAATTTTGATAACTTATTTATTTTGGTGCTTGTATTGAACAAAACTATAAAGGTACCCTAAAACAAATGAAAGTAGATTTCTTTCGAGTTCAGGAGCAATTTCGCTGGTCTTCTCGGGCAATAAACATTTAAAGAACTGTAAGGCCGTGCCAAGGGGCTAGGAGATGAAAGTAAAGGCCCCTTGCCAAGAGCTGGCACTCGCACCGGATATCATTATTGGTGAACATCCGGTTATCGTTTCGCATTGAGATTAGTATCTAAAATTGCAATTAGTTTTCTAAGTGGTGACAGCAAAGACTTCTATGATGTATGACAGATTTACTATCTACATTAAAAAGGAGAGCAACTATTTTGAATTCGGTATTGATTTAAATGTAGTTGGTTGTCAAGCTGCTAAATCTAAAAAAAAATATTTAACTGAAATTTTAATTTGCCAAAGATATTTTCAATCAAAATTACTTATGTTATTTAATGACGGTAAAGGATTTACTCACACATTTGAAGCTATTTTCTGAAAACAACATAAATGCAATGAAGCAACACCAACTTGTATTTATTAATATATTGTACAATATTTTGGATTTTAAATTGACAGTAAGTTTTCTTAATAAACTTTATGTCCCCGCAATCTCTAACACGTTTTAGGTTGGCTGGAAGAAAGCTCTTTTAGAGATAATCTCTTGTGTACATTTTTTAATTATTTATGTGTAACTGTTTTTATGCGTGCAATAAAGAGTATCATTATATATCCAAAGTTGAAAATATAACACAAATATAAATCATATCTGGAAGCTATTCACCGTTTTCTGGACGCCATAGCAATAACAAAAGGAGTCGGGTCAGACAACATTGTTACCTACAGTTACTTTCTATAAAAAGAGTAGTAAACACCACAATGACATGTTAAAGAGTGCTCGCGTCACTTTTTGTACGGGTTACAAACATCCGATGCCTCAGTAATCCTTTTGATGGCAGGGCTATACAAAAAATAGCTATTTCACTTGGATGCATACAATCAACATGCAGGAAGCAGTGAACTTTTGAAAAATTTCCGCCATATCCAGCCATACATAGAATATACAACTGTAGAAAGGCATCATCTAACTCCATACGAAATTGTTATACTTAAAGCCACAAGATTCGCAAGAACATAATATTTTATATTACAGTAGATAAAAACGCGCATAAAAGTCTGTTTATACGACCGCATCAATTATCAATATCATTCTTTCTCTCTCTCTTTGAACTCACGTTGAATTAATATACAACCTGCACAGATAAAGAATGGGATTAGAAAAGGCGTCGTTCATATTCACTTCTGGCTCGCACACTAAACGCCCCACCGCACCGCACAATCGCTCTCTCAGTCACACTCGTGGTAGTAAGCGCAATGAGCCGCCATTTTCAATCCCATTCTTTATCTGCGTGGGTTGTAATTATTTGTATTTACTAGCAGATAACTTATTAACTAGAGGCTCTGTGAGCTGTAAACCTCGCTTCAAAAATCTCTGCAATTTTGAAAATTTAAAAATTTCTCGAGAATCGGTTGAGAAATGCAACCTGTAGAAGAGAACAGACGGACAGACATACGAAAACATTTTGTCCAAGCTGAAGCAGAGACGCTTCGCGTTCGCTTGGTCAATTAGGCGAAAAATAAATATATGCAGCATGGTTCTTGATTAAGTCAATATGTATGTTGTCTGTTGCTCTCACACACTGAGACTTCTGCGCACTTTTACTCTATGGCAGTCGTTTTTCCGCTTGAAGGGGGCCGCTAGGGTGACAATGCGTCGCACTCTGGAGGGGAGAGGGGGGGTTGTGTTTGTGATGTTTCCATTTTTCACTCACTTTACATATTTTATACAAAATCCATTGAATAGCAGCTTGATGGAATTGATGGCCCAATATCGTGATTATGGATTTTACTCATACGCTTTTAAATATAGAAAAAGCAAGCTATTTGGAATTATTTTTATTTTTTCAGTTAAGTATTATTTTATTATTTTCATTTTTCTTTAACGCCTTAAACAACATGTGGATAAATCGTAGAAAATAGAATAGCATAAATATAATGATTGTGTGTCGATCATAAATTAAAGAAAAGAAACAAAATGGCTAAGTAGTTACATAATTATATACACTTCCAAGACTTTCGCGCGTACAGTTCATTAGAAATAAAACACTTTTTACGGATTACAGCGCGTATATTATTAATTCAGATGTTGTTTTAGAATTATTTTTTAGTTTGTATTAATTAGGACTGCGTCTGAGGTCCTCCCGTGACCGGGGGCCCCTGGAAAGGTGTAAAAACGTCGGGAATTCTAAAAACTAATTAATACAAACTAAATAATTCTAAAACAACACCTGAATTAATAATATACGCGCTGTAATCCGTAAAAAGTTTTTTTATTTCTAGTTAAATAATTGTATTTGAACTCTATAATTTGAAATATAATACATTTGAATCTTACATGTAAATCTCGAAACCCATGCATCAACGTAACATATCTCACTTCTCAGATTTTGTAGCGATTACGCCATTATATCTTAACCCTCCGAATGAAGCGGAGGTACTGCGGGACCCCTAATCGTACCGGCCAGTATACAACCCAGCGCTAATTGTTTCCGCGCAAACCCGACCGTATCAATTTTCGAGCAATTTTCGCCGAAATGAGACGAAAAACGATGTGGGTTGGAACTGAACTTGGTAGCCATTTAATTTTTAAAACGTTACCTACTTTATAAACTTCTAGCTTTTTCTTTCGTTTTATTTTCAACGGAACATTTTCCGAAGTACAAGATACATTTTTGAAGACGAGTGCAATAAAACCAACGATTTTAAGTGCACTCCAGTTTTTATTGTTGCGGTGGCACGAGGTATTGTTGAACTGAAGGTTTTATTGCCGATTAAAATCAAATCAACATTTTTACTGCGTACGTGTCCTGAGACGACTTTAACGGCTTCTTTCAGCGTTCTCGTTTCAGATTTTCAATGTTTTATTACTGTAGATTTTTGACGGAAATGAATTAATGACTTACATTTGTAATGGCAAAAAGAGAATATCTTATTTTCCATTGGTGAAGTGACTTAAGTTGAATTATTGGATGAAAACACTGATTCTACTTGTACTCTATAATCAGGTAGATGAAATTCAAGTTAAAATAAAGTTGACTTTCATTGCACTAAAAACAAAATGATATACTCCTATGAATACATATTCTTTTTCTAAGATTTTTATCCAGTTAGGTTATATTATTTTTTAGCATGTTAATAAGGGTTACCGTGCGACGGTCACAGAATCCAAAATCTATCAAAAATGATAATATAACATTTCAGATTTCTATATAAACTGTAGATATCACTGTACCTAATGTCTAAGCGTCCTAGTAAAACTTTATAACGACGCTTCAAGTTGTCTTTGTCTCGTTCAAAGGATCTATTCGTGTGTAAAACTATAATGATCGGGAACTCCGAGAATGATGAATAGAACTCAATTAATCCTTACTCGGAACAATGGGAGTGAGAAATAATGGACTTAATTTATGATTGGATTTATTGATTCATTTACCTATGCATATTGGGAAAGCTAATCTAATTCAATCATGCTTTTTTTTCACAATGGGTTAGCGCTTGGCCTTCACCTCACCTGATGTCAAGTGACGATAAGGCCGAAGGTGGAAGAGCACTACACTCGGTATCCTCACTACTAAGGAACTAGCTATCTTACCTCTAACTACCGGAACACAACTTTATCATCATTTTACAATTTTTAATACAGTTGCTCGAAAATGTGTGCTTTCGATAACAGTACAGCGTGCGGTATGTTGATTTTACCGCACGCCGTGCGTTTTTGTTTACGGTTTTTTTTTCAGAAGGTACCTATAATGTTTTCTCGCAAATATATTAAAAAACGTAGTATGGCACACGGTTGTTAAGGTTTTTAAAACGTCCTTACCAACCTTGTATCACAAACTACTATATAGGAACTATTATATTTTATAAAAAATAAATAACATTTTATTACCAACCTTGTATCATAAACTACTATTTCAGGAACTATTATATTTTATAAAGAAATATATAAAATGCGATTGGATATTAATTGCCATTTAGCAGTTCAAATTCACAATAATCCAATTACCTTAACTCCAAATCTCTCAACATAAAATCGCTTCATTATTCAACAGTTTCAAATCATCCGTAGCAAAGTTAATATCAGTTAGAGTTCCAGTGATTCCCGGATAAGGCTTTGATCTCCCTCAGCTAATCTGCTATGGAAGTACCGGCCACTTTTATTAAAGTCAATCGTCTTAAGAATTTAATTATTTTAGGGTACGAAGAAGCTGTACAAGGAGCGGATAAGACGACACGGTCGAAATAAAAGTGTAATTGGCTGCTTCAGTTTGGAATTTAAAGACAGATTAGTTGCAAACATAGGTAAAATTGGAACTAACATAAAATTTAAATTTGTTAGGAAGCTAAAAAGGTTCGACGTCTCTGCTTCAGCTTGGGCAATATGCTTTCGTGTGATCCGTCTGGTCTCCTCTACAGGTTGCATTTCTCAACCGATTCTCGTGAAATTTTGTGAGCAGGTTCGATTTCCGTTTTTTAGATTTCTTTTGTCGATTCAGTTTTTCGAAATTGTTCATAATGTTTGATCTTAAAGAGCCTCAAGTTTTTTTATTATATATATATTCATAAGAAAAATATATATTTATTCATTTAAAAGCCGTGTTTTTTTAACTTAAGAGCTTCATATCCTACCTAAAAGGTAATTTGAAACATAACTTGCAAACTTACAATTTAGTATCATGGCTTTACCTTTACTTACCCTTTTAACACACATTAATACCAACGCGAATATTATGCCCCTCTTTTAACACTCATTCGCATACGCGAATTCTAGTCCAACTGTTTCTGTACTGAGGGCCTACTCAAATGGTCATTCTACTAAAATCAACGCTAGTAGAATAAAATGACAATGTATGGCATTGACAGGAGCTAAGCGTCAGCTTATGTCATTCCCATACATTGTTATTCTATCCTACTAGCGTTAATTTTAGTAGAATGGTCACCAAGTACGATTTTTTGTTAACTATTTCTGGGCAAACTAACTTTAACATACATACAATTTCATTCCCGTTTCTATCACCACAACAAGCAATATACAACAATAGTACACATACTACTCCCAATGATTTCTGTCACTTCATAAAAATACAAAGCTATTTTCATAGGTATAACAACACCCAGCCGTCGGCTAAATCGTGTCTCTCGCAAATGGAGCCAATCAGACACCTGAAGAACTCGGGCTGATCGAATGTTTGCAGCCTGCAGCAGCAACTGTAACGATTGAACTTTAAACTTAGTGAAGTCTTTAATTGGACAAATTCGTGAGTGCAAATTGTTTTTAATTTCGTCGACATAATTATAACGTTAAATATTAGCAGTACGCCATATATGAACTGCGGTTTAATATAATATTTTAAGAAGAAATATTTTTTGTAAATACTTATCCGGGGTTATTGAAACAGGTTTTTATATGTACAGTCGAGTTCATTTTTAGACTTTTATTACAAAGGCATAAAGGTTGATGAACTGTTAAACATGCATACATATTATTGAACTCGACTGTACTTATATGAATTGACGAATTAAAGAGAACGAGTGATCCACAGCTCGTCACGGACTAAAAATAACTTATGTCAATCGTTTTTCAACTCTATGGTGTCGAAATCTTAAAAATCTGCTGTGATTTCTGAAAGTCAGTCTGAATGAAAACTTTATTTTTTCCACGTTTACTTACTAAACTTATTAAACTTCATTGACTTATTTGAATCAAACCAGTACGTACATTAATTAATGACAAAATATGAAAACTTTTGAATAATTTCTTCAGTTTACAGCCTTCAAGTAGGTACTTATTAAAATCCCAAGCAGTTTTTGACATGTCGCCCGCCTTGGTGGGTAGTTTGTCATGCAGGGCCGATACATCATATTTAGCTGGCGATCAATCAGCCCGTCCATTACTCAATTAGACTTCATGATGGATGTCAGGGGACCGGCAAATCTGTACCGCCTGTTATTACACACTGACAGTTAAACGTCGCGTTTATGGTTCTGATGGATATAAGAAGTTTTGTTCCCACCTGGGCTGGCCACTACTGGGCACTTCTACCGTAGAACTAATGATACTTATTTTTTCTCATTAGTGCTACGATTAAAGTACTAAATCGTGCTAGGACTAATGAGAAAAAAGTCTCATTAGTTCTTCGGTAGAACTGACAAGTAGAACGAATGGGAACATAACTATAAGAATGCAGTTTGACAGTTCATATTGGACACAAGAGAAAAATTGCCTCATAACGGTTAATAAATCCAAAAATATAATCCTAATAAAAGCCATATAAACGATAATAAGACTGCATTTGGGTACAAATTACAAGGGTATAACTCTTGTTTACATTTTATTAGTACCATGATAATTAGCCAATGTTTCTCATAATTACAATAAGAAAAAATGGTATTGCTAATTTGTCCTAAAAAAAGAATTTGCTCTTATATTGCCAATCATCCATATAATAGCTTACAAAACGCTGTTATAAGTGATTTTCCGCTTCTAGCAGCATGTGTAAAATTAGTATAGGCAAGAACTTTATTTGAGTATAGGCCTCTGACTACTTTCTGATCCAAATAAAAAAAAAGCTACGAGGAAACACGAAGAGTGACGTGAATGGAGAATATTGTTATAAGTCAAAATATAGCACCAAATACTCTTGTTTATTATAAAATACTTATCAAGGTTAATACGATGAAATCTATGTTGAAAATTATTTTCATTGCAAATTAAAAAATATATATTATAATATGGTTAAAAATTTCAGTATAAGAACCATTAGCAAGTGTACTGACATTATAAAACACAAATACGGCGAAGGCCCTTATAAATGCATTAAATATTTCTAACGCTCCGTCATATTGATTTGCTTTAAAGTAGCTGTAAGATGTACAACTATAAGGGTATTGGCCACACACAAACTTTATTAATTTTTAAAGAAGTATGTGGCAAAAGCGACTACAAGCTCATTTATTATATGGCAAACAGTACAACATTGTGTTTCTATATGGCTAATGGTTTCATAAAAACTATAGAAATCCGACTAATAAACGTTAATAAGATTGCCTAGCAAGAGTAAGATACCATATTAGCAAAAAACACTTTAGCTTGGTTTTATAAGGAGAAATGGTAAAAGTAGTGCGTTAATAAAACATGTATAAGAATCCTACCCTTATAATTCTTGAGTTGGGTTTACATCATCATACCACAGCCTATAGAAACCTTCTATCATACATACAATACAATACATAAGCTCCGATAGATACCATAAAGTAAGTAGTTAAAGCACTGCACTTGTGTTATGGATCTGAGACAACAAGTGCAATTTTCTATTCGCTCTGCTCGTGCGAATAAACTGCACCTTAAGCAGAAAGTACGATCTCTTCTCACCAAAGTAAACATTTGGCTAAGTAATTAGCGGGCCACGCCAGTGTCTGAGAGCTCTGCCGATCGCGAGAGCAAACAGCTACGCGTCGCCAATTAGCACTGGTTTAGCGATTCTGCAACTTCCCGCGATTGTAAATCGATTAAGAATATTAAGAATAAGGAATTCGAAAAATGTGTACAAAAAAGTGCCTAATCATAGATTGTGAAGCAGGCACCTATTTTAAAACAGTTTAAAAATGGGTTAAGTTGATAAGAAAGGATAAATATTTAAAAAGGAAATCTGTTATTGGCCTTACGTATTGTCATAAGTACTTTATGGCGCTGTTGATTTTCTTAATAAGTAAATAAAAAATAAAATAAATATAAAAACCTAATAATATTATAATAGAATAATATAAACAAGTACCTATTGTAATGTTAATAATGTTTTCAATAAATAAATTACCTCCAATATTTTTTATTCCAACACTACCTATTCCAACACAATCTCATACTTGACAGCTAGTATCTTAAATAATAAATAATAATAATAATAATTAATATAATTAAATAATAATATTCAAAGATAATCCATGCTCAAACCTTTCAAAATATTTGTCTTATAATGTTGAATTTTCATGAATGGTCAAAAAAGAAAAGATTTGTATTTACTTTTTTTCTTTTTCAAATAACAGTTACCTAGTGAATGACCCCCTAAATAAGCTAGGGCTAAATAGGCTAGGGCTAGGGCTAAAGTTAAACAATTACTTTATGATACGATTTGTAAACGAGCTTTAGCTAACTTTAATACAATACTAAAAAAAAATACGACTCGCACCAGATTCCCGTCCGAGAATATGATTTGGTGCGAGTCGTATTTTTTCTATATTATTTAGTATTGTATTAAAATAGCATTGTGAATGCTAAAATCTCAAATTTAAAAATTTGTCTGTATTTTATTTAAAATCTTTTATTATTAACCTGCACTGTAAATCAGCTCGTTAGTAAAGAATGCATAAAATCAGGTTCAAAGGTAACTGTTAACCACAAAATGGGCGCTACATACTTGTTATACTTATAAATATTATGCCCATAATTCGCCAAAGCAAAAATTTCGCTACTCGGCTTTAGGAATTTTGAAACAATTTGTAAAAGTTTGTGAATGCTAATTTTAACAGCAAATAAATGTTTTGGATTTTTAGCTCATTGCTTTGACATAACATGCATTAGGGTCTGGCTAGGGGTGACATTATTCCGTTTCAACATTTCGATAGCAATCTATTTTCTCGTTTAATAAAAATGGTACAGAATTTGTATCGATCAATCAGAAAAAAGCCTAATCTGTTAATTTATCCTTTTCAAAATCAATTTTTAAAAATTATTTTTATTTTACTTTAGTGATTCTTTCAAAATATTTTTTGTATTACAGACATGTAGTATGAAGGACGTATTCACTATGTCCGTCTGACTACATTCTAGTATGAACCTCACACGTACCTATTTTACTAAAGGCTAGTGAACATCAGCCGTTTTTAATGTCCCCACTGCTGGGGCACAGGCCTTCCTTATGGGTGGATAAGGACGATTGGTCATAACCCACCACGCGGGCCCAATGCGGATTGGTGGATCCTAACGACTACAAATGCAGCCGGTACCAACGGCTTAACATGCCTTCCGAAGCACGGAGGAGCTCGAGATAATAAATTTTTGGTCACCCATCCCATGACCGACTCTTGCGAATGTTGCTTAACCTCCGCCATCGCTGGGTCAGCCGCTATACTACTGCGCCACCGAGCTCCTAAACTAAAAGCTTGTACTATAATGTATTCCGTACTATGGGTAGGCTTATCATGAGACTGATCACAGTCGCGTCGGACAGTCCTACACAGATAAAGAGCAGACCACAGGATAGTAATATCGAACAGATTTAATAAGGATCTTTTTAAATTGAATGATTGGAATGTAAATACCATTGCGTTCGAATTAATAAAGACAAAATTCTCATACATCTATTAATCGAAAGCATATATATTTAAAGAATGGCTGTTACTAATACATGGGTACTGTAGAGTTCGTATATGTTTCCGAACTGCGAGCGCCTTTTAAAATACTATGATTCGATGTGAAAGAAGAGCACGCCGTGCGTAGGCGGACGGTCACCGATATTGATTTTGTTAATTGGAGAAAATGTAAAAATGGTAAAAATAAATATTAATTATTAATTTAAAACGTCCTTCTTAAAATCTACGCCCCCACAGCACACACTCGTAGTAAATGGTAGAGACTTATATAAGATACTGACTATTTTTTTCTGTTTTTTTTTATCGGTATCTTATCATTATTTTGATAACCTATTCACAGCCTCTCCGTTACCTCATTGGTTGTTGTGTGTTGTCTGTATTTTGTCTTCTTGTATCTCTGTTCGATAGATCGCTGCACTGACTCCAAACTAATTGAAATGACACGTGGCGCGCCGTCCAGCCTCCTTTATTTATCTCATCCTTGTTGTTACCTTACTTGTTTTGGCTGTCTATATAGAGGAAAAAAGCGTTTTACGAAATGGGAAGGATGAAATACAACATCATGCGCTAAAATACGAATTACCTAACAATAAAGTCTTATAATGTTTTAAATTTCCATGGTTTTTGACGTTATTAGAATAAACTATATCGGGATTTACACCATGTACCTGTTTATTTTTGAGACTCCGATATTTCGGCGCAGTTGCATGCGCCATGGTCACGGAAGAACTGTCGATTGTTGCGTGTGGGTAGATGTTATTGGCAGACAAATCGGTCTACCCTCCGTCTAAGTCTTTTATTATTACGCTCGATACCAGGTACATGGTGTAAATCCCGATATAGTTTATTCTAATAATAAAGTCTTATACAATACTAAATAATATACTAGAAAAAATTCGACTCGCATCAGATCATAATATTCTCAGATAGGAATCAAACCCGCGACTTTTGGAAGTCCGGTCTAATGCTCTGACCGCTGAGCTAGTGACTTAGCTTAGTGACTCGGTAGCTCAGCGGTCAGAGCATTGGACCGGACTTCCGAAATTCGCGGGTTTGATTCCCGTCTGAGAATATGATCTAGTGCGAGTTAAATTGTTTCTAGTATATTATTTAGGATTGTATAATGATAGAATTATGAATGCTAAAATCTCAAATTTAAAAATAAAATTCTTCTCTTGATTATTTATCATCGTTGACGAAAAACACTACGCTACGTATGCGTTATACTTTGTCTGAAACTAAATACTTAACTGTTTGATAGTTTTTTGCTTGGAGTAAAACCAAACCATTTTTCCAACCGAAAACAGCTTTAACCCAAAGATACCATAACTAAGATAAAACACAAATCTGATTGAATCATTTTGCGGACTGAGGGTGGATTATGCCTTCTATATTATTACAACCCTCTTCGCACATAATCTGCTGAACTGAGTCAGCGAGAAAATGATCTGTGGGTTCGAACTAGAAACCTCGTCAGCGAATAAAATCTATACCAAAACAGATTCCATGATATAATTTGCTATTTCAGAAGTGGTGAGTTCAAGGTATAAGAGACTGGGACTAATTATCATTAGGTTAAAATAGGTTTAAAAAAGATAAAAACGAATGGATTTTCCATCCTATTACTAATACTGTAAGACTAGATCCACATTTAGAAAATAACCTATACCTAAAGTAAATAAAAAAATATGTTTTTTTCTAAAACGGGATGATTAGTAACTAACTTTTACAGATACTAGCGCATTGTTTAATAAAGTACACAAATGGGATTTTATATATATCCTGATAAGTAGTTTGATTGATGACAGATGATTTGGACCACCTCTTCAAAGGCCGTGGTATCAGAATCACTATCAGCAAAATGTTTTCATTTCAATATTTAATACGAGTGAAAATCTAAGAAGTGTATAATTAATTAGCATTTTTTCTGATGTTTTGGACACCTCTTTAAAGGCTGTGGTCACAGAATCACTAATCGTAAAAAGTTTTTATTTCAATGATTAGTACGAGTGAACATCTAAAAAGTGTTTAACAACACTTAAATCTTGTTCCACACTCCTGTTCTAATTAGCAGCGCGGGCAGAAACTTCTGCGCCATTAGTGGCCGCGGGTCATTACACTCCTAATTGCGGTCCACGCTGTAGTGACGCTGATCGCCCTTGCTTCTTCACACTACACACAAGGGAAACTTTTGGTTTTCATTACTATAGAAAATCTATAAAGGTTACAAAGGGAACTTTCTATTTTTTAAATAAGGGAGGGAATAAACAATTGAAGACGTTCACCATTTGCTGGCGGAGTGTGCCCAAAACCAGAGTATGAAATGAGAGGTAATGGCAGAACTAAACTTAAGTGCAAGAAATGTAAGCATGTTCTACAGCATTCTGTCCTCTCCCACGGCCAGCGATGAGGCTAGAATTTTATATGTTTTCGCTCTTAATAGTGTAGCAAGTAGAGTAATAGGATAGGTAGTAGGTGTATGTAGATAAGGTCATGATCGGGCTGACATGACTTTAAGTGTCAAAAGCCCACAAACAATAAAGGATAAAAAAATAAGGGAGGGAAGTTTCATGCTTTTTTATGAGTAAAACAAAAAGTATGCTTTTCATCGCGCGGGTTTTAATTTTAATCAATGGATCCGGCCAATGGCAGTAATTTAAGCAAGACCTTGTCATCTTTACATTGAACACCCACTCGATTCCCAATTTAGGTTTGCAAACTGCTACTGATTGGTGAACAAAGTTAAATAGAACTTGATATTATCAGTGGGCCTACTCAAATGAACATTCTATTAAATTAACGCTAGTAGACTAAAATGACAATGTATGGGATTGACAGGAGCTAAGCGTTGTTATAATCTGCGCGCGATGAGAGTGCGATTGAACCTTCTCAAAGTAAATAAAAAATTGACTAATTAGTTAATTTGAATTTAATTAATCAATGAATTGTTTACTTGTTATCTTGCTTGAAGTGACACCGTGTTTTTGAATATCCCTGTGGCTGGTCGGCGAACAAACGTATCTCAGTTTGCCAAGGTTCCATCCCATTCTCATCGCGCGCGGATTATATTCTATTCTACTAGCGTTAATTTTAATAGAATGGCCATTTGAGTAGGGGGCCTGTTCCTGTTAAATTTTCTCGGTGTAAAAAATATCGACAATGGTTATTAGTGGTAGCGTCTCCGGCACTTAGCTACTGTCGGAGCAGGTTTCGATAAAAATATTTTTGTTAACTTATTTAAAAGTTAAATGACCTCTTCGTATTTTAGTATTCAACAGTACTTTACTAAATTACGAGCTCATCTGAAAAATTCCCGTTGACCAGGCCAGTCTGACAATCTGACCACTGGGAAAACTGAAAGTAAGGGTTGTAACCATTACCTTGTACTATTATGTAAATTCTGTACCCTAACCTGAAAATCAGAGTCTACATGATATAACACAGTTTTCACCTCTTCTTAAACAGATGCTTATGAGTAAGTTATACTTTCAATATTTAAATAGTTTCTATGTGGTTTCTAGTCAGCTGGTCAGCTTTTCGGGTCATCCGTTCCGTCTCACTGCAATTCTCATTAATTAGATGACGCGTCATTAGCGATCCGCGTAGACCGCAAGATGTCATACACCTAGTTGCAATAATGCCTCGTAAATTAACCAATTTGCAGTAATTGTGTTTGTAAATAGATTGTACGATGCGTCGGCTAATTGAAGTGGATGGGCCGCTGGTTGTATTAATCTGTGTTGATGATTTGTTCGGGCAACACCATTCACAAGAATCTGCGTCCACCGGAACGTACACGAACAATCGTTGGCTGCGCGTCAACCAATAACAAGCGCGGTGACCCTGCTGCATAAAAAGAGCGCCAATCATCTTCTTTCCCGCTTTTCGGTGTACAATTCAAATTATCATACGAACTTTATCCATATTATTTTACATACATTTTCGCTATTTACAAATTTAATGTTTCAATTCACAAATTTCGCAATTATAATAATTTATTTTACGCAAGAATGAGTTTTAATTGAAGAAACTACGCAACATCCCCCACATGATTTGAATTCGAACTTTTATTTAATTTAACAATAAATTCTACAGCACTTGATAAGATATCTTTGGATGTAAATTGTTCCTTCCTTCCTATCCCTAGGTTATTAAACTTAACTGGTTCACTGATTTATCAAAAAAATCCAACCTAGTGTCGGATTATCGACCACAAATCATTTTTTATATATTTTTATTACTTAAAGCCAATCTTATTATGTAGGTATTTAAAAAAAATCTTTTGATTTTCATAAAAAAAATATTTTATCATTGGTTGTTATCCAAATATTTCAAATGACGTCTTTCGTATAACCTGAGCCTTTTGGTCTTAAACACCATACGTTGTTATGTTACAAATTAGTCTCAAACTCATTACGGGGTGTGAACGGCCGCACATGTTGCTAATGCAGCGAATTAGTCAAGTGTCAATAGGACCCCATAATGTCGTAAGTTAAAACAGTCATAATCGTTTAAATCACCATGCGACTCAGTCATATGTTATATCATATGATTTATATTAAACAAAAATAATCTGCCATTTCAAATTCATAAACCATACTTGTGTTGAATCATTGCTACTACTGCTACCTACGATTTATTAAAATACCTACTCTTTTGTTATACATACCAATTATACCAGAGGTTGCTATTGAAATCGTATAACTTTTTGAAAACTCTCATCGACATTTGCCTTTTTTAATGTCCCCACTGCTGGAGCACAGGCCTTCCTTATGGGTGAATAAGGAAGATGGGCCGTAACCCAACACGCAGGCTTAATGCGGATTGGTGAGTGTTAACGACTGCAAACGCAGCCAACCAACCAACCAACGGCTAAACGTGCCTTCCGGAGCACGGAGAAATTCGAGATACTTTATACATTTTTGGTCACCCATCCCATGACGACCCTTGTGAAAGTTGCTTAACTTCCGCAATCGCAGGGCCAGGCGCTAAACCAATGCGCTACCGAGCTCCAGAAAAAATCCTCTCTTGTAGGTTTTCTATTTAAAAATTACAGTGTTTCATATTCAAAAAGATATCTAAATCTCGAACAATTCGGATCGAATTGATTTCCGGATCTCACAATCTCTACAAAAATTTTGTTCATGCTGAGAATAAAACACTTCTCAAAGAACACTCAAGTGGCATTTACCTTTCACTGTAGATTTTTATATTGGTGCTTTGGTGTAAAATTACATTAGTTTGTCCCAATTCAAAGTTCGCTGCTCCTCTGGTCAAAAGTTATTATACACGACTGCCCAAAAAACAGAGTGTAATGTGTTCAGGGTTCATGTATGTTTTTGGTTTTCAGTCGCATCACAACTAAAATTTGGTCGTTGCTACCTGAATTACATGAGTATTAAAAATAGAATTGGTATAAAATTATGTACCAAATGTAACCACGCTCTGTTCGCATAAAGTAAAGCCAATTTTCCACGTTTCCAAATCAATTCAATACGAGTATACAAGGTGTTACAAAAGTACCCCTAATGCCGAATATGGTAGATAGGGACCATCAAACTGATCAACTTTTACTATGGGACCAACTTTGGAATCGCGAAAAAAAAATCAGCTGTGTCATACAAAAATTAATTATGAAAATATCAAAATGTATGAAACAGCTGATTATTTTAACGCGATTTCAGAGTTGGTCCCATAGTAAAAGTTGTTCAGTTTGATGGTCCCTATCTACCATATTCGGCATTAGGGGTACTTTTGTAACACCTTGTATAGTTCAATGTATTCGAAGTTCATTGAGCTTCGACCATTTCTATCGGGCGGCGTATTTAGTAAGATTTGTAGCGGGCTGTATTAGCGCAAAATGAGCGTGTAAGACGGTCCGAAGAAACCAGGCGCCACTGGGTCGCCTACTGTTTAGCTGAGGCCATGGAACTTGGAATTTCTGGATGGATTTTTTAAATAGGTACTTGCCGAAACGACGTCTTCGTTTTCATTCACTATGGCCCATGACGCGGTTTTTAGGGTTCTGTAGCAAGTCAACAAGGAACCCTTATAGTTTTGCTATGTCCATCTGTCTGTCCGTCCGCGGCTCAGAGGCCCTGTACTAGAAAGCTGTAATTTAGCATTAATGTGTATATTAATTTTTCATTCACTGTGGCCCATGACGCGGTTTTTAGGGTTCCGTAGTCAAGTCAACAAGGAACCCTTATAGTTTTGCCATGTCCATCTGTCTGACCGTCCGTGGCTCAGAAGCTTTAGGTACTAGAAAGCTGTAATGATGGTTTTTTTTTTCTCATCACTCTCATAGTGAAAGGTGTCGTTGAATAGGTCTTTCAATAATATAGGTTTGTGAAAACCACTGTTTAATGGATCGCTTTGCGAAATATTAAGCTTTAAAATGCAAAATTTTGTTTAAGAGTCAAGTGTATCTTATGTTATTTAAATGTTTGTTTTACTTGAACCATTTACTTCATTTTCTTCTAAATTGTTGTTAATAAATCAATAAAATAAAAAATAAATGTTTTGCGTCCAAAAATAAACTTTACCCTATCCAGTAGCCAGGAACACCAGCACACGGCACGTAAGGCGCACTAGCGACCGGACGGCGTTACTTGCGGCCGGATCCGGCGTAATTTATCGTTCCGTATAGGAAACGCCTCCGAGCCGCCGCCGTATCGCGCCGCCCATGTAGCGGAAAACCGGCACGGCGTAAAACATTTGACTTGTGTTCTTGCCAAGTATTGAAGAACTAAGTACTTAATAACAAGTAAAAGTAAAGGGTTAGAATATTAAGCATAAATGCCGTTGAATCCAATACACTGTAACTTCAGTTACAGCTCATTCGATTCCTCTTAATGCGTTATATATCCCTATAAAATCATTTTAAATAAATATAATAATCATAAAGATTTTAGTATTTCCAAAAGACTGTATTTCAAGAAATTGTATAGTTTGTAATGACATAACACCTTAATTTCAGTAACAGTGTTTTGGCTAAACAATTTATGCTTTGCCCTTCTTTGACAACCTTTTCTCATTTTACCGATAAAAACAAAACAATAAAGAAAATATTTGACTGCGTTCTTCCAAAAATCACGTTGTGCCTAGGAACTGATTTTATGTGTCGTTTAGGATTAGGAGGCAAAAAGTTAAAAATAAAAGAAAATCACACATTCGGATTCCGAAAAGCCGAACCACAATGGTTGTGGAAAGTCACTTACCCACAAAGCTCCACTTATTCTCAAACTGTTCTGAAACTATACAAGAAAAAGTTTACGAATTCAAGCCGTTCGGTAGTTTTGAAAGGGCAAAGGACGGATTTTCGCACCGGGCACAAAGCCAAGATAAGGGTGGTACAGGACGACCATTAATATCAATCACGAGGTGCGCGTCACGCCTCACCGAAGATAAGGTTTTCAATAGACCCGAGGTTTTTGTAGTAGACCTTCGGATCGCTGAGGTAACTTTTTCGCGGGTCCCTTAGTAAGTCATTGGCGGAATCGACAAATTTATTTAGTGAGCAAATGTGATTAGTTTCTTTGGGCAGTGGTGAGAAGTAAATTTAATTCGTTTTATTACTGGCGTTATCATTAAGACACAAAAAATAGTATTACCACAAACAGACAATTTTGAATATGGTGGTTTTGAATATTTTGAGCACTGCATGCATAATTGCAAATAAAGATGTTGAAACAGTCATTAAGCTTCTGTTGACTCACTACTCTAACCACAATTTTAATCTCAATAAATTATCCAATTACACTTTTGGGACAATCGAATTTAATAAAATTCTTCGTAGACAGGTATTAAATCTTGAAATTGTTTTAGTCCCAACGATACTTAAATTCATTATGATCTGAATCTAACATAACGTTCAACAACATCTGTGACGTCGGAATCAAATAAAACATTTAACAATGGCTATGAAGTTTCAGTTTAACGGTGCACCAATAAAAAGGTAATTACTATCTATAATTAAATTCGTCCTTCCAAAACTCATCAAATTTTACGATAACTCATAAATTCAATCGCAAAATTTAGCGCCGTCTTATAATTTTGGTGGGCACGGGGCGTGAACGATCCCCTACGCGCTGTGCGTTGACAACGCATTTGTGTTTCGGATTTGTTCGAACAATCAGCTTAAACGGCTGTTTGTATGGGGGAATTAAATTGAAAGAGAAATAGGTATGTTTGCCACAAATTAATGTTTTGTTTTGAAACATCATCGGAGTAGGTATCTGTTTATAAGAAATCGAGGAGGACAGTCTACACCGGCCTTTTAAAATTGTTATAACTTTTAAAATACACAAGATATATTTTCGAAATAAAAATGACTTAAAAATTTTTTTTCAAATAATATCTTCACAATTAGCAACCTTTTTTTTATTTTAAAACTCTAACTTCTATTGTTTAAGATAAATTGCAATTCTAAAAGTGTTGTACTAAGTTTTGAAGGCCAGTGTATGTTTATGGTGTTGCTTAAATCCGTAATCCGTAAAAAGTAGCTATAATTAAGACGTCTCTCACGCTTATACGTATATAAATAGTTAGGAGGATAAGTCACAGTAAGTAGTTTGCAATGAAAAGAAACCGAAAAGGTTAGATTATGTAACATTCCTGGCGCCAGTGGTCCATTATCTGTTTAGATACAGCAATGAAACCATCGGTAGAAGCGACCAAGTTACGGCATCGTATTTATGCGTCTGAGGAGCGCAGTGCAATCCGCATAAATAACGGTCAATGGCACGAATCAACAATTTATGTACACAACCTTCACCGAGGCGGGAACTCGCGTCTCAAGCTCAGATAGAGATGATTTAGCGTTCCAAGTTTGGAACACTGATTCCTTCTCCTGATTGTGTTTCATTGTGTTTATGTTATGTCTTACATGATTAAAACTAGGTTAATATAATCAACCTGTTCTTTGTAAATTAATAGCGACTGATTAATTATACACAGCATTGTTTTTGTAGTTCAACTGTTTAACTTAATGTTATGTGTGTGTGTCATAGATTTTTCTGAACAAAATGTATCTGTTTGCGGAACATCAAAAGATGTCATAATTTTTTTCTGTAGTGTAATGGCGCGAAATCGTCATGTGGTGTGGCGCTGTTACGATGCATTCATACTAAGTGCACGCGTCAACACCACTTGATCGAATATGATTAGTTAGAAGAGGGGACTTAGTCATAAATAAATCGATGCAGTGATAGATGCAGGTGACAGTTTTGGCACAAGATTTGGGCACCCAAAAACACCTGAAAAATATCCAAAAAAATTAAACAAGTAAATTAGTAAATGCTTCAATTGATTCCAAAAAAAACTACCAGTTATGAGCTTTTCTATATTTCCGGTTAAGAAAATCGTCAATATAAACCGTGAACCCAAGAGCTGACCCCAAAATCTCGCAGTCACGGGCATCTAAAAGTTTTCCGGAGCTTCCTGACACGCTTTTTGTCTAAAAGCGACGGAAATGACTCGCGTTCCCATCCCAGCCAGCCAATAGCTAATGACAAGCGATTTCCTGCATGCTTCGGAAGACGTTTCAACATAAATCATGATATTTTAGTTATGAACGAAACGAAAACGGAGTTTTTGCTGACTCGGTATAAGTTTCTCACAGAAATTGGTTATTTTAAATGTTACACGGTTAGCAAAACAATAGTAAATAAATAGTTAAAAATAAGTACCTACCTACCTTGCGGAATTATGTTTGTCTTTGGTTTCATTATACTAGTAAAGTTAGCGATCAACATCACCGAAATGCAAAGAATGCTTAAAGTAAATAAGATTCTAAATTTCAAATTGCCTTTAGCAAACATAATTATTCAAACCACCGAAGCCGGTCTTCTATTTTCGAAAACACTCGGGAGATTTTGTCCCATTCTTCCCGATACAACTGCTTAAGAAACAAGTTACAAACGAGCGGGAACAATGCTCATTGTAAAGGGGACTGCTTCTGAAATTTCATTTTTCATTCCGTCCATGTTTTTCCGCGGTAAGAAAAGTGCAAATGACGTCTGCCGAGATTTGTGGGATGAAAGCAGGTCGCGAGACACTGGGCAAGTAACAATAGGATAGGCGATATAGACGAGCGGGTTTTTGAAGTAAAATCATTTATTTTACTAGTGGCTCAGAGAGCTGTAGACCTCGCGTTTGTGCGTTAAAAATAATAAATAAACATTGGACAACATCACAAACATTACTCTGATCCCAAAGTAAGTAGCTAAATCAATTGTGTTATGGAAATCAGAGACAACGGTGTAACTACAAACACCCAGACCTGAGCCAATAAAGAAAAGTTCGTTTTCTAAATTGACCCAGCCGGGGATCGAACCCGGGACCTCAGAGATGGCGACACCTTAAAACCGGCGTACAAACCACTCGACCACGGAGGTCGTCATAGTAGTCAAAAGTAGCTCAAATTGTACGTTAAAAAAATAATCTAATAGATGTCGCCACGAGGTTTTCAAAAGCAGTAATATGTTGGTAATAAGCTGTTTGGTAATCTTTTATTATATAATATTCGAATTTAGATGACGCTTCTTATTATGAAAATTCTATTTTTTTTCGAAAGTTCCGAAAAACTGAGTTGACGATAAAAATATATATAATTATCGAACCTGCTCACAAAATTTCGCGAGAATCGGTACCCTCGACGGGAATTGACGGTATCGAGTTCACATCAGGATTGAATACACGTCAAAAATCTGTTATTTTGGTACATTGAAAACGGTTTCCATGGTTTCCATAGTACCGTTTGACGTTTACTCGATTTAAAATGATATTTGAAATAAGGAACCTACCTTGGCGTCGGTGGGCTGGTAAGTTTGTGACATACGACGGACGACCTGACAGAAGGGAGATCGATTTTTACATGAAAAATCTCTAGCAGGAAACAATCCATTTGGCAAAAGATTTTCTCAGTATTTCTTTAATTTAATATTGTACTTTCTCAGTAATATCGTTATGAACTTTTTTAAGTATAAACTATTTTTTTTATTGACTGGAGCGTTTTCTAAACGCTCGACTGCACCGTTCAACAAGTCAAAAACAAATGCTAAGAGCGTCAACTCCTAGATTAAGCTATTTACATCGGAGTTTATTATGTAATCGTTATATTGGTGGGGCCTGCTCTGTATCTCTTTGATTACTCAGTTATGCTCTTTCGCCAGGCGGCAGTTAGCCCTAATTGAATAACGAGAGGAACGTCTGCGGAACATCAAGTGAACGGAGTAAATTTTTTTGGGAACTTGTTTGTATTATTACTAGCTGTTATTCAAATAATTTTGCAGGTACAATGTCTGAGAAAACCTCTTTCAAAAAACCTGAAAACAAAAACAGCTTCAAAATGAAATACCTCTAAGAAATAATATTCAAATTATTAGTTATGCATAAAAATATTAATAAAACACGTCTATTGAAGTCAGGTGGGGCGGAAGGACAACTTCTTTAAATAGAAAAGCTCCTTTCAAAGAAAAAAAGAATCATGGAAATCGGTTCATAAATAAAGAAGTTGTTTCTGAAAATCCGTAAAAACTCGTGCGATGATAAGTTAAATAATTTTCTGGATTCCTCATCATTCCTTTAATAAAACACAACTATTAAAACATTAAAACCAATAGGTTATCCATGTACTTTAATTATTACTTCTCTTAAATCAGCCAATTATCAATATTGCTATAAACACGTATTTCAAAATCGTATCCATAAGTTGACTAAAACAGCACAGTGCATCTTATACCCATAATTAAGCCGGCTAATTTTCTACGACGAGTGAATAGTGTATTAAAGTAGGCCAATCGAGATTGACATTTTGTTTCTCATTATCCTAAAGCAAGTAGGTTGGGTTAAATCCCTCTCTCACGGCGCGTTTCACCGGCGATTGACGATGACCAAGCCTTTCCATAACCAATAGAGCGTCCATGTAAGGTGTTAGTGATAGCGGATAATAAAGAATGTATGCACGACTTGATGACTTTTTACTATTATTTATTCTGTTCTATAACATCGGCAAACACCTACTTAAGAGTCCGGCGAACAGTGAACTTCCCATACAAACGTAATACCAAAATTATTTGCAATTTGAGCATAAATAACTCTTCTTGTTCTGTTATTGGAATACACACAGTATTTGTCAAGGTTTCTATTAAATAAAAAAATCCAAAACACTAACCCAATTTAAAAGAAATGCAAATTACATTTTTTCATATAAAACTGTAAATCGCATTAATTTTTATTTGGTTTAGCGTTTTGGATTTTTTATTTAATAGAAACCTAGACAAATACTGTCTTAATCTGAATAACATCACAAGAAGAGTTAATTATGCTCAAATTGCAAATCATTTTGGTATTATGTTTGTATGGGAAGGTCACTGTTCGCCGGAGTCTTAAGTAATAAGTACGTTCAAAACCTTTCTCTCTAGTAAGGCCTCAAAATAGCTTAACGTATGGAAAAAAAATGCCATATAGCGTTTAGTACACCACACTCCCTTTATTTTGTTCAGTTGTATAACTTGATGCAATCCTACTAATATTATACGTGTGAAAGTTTGGTTGTTTGTTACTCAATCTCGCAAAAACACAAGTTTCAAATAATAAATATAAACGTAGAAAATACAGAAATAATTCAGTATACATTTTCTTTGAATTTGTATAAAATTAAATAGTCCTAGTCCTTGAAAATTATGTTTTTTTGCGACAGATTCTAACCACCAAACTTGCATTTTTTAATCACGCAGCGCTTAATTTCCCTTCTACCATCCAGCGTCCGCTAGTCGCCCACTATGAAGCCCACTGGCCTAGCTAACGAGCAAAAACCTCCGTACCACCGTCCCGAATTACCCCAAAACGGTAATTACAGAGTGGGCCGAACACTATGTCATCGTGACGTCATTAACGTAAGCAAAATTGTTTGAGAACCGATGTGATTCACAGCTTTAATTAGCGATAATTATTAGCTGTGTGCGCAGCTTTGCTGTTCAATAGTATCTTGAATTGAATAGATTGTTTTGTTCATCCTTAATTTAGTTGTCATTCTGGGTATGTTTGTTGGCATTATTATGTTTTATGGACTTACAATGTGATTTTGATTTCCTGGGCTCTATTTAATAAAGGTGACAATGTATCACCTGTCATGACAATTTTATATCCATTGCGTTAACCAATTGGAAAATAGAACAAACTACTTATAACTATTTGAAATTTTGAGATTTAAGCATTCACAATGCTATTCTTATATAATACTAAATAATATACTAGAAAAAATAGGACTCGCACCAGATCATGTTCTCGGACGGGAATCGAACCCGCGACCTTTGGATATCCGGTCCAATGCTCTGACCGCTGAGCTACCGAGTCACTGGTAAGAACGTCGAATTTCTTCTAGTATATCAACTCTTACGCTGCAAGCCAGCGCCATCTCACCAATGTAGAAGGAATTAACCTCGACATTCAACTGAACATCTTTCCAGATATTTTTAAACAGTTGATTAAGATGAGAAAGCTATATAACTATTTGAAATTTTGAGATTTAAGCATTCACAATGCAATGTAAACCAAAGTGTCATGACAATTTACAAATTGTCACGTTATTAAATAGGGTTCCGTGAGTCATATTCCATCTGTGATTTTTGCTATTCCGGGATTATGCTTATCTGTCCTTCTGCTGCAGAGGGTAACAGGGTCAATCTTCAAGCTTGTCTCACTAACTCTTGGTAATGTAAAGGTAGAAACTATACCTTGTTGATTCAAAAACATCTAACTTTTAACTACAAAACAAAAAGCCAGACTTTTTATTTACATAAGAGGGCCTGGAACTAATCCCGTAGAGCAATCTTTATATTTTCTGTTTCAGTTGGGCCCCGAACTGTCTGCGAGATAGCGATCGGGAAATATGCGCGTGCGTTCAATCAACCGGCTATCTTGTCCCGCCGCCAATTAAACGTCTGACGTAGGGTCTGCAAAATCAATTGATAAAAATATTATAGGTACGTTAGGCGTATTTTTATAAGTACTTATGTGTATTTTTTGCAAATTTCAGATTTTCAATGCTACTGAAATGCATGGCATGCTAAGGGATGATTTATATAAGCTGTTTCTTTAAAATGAGTAGGTACTTACTAAGAAATAAAAATTGTGAATAATAAACTTTTTAATATTTAATGAAAATCATAATTGTAGTAAGTATATAAAGGCTTCAAAGTGGCCGTAAAGTCATTTCGGCCTTACTTTTCATTAAATTAATCTTACTTATAATCTCCAACGAAATTTTATTTTTCTTTATTTGCTGACCGTATATAGTAATTTGTTTAGTAACATTACGTTCTTTTTGGTCAATGTTGTTTATTTGCCGGCTTCCTGCTAATCCCAAAATAGATCCGCCCAATAATAAATGCCAACATGCTCGCTATCGTACCATTATAGCGCCATATTTGGGATCAGAGAATGATAACGACAGTTGTAAACAAATATGGTTTAGCCGAAACTATCCTAAATAAATTAACAGATTTGGGCTTCTTTTTCACTTTTTGATAATCACTCGTAACTATGTATTTTAAAAAAATACTTACAATGCGATTAATTTAACAATGTACAACAGACGTAACCAACTTCAGAGCACTTGCAGTACAAAACGATGTATTTTAGTGTATAAAATTTTCTCTTTGCCACAAATTGTCGAGTGAAGTCGCAGAGGATTCTATTGTCTATTTTAAGTCTAAATTACTCGTACTATTTCCAAAATTTTTATTCCCCAAATTCGTGAAAAGCCGAAAGGAGGGGTTTGAAAACTATAATAATAAATATAAATAAATAATAAATATTTGACAACATCACATACATTGCTCCGATTCCAAAGTAAGTAGCTAAATCTCTTGTGTTATGGAAATCAGAGACAACGGTGGTATTTCAAACACCTAGACCTGAGCCAATATATAAAAGTTCGTTTTCTAAAGTGACCCAACCAGGGATCGAACCCGGGACCTTAGAGATGGCGACACCTTGAAAACCGGGTCGTCAAAGTTAGTTTTACACATTATTAGCTGGAGTTTATTTGAAGGAAACGTAAGGGAAAATGTAAGCTAGCCATTTATGAGTTTTAACCATAGACTTAGAAAAATTTTCGCTATGGTTTTAACAGTGGCTAAATCAAAAGTAATGTTTGATGATGACTAAACATTAATTTTCAAATGTCACATCGAACTTCGCAGAGATGTTATGAATTTGACACTTTTGACACTTCAAAAATTATTATTAATTAGAACACAATAATAATAATAAATTATGATAAATATTATGTCAGTTCACGCATCTTTACTTTTCAAAGTTCGTCATTGCTTTTCAAACGTAGATATAACTGTCTAGAAGGCCAGAAACATCAATAATTTTGTCGTGCAACATGAAAACATTTCCCCTACTAGCAGTTTCCCGGGCATTACCCGTTATCTCTGGACATCTTCATCCCGGGGGCGTAATTGGGAATCGGGAGATAGCACTGATTGAATGCATGTGCACGACTGCGACGGTTTACGGCGGGGCATTTTAATGGCGAATGAATTTATTTCTGTTTTTTTTTTCAATTAAGGATTTTTACCCGACTGCAAGGAAAGAGTTATGTTTTTCGCGCGTATCTTGTACGTATGTATGTATGTAAATATGTAATATTATTTATTACCTCATCTTCAAACGGCTTAACGGATTTCTATCGTGTTAGATTTGTCTTGACAACCCAAGTGTTCTTAGGTAATAAACATTAAAAAAACCAACATAGCGGCTGTGCGGTGCTATTATTTTAAGTGAAAAAAAAAGTTTTTTTAGTATACTACGATAGTGGTAAAGGAATTTCACTTCAACGAATTGTGATACAAAATTATACATCAATACGTAAGCAAAAAATCTGTTTATGAAATACACGATTTCTTGATCAAATATCAGAATTTTAATTCAACTGAATGGCAGACACCATGCAAATTACTTTGAAGCAAACAATAAGTCCCGCCTGCGATCAAGATGTTGGATTACTCAAGATCAACTCCGCTAAGCAAAGTCTTAACACTACGTATCTATGTCTGATCCGAAAGCAAATGTTAAGTAAGCCGAACAAACGAGGTTAAGCGCGAGGCATTAGCGGCACCCCTGATAATTGCCCAGGGGTGCCACGCGGGCTTTGTGCCAATTATGGCACTTTTTACACCCCACACTGACAGACCCTGCGCCGGCGAAGTAATAAATACGGATTACGCGCATTGCTGTGTAAATATTTTTGAATAGATTGACCATTCGGTGACACCAGCGAATTCACAAGTTCGTATGATTCTAATTAAAGATCGCGGTATCTTTTGTTTATTTCCAACATACATAAACTTACTTCTACTCTATATTTACCAAAATTTATAAGTTTATCTTGCTGTAACAGTGATAATTTGATCGTATGTGCTAATTCATTCCAACTTTGATGCTCGACTAAGTCAAGAGCAAAAATCAAGGAATGTAGTGTGTATGACTATCACTGTTGCCACAGCACTATGCTTTATCAAGGAAAAACCAATTCACGATCTGATGAAAATATTGATTTTTTGCGAGCTTCCAATGTGAAGAACTGATGTAGAATTCTACTTCACAAAATGTACTGTAAACTGAAAGAAACAATGAAACAATAACCGAACAGAATAATGAAAAGCCATTGCTTGGTAACTTTGTAAAAAATCCTGAATAACAACACCATAAAAACTTATAAAGATAAACTTCCAATCGTCACATTTCAGACAGTGATAATGTTTTTAATGCAAAAAGTATAGCTTTTTTATTGATCTAACACAATAACCGACTAGATATTTAATAAATGATCCAGTATTCCAGATATCACTAAAAATGTATTTTTTGTCAAATTTCTAGCGGAGCGACAATTAAAGCTATTTTGAATTTGAATTTTGAATAATTAACCATATTCTAATGAGATGGTGAAAGATTACATTACGTGAACTGCCTTGCCTTAATGTTCTTAGTATTACCTTTTGTAATTTTTCTTCCAATATTATATTTGATAGACCTATTTCACAAACAACATACGGACCGAAGAATAATATTACTGCGAAAGCAATAAAAATCATACGACAATAATAAAAAGGTAATAAAGTAACGCTGATGTTCTATCAATTTGCAATTCATAAATAGAGTTATAAAACATTGGTCTTATATTCGCGAATTCCTATTGAAACAGTCCTTCACCCCTTGTAATAAATATTACCAAGTTAAATTGCATAAGCGTAAAAGCGAAATTGACTCTTATGTTATAGAAGATATAATAAAAAATATTGTTACTCATACGCAACGTATAACTTAGTCCACGCATCGACTTTGTGTGACATTCGCCGATGTACGTCGCCACAAGAAAGTGAGTCACAGACAGGGTCTTTGACGAAAACCCTGCCTAAATTGTTACCAAAATTAGGCAGGTATGATATTGGCATTTCTTTATCTGACGATATTATAGTTGAAAATCCTGGGTGAGTGAAAAAGGATAGAACCTGGAGCAGTATAACTTGTAAATTGTTGAAAGATGCACTGACGTGGGGTAATGGGCAGATTACCGATTCTAAACATTTCCAAAGCAAAGCGAATGTTTTTCCGTAAACTTATACGAAACATTATACGTTAGTTTTAGGCTCATCTCATTATTAACGCGATCAGGCCCAGCACAGTCTAATCAAAAAATGTCTTCAACAGTGACTCGAAACTTCAATTTATGTTCAATTTCAAGACCCATTAATCTATGTCAAAATTTTTAGAGTCTATTAAAGATTCAATTGGGAAGTTCTTCATAGAATGAAGTACTCATTACGCTCTCAAGAAATAAAAGTGCGTTTCATCGCTGCTCCCCTACAAAACCCACAAATGATTTGCAATTATGCAGTTCCAATGGAGTTATTACATCAATACGGGTACGGCGCGGCGGGGTGGCCAGCAACAATTGAATTTTAACGACCTATAATATTACTGCGATACACACAGACTTGAGGAGCTCGATGGCGCAGTGGCTTAGTGCCTGGCCTGGCGATGGCGGAGGTTAAGCAACTTTCGCAAGTCATGGGATGGGTGACCAAAAATTTATTATCTCAAACTCCGGAAGGCACGTTAAGCCGTTGGTCCCGGCTGCATTTTCAGTCGTTAACACCCACCAATCCGCATTGGGCCCGCGTGGTGGGTTCTAGCCCATCCTCCTTATCCACCCGTAAGGAAGGCCTGTGCCCCAGCAGTGAGGACAATAAAAATGACTGATGGTTACACATATACTTTATGATTTATACTTCCATGGGTTAAATGGAGTACTGAATATATTTTTTTAACAATCTGGATAAAGTGCGCAGTCTCTTCGATGAAAATTAATATGAGAAATATTAATTAGGTTCAAACGTCATATAGCTGACAAGAAGAATTCTCTAATTACAACAATGTCAGAAGACAACAGAATTACGGTGTTGATTTTCATAACTTCTATAAAAAATTAGAAAATATGGCGATATGGACCCCCCACTTAATACACTTACGTTTTATATACACTTCTAAGACTTTCGCGCATACAGTTTATTAGTACACTTTATACGGATTACAGCGCGTATATTGTTAATTCAGGTGTTATTTTAGAATTATTTAGTTTGGATTTATTAGTTTTTTAATTCCCGAAGTTTCGACACTTTTCCAGGGGCCGTGGTCACGGGAGGACTAAAGCAAAAAGGCTGCTCATATTTTAATGAAATCACCCGCTCGGAACTTTATAGAAATGCATTCAAGTTTATTAATTTAACTTATAGCTGCGTTCTAATTTTAATTATTATTACTGAATTACATTGATTAAAGTTAATTAGAATCCAAGATCTAGCTTCTGAATCTACCACCAGTTTACAAATTGGGAGGGGAGGCCTCTCAGAGAAAGAACTGGTGGAAGAAAACTCAGAGAGGTTGTGTCGACTTCCCTTTTGATCCCTATATACAAAATGAACTAACGGTATCTTTGGATCCTGCAGCCGTGTGCTTTGGGATGGGATTTTGGTTGATGAATTATGGGGGCCCAAATTTTAATTACTTACGTTTTTAATAAAATGCATCGAGGATACTAAAATGAAATAATTACTTTATACATTCAAAATCACATTCAATATTTTTTTTATTTACAGTCTCACCTACCAAGCAGTATGTCGCACAAGATATGGTCACAGATGGCTGGCCAGATTTGTACTGATGAAAATCCTATTTGGAAAGAAACTGTAGTCACCGACCGTGAAAATAGACTTACTGGATGTTAATACTTTATGTGCGCAAACATATACCTATAATAGTAAACAAACATAGACATCTCTGTATTGAAATTGGATAGTCTTTGAGGTCGACCGAGCCAAAGTAATCTTTTAGGTATGTATGTCCCTTTTTATAGTTTTATGGTTCCCTCGTTAGATCAGATTACTTATTTGCATATCGGATTCCTCTTTGTCAAATGTAATTATAGTATGGAATATTTAATGAAAAAATATTGCGCATAAGATTCTCAAAACTAGATAGTAACACTATTATTATTTAAAAAAAAGATTTGCACGTTCCATATATTAAACAAAATAAATTTATTTTAAGGACTGATTTTCAATCAGTTCACATATATCAGTCAGTTGAATTATTAACCAAATAAAATAAAAAATATTCAAAAATGTGACAGAAAAATGTATGACATACATTTTTAATTTGGCGATATAATACGCTGACAAACGAATAAAGCTATTAACTCAACATTGAAAAATCAGCCCAAAACCATGAAGGAAGTTCCTAATAGTCTGTTCGATAGCAATATTAAATTACACTCATAAAGCACTGGATCGTAACTTCTCTTATTCAACATTGTTCTAATCGTCAATTGTGGGCAAAACGAAACAAAAAGTTATGATGTACCATATAATAATTTCTCAACAAGTAAACACACGGGGGGTTAGGAAGTAGCAGGCAAATAAAAAAATTAAAAATAAATCTACAAATAAAAAAACATATCAAGCTATGGCCTACCTACCCTCAAAGATTATGCAGCAGCGGCGACAAAAAGAGATGCAATTATAATCAATTTATTAGGGCACGCTCACATTGACACGTGTGCACGCGTGCCATCTAACGACCCTCGAGATACACACAAATTAATGTCATAGTTGAGAAGTATACAGAATAACACCAAGCGTATTTATTTCATACTACTGATGGAAAAGAACAAAATACTCTTTGCTAAAATTATTTTACGTCACTAAACTGACGTCGGTATTTCATGCGACACAAATATCGTCATATTTTATTTAAAATCCTTATGAATAGTTTTATAATGTTTTGCTATTAATAAAAAAATGCTAAGACTGTATTCATCAATACAAATCGCTTTTGTATGTAATTTGCTACGATCATCGTAATTTGTGACAATGTAACTTCGTGTTCTTTTGTCTTCCTCCAAAAGATTTTCTTTTATTTATAAATATCGCTCTTCATTTATTTCAGTTTCTATACTGCCTCAATATTTTAAAGTAAGTATGCAGATGATACGACTCAGATATCAAACAAAAAATGTCACATCGTGTAAAACATGAATGCGCCTTTAATAAGACTAATCAAACTTCAAAGTGATGAGCGGAATATGCTCTACTAAATGTTCAAGTTACAAGTACTAATGTAGAACTTCATCCCATACTTAATGCTACCTGTTAATGTACACACGACGGCACCTGAGACTATACATGTTGACCTTGAGACCGCCTTTATGCCCTACGTAATAAAAACTGTTTTCGCAGTTTCACTGTATAGCCTGACGTGCTGTCGTCTGTACATTTGCGGGAGTTGAGTACATTTTAATATGGCACAGTACTAAACTGTACCCGACGAAACTTCTTCAAGTTTCGTAGCATTTAAATTACAGACTGGTGAACTAACAAGTGCATTATTAGCGAAGTGCGTATACCTACTCTACAAGAATAAGTACTTTGAGTATAATGCTCAAAGTAAGTAAAAAAACGGTATTAGAATCGGTTGACTCAGCCTTCCGTGAAAACCAAAGACTACTGACATTTAACTTTTGTTTTAACCAGTGAAGTATGTTGTAACAGTATATCACTATAGTCATTGCTTTGCTGAGCAATAAATATTTGACAACATCACATACATTGCTCCGATTCCAAAGTAAGTAGCTAAACCACTTGTGTTTTGGAAATCAGAGACAACGGTGGTATCACAAACACCCAGACCTAAGCCAATGTAGAAAAGTTCGTTTTCTAAATTGACCCAATCGGGGATCGAACCCGGGACCTCAGAGATGGCGACACCTTGAAAACCGGTGTTCAAAGCCACTCGACCACGAAGGTCGTCAATAATATAATTGCAGCAATTATTTCTGATGTTGTGTTTTTGTTTGAAATTTTACTAACACGACAAATACAGCTACACTTTAAAATAACTATTCGTTCATTCAAAAATCATGATTTATTTATGAGCCTGCCTTTACTTACTACCTTCGCAAAAGGAATTTCTCCAGTAGGTACACAGTCAAAGGTATCCAAGTCGAACTGGACACAGCCAACTCCATAGGAACGGAACTGTGACACAGAATGCACCGGGAATATATTTGAAGCGTGAAATTTTCTCTGCATGTCAGCGAAGCAATTGTCGGACGTCTAAAATTCAATTTTTGAACCATTCGCTCACTTCGTGATATGTAGACGCCTAGTTCATAAGTATAGTTAGTTATACTTACTTATTTCTGTTAAAGCTGATAAGTTTCTTGCGCCTGTTCTTCTTATCACTTAAAAAAGTCTGGAACGGGTGGTAGAAAAATATAGACGATTCAAAACCGCTTAATTACTAAGTTTATTTGAATAAAGCAATTTTTTACTTTACTTTACTTATTTATTTTTGACTACATATTCTAATGAAGTGCACTTCTTGCATTTGATATGATTGTTAAAATCAACCCAATAAAAAACGTGTTAAAATAAATAGTAAAGACACAAGACAATGCTTGAAAGAAGAAAAAACGAAACGTATCAAAAGCTGAAATGGAAGCATGGGTGGAGAGGGAATGTAATTAAAACAAAATTTAAAATCCCTTCAATAAAATATTAATTCCAAGAGGAGATCCTAAATTCTCGTAATACAATTTCCAGAAAAGTCTACCAAGCAAGAGTCTTACTTTCTTCCTTAAAAAAATCCTATCAGATTCGATCGGCTCAATAATGAGTCACTCGCATCATTAGAATGGGAATACGGAGCGCATTTTTGCACGATCAGCCTCTTTGAGTGAATGAAGTGGACCGTCAAAATAGTTGAGTCGGCACGTGCAATCACACGAGTCAGTGAGTGAGTCGGTCGCGCAGCCCTAATGAGCGGCGAACGAATGAATGAATGGAGGTGCAGTGACGCCGCGTGACGTCACGACAGGACGCCAATTTGCGTGCGTCCTGCAAGGTTCCTATTTCAAATTAGAAAACAAAAGACAAATATTTTATTTATTTATTTAAATAACATCATATACATATACATATTTAAACTTATTGAAAAACTTTAACATAATTATAAATATAATTTATTCGAGGGCGTAAGTGATATTCAAAATGGTCGCCGGGATACAGTCGAGATCATCGCCGGGCCAACCTAGACTTTTAGCTAAGTCAAGTGATAGCTTTAAGTTTAAGATACTTCACTATGCTGATTATATCAATAGCATGATGTGCTCATTGCATTGCATAGACCATCTTATTATAACGGACTCTCTTTAGGCTGAAAACCCACAAAGCGGTTTTCTCCCGCGACCGCCGCGGTGGAGGAACAGCTGTTTTATTTCCAAGCTTACGAGACCGGAGTTCTGTGCATCGTTCTGTCACTCGCAAAATTGGGGGGCAATTATCGCAAGACGGGCGGTTATTTTATTTACGATTAGATTGTTTAGTTGAGTTCCACCGCGGTTGCCCGCCAACTGATCGCAGAGCACGTGGGCGCAACCCGCCCCGAGGCTGCGAGTGACCGCGGCCCGCGCGATTCTACTAGTCGCCCGCCGGCGCAGCGGGACCCGCAAACAATCGCACACGCTGCGGGCGTAAAACGCGTCGTAAAATGTGTTTAAATTTTTTACATTTAAATTCTGCATTCTACAGAAGCTGCAGGCCCGCAACGGCGGCGGGTGTGGGTGAAAACCGCTTCATGAGTTCTTAGCCTTAGTGTTTTTTGTGCTGTATATTACAATTGTATTTAAAAAATGCTCACTACCATCATCCCAGACAGCGGACAAATGCAACACCATTTGAATAAAACCGAAGTTTCGGCACGCCCGCTTATCAGATTTGTTTTAATTTGGCATTAATATCTAGTTAATTCTCTAAGCTTATACCGTCAGCAAATTCAAATCATCATGGCCAACGGGTTAGAAAATAATATTTTGCATACTATACTGACACGTTTACAGCGACGACACTTATACCTATCGTAGTTAATAGGTATATTCTATTTGACCTCCAGGAATAGATGGAGTTAATGTACGGAGACAAAATAAACTAAAAAAGATAATTAAGTAGCTGTATATTTTTTATTCGTAAATACTAATCACCATCAGGCGTATAATTTAATGCACATAACTATAATTGATGACAATGATGAAGTTATTGGAGAAGACAATAAGAAACAATAAAAAGTTACAGAAATTTTAGTAGGTAATGAAAGACAATGCGGCATTCGGAACTGAAGATCAAAGAGTCTTCATAGACAACTAAAGCTATTGTACGGACAGCAAACGTAGCATAAAATATGTACACCATTACCCGCCCATTCGTACAACGGGAGCTCCTACTTATTAATTCAAGTCAGCTGAAACCGCAACAGCAGTCCGTATTGAAGCGGCCCAACAAATATCTTGATAGTAATTAGAGGCAGATCTGCATGTAGATAAGTGGTATTTGCATGCCCTGCCAATGATTCACGCCCGTAATGCACCGTTTGGCGATACGGTCGGTCCGTGCGTGCTTTCAATCTTTAGTGCTTTACACAGAAATTAGAACTACTATGTAGGTAATAATACCTACATTTCGAAAACCGATTCAGAAAAAATCTATACAACGTGTTACAAAAATACCCCTAGTGCCGAATAATTATTATGGTAGATAGGGACCATCAAACTGAACAACTTTTACTATGGGACCAACTCTGAAATCGCGAAAAAAAATCAGCTGTTTCATACATTTTGATATTTTCGTAATTAATTTTTGTATGAAACAGCTGATTTTCTTTTTCGCGATTTCTAAGTTGGTCCCATAGTAAAAGTTGTTCAGTTTGATGGTCCCTATCTACCATATTCGGCATTAGGGGTATTTTTGTACACGTTGTATAATTATCGAATCTTTCATGAGAATCTGCCGGACAGGCAGACATACGAAAGAGTTTTTGCCCAAACTGAGACGCAGACGCTTCAGTATTTTAAGAATTTCATGAAAACTAATAAACCGATTTCAACATTTAAAAAAATGGGAACAACTTGGGAATAAACCTGATGTAATAACGTTTGAATCTTTTTAATCGGTTCAGCAGTCTTTGAGTAATCGGTGTACATACATAATTTAAAAAAAACGCGATGAATAGATAACCTAATCCTTTTACTTTTTAAAGTCGGTTAAAAATGGATCTGATTCGTTAAATGTCATGGCCGCGGCCGCCATTAAACGCTGGATGTCCGACATGATGCTGTTTGATATTCATTCTGGCCAATGCGAGTGGACACATCGCGAACAGTAGATTGATGTTTGCAATAATAACTTCATTTTGACGTGGATTTGATACCGATGTAGGATGTAGTAATGTTGATGAATCAAAACTTAAAATCTTCAATCATAGACAAACGTCAAAGCTTAGCAACTTCTCTAAGGAACAATTTTATGAAAGTGGAATAAGATACAATACCTAAAGTACGGTATAAAATAGGGAAAGTTCAAAGGAAAATAAGTTTCTTACTTTACAACTGTTTCACGTAAACTCTATAAATCTTATCGTATGTAATAATCACGACCCCAAGCGAGGTAAAGCAATAGAAGAGTTTCTAATCATTTTACATTTTTCATATTAAAATCTAGTAGCTAGAACGACTATAAATTTAGTGCTAATATTTCAATGTAAAAAGTACGATTTAAGTCAATAGAAACTATTTTTACGGAAGTGACGTAACTCGTCATTTGTTTGCCACCACCTTTAAAAGAGTCGTTCTAGCTGCATTCTTTTATAATCCTGCAAATTAATTCAGTCACATTAATGAGCAAACGTTCAAAATTAGCACATCCTAATCTTGATGTCGTACATTAGAACTGTGCACAACAACAGTTCGTCTATATGAATTGCAATTGTACTCACTTTGGCTCGCATAATCTATCAAATTCGTCCACTACACCCAGCCCGTAGATATCAAACACAAACAAAACTGAACCAAATTTACTCAACCGCTAAGCCGATTGTACTCTGCGCCGGTCGTTACTCAGTTTGTGATCACTCCTGTTTGTTGTGTTGGGAACACAGAACTGTTCGTAGTTCGTTTGCACAAACGTAATCTGTTTGATTTCTGTTAACTATTGCGTTGATTTTGTATTTTGTGCGCCGAAATAGTTTGTTGTTTACGTCTACAAATAAACTATTTACAGACCAGCAGTGAAAAAGTGCTTTAGGCCTATTTCAGCACGACGCGGATCGCCTTCGCGGATATCTACGGCGAACGATAAAATGTATAGTGATAATATTTTAGATTTTACGACGACCTCCGTTATCGAGTGGTTCGTACTCCGGTTTTAAAGGTGTCACCATCTCTAAGGTCCCAGGTTCGATCTTCGGCTGGGTCATTGAGAAACTTTTCTATCTTGGCTCAGGTCTGGGTGTTTATAATTCCACGTTGTCTCTGATTTACATAACACAAGGGCTTTAGTTAGCTACTTACTTTGGAATCAGAGCAATGTTTGTGATGTTGTTACAGAATTAATATAGTACTGATCTTAGTCTAATATTAAATATACAACGTGTTACAAAATAACCCCTAATGCCGAATATGGTAGATAGGGACCATCAAACTGAACAACTTTTACTATGGGACCAACTCTGAAATCGCGAAAAAAAATCAGCTGTTTTATACAAAAATTAAAATCGAAAATATCAAAATGTATGAAACAGCAGATTTTTTTTCGCGTACTTTCGGGGTACTTTTGTAACACGTTGTATATGTACAGTGCTTTAGTGCGTTCAGTCAGTGTGACGCGGGCGGAATTATACAATTCATTCTTGCAAGATGATCCACGTCGCACAAAACCTAAGAAATAATTTGAAAACATTAAGATCTTTGTTTTCAAATTAAATTACTTATTAACTTTATCGAAATTATATAGTAGTGGTCGCATAATTAGAAACACCAGTATACAAACGAGGTAACACCCAACTGTTCTGATCAGCACTTTTAGCCTGTATATTAGTAGCCCTTAGCCTTACACCTGCGACATACTTGTATATACCAATAAACCCTACTTCTGTATATACATGTTATATGATCTGTGGTATATACAGATGGACCAACATGGAAAATGTAAGTACAACCGAAGTAGATCAAAAAATAAAAGACACAAGTGAAGTTTTCAAAGCAGAGTCTCTAATTCTATCCATTGAGTTGTTTCCAAGATAAGTTGTTTTTACTCTTGACATCAGACAACATTGTATCGTTGTTACGCTATATTCACGAAGCAATCACAACATGTTAATCTGGCATTGTTGATGCGGGCACGTGATAAGAAAGTGAATTTGTTCCGACTTTAATCTGTTTGCCCTCCAGCCCTGTTTACCTGTTCTGTTTACCTTACTGATATGTACTCTTCTCCTTATTTTCGAGAAATCATTAGTTAATTAATAATTATGTTCAAAGTTAGCTTCAGATATCTCTTAGTCATAAAATGTGATCTATGAATAAATAGGATGGAAAAGATTTGTTTTTTTTATTAAGGAAAAAGGTTCAATAGTTTTTCTATATAATTTTCCGGAATATAATACAAGCAAATCATTGCGAGACAATAATTAATTAATTAATTTTATAGAATGACACCAATTTATTAATGTAGTGATTTTAGGATTGGTTATGTGCTACGTAATACCATTAGGCATTTTCATCTTCTAAAGCTTTACAACTTGTATGTTTATAAATATAAATATAAATAAATATTTGACAACATCACATACATTGCTCCGATTCTAAAGTAAGTAGCTAAAGCACTTGTGTTATGGAAATCAAAGACAAAGGTGGTATCACTAACACCCAGACCTGAGCCAATATAGAAAAGTTAGTTTTTTCTAAATTGTCCCAACCGGGGATCGAACCCGGGACCTCAGAGATGGCGACACCTTGAAAACCGGTGTACAAAGCCACTCGACCACGGAGGTCGTCAAAATGTTTGATAAAATTTTTAATGTCAAAACATAGAGATCACATTTTTTTAAGAGTCAAGAGTTTATTTTATAAGAGACATTTTGTCTCTTATAAAATAAACTTAATAATTAAGCACTTTTCAATCGTCTATATTTTCCTACCACCCGTAACTGACAAGAAGAACTAACTTATAAAGGTAATTCTCCAAATAAAATGTCTACCAAGGCAAGCCCATGTAAAGTTTTAATCAGATCATCTTCAGAAAGCACTCCACTTAGTTGACTCCCAATTTCCTTCTTAACAAGATGCCCTTTAAGAATTACCTACTTTTTATTACCTTAAACGCGTCGTAAGCTGTGGGTCTATTACAAAAAGGATCGCGTTATTCGGACGATGTTCGACGATGGATTTACTTGATTTTGAACCTTATGTATGAGAGAATAATGTCACGGAGTGGGACGAATCTCTTCCTATTAATGTGATCTCTTTTGAAATAGGCCCTTTGCTCTCCGCGATGGACGGACTTCAAAGACTGACTAATCCAATAAGGTACATTACTGGCCTTAAAGCCCGGATAATTTAAGGAGGGGTGATCTTTAATCAACGAACGAACGGACCGAAGCTTTTTATTTTTCGTCAGGTAATAATATAAAAAGTGACGACTTGATGAATTGCGATTGAATGTAGGGGAGAAAATGCTTTTGAATGAATCTCGTAGTTTCTCATTGGGAGATTATTTTTACTACCTATTTAATCATCTAAATATTTACACAATCAGTATTTTAAGAAATACATTTTCAAAACTTTGACCTTTTTTGCTCTTGCTTTGTCAAAGTTTTGAAAAACATTTTTTTCTTCACAGATCGTCCAAAGATCGTTTTTAATATCCCCACTGCTGGGACACAGGCCTTCCTTATGGGTGAATAAGGAGGATGGGCCATGCATGACCCACCATGCGGGCCCAAAGCGGATCGGTGAGTGCTAACGACTGCAAATGCAGCAAGGACCAAAGACTTAACGTACCTTTCGAAACACGGAGGAGCTCAAGATAATAAATTTTTGGTCACCTGTCCCACCCATTACCGACCATTGCGAAAGTTCCTTAACCTCCGCAATCGCTGGGCCAGGCTAGCGCCTAGTAGCATAGCTGCTACACACATGTACATACTTACTTCTTTCAAATTCACATTTTTATTTAACTATGTAGTACCTAATAGTAATTAATGTGAGATTTAACATTGTAGAGAGCGAGAAAAAATTAAATAAGTGACAAAAGGAGATTTCCAAGTATAATATTTCTGTTATTATGATCTTTCCCATTTGGCGATTCAGGTACAATCATACATAATGTTTGTATGTACAAAGTTTAGTAGCTGTGTTGTTTTCTGTCTTTAAAATGGATTCCAGTGTTTCCGTAGCTCTGCATTTTGTCTGAACAATTTAGGGAAACGCCAATAGCTGTCTTCAAAGCCATCCCGGGTGAGAATAAATAAAATGCGGCGTATTTCATGAGCGGCAGGCGGTATATTAATATTGTCAGGAGCACAAACATGCTATTAATCAATAAAACTGTTGATCATTCATGTTCTTTTCAATCGAATTGTACTTAAAATAGAACTTCTATTCGAATGTGACTAAATATTTGAAATCATAAGAACTTTTGTTTTAGTTAATTAGATCTAGGACAGTTTTATAAACCATTTTTTTTTATCCACAACGATATAGTGCTGGGTCTTTACCTCACCTGAGGAACTGGCTATCTTACCTCTGACTGCCGGAACCCAAGAATTTTTAAATTGTTGTTATGGTGTCAGACTTAGGTAAGACAGTGGTGGCTAGCCAGACGGACTGAAAATAGAGCCCTACCATCATCCAAACCGAGTACAAATGTACCCCCTTCCTGGGAATCGAACCTGGGACCCCGGCGTCTAACACGGGTGGGGAAACCACTAGACCACAAAAGCGGTTAGCCTCTTCTTTTCTTCCTTCCTTCTTCATTAAATTTTATTTAGTATTGTAATTTCAATACACAGTTTTAATAAAATTTTGCGTGTATTTTTGAGACCCCTTGTCTAGTATTTTAGACGGTATCATTGCATTCCCTCGTAGTCATTGCCAGAAGTAGATGGCAAAACTGCTAAAAGTGGCCGTTTTTGACACTTTTGCTAACCACTTCTACGAATGACTATCAGGGAAATTAGTGACACCTTCTACGAAAAAAAAAAAAAAAAGTTTTATTAAAATCCTTTTCAACTTATTAAGTAAAAACCTCTGAGGGCGCCACTTTCGGAGAGGTATCCACTCCACCCCCCACCAAAAGTATGTACTGAACTAGAAAAAAACTGATTCAACTGTTCAATTCAATTCTATACAAGGTGTTACAAAAGTACCCCTAATGCCGAATATGGTAGATAGGGACCATCAAACTAAACAACTTTTACTATGGGACCAACTATGAAATCGCAAAAAAAAATCAGCTGATTCATACAAAAATTAATTACGAAAATATCAAAATGTATGAAACAGCTGATTTTTTTTTGCGATTTCATAGTTGGTCCCATAGTAAAAGTTGTTCAGTTTGATGGTCCCTATATACCATATTCGGCATTAGGGGTACTTTTGTAACACCTTGTATAGTAAATATCCACAATAATATGACGGATAATCACGGATCAAGAGGTTTAAATTCATATTCTCATGAACATCCGTTTATATATAAGTATAATTTTACAGTTCAAAATCGCCATTCTCTTGTGACTCAAAACCACAGACTACCCGGCGCCGTCAGGTACCGGCTCGATCTCGAATTTTCCTATTTTTCTCTGTTCGCCACGTCGGCGTCGGGATCGGTCGTCCAAGGCGGACGTTGAATTACCTTGTCATGGCGAAATTAATGAGATATGACTACAGATGCCCTCCGCTCTTAGGATTTTTTAGCACAAGAAGATAATTTACAGCGATTTTGTTTGATTTAAGGGGCGGATTGTTTGAAGCGGAGAAGCTTTGTTGGGTCGAGACAATGAATACATTTTATTGATTAGAGTTATTAAATTGTTTTTTTGTCTTTATTATTTTTCATCTTTTATTAGATTTTGAGTGACTTAAAGTAATGTGAAGTTATGGTTTGCTTTTTCCGCTACTAATCATTTTCAGTCAAAATTCAATGAAAAATTACCTAAAATAGAATGAAGAAAAAAAATGTTGGAGGATTATGTAAGAATATACCAAGATTAATAATATTCCTAATTATGTTGAGTAAGCCGTTATTTTTTAGACACATACTTTAGGAAAACAAAATTTGTATTCTAATAAAAAATAAGTTTTTAAGTAAGTACCTCATATTTCAGAACTCAACTTACACGAAAATATACTTAGTCGTAAGACGCAAACTTTAGTAGGTATCTCCAAAATATAGATTGCAGCTTAACTTCGCCGATCTACCGCAAAATGCTTTGTAGAGAATTCACAATGTTGTTGTGTTTACTTATTCTAAAACATTATTATGGAAAACAAAGTCCTGTTTGAAAGCTTTTAGCAAAGTCGTATTTGTATTAATAAGTGGTTCAGTGTCCTCAGTGGTTATTTAATTCTAAAGCGTTTGATAAGCATTCTCATCTGTATTTGAACACTTACAAAATAGGTTTTTTATTTAGGTCTAAATATAATTGTTTCAGCGGTCATGACAACTTATATAGTGTTCTATGGATGACTAAGAATATTAGATACTTAAAAATATCACAACTTAATTATACTAAAGTATTGTTGACTAAAAAAAACTGTTCCAAAAATCTAAACATTAATAAATAAATAAATATTTGACAACATCACTTACATGCTCTGATTCCAAAGTAAGTAGCTAAAGCACTTGTGTTATGAAAATCAGAGACAACGGTGGTATTACAAACACCCAGACCTGAGCTAATATAGAAAAGTTCGTTTACTAAATTGACCCAACCGGGGATCGAACCCGAGACCTCAGAGATGGCGACACCTTAAAAACCGGTGTACAAAGCCACTCGACCACGGAGGTCGTCAACATACAGCCTAACTCAGAATAAAATCTCATTGCACCTTAACATTTTTGAAACCAACCTCGATCAAGCACGACTACATGGGTTGCATTCCAAATTCAAATCACATTATTCCCATGGGAAAAATGACTTACTTTAGGAAAGGTTTGCATGAGACATAATATGCCATTGACGAGCAGGTAGTATAAAAATATAATTGTTTCAACGATCATGACTAACTAGAAATATTAGATACTGATAAATATCACAACTAAATTAAATTAAAGTATTGTTGACTGAAAAAAACTGTTCCAAAAATCTAAACATTGAATATACTTAATACACTAGCCACAAACACGATTTACAAACAGCTGGTTTTGTTCACTCGCATTCATCACACAGCGTAGTCCAAACTTTAAAAGCTGTCATACTACTGTTCTCAAGTATTTATCAAACGCGTTGAAATAAAGCCTCTGTTTTTTGCAGCTTTTTGCTTGGTCTGTCCGCCTTTTTGCTCGCCACGAAAATGTTTTACGGCCGAAGTTGCGCTTTTGCGTTGTGTCTATTTGAATATGCAAAGTTGTGGCTAAAACCACCGCAGGTGGACGAATGCGGTGTAAAAAAGTGTTGTTTACTGTGGTGGGGGTAAATAATATATTAAAAGATATTATGGTATGGAGAATGCGTATTTAAGGATAGCTTCTGATGTTATTATGACATGTTTGTTTACCGCTGCTGTTATTAATATGTAGAAGTATTATTAAAACTAACACAAATGGTCCCTCTACCACGCATTGGTTTACTACTACCCTACTACACTACCTACACAAAAAACTCCACTGTCCTAGAACCTAAGTGCTCTTACACAAAAAATATATTGCGAAGTCAAAGTAATACATGACGCGCTCTATATACTAATTCTGAGGCTTTACTATCTATATGAAATTGCAATTTTCCGAAGACAGTTTGTGCCAAGGATGCTAGGGTTGACACAAGCCTATAGTATAGATTTTTTGTAAAAGAAATAAATGCAAATAAACAAGCTTTATGCAAATAGCTCAGACAAAGCCTAAGCGGTGGCTATTGATTTTATTCGTTCCATTTAGAGGCTTCGGCGCTGTCACGTCGGTTCACGATTGATGCTTTTATTTTTGTTTTTTGTTTTCAGCCCAATTCGTCGATTGCGTTTAGTAAGGGGGGTACTCACAGTATCTTCTAGATTTAATTTTAGATTTAGTTTTTCTATTCATAACTAGTGACTCTGTAGAGCTGTAAGCCTCGCTGTGTGTGACATTTTTGAACATTTTTTGAAATGGCTGAAATATGAATTCTACCATGTCGCAACCATTTTTTAAAATTTCGAAAAACTGAATCGTCCTAAAAAATTTATACAACGTGTTACAAAAATACCCCTCATGCCGAATATGGTATATAGGGACCATCAAACTGAACAACTTTTACTATGGGATCAACTCTGAAATCGTGAAAAAAAACAGCTGTTTCATATATTTTGACATTTACTACCTAACTGATGCGACCAACATAGAATATTACAAGCAAAAACAAAATCTTGTAACTATTTACATGAGTTTTAATCTACAACATTATCTTCTACATTCTATTTTGTTCAGCGTTATAATATAACAATAATAATAATAATATAATTAATTAATAATAAAGTTCAATTAATAGTGCATACAATAAGTTTTTAAATAATCTCAAATATTACCTACGTGTCGTAATATATCATATAGTTCGCATATTATATGTATAAAATTAGTGTAGCCAGTGTAAGTAACTATCTTTTAAACATATTATATGCGAGAGAAAATCCATTACCGTAAAAAAAGGTCTAGTGTGAAGGAGGACTTTTATAACAAGAATACTTATTTATTTTTCTCGCATTGGTTTGTATTGTTTCTTAAGTAAATTGTTTCCTTGCCAAAAGAACTCCTAAAGCTTTCAATATCGTCTCATTTAAAAAATAAATTGCTTTATTAATTGTTCTTTTATTGTTTTCTATTGGTTTTACAACTCATAAAAGACGCGAAGTGGCAAAAAGTAATTGTTTTTTAAATTGAATGAAAAACATTGTTAAGTAAATGCTTATTAAATTGAAAACACTGTGGTATTGTTATATTTGTTTCTATTCATTTCAAGGACATCATTGTGTGTGTGTGTGTGTGTGTTTCCGCTTTGCTATCAAAGTATCAAGTAATATGAAAATGAAAAAGGTTTTATTCAAAATTTTTATTCATCTATCTTATGACAGACCTAGCCATTTATTAAACTTAATATTCTTAATACAAAAAACTCAACCTATTCAACGTTTTATTTACACTCAAAATACATTTATCTAATAAATAACTTCTAAAGGTCGTTAAAATCGCGGCGTGGGGACACCGAGGAAGGTAAAAACTCGACTTAATACGAACAAATGGTAGACATTTCAGCACAAAAACCGAGGTGGACCTCTAATTGATTTAATTTGTCGGAGTCAAAATAGGGAGAGGTGTCGCTCGCTTCTAACGGGGCTTGTTAAGCGGAGGCTCTTCGGGAAATCGTCTGCCACTTAACTTGATCACTGATTCAACGGGAGGTATTTGACAGTGGCTGTGTGTGACAGTACATAACGCACTCGATTTGAGTGTTTTTTTAAACAAGGTGGCAAACTATAGAGAATCCTTACTAATATTATAAAAGTCCGTTTGTTTGTTTGTTACGCCTTCACGTCTTAACTACTGAACCGAAATTTTGCATACACGTTGTCAGGGGTACAGAGAAGGACATAGGGTACCTTTCATCCCGAAAAATATATTTTTTCCCGAGGGATAGCAAAAAACTTTCCACGCAGACGAAGTCGCGGGCGGTCGCTACTGACAAATAAAAGTATACTTGGTCAAGTATATTGCTTAGGTTTTGATACGAGTTTAGTGATTTTTATTGAATAAAATATTTGTTCGTTTTAACCGCCTCTGTGGTCTAGTGGTTCGCCCAACTGTGTAAGACGCAGGGTCCCGTGCTCGATTCCCTGGAGGGGGTTACATTTGTACTCAGTTAGAGGTAGGGCTTATTTCAAGTCCACCTTACTAGCTACCATCATCTTACCTAAGTCTGACGCCACAATAAAACAACAATTAAAAAATTTTTGTGGTCCGTCAGAAGAAGTAAGTTAAGTTCCTCAGTGGTGAGGATTCCGGGTGCAGTGCGCTTACACTTTCAGCCTTATCGTCACTTAACATTAGATGAGGTTAAGGCCAAGCACTATCTCGTTGTGGATAAAAAAATCAATATGTTTAGTTTCATACTGAAGTTTATAGTACGAAGTACTTACTATGCTATAGTACTATAAACCATTAACATATTTTTGTAGCTGTCTCCCCCAGTAAGTCGCAACATAACCCTTAACTGCGTCCATTCATTTGTTTTTTCCACGTTGTTCCATTTGTTTTCATTAAAGCTCACGGCGACGTCACATGCTCGTGTTTTGTTGCTCGGAACATTTTGAAACAAACGCTCCGCTGTGGAAATGACAGTTTGGTCAGACCCGTACACCAAACATGGTAGTCTAAAAGGTAATACAGGTGTTTTATGTACATTTTTTAACTTATTTTATCTGTTTTCTTTATTCAAGCTACACATAAAAACTTCTGCTGAGCTAAAATATCCATAAGACAACATGGTGTGTTGTGTTGTGTTTCCGGTTTTAGTGTAGTTATCAAAAAAATATAAAAGCTAAAAAAAAGTTATCAAAAAAATATAAAAGCTACCAAACAGTAAAATAATTATAACATTAACTTTAAGTTAGACACCCATATTAACAACTTTCAGGGTCACTTGCACAAACAAGAATCTATTCAAATCCAACTAACTAACTAGCTAACCATAAATTAGTTAAACAGATAACTTCATAATCAAAATTGTTAATTATTTGTTGTGCAAGCTGCTAAACATTTTTAAGTGTTTTAAATACTTTTGGTAGAACTTAATTTAGATAATGTTATGCAAGTGGCCCTTAATTAAATATTTTTTTTCATTTTTTAGCGTACTTATAACATTACTAGGTACCTACACCTATCCAGTTAAATTTCCTAGACACGTCATAGATAGAAAAGTTGAAAATTACCTCGTAATAATTTTCCAAACTTCCAGCTCACTGCTTCTTCTATCACAGAGGGTCTACTACAAAAAAATAATTCGGATAAACAATAATCGAACGATATTCGTCGTTTATTTTGGACATTATTCCTGAGTTATTGTTATGAAACCGAATAAAGGTAGTTTATTAATAGTAAATTAAAAAGGTTTTAATAGTTTTGTTTAACTGTCTCAAATAGAAGTTTTTGATAAAACTTTCATGAATATTTATTTGCTTTTCGAATAAATGGCGTTTAAAACAATACTTACACTGTCATTGAGATGAGATTGCGTTTATTTAAGTTGTCGATAAAATATTCAATCGCTAAAATAAACCATTAGTAAAATTGTTTTTCGATAAGGCGGTGAAGCAATATTAAAAGTAATTTCACTTTCGAAGTTCAGTCAGAAACTCCGTTCGATCACAAAATAGTGTGTTAGTTCGGTGTTCGGAGTAGACCCTCAGATTTCCATTTCAAAATTCCGCATGCACTCTGCGGAGCGCGCTCCTTTGTCGTGCAAGATTGATGCCTGTCTATTGCACTGCACTTTTGAGACGCGATCTAAGCGATATCTATAATATATCTCGTTGATGCATGAATTTTTAAAATTCTTCTCGTATGTTAGCGGCGGTAAAAGGTGATTCAAAATTTGATGAAATGGTAAAATGAAATGGTTTGATGAAATACTCACTCACTGACAAAACGTTTATTTGTGCAAACTGTATTTAGGGGAAAGGGGTACCTATTTCAACATAAAAAATGATAGCTATTAATGAGCTTGGGATCAGATTTTTTTATACTATAGTTACATTTTAACTTAAGATATGACATTAAAATGTTTTCTGTAAAGTATGTAGAGACTTTACAGTATTTTATTAAAGATTCATAAAAATTACCACGCGCTATTGTCGTGACAGGCACTGAGCAAGTAATCACTACCGTGGTGACGGGCAAGTTCAGGTCCGATGATGTCATCGGACTCCATTCTCTCGCTAGTCTCGTGCAGGAATGTACGCATGGTGCCCACACAATAGTGTTTAAGCAGGTTAATATTTACAATAACTTTGTAAATACTTATCGTATCGAAGTAAAATAAAAACAGTTGGTTTTGGTATTACGATTTGTATAATGGTATAGGGTTAAAATGAACTTTTTTTCATTTTTCTTACGTCCATTCACAGGTATTATGACAATCCAAATATTTTAATGTCATTTTCGTTATTTGAAGCCCTTGCCATAGTAACCTTACAACTAACTCGTATGTATCATAATATGTTTAAAAGTTGTTTTAATCGCTAGATTTTTTTATTATTATTACGTTTGTAGTGCTTTTTAAATTTGAATAAAAGCATAAAGTAACATTACTGGATTCTTGGTTATTCTTTGGAGAAATAAATTAAAGTACTTTGAAATTCTGTTCTTCTCACAGGACATTTTACTGTAATTCTAGGCAAACTCTAGAGCGGTAATCATAAAAAACCACTTCCCATTCCCCCACAAATGTTCCAGAACATTATCTAGGCACGTCTGCCGTCCTAGACGCAAGGTCATACAGAATTCATAACCACTTAAACATATTCGGACGAGACGTCATGCGGTGCCCCGCGCATACGTAATGTCGCGCGCGTCGGTGCATCCGAATTCCCAGACGGTTAAGTAAAATACCAAATTTAATATTTTATTATTATGACAGTGGACCCTGTGAACTTCGTATCACCTACAATTTAATGATCATCAATTTTACTTTAAGAACCAGCGCCATCTTTTTAATTAGTAAGTTAATAACAAAGCAGCTGAATACTAAAACGAAAGCAACAGATTCAGACTAAAACCTCTTTATCAAAAGTTAGCTGTCAAAAGTAACCCGAAATGGCGATTCCCACACAAAAAGCCAATGTTCATAGTGCGTTTCATTGAATATTGGCTATTCAATAAAACTCATCTACCTACTGTCAGAGAAAATGACCAAAGAGAATGTAATACAACGTTGAGATGACAAATGATATTTATTTTTCTTAATTAATCAATCAAATGCACTAGGAAGTTTCAAATCCGACGTCGAAGTCAATCATACCAAAAGTAACTTTCTACCACTTTTTAACCTTGTTAGGGGATAAATATAAAAAAGATACGAAACACGTGTTCAATTAATTTTGTGAAAGAATGTCTATGCCAAATTTCAAGTCAATCGGGCCAAGGAATCGCGTTCTCCCATACAAACTTTGCCACCCTGTTTCACCCCTTTAGGGGTTGAATTTCGCAAAATCCCGTCTTAGTGAGCACCTACGCCCTAAAAGGAGCCCCCATGCAAAATTTGAGACTCCTAGCACTTGTAGTTTCTGAGATTTCGTGATCAGTGAGTGAGTGATTTACCCTTTTATATATATAGATGACGAAGATTATTGCTTCTTCAAGGTGATTGTCAGTAAATTCCCCATATACTCTTCTGCTGTAACCGGTATCCACATGGTATTATACTTTTACGGAATACCTCCTCGCACCACTGCTCTCCGCTTCAATAACTTTCAGCCCTTCTTTTGTTTTCACCATTCAGATATCTCTTAAAACCCGCAGCTATACCCTCATATCCCGCAACTGCACGTAACTGCCGTCATATGTTTCTTTTTAATTACCCGCTTTTTAAAGAGAATGAATAATACTCCGCTGCACTGGAGTGCTTGTAAAAAATCTCCAAAAACTGCGGGCGGACACAAAGCACCGAATTTATCGTCCACCTCACGTGCCCGAAACACGCCTACACGGATATAAAGAAAGCTACTGGATAGTGTGAACTTTTTTACGTACCTGCTTCTTTAAATTAACACTCATACTACTTTGGAATAAGGTAGCAATCATATCTAAACGCGTCCTTTTGCCATCACTCTATTCCTCTGTTCCTCTGTGTTGCACAAAAACGTCGCATCATGGAACGAGAGACGTTGCGTCGTGCACGCTGATCGAGTTCGTACACGTTTTAACACCGAGAAATGAAAAGGAAATTCGCAAATTCTTAGCGCGACACCGATCGCGGTCGGTCGATCGAAAAAATTTTATCAGCCTAAAGTATTTACCTCATAAAACACGTAACAACCGCCATAAAAAATCCTTTAAAAAAATCCATGTCCGTTCCATATTTTGCAAGTTGCAAATGATCTTTGTGTCGTGTAGTATCTAAGAGAACAATGTACGGCGCGACAACTTTCCCTTTGTGCCTCGGAATGCCGCCTCCTGAGATACCTGCCGGATTACTGCGGTCAGATTAACTAGTTCAACAATAAAATGTGCCTTAAAAAGGCTTTAATTATGCAAGCAAAAGCTGTTTTTAATATACGGATAAAATGGAGTTTCATTTAGTTTTAAAATGAAGATCTATTATTTTTTAAATCCCTTTTTACTCGAAAATAATATAAATTTTCCTTAATTTTATGTATGTATAACAAGTACGTTAAACAGCTATTAAAGTAAAGATAACCTTAAACTTCAATCAATTTGTCGATAACGACTTAAAAAGTACTCGTGCTACGACATTCGTAGTGCTTTTTTCGTAGACGCTCGAATCGTAGCCAGTGCTACGAATATTAGCAGGCATTTGACATTGTAGCAATTCGTATGCAGTTTTAGCCAAACTTATTTTAAATACACTTTTGTGAATATAAAAAACATACAGAACTCAATTTGTATAAAAGTATTAAAATTACTTGATTATTTCGAGACTTTGTTTTTTTTTGCAATACCGCATTTTGAATTTTGTAGGCACTGCATCAACTACTGAGTTACTAACTAACTAATGAATTTAATTTTGAAGTATTCAAAACCTATTGAGATGTTAAACTGTCAGAATTACCGTTTGCTCTTACCAAACCTGTAGTCAAATTAGACGCCCTGCTGCGCCGGCCCGGTAATCCCTTAAAGTGCTCCAAGTGAGAAAATAAGGGTTAAGTTTTAAAAGCTCTCTGTCTGCACCTAACTGTGGTACAAGTTAACAATAAAAATGCGCCATTGACTGAATTTAACCTTCTTACTGATAGTTAGCTCTTAATTACTTTTGGCTCAGTGTTTTTATTTTATTTCTATAGTCACAGATTCAACCCAAAACTACCGAATTGACCGAGTACGTAATTGACCGAACGAGCGCGAAGAGCGAGCGAAGCGTCTGTTTTTTTATGTCCGACCGGCTGTCTGTTTGTTATCCTCTACAGGTCGCATTTCTCAACCGATTCTCGTGAAATTTTGTGAGCAGTTTCATTAATTATTATAGAATCTTTTTGTCAATTCAGTTTTACGAAAATTTTCAAAATGGCGGAGATATGTTAAGGCGAGATCTACGGCTCACAAACCCACTAGTTTAGTTGCTTAAGTGGCACTCAAAAAAGATACAACAAACGATCAAATAAATTAGTAGCTTTGTCTCTCTTTAACTCAATTCAATAAGCCCAAGTTATTGATAAATGTAGGTTGCCTCGTTCTCTAATATACCATAGTAGCACCCATTTCTCTAAAATTTTCTGGAAAGAAAATCAATTTTCTATAAGACCTTCGCCTTGCACCACACCCCAGCGACGTACATACGACAATCGGATCGGGCTTTAAATAAATAATGAGGGAACGGCAGCAACCGGCGGAACACTCCGCTTTTAACTTTTTTAATAACGAGTACCGACGCAGATGGGAACGCCTCTATCGCCGAGGTGTCTAAGACAAAGCTCGGTGGTGAAACTTTTTTAGGACAAAGGCTTGGCTTTTACATCACCTGAAAAATTATAAGTTAGACAATTAAATCGCACTAACCCACAATCTTCAACTGAGAGATTGTTTATTTATTTATTTTATCATATTGTTATAGGCACTTGTAATTTATAATACCTACCATGATACACACTTCTAAGACTTTCGCGCGTACAGTTCATTAGAAACAAAACACTTTTTACGGATTACAGCGCGTATATTATTAATTCAGGTGTAGTTTTAGACTTATTTAGTTTGTATTTATTGGTTTTTAGAATTCCCGACGTTTCGACACCTTTCCAGGGCCCGTGGTCACGAGAGGACTAAAGCAAAAAGGCTGCTCATATTTTTATGAAATTACCCGCTCGAAACTTTATAAAAATGTATTCAAGTTTATTAAATTATTTTATGGCTGCGTTCTGATTTTAATCATTATTACTGAATTAAATTGAATAAAATTAATTAGAAAACAATTACCATGATACATTAAAAAACATAAGTTGTGTTCCGTAGAGTTAAGATCACGGAGAGTTGACAAAAAGGAAAAGGTTTTCAAAACTCATTAAAATGAGCTCTGCTATTTATTTCCATACAACCGTCACCCGTGTCCTTACTACCACCAAATAGTGCCCAAAGTTTTCTTGGGAATGGAACCCATGGTCTCTAAGTGTAACCAGCCACAAGACCGCAGTAGCCATTTTACTTTTAGTAATAAAAATGTCAATCGAAGTTACAGCCCGCCTGAAAGTCGCCTGTAATCACTCAGTCGTTTAGCATCGGTCAGTACTGTACAGCAATTACTGTAATAATATACCTCTGGTTCGTAATTTCGTAATTTAGTTCTTGTAGACTCTATTTTCATTGGAAGAACAAACTACGAGGCCGTGTAATAAACAAGGCACCAATGATATTTTAAATGTGTTTTTATTAATAACAACCTATTTATTTAAATTCTATGAGTAGCAGTACCAAAGAACACGATGGTAAGATTAAGCTACTGAAATCTGTACCGAAAGCGCAACTTGAAGATTATCGATAAAACTTATATAATTGTTTCCATTAAATTATATATTTTGATAGATATCTAATTAAAGACGTTCCGTTGGTAGGCCCCCGACAAGGTGGACCGACGATCAGCACCCTCAGCGCGAACCGCTATCGGGAAAAAAAACTCGTAAAAGTACTCAATAGAGTAATTATTTATGGAAAATTTCATTTCACTCTTCGGCGGTAGATGGCACTGTACAAATTTCCCTTACAAAATTACTGTATCGAATGTTTTAAGCGCGTTATTTTTTTTCGATAGCTGTTTGTGCTACGGGCACTGATTCATAGAGTACTTTGTAACATATGATCAGTGGCCCTACCATGTATACCATGCATCTCTCTCTCTTTCACTTGCATTAACTGTGAGCAATATATCCGATAGTTTGCGGTAGCGTAAACAGTTTGCATCAACTCATGGTAGGGCCACTGCTCGCGGGAAGCCGCCGTTGTGGAGATCCTTGGAGGTGGCCTATATCCAGCGTTGGGTGTCTGATATGATGATGATGGCTGTGGCTGTGGCTGATGTGTGTGGCTGATATGATGATGATGAGATTAGATATCTCATTAAGTCCATTCTAATTTTTTAAGATATATAAAAAATAAACATAAAAAAACAATATAATAACGACATAACAGGAACCAATTACATCAACATTAAAAAGTCGTTTCCTAACCAAACTACTTTTCTATCTAGATTTGCATACTTAACCATCAATCAGCGGCAAATCGTTTGGATTTTCCATGTATAAAACGCAAACTGCATAAAACACTATACTAAAACCGTAAACAAACTCAAGACGGATATTATTTCCAAGTATCATGGTAGAACGGTGTCTACAATATGTTATTAGCCGTCCCATCAAATTGCTTGCTGTCAATGGAATAAGTGAACACTGTATTTGTCCTGTTTCTAACTTATAAATAATCTAAGCTGTAAAACGTGAATTGGTGCAATTGTGAAACGTCGCGCATTTAAATTGAAAAAGCATTTAAAAAACCTCCTTGAAATTTTAAGATTGTTTGCAGATCAAGGTTTGCTGATCAAACATTGCTGGTCAATTGTCGTGATATTGAAGGGTTTTTTTTTGAGAAATTTAAATTAACTTGTTCGAGTTATGATTTAGGAATCTATTTTTTAAGAGTTATAATTTAAATCTGTTGAATAAATTCACTTGTTCAAAGAAACTTAAGCAAAGTAATCAACGTCAGTTTTTGTAGAACGGCTTACGTTTGCCATAATATCACCCCTCGCCACTGCAAGGGATATTCATTTATTTGGTGGTTACCAAATTTTACTATAAATATTTCTTCATACTTACATATTTACATACTTAACTTTTCTCAAAACTAAGACTAAGTTCAGCAACTTCGTAATGGCAACAAAAGAATAAAATAAAAAAACAAACATACACAATAATTTTCTCACTAGTAGTTTCCGAACGCACTCTTGTGATTTCCCGTTTGACGCTAATTACAGAGCGCGTTTGTCCATCCTCTTTGCGGCGGGATTGCTGCAATATGTGTTTTCTTTGATCAATTATTTAATAAACACACATCTGATTTATGGAATACTAATGAACTGACTGTGCTGAATTGTCAAAGTACAGAATGTTAAGCGTTTGACAGCGATGACTGTAATTATAACAGCCGTTATTTACATTTTGGGAAAATAACGATGGCAATTTAATGTTAGAATTGTGATAATACAAAACCATAAATGTTCCTCATAAAAATTATACTTGTGTAGGATCTCATAACAGTTATTAGTAGATCGAGTAAGTTATTAAGTAAATTTTCTTATCTTTTAATTACCCAGGCTTCTCAATACTTTATGATAACTGCCACAATCTCATAAGGCATGTCTCCAGTATATTCGCTCGTTAATCGCGCTGTGCCCGTGATATATCATTTTGATTCCAGTCGGCTGCGTCCGCGACGACGCCACTCTGTCTGCGCCCATATTTATGTATAGCTAGATTATTATCGCAAGTTAATATAGTGAATGGAACAGTGGCCTAGCACTTTCAGGCTAAAATATATCGGGTCGGTCATCAAATGGTTGACCGAATAATATTATCTCAAGCTTAGATAGGAAGGCACGTTGAACCTTAAGACTCCATTTCGGACTTGGAGTGCTTAACATTTATCAAAATTTGACTCTTAAGTTTGAGCCCTTTCCGACATTTCAGCTCCATTCCATTGCCTTAAATACTATTGTTCATTCTGTGATAATAGGTACATAATTGTTTGCCAACCTATAAAAAAAACTCTCCATCACTAAATTCCGCACAGAGCACTCAACCCTCAACAGGTATCCCAACAAAAGGTAATATAATCGCATTACCGCGTAATAACCCCTGTTACAATGGCCGGTAATGTTGCTAATCTTATCTGGTAATGTTGTGGACGTAATAATTCAGAGATATATAGACCTTCCGGTTGGTTGGACCCGTCGCGGCGGCTGACATACGGGTTAAACACAGGCGGTAGGTACGTATCAACTTTGAACTAAAAAACCAACTCATTAAGGTTTAAATAAACCGGAGAAAGTAAATTTTAGTAAACCTGATGTGCTAGTGACTGTACACAATACTACAATTTAATTCAGAAAGTGTTCATGTAAACTGAGTTTTGTTGCTTTAGTTACCATTCATTGAATAAATTAGGAAGTTTTTACGTATCACATGTCATTCATAGCTTACATTCCATACACTTCTTTTGAATTTCGTCTATGCGAAATAGGTACCTACTTCACAATACTCTAAATATTTACCCCCTTACTAATTAAGATTGTATAGCAGATTTATAGTTACACAATGGTTACTCTCTGCCAAACTATTTAAGTTTGACATTAAAAAGAAAGGGACAAAACACTGTGTAACTATACATCTGTTATACAATCTTTATTAGTAAGGGGGTAACAATTTATTGCTTTTATAAACAAATAGACATTTATTTGGGTAGAAACTATTGAAACATGTAAACAAAACTAGACCGCCATTCATCTTGAACGAAAATTTAAACAACAAAGTGTACCGTGGTCTCAAAAACTATGATTAAACGGCACACCTTAACCCTGCGATATATCTCCGGGACAACACGGGACAAAGGATCCCTGCTGCTGAAGTGTGAGTAATGCCCAGCAGTGGGAATGAGTAATGGGCCGGGACGATACGGGCCTATTGATGGCCCACCGCGGACGGACCCACTTTTATTATATTTGTGTTTAACCCTTGTATATGCAAATGTATTTTTTATTTATGATTCAAGTGTTCATTGTGTTTTATTAAAACAAAAGGTAATAAAATTAATCCCTGGTTAAAACTCGACGTTACATTTTCCGTTTAATGTCAAAAAGTCAGGCTTATTAATTGTTATGAACGGCCATCGGGTTCATATAATATTACTATAGTAAGTAAATCTTTACATTATTTCTTCCTATTATGGCAGATAGGGTACCATGCATATAACCATGGAAAATTATTATAACAACTGAAAACCGCCACTTTTTTGAAAAACTTTTTTTTTCATTGCAAACTGCATAGTGGCATACCTAGACCTAAATTGTGTTTTGATTTTGCTCATTAATGGGATTTATTATCGAAAACAATAGTCTATTTGTGTCTAGGGTTGTCACTTTGCAGTTTTCCATACAAATAAAAAAACAAAATTTTATAGGTTATTATGAAACATCCAGTATATAAATTTTTTTGTTATCCTCCCTGCGACATTTGGCCTTTTGCACTCTTTGTTGAATTAATACCACCAAAATTTTAAACTACTGAAACATAGCTTAGTTTTCCTTATATTTGCTTGGGGACATTAATTAATTAATATTGTATAAAAACAATCGCTATGAGCGGACGATGTTCATTCTACTCTGTGTTCATTCTACACTATTTACTCACGAATAAGGTTCAATATCAAGTAAATTGAACGATGACTTTCGTCCGATTATCGCGATTCTTTTTATGTAATAAAAAAATAGATAATTCGGTCAAAAGACTATTTTAGTTATATAATTCTATGGAATTAAATAAGAGAGAGGAAGGGTGTTGGCAAAAGTTGTAATATTCCAAAGAAACACTGTGTTGAACTTGCCTTAATATATCCAACATTGCCACTTACTTATATTAGAGGTAATATTAAAACCACATCATAACACCCTTAATCTATTAACGCTCATAAAATTAAGTCCTGGCGCGAGCGAAACAATTTCGCTTCGCAATCTACATAATATTTATTAATGAGAGTGTAACAAAAGGCCGTCTGGAGTGGCCTCACAAAAGAGGAGACATCGGCAAATCTCCTAGTATTTGTCGAGAGAGGGATTACGGCCCTCAGCCCTCGGAGCTGCCGACAAATATTGACATTTCGCTGTTTTAATGCCGACGTCAAACAATCGACAATTTGGTGAACACTCCCGTGAGTCACTCTGAATTAGAGACTACTTAATCTTTCTTTTCTTCTAGATCTAAGTTGAATATGAATCCTACTCCTGCTATCCTTATCCTTACTAATATTATAAACTAGCGACCGCCCGCGACTTCGTCTGCGTGGAAAGTTTTTTGCTATCGGGCACAATTATTTAATTCGGGATGAAATGTACCCTATGTCCTTCTCTGTACCCCTGACAACGTGTATGCAAAATTTTATGGTGATCGGTTCAGTAGTTAAGACATGAAGGCGTAACAAACAAACAAATAAAGAGACATTCGCATTTTTAATATTAGTACGGATTAGTAAGGATAAGGATGCGAAGGTCAGTTTGTTTGTTTGTTACGCTTTCACGTCTTAACTACTCAACCGATCATCATAAAATTTTGTATACACGTTGTCAGGGGTACAGAAAAGGACTGATATCCCTCGGGATTTTTTTCTGGATGAAAGGTACCCGTAGTACCTTATTTAGTTTGTATTTATTGGTTTTTTGAATTCCCGACGTTTCGACACCTTTCCAGGGGCCGTGGTCACGGGAGGACTAAAGCAAAAAGGCTGCTCATATTTTTATGAAATTACCCGCTCGAAAATTTTTATAAAAATGTATTCAAGTTTATTAAATTATTTTATACATTTATTGAATACATTTTTTTAAAAAAATTTCGAGCGGGTAATTTCATAAAAATATGAGCAGCCTTTTTGCTTTAGTCCTCCCGTGACCACGGCCCCTGGAAAGGTGTCGGAACGTCGGGAATTCAAAAAACCAATAAATACAAACTAAATAATTCTAAAACCACACCTGAATTAATAATATACGCGCTGTAATCCGTAAAAAGTGTTTTATTTCTAATGAACTGTACGCGCGAAAGTCTTAGAAAAGATATAATAATATCTGTCCACGCAGACGAAGTCGCGAGCGGTCGCTAGAAATGTTATAAATGTGAAAGTTTGGATGTCTAGATGTTTAAATGTTTGTTACAAAATCACACAAAATCGGCAGGACACAATGTAAACGAAAAATGTGAAATTGTGTAGACCTCTTATAAATAAATTTTGAAAGTACACCAACTAAACATGTCTGTCATAATGGAAGATGTTCTCCGTCTGACGTTCTTTGCAAAACCTAGTTCTAATATATTTTGCATCGAAGCCGCACACCTAACCGCAAATACACCGACTGCTCAATGGTTCAAATCTGCAGGATAGCAGCCGCAAACAGAGGGCCGGCTTCGAGCCCCACACTGATGCAATACAGCCTTTTTTGCCGATCCTACCGCGTCTTAATACCTCGCACAATAGGCGTTAATGCCGACTGATGTTTGTTTTGCTGGCGAGATGTCCCTGAGATAAGGGGGCTCTTATGTATTTTTTAAGCTCCCACAAATAGATTTTTTGACGTATTATGAGGTACGATCCATCTGGTTGATGTGGCAACTTTGATCAACATTTTTATTTGGATTGTGTTCCTCAAAAAGCTTTGAATTTGATGTTTTAAATGCAACAGTCTTTAAAATAAAAACTAAAATAAAAATGAACAATACTTGTTTCCAGTTTAGTACTCGTATTCTATCTTTACTGCTAATTATCTCTTATCTGTTCTACTCTATAAATAGCGAGGAAAAAAAATACGTAATTTCATATTTCAACAATTTAAAATTCGGTTAACAAAAACAATTACGAGTTGAAAACGTAGTCAATCGCGAATTGCGATACTTCTGTTCAATAGGTCCCAGGATCACCAAATGAAATCTACAACTTGAAAACTCAATTGTGAGCGATAATCAGTTCTAATTGTCTACGACTGAAGGGCGAAATTTGCATAATTTTCTCCCGCCGGAGCCTGAGGAAGCGTTTTCAGTCTGCATAAATAGATGCAAATGGACGGAATGCCTTTTGATACCACTATCGAGTTTAGGAGTTGCTTTCGGAAGTTAACGAGAGATACGTTCTCAGTTTGAAAGTTACTTTTGAGTGCAGCATTCAGTTCTACGTTAATTTGACATTGTTTTGGAATTCTCGAAGGGTTTTAAATACAGTTTTGTAAAAAGGGGAACGATATTATCGTATACGGTATCGGTGTGGGGTGATGGATCAGGCGAGTGATTCCATAAAGGGTGAGACCACAAAAAAGTAACACCAAAGAATGGAAAAAGTCGCCACGAAGATAATTTTGAAGTTATTAAAATCTGTCTATTGTACTAATTTTCAGTTCCAGATAACTTAGTTAACGGACAATTATATAAGAATATCTGTTTCATTTGTTAAATGAAGCCAGAAGTAGCGCTATCGGTACCTATAAATTAGTATATGCTTTATATTAAATCTGAAATAAACTGATTAATATCCCTTTGATAATAATCTAACGGTCGACATGAAATGACGTCATCAAACAACTAATAAAACTCATTATCATGTGCACTAAGGGACCGTGAAATTATTTTGTAGATTATGACGTCATCCTTTGACGTCACCCCTCGCCGCCAGCCGTGCTAACGCCTGTATTGGAATTGAATCTAAAGAAAAACTCGTTTTGCAATTTTTAACATCTGCGACCTCATCTTCTTTGTAATTTCGTTTGATAGGAATTGTGTTGCAAACTTTTTCATTTGGACTTTTTAATACCCCCCTTGAAACAGGCGCGTGGTTGATGATTTGGGCAACTTCTTTAAATTTTCCCATCGTTATAACCATTTTATTCATCTTCTACTCATTATTTTTTTATTCGTTTTTTTATTTTATGCACTGTTTTTTCTCTGGGCAGTCTGTTGTTGTTTGCAAATCATTGACATTTTTTATAAGCCTTATTTTAATATTTAAGTTTACGATCGATTAAAGTAGTTAACTTAATTAAACTTAGAAAATATTTCAAACAATCCAAAAAATTAATCTTCTTGAGAAGAATATATGTACAATATCACTGAGCAAATTCTATCTAAAACTGTACGCAAAATATATCAAATACTTAGAATCAAAAAACTGGCCCAAGTGCGTGTCGGACCACGCGCAGTATAGGGTTCCGCAGTTACCTTGTGCAATTTACCTTAAGGCTATAAACTTATATTTACTTCCAGTTTTACACAACTAACTACTGTAACTAAGTATAATTAATAACTATTCAATAAAAAATTGTGCTGTGAAAACTTTTTCAATATTAATTAACTTTGTAAGTTGGTCGACTATTACTCGTAACCTTTTAAAGCCTACCTAGCTGTAACAGTTTTTTCATTTCTCATATTCGGAAAGTGATGTATATTTAAACTAAGCAACGGGTTAAAACTCTGCGTTCTACCCTAGGGTGTAAAAAAATTTTAAAAATAGAACTGAATTTGGTTACGTAGACGACCATAGAGTTGGTATAACAGCCAGTGCAAAATTAAAAACATTGGGCGGAGCGGCGACCTGGGCTGTTCCAAATTTGAAATAAGCAATAAATAAATATGGTCTACCTATGTAGTTACTACATGTTATTATTAATAAGTATTTATTATTTTTCTTATGTTCGAAATGAAAAGTAGAGTGTTTAACAGGGGTAAAAGTCATCAATTCCATACTCGAACTATGGCCGCCCTCGCTACTCTTGGGCGTCTAAATATCTCGTATGGGAATTGCTTCCTTTTGACCCTTGTCTAACAATCTACTATTCTTTTAACTTCATTATATTTACTACTCGATTACGGAACCCTAAAAAAAACAATCTTGGCACACCCGATGAAAAGTAAATTCAAATACTCTAACAGCACTATTACAGTTTACTGAACGAACACAGATTGCATGTTTATGCTATAAAGTGCATTGCCTTAAAATGGGCAGCCAAAGACTATTAAATCATAAAATTTAATGAAGAAATCTGGGGCGTGTAAGGTAGCCTGCTGTGTTCTTATTGTGACCAATCGTGAGTGTTCATATTTCACTCTACAAATTTTTGTATGTTTAGGTAGGCCAACTCTTTTATTTTCCAAAACTCATTTTGAGACGAAATTGGCAAGATACTTGTTATCAATTTATGAGTAACTTTTCACTAAGATGATGACAGCCCTGCTGTAAGATGAACTTAATACTCGTAATATATATTTGCGGGTTGTCTTTATTTATTAATTATTAAAATAAAATAGGAGGTCCAATAGTTTACAATAAGACGTTTAATTGTACCTCATAACGTAGAATTATTATTAGTTGATGGTTATAATCGAAGTACGTAGTGGAACAAAGCTATCGCCGCATCACGCAAACAACAGGTTGGCTGGTTTCTACAGTTTTATTAGAGCCTCGTATTTATTTACAGTTGTGCGCAATTATAATGGTAAACCAAGTTATTACTTAGGTAACGGTGTTATACTTTGTTATTCAATGTTGGATTTATTATAAGCTTGTGTGAAAATGTTACAATGAAGTGTGATCTCGACTGTCTGGTTTTGTGCATGCATCGATGAATGGTTAAATTGTGAGAAAACTATTAATACTTGAATTGTTGGAATTAGACACTTTATAAAGATTATTTCAATCATAAATAAAACTTTCAAGCATTTGACTAAACATTTCCAACTATAAACTTAGTTCGAGAAATTCTTTTGACGAAAATGTAAGCACTGAAAGTAAAGCGAAGGCGGTCCGCCTCAGTCATATCCGGTCATAACTCCTGAAGCCTTTTAGTTTCCTATTTGTATTAGATCCGAGGAAAGGCTCCGAAGGAGTTGTATGTAATTGAATTACCCGCCTTATGACTCCAGGAATAGTGCACACAAAGAACGGAAGTCGTTCGAAAACCACGCTCATTTTATTTGCAGTTTGAATATATTTTTTTTAAACTGTAATACGCTATTTTTTTATTATGATGTATGTTTTAAAATTTAAATACCGCCGTTATGTATGAAATACCTGAACACATCAAGAAAATTAAATGTCTTTTCCTTTTGTTCTATAAGAAAAATCTGATTTACACAGAGCAGAATGCTCATTTGCAGTATACAGATACTTTAAAAAAAATATGACAATTAACAGTTATTTATCTAAGTAATTATTATTTAAATTAGTTATTTATCGTTTTAAGCTAATAACTACTTACTATTTCTATAATTAGTCAGTAACTAAACGCTGCTGAGAAATTTAACATAAATATTTTTTTACCTACCGCTGGCCTCTCCATTCATTTCTATGTTAGCAAGAAAGTCGTCCCGGCACCGGCCGTTGCAGGAATATTTGTATGGGCTCGGGAAGGCGCAACTTAGGTAATTATACGGTAGTCCACACAATATTCAAGGAAAACTTACTATAATGTGTATTACTTTTGACGAAGAAAATGTAAACCCACAGTTAAGTAATTGATTAATGAATTGAAATATATTCCTCTACTTTACATTTTTTAGGGTTCCGTACCTCAAAACACGGTTTTATAGGATCATTTTGTTGTCCGTCTGTCGAAACCCTTTTTCACAGAAACGCTAATTTATAGGTTACTTCCCGTTGACCTAGAACTATGAAATTTGGAAAGTAATATCGTCTTATACTACAAGTACAGGAAAATTTCTGATAGATAGATAGATAGTATATTTGTAATTAAATCATAAAAATAAAGAGTTATTACTTACTTTATTTAAGCATATATCTACAAATTTGTGGGCGAGTCCGACTCGCACTTGTCCGGTTTTTTATTTCGTGATAGCTTTAAGAAGTTTAGTAAACTGATTTACTTGAATGGAAATAAAGACTCAAAGCTATCTCGAAATTATTTATTATAAATTAAACGTCCCTATTTATAACTGCGTACTAGTATGCGTGGTATGTAAAAAAGAACCAAGGAATTAAAAAAAACTTTAATACAAACATCAACAAAAAATCAGCCATTTGTCGCACTCGAACTGCTCTCCATCATACATGTGACAAAAATATTTATCAATGAAAACTATTTCCTCCTCAGAGGAGAGCTTTTAATAGATCTATGAATCACATCGTCCACTCAACATCCTATTCTTCTTTACCCCAATCGCCTTAAGATTTCCACGAGGGTGATCCTTAATAACACTTAACGTCAAATACACTTTGTAATTATAGTGGTATTGTTGTTGACCGCAAAGGAAGTACCTTCTATCAGTGAATACCAGACTTTACTTATTACGGTTCCGTACCAAAATGGCAAAAATACTACTGAACCGATTTAAAATTTTCAAAAAATGGGACCAACTTGGGAACGAATCTGATAAAGTGGCGTTTGAATCATGTCAATCGGCTCGGCCCTTTTGAGTAATCGGTGGAAATACATAAAAAAAAAACAAATAAACAGACGAACATAGAACCTCCTCCTTTTTTTGAAGTCGGTTAAAAAGGAACCTTATGGTGAGACTGAGTCTGCCTGTCTGTCTCTTTGTCTGCTGTCTGTCACAGCTGGATATCTCGAGAACTACTAATGCTATCAACTTGAAATTTGGAATAGTTTTAGATGACATTTTCCCGACTATTTTGAAAATAAGAGAAAAATAAAAGAATTTATATTTTTTTGCAACAGGGACTGAAAGGGGGTCTTACAAATTCGAAATGAGGCTAAAGACCGCTGCTTGCATATTCTCAAAAAAAAATTTTTTACCCCGCATAGCTTTCGACTTTTGATGAAAAATGTAAAAAACAATACCGTCCCCCTCCCCGCCTTATCTTATCTCCGAAGATTGCATAGAGAAAAGTCAGAAATTCTTTTATGTTATAGAAGTTAGTGTAAAGATTTCAGAAAAAATAAAACGATGTCTCTAAATAGTAAACTTTTTCAGAATGATAGTACGAAACCCTTGGTGCGCGAGTTTGACTCGCTCTTGACCGTTTTTTATTTTTGCTTTTGTTGTTTGTTTGATTTTGAAGCTAATGTGAAAGACAAATGAAGAGCGAAACCGTAAAAAAGTTAAAGCAGAAGCACCGTTTTTGAATTCTTTTTTGTTAACGGTTGGAAACCTAAGTCAAATTAGTTAAGCAATTGCGGAAGTTAGAGCTTACAATAGCGGGTTCAAACTAAATAAAAATAGTAAAAACCGATATAATAGGTGTAGTGCCGATTTTACTTACCTTCTACCTAAAGATAGATAAGTAAAAGACGGCTTCAAAGGTACCAACATCGTGTAATACACCTGCCAATATTATGAAACATACACTAATTTCCTCCACACTTAGCAGGCTTCCATCTCTCCTTACCCGGTCGTATGAATACCATCATCAACGCGGACGATTATCATATTTCACAAACACTAAACTTACTCTTTTGCCCCTTAAGTTAAAACTATCAACCTTAAGTTGAACGTCTTAAGGTTCAAATTGTAGTGAGTGGTGGTATCATAAGTTGGTCGCATGAGTGTAACAGTAAGGGGACCGCAGTTGGTAGCCCCTGCACCCGTAATCCACCCTCGTTTTGTATGAGGTTTGTCTCATACACGCCAAAGTATTTGCTGAAAGTATTAGCACATTGAAATGATACCGTTTCCATTTTTATTGTGTTTATTTGGATTCGTCTATTTTTTTCTTTGTCCTATTTTGTGAGTAAAAAAGCTGTATTTTTATTAATTTTCATAGCCAGGATTTACATTATACATTTTTTTTATTTTTACCAGAAAAATAGAACAAAATTGAATGAACTCTTAATCCCAATTGTTTTATTTTATTAGTTTTGGCCGAAAGTGGCACTACAGTGAATTTTGTTTAAAATTATATTTATAATACAATCTCTTTTTTTTTAACTTTACGTGGAATTTTTAAGGCCCAAAGTTAAGTATTTTTAGGTCTTATTACATTCCCTTGTAGTCATTTCTATAAGTAGATAATAAAACTGCTGAAATTGAGCGTTTTTGACACATTTGATATCTTCTTCTACGAATGACTACGAGTATATGTAATTATACAAACTAAAAACTAATTAGTAGGTCTTAAAAATTCTACGTAAAGTTTTATTGAAATTATTTTCTATTACCTAACAACTTATTCAATAAAAACCTCTGAGGGCGCCACATTCGGTATGGGATGCAGTTTAATAACAAACTCTCTTTTTATGAATATGTGGTAACCATATTAGCTTTTATTAGCTGAACTAAATCTCTGCTCATTAATATTGTTTATTTAACTCAATCCTAACAAAACAAGTCAATGTAAAACATATTGAATAATAAATACTTATACTAAGCATGCCCAGATTTCCAGTGATTAACATGTAGTTAACAGGAAAAGGAAAAAAGCATCCTAAACTCAAAATGTGTTTCATTTCACGGAACCAGAATAAAATTTCATTAAATCAGCTAGACGTTCAGTAGGGGATGACGTAGAATGGAAACGCACAAATTCCTACTCGGATGTTTTCCGGTGCATAGCTGCCGATGTCGACTGCGTGCAGACCCTACAGAAGGGCAATTCTAACTGCGCGCGTACTTTTATGTAACGACACGTCACAAAAGGAATCGCGCTCGTAAATACTTATCAAAAGGTACCGACTTTGTAAGAGTTCGTATTCATAGGTTGGATAAGTTTTTTTTTTTATTAAATTTATTATACGGGCCTAATATTGTAAATGATATTTCTGCTGCCTGAAATAAATGATTATTATTATTATTATTATAAGTTTTTTTTTTTATTAAATATATTTATTTGTAAAAGGTCATTAGACCAATCAGTCTTATTTAAACAACAAACAATCTGAATGAAAAAATTGGGTTTTAAGAGATGTTATGTTGTTCTTTTTTTTCCAAATCAGCAATTCTAAGACAATAACTTGCTATACATAAAAGGCGGAGGAATCACAATAAGATAATGACGCTCTACTTTCATACCTTGTCTTTTTATTTATAAAATTGTTATGCATTAGTATAAAATATAACAATACTCCACATCAAATATTTTTATGTAAATATTTCAAACTGCGTACCTACGTACTAAAATCTGCGGGATGTTTCAGACTGTTGGCAGCGTTCGCGTCTGCTAAGTGGAGGCAGAGCTCTGTTCGACGGGATCTGATTTATGCGTCTCAAGTCGTGAATTACGCCTCATGGGAACTGAAGCAGTTAACATTGTTCAGAGCAATTTGTTAGTAAGAGCGCGAACAAAACGAAGAAAGAATTGAGTTTGTTGGAAATATTGTTGATAAATGAGAATATGCTTTGCCGTCTTTAAAGTTTTAGTTTCTTTCCAGTCATAGAGTGAGTAAATAAGTAAAAACTCTTTGATCAGTTGATGTTTTTAATTCAAATTTAGAATCATTTAACTAGCTTTTTTTCTTTTTTACACGACTGCTCAAATAAAAACAGAGAGTATAATGTGTTCGGGGTTCATGTATGTCTATGTATATGAGTTACTTTATTCCACCATAACTTCTAAATGCCTTAACGGATTTGGATGTATGAGCACGTTTACATCAATATCGGTTTGAATTGAATATCTAGTGGTTTTCAAATAACGATATCAACAACATCATACAAATCTTCACTCGTGTTCAATCACACAAAACCAGCAGGACCCTCATCGTGCCACAATCTCCAAAGGAGATTTTCTTTGCCACCGAAGGGGAAAATTATCTTGATCGGATAACGGCTCCCGAATTAATTAAGTTAAAGAGGATTTTTGAGGACATGAGAGATCCCATCGATACTACATGACATTCAATAAGAAAGGCGAACACCATAAAGGTATATTAGGAGAACTTTTGCAAAGTGAAAAGTTATTGAATGCGACCTTTTTTTCTTTTAGACACTTTTTTAAAAGTGTCGAGTGTGCAGCTTTTGTCAGCTTAGCTATAACTGTCTCTGCCAAAATCTTATATTTTTTTATATTTTATTATTGTTTAATTTTTCTGCCGAATTTTCTTAATACCGCTAGAAAGAAAAGGTGACAAATTAAGTGAATTAGTGAAGTTATTAAAATGCACAAATCGTACAACAAAGTTTAATAAAAAATAAAACCACCGGGACACGTGTGACACCGACAAAGGTCACGCTTAACTAACTTAGCAATGTTTCTCTATTAAGTAATACATATAGTATTATACTAATACATATAGTATTTTATTATATTAGTAGCATATAGTATTATTGTGTATACACACACTCTTAAATCTCACTTCATACTAACAATTCGGAAGTTAAAGCTGCATCAGTAAAACTGCTCTAATTCCAGTCCTCAAGCTCTACAATCAAGTGAAGGCATTCCAGTTCCACATTCCTCGATAAAGCACAACGTTAACATTCTCTAACTTACAACAAGTTACTTGAAAAATAAAGAAAACAGTCAAGTGTTACACGTCTTACTTATATAGGGTTCCGTCCATCCATCTCATGATAAAGATAGTCTCGGAATTAACAAAAAGCTGTAGTTCTGTGTCACATGAACTATCTAACTCTTTTTACTATGGGACCAACTCTTAAATCGCGAAAAAAAAATCAGCTGTTTCATACAAAAGTTGAAATAAAAATATCAAAATGTACGAAACAGCTGAATTATTTTCGCTATTTCAGAGTTGATCAGTTTGATGGTCCCTATATACCATATTCGGCATTAAGGGTATTTTTGTAACATGTTGTATATCGTGGATTGGAACCCTAAGTGCAGCTCGCTCGCCTTTTCAGTAGTCGGCGTGTACACAACGGCACAATATCGCGCTCCGTTACAACAATTCACAAACACCCAGCTCCTTTGTACATTTTTCAAAACAACAACCAACAAAGGGGTTTTATTTTAAAAAGCGTTATGTGTGCGGTTACTTCACGTTCAGACAATTGGCATAAAAGCTTTGAAACACTAGGCGAGGCCTACTTTTGTAATAGTGTCGCAGAGTAGAAAAATACGTTGTACGGTCCTGATATTTAGGATACATGACGTTACATTTGAAATATTTGTTCCTGATTCGTTTGATGTTTAAAATTTAATATACTATGTTAGTTTTGATGACGTTAACAATAACGTACGTTGCAGCTTCGATCAAAAATATCCTAGATAACGCTTCATGAAGCACTCAAATGTGGCACCGACTGACAAAACAAAAAGCGATTCGAAATTTTGAGGATTGAGATTGATCGAATCCCTGAATATTTTTATCTAGGTACAAATTACTATTAATTCCAAATTAAATTTTAAATAGTAAGAAATAAAGCAGATAATACTTTATACAAAATAACAACCCAGTTTGAAAGTGGGGCGCTTAGATTATATGGGGCGTTATTTCGAGGTGCCGTTTAAGACTGACCGGACAATTACAGCCTTATTAATTAACGAAGAGTAAGTTTACACCTGGTATAACTAAAAAATTGGCTTAGCAATATTACTACTCCTTACGTTTGACGTCTCAAAGTGTCATATTCCTAAGCAAACTTTTAGGTGTAAACTTAATTTTCATTTATTAATAAGGGGGCTACGGTATTCTTGATCGAATCTTCGATCATCTATACCTAGTTAGATCAACTAAACACTGAATGCCATCAGTAATTTGTCATATTTAGTGTAAAATCTTTTAAAAGAGTTCAAGTAGACTCATAATGATTTGCGGAAGGGGTCAGACATAGCATTTTCAATAACTAAATCCCTATGACAAAAGCGTTTTTGCGGTTACAGTCCATAATGAAATTAGGACTTTTATAAGAACTACCGGGTATTTTAGTCTGATGACGTACTGACTAATGACTTAAGTTAGCGGTGCTACCCACTCTGTAAAGTAGAAGTGACGATTTAATGTAAGATAAGAAGGCATAATAGGTACTTACAACATGCTTACTCTCTCATGGCCCATAACATCACAATGGGCAAATATACCTAGAAGTGCTCTGTCCTACTTAGAAAGTTTTTCTTTGCGTCCGGACGGTAAAGTGCCGTAATATCTGTGATTTATAATCGCAATTTTCGCCACAAATAAGGCCAAGAATTACCTGCATAATAAATTGAGGAGGAAAACTGACAGATGACGAGAATAAGAGACGCTTTTGTGACGACCTTTCGTAGATTTTTTCTTTGGAATGATATATTTTGATCCTTTATTTCTGTGACGGAGGAGCAGTTTATTTTCCCCTATAATTCAATCGTATGATCAAGTTGGGATTTAATGGAAAAGAAACGAACGTATGTAGTGGTTTTCGATACGTTCTGAGCTTAACTAAAATCTTAATGTGTCAAAACCACTTTGTCTTTACTCTCATGATGATGTCTCAAAGTAATATGAAATGTACTACAACTTCGTATAAATATGTAGGTATATATATGTCGTAGTAAGAAAGTTATGGTCGTGATATAATTATATTCCTAGGGATATAGCTATGCACCGGAACATAACTATGATACAAGCATGATCTAGTGACATAATTATCTTACTAGATTAATCTTGTGAAATTAATGATTGTCGAAACGGGTGCAGAAACAGATTTTTATTAATGTGTATTATTTGAATTACTATTTATCACATTGTTTGTTTAGGTTCTGATTGAGTAGGTAGGTAAGGTATTTGATTAGACCGTTTTATTTAAAACCCACAACGAAAAAACAAGGAACAATAATAAATAAATCCCTAAACAGAGTAAAACAAGTGGTTTTTGTTTTCATTATTTTATTGTTTTTTCATCCTGGGTTTTTGAAATTTTTAATTTAAGATTTATTTGTAGCTTTTTAAACTTTAATACCACCCATTACATAATTATTACCCATTACAATTATTACAGTTTAGCTCCTGGCGCAGGGCCAGGAGCTAAACCTTTTGTTTGGTTTATATACAATATTTACATAATATATAAATATAAATAAATAAATATATTTGACAACATCACATACATTGCTCCGATTCCAAAGTAAGTAACTAAAGCACTTGTGTTATGCAAATCGGAGACAAGGAGGTATCACAAACGCCCAGACCAGAGCCATTATCGAAAAGTTCGTTTTCTAAATTGACCCAACCGAGGATCGAACCCGGGACCTCAGAGATAGCAACACCTTAAAAACCGGTGTACAAAGCCACTTGACTACGGAGGTCGTCAAATGCCGTCAAAAGATATAATGCCGTATCCACACGTACCTGCTTATTTCTGCTACTAAAGCGAAAGGAGTCTTCTCATCTCATTTATATCAATCTAATCTTACATATCATGTTTATCTGTAGACCGGTATGACGTCTGTTTATTGTGATCGTATATGACGTCAATGCACTGTCCGTCCGTGTCATATCATAATACAATGCCAAGGACGGACAGTGCATTGACATCGTTATCGCTATAGCTTTGAGTAAGGCGGTAGAGCCCCAGGTGTGTTTACATCCTAAATACATCCTTGCGCTGAAAGCTCAAAAATCAATCACATGCATCAGCATTCGAGCAATGACAGTGACAATACAACGCACCTGTCGGCATCAATGTGGTCCAAAGTAAAGGCGTACGAGGGCAGAAAAGTTTTATGATTCTGATGTCGACGACAAGAATCATCATCGACCGGCGACCGCGCGTTTCGCGGGCGCTAACCGCCTGGCCTCGCGAACGGACGAACGGCGCGCAACATGCGAATTCCAAATACATGGCGTCTAATGCCGTAAATCGTTAATTAACTGCAATGTGGTGAGCTTGTCAGTCCCGCAATGAAAGGATAATTTGCTCGTTTCGCCACTGTCGTAAAGATTGAGTCATCGCGATGCCCCGGGGCGGTCGATATTCGAATCATATCTTTAAATCTATTTACCCACCCATAGTGGTCCTAACAGTATCAAGTAGAATCTGGAAGAACCGCCTTCAAACTAAAGGACCAAACTAATGCAAGCATAACCCTTTAGATAATTATTATATGTCTATAAATACATAGCAAACATGTTTTTTACCCTCTAAAATCGTGGATCAGTGAAAACACTTATGACTTAGACCAGGCTGCCCTACACCCTTTGTTTAGAACGGCACTCAGCCGGGACACAGGTGTTCTCCTTCCAATCAAGGGACAACAAATTGTTACGAAGCCTTTGATGGCGTCCCAGATCCGTCCCACCCGCGCGGGACGTGGGACACGACATGTATGCGAACCTTTTGAAACATTTGGAAAATGCAGCGTATTTTTAGTATAACAACGTAGAAACCCAAGAGATTTTAATATTAATATTTTCTCGCTGCTGAAAAAACTTGAAATCTGATACCCTTAATATCGAACGAATAAGTTTGGAGGAATCCATACACAGATGTAGTCACCCGATTACATCAACTAGGGCATGATGTGTTTGACTATTGGTTTAGGAATTCAAATGTCACGAATTAATCTGGTTCAATTTGGATGACGCAATGCCTAAAAGTTATATACCTAGATGGATCACGTTAACGTAGATTCACCTATTCAGGCACATACTCTTAAGCTCAGGAAGCAACGTATAGCCAGCGCATTAAATAGCCAGCGATAGGTAAACAAAAGCACAGCCATGAATCAGCTTGGCTCACCGCGAGGTTCACGATAAACGCTGCTTACTGCGCGCCTTAAATCACGGTGCGAACCGAACGGGCTATATTCAGGGGCCAGTTCCATCCCATCTTTTATGCACAAGTGGCTTTTCAACTATCGTAAACTGCAGATGATGAATGTATGACCTTCAAACAATACACTTACAGACAGTGTAATGTGTTCAGGGTTCATGTATGGTTGTATGTGGGTGAGTTTCTTTATTCCACCATAACTTCTAAATGCCTTAACGGATTTGGATTTATGGGATATCGAATCTTTACATCATCCCGAGTGACACGGGCTATATTTTTTTAGAAAAAATCAATATGGCGATTGTCCGACGCCATTTTCAAAGGGAACAATATTTTCTGTCACCTAAGTTTAGATGTGTCACTAATCTGCAATACCCAAATTATAATATCTATCCCCAAGAAATATATTAGTCATCATATTTATCAAATCTGTCTCTAAGTATAAATCACCGTATTAATGTAAATATGTCTCTTAAATTATAGTTTGATCACTTTTTTCTATAACCTAAATTAAAGATCTGTCCTCTAAAAAGTAAGTCCCTGGCAGCAATAATATATTTGTACCGAAAATAGTAAATCTATCACCATTTTAATCGTTCAATCATCAAAATAATAGATGTGTCACTTAATTAAGAGAAAAATTCCTAAGTAGGGGCGGAGTCAAATTGGCGGGCTGTGAAAATTTAAATGCACTAGGTAGGTTAGGTTAGGTTAGTGTTTAGACCACTCGCAGCGGAGCGAGCGAAGCTCCATAAATATCAGGATCAACTAGTTTGGCCATAATGCTAATATCAGGATCAACTAGTTTGCCCTAGCCTAAACTCGTTTATCCTATCTGGCTTAGGACAAACTATGTAGTTTGGTCTAGGCTATACCAGTTAATCCCATCGCGTATAGGAAGAACTAGTTTAACCTAGGCCAAACTAGTTTGTCCTGAAAATCGGGTTTGACCGGTAACAAATATACCTAACTAACTCAGCTGTGCAGCTCGCACTTGACTGCAGTGTTTCGTTTAGTTTTAGATAAGTAGTGTTTTTGTTTCTATTTTAAATGTAAATTATATGATTAAAACCTATTGTAGTTTAGTTTAATTAATTGTACCCATATTTTCAAATTTCAGTTGAATTATGTAATAAATTAATATTATTTTTCAATAATCAAATATATTTTTTTGGTAAACATTTTTAATTGTTTGGTGATTCAGTTTTAGTGACACTTTTATTATTTAGAAACCCAATATAATTATTTGATGATTGATATTATTTCCAAGTAATTCTTAATTAATATTTAGGTAATCGTTTTTATATTATTTGGTGATTTAATTTAAGTGACAGATCTACTATTTTAGGAACAAATATTATTTATTAGGTCACTGAAAATGCATTTATTAGGTGATTGATAAAATCATACCCATTTTCAAATGTGGTTTTTTTTTAATTATTACAATATGCACATCAAATAAAAAGCCTCGATGAGCAATTCCAAAACTATATAACTTGTTACTAAAATGTGTAAAATAAATACAAATAAATATTAAAAACACGACTACCCTGCCAAAAACGATATAAAAAGGTAAAAAACATGTGTCATTGCAGTTGGGGGACCTGTTTGATTACAAATTGTTCTACAAAACGGTCCCCCGACTGCAATGACACTTGTTATTTAACTACTTTTTCGTTTTTGGCAGGGCATTCGTGTTTTTATTTTTTATATTTTTCGTATAATAGGTAGTAATTATAATAAAAATAGTTTTTTGAACACCATTTCTAAAAGTTTCTATAATCTAAAGCACAAAAATATCCTCCCATTTTATAGCGTGCCTTTGGCCCAGCGCAGTAGTTAAAGTAGATTTAAAAACACTGAAAATAACTTCGCAAGAAAACCATTTATTAATTATCAACACTTTTGAATTATCAAAATATATACTTACACTATGGTGCGCGTCTTCAAGTAAACACAAGAACAAAAGCTAAAGGGTGGAAACACTTGACATTTTCCGATTTGTAAAACGCAATCAACGCTGCCACAACAATAACTCACTTTCAACAACACCAGCCAAACGAATTTGGACTTTGAATCGTGTTATGAAGTTCCTAAACGCGTTAATGCAGTGAATGTCAAGGAATTTACTATAGGTGATGAATTTATGTGACAGCGATGCATCATTAGGCAAGTTGCGCGTGCCATTCAAGGTCCCCTCGGTTCGATTGGTATTTCGTTTCATACGACATACAATGCCCTTTCCCTGTTGAAGCTATTACGAAGATGTAGAGCCAGGGAGGGAACATCATTGAATAAGGACACTAATAAATCTACGAGTTGAATGCACTAAATAGGAAGAGCTAGTGGCATTTGCTAATCAATACTCTAACTGAGTAAACACTTAATGATTAAATGAATTATAATGCAAACAAATTAGTCGACAAAAAATCTTTTACATTTATATGCTGATAGCTGTAAAACTCAAGTTTGTAACATTTTTCGAAATGGCTGAAATATGATTTTTCTCCATATTTCCGCCATTTTGAAAAATTTCGCAAAACTAATTCGACCAAAAAATTCCATATAATTAAAAAACCTACTCACAAAATTTCACGAGAATCGGTTGAGAAATGTGAAGCAGAGGAGAACAAACGGACAGCCTGACAGCCAGACGGACATACGAAAGCATTTTTGCCCAAGCTGACACGGAGAGTGACGGAGACGCTTCGCTCGATCGGTAAATAATACCGACTTTAAAATTGAATCGAATATTGCTAAACTACGTAAACCAACAAATCCATTCTATTTCATTGTCATAAGATTGTGTTTGCGCATACAGACATATAAAGTGCACTAGATATCTGTCTATACATACAGTACACATTTGTGAACCGACCCAAACACGTAGCAAAATTGATGGAGCTGTCTGTAAAACGGCAAATTGTACAAAAGAGTTCCCAACAAGATTCCACACAGCTGAACGGGTGCTACTCAGCAAAGCTGCTCGGGACTTTATGTGAAGCCTTGCGAACAAATAGTGTGATGAAATAAAATAAACCGAGTCATAATTATTTTGATCTCGTAGTTTATTTAACTCACAGAAATCATAAGCATTATGCATAGCTTATTCATAAATACGGCAAGTAAAAATATGACAAAATAAAATAAATAAATGCTTCTTGGGCGTCGTGTGGCTGACATGATAACGTAGGCATCAGTTACCTGAATATAATTCCAATAAGATAAATAATATATCACAAAAAGTAGCACTGGGAATGCGGAAAATCTCAATGTAATATTTATGATACTATTATTTTTTAAATCAAGACCGTGTTATTACACAAGATTTTTAAAACACTGTCTGTGTTACCCACTTTTTCGACAATATTTTTTGAAAGAGACAGCATCACATTTAAACATGTGACTATGTTAAACAGTTTTTAAAAATCTTTTATCTTAGACACCTGTTTAAATGTGACGCTGTCACTTTTTTGACAATATTGTATGAAAGAGACAGCATCATATTTAAACAGTGATTAAAAATCATTTGTAATAAATAACACGGTGAGTGTTTTGTTTCAAGCACTTCATTTAAAGTAGGTTACGTTAGGTAATGACAATATTTTTTTACGTAAATACGAATGAAAAAGAACCAACTAAACTTTATCTCATACCACATTTTATCATGATAATGCATTTTTGACATCATTTCTGTAACTCCAACGCCACATTTAACCCAGCCACATTCCACAAATATTCGATCGCACAAGATCCGATAACGCTCAGGTTTCTCCTTGCAGCGAATGCGGCGATCCGCCCAAGTCATGTTACTGCCATACCGATAGGCACCGATACCAAGGCAGTTAAAGGTAGGTACAATCAGCCACAAATACCTAGTAGTAGCATACCTCGTAAATACTTTGCCATAACAGCTATAATATTAGAGTTCTATAAGTCACAATGAAATCGTTGCTGCTTAAAAGTGCAGAAAAGGGTACTTACTAAAAAGTTCAGTTACTTACTTGTAGGCCAAGAAAAATAACTAATATATCACTGAAGCTTATGATATATAAATGCTGACTCATTCACATGTACAACATTCAATGAATCACGACTTCATTTATTTTGATATCATACAGTCAACCATCACAGAGTAATATTTTTATTAACCTATTTAATAAATTATAATGTTTTAAATTTCCATGGTTTTTGACGTTATTAGAATAAACTATATCGGGATTTACACCATGTACCTGTTTATTTTTGAGACTCCGATATTTCGGCGCAGTTGCATGCGCCATGGTCACGGAAGAACTGTCGATTGTTGCGTGCGGGTAGATGTTATTGGCAGACAAATCGGTCTACCCTCCGTCTAAGTCTTTTATTATTACGTTCGATACCGGTACCACTGTCTGCAAACTCACTACTCACTCGAATCTGTTCACGACACACGACACTCACTGTATCTGTACGCGAAACGGCGCTTTTACATTTCATGTTGTTTTTACACAAACGGATTACGGGGTTCCAAACACTCGACAATTTAAACCCATCTTCACGATTGAAATTTTTGTATTTGGTAATTTCAATCGCTTCTCTGACCATTCTTGGTATGTAGTGGCGTTCTGTTGAGATAATCTGAGGGTTATGAAACTCGATCCAGTGATTTGTGTCCGAATGAATTAAATGTTCAGCGATGGCCGATTTTTGCGTATCGTTGTTTTTGACCGCTTTTATGTGCTCCTTTATACGGCATGCTATTGTGCGTTTAGTTTGGCCGATATATGAACTACCACAACTGCAGTCGATCTTATAAACACCAGGTTTCTCCAAAGGAAAACTATCTTTCGGGGACCGTAGACATTGCGATACCTTTTTCAAAGGAGTGAAGATAGTTTTTATTGCGTACTTTTTTAAAATATTTGAGACCTTATCCGTCACTCCCTTTACATATGGTAAAAATACCGGCTGTCTATCTACTTCCTGCCTCTGTAACTGGTGCTTTTTCTTGTGTCTCGGTGGAAGCTTTCCTGAATATCCATTGCTTTGTAGGACATGCCGCACGTGTTGTAACTCATTGTGCAGGTGTTCATCATCACAAAGATCATATGCACGGTTGGTTAGTGATGCCACTACAGAGTTTAGATGTCCAGGATGATGATGCGAAGTAGCTTTGAGGTAGCGATCTGTGTGTGTAGGTTTTCTGTATACAGAGTGGCTGAGCGTACCGTCAACACGCACCTTAATCTTGACATCTAGGAATGCTAAGCTTCTGTCTGCCTCCATCTCACAGGTTAGTTTTATTTTCGGATGAATGTTGTTTAAATATGCCAGATAACCTTCAACATCCTGTTTGTTTTCCTTCATTATGCAGAGAACATCATCAACGTACCTTTTCCATAGTTTGATCTCGGCAGGTGCAGTCGCGAGGGCTTGTTCTTCAAAATGTTCCATCCAGAGGTTGGCTACCACTGGAGCTACTGGACTGCCCATAGCTACTCCATCTACTTGAAGGTAGTACTGACCATTATAAATGAAGTAATTCTTCGACAAGCAGTGATCCAACAATCTGGCATATTCCATCGGGATATCATTGTTATGTAACTTTACCTTTATTATTTCGAGACACTCAGCCACTGGTACATTGGTGAAGAGCGATTCTACGTCGAAACTGACCATCAACTCATTCTCCTCGACCTTAGTGTGTGACAGAATGTCAACGAGATGGCGGGAGTCCTTAACGTATGACGGCGTTTGTCCTGCTAACGGTTGTAGTACATTAGAAACATGCTTCGCCAATTCATATGTAGTAAATGGTGTAAATCCCGATATAGTTTATTCTATTTAATAAATTTCCAATACTTCAAAAAAAAGGTTGAGTTTCAGATCTGTTTAGCAATTTATAATGAATGTCGCCATAGCCGTGTGTTAAGCCACAAAATATATAAGGCGACTTTATATAAGTAGTATAATAGTAAAATAAGTAGGTAAACTAATATTTAGAATTAAATTAAGATTTTACATTTTTATCAAGACAACAAAGAGTATTGTATCATCTTAGCTGAGCCGGTAGCCAAAACTGGAACTCAGTGTAATTACATATTGTTACCTAGCTTACGCTACAGACGACAGCGACGCTATCACCGGGTCAGATAAATTTGTGTCTGTTAAAGTTAAGATTAAATCAAGATTACGCAACTCAGCCTAACAAAAAAGTTACTCAACTCGTCACTAACTGAAATATTATCTAGGTACATAACATAAATTAAAATCAATGTTATTTAACGCAAACCCTGTAAACATACGAGCGATGACCTCCGTGGTCGAGTGGCTTGTATACCGGTTTCAAGGTGTCGCCATCTCTGAGGTCCCGGGTTCGATCCCCGGTTGGGTCAATTTAGTAAACGAACTTTTCTATATTGACTCAGGTCTGGGTGTTTGTGATACCACCGTTGTCTCTAATTTCCATAACACAAGTGCTTTAGCTTCTTACTTTGGAATCGGAGCAATGTATGTGATGTTGTCAAATATTTATTTATTATAGATTAATAAATATTACTTTAGCCGACTTTACTTAAAGAGGCTCCTAAGAGGCTAATTATGACAAAGAATCGACCGTTCACAGACCATTAACTATTTACAAATGCCTTTACACACGTGCGTAGTGGTAACCGAAATAAATTAGTAAATCACCGAATGGAGCTCCCCACTTGAATAAGTAAGCATCCAGCTTAATCTAAGTGGTAATTACGTAACAAATACTTGATAATGACACGTTAGTATTGGATTGGAAATTAGAAAGGTATCGTTGTACCGTATTTGTAATGACATTATGATTTTGTAAGCCTTATTTCAAAAGAGAAGAAAATATTATTGTTTTTCCAAGATCTCATGAATTATTTGTGTTATAAAAAAACACAATAATAATAAAAAATAAATCTTACAAAGACATTAAGAATGAGTTTCGTTAAAAATTAATTATGTTGACAGAATTTGGTCTACACGCCGACGACTTTTATCCCTTCGCTTAGCAGATGGCACGATGATGAAACATTACATGAATAAAATTCAAGTGAACACCTCACTAATAAAGCTGATTTGATTTGACATAAACCCATGGTAAGACTCCTGAACTAACCGCTGAAGTAATTATTCCCGCGCTAACCACGCGCTAAATCACGGAGTTATAACAAGTTTACACTATGTTGCTTTTACTTTAACAGCAAAAAAACTAATACGGTGAGTAATTACATTCACGTGGTTGTAAGTTTCAAGCATCAAATATTTGATGTTTTTGTAATACCTTTTCACTTTTCTTCCAATTAAAAAAGTATTGTTTGAGAAAGTGTTTTCTGGGTTACAAAGCATATTCAAGGTGTTACAAAAATACCCCTAATGCCGAATATGGTATATAGGGACCATCAAACTGAACAACTTTTACTATGGGACCAACTCTGAAATCGCGAAAAAAAAAATCAGCTGTTTCATACAAAAATTAAAATCGAAAATATCAAAATGTATGTAATGTGTTTTTTTTTTGTCAGTACAAGATCACCCACTCACCTATATTCGTTTTCAAATGAGTTAGAAGCTTTTTGCAATATGCTGTACATATTGCACGAAAAAGCTTAATCAAAACGTGTTTTATTACAGAACTGAGATAAGAGGCGCAGTGAAGCTTTATAATAGCGTCGTCACTATCTCCGAATGCACTCTTTGCTGCGCTTTGTGCAACTGCATCCATGCTGAAAAGACTCATTTCAGATGCCAGTGTGAGGCGATATTGCGACAAAAATAGGCTGACTATGCGATTCTACAGTCTATTTTGCATATAAGTAAAAGTCTACGATATTTAAGAAAAGTTATTTTGGACGTAGTATTATTTGCACATAGTTCGTGGTGCAATTTGTAGCTATGAGTTTTATTCTCCAAATGACTCCCTTTTATATATTGTATAAAACTAAATTAGAAATAAGTAATCGAAATTAATCCATTTGTCTATGACACAACAAAAAAATTCTAGGAAGTTTATTTTGTGTCAACTTCACATTAGGAATATTCTAAGCTAAATTCTAAGTTATCAATTCATATCAATCAAAACTTTTATGTAAGTGTGGGACATCCATAATAATATAATGTTTTAAATTTCCATGGTTATTGACGTTATTAGAATAAACAGGTACATGGTGTATATCCCGAGTAGTTTATTCTAATAACATCCATAATAAATTATGTACCTATACTGAGAAAAGTGCCATTATAAACTACAAACTTTGACAGTTGTGTAAATATAAAGTACCTACATTAGTTTAAAGGAGCACCTTTGACCAATATTTAATATACTGCCAATATTTACCCCAAATCCATAAATATATTTCAACACACCACTAGTGTGAAAACATAAATAAAAATCCAATATCCTCTATGTCGCAGGAGCGACTAGCGGAACCCTACTTGTGTCGACAGAACCCTACCAGCGTCGACAGAATTAATTTCCTGGTCTATAACTCTTGTTATATTGGTTCAGACAGTGGCGAGTGGCGATTTATGGTGGAGTGTGGCGGGCAGGTACGATGGCGCTGCGTAATTGGCCCGCCACTCGCTGTACCACTGTTGTTTCACTTATAAGTGATTACGATTTCTGTCAAAAATCTCAAAAGTACCATCTATCTTTACGCGAGAGCATTTCATACCATAACTCAAAGCAAAGTAGGAGACAGAAGCTTCATTTGTAGCGACGCATACACTAATAACGAAGAAATGTCAAAACAGTACTGCGTACAGCACAGTATGACGTCGCACCTACATCAGGTTAACTTAAATAGAAATGGAAGGCTATGGAAGGCTGACACACAATAACAATGTTATACTTTAGCACAGAGATCTGAGTTGTTGATTCCTTTATTGCTTAAATTATAGTGAAAAAATTTCCGCGACACTTTGTGTCGTGTCGTGCTATTATTGCGGCAAGGGAAGCAATATGAATAATAATATCCTCACACTATTCAAAAACCACTTCAAACTCTCAAAGGGGAACTTCATCCCAATAAAGTTCACCAGATTACACCAACTAATTTAGATTACATTGCCCCAATAACTCGGTTAACCACAAAGGCAAGCAGCAAACAATTACTTACGCCCATATAATGGCGCCGACACCCATATAATTACATTATAATCAGTTCTCGCGCGAGTTCCTCAAAGGGCTGTCTTTGAGCCCAGGAATGTTGATCGAGTAATTAGCAACTTACATAAACGGCTAGCGTGTCCTTCCGCCGAGTTTGAAGACGCCCAGTAAACTCCTGTGGATGCGGCATTACAGTATTCCTAAATTGTTAAATACTTAATTGTAAAATTGTAATCATAGTTGAAATATTAATGAGAGTGAGAGTATTCTCTTCAAACTTCAACACCTTCACAAAGCCACCCAGAAAACCCATATCACATTGAAGATCAACCATTAAGTCATGAAAACTTAAAACAATCAATAAAGCAGTATGTTGTTATGACATGAGACAATTTAAGAAAATAAGTAGTAGTGTTAATTCGGTCACGTGTCGCAGAGTTCTGACAACCATGTCTCCAAACCGGATCACCTGAAGGCGATCAGTTGAGAAACAGACTGTGTTAATTGGTCACAGGTAGACGGATTTGAGACATCTGCACAAGATCGATAGTAATGGAAGTCCCTCCTAACAGCACTATATCCCACCCGAGATAAGAGGACCTAATCATCGTTCCTCAATCCATGTTATGTAATAAACTGCCACATCCGCCGCATCCTTATCCGGTATCCAGGAGTCGAAGCGTTCACGCAACTTGAAGCAATAAATCCTGCAAGTTCCCATGTTAAGGAGTGACACGCTGGAACTCAGCTAATGGGAGCTCGCGATTGGAGGGATGATGTATGTTGGAAAATACGTGCAATTCCGACGCTTTAGTTTGATGGAATATGAAGTACCGACTCGAAGTTGAAATTAAACGCGCCGAGAAATTGTTGCTATTTGCAAAGTTTTATCATCACAACTTAAATATGAAAAGGTTTTAATAGGTAGTTTTTACTACGCATAGCACGTTATGTGAATGAAGTTAATGATTTTTTGTGTTATTCGAAAAGCAAAAATTCAAATCCAGATATTGCAACTACTTAAGTAGGTAGTTAAATGTTTCCTAATTTTATTATCCTCGAATTTCATAATTTCCAGTTAAGACTTAAAATGCAATATCAAATGATCAAGATCACATTAAACAAATGTTAAAAATTCGTTAGTTCGATTTTGACACAATTTTGGCTCTATGCAAAAACATAATCTTCTGAAACATACTTTGAATGTAATACAAAACACAAACCAACCAATATAAATTGACCCTACCTTACAAGGCACTATTAAAACTTTTCAACACGATTAAATAAGAAAACATATAGTTAAGTGCTTAAACCAAACGCCACCCATCTTTGGACCCAACCCTTTGGATCGTTGGTAGTTAAGCGAGGCCTATTTGAGGCGCAGGTATGGCCCGAGGACGCGAACACTAATCCACGTAAAGACAAATAACGTCCTAAACAGAAACGACGAACCATAGACATAACACACGAACCGAGGTCGCATAAACTTATTTATTTTATTTCCTCTTTGGTCAATCCACATCGTTACTTTTTGATAAAAGTTCTGAATTCAAAATTTTCACTTTTGCGTGTCATCATATTAGCATTATCAGCAACTCATCAGCAACGTCTTCCTGGTGAGTAGACTTTTCCCCGAACTGAGTACAACACACCTGATAGAGCGTGGACTGTAGTTTTGTATTGAATAGGGTTGTTTGCATAAATAAGAAGACCTATGAAGCTGAATATTTGGATGTATTAAAATTATGGAAAAGTAAGATGAAAAAAACCAATTTGACATAATAAAACCATAGATAATTAAAAAATAAAATCATTTAAATACAAGAAAAAGTATTTATGTTGGTTATTCCAACAACACCTTCCGAAGAACAAACACAAAAACGTTTTTGAAATTGCCACAAACCGTGGACAAATGCGCTATCAAGTTAAAATATTCACCGTCTTATCTAGAGATAACAAGGTCTACAACATCCATCTGAGACGAGCCCTTCAGTTAACGAGTTACTTGGGAACCACGCAGCGGGCACAGGTGGGCAGACATGTGAAGTGCGCGGAGTGCGCCCATGCCGCTCCTCCTCAACGTAAGAAAAAGCGTAGAACTTCTTAAACTTTTTTTACCAATGTAAAACAACATTCTTGTAATGATAAGAAGTCACCATTATCCGTGGACACAAAGGAATCGGGAAAATAGCTCGCCTAGATTTCTGATAATGAATCTTTGTTCTTTAGTTTTATGGTTCATCAAATCCTGTTGTCATAAGTCTAGTTCACATTATTCCAGTCCAGTAAGCCAGTGAGTCAATCCATTCCAGTGCTAGATCTAGATCTAGACTAGATCGCCAGTTCTCATTATTCTAGTGGCATTTCAGCGCTGGATTTGACAACTGGACTGGAATAATGTGAACCAGACATTATCTTTGCCAGTGGAGTCGTGTGTTTTAATTTATGATATTCTATTGGTTGAAATAAAAACACGGCAAATTCTACACAATGCGACAAATTGTTACACTTTTTTTGTGATTTGGCTTTCATAACTTTTGTGTTATTAAAATATCACATTCTATTTTTTTTTAATCAAATTTTCTTCCACTCTGCAAGTGTAACTACATAAATATAATCCTTGATTGTACCGTAACACGTGTCATCTTTACAGCATCGTGTGGTTCGGTGCTTCACCATGGACGTATGGCACCGAATGTGTTTGTAACGGTTGTTTGAGAGCCCTCCTGTCCATATTATATCAGATACAGCCTCCTATAAACTTGGTTCAGACACTTAACTGACTCTAATATTGTGCCTTGTAGCAAGAGCAAGGACCATAGTGAAATTCCCTTAAGTAACTTTTTTTAAAGAAACTTCAGTACATAATTTAAATTAAAATTGTTATGCATTTGAAATGGACTAACGATAGTTGAAAACATTACTCGATTATTTAAATTCCCACCAGGAACCAAAATAAAATAATAAACCTTTTTTTTCTCAACATTATGATTTATGATAACAATGGAATATCTATTGTGTCTCATTTTTCGGTCGTTGAAGGGTTAAATAGAGAACATTAAAAAATTTAAATAAAAAAAGGAAATAAAAATCGTTTACAACTCCATATTTTTATTTCCTAAGCACAATCGTTACGCAATCGCATAAAGGCTCGCTCTACACCCATTTGTCTTGGCGACAGTTAAAAGTCTTCGTTACGTAATTAAAACAGATAGTTCCGAGCAATCAGAGTCAGAGAGCTTTTATACTACACGACCGCTATTATCGAGAATACTTAATTTTCCAGTATATTTGTATATTATATTAGAGAAAACAACGTATTAGGAAATGTAACCCTATAATTTGAAATAAATAAAACATAAGATGCCTTTAGGAATAAAACACTTTTTACGGATTACAGCGCGTACAAAAATAAACTATTAAAATAATATGGGTCGTATTAAGTACCTTCCTCCTTTTCTAAGTCGGTAAAAAGTGTTTTATTTCTAATTTACTGTACGCGCGTAAGTCTTAAAAGTGTATATAAGATGCCCTGTTCAAATATAATTTTTTTTTTTTAGAACTATACCCACATAGGTATACATATACAGTAACAATTGTGGTATTTTTTCACAGTTTTTTTATTAATCTAAGAAAAGGTAGTCCTCCTATATATTTTTATCGATATTTTTTTTGGTTTTTGTATGTACGTACATCGATTACTCTGGCGTTGGTGTGCCGATTTTAATAGTTGTTTTTTGTTCGCTTGGGTATACTTTCAATTTGGTCCCATATAAGTTTCATTGAGATCCGACGATAATCTTCGGAGATATGGGGCCTAATGGCATGGAAGTCATGAATAATTAGAACAAAATAATAAGTAAAATCATGTGCTATGTAAATGTTAACTTTTTGTTCTAGCTGAAGAGTTTGTTCGAACTCACCAACGTATTAGTAGGTATACTACACTAATTATCTACCTAATACAAAAGATACTTACACTAAAAAGAAAAAAATGTTTAAAAAGCAAAGAAACTGACTTCAAAAAAATAAAAACAGCTTCTTAATTAAATACCTCTAAAAAGCAAGAAATAATATTCAAATCTAATGATACGAGTAGTTACTCATATCAATTCAATAAAACACATGTATAAGTCGGGTGGGGCGGGAGGAGAACTTTTTTTTTAATTCTAAAAGCCCCACCCGACTGCATTTTTACAACCAATATTTCTTACTCCTTATTTAGTGACACGTCAAAACACAATGTCGCCAATTAACCATTTTTTTTTAAATATTTATAATAAAATCTTGCCTTCTAAAAGACAGCAAGGGTAAAAACAAAATAAGACGAAGAGACGATGACAAGCAAGTCCGGGTTTAAGGCTTGTTTGTGTCCAATAAAACGGCGTCCGCGAACGTTTAATTAAATTTTTTCCTCCTACCCGACTCGGAAGTGGTTTAACTAGCCAGTAATAATGAAAAATGGTGACTGTGAATAAAACTGCCGTTAATACGAACGAAAATCATTAAAGCAGAAGCATTTATTCAAATTAAGTTTACTCAAAGACGTTTTAAACATTGAAATAGATAAATAAATAATATTAGAAAAAGTACTAGAAAAAATCGATTCACCCCTAGCACCTCAGACGGGACTCAAACCCGCACCCTTAGGATTCCGGCCCAATGCACTGACTAATTATTCGCCGCTCCCACTAGCGACTCGGTAGCATACAGCAAAAATTAAAAGGTCACCAGATGATATCCCATTCGCTTTTCTAATACATAAATACTTTCCCGCAGATTAATCACCTCTACAGAGCCGAGTATTTGCATTAAAAATCCCACCTAAAGAGGAATCTAAATAATAAATTGTCCATTGTTAGTCGGCGCGGGTTATCCGAATACGTAGGTTTATATTTATTTATGCAGACGACGTAATGAATTCCCAGGGGCCTGTGATTATGTAGATTTTTCCCTCTTGCTCTTTAGCTGATCTTCGTATTGCGTAAGTTTTAGATATTAGTTCCTAAGATTACTTTGGAGGACCAAAGTTTTACAATAAAGATACGCTCTCTGATAGGAAGATAGTCTGTCTGGTCTTTACGGCTTGATTTCGATCAGAAACTGGTTTTACGACCGAAATTCGGTTTGCAGGTTATTATGACACGGTGGCAAAAGTTTGCTCGTAGCGTTATTAGTAAAATAAAAAACGCTTTTTCTTTTTCAATCATAACCAAGTTGAAATACCTATTCTTAAAATAATATTTGTGTAAGTGCTACGTGTCAAATTGTCAATTACATAAAATAATGTTTGTATTGCCATCTACGAGCGATACCTTCAAACATCGTAAGTGAGGCGTGCTGAAAATAGCTTTTCAGGAACATTTTAATTTCTCGTGAAATACACAGATGGCACCATAAGTCTCAAACGAGTGTACTGAAGTTCTCATATATAAATTCTTACTTACAAAATATTCCCTATACGTATATAGTAATAACCAATTAAAAGTTACAGTACAATGCGATTAATTTTACTATGTACAGAAGCGGCAACTTTACTCGGGAATGTATGAAAGAGAGTAAATTTTACAGATTAAAATACATCGTTTTATACTGCAGGCGCTCTCTGAATTTGGTTATTTCTGTTGTACAATTATATACTTACATAAAATACCCACTTACATGTATCTACTTTTCATTGACAACAAATTCTATTTAGTTATTAAATATTTTAAATCTAAATAGAATTTTCTAGAATTAATAGAAGTCTTGTTGCTAATAAATACCTAATTAAAATAAACAGCTTATTTTTTGTATGTATATTATTATTTCCGTCCCTCTAATGCAAGGTTATGAATATCAATATGACTGACGACATAAAACCTTCAAAAAACGTCTTCGATAAAACAAAGAAGCCGTCGCTTGTCATAACATTCTTTACGACTTCCCCGAACCCGATACGTCTTGCTCTTGAGGAAGCCCCACTACGTCAACTACCATTCATAACTACCGTCGTTGATTCCGACATGATTTATGATGCTCATAAACATACCAAATATGAGACTATTTATATGCTTTCAAACAATAATCATAAGATTATGGATTACATATTTGTGGATTTGGTCTACGGACAAACACAAGACTTGGTTTACATTGTTATAGACAATCATCACCTTAAACATCAACATTATAACAGCCTTTTTAGTCTGCAAGACTTAGTCTCTCCCGTGGGAGGTTTGCAATAATCTTCACGTTTTCACCGTTTTCATAAATAAATAAATATTTGACAACATCACATACATTGCTCCGATTCCAAAGTAAGTAGCTACAGCAGTTGTGTTATGGTAATCAGAGAACGGTGGTATCACAACCACCCAGACCTGAGCCAATATAGAAAAGTTCGTTTTCTAAATTGACCCAACCGGGGATCGAACCAGGGACCTCAGAGATGGCGACTCCTTGAAAACCGGTGTACAAAGCCACTTGACCACGGAGGTTTTTATAGGAAAACATTCCTGCTTATTTTCTCAATTTTCTGATCTACGGAGGAGATTAATTCGTTAGTTTTCGATACTGTGGACGTTTAGACACAGTGGACTTTTTGATATTAGTGGACGTTAAGCGACTATAGGTTAGGTTAAGTGTAAGTCAATGTTTCCCATTTAGTGGTACGCGTACCCCCAGGGGTACGCGAGGTTGCATATAGGGGTCGCAGCAATCTCATTTAACAAGATGTCATACATCTGATTTCATTTTTGAATTATCATTCCTGCAATAAGGAGTACGCGAGTTTAGGGTCTTTCTTATAGGGGTACGTAGAAAAAACTTATTAGGAACCACTGGTGTAAAGGTTGCCAACCCTTTAGACAAGTGGTTCACAACAAGTTTTTTCATTTTCCCAATAAGCGTTTTTTAATTTGCACCAGCTAATTCTACCCTGCCGGACGCCATACGGCACGTATGTACAATAGAATAGGATCATCTAACCGTCATTTTTAACTACATCAAATCACGTGTTCCCGCGGGACGCGCGCCATTGGTCAGGGATGATGTAAGCTGTTTTCATTCATGTGGACGCAGCCGTTGTTTGCGCGGGCGCAGAATTTGAGACGTCACACTTAGATGGGCAAAGTCTGGGTGGAATGTGTCCATTACGTTAAACGACACGCTATATTTTACAAGAGTAAGTGGATGTTTGGTGGTAGTTTATGTGTTTATTTAAAAACAAAGTACTTAACTTTTTTGTGTTCATTTATTCACACCAATTGTGATAAATTGAACAATGCTGACATTATCAATGCCACTTCTTACTAATTAGTTACTGTGTTAAATACTCAAGTGATACTTATAAAGTGAGTTTTTTGTCAAGCAATTTAAAAACTTAAGACTTGTTTCTTTTATTTTTGTGTAAAAAAGTATACTTGACATTTTTGAGACTTTTTTGCCAACCCATTTAATAAATTTCAAGTTCGTTACAAGCACCAATGAACATACAGATACCAGCTAAACGGTTGTGACAATGTGAACGTGTATTAGGTACCATCATCGTTGAACTATGACGTAAGATATTATGATGGTGTCAATGGAAACAGACCCCCGTGACTGCGATCATCGGCGACGCAAGCACCTGTTTTCGCACCGGATTGTCACTATTTTTATTTTATTTGTCGAGTTAGCATTATGCCAATATTTTTGCCGTAGGCGAGCCCCACCAGAAGGCATAAGGGAGTGTACATACTAGGCACGATAATATAATAAAAGTTTTTCCTTCTCAAACGGGAATTATCAATTTAATGTTGCAAATAAATCCAATTTGAAATTGGTAAAAAAGAAGTAGGTAGTTACTACTTTTATATATATTTTTTCTTCTTTAATTGATGCATAACAGAGATAATTTAACAGATATTAAGATAAAAATATTCTCATTTACCCTCTTTTATATCATAATACTTAATTGGAAATAAAAAATCACAGCACTTATTCAAATAACTTAGGTAGGCCTAAGCTTCTTAGTTCCAAGGCCAAATCTAATGGTGCGTCTCCACGCAGAAAAATGCTAAACGAGCAAGAATTATCCGGGCCTACAAAATACGCTCGATTTTGCTATAACTATAAAGCCTTTTGCTTCTCCACACTAGTCGAATGAATCTTAAAAATGTCAAGTACGTGCGTAGTGTGGCGGTACTTTAAGATTGTATTAAGGCTGCATAGACTGCACACTAACGCCGCCGTTTAGTTAAATGGAGTTTTATTGTTAAAAGTGGCTACTTTTCGCAAAAATCTCCATTAAACTAAACGACAGGATAAAAAATATTGTTTAAGATAAAAAGAACCACAAAGCTTCTACGGAGTGCACTACAGAGAGATAATTCACAATTTTGTCTTTATTTAAGCACTATGATTTTTTTTCCAATGGCGGCGCTAGTGTGCAGACTACGCCCTCTTAATTTTATAAAATTATTAAAATGTTAATAAAAAGTATAAATATTAAAATGAAGATACCCAAGTGTGTCCTATCGCTTACAGCGTCATTTCCATCATGTGACGGGGTGGGAGGTGCTAAATTAGCCGGAACGACGTAATACTGTGTCGTATCCAAACAAAACGCCTATCAAACTATTTAACTTTTACATCGCATAATCACCACGACTTCATCGCGGTGATAGGAAAAACAAAAGAGAATTCATTGTTCTTTTATTTATTATTGGCGATAACTTCTTAGGAATTACAAATTGTTTACGATCATTCCTGGAATGAATAAAGTGTGAATTGATGAGATAAGTCTTTATTAAAGGGAATCATTATTTCAAAATAACAATTGTACAGTTTAGCTCTATTTTTTTTAAGGTCTACTTTTCATGTAAATCATACTTACATGAAAAATTGAGCTTCGAAATTAGTAAATTACATTCATAATGTTCGTAAGGTTAAAAGGTTTAGACAGCTACAACCACAGTAAAATCAACGCATTGCGCACGAATGTCACTTTCCGAAAGAAGAAAAAGAAAAAACACTTATAACACTTTTATGATACGAGGTTGTGATACCTACGTCAGGTATAGTACTGAGCACGACTACGATCTGTTTTCTACCAGCACGGCAACTATTAGGAGAACTTTTTTGAATAAGAAAAATGTTATCTTCGGTATTGTTTGTACTGGGAATCATTCTAAGTGTGATATGGGATATCTTTATAAGATCAAAATAGTTTTAAAATGTAGTTTGTTATTTGTTACATAGTAATTATATGTGAGGGTTTGTAATTGGCTTTAAGTTGTTAGTTTGTAATTTACTGGGATTTTGACAGCTGTAAACCTTCTTAAAAAATAAAAAATAAAATAAAATAAAATAAAAAAAAACGACTGGTTGGATAGATATAGATGGATTAGTCGTTGAAGGCTGATATTAAAAAAATCGGGCTGCAAAATAAAAAAACATTGAGTGATATTAATAATAATATGAAAAACTTTTGAGTTTACGTTATATAATAGATCCGTGCTTTTTTTTAAAGTAAAATTGCTTTATTCAAATAAACTTAGTATTTAAGCGCTTTTGAATCGTCTATATTTTTTTACCAGCCGTTCCAGACTTTTTTAACTGACAAAAAGAACAGGCGCAAGAAACTTATCAGCTTTAACAAAAATAAGTAACGATATTTACAAACTTAAATATATCGTTACCAAATACAAACACAAAAAACATTACTATTCTTTTATTCTGTAATATGCAAAAATCGCTTAATCTAACCACTTTAACAGTCTCTATTTTATGTATTTTTTTTACCAGGTCTTAGACCTGAAATAGCCGACCTTTAGGGGACAGTGGGATCACCAGATCACCACTCGCTGGCCGGACCACCTCATCAAGTCACCGGGTGCTAGTTTATTGTTCAAAGTACGTGCCAATTCACGTCCGCTGCGTTTTTGCGGATTATATCGCCACCGAGGCGGTAATAAAAACCGATTTAAGAGACCCGACAAAATAGTTTATGCTTTTTCCCTGCGATAGAGGTGTATATTGTTTGTAACTTATAAAAGTGGAAGTAAAAAAAAGAGTTATTCACTGTTGTTGTCTTTTATAAAATATGATTAACTTGATTTCATTAATAAAATGACTGAGGATATTGTCACCGCATATTTGGTGATAAAACATTTTATAATTTACAAGTTTGAATTCTTGTTAACGTGAGATTGTTGTCCTTTACAGTTTTTTATAATTTCTCGTACATTTTATGTTTTAAAACCGAAGTGAAACAGTTAACATTGCAACAGAACTTTAAAAATAAAATGCTTGAACGTAGCGTATCTAAATCTTTGTCGCTCAATTGCACATTCCGTCATTGCTCGATTGCACTGCTAACATTAAATTCCACTTAATGTGACAAGGTATTTTGAATCAAAAACAAATAGCTTTTCAGTTGTTAGTGTTGAACAAATTTGTAATTCGGGGCGTCCTTGCGGGCATGCCAAATGCCAAGGCGATGCGTGTGCGGAGAAAACACTTTTTTATTATTTAATAAGCGATTTAAATGTGCTCATCTGACAGATAGCCTGCGAATATAACGCAGTAACCGTTTTAAAATAGTGCTCTATGGTATTTATAACAACTTTATTCTTAAGCCCCTGACACATTATTTGTTTAGGTTAAAACTTTTATTTTGAGCTTTTTTACAAATATAATAATCTCTCTGTTTAGTTTATGAAAAAACTATATGCAAGTGTTTTAAAAATAAATGGTGGCATATATAAACTGTTTATAAAATCCATACTTTAATACTATAAATGCGAAAGTAACTCTATCTGTCTGTCTGTTACGTTTTCACGCCTAGACCGTTGGATCGAATTTGGTACGGATATACACTGGTCATCACAAAAATCAGCCCACCTACATTTTACACGAAAACATAGTGCACATGTGGGACATGCTATTTTTTTTTTTAATTGTAGAAAAACAGATCATTAAGATGAATAATTTAGTGACTAATCTGTAAAAAAATTACGTTGTTTAGTAAACAATACGATTATAATACAATTTGTTTCCTTCAATATATTAAAATATGAGTTTTCGTGTAAAATGAATGTGGGCCGATTTTTGTGATGACCAGTGTAGATGGAACCTTGGGGACATAAGCTACTTTTTATCCCACTGCTGGGCACCGGTATCCGCCCGCATGATAACCTGTAGTCCACGCAGGCAAAGCTGCGATCTGAAAGCTAAGCTATAGTACCTAATATTTAATACATAAGTACAAACATCAAACCAAACGTAGTTGCAAACTAATATTCAAATATGTTTTTCGCTCTAAGCTTTATGTGCCTAACTAGCAATATATATGAAAGAAAAACACATTATAGTTGAGATACACTGATCCGTTATTGCTTTAAGTATTTAAAAGCCACTTAAAAGATAAAACATTATAAAACGTAGTTTCAAAATTTATAGAGTCTGAATTTTTAAACACCCATAGATTTACCGGAGTAGAACCAGATGTTCTTAATAAATATAACCTTGACAATGATAAAAACTACATTACAATAGACCTACTTATTAGAAGAACATATTATTTGAAATATAAATAGATAGGTACTCGACTTATTCCGTTTATCGTTTATACTGTTTTTTTTTCTATCTCATTAAATCCTTATGTTGCCGTCATTATTCTGAAATTTCTAGTTTAAAATATTGTGTGTCTAACATTTTCAATAATATCCACTTTTTTTAAATTACTCAATTAAAAAAAACTGAAACAAAAACAATTTATACTATCACAGAACAGATAAAGCGGCTTATTTTTTATCTTTTCGTTAAACAATCTCAAGCCTAGTAGTTTATCTAGATTAAATCATCAGCTAAATCGCGATAGATATATTGGTTGCGTCCGAATTGGTCTATAAATTCTTAACGTCTGTAAACATGTTAGAAACGTGCGAGAAAATACTATTTCTCCCTGTTATGTTCTATTTTTGTTATTTGTGATACCCTTGGGGCGTCCGAATTATCAAAACAAAGTGAAAATAGATCCATTATGATCCATACCCAAAGAATTTCACAAACATTTTTTTTGTCAATGCGCTTTAAAAACACATTTAGCGGTTAGAGGAAAACAATTTTGTGTTTACGTACGTTATGATAACGAGAAGTTTTTTGAACGCAAACACAAGAAGCAGGTGATGCTGTAAACTCACTAAAATAAAATAACAAAATAAACAATTATCTCTAGAATTCAGCCCGTCTATTACATTTATATTTCTTACTAATTAATAAAATCAATTAAGATTTAATAATAAACGTCATGTACTTTATCATATTGTCTACTATAGCAGACATACTGCATAAGTGGCCAATCTGCATATGGCATATAAAAATAACATAAGTAAAATTATTCAGAAGCGAAAGCAAAGCAAATGATTAAGGAAAAAAATGTGCATGCACTAACAAATTGCGAAATATTGCAGTATGACTGTTTCATTCTATAATCGCAAATCATTTCTTTCAATATAAATAATAAATAAATGCTTGGACATTTTCACACAGCGCCATCTAGCCCCAAACTTAGCAAAACTTGTAATATGGGTGCTAGACAACTGATATACTACTTATATACTTATTATACATAGTAACACTCACACCCGTCACAGAAATTCAAATTCATTATTTCAATTTCTGCCCGGCCGGGTTTCGAACTCGGGACCTCTTGCGTGGTAGACCGGCCGGTGTTGACCACTGCACCACTCAGGTCGTAAATATATATTCAATATTATTAACCGACTTCAAAAAAAGGAGGAGGTTCTATGTTCGTCTGTTTATTTGTTTTTTTTTTTTTTTTTTTTTTTTTTTTTTTTATGTATGTCCACCGATTACTCGAGAACGGCTGAACCGATTGACATGATTCAAACGCCACTTTATCAGGTTTGTTCCCCAAGTGGTCCCATTTTTTGAAAATTTTAAATCGGTTCAGTGGTTTTCGAGTAATCCTGAAAATACTGTAATTTTTTAGGTGACTTTTGCACGAGTTTCAACGGATCTTCAGACATAACTTCTTTGTTTATAAACCGATTGAGATAATTCTTGTTTTGTTAGAAAAAGGATACTTTAAGGGTGTTTTCATTAAAATTTCCTGTACATTGGACCTTGGACTTCGAAGATACTCAAGAGAACTCTTCAAAATCAAATTGGATAGTGTATTAGTGATTACTCTACGGTATTGAAAGGTTTCGCATCAGCCATTTTTAGTGTCACTGTTGGGACTGGAATACAAGCCTTACTTATGGGCTAATGAATAGGATGGACCATAACCCACCGCGCGGGCCCAATGCGGATTGGTGGGTGTTAATGAGTGCTAATGTAGCTGGGACTAACGGCTTAACGTGTCTTCTGAAGCACGGAGGAGCTCGCGATAATACACTTTGGTCACCCACCCCATGACTGACCCTTGCTAAAATTAACAGCGCGAAAAGTGGAATTCGGAGTAGGTATTATACGAGTACCATTGAAAAGTGTTGAAAATTTGAATAAAAATATATTTATATCATTGCTTACATTTACTTGTTCATACCTACCACAAAAAAGTGAAAAATAAAAAAGCTTTTAAAAATTAAAAAGAAAAACCTCCTTCAAAAAACCTTAAAAAAATTGCTATAAAAAAAAAGCTTCAAAAAGCAACAGCTCTAAAAAGCAAGAAATAATATTCAAATCTGCATAATTACCACTATTCAAGTACCTATGCATATCTGATATAAAAAAAACGTCTTATGAAGTCGGGTGGGGCTTTAAGATTTAAAAAATCAAATTACGAAAGAGAAACCACTACAAATGTTTATATAAATTAAAAAAGGAAAATATCTTTCAGCCCCACCCGACTTCAAAAGACGTTTTTTTTATATCAGATATGCGTAGGTACTTGAATAGTGGTAATTATGCAGATTTGAATATTATTTCTTGCTTTTTAGAGCTGTTGCTTTTTGAAGCTTTTTTTTTATAGCAATTTTTTTAAGGTTTTTTGAAGGAGGTTTTTCTTTTTAATTTTTAAAAGCTTTTTTTTTTGGAGTTTATTATAGGTACTCGTAGGTAGCCCATTGTCGTCGCCGTCTAATAACTGTGTAACGTTTTATTGTCTCGAATAAACTCGGAAAGCTTCGACAAATCAAAGACAGCAAGGTCTCTTTCGAGTATGTTTTCCGTATATTTGTCTTCAGTTAACAGTTTCAAGGTACAACCTCGGCCAACACGTTGTTGCTCAAGCTTTTCCAGGCCACAGTTAAACTAAAACTGTCGGCGACGCGGAAAAATTCCAAGCACGCGGGACGCGTGTCACCACACTCTATTTCTAGTAATTTCTACCAGGATTGTGTTGAAGAGCCGTTCGAAACACGGCGAAACGTCACACATTCTGCCGAGTATGTGTTCATAGAATTCGTGAATTATCCCCAAAAATTTTGGTCCTAAAAACTGTCACTGTCAAAATGTTTGGGTTTTCGAATTACAAGGATTGTATAAAATAATTTTATGGATTCTAACACGTTTTTGATGGTATGGTTACAGTCTACAATGTTTCTTGTAAAAAATAGAACTACAAGTTGTTCTAAAGAACGTCATAGTGAAAATAATACAACAAAACTTCACACAATCTGCGAGCTTTTCCCCAAAAGAGTATTTCAAACAATAGCAATATAATAAGTCTATGATTTTAGAGAATGTAATATCACGAATATTTGGCAGATTGTAGGCCAATCAAATATTATTACCCTTATATTAACGTTATAGAACCCGGGGCTTTATCGGCTAAAAACATTGAAGTTCATGTTAACTGTGTTTTGACAGATGTATGTTTGTGATACATTACTACTTCACTTTGGCACTAATAAAAACTTACCAAAGAAAAATAGTTTAGCCGATACCGCCGCCGGGCAAGAACTTTATAATCATAAGATTCTTGAACTTGGTAATGTAATAGAGATGTTTGAATATAATGTCACAGGCACGTCACAGGACTCTTTGTTAAACATTATCTCTAGGGTCACTAACGTGAATAATAAAATTAATAAAATTAACGTGAATATTAAATAATAATAAAATTAACGTGAATATTAAAATATTCGATGATTAATTATCACATTATTTTAAACAAATATTTACCTTTACATATTTACCTTTACATTTTTCTTAATTCTCGATTAATGTGAAAACTTTGTAACCTTTTTTAAAGTGTTACATAAAAACCAATAAGTCTCAAAAAACTTAATTTTAAATGAACTTGGATTCCTTCAAAACCTTTTATATGATTTCATGGTAAAAGAAAATTCTGAAAGATATCAAAAATATTCAAATACCTACTATACTTCAAGTAAATATCTATAGTAATTTAATCTGAGAGATCCGAATGTTAAATCTGTTAATGTAGGAGTAGTTCATCAGCAGCGTGTTTGTTTTCGAACACATAAAAATTGCTGAAATGTAAAATGGAACGCGATTTCCTTGTCACTGGAGGTGTCTGGAGTACGTCACTGTAGCCATTCGCAATGTAACCCAAGGGCGATTCGAAATAACTTGAAATACTTACTGTCTTACATACATTTGATTGATTCAATACTACTTAATCATAATTTAAAAACTAGTGCATGATTTTATTTTATTGTAATCATCAGTGCTTAACTTTGGAGATACAATTATCAAAAAAGTCAATTATAATTAATTTAATTTCGACTAGAATGTATTATTCATGAAATGAAATGAAATGAAATATTCTTTATTCAAATAAAGTTAGATATTAAGTGCTTTTGAATGGTCTATATTTTCCTACCACCCATTCGAGACTTTTTTAGCTGACAAGAAGAATGGGCGCAAGAAACTTATCAGCTTTGTCAGAAATCAGAGTAGGTAACGATATTTATATTCAAAAGCCTGACTGCTGCAGTCGTGTTTTCCCAGCGTTGAAGAGGTTTTTCTTCCCAGAGGTTCCATTAATGGGGCTAGTGGGTTTTTGATTCCTAGAAGTTCCTTATGACGTACAGACACACAATATATATTATTGACAAATTAAGACGTGTCTAAACATAAGAGCGACAAGCGCGGCAGAATTGTGTCCTTCGAATGCCGCGCACTTACCGCTTTATATTTGGACACACCTCTATGTATATTATTTTATTAAATCCTCTTTGTATTTCCTTATTCAACTTCTTGATAATTGTTTTATAATAGGTGTTACTCAAAAAATCAAATAAACATAACAGACACGACGATTCTTGTTTATTTTAGTTCAAGCAAATCCGGTTGTAGAAGTTATTGTAAAATTAACTGAACTTCTGGGAAGAAAAATCCTAAAAGACCCGTCACGGGACAACTTTAACGGGGCTTCAAGGAATACACGGCTGCAGTAATACAAAAATATGAAACCTCATCGGGATAGGGGTACCTTTTTTAGGCTTCCTTTAGGAAAAGTATAAGGTGTATTTCGCTCTTTCACTATAATATTTTTCTATGCCGCTCTTTACTGACATATCTGGCTCACATACATCATACCTAGGCGCACAGCCTAAAGTTTAGTCAAAATAGTTTAGCCTAAACTATTTTCACTATGAACCTTCGATCATGAACTTGAAATTTTATACAAGGGTTCCTTTACTATATAGGCAACACTAACAAAGTATTAATGAAAACTTCACGTGGAGAAAGTCGCGGGCGGATGCTAGTTTATTTATACAAGGAAATACCTGCGTGGCACTTCCCACGAGACGATATAATTAGGCGGGCGGCGAAACCCTCTGATTTATAGTAATGCCCACTCACATAAATCTCTCGCATTTGTCTCCGACGCCTCTAAATCTTCTTGTTTCACGGGTAGAAAGATATCCGTCAAATGTTTGTCATGTAAATCTGTATCATTAAACAAATCGAGCTGAAAAGTTAATTCAAAATCATTATAAACAAACTTTATAATAAAAGGTAATATGAAATATATGAATACTAATACTAGGGCATCCAATCTCGCATGTTATTTGTGATCTCGGTATTTGCGGGATCGATGATTTACGATCCCGCGGGATCTCGGTAATTGCGGGATCCCGCAGGTGTAAGATGAGCTGCCTATTAAGTGTTGTGTAAAGAGGTATTTATATGTTAAAATAAAATTCTCAAGTATCCATTTATTGCTTTTAGTATTTGCTTCTTCTTACTGTTAACAAAACCATCAAACAAAACCAAACATGGCGATATCAACAGCGCGGCGCATGCGCGGGACAAGCGCCACGAGCCGCGCGCGGTGGCCAACGGCAGCCAGTCATTCAGTACTCGCGCGCCAGCGCTTTCAAGATGACGTTTCTATGCTACTTTCCAGTCCCGCAAATCCCGCGGATCCCGCGCTGGTAATCTCGCTCCTTGCGGGACTGGAAAATGACGCGGGATCTCGGTATACCGAGATTGGATGCCCTAACTATTACTTACACCTACCATAGGCATCTTTATATCAGCCCACCTAGTACCACCACCGAAACACGATATGATATAGTGATTTATCACGTTTAACTGTCAAAAGACAACGGATTTTGACAGTTGAGAGTCGAATGCGCCTTATCACGCGATATATATCGTATTTCGGTGGTCATGCTAGGGGAGCGTCCAGTCTGACAGAGTAGAATATCAATAACCCTTAACTCATTGGGGTGTCGTAAAAGACTTAGACTAAGTAATATGGAGGTAGTAAATCTACCTCCAACCATAGAATTTTTTTTTTCAACGAACATTTTCGAATACAGCAATATTCAACCCGCCTGCCATGTCTGCCAACTGCCAACTTACCACGCGAGAGGCCTATTGGCCTGCAGTGGACTATAACTGCCATGATGTTAATGAGGATCGACATCTCTATAAGCCCACATATGATACAAGACAAAGGAGAAAAATTGTGGTTTTGTTATACTACGTAGTTTATTATGTATATGTTTATGCCGAGCGCATTCCCGGTGGTAAAAACCGCCGTAATGTGTGCGCCATTAAAATGTTCAGCTGTTTCTGTATACCAATCGTACTTTTACAATGTTACTAAACATGAATCGCTTTTATCTTCGTTTATATAAACATGAAAAGAAAAGTAACACTTACCTAGTCTAACAATTATGTTGGAAGAAGTTAATCCAGTTTAGAAGTATTATGAATAATTTACGTGACACGCATCTTCAAAGTGGAATAAGAATGCCCGTCATTTGCATCACGGCTGCATCGTTACCGTGTCGTTACCGTCCTGTAAATCCGCTTTATGCGCCGGCGCCGGAGTGCATCAATCATCTACATCGTTACGGCCTCTTGACGGGCACCATCTATTATTGTTAGCATTTAGTTAGAACTCACCAACTTCAAATAGGTATCACTAAGAAGAACTCAAATATTTCTTAACTAATGTTATATATCATTTATTTATTTACTAAAAAAACACTTTTGTGTAAAAAGTGTAAAAATACGCAAAATCACTTTACAATAAAAGTTACAAATCAGGGAGGTTACTTCCTACGAAATCCAGTTCATATCAGAATCGAATAAACGTCAAAAATCAATTATGTTGGTACTTTGCAAACGGTTTCCATGGTTTCCAAAGTATACTTTTGAGGTTTTTTCGATTCGAACTCGATCTCGATCGCGTCGCGAATAATTCCACAGTACTAACTTTCTTTCGTAAATAATTTAATTTAATTTAGATGACGGATGAGTTATGTATTGTAGTTATTAAGTAGTAGGGTTTTTATGTTTTTGTTTTTGACCACGTTTAAGAATATAGAGAAGAATGATGATTCGACGACTAACTTACCTACACGAGTAACTATCATCCATTATTTACAGCACGTAGTATGAGACGTAGGTGCATTTCAATTGGCTTTTATTTAACTGATCACCAAAATTACCTAACCTAACCTCCAGAATTAGTGACCACGAGTGATTTGGTGATAATAAACTAATTCTATAGAACTAAATGCTGTTTTGGTGTGTTAAAGTTTCATTTGATGTGTGCGGTATTCAGAACAAAGGCTGCCATACTCCAGTTCCTCGCCGCGTTGAACTTCAGCTATTCGTGCGCAGTGACTCACGCGCATGCATGCACCGATGCGTTCCTGATTTAGCGTCAGAATGCACCCGTATTGTTCACGTTGTTTACGTCATGAAATGACGTAAGATGTTGAGAACTCTTTGTTCGTTTGTTTACGGTTTATAATACGGTTATTTACAGCCCTTTGCACTGCACCGTTCGTCCAATTCTCCGTTTGTCTTAACGGTCTCCCTTCGTCCATTTCCCAGTTTGTCACTATATATCCTTGTAGCAAGCGATGCAGCCGTGATGTTTCCCCTTTGCAATTTTTTATCAAGTGCATAATATTTTTGATAGTTACCAGATGTTTACTTTATTAACATTATGTGCTAGAATGCAGTTATATTATTAGCAGTAGTCACCTGATGCAGGCATAGAGTGTGTAAGTATTTATGGAAATGACGTGCGACAAATTTTGGAGTATTTTCTTTGTCTTTAAGTTTCTTGTGCAATTCTAAATATAGTAGCGTAGCATTTATAAAGCTATAAAAAGCTTAAAAATCTAAAAAACAAGCTTATTTCATAATTTTCAATGTATTTATGATTGTTTCAGACAACTGTAAGTATCTTTTCCTTAAATTATCTTCTGCACAACACGAAGGTTCAACGGAAGTACATATAAATAAAAGTTTCACAGAATTTATAATGATAAAAATATTTTTATAAGCTTATTGCGCAAAACGTGAAAATTGGGTCAGACGATTCCAAACACGTAAAAACACAACAAGGCTGTGCGAAACTAACAGAACAAAATTGACATAAATACCAGGTCGACGTGGATATAAATCGCAGGGAGAGTCATATCTGACACAATTACACTTGTCCACTATAGTGTTGTTCCTAGAATAGCGATAGTATCGATACTCTCATGAATGTATATCTTGGAAAACAGATTGAAACTAATAATAGTCGCCAAAAATAGTAATGCATTTAATACCGTTGACCTTGACATCCTACTTGCCGTTTTACGTTCTCTGAACATAATATATCTCCAGCTGTATGTAATTGATTTCAGAGTTACGCCTGCTAGGGCGAGAGAGGCTCAGGCTCTGAAATCTTTTAGTGATCAAGTTAGAAGTCATTTCCTTCCCTGTGATCGTAACTTATAATACCTACTTATATTTTGTTTCTCTTTCTATCTAACATTACCTATTCTTTAATTGCACCCATTCCCCTATTTCTACTTATTTATTTTCTCTCACCGAAGGTTGCCTGGAAGAGATTGATATTTAGCAATAAGGCCGCCTTTTTTGTGTTTTCTTTTTGTCATTTTTGGTTCTTTCTGTTCTGTTTTTGTCGTGTGCAATATTTGTATTATTATTTATCATTAAAACAAATCAAATAGTGTAATGGCCCTTTGATACTTTTAATAAAGGAACGGATAAAAGTAAATGCTAGCATTATGTTATGCAATTCATTTGCAGCAATTGGTTCCTAAAGCATTTCCAACTTTGTATTTTCTACTTCGAATATATTACAATAAATAATATCAGTCTTTGTTCACAAACTACATATATCGATATCCAGCTATCTATAGTTGCCCAACACTAACTCACAATGATAAAGCGACACAATTGAGGCAAAGACCCGAATTTAGTTTTGCGCCATTCACTATAAAACTTTTGGTACAATGGGGTCGATAAAAACGTCTAATTTTTCATGTCACGGCCTCTCTTTTGAACATTTTTGCAGTCGTAACAATAGTTACTTTATTTAGATCACTGATAGAAACAGATCAATAAATTATAAAGAAACAAATCCAGAAAACCAGAATAAGTAAGTATAACACTTTCCTGGAACAATTCAAATGATAATTTTGAAAGAACGTCTAAATAATAAATATTTAGGGCCTTACTAATAAAGATTCTACAGCAGATGTATAGTTACACAGTGCTTTGTCCCTTTCTTTTTAATGTCAAACTTAAATAGTTCGACAGAGAGTAACCATTGTGTAAATACATCTGCTATACAATTATTAGTAAGGGGGTTAGTATGAGAAAAAGTATAAGCAAGTTTCAAATTAGGTGCAAGTTTTGTCCGAAATAATGCAGTATCTTTGTTTTTTGTATGATCTACATCTATTCCTGAAGCTTACAAAGCTCATACTTCATAACCACATGTCATAGGCATTCAGTTGACTTTTAAATCAACGAATGTTTTTGGCTCGACTTGCTCACTCATTACTCATTGGATATTTTTCGAAACATTTGCGTAACTCGTACACAATGTAGGGTATATTTAGCACATTGTGATGCAATCGTGTCTAAAAACATGAGCACTTTTTAACACGTTTTTATTAGGTTGCTTTCTTATTTGTTTGTTCACAAATTTAGCAAACTATTTTAAACTAGCTTTCCGATGAGCTTGAAACTTTGAACATAGGTCAGAATTGAAAGGCAATGCAATATATGGTGTCATTGAGCTGACCAGTGGCCCTACCATGAGTTGATGCAAACTGTTTACGTTGACGTAAACTATCGTTTTCTCTCTTTTACTCGCATTGACTGTGAGCAGTATATCCGATAGTTTACGGTAGCGTAAGTAGTTTGCATCAACTCATGGTAGGGTCTCTGTTGATGGAACCGGAAGGCCACAGGAACTCTTGTTTGGAAGGAAAAATTGTCTTGAGAAGTACTCTGACGGGAGACAAGGTGCAGGGTCTGATGATGAAGCCGGTAAAAGGCCACAGCAGCTTTATAATGATACCATGCAACCCCATCGAGTTTGGGCTCGTCTTATTCGTCTTAAAAAGTACTCCGATAGGAGGTGGTGTATTTTTATTTAGTTTTAGCTAGTTGACTAAAAAGCATAAAATAATAATTTACTGAACTAAAACTTTTTTTATAAAACACGGTTTTAAAACAGACTAAAAGGTACAAAATAATTTCTTTCGTAAACCTAAAAACGTGGGGCGTATGCAAAAGACAACAAAATTGATGGTTAATCTTACAAGATGCGCCCCACGTAATCAGTTTAAACTTTTTAGTCAATTTTAAAAAAGGTGTTTTTAAAAAAAACACATTTAATTATTTACATAACAACATACAATTAGGCTACTCCAACATGCCTCATAGAAAGTCTTCGTAATGTTTGCCAAAATGTAAAATCATTTTGTATTATGTGCGTACTTACTTATACTGTAGGTAGGTAGGTACTTATATACAACTTCTGTAAAAAAAATACAATATACTTACTCATTATTAGTATTTTTTAATTTAATTTTAACACTTTGATACATTTCAGCTCCTTTTCAGTGGCCACTAGAATATTTCTGGTAGGTAAATAAATAGACCTTATTACACATATCTTGGAAACTTATACTAACAAGACATGTTGTGTAACTCATTAAAACGATCCAACGTTTTACGTAAATAAACACCGCTGGAATGTGAATGACCATAAAAACTTTTACAACACAAACAACCTTTAGCCTGTAAACCGAAAGCTCAAACGCAGGTCTTGATCAATTGAAGCAACGATCATTAACGGCTGAGTCACGGTGTTACGATCTGTTTATTTATAATACGGGTATAATTTGTACACAGCGCGTGGCGCCGCGGCGCACCGTATCCGTGGCTATAACGGGATGGAATGCGAAGAGTTTTCCAAAGACACATTCCGCCGCCTGCACTCAGCGCCCGAGAATAATGTCGAATGAAAGTTAAAATGTTGTTCGACTGAAAACAAAACACTATCCAAATGATTTGCAAAGTCGCATGTATATCTAATATTACCGGCCGCGATTTCATCCACGTAGACATTCGAAAAATCCCTAGGGTACCTTTGACCGGATCCAAGGCAGGATTCTTTTTTTGCCTATAATAAATTCGGGCCACAAAATAAACTAGTGGCTCTGTAGAGCTGTAGACCTCGCGCTTGTGACATTTTTTAACATTTTTCGAAATGGCTGAAATATAATTACTCCATATATCCGCCATTAAAAAAAAATCAAAAAACTGAATCGACAAAAAAATCTATACAGTTATAGAACCTGCTCACAAAATTTCACGAGAATCGGTTGAGAAATGCGACCTGTAGAGGAGAACAGACACTTTTGTCCAAGGTTAAACGGAGATGCTTCGCTCGTGCTACGCGCTCGCTAGGTCAATAAGTCTGTTGTGTTCTTCAAACTCTAGACAATTTTAATAAAAAAATTAATTAATTAATGTCAACGAAGGCACTATCAGATATATCAGAGACTAATGCTTAGACGGATATCTTGTGAAAATAATGCTTACTTATATCTTCTGTGTGTAAACACACGTATCTTTTCGAAATTCTTATGGCTATTGCTGTAAGACCGAAAGTTAGCTGTCATGTCAGATTACTTTAACTACTATAGGTAAATCGCGTAAAGATTAACCGCAAGACAAGTGATCTTATTATCAATCTGATGACGAGGACGTGCTAACCGCAACTGGGACACTTATTAAGTAAGTCAATGTATCACGTAAACCTAAATATAAATAAACAGTTACTTACACACACTTTTTATCGTATAAGGACTTTTTTAAATATTCCGGATTTACCATCCGGAATAAGTTTTGTTAGCAAAAACATACTGAGAGGCAATTTGTCACTAGCTCTTGTTGAGGTATTAACTAAATAGCTTTATATCCTGCAATATTATACAGAGATACAAGTTCTCATAAGGTTTTTTACCTAAACTTACCTAAATTTAGGTAAGAAAAAATAAAATACGTATTTGCTAAAATCCAAAAGAAACATCGATATTTTACTGAAAAGCCCTAAAATCAAACCGGACATTCCATCGTCAGAATAGTAGCTCAGAAATTTATTAGTACCTAATATTGACTTAACCCCAAAAACACTCGTCAACCAAGCGACCTTCAAGGATCATAGACTTTAACGCGACACTTACCAGAGACAATGGCTCATATCATAAAAAGATTTCTACTAGGTATAGTGGGTTACTCGACACACAGACTATTTTGTGACTCGGCCGTGGTGATAGGGCAACGATGAGGTGGGGTGCGGGGCAGGGTGACATCCCCCCACTGCTACCGTGCAGCAGGCGCGGATCCACCGTTGTGGGCACTATGGGCATGCCCACAAGCCTAATATAGTCTCGCCTGGAGCATCTCACTTGCTGGTCATACTACTATACTTACGACTCCTGAGACAGCGTCAAGATACCTATTTACCTAGTCTAGTCGGTGTCCCTATATTGGCTTGGAAATTGTTTTGGTATTTAATCGAAACTGTTTGACTATTCAATTGGACGAAATCGGGTCTGACTTCCTCCAATTATGGTTTCCATTCCTAAGGCCAAAGTCCTGCAGCGCGGAAAAAAGGAAATAATCACATTCAAAAGTCGTTTATGAGTCATGATTGTTCATGAACGAGTTCGTAAACCGACTCGCACTTGGCCGATTTTCGGGTAGCTGTGACCACAACCTTTTTTGAAGGCTGGATCCGCGCCTGCCGTGCAAGCCAGCCGTACCTAACTTTTCTCTACTGAAAGTGTGGATCGTAGGTACTAGTCGTCATTTGTGCCGAGACAAGAGAGTTCCCTCAAAAAATGAAAAGATAATATTGTTACACTATGATGAGCGAAGAATGCAGCTGCATAGTTGGGCGGCAATAAGTAGGTCACCCATCCGGCACTCGGCCGCGGAATGCAGCCCAATAAACTGGGTATATTTACTTCACGTGTCCACTCGTACCTAGGGTTGCCATGAGTCCGGATTTAGCCGGACATGTTTGGCTTTTTGGCCTCTTGTCCGGCCAAATTTAACTGCGTCCGGCCTGTCCGGCTTTTGTTAGGCTTTTTGTGTTGCTGCCGTGCGAGTCGCAAGTAATGCCACGACACATATACCCCGCTGACTGGCCGCTGTTTGCAAGGCGGTAATAAATATAATCCGGCTTCTGTAACATATTATGTCCGGCTTTTAGGGTAAAATGTCCGGCCAAATTAAGCGCCGAGTCCGGCTTTTGTGTTTTTGGACCTGGCAACCCTACTCGTACCGCCATACGGTAGAATTAATCGCGATCGTGTTCGTGACGTGACGTGGTGCGAGCACGTAAATTCATATTCAACGATCAATATGATTATGGTTAAAAACACGTCACCAATCCAGTTTGTCATGACAAACTGATAATGATAATGGTTTATTCCTCAACACGCTGAAGTTCGTTTGTTTAACTTTAGTCACTAGAACAAAAATCAAAATAGTGTAGGTAATAATTACTGAAAAGCTCTCCCTGAAGTGCGATTTTCACAGAAGTGGTCGTTAACAAAAATATATAAAAACAATGGTATAAAAAGTTTATAACAGTAGGTACCTACCCATATTATTATTATTCTTGGACTACGGATCAAGTCACCGAAAATGCGTCACGAAATGTTGCAAATACCAAACTTTCAGACTAGTTAAATGATGGCATTGATATTTATACCTCAATAACACTAGCTTTATTTACAGAATTATAGCTAACAGAGTTCGTTGACACGTATTCATCGGGTACCTATCAACTAGATTTTATTTTAACCGTCACTTTTGTCAATTCGTTACTTTAAAAAGTGGCCAAGTGCCTGTCGGGCCACGCGCAGTATAGGGTTCCGCAATTATCTTATACAATTACCATATGGCTAAAAACTTATATTTACTTCCTGTTTTACACAAATATCGGCTAAAACTAAGTATAATACCTAACTAACTATTCAATGGAATTTGTTCTACGAAAACTTTTCCAATATAAATGGATTTTGTAAGTTGGTCGACTATTACTCTTTTGGTCTGTTGGTCAGGTAAACGGTTGTTTACCTGGTAGGGGGACACTTAACTCTTACAAAATTTTGCATTTTAAACAAACCTACAATATTATTGAAAGACCTATCCAACGACACCCCACACTATTAGATTGATGAGAAATATTTTTTATTCCCTACATATTATGAATTATAATATAATATGTACACATTCATGCTTTCTAGTACCTACTTATGGCATCTGTGCTTAGCTGCAAAAACAAAAAAAATACGGGTCGAATTGAGTACCTCCTCCTTTTGAAGTCGGTAAAAAGATAGGTGGCAGTTTCTGATTCTGGATAAGATAGCATTATAACATACTTTTATTTTATACCGCTTTTTTTCAACTGGAATGGTGTGGAATGAACTTATTACAACGAAATTAATATATTTTTATTAGCAGATTTATTTTCAAAACATCAGTGTAATTTGAAAAACCACCTGCATTTTTTATAGCGTTCCCCTTACACCCTCGTATAGTCTTAATATAGAATATGCAGCACCATGAAATTATAAAACGATTAGGTATTTTTATTATCATTTTAGATATTTTAATAAAAGCTTTATTAACAAAATATTCAGACGAAAAGCGAGAGCTAAGTGCTCTTCGGTATTGTGTCGCAAGCGCAGACACTGCCAAAAATTTGTCCCTTCAAAAATTTCACCATTTCGCAGTCGCCATTAACATTTCAGAGCTTCGGAATAACCTGTGTGGTTATAGCTCCACATTCCTTCGGGCGGCGCGCGCGCAGTCAAATGAGGCCAGTGACACACGGTTAGAATGTTAGTTAGTGACGAGCACCAGTTACGACCACCATTATTTTTTCTAGGCCAGTTTCAAAGTTTTTTCAGCATTATACTTTTTGGTTTTTTTTTTTAATATAGTTTCTGAACATAACACTCATAAATTACCGAGTTGAATGTTTAATGATAAGTAAGCTTTTTTACATGCACTATGGACTAATACACAGTTCAAATGCTTCGAATATGAGAAAAATTTGCATTAAAAAAGTAACAAAAGATTTGTCAATTTGAATAAGTGAATGATTTCGAATCAGCTCGTTATTTTTTTTACTTCAATGAGTGATTTATGATAAAGGATTGATACCAATTACGAAACCAGCATATCAGGCGCAAAGATCTCTCAAACACCTTTCCTGACCTTTTTCATAAAAAAAACTCCCCATTCACTCTCCCACTTTTTCTATCTAGCCACTCCAAGTTTGTCCTACTGTCTGTCAGGCCACTCCACCACATGGCAGCTCGCCAGCCGCCGAGTCACAGCGCAGGGATGCCGTGCCGCCCGTCAGGTGCGTACGGCTATTGTCACTTTTGTGACTCAATCTTGTCGTTTCAATTTGTTACGCTGCACCCGGCTACTTCTGACCGAATTCTAAAGAGGTTGTATAGCTTTACAATTACAGCAAAGTAAGTCGTGTGGGGCCTGGAAGACTAAAATAGCAACAAATCTTCACACTAAGGCTTTGGCCTCCTATTTACGCCGTCAGCCGCTTACAGCATCAGCGTCAGAATACTAAAGAAATGTACAGTTGAGGTCTCTTTCAAACGCTGACGTCTTTGCGTATGAAATGTATAGAAATGTTTACGCTGACGTCAGACAACGCGTATAACATAAAATAGGAGACCAAGGCCTTAGGGGTGGCGAAACAGCGACTAATGTCTTAGGGGTAGATCACCTCCGTGGACCAGAAAATGGGTGGCGGCGTTATGAAACAGTCAGCATATTTGACATTTAAAACTTTATTTGATTTGATTACTGTAAACTATTATAGATTTTGTTGTCTGAAATAAATAAATTTTAATTTAAAAAAAAACTTCGGTTTTCAACCCGCTTGCCAAGCGCATGGTAATGGTAATGGACAAGATAATAATCTGTTAATTTTTAGTAACTATTTGTGTTTTTCATAGGCACTAAGGAACTCAATGAAGATCGGTCCAGCGCTACTCGCATCCACTTGTATTACATTTAAATTAAATACTGAAAGTACCATGAACGTTATTTTCTATTTTATTCTGGGCAGTACTCCTAATATCTCATTCCAACCATTAAAAGCATCATACCATCCATCAGTGGAAGAGCGATATGAGTAACTCTCGAATGTTTAAAACGTGAGTCACACGCCACCAGCCTGTGATGTGTATTATCATCCATTAACTTTGCAACAAAGACGCTGTTAGAAACCTTCAGAAGAGAAGAATCACATTATTTTTCTTTTCGTTTCAATATTCATATGAATCAACAGTTATCAGATGAAATCTAACATCATCAGCAATGCCAAATTTGGTGTAATAATATTAGAAAAAATACTAGAAAAAAAAGTTCTTAAAATTATTCCTAAAATTGATATTTTTAATAAAATTTTTAATTCATTTTAATTTTAAATAGTTAAATATGAAAGATGAATAAGATATTTCATATCTTAAAATAAGATATTTCACAAGTTTTTACTTTGATCATGTAATAATTTATTTAGGACAATATTTCTGTAAATTGGTCACAATCAATATATTTATTTCTACCAAAGACTTGAAACGAGTGCATACTAATATCTCTCTGCAGTCAGAAAAGTAATATTTATTTCCAAAGAAAAAAAATCATGAAACTTATTTGTTAATGTCCTTTAAAAACCTAAATTTTCAAGTAAGTAGGTACACAAATCTGCAAAAAAGTCTTTCACAATATTTTCAAGCTTATTTGCTCATCGTCTTTCGTGACGAGTTAAACGTGAAGGTTTTCATTATCTCGGCATTCCATCGAGCACTGAAGCTCGACGTCTGTTGCCCATCCATCATAACGCTGAGATCGAGATCGCACTTCCGCATCTTTGATCTCTGACCTTACACATTTCTCACATTAATTATCTGCAACTGAAAATCTTACAAAAATCTGTTTTCCTCACCTTCGGAAACGGTTGTATATATTAATGCGAAAATCCGTTTGTTTGTTTGTTACGCCTTCACGTCTTAACTACTAAACCGATCATCATGAAATTTTGCATACACGCAATTCTTTCATCCCGAAAAAAATAATTGTTCCCGAGGGATAGCAAAAAAACTTTCCACGCAGACGAAGTCGCGAGCGGTCGCTAGTATTTTATAATTTAACATCAGCTCTATGCGACGAGCTGCATCATAATACTTAAACTAATGATTGACAGTTCCAAATCCTGTACAGTAATTACTTTCCAGTGTTCTTAAAGCTTTTTTATTCACAGTGCACAGTGCGTTCTTTTCACCTGACGTGAGTGACGATATGGCTTCCGTGTGTAATGCAGTGGTGCCGGGTGTAATTTTCAATTATATAGTGTAATTATCTATGGGTGTAATGGTGTTGAGGGTTCCTCAACCACTAGGGAAATTAAAGTTGTGTAGTCTATTATGTATTCTGTGGTTTAGGCCATTTCAATAAGATATTTCTTGAACGTAATGAAATGAAAATAATATGTATATTACTGGTTTTGATATTTTTTACGCTGCCGCACATTCAAAAACCAAAACATCTTTTAACTGACAAGAACTCTACTATGTCTACAAATTGTATATGTCTACAAATGTTGCTAAAATGTATGGAACAGCTAATTTTTTTTTACGGTTTCAGGATTGCTTCCATCCAAAAATTTCTTCGTAATTATGAGCCCTATACTTAATTTACAAGTTATGCTTTATTTAATTTACTCGTTGTATATCACGAACAAAATATTATTTCCATAAAAATATGAGTTAAATCGCTTGTAAGTCATAGAAGTAAAAAAATATCTGGAGTTTAATTATGATCTAAATTCAGAGACGTAATCTAGTAGGGTGGTCCAAGGAAGCCGTGGTTAAGAGCTGGCAGAGGAATGCCGCAGCCGGGCGCGCGATCTCTATATTTATAGATCGGAATCCGCGTACAATCCGCCCGAGACTGAAGGTAAACTCTATTTATAACGCACGCTGAACAATGCTCTAACACTTATTCAATTAGGATCATTTTAATTGGCTAATGTGTGGGTGACTGTTACACAATATCGATGTGGTTGAACTCTTTGTATTTAAAAAAAGTAGTGCTTTTATTTTCAAAATTAACAATCGTTTATAGTCGTAGCACGTAGTGCTACGAAGACTACGAAAACTACTTCCCTTACTACGAAGTTTATATTCTTGTACAAATGTAAACACATCCCAATATTTTGTACAAACTTTTGCTGTAAGTAGGTACGCTGTATGGAACTGAATAACTATGTGAATGATCCGGTATTTTAATCAACTACATACTCTAAATCATGTGTAGATAGATACAAATTAGACAGTTCAATTTAAAACTTTTGCCAAAAAATTTACACTTCGCATTCGGTTTCTCTCATTCACACATGCTAGTTTGTAGCGGCGAACAACAATCTTGTGGTTGTGTTCATGTTTCACCAAAAAATGGTATTGATTAACCTGTCAAAACGTTAATTAATTTTCATGTTGGGCCATTTTTACCGAGACACATGCCTTTAGTTATGCATGGCTAACAGGTTCGTTCACCCATTTTGTCTTTACAAGTAAATTTTGTTTCTCTAGTCGTTATTTCAAACCCATCTTATTATAAACTGTAATCGTCACGTCGTAAATGATTATTATTATTTTGACCATGACAGAATTGAAACGTACGAGTAGTCAAAAACAAGGCTAAAATAACACTTTGGGAACAATCCAAATGTCATATTAATGTCCCGCGCCCTACCACATGCCAAGTGTAAAACAGTACTTGGCAAGGTAAATCCTAAAATTTCTAAATATGAGTTACCGTAACGACGACAGTGAAGGTAAATTATTTCAGATTAGCTCTCGTACACTTTGGGTACATTTTTCAAACATAAAGGTGCTATTTCGCAGCGAGATGCCAACTGCAACTGCCGACAGCACGTGTTATTTTCTATGAACCGCGGTTGCACGTGCCGCGGCCAAGCGTGATCGCTTCATATAAAAAAACTCGCGCAGTCGGCAGTTGCAGTTAGCAGCTCACTGCGAAATAGCACCTTAAATGAGAATCTTTTCGGCCACTACATTTTATTAATTTATTTAAAAAAATTGGAACTGACTTTTGTTTTTACTTTTAAACGCTGAGTGAAAAACAATTGCTTAAACTACATGAACTACATCATGCAAATGTAGTTGACGTCGACCAATAAAATTTCGTAATTCTTTGCGTAGAGGACAGTTAGTAGATAATATTGTTCATTCGGTTTAACGATTACTAAGCACTTTTGAAAGTCAAAAGGTACGCCGCGTTGGTTTGGAAAAAACTATAACGGCAGGTCTTATACAAGGTGTTACAAAAATACCCCTAATGCCGAATATGGCATATAGGGACCAACAAACTGAACAACTTTTACTAAGGGGCAAACTCTGAAATCGCGAAAAAAAATCAGCTGTTTCATACATTTTCATATTTTAGTTTTGTATGAAACAGCTGATTTTTTTTTTCGCGATTTCAGAGTTGGTCCCATAGTAAAAGTTGATCAGTTTGGTGGTCCCTATATACCATATTCGGCATTAGGGGTATTTTTGTAACACGTTGTATATGTCTAAATAATACCTTTACAGTTACTCAAAACCCAACGAAAACTATGTGAGTCGGCTGGAACTTTAGTCAACTTTATTTAGTTATCCTTTGATTAGATTTATAGTACGACCTGTCAAACATCGACTGAACATAACCTTCTGAATAACATATTCCATTATTGCCTAATTAATTTAAAAATAACATGTTTTTCAAAGGGACACCGATGACAGATAAGCTGGTAACTTACGCATTAGTCTCGACCGGTGGTTATAAAAAATATTCTAATTACGTATTCGAGTAGGTGTTGTAATTAGCGAAAACATTGAACTTGGATCATGAAGATCTCTGCCAAGAAACGCCGAACAGGATCAGGTGGGGCTGTCAAGAAAAGCGATTAGCAAAAATTTCGCTCAATTCTGTGTCTTAAGGCCTCGCGTTTAAGAAAACAGTGGTGTCAATGGACGTTGTTCTTAAATAATTTCGCAAAAGGCCCGTCGCCGGTGAATCGTGGAATTCGCAGATCATTCTGGCAGACCACCAAAAGAAACACTCGTACCCTTGAAGTCAGGTGGCCGGCAATTGTACTAATGAAAACTTTGTTGGTCGAGTTGACTGGTGTCTGTCAATCTTCGTTGCTTATACCGACGCGAAGAAAACTGAGGAAGCTAGTGACTGCCTCGTTTCAATATCAATTTAAAGGAAATATTATTCTTCTGGAATTTAACACTTTTGGTGTTTACAATGTTTTTGAAATTAGTTTTTTTAGGTACTTACTCTCGAAAAGATTGAGTATTTTTACGAAATCCAATAAGCATAGCAACTCATTTGTCACCACTGTCTTTTAAATACGATGAACGATCCCATAGAGAAAGCAATAACTATACGATCCTATTGATTTTAAAACGATAATTCGATAATATTTGTTTTTCAATAACGAAACTACAAACTTTGTGAACATCGTGACAGCGCTGAAACAAAATCGAATTCTAGAGGTAAAATCAATATACAAGGTGTTACATAAATACCCCTAATGCCGAATATGTCCCTATCTACCATATTCGGCATTAGGGGTATTTTTGTAACACCTTGTATACATTAAATTGATTGATGGTAGGCATACGCGTAACGAGTGAAGGTAGAGACACCATTTTTAGCGGCGAAAGTATTTTTAAAAATATACCCCCTAAGGGGATGAAATAGAGGGTGAAAGTTTGTATGTAAAGTAAAAATTTAAATGTGTGATAGAACCCTACCGGCTGAAGGTAAAAACACATTTTTGGAGGTTACCTTTCATGGTGTAAGTGAGCACTAAGAAAGGGTTTTGGAAAATTCCCATAACGAGGCAGGTATAAAAAACAATTCAGCAATTTATTCACTGAAGTCACAGTGCTGACGTCATATCATACACGTAGTTAAAAATGTAATTAAGTATAGCTAGAGTAAAAAACCAAGCGAACAAAGACTCTGACCCAAAAAAATAAGGTCTACTGATAAATACCTACGTATATTGGTAACCCGTGACTTTCAAAATAAGTGCATAACTATCTTAATCACGCGGACGAAGTCGCGGGATTAAGTCATCATCATCATCATCCCCCTACCCTTATCCCAATTTATTTGGGGTCGGTGCAGTGTGTTCTTCTTTTCCATTCCTTTCTGTCACTCGTCATCTCCTCATCCACTCCCTTTACATTCATATCATTCCTCACACAATCCATCCATCTTTTCTGCGGTCTTCCTCTTACTTTCCAACCCTCAACATCCATATCCATTACTCTTCTAGTAACATGCCTTTCATCCCTTCTCATAACATGCCCATACCAAGTCAGACGATTCCCTTTCAACTTTTCTATTAAGTATTTAATAAAAAGCTCGTATTTAATAAAATATAATATATCTGGTGCTAGTCGTATTTTTTCCAGTATATTATTAATTTAGTATTGTATAAAAATTGCATCGTAAATGCTAAAATCTCAAATTTTAGAAATATACTAGTTCAGCAACTGCACCTACACCTTTGGCTGCTTATTATATCTAATTAATGTCAACCATTCGGCTCTGCTTATTAATTAGAACGATCTAATTATGAATGAGTGCGTTTGGCCCGTAAGAACCGGTGGCCACTATTATTGGCTCATACATTACATCACTCCGGGAAGCGCCCGCGCATTGTGGAATTATGCTCGGTGCGATATCTAATGTACAATCAGGGTTGTCACTTACACAACTAGATAAGCTATAGAACCTACGTTTTTTTAAACTACCTACAATAAAATTGTCTAGTACTTAAATAACAAAATCTTTCCGCACCAACAATTATCCTGGTTGTCTAGAATATAAAATCCTTAATTAACGGCAAAACAACCGCAGCAATATGGTTTGGCATGATGTTAGTAAAAGAGTTTATTTTTTTGAACTGTATTCACTGTAAAAGAAATCAAAACGCAAAGGTCAACAGCACTTGAAAAGAGGACCAAACCTCTTTTTAGGATCTGTTGGCCAGAAAATTCTGAAAGAATCCCATGATTTACAAAGTATTGCAATAAATAAACAGGTTCTTTTTTCAACAAATTATAAATGCTATTGACAGCCCTAGCGCTTCGCTCGCTCCGCCCACCGCTTATTTCCGTAGTGCGCGCTCAATGCCACGAGGCCAACAACACTTCAATGAACGCGCTTCAGGTTACAGCATACAGGTTCGGCATACAGTTACAGCACAAAAGTAGGTACTTTTTGTGTACTTTACTAGAAACTTCGCATATTACCCATCTGGTTAACTTTGTTAATCTTATGCTGCAGACTTTGTGAATGAGATTCGCCTCAGAATAACAATCAATAGTTCATTGAGTAAAGGTGTAATCTGGTAAAACTAAAAACTGTTTAAACTCTTGTCGATCAAATAGGGAAAATTGATTTGGATGGATCGCAAAGTGACTTTGTTAAATTCTAAAAGTACAAATACAATTTAATTTAATATTTATTTATTTTTGGTCCCATTAAATATAACATAAACTTATTTTATCACTAGTGTACAAGGCATTATTTAATTAAATTAATTATCACATTTCTTATTATAAATAGATAAGTCAAGTTAATAGTATCTTCTAATACATATTTTAATATTTCCTTGATGGATATCAATTATTAATAGATAATATTAATAATTATTTTTTCAAAGTACTCAATACTACCTACACACATCTTGTTTTCTAAGCTATTCGCAAATTAATCACTTGCATACATCGTTGTATCATACTTCAAACATTCTCCCAAAAATCTCCATTCGACCTTCCACATCAAAATATTTACAAAAATCTGGCGCATTCATAAATCTTCATCATACTAGTTTACTATTTTACACATTTTTCTCCTTCCACAGATACAACATCTTTCAATTATTCCATCTCAGCAATTCTCTATGGGTCCGTATCGCTGCTTGAACCAGGTCATGCCGCTGTAGTCCGGTTCATAAACATCCGGGATCTCTTTGTCTATGGCTTCACAGTACACCATCTTAACAGACGCCTCGCTGAACAGCCGCTCCTCGTATTTGATCAGCTGTTTGAAGAAGCCCGTGTTTGGCCGTATTTGAGGTCTGGAACAATGGAAATTGAATTCAGTACACTTTTGTCCGTAGTATTCTAACTTCTCGTTTTTTTTGTAGAGGCATTATCTGTCGTCCACTAGTCCATTCTACGATAAACGATTTACACAAGTATAACAATACACTCCTTTTTTGAGCAGTCGTGTAAAAAAAGATTGCATTCTGCAGGATGCAGGATAATCAACTAATCTTAAGTGAACTTTAGAATATCGTATATATAAAGTAAAATTAATCCTTACCTAAATGGCAATCAGATTACACTCAGTTTTAGACATGTTATTTACTACATAGATCCGCCTAATACCTGGGTCTCCTAGTTAAGAAAGATGACCAAGAACATGAAATAGAGATTTTTAAGGATCAAGTTGCTTCATTATCGTTAGAACATCTGCTTACGCTTGGGATTATGTTTGTTGTTGTTTGTTACAGTTTGTTACCGTCTCTGTTTCATGTGGTGGTAGGCGTCGCGCAGCGTCATCCGCTGCCACTTCACCAGGTACGCCAGACAGAGGGACACCGACCGGGACACTCCCGCCACGCAATGCACTAGGACCACGTCTCCTTTGCTTACCACCTGTTGAGAGACACAGAGTATTACTAATCAACGCCGTTACTTAATTGTAAATTGTGTCTTCTGGCCGTTGGCAGTTAATTCTGCGTACACAATGAACCATTAGAAGCTCTGCTGGTCCTACCACCTAACTTGATAGAAGAAATTTGTATACTTTATGGCGCCATTTTTTCGTAAAGAAAACCGTTACAACGATAGATGAATATTGTGGGAAACAGACAACAGACACCGTCATCAACCCCTCACCTCATTGATCAGGTCAGCGACGCGTTCCAAGTACGGGTGCATGTCAGAGTTGGGTGTGTCCAGTAGCGGCACCACGTATCTGGGGACGTAGTCCTCAGGCGGCGGCGGCAGTTCAGGGGCGGCGCTCACCACCAGCCCTGGCTGCAGAGCTTTCACCGCGCCGGGCAGCGCGTGCGCACCGCACACGTACAGCGAGCTTGTGACGCGCGACACCCCAAGGGGACAACCTCTGTAATAAACACAACTAGTTAGTACTTTTGATCATAAAGTTGTAGATGGAGGGTGGTGTATATTTGAAAATTAGTTGCTTCTTTACTTGAAGGTAAACTACTAAGGTCTTAAAATGTGGTTCAGTCAGAAGTCAAGTTACATCTTTTATTTCAGAGACTAGAACTTTGAAATGTAAAATATCCTAGGTAATAATTAGTAGTTAATTCTGCTGAATGTTTCCGGTAAATTTAAAAAGAAAACTCACGCTAAAACTCAAGTGATTTTGAAGAAAACTGTAGAGGCAGTAACTATCAGTAATTGTTGTGTGACGCTACAAAATATTTTCCCTACATTTTGAAAGATAGGATACAGAAATGCGCGGTGCCAGTCGTTATGTACAGGGAATGAGAAAACGCCAGATTACAGCAATCGCATTGTTGAGTAGGACAACAAACGGGCGTAAACACGGCGTGCCGGTGGCCTGTGTCACGCTGGCCAAGCGCCAATCGCGCTGACCTTCCAAACTTGCTGAACAATTGCTAACATCTCAGCGAAATCTTTAAACTTATTTGGTAATTATTTTTGTATCACCTTATCTTTAGGCCTTAATGCTTAGATGTAAAAGCAGCCTTTAAATCATTTTTTCCATATATTCTAGTTGATTACCTAGTTAAAAAAGTTGTAATATATTTATGAGCTTTTAATTTGTAGCTTACTTTCGTGTCCTATGATGAAATTTGTCAGATGCGCTTAACTTTAAGATACTGAAAAACTTTACTTCGGTTTATCTCTCTAAAAAAACTTTCAGAACTTATGGAAATCATGGAGTCAATTGTCTTTTAATATAAAATCATTTCACGTAGCTTATGTAGAGATTTCTTACCTGTTCAATTCCTCCTTGGTAAGCTTAGGCGCTTCAACCTCAACTGTCGGCTCATTTTCATTCCCAACACTTGCCACCTTATCTTCAACAGTTAAAACCTTCATTTCTAAACACTTATCAATTGTTTCCTTTAAAAAACCACCTCACAAAATGTTCACAAAAATTCTTGAACGCCTTCGAAACCGAATGTTATCGTGTTAAATATCGATAGTTGTGCTATGTCGAGTTTTCACGAATGCGTGTGTTCTGTGGGAGTGTCGGACACACACTGAAGTTTGCCCGCGGCCCGCGCACCTGCGCTTGCGACGCGTACCGTGACGGGACGGGATTGCAATATCCGGCATTCCACAGTTATTTTCAGACAGCGGTGACTGTTATTTTGTTTACAAATGCCAGCGTTGCTGTATTTGGACAGATTAAAGGGAATGGCACAGAAACAGTAAGAGAAACGCGTTGGTAGGTCTCCCATCAGAAATTTAGAAAAAGACAATACGTCCATTTCCAAAACACAATAAAAGCAAAACCTTAGATTTGCTTCAAATAAAATTTAAGGCTTTAAATTTAACTTTTAATTTTTAGCTAGTTAGGCTATTTTGTTTGACTAAATAAAACTAATTTTCAATAACATTGGTAGTTTTATTCAATAGGTTGTTTCTGGACAAGTATGTTGCAACAATTGACACAGTCCAAGCAAGAGGCGAACGGCTGAAAGTCCACATTCTCTCTGAGATAGTAATCCTTGGGGTAATATTCTCCCCTCTTGAAGATCTGGTCCACAATCAGAGACCGGAAGTAGAGGTAGTTGCAAGCTCTGGATAGAAGCTCGGTAGAAGCGAGCACTGCGTTAATAGCGCTTTGGCAGACAGGATCCAGTTCCGAAGGCATATTGAACGAGAGATTCTGGATGTTACAGCGGAATACCTGGTAATCATTACAGAGACTTCATATCTCTGGTGAATAAATATAACCGAGTGAATTATTGAAAAAAATACCCGAAATTAAAGGATACCTACAAACCTCCGTGGTCCAGTGGCTTTGTACTCCGGTTTTCAAGGTGTCGCCATCTCCGAGGTCCCGAGTTCGATCCCCGGTTGGGTCAATTTAGAAAAAAAAACTATCTTTTATAAATTGGCTCAGGTCTGGGTGTTTGTGTTACCACCGTTGTCTCTGATTTCCATAACACAAGTGCTTTAGCTACTTACTTTGGAATCGGAGCAATGTATGGGATGTTGTCAAATATTTATTTAATATTTATTAATAGCATTTGCAGAAGGTTTAACTTTAATGTAGTCGGATAAAAATGGTTGACGGCTTTTCTAGCACTTCCTAGGACTACAAAAATACGGATTAATCGTGGGTGGATGTAAAAATTAAAGATATGTAATTTACCTCATGTCCACACATCTCGATCATACAGTAATTAATGAAGCTAACTGGTTTTAAAACAACGAGGTATCCTAGTTTCTGAAGGCGATCTGTACACAAATAACGTAAATATTAACTATCAAATTAATTTAAATTAAATATTTGAAAATCTTATATAGTCCAGTCGGCGAGTACTTAAATAGGGGGGTTACTTGAAAACAATTTCCGATTTAATAAAATTTTGGGATATTGTTTGGGTAAAATAGGTTTATTAAGCGTTTTATTTTTTTATGCATGACACGGTAAGTATATACCTACTAAGTGTCCACAGGCTCACATCATCCATCCATTCCACCACATCCCGGAACAATATCCCAAAATTTCATAAATTGGGAATAGTGTGCACCTGCCGACTAGACTAATGTTAAAGATATTTTAAAAAAAGGAAGAAAAATATATCGTCTTGTCTATCTCATTGGCACTGGTGGGAATCAATACGGTAATCGCTGGCCGAGCAAAATTAAATGCTTATACCGCTGAGCTACAGATGAGACAAATTCTAAGGGTGTAATTATAAAATTTAGCATAACACGAATGATTTCCTCACAACAATACGGAGAAGGAAAATGTATAGCTGGTAAAGGGAATTTTGATTCGGAATTCCGAAACGGAATAATTCCGAAAGCAGCTTAATCTAAACAAAAATAATCCATACAAATCTATGGACCTACCACATACATGCGGTAATTTACCGTTCGGAATGTTCATACATTATCAATATCGAATTCCGAATCAGATTCCGTCTGTAAGCGGCAGGCCTTAGTATTAAAAAGCCTTTAAAAATTAAAAAGAAAAACCTCCTTCAAAAAACCTTAAAAAAATTGCTATAAAAAACAGCTTCAAAAAACAACAGCTCTAAAAAGCAAGAAATAATATTAAAATCTGCATAAGTACATACGCATATCTGATATAAGAAAAATATCTTTATATTTTTCTTTTTTAATTTATATAAACATTTATCGTGGTTTCTCTTTCTCAATTTGATTTTTTAATTCTTAAAGCCCCACCCGACTTCATAAGACGCTATTTTATATCAGATATGCGTAGGTAGGTACTTATGCAGATTTTAATATTATTTCTTGCTTTTTAGAGCTGTTGTTTTTTGAAGCTGTTTTTTATAGCAACATTTTTAAGGTTTTTTGAAGGAGGTTTTTCTTTTTAATTTTTAAAGGCTTTTTTATTTTTAACTTTTTAGTGGTAGGTAATAAGTAAATTTAAGCAACGATATACATATATTTTATTCATATTTCACACCTTTTAATGGTATAATACTCCTAATAACTCAATTTCCACTTTTCGCACTGTTAATTTTAGCAAGGGCCAGTCATGGGGTGCGGAACAAACCTGATAAAGTGGCGTTTGAATCATGTCAATTGGTTCAGCCGTTTTCGAGTAATCGGTGGACATACATAAAAAAAAATAAAAAAAAACAAATAAACAGCCGAACATAGAACCTCCTCCTTTTTTTGAAGTCGGTTAAAAAATATGCTATTGGTTTTGCAATTAAAATGACAACAAGAAACATTATTATGGTTATTATAAAATTACCTTTGAAACCTCTCAGTTTTTGTGGTTTATGAATAACTGTGTGAAAAGAATCGCATGGCCCGTAGAGTACAGTTACGTGATTAACGGACATTACAAATGGTGAAAATTATAATATTTCACATTCAATGATTTGTTTTATCTAATTCTACTAAATTATTCAGTTAAAATAACATTGTCATCCACTTGTCTTTCATGACAGATGACAAGTAAATTTTAAAGAGAACAAAATTTTTAAATGCAAATATTTTACTCTTTTTAGTTCAACCACAGAGCAAACATTTATATATTATGTACTTTTTAGGGTTCCTTAGTCAACAAGGAACCCTTATAGTTTCGCCATGTCCGTCTGTCCGTCCCCAGCTTAGCTCATATTTAGATTGACGCTCGCTCCGACTACTCACCAGTGTGAGGGGAGCTAACCAAAGCTTAACAATCATAAACTTGAAATGATCTGGTGCGAGTCGTATTATTATATTATATTGTTTATTATTGTACAAAAATAGCATTATTAATGCTAAACTCTCTAATTTAAAAATCATAAACCTATTATACTAGCGTAGTATAAATAGCAACCATTTTTTCTTTTTTGCAAACCATCGTTTTTTTCTGGTTCGCACGATTTGTAAAGCCAATGTCGAGTAAAAAAACCATAGATTAAATATATGTGAACTTATATTACAAGGTGGTATTTCATAAATTATTTGATTAGGATTGCTTATTAAAACAAATATGATTTTAGATTCATTATATTGAAACAAGTTACAAGGCTCTTGAGTTCAGTCCGCTAACAGAAGCAAATACATTTTATTTATTTTTGTCTGTCGCTTCTCAGTCACAAAATATTTGTTAGTAATTTCTTGGGTATAAAAGCAACAATTACAGAAAATAAATACGAACTATTTATAACAATAGGGCTACAACATTTAGTTTTATAAGTTCAATGGACTCCGATCTGGCTATGAAGTTGTAATGGCATTTCTTCAATAAATTATTTTAATGTTCTAATATTGTCTTGATCAAAAAATTATCAACCATAGCCCATCAACATGATAATCTAATTCCATTTTGAAAATAATCCAAACGAAAAGACGTGCAATCAACTAGCTGCATGTTCTTACAAAAATATGTACACAATGCCTATTTTTGTAACGACTTGTATTAACACAATTTAATTCGCATTGCATACAATTTCAAACATGACTTGATAAGAAAACGTAATATAAATATTTTTGTAACGACATTTTATGCATAGCTCGTTGTAGCTAATTGTATTCCATTCAATTCAATTCGATTCAATTCGTTTATTTGCATAAATATGAGTACAAAATAGGTCACAAGAGGTACAATATTAAGTCCGTCATATTTTACCCATAATGGGTGTGCAAAATAGTAATAATAAAAGATTATTGTTACTATCTAGGGTTGACCATCTAGGGTTGCCAAACAAAATAGAGAGAGAAACAAAGTTTTAAAAACACCAATTTCACTGTTTCAATTTTAAACAACCCCTGACTGAACAGTCATTTGAATTTGTTTAAGAGCGACAATCACAATACAACTACTAAAAATCAATGATAATTTACGTTGCGCGGCACTCGCACTCGATGTGTTTTGAGCGTAGCAGAGATTCCGTGTAGGTGAGAGGTCCATGTGTGCGTTGCTCGAGTGCACTTTACTAAGCTTGACTATGTCCTCTCTCTGTTTTGTGCCCGCAACCCACCCGCTGATTTTTATTTTGCCCACCCAAAAATCCTATTGTCCAGAAATTTTGATTTTTCAATCTGGCAACCCTAATTCCATTTCTCCCATTGTTACCCCCTCCACCTTTCGAGTCTCAATGTTTTACACAGCCATGTTTATTTTTTAAGCTCAGTCCAAGTAAATTGATACTTTATCACTATAGTGACGGTTGAATGTGTGCTCATGCACACATTCAATCTGCTTTTGCTTAACATCTGCATTTTGATATTGAAGGTTATGAACTCTTTCGTTTGACAAAAATAAGTTTACATACAAGGCAACATTTAATTTCTACCATCGATTAGATGTTATTTATGTGTATACTTTTAATGATTTGGAGGAAAATGAGAGAATGATGTGTGTATCGGGTGTACATACATAGATTGCATAGAGACCACAATTTTATTGTCCTTACAGAAATTACGAACAACGGCTTTATCAATTCAAACACAGTCGCCTTGCTGCTACAGCAAACTTTAACATCGCGTTAACATCTAAGCCTCGTTGTATGGCCTAAGAATATTTTCATTTGGACTGATAGACAATATTTAACAAGAATTATTGTTTATGACTCTGAGATTTAAATTCTATAATTGTGAATGAAGACTATGCCTGTTTGTTAATATCTGTTCTGATATTGACTATCCAAGTGAAGCAGAAAATTAACTGTAATTTTATTAAATAAAACCTTTTGTTCAATTTCAAAGTTTGTTCATCTCTAGAGGGCGCTACCTAGTGTATTTATTTTATTGATATGGATCGCTTTATGCAGATGAAATATTTGTAAAGTAGCAAACAACCCATGACGAGCCTAGCCTGTTGTTTAAAACCTATTGAAACAGTTACAGAACTTAATAAACAATTCTTTCTATCGCTATTAGTGAACTATCTTGGTCCAAAAGAAGGCTTGATACTGTTATAAAAGTAACAACCAAATTAAGAATATACCAACATTTCATATTCAAGACTCGCCTTTATTTCTCAAGTAAAATAACTTGAACGCAGCTTGTTTTAGTGTAAAACGTCCTATCTACAACATCATAAATAATTTTATTTAATGTACAATCGACCGTGTGTCGAGCGACAGTAGACACATGGATTAAAATAAACATACACCTACTTATCGAATCACAATAAAAATATAAAAACTTTTATTGCATTATTTGGAAATAAATGTATGGACATTCATCAGTCGACACGCCCTAGTACTGAACGATATAAAAATAAACATAGGATATATTTTATACACAAAATCCGTAACGAATAATACCAATAGTACATATTGTAATATATACACAATCATTTTCTCGAACGCCGAATAAAGAAACAGACGACCTGTATTTATTATCACAAAAATATTTAAAATTAGGATTATAATAATTTACAATAGGACTTCGAGAAAGTGATCATTGAAATCTATTTTTTTATTCAGCATTCTGCCGTCCACACACTTGCATCGCAGCACAATGATTAATGATGAAATTTATACAAGAAGAAACCGAAAGAAATGCATATTCGAGTTTATTAATTATAGTATGATTGATGGCATTGTAAGGATCACTATATTTTTTATTATCTTTTACTCTTTCTAAAAAAAATATATTTGGAATAATATGCTTTTTTTTAAAGATACAGAATTCAATTCGAAGTGAACGAAGGTTTTCCCAACCTTACTTTGTTACTTTATTAAACTGATTTTAAGTGGGCCAATTTGTACATACTCAGAATAAATAAAATCGAACAGTAGCATTTCCAATTAACATTACAATTAAATAAACTGTGATATACAAAGAAACTATCCGCTAATATGACGTCAAACGTCAATCACCGATACCAACAATTTCATAAAACAACAAACTTTACGACACTACTTCACGATTTATTTTTTATGATTATTTCCAATCGAGTTCGTTTCGAGCAAAACAATTACTAATGGCATATCGATTCGAGTTATTGCAAATTCTTTGTTCCATCTAAAATATGAATGGAAATCAATAGATTAGCCAAAAACAGTTTTAGAATTTAACTCACCCCTTAGGCCGCGTGGTACGACCGGTTCGTCCGATCGATCGAACCACGAAGATTTTGAATCCTGACGAGTATGTCTAAATGGACTAGTTTCGGGTAAACTAAACGGATAACAGGCACTGTAAGAAGTTATCACTGTCACAACTTAGTGTTAAAAAGTGAAATCGATCTCTATTTACTGAAGGGTTCACAATAGTTTTCGAAAGCAACGAGCCGATAAAAAACTTAGTAAACCTAGGGCAGTGTCGCAGCACTTCACAGAGTCCAGCGGGCGGCGCGCGGCCACTAGCCTGCCAGTGCCAGTACCAGTGCCAGTACTAGTGCCAGTGCCAGTGCCAGTGCCGCTAGCCGGCACGAGCGGCCGCGCGGCGGGGACTCCCCGAACTCACCGGAAAGTCACCCGCAACTCATTTCACTTGGCTTTTGATGTGCTGTAAGAACTCGTAGTAGGAGAACGCCGATTCCACTCTGTCTTCGACGAGCCGCTCCGTGAACAGCGTACGCGCCGGGGAGTTGTCCCTGATAAATTTATGTATGTTTAGTATTTTTATACAATACTAGAGAAAAATCAAATCGCACCAGATCATATTTTTAGGCGATAATTAAACCCGCGACCTTCGGAAGTCCGGTCCGATGCTCTTCCGACTGAGCTACGGAGTCGCTAGCGGCATCGTCGAAATTCTTTAACAACTAACAAGTCTGCGGCAGCGACCGATAGCATTTATTTACGTTTGAAATTGTCATATTACCCTCGGTTTCACATTATTTGATGCATGTTGATACGTATGTCTTAAGGTATACAAATTGTATTATCATTTTATGTAATCAATAAACTATTTGATTTTATCTTTTATATCCTACTCTTACGCTGCAAGCCAGCGTTATTGCATCAATGTGAGAAATTCGACATTAATTTAATATTTTATCATTTTCCAAAACAATAGTATTTTCTGAACTACGTAAATTATATTTGGTACCAGACTTAGCGAAAATAAATGTCTTTAGTGACACTGTATTCAGTGTTATACTTACTTGATTAGCATCACATTGGAGGCATACGGGCGGTCGTCATTAAGCCGGTCCACGAAGGCATGCAATAGGTTGTTCCCGGGCGTGGCGAGGCGCGGCAGCGTGCGCGCCTCGTCGGGCAGCTGGCTGAACGCCGTCACGCCGAACGTGTCGGACAGGAACGCGGCCGCGACGCCGTGGCACACGTACATTATCATCGTTTCGCCGTCGTCTAGGAGGTACGCGCCCGTTGAACTTATTCTGGATTAAAAAAATATACGTGTTACAAAAAAATCCTTAAATCCGAATATGGTAGATAGAGTCCGTAGATACGACCCCGGAAAATTATTATAAACCATGAAAACCAACCCAATTCAAAATAAATACTAATTATTTTTTTTCATTCAAAACTGTAAATCGCATTTTTTTTTGGGTTTGGTATTTTGAATTTTTTATTTAATAGAACCCTAGACAAATATTGTCTTTATCCGAATAAAATTACAAAAAATGTTAACTATACTCAAATTGCAAATAAATAATTTGGCATTACGTTTGTATGGGAAGCTCACTGTTCGCCGGACTCTTAAGTCAACCATAGATTCATTAAATTTTTCCCGCCTTTCTTAGTAAGAACGTACCTCTCAGCAGACAGCTGCAATCTAGGCGGATCTGGAGCTTCTTCCTCTTGCCTCAAGTGTTCGTGTAGGTCGTGCACGGGGTACAGGTCGGGGTACACGGCGCGGATTAATTGGTACAGAGGCAGGCTCTTCATGTCGCACATGTCTGCTACTCTGTCGTCTAGACGTGTCGATGTGCCCGTACGGAATGCTCTCTGTTGAAGAATAATAACCATGTACAGTACGGATCACGATAGATGACCACAACTGGCGGCCGTTTACGCATGTACTTGTAAATGTACTCGAGAGCACTGGGAACGCGTCAATGCCGCGATAGGCGAATAGCGACTGAGCGGCCTATCACGCGTGCCGCGCCGCGCGCCCACCAATGGCGTCGCTCCGGCCTTGACGTATTCCGCCCGCGCTTCACCCCGCACCTCAAAGTGAGCCTAAAAAATGAATTCTGCGCAGTGGTCATCTTTCGTGATCCGGACTGTAACAGCATTTTTATTATTAAGGAGCTCGATGGCGCAGTAGTTAAGCGCCTACAGAGGTTAAGCAACTTTCGCAAAGGTCGTTCATGGGATGGGTGAACAAAAATGTATTATCTCGAGCGCCTCCGTGCTTCAGAAGGCACATTAAGCCGTTAGTCCCGGCTGCATTTGCAGTCGTTAGCACCAATCCGCATTGGGCCCGCGTGGTGGGTTATGGACCATCCTCCTTATCCACCCATAAGGCCCGTGCTCCAGCAGTGATTTTTTAATTATTGTAATAATCATGAACTTGTGCTGCCTTGACATTGGGCGAGGTTGCCTGTCGAAAATCTCTGACAATTCACAAATGTGTACACCTGTTTTGACAATTTAGTATTTAAATTTGACAAGTTTTTCCTGACAAATTGTCACCAGTCGCCTGTCAAGAAGAAATGTTTTATGTCAAATTGTCACGACAGGTCGACATATTTGTAGATTTTCCACCATAACAAAATTGTCAGTGGTAATCTTTAAAACTTTAAAATGAAAAGTTTATAAACTGTCGGAATGTCACTTGTCGTTTTTTAATGTGACGTTTATTAAATAGGCCTCTGGCCGTATTCGAAAACACCACTGTTATTTTTTTTATAAAGTAAGTCATTACAGTCCCACGGTCTAGCTGGGTCATAATGTTGTACTGAATATCATTTTTTCCCATGGGAAATAATGTGATTTGAATTTGGAATGCAACCCATGTAGTCGTGCTAGATCGAGGTCGGTTTCAAAAATGTTTAGGTGCAATGAGATTTTATTCTGAGTTAGACTGTATGTTATCATTTTCTTTGCACTGCCTACAAATTAAAAAAAAAATCATGGTAACTTTTTACGAAATTCATTTTCACCAGCACACCAAGAAGGATTTATTCGAACGTCGAACTGACCACCACAGAATAGACGACAGAAAAAATACTTAAGTACTTTCTTTATAACAGTCATCGGTCTTCGCAGAAAGTATAAAAAGTAGAGTATGCATCGCGGGCTTAAACGCGTATTCGTCTCGGGCGATCTCGACCGGGATATAATACACTACTTTAAGCCCTCGTCGCATAATCTTCTATTTCTTCGCCAAAAAAAAAGTGTAGTATAGTACCCGCTTGAGCAGCGCCAGCAGGTAGAGGGGCAGCAGGCGCAGCGCGGCGGGCGCGTGCAGCGCGGCGCTGGCGGCGCCGGCGGGCAGGTTCTGCGCCAGCCGGTGCGCCGACAGCACGTCCACCGCCACGTTCATCAACGCCTCGCGCGCTTCCGACATCGACGCCGATACGCAGCGGTCCACGGCTAAACGTGACAGTACCGTGAGGATCAGCGACAGGTTTGAATCGTAAAGTTTTATTGATTTAGCCCCTTACTAATGAAGATTGTATATTACATGGCATAGTTATAGTGTTTTTATACTACCTGCTCGTCAATGGCATATTATGTGTCATGCAAACCTTTCCTAAAGTAAGTCATTTTTCCCATGGGGAATAATGTGATTTGAATTTGGAATGCAACCCTTGTAGTCGTGCTTGATCGATGTTGGTTTCAAAAAAGTTTAGGTGCAATGAGATCTTATTCTCAGTTAGGCTGTATGTTATCATGAAAACTTTTTACGAAATTCACTTTCACCCGCGCACCAAGAAGGATTTATTTGAATGTCGAACTGACCACTACAGAATAGACGACAAAAACATAAACTCTAACCCAACTATAAATGTACCAAAGAATGTAACTTTGTCGTTGCACAATTGGTGTAATGTTTCTAACATAACTTTTAATTTTCAATAAATATTCTTTATTTTTCATATTTTATTATTCTAACTTTAAATAATTACTTAAGTACTTTCTTTATAACAGTCATTGGTTTCAATTGCCTCGCAGAAAGTATTAAAAGTAGAGTATGCATCGCGGGCTTAAATGTGTATTTGTCATGGGCGATCTTGAACACCTCGTACTCAGGATTCTAGCCTTAACCAATAATAGCGCCCGGGACACAATACACTACTTTAAGCCCTTAATGCATAATCTACTATTTGTCCCTTTCTTTTTAATGTCGAACTTAAAAGTTTGACAGAGTGTAACCATTATGTAACTATACATCTGCTATACAATCTTTATTAGTAAAGGGGATAATATAAAAACATATTCATAGCTATGAACCCTAGTGAAAGATTTTTTTAAACCCGTTTAGAATTGGTTGAGCTATAAAGGTTTAAAGAAAATGCCAAGCTCGATGCAATGTGTGCTTTATCACGAACGACGTAAGGTTCGTGTACGTGGCGAACGTCATAAGGACCACCAAATAACAGCATTCTAGCTCGTATAACTTCTCAGGTTTAAGAGATATCGTGAAAATTTCTTCGAAGTTAATCATGTGGTGGCATAAGCTTTCTGATAAGCCACTAAACAAAAATCGTCGCTGATCCTCATTGTTTATAGTAAGTGTAACATCTTTATTAAACAGAGTGAAATTTCTAACTTGAAATGAGTGCGACTTCAGAAATAAATCAAAATAGAAAATCGCAGACCTTTTTATATCAAAAAAATCGGCCAAGTGTGCGTCGAATCACACGCAGTGTAGGGTTCCGCAGTTACCTTATACGATTACCATATGACATTAACTTATATTTACTTCCTGTTTTAGACAACTAACCCCAAAAAAAAGTATACTTAATACCTAACTATTCAATAAAAAAATCTACGAAAGCTTTTCGCTTAAAAAATAATTTTATAAATTAATCGACTATCACTCGTTAACTTGTAAAGCTTACCTAGCAGTGATAGTTTTCCTTTTAACTTCAATATACGTACATCTGCCCTGTCTATCCAAAAGCAACCGTTTACCTGATTGGGGGAGAGACACTTAGACTCTTAACAAAATTTTGCACTTTAAAGCTTAATATTTCGCAAACGGATCTCTAAACCAAAAAGTGGTTTTCACAAACCTACAATATTATTAAAAGACCTATCCAACGACACCCCACACTATGAGATTGATAAGAAAAAACTTTGTCATCCCCTGTTTAGGAGAGGTACACTAAAAACTTATTTTTTTTCATGTTTTTATTCTACCACTTTTTTGGCGTAATTAATATACACATTCATGCTAAATTACAACTTTCTAGTACTTAGGGTGTATGAGCTAAGCCGCGGACGGACATGGTGAAAATATAAGAGTCCCTTGTTAACTTGACTACAGAACCCTAAAAACATGACATATATTCCAAGTTATTTCTGTCAGAATACCGATTTCGGAAAATAAAATCAAATTGAATTTGAAAGCTGTTTATCCATAGCATTGGTTCATATTATATTGCTTTAAAATCTGTTAATCTTAGGACTGGACGGAAATATAAGAAGAATTAGTCAAAAAAATATAAAAGGGAGATAAAAGTGATGTACTTTTAAAAAATGTAATGTACTTTTATCTCCTTTTTATATTTTTTGTATGTATGTACAATCAATGGCACACTGGGCTACCACGACAAAGTAATCATATTCAATATTTGTTTTTACTTAAATGCGAAGACATTAAGATTGAAGATAAATTGATAGTTTTGCATAACCTGACGTACATATCGAGGGGAGAAAGTGAGCTATGATCGAGGGTGTAGTTTTGAAAAGTATTAAAGAGCTTTCCAAGCAGGTGTAGTATGTTATAAAAATTTGAACAATTTGTAAAATTGATTATTACGTTGTCAGTTGGCATTGCCACATGGCCATTTGAGCGTTTTTTTAGAAATGCCAGCAAGTTGGAGTATGACTTGATATCAATACCATGTTTTGTTTTCACAGTGCTCTTTAGCATTGAATTTAAGTAGCACCACAATGAGCTTGACTTATATATTTTTCGGGCAATAGGCTTAGACTAGCCTTTTTCGCTGCCTCTGAGACTTCTGGCGGTGTCGAATTATTAAATTCATCAGTACTTGACGACATTTTCAAATTAAAACAATACAGCGAAAAGAAAAAGCGCGCGGAATAATTTTTACTTGTTCACAAATTAGCGATGCGCGCGCATCAGCGCTTTTTTTTAAGGCAAAGGCATAAAAAACAGCCAGTATTACTAATAAAGTAAATTAATATTTTTGTGTTTTTGTTATAGATAAGTGGTTGTAATGTATTGTCAAAATTAATAAAATAAAAGAATTAAATGTTTATTTATTATATTTTATCTCCCAATGATAATTTTATTCATAAAATGCTGACCTCTTTTCTGACATAAAAACTCTTTGCTAAGATTTAAAAAAGTACCGTATGTTTTAGACGGAGCATCTTGATAAACCGTGCGTTTTACATTACCATAACGCACAAGTACGTAATGAGATACAATGCGATATTGAAATTGGTGTAATAAGAGACCCTTTATGAGCAAATATGTTATAAAAAATGTAAGACTAACCCATCTTGGCGAGCAGCCCCACGATGCAATGCTGGTCCGCCGAGTGCAACACGTCCGTCAGCGTGCTCGCTGTGGGCAGCGCTAGCGTGTGGACTCGTATCCGTCTTTCACCTACAAAAATACATTGATTATTTTGACGACCTTAGTGGTGCACTGGTCAACATGCCGGTCTACCACGCAAGAGGTCCCGGGTTCAATTCCCGGCCGGGCAGAAATTGAAATGATGAATTTTAATTTCTGTGACGGGTCTGGGTGTTGCTATGTATAATAAGTATACATTTAAAAAGTATATCAGTTGTCTAGCACCCATATTACAAGCTTTGGTTAGTTTGGGGCTAGATGGCGCTGTGTGAAATTGTCCAAGCATTTATTATTTTTTTATTATTATTATACAACGTGTTAATGAATGAACCAAAAATGGGGAAACTGTTTCTTCGGACGATCAAACTGAACAACTTTTACTTAAGTTTGATGCGTTAGCCAGTACGGCCCCTGACATTAGATACCTTTACTGCTAGTATAGAGCAGCGCCGCCTGGAAGCACACTTGCTGGAGGTCGGCCAGCGACTCCTCCACGGTGAGCTGCATGCCGAAGCCCGCGTCCGGGGACACGTTGGGCAGCGACAGCAGGTCCGTCGACCGCACGAAGAAGTTGCCGTGGAACGTGTGGATCGTTATGCCTCTATCGAAACACGAGGGTGGGAAATAGATCGTTACAGCTATCGAGCTGTAGCAGCGTGTGCTAGCAGCTCAGCGCGTTACGTTGTAACGCTATGTATAACGTGACAACAAACGACGTCGTAATGTATGCAATGTTATGGAATATGTCACACCGAACGCGCGACTGATGCGCAGCAGCCGCGCGGCATTCGGTGTGACATACACTGTCATATATAACCCACGCGCGATCAGAGTGGGATGGGACCTTATCGAAGTAAATCGAAAATGACAATTAAACAGTCAAGTAGCGTTAGCAAAAAGTCCTGAAACTTTTTAATTAAAAAAAAGTTTTTTTGTTCTCTTTATTGTTTTTCTGGATTTTTGTCACAAATTGACGATGCCTAAAAAAGTTAAAGTAGTGAAAACTCCATACCTAGTACAACGGACCCTCATGACTGCTTCGAAGCCGATCTTTCTTGTTAAATATCGCGACAGTACTCTTTGTAGTTGCGCCGCTTGCCACGCGCGGGACGCCTTGAATAGAGGAATATGGTGGACGCTGCCTGCGCTGAATTTGCTCATACCACCTGGAAATTTACACATTTATCAATCATCTTGGACCTTTAAGGCCAGAACACACAGTGGAACACAAAAATGACGAAACTGAAACTCTAGTTACTTCTGAGTTTCATTACTTTTATTTGTTTATGCCATAGAGTCATCTAGGAAACCATACACGATGTAAGATGTGAAATAACCTCAAAAAAATAATGTTAAACATTTTTTTCTACATTCAAATATAAATCTTTAACAAAAACAATGTATATATAACTAGCGACCGCCCGCGACTTCGTCTGCGTGGAAAGTTTTTTGCTATCCCTCGGGAACAATTATTATTTTTGGGATGAAAGGTACCCTAGGACCTCCTGACAACGTGTATGCAAAATTTCATTATGATCGGTTCAGTAGTTAAGACGTGAAGGCGTAACAAACAAACGGACTTTCGCATTTATAATATCAGTAAGGAATTAAGGATATCCGTAGTGCTATTCTATTGATGATATAATGAAAACATTCACCAAAAATAATCAAGTCATTTATCTTCAAGTTATCTTAAAAAAGTTCAAAAGTGTGAGTGAGATAGGCTATCTGAGCTGCAAAATGCGAAAACACTTAAGGCCGCATAGTCTGCACACTAGCGCCGACATTGAAAAAAAAATCATAAAGCTTAAAAAAAGACGAAATGTGAATTATTTCTCTGTAGTGCACTCCGTAGAAGCTTTGTGGTTCTTTTTATCGCTTAAACAATATTTATTTTCTAGCCTGTCGTTTAGTTAAATGGAGTTTTATTGTTAAAAGTGGCCAATTATCGCAAAAAATCTCCATTAAACTAAACGACAATATATAAAATATTGTGTAAGCGATAAAAAGAACCACAAAGCTTCTACGTTGTGCACTACAGAGAGATAATTCACAATTTCGTCTTTATTTAAGCACTATGATTTTTTCCAATGGCGGCGCTAGTGTGCAGACTACGCGCTCTTAAGATCAATATAATAAAATTATCAATAAATAAAAGTACTTACTGAGCGTAGAAAGGTCGCAGTACTGTGAGTTGAGCAGGAACAAGTCTACTGCGATCTGCGCGCCGCTGCATTCTAACGCCAGTCGCTTGTAGAAGTCTGTGGCCGGACTTAGGTGGGCTACTTCCTTCGACGACCGAGCGTTGGGGTCCTCTCTGTTATACGTTACACATAAATATTAGAACACATCACATTTGCTCAGATCCCACCTACAGTACATATGTTATACATACATAAATATTAGAACACATAACATTTGCTCAGATCCCACCTACAGTACATAATGTTATACATACATAAATATTAGAACACATAACATTTGCTCAGATCCCACCTACAGTACATATGATATACATATATAAATATTAAAACACATCACATTTGCTCAGTCAGATCCTAAAGCAAAGCTCAAACAATAAATGAACTGAAACTAATGAACTAGTTTCTTCTACTAAATATGACGTTAATCTGACATAGAAACAATGAAAGAGCAAAATGGCGACTCAGAGTATCCAGACCCGAAAAAAATAAAAAGTTAACTGTTTCACTCTATTCTTATTGATATTAAGTTAAAAATATTTACCTCGGTTGTAACGCTCCAGGCCCGACGTTCGGCAAGCAAGTTTGGAAGACAGTTATTCTTCCACCAGTCGGCGCCTAGAAAATATCACATAATGAACAGAAAGAAGGTTAGAGCGCCCTTCTCGTCTTTATGATTCCGAAACTATACAATATATTTTAGTAGAAACTCCCACTATAGGCACAGAATACATAATAGTAGAAGTACAGAAGGGACACTCCGTAAGATCATTTAAATAAATAAATATTAGACATCATCACAAATATCGCTCTGATAATATTAAATAATATACTAGAAAAAATACGACTCGCACCGGATCACGTTCTCGGACGGGAATCGAACCCGCGACCTTCGGATATCCGGTCCGACGCTCCGACCGCCGAGCTACCGAGTCACCGGTGGGAACGTCGAATTTCTTCTAGTATATCAACACTCACGCTGCAAGCCGGCGCCATCTCACCAACGTATAAGGAATCACCTCGATATTCGACTGAACATCTTTCCAGATATTTTTTAAACGATCGATCAAGATGAGAGAGCTATATAAATTTTTAAAATTTTGAGATTTTATTTATCACACTCCGATTCCAAAGTGAATAGGATTACGATGTCGTCCTCACTGGGGCAATAATATGACCCGTATGAAGGACATCCATACTAAAAAACAAAAGGGACTAACAAGTAAGACAAGTATTAGGAATCGCAACGTTACCATCATCTTGTAGGCGGCCTGCAGCGCCGGGCCTAGGGCGCAGGCGGGCGGGCCGGGCGCGCAGTACCGCGCCGGCAACACTGATAGCAGTTCCTTTATCAACTCGCGCCGCTCGCCCAAGTTCACCAGCAACGACTCCGGAGAGGGGAGGAATACGTCTGACAGAACGAAACTTACATTATACTTAGGTATTTCTTTCACAGAGTGGAATGAACGTAACGCGACGAAGTACTCGAAATTGCCTACTCGACACTAAACACCTCACTGATAAAGATTGTGTAGCAGATGCATAGTTACACGGTGTTTTGACTTTTTAATGTCAAACTTAAATAGTCTGACGGAGAGTGACCGTTGTGTTACTGTACATCTGCTATACGATCTTTATTAGTAAACCCGTGGCACACCTCCGCCGCGAAACGATACCGGCGAAGCCGCAGTAGGTACCGGGTGTTAATGAAACATCATAGGTATTTTTTTACGATGTCTTGTTAAACATAAAATGACCATCGTAACTTCAACATCTGTCGTTGTAACATACTAGCGTCGTACTGCACTCGAGCTACGGGTGTACAACATCGTAAGAAACCACAATCAGTATAGAATTTCGCTTGACAGCTATCACGCCTACGATGAAACGCGCATGCCTACGTTTGGTAGGTTATAGGTCGCGTTACCTTGCGTAACCTATTCACTCGCGACTTGAACGCTAGAAAGATAGTACTTATAAGGAAACACACTCTTGGGGTAGAATGACTGAAACACAGTATAGAGATAATACCGAATCACGTGATATAGCGTTTTTTTCGACACTCAACTGTCATTATCCAAATGTTTTGACAGTTAAAAGTGATAAATCGCTTTATCATATCGCGTTTCGGTGGTCATGCTAGAGGTCCAGACAAAGAGTTCCACTCTAGCTGGATGGTAGGTATAGGAGAAGAGATGAAGGGAGATAGCGGAATAACGTTGTGCAATTCCGCTGCACACTCTCCGAAATGTATATTACTGGGTTTTCTTTTGCTGTTTACATATTGTTGTAAAGTGCAGAATTAATGAATGTAATAATTTAATTGATTGATCACCCACCGTCTATATCGAGCACCGTCATCTCCTTGGGCCGCGTGAGGCCGTCGCTCATGAGGTAGTAGTGCACGTGCGCGTCGTAGCACACGAACCCGATCTGCGTGCGCGCGTCGCCCGGCAGCTGATCCAGGGAATTCTTCAACGTGTCGCACACAACCTGACACGATTAATACGCTGTTAACTTTTGATCTAACACCACTTATCGATGAACCTTACGTGGATTTAATTATATCTAATACAGACCGAGCAAAAACGGGGTCTATGGCGACGGATATTTAATGTAATATGTACTCGAGTTGTTTCATATCACGTATGCGACTGAATTAAACTAGTTTCAACCTTATTACATGGTCTTAAGAGCGTTGACAACCTCGTTTATAAGAAACTAGCGACCGCCCGCGACTTCGTCTGCGTGGAAAGTTTTTTTGCTATCCCTCGGGAACAATTATTTTTTCGGGATGAAAGGTACCCTATGTACTTCTCTGTACCCCTGACAACGTGTATGCAAAATTTCATGATGATCGGTTCAGTAGTTAAGACATGAAGGCGTAACAAACAAACAAACGGACTTTCGCATTTACAATATTAAGTAAGGAAGACATATAGTACGTGCCTGCAAGTATCCCGAGTCCCGCGCCAGCTGCGACACGTCGAACAGGAACAAGTACACTGCGGGCTGCGGCGGGCGCAGCATGTACTCGCCGGGCGCGATGAACTCGATGGTAGCGGACTTTATCTCCGGCCGCCGCGACGGGTCGCCGTAAGATTTCGACACCGGGTCGTACTGGAACTCTTCCGGCACTGTGGTCATAAAGTAGTATTATAATAAAAACGGGAATTAGTTATGGTATTTTCGGTGCAGGTATAAGTACCCTTAAGCCGGAAACAAATTATCTGACGCGGCTGACAGCCACGACTTATAGGTTTCTGGACTATGAAAATACATTGAGGTGTGCAAACTATCGGACGTCAGTCGCGGACGTAACCATAGACTAATATGACGTCATCGGACGTTCGATAGCAATCTGGTGCGCTGGATGTCTTTAACTATGCAAACTTATCAATTCAGGCGAGTTCATAAGCCAATTTCTAACTTTATACGTAAAGGGTTACTTGTATATGAGAGTGTACTGATAATACAAGAATAATACTTTTTGAACATAGGAAACCAATCTGTCATAACATAAATCATGATACAAAGGTATTAATTAAAAGCGTTATCATGAAGACAGATAACTGCTTAATGATAAACATAATTATCTTAAGACGATGTTTTCTTAAGAGCCGAAATTAATGTTCCATTTATTTGTATTGTCCACTTAATCACATTCTTTTATAAGCGAAGATTCCGATCCACAAAAAAAAAATACTTAAGTGCTTCAGGTTCTGCAAAGGTAGTTTTCGCCAATGGGATGATTTTATATCTGCCTGTTCAATCCTTTCAAAATAATCCTTCTAGCAGTCACAACACAGACAGTTGATATTATTTTGCTTATCATTTTATCAGTCAAAAAGTTTCAAAGTCATTGACATCATGGCAGTCTATCGCTTTTTTACAAAGAAACATAATTATTATGATTTATTGAATATTCCAAATTCTTTATTTGCGTCAAATTACGTAAAAGTCATTCTAAAACAATTCAATCATTCATGCAGTACAGTGTCTCTTTCCAAGTAAAATAAATTCGCTTTCCTATTAGTCTATTTAAGGTATGGTGATGAATGGGTGCATAGTACTCACAGTCGTTTACTCTGTAACATAGGTTGCATTTCCATCGCTTGGCGTCAACAAAGTACACAAAGGGGTTTATGTAGGTACGGCACGCTCGACAGCGAACTATCGTTGTGCATTGGATCACGGGTAGGTGCTGTGAAAACCATTCAAATTATAAAACACATATTTTTTTAAGATACATTACATTACCTATTAACTAATGTCGGTTCAGTTAGGTACCTGCCTACTTCATCAGACTTATACTATACAATAAAAATATGATAAATCAGCAATCAAATCAAATCATGTTGTTTGACAAAGACAAACCATATTCAACCTTATCTTGTATCATGCATCATGAAGCAAATAATGGAGATTAAATCACTTGTTTATAGTATATAGTCATGGAAAAAGTACAATGAGATTAATTCAACAATGTTCACATAAGTGACCAAATTCAGAGCGCTTACGATACAAAATGATGTCTTTTAATTTGTTAAATTTACTCTTTGTCATACATTCTCGAGTGAAGTTGCTGTGGATCACTGTCTATTGTCAATTCAATTGTATTTGCATTGTATTTATAATTGTTTACTAATAGTTTTAACTTACATTTAAATCCTTGAATGGGTGAATAAGTATTCCGAGGGGCAATCTCGACTTTTGCAGTAGACTGTTAGTCTCCGGTATACGATTTATAGTACATCTGAAGATTCTGGAATTAAGAAAGATTAGTAAGTAATTACAACTAGTACAGAAAAAAATATGAGTAAAAAACTGTAAGACATAAGGCATGACAAGTTACATGAAAATTTATTCCATATTTCAATATTAACTACTTCCTTGATAAATTCTTATAGATAATTTTAGTAACTTTATGAATGTCATGTTATAAAGGCTCTTATCTGTTACGTAAATAAGTAAATAATATTCAGATTTTAAGTAGCAAAATTATTACCTTTGGAATTGTTACAAATAAAAACGTGTTTTGCAGAATAACCTACTTTACTACTACAAAATATGAATTTTAATACATTGTAAAAGTCACGTGGCAATTGATGGATTATAATATAAAAAACTAATTATATGGCTACATCGCATTTTTAGTGCTTAAAAGGGAAAATTGAATTTTAGAAAAAAACTAAGTTAAATGAGAAATTCATAATATTTTTTTTAACATTCCAATTTACAAGTAGGATAAGGAAATAACTACAGATAGTTAAAAAAATAAAACAATTCAACACAACACTTCATCAAAGAATAAAAAGCAAAAACTTTTTAATTGCATACCAACTGAAATCCAGAAAGAAGTTATTGTGTCTGATAAGATAAAAAAAACCTTGAAATAGGAAACTAAATCAGTATCTACCTACACTGAAAGTCTATGTAGATAAATGTGACGAAACATTTATCATAAGAAATCCAAGCTTTCTTTAAAAATCATTCTTTACAACAAAAAAGTGTAACATGTAAGTACAGTCAGAGTCAAAAAATCTGCGGGTCTATTGGCTAAAAACCAATTCAGTTCAGTTAAGCTTTGATTTGAAGCCTCCTGCCTGCATTAGCTGACTGTACATGCATTCAATGCAGCCTGCCTGCATTAGCTGACTGTATGTGTATTCAATGCAGCCTGCCTGCATTAGCTTTAAGTTTTTAATACTGGCATCTGGTTCAAACGTTATAATGTAGAACATCCATAAAACTAACTAATATCTTTTGTATTCTCTGATTCATTTGAACTTTGATAATATTAAATCAAGATTACAAACAACTGATTCCATTTATGAACATTTATACAAAAACAATAGATATAGGTACTGTTCAAAACAGCAACTGAATAAACATCCCAAACACATTTCTTTTGTTTAATGACAATTAAAAATGATTTACACAATAATAATCCTCTTTGTAGCTTGAGTGACACAGCTTAAGTTTTGAATATTTAATTTCAATCAGATAATTTCATGATCATGTATGTGTAATACCTATAACCATGGTTTGATGATCTTGATTATTTTTAGATAGATATTCCAGAGAGATTATAAAAAAAAATGACTGATCAATCATAAGGCATGAAGTTTGATGACATGTAATTACATGAGTGTATTGTATACTTACTCAGGACTGCAGTTAGGTGCCTCAGCAAATTGATGACCGAGCCTTATTTCAGGTGGGTCCTCTGGATACTCAGGGAGGATGTGCCGACACTGCATCAAGTCTATCATTTGGTGACCCCACAGCTGGTCAAAGCCTTGTTTTGTTACACTCAACTGGCCCATCTGCTGAGTCAAGGCCTGAGCTCCGTGCTGCTGAGGATATTGTTTATTCATCAAAGGTTGCTGCATCATTGGTTGCTGGTTGTTTACAAAGTTACCTTGGGGCATTTGTGGGTATCTATTTTGTATATTGCTTTTTGGTGGTCCACTTAGAGGCCCACTTGGTGGCCCACTCACAGACCCACTCATAGGCCCGATTGGTGGTCCACTCATAGGTCCAATTGGTGGCCCACTCAGAGGTCCACTTGATGGCCCACTCAGAGGCCCACTCGGTGGTCCTTGAGGTACATTCATTGATCCTATTTGATTGGTTGGTGGGCCTTGAAATCCAGGAGGTAAGCTTTGAGGTCCACTGAAACTATTAGCACTCAGAGGGTTAATTGATTGCCCAAGTCCTGAATCATTTCGTAGAGGCCCAGGATATGCTTGATTCTGAATTGGTGCACTACTAATAGGAGGTATCATCGGTGGACCAGTCATCGGAACTGTAGCTCCAATAGGCCTAGGGGGCATTACACCACCAATTGGAGGCCCAGATATGGGTGGAGGTCTTACTAAATTACTATTTGGACCATTAATACCTACTGGTCTGGTAAGGCCCGGAGGTCCACTAATAGCTGTAAGTCCCATCGGTGGGCCATTAAAAATTGGGCCGCTGGTCATTGTTCCTTGTATTAATGGACTATTCCTTGGTGGTCCAGAGATAGGTATATTTGGCTGGCTAGTTATCAGTCCTGGTTGTGATGCTGCACTCACACTAATGGGACCCGGTGGTCCTTGATTGAAAGGGGCACCCATTTTTCCAGTAACAAAATTACTACTGCTGGCAGGTGGTCTTATTCCCAGGGGAGCACCAAAAGCATTTGTAGACACTGGATACTGATTTGATGTTGGAGGCAAGAAATTAACAGGTGGACCAGGAGGACCATTTATAAGAGGTTGGAACTGACTAGAAGGAATTAGTGGTGATGGATTTTCATTGATTTGCTTTTTTTGCTGATTGGAATTAGGTGGATAAGGTGATGGATTATTAGCATTTGAAGTTGTCATAGGGCTAGTCGGGGGAAACGCAGGCAAAGGATTAGAGGCTGGAGGAACAGTGGCAGGCTTGACAGGTGGGCGCATTGGAGATGACTGCAATCCTAATGGTTGTTGAGGCATAATTCCTGACTGATTGAAAGCTGGAGAACTGCTTGCGCTTTGATTATAGTTGTTCATGTTGTGAGAAACGCTGCTTTGATGAATCGACGTTGGTAAATGCACAGGGCTGTTTGAGTTAGCATCCTGTTTCAAATTCGTAAATCCTGGTGGCAATTGACTTGGTGGAACTTGGCCAAACTGCGGATTATGCGTTGACATCGGTGGGCCACTATTAGGGTTCATTTGGGGTGGCCCTGGGACATTATTGAACGGATTTGGAGGTAAGTTAGACATAACTTTCAATCTGGAAACATGAAATCGGGTTGTATTAAAACTGATCTTACAAACATGACAGACAGTAAATAACTTGTCTATATAATATTTGCAATGAGATAAAAACGTTTATAATGACAAAGTTTCAATTAAAACATGCTAATTCACTGTTTTTAATGACGGAGGGGCGATTGATATCACAACTACTTACCGTCACTAAATCGAAGTTGAAGCACAAAAAAACCATACACTCACTTTTAATTAGCTATACCATTCTCACATAATAACAGATAGTGAGAAATAAAGTAATAAAATTATTTAGAGAACGAAAATACGACCCTAACTTACGTGGCTGTGCAATTTGCAGCGCCCTCTAGTGATTTGCAAGTGATTGATTAATTTGACACTCAACGTCAAACTAATAGCATTTACAAAGACGGCCAATAAATTATATTCTATGACACAAATATGAATATAAAATTCTTTTGGGCTTTTTTAGTACTGTATTACCTCAGAAGAATAAATTAATAACGACAATAACTATAATAATGCACGGGCTATAGAGATAAAGAACGCAAATGCATTACTTTTTTTGTTATTTTTTTCCACAGCGAGGAAAAAAGGCAAATGCTCATTTGTACCATACAGCCATGACTTCAGAGCTTTTGTTTTTTTAATAAATGTATTTACAATATATTGAATTGAATATTTTGCCATTGTATACCACGAAGTCGTAGTGTTATATACCCAGATCTAGATATAATCCGTGCGCGATCAGAATGGGATGGGACCTTGTCAAAGTAAATCGATAATGACCGTTAAGTAGCGTTAACAAAAAATCTGAATCTATTTATTAAAAATTAAATTCAAAAAGTAAAAAGATTTACCACTTTTCCTTCTTCTCCTTTATGCAGCGTTGCTTGCCGGTGCGAATCTTTTGTTCCGATTTTGGAACTTAGAAGCCCTTGGCGGAACTTTTGCGGAAATTCAACTTTGTCGAAACTTTTCGGAGCTTTTGACCTTAGCCTCAAAATTATTATAAAGAACAGGCTGTATGGCTCGGATTATTTGCCTCTTAGAGCATTAAGATTTGCCTAGACTTTATGGACTAAAAACTTAGAGCATTAAGAAACTAAAAACGAACTTCACGATTTAAAAATCGCATGAAGTGAGCTGTGAGGCGCTGTTGTCTCTAGACTTTTCACCACCTAACTGAAGTTTGTAGTTCGCTTATTACCACGGTATGGCGAACGAATTGTATTGTACATACCTACCTAACATATTACTCACTTCAGCCACATTCAAATCAAATCAACTGAAGTTTGTTGATTTCCTTTTTATTTTGAGTACTACGAGTTTTCAAGTTTAGTAGGAACGTTTGAAAAAAAAAAAGGTTGTTGAACGCGGCCTTACTTATTTTATTTCACCTTAGAAGCATTTCAGTTGTGTGAAGCTGAGACTTTTATTGAAGTGGTGGCTTCCTCGGCAGAACTAACCGAGTAAACTGTCTTGATATACTTGGTGCCAAATGCTCCAAGCAGCATTGGAATGCGATGCACCCGCATTCTAATGAAAAATTAAACAATATCTACCACTGAACTATTTAACACTTGACACTGGCAAAAATTACTTCCAAGAGGAAAGTAGATTGCCATAACAAAAAAAAGAAGAAGAAGAAGCATTTCACCAAGTAATTCAGTGTTGCCAGTCATCAAAAAATTTTTTTTTACTCAGGCGGAACTTTTGAGATGAGAAATAGGAATAAATCGTAACATGCTGCCGGCAACCAGCGTTGCCGGTTGCGGATCTTTTGTTCCGATTTCACAACAGACTGGCAGCGGCAGTATTCGGAAGCGAAATATCTATTTATAACTACAACTGTATAGCACTGTCTGAATCACTTTTTTGAACGCATTTAGTATAGGATTGCGTATCTAGGTTTTATATGATCAATTTTTTAATGGGAAGGGCACGACGAAAGAATATGTAGCAACAGCATTTTTTGCCGCTTTAGTAATTAGTAGGTAGAATTGTTTCGTCCACGTCTTGTAGGTACCTACTGTACTTTAATAGTGTTGATCTATTAATAAACTTATTGACTATAGGAAAGGATAAAAATAAAGACTAGTTTAAAAAATTCAAACATCTGTATTTCAATGACAGTTCAAATCAATGATTTAGTCGAAAACAAAATTTTAACAAAGTACTGCGCAAGTAAGTTTAGAATTGATTGGATAAAGCCACAAATCCAAAATTATAATTAACATCTCCAATCATCTTAGTGATATGAAATTTGTGAAATGCAAAAAATAATGGCCAATAATGATGCGATGCGATTCTTTCTCCAATCAACGAACTACGCAGGGTTACAGTCTAGCAGGTCTATACTTAAACATTATTTCAACACTTCTTTCAGCAATATAAAAGTATTCAAACTGATCACAATGTTATGGCAGTTCCATGGAACCCCATGCAACACTTAACTTACCAACACAGCTCAAGTCAGAAAATATATGACATTTCAATCAGTACTCAAGTGCATCTCTATTATGTTACCAAATACAAAACAAAATTAATTTTTCATTGCGTGTAAATAGATCGTAGGAATTATGCAGAACTATACTGAGGGGCACACTTGTACCTCTCAGGGAAAATGTCACATATTACCCTTAACTTTTCGTTTAAAAAACACTGTCGATTCAATCTTAATTAATGAGATGTGGTTTTTCCATCGTTGGTAAAAATGCAAAAACAATCACATAAACAGACTAGTATCCGAAAACTCCATCAAAATTACATAATTTCTATTTATTGCAAAGGATAGGCCACGAACCGAAGGCGACATAATACATAATATAGATACGTAAGCTCACAAATTTAATCGTGGATTTCATAAATCCAAAAAAAAATATTTCATTCGTCGCCACAGAGACAATAAAGAATGTAGATATCGGCACAAATATCTCAATATAATACGATTTTTATCGACCGTCGTCGGTCTTCGGCGGCGCTCGCGCGACCGCCGCAACATAAACTCACAAATACTCTACATATCGATAAAAACTATTCAGTCGTTTTTATTTATTCATAAAAATATATCTTTAAAAGGCTCAAATAAAACCGTTACAGTTGTACGGGAGCCGGCCGCCGGCGCCGGGGCCGGCGCTATCACTGGAGGAACAGTCCTTCGGCACTCCCCCCCCCCCCCCACTCGCGTCTCAATAACTATCGCCAGTCGCGTCTAGCCGCCTGCTACTAGCGCACCGTACGATCTTATCAGAAACTCTTCGAATGGAATGTCCGGGCGAAGGGGAGGTGCGAAAACAGCGAAGCGCCGCAACGGTCCGTACGTCCACGCACTGGTGTAGGATCTGAAAGCGCACCGTGAACCGTCGCGAGCGCCCGTAAATTGTGCAGTATTGAACACCCGGTAACGGTGTCGGAAATCACTGATACTAGGATGTCCCGTATCGTCGAAGCGCCCTCGGAACGCAAACTTCGACCGATTTTGTCTTCGACCGCGTCCTGATTCGGCCCGTCACCGTCGAGCCGCCCCGAGTACCGCCCTCGTCCGCTCGCCGAAACACTTACACGATAACAATTAATTTAGTATCTAATCTTCATCTACTTTAATTTTCGGTGATTACTATCTTAGATCACTAAAGCGGCGAGCGACCTCGTTTTTATGCAAGCTGTGTTTTTATTCACTCTCCTAATTTTAAGGATTTTAAGTCCTCGAAACTGAACAACTTTCTCTAAGAAACACAGGGCCAAATATTAAAAACAAAAAGACTATCCATACAAATCAAAAAGATCACATGATCAGTTTAGTGAGGGATGACCAAAATTTTGTGGCGTATTTCGACACATGTTTCTTACAGATACAATTTCGTGGACTGAACACATTCTTATCGGAGAGTGAATAAAAATACACCCCGTATAGGAACTTCGCGTTAGGTTTGATTTATAAAATGTTCAATCGGCCAGCGAAGTTCTTTTTTCCAAGCTGTGTCGCGTGAACACTGCAGGAGGGGGGGGAGGGGGCGACGAGGCGGCTTCGGCGATACGGCTAGTGTACGGGCAGCAGCGGTTTGTCCGCGTGGCGCCGGCGCAGCAGCTCGGAGTCCGCGGGCGGCGACAGCCCTAGCGGCAGGCAGTAGTCGGCGCCGAGCGCCAGCCCTGCGAGCTCGTCCTCCACGGAGTCCGGGCTCGGGTAGCACGACTTGCTGCAGCGGAGGGCGCTGGCCGGCCGCTCCATGTACGAGTAGTTCATGGAGAAGTGCTGCTGGATCACGCGGTTCACCGCCATCGCGGACTCCGCGAAGTTGGACAGGTTGCGCGCCGACATGTTGCTGTAGAACAAACATTTATGTCAGTACGGGCAGGCCAGTGACACTCCGCACTATAGGTATGAACCTAAAAGTACGCGGCGGGCTCGACCGGCCGGGACAATGCAGTGGGTGTACCGGAGCAAGAGACACTATTTATTTAAATTATTTTGTTGAGTGTCTCTTCTGTACTTGTACTATTATGTATTCTGTGGTATAAGCCGATTCGAAATTTGAGTCTTGCCAATCAGACATGGAACACACACGAAAAATTTGATGCTTTATAGATTTCTAAACTTTGTAACTAAAACTTCGATACTCACTCACGCGCTCGCTGCGTCGCGTATGGATATTTAACAAAAATGTTCCAATATGGTTATAAGCTTTTCTTATACCATAGTACGTACAATAGCTTTCCTTTTATGCTATGCTACGCAGTTCATTTAAAACAAGACGACCCTAACTTCGTCAAAAAAGATGAGAGTACGCGATAGAAAGAGCCGCAACTTTTAAGTAAATATACCTGTAGGAAAAGGAGCGCTGTGCGATCTGAATTACGGTTTATTGTGTCGGATCAAAAGTAGCTATTTATTTAAACGACCTTGAGGAGTGTCCGTTCTGTAGTTGTACTATCATGAGATGTGTACGTGTGATGTATGGCTCACCGTTTGATGTTGGCGGGCGTGTGCAGCGGCGGGTGGCAGGCGCGCGGGCTGGCGCGCCGCAGCCAGGCGTGCTGGAGCACTCGCTCGGCGGACAGCCGGTGCGACGCCTCGCGCACTAGCAGCTGCCGGATCAGGTCCTTCGCCTCCCAAGAGATGTGAGCCCACTCCTCTTCTGGGAAGCTGTACCGTCCTTCCTGTAAACGACGAAAGAAAACATTAATTTACCAGTTTTATCGTAGAAACATTAATTTAGCTGTTTTACTCATACTTTAGACAAAACTCTGAAAACATTTTAAAAGTAGGCTATAGATTTTCGTAACGAGAAAAATGGTCCCTAATTATATGACGTATTCACAAATCCTACCTGAATAGAAGTGAACAGCAAGTCCTGACAAGCGCGACAGTTTTCGCCGCGCTCCCAGCCGCAATCCGCGCCGCAGTCCGCGCGGAACGGCGGGTAACCGCACAGCAGAATGTACGCGATCACGCCGAGCGACCACAAGTCGCACCGCTTGTCGTAGTGCGCCGCCGCCGAACCCGCGAATAGGGACACCACCTCTGGCGCCATGAATTCGGCGCTGCCAACCTAAGACAAAGAAAATAATGTTCAATACTACTGTGCTTTCAACAAGTCTAGATCGTTATCTTTTTTTAATGGAAAATCGTGCAATGAGATTTTTGAAATTCATCAATATTGCTGTCCTACGTAGTATTGTATATAGTATATTGGATAATGTAGAAAAATAGTAAATCTAGAAGTTAGTGTACTTGTATTATGAATAACTAACAAAATATGCAACCAATAATGACTCTGTAACAACAGCATAATATAATGTTGCTACAATACTTATTACATTTGATAAAAAAAATATTTGTATTGAAAGAGAAACTAAAATGGTAAATAAAAATGCTATTCTTATAACAAAACATTAGATGTGCCATTATTTATGCTGAAAAACATGAGTCAACCTAGTTTGCTGTTGTATTTTTTTCTCAGAAAACAAAAATTCATTATTTAAAATATTTAAATTATTTGGAATCCAATGTGGTGGAAATTATCAAGCGTTTAAGGTTTCTGATCAACAAATAATATACTTAAAGTTATTGCTTTAAAGTTCAATTTTGTGTCATTTGTCTTTAGCTGCTTAGTATGCTCAGATGGTTCTGTTTGTAGAGGTTGCTGTACGCTCAGTGTTTGTTCAGAATATTTTCCATACTTAATAAACAAAGCGCTATCGAAATAGATTTGCACTTACCGAAGACCACTTTAGTTACTTACTACTAGAGATCGGATACTGTGCAACATAAAAACAACCAAATGCAAGAACAATGTTGAAAATATGCAACATCAAACAATAAATAACAGTCATTTTTGTATTTTTACCCGAATGCAAGGAAATAGTATTTCTAAGTGGCATGTTCAATTAATTATGAATGTAATCGGAAAGAGACAAGAGTATATTATAATGAAAAATTATTTTACATTCCAAGCAATAGCTTATTTTAAAAGGCTGCTGCAATTTTTAAAGGCTACTATTTATTAAGGCAATTTTTTTTCAATTACGTAACTGCTGAGAAAAAAATTTCCTAATAAATCCAATTTGGTAATTTTAGTAATATTAACGCCAAGTAAAAAGACATCGGAAGTTGAATAACGCGGTCTCAAAATTTAACGTAACAGTAAAGGTTATCTAGGATTATCTGGTGATCGCGCGTCAAGTTGTTACGGCCGTATCTTTACGACATAAGCCGGTTATGTGGGAAATGAGCGGCCAAACTTAATTATATTATATATATGCATAGAAAATCTCATTATAGAAGCATAGAATATTCTGGGGCTTGAGGTACTAGATAAGATATATCTTACTAGATAAGAGCTATTGTAGAATGCAGTACATACCGGTGTCATGAGCTGCGGCGTGGCCAGCGGGCTGGCGAGGCTGGAGGTGAAGCTGATGCCACTGCCGAGGTCGAAGTCGCAGATCTTGACGGGGCAAAGACGGTCCGTATGCACGCATAGTATGTTCTCGGGCTTGAGGTCGCGGTGCGCTACGCCCTTGCCGTGCAGGAAGTGCAGGGCGTTCGCCAATTCGCGCACTATCTCCGCCGCCTGCGGCTCCGAGAAGTAGTGGTGCTCCTGGATGCGTGACAGCAGTTGCCCGCCGTTGATCTGATGAACACATATTGCTGTCAGAAGGATATACTACTGGCACAACATAGTTATAGTTCTTCTATCTCACGAATACCGTTTCGCTATGAATGTGTTTGGCGTGCACATGTACACTGTTTTAGAGTGCGTTTGCACGCTCTTGTATTACGCACAATAAAATAATGTGCATGTGTACGCCCCTATTATCATCTTCTGCCGTCCTGGCAAGACAACCGAACAATAATAATAATATTTTTCATTAATAATATTTTTTTATGATGTATAGCTATTTATCGCTTTTAACTGTCAAAAGACAATGGATTTTGACATGTACAATAATGTATTCTGTGGTTGAGTGTCGATAAATCGCTCTATATCGTGTTTCGGTGATCATGCTACGCCGTAGCGCTACGGGGGCTGGACTCATGGTAAAGGCTAACTAAAGTCTAAAGGATTTCATTACTCAGTCTCTCATAAGAATTATCTTCGAAGGGCATCTACGTAATCGATTAATTAAGACGCGATAAGTTACCTTCCTCTGCAAACTATGACGACTAATTCCGATTACTGATTTTATTAAAATGTCAGACATGTCTTTGTTGATTTAACTGTTACTAATTGAAATTAGATACCTACATACGTATCGTTGTTAAGTAAGACAAAAGACTTGTTCAATTCATAATTAAAATATGGCATCAATGTTTGTTTAGCCACATCATCTGATTCACGTGAGTACAAAGACACCATACATTACCAGATAACATCGATGATATAAACGTAGTTATGTTGTATTCAAGAAAATATTCAACGACTAAACTTAACAACTTGACTCTTAAACGCGTATAATTATGAGTAATGCTTTATTTAAACACAATAAAAAGAAATGCCATTGGCATTCGTCAGGTGAAAAATAGCACATTGTAATGTACCGAGGCGAAGATAATTTGAAACGAATTTACAAATATGCATGCGTTATAGAAGAATTTGTATCAATTTTACAAGTGTTTTTCCTACAGTTTAGCCCGTGACCGATGTGGAAAATTTTAGCTGCCTTTAGGAACCTCTAGGAAATAAGATTCGTCTGTCTTATCTACTTTAAAACTGCCATACAATTCAATATGAAAAATTAATTTCATATTGAAATTACTTAAATGTTAGCGACATCACCATATTTTTGGCCACGCGGGCCGTGGCTAGCACTGTTACAGTTAAATGCTAAATATTTGCTCTGGTACAAATATTATCCAATTAAACAATATCTTATAGCATGTGATGAATTTAAAGTTCTTACCTTTTCGAAGACAAGGTAAAACTTGTCAGTGTCCTCAAAGAATTCAATGAGCTGGATTATGTTTGGGTGCCCCTGGCAGTAGTGGAAAGTCTCCACCTCGCGGAACACCCGGGCACGGGCGTGCCCCGGCACCTTGTCAATGATCTTCACTGCGAACTCCTGCTCCGTGTATATGTTCACGCACGTCTGCACTGACGCGTAAGCCCCCTCGCCTAGCACTTCACCCGTCAGTTTATATAGGTCTGTTGACAATTGACGATAATATTCTATGAAACATGTCTGAACATAAATAGAATTTCAACAAAAACAAACTGCTTTCAAGATACTTTTAAAACGTTATCTTTATCTGAGGTTTCAAACGCGAATACATTAGATGTTCCAATGCTTCCTGACAATTCCAGAAGTAAATATAGAAACCAACTGATTGCGAACCACACCAAAACACTTCACATTAACCTTGACAGAATCGGCGCACAGCAACCGTTCTTCAGCTTCTTATCAGTGTTTATTAAAATTGAGTTTGATTTCAAGAACACGTTGCGTAAAAGTGAGCGTAAACATTATACGAACAAAAATACACATAGCTCTCGAAATAGCCAATAATTAAATACATAGGTTAAATTTTATGATGCAGCTGTGTAAATCGACAAGTCAAACTAAATAATTAATTTACACTACTAACATGGCTTAGTAGCGAAATTAAGAATTTAGTTGACAAAAAATACGTTGTTTCAATGGTGAAACAGCATATTTTTTGGAAAAATAAACAATTTCGAGTGACGTTACAATACAAGCCAAACAATTCGTACATCCTGAGTTAGCCGTGAGCAACACGGTTTCAAACTAACTCCCAAACTAAGGTAACTAAGGTAACCTTGATACCTACTAATTTCCAACATGTAGACAGTGGTTGGCGACTAAATTTCAGCCGTGACATGACTGCTATATCCCGCTGGTCAGGGGGCTCATTTGCGACCATGTCTAACGTAGCACACCACGCAAATCTTTAACTAGTTGTGTCAAGGTACCTTGGAAGCATGACGTGACCACGGAGCTTCCCGATCGCTTCTTCCTGCGGCGCTTCCTGCGCGCTTCCTCCTTGCGCCGTTGCAGGTCCTCGCTGTCGGGGATGGGCACGGGCGCCGACGGCTCCGCCACCCGCGGGCTCTCATCCGACTCGCGCTCGCTCCCCGACTGGCTGCTGCAGCGGCCCACTCCTGAGGACAAGCAAATGCATCATGTTACGTCTTTTATTTTTGGAACTTGAAGCACTAATAAGCCAATTAGCACAAAATATAAACCCCCCTTACTAATAAAGATTGTTTAGCACATGTATAGTTACACAATGGTTACTCTCTGTCAAACTATTTAATTTAGACATTAAAAAGAAAGGGACAAAACACTGTGTAACTATACATCTGCTGTACAATCTTTATTAGTAAGGGCGAAAGTAGACACGAGTTTCTAGCGCAACAAAACTAATGACGGTGGTGTTTTCGAATACGACTAAAGCACAGAGGCTTTTGTATTTTGTGCTGATAGTCTTTCAAGACATACTTAATGTATAGCGTTTACTCTTTTGTTTATTTGTAGTAATCTAAAAAGTTGAATGCAAACAGTTGGTCTTGGGATTATTTTAAGAATTACAACCAGTAACACTGGTTGGTTGAGCAATTCTTGGAAACTTTAGAACTTTTTTGTGTTTATCGGTTTATTTTTGCATTTCAAACCTCATAAGCGAGTCTTAACAATACAGAAAAACAGAAACTTTTTACTTTCTTCCATTTTAATGAATGTAATTGTTAAAGAATGGATGAATGGGCCAGTCATCGAGGTAAAATGTAAGTGAGGCCAGTGAAAAATTTGGTGCTTGTGGATTCTTTACAATTCTATTCATCTTCAATATTTCTTGAAGTAGATACCAACTAGACGACAACGATATAACTTATAAAATTGTTACTTAATAGACTTGAGCAAAGATCTCTTAAGAGGTCGGTTGAATAACCGTCAAAGATAATAAACTTCCAAGTTATGTATGACGTAGAAAGTGTGTGCAAAGAATACTGACAAACATGAACTGACATCCCTTGTCTTAACAGCGGAGCATGAATAACGCAAACCATTACGTATGCAACTTCAGTATATAAGTACAATAACACTGGCGATGCCCATGTCGACAGCTCTCACTTCAGTTTTGGTGCCAGCTTATTGTTGACACGTTTTCTCCATGTAAATATGTTTTTTAAATTATGCTCACCAACGCAACGGTTGCTATATTGCTGTATGAACGGTTTCATATCAAGATAAAGTTGCTTTGATGTGAACCAACCCTGTGGTAGTTCAATTCCGTTCTTGCCATCAATCAACCGCTCAACAAAACAAAAGCGAATCGAATGAAAACAAAATCGATACGTTAACAGAGGGGAAAAAAATTGTGATCCTCTAACGTCAGTATGTCGCATTACTGATAGTGCTATTGAGGCGAGATACGAGTGCAAGCTGAGTTGGCAAACAAAGCCGGTTCAACGACCTACATGGCCGCACCCACCGCTGCGCGTACGCAGCCAGCTACGCGCCCATGTTACGCGATCGTTCGAATGTTCGTTGTAAAAACGTTAAGTCGATTGCTCTACTCTTCTACCACGGCCCGGGGCAACTCTTTTTACTGCTTTTGTCGTGGTCTTAGTGGCATGAACCAGATTGTTAAAGGTGGTTGTTCTTTGATATCAATTCTAAATACAAAGAAGCAGATTAAAAGATTTACACTATCATTGTAATTAGATACGCTAATAAGCTTGCAAGCAAGAAGAGTTAAGAAAAAACGTTGAATTTATAAATGTTAACAAATTGCTTACATGAATAACAAACGATGATCAAAATGCAAAAAATAATCAAATTCAAATTGCACTAAATTACTGCAGGTAAAACAAGTGGTGCGAAGAGGTTGCGTGTATTTTATGCGCTTGTAGTTGGTGATATGCGAAATTTAACAATTATCAACACGCAATGACCTCAGCGTCAGCGTAGAACGTACCTATAGCAACAAGCAAATGCGCAATAGTAAAACGATTGTTACAATCGGGTTCGAGTCACGCCCACGTTACAATCACCCGTTTCAACATTATGCTTCCTGTTTACATACATAATTGTTCCATACTCACACTGAAATTAATGCTTTAAATTGTAATTAATCCGCTTTGCATTTGTTTATAAACATTGCTTACTCATTCGGTTATGTTCATTTTAAACAAAGGAAAACTAAATTCATAGACAACTATATACAAATGACAACTGAGTCACCGATCGTCTGATATGTGTAACCTCGATTTGGGGCTTTCAAAAAGTATCAATATAATCCACAATAACTTGAATAGAATATAAATATAATAAACATAAAAACAACAAAAGAAAGACAACACAAACAAGCCAGCAATGGAATCTGAAATTTAACGCTGCAGAAACATCTGAAAAACACATAAAGAAACATGAAGTAGTAGAAGGTATCATTCGGAACGAAAAATTAAATCGCAAGCAAAGTAAGTAATCGAACACTTACGAAGTATCAGAATAGGAATAAGTATGTTATATATCGCGTGAGGTGACACGTCGAGGCGCAGTTCCACGTGGCAGAACACACGGCGGCCAACGTGGACGATTATATAAAACTTCGCCACTACAGCACCGCAAATAACGCCGCCAACAGCTACATTCGTAAAAACACCTTAAGAAACAGCTGAAGTTCGACGTTCATGTGAGGCCTTGATAGAAACAATGGTTGACCCAATAAAACTGTATGCAAAGTAATCTAGCACAAAACAAAGAAAAATAGGTAACAAGTACAGCAATAATACTAACAATGAAGCATTACAGTTTCGATTAATTAGTATTTGCTTCGATAATAACTAGAGAAGCACCTGCTAGGTTACCTGGCGGTTTCGGCACTTTTTCAGGATCCGGCCGAATACCGGATAATGATGCCGGGTAAGGTAATGCTGGTAATACTAAAAATTTATAAGAAAACAACCTTTTTCATTTGCTCCGATAATAATAATAATTTTAAAATAGTTCCTTAAAGGAATAGGAAAGCAAATTATCATTTAGGTCAATTTTTGGCACTCAAATGCATCGCTTGCCCTGAAGTTACTGTTTTTTTTTTGTAGGTAGGTAGTCATTTAAAGTTCCGATGCCGGTTAGTTTTTCATGCTAGATTGTCGTTGCAACATTCGTGCCCTAGCCTGAGGTTTCTACTTTCTATTCTAATCTGGTCGGTTGGCATTAACGCTCGAACACGAATGCGCTCTCTACAACACTGATCATAAGCCCATTACTTTTGTTTTATACCCCTAAGCAAAATGCGAAATAATTCACTTTCTATTTGCATCTCAATGCCCTTAGCCATTCACTTTTCTGCTCTGCTTTTGTAATTTGGCAAAAGTAAGTAGGTACTATAATTGGCCACATTTACATTTTTGCCAAAGAAATATCATGTTTCCTTGAATACGATAGATAAGATAACTACAATCAAACTGTCCCCGCTAAGTCTGCTAATATCAGTAAAGTTAACGAGATATCAGATAGTAAAAAAGTTGTTGCAGTCAGTTCTATTTCTGTGCTGTTCATAATTACTATCTTCAAAGAGCAAAGTCGAAAGCTAGGAGTGGAGCCGGCTTGGTGCGTTAAATAAATTGCCAAGTCGGCCTGGCACTGCGCACCGTGCCCGATAAGATCTCGGTGAAACTTCAATGAGGGCTTTTCAAACTATAACATATTATCTTCTATGTATACGCAACCACTTTCACTCTTTAAAGCTCAAATCTTCCAAAGATAAATGCTGTTTTGCCATTCAGAAAATCACGAAGTCCCATATAGGGATAGCTTGACACGTGAATCATCAAAGGATGTCTTATGTCATTTGCATATCATTTCATTTTCAAACAAGCAGGAAGTAAACATTGTGTTTACCAATTCGCTTAACCCGATAAGACAACATCGGTGTAATCGAAGATTATCTATAAACTAAAGCTGTTTTCCATTTACACACATTTAAACCTACGACGCATGTAGTAAAACAAAACCTCCAACAAACATGAAATCTGTGCAATGAATTTTGGGCTCAACAAAAATCGATTCGTAAAACTGAGACGCAGTAAGCTAGGGAGAGGGGCCCCAAAACAACGCATTCGGTAGGAACTAGGTGTCTATAGTACAGCCATAGCGGAACGGGCGTAAGTTCGTCATGGTCAAGGTTACCACGGCTGAGACGATTGATACGAATGAGCGACTCTTAATCAAAGTTAATTAAACATTGCGACAATGTAGGTAAATATAATCTAGATCACTTAATATTTCAAATGCCACCAAATTTAAAAGATGCTGATTTAAATTATCCGGAATACTAGTTACCAACTAATAGCGAAAAAACCTAAATGTACTTATGTTTTTTTATGAAACTGCTTTTAATTCATCAACGCCCGAGTGGACTCAGGCGGCCGGATAACAATGGAATATCTATTGTGTCTCATTTTCCGGGCGTTGAAGGTTCAAACATACCTGGTAGGTAGGATACGTTTAATATTATCATTGTAACAAGTTATGACGAAAACATAATAACAATCCCGTTTCATTTAAATCTATCTGCTCACGTAATATTTACTTATTGAGGCACTATGAATGAAAAGTAGCAGTTACTTCAATGCGCAGTAGTTTTAGTAAGTGACCTTGACAGTGAACGCTGGGGCGTCGCGCTTCAGCGGCCATGTTGAAAATACCAACGAAGAATATGAAATTGCATTTAATTATCAACGCATTCCACTCGTACTTAATTTTCTTCAACAAAGTTTTACATAACCACCTGCAATTTCATTAACTGATTAAAGTCAATTCTAAAATTGTTACTTACTCGAAATTAAGCATGCAACTGATTCTGGATTGATTAGTAGAATCGATTCCTATAAATATTAAAAATGTTCTAGTCAGCAGATCAAATATGTGCAATTTGCCAAAATTTTACACAAACAGAAAGCAAAGAAGCGTATGCATCCAATTTTAATGTTATCTGACGTAATAATTCTAAAAACGATGAATTCAGCAGTGTAATGCAATCTCAGAATGCGGCGATATGCCATCTGGTCAGGTTCAATCCATGAAAAACCCAGTTCTCTGCCAAAAGGAGTAATTTCGTCCTGACTCCTACTTTGTATCCCTGCCGATTACTAATTAACTAGATCTTCTCAGCATGTCATTGACTCCAACACTCAATGTTGGCTATTTCAAAGTGATTAAAGCACAATTGGCATCTAAAAAGCTCGTTTTGGCAAAGGTGAGAAATTACTTCACGCCGGGTCAGCTGCTCAATCATACCAAGCGCAAGTTCGATCGTGTATTTAGTACACTTAGGGATCACTCTCATCTTTGGGATGGTTTCGCCAAATACCAGCTCTAGACGCTTGAATCCATTGAGCGGAGGGCCAAAAAGCTCATCGGCAACGACAATCTTATCTGTAATAAGCCTCGAGCATAGACCGAAGGTTGCAGGCTTATCGGTTTTTAATCGGATATATTTCAGCGAGTGTGCAGTGGAATGCACAACCAAATTCTGCCATCTCCCTTCTTCCATCGGACAACCAATTGAACCAGACGTACTAATCTACGCCACCGTTTTTTGGTGGATATTCCAAAGACTCGCGCTAAGCGTTATGCTTCAAATTTAACATCCGTAAGAACCGCTAAAGAGTGGAACTCTTTGCCTGAGTCTGGGTTTCCTGATAGGTACAATCTGGGGCCTTCACGTCGCGAGTGAACAGGTTACTTTTAGGCAAGCGCGTTTCACCGTAGATTGCATCATCGCTTAACACCAGGCGTGATAGCGGTCAAGCGCTTGCCTATCTATCTTAAAAAAATCTACAGGTGAACTCTAAGAGGGATTAAACGATTCTACGAAATTCTAAGAATAAATTGTACAAATCGCAGCCATGTATTTTAGTTTGATGTCAGTCTGAATGATCGTATTTAATCCTTCTCTAACCGTATTATGTGTTTATAAACATTGCCATAGATACACAGGATGTTTCTGTCTACTAAGTTAATGCTAACGGAACCAATTCTATCAATATGATGAGTTCGTGATTGACAATTTAGTTGTGAAATAGCTTCATGAAAATGGTTGTGTCGGTCAATGGCCGCTATTTTTAACTGACAATTGAAAATCAAATTCGAAATCTTTCCTGAAAATAACATTAAACTTTACATAACTTAGTTGGTATAAGTTATTTAGGCAATTCTGTTGATAAAACAATATCAAACGAGAAACTGCGAATTATAAACTAAGCTAAAACGACAATAGCGTCATGATTATGAGTCATAAAAGTACCCTTCGACTTGCATGTTGAGAATGGTCAGTAAGTATGCAGTACTTATATGCGTTACAGATATAAATAACCACCATACGCATGCATGGTTATTTGCATAGTGCATGGTTACCATGCACTATGAAAATAACTAGCCGCATCCCAATTATAATAGATAAGCGGATATGGATCAAAACCAATTACCTCACACTACAGTTCATGAAGGTCAATAATTTCGATGAAGAAATAATAGACGCTTCCGTAACACAAACAACTAAAAAATAAATTGCAAAGGAGATTTCAAATAAGTAACAGAAATAAACGGTCAAATGAATATACATAATGAAGGTAGACCTCAAATAATTTAGGTGTTAAAACAAAAATAACCTCATAAATATCAACAAATCCCAGATAAGGGAACAAAAGATAATGAAATCATAAGCATTTTTGTCTTTAATTTGTTTAAATCAAACAGGTAAGGTAATAAAGAAAACCCAATTCCTTATTTATTACCAACCAATGAATGTTATGTATAGCTATAATATGTCATTCACATATTATACCTAATTGGTTTCATTGAACTTTATGTATTTGTTAATGTTTAAAAGTTATCAGACCAACCAGTAATTTATTCTATGCAGTGAATACAATAAGTCGGTCAGATGGATTAGGTGATATTTTAAAAGCAGATAAATGACCAACATTTGATAATTAATTAGCGAACAAAATAATAAATTCAACTTACCACTATCTACGCTCTCTTCAGAAACCTTTTTCACCATCTTGATAATTGCCTGATGCGTTGATGCAGCAATATTGAAGAATTTCGAGTAGGTGGTTCTACTCTCAAAAGCCGCTTTCAAACTTGTGCGGCCGCCTTCTCGACTTAAAATCGGAACGACGTTTATAAAGGTAAGATAGAAAATAAACGCCAAATAAATAAAATTATAAGCACCACTGTCGAGAAGGATTTACGGAAAGTGTGCCAGAAGGTAATAAACAAACACTGCTAGAAGGCGGAATGAAAAAAACTGCTGATATTGCTAACGATCCATCCTACACACGCCCGCCCGTCTGATGTTCTAAAATCCAACTGAAGAATCGAGGAGTAGGGGCTGCGAAGCCGGCTCGACCGGCGCACGTATACACCCCCCTTCAACCCGCGCTGCCCCCGCCGGTCGCGATAGCTGTTGTGCGTCGTTAGTTGTGGCCTCTCACACTTTAGCGCATGCGTACTCGCTCACTCTTCTGGCTGACGTGACGTGTTTATATTTTTTATCCGATATTTTTTTAACACTCAGATGTTATTGGTCCCAGATCTCAGAATCTTCCCGTGTATTACGCAAATAATAAGAATATATTGTTTCTCCCCAAACAAGATAGTTTTCTGCATTACCAATACTTTGTTTGCAAGGTTGCTATGTCATCACAACTTTCATTATTACGCATTTAAGCTTTCATAGCAACAGCCAAAAGCGTAACCATACTTATTTTAACATACCGTATTACTTAACCAAAACATAATAGGAACGTAGTTTTAGCCGTTTGTTTTTAAACTGATATTATACTTTCGGCAAACTTATATACCCTACGAGTAATAAATTGAATGATTCCAGAAGATAATACCTACCCACTTTTAATTTTCTCATGCTTATAACTAACAAACAAACAATAACGCAATGAAAGTCATAAACGTTTATGATAAAATTGTCTCTGATAGGTATGATCCTGAATCCATAGTAACACCCTACAGTAAGACAAGTGGAAAAGAACAAAGGAATTTTGAATGAGTGCTACTGCGCGTCTCGCTATTACATCATCTTTCCAAAATATAACAGATAAGTTGTAGTAGATTAAGAACGACCATGATGTTGACTATCCCATCAATAACTTTGATAATCTTGATGTAAAACTTCTTTGTCTTCTATACCTCCTGAGGATGACCTTCATAGGGTGTTTGTTGACAAACAAAATCCAGGACTTCACGACACGACGCAAAACGCACGTGGTACGGGCCAACCGGTCCAACCGGCAGCCGGCGCCGCCATGTTTGTTGTCACGCCACTCCTCTATCTCTCTCGCGCACATTCTCCGTCTCCTTCTACAGGCGTACGTGAGTACGTGACTGACAACAACAATAACATAATAACCCTTCCCAAACACAAGACTCGGCGTCAAGCAATCTTCTAATATTCAAATACTCTCTACAATCGCTTCCATTTAATCTGTTTTCACAATATTGGACATCATGATTGTCATTGAACCAAATATAATTCAAGACGTTATCTAACTTATGTACACTATGAATAAGAACAACCATTACGTGATCTTCCCTTACAGGAATTGAAGGCAAGAATTACTACAGACAATTTAATGAGAAGATATTTTTTTAATATCTATCTGTAGTTCATAAGGGTTTAAAAGTTCAAACATACCTGAATTGGTTTTCGCATTGCACAGTGCGCATGTTTGCCAAGTCCATTGATGGGTTTCCTTTTGGGGTCACTTTCAATTTTCAAAGAAGTGCAAATACGATCGATATACGTGTGTTCCCCAAAGTTTCCAGGAATTTTATGCACATTTCGGTTGCCTTACCCTTGTTTTTGTATAATTCACGTTACGCTAAAAACAGTTAACTTTTATTATTACCATCTGAACCTTTTGTATAGTAACGAAAACGAACACAACATTAATAAAAAGTTAACAATGTCTTTGTTCTGAATCACGATCCCGAATTACCGCAACAAGGGGCGATATTATAAAGGCGTACCCAAAACCCAAGTAATCAACTGCTTTGTGTTTTGTTACTTATTCTTAAATTTTCTGACTTTCGTGTATTTTAAAAGTACGGAATTCTAGTTGTCACATTTACAGTTAAACGTGTATTATATTCCATATCATCATCATCATCATCATTTATTAGCCGCACGAAACCCACTGCTGGGTATAGCCCTCCCTCAAGGATCTCCATAACAATCGGTCGAATTTTTTTGGTGTCTGATCATTTGGGAGAAACGGGAGGGGGGGTTGCCACAATCGTGACGCTTAGCAGGCTGGTTGGCGATCGCAGTAAGGCCAAGTTTTTAGGAGACGCTGCTGCCTGTCTCCTGATTGCTGTGCTTCCTAAGTCGCCTTTTACGACACCCACGATGAGAGGGAGTAGTTATTCTAAGCCGGCACATACACGGCATATTACTTAAGATACAATTAATTAGGACTATAAAATTATAAAAATGCAGACCTTTTTTTAATACTCTTCGGACTATGGCATTGATATTATATTCATCTCCTTGCATGGTGAAGATTTCTGGAACAACCAAACACTTCATCATAATCATAGATACACATCCAGTGGGTATGCAAAATAATCAATATAACTTTTTGCGTCACATCGTCAGATTACACAGAGCAGTCACATTACATAACCAACTCTTCCCTCCTTCCCTAGGGAGCTTTTTATAGATAGCTGTGGAGTTGTCCATCGACAATTTATTAGTTAGATCCGCTTGAATCAGTTTTAGAAGACTAGTCTACTAAAATCGTTCCAGTAGGGTTGCTTTTAGAATATAATAGTTTTAACACTTCTACACAAACGACACACATAGAAAAGCAGAGTTGCACCGGGGTATTCCCGCGGAACAATTTTTTTGTGTATTTTGATTTCGGGTTTGAGCACAGCAGCTGCACCTTACATTGTTCATTCATACATAGTTTAAGAAAAGTTTCTCGAAGATATTTATCTCGAAGTTTCTCGAAGTTTCATTTTTCTACCTGTTAGTCACCGAACTCTTGATCATGTTAGCAGACGAACAGTGTTTGTATGAATGAAAAATTTTAGAATTCAATTTCGGAATCGTTTGTTGGTAACTGGGTAAAGAATGGAAGACTTTTCAATTTTATTGGAATCAATTAAAATTTGAATAAATATTTAACTTTCAGAGCAGACAGCGCTGCTCCCAAAAATTCATCTCGGTGTCATTTGCGTATTTCACATTTTTTTTATGTTTAGCACACTCGTTCTAAAACCATTTGTACAATGTAAACACACGACGCAGATAACGAATCAGTGTCATATTTCAGATTGGAACTAAGGAAGATCTTCTTTTTCATAGCGTCGATGATTCCAGCAAATTGCATCACACTCGGTTGGCCTAATATCGACAGCAGCATAGAACAAAGAGACATCTGCATTTTTTACGAAAAGTACTTTTTTACATAATCGACTCATAATTCCCCAAACCAAGTATCATTAAAAAAACCATCTGTCCGTGTTTGCATCGGCGCGGTCGCATATTATAAACAAAGACATTAGTCAGATCCGTATTGCGGGCTAGTTTAGCATTTTTTATTGTGCAAAGTAGACAAAGACATCTTATTATGACAAAAATATATCATATGACAGTAAATTGGGCTTAACCAATTCCTAGATAATGCCCTATTCATTGAATATTCCAAGAAGATAATTTTGTTATTAAACGCTCTCCTGAAAAGTAACGATTTTTTAGATAACCGCTTATTCTTTGCTGCCGTCGATATGTGTGTAGCAGTGTAAAGGAAGATGATATGTAATTACTTTAAAGTTTTCTGTAATGTCTATTATGTTTTCTAATTACACGAAAATTAATACTCTTTTAAACTTTTCACTAGTTGTGGTTTTAAGTATATATTTTTGATGCTCATTGATAGAAAAAAAGTAAATATAAGTACCAATCTTTTCTCAGTCGGATCTTTGCTACTTTTTTATTTTTTCTGTGACGGAATTAGATGTTGCACCAGTCCGTCTGTAGTTTAAAGTTCTTTTAACGAGTTATTAAACGTTTGGATACTTATTCAATCTTTTAAAATTGAAGTGTTTTTAATTTCAATTTGTGCATTACCTTCATTCTTATGTGTAAGTTTCTGTACGATGGTGCAATAAAACCTGCAACCATCGTTTGTAATCAACTTCACTAATGACTTTATTTGACCGAGCGAGTGCGAAGCGTCTCCCTTTCAGCTGTCTGTTCGGCTCTCCGGCTGTCGAGCTGTTCTCCTCTACAGGTAGCATTTCTCAACAAATTTTTCGAAAAAAAAACCATATTTCAGCCGTTTCCAAAAATGTTCACAGAGCCACAGTTTTAATTTGTAAAATTAATGATAATTAATTTTGTTATTCTATTACCTATTTTATGACTGGCACTCACACACATTAGCATTTCTAATATTAAGAGTATTATAAAATATAAAGCATCGGGCTGTTCTCCTCTACAGGTAGCATTTCTCAACAAATTTTTCGAAAAAAAAACCATATTTCAGCCGTTTCGAAAAATGTTCACAGAGCCACAGTTTTAATTTGTAAAATTAATGATAATTAATTTTGTTATTCTATTACCTATTTTATGACTGGCACTCACACACATTAGCATTTCTAATATTAAGAGTATTATAAAATATAAAGCATCGGGCTGTTCTCCTCTACAGGTAGCATTTCTCAACAAATTTTTCGAAAAAAAAACCATATTTCAGCCGTTTCGAAAAATGTTCACAGAGCCACAATTTTAATTTGTAAAATTAATGATAATTAATTTTGTTATTCTATTACCTATTTTATGACTGACATTCACACACATTAGCATTTCTAATATTAAGAGTATTATAAAATATAAAGCATAACTATTATACGGTTCCGAATGCTGGACGGTGAAGAAGACCCATGAGCAAAAAATGCATGTCAACGAGATTAAAAATGTTCAGGTGGACAGAATGAGTGACTCGACTAGACAAAGTGCGCAATGAATATAGTATAAGGGGCAGCTTTAATGTCGCAGTAATCGCCGAAAAACGGACCGAAAATCGTCTCCACTGGTACGGACATGTCAAAAGAAGGTATGAAGACCATGTAGTCCAGGACCTGGGGTCCAAGATAGAGAGAGGCCTCAAGGAAGCCCAATTGCCAGAGACGACCACCCAGGATAGCTTATCCTGGCACAGAAGAGTGAGGAGACCCAACTCCAAATAAAGGGAACAGGGATGGACGAAGAAGAAGAATGTGTAAGGTCGCCTACGCCCCGACCGACAGGTGCCTAGATTAGCGCCTAGATCATAAATATGTATCAAAGTAAAACGTTCGCGAATGTTCGCAATCGGCCACACTGTGCTCTAAGCGTCTCGATACATGCGAGGCAGTCGCTTGCATGTATCGAGATACATGCAGGCGACTGCCTCGCGTGTATCGTAGGCGCGAGGCCTACAACCAACGACCATGAGACCGAGGTTCCTATCCTTCCGACCCACCTTCCAGTGCTGTCACCGTGTATCCTAGCAAGTAACCAGATATATCTATCTCGCGAGTAGGTGCGTAGGCGATCTAAAGGGTTGCAATGGATTTGCTCACTAAAGCACTCTTTGGGTGATGACAAAGAAAGTCAATTACCCATATAGGTCAGATTATATAAGGAAATAATCAATAATTACAGTATAATAAAAAATCATTCATGGCATTAGCTACTCAAATACGACGACGACGTGGGCGCACTTGTCTTTGATCTCATTAGTTTTAACCTAGAATCGGAAGCAATATTACATCATGAGATTAGTTTGCCAGAAAACGACATTTCTAGCTAGGTTATAAGTATAACAAACATCACATTAGGAACTTTAAGGGATTCGTATGATAGTATGACAAAAACTTAACTGGCTTAACACAGGTAGAAAAATAGAAAAAAAGGCGAACATGTAAAAGTAAAAAAGGCTTACAGACAATCGATTTTACGTTAATAATAGAGTAGGTAGGTGTTCTATGGTCACCCAAACCAAGGTTACAGAAAATATGATTAGAATTGCTGATGTGAACTTTTTGCGTTGTTCTCATTGGTGATGTTTTATACATGTGAGGCACGAGCTGTAGTCAGTGTCGACAACCTCTACAATTATGTTTCAAACATGTACATTTAAATATCTACTTTATAAGACAGAACATTAAATATGAAGAGGAAAACAAAAAATATTTTTTTAAGTAGGTGTGATGTAATTTTTATCGGAAATTTCTTATGAATCCTGCTCAACAACTATTGCATCGGTGTGGCTGGTAAGCTAGTAAGCAAAATGAAAAATACTGTTTTTTATTCAATCGTTTTTTAGGGTACCGTAGTCAAATCAACAAGGAACCTTTATAGTTTCGCCATGCCCGACTGTCCGTCCGTTCACGGCATAGGTGGGAGGCCCTAAGTATATTAATTACGTCAAAAAAGTGGTAGAATAGAATCTAGAAAAAAAATATGTAAAGAGGGGATGATTTATTTCCTCATCATTCTCATAGTGTGGGGTGTCGTGGGTATATTGTAGGATTGTGAAAACCACTTTTTGATTCAGGGATTCGTTTGCGAAATATTAATCTTTAAAGTGCAAAATTTTCTTAGAGTCAAGTGGGAGACACTTACCCACCTACCAGGTAAACAGTTGCTTTTGGAAACGTGAAAAAATTCAGGACTGAAGTACATATATTGAAGTTAAAAGAAAAACTATCGCTGCTATGTAGGCTTTACAAGTTAACGAGTAATAGTCGATCAACTTACAAAAGTAATTTTTATTGGAAAAGTTTTCGTAGAACACATTTAAATTTTGGTATTAAGTAAACTTAGTTTAAGTCGTTAGTTGTGTAAAACAAGAAGCAAATATAAGTTTATCGACTTATGGTAACTGTATTAAGGTAACTGCGGAACCCTATACTGCGCGTGGCCCGACACGCACTTGGCCAGTTTTTTTATTTTAATCTCATTTGCATATTATTATTTTTAATATTGCCTGGTTACTTGGCTTACGACAGCAAATTTTGATTAGATTAGAATATCATTCGAATTCAAACCGGTTCTTTGTCTATCGCCTATGAAAACCTCAAATTGAGAAAACAGGTACCTATGTACATACGTACCTCTGCGTGAATAGATATAAAAAGTAATGAACTATCGGAAATACTTTTGTTGTATTAAAAGATGCCTATTATTTTATTCTGTGCTAAAGCTTAAAAGTACCACCAGGCACTGAAACCTGTTTCATACCATTATACAAAACTCGTTCCGGTGATGTCACCGCTAGCAACATGTACTTACTAAGGCGTTACCATACCATCGATGACTTTCAATTCAAAGTGCTTATATATGCGTACAACCACAACCATAAGAAAATATCTTGTGATGGAAAGTTCCATGGCGATACTTTGTTTTTGAAATTCAAATAAATGTTACTTTAGCATCTCATATTGATTGCTGAGTAGATCGAGCGAGTCTCATTATAAAAGGAAATTAATCGCACCGAGCGAGAATCCAGTTATCTACGAAAACATAATACCTTGTTGTAGGTTGCATAATAATTGTAGGTTGTAAACAAGTTTTTGTAAGATCACTGAGGATTTTATAAAAACCAACCGAAGCAATTGAAGCTTATCGTCAGATCGATCACGTTTCGATCTCGGTCAAGGATGGAGGCTTTTTAAAAGAAGACAAAGTAAGCAAATTACTTGCGTTAAAGCAGAGTAGATTTATCTGAGTGATATTGATTTCAAGCATCTATTGGGGGTTTATAGACTACAACTTTTAACGAACAACGTTATTGTAATAAAGTATCTTTTGCATTTGCCGAATTTAAGAGAATATAAATTTAGAGTAAGTATTTTTTTGTTATTCTCATTTGTTGTGTCTCGTCTCGTACGATCTTACAGTAAGTCATGCGCAGTAAGTCATATTATGCTGTAGGTATCTCATATCGTATCGTAATACGACCGATAACCTGAATCTTACGCACGTTACTTCAGTGTAGATAGCAAACGAAAATAGTATTAATAAAAACAATCGGATCACAAACCAAAATAATAAAGGCCCAACGTAACAGAGAATACAGAACTAAACGATAAGAAATGAAAAGCAATTTTAATTAACACAGAAAATTTCTAACAATGCGAAAGATTTAGACTACTTGCTTTAGCTCAAATTCATTAAGTCGGGTAAAAAACTTTGCAATGACTTCACTTTATTGTTTAGTATTTTCTGATTCTGTCATCTTCACAATCTGTAGATGAAGTTTCACACAAAGATTTTGATTCAAAACAATGTTTCACTGGTTTGCTGATTGTAAACAATTGAAAACTTGGAAATGCATTAACCCAATATACGTTTAACTTTTTGACCAGTGTCGATGTGTCGAAATAGAAAAGAAGCTAACTTACCTAAGAAGTAAAACGACCTAAAAATCGCACAGTAATAAAAATTCAGAAGGTAGAAGATGTGATTGTACTCAAAACCGTCGGATGAACAAAAGGACGATGATGTTCTTATGAAGTCCCACTTTACTTTTTATTTCTGTTGACAATGTTACCGTTTACCGCAAAGATCCGCTAACGCAATAAATGTTATGGAAATGGCATACAAAGGCAATTCTTTATCAGCAGTAGTTACTTTGTAGGTACCACAAACGACTACATTGTAAACCATCCATGACCTGCTTATCCTCACCTAGTTGATGCTCTTTACGGTTCAATATGTCGAACCTATCGTAAGATCTACAGAAATACTAAGTAATTAAACATCAGCTATCTATTGTTTATTCAACATGTTTTATCTAACAAAATAGAACATAGCTGGAAATTTGAATGAAATAAATCGCGCAATATAACCGACTGTACAATGCCAAGTAGACAACTCGCCATGGATTCACTGTCATACATTATTTATCTTGCCATAGACAAACAACTGTGTTTGTGTGTCGAGCGAGCGACTGGCTGTGTTTGTACGTAAGTATTTTATATAGGATAACGCAGACTTAGAAAAAGTTTGTAATACGTTTATTGAAGTCTCAGTGTGGGAAGCAAAGGCTCATCAAGGACACACTATTGAAAAAATGTGTGCAGAATGCGTCGAATGTTCTGGAGATAAGTAAGTATGTACGTACCGATGATATACGTGCCGTGTGTGGTGTTACATTTTATTACAAATGAATTCATAGAGAGAAATACCTGGAAATATTCTGTCTATTCATAGTAGGAGGCTAGTCCTAGGGATGTGGAAAAATATCCAATATTGTTTTTTTTTTCGATATACCTATCGATATTTTTGGGCGATATTAAATATTCCGATATATCGATTGATAATATGCAGTGTCTAAAACGTATCGAAAACGATAATTTAAAAAAATAGTTTTTGAATAATTTTATGATAATTTCAATATTTAAATAACATTAACAGTTTTTTTTTATTATTATTATTTGGAGGATTACAGGAATTATTTGTTAAGATTTGAAATTACGTACTTGATGATTTTACGTAGATGTGATAATATACAAGGTGTTACAAAAATACCCCTAATGCCGAATATGGTATATAGGGACCATCAAACTAAACAACTTTTACTATGGGACCAACTCTGAAATCGTGAAAAAAAATCAGCTGTTTCATACATTTTGAAATTTTCGATTTTAATTTTTGTATGAAACAGCTGATTTTTTTTCGCGAATTCAGAGTTGGTCCCATAATAAAAGTTGATCAGTTTGATGGTCCCTATATACCATATTCGGCATTAGGGGTATTTTTGTAACACCTTGAATAGTGATATTATTGAGCTAAAACACTAAAAATTAAATACAACATTATTTTTTTAAAATATTACCGATATATCGAAATGGGTTTCGGTATTTTTGAAAATGTCGACATATTGATATTTTTTTCACTTTGGGCATCCCTAGCTAGTATAATCATTAATTAACCAGTCGGTAATATATAAATTCGATTTTTTGGTCGTCTTCTTCTACTTCAGCTTTGAGTTACCCTCTGCTGAGTGTAGGCCTGAAGGCCATATAATGTGTAAGCTTCCTTATTTGTCGCTCTTCTTTCCAGTCTTGGGCTTTCTGCAGCTTGTTTTTATCCGTTATTTTAGGGATGTCATCAGTCCATTTAGCTTTCTGGTGGCGAACGGATCTGGTACTGGTCTTCGATTTTCTGGTACCCGTAAATTCTAGATATTGCAGGACTGGTTCCTTTTAAAGGAATGACTGAACCAACGATAGCGATTAAGATTTCACTCTACCATGACTATGACCATCAGCCATTTTTGACGTCCCCACTGCAGGGGCACAGGTATTCTTAATGGGTGGATGAGAAGGATGGGCCATAAACCACCACGTGGGCCTAACCTAACGCGGATTGGTGAGTGTTAACGACTGCAAATGCAGCCGGGACCAACGGCTTAACGTGCCTTCCGAAGCACAGAGGAGCTCTAGATGATAAATTTTTGGTCACCCATCTAATGACCAACCCTTAATTAAATAGCTGTTGAATGTTTCCTTTCAATCCTTGCCATCATCAATATTTAAGGTACTACCCTCTTCCACTTCTTTTTTTTCACCCTGTATATTCGTGTAATATATCTATTCATCCCATGCTTATGCGCTGTCAGTTAGCCACATCAGTGATCATTGTTATGTATAGTTATAATTAGCGTGGGACGAGTTAAGGTACAGCAAATGGACCAAAAGTCATGGTCAGTGTTCAGTTGTTATTTAATTCTACATATACGAGAATTTTATTTTAATTTGTAGTTGCTATAAAAAACTAAGTAAACACCGTCTAGTCGCGACGATAACATTTTATTGAGCGTGATCGATCGCATTGATTATGTTAATTTAATTAAATTATTATGAACTTTTTTATTTTTAACTTGTACTTATCAGAAATTATTAATTCTTTAGTAGAAATTATACAGCTATACTATAATATTACAAATGCGAAAGTCCCTTTGTTTGTTTCTTTGTTACGCTTTCACGTCTTAACTACTTAACCGATCATCATGTTTGCATACACGTTGTCAGGGGTACAGAGAAGAACATTGGGTACGTTTCATCCCAAAAAAATAATTGTTCCCGAGGGATAGCAAAAAAACTTTGTCGCTAGTAGAGCTATAATCCGCGCGCGATGAGAATGGATCCTTGTCAAACTGAGACGCGCCCGATACGCCGGCCAACCACAGGGATAGGTATCCAAAAACACGGTGTCACGCATCCGAGGTGAGGGAACTTGCTGAAGCAACTTCAATTAAGATAACAAATACACAATTAGATGATTAATCAAATTAAAATTAACTAATTGGTCAATTTTCGATTTTCTTTGACTAGGTTCCATTGCATTCTCATCGCGCGCAGATTACACTTAACGAGAAACGTAAACTCACATTTAATAGATATATTCAACATTCGAAAATTAATAGATTATTTGCAATAACATGATAATTTGCAGCTTACACAAATCTTGGTCAATAAATAATCTATTGCTAAGCACGCAAGCAATTGACATTAAATTATGAAGAATGATATTAAAGGACTAAGATACTTCTTATAAAATACTTCAATAATACATAATGTTTCGAGAAACAAACATAAAATGTATTATCTAAAGGCTAAATACACAGCTGGAACTTTTTTGTATAATAGCACAATCGTGTTGATCTAAATTATTTAATGTGATATGATAAGTTCTGAAGCTCTCTTTATTAAGAGTTTCTCTGACATATTTCAGTCGTTTAAATTAATCATTTCAGTAAATTGAGCATGAAAATTTCAATATTACTAATGGCTTTAGAATGTACGAGTCACACACGAAGAACACGTACTCCAATATAAATGGTAGTTGATACATTAAAATCTGATGCAAGAGGGGTAAGGATTAATCATAAGGTATCAGTGACTCAATAGGCTTTCATTAGACGTTTATAAAGAAAAAAGCGGACAAGTGCGAGTCGGACTCGCCCACCGAGGGTTCCGTACAAACTCGATGAATGATTACGTACTTTAAAAAATGTGGAACAAAATAAAAATAAAATAAATATATAAATACATATTTTGACAAGATCACATACATTGCTCCAATTCCAAAGTAAGTAGCTAAAGCACTTGTGTTATGAAAATCAGAGACAACGGTGGTATCACAAACACCCAGACCTGAGCCAATATAGAAAACTTCGTTTTCTAAATTGACCCAACCGGGGATCGAACCCGGGACCTCAAAGATAGCGACACCTTGAAAACCGGTGTACAAAGCCACTCGACCACGGAGGTCGTCAAAGAAGTAGGAATAAAAGAAGTACCTAATATATGAAATTAGGTATTCACTTGACTACCGATTACCTGCACCTACCCAAAATGCCAATATAATTTTACGTCTGCAAAAATAACTTTGTTTTTCATAGTGTTTGTATAGATGACAAAGTTATATTTGCGATTTTGGAAAATGTGCTATAGCTCTGAAACTGCTAAATATATTTCATTCAAACCAATTTTCGTTGAAAGTGTTTATTAAGATCTACACCATATTTTTTTTTACATTTTTCACTCTCTTAGTTTAAAAGTTAGAGGGGGGCAACACATTTTACCACTTTGGAAGTGTAAATCTTTACTAGAGTAGAGACAATATGAAATTATTGTAACGCAACATTTTGATTCACACTTTTGCAGTTCACAGTATTTCAGTGACTCAGTGCATGAAATAACCTTGGTGCTTTTAAATATCAGAGAGTTTAAATAAACGGAATTTCCTCAAGTAAAATTTGCATTAGCATAGCAACTACTTATTCTATACATCTACGAATAAGTTAATGCTTAAAATAAATTAGGGTTGATATAAATGGGGAAACTTCTCGAAAGATTCATCATTATTCTTATTTACTACTGCAAATATATCATACGAATAAATAGGATTCTCAAGAAGAACACGGCTAACATTAAGTCTATAGTTACGTAACGTTTCGTAGACAGAACATTATGTATGACAACTCGACAATAACACAGATAAACGCGATAAGATATAGAATAAAAATATATCGCAGTAAGTAAAGTACACATAAGTATAAGAAAACAAACAACATAGTAGAGGGTGATGTTTCGTTTTGAGACGTTACATAACAAATTCATATTATGTTTTCACAATAAAACAAGCCATTCAATGATACACATAATTTAACAGAATATTTATAATAATAAAAACAAGTAAGTAAGTATCAACATTTATCACTTACCAAAATCGGTCGTAAATACGTAAAATTAATTACGTGCTTATTTATAAAATTAATTACAGTTTTTATAGAACTTGGGACTAGTTTCACGATATTTTAATCCTTTGGTTGTTTGCCAACCATTTGCATATTATTATGTCTACTTTTTTTGTTTGTCCGTATTTTACCGTCTACTTAATGTATCAGTAGGGTACTGAATAATAAAAATTGTGTTACTTCAGTGTGGAGTCAATATCAAAATAAATTGAAAAATGATTCGAATTTCACAGTTAAGATCATTTTACACTCACGGGACAGTTAACGGGCATTTCTATTAAAAGCCAAAGGTAAATTCATTCATGTTGTAAGAAAAATACGAGACTGTACAATGCTACGCAACTCGCATATTTAAAAAAAATCTTTACATAAACTTCTCTCAGATTAAATAAATTCAGATTTTCTCTATGCAAAATTCGGAAATAAGAGGTAGGGAACGGTATTTTTTTACATTTTTCATCAAAAGTCGAAAACTATGCGGCCCAAAAAAAAAGTTTGAACATGTGCAAGCAGCGCTCTTTCATATGATAACCCCCCATATGCCCTCACTCACTTTGAATTTTTAAGACCCCCTTTCAGTCCCTGTTGCAAAAAAAGAGACAAATCAATGTGGAACGGACGTCTCGTGATCGCGTCTTCCAGTATAATTAGACTGCAAATAAAAGCCAGTTAAAGTGTCTGAAGGGAGTAACACAATTAGATAATTACGCTTTAAACAATAACAACAAACAAACCAGTCAATGTATAGGAATTAGGTCAAACCCGAGATATAGCTACAGCTGTGTGCAACAAACAGCTGACGACCACTGAGTGTCAATGCCCTTTCACAAACGAGGACGTCGACCCTAGAGCTACTACTACACCCTATTCGGCGCAGGTGAACTGGGACGATATTTATCTTATACTAAAGGCTTTATTTTAAAATGACGACCTCCGTGGTCGAGTGGTTTGTACGCCGGTTTTCAAGCTGTCGCCATCTCCTAGGTCCCGGGTTCGATCCCCGGCTGGGTCAATTTAGAAAAACTAAATTTTCTATATTGGCTCAGGTCTGGGTGTATGTGTTTACCACCATTGTGTCTGATTTCTGTAACACAAGTACTATAGCTACTTACTTTTGAATCAGAACAATGTTTGTAATGTTGTTTAATATTTATACATATATTTATTTAACATTTTGTGACATTTTTAAAAATGACTGAAATGTGTTTTTTTTTCGAAAAATTTCGAAATCTGGCCTGAAAAAAATCTATATAATTATCAAACCTGTTCAAAATTTCACGAGAATCGGTTGAGAAATGCGACATGTAGGGAAGAACAAACGGACAGACAGACATACGAAAGCATTATTTACCAAGCTAAAGCAGAGACGCTTCACGCTAGCTCGGTCAATTAATACAATAGAAGTAACAGGGTTCCAATTCCAATAAATCGTGCCATATACTCTACAAACAAATATAATATGCTCGCAATCGCTATGTATATAGTCTTAGTCCACTTCTAGCCAAAGTCACACTGAAATCTAGTTAAACTTTTAAAGACAGCTAAGCCTTAGCTCACGACACAGTAACAGTAGTAATAAATTCAATGCAATCAAAAATAACGGAAGAGAAAAACAAGAAACTGCGAGAAAATTAACGGTTGTGAAGTAAACATTAGTGGAAAATTTTAATTATCTCGTTAATGACAAAGACGATTAGGAACTTCTAGTGCCGAAATTATCAAGTCGTGGAGTGATTGTAAACAAAGTGGGCCTCCGTTCGTTACGGAGAGCACGTACGCACGCACCCTGCGCAGGGACCGAGGCGCATGGCCTCGCGCCGCGCCGAGCGGTTTGATTGTGGCATTGAACATCACCAAATCAAATTGAACTCTATTGCCATTGCACTCTATACAACTAAATCGGAAAATGTTTATTCTATCGATTACAATACAGATTCTCGAATTATGTTAATGTTCTGTTATATATCGAATTTCGTTCTGTTAATACCGTGGCTCTTTCTACAGAAGATAGAATTGAAGAATTGAAAAATCTAGAACTCTAACCTGATGTACACACGACAGCACGTCAGGTTATACAGTTAAACTGAGAAAACAGTACTGAGAAAACTTTTATTACGTAGGGCATAAAGGCGATCTCAAGGTCAACATGTATAGTCTGAGGTGCCGCCGTCGTCTGTACACATATAAATACTTATATAATTAAAGTGTACTTATTTAATATTTTTCTTTGGTCAGATAACAAATAGTTTGTCTGACATTTGTATGATATCAAAAGCGGACAAACATCAAAAACCAAAACCAATCAAAAACAAGACTTGTCTAAGCTCATTTTTTTCAGTTTGATGGTCCCTATCTACCATATTTGGCATTAGGGTTTATTTTGTAACACGTTGTACATTGACTTCAAAAATAAATAATTAAATTAACATTAAACAAATATTAAAGGGTGCCCCCCTTAAACAGATTTTTTTGCCATTTTTATAGATAATGGTACGGAACCCTTCGTGCGCGACTCCGACTCGCACTTGGCCGGTTTTTTAAGTTTAAATTTGTAAATATCGTTACTTTATGGACTATTTCACTTATTTCTGTTAAAGCTGATAAGTTTCTTGCGCCCGTTCTTCTTATCAGTTAAAAAAGTCTGAAACGGGTGGTAGGAACATATAGACGATTCAAAAGTGCTTAATTATTAAGCTTATTTGAATAAAGAAATTTTGACTCTTGACTCTTGACATTATCCTTATCTTTAACATTTTATGAGAAAATAATATTGTAGTGTGTAAAAATCAAATAAACAGACAAACATAGAACCTCCTCCTTTTTTGAAGTCGGTTAAAAATCAACATAAAAACGAACTTCATCTGCCAGATAATTTTAAGGAGCATCCTAATAAATCCAAAGAGATGTGTAAATAGAAATGTGTGTGCATTAACAACTAGCCAGCCAACCGCGAGCGACGCAAACATTATTTTCCATCGGTCACCTGACGCCATTTTTATCATAGGAAAATCAATATTGACATCTATTTATATTGTTAACGCTTCGTGCGTTGAATGAGCAATAACTTATTTATGTTATAAATACTATTTAAATTTAGGTGATTTAGTTCTCTTTACACAGAAAGGGCAAGATATATCCGCTACCTGCGAAGTTACTAAGTTGTTATAAAAGTAAAACTCGCATTTAGTAAAAGCCTTCGACTGAAAAGTTTTGGGTCACAGAAAGTTATATTGATTGTTCTCATTATAAATGTTTGAAACAGAAATCTGAAAACAAAAACTAATTTATCTACTAATAAGTAGGTTACACCTGAAACAACCGTGCCAGTTTTCAAAATTCACACAATCAACTTGTACTTTAAATAATTAAAGCTAATACTTAGTAACACAATGAATTATACAATTGTTTCTTGTTCTTGTATTTATATGTAGGTATATGAGATTGTATTTATCAAAATAAACAACAAGTCTAAATTTAGTCAATACTTTCACGGATTTGGCACAGAGAAACGAAAACATCATTGCCGTAATTACGTCTGCTGTTAGACTCATATGTATGTATAGTAATGTAAATATTTTCGTGAAATGCACAGGCAGCTTTTTTATAGGGTCACCTTATTTCTTTGATTCTAAAATGAAGACCTCTATCTCAAAAAGAAAAACAATATTGTCTTTACAAGAAATGTTTAAACGAAAAAAAATGTTAACAGGTTACGTTTAAAGAAGCAGTATTTTCGTTGACACCGATCGTAATCGGCATTCTAATCAATAGTTAAAGCTAAAGTAAAGGATCTCTGTATTAAACCTAACCGAAACGGTAACGAACGATTTTATCATCCACTAGCGCCAGTTTTGGCACATTTTACTAGCGTGCATGTCAAAAAAAAAACTCGCTCCCATTATCACTAGTGTTACAGACAGATTACTTACACTGATATACTAACGGACGGATAACTATTCTATTTTATTACGTCGCAATAAGTTTCTGACAGATTTAGTTTACCAAATGATTTCTAATGCTGATAAATTCGACTTACATGTCTTGAGTGATTCCACCATGACTGTGTTGTCGTAGCCGTAGCTACGGCTACGGATGTCGTGTAGCAAACAATTTGATTAAAGTTTTTTGTTATTATAATCTTTATTGCGTAGCTGTAGTACGGCTACGGATGTCGTGTAGCAAACAACTTAAGTTTTTTGTTATTTATTATCTTTTTTGCGTAGCCGTAGCTGCGACTACGGATGTCGTAATAACAAACAACTTCATTAGTGTTTTTGTTACTAAGGCTACGGATGTCGTGTAGCAAGCAAACAACTTAATAATGTAAGTTTTTTTATTGGCGGCGCGGTGCTAGTGTAGGCTCTCTCGGTGCACACTTAAGTTTTTTTGTTATTTATAATCTTTATTGCGTAGCTACGTGCTACGGCTACGGATGTCGTGTAGCAAACATCTTAAGTTTTTTGTTGTTTATAATCTTTACCGATAACATTCATTGATTAACGTTACTGGTTACTGGTGAAGTTAAGATCTAGAGGTGATGGGAAGTATCCTTTATCCTAACAAATGTCACAAAATATAGTGGTGGCCACATTATTAAAGACGCCAGACGATTTTCATGCAAACAATGTAACTTTGAAGGCTTGGTTCTCTGGTTGTGATATATATATTGAATATCTTACACGTATAAACTCACATGGAACGGCAGGTAGCATGTATCAAACAAATATAAAAACAGCGTTTTTAAAAAAAAACCTTGAAAAAATCTTTCAAAATTAACAGCTCTAAAAAGCAAGAAATCATATTCAAACTGCGGTTCAGCCGTCTTCGAGTGATCTGTGGACATACATAGTGGTTGGCCACATAATTAAGGACGTCCAGTTGATTTTGATACTAACGAGGTAACCTAGAAGCCATGGTTCTCCGTTAGGGATTAATCGAGCTGTGATCTCATTATGGCCATCCAGAGAGCGAATGGAGGAGATCCAGATCATCTTTATGCCATTTTTGCGGTTTTTTAACGTATCACAACTCTTAAAATGTTGATCAGATCAGTTGGGTGTGTATAGCGATTTGAATCTCCTCCATTCACTCCCTTGATGGCCATCATCAGATCACAGCTCGTTCAATCGAAGGGGGAGCCAATGCTTCAAAGTTACCTCGTTTGTATGAAAATCGACGTCCTTAATTATGTGGCCACACTATATGTTAGGTTCTCTTAATTATATTTGTTTGATACATGTTAACTGCCATTCCATGTAAGTTTATACGTGCGACCGTGCGAGATATTCAATATTTCTATCACAAACATCAATCACAATTTTCTCATTGTACACGCACGATCTCTAAGCTATTGTTCTACTGTATATTCTGCTCCGTAAAAAGTGAAGTTGGATATCACGTGAGATCGGAGACAGTAGACACAACAAAGATATGTGACTGCGCTAATTGAAATGGTCTCTCTGACTCACATGCGTTGGTGCCGTGAAGCAAACTATATTAATATCTATATGTATTATCGGGCTGGCGCGTATGTAATATTAATATGCAATTGTCCTTGTTTAAGAACTGTATGGGCCGCAATTGAATTGTTTGTTTCAAACCGTGAGTTCACGTTTGGAATACGTGAACATCCCTTCTTTCTGGTAAAAAATCTTAAATAACTAGGAACCACCACTCGTTAGCTATTTCCGTTACCAGACCGTAGTACCATGTAGTACGAATCAAGTAGATCCTCTGAAATCTGAATCAGCGTAAAATGAAATATGATCTCTCTAACATTGATTGAAATTATTTGAATTCAAATCTCTTCTGGTTATTGCACTTTGAATTTAAGAAAATTACATCCGGTAATCAAATAATACTATTCCAATATTATTTGGAATGGATTTTTCCAACAGACAGACTATGCAACTAAACTTGCACATCACAAACAAAAACGGGCGATACCAAAAATTGCTTTAGTTTTGGAGAAACAAACATGATTATGAAAACGAGACGAGACTACAAGACTTGTAGCGATTGCATTTCCTGTGACCTAGCTGCACTAACTAATCTAAGTAGTTACCCCCTTACTAATGAAGATTGTATTACAGATGTATTTGCATAACAAATGTATAGTGCTTTGTCCCTTTCTTTTTTATGTTAAATGTTAAATAGTTTGACAGAGAGTAACTATTGTGTAACTATACATCTGCTATACAATCTTTATTAGTAAGTTGGTTAGCCTAATGGCTTCGCGGACCACTTCGAATGCATTCACGAACCGACCGATAAGATAAGGTTCTCTAATCTAGAACTTTGTGATTATATTGTGATATTATAATAATCAAAAGAAAATAGGGGCCACGATATAGTTTTCTATACAAAAGAACTAACTTCTCAAAGGTATTTTTATGATAAATTCAATCTGATGTTATTTGAATTTGATATTGTTCGAAAGCTGTAATAGTCAACTTGCGGACAAATAACTAACATCAGATTGAATTTATCATAAAAATACCTTTGAGAAGTTAGTTCTTTTGTATGGAAAACTATATCGTGGCCCCTATTTTCTTTTGAGTGGTATATTTACTATCGCGAAGCCAAAAATATATTTTAAGAATCAATCAAGGAACGATCATTAACCGTGAAGATACCCGACTATATGCAACACCTGTATCAACAGTAATACATTAATATGCGATGAAGTCATGTAGAGGGGAGCACACATATTACGTGACTCATGACATTACATGTACCCTACCAGCTATCTTTTCACTAACTATAAACTATGCTTGTATTTTTAGTGATTAATAAATGTTAAATTTAACTCAATAGTGCGATTCGCTATGAGGGTTTGCATTTAACTGACCAATCTGGATTTAAAAAGTTGCATCTGAATTGCCAATTTGAATATGATAAAGCTAAAATCTAAGAACTATAGACTGATATTACAACGTTAGCTATTTTAGTTGCTGATTGCTGACCGTGCGAGTCAAATAGGTCCACTGAATCAGTGAGAATGAAGTGTTCTGTAAGCAGGAACTAAAGCTAAGCGACATTAAATGTTAGGAACGTTCTGACGAAAAGCAAGATTTACGCAAGAGTGAATCTACGTCACGAACTAAACTAGGAATGCAATCCAATAGGGAACGACAGATCCAACAGTAGGACGAATTAAAGCCAAATCACATCGCTCCACTTGCGTCAAAACATTAAGATCCCCTTAGGAAACCAGCGGACGTCACGACAATGTTTTTGTTGGTCACGAATATGTCGCCTTTTAGACAGAACCACTCCTCAGTATAAAGTCAAGGAGACACAATCAATATATTAAGGAAAGTGTATAATGTGCGTACCGCTAAATTTCGAAAAGGAGTCCCAGAACGATCAAGGGAATTATATGGTGTGCTACCACACCTCTATCCCCCATCCACGAAGAAGGTTCCCGTTTTTAGCTGAAGGGCGTGCTTTAAAGATATAAGGGTCCTCCAGAAATTTCTACTACAGTCGAGAACATGCGAGAGCATTCCACAACATTCCAGAACATCCCGGATAACAAAATGAGAAATGTTATTGTTTCTATAAACATATACTAGCTGTGGTACCCGGCTTTGCTCAGGGCCAGAAGCCAGGTACCACAGCTAAGTAAACTAATAACAATGACAGTGCGATTACGTAGTTGTAACTAAACATGATAAAATATTAGATAGACATAGGCACTGTTTGGCGAGGCGCCAGTTGCTTTCGCCAGGTCATTCTCTCAAGAAAGCTGCCTGGAATAGCTGACGCAATTGGTCTAGCGATGTATGTAATCAAAACTACGCGTGTCATACGTCCGCGCTCGCTGATAGCTGAGCCAAAGTGATCAGCGACCGAAAATACTTATGAGTATATCAACTAATACACTTCGTCGGTAGCTAGCTCTGTCCTTTCATTTCATTACACAGTTTTCGTGATTCAATATTGTAAAAAAAAAGTTCTTTAGAAAATTGTGGTTGAAAATTGATATGAGGTAGTCATGCTCTGAAATTCACTTTATGCGGCACTGACATAGAAAAAATAGTTTAAACGTTTCATACTTCATGGTTAACATAATGAATCATTAAAGAAAAAAATACGGATTTAGATATAGTTAAAGAGACTTCTTATTGGCTAAATAAATAAGTAATCATTGATATTTTTACATTCGAGTTTTTTTTAAATAGTATTATTTAGTTACCTATTTTTTTTTGTTTCTTATATCCTTTTTTTCCAAATTATTCCAGGGCATGGTGTTGGTTATCAGTTCATTGTTTATTTACCATGAGTAGTTCATCGGCTCATTCTTTAGCGTGTAATCGTGTTTCCGGGTATTCTTCGTCGGATCAAATATTAGTATGCACGTGGCGACTTTTACGGTGTCATGTCTGTCCTGTTTGTTTTCGATGTTGACTTCCAACAATTCTTATTGATACTTATAAGTAGGTACTTAAAACATTGTTAAGTATAAAAATACATAAGCAGTACTTTAAAGCTGTAATATTTTGTTAGTGATCAACATGCCAGCCAGACGCTGCGGCTGCGGCTGCGCACAGTCGGCAAATTACAACCCAGATTCATAACAGAAGCTAAAAGTAGCTTGCCTTTTGCCTATTAAAAAAATGGGTTACGATACAACTTAAAATATTCTTGTGATATTTTTTGCAGACTCTATTTATTATTATCTAATCCATTAATTATATATCCATTTTGAAGGCTTTAAACACTTTAGGTTGATAAAAATTAAATAAACATCATGTTCTTGAAAAATATCTAAATTGGAGAGAATTATTAAATTCTAGATTAGATATATAAGTACTTACTTACAATTTAACTGCAGAACTAATAAGTAATAAAAAATACGTTTATATGTAATAATTGATAAAAGTAAATGCCGTTGAGATTGGATTATTTACAACCGTTGTAATATGGTAATTATCTACTTATAGTATTTATGAGCGCCAACCACAACGCAACTGCGCAGTTGAGTTGAGTTATAATTGGCTCAGAGGAAGGAAAACCAGTGCTGTCGATAAAATGTTACCAGCTCTTACTTTATTGTTTCCATAATGTGCGGATGTGATTGTTTTCAATAATTCTATATTCGAAGCGCTCATGGCGGAGCTTGACAGACTGACCACGTTTGTTAAGCAGCACTCGGTCCGGCCAGGTGTCGGATGGGTGACCGTTAAGTGGCATTACAACTGAGCGCTCGCGTGCACGTTAAACCATCGTTCCCGGCTGTTGTCATCAGATAACAGTCGTTAAGCCAAGTCAGAGGCCTTATAGGCAGCTTGATAAACTCTAACACCAGAGATGGCCACTAATCCTCATACGATAAGAAGAAGAATAATTCTATAAATAAATTAAACTTGACTACTTTAGTTTGATATAAAGCCTATAAATAAAATCGCAAAATAGAAGTGTTATCGTAATGGGCAGACAAATAAATGATCCGCCAATGATTGCATTCATTTTATAGAACAATTAGGGTTCCGTAGACAAATATTTTCATCAAACTTATACGTGCGGGGTCTATAGATCGGTCTTTAAAAATGACATAAAAGTCTTTTAACAATTTTTTCTCAAAGTCAACCGTTTCGAAAGATTTACACCTCCAAAGTGGTAAAATGTGTCCCCCCCTCTTACTTTTAAACTAAGAGAAAGAAAAATCTAAAAAAAAAATATGTATTAAATCTTAATAAAGACTTTCAACGAAAATTGGTTTGAACGAAATATATTTAGCAGTTTCAGAGCTATATCACATTTTCCAAAACTGCAAATATAACTTTGTCATTTATACAAACACTATGAAAAACAAAGTTATTTTTGCAGACGAAAAGTTATAGTGGCATTTTGGGTAGGTGTAGGTAATCGGTAGTTAAGTGAATACCTAATTTAATATATTAGGTACTTACAATACTTTTATTTTTACTTCTGTTCCACATTTTTTAAAGTACGTAATCATTCATCGAGTTACGGAACCGTCGGTGGGCGAGTCCGACTCGCACTTGTCCGGTTTTTTCTTATATTTAAAATATACGGGGGCGCCACAAAACTTTGCCACACGAAGGGAAAGTACCTTAAATATTGAAGGTAGCTGAAAGAAGACTTCATTTTGACTTTAAAAAATAATTGGAACTGCATTCAAAGATATTGTATCGAATCGTATGGAATTTTTTAAATGTTTGAATGCAATCTTAATTATTTTTGTATAGAAAAAGTGTACTTTCAGTAAACTTTCTCTATTTAATTGTAGGTACTGTATTTTCCCTCCGTGTGGCAAAGTTTTGGGACACCCTGTATATTTTGCAACCTGTATTTATTATGAACTAGGTGTATAAATAAATATTTGACAACATCACATACATTGCTCCGATTCCAAAGTAAGTAGCTAAAGCACTTGTGTTATCGAAATCAGAGACAACGGTGGCATCATAAACACCCAGACCTGCTGAGCCAATACAGAAAAGTTCCTTTTCTAAATTGACCGAACCGGGGACGAACCCCGGGATCTCAGAGATGGCGACACCTTGAAAATCAAGCCACTCGACCACGGAGGTTGTCGAGAGGTAGGTATATGGTGTGTATGTTTATTTAGAAGATGTTTCGATCCGTTTTTATCCCACCGCGCTGCCGATGCCGCACTGCGCAGTTCGTATTTTGGTTGAGAAATAACCGACACATGGCAACATAGATCATATACGCCACAATACTAGAAAAGTATACTTCATTGCGATTATTTTTCCACAAGAAGTCACACATTGTCGAAAACAAGTTGGAGTTACGTCGTTTTAGCACAACGTGGCACAACCTTGACCGTCGGCGGGCGTAAACATTTGCCATGAATAAATTAAGATAACATTAGGAAAAACAAGTCCTATAAAAAACCAATTTAACAGTGTCTATCTATGAAACTACTTTGACCAAGTTCTTATAAACAATATGAATAATTATACACATCACTATACGTATAACTGTCTGTGGTTAAAAGCATGAGTCAGCTTTAAGCAGCCCTTCGTAAAATATAGCTAAGGGCCCTTACACATGGCGACTTTTTGCAGCGATATAAACGCGCGTTCGACAGCCGCGCGACTGCATCGCGACACCAGCGATCTCGATTAGTATCAAGAAATAGTGTAAAGGTAGACGATTCGCGACCGTATCGATGCTGCATCACGACTGAATCGCGACTGTATCGCTGCAAAAAGTCGCAATGTGTAAGGAAAGGCCCTAAGCAACCATCGCAAATGCCTAATCGTGCGTGACTAAAGTTGACGTAGCCTTTAATTGTAACAGTATTATAGATAAACTTAACGTGGGTTTTCAAAAGCACATAACTAAAACAAGGCGCTCGCAGTTAAATGTCAACTAAACGCTTTTAACAATAACCAGCCCTTCATAATGATAACGAACGAAAATTATCTATTTTGCTTTATCATTAAAACAACAACTATAAATACGAGTTTACGACTCCAAGTTGCGTAAAAAGCATGAAAAATTAGTATTGTTCATAGACAATAGATAGGTCACCTTTTTGACACGATTTTCGTGACTTTGGAGAGAATTTATGTGAAACAAATCTTGCATTTTCATGACAAAAAAACGGTCAAGAGCAAGTCGGACTCGCGTACCGAGGGTTCCATGCCAATGGTATGGTACCATCATTCTGAAAAACTTTGGAGATAAGGGGTTCCCCCCTTATATTATCCCCCCGGTATAATATAAGGGGGGAACCGGAAAACTATGCGGCCTAAAAAAATGTTTGAGAATGTGCAAGCAGCGCTCTTTCATAATGATACCCCATATGGCCTAGTAACCTCACTTCGAATTATCAAGACCCCCTCTCAGTCCCTGTTGCAAGAAAATATAAATATTTTCATTTCTCTCTTATTTACAAAACAGTTAGGCAAATGTCATCTAAAACTATTCTAAATTTCAAGTTGATAGCATTAGTAGTTCTCGAGATATCCAGCTGTGACAGACAGACAGACTAAGCCGCACCATAAGGGTTCCTTTTTAACATTTTGGTACGGAACCCTAACGGAAACGATCGTCTAATCAGGCTAATGCCCACGATTAGTATGTGAAGACGTGTTAACGGTAACGTTAGGCCAACCATTGGACAGAAGCCAGAAGGTTCATTTGCACGTGGTTCATTCACTTGAACATCACGTACCTCACCTATCATAGTTTCTTTACTCACTACGGAAAACCAGAATGGTTTCCTGGATATATTTAACTATCTACAAAAAGATCTCGCTGGAATTCCATTAGACCTGGTGAATAGTTTGCTAAAGTGAACCGATCTAGCTCTTCCATGCGATGTAGGCGAGTTAACCTTGGGTTATCGCAGGACAGGTCTCGTTGCATGACTACCTAACTATAAATCAAGCGTGACTAACTATAAATTAAAAAATATGACGAAATACTATAAAAGTAAATTTATCCACTGATACTGTAAATGCAACCAATACCAAACTAAAATGAAATTCAAATAGATTTACTTTCATTATTCCAATTAATTTAACATTGTGGATTCTTGCAGAATATTAAACTGACGTTTATTTAACCATCGATGTTATATCACTGGCATGTGGCCTTCGACTTAAAAATGATCTCCCACTTGAACTTCCCGTCGAGATTCCGATAAGACGAGCACCTAGCGAGATTGAAGTAAAATAGAAAGGTACCCAGAAAAACATCCAAGGAATGAACCTAAAAGACAGCTAATGGACTAGGGTCTGCAGCAAATGAGTTCACCTAATCGTGAAAAAATGGAGAAACGAGATGCTTCGATGTAAATAGATGTAATTAAAATACTTTACTCGCATTTATAGGAGTGTCTTGGTGAAGATTGCGAACCAGCAATGATTCTCGTGGTTAGTTAGACGCATATTACTTTCAATTACCGATAACATTTTGAAAATGTTTTGTATGCTACAACCTCGTTTTAATCTCAGCCTTGATGATTTTAGTGGTTTGCAAATAGATTTTTACAGTAAATAGGACGGGTTTCACGGAAAATTTTCTAAATTACTCCAGAAACATACAATTTCGAACGCATTACGTGATTTAGGATCTAATTAAGTTGACAAGAAACATGTCAGTGAATTAAAATCCATCTCAATTTTCTACGCTTGTCGTATAGATAGATACGATTTTGTTATTAATTTTGCTTAAATTGCACGATGTCATATTACTGCTGCGTAAATCAGTTTTGATTACAGAGTTAAGCAAAGTGGAATGATGGATGTGGTTTATGTAAACCATAATACGACCGAGGGAGATGTCGTCGGAGCGATGAATAATTTGAGCAAACATTATGTAGTTGGGAAAGTAGAAAGAGTTAACTTGAAGAGAAAATAAATATTATTTTATTATTATTGTAAATTAGGTCGTGAATAAAGTCAGCTAACTGCTGCGGAGTAGGAGTACAGGGTACAGGCGGTAAACATAGGGCAAACACGGTCCAACTGTCCCCCTAGTAATCCCGCAGAAATAGCTCGTCCCTGATGCTATTATTATAACGTTTTAGGTCCCATTACGAAAGATGTGGGCTTTATTTATAGGAAACATTAATATACAATGATAAACTAATAACAATCGAGAAACCTCTACCAGTAAAAAAATAAATATCCAGAAGTATCATAATTTTCTAAAAAAACTGATTTCCAACCTAAGTTAAGTTACCTATTAAATTAGACAGGCAAATCCTTTGTTTTGTTTTCTTTTATACGTTGCGCTACGAGCATTTTCCAAAATAACTTATATTTTCAGGTAAACAAAATGGATGTATCAAGAGTGAAATAAATGTGTAATTATGATAACAAAAAGTGTTGCAACAGAACGCACGTAAGTGATACAGAATCGTTTTATTCATTACGGTGCTAAGCACCGGGTGCTTACATGTGCAAGAGTAGTTTTTGTCACAAAGAACGTTAAAATGTATGCAACTGACAACCGTTTGCAAATTGTGGGGTACCTATGTTGGGAAAAGGGCATGTGAGCCGTTAGCCAGTACTATATATTCTCACTAGGAAGGATCCCATTGTATTAATTTTTTATCACTTTATTGGATCAACAACAAAGTGATAAAAAATTAATACAATGGGAATTAATCCATGATTACAGCTTTCAGACCCTAATAGATATCACCGTAATTGACGACCACCAATTCAATACCTGTATTGATTACATTCCTTACTTAATGAAAATTGTGGTATATAAACTAAAAGTCACGAAACCTAAAGGAGAAAGTACACGTAGCTAATGTAAGCTAACGTTCTAGTAGGCAATTAAACTAATATGCACTTGACAGACGTTGAAAGGCCCGGAGCTTTGACCGGGCGGTGGTGGCGTGTTCGCGTGCGTCAGCGGTTTTTAGTTTGCACAGAAATAGCACAATCTATGAAACTTTGGCATCGCCCGCGCAGCAGGAGACACGCTCCTAATTTCGACGCTTCGTATCCGGGTGAACGAACATAAAATATACATACAGACAAATGCTCTTACCTCGGTACATCAGGTTCCAATTTCTCGTAACCATCCGCTGATCGAATCTTCTAATTTAGTAGAGATAATAAACAGAAAGCGCACGCAGTATTCCGACTTGTTATCACGGAAGGAAATTATAGAGTGGTGAACACGCAATTATGGCGGTGGGATTGATTACCTGTAACGAAAGGAAAGGTGTGGATAACATCACGTTGCAAGTTTTACACAATTTGTTGAACTGTTTCAATTCTGAGGGCATTCCAAAGGTGAAACCCATTGGGATTATCCCGAAACGCGAACATGTCGCAGGTCCTAGCAAAGTTCTGAAATATTTAAATTGCCTCTAAAATAGAGAAGGAAGCAGATCATTAAACCATAATAATTGACCCCTTTACTAATAAATATTGTATAGCAGATGTATAAGTTACATAGTGTTTTGTCCCTTTCTTTTTAATATCGAACTTAAATAGTTTGACAGAGAGTCACCACTGTGTAACTTATACATCAGTAATTATGCTACACAATCTTTATAAGTAAGGTGGTAAGTATATTTAAAAAAAAGAATATTTATGATTCGGTTCGGACTTGAAGGATTCGTAATTCCAGTTGAATAGATGATTTTTAACATAAGGTTAACTTTTCATAATATTTTTTCAGGACAGGCGACAGCAAGCAAAATTTTAAAATGTAAATCTGTCATGATATACGACAGAATCGTGGCGCGGGGTGCGTAAACGCATTTCTTCTTGGTTAACCCTAACCTTAAGGTTAGCTTAGCTACCCATAAAATAATAGGTACTAAGAAACTCTCGAATCACGTGTATTGTATCGCCAGTTACATGTATCGGAAGATTTTTTTATATTTGACAACAATCAACATCATATATTGCATCGAGAAAGTAGCTAAAGCAATGTGTTAAGGAAATCAAAAACAAAGGTGGTATTACAAAACCTGATTCAATATAGAAACATTTCATTCCCAAAAATTGACCCAACCGAGGATCACGGAGATGGCGACATGTTGATAACCAGAGTACGAGCCACTCGACCACGGAGGTCGTCAAATAATTGTGTTTGTTGATTCGCCATTTATGATCTGCCTACGTGCTTCCCAGCATCCCAGCAATAAAGCCTGTTCTTACATATTAAATTGGCACTAATTTTCATCAGAAAAAACTTCCATCAAGACAAATTTATTTATAAGTCCGAACGGGAGCCCCGCACGAGTATGGTTATGTTTGACGCAAATTTAAAATGTATTGGGCAGCGGGCCAACAAGCAGGAAACCACTGAAACATTATTAATTTAAGTATTATATTTTGCCCTTCTTGCCCGTAGTACTTAGTGATGTTAAACTTCTTTGTTTCGTTAAAAGATCAGACAGTGTGTACGGGATTCAAATAATACAATACAAATGAACACACACAGTCAAATTCCCAATACCAAATCCAATTTCTTTTATTTTATATTTAATCGTATAATATCAACACCGGACGAAGATGAAGTGAAGAAGTCTCTTTGATATGCCTGTTAAAAAATACTGGGTAAAATACTCGAATTAATCGAATTCAGTCTATCTCAATGTTTCTGGACTGTACCTTAATATTATTAATTTAGAACTCGTACAGGAATCAAAAAATAAGAACAACTGGAAAACCTCGTGGTCTTTGTAAACATTGCAAAAATTGAGCCGAGGCAGACGGCGCGCGCGCACTGCCCCGTAGATAAAAATCCGAAATAGATTTGGCTAGGCGCCGCGAGTGGTGTGCTGAACAATGCTGGAAACTAGGTCGCCGATCTGTTTACTGTGTCAAAAATGCGAACTATCCGCCGTGGGTCCCGCCTCCACACATAGAGTAAACTATTACCGCCGAACGAGACCAAAACCACGTGCTTCCGTACAACTACGACGAATTCGCGAATTCAAAATAATTTACGCATACCTAATTATTTATCAACACAAACTAAAAAAGCAAGGAAGAGCTACATAAATTCGGTGCGATTACATTTAAAAATCCTCTTTCCGCGTCTATATTATTATCCAGGAAATTGCGAACCGACCTCGACTGATCATCGGTTCCGCGATAGTCGAGAAAGTATGGCTGTTTATCTTTTCGCAGACATTGGCTTGCAAACTATTTTATGTTATGCGACAATTTTAATAACTAACTCCATCACGAGAATTTCAACAATCTTTGCTATTTTGTGCAGGATAAGATAACCTACATTTTTCATTCTTTATTTTTCGCAGGACCAAATGATACAATTTATGAAGACGTCATGGCCACGAAAATTGTTTAAAAAGGATGTGCTCTATGAGCAGAGTCGCGAATATAGCGATTTAAGTGGTTCTCTCGTATATATTCTGATTGGTAGGTTGACCTACGCACCGGAAGGCGACCAGCCGGCGTGGTGACGGAGTTGTTTCAATGCCAACAGTTTGCATTGTTGAAAATTATAATGTGCAACGACCGATTCATTGAACTTCTGAATCTCCTGGCAACAATTTCTATACGGTTCGAGGTTCGAGATAATCATAAGTTAGATGATTTGTAAAAAATGATTCATACACACACTTAGGTAATAATGTGCTTAGGTACATCATGTAAAACTTGGCAAAAATCAATGCTAGTGCCAGGCTGCAAGGAAGGAAAGGGGTTTATTATTTCAATCTAATTATATAACGGTTTAAAACAAAAGCCTTTAACAACAATACTGGTTTACTGTTTGTTTCTTACTGTTTGTTGGTGTCGAAACCAGCAACCTTCATCATGTTATAAAGGTTGTTTTGACAAACTTCTCCTTGGGTAAGGTATATACACCTCATAAAGAATTGGCAAACAAATTCTCAACTGACAGGTTTACAATTACTCATTTAGGTATTTACAGTGTCTAAATGTCAAAATCCCGTAACAAGTAATTCGGACATCCAACTAAAATTTTCATTTAAGTTAGGTTTTTTTTTGCCATAAACTTGTAGATTTTCAGAAAAATCTCATTTTTCTGTCACCATTACACGAATCTTCAGAATTCGAGACAACTGTTAATATGATCAACATTATTGCATTGCTTCCAATACAGTAATGATTAATTACTCATTTTACTTGATCAACATTGTGACTTTATGCTTTTAGCACCATATTACGCAACAAATAAAGGCGTGCCGGAAACTACCTATATAAATTATACCACAACACATAATTAATTAAGCTCTTTATATTCGCTACGTTTATTTATGCGTTTATTTTCGTAACATACGTTGTCGTTGTCGGATTCGTTCAAAACTTGTTTTGACGCGCGCAGTTACCAGATTTACGCAACGATTTTATTTTTTTCATGCTGTTTACGCAAGAAATTCTATATACTTTGATTATAAAATAAAATAAAACGATGAAGAAGTTAAAACGCCCGAGGGACTGATAAGTCCACCCCTATTTTAGAGGTAGTAGTACTCTACATTTGACTTGACATGAACCTTTTTATTTAATTGTTTATCTTGGCATTATAATTTTAATTAATGAGTATGTACGATTTTATTAACACTGGTAAGTACTGTAGTATTTCCTATTTACTTGAATTGGAAATAGATGAAGATCATACAAATTTTAAACAAGTAAACAGACAAAAATTAACGACATAGCCGATGTGCAAAGAAAAGCGAATAACTGAAGTTATAATTGAAATGTAAAGAAGCACAGAAAAAGAAATGTAAACATTTTTCAAGTTATACTCATGATCATGATACGAAAACGTTTGGCTTCTGAAAGTATGCAAAATCGCCGAGATAATCCCGCGCGGTAGTTAACGGTCGTCACACGAGCACGCCAATATTTACTGACGCTAACAGACTGTCGCAGTTGGGCGTTTATGGGTCAAGGATTATGGTCGATTGGAAGCTTCACATTTGCCTCACACTCACGTACGCCTCATTGCTTCTTTCAGGAGCTCGTCACTACACTGTTGTGTCAGATTTTACGACTGCATTTCGAAGCATTTGAGAAAAAATAGCCAACAAAATCTGAATCAACGCATTTACCTTCCACACTAATAACATTTTCTCTAAAAAACGGGCTTAAATTAAATATTCAACAAGGAAACGTTATTGAAAATATTCGAAAAATTCCCGAGTGCCTATAATCTACGTAAGAATGTGCAATCACAGTAAAACATTAATTGTAGCATACGAGTATATCGGGTTCGATAACCTAGCGCTCGGTCAAACTGTCAAAGGTCCTTGTGATTGACAGGGATCTCATTTAGAAATAAAATTACCTCTGTTTAAATGCACCCCAAGAATCTCATAAAAATGTATGAGAGACCCAAGGATCAAAATTCAAGACATGAAAATTTGAAAAGGACAAGGAACTTCTATAAATCTAATAAAATCGGTCACGACATTTGTGTAAGAAATAATAATAACATTTTCATGTTTCTTCCTGAAAACTTTTTGTACCTATATGAAATGAACCTAATAAGCTTAGGAGGCACCCATCAGGCGAATGAAACACAAATTTTTAAAAGGTTACAAATTTTGAAATGCTGCTGTACTCGGTAAAACTTGTAAAATAACTTAATCGAATACATGTTAATAAACATTACTATTGCTTTTATAAATAATGTCGTTTGTTGATGGAAACTTTGAAAGCAGAGCGGAATAACTACAATATTTAAGTGAATAAGTGCTAAATAAAATTCGAACGTTGGGTCAATGTCATATGGCCTATCGATTGCGAATGCGAATCATAAACACTGAATCCACTTGTTCTACTTATGTGCCCCTGATAAAAGAATATGTATTTTTATATGCTGATGCCGAAGACTCTGCAAGCTCAGTGACAGGTGGCCTTAAAAGGGCCTCAATAAACTTTACAAAAAAATTGAGTACCTAGCTACATACAATAAAAAACATGATAAAAGTTAAAAGCATCGGGAAAAAACAACATCGTAGTATATAAAAAATCTGTCAAAAGCGTATTTAATAAAGTTAATGTAAACAATAACACGATTTTCAGTTAAGTTGCAAAAGCTAGCGTTTATTGCGTCAGAAAATTGCACAATTCCAGTTCAGAACAGGTCATACATTGCACGTAGGGTGCAGATTGAGTGGATTAATGTGTACAATTGAACTGGTTAATTCGATACAAGTTTTAGCACCTACTCGGGAGGAAAGTGCCTTGATCCCATTTTCATGATGGTTATTGTATTTTGATTTGAATTTGGTACAATAAACAGATTATATGGTAAAGGCATAGAGGAATTTATGTACTAATGGGTAAAGGGCGTCAGTCCCACCTATTGTATTATATTAGTATGTGGGAACAATTATTTCTGTCACCAAAGTTTATATTTGTCCCCAATTAAGTAAAGTATCGAGAAGCTCGACGGCGCGGTGGTTTAGCGCCTGACCCTGCGATTCGGAAGGCACGTAAGCCGCTGATCCAGGTGCATTTGCAGTTTAACACTCACCAATCCGCATTGGGCCCGCGTGGTGGGTTATGGCTCATCCTTCTTATCCACCCATAAGGAAGGCCTGTGCCCCAGCAGAGGGACGTTAAAAATGGCTGATGGTCAATTAAAGTATCACCTAATTATAATATTTATTCCCACCAAATATTTTAAACGGTTTCCAAGTCCGTATAATCAAATTAGGTGATGCAAATTATCTAAAATACTTAATACTTTATTTATTGCCTGATATGTCGCCAAAATAGTAGTTCTGTCGACAAAACAGTAGATGTGTCGACAAAACAGTAGAGACTATCGTCAAATAAATAGCTTTGTTTCTTAATTCAATGAAAGAGATATAATGTGCTCTTTTCATTTAACGTTCATTACTTGCCAGTGATTAAATTAATTATAGGTTAGTGACAGTATTGACATTTTATGATAATTCGATTCAGGTGGACAGATCTACTATATTTTGGAGACAAAATACCTTATTTATTTGATCATTAATTCATTAACGCGTGAGCGGCCGAATGCGGCCGGACAACAATAGAATATCTATTGTCTCATTTTCCGGGCCTTGACGGGTTTAAATGTGCATTTATTTGGTGATAGTTAAAATCATACCCTTGGTGTATTACATTACATCTTTTGGGTAGGTAACTACAGTTGATTGGCGTTTAATAGTTCGATTAACGTAAACGGAATACTGCCGTCTGCCGCCCCTATCTCATTGTACAATCCAATTTAGTTTAATTGGTTAAAACAATTTAAGACCAACGGGAAAAGAATAAACAGCTAACCAGCAGTTATCTACGCAGTTTCGGTTAGTTGATAACCTTTTATTTACCATTTCACAGAAGCTGTAAGAATTGTAAATTAAGGGAATAGGTAGGTTACTGCCCTAGTCTAGTTAAGGCAGAAGCCGTCGACGACTCGACGTAGACCAATGTACGGAGATTAGAATGCTGTAAATATAATAATGAGAAGTCTCAATCAATATAATCCCTCCCTTTTCTTTGTTCTTTAGTTCCTTAGAGACCTCAAAGAGAATTATTTTCTTGCGGAAAATGATAAACCAACACTTTATATTCTCATAAGTCATACTGTCATACCACTACTTGAGGCCTTGCAATAAGTTTAATAAAACCAGTTCAATCGAGTTATACATATTGTTCACTTAAAAGTAATAATACATATTATACTATACACCCAGACGGTACAGGTGTGAAACAATTGTGTCAATTTCTGCGACCTTACAATAGTTTCATGAATGAGAGGTCTTTCAAGACGACAATAAATGAATAGCTGTTGTAAAATTAACAAGGAGGCAAATAAATAGAAGAAAAAACACTATCATGACAGTCATGTTAGTCATTGAAACATACTAAGCGGAGAATATGATAAGCTTATTATAATACAGATACTCAATAAAAAGAAACAATACAATTTTATACAGATAAAGTTGGAAAAGCAATTAATGGAACAGGATCCGTCACATGAAATGATGATGACTAATGAGAGATAACAAATTTTCTCCTTCTTTCATCAGTATATTTGCAAGAGAAAAGATTACTGCCAAAATGCTAGTAACTTCAGGAACGTACGAGTAGGTCATTACACTACAGCCATAGCTATTAATAAAAAAAACTTTTAGAAGAAGGTATGAGTTAGCAACAAATTAGTTAAAACTTAAAATGCACTCATCTCAGACATAATCAAGTACAAGACATTTGATTGACAACATACAACGAAAAAATAAAATAGGTAGGTAACATACCTAGAAATAACAGAAAAACATCAAATACAGTTCTTAGCGTAGAATATTTCAGACTCAATTCACTTCAAGAATCAAGATACACAGAAGTACTTTGCTTTAATGATCCTTGATCAAAGAACGGTATGAAAAATTTGGAATATATTCGTATTTGACAATTAACATAAAACATTTAAGATCGTTAATTACAATAACTGACGATGAAGAAACAACCAAAAAATCCCAGCTTGGGTTCCAAATTCATGAAAATTTTAAAAATACCTAGTAGAATCAAAAACAGCCTGTAAACAAACAACCTTATGCATGAAACTGCATTTAAAAGACGATCGGTCGTAATAGATAGCTACAAACAAACAGAACTGTGGGGTCGTGAACGCGTTCAGGGTTCTCTGAGGCTCACTAGTCACTACTCTCGGCCCACAACTGAAGGTAAAAGGAGGGCACTGCACCGTGCTAATGCCACTTGAGTAGCTAACTGCATAGATAGACTGGCATGGCATTGCATTAGAATGAGGGCTTTTCAAAGCAATATTTAAAAAATAGAAACTATTAGCTTCACTAGATGGCGTTGATGGACAAGTGAAGTGTCAAAGTTTGCTTGAAAAAGTAAACGGTTTGTGCTTAAAAATAGTAATTTTTATTCCTTGGCGTTCGTTGTTTCTTAGCGGTGCTTTCATGTGAATTGTGTTTTCTTTTTCCTACGTTTTCTACAGCTAACACTTGCCTTTTTATCAACGCCAAATTACAATTTCTTGTAATTTTGAAAAGCTTTCATTTAAAATGTACTAGCAGCGAGTTAGTGTTAGAACTCTTTACATCAAGTAAATTAGCATTCCTGTCACCGGTTTGACGACTTGCGATAATCATGCCAATCATGCCATTGCTTGATGCAACAGAAATAATTCTCCGAAACAACTACAGTGAGTCTTGAAAGACAGCAAAGCTTTCTTTTTACTCTTTAGGGTTCCGTACCAAAATGGTAAAAAGGAACCCTTATGGTGCGACTCAGTAATATTTATATTTTCATTGCAATAGCGACTGAAAGGGGGTCTTAAAAATTTGAAGTGAGGCTACTAGGGAATAATGAAAGAGCGCTGCTTGCACATTTTTTTAGGCCGCATAGTTTTCGACTTTTGATGAAAAGGGTAAAAAAATACCGTCACCCACCCCCCGTCCACTTATCTTCGAAGTTTGCATAGAGAAAAATCTGAAATTATTTTATGTGATGGAAGTTTATGTAAAGATTACAGGAAAATGTAAAGATTCAGAATGATGGTGGTATGATGGAACATGTAGATTCAGAATGATGGTACGGAACCCTCGGTGCGCGAGGCCGACTCGCTTTTGACCGTTTTTTTTTTTTTTTTAGAAGTATGCCATCCATATTGGTGTTAAAATAAAACTAAGAATAGTGTAGGCGATGTACAGATCTGTTAGCAAGTGAAATTTTTTTTCGTGTGATATTTGTATACTTATTTTATCTTGTGTACCTCTACATTTGGTATAATTATCGAATATAAAGATTGTTCATAATAGGAAACAAAGCAATTCATTTGAATTACTAACATATAAAATATACAATAAACTTATTTTCAAGTAATTATTATAAAGTAACAGAAAAAATGAATCTGTGTTACTATTTCGCATTCGTAACTAGTTATTTCTGTTTCGTTTTCAGGAAAACTTGTGAGACGTCAGTACAACCATTTTCTTAGTTCAAGGAAGTAGCAAATGTTTGCCAAATGTATTTTTATTTTGTTTCACATATACCATAACGATATTCCCACTAAAAATGAAGGTCATCGAACGTAGTGAGTGATAGACGAGCCGTTTAGTGACAAACTAGCTGAATTCTATGAATATATTTTGTTATGGTTTGTCATTTATATTTTGTCATCCTCTCCTCCTCAGTCGTTCCCTCATAGTCGAGGATCGTGATGACTCCGGGCAAGGATTCCTCGTACGAGGTGTTTTCACCTGCTGCAGTCCTCGGCATCTCCAGATTTTCTGACACCGGGCAACCTATTTCACCAAATCGACTTTGTCAGAGAATTTTACAACTGTCGTTACTTTAATTAGGGACAAGAGTATGTTGTGAAACAGAATCATTTTTTACAAGACGACATAATTTGTGGATTTGTCAGTATTTTTTATACGAGATTGGACGATGAGTCGAGTTAGAGTGATAGTTGCACAGCAATTATCGACTTTTAAAAAATATCAATGTTTTAAAACATAATTGTGCCTTATAAAAATAAGGACAATGAGGGCTTTTGAAAATGACATTCAAAAAATAGTAACTATTTGCATCACTAGATGGCTTTGATGGACAAGTAAAGTGTCAAAATTGGTTTTGAAAAATAAACAGCCTGTGCTTAACAACATTTTCATTACCTTGGCGTTCGTTGGTTGTTAGCGGTGTTTTCGGTGTTTTCATGTGAATTGTGTTTTCTTTTTCCTACGTTTTCTACAGTTGACACTTGCATGTTTATTAACGCCATCTATCGAGCCTATAGTTTTGTCATTTTGAAAAGCCTTCATTATTGTAAAATTTACCGACATATACAAGGTGTTACAAAAATACCCCTAATGCCGAATATGGTATATAGGGACCATCAAACTGATCAACTTTTACTATGGGACCAACTCTGAAATAGGAAAAAAAAATCAGCTGTTTCATACAAAAATTAGCTGCATTTTTGCAACAGCTGATTTTTTTCGTGATTTCAGAGTTGGCCCCCAAGTAAAAGTTGATCAGTTTGATGGTCCCTATATACCATATTCGGCATTAGTGGTATTTTTGTAACATGTTGTATACAAATGTCAATTTGGTGAAATAGGGACCAGGTTTGACCATCCTTTTGGGCTCTTGCTTCTCGGTCTTTTTCCTTCAATCTTGCCTGTTACATAGGTAGTTGTCATCATTCTAATTACTTATATGAAATTTTGCTACCAATGGACATTTGGAAACGTCTTTAAAAATGTATTGTAAGGTATGTAGGACTACAGAAAAAAAATAATGTCATATTTTGAGTAACTATATTTTTTTTTTTAATCTGTTTCCAAGCTAGTTTAATATATAAGATAACAATTAGCATAAAAAATAGAAGGAATAACACTGCCTCATTAAGTTGATCCTCCGAGCACACGTTCCTTAACATTGTTATCAAAAGCCTTTTTTTAACCAACAATATTGTCAATTTTTAAACAATAACGATGTATATTCAACAAGTTTTTTCTTTCTATTACGGTAAACAATTAAGACGATTCTCCCTTGACTTTATTTAATGTTGTTCAGCAATACTCAAGATTAAATATAATGTTCAACACCAAGGGCAATAATTATAGTAACGAAGTTCTTTTATGGCAAATTGCGCTCAATTAATATCCAGCCCGCAAGTGAATAGATAACAGATGCATACATGGTAGCGGCTTCACTACACTACCATTAAACCTATTATTACATAAACACGGTCTTGAATAATGCATGTAGATATATTTACGACGGGTGAACCAACTCACACCGTTTACCTTAAAAACAAGTTTTTAAATAAACAGATTTATCATAATTATATTCATTTATAATCATTGGATGAATTTAGGTACATTCAAATATGGTTAAGTTTCTCGAGAGAAAAGTAAAATTAATTAGAACCGTCAGTGAAAAACGTGCTTTTTATCCGACTGCAAGGACTGTTTTTTTGTAAAGTATTAAGAAAAATATAATTTTCCAACGTTACGTCGATATGGTGTGGTGTTTTACGATACTGTATTCCAACCAAACCATTTTTTAATTTTCATATTACTTCTTACTTCTTATAAGCTTCTACTCTCAGTGAACTATTGTGTTAATGTTCCTTAATTTCCCTTGTGCCATAATTTGCGGTGTCTGTGTCTATATTATGCGGGGTGGGGTTACCAAACAATTCACGCCGGCCCGGCCAGCACAACAGAAATCAGATGCTAGGCTCCTGGAACAGCCTAGCCGAATTGACAGACAGTCGATTTTAGCTAGTGTTGTAAAAGAACTGAGTCTTTTAGTCCTAATTTTGCGACTATAAGTTCTTTTTGCAGAACTCACGACTAATTAGTCTTCTGAGTCCTGAGTCTTGAGTTCTTTTGAGTCTTTTCAGTTCTTTCAGTCCTAAAATTTCTTGAGTCGTTAGATTTATTCTAAGTCCTTTAGTTTTTTTTCAGTCCTTTGAGTTCTTTGAGTCCTTTAAGTTCTTTGAAGTCTTATGAGTCGTGTGAATTATACAGCAGGACTGCAGTCCAATCAAAAAGACTCGTGTCATGAAGCCTTTGAGTTCTTTAAGTCGTGAACTATAAAGTAGAAAACTGCCAGCCCAATCAAAAGACTCGCACATCATGAAGTATTTGAATTGTTTAAATTACTATAGGTAGGCACACCTCTGTAATTTGATTATTAAAGTTAATGATTACTTTTTTTTGTGTAGCAAACCACTATAAAATTAATTAAGCTTATACAATGACATTCCACCTTAAGAATGGACCTCATCATCATCATCATGTCCTTCTCACCGTATCCGGTGATGGCGTACCTTACAAGATAACCTGGTCTTTGTGACGTGATCGAATGTGGGTAGCGAATCCAAATTTGATCATAGAAACACGATCACAAGTGTAGCTGGCCTGTCGCGTTATAATAATAAGTGTAGGTAGGTTTTCGTAAGACTGAGCTCCTTTTTAAAAGGACTCAGTCGCGAGTTCTTTTCGTAAGGCTGAGCTCTTTTTAAAAGGACTCAGTCGCTAGTTCTTTTTAGAAAAGCTAAGTTTTTATTTAAAGGACTTAGTCTGGAGTTCTTTTTGTAAAGAGTGAGCTCTTTTAAAAGACTCAGTCTCGAGTTCTCTTTGGCCAGACTGGAGTTTATTTTAAGAAGACTAAAAACTCAAAGAGGCTTGAGCTTTAACTTACTCCTTTTTGACTTGAGTCTTCAAAAAAAGACTCGAGTCTCAATATTAGGACTAAAAGACTCAGTTCTTTTACAACACTAATTTTAGCCGTGTGCCAGTCACCAGTTTACACGGGTGACAGCCAGCATTACAATAATTCATAAATCAAGATCCAGTGACAACGTCATTTTTAAAGGTGGAACGTTTTACCTACGAGTGGAGCGCCCTTATCTTTCCAGCTGGCAGCCAACAACCGGCCCTGACCGCGATCTGCAGCACTCCTCCAACTGTTTGCGTAATACACTAGCTTCCACAACTACATAATTACCCTTTAAAACAACTCAAATGTTTTGCAAATATCTGCTACGCACTTTACAATACACAATAATATACATTTACATTAAATGAAATGAAAATGAAAAAAAATAATGGATGAATGAAAAAACTCCTGTAGGATAATGGATAACTGCCACAAAAACGGGTTATAATTGAGCATTTCCAGGTGCCTTTATATGATGCAACTGTCAATGTTTGATCCTAGCATTGGCAGAAAATTGAAAACAACTTATAAAAGCTGATAGTATTCTTGGGCGAGTATTGTTTTAGCTATTGTTTACTAATAGGACGAGAAAGACACGTTTGGCAATTGTCTGTCCAGCTTCTTGGAATTTTCATTTGATGGACCCTAATATATTACCTAATTTATAGATATGGGTTCCGAAAACATAATAAAGATTGTTTCCTCATCTTTTTCCTAATTATTCTGAATCAAAAAAGTTGTCCGAAATACCACTTTTGAGATGCGTATCTTGATTCTTGATCCCGGCAAAAAAGAGTGGGTGCCGTCTTAGCGAGCGAGTGACCAAGCTTTAAATGAGGCTATTTTGAATAGAAGCAGATAATATAGTCTTCATTTCCAACGGCGCAGTGCAACAACCGGCCATGACCGCACGCGTCGTCTATCCATTAGGAACTCTTGGGGAGTGGGAGCCTGTTCTGACACAATGTTAACTGAACCTGTCTAACGGTAACGCTCTCCGGAATATACCCGTTAATATATTAAAGCCAAATTATTTCACGACCACGACTCTAAAATAAACCGATCCTCATCTTGTCATAATGTGTCAAAAGAATTTTCATTACTTGATATACCTACCTACCTACTGGGTAATTTTTTGACTTCTTCTCAAAAGTAAATAAATAGTCTTGGATGCGAATTTGGCGTTGCCACTCTTGTGTTTGATTTGTGAGATCGATTTCGAAAATCGATATATTTTGCTGTCCTGTAGGTTTAATTCTTCACTTTACACGATGTCACTCGGGGACACACTCGCATCAGTATCACAGTGTTATTACTGCTTATAATACTGTGTCAGTGTGGAGTACCTAGTCGTTATTTGGTATAGTTAGTGTCTGCATCATCACAAGCCATTTTGTCATGTCCCCACTGCTAAGTGTGGCAGAGGTTGGATAAAGAGGATGGGCCATTGGTGGATAACGACTGCAAATTCAGACTTAATGTGTTAGCCGAAGCACGAACGAGTGAACTCCTTCATAAATAATTGAGTATTAGAAAAATAAATAAAGATTGGTGAATTCAACGCGAAAAATTACGTAAGTACTTCTGATTGCAAATATAACGTTAGTGAAATGAAAAATAACGAAAAATGCGCAGTTTTGCTTACAAACATTCTATCCGTAAGTTGGCTGGAGTATAGGTACTTTGTGTGAAAATTTTCTATCTATTAACAAGTAAAACTATATGTCTGACAGGTGAATAATGTTATTGAAATGAGTTAATTAAATTATTGGCAAAATGTTGATAAAACTCCTTTGAATGTGTGATAATGTCGATATTGCAAAGTAATTTACTTATTCACCTTCATAAATATTTCAAAACAGGTATAAGTAAAGCAGCAATAGAGTATAGTGATTGTCTACCCACTGAACCATAAGCATATAATACATTGGGGGGGGGTAGATACTTAAACTTACTTTTAAAAAATCCAATAATATTGTATTAGTATTTTTTACATTCCTAACAATATATTTAAAGACAGTTTTATTGAGTATCCAATTAATTTATGACCTATCTCAGTTAACACCCTCCATATCATCCACAGTACTTTTTATTTTTTGTGTTTTATGGTAGGTAGTAAGTTTTTTAAGCCTATAAATCAAATTATATGGTTTTCTTTTTTCATTCCTAAAAATATAATTATAAACTATCTTTCATTTCCTGAGATTAAACACAGTTTTAATAATTAGCTAATTGATTTGACTTATCTCAGTCAACGTCCGCCATATCGTCTACAGAACTTTTTTTAATGCTGTTATTAATTAAGCCTTAAAACCCAATAGTATTGTTTTTTTCCTAACAATATATTTGAAACTATTTTTGGTTTAATGATAGTTTTATTGAGTAGCTAACTGATTTGACTTATCTCAGACAACTACCGCCATACTGCAAAAATACCTAACTCATCTTGAGTTAAATATACAACATGTTACAAAAATACCCCTAATGCCGAATATGGTATATAGGGACCATCAAACTGAACTACTTTTACTATGGAACCAACTCTCAAATCATGAATAAAAATCAGCTGTTTCATACATTTTGATATTTTCGATTTTAATTTTTGTATGAAACAGCTGATTTTTTTTTTCGCAATTTCATTTTTGTAACATGTTGTATAAACAATACCAGGAAAAGAAAAGAATAATAGCTAATCACTGATTATTGCTAAAGGCTCAGCTACTAATTTCAATTACAATCACAAGGGCACAAAAATATTTATAGCTATATCTTTTGGCCTTAGAAAGTGGTCATTCTCTTTTTGCATACACATCAAGAGTACACACTGAGGTATAAGCAATGTACTTCAGCGGGGGTACATAAAAGAACATAGGGCATCCACAGGGCACCATAACTGTACAATTTTACATTTGATGAATCACAACACAACACAAGAAAGAACATAATTTTGAACACCAAGTTAATAAGAGATAAATTCAAGCAATATTTTTAAATCTATTAGGTAATGATTTATTTGGTAACGGTTTCAAAAATCCACAAACTTTACAAACAGAGAAAGGTTAGTAAATTGTTAGTAAACAAAAATTTTATTCCCGTTTTAGTAAGATAATATGTAATTGATATATTTCAAAACTACTTACAGGCATAAGTTGTGGTAATAATTTATCCATCGCCGCTCGTAAACGGGATTTCTTTCTTTAAATTTGAAATTACATTTGAGACAGAACAAATAAAACCGGCAAAGCAATTCAAGTTTTTTTTTACAGCTGTCAAGTAAATTTTTTTTTTTTGGATAATTTTTTCCGCTATGAGCAGAAAAGGCAAAGGATAACCAATCGCTGGCTGACTGACATTGACATGTCAGTAGTTTATTCGCAAAGGAAGGTAAAGGAATCTATGTCCATACAGCTAAGTTCAGTATAACTTTTAGGTTCGTTTGCGTTAATGCGATGCGCGTGTATACACCATCACATCACACCGCTGCGCCACGTCTTTTGCTTTAAAGGATCCATGAAAAAATTAAGTAATTTATTTTTTCAAAAATGTCACGTCAAGGTGGTTGCGCCTCGCCCCGTTAAGAGGTTAAATGATCTTGGTGAGGGTACTGAGGGTGATGTGATGAGAGTGAGTTCGAGGCTCCCTCATGTATTATGTGGCTATCAAACCCTAAGCAGTGTACGTTTAGTAATTAGTACTGTTATATATTCTGTGGTAGTGTCACGTTACGGAACGGAAGGTCAATCCATCCGTTACCTTACGTAACACTGCCCAGGTTTTGCTACTTGCTCTAAGATTTGCTAATATTGAAATAAAACCTGGGCCTGGGTGTAGTGATACCGTCTCGTTGCCCTCCAATTTCCATAGCACAAGTGCTATAGGTACCTAGTACTTTAATTGGGACCGGAACAACAAATATGTCAAATATTTTATAAAATGGCGCCCAACATGGGATTCTTCGGAGTTAATAAAAAAGTTTACTATAAGCACAGAATATAATAGTAGTTAGTAATAAACGTTCATTCTATGAAGTTTATTGGAAATTAGAGGAATAAATAGCACACAAAAACGTTGTTTTGTGTAGGTGTTTTCGAAACTGCGGCTATTGAATTTTTATTTTAATTAGTTTTATTGAGTAAAGTATAGAAGCTGTAACTTGCTCGTATGATCTGTAAGAGAAATTGATTAAATTACTGTCAAGTGAAATTGACAATTCAAGTATATAATGAATTAATAGCGGTGACCAACCAAATAACTTACCCCTAAAAATGTTTTGAGAGTCATTTCGTTAAAAGGGCCTGCCTCAAAAACCAATCTTTTTGCAGTCGTGACGCCAAGTAAAGCCGCTTGTTTTTGATATTTATTATGTACTCTTGTCCAATCGCTTTCAAAGGTTCCGTAGCTAACTAGGAGACTCTGAAATGAATAACTTATCGAGATTACTCTCCTTACACGCTGGTTGAGATTGAGACGTAATTTCGGCCTTGCTACTAAAGTCGTTTATGTAGCGTAGCGTCTAATATCAAGCAATATTTTCAAAAATACGAAGGCTTACCTGCTCAGTTACCTCATTGCTGTGCCAGTAAAAAATCAACAGTTGTATAAGACAGGCCACGAGATATGCACAGCCAGATGCAAGCGTGCCCAAATCGTTGTTTACCTGAAATGATGATGATGAACCGCATTTCTTATGAATAAAACAAGATCAATAAAAAAAAATTATCTTACTCGAGCAATCTCAATGATACTGATTCCGAAGTTGATGGACGTTACGAACAAATTAACAAACATGACCGGCGATACCAGCGTGTTGAATAATCTTTGGTTTCTGAAAAGAAAAATAACATAGAGTAGGTATCTTACTCAAAATTATCTTAACTATAGTAGGTATATATACTCAAAAAATTATCTTAAAATCGTATGCTTTATCAAGTTGCTTCTACACAAAAGCAGAGAATACAATTCTCTTAAGTATAAATTGCCGCTAGAATTTTAATAGGAACATAAAAACGACGTTAGGCTTACTTCACGAGAGTAGTATAGAAGCGATGGCACTCAGCAATGTTCTTCTGGGTTTCTTTATTATTTTGTGCTACTATCATTCGAGTGCAAACCAGACGTGTAATCCTAAGCTGCGCAGCAAAGAAAATCATTGTGACACAGACAAAGGTATCCCAACTGACGATATAAGCACTCATCGTGAAACCTGTGATGGTTTGAATGAACATGGACACGTAATATCCCGGTGGGTAGTCAGTGTAGGGCAAATAATAATCAAGGATTTTCAAATACGTTCCATCAGTACTATTGTCTGGACTCTGGTTCTTCATAAACGGCTCATAGAACACAAGCGGATCAACGAGAACTGGTAAGGCCCAGAAGCAGAATGAGATGCGTCGGGCACGGTTAACGTACTCGTTCAATATTTTGTTGATTTCTTCATCACCATCTGCTAATTGCTTCTGTTCAATTACGGTAATGTAAGCTATAATCTTTTCCCACTTCTTATAATCCTTTTTGAAAATGCATATTTTAGCGAAGCCTATGTGAAAAGGTGCGTACTGCAAGAGCAGCATTAATGAGCTCACATCAAATTTAAAGATAGATTTTACATATTGACTCAAGAAAAGTGAGATGATGGTGTAAAAGTAGATTTTTTTTAACTTAGCTACATTTGATTTGAGATTTGGACTGCGAAGTCCTGTAAATTGCAATATCCAGACATTCGGTGCGATGGACGGATATTTGGGAATATCGAGAAATTTCAATTGATTAAACATAGGGAAACGCACGGGACACGTTTGTACTCTGCGGTAGACAGTTAGTTATTCTTTAAACTCACTGGATGGCAAATATCCATCTAATATTGAAGACTCTACTTTAGATTCACGCAGTTTAAAAATATTTACAGATTCCTGTTATTATTTAGCTGTATTTAATAATAGGATAAAAGACCGATACCGAAAACTGGCACCCTCTGTATAATTAAGTGTCACTGATTGCAATGTTTAAATGTTTAATTGATACCTTTCTAAATACATGTTAAAATCAAACAAATCAATATAGGTAGGTAAGGTAGTACTTTGAAAACTTTTTTCGTTAAGGCTCCTATATACCTCAAGTGGCGCCGTCATTTTAATTAAATTTATTGCTCGCTAAGTACGCAATGTATCGAAAATTCACATTTACAGATTGAAGCTAAGTTTCAATAGTTTATTTACAAACAATAAACTCAGTATAATATAGTTCATTGTAGTAGTAGTTCGCAAAAGTGCTAAAAGTGGCCACTTTTTTAATCGCCATCATTATGTACTTAGCGAGCAATAAAATGTAATTAAAATGAGGGCGCCACTTGAGGTAAATAGGGGCCTTAAGTTACAGGGTGTGTTTACGTTATCATATTAAATTGTGAAGTCTAGTGTCATTCTTAGAACTAGGTACGATTTCCTGATTAACTTTTGGGCACGATATGTGGTCCGCACGAAATATTCAGCAGATAGTTACAGTTGAGTTTAATAATATGTAACTAAGTACGCACTTTTTACAACTTTCTGCCTTATGCCTAATGTACGAACGACAGCACGTCAGGTTATACAGTTAAACTGCGAAAACAGCTTTTATTACGTAGGGCATAAAGGCGGTCTCAAGGTCAACATGTATAGTCTGAGGTGCCGTCGTGTGTAAATGATATTATATAAAACAAGAAGAATATAAATATGTTATAAGCACTGTGAAGATTCAAATATATCCCAATTGGGACGTCTTGTTATTAGTCTGCGTCAAGAGCAATCACGAGCGTACCGCACGGCAGGTTCCTGTGTGTACTTACCAAAATAAATAAAAAATGCCATCGTGTGTGTTTTCGAAGTGTACCAATTATGACTCTAAAGTAAACAAAATACAAGGGATCTCTTACCACATATGTGAGTATGCAAACATACAAGATTATTTAGTATTTTATTTCAATTATTTTTGCAAACAATCTAGTAACTGACGCAAAAACGCCATGTTCAGGTGAAGGTGAAGAAAGAGAAAGCGATCTAGGTGCAACCATTAAAATTATAATTATTAAATTAAATTATTATTCAATTAATAGCTATAAAGCTATCTCTTTCAATTGCGTGCTATTTCGTATCTTTTGTTTTGCTTATCAGTGAAACTCGACAATGTGTGCAGTTTTGGATTGCTCGGAACAGATTTAAAACGTAATACTATGAAGGTATGTAATATCTATAGTTTATAATATCATTGCTTATGTAATAAAATGTCAACGTCTATCAAAAGTGCTTGCATATATTTTATGAATTTGACTTTGACTAGATATCGTGTTTTCTAGCAGTCAAGTGGGTATGTACGTTCAGATGACAAGCGCTCAACGCGCGTGGAGCGTGCGCTAAATTTTTGTATAAGTAGTGTTCTCAAGGTGCGCGCTTGTCAGGCGTTGAACGCGCGTTGTCGCGGCCACCGCGCAGCGCCGCCGCCCTGGTTCTACATTTGTCGAACTAAAATGGACGTAGAAACAGTTTTAACTGTGATTTTATACCGACGGCAGAAACAACGCGATAGAAGACGGATATATTGGATCATGTGCATCTGAACTGAGGGCCCATTTTTAAATCGTGGCGAATCAAACTGAGACTTATAGGGGATTTAGTAAAAAAATCTAAAAACTGAAAGCATAGGTTCAAAAATTTCTAAAACGTGAATTAAAACTTTTATAATCGAATGTGTTGGGCCCTCAATCCAGACGGTTGCAATAAGAGGCATAGCTTAGATCTCAGAAAGTACCTTCTCTGTGTTAACAATTTTTTCGTACAGTCTGACTTAAAGCCAGTACATAATTTTGTATCCTAAGTTAAGGCAATTCGGACCCAAATTGTTTAACTACTTCAGAATGTCCATCAAGTCATTTGATGAATTATTGAGTCTCATAACCATTTATGGGTGAACTTGAGCGAAGACGAAAACAAGTCTACCCGCGTCAAAAGCGCCATTGTTTCCGCGCGCTCAACTGAACGGTCATAGAAAACCTATGATCTCAAAACGCGCATTATCGCGCGCTGACAACAGTCGAGTGCTAGCGCAGCGTTAAACGCGTTAGCATGTGTACGGTCTGAAAAAAATGTATGTAGTTGTAAACGCGCATTAAACGCTTGTTATATGAACCTGCTCTAACTGTGGCTTATCAAAGCTTGAGCTACCCACAACCTGGCTAACGTACCTTCATAAAATAATGATAATAAATTATAACTTGGATGATGGATGTGATATATTGCTAGTTTTCATTCAATACCGTAATAAAATAATGATAATAAATTACAACTTGGACGATGGATGTGATACATTGCTAGTTTTCTTTGGTAAGTATTTGTGCCAAAACGAAGTAGCAATGTATTACATCAAGTCGTCAAATCAAAGCGTACCTAAACTTTAAGTTTTTAGCCGATAGACCCGCAAGTAATCTTCACAGGTAAACTTGTGAGGTACGGGTACACCATTGCATTGGCCCATAGATTTAGTACATTACTCCCTTAGAGCATTAAGAATTACTCATTTACTTCATTGACTACCATGGCCATAAACGACATTGACTGAATCGATAGATAATATAAGATAAAAACTGAAAAGATAAATGGACTGAAGATTGTCCTTTCATGACATCCTTTTAAAATACAAAGTTACTCTTCCCTATAACCTGCCGTCTATCCTGTCTTTATCTAATAGAGTTTATGTAAAGTTTTTATCTCACCATAATATCTATTTATAATCCAACCAACCTTTATATTCTATATTCACCCAACTATAAATATAGTTACGCATGCCAAACCCTTAGAGCATTAAGAACATGCTCTAAGGCCAAACCCATCCTCCCCCTTCCTACACCCAAAACTGGCAGAAGTGTTTTTCGTTGGGGGACATCACCCTGACGTGAAGAGGAGTAGATTGCCACATCAAAAATAAGAAGAAGATACTTAATGTCACTGTCAATGTCAAGTTAATTGTCATATTTGTCATGCATGTCATTGTCATGTCATGTGTCATTTCTTTCTCGTGCTGAGGTTTTTCGCTTGTTGCGGTAGAAAATAAAATAATCAAATATTTACTTACTCCTTGAATCTAATATACTACATTTGCAATTCATTATAGTATGCTTTACAGTTTTACAAAGTGAGTTTGATTTAGCAGTGAGTCATAAAGTTTATAAACGGTGTGCATCTGAATACTAGGGTTAGGGGACGCCAATAATCGCATTCTAAGGAAGAAGTCATAGAATAAAATGAACAATGAGAAAAGAAATGCCCGAGGACGTGGCAGAGGTCGTGGCCGCGGCAGAGGTAGAGGTCGGGGCCGAGGAAGAGGGAAGAAGGTGCCTAAAGTCATGTCCAGTGATGAAGAAGAATGCTCTGTGGAAGAAACGTCACAAGATCAGGAAGAACCAGTTGTCGAAGAACCTGCTTCTAAAGAGGAGATTGAGGACCCTGAACCTCCAAAATGTGAGTCAACATTTGAGTTTGGAGTTATTATGTACTAGAGCAGAAAATGTTAATTCAAAAGCCGCACTTTATCTTTCTCCTTGACTATTTATTCCAGTAAAATACAAAATAAGTGCAATATCTGCACCTTTAAATGTAAACAAAGCAATATTATCAAGGTTATGTCAAAATAATCAAGAGATAAAATTGGATCTCTTATCTGCTGTCATTTATGTGAAATTAAATAACCTTCAAAAGTAAAAATGTCCACAGTGGAAGTACCATCGGATATATCTCAGTTAGAGACTCCTGTGTTCACCACACTGCAACGTGGGCCTCCTGAGCCCATGCTGCGGCTGGACTGGAGTCACCGAGCTACTCTCATCGGAGAGAAAGTACTGAACCCCATGATCTACTGTTGTGATATTTGCTCAAAGCCAATACTTATCTATGGCCGTATGGTAAGTAAGCTAACTTTATCCTATTATATGTTTAATTCCACAATATTATGATGCTAAGCTAAAACTATGTTTAATTTCTTTCAGATACCATGTAAACATGTTTTCTGCCTCTCATGTGCTAGAGCTGACCATACTCACTGCCCTAGGTGTAGAGAAAAGGTACGATAACAATAATATTGAGGCTTCTTGTCTCTGGAAACCTCTGTCACAATGTTTACAAACTGTCTAGATAAATTAGAAATGGAATTTTTTAAATGTTATACAAACTTTATTTTAGCTTTTTTGAGAATAACATAACTATCTCTTAATATTTTTAAAGCACAGAAAGTGTGATGGTGAAGTGTGGTGTGTTGATTGATTTTCTTTTGATTTTATTAGGTTTTACGAGTGGAACAGACTGGATTGGGTACAGTGTACATGTGTACTCATTCTGGAACTAGATATGGTAACACTGGATGCAGAAGAACATACTTATCTCAGGTTTAATAATTTATTATACTTTTTCTTTGAATACTTATACAGGGCGCCCCACAGACGGCTATACCACTCTGAATGCAGTTCAAATTCTTTTTATTATATTTTTTTCTTAATTTCCAATCTACAATATTTGAGGTATTATCCCTCCATGTGGCATAGCCGTGGGTGGGACAACCTGATAATGCACCATTATTATTGAATCAGATTTTAACTAGCAATTTAGAATCTTCTTACAGTCAGTGGGCATGCCCTCCTAATTTTTTTTTTATGAAAATGTAACTTTAGTGACATATATTTTTTACAGAGAGATCTTCAAGCTCATATCAATCACAGGCATGTGTCATCTGCCAGTGAAAGTAAACCAGAGCCAGAACCGCTCCCCAGTTCAGTTGCAGTAGTCAAACCATTGTCTGTAAGTAAATAAAAAAAAGTCTTTATTTTCAGCAAAAAAACTAATGATTAATCTCCATTATTAACCCCATTCTGAGCAGATATCTGATTTACCTGTTATGGCTGTGACTTTTTTAAATCTTAAATGTTATACCTATTCTAATTTTTATCATTAGTTGTTAATCAGCTGATTGATAATCCACCTGTTTTCTAGTATAGTTTCTAACTGATACATCTTTTGTTAAACATTAAGGGCTACTTCCACAAGATTCCATATTAAAAAAGAGATGGTGACATGAATCGCAAATATGTAAAAAGTTATGTTTAAACTGTAGAAGGAAATATTAAAATAATAAAAATCATATTTTGTAACTGTAAATATGCATAACAAATGAAATTAAAAATATAAAAAAAAATTAAAATAATTCTCAAAATCACGTGCCTGGAACAGCATTGTAAGTGGGTTCACACACTGCTCCGTGCTCCGTCGCCTAACGCGGGGTTGCAGATTTTAATATCGTACGCAAGTACATTAATTAGTATAGAAAACACGCCTCGTCCAACACCCCGAAAAGGCGACGAGGCGCTGGTTCTGCCACCAGGCGCGGAGGCATGAAGCGCTCCGTAGGGTATAACACACTGAGCTCCATAGTATTGTGCCTGTTTTCGTACGTAAGCGCGGGGCCGTCGTACATCGCCGCCCGGCGCGGAGGCGCGGAGCAATCTGCTCAAAGAGGCAGATCTGTTGCTCCGTCGCAGCGCGCATGATCTCGGCTGCTGCTGCGGCTGGCAAGGCCGTCTTTAACCTATTTGAGGCCCTGGGCACATTAAGATAAGGGGCCCTATGATCTTGACTTAAGCTAGTGAGCAAATAGTATTTGTAGTAAGTAATTATTGTTTAAGTTTTCGAAATTCCTAAATATATTTTATATGTTTTTTGGTAATAAGCATCCGTTATCGTTTAGCGATCTGGCGGGAACTAGGGGGCCCCTATCGATTGCGGGGCCCTGGGCACGTGCCCAGAGTGCCCAGTGGGAAAGATGGGCCTGGCGGCTCGGCGCCGAGCCAGTGTGAGAATCTCCTAATGATATCCATTACCTTGGCGTGAAATACCAACTCAAACGAGACAAGACAAGCCTACAGATACTGTCTGTCATACATACATAGTGTCATGTTGTATTATAAGGTTCTTGTGTCATCCATGAAAATAAAGTTTGTTATCATAGTGTTTGTTGCTGATAGTTTGATTGATGTTTGACATTGGTTTGTTTACTTATTACGTAATCGAGATCACGTGACTGCTTGGAGTGTTTAGGCGGGAAAATAAATTTACTTTGATTTTTAAGTTTTTTATTATTTGTATATTTTTTCGTATTATTTACATCTCTACCTATAAAATTAAAGCGGTTCCAAAAATTAGTTACCATCCCTATTAGTTGACAGATTTCAAAGAAATTCTGATCGATTTACGCATTAAACAAGATAGGTGCTATCCGAAACCAGGGGGTCTAGCCAAAGTAACATTTGCAAATCTTCGTCATCGCTTCGCTTTTGAATCATGTAAGGGATTGACATAAGGTTTCGTTATCAATCGAAATTTAAAACGTCAATCCATACATTTTCGAAGCGAAGCGATAGCGAAAGTTTGTAAATGTGACATTGGCTACGGGCTCTGATATCCTGATAAACAAGCCCTATTAGCTATGTATTATTAGTTGGCGTGACTAAAGTATTTGTTTGTATGAAGATGGGTGCGACAGCGGGCGATCCCCGCGCAGGCGGAACGGTAGCACAATCGGGCGTGGGCGCGGCGGGCGCGGGGCTGGGCACGCCGGGCGCGGGGCTGGGCGTGCCGGGCGCGGGGCTGGGCGCGGCGGGCGCGGGGCTGGGCGCGCCGGGCGCCGGCGCCGGCGACCGCTCGCGCACGCCGCGCACCAACCTCATCACCGTGCCTATACACGACCAGCCCGACCCCCACACTTACTACAACTACTACCCGGTATGTTACATTATTAACACATCATAATTTATTACCGTTTGTCCGTGTTACTTATAAAAAATTCAAACCCTATTTTAGCTTTAGTCGCATTATGAATAGAATTATAACAAAGAAGTCAAAACACATTTTTAACTAAATGGGTTTATTAAGCGATTGATTTTTTTTGTGTTTGATGTTCGGTGTATTTTTACAAGTGCGTCTCTCTCTGTTCCCCTAGCATGATCAACACAGTATGTTTGAGCGTATGCGTCTCTTGACAATTAACAGAATGTACTGTTAATTGTCAAGAGACAATGGATTATAACAGTTGAGTGATGATAAATTTGCAATATTCACGATATAAGTATAGTGGTCATTGGCCCTGTAGTATATATTAGATAGCGATCATTATTTACCAATCACATTAAATAAATGCTTGGGCAATTTCACCCAGCGCCATGTAGCCCCAAACTAAGCAAAGCTTGTAATATGGGTGCTAGACAACTGATGTACTACTTAATATTATATACCTACTTAAAAGTTTTTTTAAACTTATAGATACGAGTATACATAAATCAACCAACCAATTTTAATTGATTGGTATGACAATCGACCAAATTCGTTAAGATATCGATCGCAAGAATGATCGATTGAAGTAGGATGGCGGTCTAATGTCTTTTTTCTTCTTGTCAGCTAAAAGTCTGGATTGGGTAGTAGCAAAATATAGTCGATTCAAAAATGCTTAATTTTTAAATTTATTTGCATAAAGATATTTTGACTTTGTGTACACACGACAGCGCGTCAGGTTATTCAGTTAAACTACGAAAACAGCTATTATTAAGTAGGGCATAAAGGCGGTCTTAAGGTCATGCATAGTCTGAGGTGCGGTCGTGTGTACATGAACACTGCAATTAGTTCCGCGTGATTCTTTTGTTAAATTGTATGACGTAGCCGCCAGTCTGCATCGCAGTATAGTAATGAGTGCATTCGTTCGGCAGCAGGCGTCGGTGGGCGTGGGCGTGGGCGCGGTGGTGGCGCACAACATGTCGGTCCCGCCGCCCTACTACGCGCCGCCCTACTCGGCCGCGCCCAACACCTACGCGCCGCCACCCGGTAACCACCATTTATTCTTCTAGCTTTATAAAAAAAAACGGTCAAGAGCGAGTCGGCCTCGCGCACCGAGGGTTCCGTACCATCATTCTGAAAAAGTTTACTATTTAGAGACATCTTTTTATTTTTCCTGTAATCTTTACATAAACTTCTATCACATAAAAAAATTTCAGATTTTTCTCTATGCAAACTTCGGAGATATAGGGGGGGAACAGTATTATTTATTACATTTATCATCAAAAGTCGAAAACTATGCGGCCTAAAAAATAAATGTTTGAGAATGTGCAAGCAGCGCTCTTTTATATGATACCCCATTATGCCCTAGTTGCCTCACTTCGAATTTTTAAGACCCCCTTTCAGTCCCTGTTGCAAAAAATAGATAAATATTTTTATTTCTCTCGTATTTGCAAAATAGTTGGGCAAACGTCTTAAGACAGAAACATCTACCCCGCAAGAGGTTCCGCCCGTGTTCGATTCCCGGCCGGGCAGAAATTTAAATGATGAATTTTTATTTATGTAACGGGTCTAGGAGTTACTGTGTATAATAAATATATATTTAAAAAAATATATAAGTAGAATATCAGTTATGAAATTGAGATTTTTCGCATTCACAATGCTATTTTTATATTAAGATAAATAACCATTTCTGGCGACCCAGGCAGCAGCGTGGCTGGCGTATCAGGGCTTAGTTCGGGCGTCGGGCTGGGCGGCAGCGAGGGCGGGCGCTGGGCGGAGTACCCCGCCCCCGCGCCCGCGCCCGCCCCGCCCGCGCCCTGGCCGCAGCCGCCGCACCACTACTACAGGTAGAACCTACACCTGCACCAACACGAGGGACCTTGGTGACGTACCAAACAAGTGACGATCATTATAATATGAAGTTGCAATAATATTGGAAGACTCGCTTGCAAGGGACGTTCCAGATGGCCGGTATAATAAGTGAACCTAATAATTGACGGTCGCCAAGAAGGCTGGCGTCGACTAGAGACGCCACTCGGCACGCCACGTGGTGAAGAATCACCGAGTTCCGTAATCAAATGTATAGCAAACGAAACATCTTAAACTTACTTTACTCTTTGCGCAAGATTGTGCGCTTTTATAATTCTGCACGTCACGTCACGATATCGTGGAAGTTGACGTCCACCAGAGTTGCCGGATTGGGGGTTTTTTCGCGATTTTGAGGAAAAATTAGGCTTGGGTGAGAATTTCGAAAATCGATAGACATTTATGATTTTTAGAAAAAAAAAAAACACTGAAGGTTTGGAATTGGAAACCTAAACAATGGATGCATTCCAAGAATATATAGAAATAATTATAGTAAAAAAAAAAAATAATAATACATAGTAAATTCACTTCAATTTGTGTTTTATTCTTAGAATGAATGTTTAGGAGAAAAAAAGTTGAAGAGAAGGTACCTAAATTAGGGAGGAAATCAACACGATAAAAATTATAAAAGCGTACATTCGGTGGTACTCGTCTAGGCGCGCCTAGTCGACACTTTGGTCTTAATTTTATGTGGAAAAGAATGCTAGAAGATCCATTACCAAGGACCCTGATGACGTACTTTATGTGCGAACATGTGACGGTCACTTTAACATTATGTTACTGAAGAATGCTGAAAGACGTTGAATAAAGAACCTTCCTTGACGTGTGTTAAAACATGTGATGTGATGCGACTATATTGATTAAAATTATAATATTATAGAGTACTGAATGTAGCAAATAAAACAAAAAATCTGTAGTCCGATTTTCTTTGGCCTTAATAGACTGTTACCACCACTTCAACAACAGAGACTTATATCTTGTGAAAGTTTACAACTAAAAGAACTTCTGTTGTAAAAGTAGTAAAGTTGAATGGACAATACGACAGAAAAATAACATGCCCTTTTTATTTGCTTTTCGAAGAGATAATGAATAAAGAGATGACTCATATATTTTAGTTTTTGTTAAATATATTTTTTTTACTAAAATAAAATTATTTCCTCCATAAATATTGCTTTAAAAATTCTAAAACTTTCTCGCACTCCTGAGGGGCAAATCTAGGAAAGGTTTTTTTTTTTAAATTCACAAAAAAAATCTGTCGTATTGTCCATTAGACGTAATTGCATCATAGGTGTGTGAATCTATAATATTACACTGTACAACACACTGTATTATTGATGAGCAAAATTTTGAAAATATTAGTTCGTTTTTGCTGGCGTAATTTGTGATTGGCGAGTGAACCTAATAATAAGCTATTTATTACAATGTGCAGTGACGAACATCAAACAATAAAGTTATGCAGGTCATAATTAAATTATTTGTCAATATGCATTTTAAGCAAACCTTTTTAAATTTGAGATTTTAGCATTCACAATGCTATTTTTATACAATACTAAATAATATACTAAAAAAATACGTATCGCACCAGATTATATTCTCGGACGGGTTCGATTCCCTTCCGAGAATATGATCTGCTGAAGAATAGTTTGAAACAAAATGTAATATTATTCACCAATGTTAATACCGTCTTAAAGTGTGAATAAGGTTCATTGTTATGTATATTCTGTACCTAGAAGAACGATAATTGTAATATGAAAGATAAGAGTTAAAATAAAATTTTATATTAAATGATAATTATAAAACATATCTTCATTTATTTTTCAACTATCTTAAATATTTTTTTGACAAGATCCAGTTATCAATCGACTAATCAAACACATACATTATCATTGCTACGGATAGATAGACAGAAACAAATCATTTAATAAGTAATTGGGTATTGTTTTATTATCACTAATCAATATCAATAATATTTACAAAGTCTCTCACCATTCACTCCTCCCTACCGAACACCATTAACAAATGCATTGTGCAAAAAATATTTTGCTTTTAGATATTATACACACAATAATAATTATAACCAGACTTAATATAATAAAAACAAATACTATTCGTATCGAATATTCACAGTGCCATTGTAGAACGGTAGGCGGTGTAAAGCAATCTTCATTCGACTGTTAAAAACATACAATTTCATTTGCCAAATGACTAATTATAATGAGAATTATTCCGTTGGTCAAATGAAATAGTATGTTTTGAACTGTCAAATGAATATGATTGCTTTTCACAATCACGCCTCTGATTGACCAAATCAAATGCACAGGAATAATTCCGTTTCATAACCACACAGCTCTATTTGTCAATCTTGTTAGTATCATTTTTTTATTAGCAAACTGAACGGTAAATCTCGAGAATAGTTTATGACTTACACAATATTGTGTACACATTTGAATCTTAAGCCTGCCATTACTTAAACTAACATAAGTGACATTGGGGATTTAACCACAAAGTATGTAAACTTAAATTGTGGCTGTAAAAAAAGCAAGCTGGTTATCTATTGTTTTTAGCCTTTTAATTTTTTTAGATGTTTTGAATTAAGGTGTTTTTAACATAACTATAATATAAAGCAGTCATGAGTTAATTAAATTCAAATAATTATAGTAACACAGCTGCCACTACCCTCATTATGTCATCCCACATTGGTTCTGTGAACAGCTTTACGTTTCATAGTAGTACTTATTTCTGTGATGATCATGACTGTTTAGCAGTCGGCAGTACTGGGTCTGTGCCTATGTCTACTAGAGTGGCCTCCACAGGGACCGGCGGTGGACCTTGACTTGGGGGCTCTGTCGATGGGAATTGTGGAATAACATGTGACTGCTGAATTTTTCTCACAGCATCCATGTTAACTTTGGCAGATAAATTCTTCTGTCTTGTCTGTTCTGATGTTTTAGATAACCTCTCACTTAAGGCCTTGAGTGCAATTTGTCTGAAAGAAATGGTTATTTAGTACCAAACCAAGGAATAATAAAAAATAGTTAAAATCTCAGGCTCAACTTCTCTAAGTAAATTACCTCCTTCTTTCCATGTCCTGAGGTTCTACACCAGGCATTGATATAGTAACACCTCCTGGACTAAGTGCCAGATGCACACGGCGTGGGCTTGGGGAACACAGCCTTAACCTGACAAGGCACCTGTGAGGAGGACCGAGAATACCTCGGACCACGGGCTGCAACACTGTCGGAAAGAAGCTGAAAAACAAACCGTTTAGTACATTGTTCTATTTATTACACTATTACATAAAATGGTGTCCCCTTTAATGATCCTAGGGTAGGATTATGCACAGCAGTTGGTATCATGCAGCATACACATAAATAATAGCCAATATAAAAACAGTAAAATAGTATACTTACTTATCAAAACTGAAGTTATCAGCCATATCTCCCCTTGTTCCACTGCTATGCTTCTGCCAGAATCTTAGATATATCCATGACAAGATTGTGCCACTACCCCACATGCAAGGGTAAGTGCCTTCCAAAGCTCCAATAGCCCAAAGAATTATTGCCGCTATCAGAATTAATAGTGGCAGTGACCTATTTGTAAGTTTTCCTGCAATGTAAAAGTTAATAAAATGAATATTCTTACAAAGCAGTAATATTCTAAGGAATAAATTAAGTGATAAATAAAATAATGTTTTGGCTTCTTCGTAAGACCAGATTATAACATTATTAGCTGTTAGTCTCCTGGGTGGATTGAAAGTTTACCACATAATTCGATAGATAAGTACGTTTTCAAATAATAAAAGTAAAGTCAGATATAAACATTAAATGATGCAAACAATAACTCACCCAGTGGTGTTTTTATCAACAAGTGATCTGGCAATATTTGCTTTACTGCGACGCAGACCGCAGCCAAGTAGCCAGCCAGGCCATGTACATGAATGTCGAACAGGTAAGACGCCTGACCCGTGCATGCAAATATCACCAAGTAGTAAAACGTCGTCAGAAACGCTACCCCAAAATTTGTCAACAGGAAAAACTTCATCATTTCCACTTGCCCCCATAGTGGCTCTATAAGTTTCCCACATAAACCAACTGTTATAATATCGATTATCACCTCCCACAGATGAATTTCAAGAAACCAGAACGTGAAAGTAGACCACAATTGAAATGAAGGTGGTAACAAATAGCCAGGTGTAACACTAAGAACGTCAATCACATCGTCGGAAAACGACAAAATATAACCGATAACCACTACCACACATATAAATTTTACTGATGGCGAAGTGTTGCCTAACAAGGCTGAAAATTGCTGTCGCAAATATGGTAAATTACGGCTAAATACCCTAAGCGCAGCCATTTTTATGACGGCTGAGCAACAACATAACTTTGACAGAATTTGACACTTTTATGAAAGTCAAAGTCAAATGTCAATTTGATTTGATTGACAGAGAGATGACATTTTGTTTGACTGACAGCCAGCCAATGGGAGTAAATGTAAGGGCGTTCACGCACTCACTCAGTTTCGGTTTGAATTCGATATTGTCAAAAGATGATGATTAATTTATAATTTTCATAGAAATGCATCTGAGATAAACAAAACAAACTAGTGTTAGTTTTGACAGGACGCTCACAAAAACTCTTAATGCTCTAAGCAAAAACTACAAAAAAATTTTCCTTACGGTGATTCAGTACGCAAACCAGCGACATCGCTGACAGCGAAAATCGGAATGCACCCCATGTCAGTCCATAGAATTAGTGTCAGTCAAGTCAACCAAATCTGACATCTGTCAGGTCAGTCAATTAGATTTTATTTTAAAATGCTATCTTCTTAAATGTTGTTTTTCAGAATCATTGGCAGTGCTTTATTGGTAATTTTCATGTACTTAATGTGAATTTATCTTACCAATCCGATAGTCAAATCACATTGTTTTCAGCTTCGTGTTGTTAACGTTTGTGGGAGCAGCGTTATGGCCACTAACCAACTATGTAGCAATGTAAGATTGAAATACCTATCTCAAGCAGAGGCGGCATGTTTAGACCAAGATCTTTTTAACGAATATAAATTCAGCGTGGATCAACTAATGGAGTTAGCTGGTTTGAGCGTAGCTACTGCAGTCGCGAAGACGTATCCACCGGCGTCGTAAGTTTTTGATTGTACAAGATTATGGCTGTTCATTAAATCTTGTACTTATATTGACCTTATATGTATACTTTTATATTGTAACTAGATACGGTACAGCCTTAATTATATGTGGACCAGGCAATAATGGAGGAGACGGCTTAGTAGCTGCTCGTCATATGGCGTTATTCGGATACAATGTATCTGTATACTACCCTAAAAGAACACCTAAACCTTTATATGAAAATCTGTTAGAGCAGTGCCAAAGATTTGGTGTTCAGATAATTGACAGATTACCCCAACCCAGTGAAGTGAAGAGTCAGTACAATGTTCTGGTAGATGCTTTATTTGGGTTTAGCTTCAAACCACCAGTCAGAGAAGAATTAAAGCCTGCATTAGATGCCTTAATTGATAGTGGACTTCCTGTATGTAGGTGAGTGGATTAATTGATAGAAAGAAACATAAAACATTGATTGACAAAATCATTCACAAATATTAAATGTTATCTGACTTTATCAGGAGTAAATAATAATTATAAATTTCTTATTCTCAGTGTCGATATACCAAGTGGCTGGGATGTTGAGAAAGGACCTGGAACTGACCATGCTTTAAGGCCATCTCTGCTTATATCACTATCAGCACCCAAACTATGTGCCCGACCAGAGCTACTTGATAACGCTAAGCACTTCCTTGGTGGAAGATTCTTACCCCCAGGGATAATTTCTAAATATAACTTGAAATTGCCAGCTTATCCAAATCAAGATCAAGTGGTTCAAATATCTTGTTAATTTATTCTTAAGAGTTAACAAATTTTCAGGGAATAAAATAAATATTTATTTACTGATTATCAGTGTGTTTATTGGATCCTTACTAACTGGTTAACTATATTAGTTAAAAAAATATTTCTACTCAAAAATATTAATATTTTTGACAACCTTTGATTTGATCAAAGTCGAGCTGCTGTGCTCCTCGGATGGTGACGCTGACGCAGTAAAGTTGTATGGAATTTCATTATTGTGGAGTTTTGTTTCTAACATAGTTAGTAGGTACAGCATGGCCAGAACGAGAAGAAATTAAATAAAATGGAATTATAAACTTTCAGTACAAGTTAGTACAGTACAAAATATAGTCAATGTTGCCAAGTTATTCGTGATTTTGACGGTTTCCATAGAAAGTGGCACCCTCATTTTTTGTCAACTATATGGTCAAGCTGTAGTAGTGTAGTACTATTAAAGATACATTGTACACAGAGCAGTAAATGCTCTTAAGATTGTACATATCGATGGGAAAAAGCCCTATATTAAACAGATGACGTTTTTGTACTTTCATATAAAAATATAAAATAACTCGCATTTGACCGTTTTTTAACATTTCATTAAATATCTCTTATCTACCTCCGGGGTATCTAAGGGGAAGATAAAGTTAGTATATAATCATAGGTAGTAGGTACATTTAGCATTGTTTGAGTAAATCACTAAACATGGACCAAGGGTGGCCGATTGTATAATCAGTAGTAGGTTGTCGAACAACAAAGCCAACCCGCAGAAATTACTGCACTTGTTCGGCTTCAATTGGCTTGTACCGATCGAGTTGTTCATTCGGGTCGACCTTAGAGCATTCATCATTTCGATTCAGCAGTATTAGGCAGGTTTATGATTCCCGAGCATTCACCTACTTTATATTCGATTTTACCGCCCAGGGGCTGTATCGGCTAACGCATCGAGCTTCGGAAATTCTGCTGGGCTTCAAATAAAAACAGATAAATCGAGCCCCAATCGGGCCAAAATGGCGAACATCTGTTTTAAGTTGTAGCTCGGCAGACCCGCCGAAGTTCGAAAAGTTAGCCAGTAGGGCCCCAGCTTTGCCCGCTGTGTTTAGCAACTACCAAGCCGTGTGATAATGTGCGACAGCTAAGCGGCAGTGATTCCTGAACATTCATCTACATATTATATTCGATCTTGCCGCCCGGCCTTGCCAATTAATGCCGGCCCGCTTATGTGGGTAGCAACCCTTATGTACACACGACGGCACCTCAAGACTATAGATACATGTTGACCTTGAGTTGAAACCGCCTTTATGCCTTGGGACAATCTACGTTATTTCTTACTTCCTGTGTCATTGTCGTTACTCGAAAATCTTGAAAAATCAAATGCATCACAATAAATAAATTAAAAATATGCAAATGAACATAATTTATTATCGTACTCTAACGTAATGGTTTTTTAAAGATTTTCGAGTACCTAACGACAATGACGCTTGAAGTAAGAAACAAGAAACCACGTAGATTCACCCCCCTACGTAATAAAAGTTGTTGTATAACCTGACGTGCTGTCGTGTGTACTATGCAATACGATTGTGGCACGACGCGGATTCATACGCGGCTGATGCGCGTTCGATCCGTGTCTGCTTATAATGTCTGCTGCTAACAACCGTAGCTACATTGCTGCTTTAAGTAAAAGGTCCGCATTGTCATTACTGGGGGTATTTTGTAACTTTGTTGCAATCAACTCTGACAGAAATCGCAGTTACATTGCTGCTTTAGTAAGAACCAATGTGACCACTATGTTAGTTAAAGCAGCAATGTAACTGCTGTTTCAATCGATTTCAATCGAGAATTGTTAGCAACAGAGTTACTTACGTAATCAGGGGGGCCGATCACGGTCACGGTAAAGATCTTTACCGTGTCACGATCTAACTTGTAGCTTGCAGGTTGCAGCTGGATACCTCGCCCGCCGGAGGGTGTATGGCGTTGCCGGATGCCGTCACGCTGTCCCGCACAACGGGATGTGAATGGGGCACTTTGTTGTGAGAGTCTACAATATCGATTTCCCACAGAGTAAAATAAACCAAGATTTTTTTTCGCGCCCAATTTTCCCGCTGTTTGTAATGTCAATGTCACTGTCAGTCAATTAATGCCGGTGGTGTTATTTAGTGCCTTGCTTGCCTTGCCTGTTTTTTGTGGATTTTACTTCAAATTAAACAAAATCGTTGATCGTAAGTAAATTGTTTAATTAAACCAATAACTTCAATGTAAATAAATACAGCGTTGAACTATTGCCGCTTGTGTTAGTCCAGATACATCGCGGTAATCTTTACACCGCATTTCATCTTCATGCAATCGACTCCTTTGTGCAACAAAGGGTTTGTATTTCAGCACCACTTAATCAAGCACATAAATGAACTAAATAACCTCCAATCTGTAATTTCCAGATAATGTTTGAAGCCCGACTGCTCCGTAGCTCCATCCTCAAAAAAGTGTTGGAAGCTATCAAAGATCTTCTTACCCAAGCTACATTTGACTGTGATGATAATGGAATCCAATTACAGGTAAAGGCAATAGAACATTCATCTTGATATGAAACAACTTCTGCCTATCTAAGTTTATAAATATATGTAATCTAATTATATTTCAGGCTATGGATAATTCTCACGTGTCGCTTGTTTCCCTCACTTTACGTGCTGATGGATTTGATAAATATAGATGTGACCGGAATATTTCCATGGGGATGAATTTAGGGAGGTGAGTGACCTGGTTTTTAATCATCCTTAGGTAGATATGTAGTGAAGGTACAATACATTTAAAACTTATTGGTGGCTCGGAACATGTGCAAGACGATGTACAGAATACAATTTCGATGAAAGTGGGTGAGAGGCAAATTTGTTAGAATGATTCAAATTGTATTTAATCTCATCAACAACCCAAATCTAACCTGTTCGTATTAAAAATGTTTGCTTGCTTGTTAAATTACATTTTTCATTAAAATCTTTATTAAAATAAACTCTTTATTAAACTTCTTTACTTGAATCATAATCAATATAAGTATTGAAATTAAAGACAGAGTCAACATTTCTTTATTTAAGTTAACTTAATAATTAAGCAGTTTTGAATTAAGTTATGAGAGACTTGTAAGTGATTATTCAAATGAGTAGGTACTAAATTCTAACATATTTTCCACCAAAATAGTGAAATGCTTATAAAATCATTATAGCAACTTTATTTGGTGAGCAGTTAGCTATTATGGTTTATGGTGGTTAGGTTAATGCTTAATTAAATGATACCTGTTTTGAACTATCTCTAAAATTTACAGTCTAAATGGAGGTGGGTGTCTGTTGGACATAAGCTGTTGATTATGCCTTATAGATTTTTAATCTATTATTTCTTTTAAATAATTAAGGGTGAGAGTGAGAGGAATCTAAACTTTGAAAATAATAGCAGATAATGCTTTGTTGCAGTATGTCCAAGATATTGAAGTGTGCTGGAGACAAAGACACAGTGACTATGAAGGCTCAGGATAATGCTGACACAGTTACATTTGTTTTTGAAAGTCCTAACCAAGAAAAAGTGTCAGATTATGAGATGAAGCTTATGAACTTGGACCTTGAACACTTAGGTAAATAATTTTAATAATAAATAAAAGCTTGTTATTGTTAACAAGCAAGCAGTTGTTACAACTGATAACCGGTATCCCGCTATCTACGCATTTTTTAGATTAAATATCTGTCCAGTCTATTAAATTAGAATAATTATCCATAGGTATCCCAGAAACTGAATATAGCTGTACGATTCGCCTTCCCAGTGGAGAGTTTGCAAGAATCTGCCGTGACCTATCACAATTTGGAGAATCCATGGTCATTTCATGCACTAAAGAAGGTTTGTTTAAGTTTTGTTTGTTTTATTTTATAATATCTTGTTTTATATTCTTACATTTGATGAAATGTCATAGATTTATGTTCCAAAATAAATTTCCAGGAGTAAAATTCTCAGCAAGTGGTGATATTGGATCAGCTAACATCAAGTTGGCACAGACTGCAACAATTGATAAGGAAGAGGAGGCTGTAGTCATAGAGATGGATGAACCTGTGACCCTCACATTTGCCTGCCAGTATCTTAATTACTTCACTAAAGCCACATCACTAAGCCCTCAGGTATTTTTTTATCAGCTATTATTGCGTGATTGAGTAACAAACATCTGTACGTCCAAACTTTTACATTTATAAATATAAGTAAGCTTAAATTACCTAATAATCTAGATTATATGTAATAGCTGATGGTGAACTTAAATATAACAAAAAAGGTTTACGTAATTATTGTCAGTAGTTATAGTTTTTATTCATGTTGACAGCCATCTACTCAATACATCCAAGTGATATTTCTGTTGTTCCCAGGTTCAATTGTCGATGTCTGCCGACGTTCCCTTGGTGGTAGAGTATCGCATCCAAGATATTGGACACATTCGCTACTATTTGGCTCCTAAAATTGAAGAAGACGATAGTTGAACATAGATTCACTAAACTGTCATCTTGTTAAATCTTGAATAATGTAATTTTTCTTTTTCACCCGTTTCTTGTGTACACTGTGTGTATCTTTAAAAATGGATAAGATGTATGTAAACAAATTAAATAAACCTACTTTATATTAATACTTGTGACCTTTTTATGAAGAAAACAACTTTAGTTTTTGCTTAATATAATTTTATTAGTTCCACATTTACTATTATGACAGAACTGTAGAAAATGTTCATGTTTCACATGAGTATTGAATAATGTCAATATTAAAAATTGGGTATCAAATCACATATATAATTAAATTAAAAAAATATGTGCTTCTATTTAAATATAAATGGAATGATAACTTTTTCTTATAGCTTAAAATAATATTATAAGTAAACCAAATGTTTCACTGATGTAAAACTTTGAAATTAAGTAAAACCTATTAAAATCAAACACATCGGTTTTGAATTTTCTAACATAGCTTTAAAATTTTACATTTATTTACACAAGTAATTTAAATGTGAGACACTGTACCAGTCTTAAAATAAAATTAACCCAAATCTTCACAATAATCATATTTGAAATCACATTTTATTAATGTCAACTTATACCTAAGCAAGTCCATCGACTAAATAACTAGGGGATAAAATGAATACTTAAACAAAGTACTTAAGTACAAAAGGAGGGTAGAGCAGGAATAGAAGTGAACGAACCTTACTCGACGTCGCTACAGTTTACGGTTTAGACACGAACTAATGAACGAAACAAATTACCGCGAACTGAATGGCTAGATCTACTTCAAATGAGAAGTCCTTTTTTGAGAGATAACCTCAGCAAAGCTAAATATGTCTTAATATGAAGGAATAGAGTCCAATATTGATAACCATGCTATCTTGAGCTTTATTCCATATAACATAAACGATATTTTGCTTTGCAGAAGTTATTTCATAAAGGAATTCGTATTTGGATTACACATTAGTAGCGAGTCGTCGGGGGAGCGTTTCACTGTTTCCACTTCTTAGCTGAGAAGAGCACAGCGCGCTGCTTGAGGAAGAGCGAGTAGCTCTGCTTGCGCGGGACGGGCGGCGCGGGCGCGGGCGCGGGCGGCGGGGCGCCGGCGCCGGTGTCCGTTTGCTTCTTCTTCTCGTTGGCGCGGCGGTTGGCTTCCGCCATGGCGGTCACGTACACCGATCGATGACGGCCGCGCCCTCTTCCTGCGAATGTTTGTGTTGTCGTGAGTATACTCATGCACGTGTAAATTAAAATAGAATGGATCGATTTATCACTTATACGGTAAAATCGAATCGTTTATTCGCCGTCTACAAAAACCTACCTTTTTATATTTTGAATGTTTGCATTCATATCATAATACTATACTATTTTAGTTTTACATTTCATACTAGAAAAACATTACTTAGGTGGGAATCGAATCCACGAACTTTCGCTATCTTTTATATTATTATTTTTACCTCGAACTTTGGAAAGTACGGTTTACGCACTAACGATTTTATTGACATTCAGGAAAATTTAGAATGGGAAGTTATGTTAATTTTTGTTATGGGTTTCGGTATCCTCCCAGCTCACTTTCATGGTACAAAGTTGTTGCCGGTAAGAATACCAAGGAAATGGGAGGAAAACAGAGAACTATAGAGAGATAAGAAAGACAGAAAATAGTAGATGAGTGAAAGTAATGAATGTAACTGCTGTTTTGTTCCCACTTATTCTACTGGTCAGTTCTACCGCAGAACTAATAAGACTTTTCTCATTAGTGCTACCGCAAAGTACTAATTCGTAGCACTTATGAGAAAATAAGTCTCATTATTTTTACGGTAGAAATACCCAGTAGAAGAAGTGGGAAAAAAATAAATATGTTTAATAAACAATGTTAAAAATACGACTGCCCTGCCAAAAACGATCTAAAAATTAAATAACCAAGGTCACTGCAGTTGTGGGACCTCTTTGATTAAAAATTGTTCTACAGCAAAGTCCCCCGATTGCAATGACCCTTAATATAAAATTTTTGTTTTAATATTTTTTTAATTTATTAATTTTAATTTCATTAATTATATAGTTTTAGAATGTGCTCATTAAGGCTCTTCATTTGATACCCATATTGTAATAATTGAAGAGAAAAACGTTTCTTTTCACATCACAAAATGGCGTCTTTCAGTCGACATTGGCATTTTTCAAAAATCTATATAGCCAGTGTCACTCGGGGTTAGGATTCTAACGATACATCACACATCCTAATTTGTTCAGGCATTTAAAAGTTATGGTGGAATAAAGACATTCTCACAAACATACATGAACCCTGAACATAATACACTCTTCTTTTTTTGGGCAGTCAAGTAAAAACTACCTGCTCCTCCTCCGCGGCCTCAGGACTCGTGCTTGACGTCGGAGGGCCCCGGCTCGTCTTTCACGGCTGCGGAGCCGATTATCTAAGGTTCGTATTTATAAACAGCTCTCAACGTTGGGAGCTATCTTGAGATCATACCTGAGATGTTGTTCTTATAAGAAAAGCATCTGAAGTATGATCTCAACGTTGAAAGCTGTTTATAAATACGGGCCTAAGTACTAAATCGTAGCACTAATGAGAAAAGTCTCAATAGTTCTACGGTAGAACAGTACAGTAGAACAAGTGGGAACAAAACTACCTGCTCCCCCTCCGCGGCCTCAGGACTCGTGCTTGACGTCGGAGGGCCCCGGCTCGTCGTCGTCCACGGCCGCGGGGCTGATGATCTGGTCGTGCAGCGTGCGCAAGTGCCGCAGCAAGTTTGACTTCACGTTGAAACCCTTGTTGCATAAACCGCACACGAACGGCCGTTCGCCTGAATGGAAATATTATTATAAAGTAGGATGGAACAGATATTATCGGACAGGTCAGTTAGCTGCAACTTATGTGGAACCATTGAAGCTGGCACTTAAAGTTCAAAATCGGTTGTAGCTTGACTGACTACAGCAGTAAAAACTGCCGCAACAGCAAATCGAACTGCAGATATAAGAGACTAATAAAATTACGAATTTATTTATCAAAACGAGTAGCTTTCACATCAGTTTTCATTATGTATCTCAGAAGCTTTTCTAGTGTCTATTGTCTTGAAGTCAATGCATGTGTTAAGTTGTCTCCGATTTCCATAACACAAGAGTGCACTATAATAATAATTATTATTATTATTGCTGTTTAAGTAACTGTCTGATATCTTTTCTCACCTGCACAAATTTTGATGAATTTTAGAGTAGAGATAGATTGGACGATGGGGTGGGATAGGAATGACATAATCTAACTTTTCTCGCGAAAATGAATTCCATAGGGATTGAGATAGGGGAAGGAAGTTCGTATATGGACCAGCCGGCCTACCTACCATGCGCATCACTTCTATTTGTCGACTCGACATTCCTCGCGATGTCTGTCCATCACATTAGTGCTGTGGGAGCTTAACGCGAGAAAAGCGTCGACATAATTTTGTCAGACAGGGCATGCTAGGCCGAGGCCGTCTAGAGCAGTGTTTCCCAATTAGTGGTACGCGTAGGGTCAGGTAGGGAACGGTGACTCAGTCGGGTACAATGACTCGCGACGATATTTCCCATAAAGAACAGCAATATCTATCTATATTTCTCATTTATCGGTAGCGCTTAACAGCCAAACACGTACAAACCAGTGATCCCCCCGCTCCGGCGCCGTTCGGTCGTGATACGAGTCTGTATTTGTTTTCGTGCTTAAAAATACTATTTAAGGTAAGTTACACGTGTTTTTATACACTAAAATTTAAAGATTTTGATAATTGTTAGTGTGTATATGGAAAGTGACGTTATTATACTAGGCAATGGCATAGAATTGCTCGCCTTTCGTCGAATCTGTTAAAATTGGTACGTCCGTGAAATCAAAATGGCGACAGCGTGTTCAGTGGCTCAAAAAACAGAGGTATACAGTGACTCGGTGAGTCACATACAGTGACTCGGTGAGTCACTGTATACTTACATGGGTCACTGTATACTTACGTAAGTCACTGAGTACTTGTACATATAAATAGAAAAGTTTAATTTTACAAAGGAAAAAATAATATTTTATGCCATAAAACCTAATTATAATGCAGTACCTACCAATTATCAAAACGAGAAACAATCTTTTAAACCCATTTATACCTAACTAAAATAATGTAATGTTTTTGAAAGTTTGTTTTTAAAATAAAATTATTTGCGCACAAACGAAATAAAATCTGATTAATTGCTATAAATTTTATATTAAAAAGTCTATAAACAATGACGCACTTCAGCATCAACAAAGTAAGGATTAATAAATGGCAAAGTATTGGATTAATAAATGCTTTTTATTTAATATTGTACTGATGAGCAACTGTGTACTGTTAGAGTCACTGTGTACTACAGGGTCGAGCACTTTTGCACTCGACTGTTTGCACTAAACATTTTTTTTTTAATTTTATTGATTTTTTAAATTCTAATCGCTATTATGTTGTCTTTTAGATTACTTGCTTGAAAATAAAAATATTTAAAGGATCTCAAACAACAAAGAAAAAAAATTGAGAAATTGGTTGATGTCAATTTTGTCAGTATTTTATTCTTATTATAGCTACTACGTGACAGATTTTAATGCCTAATATGTTTAAAATATAATTCTGACATACCTAAACGAATAAATGTGATTAAATATAATAAATGTTTTCCATTCAATTTTGTACTGTTGAGCAACTGTGTACTGTTAGAGTCTCTGTGTACTACAGGGTCGAGTCACAGTAGCCCAGTACCAGTACACAGTGGCCCATTTCCCATTTTTTAAAAATAAATATCGGACGTCTATAATAATGCCTTATTTAAAAAAGTAATAATGAAGGGAGCAACATTAATAACTAAAGCATGTTGACTGCGATTTTCAGGTCGGTACTCCAACTGTTTCTTTATAATTTGTGTGTCCGAAAAAATCCGAGCCACTGTTGCCAACCCGACCCTACTCCCAGGGGCACGCGAGGTTGCCTCAAGGGGTACGTGCAGCAATCTTATCTACATGATTTTATACATCTGATTTAATATTTCTTTATTATTCCTGCAATAAGGGGTACGTGAGTTTGAGGTCTTTCTTGAAGGGGTACGAGAAAAAACTAATTGGGAGCCACAAGCCTAGAGCAAAAGGTCCACGTGGATGAAGTCGCGGGTTGCGGGCAGCCGCTAGTGAATGTTAAGGTTCGTACAGACTATGTAACATGTTATATAACTTGTGTTTTATAACACGTCCACATTATGTAACCTTGTTAATCAACAAACAATACTGTACACATTAGAATAACAATATAATATAACAATGTTATATAACCATTGTCGTTTGTCGGTCTTCAGTGCTATCCGTACAGTAACATTGTTGTACATATTAATAACATATTTTATGACATTCAGTGTCCACATTATCTGAAACATGTTATAATACAATGTTGTATAACATGTTATGTTATATAGTCTGTACGCACCTTTATGTCCTTCCTTTGTTTCTATTTAACAAGGAACAAGAACCTCAATTGGTATACGTACCTGTGTGTGTACGCATGTGTATGAGCATAGACGCATGCGACGGGAATGTCTTCTTGCAGTGCGTGCAAGTCTTGTTTTGCGCGCCCTCTGTGAAACGATTGTGACGTTTTGGTGGGGCACTGTTGTTTGATATGGCCAATTCTAGACAACCGACATCGAACGACTTTAGAAAAGGGTTCAGTCACAATAGGGTTGGAAGACAATCACATAACAGTAATGCTTTGTTTTTTGTTTACTTTAGAACTTTCACGCAAATTATAAGGTGATATTTTCGTGCGGTACATTAATTTGGAAAAGTGGAAAACAAAGCATTCCAGGATCAATTTTCAAGAACATAACTGAAGTGATCATCATGGGTGTAGCGAAACTTGTGAAGTGTAAAAACAAAATAAATCATTGTACACACGGCGGCATCGGATAAAGCTCTGGTTATAAAGATAAAATAGGCGAGTAAAAAAAATATTGTGACTTGATGTTCGTTTGTCGAGAATTAGCCACATACATAACAATCAGGTTTCAGCTATGTTAGTAATAATAAAATATTAAGATTAGTTAATATAAAATAATAAATTACTTGGTTATTTGTTAATAGGTTATCTAAAAGTTATGTCTAAAGATAGTAATACAATAATATAAAATCCTGACCAAAAAGCCTAACTTGTCAGGATATGAATCCTGACGTCTGGTAACTCTAGGTACGATCGGCCAATCAAGTGCTTTAACACTTTGCAGAGAAAATCGTGCCGGCATCGCTCGGGCAGCAAATCTATGTAAGTGTCGGCACGGCCCTGGTATAGTCTGTTTATCGGTATCCTCACTTGTCCTATTTAGTATACAACTTTTGACAGTTGTCATAAGTCTTTTCAATTTGAATCGTTATTTAAAAATATGTTGTCGTATTAGATCAAATTGTCACAAATAATTAATAAATTATTTCGTAATCTATGAATTAAAAACGATTTGTTATATTTTATAATTGTTTTTTTTTCAATAAATAGTTGAGTGAAGATTGTTTACCAAATAAGGATAAACAGACTTATAACGAGGAAATGAATGTTAAGTGAAGATTTTTTACCAAGTGAGGACAAATAGACTTATAAAAAAGAAGTTAGGCAGATTGTACGGCGCGTCTACGCGGCAGCGGTGGGGCACCCCCCACATTGTTTCCTTGTCAACACGGCTGAGTTACCCCACTATAGTTACAGTTTTACAATCCATACAGTTGGGAAACGAATGTACTTGCGTAGAGCAACGGAGGGGATCTCGCGAGGGGTTGGGCGGCGCGGATTGCGGCCTCCAAACGCGATTGCGAAAACGACAACGTGCGATTGCCGAAGTCAACTACTGCAAGATTTATTGCTAGTCTAAACCTTGCTTAATACAGTACCACTTCGCGTGGTTCTTGTGGCGGGCTACAGTTACACCTCTAGCTGATTTTATTGACTACTGCAATGAACTAGAAAATCATATTAGGCAGGATCTTCGTTCATTTGTTGAAAACAATATTTCAGAGAAATTATTTAACGTATTTTAAGTAAAGTAGAATTTAAATAACAGCCATTCTCATGTTTTCCTCAAAATTTATCCGAATGCAAATACTTTACATAATTAAAAGAAAACTGAATACATCTTACTAGCAACTAATGATTATTAATAATCACATTTATTTTCTTTTTCTTTTTTGACAACCCTTGCACATTTGCGACTGATAACGTAATAATACACGGACGGCGCGCGGCGGTGTCGACCGACACTTAAGGCGTTGCCCAACTGTATGGATTATAAAACTGTGATAGTAATTACGGCGCTATAATATTAGTTTTAATAAAACTTGAATGGACACTGACCTGACTCAGTGTGCGTGCTCTGTATGTGGCGCACCCACTCGGCGGGGTTCGGGAAGTGCTTCTGACAGAGGTCACATCGTAACAGGGCCATGGTTTCCTCGGTGTCGTCACTCTGTTAGAATTTCTAAGTTAGTCATTTGTTTGTATTGCTTTTAAGATACCTACATAGCCTATTGTTAACATCTTTTTTCTGCCTTGTATAACTGTGGCCCAACCATGAGTTTGCAAATTGTTTTCGCTACCGTAAACTATCGTTTTCTCTCTTTCACTCGCATTGACAATGAGCAGTATATCCGATAGTTTTGCGTTTGCGTACATAGTTTGCATCAACTCATGGTAGCTCGGAAATATCCACAAGATAAGAAATTGTCGAATAACTTTTTATTTAACTTAGTTTATTAAGATTAGTAACCAATCTGATTTGGGGCCGCGAGATTGACTTTCAGCTCGCTCAATTCGGTGCAGAAATACTTTTTAAAAGAGAGAGACTTACAAAATATTAGTCTGTGCGTTTACGGCTTACTGGGCCTCTATGAGTCGAGTGTTAGTTATCTGTACACACCCTTAACGCCACGTTGACGCTGACGCGGAACTTCAGCCGTCTTTAATTCATCAACGCCCGAGCGATAGAACATCTATTGTGTCTCATTTTCTGGGCCTTGATGGGTCAATTTGTACATACTAACATACATAAACTCACGCCTGTTTCCCATGGGGGTAGGCAGAGACTATGGATCGCCACCTGCTACGATCCTTGCAAACTTATTTTGCTTCATTTACATCCATCAACCTTCATACATGCCCGACGGTTTAATATGTCCTCAACCTAAAGCAGAATATAAAAACAAACATTCCGACGAACTGAGAACCTCCTCCTTTTTTGAAGTCGGTTAAAAAGGAAACTCACAGCAGAGCGGTGCTTCCTCTTGCGCGAGTGCGGCTGGTCGGCGGCGTGGCCCTGCACGTGGCGCACCCACGCGGCCGGCACCGTGAACACCTCCGCGCACAGCTCGCACGCCAGCGGACTGTAGATCTGAACAACAAACATACATACAATGCGATTAACTCCACTAGGGAACCTATGGAAAAGAGAAAAAATTACAGACTAGTGGCTCTGTAGAGCTGTCGCGTTTGTGTCATTTTTTAAACATTTTTCGAAATGGCTGAAATATGATTTTCCCCTTACCTTTGTCATTTTGAAAAAATTCGAAAAACTGAATACACTAATAAATTATATATAAGCATTTTTGGGCAAGCTGAAACGCGTCAGTTAAAACGTCGTTTTGTACCGCAAGTCAATTTATCACATTGTAGCTCTTGATCAAAATCTAAAGAGGTTCCTTGATGCAAAATTATATTGTGATTTAGGCATTCAAGCTTGCGATTAGTGTATTGGGGGCATGGCCACACCGGGACATTTCAGCGAATTTTCTCTACATTGTAGTTTCGCCGTTTCACACACAACGAAACAACCGGCGTGGGCGGCGCGTCGAGCGAATTATCTCCATTGTGTTCTATCGAAATGCTGCTGCTGTGTGGTGGTTAACACATACACACGCGCCCACGCTGTGTATCAGGAATTCGCTTGTCGCACCGCTGGTCGCACTGTTCCGTGGCCAGGCTGTTAGGGTTGTCTAAAAATGCTCTATTTTAAAAGTATTAAAAACTAATTACTTAGAAATAAATCTCCATGTCTCCAGTATCACAGAAGTGCGCATAAAAAATTAAATACACATGTTTTAGAATGTCTGTCAGCAGTAATTACAGAAGAGGGCTCAAAAAAGGAAATTAGACTCATTTAGTAGTGCGCAGTATCAGTTCTGTTGTTCTTCTTTCATTATCTTTAGGGCCTTAGATGCTTACATTATTATTATGCTAATGTCTGAATACTCAAAGGCTTCTTAGCTTAAATCTTTAGGGCGACTTGCACCATAAATGGGGATGGCAATGCAAAGCTTATTGTAGATGGCGCTGCGTACGTTTGTTCTTATGACAGTGGACGTTTCGCTTGTAAACAAAAGGAAAATTGGTATTTATTTTTAAAGTAAGAGTGCTTTGTTTTGACAGTTCTCATGGAACAAACGTAAACACGACAGCACGTCAGGTTATACAGTTAAACTGCGAAAACAACTTTTATTACGTAGGGCATAAAGGCGGTCTCAAGGTCAACATGTATAGTCTGAGGTTTTGACAGTTGCCTTCCCCATTTAATATTGTTTAAGTACCACTTAAACACAATTTCGTATTAGCATATCATTATTAATTTATGGTGCAAGTCACCCTTACTTAAGGTCTCCTTAACTTTAAAAAAGCTGTTAATTTCATAGAGATTTGCCAACTTTTTTGAATCTAAGATGGCCCTTTGAGAATCGTTTGAGTATTAAGCCATAAGTGATCTATCACTTAACATATATTTCTATACAAAATAACCAAAATTAAATCTAATAGAATAGAACAATAAATACATACCAAACTTTCTTCTTCAATGTCCATTTCGTCTAAAGGTTCAGATTTGACACTCATCTCAGCTTGAAACATTTCAGCGATAGACCGTTCCTCCTCCTCTATGCTACTGGCATCCCACTCAGGCTCATCTTTTATTTGAACTTCATTTAAAACTTCTGTATTGCTTTGTGAAGATTTTTCTGTAAATGTAAACATATTTAAAGTGATTTAAGCTTCAAGCTCATGAAAATTGTATGGAATATAGTATTGTTGTTAGTCTGTTTAATTGTTTATCCTTGTCTTATTTGGTAAACAATTTTCACCCAACTCTATATTGAAAAAAATCAATTATAAAATACAAACAATGGTTTTCCACACATAGATTACAAAAGAAATTGCAAATTATTAGTGACAATTTAATTTAATAAGACAACATATTTTTAAATAACGATTTAAGTTCAAAAGACGTATGACAACTGTCAAAGCTGTTTACTAAATAGGAGAAGTAAGGATAAACAGACGTGCACATGCACATTGTTGTAGTGTGCGTCTGCACGCTCTCGTGTAACGCACACAAAAATAATGTACATGTGCACGCATGACAACATTTATAGCCGACCCGCCTTCGTGACTGACAGTTATTCTATCTGTAGTTAACATGAAACATACTTGAAGTAACCGAGGCATTATCATCATCCTTTGATTCGTCATTATCTGTAGTATTTTTCTGTTTCTTCCCATATTTTCTTTCAGCCGCATGTCGTCTAAGTATTCTAGGAGGTGGAGCTTCATCAGGAGAGTCATCTGCTATGGTTGTGGTTGCCATAGAAACGGTGGATGTGGATGTTGGTGTTGGAGTTGACACCGTAGGTATTGAAGACGTATCTGCTGTTGGTGCTGGAGCTACCAGTATGGTTTGGCCTTTTGCACCACCGGGCCGTATTGTAGCTTGGGTTGTACCATCTGAAGTCTTAATAAATACCAATTTGGGAGGTCCGATAAACATTGGCCTGGGAGAGAAAAGCAAAAATTTTATTGGTTTATGAAATAGTCATGTTCTATTGTTATCATAACAACACACTAGCCCATTAATGAAATATAATCAATTACCTCGTGACATTTTGAGGTTGTACAGGATTAAATGTTTTGAGAAGCTTGTCATCTCTCTTTACAGCTAGCTTTGGTTGAATATCTTCAGGTTTCTTAGCAACTACAGTTTTTACACTAGGCACAGTTGCAACCGCAGCGGTGCTCTTCTCCGCAGGGATAGAATCACCACCGGCCTCATCTGTTTGTCTCCACAAACCACGGATTTTTAAAACTTCTCCTGCTTTTAAAACTGTATCTAACACTTCATTTGAAACTGTTGTTTCCCCTGGAACAAGATAATGTCCAGCTGTGTATTGTTGAAAATTGGACAGAGACCTACACTACAACCCACCACAGCCTCGGGCATAACATCACGGCAGTATAGTCGACAACAACAAGGAATATAGAGGCAGTGGATAGAATTATTGGACAGCGCAGTAACGATAGAAACACAGTATTGGTATCTTACCTTTGTACATATACTCAACGAGGATCTTTAAAGCCTTGGTTGATATTTCGGACGGCAACACAACATAAAGCATGCCGCCCATGCGTGTGACAGAACGCTGACCTTCGAACAGGCTGCTCAGGTATACACTGCACGAGCTCAGGATGAACTTGTGGGCTGGTATCTGAGAGCCGTCCATCGTACACAGCACCACATCCGTGAACCGCTCTGACCGCAACAAAGCAGCCACCGAGCCGTTCAGATGCGAGCTGTGTGAATGCCATTTTAGCTGGTATGTGTCCGTAGACGTCATTCTCACAAAATCACATTTTTGTCGTCATCTTCACAATTTACCGCTGTAAAACACAGGTAGACAACATTTATAACCTCAATCTTCGAATAACAGAACTCTATTTTGTTTACATACGCGCCGTGCGACACTAGCGTCGCGTGCGTGGCGTCGCAACACTATTATTTATTCTGTGGTCGTATGCCATGCATAGTAGTAATCAATCACGTAAATTCGGTTTTTTTTAATTATTACTTAAATTAATATTAATTTTAGATCGGAAAATCTCCAAACATTTTAAAACATAATGCAAAATTTAAGCATTCAGAATGCAAAATATAGAAAATCAAAATTTAAAATATCAATAAAATAATTTCAGGAAGTAACAAATGAGAAGGAACCGGAATACAGAAACCTAATCAAAATGAAAATAAAAACAGATTGAAAAAAAAAAAATGTTTACCTCGTTGACCCGCGAAGTTTTAAACTATATTGTCAACTTAAAACGTTTTTATGTAAATTTGGATTTATGCTAAATATTTTATTTAATTTACAACTTAGTATCGAAATAGTGCGCGCAACCACCGCTTGCGATCCTCCAGTTGGGTGTGCGGCGGCTGCGGCTACGAAAATCGATAGAATTCGTATTGATTTAACTCGAAAAGCGGGGTTGCGCGTTTATTTATCTGATCGATCCACGCCGGAGAGCGCGCCTGCGCCGTCGATCGCTCGGAGGGGCGCTCGTGGGCCGGCGCGCGGCGGCGGCGCCCGCCCTGCCGCAGCACCCACCCTGTTCACGCGCAATACGGTGAATTTCTCTCGCAATTGTTATTAACGTAGCTAGATAGGTACCTACCTACCTATTATTTGAAAGGACGCGCCCACAACAAAGATATTTTTTAGTACCTTTAGGTACAATGTTTTTTGTCCATAGCTGGATGCGGAACTGCTTCAAAAGTTTAAACATTTCGCGCATTTAAAAGTTAATAAAATAGCGTTGTAAGTAAAAACAACAGTAGGTATTTGGTATCGGTACGGTAAGGTAATCGGAAATTGTACAGTACTATACACACCGATTTTTTACCATTCTACTTACTCGATCTTACGAGGGGAGGTCAATAAGTTCGCGGAATGGAGGGGTTGGCGGGGGTAGATTTACTCGTGCAGGTAGTCACTAGTTAAGCACCTCATTAAGAGTATATATACCAAGTTTGAACCTAATCGGGTCATTAACTTTTGAGTTATCGACCTTTAAACAACAAAATCGGGAAGATGTCAGCCAGTATGGAAAAAATTGAGCACCGCGCCGTTATTAAGTTCCTTACCAAGCAAGGAAAATCCGCTCAGATTATTTTTCAAGAGCTGTTGGCGGTTTACGGGGACTCTGCCCCTGGTAAAACCATGGTTTACAAGTGGCATGGTCTTTTCAAACAAGGAAGAGAGTCCATTGAAGACGACCCCCGCTCCGGACGGCCAATTGAGGTCACTACACCGGAAATCGTCAAAAAAATTATAAAGAACGTGGTGTGACTATAATGGGACAATACTACGCTTCTTTACTGGAAAGACTAAAAGTAGCCATCAAGGAAAAACGAAGAGGAAAGCTGTCAAAAGGTGTGCTCCTTCTGCACGACAATGCACCCGTTCACACGTGCCATGTTGCGACGGCTGCCATTCACCGATGCGGCTTCGAACAATTGAACCACCCACCCTACAGACCAGACTTGGCACCCAGTGACTACTATTTATTTCCAAAAATGAAGAAAGAGCTGCGTGGAAAACCATTTGACGACTGCAGTCCGCAATTTCGGCCTATTTCGACACCAAAGACAAATATTTTTTTTCGATGGTATAAACAAATTATTTGAGAGATCAGAAAAATGTATTAGAGTTAATGGAGAATATATTGAAAAGGAAAAATAGTTTGGTTTAGAATTTCAATCTCCTTCCCTCTCATTCCGCGAACTTTTTGACCTCCCCTCGTACATCTACAAGGCAAAAGATTTTGACTTAACAACTTAACAGTATTATTATTACAAACTTAAGTTTACGTCGTATAGAATCTAAATTTAGAAATTTTATTTATTCTTATGTGGGCACCTTAACTTTTGCTCTCATAAAATAAGAAAAGTGACGGGAAATTCCACCAAATCGTCATCTCTGCACCGAAGTCGCAGTTTTCCTCGCCATTGCTATGCCGAAAGAATAAACAACAGGCAGCAGCAAGCACCGTTGGACCTCCGTCAAGCAGTATGAAAAAAACTCGTTCACGTCGTCGAGCTGAACGGAAATCTTAATTATCCACATTCAATAATAATGGTTTTTAAATCAGAAGCTTGCATGGAAATGCGTAAATATCAATTATACAATTATCAAAAACCATTAAATAAAACTAATAATATCTCAAATAAATCCTCCTCTTCCCTCCTGAAAGTAAAAGTAAAAGAAGATGTGAAAAAGGAATACTTACCTAGTTAATAAAAAATACATAAATACATATAAAGGTTTTTACTTAAATTTACGTAGGTACAATTTAAAATGGTATTAGGAGTAGCGTCTTTGTTTCATCCAGCGAAACTTTCCAAGAAACAGAAGAGCCTAAAAAAACAAAACAACCTACATCAACCATACTGTGAAGAATTATAAAAATCAATATTTATTTTACTTTTAAAATACTTACTGATAAAAATGAATCTGGTTTCATATAGGAAATTGACAAAATGTTACTATGTTTTAAAAATATTTATTTGTCTCCTTAAAGTTCGGCGGAGCAAAAATAGGCTTCGCGCCGTAAAATGTGAAAACTCAAAAGTTTTCCAAAGAAAACGCGAGAAAAGCGACGATGAAGACCAACACAAGAAAAAAGAAATAGAGTGAAAAGGATGAATGATGTAAAATGGATGTGTAAGAAAAGGATAGTAGAATATTTGAATATTTTAAAAACCTATAAAAAATAAAATACACAGATACCAAGAAGTTTTAATAGGAGCGTTAAACCTCCTTGTTTAAAACTATTAATAGATTGAAAAAGGAGTATGGATGAAATGAGGTCGCAAGTATATAATAAATATAAATATTATGGAAAATGAATCAAATATAATAAAACAAATTAGTGTTTTTTTAATAAAAATAAGATGGGAATTACGGAATATTTATAAATATATGGCAATATAAATGTTGTTTTTCTTTGTACAAAAAAAATCAATAGACATGTTTTTTGAACGCAGCTAATCTACTATTTTGCAAATAAGAGAGAAATAAAAATATTTATATATTTTTTGCAACAGGGACTGAAGGGACTGAAGACCCCCTTGTCTTAAAAATACATTTTTAAATTTACATTCTGTGAGTTTTTGTTTTATTTTCTTTCTTAAGTATACAATGTTAGAGCGTGGGCTGTTGTGGACTGTATTCTTGTATGGTGGAAAGGGTCGGTTGCAATTGCAAATAGACCTTTTGAAGCTGATTATGTATTAAGAACTTGTGGAGAAGAAAGATGAGGAATTTTACAGAATAAAACAATAGATAATTTAAAAATAAAAACATTAAAGTAATAGAAAAAGTATTTATGTTGGTTATCTATGTACACACGACAGCACGTCAGATTATACAGTTAAACTGTGAAAACAGCATTTATTGCGTAGGGCATAAAGGCGATCAAGGTCAACATTGTATAGTCTGAGGTGCTGTCGTGTGTACGATTCCCGGTCATTGCCGAGCCCGCGTCGCGCGCTTTCGGCTCCACTTGCGCGAATCGCGTGCGCATTCGTATTGATTTTGTTGTTCTCAATGCTCCCCCAAGCCCAAGCTACGCATTTTATCCCTCTATTGTATACCTACATGTACCTATGTTGCACATGCGATCGATCATAGACCGACCGCCTGTTATGAAATTATGCAGCTAGTAGGTAAGTATTTACATGAAAGCCCAATAGGTACCTAGGTACCTACCTAGTCACCACTTCTCTATGGTTAATAAGCAGAAAAGAAAAGATCGTTTTGACTTCTGACGTCTGTCTTTCGGGCTGTTGTCTTAGAATTTTATCGTTGAGATTTTTTTTTTGTAAATTAGTATTATTCCTGTTTTACATAATGTGTCTCACCTTTGTAAATATTCACTGTACATAGCATTTGTGAAGTAAACCATGTCTATAACCACTCAAGCTGTGTTTATACTATTAAACCCATAGTCAATTTGCCGAGGGCATCTACAACACACTTCCATCATATTTATCAACGAAAGCAAGTATAGTGCGGGCGGGAACCAAAGCCCGCAAAAGGATATGCGTAACTAATAATTTGAATATTATTTCTTGCTTTTTAAAGGCATTTAATTTAAAAGCTCTGAAATTTTGAAAAAAAATCAGTTGTTTCATACAAAAATTAAAATCGAAAAATATCAAAATGTAGGTATGAAACAGCTGATTTTTTTCGCGATTTCGGAGTCGGTCCCTTAGTAAAAGTTGTTCAGTTTGATGGTCCCTATACTATATCATATTCGGCATTAGGGGTATTTTTGTAACATGTTGTGTATGTCGCAGGCAAATTGTATGATTCCGCGTTTAGTAGAGTACCTACCTACCCGACTGCATTGACAGGGTTATGTTTTTCGCGCATATCTTTTATTTATTTATGTAATGTAAGTCAAATCATTCATAATGTCACTTATACTGCCTCCGTCGGACTACAGTTATTATGTTGCCTTTGATGTTTAATCTTGTTTCCATCTTTTCAGTTGACTTGTCTTTTGATGCAAGAGGGATTTTTAGTTTTTTTTCAAGACACGTTACCGACTCTTAGCGAATAATGAGAGAGGAATTTAAAGAGAATATAATTAGCTTTAATCTAATTTCAAAGTGGTGCCTCTAGAGGCCACAAGGCCTAATATCGTGCCTCTAGGCTTCACCACACACTAATATAGTTTCCTCAAAAAAACCTCAAAAGCTTCCGCCCACAACTTCGTCCGCGTAGACGTCCGAAAAATCCCTAGAGAACCGTTGACTAGGATAAAAATTAGTATCCTATTCTAATCCAGCCAGGTAGGATATCCTAGCAGGATTTGGGGGTGCACTTGCGGGGGAATGTTTATAGTTCACGATCTTCATAGAGCGAAGTTATGTGTTGTAGTTATGTAAGAATGCGGGCGGCGGGCGGCGATGCCACAACCAGTTCAAGGAAAAACATTAAAGGTGCAAACAAACTGGGCTTACGCCACGCCACGCCACGTGATGACACGCCTTCATGGGACATCGATTTTACCTAGTAAATGTATGAACTAGAAGCACACTTAGCTTATAACACGTCGCTGACGCGAGCAGGGGCCCTACCGGCTTATTTAGAAGATATCGATGTTTGTGTGACATCATGAATTGGGGTTTGCCATTTTGGCCCGATTGGGGCACGATTTATCTGTTTTAATTTGAAGCCCGGCAGACTTTCCGAAGTTTGATGCGTTAGCCGGTACGGCACCTGATCCCATAACGATGCGTCAGCCTGCATGTTAACACGTGATAACAAGTGTGCTTCTAGCGTGTCGTCACGTGGCGTGGCGTGTCGTCATTTACACGACACGCCCAATGCCCAATGTATTTCCAACTTAACGCTCGCGTTTTCTATAAAATCTCACTCCCGTTGACTGCAGCCTCTAAAATGGTTCAAGCTAACTGTGCGTGATCATCGAGTTCTGTTCCGTTACAGAAAAGTTTTGAAAAATAATAAAGACTGTTTTTATTAACACTGAGTGCGTTGTGTCAGTTGTAAAGTTTGAGTTTGGCACAGTTTTGATATTTACAAATTCACAATGTTACTCTTGCTGTCCTGTTTTGCGTTATCGCTCTGGTTCGTGATTTTCCGGTATAGGAGAAGAGAAATGTACAAGTTAGCTTCAAAGTGTGCTCCTTCTAGCAAAGACTTACCTTTTATCGGAATAGCACACGAGCTAATGGGCGATACAGAAGGTAAGTTTTTTGAATGTGTACCTAATAATTGGTAACAGAGAATTGCTTTAAAATATGATATGAAAATTATGTTTTATGTACTTAAACTTATAGAAATGAGATATCAACGTCTTTGTAAATGATGTAAATGATAGTTTCAAGAATTCCAAATTCCTGCTATTGCAGGTGATACCAAAATCTTTTCTGTTATCCGATCTCAGCTCTCAGCTCTGGCGGCTGAATAACGGATGCTAAATCGGACTCTGAATAACGATCCGGAATTCAGGAAGGTCTAATAAGCTCTTATCGAAGACTGCATAAAACTCCAGGAAGATTTGGATGATTATGTCATTACTTTGTCACCAATAAATTATCTATGAATGTAGACAAATGTTGCTCTGTTACTTTTAGTAAAAAGAAAACTCAAATTCAATTTAATTATCAACTTTTTGACACAGCTCTTACAAATAAGTCAGAAGTAAGGGATTTAGGTGTAATACTAGATAACGAATTACAGCTTTCGTCTCACTTTAGTAATATTACAATAAAAGCATATAAAATGTTAGGTTTCATATTTCGCCAGAGCAAAGACTTTAGAAACTATAATACGTTAGTTCTCTTATACAATAGTTATGTTAGATCACAACTTGAGTACGCATCGGCTGTCTGGAATAGTCTGGAATCCGCAATACTTTAAGTACGTTAATGCCATAGAAAAAATACAGCAAAAATTTATTAGAAGGATGAGATTGTAGTTTTCGCGAAGATGTGTTTCAATCCCTAGCACATCGAAGAAAGTACAGAGACTGTAATTAATGTAACGAAAGTTGTACTATAATAAAACGAAGTTTTTATAAAAACAATAAACATAATGATAATGTATAGAACTCTACAAGAACTTTAAATTTATTCTATATTCCTTGAAAAGCACACAGTAGCATTTGTTATGTGGTCTGTGCTGCGATCATTATTATGATTGAAGGGACTTTTGTTCTATTTTCCTATTTTCATAGAATCAACAACAAATTTCATGTAGTATCTACCTACGTTTGTAATACAGCTACATTTTTCCATAAATTTTTACATCAGTTTTCCACCATGTTACTAACTCCACAATTTTATAAAACCACGTGCCGTTGTTATTAATTATTCTAAGAAAACCGTATCAATTAAGTTATTTTCTGTTTGTTCCAGATATAATGTCTCGATTGAAATTATACAGCTACATCTCTATGAAAAAGGACGGTATCACGAGAGGCTGGCTGGGTCACAAATTGTATTTCAGTAAGTGGCATTTTGTCTCTTTACTTGATGAAAGTGAAAAGCTCCTAAACTTTTCTTGTGTTCCATTGTAATATTATATCACTTTTTAGAACTTAATAAAACGATTATAGAAGCTCGTATAATTTGAAAACGATTAGCCATGATAATCGAATATTCCAGTTACTTATTTCTTTGGTTAGCATCCCTATTTAAAAATGAAAGCTGTCAAAGCCATATTAGACTACCTAATATCATAGAAATATGATCACTGATCTACAAGTCATACAAATATGAGGAACTTATGATGGTGTAATATTCGCATTTTCTATGACCGTAAATATGGGATCCTATTTGACAGCAGGCGTACAAAATAAGATGATCATAAAATACGAGTAGGTACTGCCTGACGTCAAAATTTTCTTAAAATACGTTAAGCCTTCAGCATTTTAACTAAAATTGACTATAACTTAAATTGTTATAGTTTTTTATGAATAATATTATTTCTTGCTTTTTAGAGGGAGGTATTTTATTCTGAAGCTGATTTAGTTTTTTTGTTTTGAGATTTTTTGAAGGAGGTTTTTCTATTTAAAATTTCTAAGTTGATAGTATTGTGCGTGCGATTTGTATGCGATTTTATCTGGATATTAATGGCAATTTTTACATCAATGCTAAATATACGCGAGATATAATAATATAAATATAATTTAGGAATTATTGATACTACATGCGCATATAAGTAGTAGGTACCAACTCGTAAGCATCACCATGATTTTCTGTCGTACTACTTTAACAATAATAATATGCTTTTTTGAGTCATCTATTAATAGAAAATTATATGGAAGGATAGTATCACAGAATTAAAAGAATATACAAGATGTTACAAAAATACCCCTAATGCCGAATATGGTATATAGGGACCATCAAACTGATCAACTTTTACTATGGGACCAACTCTGAAATCGCGAAAAAAAAATCAGCTGTTTCATACAAAAATTAAAATCGAAAATATCAAAATGTATGAAACAGCTGTTTTTTTCCGCGATTTCAGAGTTGGCCCCATAGAAAAAGTTGTTCAGTTTGATGGTCCCTATATACCATATTCGGCATTAGGGGTATTTTTGTAACACGTTGTATAGTGTGTCTAAATAGAAAATAGTCGACTCGATAAAAGCACGAGCAATTATTAAAGTGGTTTTATACATACAGGGTGGAAATAAAAGAAGGTAGTTGGAGGGAAAGAACCCTAAATATTGATGATGGCAAGGTCTAAAGCTCTGTTAAGTACTCAGCTCAGGACCCATTTTGTTCTTTTCTTCCTCATGTCTTGAGATTCTTCTTCAGTTAATGCTAATAACCACAAAACCTCAGCTTCGATATCAACAAATATTTGTTTTCCTATTGAAAAACCAAAAATAATGACGCGCGGAATTCGCTTCAGTTGCGAGCGAGCGAATTGCGCAAATTCGCGTCCCGCGTGCCGCGCGGAATTCGCCTGTTTGAACAAAGCTTAACATAATAAATCAGGTCAGGATAAGAAAACAGGTCTTATACTAATTAAAAAGTATTTTTTATTGGCACTTTCATAACGGGAAGGGTTAACTGCGGTCCCTAGATCTTCGAAGCCGGCCAATCCAGGCCGTGGTTATTAGTTTTGTGATAATTTATCTACCTATCTTTTATTTTATTTTATCGACAGCTGTCGTGGATCCAGTAGATGTGGAAAAGGTGCTGAAGATCTGTTTGGAGAAAGATGACCTGCATAGATTCATGAGATTTGTCATTGGAAATGGTAGCATCTTTGCTCCATGTAAGTATCAGTCGTGGAGGGAGCCGCAACGTTGAATGTTGCGGTCCCCTCCTGGGGGGCGATCGCGCTTAATAATCTTAACCAAACCACAAACGAACCTCAGCCGTTAGTATTGCTATCGCGTTTAAAACACGCGATGGCGCTATACGAAGTCGGCATAACGGCTGAGGTTCGTTTGTGGTTTGGTTGAGATTATTTAGCGCGATCGCCCCCGTTGAGCCCCGCATACCCCCCTCTCGCTCACCCGCGGGAGGGGAAGCGCGTAAATGCGTTTTCTTCGGAATAAAAAAAAGGCTAGCACAGTATACAATTTCTTAGGTAAAGCCTAAAAAATTAATTGCGAAAATATCAAAATGTACGAAACAGCTGATTTTTTTTTCGCAATTCCAGAGTTGGTCCCATAGTAAAAGTTGATCAGTTTGATGGTCCCTATATAACATATTCGGCATTAGGGGTATTTTTGTAACACCTTGTATATCTCGTATGGGAATTGCTTCCTTTTGACCCTTGTCTAACAATCTACTATATTTTTTGTCTGTTTTCGCAAAAGTCGTTTTACAAATGTTGTTGTGTATGATGTTAGTAATTTACTCCTGCGAGGTTATTGGTGTTTTACAAATAACACTGTATTTCAAGAATTATATTCCATATAATTGACCACTGGTGCGGTGTAGCTACAAAGTTGCGATTCAGCGTACACGATGACAAGGTTTAAAAGGAAGAAATTCTCATAATAGTTCGAGTATGGAATTGATGACTTTTACCCGTTTTAAACACTACTTTTCATTTCGAATATAAGGAAAGTAAAAAAATCGTAGTGTTTCCAAAATATCTTCTATAGTATATATAAAAGGGAAAATCACTCACTCACTCACTCACTCACTCACTGATCACGAAATCTCAGAAACTGCAAGTGCTAGGAGTCTCAAATTTTGCATGGGGGCTCCTTTTAAGGCGTAGGTGCTCACTAAGACGGGATTTTGCGAAATTCAACCCCTAAAGGGGTGAAACAGGGTGGTAAAGTTTGTATGGGAGAACGCGATTCCTTGGCCCGATTGACTTGGAATTTGGCATAGACATTCTTTCACAAAATTAATTGAACACGTGTTTCGTATTTTTTAAATATTTATTACCTAACAGGGTTAAAAAGTGATAAAAAGCTACTTTTGCTGTGATTGACTTCGACGTCGGAATTGAAACTTTTTTGTGCATTTGATTGATTAAATAAGAAAAATAAATATCATTTGTCATATCAACGTAGTATTACATTCTCTTTGGTCATTTCCCCTGAGAGTAGGTAGAATGCATTATCGCCATAGGCATTGAATAGTACCTATGGCGTTATGTTGACAGTGCTGTCATTTTTTCCTTATTGCGTTGTAATAACGTGCAAAATTATTCCCTCTAATTATCAGTTTAATTTTAAAAGAATACAATATTCGGTCAAGTCGCCTATGCTATGACAATTAATAAAGCACAGGGACAAAGTTTAAGAGCGGCTGGTGTAGATCTGCGCAGTGATTGTTTCTCCCATGGCCAGCTCTAATGTAGCCTGCTCGAAAGTCAGCTCGCCGAATAGCCTTTTTATTTTGCAACCGGATAACATGACAAGAAATGTGGTAGGTATACAACATGTTACAAAAATACCCTTAATGCTGAATAATCGTATCAATGGTTTAGGAGTCCCGTCGTCTGTATACACTTAGATCTTTTAAACTATGCATAAAAAACCGCATCAAAATCGGTCCATAAGTTTAGGAGCTAGGTTGTCTCAGACAAACAGACACACACAAGTCAAACTTATAACACCCCTTGCGTATATTGTGTATGTCGTATATACATATAGTGGTGGCCACATAAGGACACAAGTCGATTTTCATACAAACGAGGTAATTTTGAAGTCTTGGTTTTCCGCTAGGGATTGAACTAGCTGTGATCTGATGATGGCCATCCCGGGGAGTGAATGAAGAAGATTATGATAGCAATACACACCTAACTGATCTGGTCAGCATTCTAAGAGATGTAAGCATAAGAATTTTCAGTTGCAAGTTTTCATACATGTCTATACTATATTCGCGGTTTTTTTAAACATATCCTTACATCTCTTAAAATGCTGGTCAGATCACTTTGGTGTGTATAGAAATCTGGATCTCCTCTATTCACTCCTTGGATTGCCATCACCAGATCACCGCTCGGTCAATCCCTGGCGGAGAAGCAATGCTTAAAAGTTACTTCGTTTGTAAGAAAATCGACTAGCGTCCTTCATTTTGTGGCCACCACTATATATAGTTATCTTGTAGTATAGTCTAATAACTTCACACTCACCACATTAGTAACTACATTGTACCCGTGCGAAGCCGGGGTGGGCCACTAGTTTATTAATAAAAACAGTAACTACATAGGTAGACCATAATTTCTTATTTCAAATTTGACACAGACCGCGGCGCGTCGCGTCGCCCGCCGCTCCGTCCAATGTTTTTAATTTTCACTGGCTGTTATACCAACTCTATGATCAACTAAGTAACCAAATTCAGTTCTATTTTTAAAATTCTTTTACACCCTACGGTGGAATGCAGAGTTTTTAACCCGCTGTTCAGTTTAAATATACATCACTTTCCGAATATGAGAAATAAAAAATATATTCGCCTCGGAGCAGATAATTCCTAAAATCTCCACGCGGATAAAACCTCACAATATTTTTTTAACCTGTAAAGTTTCTTCGTAGGTATTCCTATTGCATGGTCTATTTCAGGTTTTATTTGGAGGAGGCGTAGAAAAATTTTAGTACCAGCATTCAATCCAAAAATAGTGCAGACCTTTGTGGATGTATTCGCAAAGCAGAGCGCGATACTGGTAAAAAAGCTGACCGAGCGCGATGGACAAGGGAAATTCAGCGTCTGGCCTTTTGTGAGCACTTACACGTTGGATGCCGTTTCTCGTAAATACCTTCCTCATATATTTTTTTAAATATTTGACAGCATCTCATACGTTGCTCCGATTCCAAAGTAAGTAGCTAAAGCACTACACAGCAGCAGTTATGGAAATCAGAGACAACGGTGGCATCACAAACACCCAGACCTGAGCCAATATAGATAGAAGTTCGTTTTCTAAATTGACCCAACCGGGGTTCGAACCCGGGACCTCAAGGATGCGACACCTTGAAAACCGGTGTACAAAGCCACTCGACCACGGAGGTCGTCACGGAGGGTTTTTTATAAATAAGTAAATAATATTGGACTTCTAGCATAAGTACATAATACCTACATATTGTTCCAATTCAAAAGTAAGTAGCTACTAAAGTAGTAGGTACTATGGAAATCGGAGACAACACCCGGACCAGAAAAGTTGGTTTTCTAAATTAACCCAGCCGGGGAACGAACCCGGGACCTCAGAGATGGTGACACCATGAAAACCGGTATGTAAGCCACTCGTCACCAGAGGTCATCACAGTTTATACAACATGTTACGAAAATACCCCTAATGCCGAATATGGTACATACATAGGGACCATGAAACTGACTTATTACTATTAACTTTTACAATGGGACTGAAATCGCGAAACAAATATCAGCTTTTTTCATACAAAAATTAAAATCGAAAATATCAAATGTATATGAAACAGCTAATTTTTTTTCCCGATTTGAGAGTTGGTCCCATAGTAAAGTTGTTCAGTTTGATGGTCCCTATATACCATATTCGGCATTAGGGGTATTTTTCTAACACGTTGTATAGTTTCAATAGTGATAGATTCAATAGCTAGTTACATAAAAATGACAAAATTCTACCAAATTATTATCAAGTAAAGTAGTTCTCGTCGTCGGACCACGACTTAAATTTTTCGTTTGAGACTCCAGGCAACGTTCCTTAAAAATGTATGTACTTGATGGCGCTCTCCAACATCCTTGTTGTATATAATTATACTGACCCTGTGAACTTCGTATCACCTACAATTTAATGATTATCAATTTTACCTTGAGAACCAGCGCTATCTTTTTAATTAGTAAGTTAATAACAAAGCAGCAGAATACTAAAACGAAAGCAACACTACGGTTCTTTTATCATTACTAAGATCATTATTCAGACTAAAACCTCTATCAAAAGGTCTAGGTAGAAGCTGTCAAAATTGACCCGAAATGGCGATTCCCATACAAAATAGCCCATGTTTATAGTACGTTTCATTGAATATTCGCTATTCAATGAATGTCTAATAAATGACTTGATTTATTTTTGGTGAATGTTTTCAATACATTGTCAATAGAAAAGGTAGGGAAATGGTTTTCCTTGTTTTACTACCTAACCCTAAAAAAGCCGTATCGTTCAAAGACAAGTACAATGTGTTTGCACATTATACTTCAAAATGTTAATAAGCTAACCATATTTCATATTATTATGATTAACATCATTTTCGTCGCCGCAAAACAATTATTTTTTACGATGCTACTCTCTGGTCAGACTATTAAAGTTCCATACCACTACATACTACCTATACTGCCAAGGACAGCGCCATCTAGTAAATTTTTAAGGAACGTTGCCTGGAAAGTCTCTCAAACTCTATTTATATTCAATCATTGTTATCTTTAGAAATATTATAAGTGTAAGTTTGGATGTAGGAGGTAATCTCCGAAACTTCTCATTTTCTATCATCCGATTTCAAAAGTTTTTGCTCCAATAGAAAGCTTTCATTTTTTATTATAGACACTCCCACGGAAAGTGGAATAGCTGACGAATTCGGGGGAGGAATATTTCCGAACAAAATAAATTATTGACTGCACGTTCATGAATATTTTTTTGTACAGAGACGGTGTTGGGTGTGAAGGTAAACGCTCAGAGTAACCCCAACACACTGTTCTTAGTGTCCTTGAACCGACTACTGAACCTAACGTGTGAGAGGATATTCCACCTGTGGCTGCAACCCAACTGGATGTATAGGATGTTCCCGCAATACTCGGTGCACAAAGCATGTGTTAAACAATTGCACGGGTTCACAGACGAGGTTAGTTTACATTAAAAATAACTAGCTTTTGTCGTCACCTGGTCCTTCGACCAGGATTAAAAGTATCCTATTTTTTAATCCAGATTATAAACTATCAGTGTGCCAAAAATGAACATCGAAAGAAACACACATCTAAACATCCAAACTTTAAATTCACATAGACAAAGCAGGCCTATTACATAAAAAAACAATCGCGATAAGCGAACGATATTCGTCCCACTCCGTGTCACTTGAGCGAATTACCTCTGAATAAGTTCAATATCAAGTAAATTGAACGACGAATTAGCGTCCGATTATCGCGATCCTTTTATTATGAGATTATGACCTAGTATAAATAAGTCTATGATTATGATTAATTATGATACAGGATAAAGTAAGATAATATGCTTATTGCTTACGACAAGTTTAATTTGCTGTTTATTATAGTTTATACTACCAATTAGTACCTACTAATAACCGAGCCCGCGCGAAGCGTCTCTTGTTCCTGAAGCAAAAATGCTTTCGTATGACCTTTCGGTGTCCGGAAGGCCGCGCATTTCTCACCCGATTCTCGTGAAATTTTCTGAGCTGGGGGGTAATTGTCTAAGTTAAAAATCTATCGCAATCGCTTTCATTTGACAGTTGGATCGGACACATTGCTGCATTTCTTTGGTAAGTTTTTATTTGTGCCAAAAAGAAGCATCAATGTGTTTCATCCTGAAAGCGATTGCGATAGATTTTGAAATTAGACAATAGAAAGGCCGGTTCGATAATTATGTATAATTTTTTTAGTTGATTTGGTTTTTATTAGTCGCCCGATTAGTAATACCATGTAATACCTACTTACCTATCCCATAATAAAATAATGTCGTTCTCTGTGATGTCCCGGTGACGGCGGCGCGGCGGCGCACGGCGGTTGACAAATTAAAGGTAGTATGATTTTCTCTTCTCAAAACAATAAACTTAATCTTTGATTAAAGGTTATACGGAAGAAGCGAAAGGAGCTAAAAATTGACGCGGCGAGCAAAGCAGAAGCGGACTCGGCTTATGGTGAGCTGAAAATCCTTTAGGGCGATTACTATCTTATGCGGGTCCGGAATCCGGATTTCGTCCGCAATTGCTATTTTCTTAGTACTTTTTTATGTAAAACGGGCGTCCGGATAAAAAAATACTTATTAAGAAAAGAAAAATGCATCTGGACGGAATCCGGACAAGCACTCGCATCCACGTAAGATAGAAACCGCCTTAATGTTTTACGGCGAAATATGAGTTCGTTGACCACGGTATTCAAAAACACGTGAACCACTTATCCCGTTTTTCAAAACACAATGTCCAAAATAAGTATGCATCGTAATGACGCTCATTTTGATCTGCGGTATTGTGCGGAGTTACAATCGTCCGTCTGTCCGCAGCCTAGCTCCAAAGCCAAGCTGTATTTGGCATGGATATACATATTAATCACGCCGACAAAGTGGTGAAGTAAAATTTTGAAAAATATTTTTTTTTGTGTCCCCTACACGTGAAGTGGGATATGTATTTTTTTTTTCTTGTCTACCCCATAGTGGGCGGTGTCGTTGGATAGCAAAATATTGCAGTGGAAACAGTTTTTTTGATTGAGGCATCCGTTTGTGAATTATTAAGATTTATAAAGTGCGTGGTGTGCCCCCCCTGTAAAAAAGTCCTAAATGAAAATGGGTCACAGTTGGCGGTGATTTGGCTCTGGTTTACAAAGTCTAGGGAATGACAGTGACCACCTGACTCTTTATTACCAGCTCGTTGTGAAAGATGGTTAAACCACAACATTTCTTTACAGATCTTGGCAACTATAAGACAAAGACTTTCCTCGACCACCTCATACATTTTTCCGGTAATGAAAACGGATACACAAATGTCGAGTTGAGAGAAGAAGTCCTGACGCTCACCATCGCTGGCACCGACACCTCTGCAGTGGCTATTGGATTTACTCTGAAGATGCTTGCTAAATACCCCAAAGTACAAAAACTGGCTTATGAGGAGTAAGTAAACTCTTCTTGTTCTTCCGTGCCTTCTCCCATTATTTGGGGTTGACTCTCCTCGTTTTAAGCCGCCAAGATGGTCTTTCCTGGGTTGTACTTTTATCTACGAGGAGAAGATGTATTGACTTAAGTTTTACAGCCGATTGTTACCTGACGCCAAGACGATCTAGGCGTTAATCTGTCGGTAACCCTGTAGGTTACTTACTAAACGAAAAGCAAGCAAACAAAATTACACTAACTGTTCAATGCATATAAAAGTAAAATGTCAATAAAGTGGTTCTGTCAACATTTCAAAGCAAAGTGTTTCATTTGTGCGTAATGCCTGAACACTAACAATTAAATTCAATAAAGAGCATTTCTCAAAAAAAGTGTACCATATGTCAATTTTTTTATAAAATTAGAAAGTTTGTAATAATTACAATTCGTCAATCTTGAGTTATGTATTAACATCGTAAAATACTAAATATTATTATTATTATTAGATACATATTGTAAAAAAAGCAGTAAAATGTATTAAAAGGAGCCCGGGCAGGATAAAATGTTCTTATTATTTTGTTACCTACAATCTAGTACAAAAATTAAAATACCAAATCAATTTTGCAATATTTTAATAAATTAATAGGTCACATGACACTTCTTCACGTATTTTATAAATTAACAGTTTTTATTTATCGACAAATATTAACATTACAAGCAGTAACAAATCCTTTACGTTACCACTTGGCTACAATTTAGTTTTTTTTTCTGTAACACAGCTACGATGATTGTATTTATAATTATTATAAATTCACATATATCAATAGAGGACACAATATTTTATTCTTTAAAAAAAATACAATTATAAAACTTCTTAGGTATATAATACCTTTATAATTATTTTATATATAAAATAATTAAAACTGGTCCGCTTTTATGGGACAGTAACAAAAATGGAATCCTGGTAACTAACTGGGAACTTTTAAGAGAAGTGTACACTGTACAAGTTGAAATAATTGATAATATAATTATTTGACGTAAATGTTAACAACATTAATAATATTATCTTATAAATAAATTTAACAAACAATTATAATATTGACAATGGGTCCCCTATTGAAGGTACCATTGAAGGTACATTGAAGTAGCTATATCAATAAAATAATAACCTAATCAAACACGCCACCATTTTATCATATTCACACAGTGAATATTCTGCCTGTTTCCTTTTTTGTTACGTTGCTTTATCTTATACGTTACCGCTTAAAAGTAACAAAAAAGGAAGTAACAAGGCAAGTAATAGATTTAGCTATAAAACTTGAAAACGGATGAATAACTCACGATTACACGTTGTTGAGTGAATAAACCATAAAATGTAAACTTACCTGAGTTTTTAAGTCACAAAGTTAGGATTTTTTTCTGACCGGTAACCTTCGCCAGAACAGTCAAATAAAACCAGATGGATACCCAGCTATTAGTTTTCCCAACATTCTCGAGACGTTTCTACTAAAATTTAACTGATATAATTTCCAGAAACAGGGTAACAAAAACTTTAATTGGAAAAAGGAACTGTTTATGGGACAAGTTTCAATAATTAATTACGCAAGTTATAAAATCAAGATTTAGTGCTTTATCTATCTACATTTATTTATTTTGGCATACATAATAACACGCTAACAAAAATCATGGTTATATCAAACGCTTCGAGATTGGGACATTTCACATTCCATACAATTTGATTTTACCGATTATAGCAAAAATATTATAATGAAAAATGTATTATTGTAATTCTTTATTTTTTGTTTTTTTCTGTTTTAAATATATTTAATACATGCATACAGTTCGTTAAATAGTTGGAATGCAGATATATGATTTAGACTGAGAATATTTGAAAAATCGGACAGAGACTTTAGTTGTTGGTACATTTATTTTGAGAAATGCTCTAAAACTTAATGTTACAGAATCTACGTTTTGCACTAAAAAGACACTTCACTTGACACTAGACCAACCAATTCGTTTTAAAGTTACCAATTTACCTTTACCAATTATTAATTTAATTACCTTTGTATATTTTAGAATATACGATGTCTTCGGAGATTCAGATCGCCTGTTGGTGAAAGAAGATTTGCTGCAACTTAAGTATTTAGAGAGGGTTGTTAAGGAGACCCTGAGGCTCTTTCCTCCAGTGCCCTTCATCATCAGAAAAGTTGAGGAAACTACAAAATTACGTAAGTAGCAAACATTATCTGTATTTCATATTTTGTTTGTCAAAAATTACAGTTTTGTAAAAAAATATTGGATTTTAATGACTTCATTAATATTTATAAATTACTAGCCACCCGTGACTTCGTCTGCTTTTTATATCTACTTTTTCTGGATGAATGGTATCTACTCTATGTCCTTGTCTGATAATGTGTGTGGTGAAAGCGTAACAAACTCACATTCGCATTATTGTAAAACACTAATGTAAGGATTAGATACTCTATTATCGCCTTTCTTTCTTTACTCAAATTAATGTTAGTTTTTCTATTGTATACTTGCATCTCAACGAAATTATTTACTAAAGTACCAATAAAACATAACAAGAAATGAATAGGTTTCGCATACAATATTTCAGGAGTATCAATATTTCACATGTGCTCACGTGGTTTTCACAATTTAGGTTTATTTTCTAGTTTTGCTTAAATACAAATTGTTTCCTACAGCGTCCGGTAGGGAGTTACCAGCAGGCTCTGGTGTGGTGATATCCATCTGGGGGATCCATCGGGACCCCAATTACTGGGGTCCCGACGCCGAGAAGTTCGACCCCGATCGCTTCCTGCCAGAAAGGTTCAACCTGAAACATGTCTGCAGCTATATGCCTTTCAGTCAAGGACCCAGAAATTGCGTAGGTAATTATATCTTTTATAAGTACATACTAATAATTTTATTTGTGTGGAACTGTCGATAGTTCCAAAAAAACAATATAGGTACCTACTTTATTACTATTTATATCAATGAGATTGTTAGTTGTCAATGTGGATGTTTAGGTAATTTTCTGTTCGATTTTAGCCAACTAGCGCATTTTTTAATCGACAATAACCTTTAACGACAATCGTTTGTAAAATCGAAATGATGTGGCGATTCTATTTCCGAAGTCGATAGTCTTCTGTGACTTACTAAAACCATAAATGCGGAACGCGGGCCCTTGCTTTAATTGCTAATTACTCTCCAGCTCCAGAGCGGCAGAAAAATCTATTCCATCAGCCAAAATGATAAGTTGGTCAGCAACTTTTAGCTAGCCAATATTTCTAAATCAACTGCTCAAATAATTTGTCAGTTGCATTCAGTAACCCACGTTTAATAAAATTTTGGTCAGCAATTCATTGACCCACGTATTAGTCCATGCCCACGTTTAATTAAAAAAAAAAAAAAAAAAAAAAAAAATACTTTATTGAATAGTTTCTAAGCTAAAACAATTTACAGTGCAGGTGTTACAAACAATAGATTTTGTCTAATCACACGATCAGTCGCCCACCCAATCCAACGAACTAGGCACAAAAGACCTGTATCTCGTGGATTAGGAAGCGAAGACAGTCTGATAGAAATTCTGTGTGTAAACTATTTTATAATTTAGCATAAAAGAAACATAAAAAGGTACACAAAAATAGTTTATGAGAATTCCCAAACTAGAATTATTATTCTGTTTATTCGGGAATTCATGCTTCAAACGCCGCTACGCGTACGCGCGTGTGTGAGTGTGTGTGTATGTGTTTGTATAAATTTGAGTGTGTGTGTGTATATATGTTTGTGTGTGAGTGGGTGTGTGTGGGTGTGTATGTGAGTGGGTGGGTGGGTGTGTTGTGTGCTTTTTTTTTTTATTAATACTGTGCGAGTGTACTGTCAAGAGAGTGTGAGTGTATGAGTCAATGCGTGGGAGTGTGAGTGTACAGCACAAGTCACTTATCAATGCAAAAAACAATTTAGAAAAGCCAAATTAAAACAATTAATTTTTAATTTATTTGTCATACATTATCACTTGGGAGTAATCAGTAGATCCTCCGTTTCCGCGTACGTTAGGGTCCCTAGCCAATTTTGAATCTTGCATTTAGCTACCCGTTTCGTACAGGAGTATATGTTCAGTACTTTGTTGGCGTTGTTGTAAATTTTACAACTAAGGACCCTAAAATACCTTTTAGCAAGGCTGGTCCTATGTCGAGGGGTGCAGCAGACAAGATCAGATCTTCGCTTACGGGTAAAAATTGTAGGGTCAAAGTACAATTGAGCATGTTTACGAAGAAGTGTGGACATGAGGAATAGCTGTCTTACTGACAATACTGCTGTTTCGGCAAAAAGTTGAACAGTGGGGTACCGAAGAGGTTTCATTGTCATGACCTTTAGAACTCCCCTCTGAGCCCTCTCTAAAGATATAATTTTTGTTTTAGCTGCACCACCCCATGCCGTTATACAATAAGTCAGTATAGACTGAGCTAGTGCGTAATAGACCCTTTTTAAGCTGTTTAGGTCAGTAACGGAGTTTAAATTCTTAAAAACATATATTAATTTTCTTATTCTGGGTATTAATGAATTAATGTGGTGGTCCCATCTCAAAAATTGATCTATATGTATAAATACCTAGGTATTTGACAGTTGGAACTCTTGAAATTTCAAGACAGTGACAGACACCGCCTGTTTTTAGACAGGTATGGGCCGTAATGTTAAAGTTGCGTTCTGCAGGCAGTGTTTGTGTGCTAGTAGCGAAAGCTATATAATTAGTTTTATTGACATTTAAAGTTAGTAAATTATGCTCTAGCCAAGATAAGACAGTGGACAAGGCAGCTTCAGCATGAAGGTAAGTATTTTCCCAGTTTGAACCCTTGACTATCAGTGCAGTGTCATCGGCATATGTGTAAATTTTGCAATTTGGAATGTCAAGTTTGCATAAGTCATTTATATAAATGACAAAGAGGGTGGGGCCCAAAATTGATCCTTGAGGAACACCATAGACCAGTTCCTCAGTGTCACTAATAAATTCTTCAATTTTGACGGCCTGAGTGCGATTGGAGAGATAGTTTTTGAAAAGTGAAAGCGGAATTCCGCGTATCCCGATCTGTTCTAGTTTTGCAAGAAGTGTGGGGATGGAGACGGTGTCAAATGCCTTAGACAGGTCTAAGAACATGCCTATGCAGTTTTCTTTGCCATCTAAATACCCAACAACAGTGTCAACCAAGGAACCAACTGCATCCTCCGTGCTGATGCCCTTTTGAAAGCCAAATTGATTTTTAGCAATAATGCTGTTGGATTCCAAATAACTTTGTAACCTGTTATTCAAAGCTCTTTCCAATATTTTTGAGAAAGCAGTAAGGACAGATATAGGTCTATAGTTTGTGACTGCATCTCCATCCCCAGACTTATAGATAGGGTGAACTATCGCTCTCTTGAAAGCATGTGGAAAGACTCCTGTTTCGAGGGCAAGCTGGCAGATATGGGTTAAGAGAGGGACAAAGACCTCTCTAGAAGATTGAAGGATACGGGGGGAGATACCATCCCATCCAACGGCGGAGTCAACACGAAGTCCCATTATTAATCGGTCAACTTCATGTTCATCGATCTCGAATAGTACAAAGGAACTACATTTAGAATTGGACACATTGTTGAAAGAACCCCTTCTTCCTCGTTTTTTTTGTATGTCTAGAGCCAAATTTTTTCCAATGTTGACAAAAAAATTGTTAACATTATTTACTGAAGTGATCGGGTTTTGATGATGTCTTAAAAGTGATTTTATTTTTGAAGTTGAGGAGTTTACGGACTTAGTATTTGTAATTGTTTTAATGGCGTTCCAATAGGATTTTGGGTTATTCTTGGCATCAAGTAACATTTGTTTATTGTAATTACGTTTAGTGATTTTTAGAAGTTTGTTAACAAAATTCCTATACCTTGTATATGTTAGTTTAAGTGTTATATTGTCTGGTTCTCTCTTAAGTCGCCTATGCATATTGTCGCGATTTCGGATACATCGGAGTAAGCCAGCCGTGATCCAAGGTTTAATATTCCTTTTACTCCGTGGAACCTTAACTTCTTGAGTGTACTGTTTAATTAGGTTAGAAGTAATTGAGACAAGAAAGTCCGCAGCAAAGTTAGCATCGTCTGATAAAAGTATCGGCGAGAAGTCGATGTTCAGAAGTGCCTTACGAATGGAGTCATAATCAACCCTAACACGGACAGTATTTTTTTGATGAACGTTGTTTCTAAAATTTACTTGAAGAATAGTCGGTAAATGATCGGTAAGAACAGTGTCTAATATTAGTGTAATGGAAGGTTGCTTGGATTTAAGTAGGACATGGTCCAGACAATTATTTCCTCGAGTGGGAAAAGTATGCGCTGGTAGGAGACCGTGGAACGCAAACAGCTCCAAATATTCATCTGAATGGGCGTCAGTAGAACCTTTTTTGATGTCAATGTTTTGATCACCCATTACACTCACTACTTGGAAGGATGACAGGGTTGAAAGAAGTTGATTTAGACCAACGAGGAAGTTATCTATGTTATGCAAGGATGGAGACCTATAAATAGCAACTACAGCAATTTCGGAGGCTATCTCACAGACCAGACAGTTTGCGTCTCTTACACATTCAGGTTCATAGACTTTGCATTGTAAAGTGTCCTTTATATATATTACAATCCCACTATTTTGGTTGGCATTAGAAAGGGTTTGATAACTGTGGTAGCCATTCAATGTTGGTAGGTAAGGAGCTTTAGATAGCCAGCATTCCGATAGTATTACAATATCATATAATACATTTGTGTTTGTGAGTAAAATTGTCAGACAGTCAAAGTTTTTGCTAATACTTCGTATATTTAATTGAAATATAGTTAAGGTTTTATTATCGCATAGGAGGTAATCAATACAAGACTCAGGGCGACTTATAAAAGCACGTGAAACAGTGAGATTCTCTAGTTCTAATGACAGAGTATTAAAATTATCTAGGGTCATGTTACTAGAAAGATATGAGTTAAGCAGAGATGTAACCAGAGAGATCTCTTTTTTGATATGAGTTCACGAGTAAAGTCAAGAAAAACCAAAACAATATTGTAATTTGTGGAATAGCGATAATCAAGTGGGTAAAGTAAGAACAAGGTATAGTATATTATTATTTGGGAACATATAAAAAGTATTAATTTGAGTGAGTTGTTGTGAGTAATTATGATTGTAGATGTAATGATGTGAGTGTGCAGAGTATGTATGGAAAGTGAGAATGATTGTGTTGTGTCTAGTGTTTCACGGTAGCGACGGAAAATGATAGAAAAAGACTTATAAATTAAAGAAAAAATGTATGTAGTACACGAAAAAATCATGCACGATATTAATACAAAATATTGTATGAACAGATCGAAGCAATGGATAAAGTTTACACAAAAAAAGCAAGATAGTCATTTAGTGACTAATTCACTAAGCGCAGATTCAGAGTCGATCCTGATGGGCCTAGAGTGCTCACTTTTTCTAATATAAATTTTATTATTCACTGCCCAGCAAAACTTATAATCATTTATTTTGGCAAAATCACGGCACTGAAAAAACAGCTTCCGGCGGCTACCGGAAATAAACTCGGATACGTATATAGGTTGTTTGAATAAGATTTTGGTGAGCGATTCAGTGACCCACGTTGAATAAAATTTTTTTTAGCAATTTAATGATCCACATATTAGTCCATGCCCACGTTTAATAAGATTTTGGTGAGCGATTCAGTGACCCACGTTTAATAAAATTTTGGTGAGCAATTCAGTGACCCACGTGTTGGTCCATGCCCACGTTTAATACAATTTTGGTGAGCAGTTCAGTGATCCACGTATTGGTCCATGCCCACGTTTAATAAGATTTTGGTGAGCGGTTCAGTGACCCACTTGACAAGTACTCTGTTGGGTGATAGTGTACAAGGGCTGATGATGGAGGAGTTTGGGTCACCCAATATCTTATAACCGGCCTTTCCGAAAGTTTCTTAACTTTTGTTATCGCAGACCCACATGGGTACCTCACCCATCTCATATCCGGGCTCTTAAAAAGTAGCTAAAAATTTGTTTTGCTGTCCCAAACGGTCATCCATCCCAAACCTGACCTTTTTCAAAATTTTAAACTTGCTTAACATTCTTTATCGCAGTCCCAAACAGTCATTGCACCCATCTCATACCCGGCCTCTTCAAAAGAGCTTAATAAAATTCTTATTACAGTTCGGTCATTCAATCCCAAACCCTACCTTTTTTCAAACTTGTTTAACATTCTTTATCGCAGTCCCAAACGGTCACCCATCTCATACCCGGCCTTTCCTAGAGTTGCTTAGCTTTCGTTATCGCAGTTCCACATGGTCACCCATCTTATATCCGGTCTTTCCTAAAGTTGCCTTACGTTATGGCAATGGCTAATCAAATCTATTCGTCAAAACGCACCGATGAATAGATACTTCTGACGCAATTTGGCTGCTCGCGTTTTTCAATACCGTAACGCAATCCAATTATTTATATTACTAACTATTTTTTAAACCTGCGTACTTCAAGAATTCTCTGCTAACCAATTTTGAAATGTTGCTGACCGACCAATTAGATACTTCGCTGACCAATCAGATATTATGCTCTCTAACTGTTTATTAAATTGCTAATGATTTTAAAATTGTTTGCAAATCAAGGTTTGCTGCTTGATTCTAATTTTAATGCGAACCAAATATTTGTATGCTGGCCAAATAATTTAAAAATTAAACTGCTGTTTTTTGCAGATTAAATTGCAGGTCAAAACAATACCTTCCCTTATTATAAAAGGAAACGTCACAATTTAATGCGTTGCTTTTCCCAAGTGGATATAGCACTTGAAAATAAAATTTTAGCGAACAAATAGAAAGTTGGCAATTTGAGGGCAAAAATGCTTAATATAGATATAATATATTAGTTTTACTCCATTGATCCAATTAGGAATCCAAAATCCGTGGATTGATGGACGCGCGAACAATATTAAAATCAAGTGTTTTTCCCTTTGCAGGTTACCAATACGCCTTGATGTCCATCAAAACAGCTCTTTCAGCCATCCTAAGAAAATTCATAGTAGTGCCAGATCCAGAGAAGAGTGATATTCCATTCATTAGGGTTAAATTAGATATTATGATGAAAGACGTAGAAGGGTACCAAATTGGCTTACAGCTAAGGGAACCACAAACAAATAATAATACGTTATAGTTACGTAACTATGTACCTATAGTCAAGTCTATAAATAGGTATGTATGTATACAGTTTAGAACGTTTTCACTCTAAAAGTTATTGCTTTTTTAAACAGAAATCAATTAATTTACTTTTGCCTGAAATTTTCTGAAAGTTACTCTTTGTTATGTGTAATTTATTCTTGAGTTCTATCAAATCGAAGTAAAGTTAGCTATTCTTTAGAACGGATGTTTTGTAATTTTATATTAGGGCGTAACTCGCCCCAATCCTGCCCCCCTCCCAATCTATTGGCACCACTTGTCCCCCGAAATAGAACATCGAAAAATAATAGGTCGCCACTTGCAGCAACATTTACTAAATCTCGATTTTATTAAACCTAGACTTTACTTATATACGAATATGTCAAATTTTTAAATCAACATTTAAAATTTTGACAGTTTCATAAGGGCTACATCTCGCTTTAACAAAATCGAGATTTAGTAAATGTTACTGCAAAAATCAATAAACAGTGTTGCTTGTTGCTTTTAAAGTAACACTGAATCATTAGTATAAGTAATTATTATCTTAATAAATTGATAGCAGTTCAAACTTACTTGAAGTCGCAACAAGTTTCATGTTATATGAGCAGTTTAGTCTGCACACTAGCGCCGCCATTGGAATAAAATATACTGCTGAAATATAAACGAAATTGTGAATTGTCTCTCTGTATAGAGAGTTTTACCTACCAATAAAACTTACCTATTATTTTTCCTGAGATATCCGGAATCCATGTTGAGTTAGCCATCCGTTTTTTCGTGCGTTTCCGTCTAGTCTTACCCTCTTTCCGCTAGGGGCGCCACCTGTGTCCGTTTCCTGTTGTCCCTATTTCCGGCAAATGGACGCCTTGATTGCGGCCGTTTATTTCATCATTATACGTCTTAATACCAGGTAGGAATTATTTGGATTCCGGATATCTCAGGAAAAATAATAGGTAAGTTTTATTGGTAGGTAAAACTCTCTATTATTTGTTCCGTCATCGATATCCGGAATCCATGTTGAGTGATGTGTTTGATTTCTCCTGGTATACAATGTGATGCTATAATGTGTTGTATTGAGGTAAATGAGATTGGTCTTAAGTAGTAAAAGAGCATAATGAAAACAGACAACAATTTACGTATTCACTTTGAAACAAAATCAATTTTGTAACATGTAAAGTAAATTCAGAACCGCACAGATAGCTAGCTATAGATAGATATAGCTGAATTGACAGATTTTGTGAAATAATCGCAAATAAACCTGCAGTAATAATACTAAAATGTATGTTCTTCTCACCAGTTTCCATTGGTAAGAATCTGATATATAAAAGTTTCTAACCTTATCAATGAAGAAACCGCTGACCGAACAAATCCAGGTGACGCCTCAATTCCAGCTTCCTTGAAGTACAGCTTACAATAGGGAGGGATAATACCTGATAAGAACGTCTGTCCTAGTTGTGCTCCTTAGACCATTCTCGATCTGTGGTGAGCACGTTGAGTGCTTGTGCAACGTTGTTAAACTCGAAGCCATCTTCACTCACCAATTATTCGGCTGAAGCATTGCAGTGTCCGACAGCGGTGCATATCCCTCGGGATGACGGACGAGGCAAAGTTGAGTGTTCCCAATAGGGGCTGGGCCTGTCTGAGGGACCAGCTGCCTCGATGTTCTGTAAGTGCACTGCGGAGCGTGTGGCACTACGGTTCTAACTGGGACTTGAGATGCCTTGTGTGTCCCGGGTAACACCTAGAAACTACCAACGTTATGTCGGAACCAGAACATACTTTTCGAAATTGAGACTGTTCATCCCAGTCGTAGTAGTAAGGTGACTTTATTCCTGACCTACTATTGCAGCCAACGGCAGAAATCGTCCAGGCACACCATGCAAGCGAACGTTAAGGCTGAGGCCTGAGGTGTTCCGTGAATCACTTGGTGACTGAAGTAAGAATACCTGGCGCTGCAGACAAGCCGAAAGACAGACATCTAAAGCTAGAAAGCCTGGCGCTGCAGACAGGCCGAAAGGCAGGCATATCGTCTGATAAAGTGTGGTTCACCCTTAAAAGCTGCGATGCTGTTGAGCTATAAAACAAGCCAGGATCAGGTTAAAATTGACTAAATAACAACTTTTTCAATTACTCCATGTATCTGATGCATATGTTTAAATGGTCGATTATGTCTCCAGTCTGCCGTGGACAGTGACATTACTAACTAGAATAGATTGTTTCAAGAACACGTTGCGAAACTTTGGCGGATTTTAATTCCCGTTCCAACTTGTGGCAGGTTCTGAATCTGACGTGCATCTGAACGGCTCCTGCTTTAGGCCCATCAACCAAAAGACTTTGTCCCAATTAGGAGTTACAGAAGTCCGCGAGCCGAGTTGAGGCAATGTGGCCACGAGCAGAGTTAAGGCGATTTAGTCTTAGGGTACAAGGTTGGGCGCTAGGAACCACTACGCAAGCTGTAGGTATATCGACAGAGAGATGCATTGTGAAATGTAGCATGGTGGTCTCGTGGATATATCGATAAGAAGTGCGATACACAACACGACGTGCGATGCTCTCAAAGCATCACCGCTGGCTGGCGCTAAAGCACGGCCGTCATTGCCAGCGGTAACAGGTTACAGGACTCGCTCTGGACCGGTTTTGTAGTGTGACAGTGCAATCTACTTCTTCATAGTATCGGCCGGGGATGTACTGAGCTATCAAAGTTACGTTTAGTTAATCGAACAGGATCAGCAGTTGTCTGGTCAGTTCTAAAACTATCGTGGTCCTCGTCGTTCTACCTTACTTTAGGCAATAATAGTGCGGTTACTTGTCTGTGGGAAAATGTCAGGATACCTCGGATGCTGTTGGACAGATGTGTCGCAGTCAGCTCCCTGCAGCAGAGGTGAAAGTTTTGTTGTTTCGTGAACGACTGACCTGATACGGACATCTGTCTTAGTTGTGCTCCTCAGACCCCGTCGGATGCGACCGTGTGTGTGAGCACGATGGACTTCGTTTTCACTTGTGCAGTAGTGTTGAACTCGATGCCATCATCACCTACCAATTCATCTCGGCAAGACTGGTTCCGGAAATGAATATGTGAGTGTGGCTGGGATTTAGGCAGCCGTCGGCTGAAGTATTGCAGTGTCCGACTGCTGTGCCTTTCCCTCGGGATGACGGACGAGGCAAAGTTGAGTGTCCTCATCAGGAGCTGGGCCTGTCTGAGGGACCAACTGCCTTTCTGTTCTGTAAGTGCACTGCGGAGCGTGTGGCACTACGGTTCCGACAGGGACTTGAGTTGCCTCGTGTGTCCCAGGTAACGCCTAGACACTACAGACGTTACGTCGGAACCAGCACAGATTTCACAAAGTTGAGACCATCCATCCCAGTCGTAGTAAAACGACAGTATTTCTGACCTGTTGTTGTAGCCACTTGTACGACCGATTAGCCAGTAAAAAATCGGCCAGGTACACGAAGCGGCGAATGTCGAGGTTCGTGATGGGTTTTGTGACCAAGTTGGTGACTGAAGTGAGATTACCTGGCATTGCAGACAGCCCGAAAGACAGGTTTGTCTGATAAAGTGTAGCAGTAGCTCGGCCTGAGAAAGCTGCAGCGCTGTTGAGCTACTAGCAATAGAACATAAGCATCGCTCAATCTAAATATATACTTTCCAATTGCAGGATAAAGGCAAGTAATATTTAAAGATAAACAAAAGTGAAGTAACTGGATTGTTAACATAGCGACTCGGTAGCACAACTGGATCAGCAAAATAGTTAAAACTTCCTTACTTACAAATCCGTTCAGTCTTATAAAACTGATAATTGATCGAAACGATCCGCCCAACTTCGAAATCAAAAAAAGGAGTTGACAGGAAGTTGGATGACGGATCCGCTTCCTGGATCACATAATGTTGATCATGTCATCTATCTTTGCTTTGGTATAGTAACCATGGAATGATAAAGTTTTTTCATTCAATTGATTCTAGACAGGATCGCTCCTTCTGAGTCTACTATTAATTCTGAGGATGCCTTGACTAAGAATCAGAATGAGAATTGGCCATTGAAAGCAATGAGCATCAAATAATACCTCTGCACGAAGCAAAAAAAAAGGCAACCCGGCACTCAAATATTAATTAGGATTTTGTCTCAACAAGGAATAACTACGTTATCATTATTACATCATCTTTTATAAGTCTCACAGCACATGGTGACTTCATATGAGAGCAGATCAACATTGCAATGTAAAAGTGTTTTTGCAAATAAATGAATTTTATTTTACTCTATTTATAATTACAACCCTCCTATAATCCTCCGCAGGGCAAAGACCTCTTCGGTGCGAGGATGTCGCTATAATCTCCACGCTTGGCAGCCTGGATGGAGATCATATCGCTAACAGCTAATTTGCTGTCTCTGTCACATGCTTTTTGTAAATTATCGTCGCTCACTTTCCTAAAGCATACTGTTTAAAATAACTGGTATTGGTGCCAACTCATTAACTTTTAACGCGACCAATCAATAACATGATTAAGAATGAACATATTTAAATAAGCGTTACATTCGTGACTGGCAATGTAGCAAGTTACTGCAGTAAGGGAGAGTTATTAACATAAATCCTTGTTATTAGGAGACTACTCGTAAATCTCTATATTATCTCACTATTATATACTGTGGTCGATAAAGCCGGGGAATATAAAAACAATATTTTTAACATCGGCAAATTCGATAGAATGTCACTCGCCGGTATTAAAAGGAAGTTCTACTAACGTCCGATCAATTTGGGATAAGAATCCTTGCTTCACCGTACTTGTCTCTCTACTCGTGGCGATAGTGGTCACAAAATGAATACATCAACAGAATCGTTTTTTTTTTTTTTTTAACCACTGCGTAATGTCGTTTTAGACTCATTTTCATGTCAGATATTACAATGATTAACTTTGGGTGTGTAATCAAAGAACTAATAATAAAAATAAAAATAAAAACTCAATTGTTACGATAAAACACAGATTTCAGATCACTTACATGAGGTGCCCGCATTCTAGGCCGCGGGCCCGGCCCCAGAGGCTCCCAGCTTACCCGACACCGTGTCCGCAGGTTAAACTTGATGACTATGACGCACTGCTTTATTCGACGATTGCACTTTTTCACTTTTAATCGCGAAAAAGAGGGCATAATAAATTAATTTAAATAGGGAAATGTCCCGTAATATTTCTTAGACGTGTGAACGCTACGAAAAACGACGCTATAATGATGAAATAAACGGCCGCAATCAAGGCGTCCATTTGCCGGAAATAGGGACAACAGGAAACGGACACAGGTGGCGCCCCTAGCGGAAAGAGGGTAAGACTAGACGGAAACGCACGAAAAAACGGATGGCTAACTCAACATGGATTCCGGATATCGATGACGGAACAAATAATAGTGCACTTCGAAGAAGAATTGTGGTACTTTTTATAGCTTAAACAATATTTTCTAGCCTGTTTAGTTTATTGGAGTTTTTTTGCGAAAAGTGGCCACTTTTATGAAAATAAATCTGGTGGTCAACAGCAATGGGAACGAGAACAAATATGGGAACGGGAAAGGGATTGTCATATCTCTTGATCCAATTGGTTCTGAATTTTATAAACTAGCTTCCGGCCGCGACTTCCTCGCGATGCAACGGGCTTGGTGCGGACCCGCCTAGTAATCACGTAAAAACGGCTGATCGGATTTTGATGAAATTAAAACAGAATACTTTCTATCCTGATCAAAGTTTCTCTATCGATTTTCTCCAATGTCCACGCGGTCGAAGTCGCGGGCGGAGGCTAGTTAGTTCATATAATAGTAACGAAAACGACAGTATTTTCAGGATTTCCTGAAAACTATTGGACCGATTTCAAAAAAATTCGACCAACTTGGCAACAAACCTGATGTAACGTTTGAATCATTTCAATCGGTTCGGCTGTCTTCGAGTAATCGGTGGACATACACAAAAAAAAACAAATAAGCAGACGAACATAGAATCTCCTCCTTTTTTTGAAATCATATTGTATGTAATGCTTAGAATATAGATATTTATCTGAACGGATAAATGTATAATAAATATAGTAAAATCTTTAATAATTTGAGGAGCTTTTGTGTAACGTATTGCTTAAGAGCCAATAATTGGCTTGTTTACCCTACAATTTAATAAATTAGAGGAAAACGCACATACCACTTTGCGCAATTTTAAAATAGGGATAAAAAGTACTAATTTGTTTTATGAAAATCTGGAACAAGGATGGATTAGGTAAGTATGACTTCAGAAGTAGATGAACGCTTTTAGAACCATGTCGCAGCAATTAATATAGGGTTGACAATGACAAAGTTACAATATAATCTCAAAACGTTAGAGTGATGCTAACTGAATGATCTAATTAGTCTAGTATACTTACATTGTATAGCAGCACTGTACATATTGAATAGAACTGTAAAAATTGCAATGGTCTGGGCCAGACGCGTTTGTTCGCCAGCCAGCCACAGGGATATCCAAAAACACGCATCCGAGGTGAGGGAACTTTTGCTGCAGCAACTTTAAGTAAAATAACAAGAATTAGTTTATTAATTAAATTAAAATTAATTGTTAAGTCAATTTTCGATTTACTTTAACAAGGTGCCATCCCATTCTCATCGCGCGCGGATTCATTATAACTTGTTTACTAGGTATAACACACTGACCAAGACTACGTCCTGTAGATTTAATATTAATTAATATTATGTTCTTGATTGTTGAGTGATAGGTGGTCAACAATTCAACATAATACCTCTGCCTATGTTAAATTAAAATCGATCTAGCGGTCGAGGCATGAAAACGTAACTGACAGACAGACAGACAGGGTTACTTTCGCATTTATAATATTATAATTAGTATGGATAAGTAGGTAAAGCAAACAAACAATCCGAGTCTTTATTTTGTATTGATATTGGTACTTACTGCCTATTAATAGTAATTTGACTGTCTTGAAAAAAAACTAGAAAATGATCTAAGCGTAAAAGCGATTCGTACTTGGCGGGTTTACGACCGACTGCCCAAAAAAGGAATGTTTTAACAACAATGATAGCATTTAGCTTAGCCACTGACCTGAAAATTTTTTTTGTAGTTAACATATATGGAGGTCAGTGAGCTTTGATGGTGTTGTGTAGGTTCATCATTGATGATGGATTTTGAAAGGTTTTGGTCTCATGTGTCGCAATCGAAATGCGCATTTGATGTGAGATGAGAGATAGTTCGATCAATAATCATTTCATAATACTACAGTTAATGCACTAAGTACACACAACGCACCTCAGACTATACATGTTGACCTTGAGACCGCCTTTATTCTCTACGTAATAAAAACTGTTTTCGCAGTTTAACTGTATAACCTGACGTGCTGTCGTGTGTACAACTATTATATTTTTTACATTATTGAAAAGGTCTGCTGCATAAACCTATGCACATTGAATTAAAAAAAAAATGTTGTCAATCAACGTCAAGTTGTCTGTCACTTATTTGTCAATGTCAATGTCAATTTTTTTCTGATTTGGTTTGGTTAGGTTTGTCAATATACATTTTTGTTTGTCACAAAAAGGCATACATTTAAAGGCAGTACCATTGCTCAGCAGCTCAGTAGAGCGATTTAACAATGAATCCTCAAAGTAAATTAACGTCTTTATCAGCAGATTTAAATAATTTTATATATGGAGTATCTCGAATGAATGCACAAAATGCACCCGAATTGACTAAAACGGGGATCAATCTCCTCAAGAATTTTCCTGCAGCAAGGGATGCGGTTCTGGAGTATTTCGCTCTGGTTTTCCACGACGCAGTCAACGTTTCAATTAACCAATCCGAATATGAGGTATCCTACATTCAAATAATTATTCTAACCTCAATACTTCAATCAACAATCATTTTCATACCTATTGGCTTTATTAGAACTGAGGAATCTAACCTAATCCTAAAATTTACGCTTCTTCATGGTTATATTATTATGCTCATTTTTTAGGCTGACATCAGCACAAATGGTTCGTTAGAGAGTGTAAGTATGATTGGGCCAGAATTGTCCAGCCTGGGCCAGTCGTGGGCTCCTTTTATTGCCCCTTGGTGCATAAGTTTGATAATGGATATTGCTACTAAGAAATCTAATATTCCAAGTAAGTTTTAGTCAATTAGAACAACTACTTTTGGCTTTTGTGTATTATTGGTAAGCTCCTTACTGTAATGAAAAGTGAATGTCATTTTGTTTTAGATGCAACTTTACAAAGCACAGAACCAGTGAGAGTGCTTCTAGACATGACAACACAGAATCTAACTTTACTAAATTCTGATGAAAGAGCCAAATGTATTGATATGATGCTAGGTAATCCAGTGTTTTTTAATATGTATGTATTGTTAAGGATTATTCATGTAATTGGTCATTGGCAAACTCCATAACTAATTTTGAGCTCAGAAATCAAGCTGTCTCATTCACACTTTTGAACTTCTTTTTGGTGGATGTTCTCAATAATTTAACTTCATTTTTGGTGAATGTTCTCAATATATTGTCAATAGAATAGTATAACGGACATTATACACATTGTTTTTGTTGAAAACTTATATTTAAATGTATAAATACTAGTTTAAAACTATTTTTCTTTGAGGATATTTCACTAAGTAAATCCAAAATATATCAAGAAATAAATATATGTAAAGTATTGTCTACTACACAGAATATGAATACTAGAGCAGCAATTTATTGAAGTGATTGTAAATAATATGGACATATACATTGCATATGGCTAGTGTAGCCAGGTCCGATTCGTTTTAAATGGTGGTAAAAGGTAAATAAATGGGGATGTAGGGTTGTAGATTGGGACAAACAAAAAGGACAAAATTGCTGGATTCTGTAGAAATAACAAAATATTACAATAAAATCGTAGCATTTATTTCTTATTAAAAATATAGTTGCTGTTTTGCTGCCTTTACTATATCTACATCAGTTCAATTTCACAGTCATCTTGCGCGTTCAACTGACGCATGCCTGAAGTACCTGAAGACCCATACTTCTTAAAGGAACATCTAAAGTATTGCAAGCATCATGCTAAAGTTGATTTTAATTAATTTGCATTTCTGCACTCGACATAGTGATGTGATACTTCATTTATTTAGTTTTGCTATTTATTGATTTATCGAGACATTTAGCCTCCTAATCACCAGATCACATCGTGATATGAGAGGGACATCCCGATTTACAGAGCTCTTGCAAATCGGGATACGCCCTAGACCCCTGAAAACCGGGATGTCCTGCTTAGGGTCCGATCTGATCTGGTGATTTGAAGTGATTGGACACTTTTCAACGCTATATGATTCACTCTAGCCCTTCATCACACCTAAATGTTTATTTTTATATTGTACTATTAGCTCAGAGTAATGTCCAGAAGTTCTTTATCAAATTATATTAAAAAAACCATCTACATATTTAAAAAAAATATTCCTATAAATGGCACCACACGAAAATGACAACACAATGTCAACACAACTCTCTGTCATACCAGCGAAAATTTTTCTAAGTCTATGGTCATACTATTTAAGTTTGACATTAAAAAGAAAGGGACAAAACACTGTGTACCTAACTATACATCGGCTATACAATCTTTATTAGTAAGGGGGTTAAACGATAAGATATAATTCGTTATTTCTGCAACATTTTACTGCCTTCTCTCTGCCTTTTATACCATTTGACTACACAGGACATCACTTCTAATAAACTCTCTCTTTCTCTCTTTTCTTTACAATACAAACTGCATAACGTCCATCACCGGGCGCGTGGCTGGGCTGACTTAATGCTGTCCGAGTTGCAATTTTCTTGTTGCATTTTTAAGCAATATTTGTTTTTAATTATTACATTTCCATATAAACTGGGATTTGTGTGATAGGTTCTTGGCAGTGTTCATGGGCGGTGGGGTGGGTGGGTCGCGCAGAGCCCGCGTTAGTGGCGCCCCGAGCGCTGGCGCTGCCGGCCGACGCGGCCCGAGCGGTATTTGCTCACCTCGCTAATCACCCGCCAGCGCTCGCTCATGTACGAGCAGCGCTGGTCGATATGTTCCATGTAAGTTTATGTCACTAGCTTTTGCCCGCGACTTCGCTTGCGTGGAATTTCGCTAATAACAGAAGTATATGCCCTTCTCTGAGGTCCATCTTTCACTTACTTCAACAAAAAAATTTAAAACCCACACAGTTGTGTGTGTATTTCAACAACGTTAATTTGGATAAATTTAAAGAAAAGAGGATGACAATTATTTCTTGGACGAGCTATGTTTCTTCAATTCACATTTTTTAATTAATACCATAGGTCATTCTTGTGTTTAGATCATTTATTATATTTTTTGGAAGAACTACTGTTATTTTATTGTTGTAGGAAGCAATTAGAGAAGATAGTAAACCAGAGAAAAAACGCGAAGTGATACCTTATTTACTGAACTTGGCATCCAAATCGGACATAGTTCTGAAAGCTCTTACACAAGATATTGAGCTTACATGTAAGTATTGAAAGATAGTGGTTGTTTCAATTGCCTTTTTAACTCCGTTTTAAAGCTATAAAATACATGATGCTAAAACATAATATTATAAGTTTTATTTAAATTTTTGTAAAGCTTTTCTTCTAGCAATATCACATGAGTAAAGAATGACACACTTACATTTTGATTAAAGAATGCTGAGCAAAAAAATTAGTTTGCTGGGCCCAGAGTTGTAGCATCATTAACTATTTACAAGTTGATTTGTTTATTAATTATTTAGTTAAAAGAATAATTAAGTAGTATGAAATATGGTCTTGATTATGTTAATAGTAACAATTGTGTCTCAATGGTGTTTCAATTTAGTATTGCGTATTAGATTTTTGAAATGCTCTAACTTTTATATTTGATTACCTACAGACATGCGTCCGTATAATAAAATGTAATGCTATCTATGGTTTACAATTCCCGATAGGTAGAAAAGTGTTTATTTCTGTTACATGTAGTTGTTCTATCTCACGAAGACTCTTTTGCTATGAATGTTGTTAGGCGTGCACATGCACATTATTTTAGTGTGCGTAATACGAGAGCGTGCAGACGCACACTAAAACAATGTGCAAGTGCACGCCTCACATTCATAGCAAAAGGGTTTTCGTGAGATAGAACAACTATACCTTATTATGTTTTGTAGTGACCCCAGAGGTAATGGACCGCGTGTGCGCCGTATGCGTATCCCAGCGCCACTCCCCCGCGTGGGAAGGCGTTGGGCCGGCAGCTCTTGTGGCACTGCTGCTGCGCTCCGACGTCAGCTGCTTGCTGCTGCTGCTCGAGTGCGCGCAGCGGTACTTGTATTGTAGACAGCTGCTGGGTATGTGTGTGCGCTATAGTAGTGCTTTTGTGCAAGTGCCGGAAAGGATCTTGAATTCGCTAGTGCTAAGTAGTGGCGTAGCTATGTAAACAAGGGCCCCGGTGCAAAAAAGAAATTGAGCCCCTATCTTAACTAGTTGTTTCGCTTAAACACACCATTGGGTATCTTTTTTTATCCATAACCTTCTAATTTATATGCAATAACACACACAAATCTACAATAAAATCTTTGCATAACAAACAGACCGAATAAGTGTATGCGATAAATGTATGAGAATCTCCTATCACTTTCGAATTTCTATCAACTGAGTTGTCATGCTTAATGTTGTAACCTGTTAATTGATGTCCCGGAGGTGGGAGAAATTCATGAAGCCGATTCGAGCTGTTCGGGGTTTCTTTTTGGAACGTTGTGCAGGGGCGCAGTTACGCCAATGGTGCTAAGGCGAAAGTGAAGGGATTGCATCGGTCATTATACATTAGGAGAACAAAATGCGATGGCTAAAAATTTATTAATTTGAGATAAAAGTACAATCAATTTACTCCATAAATATTATTGCAGAATACTTACTCCAGAAACTGGAATATGAATGCTTATTCTCTGATAAAAGCATACCATTGCTGACGAGTGCAGCAGAAGAAAGCAGCATAGTTCGCGAGAAACTACTCACTGGGAACCAACTCGAACGATACTCACTTGCTAGGGTACTCATATTAGTCGGTGAGCAAAACTAGTCTATGTTTTTTTATTAGAATAGAATAGAAAGTTGTATAACGTCTTAACGTTTTTTGCTTGTCTTTATGTCCTTGATCGAAATATACAAGTTTCATAGTGCGACACGATTATCAAAATCAGTAAAATGGTGGACGAGAACTATGCCATGCTCCATATTGAAATTTTCAAACCCCTTTCTTTATATCCTTTTTATAGAAAAAACATATCTTTAATGTAAATAAAAATGTATGTCAAACAAGGTTACTTCCGCAGGTTATAATCTGCCATCAGAGTTCGTAAGCACCATCAGCTACATCTTCCAACATGCTCGCGACGACATGACCCTTGCCATCTTAGTTCGTATAATTTCTGGCACTATCACCATGCACATACCGAATGACAGTCCAGACGTAAATATGGACACGGAACGATACCAGAACTTTATTAAAACCGGCGTGGAGTACGCGCTGAGAGATGCGATGATATCCGACACGGAGATTAAGAGGTGTTTCATAGAGGATAATGTGCCGAAGGACCAGAAAACATACTTGCATCATTACTGCCTGAATATCATTAAGTTGTTGAGGTAAGTTAAATTCTGAAAGTTTATTTGCTTGATGTTTTGACTGTCGACAAAAACTTCTCTCTGAAACTGTTGTTTTGTATGTGCTTAGATTTTGAGTTTATACACGGTGTTACAAAAGTACCCCTAATGCCGAATATGGTAGATAGGGACCATCAAACTGAACAACTTTTACTATGGGACCAACACTGAAATTGCGAAAAGAATATCAGCTGTTTCATACAAAATTTAATTACGAAAATATCAAAATGTATGAAACAGCTGATTTTTTTTTCGCGATTTCATAGTTGGTCCCATAGTAAAAGTTGTTCAGTTTGATGGTTCCTATCTACCATATTCGGCATTAGGGGTACTTTTGTAACACGATGTATATTCTGTTAGTTCACGAGTTGGGTGTCAATCTTAGATGTTTCGAATGTTTCTTTCATAATGTACTTTGAATAAATATAATTTCGACTTTCGATATACTTACAAGTATTCCAAGTTTTAATAAAATTAACTGCTTATACTGCTATCCATATCAGCAACAGCAAATAAAGTGTTACATGTATTCTCATCATCATAGATGGGAGAACTCAAACCGCGTAGCACACTTACGCACTCGGCCAATCGGGCGTGCCGTAGAGGCTAGTTTGTACCGCATCGGAGGCGCGCTACAAGACTACTCGTCGCTGCTGCGCGTGCGACCGGAGTGTACTATGGCGTCGTTGCCCGAGATGCCGACCTGCCACGCGCTCGCTGAGGTATACTATACGCTACGACGACTGCCAATGCTACGTCGTAGTCCTGTAGCACACGTGTCTGTAGCGCAGTGGCGCGTCCGTCGCTGTCCGCGATGCAGACTTGCCACGCATTCGCTGAAGTAAACCGTAATGCTACGACGACTGCCAATGCTACGTCGTAGTCTCGTAGCAGATTGCGTCGAGACGTAGATTTTGGTCCTTCGAGCTGGATTCTAAGCTGATACGAAATTTAGATCTCAATACTACTTAAATTCGTTTCATGATCTTTGTTAACCTGTGGAACAGCAATAATCCTAAATAGTGATAGAGGTAATATGTTTGTAAGACATTTGGCTGACAACTCCCTACTTTCAGGTCTTGGATAGAGTGGATATGTCAGGGACGAAGGCTCCCCCTCCTAGTGTAGAAGTCATCTTGAAAGTAGTTCAAGCAACAGTAAAATATTTCTTCAGGTGTCTTCATGAAAAGGGTTCGTAATTTGTCATTTTAAATCTAACCTTCTGACTTAACATTACCGATGCTTTGATCAAGCTTAGAAAGTATCAGGACACAACTAGGAATTGCTATTTCTTAGTACCTTAACTTAAATAAGCTAGTTTATGCATGTAGGTGTAGGTACTAGCATTTTTAAATAGGTCGTATCGTATAGCAACTTCGCTTCTATTCCACAGACATAATGGATAAACTTCGCGGCGTACAAACAGCCTGTCGTCTCTTACGCAAACTGTGCATCCATAGTAAACTAGCCCGTGCCATCGCATTACGTGATCTGCTCGAAACGGCTATGTTTAGAGAGGAAAACGCATTCGGCAGCCGTAGCGTGGTCGCTAATACTGTTACTTCGAACAGGGATTGGGCTGATGAAGAACTGTTGATTCATTTGAATCAGAAACATGTAAGTATTTAAATCTGTTTAATCAGTTTATTTTAAAAGTAAAAATTACAATATGAGTTTACATTTGACAACATCTCATAAGTACATTGGTCCGATTCCAAAGTAAGTAGCTAAAGCATTTGTGTTATGGAAATCAGAGACAACGGTGGTGTCACAAACACCAAGACCTGAGCCAATATAGAAAAGTTCGTTTTCTAAATTGACCCAACCGGGGATCGAACCCGGGACCTCAGAAATGGCGACACCTTGAAAAACGGTGTACAAAGCCACTCGACCACATTTGGTCCTTCAAGCCGGATAATACGCAGTTTACATACGTTTTAGTTATTTACTTGATTTTAATTGGTAAAGGGAATGCATCGATTTGTTGTCAGCAATTTATTGCTGCCGTTTTATTTTACTTTATTTTAGTATTTTTTTAGTTTACATTACTAGAATAAAACCAGGCGTCACTCCGCGCGTAAGTATGAGATAAGCACCTAGCGCTCGGAATAACTGTAGCGCGTTCTCACAGCGCTTTACGATTCTCGCGCTTTAATTTCTGGTATTTATAAATATGGTGAAACGTAAAGTATTTTGAATTGTATTAATTGATGTGCATAGTTCGGAATCGTCCATTTTACAAAATCTTTACTGTTTCTGCTGAATTATCATCTTGTATCTACAGATGGCCCAGAAAGAAATGCACTTTTGATTCTGCGCTAATTTTGAAACGCAAGAGAGGAGGAGCGCGAGTGCGTAGCTCGAGCCTTGCAATATTAATTACCATGCCTCGCTACACGGGAGAACAAGAAAAACGTGTGTTCTGTGTCCGCGTGTTTTACGAGAACCTTCAATCTTATGTGTCTACTTCAATAATCCGCCAACATTGTAGCAATCAAAGCTAAAGGTAAACCATTTCGAAAGCAACGCTTACGAAAGTTTTCCTTTTTCGTACCAGATTTTAAGAGTGTCGTCATCGCAAATAGCGTCTTTTCGACGAAATTATTTAAAAAAAATTAAAATTGCATTTCATAATATTTAATTTGTTTACGTAAACTGCTTCCAAATATAATAGTCTTTTTTACCGACTTCAAAAGGAGGGAGGTACTCAATTCGAGTTTTCCGTTTTTATTTGTTTCGAATATTCAAAAGTGCATTCCTTTCTGGGCCACCCTGTACTGTTTTTTGCTATTGTTTACTTACTGTGTTGTCCAGGGCCCAATTACACAACTGACTCAAAGCCACACGTCAGTATTCCACGCCGGCATTATCGGCAAGGGCGTGAGGAAACAGAACGGCAGTGGAAATGGGAATGACATCCCGCCAATACTTACCACTAATAATGAACTACTTATGGCCGCTCTTATGTCTTGCATGGTAAGACTTAAATTACAACTGAAATAATTTTGTGTTCTGTTTTTATGATTTTTAAATGCAAACTGAATTAAAATTCAATTCCATTTGGACTTTCGGACGTCTTGGAAAACCAAGGGATGTTCTCGCATATTTACTCAATGCTGTTGAAGTTTAGTCTGACCTTATTTTTTGTGGATTTAGTATTAAAGCTAAAAAAATACTTAAACATGTATTGGATAGACAACTAACCCAAGAAAGCAATTTTTTTCCCAAGCACATGGATTTCGGTTGTATAAATTCATGAACGGTTAACTATGATTTATCACCACTGGACACTTAACAGGATTGTAACTTGTTATTGTAATATAGGACGGCAACAGCGGCGTCGTGGAGGGAGCTACATCAGTTTCGTTGCTTTTGGTGGAGTTGGTCTCCCCGGATGTCATGTACAATGGCTTGCCGTGGCCAGATGAGGATTTCACTAAGGTGAGTAACATTTCATAAAATGTCGACAAGTTTATTTTATCCAGTTTGCGATGTTTTTTGTGCAAAGAAGTGAAATAGCGAATAAGTGTTTTTTTATATTTGGTCCTTCGAGTTTACCTTTTGTCATAATTATTATTATATCGGTTTTTTGTTTTAACTTGTAGTGTGTCTATCGATTTTTGAATTAGAAATAAAGTACTAATAGCTTTATTTCCTAACATACGTCTCGTTTCTGTAATTCTAAAACAATAACTGAATTAATAATATACGCGCTGTAATCCGTAAAAAGTGTTTTATTTCTAATGAACTGTACGCGCGAAAGTCTTACTAGTGTTTACATCTCGTTTTCGTAGTAAGCCCGTGCATGCCGTGTCTATAAGCCTGCTTGATTATTCCTTTAGCAAGTGAGCATCGAACGCGAGCTGTACATGCGCGGAGCGTTAGAAAACTGCGCTGTAGCGCGCGCTGCGTTGCGACGTGCGGCCGGCGCGCGGCCCGCGCTGTGTCTAGCGTCGGCGTTACTGCGCGCCACCGCCGCCACGCTACTGCACCGCCACCGCGCGCTACTGGGTACGTATGCCTGCCTAGCGTCGGCGTTACTGCGCGCCACCGCCGCCACGCTACTGCACCGCCACCGCGCGCTACTGGGTACGTATGCCTGCCTAGCGTCGGCGTTACTGCGCGCCACCGCCGCCACGCTACTGCACCGCCACCGCGCGCTACTGGGTACGTATGCCTGCCTAGCGTCGGCGTTACTGCGCGCCACCGCCGCCACGCTACTGCACCGCCACCGCGCGCTACTGGGTACGTATGCCTGCCTAGCGTCGGCGTTACTGCGCGCCACCGCCGCCACGCTACTGCACCGCCACCGCGCGCTACTGGGTACGTATGCCTGCCTAGCGTCGGCGTTACTGCGCGCCACCGCCGCCACGCTACTGCACCGCCACCGCGCGCTACTGGGTACGTATGCCTGCCTAGCGTCGGCGTTACTGCGCGCCACCGCCGCCACGCTACTGCACCGCCACCGCGCGCTACTGGGTACGTATGCCTGCCTAGCGTCGGCGTTACTGCGCGCCACCGCCGCCACGCTACTGCACCGCCACCGCGCGCTACTGGGTACGTATGCCTGCCTAGCGTCGGCGTTACTGCGCGCCACCGCCGCCACGCTACTGCACCGCCACCGCGCGCTACTGGGTACGTATGCCTGCCTAGCGTCGGCGTTACTGCGCGCCACCGCCGCCACGCTACTGCACCGCCACCGCGCGCTACTGGGTACGTATGCCTGCCTAGCGTCGGCGTTACTGCGCGCCACCGCCGCCACGCTACTGCACCGCCACCGCGCGCTACTGGGTACGTATGCCTGTCTAGCGTCGGCGTTACTGCGCGCCACCGCCGCCACGCTACTGCACCGCCACCGCGCGCTACTGGGTACGTATGCCTGTCTAGCGTCGGCGTTACTGCGCGCCACCGCCGCCACGCTACTGCACCGCCACCGCGCGCTACTGGGTACGTATGCCTGTCTAGCGTCGGCGTTACTGCGCGCCACCGCCGTCACGCTACTGCACCGCCACCGCGCGCTACTGGGTACGTATGCCTGCCTAGCGTCGGCGTTACTGCGCGCCACCGCCGCCACGCTACTGCACCGCCACCGCGCGCTACTGGGTACGTATGCCTGTCTAGCGTCGGCGTTACTGCGCGCCACCGCCGCCACGCTACTGCACCGCCACCGCGCGCTACTGGGTACGTATGCCTGTCTAGCGTCGGCGTTACTGCGCGCCACCGCCGCCACGCTACTGCACCGCCACCGCGCGCTACTGGGTACGTATGCCTGCCTAGCGTCGGCGTTACTGCGCGCCACCGCCGCCACGCTACTGCACCGCCACCGCGCGCTACTGGGTACGTATGCCTGCCTAGCGTCGGCGTTACTGCGCGCCACCGCCGCCACGCTACTGCACCGCCACCGCGCGCTACTGGGTACGTATGCCTGCCTAGCGTCGGCGTTACTGCGCGCCACCGCCGCCACGCTACTGCACCGCCACCGCGCGCTACTGGGTACGTATGCCTGCCTAGCGTCGGCGTTACTGCGCGCCACCGCCGCCACGCTACTGCACCGCCACCGCGCGCTACTGGGTACGTATGCCTGTCTAGCGTCGGCGTTACTGCGCGCCACCGCCGCCACGCTACTGCACCGCCACCGCGCGCTACTGGGTACGTATGCCTGTCTAGCGTCGGCGTTACTGCGCGCCACCGCCGCCACGCTACTGCACCGCCACCGCGCGCTACTGGGTACGTATGCCTGCCTAGCGTCGGCGTTACTGCGCGCCACTGCCGCCACGCTACTGCACCGCCACCGCGCGCTACTGGGTACGTATGCCTGCCTAGCGTCGGCGTTACTGCGCGCCACTGCCGCCACGCTACTGCACCGCCACCGCGCGCTACTGGGTACGTATGCCTGCCTAGCGTCGGCGTTACTGCGCGCCACCGCCGCCACGCTACTGCACCGCCACCGCGCGCTACTGGGTACGTATGCCTGCCTAGCGTCGGCGTTACTGCGCGCCACCGCCGCCACGCTACTGCACCGCCACCGCGCGCTACTGGGTACGTATGCCTGTCTAGCGTCGGCGTTACTGCGCTGTACTGGGTACTTATGTAGGAATAGGAATGTTTGATGATGAATACAGTGAAACGGAACGATAGGTGAATGAGTAAAAGGGACAGATACCAGGAGTGTGAGAAGGATGGAATAATTTATTTCATTAAGATATTATCTGTAATACGTCAATGTCAATTTTCTCTTGTCACCTCGATTTTCTTTTTCCGGTTTCACTTAACTTTTGCTTTTGGAACGCTGAACATTGTGCGTAGTGTGTGCAAAATTATAAAAGAAATATAAGATTCCATTACAATACTGTTTGTATTTCAATCGGCGCCAAAGCCTGCCTCCCCACACGTATACCTGTCTAGCATCGGCGTTACTGCGCGCTACTGGGTACGTATACCTGTCTAGCGTCGGCGTTACTGCGCGCTACTGGGTACGTATACCTGTCTAGCGTCGGCGTTACTGCGCGCTACTGGGTACGTATACCTGTCTAGCGTCGGCGTTACTGCGCGCTACTGGGTACGTATACCTGTCTAGCGTCGGCGTTACTGCGCGCTACTGGGTACGTATACCTGTCTAGCGTCGGCGTTACTGCGCGCTACTGGGTACGTATACCTGTCTAGCGTCGGCGTTACTGCGCGCCACTGGAGACGTATACCTGTCTATGGAGTGTCGAGGTACAGCCGAGGATGAATTCGGTGGACAGATTGTAGGCGTTAATCGCTTACACGGTGACCTACCTTGCATTTTGGATCGGTGCAGTCGACATCTGAAATTGATGGACATGTTAGTACCTAATATGTCCCTGACACTAGAACTGCATTACTAATCTGCTAAACCATAACGTTAAAATGTTAGGTAGTTGAAAATTGAACGAACGCTTAACACAAACATTATCTTAATTGAAATAATGAAACACTATGACGTTCATTTATAAACAGGGATGTCAGTGATGGTTACTTCCGTTTTCTTTTTAAATTTTCGGTTCGTTCATCCCCCTGTCATTCGTAGTACTTGTTTTATTTCGTATGTTACTTATCACACCACACACCACAGACAGGCACTCGAAATCTGCAGAAACGGCGCGCGAGAGGGCGGCGTTGACGGAACTCCTCGCGACGATGACGTTGGGGCAGTTGCTGCCACACCCGCTCAGCCATATGCTGGAATTGGCCCCGGAACTTACTTCAAGCGAAGTAAGACTACATTAAATAATAATAATAACAATAAATCTTTATTGAAATAATCTTACATCACAATTTACAACTACTAAACATAGACGGCCTTACCACATTTTAAAACACTGTTTAAATGCGATGCCGTCCCTTTTGAATCATATTGTCGAAAAAGTGACAGCATCATATTTAAACAGTGTCTAAGTTAAACACTTGTTGAACAGTGTTTTATAATCTTTTGTGGTAAGGCCGAGATAATATAGGGAAAAGAATACAATGTGCCTGAACTAGGATTAACCTGTGTTTCAGGCGAAATAAGGATGATTGGGCTGACAACACCGGTTGTCGGTCATTAGACTCTACGGGGCTTCGAGGCGCGTCGTGTGCTTTGTCGATTAATTATAATAATTACTTACATTGATTTAAATCGAGCTCCTGTGTTTTCCTAGTTAACACTATAGTGTTTATAGATGCATTTGTGTTCGTACTGACAATGGCTTTTGCTTCATTGTCTGTCAACAATGAATTAGTTTTTATTTTCGTACCGTTAACAATTATATTTCATTACCACAAAACATGAAAAAGTTCAGTCCATTTTGAACTTAATGTCCAACGGCGTAAGTCCTAAAATTCTGTTGACCATATTTCAAAATTTAATTGTTATTAAATATTGTTACAGATTGTGCAAGTCCTAAGAGATTGTTTATGGAACTACACGCGTGACCACGTGCCCTCGCCCGCATTGTTCACTTGTGATGCTACTGGTACTTCATTAATAAAATAGCTTAAAATAAAAATGTAAAAGCAGATAAAAAACTATACATATACCTACTTTTTTGGAAAAAGATTAATTATCGTTAGAGAGCGCCAAGTACAACATGGTTTTCCAAATGGTGACGCCTCTTTCGTTGTTAAATTTCATATATTTCATATATTATTGAAATTTTCATATATTATTGAAATAAGAGCTTCATGACTATATTGACTATCAAAAATAGAATAATAGTGGTAAAATATAGAGTAACCAGTAGTATGTAAATGATGTTCCGAGCGGCCGCGCCAATATGATTGAAACGCATTGTACAGGTAAGCGCAAAAGCGGTTGTTTAATTATAATTATTTTTGTTTCATCAGGTCTACACTGGCGGGATCCTTCGACATGCAAGCCGCCCGCTACCTATACTGACACATTGAGGCTTATCATACAGAAGCGAATATCGAGACTTGGTCATCTTTATCCGATCATGTTCCTCAATCTAGAAAAAGATGCTCAATAGACTGAATCTTAGAATACCTGTAGTCTGAGCTGCGAATAATGGAAATTGTGTATAAATTGTAAATATTTTGTAAGTGAAACAATAAAGTTGATAGGTACTTTTTGTGTTTTTGTAAGCTTGTTTTTATTTCCTTTTTGTGGTTGTCAAACATCTAAGGAGCCGTAGATAGAAAAAAAATCGATGACTACGCATAGAGAAAAGTAAAAAATTTACTTTGCGACTTGCTAGAGCTACAGCCATGGATTTAGTACATTCACCCTTGATAGTGTTTTGCATTTTGATTTTCAATAGCAATTAGTCTGCTGTAATGCAACATTTGGGCGCGTTCAGCAGACAATTTGCAATCGATGACTTAGTGATTAGTCTGCTGGAATGCACCCATTGACAGCATAATCTCAACTCAAAATTCAAAACCCCGAATTTCCGAAAACACTGATGATTCACGGACTAACAAAAACTAATGAATTAACATTTAAAAACTTATGAAAAAAGATATAACTAATGACGAGGCAGTATGGTCTAAGACTTTAGCCTGTTCTTTGAAAAGAATTAAAAAAAAAAAAAAAAAAAAAAAAAAAAAAGAAAAAGAGCGCGGGAAACTTTTAAAGTGGAAAAATTAACTTTTAAAATAATTTTAAATAAATAAATTTTCCCGAGTTTATTAACTATAATTTATTGCAGAATTACTTATTTTGTATTGTAGTTTCGTATAGTTTTGTGAAAAATGGGGAGGAGTAAAGCAGCAAAAAAGCGGAAAAAACTTGACCCAGATAAAGATGATGACGGCGAAGGGCCTGTCGATTCTACCTCTTCAGATTCGGATGAAGAAGGGGAGGAGGCCTCGCGAAAACCTTATTTTGTTACGGATTACACCCGGTTATACCAGGAAGACTCTATGTATTCTGAATACATAGTCTTTGTGGAGTCTGCTGACGCTCAAAGACCTATTGGATCCAGGGATTTACTTTCAATTTCTAACTGTATTCGAAGATTTAACAAAGGAGTCAAATACTTAAAATCTATAAATAGATACAAGATTGGAGTATACTTTGAAAAGCCAAACTTGGCTAATGCTTTACTAAACAATAAAACTTTTTTATCAGAAAACAATTTCAAAGCTAGCATTCCAGCTTCTTCAACTGAAATAACAGGAATAATAAGAAATGTTCCCATTAAATATACCAACAAAAAAATTTTTACTATGCTTTCAAGTTTCAAGAAAATTATAAGTATTAGACGTTTTTTCAGAAAGCAGTTTAATGATGACGGTTCTGGTTTTTCTCTTCAGCCGACGCAGACCGTCGCCATCGTGTTTGCAGCTACCCAATTGCCTGATTTCGTGGACTTAGATGGATGGAGACACTCAGTCTCTCAGTATGTACCTCCGGTCAAACAATGCTACAGATGTCTAAGGTACGGCCATATTTCTAAATATTGCAAGAATCCAGAAAGATGCTCCATCTGTATCAAAAATCACAATTTTAAGGAATGTACAACACCAAAAGAAAAAGCTGTTTGTGCTCATTGCAATGGTAACCATATAAGTATTTCTGGCCAATGTCCAGTAAAACAACAAAAAATTATTGAAAACAAAAACAAACATCAACCTCCTCTTTTTTCTAGTCTATTTGACAAAAAACAATTTCCTGAAATGAAATCTACTACTAATACTACTACTAAAAGAACTGAACCTCAAAATTTGCTTTCAATGTTAAATTCTGATTCATTGTCCATGGAAATACTTTTGGAAACTATTGTTAAACTTATTACTTTAAATAAGACACAGAATACTGCTATATCTTCAAAGAATATTATCGAAATTTTGACTGAAACTTTATGTAATAAAAATAAAAGACTTTAAAATTCACTCAGCAACTAAAATTATTACAATGGAATGCTCAAAGTTTGATGTGCAATCGACATACTTTAACTAGATTCATGTATGATCAATCTATAGATATTGCAGTTATTTCTGAAACGTGGCTGAAACCTCATATAAAGTTAAAAATAAAAGGTTATAATATAGAACGTAATGACTGTGGCAACAAACATAATGGAGTTGCTATAATTATAAATAATAAACTACAATATGAAAAAGTGCAAACAGTTTTTGATGATTCATTACAAAATGTAGCAGTAAGAGTAAAAGTTAATAATAAGCATTTAACTATAGTATCAGCTTATTGCCCAAGTCAAAGTTTTTCTAGATTTTCCATAAAGAAATTTACAGATTTAGTCAATAGCTTACCTAAGCCAGCTTATATAGCTGGAGACTTCAACGCTCATCATACTATTTGGGGGTGTCATTCTATAGATGCACGTGGTAGAGATTTATTAGATTGCTTAGTTGACTATGACTTAGTTTTATTAAATGATAAACAACCAACCACTGTAGGTACTGATAAATGGAGACCAAATGGTTTAGATCTGACAATGGTCAGTTCTAGCATAGCTTTAAATAGCAACTGGTATGTACATGATGATCCATTGGGAAGCTATCACTTGCCTACTTTAACAAGTTTACTTTTTGAAGGTTCGCAGACTCTGCTTACTTCACCTTCTGTACACGATCTACCGTATGGAAACAATTTACGTTTGGTAAATTGGGAATATTACTCTGACTTAGTTAATAACTTATTAAAAGAATTCTCTATAAATTCTAAAGATTCGCTTTCTGCTTATTATGATTTTTGTAAGATTATTTTATTTGCAATAGATAATTCTATTCCCTGTAAACATAATAAAAAAACACGTCAACGTCAACAACTACCACAGATTATACACCATCAACATGACAATAATAGTGACAATGACAACACTATCCATTCAAAACATAGACGCCGTCTTTCACTACCTTGGTGGAATGAAAAGTGTGCTAGGGCTGTACAAAACTGTAAAGAAGCTTATGTAATTTTTAAAAACAATCCTTCCACTGAAAATTATATTAATTTTAAGAATTTACAAGCTCAAAAGAAATTGGTTATCAAAAAGGAAAGATGTGATAGTTGGAAAGAGTTTTGTTCAGATATAAATAGGTTATCTTCCATGTCAAAGATTTGGCAGACTATGCGAAAATTCAATAAATCTTTTGTCCCACCTTCTGATCAATATAATGATAATGTTTGGGTGAACGATTTTCTTCAAAAATTTACACCAGATTACGTAGATCAGCCTCCCAATTTCACTTATAATTCAGAATCTCACAATGATCAAAATAAATCGTATTTACTCTCACCTTTCAGTATAGCAGAATTAGACTCCGCAATCAAATCTAGAAGAGATTCATCCTGTGGTTTAGATGGTATATCGTATAAAATGTTAAAAAAGTTAAATCATAATAATTTAGAAAAACTTTTAAATATCTTAAACAATCTATGGCTTAATAATATGATACCTGAAGAATGGAAAACTGATTGTCTTATCCCTGTTTTGAAACCGGAAAAAAGTAAAGATTGTCCAGATTCTTATAGACCTATTGCTTTAACTTCTTGTCTTGGAAAAATTTTCGAGCAATTAATAAAACAACGCTTAGAATTTTATATTGAGAGTAATAATCTTTTACCAAACAACCAATTTGGTTTTAGGCGTGGTCGTTCTGCAAGAGAGAGTATTGGATATCTTTTTGTAGATATTCAAAAAGCTTTGAGTGAAAATAAATTCCTTGTTTGTGTATTTTTTGATATAGTGGGTGCTTTTAATAATGTAAATCTCTCTATTCTGGGAACAATCTTATCTTCTTTAGGTATTCCTCAAAAACTAGTGAGCTGGATTTATGAATTTTTAAATGGACGTAAAGTGTTTGTAAAGATGAACAACAAACTACATGGTCCACGCTTGTCTCATAAAGGTGTATGTCAAGGTGGTATATTAAGCCCTTTGTTGTATATTTTGTATATAAATAGATTAAACATTATTCTAGGTCCAGATCCTTCTATATGTAATCTTCAATTTGCAGACGATTTAGCTATTTATACTCAGGGTTCGTCACTTAACGAAATAAAAAATAAATTAAATAACACTCTTTCTCGTTTAAGTGAGTATTTCAGGTATTTAAATTTAGATGTAAGTCCTAATAAAAGTAAAGTTATAGTCTTCAAGAAACGGTATATTAATATATCAAAGTTCGAGCTATGTTATGAAAATGAAAAATTGCCTATTGTTGTATCTGCTAAATTTTTGGGAGTGATATTTCAACAGTACTTTAAATGGAAGGGTTATGTCGATTGCCTAATCGAACGAGCACTAAGAGCCTCCAATTTATTAAAATCACTTGTTGGTACACATTGGGGCGCAGACCCGAAAATCTTATTAATATTGTATAAAGCTTTAGTCAAAAGTCATTTTGAATATGCATCATTTTGTTTCGCTTCAGATAAACTTTTAGTTGATAAACTTGATAAAGTCCAAAATAAAAACCTTAGAATTATCTTGGGGGCCTTCAAAACGTCTCCAATAAATTCTTTGCAAGTAGAATGTAATGTGCCACCTCTTTGTATACGTTTTGAATTCCTTAAATACAAATTCATTCTCAAGTTATTGTCTGCAAACAATAATCCATTCTTATTGAAATTATTATCAACTGCTAACATTCGATCATACTTGCACGATGATTTGAACGAAATCTTAAAGCTGAAAGAAAACAATAATGTTCATAGTAGTAATAAGTTAAATTGCTATAGTGGTGTATATGGTAGTAAATTTCATGAAATTTTAATAGTCATTTCTAAAACATTATCTTGTAAATATGATGTTTATAATGATTTAAGTCTATGGGCGGATCATAAGCAAATATACACAGACGGAGCTAAAAATGATTTATCTGTTTCAATGGCCTTTTACGATGCACAGTCTAAAATCTGCCATGGTTTAAAGTTACCTAAAAGTGCGAGCATATATACAGCAGAGGCTGCTGCTATATTAGCAGCATTACAATATATTGAAAAGTCGAATTACAACAAATGGATTGTTATATCTGATAGTTTGAGCATACTGGAAGCTTTGAATAATCCGTCTTTAAACGCTAAAACCAATTATTTAGTTTATGACATACGAGAATGTATAAACAAACTGAAAGAAGCGGGTATAGATATTATTCTATTTTGGACTCCTTCCCATATTGGAGTAGTCGGCAATGAAGAAGCTGATACTTTTGCTAAATTCATTACAAATACTACTGAAGTAGTTCCTGAAAAAGACATTAAAATTCCTGAATCTGATTGCATCAGCATAATCAAAGATCATTTTCACAAGAAGTGGCTCCAACATTGGCATGAAACTTTGCGGGAAAAAGGTACCTGGTACCATAGAGTAAATTCAGAAATTAAACGGCCGTGGTTTGTTAATAAGAATTACGCTAATAGATCATTTTACAGAATAATGTGTCGCTTGCGTATTGGACATGGGCGCTTTAATGAACATTTACACAGGATGAACATGACCTCCTCCCCTACATGTTCGTACTGCAACTTCTCTAATCAAACTTTACATCATATCTTTTTCGACTGTCCGAACTTCTCCATCCAAAGGATTATTTTAATAAATAAATTACTTGAGCTGTATAATACCCCTGATAATATACCGCGCTCTCTTCCGGATTTACTTAAAAATTTTAAATGCTATCCTGCTCTATACAATTTTATAAGAAGCACAATGGAAGACATATGAGAAGAATGAAGACTGAAAACTTGTAAACATACGCTGTACAAATATCTTGTAAAATAACTCTGAAGTCATGGCTGTATGGCGCAAATGAGCCCTTGCCTTTTCTGCGTATAGCGGAAAAAATTGAACCAAAAAAAAAAAAAAAAAAAACTAAATTCAAATGTCATTGTCAGTCAAAAACCAAAACAAGCGAAGCGCGCAGTAAAATTCTCCAGCTTTTATTCTTCAAAATAAACAGGGGAGAAGATTAATAAACATAACATTTTGTGATTAATCTAGAATAGCTGCTTTCCCCAAAATTCTTAAATGGCTGCTGAAGAAGTAAAGGCCGATATGGCGGAAGAAGAAACAAGGAAACCTGTGTGTCTGATTGTTCTAGGTTAGTTACTTTACAATAATTATTGTCTTAAGAAAATAATTGAAAACGAACTCACGAAAGTTCTTGCTTTAGTCTCAGGTTCAGCATTAACATTTTCCGTTTAGAGGTCATTCTTACTTCATATTCTTATTGATTAAGGAGCTTCATTGTGAAAACTTACTTTTAAAGTTACTTTGGCTTTTGGCTGCCCTTGTCTTTAATGTTTGAACTTTGACTGTCAAAACTCGTGCTTTTTAAGGTATGGCTGGTGCAGGAAAAACATCATTCACCAGAAGGCTTGCAAGCAAAGTAGTGGATGGTGCTCGGCCATACTTAATTAATTTGGATCCTGCGTGTAGGGAAGTTCCATATCCTGCAAATATAGGTAAGATTTTTTTTTTCACTACAGGTCAGTGCTTGATATATATCTCACCTGATGTTAGTTGATAAAATGTTTATTCAAGCAATATATTATTAACCCTATGTGAGCTGAAATGAAAAAAACATGGAGATCCTTGCCCTGTGCCAAGTAGATCAGATCTTGTGGCTGACAGTTATGACTTTGAGCCAGAAATATAAAACATCTTTTTTTATTTTGAATAGTTTATGATCGAAATAAATAAGTAGAGTTTCTTTAAACTACTGTTGTTTTCAGACATAAGAGATACAGTTGATTACAAAGAAGTCATGAAGCAGTACGGACTGGGGCCTAACGGTGGAATTGTCACTGCCCTGAATTTATTCTCTACAAAGTTTGGACAGGTTGTTGAATTGATTGAGAAAGCTGGAAAGAAACACAAGTATTGCATTATTGACACCCCAGGTAAAAGGAAATGTATTTAGAACTTATGTATTTGATAAATCATCTTGCAAAACATAGAAAATTATTTAAATTAAGATTGCCAAAGAGATTTCTACATAATAATTACTATGATTTGTTGTTTTTGTCCTTAGGTCAAATTGAAGTTTTTACATGGTCAGCTTCTGGTACAATAATAACTGAATCATTGGCTTCTTCCTGTCCTACAATAATAGTATATGTGATGGACACAGTGCGCAGTGTGTCCCCTGTCACATTCATGTCTAATATGCTTTATGCATGCTCTATACTTTACAAAACAAGATTGCCATTTGTGGTTGTAATGAATAAGGTGAGAATATTGAATTTTTTTAATTCTACTTTGCAGTAAAATGCTTTTGTTGATTTCATAATATTGTAGGGAGTTTTGCGTTTCAAGCTTCATGAAGTAGGAGTTTTAGGTTAATTAACACTATAATTTATTTAATTTAACTTGGAGAGAGAGATGCACTGTGCATTCCTTACGAAAAATGAGCTATCCTTACAGACAGGACAGACAGACACATATTTACTGGCAATGTTGTTAGGCTGTCAGATTGCTGGGTTACTTTAACACCTTTTGGTTGGTTACTTTAACACCTTTATTCTATACCTTTAACCGTAACCTCATGTTAATTTTATGCTGTACTAAATTCTTTGCAGACTGATGTGGTAGACAATGCTTATGCTGTGGAATGGATGAGGGACTTCGAGTCATTCCAAGACGCACTGGATGCAGAGGGGGATGGTGAAGGCGGCAACTCCTACATTGGCAACTTGACGCGGTCCATGGCTCTGGCTCTCGATACGTTCTACTCTGATTTAAAGTGCTGCGGCGTCAGCGCGCATACAGGATCTGTAAGGACTATACCGTGCTAGCTTCCACCTGCAACTTCGTCCATGTGGACATTCTGAAAATCAATAGGAAACCTTAGACCGAGTTAAAAAATATCCTATGTTTAAATCCAGGCTATAAACTATCTGTGTGCCAAATTTTATCCAAATTCTTTCAGCCGTTTTTGCGTGATTGAGTAACAGACATCTAAACATCCAACCTTTCACATTTATAATATAAGTAGGATTTATACTACAAGTAACTGATGTCAAATGTTGTTCTTCTCTCTCTCCTACCTTTTTATTTTATTTTAATTTTGAAATAAATTTGAATGTTCTGTTAATTCCAGGGCTTAGATGAATTCTTCAAATTAGTTGATGATGCTGCTGAAGAATATGAAAAGTAAGTGCAAAGTAAAAAAAACATCAAAATCGGTCCATTAGTTTAGGAGCTACGTTGCCAGACAGACAGACAGATACACACACTTATAACATCCCTCTTATTACGTCGGAGGTTAACAAATAGATTTTTTAAGTCTCTAAGTCGGTAATTCCCTTCCGATTAGTAGACAAATGTAGGTTGTTTTGTTCTAGTACAAAATTTACTTTTAGGTCTTTTAGTACAGCTATTTAAATTGTTTATTACAGAGAATACAAAGCTGATTGGTTAAAAATGCGAGCTGAAAAGTTGGAAGAGCAAAAAAGGAAGGAGGAGGAATTGAAATCAGAAAAAAATGGTGAGTTTTGAATGTAAATTAAATCTAAATAAAAAGTAATAACTTCGAAATATATGTGTTATTTTTAATTAAAGTTCGCGGCCTTTTTGAAGCATGAATTTTGCGTGTTATATTTCTGGCAATATTAAACTGCGGGAATGTAATATACTGTTGGACAGCTGACTTTCTGGTAATAGCGGTAAAATTAAAACACATTGATAATTGTCTTGCTATTTCATATAAAAGTGGCCACATTTAGCACTTTTGCGAACTACTACTACAACAAACAAAATTTTACTGAGGTTATTGTTTGTAAATAAACTATAGAACCTTAGCTTTAATCTGTACATCTGAATTTTAAATTCATTATGTTCTTAGCGAGCAATAAATTTAATTAAAATGAGGGCGCCACTTGAGGTATATAGGAGCCTTAATATTTTTTATTAGATATTTCGACTACCCAGTATTTACGTATTTACGTATGTATTAAGAATTAATTGTTAGGATTAACTCTACCTTTTTACCTATACAGGGTAATTTTTTGGACCCCTTGTAAAATTTTGTCACATCATTCAATAACGGCAGTATCAAGTTTTTTTTACATTTTTGTCCCAACTTTTCCATACACAAATAAAAATTTGTTATCAGTTGCACGTGAGCGCTCGCTGCGCCTAGATTAGGTAAAAAAAAGTAAAAAGAGGCTGCAAACTGTGAATTCAAAAGAAAACTTTGTATTTTTTTCCACAATTTTTTTATAACTTCCTATATGTATATACCTCATATTATTACAAGGAGTCCAGAATTTACCCTGTATATCTTGAGAATTGATTGAGTCAAACGACAGCTCCAGCGACAACGAAGGAGGAGAAACTCTTGAACACAGACAAGAGGAACCTGATTGAGTCCGTGTGCGGCGGGCGCGAGCTCAGCGACGTGTACCTGAGGCATCCCGGCAACGACAGCTCCAGCGACGACGAGGGGGAAGAGGCGCCTAGGGAAATGGGTCAGTTATACAACTGTTACAAAAGTACCCCTAATGCCGAATAAGCTAGATAGGGACCATCAAGCTGAATAACTTTTACTATGGGACCAACTTTGAAATCGCGAAAAAAAAATCAGCTGTTTCATACAAAAAATAATTACGAAAATATCAAAATTGGTCCCATAGTAAAAGTTGTTCAGTTTGATGGTACCTATCTACCATATTCGGCATTAGGGGTACTTTTGTAACACGTTGTAGAGTTAAACTAGTCTCGTGAAATTTTGTGAGCAGGTTTATATAGAACTTATTTGTCGATACAGTTTTGCGAAATTTCTCAATATGGGAAAAGTCATATTTCAGCCATTTCGAAAAATGTTCGAAAATGGCAAACGCTAGGTCTACAGCTCTACAGAGCATTATGTTATTGGAAATTAAGCATTTTTTTAGTATATTATTTAGTACTAACCCCTTTAATGAGGATGAAGAGCTCGGTGGCCCAGCGGTTGCGGAGGTTAAGCAACTTTCGCATGTCGGTCATGGGATGGGTGATCAAAAATGTATTATCTCGAGCTCCTCTGTGCTTCGAAAGGCACGTTAAGCCGTTGGTCCCGGCTGCATTTGCAGTCGTTAACACCAATCCACATTGGGCCCGTGTCGTTGGTTATGGTCCATTCTCCTTACCCCATAAGGAAGGCCTGTGCTCCAGCAGTGGGGACATTAAAAATTGCTGATGGTCAACCCCTTTTAATTAGATTCGCAAAATTAGTTTCTTTTCCAAGTCCATGCCAGCTTTCGGTTAGACAGACTCTATTGTTTATAATTTTCCAGATGACAAACCAGAAGATGTGGCGATGTTCCAAGACTTCATCAGAAAACACGTAAAACCTAACAACACTGGCAACCATACGTAACACGAAAACTACCATTGCCATACTCAACTCTGTAAATAGTAGCTTTTAAAATAAAACAAAAATGAATGCAGTGAAAGATTTTTATTAAACATAAATTCTGACAACTAGTAATATAAATAACAGTGGTAAAAAGAAACAGTTTGAATCCTAATGACCTCTACGTATCTTGTTCTCAGCTCATCATACAAATATTGCAAGCAGTACAGAAATTACTCGGAACTATTTTTTCAGCCATAAAAGCGAAACGTTTTGGTTTATGAGAGCTATTTTCTCGTTAGTTCAATGGTAGAACTGCCCAGTAGAAGTGGGGAACATAATAGTAATCCTTACTAATATTATAAATGCGAAAGTCCGTTTGTTTGTTTGTTACGCCTTCACTGAACCGATCATCATGAAATTTTGCATACACGTTGTCAGGGGTACAGAGAAGGACATAGGGTACTTTTAAACCGAAAAAATATTTGTTCCCGGGGGACAGCAAAAAATCTTTCCACGCAGACGAAGTCGCGGGCGGTCGCTAGTAGTTAAAATAAATTAAACGAGATAATAAATATAGACGGTACGAAAAAAAGTACGAAAAAAGACGTTAACGGGCTTTTGTTCCACTTCAACAGTAAACCAGTTTTACAAAAAAAAAAGTTTGTAAGTGTACGTGTCTATCTATAGTTTATAGTTTTTTTGCGTTAAGAGCGCGTAGTCTGGACACTAGCGCCGCCATTTAAAAAAATCACAGTGCTTAGTCGAAATTGCGAATTATCTCTCTGTAGTGCACTCCGAGGAAGATTTGTGGTACTATTTAACGCTTAAACAATATTTTCTATATATATAATATTAGCCTGTCGTTTAGTTTATTGGACTTTTTTGCGAAAAATGGCCACTTTTAGCAATAAGATTTTTCTAATATATTGTTTATCTTAAAATTAAAGACGATAACGGACTTTTGTTCCACCTCAAACAGTAAACCAGTTTTACGTAGATTACCTAAAATTACATAACATGTCAAATCACAATATGTCAAATTTTGTATAATATGCTCAACTCACGGAGTTTTAGTAGCTTTTTATGAATTCGAAATATCACACTAATCTACATATAAATTATCAATGAAATAAATTAAATAATAATTATGATAAATTATTTAAATAGGAATAAATAAGTATTTTCAAACTGAGATTACTAATTAAGAGTTATTAGTTTACTGAACATTTCATAACACAAGGTGTTAAAATAATAATAAAAAATTCAAAGCATTGCATTGACAGTTTGCATGCATAATAAATTTGTTGAATACACACATCTTCGCACATTACACCAACTCGACACAATTCAGATTCCACTCACGGTAAGCATTGAAATATGAGTTTTCAAACATTTTGCTGAAATCGTACGAAGCGTAGTCCATACGTCATACAGTTCTTTCAATAAGTGTTGAATAAAATTAGTTAACCGAGTGATCGCGTAGCGTCTCTGCTTCAGATTAAGCAAAAATGCTTTCGAAAGTCAGGTGCATTTTTCAACCGATTCTCGTGAAATTTTGTGAGCAGATTCGATAATTAACTGTACAGTTTATTTTTGTCGAGCCAATTTTTCGAAATATTAAAAAAAAAATCACCCATTTTGAAAAATGATCAAAATTAGAAGCGCCGTCTAGCCTCAAATAGATATAAAAGAAAATTATCAAATAGCACTCAGTACTGCTTTTAAAACCTCGTGGCGACATCTTTTAGATTAATTTTTAAACAACATTCAATTTGAGCTACTTTGTAACGCACAAAGACGAGGTCTACAGCTCGCTGAGCCACTAGTAAATAAATGTTGAAAATTCCATCGAAACAAACACGATAAATTTAGGCTCACATTTGAAAGAAAAAAAAATATTTTATTCAGCACACATACTATTATAAGAGTGTAACTTAAATTAATATAGGTACGTGTGTTAAAATGGCTCCCACTCGGCATTTTGCTACGGCACCCTAGAGGAGCTCCGTGACGCTGATTTTCAGTGGTCACCAGTTCCGGCGGAGAAGGCGCAAAGACACATTAAATATTACTAAAATGTGTGCTAACAATCTAGTCGAGTCAAGTATGGGTTATGCGAAAATGGTATTAGTGAAATACGCGACAAGTCGCTGTAATGTGCAAAACGAAAACCTATAGGAATGTATTTGTTTTGGTTTTGATGTAAGAATATGTTAAGTAGGTATTTTACTCAGACTAGAATTTAGCTGCTCAAATAAATTCGATATTGAGTACCTACAATAAAGATAATGTGTAAAATATATTAAACTATTTATGAAGCCATTGCTTCAATTGAAATAAATATAAATAAGTACATAAAACGCTAAGTACCCTGAAATAAACATTACTTCGAAATAGAGCTCAAACACACAGAATGCGTTCCGGTGATCCAATCCGATCCGCAGATCGCTGCGATCTATGCGACGTATAAAGTTCTCTTATATCTTCACACTGGTTGCGTTCCGGTCCCATGGCCATATATCGTATAGATCGTAGCGATCTGCGATTTTTTAGAGCTCTAAAGTAGTAAACGGAGTGTAAAGCCCGCCACATACAGAACGCAGCAATTCCGTACAAATCTATGGACCTAACCACATACAGGCGGTAATTTTCCCTTCGAAATTTTCATACATTATCAATATTCCGTTTCGGAATTCCGAATCAGATTCCGTCTGTATGTGGCGGGCCTTAGTCTTTAAAAGTTTACTATTTGAAACTAAAAAAAACAAAAAAAGATAAAACACTACTAACGAGTGGCTACGCAATAAAAACATTTTAGTCAACCCTCAGGGTTTCAATTCTAATTTCTTTGATCAACAATAAGTACCTACATTTTCAATATATGTAATGGCGTGTCACCTACGCCTAAAAAAACAAAACAAACTAACAAAACATATTATCAAAACATGTTAGCAAAACATTGCAGTCTCCTGCTACTTGAAACACGAACATCTAACAAACATCTACCAACTCGATAAAATTACTTCGGACGAAAGACGTACTCGAAATGATATTACCCCTCCTCCCGCAGGCGAACACGGGAATGTTTTCCGTCCGCCTCGGATAACATGTTTGCTTGTTTGAGCTAACAAAACAGTTAGGCCACGCCCATATTTTGTTATATGTTTGATGTTAGGTGTTAGAAAACACAAAACAGTGTCGCAGGAGACACAGCTTAGCAGACACACAAAATATTTAATAGAATAGACAATATTAAAACAGTACATTGGAAATTTACCGGGTTTATGAATTCATAACATCCCAATCACTAACTTGGCTAATTTAACTACCTATTGAAAGCCACTACTATAACACGTCCCCATTGCGATGAGTACAGTGGTAGTGTCCATTGTCTCCGTTAGTTGCGTGTCCATTGGCGGTTTGGTTCGGTGGGGTTCTGCCGGCGCGTTCTAAAGCAGCATCGGACAGGCGCCACGCGGGCAAGTACGCGACTGTTCCGTTGTGGTCTGTTTGCGTCAGCGCAGGGTTGGGCCACGTGTTGCGGGAGCTGCCTATAGACGTGTACCTAGAGAAAAATATTTATTTAAGTATGAGAGGAGCTCGGTGGCGCAGTGGTTTAGCGCCTGGCCCGGCGATTACGGAGGTTAAGCCTTGGGATGGGTCACCAAATTTATTATCTCGAGCTCTTCCGTGCTTCGGAAGGCAAGTTAAGCCGTTGGTCCCGGCTGCATTTGCAGTCGTTAACACCCATCAATCCACATTGGGCCCGCGTGGTGAGTTATAGCCATTTCTCCTTATCCACCCATAAGGAAGGCCTGTGGCCCAGCAGTGGTGACATTATAAATGGCTGATGGTCATTAAGTATGTACCCATTTACACTATATAACGTGTTACAAAAATACCCCTAATGCCGAATATGGTACTAATTCGGCATTAGGGGTATTTTTGTAACATGTTGTATATAACAATTTACAATTTCAGATCGAAACCAGTGATAGAATTCGATAACGAAGTTATACAACAAGTTACTAAAATACCCCTAATGCCGAATATGGTATATGGGGACCATCAAACTGAACAACTTTTACTATGGGGCCAACTCTGAAATCGCGAAAAAAAATCAGCTGTTCCATACATTTTGATATTTTCGATTTTAATTTTTGTATGAAACAGCTGATTTTTTTTTCTCGATTTCAGAGTTGGTCCCATAGTAAAAGTTGATCATTTTGTAGGTCCCTATATACCATATTCGGCATTAGGGGTATTTTTGTAACACCTTGTATAGACGGAATTATTTTGTCTACTTTTTTCTATTTCACAATCCACTCCAAGGACATGAGAATCTATATATTTTCTCACCTACGGACTCGCGTCTCCCCTAGGGGAGCCATCAGGATTTTCCTAGTCCTGGTGTCTTCCCCAGATAGGGGAGAGATCTGGGGGTCTAGCCAAAGTAACATTTGCAAATCTTCGTTATCGCTTCGCTTTTGAAACATGTATGGGATTGACATAAGGTTTCTTTATCAATCGAAATTTAAAACGTCAAATCCATACATTTTTCGAAGCGAAGCGATAGCAAAAATTTGTATATGTTACTTTGGCTAGAACCCCAGGGGAGACACGAATCCGGAGGGATTTTCTCCTTATTTACTCATACATCTCATAGTGAAATGGCTCTTGGAACCCAGATCTTGATGCAATAGGTTGCTACGTTACCCTACTGTAGCAGTTGCACCAAACAATATGGGTTACAAATAGCTAACCCATAGAGCGCTCTACTCAAAGCCGCTTTGAACCGATATGGGGCCGCCGCCGATATTGGCCTCTGCTTGCATTGGCACTGCATGCAGGGCTTTGTGTAGACATGCAGGGCCAAAATTATAGATGAAAATAATTTATTTTAATCTAAGGCGCTTAAGGCAAAAGCTAATGTATGGGTTTGTATTCAATCTTGTATTCAATCAATGTTATTGCTCATCAGAATTATCATACATTTCTGCGCCTTTCAACCAAAGTGAATAATTTGGTTGAACCGTGTTATTAGACATGACGTTATAAGGTGCTGCCACACTGCTGTTTACAAATGTTTACAAACGTTAGTAAACATTTGTTAAGAAACATACGATCACAATGTTAGAAACAATTTTCATGTTAGGTAATGTTAGTAAACATTTGTTATCATTTGTTTGTAAACACATATCCAGGCCACGCAGGGTATGCGGAGAGTGCGGGGCCCGGGCGGCGTGCTCCGCGCCGTGTGCGGTGTACTGTTTTCAAATGTTATAAATGTTTGTAGGAGCACTTAAAACATTTAACAATTCCTAACAGAATGTAACAATTCCTAACGTAAATGTATTAGTGTTAGAAAATGTTTGTAATTATTTTTAGACAGTGTGGCAGCGCCTTTATCATCCAGCCAGCCACTAGCATCGAGCTTGAGAGCGGTTTTGTCTACGTCCAAAGGTCAAAAACGTATGTACGACGACGTAGAAACCTTTTGTTTATCTGTAAAAATATACATTTAGATATTCCTACACGGTGTATTATATTCAAGTAAGTCATGCTACGCGTGTAGGTGTTATTACGCTGAATGGTTCTAAACACACACATAATTTGGACAGGCATAAAAACAGACAGGCCCCCTGATTATGTAACTCTGTTTCTAACAACTTTTGATTGAAACTGACAGAAATCGCAGTTACATTGCTGCTTAAGTAAGAATCAATGTGACAACTATGTTACATAAAGCAGCAATGTAACTGCGATTTCTGTCAGTTTCTTTATTGCAACCGTTACGTAGTCAGGGGGAGGGCATTGTGATGGTACCGAAGGTCCATACACGGAAAAAAATCTATGAGAAAAAAAAACCTAGTTCCTAAGAAATCACCAGATATTTCAACATGTGGTTATTATCAAAAGTCTCAGAAATCCGATACTCAAATCAACTGGACATCGTAAATATATTTCTTTTACCACTTAAACTCACCATAAATCTATAATAATAATGCGACAAGCATGTCACTTTGGTTCAGAAATATCTTTCAAAATAAACCCACTTTGAAACAAAAGGCAGAGATTTTTTCTTAAACTATAAATTTGTCACGTTTGACGGTTCGCAGGCGCAAATGCCCAGACGTATAAAAAAATATAAATACGGAATAAGAGGACACAATGTAATAATTTGACCAACAGCTGCCGAACAAAAATAGACCTTATGTCTTGAAGACTAAAAGCTAGGGGGACATATTATGTCTCCTTGGTTATCTTAAAAACCTATAAATACAGATAATACGCAGAATCAATTTCTATTTTCCAGGATTCAATCATACCGAAATCGATGTTGCCTACAACGCTGTCTAGATGTCTAGATTTTTGAATCAAATGTAGTGGTTCAGGAACACATAGTGACATCTATTGAGGGGAAAAGGAATTACACCAAACGTATGGATGGACCAATAATAGCGAATGGAGGCGTGGTTAATGCGAAATGCGCCGGAGCTGATTTAAAGAAGAATAGACAATAACAACAGCGAGTTAAGACTTAAGCTAGAATAAATTAGGATGAGTTTGTTTGTTGTAGCTTTCTTAGAGAGGAATTTGTAAAAATCAAGGATTACGAAGGGACGGTGGTTGAGGAGTGGACGTTTTGTATTGTTTGGTATTATTTTCCGATCTAAAGTTAACGTCCCTTTAATTGACTTAAGAAGTTGAATTGCAAGTTGTAAAAATAGAATTAATATTATATTTTAATATTAAATCCTAATGGACAAAGTTTAAATGTAAAATCAATAGTGATGCATCATTACTGGAGATATACAGCTAAGTACCTAGGATATAAAGTTTATAAAGCGTAAATGTTTGTAGACCTGTTCTATTTTCAGAAATTGTGGTTTGATTGTTAAACTAATTATTAGATGAGCACCGATCTCACTAATAAAGGTCTGAAATAAGTACGCAAAGTTACATCTAATTCTTTGTGTTCGCATTTATTGTTTAGATTAATTAGATTAATCGGCAGAATTGGGTTTTTTATTATCTCGTTTCGCTTTCCCAATTCATTTGGCTGTAGGAGCTGAAACGAGAGGCCAAATTCTAACTAACGTGGGAATTTGGTCAAAATAATCAAAAGTTTCTAGTAAAATCAATATTAATTAATAAATTAATATAACCATTATAGGTATCCCATTTCATTGATATAATTATTTGCATTAACTAATTTAAGAGTTGAATTTAGATAATACTAAACTCTATTACTTGTGTTACCTTCGATGGTGACAAGCCTTTTCTGGTGGATAAGACAATGGAAATTAGATTACCTTTTCTTGAATCTGACATAGACTTCGAAAACACTTGAGTAATTGATCTGATCTAAGTTTATAGATAAAGTCCGATGCTATTACGATTCCTTCGATGGAATTCTGAATTTTCTGGAGATAAATCGATAGTTTCAGACAATTGATTAATTCAGCTTAAATAAGGCCTAGTTTAAATCATACTTGAATACCTATTTGAAATTCTAGCCATTCAATACGAACGATTATGACATCGTCATAAATTGAATATGACGTCGTCATAAATCTTTAATCCTATAATTGAACTTATACCCAGAGGTAGTGATTCATTAAAATGATAGTAGTATTTATTTAAATTCTATATTGAATCAGAGTTGATTACGCAGTGTGGATTCAACTTAAAGAACTCCACGTATTCAAAGCATTACGTGAGTTCGTATGGAGCATCACACCTTTCATTGCGGTCAACGTAGAATTAGCATAGGAAATATATTGAAAGAGCTCACGCTGATCTATTACCCTTTTGGTGGCCACCAATAAAAAAGGGAGAAAAGATTACCTCCTCTAAAAAAAAAAACAAAAACAAATTATAACAAGGGATAAAGACAGCAATTTGACATCCGTCTGACGAGATTGTCAAAACCAGAGTAGGAAAACGCCAGGATTGCATTTGATTGGTTGCACATACAAAGATTGAATCCAAACGAGTGTTAAGTCATTTAAATAGTTTGCTAATTGAATATTTTTTTTATCACGCCTCAATCTTATTATCGGAGAGTATATATTATCATCGCCACAAGACGAGTTTGCTCAAAAGTTCACTTGTTTAAGCTGAGTTATATTTTGGGATAATTTAAAAACTATAAGACGATCACATACATACAATTATTATAACAGGGAGCCTAGTTTATTATCATTGAGAATATCAGAAAGGAGTTAGGCTCGCTGCATGCCATTACAGCATATCACAATTGAATTTAGCAGTTGTTATGATATGATATCTTTTACCCGATCGCAAGGAAAGGGTTATGTTTTTTTTAAATAATGTTTTGTATGTATATGTGTGAAGGCCAAAAACCGTTAATTAAATTACCCTTTATCGTAAAGGCTGCAGTAAGGCACCTTCCGCGCGATGATGTAGCTCCAGATTTGATGGTACGACCAGTTGAGCAGCGGCGACACGCGGATCAGCTGAGGCCAGTTCGAATCCGTTTTCTGTAATGGTAAATAAAATTAATCAAATACCATTTAATACCATTTTTCGTATCAAAATGGTAGAGATTATGATTTTTTGGTATGACGAGTACTCATCGACCTACCATAAAATGATAAACCTGAATCGATATTGACTTCCACTTTTGACGGTTTCAGGTTGAAGATCGGTTGCGGAAACTTTTCAAAGAAATAGCTTGCCTGCTGGGTCACGTAATGTATGATACAAAAAAGCAGGCAATATCCTCTCTGTCTTTTGATTATGGACTCAAAGCATCGGAATAGTTCCTACCTAAGAATATGTGTTTAAGAAATAATAAATTAGTCAAAAATTACCTCAAAAAAATTCAAATCTTTGCTAAAAGGGTCTGTTCTTCTCGTGCCCATTAAACAAGCCTTTAGTATTCCATCTTGATCTAGAATGTGCTGGAGGGTAGTCTTCATCTCGCCTTCTGCCACGCTCAACGTTATACCATAATGTTCTTGTATTTCTTTTACGAAATCTTCTATTTCTCTGAAGGGGTCTTTTGTTCGTATGTAGACAACTTTAATATTGTTCTGTATATCCTCTTTGCTATGCTTCTTGAGTAATACGTTAATTGTTAAGTCCAGAAGGACTGTGCAGTCTTTCCCACCGTTGAAAGATAAGAATACTTCTTCTACTCGAAATTGCTTGAAACATTGTCTGATAACCTGCAAAATCCATGTTATTATTATTATAAATGTGAAAGAAAGTTTGACGACCTCCGTGGTCGAGTGGTTTGTACGCCGGTTTTCAAGGTGTCGCCATTTCAGAGGTCCCGGGTTTGGCTGGCTCAGGTCGGTGTTAGTACCACCGTTGTCTCTGATTTCCATAACACAAGTGCTTTAGTTACTTACTTTGGGACCAGAGCAATGTTTGTGATGTTGTCCTATATTTATTTATTATTAACTCTCTCTGTCTGTTGTTACGATTTTCACGTCTGAAACATTGAATTAATTTTAATGAATTTCGGTTTGAGATAGATTGTACCAGGGAGAAGGATATACGAAAATAAATATTGAAAGAAAGAAAGTACCTAGTTGTTAATATTTTTCCTAATGTGAAACTTACTTTAAAGAAGTCTTATTTATCTGTTAATCAGCTCAGGAGTTTTAAAGCCTAATTAATATTAGTTAAGGAAACATTTTTTTACTTTAGATTTCACGTTTCAAGGTTCGTTCGAACGATTTGCTTACATAAGTACAATGCGTAAGTATGGCGTAAGTAAAGTAAGTTTGCCTTACATTACCGATCACGTATTGTAAGTTAAAATACTTATTATAAAATATGATTCATTGTTAAAATATTATGGATTCAGCTGTTTATGAATTGTGTAAATGTAAAAAATTGATAGATTTACTATTTACCACTTTTTGTCTTCGTTTCTTATGCAAACTATTTAAGTGTATAAGGGGACATAACATACAAAGAGACAAAAAAGACATAAAATACAGATGACCTCCGTGGTCGAGTGGCTTTGTACACCGATTTTCAAGTTGTCGCCATCTCTGAGGTCCCGGGTTCGATCCCCGGTTGGGTCAATTTAGAAAACGAACTTTTCTATATTGGCTCAGGTCTGGGTGTTTGTGATACCACCGTTGTCTCTGATTTCCATAACACAAGTGCTTTAGCTACTTACTTTGGAATCGGAGCAATGTATGTGATGTTGTCAAATATTTATTTATAGGTATATTTATTTATATACAATACAAAGTTTAAGTTATTTCAGGTTATGAACTATTTGTGGAGGTATCAGACGTGTTGAAGTTAGGTATGAATGAATGACCTATTTTAGCATGACTGATTTAAGACCTACACGGAAATAATAACAAACAAGGTATGTACTATCTTTCCACGAAAATTGATAAATGATAGTGATATTATCGAAAAGAAACGCATGATGAATGAACAAAAATTACGTAACTAAGATAATAAATAACAGAGGTTGGATAGTATAATTATGCTAATTAATAATTATTTAATTTACTTTTACTTATAGGTACCTAGTACGTAGTTACAGTCGAGTTCATTGAGTAAGTACACATTTTTGATAATTCAGCATTGAAATACCTATTAATAATATTTCTATGTAATTCAGCAACCGGCTCATCATTACAAAAGCTTTGTAATAAAATAAACATCTGTCAAATGTGTAAACATTATTGAACTCTTATATTAAGATAAATAAAAACAGTGCATTAGGCCGGAATCCCAAGGGTGCATTCGAGTTCCGTCTGAGGTGCTACGGGTGAGTCGATTTTTTCTTGTATATTTATTTATCTTAACATAAAAATAGCATTGTGAAGCGTAAAAAAATCTAAACAATTAATAATATTATTGAACTCGACTGTACTAAAGTAATTGCTTGTTTTTATTGTTTCGAAAAAAAATAATAATATAAGTTTACCCGTTCTGTTTCTTGTAAAACAGTATTGAAGTCGGCTAGCTCCATCTCGTCGTCTCGTCGCTGCGGCATGGCAGGTACTGTGGTACTGAATACTGAAACAACATCAACACAGCACGTGACCCAACTATACAGAACAGTAATTTGCATTATTATCGACAAATAACACAATATGCTTATTAGCTAGTGAGCCAAGTGATCAACTTCTGTCGGAGTACGGACGGACCTACCTACCTACATGTTATGTTTGAAGTCACGGAATATTATTTAACTATCAATAACATGCTTTTGAAGTAGGTACCGAGCTATTTTAGCGTACCTATGTATATAGATGCGTTACTTTTACCAATGGCATGGCAACATAACGGTACTCGTACAGTCATGAGCGTTTTCTGAGGTACACACGACGGCACCTCAGACTATACATGTTGACCTTGAGAGCGCCTTTATGCCCTACGTAATAAAAGCTGTTTTCGCAGTTGAACTGTATAACCTGACTTGCTGCTGTGTGTACATACATAGCGGTGGTTTATCGGAGGTTCCTGCCTTTACGCCTAGAACCGTGTCATATCACATTATTTAATTTTAACGGTTGTCTGTATGAAAAATGATCCAATATGACATGGTTGTATAAAACATATGAGTTATGACTGTGATTGCGTGTCTCTTGGTCATTAAAGGTTTTTTAATTTACTTTTTAACCGAAGATCGTGGAGCTGGATACTTACAACTTGTTTTCGATACTACCTACCTACCTACTTAAATCCAAACTGTTGCATTGCAGCGACATCTTCCTCTAAATTAAGGTCTGCCGTAATGTTTCATTTACTTAAAGGTGGGTTACCTTACCTATACATACTGCTCGTTTCCACGTGCTGACTGCTCGAATACTCGCTTTTTAACATGTGGCGAGGTACCTCGGCTCGCCGGACAGACTCCAAGCGGTCACGGAAACCGCTTGGAGCGTTTTTGGCTGAGCTAAGACGGCTGGACTGGAGTGATCCGGCGGAACACGCACAATAGGCGCAATAGACGTCAAGTTGCGGTAATCTAGCATTTCATTTCATTGTAACTATTGTAAGTAAATAATATTTTTCTGTTGAAATTTTAAATGTTTCGACATACTGCTCAAGTAAGTTAGATCTAACGAAACAATTAACATCAGACTTCTGGCGATTGGTTAATATGATAAGTATGTAGTTCCAGTCACGCCATATCCTTCTGGGGCCTTATTTTAAACGGCTTGAAATAGAAAGGCCAATTAAATAATTGGAATTACTTGTTCAAGATTAATTGGATATTCCTACATTTGTACAAATAAAGACCACATAGACACATAGATAGTTACTATTATTATGGCAACAGCTTAATATAGATAACTAATGTTTAAAACAAAACTAGGAATGTATAATTTTTGTTCCTGTTTAATAATTCTACTGTTATACTGTGAAAAGTTCACTAATATTCAAAAGTGAACATAATAAAGGCAAATTTATTGGTACCTACATTGGTGTACCTACGTACACTCCAACTCTACAGTTGCCATCCATCCAGATAAAGCCATAGTGTTAGGCTTTTTGACCTGTCTGGCCAAATTTGACTGCTTTTTTAGCATCAGGCTTTGAAAACTTAAAAGTCTGGCTTTTAAATGTGTCTTATTTGATATTTTTTGCCAAAAATCCTTTTTTTTAGCGTTTGGCCTTGGGAGTTAAAACTCTGGCATTTTTTACAAGCGAGTCTGGCTTTATGATTTTAAGAGATGGCAACGCTAGCTATACTTTGTAGTTATGTATTTGAGATATTTATAAAAGTAAAACAAAATATTGGTTTTACTAATTTTATTTAAAATTATTATGTCATTGTTATTATATGTGTATGTACATAAACAGAAATAATTCTGCTTTAGAGTGTATAGTCAAGATTTTTAGAGTGTATAGTTACAAAATATAATTAAATTAGTTTTTATTTTTATCCATAATACATTGCTTTTTTGAAGGGGGTTCCAAATTATCCAAGTGGTCAATAGTGCTGGTTGACATATCAAATAATATCTCTCTATTGAGGTTAAAAGTCACCCTCATCATTTCTTTTTTCGGTGAAACATTTCTTACATCAAAGACCTCCAAAATATATGGGGTCAGATCAAATCCCATATTTTCATTTACCAATTTTTTAGCTTCTGACACACTATCATCACCTACTGCAAAACAGTATAAATAAACACGAATTTCACAATTAAGCTTATAAATAAATTTTTCATTTTTTAATAAACCTTTGAAATGTTTCAGAAATTCTACAGCCATTGCTGGCAAATTCATTGTTATGTGAATCTTTTCACCGTAGATCTTTTCATTGCCTTTACAAAGTTTTACCAAATAGTCTTTGAACACATTACAAATAAAGTCTTTTCCATCTTGATTGTATGACTTAAAGAACATTTTATTCACTTTATTGATCTCTGCATTGTGGTTTAGCCATTTAAATGAATCAGGATTCAGGTCATTAGCAAACACTTTGCACTTATGTTTTGCTGCTGGTATTGCAAAAGGTCCGACACCACAGAACACATCAAAAAGTACGTCACCAGGTTTGAGAAAAGTCAGTATTCGTTCATGTTCTTTCCCGAGGCGTGGATTCCAGTAGACCTTAGAAAAGTCAAATTGGAAGGTGCAGCGATTCTCCTTCACGGTTACCATATAATCTTCATCTCCAGCTATCACTTCCATTTGAAAGTTTCGGTATGTGTTATCTATATTATTGCTTTTGTTTACAACAGTGCGACATGTTTTTATTTTGTTAAGTAGCACTTGTCCAATGAGCTGTCGGTATTCCACCAGATGTTCGCGCAGGTTCAGGTGTATTATATGGCCAATCAGCGAGTAACTACTAACAATTTCTTCACCTTCTGGCAGTATAGCTTTAAATATAGTATCATAACTCCAGTTGTCGTAGCCCAGTTGCACTTCTTTAGATTCATAGTTTTCTTTAGTACAATCACATAGTTGCAGAGCTTGATGAATCTCACTCAAATCGTCCCATTTAGCCACTTTCTCTGGATTTAAATACACACATTTCTTGTATGTCTCATCAACTAAACTTTGCACAGGTTTGAAATTCTCGAGTTTTAGGAAAAAGGGCCTGCAGTGGCGTATAACTTCTGCCAAATTCTGTTCTGTCAACTTCAGAATTGGTACTTGAATATTACGCAAGAATTTTGCTCGATCCAAAACTTTCATGCCACGGACACCAACGGGCACCAATAAAGAGTTGGTGTTAGAACTCATTTCACGAAAAAACACGCGGATAGCGGTCAAAGTCATATAAAATAGGGCAACAATACGTGGGCACTAAACATAGCGATACTAACCTAAAGCGATGTCGCAACTGTTGCAATTCTTCTTTAGAAGGTCCGTACGAAGTTTATAACTTATTTTGTATAAAGCTTTTGAGACAATTTGCACAAGAATTATGAACTAAAATTTCACACAACTTCCCCAAAAATATTGACTGACGCTTTTACGGCCATAGATAATACCACAGATCACATCGTAAGCCGCAAGCATCGCTCCTAGACGAACAAAATGTGATTGACAAGCCGAAAAATGTACGTGCTTGACAAGCCATGCTTGACCGTTTAAAGGGTCTTAAACTTGTACTTGTCAACTTATGCTCTAAGCTTGTCAAAGCTTGTCAATCACATTTTCATCGTAAAGCGCTAGGCTCAGGTCACCGGTGCGGCGCTCGAACTTTCACGTACAGGAGAGTTTCGTAGACCCCTAGCTGCCATCCATACACTCGCATGGGACTCTAACGTAAGTGATGGCATAGTATTTCCTTGTGATGCATTGGATTTTTAAAGGTTTTCGAGTAACGACAATGACGCAGGAAGTAAGAAACAACGTAGATTCACCGGGCGCCGCCGGTTAGGAGTGAAACATTTTATAAAAAAAGAGTAATAGTATAGTAGATAATAATATTAATAATGGTCCATACTATTACTTGTGAACTTTTCAAAAAAATCTGTATGGGTATCGAAATTATGGTTTAGGGGGGTTTACAACATCTATTTCGAGATCCAAGATGGTGGACTCAACTTTTTAAATAAAATCAATATGGGTAAGTAAATATCGTATTCGTGCGGTTTTCGGGGGTGCTGTTCGTCTTAAGAACGTGTTGTTTTTTTAAGCTTTTTTCATTAAATAAATAATTATTTTCTGCTTTTTAGCCTTATCTGTGTTATTACATACATATAAACAAATAAGAAAGCAACCTAATAAAAACGTGTTAAAAAATAAAACAAAATGAGACAACCCTGCAGCAATGACAAATAATGTCATTCTGCATGATGTCAGATTTTGCATTTGCGATGGTTTAATTTAACAGCTCGGCTTTCATAAAAAACTCCATCTATCAAAATTTTAGAACAATTTGTTTTTTAATTTGAGCTGTCAGAAAATCGCCCAGAAAATCACGAACAGCTTGAATCTGAGGCTGGTGTGCGTTCCGTTGTTTTGGGTGTAGTTGTTTGGTTAAAGTTAAACTCGTTTGAGTTGCAACCAAGCCACGGAACGATCGAGTTGTTTTTATAACCTAAAAGAACTTTAGATGTCATTAAGTACAAAGTTTTCGTTTTTTATTTTGGAATACGGATAATTTAAACATTCCTATAAACAAAATCAAATAAAATCTATTTATTTTGAGGAACAACCATGAACTTTTAGACACAAAAACATCAAAATACAAAATAATGTCAAATGACATTGACATTATGACAAAAGATAAACGTCAGAGCGTTTTTCAACGACCGATTTAGGTGGTTGTTTGGTTGCTGCACTCTGAGCCACGGAACGGGTGAAACTACGCTCTGACAGCGCTCAGAGTAAAATTTCACCAAGCCACGGAAAGGTTAAAGTGCGCACCCGAGCGCGTTCGAGTGCACTCGAGCGAAGCGACGGAACGCACACATCTGAGCATGGTCGTCTGAGCAAACCCAAGAAGCATATTGCAAGGAGAATCCATGTCAATAGCCAATCAACAGCAGAATCACTCGCACACCGTTGTCTATTATAATCGTAGTAGGTACAGCTTGGCCAGAAAGAGAAAAAATAAAAATAAAATGGAACTAAAATTGTTCAGTACAAGACACAGACCTCCATATATTTCAAAAAAAAAAAATTCAGGTCAGTGCACTGCCCCCATGGTGGTGCATGGGTGGTGCCACGTGGGTACAGGGCTAAATCAGCTCCGAATCCCACGATGCCTGTACCAAGCGGCTTCCTTTGTTGACGATTTGCAAGGTTAATGCCACTAAATTACACGATGAGATAGATGGTACTACATTTGCGACTGATAGCGTAAGTAAGCATGTATCTAGATGGCCGGCGCCGGCGCGGCAAGCGGCGGTGTCGTCCAAGAGCAAAGGCGTTTATAGTTATTTGAAATTGTGAGATTTAAGCATTCACAATGCTATTTTTATTTAATACTAAATAATATACTAGAAAAAAAATAGGACTCGCACCAGATCATGTTCTCGGACGGGAATCTCAAAATTTCAAATAGTTATAAAGCTTTCTCATCTTAATCAACTGTTTAAAAATATCTGGAAAGAAGTTCAGTTGAATGTCGAGGTTAATTCCTTCTGCATTGGTGAGATGGCGCTGGCTTGCAGCGTAAGAGTTGATATACTAGAAGAAATTCGACGTTCCCACTAGTGACTCAGTCAGAGCATTGGACCGGATATCCAAAGGTCGCGTTTATAGTTGATAAACGCCTTTGATCTTGGACGTGTGGATTGTAAAACGGCTAGTACTTTTGTACAAGTTATAGGTAACTATATAATTTGTGATAGTGACCCTTCTTAAGCTTATTTATTTTTAGGAACATAAAAAAAATATTCGTATTTATTCTTCTAGTTACAATACACCGTTTGTGAGTAGGTAATAGAGTTAAAGAATGTAGTAGGATTACTTTAGTATTTCCACGGGTTCTTTTCGTGAAAGTCGAATGCAGGTAATAATGGTTTTACTACTCTCGTTACCGCGTCGTGTAGTTTTATTCGGTCAGAATTGCCCACGTAAAGTTCGTATTTTCTTAGGTCGTAAGAGCAAAGTTCACGCGGTAGTCGCCTAGTGTTTCCCCGTTAATATTTATTCGAGGCTATCCGTGGGAGCCACTTTATAACTTCGATATCGATGGCAGGGGAACGTTTTACTTTACCAATTTCACAATTTGTGATCACTTTATTTGAAATCTGTATTTTCGTTTTACTAGTATTCGCTCGATCGTGATTAAGGTTTTCAACTGTAGTTCTCAGTTAAAAATAAATGTTTTTAAAGTGTAAAATGACGTTGATTGGGCTTAAAAATATATTGACTCCTTAGATGCTTGGTCCGCAATAGTAAAGGGCAGTTTTGCTTTTTTAGGAAACAAAAAACATCCTTCTCAAATTAAAAAGCATGTAGGGTATTTGACGACTTATATTGAATTTAAAAAGATAACGCAGTTAAAAGTCCTGTATTACTAACACCATAATCTTAGACCGTCTCAAGGCAAAGCAACTGTGCTACGTAACTTTCGTAGTGTGCGTTGTGCTACGAGTCGTAGCACGATCGCGCGATTTCCATGTCAATGTCGAAAGTCTGTCTTTTTGTGACAATTTGATAATACCATGTATGGTATACTATATTTTTGAAGGGTGTTCTGTTCACCCCTTATTGTTTTGATATCTTATTTTTTTATATAGGTATATAGATGTAATGTTAGTGTCTTTTGTACAAATAATTGCTTTTTGTATGTTTTTGAATCTTTTTACGTGAAATAGAGCCTATAAATAAGTATGATGTGATCATGCTAATGCCAGTGGCGAATGCTCTCCACAAAATGCCTCACTTAGTGATTTGATCTCAAGACTTATACAACGTTTTAATAATTGAACCCAAAATGGGAAACCCGTTTCTTCGGACCATCAAGCTCAACAACTTTTACTATGGGGCCAACTCTGAAATCGCGAAAAGAAATCAGCTGTTATGAAACGGCAAATTAATTGCGAAAATATCAAAATATATGAAATAGCTTCGCGATCTCAGAGTTGGTCCCCTATTTTGGGTTCATTTATTACCATTATGTTGTAGATGAAGACAATGGAAGCTATCCTAATTGTTAATAAATAAATAACAAAGTATGGGTCAAATGTGTCTTTACCTATAATTGTACAGATCGTGTTTATGGGAAAAGAATATTATTAACTTTCAGAACAAGTATTATATTGTGTTTTTAGGGTTCCGTACCAAAATGGTAAAAAGGACTGTAAAAAGGCCTGTCACAGCTGGATATCTCGAGAACTACTAATGCTATTTACTTGACATTTGGAATAGTTTTAGATGACGTTTGCCCTACTATTTTGCAAATAAGAGAGAAATAAAAATATTTTTAATTTTTTTGCAACAAGGACTGAAAGGGGGTCCTAAAATTCGAAGTGAGGCTACTAGGGCATGTGGGGTATCATATGAAAGAACGCTGCTTGCACATTCTCAATCATTTTTTCATTATTTTTTGCCCGCATAGGTTTCGACTTTTGATGAAAAATGTAAAAAAAATCCGTACTCTTATTATCTGAAATTATTTTCTGCGATAGAAGTTTATGTAAAGATTACAGGAAAAATAAAACGATGTCTCTAAATAGTAAACCTTCTCAGAATGATGGTACGGAACCCTCGGTGCGCGAGTCCGACTCGCTCTTGACAGTTTTTTTTGTATTCGAGTCACGTAAGCTCTTTTAGTATATTTATGTACCAACGAATGGATTTCAAAATCATAAAATTTAAGTGTTCCGATACGGTAGGTTGGAAAGAGATTTTAGTGATCTTGAACGTAGGTAGCTATTTTTATTTCTATGAACTCCTAATAAAGTAGGTAACTTAGTTTACTTATAGTTACCTAACTCTCACATAGGTTTAGTAAAAAGCACTTTTAAACTTAAGTAAGTTATGGATTTGTTCAGGGTTTACAATAACAAATTGCCTAACAGTTAAATGTATGCCTACAATAAATATAAACATTATTTATCATAAAGCCGCGAACATTAATATGTTAATTTGTTCGACAAACCGCAGCGGGTGTAAAATCATATAAAATTTAATAATTCGCCCGTGACTCACATTTTCGAAAATATCTAAAAATATCTGGTGAATGAAAATTTCAAAAATAAATATTGAATCGGAGTTAAACAAACATTGGACGTCCTCGAAAATGAATTATACGAATCAAATTAGCGATTGAATTTGGCACAAACGTAATACAATTATGTGTTGCACGATGGGATTACCTCTGTCGATGGATTTTTGTATTTAAATGCCTTGTTTTGTATGTAGAAAATACCGTAAAATGATCTGCTCCCTGATTATGTAACTTTGTTGCAATCAACTCTGACAGAAATCGCAGTTACATTGCTGCTTTAGTAAGAGCCAATGTGACAACTATCTTACTTAAAGCAGCAATGTGACTGCAGTTTCAATCGATTTCAATCGAAAATTGTTAGCAATAGAGTTACGTAACCAGCCCCCCGTCTTCACCGAGTCGCTTCAACTTTCAATTCAACTTGCGCCAGACGCATGCAATATTGTCCTATATCTTCTCAAAAAAACGTCTGTATGGCAGAAAGTTTAAAGGAATAGCGCACGGTTTGGAGGCAATGACTTCAATAACATAGACGAGCTGTTCAAAACTAAAATTGTGTCACAATCAACCTTCGGTGTAGTATCCACATAGAAGTCTTTGTTTGGAGGCAATATTGCATGCGTCTAACGGAAGTTGAATTATAAGTTGAAGCGACTTGGTGAAGACGGTAATGGTTGCAAGCTCTGAATAAGGAAACTAATGGAAGTGCCTTACAAAAAAAACCTGCATACCGTTTTCATACTTCTCCATACAAACTCAGATAAACATGGTGGCATAGCTTAGATCCACCGCTGTGTACTTTGTGGCTTAGTGTACGTACACCTTATGTAAACAACATAGAGTAGAAATTGTAACTTATTTATTCTGTGTCCAAAGTATGTACATTGCCCTCTCTTGGTGCTGCTTATTTCTTAATTTCCAGATGACCCTGAAATCGCTCTTCTGTACCCTTAGCATGAACATCTATCGAGAAAAAAAACATGCGTCAAAGTAGGTATTCGATAGAGAAGTGAAACTTCGAAGAGAGATGAAAAATTTCGTTTTGCTTTTCGGCGCTAGATGGCGCTGTAAAAATTTCCCATACAAAATTACTCTATCGAATATTTTTACGCGCGTTATTTGTTTCGACAGCTGGTACTGAACGCAAACACAATTTCTTATTTTATTTTTAGTTAATTGTCACACCTACAACACCAGCCATTAAGAATAAACCGCAGTCGGCAAAAGCATTACCCAGTAATCCGACCACACCTAACATCGCTCCACAGAATGCGTTAACTGCGTCGTAATGGCGTTTTTATGATTCCTCAAGCCATCAACGCGCCCTATTGTTTCTTGGCTTGATTTATTTACTCCCTGAAGATGTAGGTGTAATGTCGATGTGTTTTAAAGACTTTGGGAATAACATTGATGTGCCGTATTTGGTATCGTCTGTACATTTTATGGCAGTACCTTCATAGTTCTCTTGCAAATTGAATATTATAATAATTTATGTTACTAACAACAAAAAAATTTTTCAGGTCAGTGCTAACTGAAACTTTTTCAGGTCAGTGGTAACTGCACTTTTGATCGAATAAAAAAAAAACCGGACAAGTGCGAGTCGGGCTCGCCCACCGAGGGTTCCGTACCTACATTATAAATAGTAAAGAAATCGAGTCTCAGTTTTTTCCGAGCTACATCCAAAATTCAGTACCCAAAACGGACGGATCGGTGCATTCAGCAGACCGATCGCTAAGTCATCGACCACAACAGTATACGTTTATACAAAGTACAAGTCACTTAAGTAGGTAGGTACCTATTTAGAATTGTGTTTAATTGCATTACAAAATTATAAAAATGAGGGAATTTAAAAGAAAAAAATTAGAATTATCAATGTATTGGTATTTCTTGGTAAAATACACGTAATAATAAACATAATCACCAAATTTCAAGTTTATAGGTCAATTAGAAGATAAATTATGACCGTACATACCGTCGTTTAACCTCGATGATTGAGTACGTACTTTAATGTCAATTTTTTTTATGATATTATTATAAATGTATAGTTTTCAGATTTTTCCCTGTACTTGTAGTATATGACGACATTACTTGCCAAATTTCATAGTTCTAAGTCAACGGGAAGTACCCTATGAATTTTGATTCCCTTGAGGGTGTCGAAATGCGTTGCCGTATGCGTTTTTTGAGGCATTAATGGTCGTATCTTTTTTTACGTTAACTTAGAAGTTTGATATTTTCACAGCTGCAAGTGCTCGTAGACTTGAGTATATGGTTTTAATTTCAACTCGATACCTCCACGCGTTCCTGAGATAAGGGTCTTGATAGACAGATGGACAGACAGACAGACAGTTAATGATTTAACTACAAATGTATAGTTTTCAGACTTTTCCCTGTAATTGTAGTATATGACAATATTATTTGCCAAATTTCAAAGTTCTAGGTCAACGGGAAGTACCCTATGAATTTTGATTCCCTTGAGGGTGGCGAAATATGCGTTTTTCAAGGCATTAATGGCCGTATCTTTTTTTTACGTTAACTTAGAAGTTTGATATTTTCACAGCTGCAAGTGCCCCTAGATTTGAGTATATGGTTTTAATTTCAACTCGATACCTTCACGCGTTCCCGAGATAAAGGGTCTTGACAGACGGACAGACGGACAGATAGACAGACAGACAGACTGACAGACAGACGGACAGACAGACAGACAGACAGACAGACGGACAACAAAGTGATCCTATAAGGGATCCTATATATAACTATCACATACCTACGACACAGGAGATACCTAATTTGAAGAAAAGTATACCTATTTGAAAACTTGCCTGACTCGAGGGACAAAGCCGCATTTCTTACAACTTTTTTTAAAACAACATTCGTGAAGAATAGCTTGTACGCTGGGACAGTAGTTTTGTTTTAAATATTATCTTCACATAGTTCGAATTGAATTGAGATGGGGATACGTGGAGTAAGGTCTAGAAAATGTAGCGAGATTGAAAAAATCAAGAAAAGGAAAAATCACTATTTTCAGCTATATTTTTGGTTGACAAATCTTTTACTAAACGTACAATGATATAACCATGTTGATTTCGAAGAAACAGCCATCTGTTTGAATTCACTTGAATTTTTCATTTGATTGACATATCTAACTCGGCTTAGATAAAGTTTATGAAAATTATATGATAAATATTTTTATTTAGAAAGTAAAAAGAAATAAAACGTACTTACTGAAACTCTTTAAAGTAAAGTTTGAGGTCTTCAGTAAAATAGACAGCGTAGGTAGTAAATACATGTAAATAAAACATGATCGAAGATGGGACTCAAGTCCTTGTAAAAACTTTATTACCCAGTATTCCCGAGAATTCTTTAATAAAAGAACGTAAAACAGACGGCATTGATCATAAAAAAGTTTTATAAATCTCAGTAATACTAAACAATATTATTGCTTTAGAATCTCTTATAATGTTTCGCGATTCTAGAACTTGTGCTTGATTATACCAAATAATATACTAGAAAAAATACGACTCGCACCAGATCATGTTCTCGGACGGGAATCGAACCCCTTTGGATATCCGGTCCAATGCTCTGACCGCTGAGCTACCGAGTCACTAGTGGGAACGTCGAATTTCTCCTAGTATATCAACTCTTACGCTGCAAGCCAGCGCCATCGATTCCCGTCCGAGAACATGATCTGGTGCGAGTCGTATTTTTTCTAGTATATTATTTGGTATTATAAAAATAGCATTGTGAATGCTAAAATCTCAAAATTTAAAAATTGTGCTTGATTTCTGGAATTTGCCGAAGTTTTGGTTTGCGAAAGTCTTTTTGAGTCCCTCATGAGCGCGACGTCATTTATCTACACTCAACTGTCACAATCCATTGTCTTTTGATAGTTAAAAAAGCGATGAATCGCTATATCATATCGCGTTTCAGTGATCATGCTAGTGGACATGATGGTTCCCACCTGTTTACAGTGTAATAGACTTTTTCTAGACTAGTCACGATAGTACTATTTTCATGAACAAAAAAGTAATAACCAGCCAGACCAGCTCCTGTAGCTCGACCACCGAAAAACCATAAAGGTATTGAGTATTTTTTCTATTTTTAGGGTTCCGTAGTCAAGCCAACAAGGAACCCTTATAGTTTCGCCATGTCCATCTGTCCGTCTGTCCGTCTGCGGCTTAGCTTACTAGAAAGCTGTAATTTGTCATAAATATTTATATAACATATTATTAACTAAGTACATAATAAAATCTTGAAAAATATTTTTTTGTATACCTCCCCCACATGTAAAGTGGGGATGAAATTGTTTTTTCTCATCATCATAATGTGGCGTGTCGTAGACTACTATTCGATTCAGAGATCCGTTTGCGAAATAATAAGCTTTGAAGTGCAAAATTTTGTTAGAGTCAAGTAAGTGTCTACTTTTTTTATCTTAGTTCTTTGAGTGGGGTGAAAGGGGTGACCTCCCCTTTTATCGACTTTTAATGTTCCAATGCGATGTCTGCATGATGTTAAACTCAGAATTGGGAACATAAAAAAATATAAATTAATGTTGTTAATTTTCAAAATTGCATTCAGGACGTTAGACAAATTATTTATCGTATGTTTCATAAGAATTAATTCAGCCGTTTTCTTACTGCAAGAGCCCAAACTTAGTAAATTTAGAAAATGTTTTTTTATTTTTTTTAAACCAGTAGCTGCAATGTAATATTGGATATATTTGGAATTAGCTCAAGAAGCCCTTTCATTCGATACCCCACACGATGTCCCTATACAAAAATCCAATATGGGGTTCTTAATAATATCTTAGATCTTTTCAAGAAGCCCTATTTTTGAAAGGCGGCGAGTGCTTATTAAAATAATTAAATTTATTTATGAAGTTATTAAATTTATTTACGGATTTAATTATTTTAATTATTTATTTAATTTAATTTAATTATTTATTAAATTTATTTACGGATTAAAGAAGCAAATTACCAAGGGTGTGTTATTGTGACTACGAAATGGGATAAATTATCTTAAGTGTGACTACGGTTAAAAAATGACCGTTAGTCACACTGGTGTGGTAAATTGTTGTGACTACGGGTCGGTTGCGTCACAAACTTATTTGACACGGTAACGGCGTCGCTGTAGTTGTCGGCGTAACCTAGGTAACAATATGTAATAACACTTAGTTCAAGTTTTGGCCACCGGGTCAGATAAGTTTGTGTTACTGTACTAACCTGACTACTTCTGGCTAACAAGCGATTCAAAAATACGGATTTTGCTATGTCGAATGAAAATTTGTAGTAAAGAGCACTCTCCGCCTTTCAAAAATAGGGCCCTAGAAAGTTCACCCAGCCAAAGGATATCCCTCGATCAAAAAACGCCGTATTTTTGACCCAGCACACGCCATGATTAATCTCCTATGGTAACGAAGACCGGCATGACCAAAAAATTCTGTTCTGTAGGCGCGGGACGGCGTGGGAGGGCCGGCCAAGAACTTTGGTGCGGCTATGTACTTCTATTAAATCTATTGAAGAAAGTTTACCTTGTATACCATTGACACAAAGAGCATTGATGGCACGGATGACACTAAATCTGTCATTCCTAACGTTAATGGTTTATGGTTTTGGTATTTGTTTATGTGTTGTTTATCCATTTGGCATTTGTATAAATGTATTGTGAAGACTTTACTTATTTATAGTTATATATTTTTTAAGAAAAGTGTTTTAATTTATTGACTTAAGAAGTTAGAGTATCCTATTAAGTATGTCTTCGAGTACTTCTTCCACTAAAGCTACTTCAGTCCCTGTAGAGGAGATTTATCAAGGATCTATGTCCTCGTCGTCTGCTGAGCCTCCTTCTCCTATGGAACAATGGTCAATTGCACTAGCCCCAAAGATAACTCTTTTCAAAGATGGTCTTTATGACCCGGGAAGTGGCGAGATATGTACAAAATATATTCCAATGTCATCCAGTTCGGTCAATAGACATGTGTACTTTAATTACCCATCTATCAATGACCCTGGAATAGAAGATGCTCTTTTCCAGCCAGGTAATTTCTAATATTTGGTACTGCATATTTTTTGAATTGAACATCTCCATGCAGGATCTAGATGACATGCATTTCCCATTAGTTCGGTTATTATGAAACAATAAGGAAATTAGGCTTGTATTTTTAGTTATTTTATTTATCAATCGTCTTTAAATCTAATTAAAATACATAATCCCCATAATCCTAATAAGTAATAAGAGTAAAACAAAAACCTTTTGAAAAAGAAAAGGTGTTCAAATTTATTATATTTGATGAATGATGAAGAATGAAAATGTTTCATCTCTTAAAAGACGACGCGGAGTCAAGACTACTTCGATTTGTTTTAGTTAAATATACGTAGCTCGCACTTATGTCTTTGATAAGTTAATATGAGATAAGTAATTATTATAGAGAAAATAAAAGTGTACGAACCAGACGGTCAAGAGCTGTATCTAGATTTGTGTGAAGAGATGAAGATTATTCCCGTGAGAAGCTTCCATCGTGGGCTACTGCAACGGGACATAGACTTAAGGGTATGAAACTTTAACTGTAGGTAACCAACTCTTCTTTGAATGTCTAGAAAACTATATTTTTATTTTACAAGTTGCGAGTTCTTTATCAATGTTGAATTGATAGGATAGTATAGATCTAGGTATTCGTTATGTTTGGATTGTAAATGGCGAACTAACAAGTGATCTGCCTGATAGACATGAAGAAGCAAAATCTGATTCTGAAACTTAACTTCGACAAACGTTTCTCTGCCGGATGAGCCGCCGACAGAATGTTTCGTTTACGAGTTGTTCAACGACAAAATCTTTCAACTACGAACGATTCGCCGACAGAACGATTTATTCATAAGCAAATTGACGACAGAACCTTTCTACTACGAACGTTTCGCCGACAAAACTATTCCTTCATGAGTGAATCGACGACAGAACCTTTTACCGAAGAAGGATTCGTCGACAAAGCTTATTTGGGCATGGTTGCGGGATGAAGCTATGAAAGGTTAAATAAAATATATTTGCAAATAAAAATAAATTTTATTTACAATTTCCTACAACATGATTAATACTAAAAAACAAAACACAACAAATCAAAGAAAATTGACAAAAACAGTTCTAATTTTGTAGGATACATTATTTTGTATTAATTAAATGAGAAATGTGCGCCCAGCCATTTAAGTAGCTTTTTAGGTCCATATCGTTTTTTTCTGACAAATGCTGAGTAATCCTGTCTTGATAGTTTGATTTTTTTCTCTTAAGCGTTGGTTCCGAGGAATTAATGAGTTCGATAGTGCATTCAGTGTGCTACACAAGGAAGAACATTCCTTACTTCGAAACCACGACAATTGGTGTTTTGTCTGGGGCATATTTATATCATTTAACAGTTTTATAGGAAAGTAAACCATACATTTAAAAAGTTCTTTATGCGTGCCGTCCGAAGTTCTGATTACAGCATGTATATAATATATTTGGCGAAATAAACCTACATAAACTATGAATTTGCTGCTTAAATAAATATAACTTGACATGTACTATAAACAATATTAAACCTATGGATGCCATGCCCAAATAAGCTTTGTCGACGAATCCTTCTTCGGTAAAAGGTTCTGTCGTCGATTCACTCATGAAGGAATAGTTTTGTCGGCGAAACGTTCGTAGTAGAAAGGTTCTGTCGTCAATTTGCTTATGAATAAATCGTTCTGTCGGCGAATCGTTCGTAGTTGAAAGATTTTGTCGTTGAACAACTCGTAAACTCGGCGGCTCATCCGGCAGAGAAACGTTTGTCGAAGATAAGTTTCAGAATCGCAAAATCTAGATAATGTTGAATTAAGTGAATACCATCAGTAATCTGAAGGCCTGATCTGAAAGCGCACCGACGACTTCCATTCCACTCCGTCAAATATTATAGGTAATTCAAACATTGAACCTCTTCCGATAATCTAGGTCAGATTAGGCTAACCTCTGGATTTGTTCTTTTTCTATTTACTACCAAAACAATTACACAATAATGTATTTATTTAATGAATGAGGTATTTTCGAGATGTTTAGTCAAGTGCAAGACGTCTTGTTATCTTCCAGTATTACTGTGTGAACCCAGTGGGAGTGAGGGCAATGAGTCTGGCACTCATGCGCAACACGGTTGTCAAGCACCTGAATTTGACCTCGAACTTCTTGTCCGATGACGCTTGCTACCACCTTGGTCAACTTCTAGGAGAGAATGTTACACTGCAGGAGCTGGTCCTCGCTGGTTGCAAGTAATTTTAACTCCCAATTTCAATATAGTACTTAAAACATTGATAAGAGCATTGTTTTCGTTGGAAATTTAAAAATATATCTCCTTTGGAAAACCTGTTCAGTCTCATCATCAGCAGCCAATTTTTAAATGTTCCCACTCTCTGGGCACATATCCTCCTAAGGTATGGAAGGATTATTGAGGTAATTGAAAGAATTATCTCCTGTCTACTCAAATATTGAGCGCGTGCATTTTGTATTGCAAACTATGTCCTAAACCGAAACGACCTCAATGAAATTAAAATCACTAGTCTTTTGTTCCTATAGGATAAGGCCTTCAGGGCTTAAAAGGTTGGTGAACCGTCTATCGGGTCGGAGTATGGATCTTTTGGACTTATCCGGGAATGCTTTAGGCGATGAAGGTTTATTTCTCCTTGCCAACCAGTTTGCCAAAGGTGCTGTTATAAAAAGGTAATGTGATTTCGAAAGAAGTGTTGAGGGCCTACATCGAAAATCGAATCAGTCTTTAATCCTTTTCCTCCTGACCTGAGTTGAGTAATTAGAGACGATGTTTTTTCTAGTTTGTTATATAACATAGATGTATCAAGTTTAACAAATAATTCTGGCAATGGTACCAGTATGGTAAAAGATTGGAAAACTGCTTATGATACGTTTAGTAGGTACTAAACTAAGTATTATTGTGTGGTAGGAGTTACAGTGAATGTGTATTATTATATAATTGATTAGTAGAATATCTTGTTACCGTTGTGGAATGCAATAAATTAAATTAAAATTTATATAGTATTGTTTTACTAGCAAAAATTACCAACCGTGAATCGACCGCTAAAAAAGTAAGTGTTGTAAGTACTTTGACTAACGTAAATTTTTTGCTTTAAACGTTTTTATTAAGCTCTTTTCTATATACGTCCATTTCTAAAGAAACCATTACCTTAATGAAAATATGCCAGTCTCACTCAGTAGGTAGTTTACGACTCCTGTTCTATGCTTGTCACTGATTGTCGCCTGTTGTATATGCCTTGATAAAATAAATACCTAATTATATTTCTAAAAAAACAAAGTCAGTACTAAAATTGATTATGGCTATTTTATAGGTTGAGACTTCGCAACAATGAGCTGGGCTCGCAGTCTGGGTCGGCGTTCGCGGCCGCCATTGAGAGCTTCAACAAGTTCACCCACCTGGATCTGTCCTGGAATCGATTGTACCCGCCAAAAGGTGAGGCCCTTGATATAAATGACACTAAAAAGTAGACAAGACAGCTGGCTAGTTACGAGCACTTGAAGTGCTGTAGTCAAAAATGTTGAGGCAGGATCCTTTCGCCGAAATATTTTAGCGAAAAGGGAAGTACATTTACCGGACTAGGTCTCTGTGATCGAGGTCCATTCTGTCCAACAGTTTAATGTTGAAATTTGTATTGCAACAACGACTTTTTCCACTTAAAGGTAGAAGAGAGAAGTCGATAGTGGATAATTAACGCCGGATGTTATGGTTGCAGCAACGAGCAAGTTCGCAAAACTCTGCTTACGTTTAGTAATCCTACAGTAAAAAATTAAACTAACTAATCTGATACTAGGTACTTAAATTATAAAGCATATAGAAAAGTGAAACAACGTTCGACAGCGAATGTGACCTCGGGGTCGGGGAATAATTACGAAGCCTAGTTAGCTCCTAATTAGCGATGCGACGTTTAGTTTTCTATAGTCTTTTATAGAAACGCTCCTGTTGTAAAACCTGACCTTAATTAGTGGTGCATACTTTGCTTAGTTTTTATGAATAGCTTGCGACCGGAGACGAAGTTATGCCTCTAGGCGGACTCATCGCCATGTTTCTTTTAGAAGGATTTAAGGGTATATTCATAAAGCCCACTTTGTTAAGCAAAGGGATGTTATAATGAGATTGAAAATCACCAAATTATTTCTTCTTTAACTGAATGTCAGTCCTCAATAACTTCCATGTTGACTTTCATAATCTTGGGCGACTAGTTAGTTAGTTCATATCAAACATGTTTATTCGATGTCAACCTTTATCGACGTCTGACAAACAATAATAATTGATGTAAGCCTACGTTTACTTATATTATTAAAACTTAGTTACTGATTTATTCCTCTATCTTAGGGTGTGTTAACTCATTACTTGTGATACAACTCACTTACATACAAACATACATGAACCCTGAACACTGTACACTTTTCTTTTTTGGGCAGTCGTGTAAAAATTAGCTAGCATCTAGATATATGCCAAACATCCCTGTCAGTCCAGTGGCTTGAGCTGTGCGTGCAATGATGAATCAGTCAGTCTGGATAACTTATGCACAATAATTTACGATTCCCAGGCATCGGCGACCTCCTTCGAATGCTCGGAGAAAACACGACACTAGTAGAGCTGAATTTATCATGGAACGGGTTGACTGTATCTGCACCCCTCAAGAAGATATTAACCATACCTACGCTTAAGCAGTTGGACTTAAGCAACAATAGGTTAGAAACTTTCAAGACAAGCTAAGGTCTTACAACTAGTCAATATAATCAAAAGATAAGTATTTACTTAGACGGCTGTTCCCAATTGTATTACTTATAATCTAGTCTGAGGGGCTGTCCCTTAAATTGCTTAAGGCCCCTATACACCTCAAGTGGCGCCCTCATTTTAATTAAATTTATTGCTCGCTAAGTACATAATGTATCGAAAATTCACAGGTACAGATTGAAGCTATAGTTTATTTACAAACAATAACCTCAAAAAGTGGCCACTTTTAGCACTTTTGCGAACTACTACTACAACGAACAAAATTTTACTGGGGTTATTCTTTGTAAATAAACTATACCTTACCTTCAATCTGCACATGTGAATTTTCGATACATTATGTACTTAGCGAGCCATAAATTTAATTAAAATGAGGGCGCCACTTGAGGTATATAGGAGCCTTAACATTATTTATCCTATTTTGAAAATCGATTTTAAAAAACATAATATTAACACAGCTACTTATTAAGTTAAAAGTTTTTACCTAGTTAATGTAAGAACTGAATTATTTTTTTCTACTTTAACGGACTCGACCAGTTAATCTGCACTCTAACAGACTTACGCACATTAACGGTAACATTTTACATATTTTTAAATTATACATTCTAATTATTATACGAATATAATATACGGTATGTTATCGATTTTCAAAATAGGATAACTAATGTTATATATATATATCGTAGTCTTAGGAAAGACCGTGTAGCTTCTATCCAGAAGAAGAACAGGCGCGTAAACAAAACACCGGAACGAGCTCAGATTGTACTCTTTATAAAAACGAATTAAATCTGGGACTTTTAGGCCTAAACTTTTCTACTAACTAGACCAAAGAGGTAAAAAAGTGAGGCTATTATGTTACATAATAACAATGTTATAAATTGTTGAAGGATGTCAACTCCGTCCGTGCAAGTGCTAGCAAGTAGTCTGAAGTTGGCAAAGAACTTGCAAACCCTGAATTTGTCCAACAACCCCCTAACGATGAGTGACGCCTTTCTTCTGCTAACCAAGATGAAACAAAAGGAAGTGACGCTGAAGAACTTGTTAATGGACAATGTTACTGTGAAAAAGGAATTCAAAGCGGTTTGATTTAACTGATATTTTTACAACTTAATTTATGCGCCCATATAACCTTTCACCATGGGTATGAAACGGTAGCTAAGCGAAAAGCGATAATCGCTGCCCTGGCTTGCATTTTCTATTTTGCATTGGCTATGGCAGCCAGTCAGTGATTTTGATTCAGATTGACTGTGTAAACGTATGAGATTGATGAATCGCGAACACTGTCAATCTTACTGATTTCGATCAAAGGACTTACTGTACTATTATGTATTCTGTGTCAAAAGATCATGATCTGCATTGAACGTGTAATGGCTGCTTCTTATAAGCATTATTTATACCATTAAAAAATAACTGTCTCAAACCGTAGATGAACTTCGGTAGATCATTTAGTTTGATACATTCTGCAGATCTGTAGCTTGACTTAAAAAGAATGGATTTTATTTGTTAACTTTCTTAGACCGGCCTATACTCAGAAGTGTTATTATAAAAATATAAGAGATATATAACGTGTTACAAAAATACCCCTAATGCCGAATATGGTAGATAGAGACCATCAAACTGAACAACTTTTACTATGGGACCAACTCTGAAATCGCGAAAAAAAAAAACTGTTTCATACAAAAATTTAAATCGAAAATATCAAAATGAATGAAACAGCTGATTTTTTTTCGTGATTTCAGTGTTTGTCCTATAGTAAAAGTTGTTCAGTTTGATGGACCCTATATAACATATTCGGCATTAGAGGTATTTTTGTAACATGTTGTATTGAGAGGTCATGGTTGTTCCATATTTTTTTTATATGGGATGGTTTAACAGTAATAATGATAAATGAATTGGCAGCGCTAGTGGATCAAAGTAGGCGCCTAAATATCTAACATGTTTTAGATGCTCAAAGAGGTTTTGTCGCTGAACTATCGGAAACGCTGTACTATTACCTACGGCAAGGTGATCCATGACTACTCTCTGTCAACTCCTGACATAAGGCAGATTGTTCTGAAGAGGCTCTGCTATATTACCGATTCGTCTCCTAAATGCACCTTGGATTTGCCGTTAGTTTTAGTTATTATTTCGAAAAATAACGCCGTCGTCAGCGACAAAAAAAAAATAAAACAGCGAGTGTAGCACACGCCAAACAGTATTTATTCATTTACAACGTGTTACGAAAGTACCCCTAATGCCGAATATGGTAGATAAAATCAGCTGTTTCATACATTTTGATATTTTCGATTTTAATTTTTATATGAAACAGCTGATTTTTTTTCCGCCATTTCAGAGTTGGTCCCATAGTAAAAGTTGTTCAGCTTGATGGTCCCTATATACCATATTCGGCATTAGGGGTATTTTTGTAACATGTTGTATAATATCCTTAAGAGCGCATAGTCTTGCATAGTTTTAAAAACATTATTAACTGTTTTTCACTAATTTTTACTTTTTGCTCTTGAACAAAAAAATAAAAAAAGTATACAAAATACTGTTATCAGTATCACTGGTAGTAAGAGGAAACACTCATATATTTTTTCTAAAATACTGTTTATTTTCCTTCTGACCTAAATATATTTTATTTCTTGTAAAAAAGTTGGTAACCCTAATTCTAATCCAGCGCTGGAATAATATTAACCTACACTGGATTGTATTTAGGTACCCATTCCAAAGAGTGTAATAATGTGAGCCAGACTATCTTTTTTATCCAGGTCTTATTTCCTGACCGTTGTCAAGGAAGGCGATGTTTTCGACCCTAGGCGATTCATGCGAGATCTGAAGAATTCTGGAGCACCTTCCTCGATTGATTGGATTTTTATAGATCAAGTATGCGACTGCTTCCCGGGCCCAAGTTCTGAAAAAGGAGATAAGACTTTAAGTCTTAACAGTAAGCCAGCGTTTATATGCACGACTGCTTCAAATGGGTTCTTCTGCGAACGTTTAGAAGCACCTATTTGAAGCACATTGTGAAACTTAAAAAGCGAAGCAAACGTTTTAATGAACTCAAGAGAGCTCAGCTAACATGATCATCATTAAATTTAAAAAATTGTGCAATTAATTTTTATATTAGTATAATAATATACTCTATTTTGCTGTTTTGTGTACTCTATTTATTTCAGAGAAACTCTCATTTATAACCTACTTCAAAAAAGGAGGAGGTTCTATGTTCGTCTGTTTTTAGCATTTCCTATAGTTTAGTTTTGACTTTAAATTGCAGCTATTTTAATTTATAATTTTTTTTAGAGGTTGCGGACTTTGTGCGTCGATTGTGGCCCGATGCGCGGGCGTCGGACTCGGCAGTACCTCAGGAACCTGAAGAGCCACAGAAAAAGGGTAAAAAGTAATGAGGCTTAGTTGAACATGTTATTTGTGTTTTTTATTAGGTACTTATACCAGTTTACGAATATTTATATTTCCAGTTTAATAAATTAATTTTATTATGTGGTTTCATTTGTTTTAATGAATAGCAAATTAGCCCGTAAAATCAGCGTTTTTCAGGTATCTTTATTCTATACTTCTTTAAAGTTAACTTTTGCTACAATTTGATTGAGACTATCGCAAACAATGTAAATAAATACTAGAAAAATCGACTCACCCGTAGCACCTCAGACGGGACTCGAACCTGCACCCTTGGGAATCCAGCCCAATGCACTGACCAATAATGCTACCGAGTCGCTAGTGGGAGCGGCGAAATTTTCTAGTACTTTTTACAGTCCCGTCTGAGGTGCTACGGGTGAATCGAATATGCACAAATATTAAATTCTAACTAAAGTGATAACTTTGGCTGTCTCTCTTGAGGTTTTGCAAACTCGTCATTCGGTCTTGTTCAAATGTTTGCTCGGCGGGATATTGCACAGACCATGACTACTGTGTCATGACGGTTCCCGCCTGTTTACCGTACCATAGACTAACACAGAAAAATATTCAAAGAGAATATTTAGCTGATTTAAATAAGACAGTTTTCCGTAAAAATAGGGAAATTCAGGATAGAAAAAAAGATAACAATAATTAAAAAAAGAAAAAGACATGGTCCTTTCCTAGTATTTTGAACGTTACCTTTTTTTGAAAATTTTCAGTTCTTATTTCGAAACCGCGGTTTCGTACAACAATTTTTTCGTCATTCGTAACATTTTACGAACATACGGTTTCGTATGCGGCCAAAGGGGTTGATTGAATTTGCTATTAACAGTGAAAGCCACATAAGATGATTATTTAAAGGGCATCTGACCATCACTGATGTCTGAGTCGATACAGCTTTAAGCTAAAAGATTGTGTTATATTATATACAACAGAATTAATAGCTAAACTAGAATACAATAGATAGGGACCATCAAACTGAATAACTTTTACTATGAAATCGCGAAAAAAAATCAGTTGTTTCATACAAAAATTAATAATAAAAATATGAAAATGTATGAAACAGCTGATTCCCTCCTATACGATCACCAAAAGCCCTATTATTGACCTACCAAACATCACTTTTACTCCTTTAAAGAAGTGATTCGGTAGCTCAGCGGTCAGAGCATTGGACCGGATATCCAAAGGTCGCGGGTTCGATTCCCGTCCGAGAACATGATCTGGTGCGAGTCCTATTTTTTCTAGTATATTATTTGGTATTATATAAAATAGCATTGTGAATGCTTAAATCTCAAAATTTAAAAAGGTTGATTTTGTAGAAATCTTGTGTTGTAATAGAGATGTTTGAGAATTGATAAAACTTTTTGTTATGGCCACAAACTAATTACTTTTTCCATTGTGATTGATCGTCAATGATTGTGAAGCGTTGACATTGCGCATTGACAGGTTTATTCGGGTTTATTATAGGCATGAAAAACTTTCGTAGTGATATTGTATTGTAGACTTCAGTTATTTATAGTTATATAATTAATAGTTCCCTTTAATTAATTAAGAAAAGTGTGTTAATTTATTGAGTTTAGAAGTTAAAGTATAAAATTCAACATGTCTTCAAGTACTTCCCACACTGAGGCTACTACAGTCCCTGTAGAGGAGATTTATCAAAGATCTTTGTCCTCGTCGACTACTGATCCTCCTATAGAACAATGGTCTTCACTCTTTGAGATCAAGGCCCTAGATGCCCCAAAGATGACCTTGTTTAAAGAAGGTCTTTATGACCCAGGAAGTGGCGAGATATGTACAAAATATATTCCGCTGTCATCTAGTTCGATGGCTAGACATGTTTATTTTGCTTACCCATCTATTGATGACCCTGGAATAGAAGAAGCTCTTTTCCAGCAAGGTAATTTCAAATATTTTGGTATTGATAACTATAGCATCGTTTTGGCATTGAACATCTCCAAGATTGAGATGAAGATGCACTTTTATAAGTTGATTTTTCTAATGAGACAAAAAAGCTCGCTCCTTTACTTATTGTATTTATTTATCCATCGTCCATAAATCTAATTTCCTAAAACTTCCTAAAGCTTTGCCACACGAAGGGAAAGTACCTAAAATATTGAAGACGTAAGAAAATTTTACTCAAACAAAACAACATTTTAATTTTAAAAATAATAGGAACTGCATTTTTTTTAAAATCCATGAACCGAACCGAACACTGGTTCGGTTCGGTTAATTAGTTCATTAGTTTCGATTACTGAATCGAACCCACGAAATATGAAAAAAGTCATTGTATAGATAATGTTTAATATTATTGATGCGAAAGTTTGGACGTTTAGCTGTTTGTTATGTTACTCAATCCAAAAAAAAAAAAATGGCTGAACGGATTTGGATGAAATTTGGCACACATATAGTTATTATAGCCTAGATCAGAGGTTCCCAACCGTTTACCGCCTCACCCAACTGCTAAAATAATTACGATATATCCAAGCGGACGAAGTCATGGGCGGAGGCTAGTCAGTAATAAGAGTAATACAAAAACCTTTTGTCATAACCCATATACTTTTTTTACTCGTCCGTGAATCCATAAAATGTGTTCAAAATTATTAGACTTGAAAATGCACAAACAAAAATGTTATTAGTGACAAGACTTTAATTAAATATACGTTTTTCGAAGTCTTGATAAGTTTAAGGACGGAGTGGTTACATTCTCCAACTCACCATTTTAGAGAAAATAAAAGTGTACGATCCTGAAGGTCAAGAGCTGTATCTAGATTTGTGTGAAGAGATGAAGGTTATCCCCGTGAGAGGCTTCCATCGTGGGCTACTGGAACGGGACATAGACTTAAGGGTATGAAACTTTAATTGTACCCTACTCTTCTTTGAATGTCTAGAAGATTTCTATTTTTATTTTACAAGCGTCTTCTATATTAATGTTGGATGGGAAAGAAAAGATCAAAATAATAATAGTTATGTAGTTATTCATTATGTATGGATAGTGACTGGTAAATTAACAGGTGATCCGTCTGATAGACATCAAGAGGCATAAAATCTAGATAATGTTGAATTAAGATTATTAAGAGAATGCTTTGAGTAATCTGAGGGCCTATTCTGAAAGCGAACTATGACAATCAAACAACGCACATTCTAGGTTCAGGATTAAGGTCCAATATTCTAGGTAACTCGAACAATAAACCTCGTCCGATAATCTTAGCGTAGATCAGATATAGGTATTGTGTACTAGGCCTCTCGCTTTGTTCATTTTCTATTTACCACCAAAAACAATTATTATGGTATTTACTTAATGAATGTGGTCTTCTGGAGATGGTTAGTCAAGTGCAAGAAGTCTTGTTATCTTCCAGTATTACTGTGTGAACCCAGTGGGAGTGAGGGCGATGAGTCTGGCACTCATGCGCAACACGGTTGTCAAGCACCTGAATTTGACCTCGAACTTCTTGAACGATGACGCTTGCTACCACCTTGGTCAGCTTCTGGGAGAGAATGTTACGCTGCAGGAGCTGGTCCTCTCCGGTTGCAAGTAATTTTGTTGAAAGAGTTTACGTATATTGGTAGACTCTCATAATCCAAAGTGGAAAATAAATTTATTGACGTAGTGTTGGACTGTCATTTCCTGATTTTCTCGCTAAATATATAATTTAATACATATACATTTAATATTAATATTTAATATTTGTAATTTATACATATATTTTAATATTAATATATATATATTTAATATTTTGTTATATTTTCACAACATCACATACATTGCTCCGATTCCAAAGTAAGTAGCTAAAGCACTTGTGTTATTGAAGTCAGAGACAACGGTGGTATCACAAACACCCGGACCTGAGCCAATAGAGAAAAGTTCGTTTTCCAAATTGACCCAACCGGGGATCGAACCCGGGACCTCAAGAGATGGCGACACCTTGAAAACCGGTGTACAAAGCAACTCGACCACGGAGGTCGTCCTTATTTGATAATTATCTAAACATTTTATAACTCTTACTTTGATGACAGGTTTTTAACAATCTCATTCCTAAGGGTATCGTTAAGTTCTAAAACCTTATCATTATCTATCCATTATCCTTATCATTAACCATTTTTAGGGTCTCGTACCTCAAAAGGAAAAAACGGATAAACGGAAAAACGTACCCCTATAGGATCATTTTGTTGTCCGTCTGTCTGTCTGTCAAGACCCTTTATCTCGGGAACGCGCGGAGGTATCGAGTTGAAATTAAGACTATATGATATGGTCTACAGTCCCTAACTTCTAAGTTAATGTAAAAAAAGATACGGCTGTTTATGTCGCAAAAAACGCATATTTCGACAATCTCCAGGGAATCAAAATTTATAGGTTACTTTCCTTTGACCTAGAACTAATCATCTTACTACAAATACAGCGGAAAATCTGAAAACTATACATAAGTAATTTAGTCATAAAAATATAGTCTTTATTTAAAGTACGTAATCAATCATCTAGTTTGTACGGAACCCTCGGTGGGCGAGTCCGACTCGCACTGGTCTGGTTTTTAATTTTCTCCGCTGTTGGAGCACAGGCACAGGCCTTCTTTATGGATGGGTTGTTGAGTATCATGGTCCTAATTATCCTCTGCCTCTGTCTCAAGCCGATCTCAATGAAATTAAAGTAACTATTATTATGTTCCTATAGGATAAAACCTTCAGGGCTTAGAAGGTTGGTGAACCGACTATCGGGTCGGAGTATGGAAATTTTGGACTTATCCGGAAATGCTTTAGGAGATGAAGGTTTTTTTCTACTTGCCAACCAAATTGCCAAAGGTGCTATTATAAAAAGGTAATGTGATTCCGAAATAAAAGTTGAGGGCCTACTTCGAAAATCGAATCATTTCGTCATTTTCTTTTTTAATCTTTTCCAGACCTGAGTTGAGTGATTTGAGACGATGTTTTTCTAGTTTATAATTTAGCATAGATGTATCAAGTTGAAAAAATCGATCTCCATTTACTTAAGACAGTAAAACCTTTTTTAATCTGCTCTTTTCTACAAGATCGCCCATTTCTGAGAATGCAATTACCTTAATGAAAATAATAATTATCTCAGACTCACTCAGTAGTTTACGACTGCTGTTTTGTGCTTTTAACGATTGTCACCTGTTGAAAGTTTGGGATATAAGTTTGTTACTTATTCACGTTTATAGCCTGGATTAAAACAAAGGATACTTTTTAATCCGGCCAATGGTTTAAGGCGCGAGCGGAAGCTAGTATAATCAATGATTATTCTTTTGAAAAAACAATGTAATCAAGGACTTAAAAATATAATCTACTATAAAGGTTAAGCCTTCGCAACAATAACCTTGGGACGGAGTCTGCGTTGGCGTTCGCAGCCGCCATTGAAAGTTACAACAAGTTCACCCACCTGGATCTATCCTGGAATCAATTGTACCCGCCTAAAGGTGAGGCAGCTGCTGGCTAGTTCCTGTAGTTACAAGCACTTCAAGTTCTGTAGTTAAAGATGTTGAGGCGGGATTATTTCGCTGAAATATTTCAGCGAATTGGGAAGTACTTCCACCGGACTGGCCTCTTTGACCAAGGACCACTCTGCCCAACGTACCTATACTAACACACGTGGCAGAACACTATTCCAACACATGTTAAATCATGATTATTCTATCCATGCTTCTAGGTTTCCAACACAGGTAAACTATTCAATTGGTAAAAAGCCCACCAACCCAGACTTGGTCCTCTGTTCCAACTTTCAACACTTATCTGAACCTGAAACCCATATAGCTCTTTCTTCTAATCATTACCCCTTATATTTTACTATTGATTGTTCGATTGACCGAATAGCAAAAGAAAAATATTTTCGCTACCAGCACACCAACTGGAAAACATACCGCTTGGTGCTGGATGAAAACATTTTTCTTACTTCTTTGACTTTTAAATCTACTAGTGACATTGATGTAGCGGTAAATGACCTGCACTCCATCATTTATAAAGCTAGAGATTCTTCTGTTCCTGTTGGAACAATAAGTGGTGAGATCCCTTGTCTCCCTCATTCCATAAAAAAGTTAATTAAACACAAAAATAAACTACGTAGAATAGATTATAGCTTACCTAAAGGACAGTATAAGAGGCATATCCGATTTAATATAAATAACCTTTGTGACAAAATTAAAACTCGCACAAGGGAACATTTGGATCGCTCTTGGAATCATAGGCTCGCAAGTGTTGATAATCCTAGTTCTGATATATGGAAGTTGTGTAATTCACTGAAACCGAAAACCAGCACTATACCGCCCCTCAAGTGTCCAGATGGTTCAATGACCACTAGCACTGCACAGCAATGTGATGCTCTGGCCTCAGCTTTCCATAATAATATGTGCCTCACACAAAATTGGATAAGTGAGAATTTGGCTTCGGAAATTCAAGCATCTTTGACTTCAATTAATGAGTATCAAAATGCAGAACTAAAGCACCCTGTTAGACCAGCTGAAATTCGTGAGATCCTCAATTCTCTTAAAACTCGTAAATCTCCAGGTGATGATGGCATACACAATCTCCTGTTAAAGAACCTTTCACAAAAGGCAGTCGTTTACCTTACTAAGATCATAAATGGTTGCTTGTTTATGGGATACTTTCCAACTGAGTGGAAAACTGCTAAAGTTATCGCTGTTAGAAAGCCTGGGAAGGATCCTGAAATACCATCTAACTATCGTCCTATAAGCTTACTCTCGTCTCTGAGCAAATTATTTGAAAAAATTATTTACGAGCGTTTGCAATCCGTCTCAAAAACCCATCTTACTAACGAACAATTTGGCTTTCGCCCGTCTCACTCTACGACCCAACAGCTTGCTAGAGTTACTGAACATATTTCTCACCATCTTAACTTAAACGAATCGACTGGAATGTTCCTCTTAGATATTGAAAAGGCATTTGATACGGTCTGGCATGAGGGCCTTCTTCACAAGCTTGTTAAACTTGGCTTGCCAAGTTTCATTACTAAGCTTATCCAGTCCTATCTATTAAACCGCAAATTTATGGTTCACATTGGTAATATTAAATCCCGTGTCCAGGCTGTACCTGCTGGCGTGCCTCAAGGCTCAATTCTTGGCCCTTTCTTATTTTTGCTATATCTAAATGATATACCTCTCCAACCTCGTACACATCTTGCCTGTTTTGCGGACGATACTGCCTCTTATACTTCTTCTAATGATCTGGACCTTATTGTAGGTCGCTTACAATTCTCTGTTGATTTGTTACGTGATTACTTTACTAAATGGAAATTAAAGCTGAATGAGACAAAAACAGAAGCTATTGTGTTTACCCGTCATCGCAGTTTACCTAAAAATACAATTAAAATTGGTGACCACTGCATACCATGGAACAACTCCGTGCGTTACCTGGGGGTTACATTAGACAATAAATTAAACTGGTCAAAACACATAGCTCAATTGCGCGTCAAGGGAGCTCAAGCACTCGGGGCCTTGAGCCCCATTTTAAATCGTAAAACTAATATAAGTCCAGCTACCAAAATGAGAATCTATTCAGCTCTTGTCAGGCCTTGTATCACATATGCCTGCCCAGTCTGGAGTAACACGTGTTTAACAAATTACCAAATCTTACAAGTCATACAAAATAAAGCTATTAAAATAGCATACAATACTCCTTTTAAAACAAACTTAGTAAAACTACATGAAAAAATATCTTTTCCTCTTCTTATTACATTCATATTAAAGCTAACAAAGAAATTTTTCAATAAAAATAAATTACATCTTAATCCGTTAATTTCTAACATTTGTATTACCCAATTATCCGACATTAACTATATCGACAAATACGGAACTTACCGTCTACCTCATCACTACCTTTTGTTCCCACCAACCGGTGTCAAAACACACAGCGATGAGCATGCGCATGACTAAAGTAGTGATACCTAGCGGCCGCACGGTTCCCCCTCTGTCGCCCATACTTAGTACGAGCGAGGGAGGGGCGGTAGCTCTGGCCGCTCGATCTTTACTAGTTGCCTCCGCGAGGTGTGTACTTATGTTATATTAACAGCTATCCTATTTAATTATTTTTGTACCCTCTTGTCTGTAATAAGCAAATCATTTACAAATGTTTTGTACCAAATTTTAGTGTATTAATGCTATTTTTAATAACTGTGCTTTGAAATCACGATGTTAATAGTAAAAGTGGACATTTCTATAAGCTTTCATGGGTGTTAAGTTTAGCCTAACAAAGTATCTGTAAGTATTATCCTTTGTACGTGTATTACGATGTGCTCGTTATACATTGTATTATTATTATGAAATAAAGAATTTTGAAAACAAAAACAAAACTCTGCCCAACAGTTTGATGTTGGAACTTGTATTGCGACAAATACTATTTCCACTTAAAGGTAGAAGACAATATAATGTGAGCTCATGGTTGCGTTGCATTATTTACTTAGAAACTCAACAGCTTATTTTTACAAAACATACACTTAAAATCTTAAGCCAATCACAGAGTTTTACCACTGAGTTTAAAGAAAGCTAATTATCCTTAACATAAATTAATTAACTAAGTAATTAATTTGTATAAATATTATTTTGTTCAAATCAAATAATAACCAACAGAAAACAACAGAACCACAAAAATACAATAATATAATATACACTAAAATAAAAGGTTATAAATTAAACCAACTAATCTGATACCTAAAGCTTAAAGAAAAAGTGAAATAACATTCAACAGCGAATGTCGTTTCGGGGAATAATAATTACGAAACAGCTGATTGGTGAACAAAGAGAAAAGTTGGTGATGCGACGTTTAGTATACAGGGTGGAAATAAAGACGGTAGTTGGAGTAAAAGTACCCTAAATTTTAATGAAAAGAAACATTCCTTATTTAATTAAGTAAAACTATATCCAATGATTTTTCATAAAACGCCATCTATCGAAATTTTTTGAAATATTATTTATTTGGGCTGTCAGAACATCGCCCATTGGAGTTTGAACTCAGTTTTGATTTTTTCCCACAGTTAACCTGTGCCATTTGACTAAAATCGAGTTCGCGAACGGTGAAATTAAATAATAAAACTGTCGAGCCGGACGCTGCCGCGGCCGTTTCGAATCGTTTAAACTTCGAGGCTATTTGGCTCTGACGGTCTCATAAATATTAAACAGGACATGAGTTCAAGTTAGAAGTCGCGTTTATTTCGGACATGTGTGATGCTCCTACTTGTGCATTTAAATTCGCTGGAAATTTTCCCACTGTTTCCCCTTTCCGACGGAGATTCATAGCGCTTTGTACGAATGGTGAACAGGACACGGATTTTCCCGCTTTCATGAAACGAGTTTTTAATTAGACACTCGATTGTGCATGTTTCCGCATGCAAAGAAAATCTGATTAACAAACTTTTCAATTTTTTACAAGGAAACTCACAGCTGAACACTATTGATGGAGTTCTAAAATTACGAAACAATAAGCTAATAAGTATAAGTTTTATGTACAATAATTTATGATTCTCAGGCATCGGCGACCTCCTTCGAATGCTCGGAGAAAACACGACACTAGTGGAGCTGAATTTATCATGGAACGGGTTGACTGTGGCTGCACCCCTCAAGAAGATATTGACCATACCTACGCTTAAGTTGTTGGACTTAAGCAACAATAGGTTAGAAACTTTCAAGACAAGCTAAGGTCTCAAGCTTACGCACTCACTAGACATGATATAAAACACTTTATGACTCCCGAATTGAAAAATGTAGTTTCGCGTATTTTTGTGTGATACTCCAATTTATTCGAATTCTAACTGACACACGGCGAATAGGAGAAATTTGTCAGTAAAGTCAGCAAGTTGACTATTACAGCTTTCGAACATCATCAAATTAAATAAAATCAGATTAAATTGATCAGAAAAATACTTTTCAGAACTTGGCTCTTTTGTATGGAAAATCACATGGTGGCCCCTATTTTCTTTTGAGCAGTATATTATTATATTATGTTATTGTCTGTACTAATCCGGTGAAATGAGAATCCGACTTTTTGCGAATCCAACCAAGCGCTATTGATTCAAGTTTGGTATACAAAAAAAAGCTTTGCATTGTTTTCGTACATTGGTTGCGCACGCGCAGGTTACTACTACGTCGTTAGCGCAAGCAAGTTTGGCCTTATGACTATTATCACATTATGTATGTATATAAGTATCTATTATGTATTATGTGGTGAAGGGTGACAGAGCACCACCTTCCCTGACTGTACAGGGTGAGTGTGTTCTAAGATGACCGAGATGGGGAGAGGTGGTACAAAACTTTAATGGCTACGTTGACTCAATAATAATACGGATGGATCTTCATATCTGAAAATCTCCCCCTTTTTTGAAGTCGGTTAAAAATTGTAAAGACCTCTCAGAATCTTATATTCCACAAACTATATTTTCACTTTCTGACTCTTACCAAAATATTAACGCTTTAAATCGGGATTCAGGTGGGATGCTATTAGTTAAACTGCTTGGTGGCACCATAATTTATTATCATCTCACGCCGACTGCGACGTAGTCTGGCCCGTATCCTTATTACCTCTAGTATTCTATGACTCAAGAATATAATTTACTTAATTGTGTTGTAGGCATTTTAGAGTTAGGCATCATCATCCTTTCGCCTAGGGTTCTATATAAAACCACAGAATACATAATAAAAACTGTGATATCAGAAATCGACCCCCCAATATCGTAGCGTAATTCATTTAGGTATGACAAGACGGAAATACTGTGTAGCTTCTAGCCAGATGAACAACAGGCGCGTGTACTAAACGCCGAACTGGGCTCAGAATATAGTCTTTTAAGAATTGAATTAAATCCGGTACTTCTAAGCCTTAACAGTTGTACTATCATGTATTTTGTGCCTGAACTTATCTACCTACTAGCTAGACCAAAGAGGTGAAAAGTGTGTCTTAGTCCAGTCGGCAGGTACTTTCGACCCTGGAAACAATTCTCAATTTAATGAAATTTTGGGATATAATTTGTGGATGGTGTGGGATGTGGTATCTGAGTTTTTGATCTCGAGAAGTCTGTGGAAATTTGGAGGGAGGCAAAAAACCTCGGCAATGCCGGTCTTTTTTAGACTTTTGCTACCTATATCTTCTATCTATCTAAACCATGGGAAAAGCGTTGATGACAAAGTTGTAAACCATTCAATTTCCCTGAATTTTTCAAAACTATTTTTTGACCCAAAACTTACCGATGTACAGAAGTTAAAAATATATGCAACAAAAGAGAACATTTCTTCGGGCTACTTCCGAGAGTGCCCGGCCAAGAAAAAAATTACACTTATATTATAAAAAATATACCAAAACACTAAAATTCCAGGTATTACTCCTATTTAGTTACCAACTGGACTATCTTTAGAAATTTTTAGGTTTTTTTTTATTGCTGAAGGATATCTACTCCGTCCGTGAAAGTGATATCAAATAATCTGAATTTGGCAAAGAAGTTGGTTACCCTGGATTTGTCCAACAACCCCCTCACGATGAATGACGCCTTACTTCTACTATCGAAGCTGAAAGTACAAACTGTGATGTTGAAGAACTTGTTTATGGACAATATTACTGTGGAGAAGGAATTCAAAACGGTTTGATTTAGCTGTTATTTTTACAACTTACTTTAAGCGCCAACCGTTAAGAACCAAAACCTCTTATTCCTATCTACACTTTGCAGTTTGATTCTAAGTTCATTTTCGCACCATAAGTGACCACTTTCCTTTTGATACTGTTTTACAACTCGTTCAAAAATTTAAAAGTAATAAAGAGGCTGATTGTTTTCTTTTTAAAAATTTCGGCCTGGTTTAAGAGTAATAAATATATGTAAATGAATTGGCGGCGCTAGTGGATGGCTGTAGGCGCCTAAATATCTTACATGTTTCAGATGCTTAAAGAGGTTTTGTCGCTGAAGTTTCGGAAAAATTGTACTGTTACCCACGGGAAGGTGATCCATGATTACGTTCTATCAGTGGCTGACTTCCGGGAGATTATTATGAAGAGGCTCTTCTACATTCTCGACTCGGCTGCTAAATGCACCATGCATTTGCCGTTAGTTTTATTTTAATTATTACTACGAAAAATAACACAATCAAACCGTAAGCAGGATCCTAATTATCAATAAATCCTAAAGATACTACGCAGAAAGTTAGGGTATTGCAAGTGGCGACAAAAAAGTTTAACCCAGCGAGTGTAGCACACCTCAAACATTAGAATCTTTGATGTTTTTTAAATAATTGACGCTCATTGACGCGAAAATTGATCATTTACATGTGCAATTGAAGCGATTGTCAGTCGCAATTGACCCCCCCACCGAACCGCGCGCCAGCACATCCAGCTTCGCGCGAGGTAAGCTCGGTCAGGCTGCCGCGCTCGAGCCATATTTGCTCAGTCGTGATCGATGGCACCATACGAGTGGCAGCTTTTGCTATTACTTAATGTTAAATGTTAAGAAAACTGTACGTGTGATGTGATGTTAGAGCAAAGATTTATATTATAAAACTATGATAAATGTTATTTGTAAAGAGTTCATTTTTATAAGTAAAAATTGAATACATATTTAAATGTGCCATTTACTGAGTTTAACTTTAGGATAGATGTCTTATGGAATGATATCATATTATAAAGTGACATTATGATATTTATAAGGAAAGGTTGTGCCCCAAGAGTGGGGATAATAAAAATGGCTGATGGTCAAGCATTTAGCGCTGGTATAATATTAACCTGCACTGGATTTTACTTTTCACATTGACATTAGGTATCTTTTTTATTCAGCGTTTATTTCCTGACTGTCGTCAAGGAAGGCGATGTTTTTGATCCGAGGCGATTCATGCGAGACCTGAAGAATTCCGGAGCACCTTCCACGATTGATTGGATTTTTATAGATCAAGTATGCGATTGCTTCCCGGGCCCAAGGACTGAAAAAGGAGACAAGACTATGAGTCTTAACAGTAAGTCAGAGTTTATGAGCATGACTGTTTGTTTAGGAGCACCTGTTTGAAACACATTGTGAAACTTAATGTGTAAAGCAAATTGTTTTAATGAGAGCTCGGTTAGTTTTATCATATTTGAATAAAGATTTGTGAGGAACTAGGAAGAACATGTCATGTCTATGCCAGGAAATGATCTACCCTATGTTTGAGTTTTGTGTATTTAACTAGTTTGTATGGCAAAATCTACTGTATTCTTCTGTTTTGGTGTCCTATCTCTTTCAATGCACCTCATTTTTAGCATTTCCAACAGTTTAGTTGTGATTTGTGACTTGGTTTTAGATTTATCGCAGTTATTTTAATTCAAAAGTTTTTTTACAGAGGCTGCAGAATATGTGCATCGAATGTGGCCTGATGCGCGGGCGCCAGTAACACCACCTCCGGAACCGGAAGAACCAAAAGAAATGGAGAAGGGGAAGGAGAAGGGGAAGGGAAAGGGGAAGGGTAAGGGTAAGGGTAAAAAGTGAAGAGGCTTAGTTGAAAATATTATTTATCTTTTTAAATAGGTATACTTTTGAATAGTTTACGAATATATTTATAAATAGTTCCATTTTCATAGATATTAATTATTATTTTATGATGTGGTTTCCATCGGTTTATTGAATAGCAAATACACTAAGGTTTGTTTTTTAGTACCTATGTTCAATTGTTAAGTTTGTATCAGAATTACACTATAAGTTATTAAACTGTTCTTCACTCATTAATATTACGTATTTAGCAGTTTCATTTGTAATCTCAGTAGCAAAATAAGAATGAGAAGAAGTTTTCCGCAAGAATTTCCTAGAAACAGCGCAGGATTTAGAGTTAGTTGTAAATAACTCGGAGTTTCTTGGGAAAGCTTATCCTTGCACAAACACTGCTCTACCAAGCAAGCACCAGACACATTTTGAATCGTATACAATTTATACTTTGCTCGCATTAAACCGTGGTATGTTCCTTCTAATTTTTATCTGACTAGGTGTGTCATAACACAGATATTTTTATTATAAAATTACAAAACATCAAAATAGCAACAAAGGTACATACACTGACAGCGTCATAATTATTTGCACTGAGCAAGAAATCAATTATTTGTTCCATACGGAGATAGTGAATAGGTCCAATTCGATTAAGTCGACAAAATACAGTGACCCGCGGCAACTTCACTTGATAGAGTATTATTTATGGAAAATTTCATTTCACTTTTCGGCATTAGATGGCGCTGTACAAATTTTCTATACTCTATCGAATGTTTTTACGCGCGTTATTTTTTTTCCATGGCTGTTCATGCTAAGGGTACTGATACTACTGATATAAGTCACATCTGGCTCATGTCAGCCCCTAACCAAATACACACCACATCTAAGCAGATATGGGTATCAAAAAATACGTTTTTTCTTTCTGAGAAATGAGAACAATAGTGTGAGTGACACTGACATAGGTGTTCTAGCCTACATAAAACAGATAGGTAATTAATTGCAGTAAATGGAACCAGTATTTCATAAACCACTGCTTGCCGATGGCTAACAGACCGTTTCATTTCACTGCATCAACAACACACAAAGCAAACGTACCAAAATGGCGGACATGTCATGTCGCCCGGAAATTGATGCACATGACGTGGCATGACGCGCGACATGTAAACATGCGGTCGCAACAACGTGACAGTTGCGTTTAACTATTTTAGATTTTTGAGTTTTGTATTTTGATCCTTTTCGGCCACGGTAATTATATCATCACATTAAGAATTCTCAAAAAAAACTTTTAATTCTACAGACTATTTTTATATTGATTACATAAGAATAATATTGTATACTTATATTATCATACGAATATTACTTAAAATATTGTTTCCACTATATCAAAAGAGGGATTAAAAGCATTTGCACGCTAGGTCATGTCTTTGTTAGTTCATATTCATATGTTAGGCCATATTCTCAATTCGTTTGAATTTATAAAAGGTAAGCAATGAAAAACTATTAATTTCTATTGAAATAAAATTACTTTGGTAACCGTGATTGCATTTATGAAAAAAATTTTATAATAGAAACTCTAAATTTTGTGGATTAATTGATAAAATTTTAATTGATTTAACGGGATTTTTATATTTTCGTAATATTTTTTCTCGTGTATAAAATAACGTTGCACAAATTCCAAGTATTCCTCAAAGCGCATTTTTTAGGTAATTTGTTTTGTTAGAGCGTCAGGTGCGTTTCGAGCAATATTTTAGATGCGCTTCATTAAGTGCGTTTCAAAATGGGTGCACTTAGACGAATACCTCACAAATTCGAGGTAATCGAAGCGCACTCATTTTCGATCAGTCGGTGTCACTGTGGGTTTTATTATGTCTGCTTGTCTCATTCGACCAGCAGCCGCTGGCAAGCTTTATGTAACTATGTTAGAGGCCTGTCTTCCTATTATTCCTGAATGACTGAATTGATAAAAAAAAACTTTAAACATTTTTTTTGCAGTCTGAATATAATATTTACCTAAATAGGTACCTACCTATGTGTAGCTATAACAATAATGAAGAATAATAATATGTATAGTACTACTCTAATAATACTTATACTTACTAATACTTACTCTTATCAAGACTATAAACTCAATATCATCTCATCAAATATTAGATTTGATGAAGAGCCATATCACATGTAATTCTGTTTTTAAGATTACAAATAGGTACTGAAGACGAACATCACTTTTGGACGTAAGACGTGTCCGGGGAGTTCCAGCCAGTTGTTATACAAGTTAACTTTGTGTTCAAGGAAAAGAGCATATTTAATGTGTTAATTTTGAAGATTTGTGTGAATTGAGTACTAAGTTTCAAATGGATTCAGAGCTATATTAAAGTTATTATTAACATGGATTTGAAAAACGAAATTAAACTCGATTGCTTACAAGAGGAAGATAGAATAGCTGAAAATAAAGACAATGTCGACGAACTTTCACCACTTCGAATCGGAGATGAAACCAAAACGGAGAAGGACGAAAAGAAGAAACCCACGTTTCTGGAGAGGTTGAAAATTATAAAGGACAACACTACTGTGGAGCCAATAACGGCCTGCTACGTAATGCCTAGTGTTCTTTCGTCGTTAGCAGTACAAAACTTAAACTTAGAAAAGGCATGTTTGGTCAACTTAAATTTCAGTGATGAGATTTGTGAAGCTCTCAAATTGAGACAAACTGAAAACTACACAAGTTATGAAAAAGATGTACAGACTCTCATGGCCGGGGTGCAAGCTTGGAAGAATATGATTCAAACAGCGATACCAGTTTTTCTTATTCTCTTTGTTGGAGCTTGGAGTGATAAAACTGGTAGAAGAAAAGCATGCATCTTGGTGCCTATTGTCGGCGAATTTTTAACCTGTATTGGGTTTGTTTTAAACACGTATTTCTTCAGGGAATTGCCGGTAGAAGTAGCTGCTTTTACTGAATCTATATTTCCTGCGATCACTGGAGGATGGTTTACACATTTTATTGGAATTTTCAGCTACATAGGCGATGTAACTACTGTAGAGGAACGTACTTATAGAGTAGGCATTGTCAACCTGTGCATGACGTTGGGTTATCCCATCGGAAGTGCGTTGAGTGGAGTTATGTTGCGATGGATTGGTTACTATGGAGTATTTATCACATCGGGTACTTTGTACTTCTTTTGTTTAGTTTATGGATATTTTTGTTTAAAGGATCCCAAAAGGAAAGTCAGTGAGAAAAATGTAAGTAAATACATTTTGTTAAAAAGTTTATTTGCTGTTTGCTTTAAATGTCTGACATATTTTTATATTTGCTGGTTGTATATATTATGTTAGTCTCAAAGACCGAAATCGCCAACAACGCGTTGTGGTCACTGCCACAATGCGAAATTTGTGTTATGGCTCTTATAAAAGCGCCCATGATGCGTTGTGGCTAATAACAGTAAGACCACAAAGTGAAATTTGCGTCGTGGTCATCATACTAAATGACATACATATACATAATAATAATGAAGAAAAGCCATGACGCGTTCTGAGTACTATTTGGTGCAACCATGATACGACGGACAGGTAAATATAATTTCCTATGACTGATACTGTGTATTATTGTTCATTTGAAAAAAAAAATCAAAAATTCTGCAATTAACTTAAAAGGCCGTCTATGTTTTGCCGCTTTCTCGCTCGCACATTTCATGTTTTCTCAAGATTTCTTGAATCTGAGTGCGAAAATTAAAAAAATAAGCTCCGGCTACTTTTCACAATATAAGATTACGCACATTTAAACATTTATTTCAGTTTCATGTTGCTGAAGACAAAAAGTTGTCGTTTCTGACAGTTCAAATCTTTTTCCAAAACACGAATTTCGCGTTGTGGATTTTTAGCAGTTACCACAACGCGTTGTGAGCGTTTTTCGCTTAATGAGCGATTACTTTCTATGAGCCTAACATTTATAATAGAATAAATAATAGTACAAGTGTTATATTCCAGGATCGCAACTCATTCGTTAATTTTCTCAAAGAGTTTTTCAACTTTGGTCGGGCGATAGATACGTTTAAGGTCGCATTTAGAAAAGGCCCCGGTAATAGAAGGCTGAGGGTGTCATTACTGCTCATAGCTGTTTGTGTCATCTTCGGACCGATGCATGGTAAGTTTATAATTTGTACCTATTGCTCAAAAGAATACTAAAAATCTCTATTTATTTCAGGGTTTTAATAATAAAAGATAATTTTATAGTTGCACAATTATTTGTAATTAAATGTGTTTACAGGAGAATTCACCATACTGTATTTGTTCACAAGATTCAGATTCAATTGGGATGAAATACAGTATAGTTTTTGGTCAACTTATTGCATAGTCACTAATTTATTAGGTAAGTTCTATAAGCTAAATAAAACTTTTAAAGTATTCTCAATTTTACTGAAAAAGTTAATTTGTTTTACAAGTGAGTAAGATGAATCCTTAATCTAAAACTTCGACTACAGTTAGGGCACGGTAATAATAATATTACCGTGCCCTATCGGGCCCCTAACCACGGTAATAATATTATTACCGTGGTTAGGGGCCCGATCGCGTGAATTCTGAACGATAACAAAACCGCTACGTTGTCATTTAGGTTACATTACATTTACCTGCGTAGATATATTTTTTTTACTTATTTTCATTTAAATTGTCCAAGGTCGGCATCCTAGGCTTAAAATTTAGCTGCTAAATGTTGTCGTGTCTGCTGTGCCCCTTATGTCAATGATGGCGTACTCAGATTGTCATATTGAATGTGTTCGTGATACATCTTGAGTTGGACCTTGAAGCAAAAATGTGCTAAACATGACATATTACACTGTATTTTATGCAGGTACGGCGTTTTCCATGTCACTTTTTACCGGTTACTTGAAACTGGATGATACACTATTGGGAATTATTTCGTGCACCAGTAAAATTGTTGCTTCGTTCCTCTATGCTTTCGCGAGGACCGATCTTGAAATCTATCTGGGTAAGTTTAGACATAATGTACTTAATTCAGATACAATAACTAAGCTTTTGAGTTGCGACATAGTTCTACAACATACAAAAAAATGTGATCCAAGCATGTATTAGCTTTTTTTTACTTTATTAGGGACAGAACACAGTTCACTTTCCGTCTAACAGCCGTACTCAGAGAAGTTAATTAAGTTTAATGCTTCATTAAAATTGGTGCTATCTCTTTCTTTTTCATAGTGATATTCGGTCGATAAGACAACACGAAGTATTTAATTTAATTGACGTCTCTGAGTACGGCAGTAAGTGACAATTTAAAAACATAATGGCCATTACGACTATCCAACAAATTATTTATTTGATTCGAAACAAATAGACGAATTAAGTTTTTTTTGTTAACTTGTTTATAGACTGAATATCGGATACTTAGGAGCCTTTTTCTATGCATGTGTCAGACTTTTCTTATGACGCAAGTGTGAATTGGTATTTTACATTGACATTAACATATTTGCTATGTTTTATGTGGAAATTTCTTTATGTGGAATCAATACAATTGCTCAAGCATCAATACCTACGGTGTATGTAGTTCTTTATCAAAATTGTCATGTGATTTTTACATTTTTTTGTCGTAACCTCATTGTTTATTAATAAATAAATAGGTGAATAAATAAAATTCGTATATTATTTAGAGGTTTTTTTGTAAAATTGGCATTATTATTTACTGTTTTAATTACAGCGCCATTACTGGAGATTCTGAATGGGACGTCGTTCATTGCCATGCGTTCTATTGCAACAAAACTCGTGAGTGGAGAGGAGTTTGGTGAGTGCATTAGTTTTTATAATTAGAGGTTGATTTTGATAATTTTGAAGCTTTGTTCACTTCTACTATACTGTTACTACAAAGCGTGTCGGGACGTTCTTGGCAGATCCCACACAGAGTTGTATTTTAATTTATTTTGTATTGTAATATGCTACATTATGCTAGTTTCACATGAGGGCAGAACAGTCAAGGCCGTCTTTAACCTATTTGAGGCCCTGGGCACATTTAGGGGCCCCTATGATCTTGACTTAAATTTATCTAAACATGCCAAAAGCTAGTTAGCAGTAGTATTTGTAGTCAGTAATTATTGTTTAAGTTTTGGAAATTCCTAAATATGTTTTATATAATGTTTTTTGGTTGTAAGCATCTGTTATCGTTTAGCGACCTGGCAGGAACTAGGGGGCCCTATCAATCGCGGGGCCCTGGGCACGTGCCCAGAGTGCCCAGTGGGAAATATAGGCCTGAGAACAGTGAGGCAGAACAGTGGGCAGTACAGTACCTACTGCTGTTGTTTGAACGCACACGCCGAGACAGAACAGTACTGTCTTGTCAGTCTTGACCAAGGCAGTTAACCTATTTTGTCGGAGCAGTTTGCTCCCCCACCACCTTTCTCCGTCTGTCTTCGTGTGAACGCAAGGGCAGTACAGGCAGCGCAAAGAGCAGGACTGTGTGCGTGCGCGCGTTCCGACTTATTTTGCATGTGAAATGTGGTTTGTTCATTCACCTACTTAAAAAAATATTTTTTTTTATTGACTGTCATATTTGGTATTTGAACACCACTGTCCTTCCAAACTGTACTGTCTTACTGTTCTGCCCTCATGTGAAACCAACTTAAGAACCAAGCTACTCGCTTATGGCTCCTACACACTGAGCCAGCAGGCAAAAAGAGCGCCATTACCCCGTGCGCTTAGCAATTAGTATTGTAAATAGGCCTTAGCCTTAAAGGCCGCCAAATCTGAATACGCTTTATAGCTGTATCTAATAAAATATTACTTTGACACATTGATTGGCTGCGCACCGTTGCTTGATGTGTTAAATGGTAACCACATCTACAAGTAAACAAGTCTCGTGTCATACGAATGTATTAATTTCCTTCAGGCAAGGTGAACTCCCTGTTTGGCCTGGCGGAGGCCATGATGCCGCTGGTGTACGGACCCCTTTACTCCCAGGTGTATACGGCGACTCTAGATGTGTTGCCTGGAGCTATATTCTTGTTAGGATCAGTACTTATACTTCCAGCTATCGCGATATTTGTGTAAGTGCAATCATTAGGCATTAACAAAGATGGCTCCTTGAAATTATAGGGTCTGTTCTTGCCCCTAGTCCTTGTGTGTAGGTAGTACCTTGTACTATTATTTATTCTGTGGTAGTACTTATGTAAGCCGAGTCATTGCAAATTGAATTTCCTTTTATTTCTTTTAAAAAATAGTATATTATGCATCTTACACGGGTGGACTTACCAGAGGCGGTTTATTTATTTTATGTTGCGTTTAAAATGTTTTTTTTTATTAATTAAAAAATAAGTGTTCTTTTATTGACAAAAATATGCAGTAGTACCAGGGGTAAAATTAATTGCCCGTAGTACTACCAGTCACGCGAGTAGTACCACGACCAAAAAAAAAACCCGTAGTACTACTGGTAGTACCAACGGTAGTACCAGGGGCAAGAGCAGGATAGGGTTGATACAGTTACAGCTATATTATTACTATATTTTTTCAGGTGGCTGTATTATGAACAGAAAAAGGATAAAATTAGCGAAGACCTAGAAGAGAATGTTACCGAAAAACCAATAAAGGGCGATAATCTTGAAGAGGCGTCTTTAAACAAACGTTAACGCTTCGGCCACGACATCACCGCGAGCGCGATTCGGCAACCACTGCGCGGTCGCGACGACAAGCTGAAAGGCCGACATCGAGACAGAGCGCAGTGGTTGCCGAGACACAAGACGCAGAACGCGCGTGCTGTGATGTCGTGGCCGAGTGGTAAGAAGCCAAGCAGGAAAAAAGATCCCAATAACCATTTTAATGGATATCAAATAATATACTAGAAAAAATACGACTCGCACCAGATCATGTTCTCGGACGGGAATCGAACCCGCGACCTTTAGATATCCGGTCCAATGCTCTGACCGCTGAGCTACCGAGTCACATATTAAATGGATTTCAGAGTTAAATTGACATTAAGATGTTTGCTATGTTTTAAACGTTTTATTTCTGTAGAATCAATACATGCTTTGTTCAAGATCATTAAATTGCTCAAGCATCAGTTCTTGCTGTGTATGTGTAGTTATCATTTTCATGTGATTTTTACACAGCTAATAACAGAATCAATGCGATTGACAAAAAAATGTCGCGGTTTTCCGTATTGTATTTTGAATGCAAGCTGTCGCCGATTATTGGAAAAGCATTTGGATCTTTTTCGGTTTGGGCACAAAATGACAAAACGATTGCTGCTCGATATATAACGGTATTTACGACTTTTGTAATGTAAATAATTTGAAAGAACCCATTTTAAATTTGCTGTAGTTCAGGTTTTGGAAATTACGAATTGAGTTAAATAGTATTAGAAAAAATCGACTCACCTGTAACCGTCCCGTCGGAGGTGCTACGGGTGAGTCGATTTTTTCTAGTATTTTTTCTAATAGTATTTAACTTAATATGAAAATAGCATTATGGATGCGAAAAATCTAAATTTAATAATTACGAATTAGTTTTGGTTTTAAAACTGTAGTATGATGTTTGCACTTGATGTAGGTATAGATTGTGCTAGTATTGTGATTGTAGAACAATGATAGTGTAGCATAAAAAAATACTTAATAATTTTCCAATGAACATCATAACTTCTGTAATTTAAAAGATTCACCAGTTGCTTGAAAGCATCGAATTATGTTCATGACGGCCAGCTAACAGTAATGTAATAAAATCCTCAGAAGTGTTAAAGCACAAAAGTTTTATAACATTGTCATTACTTTAGTACGGAAAATTCAACTTCTTTAAAATACTAAGTTCAAATTAGTAATACATTAGAAAAATAAAGTACAAAAAATATAAAAAAATGCATCATCCATCACCGTATTATAAAATGCTATTAAGTAAGTTCGTTTGTTTGTTATATAGCGATTTATCGACACTGAACTATCAAAACCCATTGTCTTTTAACAGTTAAAAGCGATAAGAGGCTATATCATATCGCGTTTTATGTCATGCTGGGGGGCTGGTAAGGCTGTTTAAAGACTCCTTGAGATGATCGAATTTTAATGTCACTAAAGGTGACGCCGCGAACAAATGCTCCAATCGAAAGTGAGCATTAGATCAATCTCAGTAGCCATTTGACCGCCCGGGCGTAACGATGCCTAAATGTGCTGTGAATTTGTGCAAAAAATTATTTAAAAAAAATATGAAAGATGAATATACATACATACCGGTCAAAATATAATTTTGAAGTTGTATGAAAAGTAATTTGATAAACGGGAATATTTTAAATTTGTATACACGACGGCACTGACTATACATGTTGACCTTGAGATCACCTTTATGCTCTACGTAATAAAAGCTGTTTTCGCAGTTTAACTGTATAACCTGACGTGCTGTCGAGTGTACATCGTACTACGATATTATTACGTCATCTGAATGACATGCTAACAAATACATAATAAAACTAATAAACTCGTGTATTGGTAGAGCACTTTAAAAGTTATTACTGTAATGTAGAAAACCTTGTTTTAATCTAAGAATAAACACATTCTAATCATAATATAGTCCTTACAGCGCGATGTTTGTGTCTCATTTAATTGCAGATACGTAATGTTCTGCTTGTGCGCAAATAAGATATCACTACTGTAGTTCATAAGTAAAGTTTGCTTGAATAAATTATAAATAAACATTGTTTGATATTTGTTTTATATAACCCTTATGGCGTGTCTCCTGCGCCTAAAAATAACAAAACAAACTTACAAAACATATTATCAAAACATGTTAGCAAAACATGGCAGTCTCCTGCACTTTTAAACACGAACAAACATCAACCTACTTGATAAAGTGACTTCGGACGAAAGACGTACTCGAAATGAACCCGCAGGCGAACACGGGGATGTTTTCCGCTCGCCTCGGATAACATGTTTGCTTGTTTCAGCTAACAAAACAGTTAAGCCACGCCCATATTTTATTAGATGTTTGATGTTAGGTGTTAGAAAACACAAAACAGTGTCGCAGGAGACACAGCTTTAGAGTAGTGAATCCTCACAATGGAGGTGTTTGATAATAATTTCAGCAACATGTTATGATATTTTTATATTTATTTTTTAAACTTATTAAACAACACTCTTGTTACACCATATTGCTTGATCGGGGCAGGCATCAATAAAGCTTATTAGACTAGAGAAGAGATAATGATTTGACTGCGTTATTGCTAAAATAGCTGAATGTTATTTAATTTAAAAATTATCTTTTTTTTATTAATTATTATACATTAGGAGCTCAGTGACCCAGTAGTATAGCGCCTGGCCCAGCGATTGCGGAGGTTAAGCATGTTTCGCAAGGGTCGGTCATGGGATGAGTGACCAAAAATTTATTATATCGAGTTCCTCAGTGCTTCGGAAGGCACGTTAAGCCGTTGGTCCTGGCTGCATTTGCAGTGGTTAGCACCCACCAATCCGCATTGGGCCCGCGTGGTAGGTTATGGCCCATCCTCCTTATCCACCCATAAGGAAGGCCTTTGCCTCATCACTGGAGACATTAAAAATGGCTGATGTGTCAAAAACGGCCACTTTTAGCAGTTTTTCTATCAACTTCTAGAAATGACTACGAGGGAATGTAATGATACCTACCTTCTAAAAATACTAGAGTATGGGTCTTCGACATTCACCCCGGCAGCGGCGCCACTTTCGATCTGGGTACCGTCTAAGTGTTAAATTAAAAAAAACTCTGCTCCCTAGTGTCCCTAGTGTCATAAAAGGGAGCGTGGCACATGTTCTAATAGTAGTTTTGGCTGTACACGTGTATTTGTCAGTCAGTGATACGAACTATAATTCTGGTGGTATCGTAGGTTGGTGCCGCGCATGCGTAAGTGGACAAGTTTGAGCTCCCGCTGTTGAATAATTCTGAGAGATGCAGTGACGAAGTTATCCAAATCCCGTGACTTCGTCCGCGATTATAATGAGTACGGCACTCGTTTGAATAGCTGGTGGGTATGGTGAGACTCGAGATTGAAAAGACTGAATTGAGTTTACTTTGCTTTAGGTATACATAGTATTTGTGCCACATCATGTTCAATGTTGAAGATGAGATTGAAGAACGCATGAAACTAATTAAATTAATTGTATAATAATTGAAGCTATGCTTGCTGTTAATTACTTATACAACTTGTACTTGTTTCATTCTTTGTAATTTAGTCAACTTTGCTTTTTATATAATACCAAATAATATACTAGAAAAAATACAACTCGCACCAGATCATGTTCTCGGACGGGAATCGAACCCGCGACCTTTGGATATCCGGTCCAATGCTCTGACCGCTGAGCTACCGAGTCACTAGTGGGAACGTCGAATTTCTCCTAGTATATCAACTCTTACGCTGCAAGCCAGCGCCATCTCACCATTGTACAAGGAATTACCTCGACATCTACTAAATACCTTTCCAGATATTTTTAAACAATTGATTAAGATGAGAAAGCTACATAATTTTTAAATTTTTGAGATTTTAGCATTCACAATGCTATTTTATATAATACCAAATAATATACTAGAAAAAATACGACTCGCACCTTATCATGTTCTCGGACCGGAATCGAACCCGCGACCTTTGGATATCCGGTCCAATGCTCTGACCGCTGAGCTACCGAGTCACTAGTGGGAACGTCGAATTTCTCCTAGTATATCAACTCTTACGCTGCTTTTCTTTTTATATTTAGGTTTTTGAGTTATTTTTGATCACTTAGCCCTTTAAATATTTTGATTGATGGTGTCGTTTGAATCAGAATCCGATCTAATATAGCTATATCTTCTCTCTCGTCATCTCGATCGTTCTTTTATCGTTTTTCCATATCGTTTCATAATCGTTAAGCCACAAACCCTCCCCATATATGTAGGGACTAGGAAGAGAGTTCGGCGCCTGAAAGTTGTCGGGATTAATTCCGCCCAGCAAAACAACCGCCCGAATTTATAATTATACGTTACGCCAACCATTATTTAGATTTAAGCAAATCAGACCGAGCAAAACATTGCTTTTCACTTACACTCGTGTCATTTGTCTCTGGAGTTTTTGGTCTTGCGAAGTTTTGAGTATCTCCAGTAAGGGTGCTGGTACACTTATGGTCGTGACTTATTTTTCTACCTTACGACCGACAGACTAGCTACTCTACTGATAAGCTGTGTATTCACGGTAAAGATGTGTCAACACTGATGATTTTACTGTTGGTAAAACTGTTTTCAGACGGTAGCTTGCAAAGGTTTGATAAACTGTCGCAAGTGCACTGGGAAACTAATGGTGCCAAAAACTATTAGGTCCTTACCAACGAGTATGAAATTGGAGTTTTGTATGTGGATTTTTTAACAAATTGCATTTTCCATACTAGTATTTCCATAATTAATTTAATAACCGTGAACACAATTGTAACAAAAAAACCTTTTATGTACAAACGTTTTAACTTTAAGCTTACTAAAGCAACATAACTTAAGCGAAAAAAATAAGTTTTGGCTAAGTTACAACGGAAGAGTTGGTAATTTTCGCAACAAAAATAGGAGTCACTTTCATGGTATTTTTTTAATGCTAATAAAGCAAAATAAATAGACTTTAATGATGCTGATAGTTGACGGCTATAATTTGATGTAATGTCCAGCAACTGATAAATATTTTAAATCACAGAAGTTATGAGGTTCTCTGTGTGTGGGAAAAAACAACCAATTTCATAGGTAAGGACCCAATATTAGGGGTTTAAGTCTTAGAGCATTAAGAAAGGGAGATGCCAACAGCACTCTTCTACACTAGATTTTGTTCACCGATTTTGGAGGGGGACGAGGTAAACACGCACAGCACACAACTTCATATTCACGCACACTCTTGTAGAAAAAAGTCTTGTTGTTACACACGCACACAAAAACAAAATCCCACACAGTTATAATTGTGGGTGGTCAAATTTGGAACTAACAATCTCAGTACAAATTCTGACAGATCACGCTACGGCAGCGCCAAACTTAACAACAACAGCTAGTGATGTGCCGTCAAAAGACCGATGAAATTGAATGATTGGAAGATGAGTGATTGATTACGAACAAGATTATGTTAAATGGTTTTCATTTGATTTTGTGATATACACCAACAATCAATAAAATGCGCTTATAATTAAATGTTCAACATACATTTTTTATTTATTTATTAATTTTTTGTTTAATACAAAGTAAAACATACAATTTATAGAAAAACCCAGCGACTAAAACGTAAAACCCGATTAGGTTTGTCCAGTCACTACGTATTCGTCAAAATAGATAGTCGGTATACAACTAAGCAGTATTGAAAAGAAAAAACAAATTGCTTCATTCTTATGAATAAAAAAAAAATATGTATACACCATGTTACAAAATACCCCTTATGCCGAATATGGTATATAGGGACCATCAAACTAAACTCTCAAATCGCGAAATAAAAAACAGCTGTTTCATACATTTTGATCTGATTTGATTTCGCGATTTCAGTTTGATAGTCCCTATCTACCATATTCGGCATTAGAGGTACTTTTGTAACACGTTGTATACATATATATATTATTTTAAGGTCTTAAAAAATACTTAATAAACACAATATTTGATCGTAAATGCGTGTGCACAGGAGGATGTTAAGAAAAAGCTGACTATTGTTTTAATACGAGAAATTCTAAAGCAAATTTTTGGTAGAACAATAAATTTTGAGTTTTTGCTCCACACTTTTGTGTTTGCGGTCATCCAGAATAACCTATAATTCTTTAGGTAGATTGTTAATTATGACAGGAAGAAGACAAGTAAATTTTCTCTTTCCGTAAAAGTTATTTGAGCGGCCCTTGAGAAGTTTCTTCTGCGTAATCTGTCTTGTTTGTATTCTATGATTAATCCTCGGCAAAGAAGCAACGTTATCGAGTTGTTCAGTTATAATTGCGTAACTCACTTTGTCATGAACCGATATGACTTTGCATTACCTAAAGAGTTCGTCATACTTATCTTTATAGATACGATTTACTTTCTTACTAACTATAAGCTTTAATATTCGTAATTGTAGATTATACATTTTCTCTAAGTAGGTTGAATTGTGCGTCCATAGCTTGAAATTCCATATGAAATTATAGGATCTACCAAGGATTTGTACAGGATTAATAGAACTTAGAACGGTATTTTATTTTTGATTATGACAAATTTAGCTAACAGAGCACGAAGTTATGGCACACAGTTTCGATATGAGGACCCCAGTTGTGGCGGTTGTCAATTGATAGGCCTAAATACTTTTGCTGTTGCACCGTTTCTATTGGTTTGCATTGGCAAGATGATACTTTATTGTGCATACAATCGTGATTGTGTATTACTATTGAAACGTCGTGGTCTCTACAATACGAGTTGTTAATAAAACATAATAGTACGTACAAAAAAGGGAAATAAAATAATAAATGCTTGGAAAACAAGTGATTTGTGTTTCATTTTTATTAGGTATTATTAAATTTTTGTATACATGTTCTGCCAAAACATGATTAGTTCGTTCCGATGCCAAGGTAGGCTTTATCCAGAAGCCTTGTGTAGATGTGCTGGAAGGCTCACAGCTCCGCTTTTCAAGCCAAAATATAAGCAGTAGTGAATGCTTGCAGCCACCTTAAAATGAAAAAGTTGGTATGATAATATGTTAATACCCATAATCTACAAATAAATATGTATTGGTTGAATTGTAAACCTCCTTTTTGGTAGTTAGTAATTTTTTGCAAGGAAAGTTTAAGTAAACAAAAGTTTTGAAATTTCTTACCTGCAGAAGCTGCACAATCGGAACAATTTGACTTGAGGATCTCGGCATCAGTTTCCTTTATATTGGTTACTGATTTTGGTGTCCTATGCTCGGGCTTTGACAGGACTGATTTATAAGATTCTCTCCACTTCTACATAACCGACAGACAGCCGAGGACTAGTAACTATCCCGGGATGACCTAAAAGAAAGAGAGGATTAAAAAAGGAGAACATCACACCCGTAAAAAAGTGTCTCCAATTAATACTATGTATAGATTTTGCAAAAAAGTCAATACCAACCTATTACATATTAAATATAAAAAATAATATTTGACAATTTATGTGCTGGTCTGATCACAACAAAATAATAGTTAAAACTTATTCACTTGCTCATTCATTCGTTCTTAGAGCATAAGCATTCGTTCTCTTTGTCGCAGCACTACGACTTTTATTATGGTATTCGACATGTGTTTGGTATCGTTTTGCTATCGCAATGTCGTCATTATCTTACACAAACAAAGTGCGTTTTCTTCGTAATTATATTATAGTTTGGTAATAAAATTATACTTACGTGTGACAGAAAATCCCGTTCTTAGTAAAATTTGAATTTTCAGATCGTCTTTTGCACGAAAACACTGCACAATTCACCATTTAACCATTAAAACTGTACCATGTAAACTTTGTGGAAATAAACAATTTATTATTTATTTATTATTTATTATTTTTGCGGAGCTGCGATCGGTGACATGTGTTCTTACAAAATGACGGGTGTTCGAGACCAACTAGTTTTTATAAACTGTCACGATCAAATTGGTCATGTACTTTGGTGAAAGGGGAACGTGTATTTGCCATCTCCCGTTCTTAATGCTCTAAGGTTTAAGTATTAATATTTATTGAATATTTACAAAATTCACAAATCGGCAATTTAATAATATTGAAAATAATAATATTAATATTATGAAATTTCCGTTTTGTAAATTTTCAAAAATTTACATTTTCCATACTAACATGGTCTTAATTTATTCAACAACCATGAACGATAAAAATATTTTAAAACTTTTATGCACAAATGTTAAAAGACTCGGTTAACTCTTTTTATGCTATTGCGTCATTTTGCGAGAATTGTTATGACACTCTTGCTAATATTATCGTATAGCTCATTTGTATTCTTCAGATTTTTAATCTTTTTGTAAATAGTTGAAAGCATAATTACTAAACTAGCTGATGCCCGCGACTTCATCCGAGCGTAATTCGGTTTTATTACTTATGTAAGTGATAAAACCGAATTACGGGTATGTACCCTTGTAAACAAATAACTGTATAAGTACTTTAGCAAGCTTTATTATGTTTAATAATTAATTTAATTATTCATTATGTTATACGATATTGTATTCTCGTTAATGGATTCCGATGATGAATTTAATCTGTAGTTCTGAATGTCATTAAATCCGTCAAGTAAAAAAGTCGGTCTATGTTTTCAGATCGGTTTTTGTAAAAATAAGATATAAAAACGTGTATTGCTGTAATTGATTATAGTTCAAAAGTATATGGCGTGTGTTTTACTTCCTGAGTTACAATATTAGCGTACACCCTTGTTAGGGTTCCGGATCTAGGACTCATCCACCTTTGGCCGTTTCGCCTCTAACTAAACACTTTGGAACACAAATTGGCATGCAATTAAAATTGAATACTACAAAGAATATTTTTTCTAGTATATTATTTGGTATTATATAAAAATAGCATTGTGAATGCTAAAATCTCAAAATTTAAAAATTATGTAGCTTTCTCATTTTAATCAATTGTTTAAAAATATCTGGAAAGGTATTCAGTTGATGTCCAGGTAATTCCTTCTACATTGTTAAGATGGCGCTGGCTTGCAGCGTAAGAGTTGATATACTAGGAGAAATTCGACGTTCCCACTAGTGACTCGGTAGCTCAGCGGTCAGAGCATTGGACCGGATATTCAAAGGTCCCGTCCGAGAACATGATCTGGTGCGAGTCGTATTTTTTCTAGTATATTATTTGGTATAATATTAATTAAATAAAAATACTTCAGTGTAGCATCAACTTAATGCCTTTATTTTCCACACTCAAAGAAGCCTCGATTCATGTCATCACTAATTGTAATGAGCGCCTAAGCATCAGTCAGTTAATGAATCTCAGAATCCACTGAGATTTTACCAGACATTTATTATACAGACTGTAACTAATTTAATTATCTCGGTACAATTAATCTTTATGATTCACGATATTATTTGGTAATACCCTTAGACTGGCATTTAAGCAATTAAAAGATACGTTTCATAAATATATTAAGAGAATTAATATCTTCATCTGGTTAACAAAAGTCGGTGACTACTTTAGTACTATATCATAGCAACTAGCGGGTGTTTGTTTCACAGTTTCAAAACGTTTGACAAAAATGTTATATATAACAGTTCTAATTATAGTTTTGTTTAGTTCAGATGTTTTGCTGGCTGTATCATGTCATGATGACGCCCAACATCTCCGGTGATAACGAAATTGCTCGTCCCCGAGGCTTATACAACGTGTTACAAAAGTACCCCTAATGCCGAATATAATATATAGGGACCATCAAACTGAACAACTTTTACTATGGGACTTACTCTGAAATCGCGAAAAGAAAAAACCAGCTGTTTCATACATATAATACCAAATAATATACTAGAAAAAATACGAGTCGCACCAGATCATGTTCTCGGACGGGAATCGAACCCGCGACCTTTGGATATCCGGTCCAATGCTCTGACCGCTGAGCTACCGAGTCACTAGTGGGAACGTCGAATTTCTCCTAGTATATCAACTCTTACGCTGCAAGCCAGCGCCATCTCACCATTGTTTCATACATTTTGATATTTTCGTAATTATTTTTTGTATGAAACAGCTGATTTTTTTTTCGAGATTTTAAAGTTGGTCCCATAGTAAAAGTTGTTCAGTTTGATGGTCCTTATCTACCATATTCGGCATTAGGGGTACTTTTGTAACATGTTGTATTGTGATCCCAAAACTGAAACGTGAACTGAAAAAGGGGGGCCTTAATTCAATGCAAAACGCACACGGGACCCCCGCCGCCGCGCCGTCCGTCGTAAATCTCATTTTAAGTGGACATCGCTTCGTACCTGCGTGCATGTTCTGCCCTATTTGTTTCTATTTTACGATGCAGCAGCGCAGATTGAGTGCTCTATGTGAATTGTAGAGCGACGAGCTAAATACAAGGTACTAGGTAGAGCTTTAATATGCTTTACCATGAGCTTTTAGCAGGTACCTATGCGCATTAGGTACCATTACTTAAATAGATTGAACTTCAGTAAATCGGGAAATCGACGGAAATCGAATACGCGGGCAGCGTAAGAGTGGGATTTTTTTTAGTATACTATAAGAAATTCGACGATGCTACTAGTGACACGGTAGCTCAGCGGTAAAAGCATTGGACCGGAGAATCCAAAGGTCGCGGGTTCGATTCCCGTCAGAGAATATGATCTAGTGCGAGTCGTATTTTTTTTAAGTATATTATTTATGCGTCATGCTCGTGAACGGGTGCTGCCAGTGGGAATGGGTCTGCTTCTGACTACTTGTATTAAGGACGTCGCATACATATATATATATAAATGTTTAATATTATCTATATGTATGGCACTTCTTACCCAAAAGATAAAATTCATAACTACTACCTTGTTTTGGAATTTTTTTTTTTTTATTGCAATCTTTCACTTTCTATAGGCCTATGATAAGCTTTTGGATATAAGTTTTCAATTCGATGCCTTAACACGGGTAGCCTAAGTATGTCATGCTCTCTTTAATCATTTCTATGGTGGTGTCGTGTGAGGCGGGTCGTTACGTTCCCTCAAATATGGTTGAGCGAAGCGATGGCTGGTTCATGCGTCATGCTCGTGAACGGGTGCTGCCAGTGGGAATGGGTCTGCTTCTGCCTACTTGTCTTAACGTTTATTGAATTGTATGAATAGATATATATATATTTTTTTTTTGTAATAGCCTAGGCTGAGCCTTAAATTTTGAATTAAGCTTGACACCTGTAATTTGATTCAGTAGAAATGAGCTAATTAAATAATGTTATTTATTTATGAATCTATGTTAATGGTAACATGTATGAATACTTTGAATGTAATGTCTGGAAACGATATACATATTTGTAAATATCGTTCCTTCTAATAAAGCTGATAAGTTTTTTGCGCCCATTTTTCTTGTCAGCTAAAAGACGTCATAATGGGTGGTAGGATAAAAGAATTGACGATTTAAAAATGCTTGTTATGTGAGCTTATTTGAATAAAGAATTTTTCAATTTCAATTTCAATTTCAATTTCAATTTCAATTTCAATTAGTATTGTATAATAAATAGCATTGTGAATGATAAAATTTCAAATTTGCAACTTAGTAATGATTCTATTGGCTAAGTAATAAAACATCACTCAATTTTCGAGATGGGTGAATTGCATACACACAAGGGATAACTGAATTTTTAGCTAACTTAAATTGAACTTCAGTTAGCTAAAATACATATTTTCTATTCTATGGCCTATTTCAACGCAATAGCTTCGAAATAGTAAATTGTTATACAAGGGTCGAAAGAAAGAGACGTCTGTATACGGGATGGTTAGTTTGAGTATGAAATTGATGACTCGCCCGTGTACTTGTATTATTATTATTACTTGAATTGAATTGAATTGAATTGTATTCTGTGCCCGTGTTAAGCACTCTACTTTTCATTTCGAATCAGGAAAGTTAAAGAATAGTAATATTTTTTCCACCCTAGGGTGGAGAGCAGTGTTTTCCACCCGCTGCTTGGTTTAAATATAGGTACACATAACTTTCCGAGTATGATAAATGAAATATGAATCACTTGTACTGGCTTTTAAAAATCATAAATATTATCTCCTTAACATTTAGAGCAATCTCAGACCCCGCATCCATCTCGATGAACATCACCTAAATTATTTTATTAATGAGCCAGTGTTGTTCTGAAATTAATGTTAACATTTCGCGTGGCTTTAGACATTGACAATAATCGTTTGTTTCATCAAATAAAATAATAATAATATAGTTACATCAATTAGTTGATTACTAGACGTATTAAATTGGTTAACACTAGCGTAGTGGGTAGAGGGGTAATCGTGAATTACCCGTTCACCCACCAGTGGGAAAGTCCAGTGGGTGGACGGGTCGGGAAGGAAAATAGTAAGTCTAACATAGACTACAGCCATGGATGAAAAAAGTGTGCATTTATTTTACAAAATTAAAGCTACAGTTCAATCCTCATGTCCATTTTAATGGACTCAATAAATTTAAAAAAGTATAAATCGATTTTGTTTAACAAAAGTACTTAAATTAGGCCACCAATGTGCAGTAAATTAACAGTAATATTTTTTAACACAATCTTGTAATTCAGGTCCTAAATCATGGGACCACGAGAAAACAGGGGGTCTGAAGGGGTTACCATAAAGCTAGGTGGGGCGCATAGGGTAAAAGGTTGGGAACCCCTGATTTAGAGCACTCGAAATAAATACACATTAATTTAAATATTTTATAATCCACGCACGTCTTTTTTATTTACATACGTATTATCTATCCACAAAAAACAACATCCTTAAAAGTATCAAATGCTAAGTATAACATATTATTATAATAAAATAATGAAAATTAAATAAAATTGATCAATTTAGAATTTTCAAGTAACTTAAAGGTTTAGGTTCCGATCGCATTATTATGACCTTACTGACAAAGCGAAAAATTTATAACGAAACGCGTGAGTAGCGTGAGTAAAATCGCGTCTCTAAACACACAACATTTCCCTGTACCACTATGACGTGTAGTACTAGTCGTCAATTGTCTGCATTCATCACCGAAAGTCACGCCAAAACGATGACAATACTATTAAAACACCATTGAGACACGATTATTCCGTTAACAAAGCAAAATCGAGGCCCTGAAACGTTGTCAATTCAAATAAGTATCTTTATAATTACTACGAAAATAATTTAATTTCTTTTCTCGTCCTCCTGTTTCACTTCAACTATCAAATAACAACTTGTATTATCTAATTAAACTACCCTGTTCCAATAAAAAACAATTTGGATTATAGGTACTAATTAATGAGTATCGCAGTCAAAATATTTATATTAACATTATCATTATTCAGGTATTAACAATCTATATTACAAAATGATTATTCCTGGCCTATAGCTAGCAAGGACATTAGAAAATCATGAATACGAACAGACTTTTTAGACTACGGTTCTCAAACTATATTGTTAAAATAAATCACATTATTATTAACGTACTTAGCAGGATTGAAATTAATACGATTTTTTAAAGCTATAGTCGTAAACTTAAACGACCCTACCACATAAGTTTTTAAAACACTGTTCAACAAGTGTTTAACTTAGACACTGTTTAAATGTGATGTTGTCATTTTGTGACAATATTGTTCAAAAGAGACGGCATCACATTTAAACAATGTCTAAATTAAACAGTGTTTCAAAATATTTCGCGGTAAGACAAAAAATGTTGAAAATAAATTCTGATTAACCCCCAAATCGAGGTAAGTTTTCAAAACTATACGTAACTAAAAAGTTTTTATTTTTTAAATACACACATAGTTGGCCTTAGAATTAATAGCAGAACTGAGCAGATTAATACTTTGTCACACCAGCTATAGAGGATGTTCAGTAAGTTGCAAGCCTAATTGGCGCAACATGGTATTAGTTGAAGTGTTCAGCTACTTCTGAGAGGTTACCTAAATGACACTAGTAATGCAACCACGCAGTCATAAAAATATCTTTAGTATTCAATCATCATAAATATGAAACGACAAAAACATCTTTATCATTGTTGCAGTTGTAATAAGTAGACGCCGTATACGGTGCGTCTAAGGCTGGCCCCAGACCTACCGGTTTCATTTCTTTGCTTTGCTGTTTTAATTGAACAAGGGCTACTAGCTAACGTATCGAACTTCGGAAAGTCTGCGGGGCTTCAACTTAAAACAGATAAATCGAAGTAAGAAGTTTCGTATTGTAGTTATTTAAAAGATATCGATGTTCGTGTGAAATCATAAATTAGAGTTCGCCATTTTGGCCCGATTGGGTTCGATTTATCTGTTTCAATTAGAAGCCCGGCAGACTTTCCGAAGTTCGGTGCGTTAGCTGGTAGCCCTGTTCAACTAAAACAGTAAAGCAAAGAAATGAAACCGGTAGGTCTGGGGCTAGCCTAACAGTGTCTCACACGGGCCACTGACCACAACCACAAAACGCCGCCGGCATTTGTGGCTGTGGCGTGTGGCCCCCGTCCGGGGCAGTAGTCCAACTGCTCTGTCTAACCAGTTGGACTACGGGCCTTTACTAGAGGTTGGCCCGTACGCGGGCCAATTATTCCCAGGAGTCCCCTCTAACACTGTCCCCCGCGGTGACAACTGGGATTTTTTTTCCTAGACGTCACGGGGGTGACAATTTTTTCCCAAATGTTCCCTTTAAATTTGTGCCAGAGGAGACAACTGGTACTTTTTTCCTAATGGCAGGCTTACAGCAGATTTTTGAAATATTTCTATGACTTGATGCTATGATTTTTGAATTTTGATCTATGAAGCTACGCAGCAATGATTGGAGGATCGCTTGGTAAAGGTGGAGCTGGAGGGTCACCCACATTCAATCTCTTCTCCTTCCTGTCTTGCTTGTGTTCGTAATAGAACCATCTAGAAGAAAATACAATGTTAGGCATTGACGTGTCTCTTATATATACAATGCTTACTCAATCTATACTTATATCAATTAGGGGTTTAAGTATGAAATTGCCGTTTTGTATGGAGAGTTTTAAAGAATACGAATATTCCATTCTAACATTTTATTAATTTATTTAACAACCTATGTTATGAACGCTGTGTTTTAAAACTTTAATGCACTAATGTCTAAACACTAAGATAACGTATGCCACTTAGGTTACGCGAAAAAAATAAGTATCGACTAAGAAAGAAGAGGTCCTTTCTGCTAATATAAAAAGGAGTTACTAATAATAAAAAGTTCAGGAAAGAATATCAGAAATATTTTTATTGCTGACAGTTGGCCGTCATGATCATAATTCGAAATAAACAACCGAAGCACCTTTAATATCATAAAAGATACGAGAGTCTCTGTGTGTGAGAAAAAAATGGCAATTTCATACTTTAACTCCTACTATTTTACAATAAATACTATCGTGCTTGTTTGTCAACCTCCTAGGATAGAACGCCTTTGTCTGGCTTGCCAGCTCAGAACTAAGTTAATTTTCCGCTGGGCCAGGGCAGAAAATCAATTGACCGATTTCTCTACATATTGTATCGGATTTGGGGGCTATGGTACCGTCAGTGTGATTTCCAAAAGCTAGGAAATAGCAACATTCGGGATTGTAACAATGTTTGTCCTATGTAGTCTGAATTGACTGAGGTTCGAAAGTCTGGAACGGGTGGTAGGAAAATATAGACGATTGAAAAGTGTTTAATTACTAAGTTTATTTGAATAAAGTTATTTTTGACCTGACTTGTTTGTACAAAAAGAAAGATGTCCACTAGGTACCTACGGACAGTTCAAGAATGACTGAATTCTCTTTGCCTAAACGCTTTTGTATATCTTTATCATTATCAAGATCAGCTATGTGTGAAAAACCAGTTGTATTTTTTAATTTCAATAAAAGGTTGGGTGGAGAGTGTTTATTTAATAGGACAAGAAAGGATAAACGGACTTATATCATCAAATTAACATACATAAATATGCCGATAGAGGGCAGTGTCGCCACCACGCTCATGAGGAACGCTGCCCCCGGAAGCACCTGCAGGGTGAGTAGGTACACTCGGGAGTACAGCGGCACGAATATCAGCGGCATGGTTGTTTCTGCCACCCCGAACAATGAGAACACTTTACCTGAAAGAAAGACAAATTAAAATGACGAAGTTGCCATGATGATGATCATCAGCCATTTTTACCGACTTCAAAAGGAGGGAGGTACTCAATTCGACCCGTATTTATTTTGTTTTTTGTATCGATTACTCTGGCATTGGTGGGCCGATTTTAATAATTGTTTTTTTGTACGATTGTGTATAATTTCAATTAAATGGTTTTTAATGTCCCCACTGTTGGGGCACAGGCCTTCTTTATGAGTGTATAAGGGGAATGGGCCATGACCCACCACGCGGGCCCAAAGCGGATTGGTGGGTGCTAACGACTGCAAATGTAGCCGGGACCAACGGCTTAACGTGCCTTCCGAAGCACGCAGGAGCTCGAGATAATACATTTTTGGTCACCCATCATTTACGAAAGTTGCTTAACCTCCGCAATCGATGAGCCAGGCGCTATACCACTGCGCCACCGAGCGCCAATGTTGCCATACTTATGATTATTTTAGTTGGAGGATGGGTTGGGTGGATTCTCGAAGAAGAGCTTCTATCAAATAGCTTTAACATTACGGCTGTTTTTTGGATGACATTTTATTTTTTTACAAACTTCATGCAAATTAATTCCAGTAATGTAGGCAACTGAGGAAGTTTACAAATAAACTTTTGTTTAAGTATATGAAGCGTCATCAGATATTTTTTTTTGAGAATTAATACAGCCGAGTCGTAGTTGACGCATGTGCCTAACATTTACTTACAAAGCTGAAAACTTTTTGACGGAGTAATTGTGTCGATTAGGTATTACTAGTTTTAGTTAATTCAATGAATTCATGTAACAAGGGTTAAAAATCAGAATGAAAATGAAAAAAAAGGTATAAAAATCGGATTATAACTAAAAATAAACTGATTAGAAAAAAACATAAGGACTAAAAAGTTTATAATAATTTCTTCCCTAAAGATTTATTTCCGTTAAGATATTTTTTCCGTAAAGATTTTCCCCTTTGCTTTCCTAACATTTATTTTTCTTTTTAATAATTTTTTTTTCGAAGCTCCGACATAGTAGTGAAAATACAAGGGCTCGATCACAATTTTGGATTTTTTTAAACTTCCACATAGTTTTCAAGTTCGTAATTTAAAGCATTATTTTAAACTGCCACATGTTTTTCAAGGTTAAGGTCGCAAAAATGTATGATTAACAGGCCCAGTGCGTCCTGACGCACAAGAAATCAAAACTCCTTGAATTATTTCCTGCTAGAGTGGAGTATACCGACCTGACTACTGGACTATTTGTGAACAAATAAAGAAACGAAGAAATTAGACCTAATAAAAACGTGTTGAAATGAAATGAAAATTGGAAGTTACAAAAAACATTTTGTTCCCTTTTGAATCATTTGCAGTTAAAGTTAAATCACAACTTTTTTACTTTTTTGGTATTCAGTTACATTTCCCATCCCTATATGGTTCATTAAAAAGCCGTAAGCCGTAGATAAGAAAATCTACGTATATCACTCAAATATGGAGTGGACCCTCATTTTATGGAACTGTTCAGGAAAGTTGATCGGAATCGCGCGATGGCAATAGAGATACATAGAGTGCTTACCTAGCTCTTGATATGACACCAATTTTGACGCGATGGACCGTAATGCAATCGCTGTTGTCCCGTTCAGAATTTCAACAAGAGGAGCTGAAAAGTGAAGATTATTTAGGTATTTTTAATTTAAGAGAAAAACATCTGAAAATACAGGAGCAAGTCTTCTTAAATTGGCAGGTTTTTTGTAACAAATCATTTTAGAGTAACTTTTGACAAAAATGTCCCTTGTCTTACAGTAAAATTATGACATAGGAATAAAAAGGTGAAACAATAGTTTATATTTAATTATGACGTTAAAAGTTTATTCGTATGGATAAAATAGGAAGAGGTTGATGACGAAATGGAAGGACGTAGTATGGAAATTACTTCAAATATTCCATGTAAAGAAAGAAGGAACTCTACCTACTTCCATTTCCTATTTTTTTTAATATTTGACAACATCACATACATTGCTACGATTCCAAAGTAAGTAGCTAAAGCACTTGTGTTATGGAAATCAGAGACAACGGTGGTATCACAAACACCCAGACCTGAGCCAATATAGAAAAGTTCGTTTTCTAAATTGACACAACCGGGGATCGAACCCGGGACCTCAGAGATGGCGACACCTTGAAAACCGATGTACAAAGCCACTCGACCACGGAGGTCGTCAAAATTAACAATTTCTTCTTATTTTATCCATACGAATTATTAACCGTAATCGGTTTGACTTGAGAGAGTCTGAACTCACACATGTACACTTCGTAGTCGTTCCTCGCAAACGCTATCACCAGAGCGCCGCAGACTTTGCTGATGGAAGAAATGATTCCCAGCACTGAGTCATCCACTTTCAATGTCTTACTAAACACGCCTATTGAGAACAGGGTACCTAGGACAGAAAAGCTTGTAAGTACCCCTTTAGGCTCGTGGACCTACCGATTTGTCCTACTGGTAGGACCACTATATACCACTATGTACTCGTGGTCCTACTGGACTAAGGCTCATTATAAGTATCGATAATTTAGTATCGCTATTTAATTATTATTACAAAATTAAAACTAGACTGAACACAACGTAACGGATGTTACGTGGAAAAAGTCATATTTTCAGATCAATTTAATAAAATCAATTTGGCACAACACATAAAAAAACTTTATCATTCATTTCAATTTATACCCCCAAATAAATCTTTAATTTATTCTTCTGTTACAAAAATTCCCACTCTATTTTACTGCGAACATAAAGGTATCTATGAAAGGTTATTTTTTTTTCTTTACGTTTGTAAAGCGATTCGTTACCAACGTTGGCATAACGAAAACAATATTTGCTTAAAAATATGATTCTTTGAATAAATTGAAATTACTTACCAACTGAATGCGTGATGAGGTTGTATGTTGAAAATATGCTGTATTTCACTTCGTCCCAGTTGAAACGGTAACGGGCAAAGAGGTACATGATACTGAGTTCACCTAAAGAATATAAAACAAAAAAAAAAAAAGTCTATAGAATGACTCGGTAGCATAATTGGTCAGTGCATTAGGCCGGAATCCCAAGGGTGCGGGTTCGAGTCTCGTCTGAGGTGCTAGTATTTATTTTCACAAGACCTTGACTGATTCCTTTTTTTAAGAAATTGGGCTTATTTAAATGAAATAAAATCGACTGGCGGCGCTAGTTGGCTCATGTCAGCCCCTTAATATAAAAATAGCATTGTGAAATGCAAAAAATAATAATTTATTAATTATTAAAATAGAACTTTTGTTCCTATTAAAACAACTACATTTTTTTATACAACCTGGAGACGACAATGCAACAGTAAATTAAGTGTCGTATACAACATGTTACAAAAATACCCCTAATGCCGAATATAGGCTATATAGGGACCATCAAACTAAACAACTTTTACTATGGGACCAACAATGAAATTGCGAAAAAAATCAGCTGTTTCATACAAAAATTAAAATCGAAAATATCAAAAAGTATGAAACAGCTGATTTTTTTCGCATTATCAGAGTTGGTCCCATAGTAAAAGTTGTTCAGTTTGATGGTCCCTATATACCCTATTCGGCTTTAGGGGTATTTTTGTAACATATTTTATATCTAATAACGGTCCCAGTCTGTATAAAAAAGCAATTAAAATTTCCAATAGTTTAGTCCTCGTGGTCCCATTAATGGGACAACATCATGGGACCACGAGAAAACAGGGAGATTGTTCAGTAACTGTTTTCAGTACCTACAGTATTTTTTCCCAGTTTCCTCGTGGTCATACTAGTTTGTCGTACCACGTCCTATTTAGTTTAAAAAAAGTTCGATCGTAGATATTATATTTGATAGTTTCAAAATACTCCTATGAACTAGTATCTCCAATGTTTTCATTTACTGTCGTATTGTCGCAAGTATCGGAGCTCATAAAACCAGTTTGCAGTTTGTGAGCGTCTTTACCGGTTAAATAATTTTGAAAGACGTGGAGTCGTCCATAGAACTAAAAACTAATAATGCACATGAACTGAGGTGTTTTTCGAAAAAAATCCTACTTCACTAGTCTTCACGAAGTATACGTCAATTGCAACGCATTAGGGCTGCGACCTCCGCCTCTTTATCCACCCATAAGGCTTGTGCCCCAGCAGTAGGGACAATAAAAATGGCTGATGGTCACGGCTGCAACTAATTTAGTCCCGTTGTATGTTACGTCATTAATATTTTTAGCATTAATGTGATGAAGCTAGAGAAAAAATAACAATCAAACTAAACTAACAAGGTTTCAATACAATTCCATTAAATTAACGATAACAAATACAAGGTGTTACAAAAATACCCCTAATGCCGAATATGGTATATAGGGACCATGAAACTGATCAACTTTTACTTTGGGACGTTGGTCCCAAAGTAAAAGTTGATCAGTTTCAGAGTTGTCTGAAATCGCGAAAAAAAAAATCAGCTGTTTCATACAAAAATTAAAATCGAAAATATCAAACAGTATGAAACAGCTGATTTGTTTATCGCGATTTCAGAGTTGGTCCCATAGTAAAAGTTGTTCAGTTTGATGGTCCCTACATACCATATTCGGCATTAGGAGTATTTTTGTAACACCTTGTATATCTATTGTGCATACAATGTCGAGGCTAGTAATTAAAACGCCATCACCATATTGTGGACATATCGTAAAACAGCAAATGCGTCTCAGCAAATTCATAAATTGGCGGATTGAGTCGAAAGCAATCAGTCCCTATACAGAGTCTCCGGTGTATTGAAACAAATATGGGGACCAGTTGAATGGAGCAGGTAGCTCGATATAAAGGAGGATAAAGGCGTGCTTCCATCTAGCTAGAGATATCAACTAGTGATTATTAGCTAGGGGTTATTATTTTGAGTTCAAGAAGTACTAAACTGCAATATGATTTGCAAGGTTACTGCAGATAGAACAGAACAAGCAATATAAATAATAGTTTGCTAATCTTTGGGTCATATTATTAGTTATAAAACTCCAGCTCAGCTCCTGCGAATAGTTTATACGGGTTGGAGACGACAATTCGACAATATATGAAAACATTTGTGACACTAGTCCATAGGAGTATTTTGAAACTATCATATAATTCCTAGGAACGAAATAATTATTTTTTTTCAAACTAAATAGCACGATAATTAATTGTACTGCAAATCGTAACTGAAAAATATTTCCTGTGACTAAACTATTGGATATTTTTAATTGTTTTTTATGAGACTGCATGGGAGCGTTCTTAGCTATACGACATTTAATTTACTGTCGCATCGTCGTCTCCAGGTTGTATATCAACCGGCCTATTACAAAAAAGCAATCGCGATAAGCGGACGATGTTCGTCCCACTTCGTGACACTATTAAATCACAAATAAGGTTAAATATCAAGTAATTGAACAACGAATCGTGTCGCCGATTATCGCAATTCTTTTTATGTAATAGGCCTGCTGTTCGGAGTATAGTCTCGGGACTATACAACATGTTACAAAAATACCCCTAATGCCGAATATGATAGATAGGGACCTTGAAACTGAACAACTTTTACTATGGGACCAACTATCAAATCGCGAATAAAAAATCAGCTGTTTCATACATTTTGTTATTTTCGATTTTAATTTTTGTATGAAACAGCTTTTTTTTTTTGCGATATCAAAGTTGGTGCCATAGTAAAAGTTGTTCAGTTTGATGGTCCCTATATACCATTTTCGGCATTGGGGGTATTTTTGTAACACGTTGTATAGAAGTCGGCGAATGTGCGGCGAAGACTACTAGTTAATAGATCTTGCTGTGTAATTGCTAGTAATTAAGTAAGTTCATAAATTTCCAATGTGACCGCGTTAGCCCCCTATCTTACAGCACCTAATTTGTAACTCACCAATGAATGTGAATGTTATTAGGCAAGTAGGTAGTTTATTAGCCAACTATAGCTCACTATCTTAAAGTTAATGGGACCGCACCCTAAAGCTAAGTTTATATTGCGTGAATTCAGAATATAGCAACAATCGAGTCTGGTTAAATATTTTGAATTGAATAGTTTGCAAGAAATTGCAATTAAATAGGTGAGGACAAGAAATCTTGCACACAATATAAGCATATTATATAAGTAAGTATTTTCTCAATAAGAATAAATAAGCTAAGATTCAATGACCTATTTCCGAGCAGGCTATATTGAAACTGTATGCTAACTCCAGAAGTGTCAGTATTCATTCATCAAAATTCAAAAGGTAATCCGATCCAATTGAACGATATTTTATGAAATCTATTTTTGACCGGTCAATTGTGAGAATTTATCGTGTCATTCATGTTTGACGCTTCACAAAATTGACCGTGTGTTTGGATTTACAATAGACCGGTATTAACTGTATAAACTAGGCTTCGAAAAAATTTCAAACAAATGAAGTCTATTGAGAGAAAATAACAAATGTTATAGTTACTTTTTTCAAATTGACATAATAATTTCAGTGAGATAAGTGACATTAAAACAAAGGTCTTCTAATAAACAAAATATTGACTGCTAATTATTTTCGGAGTTAAGGTTATTAGTTGTATAATTGTTGACTTCAGAGCATTATTATCACTCCTGAAGTACTAATAGTCTACGTTTTAATTTTCACATATTTATGCTCTGATATGTTATCATTCCATTTGAAAAAAGAATGCGGGGTGTTCCCCATTTTAAATTTAGTCAACTTCCCGATCAAGTACCTACCTTTTCCAAATTCAAAATGGTAGAACTCATAAGCTAGCGTTATTTTCACGAAACTTTATGGCTGCATGACTGGTCACACGAACTAATTTAAAAATATCATTAAGGGCCTGTTTTAAGTTCTGAGTAGCTTACTTGACAGATGATTTGACATATTATGTGATATGAAAAATATGTTATATCATCTGTCAAGTGAGCTAATCAGAACTTACTTTTTGTTTGTGAAACAAGCCCTTATACTAAGGAATTTTTATTTCCTCACATTTTTTGAGAAAAGAAAAAAATAACGCGCGTGAATGTACTCGATAGAGTAATTATCTATGAAAAATTTCATTCCGCTCTTCAGCGGCATGTGGCGCTGTAAAAACTTCCCATACAAAATTACTCTATCGAATGTTTTTGCGCGCGTTATTTTTTCGATTGCTTTTCGTGCTAAGGGCTCGAACCATAGACTTAGAAAAATTTTCGCTGCGCTCAAGGCACGAACGCTCATCATCGTTTCCACATCTATTTTGTACATAAAATATTGGCGCTGGCTTGCAGCGTAAGAGTTGATATACTAGAAGAAATTCGACGTTCTCACCAGTGACTCGGTAGCTCAGCGGTCAGAGCATTGGACCGGATATCCAAAGGTCGCGGGTTCGATTCCCGTCCGAGAACATGATCTGGTGCGAGTCCTATTTTTTCTAGTATATTATTTAGTATTATATAAAAATAGCATTGTGAATGCTTAAATCTCAAAATTTCAAATAGTTATATAGCTTTCTCATCTTAATCAACTGTTTAAAAATATCTGGAAAGATGTTCAGTTGAATGTCGAAGTTAATTCCTTCTACATTGGTGAGATGGCGCTGGCTTGCAGCGTAAGAGTTGATATACTAGAAGAAATTCGACGTTCTCACCAGTGACTCGGTAGCTCAGCGGTCAGAGCATTGGACCGGATATCCAAAGGTCGCGGGTTCGATTCCCGTCCGAGAACATGATCTGGTGCGAGTCCTATTTTTTCTAGTATATTATTTAGTATTATATAAAAAAAAAGTTGTATTGTATGAAAATTATTACTTTTTACTAACTTTATAAAAATAATAAAAAAAGCCTTGTTTTTTTTAAAGGGGAATACGAGTTGTGTAATCGTGTTCGCTCTGCGTTACACTTGATTGTGTCCAGTGAAATAATAGCATTTCTGAACTGACATAAAATCCGATTACAATCGGTCCACCTTTGGCCCGAGCGCTTCGGTCGTCATAAACGGATATTTTACATTAAAAAGCGGATTGTTCTCGAACTACAACTGCTTGTGTGTACCCCGTTTCCTGTGTAGACTTAAAAGATAATACACAGAATAATTCATACTGTGATGATAATTTTACATTTTAATATTATCTGCATTCTATCTATGACTATCATAATATAAAAAAATAAGAGTAGTACATGGTAGTATTATGTAGGTGTACTGTAGCTCTCATACTTGTAAAAAACATTAGTTTTGTCTTATTGCATAACAAAAGTTTGAAAAAAATTGAAATTATGGATCTCATCAATTCGTTGTCGGCCATATTTAAAGGCGCTCGGAATCGACTCGACAGGACCACCTGTTATACATATTGATACTAGCTTCCGCCCGCGACTTCGTCCGCGTGGACATTGGAGAAATTCGATAGAGATCCTTTGACTAGGATAGAAATTATTCTGTTTTAATTTCATTAAAATCCGATCAGCCGTTTTTACGTGATTACTAGGCGGGTCCGCACCAAGCCCGTTGCATCGCGAGGAAGTCGCGGCCGGAAGCTAGTTTATAAAATTCAGAACCAATTGGATCAAGAGATATGACAATTCCTTTCTCGTTCCCGTTCCCGATCTCGTTCCCATTGTTGTTGACCACCAGATTTATTTCATAAAATAAATGTGGCCAAATGTCCTGTATTATCCCACGGCAACAAAAAACCGGAATAAAAAATATAAAATGTGTTAAGTTGGATCTAAATCTATATGTGTCCCTTTCAGCCCATTTCGTTCAGCCATTAAAACGTGATTGAGGAACAAACATCCAAACCCACAAACTTTCACATTTATAATATTAGTAGGATTATCGTTATCAATTTACTGTAGTAAAAATTTACATCAAATAATTTTAAATTGTGTTATGAGATAAGGGAAAGTGCCTAGCAAAGTATCGATGGCGCAACGAAAAATTTTAAGATTAAAAAAAAAATATTTTATTAACACGTATGTTACATTACTTTTTTGTAGCTAATACTGCAGGCAAATGTTGTTATATCTAATTATATTTAGCCCACATTCACGAGCATTGTTATGACGCACTGTGTATTGTTTTGAGTACAATACTCAAAACAATAATAAGTTTTTACTGTACTTGTACATATAGAGAGCTGTTCATACCAGCCTGCAATATTCACAAATAATAGTAAGTAGTACAGAAATAACTTCCATTCTTTTTATGGGTTAGAATAAAAAAATATAAGCGAAGATACATCTCAATTGGTTGATAGTTGGTTTATTAGGTATGCTGTAGGTAGATAGGGTCTAAATTCATTACATTGTATATGTTACTGTCAAAACTCATAACCGGTTAAATCTACTTTTGACTACAAAAATCAGGTAAGTGGTTTTGATTAGGGACGTTGGTGAAAACCACTTTTAAGAGGAAACACCACGGTCGAGAGAATTGAAAAATTCCTATAGGAAGTTGACACAATTAACGTTTGGTAGTTCCCTGTTTCCTCCTCCAAAGCTAGACTGATTTAAAAAAAAAATATAATTATTTAAAGGAATAAATTGGCTATGTTCCTATGTTTCCTTTTTTTATTGTAGATATATTAATCTCCAAAAACCTAAAAAAGTTGTCATTGTTTAGACATCCAGCAATCAAAATTGACAAGATTAATAAAAAAGCAAACCACTAAACCGGCAAATAAGCAGATTTTGGTATGGGTAGACATAAAAGCATGGAGAAAGGGGGGTGGGGTTATAGTCTTTAAAGTGCGTAGACGCATTCATTCTTCCCATGATTTACAAAAATAAAACAATCTCTTTTAATACCGCGCGTGTAAGACTATGAATGAGCTCTAATTCCAGAAATCAGTATCAATCAAACAAATAATCCTCAATAACTTGGATAGTTTTAAAATATTGAAACTTCTAACTGCACACACTTGATAAGTAAAGGACTTTTTAGATGCGTACTTAAAAATTAACCGAGTAAGTATTGCATTCCTCTTGTTGCTTATCTAGGTGAGATAATCAGGAAACTCATTTTTTTCAACTCAACAAAAATATAACTTATAGATGCTTACGAAAAATCCTACGAATTCTTTCGATTCGAATATCTGTCCTATAAAAAGTCAGACTGTTGTAGGCTGTTTACTGATACCGTTAGGCACTGTCCGCATTGCGAATTTTTACAGCGCGGTTTTTCTTGCAATTCTGTAATATATTTAATCTAGAACGAGTACCGCACTGGCGATAAAAAATTCGCGCGGAAAAAAATCTGTGATCTGATGCCAATTGAAACGGATTTATTTCCGCGCGAAAATTTTGTGTAATATGAAGTAGTATGACTATGGCGGCACGGCGAAATAAAATTCGCGCGTTTCGCTCAGTCGTGCACTGGCAACGGTATTGACAAGATGGTCTTTCATAGATCTCAATGCCGTAAATGGGTGAATCTAGTATTCATGACATCTTTATATCGTCTATTACGTCGCTGCCGTAGTATCAAGTAAATCGAAAACTATCTCATGTCCATTTTGGACGTTCGTCTCAGCCGGGAACTGCATCGAACTGACAAAAATCTCGCTAAATTTTACTCGCGGTGCGTACTAGGCGTAATTTCGAACACGGAATATAATTCGTGAAAATAAATATCGCGCGGTAAAATGTCGCAGTGCGGAAAGGCCCTTACAAAGCCGAATATTAGTCCTCGTCCGAGATTCATAGCAAATAAAAATGATTGCGATTTACCGTTTTGTATGAAAAAATGTAATTTGAATTTATTTTTAATTGGGTTAGTATTTAGTTAATTATGCTCAAATATCAAATTGTGTTGGTATTACGTTTGTATGGGAAGCTAACTGTTTATCGGACTCTTAATAAAAACTCTTTTGTTTCGTTGAAAATGGTAATATAAAAAAGATAAGAAGTCAGCAGTCACGTCTCTCGCACGTTCATGATTCTACGTTAATTGTATTTCATAGCAGTATAGGAGTTAAAAATTGAGCTATTATTACCTATTTTTCCTATTTACTTTAGTCAAATAATGCAATGCAAAAAACGCGCGTTTTTGCTTGCATTCAGCGAGAATCGCAAACACGGGTTTAACCACGCAAACAAACAGCCAACTTAAGTATTTTTACTGACAGAAGTTTTTGTGATGTCTTTGCAATCACTTTGCGGTTTAACACATACAATAAGATGATGTTATAGAGCGTCACGCTGTATATAAGTATTATGACAAAAAATTTGAAAATCATAAAATGTCTGAGAAAAATAACATTATGTGATTTGGTTGGTAAAAACCAAAGCTGTAGAAATATTATAACAAAAAATATATAAAATAAACTGAGTTATGAAAAGTAAGTACCTAGACGATTTAAAATAACCAAAGAGATAATCAAAATTTTATATAATTAACCAATTAATTTATAATTTTATCACATGAAACGAGCGCACTTATTACACATTTTATTACCATCAATAAATTAGGTGTTCAGTTATGTCTTTACTCCAGCCAATTTACAGAAATAATGATTGTAAACAAACCTCCCATAATTAGACCATCAGCCATTTTTAATGTCCCCACTGCTGGGGCACAGGCCTACCTTATGGGTGTATAAGGAGAATGGGACATACATAACCCACCACGCGGGCCCAATGCGTTGGGTATTGGGCGCTGTTAACGACTGCAAATGCAACCGGGACCAACAGCTTAACGTGCCTTCCGAAGCACGGAGCTCTAGATAATAAGTTTTTGGTCACCCATCCCATGACCGACCCTTGCGAAAGTTGTTTAACCTCCGTAATTGCTGGGCCACGCGCAAAACCACTGCGCCATCAAGCTCGCCCATTATTAACTTTGTCTGTTATATGTTTTTGTATACAATAGATAAAAAATTATTATTTAATAAATATCAAAAACTTACCCCACATAGGTCCAAAAGTAAGGCAGACCACGGTTAGGACGAGGCAGATTCGTAATCTTCTGTTATTTGCACCCTTCTTAAAGGCAATCGCAAAGGTTTCTTTTAAACTGTTGATGTCAAAGAATTCCAGCAGGAAACCTGTACAACCAGTCTTCTTTATCTGAAAGAGAATTAATCATTTCAAACTCCCTGATCAGAAGGTAGGTAGGTTTTTCCTCCCCTTGAGGTATATTTAAAGATACAGATTTGTAGTTGATATAATGTTTTGATCTCAACTGAAACAAACTAGTTGCAATTTCCACATGGCTCTATCTGGCACCTGTTTAATATTAATGACAATTTGGTTTACATTGCGGTGTAGCTATAAGTAGTTTGTTCTATTTTCTAATTGGTTGTCGCAACGGATATGAAATTGTCATGACAGGTGACAAATTGTCACGTTGATTAAATAAGGCCCTGATTTAATTTATTAGGCAGTCATCTTTAAATATTGTAACTCCCTAGAATTAAGTGTTCTAAACTCACCTTTTCCTTATTTTCAAGCCAGGTGTGGTCCTCAATCCTAAAGAATACGTAACAAAAGTTCATAAATTGGAAAGAAGCTGAAATCCCAAACACTCCATAATACCCTAAATAACGAAGCAATACTCCACTTAATCCCATACCAATCGGGAATCCAATCGTCATACACAGGCTCAGTATTCCCATACGGAACGTCCTTGTTTCTTTCGAAGTAATATCGCCTAAGTAACTAAACGTCCCTAGGAGCATTGTGTACCAGCCGCCGGTCAACGATGGGAATATAACCTCCATGAACACGGTCAACTCCACTGGGACTTCATAGAAAAAGTACGTGTTCAGCATATTCAACATACAAGTCATGAATTCTCCGAAGATTGGCATCAACATGCAGATTTTCCTCTTTCCTGTTTTATCGCTCCACGCTCCGATGAAGAGCATCAGCAAGGTCGGCACTGCTGTGTGAACGATGGTCTTCCATGCCTGAACGGATGCAATCAGTTTTTGCACTTCGTCCTCTTCAAAAGTATGGTTGGCTCTTTTCCTCAGCCGTAAGTCTGTACATACCGCATCCCCAAACCCTAAATTGACACGACAAGCCTTATCCAAGTTCAAATTTTGCGTCGCCAACATTGCCAACATACTCGGCATCACAAACATTGCCAAAACTGGCTCCACTGTAATGTTCGATTTTAAATACTTTAGTTTCTCTAAAAACGACATGTTCTGAACTTCCTTGGCTTCCGATTTAAGGGGTAGTTCCTCGGTCTTGTCTTGTGACACAGACGTTTCCGATTTCTCCGACTTATCCATGTTGGTTCAATTGTGTTTCTTATTCTGCAGAAAACTTCAAACAAAATAATTCAAAGGAAAATGTACAGAATCGAATGTACGTAAGATTTATTGTAAACCTTATGCTACAAGCTGTCCGAGGGAACTCTTTGCGGATACATGGTCACATTGTTGGTATATCTACACATCACCTAGATAAATAGACGAGCCGATATTGAATGAGCGCCGAGCCGCCTTCGCCGGGACGGAGCTGGCGTCCTATTGTTCGTCTTATGTAAGCAAACACTCTTATGTTGCTTTAACAGTCTTTAATGCGTCCACAAACATACTCACAGGAATCGAAAATAAACTCGGCACGACCGATATTCAACTCAAACAACTTCATCCATCAATCCGATGATATCGGATCATCTCTCATAATATTATTGCAACGACACAACCGCGATTCCATTTACGAATGCAAACCAAGTACTTAGTCAATAAATTTTATTACAATTTTCTCACATGATCAAAACACTAAATTAATGTTCACTGTTACTTTCACTAATAAATAAATGCGCTTTCAACAGTCATTTGATGTGATTTAGACGTCTTTGTTAACAGTTTCCGATTCTTCAATTTGTCTGTCTTCCCTCTGCTCGAAGTACATCCATCTGTAACGGTAGAGGTCGTTTTTATTTCTATAGCACGATCGCGAATGATGCGACTAGTTGCGGTCAAACAAGTATCTGAAGTAAATATTATGTCCGCTAGCGTAATATAAGCCGAGTTGGCCGGTGTTACGTCACTAGGGTTTTTTATAGTTCTATTTTTAGCACGTCTATTTGGTAACCTAAACTAGTTATAAATCTCTCATTATAATAAGATTGTCATATACAAGATCTTGGTCTTGTCAAAGCTGCTTAAATTTAAATTTACATCTAGAAAAAAAAAATCCATGATATACAGGGTGTCCCGTAAAGAATGGTCAAGCCATAATTCCTAGTTAGGTCACTTGATTACCTATAACTAATTTGAACCGTTTTTAAAAATTCACCAGGGTTGCCCAAAAAAAAAATTGTATGTATTTTATTTTTATTTTTTGTCATAAGTTGATTTTTTTGGTGCCATAGATGCAAATATCAATATTTTTTAAATCTTTTTTCGTTAAAATGTAGCTAGATAGATTTCCTATCAAATTTTATACCCTTTTTACATAATGACATTGTATTTCTTTAAAAAATATTGAATTACTTCAATATTTTATTGCATTTTATTTTGATTACTCAAATTGAAAAATGTCTCATGTAAAAAAAGGTATGACACCAAAGTGTATAATTATTTTAAAAACATGTACAGTTAATGAGGTTTTTAATTTGGTATAAAACTTCTGGTTAACTACTTAAGTTGGAAACATAATGCGATAAATCTGAAGAAGGGGCGAATATCTCAAAAAAATCTATAAATTAGATTAGTGTCTAGTTGTTTATTTTAACATTATTAGAAATGGTTTTACGTTAATCAACGTGATTTTTATACTAAAATTAGCTTTAATGACTCCATTCGGTATCGTTATCGATAGGTGAAGTAGGTAAATAAAGTTCAAAGAAAAAAAAACAAAAAATTGTTATAATTATTTATTTATTTAAATATTACAATAAATGCTCAAATTGCCGTCCTCCTACAATTATGCACACTCTGCATCTCCTAATAAATGAAGCTTTTAAACGCTGATTAAAATTAGTAACACTTATTTCTGCTGCAGCATTAAGAATTCTTTGGCGTAGGTCTTCAACATTCGAGATAGACGGCATTTTGTACACTTTGTCTTTAAGACATCCCCAGTAAAAAAAATCCAGTGGGTTTAGATCGGGAGATCGCGCCGGCCACAAAATCGGTCCCAACCGGCCAATCCATCTCCCAGGAAAAGTATCATTAAGATATTCTCTTACTGCCGTAGCATAGTGTGCGGGGCACCCGTCGTTTTGTAACCACATTGTCGATGTTATTTCTTCTGGCACATTCTGAAGCAAATTAGGCAACTCTTCTCTTAAAAAATGTAAATAATATTGGGCGTTTAAAGTTGCAGGCAACTCAAAGGGTCCAATTATTTTCCCGTTAATTATTCCTGCCCATAAATTAATTTTAAATGATGTTTGGCTTCTATCTTCTCTCATCAATCGTGGATTTACCAGTTGCCAGCTGTGTAAATTGTGCATATTGGTGTATCCATCCTTTCTGCAAGAAGATTCATCGCTCCATAAAATTTTATTACAAAATTGCGGATCCTCGCGAATCTTTCGGAGCATTGTTCTACAAAATTCCACTCTTCGAGCATAATCTCTCGGTTCTAAAGTTTGAACACGTTGCAGATGGTACGGGTGTAAACGGTACCTTTTTAAAACTCTGTGCACCGTTGTTCTTGCAATCCCGGTACTTCGTGCTATGGCTCGAACTGACATTGATGAATCTTCCTCTATTTGTCGTAAAATTATTTCGTCATTTACTTGCTGCGGTCTTCCTTCACTAGCACCACCAACACCAACTCCACTACCAAGAATCCTTCCATCAAGAAGTGAGTTATGCACTCGAAGGAAAACCCGGTGGTCAGGATGACGCAGGTTCGGGTATCTTTCTCTGTACAGTCTTGCGGCTTCACTGGCATTGCCTCTTGCTTCTCCATAGATGTAATGCATGTTAGCATACTCACGAGGTGTGTACACGTAACGGGGCATTTCAAAGTCCAAAGGTTCAATAACATCAAACAAACAGATTTTCGGAGTCCAATAAGATCGCTAAGTCGTTAATTCCAGGAAACAAACAGTTCAAAATCGATAGGCAATTCTCAAAGTCCAAATTCACAGCATTAGTCGTAATTTACAGAAAAACAAAATGAAGGGATAAGCACAATTGTCGAACGAAGATACGAAACACAACTGATCGAACGCAGCAAAATCAAACCATGAACTTGCTTGAGGATGGGTGACGGGGGGGGGGAGGAGATTGGGGCGAAAAACCCAAAATGTCACAATCACAACAAAAGATGCGCAGGTGCGCTATTTTCCTTTCACGTGTAACGTTTTGTCCCTTTTTGTTTTTGTTTGTCCTGACCTTCAGTGCAGGAAACGATACCCAAATTAAGTCATAAAATCATTATTAGCATTTTGGAATGCCAGGAATGCTGATAATGGCACATGCTTGGGCACGTAAATTGTAGTTACAACTTTCCTACAATGAAAAATATGCAACATCACACTAATAAAATTAATTGACTTTTTTGAGATATTTGCCCCTTCTTCAGATTCATCGCATTATGTTTGCAACTTTAGTAGTTAACTAAAAGTTTTATACTAATTTAAAAATCTCATTAACTGCACATGTTTTTTAAATGATAATACACTTTGGTGTCATACTTTTTTTTTACATGAGACATTTTTCAATATGAGTCTTCCAAATAAAATTCAATAAAATGTTAAATTACTTTAATATTTTTTAAAGAAATACAATGTGATTATGCAAAGATTGTATAAAATTTGATAGGCAATTTATCTAACTATATTTTAACGAAAAAAGATTTAAAAAATATTGATATTTGCATCTATGGCATAAAAAAAATCAATTAAGGACAGAAAATAAAAAATAAGTACATACAATTTTTTTTTTGGGCAACCCTGAGGAATATTTAAAAACGGTTCAAATTAGTTGAAGGTAATCAAGTGACCTAACTAGGAATTATGGCTTGACCATTCTTTACGGGACACCCTGTATTTTATTTTTAACTTTTTATGAAAATAATTTTGCATGTTTTTTTTAATGAAAATATAACGAGGGAAATTCCGAATATCGTGTTAATCAACCCATCAAATTTATAATACAAAATAGTACGGTATTTTCATTTACGACTATAGAATTAAGCAATAAAAATATATTATAAGAAATTATTTTATTCCTTGATTGTTGGAGATTGATTGAACTGATGTCGTTACTGGCAAGTGTTCTAAGTAAATATTTAAACGTCATTTAAACATTTTATTATTGAGTTATGATAGTGCAATCGCGGTCTTGGACTTCACAATAATGATTAAACGTTACTGTTGTAATAAGTATAATAATAACTGACAACATAATATTTAAACTGTGCGGTATTATAAATAATATAATATTAGACAACATCACAAAAGGTTCATTACTCCGATTCCAAAGTAAGCAGCTTAAAAGTCCGGCGAACAGTGAGCTCCCATACAAACGTAATACCAAAATGATTTGCAATTTGAGCATAATAATTAACTCCTCTTGTGATGTTATTCGGATTAAGACAGTATTTGTCTAGGGTTCTATTAAAAATCAAATAAAAATTAATGCGATTTAATGTGTTGTATGAAAAAAAAATATTGGCATTTATTTTAAATTGGGTTAGTATTTTGGATTTTTTATTTAATAGAACCCGAAGAGTTCATTATTCTCAAATTGAAAATCATTTTGGCATAACGTTTGTATGGGAAGCTCACTGTTCGCCGGACTCTTAAGCATTTGTTTTATGGAAATATTAGAGACAACGCTGACATAAGACAATATAAAAAAAATATAAAGGTAAAGACAAAAAATTAAACACTGTTTGTTTTACACGTTCATAAATAAGTTTATCCGTTTTATTATAAATTAGGTATGTACGTCGTTGTATTACTCAATCATATGAAAAACGTACATATAGTACATATAGGTAAGTTTGTCCTAGCATGAAGATCAGGGGAACTATCAATTAATAGGACACTTGTCCATCAGCCATTTTTAATGTCTCCACACACTGCTGGGGCACAGACCTTTCTTATGGGTGGATAAGGAGGATGGGCCATGACCCACCACGCGGGCCCAATGCGGATTAGTGGGTGCTAACGACTGCAAATGCAGCCGGGAGCAACGGCTTAACGTGCCTTCCGAAACACGGAGGAGCTCGAGATTTTACATTTTTGGTCACCCATCCCATGACCGACCCTTGCGAAAGTTGCTTAACCTCCGCAATCGCTAGGCCAGGCGCTATAATACTGCGCCAATTTATTTGTTTGTAACTTTATGTAACTTTACTAGCTGTAAAGCTTTTTGGAAAATAAATTATTATTATTAAATCAAATTCATTAAATTATTATTATATAGCCTTATATTTTCGTCAACATTTTTGAATAGTCTCAAAGTTTATAGCTAAGTATAGCTCAATATTTTTTATGCTTATCTTTAATTTTTCATAGCGCTAAAATAAAAAATAAAAAATACCCAAATATGGCGACAGCGGGCACTGTCATGCCAGCACCAAGCAAGAATACAGCCCCGGGCAGGACGCTCAGAGTGGCCATGTACACTCTAGAGTAAAGCGGGCCATACACGAGGGGCATCATAGCCTCAGCCAATCCAAACAGCGAGTTTACTTTACCTGGAATGAATGTAATGACTAGAAAAACAAAGATTAGTTTTCTACAACATAAAATAGTAATGATGCTAGGATGCGGTCAGCCTAAGAAAAACCGGCCAAGTGCGAGTCGGACTCACGCACGAAGGGTTCCGTAAAAAATACGTTTGTTGTATGGAAGCCCCTTTAAATATATATTTTGTTTTAATTTAATTATTTATTTTTAAAGTGAATATATAACTTAATATTCTGTGAGTATTTCAAGCGTCTACCTGTACCGTTATCAAAAGCGAGCAAAATGAGCAAAAGAAGTCACGTTTGTTGTATGGGAGCCTCCTTAAATATTTATTTTATTCTGTTTTTTAGTATTTGTTGTTATAGCGGCAACAGAAATACATTATCTGTGAAAATTTTAACCGTCTGACTATCACGGTTCATACAGCCTGGTCACAGACGGACAGCGAAGTCTTAGTAATAGGGTTCCCGTTTTAGCCTTTGGGTACGGAACCCTAAAAAAGTACCAAGGTATTTTTAGGCTTTTTCTGGAAGATGCAACTGTCTTCATGAGAACAATCATTGCTGAGAATTGGGACATGGTATTAAAATTTTAAGCTACTGCCGACTGTCCCTTTACGCAAAGATTTAACTTAATTTAAACTATACAAACTGTGATCGATTATTTAAACTTAGGGTTAGAGTTAATTTTAATACAAAACCATTTTCCTAAAATCATAAACCATAGTTACCATACAACATTAAAAAACCCCTAAAAACAATTATTTACAAATTATTCGTGTTCTTTTGTTCAATTACAAATAAACTAATTATTATAGTTTATTGCATTTGTGCACTATTAAGTCTCAGGTATTACAGCTTGACTCTAGTTGAATAGTCTACTGTTTTTTAAATCTAAAATATTTCTAATTTCAACAAACAACAATGGTAATTTGTTTCATTGTTCCATAACAAAATTATGAATTTTGCTTTTTATTGTAATTATCAAATTGTAATCAATGCAATCAAATTTCAAACATATGATTGGCTAAACAGACGCGCGAACGCGCTTATAAAGTATGCAAGGAATTTATTCAATTTGCAATCTCGTCATATAGACAAAACAGTTTGTTTTGGTTGGTCAGATGGTCAGAGTATTGTTAGAAAAATAGCATTGTAAATGCAAAAGTCTACCTAAATCTAAATTAACATTAATATCAATGCATATTTCAGTCTATCAAGCTGTGCCTAGTATAAAAAGATATTAATTTAAAAATTCAAATTTTTATATCCTTACCCAATTCTTCGCTGGTGACCAATTTTGAAGCTATGGAGCGCATAGCAATGAACGATGTTCCATTGAAGATTTCTACGAGGGGTGCTGCAAAAAAAAGCTATGTGAGTAAACGTCTCAATACTAATACTCCTCATTACCTGTAGTTGTCGTAAAGGAGACTAAAATCAAGAGCTATGAGTAGCGTAGAGTAGACATGATAATTATCATGCCTAAAATGGTTTTTTTCTTATGACAATTATAATGATTTTTATTATTGCCTGGCTAACTAAATACATGTGCACTCTTAATTGTTATGTCGTGAAATATTAATAACGGTTAAGAAATTCGTGACAAACTGAAAACCATGATTTAACCATATATAACATTTTTAGTATTTACATCATTGCTTTTTTATGTTTTAATGGCCATAATATTATTGTGCTGAACGTATTTTTTACTGTCGTGATGGCATGTTATTATGCTAAGCCGACGACATGCATTACGTTTTAGTGCTGGTGCATATCGGAATATCTATATAAGGTGTTACAAAAATACCCCCAATGCCGAATATGGTATTTTTGTAACACCTTGTATAATGATTTTTGTAAATGTAACACAACATGTTATGTATTTTGATATATGTATATAAATGTATCTATGTTGATATTAAGAGCGCATAGTCTGCACACTAGCGCCACCATTGGAAACAAATCATAGTGCTTAAATAAGTGGCCATTTTTCGCAAAAAACTCCATTAAAATAAACGACAGGCTAGAAAATATTGTCTACGCGATAAAAAGTACCACAAAGCTTCTTCGGAGCGCACTACAGAGAGATAACTCACAATTTCGTCTTTATTTAAGCACTATCATTTTTATTCCAATGGCGGTGTTAGTGTGTGGACTACGTGCCTTTAACGAATAATGTGCAATAAGGATGGTAGTACTATTAACTATATACTTATGAAAAATTATAATTATGATTGTATTCTGTTCAAAAAATAATGTAATAAATCATGCTGTATAAAACTAATGAATGCGATAATGTAGTGTGCTCCCCTGTTCAATCCCTCGCCCCTGGACTTTTCGTAGCCTATCTGTTTCAGTCCATCTGTTCGAAAAAAACCGATGCTGGGTCATCCAATGTTCTTCGAACAAACAATTAATTTTCGTAGCCGTATGCTACGGGATTTTGTGTTAAATAGGGAAGACGGTGCCTTGCTGCCGTACTCAGAAACGTCAATTAAGTTTTATGCTTCATTAAGTATCGTGCCGTCTTACACTATCACTATCAAAAAGAAAGAGATAGCACCAATTTAAATGAAGCATTAAACATAATTGACGTCTCTGAGCAAGTGTTATGATTTTATGAAGAGCACAAAAGAGACAGTGTAAAAAAATTAACAGCGGCGTTATAACGCTCCGTATGCCATCAATCTTAAGTTTTTTAAGTTCACTGACGTAATAACATATAAGTACATAAAAAAACCGATTTTCGAAGTCGTTAAACTGAAACGACGTTTAACAATTTCAGCGCGCATAAACGGTTCTTTCCTGTTTATCTCTGTGAATGTTGTGCTCACCTATAATCGAGTACAATTTCTATAGAGGCAGGTGTATTATGTTTTATGTTGTCCCGTCACATAAATAAACAAGTTCTGAATTGTACTTAGTTGGTATGCCATAGATATTAATAAATAAATATATTTTTCACTATAAATTATTATATTGTTTGGTTAATACTTGAAACCATAAAAGATGTCATGGTCAGAAAACTGTGTGACGACGTCACTTCTGCGCGTAATGTCCTGTCCTGCCTGCATTATCTGTTTCATTATTTGAGTAGTGATGTGATTGCAACAGGCCTATCTGTTACTAGGGAAAGATTGTTGATATCTTACTAATATTATATTGTAATCCTACTAGTGTTATAAATGCGAAAGATTGTAAGTGTGTTTGTTAACTCTTCACGTCTAAATGGCTGGAAGGATTTGGGTACGTTAGGATTTAGATGTTTGGTGCACAGATTGTTTGTAACCTGATTTTTTTTATCTTGGTCAAAGGTTCCCTGAGGTCCACGCGGACGAAGTAGCGGGCAGCCGCTAGTGATACATAAGAAAAATTGTTCGTACCGATATAAATTTCGACTGTAGTAGTAGCGAAGGCAAATATGAAGGAAGCCAGGATTTTGCTCGTGCAGGATATGATGCCGACCACTGTGTCATCAAGTTTCATTAAGTCGCTGAAGATGCTGATTGAGAACAATGTTCCTGTTTAAAAAAAAAAATTACTTCACACACAATATTTATGATTCTAAAGATAAATCACGCAAAACGGCTGAACAGATTTGTATTGGCACACAGGTAGAATAGATGACCCTGGATTAAACTTAGGATACTTTTTATCCCGGTCAAAAAATCCTAAGGATTTTCCGAATTTCCACGCGGACAAAGTCATGGGCGAAAGCTAGTAAGGTATAAGTTCTTCTCAAGAAGTCCGTTTGGCTATTGTTAGGCGTGCACATGCACATTATTTTAGTGTGCGTAATACGAGAGCGTGCAGACGCACACTAAAGCAAAGTGTATTCAATTGAAAAAGGGCCTTTTTCACAGGCACATAATCCATCAAAAATTAATGTATTAAGGGCCTTTATTACAGGTTCCGGATAACACCTTACGGGCTGTATTTAAAAATGGAACTTTAAATAAATTTATCTGTCAGAATGTTATAGTTTTTAAAACATATCTTGTATTTAAGTTTCTAAACTAAATAATAGACAGATAAGCTTTAACAAGCTATTCTCGAGTATATACAAATGCTTCTGTTAGTCAAACAAACACTCGATCCTTGTGAGATCAAAACCCTAGACCTTGGGTTTTGCAGTCAGTGTCTAGACACCGTTCCTACTTCCAAAGAAATAACAAAAGTAATAATTAATTAATCAACAGTTTTAAAATCTTGTTACACTTAAAGAGGGACGTCCTTTGACGACGTTTCATAATATAATGGGACTGTAATTTTAAGTAACGTTTAAGTAACTCATAACTCATAACGTTTATTGCATTCCATAGTATCATAGGTGGTATAAATTAAAGTAAGTTAGATCAGTATGGACCCCATCGGGCAAGCAATCAGGTGTAAGAAGAGAGGAAGCGCTATTAGAAGTAATAAGTATTTTGAAGTTTGAACTGAAGAAGCTGACTTACCAACTAAATTTGTGATTATACTGTATGTGCAGAACATGCTGAACTGCACCTCGTCCCAGTTGAATCGATACCGCATGAAGAGATATAATACGTTCATTTCACCTGCAAAGGCCAAATATTATCAGTCTTTTCAGACTCTTATTGCACTTACAAAAAGATTTGCAATTGGATACCTACACTTGTCATCGAACGGTAAAAAAATTTGTGACTTCCAAATCCGCTGACCTAAACCTAAACCACGATATTCGGCGTTGAACTCGCTAAACAGACTACCCGTTCTACTGAAGACAGGTCATACTGTGCAGAGGGCCAAAAGTGTATTTTTAAGAAGACAATTGATCCGCTGCATAACTAAATGATACTGATTTCCATTCACAGATTATGATTGCCTCAAACCCACGGACTGACAAATTTTATGTTGAGTTCTTCACGACAGTGCTTACTGTGTAGAATCTACACTATAGATGAGGTACCTATTCGTACATAACCAATCAGTAGTAAGACTGGCAATCAGTATCTCCTTGGGCCGCTGCCGATTGCAAAAATGATGACCATTGACTACTATCCATAGATTTATCTGCTGTCCTCCGTGGGACAGTTCTTACCAACCGGTATTCCACCGTCTTCTTCTTTAAGACAGTTTACTGTGCAGGAGTGCAAAGAATCAGCGGCTCTTCAGGCAGCTACCGACTACAGAAAATGATGACTAGTGACTTCCGTCAGTCAGGCTGCTGTACTGTACGTCAGTTCTTACCATGTAGGGGACCAAAGATGACGCACACGACCACGATCAGCAGTGACACTCGCAGCCGGCGTCGTCTTGGTCCACTACGGAATGCGACTGTCAGTGTTTCCCGGACGTGACGCGCGTCAAAGAAGGAACACACCCATCCTCGGCACCCGACTGGATGTTCCTGCAATAATATTACTAAATGTTTTATTGCTGTCACTATGTTCTTAAGATTGTCTCAAGTCTTTGGGCCTTAAAAATATTGCGAAACTCGCAAATAATGTACCCCAGTATTAAATTTTTTCAATATTTAGAAATGTTTGAATTCATTTTGACTGAAAACTGCTCGGTAACTACTGTAAAAAATGCTACTACATAGAGTATATTTTTCATCAAAAATCGAAAACTATGCGGCCCAAAAACGTTGATACCTCATATGCCCTAGTAGCCTCACTTCGAATTTTTAAGACCCCCTTTCGGTCCCTGTTGCAAAAAAATATAAATATTTTTATTTCTTTTTTATTTGCAAAATAGTAGGGCAAACGTCATCTAAAACTATTCCAAATTTCAAGTTGATACCATAGTAGTTCTCGAGATATCCAGCTGTGACAGATAGATAGACTGAGTCGCACCATAACCTAGGTTCCTTTTTACCATTTTGGTACGGAACCCTAAAAGGAGGAAAAAATCAAAACGCTAAGGTCTAATAGACGTAGCGTGTTGATTTTTTCCCGATGTAATGAAGTTTGCAATCAGAGTGTTTATTCCGTGTGTGTGACACGTGTCTGTATGTTGATAATTACTCGTACGCTTGTTCCTCGTATATGAAGCAATAATAAACTTGAATCAGTGCAAAATACACGGAATATTTAGAACAAATTATTTTGTTTCCTTTCTTTCTTGAATAATTTATTTGAAAAAACTCTCAATATTAGCTTATCTTATAATAAGCATATACCACTACGACTTGTTCATGTGCTGAGCTAATAAGAGTGACTAATACTAAATATCTGGGTATTATACTCGATCAACGATTGTCATGGCATAGTCACATTGAACTTATTATGAACAGGACTAGAAAGCTCATATGGACGTTCAAAACATTACGATATGTGGCCTGTGAGCGCCTTTTGTGCTTAACTTACGTCTCTCTAGCACAATCAGTTTTAATGTATTGCTTATCTGTGTGGGGCGGGGCAATTAAAACTAGATTTCTCGATGTGGAGAGAGCCCAGAGAGCTTCTGGAATACTATCGGTCAGGAAATTAAACATACTAGTCACTGTATTGAGAAAACACAAGTCTCTTAAGTACAAATGCAATCTGAATAACACCAGAAGGAAACGAAACGTGGCGACTGAAAAGCAAGTAAAATCAGTTTTTGCCAAAAGGCAATTTGCAACGAGAGAAAATCATATTTCAGCCATTTCGAAAAATGATCAAAATGTCACAAACGCGATGTCTATAGCTCTACAGTGCCACTAGTATTAAATATATTTAAAAATAAAACTAATAGAAGTCGCCACGAGCTTGACACTACTTTTGAAAAGCAGTACTTTGTGTTGTTTGGTAGGTTAGGTATTCTTTGATTATATTTAAAGCAGTCAATTCATTGATTTAATGATGAAAATAGGGATAAAGTTAAAAGAATTTATTTCAATCACCTATCAGTAGAAACTTTAATTAATTACTTAATTTTAATTATCATTCTGGTCCGAGTGAATTATGGCAATAGCTTGGAATGAATGATGACCACAGGACAGTTCGGACAAAAGTCCGTACTGGTAAAAACCAGTAAGAGTTGGTAAATCTTAGGTTTCACTGGAAAATCTTAGGATTCATCTTAGTTCAGGGTTTTACAGTAACATTTAGACCAGTTTCATATTTGGTTGACTGGGAGAGTATGCTTTTAGCATTAAGTCTGCCTTATTTAACACTTGTTTTATACATGTACAATACAAATATTTTTCTAGCCTGCTGCCGCCTGCGATTGTATTCACTATGACAAGCCAGATGCAGCTCTTTTAAATTAATGTAACAAAAGTGAACTGAGTAAGGCTCATAGGAATAAACAAAAACCGGCCAAGTGCAAGTCGGACTCGTGAACGAAGGGTTCCGTACCATTATCTATACAAACTAGCAAAAAAATCACGTTTGTTGTATGGGAGCCCCCCTTAAATAACTGTTTTAATTTAATTATTTATTTTTAAATTGAATATATAACTAAATATTCTGTGAATATTTCAAGCGTCTACCTGTTGCCACTATCAATATCGAACAAAAACGAACAAAAAAATCACGTTTGTTTATTGTTTTGTAGTTTTTCCAACAGAAATATTATCATCTGTGAAAATTACAACTGTCTAACTATCACGGTTCTTGAGATACAGCCTGGTGACAGACGGACAGACATACAGACGGACGGACAGCAGAGTCTTAGTAATAGGGTCCCGTTTTACCTTTTGGGTACGAAACCCTAAAAATCACGATAATTATAATTTACACGTTTAGACAGAATCACTTAAAATTATGATAATTCTTGGGTTGACTTATTTAATAAACTTTAGTTCTCTATGATTTCTTTCTCAAAAGTCAAAGGACAGCTTCTTTGTCCTTAAAAGTTTAAAGACCGCGCTTAACTTAAGTTAAACTAGCTTAGTTAAATAGTTTCTTTGAAGAGCCCTGACTCTAAATGCCATTAACTCGTTCAAATATGGTTTTTATTTTTAAATACCGAAGTAGGTAGTACAAATTAAATTCGATTCAGCCCCCCTGACATGACCACCGAAATGCGATATGATATAGCGTTTTATCACGTTTAACTGTTAAAAGACAATGGATTTTGACAGATGAGTGCATTTTAGTGATGGGAATGTAAATAATAGTATACATTATTTCTCAACACATCATCTATCCTAGTTATGTTTTGAAAACGATGGTTCTATCAAACAATTATATTATTTTGATGATGATGAAGGATAAGTAGGTATCCTTACTCCTTACTAATATTATAAATGCGAAAGTCAGTTAGTTTGTTACGCTTTTACGTCTTAACCACTCAACCGATCATTGTGAAATTTTGCATCCACTTTGTCAAGAGTACAGAAAAGGACATAGGGGCTACCCTATGTTCTAGGTTGAAAGCTATTTCATCTAGGAAAAAATGTACTGTACTACTATTCCCGAAAGAAAAAAAAAGAACTGTCCTCGTAGACCAAGTCACAGACGGACGCTAGTATTACAATAATTATGTTTACAATAGCCCAACCTTGTTACCCTATTAATAAATAAGTTTAACCATCGAATTTTTTTCTTTTCTTAAAACCACACCATTACCATTTAATCCAATATCTAACAAATAAATATAATATTTATGTATCCTCGACATTTTTGTTGACCATACACGATTAATCACCATTTACCTACATAATCGTTAATATTACCGGGGAATAAAAAAACTATTATTTATTAAGAAAAAATATTTTTCAACAAGTTCAAACAGTTCAACTATGTATCACTATTGATTTTGTCTCCTTATAAAATTGCAATTTATTAACCTATATTAATAATTGAATTTTGGTTTTACAATATAATTATTACCTGTGAAAATTAATTAAAGTAAAAAGTAGTGAAAGAAAAGTTTTCATTTAATATTTAGTGTAAAAATTTTGCAAGCTATTAATATAATTATGTGTAGTAAGAATTTTCAGATTTTAAAGAAAATAAAACTTTTAGTTCGATTTAACCTATCAATCTAACTTACTATTGTTCTATGAGAGTGGGTGTATCCCACTGATTACAATACTTGAGTGTGCATCAAGGAACGGCGGTAGGGTGGATAGATCGGCTGCGAATAAATCTAACTCGACACCTATCTGAGCCTCGCGTAAAATCCTTGATTGCGTTACGATGTCCCCCTCCGTTCGAATTTGCGTTGTGGGCTGCCGGCAATTTATCACTTAGACGTAGGACTAACCGGCCTGTCGAGTCTAGCGGCGAATGATGTATGGCCGCGCTGCGGTTTATCTTAACACCTACCGATACTCTATTTAACCCTAGACTTTGATCTGGAATTGCTACAAGCAAACTTTCTAACCTTTGATACGGAGTAATGACGTTATTTGACCCCGGCTAACAAGTCTTCGGTCATAAAGGAACCGATCGAGTTACTACCGCAAACTTTAATGTATTATGTACAGACGCCATAAAGAAATATGCGAGACTTACCGTCTGTCGGTCCTGGGATATGATAGGATCTTTCAATCGTATGTATCCGTAGGTCAAACTCGCCAAGTATAAGCAATTTGATATCATAAAAATGCCATAATATCCTATTTGCTGCAACAGTATCCCGCTCAGCGACATCCCTATAGGTATCCCAAGGGACATGCATAAATTGGCCACTCCTACTCGGAATGTCCTCATTTCTTTGGTCGTTACGTCACCGATGTAGCTGAACACGCCGACGCATACGGTTATCCATCCTCCAGTTAACGACGGAAACAGGTCTGAGAGGGCCGTGACCTCCAGAGGCAATTCGTAGAAGAAATATGTGTTTAGGATGAAGCCAGTGCAACACAATACTTCCCCGAATATAGGAAGAAGTATACACGCCTTCCTTTTCCCTGTTTTGTCACTCCAAGAGCCGACAAATAGTACCAGGATGCACGGAAATGTTGTTTGAACGATGTTCTTCCACGCCTGCACAGACGCGGTCAATTTCTGTACTTCCGCCTCTTCCGCCGTGTAATTCGCCGTCTGCCGTCGATTTAGCGCCAAGCACACTTCGTCGCTGTATCCTAAATTAACCCGACACGCCTTCTCCAAACACAAGTTCTGCATAGCAAGTCCCGAAAACACATTCGACATGATGTAACACGCGATAATCGGCTCCACGGTAATGTTCGCCTTGATCTGCTTAAGTTTTTCCAGGACACTTGACTTTTTGGCTTTCTCCTCATTTTTCAAAGGAGATTCAACCGTCGCCGGTTTCTCCGCCGAGACGCTTATTCCGTTCATTATGTCAGAATCGTACGAGTACCGTTATATATCAATCAATCATCGTTACTATGAGACTAAGGTTTCGCGAGACGTAGTCAAAGGGTCCATTGATGTCCTCTTAACGGTCATAATAGTTTCTTTATTGGTAGCAGACACTCCATCACATCACTCGCGTCACTTCGCGTCCCGCACGGCGCTGGAGGTGGGTGGTCTGTGGTCGCAAGTCGGGAGCAGACTGGTCGCCTTTGTCTTAGGACTTTGATGGACGGATACGCATTCGAGTGGTATCATTATAGGCAATTGGGCGGTGTAGTGTGTGCTCGCGGTGGCACGGTGGCGCGGAGAGTGGTCCCGCGCGGCCCGCAGCGTCACAACCTTGCAATAAGTAGCCGTTTATCCCATTAGACCAATGTCTGCCATTACATGAAACAGTGGGTACAGAGCTCGATGTCTTTAGTGCATGGTCAAGGTATGTACCATGTGCGTAGGCGTACCAAAATGCGTTAAGCAGGTAATACTCAATTTACTTCAATTATGAAGATTCCAGTTTACAGACGTCCTGTGAGTACAATTTGCGATACAATTTTGGCACTAGTCTGGTCACTCTTAATCAAACGTATGAAGGAAAAATTGTGTAATGTGTGTGAGTGAAGGAAGTCATTCTCAAAACTTGCGCAGGGAAAATAAATGACTCATTGAAGGGATGGGTGAGCAAATAGTTCATTTTAGAAAATACTTGTGTACAAATGTTTCACTTTTGTTTTTATTCGATCACAGTATTTATTAGGTATTTGGTAACATTGATTTTGCTGAGGGTTTAAAAAGTTGGCAGTGTTTTTTAGACTCATTTACCTGCTAAATAGATAAATTTTCTAAGAGCTGATTCTTCAATCCTCAGTTAACAGATATCAGTTTAAATATTAACCAAATATAAAAAAGTTTTCCATGTGATTGGAAGGTCTTTAAGAAACTCGACTGGAGTGGAAAAGGCCTAAAAATTTATGGGGAACGACTCAACAACCTGCCATTCGCTGATGGCATTGTGCTCTTTGCAGACAATGTGAACGAAATGGAGCAAATGATTGAACACCTACAAATTTCAGAGGGCAGGCCTAATAATGAATAGGTCGAAGACAAAAATCATGACTGACATTCCTGATGCAGTTCACCTGCAGTTGTCTTTTAAAGTAGTGGATCACTATTTACCTTGGCCACGTGATCACACTTGGTAATGCAAACCAAACTGCTGAAGTGGATCGCCGAATTGCACAGGCTTGCTTGGGCTGCATATGGTACGAACAAGTACATTCTAGGGTCAAGGAAAATACCGAAACACGTTGTACTATAAAGTATATAAGTTGCACTACATAATTATTATTTTTTGTCTACAGTACCGTCAGCTGTGACGTCATAACGGTCGACGACGGTAATCACGAAATGAACGCGTATTTTTAATTGTTTAAAAATACGCGTTAATAATTGTTTAATAACTCTACTTTAAATTCTAATTTTAAGGCCTGACAATAAAGAGTTGACTTTATATTATCTCTAGGTAGGAATGCGCAATCCGAAGAGCGATGAACTTTTATTTTTAATTTACGGCCAAAAGTTCAGTAACTCCCCTGCTCAGAGTAGATAGATTCGGCCGAGAGACAGGAAAAATAATTCTTCAGTAATTGTCTCAGTCAGCAAGTAACCAAAAATATTTTGTTCCGTTTTCAATAATACGTTCCAGAGCTGGCTTAATAGTATATTTTGTCCTTATCGGTTCCATTAGATATAAAAGGGAGATGTGTATGGGTGTTTGCCAAACTTTCGAAGGTAATGTAGGGATTGAACGGAAACATTATTCAATATGGATGGTTTCCGCCACCAACTCTCCTAAACTATTGCTCAACGCTCCCTAATGTAGAATATTGACATTGAATTGGAAGAGAAGACTTTTGCCATTATGTATTAATTTATTTGTCATTACGTGTGTACGTACGTAGCGCTCTGTAGAGGTATGTAGGTTATCTGAACTTTTTTAAACTATCAAAGTGTGGCGTGTTTAATGGAACAAGACCAAGTTTTCCAAACAAATCTTTTCTTAGTGATTTTGTAGCAATTCATAAGTGCATTTTATGTATATTACTTATTTCATGCTTTGTGTATTTAACCTATCAAAAGTGACGACTCAGTGAGCAATTCTGAGAGGAGATGAATTAAAAAAAATGATTTTTTATCTCCAAATACCCATCAACTTCTCCTTTGCATCACAAGCACCATTATTGCGTAGCACTTTAGTAGCACGCGTAGTCGGTGTGTAGCATAGGCCGCCTGGATGTAGCGCGCTACGTAACTTTCGTAGCGTGCGCTGTGCTACGAGTAGCCGTGCGATGTCAGTCTGAGCTTTTCTTTCTGACCATACACAAGAACTTTTAGTCAATGATTTTTTCGTGGGGTGTTCAATCGCCACTTTCTTTATATCTTATTTTTTTACACGTCGCTCGATTTTTGTGTGTGTCAAAGATTAGGATTTAGACTTATTTCAATAAAACTAATTTTAAAAACATTTTAGATTGTACACAGCATAATTATATAAAGTTCTTATTTATCTCCAAAAAAGAAACTATTCAACGAAAATTAAAAGAAATTAAAATGAAAACATGAATTTATATGGATCGAACTGTTTCATTTGTCACCGGTCGGCGAATGATTTGCAATCAAAGCACTATACATCACGTCCAGAATTCGCATTGAGAAGATAAAAACTTTTATCGATACGATTTATTTCGCCATTAAAAAGCAACGGCTGACATTTGGAGATAATTGTTTCGTCGAAATTGGATCTCATTGGTTATTTATGGTTAATATAGTTATTTAGGTGTAACACTGACGTTAATTATTTTCATGATTTATTGAAGTTATTCTTAAGTCTTCTTTCTCTTCTATAATGAGAGTTTGATGACACAACATATAACGAAATTTTAAAAGTCTCTTTGGAGATCGGACAAGAGGTTAATTTTATAAAAGCTTTGGGCACCAATATGTTTATGCTGTAATTTTGGTCTCCGTTCTCAAATATTAATAGTTTATCTAATTACCTATGCTTACCAAATACTAGAAAAAAAAACTAAAAAATATTAAAAACACGACTGCCCTGCCAAAATCGAACTAAAAAGTTAAATAACAAGTATCATTTTTTTTTTATTTTTTTATTTATTTATTTGTGTCTAAAATTTTTTAACAAAATTAGATTAACGTTAATAACCACATTAGTCATAGACTGTGTCGCAGCTATTAGCGCCCGCCTCGAACTTAAAGAATTGTAACAGTTAAACACAAAATAAAACTGAATCTAAAAGGTAACTATTATGTAAAATAAACATTCTTATAAAATCCAAATGAAAATTTAGTGTGTGAGTGTGTGTGTGAGTTTTGTGTGTGTGTATGTGTGTGTGTGTGTGTGTGTGTGTGTAAAGTGTCTTGAATGTCATTCGTAGTTGTTAACAAGAGACTCGATATCTTCATATTTTAGGCTAAAAAGCCATCATTGCAATCGGAGAACCGTTTTGTGGAACAATTCTTGATCAATGTGGTCCCCCGACCGCAATAACACTTGTGATAAAGTGTATAGTTTTGGAATGTGTTTATAAAGGCCTTTCATTTGATACCCATATAGTAATATTTTTTTTTCGCATTTGAAAGTGGTGTCGATTTATGGGGTCAAACTTAGAAGTAATGGTGGAATAAAAAAACTCACACCCATATACAAACATTCATGAACCCTCAACACATTACCTCTCTGTTTTTTGAGCAGTCGTGTATTTAAAAAGGTAATAATGCGAAAAACTATTGTTAAATAGTTCTTCTTCTATTCTGTCATAAATTGCAAACACAATTAATAGGAATTCAGGATATTGTTATTTTGTAAATTTTTTCATCAAAATTAAGCTACTTTCTGACAGTTAATTCAAAAAATTGTTTCAAGCGGTAGAACGCGGTAGAAGGGATTTTTTTACGAAAACGGAAAAAGAAAATATATAGAAGCGGCTAAAAGAAAAAAACACTTATACCCACTTGCTGTATTATCCTACTTTAAGCGTTTTCTAACATTGGTAACCACTTTCACAATATCGATGTCAATTTCTGTCAAAAAGTAGATCATGACTAAGAAAGAAAGTTATACACATTTATGTGATAAAAGAAACTTTTAGAGACAGTTAGCACGTACCGGCGTTTATACGGCGGCAAATTGGTACCGGTTCGTTACGGCGCAACTTTGTGGCGGCCTCAAATTGTCGGCGCGTGACCATCGCTTCATTAGTCTCACCTGAGACGGCTGTAATTACTTACTTCCGTATCTCACTAGGAAACCAGCGTCCCAACTCTATTCTATCGCTAACCTTAAAAATAAAACTAAGCTATGAACTCTAAAATTACATGTAGAGTTGTAGGCTTGTCAATTCCAATACATCAAAGTCTGTGATTTACATAAGTTTACGACTTGTGATTTAATCGTCTATTGCTTATGGTTAAGCTATAATAGTTAGCGTAGCGTTCGAACGGATAGAATTTTGGTCATTTGAGTAGGAGGGCAGTTGTGGTGGCACAACCAGTCACACTGCCAACAAAATGTATACAGCCAGATGCATGGAGGATAATTAAATAAATAATAATAATAAATAAATATTTGACAACATCACATACATTGCTCCGATTCCAAAGTAAGTAGCTAAAGCACTTGTGTTATGGAAATCGGAGACAACGGTGGTATCACAAACACCGAGACCTGGGCCAATATAGAAAAGTTCGTTTTCTAAATTGACCCAACCGGGGATCGAACCCGGGACCTCAGAGATGGCGACACCTTAAAAACCGGTGTACAAAGCCAATCGACCAAGGAGGTCGTCGAATAATTATATCACTTGGTGACGTCCGCTTAGCTGCGCAACCAATTTGAGGGCGGCAAGCGAATCACCCACTGGTGGTGCAACCATAGTGTATTGGTGCCCTAGGAAGATAGGGCCCTTACAACTTTCTAGTTACTTTGATTACGTTACCAAGATCATTGAAATACGGATTTTGTAGAATTTTCGTTTGAAGGTCATCAGCTCATTTCCTACTTGAAATCCTTTTGTCAAGTTGGGACTGAGCTGATGATCTTCAAACGCCTGAACAGATCTTCGTAAATTATAGCTAAGAACCATCTCAATAAATATAAATAAATATTTGACAACATCACATATTATTTATCTTAATATTAAAATAGCATTGTAAATGCGAAAAATATAAATTTAATAAACATCACATACATTGGTACCGATTCCAAAGTAAGTAGCTAAAGCACTTGTGATAAGGAAATCAGAGACAACGGTGGTATCACAAACACCCAGACCTGAGACAGTATAGAAAAGTTAATTTTCTACATCTTCTATAAGAGGAAAATCCGTGAGTAAATATACAATATAGAAAAGTTAATTTTCTACATTGTCTCAGCCGGGGATCGATCCCGGGACCTCAAGAGATGGTGACGCTTTGAAAACCGGCGTGCAAACCACTCGACCACGGAGGTCGTCAATCACGACAGCTTTCAAATAACAAAACAACCGTGTCGTTGTAACTTACTATGGTAATGTTTATAAAGTGGTTCGCGTTGAGGGTAATGCATTGCGCGGTCGTCGCCACGACGAGCTGGGAGGCCGACGACACATCGAGACAGCGCGCAGTGGTTGCCGCACTTGCCACGACGCGTCTACGCGTATATTAATTACGCCGCTTTAAAGCAAATTTTTTTAGAGTCAAGTCTGGGTGTTACTATGTACAATAAGTATACATATATTGAAAAAGTATATAAGTAGTATATCAGCTGTCTAGCTTTAGCTTTAGCTTAGTTTGGGGCTAGATGGCGCTGTCTGAAATCGTCCAAGCATTTATTTATTTATTAAATATAAGTTTACAGCCATATGGTAATTGTATAAGGTAACTGCGGAATCGCACTTAGCCAGTTTTAGTATAAACTAATTAAATAATTAAAGAAGAAAAAATTCAAATGAATTAGTTCAACACGCAAATTAAATAAAAACCTGATAATATTTTATAACTTACACTTAAACTTTAACGACATTCACGGCCGTACATATTGAGTTTAATTTCAACAAAGCTAGACAAGTCCTGAGTTGACTAAGTGCCGTCGTTTTTACGTGTACAGAACTTATCAAAATAAAAGACCTAACATTTGCCTCGCAATTAAGTAAATGCGACTCATTAAGATAATCTCTTGCTTCTACTAATCTAATGGAATATGAAATTGTATTTTTGAAGTTATTAACATGTTAATTGGACAATAAAATGTTGACTTCACTTAGTTAACAGCGCTTATTTAAAGAATTACAGAATTTGTTCCACTTGGAAAGACTTACTACTATTTAATTTAGTTATCTAAATTATCTCTTTATTTTCTCATAAATCACATAGCAGAAGCTATCAGACGCTCATAACTCGAGGATCGAAGTTTATGTAACGGCCTGGCCGGAGGTTGTATGCCACGCGGGCCGGCCGGCGCCGCCGGCGGCCGCTGGGCCGTTACCGCCACACACCACCTTTGCTCATCGCTCGATTTGTGTGGACATCTCTATTACTAAAAAAATCGATCGAAATGGCGAAAAATTGATGAGCATCAAGTTTGACGTAGCAAAAGGACATTTAACAACCAGTATACAATATTAGTTACTGAAATTATAGTATTCATATTAACACTTGAAACCGCTAACTTGTTTCAGAAATTAATGAGATTGATCGGCACAAGGTATGCTAAGACCGTAAAATCTTCTATAAGTTTCTTAAAATTTCTAAAATATAAACATATAATATGTGGAGGAAAATCCGTGAGTAAATATTTAAAGACATTCCTGACTTTTGAAACACTAACGGCCGAATACTCAAAGGATTCTCAGTTAAAATCTTTAATTAAGGTCTCCTTAACTTTAAGGAAGCTGTCAGTTTCATAGAGTGTCTGTCAAATCTGACAACTTTTTTGAATTTAAGGTGGCCTTAACTTTAAGATTCCTTAACTTTAGTATTTGTCCGTAACGCAATTAGTTAAAATCTAGTTTCTTGACCCTTGCTCAAATTGTTAAGACGAATGAACGCGTTGGCACCTGCACGCTATACGGCAAGTAGAACATCGTATGTCTTATCCACACAATAAACTCTCTCAGTATATCCTGTAGCACTCCTCGGCCTCATCCCGCCACCGACCGCCAGACATTATTTATACCCCGGGAGCGCCCTTACGTGACATATTTTAAAGCGACCGTTTTAATAAGTCGCCTTTAACCTGCGACTTGGGGATATAGAGAAATAAGGTGCGACTTATGGACACTGTGCAGTGAGAAGGCAACTGTTGAAAACTTTCTGTTGTGTTCCTCAAATGGGTATGTTTAAAAATTGGTCTACTAAGTCATAAGGTGAATTTGTAACAGATAGTCACTCTTACACGGATATTGTTGATAACAGATAGTTAAGCTTACACAGGGATATTGTTGATTTCTGTTGTTCAAGGTGTAATGACAAGCTTCAAGTTTGGTAGTAAGTGCAGTGATCATGCAGGTTTACTTTCAGAAGACGATTGTACTAATTTTACGCTCATCTGACCTGAGCATCCTTCGTTAAAACTAGTCGACAAGTAAGGACCAATACAGCTTCTATATCAGCTTAATTAACTTACTAATATAAGACTTGGGTGGTATAGAAGTGATTGTTAGGTTGCTTTTTTATCCACAACGGGATAGTGCTTGGCCTTCACCTCACCTGATGTTAAGTGACGATAAGGCCGAAAGTGTAAGCGCACTACACCCGGAATCCTCACCACTGAGGAACTGGCTATCTTACTTCTAACTGCCGGAACACAACATTTTTTTCATTGTTGTTATGGCGTCAGACTTGGGCAAGATGGTGGTAGCCAACCAGGCGGACTTGAAATAAGCCCTACCACCAACCAAACCAAGTAAAAATTGAGTTCGTTGAGTTTGTCTCGTTTGATTCGTCTTGACAGGAGATAGCGTATTTTTAGTTTTAACTCGTTGACTTAAAAGCAGAAAATAATAATTTACTAAAAAAAAAACTTCCTTATAAAAGGTTTATTGTTATTGTTGTAATAATTTTTATGTTTTAAAAAAATTCTCCCATAAAGATTTATGACCCTATACAGAAGTTAAAAACCTAAAACATGAGGCGCATGTAAGAGACAATTCAGGCAAATCTGAAATAAGGACGAGTCAGGAACATGACGAATCCGGAGCAAATCAATAAATCTTACAAAATGCGACCCACTTTTTTTGGTTTAAATTTATTTCCTAAAAATTGTTAAATGATTTCAGTGGAATTTCTTTTTTCTTTTTCGAAACAATGAAAGGCAATCATTATTGGATGTTGAAAGGTACTGCATCATGAGAGCCAGTTTTCCTTGATATAGGTGTCTAAAGAAACCTGTGCTACAGCAGAGCTCCGCCTAAACAATTACTTTGGGAATTATTATCGTCTATGATTTTAATGCACTGCTCGTCCGTGTCATAATTATTATACATAACTCAATGACAAGGACTTACGACAGTGCGTTGGTATCGCTATCGATAGCTTTGAGTTAGGCGAAAGAGCCCTGGGTCATCAAGTACCATAATTGGGTATTTGATTTGGGAATGGATTCTACTTTTAAGGTAGGTATACAGAGCGAAAAGGGAAGCAAAATAAACCCCTATGCAAAATTTTGGCTCGATTTGATGAATTTTACTAAGATTAGACTTTAAAGTTGGTAAAAATGGTAAACAATCAAAATGCCAAAATAGTGTTGATTATTAGAACCCATACGTAATCACAAAAAAAGCTGTTATGGAAATATTATTTTAGATTTTTTTTTTGCTAAGATATGACATCACTTTTCTGATACTTTTTGTATGAAGCGTTTTCACGCGGCCGCCATGATGTCAACATTCAAAGCATCATATCCCAATAAATATTGATCGGAGAAAAAAATACTGATATTTATTTTACGATGCACTAATTTATTTTGTGGATTTTTTTCTAGTACCCAATTGTATAAAATCCACTGTCTATTCCATTTGCCGAGATCCGCGGCGTATCCCCTGGCGCGACGCCTATATAACTCGTACGGATTACCCTCGGCACCTCCTAAAATCTAAAGCTAGTGGCATGTGTCGCTAATTGATGCGCTCTCCGGGGAATAAAAAGTGCCCGATTAGACCCGTCGTTAGTTTTAATGTTGTTCGGAACTACGGTTTTGTTAACATATTGCTGCGGCTCTTGTTCGTGCCATAATGCTTTTATGGACTCTTGTTTCTTTTATCTATTTTAGTATAGTGTCTGTAAACAGCGAGGCAGCGGAGTGTTTGAGTTGTCAGCTTTTAATAATTACCCGACTGTGACGAAGCAAAAAGGAGGGTTATGATTTTGACTGGTATATATATTATGTACGTGGGCTGTTTCAAAAGTAATTAGTATTAGTAAAGAGGGGAATCTTAACTCATTGCGCATGTGCATTCAGATTAACCAGCTTTCAAAATATAAACGCATCTTGCGGAAGGTTGAAAACTAGCCGTCTAAATTTTTCGACGGCCTCTTCTGCGGTGTGTAATTTTCGTCCATGGACCATTGTTTTCTTTTTACCACGCGGACACAGAATACATGATAGTACCTACAAGTCACGGAGCTAAATCGAGGCTGTAGGCAGAACGGGACAATAATTGTACCCCCGAAGTTGTCAAAAACTTGATAGTTCTAGCAGCTGTGCGAGTGGGCGCGTTATCCTGATGAAAAAGAATACCACGAACGCCGCTACTTTTGCGCTCATAACAAGACTCCTCAAAAGCCTAAGTTAGACAAACTTCGCAATACTACACACTAGTAACTATCCTACGATCTTCTAGAAGAATTATCGACACTAGACCACTGCTTCCCAAAAAACCGTTGTCTTTTTTTAATAACGCTCTTCTTGTGAACAACTTTTTCAGAAACTCATCCTCTTCAAACACCTATGTGCGTGGATTGCTGCTTTGAGATCCATGATTCCTCCTAGTATTAGGATGTAGAATACATTTTGCGAAGTTCCTCCATTGAACTTTTCCAACATTCATCTACACCAATTAACAAGACGGGATTTTTGCTAATTTCTGAGTTAATAAAGTACCCGTTTAAAGGCAACCTTCTAGCTTTTAAGATTTTCATGCAAGATAGTGGAAACTGCCCGTGATATTATTTGCCTATGATCCTTCAAAAGCCACGTTAAAGTTTTCGTGAGTTACGGGATGTTCTTTCGACCGCGTTTAAATTTACAAAAGTGTTGCTACCGAAGGAGAAAACTTACAAAAAGCAGTGTGTAAATTTTTGTAAGATTCTATAAAGGTTAGTCATTGTTTAAAGCATGAAAAATCGTCGCATGAAAAGCTTCTCGCAAGCCGTCCATTGTTGCAAAGAAAAGAAGATCGACCGATTAACTTTAAAAAATAATAATAAAAACCACGCAAAGTTTGACAAATGCATGCAATATTGAAATATTTGTGATTGACATGAGTTTGCGACTGTGACTTAGTTCAATGAATAGATTGTTTGACGCGTAGCTAGTCCAAAAATTATCTCAGTCCACGTCGCTTTCGCCTTGATCTAAAAGAAAGATTTCAAGTGGCAATGTTCTTGCCACCACAACGTTGCAATTTTTAATAATCGGATCGGGGCCAAAGTTGACCAATTTTTCAGTGAAAATTGAAAAAGTTCAAGTGCTCGCGGTGTGGGCGGTAAGAATCGATTTCTGTCAAAGATTATGTTAGGAGTTGGAGATAAAGTGCACGAGTAGCTTATTACGAAAATCGGGGAATTTTTATATTATATCTACTATGAAAATAAATCAATTTCTAAGTGCTAATATAAAGCTTTCAGATAAACACATAAACATTAAAATGACTGCTATCCTACGATTGATGCCGAGCATTTCCATTAAATTTCTGACTTTATTTCACTGAAAATAGGGTCACATATCGAAAACTGGTCTATCTGGCACTAAGCAAACTCACTCCTCGCTCTTAGAATTTCGCCATCCTGCCTTTGAAGACACTTTCCAAACGAAATTAGACTTTACGATGTCATGTCAAAGATAGATTTAGCTTGTGCACGGTAGTGCTAGTAAATAATTCCTATACAGACACGAGCTGAGCTAAAGGTAAGCTAGTTACGTTACCTTAGCCACAATAAATAAATAAATAAAACCAGTATGGAATCGAATACCTGCCCAATGGAGTAGATAAATCAGGCTAAGCCAACCTATGTGTGTATTTGTGTTTGTACCTACTTATTTATTCAGTCTGTGATTGCTTATCGTATATTTTTTAAACATCTGATATGAAGTGATTTCCTTTGTTTGTTATTGGCGACCCAAACTCATAAAGTTCGGTGCCCAAAGTTCACAATTTTGTTATCAATGCTATATACAGTCATAAATTAAGCATTAGGGCAGGGGTGACCAAACTTTTCTCAAGGGCCGTGTGGAAAGAATAAAAGTTCTACGGTCGTAATTTTTTTAATTGTATTTCTTATTACTGGCTTAAAGGTCACCAAGCTTTATTTCTAAGAACCATATCCTAGTTCAGAGGAAACGTTGACAGAGCGGATTAAAACAATTGTGGGACATAGTTGACCCTCCTGTCTCAAGGGATCCTGCTGAATAGGTTCGGGAGAAATCAGCGATCGGAGTTCAGCACAGTAAGAAAGAAAGTACAGCGCCTTAGTAATAAGTACTATTATTTAACTTTATTCTGTGGTTCAGCTTGTGTTTACACTTTAAAAACTGTCCTTTGCTGTCTTAGGTTATACAGACTGCTGTAGCATACTGATGCTGTCGAGTCGACTTGTCAGAAGACTATAAAAGTTTGTATTTTTAAGTTTGATAACATGTATTACCTTCTTATCATGAATTTTTTTTCTACAGAATCACTTTTTGTCTACAACGGGATAGTGCTTGGCCTTCACCTCACCTGATGTTAAGTGAACGATAAGGCCGAAAGTGTAAACGCACTAAACACGGTATCCTCACCACTGAGCAACTGGCTAGCTTACTTCTAACTGTCGGAACACAACACAACAACTTTAGTCCATTCTGTTCCCATATTCAGGCAAATGGAAAAAATCCTATAAGTTCGAGTTTTGGGTCACTCACCAGTCCAAAATAAAAAAAGTAGTCAATTGTTTTAAATCAGAAAATCTGAAAACATAACTAACTTCTCTAACGTGCACTGTAGTGTGAAATACAGGACATATTTTCTATTGTAAGAGACAACACTAAACGGATGTTAAAACAGAAATGCATACAGAATTAAAGAAGTTATTGAAAGTTGCTATTTAGTAATCTGTAACCTAATGCATTATTTCTTTTATTTGGCCACCACATATAAAAAGACATTGCTTTGTTTTTTTTGTATTTGTTATAACTTATAAAATACAAAATCGAAGCTGAGACTAAGAGACAACACAAAAGTATATTTTTTTCAATTAAATTATATTTACACAGGATGACTTGGCAGGTGATTTGCTGGTCGATTAGTCAACAAGCGGTTTTTATCGACATTGCTTGTGATATCGAATCGCCACTTCATTGAAATTAGGCTTGCATTTAGATTTTACAAGCGATTGTCGAAAAAAAACGGTAATTGACTAAAATTGACCAGCAAGTCGATGACCTAAGTGGTCGAGTGGCTTTGTACAGCGGTTTTTAAGGTGTCACCATCTCTGAGGTCCCGGGTTCGATCCCCGGTTGGGTCAATTTAGAAAACGAACTTTTCTATATTGGCTCAGGTCTGGGTTTCTGATACCACCGTTGTCTCTGATTTCCATAACACAAGTGCTTTAGCTACTTACTTTGGAATCGGAGCAATATATGTGATGTTGTTCAAATATTTATAATATTTATTTATAAATCTCCTTCCAAGTCGACTCGTGTAAAAACCACATAATCAAGACTTTCACACACACTTGTTTCAAGAAGTAACGTCGTTGGTTAAACCGGTAATAAGCGACCGATAATTATTAAAAAGAATATATGAAAAAGGTAAGTTCTCACGAAACTTGCAGAATATTAAATACTCAGAATATTCTATCAGCACCGATTGCTATTTCGTTTGCTAACGATGATGTTAATTATCTAATTGCCGCTAACCAATTCACTCATTCATCACTGAATAGCTCCTGGGGAGATTCCACCAATATTCCAGTTAGGGCTGAAACTACAGAGCAAGTTGAAATATTGATGGACACAGCTTCACTAATTACGGAACTTAGAATCTTAGTAATTCTGGTGAAGCTACTGTAGGAGATTACAAACACTTGTGAAAAGGGCTTAGCACTAAACCCTTCCTTATGAGGAGCAGTTATGAAGCCCCTCTAATGAAAACATAAATACCGTTACAACATAATTCAATGAGGCACATATGAATTTAAAAGTTTTCCAAAACTTAAGAATAAAAAATATGACTTCTAGGAGTAAAGTTCTTTAATTATTTTTATGTTCTACTACTGCTTCTTTCAGTTTATTTTTATCGGATGATTTTTATTCGATTATAGTTTAGAGATTATCAATAGATTTTTTTTTCTTTATATTCATGCATTTGTTGACTGACACCATTAGAGGCAATCGCTCAGTGTTTTTATGCTTTCTATGCGATTTACAAGGATTCACAAAATATTAACTCGTGCACATACAAAAAATATTTTTTATAAAGACCTTCTATAAAAATATCGACGCATCCATCATAATTTAATCGAGTATATCACTTTAACTGGCACCACATAGAAGTTATTCATGGAATTATTTACTAGTTCGCTGGGTTTACTACTAAGTGGTTAGCTTGACCTGCCGTCTAGATCCTTATGCTTAAACCACTAGAATAATCCGATGTAAAATAAGTAATACTTTACCATTATTTATATGATATGATATGGAATGATTTGTGCTAGGGATAAGTTATATATTAACCTCTGGCTCTGCCTTTTCCATTATGAAAACCACTCGGTCGCTTCGGCATCGGAAAGCCGATCGCCGAGGAGCGGTATTCTCGCTCTAACAAAAATGATGTTTCTGAGCGGCGAAAAAAAAAGTTTAATCTAAAGCAACATTGACTTCCCGGTCACAGGGTAAAAAAATTTTTTTGGGATTAAGTACTTATTCTTGTGACCCACTTATTCTTTTGTGTGCTGCATTTTTCTATCTGCTAAAATGATGATACCTACACAGTTCCCTTTTGATTTCTAGCCATCGCAATTACATTTGAAGAAATATTTGCTCTTAACATATCTGGCCTTTATTGGGCATGGAAGTTGGAACATCAACACCGTGAAAACTGGCGAAAAACGGATACCAAATGCTATTGACTTAAAAAAACATGCCTCTAAATATTATTTTATTTTTATTAGATTACCACAATTTGAGTTGCTTGGTGGCGCAGTGGTATAGCGTCTGGCCCAGCGATTGCGGAGGTTAAACAACCTTCGCAAGGGTCATTCATGGGATGGGTGACCAAAAATTTATCATCTCGAGCTCCTCCGTGCTTTGGAAGGCACGTTGAGCCGTTGGTCTCGGCTACATTTGCACTTCGCACCCACAATCCGCATTGGGCCTGCGTGGTGAGTCATGGCCCATCCTCCTTATCCACTCATAAGCAAAACCTGTGCCCCAGCAGTGAGGACATTAAAAATAGTTGATGGTCACTACGATCTACGCATTTGAAAAAAAAAAAATTGCGTTGACACGTGATTCTGTGTTATTCTGTTTGAAAACACGTGTACTGGACTTAAAAGATGTTTTCATTAAAAGATCCCAAAATTGCGTGCAAAAGAAATAGCATCTGAATAGAGCATGGCATAAGAATGAAACATTTAAAAAATGAGTTTCAATAATAAAGACGCCAGCACTAAGACAATAAAGTAAAGGGAAAATACTCTACCAGTTCATATTGAAGCCTTCATAGGCACCCACCCCGGCATACTTTATGAAGGCAAAAGCTGCAGATTAAGTTCGGAGGAGTTGTAAATTTTGCGGTTATGTGTGCCCTACATTATGGCAAGGCTCATCGATGCTGTCGATTCTTCAAAATAGACTACAGGTTCATTATTATAATGTTACTTTAGAGTCTAAAGTTCAGAAATTAATTTAGACTCTAATTTGGACTAGACTTGCGTTTTGTTGATAAAGAAGATTTAAACTTAAAGATTTAAGCTTAATAATGTTATGATAATAATTAATTATCACATCACAAAGATGATTCAGCCTTTACTACCTCATATTTGAATTCAGAATTTGCATAAATATCAATACATTTAAATTGTTTGTTATATGTCCTAACGATTCGATGAAAAACTGAATAATGAAGATAATTAGTGTGTTGACGGGGAATTTATAATAGAGGTGTATGACTGGTGCGGAAGTTCGGTGTGCAAAATATTTATTTAATATATTTAATAATATTTGACAACATCACATACATTGTTCCGATTCCAAAGTAAGTAGCTAAAGCACTTGTGTTATGGAAATCAGAGACAACGGTGGTATCACAAATACCCAGACCTGAGCCAATATAGAAAAGATCTTTTTCTACCCAATCGGGGATCGAACCCGGGACCTCAGAGATGACGTCACCTTGAAAACCGGTGTACAAAGCCACTCGAACACGGAGGTCGTCATCATAATTTAGATATTAGATGCGGGCAGTCGACCTTACTGTTTGCGATATCATGTAGGAGGCCCATATCCAGCACAACGAGCCTCTGTTCTAAGGTTCGGAGATCTTGTTCAGAGCAACCTTTTCTATGTTTCAAATATATCATATAAAACATTTTTAGACTAGCTCTAACTTTAAATAGAACATCACACAGAGTAATTTAAAATAGAAACATGCCACAAAAGGTAAAATATAAAAAGCACCAGCAAATACTACAAATCTAACTTCCATCCTCATAAACCCAGATTTAACTGGTGATATCGCTAAAACATTTGCCCAACCACTCCCTTCACGTAAACCATTTAGCTGAGTGTTCCATGCAGGTTTGCAATTCCGATATTGAAAACTTATTCGGACGAACGAAGTTTAGATTGGTACCGACAAGATGGACTGGCCAAATGTTCGCTTGTTTTTTGCATGGTACTTTGCATTTCATTCCCAAATGGATTTTAATATGCCTTCGATATTTACCAATGGACGCAGAAATAGGATATTCTAAAATCATGGTAACTTAGGTTATTAGATTTGATATTCTATCTAGATTCTAATGTTTGTCTTTATTTTTCACATCTATATTCGTGAAAATCTAGATTCAGACATCTGTGGTCGAGGAGTTTGCACACTGGATCTGCTTTTGACGTTTCTGAGGCCCCAAATCTGATTTTCAGTGGCTCAATATAGACGAAGAATCCGGTTTTAGTCATTATGGCGACTTTGCTTTGATAAAAAATTACTTTAACCAATTGAAACACTCAGAGTATTTATTCAGTAATTACGCCATTAATAACAGTTAACATCCTTTACTCGATGATAAATAAAATCTATACATTTTGCTCGCTTGGGTTGTGTATTAAAACAGATTTTTCCATTCCAGACAAACGCTCTGTTTCATTACATTCCCAGACCATAACAATATCAGCAACCTCTTTAACACAACACTAAAGAGTTCATAATCCAGATAATTGGTCCAACCTTCATAGTGGGAGCGTAAACCCAACGGTAGTTAAGAGCCGACCAATTTGCAAGGTCATAAACATGCTTTATGTCCAATGTTGGACCAACGTACCGTACTAAAGATCCTCAATGGCTGTTGGGTACACTATATCAAGTTTTCTTAGTAGTTGGGAATGTTGGGGTAGATCTATCCGTAATTGTTTTCTATTGCTTTATCAAACATGACTGGTGATCGTATAGACTCGTTCCTTGCATCATGTTTTTTTCGTATACGTGAATCGAAGAATTAATTAAACGGTTTTATTTTTTCTAATAGGCTTGGGGACCAAAAAAGAGCGAGCCGAACGAGCGGAGCGAGCGTGCCGCGGCAGCGGCCGGCGAAGCGCCAGAAACGACGTTTTTGTAAAATTTCAACAGAGGTCATTCCGTTAAATTTCCTGAAGCCTTGGTTATTTCACTCACTGTTTTATGCTCTTTAACGGTGTAGCATCCGTTAATATGCAGATTAACTAGGTAAAGTGCGGAAATCTGCTACTTTTAGAAAAACTTCGCACTTTAACGAACTCGACCGGTTAATCTGCAGTTTAACTACTGTTGTTAATTCGCACATTAACGTATCCGTACTTTAGCGGTAACATAGACACTAATTTCAGGCTAATACCTATACAACAGGGGCACTCCCTGTTCTACAAATATTGTGGATAAAATTAATTCCAGGTATTTTTCAAAGCGAAACTGTTAGTAATTGCTTCTCAAGAATATAATGAAGTATACGATGCGGTTCGTTTAAAGCCAGACCGCTTTTGATAGCGCAGGAATGTTCTATTAGTCCCATGTCCAGGACGTGGAAAAACTTTAATGTTGTTCGTGAGTCGAGCCTCTCACATAGTGCTTAAATAGTCAGTAGGAAATAATAATTTTCTCCAATATGCTTGGAAATTCGATGACAACTTTCTTGGAAATAAATCGGAATTGCTGTACAGTGAAACTAGGCACTGTGTTGTCATGTTCGTACATCAATGCTTGTTTTGATGACTGCTAAAGTAATGTATTACATTCGTGGACAAAAAAACGGGTCACCACGTAACTTTTCATACAAATATTTACTTACCACTTTACAGTCTTATTGATAAAAAAAATTGAGCATCTCTGCAATGATTTATAAATTACTGGCTAGACCAATGCACTTACTAATAAGTATTTTAAGCAGCTGCAGTTAAACCTTTTTTCCTTAAACAATTCCAAATAATAATTTGTTGAAACCTAATTGCAGTTTACGTTTAGGTATTTCCTTTTTGAGGAAACCAAGAGGTGTCAGTACTTTTTTACATGCATAACCGATTCTTGAAAATCTTAATCATCCATTGACATATAAATCTTTGCTCATTTTTTTCTATCAATAAGACTGTGAAGTGATCCAGTCCAACCTGTACAGTTTTAGAGAACTGACGTGGATTAGTCATACTGACTATTGGAAAGAACTGTGTATTTAATGTGCATCGAACTAAAAACTCGACTCATTGGGTTGGTTGCGTGTGTAGCAGAAAGCTCAGATCCCAGCATTTAATTTGAATTCTCATTAGCTTTTGGAAAACGTTTTGAAGTTTAAATAAATAGTGCCTTTGATTCCACAATTAACTACCATTATTGTTATTTTTTGGGTCGAAAATACTTTTTGAAATATTAAGCGCGCGTAGTCTGCACACTAGCGTCGTCATTGGAAAAAAAACATAGTGCTTAAATAAAGATGAAATTGTGAATAATCTCTCTGTAGTGTACGCCGAAGAAGCTTTGTGGTTCTTTTTGTCGCTTAAAAAATATTTTCTAGCGTTTAGTTCAGTGTAGTTTTTTTGCCAAATTAAACAGTATGATTTTTTTAATGGCGGCGCTAGTGTGCAGACTGCACGCTCTAAAAATGTGATATATACCATATGAGGAGAATGATGACTTCAGCATTTCAATTCAAATATGTTTAGGTATTATGTATTTTCAATTTCCATAGCTGGTTTAAACTAATCTTTGTGCTATTTACAAATAGGTGCAAAAGTTTGAAAACATTTTTTTAACTCATTTGCGTGTGGACAATTGACAAATATGTTGACCTTGTGTGTTATTTATTACAAGTCTGTGGCAATAATTTAAAGAGACTAGATACTTGACTTGATCCATTTACCTGTTGCAGTCGGACATAAATTGGCACCTTGTCGCGACAATTCCTTAGTTATTTTGAGCATTCTTAATTATACCAATGACGAAGCCCGGTAAATAAAAAGGAGTCTAGTCGAATGATAAACCTATTAACCACGGTGGACTAGTAGTCGTAGTGAGCAGTAAAAGTTTAATGTTGTTTGTAAGAGGCCGTGGAGGAGCCTCGATGGCTAAGCTCATCTCACCGACCTACTGCTATATCTAACTAATCTGTGGCAGGGGTGTCGCGCCAGGAAATAGATTTATCGCTATCTTAAAATGTACTGTTGAAAACTTTTAAGCACTTATGCGTCTATATATTATAGAAATTAACACGTTAGTCGCCAACGCTGGTCGACGCTTAGTTATCCAAACGAGTTAATGAAAATGTACAATACTACCAATTTTCATCGGATTTTTATTTTATCGGAAATTTAGCGCAACGTCAGTGCCATAATATTTGAATAAACTTAAAAGTACTGTAAAGGAGAGGTGCTGTAAAAAAATGAGTAGCATATTTACAGATACCTACAAAATGTTGGAGGATAATATAATATAATAAATAACCCGTACAACGTTAAAGAATAATGAAATCAACACTTCATTTTGACGGACCGGAAGCTATTTAAATAAAACAAAATATTTTTCCTCACTACTCAAACTGTGAAATCTTTACACAGAAAGATATCAACACTTCTATGTTTATAATATAGTTATATATTAGACAACATCACAAACATTGCTCTGATCCCAAAGTAGCTAAAGCACTTGTGTTATGGAAATTAGACACAACATTGAAACTACAAACACTCAGACCTGAGCCAATATAGAAAAAATGTTTTCTAAATTGACCCAGCCGGGGATCGAACCCGGAACCTCAGAGATGGCGATACCTTGAAAACCGGCGTACAAAACACTCGACCACGGAGTTCATCAAAATCGTCGTGTATTTCAATACTAGCGACCGCTCGCGACTTCGTCTGCGTGGTCAGTTAGTTATCTATTCCTTGGAAACAGTACCTACTTTTTATCGTGATGAAATATTTATGTTCTTCTTTGTTCATTTAGTTAATGATGATCAACTGAGCAGTTAAGATGTAAAGGCGTAAAAACAAACAAACAAAAATACTTTAGCATTTATAATATTAAGGAGGACCATTAAAGCTCTTTTAAGCACCGACATAGTTTGAAAAGTCAATATAATGATAATGTTCAACCCTAACCGATAGGTATCTTAAGTGCACAACAGTCGTATTTCTGCACAACACTGAACATTCATGAAATAACTTGCCATCGTTTGGAAAAGGACTCTTGTAGCTTCTGATAGAGTTCAATTTGCGGTTGAAATTTAATGGGTGCTCCTCTTACAGGATTCGTTTTAAGCGAAAATAGATCTTGTAAATACTATAGTCAGTTTAGAAAGGACTTAATTTCCTGTGCATAGAGCTGGTTATAAGATGAATGCTGCCTTTAATTGAGGTAGACTGCGTTGTGGATTACACGGAGTTTTTGCTGCGTTCCGGCATAATTACTTTGAGTCTTCAAACAAGTCCAGAGGTCAGCTTTTTACGGCAGCATCAACATCGTTCAACGCAAACTTATAAAGAGGATTTCACTTAACTATTAGGGTTTTTGGAAAAAGTTGGTTATTTCCCTATAGGTATATAACAATGGGCGTATATAATCAATTATATTGTAGTATGTCGATTGACAATCAGCCATTTTTAATGTCCTCACTGCTAGAGCACAGGCCTTCCTTATAGGTAGATAAGGTGGAGACCAAGCGGGCCCAATACGGATTGGTGGGCGCTAACGACTGCAAATGCAGCCGGGACCAACGGTCTAACGTGCCTTCCGATGCACGGAGGAGCTTTAGATAATTAATGTTTGGTCATCCATCCCATTACCGACCTTTCCGAAAGTTGCTTAACCTCCGCAAACGCTGGGTCAGGCGCTTTACCGACACCGAGCTCCATGTTGGTTGGCTTGCTTGTAAAAACTTTACGCAGAATAACGGATTGACGGTCGAAATAAATGTATGCTTGATCCAGAATTTTAAAATAAATCTGAACATAATTAAAATATTTATAGTAAATAAAGCTTACATTATACTGACTCACAAAATTTCTTACTTACATTACAAACATTATTCTATTAAACAGTCAATTACAGATGGAGAGTTTTTGAACTTCTTCATAAACCATTTTCAATTTTCTCCGGCTTTTTCTTGAGACCAAGTCTGTGTTCCACAAAAAGCCATCTGAAAATTAACAAAATATATGATAAACAATAACAATAATATAACAAATTGTGTTTTAAGCTTGAAAAACAATAAAGATCGTATTTTTATTGCTATAAAATTGTTATTAAAATTATTATTTTTTGGTTAAATTCTTCGATGCAAACAGTTTTGGACGCGCAACAAATCTTAGACCTGTCGCGGATCTACAGATTAATTTTATTTAACCGATTATAATAAAAAGAACATATTTTTTATGGATCACTAAATTTCAACCTAAATTTATAAAACAAAAAATAGATTCCACTACTGTAACATAATGTGAGCGAATCTCTTACGATATTGTAGTCGAAATGGTAGGTACGCACAACAGCACGGTAAGTTAAACAGTTGAACTACGAAAACAGCTTTTATTATATACGGCATAAAGACTGTATAGTCTGACGTGCCGCTGACTGTACATACCCATCAATGTAAAGATACGCTGTTTCAAATTATTTGGTAGGTACTTACAAGAATGCAATGACAGCTGGAAATGTCATGGCGGCACTCAAAAGGAACACAGTACCGGGAAGAACCTCCATGGTGGAGCTATAAACCTTTGTGTACAGAGGCACGTAAACCAACGGCATCAGGTTCTCCGTCAGGCTGAATATCGAGTTTACTTTGCCTGTAAACAGATTTATAGCTTATTGATTATCCAGTTTTGTGAGAAATAAGTGTATGTATAGATCATTCGCGTTTAGAAAACAGTGAGTATATAAACTAAACGTTTATTAGTGCAGTGCAACTAGTCAATAGTCAATAGTCAAGAACTTTTTTCGAGAGAGTTTCTTACCGGCACAAAACCGAGAGAGGATGTAAGTCATGTTTATGCATGTACTTTGTTTCTCATACCAATAGAAGAAAAAAAACATAGGTACCTAAACTCGCCCCAGCATTGCGATTCTGTAAGACATCATTCGTGACCTCGCATCTGAATCCGCTGTGAGTTTCTTGATTGGTATTCTCAAAACTCGCTTGATAATTCGCATGTGCACTAGCGCTGCACTTGCGAGCGTGTCAGCGAGTTGAACTAAATTGACCGCGAGAATTTTGACGGGAACCGATAACTTGTCCGAAATTTACTTGTCCTAATTTCATTTAACGGAAACGGTTGACCAAAGTTTTTGTTGCTATATGTATTGTTTGCCATATTTTTAAACCATCGAAATATCATTTGGCATATGTCTCATTTTACCGAACTACGTTTCACCGATTTTCAAAATGATTTTTTAGTATTGGCACCACCAGAACAACATTTTACCGAATACTATTTGGCCGCAACCGCAACTATGGTATATTTATATTATGTAGGTAACATTTGACATAATCGATATTTGTTATAATAATAAATGTTTTATTAAGCAAGCATGCACCATGCATGCAAGCATTATAGAGCTGCGAATGGTCAAAACACTAACCTAACCTAACCTACTTAATGTATTCAAAGTTTTTCATTTGGTGAACTGAAAATATGACAAATAAATCAGTGGTGTAATGATTGTTCGGGAATATAATACTTCGACGAAATGTTCTTTCGACCGCGCATAACTTCGGTAAAAAGTTTTTCGACCAAATAAGACATCGGAGTAACGAAAAAAACGTAATTTCGACGAAGTCAAAAAAGGCGAAACGAAAACAGTCGAAAAGATTTCAGTAAAATGAAATTCGATCAAAAAAATTTCGGCCTTGGGATAGGTTACCGATTTTGACAGATAAAGTATGAGATGATGTAAAAAGTGGCATTCTGTAAGGTATAGACCGAGAGGTGACAGGATTTTTCGTAACGATCAAGGAAACGATTACATTTACTTTTATGGGGTGTAGAGTGGTTGTAGAATGTCCCCTAATGTGAATGATGAATTTCCATACAATATAATGCTATTTTCGCGATTTTTTAGCATATCAAAACAGCTCTTAGAATCCTGATAGATCAGTTGTGTGTATTGCAATCTGGATCTCATCCATTCACTCCCTGGGTAGCTATCTTCAGATCGGCAGAGAACCAAGGCTTCAAAGTTATCTCGTTGGTATGAAAATTATCTGGTGCTTCTAATTATCTAAGGTGAAGGTGCAAGGTGTGTCGCTGTCATGCTAAATGCAGGTATTGTGCACTGATATTTTTGTGGTGTGCATGTGCATTTTTTTGCGGGCAGGCGGGCGGTGCATCCTGCATATATATTTTTTGCGGGAGTAAGCTACATATATTTCTCTTTTCACAATTCTAATTATCCGTCCACCTCTCGAATTAAACAACCTCTCGCATCAGATCTCACTTCGCTACTCCCTTCACTCTCACTTAAATTTGCATTCTGTAAGCATCACCTATTTACTTGCGAAGTGAAGTGAGTTCTGTATTGTAGTGACTGCCACACTCAAAAAAATTTTAGTCGAGATTTATTGATTGCAGTTTTTTGATACAATTGTTGAGTTTTTGGTACACAACTTTATAGCAAATATGCGTTTTTTTAATTAAAATTTCTTATTTTAAGGAATTTGAGGCAGCTAATAGTCTGCGTGTTGAATTAAAATTGACCGTGAGATTTTGACAGATGAAATATGAGATGACATAAGAAGTGGCATTCTGTAAGGAAATTCCGCCCTCACTTCGATGCTCACCTCGCAAGTGAACCCGATTCAAAGTGTCAAATAAAAAGTATCTATTTTACGAGTGAAAATAGAAGAAGTCCTCTACAAACAATGTTAAAATAATATTTTTTTTAGAAATAAAACACTTTTTACGGATTACAGCGCGTATATTATTAATTCAGGTGTTGTTTTAGAATTATTTAGTTTGTATTTATTGGTTTTTAGAATTCCCGACGTTTCGACACCTTTCCAGGGACCGTGGTCACGGGAGGACTAAAAGTGTTTAAAAAGTGTTTTATTTCTAATGAACTGTATACGAGCGAAAGTCTTAGAAGTGAATATTTTTTTATTTTTTAACACTGACAAGTAGTTTTTAACCACAAATTATATAGCTATTTAATTTGTGAAAAACTATTTTTTTTTTATTATTTAACTTTACAAAAACAAAAATTTTTCATCGTAACAAACCAAAAACCACGGCGGTTTGTCCGGAATGCTAGACTTATACACTAACATTATTATATATTTATGGTAACAACAACATATTATAAAATAGGTCACTAGTAAACAATTTACCTGCGGTGATCGTCCAGTTTTAATATTACTTTCTGTAATGCTTTGTAAGAGATGTAAAGGATGGTGAGAAAAGCTTTGAGTTTATATATCCAGATGACTTGTATTTATTCTCAATAATCAGAACAACAGATAGGTGTGTCTGTCAACGGTTTGAATTTCTGGACAATTGCATTGCTATTATTGTTGTGCAAGCAAAGATGTTCATGAACCACAAGCCTTCCACCACCACCACCTACAAGGATGTTATTTCAGAAAACATTTTTATTGTAATGTCAAATTTTTTTTTACATGTTATTGTATAAAATTTGATAAAAAAAATTTTTTATATTGTTAGGTAAAACTTATTATACTGGTTTGTAAGACTCCTGGGAATAGAGGGATTTAGGTGCTTGTTAGTACACAGAATGCTCAATTATCATCCAGACATAGTTGCAAAAATAGTTATTGCATGCTGTGTTTTGCACAACATGTGTAATCGCGCAGTAATACCGGCTTTCACAATTTCAGAAGAAGAGAGACTAGAAGAGCTACAAACAATTGCTGAAGTTCAAAGGAGGCAAACTAGGGATTTGCCATCTTACGCCGATTTAGCTCTAGGGCAATAACGTAGACGAAATATAGTAAATAGCCTATGGCGTTCACGTCATATTTAATTTATCGGTGGTCAAAAACCCTTTACAAGTTTTCTTTCGTCATTTCAATCTTGGATAGGCCTTCCAATTTGTGAAATGGTAGTAGATTCAGTAGATTTATACATTTTTAACATGATGTGCTAACAGAAAACCTAAAAAAACTGCTATAAAAACAGCTTATTTTTTTTAAAGCTTTATTTATTTAATACCAAATAATATACTAGAAAAAATAAGACTTGCACCAGATCATGTTCTCGGACGGGAATCGAACCCGCGACCTTTGGATATCCGGTCCAATGCTCTGACCGCTGAGCTACCGAGCCACTCTTTTCTAGTATATGATTTGGTATTATATAAAAATAGCATTGTGAATGCTAAAATCTCAAAATTTAAAAAGCTTTATTTATTTTTAACATTTTTGGGGCTGGGCATATGTATATGTAATAAAAATGTAAGCGATGATATAAATATATTTTATTAATATTTAAACGACAGTTGATCCTTTCAATCGGTTCAGCCGTCTTCGAGTAGTTCTGGTAGCTCTTCCTTCAGGTGTTCCTTCTGGAGTTCCCTGGTAAGTTCAGACCAGATGTTCTTCAATTTGCTAATATGTAGTGACACTTCACCACTGGATTGCACTGTGTAGCTGAAGAACTTCATGCACAGGCTTTACTCTTTTGCAAGCCATCATACAGGCGGTGTAGTTCTAGCCATACTTCCCTCGCTGTAGAATATCGCAAAACTTTCTCACAGTTGTCTTGTGACAAATTCGTAGTAATAAGTTCGCCTCATGAAGCTCTCGTGTCTCCCACTTGGATTGTTGCTGATTCAACGATAGACTTTTCCATCAACTCTCGACGTAAATTCTATCTGAATTTTATTTCCGGTAACTTAACGCTCTGCTACCATATTAAAGTACATACTTTTTGATATTATAGGATCTTGGGAAAGAAAATAATAAAATTAAACTGTAAAAACTGTATTAAAAAACGCAAAAAAGAATATTGACAAACAAGACATTGACATTATATTCAATGAGCAATATATACAAAAAGAGTACTTAGGTCGATTTGCAGCAACATTTACTAAATCTCGATTTTGTTAAACCTAGACTTTACTCATACGAATATGTAAAATTTTTAAATCGATATTTAAAATTTTCACAGTTTCATAAGGGCTACATCTAAGTTTAACAAAGTCGAGATTTAGTAAATGTTACTGCAAGTGGGCCTTAATATAGGTAACTATACAAAGCAGGATTCTTAACAAAATATTATAGGTCTGTCCACGGTCCGGTTTTTTCTTGGATGACGGATCCGGGCGTTTCGACGGAGACGGATGACGGAGACGGATCACGTTTGTCACGAATCCCGAACCACATATCACTCTGCGGTGCAACTGAGATGTCATGTGCACGTGCCTTTTTTTACGTTAGAATGCCGACAACTTCTTGCAATATACGTACAAAGACGCAGAAGACAAAAAAGTTTTGGGTTTCACCCTCTCCTGCAAGAGAGATACCTCGATGGGGCATTTAATACACTATACGATAAATTACAACAACGTGAAGATATATAATACCAAATAATAAACTAGAAAAAATACGACTCGCACCAGATTATGTTCTCGGACGGAAATCGAACGGGACGGGAGCATTGTAAATGCTAAAATCTCAAATTTAAAAATGATGTAGCTTTCTTATCTTAATCAATTGTTTAAAAATATCTGGAAAGGTATTCAGTTGATGTCGAGGTAATTCCTTGTAATTGGTGAGATGGCGCTGGCTTGCAGCGTAAGAGTTGATATACTAGGAGAAATTCGACATTCCCACTAGTGACTCAGTAGCGCAGCGGTCAGAGCATTGGACCGGATATCCAAAGGTCGCAGGTTCGATTCCCGTCCGAGAACATGATCAGGTGCGAGTCGTATTTTTTCTAGTTTATTATTTGGTATTATATAAAAATAGCATTGTGAATGCTAAAATCTCAAATTTAAAAACGTGAAGATATTTTTTTAACATTTGTTTTTATTAGTAACTCCTTTTTGGTTAGCAGAAATGACCTTTTATTTCGTTGTGACTTAGCCGATACTTATTTTTTTCGCATAACCTAAGTGGCATACGTTATATTAGTGTGTAAACATTAGTGCAAAATGTTTTAAAACGTTAGCGTTCATGGTTGTTAAATAAATTAAGAAAATGTTAGTATGGAAAATTCAAATTCTTTAAAATTCTCCATACAAAACGGCAATTTCATACTTTAACCCCTAATATTAACTTGCCCTAAAAACTTCCAACTTTATTGTGTGAACAAAATAAAGTCGCAGCGCAAGTGCTTGTCGCAATAAGCAAGTTCGGCAAGTCGCAAAAGATGACGGTTGACGAAGACGGACGTCGGGTGGCTGCGCCGTGGACAAGTCCATATGTATTTTATATTCTAATGGGGTACTTCGAATCGAGGCTCCGGTTTAGCGGTTCATCCGATCAAGCAAAATCTTCGGAGCCCGTCAAAAGAACGGATGACGGATTTCGGACGCCGGATGTCGAGTTGACAAAAGTTCATACAAATATAATATATAGGCCGCTATTCGGTCCGGTTTTTTCTCTCCGAGGAGACGGACGCCGTGGACATACAGTTTAAGGCATAGGGATTATATTCATGGCACGAATTAAGAGTTTTTTATTTTTTTTATTTTTGCTGCATCAAATTCCTTAAAATAAGAAATTTTAATTTAAAACTCACATATTAGCTAAACTGGAATCGATAAAACTCGACTAACATTTTGTTGAGTGTGGTTGTCACTAGGTACAACGCAAGTCAAGGTCAAGGTCAAGCGAGGTGAGATGCGAAGTGAGAGTGAATTGCGAAGGGAGTTGCGAGTTGTCGTCTGATTTTACAGAATCGCAGGGCAGTGCTCGAGTCGAGGGTTGTAAAGTTTGACTCGCCGCGTGTGAAGTTGAGATGCTTAGTTGTATGATTATGCTATTTGTCTTAATAAACTATTAAAATTAGATAATAATTAACTAGTGGTTCTGTGAGCTGTAGACTTCCGAATGTATAGTTTTTTTAACAGTTTACGAAATGCCTGAAATATGTTTTTTTTCGAAAACTCTTGAAAACTGAATCGACAAAAATATTCATGGTTGTTAAATAAATTGATAGTATGAAAAATGCATTTCTTTAAAATTCTCCGTACAAAACTGCAATTTTATTCCTAAACCTATATGACTAAAATAAATCTCAAAATGGTAACTCACCAAGTTCATTAGGAGCAACTAGTTTCGATGTTATTGACCTCAGAGCTAGTAGCGAAGTGCCGTTCAAGATCTCCACAGCAGGCGCTGAAAACCATATTGAAGTACAGTACGGATCACGAAAGATGACCACAAATGGCGGCCGTCTGCGCATGTACATGTAAATGTACTCGAGAGCACTGGGCGCGCGTCAATGCCGCGATAGGCGAATAGCGACTGAGCGGCCTAGGTCTGGGTGTTTGTGATACCACCGTTGTCTCTGATTTCCATAACACAAGTGCTTTAGCTACTTACTTTGGAATCGGAGCAATGTATGTGATGTTGTCAAATATTTATTTATTTATTCAAAATAATTTCATTCACAGAAAATCTATATTTTGATTGATAACCGAGACGTAAACCAACAATTCGACTGTTGAACACTCAATCCATCAGCCATGTTTAAACGTACCCATTGCTGAGGCACATGCCTTCCCTTGGATGGATGGATATGTGGATGGAAGATAAGGCCATAAACATAACACACCACGCAGGTCCAATATGTTGTATGTATTTTTTTATAAGAAGAATATTTATTTTAGTAATATTTTTTTATAATACCACCAAATATGACAGAAAAAATAATGCCACGGCTTAAAATAATAAATGTCACGGTAAATAACATTACCGTGACAATGTCATTCGAAAGTCACTTTTAATTTAAGTAGGTAACTTAATTTTGGACTATTCATACGAACGAAGAATGAATTACGAGCGAACGTCGTTCGATTAGGATCCTGTTTGAAGTAGGCTCTACGCTTTTATTTTTTACCGCTATTATGTGGTCTACTTCATCCATATGTATGAGAGCTGTAACTGAGCCGCCTATGTTGTACATTTTTTGTTTTAATAGCCATTGTGATCAATTTTAATATTTTTTTTTATTTTATCGATCTTTCTGTTTGTTAGTACTACCACGCGAAAATTACTCCAGAAATGTTGACATGCATGCTGTAATTTCCGCATATAACGCATTATATCTTATGTAAATAAAGTATTGTGAGTTATATTATTAACTAAAATAACAAATGAAATACAGAACAATGGTTGGTATAAATCAGGTTAAGATAATAGATAGTGTTAATTTTATATGAAGCCATAAAATTACCACTATCTTAAGATGGCTTAACTTACTGAAGACTGTTTTCTTAAGATGGCTAATGATAATAGTTTGTTTAGAGTAGCACCGCAGAGTTAAAGAACAATAATGTGGTATTTACACGGGTGACTAAAGCCGCGCGACTTTTGCAGCACGGCGAAAATCGACTGTGTAAGGCAATGCGGCCGCAGATGACTGAACAAACTTGTGATCCGGTGGCCAAAACTGGAACTTAGTGTTATTACATACTGTTACCTAGGTTAGAGGTGAAAAGTTGTATTTTTAACACGAGACTAAATTTTTTCTAATTCCATTCAAGACTACTTTGCTAGTTCGTGATTTAAAGTCAGCACTCGCAGCACAAATTGACTTTGGTGTCTAGTATAACAAATAAGGAAATAACTATTGTCTTCAGTGAAGAATGAAACAAAAGAGAAATGAAGTATTCCATTACACCCACTGTAAAGATAAACTTACCTATATAGAATATTCTCTCATTAGGCGCGAAGCAGTATATGAAAGAGGCAGCAATCTTGCTGACAGTGGAGATGATGCCCAACATGGAGTCATGCCATTGCAGATATTTGCTGAGGACTGTGATGGAGAATATTGTACCTGAAATAAATCGAAACGCGTCCTATTTGTGACACAGTTCATACTAGTACGACTGTCAACGTTAACCTCATAATTTATAAGAGGATTTTATTGTAAGATGGAATGTGAAATTAAAAAAAAAAATATCATACATTTAAAATGTATAAAGAAATTAAGGAGACGTAGAAATTTCACTCTAATTTTAAGATAATAAATATGCAAAACTGTGAGGAGAAGTGATCAATGCTTTGCTTACCACATAGCCCCGCCCTAGGGAAAAAGGTGTGAGCTTATGTATATCGTATGCATGCATGTGATAGCAACAAATTACTATACTTACCGATGGTATGTGTTATAAAGTTGTACGTCTGGAACATACTGAACTTGACTTCATCCCAGTTGAATCTGTATCGGGTTGACATGTACAACACCGACATTTCACCTAGAAAAAATATTGAGTTTTTTTTAAAGATTTGTCTACACATTGGGTTTTTTTACCAGTCCAGCAACGTGACGTAGCGTACGACGTGACGCTGTAAGTGACTGACTGATAGCGTTGATAGAAGAACAAAGACTAGGAAAATTTGTGAAATCATATTTACGCGTATACATTATATAGTAAGAAACCCTTCTAGTATCTACTCAAAACTCCAATACCTACTTTTGACAAAGGGTTGGATTACAATGGTTTCAGTAATTCTAAAACCACTGTAATTCAACCCTTTCAGTCAGTGTCATGCAGTTCTACGAATAGTAAAAGAGGAGACTTCGTATTCTGAATCCCTGTGAATCAGATGGTATTTGTAATCATTAATAGTGTCTCTGAGAGCTGTAGACCTCGCGAGTCTATCTTTGCATTGAACATTTTTCGAATTGGCTGAAATATGATTGTTTTTACGTTCACAACCCCATGTCTCAGCTATTTTGAAAAAAATCGAAACTCTGAATCGACTATACCATTCCATTTTATTACCGAACCTGCTCACAAAATTTCATGTGAATCGGTTGAGAAAGGAGAACAGCAGAACAGACATACAAAAGCATTTTTGCCCAAGCTGACGGAGACGGTTTGCGCTCGCTCAGTCAATAATAAATTGCACTCAAATGAAGAAGTACATAATGAAAGACAGTACAAAGTAGAAAGTCTTTGTCGATCTTTTTAGTTTTATTCATAATAGAAATAGAATCATAATACAAGTATTAAATTTAGATATTTCGCATTCACAATGATATTTTTATATTAATATTAGAAACAATCGACTCACCCGTAGCACCTCAGTCGGGACTCGAACCCGCACCCTTGGGATTCCGGCCCAATGCACTGACCAATTATGCTACCGAGTCGCCAGTGGGAGCGACGAAATTTTCTAGTACTTTTAACTTCTTCGCTGCAAGCCAGCGCAATTTCATCAATGTGAGGAAATACCCCAACATTCGAAAGAAACATCTTTCCAGATGTTTTGACAATCGATAAAGATGAAACAGCTATATAATTATTAAATTTAGATTTTTCGCATTCACAATGCTATTTTTATATTAAGATAAATAATATTAGAAAAAATACTAGAAAAAATCGACTCACCCGTAGCACCTCATACAAGTACCTAATCTTTCAATCTAACTAAACCATCATAAAGATTCAGAGTTTTTGCACAATGTATTATAACATGCGTGTTAAAACGGGGGAATCGCACTTCGCCCGGAATCCCCAGCAACTGAGGGTTATGAATAAGGATGTTGGAATAGTCGTCAGTCTTACCAAACATGGGTCCAAAGAGGATTGTGACGACTAAGAGCAGCACGATCATACGCAGTCTCCTTTTGTTGGGTCCATTCTTGAACACCACTATCACTGTTTCTTTAATGTTTCTCAAGTCGAAGAAAGTTCGGAAGAAATGACGAGCGCCTTTTTTGTCATGCTGTAAAATAAAGAGAACTACATATTATTCTTGTTTCATGGTCAATTATTTAACATGAACTCTTTTGGGAAAAAACTTGTATGGCATGAATGTCATAATGATTATACCACGAAAACTGTTAATGACTTTGTTTATCTCAAGATATTTATTTTTAGATGTAATCTAGCCTTTATTTGGTTCATTTTAGAATGTAGGTTCCTTCGATTCATAAACATGAGTAAACGATAACTTAATATTTATGTTAGATTATTAAATGATAAAAGATAAAAACTGTACTCGCAGACCTGATTATTATCAAATAACAATAAAAATAGTAGGGTTTTGTATTGTAGAGATAGAATGTAAACGTACGCACAAAATTTATTACACGATTACTTATACACGGATTTTTTCTTCACTTCTGCTCTAATATAAATATTATCCTTACATTTGAAAAAATAATGCGGGAAGTTCCATCTGGTGGTCTTGGTCATCACGTCCGAAATTTTAAATTCAGTGCGGGAATTTATTTCAATATAACTTCCTACACAAGTGCAGGAAGTAGTATGCCTTTAAAACGGAAGAATTCAGCATCAGTCAAGATATTGAGATTTGATTTGTTCGTGTCTCAAAAGTCTGAATTCGGGATAGAGCCCATTCGCGCGCAATGAAAAGAGACTGTATTGTTTACGTACTTACATTATGGAAATAATTAATGGCGCGCACGTACGCGTCTTGCTATATTTGTGGAATTATCAAAAATAATTATTTATTTACGCTATTTTCAGACATAGAATTTTTAACTTTTGATTGGACGTATATATTATGGGATGTTGTCCATTTTACTTTTAGATATACTTAAAAATAAGATGTATATTAATGATATACATAACTTTACCATCGGAAAAAACGTAAAGACAAAATAAATAATGACACCTGTCAAGAAATATTCTTATATAATTGAAACAATTAGTTAAATTATTCTCAACATTAGGCAAATTAGCTCAGCTTATTTAATTTATTGATCATGTGATACGTTAGATCAGTTAAAATCAAACAGTCTCGAAACAATAGTTGATAAAAAAATATTTTAAAAAAGTGTCTTTATTAGCATTAACGCTCACTTTTTTTTGCTCTGCAGTTCTTTTCGGATCTTTCATTACAAAAAAGGTATACAACTAGTTTATGAACTGCAAAGATCCGGCTATGACATAGCCTCCGTAAAAACCGTATGTCTTCAAAAGAATACCACTCAATCCCATACCGATTGGAAACCCGACAGTCAAGCAGAAGTTAGTCAAACCTAAACGAAACGTTCTTGTTTTTTCCGTCGTGATGACGCTCATGTAGGCAAATATCGTCGTGAAACAAACTCACCAAAAACCCGAGTAACCCTCTATGATGCCTTCACTAAAAACAAGTACTGACAATTGTTAAAAGAAGTAGGTGTTTAATATATTATTATGTATAATAATAAATAATAATAGACGGTAGTTGGAGAGAAGGTACCCTAAATATTGATGATGCGGATTTTACTGAAAGAGAACATTCCTTTTTTTGAAATAAGTAAAACTGCATTCATATTTTTTTAATAAATCGCTTATCTCAGCCAGAAATCAAACGAGCTAAAATCCGATAATATAACATCCTATTCTTTTATGATGCCAATCAATAGGGACAATGATCAAGATTAAATTATTCTAAATAACATAGTATCTTAAATCAATGACAGACCGAAGAAAGATAAAAAATAGTAGTCTAGCTCGTTCAATTCCCAAATGAGAAAAGCTATTTATAAAAAAATGATTTTGAGGATTTCTGAACTTAATAAATGTTAAACAGAAATGGAACAAAAACAGAAAAGTCTTCAAAACCCTGAAAATAAAAACAAAAGCAGCTTTAAAATTTAATAGCTTTAAAAGTAAGAAATAAAGCGATATTAAAGCCTTTTACGGGAAGCAATCTAACTTCCCGCATTCGACTGTAATGTAAAAGTATCTAAAAAAGTAATAGCCGTATTTCTTCCCATTACTAATCAAATAAAGTGCAGGTAAAACCTCTTTCAAAAACCTGAAAATAAAACAAAAAACAGCTTTAAAATTATAACCTTACTTAAACCTCTAAAAAGCAAGAAATAATACATTATTCAAATCATTAGATACGCATATAAATTTTAATAAAACACGTCTGATGTAGTCGGGTGGGGCTGGAGGAGAACATCTTTATTTTTAATTCTAAAAGCACCACACGACTTCATTAGACGTGTTTTATTAAAATTGATATTAGGCATATCATCTATCTATCTATTGATTTGAGTATTATTTCTTGCTTTTTAGAGGTATTTAATTTTTAAGCTGTTTTTTGTTTTTATTTACAGAATTTTGAAGAAGGTTTTAAATTTTTTTAAAAGTATTTTATTTTCAACTTTTTGTGGTATATAATAAGCCTGGAAATATTTTTTAAATTTATGTATTTTCAAAGGCACAATGCCCATTTAAAGGTAGGTCATTATAAAGGTAAACACACTTAAGGTATCCCTTTTCCAACAAAAAAATAATTATCTGAATTGGTTCGTAAAAACAAAGAAGTCGTAAAGGTAGTTTACACATAACTCATAATCATGGAAATCGGTTCAAAATAAAAATAACGAAGTTGTCAAGGTAGTTCATACAAAATCATAGTAAGGTCGTTAAAGTTGTTAATCCAAAATCATAGTTAAAATTCATCAGGATAACTTGAAAACTACTGAACTGATAAAAAAATAGGACTATCTCAAGCACTGACCTTCATATATTTCACACAAACTTCATATCAGTGAAACCTCAATGAAACCTCAAGCGAAAACCTTTTCCAATGGAAAAATAATTTTGAAAATCGGTTCACAACTCGAGTAACATGCATACAAAAAAATAAAAAAATCTATCGAATTGAGAACCTCTTCCTTTTTTGAAGTCAAAATTTTATAATTAAACAAGATATTGAGGTTGTTTGTGTCTCAAAATTTGACTGAATTCGGGATAGAGCCTATTCGCGCGCAATGAAGAGAGTCTTGTTTACGTATTTACATCATGGAAATAATGAATGGCGCGCACGCACGCGTCTTGCTATATTTGTGGGTTTACCAATAATCATTGTATATTTCCGATATTTGTTTTATTTTTATTGTTCTAAACATAAGGCCAATTAGCTTAGCTTATTTAATTTATTGATCGTGTGATACGTTATATCAGTTAAAGTCAAACAGGCTAAAAACAATAGTTGATAAAAACTTATTTTAAAGTGTCTTATTTAGTATTATCGCTCACCTTTTTCTGCTCTACAGTTCTTTTCGGATCTTTCACGACAAAAAAGGTATACAACAAGTTTATGAACTGCAAAGATCCGGCTATGACATAGCCTCCGTAAAAACCGAATTTCTTCAATAGAATACCACTCAATCCCATACCGATTGGAAACCCGACAGTCAAGCAGAAGTTAATCAAACCCAAACGAAACGTTCTTGTTTTTTCCGTCGTGATGACGCTGATGTAGGCAAATATCGTCGTGAAACAAACACACCAACCGCCCGAGAAACCTTCTATGATGCCTTCACTATAAACAAGTACTTCCAATGGCAGTTGGTAAAAGAAGTAGGTGTTTAAAATATTATTAATATTTACGAGGACTTGTCCAATAATCGGTATAATTACGAAAATTCTTCTATGTCCGGTCTTGTCTGACCATGCACCAATAAAAATTGCCATCAAGCATGGAATAGTGGCAGTCATATAAGTTTTCTTACTCATAGCTGCTGCCAGAAGCTTCTGTGTTGCTCTCTCATATTCATTCTGACTTTCGATATTCTGCTGTCTTAGCGAACTACAGATCTCATCTGTGAAGTTTAAATTCACTCTGCAAGCTTTTTCTAAGCTTAAATTTTGCGATGTAGTCATAGTTAAAATTGCGGATAGCACAAATAGAACCATTGTCGGTTCGAAAGTGATATTACTTGCGATATATTTTAGTTTGCCACTAAAAGTTCTGAGTTCGGAAGTATCGTCCTCATTATTGTCGATTGGCGGTTTTTCATTTAGCGGATCTAATTCTGTATATTCTTTTCTGTCACCCATTGTGTTATAAATTGTTTTTTCACCATTATGTTTATCACTACCGTTTGCCGTCTTCATTTTAGCGCACTAGATCACAAACTAAATTTTAATGTTCGACAACTAAGGGATCATTGTCGGTAACGTCTTAATGAGTTATGGCAACAAGACGAACCATGTTCGGTTGATAATGCGAGGGTTATATTATTCTCTTCTTATCAGCAGTAGTAAATTAGCTTGTCGATTGCGGACTAATCGTCGTTCACTTAAAGCCTACGAATATCTGCTTAAGATATTGCTGGATAATAAATAAAAAATCGGCCAAGTGCGAGTTGGACACGCGCACGAAGGGTGCCGTACCATTATCTATAAAAACAGCAAAAAATCATGTCTGTGGGTATGTTTTATTTTAATTTCATTATTTATTTTTAATAATATTTTAAAGTGTTTAATATTTAACTAAATATTCTGTCGTGTTCATTTACCTGTTGCCGTTATCAATATCGAGGAAACAAGCAAAAAAACACGTTTGTTGTATGGGAGCCCAACAAACAAACATGTTATTCTGTTTTTTACAGTTTTAACAGAAATACATCATCTGTGAAAATTTCAATTGTCTAACTATCACGGTTTATGAGATACAGCCTGTTGACAGACGGACGGAGAGCGAGTTTTAGTAATAGGGTCCCGTTTTTACCCTGTGGGTACGGAACCCTAAAAAATATCCTATGTCACTATGACTGGACACGTTTTCACTAGTACCATATTGAGATGATAATATTTTTTATAAAAAGTAGTTTAAAACTTCACGTGCGAATATGGAGGGCTAGAGCGCATACATTTTGTCAGGTTATTTTTTAATAGAGTTATGACTTTTTAATTTCAAATACGCTCCAGTTTCATTACCTTTATAACTGATAATATTTAATGACGCGTGTTCTTTAACAGTGATTAAGCTCGCCGATGAATCCATTTGTTTATAGTTGATAATTTTATATCAGTAACATTCCAGTTCAAGACATTGGTCTTGGTGAGCACTAAGAAAGGATTTTGGAAAATTTCCGTTATACAGTTATTTGTGTAGAAAAATTGAAATTGTGTGATAGAGCCCTAATAGCTGAAGGTAGAGAGGAGAGATACCTTTTATGGTGTAGGGAGCACTAAGAAAGGGTTTTGGAAAATTCCCTTTAAACAGGGTTCTACAGGAAGAGTTTTATGGGAAAATTTAAATGTGCGATGTTATGGGCAAATTTTCACGAACGAAGTTGCGGGCAAAATCTAGTAGATTACAAATTCGTTATTCATGAACAAAAGCGCGCGGTGACCATGTAGTCGCCTTTCTGAGGCCACTTTCTTGTCAAACCCTTATCTTAGCTGTAGGTTTTCGGAATTCTAAACTTAACAAACGTTAAACAGAAATGGAATTGAAAAAGGAATTTATACAATAAAGTATCCAATCACCCGGGCCACTTGTCCTAGTTTTAAGAGCGCATAGTCTGCACACTAGCGCCGCTATTGGAAAATAAAATACAGCGCTTAAATAAAGACGAAATTGTGAATTATCTTACGTAAAACCTTACGTATTAAAATACCTTACCTGCTTTTGTTCACTTGTTCTCGGTGGATCTTTCAAAACGAAGATATTGTATAATAGGTTAATAATATGGACGCTCAACGATATGCCAAATGCGCCATAGTACCCTAAATTCTTCAGGATTACTCCACTGGTCGCTGCGGCCACGGGAAAGCTAACGGTGAAACTGAAATTCACCATCCCCATTCGAAAAGTCCTAGCTTTCACACTGCTAATAGTGCTGATGAAAGCAAATATCGTTAGTCCCATAATACACATGCCTCCACTCAAAGCTTCAATCACCGCATCACTGAATACAAGAACTTCTAAACTCAGCTGATTGAAAAAATAAACGTTCATAATATTATTCACACATGCTAAAATTTGTCCTAATATTGGTATTATAAAAAATATTTTCCTGTGTCCAGTCTTGTCTTGCCACGGTCCCACAAACATGGCCAATATACAGGGTATGGTTGCCGTCAAGTATGTTTTCCACGCGATAGCTCTAGTAACTAGTCTTTGTACGTCTCTTTCGTAGACGTTTTGGCTCTCCAAAGTTTGTTGTCTCATAGCTGTGCATATTTCATCTGGGAATTGCAAGTTAACTCGACAAGCTTTTTCTATACTAAGATTTGATATCGTCATTAAGCTTGTAATATATGCTATTATGAACATGGACACTGTTGGTTCTACAGTAATGTTCCTGAAGAAGAACATACAGCTCTGCCAGCATGTCTTCTTTGGTTCTTCTTCTTCTTTATCTTCTTCATCTTGCGGGTTGAGCGGAATCTCTTCGTGTCTTACACTTTCATCCTCAATATTATTCGTTCTTCCATCGCGATTTCGAATACTGCTCTCTTCAGTTGCCATTAGTTACAATTGGAGTTTAGCAATGACACTGATAATTTTATTTCACGTGTTGTGTTAACTGATATCGATTAGCTATAACACGCCTTTATCTCTTTATCTTTAGGATCAGGCTAAGTGGGTCACCCAAAAACATTTTGGTTAGGACTAGATGTCTGCATCTGATTTTTTTCATTACCACTGAAGCTAATGTTAGTTTTCACATCATGTTTTATACTCGTGTTTACATTTTAGGTAATGTATTTGATTAGTAATACGTTAATAGAGTATTGTTATCGATAATGTTTTATCATTTCCGAGTAGGAACAATATGATTTAGAACCAAACATTGGTCGTGGGTTCTGTTTTTAAAAAAGATTTATTACTATTCATAAAAAATGTTGATACTTAAATTCATAAGTACTAATAAGTTGTTTCTTTGCTAAGTTTTCACGCATAAGCCCCTCATAAAGTATCTTCCTATAGTAAGAAGTAAATTGGAATACTTTAAAGTCAATAGTCATATTATATTATAATAAATATGAACTTATACCTATGCTAATACGTTATCGCTCTAACTAATAAGGATTGTATTGTATAGTGGATGTAAAGTTACACACCAGTGACTCTGTGTCAAACTATTTTGACATTTAGACAAAACACTGTCTAATTAATACAACTTGCTATACAACGTTTATTAGTATACGCCTATACTTCAGCCTTAATGTATTTAACTAATTGAGCACTTAGTATAGGTAATTTGAAAATACGTATTTTTTTATTTTGTGCAGTATCCCTAAAAGTTGTTTTAAAAACTAATCGGCATAAATAATTTTTGGTGGTTCTAATCTAAGATTATTCGCATCATATCTTATTTAAGATTACGTTTTACTCTTTCTTAGTCTGTAATATTATGACTAGAAACTTAACACTAGAAATTCGGATTTTTATATTGTTGAGGTTTTAAGTGTCTAGTTAGTTGAATGAAATTGTTGGTGTCGAAATATAAGTCATAGTTTCTCTATTATCTATTATGTTAATTAATAGCTTCATCAGTAGCTTTATATTATATCGAATTGAAATCACAACGGTCAACTATCAGTAATAATTAAATATTTTTTTGAAAGTTACTCCTTTTGTTAACCGACTTCAAAAAAGGTGGAGGTTATCAAGTCGACGGTTTTATTTTATTTTGTTATGTATGTTTTAAATATCTTTTTTTATTTGAAAGACCATAGTTCAGGAGTGGTCTAGTATTTTTTTCATAATCCTGAAAAATATCAATTACCTATTTGTTTATGAACCGTTTTTTTTGAAAGGGTATACCTCAATACTGGCTATATATTAATTTTATTGGTATTAGACCTTGGAGTTCGAAGATACGCAAAGGAACTCCTCAAAGTCAAATAGGATACGTATAGTGATTGAGATATGGTAGGTTTATGACAATCCAAAGCAAACCGACTGTGGTCTGGGACGTTCTGGACTAGACTTGGACTACGAAAGCACAACGGAACTCCTTAAAAACAAACAGCGTGATTTTGGAAATTGAGTTATGGGCGATGTACCATTTAAAATATTATATAAAGTTAAAAAATAACTACTCGCTTACATACCTACTACCTATCACTAAAAAATTAAAAAAAAACCTTTTAAAAAAAAGAAAATCCTCCTTCAAAAAACCTGATTATAAAAAATGAAGTCGGGTGGGGCTGGAGGACAACTTCTTTTTTAAATTATAAAAGCCCCACCCGACTTAATTAGACGTGTTTTATTAAAATTATGCTTAATGATTTGAATATTATTTCTTGCTTTTCAGAGGTATTTATTTTTGTTTTTGGTTTAGGTTTTTTGCAAGAGGTTTTTCTTTTTTTAAACCTTTTTTTTATAGCAATAAATATGACCATGTTTTCGTCGTAACTTAGATCTGAGATCTTATTATCAAGGGTTTTGTTAATACTTCAGGAATACTATTTTGGGTTCGCTTATCATATATTTAATAAAACGATTACCCTTTTATTTTTTAAATAAACAGAAATTAGCAGAATTTCTTATTTAAGATTATAGAAAGATGTTGTCATGCTTTCATTATAAATAATATTATTCATAGATATCATCAACTTTTTTAAAGCAACCGCCCTATCTTAATATAAAGAGTACAACTTCCTGTGTTAATGACTCGCCTATTACACACACAAATGTATTAATAAATAGAAGACAAATCACTATTTTACTAATAATATAATAAATAAATAAATAATAAAAATAAATATTTGACAACATCACATACATTGCTCCGATTCCAAAGTAAGTAGCTAAAGCACTTGTGTTATGAAAATCAGAGACAAAGGTGGTATCATAAACACCCAGACCTGAGCCAATATAGAAAAGTTCGTTTTTCTAAATTGACCCAACCGGGGATCGAACCCGGGACCTCAGAGATGTAATATCTGCATTAGGCGTCATATTAGAAGATATATATCACATAAATTAACGGGGAAGAATTGAATGAACAAATTTATGACTGGATGGGTTGGTGTCTAAATAAGGAGGACGACACAAGCAAATAAATGCTAAAAAAGCGACTATGGGTTGAAGAAGAAATGAAAAAGATGGACATAGCCCTGCGTGATGTCTGTGAGTAGCGACTTTTTGCAAACCACGGTCCTAGGTTTGATGGAACTGTTGTGAAGAACATAATTGTAGCAGGTACTTACTCAAGTCATTATAGAAAGTCTAATAAAATGTCCCATCGAGAACCAATTGAACCGGATCATCATGATAATGTCGTAATTCATATTAACAATAATCCAACGGTACTTCAATTTAAAACAGAACTGCTGACTAGTGAACTCAACCCATATGTTCTTACAGAAGCTATAGTAGAAATCTACTTGTTAGAACACTTTACAGTGGGTAAAGTGTTCTAACAAGTAGATTTCTATTTCCTTGCTCGTGAATTTCACAAGAACCATGAATTATAATTATTGCTGGACCTTTAATGGATTGAACCATCTAAGGAAGAAAAACGTCGATCTCGTTGAGGGATAATATGTCACTAAGCGATCACTACTCGTATAATTGCAGTTACTTGTGTTCTCATATTAATAAAACTTTCTTTGTAATCAATAGCCACCTGTTCACATAGAGTAGACGACCGACTCAGACCGGTCTATAGACATATTCGATCAGTAGTACTGACCCAGCTTTGAACTTGTAAATGTAATTTAAGTCACTAAAGATGTAGCCAAACCCCGTACAGGATTTAAAGCAGGAGAAACCGGACCTGGAAACAAACTACCCTTAAAAGTACTCTACCCTTATATTATTGTTGTTTTTTATCATTTTATTTATTATGCTCAATATCATTAACAATTTTACAATCTTGTTTGACAATTGTGTAAGCCAATTACGATCATCCAACATTTTACAATTCTGCGCTTGAATTAGCGTGACAAGGTAGACATTATTTCTCCATATTTTTATTATTATTTAATTTAGTACCAAATTGGTACTAGAATTTGAAAACTTAAAAAATAATAAATAATGGAAGCCTCACTCTCAAAAAGACAAAGAGACAAAAATAATACTATTGTTTATGAATATTAAACTATTATACATACATTAGATATAGCATGTTTTGCTTATTCATCTATTTTCAAGGCCTCTAATATTATATCCTGTCCTCATCTCTTCCCCTAATTCTTCCCTTATCTTCCCTTATTTCCCAATTTTTACTCGTAATTCAATCTTTTGATAGACACTCTCGAATAACGTGATCTTCAATATAGAACTGCACTTTAATTATTTTTTTTCCTATGTTAGAAAAAATTCGACTCGTCAACAGATCATGATTATTTTCAGGAGGGAATCGAACCCGCGACTTTTGGAAGTCTGGTCATTGGACCGGAAGAGCATATGCTCTTCCAGCTGAGCTACCGAGAGTTAGAAGAGCATTAGACCGGGCTTCCAAAGGTCACGGGTTCGATTCCAGCCTGAGAATATGACGAGTACGATATATCATCTGGTGAGGAGTCGAATATTTTCTAGTATATTATTGAGTATTGTATAAAAAGAGCATTGTGAATGCTAAAATTTCAAAATTTAAAGATAATATTTTCCTTCATAATTTCATTCGTGAATTAATTATATTCTTTTTTCTCCATTGTTATAATTTTACTAGGGAGATACTAAGTAAGGTAAAATTGTATAAGTACAAAATATTTATTATGGTGAGTGAGTAACTATTATTTTATGTTTTTATTTTTATTCGAATCATTGCTTGGATTAAAATAATATTTAATTTTCAGTTAATGGGGTGTGACAAATGAACAGTTAAAGAAATAAAAAAAAATATCTTTATTTCTTTATTTCAACAATTAAAACAATCACAGCAGAAGAAAAACAGAAGTACCTTATATTGAAATAACTATTGATTGAACTTTAATTGATATAAGGTTTGGCCTCGACCGGCACCTTTTTACCATAGCTTTCGTAACATCACCAAGAAAAAGCTTTAAACAAACGAAAAGCGCAAATACACTACTATCTGTACAGTCGAGTTCAATAATATTTACCCACCTTTGACAGTTCATCACCCTTATGCCTTTACAATAAAAGTCAACTTCTGTCAAAAGTGCTTACGATGCAAACTGACATGTTATCGGTATTCTCACTCTAGCAAACAATGTTTTAGAGTGGTGGAAACAGATAACGAACTATGGGAAAATTCGGAGCCGGATGTTAGCCATATTATAACAATGTAAATACAATCCTATACTTAAAAGTTAAACTAAATACACAGTAATTCGACTATTAAAACTTTTATACGTAGTAGAAAAAGGACAAAACTGCTAAAATTTTGTTATGGAGCTGTAGTCAGCTATTTGAACACAGTTATCACGCCGTACAGCAATCAATCAAAAATATCGGAGCAGCCAAAGTTTAATAGACACGACTATAATAAAGAACGTTGCCGTTAAAAATAACTTTTTTGTCTACAACGATATATCTTATACAAACGATACATCGAATATAAGGTGTTACATAAATACCCCTAATGCCGAATATGGTATATAGGGACCATCAAACGCGAAAAAAAATATCAGCTGTTTCATACATTTTGATATTTTCAATTTTAATATTTGTATGAAACAGCTGATTTTTTTTACGCGATTTCAGAGTTGGTCCAATAGTGAAAGTTGTTCAGTTTGATGGTCTCTATATACCATATTCGGCATTAGGGGTATTTTTGTAACACCTTGTTTATACCTAATTGATCACTTAAGATTTTTTCCCATGCTAACGAGTTCGATAATATCGGACTAATCATACAATCGAAAAAATAGACAACTTTCATATCTATTTAACATTAAAGGTAGGCAGGTAGTTTAGAAAGTATTATAATTTTAGTAGCACCTATGATAATGAGTTCACAAACGTTTAAAGAAATACTTTTATATCTATCCAGTACTCAGCATAAAACAGAGCAATGTGAAATAAGTGGTCCATCACATCATCATCATTATCATCACTATCATCTTGCTCTACTATATTTTTTTTTTAATTTCTAACAAATAAATATTGAAATGGATGGGAAAACGGCAATGTCTTAGACATTTTTAATTTTACTGGGAGTGTGAATTATTTTAGGACACACGATTACTGAGTGATATGTAAAATTACTTATAATGCTATTCAAGTATAAAGTTTTCCTTTTTGATTTATTAGAAAATTTCAGTTTTTCTCTTAATATCAGTATATTATTACTTCTTTTTGGAATCAAGATTATTTACTGTTTTTAGTTTCTTTTTTTAAAGTCTAGTCCAGATTTCTAGGTTTATCTTATAGCAGCTAGTCCATAGGTGTCTTCTTATTCTTCTTTCTTTTCATCATTCACGATATCTTTTTTCTCAGGTAAGGATAATTCTAGACCTTTCTCAGTCATAGCTTTCCCTTCGTTTCCTATATCAGGGTGGAAAGTCAAAGCTGCTTTTTTTAATTCTTCTTCTTTCTTTTCTTCGTTCTCAAGTGCATTTTTTCTTGATTTCCTTAAATCTATTCTGTGATTTACGTAGAACCATCTGGAAAAAAGTTATTTAGAGTTAGTACTGTTAATAAAACAAGGTAAAAAATGTTGATTCAGAAGAAGAAAAATATCTGTTCTATGTTCTGAAAAAAATATCTATTCTGTGTTGTAGAAAAGTAAAAAAAAAATGTCTGTTCTGTGTTTTGGAGGGTCAGGGGGGTAAGTCTATGGTATTACCATAGACTTACCCCCATTACCCCTTACCCCATTTTTGTCCTAGAACAAAGTCCTAAAAAAGTCTGGAACGGGTGGTAGGAAAATATAGACGATTCAAAAGTGCTTAATTAATAAGTTTATATTTTGACTTAACTGGTCAAGAATATGAATTTCAAGTTCTTGCTACTGGTGTAGTCATGAGAAAGAAATATACAACAATATCATGTAAATCAACTTCATATTATAACAACTGGTCATATATTATAATATAGTAATAACGGCTAGTAAAACAAGGTTCTATGCTGCATACATTATATTGCAACTTTCGTAAGGGTTGGGATGGTAGACCAACAATTTATTCTCTCGAGCTCCTCCGTGCTTCTGGAGGCACGTTAAGCCGTTGGTCCCGGCTGCATTTGCAGTCGTTAACTCCCACCAATCGCACATTGGGCCCGCGTGGTGGGTTTAGGCCCATCCTCCTTATCCACCCATAAGGAAGGCCTGTGCTCTAGCAGTGGGGACATTAAAATGGCTGATGGTCATGGTCACTCCAGATGGTGAAATTATAATAATAGATAGACTTACGAGAGTATGATGCCACCAGGTATGACAAGGACGGCGCTCACGACGAACACGGTGCCGGAGAAGAAGTACAGAGTGGTCATGTACAGCCAAGCGTAGAACGGGTGGAAGATCAGCGCCGCCACCGTCTCCGTCAGCGAGAACAGCGAGTTTACTTTGGCTGTGCACAGAAAACATATCTGTCGCTCTTATGCAAACTCCCTTAACTCTTCAACGCCCGGAAAATGAGACACAATAGATGTTCCATTGTTATCCGGCCGCATGTGGCTGCTCGGGCGTTGATGAATTAAGCAATAATATTATGATTTTTATATTAGGTATGTTAGTCTATATATAGTATTTTTATTGTATGGGCCATTGACGCCTGAAATAAACGGTTAAGGGCAGATTCTTTTAATCCTTAGATATCAGTCAGTTAAATTATTAAACAAAAAATAAAAGTCATCCAAAAAATTTGACAGACAAACGAATGACAAACATTTTCAATGGTGGTATAATACGTTATCAAACAAACAAATATCTGGGCATTGAAAAATCAGCCCTTAATAAATAATGATCGTTGAATATAGAGTGATTAGTTACACAGGTGTAAGTATATCCACACTAACGTTACTTTAAACCGACTTAAAAAAGGAGGAGGTTCTCAGTTCATCCGGATCTTTTTTTAAGTATATTACTTGATTACTCTAGGACGGCTGGTCCGAGAGTTAGTAATTATACAAATTTCAAAATATTATTTCTTGCTTTTTAGAGCCGTTTATTTTTGAAGCTTTTTTTGGTGTAGCAACATGTTGCAACAGGGTAACATTACGTACCACAACGCAGAAACAAGGCGATATAAGATGACTTTTTGTTTCCCATTTATCACTAACATTAAGAAACGAAACGAGACACCACTTTTTAATTTAGTTAATTTTTATTGGTGACAATTTAAAAATATCAGCCGCCCAGCTTAATAAAATCTTGATTATGGGAGGTATAATAAATAATGATTTGTACAGTCGACCTCAAAAGTAACCAAGCACTTTAGTACTTTGTCACACCAACTATAACGCTAGATAGTGGGAAATAGTTCTAGCTAAATGTTCACTTAAGAGGCCGACCGTACAAGACACGCGATAGAGAATGACACTGCACTTTAAAATTGTTGATTGTAATGAAATTGCGAAGAAAATTGTAGGTAATATGGCACTATCTTACCCGTTTCCTGTTTATCCACTAATTTGGAAATTATGGACCGCAGAGACGTAAACGTTGTCGCGTTCAATATCTCCACCACAGGAACTAGAATGGCGCAAATAAATCGCTTTAGTACATTTTGAATAGGGTTCCGTAGGATACTATGTATCTAAAATTTGTGTAATGAATAGTGAAGTAGGCCTAGCAGATAGCACTTTTTTGTTGTAAAGTGTAGCGGCGCGATCATACCGCTACATAAGCAATCGACGAATGACGAAGAAATGCAGGATCAGCGAAAAGTACAATACGTAAACATTACGTAGACGTGACGTCGCACTACGTCAAGCTAACATCAAGGCAAAAATGAATGGAGACCTGACTCACGATATCGAAGTTTTCTAAGCACTTCGCATAAATACAAATTCCAATATCAAACAGTTGAACCGCGGCCCCGAGCAAAGACACTTAGCTCAGCGAAGGTACTTCCCTTTTCGCTGAATATATGATAAAGAGATCCTGCCTCATCATATTATAAAGTATTTTTTTATAGTATCAATCGAAATAAAATCATTAATTGTAGTCTTATTAGGCAATGTTGCATTCTGTTGCTATAAATAACGACAGAACTTTACAAACGATTATTTTGTGTTAGAATAGCGCACTGTGATGAAAGCAAGTTTTGCACAGGACCAAAAAACCTATTTACTGCAGTGCTTTGTTATGCTATCGTTGGTCTTGGCTACATTACGCCCCGATCATACTTGAGATGCTGATTATTATAAGAACAGCATCTCAAGTATGATCTGAAGATAGCTCTCAGCGTTCAGAGCGGTTTATAAATACATTAATTACTTTTGTAACTTCTAGGCCCGTATTTATAAACCGCTCTGAACGGTGAGAGCTATCTTGAGATCATACTTGAGATGCTGATTATTATAAGAACAGCATCTCAAGTATGATCTCAAGATAGCTCTTAACGTTGAGAGCGGTTTATAAATACGGGCCTAGAAGTTACCAAAGTAACTAATGATTTACTTTATAAAAATGTCAGTACTCCAAATGTGGTAAAAAAAATAGTCTGATTAGCTGTATATTTTTGTGCCTGAAAACCTCACATTACAATCGGATAACTGGATAACGAACACATAGAGGACATCATATATTCTTTTTTATTTATAAAAGAAAGAAGATGATAAACATTTTGACGACCTCCGTGGTCGAGTGGTTTGTACACCGGTTTTCAAGCTGTCGCCATCTCTGATGTCCCGGGTTCGATCCCCGGTTGGGTCAATTTAGAAAACGAACTTTTCTATATTGGCTCAGGTCTGGGTGTTTGTGATACCACCGTTGTCTCCGATTTCCATAACACAAGTGCTTTAGCTACTTACTTTGGAATCGGAGCAATGTATGTGATGTTGTCAAATATTTATTATTAATTAATTAATTCCTATCTTTTTGCTTACCTAAATACATCTCCAGGTCGCTCTGTACAAAAGCCGTCCAAAGAGACCCAACGAACTTGCTCATGATTGATATGAGACACAACACGGAGTCGTCCACCTGCAGCCGCCGGCTCAGCACCGTGATCGAAAACATCGCACCTGGAATGTTATTAAGAATAACCAGTTAGTGAAAAAATATATTTAATTATATTTTTTTTATATCTATTTATTTCAAATAGACCAACAAGGTAGTACTTTTGAATTGTCTAAATTCTTCAATTTGAGACTTTAGCATTCACTATGCTATTTTAATACCAGATCATATTCCCGTCCAAGAATATGATGGTGCGAGTCGTATTTTTTCTAGTGTTTTATTTAGTATTGTATTAAAATAGCATTGTGAATGCTTAAATCTCAAATTAAAAAAAATGGACAATTATATAGCTGTTTCATCTTAATCAAATATCAAAATATCTGTTGACTTATTTCACTTTTGATTTTGGAATAAAAACAAATATTGTAAGTGCCGATACTGTTGTTTTTTTATTGAATAAGTAAAATAGATGCTAAAGTATCAATATCTATAATAAAAAGCATGATATCGCAAATAACTCGAATAAGAAATATTTAAAAAGAAGATACGTCTGTGAGACGAACGTCAGTGTTAATCCAAGTAATTACACTTCAGTGCTTAAGGGTTAAGTTTGAACTTACCAAAAGAATGCAGTATTATCGAGTAGCTGCAGAATAAACCGAATTTCACCATGTCCCAGTTAAGTCGGTTTCGTAAAAAGAGGTATAGAATATGGAATTCCGCTGTAAATTATAATAAATATTAGTTACTTACTATTTACTGACTTAAACATGAAAGATTTATTATTATTCTATTTATGAGTTATTGAAGAAAATATTTTTTCAGAATGCAGAGTATTAAGGCTATTACATAGGTCAGAATTAGCAGTTTTATAACGTTCGAAGTAATATCTAACTAAAAGCTACAAATCAGCGCGAGCTCTACGTCGCGTTGCCCGCGACACGAAATTTTTCATTGAAAAAGGTTTTTTTAGTTTTAGAACTTTATACTTAAAAATATGATACAACTAATTATTTTTACTATCACGACAACACAACAACATATCAGCCGCACGACACTCACTGCTGGGTATAGGCCTCACCCAAGGATCTCCACGACGATCGGTCCTGCACTGCCCGCATCCAGCGGCTTCCCTCGACCTTCACCAGATCGTCCATCCAACTTGCTATTAATAAATTGACGACCTCCGTGGTCAAGTGGCTTTGTACACCGGTTTTCAAGGTGTCGCCATCTCTGAGGTCCCGGGTTCGATCCCCGGTTGGGTCAATTTAGAAAACGATTTTTTCTATATTGGCTCAGGTCCGGGTGTTTGTGATACCACCGTTGTCTCTGATTTCCATAACTCAAATGCTTTAGCTACTTACTTTGGAATCGGAGCAATGTATTGTCAAATATTAAATAAAAAAATAAATAAATAAAATGGACTCGGTATTTCTCGGTAATCATATTTTTACCTCAGTATAATAAATGCATTAGTTTAGAAAATATTTATACTCTGATTATACTTATAAGTTTACTCACACATAGCCGGTCCATACAGTATGAAAACCGCAAACAGGGTGAGTATGACCTTAACTCTTTTGTTCAGAGGTCGAGGTCGATATGCGACCTTCACGGTCTCTGCTACATGAGTGAGGTCAAAGAAAGATACGTCAGTGGCCCCTTTACGTTCAATCTGTGAAAATTAAAAGGATTAACCTTAACAACTATAGTTATCTTAAAAGGATGAATTACTAAAAGGGTTGTACCTATTTGTACATTTGGCCATTAAACTTAACTTACTTAATCAGCTTAATAGTTAACCAAATTATACAATTCTGTATCATGTTCTTTTGTATTATTGTGTTATGTCATTATGCAATAAGCGTTTACTGAATGTGCGTAGATTTATTTTTATATATTATCATACAACATGTTACAAAAACAACCCTAATGCCGAATATGGTATATAGGGACCATCAAACTGAACAACTTTTATTATGGAACCAACTCTCAAATCGCGAAAAAAAAATTCAGCTGTTTCATACATTTTAATATTTACGATTTCAATTTTTGTATGAAACAGCTGAGTGTTTTTTTCGTGATTTCAGAGTTGTTCCCATAGTAAAAGTTGGTCAGTTTGATGGTCCCTATATACTATATTCGGCATTAGGAGTATTTTTGAAACATGTTGTATATTTATTTTATCGATTTCGTTAAACTTTAAAGGAATAAAATAATAATTATGGCTTCGTTTTTACTAATTAGCTGTCATTTCAATAATATTAGATCAAGTTTGAGTTTGGGGTTAGGAAAGATGGGAGAACTATCTATATACATCAAACAAATAATAATAATAAATTACGATCAATTGCACAAAAAAATTGGAATATTATTAATTTATTCTTCAAACTAAGTTAAAATGGTAATCTAAATAATGCACGCAAAGAAATCTGAATTTGTACAGTTGTCTAATTTGTAAATTAGACTAATGATAACGATAATGAAATGGTTAGAGTAGTATTTGTTATATGGTCTGTGTGGTTAGATAATGGTTGCTTAGATAAGATAGGTAAGTATATCCTGGAGTACTATTCTGTAAATCCAGATTATCTTTGAACATATTCGATCGGCGAAGTGAGTGGTGGATTTTGCAGAATAAGCTCGCATAATAATTCTCGCATAGTTAACTATCGTATATACTGCTCATTGTCAATGTGAATGACTGAATGAGTGAAAGAGAAAACGATAGTTAACTATTCGAAGAGTAAAAACACCAACTCGTACCTAGGCCCACTGTTGAACTGGCGCAAGGTAACTATGTTAATTTAACTATCACTGAATCGCATAATTTTGTTTACCGATATTTTTTAACTTACAGAGAATATTTTTGAGTTGACTGCTCTAACTCTAATAACATTTATTTACTATCTGATGATAATGTCACAATTTTCCAAACTGCGCTCCGCTCTGTCCGTATTCAAACACACTTCCGTCATTTTGTTTTGGTTCGATAAAGCTACAAGGGGGTACTACAACCTTCTAAAATTGGGGTTTATGAATTGCTATAGATAGAGATCTATAGCAATTCATAAACCCCAATTTCTGAATGGTTATCAATGCGTCTCTTTTATTTGCTAGAAAGAGTTCTAGCTATATAGCAAATAAAAGAGACGCAGTGATAACCATTCAGAAAACTGGCACGTTTTAAGAGTTGTAATACGGGGGAGTATACCGATTTTAGCCCGATTTGGCTTGAGATCGCCTGTACGTAATGTCTATGTGTGCGTTCACTGAAAATCGCGATGTATGTGTTTATATATAAGGCATTAGTTTCGCAATTATGAACATGAATTTCTTATCATTTTGCCATGCAAATTAGATCATAGACGTTAATAGATCAATAATATTAACAATTAGATAAGATTATTGTGAACTTTGCTATTAGACTAAAAACGATTGATGCTTTAATAAATATGAATGAGTATCATCTGGATTGAAATAGAATCAGCGTTTCTGATATAGTATAGCTGAAATATAAATGTACTCAACTACCTACAGGTAGTTACAGTGTTTAGATTTTTTTTTAATGTTCGGAATACCAACAGCAGATTATATATACATTATATAGTAACAATGTCTTAAATCTACATAGCTATTAATAGCTAATATGCCATTATAATGTCACATACCATATACAACAAGTATATAAAAATACCTAACTATGAATACGCGAAAAAAAATCAGCTGTTTCATACAAAAATTAAAATTGAAAATATCAAAATGTATGAAACAGCTGATTTTTTTCGCGATTTGAGAGTTGGTCCTATATTAAAAGTTGTTCAGTTTGATGATCCCTATATACCATATTCGGCATAAGAGGTATTTTTGTAACATGTTGTATATAACAGATACCAACATGTATTTAAAAGGTTCAACCACCTCTTGTAATCGTATCGTTATATCTCAATGGAGTACCAATCGACAGGCTGTGTGCTGCACAAATAAGTTAAATAGGTTAAAAAGATAACAATAAAATTGTACACATAAGTACAATCAATTTAAATTTAATTAACAAAATTAATCAATACCGGAAATCTTTAGGCTAAAAAACATAAAATTTTGTGGAGGTTATTATTGTTGTATTTGTGAATAAAAAAATACAGCAGTGCTCAGAGAAGTCTATTAATAAAAAATGCTTAAATAATGGTTTTAATTTCAACTCGATACCTCCACGCGTTCGCGAGGTAAAGAGTGTTGACAGACGGACAGACAGACAAACGGACAACAATGTTATCCTATAAGGGTTCCGTTTTTTCCTTTTGAAGTACGGAACCCTAAAAATAGTAGTAAAAATAGTAATAATTGATTAATTGGGTTGTCTTGGTGTTAATCTGTCTGTAAAACATGTGTAGAGTGTATTGTTCGCGATGAATGAGTATAATTAATGTTTGACTAATACTAAAAGGAAATACTAAGAATCCATTAATAAAATTGATAAAATACAGTTAGTAATGAATGACAAACGTAAACATAAATCCATCAATCCAATCCATTTGGGACCCATTTTACAACCAATACTCAGACCAACTCGAACGAGTCCAAAAAAAATTTTTGCGATATATGCAGTTTAAATGTCATCGTAGTCGATCTTCATACCCTGTATTGTTAGAAACATATAAATTGCAACATCTCAAATATAGGAGACTTCAACTGCAAGCGATGCTGTTGTATGATCTCTGTCACAATAAATACGATTGCATCGATTTAATAAATAATATCAGTTACCAAGTGCCAGTCAGACCTCGAGTGCGGGCCTGTCGAACTAAAAATCTATTTGCTATATCAAGATCCCGAACTAACGCTGGTAAACGTTCGCCCTTGTCTCGGCTGACTGACACTTACAACAAATACTTTAACGATATTGATATACTTATACCTAAAACTAGCTTGTTTAAAAAATCTATTATGGCGAAACTTCATAGTATCGATAGTTAAAATGGTTAAAAAAAACGAAACATAAGCAATATTCAAATTTAACTTCATTGCCTATTTAAATCTCATTAATTAAAATGTACTCTTAACTTGTTAAAACTTATTTGTGGTTAACGGTGTTGGTTTTGCAATTATTTAGTTTTTCAAATCATGTATACTTTTTGATGTATTACACATTGTAAAACCGTTTGTTTACCCCAATAAATGAAAAAAAAAAAAATGCAATAGGTATGAACTAAAATCTTGGATGCTGTAATAAGGATTTTTATTTCCTTTTGTGTGTGACGTTTCGTATTGTTTCATTATGAGAAGAAAATAATCTCTGGAAAGTCTAAAAATGAACTAATTTATCCAGAATAATAGCTCACGTCGTCGTTCATTTAGTAGTTAGACTATAAATAAATATGGTTTTTTGGTAAAAAAAATTAAAGCTTACAGGATTAGGATATTTTATAGCAAAATTCAGTCAAAAAAGTGCAATGGACTGTAAATACCTAGCTAATCACATATTTACTAAAATATTATATTTCTACTTTAAAATAGGTTAAAAAAAATGCAAGTTTGCTTTTATATCCGTTTTAGGTAGTAAATGTTTCAGCGCAAGCCGATATAAGAAAACGGCCAAGAGCAAGTCGGACTCGCGCACCTAGGGTTCCGTACCATCATTCTGAAAAAGTTTCATTAAAAGTTTAACTGTAAAATAATAATGTACCTAAATGAATTTTGAATGTAGCTTTAATGTGAAAATGATAATGCTAAGCACATTTTGCAAGTAATTATACATTTATGTAAACCTTTTTATCATGGAACATATTGCAGTATCACCGACGCGACGATACAGAAAAATAAATGTAAAGGCTGGCGAGATTATCGGATTTTTTTGGACGGACTTAGGAGTTTGTGGCCGCAGTGGTATAGCGCCATTAGCGCCTGGCCCAGCGACTGCGGAGGTTAAGGCCCCTACATACCATAAAGTGGCCACTTTTAGCACTTTTGCGAACTACTACTACAACGAACTATATTTTACTGAGGTTATTGTTTGTAAATAAACTATAGAACCTTAGCTTCAATCTGTACATTTGAATTTTCGATACTTTATGTACTTAGCGAGCAATAAATTTAATTAAAATGAGGGCGCCACTTGAGGTATATTGGAGCCTTAAGCAACTTTTGGCGACCTCCGTGGTCGAGAGGTTTGTACGCCGGTTTTTAAGGTGTCGCCTTTTCGGAGGTCCCGGGTTCGATCCCCGGCTGGGTCAAATTAGAAAACTAACTTTTCTATATTGGCTCAGGTCTGGGTGTTTATAGTTCTACCGTTGTCTTTGATTTCTACAACACAAGTGCTTTAGCTACTTACTTTGGGATCAAAGCAATGTTTGTGATGTTGTCTAATATTTATTATTTATTTATTATTTGCAAGGGTCGGTCATGGGATGGGTGACCAAAAATTTACTATCTCGAGCTCCTCCGTGCTTCGAAAGGTACGTTAAGTCGTTGGCACACACCAATCCACATTGGGCCAGCATAAGGAAGGCCTGTGCCCAAGCAGTGGGGACATAAAAAATGGCTGACGGTCAATCGGACTTTTTGTAATAGGCCTTCTAAAACGCGCAGAATCGAATCACATTTCTTCCACGTGCGTTATGTGGTATTTACACGGGTCGATTTTTCAGGCGTCTTGCTAGGCGACTAGTTGACTAGGGCTTTTTGTCGACAATCGCTTGTAGAATCAAATCACCACATCATTAAAAATTAGGTTTGCGATAAGATTTTACAAGCGGTTGTCGATAAAAAGCCCTGTTCAACTTAAGTCGCTTGGAAATTCGACCCGTATGAACGCCCCATTGGTAATCAACGATGTCACAAAATTGTTTCTGACGACCTCCGTGGTCGAGTGGCTTTGTACACCGGTTTTCAAGGTGTCAGTTCCGCCATCTCTGACGTCCCGGGTTCGATCCCGAGTTGGGTCAATTTAGAAAACGAAGTTTTCTATATTGGCGCAGGCCTGGGTGTTTGTGATCCCACGGTTATCTCTCCGATTTGATTCGACTGATAGCGGGTTCATACGATGCGATTTTAGTTGATCAACTGTTAAGTCCCTTGCTATTATAACCGTCTGAACGTTCAAATCGCAAGCGACCGCGAATATTTTTTGTTGACCGATAATAATTGATCAACTAAAATCACCTCGTGTAAACCCGGTTTAAACTCGGCGATTCGATTTAACTCGACTTCGTGCTAGTTGATGCTAGCCTTAAGTTACTCGTGTATATTAATTATCTCGTTCAATAAATATGCTTTGTAGACGTGTTTATATCTAAGTATAATTCATAGAAATGTTTGAGTAGCAGCAGCTCATTATAGAATAGTTATCCTTGTTTATTTACGTCTGTGATGGAGTTATTGAATTATGTAATCTAAGTGACTAGCATATGCTTTGGAGAACATTTCTGTAAACATGCATTGTAACGGAAGGAATAAATAAATAAGTGATGCTTACCTCACTTAGATTATCCTTTGTAGTGTGTAGCAAGCGTACAGACTAGTACCAGAATAACCATTCAATCAAGAAAATGAAAGTGCAGTCGTCGGCCTTAGAAGTAGCTTAACGTTTAAGTCAGTTTGTCACACATATTTTATGACTGTTTCAGTTTTAAATCAGCTCGTCTCACATATTTTATAGCTGTTTCAGTTTTAAGTCAGTTTGTCACACATATTTTATGGCTGTTTCAGTTTTAAGTCAGTTTGTCACACACATTTTATGGCTGTTTCAGTTTTAAGTTAGTTTATCACACATATTTTATGGTTGTTTCAGCAACTTCACTATAGTGTTCAATAGCTTTATTTCTGACGTCAATGTGCCTACGTATAATTATATATCATCGATTTTGAGTAAGTTAAATAGACTAACTTCATGAAAAAAGTATAAGACATTTTTCCTCATATACGTGACAGTGAAAATCGGCTCCTTCAAATAAACAAAGGACTTATGTATAAGGTTAACATATTATTTGGATAATCTTTTAACTACTGACTTAGATAAAAGGTGATAATGAAGAAATAGATATGGTATGTCCTAATGATTAACAATCTAGATAAAATCAAAGGGTGTTAGTTACTTACGGGTTTCATTCCTTGGTCTTTGAGGAACTGATCCGGCTCTTTCAGGCAAGTGAATCCGTATATGAGAACCAATACGAACATCACGGTGGTCATTGAGAAGACACCGTAGTAGCCAAAGTTCTTCAGGAGTATACCGCTGAGTCCGAGCCCAATAGGAAGCCCAGCAGTCATGCAGAAGTTCACCAACCCGACCCTGAAGGTCCTGGTCTTCTCCGAAGTGATATCACTAATGTAACTGAACACACCGAGGAACATAGTAACCCAACCGCCAGTGACAGCAGGAAAGAAAGTCTCCATAAACACAGTGACTTCTACAGGAATTTCGTAGAAAAAGTACACGTTTATTAAATTGCTGATTGATGTTAGAAGCTCTCCTATGATGGGGAGTAAAATTATGATTTTCCGCTTTCCCGTCCGATCACTCCAAGCTCCCAGGAACATGATCATCAAACAAGGCAGTCCTGTATGAATTATACTTTTCCAAATATCTATGGATGCGATCAGTTGTTGCACTTGCTTTTCGTATGAAGAGAAGTTGCTACTGTTCTTTTCTATTAGAGCTCTACAGACTTCATCACCAAATTGAAGGTTGACTCGACAAGCTTTGTCTAGATTCAGATTTGACATGGCGAACCTTGATATCATACTGGGTATGATAAGCCCAGCCAGCACAGGTTCCACGGTAATATTTCTCTTCATATGTTCGAATTTTTCGCCCCATTTTTTTTTCTCCTTTTTCTCCGCTATCACACTGTTAAGCGGATTTTCTTCTATCCACTGCGCGTCCTTCTGTTTTTCTTCTGCCATTTTGTTCAATTTAAAACGATTGTTACTTTATTTATATCAATGTATTATTGTTCCCATTGTTTGTAAAATATAACTATTCACACACGCGATTGTCACTCTTGCAATGTTATGAGTTGTGATAACTGAGGCATCACAATTGCCATTACTATTTACTTGTCCGATATATTTGTTTGATATCAATTAAGCGTTGATAACAATGAATTGTAGATAAACACCTTTTGTCTCGCTTGTGATATTTGTGCGTAGATTTTGAAACAGAATACGTTACATGGGGACTGAAATTCACCCAGTGTGTTTGGCTTCTGGTGGTTTTGTTTGAGAGCGATCTTTAAATAAGAATATGCGGGCGATAATAATGGTTTGTGAATTGCTAGATTATGATTGCAGGTTTTATAGCCGGTCACGTTGTAAACCGCGCTCACCTACAACAGGTGTTATATTTTACTGTTTTAAGAATTGAATTGCAGAGATGCTAAAACTTTTTTCATAAGATATTGAAGTGAACACGTTTGTTGATATTTTTTTAGAAAATAACTTGGCGACCCGTTTTCTTTGCGTCCCAGTTTATAGGAGGAAAATAAGTATACTTATTGAAAAAAAAAATACTTTCAAGTTGAGGTGTTTTTGGCAATAAAATTTATTTATATTTGAAAGATTTAAAGTGTTTATTTTTAACTGCGTTGATGATGATTTTTTTTATCTCGTGAACTATGCCTATAAAGCTTTTGACTAAATTTAGTTAATGAAATGGTAAACAAATATTGAGAATACAAACAAAGTTTAAATTTCATCTCTTTTCAAGAAAAAATATTTTTTGCTTTTATGATGAATGCGGAAAATAATGATAATAACTTTGTTAATTTTGTCTACCTAGTTTGTATTCTGATATAGGTATTCTCCTTAAGATATGAATGAGGAATATGACGTACAAGCCCAAAAAATGAAAATGTATTTTCCATCTTAACCAAATGACATTTATTCATGAACCAAAAAATTGTACTTGAATGTGTTATAAATTGATCAAACACATAAAAATAGTCCCACTTTGCGGTTTATACTGTGGTTTATCAAATACGTAAATGGAATACTTGGAGCATAAGTTTTTTGATTTAACTGACAAGAAAAAAAATAACCTGCAAATCTTTGAATGTTCTTTGTATCAATTAATATAACTATAATTATTATCATCAAAATTACAAAAATCAAAATAGTTGAAAGAAATATAATAAAAAGTGTTATTATGTTATGTCCGACTATTTTTATATGCTACTAGCTTTCCGCTCACAGCTTCTCCCGCGTGGCCTACAGGTTATATGATGCGGGCGGAGACCCGTGCCCAGCAGTGGGATAAAAGTAGCCTATGTCCTTTCCCAAGGTCCCATCTATATCCGTATCAAATTTCGTCATTTTCGGTCCAGCGGTTTAAGCGTGAAAACGTAACAGACAGACAGACAGAGTTACTTTCGATTTATAATATTATACAGGGAGTTAGTAGCACCCTAGCGAAAACTTTCAGGGCACAGTCAGGACTCATGATGCTGAGTCTATCTGAAGTCGCAAAATTCATGAAAAATTGAGTGTTTTTATTCTATAAACCCGTAATGTACAAGAACAGTTGTTTGATATCGTTCGTTAAAGTCGCTGTCGCTGACAGTGCTCGGTCGGGCGAAAATTTTTCAAAGTCTATGGTCGGCCCGTTGCCGGCTGACGGCATACTGTTTCTGTTGCACATGCGCAGGCGGGGCGTGACGGCCAGATCGCGGCAGCAATGGTAAGGTCATGGCGTTTGTTGTGAGTGCACGCGCGCTCCTGCGATATTATCAAGTTGTTACGCGTACATTGCTTTTCAACGAAAAATCAAAATCTCAACTATGCATTTGCGACAAGTGGTACCATAGAGAAAGTTGCTCAACTCTAAGGGTAGAATCGTCCCTTAAAGTTTTCGCTAGGGTGCTGCTAACACGCTGTATAATATGAATAGATAGCTATCATTTTGTGCATTTTAGATTTTGTGATAACACTCAACGGAAAAAAAGTTTTCGACCATCTAGAAAATGTCTATGTACTTATGTTTTTTTATTAATAATGAAGTCATTATGTTGTCCCTCTTGTTTCTAAAATCTGAAGAAAACACCTCCAGAAGATTTAGATAATAATTTATGTTCTTTAGGATCGACTTTGATTCGTTTTACTTTAGACTTAAATCTAACAATAAAAATATTCCACTTATGTTATAAAAAAGGTCTCGTGTAAACACAGACAATGATTTACATCCTGTTCTGTGTTAATTATGAAGTTACGACGATCACAGTCACGGTTTCGTGGACGATAAAATTGACACAAATTTGATATGAACTATATGTTTAGTCTGACACGATGAATTGTATAAACTGCTTTGACGGAATCTGAGATATTAATATTACTATTATACTTTTTTCACACAACCTCCTACACACACTCACTCATTTTGCACTATAAACAACCACAACAGGAGGAACTACTCACACACATTTAGTATTTAGTATATTTTTGTTCTTTTACTTTTCTTTGATTTGAAAATTGTACCTTTAAATGCGAGCACGAGCATTTTTACTTATTAATTGTATTGTATAATACCAAATAATAAACTAGAAAAAATACAACTCGCACCAGATCATGTTCTCGGACGTTTTTTTTCTAGTATATTATTTGGTATTATATAAAATAGCATTGTGAATGCTTAAATCTCAAAATTTAAAAGTGTATTGTATAATGTTGGATTAGATCCTAGGGATGAGCGCTGTAATCTTAGATACAGGTTTTTCAACCTAGTTCAGATTGTAATATGTAACATATGCCTATAAACTTAAAATGTTTTTCTATGCTACGTTGTGTTTTTCGTTACGGCAGCAAGCCCGCAGGCAGCATCTTCTGAATTTACGTAAACACCAAATATAACATTAGCTAAACATAATTATAAATGCATAATTAATTACTTCAGCGTTTCCCTAATGGTGGGTCGGGACTAGGGATGTAAATCGGTAAAATTAACCTGACAAAATTAACGATAATTTTTGGTATTTTTCGGTAAAATACAGTAATTTTCAATTAAAAACGTATTATCAATCAATCATTTATTTTATTTCAAGCTGAGCCCATATTAGTGTTAGTGACAAAGATCACTATAAAAGCTGGAGTTAGTAAGTAATTACATCACATAATTCTTAATAAATCAATAAATTACACGCACTTTCAAAGTATTATACGTACTTTCAATTTTTATTAATGGGTAAATATGTGTCAGTCTGCGCTTTTCTGCTACGCCGTATTTCTCCCTTCCACGCACTAAGCCGCATAAACACGAAATGAAGGAATTATAAGTACTGCCGAAAGTATCAAAAAAAGTGACAGAATCACATTTAAAAAGTGTGTAAATTAAACACTTGTTGAACAGTGTTTTAGAATCTTTTGTGGTAAGGCCGTTAGATACCATAAGTCAGTGTTGTTATTTGTTCTAAAGCAGAAATAAACAGATAAAAATAAAAGATTCTAAAAGTCATTGGTGATTTGAACGTAATTTATATACATTACGGTATAATAACCGTATTTTACCAGCCTTTTCGGTAAAATTACGTAATTTTGCAACCCTAGTCGGACCGGTACCAGGCCACGAACGTAAAATACTGGGTCGCAGTGTTGTTGTCTCTTGAACTGAGAGTTCATAGTTAAAAAAATATATATACATATAAATATAATGTTATTATAATGTTAAAAGTTAACGTTGTTTACTTTTTTTAAGTTTAATACACTTATTTATATTATTATGGACATTGAAATGTGTTTTTCATTTTCCTTAATATATTATGCACTAGGGGGGTTAAAACACTTGTGGTGGGTCACGGCAGGGAATCATTTGAATTGCTGGGCTGTCAAAGTAAAGTTTGGGAAACGCTGAATTACTTAATTACATTTCACTTTTCAACATACTTTTTGATCTTTTGCAATTCATTTTCCGTAAACAAACTCATTTAATTTATTTTTAATTTGATAATAACGCGCAAAGACTTAAAGCTTTAAATTTCATTAGCAGAAAATGAAATTATTTTGTATAAACATGGTCTAGTAAAAAAAACGTAAATTATTAATTACTGTTTGCTCTCAAATCACTTTCACTTATTACATCGCTATACGAAGATTTTGAACACCCACTTGACTGCTCACAGCACTGTTATACGACGGTACTAATCATTCCATTGTATACAATGGAAAGTGAGTGTCCGAAGCAATTTATAAGCAATAAACCCAGGGCGTCTAAAAAGGCAAGATATGAAACATTCAAATACATATGTAGGTACAGCGTAGTTGGTAGTACTTGAATTGTTTGAGTAAAGGTACTAGGTATACAAGACTTGGTCCACAATGTCTGCACTGCTGGCCACGTTATGATGGCCTCGAGCTAAGCTTAACTACTCTCTCGGCCTTCAAGCTTTATCATCATTGCAACCCTTGCTGTCCACGTTATAAGACGACCTCCGTGGTCGAGTGGCTTTGTACACCGGTTTTCAAGGTGTTGCCATCTCTGAGGTCCCGGGTTCGATCCCCGGTTGGGTCAATTTAGATAATGAACTTTTCTATATTGGCTCAGGTCTGGGTGTTTGTGATACCACCGTTATCTCTGATTTCCATAACATAAGTGCTTTAGCTACTTACTTTGGAATCGGAGTAATGTATGTGATGTTGTCAAATATTTATTTATTTATAAAGGCTGCGACCTTCGGTCTATGCCTTTATTCCAGCTTGTCCATCAAGGGCTGCAATGCTGACCGCGCTGTGAAGGCCTGGACCCGCGCTAAGCTCCGCGCACGGCCATTATCATCGCAGCCAGCAACGCAGTCATTATAGACCGCAGGAGTAATGTACTATAAGATATTATGGGAAATGTAACAAACTATTGACAGTATATGCGATATACAATGCGATTAAATTGACAATCGACAGTGATCCGCTGCAACTTCACTCGATAATGTATGGCAAAGAGTTAATTTTGCAGATTAAAATATGTCGTTTTTTACCGCAAGCGCTCTGAAGTTGGTCACTTCTGTTGTACATAGTTAAATTAATCACATTGTACAATCTTGTCTTTTTAAACCCCAGGACGTGGGAAGTCACTGCAGTCATTCGCGACTATTATCTACTTGAAAATGTTTCGAGAGGACCGTACTTTGCCAATAGTAGGATGGATTATTCACCGGATTACTGCTTGACCTTGTATGATCTATTCTTTTCTAATACCAAATGGTATATGTTTATTACCGTTATAAAATTTATATTCCCAACGAATACCAAATTTTAATATAATTTTAGTAAAATTTGGTACTCGTTGAGAATAGAAATTTTATAATGGCAATAAACAAATACCATTGGTATTAGTATTTGGTATTCGAAAGGAATAGATCCCTTGTATTCGGTAAAGTTTTAAGTTTTATTGCAAGTTACAAGTTATAACGATGACATACTGACAGGGCTTAGCAATCACAAAAAAATATTTTTTAAAAGTTTATTAAGTATAATAAAATTATTAGAGAAATCTTTAATTATAATTAGCTTATCGTTATGATACAGCTACGACTAAAACTAATAAAATTAACAAAAAAAAACCGCGCGTTTGTACACATACACGTTTTTACAGCCACCTCCAGTTTTAGTTTTCTTAACATATTTACATGGTTTATTTGCTTTTGTAATCTTTGCCTAAAATTAAATAGAAACAATTAGTTAGTATAAATATGACAGTAATTAAAGTCAATTAATACTTATTAATAACAGTTTTAAACATTAAACAATAAAAAAAAATAGCTTCTACTTTTTTCGTAAATAATGTTTAGCTTAAAAACCCATGTTCCATGTTAATATTATTGTTAAAAATTAACATTGTTATTATACACTTATTTATATTATTATGGACATTGAAATGTGTTTTTCATTTTCCTTATACAACATGTTACAAAAATACCCCTAATGCCGAATATGGTATGTAGGGACCATCAAACTGATCAACTTTTACTATGGGACCAATTCTGAAATCGCGAAAAAAAAATCAGCTGTTTCATACAAAAATTAAAATCGAAATAGTAGATTATGCAATAAGGGCTTAAAGTAGTGTATTGTGTCCCGGGCGCTATTATTGTTCAAGATCGCCCATGACAAATACACATTTAAGCCCGCGATGCATACTCTACTTTTTATACTTTCTGCGAGGCAATTGAAACCAATGACTGTTATAAAGAAAGTACTTAAGTAATTATTTAAAGTAAGAATAATAAAATATGAAAAATTATGAATATTTATTGAAAATTAAAAGTTTTGTTAGAAACATTACACCAATTGTGCAACGACAAAGTTACATTCTTTGGTACATTTATAGTTGGGTTAGAGTTTATGTTTTTGTCGTCTATTCTGTAGTGGTCAGTTCGACATTCAAATAAATCCTTCTTGGTGCGCGGGTGAAAATGAATTTCGTAAAAAGTTTTCATGATAACATACAGCCTAACTCAGAATAAGATCTCATTGCACCTAAACTTTTTTGAAACCAACATCGATCAAGCACGACTACAAGGGTTGCATTCCAAATTCAAATCACATTATTCCCCATGGGAAAAATGACTTACTTTAGGAAAGGTTTGCATGACACATAATATGCCATTGACGAGCAGGTAGTATAAAAATATGTAAATGTATCGCTTGTTGTATATGCAAAAGGAGGGTTAAAACACTTTCAAATTTGGTTTCTATGCGAATAAAATATAATAAAGATATTATCTTTTACTATTAATACTTTTCAATAACAGTTTTAAACATTCAATAAAGTATTATTATTGGAGTGAAACAATGTAAAAAAGAAACGTTCATAGATCCTACTCTGTACAATACATAGTAGTTCAATGTAACATGTAACATTTTTAGTTGGACTTGTTGCTTGAACTATTGGTAAACTAGCACTATTACACAAAATCACCGGTGGACTTTAAGGGTTTTATTTCAGTCTTAGTGTCACCGCGCACGAGCGATTAATCGCTAAACGATTTTTATGTCGCAGAGAATAGAACACATAGTTCAATACGTAAACGCCTACGAGCTACAAAAAGTTGTTCAGCGACTAATCGCCCGCGAAATGACACTAACAAGAGTGACAAAAGGTTTACTTAGCCAGCGACAAAAAAACGCTGCGATAATCGCTCGTGGATGGGAAGCCTTAGGGTCTTATATGGGACTGTGGACGAGATGAAAAACTACAAACACATTTATAATTTAATATCATCGGCACATTTCTCATCCAACGCCACTTCGGTCTGCCTCAGCTTCGTTTCCCGCCGATGTTGTTTAAACAACCAACTGTAAATAAAACAATATTGTTTACAAAACTTAATGATGTGGTGAGAATCCACTTTGAAGTTTTACAACACAGGTAGTTTTTACCTCTTTTCGACAACGCATAAAAAGTCTTTATTTTGAGTACGGTTTGACCAGCTAAATCGGTTTAAAATTACTGTAGGAAATATTTTTCTATGCATAATAATTAATTATTGTTTTTTTTATATCAAACAAGTTAACGAGTACCCAACTCTACGTAGATTTGATAAAAGATACGTCTTTGTAATCTTCCCGCACACGAGCGATTAATCGCTGAGCGATTTTTTGTCGCCTTGAATAGAACATACAGAGTTCAATACGTAAACGCCCACTAGCTCCAAAAAGTAGCTCAGCGACTAATTGCCCGCGAAATGACACGACTAGAGTGACAAAGGGTTTCTTAGCTAGCTAAAACGCCGCGATAATCACAGCTACAAAAAGTCGCTCGTGGGCGGGAAGCCACTGTATTTTTTATTTTTTTTTAAATATCTTTTTCAAAGCCTTAAATTAATGCTGCGCCTGCATAAAGGCCTTAAATTAATGCTGCGCCTGCATAAAGGCCTTAAATTAATTCTCCGCCTATATAAAGGCCTTAAATTAATGCTCCGCCTATATAAAGGCCTTAAATTAATGCTTCACCTATATAAAGGCCTTAATTACTAGTCTATGTTATAAACAGTTATAAAATACTTACATTAAAATACCGATGGGCGGCAACAGCAAGAAAGCGCTGTATATGAAGACAGCTCCGCTGAAGATGTCCAGGGTCCTGGAGTACAGAGCGGAGTACGTGGGGTCAAACATGAGGGCGCCTATAGTTTCCACCAAGCTGAACAGCGAGTTCATCTTGCCTAAGGATAGAGAAACTAACTGTTAGGAGAATCTCGTTTGCTTGCCTTGTTGCCTTAGCAACGCAGGTTCGATTTACAGTACTTAACATCTGAACAAACAGAAACATACGAATTAAAAATGAAAGAATAACTAGAACAAAAATAGGTAAATTAAGTTACCCGACTAACGCTGACATGGAATGTGGATTATAATGTGTGAACAACACTTTAGGTACTATATAGTTACATGGAGTTACTGTATACAAGATTTAATTTAATATATTACACCATGTACCTTTTTATTTATGAAATCCCGACATAGTTTATTCTAATAAAGTCAATTACAATGGAAATTTAAAACAATATAATACTTTTTTTTTAATATTTGGTACCTCTATTGATATTAAAGAGTAAGAGAAAACTTACCAAGTTCTTCACTAGGAACTAATTTTGATGCCATTGACCTCAGTGACGTGAATGTAGTTGCGTTAAGGACTTCAATAATGGGTACTGCAATAGAGTACAACCGAAGTTAGATTTTGAAGTACATCAGCCATTTTAATGTCCCCACGGCTGGGGCACAGGCTTTCTTTATGAGTGGATAAGGAGGATGGGCCCATAACCCACCACGCGGGCCCAATGCGGATTGGTGAGTGTTAACGACTGCATGTGCAGCCGGGACCAACGGCTTAACGTGCCTTCTGAAGCACGAAGGAGCTCGAGATAATAAATTTTTGGTTACCCATCCCATGACCGACCCTTGCGAAAGTTGCTTAACCTCCGCAATCGCTGGGCCAGGCGCTAAACTACTGCGCAATCGAGCTCCTCAATTTGAAGGCAGAAACTAAAATTGGGTATTAAATTCGGGTGATAAAAGAAAGTAATTCCTGCCTCTAAATACAACTAGTCCACATACTGGTTTCTGAATTGAAAAGTTGAAGTTGAGCACTACTTAAGCACTCATTAAATGTTACTTTGTTTGCTTGAGTGACCTATGGGTAGTGTTCGAATGTCTAGCAACCAAAGCAGCTAGTATAGCGCATCAAAACAAATAATGGAAGTGTTGCCGAATACGGCCAGTGCAGTGCTTCTGTCTAAAACATAGTGTGTGTTTAGACTCAGTCGCTTTACCGTTTCTCTTGCGCTTTCAACAGAGGTATGCCTCAATGCAGAAAGTTTAAAGGAAAAACGCACGCTTTAGAAAATGTCAAATTTGTATAACAGAAATTTGAAAGGTAAAAAAAACCTACTGTTTGGAGACAATACGGCAAAGTGAAGACACCTATACAGACCTATATTTTATTTCCTTATACATCACTGTATTGTAGGTATAGGTACCATATTATGTCATGATCATTGCATTACTTCTCAAAACTTTTGCAGTAGGGTTTTGAATAATAATAATTAGGTATATCAAGTTTAATATTCTTTATCATGTATGTGATTTTCAATTAAAACTTTTGAGCAGCCTTGACTTTCACATTTTTAATTTATTATACTTATTTTATTTTTTTCTATGAAAACTGTCACGAAAAAAAAAAGGATTTCTATACGCTAATATGACCATCAGCCATTTTTAATGTCCCCACTGCTGGGGCACTGGCCTTCCTTATGGGTGAATAAGGAGGATGAGCCATGATCCACCACGCAGGCCCAATGCGGATTAGTGGTTGCTAACGACTGCAAATGCAGCCGGGACCAACGGCTTAACGTGCCTTCCGAAGCACGGAGTAGCTCAAGATAATAAATTTTTGGTCACCCATCCCATGACCAACTCCTGCCGCAATCGCTGGGCCAGGCGATAAACCACACCGAGCTCCAACGCCAACATTATACCTATTAATGTTTTTATTTATCGTGCTGAAAATATATGTATTGGTTTATAAGCTATAAGATAAAATAATTGCCGATAAAAGATAATACTTCTAGATAGAGGTCACAGCGGTGTTTTTGAAATAAATATTATTACAAATTAATCAGCTTAGCTTCCATTTCAACAACTTACTTGTGTTACCTATTTAAGGCAAAAAATTGGCCATATTTATTAGACTGTTTTATTTTGAAATGTATGCGGGGTTTATAAGCTGCTGTTATTCTGCTCTCCCTCTTTCTCTCTCTTACCTCTTACCTACCCATTGAATGTAAAATTTGTTAATTATTGTATTGGAAAATGATGTCACTTTAGATGCTGAGCTCATTTTTCAATTTTTGATGACTCTGTATGAAATATACAGGGAGAAAAAAGCAGCCCTTGACGAGTTTTTTGCCGGTTCTTCTCGTTACAAGGTTTCCTACTTAGGGTTTGCGAACCGATGGCGTAGCTTCTTTGATATTAACAAGTGCTTGTAACAGGCTAGACTTAATAAATGAGTTGTTATAATCTTACATTGATTTTTCGTACCACGACTTCCTCAAAACAAGATTATTTTAAGCTTAAAACATTACTATTTTCTAAGAACAGGCTAGGTTTATACCTACCTACCTAACCAAGTACCATATAACATATGGTACCTGAAGAACAAAGTTGGAACTAAATAATTACAGGTATAGCTTTACTTAAGTTAAATATTACCCATGGACATTTGAAGGTCTGTGTACACGAAGGCGATGTATATGGACCCGACAAATTTGCTGACGACGGAGATCAGGCACAGCACCGTGTCGTGATAACCTAACTTCTTGCTGAAAACACTGATGGAGAAAAGAGCACCTGAAAAACAGAATAAGTAGGTATAAGTGATAAAGTTAATTTAGAAATAATGACATAAAGAACTTTTTTAGAGTCGCTACGTTTTGGATCGCAAAATTGACTACAGCTAAGAGAGCAGCGTAAGAGAAATTGTGAATTAGTATACGATGGCCTTAGGCCTCTGTGGATTAGTATACAATTATGTTTAGTGTACAATTATGTATACATTGTGTTCCTAACGTAACACAATGTTCATTTCATGCCCCTTAGCATGATCACTGAAACTCGCGAACATCGCGTGTAATAGCGTTTTATCGACACTCGTCTGTCAAAATCCAATGTCTTTTGACAGTTAAACGTGATAAATTGCTATATAATATCGCAATTCGGTGGTCATGTCCTCATTAAAAAAAATCTTACCAAGAGAGTGTGTGATGATATTGAAAGTGGTGTACATGCTATATTTAATAGCATCCCAATTCAATCGGTACCTCACGAACATATACATGATTATCCTCTCACCTAGGATAAAATAAATAAGTATAAGAACAAAATAACATACATTGCTAATATACGAGTTGGACAATACAACATACTCGTACATTGCTCCGATTTCAAAGTAATCAGCTAAAACATTTTTGATTTAGAGGGCCTATTACAAAAAGGCATCGCGATAAGCGTACAATGTTCGATCCACTCTGTGACGTTATTAACTCACGTATAAAGTTTAAAATCAAGTAAGTCGATCAACGAACATCGTCTAACTAATGTGATTCTTTTTTGTAATAGGCCCTCAGTGTCTGTTCATTCTCCGGAAGCGGCAAACATAATTCCAAAAATCATTGAATACAAATTTGCTCAAAATTTTGTTTGAATTAAAATAATTCCACGGAATTGCTACGTATTTACGTAGACACATACCATGCCCGGGTCCATATAGAATAGCAACGACTATTAGAGTCATAATAATTTTGAGTCTCAAGTTCCCATCCCTTTTCTTGAAAGCCACAGTTACTGTCTCTTTCACCATATTTACTATATCCATTACTTTTAAAGGTTTAGTCTGAAATATATAAAAAAACATAATTTACAAGTGCAAATAACAAAACCTGAAAGTAGTTCAGTTAGTATGATCTTTTCTCTAATGGAACCTGTTGGAATAAATTTATTGTTCAAAGATACTGTAAATTTATGACTTTTTAAGTAATTGCATTTTTTATAAGTCTTATAAGGTAAGAGTTAGATGATCAAAATGTGTGTGTTTTTAATTGTTCGGATTCTGATATGAAATGATGAAGTTTTTGATATTAGCTTCATAATTTTTGGTACACATAATACTAAAAGCATATTTAGAAATAAAAAAATCTTATACCGATGAGAATGCGGTAATATTGATTCATACTAAAGACAAATATTTAAAAATAATCTGGGTTGTACTGCTATCAATGTTTGTTTGTTAAGCTTAAGTATACTTTAATATCAGTTGTAGGCATTACTTACAAACATTGTCTCGGCAAATAAAGTGATGATTAGAAACATTTTAAAGAGCAATGGAAAAAGGTAGTAAGAGCGCTGTTCACTGACTTGTTATTATTCGAAAAATAGACTCCTTATTAAATGTAGGTACGAGCTCTTGTACACTCAATCGTATTCGATTCATATGAATAACATCATAAAAACGATTCTGTGTTCGTGGTTATGCATCCACTCATATTCGATTTATATTCGTATTTTTACAGTCATCTGTGAGTTTCCAGTTCATTTTTTGAGTTCGTTAACACAGAACAAAGAAACAAATTGTTATTGTAAATGCTATTTTGGTAAAAGGCAAATATAATTTTGGATGGAATAAAAAGAAAAAATCTGTTAATGACATGTTTATTACGCAATATTTTCTTTGTTTCATTACGACATTCAATATAACGAAAGTCATATTGTGAGTTTTGTCGCTGAATTGGAAGACCTAACAAAAACTTTTATTGTTATTTTGAGCTGCCTGTTTATTCTTTAATAAACAGTTATTATTATTGACAGCAAAGAGAGGAACGTGATCTAGTGCGATATAAAGGTAGTAAAAGGTTTTAGATGTACTTACTTTTTCATTGATATCTCCTCCTTTAGTTCTGCTTTCCAAATAAATAAAGGAATACGTAAGTGTTGCAATGTAAACAACTGCTGACATTCCAAATATGCCATAGTAACCCCACAATTTCAACAGAATCCCACTCAGCGCTGTTCCTATGGGTATACCCGCAGTCATGCACAAATTGACAAGACCAACTCTGAATGTCCTGGATTCTTCCGTAGTAACATCGCTGATATAGCTAAACACACCTAAGAAAATCATAACCCAACCACCGGATATGGCTTGGAAGAAAGCTTCAAAGAACATCGTGACTTCAACGGAGATTTCGTAGAAGAAGTAAACGCTGACTATGTTGCTGATGCAGACCAAGACTTCACCAATTAACGGTAGAATAATGCAGACTTTCCGGTTGCCTGTCCTGTCACTCCATGCTCCCATAATAATCACTAGCACCATAGGAATAGCTGTCTGAACAACGCTCTTCCAAACTTCAATGTTAGAGATTACTCTTTGTACATTCCCTTCTTCGGTTGAAAAGTTTCCAGTTCTAGCTATTAATGCGTCACAGATCTCGTCTCCATAATCCAGTTTCACACGGCATGCTTTATCCAAGTTCAAGTTTTGAATAGCCAGTCTTGCCAACATAGAAGGAATAATTAGCCCGGCCAAAACTGGCTCTACAGTAATATTTGACCTTATAGCCCATAGTTTAGAAAAAAAGGATTTATTATCTGGCTTTATGTTTTCTTCTTTTTCATTAATAAGTTTTTCTTCTGGATTTTTTTCTTTCTCTCCGGACATAATAGACACTATTTATCTATTGAGAAACAAGTTCGCTACTAACTGCACCTTATGTTCATAATAAATTCATCTGCTGTAATCAATTTATTTTTATCATATACGGCTTGCTCCAAATAATTATTTTGAAATACAATATGAACTACGATTAATTGTGAAACTGTTTTTGTGATAATTTTTATATTTATTGCTAGGCTTAACAATGTAGCAGATATATAATCAAATCGGGTGAATGGGGTCTCTTAAGAATATATTAATTGGTGCAGATGAGATTTAGTTTTGTTTAAAACTCCGAGTTTTTGTTAAGAAAATACACAAATACACAAAATGTATATTAAACAATTACCGTCGTAAATTGCCAAAAAACTCTTAAATCATTTTAATATCAATTATGATATAAATAGTTACAAACTCAGATATATGACTTGGTTCCAATTCCCTTTTAGATGCCGTTTTAATTTTTAAAGCGTTCGACTTTTGATTCGGTATCGTAAAAGTTTTTCGTCACAAAAATATGCAATCACTTTTCACTGCGGGAGGGAGTTTTATGTGCTGGGATCAGCATGATTTTCATCCAAATTGAGAGTATCTGATAAATCAATAACGTTATTAACAAGCTGACGATCGAATGAGGCAAGCGTTAACGGTAATATGTTAATGATAATTATATATAAGAATGGGTTTTCCACTTTATTAATGATCACTCTGTATATAGTGTTGTCAACTTATCACCGTAGAATGAGATAATAAAGTAACTATTATTTGCACAAGACGTTGACACAGCCACTGAATTAACTTTGATGTTGCGATAACCGCCATTTGTAGAACATAATCAATTCTCTATTTGTACTCTGATAATTATTATACAAAACATAAGAAATAAGAATAATATTATTTAATTTCCTGGGTGAACACACCGTTTTGAGGTCAAATTAATTTGCGTTTCAAATCCTTGTTAGTGGCTAAGAATAAATATATGATTATTTGATGTCGTTCTAAATCGCAGAAGCAGAAGACATTAACCACAAATATTAAGTAGACAGAAGAAGATCGGAAGAAATTGCGATTTTTCGTATACGTACCTACCTACTACCTACAAATAAACACTATTATCTTTAACTAAACTGTGTACATACATAAATACATAGTACTTACTTACTTATGTATACTTAGTAGCGAATAGCACTCATGTGTCGCGCGTAGTAAGTGACGTCTTGTTTAAGGCCCCTATATACCTCAAGTAGTGCCCTCATTTTAATTAAATTTATTGCACGCTAAGTACATAATGTATCGATAATTCACATGTACAGATTGAAGCTAAGGTTCTAAAGTTTATTTACAAACAACAACCTCAGTAAAATATAGTAAGTTGTAGTAGTAGTTCGCAAAAGTGAGGCATTTAATTTGAGGAGGTAATTAAAATGAGGGCGCCACTTGAGGTATATGAGCCTTAAGAGAAAAGTGACGGGACAACAGGATTGGTTTACTGTCAATAAAAAATCTCACATATTTCCTCTTTAATGGAATGAAAAAAGGGAAAATGATTTCTGAAACCTGGATCAGTACCAACTAAAGAATTATGTCTGTAGATATAAACCGACCTTGTATGTACGGCAGGTACTTACCTCTTAAACGTGACGTCACAACTACGCGCGACACATGAGTGGTATTCGCTAACTAAGTATATATAAGTAAGTACTATGTATTTATGTATGTACACAGTTTAGTTAAAGATAATAGTGTTTATTTGTAGGTAGTAGGTAGGTACGTATATGAAAAATCGCAATTTTTTCCAACTGGCCTTCTTTCTACTTAATATTTGTGGTTAATGTCTTCTATAGGGTAGACTGACTGCTCCCGCGATTTGAAACGACATCAAAGAATCATATATTAATTCTTAGCCACTAACAAGGATTTGAAACGCAAATTAATCTGACCTCAAAACGGTATGTTCACCTAGGAAATTAAATAATATTAATCTTATTTCTTATGTTTGTAATTAAAAAAAGGAGTGCACCTACGCAAAAGGAACACAGAGTCGTCATTATACTGCTTTTCAGCGCCTATTGATACTTTTTACGAAAAATGTAAAAACCACCGCGCACTTTATTTATTGCTAGTTCGAAAATTTGGCAAAGGACAATAATATCACGTTTGACAACTCTCGAGCGGACTGACTGCTTTTTAGAAAATAATTTAATAAGATTATAATAATTTACCTATTATACAAATAGTTGTGAAGTTTCAACAAGTTCGGTTAATCGTATCGAATGCTTATTGAAAAAAAACCTCCTTCAAAAAACCTTAAAAATTTAATTGCTATAAATAACAGCTTCAAAAAACAACAGCTCTAAAAAGCAAGAAATAATATTCAAATCTGCATAATTACTATTCAAGTACCTACGCATATCTGATATTAAAAAAAGGCCTTTGGAGGCGGGTGAATCATGTCAATCAGTTCAGCCGTTTTCGAGTAATCGGTGGACATACATAAAAAAAAAACAAATAAACAGACGAACATAGAACCTCCTCCTTTTTTTGAAGTCGGTTACAAAGATAATAAATCGATCAGTAATAAAATGGAACTCACTGTCAAATCTCAACATTTTTCAAGCCCCTTTCATTAAGCAGTTTTCCATTAATTTAAATTTTCGGAAAACTGCTTGAAAACATAATATAATGTTTGAAAAAGTTATTCCAATAAAACTTTGAGTATTTTTAATCAAAAACTCTTTTAAAATCCTTTTAAATCTAAATGTAATCAGAATTCATTTGCTTTATTTAAATTCTTTACTAATAAAAGAGCAAATTGAATTTCAATGGATTGAGTTTTCAAATTGATTTTATTTGATGAAAATCTAGAATTGAATAGGTGTTATAAGTGTTTATTTCATTTACGAAGTACCTACGCACAACAGCACGGTAAGTTAAACAGTTGAACTACGAAAACAGCTTTTATTACGTACGGCATAAAGACGGTCTCAAGGTCAACATGTATAGCCTGACGTGCCGCTGACTGTACTTACGGGTTAGTAATAAATTAACACCAAAACTGTGTATTTTATTCATCGAGCATAAGCCGCCACATACAGACGACCACCGTGATCGATTGGCTTTGTACACCGGTTTTCAAGGTGTCGCCATCTCTGAGGTCCCGGGTTCGATCCCCGGTTGGGTCGATTTAGAAAACGAACTTTTCTATATTGGTTCAGGTCTGGGTGTTTGTGATACCACCGTTGTCTCTGATTTCCATAACACAAATGCTTTAGCTACTTACTTTGGAATCGGAGCAATGAATGTGATGTTGTCAAAATAAAAAAAAAATCGGATTCGGAATTCCGATACGGAATATCGATAATGTAGGTATAAATTCGGAAAACTATCGCATGTATGTGGGTAAATCCATAGATTTGTATAGATTTGCTGCGTTCGGAATGATTCCGTTCCGGAATTACGAATCAAAGTTCCGTCTGTATGTGGCGGGCCTAATGCATATTTTAATTCATTCGTTTTATGGTATAACAAGAGTATCGTCAACAAATTCTAAACTATTAATTAAGGAATTTTTTCGGACGTCATCGTCCTTTGAAGCAGGATTGCATTTTTCTGTCCCTCTTCCTAGTTCTTCAGTTTTCATACGACAAGCTTTTCTGTGCTGCAAGAAGAACCACCTGGAAAATAAATTACAGACTCCGTAAAATTCCTTACATACTTTTAAAGATTACTTTGTACTTGCTTTTTGTAAGAGAGTTAAGCCCTTTACACACGGATCGTAAGCGTATCGTTAAGACGCAACGAGTACGAGACCTGCGCAGTTCTATACAACGTGTTACAAAAGTACCCCTAATGCCGAATATGGTGGATAGGGACCATCAAACTGTTCAACTTTTACTATGGGACCAACTCTAAAGTCGCGAAAAAAAAAATCAGCTCTTTCATACATTTTTAGATTTTCGATTTTAATTTTTGTATGAAACAGCTGATTTTTTTTTCGCGATTTCAGAGTTGGTCCCATAGTAAAAGTTGTTCAGTTTGATGGTCCCTATCTACCATTTTCGGCATTAGGGGTATTTTTGTAACACGTTGTATACAAATCATCGCGTAGACGTAAATATTGTCTCAGAATATAATGAACAGCTTCACGTTGACGGAAATTTACCACCAAACCAGCTTAGTAATTATTTAGCAAAATACTTTTTAAACCTAGTAGTTCTCTTTTATGGCAGTGGCAGCATTGTGTATATTTTTTTACGATAAAAATATTAATATTAGTATCCTGTTACCTACAGTTGTCCAGTTCATTATTGACGATATTTCTGTCCAAGCTTTATCCATTTACCCTTCCTTAAATTTTAGTTCCCCATAGAAAGTATTTTCTATGCTTGCTTCTTTACGCCAGTACGCTACGACAATCGTAATGACGATAAAAATCTCATATGATACGCTGCAACACCGCTTTGTGTGCGGACTTGTTTGATCATGTACGTGCTCGTATTGCTCTCGTTCGACGAGCGTATTATAATACGCTTACGCTACGACGCTGTGTGCGAAGGCCCTTAATGTACCGCTTATTATTTTTTTTTTTTTTTTTTTTTTTATTTCTTGGGAAACATACAGCATTAATTTTTACATGTAGTTACAACATACATCAATTTACATTAGCCTAAACAGTTTCCACTACTAAGTAATGACAATAAAGTGTCGAGTATTAACAATAACAAAAGCGGTACATTAACTCTCTTACAAAAAGCCAATGAAAGAAGTATGAAAAGCTAAATGTCTTTTAGTTCGCTGGTCCATACATTCCGGATATCACCAATCTTCTGGTTTAATTTTAAAATGGAACATAATTTCTTTGATATTATCTATAATATTTTATTGGTGCTTCACCGGAAACTGTGAAAGTGGTACTAAATGCGCTAACCCAAAGAACATTATAGGTGGTATGGTGAGAACAGTGCTGACGAAGTAGATGATGCCAGGGTTGATCTTAAGAGTCATCATGTACATCCACGAGTAAATTGGGTCGAAAACCAGTGACGTCACAATCTCCATTAGATTGAAAACGGCTGTCATTTTACCTGAAAAGAAAAAATACGATGATTATATAATCATTCATTTATTACTGTAAATTACTAACATATTTTTAAGGTAATTTTTTGTAACTAACACTATGGACATTGTTTCTGAAATAAAATTATTATTTTTAGGTATTATTATATATTATTACAAATGTGAAATTATTATACGACTGTCATTTACAAAGTCCGTAATATGGGTAATCGCTTTTAATAATTTGACTTTATAGATCGTCAGGTGACATAGTGGTTGAAGTAGGGGTTATTATAGAACCACACAGTCCTAGGCATAAAGCCAATGACTTTAATTACATAGACGAGCTGTTCAAAATTAAAATTGTGTCACAATCAACCTTCGCGGCGCATCAACTGTTCCTCTCTCACGCAATTGTCAAAGGAGTTGCAATGCATGCACCGAAACTTTATGAGCAATTTTTCGTTATTATAAGCTTGTCTAGTGTAGTATACACATAAAGCTAATAAATATGTCGTTTAGGCAAAACGCGACTTAGTCCGTCTACGCATTAGGTACACCGATCTTAAAGGTTTCATTTTCCCACTTACCGAGTTCATCGCTTGTGGCTAACTTGGACGAGAGAGATCTAAGTGCTGTAAAGGAAGTAGCGTTAAACATCTCCACTGCGACAGCTGAAATAAACGAAAAACATGCTGAAAACAATAAATTGCTTACCAATAAATTATATTATTACTAATCTAGAAAAAGGTTTAAAAAAAGCTACAAAAAAGGTTTAAAAATGAAATTCTTCATGAACCATTGAAATTCTATGTAGTGTAATTAAAACTAGCTTTATCCGTTACTTTAATAAGGTTTGAGAAAATTATGAACTAATTTCAGTTTTATAAATATCATATAATATATTTTATGTTTTCCGTTTAATCAAATTTCAAGCTATCGCTAATTACCTATTTAAGACTTCGTTAGTATTATAAAATCTTGGCGTGATATTGGTTTCTGGAAGTAAGTATAATATTGTTTTCAAATCTCTAAAACGAAAAGGGCGCTTTTGGCGCGTAAAAACTCGCAGCAATATCGCTCTTTTCCTCACGCTCGCATCAAAACGTGATTTTGGTGCAAGTTTTCGCGATGGTAGAGGTGAAAATTGTATGTTTCACACGAGAGCAAATATTTTTTTAATGTCTCGTGCTTTTAAATCACTCATTGTGCTCAGTAGTCTATATTGGAATCGCTCGTTACGCTTGTAATTCAATATTTAGACTACTTCGCAGTTCATGATTCAAAGTTCGCTACAAAAAATAATGCGATGGATTAATTGCATCTGACTTGTTATAAACATTAATTATTAAGTTGTGATAACCTCTAAGAAATAATAAAATCCAAAACATTTTGGCTAGAGGATTGTTTGATCACAAATTCAGATATCATTACCGATATACATTTCAAGACTGTTTCTTGCAAATCCTGTGGACAGTGCTCCAACGATTTTACTGAAATTGGAAATCAGTCCTAGCACGGAGTCATCCCATTTCCATCGTCGACTGAACAGACTGATGGAAATCAGTGCACCTGGAAAATAAGCATTAGATCTGATAAAATCTCTATAATGCTAAATGTTAGTTATTATATGAAATTTTTCGCATTCCTAATACTATTTTTATATAAATATAAATAATATACAAGAAAAAATATTTGAAAAAATCAACTCACCCGTGGCACCTCAGACGGGACTCGAACCCTTAGGCTTCCTACCCAATACACTGAGTTTTTTTACACCGAGTTTTCTAGTATATTATTTATCTAGTATATTAATGACCATCAGCCATTTTAATGTCCACAATGCTGGGGCACAGGCCTTCATTATGATCGGATAAGGAGGGCTATGGACCAAACACGCTAGCCCAATGCGGATTGGTAGGAATTACTTATCCACCCGTGGAAGGCCTATGCCCGATGGGGACATTAAAATGGCTAATATGCTAAGAGAGTTCATGCAATAAGTATTATACGTAGGTATCCGTTTTCATTTCATTTCAGTAAGTACGTACCCAATAAATGCACAAGGATGTAGAAAGTGTTGTAAAAACTGTATTTCAACGCATCCCAGTTGAAACGGTACCGTGTGAATAAATATCTTACAATAAATTCGCCTGAAATATAAAATTATTACATTAAGTTTGACATAGGATAAGAAATATTGGTTAGCGAAGTACAATCATAATAAGATATCTATGGTTATAATAATTTTAATGCAAAAACAACGAAAAAATGTAATCCCACCAAAAACATTCTGTAAAAAGGTGCCGAAACCAACAAAAAAAGGAAATTTTCAATTTCACATATAAAATGACAAAGTTTTTAGGAGTCCAAAAAAGTTTTCGAAGATTTATAAAAAACCGAGGAATGTTTAAATTAATTTTAAATCAAAGAGAAAAACTAAATTGTAATGAATATTGTAACTAAAGATGTGTTTCTTTACCTACCAATAAAAGGGTTTGAAAATTATTGTAATAATCTTAGTTCCAAAATGGGTTTGTTTTGGTGCCTGAAAAATAAGAGCTTGACACCGACACAACATTTGTAAGATTACCGTGGAACATACCGTCAGCCGGTCCATATATGAAGAAGATGCATGCCAATATCAAAATGGACTTTGTTCTTCGGTGATTAGGTCCTTTTTTGAATGCCACTTGCAACGTAGCCTTCACATGGTTCACGTCAAAAAAGGATTTGAGGAAGCCCCATACACCCGAGGATTTGCTCTGTAATTACATTGGAATATCAGCTCCATAAGAATGAGAGGTGAAGTGAGCAAGGAAACAATTTTGTCAGTAAATGTTATTTTGTCGGGAAATAACCCAAAATAGTATGATGGTACAACAAGTACATAAAATGGGTTTTATGTACGAGTTATACACTCTGCTTTCCACTTTGATTGTGACGAAATGAAATAGCAATTTTGCAAAAACAAGTTTATTTAATGAAGTTTAATTGCGTGTGTGGCTGTTTACCTGACGACCTTTGTCGTATAGAGTCTGAGACTTAGACGAATATATTACTTTATGCACTAGCTAGAGCATGAAAAGCGATTTTATGCAGCCTATACACAACATAAAGACGAACTTTACGAGCATGAGAAGTGAAATGAAGTAATTTCGTTGATTTAGCAGCACTGTCAAGGATAGGTTAACTGCTCTGCTCTGCCTGTTGTTTGACTTGTTTTATTTATTATACGGTTTTGGCCATTGTTAGGCTTAATACTTATGAATGATCTTATAAATGATCGATGAATCATGATGATTTTTCCAAACAAACTCTTTTGCAACATTACTTGTCGTTATTTACACTTTTCTAAGTAAGTTGATATCTGAATATAATGAAATGCAAGTTCATGAAAAAAGATAACTATTTTATGTGTATTTTTGGAGAGGAAAACATGCACAAGAAATCGTTTAATTTGGTACCTACATAAACAAAAACAAACATTCCTTTTCAACAAATAATAATACTTTTCATAGTTGAATAAATAGATAATAATCAATAAATAAATGCTTGGACAATTTTACACAGCGCTATCTAGCTCCAAACTAAGCAAAGTTTTTAATATGGGTGCTAGATAACTGATACACTACTTATATGCTTTTGAAATATATACTTATTATATATAGTAACACCCAGACCCGTCACAGAAATTAAAATTCATCATTTCAGTTCTGCCCGGCCGGGAATCGAACCCGGGACGTCTTGCGTGGTAGACCGGCATGTTGATCACTGCACCACTCAGGTCGTCAAATCAAGCTATTGTAGAATTTATGTATCGATAAAATTCATTTCACGTTTACTATATTGTACAATTTATGTACCAATAAAATTCATATAGTAGTTCATCTTCAACCAAATTTTTGCATTAAATGATTATAATTATTAAAGCTTTAGGTAATATTTACCTTTTCATTCTTCTCTGTGTCAGGCCTCTCAGGTTCTTTTATGTAGTAAAATCCATAAAAGATACTAAACAAGTTCAACAAAGCACTCAAACTGAACACTCCGTAATACCCAATTTTGTGTAGCAAAACTCCACTGAGAGCAGATCCGATGGGTGCACCAGCTGTGAGGCAGAGGTTGGCTACCCCCACTCTAAAAGTCCTAGACTCCTCACTAGATATATCAGCGATGTAGCTAAACGTTCCCAAGTAAGTAGCTATCCAACTCCCCGTGATCGCAGGGAAAAATGCCTCGAAAAAGATCGCCACTTCAGCAGGCAACTCTTCGAAGAAGTACACGTTAAGTATATTGCTCAAACAAACCAATAACTCCCCTATTATAGGTAGCAAGATACATATCTTCCTCTTGCCAGTGCGATCACTCCAAGCCCCTAGGAAGAGGATCAAGAAACTGGGTAAAGCTGTCATCAGAATGTTCTTCCAACCCTCCATCGCTGCTATGAATTCTTGGACCACCAGTTCATCTTTCATGTACTCCGTTCCGTTCCTGGCCAGTAATGCGTCGCAGACTACTTTACCATATTTCATATTTACACGGCACGCTTTGTCCAAATTCATATTTTGGGTGGCCAGTCTTGACAACACTCTCGGGACCACATAGCACGCCAAAGTAGGCTCCAATGTTATATTAGCTTTAACATATTTAATCTTCTCCATAAAAGTTTTCTTCTTCGGTTGAACATTTTCGTTTTTCAAAGGTTCCTCCTCGACTGATGGCATAGTAATGTTCAATTAATGAGAGGATGTTTCAGACGTTTGTGCTAAAGTGGATGATTGCTTCGTACAATCTTGAAATTAAGGCAAATATTTGAATGGGTTGACGTTTATTAAATAATAAGCCCATTATCAGTTAAATATAGCACTGAATACTATCAGTCTAATGGAACTTTCGGACAACATAATATCATACTTTCAACATAGGTTCTTATGTTTTAAGAAAAATTCTATTTTAGTATATTGTAGCATGATACATAAAGTATGTAAATAATCTTATCTGTTTTACGTAACTATCTTGGTTGAAATATTTTTACGATGTTTTTTTGAATGTTGTTTTTATGATATTGCCAACCTCAACAATATTATTGTTGTAATAACATCATACTTAGACGTTGATATAACAATAATTAACATTTTTATGTTTTCAGTCCTTTTGTTTCTTAATGACAATACCACTACAACTAAATTATTATTCCTTCAAGTAGACACCCTTTACCACCCGTAGCTTTCAAAACATATCGGATATCGTTCGACTTTGGAGGCTTTTAAAGCCTTTGTTTTCTAATATTTATTAAAATAAAAAATACAGTGCTTGTCGACATAACGAGTTTTAAACAATGATACCCCACACGTTTGGGTAAACAAATTTTTTCTCACGCCCTCTTCACTTGTATGAGAGCCTCTTCTAAAATATTTGATTTTTTTAATACTTTGCCTGACTTTAATAAAGTTACTTTGCCAAGAAACCTCTTTGGTGCAAATATGCAAATATGGCTCCGTTTGGCCCCTTCGGTTACGGAACCCTAAAAAGGTAAAATTATGCTAAAGCGGTTGGTCATGCAAAGAGTTTATATATTGACTGATCAAGAAGTATTTATGAAAGTAGAACTATACTTCTAAATTTTTCTGCTGTCCGTTCTGTCCTATCAGTGGAGAAGAACTCATACGGATACAGTGATTTTTTTTATCCGTTCTGTCCTACTATTAGAAGTGAATGGTAGAACTATACGGATAACTATATTTTTTATCCGTTTATTTCTACTAGTAGAACAAAACGGATTTATTAATCTGTTTATTCCTACCAGTAGAAATAAACGGATAATTTTCTCCGTTTAGTCCTACTAGTAGAACTAAACTACTTCACAATTTCTAAGTAACTTTATTAATTAACACGTCAAATCTTAACCAGCCACGTAGACTGTCAAAAGACAATGGATTTTGACAGTTGGGTGTCGATAAAACGCTATATCGCGCGATATATATCGTGTTTCGTCGGTCATGCTAGGAGGGCTGCTTTGGTTAGATGAAAGAGATAAAAAGAAAAAAATAAAGACGCAATCAAGTTCAGTTTGGGCTACATAACTAATACTTAACTCATTCGTAATTGTTTTTTTTTTCATTTTTCATTGCTTCGTTACAAATTGTGTACTAGAACTAACTACAAACATTAAAGATGATAACTATACTATACAGTCGTAGGAATCGTAATACCCATGTCAAACTTTAAGATACAATCCTTGTTGTCACACACGCGAAGTTTTCAATGAATATTAATGGAATGGTCTAGCGAAAAGGACAGGGACTATGTTCCCTTGTATAATATGCAGTGGTATAGTTGTTATGTGTTTTGATATCAAGTTTTGAAGTAATTATTTTATTAAATTTATAATTACTGTTACTCTTTCTGTAAATAGTGACTTTTTATCAATTAAAAAAGTGAAAAAAGCTGGCGGTAATTTTTATACAATACTAAATTTTGCGGTAATTTTGTTTGAAGATAGCGATTTCTATCAAGCATTTAGTAACATACTGTTTGGTACCTCTCACCATCATCATCATAATATCAGCCGCAAGACATCCACTGTAGGTTTCCGCCTGTGTGGTCTAGTAGTTCGCCCACCCGTGTAAGTGCAAGGGTCCCGAGTTCGATTCTCAGGAGGTACAAATGTACTCGGTTTGGTTGGTGGTAGCGCTTGTTTCAAGTCCACTTGACTAGCTTAACAATTGTTGTGCTCTGGCAGTTAGAGGTAAGATAGCTAGTTCCTCACCTCAGTGGCGAGGATTCCGGGTTTAGTGCGCTTACACTTCGGCCTTATCGTCGCTTAACATCAGGTGAGGGGAAAGGCCAAGCACTATCCCTCGTGGATTAAAAAAAATAGTCCTCCCCCAAGCTTCTTCACGACGACCTGTCCTGCTCTGCCCGCATCCAGCGGTTGGTACCGTCGAGTTCATTAATATGTTGGCACTTTTGACAGTTCATCAACCTTTATGCCTTTGTAATAAAAGTCAACATCCTGTCAAAAGTGCCAACATATTTATGAACTCGACTGTACCTCTACATAAATATAAAGTCCAAAATATAATCCCACGATGAATACAAAAAACAACGCAATTTTATACTATAATAAGCTGAAAAAATCAACTCGTATATTTTCACATGCAGGTGATTTGTTTGTTCCCGAAGACTTATACAATGTAGTTTAAGTAAGTAAGTACAATGTAGTATAAGTAAGTAAGTAAGTAAGTAAGTACAATGTAGTATAAGTAAGTAAGTAAGTACAATGTAGTATAAGTAAGTAAGTACAATGAAGTATAAGTCACTATTTTAATAACGCGAATCGTATCACTACAATCAACGAATTCTATATTGTCGGTATACACAGAGATTCAATACTCTTATAGGATCTGTCCAGACAAAACTACTTAAACACCCACAGTTCAATGTTTATCTCAACGCAACGACTGCAATGTAACCGTAACCATTATATTGTGTAGGTGTTTGCATAATTTTCATACAAAGTGGAATGAAAATGGCAAATATTGGAAACAGTAAGCGTTCATTACTTTTAAACTAACTACTTCTATAAGGTATCTAACAATATACTTTTGTAACACTCGTATAATTTTATTTCTCTACATAAAAATACATGGTATAGGATCACTGCAAGTATTAGGTCCTGCCCTATGAAATTGATGTTTTGTATGAAGAATTTTTAATAAATTGCATTTTCCATACTAGGATTTTCGTAATTATTTATTTTACAGCCGTGAACGCTATTGTAACAAAAGTTTTATGTAGAAATGTTTGACATTAATTTATCAAGGCCCGGAAAATGAGACACAATACATATTCTATTGTGGTCCGCATTCGGCCGCTCGGGCGTTGATGAATTAAGCTAACTTAGGCATTATAACTTAAGTGAAAAAAATAAGATTCAGCTAAGTAACAATAGATAAGGTGGTCAATTTTGTAAACAAAAATAGGAGTCACTTTCAAGGTACTTTTTAATGCTAAGAAAACAGAATCAATAGACTTTAATGATGCTGACAGTTGACTGCTATGGTCATAATTTGATGTAATATCCAGCAACTGATAAATATTTTAAATCACTAAAGTTATGAGGTTCTCTGTGTGTGAGAAAAAACTCAAATTTCATAGTTAATGACCCAAGTTTTACACATACTTGTGTAGCTAGTTCAGAACAAATCCAAAATAATAATTTAAACTTTTTTAATAATTCACATCAAATATTGAAATTTGATAAGGTACCTTTGGTTTTCGGCACCTTGATATGATAGGTACACCTATTAATGTAATATAATACTAGCTCGTAATCCAGATTACAAAAAAAAAAGAGTTGAGACAGAATTATTTTAGCCATCTTTTAGTAATACAAATACTGCTCAGTGCATCCCCAGCATCCCAAAGGCATTATGCTAAACTATTTAGACGTTCGTGGTATCGGTGTTGCCAGTTTTATTAATAATGCAAGCTTTAAAGAAATAGTTGGTTAGCACTTTGCACCGCGATCTATATCTTAAAGAGGATGAAAGATAAGTTCACCCTCACCACGATATTTTACAATTATATCTAGTGGAAATACTTTTTTAGAAATATTTAATTTAATTTACACAAAATGTTGTGGAAGTGTTTTTAGAATAAAGTAGACGATTATTTGAAAGACCGGAATGCGTGGAAATGATGTAACACAATAACTCGCTAGTAAGTACTTTGTTGTTAATAACCTGTTGTATTTTTTGTATTTGGTAACGATATATTTAAGTTTGTAAATATCGTTACTTATTTCTGTTAATGCTGATAAGTTTCTTGCGCCTGTTCTTTTTGTCAGTTAAAAAAGTCTGGAACAGGTGGTAGAAAAATATAGACGATTCAAAAGCGCTTAATTACTAAGTTTATTTGAATAAAGCAATTTTTTACTTTTACTTTACTTTAATCTTATTAATATAAATTTTTGTTCTTTGAAATTGACACATCATTTAACAGTAGAAACCATTTACAAACAAAATTAAATATACATCTAAAGCAATTTATAAAAGTGAACACTTTGCATTCCAATAACGTAAACCTTTAAAGTTCGTAAAATATTTCATTAAGTATTTTCAAGAAAATACAGAAAACTATGCAACTAACACAAAATCTAATATTGCAGTCAAGAATTTGAACTTTTCATAAAATGTTACATCCAAACATCGAACTAAATTCTATGGAACAAGCATTCCGCTTAAAAATATCACCACACAAAAATTGCAACCAAGTGGGCGGGCCTAAAATGCTGGCATTTAGATAAGCAGCACTAAACGACTGAACACTGGTAATAGCGACCATAATCTGAATACTCATAAATAATTTTCTTTAACAAAACGAAAAATATTTAATACTTATGATACATTATCTCTGCATCTTTTTGCTTTCTTTTATACCATTTTACTACACAGGACGTCATTTCTAATAAACTCTTTCTTTTTTTTTAAATACAAACTGCAATTATTGTAAAGAACGCTAACGTCTGTCACCGGGCACGTGTCTAGCCCGACTAAATGCTCTGTGAGTTGTTTTTTTTAGCCACGTTGTGTCATTTTTAAGCAATACTTGTTTGCATTTACACTTCCATAGATTTTAAATCGTTGCTTCCAAATAATGCGCAGAATTACTCAGAGTTTCATTTGGAGCATGTTCAACGAAACTGATAAAGCTTGTTCATGAGAAAAGCCATAATTAAAGATATTTAAAACTTTATTATCTTTTTGAAATATTCGTTAGTTGTTCGGTCTTTTAAACAACAAGGTTGGCAAAGTTATGGACAGGGGAATATAAGTCGGAAACTATAAACTTTTGCAAGGCGACGGCGCGAGTTTCTTTGTGAAGATTCGAAGAAATATTCCTGCTAGTTTTATAATATTATTACAGAGACGTGGATTTAATGGACTATCGTTCAAAGATTTTGTTGTAAGCTGCTGTAAACGGGATTCAAATCATTTGTAAAACCAATAGTTTTTACGATATTTTGCAAAACACCTACACTAATGTTGAATTTCAAGATATTTCAAAGTGATTGGTGTTTTTTTTTAACTCTTCAACGCCCGAACAATGAGACACAATAGATATACCATTGTTCTCGGGCGTTAATGAATTAAATAAGCGCCTTTGATTTTTCTAAATCTTACAACGCCCATTTTTCGAAAATGTGAACTAAACAAAGTTTCTATGCCGACGTTTTATTTTCTGGAAGAACATAGATAATTAGGTACTTTTGAATGTTTATTTCTTGAAAATAATGCATCATATTATCGTGAGTCAAATTCTCATTATATGCATTGGTATCTCGTCCCGAAATTAAAAGAAAATACTTTGTTTTTGGAAAATCACTTTTGAAGATTATTAAAAAAAAACTTCAAATGTGATTTCCGCAAACAAATGTAGGTCGCTGTAACGTAACGTGTTTTTTCCCGGACGGAATGGGACGGCGACGAAATGGGCCATTTCTTGACATCGTTGCTTATAAAAATATAGTTACAACATATACGCGACGAGGACACGGACGGGACGGGGCGTGGACGGGACTGGGAAAAATGTATGGTGCACCACACGTCCCTGTCCCGTCCGGGGGCTTTTTTCCTTTGCGTATACAGCGACCTTTATAGCTATTTTTCCTAAAAAAATTCGAATCGAAAGGTGCTAAAGTTGACATTTGACAGGACGTGAATGTAGGTGTATGTACTCGTAAACGCCAATAAAATCTCTGTGGCTAAAATGTGTCTCAAAATATTTACTCTTGCGATTGGATAAGAAGTTGTTGTTGTGATAAAAGTTACACTCACAATTTAATGTGTTAAACTGGTATCCGTGATAGGCACAAAAAAGCTCAATTCTCAATTATTTATTACAAACTAAAATGTAGGTACTGTATGATGGTAAACTTCAATTTAATAAAATATATCATTATGGACCCTGTCTGTGATTTAAGGGAAGTAAGAAAACCTCTTGCTATGGAAGAAACATATTTTGGTCTACCAGAAAAAGCGTAATTTTATCGCTCATTTCTTTTGACTTGAAACAAAGTAGATATTATTCGCGCGGCAGCGGAGCCACGCGGCTGTACGTGTTCACCGCGCGCCCAGTCAAGAATCCTGCCATACAACGATGTGACAAGAACTTTCTAGTTAATGCCATCACATTACAAGCTTTGCTTAGTTTCGAACTAATTATTGGTGTAATTTATCCAGAATATTTATTGCATGTTCTAGTTTGCTATTCCATAACAATATGATTTTCTTAGCTATGCGTTATCGAGTATCAGCGAATTCTCAACTAGTTGAAATTTATTTTACCTACCCATTGAATGTAAACTTAGTTAATTATTGTGATGTAAAATGACGTCACTTTAAATGCTGAGCTTATTTTTCAAATTTTAACGACTCTGTATGAAATATATAGGGAGAAAAAAGCAGCCCTTGACGAGTTTTTTGCCGGTTCTTTTCGTTACAAGGTCTCCCGCTTAGGGTTTGCGAACCGATGGCGTAGCTTCTTTGACATTCACAAGTGCTTGTAACAGCCTAGACTAAATAAATGAGTTTTGAATTTTGCTATGAGACAGCGTGAAATTTTATTAAAAAGCATTATCTGTAAGAAGACGAGTTCTCTAAATCGAAATTTTGTAAGTGCAAATGTAAACTCCAATGTCAAAATCCTAGCTCATGCGTAAATTAATTATTTAAATATTGCTTATTACACTACTTAGACTTTCGTGCGTACAGTTCATTAGAAATAAAACACGTTTTACGAATTACAGCACGTATATTATTAATACTGGTGTTGTTTTAGAATGATTTAGTTTGTTTTAATTGGTTTTTAGAATTCCCGACGTTTTGACACTTTTTCAGGGGCCGTGGGTCCTCCCGTGACCATCCGTAAAAAGTGTTTTATTTTTAAATATTGCTGATATTATTTTTTGGTCAGATTTTTTTTAATCAGTAAATGTTCCCTTTGTATTGTCAAAACCTTTAAATGAATACTTGTAAGGTTCTTATGCCCGTATTCACAAACATTACTATGAGGTCTCACAGTTCCCGCCGCCGGACGCACGGCGTCTCAATCACACGTAATACGTAAAACAAGCGAACCAATCACAGTGCTCTATTTCAAAGCAGTGCGTTCGCGTAGGCAAGGGTCGTATGGGTATTGTTCTTGAATAGGGGGATAATTAACTTTATTTAAAGCTTTTCTTGAAGCGACTTTATATAATAGTTATTATGTAAAGTCGCTTCAAGCATGTGATATGGAAATACAAACTCAGACGTCTTTATCTACAGAATAATCAAATATTGTCACTTTAATTTTATCTACCACCATGGCATCGTGTGCGTAAACATTTCGAATGTGTTAATAACGGTGACAGCAACGGGAGTACGTGCACTGAAGCACGTCAAAATAGGAATGAAAATATTCGTGTATGTGTACGTTCATTTGTTACGTGACTCAAGGCACTCAAAGGGGCTTATTATATTTCATTCGAGTTGATCTCGAACATTGGGCACTATTTGTTTCACTGAAATCGGTTGATTTTAAGGATTGATTTGTCTTTAGCTTTTTTTTGCCACTTATCTGAGGATTTTTTCTTCGTGTGTCTCAATTTTCATTCGATACCTTGGGAATCAACTGTGTTTATGTATGTTACATTCGCAATGAAATATCCTGTAGTTTTATCGTGCAATATAAGACAAGAGGCATCAAATTTTGGTTAAGGGGAGTGTGAAGTAAACAGTCTCCATACAAACGGCGGTAACGTTTTCCACCCTCTAAACCTTAACTTAACATACAGCAATGATTGTTCGGTATGTTGTTGAAATGCATAAGAACTAGGACTGTACGTTTTGATTTTAGTAGTTTTTTTAGAAGGTATCATTATATTCCCTCGTATATAATGATACCTTCTAAAAATACTAGACTATAAATCATAAAAATTCCACGTAAAGTTTTATTAAAATCCTTTCCTATAAACAATTTATTCAATAAAAACCTCTGAGGGTGCCACTTTCGGTACCTGTGGGATATGTACCTTTTAATGTTATAATATACATTGCTACGCACATAGCTATAACGTTTTCATTTTTTTCATTTACGTAAATCTTTGTGTTTTACGTATCATTATTTCAGATACAAGAGTGCCTCTGAAACCGGTTTTCAGGTGTAATGGAGCTGCCTTATCTACGCCTGTAATTTTCATCCGGGCCCGACGCCTGAAATACCGCCGTTATGGCCGTAATACTCTGTGGTAATATTTGTCATCACCCGAACAATTATAGTGCTGTACAAGATTTACCGGCTTAATGCGAAGAACTAAATCCGCCTTCACAACAGAGTTGAGATGAAATTATGAAAGTCGACGTTCAAATTTCGGAACTATAACTTGTTTTAAAATAATTAGGACACAGCACAATAATACACTGGCCTTCGAAACTTAGTACCACACTTTTGAAATTGTAATAACTTATAAAATAAACGAGATATATTTTCGAAATAAAAAGGACTTAAATTTTGATTTTTTTTAACAACTTCACAATCGATAACCTTTCTAAAAAAAACTTTTTTTTATTTCAAAACTCTAGCTTATATTGCTTAAGAGCTAAAAATCAATTTTTAAACTGTGGTACTAAGTTTTGAAGGCCATGCAGGGCACATACGTGGTTTGACTTTTCTGATTCATTTTGATCTTTTGTGTTCCCACTCTTTGCCTTCTCCGCCCATAATCTGATTTCAGCCTAATTCTGCTCTCCTAGTAAGAAAACTTATCGAGGTCGAATCAGGGGCTCTATCGCCTAACTTATACTTTGCTATCGTAATCGCTTTGATTTGACAGAAGGAAATGATATTATATTGCTACTTTTCCTTGGTAAGTTTTTATTTGTGCCAAAAATAAGTAGCATTGTGTCACGTCCATCTGTCAAATCCAAGGTTACATTAACTTCATTGTTTTTAGCCGATAGACCCGCAGATTCTTATTAGATTCCAAATGACTAAATTGGATTGGGCATCTTAGTTCTCTCTACGGAGGTAGATGGCGCAGTGTTTATACTTTTTATAATCTAGTCACGTAGATTTTTCGAGATAGCGAATGCCTATTTACTTCTATTTTTATAATTTTAATATAAAAGAACAGGTAATGTAAACAAAACTTCAGATATTTTAATAATAATTTATTTAACAGACTCAATGAAATGAAATGACATTATTGAGCAAATAAATGTAGAAACATGAAACATCATTGTATAAAATTTAAATTCATTAAACAATACAATAACTACTCTAAATAGTAATAGCTATGTAAAAGAAAAAAAGTTACAAACGAATTACATTTGATTGTAAAAGAGACACCATTTTCTAACAATCAACGTGGTTATGTTGAATTCACATTTCTTACACAAATTTAATATTGTCTAAATTTATTTTCATACATACATTATTTATTTTATCAATATTTATATAAGACTCCTCACATTTTAGCACACTCATGTACTTTCAAACAATATTTTTTTTTACAAAGTGGGAAATTTCTTTTTTAACTATATTATTCATACAATTATAGTCAAGAAACTTTATTTTGATTTCGGATTAACTATTCTTTGACAACATTTCATAGAATTTTCTATGGACTGTATATTAGGAATTCTGTACATCGGTGTAAGTAACCGTTTTTTAAAACGCACTTCGAGAACGCCTTAATAAAAAAAACAAAATATTTATTTTCTATATTTTTAGTATCAGGATATTAGTGAAACTGTTATTTTACCTATTGTTGTTAAGTTACTCTGTACCCAATGACAATCATATTTCTATTTAATGTGAGTTATGTATGGATCATTTGAGAATATCAATTTCTTTTGATATATTTTTACGTAAATAAAATGAATAATGATATCTTGGATAGACACGAACTCTTTTCATGGTTCGAAATATAACTTATTTATTTTTATATTCTGAAGATATTTTACAATAATAATAACATAAAGAATTTATTGAAAATTACTTTTAGTTTTATTTTGAGCATACAAGGTTTAAAATATACATTAATAATTCTTAATGTTGATTAGAGCAGAATCTTTGTCCTTTTAAAAGTATTGAAAGTAAATTTAGTCCTTTTAAAAGTATTGAAAGTAAATTTAGTCCTTTTAAAAGCATTGAAAGTATATTCAACACTACTATAAAGCCGTGGTTCTTAGCGAAGCTATTGCTCAGGAATAATGATAGGTTCAATTATTCCAAGGAGAGAATTTGAATCACTGGATTGCTCACTGGAATGGGTACATTCCAGTGCCATTGTATTAGTGGCATTCCAGCGCTGGATTCGATCGCTGGACTGGATTGCTTACTGGAATGATGTGAACCAGACATATGGCCAAAAATTAAGTACCGACATGGAACGACAGACATAGTTCGACTATTGCAATTCTTTTTTTGTAGTAGGTTTTTTCTGATGTCACCGGGGCGTCGGAAACATAGCGGTCTGATCTTTAGAAACCGCGACCCATAGGTTCAATAATATTTATTTAATAAAGGAGACACATAAAAGTAGCTATAGATACAAGGTTATTTCTATGGCTGTACAAAATGCGTTTAATCACAACACCGTTTAATTTTAAACATATAATTATATTTTAACTAACATCTTAAAAAACAACATGTTGTTCACAACTTCATGCTGTTAAATAAATGACTGACTGTTAACAACCTCTTGTATTTTTGTATTCAAAGCAGTAGGTCCAAGTACTATTAAACGAAAAAAAAAAATGGAAATTAAACTAACTTTGAATTCAGTTGCGAAAGTCAAAAAAAAACGTCCATCTTTTATGTAAAAGTTAAAATATAAATAAATAAATAAAATAAATATTTGACGACATCACATACATTGCTTCGATTCCAAAGTAAGTAGCTAAAGCACTTGTGTTATGGAAATCAGAGACAACGGTGGTATCACAAACACCCAGACCTGAGCCAATATAGAAAAGTTCGTATTCTAAATTGACCCAACCGGGGATCGAACCCGGGACCTCAGATATGGCGACACCTTGAAAACCGGTGTACAAAGCCACTCGACCACGTAAGTCGTCAATATAATTTACTAACATAATAATAGTTATGACATATTTACACCGGTTGACTTGTCAGGCGACTTGCTGATCAATTTTAGTCAACTAGCGCTAAAAATCGAATCAGTCAGATTTTACAAGCGATTGTCGATAAAAAGCGCTAATTGACTAAAATCGCCTTCAAAGTCGATCCGTAAATACCACATTAGGTTTTAACAATCTTTAGGTATAACTATAGTCCCTAACACCACCTTCTAAGTATGAATAAAAAAAAATTTTACTACATTCTTCCACCAGTAAAAAAAAGAAACAATAATGAATTGAAAGTCTTATTACTCTTAGTTCTTGTATATTTATATAATTACTATTAGAAATAACTAATTCCCATCTACGAATTAGCCACCTACAGATCACACAATATTACGATAACATTGAATATATTTATTACCCTTATTTTATACATATTTTATATACAATCCTTACAAGACGCGGCTGCCGATATTCTTAACTTAGTTTGACAAATAATTTTTTCATAGTCACAAATAGCATTCGTTGTACAAAGTGAAGAAAATTATTTACAACAGTTTTCTGTAAAATAAAAATTTTATTTTTCATATGTATTGCATTGATCATAAAGTAAAAATACACCTGCGTGTTTATGCGAAATATGATGTAAATTATATTTGTATTAGTATATTTATTAGAATCTGAATCAAATTGGAATTAGGTATCAAAAATTCAATAATAATAATAATAAATATTTTGACAACATCACATACATTGCGCCGATTCCAAAGTAAGTTGCTAAAGCACTTGTGTTATGGAAATCAGAGACGACGGTGGTATCACAAACACCCAGACCTGAGCCAATATAGAAAAGTTCGTTTTCGAAATTGACCCAACCGGGGATCGAACCCGGGACCTCGACACCTTGAAAACCGTTGTACAAAGCCACTCGACCACGGAGGTCGTCATTACAAAAGTAATTACAAATTATAATTATAACATTAACAAATGCTTAGCCATAAACATTTCATACAAAATGTTTATCACTTAAAGTATTATTAAATACACTTACTTACATTAAACATGAAATCAGAGTCTATCAATGAATTTCAAAACAGGATACTTTTTTACAAGACAGCGAAGAAAATGTCGCTTTTAAATGTAAAGAAATACAAAACGCCGTTGTATGTCCGCGTAATCTTAATTTTATGTCTTTTAGTTTGAATTTACGTGTAGATGTATTTAAAACTCTTATGTACAATCAAGTAACAGATGACAACCGTAGCGCCCAGCCTTACATCATCGCAGGATTTCTCTGAAATTAAAAACTTGTGATTAGTTTAATTATATAGTCATATTTACTTCTGAGATTTCGCTTGCCCTGAGCAATAAAGCGGTAATATCAAAAAACAAATTTTACAGGAGATATAAAAAAACCTAATTGTTTATAATTCAGCATACAGTGATCCCAAACAATTGTTCAATAAGTCAAATGAAAGCTTTTTTTTACCAATTTAGCACTTTTAAAATAATTGTAATGGTTTAAATAACCAATAAAATAATTTTAAAAAATATGATTCAAATTATAGACTGGCGTTCAGGATTGTAAGTACTTAATACGATGTAATTTCGTCTCTAGATCTCGAGCGTATCGGCCGATTACCACCACCCATTATTTACCACCCTTTTTCAGGGAAAAATAACCCTTAGACTCGGTTGCATCATCTTAATTTAAGAACATGACACAAACTTGTCTGAGCCGGTGGTTAAAACTGGAACTAAGTGTTATTACATATTGTTACCTAGGTTTCGCCATAGACGACAGCTACGGATGTCACCGAGTTAGATAAGTTTGTGTCTGTTAAGCCTAAATCTTAGCGTATTTATAGGAAAAAAGGCGTAATAGCTTGTATCCTCTTTGTTTAGATAAGTAGTGTGAAGATGTTCACTATTATTTATCATTACTCACTATTATATCTATACAGGTTTTTTGTGTTATGTTTCATTCAGTAATGCAATAATACATAACTTAGTCGTACAAGAATTCTCGGTGAAAAAAAGTTGTTTAAGTCATTTAATGTATTGAAATATTGATTATGAAACCTGAAAAAAAATATAGGAGTGATAGATTGATACTCGGAGAAGGCAAAAAAATAAAGGGCATAACGGGCGCTTACCGCTATATTGCCCGGGGCCTGCGATTTATTTTAATTGAAATAAAATACTATACATGGATACTAGCGCCACAGTATTATTATTATTCGTTTTTTCAAAATATATTTACTGTGCTTGATTACCCGTGACCGCGTAGCATATTTACAGTTACATAATATGATTTTCAGTGTTTTAGTTTTCCCTTCTACAGTTTAAACATAACTTTTTATATATATATTTGCGATTCATGTCACCATCCCTATATTCGTGAAAATAAAGGGCTTTTGTGCATGTAACACGCATTGAAGGTATTTACCCACAGCACCCGTTCCGTGCCGCCGATACGATCTGACGATGCGATCTGAACGAATACGTTTTCTGTAACCAATGGCTGCCCGTGTATTGCTTTCCCACTGCCTGCGGTAGAACGCAACGCGTTCAAGTCGCATGCCGGTCATGCGATCTCTGTCTCCGGCTCCGGTGACAGTGATCACGTGATCGGCGTAGCAACAGGACGCTCTAATCACTTATTTTGTACAAAATCACAACTTTAATCACTTATTTTACACAAAATAAGCGCCCAGTTTGTAAGTGGGGTGTAATTTCGTTGTGCCCTTTTTCAGACTCTGAAAATAACAAACAAACGTACAGAATGTTGGCCATTTGAGTAGGGGGCGGGCATCTAGGGTATTTTTGATCGAAGACTTTTTTAGATATACAAGGTGTTACAAAAGTACCCCTAATGCCGAATATGGTAGATAGGGACCATCAAACTGAACAACTTTTACTATGGGACCAACTTTGAAATCGCGAAAAAAAAATCAGCTGTTTCATACAAAAATTAATTACGAAAATATCAAAATGTATGAAACAGCTGATTTTTTTTTCGCGATTTCAGAGTTGGTCCCACAGTAAAAGTTGTTCAGTTTGATGGTCCCTATCTACCATATTCGGCATTAGGGGAACTTTTGTAACACCTTGTATAAGCACAAATTAGGCCAATCTAAGGTTATGTATCGTAGAACGGATCGGAACGCAAAGATCCTTGCGATACGATCCAAACGATGCGTTCTAGGATCGTAGCGGCGGCACAAATCGGACGCTGTGGGTAAAAGCCTTGAGTAGAGATACAATTCTTGGAACTCTTAACAGATAAAAACTATTTCCATTTGTTGCAAACAGAAATCACACTATGTAATTTCCACATTTATCTTTCCATTGTTACTTAAGTCAAATACGAAATGATTGAATTAGAATTATCAATGCTGTATGTGTGTAAAACAGATAAGTGAAATCAAATATTATTTAAACTTACCTTTGTATGACGTCACATAAGGTGATGGCTGCACTGATTACAGTCAGCAGAAATGAGGCTGCAATTTCTGAAAATAAAAAAATGTGTTATTTTTAAAGAACATTAGATATTTCGAGATTCGAATGTTCTCCCATAGATGAAATAACACTAGCACAGAAATAGATATAAGTTCTACAAATAAAGTTCTAATACAATACAAAATAAAATATTGTTAGTGTACACCTGGGTGGTGCAGTGGTCAACATGCCTACCACGCAAGAGGTCCCGGGTTCGATTCCCAGCCGGGCAGAAATTGAAATGATGAATTTTAGTTTCTGTGACGGTTCTGGGTGTTACTATGTATAATAAATATATATTTAAAAAGTATATTAGTGGTATATCAGTTGTCTAGCACCCATATTACAAGCTTTGCTTAGTTCGGGGCTAGATGGTGTTGTGTGAAATTGTCCAAGCATTTATTTACTATTTATTTATTTATAACACTGAAGTAATTGAGATAAAAAAATTAGGAAGTAATTAAAACTTAAATATGGTAAAAATGTTATTGGTTCTTTTTAACTCAACTGAAAAAATAATGCCACTAAAACGGTAATTTATTTCTACTGTTACATAAACAAATACCCGATAAACGAACAAGCGGGTTCATAAATAAACCAGATGTAAGTAACGGGAACCGAAATAATTAAATAAAATATCTGTTACAAGAGGAAAAGAATACTCTTTTCTTGCGAACGAAAGAGGACGGAATAAAAAAGGTATATATTATACTTCGCTATTTCGTCGGCCACATGTTGTAGGTTTTATTTAATAATCCTGATCAAATGAAGAATAGATTTGGGGTAGGATATTAGAAGTCCAGCTTGCAGATATTACCGACCGGTCGGTATACGTAACAAGGAAACTGCTATTGGCTAGTATTGCCAGATGGAACTTTAATCTGTATCAAATGTTAGATATTTTGTATAGAATTAGGGTGAAACAAATTAGTAGGGGAAATAATTTAATACATCAACGATGCAGGTGGTCGGATAACAATGGAATATCTATTGTGTCTCATTTTCCGCGCTTTGAAGGGTTAAAAGTAGCTTTCCAGCATAAATCAAAATGGTCATTAAATCAGATTAGTAACAATAATGTGGTATTTACACGAGTGACTAATGCCGCACGACTTTTGCCGCACGGTGAAAATCGACTGTGTAAATGGCAATTCGGCCTAGGCTGCAGGTGACTGTACCAACTTATTTGATCCGGTGGCTGAAACTGGAACATATTGTTGTGAAAAGAGAAATATATGTAGCTTACTCCCGCAAAAATATATGCAGGATGCACCGCCCGCCCGCCCGCAAAAAAATGCACATGCACACCACAAAATATCAGTGCACAATACTTGCATTTAGCATGACAGCGACACACCTTGCACCTTCACCAATTAGACTACTCTACACGTGTTTCGCCCCAACCCGGAGCATCCTCAGGAGTTAGATCGTGCGTGAACGAACACCGAATATTCGGTGTTGGTTCACGCAATGGTTTGGGACTTCCGCCAAGTAATGCCTGATTCAATCAAATGGAACATTATTGTTAAATTACATATTGTTACCTAGGTAACGCTATCGACTACATAGACGACAGCAACCGATTTATCACCTGCGATTCAATATTACAAGCGCTTGCTAGGTGACTAGAGTCGACCGCCACAGGTGACTAAAATCGACCCATGTAAATAACCCATTATGAGGTTCGGTCTTCATAATAATACTATACAGATAAATACGACACAATTGTTAAAGAAATAAATATAAAATAATAACATAAATAAAATGAATAAGGTCTTGAATAGAATTAGTAGAGAGCAGTGAACTAAAATCCTAGGTGACTAGAGTCGACCGCCACAGGTGACTAAAATCGACCCATGTAAATAACCCATTATGAGGTTCTGTCTTCATAATAATACTATACAGATAAATACGACACAATTAATAATAAATGTTAAAGAATAAATTAATAACAAAAATAAAATAAATAAGGTCTTGAATAGAATTAGTAGAGAGCAGCGAACTAAAATCCTAGAGAGAACTGTGAATGTTACGAATCTGATGATCTGTTAAAAGTACATTATTGAGTTTTTAAATTTTGAGATTTAAGCATTCACAATGCTATTTTATATAATACCAAATAATATACTAGAAAAAATTCGACTCGCACCAAATCATGTTCTCGGACGGGAATCGAACCCGCGACCTTTGGATATCCGGTCCAATGCTCTGACCGCTGAGCTAAAGAGTCACTAATAGTCACTAATATTATTTGGTATTACATTATTGAGTATCCAATAATTAAATTAATCGTGTCGAGTAGTGCATTGATACAGGATTATCAACTGCAATGCACTTGGACGTTTTTGGGTCTGTTTCTTTGATTATATTATAATCTGTTTAACTAAAAAACAATAAAAAACCGAATAATCAATAAACAATTAGTAAATTGGTAACTAACTCCCAAATATAGCAGATATCCGATGACTACTGTGTCTACAGGCTCGAATAACTGGCGGATGCTCCACAAATAGAGATGTTGTTTAATGATAAGAGCAAACATGAGAGAAAGGAATACGCAATAAATACTATTTTATCTCTCTTATCCGCAAAACAAGCAGACTGCGCAAACAAGCGAGCGATCGCGGTTGCGACTTGTGTAGACATTCGGAACCACATCATAATTTTCTTGATACATATTGCGTATTTTTTTAGCTTATTGTGTTTAACTAGCATCCGCCTGCGACTTCGTCTACATGAAATTCCCTCGTGGGAATGTCTGTAATTAAATATAGCTTATGCTGCTTAAGGCTGCGTAGTCTGCACACTAGCGCCGCCATTGGAAAAAAAATCATAGTGCTTAAATAAAGACAAAATTGTGAATTATCTCTCTGTAGTGCACTCCGTAGAAGCTTTGTGGTTCTTTTCATCGCTTAAACAATATTTTCGGTCCTGTCGTTTAGTTGAATGGAGATTTTTTGCGAAAAGTGACACTTTTAACAATAAAACTCCATTTAACTAAACGACAGGCTAGAAAATATTGTTTAAGTGATAAAAAGAACCACAAAACTTCTACGGAGTGCACTACAGAGAGATAATTCACAATTTTGTCTTTATTTAAGCACTATGATTTTTTTTCCAATGGCGGCGCTAGTGTGCAGACTACGCCCTCTTAAGTATAGCTTTATAAAACATGTGAAATAATGATAGTAGTAATCTCAAAATTTTAAAAATATCTTAGATTCAGTAAAAATGTCTATAGTCCATTTTCTTTGTATCCCATGTAAAGTTTGATTTGCTTAGATAGATTTTAAATCATTAGTTTATTTATTTGATTACAATAGTGTTTTTTTAATACACTTCATAGTTTAAATATCATTTTTTTTTGTGTTAGTCAAGTCAAAATTTCTTTATTCAAATACACTTAATGATTAAGCACTTTTGAATGGTCTATTAATAATAATGGTATATTTTCCTACCACCCGTTCCAGACTTTTTTAACTGTTGTTTGATATTTCGTACAAGTAAAGAAAAGTTGTCAGATTATTATGGTTGCTTTATCATTGAATCTCTAGGTAGATATGAACAAGATTTTGGTGACTAAAAATTTAAAAGATTTGTGTCAGTGCGAGATTCAGCTTACGATTCAGATTTATTAAAAAATCATTCGTAAGTACTAAGTAGTTTTTTTTATCCTTGTATTTATTTCATTTTAGAATATCTCCGAGTAACTGTTACCGGTATCGGTTACCTGAAGTCAGATAGAAAATTTAATAAGACGTCTCTAGCATAATAAAGCGTTCAATCAATAATCATCGCTGTGATTAACCTCCAGCTTTATTAAATTCCCTTTCAATTTATTATTACTTCCTTCTATTTATTAGTTCAACTGACTATGATAAACTTCATAAATTACCAATCAAATTATTGTCTAGTAACTTTACTTTTTAAGGGTCCTATAAGCCCTCAATGGCGTCCTCATCTTAGTTTTTATTGCTTGCTAAGTACAGTTTGACCATAAAGAGTTGACAAAAAATGAGGGCGCCACTTTCTATGCAAACACGTCAATATCACGAATAACTTGGCAACACTGACTATATTTTGTACTGACAAATTTTAGTTCCATTTTATTCAATTTCTACTCTTTCTGGCTAAGCTGTACATAATGTATCGGAAAATTACATGCACAGATTGAAGCCTCCGAAGCCTCATATAACTCAGTAAATTATAGAAGTAGTTGATTGTAAATAAACTATAGAACCTCAGCTTCAGTCTCTGCATATAATTAAGATTAGGGCGCCATTTGAGGGCTACAGGGGCCTTAAACAATTATAGCTTATTTGTTAAAATAGCCAAGCCTGTTTGTAAACGATAGCATTGCTGACTATCAAAATAAGAGTTGTCAAAAGCACCTCAGTATGTCCACGAGTTGCAACATCCTGCCTTCACTGCAACTGATAAAAAGTGGCGCCAATTTTCGGACAATTCCGAACCTAACTCGAATGTCACCTCATCTGCGCCGTCCCATAAATAATACAACGCAATAACAACAGGACTCAGCTAACTGCGGCGTGCCGCTGTTATTGCAGCCCCACTTGCCAAACCCACCCCCCACCTGCACCCCCCGAAATCCCCACAAGCACCTAATGCGACATTCTTACGTGACAACGATTTATCCAGCCTGTATTGTGCTCACTTAATTTATGGCCCCGCTTAAAACCGTCCCCGGACAAAATTATTTTCTCATATTCAAATAAAAAAATTACAACCCCACATTTCGAGCGAGTCATAATTGCGCCGATGACTCCACCGGGATTCGTTTTGATTTTGTCAGAACAAGTGAGCGATTCTCGATTGTTTTTTGCGAGTGAATTCAATGATTTGCCCTTTGTCGTTTTTGGAATGTCTCTTTTTTATATAACGCGTGAATTTTTTGAATGTAAAAAATGGTGTATTGTTTGAACGTTTAAAATCGTTTTAGAAAGGACTGGGTAGCGTTATTAAAATAGGAATCTCGTTTGCAATCCGTCTTTGTCTAATAATGTCCGTACTCCGTACCTTGAGTTTTCATAAAAGCGCGCAATTTATCTTATAATTTGCTGTCTTCCCGCGGTGACTTACCGAGGGTTTTGATTATGCAGCTTTGTGAACATAGGCATATTATTAGGCTTGAATATAGCGGCAATCTTGAAGGGGAATTATGATTTGACTCAATCTACTTGCGAATTTTGGAACTGACTAAGTGACAAGCGTCTATATATATTTTTATAAATACCTGACGTCTTTAGTTTGTTCTGGCCATTTATTAATTTCATCATGCAAATTACGAAAGTTTTATCGGACTTTGGGAGAAAAAAAGTACCTTTAACTTATTGTGCTATTTCAGAGTTAATTTGATTTTATACTAAAACTGTCTTTTATTAAGTTTTTTTTTAACCCCATAGAGGAAAACATATTCGTGTGTATCAGAAAGAGAAATAGCGTATTAAGGTTAAACACTGTCTATTTTTATTGTAACACACTGGTGAATATTTCTTTATGACAACTTCTACCGGGTTTAAATTCCACCCTAAAAGCATGTGGCAGATAGACAGAGAGACCATTAGTGCTCTGTTTCTCCAAAGGTGCGGAACACTAAAAAACAACCGATGTGCGATACCAACACTCGAACGCGCGGCAACCGAATGACACTAACCGTCTAAATTGAAAACTGGTTCGGCGCAAACGGCCAGAATTTGGTGTTTTTTATATGCCTGCACTCTTTAGCTATCTGGAAAGCAAATAATTTTGAACTTATGTCACAGAATACATAAGTCGGTGTTATTAGTTTTGACTTTCATAGTTATGTATTTGTTTATTATTGTCATAAGAATTTAATAATGCGCGGCCGACTAAATAAAATGGTTTAATTATTTTTGAAGAAAAAGATGATCTTTCAGACACGTTTATTGGGTATGGTTAAAAAATACGCAATGTATGTATGGACATAATAAAAAAAGTAATGAAAAATTAGAAGTTAGGTTAAAACTTCGAACAAAAATGCGTGTGCCTAGCAAGCGGAGTGAGCGTGCCGAGCGAGTGTGCCGTGGCATCAGCCCCGAAGCGCCAGAAACGACGTTTTTGCAAAATTTTATAATAGAGGTCTTTAACTTAAATTTCCTGAAGCCTTGGTTATTTCGCGCACTGTCTTCTGCGATTTAACGGTGTTGCATCCGGTAAATTATGCATATAACTCGGTTTCATTTAAAAAAAAATCACTTAATCGCATCATACCCGGTAATTTGCAGATTACCTAGTTAATGCGCTTGTTAACGTATTCCGTACTCTAACAGTAACATTAAACGAGAAACAATTGAATTAATGAACACAGACTAAACATGCAGTGAAATGTCCGTCTTTTCTACCTTCTATACACACCTACCTACCTACACGTATTTTTTATGGTAATTATACTTTTGTCATGATCTCTTAATTCAATTTAACGTCGCGGAAATTTTAAATTATGATTTTTGAGACACCCCTCGATTTGAATAATGGATGTCCCGTTACAGTTCCATTTGAATTTATTATTAAACTTATTTACTTTTACGGCTTGAAAGAATTTATGTAAAACAAGTTTTTTATACAAAAAAGCGGAAGCCGTTTCTATTTGACTTGTAGGGAGGCATTATTCTAAAATATGGCAGGCGGCAACGCATCTATTACTATGTATTTTTTATGTTTAATTAAATATTATTATTATTTTTAATTAAACATTTCTTTTTGATCCTTACTAATATTATAAATGCGAAAGTCCGTTTGTTTGTTTCTTACGCCTTCAGGTCTTAACTACTGAACCGATCATCATGAAATTTTGTATAATTGTACACATTTCATCTCGAAAAAAAAATTGTTTCCGAGGGATAGCAATTAAACTTCCACGCAGGCGAAGTCGCGGGCGGTTGCTAGTTGTGTGATAACTGCGAATATCGCACGTGTTTAATATGTGACTTGCTTAATCGTAACTACATATACACTATGTTCCTAATTGAATTTCCAGAATGAGTTATGTTTAAAAATAAATAAAATGAACTATTGATAAAGTAATTTTTATTTAAAATAAGAGTGTGTATATATGTAAATAGTAGTATGGTCATAAAAATAATTAAAATAATCATATTAACCATAATCATTACTAAAGATATTGACTAAACGCTACTACTACTTACTTCATTTTGAAGTTATTATATTTCCACGCTCAAGAATTATAACAAAGGAATTAGTTCACTAAACTAACTTTAATCGCGTAGAACTAATAAGCCCAAATTAAAGCCAGGAAGTGTGGTCAAAGATTAAGGGATTCTCCAAAGTTTGGGTTTGTAATATACGACTTTTTACCCCTAAATACCTTTTAAGGGATCGAGGAATATCTCAAGAACACAAAATATAATATAGACAGAAAAGTTTGAAACAAATCGCGGCTTTCAATCACGCACACATAGACTTTATGTATAGAAAATTTCAGGGCAAAAAAGGTTATAGTCAGAACTGTAGCAGTCACTTTAAAACGAGTATTACAAATTACGAAAGTGTTTTCGAACCTTTAAGATCGGTGTACCTAAGTGCGTACTAAGTCGCGTTTTGCCTAAATACAAAAAAAAAAACTTATACTATATTACTACACATAGATATAGTGCACAGATTTAAAAAGGAAAGTCTTAAAATAAGTTGCTGACAACATTTAATTATTTACGTAAGAAACTGGTTTCTGCGCTAGGAGACGTGTATGACAGATATCACAGAATAACTAATAGTATCGAGTCTAAATGTCATATTTATTAGCTTTATGCCTAGGACGGTGTTAGTCTATTTATCATACGGCCAGAGTGGCGCTTCTATTTAATTTAGATAGAGCATACACCGTCAAATGAGGCTTAATAACTTGTTATAAGGAACTTCTTGAAATTTCTTGAATTTTGAAGTATATCGGTTAAGATAGATAATATTAGAAAAAATCGACTCACCCGTAGCACCTCAGACAGGTGCTACGGGTGAGTCGATTTTTTCTAGTATTTTTTCTAATATTATTTATTCTAATATAAAAATAGCATTGTGAATGCGAAAAATCTAAAATTTAATAAGTATATCGGTTATCTAGCACCCATATTACAAGCTTTGCTTAGTTTGGGGTTAGATGGCGCTGTGTGGAATCGTCCAAGCATTTATTTATTTATTAATTTATATTCTATGACACATCAATGGTGAATGACGTTTTGTTTTAAGTTAAATTTCACATATTTTGTATCAAGAGTGAAATCGAATAGCAGCATAGAGAAATATTGTTGCGTCGCAATATTATATGACGTTTCAGCTTGCCGTCCATCATTTCAGCTTCATAAATCGCGAATGATGTTGAGAAAATATAATATTACAGAGCGTTCGGCATCTCCATTGTTTGTGTGTACTGTTGTTTTGGAAAATATCGTGTTTTTACGCTGAATTAATCTGTTAGACAAACAAAGCTCAAAATCATTAACTTTTTGTGTAGCTAATTTGTAACAGGATGATCATTAATAATATAATTTTTGTGTACATAGGGTATTTGTTATTTTAATATTATTATCTATAGTAAACAAAAATGTGATAAACACAGCCATTATAAACTTGTACCCAAAAAATCACCTAACGCAAAGAAATAGAAAATGAAAGAAATTATAAATTTATCTGATTTAGTAAGGGTGAAAAGTAAAAGAGTTTCCTTTTATAAGGAGTTGAAGTAGTAAATTAAATGAATGTTTAATGTAGCGGCACAATCATACCGCTAGATAAGCAATTGACGAATGACGAAGAAATGCAAGATCAGCGAAAAGTACAATAATGTAAACATTACGCAGACGTGAGTGACGTCGCAATATGTCAAGCTAACATCGAGCTAAAAATTTATGTAGTCACAATATCGAAGTTTTCTAAGCGGTTCGCTATAAATACAAATTCCAACATCGAACAGTTAGATCGCGGTTCAGACACCTAGATTGGTGGAAGTACTTCCTTTTTCGCTGAAAATATGGTGAAGAAAACCTGCCTCAAATTAATTTTGGGTATTAAAAAGAAAGAGCTCTAAACACTGTGTAATCTAACTAATCACTTGCTTCCTACAAAACAATTGTTCGATTAACCATAAACTTCAGAATATAATACACTGGAGAGTAAGGCGGTATTTACATGGGTTGACTTGGCAGGCGATTTTAGTCGATTAGCGCTTTTTATCGACAAGGGCTTGTAAAATCTAATCGCAAACCTAATTTAAATGAGTTGGTGTTACATGCAAGCAAGTAGATAAAAAGCACTAATTTATTAAAATCGCCTGCCAAGTTGCCTGTCAAGTCGACTTGTGTGTAAATACCACATAGTGTTCAGTACATCTCATAACCACTGACATGGTCTCATAAACAATGATTAGAACAAACAGACATAGCAATTAGTGTCATCGTTATGAGAAGACACAACTAACGTGACGTATAATTATAACCTGCGGGCGGACATCCGTGCATACCTACATAGCCTAGCTTGTCTTATTAATAAATTTGTATCATATTTGTCCTGACCATGTTAGAAAACTTTAAATACTTAATAAGTTCTTATGTTTATTATATGTAAATAATGTCTATTGTACAAGTTGTTTAATTTTACATTGCTTTGGTATAATTCTGTCATGTTTTCTAACTTGCTGGTGTTTTGGATTTCCTAGTCTGTAAGCCTGCATGTATGTTTGTTTATAAAATAAATAAATAAAATAAAATAAAATATTTGTACAAGGAGGATGGATTGTCAATTTTTATTATTGTAAGCAAATAAATAAATAATAAATATTTGACAACATCACATACATTGCTCCGATTCCAAAGTGTTATGGAAATCATAGACAATGGTGGTATCACAAACACCCAGACCTGAGCCAATATAGAAAAGTTCGTTTTCGATCGAACCCGGGATCTCAGAGATGGAGACACCTTGAAAACCGGTGTACAAAGACACTCGACCACGGAGGTCGTATATATATAGATAATATCATTATAATAATTAATTATGAACAAAATGGTTAGGATATTAAGAGTCTTCTAAAATTAATAGAATTGCCGGGTGACTATTGGAAGTGCAACCGAGCATGACCACCGAAATACGAAATTATATAGTGATTTATCGACACTTAACTGTCAAAAGACAATGTATTGTCGCTAAATCATATTATCGTTTGGTAGTCATGATAAGTGTTAACTATAGGTTTTATATCACCCAGCTGACAGCCGGAGAGTGCCAAAAACTATTTGACATTCGATTTTGTACATATTACGATATAATATTATTAATTATATCGTATTACGATATAATTATTATTAATTCGTTCATAAATAAAATAACATAATAAATTCGGTAATATATCTTCAGATACTATCAATATGAATCCAGGATAATTATTAAGTCTACGAGTCGTAGCACAATCTCGTAGCTTTGTAGGTCTACGGAACTATGGAGCATTGGTGATTTTGTAGTTTACTTTAGTACTTTGTCACAGTAACTTTAATAATTTAGCGGTTGCAACCCTATCATATGAATGATTACACTGATAATAAAACAGTTGCTAGTAACTGATCCATATTAGGGCCTATCTCCTTACTGAAGTTAGACTTTACGAATTGGCCGTTAATTTTCTTAAGGTGGGTTCAGACTAGAGCATTTATATTTGTAACGTGCTTGTAACAAAACATTGTAACCGCCCCTATGTCTCACCCTTCCATGAACGAACATCTACCATAAGGCTCCATCACCGAGCCGTCACCGAGAACTATTTTAAATTTTGTATTTTATATTTCATTTTCAACTGTAGTACAGTGGGTCGAACGGTAAACGCAATTTACCCGTAGACCCACCAGTAGGTAATGCCGGTGGGTTACCAGATTATTTTATTAAGACTTCAACATGGCGTGACGGGTGTGCCGTGGACAGGCAGTAATTGACAACATATTTGGCCTCCTCGGCGCCGTCATCTCTTTCTCAATGACGTTAAATTTTGTTACATCAAAACGTTATAACATTAAAACCGCCTTGCTCTAGTTTATAATATGAATCACCTATAAGTAATAAACGCCGTGAAAGTTGAACTGTCGTTAGCGCGTAGTCTCACGTGCGATAGGTGTATCCTAATCTTTACGACTCGTTAAATGACGATGTAAATGTCGCCTATAAAAGCTTTGGTGGGCAATTCCGATTCAGTGATTCGTCGTCAAAGTGACTGTTAAACATATTTCACGATCAGTTGCCGTCATGTGCTGCGAAAAATTATTTGAGAGTTTATTTATTATTTATGTAGTACTAGCGACCGCCTGCGTCTTCTTAAGTGGAAAGTTTTTGCTATCCCTAAGAAACAATTATTTTTTTCGGGATGAAAGGTACCCTATGTCCTTCTCTGTACCCCTGACAACGTGTATGCAAAATTTCATGACGATCGGTTCAGTAGTTAAGACGTGAAGGCGTAACAAACAAACAGACTTTCGCATTTGTAATATTATATTAGTAAGGATTTTGGGTACCTGACTCTAAGTTCACATTAAAAAATATAAATACTAAATTATATTTTATTATTTTAGTTTCTTACCGTTTCTTAATTATACTGGTATCATTTCATCTGATCATGGAGTCCGCAAATACAGCGAAAACACAAAAAAAGAAAAAAACTATCAATTTACAACAGAAATTACACAAATTCATGAAAGTGTTTTATTTAAACAAGTAGAACAAAAACACTTTAGAATTAAAATGTAAAACCTTTTTTATTCTTGTATAAAACAACGTAACACCAATCAAATCTATATAAATAAAAATGAATCGTCGAAATGTATGTAAGCGCGTACCTTCAGAACGACTGCACCAAATTAGATAATTCTTTTTTTTGTTGTGTTTGATAATATCAGGATAAGGTTTGTGTAAGACGTAAAAAAAACAATGTTTCTTTTTTCCGTCATTTTAAATCGCAATATAACTAATAGATGGCGCCACCCGTGCGAAGCCGAGGCGGGCAGCTAGTATTAAATAACTAAACTATTCATAATAGTTAAATTACATGAAATAAAATCTTGTGAAAAAAATATCATACGTTCGCGACTGTACGTACACAGTTGAGGCAACTTTCTTCCCAGTCCATCCGAAACTAGTATGCAAAAAAACACTTACCGTCCAAACGAGATGACCAAAAAAAAGTTAGTTAGACGCTAAGACAAAAAGGAAGGCGAATGCCTAATGGGCGACTTCAGGAAACACTTTGGTTAAACATTTGCTAATGGAAATGGAAGATAGCCAGCAGCCGAGATCTCAGTTGTTTTTTACGCACGACGTTTGTTGCCAAATTGCGGCTAGAGACTTTTTGTAAACATTAATTCGGTTTGTAACGTGTGAGGGCTTCTTTACAATTTGTAGCTTGACCCACCTAATGAGAAAATACAGGGGAAGTCGGATTGTCGCATGTCGTTTGTTTTTCGTTTTATGATGTTTTTTCTTAAGGCTATTACAAAGGCCAGAATTAGCAGTTTTATAACGTTCGAAGTAATATCGAACTAAAAGCTTTAACGTTAAAATACAAATCAGCGCGTGTTCTAGCATCATAGTATAATAATGCTAGTGTGGTGGACACTGCGTCGCGTCAATTAAATTTGAGGTTTTTCTTGATTTTTAAAACCTTACTTTTAACTTAAAAATATGATACGACTATTTTTTTTTACTATTACGATAATGAATTTCTAGAAACAATAATATATTAATTTGATCGAATAACTTTCGAGATAATTGGGTTACAGTCTTAAAATCAGCTAAAAAGTGTTTAGAAATTTTTTTTAAGTAGTACTTGAATTAATTTAGTAGAAGGTATATCAATAACCCATATTTTTTGGAAGACGTAAAGTTTCTACTTTTTAAAATAAATAGCTCCTAATACAGCAAATTTTGTCAGTCTGGCCTCTGTAATTCCCTTAACTTCGTAAGATAGGAGGCGGTTTTTGTTAGGCTTGCCTTTGTGTGTGCTTCTTAGCTTTTTATCGGGATTTATAAGTAAATAAATGCTTGGATGGTTTATTTCGATTTTTTTAAAACTGATTTTTTTGAAAGCTGATCCTGCACCATTATTATAATTTGATAAAAAAAATCACGACTGCCCTGCCAAAACGAACTAAAAAGTTAAATAACAAGTAATAAGTTAAGTAAGAGTTAGTTCGTTTTGGCAGGACAGTAGTGTTTTTAATAGGTATATATATATTTTTTTTGGACACATTTTAGTGACAAATTATATAGTTTTGGAATGTGCTCATCAAGGCCTTTCATTTGATACCCATATTAATAAAACAAAAAAATTACATTGGAAAGTGGCGTCGTATAGTTGCCATATTTATATTATTTACAAAAAAAATAGCTAGTGTCATTCGGAATGAGATAAGGATTCTAACAGTACCACATACATCCAAATCCATTTAGAAGTTATGGTGGAATAAAGAAACTCACATATACAAACATACATGAACCCTAAACACAATACACTCTCTGTTTTTTTGGGCAGTCGTGTAAAAAGGTCTCGCAGTCGCAGTTATTCCAAAAAAAAAGAAACTTCGAGATGATTGCTACTCGGCGACTTAGTATGAAACTTTTAATAATATAAGTGAAAAAACTTGGACAATAACTCAAGCCGCGGTGGATTCAGGTGGCGGTAACTGCCCCACTGATTTACTTGTCAACTCGCTAACTGCTGGATAAGGCTATTTGGTAACATTATGTGCCTTTTGTTGCCGATTCGAAATCTTGTTAAGAGTTTGTTGGACGGAATTGAATCTAATTTCACTGAGATACTGCTTTGTACTGGAATATAGAACTTCCTGTAAATTGGATATATTAAAAAAGTTGCCGATTCTTTTTTGTTTCTATCTAAATGAACGAATACGATAAAGTCAAGGTGCAGCTTGTGTGTAGGCCGTTTAGCTTCCTATTCAAGTGGGCAATTTTATTCATTTATTTAGTATTATATAAAAATAGCATTGTGAATGCTATAATCTCAATATTTAAAAATAATATAGCTTTCTCATCTTAATCAATTGTTTAAAAATATCTGGAAAGATATTCAATTGAATTTAGAGGTAATTCCTTGTATGTACATTGGTGAGATGGCGCTGGATTGCAGCGTAAGAATTGATATACTAGAAGAAATTTGATGTTCCCACTAGTGACTCGGTAGCTCAGCGGTCAGAGCATTGGACCGGATATCCAAAGGTCGTGGGTTCGATTCCCGTCCGAGAACATGATCTGGTACGAGTCGTATTTTTTCTAGTATATTATTTAGTCAGTCGTATTTTTTCTAGCAAATTCAAATATTTTAATATTTTATGACAAAGTATTGTGAATTATGAATAATTTTATAAAAATATAAATATTTGTTTGACTTAATTAAAGACGTAAACATCTATTTATTCAAAAATGTATATGGATTTCAGAGGCATAAAACTTTTTTGTTGTTACTAAAAAAAAAACTGTTTTACTTGGTTAAATTGAAAATACTCTGTTTACTCGCATATAACTTGTACTAATTTAACTTTGCGGGGATAATTCTATTACGCACTAGTGTGTAATGTAATGTGATGTATTACGCACGTGTGTGTTATAGCTCGGTTTATGGCTCTAAAAGCGATGTAATGTGGCTCACTTTTTTAGTAAGTGTGTTGAAAAATTTACAACCCACACAAGAGTTGCAGTCATAAACTTCCTCAAACAAATTACGAGTGTCGAGTTTCGAAAATTGTTTTGATTTTATTCGCGATTAAATAGATTGCTCTGAGCTTATTGGCAGATAAGTTTGGTTCCCGCTGTTTTTGTTTATTCGCTAAACGGAATGTAGCAGCAAAATGTGCCATTTCAAAATTAATAAACATGCAACTTGGGCAATAATAAATCTTAGGCGAATAGATTTACAGTACATTGTCGTTTAGCATTTGTGTGACTTGGAATAAACTTTCTGTTATCGAGTTTGACTTGTAAATAAGTGAGTGAAATTCTGATCGGAGATTGCCATTTTAATCGATAGTTGTTTTTTTATAAGTAAACGCTTTAAAATGAGAAATTATAACTATTTCATGTTATGTTTTGAAGTACTCACAGCAACGCTTCAATGTATTCGATGGCTAAATGTAAATTACAATTTGGTCGTACAGACAAATACAATTTATTTTATTATTCGTCATTTTCAGAAGATTCTTTGTTCATCCATATTAAATAAGCCTACAAATCTATATCACAAGTTAAAACCTCATTACAGCTTACAGTGTTAAAAATAAAAAGAAACAAAAATGATAATTTTTATCCAAAAAAATTTACATATTTTTTTGTCATGTTAGTTATACATCAGTTTTGTACTTTATGTAGTGAGTTTTCATGTTACTGACACGTTTTGCAGAATAACAGCCTTCGCAACAATATATTTAAATCGGTCGAGCATACATTTTATTTTATGTATCATTCAAAGGAGGTCCTTCATCATATTTTACGATTAAAGTACGTATAAAGTAACTACTTTCAGCTTGAACACATTACATTTCCTATTCCTTAAAACTTGCAACATTGTATTTGAATTTGAAAACACCAAGTTTGTAAAATGTTGATAAACAATGAACTCTGTGTACATTGTGAAGCGGACAAATAAAGCTCAGGAAATTTCGCAAAGACGATAATAATTTGGCGTACTGTATAGACCAACTTCTGTAGAAACAGTCGGTAATGAACTTTTCCTTATTAGCGGTTAAGTTATTTGACTCTGAATAAGGCGGTGTCAGAAATTATATGTACTTTGTGTATTTTGGCGAACTCCTTTCATGTTGAAGCAATTAATTATGTGCAAAGTTTGTTTATCAGTATTTGGTAAAAAATACTAGTTTGTCTAATATCAGTCAGTCAGAATAATAATGTTAATTACTAAATCGAATGCATATTTTAATGCGATATAAGTGTGTTAAAGCTTACGGACTAGTTCAGATGAAGGAACAAAAAAAATGTTTAAACATGTTTCAATGCGTAAAACTCGAAAATATGAAACAAAAAAATCAACACTCTTAGTACAGCTATAAATTATTACAATTTAAGTTAGTCTAGTTTTCTTACACTCTGATGATTTTCTCACATAACTTATAAGCTTATTAAAACTCTCTCTCGAGTCAATTAAAAATGTTAAAAATTGTGATTTTTCCATAAGGTTCTGAAGCTCGATAAAACACAGCTATAAATTTTCACAATTTAATTTAGTCTAGTTTTTTACACTCTGATGATATTCTCACATAACTGGTAAACTTAATATAACTCTCTCGAGCCAATTAAAAATGTTAAAAAGTGAGATTTTTTCCATAAGGCTCTGTAACTCAATAAAACACAGCTATAAATTATCACAATTTAAGTAAGTGTAGTTTTTTCCACTCTGATGATATTCTCACATAACTGGTAAACTTAATATAACTCTCTCGAGCCGATTAAAAATGTTAAAAAGTGAGATTTTTCCATAAGGTTCTGAAGCTCGATAAAACACAGCTATACATTTTCACAATTTAAGTTAGTCTAGTTTTCTTACACTTTGATGATATTCTCACATAACTAGTAAACTTAATATAACTCTCTCGAGCCAATTAAAAATGTTAAAAAGTGAGATTTTTCCATAAGGCTCTGAAGCTCAATAAAACACAGCTATAAATTATCACAATTTAAGTTAGTCTAGTTTTCTTACACTCTGATGATATTCTCACATAGCTAATAAACTTAATAGAACTCTTTCGAGCCATTTAAAAATGTTAAAAGTGAGATTTTTCCATAAGGCTCTGAAGCTCAATAAAACACAGTTATAAATTATCACAATTTAAGTTAGTCTAGTTTTCTTACACTCTGATGATATTCTCACATAGCTAATAAACCTAATAGAACTCTCTCGAGCCATTTAAAAATGTTAAAAAGTGAGATTTTTCCATAAGGCTCTGAAGCTCGATAAAACACAGCTATAAACCCAGTGTAACGTGAAAATAAATTGGCAAAAACCGTAGTGAGACATGTGGCCTAATACCCGCGACTGTGGCGCCCCCTTTGAAACAAAAAATGAGCTCGAATTCTCATCCCCGAGGGCTCACGCGACTAATTCAACAGATTCCGATGCAGTGACAAATGTTACGTTTTTTCGCTCCCAGATTCGTAAGAGGACAAAAGTGGGGTTATGAGAATAGCGGCTTTTGTATTTTTTACTTTTTTATTGTGCTTACAAGGCTGGCTGCTGGATATACAATGTCTACCTACCCTAGTACAATATTTCTCGGTATTTAGAAAAGTCTGGAACGGGTAGTAGGAAAATATACACGATTCAAAAATGCTTAATCATTAAGTTTATTTGAATAAAGAAATTTTTGACTCTTGACTCAAAAGTATTTTGTCTTCAAAAATTACTATTTACATTGTATTTTAGTTCTGGAATTCTTTGGGATTACCCTATCTTGTATTTAAAAATATCACTAGTAATATAAAGGAAATTGAAAAGAGTTCAGTAAGTTTTAAGAATAAAACATTCAATCACGTCAATTGTTATAGTTTAAAAAATACGAACAAAATATTAAACGTTTGTAAAGATCGTAACTTTTTTCACAACTTTCCACCGGACGTTGTAAAACCGCTGTTTTCACGGCCCCACTCTAAGATCGTGCAAAAACCGGTCCTAAGCGGAAATTCAAATTGAATGACAATAAGATTGACGGGCCACCACCAGATAACGGACCCATTTCATTTCGTGGGGTTTTATATACAGCTTAAGAGATGTATTACTTTTTGGATATATCAGTCTGCAAATGTGATACGTTTTTGTTCTTACTATTTAGTTTTTGTTCAATGGATCTTTGTGACAAACTTCTAAAACCCATTCCAATTCTGACAAAATTGTGTTTTAAAAAAAAGCTAAGTAGGTAGTTCATTTTATATTTTCACATCACTTTTTATAAAATTATTTTTGTGCCGTTCATTAGAAAATATTTACTTATTTCAAAAACTATTTCAGTGCTTTCAATCCAGGTAATATTTATTTCTATACTAGCGACCGCCCGCGACTTCGTCTGCGTGGAAACTTTTTGCTATTCCTCGGGAACAATTTTTTTTTTGTATTTAAGTTACCCTATGTCCTTCTCTGTACCCCTGACAACGTGTATGCAAATTTCATGATGATCGGTTTAGTAGTTAGGGCGTGAAGGCGTAACAAACAAACGGACTTTCGCATTTATAATATAAGTAACGATTTTTCATCGCTTTTATGAAGTATGTTTACATATCCCAAAGCAATTATTTCTGCAGATTTCGTAGGGAAAATAGTTTTATTTTGAAATAAGCTGACGCAGGTACACAAAATATATAAATAAAAAGAACTCAATAAAAAAATATAATGATAATAAAAAACTATGGATATTTTTTTTTTCTTTTTCCCATGTCTAGTACTACTAAAATAAAAGCGTGAGTTATTTTGGCGCCGCTAACTAACGTACTAAGTACCTACTGTATTTCAATTCAAACAGTTCTTAATGGTTTGAAATGCTACTGTTATGGCTTCTGCCAAGAATGCCTGGCTATAATATTAGTGGAGATATATTCTCAGGGTATAACTATATTTTTTTTTATTGTGAAAAGAGAAATATATGTAGCTTACTCCCGCAAAAAATATATTCAGGTTCAAGGTGCAAGTCGCAGTGTCGTAGTCATGCTAATGCAGGTATTGTGCATTGATATTTTTGTGGTGTGCATGTGCATTTTTTTGCGGGCGTGCGGGCGGTGCATCCTGCATATATTTTTGCGGGAGTAAGCTACATATATTTATCTTTTCACAATGGTTTGGGACTTCCGCCAAGTGACGCCTGATTCAATCAAATATTTTTTTTTGAATTTAAGGTGGCCTTAACTTTAAAAATAGTTTGAGTATTTGGCAATAAATCTGTTATCTGTCAACTCTTGCTTGGAATACGTTGGTAGACCTGTGGCTCTACCATGAGTTGTGGCAAACTGTTTTCTATCTGTCACTCGTATTGACTATGAACACTATGGCATCCAACAACGGAGTAATCCTACAATGGATTAAAGGGTATAGTGGATCACACGGGAACGACGCCGCCGATGAGCTGGCTAGAATGGGATCTTCCACAACAGTGGCAGGACCCATACCCATTCTGCCACTCCCGTTCAGCCAACTACGCTCATAGGTAGGCCAACAAACTCGTGCTGCACATAATACTCGTTGAGTAGATCTAACAAGCTGTAGACAGTCTAAGATGGCGATGACTGCAGTTTCGCCGCGTGTGACCCGCAGGCTGCTCAGCCTCAATCGCCCAGACCTCCAGATAATTGTAGGTACACTCACAGGTCACTTAGCTTTAAACCGACAACTATTCATCACCTCCCGTGACCACGGCCCCTGGAAAGGTGTCGAAACGTAAAACCAATAAATACAAACTAAATAATTCCAAAACAACACCTGAATTAATAATATACGCGCTGTAATCCGTAAAAAGTGATTTATTTCTAATGAACTGTACGCGCGAAAATCTTAGAAGTGTATATTCATCATGAATGCGACAGACAGTCCTCTATGCAGGGGATGCCTGGACGCAGAGGAAACAGCCGCCCACGTAATCCTGGAGTGCGTGGAGCTGGCCACACAACGGGCAGAAATCCTCACAGAGATGAGATTGCTCCTAGAAGCCTGTCAACGCCCCAGGAGGCTTCTGCGCTTCTGGAAGGAGCTGGGATGGCACGATTAGCCATACCGATGCGATGAGGTTTCACGAATAACGGACCAAACTGATCTAAATGCAGAGAAAAGTGCCCATCACCAATACCAATAATGTACTATGAGCAGTTTATCCGATATATTTCGAAAGCTAAAATAATTAACAACAACTCATAGTAGAGCCACTGTTTTAATAAAGAAATAGTTCCAAAACTGATACCTACTAAGAAACTGTTAAAGAGACCATTTCAGTATCAGGCATATAATCTGGTGCAACTGTATTATACATCACATAATTCCAGCGTTCATGAGGCGTCGTACCAACACTTTACAGAAGTTTTTCAACTAAAACCAACTTCCTGCAGTGTTAGCCATGCTTATGAAACTATTTAACTCTTGGCGTGGATGGAACTTGATTACATAACTTTATAAAAACTCTACAAAATATTTACTCTTAAATTTTTATGTCGCATTTCCACGTTTTAAGAAGCTACTGTGTAAACTTTTATACAGAAAAGTTATGCTATGAATAAGAAGTTTCTTTTAATTTAGAACAAAACAGTTTCGTATCCTGTCAGGCGCTCATAATGTAATGTTTCCATATAGAGCCGATAGAACAGAAATGATAGAACGCCATTACTAGTGATCATCTATTTGAATGTTGATTGTATGGCGAACCGTTCACATTCAGCGCTCAACCCAGTCATAATTATCGTTTATTTTAATTTACCATTGTTACGAGTACAGTCATAATTTATTATTAGTCAAAAGTACGTAAGTTTTCTGACAGCCTCTTTTGACAGCGAATGAGGTTTTACTGTTACATTACATCATCATTATCATCACATAGCTATGATTAGGCATAGGGGACACCTCCTTTATCGGTGAGAGAATTGAGAGCAATAATGGCTATTGGAAAGTGATAATGTCATGGTAATCAGCTAGAGCTGCTCGAGATAATACTGGTCACCCGTCTGGCCAGAGGCCTTTGCGTAATTTGTTTTGCTACGCATAATTTCTTACTTCGTTTGCAGATAAAGCGGTCTCCAAACTTTCCAATATATATAGTGACGTTAATGGAGCCAGCAGTACTTTAAAAGTTATCCAAAATCCTTCTCGATCGTTCCACTCTCTAATTCCCAGAGTCAAGTTCCATAGCGTAACGGGCATGTATATGGGTCTATTTAATTCCTGCCCGGCAGGACGTGATAAGTTGGAGGGATTCCAAGATTTCCCGCGTTGCAGTGTGTCGCAGATTAGATAATGTTTTTAAAGTCACGTTTGGGAACTTTAAAAACATTATCTTTTTTGTTGTTTGTCAGCAAGGAAAGAAAAAAAGTAAAAATATTGTCGTGTTTATTACAAAAGATTTTTAAGCACTGTTTAACTTACACGTGTTTTAATGTGATGCTGTCTCTTTCAAACAATATTAAAAAAAAGTGACAGCATCATATTTGAATAGGTGTCTAAGTCAAACACTGTTTAAAAATCTTTTGTAATTACACGGTTGGTGTTTATATTTAGGGCCTGTTGCATAATGTAAAAGTAAGTTCTGCGAGTAGCTTACTTGACAGATTATTTGACATATTTTTCATATCACAACTGTCAAATCATCTGTTAAGTAAGCTACTTAGAACTTACTTTTACATTGTGAAAGAGGCCCCTAAAATAGCATACTATAAATAGATAGGAAACTCCTTTGTATCGGCGATGAATGCAGACAAATGACAACTCTTACTACGGTACTGTGAGGCCTTAGCCTCATATTCAAACTTTTTGGGTTCTGTAACTCTTTTATTACAGTCTAAAAAAGAATAAAGGGTTTTGAATTAAATTCGAATGCGATCGGCAGTTCGTTATTTTGTTTTGAGGACGACCATTCTAGGCTACGCCGTGACAGTGTGTGTGTGTGAAATAAATAATTTAAAGTGAAAAGATTTTTTATAATTTCTCGCCTTCCTCACGACAGTACCCTCCGTCCTACCTTTTTTTTTACCTATGGTATCGCACATTCAGAAGGGATAAGTTAGGTACCTACAACTCGCATGCGCGGTGGTGGTGGAAGGACGACCCCCTGCCCCGCACACCATCACATCTTGTCAACACGGCTAAATTACCCCACTCTAGTTATAATTACGCTCTGATACTAGTAAATTTTACTAATGAACAAATATGAAGTTTTTCAATTTTATTCGCATATTTTGATAGTTTTTGGTGACGCAATGTTGTATTATGTTGATTATCATGGTAAGCTTTCTGAATGTCTTTATATTTTTATGATTCACATTTTTCTGGGATACTTATTAAATGATTCGAGTGTTGAGGTTGATAATATTGTTTTAGCAAATGATTTAGTGTGTTGTATTAACATGTACTTTACATGTACCTACATGTATAAGAAGTACTGAATCACCAATTGATAATTACTAAAGACTTTTCTGTATTCAAAGATACACTCAATACATTAATTCCGATTTTACCTTTCGGATTTCCTAAGTAAAGGAAACGAATTTGCATATTTTATCTGATCAAAGAGAAACGCACCTCATGAAACAGCCTTAGTATATTTAACAGCAGCCTTATCGATTTAATTTTCAATTGATTCACTAAGCCGAATGATTTACTCCGAAAGCGTTTTAGAGGATTAAGAAAAAAAAGACGAAAAAAGAAAAAAGTCGCCATCCATTTGTATCCAATTTAAAATCAAATTAGAAGTAAATACACTTTCTATTTTATCCAATCACGTGCGGGGCAACGTTTCAGGCACAGTGTAGGTGTAGACAGCATGTTAAGAGCATGGTACAATATAATATACTGCGCAATGTATGGCATTCTGAGACAGAGGAAGTTACGTGAGTCACACAAGCTTACGTCATCTCCGCTATTGGTATTGAAAATTACGTTCATTCATCTTTTGACTTCTGTCTGTAACCTTAGCATGAAAAACTATCGATTATGAGTATCAAATTCGTATTGAGTCCTTATCAGTCCTTACAGAAAATCTTGGCTCCCGATAGAGTACCGCTTTATAAATTTCAATCATTCGATAGTTTTTCGTGTTAAAGGCATTGGTCGGTAATGATTTCATTTACGAAATAGATAATTTATTTCACATAAGTACCCCTACCGCACTTCCTTCTACTGTGTTTAAGTTGAACCCCGTGAGTTTTCCCCATTACCAAGACGGGTGGGAGATTTACCCAGAACTGAATTCGTCCCCCATCTGGAATGGCCTTAATTTAACGGACGAATTTGTCTAATTCCAATTCTTATGCTGTGACAAATGTAGTGATTTTATTCAGCAGACGTTCCAAAGTCGCCTCGTAGTTTTTTTGTTGTGAACCTGTAATCTGAAGACAGTTTAGGTAATTTATAATTGACTGAATGTTATTGATTAATAGATACGAGAATTTTTGTTTGAAAATGGATATCACTATAAAATATTTTATTTATCTAATTGCCCTGTAATTGAGTAATAAACCCATGTTGTTCATTAATTATAACATACATTTACGGCCTTACCACAAAAGATTTTAAAACACTGTTTAATGTATATATTGTTTAAATGTGATGCCGTCTTTTTTCAAATCATATTGTCAAAAAAGTGACAGCATCATATTTAAACAGTGTCTAAGTTAAACACTTGTTGAACAGTGTTTTGAAATCTTTTGTGGTAAGGCCGTAAAAACTAACATTTATTTAAATAAACGATCAATTTATTTTTCAAAAGACACACTGTAATGTGTCATCATGATTGTTCCAACATAGTGGAAGGTTTTTTAGAGCAAAAGTTAAAATCACTAAAGAGTAGTTTCAGTAAGAGCGGTAACGACATTCAGTTTAACAATTCAATTCCCGAGTTCCCGAAAAGATAAACAAAAAAACTGTTTTCAATTTTTCGCTGAACACATTAGCCGTTTCAAAACAAGTTGATTTATTTTCACCCTTTCTGAATCAGCAAAAAAAAGATTGAATGTAGAAAATAAGATTACCCGTTACAGCCCGAGATGAAAATTTGTTGTTTCAATATTATGGGGGAGTGATGTATGTTGGGAATAATTGATTTTAAGAGTGCTTACGTACATATTTGTGTGTAAGAAATGCTTTTGCTACGTAAACAAGCTTCCTAGAACCTAATTTATTCGGGAAATTCGTTTTAAGCGACCTTTTTAAGGGGAACGACCTTTTTAAGGAACGTAAACTGTTAGTAGTAACCGAAGTAGATTACAAAAATATTAAAGGGATTGTAAGTAATGAATAAACATTAATGAGTTTAAATTAATTTCAGTACTTTTCATCTCATCAGTTCAATCTTCTTAAAGATTATTGATATTTTATTGCTATTTCAAATTTATTTAATTTGACCTTTTCACTTTAATTCGAACTATTATGGTTTAATTAAACTAACAAGCAGTCGTTAATGTTTGACTTATCCTTTGGTTGATGATCTAAAACGATTTTTTTTTAAGAAAATCAACAGCGTTTACAATATTTATCACATCAAGTGTTATCTATTATGTATGGGCAATTAAAGGATTCCCTATATTATTATATGCATAGGCAAAATATAAAAGAAACAGAAGTCCATTTTTATATTAAATGTATATGAAAATGGACTTCAAATTATTGCAATCACACACACTTCACCATTCAGCGCATTCCGATCGAATCGATTCACACATCCATCACATCAAAATGTAGAGCAAAATATTTCCTTTTTTAAACGTAAAAGCGCGTAAGCGCTAACTGCAACGTTATATTTCAAAAGAGTCGCGTAAAAATAAAGCAGCGGCTACATTAGCGGTGTAATATCCGGCTGGCTTCGAATGCGGATGCGTTCAGCAAATTTGCACAGAACGCACATTTCGCTAAACGGCGGCATCGAAATATCGATGCAAATGACCCGAACGCGGTTCATTATCGTCAACATCGGAAATTAATTCTCCGAGGACCGAATCAAACGTTAGTTAAACTGTTTTACATGGGTGCGGTTTGATTGCGTACGTCCGAACCGCTTATATCAATCTGAGAATCGATACACCGGTAATGAGAGTTTAGTTAAGTATTAAAGATACGAATTCGTATTAAAGAACTAAAGGAGAGGTACATTTGCAAGTAAATGCCCCTTGAGTGCGATAGTAATAATAATATAAGTGAATAGTTTTAGTCGTAATTCTTGAAATCTTTGAATGTTTGAATTTTGATATCTTGTGGTTAGCTATATACGATCCCAACTAAAATCATATTAATAGAGTCTCTCGTAACTAATCTTTTAACAGATGTAAAAAAGTTACCTACTCGTTATATTGTATTTTAGATCACAAATAATATCGAAATAAACACTTTTAATTGCTAGCATCACAATAACTAAATACATATAAACACTGAATAAAAACGATTAAAGTTATTATATTGCTCTATTATTTTACTATATTTTTTTATAGAAGGACTATTTGATGGACGTTTTATGGTAGCGAATGTCAAAATACTTTAAATACACGAACCAATATGAATCAATCGTATGGTCAAATCCGAAAAAATGCCTTGTCTTAAAAGTTTTTAAATCAGTGTACTACAGTAAAGAAAAAAACGAAAGCTGAATTTTGTAAAATATTGCTTATAATAACATATAAGTATTACATTATGTCAGTCCAAGCTAAATTTTTTTGTATACCGACCGGCTAACTAAATGAACAGATATGTCACTATCTTTAGACATAGTTGAACATTAATCTAGTTGAGGCTCAAACTAAGTAGCTGTCAATACCAGATATAACGTGATATCGTATAATATAACGTTATAGTAGTCCAAGGACGGTAATGTTAGTCAAACTTAGTTACTTGGTTTGATAGCATACGTCAGTATCGTATTTACACTGAAGTCTGAGGGAATCGGTAATGAAAGTACGAAGTTTGTAATGAACCTTAATAAGAGGCGAATTAAATCTTGACATCTTGATAAATAAAAGACTTAATTATTTAAAAAAACAGTAGAGGAGTCCTTTTTTCAGTATTATTATTGCGCTAGTATAGAAAACGGTAGTAAGGTCTATTTTCAGTATTATTATTGCCCTAGTATAGAAAACGGTAGTGAGTCTATTTTGAGTATTATTATTGCCCTAGTATAGAAAACGGTAGTAGAGTCTATTTTCTTCAGTATTATTATTGCTTTAGTAAATTCTATGGTTTGATCTTTTTAGTTGCTTACTAATTTTAAGAGTACTTATACCGTGAAGCTTGTTACATGGAAAGAAAGCCAGGGTTGAAAATAAAATTGTCAATTTCTAAGATTGTCAGCTCTTCACAACATCGTGTGCTCGGACCCTTAGAAGCTGTTCAAATGTTCGCACGTCTGAGACGCGTTTTCTTACATCGTTCAGGATCAGCTCTGCCTGTGTTACTAACTTTTTCGATACTAACAGCAGTGTACCTAAATAAGCTCTACATGACAATATTTTTTTAGGTTTATAAATTTGAATTCTTTGGTCAAGTGCATAAGAAGTAAAGATCGTGTTTTAAATTTCGTAAATGTTGTTGAGTAATTCGTACGAATGTTTTGTATTAGTCTAATTAAATTTATAGATTTTAGTTCTTTTTTTGTAAAAGTATTAATACGTTATTAATTAGCGTGCAATTTGATATCTTATTTTGACGTATGAGGGTATAGTTACTTATTGGAAAATCCATTTTTCTATTAAAAATAAATTGTGGTTTCGATTTGATGGATGGCGTTGCGTTTGAATCACTCACATTTGTTTCGACGCGCAGACAGGTTGTTTTTTCTATTTTCGATAGAACTTCTATTTTTTACGTTTTCAGTTTCAACAGAAACGTCTATCGGACAATATATTCATGAACACTAGCTGCGAAATGACAGGCTTTGATTTATAAAAACTAAACGCAAAAGCATGCACGCAAAAGCAAAAGATAAAAAGGAATATCAACAAATAACGAACTACAAAAATAGTCATCAGTTTTCAACAAAAAATAGATGGCGTGTTTGAAACTGCTGGTTATAAAGTATATTTCAATACAAACGGATGTGTAAAGCTATGGATCAAATTGTGGTGAAAAACATACATTTTTTGAACAAGTTTTACATTTTTCATTCCGGTACTTTAAACATAATCCGCAACAACGTTAAAACCAACAAAAACAAAATTAATTAACATATTTTATTATGTAATTTATCATATTTAAACCACACAGACAGACAAGCAAGAGTAATTTGATTTTCTATCGCCAAAGTAAACGCAAAGCTTTAGCAAACAATAAAAAGTAAGTACATTCGCGATAAGCTACAACAAAAGCATACTATTGCACAGAACAAACTGGCGCAAGTATTAATTATTCAAAGTGCATCGAGGGTGTTTGCACAGTGGAGAAAAACGACTGGAACCCGCGACTTGCGACGCGTACGGATTTATCTCGGTCCCGTAATGTTGTTTACCGATTCACTAGACTTATTTTCAGAGCGAACGTGTTTTAACCGAACGCTGCTGATAATTAAAGTTTAGTATTTGTTTAGAGTTATTTTTTTTATAATTTTCTTACCATTATTTTAAATTGCTTCTACGGTACTTGTTTTGAGTATGATGACCCAGAGGTATTTCGATTTTAGTGGATTAAGCCGCAGAAAACTAACAGTTAAATTACTACTATGTCACATTAACTATGACCCTTGTTAAATCTTATACTTAGTAAGTTATATTTTTTATTTTAAGAAACTTCATGCCTCAATAAAAAATAGTATTATTTTATTGCAGTTTTTAATACTTTACGATGCCATTTATTCTATATCATACTATACTTATGAGCCACATAAATAATAATGAATAAGATCAGTTAATATAAACTTTAAACTTTTTGCCTACTATGAAAAAAAAAATAAGAAAGTGTCATGAAAAAACAAATTTAAATTCCTATCTCCCATTTCCAACCAATTTTACCTTAAACACCGCTATTCCACCAGTTTATGAAAAACACGACGCGAGCGAGTCCTGAAGCGATATTGCATCCGTTCGCCGGCTTAGCTGCATGTTTTGTAAATATGCGGCTCGTATACCTACTTCACGCCGCATTCGAAATGTAAAATGGTTGCCCACACGTTAATTTGAAAAAGAAACCACTGTGCAAAATAATCTGCATGGGCCAATGGAATATGCCATGGACATAAAATATAGGTACACGGAGAGTCCAGTGAACAGTGAGCTTCCTATACAAACATAATACCAAAATCATTAGCAATTTGAGCATAATTAACTCTTCTTGTGATGTAGTTCGGATTAAGACAGTATTTGTCTAGGGTTTTATCAAACAAAACATTCGAAACACTAATCCAAATAAAAATTAATGCGATTTACAGTTTTGTATGAAAAAATGTAATTGGCATTTATTTTGAATTGGGTTATTATTTTTGATTTTTTCGTTTGATAGAACTCTAGACATATACTGTCTTAATCCGAATGACATCACAGGAACAGTTAGTTATGCTCAAATTGCAAATCATTTTGGTATTACGTTTGTATACGAAGCTCGTTCGTTCGCCGGTCTCTTCAGAACATCGAAAAAGTACCTATCTCTTTCCTTAACTAATCATACATGTTATGCACTAAAAAGTAACAAAAATTTCATAATTTGTCAAGATATTGAGGTTTGTTTGTGTTTCAAAATATTTGAGTAGACAAAAATGCGCGCAAAACAATGAAAAAGAGACTGTTGTGTTTATGTAAATCATGAAAATAATGAATGGCGCGTACGCATGCGACTTGCTATTTTTGTAGGTTTACCAATAATCATAATTATTTTTTTTATATTTTCAGGCACCGTGAATGGGTGAATAGGGTAACTTTTCATCTTTGTTGCCATATTAGACCTATTTAAATATAAAATTGAACAATCAGGTTTTTTAAGGATATGACCTAAATACCCCAAAAATGCTGCTAAACCCAAATAACTCCGGTATGGGGTAATCATATAGAAACAGGCAATCGAGTTTTTTTGTTAGGGTTGACTATACATTTTTATTTATTGACTTAGAAAAAAGGAGTAACAAAACAAATTAGTGCCCTTTTACTTTATTAAGACTGATTCTAATTCTAAACATAATCCAAGATATTTATTTATTATACTTTGGACAATTATCCTTTAAGTGAGTCCCTCTAACGCCGCCAATCAAGAAAAAAACATTACAACGAAATAACCATGTTAAAAAAACTGGTAAATATATTAGCTAGAATTAGTTAAAAACTATTTGTGTGTGCGTTTTTCCAGGTTTAAACGTGTTTGTGCAGTTACAATACTGGTTCACCGCCAATAGTTATTTTTATGAATATTTTTGACCGCCTCTGTGATCTATTGGTTTGCCCACCCGTGTAAGACGCAGGGGTCCCGGGTCGATTCCCAGTAGGGGGGTACATTTTACTCGGTTTGGTTGGTGGTAGGGCTTACTTCAAGTCCGCCTGGCTAGCTACCACCATCTTAACTAAGTCTGACGCCATAATAGAAATTTGAAAATTGTTGTGTTCCGGCAGTTAGAGGTAAGATAGCCAGTTCCTCAGTAGTAGTTCCTCACCTCAGTGGCGAGGATTCCGGATGTAGTGCGCATCCACCTTCGGCCTTATAGTCACTTAACATCAGGTGAAGTGAAGGCCATGCACTAACCCGTAGTGGATAAAAAACTTATATAATAAAAAATAAATAAGTCACACAAAATATTTCTGCCAAACAAGCTGAAATAAGGGAGAGAGCGGCTAAAGAAAGAAGAAATATCTTTGTTAAAAAGCTTTGTTTTGTAATTAGGGAGGCGATGTGCCCAAGTGAATCATTAGCGTAATAGCGTTAATGGTATAGCTGTTTTAGTGATGTACATTAATAATCGATAATTGACATATCGATACAATTTCTAGACTTTGTGTTTTGAAAAGTTGACAAAAATACGAATAAATACTTTTACTATTATTAGCGCCGTTAGACATAGATCCAATGTTTATGAGGTCGTTTTAGCGTTGAGAGTGTTAAAAATAAAGTTGACTTCATTATTAGCATTCTGGGTAAGTTTGCAGCATATTGTATCGAATCTTGTATTCTAACATGTTGGAGGTCAACGTACCCAGTTTCTAGTGAAAAAATCTTTGACTCTCAGCAAAGTAGCTTAATAGTAAACAACTTTGGACAGATTTTAGAAATCAAATGTCAATCTTAGTAATTTTCCTTAGTAAAGCAGGCAAAAAAATAATTTAGTAATTCACATTATTCCTAAGAGCACAGTGTTATTACACTCTATTTTAGTTGTATCTTTCAATTGTTTTTGTTTTGTGGGGTGTCATTTGTCGATATCGATAAATATTGTTACCTCCAAACAGCCTCAGAAAAGTGCGAAGACTTTCCCGGAATTCCTCGTTGAAAAGAAAGAAACGCGATAATGCCTCGTAATGAATATTTAATTATTGTTTTCATTTTTGGCTTAAATTTTGCCTAATTAATTCATTGCTTTACACAATTTTCCACTTATTTCTAACGCCGTGGATTATTCCCTATTATGTATTATTTTGTTCTTCACCGCATTATCTTTTGATTTTGATTAATTTTGGCCAGTTTATACGATTCTTTAAGATGTTTTTAAGCAAAGATCCAACGGGTATAGTTGCTGTTTTGTTTGTTTATTTGTTAGTTTGTTTTTACATTTTTTATTTTCGTTCCTTTTCCGACCGATTCTGCCCTATGTTCTTTTTTGTACAGTCAGGGGTACAGAAAAGTACATAGGGTATACTTAAGTAACTTTCATCCCGAAAAAAAGAATTATTCCCGAGGGATAGAAAAAACCTATCCACGCAGTCGAAATCGCGTGTTAAAAAATATTGAATAAAATCGTCCTACTTTTCGAATAATCTTCTGTAACGCTTTATTGCCGAAGATTAAAACGCCTCTTATATAATTGTTTTGACTAAGGCCTCCTAAATTTTAAGGAAGTTGTCAGTTTGATAGTGTACTATCATCTTATCATTAACTTAAATTAAATATTACCTTAGGCTTTAAGAAACGATTGGAGTATTTGGCCATTAGCGTAGCAAAAAAAACGGTCACGAGCGAGTCGAACTCACGCACCGAGGGTTCCGTACCATTATTCTGAAAAAGATTACTATTTAGAGACATCGTTTTATTTTTCCTGTAATCTTTACATAAACTTCTATCACATAAAATAATTTCAGATTTTTCTCTATGCAAACTTTCCGAAGTTTGCATAGAGAAGAAAGAAAAAGAAGATCAAAGAAGAAGTCCGAAGAGACAAGGCCCCCCCCCTTATTTTTTTATAAATTTTTCATCAAAAGTCGAAAACTATGCGGCCTTAAAAAAATGTTTGAGAATGTGCAAGCAGCGCTCTTTTATATGATACCCCATATGCCCTAGTAGCCTCACTTCGAATTTTCAAGACCCCCTTTCAGGGACTGAAAAAAAATATGAATATTTTTATTTCTCTCTTATTTGCAAAAAAAGTTGGGCAAATGTCATTCCCATTCCAAATTTCAGGTTGATAGCATTGGTAGATCTCGAGATATCCAGCTGTGTCAGACAGACAGACTGAGTCGCACCATAAGGGTTCCTTTTTTCCATTTTGGTACGGAACCCTAAAAAGGGTCAAAACAATCAAGATTGCCATGTGACTATTAAGCATCGATTGCGCAATTCTCAAATTCCGTATGAACCAGAGATGGGCAAAAGACCCGGTGTAAACCCGACTGTTAGATAAAAACCCAGTAAAAACCCATTATTGTATGTTATAGAAACTTTTTACAGATTTTCTTCTTCTAGTGATATGTCAAATGTGACGTTGCTACGGAAAAAACTTCTTGTTATATCAATATTTAAAAATGTGCAAAGGACAAACATCTCTTTAGTAGGTCAGAAAAATGAGATGTTAGGTTAGTTTTCGCACAAGTTATCTCGTAAATATGAAAATGGGGTATCAATGCATTCAGTACGATGTCCTGATCACAAATACATAAAATGATAAGCACGCAATGGTGGGGGTGAAAACTGTGACGTCATAAAGATGGCAGTACAAAGAAAAAAAATCATTTAATCATATTATGTGGTAAATCAAATAAAACGGCTTTGTGAGTACATTCTAATATATAACATAATTTAACATTTTCACTATTTGGTCTAACAAATTATTAGAAAAGGTCGAAAAATTTCACAATTCAGAGTTGCCATTAAACAGCTCTAGATTAAAAACGACTATATTGATTTTAAAAAAATACTTAGTAAATGTAAACATGGTTTTCTAAGCGTCTTTAGGTCGGTTTGCCGACCTATTACTTATTTTTAAAGATTTTGTTTCATCAAAATGGTCTATGGGATTTTACTGGGTTTAATCCCAGTAGTCGGGCTTGAACCGGGTCTTTTGCCCATCTCTATTCTGAACTATAAACTATTCAGAGTTGCTGTAAACAATTTAATTAGTCTCTAACTCCGGCGCCACAAATTGCGTCTAACTTCAAGCAGATTGCAGTGGTGAGTAACTTCGCATAATTTTAATATTACTTTAAAAACTATACCGACAAGTGACGTACTAGAAACCAAGTAATTTAGTTTTGAAAGGAAATTATGATATTGTATAGTTTAAGAAAGTCATTTAGTTTCTTGATATTTTATTATTTTAATTATATATTAATTACTAGCTTCTACCCGCGACTTCATCCGCGTGGACATTCGGGAAAATCCTTAGGGAACCTTCAACCAGGACGTTAAAACATAAAAGTATTTTTAATGTTTATTGTCCTGCCTCGCGAGGTACCGCGTTTGGTGTGGACGTGCCTTGCGTGAGGCAGGCCTCGGCCGAGCGCGTACGCGATCGAGCTAAGCGGTGTCGGGCCGCGCGAGGCAAACGTCCTGCCTCGCGAATGAAGTACGTCCACACCAAGCGCGCTGCTTCGTGATACTTTTTATATTAATTATGTAGCATCCTACTGTTTTTATTTTTATTTTTTATTTTATTTATAAGGACCGCCAACAAAACATACACTATGACAATTTTAAAAGTACAAGTGAATCTTAAAGTTAAGTGCTGTCTTAATTAAAATTAAATAAGTTTAAATATTAGTAAGAGTATAAACATCCATGTCCGGAAACGAAATTGTCATCACTTTAGCAATAATATTTGCCCATTACAGGATTTGAGCAGGGATCTATGGGGCAATAGGAAAAGATTGCTAGGTACCGATATAATTATAAGCAAATATTGGACCCCAATTGACCCAGTCGGGGTTCCAACCCGGGACCTGAGCTGGCGACACCTTGAAAGCCAATGTACGAGCTACTCGACCATGGAGGTCGTCAAAATGTACCAATGCACTGATGCACCAAATGGTAGTCAGTCACATGCTTTAATAACTCGAGCCTCTGTTCACAATTTCGGCATTGTTTAAACAGGAATGACATCGCCATAAGCATGATTAATCGCCAGCAAAACTGTTGAAAAGGTATTTCCCCCAGTGGGTTGAATAGCACGGATGGCTTACGATTAAAGTGACGTCTATTCAGAACTCGCAAAATACCAATATCGATATTTACAAAAGTTAGGGCTGCGAAGACAAGGAAACTTATATTTTTTTTTGTCTTCGTTCTGTATTTTTATTTTGAAAAAATGGATTGAATATGATCAATTCAATATTTTTAAAATGATGAGTTGTCAAGAGATAACAAGTGATTACGCAAAGATCGTCACAATAAAAGCGGATCCTTTTATATACATTTTTTTAAATATTTCTGCTTTTTACACTTTGTTTGTATACTAATTATCGACCGACCAACGTGTAACAGACGAAGCATGAATAATGTTTCCTTATTTAATCATTGAATAAAAAATCACATTATAGTGCTGGATATTTATCTTCAATCGAGGAGCTCAGTAGCGCAGTGGTTTAGCGTCTGGCCCTGCGATTGCGGAGGTTAAGCAACTTTCGCAAGGGTCGGTCATCAGATGGATGACAAAAAATGTACTATCTCGAGTTCCTCCGTGCCTCGAAAGACACGTTGCCGTGTAAGCCGTTAGTCCCATCTGCATTTGCAGTCGTTAACACCCGCAATCAGCATTGGGCCTGCATGGTGAGTTATGGCCCTTCCTCCTTATCCACCCATAAGGAAGGCCTGTGTCCCAGTGGTGAGGACATAAAAAATGGCTGATGCTGATTTATCTTCATAATACAATATTATATTTTGTGTATTTTGTCCTCTATGAATTCCTAGCTTATTATTCCGTACGTGGAAGCAACCGCATGCAATAAAGTAAAACATTACAAACGACATTGACAGCCCTGACCAAGCCACCATATCAGCAAATGCTCGAGTCAGATGCAGCATGCAATCAGTCAAATATTTGCAGTTGGATTCTGTAGTACGAGTATCCAAGTGTTTATCGACACTGCATATTCCGGTCGAGTGAGCAAAGGTAATGTTTAGCGTTGCGTCAACGCTTGTGTTGCCATGTGCAAATATGACAATGCCATTTGAATAGAGTCTACGACGGAACGTGTCTTCTGGTATCTATGTAGTTTGTAAAGGAAATTTTATAATTCTGTTTATCACATTCACAAGTCTTATCACATTACTATGAGGTCTCACAGAACCAGCGGACGCACAGCTTCCCAACTATCAATCACACTAATACGTAACAATCACAGAGCTTTATTTTAACGCAGGGTCGTTTATGTATTGTTCTTGGATAAAGGTGTTACTTATCTAAGTACTAAAATTTTGCTACAGTGGGAAATTATGAACCCTAGCACAGGGATGCATAAGTTACATCCATCAAATTCCATTTCATGAAAGGAAAATTGATTAATATGGAAATTGATGTCCAAAGACCATCAAATAGAATTCGTGTTTCGTCATTTAAGCCTCAGAATGTTATGATAATAATTAATTAGTCACCGACTTTCTCTGACCGCGCAATTTATAATCAATTCGAAACGACCTCCGTGGTCGAATGGCTTTGTACACCGGTTTTCATGGTGTCGCCGTCTCTGAGGCGGGACCTCAGAGATCGCTCGATCCCCGGTTGGGTCAATTTAGAAAACGAACTTTTCTATATTGGCTCAGGTGTTACCACCGTTGTCTCTGATTTCCATAACACAAGTGCTTTAGCTACTTACTTTGGAATCGGAGCAATGTATGTGATGTTGTCAAATATGTAAAAAAAAAATTTTAAACGACATAAGTCTTTTTTTCAAACAAATGATTAAAAACCAGCTCAAGCCAAACACTAGTTTCACCTCAAAACTTGCGGGAAATTGCAGCGCAAGTAACTTGCAACAAATATTTGAATTGTAGAGTGGTATTGGTTTACTTTCTACGCATTCAAGAGTACTGTTTACGTAGAGAAATAAAAATTGCTTGCGCCGCCATCCAGATCTCGGCGTATCGGGAAATAGAGAGAAAAAAACTTTGATTAAACGAGAGTAAATAAATTAGACGTAGAATTGTTTGAATGGAGAGGTTTCACTGCTTTATTTAATTCAAAGTTCTCATGGTCAGAAGATAAATCTGAGTTCCTTGATAGAGCAACCATTAGTTGTAGAGATTTATCAAAAGTTAATCGTAGGCAAGTTTAGAATGTGACTACCTATGTGTTCTACTTAGGTGCTATAATATATGCACCTATGATAAATTTAAAGATGATCATAAATTAAACATGTTGCACTAAATAACCTACTCAATTATGTGCAACCTATCTAGGTAAGATCAAGTATGATCGAAAATCTGAGTTAATTACAGTAGATAATGGAAGTCAGTAAAAAAAACATTCAAAAAATATTTATTTCTTTACAATGTAAGTAAAACTAAACAATGTGCTGGATATTCCATTGAAGTATAATAATACTTGTGCCAGGAACATCCACTCCTCCGTATCATACTTATATTACTTTGTACCTATGTAACTATATATATGAATATATGATATAACATTACCTTTAACTATATATGTGTGTGTACGTTTGATGTTTGTGTGTGATCGTGCATGCTGTTTTACAGACACTAAGGACTCGGTCTCTTTATATGTTATGGTTTTAACCGATTTTGTATAATACTTTTACACTCATGGTAGTATCTTAGCAAAAAACTGTTTTGTTAAGGGAACTTTAATCACTTTATCTTTTCTTCTTTTGTTTGCATTACTCGTAGATTTCTGAAGTTTTAGAACAACTTGTAATACTAGTTTATGATACAAAGTTGGTAAGGAGGTTTTTAAAACGAGTTTAAGGTTTATAAGCCCGAGCCGCAGGCGAAGGTTTATAATCGTCACAAGTTTTAAAAAACCTAAACAACCGTGTGCCATACTACGTTTTTCAATATATTTGCGAGAAAAAATTATAGGTACCTTCTGAAATAAAAATAAAAAACCGTTAACAAAAACGCACGGTGGTGGCGTGCGGTAAAATTAACATTCCGCACGCTGTACTAAACCGTAAACAAAAACGCACGGGGCGTGCGGTAAAATCAACTTACCGCACACTGTACTGACATCGAAAACACACATTTTCGAGCAATGGTATTGAAAAACATATAATTTACGAACTGATAAGAGGTTACTTTCACAATATGAATCTTCTGCTGGGAAACGGTTCTTTTACATGACCTTAATTAGAGCTCGTTGAGCTCTTTCTATCTGAGTAAGTATTTCTAGTCTACCTAGAGGAGCTCGATGGCGCAGTGGTTTAGCGCCTAGCCCTGCGATTGCAACTTTCGCAAGGGTCGGTCATGGTATGGGTGACCAAAAATTTATTATCTCGAGTTCCTCCATGCTTCAGAAGGCACGTTAAGCCGTTGGTCCCGGCTGCATTTGCAGTCGTTAACACCCACCAATCCGCATTGGGCCTGCGTGGTGGGTTAAAGCCCATCCTCCTTATTCACCCATAAGAAAGGCCTGTGCCCAGGCCGGGGGGCATTAAAAATGGCTGATGTCGAAGTATCTATTCAGTATAGTTAGAGTTCATAGATTCAAAGTCAGAAATTACTAGCTTTTAGCGGTAAATTGCACAAACGCATAAAATTGTAGCTAGAGGTACTAGTTACAGCTAAAAGGCACTTCAGCCCAATCAGCTTAAGTAAAGGAATGACTCAGCACTTAGCTTGTTTAAAATGTAAAGGATGCGATGCAGAACGTAAGTTTAAGTTATTATTTTGACTATAATTTTAACTGATATCTCAGTCAGTGGAATTCCATACTAGGTTTATTGAATCATTATACTTACAAAATACTATATTTATCTAGTCTTTTTGTTCAAATACTGCATAGGTAATAGCATTAAATTTAATGTTTGGTATTGCTTATTTAACTGTAGATTTACCTTTGTATTTGTCATTAAAAGACATATTATTTGCTTATTTTTGCCTTAAAGAATAAGATTTGTCACTATTAAATTAAAAACAAACATTTATTTTTTTCTGACGCACTACATATACTGATATACTTTTAGAAATAAAACACTTTTTACGGATTACAGCGCGTATATTATTAATTCAGGTGTTGTTTTGGAATTATTTAGTTTGTATTTATTGTTTTTTTAGAATTCCCGACGTTTCGACACCTTTCCAGGGGCCGTGGTCACGGGAGGACTAAAGCAAAAAGGCTGCTCATATTTTTATGAAATTACCCGCTCGAAATTTTTATAAAAATGTATTCAAGTTTATTAAATTATTTTATAGCTGCGTTCTGATTTTAATAATTATTACTGAGTTAAATTGAATAAAGTTAATCAGAAAACAAGATCTAGCTACTGAATCTACTACCAGTTCACAAATTGGGAGTCCTCTGAGAGTCCTCTGAGAGCCCAATAAATACAAACTAAATAATTCCAAAACAACACCTGAATTAATAATATACGCGCTGTAATCCGTAAAAAGTGTTTTATTTCTAATGAACTGTACGCGCGAAAGTCTTAGAAGTGTATATCTGATATACTATGTTAATTACAGTTGTTTTGAAATTTGTTTTCCGCATAACTAATTGAAATAGATTTTAAAACATAAGTTTTTGAACATTCCGAATGAGTTCAATCAAAATATGAATTAATTGTACATGTACCAGAGACTATAATGTGGAGTGAAATATCGTTTATTGAAACTGCCGAAAGCATTTCGTGATTACGAGTGAAATTGCTTTAAATACTACATACGGACAAAATATCGATGGTTTATTACCGTGACATAATTTTCAGATTCGCCCAAAACGTACGTAGACCGTTAAATATTTTCATAATGATGTTATGTATGTGAATTAAGTAAATAAATCAACGTTTGTAGTTATTTCATATATTAATTATGCGTTACTAATAACATGTTTTGGTTTGGTGCTTTTGAATGTCGATTGACGTAAATAATTTTCACTTCAAATAATAGCACCGCACAGCCGCCATGTTGTTTTTTTAACGTCATTTACCTAAGATCACTTGGGCTGTCAAGACAGATCTAACGATATCTTAATGATAGAAATCCGTTAAACCGTTTTAAAGATATGAGGTAATAAAGAATATTACATATAAACATACATACAAGACAAGCGCGAAGAACATAACCCTTTCCTTGTAGTCGGGTAAAAATGTGTTTTTTTCTGTATACACTTGATACTGGTAAAACAGGTGAAATTCCATACTAAACATTTTACTTTGACATAATCAAAGACTTCTATGTATATACTACACTAGACAGGCTGTGCAGTACCGAAAAATTGCTCATTAAGTTACGGTGCATGCACCGAAACTCCTTTAGTCTATTGCGAGCGACCGATAGAAACAGTTGATGCGCCACGAAGGTTGGTTGTGACACAATTTTAGTTTTGAACAGCTCGTCTAGACATAATAAATGGTTACTTCAAAAGTAAGTACAGGTAGTCGGCAACAGCTGAACACGTTTCGTATAAAATCTAATTTTGTTATTGACAATTCCCCGTGCACTCGCATTTCAAGCGACTATGTTACTCTGAATTTATGAAATAGAAATTTCAAACTGTTTAAATCTATCGATGCACATACAAAAGATTCTTATTTTCAGTGTATCGCATAAAATACATTTATATTATTTTAGTGCTCTACGAACATAGTACGTAAATGATTCTACGAATGCTATGTATTGAATAATATTCTTTTGTATCTTGTAAATGTCTGTAATAGAAAGGAGCTATAACTTTGGTATGCGTGAGTAGAAGTAATGATCCTGTTTTCATTGTACTATTTACATTGATCTACATTCACGTCACTGGGGCATTTCAGTCGATTTTGATAAGTTAAAGATAACTTTTTGCAATCTACCTTATAATCATTTCATATTAGGATGCCGATTCGCGACGCGACTCATTAACGGCAAAGACTAACTTCACCATAAATTAAGTACTAAAGCATTTTTGTGGTCTGTAAAGCCCACCATGTACCAGACGGAATTTTGATTCAGAATTCCGAAACGGAATCACTCCAAACGCAGCTAATCCATACAAATCTATGGACCTACCACACACATGCGGTATTTTTCTGTTCGGATTTTAATACATTATCGATATTTCTTTTCGGAATTTCCGTCCGTAAGATTCCGTCTGTACGTAGCGGGCCTAATTAAACCAGAACCATAAAAAAACTTAAAAATTAACCCAGCTAGAGCTTGAAGGTTAGCTGCTGACTTATTGAGGCAACCTAGGAAAGAGTAAAACAAAGATCTCTTACCTCTCGCTCCGTCCCTCGTGCTGAGCACGGAGGCGATCTGAGGTCTTTCCTCGTTGATGACGAGCTCCGCCTGCTCGCTGTACACGCTGTGGACGGTCGAGATGCAGGTCAGCCGGAGCTGGCCGCGCTCAAACGAGTCCGGCCGGACCATGAAGGATAGCTGGCTTATTGACGCCACCTGGAGAGAACCAGAAGTTCAATTTTAAGCTCTTAAAGGTTGGCGCTGACATATCAGTGCGGAATTTGATCGGCATTTTCTGGGCAAGCTCGCTTCATATTTTGCTTCTTCTTAGACTTAGGTTTTGAATGTGACTAAGAGTAAGCCCATTTATTACACCGTTAATTTTTAAGTACCTATATCTAAAAATGAAATGGGGATTTCAGACCACGTGAATGAACAACTTTTACTATGGGACCAACCACGAAATCGCGAAAAAAAAACAGCTGTTCCATACATTAATAGTCGAGTCGATGTTGTACTTACATGCATAAAATACTAGGTTATTGACTCTCGACTTTTCTAACGCATTTAATTAAATTTTAATGACATCTTGTTTAACACCATAAATCTTTTTGTTTTAAAAAAGACAGGAATAAAAACAGCTTGGAAAATCCGAAGAATTTACATGGATATTATTTTACCACGTTTAACCAACGAGTTAAAAAAATATGACGCAAAAAGTGATAGACATTTCATTCCGTCGAACAATAAAACCCGGCGCAAAAAAATGTGATACGAGCAAGCGTCGAACGAAACTCATGCTGAATTGGTGACAAAAATAAGCTTTTATATGCTATTTAAAAAATCTAGAGGGTCATAAAAAGATACGGCTTTTTTTTTAACAAAATAAACTTACATTCTGCATGTAATAGATGCTTTTGTAAAAACTACTAGGCATCAGATAAAATATTTGAATAAACTTTTTTGAATAAAACTTTAATTTCTACCCATTAAAAAATTTATGAATCTATCGATTCCAAAGAGAGCTTTAAAAAAAACTTAAAAATTAATGAAATTTAAATAAAACACTCTGTTTGCTGAAATTCTGCATTTCTATTTTAATTCATGGTGTGGGAATATCCTATCAACTTAGAAAGAAAGCTTAAATCTTACACAGTTCGTATTTATTAATAACTAAATAAACTAACAAGGTAACCTGTAACCAGTTTATTCAAAGATTAATTTTATTCAGATCATTAATCTGAACTCTTAAATCAGGGCTTTGATCATTATGATATAAAGATTTGCCGAATTTTTTTACGATGTTTGAAGTTAATGACTACATAGTTAGTGGCGCATATAACATTGAAGTTTCCTTTAAATAGAGTGGCTTATTAATGTATGACTTACTTATTTAAGATATATTTCAATATTTTATTTTATGTTCTATGTTATATTATGGTCAATAAATAAATGAAATGAAATGATTTCATTGATTGATAAATCATTGAACAATTAAGTACCTTGTCACAGCAACTACTGCATTTATCCATAAGTTATGATTGGTGTCTTACTAAAGTTTGTAGTACTAAAGTGTTCAGATACTTCCGAGGCCGATTGTGAGTCCTATTACCTTATTTGACGTCTGTGTTGTAGGAATAGGATCGGTGACGTCATCATCCAAAGGCGTCAACTGATGCCTCGGAGTCGGCAGCACCACGGAGTCTTGACTCGGTAGCAGCTCGCCATCCTGTCAATTGACAGCACGGTAAGTTCAACAGTTGAACTACGAAAATAGCTTTTATTACGCATGGCAAGACGGTCTTAAGGTCAACATGAAATGTCGACCTTGAGACTTTCTTGCTTTTTATAGAGCAGTTGTTTAAGGTTTTTGTAGGCGGTTTTGCTTTTCTACTCTCTATTACCACTTCACAATACAATATTTTGGTCGTAAGGACGTAAATCTTGGAAGTGACCCACTCTTTACGTAACACAAGCTTAAACAGTGATTATAACAATGAGGATCCGTAATGATTTAAGTTAAAATACAGATTTATAGAGCTAAGAATTCCATAACATACAGTTCAAAAATTTTTGTTCAATGACAAAATTTTACGAAGTTATAACGAAGAAACTAGCGATGTTTAAAAAGCTCAAAACATTTGTAATACTGCGGTAAGGGCAAACATAAAAAAAGTTAAAATGTACTTAGTAATCGTAGCTTTGTGTTTTGTCACCGTATGTTTCTTCATCGTAGCAAACGTAGCAGAGTTTCGTAGCCGCATCAATCAGTCGTAGCCATAGGGCTACGACGGTGTGTGTAGACACACCGTTCCTGCCCGTTTTGGCCATTGTATTATTTACATCAATTACACGTATGATATAATTATAGCACTAACACGTGTACTACCTACAATTGATCAAGCTGATATAGGATAATAATGATTATCGGAATCTCTCCTCCTTAAAGAACTTATCCATATGACGATTATGATATTGACTACCAGGGATTCTTTGTCAGCTCTTTATTATAGAAAAGTATTATGGGGTGGTTAGAACCACTGTCGCCAAGCGGTGATGGCTACTTGGAACAGTTTTCCTGTATCCTACTTCAAATAAAGTACAGTGAACAGCACGTTGGGCTTCCACGACAGGGTAATCATATTCAATCAATTTTATATTTAAACACAACGATTTTAAGGTTCAAATTAAATTGCAGATTTTTGACAGTTTTGTATAACCTGACGTGCTGCTGACTGTACATCAGCATAAAAAAGTTAGAATACCTACTTTCTCTCTAAGCCATACAAGTTTTAGTCAGAGGAAGTTGAGTCCAATTAGTCCCTAATTAGAACGCCAGAACAAAGGAAAACTAATTAGTGCCGTCTATCGATAAGAATTTTGTTTCCTGTTGTATAGTGAAGCTTAGGTACTTATTGATAAATACTCGGTGATTAATAGTAAAGATCGAATCTCACAAACAATCGAAAGTTAAGATTTTTAACTCATCATATTAATTAAGATTTACTACGTAGGAATAAAACAAGTTATAATCTGTAAGGCGGTATTTACACGGGTTGACTTGGCAGGCGATTTTAGTAATTAGCGCTTTTTATCGACAATCGCTTGTAAAATCGAATCGCCAACTCATCGAAATTAGGTATGCAATTAGATTTTACAAGCGATTATCGATAAAAAGCGCTAAGTGGTTAAAATCGCCTGGCAAGTTGCCTGTCAAATAGACTGGTGTAAATACCACGTAAGGGATTTTTTGCTTGATGTAGACAGAGAATCGACAATTCATTGAAATTAGGTTTGCAATTAGATTTTACAAGCGATTATCGATTAAAAGCGCTAAGTGATTAAAATCGCCTGCCAAGTTGCCTGTCAAGTCGACTGGTGTAAATACCACGTAAGGGACTTTTTGCTCGATGTAGACAGAGGTGAAAAAAGGAAAATAGTGTCAGTTGAAAAATCAACAGCACTGGCTGTCTCGAATTAGAATCTTTGCTATGGTTCGGGACGTGTGACACATTAATTTGTTTGTATGTTGTTAAAGTTGCTTTTGTGTACCTACTCTTTTAAATGTAATCATTTTTGTCACTTATAATTTTTGTTTACCCGCAGCTGTGGAAGGCAAAACAACTACCTCTCTGTGATGAAGAACAAAGCTTTTCTGATTATCAGGAAAAGCAAAACACACCAAATAAAGATCCCCAGGCAGTTAGACAAGATAATTCAAACCCCCCAATATTTTAAGGAAAAGATTAACTCACAGCACCCTCAAAAATAATGAATACATTCCGAAATGATTGGCAACCAACAACGCTCGTAAGCAAGCCACCATTACTCAGTGTCAGATAGCAATTAGTGGCTGTTGCTGGAATTCTGATCTTGGGGGGTTGTTGGAACAAAAGCAATAAATTACTTTCGAATTTCAATGTAAATCATAAAGTGACAAGTGTTTTCGGTGGTCGAATTTGTATTATTCACAAGGACGACTGGATTCATTTCGCAAATCATAGGATTTTAGTTGAGAACTATCTAAAGTTTCGGGTTTTAGGGATTATTTACTTACCGTTGGATTTGTTGTTGTGCAGAGAGAGAAAAGATAATTTGAAAGTATTTGTATAGGGTTGCGGTAGTGTTCATAATTGTCTTTTGATTAGATTAGATCATTCAGATAACTTTTCATTACAAGACGTAAAGTATTAGAAATCAACGTCTATTGCAGATGATAATAATGTTCAAATAATGGCATAATTCATAATTAAACTCTCGTCAAGTCATCCGCAATGATGACTTCTATACTTGGGCCTCATTGATTATTGCACGAACAAAAGAACTTCAGCACTAGTTATGTGGTATTTACACGAGTGACTAAAGCCGCACGACTTTTGCCGCACGGTGAAAATCGACTGTGTAAATGGCAATTCCACCTAGGCCGCAAATGACTAAACAAACTTATTTGATCCGGTGGCCAAAACTGGAACTACGTTATTACATATTGCTACCTAGATTACACCATCGACTACATAGACGACAGCGCCGCTATCACCGATATGTCATATGCAATTAAATTTTACAAGCGTCTTGCTAGCTGACTAAAGTCGATGAGGCAACTCCCACAGGAGACCCTCAGGGCCAACCGGCGGAGCGAGGGCAAGTGCCGGAGTTTTTAGTGGGTATTCCCTCCTCCCGGGATCCCACCGAGCCACACGGCTGGGTGGGATCATGGGAGGCAGTCGTGGAGGGAACCGCAACGTTGAATGTTGCGGTCCCCTCCTGGTGAGCCCCACATACCCCCTTCTCGCTCACCTGCAGTAGGGGAAGCGCATAAACGCGTTTTCTACGGCATAAAAAATAATAATAAAAAGGTGACTAAAGTCGACCCATGTAAATAGCTGTTATTCATTTTACTAAAGCTGATTGCTGTTCTTTTGTTGTATAAAATCTTTTAAGCTATTTAAGATTTACAACTTAAACGTGACCATAAAAACGTAACGTCAAAATCTACAAGAATAATCTAGGTTTGAAACATCAAAAGGTTGTAGTCAGTGTTTGCTCTGAACAATTATGACAAGCATTCAAAGTAAAAGCGACGCAAATTCAACTGAAGTCGTTAATTTAACAATGGTTATGAAAGTGTACATTTCAGTCACTCAGTAGTAAGACGACTCTCCATAATTGATCATTAAATTGAGTTAAGCCGAGTAGGTAAATCTTTGTTCAGTAATGTCTGGGAATAATATCTAAAATTTATATGAAGGTGATTGTAAATAAGCGCTGTGGTCTGCGGGTGTTTTTGCGGATTGCATGATTATGATATAATATGAAAATTAAATAATTGAGAGAAGACTGAAAACTCTTGTATGAGTGAAGTTATTTGCTGCTTACATATAAGCGCGCAAGAGTTAGTGCGAGTGAGTGTCACAGAAGAAATGTAGACCACAGCCTCATCGCTACCGAAACTTATCCCTAAGCTCATTTTGTTGATTGTTATAGCTTCACCAATATGCTACCTAAACTTGCAACCAGTAAGCATTATTTTTTGTGTTATAGTTTTAGCAAAGCACTTTTATCCTTTATGATGGGCAGGTCCAATACATGAAATGCTTTGCCTGGTAATAATAAAATAATAAATAAATAAATATTTGACAACATCACATACATTGCTCCGATTCCAAAGTAAGCAGCTAAAGCACTTGTGTTATGGAAATCAGAGACAACGGTGGTATCACAAACACCCAGACCTGAGCCAATATAGAAAAATTTGTTTTTCTAAATTGACCCAACCGGGGATCGAACCCGGAACCTCAGAGATGGCGACACCTTGAAAACCGGTGTACAAAGCCAATCGACCACGGAGGTCGTGGTAATTCTTTCATCTGTGGATTATCAACTTCAACCCACAGCGAAAGTACTCAGGCCTGAGAAACATAATTTTGATTGCTGTTGTAATAATTTTAAACTGGGTTCTTTTTGAGATGTTTACTTATATTGACAACAAGAGTAAGTTTATCTTTGGTAAAGGAAGTAGGAAAACTTGCCTGTATCGTGTCGACGAAAGGCCCAAAAGCTTTCCAAGGGCTGAATATGATGTTGTTGTTCTCATCACCAGGTGGCGCTGTGCTCCTACCCTGATGAGGGGCGTCTATCGACACCACTGGGCTCGGCAGGATCCTCTGTTGAATCACCGGCTTGCCTTGGATCTGTTGGAAGAAAAGAATAAATAAATATTCTGGACGAATCACACCAATAACTTAGTCTCAAACTAAGCAAAAGCTTGTAGGTACAGTCAATAGCATAATAATATCGAGTTATATAAAACTGCAATATCCGATTTATTTTGAACCTTGTCCAGAAAGGGCCTAATTTTGCGTCCAGGAAGATTGTACCAGCGTGCGAATTTCGTATTAAAATTTTTCCGCTACATGGTGCACTCGCTCTGAAGTTCGCGCGTGGACGCAACAAGGAGTCTCTAGTATCTTGACACGCGCGTATACGCGCGAGTCGAGAGTCTGGCGTAGTGCGCACAATTTACGTCCGTATTTTCTATTCGTGCGATGCTTGTGGACGCAATGTATGAGCGACCAATACCTCGCCAACGCGCGTATGAATTCGCACGAGTCGATTCACAGTGAATTCACCCTTTCTGGAAACCGCGCAGCGCCACGCCACATCAAAGAGACTACTGCGCAACATTTTGCGATGCGCAGTCGAGTGTTTAGGAGATGTTGTTATGTTAGCAGGCTAACTATTAAGCACTTTTGGAAACCATGATAAATGAGTTAGTAATTAAAACGAAAGTATAAAGTGCTTATTTCACGAATAATCACATTTAACAACAATTCAAAACCACACCAGTAATATTCTACGCAGTAGAAATACCCCGAAGAATATTGCTTACGTAAAATTAATAATTAGTATCGTAATGAAATAGACATTTAATTAAACTTCTTAATTGGTATTAGGCGGCTGGCTGTCTTTTAAGTCGTAATTCGACTGTTGATTGAACAATAATTTTGTAATTTCCTCATCGTCACTTCCTTCAAAATGCTTGTAATGACCTAGGATTTCGATCAGTAATTGTGCTTTCATCATAGTAAAGTCATTTAGTTGCTTTTGAATTGGCAGGATTATTAGCATTTAAAGAAAAACCGGCCAAGTGCGAGTCGGACTCGCGTACGAAGGGTTCCGTACCATTATCTATAAAAACGGCAAAAAAATTATGTCTGTTGTAAGGGAGATCTCCTTAATATTGGTTTTATTTTATTTTTAATTATTTATTTTTAAAGTGAATATATAACTAAATATTCTGTGAATATTTTAAGCTATACCTGTTGCCGTTATCAATATCGAGCAAAAAAATCACGTTTGTTGTATGGGAACCCCCTTACATATTTATTTTATTTCTGTTTTTTAGTATTTGATGTTATAGCGGCAACAGAAATACATTATCTGTGAAAATTTCAACGGCCTGACTATCACGGTTCATGAGATACATCCTGGTGACAGACAGGCAGACGTACGGACAGCGGAGTCTTAGTAATAGGGTCCTGTTTTACCCTTTGGATACGAAACCCTAAAAACAAAAAATAAACAATTTTGCAACAATTTCTTTGCATAGGTATAATTTTTAATTATTATGTGTTTTGGAAAGTGCAAATTCTTTGAAAATCTTCATCGAAAACGGTGGAATACGCGTAAAATCTTCTAAAAAGTGTTTCACAAACGAGTAGTTTAATATGAAGTGAAGTCGAATTATTGAATTTGATTAGATTTTCAAACTTATTTATAGAATTTCGTCCAGGGTGCTTATAGAACTGTCCGAACAACACTCAAACGGGTCCCCCAGGGCTCAATAATAAACCCCTCGCTGGCCACTCGAGTTTGTATACTGTCCCGCTCAATCCAGATAGCTGATAGAGAACGAGATGATTGAGTGTTAACATCGCTCACGGGTGACAGACGACTGAACTAGTGACGCGACAAATCGATTATCTGTGGTATCGACATCTACTTGTTATCGCCAAATTGTCACCGTTCAGTTGTGCCGATTATTTGTATGCCTACAGTTCAAAGCTACTTTATTGAATAGACGAACGATTGCGCAAGTGATGAATGAATTGCGAAAGTGAAGATAGTTTGCACATAGTTTAAAAATCGAAATAAATAAATAGGTAGTATTTAGGATTTTATTGAATTAATACACGGCAAGTTAGTGCGACTTACTGTTGATAGCTTTGTAATTAAGTTTGCTATCACATTTCAAATAAATAAGTGTACAATGATTCGTGGGATTTGTGCTTAGTTTTTTTAGGGAATTAAATTTCATAGGAAATCTAAATCAGATTAACCAGACTTTTCATATTTTTACCTCAGCTATCATGCCTACAATTTTAAACCTTTCTAGATTAATGAAATAAAAGTGAAAGTGTTTTAACGTAACCTTTTACAAGAACGATTATATTTAATGAAACAATTACGATTAAAACCAAAGAATAAATTGAACTCTTAAAAGGGTATTCTTTACCATAAATTCAAGGTTTAATTTCTATATCATCAAATTGAATAATATAGCTTCTGTTATATCTGATTCATTACAGATTGTCGGGAGGCACGTGATTGTCTATTAATACAGTACATAATGATAATTGTCAGGATTTAGAGAAGTGATAATGTATATCGATAATTCTAATGGTATTTGAAACATATTCTTCAAATGTAACTACAGTCAAAATACAAAGCATATTTTTAATGTCAAAGCCAAATAATTTTAGTCAATATTAATTTTATAGGCACTTACCACATTTGTGATGATGATTATTATAGTATACAAGATAATTATTATTCTAATTAATAACAATGTAGGTACAGATGAAAAAGAATTTTAGTGCACAATTTCAAGTTCCTAGTCTCAAGGATTTAGTCTACGCACTGATATGTCATTCAGTTTCTTAATAGTTAAATTAAATGCTGTTTGTTTTTAATGCATTGCCATTCATTGCTATCCAACATCTATTAGAGGTAACTGACATGGCAACAACTAAGCGATACGTAATTGAGATCAACTTGTTATTGCAAGAAATTGTTTGACAAATGCAATGTGAGTAACTTTAAAAAATCTAATGCATGTAACTACGAACTTGTCTGCATGCACCTACTAATTTCTAAGTATTCTATTTAAGATTCTAAAGTAATTCTCTTGTAAGTGAATGTAAATTCGTTTAGAGAAATAAATGTCTCAAACACAAGGATTCCATAAATATAAATGAAATATGACGTCACTTAAAAAGTTGACCTCATTTTTCAATTTTTGACGATCTGTATGAAATATACAGGGTGAAAAAAGCAGCCCTTGACGAGTTTCTTGCCGGTTCTCCTCGTTACAAGCTCTCCCGCTTAGGGTTTGCGAACTGATGGCGTAGCTTCTTTGACATTCACAAGTGCTTGTAACAGCCTAGACTGAATAAATGAGTTTTGAGTTTTAAATAAAAAAATTAAGATTAAGTGTTGTCAACACGCAAGTGTGCCAATACATTTGGCACAAGCTCTAGTTCTACATTTACTTGTATTTCTAATAAACGTAAACTGGAAGAAGTTTATTTTCAGCAACAAGACATTAGCTTGTAGTGATTTGTTTCTTTTTTAAAAGTACTTTTAGCAACTTCAAGAGACATCACAAAACTAAAATTTAACTTTATCGATATTTTCCCAACACTATTAGTAAAGAGGGAGGTTATTAAGAACAGAACTGTCATTGGATGCCTATTATACTCTATGGCCTCGTAAATTATGAACGATGAATGTTCTATCTTATCGTTTAGTTAGTGTGATACTAGGAGTTATAACGCTAATAAACTTTGGTTCTTGTTTCTTTGTAGCCAATTAATCTTTGCTTGAAATTCAGCACTAACAACCTTTTTGTTTAAATTGCTTTGCGAATGACCAAGACAGCTAGTTTAATAGTTGAAACCGTGTATTTATGAAGACAATGTTATCTTTTACGCTTTCACCACAGAATATATTATAATAGTACTAAACCTTCAGTTTAAATTAAATGTAAAACAGCGTTTATTATGTAGATAGTCGTAACGTTTGAAGGAATGTACCTTTTAATAATGAAAATGTTTTCGGATTACTTTTAATTAATATATAGGCTGTTATCATGTATTTCAATATTTTATAATAGGTATATGTTATAAGCTAAAGCTGATTTCAATAAATTAGTAAGTACATAAATCATCTGTTTTAACAAAACTCTTTAATATAATATATCTATGTAAGTATATATTATTATCTATGAGGATCTCGGTGGCGCAGTGGTATAGTGCCTGGCCTAGCGATTGCGGAGGTTAAACAACTTTCGCAAACGTCGGTCATGGGATGGGTGACCAAAAATATATTATCTCGAGCTCCTCCGTCCCGGCTGCATTTGCAGTCGTAAGCACCCACAAATTACCATTGGGTCCGCCTGGTGGGTCATGGCCCATTCTTCTTATCCATCCATAAGGAAGGCCTGTGCCCCAGCAGTGGAGACATTAAAAATGGCTGATGGTCATGTATATATTTGAAATACTAATAATAGTATCAATTTCTTTGCTATCTTAAGAAAGATGAGAAGTTTAGAGAGAGTCAAAGATAAATTATTATATTATAAATTTACTAAAATTACTTTGGGCTTCATTTATAATCAACCAAATAATCAAAATCAATTTTTATATAATACTAAATAATATACTAGAAAAAATAGGACTCGCACCAGATCATGTTCTCGGACTTAATTTTTTCTGAAGATATTTCACCAAGTGAATTTAAAAAGGTATATCTAAAAATAAATACACGTGAATGAAATATTCGTGATAGTATTCAATTGACGAAGTATTAAAACATATTGAAAACATTCATCAAAAATAAGTCAAGTCATTTATATATTATCTTTAAAAACGTTCAAAAGTGCGAGTGAGACTGATTTACTGAGCTGCAAAATGTGAAAAAACTTGTAAGAAAACAATATTTATCTGTAACTCGTATTTGTAACTTGTAAGAAAATAAGGTATCGGAAAGGTTATTGTAAATAAACAAAAAGGTTGTAAACAACCATTAGTGTGAACCAGTAAACATTATGTATACCAACAAACATGTCCCTACAAGACACTACCATAAATACTTCAGTATAAAAGCTTACAAAACCACTCAAGACCCCGTCGATCAAATCTAAAATATTAAGCAAACAGCGCTACCCAAACAGTTTTCGTACATAAAGTTGACAGTCTTTTATGTTTGAACAAAGTTAAATTGTGCAACTGACCGCTTTGTAGCCACACAATGGAAATATATCGAAAAGTGATAGTTGTTACAGAGAAGAAAATTTTGTACAATATTGTACAAAGAAAATAGTTTGAAATTAAGTGTTTGTCGGGGCGACACCAGTGTGAAAAAGTTTGTAATGGCGTTATTTTTTAAAATAACTTAACCCTTCAACGCCCGAAAAATAAGGCACAATAGATATTCCATTGTTTTCCAGCCGCATGCGGCCGCTCGGGTCTTGATGAATTTATCCATCCGTCGTTCCTTTCCTCTTTGTTAGTAATGTTCTTATCGAGGCAAATAGCCATGGATAAATCGCATTTATATTGAGAATGGATGATTGTTGATATTGATATCCAACCAGACACGTCTGTTTATCTTGACACCACCACGGATTTTGGAGCCTATTATATTGGTGTAATGATTATTTAAAGAGATCGATGGCGCAGTGTTCAGCGCCTGGCCCGGCGATTGCGGAGGTTAAGCAACTTTAGCGTCAGATATGGGATGGGTGAACAAAAAACTATTATCTCTAGCTCCTCCATGCTTCGGAAAGCACGTTAAACCGTTGGTCCTGGCTGCATTTGCAGTCGTTAACAACCACCAATCCGTATTGGGCACGCGTGGTGGATTATGGCCCATCCTCCTTATCCACCCATAAGGAAGGCCTGTGCCCCAGCAATGCGGATGGTTAATATTTATTTAAGGTCCAATATTGAACAATGTTTAATAATTAAAAAGTAGAAATTTTCCATGTGCTTTGTGCCTAAATCATAAGCCATCAAAGTGATTAAAAAAAACAAAGTACCAAAAACAGCGACACAGATTAAAGAAGGCTTAAAGCTTAACAAAATATGGCCATACCTTCCCATTCTTCAGCCGAAATTGGCGAATAAAACGTTAAACAAATTCAAAATGGAACGCTGAATAGTACTTTAAAATTAAAAAGCGAACATTCCTTTAGAATTACCTAGTCGGGTAATAAATTTTTGCCCCGCCCGTTAGTAGGTATAGTTCCGTTCGTACAAAAGTCATGTGTGTGAAATTTATTCGTCTCGTGGCCGCGTTCTCTTTGTGTTGCTAATTTCATTCTTTTGTGATGTCATTAACCTGAAAGGAATAGTTATTTTGCTCGTGGAAATTATTTAAGGCGCTTCCACTTTATGATTGGAACTCACGAGAAAGGTAATGTGGTTAATTCGTTTCGTGTTAAAAAGGAATTCTAATAAAGCTTTTAAATTAACCCTTTGCTTGTACGGTTTAATGTGAACATTCATTTTGTGAAATTACTGGGTTAGATTTATTTTAGGTACCTACAGACAGGTATGTTGGATCTTTCTTTAAAGTCTGTTTTCTTGATGGGGAGAACTCCATTAAACCGAGTATTGTCAATTTATATATATTGTTTTAAGCAATTGAGTATTTGTAAGAAATCTGAGCTTTATTTTTAAGCTCACTTAAAGTGACTTATGATTTAAAGCTGGAATTTGAGAAGCAAACATTTTTTTCAACTTCTTATATTATTTAATGACAAACAATTATTATTAAAAGCAGCAAAATTAAGATATGCGTGTCAGCATCATTATTGCAGTACATTAATATACCTACAATGCGATTAATTTAAATTTGTACAACAGAAGTGACCAACTTCAGAGCGTTTGCGGTACAAAACGATATATTTTAATTAATAATCTCACTCTTTGCCATACATTCTCGAGTGATGTCGCTGCGGATCACTGTATATTGTCAATTTAATCGCATTTTATTTGAGGATAAGAGATGAATATTAAGAGCGATACTCAATAAAACAGTGACGCTTCAACATCTTTAAAACTCTTCGGCAGCCGGTACTGTCCTTTCAAATTGGTTAAAGTCAGAATTAACAAGATTGGAAGTTTCTATTTTGAAACTTTTAATTGAAGCAAAATATAAAGTTTCGGGTTCGTATACAATAGTCAATTATTCAATATAAATTAATACCTTCAGTATACAGGCACTAATTGAAAAGTTAACTGTCACAAACAAGTTGTAAAATAATCTTAACTTGTGGTTTTTTAAGAATTAATATTTTACAAACAAAACAGGTTGACAAATATTTATGATAAATAATAATAAATACATTGATTAGTCTTAAATTAAATATACAAGGTGTTACAAAAATACCCCTAATGCCGAATATGGTATATAGGGACCATCAAACTGAACAACTTTTACTATGGGACCAACTCTGAAATCGCGAAAAAAAAATCAGCTGTTTCATACAAAAATTAAAATCTAAAATATCAAAATGTATGAAACAGCTGATTTTTTTTTCGCGATTTCAGAGTTGGTCCCATAGTAAAAGTTGATCAGTTTGATGGTCCCTATATACCATATTCGGCATTAGGGGTATTTTTGTAACACCTTGTATATGCCAAACTGTTCTTAGTTATATAAATAGTTATTATAAAACAATTAGTTAGCTCTGACCATTATAGCCGAGTGGTCAGAGAATTGAACCGAACTTCCACAGGTCGCGGATTCGATTCCCGCCTGAGACAATTCTGGTGACGAGTCAATTTATTTCTAGTAAATTATTTAGTATTGTATAAAAATAGCATTGTGAATGCTAAAATCTTATTTTTTTTTTAACTTTATATTTGGGACTATGCTGTGTCCATACATTTATGACCCAGCACAATCATTATTCCATTCTCCATTCCATAATGGCTTCAGTAAAAACAATATTTCACATGCCGCGAACATATCTTACGCAGTGAGTAATTCTATAAAGCTGTAGCGACGAAAGGCGAAATAATGCAAGAAATGAGAGTGCGTGCATCGAATACAAATGAACAGCTTTTTCAACTGACAACGACGCCGCTCGTGGAAATATTGGATTTATTTTAAAACTCCGCAATTGTGAAAGAGAGGGAAGATATGGGTTCTTCTGTATGATCCGTTTTTATTAATAGCAATGAGTAAGGAAAGCAAAGACATTGCATATATAAATCATGAAAGAAAGTATGGAAATTGCATTATAACTTTTTACAAGCATGTAATAATAATAAAAATATTAATAATAAATATTTGACAACATCACATACATTGCTCCGATTCCAAAGTAAGTAGCTAAAGCACTTGTGTTATGGAAATCAGAGACAACGGTGGTATCACAAACACCCAGGCTTGAGTCAATATAGAAAAGTTCGTTTTTTTAAATTGACCCAACCGGGGATCGAACCCGGGACCTCAAAGATGGCGACACCTTGAAAACCGGTGTATAAAGTCACTCGACCACGGAGGTCGTAATGTTTCGTTATGATTATGACCTGTTAAAGTATTTACCAATTAAAAAAACTTTACATGTCATCTTTTTACGCTTGATTGAAGGCAACGCGTTAAGCGAAATTAATAAAAAAATACCAACGGGCCATAACTTTGAGGATTCACAATAGGCTAGTATTAATTTGACGGGTGTAATAATACTTCTTTTGAAGTGAGGAATTTGTTGGTGCTACAAAGAAACAAAGCAATGAACTTTTTAAAGACGCGAACTCTGAGGCACAACAAGTGATAGAAAACCTCTTTGTTGTCTTTGCCTGCGTATACTGTTTGAGGACTTTGAAGAAAGCTTTTGTTACAATATCGATAAGTTTAGAGGTGGTATCGCATTTTTTATGTTTTTTTATCATTTTCACGTAGCCTACATTTCGCCGAACTTATGTAGTTCATCGTCACAGAATTTTATAAGTATAGTACTGTCGTATCATTGTATACAACTTGATGGCAACAGTGTTCACACCGTCGCTCCAGTACTTGTTTGTGCGATTTCCAAATTTATCGAAAATCAACTTTAAATGCAGTATTGTTAAGACTTAAATTTCAATTCATTTGGTTAGGAAATATTTAAAACCTTTTTCTCCCAAAATAATAATTAATAAGTAAAAGAATAATTTAAATTTTATTAGTAACACGACACTGCAACGTCATGCTTGTTTGTTCCTTGTCCAGGTTCTAATCCAAAATTCTAAACCAAATAAAAATTAAAGTGATTTATAGTTTTGCATAAAAAAAAATGGCAATTATGTTGAATTGGGTTAGTATAATTTTTATTTAATAGAAACCTAGCCATATTATACTGTCTAAATCCGAATAACATCACAAGATTAGTTAATTATGCTCAAATTGCAAATCCTCTTGGTATTGCATTTGTATGGGAAGCACACTGTTTGCCGCCGGCGTCTTAATGTCCAAAGTCCACATCCGAAATTTTATTTGTGCAAGTTTGTTCTCTCTCCACAAAAAAAACTGAAAAAGAGTAGGTACAATCAATAGCCATCTATAGATAAAAATAACAACAATTCATAGCTAACTCATGTATTAAGACAGACCTTCAAATCTAGAACCTTAAGCTTTTTTAAATAAATAGAGCAAAAAACTCTTTTACTGTAAAATGTACCCAATGGTAGTTAGGTTAAACAAACTTTGAGGCGACGACAGTACGACACGTTTCACTGCCCGCCGCACAGTAAAATTTTTGTCGTAACAATGGGGTGTGGCTGTAGTAGGTACCTACGTGTAAATTAACTCTAAAAAATACACCAATAATTTAGCGACTGCCACCTTTATACTTGTACTAGTATGTGCTTTACATGTTGCTAAAATTTAGCTACTTTTGATTTTTCCGATTCTTGACAGTGATAATCTTTATTGATATTATTTAAAACACTTCTCAATCCGGATATACTAACGATGTCGTCTATACAAGGTGTTACAAAAGTACCCCTAATGCCGAATATGGTAGATAGGGACCATCAAACTGACCAACTTTTACTATGGGACCAACTTTGAAATCGCGAAAAAATCAGCTGTTTCATACAAAATTTGCTGTTTTACTTGTATATATTTTATTTTAATTGTGACGGTATTGAGCCACTTCTACAACAAGCGAACCACTCCTAAAAATACTCTTCAGAGTCAAGGCATATTATCTAAACCTTCTTCCAAAGACAAAAAGCCGGTAATTATATAAGGCTTTTCGCGTATTTCGCACGAAAGAAATATTATGTGACGAGGTACACTCGCGAAAACAATTACGCTAATGAGTCTGTAAGTAGAAGCGCCGAGTCAACCTATTTCCAAACATGAACTCACTAACTTCATAACAAGCTTTTCCGTTAGCACCTTTCGCGCTAGTTAGTTTTTGTAATTCGTTTTATACCACTAGGTAATTTTATGTTCTGGTGTTTCGAAAGGAAATGAAAATGAGTTGTTAGTATTTGTATATTTTTTTTAGTCATTAATTAGTCTTTTAAAATTAGATGTTTTCAAAATATAAATAAACATTTTTGAAGTTGCAGTTTTTAGTATTCAGAGAAAGGTTTCGTAAACATTGATATTATTATTTAGTAATCCCCAATGTCAATAAATGGTTTGTACTTACTTGTATTATTATAGGTAATGTAGAGTTCGTCTATGTTTCCGCCATCACCGCCGTTGCTGGCTGAAGTTAATTTGTATTATTTACTTTCAAAAAGCTAAGATTTGATTTTAAAAAAGAGGTCGCCGTGCGTAGGCATGGACGGTCGCCGATAAAAATATTAAAAATGAATCCATGCTATACGCACGGCATGCTCTTTTTTTGAATCGGATCTTAGCTTTTTAAAAGTAAATAATTCAAATTAACTTCAGCTAACGGCGGTGATGGCCAGCTCGCAGAGCGGAAACATAGACGAACTCTACAGTACCATAAAAAACGTACTTGAAGCGTTTGACGGAAAATAAACAAGTCTGGCTGTCGCCGTCTCGCCCCATCTATCATTGTCCTAATATAATATTTATACCTAATAGAAAGATGAGATTGGACTAATCCTATCAAGCTCTATTAAAGTTATAGTCCAACACTATTAAAGTTTTTAATCTTTTCTAATAAAATACCAAAATAAAATTATAATTTTAAAAGTTAAGTACTTTACTTACTTACTTTAGAACAACGATTAACACCATCACGGTAGACATTAGTAATAGTAAATAAGGCCTATGAGTCACTACATCCTCTACTTAAATAAAGGGAATGAAAGTTTGATCTTTGACCGTCTAAATACACATTAAGGAAAAGGGAAATACGTTTAGTGTTGAAGAAGAAAAGAGGATTTCTAAAGAAAGGACCGTTGCATTTCTTTTTCAGCCTTCCTAATTGATCAGATGAAACTTTTGGCTTACTTGCTATGAGTGGTGCAGCCTATTGTTTTTTTTTTGTGAACATGTTCTGCCATGCTGACAGCGGCAATATGATTGTCAGCTAACCCCTTATCAAAGTAGTTTATTTATTGCAAAAGGCAATGAATTAACTTTCCTAAAAGGAAGCCAACTATCAAGAAATCACAACCAAGCAATTTCTATCTAGATACAAAATTGGATTCTCTATTGCTTTAGGTTTAGGCCTGTGACAATGATTAGCTTGTGCAAATTAATAATTAATATACAAAAATAATATGTAAAGGGGACCATTATTTCTGTCACTAAAATTGATATTTGTCACCTATTAAGTGTCACTTAATTATAATATTAAGTGCCAACAAATATTTTTGTAATCATATTAATCAAAACGGTCTCCAAGTTCGTATCATCAAATTAATGCAAATTATTATATAAATTAATACTTTATTTATCGGCTGAATATAGAAACTGTCTCCAAAATAGGAAATCTGTCACCAAAACTAACTTTAATTCTTTGATTTTAAATAAAAATAATTAGAGTAGGTATATTTCATCGTAAATGATTAATAAAAGTAATAAATTACGGTTTTCATTTTCAATAACTTTCAACATTAACATGAATAAAATCTCAGTTGGGGCCTGTTTCATAATCAAAAAGTAAGTTCTGAGTAGCTTACTTGACAGATGATTTGACAATTGTTTTTCATATCACAACTGTAAAATTATCTGTCAAAGATACTCAGTTTTTTGATTGTGAAACAGGCTTAAAGTAGCGCAAAGATCTTTAACAAATAGCTTAAACGACACAAAGACGTTTATTTTTCCAAGGCAATTGAAAAGGGTTAAACTATTCGATGGTCTGCAATGAACTAAATGTACCTACCACCCATTCTGATAAATTAAATTAGCATTTTATTTGCAGTGCTTTGAAAATTTTATTACTCTAATTACTACACCGTCAATTAATCCACTTTATAAATATCGATTTGTCTCAGATGCTTTATGAAAAAACTGATATAAAATAGTACCTACTTAGAAATACAAGCTTTGTTTAAGAAATCCGGTATATAGGTACCAGAATGTAATTTAAACACTGATTAAATGCACAAATAAGTATTGAGAGTTAGTAAATTTATTTCGTTTCAGGAATAGTGTAAAAGTTCATGAAGAATCCAAGACTCTAAGAAATACTTTAGGGAGAAAAGAAACTTCACTGAGAAAAGCTTAGAATTTTGCGCCCTGACACTCGTATTAAAGAACAATACTCAAATTACCTTGCCTATGCGAATGCACTTCGTTGAAATAGAGCTCAGGATGCCTACCATCAACTTTTATAAAGCGATTGCGTTTCAGTTTAGGTTGCCAAACTGAATCGCTTTATTTCGTACCATGAGCTACACCGGGTTGTCAGTGTCAAATTGGGTGAGAGAGCGCCGGCGTTCTCGGCAAAAAACCTGCATTTTCTCCTATATAGAGTCTATTCTTGTATGAACAAATAATTAATGACATACGGCTTAGGTTGTGAACTAAAGTCGCTGTCTACTGACACCGCTGTCACACAGCGATGCAGTTCATTTTAGGACATAAACTGGATCGCAATAAGAGTTCGTGTAAGCCTCCTGTAAATAGTTCGTTTGTTTTTTTTTGGTGGGACGGTGTGCGCGGGCACTGTGAGACCTCATAATAATGGTTGAAAATAAGGGTGTAAATGTAGCAGGCAGTGTTTTTATACTTGCAAATAAACATTCTCCCAGTTTAGGCCTAAATCGGAGGTTTATAGTAAATAAATATAAATATTGGACAACATCACATATATACATTACTCCGATTCCAAAGTAAGTAGCTAAAGCACTTGTGTTATGGAAATCAGAGACAACAGAGATATTGATAAGAACTACAAACATTCAGACCTGAGCCAATATAGAAAAAAATCTTTAATAAATTGACCCACAAAGGGATTGAACCCAGGACCTCAGAGATTTGACAGAGATGAGACCTCAGAGATGAGACACCTTGAAAACCGGCGTGCGAACCACTCGACCACGGAGGTTGTATAGTACCCAGTTTTTCTCAGTAGTTAATTCTTTATTTGTGTCAAAGTTAATTATCTATTATTTTGTGGTATGGTCATTTATGGAAATAGTGTCTAATAACTTTTCAGAATTTGATAGATAATCTTAACTCGTGTTCAATTAAAATAACTTAATTATTTAAGAAGACTCAAATAAAAAAATACTTAATTTATGAGACCTAAATAGGTTTAAGTTTTCTGCTAGTTTACTCGCTTGTTCTTTTTATCAAGCCATGGTTTTATCTTGAAACATAATTAAGATGTAAGAATATTATTATTTACTCTGGACATAATATTAATGTTTATCGCCTTATTAATAAACTAATAATAATAATAATAATGTTTTATTGACACCAATAATTACACAACATTGTTAGGTAAAAGCAAAAATAAAATAAAATAACTGTGGGTAGAAGTTAAATATTGGGCAGAGAGTCTATTACAAAAAGAACCACGATAGTCGGACGCAATCCGTCGCTAAATTTACTTGATATTGAACCTTATTTCTGAGTTAATAGTGCCACGGAGTGGGACGAACATCGCACACTCATCGCGATGTCACTAAGTCAAAGTCAAAGTCAAAATTAACTTTATTCAAATAAACTTAGTAATTATTAAGCACTTTTGAATAGTCTATATTTTCTTACCACCCGTTCTAGACTTTTTAACTGACAAGAGTTAGTTTACACCTGGTTTAACCAAAAAATTGACTTAGAAATATAACTCCTTACTTTTGACGTCTTAAAACATTATATACCTAATGTGGTACCTATTTACACGAGTCAACTTGGCAGGCGATTTTAATCAATTAGTGGTTTTTATCAACAATCGCTTGGAAAATTGAATAGCCACCTCATTGAAATTAGGTTTGCGATAGATTTTACAAGCGATTGTCGATAAAAAGCACTAATTGATTAAAATCGCCTGACAAGACGACCCGTGTAAATACCTCCTAAGCAAACTTTTTGGTTAAACTACGTGTAAAACTTATCTTCGTTTATTAAAAAGGGGGTATGATACTGAAATACAACGTCATTCACAAAACAATTTATCGAACTCCGTGACGTCCTGATACAATAAAACATCTGAAAGTTGCTCCATAACATAACTCATCTAAAATCCTGATTCCATCGATTTTGTGTAAACTACCACTCAGAGGGCCTATTACAAATTGAATCACGATAGTCGGACGATGTTCGTTGATCGATTTACTTGATTTTAAACCTTATACATGAGATAATAATGTCACGGAGTGGGTCGAACATCGTACGCTTATTTTTGTAATAAGCCCTTTGTTCTATATTTAGAATGCGAAAGTTGTTTTCTCTGTGACAAGTCAAAGTGATTTCAACATGGTTTCATTAAAATATACAACTAGAAAAAGAAAATATTAACCCTCACATTATTTTGAATATAGTGTATGTGGTGGAATATTTTCCTGTTTATTTTCTTACAGTCTTCAACAGAATTTAAGCTGACTTTAAAGTCGTGCTTTTGTAATAGCTTGTTGTCGAGTATGTGTCATATTCAATAATTTATCCCAATCAAAAAAGCTACAGTTCTGTTTCCATTATATTTTTGTTGAATGACCGGAAATAACAACGGATCTAGGATCATAACAGACCTTTCTCTGCGGATAGGTTATCGTTGGGTTTTAGTATGTCAACGATGATCGAGGGCCAACTTCGAAAATCGAACTACGATAATCGGACAGTGGTCGCAACTCTACGTGACATTTTTAGCTTAAGATTAAGGTCCAAAACATAAGGACGAGAATCGTTCGATTATTTTTTTTTCTAAAGTGGACAGTAGTCATAGTGTAAGTTCTGAGTAGCTTGATAGGTGATTTGATAGTTGTGATATGAACATTAATTAAACTTATTATTGGAAGATGAGGATATATTGAGCAATGTTAATGACATCAGCCAGGCAATGTGACGACGTCACTGAACGTAAATACGGGTTCCCCCAGTATAAAAAAAGCTAATAATATATAACGGGGTTAATTTCAACCACTCAAAATGGTGGTCGGGTCGCGTACGAATAAAAAAGTCATTTTATTTTTCTTGATTCTAAGGAAGGCTCTTTCTGTGGGCACTAACAAATAATTTAAAAGCAAAGAAGAAATCGGATAAGGTTTCACATGAAATAGTTAAATTATTGATAAAACGTTTAAAATAAAAAAGCCAATCTAGACTATGTGACATTTAAAGTTAAAAGAAAAAATCATAATGCATGAGCATCACGATTTCACAAACACAACTCACAAATACTCCTAAGTCTTAGAGTGAAGGGAAGGTAAGTAAAATGTTCCCGCGGGAAATTTGCAACAACAAAGATCCAACTAGTTAAAAATAAGCTTTCTGCAGCTAGAAAATTGCTTCTGATGCTTTATGTGACTTGTGTACTTATAATAGCTGGAAACCCGAAGGAGAAATACATTTTCAGTTCTGTTGCATTAAAAGAATTCATGATTCAACAATTTGTTATGATGAGCAAATAGAGGTTTGCTATGCTTACAAGATGGCAACTATGACAAGGATAAGAATTGGAGCCAAAATTCACCACGGCTTTTTGCGTAGACGGGGTCGTAGGTATAATGTACACTGCGCTCTCAGCGAGTATGTTAATCTTTAAGTTTTCCAATGCTAGCTACTGGCAACTAAGAGTGCTGCAAAAAGAGTAGAGAGCTAAAAGGTTCGTATCACACACCTTCTGTTGAGTAAAAGGATTTATTCACGTTGAGCAACCAGGTGAGGTTGGCGTGCACTGCGCTCTGAGTAAGGATACATTATAGTCTATAGAAGTTTGCAAAGGTACTGGCAACTACGAGTGCTGTTAAAAGAGTTGAGTAAGAGTTTTTACTCACGTCTCTTCCGTTGAGCAACCAGGTGAGGTTGGCGGGCGGGTCTGCGGGCGGAGACGTGCACTGCGCTCTGAGCGAGTCTCCCGACGCATACCAACCTTTCTCCGCCTTTATCATTGGCTTCTCAGGTGGTAATTCTGTGGACAACATAATAATTGGTAAGAATGATGATGTTGGTATTCCTGCTTTCACGATGCAATTATTTTATGTTAATTTTACTACAAAATAATAAAATACTTGTCTCTTCCCTCAGCGACTAAAAAGGATTTGTTTTTTTTCTAGTAAAAAGTTTATTATGAATAAAATAGTTATTCCTGCCGCTGTTTAATTGTTTGTGAAGAAAGTGTTTTTTCCGTGTGTAGCGTAGTCATACATATCTTTATATTATGATCCTCAGTTGACCTTCGATTTCAGACATTCAACATGAACTCGTTTTTTTAATGTCTTATACATTTTGAGACTTTAATCCGCAGCTATATTTTTTATCTAATTTTGCAGAATCCATAACAAAAATCAACTAATCTTTCACTTTGAGGTAAATCCAATTTATATGGATTTCTCATCGTTGACAAGGCTTAAATGGCATAACAACTCAAAATCTGTGGTAAACAAAAACCGCACGTATTTCATCTAAACAAAAAATGGAAATGGAAGCGATAATGCCATGTTGCGATCTAATACGAGAGAGGTGACCGAATTGAGATGCGATGTTGAGTTACTGTGGGTTCTGTGTGATAGCATTTATTTTGTGGGTGCCCCACTACTCGTATTTGTACTTAAAAAACTCGATTGTGCAGTTTGGTTTTTCGGAGTTTAGTTTTTCTTACATTACATTTTTTTACTTTTTTGTGGTCATGTATACTTTACTGATGATTTCAATAGAGCAGATTTAGAAGCAGAGAACTATTTAAAAAAAAGCCTTATTAAATAGACACATTCCTAAATAGTTTCGCAAAGGAGCTAAGTGCCAAACTTAATATTATATTCAAAAAGTGCTTGATTTGAATCTAGTTGGTTACCACTGAGGGACCTTAATTCGATTTGAAAGTGATTAATTTAATCGATTAATTAAGTTTGACTTTTCCCGTCGTTTTTCCCATGGGCTAGAAAGTTGAAGCCCAGAACTTCCTAATTTTTGGTAACGGGGGACTTCAATTTATGTAAATGTCGTAAATCCACGATCGTTAATTAATGAAGATTAAAATAGATTTTCATATAAATTTCTGAGAGTCGTGTCAATTTATAAAAAAGTTAATTGCTTTTGAAGCTTTGATGCTTTCTAGAATAAACGTGAAACAAGTTTAATTATTAATCTTAAATGAAAATCAACTTCGCTATCTAACGCGTTGATCTCAAATATACATGATCATGTTTTAATTTTGGCAAGGTTTTTATATCGATTTTTGTTTTTTCTTTCTTATTAAAATGTTATAGCTCAAGTAGGTTATGTTCAACCTAGTAAAGTTACACTCTGTCTTCACCCAGTCACTTTCCCTTTTCTCTTGCGCTTCCATCAGAGGCATATGCCTTAGGGCACGGCAATAGCGCATGCCCTATCATGTCAATAAAGGTCAAAATTTGTATGGCATGCGTTTGACGCAAGACGAATTGAAAATTGAAGACGAATGGAAAAGGGGAAAAGAACGAGAAAGTGACTCAGTGAAGACATACGTCTGTTTTTAAAGCCTCCCTAAGAACTCTTGAGCTTATAACGCAAATGTATAAATAAAAGTATAAAGAAATATACCATACTGCTTTTAAAAGCTAGCATGCCAAAATCAAGATACTACTAACTTATCCAAAAACAATTTTCTTAAATAGTCTTTATATACAATAAAATGTCGAAAAGCGTAAATACGTTTTTCGTTCTCAAACTTTTTTTTAAATAATAAGAGTAAAACCACACCACTTCATCAACTAAAACAACAAAACAGCGGATCCGCCGGTGCCATCCCGGCATGCAGTAAATTTATTAGGTGTTTTCAAATTTTAATTAACACACACACTTCTCTCTGAGGATGTTGCATGGTAAATTATTCACTAGAGCCTGCTCGTTTCCCTTTACACACAGTACATTGTACAGAGACCCCATTAAGAATGGTAAGGTGATCTTTGTTATTAAGACAATAACGTTGTTATCGTCCGTTTGGTCCTTTTAAACCCCTATTCAAATTGTAGTATATGATTATACTTATTCAGATGGCAAGACTATCGTTTGCTTGTATGATGAGATTGAGTGTTGCGAGATGCAAAAGATAGAAAATAAAATAAGTATACAACTTGATACAAAAATACCGCTAATGCCGAATATGATAGATAGGGACCATCAAACTGAACAACTTTTACTACGGGACCAACTTTGAAATCACGAAAAAAAAATCAGCTGTTTCATACAAAAATGAATTACGAAAATATCAAAATGTATGAAACAGCTGATTTTTTTTTTAGCGATTTCAGAGTTGGTCCCATAGTAAAAGTTGTTCAGTTTGATGGCCCCTATCTACCATATTCGGCATTAGGGGTACTTTTGTAACACGTTGTATAGGAAAATAAACATAATATGACTACTATCTGAAAAATAATTATTTTAATGTAAACGTTTACAAATTAACGAAATACAATTCCTGAAAACTATTAAACACTTGTACTAAACCAAATCAAAAAGAAAGAAATAAAAACGGATCACATTAATTATATCACAAACTAAATCAGTACATCGAATTCCCACGCTCACAATATCCTTCTTTAACAGACAAATTCAAAGGGCATAAATGTATCGAAAATGTATTAGTACTCGAGAAGGATCGTTTGAGGAAACCCCGGAAATTCATTTGACGTTCTTTGACGTCTCCATTTAGATGTCGTTTTTTGTAGATTTCGTAATGGGCCCCTTTGTGGCTGATGAGGGTGACAAATCCAATTATAAGGTTTTACGATCCCTGATTCAATCCTGATTTGTTTGCTGGTCGGGTTAAGCGTTTTAATGGAAATTGCGATTTTGAAGTTTAAAAGTTGGATTAGTGACTAGTAATAACTATATTACTTTATTATTATTATACTAGGTGTTACAAAAATACCCCTAATGCCGAATATTTCATATAGGGACCATCAAACTGAACAACTTTTACTATGGGGCCAACTTTGAAATCGCGAAAAAAAAACAGCTGTTTTTTTTTTTTCGCGATTTCAGAGTTGGTCCCATAGTAAAAGTTGTTCAGTTTGATGGTCCCTATATACCATATTCGGCATTGGGGGTATTTTTGTAACACCTTGTATATTATACTAGTAATATATATAATATATACGAAAATTAATGAATACAGGCGTTTTAATGGAAATTGCGATTTTGGAGTTGAAAAGCTGGATTAGTGACTAGTAATACCTATATTACTTTAGGATTATTTTATATTATACTAGTAATATATATACGTAAATTGATGAACAGGCCCCTACTCAAATGGCTCTACTAAAGCTTAAATATGAGCAATAGACGATAAAATCACAAGTTGCAACCTTATGTAAATCTTTGACGACCTCCGTGGTCGAGTGGCTGTGTACACCGGTTTTCAAGGTGTCGCCATCTCTGAGGTCCCGGGTTCGATCCACGGTTGGGTCAATTTAGAAAACGAACTTTTCTAAATTGGCTCAGGTCTGGGTGTTTGAGATACAACCGTTGTCTCTGATTTTCATAACACAAGTGCTTTAGCTACTTACTTTGGAATCGGAGCAATGTATGTGATATTGTCTAATAAAAAAATAAAATATAAAAAATAAAAGAAGTTCGTTATGTAAATCACAAACTTTGATGTATTGTATGGAATTGACAAGCTTACGGCACGTAATTTTATAGTTTACTGCTTATTTTAAAACTTAGCGTTCGGTTCAAATGCATAAAATGTTGGCTATTTGAGTAGAAGAGTGTTTACGTAAATAAGTAGGTTATGGCCATGAATAAGTTACTATTTCCCAAATACTAAAACGGTCCACTACTTGAATTTGAAACTTATGAAAAATCGTAGACAGCCATAAAATTTTATTTTCGAATATGTTTATCATTGAGACTGTTTCACCTTCCCTTTCTTTTTTGGAACTGTTCTAGAAGGAAAATAATATAAATTGTGTCAATGTTAAATCCACAGTACATAATACCTTCTTCTTCGTCGTTCATCATCATTTTGTTTACAGCAATCGCATCAAAACCTGTCACATACTCCTGCGTCCATAGAGTGTTGTTTGAAAACAAAACACTCGAAGCTGCGAGACTCAACGAGAGCACTTTAGAATACGCGGGGTGAATATCAAAAACGTATAAAAGCGGGATTAACGTGCGCGGTCACTTAACAGTGAGGGTTGAATGCGGGGCTGTCGCGGAATATGTAGATTGGCGGCCTGAAAGACCCGTTTTGGAACGGACTATGAACTATGCATAGAAAGAAGTGTTATGACCAATCCACAAGAGATGAAAATAGTATTAAGGCTGCGTAGTCTGCATACTAGCGCCGCTATTGGAAAAAAATCATTGTGCTTAAATAAAGACGAAACTGTGAATTATCTCTCTGTAGTGCACTCCGTAGAAGCTTTGTGGTTCTTTTTATTGCTTAAACAATATTTTCTAGCCTATCGTTTAGTTAAATGGAGTTTTATTTTTAAAGTGGCCATTTATCGCAAATACTAAACGACAGGATAGAAAATATTGTTTAAGCGATGACAAGAACCACAAAGCTTCTACGGAGTGCACTACAGAGAGATAATTCACAATTTTGTCTTTATTTAAGCACAATGATTTTTTTCCAATGGCGGCGCTAGTGTGCAGACTACGCCCTCTTAACGGATAGGTAACGCGTACATCATTTGTTTTTACGTTTGTACGCGTGGAGTTTATTTAGGTTTTTACAACAAATATTTTTAAATAAAGTTTCGGCCAAAATATGAATGACTCATAAAGGTAACAATATTTTTCTTTTCCAAAGCTACCAAACTTTTTACCACTTTCACTCCTTTCTGGTGTCTAAAATATTTAATAGCGTATGATAGTCATTTCATACTGCCACAGTTGTCTGATTACAGCACACTTATAAAATTCCTAACCGATTACAGATCTACAGATAATACATTCATCGTAAGCATTCTCATCCGCTCGAATTTGTTTCCGAAGGCGCGGTACAGGAAAATCTTGAGGCTTACCCAGTGTCAGACCTAGGGTTACTGAAGTCCGTTCGAATGTTTTTATATTGAACTCTAATACGCTTTCATCCACTAAGGTTGCCATTGCGCAGCCACAAAGCTTTTTGTCAACGATTATCGGACCGTAAACGTTCTCTATACATTTTTAAGACATATTTTTTGTTGTTTTTGTGCGTTATTATTGAAATAAGAGTAAAACAGCGCGTATACAAAAACGTCATCTGACGTCATTTGTTTTAAATGATTGTATGGAGTGTCCGGGGCGTGTGTTTTTATGACTTCTGTCAGAAACTCATTACAGAATAGCTCTGCTAGAATAAAGCCTACACGAACGAAGTCGCGGGCGGCCGCTAGCTAGTTACCTATTACCCGCCTGCGTGCTGTTGGTGTATGTGTGTGTGTCTGATTGTGTTTGATTTTGTCCTCAATTGGAAGTACCTTTGCATGGCATAATGTTGTTTCAGTTTCCATTACCGAATGTTTGTAGATGACAAATGTTCCTAGGCATTGTGATAGCATTCGCGGAATATTAGTTATTGCTTATGAAGATATTACATAATTTACTGTAGTGTTTTGATTCATATTTGACTATTCATAATACTCAGACTAATAAAAGTCATAACAATAATAGGCGTTTTGACAATTTTTCAATTCACAAATCTTGTTCTAAAAGTTTTTATTAGCAACTTCACAAGACTTTTTTAAGTCACCCACAGAATGTTTATTATTTGAGTTAAAAAAAATCACTTTCGAAGATTTAATTATTTTTTATCACGTTACTATAAACATGAAAGACGCCTGAAGGGAATATTTCGAGCGATTTCTCTCAATCAGTTAGATACTTTGAAAAAAGACGACATTAGACGATGGCCAACGAACTGGCAAAGTCAACAGCGGAAGGCGTTATAACGAGTCGTCTCGGGTTATCGGCTGCCGGTAAATAAATATTATTCCCGTTAAAAGAGTCGGGAACGAAGAAATTACCACTGTTGCAATTTGAGTGCTATTTTAAGGGTTCCGTTCCAAAATGGTAAAAAAGAACCCTTGTGGTGCGACTCAGTCTGTCTGTCACAGCTGAAAAATAGAAAAATCTGAAATTATTTTATGTGATAGAATATGTAAGATTACAAATAAAACGATGTCTCTACATAGTAAACTTTTTCAATGATGGTACGGAACCCTCGGTGCGCGAGTCCGACTCGCTCTTGACTGTTTTTTGAGCAGGTTTGCACAAGCAATTGAGCGAGTAGCTGTGGTACCTATATTGACGGTCAATATTTTTGTATATTTTATTCATACGACGCTACATTTTAGTTATATTTCATTTTCATTACAAAAAGAATGAAGTTGTAAACTTTTTTACGCACTGTAATTTATCATATAACGCTTCGCTTATTTTTCATCCGTTCGAGTACATCCAAAAGGCTTTTGAAGTAGACCTTTATAATTAACTTTAAATTGCGAAAGGTTAAAGCAAACATTCCGGAGTAATAGAGACGACACAAAAAGGTGACATGACGGGAGACCAGATCAAATTCCAATTTTGTCCTCACACACGTGCCATAATTTAATTTCGACGGCTTTAATACAGATTTAAATTTCAGACGTACATGGGGACATTATTAATTCCGGGGAACTTACAAAGCGCGGCAGGCGACCACTTTAGTAGTAAACCTCATATTTCGCATTTTGAGGGACGTATGGGGCGTATATGACCACAGTGTGAGTCAGAGGGTTTAGGTAATTAGCTTTTATTTGTCTATGGAATGGTAGGTAAAGTGGTTAACGTATATTGATTAAGTCATCAACGCCCGAGCGGCCGCATGCGGCCGAATAAAAATAGAATATCTATTGTGTTGAGACACAATAGATATTCTATTTTTATTCAGAAAATGAGTTTTCCGGGCGTTGAAGGGTTAAGGGCTTGTACACAAAACTGCGATGCGACGTCGTGCGAGCTCGCAGGTTTTTGCGATGCGACGTCACATCTTAGTTTTGTGTACGAGCACTAATTTCTACTTAATTTGGTTATATTAAAGTGTTATAAAAGTTGAGATTATTTACTTTACACTCATCGATTTAATTTACTAAGGGCAAATTGCACCATTATTTAAATATTGTTAAAGTGCCATTTAAAAACAATTTTCATGTTGATTAGCTGAATTGTGTTTAAGTGGTACTTAAGCAATATTTAAAAGTGGTGCAAGTCGGGGTAAACGATTTATATCTGTGTACACCTACTTACTAAATGAAACTCTTGAAATGCAAACAAAATTCTTTTTTACAAATGTCAAACATGTTTTTTTTTATTTCAACTATGTTTAAGGCGTGTTTACGTTGCGCTCGTCATTACATTTAAGAAAATAAGCTATTATGAAAGATTCATCAAAAGCTGAATTAAATCTTGATTATTTTCTAATTAAAACAGCCTATTATCTGAACATAAGAACACGATCCTTCATAAACAAGAACAAGTACATAAAAAATGTGACGTTTATTGAACAAAACACTCAAATTAATTGGAAATATTATAATAAAAGCGTACTTATTTGATAATATACTAGTTAGAAAAAAATCTACTCGCCACCAGATAATTTCTCAGGTGGGTGGTCATGATATGGTGGCGAGTCGATTTTTTTCTAATATATTATTTATTATAAATACAATATAAAAAACAGTAGTATTACTAAAATATAAAAATAGCATTGTACTTAAATGCTAAAAACCCCAAATTCAAAAAGCGTATTTTTCCTATCCATTGGTTTACAGCAAACTTTATGTCATATCTTATATTCGGTGTGTAGGTGTAGAAACTCATGACACAGGTGGCTCGGTGAAAAGGCGCGGGTTAACTTTGTAATTCAAATCCAACGGCGAACAGCACCGTTAAGGCGATGCCGCTATATTTAAATTCAGAATATTAGATTGGCTAAAATATTATACCGAAGAACGGGAAATTTTTGCGAGTTCACCGTGCGCCAAACTTTCGCTCCCTTTCGGTGATGAAAATTTCTCTTGCTTAGGTATTGGCCCTTTTTTTTATTCCACATTGTTAATTAATAAAGAAATAATAACACTGCTCCGATTCCAAAGTAAGTAGCAAAAGCACCTGTGTTATGGAAATCGCAGACAACGGTGGTATCACAAACACCCAGACCTGAGCCAATATAGAAAAGTTCGTTTTCTAAATTGACCCAACCGGGGATCAAACCCGGGACCTCATAGATGGCGACACCTTGAAAACCTGCGTACAAAGCCACTCGACCACGGAAGTCGTCAAATGTTAATATACCTAATACCAAAGATTTCTATGTGTACACTACACTAGACAGGCTGTACCGAAAATTGCTCATTAAGTTACGGTGCATTCACTGCAACTCCTTTAGTCTATTGCGAGCGACCGATAGGAACAGTTGATGCGCCGCGAAGGTTGGTTGTGACACAATTTTAATTTTGAACAGCTCGTCTATGTAATTGAAGTAATTGCCTAATACCGATTATGTTGCATTAAACTATGGCTTATAAGGAAGTGGTGTCCTTATAATGTTTTTAGAAAAGCCACATGAATCTTTATATTTCAGACTTCAAAGCTTATAGACAGCTTTGAAAAGAAAATACGATTACTCAAAACTGTATACAGTGCTTTATGTAGCAGTTATCTCATGAATAATTAGGTCATAATCGATCGATATAATGTCAAGCAAGCATGGATCGGATAAATTATATTAGATATGACCTAAATAGTTTGTCAGATAAATCAATAATTCGTAGTTAATGATTAAATTTTTATAAGTGTCGAGAGTTAAGGGGTTAATCGGACACAAGTTAAGGGGAGTATTAAAGTTGAAGACTTTAACATAATTTTAAGTCACAATTACACAAGTCTTGCTTAAATTAAATCCGGCTAATGCGCGATGTCAAAAGTTTACAAGAAATCACTCTCGACATACCTTTCCAGTATGAATAATGTATGAGATCGTTCGGATTAAAGTGTGATTGTACGAATAAGGGTTTCAATATCCCGAAAGCTCCAGTCTTAAGTAATTATGAGATATTCGAGATAACAATATGCGTAGGCATATGAGAACACGCTTAATTCGTGTATTCATGTTAATTTAGCTTGAAATAATGTTTATCTTGGAACAATTAAAAATGGAAACCACAAACTTAGATTGTGGCTAATGAAAATGTCTAAAAGATTAAATTTATTGTAATTTGATTAGATATATAAAATATAGGTAATCTACAATGTGTACGCCAAGCCTGCATAGAGTTAAAAAATGCGATCTTTTTTCAACACAAACACAATGTTTTCCCCGATATTGTAATATTGCCTTAACTTGGCTCACGGCCGACATTTCACAGCCAACCTTTCTTGAATGCAAAATAGGTGAAATATTAAACTTAGAGGTAACAAGAAAAACACATTTGCGCCTGAAAAGATTTCATGGCGGCTGAATGGATGCGATCATTATAATAATGGGAATTTTCCAAAGTTATTGTCTGTTAGTATAATTTGTATTTATCGTTTTACTTTTTTTTTGCTTCCTGTATCGATGTTTGCTTATTGATTTTATAAAAGTGTTACCTGGATTTAGGCATTTGATCAGTTTTTATTTATTTATTTTATTTATTTATTTATTATTAAGGGAAACAAACAGCTGCTTTTACACAGGATGACATGTATGAATAACAATGCAATAGCCAATACAGTTTCCACAATTAGCATTAGCAGACATGCAACAGTATTGAACTATTATTCGACTTATTTATAGTTATACTTAACTTACTTAAAAAAGAAAATACAATAAGTGATACAAATATCGATGTACCTACATATAATTAAGCGACTTAATATATTTTTATATATTTGTGGTTTTTATGTGCCCTTAGCAGACCTAAAGCTGGCTATGGGTTTCGATATCGTAATACCCAAAACACAAAACTTTCAGAGAACAAGAAAAATACATTGGCAGTGGAAAATTTTCGGTAGGCCGGGTTGACCCGACAACCGTTTATTAGCAATTTTAAAGACGATGAAGTCGTTATTGGACTCGGTTCAGGTTCAAATCGCAGTGAGTGCAAAAACTCATTACGGTGAAAGGGTTGGTATGATTCCGATGTTGTAATGTTACAATTCAGTGTTTCCAATTTCTTTGTAAAGTTGAATCGCCTGTTCGTTCCACCGTGTTATACGAGATAAGACTGATAAGTTTCCGAAACGACAAACTTAAAAAAATATACGAAAAAAAGAATCACGACGGCGACGGCACCTCAGACTATACATGTTGACCTTGAGACCGCCTTTATGCCCTACGTAATAAAAGCTGTTTTTGCAGTTTAACTGTATAACCTGACGGGCTGTCGTGTATCGATTGGTTGCTATTTTATTCATTCCATTTTTGTCTTGTATATTGTCTGTTCGGATTAATATTAACAAATCAATATCAAGGTAATAAATTGATCTAATTTTCTGTGTGAGTAGACCATCGATAAAGATCCTTTTTTGGGTAGGTATGTGCAGGTTGCCATAGAAAAGATTAGTAACAGGCATTATTGGTCTTTAGTTGTACTGACATTAATCATTTACTATTTCTTTAGATGAATGTTTGTTGCCTTAAATAAATAGAAAGATTTGGCGGATGATAGGTTTCGAAGTTGCACTTAAAGCCCAAAAAGTTCCTTAAAGTGATATTACGTCAAACGCACAACACACATCAGAATCTAAACAAGTTATTTTGTCGATGATATCTCGCTGGGCGTCGTCCACTGCGGAGTTTAGTCGACACCGCGCACGTTATTGGATCGGTCGCGATTAATTGAATCGACCACGTTGCCAATTTTCTCGGTTCAACAGTTGCTTTTCAGGATTGTTCGCTTTTCATGGAAGTTCTCGTGTATTTCTTGAGAAAAATATATTTTGCTTGATGATAGTATTTCGGCAATACTGTTAAAAGTTACTTAAATACTGATAACTGTCAGCTATGGACGTAATAACTTACATCCTTTATCCAAAATTAAGCATAGTGTAAAGTAATTTACTTTGTTTACTTAGTGTACGTACGCAAATAAATATTTATTAATAATATACTTACTTGTATTTAAGTAACTTACTGACTAACTTCTCTATTAATAGTGTCAATTTTAAGTCAATTTCAAACAAATTTATCCATTTACTAAAACTAAATGCTCACTGAGTATTCATTACGTGCATCTCACGTGATTCTTTGTTTCTGAATGGATCAAGAACCCTATTTTTGAAATTGGCGTCGAGCGCTCTTTACTCATTTTCAGTCAACAGCCGTGCTGCCAAATGTGTTTCAATTAAAAAAAAATCAAAATGAGTAGTAAAGAGCGACTCGACGCCAGCCGAATGATCGTCGAATGATTTCAAAAATAGGACCCCATATCTCGATCTGATATATCATTCGAATAATGATCAATTTAGTGAACCTGCATATTTCATTCCTAGTACCCGAGTGATTTATCGGTATGAATCGACGATCGTCTCGCGCGAACTATCGCGATAATCGATATCCCAGATTCACTTTTATTGCGGATCTGCTGCGATTCGTGACAATTGGCGCAGTTGCAACTTTCCACGATATGAATTTTAGGGCCACAGCAGACACGATACTTTCTGCTCTCTGCGTTCAGTGGCAGTCGCTTAAACGCGTTTTGGCAACTTACCTATGCTGCGTTCAGTAGCGGTATCAAAAACACGTCCAATTGTAGTTGCCACCGGCGTTCAAACGTTTGCGGGTTGTAGAGTTTAGTCGCTGTTGAGAGCAACTCGAAATGATCTTAGTTTTAAGTGCGCGGTTTGGATCTTTTGGCCGCTGCAAATTCTTCATATCATACAATATGATTTTCTTAGCTATGCGTTATCGAGTAGTAGAGAGCGATTTCTCAACTAGTTGAAATTTAATTTACCTACCCATTGAATGTAAACTTTGTTAATTATTGTAATGGAAAATGACGTCACTTTAAATGCTGATCTCATTTTTCAAATTTTGACGACTCTGTATGATATATACAGGGAGAAAAAAGCAGTCCTTGACGAGTTTCTTGCCGGCTCTTCTCGTTACAAGGTCTCCCGCTTAGGGTTTGCGAACCGATGGCGTAGCTTCTTTGACATTCACAAGTGCTTGTAACAGCCTAGACTGAATAAATGAGTTTTGAATTTTGAATTTTGCATCTAGCTTCCAAAAAGCAGCTACAACATCGATCACCGATATTAATAGTATCGTGTTTGCTGTGGCCTTTAGACGTCCTTAGCTTTAAAGTTTACGTCACTATTTTTACATTATAATAAAGTGGAGTCACCGCGTCTAGTGAAAAGACTCCCCGCTTCAAGGATAATATAAATTTTACTTTGTAAGGCAAAGCTTTGAGAGTGGTATTTCATCATAAAAATCCTGAGGTTCTCTAGTTTATGATAAAAATAAAGATAGTTTATTCAAATTACTTTTATGGAAAGGAACTGCAATGCAAAGGTGATTATTCTTTGTCTTTGCAATTATATATACTCGCAAGTAAATTGACAAATCTTGATCGGATTTTATAGAATTGTTCGCTTCAGTCTTTTGTCAGATTTCCCTTCTCTGTGCTGTACAAATAAACTTGTAGTCTTCATCACAACCTTACCATCAAAGCATTTTTAAGTAGAAACTTTATCTTTGTCGCTGTAAATTTAGGTGTCAAGATCTCTATTAATTTTATCATCCCATCAATTCCCATTTTTAACGAAAAGACCAATGATTTAAATTTATATCCTCGTCCAAGGCATCAGGAAATTGCCCCACTCGGCGCCAGTCACGCGTGACTTTATTTTGACGCGGGCGCTAGTGTGCCGCCTCCGAAATTAATGGAAGTCAGGGGGGCGAAACACTTTAACCGAATTGATCGTCATCCTCACGCCATATAACATTGAGAATTTTACCCGTTTCGACGTAAATCAGTATATTCATTAAATATCTGGTAATTGTGGAATGTTTCTTTACTCCAGCTCGGATGATTAACAGATTAGAAACAAGCAGTAGTTTACGATCATGTAAAGAATTTACAGCTGTAGTATGAATAGGAGTTGTTACAATCGAAATATACTGCGATTCTCAATGCAATTTCACTGTCAAACTTCGAAACTGCATAAAGATTGTAGTACTTACTTTAATATAAAATTCATAGCAGTACCTAACCGATTTTCTGACAGATGCCATTTATCCATTAGGCTTCCCGCCCACGAGTGATTAATCGCTGAGCGATTATTTTTTTCAGAATAGAACATACACGGCCTTACCACAAAAGATTTTAAGACACTGTTCAACAAGTGTTTAACTTAGACACTGTTTGAATGTGATGTTGTTACTTTTTTGACAATATGATTTGAAAGAGACAGTATCACATTTAAACAGTGTCTAAATTAAATCGTGTTTTAAAATATTTTGTGGTAAGGTCGACAGAGTTCAATACGTAAACGTCCATGAGCTACAAAAAGTAGCTCGGCGACTAATCGCCCGCGAAATGACACTGGCACAAAGGGTTTACTTAGCCAGCGATAAAAAACACCGCGATTATCGCAGCGATTAACGCCGCGATAATCGCAGCTACAGAAACGCTACGCTCGTGGGCGGTCACTAGGTAAAATAGTCACTAGTCATATATGTGATAGACAACGCTTCCGCCGTGACAAAATAAGGGCATAGCTGAGCTCAGCTATGCATGCAGTATTGTAGCTACAATACTCTAGGTCTACTATTACTATATCACTCTGCTATTACTATATACTATAACTATTTGTTTAATGTTTAACTAAATAACATTTATTGTTCTTCGCTAGTTCTGCTGTATGTATAGTATGTGGTCCAAAAATTACTGCCCATCTATCTATGTTAATTAACTTCATTAGGTAGAAATTAATGAATGTGTATTAACTGATAAGTTGGATAATCAATCAGTGTTATAATAACGCAAGAGTTTGCGTTAACAAACACGTAAAGAACTTTCTGCAACACCAGTTATACCCGGGCGCTTTAAACTTGTTAGAGGGAGGCGGCTTCGCCAAATTGATGGAATTTTCGTTGCGTCATGGCAACACCGAGCCGCTTACTACCAAAATGTTGTTATGCAATCATTTAAAACTTTTCATAGTTCATATAATAGGGTTAATTAATAGTAATATAATAGTATAGACGACTACGATATAGTACGACTTCCATGGTCGAGTGGCTTTGTACACCGGTTTTAAAGGTGTCGCCATCTCTGAGGTCCCGGGTTCGATCCCCGGTTGGGTCAATTTAGAAAACGAACTTTTCTATATTGGCTCAGGTCTGGGTGTTTGTGATACCACCGTTGTCTCCGATTTCCATAACACAAGTGCTTTTGCTACTTATTTTGGAATCGGAGCAATGTATGTGATGTTGTCAAATATTTATTTAATATTTATAATATTTTCAGGCTTATCTAGAATTTAACAAATCCAAACATAACTCTCTCAATCATTTTAGATTTGAGAACTTCGACAAGGATTTAGTGTTCGTGGAAATATTAAGCCAGAAAACGGTGTCGGTAAATATTAACATAAAGCGACCAATATATCAAACTTTTTTAAGTGATTAATTAAAATGCTAGTCCTAAAATGTAAGTAAAGTACTCATAAATAGGTTTTAAATCAAAGAAAATATTATGAAATATGAAATAATTGCAAAATTGATTTAGGTCAATTTCAATAGGCCATGTGAAAACCATATTGTTGTCTGATAATCTGTACTGATTCATGTTTTTGAAAATTCATATAGGACTAATTTTGTCTTTGTCAAATTTTAGCTTATGAAATCTTTGTATTACTTCATACCGTGGAATAAATAAGTATTAAGACATTTTTCATCAAAGTCGAAAACAATGCGGGCCCACATACCCTAATAGCCCCAGCCTTCGAATTTTAAAACCCTCTTTCAAACCCTGTTGCAAAGAAAAATATATAAATTTTTAACAATTTCAAGTTGACATTTGTAATCCCTGAGATATCCAGCTGTGACAGACGAACGGACGACGGACGCTTGTGTCATTTTTTGAAATAGTTAAAATATGGTTTTTCCACATATCTCCACCATTTTGTAAAAAATCGAAAAACTGAGTCGACAAAGAAAATATATTTAATCGAACCTGCTCACAAAATTTCACGAGAACCGGTTGAGAAATGCGACCTATAGAGCATAACAAACGGACAGCTGGACACCGGAAGGACATACGAAAGCATTTTGCCCAAGCTGAAACGGACACGCTTCGCTCGCGCTTCGCGCTCGCTCGGTCAATAAAGTCTGTTTCATGTTTTAATCCTGATTTCGTGTGAAGATTTTCGTACTATTTTAGTCCACAATAGGAAGTGCCTTTTGTGTTTGAATTAAAGTTAATCAACTAAAACACGATTAACGACAAAGCCAATTTACTAGAGGTTCCGACTTAAAGTTTGTGTTCGTTTTAACACATGTTCGTTTTTACGGCTCAATCTAACAGGTTCAAACTTGTGGGTAATAAAAAACAAAATAGAGCATTGGTGTAGGCTTTCCATGGTCACTATGAGGCAGTATTTACACGGGTTGATTTGGCAGGCGATTTTAGTCAATTAGTGCACCTCATTGAAATTAGATCAGCGATTAGATTTTACAAGCGATTATCATCAAAAAACGCTAATTGATTAAAATCGCTTGCAAAGTAAGCTGTCAGAGTCGACTCGTGTAAATACCACATAACTTGTCCGTCGAGCTTGCTCGTCTTTGTGCGGATACTCACTATTATCGTTACTTTAAATTAAATGAGACGTCTTAAAATAAAAATGAAAATGTTCTGAATGGTGCCTTCCTTGCAAACCCATGTTCACGGCTCAGATCTCAGATATCCTTGATTAATGATTCAAAGATAAGTTCCCCGAAACTTTAAATCAATTATTTATTCCCGTATCCCGATAATCTCCACATCTCGACTTAATTGTTAAGTCAACCATCTCAATCATCAATCACACAGTTTCCGACTCTAATCCCTTGAATCAACGTTGCAACTCGCTTATCTGATAATGTCAATCAGGAACAAAGAGGAATCGCCGTCTTTGCCTCGGACAGGAGATGTGTTGACGCACTGACAGACAGACGGATTACCTTCCACACTGACAAATGTTACCCTTCCAAAAAAGAGAATAATGAACTTTAAATCGAATGGGTAAAGTAGGAAATTCCTTGAGAGAAAATGACAGTGAAGTATTAGATTCTGCAGGGATTTAAGAGCGGTATTCTTTATTCATATGTCAAACAAGAATTCGAATGTATTACAGAATGTTTTTTGCGTAATCCATGGATTATTAGATAGGTACGGGTTCGAAGGCTTTAGAGAAGAAGAAGCAAGTTTTGCAATAATACATATAATGTCAATCTAGAGCCCCGTTTATTTTTTGCTGTGGGGATTGAATGCCTCAAATAATAACACTAACATTGTTTGTTGGTAAGTTCAATATTAACTGTTTTCGATAATCGAGTTAACCAACCACTAACAATACAACAATAAATGAAATTATAGTAAATTTTCTGAAACAGTTATCTTTGATTTCCATATTCTTCAGTTTAAACGTGTAAATTAATGCTTGGCAGCCACAAAGTTATCATATCAGCCGCACGACACCCACTGCTGGGTATAGGCCTCCCCCAAGGGTTTCCACAACGATCGATCCTGCGCTGTCCGCATCCAGCGGCTTCCCGCGACCTTCACCAACGCGGTCCCAATTCCAGATCCTTTCCGCCCCTAAGTACCAAACGTTATGGTAGTTACCAAATAATATACTAGAAAAAATACGACTCACACCAGATCATGTTCTCGGACGGGAATCGAACCCGCGACCTTTGAATATCCGGGCCAATGCTCTGTGACTCGGTAGCATTGGACCGGATATCCAAAGGTCGCGGGTATTATATAAAAATAGCATTGTAAATGCACAAAAATCAAAATTTAAAAATTATGGTAGTTATCAAAAATTTTTACTTTTTAAACATGTTTAAGAACCTGCTCTGATGAATTTGAATGCAAAAAAACCGCATCGAAATCGACCCAGTAGTTTCCGAGGAAAATGGTTACAGAAACATACAAACACACAACCTTTAACCCCAAACGTATGTACCGACTCCGTTCCGTTCCGTCGTCGTGGGTAAAAATACCAAATTGCAACCAGCGGTTAGCTTACATTAACTCAACTATGATAACTGTATGCACAGGATTCTTTACCTGCAGGGGACTGCGTTATTTGCATTGCTAATTACTTCGTTGGACTCTGTACACGGTGTCATTTTCCCTTTTTTGATACGCGAGCTTTATGATACTCTTTTTAATTTAAAAATGACATTACGTACTTGCGAGATAAACAATTTTAGACGGGGAATTTGCTTAATATTTTTTCCGTAATTTTGGAAGCTGGATTCTTTTAGAAAATTATTTGCCCATAAATTTATCTACCTAGTCATCTAATCGGCCATTTGAGTGATAAAAAAATTGATTAAGGGCTGATTTTTAAATCCTCATGTAACAGGGGAAGATTACGTAACTCTGTTTCTAACAATTCTTTATTGAAATCGATTGAAACTGCAGTTACATTGCTGCTTTAAGTAAGATAGTTGTCACATTTGTTCTTACTAAAACAGTAAAGTAACTACGATTTCTGTCAGAGTTAATTGCAACAAAGTTACATAATCGGTGGGCAGATATCAGTCAGTTTAATTAATAACCAAATAAAATATATCATTCAAAAAATGTGGCAGATAAATGTATGTCATTAAGCATTTCCAATGTGGCGGTATAATAATTATGTTATGTAAAGCTTTATCTAGGCATTGTAAAATCAGCCCTAAAATTAATATTTTGGATACCTAACAGTCAAAATACTTATAATAAATAGGTCTTACTTATAATAATAACTTCAAACTATTTGTTTTACCTACATAAATACATTGTTGATTGTTTAAATTTGACTAGCTTTTACTTCTTTGTGTAGCGTTGCTTTTCTTTTAGTAAACAAATGCGGTAACCATATTTTATTTGCTATAATATGTATTTCCACTCTTCTACGTTTCTCTCGCTATGTTAACTTATGATTTATAGTACATCACACATATCGCTCTCGCATTAACCGTTGCCCCTAAAAGGCTAAACCATATCGTAGAAGGAGAATTATTATAAATCTTATGGCATTACCATGGAACGACTTGGGGAACTTTGCTCTTCGGTTGGTAAGTGGGCTCTAACTCATGGGGCCGGTACTTTTTGTTTACGATGCGATTTCGGCCATATTGTCGAATAGATAATGTTTGGATTTCTTGATCCTTTTGCTTTTCTTTGCTTTTTTCTTTCAGTGTTTATAAACTTTTTTTGTTAACTTTTGTAGTTTAAAATTTTGAGATTTTAGAATTCACAATGCTATTTTTATATAATACTAAATAATAAACTAGACAAAATACGACTCGCACCAGATCATGTTCTCGGACGGAAATCGAACCCGCGACCTTTGGATATCCGGTCCAATGCTCTGACCGCTGAGCTACCGAGTCACTAGTGGGAACGTCGAATTTCTTCTAGTATATCAACTCTTACGCTGCAAGCCAGCGCCATCTCTTTTGTATTTTATAAAATACATATCTGTGTAAGACAACATGTTTACAAGACAAAGTAATCAAAATTCTCTTACATTTGCAAGTTTGTTAATCACTCAATTTTAAATTAATGATAGGTATTTTAAAGTAAAAAGACAAAACATAAATTATTGTTCATCACCATTATGTCCTTTGGTAAGTTATCAACATTGCAACGCATGTGGGTTACCTTCGGTTAATTTGAAAAAACAAAACAACCCTTTCAAAAGGTAAACAAATAAAAGCGATGTTAATATACAAATTAAAAACAAAGTTTTAGTAATATTCACAGCTCGAAACTTGTAAAAACCACAAACGAACCGTAAAAATACTTCGAGAAGTTGGAAGCTAAAAGAAAAACTTTTCATTTCACCCAGTTTCTAACCAACTACCCATATTATTTTTGCGAGTATTATTTGAGAAGAACTTATTCTTAGCATGAGAAGTTTAAACAGATAATTATAGGTATTGTAAACAAACGAAAATGCAATATATTTTAATAAGAGATATTTAATTTTATTTAAAAATCTTTATTGTACTACAAACTTAAGTACAAAAGGTGGACTTAATACTAATAGCATTTTCTGCCAGCCAACCTTTTGGAAACAGAGAAACCATGATTGCGGTACAAATAACACAAAATTAATAAATACAAATATAATATAAAATACAATACACAAAATACATAAATATATACCTATATCAATATTTATTAAATATCTATGAAGGAGAAGGATACAGAGATGACAATGAGTTCCACACTATGAGCTTTCTAAAAGAAGAGAGTTAACTTTCTTTTTAGAGGAAAGTTTGAGAGATAGAGAGATTGTTTGTTAGATAGAGTTGTCTGATAGAGTCAGGGGGGAGAAGGAGGAGATATATTTTTTGTTAAATATAAGTAATGCAATACGTACAAAATTAAAATTTAGCAGCGTTTCAGGAAAAAATAGATAAAATGTAGCAAAAAATATAATAGATATACATTCCATATTTTTAGCAAAATTTTAAAAGGCTTGAAGTTTTTAAGCAGAGTCGGAGCAAATCTGTAGCATGAAGGAATACGAACCTACAGTTTAATTTCAACCTGTTTCAGACTTCGCGAAATTTCTGCATCACTTTGAAAACATTTTCAGTTTTAACGAACTCAACAAAATATCAAGCGTTGTTAAAAAAAACAGTTCCTGGATTTCATACTGGATTTACGACTATACCATAACTTGAAAGAACTTGATAAAGCTTTGTTTTGGAGTTGCGTTTATTAAAAATCAAATCACCGTAAATCAAAGTGCTTTATTACAACAGTAAATAAAATAAAGATATAGCACATCGTTAATCTGACTATCTCCTTACTCTCGGAAAATATGTCTCAAAAAACACGACTCAATCAAACACAATCAGCTCATCCGTCAACTGTTACTTATTAGCTTACAAATATTTACTTTGGCGACGTGAAAATGGTAGGGGTCTTGATTGATGGGAGTCGTCAACTATTTTAGGTGAGTCGCTTCTGAAAAATAACACTGGCCGTTGAAAGGTAGACGCAGAACACTCAACCAGATGTGACTCAATTTTCTGAGACTTCAAAAAATTATTATAAATTCCATTTTACCGACTTTTCATTGTCTGTACACGTAAGTCCGGTGTGGAACTCACTTGTAAGAGGTAGCTCTCAGAAATTCAAAGATCGATCAAGTTTAAAATTATTATCTAACTTTTACTTAACATTGTTATTATTTATTTATTCCCCAAAGTAATAAACACGTAGTAATTAATCGCTCAGTATCCAATATAATGTTTTATCCGATTATTGTTTATCAGACACATTAATCTTATCAAATATCTACATTATTAATAAATTGTCTGGTATTTATTTTTAGGGACGAAATTCTAAGCGACAGACGACACTAATTGGGAATCCTCTACGTTTCTCTAATTAGAGACATATTGAGACTTACCTTTAGACTTGTGTGTATCTATGCTTATAAAAAACGGACGTAAATGTGCTTTCACGGGATTCAGTGAATTCCAATCTACTTGGCTAACAAATAAATAGCTAAAAAAGAAGTTTGTTTTTTCAGTAACTTTTTAACCTTTCTCCCTCTCCCTGGTGATACGTGGTGAAGTTTTAGACTAACCCCCTTTCCCCTCCCCCCAAGATCACGTGTATTTTAAAACTGTCCAGGCAAACATTAAGGTCAGGTTGTTTCGATTTAAAAAAAATACACATGCTATATCACTAGTTCCCCGCTCCCTCCTCCTTTGTGATATTTAGTGATTTTTTCCGAATCCCTTCCTCCTCTTTCGAGCCTCACGGATGAATGGATGACCCCAAGGTAGTGTTATCCGAAATCTGTAACTTATGTTACTGTGTTTCAATGGCGAAGGTTCCATACACGCGGTTTCCCATCGGCTTACCTTTTGGAAATCCCACCCCACTGATCTACTATGCAGATCATAATTTTTTTGTAGGACGGCTTACCTTCGCCATAATTTCACCCCTCGCCACAGTGTATACAAAAAAAACATACTCTATCTCGAAATATTTTATCAAGAAATAGTGCTAAAAACTCACTGACACTATTTTTATAAAAAGTTTAGTCACGCGAGAATATAGTTTCTTTCAACCCCCCTAGCATGACCACCGAAACACGATGTATATATATATATATATATTTATAGCGTGATATAGTGTTATATCGACACTCAAGTGTCAAAATCCATTGTCTTTTGACAGTTAAAGGGGATAAATCGCTATATCATATCGCGTTTCATTGGTGATATGTCGACAAGCGAAGTAAGACTCGTATGATGGAATAATAATTTCTCCTATATCACGAGATCGAAGACTGATCAACTATGATCGAAGATCTAATAAGTTATTACAAATAAAAACAAACTAAAATTTTTAAATTTTGAGATTTTAGCATTCACAATGCTATTTTTATATTAACTAAAATTACCATTTAATAGAACAGTGTTTAGACCAGAGAATTTAAATAAGCTTTCTATAAAAACATGCCTCTCTCAACACAACAAATGACTTAAAATACACACGAATGGCTACAGAGTAACTACAATGGCGTCACCTACGAAAACTTTTGTGTAAGACCTCTCGATTCACCAAAGAAAAAATAATAAAACAAATGACCAACGAATCTGTACTGAAAATACAAAATAGGAGCGCAAGCTTTGAGAACACTCTAGGGTAAACGGCACAAAAAGTGTACGTCAAGAACCGACAAAGGTAGCAAAATATTGTTGGAAAGCTCTTTTGATCTTCGAGTGTATGGAAATATTGGAGTCCGTGCCAACTGGAGTGTGTGAACTCAGTTTCCATTGTGGACGGGAAACGTAAACGTTTACAAATCTTTGTTTTCAATTTGGATTTATAGACCGTTTCAAAAGTGGTAGTTAGGTAATAATGTAATTGGTAATTAAAATATTAAATTCTCGTAATTTCACTTATGAATAACGGTTGTAATATGTGCGGCAGCCGTAGCAGACGAGATTGCGAAGAAAAAGGTTAGCTAGAATCCAATAGCATAAGATAAGAAATTTCAGTACCACATCAAATGACAAAAGTATGTAAATATCCGCAATTTCCAGGATCATTGTTAGAACATAAACGAACTTAATACCCACACATTTAAATTGTGGGTATAGCTAGCGGAATGCCTGTAGTTATAAATAACTACAACATTCTGAACAAATCGCATCAATCATTTAGTCCATAACTAAGCAAAGCTTATACTGTGGTAACTAAATAACGGATGGAAGTACGCACGACAGCACGGTAAGTTAAACAGTTAAACTCAAGGTCAACATGTATAGTCTGACGTGCCGTTGACTGTACATAAATAAGAATATAAATATCAGGAAAAATGCTTATACTGACACAAACATTCAATCCTTAAACAGGATTCGAATCCAAGTCATTTGGCTCTAAAGACAGGATCACTGCCATAGCAGTCATCAAAGGCAGTTAAAAGCACTCCAAGGCTTCAAAAACAAGCCAAAAGAGCGAGACATACAATTTCGACTCAATAAATTACAGTAGAAACTAAAAAAATGTCTACGTCGTCCTAATAAATTATAGTAATGCTTCGTATTGTAAATTGATTACTCTGAGAAAAAAAGTTTGTTCTAGACTTAATTATTTCTTTGTGCAAATGTACCTTTTAGCTAAGGCGTCTGGTAAGCTTAAAAAATGACATTGTACATTGTTATTTAACCTTTAATAAATTCAGATTCTGCAAACAATTTGTTTTTGTATTTTACATTTTGTTATGAATGGTCTAGTAAGCAATTTATATACATATTAGACTGAATACGATGTAATTGTACACCTTTTAAAATAAAATTTATTTATTTATTTCAGTGATCCCTGAGGAGCTTTTCCATGTCACTGTTCAAACTTACACGAGTTTTAGAATCCGAAAAAAGTGTTTTATTTCTAATGAACCTTACAAGATAGGTAGAGCTGGTCTGATGATGGAGTCGGGAGGTGGCCATAGGAGTTCTTAAACTAAACAAGATAAACCAGTCGGTAGATTGAAGATGAATTTAAATTTTCCATGGATCCACCGTGGATTGATGAGGAATACAAATTATCCAGGATCCATAGTCACAGACATAATCCCCAGCCAGGATCCTTTGATCCACAAGTGGATCCTGGCTGTGGATTCAAGTGAACTGAGGGTAATTTTCAAAGACTTTTCTGGCAATGATCACATTTTTCACGCAATACAAAACCTAATATTGTTAAGTGAAATTCTATTATCTATAACATCGCGATTTTTCCTGGGATCTTATAAGCTACCTTTTAAAACTAGTTTAATCGATTCAAGAACGAGACTGGTTAGAAGTCAACCCCTCGATTGCTACTAATCCTTCAATCAAAAATATCCTAGATAACGCTTCACGAACTAAAACAGCACGCAACTCTCTCGATTATACTTCAATTTGCGTTATGGTATGTCTTCACCGAGTCGCTTTAACTTTCATTTCAACTTGCGTCAAACGCATGCGATATTGTTTGCCTCCAAACCATGCGCCTTCACGTTCAACTTTCTGCTATACAAATTAGTCGTTTTAGAACATAGGGTATGTGCTGTTGCATGCCTCTGTTGAAAGCGCAAGAGAAAAAGGAAACCGCACGATCAACGTGCGCCATTGAGGCATGCGTCAAATGAATGTGAAAGGAAACGGGAAAACGACTGTGTGAAGACACACCTCAGACCTCTCTCACTGGGTATATTCGCGTGTAATGTAACAGTTTAGACAACAACAGTTTGACAGTTCAGCTCTGTAATGTAACATTCGGGCGTTACATCCTTGAGTAAGGAAAACCGGGCATAACAGTGCGCAACCTGTAACGATACAGTTTGTAATAACAAAGTGACCTGTATTATGGTCCATCTTGCACTACAGGATAATGATTCGTCAGTTGGTAAAATAATGATCAAAAACAAATCCTGGATTATTACATACAAGCGAATGCCCAGTGAGGGAGAGGGTCTACAATTTACTGTAGAGCAAACTCTTTAAATTTAAGAAGAAAGGAAGTAAAATTTCGCCACTTGAGAGCACCGTATAGAATAATAAACTGCAACAGTCCCGCTTTATTTAATGTTGGTAGATTTCTCTGCAATTTTCATCCCGATATTTCTTCGCGGGTAGAACAAAGGGGTAGTACTGGATAACCGCACGTTTAATGAGCTTCTTCTATCTACGTCGAGCACTTCTTGATAGTGGTATATTGCTCAGCGTAATGGCGCAGCGTAACAAGACTTGCCATGTCTTATTTCAATGAAAATGGTTAACGACTTCTTGTCAACAATTGAAAAATATTTTTGGATTAAAAATAACTGTTTTGAAGATTACCTTTGTTGTAAAATAAAAAACGATATTAAAGTAAACTAATGAATTTATTGGTAAAAATATACAATGAAAAAGTACGTCCAATGACCAAAACAAAACTAAACAAAAATATGAATTGAAAGAAAGACTACATGTTTCCAAAATTATTGTTTTTAACTATAAATAAGTACGCAACAATATCACTGTCCCATTTCAGAAAATAATTTTGGATTTTTGTTATTATTTAGTTAGTTATAGATTTCAGAACGAAGATGGAAATAGAGACTGGTTGGGCTGGCAATACCGATGATCAACCATTGGATTCAACGCATGCCACGTCCAATGGTTGATCATGGAGTAAAAAAAATCTTGCGATGAAAATATTTTTTTACCCTGTGGTGACGTGCTTCATGGTGCGTTGTGTTGCTTTGTGCTAAGATTATAATTTTTATAATAATTTCTGAGATTTAAATCGTGCTCCTGTGTCTAGTCTAACAATATTAAGCAAAGTTTTTATGATGGACAGCTCATAGTTTAGTAAACAAAACACACTTACATTATCTCATAATAATATTGATTCTGCTTAAATAGTAACTTTAATCAAAGTTAAAAAAACATACAAAAAAAAAGAAAAAATACAAATTGCTTTTCGTTTATTCAAACTTATTCAAGAAACCCGCGAATTAAATCACTAAGGACCGATTTTTCAATCCTCAGATAGCAGAAATAAGTCAGTTAAATTATTAACCTAATAAAATAAAAGCGATTCAAAGAATTTGACAGACAAACGAATGACAAATATTTTAAACTTGGCGGTGAATTTATCTGGCCATCAGTTATTTAAATTTGGCCAGATAAATTTATATGTTTGATAACGTATTAACGTTATCAAACGAATAAATTTATCTGGGCACTGAAAAATCAGCTGTTAGTGTATTCAAAAGTTTTATTTATAATGTAATTTAAACCTCAACCTTCGTCCGTAGCCTTATATGAAAACCAGTTGAACTGATTATATCAAATCTAATTAATAACAAAAACTAGCCAGACGTAAACTAAATCTTCAAACAAACATCGAACCTACACTCGTAAAATAATTAGCACGTTGAAAAGTTTTGTCTGTATCAAAGGGCCTACTACAAAAGAAGAAACACGTTAATCGGACTATGTTCCTCGTTCCTAGTTTAGAGCAATTTAGGACTTTCACCGATTGTATAAAAAAATTTCCGATTATTTTTAATCGATTTCACCAGCTTTTCATATTGATTTACGAGGAATTCTTCATTACATAATTGGAATTATTTTTAACTATTCTTATTCGTTATTTAGCGTTAGCGCTTAGCTCTTAATCGCGTTTAAATTTGATGTGAAATTGGGTCTTATGTCACGTAGCGAAACGAACGTAGGTATCCGTTTATCGTAGTTTGATTTTCATAGTTGGCCCTCTGTGCCCAAAATCGTGAGAGCGTAAATACGACTGATGACAGTATTGCTTCAAAGGGTCCACTCTTGGGAACTACTGGGTTCAGTCGGGTTTTCCACTAACTTAATAATTGATGTCTCCGACTTCTATTTATTAGACCGAATGTTTGCTTGCGGCGAAATAAGCCATACAATTTTACCTACAGTGAAAAACCCTTTTAGAGGACTTGACTGATTTATCGGAGCTATATTTTCACGTTTTTGGTTTGTCGTAGTAATTCTAGGAAGGAAAACACGAGTTATTATGCTTCTATTAGATTGGATTCAAGAGCGCATAGTCTACACACTAGCGCCGCCATTGAAATAAAAATCACAGAGCTTAGATAAAAACGAAATTGTGAATTATCTCTCTGTAGTGAACTCAGAAGAAACTTTGTGGTACTTTATATCGTTTAAACAATATTTTATTCTTTATTTATTGCTAATTGCGAGTTTTATTGCTGAAAGTGGCCATATTTTGCAAAAAAGCTCCCTAAACTAAACGACAGGCTAGAAATTAGTTTAAGCGATATAAACTACCACAAAGCTTCTTCGGAGTGCACTACAGAGATAATTTTCAATTTTCGTCTTTATTTAAGACTAACTATGATTTTTCTCTAATGGCGGTGCTTGTGTGCAAACTACGCGCTCTTAATTTAGTTCGTACTTTGTAAGTTATACATAATGATTTTACAAAGCCGTGCGTTTTAAATAATTTGTGACCAGATGAAGGTATAAACATTGAAGAATAGAAATTTGTAAAATTAAGAAAAAAAACTCTTTCTATTATCTGGTGATTTTGAAATGGATTACTGACACTTAAAAAATTCGACACTAACTTCCTTACTAATAAAGATTGAATAGCAGATGTATAGTTACACAATGTTTACTCTCTGTCGAACTATTTACGTTTGACATTAAAAAGAAAGGGACAAAACACTGTGTAACTAAACATCTGCTTTACAATCTTTATTAGCAATGGCGTAGAAGTAGTGCCTATACCTCCTTGTACCAGAAAATTAACAGCAACATTTTTCTATGCAAATTGTCCAGCACTCAGATTTCCAACCCACCTGCTAAGCTTTGATGGCAACGCTCAATATTCGAGTAAATTAATTGACATTGCTTTATTATATTTATCAGTTTTAATTTTATAAGTAAGTTGTGTGTACATTTTAGACCATGTCTCATACCTTCTGAAACTCAAACTGATTACAGTCACAGGCTAATCTGCAACTATACGTATGAGCCCCTTATAGAGTCAGTATTCACACTTCACGAACAGAACATTTATCGGTGTCGCCGCTAATGGAACTCAGCTATTTCCTCTAATAGATTTCACTTTGTTACTTGTACTTTAAACAGTAATGGGCTCATTACCCACCTTAGAAGCCTAGCCGAAGGGTCTAACGGGCACAAAACAAAGGAGAGTTATCAGTAGATTGAAACTGAATAGTTAAGACGAAGAGTATCTATTACGAAGGTTTATTTACCCTTTACTAAGGATTAAGAATGAAGTGGGTATCAATTGTCTTATCTTTAATCATGACGTAAGTTGTGTTTTAACAAGAGGTTAATTGGGAGAAAGGCCTTTAATGAGAAAGCGAAAACAAATGGGAAAGTTAAGAATGTTGTCTAAAAACTTGTATTTATACTGTTTTATTGTGTATTATCAAAGTCAAAAATCTCAAAACTCAAAAGATTAGGCTGTTGTTTTGCTTTTTAGAGTTCCGTAGCCTAATGGCAATAAACGGAACCCTTATAGATTCGTCATGTCTGTCTGTCTGTCAGTCCGTCCGAATGTCACAGCCACTTTATTCCGAAACTATTTAGATTACACTGTTGAAACTTGGTAAGTGGATGTATTCTGTAAACCGCTTTAAGATTTGTATACAAAAATAATAATAAAATATATATTAAGGGGGGCTCCCCATACATGAAACTAAAACTGAGAAATTATAATTTCATTTTGGGTAGGTGTTAGATAATCGGTAGTCAAGTGAATACCTAATTTAATAATATATATTAGGTACTTACAACACTTTTATCCTTACTTCTGTTCCACATTTTTTAAAGTACGTAATCATTCATCGGAGTTGTACAGAACCCTCGGTGGGCGAGTTCGACTCGCACTTGTCCGGTTTTTAATGAATATCACAATGCACCAAGTACCGTGTATGTATACTTGCGTGTATAATATACTTGAACTTGAAATGATGCTCGGGATTGTAAAATATAATGTTTAAATATTCAAACATTAAAGGTTATTCCCAAAACTATTAATGACTAACTTAAAAGACACTCAGCCGAATAGATTTCGAGCAAAATTGCTGTCATTTCAGATTCTAAAGAATGGAATGTGAAAAATTTCCTTTAGAACAAATTATGTTAAGTCGAGGCTCTTCTTTTATCCGGCGACTTTATTTCATTACGATTGAGGACATTTGGATGACTTAAGCTTTTTACGTACCTCTTTCGAGAAGAGATTTTTTGCTCGACTTTACGGATTCGATTCATTTGTGTCCAAAGTCATACCCTTATAATTATGATTATAAACTACACTTTGAACTAATACTCATTTTATTGAGGTATTTTCTTAATTGGGTTTGGTTATTATAAACTGTAAAACGCTACATATTGACTAAAATATAGACAGTATAAGTAATATAAAATATTTATGAAATTTAATTAATTTTACGCAAACGTTTGCAAGAGCGTTTTATTCAGATATTTGTTTATTCATAACAGCGCTTAAATGAAGCATTAAAATTAATATTAAATTTACGCGTAAGACACATCCTACTAACGCCAACTATTTTATTCGAGGCAGGCCGTTAGCTGAGGTTTCCCAGATTCGCGACTTAGGAGTGATTGTGGACAGTGCTTTGAGTTTTCGTCATCACATAGACTCCATAATTGGTAAAACATCGAAATTGTCAGGTTTTATCACTAGGCAAATGAAAATATTTAAAGATCCAAAACTGACCATTGCCATCTTCAATTCCATAGTGCGTAGTATCGTAGAATATTGTAGTCCAGTGTGGAATCCTGGCTATCAAGTCCACTCTGAGAGACTAGAGCGTGTGCAGAAGCGATTCTTGTACCATCTGGCGTACGCGGATGGCAAGTGTAGGCGACTGCCCTCTTACCAAGCTCGAGCCAAACACTACGGTCTTTCTGTATTAAATGCGCGCAGAAAGATTTCTGATATTATGTTCCTGTTCAAGTTGATCCAAGGTCTTATTGATTCTCCAGAAATACTTGAACACATAGAATTCACTCTTCCTCGAAGCAGCAGTAGGTTGCACAATCGCAATACATTCACCCTTCCTATGTGTAAGTCAAGACTCGGTCATCACTCGCCACTGTATCGTATGTGTCATACATATAACTCCATCAGATTCAATTTTGATATCTTTAATGGTTCTGTGGCCTCTGCAAAGAAGGCCTTAAAAAATGTTTTCTCATAAAACTTTTACCTACTTTTACTTTTATTTTGTAATTTAATTTTAAGTTAGTAAGGTATTTTTATTTTTGTTTTAGTTATAGTTATAACGAACTTTCCGAGCCGGATATAGTCCGTGTTTATTATTTAATCTACTTTACGCATGTTGTGCTTGCATCGAGTAGGTTTCAATGTAGTGCAATAAGCTATAAATGTTTTTTTTCCCAGCCGTTTATGTGATCATTGTAAACCAGTTTTGTGAGCCTAATAAAAAAAAAAAAAAAAAAAAAAAAAAAAAAAAAAAAAAAATATTTGTATTAGTAAAGTCTGCAGCAAATTAAGCTATACTTTATAAATTGGTAAACAAATATCTGATTGAAAAGTTTTATACAGATATAAATTAGAAAATAAATATCCATGACTCTGGAACAACTGATATTTATCACGAAAGCATATGCCGCTACCAGGATTCGAATCCAGGACCTTTACTTAAGGAGGCAGGATTTCTGCCACTGCGTCGCCAATATCTTAACTAGTTTGTTTATTTTGTTTGTTTGCTACGCATTTACATCGTAATTATTCAACCGATCATTGTGAAATTTTGCATATACGTGGTTTTGTCAAACGTACAGAAGAAAAGGACATAGGGCACTTTTTATCCGAAAAACTGTTGTCCACGCACACAAAGTCGCGGGTAGCCGCTAGTAAAAAAAACACATCAAAACCATTCGTTTGAGAGATGGATACAAGAGACACACATATATTAACGTTCTACTCATAGCACCCCTCTTTTTGCGTCTGGTGTAAAAAGTAACTGTAATCAAGATAAATAATATTAGAAAAAAATAAAAAAAATACAAGAAAAAAAGAGGTGCTACGGGTGAGTCGATTTTCTCTTGTATTTTTTCTAATATTATTTATCTTAATATAAAAATAGCATTGTGAATGCGAAAAATCTAAATTTAATAACTGTAATCAGTTGAATAAAAAATTTGTTCTGTGAGTTGAATAGTTAAATACGGTTAGCCACAAATCGCATTTCAGTAATGCATTTGACCAAAGCGTTTTAGAACGCACCCGCAAAACTTTTCCTGTCGCTAATGACTCAGAATCTCAGCTCAAATATTTCAATACGAATGAATTTAATTCGAATAAAATCTGAGTTTTTTTAGAAAACGTATTTGAAATTGCTTTACTTTCATTTGTGGAGGAAACAGAACAATCAGTCTCTGGTTAAGTTGTGTATTCGAGAAGTAACGACGATTTATCAAAATACGATAGCGATGCCCACGCCACCTCACGTCATGTCATTTCAAAATTATTTGTATTACCATAAATTATTATTAAAAATCTACCTGGAAATATTCACATAGCTATTCACTGTACATTAGATGTATCATGTTTCATCACGTGCACCAAACGATGGAGTTTTTGCTACAAACAAGTTTCTAGAATTTCTGGATTTATAATTTTGGATTGTTAATTCCTTCTGCGCTAGCGTGACACTTACATTCTTGACAAACTACATTATGATGATTATAAAGTCAGTTATAACGTGTAATATTCTAAAGCCACTGAAAGACGAAAAATCTGACCGTAAATGTAAACACCATAGAACGCACGCTCAACCATGTTGTTGGAACAATTTAGTGCGTTCGTAACGGTTTCTCGTAGCATGTGATCGTAGCCGTTTCTCGTAACGTGCGATCGTAGTGGTATCTCGTAGCATGTATGGCCTCCATCTCGTAGCGGATAGACTGGCTAGAAAACATTATTTGACGCCAAAAGAGAAATGAAGATCTGTGTGGACATTTTATTGGACTTGGAAACAAACATTCTCAAAAACACTTTTTATTAATGTCCATGATTTTACTATGTGTGTACAATTATGTCAACAGATTATGCTCGTAGGTATAAAAAGTTATTAAAGGTCAAAATTTAAGGAGCGTTAACGCATGAGCATAAAGTTCAATAAATCAGAAAACTGTTGTTCGCTTTATGAATATTAAAGAGGGGGATTTTTCCATTATCTCCCTCGGCGAAGGACTGCGAATACATTATAAAAAGTTTTCTCCTTCCACTAAGTGATTTAGTACTTGTTAACATTCCGCTCCAGAGGCATTTTATCTGCCGACTCTTTGTAAATTAGTAGGTGATGGCTTTTGGAAACGGCTAATTCGCGTTAACTTGTTTCAATTTATTAAGTGTCTGCAGTTTGTCTGATAATGCCATCACAGTCTAGTAACCATAAAATCGGTTCCTTTACCGTAGTAGCCTTTTTATACAAGGTGTTACAAAAATACCCCTAATGCCGAATATGGTATATAGGGACCATCAAACTGAACAACTTTTACTATGGGACCAACGCTGAAATCGAGAAAAAAAGCAGCTGTTTCATACAAAAATTAAAATCGAAAATATCAAAATGTATGGAACAGCTGATATTTTTTTCGCGATTTCAGAGTTGGCCCCATAGTAAAAGTTGTTCAGTTTGATGGTCCCTATATACTATATTCGGCATTAGGGGTATTTTTGTAACACCTTGTATAGTCGGTTAAAATTGATGAGCAGTAAGGAATTAAAGAAAAATAAATATTATCTACTTTTGTAAATGTCTTATTACTTTTGTAGTTTCATGTTTATAATCAACAAGTTAGTTGTGTTCACTTTCGACACTCCACTGCACGATTGCCCTGTATATGTGCATTCGATGATTGACTTTGTTTCATAGTCCTACATTTGGTAATGGGGGTGCAAACAGTCGTTCTACCAACAAATACACAGCTCAGAAAAGGATAGCATGCACACTACCACAAAACTTTTTTAACACTTTTCTCGCGTTAGTGCAATATCTGTCCCGCTCACACCGCACTGATAGCAGTGGGACAAACATCAAAAGACGAGTGTCGACAGTAGTCGTGGCGAGTATACTAGGACGGCTGGTTTTACAAGAACTTTCAGAATTAGATAAAATCAATAAAAGTCTTGGTTTTAACGGTTTAGTTACGGTTTTGATTTCATAACATTATTAGAAATAAAACACTTTTTACATATTACAGCGCGTATATTAAATTCAGGTTTAATTCAGGTTTTGTTTTAGAATTCTTTAGTTTGTATTTATTGGTTATTTGAATTCCCGACGTTTTGACACCTTTCCAGGGGCCATGGTCACGGGAGGACTAAAGCAAAAAGGCTGCTCATTGTTTATGAAATTACCAGCTCGAAACTTTATAGAAATGTATTCAAGTTCATTAAATTATTTTATAGCTGCGTTCTGATTATTATTTCATTATTATTACTGAATAAAATTGATTAAAATTAATTAGAAAACAAGATCTAGCTACTGAATCTACTACCAGTTCACAAATTGGGAGGCCTCTAAGAGAAAGAACTGGCGGAAGAAAACTCAGAGAGGTTGTATTAGATTGATTACATTAACCTACAAGCAACAATATTAATAACATATTATTGACAATATCAGTTTCTAGGTACATCCCGTTCACAAAACTTGAAGTATGATTAGTATACAAAATGATCAAATTACGTTTATACAGACTGCGCAAGAAGTTTGTTAATTATTTACAAACAAGACTTACATAACTAATTGTTCAACTTGAAAATAGCTTGTAACTTTAGTGTGGAATAATATTAATAAATTGTTGAAGAAGTTGAAACATAAAATGACAATTAAACGTTTAACAGATAAATCTGTATGCGCAAGGAAACAATTTAACAGGTTTTAAATATGAATCTCATTGCTCGTACGTGAATAATGTCCTGAAAAAGGCACTGACATTGGTGCTATGCACTAAAAATTTTTGACTGCAGTGGGAAGTTAATATATTTTTTAACTAGGTTCAATCTCATTCTTATTTGTCGCTATTCAGTTAGTTCTGTTTGATGCTTAATTTTGTACTCAAAGTACTATAAAAGGACAATCTGAGACTCAACTAAATAATAATTTGAAAACAGCGATGAAGTTCACGTTAGTTGAATCTTAATTTTGATTACTATTGTTTTAACGTTTAGCAAAAGGGAGTAGATGTTCCCAGATCCAGAAATTCGTCTGCTTACTTACATTAAGCGAATAAAACCAGATTAAACTAAAATTTCAGGTAATACTAGTGAAGTGCCAATAGTTCGCTCAACTCATTTCATGGATGACATGACGTCACTCGTTCTACTCATAAAGCCTTCTGAAACGTTTGTAATTTTAGTTCGTCGATCACAAGAGAATCGAGATGCGCGCTGCAAGCCTCAACCGAACTGCGTAATTGCGATCGCTTTGAACGCTGTGTGCCGAAGTTGTCATCGTTAACTTCGGCTTGATCAAAGTATGCGAAGCTTTGACAAACCTTGGACAGTGAAAGAGAAGACCTGGGTCAACTCAAGTTCGTTGTGAAATTGAAACAACAAACTAAAATCAATGATCAAATGAAATTTCGTGTAATGTCTTCAACTCCTCACATAATTTCCAAATAAATTATATAAGAAATTTCGCGAAATTTAGATCTTATTTATTTATGTATGTATGTAAATAGTATAAGTTTAATATGTTTATATGTTTAAGTAAGTGTATGTATGTATAGGTTGGACAGGTATATGTATTTATTTATACCTATAATGTAATAATATATTTTAGTTCTTTTCTTTTTTAATTTTGACAGTAATTTTTTTAAATTAATTTTTGCACTTTGTCACCCGCTCTATATTAAAATTACTAACCCGTCTCAGGTTGGCTAAGTCCTCCTTTGTGTACATAACTAACATTATTATATGTAACTATTTTTGTGAGTGCAATAAAGAGTATGTAAATAAAATCAATCATGATTAAATTGAAGTAAAAATGTACCCCATCAAAACATAATAGAACAAAAACTAATTATTCCCGGATACAAATTGAAGTATGAAGAGGGAAATGCGTTGTAAATTTGAATAACAAATATGTAACAAGTGTCATTTATATTCATGACTTCACTTAAACTTCAAATAAACTTGGAGTAAAAATATGCCTATATGGTAAAACTACTATTTTAGACAAACTAAACTACTTACTAACATATCAAACCCCACACCGGTGTTATTTAGAAACTAACTTAGAATACCTATGAACTTGACTTTGTTATTTTAGGAGTTCGGCCAGTATTTGCTCAAGTAAGTTGCTTAGTCATGAATTCATGATCTCCGGGAAAGCTTACGTATCGTAGCTTTAGTATCTTTAGGGTCTTAAGAGCACATTCCAAAACTATACAGTATGTAAATTAACTAAAAGCAATCCTTTTGACCAGGTTGTGTGTAGGTTGAGAAGAAGCCAACGATACATGTTTGTTTAAATTTAACCCTTCAACGCCCGGAAAATGAAACACAATAGATATTCCATTGTTATCCGGCCGCATGCGTCTGCTCGGGCGTTGATGAATTAAATGGGTTTTTAAAGATTTATAAATTAAATTGCATTTTCGAAATATTATGTAATATTTTACGGGAAAGTGTTAAGTGTTCGCTCACGTACACACTGTTGCAGCATAGGATAAACAATTTTTGGTGCAGGTTCGCAGAGCACGGAGGTTCGTGAACCTAAGTGAGTACCCACTCAAAGAGGTCCCCCGACTGTAATAATAACACCTTGTTTTTTTAATACGATTTTTGGCAGGGCAGCCGTGTTTTTATTTCAATATTTTATTAACATGTTTATTTTTACACTCCATATTCTGTGAATGTTTTCACATTTTCCAAGAAAAAGAACCTCAATCTATACATTTCTATGGTTGCCGTTAATAGACGTTAATGGTTCGGTTTAGTAGTTAGAAGAAATAAATATCAAGTTATTATTGAATTCAGCGAATTCTGTCTGGAGTCTAAAGTAAATTCCAAAGATTGGTTGTTCAATATTGTAATAGATTTTGATTTAAGTTGAAGAGTCATCAAATTTATAACTAAAAAATAAGTATTTAAAATCGAAAATTGCTTAACTTTAAATCAGTTTGAGTTTTAAAAGTTCTATTCAGTTATTAATTACTTTCTTAGATTTCGTTAACGTAAATAAAAATGATTTTGATTTTTCGGTACTTTGAAAAGAAAAAAAACACAATCGCGGTCAAAGTAAATAATAAAACACAAATTCTTTATAGTAATAAAACGAATTAAAAAGGTTTGTGGCGCATTCAAACGTTTATATTATACCTTACGCTGAACAGCCGGCGTGTTCCGTGTCATAAGATGCTAATTCAATTAAGAACTTACATGTGTTAAAAGGTGCTAACTCGGTGAACAGATGTAAGACTATAGACATACTCGTACAAAACGGCTTTTCCGTACATTTTTGGAAATAAAGATTTGCGAACATTATTTATAATTGAGAAAAAAATCTAATACCTATCACATCAATTTGTAATACGTTACCAGTATACCTATTAATTCAGTAAAAAAAATTGGTTAACAACTGGTGAAGTTATGTTAAAACATACATAAATAAAAAATACCGTCGACTTGATAACCTCCTCCTTTTTTTGAAGTCAGTTAAAAACAGAGAGAGAACTAAGATATTCCTGTTTCTATTACCTCTTTCGTATTTCATTGGATGAAGACTGTATTTAGGTAGTAAGTTAAATAAATTAAAAATAACAACTAGGTACTCTATCTAATCCATTTATCAATTTATGTCACTGGGATCAAAACATCTGCTGCGATCGTCCTTTATTTGTTTTATAAATCCACTCTTTTTCAGTTAACATTGTTTATTTTTGTTTTGCATTGCATACGTTATTTTTATCTCATGTCTTATAAGCGTGAAATTAAGGTACATCCTTAGGGAACTCAGGCGTCTCTCGGAATATCAACTCTATTTAATATCCCAAAGACAGGATAATATGCGTACTGTCTACCTACCCGTGGAATATGAATAATTTTGTCAACCCTAACCGGGGGTTACTCTCGATGCGATTGAGAATATTGAGATCAAGTTGGAATCGAGTAAACATCAAAACAGTACTATGGAAACCATGCAAAAAGTTTTTAATGTACAAATTAAAAGAGTTTTGACGTTAATTTGATCCTGATGTGAACTTGATCCCGTCAATTCCTGTCGAGAGTGGGCTGATTGTTATGAAATAATTCTTTATCTACTCTAATAACGTTAAATTCGAATTATAAACTTCAAAACGAGTTTGTATTGACATACTTTATACACGTAATACCGAAATTGAAAATTATATGATAACACTTCTTCGCTAACAAAACAATGTTATTGACCGAGCGAACATGAAGCACGCGCAAAGCGTCTCCGTGCTCACCCGTGTGATACTATTAAAAAACCTTTGGCTCGGTTTTTAAACACACTCGTGTTTTAATGTCCCTTATTATGCAACAGTTTCACAAACTACTATTATGTATGGCTAATTTGCACGTTGACGTTCGACAAAATATGATGGTGAATAATCTAAGTGAGTACAACAACCTATGTAACCATATTTCCACAAATAAATGATGCCTGATTGATTGATTAACCACATAACCACTGTTCCATTCCATAAATTTTGGGGTTGAGTAACAACTATAACTAAAATTATCTTTAGTTTACTTCGTGTGGATTCTTATGATAATAGCCATATTTAAGTTGGGGAAACTGAAATCTAAACTAAAATCTTAGAAATAGCGCTGAAAGATACGAAATTGCCACTTGATCACCACGCTTTGCTGCCACGGTGTAATTCTGAACTCCGATGTTTGTCCGTTTGAAATTAGTTGACGAAGGTTTGGCGCAGTGGCAGCGAACCTTTTTTTTTTTTTATATGCCGTAGATAAACGCATTTACGCGCTTCCCCTCCCACAGGTGAGTGAGAGGCCACTGACCCTTGAGCCAAAGGTCCTGGGTTCGAATCTTGTAATAAACTTAAGCATCATTTTGCTCTCAAATCATGGATGCTCATATTTTTATCTGTGTATTTCTACCGGTTATTTTGTTACCACACAAGCTTCGCTTAGTTTGAGACTAACATTGTTAGTAAGATTTGACAAACATACAATTATTTATTTAAATAAAAAAATGCTCTAGTGTGGCTCAAGCTTAACCCGCGGTAAAGGTACCCCTACAAAACACAACGCAAAGGATTACGTTACATGTACTGTAATCGCGTTCCATGTTCTCCAATTACAATTGTAATTAAAACGGAGACATTCAGCAATTTCGGCGTCATAACCCTCCGGAGACAATCGCTTTTAAGATTCAACGTTCAGCTCACTTTGAGGTGAGCAATATACATCCCATATTCCCTCGCGAACTCATTTGTAGGATTAGGAATTAAATCCATAAAGCGTTTTTGAAAAACTATGCATTTTATATCTTCATCTTACGTATTTTTTACACATATTACAACATAAAAACGTGAAATAAACTTAACCCATTCTTCTTCTTCTTCTTCTTATTGTATGAGGATTAGTGGCCACCTCTGGCTTAACGACTGTTATCAGATGACAACAGCCGGAACCGACGGTTTAACGTGCCCTCCGAAGCACGGAAGCGCTCAGTTGTAATTCCACTTAACGGTCACCCATCTCACACTTGGCCGGACCGAGCGTTGCTTAACAAACGTGATTGAGTACGATCAGTCTGTCAAGCTCCGCCATGAGCCATCAAGGCCCGGAAAATAAGACACAATAGGTATTCCCTTTTTATCCCGCCGCATTCGGCCGCTCGGGAAGGTTAAAGTTAGAGCTTAAAATAAAAAGGATTTATTAATTAGTAATTATTAATTTTGAAACAAATCAAATTGAATCTTTATGCAGTAATTATTCTCGGAATTTTCTTACAACTTTGCAGGATTCAAAACCAGGAACACTTCCACAGAAGGCAAGGATCGCTACCATATTACAGTCAAAGTATCTATCATTTATGACATTACAACAGGTGGTTATATGAATATTTTTAATTGTCTTAAAAAAGGAGGAGGTTATCAATGTTTCGGTGCTTTTTCTTTTATCATTGATTCATTCTGTCAAATAATACAAATAACAACAGACAAAGAAAATCAATTAGATTATCCACAACCTTTTACAGCAGATATTCGAATACTAGAAATACACAATATTTAAATATTATACAAGTACATTTGGTTTACTCTCGAAAAATATAAAGGTCTTTAACACAAATATTGTAAGAGAACTGTTTGTTTTGTTTTATGTCGGGCCCGTTTGATGTTTCAATTTGATTCACAGAAAAAACAATTTCATACTGAAAATACATTCGAATGTTTTAATAGCAGATTTATGAGATTAGAATTACGACTCATTTCGGCGAAACACACTTTTATGTTTTCATTGTTTGACATTGAATTCGAATGAAAAAAACAGGAGTTATAAAAATGATATACAGATACAATAAATTACTGCTAACAAAAAAAGATTTAAAAAATATCAACTGAACTGAGAACCTCCTCCATTTTTGTATTCGGTTAAAAAATCATACAAAAGATTTGACACTTGAAATGAAATTCGTAGTGGTGCGATTTAAAGTACAATACAATGTAAGTCCTATGATAAAAACAACCAGAGCACAAACATACATTATTATCATATTATTATAGCGATAGTACCACATAGTACTTAGATCACGACCATTGTCGTGCCAAACTTCACTTTATTCATTTGTTTTCAATCTTCGTACCATTTCACTTTAGCAATTTGCCACGCGCTTACTGGGCAAAAACTGAAAATCAGTGCTTTGCTTTAATTTAAAAGCTGAGATTTTGCCTTTTTTTGTCTCGATGCGGCACACACTTCAGTTCTTTCTTTTTAATATGTCTCTTTATAATTTTGTCATTTATCATCTGTTTGCTGTATGTGATGGAATTAACAATTTATCTATCTATCTATCAATTTCATAAAAATAAGGTCCTAACACAATTGACGCATCAAACAGGTTAAAATCGGCTTGACGTATACAAGCTGACGATCTGATTCTAATTAATTGCATTACGGAAACCTCTTGGACCAGTTGACAGTATGCAAAGTTCCATGAATATGGATTAAGGTAGTCTGCTGGACTGGATCTGACGCCGGCACAGATAACCAGGCCAGACGTTGGTATAATATAATCCTTTAAGCCTATTGGGTTCCATATCTAAAACTGATATTGGGAAAAAGATACAACATTACTGTAAAGTAGTAGATGATAATGAAGTGTATTATAAATAAATAAATAAATATTTGACAACATTGCTCCGATTCCAAAGTAATAAGCTAAAGCACTTGTGTTATGGAAATCAGAGACAACGGTGGTATCACAAACACCCAGACCTGAGCCAATATAGAAAAGTTCGTTTTCTAAATTGACCCAACCGGGGATCGAACCCGAGACCTCAAGAGATGGCGACACCTTGAAAACCGGTGTACAAAGCCACTCGACCACGGAGGTCATGAAAACTGTATAACTGTTCCCCTTCAGGGGTTCCCCTTCTTTTTATTTAATTTTGGTTAGTAGCATGTAATATAGTATTTATCATCCTGAGACCCAAGGTGTAAAATTTTAGAAGATCCAGTTAATTTTTGGATTAGGTGTTCTTATAATTAGATCCTAATCCCCTCAGAAACCCAAAATGGTGGTCAAAATCTGACCGAAATAAAATAACCATAAAAACTACATGAATACCCCAAAAACAAATAATTACTGGTTGAACGCCATGTCGGTGAACACAAAATCACTCAAATTATCTTTTATAGATGCGTACAACTATCTAGTTTCCAAAATAGTAAAATATTTTAAGCATATCCGCTGTCGCGCAGAAAAAAAAATGTGGAAGTATCATACTTAGGTGATACCAGGGGTCTCAAGAGGACCGATGTATGTTACGGAAGAGAAGGATCTTCTAAACATACATGTTTTTTCACTTATAAGAACATCGCAGTCTTGGTCTCTGTCACTGAAAAAATTAACTTTTTGTCAACTATGAAATTAATTCTGCCTGCGTTCAGAAGCTTACTCAATTTGGACATCATTTTTAAATGGATAAACCTTTCTCTCCTCTCCAAATGTCATGATCTGTTTCTTTTGCTTCATCTACTGAACTCTCATCACAATCCTTATAATAGACTATCAGCCCACTGCTTGGGCACAAGGCCTTCCTTATGGGTGGATAAGGAGGAAGGGGCATAGCCCACCACCATTCGGATTGGTGGGTATTAACGACTGCAAATGCAGCCGGGACTAACGGCTTATCGTGCCTTCCGAAGCACGGAGAAGCTCGAGATAGTAAATTTTTGGTCACCCAACCCATGACCGACCCTAGCGAAAGTTGCTTAACCTCCGCAATCGATGGGCCAGGCGCTATACCACTGCGCCACCGAGCTCCTCATAAAAGAAACAATAACAATTTTTTATTCGAATAAAACAAATTTCTCGCTACAAATAAAAATTTTTCAAACTCAAACTGCAGGTTCTTAAAATTCTTTCTTCACGAAGAGTTGTAGAAACTTTATTCAAATGGGGCCACAAAGAGGACGGCGCGGTACCCGGTTTTTGTGGCGGGTTTATACATAAAACATCGGGGTCCTTGGTTCGATGGCTCTGTGTTTGCTTTGCATTTACGGATAGTTTGTGAACTCGATACCCTAAAGCTTAGAAATAATCGCCGGATTTTATATAGATTTTGAATATATTTAAAAAAAATATTTTTTAATCTACTTTTTTGGTATCGAAATGTATAAGAACATATGAAAAATATAGTACCTAACTACCGTACTCAGAGACGTGTGCTATCTCTTTCTTTTCCATAGTGATAGTATTAGACGACACGATTCTTAATGAAGCATTAATCGTAATTGACGTCTCTGGGTACGGCAGTAAGTCGTATAATAATAAAATTGAAAAACGAGTTTATTAAAAAAATGCTTCAATTTTTTTTTTTCATTACGTTTACTCAATTGAAATTTAGAGCTTACTATTTAAATAATGAGTCGCACAATCCAACAACAATTGTTTGTTATGATTGAGTTTCTAAAGTATCATAATTAAGTTATGTAATTATTATCCGAACCTTTAGCTAAGAAGTGAAAGCTAACAAAGGCTAGCTAATTATTTTGTTTCAATGTTAACCGAAGATATAGTTTTTTTTCAACGACCTCCGTGGTCGAGTGGCTTTGAACACCGGTTTTCAAGGTTTTGCCATCTCTGAGGTCCCGGGTTCAATCTCCGGTTGGGTCAATTTAGAAAACGAACTTTTGTATATTGGCCCAGGTCTGGGTGTTTGTGATACCTCCGTTGCCTCTGATTTCCATAACACAAGTGCTATAGCTACTTACTTTGTAATCGTAGCAATATAAGTAATGTTGTCTAATATTAATTTATTTATCTTTATGAACGGACAAGAATTGAAAAAAAACGGAAAAACATATATAGCTGACGTAATCTTCTTTGCTTAGCTTCTTTGCTACTTTAAAAAGTCAAGAAATTTTGTAAAAGTCTCTATGAGTATAAATAATTATGTTATACTTAGTTGGTATAGTTGTGTTTAAAAGTCCCTACAAAAACCACAACAAAGCCTTAAAATAGAAATGAAAACAAATAATGTATAAGTATTCATTGAAATAAATCCTTTTTACAAAATCCAACCGTTTTATTAGACTGCAATCCGTTCAAATTCCCACTTATCAAATAATGAAATCAATACAAAACAAATGCACCAACGGTTGAACACTTTCCACCATGTGCAAGAAATTCAACCGAAACCAGTTCTTATCACCAATGTAGTGAATAAATTCCACGGCGGTACAGACAGCGACAAATATTTAAATACGTAGCTGTATTATATTATACCACAAAATAGAGAGAAGACAGAAGTTAAGCTTAGTATTACGCGAGCTCGAGTAATGCAGTAGACAGCTCTCAGCGTCCGACAACACTGCGTCACGCAGTCGAACTCGTTTGAGATTCGTCTGTAATTCCAGTTATCCCATGTCGGTGAGAGATGTCTATGTGTGCGTTGATCGGGAGCGCGTAGTACTGAGCTTAACTTCTGTCCTCTCTCTCTCTCTCTGTTGTCAATACGATCATTTATCACAAAAAAACAAAAAAAAATCTTTATTTGTTCTCTCACATAGATATAATGCACAGATTTATAAAGGAAAGTCTTAAAATAAGTTGCTGACAACATTCAATTATCTACGTAAGAGACTGGTTTCTGCGCTAGTAGACCTGTGTGACAGATAACCAGCCTCTCCAACTCTGGACCGGGTGTATACTATTAAAAGCTTACATGCATTTGTTTTAATTTAAATACTTACATTTATTATGTGAGGATATTTTATTTTTAGGTTCATTTTGCGTGTTGTGTGTGTATTTGTAGTTTATAAAACTTACAATTTCTCAAGAATTTTGGAATTTAAATGGATATAAGTCATCGGTTTTACTTATTTAATCAGAACTATTTGTTGCTAACTGTACCTGACACGGAACTTGTCACAGCTAGTAAAATACAAAACATTTGCGTTCCACCATGACAGCATAAAAATGGGACTTTATGGGTCTTGTCACGGCAAAGGAAGTATATTTACATTTTCCAATAAGAAAAGTTTGTATTGAATTTAAATTGTTGGGCAGAAATGCAGTCTAACACGAACTCCGTCTGGCAATTGAGATCTACTCGATTACCGATAAGAACTTTGAAGTTGTTTAACTTTTTTGAATAAACTAAAACTGGACTTAATGGTCTTTCAGATTCTGGTTGAAAAGGACACTTGCATACTACGCCGAAAAAGATAATAATAAATTTTAATTCGGCAATCAGAAAAATATGTACATAATGTTAATAAAATCTATATGATCAGAGGGCCTACTCAAATGGCCATTCTTCTAAAATTAACGCTAGTAAAATAGAATGACAATGTATGGGATTGACAGGAGCTAAGCGTTAGCTTATGTCATTCCCATACATTGTTATTTTATTCTACTAGCGTTAATTTTAGTAGAACGATCATTTGAGTAGAAGGCAGTTGTAATTATTGCTATTTTACAAAGACTTATACATCTACTACACTAGGCAGGCTGTACAGTAGCGAAAAATTGCTCATTAAGTTACGGTGCATGCACCGCTGAAATCACACTAGGTGCTGTCTAAATCATACTTTAATAGTTTGTGTTATAATCGTCGGCAATTTTTGTCTTTTTTTCAAAATATATTATATATTTATATCCAACAAAAAGCGCCTATCACTTTTTAAAATTTTGAGATTTTAGCATTCACAATGCTATTTTTATATAATACTAAATAATATACTAGAAAAAATACGACTCGCACCAGATCATGTTCTCGGACGGGAATCGAACCCGCGACCTATCACTATAATAATTTTTCTTCAACGAATTCATAGCCGACGTATAAATAAGTCAATTTTAGCCAAAACGACACCGGCGTCCGTTCAGCAACGATAAATAAATCGGCATGGCGCACATATTTCTTGGTCGCCTGCTTCTGAACGTGCTCTTTGATTTATGCTTGTGTCGACTGTTTGTTCTTTGACTAGGTTTTGCAGTCTATGGCGGAGATATAGTTATGGATGCTGTTGCAGACTGAATGCGGTAGAAAATGTTAATACTAAAACAAAATATTTTTCAGATATTTACGTGCCTGTTTTAGCTCTTTGTCAATCTTCAGATAACAGATATCAGTCATGAAATAAAGTCATTAAAAAAAATTGACAGAAAAAGCAAATGATGAACATTTTCAGTTTGACAGTATAGTATCAAACGAATTTAAATCTTGGCATTGAATCAGCCCTTTAATAGATAACGTTGGCAAGGCATTGGCAGACATTGTTGCAGACTTAAAAATGTTCTAAACTTACATCTACACTCTAGAATCCATACCAATAGACTAGGTTAAAACTATTTGTTCGTCTATCCGTCTGATTTCATAATTAATAATACATTTTTATTATTAAGTTACTTCGTGATTAGATTTGAATTTAAATAAAACGTCCTATGTAGATAGCAAATTATTTCATTTAAACTCCAACTAATTGATGTCAATCTCGATTAAAATGAAGATGGTAAGATAAATTCAATTCAATTCCAATTTCGTAAATTACCGTAATGTATTGGTTATAATAACATAATTTCGCCTTGAAAGTGGTTATCAGTGATCTGATGAGGATCACGGTACGGTGGCTTCTGATTGGACACATCCCTGACGCTTATTTGCAATAACTCGTCGCCCCTCTTAAAAGTTACTTAAAGGCGTAGGGAGCGCTAGTGAAGCGATCCCAAGATAAGGTCTTTACTTACCATAGACTTAAAAACCTCATGAAAAAGATTAAGAAAAAATAAGATTTCAACCAGCAAACTTTTATCTACAGTATTTCATAAGTATGTCTGGATCAAATTTTGCAAGCTTAAATATGTACAGCACCGTTATTTATTACAAAATATTTGATGTAGAAAATTACTTCTACTTACAGCAATGGCGGAAACTAAAACAATTTCAGAAAAGCAAACAAGTATCATCTCTGTGATTTAATTTACTACCGGTAACATTTACATGAAATAGTTATTATAATATTAATTGAAACTGTCGGTCAATAACGTTTTGTAAGCCAAATGGACAGCAATTTCAATATCAATCCACATTTTGTCACACATATTGGGTAATCAAATAAATTGTACATTTTTAATCTATTTTATTTTATTTACTTAACATTGTGTGATGTTGTTAATAAATTATTTTAGCTAGGCAAAGTAAATTATGAAACTATGATAAAAGAATAAACAAATATTTCAGTCAAATCTTAACTATAAACACCAAACAACAAGATAAAATATTATTAGCAATAAAACAAAAATAAACATTGTTTCCACTGAATGGAAGACAGAGGGCAATGTGTAGGGTTTATTTCGGGTACGTGACACTTGATTTTTTTTTATTATTATGTTACCAAATACTGCCATTTCATTCTATAAGAATGGCAATTGCAACTCTTCATAAGTCTATGTTATTTCACCAAGTCTCTCCTATTGAGTTTTATTGAAATTTCGTATATCGCTGGCTCGTAATGGGCAATAGAGTTCAGGAATACGGGGCGGTGCGCGTGCGGGGGCGTCAAATCGTGCGTTTGGCGGTATCAACGACTCTGATATGCAATAACACCGATCTACTGCGTCTGGATTGTTCTGAACATCTGTTTAAGGTCTTCCTTCACGTAACAACTCAGCGATCGACCTCGTGCAGTTTTGATTCCTGACTATACCTTGCTTACTTCTGTCAAAGGCCTTCACATAACTCAGCATTTTCCGTCAAGAAGTCAAGATTTTATAGTTAGCGAAAAAGACCGTATCTTTTCTCTTCTTCTGTTATTTGGTGTCTTTCATCAAGTATAAGAAAACCTTGCTCTTTACGAGATAAAACTCATGGATTGTGAAATCAGACATTACAAAACAGTTTGAACTAATAAACCACGCAACGCCTCACGCCGCCTTTGTCCATCGAGTCAAAACTCACACCCACGCAAAGAAACCCACTAAGTTTAGTCAAATAGAAATGGTGAGGAACTCTGGCAATGACAATGGGCCATTGCCAAACTTCTCGTCCATCCGTTGACCGCATGCTGTCCACTCATTAACCGCGCTTCAATCGGTTTACCAGGAGGCGTCCACTCGTCTGACATCACCGTGAGGACCACCCGTCGATAATGTTGGACGCCGACCGACAACGGACGACGCGATACTGGTTGACAAGTGAGCGACAACTTTTAGCTTGTACCGGATTTTCATGCATTTATCTTCTTTACATAAAACTGCTTTGTTTACTCTAATACGAACTTGGCGACTTTTTAGTATAACTCTTTATTAAGTTCAGCATTCGTTTGAAGGCATAAAAACTGCTTTTGTCGAAATTTATTGCTCATTCAAGCGTTGGATGGTTATAAAAAGACAGAATGCATTTAAATGATACAATATACATAATATATTTTATATACAAGTTACGCTCTTTTAAAAATATAATTATGTATCAATTAGAATGCTTATACTTTTCAGAAACTTAAACCAGTAAAAAACAGCATAAATAAATAAATATTTGACAACATCACATACATTGCTCCGATGCCAAACTAAGTAGCTAAAGCACTTGTGTTATGGAAATCAGAGACAACGGTGGTATTACAAACACCCAGACCTGAGCCAATATAGAAAAGTTCGTTTTCTAAATTGACCCAACCCGGGACCTCAGAGATGGCGACACCTTGAAAACCGGTGTACAAAGCCACTCGACCACGGAGGTCGTTGAGCATATTTCAGCAATTATAAATTAACAAAAAGAAGATAACATTGCTACAAAGCTGGCAATTACAAATTCCAAGGACATTAACTCAAACAAAGTGCAACGTCACACACGAAATTTTAGTCCAGAATATTCTCAAGAGACCGTAGCGCATCATGCAAGAAAAGCCGGGGTATTACGGAAGCAAAGCCCAGGTGAGGTATGTAAAGGATGTGTTTCCTCATAGCAAAGTCGCAGACTAAGTCAAATTTAGGTACAACTTCAACTTAAGCACACACGTTTTGTGTGCATCAAATTAAACTTTGTCTGAACTAAAATGTTGCTGCTTAACCCATCAAGGCCCGGAAAATGAAACACAATAGATATTCCATTGTTGTCCGGCCGCATTCACCGCTCGGGCTTTGATTATTATATTTAAATAAATAAACTATAATAAATAAATAAAATATAATATTCATTCTTAAAACTCAATACTTTTTACTATTACATGTCAAATATGCGTGATTACGTTACAATTCAGCAAACATGTCCTATATATATACAAAAGTCTTAAGCTAGCAAACCTAAACTTTTAAATTAGAAGAATAAAAGATGTTATAATTCTAACACATAAAATGATTTTTAAGTAAATACACAGAACATAAAATACTATCACTTTTCCGTTTAATCAAGTTGAAAAACAAATGAGCGTAAAAAAAATCGTCCTCTATATTTTATTGCATTTGTTTTGTTGTGGTGCTCTTTACTTTACAGAAGAGGACTGAAAAATAGCACCAGAGTTTAGTTAATGCTAAGCTTACACACACGGAAAATTTCTAACAATAGCCTTCCTAGCAACGTTAGTGCTTACAACGACTTTAATTTAATGAGAGATGTTTCATGCCACATCCTTCTACAAAGACATTCTCACGACAGAGTACGGAAAATGCAACGTGACTGCTTGCATTACTTAAGTAAATAAGAATTCGCATTCAACTCAACCTTATAACTTAAAAACATATAGCGGAAAGTTCCTGCATAAAACCGTGTCTTTGTTTTAAAAAATCCGCCGCCTTGAACTTCTTTAAAATATTTTTTTTAGGTTACCTACGTTAAAAGGTAGAACAGAATCCTTGTAAGAGGATCCCTTCGTTGTATGTCAGTCTGTATGAACATATAGTTTTTTTTATTTAAGATGTACGCATTCAGAATCTCCCTTGTTTAATTTAATAAGAACATACCAAGTTATTAAATATTAAAAACATATTTTCACATCACTCAAAACCATCATTTGCTGGGATATAAACTAAAACTTCTCAAATAAAACATGGAAACTTTCCAACTTCATGGAAGTATAAAAATTACTTTATCTAACATATCTAAAAGAACTATATTACTATTCCAAGCATAACATGGACATGTTCTCCGGAGAAGCTACATATCGGAACACGCAAAGTTTGCTAGTGAAAACTTTTTAAGGGTGCTACTAAAAGAATTTCGACTTCAATACCATTTTTCAAGAATTTTTTGCTCGTTCTATCATACTGAAGTTGTGAAAACACGATTTTGAAGAAGTTACTTCTCTCTAACGATCCTCTTCTGTTTTAGTGGCTGTAATCAAAGTTTCTACTCAAACTGAGGATGGTTCGAGAATTTACGTACGCGTAATCATCTTGAATGTTTGAATCATATTTGAAGCAATCGGACGCGAACGAGCAAACTTTCTACTTACGATGCATTTTGAGGACTCCGAGACTTTATCGAAGTTCTGAGAGTGAATTTCTTGAATTTACTCTTGGCTCTGCACCGGATACCTCAGCTAGCTCCGACCGAGTAACCTGCGAGCTGGGAAACATAATAGCGACACAAAGGCGCAAAAGGAACGCCAGTCCCTTATTGAAAATTTAAACTCCAGTCTGCGTGGATTTATTTTATGCTTCGAGTAAAGGTCACTAAACGCTCGAAGGCGACCAATCAAACGAAGTTAAAAGCAAATTCTCGAGTCTCGAATGCGACTTAACTTTGAATTTTATTCCATTTCTAGGGCGCTAATGGCGTCCGCTCTGAACAAAAACTCGCTTGATTAAAATCGTTTGTTGTAATAAAAGGAGCACTAAAAAGTTACAACCGTACGGAACGGCACCAGTATGCCCGTAAAATCGATCACCCACCGATACTGATCACGGCGGAGACAAAAATTTAACGGCAAGCTCAAGATTACGAAAGGTTCTAATTTAGTGGCCGGAGTTAAAGACGAAATATTAAATTGTCGCGTTGCTTCCTACCAGGGCGAGAGTCTGATGCCAAATGAGCCGTGAACGCTGCCGCGTATATTTTATTAGCTCGCCTCCCACCATTCGGGTTCCCGCTCCGCTGCCCGTGCCCCGCTCGTCTCGCGCGCGTCCGCTCTCGCGCCTACCCTATTTACATTCACGAGTGAGCCAGCGGCGTGTGAAATTTTATTTCTTCGACAATCTGAGATGAGATTAGCTGTAAATTGAGTTTATGACGGAATCAAATATGCATGTCGCCGCCCGCACCCCTCGCCCCCGCACTACGATCACGGTTCATCGCGCCCATAAATTCAGTATTCGCTCTTTATTTCCGCGTCGTCTTCCATGGCATCTAAAGTTACCTACTGATCGATGCTCGAATAAAATAATATTTTTCGGATAACGATTCTCGGTTATCATATTTACATAGTGATGTTATTCCGACTTGTTTTCTCCTCTTGGAGCTCAGTAGTGGTAGTCTATATAGCATAAAATTGGTGTCTTCAAAAGCTGACTACAGTTAGATTTTGATATTGTTACTTTTGTGGATTAACCAAGAGTAAATTGTCGAGGAGAAAGAAAATAAGATACCTCTATGTATCTGTCTGATTCAGCAAGTTTTCTTTTGAGTGCTTCAAAACTATATAGGTACAGGTTCAGAGTCATATCAAATATAACGGCAATATCTATTAGCGCATAAATGAATTCTTTTAAGTAAACTATAGAGCCATAACATTTGTCCATTACATAAGTATTAAGTTACCTAACAAATGGGTAATTATAAATATACAACAATGTTTTAAACAGTTATGTGCACAACAAACTATAAAATTATGGTTATTTATGTTACGTAGGTAAGTATACAGGATGAAAATAAAAGACGGTAATTGCAGGGAAAATAACCCGAAATATCGATGATAGCAAACTTTACTGAAAAGAAACAATCCAATATTTAAAAAAAATAAGTAAAACTGCTACTGAAAAATCACGTGAATCAGTCGTGAATCGAACGGGCTAAATTATATTGTTTTCCTGGGACTGCCTTTAATTTAGATACTATGTCATCAATAGGGTCAATGATAAGGATCAATTTCTTCGACATACATGACCCTATCGATTGGAATCATAAAACTACAGGATGTTATTTTTTCAGATTTAATTTGATCAGAGCTCGTTTGATTACTGACTAAGACAAGCTATTTATCAAAAATCTTTTAATGTAATACCAAATAATATACTATAAAAAAACCAGATCATGTTCTCGGACGGGAATCGATTCCCGTCCGAGAACATGATCTGGTGCGAGTCGTATTTTTTCTAGTATATTATTTGGTATTATATAAAATAGCATTGTGAATGCTTAAATCTCAAATTTTAAAAATCTTTTAATGCAGTTTTAACTTCTTTTAAAAAATTAAGGAATCTTTCCTTTCGTGAATTAGGAAATTGAGTAATGGGCATTGTATCATTGAAAATATATGAAGTAAAAAAAAATACACGCTTACATAAAGGGTTGCTAAATGTTTAAAAAATCCGGACAAGTTTTTAATGTTTATTTATTAACATAAATTTACTGAAAACTGGTCCGGTTTACCAGGATTTTCATGACTGGACAAGCATTAAAAAAACCGGACTGTCAAAACAGTTCAAAATAAAGAAGTTATAAATCTCCTTCAAAAACCTAAAAATAAAAACAAACACAGATTCAAAGTTGAATAGCTCTAAAAAGCAAAAAATAATATTCAAATCAGTGGATACGCATATTAATTTTAATAAAAAAAAATTGTAATGAAGTCGGTTGGGGCTTTTAGAATTAAAAATAAAAATGCTAAAATCTGATGACTTGCATATTATTTTAGAGCTATTCCATTTTGAAGCTGTTTTTCTTTTTATTTTCAGGTTTTTGAAAAAGGGATTTTCTTAGCTATTTAATAAAATTAAATTCACCAAATAAAAGCAAACATTCTTATATAACAAAATAAATGTGGATTCTATAAAAGTTTATTCAATAAAGTACATAGTTGCTTTTATGGAGGGATGCAAGAAGATTAATAAATCATTTAAGTACTGCGATTCAACTATACTCCACTTTCTTAATAAAAAACTTAATTTAAATACAGCAAAGGTTGTGAGAAATAAACTATGTAACTAGATGAAATACGCAATATTAATATCAGACCAAATGTTATTATTTTAGATAAAACGTCTTTATTAAAAATATTTCTCAAGGGAAAATACAGTTCAGTGACTTTCACTTATAGCGTAATATTTTTCATTATTTATAACATTCATATTACTAGATTATTTAAAAATTGAATTGTTACTGGAATATTTTCCTTTGATTATATTTTTCAAATATCTTATTATGTACCTACTTGTTAGGATGAGTTAATTCATGCAAGCGGTGGAGAAAATAAAGCTAGTTATAATAATTTAAGTATGTTAGTATCATGGATGCAATATTGAGCAATAACTTCCACACAGTACTTGGATAATAAAATATGCAAGAAATCTGTGATCGCCCGCCCGCCCACAAATAAATGCTAGGCAAATACCTGCACCACGGTAATAATAATCTATCAGTATTCTGTCTACATACAAATGGTCGGAACTTGAGCCAAACCTACGCGCCTCGGATCTCGGTCCACTCTCGGTATACTACAGTCGCGAATGCGCCGTGCGCATTGACAAACGAAAACGGTGTGACGACTTCGTGAGTGATTTGTGAATATTAAGTTGAAATTCGATGGAAAATTGCAAATATAAACTATATTGTGCTGTTTATAATAAAATATTTTAATACCATATTGTTTTAAAAATCGCAAAAAGACTGAAACATAAATTGAGGACAAATTATTAGTAAAATTAGAGTTTTTTTATTAGTTGCTTATTTATAAACAAAATATCATAGTTTGCTTGCTTAATAAAAATTATACTTATGTTTGATAAAAAATATTTTTAAGCAACATTATTACTTGTTCTGGACTCCTTTCTATGCAACCTATGACCATTAGTTTATAAACCTATTTTATTACATTAAAATATATATATAAATATATATTTCAATAGGTCAGAAACTCAATTAGCTACCTAGAACGCAGCAGCAACACACCTTGTTCACACTCTACATGTGTTTCGCCCCTACACGGAGTATCATCAGTAGCTATTATACTGTGTAAAGCCAAGCAACTTTACTTATGGTTATAATCCTTCATCTCTTTAAATTATTTGTGTTATCAATGAAGCATTAAAATTTACAATAGCAAAACAAAGTCTGAAATTAACGATGAAAATGTACGCCGTTAATGTGTATCTCATTAACGGATGCTACTACATAAATAATAATTAATTGGCATTAAATTCCCAATTTACTGAGAGTGGATTACGGCATCATCCTGGATACACCAAAAAGCGAAGCTATAATACGAAAATTTGCATTTAATATAAACATATTTGTAACTATTTCATAGCATAATAACGAAATCTTCTTAAGGGGCTGACATTAGCCAACTAACGCCGCCAGTCGATTTTATTTTATATATTCTAAATATAAAAAAAATAGGTAGTAAGCTACCTAGGCATAGGTTTCAACAATTTTAAGGCAAGGTAGTTCACGAAATATACTCTTTTACTATCTCTTTAGAATATGGTTGATTACTGCATAGCTTTAATAATTGTCGGTTCGCCAGAAATTTAGTACATTTTTATTGATTTTTGGAATACTGGATCATTTATTAAAAATGTACTCAGTCACTGTTTTTTTTTTTTGTAAAAAAAAGCATATCACTATCGTTGAAAATTACGAAATCTGACAGTTGGAAGTTTATTTTACTAAGTTTTTATGGTTTTATTCAGGATTTTTTTAACTGAGTTACCAAGCCATTTTTCAATATACAGTTCGGTTATTGTGTTTCTTTGCTTTTTTTTCAGTCTACAGTATTTTTTGTGAAGTAGAATAATTCTACATCAGTTTTTCACATTGGAAGCTCAAAAATCAATCTTTTAATCAGATCGTGAACTGACCTCGCTTTGATAAAACTAAAATGAGTATTAATCTTTAAACGAAACCCAAAAAATTACGATTTAGATTTGGTTTTATCGTTGAAAATTAGCGCGATTGGGCTCATTATAACACTAGGAAGCAAAAGTCAAATTATAGTTTTATTCTACGGTAGTTCGACATGTTTTTTAATACCTCAAAAGTTTAATTTGGATGAACAAATCAAAAGTTTATTTCTATTTAGATCCACCGCTTTCCATCGCCTGGTCTGAAAATGGCCTTTATGGATAATAGCATTCTGGCCATATGGATTTGCCAGGAATTTTAATTCCCTAGGACGTGTTTAACATTCGGTAGAGGTTCGTGCGAAGAATACCATATGGTAGTTATGAAAGTTGAGGTAGTTGGTTACACTTGGAACAATTTAAAGTGACAACGTGCACTTCTCATTACTGAGTAGAATGAGTATAATAGTAATATAATAGTATATACGACCTCCGTGGTCGAGCGGATTTGTTTTCAAGGTGTCGCCATCTCCTGAGGTCCCGGGTTCGATCCCCTGTTGGGTCAATTTAGAAAACAAACTTTTCTATATTGGCTCAGGTCTGGGTGTTTGTAATACCACCGTTGTCTCTGGTTTCCATAACACAAGTGGTTTAGCTACTTACTTTGGAATCAAAGCAATGTTTGTGATGTTGTTTAATATTGTATTTATAATAATAATCCGTTATAATAACGGAATGCTATAGATATCAGTAACAACGGTGGAACTTAAACACCCAGACCTGAGCCATTTCTTAATTTACCAGCCAGGGATCGAACCCGAGACCTTAGAGATGGCCCAGTGGTTTGAGCTGTACCATGACGTATCAGTTACTAACTCAGGACAAAATTATTGTTTCACCATAATTATAGTAATTAGTTGTGGGGAATTTACACAGGTTGATTTTACAGGCTACTTGCGAGGCGATTTTGGTCGACTAGAGCTATTTAACGACAATCACTTGTAAAATCGAATCGCCACGCATTAAAATTAGGTTTGCGAAGTAGAACGATCTTATTAAGGACAAATTACTGTGCACAAATATTTAGAGTTCAAATTAGCTACGAGCAACGTAGCGTTCAATGTGTGCATTGCCAAATTGCAGTGTCCACTTAACCGACCGAAGTAAAGGGCAGTTAGTTTGGGTCAACACTGCATACAGTGCAGCAAACAAAGCATTCTGCGTACCATCGTAGCCACTTTTGTAAATAATGAGTTTACACATTTCACTCGGCCGAACACACAGGATGAAATTGAAGTCTTTTAAAGTATGAATCTAATCGTGGTATTGATTATAGCTGTCGTCCGGTAAATCTATCCGTAGGGGGCAATCGACACGGGTCAATTTTCCGGGCGACTTGCTAGGCGATTTTAGTCGACTAGGGCTTTTTAACGACAATCACTTTTAAAATTGAATTGCCACCTTATTGGAATTAGGATTGCGATTCGATTGTACAAGCGATAGTCGATAAAAAAAGCTCCATTCGACTAAAGTCGCCTAGAACGTCGATCGGAAAATCGACCCGTGTAAATGCCCGCACTGGTCAATTTACGGGGTGACAGATACTAATAATCGCGGTTAGAATTTTCGTTTAAAAGATTGCCTATGACTTCAATTCCACCCTGTATAGTTAAATCTGTTTAAAAAGTTTTTATCTCTTTTTGTCAGAATATTTTTCATTTTTTTAGTCTAATTTGATCAGAAACTGTTTCTGCGCACTATAAGTTTTGGTTTTTGTATTTCCCTAAATGACGGCAACATTGCATCAATTAAGTCTTAACTTAATTACCTATCTAAAGAAAAAAAAGTTTACATTTATCAATTAAGTAGGTATTGAACTCTAGCAGTGGCACAGCACTATTAGCTCTAGTTTTTCACTGAAATGACCTATTTCTAAGCACAATTTGGACCATTAAAACGATTAGCCGCACCCACACGCAGCCCCCAGTCAAAAGCAAAGCCCCGTTATGCGTTATTAATGCAGCATCGAGTCGATAATTGTCCGGCGACCATAGCTCTGTGACCACCCAATGACCTATTCTTTTATTTATGCCTTTTATAGACAGAGAATTTGGAACGTATTTCATCTGGCAAAGGAGCAAGATTTACGGATCTCGCTGTAAATTATTTCTATATCAGACTATACAATATTTTAATAACTATATTTTGTATGATCAAAATATGACCTTGTTATTAATAAACTCAAAGCATTTAGTAAGAATACTGATACAGTATTAAATTAAGATCTGATAAATAAACTGAATATAGTCCACGTAAACCACAACATCTAATTTTATCGGACGTATTTTCCTTCAGTTTAAGACAGTTTCCACAGGTCCATACTTTTAATGCGATTAAAACGGTTGGATAGCTGTCCGTCGATCTTGCAAGGAGTACCCACGAAGATGTAAGTAAACAAGTATTTCTTAAGTAATAAACTCAACAACAACTAAAACCTAAAAAGAGCTACAAAAAACTGTGTTACACAATCCCACCCGAAGAAACGTTGTAGCTTTGCAACTGTTTTTATTTGTATAAAAAGCCTTCTTTCTTAGACCAACAAAATACTTTCCCAGGAATTCCCAGACGGTCCTACTACCGCCACTTAACAACTCGTAATATCCGAAACTTTAACTGGACACAAGTTAACCCGAAAATCGCGTCCAGCTTGTGCAATTTAGGTCAACTACAGTCGTAGACCTGGATCCGATTCGTTGGTCTAAAGGTAGGTACACAATATGTAGTAATTTAATATAATACTTAACTGCTTGAACACAGCGTTTGAAAAAAGCTAAAGGTCCCTAATAAGTTCGTACCTATTGTAACATTTTCTTTTTTTTCCTACCATGGTAAATATTACTGATAAATAAAAAGCTTAAAAAACCAAACCTCCTTCAAACATCCTTCAACAAAATAGTTTTAAAATACACAGCTCTATAAAGAACGAAATAAAATCCAATCTGCATAATTACTAATAGGTACGCTATTTGATATTAAAAAACGTCCTTTGAAGTTGGGTGGGACCAAAGTATGTTTTCTGTTTTTTTATATAGGTATATCATATATTGGAATATTACTTCTTTCTTTTTAGAGCTGTTTACTATAGAGCTATTTTGTTAGTATATTAGACGTTTACGTTTTATGAGTACGTTTTTTGGCAATTTTAAATTTTTATTTTTTATTTTAAACATTTTAGAGCATAATTATACAGGGTGGAAATAAAAGTCGGTAGGTAGTTGGAAGGAAAGTACCCTAAAGTTTACTGAAAGGAGACATTCCTTTAATTAAAAAAATTGGTAAAACTGCATTCAAAGATTTTGATAAATCTTGTCAGCCAGAAACGAACGGGCACTAACCGAAAAAATAACATCCTGTATTTTTATGATACTAATCGATAGGATCAATGATAAGGGTCAATTTCTCTTAAATAACATATTGGTAGTATCTTAAATTAAGGCAGTCTCGAGAAAGATAATAATTTAAAGATTACTCGAAAACTACTGAACCGATTTTAAAATTTCTGGGACCAACTTGGAAACAAGTCTGATGAAATAACGTTTGAACCATTTCAATCGGTCCAGCCATTTTCGAGTAATCGGTAAACATACACAAAGAACCCCTTTATTGAAATCGGTTAAAATACTATTTGATTGACTCATATGCAGGTGATACGACCGTTCATAAACCACTTGAGTAAATTCCGCCTTTAATTAAACCCTTAAGGCACTTGTTTGTAACAAAGCAGGGGCTTGATCGCGCTAATTTTGATTTACAACCAGAATTACAAGTAGTGGCTCTCTGAGCTGTAAACGAAAATTTAAAAAAAACTGAATCGACCCTAAAGTCTACATAAATATCGAACCTGCTCATAAAATTTCATGAGAATCGGTTGAGAAATGCGACCAGGGGCCCTACCGACTAATGCATCAAACATCGGAGAGTCTGCCGGGCTTCAAATTAAAACAGATAAATCGAGCCCCAATCGGCCCAAAATGGCAAACCCCAATTAATGATGTCACACGAACGATATCTTCTAAATAACTTCGGCGAATAGTACAATATGAAACTCCTTACTTCGATTTATCTGTTTTAAGTTGAAGCTCGGCAGACCCACCGAAGTTCGAAAAGTTAGCCGGTAGGGCCCCTGTAGGGGAGAACGGAAGGACAGCTGGATGGACATACGCAAAGCATTTTTCCCAAGCTGAAACATAGACACTTCGCGCTCGCTCGGTCAATTAACGTTTATTATTTCATATAACTTATCCTACAACCACCATGTGTTCCTACCTTAACTGCTGCATGGCTCGATGCCAAGTGAGCTCATCTTGCAACCTTCGACTTGCCAATTGTAGCCCTCATGTTAGTCTAAAGCCATTCCAAATAGGATTAGACCGTATTCGGTCAGTCATTTTACTTACCTACTTAAGTTTTAGTACTTAAAGAGATTTAAAAAGAGAAAAGTAACCATACATATAGTTAGTTACATAGAAAGTGTCCCTTTATGCCACTAACCAAATTTGCTTCGAAAATTGCTCTAATCGTTAGCTTTACCAATTAAGTTGTAAATTATACAATTTTATAAATTAAAATGAATAGAAGTCTTACTGTACAAAACATGACAATTTTTTTATCATTATTCTGTCAATTCATGCCAGGACGAGCGATATCATAATATCGATGCAACAAGTATGTTAACATAATACTTATCTTTTATATTTAGTTTTAACAATACCTATAATATACCCACAGCACGATATAAAAGAACACATTCACATTGCTTTGAATGTTTACACACAAAGAAACGCTTAACACCTGTTTAATTCTCAATACTCGTTTGGCGAGCTTCATATGTCGGTCCGACCGCTTAAACAGTGCGAGCCACTATCAAGATAGCACCTACCCTTACAATAAAATCTTTAAACAGTTCCATCACAGTTGTAAAAGTGAGACGCTGCTATACACACCGTATGGCGGTCTCTCGTTCCCATAGACACAAACACAGCTTACTAACTGTTAGTTAGGATCCCAGTATAAATATAACTAGACAGTAACTCATCTGAATACAAACGTCCGAATCAGCGCACTCACTCAAACATGAGTCGCTATTGGCCGAATACTCAAACGTCACTCAACTTTGAGAGGGTCTCATCGTCCTGTCGCATTAAATGTTAAAGATACGACAAACACAGCATGATGTTTGAACGTCCCTCAAAGTTGAGTATCGTTTGAGTATTCGGCCATATGAGTGGCTATGCTCCGCAAGCCAGCAACATTCTCAATGTGGACGCTTTGCGAATTTCGACTTGCTACTCTTCGTGTTCACGTTCGCATCGGATCGCAAAATGTAGACACGTACTCACTTTGCAGATATCCGTGGAGCGCGAAGGTTCGCGAACTTAAGTGACCCAGCTTAAGTGGGCTGCTCTAAGCAAGGTTCGCAGTGTAGCCCAGTACACTCAAACGTCAGCGCCCACGAGCGACTTTTTGTAGCTGCGATTATCGCGGCGTCAATTGCGGCGTTTTTTTTGTCGCTGGCTAAGTAAACCCCTTGTCATTATTAACAGTGTCATTTTACGGGCAATTAATCGCTGAGCTACTTTTTGTATCTCGTGGGCGTTTACGTATTGAACTCTGTATGTTCTATTCTTGGCGACAAAGAATCGCTCGTGGGCGGGAAGCCTAAGGAAAAGGTTGAGTTAACTACTGCTTTAGTTGCATGTATTGTGTCCCAAGTCCCATCCCGTAAACACGGAACAGGTGTTTAGGGCGTGCAATCTCGTTTGTCTCGCTCTGGTCCGCCAGAGGACCCTAACGGTACACTAATTGGGTCATTTACCCTGGTAATCCAAGTCGCCAATTTAATTTGTATTGCCAACGCAAGTTTGTAAGATACCATGTAGTTTTGTTACGTAATGAAGTTGCTGTTGGTAAGGACCATTTATGAGATTATTCAGGTATAAAGCCTGCAGACATTGCGTTCATGTCTTATGATATCAACGTGATACAGTTTCAAATTCAGAAAGATTTTGCGCATTCCACTGCAAAGGATTTTCATTTTTTACGTTCTTACAATTAAGTATACATGTAGACAGTTTGATCGTTAAACACTTTGATATAAATAAAAATTATTAAAGTAAAAAAAAACAGTATATTCCAACGTACTTATGTAGGTATACTCTCAAGCGTAGTTATATTGAATTCTCATTTCCAATCTGAACGAAGAACTGTTGTTTTATTTTGATTAGTTTTTAGAAAAGTAATTTTGGTTCAAGAAAAGAATAATAGTTTGTAGTACAGGATTTTTCTTAGAACGAAACTGAATAGTTCTTTGATTCGAATTTCTAGACAGCTGTAAAGAAAACTAAGACTAAGAACTTACCATTTAGAGCTAATTGGAAAGTAGAGCCAGACTTACCTGAAAACAAAAGTTTAATTAAATATAGTGAGTAAAGTCAATATAATTACTTGAGAAAGGCTTGAGGTTACATTAGTAAATAACCACGTTACTCTCAAATATACCTACTCGAAATGCCAAAGTGAGTTTGTTTGTTTTTTTTTTGTTTAATGTGTGTGTGAATAAATAAATGGTTTGTTTTTACGCTTTCACGTTTCTACTACTCAACCGATCATCGTTCGTTCATGACAGGTGATACATAGAGGTCTGTTACAACAACTGCTATTACATCCCACTTTCACAGTCTCCTTAATGAAAAGTAAAATCGAAATCACCCTTCAGGACGACTTCGTCCACTTTCCCAAGTCGTCAAAATCCCCAACTTGCCCACTTTCCTGTCTCGTCCACTTCCTAGCTCGTCCACTTCCTAACTCGTCCACTTTCCTATCTCGTCCATTTCCTTACTCGTCCACTTTCCTATTTCGTCCACTTTCCTATCTCATCCACTTTACAACGTTTTCTATATAATCCTAAAATGTACTTCAAGCGTACTCTTATTATACTTGCCGCTTTTTAATTACAAAATTAACGTTCACAAAATATCAAAAGGCTCTCATTGAAGCTTACAGGCCACATTAATCGCTCAACTCGTAAATCTTTTGTAGCAATAAATAAAAACTTCTACCGACATTAAGCCTTAGTTGTTATATTTAATTATTAAAACGAAATAGGTTTAATTCAAAGAGCGTCAAGATTTTTGTTTACACCGATACTTAGTCTATGTTTTTGCTACTAATTTTCATTAAGATTTTTAATTGTAATTAACTACGGTAAAAAAGAATGGTGACGCAATTTAGGTTTCTAATTAAGGTTGATTCTCCTTTAACTCATATTACTTTCTTGTAATCATTGAAGACGAAATTAATTAACTTTGAAGAAATAATAATATGTTTTATAATATCGTGAAAACGTAAATAAAGTTAGAAAAAGTATTTACGATTAATTAAATTAAAATAATTCAAAGATTTGAAATAAAAACTTCTTATGTAGACAATTGTTTAATGGATTCTAATAAAAATACAAATAGCCTTAGAATAAAAAAATAAACAATCTCTATACGAGGCGGCAACGTGCCGGAAGGAGGCCGTTACCGTGACATCCGGCGGAAGTGGCCAGCGCCACCTGCCCGGAACCTTTCGACACACACGTGAAAAAGGTTCACTTATTTGGGAAATCATTACTTAGTGTCGTTTTAGCCTACATTTATTATTATTTAAGTAATCTATTATTTTCATAGTAACTCAAAATTCAAAATGAGTTTCATAGTATCAACTATAAAATTCATCTCATTGGTTACGTAATCAAACACATTTTCATTAGACGCCTGTAGTTGTTCTATCTCACGAAGTCCGATCGGCTATGAATGTTGTTAGGCGTGCACATGCAAATTATTTTAGTGTGCGTAATACGAAAGCGTGCAGACGCACACTAAAACAATGTCTGACTAAACACTGACTTCGTGAGATAGAACAACTATATTAGCAGACTAACGATGTCTGTAATATTTTTGCCCATTCGGCCAGAGATTGAAGCTTTTCAACACTTTCGCTAGCATACGTAGTCATCGGATGAGTATCCAAAAATGTAGGCATTGTACATATTTTTAGGTGTCTTTCGAAATATTGAGGAGTTCGAGATAATAAGTTTTTGGTCACCAATCCAATAACCAACCCTAGTGAAAATTGCATGACTGCCACAATCACAAGATGACGCACTAATCAGGAAATTGCAAGTAGCATACCTTACCTACCAAAAGTAACTAGCTGCAATAGAACGGAATGCTAATAAGAGTGCTCTTTTTAAAATTTTAAAATAAAATCACTTATTTTTGGAGCGAGTTGTGATATTTTTGTTGCATTGTTAAGTAGACATTTTCCGATTTATTATGAAATAAAAATATTTAGCAAAGCGCCCCCGCAGCTCTGATAACAGGGCCATTGCTCTTTTCATTAAATTTTCGATTACTTTTTCGTAAAGCTGTGGCTGTATCACACTGATGATGCGTTGGATCTCGGCCTTGAACTTAAGAATTGTTTCCGGTTTATTCGCCTATGGCCGAGATTTATCAAAACCCCAAAGAAAAAAAATCGCACGGCGTTAAATCGCCTCGATCGATCGATCTTGGAGCCCAGTTGACATCAGAATTTCCTGAAATGGTTTGGTCTGGAAATCATTGTTGCAATAAACCGATTGTTTTCATGCGCGGTGTGGCTGGCAGCGTCGTCCTGTTAAAACCACGTGTCGTCTAGATTCATGCCGATCAGTTGAGGCCACAAAGAACTCTGTTATCATATTCCGCGAATTTTGCGAGTTCGAGAGCGGATTAACTTCCTCCATTTTGGAATTGGTTTTCATAATGATAACGTCTAATTCTTTCGAGCAGCTCTCCATTTTTAATATTCGGAACAATCATAGGTCACTGTAAAATTTTAGAGTTGCCGAAAAATATTAGGACACCCTATTTTTGTAACAAAATTACTTATCCAATATTGTACTTTAAAATAAGAATTATTTCACACTATTCGAAAAGTTGTAAATTTGTAAAAAAATAACCATACAAACAGAAGCATCAAAACCTAATTCCAAGTCGCAATCTGCCTACGTGCCGGAAGAAGGCTGTTGTGGCGCCGGAAGTGGCGGCACCTGCCCGGAACTTGTCGCGTAACGCGCACGTTCAGATTTGTTCGTTTGTTAACGTTAGCGCCGGAACAAATAATGGGTAATTTTTAGTGGTAAACAAGTGGACTGGGAGGAAAATATTTTCATTTAATAAAGATGGTGGAGTTTGGCAATTACAAGCATTTATCAATTGTATTGTGTGTATTATGTCATATTTACAACTTATAGTTTCGTATTAAACGCCATATAACTTTCATTAATCATAAACATATTTTTAAGAACGGGATGGTGGCGAGTCTCATTCAATGCTAGCTAAGTTATTGTTCTGAAGGCAAGGATATCAATCGCATTTTCTCTTAGTTTATATTTCCCCTCTTACTAAAAATATTGTATAGCAGATGTTAATAAATAAATATTAATATTCGACAACATAACATACATTGCTCCGATTCCAAAGTAATTAGCTAAAGCACTTGTGTTATGGAAATCGGAGACAACGGTGGTATCACAAACACCCAGACCTGAGCCAATATAGAAAAGTTCGTTTTCTAAATTAACCCAACCGGGGATCGAACCCGGGTTTAGAGAACGTTTGTTGCTATTAAATTGATATTCAAAAATTTCTTAAAGGTAACAAAAAGTGGATAATTTATTGGAATACTGACTCTACTATTTATGAACCACCAACTGTAAAAGAAATGCCGAATTTCATATTGTTTAATGTACTTTAATATTTGGCTTCTTTACCTACATAACAATACCGAACAGTGATCAGCTTAAAAATTGTGCATGTTTAGAAGGTTTGAATTTGAAATCTCTAAATCATCCTCTTTTAAAAAGTGCATAACTAGAATCAACTCACCTGCATCTTTTCCAAGGTTTTTAACATCTCTTTTAAAGCTCTTCTCCTAAATTAAAATAAAGATATAATTGAGCAAAATAATATTCCTTAAATTAAAGTAGGTCCTGAGAACCCGTCTCCATGATTACTTAATTTAATATTCTCCCACTTTTACGAACGTCGTCGCTAAAATTCTCACCCGACACTTGCAGCTCACGTGTCTTTAAAGATATTTTTGCTTCATTAGGAATGTTTACAAGAAAATTAGATACATTATCTGTTAATGTTGATACCCCTCGGTGGTTTTTATTAAATACGTAGTTAATAGAAAAGGATTTTAATAAAACTACGTGGAATTTTTGAGAGTCTAGCTAGAATTTTAGAAGGTATCATTACATTTCCTCGTAGTCATTCGTAGAAGTAGACAGCAAATTTGTCAAAAACGGCCTCTTTTAAGAGTTTTGCTATCTAGAAAATGACTGCGAGGGAATGTAATGAAACCTTCTAAAAATACTAGACTATGCATGGGTCTTAAAAATTTCACGTAAAGTTTTATTATAATATGTTACAATAAAAATAAAATTCACCGCGGCGCCACTTTCGATCTGGGTACCGACTTAAGGCCCCTATATACCTCAAGTGGCGCCCTCATTTTAATTAAATTTATTGCTCGCTAAGTACATAATGTATCGAAAATTCACATGTACAGATTGAAGCTAAGGTTCTATAGTTTATTTGCAAACAATAACCTCAGTAAAATTTTGTATGAACTACAATGAAGTTATTATATAATTATTATACTGAGTTTATTGTTTGTAGCAATAAATTTAATTAAAATGTGGGCGCCACTTGAGGTATATAGGGGCCTTAAGGGCAACCCAGTTTCTCTATGTTCTGAAATTGTCACTACATCATTAAAAAGGTAGAATTAGGATACTTTTGAACTATTTATACAGATGCTATACGTTCTCTCTCAAAGGCACGGTACAATTAATAAGGCTTACTAGTTAACCCTGACTAAATATTAAACCCAGAAACTGGACGAGGACGATAAAGCCGCGTTTTCATTATATCTGTCAATAAATGAAGCCAAGACTATGAAAGGAAATCTCGCAGACTCAGCATTTATATACGCTGATAAAGAATCATCCTTGATAGCTCTTCAAACAAGCTTTTCATTTGGATCGGAAGCCGAAATCGATCAGGCGACATTCGTTCAGTCGATACGTAGTTCGAAAAGCACAAAGCTACTGGACTTAATGAACGGTCGCCATTTTGGATTTGCCGTCAATAATAGATTGGCATCGTGGGTCACGACTCAATTGGATTTTGGCGTAAACAGACTTTTATTTGGGCTGTTTCATTGTGTATGAATTTTTTATATCGACGTAGTGGATGGAAGCAATACGTATGATATTAAAGAAATGGTTTCAATTTAAAAAAAAAAACTAGATTATTACTACTACAATTTGATCACACAGTTTTATCTTCCCATACTTTTTGTTATTTGTAAAAACCTAGAAGTTTTGTGTTTAGAATCATCAAATGAATGAAACCAAAAAAATATATTTGCTCAATAAATGTAATTTTTAAAATAATGTGCTACTGATTTCACGAAAACAATTCCTATATAGGTAACTAAACAACATATAAAAAGTATCTTTTTTATATCAAAATTGTATCAAAGTGCGAACGTGAATGTTTCAGATTTTTACGGCACATTATCTTTCAACAAAGCGTTTGTTCGACAAATGTGAGGGATCGCTTTTCGCTTCCGCTAATAAATTTCTGTATTTTACGCAGAGCGCGTTCCGATTGCTACGATGCCATCGGCACGACGAAACCGCGGGAGGCAACCGAGCCATACAGCGACGAAACGACGAATTCTAAAAATAAACACGATAGAATATCCAATGTATATTTAAATAAAAGGTCACATTGCATTGCAAAAAAAAAAAAATATTGACATAAATAAAAAATAATCAATTTTAACCAAAAGTTATACTGAAAGTTATTTTCGTGATGTAAAAGGTACCTATTAAGAATGTTAACAACTTTCAAATGCGATAATATTAAGGAAAGGCATTTTCAATTCGAATTGGCTATTAAATTCAAGATTACAATAGGATTAATCTATATAAAAAAGGAAATGAAACATTGTAGATATCATCAACAACAATTCATTTACCCAAAATAATTCAAATACAGCGTAAACTCATTAGCTTCAATTCGAGTACACATTCCAAGGAAATGAGACATGTCCTGACGTCGACATGCATGTAATTAGTGAACACGTCCCGGGATTATGCCCGGATCCCGCAACCTCGGGATTACAGACCGAGGTTATGTTTCATAAACATAGATACATAAATGGATAGTTCTCATTTATTTATTTAAGTAATAGTTATTGATTTAACGGTAGGATATACTAAAAAATGACACCAACTTAGTGCAATAAACTATTGCTAATATAACTATAAATCACTAAGCTACAACCTAAACACAAAGAAGGAATACTTTAAACGCTATGAACTATAATTTTCTGCATTGTCTGTGTTCCACAGGGTATTTAGGGTGATATTGTTGCACTTACACCCAGTGCAATACAAAGCAGGCGATACTCTGAACTGCACGGGGTTTTCAGGTGTATTTAATTTGAACAGTAATTTCTAATGTCGCCGCCCGGATAGAGCGCGTTACGTAACTTTCGTGCGTGTTGAGTTATGCTGATGCTATCTAGCATAAGCTACGTCTTTCCTTATTAAAATATTACTTATTAAAACTTCAAGTATTAAAATCGCACTTAATTCCTTTTACACATTTTGACGTTTCCGTAGCCATTCGGTTACTTAGGCTTGTCCATAAATTAACAGCGTTTGCCACGCGCAACACAAATAGCCGAGCCCATAAATAAGCAAAAAGCAATAACAGCGCAGTTATATGTACTTAGTTTTAATTTGAGCAACTAAAGTGTCGATCTTGGTCATTGCCAAGTCTACAATGGCTTACGACACGTGAGTGACAAGTTGCCACGAGCAGCCAGGGCGAAACTTGGCAAAGCCTCAAACATCACTACCATAGCGGTTGAATTACTTAAGGATATTTGTTCGACGAATGTTCTTGGTGTGCCAAATATTCCCCTATTTTTGGTTCGCGTTGAATTTTTAAAACCCCCCAAGAGCAGTCGGTGCCGATAAAATCTTTAGTGAAAAGTACCCGCCAGAGTGGAAAGTTGTTAAAAAGGTAATTTTTTAAAAGCAGCTATTGAAATAAGAACGAGTTAGAAGTTACGGTCCTTTTACTTTAAAGTTAAATTAAGTTTTTCTGTTTCACAGATATTATTCACTTTTAGTCTAACCTACGAAATGTACTACTTTGAGATAATTAATACAGGGGCTGCCCGTAACTTTATAAACTTTACTGTAACTGTATGTTATTATACAAAAATAAGAGAAAACCTAGATTCAGCTTATGAACCACGAAGGCTGAAACTGTCAAAATAACGGCCATCTGTTTTTCAAACCATGATGTGACACACATTGCATTAGTGCCAATGAGTTTGTTAAATGAAAATAAATTTACATAGAATATATCTGACGACGGACGGATGGACGGACAGACGGACACATGAGTGACAGCAATAGGACTCCGTTGCGCCCCTATGAGCACGGAGCCCTAAAAATAGGATACACCCAAAAGAACGGTTAAATAATAGAAAACTCAACATTGGCATTTTGTATGGGATTACCATTTCGGATTACTTTTGACAGCTTAGTTTTGATAAAGAGGTTTGGTTAAATCAGATATGTTAATGATTAAAAGTAGTCGGTGAAATGATGCATACGTAGAGTATTGTTATTAATTAACTTATAGCTATAGATGGCGCTGGCTTACAATATTTTAAAATTCTCAAGGTAAAATTGATAATCATAATATAAATCTAATCATAGTTGGTGATACGAATTTCACAGGGTCCACTAGTAAAACAATAAAAGCGACCCAAAGGATTTGAAACAAATATTACGTCATATCTCATTACGCATAACTGCATCGAGTAAAATGTCCCTAGATCTACAAATTGGATTGCTGGCCGCTGAGGAAATGCAAAATAAAATAAACTACAAAGAGACAGATTGCTCGGTTCGTGGTCGCTCGAGATCAGTAGTGGGCAAACTCTTTTCTTTTTCAACTATTTTGTTTACAATGCCTCCTTTCTTTACTATAAGCATAAAGGTCTTCTTTAGACCCGTAGAATCAACGTTATAGTTTTTTAGGATTCCGTACCAAATGGTAAAAAGGAACCCTTATGGTGCGACTCATTCTGTCTGTTTGTCTGTCACTTGCAAATAAGAGAGAAATAAAAATATTTATATATTTTTTGTAACGGGGACTGAAAAGGGGTCTTAAAAATTCGAAGTTAGGCTACTAGGGCATATTAATTTATTTTAAGCCGCATTGTTTTTTCGAAGTTTGCATAGAGAAAAATCTGTAATTATTTAATATGATAGAAGTTTAAGTAAAGATTAAAGGAAAAATAAAACGATGTCTCTAAATAGTAATCTTTTTCATAATGATGGTACGGAACCCTCGGTGCACAAGTCCGACTTGCTCTTGACCGTTTTTATTTCTAACTTGTCGTTACCCGTCTATTTTCATAATAGTAAAGTATGAAACCAAAACAAATTCTTATTAGGTAAGTATGTACAACACAAAAATTATTTTTATACAATATTTTATATTTTAAACCAATAAAATGTAAATATGAAAACAGTAAATTAATTCCTCTGTTTAAAGGAGATGAAAGTGATCCAACAAAGAGCATGTAACCTTATTGGCATACCTACCAACCAGACATTTTGAAAAAAATTGCTCAAACTGCTGAAACTAGTGTCAATCGATAGAAAACGTTATTTAGACCAATATCTATTTTACCACTGAGTAAAATATTTGAAAAAAAAATTTTTTATATAGAATTATACCCTAAATAAGAATCACTTTGGTTTTTCTAAAGACAAAAGCACTACTGATGCTGGAATTACTCTTTTGAAGCACATCTTTGACGCTTGGGAGGCTAAACAAGATGTAATTAGCTTTTTTTGTTACCTTTCTAAAGCATTCTATCATGTTGTGTCTCTAATAAATGAGCTAGCCTTATGAAATCTTATCTGTGTGGTAGAACTCAAAAGGTAATTATTAATAAAGCTGCATCTTTGACCTTGTCTGAAATAAACGTATTTTATTTTGTTTATTTATCTACTGGAGCCCTGGGCATCGGCATGCCCCAAGGATCGATATTGGGACCTTTACTATTCTTAATCTATATAAATGACCTACCTTATTACGCGGAGAATTTATGTGAGACAGTGCTTTTTGCAGATGATGCCTCCTTAGTCTTGAAAGTCGATAGAGGTAATTTGTTTTGACGTTGTATATAATGCTCTCTCTAAAGTTTTGCATTGGTTTAACGTTAATAATTAAGCATTAAACCTGGAGAAAACAAATGTGAAAAATTCATATTAGATACCTAATGTAAGGTGGGTAGACGTGCATATTAATTTGAATTCAGAAGAAGTCGATTCGCAGTTAAACAAGTCAGGTTCACTTTTTGGCAAATTATGAGATCATTAATCACTTATTCTAATATACACTTAAAGTAATTACACTGGTCTAATTATTGTTTAATTATGTAATTTGAAATTTTTGTTTTGTTGTTATTTGTCGGTATTTTGTATTTTTTCGGGACTCTGGACATCATACAAAACGTCGGGACAATCCAGACGAATCCCGACTATCTGGCAACCCTAGATCCGAACCGCAGATTGCTGCGATCTATGCGATGTATGGAGTTCTCTTATCCTTTCCACATTGGTTGCGTTCCGATCCCATATATCGCATAGATCGCAGCGATCTGAGATTGGATCACTTGACCTGAACGCATCCTGTGTGTTTGAGCTCTAAAACCTTAATGGACATATTTAAGGCATTTTGAAATTTTCAGAATAGTCGTTTAAATCAACTAACCTACTTTGCTAAAGGCAGTGAAACCCAGATCCCGGAGACACCTCTAGCAATAACTTAAATATTTTTACTGCGCAGTAAATTTTCATTAAGTTGGTTACTTATTCACTCGTAAACAAAACGGTAAGAAACAACGTCGTCTCGATAGTGAGCAGTTTGCGGTTGGAAAACAGCTTATTCCCGCTCCATTTTATTTTTTACTGTTCGTCTTTTACCTTTTTCAAGCTTATTGAATCAAAGATTATGCGCTCAGTGTTTACTCCGTTGTTCATGTTTTACTTTTGCCGGCTTTGTTCGTACGCTTCAATGGGATGAAAAGTTTAAGGCTTCCATCTGCTTCGGGAAATTCTTTTCCGTTGCACTTTTTCTTGCGGCTCAAACGATCGCCTTTGCTAGGTTACGATGATTGAACTTTCATGCTTCTGTATTCAGGTTGTCTGGAAAAATATTTTTCTCACTTATGCTCTAATGTTATAATTTCATTTGAACAAAAGAATGCGTCGGTTCCGTAATGAACCGACGCATTCTTTTGTTCAAATGAATCTAAATGTGAAATTTAATGCGGAGAATGAATTTCAATACTTACTTCTCAAACAAGTACCTATTCCAAATTCAAACAAAACTTTATGACTGCATGACTGGTCACACGAACCAATTTAAAAATTACATTTTAATTAAGATACCTTTTTTCCTTGCATTCTTGAAAAAAGCATATTACATTTTGCATTTGAAAGAAACTAAAGAAACTTTATTTGCAATAAACACATTATACAGAAACTGCGGGACCGAACTTTAAAAATCTTGAGTAATATGTCACCGGCCTCCATTACCCGGAATTACTGATTGTATACTTGCAATCACTTGTATAACATTTTCAACACGTGTCGAATTCTAATCTTATTTTCAGGAGATAAGCGTTAAACGACTTTTAATAAACGTGAACAACGGTTTGTATTCTGAAACCATAATATCTATACCCAAAAATAGCTTGATGGTATTTAGTGGTATATTTGGCAACCCTAGCACAACTAAATGAGCAACATTTGCGCAAATGAATAGAAGAAAATTCTGAATGAACCAGCGCGTTCTAGTTTTCAGCGACAATATTATCCACCGCTAAATTTTCTCATAAGCTATATAACCTTCATAAACATGAACACTTCGCGCATAAAACGGCCGTTTGTTTTTTTTTCACTCCGCGGACCAAGCGGGAAAATATTACCTTAGCGTTTCTTTCTTTATTATGATTGGTAACAGCACCGGAACCCTGGCAATAAAGAGATTTTTACGTTTTTGTGGACATTTTGGCGCAAAAGTCCCATTTAAATTAAAGTAAAAGCTGTTAGATGTTTATTAAGAAACCAAATGGTAAATAGAACTTTATTAAAACTTGGGAAGGCGACAATGAGTACTCACTAAACTGTGTTTGTGAGTTATATTGGTTGTTATTGGTCCCGGCTGCATTTGCAGTCGTTAGGACCCACCAATCCGCATTGAGCCTGCGTGGTAAGGAAGGCCTGTGCCTCAGCAGTGGGGACATTAAAATGGCTGGTGTTGATAGGAGTCCTATAAAATATTGGTTAAGCCTACTCATTTTAGTAGGAATCACCGTAAAAAATAACATCCCGTTAAAAAAAATCATTTGCTTCTCTTGAAAGGTAATACAAAATTTAAAAGATTATTAAGGCGATCGTAAAAATGGGACTTTGAAAGGAAGTTGTAACGTTTCATTGTAAAGGGTTACTTTCGTTGAGAACTTCGAAGAAACAGTAGTAATTTCTTCACTCTTTTTCAATAAAAATAAAATTCATTAAGATAAATAATATTAGAAAAAATACTAGAAAAAATCGTCTCACCCGTAGCACCTCAGACGGGACTCGAACCCGCACCCTTGGGATTCCGGCCCAATGCACTGACCAATTATGCTACCGAGTCGCTGCATATATCGAGTATAATTGGTCAGTGCATTGGGCCGGAATCCCAAGGGTGCGGGTTCGAGTCCCGTCTGAGGTGCTACGGGTGAGTCGATTTTTTCTAGTATTTTTTCTAATATTATTTATCTTAATATAAAAATAGCATTGTGAATGCGAAAAATCTAAATTTAATAATAAAATTCATCTTTGATTTTCGATTTTTCTTTGATAGTATTAACAGAGAACAGAGACCAAAGACAATTAATAATGGCAGTTCAGTTCAGTTCATTTAACAATATTAGCTAATTCAAAAGAGGTAAGTTTTTATTTTAAAACAACAGCTGTTTTTTAATAATTATCTGTAGTGATTGATACAAAGTTAGTTTTATCAGTAGCCCTTTATTTAAACAATATTGTAAGTATAGATATATAGTTAGTAAATATCATAAATATAGCAAATCAAACTTTAACCAGAGCAATGAAAGTGAGTACTCGAATTCTGTAGCACTAAACTTATAAAGTTAATATTTTCATCACACCTAACCGAACATCAAAAATACCTTAACGCAGTAATAATATTTCATTCTCAACTTCACCAGTAAAAGTTTTTCCATAAAAGAAGCATCTCTGGTTCAGAGCCACTAAATTAGGTATATTCAAAAGAATTGGATGTTTCAATTCGCGATCGGCAAGTTTGGCCGTAAAAAATCCTACCATACGAACAGTGACCGGAGAAAAGTAGGAGGTTATAAATTTTCTTTCATTTATTACTCGGAAACTATTAGTAGCTTCATTGTTAAGAGGGTAATTCTTTTTATCGGAATGGCTTTTTGTTCAGGAACAGTGAATAAAATTATTATTGCTGCGCTCTACAGTTATAGAGCGCATTTCTTTACGGAATTGGTAGTAAAGACCACCAATGTAGGCAGTAACGCAACGACCTCCGTGGTCGAGTGGCTTTGTACACCGGTTTTCACGGTGTCGCCATCTCTGAGGTCCCGGGTTCGATCCCCGGTTGGGTCAAATTAGAAAAACGAACTTTTCTATATTGGCTCAGGTCTGGGTGTTTGTGATACCACCGTTGTCTCTGATTTTCATAACACAAGTGCTTTAGCTACTTACTTTGGAATCGGAGCAATGTATGTGATGTTGTCAAATATTTATTTATTATTTATTTATTAAAGGCCATTATTTGTTTGGCTGTTTAAACTTTACATTGAAATATCACCACTAAAAGTAAAATAAACAAACTTAAATTTGAAACGGTAGAGTTCAAAAAACCCAAGTAATATTTCAGAAAATGTTGATACATCGTTACACATTACATTACGTAAAGGAAGTATACTATTTTTAGGCAAACGGACGATTGGTTCTTAAATAAACATAATAAAGCTTAGGTCGAATAAAGGCCAGCAAACTATTATTATTAGTGAATCTAACTTCTCTCTTAATTTCGGAAAGAGCAATCAACGGATCGACCTAAAATAACATTTTCGGAGTAGTTCGCAGAAAAACTATTATTCAGCTGACCCACTCTTTGTTAAAATATAGTCAGTAGGTTATACGTGAGGAGGCGCAGTGGATAAACGCCTGGCCCAGCGATTGCGGATTAAGCAATTTTCGCAAGAGTCAGTCATGGGATGGGTGACCAAATATTTATTATCTCGAGCTCCTCCGTGCTTCGAAAGGCAGGTTAAGCCATTGGTCCCGGCTGCATTTGCAGTTGTTAACTCTCATCAATTCGCATTGGGCCATTGTTATCCACCCATAAGGAAGGCCTGTGCCCCAGCAGTGAGGAAAATGGCTGATGGTCAGGTTATACGTAGGTTTCACACAGAAAAAGATACGTTGCAGAAAAGAACACGCATTATACAAATTACTTTTGCATATAATTTAAGAGGGCGTAGTCTGCACACTAGCGCTGCCATTGGAAATAATATCACAGTGCTTAAATAAAGACGAAATTGTTAATTATCTCTCTGTAGTGCACTCCAAAGATGCTTTTTGGTACTTTTTATAGCTTAAACAATATTTTCTAGCCTGTCGTTTAGTTTAATGGATTTTTTTTGCGAAAAGTGGCCACTTTCAGCAATAAAACTCCGTTAAACTAAACGATGGTAAAAGACGATAATGCCGAAGGTGGAAGCGCACTACACTCGGAATCCTCAGCACTGAGGAACTGGTTATTTTACCTCTAACTGCCGGAACACAACAATTTTTAAATTGCTGTTATGGCGCCAGACTTAGGTAAGATGGTAGTAGCTAGCCAGGCGGACTTAAAGTAAGCCCTACTGCTGTTTGTAAGTTTACCTATGTATGTAGGAAAATGAAAATAAAATCCCTAAGGATTGTACCCTTTCTTGCGTCGTCACAGGAACATAAATGGATTGTTACCTTTCTCACGTAGTCGCAGTAAAATGGGTATTGGTCACCTTACTTAATTACTTACAAGATATCGATGTCGTTAAATATTAACTATATAGTCATCTTTAGTGGAAACCTAGACTAACTATAAACATTATTTCAAGAAAAAATTGCCTCTAATAATTTAGATTTGCGGAAATTGAACTTTCGATGTTTTTGTTTTTTTATAATACTACTGCTGGGCTGTAAACTATGTAAGTGTTTACGTTCCATCAATGGTGTGATAGTGATGAGACAGCGGTTTGTGGGATCGATGGGCTCCGCCATGCAAATTGCGTCCTGCCAAACGGTCAGTTTCAAATATAAACATTTCCATTCTTATGTCAACGGAGGAAAATGTTATTTTGCGTGGCCTTTTTACGCAAACTGTCGATACATTAGAGGCCTCCCTCGTTCTTTTATACAAACGACTATGTTAATGAAAGTACTTTTATAATATTATAAAACAGATAATCCTTCAGATTCTAATATTCTGCTCGTGTTACTTGATTTGAAAATTATCTCTCTTTGGGACAGGAGAGTGTTAAAATAAAATTGACCACAATATGACAGAATAAGGGTGCAACCTTAGAATAATAACACCATGCAGTCCCGCATGGTACCTATATGGCGTACCGAACCTCGAAATATAATTGCAATGTATTCAATTTCAATTTAAGGTTTGTTTGAGGTCCTGGACAGCACTGTCATTTGTTTAATTTCATTAAAAATGTGACTGTGTATTTAGATAAGTCAGGGGAAAACACTTCTTTTTTGGGCAGTCGTGTAAAAAAGCCCTTCGTAGCATAGGTACTGTCGAGTTTCTTGCGGGTGCTTGCTGGGATTGGGAACCGATAGCGTGTTAGCTACATTTACACTAAATATCGCACTATCAATCGTATCCTGATCGTGAAAATATCGTGGACCAATTGCACACTGCAACAGTGCAAGGAGACGCGGCAAAAACCACACGTGTAAATACAGATTAGTTTTATCCTGTGGTATTAGACATGAAATTAATGATAGTCTGTTCGCCGAGAGTTGAAAAAATATACAAACGTCTCGGAATACTGATTGTCGCTTAATTATGGCGATCTTTACGGCAAGCGTCGCTTATCGCCGCGCGATGAGGACTGCACCGCAGGTGTAATCAAGCGCAGGGCCGCAGAAAATAATTAGTGGGCTGTAATTTGTGATGAGCTTTAGAAAATTTTTTTTACCAACTTTTCGTGAACATACTATTTTAAGAAAATGGTAAAGATTCAACTTACCTACGACGTGTATGAAGGCGGAGCGGACCTGCGTGTGAAAGGAGGGCGCGTCCGCAGATACTTCGCAGCGAAACCGTCCCGCCAGCGCTCGCGTCGCGTCCCGTAGCACTACTTGCTGGGATGTCGAGCGGGACACCTGGGACAGAGGAATATTATTAAATTGTGACCTTTGAATTTATATAAAGGGCAACACATTAGATCGAACTGCGTTCTTTAAAAGCCATAATCCGAACCGCATTTGTCTACCATGACTATTTATTGGTAGTCATTATTAAAGTAAAATTAAATTAAAATTATTTATTCAATAATATAATAATAATGGTTGGGACCTTCCTATTAAGTATTTAAAACACTTGTGTCAGGAGTTCCCGCTCTTCCTTACTTAATGACAATAACATAAGACTTTATCTATTAAAATTACAATAACAAAAAAATCAATACTAAATTAACACACATAATGTTGTAATGCTTGCTTTAATTGTTTTATTTTCAAGTAAGTATAAGTGTGAATATCTGTGTGTGTGTGTGTGTGTGTGTGTGTGTGTGTGTGTGTGTGTGTGTGTGTGTGTGTGTGTATGAGTGTGTGAGTGTTTGTGTGTGTGAGGGTGTGAATTATGAGTGATAGATAACCAAACGTAGATCAAAGTATATATGTCATTCAATTATTAGTCAATAATAATGATAATTAATTGGATATATTCCTTCATATCTGTAAAAATGCCTCAGTTTCATCGTAAGATTTTGTTAATAGCCATTTTGATACGATTTCTTTACACCTTCTTAAGTTAAATTCATTAAGTCATAAATAGCATTGTTAGCCACAAAACATAAAATAGAAAAAAATCTTTGTTCTGTGATTATAGCCTTCCTTTTTGCATCCGATATTCAAATCCAGATAATAATATGAGAACATGAGAAGAAAATATGAAAACTTCTACACAATTGTTACGCCCCAGACTAAAAAGATGTTGTACTTACAATACAACAATCTCATTTGACTCTGAAACATTTGCTTATGCTTATCGCCTGAATATAGCTTTTTTGTACTGCAAAGTTGGCAACAAACGCGATCCGACTGATGGTAATCGAAGATGGAATTTCAGAGTTACAAGTGGCCACAAATTTTGATAGCAATGCAGACGATTTCACATCTGAAGTGACTAAACAGTGTCCGATTTCACCTGAGAAAATGATCTGGTGACGAGTCGGATTTTTGTAGTATACCTTTTATTTAGTATTATATAAAAATATAATAGTGCTGTTAATGCTTAAATCTCAAGTACTCGTAGACCAAGCACTTGCCCCTTATGAAAAAAAGTTGAGTTACTTTCCAAAAAAGTGAGAATCCAATACAATACTGTTAAATTATATTGTTATGCCGTCAGGATTTCAATGAAAAAAATGAAGTAGTTGGATCGATTGATCATTATTATCATATTAAGGTTCCATAAGTTTATTCACCTTCATAATGGTAAACAAGTCGCAAATTGTTTTGGCTTTTATAACAACTTTCGATGAATATAAAACAACTTGTAGTTAGTAGTAGATCGTAACAATAATCCTGAACTCTGATCTCATTCTTCATTCCAATTTGTTTACAAACAACTTTAAGTGATCAAACATTTAATTATGCCTTTTAGTTGAAGAGAATCTCTCTTGGCCTACTCAAAGCCTAATATTTCAGATGGTTTACAATAATGGTAATAAAAGTGTATAAATATACATTTTCATAGCAACTCTTTAATTTTGCCGATTGAACGCTTAATAAATAAACAAATTCCATGAATTTATTTTTCTATTCGAAAAATACTGATCAGAATAGCGCGCAAAAATAGAATCCAAATATTTGAGAAAGTTTTATCGCATGATCATTTCCTGAATTCCGGGTATAAATTCATAAAAGAATACTACTACTACAAAAGTTTGGAAGCTGTCAACATCGTCAACGAGACGTTTAATTAAAAAAAACTCAAAAAGAACAACCGTTGTCGATGGCGACCAAAAGTTTTGAGGGTGCAATTCTGAGAAAGCAAAACAGGCAAGTCAGGAAAGACAAACTCAGAACTCGACTAAAGCATTACACAGCGTCGCGTCGTAGCGTAATTAAACTGCGCCTTTTTATTTCTATGTCCAGTAATATCCTGAGCTCCACTTCTCTATTGATCCGCCATTGGAAAATAAAATCGGTCTCGAAGCTTCCATCCCCTCTTGTTTACATTGACCACGTCGCGCTCATTTTAATTTCTCGCGATATTTTCTCCTTTTTATTATATATCTGATGACAAGAAGAGTTGAACGCCCCTTTATTGCCCCCTTTCTGGAGACGTTCATTTTTATAAGATCACCCGAATGGATATTTATGTTCTAGGATTTTCCCTTCTGTATGAAATTATCTCATGTCTGTGCTTTCTTGGATATATTAAGCATAGAGGTTGTGTTAGTTTAATATCGTCAAATAAAATTTTATCGCCACTGGCGTCGTATTATGTTTTTCTTTGTAGACTAGTCTGGTCCGATAAAAATAGGTTTTCCAAGTGGCGTATTAAATTTTATGGCAGCTTACCTTTAAGAGCTTAAAAGCTCTGCGATAATAATAGTATTAGATGCGTTATTAAGTCCTAATTGAATTTTTGTGACCCGTCTACAACGAGGTTTAATTAAAATTAAAATATTTATAAAATACATTATGGTTTATTGAGAGGATTCACAAATATTAAATATCTGTTCTAATCTTAATGTTGTTTAGGATGATCGTGCTATTTTTTTCAATCAAAACCAGTAATATTCGGGTTAATCCAAATTAAGAAAAATCCGAATTTGTTTGTTATAAAAATCAGCTTCAAAATTAAATACTTAATTTTGCTACTTACTTATACTTATACTATATACTTACTTAATTGCTTTTAGAATTTAAAAAAGCCCCTACCCGACTTCAATACACGTGTTTTATTAAATTGATATGCGTAACTATCATTACATTTGAATATTATTTCTTGCTTTTTAGAGGTATTTAATTTTAAAGTTGTTTTTTTTAAGTCGGGTTTTTGTTTTTTAAACATTTTTTTCTTTTTAGTGTAAGTACCCTCTGTATTAGGGAGATAATTAGTGTACCTACTAATACGCAGGTGCGTACGAACAAACTCTTCAGCTAGAACAGAAAGTTGACGTTTATATACAATATGATTTTACTTATTATTTTGTTCTAATTATTCATAACTCCTATGCCATTTGGCCCCTTATCTCCAAAGATTATCATCGGATCTCAATGAAACTTATTTGGAACTAAATTGAAAGTATACCCAATTGAACAAAAACACAAATATTAAAATCAGCACACCAACGGCAGAGTAATCTGTGTACATACAAAAAACAACAAAAAATACGGGTCGAAGAGTACCTCCCTCCCTTTGAAGTCGGTAAAAAATCATCCATTTGATACTAAGTAGGTAAATCAATTTCACTTGCCAATGTTTTCATAAAATGAACAAAGATTCAACTAAACAATATACAAATTCGCGTCATTTCGGATACTTTCGAACTGTTTTTCTTGTAAATACGCGGTTGTACAATCTAAGATGTACTCGGTGACACTTATATTGATTATTGCATAAAAACACATCAACTTGCGATAAAAATAATATATTGGTAATTCAAAACATATAAATAATCAAAGTTCAAAACTTATAAACATGATTGTATTACATTGTGTGTCTGATTTTTCAATGCCCAGATAAAATTTATTCTTTTGAAAACGTATTATACTGCCAAATTTTAAAATTTTTGTCATTCGTTTGTCTATCGAAATTTTTTGAATGACTTTTATTTAATTTGGTTAATAATTTAACTGACTGATATCTGTTATCTGAGGATTGACAAATCGGCCCTAAATCAGTGTGCAAAGAGCGTCACTAAACAAAAGACGATCGTAATTATTTAAAAATGAATGTTGTTTTCGCGGAGGTGGCATACCTTGCTGGTATACAACTTGTGTTGGTTTAATTCTAGACACAGTATTTTAGTTCACTATAGTACAGAATCTCCGTTTCACGTCCTATCTCAATAAAAACGACTCGGTTGATAGTTTGAATGGGCTTGTATTCACTATGGGGTTACTTGCCTTGCCAAATCACCGACCATCAGTGCACGCGCTTGCTTCATTTTATTCACTGGTTGTACAAAAAGATGTGAAAAACATAAAGAATTTACTACTTTTAGATACGACCGCATTTTGTACGCATTATTTTATAATGCATTTAAATATTACAAACAAAATATAACCGGGCATTTTGGCTTTTGGCAAATCGAATAAATGTGACATTGTGTTTTGCAAACTTAAAACAACTACATATTTTTTTTATTATTTTGCCAAAAACAATATTCATGTAAACTAAAACTACCCTAAATTATTGTTATTCCAATAGGTATGTGACCAAGGCTGCTCTGTGCCCTAAACGATGTTCATTAGTTGGTAGCGTATTATCTCAGAATATTAAAGAAAATTGTATCTTAATTTTTTTGCTCATTTTCAAATAAAATTGTTAATAAGTTAAGTTAAGGCCTCAACTCTTGACACTTAGAAAAGTCGTGAATTGACTTAGATGTAGTATGTACATATAAAGCCTTCACAGAACAGAAAATGAGTAACCGCGTTTTCAGACGAAAATTGAAGGATTTTTCGAAAAACAATCCTATAGCCAGTTTCAGCAAATTTTACAGGAGAAGAAAAAATGTTATAAAATCAATTACTGTCCAGCAGATAAAGTCGCAAAAGTCCTCTATATTCCTTCATTTATGTGAAAAACATACAAAAACACTTAGGGCCTATTTCACGATCAAAAAGTAAGTTCCGAGTAGCTTACTTGACAGATGATTTGACATATTTTTCATATCACTACTGTCAAATCATCTGTCAAGTTAGCTACTCAGAACTTACTTTTTGATTGTGAAACAAGCTCTAAGCTTTTTTTTTTTCAAGTAATGTCAAAGACATTGGCTGCTCTTCCAAAATTTTTTCAAAGATATTAAATACTTCGGCTTTTTTTCCAAATACCGAATAAACATATTTAAGGAATATCTACTGACTATGGCTTTTTTGCAAAAAACAGAAGAATCCATGTGAAAAGTTCGGGTCTTTCCATAGACAACAAAATTCTCAATTAAGATTTTGTTGAGATTTGTTAAACAAAGCTATCTCCACAACCCACCTACCAAAGTTAGAGACGGCAGCATTTTCACACAGAAAATATGCTAACTCTTGCACTGGTCTATGAAGTGCTGATAGTGTTCAGAAGAATATAAGAACTACTTTATGGCCACACGGTAGTACTTTGATTTAAATTAACACGTTTACACAATTCAAACCTATGGCTATTTTCACATCAGGGTTACAAACCGTTAGACCGACAGGGCCGTAGTATATTTTTTCTTAACACTGAAAACACTTTTTTGTGGTGAAGACACTTTTTATTGTTTTTTTTTTCGAATCTATAACTATCATTTCGTCCTTTAATGTCGCCTATGGACGTTATTAAACCAGGGTGAGATACCCAGTAATGCAATACCCAGTTTCAGCTATCCTTTTCCGTGAAAGGTAAACATAATAATAATATTGTAATAAAAATAAATTGCGGTACCTTTATTTCCGTAAGTACCTTCTTATACAAAAACAGAAGATAATCATGAAAATAATGCACTCTTAATAGGGGAGCGCTTCTGGCCGCAAACAACCTGACCTAATGTTAGTGTTATGTGGGCCCATATAGGGTTACCATGCAGTTGGTACTAATTTAATATTAGGTAGTCGAAAAAATTTGCAGCCTTTTTGTACTTTAAAATAATAAAGATACCACAGCGAGGAAAATTTTTATCATCAAACTTACAAGACCTGCCCTTCTATTGTCTAATTTCAAAATCTATCGCAATCGCTTTCAAGATCTAACACATTTATGCTTCTTTTTGTCATAAATAAAAACTTACCAAAGAAATGCAGCAATGTGTCACATCCATTTGTCAAATGAAAGCGATTGCGATAGATTTTGAAATTAGACAATTAGCCCCCTGAATCTGCTGAACCATTTTTTTGCAGTTGTATTCGACAAAGCATCTTCTCCATAAACATAACAAACCATTTTTTGAGCACTTGCAGATCTGGGTCCGAACCCTTATCGAAAAAAAAATGCAAAACGTATCTGATAAATATTATTGATAATATGAAAAAGCAAGATAATTATCAATTTGTTTTTAATTTTACCGCTATTACCAGAAAGTCAGTTGTTAAACAATATAGGTATTACATTCCCTCCTAAGTTATTATTGCCAGAAATTTAACACGCAACATTCATGCTTCAAAAAGGCCGCGAATTTTCTAATTACCTATTATTTTATTCAATAATTATATTTTTTTAGCTATTTGCCACTCGTATGTTTTGCAATACCAGTAATTCTGTTTTACTTTGTTTCGTATAATATAACATGTTAATTGTATAAACTAATAATTATCCTGAAAAAGAGCAAACCGATGACTTCGTCCTTCACTATTAATGTCCTGACAAATAATGTTTTGTAACCAATAAGATATTCAAAAAATCTTTAAAAAATCTAAATGTGATATAAAACAAAACAACGCAATATTCAACAGAAATGACGTATGGTTACCCCAGTCCCATATCTTGCATAATTAATCTGAGGGCCTATAACAAAAAAACATCGCGATAAGCGTACGATGATCGTCCCACTCCGTAACATTATTAAGTCGAGTATAAGGTTCAAAATCAAGTAAATCGATCAACGAATATCGTCCGACTATCGTGATTTTTTGTAATAGGCCCTCTTGCTCTACCGGGTCATCAGGTGTAGTCAACTACAACGGGCCAATTAGGCCCCCTTAATAGCTTCATCTCGGTTCCATTGGCAAAGCATACTTATCAAAATGTATGAAAATTTGAGCGTGAGCAATATGATGTTTGTGTTTAGTACAAACTGATCAGAATAAGATTAGGTAAGGCTGGTTTTATTTTCTTTCTGTTTCTGGTTCTAGTCCGTTTAAAAATATTCTACAATATAAATAAGGTGATAGTATATTGCGCAGTGGGTTAGCGCATTGGCCTGTGATTGTTGAGGTTAAGCAACTTTCGCAAGGGTCGGTCATGGGATGGGTGACCAAAAATTTACTATCTCGAGCTCCTCCGTGCTTCGGAAGGCACGTTAAGCTGTTGGTCCCGGCTGCATTTGCAGTCGTTAATACCCACCAATCCGCATTGGGCCCGCGTGGTAGGTTATTGGCCCATCCTCCTTATCCACCCAAGGAAAGCCTGTGCCCCAGCAGTGGAAACAATAAAATCGCTAATGCTGATATTGCTGATACTATTATCGCTAGACTAGCTAAAACAGCCTAGGATTTGAAACATTTAATTAGAAGAATGTTTTATTTTCTTGTCTATGTTTTATTTTAATTACAGTAATTCTACTCAGGGTTTCGCCATAAGTATTAAGCAATCTGTGGTTTCGCGCTTGCTATTTAAACCAAAGAATATTTGTAAAAGATGATTATTTGCTTGATGTAATGATGATGTTTATACCAACTATTGTATTAAAAAAATCGACTCGCACCAGATCATTCTCGGGCGGGAATCGAACCGCGACCTCTGGAATTCCGGTCCAATGTTCTTATAAGTGACTCAGCAGAGACTTGGTTAAAGCTTTTTTTTATATTTAAATGATACTGAAAGTTTTAATCTGCTTGGCTTAGAAAGTTCAATCAGTACCTTACAAAACAATAGAAAAAAATCTTATCACCTCATTTTATTTCGATTCGTGTTAACACACCGTAGGATTCGTACCATTAAATACCACTGCACCGTTAATTTACTAACCATTGTAAGTTAGAACTCAATTATAGAGTGATTTCGAATCAGCTGTTATAGGTAAAGGTCCAATAAAAAAAATACAAAACAAGTTAAATTGCCAAGTGAATGAAATACTTCATACCTAGTTACAGTTTTATTGGTTATTCGTAGGTTTTTTTCTGGCATTGTTTTAAGTCCACATTCTTTGAAACCAAACTTCGGGAAAAACTCAGACCTGTGGCCCTACCATGAGTTGATGCAAACTGTTTTCGCTACCATAAACCATCGTTTTATCTCTTTCACTCGCATTGACTGTGAGCAGTATATCCGATAGTTTTCGGTAGCGAAAACAGTTTGCATCAACTCATGGTAGAACTACTGTATCCGTAGCACGAATAGCTATCAAGAAAAAACGCGCGTAAAGGTACCCGATAGAGTAATCCTCTATGAAAAAACTCATTTCGCTTTTCAGTGGTAGATGGCGCAGTTCAAATTTCTCATACAAAATTACTCTATAAAATGTTTTTACGCGCGTTATTTTTTTCGATAGCTGTTTATGCTAAGGCTACTGAAAAGGTTGAAACTCTCTGTCACTTTATTTTATTTTATTCCAAGAAACACTTTTTTCATCATCATCATCATACTCAAGTTCTTTTTAATCATAATATAGAGCGAAAATTATACAAAACTAATTCCCTAACACAATACTAATGGTCAAATTACAGTGTTGGAGTAATCTTGTTCAGTTTCCCTTATTACGGGACTAAATTAAGACTATTGTAGGTGACTCAGCAGTTGATTTTGATTGTGATTGTCTAGCATTAGGACTTTATTGCAGCAATTAGTTAATTAGGCTGCCGAGCTCTGTGCATAGCTTTATTAAGCTTTAAGAGTAGGTTAACAAATTTACCAGTATATTTTGGTTTTGACAGATTCAATTTCGAATTTAGCACCTCTTGAAATCTCTCTCACAGCTGATCTCCTAAAATTGTTATTATAGCCTTTTATTTTTAACCAATGAATAGTTACATGAGTTTTTTATTAGATTTACAGTAACATCTTATATTATACATATTGATGGCTCAAACAGAATTATTCGATCGAATGGAATTTAGTTATGGACAGATGGTTTTTTTAAAGGCAGGTTTTTTTGTACTCGGGATCTTTATTAAAATCACCGTCAACTTATTAAAATCAACACTCCACTCTGAGTGAAAAGTTAGCTCTAAACGGAATTAGGTCAGGTTTGGTTAGAACTTGAGAAGATTGAAACAAATTGTATAACCTCTTAAATAAACGTTTTTTTACTTCAGTCGTTTTTAAGTACATTGCACAGTACTAATTTTTTTAAGGGCCTTCTAGTATTTCTTAGTAAACTGTAATTACCGTTAAGAAGCTTACACAATGAAAATGGTAGAACAAGTGGCTCAGAGGGCTCTAGACCTTGCTCAAATTGTGTTGCTTAAAAATGAATCTAATAGATGTCGCCACGAGGTTAATTGATACTGCTTTTGAAAAGCTTGTGCTGTTTGGTAGGTTAAACATTATTTTATTATATCTATGCGAATGGGTTTAAAAAAAAATTTCGAAAAACTGACTTGACAAGAAAATTCTATAATACGCAATAATTTTTGCCCAAGCTGAAGCAGACGCTTCGCGTTCGCTCGGTCTATAAAATAAGAAACAAAATAAAACGTATTGTAAAAAACAAATATTATTTACAAACAGATGGGTATTTATAATGCTGAAGGAACTGATAAAGTATTTACAACCTATTTGAAGAAGCCCCAAACAAGAGATTCAGTCAAATAAACACACAATAATCTCCTTTATGTCACTCAAGTTAAATCAAACAAAAATAATGTTACAAAGAAATAAGCACGTATTTTCTTTTAAAGACTATTATTAGCAGACTCGACAACATCATTCCTTGAATATTTTATTTTTCATTCATAAAGAAGTAGGTATGTTTTTGTTTCTCCGATCAATTTACAAGATAATTATTATTCTAGTATTCGATAGAACGCTTTTGTTCGAATTGAAAACGTCGGAAAATAAAAATCTAACTGAATACCAACCAACTACCAAAGTACTTTAAATAAAACCGTGCTAGTATCCGTTAGTGTTTTATTTCATCACCTAGTCAGATGTGAAACTTTCGTTATAACGAAAGCGCTTACATAATAATATAAATAAACGATGTTTATATTGTTAATTTTCTTTTGCGTTTATAACTCACTAGCTGGCCCGATAGACGTTGTCCTGTCTTTAGAGTTACATTAGAAAAGTTAATAAATGGTTAGTTTTCTTAAATTTTAGAACCGTCTCCTGACCATAACAAACATAACAAAAAAGAATTAGCGAAATCTGTCCAGCCGTTCACGCGTGAATCGTGATGCCGTGACCAAAGGAAATAGGGATTTATTTATTTATATATAGATTATCCTTCTGTCGTACTAATATTATAAATGTGAAAAAACCGCTGAACGGATTTTGATGAAATTTGGCACACAGTTAGTTTATAGCCTAGATTAAAACATAGAATACTTTTTATCCTGGTCAAAGCTTCCCTAGGGATTTTCCAAATGTCCACGCGGACAAAGTCGTGGGTGGAAGCTAGTAGTATTAATAACATAGTTACACAGGAAAGTTATAAAAAATGTGAGTAAAGGATTTCACAATAAAGAGTGCTCATACAAAATCTTATTTAAATTAAAAATCAAAAACCGTACTCATTATTGACGACCTCCGAGGTCAAGTGGCTTTGTACACCAGTTTTCAAGGTGTTGCCATCTCTGAGGTCCTGGGTTCGATCCCCGGTTGGGTCAATATAGAAATTCTATTTTTTCTATATTGACTCAGACCGTTGTCTCTGATTTTCATAACACAAGTGCTTTAGCTACTTACTTTGGAATCGGAGCAATTTATGTGATGTTGTCAAATATTTATTTATTTATTATTGTAAATTGAGTTTACAATATTACTGTCCTTGTAAACCTATAAAACATTTATTACAAGTGCCTCCATTTCGTAGGAATCCTCAATAAACCCAAATTGAGATACAAAGCAATTTTCAAGGGATAACCATTAAAAGGTGCCTATTACAATCTAGCACCTTTTTCGCATCCAAAAATGGAGGGAATCTAATAAACACCGTATAATGTGGAACGCAATGAAGGTGTTACAGTAATCGGTTCAATCTGAACCGAAACGATTCCGAATCGAAATGGGGTTCTATCGATATTACACATTGTTATTACGATGATAATCGATAACTCGGTTTCCGATTTTCATAAGCATTCAGAGAGAAAGTTGATTAGCTCAATCGTTAATGGTGTCGAAAAATATATAATAAAAATAAATAAGAATAACCTTTATTGTAAACTTATTTACTCTGATATCATCAAACTAATACCCATAATATATCTTTGAGCTTGAAATGTCACACAATAAAGTTTGTAAATAACATGAAGAGAGTTATAAGTACGTAGGGTTGCCAACTCCGTTATATAAACTCATAGTGAAGATGTTAATGTCAAGTACCTACTGATGAAGGATAAGAACACACGATAAACAAAAACCGAAAAAACTATTATCACCATTTAAATCAGTTTTCAAAATAAACTGTGAATGTGACCAAAAATTTGTTATCTTGAGCTCCTTCGTGCTTCGGAAGGCATGTTAAGCCGTTAAACCAATCCGCATTGGGCCCGCATGGTGGGTTATGGGCCAAAATTTCCCATCCTCCTTATTCACCCATAAGGAAGGCCTCTGTCTCAGCAGTGGGGACATTAAAAATGGCTGATGTCAATGTAATTTATTTTGTAACATTATTGTGATTATTGATTTCGTTTTTTTTATTATTCATCTTTTTTATGAAAGTAACAGTACAGTGGAATAAATTTCATACTATAATATCCCGTCATATTAGTGGGTTGTCAGGAGACGACAATAACTAGGTGATATTTTTTTATTCTGGCAAGAGAACTAAAAGTTTGGATCTATTCCTCTCGAGTACCAAAAACTAATACCAATGGTATTTGTTTATTACCGTTATAAAATTTATATTCCCAACGAATACCAAATTTTAAAAAATTTAATATAATTATTAATAAATTTCAAAAAAAGATCAAAGTTTGACTATATGTTAGTATAGAAATCTGGCAGCCCTACACGCATCATATCCTAGAGGATAAAAACTTTCAAACGCGACTAATTTTACAGTGACGGCTGGATGGTCCCGGCTTTCTGCTGGCCTGTAAAGGGCTTTCAGCAAACATTTATCTTTACAACTCGTCCTTTAGTGCGTCTTCAGACATGAGCAAACATTATTGAAGTTTGTTTTGCGGGATTCGATTGTCTTGTGTTAGGAGTTTTAAGTGTATACGTAAGCATGTGTAGTTTCTGTTACATAAGTTGGAACAGTGTATTGAAGTAATATAATATGTATGTCTTAAGTGTTAAGTCCACTTCCGTCTAAAGTCATTTATTGAATCAACAAAACCTGCTGGTATGTGTACCTAAAATCTCAAACACACAGAATGCGTTCCGGTCGTGCGACCCGATCCGCAGATTCCTGCGATCTATGCGATGTATGGAGTTCTCTTATCCCTTCCACACTGGTTGCGTTCCGATCTCATATATCGCATAGATCGCAGCCATCTGAGATCGGATCCCATGACCGGAACGTATTTGTGTGTGATGTCCATGTGTTTGAGCTCTGAGCACGTTTAAGAACAAAGAGTAATGTAATTATTCAAATTGTAATTTTATTCTATGATTTCTTTTTTTTCATACAACGCATCTGGCAAACAGATTCAATTTTAGGCCTTTTGTTATCCAAGCTATAAACAAACCTCTTTTCTAACATCTTACTTACAAAGGGATGCAATACTACCACTGTGTAAGTAAGCTAATGCTTACCACTTACTTTAAAAATACATTTTTTAATAAATTCCGTTTCTCAGGTTTCATTTGATAGAACTTCGCTACTTCAAATAATTCCATGAATGAAAAGACTCAAAACAACACATGAAGCAATATGTAACAGGCTCTTATTAAATTCCAAAATAGAATTAAACTTAACAGTTTCACTTTTCACTAAGTTACATAATTAGATCCACCAAAGCCTACTTTAGTATACATAGACAAAGTTCTTAACCGGCAAGAAAGTTAACGGAATTAATATTGAAACTCAGGGAGGCGACAACGCTCGACTAAATCTCAGTCAATTTGTAAATTCTAGTTTAAGAATGGAACTGGAAATTTGTTTTCTGTTTCATCGAATTGAAGTTGGGCAGGTAACTACTATTAATAGCCCACTAAAGTTTGAGTTGTATAGTAGTATTTGAAAACGCAATAGTTTATTATATTAATTCAATATTTAATATCTTTGTAAAATATTTTTTTTAAGTTCCATCTCATTAAAATGAAAACTTTGAAATGTTATTGTCAGCAGACATATTCGCGAATTGACCTGTAGTCGTTTTTGGACTTATTTGCGATATGCCTCATATTGAAAATGCCCTAATCGTAAAATCCCTGTTCTACTTTGGACTCATTTGTAAAAAGACTTATTCTTAAAATGACCTACTCTCAAAATGTCTTATTTTTCTAAGTGCTCGTTAATGAAACTATGAAATATGTATACAGTGTGTCCTTCGATAAATCGCAACCCTGAAAGGGGATGAAACTAGACCATAAATTTATCAAAAAAAATACTTAAACAATTATTCCTATATACCACTAAAAACAACAGTCATGTGAAAAGCATTTTTAATATTAATTTTAAATAAATCGGCCCACTAATTTAGATGATATTATCATTTTTATTCATAGAAACCTTAGTAAAAAGTAATCATCGTTAGTCATCAATATTTTTATCGATAATTTATGATATGGTTTCGCCCCCTTTAGGGGTTGCACTTTATCGAGGGACACATTGTATTGTTCATAAAACCATAAATTCAGAGTATTTCATAAAGGTAAAAAAATTCATATAAAAAAAAATCTTCAATATCTATGACTTCAAGTTTTACACATCAATACATGATTATTACCAATTATTTACTGTTAGCTTTAACTAAGGACTATTTTTTTTCAAATACCCGCCTGCTTAGGCGAGTATTTTAAAAAAATTGTCCTCTTGAGAATAGGTCATTACACAAATAAGGCATTATACGAATGAGTCTGTTCCAGAATAAGGTATTATGCGAATAAGTCCTGTCAAGAATAAGTCATTCCGAGAACAGAAGTCATTTTGCGAATAAGTATTTTATCTACTAAGTCATCTAGGGCATGGTTAAATAATTTAAAAACACTCCACACATTTCCTCACCTCAGATGCGTGACACTGTGTTTTTGGATATCACTCAAACGCATCTTAGTTTGACAAGGTTCCATCCCATTCTCATTGCTCAAGGATTAAACACGCAAGTAACCCGGACTTCTCTAGTCAATTCTACTCATTTTTATCCGACATCATCACGATAGTAATTTTTTTCTAATGCCGTTAATCAAGTTTGATCCTAAATCCATTCCCGCGTACCACCATAAAACTCCCCACCACATCACGTATTGACATAAACACACCTCGCTTTTATTCTGGCCCGAAACTTAACGACTGTGATAGCCCCATTTCACTTAATTCAAAGGTTTTACGTGTTCTGTATGCCGATGTTTCACAAGTTAAAAAGAGGTATCGTACTCTTTTTATTGAAACGTAGCCTTCTTTTGTTTTATCATATGATTGCATAGAATCTATTTGAGAGTGTCAAAAATACTTATAGTAATTTTATCGTTTAAGTTGACCGTTAATTGATAAACATTTTTTTTTCAAGAATAGACAATTATTATTATATAGCTTTTAAGTTACATAAGTTTAAGGTACCTACAGATTATCTATAAGAAAATATTGATTGACATAACCAGTTTCCTTATAAAAAATCAGCAACGCTCAAACAAAGGAACATCGATACACTTACATACTTGTCGCAGAAGTCCTTTTCAAACGTCACAACAAAGTTATAGTTCATTAAATACGGTCGAAAAAACTCGCACGAAATACTCGAGACATAAGGTCACTTGAGCGTAACTCCTAAAACGCACCTACCAATAAAAATATACGGCAGTTACTTATTTATATGAAAGACGACGGTTTTAGTGGCGATCGTAAAGCGAATCTTCCTAACAATGGTTGACAATAAAACATGAAAAGTGCGTTAACGACCATATAAAATCTTGTTTATTGCGCACCGTAAAATGAAATCCGAGTATGAATAGATTTTGTTGTTATTCTAGCTTTGCCGATATGAGTATGTGTGACAGTGTATTGAAAATGTGTTAGATCAGGGGTGGTTTCAAATTTCCTATGCACAATGTATGGGACGATAGTGTATATGGTAGAGGGGTTTCACTCCAAAGTGGTGTGTAAGTGAGAATGGTCTCATTTAGTGACAAATAGGAGCAGACAGCACGATCACTCCTTATCTATCCGGTACACACCCCAAATGATATTTCATGGCCAACGAAAAACTCTAAAACCTTTTTTTTTTAATTTTGAGATTTAAGCATTCACAATGCTATTTTATATAATACCAAATAATATACTAGAAAAAATACCACTCGCACCAGATCATGTTCTCGGACGGAAATCGAACCCGCGACCTTTGGATATCCGGTCCAATGCTCTGACCGCTGAGCTACCGAGTCACTAGTGGGAACGTCGAATTTCTCCTAGTATATCAACTCTTACGCTGCAAGCCAGCGCCATCTCACCATTGTACAAGGAATTACCTCGGGTTCGATTCCCGTCCGAGAACATGATCTGGTGCGAGTCGTATTTTTTCTAGGTAACTCTAAAATCGTCTAGGTCTAGGTATACATGTTGATATGATAGGCGAAAGGTGAGGTAGATAAAAGTTGTTCAGTCTGATATACAGAGTAATGTTTTCATTCACATTACTCTGCAACTAACACTTATTTTGACGATCCAATGCTAGTCAGAAGTTTAGAGAATGGATGTGCCACAGACTTAAAAAATAATAAGTTTAAAGATAAGTATCTAAAAGCTGAGCGCTGCGTACAAAATTAAATCAAGTCCAACAAAATCACAAGAAAATTTCCCGTTTAAATTAAAATGTAAGGCATAGTGAACAAAGACAGTAACTTTTTTTGCGATCGTGTCGCGCGCAGAACACTTCTGGTCGGCTTGGTGAACTTTTAATAGTTTAGTTTGAACCCGGTCGAGTTACGGCGAATGAGCGGGATAATAATTTTTCAAAATTATACCGCTTGGCTGAACCCTGGCGCGTTTGTTGCAGCGAACTATCTAGATGTTCGGTTCAGCGAGAAAGTTGAATGGCACTTTTACAAAAAGGAACATTTTTAAAACAAGTGAACTTTAACATTATTTATTCCTTCCAATATATATGAGGATAAAAACAGAAGTCAGTTGCCGTCAAAGTTTAAGTTGATTTCTAAATATTGTGCTATCTATAGCACATGCAAAAATAACTACTTTCAAAAGCAAGAACTGAGATGAGTACTGGTTTGCAGAAAAAGCTCAAGAAAAAACCTATAAGGGTACAAGTTGGTAGCCGACTACAAACAGCAGCAGCAGACGACTTGTCACGGTAACACGTCGTAGGCTGCTCAGGTTTCTATGTATTTCTATGACGACGACGTGTCCTAGCTACGGAAGGTATTTCATAGAAATACAGAAGGTATTTCATGGAAACCAGTGGTGTCGCCGCGACACGTCGTCTGCTGCCCTGGTTTCTATGTATTTCTACGACGACGACGTGTCCCAGCTACGGAAGGTATTTCATAGAAGTACAGAAGGTATTTCATGGAAACCAGTGGTGTCGCCGCGACACGTCGTCTGCTGCCCTGGTTTCTATGTATTTCTACGACGACGACGTGTCCTAGCTACGGAAGGTATTTCATAGAAATACAGAAGGTATTTCATGGAAACCAGTGGTGTCGCCGCGACACGTCGTCTGCTGCCCTGGTTTCTATGTATTTCTACGACGACGACGTGTCCTAGCTACGGAAGGTATTTCATAGAAATACAGAAGGTATTTCATGGAAACCAGTGGTGTCGCCGCGACTCGTCATCTGCTGCTTCTGTTTGCAGTTGGATACGGACTCGTGCATTGAGATGACCTATGACTAACAAACTTTAATATTTGTAAAAAAAAATAGGCTTCAATTCTGCTATAAATAGTTCCATAAAAAATATAAGAAATATTAAAAGGAAAACAAAGTTCTTTATGAAAACTGTGATGATTGTACGTGACTTAATTCATCCCACGCAGATTTCGTAAGCAAAGGGAAGCATTTAGATTAAATACTTTGGATTTTCCAAGTAATTACCATAATGCTGTTGACATAGGCATTATTTTCGTACAGTCACGTCAAAAAATAGATATACAGTTTAGCACTTTATCACTTTGTTGTAGTTGTCATTTCTCATTGATTTCTGTTCAAAAAAGTAATAGCTCTTATAATGACAAAGTTCTAAACCGTATACATATTTATAGACGTTACTGTACATGCATCCTACTACTATAATATTATAGACTATCTTCCGCCCGCAAATTCGCCCACATGGACACTCGAAAAATCCGTAGAGAACCTTTGACCAGGATTAAAAGTATCCGATGTTTATTATTGTTTATTTCCTTTATTTCGAATAACACACAGTTGAAACAATCAATACTAATGATGGACTATAACATTTCTAACATTAACAATCGTGTAACCCACATCACCACCCACAGATTAGTAATAAGGCTCAAGTTCACCAACACATAAACAACTGATTAATTTTTAACTGTCTGTTTTTGTCGTTTTTTTGTATGGAGAAAATGTCAAAACAGATGATTAAAAATTAATCAGCTGGTTTGGTGAACTCGGGTCTTAAATTATCTGTGTGCAAAATTTCTACCAAATCCGTTCAGCCGTTTTAACGTGATTGGCCGTCATGTAAACAGTGAGCTCCGTACTTATAATCGACATAAATAGTAAATTATCGTTTTAAGTGTTCTAAATAGGCTATATGTGAAAAGTGTCTTATAAATACAACGCACAAATGTTAAATCTAAAAACAAACAAGTAAATATCTTCAAAAATCAGTGTGAAGTGATCCTGAACAATACCACGCAAATAATCAATAAAACATTACAAACAACAATACATCATTAAAAAAACAATCTTAAAATCAAGTGTACAGCAGAATAATAATTTATTAAGCAATTAAAAGTGTCATTTTCATAAAATAAATAAGAGACCAGCCGTTAATTTTATTTAAAATGTGCTACAGTGCAAGCTATTATAAGCCCTAAACACTCTGGACTAAATCCCATTTCGTTGTGCAGTGAACGTGACGAACAGTGAACTAGTGTCAAACAGCTGTGACTCAGCTGTCTCATAATATATTGATGAACGAAACGATCATACACGACAGTGCACCGACTAAAACCCGACATTGTAAAAACGGCATAGTAGTGCATAATTTTGTCGTCATCAAATAGCTACCGTTAGCACAACGGCAACGGTGTGGCGTGAGGCGGAGCCACGAACTTTTCTGGTTCCAATCTCACCTAGTGCATGAACTTTTTTGGAACCTTTTTATTTTTATTTTTTGACTACAAATTTTATTTGTTATTTACCTATTATTTCTTTTTAATATTGGAGCATAAAGACTAACCGTAAGATGGCTCTGAGCTGCACAAAATGTAGCAAACCGATAAAAACTAAGCAATATTTGATGTGTTTATTGTGTGAGAAGTATTTCCATTTAGACTGCACAAGCGTATCTTTCCAACGTTTTAAAATTATGACGCCAGAAAACAAAAAGGCATTTAAATGCGATTCTTGTTCCCTGACACCACAAAGCAAGAACTTACTACAACAGCAGTCGATAGCCATTTCTAGCAATACCGACGAACGAGAAAATATCACACAACGCAAAAAGTTTGCTATAAATATTTCTACGCAAAATTCTTTAGAAGCACTTTCAGACGATGATCCAGAGTACTCGTCACTAACTTCCACGCCGAAAATTGATTTAAATAGAAGCTGCCCTACACTAACTACAAACGATAAAGAGAAGATGGATGAACTAAAACGAAAAATGAAAAAACTGGAAGAAAGACTGGAAATAGCAGAAAATGAGTTTTCAATATTACTTTCAGAAAATAATACGTTATCTAAAAAACTAACGGAGTATGAACTAAAAATAAAACAATTATCACACATTTGCAGAACGCCGAAAACTACATCTACTAAAAAGCAACAAAAAGATATCTGCGGAACCAAACTTAACTTCTCTATTAATGATGATAACAAAATGGACAAGAAAACACAAGATAAAAAGAGTTTGGTAAATCGTCAACAAGAATCATGTGACAAAGAATGTAATAATACCGAACCCTGTTTGATAACCTCTAGCAAATCAACGACAGATGGCGTTAGTAGTGTTCCAGAACCAAATATTGACCCATGTTTAGCAAATCCTTCAAGTAGATCGACGTCAGATAGCGTTAGTAATCCTCCAGAACAAATAAGCCAAAACATATTTATTCTTGGTGATGAGTTCCTTAGAGGTTTATCTGTTGATCTCATGAATTCAAGTCACAGAAAACAAACTTATAAAGTAGACGCTCATATAATCTCTGGAGGTTCTAGTGTAGAAATGCTAAATTATTGTTGTAATAGCTTAATATCGAATTTAAAGCCTAATGACATTGTTATATTGGGCTTCGGTAACCACGACAAAAATATACATAAACTACACTCAAATATTTGTATCTTGCTTAATAAATTAAATAAATTTTCTGTAATTCTGTTACCTATATGCCAAAATATATACCTAAATGTAGTGACATTGAATTATAACATAAAATTATGGACAAATCACTTTACCCATTGTTCACACATTGAGATTAAGTATTATAATGACATTAATCCAAAACTTTTATGTAAAAAAATTAATCTTTCCATCGACTATATCAAATACAAAAAGCACTACCTATCTTATGAATTCATCAAAAACCATATTAGAGAATCGAAAAAAGCAATTGTTCAACCGAATGTCTGTGAACCAAAAAAAGGAACAATACCATTTTACTTTAAGAAAACAGGTATTGAACGTAGGGACCATTCTAATTCTAACAATAAACAGACAGTAAATTCGTCTCATAGCAGTGGGAAATCATTTTTTCGTGAATAGATCGGCTCATGTTTTTACCATACTCCATCAAAATATACAGAGCATAAATTCAAAAAAAGAAGTCTTTGAGATAACTCTTTCAAATGTTAAAAATAAAATTAGCCCCGATATACTCTGTTTTACAGAAACTTTTGTTAAACAAGGAGAAGAAAAAAATGTTAATATTAACAACTATGTCCTAGCATCAAACTTCTCTAGACCAAAGAAAAGAGGTGGCTCTTGCATTTTGGTAAAGAATGGTTTAGAATATAAGAAAGTAACTTGTTTTGACGATCTTGCTATGTTATACCACTTCGAATGTTGTGCAATAAACTTGACCACGAATAATATTATAATCATATGTATATATAGAACACCTACTAAAATAAAACGACATATTGATTATTTTTTTGAAAAAATTGACACGTTATTTCATAAATGCTTGACAAAATTTCCGAAAAAGAATATTATTATTACAGGTGACTTAAATATTGACATGTTAAAAAATAACCAGGAGACGACTAAATTTCGAGATCTACTTAACAAATACAATTTAACTTTAAATATCAATGATCCCACTCGAGAGAAAGCATGTTTAGACTTAATAATTAGTAACATAAATAATGCTAAGGGATATGTCATGCCATTATGTTTATCAGACCATGATACTGCTCAGGTCTTAGAATTTAGTATGACGCATAAAAAAGAAATCCCTGACTCAGTATTCACTTACAAAAGGTGCTACTCGCAAGAAAACATGGACAAATTTAAAAAACACATTGGTAGCCTCTCTTTCTCTAATGTGTATAACGAAAGTGATTTAAATACAGCCTATAACGAATTCCTTGAAATCTTAACTCTGCTGTATAATTTATGCTTTCCAATAATAAGATTCAAGAGTAAGTTATCTGCTAAGCCTAAATGGATCTCGAAAGGCCTTAAAAAAAGCAGTTTGTCAAAAAATGCACTTCGCTACAGATACTACGCAAACAAAAGTGATGCTAATAAGTTAAAGTACATTAATTACAATGCACTATTTAAAAAATGCATAAATTATGCAAAAAGAACGACCAATCAAAAATATATATCTAGGAGTAACAACATTTGTAAAGCAACTTGGACTGTCATAAAAAACGAAACACTAGGAACACAGGTTAAAAACAACTACATAAATAGTATTATCAAAAACGACATAGACATTTCTGATCCTGTGACTATCGCATCGACATTTAACAGCTATTTCATTGATGACATTAATATTAATCATAATAATTATTCTAATAATGACACATTAAAGACTAACTTATCAAATAGTATATTTCTGACACCAGTAGATACAAAGTATATAAGTAAAGTAATTATGTCGCTAAAAAATTCACCTTCTGAAGGGTACGACGCTATATGTACTAAAGTAGTGAAACACTGTAAAGATGTACTTAGTCCTATCCTGACCTTCCTGGTCAACCTTTCACTACAGACTGGGCAGTTCCCAGACAAATTAAAATTATCAGTTGTAAAACCGTTACATAAAAAAGGTGACAAATGTAATGTAGACAATTATCGACAAATAGCAATATTACCAATATTTTCTAAAATATTTGAAAAAGCTATGCATTACCAGCTGCTTACATTTTTCAATAAATATAATATCATAAAACAAAGCCAATACGGATTTCAAAAAAATAAATCAACGACGTATGCAGCTTTTGATCTTGTTCATGAAATATTGCAAAGTGTGAACGATAAAAACTACACAACTGTGTTATTCCTTGATATGTCGAAAGCTTTCGACCGCGTTCCACATGATGGGTTGTTGAAAAAACTGGAACGTAGCGGGATTAGAGGTCCTGCTCTGCATTGGCTAAAATCATATCTCTCAAACAGAACTCAATGTGTAGAAATAACCCAAATTGACTCAAATAAAACGGTTCAAACGTACAGATCTGAATTTAAACATAATTGTTTTGGTGTTCCACAAGGGAGTGTTCTTGGCCCTTTATTATTTCTTATACACATAAATGACTTACCAGATATAACAAATCATAAAACTGTACTTTTTGCAGATGACATTTCCGTTATAATAACAACTGACAAAAACTCTTCCTTAGACCAACATAAAACTGACATAACTACTACGCTGACATTAATAATTGAATGGCTTAAAAATAACAATCTTAGAATTAACTTATCAAAAACAAATATAATTAATTTCAATAATTTCAAAAATCAAATAATTAATATTGATTACAATGGACAATTTTTACGGAGAGCAACTAATGGAATTTTCTTAGGTTTAATAATTGACTCGAAATTGACATGGAAGGAACAAATAAATAAAGTATGCAATAAGGTAAATAGTTTTGCATTCGCTTTGTATAAATTAACAAAAGTTGCTAACGTCCATACGGCAATTACAGCCTATTTCGCCTATGTCGAATCGATATTAAGATACGGTATATTGATTTGGGGAAATGGTACTGACATCAAAAGACTATTTATTGCTCAAAAACGATGCATCAGAGCCATATGCAATTTGACATCAGACACATCGTGTAAGCCGTATTTTAAATCCTTAAACATGTTAACGCTACCCTGCCTTTATATATTAGAAGTAGCTTTATATGTCAAGCAAAATGGTCAAAGGTTCACTCAAGCGAGTGATCTAACTCAAAGAAGCTTAAGATATCCTCGCAGACTAGTACTAGTATCTGTCCCACACTCGGCGAAATATCGGAAGAATTGCTATGCCATGTGTAAGACCATTTATAACAAATTGCCAGATAGCTTCAAGGACCTTCCTACCAGTCGATTTAAATTTTTATTGCGCAAATGGTTAGTGAACATGGCATTCTACTCAATTGATGAATTCTTAAGATATGATAATAAGTAGTTGTGTAATAAATATCAAAAGAGATTTATGGCCGATGAGATATTTTAATGGAATAGGTACCTACTTATCTAATTAAATTTAATTTCAATTCTTCATATCTGACAATAAATTTTAGACATTTCATGACATTATTTAATTTAATTTTTAATAACGTTAATAATTTCTGTTTATGTTTGCATGCTACTTAAGTTGGCTAAATAGGTTAAGCTTCTCATTCACCTGTTTTTTAAGATCTCCATTTGTACCCTATTTAAAGCAAATAAAGATATTTGTATTTGTATTTGTATTTGAGTAACAAACGTCCAATCTAAAACAATAACACTAAGTACTTAGTTGTAAAATGTATTGTAATATTTATTAAATTTTATTCACGTTCTATTTTTCATACTTAATAAGAATCTCTCATTTGGTTTTCCTTAAAAAGAGACGTTATCTTAAGTTGAAAAAAAATCTCATTATTAAACATACTTGAATGAATTCCAGGTTAGTTTCAAAGAAATATTGACAAAGATTACGTCAAAGCATTAGTATTTGCCATGTCGGCCCTCCTGTCCGGAGAGCAGACATGGCGAATGGTCATGGGAGGAGCGCAACAGTCGCCGATCCCCATGGCATGTCTAGCTGATTATCCTTCCCGTGGTTGCTGCCTGTTATTGGTCTGGTTCCCTTTGAAACAGACGGAACTAAAACGGCTAGACGCAATTCTCATCCAGACCTTTCCCATCCTTTCTTCCTTTCTTAACACAGTACTGCGGGTATTATGTGGTTGGTACTTGCGGCCTCATCATCAAACAGGACTGATGGTGAGGGGTAAGGGGGGAACAACCACCCGCGTGTTTGTGCCGTGCGCGGGGACCCGTACGGGGGGATGAAGGTGTCCTGGTGATTGAGTCGATGGAGTGTAGGCTGTATAAGCACTCCTGAGACAACACGTCACTTTGGCCCGGATTTCTCCTCACACGGGAGGCCTAGGACTAGCCACCCTGGGTCAATCGGCTGTGACTTCCCGTAAGAGGGCTGTCAGGCGAGAGTCCTGATATAGTGGGGGCAGACGTCGGGTGGGACGATTTTTGTCATCCCGCTCTGTTCGGCCGGCTTCCTGCTATATTGGGGCTCTATATCTTTGCTGTAGTTCTGGCGTTTGTGTGCCTTCTGCCGCAACGTCCCCACTTGAGGGCTCCAAGGAGGGTGGAACGCAGCAAAGACGAATTTAATACCAAACTTACATGGCATCCAAACCCAAACCCAAACATACACGCACCAAGGCTGCACCCCAAGGTGAAAACCAAGGCGGCGCGCCCAGCACCCAGGCTGCACCTCATAACCAGAGTGTTGCGCCACACAACACACCGGCAGCTCCTCAGGTGCACAACCCGAGAGTAGCGCCACAAAACACACCGGCAGCTCCTCAGGTGCATAACCCGAGTGTAGCGCCGCCTGCACAACACAGTTTGGACCTCTCCTCTCTGAAGGCAGCAATGCCGATGACCTCTGGACCCCAACAGGAGGAATCCGGTTGGAACACAGTGGTCGTTAAGAAGAAGAGGCCCAAACAACAACCCAACCCGCCTGGCCAATCACGCAAAGCCAAACGGGTGGAAACCCGATTGGTAGCGAGGAAGGCGCGGCGACAGACTACGGATGGAAGTAGGCCGCGTGAAGCTGCCGAAGGGGCTGCAAAGCCCCGCGATGCTCCCAATAGTGATGCGCTGACTCCTCACGTGGACAATAGTCCTGCTGAGGAAAAAGCTGCTCCTAAAGGGGCACCATCCGCTGTCCTGAAGCCAGCTGCCGCCAACGCATCTGCGCGACGCAAACCCAGGCGGGGTTCCCGTGGAAAGGGGAATACTGCTACGCCTGCCAAGCCCGTCAAGAGGAATCGCCCCGACGATTCCTTCACTCCACGAGGCGAAGGCAAACGTAGTAAACCCCATCCCACCACCACCAGCTCCATCGCATATGCCGACGCTCTGAAGTCGGACCTCAGCGTCGCGATCATGGTGGAGCCCTACCATGACCTTACCAAAGAGCAGGCCGAGGTCATCAAGAGACAGGTCGATGGTTTGTTGGACGACGAGATATTCGCTCCGAGCTCATCAAGCCATCCATATGTCGGACCGTCTTTTAAGGCGAACGCCTTCTACAGTGAGGGCGTCCTTAAATTCTGGTGCAAGGATGACTACTCGCTCCTGTGGCTTCATCGCACGACCGCGAAAATCGGCTCACCACGTCCCGGCACCAAGCTGGTCGTCAAGCGACAGCTGGAGATCCCCAAACGCGTCAAGACGGGGCTCCTGGTGCCACAATTTGGACCGGATGACACTTTGGACCGGGTACGCAGACGCCTAACGTGCCAAAACACCCACCTCGACGTCTCCAACTGGGCTGTCTACCACGCCGAGCAGCAGGAGGAGAAACAATGCCTGTTCCTCGTGCTTGGGGTCCCGGAAAAAGACGCCGAGAAACTCAAGGCAAGCGAGCGTAGAGTTTACTACAAGCTGGGTAACATCTACGCCCGCTTCCTTGACAATACAAGTACGCCCCCGCCGAACCCCGGTTTACCTGGAGAGGTCATTAGTGACCCAGGCAGCGGGCCTACATACCACACCGCACAATCAAACCCACCACGACCACCACAAACCACCGACGACGCCGATCCGCCCAAAGTGGACCCCAGGGAAGTCCCACAGGAGGAAGGGATGGGGGATTCCCCTATGGAAGATGGGAGCGGAGACAGCGACGTGGACGAGGAGGTTATGCTGAACAGCGACGATGGCGCTGCCAGCACCCCACAGCAATAACCTCTCCGTCCTCCAAACCAACCTCCAGCACAGCCAGACTGCAACGGCTACCCTACGCAGAATGCTGGAGGTAAATCCTAAGACCGTAGCCCTAATCCAGGAGCCGTGGATTAGGAAGGGCAGAATATGCGGTCTCAGCAACATCGGGGGTAAGCTACTCCTAGACACCACCGCTGACAACCCGCGTACATGTATCTTTACACCTAAACACGCAAACACAACCTTAATGACCGAGTTCTGTTCCAGGAACCTGACTACTATCAGACTCCAAAATGACCCCTCCTTAGGCCTGACTGACGTGGTGATATCGTCCGCCTACCTGCCGGGCGACGCGGAAATTCCCACTCCTGAGCTGGCCGCGCTGGTTCAACACTGCGAACGCGAGGGACTAGAGCTGATCATATCAGCTGACACCAACGCACACCATGTGCTATGGGGCAGCAAGGAAAACAACACGCGAGGTGAGGAATTCGTTTCTTTTTTACTCGCGACTAACATGAACATAATCAACAGGGGCTCCGAACCGACTTTCGTAACATCACGAGCCCAGACAATCATTGACCTTACTTTAGCGAGTGAACACGCGTCGCATCACATTTCCGATTGGCATGTATCTGATGAGGCGTCATGTTCCGATCATCGCTGGGTCAAATACAACATAAATATGACTCTCACACCGCCTAAGCCCCGACGTAATCCACGCAAGATGGATAGACGTAAGTACGAGCTTTTGACCGCAGAGAAGCTAAAGTGTCTAGACACCCCTACAACTCACGCGGTAATAGCGGATATTGATAACCATGTTGATCGCATAACAACAATACTAAACACCAGCTTTGACGAAACTTGCCCACTTTCTATTCCCAGCTCCCAGCCAGGCAACAAACATCACTGGTGGGGACCTGATCTGGAGAAATTACGCCGAAAGGTGAGAAAGTTGTTCAACAAAGCAAAGAACTCTCGAGATGCGCAAGATTGGGACGCCTACAAGCAAGCCCAATACAACTACAGGAAGCGTATTCGCCTCAGGAAAAGAGAATGCTGGAGACGCTTCTGCACCAATATTGAAACAAACAGTGAGGCTAACAGAGTGAAAAACATTCTGTGCAGCGAACCAGTACATAATCTTGGTTTCCTGAAAAAGCCTGATGGAACTTACACCAAAACAGGTGAAGAGACCTCAGAACTGTTAATGACCACTCACTTCCCAGGGTGCCGCATAACGGAAAGTCGCACATGGGAAGGAAAAGATGAGAATCCACCAGCTGAAACCGACTGGATCACCGCCCACAAGGTTGTCAACCCGGAGAAAGTAAGATGGGCAATCAACAGCTTCCTTCCATTCAAATCAGCGGGACTAGATGGAGTTTTTCCAGGACTGATGAGGTGGAGCGACGGAGGTCTTATTGACCACCTCGTAGCCATCTACAGAAGCTGCCTGGCACACCGCTATATTCCTATGAAATGGAGGGAAGTCAGGGTAGTCTTCATACCTAAGCCCGGCAAAGGAGACTACACTCAACCTAAATCATTCAGACCAATTAGCCTCACATCATTCCTTTTAAAGGTTTTAGAGAGACTAATAGACAAGGAGATAAGGAGCACTGCATTAGTCAGGAACCCCCTAAATCCAAACCAACACGCCTACTCTGCAGGCAAATCAACAGAGTCTGCCCTACATAAGGTGGTTTCCTACATAGAAGGCAATCTCAAACACAAAATATCTACACTAGGCACCTTCATCGACATTGAAGGAGCCTTTGACAAAACCAATTTTACCAGCATAAGCCAGGCCCTGTCCAAACATGGTGTGGATACCACTATTGCCGGGTGGATTGACAGCATGCTGAGAGACAGAGCCATACAATTTACTGTGAATGGCACCACCAGAGGCGTAGTAGCTAAAGGATGTCCCCAAGGAGGAGTCCTCTCACCGCTTCTATGGAACATAGTGGTCAACGAGCTGATTACGTGGCTTAACGACCGCAACTTCCTCACAGTAGGCTATGCAGACGACCTGACCATACTCATCAGCGGACGAGTTGAGAGTGTGATTTGTGACCAAATGAGGTCCGCACTGAAGGTCGTCGAACAGTGGTGCACTAAACACAACCTAACAGTGAACCCAGCAAAGACTGAGCTAATCATGTTCACAAACAAACGAAGTCTAGGAAATCTTAAACTCCCTAAACTTTTTAATACCAGTCTGTCCCTTAGCAAGGAAGTCAAGTATCTAGGTGTGATACTAGACAGCAAACTTCTCTGGAATAGACATCTCGAAGGAAAACTAAACAAAGCCACCATCATCTTCTGCCAATGTAAAAGGCTACTCGGCAAAAGGTGGGGACTATCACCGAAAATAACAATGTGGCTATATAAAACTGTTATACGTCCCATAATCACATACGGAGCTGTTGCCTGGTGGTCCAAAACAGAGCAAAGCACCGTCATCAACAAGCTGCAGCAATTCCAAAGATTGGCATGCTCTGCTATAACCGGCTGCATGCGAACTACCCCCACAGCCGCCCTAGAAGTAGCTCTGGATCTAACACCGTTGGACCTGTTTATACAACAAGAAGCCTCCATGGCTGCTATAAGGCTTAAACACTTAGGACTGTGGTACAACCGAGAGGGTCCTCACTCCATATTGTGGAATAACTTAGTGAAACATGAGTCACTAATCGCTGCCCCATGCGACAGGATCCCCAAGCAATATATTTTCCTAAAGAAATACCAAATCCAGTTATTTGAAAGCGACCGAGATTACTCTGGCATACATGAAGTCCGAATCTATACGGACGGTTCCAAAATGGGGACTGGAACTGGAGCTGGAGTATTCTCTCAAGACCTAAATATCAAAATATCACTAGCGCTAGGCCAACACAGTTCGATATTTCAATGCGAATGTGTTGCTATAATAAACGCCGCTATTACGGCCCTGTCTAGAGGTGTGAAGGGACTAAACATCCGCATACTGACTGATAGCATGGCCGTCCTAACAGCACTGGAAGCCAGCACGATCAACTCCAGTATCGTCTTTGAATGCCACCAAGTTTTGGACCGCTTGGCATCCAACAACGGAGTAATCCTACAATGGATTAAAGGGCATAGTGGATCACACGGGAACGATGCCGCCGATGAGCTGGCTAGAATAGGATCTTCCACAACAGTGGCAGGACCCATACCCATTCTGCCACTCCCGTTCAGCCAACTACGCTCATGGGTAGGACAACGAACTCGTGCTGCACACAATACTCGTTGGGTAGATCTAACAAGCTGTAGACAGTCTAAGATTGCGATGACTGCAGTTTCGCCGCGTGTGACCCGCAGGCTGCTCAGCCTCAATCGTCCAGACCTCCGGATAGTTGTAGGTACACTTACAGGTCACCTAGCTTTAAACCGACAACTATTCATCATGAATGCGACAGACAGTCCTCTATGCAGGGGATGCCTGGAAGCAGAGGAAACAGCCGCCCACGTGATCCTGGAGTGCGTGGGGCTGGCCACACAACGGGCAGAAATCCTCACAGAAGTGAGGTCGCTCCTAGAAGCCTGTGAACGTCCCAGGAGGCTTCTGCGCTTCTGGAAGGAGCTGGGATGGCTCGATTAGCCATACCGATGCTATGAGGTTTCACGCATAACGGACCAAATTGGTCTAAATGCGGAGAAAAGTGCCCACCACCAATACCAATACCATAATAAATTAGTATTTACATTTTTCTTGTTTCATTTCTTGTTCATTTATTTAAAAGTGTTCATCATGAATTTCTAGGCCTTAAACTGTTCATTTTCAGTCACTTTACGTCACTTTAAATGCTGACCTCATTTTTCAATTTTTGACGACTGTATGAAATATACAGGGAGAAACAGCAGCCCTTGACTTTTTCTTGCCGGTTCCTCGTTACAAGGTCTCACGCTTAGGGTTTGCGAACGACGGCATAGATTCTTTGACATTCACAAGTGCTTGTAACAGCCTAGACTGAACAAATGAGTTTTGAAATCAAATTGAGTTGTCAAATTCCTTATTATTGACAACACAATACCCAATGAGGGGTATAGTTTCTACGACTATCGGTCTTCCAATATTCGCTGCCAACATCGATGAACATTGTTTTCATAATATAATCGAATAAAATAACCTTAGATAATCGATTCATCATCATCAAAACAATCCATTACAGTCCACTGCAAAGCATAGACCTATTCAATGGGAGAATATTCCTATTATTTCCACGCTTGACAGGCGTATTACAGATCAAGTGTTGGATCGTTTTTATCGGAAAACGCTGCAGCCTATTTTCTGGTGTAAGGTTTACGACAGGAACTCACTCCTAAGTGTGAAAATATATCCTATTTTCCCTACCGGACGCTACATGACTAATCAGCATCGATTAGAAATCAGACGAAACTTACATCGACATCAATGCCCGGCTGTGCAAAGATCCTCGTAAATGGATACTCTTTAGGCAGGTAGCTGAAGAACTCCTGTCTGCCCCTGTACCACTTGACGCTGTATAGGGTCTCGTTGCCTTCCAGCATCCATTTGCAGCCCAGCTGGACTGTGTCTCCGAGTCGGACAGCTGATGGGGCTATGAGCTGGACATCTCGAAGTGCCAATGTATCTGAAACAAAACATTTTGAACAGTTAGTGATGGTGTGTTACTGGTATCATGCTCACTAAAAATGTGCTAAAACTGTCTGCCTTTGTTGCGTTTTTTGGATACTTATACAACATATTCAAATTATTTTTAATTTAATGGAGTTATTAATTTCTTGACAGCCAGCTCCTTTGCTTAAATCAGATAATTACTTTAAACGATATTTTATAAATAATGTACGTATAGCGAGTTACTCATATATTTAATGCATTTAACCATACACCATGTTGCTGCTTATTAATCAATAACCAAAGTCAGTGAAACCAGAGGGTCTATTACATAAAAATCATCGCGATAAGCGTACGACGTTCGTCCCACTCCGTGACATTATTAACTCATGTCACTCAAGGTTCAAAATTAAGTAAATCGATTGACGAACAACTTCGATTATCGTGAATCTTTTTGTAATAGGCCCTTAGTCCTGGGATATTCGATATAGTACCAGTCTCAACAAATTTATTAAAGCTAAGAGCTTCCCTGTCATCTTTTATTATTATTAATTATTTTAATGATAGAATGGTAGTTTCGTAAGAAATGTTATTTTAGATTCAAGATTGAAAAAATTGGGCGCGTATTATATTATTTTCTTTCAAAATTTTATAGATATCATAAATATCTTTACAAAACATCAAAATGTCTGTTGAAATGTTTCCCAATTATTATTATAATTTTATACAATTGTTGTAATGGGAACAAAATCTCTTGCCAAGTGTCTTACTTTTTAAAATTTTAATTCAAATTTTGTAGCAAAGACATTCAATAAATCTGTCGTTGTGAGTTCTCCAGTTGAATAAGATATAACTCTTTCAATTGTTTTATGCGCTTTGTTTTAAAACTGAAACATATTCATGTTTCAGTGCAATGCTTAAATATTTGAACACCGTGAATGGCGTTATAAAATTATTTTGTATTATTACAAAATAATTTTATAACGCCATTCACGGTTTTCATTATAACTATAAAAAAAAATACCGAACAAACAAAGCACTGTACAAATCAGTATGTTTTGTAAAAGTAGGTTGTTATTATTAATAAAGAAGCTCACATAATACACTTAGATAATAATAAAAATAAAAACATAGCTTTTTACAGATTACAGCTCTGAAGCGCTCATGGCGGAGCTTGACTGACTGATCGTACTCGATCACGTTTGTTAAGCAACGCTCGGTCCAGCCAGGTGTCGGATGGGTGGCGATAAGTGGCATTACAATACAGCTGAGCGCTTCCGTGCTTCGGAGGGCACGTTAAACCGTCGGTACCGGCTGTTGTCATCTGATAACAGTCGTTAAGCCAAAACAGAGGCCTTACAGGCGGCTTGATAAACTCTAATACCAAAGGTGGCCACTAATCCTCATACGATAAGAAGAAGAACAGATTACAGCGCGTAATAACATACGCCATCGATAGTGCCGCCACCATCGATGTGTCACATTTTTATAAAGTTCCGAAATTTCATAAAATTATGAGCAGACTTTTTGCTTTAGTCATCCCGTGACCACGGCCCTGGAAAGGTGTTGAAACGTCGGGAAACAAAAAACCAATAAATCCAAACAAAATGATTCTAAAATAACACCTGAATTAATAATAAACAGAAAAAGCTATTAAAACAACACTAATAACTGTTACCGACCAGCAACGTCACAGCCTTTTTGGGTTTCTCTTTGGTCTACCTTCCAAATTCTAAATCTCAGTGACATCTTTTTATAAACAATTGTAAATAGTAGTTGTAAATAAACTCCAAAACGGGAAAAAACGTGTTTAAGTGGTTCGTGCCCTGTCCTCAACAAATAACAAATGACCCAGAATTCGTTTAACAAATAAAATATACATGTTAAAAGTTATTTTCCAACATAATTATAATAAAGTTACTTATTCCCAAAAACCTTCCAAATTGAATTTACATGGCTTCATATTGAAATACCTTTATAACCTCGATTCTAAGAAGTAGAAGCCATCTTAAGGGGGTTAAAAATATACGCTGATTAATTAAGGAAGCGGGAATTTCCAAAAAGAGGGCAAGCTCGTTAAAATTAGTCTGTGGCGCCTAATGGGGTATTATTTCGTCAGGCAAGCCACAGACTCTTCAGTAAATGAGTGTGTCTATGGAACTGTTTACATTCCGCGCCCTTTTGAAGGGCTTGTTACTGGGCTTAGGGTTGTCAATCTGATAATGAATGTATTCGATAAATAAATAAAATTCAAACTGCAAGCGGTTAATATTTGTGCTTACTTATAAAGCAAAAGAGCACTATTATAGTACTTATAAACTACATAAGCACCTCGGAAAATAACTTAGAAATATTACACAATTACGTTTTAAAATATTGAAATGGTTTGCAGCCGCTCCACTTATTTCTATTTCTATTTTCTTATCACAAAAATACCTTTAAAAGTTACGTTAACAGAATTTTTAAATTCACAAAGACCTAGTTCCTTTCACATTTACTTGGAAGAAAAGAGTAACAGAGTAGAAACAAATAAAAGTTACTGCTTTGTTTACTCCTAAAAGACAAGAAAAGGATTGAACGTAGGTAAGCAAGACTAGACGGTAATTTAGGAGGTTGAAAATTACAGCTAAGGAAGGAATACGATGCTTTCAGGGGAGCGATTCTGAAACCAAACTCGCATCTCACTTCGAACCGCACTGAAGGTTCACTCTCGAATTTGTTATTGGAAATTAGCTGAATATAAGCTACTTTAGCGATTGCAAAAGGTTTAAGGTAGCTACTGTAGCTACCTAAAGTCTTTTGTGACTAAAAACGCAGCCTATCACTATCTTTAAGGTTTGAAATTCCCGCGCAGTGAAGTGAAATTCGAAGTGAGGTTCGAGTTTGGTTACAGAATCGACAGACAGGTGTGCACACCAATCTTTTAACGATTAGGACCACCAATTCCATTAATTTATATTTCGAGTCTATCGATTCCGATGCAGTATAGCGATTAACGTTTAATGAAACCCCCGTCGAAGACTTAGTTCGCCTGAACCGTGAAATAAAATAGGACGGATATATTTCGGTGTTTTTACAAGCTTAAGTTTGGGGCAAAGACCTGCAATTGATATACCGCTATACATAAAAAACTCTATTGAGCAATATCACTGTTTAAAAATATTATTATTATTTTCGGATATACTGCCCACAACCAATGTGAGTAAAAAAGAAAAAAAGGCCACTGTTTATTAATTTCGCAGTTGTTGCGTAATCCTGTTATTTATTTTAACTCCTTACTCGTGACAGCCCTAATGAGAGCTAAGTTCATTGAAATACGTCGAGGGCCACTGCGAGACACGACTGAAAAGGATGTTTATGTATGCGCGGAGTTTTAAGTGGTTCCTATTGGAGTCGTGAATAGTTCAGGATCATCTGCAGTAGTGAATGACAAGCCCTTAATTATGGCGTATATGATACAAATTAATCGCTAACGGCTGCCCGCGACTTCGTACTTTTCAGCATATACCATCAATTATTGCTGTAAGCTAGATATTCAATGATAATCATTGAATATTCAGCTAACAGAGAACTAAACTAATTTTGAATATTTCGTTTATAGGGTGATGATAACATGATTCAGTTCAATACACATAACAATACTAGTGTAGCACAGACAACTTAATACTACTAGTTTAGAAGTAATTTCGTTGAAATACTTCCCTTACACTTCACTTTTAGGGATTACAGCACGTATATTATTAATTTAGAATTATTTTTTTTGGACTTATTGGTTTTTTGAATTCCCAAAGTTTCGACACCTTTCCAGGGAAGGACTTGCTTGGTCACGGGAGGTCTTAAGCAAAAAAAGGCTGCTCATATTTTTATGAAATTACTCGCTAAGTTCATTAAAATATTTTATAGATTCGTTCTGATGTTAATTATTATTACAGAATTAAATTGATAAAAGTTGATTAAAAAACAAGATCTAGCTACTCAATCTATCACCAGTTCACAAATTGGGATGCCTCTCAGAGAAAGAACTGGCGGAAGAAAACTCAGAGAGGTTGTGTTGACCTCCCTTTTGATCCCTATATACAAAACCTACAGCTGTTCTAAAAATACTTCCAGGTAACGAAAACCACATTCGTAAATCTGCCAACAAGTTTTCCCGCTAAACGCTATAGTATCATTAAGAAATCTTGATTCTCTCTTATTGCACCCATTAGGCGCATAGAACTGCCGTTAATCCGGCCCTTGACCAAAACAAAACCAATTATGCTCCCAATAAATCACCCAACGTGTCTTCTGGTCGGCCCAGTTAAGCTATTGGAAAACATGTACAGCGCAAATCCGGCCTAAGATTTAGAGCAATAGAACCCATAATGGCTTGGGGATTACATTTATTTTTTCGAGTATCTTAATGGCCGTGTAGTGACTTGTTACATTATGATTTTGCGTTAAAACCTTTTAAAGTATAATGGTACACGCTATGGTTTTGAGATAAAATCTAAATGAAGTGGGCATAGTGATTTATCTTCATTAACATGAATAATAAATGACATAAGTACGTTCAAGTAATTTGAAGTACAATGCATTATAATATTTTCCACAAAGTGAATTTCCAAGTAAACTCTAGCGAAAATATGTGAAAATGTTAGTCTAAAATTCTATAATTATATTTGCATCATACTTCTCGGTAACTAGAATTTTACAGCATACATAATAATTACAGAACACGGAATTGTTAGGTACTTGGTAGAGAATCCGGGTATATCAGTCATATGAACAAAACAAAAAAACACATTTATTGTATACAAAACTTATGATAAAGAGATATAATGTATTATAAATAGCTGTTGTATAAGATTTCTCATGCTCTTTTATTCTTTTGTAAACGCTTAAACCCACTTACGAGTAAAACAAAACTGTAATGTAATTCCATTCTCTTCCTGTAATTAGACTGGAGTTCCTCATCCCTCAGACCCAAGAATTGCCACTTTTCTCAGGAAAAATGAGGGGGTATATACTACCAGTTAGACGAAGTAAAAGGTTCAGTGAAAAACTAGGGAGATTTGTTATTAGTAAGACAGATTCACATCTAAGACTAGTGTGTGATAAATGCCACCTAATTTTGTAGAAATTACCTTGGCGAAGTTTTCGGTTTTGTAGATATAACCTCATAAGAAACAGAAAAGTTGATGAAACATGTTAGAAATGAAAACAATTTTATAATTTAAAAAATATCATAATATGCGGTTTTCTGTGGAGTGCTCTTCACATAAAATAGTTAATATTCTTCAACAAGCAAAATTATTTTTTGCTGCGAGTGCTGACTTCAAATCACGAACTGCAAAGTAGAGGGATTCTAATATAGACTACTGAGCACAGTGAGTGATTTAAAAGCACGAGACATTGACAAAAATTTGCTCTCGTGTAAAACATACAACTTTTTACCGTAAAGAGAAAACTCGCAGCAAGTCGCTTTTTTCTCGCAGCAAAGTACGCAGCAAGCAGCGTGAGGAAAAGAGAATTGAAACTCACGCTCACAGCAAAAAGCGATTATGCTGCAAGTTTTTACGCACTAAAATCGCCCTTTTCGTGCTGGAGAGGTGAAAAAGAATATACCTAATATTTTATTAAATAATTTACAAAATCTTTTAGTACAAAAATATATATTTTTCATTTTAGTGCGATTGGCACCGTAGTTGATACTCGATTCTGTAACTGCAGAGCTATCAAACGCTGCATACATACAAGGAAACGATAAATTGAAAACTGTGACGTACAGTCGTACGAAAACAGTCAACATGCTAAGATGTGTCTTCGATTTACCCTGTTAATTTAGTGGAGAAAAGACATTCAAAGAAAGGAAATGTATTCGTTAATAAACTGAACTGAATAAAATAATGGTAAACTGACACCGTAGCTTATAGTCGCTTTTGGCAACCCTAGAACACTGTTAATATTTACATTATTAATGTTTAAAGTAAAGTAAAGTAAAAAATTGCTTTATTCAAATAAACTTAGTAATTAAGCGCTTTTGAATCGTCCATATTTTTCTACCACCCGTTCCAGACTTTTTTAACTGACAAGAAGAACAGGCGCAAGAAACTTATCAGCTTTAACAGAAATAAGTAACGATATTTACAAACTTAAATTCGCCTGTAGTCTACTGTTAGTTATTGAAATATTAGAAATAAAACACTTTTTACGGATTACAGCGCGTATATTATTAAATCAGGTGTTGTTTTAGAATTATTTAGTTTGTATTTATTGGTTTTTAGAATTCCCGACGTTTCGACACCTTTCCAGGGGAGGACTTTCCTGGTTACGGGAGGACTAAACCAAAAGGCTGCTCATATTTTTATGAAATTACCCGCTCGGAACTTTATAAAAATGCATTCAAGTTTATTAAACTACTTTATAGCTTCATTCTGATTTCAATTATTAGTACTGAATTTAATTGATTAAAGTTAATTAATTGAAGAACAAGATCTAGTTACTGAATCTATCACCAGTTCACAAATTGAGAGGCCTCTCAGAGAAAGAACTGGCGGAAGAAAACTCAGAGAGGTTGTGTCGACCTCCCTTTTGATCCCTATCTACAAAAACGAAATAACTCCTATCCTCTAGTGAGTGATTTGGGATGGGATTTTAGTTGATGAATTATGGGGTCCCAAGCTGGTGGTACTCTTCAACCATCTTGTCTATTGAAATTTGGATATTTTTTCATTTTAATATCCTCGTGTAGCATTCTGGGAATGAATCTTTGTTCTTTGGCAAGGATTTGTGTCCCTTTGAGGCAAGAAAGGGGATGTTGCATTTGACAGGTCGTAAGAATTAGTTTATCTTCTTCGGCGGCTTGAAATAGGTCTTGATAGACGCACGCTTCAGAATACCTCCAATCTTGTCAGTGACACCTTTCATGTAAGGTAGAATGGCAGGTCGTCGTTCTACTGTGGCTAGTTTGACACGTTTCTGTGATGGAGGCCCACGCCTCCAGTTTTTTACTTCGCAGTACGTGCTTGACATGCTGAAAATCAGCTGTCAGGTGTGGTTGGTCACAGATCCCGCGTGCTCTCTGAAACAAAGATTTCCCTACGGTAGCTAACCGTAAAGGATGGTGGTGGGATTCACCATTGAGGTACCTATCTGAATGTGTTGCTTAGACACAAAGGTGTTTAATTACTTGTGCTTGTTTTGTACATGGACTGAATCTTTCATACTTAATAGCTTATTAACGACTAGATTTTCAAGTATTTTGTGAAATCTTTACTTAACATATTTTTTGTTGAATTTGCTATTTTGACGTTAGTCATCGCACTCGCTTTTAATCTTGATGTTATCACTCAACTTTAAAAAAGTCTAGATCGGGTGGTAGGAAAATATAGACGATCCCAAAGTGCTTAATTATTAAGTTTATTTGAATAAAGAAATTTTGACTTTGACTTGTACATTTTGATGGCTCGTCATTTTCCCGGACAGTGTGTCTCAATCTTACGCTGTGCTTGCCAAATATAGTGATTGGTAACTGAGACACCAAAGGCGGACGGCTGTTGTTAGATTAACTCGAGTGATAAACGTCTTCAACCAAGGATTGTCAGACATATTGTCCACCTAGATTAATATGTGGCTGGCTGAAGCTAGGACTCCATATATCGACAAAGCCAGGCTTTAGATAAAAGATCGTTCGACCTGTTTATACGGTAATTGATATAGGTTTTTACGAGCCGAATGCTAGGGCTGGATTTATGGGTAGCATTAAAGTCGCTAAATTATATCAGGTAACCAGTTCTCTTCATAATAGCACAGATTTGGTTTTAACAAAAATTTATTTTTGTAAAAACACTAAGATAATATTTATTAATAAAACTAAAAAAAACTGTCTGCTACTATTAAAATAACTTAACCCTTTGACCGTTGTTTTTGTATATCATTAAAAAATATATCAATAATATGTCGGTAGCTAAAATGATTTGGAGATTGGATGACATTTTCGATACGGGTTTGAAAATATTTGTGTGAAAAGTACAAATAAAAAAAATATAGTGTTGTTAATAAATAATTGTTTATAATACTAACACGACAAAAAAATATTTGTAAATATAAAAACATTTTCCAGTAACTAGAATAGTTGCTTTCACCTAAATCCAATTCATTGCACTGATACTCGAACCTTCAATAAAAAGGTTATAGGATCGTCCCAAAATAGCCCTTAACGTCACTCTGTCAAGTTTCACGCGAAATTATTAACACTGTTAATATAAAAATTCCGAAGTTCGCCTTATCGGTGCGAGCCACACTTTCGGGTCACCCGTATAAATATGGATTAGCCAAAGAAAATATGAGGTATAAAGTACAAGTAAACCCTTGTTAGCCGAGCTCAAACGGTGCAAGTATAACACAATATGGAGGAAAGCCCCCGTCAGATACAGAGGTACCTAAATCCGTGGGTCTTTCTGGGAAATTGCTTACACAGCGTAGGTAAATAAGTTTATAACTGCATAAAGTTTGGTGGTTTTAGAGTTAGTGAGGGTCGCCCAAGACGGCTCGGTGCAACAATAGACTTCGAAGGCACGTTCAATCTTTTCTCTTTATTATGTATGTACCAACAACACGTTCATTGTGAAAATAATTAAAATGCTTATTATATTATAGAGACAAACTTCGTGTTATCAAACTATTTAAGTAGGAAAACATAATAATTAAGTAAGTTCTTCAGTGCCCCGCCATTTTAAGACATAAATATTTTACTCTTTTTTCTTTGTTGTGAACAAGTTTTTTTGCCAGCAAATCATTAAAAAACATACTATTAGCCAACGGCCACAAACGATCCTATTTGGGTACTAAACTACGAGATCTATTAAAAAAAATGTCACTACCTATTGTTCCAAAGCAATTCCTTTTATATTCCGGAACTCTCAGACTAAAATTCAATTTGCATTTTAAAATTTCAACGACTTTTCTGTTTGAATATGACCTCTATTAAGAGGACTTTAAAAACCTACGAAACACCAGCGAACTAAAATCTACGAAGCACTCACTTTGTGTGAGTGTCTAGTCCCCAGATAGGAAGCTCAGTTGAAAGTGATCCTTATTTTTTCGATTTTTTATTAACTTTCAGCCAGAATGGCATGACTCTGTTTGATACAAACGCCCAAGGGAACTTATGAAAAGGGTTCGCGAATATTTGTTCTGTTATGTCAACATTCTTGTGAACAACATTAAAATGGGAAAATTGAAATAGCTATTCTTTCGCTAGTTAATAGAGTTTGTGTTTAGATTGATAACGAGATAGAAAAGTTCGTAGAACATAAAAGGAAAAAATAAGAATATTTTAAAAGGTCTTAAGTTGAAAATACTAAATGTAAAACTATTTTTCCCGGAGTGACATGGCGTGGATTCAAATCTTATCCAATGGTAAGTTTTCTCTTATTTTAAAAAACAGTTTAAAGTCGATTGAACACTAAATAGAAACGACAAATGGTTTGATGGATACCAAGTGGTGTAAAAATAGTAATGAATGAATTTTGTGGACAATGATGATATAAAATATGACTACTACACTTTCAAAATATCAAAATCTAAACCTAAGCAAGAAAACTAAAACGTACGAGGGGAAGTCCAAAAGTCCGCGGAATAAAACGAAAAATCAGAAACTATTTATTGGTATACATGAATCAACTTTCTGAGGTCTTTTATTTACGAAAGATCTCAGAAAGTTTAGCCCAATTTTGAAAAAGGAGTTAAGGGGGGGGGGGGGGGGGAATAAGGTGACGATTAGGTGATGGAGGAAATTTCGCCTTTGAGGTTTTTTTAAGGTTAACAAAAATTAATTCCAAGATCTCAAAAATGATTTGACCTCATAGAGCATTATATTGATAATGAAAAATAGTTTCATTGTTTTATTTAATTTCTAGACCTTTCTTTCAGTGGACTTTTGGAACCCCTCGTAAAAGTAGAAAATTGCTTCATTTTAAAAGAGCCACAATTTCAATTACACACGGCAATTGAAAAGTGAACTAAAACATTCTCATTATAAAACCAACAGCTGTTTTCTTAGCAAGCTCACGAACAACCATCCATTGTTTACCGCCGGCGGCTAACTTAATTGTCCCGTCGTCGACGTCGACTTAATTAAGGTCTCTTCCAGCTGATTGCTTGCGGGTTGTCCACTATTACGGACTTCCTTGCAAATCCTGATATAAACAATTTCTTGTACACTCATTCGTAATACAACACAGATTGAAATTCAGATTCACAGATTTCATTTTTATTACTATTTCTTTATTCACAGGTTATTAATAGTAATAATAATATAACGTTGCATGGGGTAAGTGAAACACCAGGGAAAGTGAAACACCTAACTTTATTTAAGAAAAAAAATAAGAAAAAAAAGGCATTTATTGTTCTCTCACACAGAGTAAATACAAGACATTTTCGTAACCATAGACTTAATTAAGAATTAAAAAGCTATCGACATGTCGATAAAAAAGGAATGATGAACTAGTTCCCGTAGTTCAACGCATATGTTGCTCTTGGGTTGTCTACTATTATGGACTTCCTTGTAAATCCTGATAAAAAAAAATGTACACTCATTTGTAATATAACACAGATTCAAATTCAGATTCACGGATTTAGTCTTAATATTTTTTATTTTATTACAGTTTTCCATCATAATAATATAATAATAGAACGTCATGTGGGGTAAGTGAAACGCCAGGGAAAATGAAACACCTAACCTTAAACCTTTTACCTTAAGTTAAAAGTACTAGAAAAATTCGCCACTCTCACTAGCGACTCGGTAGCATAATTGGTCAGGTCTTGGTCATAACTCGGTAGCATAGTGCATTGGGCCGGAATCCCAAGGGTGCGGGTTCGAGTCCCGTCTGAGGTGCTACGGGTGAGTGCGATTTTTTCTAGTACTTTTTCTTATATTTTTTTCTAATATTATTTACCTAACCTTATATAAGAAACTATCGACATGTCGATAAAAAAGGAATGATCAACTAGTTCCCATATACTTCAACGCATGAGTCGCTATGATCATTTTAATAGCTAATATAAAAAATGCGTTTAACAAAAACAAACTGAAAAGTTTTTATCAACATAATAGCGGTTTTTTAATTAAAAAAAGATTGTTATCCTAGGAAACCAGAAATTTGCTTCAATATTAAAAGTTGAAATCCCTAAGCGCATAAAATAGAAACCAATTAGACATGATTGGTTTCTTCTGAACTGCAGCAAATAACGTCAAAGCTTTGAAAAATTCTATTAAATTTTGTTATAAGTAATATTCAGAGGTTTATTTTTAAGATACTACGATACAGCGATTTTAATAGAAGCTTGCCGAGGCTACTCAATATAAAATACTAGTGGCTCTGTGTGTGTGACATTTTTGATCATTGTCCAAAATGTCTGAAATATGTTTGTTTTGAAAATTTTCTAAAGCCTGAATCAACAAAACAAATCTATACAAGGTGTTACAAAAGTACCCCTAATGCCGAATATGGTAGATAGGGACCATCAAACTGAACAACTTTTACTATGGGACCAACTTTGAAATCGCGAAAATATAATCAGCTGTTTCATACAAAATTTAATTACGAAAACATCAAAATGTACGAAAGATACAAAACAGAATTTTAGGAAAAAGTTATCTTACCAAAAACATTTTTATGTAAAATGTTGCCAAGACGAAACCATATGGCTCGCAATGTCAAAAAGTTATCAGACCTCATGTAGAGTCAAACTTCTAACTCTGCAAGCCAATAAGTGGCTTGGACGTTACATAAGAACTATTGTATAACATAAAAGTAATGCCCACGCAGGTCTAATACGGATTAATAGGTGTTAACGACTGCAAATGCAGCCGGGACCAACAGCTTAACGTGCCTTCCGAAGCACGGAGGAACTCGAGATAATAAATTTTTGGTCACCCATCCCATGACCGACCCTTGCAAAAGTTGCTTAACATCCGCAATCGCAGGGCCAGGCGCTAAACCACTACGCCACCGAGTCATTCAGCCCAACCCGACTTCAATAAACGTTTTTTTATTAAAAATGCGTATCCAATGATTTAAATATTATTTCTTGCTTTAAAAGCTATTTAATTTTTAAGCTGTTTTTGTTTTTATTTTCAGGTTTTTGAAAGAGGTTTTTGTTTTGTATTTCAAAATTTCATCAAGTAAAGAGATAGTGTCGCAGCCTATTATTTATTTCGGTACAGAAAATTTAGGAAATAGACATGAATATTTAAATTGTTTGTAATCTCAACGAATACAAAATATTTATTATCACAATACAAGGTTAACTGTTTATGTTATCGACTCTAGCTAAAGAGAACCATCAACTCCGTCAAAAAGGCGCGTCAACACATCATCAACAGGTATATTCGGTCGACGTAAACGCCAACACCACACAGAAACAGCCTCATGTGGTTTTCACGTCAAAGATTTGTCTTCTGTCAGAGTTATATTTCTGAGTGTGTTTGTAGAGACAACACGCCTTCGTCTTGCGACATAACCCTCGAGGGGTAAACAAACTCCGTAGTCAGTTCTGTTTCAACTCTACCTCAATAAATATTTCGGGAAAAAACATTGAAAAGACATTCGGCTTTCCTACAAAAAAAGTTAACCCAGTGATATTTAAAAATATGCCGTTAATATTTACCTAATCACTTTTTATTTATTTTATGTGGAAAATGGTTTTTTCATTTTCTTGCATTGAAGTAAGATAAGGATTTGTGACGAAATCGAACAAGTAATAGCGGGTTCACACGAGGCGATTTAGCTGATCAACTAACGTTTTCTCAAGCGGTTTTAGTAGCGTAAAGTCTTCAATTCTTTAATGTTCCTTCTATTAATACAACTCCTTAACAAAATACTTAGAATCTCGATTACAGAAAATATTGTTTTGTTCAACCCTTCTGTTTGCACTGACAACAGCGCGCGTTCTCCGAAATCACTCTTTATATGTAAATGTTGGTTTGCGGCTCGTTTGCGTGTTTCTCAGTTTATTATACCCAGGAGTTTATTTTCTGAACAAACCTCCGTGTGAAACGGTACTGAACTTTGGATTAATATTGTTGTTTACGTTGTCGTATCGTTAAACGAGATTGACTAGTAAATGATTGAACAAAGAAAGTCTGTCATGATTAACTTAGGGTTATGAATTTGGGGTTAAAGAAATTGTATTCTCACAAAAAGACAGTAATGTCACTTATAGGAGAACAATGATAACTTAAAGTGATAATTATAAAATTATCATTTTTAAGTCATTGTTACGGAAAATTATTTTTTTTCTAGAACAACAATTGTTTAAAATCTGTACATTTGCTAGTAATAATTTGGAAGTAAATTTTTTATTAAGAATTATGTTTTCCGTGAGGCAAACTCGCACATATTAAATTATCAGTGAAGTATATTACGAGACAGAACCCTGACTATGAAACGCTTTAAATTAATATGTAAAGAAGAATAACATTCACACACATTCCTACTAATTAGAGACCTGTATCACATATATCCACATTATTATTGTATATAATTATTTAACAATATCATAATATTTTTAGCGAAACTGTGGGCGGAAGATATTCATTCTAGGGGACAAAATAATAAAGATTCTCCTTTGTAAGAAAATAGAAAGAAAGAAGAATGCATAAAAATATTGTCTTAAAGATCCACCCACACATTTTTGGAGATGTTTTACTACGCATTTTTGTAGGAATTTCATTCCACTTTATGCTTTAATTGTGGAACTTATTCTCAACATTTCTCTTAAAAGTCACAGAATAAACCTTTTGCGTGGGCGTTGTATAAGGAGACATTTGAAGCAGATGTTTTAAATACAACAAAGATAAGAAAGCGTAGTGAGCGTTAGCAATTAGTTACACTATGGTGTAAAGACACTATTCGCAGTTAGTAGTTTCCTATGGGAAAGTCTCCGGCCGGCCTAGCACACGACTTCACGTCACACACGTTTTGACGACTTCATAACACGACTTTGTCAACAATGTTGTCTCCATATCGGAGGGCCCCACTAGACAAGTGGCAAACGCTTGGCTTTTCATTATTCGAACAGAAAAAAAACACCCCATACAAAAGAAGCTTACTTTTAAAAAGTTAAAAATAATATCATCATATCATCAAGTCATAAATAGATCTATGAAAAAATCGTAGACGTCGGGGGACCGCTAAGTTAATGGATTAACATCTAAGCTCGTCACAAATCTAGCTACCTATACCTAACAGTATACTTATCAGTCCTCTTGATGATATGATGATATTATTATTTTTAACTTTATTAAACTAAGCTTTTTTGAATGGGGGTTTTTTATTAAGAGTTAGCTTTTTAAGTCAGGGATTTTTTAATTTAAGTTTTATTTGACCATCTCTGTATCTTTTACCGTTTCGGTAGGCAGTTGACCATTTCCATAATGGCTAAATGAATTTCCATCAAACGTGGCTAAGAACCATCTCGATTAGATTAGCTTTCAATTAAAAAAATGCATTGAAATCGCTTGATCCGTTTAGGCACTACGAATATACGTACAGACACACAAACATAACGTCAGGGGTTAAAAAGATGTGACATAAGTGTATGAAATGGACATCAATACGAAACGTCATAATGTCGTGATTGTCTACATACCTTCTATTCAATTGTATGTAAAAATTGTAAATCCACTTGGTTAAGGGCCTGTCCCACTCTCACTAGTGCGGTGTGAGCGAGACAGACATTATACTAACGTGAAAAAAGTGTGCGCATGATAACGTCGTGATTGTCTACATACCTTCTATTCAATTGTATGTAAAAATTGTAAATCCACTTGGTTAAGGGCCTGTCCCACTCTCATCAGTGCGGTGTGAGCGAGACAGACATTATACTAACGTGAAAAAAGTGTGCGCATGATAACGTCGTGATTGTCTACATACCTTCTATTCAATTGTATGTAAAAATTGTAAATCCACTTGGTTAAGGGCCTGTCCCACTCTCATCAGTGCGGTGTGAGCGAGACAGACATTATACTAACGTGAAAAAAGTGTGCGCATGATAACGTCGTGATTGTCTACATACCTTCTATTCAATTGTATGTAAAAATTGTAAATCCACTTGGTTAAGGGCCTGTCCCACTCTCACCAGTGCGGTGTGAGCGAGACAGACATTATACTAACGTGAAAAAAGTGTGCGCATGCTATATTGCCACCTTGCCAAGCTGACTCATGTTAATGCCCGTCCCTATAATTGATCATGTTAGGTAAAATTCTGCCTCAGCAATGGTGATCACCGACAATTGGACCGCAGCAGTCTTCGAAAGTGTCATCAAGGTTTACCACCCCAGGCTTTAAATATAGAAAATACTAAATAGATATACATTTGATATGTATTTTTAACACCGTTTCAAGCTACTTTCAATTCAATTGTTTTCCCATTAACATCCTCCAATATACCTATGTATGATTAATTACTAACCTAAGTCGTATAAAATATTCCTATACCTATGCCATATGCATTTTTGTCCCACTGTGGAACAATATTAACATTATGCGACACTCCACTCACTTAATTCACATTTAGTCCTGAAGGACGTGTCACGTCAAGTGATTGATTACAAAAAGACACTCATTCAATTATCTACGCCAGAGTGGGAACAGATTCTAAGAAAAAGATCCAACGTACTTTGGATTAATGAAAACGGCGACGAAAATACTCACATGTAGTGATTTTCGTTGCCGTTTTATTCCGTATTGCACCAGCTATTTAGAAAAATTAGCAAAAATTTCAAACCTAAGGTTTACAGCTCACAGAGCCACTAATATAAGAATACGAGCTAGCGAGTTCGATTCCCGTCCGAGAACATGATCTGGTGCGAGTCGTATTTTTTCTAGTATATTATTTGGTATTATATAAAATAGCATTGTGAATGCTAAAACCATAAAATTTAAAAATAGTATAAGAATGTTTATTAATTATTATTGGTTGGGCGTTCTATGCCAATTTCAAATGATGGAAAGTGGTCATATATTTCGACACAGTTTCAAACATAGCTTTTTGTACTGTTGTTATATTGAAAGAGAGAGCTCTTTATTCATACAAAATTACAGCCGTATGTTTTAGAAGTTGATTATAGAAAACGGTTCACATTTAAACACAGAAACTCAAACTCAGTACTCTACATCAAGCTAGATGATGTTGTATTTTTGCTTATGTGACTTACACGCGGTGCGAACTGGAGAAAGACCCCTATTATCTATCTTTTTATTGTTAAGTTAATTTTGTACTGTTGTTATAATCAGAGTGAGCTCTTTATTTCATACAAAATTACAGCGTAAGTTTTAGAAGTTGATGATGGAAAGCGGGTTCATATTTAGTGACAGCGGGTCCGTCCTGTGGGACGCTTTTATTGTCAAGCCGCTCGGTTGAATACAAAACAGGGATACATTCTGGTCCGCGGTCGGATTGGACGGACGACTGACGAATAGTACCTAGATGTGGCACAACTATGTTAAAACAATAAAATGTAACTCTTCAACATCTACAATCGATGGCAGATGCGTCATTTTTAGATAGATCGTAATGAGTCGCTTGGTACACGACTGTGAACATACAACCAACCTTGTCTTTGGAATATCATCATTACCATAACATCTTATTATACTCCGACGCAAGCATCTCCCGTGGTATAATGTTGTCCTACTCTAAACGCTCCAGGAGGAGGGTTGGAGATCACAATGGAAAACGCTACTGGCCATTTTCTGATCCACGCAGGTGTTAGATGTCTCGAAATCAGTAAAATTCTCAAGAACTCAACTATCAATCAATCAATCAATCAAAATTATGGCGTAACGTAACACTCAAAGAGATTCGCCAAAGTACCGACAGCGGGTGGAGCACGCGGCGCTCGCAGCGAGCGGCTCGGCTCGCTGTGGGTACCGACCTGTCGTTTTATTTCGTCGTAACGTTACGTTACGTTACGACGAAATGTTACAGGTCAGTCGCCACCTTTAGGCGCCTTTTATGACACCCCTGAGTATGAAGATTTGATGTTTTTCGACACAGAACGCCATACGGAATATATGAATCATTTTGTATTACACATATTTCATTCTATACTTTCTTTTTACTAAATACATGAAAATGGTGTTGCATAAGTCACAAGTGCTGCATAAGTAAGTACGTAAATCACCATTATAGGTAGGTACTTATGGAATGACCTCGACAAACTTAATGCGCAGCCTCTGATGGTATAAGGCATATTTTCACACACGAGCTAAAAGTTTACAATAACAGCCTACTTGGATTGTAGTAACATGTTGTACAAACGTTTTTCTTATTCTCATCCTGTGAAGTGGAGCGAGAGTAATTCAATTTCCCCGTCACATCCACAGGGACATTATTCTGTGGTCGGCCCTTTTTCTCCTATTATTTTCATTAACAGACTTGCACGTGACCAAAATAAAGTGGCCCATGACGAAGGCTCCTCTTTTGACTGACTTTTTTCAAGCAAAATCGCAAAGGAATCAGCGAAGCGGATTTTGATAAAAAATGTTCCTTATTAATTTTTTGCTGGATTCTTTTTATGCCCGCACTGCGTCGGGGTATGTGTTAAAAAAGACAATATTCCTCGTGAGTTCATTAAAATTTTGAAAATACGGCACGAAACTTTAGTTACAAATGTACAAAATAAACGGAGAAAATGTACACTTAATGAAATATAATGATATTTTCGGCTGCAAACGTTCGTAGAGTTAACAAAATAATTAGATATTTATAGAGATTCACAGCGCTCAATTAACAAATCGCTTTTTTTTAAATCATCATAAATATCATAAAAATAGTCCTAGACCAAGATTGATATTAAATTACAATCAAATCTTTTTATCATTAGATTTTTGTTCATATTTAGAGAATAGCTTCACCCCGCGTCTTCGTCCGCGTGTACATTCGAGAAAATCCTTAGAGAACCTTTAACCAGACTAAAAAGTATTATCTGTTTTAACGAACTGGCTATTTTACCTTTAACACAGACATTTTTAAATTGTTGTAATGTCGTCAGACTTAAACAAGATGGTGGTAGGCATGCCAGGCAGTCTTGAAATAAGCCCTACCACCAACCAAGTACAAATTTTACTCCCTTCCTGAGAATCGAACCCGAAACCCCTGCGAACCCCTCTCCCTGCTGCCCCTGTGAGCAAACCACTAGATCACAGATGCGGTTCCGAATTTAGGAGACCTTACGACTAGTCAGGGTTGCATCACCAATTTGATGCCACAAACATCAAAGTTTGCCGCCTACCAATAGGCAGGTCGTACGCCAATTTGCAACCTTATATACTAGTTAATAGTTAAAGCTATCTCATACTTTACACAAATACCGCAAAAGTATTTCCTTGAATTCAAAAACTGCACATCTCGCCTTCACGATCAAACGCAACGCAAAAACGGACCTCCCCTGTGAGCGATCGCCTCTTCCCGCGCCTTTATAACAGAAACAACCAATTTATATGGAAAACAACTGTAAATGTGAACCGTGATAAGATCCCGGGGAAGGACGTTACACTGTAAATGTTGGCAGGGGACTGAGTTTAACTTTAGTTTTGTAAACGCTTTTGCTTACGTCTGCAATAGAGGTGTTTATTTACCCCACTGGATATTGTAATTTTATCGGTGAAGGTAGAATAGAATGCTTTGTTAATACAATGAACCCCGCAAAAAAACTGTGAATGGTTATTATTGAAATAATAAAACAACTTATCCTCTGAAAGTGAGAAAAGCTCTTTGAAATTTTAGTGTACCAAAGGTTTTATAGAGATCGCTTCTAGCAGCAATTATTAGAAAAGCTTCATCAGCTCCCAAACCTCTATTTGACATACAGGGTGTTAGTAGCACCCTAGCGAAAACTTTAAGGGATGATTCAACCCTTAGAGTTAAGCAACTTTTTCTATGGAACCACTTGTCGCAAATGCATAATTGAGATTTAGATTTTTCTACCAACTCGATATTTTTTGTAACAACTCGATAACATCGCGTATATAACACCCTATATACCTGTCAACAAAATCACCAGCTACTTTAAGGAATGCTGGCAAAGACATTTATGAGCAACTTACACAAAAAGTATGCTCGCAATTGCTTCGGAATCATTTAAAAGAAGTTCGTTCCCTCATGATAACTTCCCCAGTTAGCGGGACACGTGACCAAAATAAATGTGCTCAATGAACGACAGACGAAGTCTAACGGGTACCATATAAACATTAGTGCCATCGGTAAGTCACGTCTTCAAGATGAATAATCTTGACTAGACTTCATGATTAAGCTGAGCATCCATTATTCCAAATCTTGCGTAACACACCCGTACTCGCCCGCGGACTTTTTAATCGCGAAAAAGATTACCGTTTGCCTTTGTGATTTAGTTATTCATTGCGCCATTATAAATACTAAAACCCAAGTTTTACATATAACCCTCCGTAACCTGTTTATATAAAGTGATAATTATTATTTTTGTTTTATTTTAACACATAGTTTAGCTATTGTCGTGTTCTACCGCTTTGTTAGCACAGATAATAGTAACACTATGGCAAGTGGCCATACTCATATTTAAGACCAGATGAAAATGGCTGAATTTTATCTGTTCTTAATCGAATGTAGTATAAAGTATCGTACATGTGATGTGCGTCCACTGATCCGTATCGCATAGAACACAAAATCAGATTCACTTGTTTGATGCGATCCGTCCACTTATGCGATCCGCCGATCAGTGGATACTTAGCTTTAATGAAACTGAGACCAAAGTCTCATATGAATTGAACACAATGAAAATGATTAAACACAGTGAACATCAATCATGAGCAATCAATAAATGTAAAAAAATAATATAAAATTGGGACACAATACTATTGCATCGTTTTTTCTAAAATGCGCACTAATGTTGACCTTACTAATGTTGTCACTTTCATTTACTGTAAGGAAAACAGAGACATTAACAAAAACGGCATTTCATACAAACTTTCAAGTGCTTATTTTTCAAAATGAATGAACTGATTTCAATGAAACTTCATACACATAAGCATGGTACATAGGCTTAAAAAGATAGATAAGAAAATTTTTGAATTGTCTTATTTTAAAAAAGATAATAGGAAATTTCTGTTTCTATGGAAAATTCAAAATGGGTCTAATTTAGCTATAACACTATTTATCGAAAATGTTTTCAATTAACGTTTTAGACCAATTTATTCTACTGACTGGAATAAAATCGGTTCATTTATTTCGAAAAATAAGGACTTAAAAGTTTATATGAAATGCCGTATTTCGTCAACGCTCTTAACAGATCCATCATAAATTCAGCTCTTAGAATAAGGGGGTTGGAGTTTGATGCAGTGTCATAAGCTCTTTAATATCTTAACTTGCCTTTTTGTAGCACTAATTATAGAAAGAATAATTTTATCTACCGTTCAATGAAACAATATAATATTTTATCAAGTAATTTTGATTTGGATGTATTTAACAACAGTTTTCGTGCGGCGAAGACACTCACAGACATTAGAAGGCATTTCTTCAATGGAGAATAATTCCGTTATTTCTTGTCAATTGTTATACTATTGTTTTTGATTCATTTATGCTAACTTAGATTTAAGCTCACATTAGATTTAGCTATACTTACTCTAACCGTGTGAATCTATTATTAGCTTTTTTTAAGTTTATACTTTGTTATTTAAAGATATTGTTGTGTAAGCTGATGATTCACCGAATAATAATAAATAAATAAATAAATATTATAGTCCAAAACGTTAATGACGATGCAATGACGCCAAATTATCAAAGTCGTGAGAGGTTCATCAGCCGGCGTTGGGAGTAATAACAATAAATATCGGATTACACACCAAACACTCGGCAGCCATATTGAGTTACCAGTCTAGTGGCTACGTCACGTTCGGGCATTTCTCAGGTAATTGCTAAACTGGATTTACGAATGATACCTACATTTTCACGTAAGGTAAACGTACTACGTATTTGCCCAGATTAGTGTCTAGTCTAATTCTAATAGCAGCTTCTCTTATAAATCTAATAGGAGCTCGGTGGCGCAGTGGTTTAGCGCCTGGTCCAGCGATTGTGGAGGTTAAGCAACTTTCGCAAGAATCCGTCATGGGATGGGTGACCAAAAATTTATTATCTCGAGCTCCTTTGTGCTTCGGAAGGCACGTTAAGCCGTTGGTCCCGGCTGCATTTGCAGTCGTTAGCACCCACCAATCCGCATTATGCCCGCGTGGCGGGTCATGGCCCATCCTCCTTATCCACCCATAAGGAAGGCCTGTGCACCAGCAGTAGGGACATTAAAAATGGCTGATGGTCTAATTAAATATAATTTTGGAATTAAACTGTTTTGAAAAAAAAAACAATAAATACAAACTAAATAATTCCAAAACAACACCTGAATTAATAATATACGCGCAGTAATCCGTAAAAAGTGTTTTATTTCTAATGTTTGTTTTGAAGTTTCTTATAGTATATCTAATAAAGTAATTTAAGTATACCTTCCCAGTATTTTGTTTTATAGGATGAGGATAGAATTATGAATTTCTAAGAGCATTCATTAAAGGGAATTGACGCCTCAGCTACTCAAACTTTACGCTTTTGAACTATGTAGTCTATCAAACTTTTCAATCCGGTTAGCTTGCTGGCTTTTTATAATTCATCGTTGTTTCGCGAGCATCAGTAAAACTACCTAGATACCCCCTGTAAAAACGTCAAAAAATTACAGCAAAGTACAATAAAAGTAATATTAATTCAAATTGTACACCTTAAAAAAGCTTAAAAAAAGAAAAACCTCTTTCACAAAACATGAAAAAAAAGACGAACATAGCACCTCCTCCTTTTTTTGATGTGAGTTAAAAAATGGAAGCAAGAAATAATATTCAAATCATTATATACGCACTTACGATACGAAGGATACGCATATCAATTTTAATAAAACACGTCTATTGAAGTCGGGTGCGGTTAGAGGACAACTTTTTTTTTATTCTAAAAGCACCACCCGACTTCATTAGACGCGTTTTATTAAAAAAGTTGTAGTAATAGTAGGGTTTGCTTTTTTTAAGCTTTTTTATTTTCAACTTTTTTGTTGTAAGTAAGCGTGTAAATATTTTTTATTTTATATTCTTTATATTGGCGACCTCCGTGGTCGAGTGGTTTGTACACCTGTTTTCAAGGTGTCGCCATCTCTGAGGTTCCGGGTTCGATCCCCGGCTCGGTCAATTTAGAAAACGAATGTTTTGAAGTCAGCAAAAATTGTAGTGTTTTTGAATCATGTATACTCTAACACACTAATTTAAAACTTTTTAAGCTGACAAAAATAATGGGCGCAGTAAACTTATCAGAGTTATCAGTTTTACCAGAGATCATTGTTACATTACAAAACACACAACACTTTTTTTCTATAATAGGTAATTGTGGATAATAATTATGTATTCCATCAATTTCACGCGTAACGATAGTGATACTTAATGATTTTATAGTTTTCTACTGATAGCGGATGTCATGAAATAGTTTTTTTTTTAATTTAAGTTATTTATGTATGTGTATGTTTTAAGTATTCTTTGGAAAAAATGGTACAGAAGATATATTGTGTGATTGTGTTTTGATATGAATATAATTATGAACGATCAAACATCATTTCATAAACTAATTAACTTATGTCAAATAATTTCGTTATTCTTTCGGCGCAGTTGCATGCGCATGTCCTCCATAACCATGGCGCAAGCAACTGCGCCTCATATCTTCATATCGGAGTCTCAAAAATAAAAAGGTACATGGTGTAAATCCCGACATAGTTTATTCTAATAACGTCAATAACCATAGAAATTTAAGACAAATAATTTCATCCGAACTATTAAAGCTCTGGATCGAGTTTGCATTTCCAGAAAAGCTGTCTAGCTACACAAGCGTATGCTAAGCAATCTCTTCGATTAGCATTACAATGCTCGACTAGTACAGACAGCAACAAAGACGTATTGTTTGTCGTCCCAGACGTTATTTCTACCGACTGGCTGTCGGAATCGAAAACAATGATGTGATTTCGAGGACAAATGTTAGTGGAATTGTTTTAGCATTACTGCCGATATTTTGTTAGCCGCAAAAGTTCGATTGATTTTGGACGTGCTTTATAATAATAAAAGAGCCCTGCATTGCGATTCTGTAAGACATCATTCGTGACCTCGCATCTGAATCCGCTGTGAGTTTCTTGATTGGTATTCTCAAAACTCGCTTGATAATTCGCATGTGCACTAGCGCTGCACTTGCGAGCGTGTCAGCGAGTTGAACTAAATTGACCGCGAGAATTTTGACGGGAACCGATAACTTGTCCGAAATTTACTTGTCCTAATTTAATTTAACGGAAACGGTTGACCAAAGTTTTTGTTGCTATATGTATTGTTTGCCATATTTTTAAACCATCGAAATATCATTTGGCATATGTCTCATTTTACCGAACTACGTTTCACCGATTTTCAAAATGATTTTTTAGTATTGGCACCACCAGAACAACATTTTACCGAATACTATTTGGCCGCAACCGCAACTATGGTATATTTATATTATGTAGGTAACATTTGACATAATCGATATTTGTTATAATAATACATGTTTTATTAAGCAAGCATGCACCATGCATGCAAGCATTATAGAGCTGCGAATGGTCAAAACACTAACCTAACCTTACCTACTTAATGTATTCAAAGTTTTTCATTTGGTGAACTGAAAATATGACAAATAAATCAGTGGTGTAATGAATGTTCGGGAATATAATACTTCGACGAAATGTTCTTTCGACCGCGCATAACTTCGGTAAAAAGTTTTTCGACCAAATAAGACATCGGTAAAACGTAATTTCGACGAAGTCAAAAAAGGCGAAACGAAAACAGTCGAAAAGATTTCAGTAAAATGAAATTCGATCAAAAAAATTTCGACCTTGGGATAGGTTACCGATTTTGACAGATAAAGTATGAGATGATGTAAAAAGTGGCATTCTGTAAGGTATAGACCGAGAGGTGACAGGATTTTTCGTAACGATCAAGGAAACGATTACATTTACTTTTATGGGGTGTAGAGTGGTTGTAGAATGTCCCCTAATGTGAATGATGAATTTCCATACAATATAATGCTATTTTCGCGATTTTTTTAGCATATCAAAACAGCTCTTAGAATCCTGATAGATCAGTTGTGTGTATTGCAATCTGGATCTCATCCATTCACTCCCTGAGTAGCTATCTTCAGATCGGCAGAGAACCAAGGCTTCAAAGTTATCTCATTGGTATGAAAATTATCTGGTGCTTCTAATTATCTAAGGTGAAGGTGCAAGGTGTGTCGCTGTCTTGCTAAATGCAGGTATTGTGCACTGATATTTTTGTGGTGTGCATGTGCATTTTTTTGCGGGCAGGCGGGCGGTGCATCCTGCATATATATTTTTTGCGGGAGTAAGCTACATATATTTCTCTTTTCACAATTCTAATTATCCGTCCACCTCTCGAATTAAACAACCTCTCGCATCAGATCTCACTTCGCTACTCCCTTCACTCTCACTTAAATTTGCATTCTGTAAGCATCACCTATTTACTTGCGAAGTGAAGTGAGTTCTGTATTGTAGTGACTGCCACACTCAAAAAAATGTTAGTCGAGATTTATTGATTGCAGTTTTTTGATACAATTGTTGAGTTTTTGGTACAGAACTTTATAGCAAATATGCGTTTTTTTAATTAAAATTTCTTATTTTAAGGAATTTGAGGCAGCTAATAGTCTGCGTGTTGAATTAAAATTGACCGTGAGATTTTGACAGATGAAATATGAGATGACATAAGAAGTGGCATTCTGTAAGGAAATTCCGCCCTCACTTCGATGCTCACCTCGCAAGTGAACCCGATTCAAAGTGTCAAATAAAAAGTATCTATTTTACGAGTGAAAATAGAAGAAGTCCTCTACAAACAATGTTAAAATAATATTTTTTTTAGAAATAAAACACTTTTTACGGATTACAGCGCGTATATTATTAATTCAGGTGTTGTTTTAGAATTATTTAGTTTGTATTTATTGGTTTTTAGAATTCCCGACGTTTCGACACCTTTCCAGGGACCGTGGTCACGGGAGGACTAAAAGTGTTTAAAAAGTGTTTTATTTCTAATGAACTGTATACGAGCGAAAGTCTTAGAAGTGAATATTTTTTTTATTTTTTAACACTGACAAGTAGTTTTTAACCACAAATTATATAGCTATTTAATTTGTGAAAAACTATTTTTTTTTATTATTTAACTTTACAAAAACAAAATTTTTTCATCGTAACAAACCAAAAACCACGGCGGTTTGTCCGGAATGCTAGACTTATACACTAACATTATTATATATTTATGGTAACAACAACATATTATAAAATAGGTCACTAGTAAACAATTTACCTGCGGTGATCGTCCAGTTTTAATATTACTTTCTGTAATGCTTTGTAAGAGATGTAAAGGATGGTGAGAAAAGCTTTGAGTTTATATATCCAGATGACTTGTATTTATTCTCAATAATCAGAACAACAGATAGGTGTGTCTGTCAACGGTTTGAATTTCTGGACAATTGCATTGCTATTATTGTTGTGCAAGCAAAGATGTTCATGAGCCACAAGCCTTCCACCACCACCACCTACAAGGATGTTATTTCAGAAAACATTTTTATTTTAATGTCAATTTTTTTTTTACATGTTATGGTATAAAATTTGAAAAAAAAAATTTTTTATATTGTTAGGTAAAACTTATTATACTGGTTTGTAAGACTCCTGGGAATAGAGGGATTTAGGTGCTTGTTAGTACACAGAATGCTCAATTATCATCCAGACATAGTTGCAAAAATAGTTATTGCATGCTGTGTTTTGCACAACATGTGCAATCGCGCAGAAATACCGGCTTTCACAATTTCAGAAGAAGAGAGACTAGAAGAGCTACAAACAATTGCTGAAGTTCAAAGGAGGCAAACTAGGGATATGCCATCTTACGCCGATTTAGCTCTAGGGCAATAACGTAGACGAAATATAGTAAATAGCCTATGGCGTTCACGTCATATTTAATTTATCGGTGGTCAAAAACCCTTTACAAGTTTTCTTTCGTCATTTCATTCTTGGATAGGCCTTCCAATTTGTGAAATGGTAGTAGATTCAGTAGATTTATACATTTTTAACATGATGTGCTAACAGAAAACCTAAAAAAACTGCTATAAAAACAGCTTATTTTTTTTAAAGCTTTATTTATTTAATACCAAATAATATACTAGAAAAAATAAGACTTGCACCAGATCATGTTCTCGGACGGGAATCGAACCCGCGACCTTTGGATATCCGGTCCAATGCTCTGACCGCTGAGCTACCGAGCCACTCTTTTCTAGTATATGATTTGGTATTATATAAAAATAGCATTGTGAATGCTAAAAACTCAAAATTTAAAAAGCTTTATTTATTTTTAACATTTTTGGGGCTAGGCATATGTATATGTAATAAAAATGTAAGCGATGATATAAATATATTTTATTAATATTTAAACGACAGTTGATCCTTTCAATCGGTTCAGCCGTCTTCGAGTAGTTCTGGTAGCTCTTCCTTCAGGTGTTCCTTCTGGAGTTCCCTGGTAAGTTCAGACCAGATGTTCTTCAATTTGCTAATATGTAGTGACACTTCACCACTGGATTGCACTGTGTAGCTGAAGAACTTCATGCACAGGCTTTACTCTTTTGCAAGCCATCATACAGGCGGTGTAGTTCTAGCCATACTTCCCTCGCTGTAGAATATCGCAAAACTTTCTCACAGTTGTCTTGTGACAAATTCTTAGTAATAAGTTCGCCTCATGAAGCTCTCGTGTCTCCCACTTGGATTGTTGCTGATTCAACGATAGACTTTTCCATCAACTCTCGACGTAAATTCTATCTGAATTTTATTTCCGGTAACTTAACGCTCTGCTACCATATTAAAGTACATACTTTTTGATATTATAGGATCTTGGGAAAGAAAATAATAAAATTAAACTGTAAAAACTGTATTAAAAAACGCAAGGAAGAATATTGACAAACAAGACATTGACATTATATTCAATGAGCAATATATACAAAAAGAGTACTTAGGTCGATTTGCAGCAACATTTACTAAATCTCGATTTTGTTAAACCTAGACTTTACTCATACGAATATGTAAAATTTTTAAATCGATATTTAAAATTTTCACAGTTTCATAAGGGCTACATCTAAGTTTAACAAAGTCGAGATTTAGTAAATGTTACTGCAAGTGGGCCTTAATATAGGTAACTATACAAAGCAGGATTCTTAACAAAATATTATAGGTCTGTCCACGGTCCGGTTTTTTCTTGGATGACGGATCCGGGCGTTTCGACGGAGACGGATGACGGAGACGGATCACGTTTGTCCATTGCGTCCGGATCCGATCCAATCCCGAACCACATATCACTCTGCGGTGCAACTGAGATGTCATGTGCACGTGCCTTTTTTACGTTAGAATGCCGACAACTTCTTGCAATATACGTACAAAGACGCAGAAGACAAAAAAGTTTTGGGTTTCACCCTCTCCTGCAAGAGAGATACCTCGATGGGGCATTTAATACACTATACGATAAATTACAACAACGTGAAGATATATAATACCAAATAATAAACTAGAAAAAATACGACTCGCACCAGATTATGTTCTCGGACGGAAATCGAACGGGACGGGAGCATTGTAAATGCTAAAATCTCAAATTTAAAAATGATGTAGCTTTCTTATCTTAATCAATTGTTTAAAAATATCTGGAAAGGTATTCAGTTGATGTCGAGGTAATTCCTTGTAATTGGTGAGATGGCGCTGACTTGCAGCGTAAGAGTTGATATACTAGGAGAAATTCGACATTCCCACTAGTGACTCAGTAGCGCAGCGGTCAGAGCATTGGACCGGATATCCAAAGGTCGCAGGTTCGATTCCCGTCCGAGAACATGATCAGGTGCGAGTCGTATTTTTTCTAGTTTATTATTTGGTATTATATAAAAATAGCATTGTGAATGCTAAAATCTCAAATTTAAAAACGTGAAGATATTTTTTTAACATTTGTTTTTATTAGTAACTCCTTTTTGGTTAGCAGAAATGACCTTTTATTTCGTTGTGACTTAGCCGATACTTATTTTTTTCGCATAACCTAAGTGGCATACGTTATATTAGTGTGTAAACATTAGTGCAAAATGTTTTAAAACGTTAGCGTTCATGGTTGTTAAATAAATTAAGAAAATGTTAGTATGGAAAATTCAAATTCTTTAAAATTCTCCATACAAAACGGCAATTTCATACTTTAACCCCTAATATTAACTTGCCCTAAAAACTTTATTGTGTGAACAAAATAAAGTCGCAGCGCAAGTGCTTGTCGCAATAAGCAAGTTCGGCAAGTCGCAAAAGATGACGGTTGACGAAGACGGACGTCGGGTGGCTGCGCCGTGGACAAGTCCATATGTATTTTATATTCTAATGGGGTACTTCGAATCGAGGCTCCGGTTTAGCGGTTCATCCGATCAAGCAAAATCTTCGGAGCCCGTCAAAAGAACGGATGACGGATTTCGGACGCCGGATGTCGAGTTGACAAAAGTTCATACAAATATAATATATAGGCCGCTATTCGGTCCGGTTTTTTCTCTCCGAGGAGACGGACGCCGTGGACATACAGTTTAAGGCATAGGGATTATATTCATGGCACGAATTAAGAGTTTTTTATTTTTTTTATTTTTGCTGCATCAAATTCCTTAAAATAAGAAATTTTAATTTAAAACTCACATATTAGCTAAACTGGAATCGATAAAACTCGACTAACATTTTGTTGAGTGTGGTTGTCACTAGGTACAACGCAAGTCAAGGTCAAGGTCAAGCGAGGTGAGATGCGAAGTGAGAGTGAATTGCGAAGGGAGTTGCGAGTTGTCGTCTGATTTTACAGAATCGCAGGGCTGATATGAGACCTGAGTGACGTCACGACTTAAGAGTCGGGGTTTCCAAACATGATGAAGACTGGCTGGAAAACCATAATCGGATAAGGCTCCATCAGACTCACATCACGTCTGCAATTGATGTGGCAGGAAGTGCCGCGCCGCCATAGGGTCCCAAAGCCATCAGCAGAGCTGCTGCGGCAACCCTTTAGATTAGACTAACACAAGCTGCGACAATCATCTACGAAGATGCTGTGGCCAGTGTAACGGTTCAAAACTGAACATCGTTATTTTATCTCAAATATTATTTAAATTATATACTAAAATATATAGTATAAAGGTTGTAACTAACCTTGGCTATCATCTTCAGGAAATTTTAGACAATATCTAGATTCTGTAGTTAAATGCGAGTCATAGTTGTTTTGGTACACTTTGTAGTGATTCAAATATTCTTCAATATTTGTATGAAAACGGAATAATTACGGTGTAATTATTTTACAAGGGATCTTGAGCATTGTTCATATTTTGTAGTTTGTTACACAAAACGATTTACTTAACAAAATTTGATATTGAAAAGAAATTCATAATATTATTGTTATAGGTTATAAACAATAATAACACAGATTTGACATCTAGTGGCGAAAGTCGGAACTATTTTCATTGTCACAGATGATGTTACTTTACAGATTATATAAAACCCGAACAGTATCGTATCGTAATTCACTGCGTCTTTTACTCAGACGTTGGCAGAATCGTCACGTGAAACGAGACGCAGCCATTCACCATAAAAGTTAAAGTTGAACAGATTATAATGAATCCAAAACACGGGATGATAAAAAAAAAAAGTATATGATTGGTTAGTAATAATAATCAACAGATAAATCATTATGTAGTATAATAAACGAATAATAAACATAAACGATAATTATTACGAATGTCATAGGAAAGCATTCTTTGGAAAGCATTCTTTAAAAGATGTATAGGGGGCTTGAAAGATGTATAGGGGGCTTAATAGACTAACGTTGTCGTTGGGCGTTTGATTGTTAGATGACTGGTCTGAAGTTAGTTAACCATTAGTGTAGTTGCGTACTTCAGTTTTAAAGATAAAGAAGGGTAGGTAAGCTTTGGAACGAAATAAGTAGCTGATTGAGTATTGCCAGCTAGAATTCCAAAGTACCAATATTTATATGTTGGATTGGTTGGATATAATAGTTTATTATGTATTGTAAACTTTAATCGAAATTCAGTAATATGCACTTAAGCAAATTGAACTAAATAGATTTACGTCATTTTGGGAAAAGTAAAGTGAAATGATTACTTTAATCGAAATTCAGTAATATGCTCTTAAGCAAATTGAACTAAATAGATTTACGCCATTTTGGGAAAAGTAAAGTGAAATGATTACTTTAATCGAAATTCAGTAATATGCACTTTAGCAAATAGAACTAAATAGATTTACGTCATTTTGGGAAAAGCAAAGTGAAATGATTAATTAGTTAGATTTTAGTTGAAGTAGATGTGAGGATTATTTGTTTATGTGAAGATTATAAAAAATCAAATTATTATAATATTATAATTACGAATTTATTAGTAAATGGAGGGTTAAGAAATCGAGGTCTAATACTTTAGTTATTACGTACTTTAAGATTATCTAGTAGTGTAAAGGATTGTTTTGTAAGAACTTAAATTATAAATATTGTCTTTACAAACGTAGTAAGACTCAATTAATGAATACGGCGATAGAATTGACTACTGGTCGTAAAGTAATGTGTAAATAGATTTCTATTAGGTGATTCTACCATCTCCCAATTTTAAGGGAGAGGGGAAAATTTCATAGTAGCGCAAAAGAAAATAAGAGAGTGAAGGTAGGCGGATAAGATGCTTATGAGGTATGGAAAAAAGAAAGTGGGAAGGGAATTTAGGTCAATTTAGGATGGGGGGAAGGTTATATAAGCGGTAGTCTTTAGGGAAGCGTCCTCTTTATTTTCTCCGGCAGCAGCGAAGTAAGAAGAAGTAGAAGCCATCATTACCCTCTGTAAGAAAGCGTTTGAAGAAGTATATTTTTAAATCAAGCAAATTTCAAGAAGTCAGCAAGTTAGTGAAGTCGAGGCGTCTGACGATAGGTTCCGCAGTCGGTTGCGAGTCTTTTGCATAAATGCTTTAATTTGAACTTATCTGGTATAACTAAGTTCAACATTAAAGTATGTAGATTTTGTTTGCGAAAACCCATAAAGTAACGTAGTTATTCCCAATAGATTTTTGAATTGATTTTGTTTGGTTAGTCAAGATTTGATATCAAGTATTTAAAGGAAGGAGGCTTTGTCCTTAGATAAGTTTTGTTTAGTCTAGTATCGTAGTAATAGTAGTGTCTTTTGGGGCGTTTTGTCAGAACCTCGAGGGGGGACTAGGTCAATAGCTTAGCATGTGGCGTGTTAAGCGGGCATCCGTTGACGATTGCTCAGTTAAGCCACTTAGCATTACCATTCGTGCATGCATGCAATAAAAGCCCCGGTCCGAAGGCGTTGTTGGGATGTCCCTCGTTTATTGCTGTAGGCGTTCGGGTGGTATTGCTAATCCTCTGTTAGGGGCCGATTTGATCCTTCCCACTCAAATCTGGCAACGGCCAAGCTGCTAGGGAGTTAGGTAGGACAGAGTATGCTTGCTCGATCTGTACAGATAATGGGGCGTCGATGATTGTGGTAAGAATCATGGTTGAAAACGTAGGAAATCGATATTTAGTCGTTGTTAGGCAGGTAAAATCATAGTTAGTAACGTTAGTGCGAAAGTTAGGTGAGCATTACAAGATGGGGGGGGGGTAATCTTGGATGCTGGTGTTTCAGGATGGTCATGTTGTTAGCAAGGTGACGGTAGGAACATTAGTTGTATAGGATTTCCACCAGTAGCAATTTATGTAGGCGTGAGTAGCGATTTATGTAGGCGAGATTAGGAGAATTAGGCAGGCGGTAGATAGGTTAGCGTCGACAAGATGGTCGCCATAGGCTACTAGGCAGGCGTGAATAGTTTTGTGTCGACAAAATGGTCGCCATAGGCCACTAGGTAGTACAACAATTTGGTTGGAGAATTAGGATACTAGATAGCACGACAATTAGGTCAGCGTCGACAAAATGGCGGCATTGGGAAAATTTAAATATTTGGTTAAAAGTCCACCAAAGAACTATTGGGATTGGTTTAATGGGATTGGACCATATTTCCATTAGTAATAACTCAATAAACTCAAGGGTTTATTTTAGTGTTGTGAATAATTATTGTGATGTGCTTAATTGTGTTGATATTACAAATTCCAATGAGAATCTATTAAATAATCACTATTATGAGTGGATAGTAAATGTTGAACTATTATTTAAAAGAAAGTTTATTTATCTGTGTATTGGGTTGGTTTTATGAGAAACCTTGGTACAGACTTTTGATTACAACTGAAATAATCTATTCTAGTAATCTTGAAGGTTTACTAAAATCTGGATCTGGGTGTATTGAATAAGCCCGCGTTTCTATTTAAGCTAATGTTGAATCACAGCTATAGAGCGCTAGATCATAGTCTTGAGTGGACCTTTCCAATTAACAGAATGGAGTTTTATGACTATAAGGAAACAATACCTTGTTTATGTACTATAAAAGTACCGACTTATTTAGTGAATATTTAAATTCACAAATAGTGGAACTAATGTACTGTTTTAGTATAAATATAACATCTTGGTTTCACCAACCAACTCAATTAGAAGATGTAAAGAAAGAATTTCATTTAACGATTGAATCCAATTAAAGACAAGTCTATTCAACACAATTAGTGTACTGTTTAGATATTATTGTAGCATAATCTGAAACCCCTACAGTTTATTAGTGAACCAATTCATGATCTTTACTGAGAGTGAGGTGTGGAGAATCTTATACCGGGTAGTATTACTTAGAATTAAGCTGCCTTTCCTTCAGAAACTAGATCTATCAGTATCCCTAGAGTGTGTGGATTGTATTGTTGAATCCATTTGATATAATGTTAATCAAACCAAAAGTGGAATAAAAGATATTAAAATTTAATTTAATCTTGAATCTCAGCTGCCACAATGGAAGATATTTCCTTATTGTGAAGACTGGTAGATCGCTTGAAAGCACTCTGCTTGTCCTCTTGTAATTTTATTACACCAAAACAGACAAACAAGACTGAATACATTAAAGTATTTGTAAGCTATAAATTTACAATAAATTGATTTAGCTGAGCCGGAGGAAAACTGTCCAGGTCTGGTAGTCGAGGTTTACTTTTAAAGCGGCGGCGGGGCTTTAAACTTAGCCGGAACAGCTAAATTGTGTACTTTAAATAAAATCAAAGAAAGAAAATTAAATCATAATTAGTAGCGGTAAGTGATTCTTCACAATTAACTCCATAGTGATTATAGCTTCTTATTTCTCAATTTACTTCCTATTACTGTAGTGTCTACTAGCATATCATCATCTAACTCATAAATTCATCATGAACAACCCCTCTAAAGAAATAGATTTAACTTTGGCTTTTATATTAATTCAGCGGGTAGATGAATAGTGTATTTTATACTCTTTCTAAAGTTATTCTGAAATCTAGGTCATTCAATAGTATTAGAAGTTCCATAGTACTATAATAACATTCAGGGAAATGTAAAAGTAAAGTTAGAATCATATAACGAAAGGTAATTACTTAATATCATTTATCTCGAACAATTTAATAGAGAAACTTTTATTCTTCAGTGGGAATATCAAGAAGTATTAGTTAAAATAGCAGGTTTAATTAGGAAATAATAGGTAAGTTAGTATCCATCGTTAGAACATAGGGATAGGTCGCCAGTCACTATGCTGAAAAGAATCTGGTATACTACTATTCACAACCAGGGAAATCCACTAGACATCACGGGCCCTTTCAAACTATACAAAAGCAAATTAGTAAACTTATATTTCAATGTTAGGTAGTTTAGGATAAACGAAAATAAACTTAGTAGGTTGTAGGATTAAACATTTATTCGTAGCAAAACAAATAGCTGCAAATAATAAATAAATAAATGATAGACAAGTAGCAGTAAGTAGCTAGGTAGTAGCTAAGTAGCAGTAGGTAGGGGAGGTTACATTTTGGTGCCGTGACCAGGATTATTATTTTACTTACAATTAGGTTAGTACAGTTGATTCAAGCTTTTGTGTAGTTCTGAGAGTGTGTGACTGTTTGCATTTAAGTTTGTTACAGTCACATTTTGATGCGGTGAAATAGATAGGCGTGTGACTGGCTGGATAGGTATTGATCTTCTTTAACGACTGATAAACGGTATCAATTATGGAATACATTTACTCTGGCGAGGTGTCAATGATTTGTTTCACTTGTGCGGGTTCCATCAAATTACGAGTAGTTTAGTCCATGTGTTTCTTCTCGCGGGTTTCATTAAATTAGGGGTCGTTTTATCCTTGTGTAAAAGTCCCGAAAATGAATTATAACTGCAGGTTTTATTTATTACTAGACACACAAAGTAATAAATAGACTAATAGTACAGATAGAAATCAAGCCATAGAGCTAACACCTAGAAGTTTGACATTATAGTGCTGCCAAAACTATCGACTATTTCGTTACGTTATCGATAATTCTGCAAATTATCGACATTTAGTTTAACCGTTTCGTATATTCGTTTTTATAGGCGTACATACACATTACGAGTGTCTGTGCGATAAATCGAGTCGAACTATACAGATTGTACGTCCATTCAGTCCAAACACGTTCAAGTAAAACTGCGCAGTCTATTCATTTCTTTCCGCGATGGTTTTATTGTTGGCACATACGTTACGAATATCAGCACAGTTTCCTCTGTTTCCATTTTATCTATTTAAAGTGTCATATTATCTTATTAACCGGTACAGTTATAAAAAAAATAATCGTGAAAACTGTCTCGATTTACTATACATATGCTTCTATTTTCGTCGCAGTTAAATGGTATAGTGCAATCGTAACGATTTATCGTGGTGTGTATGCAATCTTTTAGTTAGTAAACCATACAACTAGATATAACATCAATATTATATCAATATCGTATCAATATCATAACAATATCATGGTAGATTCATATCAATCACTTATCGATACATTAATGTTTGTGTCTAATGTTTGTGACAGGTAAATAGTACGGTTGCGTTGTCTAGTAAGTAAAATTTATGAAGTAGTATGCATTAAAAGCAGACCTTTTATTTGATAAAGAAATTAGAAGACTGTCTAACAGGAGTTCTTAGCTAGCACCATCGTAGCGGGTTGAAATAAAAATTGGTTCCACTATAGTTAGTAGATGGCGGTGAAAGCAATGACTACACTATTACATAACAGATGTCGATACTAGTAATTTGTGTCGCTCAATTAGGATTATTTGAAAAATTATAGTTTAATATAAAGCTTAATTTAATTAGGTAAAGCATGTTTTCGAACGAGTAATTTTTATATCAAGTTGACGGATTTCTGCTCTGTGACATATTTAAAGTGAAGTGACATGACATATGTATACTGTGGTTTAGTTATTTGTTTACACCGGTAATTTTAAATAAATTTTCGTGATGTTTGATCGAGAAAGTGTTATTGAGGATGTTGTGAACGATAAAAACACAGAAGCGGTTATCCTTGACTCTGATCATATTTATTTCATGGCTTTCAAGAATTACTTTCTGAATAAAGTTACAAATAGAAACAGTGAATATTAGAGGAGTTTTCTAGTGAAAATATAATTTTGGTTAAGTGATTTAAATGTAAATTTTTATATTGATTAAATAAAAGGGTAATTATTTCACTAACTATAATGCCGTCAGCTGACTTTATGGTAAGACAAGCACACATTCAATCTTATACTGTGTAGATAGTAGGATAGTACTGGATAGATAGTAGGTGTATAAAGTTAGTTAAAGCGTTTAAGTAACATTATTTTATTGCAGTAGGTACCTTGAGTAACTAGGTAAGTTTTAAACGGTAAATAGGTAGTGGAGACACATAGTAACGGTGTTTATAATATTGTTTTTTCGAGATGAATAAGTAACAGAGTGGTACTTTAGCGTTAACTTTAAGTGAGTGAATGGTATTTTGATGTTATAAGAAATGAAACTATAGAATAAATAACAATACTTCTATAGATACGTCGTCGCCAATATTGTCACTTCGCGTAGGCATTTCGTTTGATCTAGCCAGAGTTATGCGAGTTACTCACTCCACCACCATGCGTAGGTTTTAGTAGTAGAGAGTTGATGATTATGTGGAGGTTTTGTATAGTATAGTTTATCGTTGAAGCGGATAGGTTAATTTATCGGTAAAATTGTAAACATGTAATGTTGATTCTTAGTACTGAAAGGGCTGATGACATACCTAGTTATTTTTATCGTTACTAATGTTAGTGAAGAAACGATGGCTCAAGTATAATTACTTTATAGGTATTGTTGGGTTTGATGAGTTATGGTAACAGTATCATATTTTAATAGATGTATATAATTTGTTCATAGCCACCCACGCGGAAGTAATTAACTAGTAACAACGTAGTGGAATTAAGAACTCTTTATATTGAAAGTTTTAAAGGGTAGGTTTAGAAGTAGATTGTTAGTAAACGTATTTGCGGAATATTGTGGATAGCTTTTGCATCATTCAATAGGCATTTTTAACATTGAATTTAGTTAATGATGTTATTAAAACTTTAAGTTATAAATAGTTTCAGACTTTTGGCTTTAACTAATAATTTTGAGTCAAGGCTATAAAGATAATTATTACAGGATAAGACCATGGGGGTCGTGGATTAATTAGTTAAACTTTTAAAGTAAAATATTAGACATTTTAGTACGTATTGATATGAGTTTAAATTTATTTAGTAGAATTATCAAGTAATTTTATTTTGAGACTATGCTATTGGAGGGTCCATTTTGCAACTTATGATAATGATATCTGAGAAAAGTTACACTTGTGTTTGACATTATTAATAATATTTAGTTGAGAGCTGTTGTAGGACTAATTTATGAAAATGTTTAGCTATTAAAGCAATGACAAACAGGATGATTAAGATGAATTGGTATTCAGGTGAACCATTAGGGTAGAATAATTCAGTGTTAGGGTACCTATAGGTCTAGTCAGGGCTATTTCTTTATAATGTTTATCACATATTTATACCTAATTATAACTTTTATACTTAGCCTTCATCTCCATTTCCCATAACAAGTAGAACAATATGCGTTTGAGAAAGTAAAGTCACCTTTATTTAGGACTGTAGAATTGAATCACCCAGATTTACTAAACCATATAACTTACAGACGGATAGTTATGGAACCATAATTTTATTTAATAATTTGTTGTTTAGAGAAGTCTGATGCTTATTTACGGGGAGCTGAAGTAGTAATACGTACAGATCACAAAGCTTTAATCTTTGTAAAGAATAGTAAATTGTATGATGCCAGGGTAACTAGGTGGATAAACTATTTAGAACAATTTCAATATGAAATTCAACTCGTGAAGGGTAGAGATGTGACGTGTTATCTAGATATCAACCAGAAAGTGATTTATTATAAGAGAGATGTTATTCTTCTAATTTTGTCTTATCATTACAATAAATTTAAGTTAAACATCAACCGCGTTAACTAAATGAATATTTTAATTTTTGAGTTGTTTGAAGGGGTACATTTTTATAAGATATAAAAAATAGTAAGAAAAATCTTTATAATTTCTTACAAATTGTTTTGCGTAGGGATGCGTATTGTTAGGGTGCGTTGTATAAAATTTTTACTTTTGCATAAAGTAGAAATGCGTATTAGTAGGGTGCGTAGCGTAAAGTTCACTTTTGCGTAAAGTAGAGATGCGTATTGGCATAGGGTGCATTGCGTAAAGTTTTATTCTTGCGTAAAGTATCTGAAATGGTGTATCATTACAATGGGTTGCAATTTTGTGTAGAATTTCATATGGTGACAATCAGCGTATCTATTTTTAATACTAATAATAAAAATTCAATTTCATTCGACTTCAGTTAATTGATTTTGTATTCAGGTTGTAGCTATGGTATAATCTTAGGTGGCGTGAAAGTAGGCTCGTGAACGATGATAGTGGCCGTTGTGTGATGAGGAAAAAGAATAGAATGAGAATCTAAGTTAGTTAGGAAGATGAATAGAATGAATGATTTAGTTTGAGGGTAGAAAGAGAAAAAAATATAGATTCTTTATGGAGGGCCTTGGTTTATAACTTACGTGAAGCCTGAATACAAGCCTTATTATTGACCCAAGAGATAAGATCCGCACACTATTATAGACAAACTTGAATTTTGTACAGTGGGACTTTGGTGTTAGGTTAGAGAAAAAAAAAGATTATTTGTTGTTTGTAATTGTCCCGGTGTGAACGACTGTCCAAAATTCATACTGGACAAGAAGCTAAGAGCTATATCTGAAACTCGGCAACTGCACACTCTCCAAGGTGATATTAGGGTTGTTCCAGAGTCTTAAGTAAGCTTTTGGAGATATAGGGACATTGTATATGCTCACTCTAACCGGCAGAGTAGGCCCTGTTGGAATAGAAGGAGGTGTACGGAATTGTGGAAGGGTACACCGGGCGGATAGGTTGCGTCATACGCTATCTTTTCATAAGGTTAGAAAAGAGCCTATGTGTCCGAGTAGGTCTAATAGGGACTGTGGCCTCACAACCCACACTTTGCCATGATTTCGTACGACTCTGGTGTTGGATATGCATAAGTCGGAATTGGCAAAAGCAATAAAAATACTTAAACTCGCTTAATAATTTTTGATATTATCTTGGTTTAAATACACTCTACAATCTTAATTTCATTTACACTAGGGCTCACCCAACAATTCTTTGATCTTGGAGAAATAATAATAGTTAGGGTTTTTAAAAGAAAAAAAAAAGTTCAAATGAATATATATAAATATATATTTATATTAAAAGAGAGTAGAAAGGTCGATATAAATATTTGAGATTAGAGTAAGAAAATTCTACTCCGGATCCAATACGTAGTATTGTCACCTATGAAGAATTTTGGGGTCGAGCTGTAACGGTTCAAAACTGAACATCGTTATTTTATCTCAAATATTATTTAAATTATATACTAAAATATATAGTATAAAGGTTGTAACTAACCTTGGCTATCATCTTCAGGAAATTTTAGACAATATCTAGATTCTGTAGTTAAATGCGAGTCATAGTTGTTTTGGTACACTTTGTAGTGATTCAAATATTCTTCAATATTTGTATGAAAACGGAATAATTACGGTGTAATTATTTTACAAGGGATCTTGAGCATTGTTCATATTTTGTAGTTTGTTACACAAAACGATTTACTTAACAAAATTTGATATTGAAAAGAAATTCATAATATTATTGTTATAGGTTATAAACAATAATAACACAGATTTGACATCTAGTGGCGAAAGTCGGAACTATTTTCATTGTCACAGATGATGTTACTTTACAGATTATATAAAACCCGAACAGTATCGTATCGTAATTCACTGCGTCTTTTACTCAGACGTTGGCAGAATCGTCACGTGAAACGAGACGCAGCCATTCACCATAAAAGTTAAAGTTGAACAGATTATAATGAATCCAAAACACGGGATGATAAAAAAAAAAAGTATATGATTGGTTAGTAATAATAATCAACAGATAAATCATTATGTAGTATAATAAACGAATAATAAACATAAACGATAATTATTACGAATGTCATAGGAAAGCATTCTTTGGAAAGCATTCTTTAAAAGATGTATAGGGGGCTTGAAAGATGTATAGGGGGCTTAATAGACTAACGTTGTCGTTGGGCGTTTGATTGTTAGATGACTGGTCTGAAGTTAGTTAACCATTAGTGTAGTTGCGTACTTCAGTTTTAAAGATAAAGAAGGGTAGGTAAGCTTTGGAACGAAATAAGTAGCTGATTGAGTATTGCCAGCTAGAATTCCAAAGTACCAATATTTATATGTTGGATTGGTTGGATATAATAGTTTATTATGTATTGTAAACTTTAATCGAAATTCAGTAATATGCACTTAAGCAAATTGAACTAAATAGATTTACGTCATTTTGGGAAAAGTAAAGTGAAATGATTACTTTAATCGAAATTCAGTAATATGCTCTTAAGCAAATTGAACTAAATAGATTTACGCCATTTTGGGAAAAGTAAAGTGAAATGATTACTTTAATCGAAATTCAGTAATATGCACTTTAGCAAATAGAACTAAATAGATTTACGTCATTTTGGGAAAAGCAAAGTGAAATGATTAATTAGTTAGATTTTAGTTGAAGTAGATGTGAGGATTATTTGTTTATGTGAAGATTATAAAAAATCAAATTATTATAATATTATAATTACGAATTTATTAGTAAATGGAGGGTTAAGAAATCGAGGTCTAATACTTTAGTTATTACGTACTTTAAGATTATCTAGTAGTGTAAAGGATTGTTTTGTAAGAACTTAAATTATAAATATTGTCTTTACAAACGTAGTAAGACTCAATTAATGAATACGGCGATAGAATTGACTACTGGTCGTAAAGTAATGTGTAAATAGATTTCTATTAGGTGATTCTACCATCTCCCAATTTTAAGGGAGAGGGGAAAATTTCATAGTAGCGCAAAAGAAAATAAGAGAGTGAAGGTAGGCGGATAAGATGCTTATGAGGTATGGAAAAAAGAAAGTGGGAAGGGAATTTAGGTCAATTTAGGATGGGGGGAAGGTTATATAAGCGGTAGTCTTTAGGGAAGCGTCCTCTTTATTTTCTCCGGCAGCAGCGAAGTAAGAAGAAGTAGAAGCCATCATTACCCTCTGTAAGAAAGCGTTTGAAGAAGTATATTTTTAAATCAAGCAAATTTCAAGAAGTCAGCAAGTTAGTGAAGTCGAGGCGTCTGACGATAGGTTCCGCAGTCGGTTGCGAGTCTTTTGCATAAATGCTTTAATTTGAACTTATCTGGTATAACTAAGTTCAACATTAAAGTATGTAGATTTTGTTTGCGAAAACCCATAAAGTAACGTAGTTATTCCCAATAGATTTTTGAATTGATTTTGTTTGGTTAGTCAAGATTTGATATCAAGTATTTAAAGGAAGGAGGCTTTGTCCTTAGATAAGTTTTGTTTAGTCTAGTATCGTAGTAATAGTAGTGTCTTTTGGGGCGTTTTGTCAGAACCTCGAGGGGGGACTAGGTCAATAGCTTAGCATGTGGCGTGTTAAGCGGGCATCCGTTGACGATTGCTCAGTTAAGCCACTTAGCATTACCATTCGTGCATGCATGCAATAAAAGCCCCGGTCCGAAGGCGTTGTTGGGATGTCCCTCGTTTATTGCTGTAGGCGTTCGGGTGGTATTGCTAATCCTCTGTTAGGGGCCGATTTGATCCTTCCCACTCAAATCTGGCAACGGCCAAGCTGCTAGGGAGTTAGGTAGGACAGAGTATGCTTGCTCGATCTGTACAGATAATGGGGCGTCGATGATTGTGGTAAGAATCATGGTTGAAAACGTAGGAAATCGATATTTAGTCGTTGTTAGGCAGGTAAAATCATAGTTAGTAACGTTAGTGCGAAAGTTAGGTGAGCATTACAAGATGGGGGGGGGGTAATCTTGGATGCTGGTGTTTCAGGATGGTCATGTTGTTAGCAAGGTGACGGTAGGAACATTAGTTGTATAGGATTTCCACCAGTAGCAATTTATGTAGGCGTGAGTAGCGATTTATGTAGGCGAGATTAGGAGAATTAGGCAGGCGGTAGATAGGTTAGCGTCGACAAGATGGTCGCCATAGGCTACTAGGCAGGCGTGAATAGTTTTGTGTCGACAAAATGGTCGCCATAGGCCACTAGGTAGTACAACAATTTGGTTGGAGAATTAGGATACTAGATAGCACGACAATTAGGTCAGCGTCGACAAAATGGCGGCATTGGGAAAATTTAAATATTTGGTTAAAAGTCCACCAAAGAACTATTGGGATTGGTTTAATGGGATTGGACCATATTTCCATTAGTAATAACTCAATAAACTCAAGGGTTTATTTTAGTGTTGTGAATAATTATTGTGATGTGCTTAATTGTGTTGATATTACAAATTCCAATGAGAATCTATTAAATAATCACTATTATGAGTGGATAGTAAATGTTGAACTATTATTTAAAAGAAAGTTTATTTATCTGTGTATTGGGTTGGTTTTATGAGAAACCTTGGTACAGACTTTTGATTACAACTGAAATAATCTATTCTAGTAATCTTGAAGGTTTACTAAAATCTGGATCTGGGTGTATTGAATAAGCCCGCGTTTCTATTTAAGCTAATGTTGAATCACAGCTATAGAGCGCTAGATCATAGTCTTGAGTGGACCTTTCCAATTAACAGAATGGAGTTTTATGACTATAAGGAAACAATACCTTGTTTATGTACTATAAAAGTACCGACTTATTTAGTGAATATTTAAATTCACAAATAGTGGAACTAATGTACTGTTTTAGTATAAATATAACATCTTGGTTTCACCAACCAACTCAATTAGAAGATGTAAAGAAAGAATTTCATTTAACGATTGAATCCAATTAAAGACAAGTCTATTCAACACAATTAGTGTACTGTTTAGATATTATTGTAGCATAATCTGAAACCCCTACAGTTTATTAGTGAACCAATTCATGATCTTTACTGAGAGTGAGGTGTGGAGAATCTTATACCGGGTAGTATTACTTAGAATTAAGCTGCCTTTCCTTCAGAAACTAGATCTATCAGTATCCCTAGAGTGTGTGGATTGTATTGTTGAATCCATTTGATATAATGTTAATCAAACCAAAAGTGGAATAAAAGATATTAAAATTTAATTTAATCTTGAATCTCAGCTGCCACAATGGAAGATATTTCCTTATTGTGAAGACTGGTAGATCGCTTGAAAGCACTCTGCTTGTCCTCTTGTAATTTTATTACACCAAAACAGACAAACAAGACTGAATACATTAAAGTATTTGTAAGCTATAAATTTACAATAAATTGATTTAGCTGAGCCGGAGGAAAACTGTCCAGGTCTGGTAGTCGAGGTTTACTTTTAAAGCGGCGGCGGGGCTTTAAACTTAGCCGGAACAGCTAAATTGTGTACTTTAAATAAAATCAAAGAAAGAAAATTAAATCATAATTAGTAGCGGTAAGTGATTCTTCACAATTAACTCCATAGTGATTATAGCTTCTTATTTCTCAATTTACTTCCTATTACTGTAGTGTCTACTAGCATATCATCATCTAACTCATAAATTCATCATGAACAACCCCTCTAAAGAAATAGATTTAACTTTGGCTTTTATATTAATTCAGCGGGTAGATGAATAGTGTATTTTATACTCTTTCTAAAGTTATTCTGAAATCTAGGTCATTCAATAGTATTAGAAGTTCCATAGTACTATAATAACATTCAGGGAAATGTAAAAGTAAAGTTAGAATCATATAACGAAAGGTAATTACTTAATATCATTTATCTCGAACAATTTAATAGAGAAACTTTTATTCTTCAGTGGGAATATCAAGAAGTATTAGTTAAAATAGCAGGTTTAATTAGGAAATAATAGGTAAGTTAGTATCCATCGTTAGAACATAGGGATAGGTCGCCAGTCACTATGCTGAAAAGAATCTGGTATACTACTATTCACAACCAGGGAAATCCACTAGACATCACGGGCCCTTTCAAACTATACAAAAGCAAATTAGTAAACTTATATTTCAATGTTAGGTAGTTTAGGATAAACGAAAATAAACTTAGTAGGTTGTAGGATTAAACATTTATTCGTAGCAAAACAAATAGCTGCAAATAATAAATAAATAAATGATAGACAAGTAGCAGTAAGTAGCTAGGTAGTAGCTAAGTAGCAGTAGGTAGGGGAGGTTACATTTTGGTGCCGTGACCAGGATTATTATTTTACTTACAATTAGGTTAGTACAGTTGATTCAAGCTTTTGTGTAGTTCTGAGAGTGTGTGACTGTTTGCATTTAAGTTTGTTACAGTCACATTTTGATGCGGTGAAATAGATAGGCGTGTGACTGGCTGGATAGGTATTGATCTTCTTTAACGACTGATAAACGGTATCAATTATGGAATACATTTACTCTGGCGAGGTGTCAATGATTTGTTTCACTTGTGCGGGTTCCATCAAATTACGAGTAGTTTAGTCCATGTGTTTCTTCTCGCGGGTTTCATTAAATTAGGGGTCGTTTTATCCTTGTGTAAAAGTCCCGAAAATGAATTATAACTGCAGGTTTTATTTATTACTAGACACACAAAGTAATAAATAGACTAATAGTACAGATAGAAATCAAGCCATAGAGCTAACACCTAGAAGTTTGACATTATAGTGCTGCCAAAACTATCGACTATTTCGTTACGTTATCGATAATTCTGCAAATTATCGACATTTAGTTTAACCGTTTCGTATATTCGTTTTTATAGGCGTACATACACATTACGAGTGTCTGTGCGATAAATCGAGTCGAACTATACAGATTGTACGTCCATTCAGTCCAAACACGTTCAAGTAAAACTGCGCAGTCTATTCATTTCTTTCCGCGATGGTTTTATTGTTGGCACATACGTTACGAATATCAGCACAGTTTCCTCTGTTTCCATTTTATCTATTTAAAGTGTCATATTATCTTATTAACCGGTACAGTTATAAAAAAAATAATCGTGAAAACTGTCTCGATTTACTATACATATGCTTCTATTTTCGTCGCAGTTAAATGGTATAGTGCAATCGTAACGATTTATCGTGGTGTGTATGCAATCTTTTAGTTAGTAAACCATACAACTAGATATAACATCAATATTATATCAATATCGTATCAATATCATAACAATATCATGGTAGATTCATATCAATCACTTATCGATACATTAATGTTTGTGTCTAATGTTTGTGACAGGTAAATAGTACGGTTGCGTTGTCTAGTAAGTAAAATTTATGAAGTAGTATGCATTAAAAGCAGACCTTTTATTTGATAAAGAAATTAGAAGACTGTCTAACAGGAGTTCTTAGCTAGCACCATCGTAGCGGGTTGAAATAAAAATTGGTTCCACTATAGTTAGTAGATGGCGGTGAAAGCAATGACTACACTATTACATAACAGATGTCGATACTAGTAATTTGTGTCGCTCAATTAGGATTATTTGAAAAATTATAGTTTAATATAAAGCTTAATTTAATTAGGTAAAGCATGTTTTCGAACGAGTAATTTTTATATCAAGTTGACGGATTTCTGCTCTGTGACATATTTAAAGTGAAGTGACATGACATATGTATACTGTGGTTTAGTTATTTGTTTACACCGGTAATTTTAAATAAATTTTCGTGATGTTTGATCGAGAAAGTGTTATTGAGGATGTTGTGAACGATAAAAACACAGAAGCGGTTATCCTTGACTCTGATCATATTTATTTCATGGCTTTCAAGAATTACTTTCTGAATAAAGTTACAAATAGAAACAGTGAATATTAGAGGAGTTTTCTAGTGAAAATATAATTTTGGTTAAGTGATTTAAATGTAAATTTTTATATTGATTAAATAAAAGGGTAATTATTTCACTAACTATAATGCCGTCAGCTGACTTTATGGTAAGACAAGCACACATTCAATCTTATACTGTGTAGATAGTAGGATAGTACTGGATAGATAGTAGGTGTATAAAGTTAGTTAAAGCGTTTAAGTAACATTATTTTATTGCAGTAGGTACCTTGAGTAACTAGGTAAGTTTTAAACGGTAAATAGGTAGTGGAGACACATAGTAACGGTGTTTATAATATTGTTTTTTCGAGATGAATAAGTAACAGAGTGGTACTTTAGCGTTAACTTTAAGTGAGTGAATGGTATTTTGATGTTATAAGAAATGAAACTATAGAATAAATAACAATACTTCTATAGATACGTCGTCGCCAATATTGTCACTTCGCGTAGGCATTTCGTTTGATCTAGCCAGAGTTATGCGAGTTACTCACTCCACCACCATGCGTAGGTTTTAGTAGTAGAGAGTTGATGATTATGTGGAGGTTTTGTATAGTATAGTTTATCGTTGAAGCGGATAGGTTAATTTATCGGTAAAATTGTAAACATGTAATGTTGATTCTTAGTACTGAAAGGGCTGATGACATACCTAGTTATTTTTATCGTTACTAATGTTAGTGAAGAAACGATGGCTCAAGTATAATTACTTTATAGGTATTGTTGGGTTTGATGAGTTATGGTAACAGTATCATATTTTAATAGATGTATATAATTTGTTCATAGCCACCCACGCGGAAGTAATTAACTAGTAACAACGTAGTGGAATTAAGAACTCTTTATATTGAAAGTTTTAAAGGGTAGGTTTAGAAGTAGATTGTTAGTAAACGTATTTGCGGAATATTGTGGATAGCTTTTGCATCATTCAATAGGCATTTTTAACATTGAATTTAGTTAATGATGTTATTAAAACTTTAAGTTATAAATAGTTTCAGACTTTTGGCTTTAACTAATAATTTTGAGTCAAGGCTATAAAGATAATTATTACAGGATAAGACCATGGGGGTCGTGGATTAATTAGTTAAACTTTTAAAGTAAAATATTAGACATTTTAGTACGTATTGATATGAGTTTAAATTTATTTAGTAGAATTATCAAGTAATTTTATTTTGAGACTATGCTATTGGAGGGTCCATTTTGCAACTTATGATAATGATATCTGAGAAAAGTTACACTTGTGTTTGACATTATTAATAATATTTAGTTGAGAGCTGTTGTAGGACTAATTTATGAAAATGTTTAGCTATTAAAGCAATGACAAACAGGATGATTAAGATGAATTGGTATTCAGGTGAACCATTAGGGTAGAATAATTCAGTGTTAGGGTACCTATAGGTCTAGTCAGGGCTATTTCTTTATAATGTTTATCACATATTTATACCTAATTATAACTTTTATACTTAGCCTTCATCTCCATTTCCCATAACAAGTAGAACAATATGCGTTTGAGAAAGTAAAGTCACCTTTATTTAGGACTGTAGAATTGAATCACCCAGATTTACTAAACCATATAACTTACAGACGGATAGTTATGGAACCATAATTTTATTTAATAATTTGTTGTTTAGAGAAGTCTGATGCTTATTTACGGGGAGCTGAAGTAGTAATACGTACAGATCACAAAGCTTTAATCTTTGTAAAGAATAGTAAATTGTATGATGCCAGGGTAACTAGGTGGATAAACTATTTAGAACAATTTCAATATGAAATTCAACTCGTGAAGGGTAGAGATGTGACGTGTTATCTAGATATCAACCAGAAAGTGATTTATTATAAGAGAGATGTTATTCTTCTAATTTTGTCTTATCATTACAATAAATTTAAGTTAAACATCAACCGCGTTAACTAAATGAATATTTTAATTTTTGAGTTGTTTGAAGGGGTACATTTTTATAAGATATAAAAAATAGTAAGAAAAATCTTTATAATTTCTTACAAATTGTTTTGCGTAGGGATGCGTATTGTTAGGGTGCGTTGTATAAAATTTTTACTTTTGCATAAAGTAGAAATGCGTATTAGTAGGGTGCGTAGCGTAAAGTTCACTTTTGCGTAAAGTAGAGATGCGTATTGGCATAGGGTGCATTGCGTAAAGTTTTATTCTTGCGTAAAGTATCTGAAATGGTGTATCATTACAATGGGTTGCAATTTTGTGTAGAATTTCATATGGTGACAATCAGCGTATCTATTTTTAATACTAATAATAAAAATTCAATTTCATTCGACTTCAGTTAATTGATTTTGTATTCAGGTTGTAGCTATGGTATAATCTTAGGTGGCGTGAAAGTAGGCTCGTGAACGATGATAGTGGCCGTTGTGTGATGAGGAAAAAGAATAGAATGAGAATCTAAGTTAGTTAGGAAGATGAATAGAATGAATGATTTAGTTTGAGGGTAGAAAGAGAAAAAAATATAGATTCTTTATGGAGGGCCTTGGTTTATAACTTACGTGAAGCCTGAATACAAGCCTTATTATTGACCCAAGAGATAAGATCCGCACACTATTATAGACAAACTTGAATTTTGTACAGTGGGACTTTGGTGTTAGGTTAGAGAAAAAAAAAGATTATTTGTTGTTTGTAATTGTCCCGGTGTGAACGACTGTCCAAAATTCATACTGGACAAGAAGCTAAGAGCTATATCTGAAACTCGGCAACTGCACACTCTCCAAGGTGATATTAGGGTTGTTCCAGAGTCTTAAGTAAGCTTTTGGAGATATAGGGACATTGTATATGCTCACTCTAACCGGCAGAGTAGGCCCTGTTGGAATAGAAGGAGGTGTACGGAATTGTGGAAGGGTACACCGGGCGGATAGGTTGCGTCATACGCTATCTTTTCATAAGGTTAGAAAAGAGCCTATGTGTCCGAGTAGGTCTAATAGGGACTGTGGCCTCACAACCCACACTTTGCCATGATTTCGTACGACTCTGGTGTTGGATATGCATAAGTCGGAATTGGCAAAAGCAATAAAAATACTTAAACTCGCTTAATAATTTTTGATATTATCTTGGTTTAAATACACTCTACAATCTTAATTTCATTTACACTAGGGCTCACCCAACAATTCTTTGATCTTGGAGAAATAATAATAGTTAGGGTTTTTAAAAGAAAAAAAAAAGTTCAAATGAATATATATAAATATATATTTATATTAAAAGAGAGTAGAAAGGTCGATATAAATATTTGAGATTAGAGTAAGAAAATTCTACTCCGGATCCAATACGTAGTATTGTCACCTATGAAGAATTTTGGGGTCGAGCTGTAACGGTTCAAAACTGAACATCGTTATTTTATCTCAAATATTATTTAAATTATATACTAAAATATATAGTATAAAGGTTGTAACTAACCTTGGCTATCATCTTCAGGAAATTTTAGACAATATCTAGATTCTGTAGTTAAATGCGAGTCATAGTTGTTTTGGTACACTTTGTAGTGATTCAAATATTCTTCAATATTTGTATGAAAACGGAATAATTACGGTGTAATTATTTTACAAGGGATCTTGAGCATTGTTCATATTTTGTAGTTTGTTACACAAAACGATTTACTTAACAAAATTTGATATTGAAAAGAAATTCATAATATTATTGTTATAGGTTATAAACAATAATAACACAGATTTGACATCTAGTGGCGAAAGTCGGAACTATTTTCATTGTCACAGATGATGTTACTTTACAGATTATATAAAACCCGAACAGTATCGTATCGTAATTCACTGCGTCTTTTACTCAGACGTTGGCAGAATCGTCACGTGAAACGAGACGCAGCCATTCACCATAAAAGTTAAAGTTGAACAGATTATAATGAATCCAAAACACGGGATGATAAAAAAAAAAAGTATATGATTGGTTAGTAATAATAATCAACAGATAAATCATTATGTAGTATAATAAACGAATAATAAACATAAACGATAATTATTACGAATGTCATAGGAAAGCATTCTTTGGAAAGCATTCTTTAAAAGATGTATAGGGGGCTTGAAAGATGTATAGGGGGCTTAATAGACTAACGTTGTCGTTGGGCGTTTGATTGTTAGATGACTGGTCTGAAGTTAGTTAACCATTAGTGTAGTTGCGTACTTCAGTTTTAAAGATAAAGAAGGGTAGGTAAGCTTTGGAACGAAATAAGTAGCTGATTGAGTATTGCCAGCTAGAATTCCAAAGTACCAATATTTATATGTTGGATTGGTTGGATATAATAGTTTATTATGTATTGTAAACTTTAATCGAAATTCAGTAATATGCACTTAAGCAAATTGAACTAAATAGATTTACGTCATTTTGGGAAAAGTAAAGTGAAATGATTACTTTAATCGAAATTCAGTAATATGCTCTTAAGCAAATTGAACTAAATAGATTTACGCCATTTTGGGAAAAGTAAAGTGAAATGATTACTTTAATCGAAATTCAGTAATATGCACTTTAGCAAATAGAACTAAATAGATTTACGTCATTTTGGGAAAAGCAAAGTGAAATGATTAATTAGTTAGATTTTAGTTGAAGTAGATGTGAGGATTATTTGTTTATGTGAAGATTATAAAAAATCAAATTATTATAATATTATAATTACGAATTTATTAGTAAATGGAGGGTTAAGAAATCGAGGTCTAATACTTTAGTTATTACGTACTTTAAGATTATCTAGTAGTGTAAAGGATTGTTTTGTAAGAACTTAAATTATAAATATTGTCTTTACAAACGTAGTAAGACTCAATTAATGAATACGGCGATAGAATTGACTACTGGTCGTAAAGTAATGTGTAAATAGATTTCTATTAGGTGATTCTACCATCTCCCAATTTTAAGGGAGAGGGGAAAATTTCATAGTAGCGCAAAAGAAAATAAGAGAGTGAAGGTAGGCGGATAAGATGCTTATGAGGTATGGAAAAAAGAAAGTGGGAAGGGAATTTAGGTCAATTTAGGATGGGGGGAAGGTTATATAAGCGGTAGTCTTTAGGGAAGCGTCCTCTTTATTTTCTCCGGCAGCAGCGAAGTAAGAAGAAGTAGAAGCCATCATTACCCTCTGTAAGAAAGCGTTTGAAGAAGTATATTTTTAAATCAAGCAAATTTCAAGAAGTCAGCAAGTTAGTGAAGTCGAGGCGTCTGACGATAGGTTCCGCAGTCGGTTGCGAGTCTTTTGCATAAATGCTTTAATTTGAACTTATCTGGTATAACTAAGTTCAACATTAAAGTATGTAGATTTTGTTTGCGAAAACCCATAAAGTAACGTAGTTATTCCCAATAGATTTTTGAATTGATTTTGTTTGGTTAGTCAAGATTTGATATCAAGTATTTAAAGGAAGGAGGCTTTGTCCTTAGATAAGTTTTGTTTAGTCTAGTATCGTAGTAATAGTAGTGTCTTTTGGGGCGTTTTGTCAGAACCTCGAGGGGGGACTAGGTCAATAGCTTAGCATGTGGCGTGTTAAGCGGGCATCCGTTGACGATTGCTCAGTTAAGCCACTTAGCATTACCATTCGTGCATGCATGCAATAAAAGCCCCGGTCCGAAGGCGTTGTTGGGATGTCCCTCGTTTATTGCTGTAGGCGTTCGGGTGGTATTGCTAATCCTCTGTTAGGGGCCGATTTGATCCTTCCCACTCAAATCTGGCAACGGCCAAGCTGCTAGGGAGTTAGGTAGGACAGAGTATGCTTGCTCGATCTGTACAGATAATGGGGCGTCGATGATTGTGGTAAGAATCATGGTTGAAAACGTAGGAAATCGATATTTAGTCGTTGTTAGGCAGGTAAAATCATAGTTAGTAACGTTAGTGCGAAAGTTAGGTGAGCATTACAAGATGGGGGGGGGGTAATCTTGGATGCTGGTGTTTCAGGATGGTCATGTTGTTAGCAAGGTGACGGTAGGAACATTAGTTGTATAGGATTTCCACCAGTAGCAATTTATGTAGGCGTGAGTAGCGATTTATGTAGGCGAGATTAGGAGAATTAGGCAGGCGGTAGATAGGTTAGCGTCGACAAGATGGTCGCCATAGGCTACTAGGCAGGCGTGAATAGTTTTGTGTCGACAAAATGGTCGCCATAGGCCACTAGGTAGTACAACAATTTGGTTGGAGAATTAGGATACTAGATAGCACGACAATTAGGTCAGCGTCGACAAAATGGCGGCATTGGGAAAATTTAAATATTTGGTTAAAAGTCCACCAAAGAACTATTGGGATTGGTTTAATGGGATTGGACCATATTTCCATTAGTAATAACTCAATAAACTCAAGGGTTTATTTTAGTGTTGTGAATAATTATTGTGATGTGCTTAATTGTGTTGATATTACAAATTCCAATGAGAATCTATTAAATAATCACTATTATGAGTGGATAGTAAATGTTGAACTATTATTTAAAAGAAAGTTTATTTATCTGTGTATTGGGTTGGTTTTATGAGAAACCTTGGTACAGACTTTTGATTACAACTGAAATAATCTATTCTAGTAATCTTGAAGGTTTACTAAAATCTGGATCTGGGTGTATTGAATAAGCCCGCGTTTCTATTTAAGCTAATGTTGAATCACAGCTATAGAGCGCTAGATCATAGTCTTGAGTGGACCTTTCCAATTAACAGAATGGAGTTTTATGACTATAAGGAAACAATACCTTGTTTATGTACTATAAAAGTACCGACTTATTTAGTGAATATTTAAATTCACAAATAGTGGAACTAATGTACTGTTTTAGTATAAATATAACATCTTGGTTTCACCAACCAACTCAATTAGAAGATGTAAAGAAAGAATTTCATTTAACGATTGAATCCAATTAAAGACAAGTCTATTCAACACAATTAGTGTACTGTTTAGATATTATTGTAGCATAATCTGAAACCCCTACAGTTTATTAGTGAACCAATTCATGATCTTTACTGAGAGTGAGGTGTGGAGAATCTTATACCGGGTAGTATTACTTAGAATTAAGCTGCCTTTCCTTCAGAAACTAGATCTATCAGTATCCCTAGAGTGTGTGGATTGTATTGTTGAATCCATTTGATATAATGTTAATCAAACCAAAAGTGGAATAAAAGATATTAAAATTTAATTTAATCTTGAATCTCAGCTGCCACAATGGAAGATATTTCCTTATTGTGAAGACTGGTAGATCGCTTGAAAGCACTCTGCTTGTCCTCTTGTAATTTTATTACACCAAAACAGACAAACAAGACTGAATACATTAAAGTATTTGTAAGCTATAAATTTACAATAAATTGATTTAGCTGAGCCGGAGGAAAACTGTCCAGGTCTGGTAGTCGAGGTTTACTTTTAAAGCGGCGGCGGGGCTTTAAACTTAGCCGGAACAGCTAAATTGTGTACTTTAAATAAAATCAAAGAAAGAAAATTAAATCATAATTAGTAGCGGTAAGTGATTCTTCACAATTAACTCCATAGTGATTATAGCTTCTTATTTCTCAATTTACTTCCTATTACTGTAGTGTCTACTAGCATATCATCATCTAACTCATAAATTCATCATGAACAACCCCTCTAAAGAAATAGATTTAACTTTGGCTTTTATATTAATTCAGCGGGTAGATGAATAGTGTATTTTATACTCTTTCTAAAGTTATTCTGAAATCTAGGTCATTCAATAGTATTAGAAGTTCCATAGTACTATAATAACATTCAGGGAAATGTAAAAGTAAAGTTAGAATCATATAACGAAAGGTAATTACTTAATATCATTTATCTCGAACAATTTAATAGAGAAACTTTTATTCTTCAGTGGGAATATCAAGAAGTATTAGTTAAAATAGCAGGTTTAATTAGGAAATAATAGGTAAGTTAGTATCCATCGTTAGAACATAGGGATAGGTCGCCAGTCACTATGCTGAAAAGAATCTGGTATACTACTATTCACAACCAGGGAAATCCACTAGACATCACGGGCCCTTTCAAACTATACAAAAGCAAATTAGTAAACTTATATTTCAATGTTAGGTAGTTTAGGATAAACGAAAATAAACTTAGTAGGTTGTAGGATTAAACATTTATTCGTAGCAAAACAAATAGCTGCAAATAATAAATAAATAAATGATAGACAAGTAGCAGTAAGTAGCTAGGTAGTAGCTAAGTAGCAGTAGGTAGGGGAGGTTACACCAGTAATGTTAATTGATACAGGATTTGTAGTTGTCATTTATTTTTGAAGTTAATCATTAGGTAGTTATTCTTTTATCTCTATGAAGTTTTTGACATATATCTTAAGTTATGATTATGATACAACATAGTAGCCAACCACAATTACTTCCAATGCCGATCGATCGGGATTGATTTCTTAAGTAAGCCCGGAGACAAGGATGGCCAATGAGATATTTAAAAGAGCGAGCAAGACAGACTAGGTCAACGGAGTTTGTGCTTCTGTGAATAGTCTGAACAAAAGATAGATCTATACACGGGGTTATGTGAGAGGTAACCCTAGTGGGAGTGATTGGTAGATACGGCAGATGTGGAGGTACCTCATTATTAATCTGAGAGGTTATTCATAGTTGCTAATTGTTGTAGTCTTTTATTGTATTGACCCTACCGGTTCTATCGGAAATGCCTAGCTTGAATAGATAGTAGATACTATCCACTGTTTGTGCTAACTATACATTTATGAGTAAGTACACATTATTTAATCATTTATTATTAAAAAAATCTAATTATAACAGTTTTTGAACACACTTTTACTCGTACTATTAAAGTTAAGGTTAGTTAAGTACCACGGTTATAATAGTACATTTTGCAAACAAAATTTGATCGAAAGTTACCAACAATGCTTTGAAATTGAACTCGTAAACCGCTTATGTATGTCATAGACAAAATCGTTCATATCTAGCACCCATTCGCAAGTTTCGACCAAGCTATAAATATTATTATTACTGTTTTAGAAATGTAGGTATCGCATATTTAACAATTGTTTCGGAGCATGAACCAAAATTACTTCAAATATTTTAAAGGCACTCTGGTTGTCAAGAAATAGAGACCAATAGTATAATTTTGACGACCTCCGTGGTCGAGTGGCTTTGTACACCGGGTTTCAAGGTGTCGCCATCTCTGAGGTCCCGGGTTCGATCCCCGGTTGGGTCAATTTAGAAAGCGATTTTTTCTATATTGGCTCAGGTCTGGGTGTTTGTGATGCCACCGTTGTCTCTGTTTTCCATAACACAAGTGCGTTAGCTACTTACTTTGGAATCGGAGCAATGTATGTGATGTTCTCAAATAAAAAAAATAAAAAAATAAAAATTTTCAGTGTTTATAAGCGGGCCGGGGTGAACAGAACCCATTCTTCTCGACATTTATCAACAAACCGAGCGACTATAAAACACTACCGGATGCAGTAACATTGTTCAGGCATTTTCATTTAGAAGAACTCGGGAAATGCTACAAATTTTTACACTCTTTCGAAACTAAGTGGTAGTTTTGCTATTAGATTTCACGAACAAGTGAATCATCTACAGGGTCATTTGTAATTCATTTAAAACCTCTCGTGGGGTTGATCAGACCATCAAACTGAACAACTTTCATTATGGGACCAACCTTAAAATCGCGAAAAATAAAACAGCTGTTTCATACAAAAGTACTATGCCTACTCCATCGAAATGTATGAAACAGCTGGTTTTTTTTTCGCGATTTTAAGGTTGGTCCCATAATGAAAGTTGTTCAGTTTGATGGTCTGATCAACCCCACGAGAGGTTTTAAATGAATTAAAAATAACCCTGGATATCCTTGCCGAAACGGCGTCACCGTGACACCGCGCTGGCTAAATTAGCAATATTTCGGCAACTATCAAACTTATACCTCCGTTTCTTTCAGTAGCTGATTGTTTTTACTTGATATTTCGACAGTCGAGCGCACGTGACACATTCATGGGTAAGCACACCCATGAATGTGTCACGTGCGCTCGATGGGTGTGCTTCTATGGTGCGCTGCTGGTGTCACCCTTTTTTTGATTAGAGTGAGGGCAAATCAGTGACGTAAGGTTGGTGTTTATGTTTTCATTAATTACCTTCAAATCTCTTTTAATATACAAATTTTGTGTTTTATTTTGGATGTCTCAACCGGGAAAGTTCCCGGTTGAGACATCCAAAATAAAACTGGCTAAACAGGCTCTGGACGTAAAATAAAACGGTAAGTAAATTTAGCCGATTCTGGTTAGGTTTAACGAACTATACAAGGTTATTTGTTAAACACTAACAACTTCGCAGGAGGAGATTACTAAAATCATAAACAACAACGCTTGTCTACGACTTTCCGAAAAAAACATAAAACTCGATCAGTTGTTCGGACATTTGTATGGAGAGTCTATTTTTTCTGTTTTAGAAAAAGTTGTAGAGTTTTTAATAATAATTTTTTTTTAGATTTTTCGCATTCACAATGCCATTTTTATATTAAGATAAATAATATTAGAAAAAATACTAAAAAAATCAACTCACCCGTAGCTTCTCAGAACACGCACCCTTGAGATTCCGGCCCAATGCACTGATCAATAATGCTACCGAATTGGTCAGTGCATTGGACCGGAATCCCACAATGTATACAAATGGTGTTGTTTATGATATTAGTGATCTACTCCCGCGAGGTTATTGGTGTTTTACAAATAATAATAATAATAATAATAAAATAGCTTTATTGATTCCACATTCATAATAATAACATTAATTTGCAATCACAAATTCATTTCATTAAATTATAAATACATTATTACATTTAAAAAAACAAGTATATGGAATAAAGGATATAAAAATGATTCATTAATAATATAAATTCATGCAAATTCGATATTTATAACTAACAGCCGCCCACGTGATCCTGGAGTGCGTGGGGCTGGCCACACAACGGGTAGAAATCCTCACAGAGGTAAGGTCGCTCCTAGAAGCCTGTGAACGCCCCAGGAGGCTTCTGCGCTTCTGGAAGGAGCTGGGATGGCTCGATTAGCCATACCGATGCTATGAGGTTTCACGCATAACGGACCAAATTGGTCTAAATGCGGAGAAAAGTGCCCACCACTAATATTTAAAACTATATAAGTTATTTGAAATTTTGAGATTTAAGCATTCACAATGCTATTTTTATACAATTCTAAATAATATACTAGAAAAAATAGGACTCGCACCAGATCATGTTCTCGGACGGGAATCGAACCCGCGACCTTTGGATATCCGGTCCAATGCCGTCCGAGAACATGATCTGGTGCGAGTCCTATTTTTTCTAGTATATTATTTAGAACTATATAAGTTGTCAAATTGAATATATTAAATTAACAGTTTTACAAATAACCCTGTATTAAAAGAAAACAGCAGCTACTGAAAAAGCAGTGTTTATTGGTAATATTAAACAAACAATGATAAACAAAACTAATAGATTTTAAACAAAGACTTCTATGTGTATACTACACTAGACAGGCTGTACAGTACCGAAAAATTACTCATTAAGTTACAGTGCATGCACCGCAACTCCTTTAGTGTATTGCGAGCGACCGATAGAAACAGTTGATGCGCCGCGAAGGTTGGTTGTGACACAATTTTAGTTTTGAACAGCTCGTCTATATAATTGAAGTCATTGTGAAATAGTGGTTTTACCAACAGTTCATACCTGAATTTGTGTTTTAAATAAAGACTATATACTATGTAATTGAAGTCATTGAAGCCAACAGATCCAATTCAATTTCAATAAAAACAAATGTCTTCTACATGTATACTGAAAGGACTAACCGGAAACTAATTTGGTATTTGTTTCAGACATCATCGACAGTGAATACAACACTAAATCTTGATTGAGTGAAGTACCCTTTCTAAGCATTGCTGATACATAGTTGATACGGCATCAAATTGTACAGTTGTCACGCCTCTACAATAGGGTGTGAGCAATAAAGTGAAACTGCGGGCATCGCCGCGAGGCGGAGCTATCCTCTATTAATATTCCAGATGCGATGTGATCGACCGACAGACTATTACCTCGCTTCTGGTGTGGTGTTGAGTTGGAAGCGAGGGCGGGTTAATTTTACCCACCAAAACAATGATGACTGGGCTCGATGAAACTGACATGTTTTAAATAAAATTAAAAAAAAATGATGTCACATTACATATTGTCATCATAACCATCAGCTAGTTTTAATGTCCGTGCAGCTGGGGTACAGGCCTTCCTTATAGATAGATAAAACACTCCGTGGGCCCCATGCGGAATTGATAGGTGTTTAACGGCACAAAGTGCTCGAGATGCCAAATTGTTGGTGGCCTTTCCGATGAATGACCCTCACAAAAGTTGCTTAGTCACCGCTGCAATCGCAAGCCAAATACACTTTAGCCAGGCTGACAAATTTTCTAGGTAAGCCAAATTAGCTTAGCAAGGCATATAAGCTTGTCATAAAAAAATATTGAAAACACAATCGCTCAATAGCGACAAACGCTATTAATATCTTTGATAAAATTATAGAATGGTGATGCATATTTTATCCCTGTTTTAGTGAATGACATGGCCGATTACATAACAGCTGATTGAAGTGACGGCTTTCACGTTCAACATATTGACATTTAATGACAGATAATTGTTTTCTGTTTTCGGAAGATGTGGATATCAGCCAGTGGATTTGCCTGTTTTGTCTATGAATTCGTCAGAACGACAACATAATAACGCTAAAGTAGCCCAATGCGAACATTAAAGTGAATGTTATATGACGTTTAATAAGCCTTATCAGCATGAACTAGAATTGACTATAACATTATTTTAAGGATTTTTATGAATAAGACGGTTAGACTATAATCTGCAAAATTCGTTTATGACATTCCGGTAGTCATCTCAGGTACCAAGAACTTTAAATTCATATTCTGTGTCATATTTAAAATTCTTCATACCTACAAATTTATGAGTCCTTTAAGATCGGTGTACCTAGTGTAATGCGTAAACGGACTAAGTCGCGTTATAACTAATCATAGTGCGAAGTAGACATTTAGTTAGATTAGATATAAGTTAGAAGAGAGGAAGGCAAAGAGATTCATAGACATACTGAATTACAGTTCAACAGCTACCAAGTACGTGATGCTATGACGTCATGAAAGGTTTTTAGGTTAGGTTTTACTAGGTTTTTTTAATATCCACTTTTATCCCACGTCATGAGGAAGCAATAGGTAACAAAAAACCGAATCCTTCTTAGTGTTATAATCTTATAATTATATCGTTATAATTTAGTACCTAAGGGGAATAAGGGCAATAATAGCAACCGTATGATACATTGTCTTTTTAATTTTTTTGTCTAATGTTTCAAATTGTGAGACACTTGTAAATAATTGACTATGTGTGCCAAAGATCTAAAAATTTAGCGAGTTTTTTTGTTTATACCATGGTATCGTCATAGCATTCCGCTGACTCTTCTCACTCAAACTGGCAGCATTACGTCTCGATGTGAAGGCGTTATATGTCGGTGATTTATCACTAGATTCCAACCGATCAATGGCCCAAACCCTTTATACGAGCGGGAATTTCAGCGTGCCCTATATAAATATCAGCGTGCAAGTTTGCAAATTTTGAAACATATTAGACAGTTTTTATGGATATTTCCTGAAACTGAAAAAAGTCTTGAGAGCAATTTTTCGATCATGGGAAAAGTGTGTTACGGAGCATGACTGAATGAAGCTTGAAATAACTCTTAATAAACCTATTTTAGTTAAACGGTGTTTTGTCTTCTTCGTTCAAACTCAATTCATGATACGAAAGAAAAAGACAGAACACTTTTTAACTGAAATAGGTTCTTTAAACATATTTTTATATAATATAACGGGGTTATAATAAATACAGGGTGTTAATGAATGAACCAAAAATGTGAAAGTCGTTTTTTCGGACCATCAAACTGAACAACTTTTATATGGGTTAAACTCTGAAATCGCTATAAAAGATTTTCGCGATTTCAGAGTTGGTCATATAGTAAAAGTTGTTCACTTTGATGGTCCGAAGAAACGGTTTTCCCATTTTTTATTAAATCATTAGCACCCTGTATAACGGATATAAGACCTATAACAAAATCGTAACTCTAATCAACAAAAAATCAAATGTAACTGTATAAACTTTTTACTTCCTAACATGAAATATTTTAATCTCAATAAAACTAAAAACTATTTTAAAGTTACCTACTGAAAGTGTTATGGTTAACAAAATAGTTAGGTTTTTTTTAATATCCACTTTTATCCCACGTCATGAGAAAGCAATTAGGTAACAAAATAAAAACGAATACTGTGTGGTGTTATAATCTTATAATTATATCGTTATAATTTAGTACATAAGCGGAATAAGAGAAATAATAGCAACCGTATGTTAAACTTCTACATGCTTAACACCGTAATGAGAAAGCAATAGGTAAAAAAAAGGAATCCTGTGTAGTGTTATAATCTTATAATTATATCGTTATCATTTAGTACCTAAGCGGAATAAGGACAATAATAGCACCCGTATGATACTTCTACATGCTTAACTCCGTAATGAGAAAGCAATAGAAAAAAAATGAATCCTGTGTAGTGTTATAATCATATAATTATATCATTATCATTTAGTACCTAAGCGGAATAAGGGCAATAATAGCAACCGTATGATTCACTTCTACAATGCCGTTATGTTATAAAAAATACCAAGTTTGTATGAAAAATAAACCTATAAACATAGCAGTAAAAAGGCGAGAGGGCTATTTTCATATATATCGGGACGTGGTTTCCCAAATCAAGTAGTTTGTTTTGGCGGAGAAATGTGCGTTTTTCAGCAAACCCATAACTAAGTAGATACTATGTTTTTGCTATTTACACTATTAGTCGTCCTCACGACGGGATTTCAATCGAACGTGTGTTCAATGTAGTTTATGATACAGTTAGTAAGGAGGTTTTTAAAACGAGTTGACTTATAATCGTCACGAGTATTAAAAAACCTTAACAACCGTGTGCCTTACTACGTTTTTCAATATATTTGCGAGAAAACATTATAGGTACCTTCTGAAATAAAAAAAACCGAAAACAAAAACGCACGGTGGTGGCATGCAGTAAAATTAACTTTACGCACGCTGTACTAAGCCGTAAACAAAAACGCACAGCGTGCGGTAAAATCAACTTACCGTAACCTGTACTGTCATCGAAAACACACATTTTCGAGCAACTGTATTGAAAAATATATTATTATTTGACGACCTCCGTGGTCGAGTGACTTTGTACACCGGTTTTCAAGGTGTCGCCATCTCTGAGGTCCCGGGTTCGATTCCCGGTTGGGTCAATTTAGAAAAACGAACTTTTCTATATTGACTTAGGTCTGGGTGTTTGTGATACCACCGTTGTCTCTGATTTCCATAACACAAGTGCTTTAGCTACTTACTTTGGAATCGCAGCAATGTATGTGATGTTGTCAAATATTTATTATTTATTTATTTATTTATTATTAACATTTTCACTGCAAGACCCCTGTCCACACTATAAGAGTACAGTATTCTTTTGGTTTTAGGATAAAAATTAAAATTCCTCTATTATTCTTTAGTTAGCGGTAAATGCACACCTTTTGTATCAGACTTTGAAAGAAATTTTTTTTTTTTTCAATTACTTATTAAGATTTCATTATTCGATTTCAAAAGAGAGAGAGAGAGAGACTGAGTACACAAAAGAGAATATAAATGACCTACTGTACTTATCTTAAACAATCCAAACTTTTTAATCAATGAGTAGTTGCAAAACACTATATGAAATGAAATGTACTAAATGCGAAAAAACTTCGTATAACCCAAAGTATCCCAAAATCTTAAAAGCAAAAAGGCTTTCATATTATGCACGTTAGCAAAATGGATAAGGGCAAAGGTCTAATAAATATGCATGCACGATACTAATTGAATGGTCTTGATCGGCGGAGGGAGAATAATAAAAGACAGAGAAACCCCCAAGATATTATGTCGAGAAACGAAATAAGAAATTTGGCCCACTCGAGATAATATTTTCTTGGCTGTTGGTTGTTATACGCAGATTCGCTCAGTATTATAATAGAGAGAGTTATGAATTATCCGCCATTATTGTATTTTGGTGGAGAAACTTCCACACTTTCGCTGAAGAAGTGACAAAGGATGTTAGTTACGAGATATTTGTGGGGATAACCAAAATTATCGTGACAAAATATCATAAATTGATATAACAATCTTTCATACATAATTATAATCAGTTAGGTGTAATCTGTTTTTTTAATACAAATTATTCAACAATGGAAGTAAAAACTATTATTAATAAAACCATAAATTAATAGATTTCATTCAACTCTAGTGACTCCGTGAGCTGTAGACCTCGCGTTTGTGCTTTTAAAAGAAACTCAAATTGTATATTGTTTAAAAAATAATCTAATAGATGTCACCACGAGGTTTTCAAAGCAGTACTATGTGCTGTTTGGAATATTATTTGATATAATTGAAGCGAGATGGCGCTTCTAATTATGATATTTTTTCGAAATAAGTGTTTTTTTTCGATAAGTAAATTTCGAAAAACTGTTTTGTTAATAAAATATATATATAATTATCGAACCTGCTCACAAAATGTCACGAGAATCGGTTGAGAAATGCGACGTGTAGAGCAAAACAGACGGAGCAGCCAAAAGGAAGAATTTTTGCCCAAGCTGAAGCAGAAACGCTTCGCTCGCGCTTCGCGCTGGCTCGGTCAGTTATGTTTTTTGAAAGATAAATACAAAAACATTAACTGAATACCTATAAGAAAAGTCGTTTACCATCTAAGAAATCAATACACTCCCTTTATGGCAGTAGTGTAATAAAATTTACTACATTACATAGACAATCTCCTTTTTCGCAAACCGTAGTACAAAACAACAGCGACATTATTCAGAAAACTAAACCCAGTATTTCGCAACGAGCGCTGCCAATCAGGAACGCATCGAGAAATTCCGGGAAATTTTCAAAATAATAGCTGTATTGTGCGCTTTGGAGGCCGAAACCTGCGTTGTATGCGGCGAATGACGCATGGAAATGTTTGAACTACAAATACGCGGATTTTTGATGTAGCCTGCACCTATTGTGATATTAAAAGCTGAACTGACAATCCGAAGTTATAGGATCGTGAATATCGTGATGACATACGGGTTTTTACTTTGTAGTTGGTGTTCCAGTTTTATTGTCCACAAATTGTATGATAGAAAATTATTTTGAAGCAAATTTCACGATTATTTTTTAGTCATATTATGGTGTGTTTAGTTACCTTTGTCCTTTGTAGTTACGATCTACAGCTGTCGAATAAAATAACGCGCGTAAAAACATTCAATAAAGTAATTTTGTATGGGAAACGCTGAAAAGCGAAATAAGATTTTCCATAGAGAATTATTCTATCGAGTACTTTTGTCTCGATAGCTGTTCGTGCTAAGGGTACTGAAACCTATCTCAAAAACAAGTTTATATCATTTTTGTTTTCAGAACTAGGTATACATTTTCTCTTCAGGCGCTACACTTTCTTTTAGGCGTTAAAAATGGGGATAATTATTATTTAATGTAAAAAAAAATATATTTATTACAAAACACAAGGATCAGCGCACACAATAATAGATTGTTTAGTGTAGTGTGTGTAGGTGTACAGTACCTACCTAATTTTGTGTTTTCTTACGATTTTTATCACGCAGTTATTTATCGTAACATCGAAAGCGTTTATATACGGAAGAATTTTAAAAAAAAACTATCACATCGTTTAATTTTTCCACCAAGCAAAGCAAAAATAAGGTCGTGTTTTATGAAGGGTTTTATTTAAAGAACTAAAAATATCATAATGAAAGCGCCCCTTGTTAATTAGTAATACCTGCTCTGAAACGCTCCAGTTTATTTAACTCTGAGGTTTTAATTAGAGCAGAGGTATTTTGGTCCTTATTAATGACATTTTTTTACAAACTTGCGGACGCCCGCGACTTCGTCTGCGTCTTTCTATCTCTCAGTGAAAGTACTTTTCGAGATGAAAGCCCGTATTTCTGACAACCCGGGCTGTATCTCTGACAACGTGTATGCAAAATTTCATGATAGGACGTAAAACCATAACAAACCACCAAATAAAGAAACGAATTCAACTTCGCGTTTATCATATTAGTTAGGATTAGGATTTTTGCATCATCAATAATTTTTCGATTGATTATGAACACCGCTAGGCGTTATCATTTTCTGACATAAACATTAATACAAAAGATTAGTGATATTTTGTTTTAATTCAAAATAGTTAAGTAATGGATGAGATTGTGAATTGAATGCTACGCCCTAATTTATCACAAAGGCCACGGCTTATTTTACATGTACCTACTGACCAAACTAAATTCCGTCGTAATGCATTCATTATAAGAGTGATTCGAAGTTTTAACATTGTTGCATCTGAAGACCTTTACTTGTTTTGTACCAGCTGTTGAAAATTAAGCGAATCCTGGCCCTAGCATGACCGACGAAACACGATATATATCGCGTGATATAGCGTTTTATCGACACGCAACTGTCAAAATCCATTGTCTTTTGACAGTTAAACGTGATAAATCGCTATATCATATCGTGTTTCGGTTGTCATGCTAGGGGAGCAGAGTCACCAATATTTTAATCAGCATTAACATTTTTTTTAATCTATTTTTGTTTTTCCCATACATTCTTTAAATTGCCATCATCAGATCACACCCCGTTTAAAACTTTGGGCGGAAAACCAAAGTTCCAAAGTTACCTCGTTTGTATGAATATAGGCCTGTTCTTCCATTTTTCTGTTCACGAGTATAGATAATTATTTTGTTCGCTCAAACAAATAGGTAGTTAGTTGGAAAATATCTAGCTATTTTTATTCACAAAAAAGTGGTAATCTAAAAGCGAAAAATATTAGATGAAAGACGTAATGAAATCCTTTGTTTCGTTCACAGGGATATTTTGTTTCCATTTCTCGTTATTCTTTGCTGTTTTTGCGTCACGTTAAAATATACAGCTAAATAATATTTCAGAAATAGAATTTGGATTAAATTGTTGTTTTAGGAAAATATTTAAATATACGTTACGGTGATGATGATGGCGTTATGTAACCTTTTACCGGGATGGCGTTATGTCATTTTCTTTATAACAGGTTATTATTGTCCACTGCAGGAAGTAGGTCCCGTGGGAGAATGTGGTAATAGTCACCACGCTTGGTTGGAGTTTTTAAATTATTTCATCGCAAAACGTAAAGTAGCAGACTTATACGGATGTGTCTCGGAGTGTGTGTGTGTGAGGAGCTGCCCCTAAGTAAGTAATTTTTTGCCTTTTTCAACTCCCCTAATTATGAAAATTTGGTGCTATTCTACTCATGGTACAATATCACAACGTTCTTTTTCAAACGAAAACAATTTAAATAAACAAAGAACCGTTTCAACCTAAAAACCTTCACCTGCATTCTACTAAAAAAAAAAGATTTTTTTACGCTACACGAATTTTCCTCACCTTTTCCGATATAATGTAGGCACGCAAATTGTTTCGCAAACTATCGCCTCTATAACGGAATACGGAACAGATGGTGCGTGGGTTAAGTTACAAGAATTTTAGACGTTTTAGATACAAGCAGGTCAAGCAGCCCGCATCGAGATTACTCGACGGGATCGAGTTCACATCAGGATCGAATAAATGTCAAAAATCTGTTAGTCTGGTACATTGGAAAAAGGTTTGCATGGTTTCTATAGTACCGATTTGACGTTTACTCGATTCGATCTCAATTTCGATCGTGTCGGTAGTAAATAGTGTACAAACATCGATTCAAATGAAATGAGTTAAATAGTATATTGTTATACAAGGGTTGAAAGGAATAAATTCCCAAATGAGATATTATGAGATACGTGATAATAATAAGATACGCCTGAGCTCATCGAGGGCGGCTATAGTTCGAGTATGGAATCAGTGACATTCACCCGTGTTAAACACTCCACTTTTTATTTCGAATACAATATAAAAAATAAAATAAAAATAGTTTATTTCATTCACTTAATACAATATAAATTCAATGGTCAGAACCATCCCAGGAAGCATGTGAACAGCCTGTGTTGGGTAGTTCTGCTCTTCCTTAGATCAAAATACAGTAAGTTTTGAGCTAGGTACTATAATAAACTATTTTATCAAAAGCTAAGTGAATTAATATTATTTGTGTGTGTGTGCATGCGTGAGATCTTCTGTCTAACAATATCCTATGGTTACGAGTCCTTTAACTAATGTATTTTTACATTTGCTGTGAGTGAGGTTATGGATCTTAAATACAAGGAAAGCAAAACAATATATTTAATGAAAAATTACAAAATGAACTGTTTGAAATTTTGAATTTCGGCCTGCCTGAAATCCTGCCAAAATTAATTTAGTTTTTTATTTTAAGTAGTAGTTTTTTATGTCAGTAAGCGCAGCCACATACAGACGGAATCTGGTTTGGTATTCCGAAACGGAATATCTGTAATGTATGAAAGGTCCATAGATTTGTATGGATTAGCTGCGTTCGGAATGATTCTGTTTCAGAATTCCGAATCAAAATGCCGTCTGTATACGGTCAGTCTAACAAGGCCGTTACTTTTTTAGGGTTCCGTACTTTAAAAAAACGGAACCCTTATACGGATCACTTTGTTGTCCTTCTGTCTGTCTGTCAGTTAAGACCCTTTATCGCGGAAACGCGTGGAGGTTTTGAGTTCAAATTAAAATCATATACACAAGTCTACAGAACCTTTGTAGCTGTGAAAGAATCAAACTTCTAAGTTAACGTAAAAAAAATACGGCCGTTGATGCCGCAAAAAATATATATCGACACCGCATATTTCGACACTAGGGAATCAAAATTTATAGGGTACTTTCTGTTGACCTAGAACTACAAAATTTGGCAAGTAATATCGTCTTATATACTACAAGTACAGGAAAAATCTAAAAACTATATATAATTGTAATTAATTTAAAAAAATGTCTTTATTTAAAGTGTGTAATCAATCATCAAGTTCGTACGGAACCCTCGGGGGCGAGTCCGACTCGCACTTGTCCGGTTTTTTATTTAACTCTAAACCATTTTTTTTATTCTTGTGTAAACTTTTTCGTTGCCGATGACGTAACTCTATGGCCGACTACGTAACCAAATTCAAATCTATTTTTTAAATTTCCTTCCGCCCTAGGGTGGAAAGCAATGTTTACGCTGCTCGGTTTATATATACATCACTTTCCGAGTGTGAGAAATGAAAAAAACATTATTTTCATCGAATATTTTTAACCAAAAGAAATCAACATTTTTAGTTGAGCACAAAAAATATTTATTTATTTATATAGGCATTCTTTTTCTGAAGGCAAACAAACGAATCCCCATGTGTCATACCGTTGGTCAAAATACGTCAACAGGATAATAAGCACGTATAGTCACGAAGATATAAAGGCGCCCCCGATGCGAACGTCAACATCGCTAGATACGGCTCCGAATCAAAATATTAACAAAACGTTATCCTGTATCCCCGTAAAAAAATACTGATGATGGTCGCAAGGTTTCGTTGCAATTGAATTAGTAGTAAACTATAATCGAGAAAGCATTAACTGAACCAAATTGACGTCTGACAGGACAAAAAGTGCAAAATTGTTTAGTGCAAAAATTAGTGGTATCTTACAGCTTTACTATCAAAAAGAAATATTTGTTATGTGAAAATAAAAAGCATCTATTAAAAATAAATAAATAAAAAATATTAAAAACACGACTGCTCAGCCAAAAACGAACTAAAATGTTAAATGTCTTTGCAGTCGGGTCTTTATTCTGAGACTGATTAAAAATTGATCCACAAAATGGTCCCCCGACTGCAAAGACACTTGTAAAAACTTGTTAGTTCGTTTTCGGCAGCAGGGCAGTCGTGTTTTTTTCTTTATTTATTTTTTACATGTTTCAGTATCAAATTCAATAGTTTTAATAATTGTATATTAATATTGTAATAATTGGTGAATAAAATATATTTTTTTAATCATTTGAAAGTGGCGTCGTACAGTCGGCATATTGGTTTTTTTCAACCATCAACCAAAAATAATCTTATGTTTGGTGTTTTTTTTTTTCAATTGACAGACTTGACAGATTTTTGTATACGTTTTTTGGATGCAGTTGCCACATTTAGTTAGGAACCAAGTCTGTGTCGGCATGGGCAGCGTGCGGAAACAATGCCGCGTCATTTGACGTCGACGCAGAAATATAGTCGGGACACACAGATAAATAAGTCACAAAATTACTATTTACATACATTGTTATCCCACACTGGGAGACATTTTATTTTTGTATATTTCTGTCTGTACTTGGCATGGAACCACCATGGAACGACTTAATTATTTATCTTTAAAGTTAGACTCAAATACATTTTGACATTTTATTAATCTTTACACTAGTTTTGTATCTTTAGTTATCTGCATACAAATAATTTACACTAAAATACTATATCACTACTTATATTTTACAAAGATTAACTTATAACGTAACTAAATTTTGCCCGCGACTTTGTCCATGTGGACATTCGGAAGATCCCTTGGGATCCTTTGACCGGAATAAAAAGTATTCTATGTTTTAATCCAGGACATTATAAACTATCTGTGTGCCAAATTTCATTCAATCCGATCAGCCGTTTTTGCGTGATTGAGTAACAAACATCCAAATATCTAAACATACAAACTTTCTTATTTATAATATTAAAGTTCCTACCTATAAACTTTCATAGTAGTTACATACTCTAATCTTATACTTTTGATCAGTTTTTGAAGTATTTTTTCAGCTTTCGATTGATTTCCCATACAAAACTCCCAAGTCACCATCCCTTGAACTAATATAACAATCAAAATATCCAAAAGCATTCGAAAAAGGTCGCTTAAACGCTCAATAAAATACTTTTGTCCGCAAAAAGAGTAATGTTGGCGCTATTTTAACGAAATAGCCCCTATACACTGGCGATGGGGACACAATAGGAAACAATTGGCCGGTAATTTATGGGCCCGCAACGGGGCCGTATATGGCCCGGCACTAGCCTATTTGCATGTATCATTTTCTGTTGGAATCATCAATGCTTTGAGGATATCGATGTAGGTCTGCAGGGCAAGTAAACACAAACATAAATGGATAGAAAATAAAAAGGAAATAATGAATAAATGCTTGGTCAATTTCATCTAGCCCCAATGTAAGCAAAGCTTGTAATATGGATGCTAGACAACTGATATACTACTCATATACTTTTTAAATAATTAAAAATGAGGTCAGTTTAAATGCTGACCTCATTTTTCAAATTTTGACGACTCAGTATGAAATATACAGGGAGAAAAAAGCAGCCCTTGACGAGTTCTTGCCGGTTCTTCTCGTTACAAGGTCTCCCGCTTGGGGTTTGCGAACCGATGGCGTAGCTTCTTTGACATTCACAAGTGCTTGTACCTAACAGCCTAGACTAAATAAATGAGTTTTGAATTTTGAATTTTTGAAATATATATTTATTATACATAGTACAAAATACTGTAGGGAAACTAATGCGTTCCGCTCGCTACTACTAATATAAAGCATTGGTGTCCGCGCGGGTCCTTGGGTCATATCATCAGTTCTGTTTATGATATCATTTATTGGATATTTAAGTTTTTGTTCACTGACTTCAAAAAAAGGTTATTTTTACTATTCAATAAACATTATCGTTAAAATTAACGTTATTTAATTAAGAAATTGGACTTATTTAGAATAAATAAAATTAAATCGACTGGCGGTGCTAGTTGGCTCATGTCAGCCCCTTAATACTACGATTGTTGATGTTGATGTTTCAATGTAAAGTTTAATAAAAAAATATGTAAAAATTAAATTTATTTTTGTTTTATCTTAAAATAGGCGTGTCCCATGGACTCATAACTATATAAGTGTGACTATTTTTAGCACTACAGTTAAGGGTTTAAAGTTTGACTCTGCCTCTGTATATCAAATATAGAAAATCAAATCAAATCACCTAACAAACAAGTTGTTTTTCTGAATTTCACTGAATTTTAGTCTAAAACATTTTTACGTAACTATAAAAGTATTATCGCGCTATAAATCTATCATAACTTTAACCCAAAGTATTCGTGTAAACTCTGCATTTGAAAATACTTAAGCTAGCTGACCATCAGCCATTTTTAATATCCCCACTACTGGGGCTCAGGCCTTGTGGATAAGGAGGATGGGCCATAACCCATCACGCGGGCCCAATGCGGATTTGTAGGTATTAACGACTGCAAATGCGGCCGGGACCAACGGCTTAATGTGCCTTCCGAAGCACAGAGGAGCTCGAGATGATAAATTTTTGGTCACCCATCCCATGATCGACCATTGCGAAAGTTGCTTAATCTCCGCAATCGCTGGGCCAGGCGCTAAGCTAGCTGGTGAGATCTTAATATATTGCGCACCGCTTAAACTGAATTGTTATTATATGCATCCATTATGCGAGGCCGATTTAAACGCGTCAGCAGACTTATGGGTTGTCTGATATTTATGACTAATACGTGTTTCAAATGTAAGCGGCCTTCTTCAATATGAATGTTATAATTGTAAGTCCTGTCCCCTATGCAAAGCCTCTTTGTAAAAGCGATAAAACAAAAAACTAAAAATTATTGACATTATGTGACAGTGTTTTGTCAAATGATTAAAACCAGCGGGTCTATAAGCTAAAAATAATGAAGTTAATATAAACTGTGTTTTGACAGATGTATGTGATACATTGCTACTTCGTTTTGGCACAAATAAAAAGTACCACGTCCATCTGCCAAATAAGAGCGATTACGAAAGCAATGTAAGTTAGCCGACCGATAAAGCCCCTGTTGGAACTAAATGAGAAGATCATCAACTTTATTAACCGACTTAAAAAAAGGAGGTTATCAAGTTGACATCTTTTTTTCATCATCATGTCACGATAATGTATTTGTATGTGTATGGGCCAACAGAGATTTTTTTTGTACTTTAATATTCCGATTTCTTGTAAAATATAATGAACTGATTAATATCAACAACGTCAGGAAACATAAAAAAAATATTAAACTCATAAACTAAATTGTAAATGTAAAAAAAACTATTCATAAAAGTGTTTTAACTCAACTATAAAATTCAAAATTAAAAACTCATTTATTCAGTCTAGGCTGTTACAAGCACTTGTGAATGTGAAAGAAGCTACGCCATCGGTTCGCAAACCTAAGCGGGAGACCTTGTAACGAGAAGAACCGGCAATAAACTCGTCAAGGGCTGCTTTTTCTTCCTGTATATTTCATACAGAGTCGTCAAAAATTGCAAAAATGAGGTCAGCATTTAAAGTGACGTCATTTTCCATCACAATAAATCCTTAAAGTAAACAAAAGTGTCAATAAATATATCGCCTCGATTTGTTACAACCGGTTTTAGTTTTGTTTACGTTGATATCGGAGCATTCGTTTAATATTTACAAAGTAAGGGGAAACAGAGCGGTATCGTATAGAACGAAGCCTTTTAGAGAAAATAGGACAGTACTTTTTAGTGTTGTTATTTTCTGACTTCCGTATATTGTTTCAAAATGGTTGCCTCATAGAACTAGTTTCCACGGAACGGAAAAGTGCTTAAACACTTTTTGATGGCATAAAATATAAAAAAGAACTCTTAAAATCATGTACATACTTTTGCATGTAGAGTAATAAGTATTTATAACTCAAACGGGAAAGTTATTTATCCAGTCATAAAAAAGTTCCCGAGCATTTTTCCGTTTGGTATAAACTGGTCCTTATCACACAACATCCAAAAATATTTAAAATGAGTTTTTCGGATATGACTTTGAGGAAATTCATGAAACTGAATTCGAGGAGCTGTTTTATATTGAATAAAAAGATCCGTAAATAGTTTTATGGGTGATGAAAATACTCATAGTTAAAGCGAATTGCGATAAAATGTTAATTGAAGCACTGTGAAGGAAATATAAGGATTCATTAAATTAAAAAAAGAGCGTTTGGGGCACTGAAAAATGAACTTTTTTTTTAATTAATCTTTGTGTGAATGGACACAACAGTGTCAGAAATAGGGCTCCGTTTAAGTAAAGTAAAGTAAAAAGTTGCTTTATTCAAATAAACTTAGTAATTAAGGGCTTTTGAATCGTCTATATTTTTCTACCACCCGTTCCAGACTTTTTTAACTGACAAGAAGAACAGGCGCAAGAAACTTATCAGCCTTAACAGAAATAAGTAACGGTATTTACAAACTTAAATATATCGTTACCAAATACAATACATACAACAGGTTATAAACAACAAAGTACTTACTAGCAAGTTATTGTGTTACATCATTTCCACGCATTTCGGTCTTTCAGATAATCGTCTACTTTATAATAACCTTTACCCATGAGCATCTTTTTGACATGATTTTTAAATTCATGCAAAGGTAGATCAATCACTTGTTTTAAAACTTTATTAAACAAGGTTATGCGTTTCCCCATAAATGAACCTCTAGTTTGGCCCCTTCGGGTACGGAACTCTAAATATTCCTAATTTTGTTATATAAAAAAACTCTTTTGTTGACCATAACTCATTTAACTTTCATATAAACCAGGCAATATATTTTGATATGTGGTTTTCACTATTTTCCCAAGAAGCTAGTGCACTATAAAGAAGCCAAAACTGTTTTCTTATCTAGATGGAGAGATCATAAAAATAAAATTCTCATTCTTAACACTAAAGTTAAAATTTTAATGATCAATTTTGCATACGCTTGAGTCGAAAAACAACATATTATCATCATAAAAGAGAAATAAACTCGTTATGAATCTAGAGATGTGTATTTCTTTTGTTGGAACTTATGACCGAAACATAAACCTGTGAGTACATACAGTGACCTAGTCGTAAAAGATTTTTATTACCTACTTATCAACCTTCGGTTCGAACATGGATGGCATTTTACTGGTGAATTATTCAGAATGGCGAGTTTCGGATTGGTTATAATGCTGAGCTTCTGATTAGCTTTGTGTGTGTTAGTATTATCGAGTATATCAACCGATAGAATAGGAAAATACCCTTGACAAACCTTATTCTTTTTTCTATGCAAAAGAAGAAGAAATACCTATTCAATTCAGTTTGTATTTACAGGGTGTTTGGAAATAGCTTTATAAAGCCGAATATGCAAGATAGGGTAGGTACCATTCATACAAGCCCAGAAAATTATTATAAACCCTGAAAATCAGCACATTTTTAAAAAAAAATTTTTTAAAGTTCATGGTAGGTAGCAACCCTAGACTGATCGAAAACTAGTCTATTTGCGTCAGGGTTGGTAGCAGTTTTCCATACAAATAAAAAAAGGAAATTTATCAGCCATGTGGTGGTTTTCAGGGTTTAGACTGATTTTCCGAGGACAACCTCAGAATGCATACAAATGCATGATACCCTATCTACCATATTCGGCTTTATATGGCTATTTCTGACTGTATTGTATGTTATTGTTGACTGTCATCTTTTGTGTATCAGCAACACAAAATTGGCCAATCATAGGGCCGCATTAAATGCGGATACTCATCAAAGAGCGCCCTAAATATTTGTCATATGCAACCCATTGAGATATGTCTTACCCTGCACAGTAAAGGTACTCTACATAGACAAGTATTATTTGTGATACCAATATATTAAACGTCTTATGATCATAATAGTAGCCCAAGTGGAATTTAAGCTTTTGACATAACTGTCTTAGTTAAATAAACTTTGCACCCCTAGGATTTGACTAGTTCTGTAAGTTCGTATTTTCGGTTGAGATCAAGAATGATTTACTAACAATTATAATATAAGTAAATATAGTTTGTAATAAGTTGAGGAACTCGGTGGCGTAGTGATATAGCGCCTGGCTCAGCGGTTGTGGAGGTCAAGAAATTTTCGCAAGGGTCGTTCATGGGATGGGTGACCAAAAATGTATTATCTCGAGCTTCTCCGTGTTTCGGAAGCGACGTTAAGCCGTTGGTGTCCCGGCTGCATTCGCAGTCGTTAACACCCACTTATCTGCATTGGGCCCGCGTGGTGGGTTATGGCCCATCCTTCTTATCCACCCATAAGGAAGGCCAGTGCCCCAGCAGTGGGGACATTAAAAAGGGCTTATATATAAAATATTACATAAAATTTTGATCATACCGCGTATCACTTATTTTTTAAAAGAAAGCATTTCTTTTCATAGCCCTCCTTCCAGACCCCCCTACTAATAAAGATTGTATAGCAGATGCATAGTTACACAATGGTTACTCTCTATCAAATTATTTAAGTATGACATTTAAAGGAAAGGAACAAAACACTGTGTAACTATACATCTACTATACAATCTTTATTAGTAAGGGGGATCTGTAATAATGAATACACAATTTTAATAAATAGAGAAGTATTCAATTACACCTTCACTTCATTGTATAAGACCAATGTCCTTAAAAAAACGTATATAAGTAAAGAATGGGCATTTGGCTCCAAAATCAATGATTTTAAGGGCCACTTAGCTTTTCAACGAAATGCTTTTTACTTGATATCTTTTGAGCATACTTAACTGTGGGTTATTTTCTCTATAATAAAAGTAAGGTAAAGACTATTTTCCAGTTAAATTGAGAAAAGTTTGCGGGTACTACCTAAAACGATAATTACGGCCTTACCACAAAAGTTTTTAAAATACTGTTTAATTTAGACACTGTTTAAATGTGTTGCCGTCTCTTTCAAACAATATTGTCAAAAAAGTGACAGCATCACATATAAACAGTGTCTAAATTAAACACTCGTTGAACAGTGTTATAAATTCTTTTGTGGTAAGGCTGTTAACGTTAAAGTCCACGCCCAGCTCAAGGCTTATTGAATAAACAATACGATACTCTAAAACATTTCAAGTTATCCTATGAAAAGTTTAAGTACAACAATGACCATATTTTAAATAAAAACAGAAATACTCTTTGGCCTAATTGTAATCAAGGTCCTATTCTTAGTACCAACCAAATTTCATCCAAATTCGTCCAGCCGTTTAGGCGTCAAGAGACACACAACAACACATGCACAAACACAAACACACGCAGACACACATACGCACACAAACTTTCATATTTATAGTATTGAGTAGGATTCTATTGCTATTGGGACCTGTTATTTTACTATGAGAATGTTCCTGAGAGCGTTCTTATGTTACAGTGTGTAATTTGAGATAACCTCCAAAAGAATATTATTATATTCAATATCCAGCCTTTGATCTGAAGATCGGGAATAATTTTTTTACTTCAAAGACTCTAAGATGAAAGGTTACCTGATAACAGAGGATTTCTTATGTAGATGTTGTTACGTAATGCTTTTTATATTCTGGCTTATTGTCAGCAAAATGTAAAAACGCTGATGAATTTTTGGAAACCTCATGTATTAAAACACAAAAAACGGTCAAGAGCGAGTCGGACTCGCGCACCGAGGTGCCATCATGCTGAAAAAATTTACTATTTAGAGACATCGTTTTCTGTTTCCTGTAATCTTTACATAAACTTCTATCACATAAAATAATTTAAAAATTTTCTCCTATTCCAAATTTTAAGTTGATAACATTAGTAGTTCTCGAGGTATTAAGCTGTGACAGACAGACAGACTGAGTCGCACCATAAGGGTTCCTTTTTACTATTTTGGTACGGAACCCTAAAAAGAACAAATTAATTACTCAGTGCTATATATTTATGATGTTCCGAATGATTAATAATGATGTGCTTTCAATTTTTGCTATAGGCAGTGTCACGACGAAGTCAAAAAAGGGAGTTCGTTTTCTTTCAGCTCTGTATTCAGAACAGAATTACCTACATCTAACTTTCACAAAAAGGTGTCCTAGAATGTTCTCCTAAACAAAAGGAAGAGAACTGCAGATCACATTCGAATTATTTGAAACTCAGTTTCTTTCTCTATCTTCACGTTCACATACTTGATTAACGTCCAAAAGTTAAACTCATTATTTTAAACTCCTTTACTGACGCATTAGTCACCACAGCTTAAGATGTATTCATTCGTAATGGAAACATCAGCCAGAAAGACATGATTTGTAAACCTTCAAACAGAGAAAAGTTGCATCTGTGATACGTGTTCTCGTGTCTCATGAGTCGAGCTCAGATACGAGCTCTTGCAAATTTGGGGAGCCACCTTAAGAAGATAATTAATATTAACATATCACACCTATTAAATAGGTACAATATGACGACCTCCGTGGTCGAGTGGTTTGTACGCTGGTTTTCAAGGTGTTGCCATCTCTGAGGTCCCCGGTTGGGTCAATTTAGAAAACGAACCTTCCAATATTGGCTCAGGTTTGAGTGTTTATGATACTACCGTTGTCTTTGATTTCCATAACACAAGTGCTTTAGCTACTTACTTTGGAATCGGAGCAATGTACGTGATGTTGTCAAATATTTATTTATTAATAATCTTGAATTAATTTGGCTTCAGTTTTCATAAGACCGAAGATCCCATACCTCACCCATTACTCTCCACCAATGCCTGCATCAATCACAACTATCCTCAGTAAGTCATCAGTAAATTGGCGGAGTATACCACCAGGCAATATCTCGTCTCCGGTGCTGAGCGACGTACGCCGTAATACATCAACAGGGAATAGCTTCCGGGAACAATATAGCTGAAATACTGCCAGATCAGGCAAATTCTACGTCGGAGAAGCAATCCTATAGAAAATTGTACCTGGTATGTGTCACAAAAACATAATTTCAAATACGTGGTAATATCATGATTTTAATAAATCAGCCCCCTAGCACGAACACCGAAATACGATATATCGCGTGATATAGCGTTTTATCGACACTCAACTGTCAAAATCCATTGTCTTTTGACAGTAAAACGTGATAAATCGCTATATCATATCGTGTTCGGTGGTCATGCTAGGGTGGCTGAATTACGTAATGAAAGAGTTTGTATAAAACATATGATTGTAATGATTGCGTTCTTCATGATTCCCTTTGAAAAAGAAATATCCTGAATGAATAGTAATGGTTGCAGCAGAGCTACTGCAATAAATGAAATGGGTACATTGGGCAATAGGGAATTACACCTTTTTTTGAAAACATGTTTATATTATTCCTGAGGTCTTAATAAACCAGCACAATTTTTATTTCAATTTTATAAAACCAAGAAATACCTTAAAAATGATTTTTTATTTATGATTTTGAATTATTGCGCAGAAACGCAAGCCGCCATGCTGTTTAGGCCCGTGACGTCACTCCGTCAGGCGTCAGGAAACAATCAAGAGTGGTTACAATGTCTTTTTACAAAAGTAACGAAAGTTTTTAAAATAATGAGTTGTAATGTTTTATCATTGGTGTCTTGTGCCTGATTGCAGTAAAACAAGTGTAAAATCTCCACTAAAATAGTGGGTTCAAGTGCCAAGTGACATCAAAATGAGAAAAACTTGGTTGAAACTTAAGAAGAGATCCAAAGAAATCCAAAAAACAAACAAAAAAATATCCTGTTCACCTGATGGTCTCGTGAATTTTGTGTCTACTGGATATGCAAGAAGGATAAGCGATGTGAACATAACCTAACACTTGCATTTTTTGATTCAAAATCAATCATGTGTTTTGAAGGATTAATACTTACACAGGCAACTTTGAGTTTATATAAAAGGTATTATTATATTATAATAAATAAATATATCAAATAATAAGTATAGTTTTTTTTATTTCCATGGTGCACTCACTGTATAAAGATGATGTTGGTCCATCACAGCCGAGTTGATTTGAAGAATGGGTCAACTTGGCCACCATAAAAATGTTAAGGATATAATAATGTTCATTTCAATGTCATGTGCATGTGGAAAATATGTGAATACATATGCACTATACATAGGGTAGGGTAGGAGAATAGTCAAAGTCAAAGTACAAAAAACTATTCAAATAAACTTAGTAATTAAGCGCTTCTGAATCATCTATATTTTCCACCCATTCCAGAGTTTTATAACTGACAAGAAGAACAGGTGCAAGAAACTTATCAGCTTTAACAGAAATAAGTTACAATATTTACAAACTTAAATATTATATCATGATCTGCTATTGTTAATCTGGCTGTCATTTATGGTCACTCGGTTATGTCCTGTCTCTTTAACTTAAATTGGAAATTTGATTATATGAATAACAGAAATAAACACTTAACTAATTGAAATATATCTTTATTACTTTACAACAGTTACCAAATACAATACAACAGATTATAAACAACAAAGTAGGTACTTATATTTGCAAGCTATGTGTTACATTTTTTCCATGCATTTTGGTCTTTCAGATAATTGTCTACTTTATAATAACCATTACCCATGAGCGTCTTTTTAACATGATTTTTAAATTCATGCAAAGGTAGATCAATCACTTGTTGTGCAACTATACTAATCAAGGTTATGCGCTTCCCCATAAATTAACCTTTTGCATCGCACACTGCTGTCTGCAACCATCTCCTTAGATTTTCTTTTAGAAATTTCTTTTGCACACAAAATGTTTATCGATGAGCCAACCTTAGCCAGATTCGATTTCTTCCATTAAAACTCAACCGAAGTACACGACGACAGGGCTTCGGTTCGGCGGTGTACATCGTAACACCATGCTTGCAGCCACCTTCTGACGAGGGACAATCGTAGCACTTAACACTACTCACAGTCTCTTCCTGTTCATTCACATTATGTGTCAATCAGTACATAGGGCTTGGAACGCACTTTATGTTCCAGGCATACCGTACACTACAACGCACGTGTTTTGAACCCGTTTGAGCTGCACATAGCCTATTGCGTCGTCAGATTCCCTTCCGGACCTGATAACAAAATAAAATAAAAATAGGTTATGTGGGATTGTAATAGTAAACAAACACAGGGTATTATCGTGTTGTGTATTACTTAATGTTGGAAAAAACTTGATATGATAGGTACTTACATTGCTGTTTTAACATTTCTCCACAAAACCGTCTTCCATGATGCGATTTTAGTAAAATAAAGCATAAAAGTGATAATCACATAAAATTATAAAATAACACAGTACGACGAGTACGAAATCCTGTTTGCTTACTGTCGGGCTGACGTCACGTCGGAATCCAATATGGCGAATGGCGTTTTGAACATTTGAAGAATAGATTAAAAAAGTCGATTTTTTAAATTGAATTATAAAATGTATATTGCATTTTTATGAATAAATATCGACGTTTCTCATTCACTTTTTATGAAATCTATCATAAACATGCATTTTTATATTGTTTCTTACATGGTGTAAAATACCCTATTGGGTACTTGATATTTTTTTTTATCCCATAAATTAAATTAGTGCATAGCAAAAGAAAGTAAAAAAAAATATTTTTCTGCGATCACTATTTATTGAGATATGATACTTTGAATGTTGACATCATGGCGGCCGCGTAAAAACGCCCCATATAAAAAGTATCAGAAAAGTGACGTCATATTTCTAACCGCGCGGCCCATATGTATGTATATTATCTAAGCAAAAAATGTGTTTAAAATAATGTTTCCATAACAACATATTTTTTTTGTAATTACGTATGAATTCTAATAATCAACACTATTTTGTCACTGGAGTATTTTGATTTTTTACCAACTTTAGAGTCTTAGAAATCATAGTAATATTTGTCAAATTGAGCCAAAATATTGTATCTGGGTTTATTTTGCTTTCATTTTAGCTCTACTATTCCTTAAAACTAGAATACATTCCCAAGTAAAATACCCAATTATTTGATTTTTCTTTGAGAGGCAATCCTCGTAACCCTTCTAAAAAACCCTCATTTTTTCTGAATAAATAAATAAAAAACTTTTTTTTTAATAATTCCAAATTCAATTGTTTAATTATTAACATAATCGAACAATAAATTAGCCGGTCCATTGTTCAACTGCAGAAGTATAATATTTGAGAAAAAGTATTAGAGACTGCATATATTTTTAGGGAAAGTAAAATCTTTATTACGTCGGAAAGAAGAATTGAGTAGGGGTACAATTTTCGTCTAAGGGTTCCTTATAAAAAGGTTCGTTCGGTATTGAAGAGAAATGTTGTACATTGGTATCTTTTACACAAGGCTAATTTTGATAAGGTTTTGTTATGTGTGATTTAATTTTTGTTGCCAGTATTAAGAGATATGAATTTTCATGTCAAAGAGCTAATTAAATAATGTTATTTATTTATTTATTTATGAATCTATGTTAATGGTAACATGTATGAATACTATGAATGTAATGACTGGAAACGATATACATATTTGTAAATATCGTTCCTTCTAATAAAGCTGATAAGTTTATTGCGCCCATTTTTCTTGTCAGCTAAAAGACGTCATAATGGGTGGTAGGATAAAAGAATTGACGATTTAAAAATGCTTGTTATGTGAGCTTATTTGAATAAAGAATTTTTCATTTTTAATTTCAATTTCAATAACCTTGAGAAAATGAAAATATATATTGTCGCAAACGTTAATCTTATCGATATGCAAACTTGCTATTTCCAACTGATTTACCTCTAAAGCTTTTATGTTGCTTATATAATCATTTTATCTTTTTATTTACATGCATGCGAATTACATAAATATTATCTTTTAGGTAGGTCAACCCTTATATTTTCATAACTGCTGCACATAACATTCGACGCCCTGAGTGGTGCAGTGGTCAACATGCCGATCTACCACGCAAGAGGTCCCGGGTTCGATTACCGGCCGGGCAGAAATTGAAACGATGAATTTAAATTTCTGTGACGAGTCTGGGTGTTACTATGTATAATGAGTATATATACTAAGTAGTATATCAGTTGTCTAGCACCCATATTACAAGCTTTGCTTAGTTTGGGGCTGAGTGGCGCACTGTGAAATTGTCCAAGCATTTATTATTTATAACAATTACCTATAAAATAAATCAACTCAGCCATTTAGTAACTTCAGTGGCGAACCCTAAAAGGGGGTCGTTTTAGACAGAGTGAATCCGGGAATATTGGCAACTCCGAATAATACTAATAACGTCCAAATCCGGGTCAAAGAAAATCATTTCGAACCGGCAACTTTGTAAGAAAGTTTCTTCAATATAACGAATTATTGGATTCGCAGACGCCGCGCTACAATAATCTCATCGGACATTCGTGAATGATATCTTTTTCCTTTTTTTTCCCCGAACTTCTGACTCCGAAACGGTTCGATTTTGCGTCCATGTACTTTGAATAATATGTGAGGCAAGACGGACGAGTTCAGATTATTTGATTGAAACTTTTTGCTCGTGGTCTCTCCCAGTAATAGGTGCGTGGGTTTGCGAACATTTTTAACGGGAAATGGCGTAATATCCTCCGGAAAAGATTAAGGTTTTTCTAGAAAAAGGACGCAGGCGTAAATATGTTGTTTCAAGCAGAAATATACGAGTACTTAACTTCAGACGGATAAATAATATGTTTGCTTGTGTTTATTCTTTAACTACATTCTAATGCCCAAACAGTTAATTTTTTCAGCTGAATAGTTAATGAACTCAAAAAATAAGAAGCCAAGATGTAGGTAGGTAAATGTGAACAAGACATAAAACTATAAACAATGAATTATATTAAATAAGCATTTACAGAAGTCACAAATATAATTTTCAGCAGATTGTATGATCATCCCACCAAATTCGTTGAAAGAACTCGAATATTTGCAAGAAAAATTGCATTGTTTTTATATGGCAATGAAAACCACCTTAATTCGAGAAATGGGAAAAGATTGCTCGAAAGCGGGTGTTTAAGGAGAAAATAAATTCTAATGTCTTGATTCGGATTAAGACCGTAGGGAGTGTAATAGATTGCTTTGTAAATTGTATTTTTTACGTGTTCTTGTGAAAAGTTTATTTTTACGTGCATAAGAGAGCTGACAAGTTCACGACGCGCCTTGAAAGCAATCAATAAGTATTTCTTGTTTGAAATAATTTGATTAATGTTTTTTAAAATTTAAAATTAATTACCTTTCATAACTGATACCATTTGCCGTCCTCGATTTAACCCTAAATCAAATATTTTGCATTCACTTTTTAGTGAAAAACAATTTTATTCATAGGAACGAATTTTTTTTTAAGTTTATGATTTTATTGATAACATATTTAATTGTGTGAAGTAAAAATAACACTTTATATTTTTAAAACTATTTTAATGTTTACCGTTTTACGGAAAGTAATGTTAATTATTTCACCACCTAACAATAAAGACCTAATAGTAGATTATGCAATAAGGGCTTAAAGTAGTGTATTATGTCCCGGGCGCTATATTGAACCCCAAGTACGAGGGATTCCCGAGCGGAGCGAGGGAGTTAAGGCTAGAATCCTGACTACGAGGTGTTCAAATCGCCCAAGACAAATACACATTTAAGCCCGCGATGCATACTCTACTTTTTATACTCTCTGCGAGGCAATTGAAACCAATGACTGTTAATAAAGAAAGTACTTAAGTATTTATTAAATTTTTTATTGTCGTCTATTCTGTAGTGGTCAGTTCGAAATTCGAATAAATCCTTCTTGATGCGCAGGTGAAAATGAATTTCGTAAAAAGTTTTCAAATCTTTCTTTTTTTAAATTTGTATAGGCAATGCAAAGAAAATGATAACATGCAGCCTAACTCAGAATAAAATCTCATTGCACCTAAACATTTTTGAAACCAACGTCAATCAAGCACGATATGATTTGCATTCCAAATTCAAATCACATTATTTCCCATGGGAAAAATGACTTACTTTAGGAAAGGTTTGCATGACACATAATATGCCATTGACGAGCAGGTAGTATAAAAAACATTTTAAATAGTGCTATTTCCAGCTTTATTGAAGAGGCATGGAAGTGAAACTCACCTATTTTCGGGTGTATTCCCTCAAAATTTTCTCGGTGCATCGGAAAGCGATGCAGGTGTGATATTTCACGCGGTCGACTGGTGCAACACTCTATTTAAGTTTGCGATTCTATAGATTTGAACACAAAAGATATACAGGCATTTCAACTCCCAAAGAAAATGGGTTTTTACCCAATGCGATAAATTAAAAAAAAAAGAAATAACTGACCCTTAGTTACCATGTGAAAATTAAAATATTTAGTAATATCGATAAAGCATAATTATACAATAGAAACCAGTTTCGAGAGAAGAACTAAAACTTCAGCAACTTATTAACTACAATACTAAATAAAAATTAGATTGTGTAGGTATTTAATTTTCATTTTTTATGTTGCTGGCACACTGCCCTTGTAATCTCTTCTCAGCTACCTATCCTATACCAAAGGTTGTCTGGAAGAGATTGCTTCCAGCGATAAGTCCGCCTTTGCCCACCATAGATTTAAGTTTTAGTTTGTGGTTGTTTTTTTTATAAAGTGTTTATATCTATCTATCTATCTAAAGTACATTTACGTAAGCTTTTCATAAAGGTTATTACGTTCACTTGACATGACAAAATTAAGGACGAGTCAAAGGTCTCTTATAAGGAGAGACATACCCGTCCTGTGGGTTAACATGTACCTTTGACCAATTTCCTTCATTATACATCAAAGGATAATAATTTAAAGACGGCATTCCATTGGTAAAAATTAATGAGGACTTTGGACTGGTAGTTCATTTTTATTTTAACATCCATACTAATATTAATAAAATAAGTACACTGTCGTTTTGTTACTTTTTCACGGCTAAACCACTGAATCAATTCGGATGATTTTTTGTTTAAAGATGGTTTAGACAGACCCGAGACTATAATAGGCTCCTGACATTCCTTTGGGAAACTAAATTGACCCGGGCGAAGTGGCCCGAAAATCAAATCCACAAGCACAACAAATGCAAATACCTGCAAACACACTAAGAGCAACACACCTTGCATTTAGGATAATACTCAATACGTGTGCTACCCCTACACGGAGCATCGTCAGAAGCTGTTAGACCGTGCGAAGCCAAATACGCAGCAAAGCATAGAAATCCAAAGCTTCTTGCAATTTCTACCATCTGTGTGAAAGTAATTGCTTAGAAATTAACTTCCGCTCGCGACTACGAAGTCGTAGTTTCTACGCAGTCGTACATAAACGACTGCGTGGAAAGTTATTTCCCTCGGTAACAATACTTTTTTCTGGATGAATGACACCATGTCCTTTACGTGTATGCAAAATTTCATGATGATGGTTCAGTGTTAATATTAAAGCGTAAAAAAGAAACACACTTTCGTATATAGATGTATTAATAAGGAAGTAGGGATATCGTCTTTTTTGCATCCATTATTCTTTGTTTCGTAATTATGCTATGGCAAAAAAGTACAAATGTCATTCTAACTTTCTCTTCTACACCAATAATCCTGTCAAATATATCCTAACTAGAAATATCACGGGCCAACTAAATCCTTCACATAAATCATAATCCGCCGGCGAGATCGCCCATGGCAATATATTTCCCACTCTAAATCTTGCTTGCAGCCAATTGCAAAATTATAAGTTATAGGCGACACTCGATCATACTTAAAAGATTAGTGCCGTTTTTTTATCGATAATGATTGAAGTAATTGAATCTATTGTGTAGGGCCAATAGATGGCTTAAACATACTATACACAACTATCAATATAGGTTATATACAGGGTGTCCCAAAACTTTGCCACAAGGAGGGAAAGTACCTTAAATATTGAAGATATGAAATTTTAATGAATGAAGACTTCATTTTATTTAAAAAATAATTGGAACTAGATTCAATTTTTTTTGTGTAAATTGCACACAAGCCATACAATAAGTAATAATCAAAATTTAAATGTTGATGCTGTTTTATTCAGAAAAAAACATCCTAATACACCTTTTCGATTGGTATCGTAAATAGTAGATTGTACCACAAGTGCATAAAACGCACCATTTTACCCGAGACCTATATATCCGTAGTGGATAGTCAAGTCGAGGGTAAAATGGGTTTTATGTACTAGTTATACACTCTGCTTTTCACTTCGATTGTGAGGAAATTAAACGAAAATATTGTAAAATAAATTCAAATTGCAACACAAAGAAAAAATAAGAACTTCCCGCCAATATACCTTTTTTTACTTTTTTTTATACGTGGCAGTGCAGTGGCAGCACAGTGACTTAGCATAGATCGTAGTCCATAATGCTCTTCAATACTTATTTCTTAAAAAACTCATTAATACTGCCTAGTTTTATTAATTTAGTATTGTAACATGGATTTTGTATAAAAATGAAGAAACAGAACGAAACAACAAGTTTATTTAACGAAGTTTAATTGCGTGTGGCTGTTTATCTGACGACCTTTGCCTTAGAGTGTGAGACTTAGACGAAGATTTTACTTTAAGCACTAGAGCATGAAAAGCGATTATGCAGCCTATACCCAACATAAAGAAGAACTTTAGTTACGTAAAGTGATTTTTTTTTGTATTTTTGGTGACTTCTATTCCTGGTTAAGGCAGGCGATTTTCCAAAAAATATTTGAAAGCAGTTTCATTTACTTTTAAAATCGAAATGAATTATTATTACTCATTAAAAAAATGTATTTCCCTTTTTTATGAGTAATAATAATAGTAGAGTTATAAAAAGTAAGCCAAAAAATAAAAATAAACAATAATGGTTAACACTTTTTTATAAAATTAAATACCAATGTTTCATTTCAACGCAATTAGATGCACGTTAATAACACGCGGAATCTGAAAATGTATATAAATCAAACAATATGAAACATGATAACAAGTTGAATCTGCTTCCAAATACTAAACTCAATTTCAAAATGATATACAATCCCCTATTGTAATTCTCCCCGGATCCCCCCAATTGCCATAAATCCCCTCCTCGTGAGGACCAAGTGAAATAACACTAAACGCTGCTATTTAATCAAAGATTTACTCTAATTGTATTATACTTGATTTATAACGCTTGGAGAACCTCCAGTGACGCTGAAAAGTTAATCAGCTAAAAGCCTTTTTTCCTTTCAGAGATTAAGAAACGAGTTAATTTATGGCGAATTGAAGCCTTTTTTTTATTATTTTGTATCTTAATTAGAGCTCTGAGGGCGCTCTGAATATTTCATTTGAGATAGGATTTTAATTATTTAATGTTGGAACCTTCGGAACGTCGGTTTTGCAAAGAATCGGAGTATTTTTACGGCCGTTTAAATGGAGTAGAATTTAAGTAGGCATGATATGAATCGGATAAAGGGTATTTAATGTGTGAAATGTTTTCGCAGTACGTTTTGTGTTCGAGCAAAAATGCGTTGTAATTCTTTGGATAAAACCCTGTAACCTTTTGAGTTACAGCGGTTTTCTCAATGTAACGTATTAACCTATGACGTGTAACCAATTCTATGTTAGATACCTATTGTATAAAGTTAAAATGAATAAATTACTATTTTTTATTACTTACCACCTATCCAAAATAGTAGAACTAATCCGATAATCATCCTGGCACTTGTTTTGATCATCCTCATCATAAAATCCTTCACCAGTCTATTTTATACATAATCCATTATCTTTCTTACACTTTTTCGGTTCACATTACACTGGCACACTTTTCCACGTTTCCTTTGCAATCAATCATAACGAAACACTAAACGTCAGTACCTGAAAAAGAGAGAAAATATTAAAATTAATGAATTCCCATCAAAGTTAAAAACATTCTTTTATAAACGTTGTGTACACAAAAGAATTATATTTCGGAACTGGACATTCACAAGTCAAACAAAAAATGTATTGTATTTCTCAATCCAACTGAAGCAACATGATAGGTACAATTATGATTTTCGTCGTAACAATTTCTACAGAAGGTATTATCTTTTACACAATAAAGAAATTTCTATAGAAAAGTTTTAGAATATTTCTTAAAAACACTCAAAGTAACTTTCGTATTATTGTGATACAGAATATTTCTGATACAGGGAAATAAATATTAAAAGCGCTTGACAGACAGCGCTACTTTTTGTGGCAAATAAGTTTCAGTTTCATAAAATAACGAAACAGCTACAGGGCTGCCACCTTAATCGCCATTTTCAAAGGTTTCAAAGGTTCTTATTTAATTGACAGAGAGTTTTATATAAATTTTGTTCTACAATTAAACCCTTATAGACTCTTAACATTTTCATATCTTACATAATTTTATCATATTCCATCGTATTGTCTATCAAAATAACAATAAAAAATACACTAAAGAAATATTTCGGCTCTGAAAATGAGATCGTCGGTTATCGACGTTCGTTTTTCCGTCTCTTATATAATTTAGGGAGGGCAATGTATATAATATATAAGCGGGGCGCAAAATGATTGATCACTGTGACATGGGTCCAACCCCGGAACGAGTGATAAAAAATGTAAGATGAGTAAACGTCTATACAAAAGGGCGAAATAATAAAAATCTACGGTGTTAGGTTTGATTATACTGTGTCAACTTTCACAGTTTGCTGTTGTTAATAGAATCATAACTTAAATTTAGCTATAAGAATACCAGAATTATATTAAACAAGACACTAACGCCTTAATTGTATTCATTTTATTCGCTACACCATGTATTAAAATTTTGTACATACTACTCGGACTTTGTCTAATTTTCTTTGCAAGTTCGTAAGTCACAAAGCTTTCAAACACTTCATAAGTATGTACTTCTTTATTTACGCTTATAAGACTTATATCTGAGCTTTCAAAATACTTATCGTACATTAATATACTGAAATAATCGCTACGTTGTCAACTTTCATAAAAAGGCCCTTCAACATTCCATTCAAAATCGAAACCCTTCGGTTACTCCGCAAGCACAAAAGTATTCTAACTCGCAACAATCGAAGTTCTCATTCCGCGCCACTTGACAAAGAATGGGCCGATCTGGGACAATAAACCAGCCGATATTAACCTCCACAATACCAGCGACTCAAGTCCAGCCATAATGCCCGTCGAGTTAATTAAATAGGGCCTGTTAAGCACTGCGACGTTTTTCAATTGATCCCGGAGACAGACAAGGGTTAATACCGAATGAGCCGAAGTAACCCGTTTAATTGGGTGGAGGTTTTATTTATCTGAATCAAATCGTAGATAGAATGATTAGACGTGACACACTTTAGGGCAATTTGACGTTTTCATTTTCAAAACTGAGGATTTATCTTTATCGCTCTTTATATACTACTCAAAAGAAAATATTGACCAATTTAAGGTTTTTTATGCAAACGAGCTAACTTCTGAAATGATATTTGTATTTTTATGATAAATTCAATATGATTTTAAAAAAATTATTCATTACTGAAAATTATTTAAATTATATTGTTCGAAAGCTGTAATAAAATCAGATTGAATTTAAAACAAAACTACTTTTTAGATAATACTAAATAATATACTAGGAAAAATTCGACTCGCACCAGATCTATCTATTTTTCTAGTATAATATTTACTATTATATAAAACTAGCATAGTGAATGCTAAAATCTCAAATTAAAAATGCCTTTTAAATGTTAGCTGTTTTGTATGAAAAACCATTTAGTGGTCCCTTTTTTCTTTAGAGCAGTTTAAATTCAAGTAATGCGTAAGAAGACAATATTTCTATTAAAACTCATAATAAAAATAAACTTTTTGGAAGCGCTTAACAATTATTATTTTTTAAGTTCTTTTGTTCGTGTAAACATTATTAAGGGAAGAAAGGAAAAAGAAGGTATTATTTCTATAAAATAACAAATAATAAAGCCGAATCAGTATTGACACAGTAGCAAAAATAATGTCCCAAAAATAGAACTCTCGCATAAAGTTACGCTTGGCTTATTGAGCAAAATTAATCTTTCTTTTGATAGACGCCGAAAATTTGACGATATCATCAAAACTTTTAATCCGCAAAAACAGCCATGACACCTCGGTGAAAGCAATTAGGGACACATCACGATGATGGTGACCATTAAAGTAAAGTAAGTAAAAGAGTATTTTTTTAATTAACTTTTAGCCGTAAATGCGTACGTTGACGAGTTGGGATTACTTAAAAAGTTCCGTGGCAAACAAAATATTATTATGAATTCAGTGTGAAATATAAATATTTATCTGTTGTTTTCACATGTAGCGAACAAATCGGATTTCAGGAAAATATTATATACATTAAGCTTTTCTAAATCAACAACAAAGTTAAACAATGATTTTTATGTAAACTTAGGCTCTCAACCCCCAAAAATATTAGCTCACATACAAAATATTATATAATTTTGAAAGCGCTAAAAATTCCACTGTTATTGAAAAAACACAGGTAATGCAAAAAATATCCCGAATTTTTAAAATGCCTCATTTAAGAGGCCGCCGAACAGTGAACTTTCTATAAAAACGTAATACCAAAATGATTTGCAATTTGAGCATAATTATCTCTTCTTGTGATGTTAATCGATTTAAGACAGTATTTGGATAGGGTTCTATTAAGTAAAATACCCAAACTACCTACCTAACCAAATAAAAATTAATGCGATTTACAGTTTTGTATGTAAAAATTTAATTGGCATTTATTTTTAATTGGGTAAGTATTTTGGATTTTTATTTAATAAAATCTATGATAAATACTGTCTTAGTCCGAGTAACATTACATGAAGAGTTAATTATACTCAAATTGCAAATAATGTTGTTATTACGTTTGTACAGGAAGTTCACTGTTCTTCGGCCTCTTAACTCTGGAGTTAAGAGGCTAATCGCAATCTTTGAGAACCATCCAAAAGCTAATTTTGCTTATAAATCAGTATATGGCCATTGTGTTCAAATATCCTAATAATAAATAAATTAAGCCTTGGTGTCGGGGTATATAGAGACAAAATCACTTTTTACTATTTTATATTAACACACTTCGCTCGCTCAAACACACACCTTCAAATACAGACACACACGCACATACACACATACACAATAACAAAACATACACGAATTCTTTATTATTTCTTTATCTTTTTATTTTTCCTTAAATCAGCTGCTTGGTAGAAAATAAATAATTTTTCAACAATTCTTCAATTTTGCTATGGGACTTACGGTTTGGTTAGTGGTAGGGCTTATTTCAAGTCCGCCTGGCTAGCTACCACCATCTTACCTAAGTCTGACGCCATAACAAAATTAGAGGTAGGATAGCCAGTTCCTCATAGTCACTTAACACCAGGTGAGATGATGTTAAGTGACGACGAGGAATTCTTCGGCCTTATCGTCACTTAACATCAGGTGAAATGAAAGCCAAGCACCATCCCGTTGTGCATAAAAAAAAATCCTCTGTACTCGAGTTTTTTTTCGTATTTTAGGCTTCCAATGCTTATTTCTATTATGATATCATTTATTTTATCCATAATAAACAATCAGTAACCTACATTTTAAGCATTAATTCAATCTTAAAAACACCTTATTTGCATCTGCACGCTCTCGCCTCTGAGTAAAACATTTTTGATGACTCTCCTTTTGGAATCAAACCGAAGCGGTCGGTATTAGAGGGACCCTCGGAATTCAAATTCGACATGGACGAGATTTTTTAGGAGCGGAAACCATTTATAACGATCAAATTATATTGGTTTTCCGGGTACAGATTTTATTAAAATGCGGCGTAAATCCATTGTTCTTTTTTTGACAATAGATGACGCGTTGAACTGTTTTTATTAATTAAAAAAGGTCCGATCGCCCCTTATTTTGTATGTATGATTAAACCGAATATGTAACGCTGTTATTTCTATTTCGTACACTTGTCTTTCTTTACCAGAACCTTTTACAAAATCCTTAGGACCCAGGAAATTCAGGTTGCTGATCGCGCATTTTTTTTAACTACACTTTTGACTGTATTGTTATAATATAATAAATGTCGATTTGCTTTTAGATGCAGGCGGGTTTTTTAAATTCATTTATTTTATTTATGTATTTTTAGATATTATATATTACGGTCATGATTTACCTTTTTGAAATCCTTATGATAAGCCGTTTAATTTGATACCCCTATTGCTGTATTCTACTTTTTTTTCACTACAAATCATAGCACAGCACAGCCGCCATGTTGGTTTTTGGGACGTCATTTACCTAAGAACAATTGGGCTGTCAAGACAAATCTAACGATATATTAATCATAGAAATCCGTTCAACCATTTAAAAGATATGAGGTAATAAACATAATAATATATAGTATAATCTTGTATGTACATACATAAATACATACAAGATTATACATACATAATTAAAAGTAATTTTTAGTGAAATAATAATAGTAGTAAATCAATTATAATCATCTGAGTACACTTAACTATTACAACGTAAACTCTTCCTTTTCCGTTCAGTTACTGACAAAAAACTACGTGCACTTAATTGCAAAACAATACGGCTCTCAACGAATGCATCCAAAACTTCCGTACGTACAATCAGCGTACTATCACATACACATTTTCCACGAAATTTTCTACCAAATTTATCTGCGCATCCATTGTAATTCCGCAAAATGCGAACACCTGGCCCACTGGCTACGCGATTGTAACTGACACTATCGAGTCTATATTCTTTGCCATTTTAAGGCTGAAATTAAGCGACGCTATCTCCCGATAAACCAGCGGCCATTGTTTGGTACGTCACATTATTCGAAATTTCGTGTTTATAAAACTTTTGCTCGATGCTGTCAGTTATTTATCAATATGAAATCAACTCGATGTGATGTGTGAAATACTTTTTTTATTACTCGACTGTAAGGAAAGGGTTATGTTTTTCGCGCGTATCTTGCATGTATGTTTGTATGTAATATTCTTTTGTGGATTTCTATTATTAATATATCGTTATAGATTCGCCTCGACAGCCCAAGTGTTATTAGGTAAGTGACGTTAAAAATATGGCTGCTGTGCGGTGATATTATTTGAAGTGCAAAAAAATATTTTTTATTAGAATACTGACATGGATATCAAATTAAAGGGCTTATCATAAGGATTTCAAAAAGGTATACCATAACCGTAATAATATAATAACTAAAAAGACATAAATGAAATAAATTTTAAAGTTTGAGTCGGAGGCATGTATAAAGTGACATTTTGAATGATTTGACTTATCATTAAATTCTATGCCTCCGACTGCATGTTATATGTTGCCTTTAATATTCGATCTTGTTTCCATCTTTTCAGTTGACTTGTCTTTTGATGCAGGCGGGTTTAATTTTATTTTTATGAAATACTAAGAAAATTACAATAAAGTGTATTGTGTTTTTATTGCTTGTGATCGAAATATGCGAAGTTAGGTAATGGTAATGAACTTTCGTTCATACTGTTTTCTTTCTTTTCTTCTTTCTTAATTTTGTGTCATAATTTACAATGGCATAAAGTTTTTTGGCAGAATGATCAATTCGCATAACATTAATTAATACCGAATTAATGGTTACTTACTTTACTTCCGCATAAATGTAAGTATGGAAAAATCAAACTTATTAAATTTCTCTATACAAAACGGCAATTTCATACTTTAACCCCTAATATTATCTTACATTATCTACGCTTTGAAGAAAAAATAAAAAAATGGATGGATTCTGCTTTCTTTTTGTCTATAACGAAAAGGTCTGTGAGAAGAGTGAATCACATTAAAAAGCAACATGATATTTGAATTATCAAAGTAAATACAAGCTAAAGCTAATGTGTTCTTAGTGCTATGCGAGTTCAAAAGTTATTCACAAACCATGTTGTGAATCACTTAAATCCGCAAAGGATAGTATATATTATGGAGTTATTATTGATGTTATGTTCAAACAAGTTAAGAATTTGCATGTCGGGCATCAGGCGAAATATGTGTACCTGTTTAAAACTTTTGTCATCTTTAAATAACCATGTTTCATGCAATAAATATCTTTATCTTTAACAAATTAATCCAATTACCAGCAGCTATTCAGTGTTACTTGCTCATTCACCATGCAGAGGATTTCTAAATATTAAACCTAACACAGCAATATACTACCTATATAGGGGACATAATAATATTTGACGACCTCGGAAGCCACTCGGCTTTGTACACCGGTTTTCAAGGTGTCGCCATCTCTGAGGTCCCGGTTTCGATTCCCCTGGTTGGGTCAATTTGGAAAACTTTTCTATATTGGCTCAGGTCTGGGTGTTTGTGATACCACCGTGGTCTCTGATTTCAATAACACAAGTGCTTTAGCTTACTTTGGAATCCGAGCAATGTATGTGATGTTGTCAAATATGTATTATTTATTTATTTATTATATAGGTATATGCCACATATAATGCTTATACACTGTTATGATTATGGGGGAAGTACATAAATAGAATAAACATTTACGGCCTTACCACAAAAGATTTTTAAACACTGTTTAAATGTGATGCCGTCTCTTTCAAATCATATTGTCAAAAAGTGACAGCACCATATTTGAACAGTGTCTAACTAAATTAAACAGTGTTTAAAAATCTTGTGTCTAAGTAAAATGTCTAAGTTAACCACTTGTTGAACAGTGGTATTGGTGATGGGCACTTTTCTCCGCATTTAGATCAATTTGGTCCGTTATGCGTGTTGAACAGTGTTTTAAAAAAATTTGTGGTAAGGCCGTTAATTTTCTTTTATCATCGTAATCCACAAACCAAATTTAATATTCCATCTTATTAAGAACAACAAAATATTGTCAATAGGGTAACGTCAATGTTATCTATCCGTGCAGCGTAAAACCCATTCATGAATTTACGAGAAGGAAACAAATCAAAACTACGTACAAACAATAGACAATAAATCTTCAGACCAATTTGCGATGGGATCTGCGAATCGAGCCAGGTAGATACTGCTATCTTGTAGTGACGGGTTATTTGCTTGGAATATTCGTCTTGTGAACTAGTAAATTTGTCGTAGGTACCAGTGGCGAGGGGTGAAATTATGACGAAGGTAAGCCGTTCTACAAAAATGTTGTGACATGCATAGTGGGACGGTGGGGTGGGATTCCTAAAAGGTAAGCTGATAGGAATCGACTAAGGTATATGGACCCTTCACCACTGGTAGGTACACCTTGAAATTAATTCAGCAATGTAGAGTAGATATAGTCACTTGGAGTTTTTCACATTTCCAAGCGCTGAAAAGTGTCAATTTTATGTATCTATGTCATAATTTTTTATAATTTTAAATAATACACCGTTATTTTGAAGTTGTTTTAATCACTCAAGGTTAATGTTCTACCAATGAAACTAAACATTTTTGCCATAGAAATATAGGTCGATAAATTAATGTCAAAATTTTCATCCTCCCATACTAACTAGACAGCTAAAACCTAACCAAAACATTGTATTAGCATGGGAAAGTAAATTTCTTGTCGTTTTTCGACCCAAAACATACAATACATACTATCTTAAGTTGACTCGATATTATCATAATTTAATTAAACGTACACATTTTTTCAGCACTCGATCATTTAATGCTATCGGATTTATGTAAATTACCACTGCTTTTGGGATTCAGCTCTCGAGTTGAAAAAACATAAACAGATAGCTTAATTAAAACGCTTTTCGAATATTCTCAATAAAATGTGGGAAGTAAATAATGTAGGTAATTGAATTATCTGAAAATTGAGCCTTGAATAAAAGGTTATTTGGAATTGCTAAAAATAAATTTAAATCTAAAATAGTGTTTTTATGTGTGCCCATTATGTTCTGCTCATAACAAAATGTGGCCTCTGATTTATCAAATTAAGCGCTCATAGAAATCGTTGTCTATCATTTTGTTAAAATTACTCTAGTTATTTGTTCTGTTAACTTAAAAATAAGATAAAGTTACGTATATCAAGCTAAATTAAGCATGCGATATGCATTCAAAACTATATTTATATGAAGTTGGAACAGTAAACTTTTATTTGCCGCGGAACAAGTTACCGACATAGTTTCTGAAATGCATTCGTGATGTCTGAAATCACAATAAAAGTTTGAAATTGACTCAAATTTTAATCTGAATCTTTAAAAGCAATTGCCCTGTCTCCAAATGAAACCAACTGGTTGGTTGATGAGTTTTACTTTATTCTGTTTCTAATGAAACACAAGTTACGAAACTTTAATGAGTTTCAAAATGAAGAATACTTAAAACTCACAATAACAGTCGAACTCGTCAGATGTAAATTAAACATTGGTACAACTAACAATTCACAAAATTGATGCTATTACTCTGTTTAAATATTTACAATAGCGACACTAGACCATCAGCCATTTTTAATGTCCCCACTGCTGGTTAGATGTTTATTTTTTTTTATCTTTATTAGAATAAACTATATCGGGATTTACACCATGTACCTGTTTGTTTTTGAGAATCCGATATTGCGGCGCAGTTGCATGCGCCATGGTCACGGAAGAACTGTCGATCTTTGCGTGCGGGTAGATGTTATTGGCAGACGAGTCGGTCTACCCTCCGTCTAAGTCTTTTATTATTACGCTCGATACAGGTACATGTGTAAAACCCGATATAGTTTATTCTAATAACGTCAATAACCATGTAAATTTAAATCATTTTTTATCTTTATTTTTTTTACAAGATTTAGTCACACAGTGATTATGCCACCCTCGTTGGGACTTCCTTATGGGTAGATAAGTAGGATGGGTCATAACCCACTACGCGGGCCCAATTATTGGTGGGTGTTAACGATTGCAAATGCAGCCGGGACCAACGGCTTAACGTGCCTTCCGAAGCACGGAGGAGCTCGAGATAATACATTTTTGGTCACAGATCCCATGACCGACCCTTGTGAAAGTTGCTTGACCTCCGTAGTCGCTGGGCCAGGCGCTAAACCACTGCGCCATCGAGCTTCTCATAGCTATACTATAGTAGTTACAATTAAATTGAAATAAGTAAATCTGGCGATTGCAATATATTTTATTAGGATTGAATTTTCCCAATGCGATAAAATCTTATCTACAAAAAAAAATCTAATCTTATCTAAATTGAGGTTAATTAAAGGATTGACTAATATTTGCTTTGGTTTTTATTTGCTTTTTTGGGTTTCCCGATGCTTCGGTACTTTTGCAGCTGCCGTAGTCAAGGGTGACTGGTGTGTTTCAATAAATAGCACACGAATAAAACTCAGCAGTGAATCAAACAAGAAAATTCCTAGTGAAGTGCTGTTCTAGCGTTCTTACCATCACCTTACATCAATTGCGATGAAGACATACCAAACCTACGTTAGTAATAAAAAAAACCTTATCAAATTCTAATAAACACGCAAGTAAAAAAGCTTCATTTAAAACTCCGTCCTCAGCAAAAATAAGTAGCACAACTACTTTTACGATTACACTACCCCATAAATCTGGCGAGTACGTCCAGAATTAAACTTATTATTATAAACCGGCGGCACTTAAAACGCAAAAGTCGAAAGTCCACTTAACTCGGCGCCGCGCGACTTACCAGATAAAACGACGTAACATGAAAAATGGCCGCTACAGTCGGAGAGCTTGAATTATTGCCGACTACTGTACCGATGTTTTTGTATTGTGATGCGATTTAATGGAGGGCTCCTAATGCATTTTATAACACGGACCTAATTACGCTGTGTGTTCAAAGCTGCAGGGTTTAAAATGGTGCTGCTTGTAAATAAAAATGCTGATTTATTCTAAGTTAACTTTTTTCTGAGACGTTTCATTGTAAGGATTGTTTTCCGAAGACGGAAGTTGGGATATAGATGATATAGTCACCCATCTTATCCCCGAAAAATCGGCATACAGGAACCATGGATCATGTGCGAAAAACCCAAGTGCTTGAAAAGATGAGTAAAAAATATAAAGATCTTGGAAGGTAGGAAGGTATCTACCTATACAACATGTTACAAAAATACCCCTTATGCCGAATATGGTATATAGGGACCATCAAACTGAACAACTTTTGCTATGGGACCTTGGCTCTGAAATCGCGAAAAAAAAGCAGCTGTTTCATACAAAAATTAAAATCGAAAATATCAGAATGTATGAAACAGCTGATTTTTTTTCGCGATTTCAGAGTTGGTCCCATAGTAAAAGTTGATCAGTTTGATGGTCCCTATATATATACCATATTCGGCATTAGGGGTATTTTTGTAACATGTTGTATAATAGTCTCGAATGGGCGGTAGGAAAATATAGATAGTTCAAAATCATTTAACTTCTAAGTTTATTTGAATAAATCATTTTTCAACTTCAATTTTCAACTGTAAACCTAAGCTTTAGTTTCAATGTCTGGGTCACATAGTGAACAGTATATAATTTTTAGGGTAAATAGAAGGTAAAAGAAATCCTGCTAGATGAAGAACATCATGGCTAAAGAACTTGCGTCGATGGTATAATAATAGTACCTGGATCATCGTTCCGAGCGGCTGCGTCAAGAATTGAAATCGCTATTGTGATCGCCAACCTTGAGATCTTATTACCGACTTCTGCGGAATGTGCCTTATATATCACAGCGGAACATGAAAGCCACTATGCCATCGATCCAGCGGGAAAGCTACATTCACGCACTACTTAAAGTAACGACCCGATTTTCTATAAGTTACAGTCAAGGTATTAAATACGTTTGTATTGAAATTACTGGTTATTCCCTCTTATCTACTTCTTGCATAAAGACAAGAGTCGTACTTTAATAATAACATATTCGGTACACATTGTTTTTAAATTTCAACGATATTCACTCTTAAAGCAAAACAATAGCGACACGGAATTGAATTTACGCCCGATGACAAAACATCCCGACTTAGCAACATAGCTGGGATTCCCCAATAAATTAACTAACAGCACTGTTTGTTAGTTGCAGGAGGCAATAATTCCTAATTAGACGCCGTTGGCGACAATTAGTCGGCTGTTTGCAACGTCGCCCTATAAGCCGTTACTGGCAGTAGCATTTTACAAATTTATTTTCGCTCGGCTCGATTTTCTGTGCGGTCTTTGTGGTAAGTTTGCTAAAACCCATATACGTTGATCAAATACTTTATAGGTTGTGGTTTCCTCTTCAAATGATCAGTGCCTTTTTAAAGACTAAATACTTAGTATTTTGATAAATGAAGTCCCTAGCGACCAATATCCGGAATGCAAACTTTGCAACAAAAAATTTAGGTATTTGCTACTGAATTAAAGTATAAGAATCTCAGATTGACCTAATCGCTTGACATTACATTGTGCTTTATGTAAATAATTCATGAGCGACTTCAAAAATAAACTTGTTTTGATACAACATTTACTTAATTAGAAGTCTTAAAACATTTATGTTATTAACACAATAGTCGTCATTCCTTAATTAATTAACAGCGTTGTTTGTTAGTTGTAGGAAGCAATAATTCCTAATTAGCCGCCGGCGGAGACGATTATACGGGCGTTTGCAATTCTGCCCTATATATCGTTACTGGCTGTAACATTACAGTCGATTCGATTTCCTCTAAGGATTAATGCCGAAAGTTGTTACGCTGCGAAGTAATTTAGTATCTAGGATTAATTTTATTGAGTGGACTCGACTGTTCACGTTTTAAATTAAAGCGTAGATGTAATTGAATTCATTACTAAAATAAGGCCATGTTGCAGATATCAGGGCTAACAGATAATTTCATACAAATATCAGAAGATTGGTGCCATCCGGAACTTGTGGAACTAGCCCTTTTTCCACGTTTTTAATTAGTTTTTAGGGTTCCAAGTAGTCAAGTCAACAAGAAATCTTTATAGTTTCGCCATGTCCGTCTGTCCGTCCGCGGCTTAGCTCAGAGGCCCTTAGTACTAGAAAGCTGTAATTTAGCATGAATGTGTATATTAATAACATATTAATATAATATAATATAATATAATATAATATAATATAATATAATATAATATAATATAATATAATATAATATAATATAATATAATATAATATAATATAATATAATATAATATGTATAATATAATATAATGTACTATACTATACTGTCATCCCTCAGACGACAGTATTTTGGATTGATTGATTGGGAACAGGAACGGGAATGGGAACGGGAACGGGAAACGGAAACATGATACTAATATCTCTGGATCCAATTTTGAATATTATAAACTAGCTTCCGCCCGCGACTTCGTCTGTTCGTCTGGACATTCAACAAAATCCTTAGAGAAGCTTTAACCAAGATATAAAGTATAATACGTTTTAATTTCATTAAATTGCGATCAGCCGTTTTCCTTTTCCCAAGGCTTCCCGCCCACGAGCGACTTTTTGTAGCCGCGATTAATCGCGGCGTTTTTTTTGTCGTTGGCAAAGTAAACACTTTGTCACTCTTGTCAATATCATTTCGCGAGCTACTTTTTGTAGTTCGTGGGCGTTTACGTATTGATCTCTGTATGTTCTATTCTCGGCGACTAAAAAATCGCTCAGAGATTAATCGCTCGTGGGCGGTGTCTCTAACGCTGAATTGTTTCATCGTATATATGGAGATAAGTTAATTGTATCACATAACAAATGCATTTCGAGCACTAAAGAAGAACTCTTGCACTAGAGAAGAACTCATAGGTAACTTTTTTCTCAGGAAACAGGGGGCTAATTGTCTAATTTAAAAATCTATCGCAATCGCTTTCATTTGACAGTTGGATCCGACACAATGCGGCATTTCTTTTGTTAATTTTTTATTTGTGCCAAAAAAAAGCATCAATGTGTTTCATCCTGAAAGCGATTGTGATAGATTTTGAAATTAGACAATAGAAAGGCAGGTTCTATTCGTTTGAATAAAACGTTAAAACTTTTGCCACCTCATTGAAATAAGGTTTGCGATTCGATTTTACAAGCGATTGTCGATACAAATCCCTAGTCGACTAAAGTCTAAAATCGACCCGTGTAAATGCCCTATAAGACCCTATTCTTGAAGTTAAATGGAACTCAACCGAAACCTGTAAACTAGCTCAAAACAATCAAAAGCTATCACAAACATGTCTGTGAATAAAAATGAACAATAATTTGAATAATGATAAACAATGAAAAATAATTAATGTCTCATACTACATCCGTCAAAGTTTTCAAATTAAAGTTTAATTTTTTAATACCTTGACCATCAGCCATTTTTAATGTCCCCACTGCTGAGGCACAGGCCCTTCTTATGGATGGATAAGGAGGATGGGCCATAACCCACCACGCGGGCCCAATGCGGATTGGTGGCTTAACGTGCCTTCCGAAACACGAAGGAGCTCGAGATAATACATTTTTGGTCACCCATCCCGTGACCGACCCTTGCGAAGTTACTTAACCTCCGCAATCGCTGGGCCAGGCGCTAAGCCACTGCGCAATCGAACTCCTCAAATTTAACTTCAGCTTTTTAATATCAGAGTTTATTATATTACTATCCATACATTCCTAGAATCAGCCGTAACTCAAACATTATAAAATCACTAACTACCGGATTAAAAATTGCGCGAAATAAATACATCAAAATAATTTTGCCGGAAATCCATGCATTCATTGGAGCGAAGCGCAGTGGATGCTCTCAATCCATTACGTTCGTCAAGTTAAGCTTATTACCTCGTCAGCGATGGAAATCATACGGCTCAGGGCACGCATACGATAAAATTCGACACTTTATCCGATTTACTCTTTCAAAGTTATAAAATATTTACAGAAAACGAGGAAATAATCTTCCGATGAAACAATAAAAATAAGGGAGTCTATTTGAAAACTCAGCAATTTTGATTTGTCAATAGATCTTAGTTATAAATGTGGTACAAATATAATTCTTACTCCGTTTGCACTAAACTTTAAAATCTCCTAAATTTTCTCCTATCTACAACTGGCCACATTAGGTACTAGGTATTATAACCAAAACGGTGTCATGAACTTAGTTGTCATGCGCCATCTTGGTTGAGTAGTAATTGAGAAAAGACTTAGGCGATCCTTAAGTTTAGTGCAACCGGGTGTTATTGACTAACCCTAGTATCTATAGACGAGTAAGTAATGACTTGAGTAAAATTTGCAGTATTCAAATGCTGCTAATATTATATTCACATGCAATTTATAGTATAATTAATCATAATGATGATAATAATAATTATAATTAATCATTATGATTAATTACACTACACATTGCATAAATTGCAATGCAAAATGAAGACGGCACGACAACAATTAACCCAAGAAAATAAATAAGATAATTTACCAACATTGATTGTAGATCGAGATAGACACTAAAAGAGCAAAAGCCGTCATTTCTAGTCAAAATATAAATGTTTTCTTTTTATTGGTGGTTTTCTGATAAAATCTGATGCGAAACAGCCAATATTACATAGTAACATCATCTCTCTTAAATCCGCTTTCTGTTCCATCGCGAAATTCCAAAGTACAAATTCCATTAACGCTGTAACAATAAAAGTCTCTAAGCTACTCAAATCCCGTTGTAAAGTTTCCATCGCAAAACATCACTGGAAGATCTTAAAGGATCCCAATATCCCTAATCTCTGGACTCTAAACCAACTCCAATATCCGATTAAAACCTGCTTCGTAACTCAAACTCGCCGGCACTAAATTAGTCGGCTGAAGTGACTCCCTCTACTGACGAAATAAGGAAACAAAACAGGCTCGATCGTATCATAGATCGGGCCCGAATGAAACTCTCATCTTAGTACACTATTTACTGACGAAACTGATGCAATTTCTGCTTTAACGCCGAGCCTCAAAGTTGTGATTCGTTTACATAGAAAAGTAGACGACTTCTTGCATCGTTTACATCGAAGATAAGTTCGGATAGGGAGTTTTAGGTCAAAGGAGAGCTGTATATTCTCATATATTACGTATCGAGAGCGTGCCCTCATAAGGCCGGTTGTTGGAATTGGCTATTCCAGTGACGTCTATGGCAGCAATAAACGGATCTACACAGTAACTTTATTTCATGGAAACATTTGTATTCAATGGCACGCGGCGCATATGCCGTCTATGCCGCCTTCACCTGAATGCTGAAAGTCTGATCGTTGAACTAAGGCTGATGATAAGTGACTATTTTATGAAACTATCATTATCTTATCAGCCTCACGACTATAGCTGCTGGACAAAAGGCATCCGACCGACCTATCGTCCGTCGTTGAGATGACGACCTCCATGGTCGAGTGGCTGGTAAGGTCAACAACGAAAGTCGCTTAACACTTTAGTACTTCGTCATAACAACTTTTTTGATTAATGCTTCAATATGTTAGACTTTTATCAATAAAGCTGCTATGACATAGTACTAAAGTGTTATGTGACTTTCATTGCTGACAACAAGGTCAATTTTGAAAACAAACCAAGGTGCATGTTGTTTGGTTCGCCCACCCGTGAAAGACGCAGGGGTCCCGGATTCGATTCCCTGGAGGGGGGTACATTTGTACTCGGTTTGGTTGGTGGTAGGGCTTATTTCAAGTTCGCCTGGCTAGCTACCACCATCTTACCTAAGTCTGACGCCATAACAACAATTAATAAATTGTTGTGTTCCGGCAGTTAGAGGTAAGATAGCCAGTTCCTCAGTGGTGAGGATTCCGGGTGTAGTGCGCTTCCATCTTCCATCACTTAACATCAGGTGAGGTGAAGGCCAAGCGCTCACCCGCTGTAAATTTAAAAAAACACAAGCGCTTTTAAAGAAAAACTTACTTTGGCATCGGAGCAATGTTGTTCAAATTATTAGTATCTAACTAGTATCATAGAATCCTCAAGAAATAAATCACTAGACTCTAAAAACTACGGTAGAACTATTAAAAATGGTCACGTCTTCCAAAACTTGCCTATGAGAAAGTAACCCTTTCATTGAAACTTTTTACCACGACAGGAGAACCAAATCTATATTGTTATTCTTCGCACTAAGCTTTTGCATTCACACCCGGGGTGGGACCAATAACCTTGCAGGAATAGATTACTAACATCATAAACAAAAACGTTTTTTCTACGACTTTTCCGAAAAAAGACAAAATAATAATCTACTTTCCATACAAACGCCAGAAAAGCGAATCGAGTTTTGTATGAAAAGTCGTAGTATAGTTTAGTAAGTAGTCTTTGTGTATTTCGGAAAGTCGTTGAACAAACACTGTTGTTTATGATGTTAGTAATCCAATTCTGAGAACTTTTTGGTGTTTTACAAATAACCTTGTATAAAAGACTGTATTAATCTCGACCATTCATCAAAGGTATGTCTTAAAACAATTTGGTAAGTATTTTGTATATAATAAAATAAAAAAATACAAAAGACATTTATTGTTCTCTCACACAGAGTAAATAGAAGAGATTATCATAACCTAAAGTTAAACATATACTTAGAGTAATGTATGTGAGAGACTAAGATATAGAGCCAAGTTACATTTCAGAATAAGTAAGTGAATAAAAGTAGTGTGTGTGCGTGTGCGTGTATGTGTGTGTGTGTGTGTGTGTGTGTGTGGGTGTGTGTGTATGTGTATGTGTGTGTATATGTTTCATCGTAATCCAATGTTTTTAGTCAGGCAGTAGTGAACCAGCAATAAATCAAATTAATATAAATCATGATAGTAGGAGAGTAATGGGGGGTCTGGATCATACTAGATCCATCCCCCCCCATTACTCTCTATTCAAAATGATATTTCTATTCAAAAATATCTGTTCAAAATGATTCTTCTATTCAAAAATTTATATTTGAAATGATACTTCTATTCAGAAATCTATTCAAAAATATCTGTTCAAAATGATTCTTCTATTCAAAAATTTCTATTTGAAATAATACTTCTATTCAGAAATCGCTTATCGAAATGATTTTTCTATTCGGAAACTTGATTGAAATGATACATCTATTCAGAAATCTTTATTAAATTATACTACTATTTAATTTAAAACAAATATTTGTGGTTGTGCCCTGTTCTAGCTTCTATCAATTTGTAATACGTTTATCTAAATAGGCAGTAATCATTTATTTTAACGTTAAACAAAATATATTAATAACTTTAAAGTCCAGTCTTATTATTCTAGTATCCTTGATTAATCTCTCCAACGAGTTTTTTGTGCCTCATAATTAATATTTAGATTATTAACAAGTTAAAATCAATTTTGATACTGTTAATACTATTTCACTATAAACACTGATATCTCAGTAATTGTTGTTGTCTGTTTCACGTGTCCACGCATGCCCTATATGGCAGATGATCGCATTCTTTTCTAGTCGCTACCCATCGACGCCTCAAAACTATAGGTACCTGTGTACCTACATAATTATTTATATTACAAAATAATAATATTAGTGAATTAATTTTAATTAAATCAGTTTATTTTTGTTATATACATTTTCTGCATAATAAAAGATCTCTGCCTTCATATATTCAAACCTAGCATTAAATTTTAAAATAATTAATGCGTGATCCATTAATACACATAATTTTCTTATATTAAAAAAGTAGAAAGTATACAATTACTATTCCTAATCTTTACTGAATACATACTCAATGCAAAAATTATTAGGGAAACTATCCAATGTAAATTATCGGTGCAGGTGATATAAAATAAAACAAAACATATTTTTAATATACATTTATTTACATATTTTTATGCATTTTAGTCAAAATATCGTTGACACTTTTGTATATATCATCGCTGAACACATTATCGACAACATATTGAGCACACACGGTAGCTTTACAGTTGCATTGTGTGCTTTCATAATCTTTACCGTCAAAAATTTGTAAGCGTATTATTTTACATCGCATACCCTTTGCAGGTTTTTTTATATAAGAGTATATAACATCACTTCCTTTTCTTTTATTTCTGCTTACATTTTCTTCAAATTGGAATGGTTGAAATGGTCTCTCTCTTTCCAAATAATTTAGCACATTTTGACGCATTCGTTGTTCATCTGGCACCGGCGATAAAGGTGAGTATGATGAATTATTAGGCAGGATAATATCACTTGATTCCTGAAACAAAGCAATATTAATTTAATTTAGTCTAATCTTGAGTAAAGTTCGACAACATAGATATGAGTACTTAATATTTAAGTATAACGAGTATAACAATACAAACTGAAAAAAATTTTTTATTAATAATACAATAAGTATATTATTTTTTTTTACTTACCGACATTGTAGAGCAAACGAACGAGTTTGAATGATTTTTTAGGATATATTGCTTTGATTTATATAGATATCTGTTCAGATGTTTTTTTGTCGTTAAGGTTCAAAATAAGATTTATTTTTTTGTTTCCTTTTTAGTAAAGGAAATCAGATAAATGCGCTCATCTTACTTCCACGTGCCTCATTGTTTCTATAAGCAGGTATACACGAGCGGTCAAACCGCCTCGGACTATGCAATATGTGCGTTTTAATTTAATATAATATAATAACTGATCTAGCGGATCAACCGCAGCGTTTTTCACGCTCGTTTATTATGTTAGCCTTTGTTTTGCTACTATGCATTTTCTACAAATATGGAGCCGCGACGCTAATTTCGTGTGTATAAAAATGCGTTCTGGATCTCCATAGCCATTAAATCACCTCTGGGAGTACTTACCGGTCCTCAATTGTTTCTACTGTGCAGCAAAGAAAAAAAAACAGTCTTCTAAAATGTAAGTACTTAATGTGTTCTTTCAATTCACCTTTTTAATTATTCGTCCATTGATCGATTCAATATATACATACTCGTGTCATGTATTATCTCATATATCTACCTATACATTCATTTCATATATTATCTCATTTCCTCTGTTCACTCATTTCATGTATTCACTCATTTCATATATTCACTCATTTTATATATTCACTAATTTCATATATTTATATAATATTATTCACTAATTCCATGATTTTATTTACTCTCATAATTCACTCTTTTATACATACAATCTCTGACTACTCTATTCTTAATTATTAATATGTCTAATCATACTTATCTTTTTAGGTCGAAGCAAACAGCAGCCCATCTATTCTCTTCTGAAGACGAAGCTGAGCAGCAGGTCCAGCCTAAAAAATCAAGAGTTTCGTCACCGTCACCATCGACCTCTCGGCGTGAAAAGAGACCGGCGGGAGGTGAATCATCTCAGGAAAAACCGAAGAAGAAAAAGAAGACTGTCATCAAACCAATCAGCTCTTGCATGAGGTCGACTTCTTATGAATTGTTCGGCACCGACAGCGACGAACCAGAAGACGAACCCGAACCCATTGGAACCGCACAGGGTAAAAAAATACCGCCATTATATTCTTATTTCACTCGTAGAGTTGCTAACGGGTTAAGCAGGCAAAGTGATGAGAGTAAAATTGGAAAGTATTATGTAGAGCTCAAAATCTACAACGTTGAAGAGATCGAACGCGTATCACCTATAAACCGTTGGCGACATGCGGTATTGACGGTAAAAAATCGTACCGATGACAGAACGCCTGCATGGGATCGTTTAAAAGAATATGTAAACGAAACTAGAAAAGAGTTTAAACACCGTCCTCTAGATTTTGTTAGTAATTATTACTAATGTATATAGTAGATATGGATACACTATATGAATCCACTACATATCCACTATATCCATTTAAATAATAACTCTTGTAATCTTTTGTCTACTACTTCTTTATTAATCTTTTGTTTCTTATATCTTATTACTTACCTATTCAGTGTATACAAATATTTTAGTCAACACAATTATGTATGTTTCTAAATTAAGTTAAATAAGTATTTCATGTATAAATAATGTGACCCCTAATCAGTACAATTAAAAGCTGTGTTTTATAAGCTCACATTTATTTATTACTTTACAGTACAGAACCAGTCTACGCATCGAAGGCACCATAATATTGATGATAAACATAATAATTCTAAACTTAATGAATGTGAAAAATGTCTTATTGCATTACCTTTGAATCAATATAAATATCATCTGAGAACCAATATACATAAGTCCAATAGTCTCTTACGAACTGAATTTCAAAACATTTACATTATTTCAAGTGCTTTTAAAAATAGAATCGTGACGTATCGTTTAAATCCTTCCAAGGAATACCTCAAGCCTGAGGATTTCTTGTGTGAGAATAAAAACGATATCTTAAAACTAGTTGATATGTCGCTGCAGAAACATATTTGTATCAAAATGAACTTTGAACTGTTTGGTAACTTTATATTAGAAAAGAACAAAGAACAACAACTGAAGTCTTTCAATACGAAATATGAAATAATTAGTAGAAACACGAATATTAATGAATTTTACTCGAATATAACAGAAATTTTAAAATGCAAATTATCAGAATTCCAACATAAAGAGTCTGGATGGTCATATCATTCAGTAAGCCATCTGGAAATCAATGTAAATAAATACTGTCCATTGAGAGGTGGTACGTATTTACCTTTACCAAAAAAAATCAGAAACTCAAAAAGTTGTGTGAATTTACAAAATAATGACAATCATTGTTTTTTATGGAGTATTGTAGCAGCATTATATCCTGTTAAGCAGAATGTATGTAGGACAGCATCATATCCACATTATAGCTCTGTTTTTAATATTGAAGGAATGTCTTTCCCCGTTACATATCAGGACATAAAATTATTTGAAACAAATAACAACATAAGCATAAATGTTTATGGAATAGATGAAAATAATGATAGAGTGACTGGACCTCTATATTTAACAAATACAAGAAAATCAAATCATGTGAATTTACTGTACTTAGAAAGAAATGGAAAAGCTCATTACTGTCTGATAAAAGATCTATTACGATTGGTACGACGTCAAGTTACAAATCATAAAGGTAGTATTTTTTTGTGTGAATCGTGTCTACAATTTTACTGTAGTGAAACCAAGTATAAATTCCATATGTGTTCTAAAGTTTTAACCATTCTGCCTGAAACTAATAGAAGACTGGGTTTTAAAAATTATGAACGAAAACAAAAGATAAATTATGTAATCTATGCTGATTTTGAGAGTCTGTTACTAAGTTGTTCTGAAAAAAATACTGAAAAAACACAGAACTTCAAAAAACATGAACCCTCTTGCTTTGGGTATTATATTTGTTGTTCACATGATTCGAGTCAAAATAAGTATGTTACATATAGAGGCTCAGATTGTGTTGAAGTGTTTATAATTAAATTAATAGAAGATGTAAAGAAAATAAGTAAAAGATTATCTATTAAAGTGCCTATGATCCCTCTGTCAAAAAAAGAAAATCATAGTTATAATTGTGCTAGTACGTGTCATATTTGTGATCGGTTATTATTTAATGACAAAGTATGTGATCACGATCATGTTACAGGAAAGTACAGAGGAGCTGCACATGCTCATTGTAATTTAATGTATAGAGTATGCCCATTTATACCTATTGTTTTTCATAATTTATCAAACTATGACTCTCATTTGTTTATCAAAGAATTAGTAAAGTACAAAGGACACATTAAGATTATACCTAAAAGTAAAGAAAAGTATTTAACTATTACCAAATACATTGCTAACGAGAACGATAAATCTTCTATTCAAATGAAATTCATTGACTCGTTTCAATTTCTTAGCTCAAGTTTAGAAACATTGAGTGAAAATTTGACAAATGAAGAATTCGTTCACTTGTCAACGGAATTCAATAGCGGAAATATTCATTTACTTAAGCGTAAAGGTATTTATCCATATGATTATATGAACGCTTGGGAAAAGTATGAAGAAACGAGACTTCCAACTAAGAAATATTTCTATAATTCATTGAAATTGGAACATATTACTGATGATGAATATGATCACGCAAAAACTGTATGGAATATATTTAACATTCGTAATATGGGCGACTATACAGATTTATATTTAAAATGTGATGTTTTGCTGTTGTGTGATATATTTGAAAATTTTCGCAATTTAAGTTTGAAATACTATAAATTAGACCCTGCATACTATGTTACGGCACCTAGTTTGAGCTGGGATGCTATGCTTCTTTATACAGGTGTTGAATTAGAATTAATTGACAACCTTGAAATATATCAAATGTTAGAAAAGGGTATACGAGGTGGTTTGGCACAGTGTTCTTTACGTCATGCAAAAGCTAATAATAGATATTTATCTGAATATGATAATCGATTGTCTTCTACTTATTTATTGTATCTTGATTGTAATAATCTGTACGGTTACGCAATGACTAAAAAGTTCCCTATTTCAGAGTTTAGATTTTTAAATCAAGAGGAAATTGATTTCTTTGACGTTATGAGTATTTCAGATGAAAGCAAATATGGCTTTATATTAGAGGTAGACCTTCAATATCCAGACCACCTACATGATGTTCATAGTGATTTACCTTTCGCTCCAGAAAAATTTATACCCCCAGGAGGAAAAACAGCAAAACTCATAGCTAATTTGTACGATAAATTTAACTATGTAATTCATTACACTAATTTAAAACAATGTTTGAAGCATGGGCTTGTTCTTAGAAAAATACATCGCATTCTCGTTTTTAGGCAAGAAGAATACTTAAAAATGTATATAGATTTAAACACTAGTCTCCGACAATCATCCAAAACAGCGTTTGAAAAAGACTTTTTTAAGCTTTTAAATAATTCAATTTTTGGTAAAACGATAGAAAATAAGCGGAAACAAGTAGATATAAAATTAGTTACTAAATGGAACGATACCGATAATATTACAAACAAACAACTGAGTGCTGAGAAACTTATTTGTAAACCAAATTTGAAATGTGTTACTGTTTTTTCAGAAAATTTCGTAGGCATTCAACTAAAACCGGAATTAATTGTTTTAGACAAACCGATCTACATAGGTTTCACTGTTTTAGAATATGCTAAGTCACATCTTTATCAATATCATTACAGTATGAAAGATAAGTATAAGACTAACATTAAGCTTTGTTACACAGACACTGACAGCTTACTGTACTTAATTAAGACAAAAGATGTTTATAGTGATATAAAAAGCAATTTAAAAGAATTTGACACCAGTAATTACGACGCAAACAACCCTTATTCAATACCCCTAGTTAACGCTAAAATACCTGGGCTATTCAAAGATGAGCTGGGTGGAGATGTGATTAGTGAATTCACTGGCTTAAGAGCAAAATTATATTGTTTATTGACCTCTAAAACTCAAATTAAAAAAGCTAAAGGCGTTTCAAAATATGTCACAAAGAAGCTACGTTTATCCGATTACAATAAGACATTGTTTAGTAATGAAAGCACTTATTTCAAAATGAATTTCATTAAATCAATCAAGCATGTATTATATTCACAACAAGTGAACAAAAAAGTGATGAGTGCCAATGATGATAAAAGGTATATATTGCCAAATAATATAGAAACATTGCCTTGGGGACACTTTAATATTTTATTCTAATTAGAATAATATGATAATTATGGTAATTATATCAATTAATAATAAGTAATTATGTAATCATTCATTTACCTGCATTCATGTAATCAAGATACAGACTATAATAACAGTATTCTTATTTTTAATCATAAATAAATATTGTATACCTACTATTGTATATGTTTACTTTAAATAAAGATGTTCTATACACAGTCTTCAGATGTTTTATTATTAATTACCTTTGATTCATGCCTTGCAAAAGCTGGACTCGAAGTGAGTAAGAGAAGTACTATATGTATATATAAATGTCAACAAGTTTTATTTCTTCTTAGATGTCACAATGAAGTTCATTAAGCAACACCAGACTTTGGAAGTCAGTAATATAAAATTAGATAATCATTCAAACAAAGTGAGACATAGTACGCTCTTACCTAATACTATTAGATGCATAATATGTGGACCATCTAACTGCGGGAAAACAAATGTTATGCTCAATTTAATATTGCATGAAAATGGTCTTAAATTCAAACATATTTATTTATATTCAAAAACAGCATTTCAGCCGAAGTATAACTTTCTGAAACAAGTTTTGAACAGTATTCCCAGCGCTAAGTTCTTTCTTTTTAAAGATAATAATGAAGTAATACACCCTAATGAAGCTTTAACTAATTCAATAATTATTTTTGATGATGTCGCATGTGAAAATCAAATAAATATTCGTAATTATTTCGCAATGGGAAGACATAAACAGATAGATTGCTTTTACTTGTCTCAAACCTATTCTAAAATTCCTAAGCAACTAATACGAGATAACGCCAATCTGTTGATTGTCTTCAGACAAGACGATATAAACTTGAAACATATATACAATGAGCATGTCAATACAGATATTGAGTGGTTGCAGTTCAAAAACCTTTGCTCCACTATATGGCAAAATCAGTTTGACTTTTTATTAATATGTAAAGATTGTCCTCTAAACAGAGGTAGATATAGACAAGGATTTGACATATTTATATATTTTTAAATCAAAATACAGATGACCAGACAGATACCTATCTACTTAAATACTAGCTGTATACTGAAAAAAATGTTAATCGAAATATAATACTTGTGTACAACGGTTGGGTGTATTGAAAATCAGATGGAGATCGATATTAAAGAACAATTGATAAAATCAATAGATACTATAAAAAATAAAATAAAAACAATACAAAATGAAGATGACGCGACTAGTTTAAAATTCAAAAAAGTATTTAAACCAATCACAGATCCTTTAGATACGCTAATTAAGGTAACTGATAAAGATAAATGTACATTCAGCACCTCTAAGACCGATAATGATATAATAGGAAGACTTAGCTCAACCCTCGACTATGAAAGTTTTAAAGATTCCATTAAAACGAGTGAAGACTCGGAATCACATGATTGTGCAAGAAATAAGGTAATTAATTTAAAAAATGATGATTATTCGTTGATTTCATTAAACAAAGAAGATATGATTGAAATTTACGACAATAACCTAAATATACCATTTGGGATACGCTATGAAAACAAAAATTTGATGATGGGGGATGCTAAGATATCATTATCAAATAATGCTAAAAACTCACCTAAAAAAAACATAGTAACCATTAATAATAATAAACATTATGAATTAACTCCAGGTCTAAAGGAACTTTTATTACGTAATAAGCCTGACCTAAATCTAGTGCGTGAAGAGGATAAAATAGCTTACAAAGATATGCTTCATAATACAAACGCTCATAAACGAGATTATGATCCAAACGGACAGTTAAAGGGTGATAAAAGTTCAAAATATCGTCAAATAATTAAACCTTTATTTTCGCAACAAAATAATGTATCTGAATCGTTAAAACAAGTAACGGCATTAAAAAGAGGGGGGTACTTACCTTTATTGAAAAAATATAAAAATAATACTGATTATGTTTATTGGGATGACCCAAATGAACTAATAGAAAGATTAAAACTTTTGATCGCTTCTAAAAATGCTGGTAATACTAACCACAATAATGAAATATTATCAATTATAGAAGAATTAAAAGAAGCTGGTATAATAAAAGATTAAATATGTCTGGAATAAAGTTAAATACTTAGTCACATTTTGTCGAGGTAACATGAATGTTGATCAATATGTTAACTGTTCAAGCCAAGCAAATATCAGCTCCAGCCTCTGAAGAAGAAATAAGTGTTGAGCGTATAGAAATATCAAAATTAGAAGAACTGAATTCTGAATCTTGTAGATGTATTTGTGCACAGTGCCATGACAAGCTTGAAACTAAGGTTTTGAAGAAATTAGAACAAGTGAACAAAATAATTGCTGAGTTGAGCGGTCGACTAAGAAAAGTTGAAAAAGCCATAACTTTAAAAGAAATCGCTGGAAAATTAAACAAACACTATGAGCAAAGCAGATGTCATAAATGAAATCCATAAAAATGCCCGAGTTAACTTTCCAAGACGACAAGTAATACTCAAAGATATCGATGATCTTTGGCAAGCTGATTTGATGGATATGCAAGCAATATCTAAAGTGAATAATTGTTATAAATATATACTGGTAGTTATAGACACTTTTTCAAAATATGCTTGGGTAATTCCTTTAAAACAAAAGAATAAGCAACATGTTTCTGAAGCATTTCAAAAATTAATAGATAAAGGACGTGTTCCAATAAACATACAAACCGATTTGGGAAAAGAATTTTATAATAATAAATTTCAAGATATTGTTAAAAAGTATAGCATTAATCATTATTCTACATATTCTACAAAAAAAGCCTCAATAGTTGAGAGGTTAATAAGAACTCTAAAAAACAAACTGTATAAAGAATTTAGTCTTAATGGTAATTATAAATGGTTTAATGGGACACTCAATAAAGTGGTGAATGAATACAATAATAGTGTTCATAGAACTTTGGGTTGTCCGCCAGCTTCAATAGATCATTTTAATAAAAGAAATATATTGGAGAGGTACATTATCAAATCTCGTTCTACGAAAAAAAAAATTTGTAAGAAATTTAACGTTGGTGACTTTGTGAGAATAAGTAAATATAAAGGATGTTTCGATAAAGGCTATTATCCTAACTGGTCGACGGAGATATTTAAGATTAAAGAAATTCAAGAAACGGACCCGACAACTTACAAAATAGAAGATGGAAAATGTCGACCAATTCTTGGAGCATTCTATGCTCAGGAACTTCAGAAAACTTGTCATCCTGATTTATACTTAGTTGAAAAGGTTTTGAAAAGAAAAAAAACCAAGTATATGTCAAATGGTTAGGACTTCCTTCTAGTGAGAATAGTTGGATAGACAAAACGAATGTATATTAGGTATCTTAAAATATAAGGGTCTATAGAACCTTATAATATAATGTATTTAAGCGAGTACTCATATATTTTTATTCATTACCTATTTGTCCATATAACAACAAAGACTTGTGTAATTCATTTAAAAGATTAAATTCTTTATTTATTTAGATTATACTCGTAATAAGACTTAACGATGAAAACAAAACACTGTGAAGGTGGTAATTCAATTAAAAAGAAATCTAATTCAATAGAAGCTAAGAAAACTAGCGAAATAAAATCAGGAATAAAGAAATCGCTAAAAAATATTGTGTCGCATACTAAAAAACATATTAAAAAATTGAAACCTAAATGTAAAAAAGCATTATTGGAATTAGCCTACGCGGCAGCCCGCGACTTTACATCCGATTTACCAATCAAAGTACCACGGATTATACCAGTACCGAAAACTGGAGGATTTCTCCCACTAGTGCCAATATTTGCTGGTCTATCTGCTGTTGGTAGTTTAGCGGGAGGTGCTGCTGGAATTGCTAAAGCCATTAACGAATTTAAAATAGCTAAAAAGCAGTTATTAGAATCAGAACGTCACAACAGAAAAATGGAAGCCTTAATTATTGGAAAAGGGTTACATATTAAGGCCTACAAAGATGGTTTAGGCATATACGTTACCAAGAAAAAAAACTAAATCCGCGGCTACCCAATAGAGCTTTAACTAATATTGATATATTGAAGCATTGTAATAATATGCCTTTCTTCAGAGGTGTATTCATGAGGGATGAATTACCAAGTGTTCCATTACCAATAGAATGCGGAGTGATTAATCTTGACTCTTCTAAAAATTCTGGCACTCACTGGGTAGCCTATGCCAAGATAAACAACTACATTGAATATTTTGATAGTTACGGTAACTTAAAACCACCCAAAGAATTAATAAAATATGTAGGAAAAAATATTCAATATAATTATGAGAATATGCAACACAATAATTTATATAATTGTGGACACTTGTGTTTAAAATTTCTGAAGTCATTTTGGAAAAAGAATAAGTTATTTTAAAAAAGAGAGTTTTATTTTAATGTTTAGCATGAACACAGAGTAGCTATATATGAGTTAACACTTCATATAATACAAACATTATCAGGTTGTCAGTGATTATGATTGCTCGCGGTGGTAGTCTAATTAATTAATATTACATATTTTGGTCATCATTTGAGAAAAAAAAATGATAGTTTTTAATAAAACTCGCCCCGACAACGCGAAACGCAGTATTCGTCTTCCTATAATCAAAGAATATAGACGTGACCGCCGTATTCTTAGCATTAAAAAAGTTACTAAAGAAAATAAAGCTTTTCTCAGAAATATTGGATTCAAAGTATAGAATGCTACAAATCACGGAATCACCTCAACAGGATAACTCCATTGAGTGTTACGAGATTCACAGCTATAATCCATATAACAACAGTTTTAAAGATAATGATGAAATTAGAATACCCATTCACCAGCAAGATTTGTACGTATTACCATCAGCTAGTTCAATTTTCATAGAAGGCTATGCAACTGTTTATAATAAAGACACCACAGGAAAAAAAATAAAAAAGGATGTTAATTTTATTAACAACTCTATATTACATTTATTTCAAGACATAAGATATGAATTAAATGGTGTTGAAATTGATCGAAATAAAAATGTTGGTATAACTACAACTTTAAAATCATATATATCTATGAATGAAGGTGAAAGTAGAGCTGCTGCTATTTGGGGGTGGAACCTAACTGGAAAGAAAAATAAAAATGGTCATTTCAGTGTTATTGTACCATTAAATAAAATACTGGGATTTGCTGAAGATTATAATAAAATTATTATTAACTGTAGACACGAACTTATTCTGCTTCGAAGTAGCTCTTCTTTAAACTGTGTCCTTATGGAGAAAAATGACGACGTAGAATTAGACATACAGAAAATACAATGGCGTGTGCCACATATAAAAGTTAGTGATCGTAATAAGTTGCTACTTCTAAAGAGCTTAGAGAGAGATCGTTCTCTACATTTAGCATTTAGAAATTGGGATTTGTATGAATATCCATTACTACCAAAGACAACAAAACATTCGTGGTCTGTCAAAACTACTTCTCAGCTAGAGAAACCAAGATTTGTTATATTTGGTATGCAAACTAATAGAAAAAATAATACATGTAAAAGTTTATCCATGTTTGATCATTGCGATGTTACCAATATAAAATTATTTTTAAATTCGCAATACTATCCATATGATTCACTCAATCTTAAATTTGAAGAAGATAAATATAGTATATTATATGAAATGTATGCTAATTTTCGTCAGTCGTACTACAACTCGTGCATTGATCCCTTGCTTGATTTAGACCAATTTAAAGAAAAAGCTCCGATTTTTGTTATTGACTGTTCAAGACAAAACGATTCACTAAAAACGGGACCAGTCGATGTGCGGTTAGAAATCGAATGTTCTAAAGATATTCCTGAAAATACATCTGCTTACTGTCTGATAATAAACGATCGTCTATTCGAATATAAACCTTTAAGTAATATTGTAAGGAAATTATCATGAATGTCATCGTGGATGTACAAGGGTTTAAAACCGACAAAAATGAATTTATTCCGAAAGAAATAGCAGTTATGAGTCAAGGACGCATTCAAGTGCTTTTGATAAAACCGCCATTCCTGTTTTCTACATTATCTAAGACCGAACGTTCCCAAGTTGCTTGGATAGAAAAAAACAGAGGCATTTATTGGAATGAAGGTTATATACCTTATTTCTGTTATAAAAGTTACCTAACAGATTTTTTAAAAAATAGGTGCATATTTACTAAAGGTCATGAAAAAGTGTTATGGTTAAAAAACATTTTAAATTGTAATAATATACATAATTTAGAAAGTAAGAATTGTCCTAGTTTTGTGAAATTATATGAAAATTATTCAATTTCCTCTTTTACTTTTAGTTGTATATATCATAATAAAATATGTGCTTTAAAAAACGTAATGTGTTTATATAAGTGGTGTGTAGAAAATAATGTTATTTTTTAAGAAATGTAATAAATATTTTAAAATACCTTATTGTTTAATTGCTGAAAATCTGAATCATCACCTTACTACTCCAAACAATACCTACAATACGAAAATAATAACAAGGTGAAGCATAGAAGTGTAACCATATCCGTAAGTATCATATACACATATAATAATAAGTACTTGTTCAACCCATTCTTTTTATATTACAAAGATATCAATGAAGTTCCATTTGTTTATACTTGATACCTGATACATTCATATGGTAGTGGTTCTGTAATTTATCGTCATTGCAGACAACACGTTTGACGCATTAGATGAGAAGTATTAAACGGTTGGATTATGATCATGTAGCAGATCATAACGAACTGATGAGCTGTTCATAAATAAACCACTAGCTGTTCACAAAAAAAATTTAGCGGATCATTAAGAACTGAAAATTACATTTGAAGTAGTGACATTGTTCATGCCACGATATTATGTAAAATATTGGATTTTTTAAAATTTCATTTTAATATAAAACCTCTCTGAACCTCTAATTTTTAAAGAAGAAATACCTATAATTTTAATTTCTAAACAGATGTATCATTTCAAAAGTTTTTCTAAATAGAAATATCTGAAGAGAGATATCATTTTGAATAGAGATTTTTAGAGAGAGTAATGGGGGGGGATGGATCTAGTATGATCCAGACCCCCCATTACTCTCCTACTCATGATTGATACAGTAACCGCAGATGTGAAAAGCAATTGTAACGAACGATTCAATATTATCTCAGTAACGTTAGTTAATGAAGCATTAGCTAAGAATAATAAAACTCAGTATATTTTAGGTAATAATAATAATGGAAAGAGTAATAATATTTTACCAAGTCGTACCATTTCTATAATGGACAAGAACTCATGGGAATATATTTTATAATATTATCTTCACCCCAGTTTTTGTGATCTTGATGACCGTGGTCGAGTGGTTTGTACTGTACACCGGTTTTCAAGGTCATCTCTGTGGTCCGATTCGGTTCGATCCCCGGCTGAGTCAATTGAATTTTTTGTTATAAATATTTGACAACATCACATACATTGCTCCGATTCCAAAGTAAGTACCTAAAGCACTTGTCTTATGGAAATCAGAGACAACGGTGGTATCACAAACACCCAGACCTGAGCCAATATAGAAACGTTCGTTTTCTAAATTTACCCAATCGGGGATCAAACCGGGACCTCAGAGATGGCGTCACCTTGAAAACCTGTGTACAAAGCCACTCGACCACGGAGGTCGTGGATGGAGGAATTTAGAAGACGAACTTTTTTATATAGGCTCAGGTCTAGGTGTTTGTAGTTCCACCGCATGCTCAGATTTCCATAACACAGTTATTTGGCTACTTTCTTTGGAATCAGAGCGAAGTTTGTGATACTGTCTTATATTTATTAATATTATTTCTTTTATTTATAAGTGTTTTACAATTAAAGTTTTCTTAGAATATGATCTGGTGCGAGTCGTATTTTTTCTAGTATATTATTTAGTATTGAAACTGAATAACATAAAGAAACAAATATTTTATAAAGAGCGCTGGCAACCCTTGCCGTGTGTCAAATAGCATCTTCACCACGCTAACTTCATCTCATAGTTTATTCGAGTGCCGTGTATGGCGGGCGTAACTCACAGCAGGGCGTTATGTCTGCTATGAATCTGCGTATATCGGCTTATCGCCCGTTATCGAGTGCGTATTTCCCACCGTATAAAAACAATGTGCCAGTCAAAGGATATAGTCGGAAATGTTTGTCTCTCTGTGCAGAATACGAGATTGATTTCCTTTGGTTATAAGAGCTATTAAAGGTGTTATGTTTTTTTTATTTAAGATTTTAGCATTCACAATGCTATTTTTATACAATACTAAATAATATACTAGAAAAAATTCGACTCGTCACCAGAATTGTCTCAAGCGGGAATCGAACCCGCGACCTTTGGAAGTCCGGTCCAATGCTTTATCCACCGAGCCTGAGACAATTCTGGTGACGATTTGAATTGTTTCTAGTATATTATTTAGTATCGCTATGAAGTTGTTTCTAACGTAGATAAGTATCAATTTGAAGCTAAATATAATTTTTTTTTTACTTCTAGAAACGAGCTAACTAAATAATGTTATTTATTTATTAATCTATGTTAATTGTAACATGTATGAATGTGATGTCTGGAAACGATATACATATTTGTAAATATCGTTCCTTCTGATAAAGCTGATAAGATATTGCGCCTATTTTTCTTGTCAGCTAAAAAACGTCATAATGGGTGGTAGGGTAAAAGAATTGACGATTTAATTAAAAATGCTTATTATGTGAGCTTATTTGAATAAAGATTTTATCAATTTCAATTTCTTCAGTAATGACGTTTATAGATTACAATCGACAAAAGAATCGCAAAAAAAGTTCTACCAAAAACAATCCGAAAAGAATTCGATCGGATAAAAGCGAAGTAGTCGCTGCCGGTGGAGTTGGCCGGTGATATTTCAGGCATTGCAGAGCCGGTCATTTTTCAAGTAATTGTCCCCAAACTTATAGAGAAACGTGGACACCGACGGTTTCCGAACACTTTGCGGGTTTCGAGTTTCACCGCTCGGATTTCCTTGAGTTTTACTGCCTAGTTTTGAGTCACTTGGAAGGTCTTGGAACCCTTAGCACGAACAGCTATCGAAAAAATAACGCGCGTAAAAACATTCGATACAGTAATTTTGTATGGGAAATTTGTATAGCGCCATCTACCGCTGAAAAGTAAAACGAAACTTTTCATATATAATTACTCTGAGTACTTTTACGCGTGTTTTTTTTCTCGATAGATGTTCGTGCTAAGGGTACTGAAGTCATAAAAACTCAAATTTGTCGTCGTACGTAAGGCGAAATCATCTTACATCAGATATAGAAATAAAAATCATTTACATAAATAGACCAACAAACTAGGTTTTTTTTAATTGTCCAAATTCTTTTACCCTACTACCAATATCATATCATACCATCAATATTATTAATATCGAAAATCCGCCACGTGGCATTTTTAACCTTGAAAATTTTACACTTGTCATATGGACATAAACAACGAAATTCTAATAAATGAAAAAAAAAATATCAGATTACTGCTTTGAGCTTACTCCAGACATGACAAGAATACAACGTAAATTCAAATAAGTACCATATGTAGAAAACACTGATCTGCTGGAACAGTAAACCTATAATTATACATTTTATTTTAATTTATTATCTGGCAATCATTATCGATTAAAAAAATATTGAGTAGGATTACTTCCTATCTGCTTATCCTCTATAGTAGTCTTGTCTATACGATATCACAAGTCGTTCTGATAATAATTCATCTTTGTTCAAGTACAAACAAAAGAGCATCACAGCTTGCGCGCAATTTATGAAATCGGCAAACGAATTGAAGTGCTATTGGGCAAATAAAATATTCCTCAGGCAACTCCTTATCCAGAGGCTCTCAAATGTAGGGAAACAATATTAAAGTCAAAAACAAACGGCAATCTCGAGAGACCCCATTTAGCGGAACGGAAAAATAAGAGGTACCGACAGCAACGACAATTGAGTTATTATGGAAGCACTTCATTTTTCGTTTGGCTTTTGTACGGTGAATTTTTGCAAGAACTTATCGCTCTTCGTTTTGTATTATGTAGGAATGCTTAATTGCTAAAGGCTTATTTTGAATTTGAATTACTTGCTATCATAGAGCAAAACCTTGACACGGTAAAGATGCGTCTTTACCGTGCCCTTGACGTATTATGTTTAAAAAAAAGAAGCCTTCTTCGACGTTGTTTAAAACTTTTATAAAACTAATATTTTATAGAATTATAGAATTTTAATATGATTGTAATAAGGAAAGAATGTGCTTCAGTTGTGGTGACATTAAAAATAGCTAATGTGCAAAAAGTATTTTAGAACAACTTAATTTGCTAACGGTACATTCTTTCGAAGGGGCTGCATTACCTCTTGCAAGCCTTTTTATAACAATGAAATTAATGCTGAAGCCTCCTTGCCGGTAATTAGCGGCCACTACTGGTGCATTACCGTTTTTTGCCTCTCTTCTTCACCGGCTGTCCCTGTCGCACTGCGACGAAATTTTGTTAAGGCCTCTTGATGCTAAGTGCCAATTATGTATAAGTATGGATAATGGAATGTGCTTTACTCTTCTAACTTAACGAAGACTGTTGAATTAAATAAAAAAATGTGGTTATTGCTTATTTTTTTTCTATAAAATTAAGTCTAATTTAATTGAACAAGTACCAAATTAGTATGATTATTGATGATGAGGTATTGACATTAATGACGACCTCCGTGGTCGAGTGGCTTTGTACACCAGTTTTTAAGGTGTCGCCATCTCTGAGATCCCGGGTTCGATCCCCGGTTGGGTCAATTTACAAAACGAACATTTCTATATTGGCTTAGGTCTGAGTGTTTGTGATACCACCGTTATGTCTGATTTCCATAACACAAGTGCTTTAGCTACTTACTTTGGAATCGGAGCAATGTATGTGATGTTGTCATTACTTATTTATTGATGAAAATGTAAATGTTTCGTTTTGTCTATGCAAACAAATACGTGAACGTCATAAATAATTGGCCTGATTATAGCCTAAACTATTTTTGTTACGGTGACTAAAAATAGTTTTTTTTTTATAAAACTATACTAGCTGAAAGAAGATTAGCAATTATCTCCCGAGTAAAAACATGTGGGTGCACTGGAGTTTTAATAAATTACCCCGGGACATTATCCGATCAGGGAAACCTTGTGAAATACGGTGTATTTTCCGCGAAGCTGTGAGGAAAAGTTCTTTTGAAACAAAAAGGAAAGGCCACTGTTTGTTCTCTTAGCTTTTAAACAAAGGTCGATATCTGTCGCAGCGTTTAGTGATTGCATTAACGAATTACTTTTGTATTTCCTTCGGTTATTTTTTCCATCAATAGACAATACGTATGGTATATGGAAAATACTTATGATTGTTACAATTATAACAATAACTTAAAACAACAAAAAAAATTGTTTATATAAAATAAAATTTCTGAACCTTTTTACAAAATCACCCCTGGAGGGTAGGCTCACGAGCGGCTTCAGTCCCCCGTGAGCCGTGACCACGGCAGCTGCAAAGGTGACGAAACGTCCAAAATAAAAAATCAAACGAATTACCAACTAATCACCAAAGTACTTTCAACTTAGTATAATACAAGTGTTTTATTTCAATACTTATTAAATTTTATTTCTTTCTATAGTTTTTCACTTGATAATCTTTCACTTTTCATCACAAAATCAAGCAATAACTTTACACTACGTTTCAAAGAAAAGTAAAATAAGTTAATGATTAAAAAAACTGCAATCAAAACAAAAGGCGGTGCAACCGAACAATAATCTCGACGAGGAAAACAAAAGAACAAATAAAAACAGTGTTCGATTGAACTAAGAATAATCCGCACAAGTGAGCCTTTCAAACAGACGCTGCCGGCTTAAGGCTCGCTTAGGTCTGCTTAGAGTCGAATTAAGCAAGGCTGTACTAATCTTGAATTCAACTTTGTTGAGCACACTTAGTTTGTACCCATAGGGTATTACAGTACGATCCCGCTCACACCCAAGTTTTGATGAAACAGACTTAAATAGGCTGGCAGTGAAATTGTTGACAAAGTATTTAACTAAGTTTATTTGTATGGAAACTATTAGATTGAAGAAATTTAATTTAATTAGCAACAATTGACTATCATAATTTATATTCTTCTATTTATTCAAAAACTATAATATACTTAAAAGTACAAGTAAGTATATACTTAAAAGTCATTGTACCGATATTTTATGAGTTCTGCAAACCATGTGTGAATGTTAGTAATAATTCAGACAAAAATCAGATATAATATAAACAAATAATGTTATAATAACTAAATAATATACTAGAAAAAATACGACTCGCACCAGATCATGTTCTCGGACGGTAATCGATTGTGAATTGTGAATGCAAAAATCTTAAAAATTAAATAAGGTTATATTTAAAACTATAAAATTAGGTATGATGTACATACCACCAGTTTTACGTGCAAAAAGTCAAATGGTTGCACAATCGCAGGCATCAGAGCGCCGTCCTCTGTACAGGACAGACAATGGACTTGACACAATGGCCGCCGATGTCCACCTCCTAACTGTTAGTTTCTCCACCTTTGTGCGTCTGTCAAAGCTTACATTATCTGAGTTAGTGAGTTAGCCCTCCCGCTGTATTGCTCGAAATATAACTTGAAAACCTTTTATTATTAACTTAACTTTTTGTCGACCTCCGTGGTCGAGTGGCTTTGTACACCGGTTTTCAAGGTGTCGCCATCTCTGAGGTCCCGGGTACGATCCCCGATCGGGTCAATTTAGAAAACGAACTTTTCTATATTGGCTTAGGTCTGGGTGTTTGAGATACTACCGTTGTCTCTGATTTCCATAACACAAGTGCTTTAGCTACTTACTTTGAAATCGGAGCAATGTATGTAATGATGTACAATATTTATTTATTTTTATTAGGAACTTATATTATGCAATAATTGCAGAACATAATATAGTCCTGGTGACCTATAAAAAGTAAAAGTAAGTAAAAGTAATGTAGAGGTTAATTCCTTCTACATTGGTGAGATGGCGCTGGCTTGCAGCGTAAGAGTTGATATACTAGAAGAAATTCGACGTTCCCACTAGTGACTCGGTAGCTCAGCGGTCAGAGCATTGCAAAATCATTTATTTCAGACCAAATTTGTCCATTTTAGTTAGTCACAAAAGTACTTATTGTAATGTTAGTAAAAAATTATTAATTAATTAATAAAATTAATTAATCTATAAAAAGGGTTATTCACAATAAATAATTTTTATGCGTCGATCAAAGGTTTAAATTATCTGATGTAACCCGCCATATTCTTGTTTTTAAGTAAATTATATTATTACAATACCATCACTGTGAAAAGCCCTGGTCGATAAAATGAACCTTATTGTTTGTTTGTTCCTTTTATCGATTTTCTCTATACATTACTTTTATTTTTTTCAAAACTAATGAAAAAAAAACAAAGTATTCTTCTTAATATTTACCAATACCCGACATTCATGTTCCTCGATAAAATATTTATATGCAACAAAATATTATATGTAAAAACGTTGACCTATACTTATTGTTAACAGCTTTACCTGGTCCCTTCCCTTTTGACGTTACGATGTACCCTTTTAAGAACCCATACTGTTATAGAGGGCGCCACTGATGTTGCACATAAGCCATCCACATGGGACTATCTGAGGAAGATAGCTGTGATCCGGGAAATATGGAATCCCTTCCCGAATGTACCGTATATGGCGTTCATAATTGAAACACGTTAATCAGCTTGAGAGGTAAAACACGTTGAAGAGTTAATAATGCTGTGTAACAGTACTTTATTTTAACTTATAAAAGCTTTTAAATCGACGGCAGCAAAGCAAAAGCGGTTATCTACAAAATCGTTACTTTTCAGGTGAGCGTTTTAAACGCGAAAAATAACCTGTACAATAACAAAGCTATCTTCTTCGAATTAAATTCCTAGAGGAATTGGTTAAGCCCAATTTACAGTGAATATATTTTTGTCATAATAAGGTAGAGATGTCTTTATGTACTTCGCACAATAAAAAAATGCTAAACGACCCTGCCCTGCTATGAAACGGCTATCTGACTGATGTTTTCGTTTATAATATGCGTTCCCGCTGATTGTACAACGCAAACACAGACATGGTATAAAATGTATGTAATATAATAATGTGATGGTACGTAAAATATGAGAATATGGAAAAAACATCAATATAATATAATATTTATTTTATTCCTTTGATTGTTTGAGGAATTCCGAGTCAAATTATGTAAAAAGTACTTTTAGTAAAAAATGCAGATGTCTCTTTGTTCTTTGCTGTTGATATTCGGTAATCGAACGAAAATTGTAATGCTTACTGTAAAAGCTCTTTCAGTGCTTTAATTTTCTGAATTGAGCATTTCATCTTAGGTCCCACAGAGACGACGGACAAAAGTTCGTATCGAGTGCAAAAGTACGCCTCAGTCTGCAATACACACGATTTAACTTTATTGTGAGAATTTTATCTAGACAACTTCAACTTGAAGCTTTCAGTAAAGATCATGTCACAGACTAGATCGTTGGAAAAGTCGTAGAAGTGTGTAGGCTCAAACTAAATCTACCTACAACCATTTTAGCAACATAGCTGAGAGATCTTTACATCACCAACTTATAAAGAACACAGCCGACAAAGAGCTTAAGCCAAGCATTTGTTTCCTACAAAAGTCCTCTTAAAAACATAATAATGACGAAATATTTCAGACACTTTGTACCGCTGAACTGCACAATTGTCCCGCGAGTGACACATTCTGCCACCGACAGACAATAGGAGGCAGCACAATAGCCGAACTTCCCCGGACAAAACCCAGTTGTACTATTTGTAACCCCTCACTCCTTCGACGAAAATTTTAAACCAGATTTATAGGATTGCTGTATCCAGCTTATTGGATGTGCCAGCTTTAAACTAAGTTGTACGTATAACACGATTTCTGCAAGTTAATTTAGCAAATTTTACGAGGGTCCCTGCTAGGAGTGAAGTTTTAAGCCTTATTAACTCAAGGGACTGTATATTGCATCGCTACAGGCACTTCTTCTTATTGAATTACTGCCCCTTTAAGTTTTGTGAAGAGACTCTGATTAATTTCGAACGCGATACAGAATTAAATAATCTTCATTATTCAGTGTTATTCAAATTTCAAGGTTTATTGTACATTATAATCTTCAACAAAATTAAAATTTCTCTGATGTTGTTATTCCGAACAAAGGACGAAACGGTTTAAATACCTGTATGAGTTTGAAGAATTTATATTAGTTATTTTAACTGACTTGAAAAAGGAGGAGGTTCTGGGTTCTCCTGAATCCTTTTTTACGGCCCAATTGAATTCCCCATTGTTTTCAAAAACCAGTTTTTTTTATTCAATACAGGTTAGTGCCTGGCCTTCACTTCACCTGATGTTAAGTGACGTTAAGGCCGAAGGTGGAAGCGCACTACACCCAGAATCCTCAGCACTGAGGAACTGGCTATCTTACCTCTGACTGCCGGAACACAACAACTTATAAATTGCTGTTATGGCGTTAGACTTAGGTAAGATGGTGGTAGCTAGCCAGGCGGACTTGAAGTAAGCCCTACCACCAACCAAACCGAGTAAAATGTATCCCCCTACTGGGAATCGTACCCGGGACCCCTGCGACTTACACGGGTGGGCGAACCATTAGACCACAGAGGCGGTTGAAATTTAATTTAGTCTATTGATAAACATCATTTTTATTTGTAAAACTTCTGTTTTGGTTAAAAAAAAATTGGTGTAAGCTGGCCGGTTATTTTGTAGACGTTATTTTAGATTTCAATGTGATCAAATAATAGACAAATACATTTTCTGTAAATTGATACCTAGGTGTTTTGAAACGTGGGAAGTATTCTCTGAATTGTGTCAATGTTTGTTAATCAACAGTAATAGAATTTCCTGGAAGTCGAATGGCAAGAAAATGAGCAATAATATTATTACTTTACTATACACAATTAAACTGACTTAGTTTACTATAAACAAAGTGTGTTTATATTATTGAGAATATATTTAACTGATTTTAGTTTCAATTTAATTGCCATTTGATGGTCGAATTCATTACAAAAATGAAATTATTAAATTCTGTCCAACTATTTTATTTTAATCGAAACAGTGTTTTTTTATACTAAAAAATGTAGCTGATTGTATAGTTACTACAATTTTATCAACTTAATATGAAAATATTTAAATGTAGTAAAGTAACCAAGACTTTATAACATTTTCCGATGAGTGACTAAAGTCAATAGTTGCAACACACTCATTTGACGCCTTCGACTGCACAATGAATTTCTGCGAGCTTTTGTGGCGCAATATCGCTTTGTTGCGTAGAAACATTTTGCTCAGTTGAGCTCAAGCTTCAATGAGAATTCAGTGCGGAAATTCATTTAATGACATTTTGTGAATTTATCTCGTCGCTCATAATGTTTCCGGTTATTGTGTAGTTGTTAGACGAGAAAAAAATTAAAAATCGACACTTACTTCTTAGTAAATAAAACGGGTTATGATTGACTAGTTCAACTAAAAAGAATGTTGTATTGTTATAATTAAATGAAAATAGTAAATATGTATGAAACCTTTTTAACAAACTCATTGTACTTAATCTTTTTTTTTATACTTTAATATTTAAAGATATTACTGTAATTTAGTTGTTTAGTGGCTTTGTTGAGCTCTGAAATACATCATTTGTGAAAGTTACATCATCATTATTGTATAATTTAACACAACTTATAATTCTACGATACGCTGTACGTTTGTTTTCACAGCGACAATATTTGAATTATCAAACCCTCAATTCTATACATTACAAAATAATATCTAAATTTCCATCAAAATCGTTCACAACAACAGACGTAGCATTGTAACAACCAAATAAATTACTGGAAACAATCGAATGTAGATAAGATCTTGGGTAAGCTATACGGGACACGTCAAGTTGCGTGTAACCAATAACTATTATTAAAGATATCGATAGCTATGTCGTAATGTCCTATCAACCATCTTGGTTCTATTGTTTACAAGACTTCTTATTTGAAGATCAGGACCATTGTACATAACGAAAGCAATAGCGAAAATATTGGAGTGATACTCATAGTTAGTATTTTTTTTATATTAGGCAGCAGCGCCTAAAAAAGAGAGGTATTTAACTTAGAACTACCGATTTAAATGTTACGTAACGTAATGTTAGCGCGAAAGAAAGTTATACCTACACATACAATAATGCTTGGTGCATAAACGTTTTTTTACACAAATTTTGTAGTTTGAAGACGCGTCACGTTTTTAAGCAGAGCACACTTATTCCAACGGTTATTTGCCAAGTTATATCTTAGTGTTTACTGGCTAACATACTCAAGTCGCACACTCGACAGCCGAACACTTTCCCAACGGAGATACTATTCTGCTTTGTTCTGTCCTAATATAATTACTTCGAGATAAGGAATATTGTCTTCCGTCGGATGTCGCCTGGATGGTGGGCGTCCTAAATCTCATTTGCAGCTAGGGTTGGCAAACGTAAGTTTAAATGACACCTGAAAAAACAAGAAATGGATAGGAAATAATAAAAAGGTCCTGCCTGTCTGCTACATAGAACAGTCCTAAAATTAAATTGGAAGAATAGTTATAAAAAATGTCTTCTTCAATACTTAAAGTCAGTAAAATCATTAGAATCATCAAAATATAGTATTTGAAACGGCAACTTAAATATATAACGACTGTGGCAGCCCTATTTCGGCCAGATAATTATAATCTTATTATGAAATCTTCTTTGACAAGGGACTCCCAGCGAAGATTATTGAGTAACAACTCTAATTCTTCACTGATATCGATGTTTCATCTCCTTTATCTGCTCAAGACGTGTCTCTGATTAACGTGGATTATATTTCGGTCGTCTGGCGACCTACTGAGCTTTTGTTGGTTTAATGAATCAATCGTACTTTTGTCGAACGTTTTTCGATAAGGTGTATTTCATTTTCTTGGATATGTTTTATCCTTTTTGTCGAAAATAAATTTTGTTGTAACCATTTTTGTATCGATGTTTTTTGCGTCTTAGGTTTCAACTTAATTGAATGCTTTTATAAATAGATACCCATATATTTGAAATAATTTAACAAAAGAATTACTGTCCATATTATTTTTGATTCCTTTACTGTTAAAATAAACGAAATATTTGTATTACTTAGCTGAAACAATGTTGCAAAAATTTTAATCATTACTTTCGTCATTTGAAAAGAAACGGTCAAGAGTGAGTCAGACTCGCGCACCGAGGGTTCCGTACCATCATTCTGAAAAAGTTTACTATTTAAAGACATCTTTTTATTTTTCCTGTAATCTTTACATAAACTTCTATGACATTAAATAAATTCAGATATTTTTAAAAATGACATCAGCAGCATTTAAAAATGGAACACTGACATCCCTAATCGTTCCCACGTGAAAACACATGTTGTTTTCTACAGTTTTCATTGGAGTGGTGCTCGGAGACAACGCGGCTCGTTACCAAACTGAGTCAAGAGTCACGCGACACGGTAACGACGGGGATGCCCACCAAAATAATTAGGACAAGCGAAGCTGCCAGAGTTGGCAGTATGGAAAAATAAAATTATTTACAGTACTAACTTTCCAAATATGTTTTTACCTCTCCAGCAATAAAAGGGTGCTTATGGTGCGTAAGATCTCGCAGCAAAATTAATTTTTGCTATGAGCGTGATATTTTAATTTTTAACACCGCCTTTTGAAATAATAAAAAAAATAAGAAATAGAGTGACAAGGATGAGACTTGTAAAATTGATATGTGAGAAAAGGATAGATATAATACTTCATGCTGTCGGACATGAATTAAAAAGTTGAAAAATAAAATACACGGATATATCAAAGAGTTTTAAATAAGGATTGTTAAAAAAAAAAGGTTGATAATTCGAAATAAAGAGTTTGGACGAAATGAGGTCGCATAGGTAGTTATGAAATTAATATAAAATAATAAAAAATAATTAAATATAATAAAAACTCAGTGTTTCATTATTGTAAATTATTAATAAATAAAATGGAATAAATAAATTAGAGAATAACACAACGTAATGTAAAACAAAACGACGGGAATATCCGTTATTCTTTACTCTATGAATAATTTTTTTCAGCATAGGTTTGATCGATCTATTTTTGTGATATATTATAAAAAATAGTGCGTCCAGCGATGTAGATAGTTGTCTAATTGCAAAAAAGTTGACAGAACAATTTTTTTATGCTGAATTTAGCTTTTTGCCAAGAAAGTAACGTGAAAATTACTGTTCTTACTTATAACACTTTTCTCGCTGGTAGAGGTGAAAACTTGTATGTTTAACACGAGACCAATTTTTCTTCTGCTTCTTGTCTTTAAATTTGCAGCAATCTTGTATAATAAAAACCTATGCTATGTCAAATTTGTCAACTTCTTGTTTTTATAAAATACTTTGTAATGGTAGTTATGAAAAAAAAAGAATGTACAATGCAATGCGATTAATTTGACAATAGACAGTGGTCTGCGGCAACTTCAGAGCGTTTAAGTAAAAAACGACGTATTTTAATTTTCTCTTTGCCATACATTCCCGAATGAAGTTGCAGTGGATCACTGTCTATTGTCAATTTAATAGTAACACCTATGTAGCTAGTGTCGCTACTTCCATTTTAGTAATTGTAAAAGCTTTACTTTTATTTATTTTACAAGTCAGTATCTGTTACTGTTAAGTAAAGATACTCAAATTACAAAACTATTGCTACTATAAGTAAACTGTGTAATTTTATTTTATTTACAAAATAAACCCCTCTACATATCTTAAAACAAATCTGCAAATGTAACTCACCAACAAAATTAAATACCATTAGATGAGAAAACTACATATACAAAGGTACTAAAAACAGAAGACAACAATATTAAACAGACAGCTGAGAGCAAAACACAACAGTTTTCCGGTTAGCATTGTTCGCATATTTCCAACAAAACAGGAATAAAGCTCAGTTTTGTTCGACAAATGCGGAGGGGTAAAATGACACCCAATTCTTTTCATATCCAAAGGCTTGGTGATTTGAATGATTTCCTCTGTACTGGGCATAACCCCTTTATCCAGAAATATCCAAGGATACCCGACAAAGGGGATGTTGTACAAGTTTTTCGCGCCTCGACTCAAACTTGGAAATAATATAAAGTTTCGGTATACAAACTCTTTGAAATTAACATTTCTTTATTCTTCTAGGTAGAGTAAAGTTGGTATAACTATGACAACCCCGTTTTCCTTTTCTGTATATTATTTTGCGTTTTTTTTTTTCTTTCCTATTTTATTTTTCCGTCCATCATTGTGGTCACTAAAAGGAAAACTATTTTCCTCATCTTGATAGACAAGTGGACATCAAGAATATTGGTTATTATTTATATTTATCATATTAAGAAAGCGTAGTCTGCACACTAGCGCCGCCATTGGTAAAAAAATCATAGTGCTTAAATAAAGACAAAATTGTGAATTATCTCTCTGTAGTGCAGTCCGCAGAAGCTTTATGGTTCTTTTTATCGCTTAAACAACATTTTCTATCCTGTCGTTTAGTTTAATGGAGATTTTTTGCAATAAGTGGCCACTTTTAACAATAAAACTCCATTTAACTAAACGACAGGCTAGAAAATATTGTTTAAGCTATAAAAATAACCACAAAGCTTCTACGGAGTGCACTACAGAGAGATAATTTATAATTTCGTCTTTATTTAAGCACTATGATTTTTTTCCCAATGGCGGCGCTAGTGTGCAGACTATGCAGCCATAAGTAGTAATCACTTAACAAAAAAAATTTTTGGACAGTCTTAATCTTAGAAACAATCATTAATGAAGGTAGTCGTATATGACTGAACGAGATAATTCTTAAGTAAAATTACAAAGAAGATAAAACATTTGAGAAGCATTCGCCAACGAAAACTCGTCAGCTGCACAAACAGAGATTACGACGCTAATAAATAGGCTATTCCAGAAATCCAGTATTTCAAAATAAAACAACATCAATTGTATGAGACAAGACGCACGTCACCTAAATTACTTGTAATAAGACCGGCATTAAGGCGGAATCCGCCAGCATTCGACCATTAACTGATCCAGATAAAGCTAACGAGAAAAATTCTCGACGTCGTTGAATTTACTTTTTTTGTATATTAGCCTCATCTACCGGTAATGCACTGAGACATAATTAAATCATTAGCTTGATAGCCCTGGTTATGATCAAGAATAATAATTGAAAATTTTAAGAAAAATGTGACTAGTAGGTGATCAATAGATCACTCGTAATCAATTTGATTAACATTGATAGAAGTAGTATCTAATTACGTTTCTATTACTTTATGAATATTTGAACTCATATTTTTACGTTCCAGCTTCGTACTAGTCTTTAAAACTACTAAGAAAACTATAACACAATGTTTACACTAACCGGTATACCGCTCTTCCCAGCGGAGATATTTAACTCTATGGTTACCTTTTTAACGAAACAATATAACCACAGATTAAATAAAGTGGCAAAACATCGACACACTATTCCATCAGCAAAAAACAGAACAAATCCGAAACTCATAGAAGATTTTGTTTACTAAATATATTTGATATTTATAAAGCCTGCTTTAAATATGAACGCACGAATGCTCTTCATAAAGATAGTTTCATTACAAAAGCCAACACTTCAAATTGCCTTAAATCTACATACATTTACCTTCAACCCACGAACCCATCTCTTACTTATCGCCAATCTCTCAGATGGATTAATTAAACAACTGCCGCGTAAGGACATTTGCTTAGGTGAAGAAATGATTAATTGTGGGTTACAATGTTTACCTGCCCGGGAGTACCCCATCAATCTTATTTTAAGCAAAGTTTTCGTCGTTTTGTTTAACGCCGGCTAATGTCTGTGTCCATAATGGGTATATTGTATCGTGACTGTCAAAATTTATTTCAATTAAGCCTTCACTAGCTTACACTTTCGCTTGTAAAGGCGTTATGTTGCTGATGGGTTTATTATACTATGTTTGAAATTCGTTTGTGGAAATATTATTAGTGAATTTTCGTGAACTAATCGGTTTTAAATTTTTTAGACTTGAACAATCCAATAATATTATTTTGAAATTATGATAAGTAATTTTGTGTTATTATACCTACAATAATTACTCATGTAGATATTATGTTACTGACGACAATTTAAATATTCAATTAAGTAAACTTACTTTTTGGATCATTTTCTTTCGTCGTAATACATTAAACGAAAAAAACAACTTAAATTAATTATTCTGTAAGAAACACTTAACTTAATTACTTAAAAAATTGGCATCTGAACATCTTTTTTGTAAGTAGTAATACTGGACTAAGCACCCTTCAATATAAGTGGCCAATGTTTTTATACAACTTCCCAATATTAAATTCAAACCTTTAAGAAGGCGTTGGAGTGAAATTTAATCAATTTGAAAGTATTGTCCAGTGGCTCTACCATGAGTTGATGAAAACTGTTTACATCACCATAAACTATCGTTTTCTCTCTTTCACTCGCATTGACTGTGAGCAGTATATCCGATAGTTTACGGTAGCGTAAACAGTTTGCAACAACTCATGGTAGATCATTTATTTTGTGATGTGTTGTGAACAGTTAAAAAAAATGTATTAAATAACTTAAACTCCATCTTCGTTACAACAAAAAAGGTCGCATCATCCAAAAAAATATAGATTACGTAGTTACAAAAACTATGTTTAATTGAAAGTACAAAGCATAGATTTTCTGTTTATTTGCAAGGTATTTTATCTTTTTTTCTAATAAACTTCAAGTTCAATCAACGGGGACAAAATATTGAACCATAAAACCAAATATTTCTAAATACATAGAAATTAAAAACTGACTACCATATCAGCGCACAGCCTAAACCACGAACAGCGATGTGCACAATAAATATTTTTATAGTGTAGACAAGCACTGAGAATTATTTTTTTTATAATTCAACTCGCAAAGGGGAAATCCACGCAGACAAAGTCGCGGGTGGATGCTAGTTAAACATAAACCACAAGGATTTTTTTTAAGCTGGTTGCATTGAAAATATATAAAGGAGATCATTCAAGCGCTTTATTTTTTTGGGTTATATCTGAAATTGCCGACCAACAAAAAATATGGTACGTATTGTTCTAACTAGCCATTTGGAGCAATAGTTAATATGATATATTATGGCACAAAAGTTGTAGGATTGCTCTGAGCCAAGTTGTCAAAGTTCGAAGACTCGCCATTTTCATACAATAATAATTTTATTGAATTCTGAAAGTGCTGGGAAACATAAAATAATGATAGATTGTTAGAACTAATGATCTGAAGCAATTGTCACAATGGACTTAAAGCTGTGGGGTCATTATCTGTTCTGTTATACAAGTTAGAAAACCGTCATTATCATACATACAAAAAAGTTGTGAACTCTGTAGTATAATTGACTATAACCGATTTTATGTAATATGTAAGTCATTATTTTATGTTTCCCAGCACTTTTAGAATTCAATAAAAATCAAGTATGAAAATTACGAATCTTCGAACTTCACTTGGATAGGCTCGGATGGGCTCGGTTGTTTTTGGCTTGGAGTACATAATGAGCCATATTAACTATTTCTCCAAATAGCTAGTTCTAGCAATGCGAACCATTTCTTTTGTTGGTCCGAAATTTACAGAAAAAATCTCCTTTAAAGCTGATATTTTGTTATAAATAGAAATAAAGGTCACTTGATGCAACGGCAGCGATCATCTTTTACGCCAAAGGTTCGAACCCTGATACCGCATACCCTATCTTTTTTTGTTACACTACCTGCCCCGTATCGCATAACATAAACATTTATGTGATGAGTGATGAGCGTATTATAATACGAGTACTTAGATGTTTGATACTACTAATTATTTTTTTACTTATAAGTCTTTTTTCATAAATAGCTGCTGATTATATATAACCTAGATTAACCTAGAGATTACCATAGATTATATAAAATATTAAAATCATTCTTTAAATATTTTACAGCTTTCTTTAATTTTCTATTAATAGAATTATGAATACTTAAATCGAAACATATCATTCAAACGGCAAAATATTTACAACAATCCAACAGTAATGGCAGCCTATTCCTACGTATTAATTTCATTTTTTTTTGAGCCGATAGAACAACTATAACAAATAACTTACACGTTCTTAGATAACATATTAAATAACGTTTTAATCTGTTTATGTTATATAATAACATGTGGGTTTTCTCTTTGGCATAAATTACATCAACGCACATAGTTTAAATTAAGATGTGTAAGCAAGGTATGTTGAGACTTATGTAGGCACGTAGAATCCTAAATTATACAAAAGCTAATAAAAAATTCATCTTCATATTATGGAAACTTGTTTCCGTATAGATAAAAGGATCAAATATAATTTATCGGCTCGGAATCGCCTTATCGCTATCATCTTTAAATAATAATTTAATTCGTTACCAAACAAAGCACTCGAAACTTACCTGAACAAAACACAATCACAAAACCACTCCACCACAAAATCTCACAAAACAAAAATCCGCCGTCACACGTCAAGCATTTTCGTAGTCGCGACGTCACCGCTACGACACGTACCGTATCGGGACCGCGCTCGGTAGCACTGAGCCCGTCCGTAGCAACGGCTACGTTCCAATCCCACGGCGCGCGCAACCGTCTACGAAAACGGTAATTCAAACACATTTATCACACTAATTCTGCAAATTGGACTAAATAATGACGTTTCGAACCACTGTTCCTTACCCCCACTTTACGCCTTCAATCCATAATGACGTCAGCGCCCTTAATAAATTAGTTTAAAGTTGATACGCGGGATTGTTTGGCCAACTAAGTGATTCGTCGGCCTCAAGCTAAAGCTTTCAATTTGAATATCGTTGGTCGTTGCGCCACGGCAAAGACTAAGCTGTGTTGCTTTGGTAAACACCACTTAACTTGAATTTATAGTTGATAGATTATTATGTATAATGCTGCTTAATAATATTATAGAAGAATATAGACTTCTTTAAAAATCAAAATAAAGTGATTACTACGAAGTATGAAATCTAATGAGATGTAACTTTTAAAAAAAATATACCCTATTTCCAAGGTCCAAACTATTGTATTATAAATATTAAACTCCATAAACCAGTAATCACAACTATGATTTCAGTACGCTTTCGCGTAGGATTCAAACTCGAGACCACGGGTTTAACAGACGAGGTCACAAAGCTCTACACCAAATCATCTCTTTGAATGAAACTATTAAAATGACATCATAAACATATTTAAAACAAATGTGATAAGTGACTCGGTAGCTCAGTGGTAAGAGCATTGGACCGGACACCCAAAGGTCGCGGGTTCGATTCCCGTCCGAGAATATAATCTGATGCGAGTCGTTTTTTCTAGTATATTATTTAGTATTGTATGAAACAGAGCTAAAATTAACTGAAAAGTATTTTTTTTTAACATAAACGTTTTTAATACGGATTAAAAATGTATAAAATAGTTTCTCCCGTAAAGATTTCTAACCCTACACAGAAGTTTTAAACCTAAAAACGTGGGACGCATTTTGTAAGATTTATCATCAATTGACTATTGCATGCGCCTCGCGGTTTTAGGTTTAAGACTTTTGTATAGGGTTATAAATATTAACGGGTTTTTGATTTTTTTAAATTTTATACTTTTTGGACCGTTTCAAAAACGTGTTTTATATTATTTGTTGCTTTTTAGTCAACGAGCTAAAACATGTGACTTGGCAGACGATCGATCATCAATCGCTTGTAAAATCGTATCGCAAACCTAATTTCAATGAGGTAGCGATTAGATTTTACAGGCGATTGTCGATAAAAAACGCTGTTTGACCCGTGTAAATACCGCCTTAGACTTTATCCTTCTGTCTGAACAGTAAAATACATAGAATAGATTAGCGTCTCTAACTAATCGATCTAACAAGTTTAAATCAATCACAGGGAGTTGCGATAGTTGAACATTCTCATTAATGAAAGCGTCTTAGACAAGACAAGTATTCTTCTTCGAATTCGAATCGATAACTTCAAAAGGCTCTTAATACTTTGAGTTAATTACCGCATCTGAAACTCAACTGAAACTCAACTCAAACTCGACTCAAACTCGACACAAACTCGATTCAAACTCAACTCAAACTCAATTCAAACTCAACTCAAACTCAACTCAAACTCAACTCAAACTCAACTCAAACTCAACTCAAACTCAACCTCAACCCCAACTCAACAAATTGATCAACGAACATCGTCCGAAAATTGTGATTATTTTTTGTAATACGCCCTCAGATTTAAAAATAAAAAGGTATATTTAAAGAATAATTATGGGGAGAAAATTGGATAAAGTAGAACCTTATAACTTTAGCTGTATAAAAAGCTTAGCATGTTTATCAATAAAATTCTTGCAAAGTTAACTGCGGAACTAAGTATGTCTCTTTTAGATTAACCACTTCTTTATGATATATAAGTACAATCACGACCTGGAAATGCTGTTACATCGTTTTTATTAATGGGCCACAATAATGTAAACCAAAAAATGTGACAATGAGTTTGTTAATTACTTAAGTTTGACTGTCATATCATACTCGTTATAACATAATAATATCAATATACTCATTTAGTATGTATGATTAAAAGACAGAGACAGACTGACAGATATAACATCTATTTCCTTTTTTTATTTTTGAATTTGTAAAACAAAACTGGTTTTTATGATTTATAAAACATAGGCTTCAAACTTATAACCACCCCTCTTTGCTCTGCGTCGGAGGTTAATAAAATTAATCGTATTGGCGGCGCTTTGTCAGCATCTCTTGTAACTAGCGTTGCCATCCGTCCGGATCGGGTCCGGATGTTTAATTTTTTAGAGACGGCAACGTTACACCTTCCATCTTAAAAGTGGTCTACTGATCGTCGGCCATTATGCTTCAACTCAGCATTATAGGTAGCCGTTGCCCACGCCAACATACCGGATTATCGAGGGATAATCCTAAGGGTGATTTAAAAGCTTCAAGCCACTTTGAATTTCCTACGACCGGGTCAGAGCTTTCACATTAATTTTAAAATATTTCAAATTGATAAATTTGACAAAAATACAAATAAAATCAAAATCTTTATTTACTTAGACAACTTGAGACTTGCTTAGACTTGACAGTAGCATATAATAAAATAACTGAAACGACGAAAGGACGATACAAAAGCACACACAAGGCTTTAAATTATTATCCATGTCTTTAATAAGAGTTTATTTAAAGACTAATCAATTTAGGAAAAAGGAAATGAAGTCAAGGTATAGATAATAAGAAAAAATAACATTGCTGTTTTTTGCGACATAAAAGGCCGTATCTTTTTTTACGTTACTTAACTTAGAAGTTTGCTTTTTACACAGCTTCAAAGGACTGTAGACCTGAGTATATAGTTTTAGTTTCAACTCGATATTGACAAGGGTATTGAGAGACAGACGGACAGACATTCGGACAGACAGACAGACGGATGGACTACAACGTGATCCCATAAGAGTTCCGTTTGCTCTGCCAAAAACGAACAAAAAAGTTAAATAACAAAATGTCATAGCAGCCAGGGGACCGCTCAATAGAAACAATTTTTAAGGAGATCCCGCAACTGCAATGACACTTCTTATTTTTTCATAGTTTTTAGCAGAGCCGTCGTGGTTTTAAGAAAAAAAATTTTTTTTACTTCTTATATTTTAATACCAAATTATATAATTTCGGAATATGCTCATCAAGGCCTTTTATTTGAGACCTATATTATAAAAATAGAAAAATAAAAAAAAACATTACAAAATGGCGTCATACCGGACATTATTGATTCTTTTTTTCAAAATATCTATAACTAGAGTTACGTATAGATGTAAGGATTCTAACGATACCTCACACATCCAAATCTATTCAGGCATTTTAAAGTAATGGTGGTATAAAGAAACTCACATACATACAAACATACATGAACCCTGAACACAATACATACTTTTTCTGGGCTGACGTCGTTTAAAAACCCGCTTTCACAGAACAATACCTATATCACAAACCGAATCGCGAACAATCTAACATAAATAATAAAGATAAAGACCAGGTTTAACGAACACATAGCAGTAATTAGTGAAAGATCAAAGCGCAACTGGAATTGCCGACCGGAGGGCCTACTACAAAATAGAATCGCGAATTCACGATATTCGATCGATATTCATTGTTTTATTTACTTGATTTGAACTTTATAATTAAATGAGTTTAGAGCTATAGCGCAGTGTGTTAGTGCACCGTCCTGCGATTGTTAGGCAACTTTCGCAAGGGTCGGTCAGGGGATGGGTGGCCAAAATTTACTATCTCGAGCTCTTACGTGCTTCGGAAGACGCGTTAACGGTCACGGCTGCATTTGCAGTCGTGAACACTCACCAATCCGAATTGGAACCGAGTGGTGGGCTATATTATAGCCCATCCTCTTTATATTAATATAAGCAAGGCCTGTGCCCCAGCAGTGGGGACAAAAAAAATGCGGATGTGTGATCATCATACGAACATCGTCCGTTAATCGTGATTCATTTTTGTAATAGGTCCTCCGAGCTCGACCGTTGTGGAATTATTTAAATTCATCCCAAGACTAATTAGAACTTAGTTTTGACAAAAATGGGTCAAGATTCGTGTCGACTCGGGACGAGATTTTGTGAAATTCACAGAATAAAGCGCTCAGTGTGTTTATTAAATGAACGAGGGGGTTTCGGGAAATATTTTATAAAGCAAGTCTTGAGTTCGGATTTTGTAGCTCTAATTAAGTTGAGTATTTAGTTGATGGTCTTTAAATTAAAGCTGTTTCTGTATTGTAATGATTTTAAGCTAACAAGTGCTTCAGAAAACCTTCATCTATTAATTTAAAAAATCTAAATTAGTTGTTTAGTCCAGGAAATAAGTATTTAAATACAGATTATTTATTTAGTTCATGAAACAATAATTTAAATAAGTACAGATAAATTTATCCTAATAGAAAGGTAAATGATGAATTAGAATACAAACAAACACTTTGTAAATATTCTTGTGTAAGCGGATTCTCTCAAAGGAAATACGCATCGTCTGTTTTGCACAGTGGAATGCGCAAATGCGTAGAAATGGAAACGCCTTAAGATCTAGCCTATAGTAAGACGGACTTATTCAAGGCTAAGTGAACACTTCGAACAATGTAAGTACTCATATTCAGTGTAAATCCAATTGTACCGAAATCCCTTACTCTGTTTCTTAGAAACCAAACCACTTACGAAATCTGTTCCACAATGCAACCGAAACATCTAGCGCTTTCCACTGCATATTGTGAAATACGCAATTCAAATCGCATTAGCTGGTATATCACGGACTAACCGCTACAAGCGCTGCATCATAGCAACGATAGCACAGAATAAATGTGGGTCTCGCTCGTCAGCGCCGCGTACGTCGGTGGACCCGCCCGACCGACGAGCGTGGAATAGTGCGACCGCCCTCAGTCTGTTACCGACGATCAGTTTGTAATCCACTTATCAGACGACCGCTAGTACCGTAGAGCGGTCGGTATCGCACTATGGTATTTTATTTCTCGCTGACGTACGCGACCGACCGTACGCTACCGACGTTGGCGTAGAAGGAATTCAGGATTAAGGCTGGCCACACATATACGGATATCACCGAATCCGATTATCAGAACAGGGCACCCGTAGGCATCGCCGTCGTTTTCATAACCGCGTCCCGTATGGTCGTACTTTTTAACAAAAAAGTTTCAATTAGTATTGTAACCTTTTCTTTAACCATAGGGAGTACAATCGCTTTCCTTTTATGATATGCTACGAAGTTCATTTAGAAGAAGACAACCCTAAACGTCGTTAGAAGAGATGAGAGTATGTGATAGAAAGAGAGGCAACTTCTAGGAGAATAACAGTATGGAAGGGACTTATTTTGTTGAGCAAGAGTCGCTATTTATTTAAATGATTTTGCGAAGTCTCTCTTCTGTAATTGTATGTATGTTTTCTGTGCCTGCGGTCTACAAAGCTATAGGTCGGTCGCTTTCTGAACGCCGAGCTTTCTGCTTGCACGATAATATGTGTTTAACCGACATAACAGGGCATCGACTTGTGTTACACAACGTAAGGCACAGATATTCAATAGAGGGAGAGTATTTTCGTCGTCTCACGTTTTTGGCGCGTGTATTACATAACTAAAACACTCACACCTGGCTCAAGTACAAATCCAATGTCATTATAATTTTGTCTGTATCTTTCCATTTATTAAAATACTTTGGAATTGGCTTGAAATATTATATTTTGCAGTTATTTTATTTTATAGAAACCAAAAATCTGATCATTATTAACAAGTAAAATTCAATGTTTCGAAATAAAAGAAGGAACATTAAGCGGTACCTTTACAATTTTGTAAGCAACACACACCAAAAAGCCGAAAACCATAAAACACGAGTACACCCCGTCAACCACACCGCACTAAGTCGTTAATTATACTAAAAGAACTGATCGATACTGTTCCTTCCATCTTGATGCCTGATCTCATCTCCTAAAAGCCTCCACTTGGCCACCAAGCCGATATTTCTGTCAACCCCTCGATGCTAGGGGAATTGCGCCTTGATTGTGCCAGCATATCGACATGACTTTATATCGACACTAAAAATTGAGAAGTCGGGAAAATATGAGTAAAATATAATTTTCCTCTCTAGAGAAAGGCGATTTCATCCTTTTACAGGAGCGCGTACTAAACATCGACGTTTTTCCGAGATATTAAAAGTTTTCAAATAAGGCTTGCATAGCGCCTGTCATGTTTTCATCCCCCCTTCAGAAAAAGTTGCATGCACTATGCAGTGGACAGCTTTTTACTGTGCCGTTCCTTTTTTGCGTTTAAAATACTTAATATTTTTAATTTCTTATTCTAATACAATAATTGAATGAATATCTAGGATTTGTTTAAATATTAGGTCTTTACCTATGATATTGCTGATTTTCAGAAATAGAGAACTTCGTCACTTCTATGATTTAAAGTAGTCATCAATTGCATGTTACATAGAATCCTTAGTATATTTATGCTTTCTAAACATTGAAAAAAAACCTTGAAAGTGACTGCTTTTTTGGTAGCAGAAATGGCCAATTTTTTTTTTTTACTTAGCCAAAACATATTAAGTGTTTAATAATTTTTAGGTACATAAGACGGCACCTCAGACTATACATGTTGACCTTGAGACCGCCTTTATGCCGTTAAAAGCTGTTTTCGCAGTTTAACTGTATAACCAGATGTGCTGTCGTGTGTACATAAAAGTTTTGTAACATCAGCGCTCACGGTTGTAAAATAAAGTAAAAAAATATTAGTATGAAAAATGCAACTTCTTGAAAATTCTCTATACAAAATGGCAAATTCAAAGGTAAAGACCTATCATAATATCATCAAAAATGGCTGATGGTCATCATCACATGGTGCAGCTGGGATCTTCTCTGGTGTCCGGATGTTTAAGATGTTTTTAGAGATGGTTTAAAAAACTTTTAATGGTCACATTCTATGAACTAGTGGCTCTGTAGAGCGTGTTTGTATCATTTTTCCAAATGGCTGAAATATGATTATATATATCCCCATATCACAGCCATTTTGAAAAATTTCAAAAAACTGAATCGACTTAATTGAATCATAAAATCTGCTCACAAATTTTCACGAGAATCGGTTGAGAAATGCGACATGTAGAGGAGAACAGGACGGACAGCTAAAAGCCGGACAGCGGGACAGACATACGAAAGCATTTAATTGTCCATGCTGAAACGGAGACGCTTCGCGCTCGCTCGATCTGTAAAAACGTACACAGTCTAAGTAAAAAACCCGATCAAGTGCATGTCGGACTTAGCATGTTGTGACATCACAACACCTACGTGAGGGCGGTGGCAGCGGCGATCGCTACAACAGCGCCTCCCACAATATTTGCCTCGTACGGTGCAACTGTTTGAGTACACCGGAAGGATGTTGTAAATTACCCAATTTTTGACATCTATAGGCTTAATTGGATGGGCTCGCCATCTTTTATTTTTAATATGTTTTTTATTAATTTGTGAGAGAATTCTGGGCTCAATAAACTGAATAAACCAGCAAACTACATCGATTAATTTCCTCATCCAGTCCTGCACACAGAAACAAGCACATTTAGGGTTTCGTACCAACGGCTAAGGGGTGGGTCTTATTTGTGCTACGCGTTTGACTGCAACATTAAGTTGGTTTGTAACGGAAAAAAAGAAAAAATAAGATATGACAATATATTAGTATTCGTTGGTAAAATATACGTTACAATAAATAATTCATTACAAACTAAGTTCATAGATCAATGGGAAGTTAAAAATACTTTGGAACAAAATTTTGGAAAAAGATATCTTTGGAGCCTAGTTATGCCTTTTTTTTCTTAAATTTAAAAAGAAATACAGTCTTTGTTTACACAACAAGTTCTAAATAATGATACCCCACACGTTCGGTATAAAAAAATCCACGCCCCCCTTCACTTGTATGGGAGACCCCCTCTAAAACATTTAAAAAAATGTTTTATACTTTACCTGGCTTTGGGTCAGTATGACACACCTTTGGTGCAAATATGAAGGCTGTAGTTTCAACAGTTTAGCTGCCAGCTAGAGCTTTGTGACAATAGACGGACACAATGAGTGACAGCAATAACTTTTGGCCACTTCGGGAACGGAACCCTAAAAAGTTCGTTTGTAAGTTTCATTCCGGTTTATAATTGAAATATATATGTCATTTACAATAGCCAAGCTAACCGTTAAAGGCTGTTTAAAAAGCTCGTGTTTACGTAAACAGCGCGTGATCGCGGGCAACGGAGCGCGCCACAGAAATTGAATCCGTCTCAACTTCAGTAGAGCTCAGCAAGTTTACGATCAAACGGCCGACTTTAAAAGTACCTACATGGAAATAAAGCGGATGCAATCGTTGTTTGCTTACATCACACACTAATTTCCTTTTAAACAAACAACACGGATAACAAATAAATAAATACCTCCTTATACTTGAAATTTTTTAATTAGCAATAACTTGTTTGGGAACATTTTGGGAAGAAGAATTTTAAAACGTCCTTCTTAATTTGACTTCCATATCACAGATAGAACCGCTTCCCCACAACTAGTATTTGCAAGATAAATGATTATATTAGTAAGGTTGAACATGTTTAAACGTGTTTAATTATGCCAACAAAAACAATATACAGGTAAATTAAATCTTGGTTTAAAAACCTGGTATCGCGAACAACATAACGTAGTAAATCGTAGAAATTGAATTTATCTTGACTTCAGTAGGATGCAGCCAGTTGTTTACGATAACGACTGACTTTAAAAAGTACAATTCGGCATACATTCGGTCTCAAAAGTAGCTAAACACACTATAGTCACTATTAAGACTGTGCTATAGTGCTTTGTCACACCAATTTTGTTCACACAGACACACTTAAGATAATTGTTTGACCAGACATTCAGCCATTTTTAACGTCCCCACTGCTGGGGCACAGGCTTTCTTTATGGGTGGATAAGGATAATGGGCCATGACCCACCACGCGGGCCTAATGCGGGTTGGTGGATGCTAATGACTGCAAATGCAGCCACCAACAGCTTAACGGGGCCTCCGATCCAATCCCATGATCGACCCTTGAGAAAATATAACCTCCGCAATCGATGGGCCAGGCACTATACTTACCACTGCGCCAGCGAGCTCAGATAACTGTATAGCAAAACGCTACATAAATAAGCTCTCCTAATTTATGTAGCGTTTTGCTGAATAGGGGTTCGATTTATGTGTGTGTGTAAGTCTACATTTGACCTTATTAAAATAAATAAATAAATAGCCTTTATTGCTGTTTACAAAGTTTAAAAAGTTAAATACATTATTCTCGGCAACCGGTTTCCCTTCCAACAGCTTGTCTTTCGACAAAGGCCTCCTCTAAAGTTTTCCACCTTTCTCTATCCCTCGCTGTGCGAATCCATTCTGGACCAGTAACAGCTTTAAAGTCATCCTCCCATCGTTTCTGCTGTCTACCTCGGCTTCTTTTATTTCCTCTTGGGTACCATTCTGTTATTGTTTTAGTCCACTTTTCTATCTTTTCTCTTAACATGTGTCCCGTCCAACGCCATTTTAATTTTATGTATACCGTCTGTACCTTCTCAAATTTTCTTTTTCTTTTATCTTTTGACCTTATTAATACAGAGTAAATAGTTAATGAATGCATCTACTATATATTTCACAGAATAAATTGTGCGAGTCGTCAACAGGTCTACTCCACTACGGACCGTAAACCGGCAGTTAGCGGGCCGGCCGCTAATTCCGGAGATAATGAACGTTATAATTGTCTCCGGGGTAATAACGACTAATTCATTAGCTGGCTCGTTTGTCCCGCGATTAGTGTCTGGGTGTTAATGGAACACTTATTTTTGTGGGTTCACTAAATTGGAGGGGGAATTGATTTTATTAACTGGAAAGCTCATCATCGGTTGGATAGTAGTCTGGTTTATATGGTTGTTTTATAGTTTGTATTTGTAATTTCATCTTATATGCACGAAAAGTGCATACAATTAATAAAGATAAAGTTAACAAATTATTGAATCATCTAGTCTTTGTCTCGAAGTTGGTGTGTTTCTCTGACAGAAGTTAAAATAAATTATGTGCCTATTTCATTTTTTTTTACTGATAATTATCTTTCACTGACAGATAATTATAACAGTCATATTAGTATGTCCGAATTGCATTTAAGTGTGAGGGTGACTGAAAATGAAGTTGATAGGTTTAGAATGCTACGAGTCCGTGCTCAGCAAACCCACCAACAGCGAGCACGACAGTTAAACGATAATTACGTACACAAAATCATCACCTGCTTCGCGTTTATTATAAAAAATATTCATCCTAAACAATTAAAAACGAATAGTTTAACTACATATAGATCGGTTGTATTCAGTTTGCCCTTAGTTTGTAAACCCAGATGAATTGCGGTTGACCACAGACAGCCCTCGGCTCGTAGTGTCGCTTCTTATGTCACACTACCATAGAACCCGGTTCTCCACCGCAAAAAAAATATCAACATTTAATCTGCCACTTGGCGTTTTCAGGATTCCGTACCAAAAAAGGAAAAGCTGAACCTTTATAGGATCACATTGTTGTCCGTCTGTCTGTCTATGAAGACCCTTTATCTCGGGAACGCGTGGAGGTATCGAGTTGAAATTAAAACCATATACTCAGTCCCTTGAAGCTGTGAAAAAATCAAACTGCTAAGTTAATCGTAAAAAAAGGATACGGCCGTTTATGTCGCTAAAAACACATATTTGGACACTCTCAAGAGAATCAAATTTATAGAGTACTTTCTGTTGATCTTGAACTATGAAATTTGGAAAGCAATATCGTCTTATACTACGAGTACAGGGAAACATCTGAAAACTATGCATTTGTAATTAAATAATAAAAAATATAGTCTTTATTTAAGTAAATGGGCGAGTCTGACTCGCACTTATCCGGTTTTTATCTTTATTTATTTATCTTTCTTCTAAAATATTTTACGTTTACCCCGCCGCTGGCAGAGGAGCGGACTGGGTTACGTAGGACTTTTCCCCACCTCACTCACACATTAACAAAACAAAAGAACAATTCTGTTAAAATCAATACAAATAAATGCAAACAAACCAACAATCAGAAAAGTTTTAATTTACACCGCTCAAAAATTATCATAAGAGATCTACTAGATTCCGTTATACAATTAGTTTTTCCCATTATTATTTTTCCACTTGGTATAGTGCAAATGTGGCCTAAGCCTGCTAGGCCATTTTTCTCAAGTTTTAGTCACATATTACCCTAGCTGCCCACTAAATAATTATCATATGCTCACGCAGCTCCTAACTATACGAATACTGTTGACATTACAAATATTAATACTCCGGAATCAGAAATAACATTAGGATAAACGAGGGAGGGAATATTAAAAAAATCTATGGCGAGTCGGAATGGAATCCTGGGCGTATAGCCTCGAGCGAGCCACAACCGGACCGGTTTACGTAGCCGGATGTAAATCGGTACACGAATCCGGGAATCAACGTTTTCACTTTAGACTTCTCAGTTAGTTAATAGTTATTTATGCAACTGTTGTATAATAAGGGGTTTTAAAACACGAGTGTGGTTTTATGGGAATGTGGGTATCACATTAGTGTAATAATACCTAATTATGTAAAGTTACATACAAGACTTTATCTACACCAATGATTTGAATCATCTATAAAAGGTTTTTAAACAGTTAGCTTATTGCCAACATTTTTTTATTTTAATCCTACTTATTTTTTGACAAATTAAAATACCCGTGGTACTACCAATTGAACTACGCAGTAGGACCACGCGCAACAAAGGAACCCACAACTGTTGTACCTTGTCATAGAGCTTGAAGGAATTTCGTCATTATACACGAGCAGCTCAGTTATTACAATAACAATTGTCTCCGCTCCCGGCGCTGGCCGTTATTCACGAGGATCACAGGGACTTTTGTCTTATCCCGCCCGGACTATTGGACAGATTGACTAGGACTTGCTGTACAGTCAGACGGCAACGGAAAGTTGCTAAACACTTCAAACTTTGTCATAGCAACTTTTTTATAGATATCTTACAGTTTGAAACAATTATTGAAAATGTTAATTGTTCGGCAACTCTTTTTCTGACTGTATGTCAAACTAATTATTATGCGTAATAATTAGTTTAGTAAGTTGCAATAAAATTGCACCTCTACTTGACGCCATAATTGGCATAACATTACTAAAGTATTCAACTACTTTTGAGGACGACTGTACATCGCAGGAAAGATTGTCTAGTATAATTAGTGTGAAAGGAGCTCAATATTACGTATTAATACTGTATAATCAATCTTTTCACACGGGGCGATTTTAGTTGATCAATTAGTATCGGTCAACAAAAATGTACGCGGTCGGTCGATTTAGCAGTTGATTAACTAAAATCGCCTCGTGTGAACATGCTATTTGTTAGATGTAAACTTTTTTTCGAAATCACAGACATTCATATTCAATAGAATTGATTTTCACAAAAGTCGATTATATACCATTAACCATTACACGGCTATTAAACCATCAGGCGCGGAACGACTAGCAAACGACGTGGTTTTATGGAGCCACAAAGTACACACGACAGCACGTCAAGTTACACACTTAAACTGCGAAAACAGCTTTTATTACGTAGGGCATAAAGGCGGTCTCAAGGTCAACATGTATAGTCTGAGGTGCCGTCGTGTGTACATGCAGAACATTAAAACAGTGAAAATCGTGTAAAAAATTTAAGATGACAGCTTATTGTTACTAAAGTATAGCTATTATAATTATTAACATTATACGCCATTCTTGACATTAAAACTTTTGCCATCAACAATTTAACAATCTAGACCCCCAGCATGAACACTACAACTTGATAATAATTATGACTAATTGACAAAAATTATGAATTTTGGAATAACAAAAAAATGCTGCATCTTTCATGTTTAGTTGTAAGTATGCATTTTGGTCTCCCTACTAACGAATTACTTTTTTCAAGTACAAATATCTGCATAGTCGTCGTATCCACGTCGTTTCCTAAAAACGACTTTAACATAAAGATTGGTATCTACAGCAAAGTTTGGCTTTCAACGCTTACAATGTTTTGCTGCCTAGGATTCGACATCTCTACGATCCAACGTGCATCAGCATTTGGTTGCGCCAGCCACCCCATTCGATTCGAGACGTCACCGCCAAGCTGCCGCGTCCTCACAGTGTGTTATAGTCTTAAACAAGTAAAAATATTACATAATTCTTTGAGAATAGAGAACTTCCTCACAGCCTTTCCTGTGCTAAAAGGTTTTTTGCTCTTCCCAGAAAATTCACTTCTCAAGTCAGGTCCCTAAAATGTTTCATTGTATTTTTTGCAATACCTTTACTTCTTGACCGTCATAAATAAGTTAGATCTTTTAACCAAAACCGCCAACTTGAAGTTGCTAACTCATAAATCAAAAAGTATTCAACAGCGCCTAAAAGCAGCTAGATCGCCAAGTTACGAACCGAAAAAAACATTATTATTTAGTAACAAGAAAACTTCTCGAGACGTCTAGTAAGGTATGGCCAAAAAATGTGTCACTTGACACTTCCACATGTTCCCACGTTGCAATATTAATATCGCTGGTAATCTATAAATAGTGAGGACCATGGAAAATGGACTTTAAAACCTGATATATAAAGCTGTTTATTGCGTGAAGCTCTTGAACTCCGCTCATGTCACTTGGCCCAAAACACTTAAGCCAGCGTTATATTATCACCTTACTTGCAAAGCTGTATAATGAATTTAGCTGAAGCTTGAAAGTCAAGTATGGTTTTACTATCACTTTTACTCTAGAGGAATAGCACTGTGCTAATATGTTGATCTTCAAAGAGTCAAGAGAACAGCGAGAAAAGAAAACAAATACACTTCTAAGACTAATTTATACACTTCTAAGACTTCCGCGCGTACTGTTACTTAGAAATGAATCACTTTTTACGGATTACAGCATGTATATTCGTTCCAATATTTGCGCTGTAATCCGTAAAACAAAATTATCTTATTAAATATGAAGCCATTGACTTTGCTCAATTTCATATAATAATGAGGATTGACATAAAATACTGAACTGTGGATTTGAAGAGCAAGACCACAACCGAAATATTTCGATTTTTAATTGCTATTGCCATATTCTTTATTTGAAATGCATGTTTGCTAATTTCCTAGTTAGATTGATTTAGCCCATGAAATATTATAGTTTATTAAATATGTTATACCGCTTTAGTCATCATGGCATTGCTATATAATATTCTTCCCCTTTTTGATGAACTTGCGCTTAAACTATGTTCACCACATACCCAAATATGACTTATATTTGGGTATGTGGTAAAGCGTTTTTATAGACTATAAATTCATAATTATACGTAGACTATATTTACATATACACTTTTAAGTAACGTAAAAAAAATATTTACCGAATATACGCCGTTGACTCTCATGACTTGGACCACGCATTCTCAAGGTAGTAGTGGACAGGTGGCTGAAGGCTTTAACACTTCCCGTCGTTAGGAAATTAGGCACGTTTACGATACCAAAGAGGGCAGTTATGCCTTTAAGGTGCCACGAAAACATAATTACATGGCTTATTTTCTTAGCTCAAATAAAATGATTGTCAATTGTTGTTGTACATAATGTCTGTGACCAAATCTATTGCCATTCTATCTATTACAAACATTTTTGAAAGATTCAAATATTTAATTGTAATTCATAACCCTGTTTTACAGGTCCGCGTTAAGGAAAGAATAAGTGATTAAATACAAAATCGTTACTTTTCAGGACAGCGTTTTAAACGCGAAATTTTATTAACTTGTACAGTACAATAGCAAAGCTATCTTCTATTCCAATTTGGAATATTTAATTAATAGTGCACCATCTATGATTCTAGTTAAGCTCAATTTACTGTATTTTTGACGCAAACACGGACAGATAATATATGTCCGTCCGTGTGCACTTTGTCACTATGTGAAAGACGCAATTCTTTTTATTACATACTTACGGGAGAAAAAATCATCAATACATAAGATAATTAATTGACTTTTTTAATTCCAGTAATAGAAGTAATAGTAAATAGAATGCTGAATCGAATTATGTAGTAAAAAAGTGCTTTTCGTAAAAAATGCAGATATCTCTTTGTTCTTTGCTGCCGTCGATATGTTGTCCAGAATATTATTAATAATTTCATAAAAATAAACGTAACGTGTGGCGGCCCTGGGATCTCCGACTATTACGACTTACGACATTAAGCTAGTCCCTGATATTTCGAAGCAGTAAATAATTCAGCGGCTTCTGACAGCTTTCAAAGCAACACGTCGCGATATTCTTAGGCCGAGTCTACACTGTAACCGAATATTCCACTCCACGAATTTCCCGCAGGGTTCTCATAACTGCTCCCAGAAATAGCGTAATTGGAAATTGTCGTGTGTGAAAAACGTCAGAGAAGCGTTGCAAAATATTTTTCGGACATGAATAATAAATCGTTGATTTGAACGCAGCCGGCTTAAATTCTGTAATTCGACGGCTTTTTGGGAAGCGGAAATATTATTTTTTTGGGTATCGGTTTTGCCTTTGATTTTTTACAAACATGGGTGGTATATTATTCTCTATTAGTGCTTTTTTCTTTATACTTTATGTAATGAAGTGTTACACATAAAATAATACCTAATAGTCAAAAAGACGATGTTGATAATAATCTATAAATTAATGTCATCATCTTATAAATTTATAAATTTCGAGTGCTTGTACATCAGGATCAAGCTCTAAGCACTTAGTAGAAAATTGCCTTGACACACTTTGCTAAGCATTCCCAATCATGCTGATACATTTTTATGTCAGCAATATTAGCATGATTGAAAGTACATCGGGTAGAAACGATCACGACCAGTGTAGGAACGGGAAGCTTCTACTATTTGGATAAGTTTTAACATCGAGGCGATTGATAAAATATTTTCATTGTCAGCCGCACTTCGCCTAATGCAAGACATACTCGAAAATAAAACTCAGTTTTCAAAAGGATAATTTCGTATTATTTACAATCAATCATCGCTGAGAAATTCGTGTGTAAATTAGACACGAATTTTAGAGCTTAAAATATTATTTTCTCTCTCCAACTTCCAAACTTCAAATTGTTTGAAAAGATCTTAATCGAAGATGGATAGCACATATAAACATAGCCCAACCCGCAAGGTGCTCCGAAAGTTACATGGTAAAGCTTTTAAAGCATCGGTCATATAGGCCCCGCGATGAAAAGTAGCCACTTAGCTCGTCAAATGCCAATCCGTTGGACCAGGGTCCACAGAATATGTTGCGCAGATGGGTCAACTTTTAATCAACAAGAAGGAGCTCATGTGTGAAATTTCTTCGTAAAATATACAAGGTGTTACAAAAGTACCTCTAATGCCGAATATGATAGATAGGGACCATCAAACTGAACAACTTTTACTATGGGACCAACTTTGAAATCGCGAAAAAAAATCAGCTGTTTCATACAAAAGTTAATTACGAAAATATCAAAATGTATGGAACAGCTGTTTTTTTTTTCGCGATTTCAGAGTTGGTCCCATAGTAAAAGTTGTTCAGTTTGATGGTCTCTAACTACCATATTCGGCATTAGGGGTACTTTTGTAACACGTTGTATATATTGATTATGATTGGGACCGACCTTATATATTACATAATGGGTGCATCGTATTTCGATAATATGACAACCTCTGTATTGGTAGAGTGGTTAATACGCTGATGACAGAATCACTTCTTGGTAATTTTATTATTCGTTTATTGAATTCTGTTGTCTCTCCCTGTTTCAGCTTGGGCAAAAATGCTTTCGTATGTCCTTCCGCTGTCCGTTTGTTCTCCTCTACAGGGGCCCAATTAAAACCAAAACCGTTACGTTGTCATTTAGTTTATAATTTTATCTAAATATCTTTGTTTTTTTTGCTTTAGAATTCTCATTTGAATTGTCCAAGATTTGCATCTTAGGCGAGTATTTTTCTGTTAACGAAACTGAAACAGTAACGATTTAGTATTGGTATTATAGTTGCATATTAGCGCGATTGAGTTTCGCATTTCTGAACCGATTCTCGTGAAATTTTGTGAGCAGGTTCTATAACTATACTATTCTATATTTTGTCCATTCATTTTTCGAAATATTTCAAAATCCGCCATTTTGGGGGATATGGGGATATGGGGAAAATCATAAAATTTCAGCTATTTCAAAATTTTCAAAAATTTATCGTTTCGTTCTTTTTTTTCTAGTATTTATTTATCTTAATATAAAAACAGTCACATACACCTCTAGAGAGTCTCTAGTTCTAGCTTCAGTTACCAATCGGAGTAATTCAAGTAATGTGTTATACGCGGTAGCTAGATATAGGTTATACAATATACTAAGATTAAAAAAAAAACATATGGTTTTTTTTGTTAATCCTGAAGTCGGTCCTTAACCCATTAAAGTAGTAAGGGAAAATTTGTATTAATTAATAACATGCGTTGGAATATACGACTTTGCCATTTCGTAGTAATTCATCGTCTTATCACGAAGTGTCTCTAAAAGTAAAGTGTTTATTTTTTGTGTGAAGTTTTCCGAATTACCCTTGTGAGTTTTTTTTTTATCCCACTTAATATTGAGACGGGAATCGACCCTGAAATTTTCCTGGGTAAAAAAAAGGAACCGTGTATTTATTTACATAATAGACAGACCGATAGATGAATTCAGTTAGTCTTTGTATCATTGTCTTATGTACGATGAATGAACAGAATTATTAATCAGAACTTCTAATAGCCACAATCATGGATGATTGAATGGTTCTCAACTAGCAATAAACATTCTGAACTTATCGAATTCACGTCAGTTCTCTTCAATTTTCGAAGCTAGTTGGAATAGCTCAGATAACTTAGAATCTAAATATTTCAGTTATGAAGAGAATGTCCTTTGAAACTTAGTAATATTACTACATAATTGTGCTACCTACACTACTAGTTTCACAATATACTGAAATATAAATCAATTGTATTTATACATAGCAAGGAAAAACAAAATGAATACAAGAATGAAGATTTTTCTCATTTTCTGTATGTCACTGAATACTGCTTATTGTTTTTTTGATATACAAGAGGTGATGTCGGAGGTGATGACAAGACTCCCGAAGGGCTTCTCAACTGCCATTAAGGACATAGCGGAGGGTCTACCGGCTAAAACAATTACAGTTGTAAGAGGGGAGTCTACAAAAATAAGGTAACTACCTAATTAATATACTCTAGCCCGGGTCAAACCGGATGCAGCACAGCGCATAGCAGCGCAGCCCGTAACAGCAAACGACGTTGCAATGTATGAAATGCCATAATAGATGAAAAATAGGATTCTATCGTTTTTTTTGGGAGATAGCCAAACGCTTGACCGCTATCACGCCTGATGGTAAGCAGTGATGCTAACTGCGATGAAACGCGCTTGCTTAAAAGTAAAATAATTATTCACTCGCGACTTGAAAACTGTACTTCTATCTCTGTGTTTTTGTACCTGTCATGAATAACAGATAATAAAACTATATTTCGTATAAGTTTTGTCGGAATAAACTAAACATTCTTTTTTGAATATTTCAGATCCCAAGATGTATTCGAATTGCTCTATTTATTAAACAAGCACAATATTCAAGTTATCAATCTGGACATTGGCACGAAACAAAACCGGGATAAGGTGAGAGGGAATATACCGGGAGGGTGTAATCGAAGTTCCTCTTTGTATCCGCCGACAATCAGTTGTTTGATCTCGACCCGCCACTCGTAATAGAATTATTTCCGTCATCTTCTGATAATGACAAAGGTCATAGCAACTATCTTGACTTTGACAATAGTCGAAGAAATGCCTTTGAGATGTTTGAGACCTGGTGATATATTGTGTCTGTAATACATTCTGTTGATTAGTTGTGGAGTTGTAATGACAGCATTCTTAGCAGAATTAGAACTACTAAATCAGTTTGCTATTCCTTTGGAAATTAATATTATTATGATGATTTGGTATTGGTAATTATTTTAACTCTTTCAAAATATGTAGAGATCTATGTCCTCGAATAAAGTTTGCGTCAAACCAAATGCAATGCGTGTGTGTTGCAACACAGCGCGTTGCGTTGCGTAACGTGAAGGCAAACGACGTTGTAATGTATGAAATGCTATGATGAATGTCATACCAAACGCGTAACTGATGCGCAGCCTCTACGCAGCAGCCGCGTGGCATTCGGTGTGACATATACATGCCATATCATTTCATACATTACAACGACGTTTGCAGTCACGCGCTGCGTCGCTATGCGCTGTGCTGCATCAGGTTTGACCAAGGCCACAGAATAGATATTAGTACCCAGATATTAGTACCCAGCTTAAATCAAAAGTTTTGAAGGCCTCGCAACACGGTAATAAAGCAAATACAAAAAAAAATACTTTATGGAATAATATCACAAAAGAAATTAACCCGGTGTGTAAGTCTCACACTTGCCCTTGTGACGCAACTCCCTACCCTGAGTTTATCCAAACTATTTTTTTTTTAATTATTATTATTAATTAATTAAATCGAAATTAATTATTTAGACTCGAGCTTAACCAAAGTACCTAATACCGGCCCCCCCTCCGGGGGGAGGGAAGCGTTGCCCCACCAACTAGAAATCTAAGTAAGTATAGCTTAGACATCTCGCGCTATCCGCAACGCTCTGTGGAATTCGACCCAGACGATAATTCCTCCACCGGTTTAATACAAAATTGTTATGTAGTTACTTTACTATTGCAAAGGACGAACGAGTACCATAATGATCTCCCTGAATCCTAATCGAATAGCTGTAATTTCCCTAATCGAATGCTGCTGGTAAGTAACCCCGCTTTTAATGTGTTTGCGATCGGTTCTTACCTACTGTCCCTAATCGAATTGATAATGAACCCCGCTTTTAATGTGATTGCGATCGGTTCCTAACTAAATTCCCTAATCTGTACACCCCATAACCCCATTTTCCCAACCCTAATAGCAGGCAGACCATTAAAGTACGACACGCGGAACATGCGCGCACACTTAATACACAACGATATGTTACGCAACAACAACAACGGCTAAAGTACTTAAAATACGCAAAACAACCTTATACTATTAGTACACTAAGATAAGTCGCATAATACTCAACCCTACGCCCTAAACACTTAACATTATGAATGCAATTGAGACTCACCGGGATAATCTCGTGTAGCTTACGCGTACAAGTACGACTTACTCTAAACAGCCACCGCTCTCGTACCTGCCTCAGCTCTCGTACCTGCCTCAGCACAGCACATCTATACCCACATGCACTCACGCCGCGCTCTCTTCAACGGACCAACGATCGAGACGAGACTTCCGTATTAGCCTCTGGACACTTAACACGCGCGCGCGCACTATCCATTTCACTCCCGATGAACGGCGTGCGTCATTTACCACATCCAAGACCCGAATGCCTTCCCTACACATTTCATAATATTACCACGAGAAAGTTTAAGGGTTTTTTGTAACGTATTTTTAAGGCTATTCTCACATCTGTTTAGCTTCGTTGGACTTCCCCAAATCATCCATTTGTCTTAGCTTCCCTTTGTCTATGATCCGAAGTTAAATACCAATGTTTTTTATGATTCCACATGCTGAAACCCTGCTTTTGTAAAATTAGGAATACATTTGTCTTAATGTCCCTTTGTGCATCTTTCTTTTGAAATTTCTATTTAAAATAAAAAACTCCTACAGTCTTTGAAGGTCGGGTTCGCACATTAAATTATTTATTGTTTCAAAAACAACTTCCGCCTCAAGTTTTGTTTTATTAGTTTGGGAATAGTTTTTTGTGTTAAACATGCGCTATTAGGACGGGCGTCACATTCCCCCCTCTGAAAATCAGACGGCGAGATAACTCGAGACGTATGGGTTTTCACAATAGGAAACTGTTACATAACCAGGCTATATTGTTCTTATACAATGTCCAGTATGAAATCTTTGGCTACCTTTTAAATAATTAAGGTCTCAAATTAGTTTCGTACCTTTCTCATATGAAACAATAATAAATAGCGAATGACACCCATACTCCGTATCCTACATTCTCCATTGTCTGACGTTTGCTCCTAACGTATTGTATTCACAAGGCGTCCGTTATTAACCTTTAACACACGTCCAGTTGTCCAATAAGAAGTAGTAAGATGTTTTAAAGTTTAACCCTTTAACCCTATACCTCTTTTGGTTCAGTATGTAAGTACTCACTTACTGCAACTATGCGCTAATCCTTTCCGAAATGGATGCTCTATCTGGGTTTTCTCTAATGATCAAATATTCCGCTCCAATAAAATCTTATTAGAAAATAACCTCTCCATTCCACGTTCGGTGATTGGTGAGTTGTAGTGTACACAGCTACAATGAAATGCTTGCATTTCTCATTCGAAATAATTGTCCTTAAATGACATACCATTAACGCAAAATATAATTATAATCGTTTCCTTCTGCTAATTTTTCCTCCTGAACCCATAACGTAAGAAGAAAATTGATATTTTTCTCTTATTTTCGAATTTAAGTGGAAAACACCCATATGACATCGTGTAAAAGTCCCAATAAAGTTAACCTCTTAACGAAATCGCTATGTAGTCGAGCGTAATTAAAAGAGACATGTAACTTATCTGCCCCTTTCATTACCCTGAAAACTGTGGACGCATCACCCGTATAGTCCAAAATACCGTAACCCTACGCCGCACCGATTTCCGAACCAACTCCGATAAAACACCTAAACAACCCAGCATCATGCATTTTTACTACAAAGTCTTGTCCTTGTTTGGCGTTCATCATATAAGTCGCACGACACCCACCGCTGACCTGAACATTTCTCATGAATAATTTTAATTCATAAGGTTCGAATATTTTAACCTAAAAATAAAGCTAAGTAAAATAGTACAGATGAGAACTATCCCCACCACTAATTAAAACACATAATAAGGCTAGTTTCAAGAAACTGTTTGCACTTAATCCTTTACGATAAACATTATACTGTCTTATAAGACAATAGTATACGATGATAAACATTTTTTTTCACTCTCCCCCCTCAGACTGATGAAAGCTCGTGTTAGTTTCAATGTGGTCTAACCCATTTAGTTTTCATCATAACGCATAGAATTTCCATATCCTTAACATATAAAGTAGAATCAACGCTTGAATTGTCCTTACACCTACTTAGCATAATACGCTTCTAAACCGTTTTCCTCATTTCAGCTTTACGTAGTTTTGCTGTCTTAAATCGCACTTATCACTAACTACTCCCCCAAATAGGTAAATATTGATTCCCTGAACCGAACAGGTTTATTGAGTCCAATATCATCATCATATCAGCCGCAATATCATAAACCATTTTAATTTCAATTGATAACTTAAATACCATTTCGAATATATATGATAAAGAACAGGCTTCAGCTTATTTCCACTCCATTGACATCAGCTATTTTTAAATGGCTGATTTTCACTCCATATACCTATACTTAAAATGAAATTACAGATTAGAGCTTTCCCTTTTTTTTCCACTTTATCCAATTGATCAACGTACCTGAATCGAACAGGTTTCAGCTTATTTCCACTCCATTGACATCAGCTATTTTTAAATGGCTGATTTCCACCCCATATACAATTAAAATTACAGATTAGAGCTTTCCCTTTTTTTTCCACTTTATCCAATTGATCAACGTACCTGAATCGAACAGGTACTTTCTAGTTCCGCAGCGTGTATAATTACAAAATAAATCACCAAATTGGGTTCTATGTCCTAATCGTCGAGCAGTGCACTCAAATTGCACGGGCTTAGCTTGGTTAATATTTATTCTATACTTAAATGACTAATCGGTAACTTCGGTTACGATTATAGTTTATCGATCGATATACCTAAATCCTGAATTGAACATTTCGAGTTCCATTTCCGGTATATAAATAATGTAACTTAAATTACTAGTTTCTTTCCTCCTTTAAAGTCTTTTTGCAATATCCATTGTTAGTCCAGCTACTTGAATCGAATCGTTTGCTTCTATATATTCAATTAAATAATAATTCACCTGAATCGAACAGGTAAGCTTTGAATCTTTCTTGAATTTTGAGGCTAATAACTTATATAATCACTTATTTAGTATAGTCCAAGATGAATTTAGTCAAACTTTTAAACAAAAAGTGATCAAATGTAACGATAATAGAAAATTTAGTGACTGGGCCACACCCGGTATATATATAAGCAGAAGGAGGCTATACGATCTTTATGCAGAAAAAGCCACTTCCTGTGATTCAAACTTCATTGAATTTGTCAAGAAGTATTCACAAACATTCAAGGAAGTTTGTATCCTAGCAAAGTCCAAGTATTTCTCGAATCAGATTAAATCAGCTGACAATAAAATTAAGGCTACTTGGAATATTATTAACAAAGAAACAGGCAAAACAAAATCCAGTATAAATTCCTTCTGTTTAAAAATTGGTGATCAAACTTTTAAATCTGACGATGAGGTCGCTGGAGTCTTTGAAATTTTTTTTGCTCGTATACCAATAGAAACTACCAGTACTCTTAGTGCTTGTTCCAACATCGCTGTCTCGCTTTTAGAGTCAGGTGTTGATAAATGCAAGGAAACCTTCTCTTTTAAATATATAAGTAGTGAAGATATAATTAAAGCATTCAAATCAATTAACGTCAAAAAAACAGAAGATCTCTGGGGCATATCAACAAGCATCATTAAATCAATAATTGATATACTAGCCCCTTACTTGGCTTTCATTTTTAACAAATGTATTGATGAAGGGGTATTCCCTGACTTAATGAAAAATAGTAAATTGATTCCTCTTTTTAAATCTGGTAATAAAACTGACCCAGCTAACTTTAGGCCAATATCTATACTGCCAGCACTTAGTAAAATATTTGAAAAAATTATATATTTTCAATTATTAAATTACTTCACATCAAATAATATACTCCATAAAAATCAGTTTGGATTTTCCAAAGGTAAAAGTACTACTGATGCTGGAATTTCTCTTCTCAAACATATCCTTGATGCTTGGGAGGGAAAGCAAGATGTGATTGGTATTTTTTGTGACCTTTCTAAGGCATTCGATTGCGTTGATCACCAAACACTATTAAAGAAGCTAGAACATTATGGTGTCTCTGCTAAATCAGTTAGCCTTATGAAATCTTATTTGTACAATAGAACCCAGAAAGTAGTGATTAATAGAACTGAATCTACTGGAGCCCCCATCAATATGGGCGTGCCACAGGGATCAATATTGGGCCCTTTGCTCTTTTTAGTTTATATAAATGACCTCCCTAACTACGCGAATAGTTTATGTGAGACAGTGCTATTTGCGGATGATACTTCTTTAGTTTTCAAAGTCAACAGAGGTAAAAACTGTTCTGACGAAGTAAATAGCGCTCTCTCTAAAGTTTCATACTGGTTTAATAGTAATAATTTAGCACTCAACCCCAAAAAAACTAAATGTGTTAAATTTTCATTACCGAATGTTGAGCACGTCGAATTTAATATTAATCTGAATGACGTTGAAGTTGAGTTTACGGAGAGTACAAAATTTCTAGGTATTACACTAGATTCACGACTGCAATGGGACCCTCATATTGAAGCCTTGTCAAGTAGACTTAGTTCTGCGGCCTTCGCTGTTAAGAAAATAAGGCTTTTAACTGATATTGAAACGGCAAGGTTGGTATATTTTAGTTATTTTCACAGTGTAATGTCTTATGGGCTACTATTGTGGGGCTCGGCTGCCAATATTCAAAATATTTTTATACTTCAAAAAAGAGCTGTTCGTGCCATCTTCGGCGGAGAGATTCCCTGAGAGAATTGTTTAAAGAAATAAATATACTAACTTTGGCTGGCCAATACATATATGAAAATTTAGTATATGTAAGGAAACACTATGTTTCATTTGCTAAGAACAGCGATAATCACCATATTAATACAAGGAATAAAGATAAACTTGCCGTTCCAAGATTTAGGCTTGCAAAAACTAGAGGTTCATTTATGGGGAAACGCATAACCTTGTTTAATAAAGTTCCACAACAAGTAATTGATCTACCTTTGCATGAATTTAAAAATCATGTCAAAAAGACGCTCATGGGTAAAGGTTATTACAAAGTAGATGATTATTTGAAAAACCAAAATGCGTGGATATGATGTAACACAATAACTTGCTAGTAAGTACTTTGTTGTTAAAAACCTGTTATATGTATTGTAACGATATATTTAAGTTTGTAAATATCGTTGCTTATTTTTGTTAAAGCTGATAAGTTTCTTGCGCCTGTTCTTCCTGTCAGTCAAAAAAGTCCGGAACGGGTGGTAGAAAAATATAGACGATTCAAAAGCGCCCAACCACTAAGCTTATTTGAATAAAGCATTTTCCCACTTTTACTTTACTTTTACTTTTACTCTAATCCCAACACTCGAATGGAGTAGATTTATAACAACATTGCCATGTCATCCATCATGAATGCGCGTATGTATGTACCTAAGCTTTGTTAATTCGGTAAACAATAAAACATCAGTCTTCAATAGTCGCACTTAACTTAGTTTTTCATCTGGTGACAATGGTTACGTCTATCGAGCCATTGTTTACTGCCCATAAATAATTGAAGAAAATAATTACAAAGTAATTAGACTCTAATTACTATGTTTTTTATTAGAAGATATGCATAACTTTATTATTATCTATTTATATTTTTTTTCCAAATCACACGTTCTAACCTACTACGATAACGTAGACTTACTTATCCTTAAATTAATTAATAGTTATAAAAAAAATAACAAACGACGCCGCCTTCGCAAATTCGTTCAGTGAGCAACCGAATATGTCCATGATATCAGCCGTATTGTTTAGCGTGCGTCCGTAGTGTTCGAGTAATGGTACTCCCCTTTTTTATAAATTAGTGCGCGCGCGCGTTATAGTGAACAATGGTGGCCGTTTCTGCCGCCACACATACCTAACGTTCTGGGACACACAACTGGTCTATTCTTTATCTTTATATACGCATCTCTGTTGACGACAGAAACACAATCTGGATCTCGTTAACTGTCGCTATTGGCGCCATGCCCCATGTGCAACTGAAGCGATTGAGCTGGGAATTACCACGCGTTGTTGATGATTACGATGCTCGGATCGAACCATATGAAATTGGGATACAAATAGGTTGAGTTGACTGTTCGTAATAACCTTCCTGTTGACACGCAGACACAAAATACACAAATAATAATATAATTTTGACATAACACCTTAACCTTATACAATATACCTAATAAACCAACTGTGTAAGATAAATGTTAATTAAGTAAATCAAAGTTAAATGCCCCCCTCAAACTCTTGGTTCTGGCGATTTCTTTTATATTAACAACTTCCGTTATTCATTGGGTTCGACTCAAAATATTCGGAGACCGTTCAGTAGAATTAACAGACAACCTTTATTAACGATTTTTGATATCAAAACGCTTAATACTAGTTCTACATTAATATTCCCAATTAGTTCAGTCAGAATATTCAAAGTAACTATGCAATTACAATTCTTAGTTTTGTCATGGCTGTGATCGTTTTAGGGACCAATACGTTGTGTGAATAAAATCCTACGGTATAAGAAATAACGATGTCCGTTGCGTTGACCTGAGTCAATACATTTAATGACGGACATCCTGGTCACGCGGCACCACTTGTGACGCAACTCCCTACCCTGAGTTTATCCAAACTATTTTTTTTTTAATTATTATTATTAATTAATTAAATCGAAATTAATTATTTAGACTCGAGCTTAACCAAAGTACCTAATACCGGCCCCCCCTCCGGGGGGAGGGAAGCGTTGCCCCACCAACTAGAAATCTAAGTAAGTATAGCTTAGACATCTCGCGCTATCCGCAACGCTCTGTGGAATTCGACCCAGACGATAATTCCTCCACCGGTTTAATACAAAATTGTTATGTAGTTACTTTACTATTGCAAAGGACGAACGAGTACCATAATGATCTCCCTGAATCCTAATCGAATAGCTGTAATTTCCCTAATCGAATGCTGCTGGTAAGTAACCCCGCTTTTAATGTGTTTGCGATCGGTTCTTACCTACTGTCCCTAATCGAATTGATAATGAACCCCGCTTTTAATGTGATTGCGATCGGTTCCTAACTAAATTCCCTAATCTGTACACCCCATAACCCCATTTTCCCAACCCTAATAGCAGGCAGACCATTAAAGTACGACACGCGGAACATGCGCGCACACTTAATACACAACGATATGTTACGCAACAACAACAACGGCTAAAGTACTTAAAATACGCAAAACAACCTTATACTATTAGTACACTAAGATAAGTCGCATAATACTCAACCCTACGCCCTAAACACTTAACATTATGAATGCAATTGAGACTCACCGGGATAATCTCGTGTAGCTTACGCGTACTCGTACGACTTACTCTAAACAGCCACCGCTCTCGTACCTGCCTCAGCTCTCGTACCTGCCTCAGCACAGCACATCTATACCCACATGCACTCACGCCGCGCTCTCTTCAACGGACCAACGATCGAGACGAGACTTCCGTATTAGCCTCTGGACACTTAACACGCGCGCGCGCACTATCCATTTCACTCCCGATGAACGGCGTGCGTCATTTACCACATCCAAGACCCGAATGCCTTCCCTACACATTTCATAATATTACCACGAGAAAGTTTAAGGGTTTTTTGTAACGTATTTTTAAGGCTATTCTCACATCTGTTTAGCTTCGTTGGACTTCCCCAAATCATCCATTTGTCTTAGCTTCCCTTTGTCTATGATCCGAAGTTAAATACCAATGTTTTTTATGATTCCACATGCTGAAACCCTGCTTTTGTAAAATTAGGAATACATTTGTCTTAATGTCCCTTTGTGCATCTTTCTTTTGAAATTTCTATTTAAAATAAAAAACTCCTACAGTCTTTGAAGGTCGGGTTCGCACATTAAATTATTTATTGTTTCAAAAACAACTTCCGCCTCAAGTTTTGTTTTATTAGTTTGGGAATAGTTTTTTGTGTTAAACATGCGCTATTAGGACGGGCGTCACATTCCCCCCTCTGAAAATCAGACGGCGAGATAACTCGAGACGTATGGGTTTTCACAATAGGAAACTGTTACATAACCAGGCTATATTGTTCTTATACAATGTCCAGTATGAAATCTTTGGCTACCTTTTAAATAATTAAGGTCTCAAATTAGTTTCGTACCTTTCTCATATGAAACAATAATAAATAGCGAATGACACCCATACTCCGTATCCTACATTCTCCATTGTCTGACGTTTGCTCCTAACGTATTGTATTCACAAGGCGTCCGTTATTAACCTTTAACACACGTCCAGTTGTCCAATAAGAAGTAGTAAGATGTTTTAAAGTTTAACCCTTTAACCCTATACCTCTTTTGGTTCAGTATGTAAGTACTCACTTACTGCAACTATGCGCTAATCCTTTCCGAAATGGATGCTCTATCTGGGTTTTCTCTAATGATCAAATATTCCGCTCCAATAAAATCTTATTAGAAAATAACCTCTCCATTCCACGTTCGGTGATTGGTGAGTTGTAGTGTACACAGCTACAATGAAATGCTTGCATTTCTCATTCGAAATAATTGTCCTTAAATGACATACCATTAACGCAAAATATAATTATAATCGTTTCCTTCTGCTAATTTTTCCTCCTGAACCCATAACGTAAGAAGAAAATTGATATTTTTCTCTTATTTTCGAATTTAAGTGGAAAACACCCATATGACATCGTGTAAAAGTCCCAATAAAGTTAACCTCTTAACGAAATCGCTATGTAGTCGAGCGTAATTAAAAGAGACATGTAACTTATCTGCCCCTTTCATTACCCTGAAAACTGTGGACGCATCACCCGTATAGTCCAAAATACCGTAACCCTACGCCGCACCGATTTCCGAACCAACTCCGATAAAACACCTAAACAACCCAGCATCATGCATTTTTACTACAAAGTCTTGTCCTTGTTTGGCGTTCATCATATAAGTCGCACGACACCCACCGCTGACCTGAACATTTCTCATGAATAATTTTAATTCATAAGGTTCGAATATTTTAACCTAAAAATAAAGCTAAGTAAAATAGTACAGATGAGAACTATCCCCACCACTAATTAAAACACATAATAAGGCTAGTTTCAAGAAACTGTTTGCACTTAATCCTTTACGATAAACATTATACTGTCTTATAAGACAATAGTATACGATGATAAACATTTTTTTTCACTCTCCCCCCTCAGACTGATGAAAGCTCGTGTTAGTTTCAATGTGGTCTAACCCATTTAGTTTTCATCATAACGCATAGAATTTCCATATCCTTAACATATAAAGTAGAATCAACGCTTGAATTGTCCTTACACCTACTTAGCATAATACGCTTCTAAACCGTTTTCCTCATTTCAGCTTTACGTAGTTTTGCTGTCTTAAATCGCACTTATCACTAACTACTCCCCCAAATAGGTAAATATTGATTCCCTGAACCGAACAGGTTTATTGAGTCCAATATCATCATCATATCAGCCGCAATATCATAAACCATTTTAATTTCAATTGATAACTTAAATACCATTTCGAATATATATGATAAAGAACAGGCTTCAGCTTATTTCCACTCCATTGACATCAGCTATTTTTAAATGGCTGATTTTCACTCCATATACCTATACTTAAAATGAAATTACAGATTAGAGCTTTCCCTTTTTTTTCCACTTTATCCAATTGATCAACGTACCTGAATCGAACAGGTTTCAGCTTATTTCCACTCCATTGACATCAGCTATTTTTAAATGGCTGATTTCCACCCCATATACAATTAAAATTACAGATTAGAGCTTTCCCTTTTTTTTCCACTTTATCCAATTGATCAACGTACCTGAATCGAACAGGTACTTTCTAGTTCCGCAGCGTGTATAATTACAAAATAAATCACCAAATTGGGTTCTATGTCCTAATCGTCGAGCAGTGCACTCAAATTGCACGGGCTTAGCTTGGTTAATATTTATTCTATACTTAAATGACTAATCGGTAACTTCGGTTACGATTATAGTTTATCGATCGATATACCTAAATCCTGAATTGAACATTTCGAGTTCCATTTCCGGTATATAAATAATGTAACTTAAATTACTAGTTTCTTTCCTCCTTTAAAGTCTTTTTGCAATATCCATTGTTAGTCCAGCTACTTGAATCGAATCGTTTGCTTCTATATATTCAATTAAATAATAATTCACCTGAATCGAACAGGTAAGCTTTGAATCTTTCTTGAATTTTGAGGCTAATAACTTATATAATCACTTATTTAGTATAGTCCAAGATGAATTTAGTCAAACTTTTAAACAAAAAGTGATCAAATGTAACGATAATAGAAAATTTAGTGACTGGGCCACACCCGGTATATATATAAGCAGAAGGAGGCTATACGATCTTTATGCAGAAAAAGCCACTTCCTGTGATTCAAACTTCATTGAATTTGTCAAGAAGTATTCACAAACATTCAAGGAAGTTTGTATCCTAGCAAAGTCCAAGTATTTCTCGAATCAGATTAAATCAGCTGACAATAAAATTAAGGCTACTTGGAATATTATTAACAAAGAAACAGGCAAAACAAAATCCAGTATAAATTCCTTCTGTTTAAAAATTGGTGATCAAACTTTTAAATCTGACGATGAGGTCGCTGGAGTCTTTGAAATTTTTTTTGCTCGTATACCAATAGAAACTACCAGTACTCTTAGTGCTTGTTCCAACATCGCTGTCTCGCTTTTAGAGTCAGGTGTTGATAAATGCAAGGAAACCTTCTCTTTTAAATATATAAGTAGTGAAGATATAATTAAAGCATTCAAATCAATTAACGTCAAAAAAACAGAAGATCTCTGGGGCATATCAACAAGCATCATTAAATCAATAATTGATATACTAGCCCCTTACTTGGCTTTCATTTTTAACAAATGTATTGATGAAGGGGTATTCCCTGACTTAATGAAAAATAGTAAATTGATTCCTCTTTTTAAATCTGGTAATAAAACTGACCCAGCTAACTTTAGGCCAATATCTATACTGCCAGCACTTAGTAAAATATTTGAAAAAATTATATATTTTCAATTATTAAATTACTTCACATCAAATAATATACTCCATAAAAATCAGTTTGGATTTTCCAAAGGTAAAAGTACTACTGATGCTGGAATTTCTCTTCTCAAACATATCCTTGATGCTTGGGAGGGAAAGCAAGATGTGATTGGTATTTTTTGTGACCTTTCTAAGGCATTCGATTGCGTTGATCACCAAACACTATTAAAGAAGCTAGAACATTATGGTGTCTCTGCTAAATCAGTTAGCCTTATGAAATCTTATTTGTACAATAGAACCCAGAAAGTAGTGATTAATAGAACTGAATCTACTGGAGCCCCCATCAATATGGGCGTGCCACAGGGATCAATATTGGGCCCTTTGCTCTTTTTAGTTTATATAAATGACCTCCCTAACTACGCGAATAGTTTATGTGAGACAGTGCTATTTGCGGATGATACTTCTTTAGTTTTCAAAGTCAACAGAGGTAAAAACTGTTCTGACGAAGTAAATAGCGCTCTCTCTAAAGTTTCATACTGGTTTAATAGTAATAATTTAGCACTCAACCCCAAAAAAACTAAATGTGTTAAATTTTCATTACCGAATGTTGAGCACGTCGAATTTAATATTAATCTGAATGACGTTGAAGTTGAGTTTACGGAGAGTACAAAATTTCTAGGTATTACACTAGATTCACGACTGCAATGGGACCCTCATATTGAAGCCTTGTCAAGTAGACTTAGTTCTGCGGCCTTCGCTGTTAAGAAAATAAGGCTTTTAACTGATATTGAAACGGCAAGGTTGGTATATTTTAGTTATTTTCACAGTGTAATGTCTTATGGGCTACTATTGTGGGGCTCGGCTGCCAATATTCAAAATATTTTTATACTTCAAAAAAGAGCTGTTCGTGCCATCTTCGGCGGAGAGATTCCCTGAGAGAATTGTTTAAAGAAATAAATATACTAACTTTGGCTGGCCAATACATATATGAAAATTTAGTATATGTAAGGAAACACTATGTTTCATTTGCTAAGAACAGCGATAATCACCATATTAATACAAGGAATAAAGATAAACTTGCCGTTCCAAGATTTAGGCTTGCAAAAACTAGAGGTTCATTTATGGGGAAACGCATAACCTTGTTTAATAAAGTTCCACAACAAGTAATTGATCTACCTTTGCATGAATTTAAAAATCATGTCAAAAAGACGCTCATGGGTAAAGGTTATTACAAAGTAGATGATTATTTGAAAAACCAAAATGCGTGGATATGATGTAACACAATAACTTGCTAGTAAGTACTTTGTTGTTAAAAACCTGTTATATGTATTGTAACGATATATTTAAGTTTGTAAATATCGTTGCTTATTTTTGTTAAAGCTGATAAGTTTCTTGCGCCTGTTCTTCCTGTCAGTCAAAAAAGTCCGGAACGGGTGGTAGAAAAATATAGACGATTCAAAAGCGCCCAACCACTAAGCTTATTTGAATAAAGCATTTTCCCACTTTTACTTTACTTTTACTTTTACTCTAATCCCAACACTCGAATGGAGTAGATTTATAACAACATTGCCATGTCATCCATCATGAATGCGCGTATGTATGTACCTAAGCTTTGTTAATTCGGTAAACAATAAAACATCAGTCTTCAATAGTCGCACTTAACTTAGTTTTTCATCTGGTGACAATGGTTACGTCTATCGAGCCATTGTTTACTGCCCATAAATAATTGAAGAAAATAATTACAAAGTAATTAGACTCTAATTACTATGTTTTTTATTAGAAGATATGCATAACTTTATTATTATCTATTTATATTTTTTTTCCAAATCACACGTTCTAACCTACTACGATAACGTAGACTTACTTATCCTTAAATTAATTAATAGTTATAAAAAAAATAACAAACGACGCCGCCTTCGCAAATTCGTTCAGTGAGCAACCGAATATGTCCATGATATCAGCCGTATTGTTTAGCGTGCGTCCGTAGTGTTCGAGTAATGGTACTCCCCTTTTTTATAAATTAGTGCGCGCGCGCGTTATAGTGAACAATGGTGGCCGTTTCTGCCGCCACACATACCTAACGTTCTGGGACACACAACTGGTCTATTCTTTATCTTTATATACGCATCTCTGTTGACGACAGAAACACAATCTGGATCTCGTTAACTGTCGCTATTGGCGCCATGCCCCATGTGCAACTGAAGCGATTGAGCTGGGAATTACCACGCGTTGTTGATGATTACGATGCTCGGATCGAACCATATGAAATTGGGATACAAATAGGTTGAGTTGACTGTTCGTAATAACCTTCCTGTTGACACGCAGACACAAAATACACAAATAATAATATAATTTTGACATAACACCTTAACCTTATACAATATACCTAATAAACCAACTGTGTAAGATAAATGTTAATTAAGTAAATCAAAGTTAAATGCCCCCCTCAAACTCTTGGTTCTGGCGATTTCTTTTATATTAACAACTTCCGTTATTCATTGGGTTCGACTCAAAATATTCGGAGACCGTTCAGTAGAATTAACAGACAACCTTTATTAACGATTTTTGATATCAAAACGCTTAATACTAGTTCTACATTAATATTCCCAATTAGTTCAGTCAGAATATTCAAAGTAACTATGCAATTACAATTCTTAGTTTTGTCATGGCTGTGATCGTTTTAGGGACCAATACGTTGTGTGAATAAAATCCTACGGTATAAGAAATAACGATGTCCGTTGCGTTGACCTGAGTCAATACATTTAATGACGGACATCCTGGTCACGCGGCACCACTTGTGACGCAACTCCCTACCCTGAGTTTATCCAAACTATTTTTTTTTTAATTATTATTATTAATTAATTAAATCGAAATTAATTATTTAGACTCGAGCTTAACCAAAGTACCTAATACCGGCCCCCCCTCCGGGGGGAGGGAAGCGTTGCCCCACCAACTAGAAATCTAAGTAAGTATAGCTTAGACATCTCGCGCTATCCGCAACGCTCTGTGGAATTCGACCCAGACGATAATTCCTCCACCGGTTTAATACAAAATTGTTATGTAGTTACTTTACTATTGCAAAGGACGAACGAGTACCATAATGATCTCCCTGAATCCTAATCGAATAGCTGTAATTTCCCTAATCGAATGCTGCTGGTAAGTAACCCCGCTTTTAATGTGTTTGCGATCGGTTCTTACCTACTGTCCCTAATCGAATTGATAATGAACCCCGCTTTTAATGTGATTGCGATCGGTTCCTAACTAAATTCCCTAATCTGTACACCCCATAACCCCATTTTCCCAACCCTAATAGCAGGCAGACCATTAAAGTACGACACGCGGAACATGCGCGCACACTTAATACACAACGATATGTTACGCAACAACAACAACGGCTAAAGTACTTAAAATACGCAAAACAACCTTATACTATTAGTACACTAAGATAAGTCGCATAATACTCAACCCTACGCCCTAAACACTTAACATTATGAATGCAATTGAGACTCACCGGGATAATCTCGTGTAGCTTACGCGTACAAGTACGACTTACTCTAAACAGCCACCGCTCTCGTACCTGCCTCAGCTCTCGTACCTGCCTCAGCACAGCACATCTATACCCACATGCACTCACGCCGCGCTCTCTTCAACGGACCAACGATCGAGACGAGACTTCCGTATTAGCCTCTGGACACTTAACACGCGCGCGCGCACTATCCATTTCACTCCCGATGAACGGCGTGCGTCATTTACCACATCCAAGACCCGAATGCCTTCCCTACACATTTCATAATATTACCACGAGAAAGTTTAAGGGTTTTTTGTAACGTATTTTTAAGGCTATTCTCACATCTGTTTAGCTTCGTTGGACTTCCCCAAATCATCCATTTGTCTTAGCTTCCCTTTGTCTATGATCCGAAGTTAAATACCAATGTTTTTTATGATTCCACATGCTGAAACCCTGCTTTTGTAAAATTAGGAATACATTTGTCTTAATGTCCCTTTGTGCATCTTTCTTTTGAAATTTCTATTTAAAATAAAAAACTCCTACAGTCTTTGAAGGTCGGGTTCGCACATTAAATTATTTATTGTTTCAAAAACAACTTCCGCCTCAAGTTTTGTTTTATTAGTTTGGGAATAGTTTTTTGTGTTAAACATGCGCTATTAGGACGGGCGTCACATTCCCCCCTCTGAAAATCAGACGGCGAGATAACTCGAGACGTATGGGTTTTCACAATAGGAAACTGTTACATAACCAGGCTATATTGTTCTTATACAATGTCCAGTATGAAATCTTTGGCTACCTTTTAAATAATTAAGGTCTCAAATTAGTTTCGTACCTTTCTCATATGAAACAATAATAAATAGCGAATGACACCCATACTCCGTATCCTACATTCTCCATTGTCTGACGTTTGCTCCTAACGTATTGTATTCACAAGGCGTCCGTTATTAACCTTTAACACACGTCCAGTTGTCCAATAAGAAGTAGTAAGATGTTTTAAAGTTTAACCCTTTAACCCTATACCTCTTTTGGTTCAGTATGTAAGTACTCACTTACTGCAACTATGCGCTAATCCTTTCCGAAATGGATGCTCTATCTGGGTTTTCTCTAATGATCAAATATTCCGCTCCAATAAAATCTTATTAGAAAATAACCTCTCCATTCCACGTTCGGTGATTGGTGAGTTGTAGTGTACACAGCTACAATGAAATGCTTGCATTTCTCATTCGAAATAATTGTCCTTAAATGACATACCATTAACGCAAAATATAATTATAATCGTTTCCTTCTGCTAATTTTTCCTCCTGAACCCATAACGTAAGAAGAAAATTGATATTTTTCTCTTATTTTCGAATTTAAGTGGAAAACACCCATATGACATCGTGTAAAAGTCCCAATAAAGTTAACCTCTTAACGAAATCGCTATGTAGTCGAGCGTAATTAAAAGAGACATGTAACTTATCTGCCCCTTTCATTACCCTGAAAACTGTGGACGCATCACCCGTATAGTCCAAAATACCGTAACCCTACGCCGCACCGATTTCCGAACCAACTCCGATAAAACACCTAAACAACCCAGCATCATGCATTTTTACTACAAAGTCTTGTCCTTGTTTGGCGTTCATCATATAAGTCGCACGACACCCACCGCTGACCTGAACATTTCTCATGAATAATTTTAATTCATAAGGTTCGAATATTTTAACCTAAAAATAAAGCTAAGTAAAATAGTACAGATGAGAACTATCCCCACCACTAATTAAAACACATAATAAGGCTAGTTTCAAGAAACTGTTTGCACTTAATCCTTTACGATAAACATTATACTGTCTTATAAGACAATAGTATACGATGATAAACATTTTTTTTCACTCTCCCCCCTCAGACTGATGAAAGCTCGTGTTAGTTTCAATGTGGTCTAACCCATTTAGTTTTCATCATAACGCATAGAATTTCCATATCCTTAACATATAAAGTAGAATCAACGCTTGAATTGTCCTTACACCTACTTAGCATAATACGCTTCTAAACCGTTTTCCTCATTTCAGCTTTACGTAGTTTTGCTGTCTTAAATCGCACTTATCACTAACTACTCCCCCAAATAGGTAAATATTGATTCCCTGAACCGAACAGGTTTATTGAGTCCAATATCATCATCATATCAGCCGCAATATCATAAACCATTTTAATTTCAATTGATAACTTAAATACCATTTTGAATATATATGATAAAGAACAGGCTTCAGCTTATTTCCACTCCATTGACATCAGCTATTTTTAAATGGCTGATTTTCACTCCATATACCTATACTTAAAATGAAATTACAGATTAGAGCTTTCCCTTTTTTTTCCACTTTATCCAATTGATCAACGTACCTGAATCGAACAGGTTTCAGCTTATTTCCACTCCATTGACATCAGCTATTTTTAAATGGCTGATTTCCACCCCATATACAATTAAAATTACAGATTAGAGCTTTCCCTTTTTTTTCCACTTTATCCAATTGATCAACGTACCTGAATCGAACAGGTACTTTCTAGTTCCGCAGCGTGTATAATTACAAAATAAATCACCAAATTGGGTTCTATGTCCTAATCGTCGAGCAGTGCACTCAAATTGCACGGGCTTAGCTTGGTTAATATTTATTCTATACTTAAATGACTAATCGGTAACTTCGGTTACGATTATAGTTTATCGATCGATATACCTAAATCCTGAATTGAACATTTCGAGTTCCATTTCCGGTATATAAATAATGTAACTTAAATTACTAGTTTCTTTCCTCCTTTAAAGTCTTTTTGCAATATCCATTGTTAGTCCAGCTACTTGAATCGAATCGTTTGCTTCTATATATTCAATTAAATAATAATTCACCTGAATCGAACAGGTAAGCTTTGAATCTTTCTTGAATTTTGAGGCTAATAACTTATATAATCACTTATTTAGTATAGTCCAAGATGAATTTAGTCAAACTTTTAAACAAAAAGTGATCAAATGTAACGATAATAGAAAATTTAGTGACTGGGCCACACCCGGTATATATATAAGCAGAAGGAGGCTATACGATCTTTATGCAGAAAAAGCCACTTCCTGTGATTCAAACTTCATTGAATTTGTCAAGAAGTATTCACAAACATTCAAGGAAGTTTGTATCCTAGCAAAGTCCAAGTATTTCTCGAATCAGATTAAATCAGCTGACAATAAAATTAAGGCTACTTGGAATATTATTAACAAAGAAACAGGCAAAACAAAATCCAGTATAAATTCCTTCTGTTTAAAAATTGGTGATCAAACTTTTAAATCTGACGATGAGGTCGCTGGAGTCTTTGAAATTTTTTTTGCTCGTATACCAATAGAAACTACCAGTACTCTTAGTGCTTGTTCCAACATCGCTGTCTCGCTTTTAGAGTCAGGTGTTGATAAATGCAAGGAAACCTTCTCTTTTAAATATATAAGTAGTGAAGATATAATTAAAGCATTCAAATCAATTAACGTCAAAAAAACAGAAGATCTCTGGGGCATATCAACAAGCATCATTAAATCAATAATTGATATACTAGCCCCTTACTTGGCTTTCATTTTTAACAAATGTATTGATGAAGGGGTATTCCCTGACTTAATGAAAAATAGTAAATTGATTCCTCTTTTTAAATCTGGTAATAAAACTGACCCAGCTAACTTTAGGCCAATATCTATACTGCCAGCACTTAGTAAAATATTTGAAAAAATTATATATTTTCAATTATTAAATTACTTCACATCAAATAATATACTCCATAAAAATCAGTTTGGATTTTCCAAAGGTAAAAGTACTACTGATGCTGGAATTTCTCTTCTCAAACATATCCTTGATGCTTGGGAGGGAAAGCAAGATGTGATTGGTATTTTTTGTGACCTTTCTAAGGCATTCGATTGCGTTGATCACCAAACACTATTAAAGAAGCTAGAACATTATGGTGTCTCTGCTAAATCAGTTAGCCTTATGAAATCTTATTTGTACAATAGAACCCAGAAAGTAGTGATTAATAGAACTGAATCTACTGGAGCCCCCATCAATATGGGCGTGCCACAGGGATCAATATTGGGCCCTTTGCTCTTTTTAGTTTATATAAATGACCTCCCTAACTACGCGAATAGTTTATGTGAGACAGTGCTATTTGCGGATGATACTTCTTTAGTTTTCAAAGTCAACAGAGGTAAAAACTGTTCTGACGAAGTAAATAGCGCTCTCTCTAAAGTTTCATACTGGTTTAATAGTAATAATTTAGCACTCAACCCCAAAAAAACTAAATGTGTTAAATTTTCATTACCGAATGTTGAGCACGTCGAATTTAATATTAATCTGAATGACGTTGAAGTTGAGTTTACGGAGAGTACAAAATTTCTAGGTATTACACTAGATTCACGACTGCAATGGGACCCTCATATTGAAGCCTTGTCAAGTAGACTTAGTTCTGCGGCCTTCGCTGTTAAGAAAATAAGGCTTTTAACTGATATTGAAACGGCAAGGTTGGTATATTTTAGTTATTTTCACAGTGTAATGTCTTATGGGCTACTATTGTGGGGCTCGGCTGCCAATATTCAAAATATTTTTATACTTCAAAAAAGAGCTGTTCGTGCCATCTTCGGCGGAGAGATTCCCTGAGAGAATTGTTTAAAGAAATAAATATACTAACTTTGGCTGGCCAATACATATATGAAAATTTAGTATATGTAAGGAAACACTATGTTTCATTTGCTAAGAACAGCGATAATCACCATATTAATACAAGGAATAAAGATAAACTTGCCGTTCCAAGATTTAGGCTTGCAAAAACTAGAGGTTCATTTATGGGGAAACGCATAACCTTGTTTAATAAAGTTCCACAACAAGTAATTGATCTACCTTTGCATGAATTTAAAAATCATGTCAAAAAGACGCTCATGGGTAAAGGTTATTACAAAGTAGATGATTATTTGAAAAACCAAAATGCGTGGATATGATGTAACACAATAACTTGCTAGTAAGTACTTTGTTGTTAAAAACCTGTTATATGTATTGTAACGATATATTTAAGTTTGTAAATATCGTTGCTTATTTTTGTTAAAGCTGATAAGTTTCTTGCGCCTGTTCTTCCTGTCAGTCAAAAAAGTCCGGAACGGGTGGTAGAAAAATATAGACGATTCAAAAGCGCCCAACCACTAAGCTTATTTGAATAAAGCATTTTCCCACTTTTACTTTACTTTTACTTTTACTCTAATCCCAACACTCGAATGGAGTAGATTTATAACAACATTGCCATGTCATCCATCATGAATGCGCGTATGTATGTACCTAAGCTTTGTTAATTCGGTAAACAATAAAACATCAGTCTTCAATAGTCGCACTTAACTTAGTTTTTCATCTGGTGACAATGGTTACGTCTATCGAGCCATTGTTTACTGCCCATAAATAATTGAAGAAAATAATTACAAAGTAATTAGACTCTAATTACTATGTTTTTTATTAGAAGATATGCATAACTTTATTATTATCTATTTATATTTTTTTTCCAAATCACACGTTCTAACCTACTACGATAACGTAGACTTACTTATCCTTAAATTAATTAATAGTTATAAAAAAAATAACAAACGACGCCGCCTTCGCAAATTCGTTCAGTGAGCAACCGAATATGTCCATGATATCAGCCGTATTGTTTAGCGTGCGTCCGTAGTGTTCGAGTAATGGTACTCCCCTTTTTTATAAATTAGTGCGCGCGCGCGTTATAGTGAACAATGGTGGCCGTTTCTGCCGCCACACATACCTAACGTTCTGGGACACACAACTGGTCTATTCTTTATCTTTATATACGCATCTCTGTTGACGACAGAAACACAATCTGGATCTCGTTAACTGTCGCTATTGGCGCCATGCCCCATGTGCAACTGAAGCGATTGAGCTGGGAATTACCACGCGTTGTTGATGATTACGATGCTCGGATCGAACCATATGAAATTGGGATACAAATAGGTTGAGTTGACTGTTCGTAATAACCTTCCTGTTGACACGCAGACACAAAATACACAAATAATAATATAATTTTGACATAACACCTTAACCTTATACAATATACCTAATAAACCAACTGTGTAAGATAAATGTTAATTAAGTAAATCAAAGTTAAATGCCCCCCTCAAACTCTTGGTTCTGGCGATTTCTTTTATATTAACAACTTCCGTTATTCATTGGGTTCGACTCAAAATATTCGGAGACCGTTCAGTAGAATTAACAGACAACCTTTATTAACGATTTTTGATATCAAAACGCTTAATACTAGTTCTACATTAATATTCCCAATTAGTTCAGTCAGAATATTCAAAGTAACTATGCAATTACAATTCTTAGTTTTGTCATGGCTGTGATCGTTTTAGGGACCAATACGTTGTGTGAATAAAATCCTACGGTATAAGAAATAACGATGTCCGTTGCGTTGACCTGAGTCAATACATTTAATGACGGACATCCTGGTCACGCGGCACCACTTGTGACGCAACTCCCTACCCTGAGTTTATCCAAACTATTTTTTTTTTAATTATTATTATTAATTAATTAAATCGAAATTAATTATTTAGACTCGAGCTTAACCAAAGTACCTAATACCGGCCCCCCCTCCGGGGGGAGGGAAGCGTTGCCCCACCAACTAGAAATCTAAGTAAGTATAGCTTAGACATCTCGCGCTATCCGCAACGCTCTGTGGAATTCGACCCAGACGATAATTCCTCCACCGGTTTAATACAAAATTGTTATGTAGTTACTTTACTATTGCAAAGGACGAACGAGTACCATAATGATCTCCCTGAATCCTAATCGAATAGCTGTAATTTCCCTAATCGAATGCTGCTGGTAAGTAACCCCGCTTTTAATGTGTTTGCGATCGGTTCTTACCTACTGTCCCTAATCGAATTGATAATGAACCCCGCTTTTAATGTGATTGCGATCGGTTCCTAACTAAATTCCCTAATCTGTACACCCCATAACCCCATTTTCCCAACCCTAATAGCAGGCAGACCATTAAAGTACGACACGCGGAACATGCGCGCACACTTAATACACAACGATATGTTACGCAACAACAACAACGGCTAAAGTACTTAAAATACGCAAAACAACCTTATACTATTAGTACACTAAGATAAGTCGCATAATACTCAACCCTACGCCCTAAACACTTAACATTATGAATGCAATTGAGACTCACCGGGATAATCTCGTGTAGCTTACGCGTACTCGTACGACTTACTCTAAACAGCCACCGCTCTCGTACCTGCCTCAGCTCTCGTACCTGCCTCAGCACAGCACATCTATACCCACATGCACTCACGCCGCGCTCTCTTCAACGGACCAACGATCGAGACGAGACTTCCGTATTAGCCTCTGGACACTTAACACGCGCGCGCGCACTATCCATTTCACTCCCGATGAACGGCGTGCGTCATTTACCACATCCAAGACCCGAATGCCTTCCCTACACATTTCATAATATTACCACGAGAAAGTTTAAGGGTTTTTTGTAACGTATTTTTAAGGCTATTCTCACATCTGTTTAGCTTCGTTGGACTTCCCCAAATCATCCATTTGTCTTAGCTTCCCTTTGTCTATGATCCGAAGTTAAATACCAATGTTTTTTATGATTCCACATGCTGAAACCCTGCTTTTGTAAAATTAGGAATACATTTGTCTTAATGTCCCTTTGTGCATCTTTCTTTTGAAATTTCTATTTAAAATAAAAAACTCCTACAGTCTTTGAAGGTCGGGTTCGCACATTAAATTATTTATTGTTTCAAAAACAACTTCCGCCTCAAGTTTTGTTTTATTAGTTTGGGAATAGTTTTTTGTGTTAAACATGCGCTATTAGGACGGGCGTCACACCCTGTTCTAATTATTAAACAAAACAATTGCCTCAGTCTCTACAAAGATATCTGGATATGACTATACAGCCGCAATTAACTTAGCTTAAAGAAGTTTCAACATTAATTAAGACCTCATTTCTTTTCCCAGTACTATGCTTTCTTGAAAAAGGCACTCGACGCGTCGGAGGAAAGAACCAGTTTAATACTCTGCGAGCCTTTTGAATGCGAAAGCATCCTTTCTCAAGTGAGTTAATATTCTATTTATTTACTTTTCAAGTGCTTGTTTACTTCATATAATTATGGAGCTCACGGAAAATTATTTAATATGTATAGTCTGTATATCCTTACTTTTCCTATTTATTAAAAACTTTTGCAAGTTGTCACATGTCTTTTAAACTTAAATTGTTATTTAAAAATATGTTGTCCTATTTAACCAAAGTGTCACTAATATTAATCGCAATTTATTTTATATTTTATTTGTTGAAAACCATTCGTTGTGTTTTATAGATGTTAAAAAAACAACTTTTTTTGTTGAGTGAAGATTACCAAATAAAACAAATATGGATAAACGAATTATATGTGATATGGGATTATAATTTGTCATTTCAAGAATATCCAGTCTGAAAGATCTGCCGCCTGATGACGTAACTCTGTTACTAACAATCTCGTTTGAAATCGATTGAAACCGTTTGAAATCGTTCGAAATTAACGAAATTTGTCAGTTTCAGTTGATAACGGAGTGCTATAATAGAACATTGCCAATTTATGAAACAGTCAATATTAATTTTAAATGATTTGAAACAAGAATTATTAACAACAGAGTTACGTAATCAGGGGGCTGTAATCAAATGAATCTGTGGATCTAGATCTCAATCAAAAGCATTCATCTCTGGTCTCGTGCAGAATATCCTCACCATAGTTCATAGAGTAGGTGCCATAGTTCCAATACTGTAGATATGACAGACTATTAACCGGCAACAATGGCTAATCCTGTAATCAGGCGCTAGACCTTCCAATAACGTCGAATAATAGTGAATAGCATTAACGAAGAGTTATGCGTGGACAGGGTTTCATAATAGAGAGATTAGTGATTATTTGTGATACACTTCATGGGAAAATACGCTATGGTTCACCTGATCAATGTCCCTATGCTCCATCACCACATACAGTGGCGGTCACATAATTAATGACACCAGTCGATTTTCTTATAAACGAGGTAACTTTGAAGTCTTGGTTCTCCGCCAAGGATTGACTTAGCTGTGATCTGATGATGGCTATCCAGGGAGTGAATGGAGGAGATTCAGATCGCTTAACACACCCAACTGATATGATCAGCATTCTAAGAGATATAGGATATGTTTAAAAAAACTGCTAAATTAGCATAAAAATGTATGGAAATCCTGATCTGATACATCTGAATCTCCTTCATTAACTCCATGGATAGCCATCATCAGATCACAGCTAAGTCAATCCTTGGCGGAGAACCAAGGCTTCAAAGTTACCTCGTTTGTATGAAAATCTACTGGTGTCTTTAATAATGTGACCGCCACAACTAAGCTTGTCTAAATAGTACACTAAAATACACTGCAAAACGCTCTCACACTTTGACAACTTTTAGTGTTACGTCACACCTGCCGAATATACGACGAACTTTTCGAACACGACGTCATATTAAGCTCGGCTGAGTGTTACAGGTTACTTCCAAAGCACTGCGAGCGGTTTCAGCCGAATATACAGCGCTGTACTTTTAGCAGGTTTGACGCTGGCTGTACGCTGCGTAAGCGGATACAGCCCACTGATTTGTGACGCTCGTTTTTGGCTCAAATATGTGTAATCCGTATTGTACTCGTAACAATGAAACGAATGTAAAGATAGCATTTTCAAAAAACTAACTGACAGTTTCATATTCCAGCTTACAGAAGCTAACTTGATTCACCGCACTATTCTGTACATCTTCTTCTGGCCAAGTGGCTCCATCAGTGAGAAGTTCCTCTCCACTATCAAAGAAGCAATGCGAGTAGCAGTTATCACAAACCCAAGAGAAAGCGTGTAAGTAAAACTTCAGATACAAATAAATGATTTGGTGACAGGCAGGACATAACAAAAAAAGTGACTCTAAAGAAGAAACTTAAAGTTTTTTTATATTCCTTGAAAATTTATTTTTTATTTTTTTACACCTTGAGCCCCAACCTTCCAAGAAATGTATTAATTTTTTAAATTTGAGATTTAAGCATTCACAATTCCCGTCCGAGAATTTGATCTTGTGCGAGTCGAATTTTTTCTAGTATATTATTTAGTAATGTGTTACTAATAATTTAAAAAAAAGATTAATTAACTACATGAACTCAGTAAACAGCTATTTTGCTCCTCTATTAAAGTAATGAAACAAAAAACGTAAAAAGTATGCTGAAAATGTTACACACGTTATATCTAAAAATATTATTATTTATTCCGCACAACAACCAAGCAAGTAATTAAGTAATAACCCCACCAGCATGAAACTAACTTGATTGTAGACTGCCAAAACTAATGAGAGCGCACACCTTCCACAGAGTAATTGTGTAAGACGAAGCAATAAATAGACTCGGCTCAATAAATATACCTGCGTTCATTTAGTATTGTCTGTTTTATTATTTATTATGTTACATTGAGTTATTATTTCGTATTTAGTTCTGAGAAAAATAAATAAACTTGTTTTTGGATAACCATTACCATTCCATTTTGTTTCGATGCGAACTTTAACGGACATATTAAGGGACCAAAGGATTACCAAAATGAAAGAAAATTTTTAAATTGAAGAAGGGAAATCCAGCTACCATTATCTATATAAGCAAAACACCATATCCTATAGACCAATTTTTCTGCGGCATGCGAAAAAAAGGTCACCAAATCAGGCCCATCTTTCCCACTGGGCACTCTGGGCACATGCCCAGGGCCCTGCGATCGATAGGGCCCCCTAATTCCTGCCAGATCGCTAAACGATAACGGACGCTTATTACCAAAAAACATATAAAACATATTTAGGAATTTCGAACACTTAAACAATAATTACTGACTACAAATACTACTACTTACTAGCTTTTGGCATTTAGCATGTTTAGATAAATTTAAGTCAAGATCATAGGGGCCCCCAAATGTGCCCAGGGCCTCAAATAGCTTAAAGACGGCCTTGCACCTAATGGGGGACCCGCTAGCTTATGCTGAACTTATCAGATATTTTTATTATTAATGTCATAAGATTGAAGAAAATGAAAAAAACGTGGTACATACCTAATTTTATATAGCTCTGTCGCTTTGATTGCGCGTAGAATCAATATCTCTTCTTGGGGGATAAAGTTTTAAAAGTAGCATTTCTTTTCGTGGCCAAAGTGGCAATCCCTACCACTGTCTGAACTACTGAATGTCGAGGTTAATTCCTTCTACATTGGTGAGATGGCGCTGGCTTGCAGCGTAAGAGTTGATATACTAGAAGAAATTCGACGTTCCCACTAGTGACTCGGTAGCTCAGGGTCAGAGCATTGGACCGGATATCCAAAGGTCGCGGGTTCGATTCCCGTCCGAGAACATGATCTGGTGCGAGTCCTATTTTTTCTAGTATATTATTTAGTATTATATAATCCCTACCAAATTCATAATTTTAGCCGAGTAAAACAAACCGGATAGTGGCATACTTTTGTTTTAATGAACCTCCATTTAATTAAATGGTGATCCCTGCTATAGACCCTTAAGACATTAGAGTTGTCACTCACATTGTGCAAACTCAAACCCTTGCCTGGCTTTGTTGATGATGATGATGATGATGAAAGCTAATCAACTTACCAACAACAACACCACATTCAGTAACAATAAAAAGATATTGGAATAAAATAATCCATTATTTTAACACAATCCATCTTGATCATTAATTAGCAAATATGTTAATGAACAGTCCAAAAACGATGAATCAATATTAACGGCCCATCTACTTATGACGATGGCGGCGTGTGTTTGTTCAATAATTAATTAATAATGAGACCTGATAAGCCACTGTAATACCAGTTTGAAGTATTTGTAATAAATTTTAGCAAAGCAGTAAAATGGAATAATAATGTAATCGATTGAGCGAGCGCGAAACGCGAGCGCACCGTTTCAGCTTGGGCAAAAATGCTTTCGTATGTCCGGCTGTGACGGCTGTCCATCTGTTCTTCTCTACAGGTCGCATTCCTCCACCGATTGTCGTAAATTTTTGGTCGGTTCATTTTTTCTAAATTTATCAAAATGGCGGAGATATGGGTAAAAATCATATCACATCCATTTCGATTTTTTTTCAATAATGTTACAAACGAGAAGTATATAGCTCAACAGAGCCACCAGAAATTACCCTGAGGAGGGTAATTTCCTCAATCTTTAAATTATAGAATTCCGAACACTAACCACAATACGGACGACGTTCGTTCGTTCCGTTTAAAAAAAAATAGATAATAATTAACGTTTCTACGTTTGTCTTCTATGCATTTCTAAACCACCAACACCGAATACAGCTAGTATGATATATAACAGCCTCCATGAACATTTCAGAGTATACGGGCGAGAACTAATTTCACGTCAGCGATCACGTGAATGTATCAATGTCACGCAACTCGTCATTCGTTCACCATTACTCATTCAGTACAGTCGTTGGTAAATAAACAACAATAGCATAGTGCACGCCCGCCGGATGGGCCAAATCGTATTAAATTACATTATCAGTATCTCACCTTTTTAACAAAATCCACGGTATCCCAAATATTCCGTTCTAAGGAATAGATGAACTTATAACTGAAAAAACAATGCTTTTCGAACACTTTTCTATTTTAAATTAACTCACATATTCACTACAATCGTCTGCCACGTTACCTCAAAGAGTTAGGTAATCAGTAAATAAGAACGTATTTATTTATAGGTATGATGTTTAATTACATAATCCTATTTAAATTAGCCAACAATTGCAAGTAAAAGTGGACTTCAATGACCATGTAGTTACGATGTTGCTAAAATGTCGTTTCGATGTTGCTACGACATGCTACGACGTCGCTACAAACGTCGCTACGAATTGAGTTACGTGAATTGGCTACAGATACTGTTAAAAACAAATACTCGAGGTACTATCTCGCTCAATACACTCATTTCAAAATGCTTGTCGATCCAATTAAGTTTGTCAATAATGGGAATGAATAATCGACGCGTGTTACTGGCAATTTGAGTGCTGAAATTACATAGTTTTGGACAAATGAATGAATAATATTTTTTTTATTCACAACGGAATAGTGCTTGGCCTTCACCTCACCTGAAGTTAAGTGACGATAAGGCCGAAAGTGTAAGCGCACTACACCCGGAATCCTCACCACTGAGGAACTGGCTATCTTACCTCTAACTGCCGGAACACAACAATTTTTAAATTGTTTTTACGGCGTCATACTTAGATAAGATGCCGATAACTATCCAGGCGTACTTGAAATAAGCCCTACCACCAACCAAACCGCACAAAGCACAAATTGTACCCTCCGGGAATCGAACTCGGGACCCCTGCGTCTTACACGTGTGGGTGAACCACTAAACCACAGAGGCGGTTAAATATTAATTTATACAAATAAATTATTTATTTGACCTTGCATAATTTATAATTAATAAAAAGTAACAAAAATAATGTAAAAATTGTCTATCATCGATCTAGCCATACTTTTAGAGATATGTTTCTCTATGACTTCTATGACTTCAAGGCTTGATTGCACACAGTATCTATAGAACATCTCGAGGTATTTTCTAAAAATTACATTTTCTCCTTACAGAACTTCAAAAAACTGAAAACAATAAAATTGTTTTAGCACCCTATGCCTCGGTAATAGAATCACAATTCCATTGTATTTTGTACAAACGGTCGTCGAAGAAAATATAAAGGTCTGACTATCACGTAGTTTGTAATTCGATTGAGTCGAATGCCGATTGTGAGTTGGCCAAAACATATTTTATGAGTGCCAAGGAAAATACACAATTTATTGGACGCGAATTGATAAAGCTACATTTTTATTTGAGCGGCCGAGACTCATTCTGACTCAAGTCTGATGGTTTCAATAAAAATAATGTTTTCGTATCAGCTTAATGGAAGGTTGTAACCAGTAAATGTAAGAACAATAAACTAGACTTTATTAGTACCTTACTACGTTTGTTATTCCGATGTAAGTAAATATTAATAATCCGATTTGTTTGTTTTGCAAGTACTTAATTATATTAATTTATTGAATTTTTGTTGACCAAAAATGTATGTGACCATTTTCTTTTATTTCTATCGTATGTCAAATGTATAAATAGTTCATCTGACCACAAACTAAAATAGATAAAGACATTATGATTTATTCTGTGATATTATTAAAAATTGCAAGCATCTTGAAAAACAAGGTGCCTATGGCTAAAAAGAAATGTTTCTTAAATTGCTTGTTTAAAACGAATAGCTAGTTTGAGCCATTCCCATTCAAATCAAATATTTGCAGATTAAAAATTCACAGCAATTCCATGCCATTTCTTTTTATTATCGAGAGTGCCTTTTATTAGAGACCCTTGGCGGAGGCCTATGCCCAGTAGTGAGTGGAGTGCGGCTGATTTGATCAATACTAACACTTCCAGGTTCCGTATATACTACAACCAAGCGACTCCCGAGCGACTTCATCACCTATTCATGGTAAACTGGTGGTCAGGAACGCTGTACAAGTCCCCGGTGCTGCCTCCTGCTGATAAGGTCTACCTGGACTTCAAAGGAAGGATTTTTGATGTCCCCGTTTTACATGTAAATTGTTAAGTTTCATAATTACTCAGCAATTTGAAGATTACATAACAGACTGATAAAGAATTAAACAAAAAATAGAATACCAAAATCTAATAACACCTTGGCTGCCGAAGCCCAACCATTTACCAATGATTGTGACCTATTGACATCTGCAGCATTGTTACAGAATCAAATCCTATCTGGTACCTATAAAATGCGGACACTAATATAAAAAAAGTACATGATAAAAATTTTGCTGAGATAGAAAAGCATCGCAAATAGGTATTTCATAAAATTCTCGCGTAAGTCTTTCAAGTCCTGTCTTTCCCTAGCTTGACTAGAGCCTGAACGTTTTACGTCGCTCTCCGAATGTCATACGACAAGATTGGTAGCATTCGAGCTTGGCATTTGTGTACGAATTTATTCTGAGTTTCGTCTCGGTTATTTCATGATGTACTGCAGTGTATATTTGGAAAGTTTTATGCACTCTGAATAATTCTGCAACTTTTTTTTATTTTTATTTCTGATTGTGCTATTTGAAAATAAAGAGCCTACGGCACAGATTTAATAATTATGAGTTTCAATACTTTTAATAAATATTAACACCTAATTGAACTACAAGGTTGGATTTTAGGCAATATATTCTTGTTTGTTGCTTGAATTAACTAAACCTTCAATAAAATGCTAGAAAAAAAAAGTGGTCCACTTTTTTAAAACGTCTAGAAAGCTGTGCTACCAAATGGAGAGATATTGCCGTTTACATTGCAGTAACCATATATTTGTGTTCCGTCCGCTTAGGCTCCGCCGTGGCACTTCGTGAGATACAACAACGACTCGTCGGTGAACGTGACTGGAGGACGCGACGACAAACTGCTCTCCCTAATATCCAAGAAACTTAACTTCAGGTTAGATTTATCACCTAAAAAAGACAATTTTTGGGTTACAGAAGAATAATGAAACAACAGGGAATGTTAGTGAAAGAAACATAACTCTTAGAAGACGGTAGGATCAATCTTGACTTAAAAACACGAACTGTAGAGACAAACCAATATCAAGAAGTTAATTTGTCAGTCGTTCAGTCTAGGCAGTTACAAGCAATTATGATAGTCAAAGAAGCTTCACCATAGACTCGGAAGGCAATATCATCATAATAAAGGCAATAAAACATTTAAAGATAATCTGCATATAATTGAAAAAGGGTTAAGGTAAACACTAATGTGATACAACAGGTAAATGATTATTTTATTCAATAGGTACAGGTATTACGATCCGCCAGACAGAAGCCAAGGCTCAAGTATATCGGGTAACGGGACATTCAAGGGTACGCTGGGATTAATTTGGAAACGAGTAAGAAAACCCTCTACAAAATAATAAAATGTAACTAATAATAATTTAGAGACAACACTTTTAAATAGACTTCAATAATCAAAACGTTCAGTTGTTATATCACTAAAATTGATAATTAATCTCTCTTTAACTTTTATTTCTACTGAACGAGTACTATTTTGATTTATGTATCGAAAAATAATGCGATTCAAACATGGTGACCATCACCAGAGAGCAGACTTCTTCTTGGGAGACGTGACGATGACCTGGGAGCGTCTCCAGGCTGTTGAATTCTCGTTCCTCACTCTGGCTGACTCAGGGGCTTTTCTCACCCACGCCCCTGCAAAACTGAGTGAAACACTGGCCATCATCAGACCATTTCGATGGGAGGTACGTGACCCTTGGAGTTATTTCATTATCTCACTCGGTCGGCGTAGTACGCCCTTCTCTTCCGTTCTTTCTAGTCACATCATCGTCTCGATTCTTGCTGACTCGGCAGTTTTCTTCACCCACATCAAACGTACGGTACGTAGTCTTTCATGTGAATTATCGATAGAAATCATGTCCATTAAAAAACGTGATCCACGACATGATGAGAACGACAAACTTCAAGATCTACTTTAGTTAAGAGTTCCTATGCATCTGATCCTGATAAGAAAACGTGTCATAAATACCAATGATGAGTTCTGTGATTGATACTAATTAATGAGGTTGCGAATGCAATTTTGTATTTATTTAGTAGTATACAACATTAGTAGAATAAACATGTCGGGATTTGCACCATGTACTAAAAATGTAAGTATTTTGAGGGGTTTTAGAATAAAAAAAAAAGTTCTCCTCCAGCCCCACCCGACTTCAATAGACGTGTTTTATTAAAACTGATATCAGTTTATTAGATATCAGATAGGCATATGCCTATCTAATGATATGAAGATATCTTGCTCTTTAGAAGTTTTCGCTGAATATCCCCAGAACTACTAATGCTATCAACTTGAAATTTGAAATAGTTTTAGATGACGTATGGAACCTTCGGTGCGCGAGTCCGACTCGCTCTTGACAGTTTTTTTTCTTAACTACTTAATTACAATCTTAAGAGTAGATCAATGAATACGATACATTTTCTATTATTCGTCTTAGGTGTGGCCACTAGTCTGTGCCACTGTCCTGGTGACTGGCCCAGCGCTGTGGGTGGTGATAGCAGCGCCGTCGCTATGGCAACGGCGCCAGAGGAACCAGCTAAAACTGCTGAACAACTGCTGTTGGTTCACCACCACCCTGTTCTTAAGACAGTGTAAGTCTAGCGAACATTGCAATTGATTATTTGACTATTTTTAAGTACGACGTTCACTTGCACAGTGTTGTTTACGATTACACAATCGCGGGCACAAAATATGCATATGTAGATATCACAATATTTTCAATGTCTCATACTTTTATTACACAACTTTTACTTCGTCGAAATTGTATGCATTATTATTAGTACATTGCTGATATCGACCCTTTGCTAATTTCGATTAGTAGCAAAATTCATTTTCTCTAGTTATAATATACACTGAACTTCAAAACTTAGTACAACACTTTTAAAATTGTAATAACTTTTAAAATACACAAGATATACTTTCGGAATAAAAAGGGCTAAAAAAATCTAACTTTTTCTTCTATTTATTTCAAAAAAATTTTCTTCTATTGTTTAAGAGAAATTGCAATTTTAAAAGTGTGGTACAAAGTTTTAAAGGCTATTGTATGTATATTCGAGCTATCTATACAATTATATACATAAGCTCTAACATTTATTCTATACACAAATATATTTACAGGTTAAAGCACGAAAGAATCAACTAATTTCACCCGCGTTGTTTTTTTAATTGATACTGTATTACACTGCACACTTTATCCGGGATCAAACCAGAGCCATTCACTTGTAACCGTCCGCTAGGTTGTCCACAGCTCTCTATTTTTCGGTCCACACCGATGTAACCCAATTTACTTCGAGCGGCCGCATATTGTAAAGTTACCCTTAGGGATATTTAATGTGCAGGGAGAGACCGTCTGGTTTCTATCAAGTGTTCTGAAAGTCCATGGCGGAATTAATTTATATTATCTTCGTCTTTAACACCTACGCTTTTAAGAGTTGGACAAGTTTTGTTCGAGTTTTATTAATTCCTCCACTTTCATTCCTTTGATAATTTTAAGATGGCCCGAATGAGTTTAGTTTGGAGATATGAAGGAAAACTTGAGGAAAGTTACTGTAACTTTAGAGAATACAGCTCAAAAAGCAGCTGATTGTACTTTTAGTTGTAGAACAACTTAAATTACATTGTTTTTCGTGTATAAGGATAATTTAGAATTCACTCTGTATCCAATCTACTGCTGTACATCATTGAAGTAACTTCTTATTAATAAAATAAAAAGCACTTAATTTTATTTAGATGCATCAATACAAATTAAAGTATAGAAAATTATATTTGATCCAGCGGCTGATAGTAGAGGTACTATGATAGAGGTTTTTAGTCGGTAAAATTAATGTTTCTGTATTTGCATCCTCCCTGAAAAAAAAAATCTCTATATATAAAATAAAAGCTTAAAAGGGGACTCCGGCAACTTATGTAATGTAAAAATTTCTAAACAGTTAATAAAGTTATTTATTATTATATCCTTATGAACAGCCTTATTCCATCAAAGTATACATATAATATGCACTCTATGGACTAAGTATTAATTCAGTAGACTCCTAATAAAACCTTATTTCCAGCATCAAGTAAAGAACCATCCAAAACCCACAAGGCTCGCCTGGTCTCCGTCCTCGTGTCACTCGGGGCTACCTACGTCATCGGTGACATGTACTCCGCTAACCTCACCAGTTTACTAGCTAGGCCCGCTAGGGAGCGGCCTATTGGCACTCTACAAGATCTGGAAGAAGCCATGAGAGACAGGGGGTACGAGCTGGTGGTGGAAAGACACAGCTCATCTTTGACCATTTTAGAGGTAATTAATAATAAATTGATTAAATGAGGTATTTTGTAAAAAGTAATAAAAAGTTGTTGAATGCTTACATAGCATTTAATTAAAGCCATACATGCAAAATTATCTGAAACCAGTAAAACTAGAAGTTTAATATCTTTCCTCAAATTCTAAAGGCAAAATATGTAATTACTTCTAGGAGTTTAATTAAATTATGAAAGTAGATAAAAAGGCTTTCACATTTCAGAACGGGACGGGTGTATACGGCCGTCTAGCTCGGTTGATGCGTCGGCAACGAGTACAGCGTGTCCGGAGCGTCGAAGTGGGGGTGCGGCTGGTTCTCACGCGCAGGCATTTGGCCATTCTGGGGGGAAGGGAGACACTCTACTACGACACTGAGAGATTCGGTAAGTCGAGAGTACTTCAACCCGACTTTAAATAATACGCCGGAATCATATTATATGATATGACCATCAGCCATTTTTAATGCCCCCACTGCTGGGACACATAGGCCTTCCTTATAGGTGGATAAGGAGGATGGGTCATAACGCGGCCGCAGTGCGGATTGGTGGGTGTTAACGACTGCAAATGCAGCCGAGACCAACGGCTTAACGTGTCTTCTGAAGTACGGAGGAGCTCGAGATCACCCATCCCATGACCGACCCTTGCAGCCAGACGCTAAACCACTGCGCCATTGAGCTCCTCAATCCTATATGACATATCAAAAGGCTTTGGGAAAAATCGTTTCAACAGCTTGGGAAATCATCTTTAAAATAGTTTCAGCTAAGGTTATATATAAAAACAGATGATGACTCCCAAAGACGTCACATTTTGACGACCTCCGTGGTCAAGTGGCTTTATACACCGGTTTTCAAGGTGTCGCCATCTCTGAGGTCCCGGGCTCGATCCCCGGTTGGGTCAATTTAGAAAACGAACTTTTCTAATATTGGCTCAGGTCTGGGTGTTTGTAATACCACCGTTGTCTCTGATTTCCATACCACAAGTGCTTTAGCTACTTACTTTGGAATCGGAGCAATGTATGTGATGTTGTCATATATATATTTTTCATTCAAAAATCATTATCGATCCATACGCTTGGCTTGGTAGGTTAAATAAACTGACTTTTTGGTAAACGTCTTGATAAATGATACTCTAATGCATTTGCGCAATTTCATTAACTTAATGAAACTACTTAGTAATTAAAATAATCTAACTTGAATGTTCTATCATGGTGATTAATGTCTAACCCGAGTGAAGTTTCATTAGGCTTATTGATAATCGAAGAGGCCACTTTTGTCAGTCGATATTAACGTCGAATCGTTCACTTTAATTACAAATTATACATAATGTTTGAGCGCAAAATAAAGAATGATTACCTGCCTCGCTACAGAGATTCGAAAAATAAAGATTATTTTACTCTTTTGTATACGTTTTTTTATATCAAAATTTGTTCACTAGTTTGTAGTCTTGAGTGATGAATTTACTTCCGAGTAGTCAAGGCAATTAAGTGTAGTTACTAATTGCTCATATTTTACGTCCGTACTCAGGTTCTCACAATTTCCATCTGAGCGAGAAACTGTATACAAGATATTCAGCCATCGCCTTACAAATAGGCTGTCCGTATTTGGAAACATTCAACAACGTGTAAGTACTCATTTCATTATTGTAAGTTGGCTTTAGAATGTCTTTTCCTCAAACTCAAAAGTAATTTGAAATTATAAAATCAAATAATTAATAATAACTTGGATTATTATTCTTTAGGAGTTACCAAACGACCTATATCATTTTTTATATTTCAATTTCTGAACAAAAATGTAGTGGCTTAACTTAATTTCCTTTTATTTTGTGACTTAATCCTACTGTTGATCTACAATATCAATTGGAATCTATGCAAATGAAAAAAAAAACGAAGAACGAACGAAACGTAATGTATTTAACATTACGTGCCCAAATATTATATTTGTTGGCAATCATCCTTTAGATTATTGTATAGTACAACAAGTTTTGTAAATGGCCGTCTGTAGTCCAAAATAAATAAATAAAAACTACAGGACCTATAAACATTTCTAAATAATATACTTACGACTTCACCAGATCATATGGTGCGAGTCGTATTTTTTCTAGTATTATTTAGTATTGTCCCGTCCACCCACTGGACTTTTCCACTGGTGGGTGGACGGGTAATTCACAATTACCCCTCTACCCACTACGCTAGTATAAACCGAGTTAAGTACGTCTAGTAATCGACTAATTTATAAATTCGATTAATTATTCTTATTATTCGATTCAATAAAAATAGCATTGTGAATGCTAAAATTTCATATTAAAAAAAAAGTATTAAACATTTTTAGGCTGATGACTTTGTTCGAAGCTGGTATTCTGGCAAAAATGACATCAGATGAGTATAGGAATCTTCCAGAACAATCGAGAAGGTCTGAGCCAGTTACTGAGAGTGACAGACCGAACGCCGACATCACGGGGGACTCCCCAGCTGCGTCTCAGGTAAAATAATCAGGCAACGATAGCCCATAGATATAAACATAGATAAATAATAAATGACCTAGCTATAAATTAAATCTAACACATCCATAACAATTTCTTTTGAAGGGAATTACTTACACAAAACCAGAAGGAAAAATTAATATTTTGTTCGTAAGTAAAACATTCAACATCTAACATGTTTTTTTACAATATGTAAGATCTATTCTCTTTCATGTATTCGTAAGTATTTTTATCAAACTGTATTCATTTCACTTCCTGTATTTACTTTCACTCACTCCCTATTATTCTATGTTTTTAGGGTTCCGTACCAAAATGGTAATAAGGAAACCTTATGGTGCGACTCAGTCTGTCTGTCTGTCACAGCTGGGTATCTCGAGAACTACTGATGCTATCAACTTGGAATATGGAATAGTTTTAGATGACGTTTGCCCAACTATTTTGCAAATAAGAGAGAATTAAAAATATATTTCTATTTTTTTGCAACAGCGACTGAAAGGGTGTCTTAAAAATTCGAAGTGAGGCTACTAAGGCATGCACATTTTAGGCCGCATAGTTTTTGACGTTTGATGAAATAAAACGATGTCTCTAAATAGTAAACCTTTTCAGAATGATGGTACGAAACCCTCGGTGCGCGAGTCCGACTCGTTCTTGACCGTTTTTAGGGTTCCGTAACTCAAAAGGGAAAAATGGAACCCTTATAGTATCACTTTGTTGTCCGTCTGTCTGTCTGTCAAAACCCTTTCTCTTGTGAACGTGTAGAGGTATCGAGTGGAAATTAAAACTATATACTTAGGTCTACAGTCCCTTGAAGCTGTGAAAAAATCGAACTTCTAAGTTAACGTGAAAAAAAGATACGGCAGTTTATGCCGCAAAAGACGCACATTTCGACACTCTAAAGGGAATCAAAATTCATAGGGTACTTCCCGTTGACGTAGAACTATGAAATTTGGCAAGTAATATCGTCTATACTACAAATACACGGAAAATCTAAAATTATACATTTGTAATTAAATCATAAAAAATATAGTCATTCTTTAAAGTAGGCACGTAATCAATCACATAGTTTATACGGAACCCTCGGTGTGTGAATCCGACTCGCAATTGTCCAGTTTTTTTTTCTACACCCACACATTTCACGTTTCGCTAGGTTTCTACATCCAAAGTAACTGATGAAATATTACTGGTAAGCAATAGGTACCTTTTGTATAGATAGATTTCTCTTGATGTTAATCTTTTTATACAATATCTTTATATCTTTCATGTGAAATAAAGTATGACATTTTAATATTACACAAAAAAGCTCGGTTTTACTGAGACACTTGTACTACTTTGCTCTTAGACCCGTATTCATAATCCTCTCTCAACGTTGAGAGAAGAGCTCAAACGCGTCCCCGTAGAGATGGCCGACATCCGGTGTTGCCAGCTCAACTATACTCTATTTCGGACTTCGTTCTGAAATCTACTTTATTACTAGCCAGGCGAATTTGAAATTAGCCCTACCACCTACCAAAGATCTTGATATCATACTTGAGATGCTGTTTTTATAAGAATCAGCATCTCAAGTATGATCTCAAAATAGCTCTGCGATTTATAAATATGGGCCCTAAACACCCAAAATCGTAATGTCTTCGACCTTAAAATTATTCAGAGTCATTAAAAAAAACATTCACGCTTTCCTTTTAGAAGGCTTATAATGAGCGTAATGTGAAAATCTTCGTCCTTTTCTAATCATATAGTAGATAGTATAGTAGGTAGCAGCAGATGACTAGTTCAGCAGCAGATGACTAGTTCAGCAGCAGATGCTACATTTCTTGATAGTTATTTAATTTATTTTAAGCTTATAGCTGTTAGATATCCTAATATGTAACAACATTTAAAGCGTGTGGTAATCAATTATTATTATACAATATGTTGTTATATGAGATACAATTATCTCGGCAGACCCCCTAGCCAAAGTGATATTTGCAAATCTTTGTTATAGCTTCGCTTCCGAAACATGTATGGGATTGACATAAGGTTTCGTTAACAATTGAATTTTAAAACGTCAAATCCGTACACTTTTCGGAGCGAAGCGATAGCGAAAATTTGTGAATGTTATATGGGCTCTGAAAATTCTCGGGACTAAGTCCATAATAATAATTATTATTATTTTGTTGCTTGTCATTGTGCTTTATTGACTAAGTTTCTAAAGCTTCAGTGTTTATTATTTATAAGTTTTCTAAAGCTGTACCCAGTTCGATGCTAAAACTTAATCTATAGTTGCTCTTTAGCGTAACTTTAAAGTAAGCAAAAACCGTTCCATAGACACAACACAGTCAACGTGTTTGCTCGGAGCTTATAACTTGTTAGGTAAGCAAACTAGTCCAAAATGAATTGATTATGCAAAATAATTCACCGTAATGCCTTGAACAACGACATGAATTAATTACTTATGTTTTTCTCAAGAGTAAATGCAATAATATTAGTAAAGCTTTGAAAAATCAAAAGATGCCAAGCCTAGAGATACATGTTATTGTAAACAAGCGTAAAATAAAAAAAAAATAGACTTCAGGGTCTGTTTATAAAATATATTATTAAGTGTATTATTTTTGGATATAAAACTAGACAATTTAGATAGCATAAGCATATGTTCCTCAATTTAACCTTTATCCTAACAATTATCGAAGATTTTATAAACACATTTATTTATTTATTTATTAGGAACACCAGCATTTGTTTACACTGTTACTTACACCAACTTAAAATAACATCAATTTATTGCTTAGTGTAACATATTTTAAAGGTGAACACCACATGCATATACATATTAGCGTTAATTAAAATAATTTCTTCTGTTTCTTTTTAAAAACACATTATTAAATCATTTATAGATATCATGTACCAGTTCAAAATATAAATCGTTGCCAAATCACCTACTCTAACTCCAAGTAGTACCCTTACATAACAATGAAGATCCGATATATCCCCAAAGACCTGAATCCCAAGAGCAATCCCAATTCTCAATGATAAAGACAATCAGGACAAGATTAAAACGTAAATGAATGTTTATTTATCAGAGGTAGTTATTTTAATAGACGTTTTCATGTAAAGGCGGTCGTACAGCTTAATTCTTATTACAGGCGCAAGGGGAGTCCACAAAAGGTTTGCAACCGGTCTCATTAAGAATGCTGAGGGGTGCCTTTTGTTTGCTGGGCATCGGACATCTCTTGGCTGGTAAGTCGACATTAAAAAGACGGGCTTAAAAATGTCTTTAATAAAACTTGGGAAGTACTTATGAGCAGTTGACAGTTATATTAAGCTGATGAAGCAATTGACGATGAAAATTTGACAAGGGTTGGCAGTTGCAGGATGATATGACGGCAGATTAAATTCGAATTATTTGATGCAACTTTATTAAATTCTTTTTCATTTATCAATAATGATTGTTGCATTTTCAAAATATTGAAGCCAACTTCGCGATATAAAAGAAAATATAACGTTTCATTTCAAAATGCATTAAAGCTTTATTTTTTTTGCGTAGGATAACTAATTATGCTCCGAAGTAAACATAAAATGGACACATTTTACATGTCATAGGTATCCAATGTGTAATTAGGTACTTCATTACTTATAAACTTAAACAGAATTGACTAAATATTTTTTTTTAAATGTCCATGGTTATTGACGTTATTAGAATAAACAATCTCGGGATTTACACCATGTCTCAAAAATAAAAGGTACATGGTGTAAATCCCAACATAGTTCATTCTAAGAATTGACTCAAGTATTTACACCATGTGTCAAAAATAGAAAGGTACATGGTGTAAATCCCAACATAGTTTATTCTAAGTAGAATTAGAATTGACTCAAGCCTAGAGATTTACCTAACAATATTTCACAACGGCTCTAAGCTTAAATGTTTGAAAAAAAAACTTCTACAGATAAAAAATTACCATTCCTGACACTTTTACTTACGTATTATTAATTTACAATTATTACTTCAGCTATAGCTCTCGGCGTGGAGATTCAGGTATACCGTCAATCGAAGAAACAAGTGCTGACAACAATAACGTCAGAACAAAAGCGTCCAAGAGAGAGTATATTCGTTAAAACCAAGAAAACCATCAAGCGACTCTACAGACGAGTGTCGAGAGCTATATGCAGACTGGTGGATAGAGCTTTAGGTCCTGCATTGCATTGAGGATATCAATAATAAGTAGTATAGAATTAGTAATTTTGTAGATTTTCAAGTATACCTTTAAACTTTAGCATTGCTTTGTATTTAATTTAAGAGCGCGTAGTCTGCACACTAGCGCCGCCATTGGAAAGAAAATCATAGTGCTTAAATAAAGACGAAATTGTGAATTATCTTTCTGTAGCGCACTCCGAAAAAGTGGCCACTTTTAACAATAAAACTCCATTAAACTAAACAACAGGATAGAAAATATTGTTTAAGCGATAAAAAGTACCACAAAGCTTCTGTTTCAAGTGTTGTTAGCGACAACCCACACTATGAGATTGATGAGAAAACATTTTTTCAACCCCCCTTTACATATAGGGGAGTATTTTTAGATTTTTTGGTTATACCACTTTTTTGGAGTAATTAATATACACATTCATGCAAAATTACAGCTTTCTAGTACTTAGGACCTCTGAACTGACCGTAAATAAACCTAATAAAAATATATTTGGATGTTGTTATTGATATTCTGTGTGATGTTCATTGCGAAAATGGCATTTATTTTGAAATCCTACAGACATGATTCAAACCGAAACTGAAACTGGGGTTCAAATTTTATATGGAAATATAATACGGGAACAGAAACGAGAACGGGAACGGGAACGAACAGGAACGGAATATGGATATCGCTACTAATATTATAAGTGTGAAAATTTGAATATTTGTTACTTAACCACGCAAAAACGCCTGAATGGATTTGGAAAGGCACACAGATACTTTAAAGCCTGGATTAAAACATAGGGTTCTTTTTATCCTGGTCGAAGGCCTCCGAGGGATTTTCCAAATGTCCACACAGACGAAGCCGCGGGCGAAAGCTAGTCTATATTTAAAATTATTTACTTTAGTGAATACAGCTTCTTTTAAAACTACATTACTTACAAATCGCACAGACCAGTCTTTATAATACTGTGCTAATTGTAGGCCAAAGGCCTTAGCACAAATTTAAAACACTGTTCAACAAGTGTTTAACTTAGACACTGTTTAAATGTATTGCTGTCACCTTTTTGACAATATTGTTCAAACAACGAGACGGCATCATATTTAAACAGCGTCTAAATTAAATAGTGTTTTAAAATCAATTATTGTAGCATTACATCGCATGTGAATTAAATCACACGAACGATTTCAAACGAAATATTCAAAAAATAGAGGTCCAGGAGTCTACATTTCACGAAACTCACCTTCAACAATATACATGTCTGAAGGGCAGCGATATATTATTTCACCGATACGCAACACACCTGAAAATCCATTGTATTACAAAAGTCATCTCCGAAATTCATCAGAAAACTTTTTTAATTACGCTTTCAACCTCCTCACCTCATTATCTTTCGAAACGTTAATCCTACGGCAGATTCAAATTGAAAAGATTTAAAAATAAAATTCATTATAACCTCAAATTGTTACGGACCCGTGTAATCCCCCATTTAACTTTATGTCTTATTAAATCCTCATTTGGGGTCACTCGAACAAACAGAAAACCGTAATTTGTCTGTCCATTGAGGAGACCCCAATAAAATAAATGCCCTATTAGAATAGAGACATTGTATGTTGGTAATACTGCTTTTGTGTCACACCGCTACTTAAATAGTAGTTCCTCATACTTATATCATACAACCTTACCATTAAGTAATTGCTCTAGGGTTGCCAATTTTTTTTTACAAGAAATAGAGTATATTTAGATCTGACAATGAAAATAAACAGTATTTTCTCTTACTACCAGTGATGCTGTTAGCAGTATTTTGTATACTTTATTTTTGATCAACATTAAAGAGTATGAATTAGTGAAAAACTGTATATTACTGTTTTTAACAGTATGGTTGGGAACCCTATATTGCTCTAAGAAATTTTTGCAGCAGTTGTATTTTTCAATTTTAAGATCACTAATGTGTTTTCTCCAGAATTTCAGGTTTAACAAGGGGTGTTGCTCAACGTTTTTCAATTTTTAATAAAAGAATAAATATTTGACAACGTCACATTGCTCCGATTCCAAAGTAAGTAGCTAAAGCACTTGTGTTAGGGAAATCAGAAACAACGGTGGTATCACAAACACCCAGACCCGAGCTAATATAGAAAAGTTCGTTTTCTAAATTGACCCAGCTGGGAATCGGACCCGGTACCTCAGAGATGGCGACAACTTGAAAACCGGTGTACAAAGCCACTCGACCACGGAGGTTTTTATTTTGTAACAACATGTGTAGAATAATGTAATTCAACATTGAAGAGATGCTTACACAAAAGTTAGACCTTACAATTTATACACTATTACTATTTTAGACGACTTAAAGTTGATTAATTTGCTTTTTAGAAGGATAAAGAAGTACGAGTATTTCAGAATTTACTACTCATTATTCGCAATGACAGTGTTTCGGCAATACAAGAAACTCGGTTCATTTAATTAGCGGCAAATCGGACTAATAAACTTAATCCGCAGTGACATTGAAGCAGCTTTGTTATATGTATGTATATTACAAGCGGACCCGACAGACGTTGTCCTGTCTTAAGTATGAATATTGTATTCGAATTGGTATAATTAATAAAAACAACTTAAATTCATAGTGAAATCAATTGTACGCTCAATACTTACTGAAAATATGATATTCCATCTTTTTTTCACTTTTTTCAAGTTGTTTTTGCATAAATTCACAGCACACGCCGGGGCGGTCAAATGACTATACTGAGATTGATCTAATGCTCACTTTCGATTGGAGCATTCTTTCGCGGCGTTACTTTTAGTGCACTTACGTAACATTTAGGATTTATTATAATCGAAGGCTAGATCTTACGAAAAAAACGAAAAGTTGCCTACCGGTATAGCTATTGTCGAAATATGGTAACCTATTTCCATTATTGCATGACCAGAAAGTTAACGCAGTAAAATCAACCGTAAAATGTTCGGTGCTAAAGTTACTAAAGTGGACAACACTACCCGTTAACAGCACGTATTTACAGAGCGTGGATGTTCCAATTAAATTTATTATTAAAATTACACGACTATTGTTTGGCGAAGCGAAATCCAAATATATTGACGCCGCTGCAGCTGCCAGACCGTAGTTAGTTCGCAACTTGCCTCGTCCGGATACGGGTTAAGTCATAGCCGATAGTTGCTTAAATTTATAATTACACGAAAAAAGAGCTCAACATCATATGAATTATTTCAATAAATTACTCTTACGATAGTGATCACTTGTTTTTGTTTGCTGTTATACTAATGCACCGCATTCACATTATTTAAGAATATGTGTGCAAAACTATGAATTTTAATTAGAGGTTGTCAACTTATCATTTACAACGTCAGGACGTACACATGACGGCACCTCAGACTATACATGTTGACCTTAAGACCGCCTCTATGTCTTGCGTAATAAAAGCTGTTTTTGCATTTTAACTGTATAACCTGACGTGCTGTTGTATGTACCCTGTAGATTAAATTTAGAAAAATTGCTACAAGTACATCGTTATTTTAAAATTGGTGATTAAGTATAGTATTTACCGTGCGTATGAACTGAATTATAAACATTTTTGACAGAGTTGTGTGCTCACTATATTTCGAAACGAAATAGAAATATAAATATAATATTATAATATTTATTTACCACAAACATGGTTCATTTGATGTTCAAATAGTATAAATAAATTTCTCATATTTGACCCATAATAAAGACACGATGTTTAAAACATTGTCAATTGACTAGTGGAAACGCACGGTTACTGCTTCTGCTATACTATTCTCTTAAGTTACAGTTGTTTTATCTCACGAGTGATATTATAGATGTCTTCGACAAACAATGCGGAGATTCCAAAAAGATATATTTTGATCAATTCCAAAACGATTTCTGTAAAGCTAATCAGTAAAAATTTAAAGTACTACGCGTTCACTTCATCATTGCCACTACTTCCCGGCCCGCTTCGTCATACCGCACCCCCTGCGTCGCCTTTCTGGTACGGAAAGCTTAATTTTTAATTCTGTTGATTTAATCATTACGTTCGTTTTTTGTGTTGTTATAATGATTAAAAGAGTAAAGTTCCTACACAATGGCGAACCTAACTTTTATATAAATCAATGACACTCTTTAAACAAGAAAAAGATGAAAAACAGTTGAAAAACATGATTACTTTTCTGTCTACAGTAGCGTTAGCTATGACGTAATAACGGTCATCGACGGCAATCACGAAGTGAACGCGTAGTAAATATACTCGCATCTTCCAACTTGCACCACAAAGCAACATCTGGACTTTACGTAGGGCCGAATGTTTCAAAATTTAAAGTTTATTGGCGACCCGGACGCCCGGACGGTACGGCCGTATATTGTAGTATTGGTGATTTGCTTTATTATCTTTATACAAACAAGGTGAATTTTTATCGTTTTGCGTTGTTATAATCGTCACCAGAAAATTTATCACCTAGAAAAGGAATTAAGAGGCTGACATGAGCCAACTAGCGCCGCCAGTCGATTTTATTTTATTTATTCTAAATAAGCCCAATTTCTTTTAAAAGAAATCAGTCAAGGTATTGTTAATAACGTCTAATATTTATTGAATAACTTTACACAGTTTGAAAAGGCATTCAAACAGTTTAAAACGCGATTTTGTTAAAAGAGGCCTCTGTAAACTATTGCACGCATTTTGTAATGTTGTAACGTTACTCAATAAACATTAGACGTCATTCACAAGACCTTGTCTGATTCGTTTTTTAAGAAATTTGGCTAGATTGTGCATAGACCACAGAGCAAGACCACTCATTAAGAAGAAGAAGAAGTAGAATAAATAATACAAAATCGACTGGCGGCGCTAGTTGGCTCATGTCAGCCCCTTAAGTCTGTGTTTTTTTAGGGAGACATGATGACAACTTTATCTGTCAAACTTAAAATTGTTATCTCAAGAAAAAAAAAAAAAAAAAAAAACAATAAATAAATGCATAAACATTAATAATAGCAAAACAAAACCTAATACTATTCTATATAATTATAATAGAATGATTTTGTTTTGATGAAATTGAACATTTCAAAAAGCTGATAAAGTAAAGAAAGTATATTTTATGTTTACTTAATTAAAACAAGCGACTCCACGGCGTTCCATGTGTGTCGCTCGTCGAGCGGTCGAATGTACTCACTCCGTCCTATCTTACTTTGTTTACCGTCCCGTGCCTTCGTTCCGCAGTATGCGGACTAACATCAGTGTAGGGAGGGTAGCAAAAAATGTGACCGTGCGTAAATGCGACGATTGTATTGTGCTCCAGAATAAAAATAACTGAGATGAAATGTTGCATGCAGTTTTGGTTTTTGGTTTTAGTAACTATCTACTGTGTGACAGTGATAATGACCATGTAAGTTTAAGTTTAAAATGATGTTTGATTTGGATAACAACACAATATTAATATTTGACACCATAGAAGCTTGCCATTAGGTGTGTTTTTGTTTCTTTCTTTTTTTATATGGTCTTTTATTATTTTTACTGTAGCTGCGCTGCGCAGAATATAATAATATTAAGTATGTATAGTTTTTTAAGTTCTCATTTTAAGTGAACACATGTTCGTATGAGAAATAAAGATTCTTTAAACTCAAGTATGCTTGGAAATTCGAACATTATTCGACAACCTTCTTTGTGCTAAATCAGAGTAGGAACGGATCGACGTAGGAAGGGATTTCTAAACTAAGTGGATTAATTAAGCATTGAAGTAAAGCCTCGTCTTATTCGTATTACATACAAAGGATAGTTTGATAATGAACTAAATCTCGTTTTGAGCAAATTAATACTTACTTTGTTGGTAAATAAATTGGGCGTGGCCAAGTGTGAGCGAATTGCGTTGAAAGGAAAAATGTGTTACGTAACTTTAAATTCAAATCAAAAGACTATTAATAGTATTTGTAGGGTGCAAACTGGTAACTCGACAGAAAGTCATGGCGGTAGTAAAATGATTTTTGTAGACGAATTTAACGAGGTAAATTTATTTTTAATTCGAGGTATCGATTTATTTTTAATTCGAGGTATCTAAAATATTGAATGAAGCGTACTTAAATACTATGTGGGCGACAGGCTGAGGGCGCCCACAAATATTAAAAATAAACGACATTAAAATTATTAAGCGATCAAATTTTTATTCTTATTTACAACTTTCCGGCACACATTATATTTTATTTTATTTAAAAAGTGCTATTTTTTAACCTAACCTAACCTTATTGTTTTAGCTCAAAACCGTATAGTAACTTACTCGGTATAATAGTCGGCCCCTCAACCCGCTAAGTTATTTTGTCGCAAATATAATTAATCATATATTTATAAAGGGATATTATTATTGAATTTAGATTTTTCGCATTCATAATGCTTTTTTTATATTAAGATAAATAATATTAGAAAATATACTAGAAAAAATCGACTCACCCGTAGCGTCTGAGGTGCTACGGGTGAGTCGATTTTTTCTAATATTATTTATCGGGATATTATTAATTTGACCACGACCATAATCTGTAAAATAATTATTATAGAAGGAGTTTTGGCTTTCTCATAAGTTACATACATAGGTTACCACAAAAAAAACCAAGCCGCAGAAACTGCTGTAACTGTGACCGAACCTCTAATTTGTAATTCAAGATTCATTGACCATAACAGCCTATTGTTTCACGCCGTTACTCAAACTCTAAAGGGCGAAATTTGACGCCATCATTGTTACAAATTATATATTCAACACTCCTTCAGACGTCATTTTGACGATCCCAGATCACATGGATCACGTTGTTTCATAATATGGTATTAGTTACTGCGAAAAAAAAACCGGCCAAGTGCGAGTCGGACTCACGCACGAAGAGTTCCATACCATTATCTATAAAAACGGGGGAAAAAAACATGTCTGTTGTATGGGAGCCCCCCTTAAATATTTGTTTTATTTTATTTTAATTCTTTATTTTTAAAGTGAATATTTAACTAAATATTCTGTAAATATTTCAAGCGTCCACCTGTTGCCGTTATCAATATCGAGCAAAAAGAGCAAAAAAAATCACGTTTGTTGTATGGGTTTTTTAGTATTTGTTGTTATAGAGGCAACAGAAATACATCATCTGAAAAACTTCCGTTTAACTGTCTAACTATCACGGTTCATAAGATGCAGCCTGGTAACAGACGGACAGACGGACGGACAGCGGAGTCTTAGCAATAGGGTCCCGTTTTACCCTTTGAATACGGAACCCTAAAAATTATAAGTGTAATTAAGCGCTATTTTGTAAATTAAGTTTGAAATACTGTACCCACCACGATTTTATTTAACTACTTGTAAATAAAACAGAAAAATGTAAATAAAAATAAATTACCTACTAGTGGGTGCTAGTGGCTCTGTAGAAAAAAGTTTCAGATATTTTGGTTGGATGGAAGAATTAAAAAGAAACAGATAAAAAGTTAAAGCTAATGTTAAGTTTAATTAGTACCGAAATTGATTACGCTTGTGCTACTCTATATCTTGTTTTAATCACGTAGAATTGGCTACATCTAGTTGTATCCAGCACAAAGCAGGCTAGACCTAGTTTTAACCAACAGCTACAGGCTACACCTAGTTTTACCCGAATAGAACAAGGTGTAGCCACACTTCGGGTATTATTCGTAACACATAGACCACAGAGCAAGCCAAGTTAAGGTTGAAGATGTATGACATTATGTTACGACATTAAAATAATCTCTAAAATAGTTTAAGTAAGTGATGTTAATTGCTAGTTTTAGTTAATTTCAAGTCGGCAGGAAGTACTCGAGCATATTAACATCAATAATTGTAGAACCATTCACCAACAGAATAACTTTAATAACAAGGCAGGAACGAACTATACCTATTCCTACGAATCAAGTAAATACATAAGTCAACAAATTTATACTTCGCTCGAGTGTTCAATAATTACTTAATCACCTGTTTTCAATTACTTTACCTTTAGATATAGTGATAATAATAATTTTAGTTATTTTTTAATCATTAAAAAAAAAAGACTATTAAAATGACAACATAGGCGGATTTGAATTTGCGCCGTTTGGCAATCAGGGCCAAGTGCCTCGAAATTATCATCATATTAGCCACTTTTAATGTCCCCATTGCTCGGGCACAAAGTAACTTAGACTACAACCTTTGAACTCCTGGCCAAATGCTCGGGATTATACATTTTAGGACACCCATCCAATGACTGATCCTAATGAAAATCGCTTTACCGCCCCAATCGCTGGCACTACGCCATCAAGCTCCTTGAAATACGCGCTGTGAATCATGCTTAAGTTATTTTTTTCTCTAACACCCGTTTGCACCAAACTTAAAAATCATCTAAGTCTTTTCCTAACTTTAACTCGACCAAGATAAAAAGGCGAATGACAGCTGTATGAAGTCTAGGACACCGTTTTGATTTGGTCGAGTTGTAGTTAGGAAAAGACTTAGGCGATTCTTAAGTTTAGTGCAAATAGTGCGGGTGTTAGTTTTGCTCGAGTAGGCGTAGCGTTGGTTCCGCTATTTCTGGACAAACAGTTCGCAAGTTTTTAGTTTATGTTTTAGACATTGTTCGCTCGCTAGATTAAACATTCCAGCCAAGTGTCCGGCTGTTCGTACGGTCCGGTCGTATCCAATTACGGCGTCCGCCGGAGTTGATACGATGGGAATTAGCACTGAAATTGACCCAAAATAGAACGAGAGTGATACTGCTTTCGATACAATTTCGGTGATTGAAAGCATCAACAAGAAATAACTAGGTCGCTTGGTATAAACACGTATTGGCTTTAAAATACAACAGTTGAAATTTTGGTGTACTTGTCAATCATTTAGCATTCAGTGAGTAAGACCACAAGTACATTTAGATAGGTGAGTTTATCAGATCATTAAAATAATTTGTTATTTTGACTTTATAAGCGTGTTCCTAAACATTAGTTGCATTCCAGCAGACTAATCGCTAATATCTACAGTTCTTAAGCCAGGATACCAAGACAGTATCAGTAAGCTAGCAAACTAGTAACTCTGGCTGCATGTAAACAGAACTGGCTTCATCTCTAGGCTAGTAAGCGAGAAAGCCATGTTCCAAACTAGAACAGAAAGAGAGCAAGCATATTCCAAGCCAGGAAAGAAAGCCAGGGCAGCACTGGCATGCTGGCTTACTCATACTGTCTTGGTATTCTGGCTTGAAAACTATATACATTAGCGATTAGTCTGCTGGAATGCAACTAATGTTTAGGAACACGTCTGTACGACGACATATCTCATGCAATTCGGACATTACTCATCGAACACCATACATTTTATTTAACTATGGAAGGCAATAAAAATAACATTACTAAAAATAACTAGGGAAAGTTATTCGGTGGTAATCGATGACTTAGCGATTAGTCTGCTGGAATGCACCCATTTTTCCAATATATGTATATTAATTTGAATAATAATACTTTTTGTAAATGTTTCGCTAGTGAGAATGCAACTCAAGGTGTTCCCGAGTAATGAATGTCATTTGAATGCCAGATTTAAATGGCATTTTAATAATATGTACAAAACTATCAATAAATAAAGGTTTTTTTTCTTGTAATGTATTTAGGAATGAGGGAGGTCATTATCTACATCCATTAATATTGCTTAGAACGCGGGCCTACCGCTACCAACTTACCTTCCATATTAATTTCATTTTTACTCCAAAAAAGCCGCACTTATCATTTTAACGATTCGCAAAGCCTATATTCAAATGAATTGGATTCCTCAATTCATCAAATAGAGTCAGCAAAATTACATAATCGTGCTATATTAACGTCACACAATTGAATTGATGGGTCGTAAATACAGACTGCAAAGTCTTTTGTGTAATTAATTCTAAGTGTAGGTACCTGTGTTCACTCTTGATGATTAATTTGTTTGTGACTGTACCCACCGATTTGTATTCGGGAGTTTGCTAACGATGAGTTATACGGATTCAGACAATTGCTGTGAATTTTAATCTAAAAGCTTTATTTTGATTTATTAGTCTTTGATTTACAACAGTCATTTGTTTCTTTAGTTTAATAGTTGATCAAATCTCCAATCTTCTCGTTTGAACTACCAATTTACTTATGCATTAGTTCATGTTATAATCCGAGCGTGATGAGAATGTGATGGAACTATGTCAAAGTAAATTGAAAATTGACTATTTAGTTTATTTTAATTTAGTTAATCAACTAATTGTTTACTTTTTATCTTACTTGAAGTTGCTGCAACAAAAGTTCCCTCACTCGGATGCGTAACACCGTGTTTTTGGATTTCCTTGTCGGCCGGCGTACCGTGCGCGTCTCAGTTTGACAGGGTTCCATCCTATTCTCATTGCGCGCAATTAGCACCTCGTTCGAATGATTTTGTTCAACACGAAACAATTTGTTCCCACCAGGATTAGAACCCGGGACCTTTAGTTAGGATTTCAATGCACTAAGCCGCCATCAAATAGTGATCAGCAAAAAAATATTTTTAGAAAAACATTTAATTTTCATTTTTAAGAGATCTCTGTTATAACGTCGCAGCATGACAAGTCAGCGAGAAACGGTTTTTTTAATCGGCTGTCCGCGTAATTTACGATCTCGTTAATGCGAACAAGTCTCAAGTTCGATTCCTCGCAAAGATTAATTGTTCACATCGACCACCATTGTTCCAGTTGTTTTCGACGCTTTTCGACCCTTTTATGAAATTCGCGAACCATTGTTTTGGTCCCGGTTTTATAAAAAAGTTTAAAAAAAGTTCTTACTAAACTGGCGAGTGAAAACCGCAGCTGTGAAATTACATAATGCTCGATTTTGGTCTGTAATACGACAGCATAAAGCTTTCACTTTGAAATTAACAACAGTTTTGAACTTCATAAATAAAGTTGCACTCTAAATAACGAGGTCACGAGGTTTTTTCGTTTTCTGTCAGTCATTTAAAACTTTCATTAGTGAATTCGTGCGCGCTAAAATTTCCACTTTATTTTTCTTGAAGTTGTTTAATTAAATCAGGTTTGAGTTGTGTTGTGCAAAACGCAACAACAGAACAACATCCACAGAAATTAGTTTCCACACTTTCGACCCATTTTAAAATTAACGCTCGAAATTGTTAATTTTGTTTTAAACTTAATTAGGGTAAGTTGGAGTCGAAAGAAGTTACAAGATTAATGTTGGAGCAGTCACTGGTAAGTTTTACGTTTTTCAATTAGTTACTCCTTTGTGAAGTTTACTTGATAATTATTTTAATTCAAAAGTTTCTAACGATCGAGGTGAAGCAATTGTCTCCTAAGCAAAGTCGGAACGTAGAATTGAAAAAACCAAGAAAGTTGAAAGACCACTAAGTTTCCATTTCAGTTATCCTATTTAGTAAATAATAAATAAATAAATAAATGCTTGGACAATTTCACACAGCGCCATCTAGCTCCAAACTAAGCAAAGCTTGTAATATGTGTGTTAGACAACTAATATACTACTCATATACTTTTTAAATATATACTTATTATACATAGTAACACCCAGAGGCGTCACAGAAATTAAAACTCATCATTTCAATTTCTGCCCGGCCGGTAATCGAAGCCGGGACCTCTTGCGTGGTAGACCGGCATGTTGACCAATGCACCACTCAGGTAGTGCTTTTCATCAGCATAGAGGATTTTTTCAGCCCAAATACCAGGCTAACGGTTCGGCCACAGCCCGCCGCGGCGGGTGGCGCGGTAAGCGAATTCTGTAATCACTGAGCGGTCGTGACGACGAGCTGAGAGGCCGACACCGAGATATAGCGCGCAGTGAACTGAATTCGCTTGCCGCGCCGCCCACCGCGGTGGGCTGTGGCCTGTGGCCGAGCTGTAACTCGTGAAGCTCATCAACCGGGGGTCAAATAATAATACCTACCTATATTACTTCTAACTATTGTGTGTGCGGTGATTTAGTGTGCCAGGGAGCGTTACTCGAGCTGTAAATAAAATTTAAGTCAGTCATATCTTCTGAGGGGAAAAAAACAAAAGGCTGAGGTGACTTCTTTATTAAGACCAACAAGTCATGTCCTTGTTTGTTACCTTATAAAAAAAATAAGAACAACCATTTTTCATGTTGTTTAGTAAAAGGAAGAATGGAATGAAAACAGGTAAGTGGTCTAAACAAATTTCCATGGGGCGGCGAGTTCGCGGACGTATAAGATGTCCAATTTGTTAGGCAGCCCCCGTCACGGACGGACAGATTGCGCCTATGGGAAATACGATGGATCACACTTAAAATACAGGATCAAGTGCGAACCACAAACGGGAAAAGCGACAAGAATTAAAAAACTAAATTATTTTTATCAAAGTGGGTATTACACGTGTCATGATTCTATTTTTTATTAACATATTTTTTTTTTTGTTTTTTCTTTCTTTGTCTATTTGTTTGTCCACGATTTTTGCGAACGATTTTATACTAGCTTCCCGATGAGCTAGAGACTTCAAACTTTGAACATAGGTCAGAACTGAAAGAAGGCCACAGGAACTTTGTAATAAAACCATACAACTCCATCGAGTTTGGGTTCGTTAGAATTATCTTGAGATGTACTCTGACGGGAGATGAGGTCGAGGGTCTGATGATTAATCCGGAAGAAGGCTACGCAGAAACTCAGTATTGAAACCATGCAACCCCATCGAGTTTGAGCTCGTTTGGTTCGTCTTGTCTTAGGAAAAAGTTTCCAGGGTCTGATGATGGATCCGGAAGAAGGCCACAGGAACTCTATAATATAACCATGCTACCCCGTCGAGTTTGGGCTCGTTTGAATCGTCTTGACGAATCCTTTGTTGGGAAATAATGTCCAGGGTCTGATGAAATTTTGCATACACTTTTTCAGGAGTACAGAAAAGGACATTAGATAGCTTTCATCCAGAAAAAAAGTATTGTTCCCGAGAGATAGAAAACATACGGTCCACGCAGACGAAGTCACGGGCGGTCGCTAGTAGTGACTAAAAGTGCATTATCGCCACAAAAATTCAGTCACCTATAAACGACCTAACTAACACTGTTTACAATGGTATTCTTAAATATAATCTTCGTTAATTTCTGACAAAAATTTATGTTGCGCAATAAAATATACTATAAAGCACGTTGATAATCATCAAATTTGAATTAAAAAGGTAAAAAATACAAAAATGGCCAGTATCGGCAACAAATGATAGAATACATTTAGTAGCTCTTTGTTCCATCCCAAGTCAGGATGCTGGAAACCTATCCCTCATACTGCAGTACCGTCGTCCCGGGAATACCTGCCGGTTCCGGCCGTCATCTATATGTTAAACACGATTGTAATTTACAAAACACCGAAGGTCCGCCTCTCAAATCAGGATAAACGAATCCTGTATCGGTTTAGCGCCGTTTTTTGGAATCGAATCTTGGTGCGGAGAAATATTTTTTATGTTTGTAGGCCAGTTTATATAATAGTATGGTGCTAAAAGTATAAATTAAAGGGTAAAGTAATGGGTATATAATTTCTGTCAAAAACTAGGTAAATTTCTGGACGGAGACATTGCGTTTTAGAAAATAGTACTGATTTTTTTTAAATAATGTGATTGAAATATGCATTAGCCCTGGGACCCAATACAACGAATTCATAATTTGAATCATTCGATTCCAATGACTTTCTAAGAGCGTTACCGTGAAATGTACCCATAAATGACGCAAACTTAATCTATTTCGAGTGGAATTGCGTTTAAGTTTTCTTTAAATACTTACGAGTATGTGTCAAAATGAGGATCTAAATTACTTTATAGCTATTTTATAAATTTAAACTTACTTCATGATGATGAATGAAGTATTATCAAAATTATGCTCTCTGCTTTCGCAACAGGGGCCCTGTTTTTGAAATTATACGACGATCATTCGGCTGTCGAATGAAAATGAGACAGCCATGCACTCGAATGAAAATGAGTAGTAAAGAGCGCTCGACGCCAGCTCAATGATTTCAAAAATAGCCCCCCCCCCCCAGAGTTCTGAAAATCATACGCACTAAAGCCACTTATGGGATACCGATGAAACTCAATCAATAACAAGTGAATTTCTCTTATCTGTGAAGTGAAAAATGAGGTGCATCAAAAGTTAATTTGAGATTTACGCTTCCCTCTAAATCAAACTTCCAAAGTACACGATCGCTTCCTGATGCCAGAATCAGTTGATTTGAAGTTTTGTGCTCATCGTTACAGTAGGCTTAGTAATACAAATACAACGTCATTGCTTGAATATTCTGCTTTCCAATGTTTAAAGGCAAATCTTACATGGAGACCCTAATATCAAGCCATCCGAAATATCGATACACTCCGTAATTCGCATATATTAGAATACATACCAGTGAATTAATTTTAAGCTGTCAAAGTGTCCGCTTGCATCTCGGGCGCCATCACGGGAGAATTAATCAGACCCGCCGGGCGCACTAACGGCTCGAGTGAGCCGACCCTGCTACCGAGTGGGGCCATAAGGGAAGCTGGTGAAAAAGCTTGAGATTGACAAAAATATTTCATATTAGGATAGAGAGAATTATTATTTTTATTTGGAGAGGGGACGCCATCGAAGCCGGACGGGTGATCAGTCTCTCTAACCCAGTTTCTCAGATTCCCTGAAAACAGAGGAGGCGTTTGAGTTTGTAACTCAAATCACACCCACTAACGCGTAGCAATTACTAACAGCACGGGGTTACCGGATGCACTAACGCTCGGGTGGGCTAATTCTGCCGACGGGAGCATGAGGGAATTTGGTGAAAGAGCTTGATATTGACAAAACCTATTATACCTACCTACTAGTATTTTAGAATATACATACAAATTCACAAAATACATAAACGGTACCTGCGGAGAGTGGCTGCGATAGGGTGGAGCCACAAGGGAAACAGTTGAAAAAATTGAGATTGATTTTTTTTTATTATACTTAAAGAAGGTCGTACAACATAAGAGGCAATTCCCAAAAATCTCAATTTTTTATTCTATTACTCTCTTGTTAAGCCTCTTGTTTCAGGGCCCCGACTCCCAAGGCGCTGTAACACGAGTTAATGTGATCCGTCCCTCCTTAACGAAAGCTGAGAATTGTCGGACATGCTAATGACTCGCATCGACTCCACGACGTATCGACCCTGCGTAAGAACATCTATATGAGATATGAGTGTCTACAATACATTCATTCGATAGGTAGCCGTATGTATGTACTTCACTAGGATTTCTAGATTCTACTCGTAATGGAGTGCACTAAATAGACAACTTAAGATAAACAATGTATTAGAAAAAAATCTAGAAAACATCGAGACAGCCGTAGCAGCTGCTACGGGACCCGTCTAAGGTGTTACGGGTGACTCGAATTTTTCTAATACATTATTTATCTTAAGCTGTCTATTTAGTGCACTCCCTAACGAGTAGAATCTAAATCCTAGTGGAGTACATACGACGGCTACCGAACGAATAAAGTATTGTAGACTCAGAAGGGTCCCGTCTGAGGTGCTACGGCTGAGTCGATTTTTTCTAGTATTTTTTCTAATACATTAATTAATTAATATAAGAATAGCATTGTGAATGCTAAAAATATAAATTTAATAGACAACTAATACAATAATTGTATGTAACTATGAACACCAGACACCTGGCTATTCTCATAAATGTAGAGCTAATATCGAATCTAAATGGTGTGCGAGAACATGAGAGTCAAGCTCTCCACAGATAGTGGTTACGAAGGGCAATACACCTATGCTTATGAATCTAGTTATAATAAATGTATAATTGATGACTGCGGGAGCAGCTCACAGCTCACCTATGACAAGTGAGTTTCTCAACGTTAGTTTGCGACAGTGGTCAGCGACTGTTGCTCAGTCACCGACACGCGGCTGACCACCAGACGGCCGCCGAAGCGTCACAACTGTCGACGACAAACGGTGACATGCCAAATCGAGCATTCATCGTCTTGGCCAATGATTATCTTTCATCCATTCACTGGTACAGGGTTTTAATACGAAAAACTCGCCAACCTTAATTATTATTTATATCAGATTTCTACAATAATAGTAAACCAATAAGCATGGGTCGAAATTAACTTGTAGCCTAACAGGCGAAAAATACCTAGTAACCAGTGGCGAGGGATAAAATTATGGCGAAGGTAAGCCGTTCTACAAAAATGTTATGATCTGCATAGTAGATCGGTGGGGTGGGATTTGTAAAAGGTAAGCTGATGGGAATGGTTTGTATGGACCTTTATTTTGTGGTATATGGGTACTATAGAGGTGGCAGGTGCAGATCTCCACTCACTAAAATACATTTTATGATATGTATAAACTGAAGAAAAAAAGCTAATGAGAGAAATTCATCCGTTTAAGTCAATCAAAAATGCACAATGTATGTTATTTTGTAATTTGTCATTCCAAATTATATTTTAACATGTAAGAACAATATAAGTTGTTCATATAAGAACAATTACCTGCGTATTAAAAACCTATCCTACTTAGTAGTCGGATAAAAAATCCAGTTCACTTAAAGGGATTAAATAACAAGAGCCCATTTCGAGTAACCCTTAAAAGTCTTTCCACGAAAGTATTCCATAAATTATACAATCAATATCGCATTAAAAAATCAACGTTATTCATCTTTTAAAATTCAGGCCACCGACCGTTAGTTTACAGCCGATTTTTTACGTGAATATAAAATATTCCCGTCGCCATGACGGCCGCTGTAAAGAGAGGCAATAAAACGTTTATTCCCGACGTCGAATTTAATATTTCACTCACATTTCTTCAACGAAAATCTATTTCTCAATTCAGAATTAGAAGTCTTAAATACAAGCAAAATAAGACGACGAAACATTGCCTTCGTTTTTAGCTCGGAAGAAATACCACTTCAGTATTGAAGCTTAAAAAAAGGTAATCGAAATGTAATTTTTAATGTAGACATGTATTTCACGCTGTGAAATGTTTGTGAAAAAAGTGATCTAAGTTTTCATTAGAATAAATGTTAACTTTAATACGCATTTTACCGCTGTACTTTACCGTTACTGCTTTTTAACAGTATCAGGTTCAGTGGTTCAGGCTGTGATTATTTATGTGTCGGTTCAGGATAAGTCCGAATAAACTTACTTACAGATTTTTTCACAAGAAATTCTGTTCGTATTTAAATAAAACCCAGAAGCTAGTTCTAACTGGAACTTGCACCTACTGTTTTTTGTTTGATCGTAGACCATTTTTTATAAGAAAATAAAATACTAAATAATATACTAGAAAAAATAGGACTCGCACCAGATCATGTTCTCGGACGGGAATCAAACCCGCGACCTTTGGATATCCGGTCCAATGCTCTGACCGCTGAGCTACCGAGTGACTCGGTAGCTCAGCGGTCAGAGCATTGGAGTGACCGAGTGACTCGGTAGCTCAGCGGTCAGAGCATTGGACCGGATATCCAAAGGTCGCGGGTTCGATTCCCGTCCGAGAACATGATCTGGTGCGAGTCCTATTTTTTCTAGTATATTATTTAGTATTATATAAAAATAGCATTGTGAATGCTTAAATCTCAAAATTTCAAATAGAAAATAAAATCTTATTATCTTCCTAAATAATGATAATTACCAGTACCTGTCTTAAAAAACGTCTTAGACTAAGAATAATAACAACGGCACTCGGTGATCTCATACTTAACATTAGAACTTTGTTTTCATTTTATTTTTGTCTCCGACAAAGTATAAGTTCTATTTAATAAACAAATATAATCAAACATCAAACCAAACTTGTAAAAAGCATTCCTAAACCGCTAACCGTTCTTAAAATTCACACCAAATGTTACTTTACGACCTCACGACTTACGTAAAAAAAGAATATATTTCGGTGTGACGTGCAATGTAAAGTAAAGCAATAAACCGCTTATTCCCAACATTCGGCTTAATATTTCACATATATTTCGACAATAAAGCCGCGACCCATGTTTGCTACCCCTGGCCTCGTAATGGCGAGTGGCAGGGGTGCATTATTTCGTTATCCCTTAAGAAAAAGAAAACTTGTGGGTGTAAATTGGACGGAATTGATACGAGACACCTTAACGCCTTTAGCTGGTGTCGAATAAATATACTGTGACAAAATTCGAATGCGGAATAAACAAATCATTACGCTATTCGAGCAGAAATGTTGTTGGGGGAGGTGATGTTTTGTGTTCTTTTTTTGTGGATGAGTTGTGTGTACCAGATGTAAAACTGTGTAACTGCGTAGACATTTACGATCCTATATAGACACAATAAATACTCTACTTACAGACAAAATTTGCAGCAGTGAAAGTTACGAGAATCTACTTACGATTTCATTAAACTATATTCTAACTCCATAGGCCAAAGTATGTTAGTTTAACTTAGTTTAACTAAACATACCTAAATAGGTATGTTTGTAGAAACTTATCGTAGTGGCCCCGCCAAGACGACCAAGCGAAGCGCAAGGGCACTACATACCTTTTCTCGAAGCACTTCCTCATTTGAACCCTCATAACTCGGGTTTGGATTATACCAGATAAATAAAATTCTCGGGAGATAATGTCAACAGTCGACTTATTATTCATATAAAGTTTCAATTGTTAGGGTACTTCCTAAAGTTCTAGAAAGCTGAAATTGGGTATACTGTAAGCTAGTATTAGTACACAAACAACAAAAAATCCTAAAACTTGAAACTTTTATCCCCCAATGGAAGTTTGTATGAGTCTTCCGCAAATTTTGATACTAGAGGTCTAAAAATTTATAGGGCTTGTAGAGTTAGAAGCTTGGCCACATGAGGTCTGATAACTTTTTGACAGTGCGAGCCATATGGTGTAGTCTTGGCAACATTTTACATGAAAATGTTTTAGTGGGATACACTTTTCTCAAAGACAAGACCGTATGCCGTTGAATTTCACATTGTGTATTCTGCATAAGCTTTTTTGTACAGAAACAAAATATTGGGAATCGTAAAAGTATAGCTGTCGGATATAATTATAAAATAGGTAATTATAACCATCACCTAATAAAAAATACTTATAATATTATAACAATAGTAACTTACCAAATATTCGAGAACCGGATAAACTAACTGCTTATATTTATTACTCTAACCGTGTCATTACACTACTGCAGTAACTATTTAGTCATCTGTGATTAACTTCTTCCAGAGCTTACGTAGGTAGCCCAGTATTTTTTCCAGAACTTTGGTAATAAATTGAATCAATTCCGAGACGAAGGCCAAGGAAGGCTTGAAGGCTAAAAAGTTGATTTTAAAGACGTAGTAACCAAAAGTCTGAAGGGTAAAAAACCTTTGAAGCTAAAAAACCCCAAAGCATTAGAGACTTAAAGAAATATTAAGTTAAATCCATCCTTTCCACTCCCAACGGTGTCGTTCTTAAGTGACAAATTCCCGGCGAAAGCTCAGGATTATTTCTAAGGGGGGGCAGGGGGAGGGTCCCATCAATCACTGTGAATTCGGTATGTTGTCGATAGATGTAAGTTATCTACTGTAGGTCTACGTATATCGACGGAGAATAATTGATTGTTCCACAGATAGTTCGCCGAGACCGGGTACAAGTTTAAATTGAATATGCGTTACGTAATGTGCCTTTGTTTCTTTTATCACAATGTTTTTGGGGAGGTTTAACCTCTTTCGATAGAAGAAAGGAATACTTTTTCCAGGAGTACCAACAGCGATTACATTCTCTTTGGGAGTACCAAACAAAAGAACATACAATAATCATGGAACATTATCTGATGTTCTTTTGTCTGGAAAGTGACAGATTGCTTGTCAACCGATCCGCAAAATGGTTTTTGTCACAGACTTAGAAAAATTTTCGCTGGTTTTTGTACAAACCACAAAAAAACTATTTTTTTAGCATCCATTCAAGACTCAATAATGAGGTTTTATGTAGGTCTTATGACCACGATCTTGTTTATACCAGCGACACTTTTTTTTAAAACATTGGCACTATTATTTATTCAAAGTAGGTTTTATCTAGTACTATTACGTAGTCTGTGTTTTTATGTTTATGTAAATAGTTCCCAATCCAAATATTTTTGTTGATAAATTACTTTCCGAGACGATCCGAGAAAAATTTCCACAAATACATCGGTAGTGAATTTTAACAGTAATTGGAAGAACATGAAAATCTAGTTCCCGATGCAATTGCGACCGCAATCCAGCTGGAAGGTTGCCTCAGGCGAACAGTTCGCGATGGCACTGGCAAAGATCTTGATAGAATGTTCTCCCATCCTACTCGCCAGTGCTTTCCAGCCAGACTAATGTTATTAAGAGGTTATGTGTAAGCGAAATTAATCTCAAAGTAGAAGTTAAAAATCTTTTTTTATTAACAAAAATAGTCTATTTATTTCTAGTATATTTCAACCGCCTTTGTGGTCTAGTGGTTTGCCCACACGTGTAAGACACAGGGGTCCCGGGTTCTATGAGGGTACATTTGTACTCGGTTTGGTTTGTTACCACCAACTTCAATGAATTTTGGCAAAGCGATAAATATCTCTTCCAATGATGATATGATGATGACATCATTATCAGCCGCTCAACTCCCACTGCTGGGTATAGGCTTCCCGCAAAGATCTTCACGAAAATCAGTCCTAAGTCCTTACCATGAGTTGATGCAAACTGTTTTCGCTATCGTAAACTAACGTTTTCTCTTTCACTCGCATTGACTGTGAGCAGTATCTTCGATAGTTTACGGTAGCGGAAACAGTTTGCATCAACTCATGGTATGGCTACTTATCAATATTTTCTATATTGTACAGTGTGTATAATAGAATTTGCTTATATATGGTAAGTATTTTTTATAAATAGTTAGTGGTGTTTAAAGTTACTTCTTACAATAATCATCCTCACCAGAGTCAAAGCATTTCTCACGTATTTCACACAATGCCCTTTTTGTGAAGTTCTGGTATTTCAAACCAAAAACGTCAATATTTCTTCGTTTAAAATAACGCAAAAATACTGACTCGGAACTTAATCAAAACATAACATCATTCCGAAATTCAATACCAGCCTCCATAAAGGCGCCGTAATGAAAAATATGACATTCCAGAGACAAGAAGGAACACAATATATTTTATTCGCGCAATGAGAACATAAATAATTTAATTTAAAGCTCCGTTCACATAAAACGACCCGACCAGAAGTCGCGAAAGGACGGTTTACACCCCGACGGGATTTTAACTGGTCTGAATAAATTCTGCAAAATAATGAAACTATTTTAAACATGAATTATATTCGCTATTTCCAACTTTCATTTTGGTGAAACGTGGTTCATGGTATTTCGTTTAGTTATGATTTAGATAAAAGGAACATATATTTAGTATTACAGTGACATTTTTTATGGGTTTGTGGTAAAATAAAACTGGCTACTGTTTATTTTTCTTTTAAGCTAGCAACTTACTTAACTTTCATGCATTTAAGCTTATTGTTTATTATTTTCCATTTTTAAATGTTTCCGCGCAAGTTTATATACGTTTACTTTTTAGATAGGATAGTCAAACCAAATCACTGAACCACAACCGAAGCCTTACCAGCAACAGGTACCGCACTAAATATTTCCACGGAATACTTGAAATATCCAAATTGCCGCCCCATTCCGCACCCTGAACAATCTGTATCGTCACTTGAAAAGTGAACCGAATACTAAAACGGAGAATAAAAAGTAACAGTACTTTATATCGCCCAGTGTCCTTTAAATAGTACTTACGGCTGTTCGGTATTTAAACACGCTTAAAACATCCATACACTGAATAATACAGTCGATAACTTTAAACTTATTTCCGTACATAAGTTGACTTTATCTAAATTAAAAGGTGATGCAATGCAAGTATGCCGAAATTTTTAAGCAGGTTACTTTCAACCAGTTTCTATAAAGATGTAACACTGGTACAATATGTATACTATGCTTAAACGGAGAAGGGTTGCTAGCAATAAAATATTGTGAGCGGACGATCGCTAAGCGCCGTCATTCGCACGAACATAAATCCACCAGCTAATATAATAAGAATAAGGAAATTATTTACGAATCTGTTAGCGTTTCGGTTGTAAAAGATTGAGTGGTTTTCTATTGAGCAATTATTTTAAAGCATCTATCTACAAAATAATAGCACGCTATATTTCACAGAGATAATACACTCAGCGGCACAATTAACCGCCAACACATTTATTTTCATACAAACTATGCTTAATTCACAGTCTCATATAAACGGATAATTTTTAAGTATATCTAAAAAAAGTAATGAGCGTATCTGTTCCCCTTACTAATCAAGTATGTGCAGTTAATAGTTTCAATATTTCATAATTAATTAGTCAAGATATAGAGGTTTGTTTGTGTCGCAAAATTTTACTGATTTGTGATTTTAGAGCTCATTCATAGAGCTCTGCTCTACTACACACGCGTTATGTAAAGTCTTGTTTACGTAAACCATGGAAGAATGAATGCGTCTACATACGCGTTTTGCAGCTATCTTTGTGAGTTTGCCGATGAGTTAAGTTTTTTATTTCTTTTTTTTAATATTGATTTTTAACTTAAAAGCGCGTAGTCTGCACACTAACACATTGGAAAAAAATCATAGTGCTTAAATAAACTTAACTAAACAAACTTTAATAACCTTAACTGCACATACATATTCAGTTAAGTGGTCTGATATCCCCTTTTAGATATACTTAAAAATTAAGGGTGTTGAAAAAAGTCTGTATAAAAAAGTCTATGTAATAATTTTTTTAAATAAATGATTTATTAATAAGTATTATTATTTATTTATTATTATTATTATATCTTTTATTATTAAAGTTTAACTAGTTATAAGTTCCCAAAATGTACCTCTAATGATAATAGATTAGTCAGAAATTCATTCTTCAAATAAGAATATCAAATAAGTATAGACACCTCTCAATTTAGCCAAAAAAAGGGAAAGGTAAACCAATTTTCTCGTTCCATACAAATATTGTATGAAATTACAATAAAATTATATTCATTCACAAGTGCTTGTAACAGCCTAGACTGAATAAACGAGTTTTGAATTTTGAATTTTGAATTTTATACATTGCTTTAGTGCATTTTTGCTGAAACTGAGATGTAACTATACTTGTTTGACTATCTTATTCGAAAGGTGAGCACCTGACTAATCTATTAACATACACATCACGGAAATATGAAAATATGAGGAAAAATAATATAAACAAAAATTAAGTTTTACTTCTATGCAGCTCGTAAGAAAAAGCTAAAAATGCTAACGGTTACGACTTCTACATGACGTGGAGTCTACGGCGTAGACGATCATGACTACGATTTTCGTAGCATGTAGCATAGTAAGGAGGAATTGACTTATTGAGAAAACTTTGAATTGCCTTTGAAAATCTAGGACCGTAATTTTAGAAAACGTTGGGACGACATAATTTCGTTATGGAAAAAAAAAATTTTTTCTTCGTTTTTTAGTAGGTACTTTTAAATTAGAGCCTAGGCGAAAATCAATAGTTTCTGAATAGATACACAAAAGAGGTTTCAGTAGTAATAAAACTCGAAAAAAATGGAGAACCCATATTTATCCAAACGAAAATTATCAGGTTATTTTTTATAGTTTTCGAGCATAATACTATTTTTTACTATCCCGATACGTATCGATAAACAGAAGACTACGGGCCCTATTTTTTTATCATTAGGCCCTTTACTCATTTGTTGGCGCAGCATCGATACGACGCATCAACACGCTCGGTGTACGCGGTAACGAAATCTAGTTTGAAATCATTCGTGTGACTTAAGACGCATGCGGCGTAATGTCAAAATTGACAACTAAATGTCATTCCAAAACCGCTGACCAAGAACTTTAAATGACACGAATATGAATTTAAAGTTCTTGTCGCTGAAAGATATGACTGGGAGTTTTTGGCGCCATTTTGTCGAGTTTGGTTTGGTGTCTATTTTAATTATTTTCAAATTGATTCATAGTGGATATTGTGTCTTAAAAATGGTGCAGTTATATGGTACAAGTTTCTACGCAACTGAACAATATGTGGGATAATTGAAATAGGCCCGATCTTGGTTGTGTTAAGCTGAGACTTTTATTGAAGTGGTGGCTTCCTCGGCAGAACTAACCGAGTAAACTGTCTTGATATACTTGGTGCCAAATGCTCCAATCCAAGCAGCATTGGAATGCGATGCACCCGCATTCTAATGAAAAATTAAACAATATCTACCACTGATCTATTTAACACTTGACACTGGCAAAAATTACTTCCAAGAAGAAAGTAGATTGCCATAACAAAAAAGAAGAAGAAGATATGACTGACAACTGGCTGACCCAACGAGCGACTTAAAAATATGGATTTTGCGATGTCGAATGAAAATGTAATGTAACGAGCGCTCGACGCCAGCCGAAGGATTCAAAAATAGTTATAAGGCGGTATTTACACGAGTCGACTTGGCCAGCGATTTTAGTCAATTAGCGTTATCTATCGACAAACGCTTGTAAACGCGAATCGCAGATTTTACATTAAAAAGCGCTAATTCATTAATATCGCCTGCTAAGTTAAAACAAACGAAAAGCGGTTATTTTCCTCGGAAGTATTAAAAAACTTCACCCCTTGATTTTCCAGCCAGTTTATTTGACACGAACCCAAAACGTATGCACATACATATTTATTTCGGCGGTGTAATATGCGAGCGAGGTCATTGTACGTTTCCGCCGGTTCTTATTGTATATTTTTTGTGACGAAACCGGCGACATCTGGCGGATGGACCGCGCATTTTAAACAATTACACCAAACCCACGGATGTAAAGTATCGCAAAGATTTTATTAATGTGAAAAATATTTTTCTTTTCAAATATTTTTCATTTCAAATTGCATTTAAGTTTTTCGTATAAATATTGTCTAGATCTCACTGTTTAAGTTCTTCAAAGAACACAACAAAAATATTAAAACAATAACAACATCTACTGCCGTAGATTATAATCCATCGGATACCTTTAATGCGATTAGTAGAGAGCTATAAAACAGATATTAAGTTAACACAAAGTTTCGTCTCAAACGATTTGAAACTTTATCAACTACAAGTTAAAAAAAATTATATCGATTGAAGAGAGATTAATTATCAAAGGTAGAGAGCGTTAAAAAATATGTTACTTGAAGAATACCGTATTTATCAAGTCGGTAGCCGCTTTAGATTATCCCCCTTACTAATAAAGATTGTATAGCAGATGTTTAGTTACACAATGGTGGCTCTCTGTCAAACTATTTGAGTTTGACATTAAAAAGAAAGGGACAAAACACTGTGTAACTACACATCTGCTATATAATCTTTATTAGTAAGGGGGAATTAATGTAAAGGTATTGTACTCTTAGTTTGCTTTTAAACTTATATCCCTACTAGCGACCGCCCGCGTACCCTATGTCCATCTCTGTGTATGCAAAACATGATGATCGGAACAGTAGTTAAAACGTGAAGGCGTAACAAACAAACAAACAAACGGACTTTCGCATTTAATTATAAATGCGAAAGTCCGTTTGTTTGTTTGTTCCTTACTAATATTAATTAGTAAGGATTTATTATAGTATTTATAGTATATAGTAAGGATAAAATATAGTGCGCGATATTGCTATTGCCTCATCTAGTCCAAAACATCAAGGTTCGCCAAAAACTCATACGCCTCATTTTACGCCTCTACCCAACACGTTGAAATTGTAATGAGCTTTTTTAAGATACCATATCGTCCTTATTACAGCTTTTATAGCACATGAAGAAATAATTAAGATGCTTATTAAAGGAAGTTGATATCTTATGTTACTGACATAAGATGACTTTAATGAGCTTGGTGACAGTATTTTTTTATAATGTGTGTTTTTTTAGAGGTATAGAACTTTAATTTGGCATTACATTTCAAGATGGCGACCGATTTGACAGCTGTCAAGTGATTTATTCTCAGTTTGGTTTGGCAATTCATCATGAATAGACTCACGCCTGAACAACGCCTGCAAATTGTGCAGTTTTATTTCGATTTATTGAAAGACACGTTTGGCGACTGCCTAATTTCACGATTTGGACCCGTGAATTGGCCTTTAAGATCTTGTGATTTGACACCGCTAGACTATTTTCTGTGGAGCTATGTAAAGTTATTGGTCTATGCGGATAAGCCACAAACGCTTGACCATTTGGAAAACAACATTCGCCGTGTTATTGCCGATATACAGCCACAAATGTTGGAAAAGTCATCGAAAATTGGACGTCCAGATTGGACTACATCCGAGCCAGCCGTGGCAGTCATATGCCAAAAATCATATTTAAAATGTAATGCCGCAAGATTATCTTTCGAATAAAAAAAATCATGTCAATCGAATAATCCATCGTTGTTTTATTGCAATTTAAAGTTCTATACCTCTAAAAAAAACACCCTTTATAAGTAGTTTTTAACTTAAAATATGTCATTTTTTTCTGTAGCCCTTCTACTTACTTCACAATAAATTCAGTCTGTCCATACGATCCGTTTCAGCTTGGGCAAAAATACTTTCATATGTCCAGCTGTCCGGCTGTCCGTTGGTTCTCCTCTACAGGTCGCATTTCTCAGCCGATTCTCGTGAAGTGAGCAGTTTCTATAATTATATATGATTTTTGTTTTTTTTTAAATGGTGAAGAAATGGATAAAACCATATTTCAGCCATTTCGAAAAATGATCAAAATATCACAAACGCGAGGCCTACAGCTATACAGAGTCGCTAGTAAATAAAAACATTAATTTTATACCTATCTAGTGAAGCTGTTTCGTTTGAGCGATGTATGCAAGGTACTAGTCTATCTTACTATTAATTTCATTAAGTTAACTATTGTCTAAATATGAAATATAGATATTTGTCGCGGACTGTACCTTGTAGCGCGGTGACAGTTTCTCGTAATTGACAAATCGAGCCGTATCGCAATGTTGCAAGCCTATTCACTAATGGGCCTAACTAATTATCTGTATTTAGAATATTTTATTCAGTATTTGGTTTTTTCATAACAAAATTGATTATCCTCTGACCACGGGCCAAGGAAAGGTGCCGAAATGTCGAGAAGTTAGAAAAGTTTATAATAACCAAACATTTAGCATTTATTTGATATTTAGTTGATTTGCCGAATGAAAGAAAATTGATGACTTTTCATACAGTCATTCCGTGACTACAGTCTCTGGAAAGGTGCTGAAACATCGGGAAGTAAAAAAATATTAAAATAGGCGTTACACATTAAAGTGTTTTCTTTCAAAGAAATGTGGACGTGGAAATCTAACAAGTTATAATCTGATACAACTTTGAACCAACATACCAAAGTAATTTCAAATTATGTAAATGTTGCATGCTCCTTGGCAACGAATTTAATTGCAAGCGTTCACAATGTTGGTTGTGTAATGTTACACAATTAAGAGTAACATTTTAGAGATTTGCCATCTCACAAATAGCCACTAATTGGAGAATTTTTCCGTCTCCCCCAAGCCTATTAACGACCAACTGCAAGCAACAGACCTTTGCTAATTACTATAAGGATGTTTGTGAAAAACCTTGCACTTTTTAGGGTTCCGTAGTCAACAAGGAACCCTTATAGTTTCGCCATGTCCGTATGTCTGTCTGTCCTTCTGTCCGTCCGTCCGTCCCCAGCCTAGCTTATATACATATTAATCACGCCGACAAAATGGTGAAGAAAAAATTTGATAAATATTTTTTTAGGTTACCTCCCCTACACGTGAAGTGGGGATGTATTTTTTCTTGTCTACCCCATAGTGCGGGATGTCGTTGGATAGCAATTTTAAAAATATTGTGGGTTTGTGGAAACATTTTTTTGATTGAGGCATCCGTTTGTGAATCATTAAGCTTCAAAGTGCAAAATTTTGTAAGAGTCAAGTGTGTGTTGTCGTCGTCCCCCCCCCTGCCAGCCAAATGGTTGTTTTTGGATACGTGAACCGTACGTGACCTACGTAAACGTTAAAATGATAGTAAACTTCTGTAATTGTTCCTCTACGAAGAACCATAAGATCCTCTGATGCATTAAAAATTATATGCCTAGGTCATTATTTATTTACCTAGGAAAAAAAATTCTTGATTGAATCATAGCACAGATACATAATACTACACTAGTACTAACTTCATTTTGTATATTAGTAAAAGGACAGTATAGTTCATCCCTGAGTGCTTTCAGAATGTTGTTTGAGCTCCCCAAACACTTTAGAACAGAAAGTTTACAACATTCAATTCGTCTACTTAGGGTTATCAATGGAAGTTCAGTGCACATGTATCCTTATTGAGTCCAGTAATCCGATCGTATTGCGATCGGTTCCGAAGAGCGATTCCCAAACGCGCTCAAAAGAAATATGATACACGGAGTTTTCTGTCAAAATATAGTATTAGATTGATGTTCACCGAAACACCCTCGGAGGAATAACTCGGGGAAATTCGACTCTAACTGATGTTGCCCGCGATACCTTGGGGAAAGAAGTTGTGTAATAAATGTGGGGAAATGTTTTTCCACATGTAAAAAATTCGTAACTTATTGGCGGCACGGCCAGCTTTACTGGCGGATAAATACTGGGAGCCTCTTTTATGGCCAATCGCTGATGGATTCACTGTGAATTATAAATGCGGGTCAAGGCAAACTGTGTGTGGGAAAGGTGACGATCAAATGTTTAGTGTAAAGCCACGAATTCAGTTTACACAATCGAAGAAGCATATAGTTTTACTCCCAAGCTACGTAGAGGACTTGTTATATGAAAACCGAAACTACTACAGGCAGTAACGATATCGGAGGTCTTCAATTAACACTCTTTTCTGTTATGTTGTATTGATAAAGTGAATTCATTCAGTACCGATCGACAAAATATCACTACTGAGTGATTTTTCCGTAGTGTTACCTCTTGCCATAGACTGGATTAAATACCAACCATTTATATACGAATACTGCATCAAAACGCGCAGCATAATGCGGCAAGTATATACTAGCCTAACCGTTATACTTGCCGATATGAGGATGAAATAAATAATCACAGGAAGATTTGAGGAAGTGTATGAAGCCATTTGGTATAAGCTTAGTATTCGTTTAACATGAGCCGTTGTATGCCGTCAAAGTTACATAAAACAGGAACCAAAAAATGACACCACGTTCTGTGCTAAACCAGGTGACTCCGTCGTACAGTCAGCACGTTAGGAAATTAGTTTGATATTCGGCGCAGTCGACGGCCGTAAAAGTTGAAACCGCGCAATATCACCTCGTTACGCACAGAAAAACCCGTAACGTTCGAATGTCGGTCAGTGCTTTACGATTGGGGCAGATGTCTCTACGGCTGAGATGTAAACTGGATCGTAGCGGACACAGACTAAAAAGTTAGAACAGATTTGTTTGTTTTAAATTATATTTGGCACTTGGAACATCCAGTGACCATTAAGGTATGATTCTGAAACTGCACATACAGCAGTGCAATGCAGTGAGTTCGGAATCATACCTTATCCATCGCGCGGGCGTTACCAATTTGTATTCATTTGTAGAACTTGAATTTAAAATTCTACCGTTTTAAACAGGTTTTAAAGCCAATTTCACTAGAAAATTCTCGTTCAATTTTAGAAGCCAGAAACGAATATACTATTATAATAATAGAATCGTTTTAACAAGCGTGAACTAATGGGTTAAGCTTTGTATTTAATGCTTTAACTGAAAAACATAAAATGTTGAACTGAACAAATACTATGAACTGACTTTCAAATCAAACGGTGTCGAATTTATATCAAAGACTGATTTCTGATTGCTTCCGTCATAATTATCTTAGTTATTTTTCACTTTTAAGTTCTGGTTTTTGTAAGTGGAAGAATCCTTAGGACTAAATACCTGTAAGTACTTAAAGAAGGAGTCAACCTTTGATCTAGTTTTAAGAAAAGTATGGTATCAAACCTTATAAGGAGTGAGGTATCTGTATTATATGATTAGGCTGTGGTGTTTAAAAACACGGCTACCGACTCCCGAGTCGAGTAAAATGCAGAATGTAATCCAGTCTTGAGTCGCATTGAATGGAAGTGCATTCTGTTAGGGCCCAATCGACTTCAAAAGTTTTATGCAAAATTGAATTTTATTGCATCGACACAGAAAACGATACGTCTTACTGAAACTGTATGTAGAAACACAATATAAGTTTTGCTTTTATTCTGGCGCTGACCGTTTTAAATGTTCTCGCAGAGCTAAAATTATTACACGTCGGTATTTTGTTTATTTACTTCACGAACCAACAGCGTTACAGAAAATATTATTTATCCTTACTAATACTATTAATGCGAAAGTCCGTTTGTTTGTTTGTTACGCCTTTACGTCTTAACTACTGAACCGATCATCATGAAATTTTGCATACACGTTGTCAAGGGAACAAAGAAGGACATAGGGTACCTTTCATCCCGAAAAAATAATTGTTCCCGAGGTATAGCAAAAAAATTCCACACAGACGAAGTTGCGGACAGTCGTTAGCACTAAATAATTTTAAAATAAGGCCAATAACATGTTTCCATTGTAACTAAAATAAAAGGTAGTAAACATTGTCAAGTTTAAACAATCTAAAGTTTCTTGCTAACCCTTGACGAGTTTCTTGCCGGTTCTTCTCGTTACAAGGTCTCCTGCTTAGGGTTTGCGAACCGATGGCGTAGCTTCTTTGACATTCACAAGTGCTTGAAACAGCTTAGACAGAAAAATTGTTTTTTTTTATTATTTTGAATTAGAATTCTGTAACTTTACTAAACCTCTTTGAATGAAAATAAATATAAAGTATGTTTAACTTTATATTTATTTTCATTGACGTTACCTGTTTTACTTTTATATGCCATAGTTTCCCTGTATACTGTTTGTTTGCCACGTGCGGCCTCCACACTAACAAAATTTTCCACCAGTTAAAATAAAATCGCCTTGTCCAGTTCTGTCTCCGAATAAACTTCCAAGTCATTCCTTCGGCAGCTTTGTAATGCACCCAAGTTTGAGTACAAACTAATAAACGAACAGAAATTCGCAATCGGGAATCCGTAAAGAATCCGGCGAGTGTAGAGCTCGCGGCTAATGGAACGGATTCCGGATCCGGTTGTCGGACCCCGGAATGCCGGTAGTCGCGTAATTAAAACTGCCACGTCTTTTCACTGATACCCGCCACCTGGATAGTAGACCGGGAGACGCGATCCAAGAAATAATGGCATGGGCTTTTCTAAGGATACTGTTTAATACTGTTTAATTATGTTTTAAGTTTCCTAGCGAATATAATGTTTTCTATTTAACATGAAAAACGAAAAACCTTCTTCAAAAACCTGAAAATAAAAACAAATCCTATTTTACTTGAGGAGTTCCCTAGCGTATTCGAAGTCCAAGGTCTAATATAAATGAAATTAAAATGTTACCACTCTTGATTTATTTTTACCCTTTCAGACAAAAAAAGAATCATCTAAATCGGTTCATAAACAAAGAAGCTGTGCCTGAAAATTCGTAAAAACTCGTGTGTAGCAAAACAATTTATATTTTTCAGAATTATTAAAAAACTACTAGCTTCTGTAAAAAAATTATGGAACCACAACAGAACTATGTTCAGATAAAATTATTATTATTAAAATTGGTTAACAACTCGCGAAGTTACGGTAAAAAATACATTAAAAAAAAACCGTCGACTTGAGAACCAACTCCTTTCTTGAAGTCGGTTAAAATGGAAACGTATTTGGAACCAAACGTATTTGACGACCTCCGTGGTCGAATGGCTTTGTACACCGGTTTTCAAGGTGTCGCCATCTCCGAGGTCCCGGGTTCGATCCCCGGTTGGGTCAATTTAGAAAACGAACTTCTCTATATAGGCTCAGGTCTGGGTGTTTGTGATACCACCGTTGTCTCTGATTTCCATAACACAAGTGCTTTAGCTACTTACTTTGGAATCGGAGCAATTATGTGATGTTGTCAAATATTTATATTTATTTATTTATCTTTGAATACTCTAGGTATTTAAGCGCCAAAAGTGATTGTAAAATGACATGACATTTTATTATAGGCGCTAAAAGTACTTAAGAAATAAATTCTGTTACACTTATATAATAATTACTGTATACGGCAGATTTTTTTCCGCTGTCCAAATAATTACATATTATTATGGTTTAATTGATTGATTTTCAGAGGAATTTTCAAAACAATTCAAAAATGTTTCTTCCCTCTTTAAACACAAACTCGACTCCTGGTCTACACCAGACCGTCTGAAGTAGTTGTAAAGGAATTTGGTTCCATCTCACTCGCGAATAGTTCCCACCTAATTTCACTCTAATGCTGGGGCAACGTAAATAATTCCGTTTAAGCATCAGACCGCACAATTTCAAGCGTGCGATATCTAGTCTCAGCGTAATGTCTGTAAACAGCTGTTCGAATCTTGAAGTCGCGCGGCCGAGTCCGCTCCATAAATCGAGTCGATAAATTGTGTGGTGAAATTTAGACCACACAATTTATCGAGTCTAACTGTACTAGGGCATGCTTTCGGGAATTTCCGGTAGCGATTTTTCCCGACCTTCGACTTTCGACTTTTTCTACTTTCGACGTTCGACGTTCGACGTTCGACGTTCGACTTTCGACTTTCGACTTTCGACGTTAGACGCACGTTTAGGCGTTAGACGTTAGACGTTCTACTTTCGACTCTCGAATTTCGACTTTCGACTTTTTCTACCTTCGACGTTCGACGTTCGACTTCGACTTTCGACTTTCGACGTTAGACGTTAGACGTTCTACTTTTGACTCTCGACTCTCGAGTTTCGACTTTTTACTTTCGACTCTCGACATTCGACTTTCGACTTTCAACCTTCGACCTTCGACCTTCGACCTTCGACCTTCGACCATCGACCTTCGACCTTCGACCTTCGACCTTCGACCTTCGACCTTCGACCTTCGACCTTCGACCTTCGACCTTCGACCTTCGACCTTCGACCTTCGACCTTCGACCTTCGACCTTCGACCTTCGACCTTCGACCTTCGACCTTCGACCTTCGACCTTCGACCTTCGACCTTCGACCTTCGACCTTCGACCTTCGACCTTCGACCTCCGACCTCCGACCTCCGACCTCCGACCTCCGACCTCCGACCTTCGACCTTCGACCTTCGACCTTCGACCTTCGACCTTCGACCTTCGACCTTCGACCTTCGACCTTCGACCTTCGACCTTCGACCTTCGACCTTCGACCTTCGACCTTCGACCTTCGACCTTCGACCTTCGACCTTCGACCTTCGACCTTCGACCTTCGACCTTCGACCTTCGACCTTCGACCTTCGACCTTCGACCTTCGACCTTCGACCTTCGACCATCGACTTTCGACTTGTGACTTTCTAATTTCGAATATCGACTTTCGTCTATCGACTTTCGACTTTCGACTTTCGACATTCAACTTTCGACTTTCTACTTTCGACGTTAGATGTTAGACGTTAGACGTTAGACGTTAGACGTTAGACGTTAGACGTTAGACGTTAGACGTTAGACGTTAGACGTTAGACGTTAGACGTTAGACGTTAGACGTTAGACGTTAGACGTTAGACGTTAGACGTTAGACGTTAGACGTTAGACGTTAGACGTTAGACGTTAGACGTTAGACGTTAGACGTTAGACGTTAGACGTTAGACGTTAGACGTTAGACGTTAGACGTTAGACGTTAGACGTTAGACGTTAGACGTTAGACGTTAGACGTTAGACGTTAGACGTTAGACGTTAGACGTTAGACGTTAGACGTTAGACGTTAGACGTTAGACGTTAGACGTTAGACGTTAGACGTTAGACGTTAGACGTTAGACGTTAGACGTTAGACGTTAGACGTTAGACGTTAGACGTTAGACGTTAGACGTTAGACGTTAGACGTTAGGCGTTAGGCGTTAGGCGTTAGACGTTAGACGTTAGACGTTAGACGTTAGACGTTAGACGTTAGACGTTAGACGTTAGACGTTAGACGTTAGACGTTAGACGTTAGACGTTAGACGTTAGACGTTAGACGTTAGACGTTAGACGTTAGACGTAAGACGTTGGACGTTGGACGTTGGACGTTGGACGTTGGACGTTGGACGTTGGACGTTAGACGTAAGACGTTAGACGTTAGACGTTAGACGTTAGACGTTAGACGTTAGACGTTAGACGTTTGACGTTTGACGTTTGACGTTTGACGTTTCACGTTTGCCGTTTGCCGTTTGACATTTGACGTTTGACGTTCGACGTTTGTCGTTTGACGTTTGACGTTTGACGTTTGACGTTTGACAATCAATATTTTGACTAGATTTGTTGTTTTATCTTACTTACCATCTGGTTTAAATGAATTGTATAGCCCACTACATTTCGATATATTCTGAAAAGGTGTTATGTATGGGCTATAAACTTGATGCTTACTTAATTATTATTCTTTGCAATTTTTAGGTTTATTTCAAAGAGTTTTGGTTTTATTTTGTTTTATTTTGCTTTGGTGTGGGTATTGAATGTTGATTTTTTTTTGTTCAAGCGTGTTACTTCTCGAACAAAAAAATTTGCCCAGGTGTTATTAACTAGAGTGTGTAGAATAGAGAGATGTGTAAAAATAAAGGTATAGACAGAGTGAGGAGTGAAAACTCTTCAAAAAATAAATTCATTGTATAAAAACTCTCGTGTAAAGAAAAGCTCCATAAATTGACCGGCCGACATGGACATCGCACAGTCGTCCATGTCGGCCGGTCAATTTGCACAGGTACCGGTACAGCGCGCACTACGACTTAGCGCGTAACATTTGGAGAAAATAAATCTTTTACATTTTTAATTCATTCCCACTCAGGATCACTCTTGAGTCAACTCCTTGATTTTTTTCTCCTTGAACAAACATAGGATTTTAAAAAACCAAGAGTTCAAGCCTGAAAATTGTTTCAAAATTGTTTCACTTTGTAAAAGAAAAACAAACGCACAGAAATGTAAAATAACAAAACAACATCGAATAAAAAGCCGACAAACGAGTGACTTTGATGTGTTCTTTACACTTTGTAATCTCTTTAACGACGGATTAGTACAAAAGAAGTGAAACTTTTAATGAAGCTCTCACGCGGACCATAAACAAAACCTTCCTGAGACTTGTATTTACGAACAATACAGGTACACACCAGCGAACTAAAACCTATGGAACAAGCATTCCGCTCAAAAAATGGCACCACACGTAATTGACAACTAAGTGGGTGGAGCTATAAATACTGGCATTTAATTATGCAGCACAAAACAACTGAACACTGGTTGCATTATAGCGACGATAATTTGTATGCTCATAGATATTTCTTGATAATTAAAAGAAAAAATATGATACGATATTTCTGCATCTTTTTACTGCCTTCTTTGCGTCTGTGATGTTGATGTCTTTTACACCATTTGACTACACAGAACGTCATTTTTAATAGTCTCTCTTATCCTCTTTTCATTACAATGCAAACTAGGCCCTATTTAATAAACGTGACAATTTGTCACCTGTTATGACAATTTTATATCCATTGCATCAACTGATTTAAAAAAAACGACTCATAGCTGCTACGCACCGCAATGTAAACCGAATTGTCATGACAATTGACAAATTGTCACGTTATTAAATAGAGCCCTGCAATTATTGTAAAGAACGCTAATGTCTGTCATCGGGCGCGTGGTTGTCCCGACTAAATGCTGTGCGAGTTATCATTTTAAGCACCCCCGTGGTGCCATTTTTTAAGCATTTGTTTGCAATAACACTTCCATAGATTTTAGTTCGCTGGTTCACACACAATACGTGAAAACTAAAGGTAGGAAGTAACCTTGAACTAAGAATACAAACAGTGAACAATCGTATGTATGTACATACGACAAAACACTTACTTTTATCTTTGTTCGCTATTTTGGTTGATGCTAGGAATACTTTCTGTAACTTTTACTTACCACAGAATAGATACCTACTATTACTATTGATTCTTATAAACAGGACTACATTCCATGGTTTTTTAATTTTGTATGTTTATTACATATTGTTGTAGCTATTAATACTTTCAACCATTTTCGATATGCAAGCTTACAACAAAAAAATTTTGCAAATTTGGTTCCCTTTCCTTTCCTAACATTTATTTTTCTTTTTTAGAAGATTTTTTTCAGATACTTATTATCCAAATTCAAGGGCTTTTTGGAGTTTTTTTAAAACCTCCACACAGTTTTCAAGGTCGAAAATTAACAGCCCTTAGTGCTTGCTACCTGACGCACAAGAAATCAAAACTCCTTGAATTATTTCCACCTAGTAGGTAGAGTATACCGACCTGACTACTCAGCTCGCAGTGTGTAGCCACCTTTAGGCGGCCTTGTTCAGGAATTATCACGGACAGGCAGGCTGCGGGCAAAAGTTAATATTATCCATATAATAAATGAACGCAACTCCTTTACTCGCTAACCTCGTGTCATAATTGATTAATAACACCAGCAAACAATACTTAATTTAATTTTCAATGTAACCAAAGCAACATTTAGCGAGTCGAGTTAGTTGAGTCATCCCCGACCTAATGCCTTCGTTAATGGTCCAAGTTTCAAGTTAAATGCGAGGTCTTAATTAAGTTCAAGTTATAGGTTCTCGGTTCATTGTAAGTGAGATGCAATCTTCGGTTTAGGGGCATTTAGTTTGAAATTGAAGATACTGGCTGGCTGACGTTAATGAGATTGTCGAACAAACATCGAGGATCAATCTGCTTGCGCCATAATTGTTGGGAGTTATGGTAGTATCAGTAAATTTAACGAACCTACTAATATCCGGATCGTAGCAACCATAAATAAGATCAATCAAATGAGCTGTCCGATACTGTAATTTTAGATAGGACAACGTGACTGATCAGATAAGACTTGAGATTTAAATCACAAAATTAATCTCGATATCGACACCAGTCTACGAAATAAGAAAAAATCTAGATAACACGTCAGACACCGAACTACTTAGTGGGTGTATCAATTAAATGGTAAAAATAGAATATTTTCCAACTCATTATTTAGCGCCCAGAAATTCGGTTAAACTACCCGACATCTCATCATCAATAGAGAGGATGCAAAGGGAAATCCTTGATTACCAACTATTACTCAATAAAGCTTCAGTTTTGCGCATTATTAGTGAGTTGCATTTTCCGCGAGCATGCACTATAATTCATCTTCGTAGGACTTAATTAAACCTGAGCTGGATGTCAGTGGCGCGCTCTCATTGCGCTCGACGGCGTCGCGCTGATGTATTGCAGCGCACTGATGTATTGCAGCGCGCCCGCGCCGCGCTAATCCGTCACGCGCGTCTAATCACAGCCTTAACCACTGAATACAGCTGACTACTTGGAAATATTTCCCCTTCACATCCTACAAGCGAAATCAAACGCATTGAAGTAAAACGAATAAGTGAAATCGGAATTTCAAATGAGACAAGTAAATTCACATCTTGAAAATTTTCAGTAAATGGTTCTATTTCAAATTTTACAGGGAAAATGAAATTATGTTCTTATCCATTGGTACCGAGAATCTTAATTAGTTATTTGTAAAAGAATCCAAATATGTCCGCATTGTAGGGACAAGACTAATTCGTTCATTGTGTGCGTTCCAACACATCACCACGATAATCAGCGTATCATTCTTGGTTATGATGGCTACGTATGGTGTAGCGTACGTGATACTCCATTCTCAGCAATACCTGTTCACATATCTCCTGAAACACTAACGAAAATAAATAGGCAGTCAGTTGTCAACTCCCAAAGTAGCTATGCCCGCTGCCAATAATTTATCAGTATCCGTCCAACCCGAAGTTAACTAATGACTTAATTGTGATTTGTCGTACCCGGCTGACCTGAGGCCTGCCCGCCTTCTCCCTTATACAATAGAGTTCAAAATAACGCGCAAAATCTTGAGTTTCCTGTCCACTTTCAAGCCATGAAAGTTTAAAGAAGTACTCCGTGTTTTGAACGATGTTGTGTAGCAAGTTAGTTTTATCACTTAATTAAGATTTATATCTGTTTTAGTGTTTATTTATGCGAATTATGAGTTATAATTAGAGCATCTTTAATATTTGACAACATCACATACATTGCTCCGATTCCAAAGTAAGTAGCTAAAGCACTTGTGTTATGGAAATCAGAGACAACGGTGGTATCACAAATACCCAGACCTGAGCCAATATAGAAAAGTTCGTTGTCCAAATTGACCCAACCGGGGATCGAACTCGGGACCTTAGAGATGGCGACACCTTGAAAACCGGTGTACAAAGCCACTCGACCACGGAGGTCGTCTAAAGAACAAAGTTTGAATAGTATTCTACATTTTTATATTTTGATCATATGTAGTTGAAAAATATATATTTCTTCCACAAAGTTTACAAGGTAACATACAGTGTTAGTGTTAGTTTCATTATAAACTATAATTACTTATAAGTAATACTTTGTGGGAGACTGATGCCTAAACTAGACATATATATGCCTGTATGTTATCAGGTTCCCAACCTCTCAATACTTATACATGTAGTTACATACAATCTAACATTATGTTGTCATTAAAAAAAACAGCGTTAAATCCATGTTTGTTGTAGTTGCGTTTCTTTATTTCCTACTCTACATACAGTAAATCCAATATGATGCGTTCAAATTCTATGGAATAATAATAATAAATAAATAAATATTAGACAACATCACAAACATTGCTCTGATCCCAAAGTAAGTAGCTAAAGCACTTGTGTTATGGAAATCAGAGACAACGGTGGTAAACACACACACCCAGACCTGAGCCAATAAAGAAAAGTTAGTTTTCTAAAATGACCCAGCCGGGGATCGAACACGGGACCTCAGAGATGGCGACACCTTGAAAACCGGCGTACAAACCACTCGACCACGGAGATCGTCAATAATCTTAATAATAGACTATGCTGCCGCAAAATGTAAAGTTTTTACTAGAACAAAAAGCAACCCTTATAATGAGAGCAACATCGACATAATCACAAATGATAATAGAGACGCTTCATAAAATTTTACCGTAGTATTCATTCATTCATTCATTTATTTATTCATTTGCCAACAAACATGTTACATTAATGGTAATATCTTAAAAACCTATATTAGGTTTATCTAGGGTATGTACTTGAATTTTGTTTTTTCCAACCAATTCGATGTGTTGATTCAAAAGTTGTGACTACTGCAGAGGAAGGTACTTATGGGGCAAATTAGGTTTTTAATTCGATTTTACAAGCGATTGTCGATAAAAAGCCGACTAAAGTCGACTAGCAAGATACCCGGAAAATCGACCCGTCTGAATGCCCCATCATTCCTTAGTTATATTTTAAAACTATCTAAGAACGACAGTAGGAAACCATCGCTAACTGAACACATTTGTTTTGAAAATTAAACTCATCGAACCATCACAGTTTACCAAGTTTATTTTTCTAAAAGATCAAAGTCATGTTGAAGTAATTCAGGGAGGTGCAAAATGTCTGATTTCCTCAAATTATACCCGCTGCTTCTCAGGTTGGCAAAACGGTCGGCGCCATTGTAGTAGGTTAACCATAATAACTTAAGAATGCTTATGGACATAACTAGCTTCCACCCGGACTTCGTCCGCGTGAACATTTGAAAAATCCCTAAGGAAGTTTTAACATAAAAAGTATTCTTTGTTATTATTAATCCAGTTTATAAACTATCTGTGTGCTAATCGAAATCCGTTTACTCGTTTTCCCGTGATTGAGTAACAAACATCAGAAACATCCAATGCTTACAAACTTTCACATTTATAATATCTGAAGGATAGATGACAGACTCAGCTTTTTTAAACAAACATAAAAGTTTCAGTTCCACAAACATAATTAAAGCGGAAGCTTTCTTCCAAGTGTAACAATTTTATTGATAAATATACAAACTGACGACCGCGGTTTTTCACTAATTTTCATTCGACATAGTCAAAATCCGAATTTTTTAATCACTCGTTGGCCAGTAGTTGTCAGTGTAGTATACAATTCGAGGGTCAATTTGACATTTACGTCGCATGTGACTTAAGTGCGCGTAGTCTGCACACTAGCGCCGCCACTGGAAAAAGAAACATAGTGCTTAGATAAAGACTAAATTACGAATTATTTCTCTGTAGGCACTCTGAGGAAGCTTTGTGGTACTTTTAATCACTTACACAATATTTTCTAGACAGTCGTTTAGTTTAACGGAGTTTTATGCTAAACGTAAAGTTCCCGCGTTCGAATTTGAAATTCTGTATTTATTTGTGTGATGAGCATAGGCATCTGTTCCCGAGTCAGAGATATAATCTTCATTGTATATATTTCCGTCCTTTATTTAGTCACGATTAGCTTTGCTTTATTATTAAGTTCAAAATTGAAAAAAACTAAAAAAACGTAGTGAAAATAACAATTTTTATACATAGACAATTTCATTGAGTTCAACCTCTTTTTTGTAGTCTCAAAAAAAGGCGCAGTGTGGCCTCCCCACAATGCGCGGCCTCAGTAATCGGATCACGTCTCATCTACTCTTTCATTGCTTAATTTACAAATGTAATTGAAGTAAATCTTCGTTACAAAAGTCCTTTTTTCAACGAACCCCGGCGGCCGCAACCGCCTTATCTTTTGAATGGTGAGGCGGAATCCGGAAAAGAATTTGGGGTGTGACCGGCTTAACAAATGGACTCCTTATATTTATATGCGTGGGCATTCACTAGGCTTTTGTGAGATTAACAACGTTTTACAGGTTTAAAATAGATTTCTTATTAAATTGAGATTTTTCGCATTCACAATGCTATTTTCTTTATTTTAAGATAAATAATATGTTGGGGATATTTCCTCACATTGATAAAATTACGCTAGCTTGCAGCGAAGAAGTAAAAAGTACTAGAAAATTTCGCCGCTCCAACTAGCGACTCGGTAGTATAATTGGTCAGTGCATTGGGCCGGCATCCCAAGGGCCCGGGTTCGAGTCCCATCTGAGGTGCTACGGGTGAGTCGATTTTTTCTAATATATTATTTAGATTTCTTATACTTCGAATTTAAGAAAGCTTATTTGGTAAAAACTTTGTACGGTTTGTTATTTCATTAATAATAAAACTTACGATTGTGAAATTTTTGAACATTTTTTGGAATGCCTGAAATATTATTTTCCCCACATCTCCGCTATTTTGAAAAATTTCGTAAATTGAATCGACAAAAAATATATTAATGTATAGAACCTGCTCACAAAATTTCACGAGAAATGGAGAATAGACGGACAACCTGAAAGCCAGACACACATACGAAAGCATACGGAGACGCTTCGCACTCGCTCGGTCAATAATAATACTCTCACTAGCTTCCGCCGGCTACTTCGCCAGTGTGGACAGTCTAAAAATCCCTTGGGAACCTCTAACCGGGATAAAAAGGCTTTTTCTGTGTGCTAAAGGATACTATTATTTTTGTATGGGCAGTGGTCTATGATTTTAGCAAAAAAAGAATTTAGCGCACCTTGTAGAAATGCAGCCTTACGATGTCACATTAAAGGTAAATTACCCATATCACCTTCTATATATATGTAGAAACTCAGATATACAACTCGCCGATACCCAGCCAAGACAGATAGTAATAGACCCAAAACTCCATCGAGAACTAAATCTATCAAATTGAAACTCATCTTGGATTATTTAGCAACAAATCTATTAAGGCGAACGCACCAAAGTGGAATACATAAATCAATTAACCCAGGACAAGGCGGGCCGTGTTGGGACCAGTAGCCCATTTCGGAGACATCTAACCTATTTTGGTGACACCAACCCTCCGGCGACGGAATCGTCTCTGCTCTAATTCAAATATTACTTGTGGAATTGAAGTCTCGGTTGGGCCATGAGAACTGATTCTTAGTGCAAAAGCTGGTTCCACACGACACAAACTTATGGTGTGCAAACTGTTACACAAATTCGAGTCCCATCGTCCGTACAGCACAACCAATTCAGTTGATCGTTGATAGGAGATAAATGTAAATGCGACGATTTGTTTTTGATACGAAATTCCAAAGCGTCAACTTTCGCGCCAACTTCAAACTTGATGTCGCATGTATACGTTGGGTAAGCTTATGTTGTCTTTGTGGACAAGGCAAAGTACGGTCTGCTACTACTATGATGGTATGATTAATTCTAAGTTTATACAAGTTTTATTACTAGAGTGAAAGTAACTCTAAACCAGAGTCATATTTAATAAGCGTGAGAATTTGTCACCTGTCATGACAATTATATATCCTTTGCGTCAACCAATTTAAAAACTCATAGCTACACTGCAATGTTAAATAGGGCCCTGGAGGAACTCTCAATGCACATTAATTTGACTTTAGTTAAAACCTTCTTAATTTTGCTTTGACATAGACGCCATTGTCACAGAAAAGTGATCTTGCAACATCAAATGACCAGAGCAAATGGCTGCCGACATTAAAAATGAATTTTTTATCTTCACATTTAACGAACTCCATGCAATCTACGTATTTCCCTTCTCTCTTCTTCTCCTATTTTCTTCTTTCTTTCCTCTTGTACTTTACGTATTTTTTTTAATATAAGAATCAATCAATTTATTCTGAACAATAATTCACATTGTGTTGAATATTACATTATAAGTATAATAAAGGAACATTACACTTTATACCATTCCATTATATACACACATTACATTACATACATTGCTGTGCTATAATGTGTCATTTAGTCATTTATCCTTGAAAGCGACTGTAGATGGAAAAACATATAGCGCTCATGCAAGAAACGCTGATTTTGAGGCGCCGCGACATCACAGCCTTTCTATATTTACATAAAACCAATTACGAGTAGCACCTCACGTAACCGAGCTCGGACCGCAACCGGCGGGCAACTCGAAATACTAAATAAGCTTCGTAATGTTTATAGACTGTGCTACAGAACGCGTCCTGTGTTGTGTGTGACCACCTTTTTTTCCGGAATCCACGCAATCTGGTTTTTGCTGTGTAGAGATTTTTGAACGCACGACAATTTGCTTGTATTGCTATGTTTTTTTACCTTTCGCTATAGTATAGGTAAATCCAATTTAACAAAATTGGTTCAACGGTTTAAGTATAAACATGTAACAAACAAGCAAAGTTAAATTTACTTACGCAATTATAAGTATCTACCTACCTAGGTAATATTACCTAATATTAGAATGTGTACGATCATAACGTCTTCGTGGATACCTAGTTCTTCGAAAAACTGTTTTAATACTAAATAATATTATACTAGAAAAAATAGGACTCGCACCAGATCATGTTCTCGGACGGGATTCGAACCCGCGACCTTTTGGCGATTCCCGTCCGAGAACATGATCTGGTGCGAGTCCTATTTTTTCTAGTATATTTTTTAGTACTATATAAAAATAGCATTGTGAATGCTAAATCTCAAAATTTAAAAAACTGTTATAAATTGACAAAGATTCAGGTAAAATCTATGTAAGCAGGTACCTTATCTAAATGTGTGTCACCGTTGTAACCGTTTTAACATTACGCTGGTTACAGTGGGGTGTAAACACAACGTTTCACACAATCGGCCGTAATTAGTGTTCATTAGCAATTACACACGCAGTTTAAATGAAAATCTCACAGACGTGAGCAGAGTCACAATCGCGGAGCGAGGAGTCTCGGGAAAACAAGCAAGAACGAAATTATTCAATTTAGATTTTTCGCATTCACAATGCCATTTTTATATTAAGATACATAAATAATATTAGAAATAATACTAGAAAAAATCGACTCGCCCGTAGCACCTCTGACGGGACTCGAACCCGCACCCTTGGGATTCCGGCCCAATGCACTGACCTGCTAAATGCTAATGCTACCGAGTCTCTCGGTACTCTCGGTACTCGGTAGCATAATTGGTAGCAGCATTGGGCCGGAATCCCAAGGGTGCGGGTTCGAGTCCCGTCTGAGGTGCTACGGATGAGTCGGTTTTTTCTAGTATTTTTTAGTTATAGTTAGTTGTAATGTAAGGCCTACACACTATTCGAGTAAATACATCTTAGATCACCAATGATCGTTGATTCACGCTCTCCAGGTACATATTCTAACAGAACCAAGCTTCAACGCATTTTCACCTATTTATTTGACACATAGCTGTGCCTTGTTCTCTTTGATAAAGTCCTGTAGGTACACGCCCTTGAGCGCCGCCGCTTAACGAACCGAAGAAATTCGCAACATCACTATAAAACCGAGCACACATTAGCCCATTGTAGAACTATGTCACATTACATTATTTAATAACTTTTATAATATTTCACACTGATAGGACTGATATAATTTTACGTAGTTCTATAATGGTGTGATGTCGCAGCCAACTAGCTTAATCAGCCGTTCAATCAAAAGACTTGTATATTGGCGGTACATTAATTGTAAACAAGTACTTTTATTTATTACGCTTTTTAAGTTTCTTGGCAAAATAAAGAAATACTGGACAACGTCACTTAAATTGCTCCTATTCCTATGCAAGTAGCTGAAGCATTTGTGTTATGGAAATCAGAGACAACGGTGGTAGATATCACAAACCTGAACAATATAGAAAAGTTCGCTTTCTAAGTCCCAGCCGGGGATCGAACACGGGGTCTCAGAGAGGGCGACACTATGAAAACCTGTCTACAAGCCACCACCACGGAGGTCGAAACATAAGTAAATAAATAAATAAAATAAATATTAGACAACATCGCATACATTGCTCCGATTCCAAAGTAAGTAGCTAAAGCACTTGTGTTATGGAAATCAGAGACAACGGTGGTATCACAGACCTGAGCCAATATGGAAAAGTTCATTTTCTAAATTGACTCAACCGGGGATCGAACCCGGGACCTCAGAGATGGCGACACCTTGTAAACCGGTGTGCAAAGCCACTCGACCACGGAGGTCGTCGTATAATCAAAGGAGTGTAAATCATTACGCCGCCGTTGTTTCGCCGACTGTTAAAACTCGATTCGAATAGTCGTTTCGCCGATGATCATTTTGACGAGTACTCTAGTAATCACACAATGCAAAAACAAATTTATATTTTATAGTTTATCAAGTAAAAAAGAGTTTTCTAAAGTTGAAAGAGTATCTTTAGAATTATTGCTAATTAAGTAACAAATTAATTAAGTTAAAACGGACGTTATTAAAAGCGAACAGTGTTTGTTCAGTAATAATTATCAGCCCAAACTTACGAATTAAATTTAACTAAGCTACGGAAGCACGTGTAATTCAATAAACATGAAGATCTGAAGACAACTTTGAGTAACAACATTACCTACATATTATCCCCCGTACTAATAAAGATTGTATAGTAGATGTGTAGTTACACAGTGTTTTGTCCCTTTCTTTTTAGTGTCAAACTTTAATAGTTGGATAGAAAGTAACCATTGTGTAACTATATATCTGCTATACAAGCTTTATTAGTAAGGCGGTATAATATACAATATGTTACAAAAATAACCCTAATGCCGAATAGGGTATATAGGGACCATCAAACTGAACAACTTTTACGATGGAACCAACTCCCAAAGCGAAAAAAAAAACAGCTGTTTCATACATTTCATATTTTTGATTAGATTTTTTGTATGAAACAGCTGATATTTTTTTCGCGATTTCAGAGTTGGTCCCATAGTAAAAGTTGTTCAGTTTGATGGTCCCTATATACCATATTCGGCATTAGGGGTATTTTTGTAACATGTTGTATAATACTTATGCGCCGCCGACTGCCGACCGCCTTTGTTTACGACAAAAAGATTAAACTATTGGATTAATTTTGTCGGGATTATAACGGAAACTTGGTACACTCGACAAAATATTAAGTTTAACAGATGATCTGCGAAAACGCAGCTTTATTATGTAGTAGAAAAATACAAGAAGCATAGGTAGGTACATATAATATTATAGTCTGATGCGCCGGCGTCAGTACATTCCGGGTATCGACACGTGTAGTGATAATGTAACCCTCTGCTTGTAAATAATATTGAATTAAGCGTGTTGAAAGTTTGTTGATTGTCAAGGGTATAACGAAGAAGTGTATGAAGATTATAATAAGAGTGTATTTTATGACTTCGATAGATAAAACTGCGATTAACACGAGCGCGACAGTTTGTCACTGCGGCTAACTTGACAGCGAAAGAATACGACTGCGATTATCGTCATAGCGACTGAACTCCACTGCGAAAGTGCGATGCATCCTACTTCGATATAACGCCACAGCGATAACTCGTGAATGCGACGACTCGACTCTGCCACAAACATTTGTGTTGGAAAGCATTAAGAATCTTTATCTTCTCAGAAGTGGAGTGGAGAACAACTTTAAAAATGATAAAAGGTAAAAATTACGATAATTTTACATAGTGATTACATGCTCTTTGAATTATCCCGAGGTGTACCTACTAATATCTATTCTGTGGCTGAGGTCAAAACACGGACATTCGTGTCGATATTATGTTATGATAAATCGATATGAAGGTAAGACATTTTCAATCAGCATTATGAAAATATAAATACAAACAGAAATAAATAACATTAATCAATCAGCCAAACGAAGGATTTTCACCACCATGACATGTTTGGAGAACATCACACAGTGTACCTACTTACTTTAAGATTAATTCCCTTCGACTTTAAGGACCTACTTCATCAACCTGTATCCTGAAATCAATAAACTCGGCAAAGTAACAGATGCTAAAAGTAACGCAAAAAACGGTCGGCTCTAATGAAGAACGAGGGAATCTTGTGGCTCGTTAGCGAAGGACCAATCCTGTGCATCGGCTCCTTGATTGCGGCAAAACGGCAAAAACACAGCCCGAACGAGGGTTACTAGAGCAAATGGTAAGATTTCTGATATTTTTACCTGACTTTTCAGTAAATGTTTTGACATTTTGTATTACACCAACATTGCCAACCACCATTCCGCATTGGACCCGCGTGGTAGGTTATAACCCATCCTCCTTAACCACCCATAAGGAAGGCCTCTGCAGTGGGGACATTTAATAAAAGCTTGTAAAAATGGATGGTCAACATTCCTAATAGGGATGCATACTGAGGAACTAATGGCGCCACAAGTGACTGTCCTAAAAGCGTTTGATTGGTTATTTCAAATGTCAAATGTAGTTTCTGACGTATTTTAACTAATCAAAACCATTAAAAGCGGCCGTGGCCGCGGCGTGCCATCTACGATTAGCATTGCGTGTAGTTTAAATATAGTTGACATCGGATTATAATTTATATGTAGGTAGTAAGTACCTAGTAAAAAAAATATTCAATAAATTAATAAATAATAATAAATAAATTTGACAACATCACATATATTGCTCCGATTCCAAAGTAAGTAGCTAAAGCACTTGTGTGATGGAAATCAGAGACAACGGTGGTATCACAAGCACCCAGACAGAGGGTCTCTATAGAAAAGTTCGTTTTCTAAATTGACCCAACCGGGGATCGAACCCGGGACCTCAGAGATGGCGATACCTTGAAAACTGGTGTACAAAGCCACTCGACCACGGAGGTCGTCAAAGTCGACCACAAGAAAAATGTAAGTATTTGGCATTTCAAAAATCATTTGGCAATAATAGTTTTCCCCTGTGTTTCTGGCAGATGGCTACAATTCCTGAAATGTCAGGAAAACCTGCCGTCTGGTTACCCTAGCCAGAACCGAATCATCAGATTACGATTGGCCGAACTCGGTGACCTTGCGATTGACTAGCGGATGAATGACCTTATTAATTTGGATTTTGGTAGACCTTCGATTGTTGTATTTATCACTGGTAAAGGAATTGTAATGGGTTCACTTATAATATTTATTATATGAAGATTTTCCAATTACATGAATAGATAACGCACGCAAACGTAACGAATGCAATGTTGCTATAAAAATCCTATAAAATCCTACACTAAAAACTAGAAAGAAATCATTTATTTCGTTACTGTCTTTTTCTAGATTTCAGAATAAGAACCCAGAATGACAGACCGTTAATACTTTCCATATTTTCGATCTAGATATTATAATAATCCGTGCCGTGTATGCTACGTGCTACGTGGTGCTACGTAGCACCCGCTACACACCGCGTAGCGGACTACGCTACGGTGCGCTCTTTGTATCATGATTACCTACAATGCGATAAATTTAACAATGCACAAGAAGTGACTAGTTTCAGAACACTTGTTTTACAAAACGACGTATATTAATCCGTAAAATTTTCTCTTTACCTATGCTCGAGTGCTCGAGTGAAGTTGCAGCGGATCACTGACTATTTGTCAATTTCATTTCATTCTACTAGGTAGTTATGTTTTCTTTTCCTGCCGTATGTATAGTAATGTAGATTTCTATACTATTGTAGTAAATAGCATATTAATTAGAGTAGTATTTATCTCTGTAGTTTTGAAATAATAATTGTTTGTCATGTTCAGTTTTGTCCACGCGGACGAAGTCGCGGGCGACAGCTAGTTAATAATAATTTTAATGATGCTAAGATACTGTTTATTACTCGTATTATAGATATCACTTTTTCACTCCAACTTCTATCACCGGGAAAAGACGCCAATTCCCCGGGATTACCATTACGACCAATCCCGGACGTGACAATTATCCCGGATCGGCCTAAATTGACGGCAACAAGTTGACTGTCGTATACTTAACCTAAGAGTTATTAAATTACTAACTCTATTGCTCCGTGTTAATTTTGTTAACTTCCTAAAATAGATACTGATCACGATACAGAAAACATTTAGGCAAAGGGATTTAGATTTGTTGATATTTATTTATGAAGTCTATTTCGCTCTAGACAGATAACTTGAAAGTAAATTAGGTCTGTCTGTACTGTAGCTACTTACATAATGAAATAGTGTTTTCATAATATGACCTCTTACCTTAATTTTCATTTAAGATTTATCTTTTACTTTTCCATAAATAAAATGTATTTTTAATAATTCAGCAGAATAATTATTATTGGTAAATGTTTTTAAATGTCAGTTTAATTGAATACTGAAAAACTTTACTCATTTACATTGATCTTAAGAGTATACTATATGTTTCAGCGATACTGGCGCAGAACACTTCGATGTAGGGCATAAGCCCCGTTTCCTCAAGTGTGTGATAGGCGAGTGGTGTAGCACGGCCATAATATTATTAGTAATAGTAATAAATATTAACTACTAGCACGGCGGAGCTCGGTGGCGCAGTGGTGTAGCGCCTGATCTATCGATTGCGGAGGTTAAGCAACTTTCACAAGGGTCAGTCATGGGATGGGTGCCCAAAAATTTATTATCTCGAGCTCCTCCGTGCTTCGGAAGACACATTAAGCCGTTGGTCCCGGCTGCATTTGCAGTTGTTAGGACTCACCAATCCGCACTGGACCGTGGTGGGTCATGGCCCATCCTCCTTATCCACCCATAGGAAGGGCTGTGCCCCAGCAGTGGGGACACTACTAGCACGGCTACGGTAACTTTCCAGCCGCCAATAAGAAAGAAAGACATGACCTAGTGGGAACAGTTGACGCATTATGCCTACTTATTTTACACAAAACCTTTACTCCAATCCCATAATAAAATAATAAAGACGACGACGCTTCTGGGAACCAGTATTTTTGTTTACACAAACGTTAACAATGAGCAAACCAATACAGATCTCGCAGATTTCCACCGAGACGTAGCTAGTCATATTCGGTTCGTTGGTCGCCGTGTAGGCCCAATGTTTGCTCTCTGATGTGGTGATTGATGTGGAAAATGCGACAATCATAGGACTATTTGGCAGTTGGCTGGCTTATACAAATTAAGGTTCTGTAGGGTACGCTTAAAGGAAAAATCTTCATCGGTTGGTTGTCCGTCTGTCTAGACTAGACCCTTTTTCTCAGGAACGTTACTAAGTTAGGCCTACTAACTAACCTTGGCTGTATAAAAATATTAAACTTCTAAGTCAAGTCAATAAAATTATACGGCCATTGATGTCCCATATTTACCGTTAGGTACACCGTTATCCCATATTTACCGTTTAAAATACATTTCTTACTTCCAATCTATAAAGGAATAAGTATAAGTGTTTTGTTTAATATTATTAAGCGTATAAACCTAGACAAGTAAGTAACTAAGAATAGGAGCAGATTAACGAATCAAATACAAAATCTTACAAACCTAATGTTTTTCTGTGGATTTGTTTTAGATTCCAGTCGTCCCAATAATACAATACCTTATCGATGATTCAAAAAGCAATCTAACATTCAAGAGCAGTCAAACGGCAAAGCAATATATCTAAACATCGAACCTACACATATACGCAACTGAGCTGAAAATGTAGCCCGTGAAGTTGGCCCAGCCATCAATATAGCGAAACGGCAGCTGCAACTTCGTCGTGCCAACTCCTGCCCGTATATTCTGCTACCAACTTGCAGATAAACAAGTGCACACACGTGTAAAAAACACGGCGAGCACACCAAAGTCCCGAATGTTTAGTAACTGCCACAGGGCCGGGCTTTGGACGATAAGTGTTTGTCAAAGGTTTTGCTGTGATGACCACTTTCTCTAAGACTGCTTCCGACAACAGCTTCATGAATTGGACAGATAGCAACATGTACACAATGCGATTCAATTAACAATAGACAATGATCCGCGGCAACTTCACTAGAAAATGTATGGCAAGGAGTAAATTTTAAAAATCAATATAGTTTGTACCACTAGCGCTCCGAGTGGGTCACTTCTGTTGTACAAAATTAAATTAATCGTATTTTACATGTGATATTCTGTGCGTGCGCGGTAGACGTTCCATGCTCTTTTCCTTCGTCGTGTCGCTCGCTCAGCGTCTTACAGATGAATGCTGCAAAACTTCATCACGTCATTCTGTTTATGCATCGAGTACCTAAACACTCATAGCTCCATAAACTTACCATCAATCCAGTCCAGTATAGAAATACCTAAATGTTTTCCAGGCAGCTGTAAATGGTTATTCTAAATTCTGAATCCATACCTGAGCGACCCACCTCGCACTCAGTGGTCTGTGAACGGTGCTAACTGCCCCAGCGGGACGCTGGCCCGGGATAGCTCGAAGCAAACAATACCCAATGCTTCCCCTATAATATTTACATGGCCAAATACACAGCGATTTCTTCACGAGAGTGGAATTTAAAAACGAAACAGGTATCGAAAGGTTCTCCTTTATTGTTTTTACAGACCACTGTTTACTATTTCCATGGTCCCGGCTAATGGAAGATTCGTTTGCAGAGTTTAGCGCTAAGTGTTCAGGGAGATTTTAAATCGTTTTCCTTTAAAAGCTTCAGTGGAAAGTTATTTGCAATGGAATCATTTTTGCTGTGACACAATTGAGCAAACACTTTTTTTTTCGTAGAAAAATAAACAATTACCTATACAACCTACCTAGTTATTAAGAGAAATATTATGTTCATAAACTTTAAAAAGTGCTATTTGATAATCCACTGTTTTTGTATTAATTGAGTTAATGTTAAAATCTAAGCTAAAGATGTTATCATAATCCGATATAACAGTAAAGGTTAAAAAAAAACCCTAAAAGAAAATTAAACCAATAAAACACAATTTGACTGCCAAAACCCAATTTAAAATGGGAAAATCTGTTTTCGTGCCCTCATTAATTATTTTTCGACGGCACGCCGAGTAATCACGCCGAGTTTATTACCATCGGCTTGTCATCGGGTCGACTTTGCAAACAATCGTACAGTAGTAATTAGTTTTATGCAAATCCAACCCTGTTTAATTACGAACGACAGTAACCGTTACTAACGTGTTACCATCAAATTACGCCGCTGTAACGGTGTTGATGGACTGTTCGATGTCTAAAAAAACCCGACTCGATGTGTAACGAATCCGATTTAACGTCGAAACACACGAAATTTCTACAGTTTATCACCTATACCATCTAATTACCAATTTTCCAGTTAACTGAACGGTAAGACCGAATGATTGACCGATTTAATCAAGGCGGGAGCGAATGAGCGAATCGCTCGGCGTCCAGGGCGGGCGGGAAAAAATTGATTGCGTTGAATCAATTCATTTGCGGTGGGTACGGTTTTTGTTGACACCTTGGCCCGATTTTTTATTACCTCTGGGGAGTGAAACTCGGGCCCGTCGTCGGTTGACGTCAATTTTAATTAACCTTACTGTTAGGCTCCTATATTTCGCCCGTCAACAATTTGGAAGTAATTTATGTCGCCTTTTTTATAAAACATAATGAAAATGTTGTAACGCAATTCTGAAATTCTTTTGATATTGGAAAATTCCGTTTTTTGATATTTTTTTCATATTATTAAATAACTACGCAGGCACTAAATTACAAAGAAATGTGGTCGGACGAATGCAGTGCGCTTAAGAGAATAAAATTATATTATTAAAATCGGAATTCAAGACCAATATTAGGAATTAAATTATTCGTATGGAAAGATTACTGGGGAAGGAATTTGAGGGGAGCTTACCTGGTTCGACGTTGCTCCCGCGTGCTGGTTGTAGTGGACGCGCGTCTCACTTCCTCTCTAATCTCCAAACGGCAATATTTTGGTGATCACAATTGTCTGTATGATTAAACTCGCGGCGATCACTTTGCAGATGTTACAACTTGACCGATAAATTGAGGAGTACAAGAGCTCGACTCAAACGCTCTGGCACGTAGACTGGCTGGATCGGAAGTGATGAAGTATAGCCGACGCGAACTTATATTGGTTTACCCCCATAGAATCAAGGATAAAAATGATATGAGGGTAGATGTTGGTTTAGGGATGTAGCATCGGTACAAGTCTAAATCGATTGCAAAGTGATATGAAAATGATTGAATAATATGTTGAATCTAAATCTACCAATTATGAAAAATACAGCTTAGTTTTAAAAATATTAATTTAATCAGTACACACTCATAAACAATGCTAAGCTTACTTACGTCAATCATTAAGGTATGTCAAAGACATTATTATATTAAGCTCTATTATTCATTAAATTTGTGATTATAAAATAATTGCAAAAAAGCTTATTTTAAATCTTTACAAATTCAATCATCAAAGATATGAAAATATATAAAATTATCTTAAGTTTCTCCACAAGGAGTACATAGGTGACCTACCAAAATACCATATCATAATATTTTCTTAAACATTTTACAAATAATAATAATATTTCTTATAAGAAAATCTTCAGTACAATTCTTTAAAGTGAAAATCATTAACATCGATCATATGAACTCGTTGAAATTAATGTAAGTAATTAGTAATAAACTAAATAAAAAAGCTTAGAACATCGATGTACAACCAATTACAAAACATTAGAATTACAATACAATAACACAACCTACAAAAAATTATAAAAATTCACACAAGAAATAACTAAAATAATTAAAGCTAGGAAATTACATTTATGACAACATAATAAGCTAAGTTTTCTATTGCCATGGTAGAATGAATCCAGCCCCCTGATTATGTCACTGTTGCTAACAACTTTTGATTGCAATTGACAGAAATCAAAGTTACATTGCTGCTTTAGTAAGAATCAATGTGACAACTATATTACTTAAAGCAGCAATGTGACTGCGATTTCTGTCAGTTTCAATCAGAAGTTGATTGCAACAGAGTTACAAAATCAGGGGGCAGGTATACCTGCACAGACTATAGTCTGTTTATTCTTACTTGTCCTATTTAGTAAACAGATTTTGACAGCTGTCATATGTCTTTTGAATTTAAATCGTCATTTATTGTCTTATTAAATCAAATAGTCACTAATAATTAGTAATTTCTTTCGTAATCTATGTGTGGATGTGTGGATTGCATTTAATAATTTATTTTTTCAATAAAGAGTTGGGTGAAGTTTGTTTACCAAATGATAACCTCCTCCTTTTTTGAAGTCGGTTAATAAGACAAGTAATACAAGAAGACTATACTCTCTTTGCGTGCACGTGACTAGCTCACATAGTACGTCACGACCAATCAAATGTTGCGATGCGGTCCAACAACCAATTAGGTAACACTTCATCGTGACGTAGCTTGGGCCATCCGTGGCAAAAGAACACCGTGAAACACATTATTATACTATGACTATTGCTATTTAAGAAGCCGCCCGTTCATCCTTTAATTTAAATTGAATACTATTTTTTTCAAATATACATAAATCACATTCTCTCCCATCTAAAGAGCTAGTGTACTTTGTATATATTCTGCCAATTCTGTCAACGCGTACAACATTGATAAAAATTATGGCCGATGAGTAGAGTTGGCATCTTCAGCCGGGACCAACGACTTAACGTGGCTTCCGAATCACAGAGGAGCTCAAGATAATACATTTTTGATCATCCATCCCACGACCGACCCTTGCTAAAGTCGCTTAACCTCCGCAATTGCAGGCCCAGAGATCAAGAGATCATAATTCTTCATAAACTTTTTTTTATTACCAATTTTTTTTTATTACCAAGCAATAGGAGTTATAATTGTAAATAATAATTCTTCAATGAATTTATTTCAAACATTATTGTTAAAATGGCTCTGGAATAACTATTAAAGCGTAGTCTCCCCAACATAATTAACTTCATAAAAAATCATCTTAGTTCGTAAATTATAAACGGTAAACTAAATTAATCGGGCCTAAGCGAATTAACGAGGATTAATTAACTTTGTAAAGACACCCCGGACGCGTCCTAATTTTAATTAAAATAAAATGCTCAATCTTTCAAAGTCTATCAAATCCCTTTTAAATTTTCAATACAGTTGCTCGAAAATGTGTGTTTTTGATGACAGTACAGCGTGCGGTAAGTTGATTTTACCGCACGCCTTGCGTTTTTGTTTACGGTTTAGTACAGCGTGCGGAAAGTTAACATTACCGCACGCCACCACCGTGCGTTTTTGTTTACGGTTTTTCTCGCAAATACTTATATTGAAAAACTTAGTATGGCAACGGTTGTCGAGATTTTTAAAAACTCGTGATGATTATACCTCCTTACCAACCTTGTATCATAAACTACTATTACAGACGAATTATTACGACTATAAAGTATGTAATATACATTATTAACAGGTTCCCGTATCTATAAAATAAAACAATGGAATAAACAGCAAACTATCTGTTTATTTGTTATTATCAGAAGAAGGAATCTGGTAATATTATGATTATATACAGTAATAGGCACGCTCCAAAACACAGAACTCGATACAACAACAAATATCGAACCGTTTTTGTTTGGCACCTTTCTGCAAAATTCATGTACATACCTACGAGAAATTCGTGTTCATAATAAGATATGATTCCCATACATCAATTCTCGAGCTCGATGGCGCAGTGGTTTGACACCTGGCCAAGCGATTGCGGAGGTTAAGCAACTTTCGCAAGGGTCGGTCATGAGATGGGTGACCAAAAATGTATTATCTCGAGCTCCACCGTGCTTCGGAAGGCACGTTAAGCCGTGGGTCCCGGCTGCATTTGAAATATGTTAATAGGCTGAATTTTTACTATTACAAAGTTGATTTATTTATCAATAAGTAAGAAACTTTAAAGTAAAACAATTTTTTTTTGCAATGTACGAGTACAACGCCTAAAAGTGGACCCACACTTGTAACATTTTGGTGTGTCAGACTTCTGCCTGTCTTTATACATCGTCTCTTTTTTATACAGTATTACCACAGCGCACGCCGAACCAAACTAGCGATGTATGTGAAAGACACGCCAAAATGTTACAAATGTGAACCCACCCTTATATTTTCACCGAAACAAATTCGTGTAAAGCCCTAAGCGGTTGAAATCTTCACCACGCAACCGCAGCTGGGTGGAAAGGTTTATTGTTTCGCTGTTAACTAATTACATCAGTTAATTCATCTGGATAAACCGTTTCATTAAATGTATCCAATGTTTAACGGTAAATCTCATTTTCGGAAATTCCGTATTATTTATTAAAACAAAGCATAATTAGCTATTTCACGTTCTATGCGCGTGTGCGTGTTTATGATTGAATCACAAGACGCGGAATAGAGCGTTATTAATTAATGTTGTCTAAAAATAATTATTAGGATAGTATAAGAATCTGTGGGCTGATTATGTAAATCTGATGCTAACAACTTTTGATTGATATTGACATATGTTGCAAGTTACATTTCTGCTTTAGTAAGATAGTTGTCACATTGATTTTTACTAAAGCAGCAGTGACTGCATCATATGTCAGTTACAATCAATAGTTGTTAGCAACCGGCTCCCGATCCCAGAATATACTTTGCGAGCTGCTGACATAATAATATTATTTATCGATAACATTATTTAACTGCTTACAACGTATAAACGTCAATATTTAATTTAATATCTTAACTAGCTAATTTTTATTCTAGTTTTAGGTATAGTATGGCATATGGCTTAAAAATAATGCCTCTTAATGAGTTTCTGTATTTAAAGTTTGTACCGCGATACCATATTATTTCACCTTACGACAAATAAACATAATGTGATCTTAAACTTTAATATTATCTGATAATGTTTACTTATTTTTTTAAATACCGCTTTAATAAGGCGTTGATTAATACATAAATATTGAATTTCTTTAAAAACTGATACTAATTACAACTGATACCAACTCCTACTCATTCTTTGACTACTAAAGACTAATATATCTTATTATAACAAAACATCATTAATCATATTTAATTTCCATTAATACCGCTAGAGTTCAGTTATTTGTAACGTCAAATATACGCAAAATCTTCAAATAAATAGTTTACTACTTTACCTTTATGATAATTAAAACACCAAGGTCACTTTTCCCGCCATCCTAGGTCATTACTTGACATTGAAGGTCATTTCTTGACATTAAAGGTCATTTCTTGACATTGAAGGTCATTTCTTGACATTGAAGGTCATTTCTTGACATCGAAGACCACTTCCTGACATCGAAGATCAGCCCCTGACATCGAAGGTCACTTCCTGGCAGCGATTGGTGGTCTTGAGTAGGGATGATTCGGCGTCCGGTCGCGCGCCCTCACTGCTTTATAACCGACTGACCTTTGAGTTACATTCGTCTTCGTACGAGCCGAGTCTGTTAGTAAGTTAGAGGACGAACACATTACACACCATTAGCTTGTTAATCAACACTTATACCGGAAAATAAGTCTGTGTATTTTAGACAGAACAGAAGCGTCGCTCTATGTCCCTATTTTTGAATCATTCATTTGAAATCCTTGTGTGACTTAAGCCACATGCGACGTAATGCCACAATTGACAACACAAGACTTATCTGACCCGGTGACGGCGTCGCTGTAGTCTATGCAGTCGACGGCGTAACCAAGGACGCTAACAATATGTAATAACACTTAGTTCCAGTTTTGGCCACGGGGGTCTGATAAGTTTGTGTCACTGTACTACACTGACATCGACTGATCAACGAGCGATTCAAAAATACGGATTTTGCTATTTCGAATTATTATATCTTTACTTGTCTTATTTGGTAAACAATCTTCACCCAACTCTTTATTGAAAGAAAAAACAATTATAAAATACAAAAAATTGTTTTTTTAGAAAGAAATTACGAATTATTAGTGACAATTTGATTTAATAAGACAATACCTTTTTAAATAATCATTTAAACTTAAAAGGCGTATGACAACTGTTAGGCTGGCCCCAGACCTACCGGTTTCATTTCTTTGCTTTGCTGTTCTAGTAGAACAGGGGGCCGTACCAGCTAACGCATTGAACTTCGGAAAGTCTGCCGGGCTTCAACTTAAAACAGATAAATCGAAGTAAGAAGTTTCGTATTGTAGATATTTAGAAGATAACGATGTTCGTGTGACATCATAAAACAGGGTTCGCCATTTTGGCCTGACTAGGGTTCGATTTATCTGTTTTAATTTGAAGCCCGGCAGACTTTCCGAAGTTCGATGCGTTAGCTGGTAGCCCCTGTTCAACTAAAACAGCAAAGCAAAGAAATGAAACCGGTAGGTCTGGGGCCAGCTTTAAAAGCTGTTTACTAAATAGAACAAGTAAGGATAAACAGACTATAACTACTACCATTATTGGTAAGGGCGTTTAATGTTACGGCCACACTAACGTGATATGCCATTGAATATTGCAATTGATGAACCTTAAGCGTATAGGCATAAGGAAACATACGGGCATAATTACTGCCATATCACGGTAGTATTGCCGTAACATAAGGGCCTGGTTTCACAATCGAAAAGTAAGTTCTGAGTAGCTTACTTGACAGAAGATTAGACAGTTGTATAAAGAATATGTCAAATCATCTGTCAAGTAAGCTACTCAGAACTTACTTTATGATTGTGAAACAGGGCCTTAAACTAGCAGAGCCAAACCACGATTTTTCAAGTGAGTCTATATAATGGTTTAAGTTATCAAGTGGCAAAACCGTCGGATTTGTTTGACTATGAATTATTATAAATATTAGGGTCAGTTAATTCTCATTGCTTACTTCAAAACCATCGGATTTGTTTGACTACGAATTATGATCGATATTAGGGTCACTCAATTCTCATTGCTTACTTCAAAGGTCGTGGCTAAGCTCAAATTAAATGAATGCCACATTAGACAATAATATACCGTTTTTCCTTGAATCATTAATAAGTGAAACCCAAAAACTGTAATGCCAGTGATTTGATTATCTTTATTTTGGATTAGGAATGTGTGAAATGAAATCCAAATTAGCCCCCGTAGAATTGATTACATACATGACTCGTACAGACATCGACTTAGGATGTTGTATGAGTAGTGTGTAAGCATATCATGTTTTATGTTTAAAATAAGGTATAGGCTCGAGATGATTATGAATAATCGAATAACACCACGCCCTGATGTAAAGCAATTTGCAATCGTTCCCGATGGTGACAACCCTGTCATTTCAATTGGAAAAGTAGCATGTCTGCGGCCCCAACGATGCCGATAGTCCTTAATCGAATCAGTATCGAGTGTGCACTTAATTGATGTGATTAGATTCTACCACACTCTGGGTAAGTAATTGAATGTTTTCAATAAAGGTGCTATTTTGAGAAATGTTTGAAACGAAACAAGAAGGATTATTATTGAACCTATTTCTTTTTAGGAATTTAACTAATTGCAACCATACATCAAAATATCTTTTTAGGCTTTTGAAGAAACATCTTCATATTCGATTGGAAAACAACTCATTAACACCAACACCGCAGAAACGGACAAACACAGACAAGAATATTAAAAAATTAGGTAGTCGGAAAAGTTCGCGGCCTTTTTGGACTAAAAATAATAAAGATACCACAGCGAGGAACAACTTTATCATCCAAATTACAAGTCCTGAATCTGCTGAACCATTTTTTGCAGTAGTATTCGACAAAGCATCTTCTCTATTAACATTACAAATCCTTCTGTGAGCATTATCAGCATTCATTAACGTATCAAATAAAAATTATTAAATATATAAAAGTGCAAGACAATTATCTATTTGTTTTATTTTACCGCTGTTACCAGAAAATCAGCTGTCCAACGGTATATATAACATTCCCGCCTAAGTTTAGTATTGCCAGAATTATGACACGTAAAATTCATGCTTCAAAAAGGCCGCAAACTTTTCCGACTACCTATTATAATAATGTTATTCAGTGACACTTGTTGTACTATATATTTACCCTGCACATTCCTCTGTAGCGGCGTGCCGTCCCGGGACAAGCTGGAGCCGAAACCGGGCGCCGCCGCCGGCCGCCGGAACGGCAACGCTTTGCCTACCACCGGTTTCACCATCTTGGCTGTTATACAAACATGAAGATAACAAACTATTGAATCTAATTTAATCCTCAAACGCCCGGAAAATGAGACAATTATATTCCATTGTTATCCGGCCGCATCGGTCGCTCGAGCGTTGATGGAATAAATAAGCTTACTTGTGCTATAGTTTTTCTATCTCACGAAGTCCGTTCAGCTATGAATGTTGTTAGGCGTGCATATTCATTGTTTTAGTGTGCGTCTGCACTAAAATAATGTGCACGTGCACGCCTGATAACGTTCATAGCCGAACGGACTTCGTGAGATACAAGAACTCTAAGAAGGATCCTTTATGAAAGACGCAGTGGGTTAGCGTAGCGCAGAAGTTTGAGCAAGTTGCAATGTTTGCAAGGGACCATAAATTAATCATCGCGAGCTTCTCCATGGTTAAGGAGGCACTTTATGCCGTTGCATCGGTCCCGGCTGCGTCCGCAGTCGTTAACATCCACCAATCCGCATTGAGCTCGCGCAATGCGTTATGGCCCGTCCCTATCCACCCATAAGGAAGGTCTGTGCCCCAGCAGTGGGGACACTATGCAAAATAATGTGTAATCAAAATACAGTAAAAACTGAGGCACTCTTGATTTTTATTGAAATATGTACACACGACGGCACCGCAGACTATTCATGTGGACCTTGAACCGCCTTTATGCCCTACGTAATAAAAGCTGTTTTCGCAGTTTAACTGTATAACCTGACGTGCTGTCGTGTGTACAATGCAATAGACAGTGATCCGCTGCAACTTCTCTCGAGAATATATGGAAAAGAGAAATTTTTACACATTCAAATACATCATTTTGTACCGCAAGCGCTCCGAAGTTAGTCACTTCAGTTGTACATTGTCAATTTAATCGCATTGTATACAACATGTGACAAAAATACCCCTAATGCCGAATATGATATGTAGGGACCATCTTACATTAGGAAAACACAAAAGTTAATAAAAAGGCAAAATTACTATAGTGAATATTCAAAGTTGAGAAAAGAACGCAAGTCATTGTTAGAGCAATTAAATGTAATAAGTAGGAATACAAGTAATAAAAATAAAGAATGTGAAACAGTTAGTAATCAGTTGGGTGAAAAAATAGACAATTTAGAATTATCACTCAGGGAAATGTATAATAACTTGAGTGAGTTTTCTCGCAAGCAATTAAATTATCAAAAGCTTGCTGCAAATGATATGATTGACATGTGTAATTTTAACACAGACCGGTTTGAGTCCCTAGGCAGAAAACAGAACTGCAGCTGCTTAAATAAAAATGTTGAATTGATGATGAAAGATGCTTCTACCCAGTCTGCCCCAGAGTGTTTAACTACTTATGTTGTGGGTGAGCCTGAAGTTTCTAATATTTACAATAGTACTCGTATATTAAGCACCAATAATAGGTCATGTATGAAAAATAATTGCAGTGAAACAATTATGTATTGTGATGAAATTGGAAAGAACTTGGGCCAAATAATTCAAAATCACTTAGGAGGAAACATTATTAATTATTGCATGCCTGGGTCAACTCTGGATGACATAATGAAAATAATTGTAAAAAAATCATACAGTGCCAACACCAACTTGATAATTCTAATTGGAAATAGGGGTAATGTTACCAAAAACCAATTGATGACATATTGTAATTCCCTTTGTTCTTTGAATGTTAGGAAAGTGATATTGTTTACATTCCCCTACAGTAACAGTCTGTCACAGGCGGAAAATAACTTAAGATATAATTTGAATTTATCTTTAAATACAGTGGCATTTCATAATAGCCAACAGTTGCACCTAATTGACATTAATAAATTATTGAATAATTTTTATTTGACAAAAGATAAATATTATCTGCCTTCTTCTTTTAGAAGACAAATAGCAGTATCGCTATCTTTTTATTTAAAACAACTAGCCAATAATCTGGCTAGAAAAACATCTGCTTCTATTGAGCAGTTAAGTTTTGACATGTGTAATTCTACTTTGGAATCTGTTCCAAATAATATTATATTACATGATGCTAGTAATAATTTACTACATTTAAATTACCACTTGAGACAATAGAGGCGTCCTCTAGCGTTGAGCCGACAACAGAAAAGCCAAACTGTCTGAGAATTGTACACCAAAATATGCAAGGCTTTTCTGGCAAAGATTTAGAAATAAGCTTATTTTTAAATTCTGAAGATATTGATGTGTTATGTGTTACTGAGCATTGGTTGAAAGAGCACGAACTAATTTTAAGTTTGGATAATTATAGAATTGTTAGCTCACTTAGTAGAAAATTTGCTATAAGAGGGGGTTCACTTATTATTCTACACAATAGCTTACAATATAAAGAGCGCAAAGATGTAGTTTCCCTCTCAATTGAACGAACCATCGAGTTGTCTTGTGTGGAACTTGATCAAATAATTATAGTATGTGCTTATAGACCCCCCAATTCGAATTACTCTGAGTTTGAGTCCACTATGGAGGAAGTCCTAAAAGTAACATGCAGGAAGAATAAAAGAGTCGCGATTTGTGGGGATTTTAACGTCGACATTTTAGATCCTAAATTGTCACAGCTCTCGAGTAGGTTCATAAACCTATTTAAATCTTTTAATTTGCTACATACTTTTAATGAACCAACACGAATCACACCCACTTCGGCAACCTGCTTAGATAATATTTTCTCCAACTGTAATGTACTTGAAAAATCGATTTTAAATTGTATTAAATCCGACCACAGTGGACAGTTAGCATCTATTGAGCACCATCATGTTCTGCCTAAACGGGAAATAATGTGTAGGCCAATAAGGAAACACTGTATTAAAAAATTCAGAAGTAATGTCACAAGTAAAATTGAAACTTTACCAGAGCCAAATTTTGAGGCTAATAACTTATATAATCACTTATTTAGTATAGTCCAAGATGAATTTAGTCAAACTTTTAAACAAAAAGTGATCAAATGTAACGATAATAGAAAATTTAGTGACTGGGCCACACCCGGTATATATATAAGCAGAAGGAGGCTATACGATCTTTATGCAGAAAAAGCCACTTCCTGTGATTCAAACTTCATTGAATTTGTCAAGAAGTATTCACAAACATTCAAGGAAGTTTGTATCCTAGCAAAGTCCAAGTATTTCTCGAATCAGATTAAATCAGCTGACAATAAAATTAAGGCTACTTGGAATATTATTAACAAAGAAACAGGCAAATCAAAATCCAGTGTAAATTCCTTCTGTTTAAAAATTGGTGATCAAACATTTAAATCTGACGATGAGGTCGCTGGAGTCTTTGAAAATTTTTTTGCTCGAATACCAATAGAAACTACCAGTACTCTTAGTGCTTGTTCCAACATCGCTATCTCCCTTTTAGAGTCAAGTGTTGATAAATGCAAGGAAACCTTCTCTTTTAAATATATAAGTAGTGAAGATATAATTAAAGCATTTAAATCAATTAACGTCAAAAAAACAGAAGATCTCTGGGGCATGTCAACAAGCATCATTAAATCAATAATTGATATACTAGCCCCTTACTTGGCTTTCATTTTTAACAAATGTATTGATGAAGGGATATTCCCTGACTTAATGAAAAATAGTAAATTGATTCCTCTTTTTAAGTCTGGTAATAAAACTGACCCAGCTAACTTTAGACCAATATCTATACTGCCAGCACTTAGTAAAATATTTGAAAAAATTATATATTTTCAATTATTAGATTACTTTACATCAAATAATATACTTCATAAAAATCAGTTTGGATTTTCCAAAGGTAAAAGTACTACTGATGCTGGAATTGCTCTTCTCAAACATATCCTTGATGCTTGGGAGGGAAAGCAAGATGTGATTGGTATTTTTTGTGACCTTTCTAAGGCATTCGATTGCGTTGATCACCAAACACTATTAAAGAAGCTAGAACATTATGGTGTCTCTGTTAAATCAGTTAGTCTTATGAAATCTTATTTGTACAATAGAACCCAGAAAGTAGTGATTAATAGAACTGAATCTACTGGAGCCCCCATCAATATGGGCGTGCCACAGGGATCAATATTGGGCCCTTTGCTGTTTTTAATTTATATAAATGACCTTCCTAACTACGCGAATAATTTATGTGAGACAGTGCTATTTGCGGATGATACTTCTTTAGTTTTCAAAGTCAACAGAGGTAATAACTGTTCTGACGAAGTAAATAGCGCTCTCTCTAAAGTTTCATACTGGTTTAATAGTAATAATTTAGCACTCAACCCCAAAAAAACTAAATGTGTTAAATTTTCATTACCGAATGTTGAGCACGTCGAATTGAATATTAATCTGAATGACGTTGAAGTTGAGTTTACGGAGAGTACAAAATTTCTAGGTATTACACTAGATTCACGACTGCAATGGGATCCTCATATTGAAGCTTTGTCAAGTAGACTTAGTTCTGCGGCCTTCGCCGTTAAGAAAATAAGACTTTTAACTGATATTGAAACGGCAAGGTTGGTATATTTTAGTTATTTTCACAGTGTAATGTCTTATGGGCTACTATTGTGGGGCTCGGCTGCCAACATTCAAAATATTTTTATACTTCAAAAAAGAGCTGTTCGTGCCATATATAATCTTCGTCGAAGAGATTCCCTGAGAGAATTGTTTAAAGAAATAAATATACTAACTTTGGCTGGCCAATACATATATGAAAATTTACTATGTGTAAGGAAACACTATGATTCATTTGCTAAGAACAGCGATAATCACCATATTAATACAAGGAATAAAGATAAACTTGCCGTTCCAAGATTTAGGTTTGCAAAAACTAGAGGTTCATTTATGGGGAAACGCATAACCTTGTTTAATAAAGTTCCACAACAAGTGATTGATCTACCTTTGCATGAATTTAAAAATCATGTCAAAAAGACGCTCATGGGTAAAGGTTATTATAAAGTAGACGATTATTTGAAAGACCGGAATGCGTGGAAATGATGTAACACAATAACTCGCTAGTAAGTACTTTATTGTTAATAACCTATTGTATTTTTTTGTATTTGGTAACGATATATTTAAGTTTGTAAATATCGTTACTTATTTCTGTTAAAGCTGATAAGTTTCTTGCGCCTGTTCTTCTTGTCAGTTAAAAAAGTCTGGAACAGGTGGTAGAAAAATATAGACGATTCAAAAGCGCTTAATTACTAAGTTTATTTGAATAAAGCAATTTTTTACTTTACTTTACATCAAACTGAACAACTTTTACTATGGGACCAACTCAGAAATCGCGAAAAAAAAATCTGCTGTTTCATACATTTTGATATTTTCGATTTTATTTTTGTATGAAACAGCTGATTTTTTTTTTAGCGATTTCAGAATTGGTGACAGAGTAAAAGTTGTTCAGTTTGATGGTCCCTATATATTTTTAGAGTTCAATGAGTATACAGGTTGTCCCAAAAAGAAGGATCAAGTGAAAGTCCAGAGGTAACCTTAAACTAAAAATACTAACCTTTGTCGTTAAAAGTAATCGTCTTCAGTATAGTGTTAGTCCTGTCAGTAAGTCCTCTCTTGAGCGGCTCCTTCGTAGCCTCTTGTTTGATGGGCAGTTTCTTCATGGCTTCCACATCTCCCGCCAAAACGAAAGTCGAATTCATGTCTTTTAGGTCAAAAGCGCCGTAGTTTTCAACCTCAGGCGCTATGTCGAATTCTCTTTTTACTTTCTTCCCCGAATTCAAATTCCTTGTAGTATCCATTATTTCAAAAGAGTCGTTTATTACTATTGTTTCGTTGTTCATTAATTTTATTGGTGTACCTTTGCGTTTATTACCACACAACCGCACTGGTTCCTTATTTTCTATGTCACTTTGGCAATCACTGTCAGTCACAATATCAACTGTACTGTTGAAATCCTTTTTAGATACTAAATCAACAGTCGAAGAGGGTTTGGCTAGTTCTAAGTTGGAGACGAATTGGAAGTGACTGTTATGACTGTCACTGTCTGAATCTTTATCCGACCAAGAGATGCCTTTAGCAGATTTAGCCTTCTTCATAATCTCTAGGTATTCGGCCGTTAGGGCTGGAGGAGCCTTATCGTATCCTTTAAGGGTTAGGTACAATTTTTTGAGCATGCTTGGCATATCACTCATGTATTCAGTAAAAGCGTTGATTTCTTCATTTTCAATAACAAGCAGTTTGTACCGCAGCTCATCTCTGGCCTTCGAGTGGCGTATTTCACTATTCAGTTGTATTTTATCGGTAAAGTCTTTAAGTTCTGGGAATTCTGCGACGGCTTGCTCGCATAATAATTGCAGTTTTCTTCGACTGTCGTCCCATTTAGACCAAGCAGACATGACCTTTGAATCGAGGTGTGATGATTGCTTTATGTAGCTTTCTGCAGCGCGCTCTTGACGTGGTATGTCTTCATTACACATCTAAATAGAAACAAATAAAGAAATAAATTATTGTTTCATGCGGCTAAATTATTATCTCTTTACAAAAGTGAAGTTAAGGCATGAAATAATCGGATATTCTTTAGACTTACAAGCGAAATTGTAAATTATCGTGTGGGATAAGTGTTCATATTCCATTGCGCACCGCCGACTCGTGACTTACTTAGCCGCCGGAACACGGGGTCCCCCGTGTTCTAGCCACTCCATATTATTTAAACTCAGCATAAAATAGCAGTAGGTAACAAGGTTGGCATGATTAAATCACTTTGATTTAAATCATGTATAAAATAATACAAACATATAAAAAACTAAAATTCTTAATTTTAAATAATGGATAGATAGACAAAAATATATGTTATATATCACTTTTAGGTGTCAAATAAGTAAAACAAAAGCGCGTTGTGGTTTCACGCATAATTTAAAGTGGATTTAAAAAGCTGAAGCAAAAAATTATGACTTCTAACTGGATCACTAAAAGACCTGGCTGAGCTGGGCTGGCTGGAGTGATCCGGCCGCACACCCTCCATACGCAAAATAGGCGCTATAGACGTCGAGTTGCGGAAACCGCCCGTAATGAATGAAGAAGAAGAAGACCTCAAAGTACGAGCTTTACGGATGCCCTCTGAAAGTATGTTCCACAAATAGTTAAGCATCATCCATGCTTCCTAAAAAATCACTTACCTGCTCCATGGCCTCGTATGAAGACCGGTGCGCGAGGTCGGCGACGTGGCTGAACGCGCGCGTGCGCAGGCGATGCCGCAGCGCCAGCACGCGTTGCCGCGACATCAGACTCAGGAGGTGAGTCTCTATGCCTCCATGCTCTTCCTCTAACTGCAATATGCGCCGCCGGATGTCTTGTTTCGCTGAAGACAAATTGGCGTGATTATTCCTCTATATGAATAAGTTCACTTGATGACTTTCTTTTTTTTCTAGTGTATTTTACCTATTTATAAAACAAATAAATTAATCAAAATAAAACATTTTCTCTTCTTGTTCTTTTAATTTTTAGTAAGTTTTAGAAAGCCAAATATTTCTCACCCTTTTCTTTAGCCATGTCAGGTTCCTTGGGTACCACACGGACACTTGACAGAGACAGCTTAGCTTCCAACTCCTTCACCTTCTTCTTCAACTCCTCGATTATCTTGACATACTGAGAAGCCCTCACATCTCCATCTACAATGTTCTTCTTGATGCTAAGCTGTATCTTATTAGCTCGAGCGGCATACTTGAGCGTGTTGTATGTATCTTCATAACTTATATGGGCTGGTGATACGTTGGCAATCATCACAGTTTTGCAGTTACCACCAAGACTGTCTTTTAACAGGCGAGTGAGTTTGGAATCTCTGTGACAATATTTTGATAACATTTTAGAGTTCAATGAGATAGTACAAATAATCAAATTACAAATAGTTATTTCTTCTAAATATGTGATGTATAAAATTCATGAAAACATTAGAACTACATTCAATTTACCACTTATTTTTGCTATCAAAGTGTAGTATAATAAGATTTACAATCATTACTATCAAGGACTTGACTAAAATCCACTATTGTGCTACCAATACGTTTAGAAAAAATACTAAAACTGACCTGTAAGGTATATAATTGCTCCCATCAGCTAGTTTATTGATGCAATTGCCTAGAGACAGCAAGCTCTTGTTGATATTGGCACCTTCTTTGAATCGTTCACCGACACATCCAGTGGCCGATGCACGCTCACTGCCAGCGAGGTCAATCATTGATAGCTTCACTAATCGTAATTGACTGCTGGTCTTGTATCGCATTTTCACATACACCTGAAAGAAAGTTTGTTAATAACTTAGTTAAATAGCCAACTACTCTAAAAGAAACATTTATTTGACTATAAACTATCAACACAGAATACACAATAATTCTTTGTACAAAAAAACGTACATACATCTAATAGCGGAAATGTCAGCTAGCAAGCAAACCTGAATTTTCGGTTTAGATGAAATGCTAATATTTTTTTGCTATTCAATAATCATTTTTATGTACCGTACCTGAAATACAGCATGACTCCTAGAACTCTCAGCATTAGCATCTGTTGGATGTTGTGTCCGATTCTTATTGCCATTCTCCAGCATATTGAGAAGCTCCCGCGCAGTCTTGATACTGTTCAGAGTCAGCCCTGCAACCATCACTCCATACTTGGAGTCTTCTCTGAGTTGGAGAGGAGTATTAGACGGCTTTAACAGGTCGTACACATTTTCATTATATACCTGAATGTTGAAACAATAAGTTAGGGTAGTTTATTCTATTATGTTCTAAAATAATTTTTTTGTTTTAAAAGCTACAAACTTTCGTTTTCATAATAATAAAAAAAATATACAGATAATAAACAGTAATTAAAGGAAAAAAACACTTTGAAGTAACAAACTGAATAATTACTTTTACAATTTTTAACGTTTAGGTTAGCTACTAAATTAGGTATAGGTGCCAGCACAAATCGTGAGCGGTGAGAGAAATTGGAGGGGATTACTGTTCATGTTTGCCAATGAGACCTAAAAATGACTTCTGCGCATTAAATGTCATCACTCAAGATCTGTGCTGAGGCCTGTAAAGCTACTACTTACTTCAATATAGGATACACCAATATCAAATTCTCTTTCATTAGCATATGAATTTATTGTATAGAATAAATGTTCCATGGTCAGATATGTGATGCCTGGGTTTTCCACACTACCAATCATAGTGAAAGTCTTGCCTGCACCAGTTGCACCATACGCAAACACAGAACAATTGTATCCTTCCATTAGTGCCGCCAACATGTCTTTCGTGGTGGTTTCGAAGACATCTTTATTGGTAGCATTTTGACTACAAACATTATCAAACACAAACTTCAACTCTTTGTTGGCACGTTTTAAAAAGCTTTTGTTGGGCTGCTGAACTCCTTGATAGAAAAACGGTCTGATCTCTTCTTTAGGGTCAAAAACAAGCATTTTGTCATCTACAACATCTACAACTATGCGACTATTATTTTGTTCTAATTCTCGCTCGTTCAAAGGACGCACCCTTACCACAACTTTTATATTTGCCGACATATTTTGAGTAGACCCACACTTTGAGGGTGCTATGGGACCTGCGGGAGCTTTGGCTCTATTAGAAATCGGCATTCTATCTATCCGAAGCATCGTAACACTATCACCAACATAAAAGTCATCGAATTAAAAACACAACCACTTTCAAACGGCTTCACAAAACAAAATAAATATTCGTAAACGGCAACGGCTTCGTCAGTTATGTGAGCCACAATTCACAATGATTAATTAAGAAAATAGCTCACAATTTTATTTCGTAAACAACTGGGAGCAAAGTTTGAAACGTATTCGTTTCGCTTGTAACCGTCAACTTTTGAAATTTGATTTGAAATCTGACATGCACAGTGTTGCCATTGCCAGTGGCCGATACGATCTCAGAAAAATAACACGATAGTCAGAAGTAACACAAGGTAGCTCAAAAAGTAACATTTTCACAACAACAGAACATTATCTTATTTTATGTAGAAAATGATTCTAACTGTAATATGGCACTTTATTACGATTATTGTTAGCACACACAAGTCGACAGCAAACAAACCAATGAAACAAATAAAACAAAACTCCACGACTTAACTTCAAGTCTTCAACCAAAATTGAGATGAAGTTTTTTTCAAAACCGTTTTTTATAAACAAACTTTGCTATGTTCCTCATTCTTCAAGTGTGAGAAAGAGAAAGAAAATAAACATGACGAACGAAAACTTCCTTTGATGCGTTCCATTTCACGTTTAATTTTTGTTTGCTGGTAAATATTTGAATATTTTTATTAAGTCCTAAAAGGGTTTTTGGCGCCATTTTGTCGAGTTCGGTTTGGTGTCTATTTTAATTATTTTCAAATTGATTCATAGTGGATATTGTGTCTTAAAATTGGTGCAGTTATATGGTACAAGTGTCTACGCAACTGAACAGTATGTGGGATAATTGAAATAGGCGCGATCTTGGTTGTGTGAAGCTGAGACTTTTATTGAAGTGGTGGCTTCCTCGGCAGAACTAACCGAGTAAACTGTCTTGATATACTTGGTGCCAAATGCTCCAAGCTGCATTGGAATGCGATGCACCCGCATTCTAATGAAAAATTAAACAATATCTACCACTGAACTATTTAACACTTGACACTGGCAAAAATTACTTCCAAGAGGAAAGTAGATTGCCATAACAAAAAAAAGAAGAAGAAGAAGTCCTAAAAGAAACATTTTGAGCCATGTAACATGGTGGTAACATGAGAGGGTCAAAAGTAACATAAAATGTTACAAAAGTAATATTATGGCAACGCTGGACATGCATGCATGACATCCTTAGAGCATTAAGAACGGGAGATGGCAAATACACGCTCCCCTTTCACCAAAGTACATAACCAATTTGATCGTGTCAGTTTATAAAAACTAGTTGGTCTCGAACACCCGTCATTTTGTAAGAACACATGTCGCCGATCGCAGCTCCGCAAAAATGGTGAATTGTGCAGTGTTTTCGTGCAAAAGACATTCTGAAAATTCAAATTTTACTAAGAACGGGATTTTCTATCACACGTAAGTATAATTTTATTACCAAACTAAAATATAATTACGAGAAAACGCACTTTGTTTGTGTAAGATAATGACGACATTGCGATAGCAAAACGATACCAAACACATGCCAAATACCATAATAAAAGTCTTAGTGCTGCGACAAAGAACGAATGCTTATGATCTAAGAACGAATGAATGATCAAGTGAATGAGTTTTAACTATTATTTTGATGTGATCAGACCAGCACATAAATTGTCAAAGATTATTTAATTGTAATTTAATTAATTGTTATAATTAATATGTAATAGGTAGGTATTTACTTTTTTTGCAAAATCTACACATAGTATTAATTGGAGACACTGTTTTACGGGTGTGATGTTCTCCTTTTTTAATCTTCTCTTTCTTTTAGGTCATCCCGGGATAGTTACTAGTCCTCGGCTGTCTGTCGGTTATGTAGAAGTGGAGAGAATCTTATAAATCAGTCCTGTCAAAGCCCGAGCATAGGACACCAAAATCATTAACCAAAATAAAGGAAACTGATGCCGAGATCCTCAAGTCAAATTGTTCCCATTGTGCAGCTTCTGCAGGTAAGAAATTTCAAAACTTTTGTTTACTTAAACTTTCCTTGCAAAAAAATTACTAACTACCAAAAAGGAAGTTTTCAATTCAACCAATACATATTTATTTGTAGGTTATAGGTATTAACATATTATCATACCAACTTTTTCATTTTAAGGTGGCTGCAAGCATTCACTACTGCTTATATTTTGGCTTGAAAAGTGGAGCTGTGAGCCTTCCAGCACATCTACACAAGGCTTCTGGATAAAGCCTACCTTGGCATCGGAACGAACTAATCATGTTTTGGCAGAACATGTATACAAAAATTTAATAATACCTAATGAAAATGAAAAACAAATCACTTGTTTTCCAAGCATTTATTATTTTATTTCACTTTTTTGTACTATTATGTTTTATTAACAACTCATATTGTAGAGACCACGACGTTTCAATAGTAATACACAATCATGATTGTATGCACAATAAAGTATCATCTTGCCAATGCAAACCAATAGAAACGGCGCAACAGCAAAAATATTTAGGCCTATCAATTGACAACCGCCACAACTGGGGTCCTCATATCGAAACTGTGTGCCAAAAACTTCATGCTCTGTTAGCTAAATTTGTCATAATCAAAAATAAAATACCGTTCTAAGTTCTATTAATCCTGTACAAATCCTTGGTAGATCCTATAATATCATATGGAATTTCAAGCTATGGACGCACATTTCAACCTACTTAGAGAAAATTTATAATCTACAATTACGAATATTAAAGCTTATAGTTAGTAAGAAAGTAAATCATATCTATAAAGATAAGTATGACGAACTCTTTAGGTAATGCAAGGTCATATCGGTTTATGACAAAGTGAGTTACTCAATTCTAACTGAACAACTCGATAACGTTGCTTCTTTGCCGAGGATTAATCATAGAATACAAACAAGACAGATTACGCAGAAGAAACTTCTCAAGGGCCGCTCAAATAACTTTTACGGAAAGAGAAAATTTACTTGTCTTCTTCCTGTCATAATTAACAATCTACCTAAAGAATTATAGGTTATTCTGGATGACCTCAAACACAAAAGTGTGAAGCAAAAACTCAAAATTTATTTTTCTACCAAAAATTTGCCTTAGAATTTCTCGTATTTAAACAATAGTCAGCTTTTTCTTATTATCCTGTGCACACGCATTTACGATCAAATATTGTGTTTATTAAGTATTTTTTAAGACCTTAAAATAATATATATATATGTATACAACGTGTTACAAAAGTACCTCTAATGCCGAATATGGTAGATAGGGACTATCAAACTGAAAAATTTTTACTATGGGACCAACTTTGAAATCGCGAAAAAAAAATCAGATCAAAATGTATGAAACAGCTGTTTTTTTTTCGCGATTTGAGAGTTAATCCCCTAGTAAAAGTTGTTCAGTTTGATGGTTTCTATATACCGACTATCTATTTTGACGAATACGTAGTGACTGGACAAACCTAATCGGGTTTTACGTTTTAGTCGCTGGGTTTTTCTATAAATTGTATGTTTTACTTTGTTTAATAAATAAATAAATAAAAAATGTATGTTGAACATTTCATTATAAACGCATTTAGTGATTGTTGGTGTATATCACAAAATCAAATGAAAACCATTTACCATAATCTTGTTCGTAATCAATCACTCATCTTCCAATCATTCAATTTCATCGGTCTTTTGAAGGCACATCACTAGCTGTTTGTTGTAAGTTTGGCGCTGCCGTAGCGTGATCTGTCAGAATTTGTACCGAGATTGTTAGTTCCAAATTTGACCACCCACAATTATAACTGTGTGGGATTTTGTTTTTGTGTGCGTGTGTAACAACAAGACTTTTTTCTACAAGAGTGTGCGTGAACATGAAGTTGTGTGCTGTGCGTGTTTACCTCGTCCCCCTCCAAAATCGGTGAACAAAATCTAGTGTAGAAGAGTGCTGTTGGCATCTCCCGTTCTTAATGCTCTAAGATGACATCCATCAGACATGACATGACAATCTTTGACTGACATCTGTTGACATTGACAGTTGTTGACTTAACTTGGGGTGCGTTCCGAGTCACGCTGTCAGCGATGTCATTGCGCACCGAATCACCGTAAGCGCGATAACGACAGCCCGTGTGACGTCACTGATTGCGTCATAACATCCGCCATTTTGCGCTTACGCCGCCCATGCTCCGAACGATATCACTGTGAGCGTCCTGTCAAAACTGATACTAGTTTGTTTTGTTAATAATATATTAAAATTTTAAATTAATTGTAAATTCGTACCGCATTCCATGAAAGTAATAGTCGAAGATAGATGAAAAAGGGCGGAATTTGAATCCTAGTGCACCCTTGATTGAACCATAGAATTAGTACTAATACCTAATACTAATTCTATGGATTGAACCTTAGAGCATTAAGAATTGAACATGACTACTGTTGCCAACCTAGCGCTTTCGGCACTAGAACTGAAGCTTTTTTAACTACGTTTTAGCGCTCAAAAGCTTAGCGCTTATTCATTTCAAGTTTTCTCTATGCATAGTATAATTATTGCTTTTCATATTATAAATTATTATAAAAAATATAGTTTCATAAAATAATGGACTTAAAAGTTATGGATTTTAATATTATTATGCTAAATAATGGTAAGTATATATTTTCAAACTAAAAATTCTTATTGTGATACGAATTGACGTTATGGCAAATCTGTTAAGGATTTTTAAAATAATGTTATCCATCTCTATCCATCTAAGGTGGTAAAAGTTTAAACTTGTAGGTAGGTAGGTCCACTCGACCCCGCTAATCCGAGCTCATAATTAAGTTTTATTTATATTGTGACCTGTCAGGATAGCTTATTGTGACGACGACGTCGCGTCGCTGTAAGAAACAAATACAATTTCCTCCTTAATTTCCGCCTGCGATCTTATCTGGACATAATGAGAATCTTAGCATTCATGGGACACTTCTAAAACTTATGAAACGTCCGTGAATTGTTTACGGGAACGAAAAAGAAGAGTTATCTAACTACTAGATTTATAAAACTGAAATTAAGTACCTACCTATCTAAATTTGGTTATTATTGCTAGGAAAAAAACAGAGTCGATAGCAATTTCAATAGGTTAAATATCTAAGTATGTACATAAAAGTATAGCACACCAGCAAACAGCATGCAATTAAATTTTGCAAACAATGCAATGAAGGACACCTAATTACATAGGCGGTAAATATAGGAATACCTTTATGAGTGAATTAAATCACCATTGTCGTAACCTGTCATTAGTTGCGACTGAATTCTTTATTCATGCCAAACGCATTTCAGCATGGAATTCTCATTGATCAAGATTTGGTATATAATGTTAGAACTCATGTTGAATTTGTTGACTACACTACTCCGTTTCGTGTGATACATCCGCGGTATCATTGTTCCGGACTAAAATGTCATTCTTCCGAAATCGAAACCGATTCACACTTGCAAATCTATTGTGGTTCCTTGAAGATCCGGAATACCCATCAATAGGACCACATCTCCGTCTTTTAGGCATGTCTGGTCTTTGGCATCCAGATCTTGTGCCAAAAGTTGCACGATTCAAACAAGCGCAATTTTATGTGACCATTTCCTTTTTCTTCAGTCAATACATTAGATGCTTCATTCGATTTAGGGCGAGTGATTTAGTGTTGATACTGCAGTATGCCCCTTTTCACATGGGGATTGTGAAAGCTTGCTTCTTTCAAAAGGATTATAAGAAATGGGAGAAAATAATCAGCTATATTTCCCAAGTCGAGCGCAAGCAAATAGCAGATGGCGAAAAGACAATTAATAAAATAGTCAGTGACTACATCCTTCGAAGCCGGCGCGTCTCATATTTCTTTTGGGGTTTAGCTTTTTTGTCAAATATTAGCATTTTTTCTGAACCGTATCAAAAGAATCAAAGCTTTGAGAATGGCACAAGCATGTATTTGAAAATCTTTGACGGTTACACCCCCTTCAGCGATTACCCTCCCGGATATTATGTTTCTATGTTAATTCAGACAGTGCTTGGACTCGTAGTTAGCGCGTACGTCGTCGGTTGGGATACCCTTATCTGTACCATTATGATTTTCTTCGTTGGGCAACTTAAGATATCCCGTTTGTTTTGCTCTCGAGTGATAACCCCACGGAATCCCGAAAGAAGTCTCGAGAATATTGCTGAGTGTCATCGCTTCCACACTACAGTTGTAATGTAAGTACTAAAGTACCTACTTAAAAGCAAAAAAAACAGTTATAACAGTCGTATATACACAATTCTCTTCCTCTTCCACATTAAAAAAATGTCAACTATCACCAACACTGTCTTTGACGCCTAGCTGGTAGTGTAGATTTTCTGTCGTAAGCTGACTAACGGCAAATCGTTCAAGCCATCTGGCGGGATTACGGAAGCCCCTGAGTTGCGGGTACTACCGAGAGTACCGAGACCGATTGTGATTGTCCGCCCTCAGCAAACCATTATCCGTCAACCCCGAAAGACAAAGGGAGAAAAGACAAAAGGAGGGTATTTCAAATTGCACCTTAGGACTCCTCCTAAACCCATTCCCGCTGGCTTCCGAGAGAAAGCAAAGCCATATTACTATTACGACCAACCCCTCGAATCCCCTATTATTCAGTAAGGCTGGGCGATTCCGAACTCATGTCGTGATCGCCGCCGGCCCAGCTAGTTCTTGCTTTTCTGACCATCAGGCCCATGGTAGCAAATCGTAGCCACTCGTTGCAATCCCACATATAATATCGAGCCATGACAAATTACAGTTTTCTAGAAGAAATGGCTTGTCAGCGGCGCGCGGCAGACGGACAGACAGACGGACATGGCGAAACTATAACGGTTCCTTTTTGACTTGACTACGGACCCTAAATGTGTGCTTAGGTATCTAGGTACTTCAAAATTTTGATTGCAGTTTTGTTTCAGAAACCAGAAATTATTCAACAATCTGATATCGCCAACCATGTTTGTATATTTGATCGTAATATCGGTCAATCTTGGAGTTTGTATTATTCAGATCGCACAGGTAGGTTAATTAGTTAAACCAAAAAACAATTCCTTCAAAAACCAATTTAACAAAAACAGCTTCAAAAATAAAAATATAGACGAAGCTCTAAAATGCAAAAAATAAAATAAAAATCTGGATAATTAATTAGTTTGCTAACTCATTAGTACGCATATACCCAAATCGCTAAACAGCGTGTTACAAAAAACCTCTAAAGCCGAAAATAGTTTATACTACAACCCCGGAAACTAATTATAAACCATGAAAAAGCCACTCTTAAAAAAATCTTTTCATGATAAACTGCAAAGTAGCAACCCTAGACCTAAATTATTTTTTGCAGTTTATTTGCATCTAGGGTTGTCTCTTTGCAGTTTCCCATACAAATAAAAAACAAAATTTCACGGGCTATTATGAAACGCCCAGTTTAGGTGTGCCTATAATATTCGAAGAGTTCCCTTGATTTCTCCAGGATCCCATCACCAGATCCTGACCTAATGACAATGGAACCACATGGAAAGTATACGCTTTCAAACAAAACAGAAAATTCAAAATCGGTCTAGCCATCTTCGAGTAATTCTGTTATGTTTCGTCACAATGCGTCAGTATTGTCGATGGAATAGTCCTCATTTGATTTCAGACAAAAGGAGATTTGATGACACTCATGTCGAGTTGTTTATTCGTCTTAGCTTGCCTCATACAATTGCTGCTTTTCTACTGGCACAGCAATGAAGTCACTGAAGAGGTAAAAAACTAGAATAGGTACTGTGATGCCTTTGGCATCGTATTAAACTGGGTATTTGGGTTCGGTAACTCTTTGGTTACAGACTAAAGAAGTAAAAAGATTTGAAAGATTTTCGAATACGATCGGCAGTTCTCTATTTTTTTTGTTTGAGATCATTCCTCCCTGTGAGTATAAATGTTCCTTGGATCATTCTAATAGGCTGCGCCCTTGTAGTAGCCACTGAGCAAGTAAGTAATCACTACGTTATAGTAGTAGCGAGTTGACACTAACTAAAATAAATATTTAAGATATATCTTTATTATTCATCGCCTTCAATGCTACAGTACCTACTATAATTTTGTTAAATTAAAGATGGGTAACTTTCCTTAATTTTAGAGTGTTCTAGTCAGCTACGGAAACTTCGAAAGTCACTGGCCCGATGTAGACAAGAAATATCAAAAGGAAGTGGCACTGCTCGCTGTCTCAACTACAAAAAGGCTGGTCTTTAGAGCTGGCCCTTATAACGAAATGACTCTCAAGACCTTTATTGCTGTAAGTTGGTCCGTACAGAGTTTAAGTTTGAAACGTTTAGCATTATTATACAAGGTGTTACAAAAATACCCCTAATGCCCAGTGGCGTAGCTAGGTATCCAAGGGCCCTGGAGCAAATAAAAAAATGGGGCCCCACTGCTATCTAAACTGGTTTGGTTTTATCAAGTAAAAATATTAAATATACAAATACTTTAAAAATGCTAAGCTACTTAGTCATCAGCTCTTTTTCGTGCACTGCAGGGCAGGTAATAAAAATATTAAACAGTAACGACATAAATTAGAATTAATACTTGGTTTCAACTAAGTTGCCATGATTAAAGTCGGGTTGCAACCTGTCATATTTATTTTGAAAATGGGAGAAATTTTCAAAAGTTCAGTTCGATCGAGATTATCTGGTAAGGATACGAGGGCCCCCTGAGCTCGAGGGCCCCGGGGCACTGCCCCGCCTAGCCCATAGGTAGCTACGCCACTGCTAATGCCGAATATGGTATATATATATAGGGACCATCAAACTGAACAACTTTTACTATAGGACCAACTCTGAAATCGTGAAAAAAAAATCAGCTGTTTCATACAAAAATTAAAATCGAAAATATCAAAATGTATGAAACAGCTGTTTTTTTTTTTCGCGATTTCAGAGTTGGCCCCATAGTAAAAGTTGTTCAGTTTGATGGTCCCTATATGCCATATTCGGCATTAGGGATATTTTTGTAACACCTAGTATATTCTGTGGTTTGGTAGTTCTAAAAAAACCCACCTGCATTAAAAGACAAGTTAACTGAAAAGATGGAAACGGCTGTTAAGACAAATCTAATGATATCTTAATCATGGAAATCGGTTCAGCCCGGCTATTTAACAGCTGAATCAGCCGTTTCTTAGATATGAGAGGTAATAAAGAATATATATACAAACGTACAAGATACGCTCGAAAAACATAACCCTTTCCTTGCAGTCGGGTAATAACAAACTAGTGAAATTGCCCTCTTTCGACTTCGATGTCTTCCCATGTCTTTAAACTTTTTCCATATTCATACTCTTGAACTCAAAAATACATATTTTGTATTATTTTTTTCAGATTCTACGTGCCAGTTACAGTTTTTATACTTTAATGAATGAAACTAGGTAACTATGTTTTCAGTGCCGTTTGTTGTGTAGTGCAGTGCAGCCTATAGATAGCCTAGAATTTATCTCAAATACTAGTTTCTTTATCCTGTAGTCTGCTAAATAATTCAAAAAATCTTTTGCTCGAATAAAAAAAACCTTACTCAATCTCAATAAACTTTTAAAAAAAGTTGAATTTTATTGTCATCCGATAGATCGTACAGCTCGGAGCTTTCCCCTGTGTCGCGACGGACGTACAGGTCGCGATGTTTGTTTTGCCGTTAGGAGTGTCGCGACGGCCACACCGGTCGCGATATTTGTGCTGGCAACACAATATCAAGTGCCGCCATAATTCTATTGTCAAAGTCAAGTAAGCCGGCTTTGTGCTAATGTATCGTAAAAGTTATTGTAAAGTAATCTTGAGCCAGTATTAAAAGTATTGTATTGATAAAGTGCCTACCTGCCTGATAAATGATGAACTCCTACTTGCCTGATAAATGACGAACTCGATATCCAATGGAACATGAGAGCTAAGTAGTAGCATAGTACACTAAAATACTTTATAACTTGTTTTGCATCTCGTGAAATTGTTGTATGTGTTTATGCTGAGTGATGTTAGTCGTGAGTTATGTTGATTGCTATGAATGAGCTGTCTGAAGTGTCTGTTGTTTTAATTATATGAATATAGTGCAGGTGGGGCTTGGGCACGCTTGTCGCTTGTTGAGATGTTATGCTGTGGATAGGTCGCGCGTACCATTTAGTGGGTAAATCAAACGCACCAAGCTATGCCATGTATTTTGGAATTATTGTAATATGTATACGCTCTGTCACGGCGGTGGTCGGCAGCATAATTGAGCGCGGGCTCGTACATGGACGCATGTACGGGTCGCGTAGAGGAGGGAACGGCGGTTCTAGTTACCTACCTACTCATGCTCACATCGTTCCGAGAGAACTTAGGAATCGGCTAGAAGTCTCCGTATAGATAGTTTAAACAGCTAACGTAGATGCTGGAAATCTAATGGTAATGAGTAAGATGATCTTGATACTTATCTATGGCAATATGATGTGTGCTATGAATCCTGGGATCATGCTGTTGTAATGGCGTGATCCCAGGGCTTAGTGGCGCCACGCAGTGGTGTCATAAGTTTATTTAACCTTGCAGATGGATGAGGAGAGGTGATAAGAGGAGTGGACAGACATTCGCTAGTAATCGAAGGTACAGGATAACATATGGTAAGCTCTCACCTATTATCAATCGTTGTCTCCCTCTTCACGTGTCTATCGTTTACACTTTCGCGACCCGCGATGGATACGTTTGTATATCGGACATAGTACGTACATAATAATAAAAACCGAATAAGGGTTCGCGACATGGTGGAGGTGCTGGGATCATTTCGGTACGGACTGATCTAAGGACACAGTCTAGGGCGGAATGATCCTGGAATCAGAGACTTTCAAAAGCGAAGCAGATTGTCCGTGATCAAGGGGGAGGCAAATGATCAGTGGAGCGAATGTCTGTCCTGCAAACCAAATCCTCAATTAAAGATTTGATAAAAAATACCTGTGTTGATAATAAGAATGAGCATACTAAAATTGTTGAGTGATCTGGCTATAGGCACTCAATTGTACAAATTGATGACATCATATTATTATGTTAAACTATGTATGCAAAGCCAATGTTACAATAAAGTACTTGTTTGTCGAATGAGTTTCAAAATAAAGCACTTGTCGAATGAAAGTTTCAAGTTATGAACATTATTATATTGACAGCAAAGGCTTCTATGTGTTAAAGTTATTGAATGACAGCAAATGTTACAAATTACAAAGTACTTTTCAAATAAAAGTTTCATTGATATCAATCAATAGGCATGAAATTCGGTTGGCAGTTTAACCGACAGGCGGCGCCAGGTGTTCGTATCGTACACCAAATAAGTAAAATTGTATTGTTGGCAGCAGGCATAAGGAAAGAGCAAAGTTGTTACTCTTTATGTTATTTCGCAATAAAAGTGTAAGATATTTAATCGAAAATTAAATCGTAAATTATAAGCTCGAATTTATGTATGTATGGTAATTTGGTAAATTACCCTTATAACAAATGTGAAACAGAAATTGTTGTGGCACGGAAATGGAAATGTAAACGAAATGGCTATATGTTATGTTGGCAACAATGCGTGTGGCCAACTCGATAGTGTTGGGGTAAAATCAATTGATGCTTGAACAAATATACGATACTTTCGTAATTGTGATACCATGAGATGTAATTTTTTTTTAATAAACCAATTTATTCTACTTTAGTACCGTAAGAGATATTTACGATATATATACTACATATACTCTATTTGCCAATAGCGTATTATTTATATTAAGTTTTAATATAAGAATCGTTAAATATTAAGTTACTTATTTACGTAACTTATTATTTCGTATTAATAATACGGTTAACTCCGATTGATCGACATATTATTTTTTTTACACCATTTTGCTACACGTTAGTTAGTACACGAGTGGAACGCCCAAACCTATGTCTAACCGACTATAACCATCGTTTTATTGAGTTGATGAAAAGGGTTCTTTGGTAAAGTCTCAGACTTTACGCTATGCGAGGATTGGGGCGGCTGTAGGGGAGAAGGGAGGCCGCTGTAAAGGGTTCTTTGGTAAAGTCTCAGACTTTACGCTATGCGAGGATTGGGGCGGCTATAGGGGAGAAGGGAGGCCGCTGTACACCCCATGATTTTCGTCACCTTGGTAAATGACTAATAGTTAGTAACTGAACGTAATATCACTTTGTTCTAAATAGCCAGCTATGACAACTTTATGCGAAGCAGATACTTTCGTATGTAGGTACATAGAGATGTGTATTTCCATACTATGGTTCATGTTTGGTTGAACATGGGTTAGGGTGACGACAGCGATTTCGTACCTACTTTGAAAACTTAGCGATACGAAATCGCCAGTTCATGAACCAGACATCACTATTTCCTTAGGGTTGGCAGGTTTCAATACAACAGTGAATTTAAAGTGTGGTTTTCATTAGTTACAGTTACAGAAATAAAAGTGTATCTAAAGGCATAATAACCAATTGATGAGTATAGTTTTACTATTTAATCCAAAGGAAATTTTGATGTTAAATAAAGAATGTTAAGGCCCCTTAGTGGGGCCGCAGTGAGGTGATATGCACCTGTAGAAAGGCTCCTTAGTGGAGCCGCAGTGAGGTGATTATGCACCTGTAGAAAGGCCCCTTAGTGGGGCCGCAGTGAGGTGATTATGCACCTGTAGAAAGGCTCCTTAGTGGAGCCGCAGTGAGGTGATTATGCACCTGTAGAAAGGCCCCTTAGTGGGGCCGCAGTGAGGTGATTATGCACCTGTAGAAAGGCTCCTTAGTGGAGCCGCAGTGAGGTGATTATGCACCTGTAGAAGGGCTCCGTAGTGAGGCCGCAGTGAGGTGATTATGCACCTGTAGAAAGGCTCCTTAGTGGAGCCGCAGTGAGGTGATTATGCACCTGTAGAAGGGCTCCGTAGTGAGGCCGCAGTGAGGTGCCATGCACCTGTAGAATGGTTCCTTAGTTGGGACGCAGTAAGGTGAGGTATTCTACACCCTGTGGTTTGTTGTTGTAGTTAAACTTTAAGTTTGAGATAGTGACTTGAAAAGAAAAAAGGAGGGAATGATTAATGTTCTGTACTATAATTTCAAGTGATTCGAGTCATCGATATTTTTTTTTTCTTTTTAAGTATAGTTTGTGAGAAGTGTCCTACCTACTTAAAAAAAACGTATCTACAGGTTTCTTGACTCGTCGCCTTAATATGGGTAGCTTTAGTATGTCATGCTCTCTTTAATCATTTCTATGGTGGTGTCGTGTGAGGCGGGTCGTTACGCTCCCTCAAATATGGTTGAGCGAAGCGATGGCTGGTTCATGCGTCATGCTCGTAAACGGGTGCTGCCAGTGGGAATGGGTCTGCTTCTGCCTACTTGTCTTAACGTTTATTGAATTGTATGAATTGATATATATATATATTTTTGTAATAGCCTAGGCTGAGCCTTGAATTTTGAATTAAGCTTGACACCTGTAAATTGATTCAGTAGAAATGAGCTAATTAAATAATGTTATTTATTTATGAATCTATGTTAATGGTAACATGTATGAATACTATGAATGTAATGTCTGGAAACGATATACATATTTGTAAATATCATTCCTTCTAATAAAGCTGATAAGTTTTTTTGCGCCCATTTTTCTTGTCAGCTAAAAGACGTCATAATGGGTGGTAGGATAAAAGAATTGACGTTTTTAAAATTGCTTGTTATGTGAGCTTATTGATATAAAGAATTTTTCAATTTCAATTTCAATTAATACTTTAGAAATAAATAAGTCTAACTTATGTAAGTCAAATAACATGTGAGTCAAAGTTGTGATTGACATTAAAGAGCTTATTTAATAATAACATCAAACGCACTCTTATTGTGATAATAATTTATCTCTTAAATAAATAAGAAATCTCACAGTGTGGTATTGAATACTCAGTTGAGTAAACTATAAACATTTTATTTATCCTTTTAAACAATAAACTATTGAACTGAATTGTGTTTGTCGTTGTTAATGACACTTGACCACGCTCAAGGGTTATTTGTGAACAGATGTAATAATTTCATTTGGAAATTTTAAAAACAATATTTTACTTTGGAAAAGTATGGATGTGGTTTTAGTGTTTAACTAATTTAGTGGTTAACTACTGCTTGTTAGTCATTCTATACAATTGGTTTATACTTGAGTTCACTCACCTTTTGAACTTGGGAATTAAAATGTAAATATGTAGTGATTAATAGACAGTGGCAATTGATTACATCTTGGTGAACAGTGCTTACACTATGACGTCTATGACTGAATAAGGTTTTAAAATGAAAGTAAAATGAAATTATTTTCTATTATTGAAGTTGAAACAATAATGACATTAAATTCTCAAAAGTAATATGACATTGAGCTAAAATTAATCAAGTTAAGTTATTACAACTGTGGTTTGTGACAAAATTGTTGTCACTTAAAAGTACATTGAATTTAAATAAAGTAACAAGTGAATCTAACGTTGTGATGGTATTATTTCAGATTTAAAATTTTAATGGAGTTCGTACGAATCGCAAGGCTTCAAGATGTGACAAGGCATATTGAGGCACTTACTAGTGAATGTAAGGATCGAAGGGCATGGATATGATAGCGCATTAGTTTAATTACCTACTTGAACAAAGACCAAAATAACAACTATAATTTATGCTAACGTCGTGCCCGCAATAGCTCAACAAGTTTACATGCTATCCTGTAAAGAATTGTAACAATTGAAAGATAAAATTTTGTTAGCTGATGATGGTTCACTCGGAGACCAGCGAGTCTATCAGCTAAAAACAAGGAAGTTATAAACTGCGTTTTGGTGGTTGTGAGTGGTGTATTGGTGCTTCGTTTTGGCACAAATAAAGATCTACCAGGGAATAGTAGCAATGTATTGCATCAAAATCCATGTATTGTCAAATCAGAGCGATTACGATATCAATGTAAGTTAGCAGACAGAGCCCCAGGTAGAAATACTCATACAGAAACGGTAACTACTTCACAATCATGAACACAGAAAAGAACAAGTTACAGTTGAGATCTAATTAGATTTACAAACAACTAAAAGAGGAATTCTGAAAACTATCGCATTTGTCTACGATCCATGTGGATATGAAGGACTTTCATTATTATCTCCAAAGTTATTTATACAAGAATTATGGAAGAACAAATCTAAGTGGAATTCACAGTTGACAACTGAGGCCATAAAAGAGTGGAAGCCACTAGATAAAGAAATGCACAGCTGTCCGGTAAATATACAAAGATATTGAACATGGCGGAAACGAGTTACACTGTTTTACAGATGCTTCAGCAAAAACATACGTAGCAGCAGTGTATGTGGTAAACAGAAAGGGTAAAATTATATAGCTTTCTCATCTTAATCAGTTGTTTAAAAAATATCTGGAAATACATTCAACTGAATGTCGAGGTAATTCCTTGTACATGCGTAAGAGTTGATATACTGGAGGAAATTCGACGTTCCCACTGGTGACTCGGTAGCTCAGCGGTCAGAGCATTGGACTGGATGTCCAAGGGTCACGGGTTCGACTCCTGACCGAGAATATGATCTGGTGCGAGTCGTGTTTTTTTAGTATATTATTTAGTGTTATATAAGAACGAGGTAATTCCTTGTACATGTGTAAGAGTTAATATGCTGGAAGAAATTCGACGTTCCCGCTGGTGACTCGGTAGCTCAGCGGACAGAGCATTGGACTGGATGTCCAAGGGTCACGGGTTCGACTCCTGTCCGAGAATATGATCTGGTGCGGGTCGTGTTTTTTCTAGTATATTATTTAGTATTATATAAGAATGGTAAAGTTTCTGTGATTGGCAAATCGGGATTAACTCCTATAAACGATCAAGTTAATCTGCAATTACCTCGTTTGGAACTATAAGCGTATTAATCGGAAATTCGTTTACTAAATTACAGCTTAGAAGATAGAACAGCAAATTTTATGCACAGATAGTCAAATAGTTATAAAATGGTACAACTCAGACAAATTGTTGACACCATTCGTAAGCAGGCGTATGGAAGAGATTAAAAGAAATAAAAATCTTACAATGCGATACGTTCCAACAGAGTTGAATCCAGCAGATGTAGCAACACAACCCAATAAAACGAGACTAGAGCAAGATTACTGGCTTGAAGGCCTAGAAATTTTGTTACAACATCCTAGCAGTTGACCTAAAAGAGCCAAGAGTCAAAACGGCATTAAAACCAGAAGTAGGGCAAATAGGTCAAATCAGAGGAGACTCGAAGAACCGTGAAGGCTGGAAAGTGGGAAAAATAGTCTCACTTACACCGGGAGACGATGGTCTTATGAGATTAGCGAAGGTCAAGAATCAACCTTCAGACAAGACAAAATTTGTACGCCATGCCTGTACACCTGAGAGTGAAGAAATGCCTCTAGTAGATTTTGCAAATCACAGTGAATCTCTAGAGGAAAGTAACCTAGAAACCATAGTGCCTATACATGATAATGATTTATCTGATCATGAAAGTAACAAAGCAGACTCAGATGATGGTGACGCAGTTAATATGCCACAAGCTATCGGTCACTCCATACCAGAACGTGCTGCAGCGACCAAAGCCTTGCAGAAGATCCAAAAGTAGACTCGTAGCCTCTTAAGCACTTTTAATTTTCGCCTTTGGGAGTATCGCGACGGACACACCGGTCGCGATGTTTGTTTCGCCGTTAGGAGTGTCGCGACGGACGTACAGGTCGCGATGTTTGTTTTGCCGTTAGGAGTGTCGCGACGGCCACACCGGTCGCGATATTTGTGCTGGCAACACAATATCAAGTGCCGCCATAATTCTATTGTCAAAGTCAAGTAAGCCGGCTTTGTGCTAATGTATCGTAAAAGTTATTGTAAAGTAATCTTGAGCCAGTATTAAAAGTATTGTATTGATAAAGTGCCTACCTGCCTGATAAATGATGAACTCCTACTTGCCTGATAAATGACGAACTCGATATCCAATGGAACATGAGAGCTAAGTAGTAGCATAGTACACTAAAATACTTTATAACTTGTTTTGCATCTCGTGAAATTGTTGTATGTGTTTATGCTGAGTGATGTTAGTCGTGAGTTATGTTGATTGCTATGAATGAGCTGTCTGAAGTGTCTGTTGTTTTAATTATATGAATATAGTGCAGGTGGGGCTTGGGCACGCTTGTCGCTTGTTGAGATGTTATGCTGTGGATAGGTCGCGCGTACCATTTAGTGGGTAAATCAAACGCACCAAGCTATGCCATGTATTTTGGAATTATTGTAATATGTATACGCTCTGTCACGGCGGTGGTCGGCAGCATAATTGAGCGCGGGCTCGTACATGGACGCATGTACGGGTCGCGTAGAGGAGGGAACGGCGGTTCTAGTTACCTACCTACTCATGCTCACATCGTTCCGAGAGAACTTAGGAATCGGCTAGAAGTCTCCGTATAGATAGTTTAAACAGCTAACGTAGATGCTGGAAATCTAATGGTAATGAGTAAGATGATCTTGATACTTATCTATGGCAATATGATGTGTGCTATGAATCCTGGGATCATGCTGTTGTAATGGCGTGATCCCAGGGCTTAGTGGCGCCACGCAGTGGTGTCATAAGTTTATTTAACCTTGCAGATGGATGAGGAGAGGTGATAAGAGGAGTGGACAGACATTCGCTAGTAATCGAAGGTACAGGATAACATATGGTAAGCTCTCACCTATTATCAATCGTTGTCTCCCTCTTCACGTGTCTATCGTTTACACTTTCGCGACCCGCGATGGATACGTTTGTATATCGGACATAGTACGTACATAATAATAAAAACCGAATAAGGGTTCGCGACATGATGCAAAACAAGTTATAAAGTATTTTAGTGTACTATGCTACTACTTAGCTCTCATGTTCCATTGGATATCGAGTTCGTCATTTATCAGGCAAGTAGGAGTTCATCATTTATCAGGCAGGTAGGCACTTTATCAATACAATACTTTTAATACTGGCTCAAGATTACTTTACAATAACTTTTACGATACATTAGCACAAAGCCGGCTTACTTGACTTTGACAATAGAATTATGGCGGCACTTGATATTGTGTTGCCAGCACAAATATCGCGACCGGTGTGGCCGTCGCGACACTCCTAACGGCAAAACAAACATCGCGACCTGTACGTCCGTCGCGACAGTCCTAACGGCGAAACAAACATCGCGACCGGTGTGTCCGTCGCGATACCCTGAGCATCATACAAAAACCCTAATATAAAAATTATGTTATTTCTTAAGTTAGTTTAAGCTAAACCGGGTAAAGTACAGCTAAAGTGGGTAATAACAAACTAGTAAAATTGCCCTTTTTCGACTACGATGTCTTCCCATGTCTTTAAACGTAGCATAATTGGTCAGTGCATTGGGCCGGAATCCCAAGGGTGCGGGTTCGAGTCCCTTTCTTGGAGTTACGGATTTTGGAAGTTATCCATGTCGCAATGTGTGTCATATTATTAGATTGAGCAATGGTACTGCAGAAGTATGTTATTGCATCGTCACTAGGATGCTGTTTCCTATTTAAAAAAATCTACGACGGGATTCGTGATATTCGCGAGATTTAACTCTGTAATAAATAGATTTCTTAGCTCGGGATAATCCTTTGTGGTGTTGACGATCTTCTAGTAGAACAATAAGGCAGAGCCGTACAGAAGGCTCCAATGGCGAGTTTCATCGTTTTCTCGTCGTAACCTTTTATGGCCCCAAATAGTTCGAAGTCCTGCAGGAACTCCTCCACCTCGCCTTTCATTCCGTCACCTACCTAGTGGCGAAGGGTTCATACGGTCCATACAAGGCGATTCCCATCGGCTTACCTTTTAAAAATCCGACCCCAGCAACCCACTATATATACCAGTGGCTCCCAAACTTCTCTGTCATATAATTATTATCTTCAGAACCTTAGAACGTTAGAACCACCTACAGCTACCTATATACCCAATATGAAATATGAAGGGAGCTTAGACGAATTTCGTCCAAAAAATAGAGCGATCGAGAGTGAACCTCGTCTGTAGCCGAAATTATCCGCACTTAGTGCATCGATAAACCCCAGTCCTCTCGGTTTCGATCCGGTTCCATTTCAAATCACATAGGTACTTTCCAAAGAACTCGATTCGTTATCACTAAAACAAGTACCCAGCAGGACAAACAAAGTAGAGCCAAGTTCTAAGTGATTGTGCCACTCCCACCTAACGCTCAGTAATTCGACTGTACAGCCAGTCCATACCTACGGGATTAACATATAAATTGTTTTGAATCCAGAGACTACATCGCGTTAAATTATTTCGCGAACTTCGCAAATTTACATGGTAATTGCTAAAACTCAAGATTTGTTGTTGAATTCCTGATTGTGCGGTTAGTCGGATCTGAGTGGGTTTAACGAGTTAAGAACGAGGCGCTGGATCTGTTAGTCAGATGAGCCTGATGTGTTTGCATTGCAGGACGATGGAGAGGCCAAGAATCAAAAGTTTTACCATAGAATTTAAAAAGAAAACTTATAAATGTTTTAGCAAATTGGCACTGAGAAAACTGGACTTGAAATGTTAAACGTAGGTGTCCCAAAACATCAAAAGGATTGTGGTTTTTAGATATCACCAAATCGGGTTAGGATTTTCCAAATCATAAGTTACCTAGGACTTTGTTTTCAAACAAACCCTATCCTAACTTAGTAGAATCCCTGTTGTAAGTCCGTCTCGCGAAACTCAAATTGAACCATGTGGGGAGCTATCACTAGTTGCAAAGTTTCAAATCGTATTAGCGCAGCCCAGCTTAATCAATTTCACTAGAAGCGAGATGGGTTTGGAAACCTAAGCTAACTGCAAATGATGAACTTGCACTCCGATTTCCAATGTGGCTTTCGTCGAAACTTCTACACGCAGATTGATATATTCTGTTTCGAACCCAGTGTAGATGATGACGAAGAGGTCAAATGTAATCAAGATGAATGCTAATCGATGGGGTGAGTGTGTGCTACATTTTCATATAGGTGTTTTAAAATTTATAGGTATCGTTAATCGCATCGCAGCTGAGCATTTTGTATAAATCAAAACACCCTATCCCATCAGAATTAACATTTCTGCGTGATTGAGAAATTGAGAAATCTTCTCACAGAGAAACAAAAATGCTCTTTGTTGCCCTTTATTGGCACAAAACTGAATTGTAACTAAAAAGTTTTCTGATGACCTAGGTAAGTACATGGATTATAGATTAATACATTAACTTACATCTATTCTCACACATCCATTACCTTACTACTACTCGATACTTGTACATCTAAGAAAAGAAAAGTTCCGTACCATTTGTACAGCTACTTATCAAATTAGATACTTTTCGTTGTTGCCTCGTAGGCTACAAATTAAATTTCTAACGCCAGTCGTCTAACTGACACTGACGAAGGTCCGAACTTCCAGGATTCGTGGAAACAACTAAAAAGCCAGTGTTTCTAACCAATCTAATATGGCCATTATGGTGGTCGAGGGCTGAAATTCCTCACCTGACAAATAGCCTCGATGATCATCGTAGGCACATCTACGAGTATAATGTACGAGTATGTATAAATAAATCGTCACTGAGGTAAGTATGTACATCAAGTGGGTACAATACCTTAATGAAATAAATGAATGTTTGTTTTTATGTTTGTCCTTTATGAGTTCATGAGTTGCAACCATTTCATAAATATAGTAATAGTACCATTCCAGCCGATAGTGATGAATCTATTGGTACGCCTGCAAAGGAGTGAAGGTTCCTGGAATAAGCCAAAAATAAACATGAATAAAAATGCATAATTATTGCGAGAGGTTGCAATGCAATGAAACGCATACATACCTTAGTTAAAAAAATATAATAATTAAGTTTAAAAAAATATAATTTTTCAGCTTAGATACTTTTCAAATTGCAGGAATTATCATTAGATTTTGAAATGCGCGTTCGTTCATTACGAACAGGAAATTAGTCTAGCTAGCCCATTCCACAGTAGCATGATTCAGAATTTAACTCAGGACACAGGACACTCAGGTCTTTATTGGATGCCCGATTGCTATTTGAAACGAGCTGTGAGCAAATTCAGCTAAATGCCTCTAAAAGTATTTATTTAGGAATTTATTGTTACTTGCCCTTGTAAAACAAGATACGGGCAAAAACTTGACCCACGTAATTAATTATTAAAAAATTTATTTGCGTAAAAGCAAAAATTGACAAAATATTTTTACCCTATTCAACGCTAGATTTTGAGGATTTTGGAATTTTGTTAAGATCAAAACTTCCATTGATTTAAATAAAACACTTTATTTTCTAGTGTTTAGTAACACTTTGTTTAGTGTTTCGCGTTTAATAAAACGCGAATGTCTATTTCGATTCGGTATCAGAGCAAACAATGACATGAAAAAAGAAATTGGTTTTCATTCTTTCATCCTTCCATTTTTAGGTCCACTTTATCTGCTTATCTACGCTCAAATTCAAAGCCTCGCTACACCAACAGCGACAGCGGTCCACAAGCCGGAAAATCCTCTTATAATAACTGCAAAAGAAACTTCAGTAGGTACATGAATAGAACAATAATAATTACTTGACGTCAAGTCTGGTCTTATTTACGAAAGCAACAGTTCCTGCAGTCCATTATGGGAGAACTTTATAACGAGGCAACTTGCGTGAATGGTGCCCAAAGTGTCGCGCTCACATTTATTGCGGTGGAATAGTTTAGCGGAGTCTATTCGCTTCAACAAAAATATAGGTGGGTATTGAATGGGGAATTGCTGACACCGACGATTTACGGAGTTACAGAACAATAAAAAGTTGGACAAAACTAGTTCTTTAGGATGAAGATTGATTTGAAGTTTGAATTTCCAATAATCATTGTAGTCGCGTAACAGCAGTGATAGATTGTGTATACGTGTAAATTGCAACAGAGTACTTGCTTCAATTAAGAACTCCTAAACTAGGTACTCTTTTATCAAAAATACAACCCGAATTATTTTCTACAACTAGGTAAGCAGCAGAATCCATTTTGAAATGATTTATTAACGAATCCGCAGTATCGTCCAATTCACTTTTCGCAAAGCGTCGTCACGAATCTAGCAATGGATCTTGGAACGTAATCAAATAGGAAATAAGTCCAATTTTACGTGCGAGCGCTTCCCGATCTACGAACACCGCTCGCGCAGGCCGATATCGGCCAAATTAACCCGCGAAGGGTACGCCACAATGGGTCAAGAAATATGGCTCTATCTAATGTATTCAATTTTATAACCCTTCAGGCAGCTCAAATCATTTTAGTTTCGTACAAGATTCCGCCTTAATTCACAGAAAACTCTATTATAAAAGATGTAAGACGATTTTTATAAGTTTAAAAACTTGTTTCGTGCTATTCCTATAGAAATTGTAATATGGCATCCTGATGGGGTGATTGATGCTACTTTCAATTTCCAATAAAGGCGTAAGATTAAACATAGCTAGTATAATCGCAGCTGGTCATTGACTTAATTATTATGATATATTCTTAGGTCAAATAATGCACTGACAAAACAATAGCCTATTAGTGAATTACTCATCAATCAAGTTTATTGTTGTAGATCAACATAAGAAAGTGGGTAGGTACTCACTTGAATCTCATTTTCGATATAGAAACATTAATTATACCTTGAGACTTTATACCTCGATGCCTTGAGACCATTGTAGAATATTTTTCAATACTCACATGCGGTAAACGGATAGTGATGTCTAGTTAGAACGAATCAAATCTAGATGCGACCGATCGAGCGTGGCCGAGGGCTCTCTATAATTGAACGAGATCCGCTTCCAATGCGACTCGTCGACTTTGAGAATCAACTTTGGCAACTGAAGTTCTATTTTTTCACTTTCCATCGCTTTGTTTGGCTAAAAATTTAACTTTTCTGAAAACTGGTTATTACAGAAATAACTTAAACATAAAAATGTTGTAAGTACCTAATTGTTCAATGGATCTGGGTGTTTATGATAATTATTACGCACTGGATTTTAGCAATGCTTTTAATAAAGTTGGAAGTTCATTTCGTAAACATAGCACATTCAATGATGGTAGAAAACTATTTCATAGTTTGCACCTAATAACAAACAGCAACGTGTACAACTTCTTAAGAAAAAAACATTGCGCAGGATTCAACGCCTGTCGATGTCCCACAAGGCGATATGATAACTCCAGTGCCAAACCACGCAGGTTGCATACGTGAAAGGTATGCAACCTCTTAGAAGTGACATTTCTTTTTTATAATAATAATTAACGATTGTCAATTGTTTGACGACGCACGAAATTATATAGATATTACAGCACTAAAAATATTTTAACTACATATATTTTTAGTGCAAGTATCAGTACAGCGTTAGGCAAATATTTCTTACACACTTTGTTAATCGTATAGAGGTTTAGTACCTACTTTTTTAAATTCTGTGGCATAGGCAGGATATATTATATTTGTTTGTTTCATTATCAGCCGCTAGACCAAGACGCCAGCTGCTGGACATGATTCTCTTCTAAGAATCATCACGTCGATCATTCCTACGCTGCACGCATATTAGGTACATATACAAATAGAAATTGAAAATAAGTACCTCTACAAACTGGCAATCCCTTCTTCTTATAAAATTGGAATCCTGATACCAACCATACCTGTGCAAGTGCCAAACTCGTTAAGTCCTAGCACACCACTAACGACGCGCCCTCGGATCTACTCGTGACACCTGTCCAATTTGCGTCAACTCCTCATCCAGTGCAGTCGTTCTCGTTTAATTCAGGATAATGAGACGCCGAAACGGAATTAAGCTATCGCTGATTTGATGCTTCACTGGATATGAGAGCACTCATTTTACGCCCGTTTGAATCCTATTTCAATAACCATAGAGTAGATTCAAGTTTAATTGGAGATCAGATACCTATCTCACATCTCATTCTTGAGTATAGTCAAATACGAAGATGGAAATCAAACCAGATTTAATTTTTGCATGGTACCTATTTGTTAGAAAATAATTCTTTTAGTGAGCCGTAGTGTCATCATGATCATCGCGTAAGATTTGTTCTCTAAAGTAAAAAAATAAAAAGTAGGTACCTAACAGAAAGAAGTTGGTAACGAGCAGTTTCTAGCGACCTTTAGAAAGAAAGATAATACGTTATATCGTTAGTGAATTCTAGTAAGTACCTACTTATTCGCCTTTTTCAAACTGAAATTATTTTACTTAGGAACTTTACAATTCAGTCAGAAAGTCCGTCCGCAAGTTTGAATTTGAAAACCCTTTTTATCCAAACCGTGACGAACTGACGACCGACCGACACGGACGTCAAGTTAGTGCCTGTAAAACGTAGTAACTATTTAGTAATCCGTGGTAAAATCTAGTACTTTCTGAAACTCTATTGAATCGAACATTTATTCCAAGAAAACCCATTTGGTTTACATTTCAATAACTAACTAAAAGCCATGCCAAAGTGTAGGTAGGTATGCCATTATACACGTAACTTGTGATCACTAAATACGCAAGATTTTGTCATCCAGATCCTATGGGTGTACCACAAGGTGATGTTTTGTCTCCGGTATTGTTTACAATTAGCAAAGATTGGAAAAACAAATACTCGTATTATATTTCGGGGACATGCCATAATGACCTACAATGCGATTCAAATGACAATGACTGTTTTATCAACATCTATGCTCCTCGCCGCTGATTGATTGGCCGCCCGCGCTTCTGGAAGCTTAATTAACTTTTACTCTATCCCCCTTACTAATAAAGATTGTATAGCAGATGTATAGTTACACAATGGTGACTCTTTGTCAAATTATTGAGTTTGGCATTAAAAAGAAAGGAACAAAACACTGTGTAACTATACATCCTGCTACACAATCTTTATTAGTAAGGGGGTTAATTCCTTTTAAAATTGACTTTAGCATTTTTTATGACGTATTAAAGTTGAAAGTTTAGACAAACTCTCACATGAAAAACATATTTTTTTATGTCATCGGAACAAACATACTTAGTGTAAAATGTAATTTACTAATAAAAAAAACCCTATAAACCTGCAAGCGAAGTAATGCGCATAAATAACAGGTCTTCGGCTTAAAATTACTTTCGGGCGATTTGTCAGGAAAAAAGTGTCCCATCCTAAAACAAATGGGACAACCTTTTCGTAGACTGCTGGATATTTCAAATCTTTTATTAGCATGAGATTAGAAAAGCGATCTCGTTAATTAATTGGACCAATCTACGCAGAACAGATTGATTCATGTTTTTAAACATAATTTAAAGTAGGTATGCAAACCTAATGATTATTTTCTTAATGGTAGGAAACATGGACGATTCAAAAGTGCTTAATTAAAGTTTATTTGAAAAAAGATATTTTGACTTTGACTTTGCCTCTAACAAACTAGACTTGAATCAAATAAGTTTATATGCTATTACGTAAATCCCAAAAACAACTATAGGGTAAAGAACTGAAAGATAACAATTATTTTTCAAATGTTGTTCGAAGGAATGATCTTCGTTCTGCAGTTACTCCCGTACTTTTGCGAAGACGAAGTCATTTTTCTTTTACACGCAACCAAAAATTCTGAAATATTTTTCTATTATTAAAGAGGCTTATTCACATTTAAAAAAATCAGTCAATTTGGTTATTTAGGGTTTCGTACCAAAATGGTAAAAAAGAACCCATAAGGTCCCACTCAGTCTGTCTGATCAGACAGACTGAGTGGGACCTATGGGTTCTTTTCTTCCTTATGGGGTCTGTCACAACTTGATATCTCAAGAACTACTACTCCGACTCACTCTTGTTTCAGGTTCCCCATTTATGATGAAGGGTGAATACTCTAAATGCTGGACCTGCATTCATCATTAATTAAAAAAATGGCAATTATTTTTTTATGTTCAGCCGATTCAATGGTTCTAGTCCGTGTATTTAAAATATGTTATGATAAGTACCTTTATTGAACAAACCGGTAATGAATTTGCGAATGTAATTTTTTATGAAATTAACTTTCGACGCGATTATTGTTTATATCATATGTGCATTGAAGCGATTACCAACTGCTCTAACAATGACATTGACGGAAAAATTGACAGTCGCAATTGACACAGGACGGAAAATTGATCGTAACTGGGGGCCTAATGCCCAAAATAAAAACACTTAAGCGTGTTCCGAGGAGAATACGGGTGAATATTTTTATGGGGTTGGTATGTGAAGCTGAAGGCTCAATATTTCAATTGTTCAGTGGGCCGGCGGAGTTTATAGCGGGCGTCGAGTGACGTTGTTATAGGGACACAAACATTACCCTTTTAAATTGAATTTCGCGCAATTTATCAGGCGTAGCCCTGATAAAATACGGTGCCCCCCTCGAACAATTTAATCCAATGGGGTGTTCAGTTATTTATTATATGACATTTTGAGCGCCCAATGTACAGCAAATAGATTTTTAAAAGATATAATAGGGATGGTGACAATGAATCGCAAATTTATAAAAAGTTATGTTTAAACTGAAAAGGGAATATTAAAATACTGAAAATCATATTTTGTAACTGTAAATATGCGTAATAAATTAAATTAATTTTTTAAAAAATGATTAAAAGAATGCTCATAATCACGGGACTGCAAACGCCAATAGAAGCGCATTATGTAACGGTATGAGATACCAAGTACCTACTTTAAATTCATAGTATTGATACCACTCAAACAAGACAAGATAAGCTGTCGAACTGTCTGTCAGCGGCGGTATCGGCTAAAAACATTGAAGTTCATGTTAACTGTGTTTTGACAGATGTATGTGATACATTGCTACTTTGTTGTGGCACAAATAAAAACTTACATAAGAAAAGTAGCAATGTATCACATATATCTGTCAAAACACAGTTAACATGAACTTCAATGTTTTTAGTCGATACCGCCGCAGGTCATACATAGTGTCATCCATGAAAATAAAGATTGTCATCATAGGCTGCGGTCCGCATGGCGACAATATCGATAATGGCGTTTGCAACGCTCACGCGGCGCGCGGTCCTCATTCGATATAGGTCTTTACCAAAATCTTAGAGCATTAAGACCAAAATCAACAATTGACAGTTGGTGATGCGGACCGTTCTCATCATTTTATTCTAACATGATTCTAACCTCAAATACCATAGAACACTATTACTCCTGTCAAATACAAGATACTACTTTGTTTTATTATTCAGATACCATGTGCATGGTGTGTAGATACGGTATCCTACCTTCTTAAACTTATTTTTTATATAAAAATAAACTTCCACTTATCTTCAATGTTACAGTAAACTAGACGGTAAAGACAGTTATGGTGCCGGTGGGCTCTCGAAGTTAATCCCCAACTAGCGCAAAGTTGTGGCGAAATACGATTAAAAGTCGCGCTGTCGTCGCTGCGCTGCGATAGATGTTACTTTAACGTTGTTTGTCGAACCCGATTGGACCTTCGCTTGAGCAGAGCAACGACCGGTTTTCTCGTTTTTTTTCACTTTGCTACAGCTTTAGTTCAGATAAAAAAAAACAGCTTACGGCAGCTTATAGACATAAAAGTGAAAATATTCTCACCGAAATCGAAAAATTAAATCTTAAAAATAACGTTCATTCATAGGTAATAAATATTTATAAAAATAAGGAGACATCATCGTCATTAAAATGTTAACAATTTTTGGGTAAGTTTAGATAGCAGGTATTAATGAGACGATTCCCACAGGGGACCCTCGGGGGCGCTCAGGATTAACCGGCCGGGACATGAGGGCAAGTAGGTACCGGGTTTTTAGTAGGTATTCCCCCCTCCCGGGGTCCCATCGAGTCACTGGTATTTAAAAAAAACGTATAATATTGTATACGTTGTAGAGTGGCAGGTACTTATTTAAATCTTATCGTAAAATAACTAATAATACGTATTGGGTAGTTAGTTACAAAATATGACTTCATTAATGCTATCAGGCGTTCCCCAGGGCTCACATCTCGATCCTTTGTTTTATAACTCATCCTACGATATCGCACGTTACGCATGCTTTGTAGTAGGTAAGTGGGCATATTTACGGATAGACAGTGGTTATAACCAGTGGTACAATAACCTTAATAACTCTTAATGCTCTAATCGTCAACGTGCACCAAAATGTGTGTTCATACTTTTAGATTAACGCAGTTACAGTACTTCGTACAAAATATTTCTTTTTTAATTTGGTTCAGAGGGGTAGGACACGGATAATTCATAACTAAATGTCGTTATAAATACATTACCTACGCCGAACAGCTTCAAAATCTGGGAAAGGATGAAATGAATGCCCAAAAGATTCACTGAACTGAGACTGTTTTTGGCTGAAATAATATTAAGCTGTGTAAAGTAAATATTGTCACTTACAAAACGAAGTAATTACTTTCTCAGTGTCACATACATCGCATCTCAATCCTAACTACCCCTCGGTCATTCTTAGAATGGGTTTGATAATTTTTTGAACATGAATTTCTCCAATACCTACCCATTGATTGTTTGATTTGAACAGAGGCAGAGATTATGAACTAATAGACATACTGTTGATTATGCATACAACGGAACGGTGTCGTTGTCATTGTGTTGCCAAAGTGAACTGACGTTTGCCAAAGCCAACAATGCCAAGTTGTCAAAAAAATGTCAGCCAACAAGGAAAATAGCCTTGTTCAGGCTTATATTGAATTAAATAAGTTTTGCCAAAGTGGTGACTACGAGAGAGCCTTAAAAGCTACAGGAAAAGGTAAGTCATTCTAAATTGTATACAAATTTACCGCCTCCTGCCTTAAAAATTAATTGTATCGACATTGAAGTTCGTGCTTTCTAGGACACAATTATTTCTTCATTTTTCTCCAAAGATTTCGCATGCTATGACCACTAAGACTATGTAAGCTAATCTTTGATGTAAGCTTTATTTTATTACTTTGTCGTTGTTTTGTTAGTATTGTATACAGCGTTGCCAGACGTACGAGAATTCTCGTACCGTTACGAGATTTACAGTCTCTGTACAAGAAACGAGAATAATAAAAATCTCGTACACTTTTGTACGAGATTTTATCAATTTTCACTGGCTGCACTACGTATCCTAACCAAAAAATATATCAATGAAGTAAAAATGTCCACGCTACAAACGATCGACCTAGCACATCACTAGATTTACTACCACATCACTAAATGGACTTGAGTCTTGCCTTAGTCTTTGAGGGGGAATCCCCGCTTTGTGGTATTTGTTATTGTCCCCATGGCACTAATGTTTACATCGATATCTTAACCCTTTTTTACAAACTAAGACGTGTAGAGCGGGCAATGTAGGTATTTTTACGCATTACTGGTTGAAGTTTTTCAAGTTCAACTGATTTTCGGCATTTTACTCAAATTTCGAACCCTCGTAACGAAATGTGTTCCAGAATGACAGCTGAAAAACTATTAAAAACAAAGAAGATTTTACCAATATCCCTGACATTAGATATAATTAAATAACGATAACAATTTTATCTACAATACAAGTAGATAGGTAGTACATAAATATATGTCATCTTTAAGGTGTTATAATTTATTTTTTTAAAGAGATGTAAGTAAAATCATTATAATATGAATCAGTTTTATTTGACATCCCCAATCGCAAGTCGTAAATAGTCAAAATTATGTTTTTTTTTGTGATTTTGTACAAAAAATATACTTGTACGAGATTATGAACTGAAAGTACGAGATATTTGGCATCTCTGGTACGAGAAAAAAAGTCTGGCATCTGGCAACCCTGATTGTATAATACTAGCTGTTGCCCGCAATTCGTCCGCGTGGACAACTGAACATTAAGTACTTATAATTATAACCCGCGCAGATGGGCGAAGAATGGGACTGGAAATTTCAGTTACTACCCGCGCCGTTAAAGAATGGGATTGAAAATTAGTATCACTGATACTAAATTAAATAGTTACTGGTTATGCTTGGAAAAGATTTATATTATTTTCTCTTCACTAAATGAGGTGATTTTGAACTATTTACATGAGGAATTCACTGTTATATTTCATCTACCTCATATGTATCCAAATAACTCTTGTGTCTTAGAAAATCAGGTCATATTTATAATTTGACTAGTTAAATAAGCGAATAACACTTTCAATATTAATATAATAGTAAAGCTAGTGAAACTGTCCTTTAAACATTATGTTATCACTTTTCAGTTCTGCAATTAGCTCCAAATGAGCAAAAAGCGTTCCACTGCAAAGTTGTATGCTTCATCCAATTGCACAACTTCAAGGAGGCTCTAGCTGTCTTGCACAACCCAAAAAATGCAACACTTGCAGCTGATTTACACTTTGAAAAGGCATACACTCAATATCGGCTCAACTGTCCTAAAGATGCATTGCAGACAGTTGACAATGCACCAGAGTTGACACCAGCCTTGAAAGAACTGAGGTACTTACAAAATATTTTAAGCTTACGTGTTGGACAACCTTTTCCACTGTAAGTAAATATATTTGTTATAATTAACTATTTCAACTCCAACAGGGCTCAAATTTTATACCGTCTTGAACAATACCAGGATTGCTACAGTTTGTACCGGGACCTAGTCAAAAATATTACTGATGAATATGAGGATGAGAGGAAAGCAAACATGGCTGCTGTGGTGGCAAATCTCGCTGCCATCAATCCAGTAAGCATAATTTTGGTTTAATACCTATGTCAAGTTTTAAGGTCAGCAACAGTTCTTTTTTACTGAAATAAGTATCTTAAAAACATTCTTATAGTCCACAGAGCTGCCACAATTTGATGAGAACACCTTTGAGCTAACTTACAATTCAGGCAGCACATTGGCTATGCGCGGCAAGCACAATGAAGCGTTGCCTGTTCTGAAACGAGCTGAGCAAGCCTGCTCTGAGAGTGTGCTGGAAGATGGAGGCACTGAAGAGGAGGCCAAGGAAGAAGCTGCCATAATAAGGTGAATAAGAAATATGTTTGTTCAGTAATTGATACATCATTCACATCACACACTCATTGTCATTGGGGTGTTTATTGTTTTGGTGGCAAGGTATAATTTAAAGTAAAAGCCATAATTGAGCCATTAGTTCACATATGGCTGAATACTTAAACGATACTCAACCTTGAGTGGCGCTCAAACATAATGCTGTCTTTGTCGTATTTTTGACATTTAATGCGACAGGACGATGTTTGAGAGCCTCTCAAAGTTGAGTGACGTTTGAGTATTAAGCCAATAGTAGATAATAGAAGAAAACTAGTGTACAGTCTAATTTTATAGAAGCTTTTACAGTTAACACTTATGTGGTCTTGCTTGTATTGATTATGTTTATTTAACTAAGTTTAAAAGTTTGTTGACTTTTCAGAGTACAGCAAGCTTACTGTCTTCAAATGATGGGCAAAGAAAAGGAGGCAGCTGCAATATACCAAAATGTTCTAAAAGACAAACCGTCAGACCAGGCATTAGTTGCAATAGCTAGTAATAATCTAGTGGTTATAAACAGGTTAGTGAGATCTATTAATTATGTAATGGTGTTTTTCCTTGACTTGTTCCATAAAAAAAAGCGAGTTAGCAATGAGTATGTTAATTCTTTCTAAAAGTTTTCTCGAACCTTTTATTAAATACTATCCACATGTTTTAGGGATGGTAATGTATTTGATTCCCGAAAACGCATGAAGGCTGCCACTGCCGATGGGCTGGAGCACAAGTTGAACTCACGACAGCGCAGTGCTATAACTTACAACCAAGCCATCTTGTGTATTTATTCTAATCAGGTAAATTGTGGTGTAGTACCTTTTGATCATGAGGTGTTGCTTTCATTTATGGGATAGCATGGGGCTAACAATCTTTATATTTTGGTAAGAAATCAGAACATTTTGCTAGAGCTATTGCATAGGAGACAGATTGGTTCTTTTACAAATCATGTAGTGTAAAACCGATAAATTGTAGGCCATTTAAAATTATGACTGTTGAACTATTTCCGTTTATTAACACACCTATTTTATCTATCTTTCATGTTGCTTTAATTATTAAATTATTATCTACCTAATTTGTTTGGTCCGGAGATGAAGAGTGGTAATCTGTAATACAGTTCTACTAGTACAGATACCAGTCTCTCACATAGATTACTCTAAGTATATGTTTAACTGTATGATACGATATAAATAAGTCTATGGTTACGATAATGTCTTGTATTTACTCTGTGTGAGAGAACAATAAATGACTTTTTATTTATTTATTTTATTTATCTTCTATAGCCGGACTTCTGCAAGCAATGCTGCGTGAAACTGGTCCGTGAGTTCCAAGGGCAGGAAAGTCGTGCAGCGTTGGTGGAAGCGTGTTCGCTAGCTAAAGACGGCAAGCGAGCTCAAGCAGTGTCACTGTTATTGAAGCATGGTGGAGCTCTAACCTTTGCTGCTGTGCAAGTCCTATTGTCTCAGGTACTGAAATGAAATTATTTGGTTTCTCAGAAAGTTACCAACCACAGATTGATTGTATTTATTTATGGCATATGCAAAAGATGACAGTCATCATCAGCACATAATAGCAGCTGGAAAACTGACTTCATAAGATGTGTACAGTTCACTCATCAGTCTCAGAATGGACAATATGACAAAAAAATAGCATGCCCTTTTTATTTGCTTTTCGAAGAGAGAATGAAAAAAGGGATGACCCATATATTTTAGTTTTTGTTAAATATTTTTTTTCATTTTTGGAAACATTTTTTTATTTTTACAAAATATTTTTTGTCGTATTGTCCATTGTATTGTCACCAAATCTCTTATTTTGTAAACTTTTGTCTCAATCTCGATCAAGGAATTTCGTCAGAACGAGAAAAGAATAGGATATTACATACAAATGGAGGTCCAATTCCAAGGTGACTTTTTTTTCGTAGGGTGACCGCAAAGGTGCAGTGAAACTTCTAGAAGAAAGTGACTTCAAATACCGACCGGGCGTCATAGGGCTGTTGTGTACGCTGCTATCCGCTGACGGCGAGCTGGAGAAGGCTTCTAAATTGTTTGATGAAGTGTATGAACATTACAAGAATGATAAAGAGGTGAGTGCTTATGTATATTTAAAGTTTGTATGTTTATTTAGAGCCTGTCGCAAGCCTTGGTACTGTTTTCTAAAATAGAACAAAATTTATATTATTCAGAGCAATGACGTTGACTTGGGGCGGAAATAGGAGGGGGGGGGGAATGTATAGTCGCAAGGCAACCGACTGAAACTGCATTTGCCTGAAAGTCTGTCCAATGTCATCCAACTCTGACTTTGTTTGTCCTTTTTATTTTATGAGAAAATATGGATAATCCTTATTGCTCAAATATCGTCTTTAAAAGCTAAGCGTTTACAGAACCGCATGGCACTGAATTTACAATCATTTTCATTCGTTAGATATGTGCTTGAGATCATATTTGAGATGCTCTCTTTATAGGAACATCATATCTGGTATGATCTCAAGATAGATATCAACGTCGAGAGCGGTTTATAAATACGGGCCTTAGTTTCAACTGACTACTGACGATAATTTTTTTACCTCTGTAGCGAGTGAGCGCCCTCCGCGAAGTATGGCGCGCCGCGGCCGCCGCGCACAACCGCGCCGGGCACGCCGCCGCCGCCGCCGCCGCGCTCGAGGCGCTCGCCCGCGCCGCGCCGCGCGACAACCGCTCCCTGGCGCGCCTCGTCAAGGCGCTCGCCGCCATCGAGCCGCAGCGCGCCCGCCAGCTGGCCGCCTCGCTGCCCGCGCTCCACCACCGCGAGGTCAGTACATACTACGGCGACGACCGCTCCCTGGCGCGCCTCGTCAAGGCGCTCGCCGCCATCGAGCCGCAGCGCGCCCGCCAGCTGGCCGCCTCGCTGCCCGCGCTCCACCACCGCGAGGTCAGTACATACTACGGCGACGACCGCTCCCTGGCGCGCCTCGTCAAGGCGCTCGCCGCCATCGAGCCGCAGCGCGCCCGCCAGCTGGCCGCCTCGCTGCCCGCGCTCCACCACCGCGAGGTCAGTACATACTACGGCGACGACCGCTCCCTGGCGCGCCTCGTCAAGGCGCTCGCCGCCATCGAGCCGCAGCGCGCCCGCCAGCTGGCCGCCTCGCTGCCCGCGCTCCACCACCGCGAGGTCAGTACATACTACGGCGACGACCGCTCCCTGGCGCGCCTCGTCAAGGCGCTCGCCGCCATCGAGCCGCAGCGCGCCCGCCAGCTGGCCGCCTCGCTGCCCGCGCTCCACCACCGCGAGGTCAGTACATACTACGGCGACGACCGCTCCCTGGCGCGCCTCGTCAAGGCGCTCGCCGCCATCGAGCCGCAGCGCGCCCGCCAGCTGGCCGCCTCGCTGCCCGCGCTCCACCACCGCGAGGTCAGTACATACTCTAATCGCCGAGAATTAAGGCGAGGTTTAAAAAAAAACTTTTTGATGTAATACCAAAGGTTGCTGAAAGATCCTACATATCTGAAATTAAGATATTTTTTTCTTTATATTTTGGCTCGATACATTTTAATTTCGAAAATAACTCGTAAGAATACTTAAGTTTAAAATTATTTTTAAACAACAATAGGTGTTTGGTGCTACGCAAACGAAGAAGAGTAGAGATTACTTTAAGTAATATGTATCATAAATAACCGAGTAGAAGCATTTTTCTTTAATCACTATAGTTAAAACAAAATATTTTCATGATAAACTGCGTAGTGGCAACCCTAGAACTAAATTGTGTTTTGCTTATGCCAATTAATGGGATTGATTATCGAGAACAATAGTCTATTTGCGTCTAGGGTTGTCACTTTGCAGTTTTCCATATAAATAAAAAACAAAATTTTATGGGTTATTACAAAACCACCAGTAACCCACTTCACTTCAGAGCACCTAAGAGATAATATTAATCTTTACAAACTGTTTTCAGACCAATATCGATATAGATGCCTTAGAATCCTCGAAATGGATGATGGGTGCAAAAGTGGTCAAGAAAACAGCCAGCAAACAAGAACAATCACCTGGGTAAATATTCAATTTATAATAGTTTCAATGAATTAAATATTGGATCTGGCACATTTTGACTGAACTAATTTTAGAAATAAACACTATTTACGGATTAAGATTATTGGATTTATTGGTTTTTTATTTCCCGACGTTGCACGGGATGAAAACCAAAAAATCCAAACTAAATAATTCTAAAATAACACCTGAATTAATAATAAACTCGCTGTAATCAGCAAAAAAGCGTTTTATTTCTAATGAACTGTACGCGCGAAGTGTATATGTGAACAAATTTTACAGAACTCCTGGTTCTGAACTCCAGCAGAAGAAAAAGCCGGCACGCAAACGCAAGACGAAGTTACCTCCCAACGCTGACCTCTCCAAACCTCCGGATCCAGAAAGGTATGAGAAATTATTGACCTTGCGAGCGCGAAGCGCAAGCGAAGCGTCTCTGCTTCAGCTTGGGCTAGATTCTTCCGAATGTCCGGCTGTCTGTTCCCCTCTAGAGGTCGGATTTCAACGGATTCTCGTCTCGTGAAAGTGAGTAGGTTTGATTATTATATTTTTTTCGTCGAGCCAGTTTTTCGAAATTTTGAGAAACAAAAAATTCACCCATTCGAAAAATGTTCAGTGGCATCTAGCATTTCAAAAGCAGTGTCAACCTCGTGGCGACATCTATTAGATTAATTTTTAACAACATACAATTTGAGCGAAATCTACAGCTCACTAGTATTTAAAATTTCACAAACTTTACGATAAATATCCTATCTACCTAAATAATCAATCAGTACTAAAGATTTTCTAAAATGTCTACGCGAACGAAGTCGCGGACAAAGCTAGTCTTACATATAAAAATAAACTGCTGTTCATTAGTCTGGCTAAAACTCAAAAACGGCTTGACCGTTTGATTTTTTTTGTTTTGTTCGCTTCAGTACTGGAGTGGTAAAGAAACAAAAAAAAATAGGGAAAATTCCAAACAACAGCTAAATAATCGAAAATTCAACATTGGCAATTTTGTATGGGAATCGCCATTTCGTATTACTTTTGACAGCGAACTTATGATAAAGAGGTTTAGTCAAACAGAGGTTCTAATAATGATAAAAAGCACTCAGTGACATAAAGCAAAAGTAGTGTTGCTTTCGTTTTAGTTTTCAGCTGCTTTGTTATAAACTAACTAATCAAATAGACAGGGCTGGTTTTCAATATTATAAAATTCTCAAGGTAAAAATTGGTATACATATAAATCGTAGGTAATACTAAGTTCACTAGTATAAATTAAATTATGTTTATACAGATGGCTACCTAAGTACGAGCGTACGGCGTACAGGAAGCGGCGCGGCGTACGACGCGATGTCATCAAGGGCAGCCAGGGCATGTCTACAACTGCTACGGACCAATAGTTAGTACTAAAACATAGATTAAAAAATCCCGTCCACTTGAAAACCTCTTCCCTCTTTGAAGTCTATTAATAATCACTATCCGGGGTACTTCGATCAAGAATACCCAAGATGTCCTGTCAGTCTCAAAAACGGCGCCTCGAAATAACGCACCACTCTCAAACTGGGCGCCTATTTTGTACAAAGTATTCTCTTCTTTGTTTCCTAAATTTGAATTTGGAAGGAATAGTTATTTGTACCCAGATAAAATATATTCACGTGGGGATGCGAATTTCAAAATTTTGAATAGCTTTTTGTTTTGTCAGTTGGTGCCCTATTTGCGTGCTGTTTTAGTTCGTGAAGCGTTATCTAGGGTATTCCATGGACACAAAAAAACAAGGTCTGGCATTCCGGGAGTAACACTTACGTCACTATCCAGTTGCGACTTTATAGTGACAAGCAAAGAATGGTGGTTTTTTTTCTGTCACACTTACAAAATTATGTTATGATACTTGGTGCATTTCAATTTTGATTTGTTTCTATTAATTAGCAAACGAATCAGTTAAAGTTAAAGATGAATGAACGTAATTTTCAATACCGATGGCGGAGATGACGTAAGCCTGTGTAACCCAGTGACTTCCTCTGTTTAGGATTGCTATACCTAGCGCAGTATATTATTGTATAATACCATGTGGTATTCTTTATCGAAGATCGCCTACAAAAAAAAACAGAATTAAGTAATCTTACAGAATACGAAACAGAAGAGATTACAAGCTTTGTAATAATAATAATATTGAGTGGCAGTGAGTAACCGCCTTCCTTTCCTTTTTTTTATAATATCGGACTGTCAATCTCATATTCCTACCTTATCCTTTTCACTAGGTATGAACATCAGTAATTTTTAATGTCCCTACTGCTGGGACACGGGCCTCCTTATCGATGGATTGGTGGCCCATAACCCACCACGCGGGCTCAATGCAGATTGGTGGGTGTTAACAACTCCAAATGCAGCCGGGACCAACGGCTTAACATGCCTTCCGAAGCACGGAGGAGCTCGAGATAATAAGTTGTCGGTCACCCATCCCATGACGAACCCTTGCGTAAGTTGCTTAACCTCCGCAATCGATAGGCCAGGCGCTAAACCAATGCGCCACCGAGCTCCTCACTAGGTTAGGTATATCAATCTTCAATAAGCTACCACCCTTTACTCACTTCTGCGGTATTTTTATCTTTTTCTTAGTGACATGAGCAAGCAACAGCCCAGCACTGCTGCAGCTACCGCCGCGAAGAGCCCGCGCGTCGAGGCCAAGCAGCCACCAGACAGCGCGTGGCAGCGAAAACAACAGCAGAAAAAGAAGGGGAAAGGCCGCAAGTGGTAGAAAATAAACCATTTTGCAATATCACTCGCCGTTTTATTTCCTACTGTATTTATTGTCCTTGATACAGAACCAGGCAGAAATTGAGGAGGCTTTTAGTATATGTAAAGAAATATTGTTTTCGCAAGTACTTTGATTGTGTGTCTAAACTTTCGACAAACAAAGAAATCTAAATTTAGACTCTAAAGCCATACCTTAAGTATGACAAGTTGAATGTCATCATTACCATTTATTTCCTAATCCCAAAATTCTCTTGTCTCCAAAGGATACATTTCCCTGTTTTCTTAGTAGTTTTACCAAGTACTAGTCAGATCCCCATAAACACGACTGCAGACCTTATAATGTTATTAAACAGCCAGAATACATAATTGAACTTAGCAAGATGAGTGAAATCAATGTAGTGAAACAGTGGGTTGAAATGTTGTACTGTTTGGTGTTTGGACACATTCCACGTTAACCTTTTGAACGCCACGGTCGGCACTGGACGACAAATGAAAAAGTGCCCAACACGCCACCGTCGTGTATGGCCGACGAGAAAACGACATTTTTAAAACACAAAATAAACATACTAAATCAACTTTTCTGTGTTTCTTTTTCCTATTATTTAAAAGTACTTTAATGATGTATTGTAAAATGGCACGAAGATATATCCATCAGTTACATTTCACTAGCAAAAATTATCACTAAATATTGCTAACCGAAATGGTGTTCTCCTCACGCCACAGTCGGCAAGACACGACAGCTAGTGATGGGTAAGTTAGGTAAATTAAATTTTGAATTTATGAAATATTTTATTGAAAGCAGCTTACTACTACATCGATAATTATTTTTTAATAGCAACTATTTGTATCTGAATATTCTTAATGCGTAATATTTATGAAATTATTGAAAAATGATTACTATTTATATCTATCGATCGATAGTTAACTGTTCACTCTCGCGCATCCCTACGGAACAGCGCATAGACAGTTACCTGTACGCCACAGTCGGGAAGACACGTCAAGCGGTGACGTCATTAGCGCTACGGGAGACTGCTAGTGATTTCCTATCCTATTATAATTTATAACGGGGAGTGTAATATGAATAAAAATGGATTTTTTAGATGTCATTGATTTTACTTAGAAATTATTCTAAACCAAAAAACGTCGAAAATCGCTTTAAGATCGCTGTGAATCTCACCTATACGATAATATTATTGAACAAAATTTATACCAGAATAATTGTTACTTCATAATATTTTATAATGAATTTATTATCTTATTTCGATAAAAACTATAAATACAACTGCAAAATTACTACAAAATATGTGCCGGCCGTCCGGACTCAGCTTTTTCTCGCAGAGTGAAAATTTGTTATACTAAGCATGAATTTATTATCCTATTTCCATAAAAACGATAAATACAACTGGAAAATTACTATAAAATGTGAAAAGGGGCATTTTACGCAAAAATCATGATCGAGATGTAACAGGCCTCTTTAAGTAAAAACGGAGAAAATCAACTAAAGCTAAGTAATTAATTAGTACTCTAATAGACAACCCTTTCTTTACCTTGTTGTTTATAATTTATAATAATAATTATAAGTTTACTTGAAATGTCACATCATTACCTCGCACGCAAGAAAGCTGTCAAAGGTCGTGCCAACCACGCCAGAGTCGGGTCTTCCCGACAGCGAATGCCTACACGAACGAGATTAGTGATGTATCTTATTATTACCTGATTTATTCGTTTGTAGTTCTAATGTCTACTTTTACTTTGTATAGAATTTTGTAACTGCTGTTAAATAATACGAAATCAAAAAAATATATTTTATTTCAAAAATATGTGACGAATAGCAGAGATTAAATCGGTTATTGACAACTTATCGATAACATCGTTGGCATTCCTATTTTATTTGTAGGTATTTGCTCTGAATTTATGGCTTGGCGTGGGAAGGGCGCCGATGCGTTTGAGCTCTGGCGTTCAAAAGGTTAAAGGGTAGTATTATAGATAACTTCTACTGACAAAGAAATATTTATTAATTAAATCTTAAATTAGCATTATTTATCTCTTAGCATTTTTCCTTTTAGATTTCCCTGGTCTCTGGTTCTTCTTATTGTTAGGTTGGAAGTTTTTAGTTTTGAAATTGAATGGCTTCTTTTTAGCAGAACTATTAAATCCCTCCATCTGGTTAGTTGAATCCCTAGTATTTAACTTGGATCCTTTCTTTTTGCCTCCAAAACCAAACTTTTTATCTTTATGGTCTCGTTTTTTGTTAACTTTGTTATTTTGAGGTCCTTTGCCTTTATTATCATCTAAGAAATCCAGATCGGCAGCTTTGCCTTTTCTTACTCTCTTCAGTTGCTCTAACATATGCTTCTTTTCTGCTTGTTGTTTTAACTTGGCATCAATCTGCAAATAAGAATGTGTTGTATAAGTATAGTGCACATAGAAAATGAACGCTGAAATTACATCATGAACGGTATGTTATTCTGTCAGATCAGAAGACTTACTTGAACTCGTTTGGCAATTTTCTTCTGATCTCTTAGCTGTCTAACTTTTTCTGTTCGAGCTTGGGCAGCTTGCTTGGCCATCAAATTCTTTCGCACTTTCTGCATGTGCTCATCAGTCTTCGCCATCTCAGCAAAATAATCATCTGGCCTATAAATATAAACAATAAGAGAGCAAATCTCTTAAAAATATGACTTTTTGAAGACCTAATTATACAGAGTGAAAGTTATATGAATTGTGTACATCAGAAACAAAAAGCCTAAAAATTTTGAATGTATTCATAATTTATTATGCTTAGACCAAAAGCGTCTCCATGGGACAAGTGACCAATATTGGACAAAGTTTTCATAAAGTCTACCTCCTTGTAGGAATGCCCAGTTCCTTGAGCTTTTTTATGCCTTCTACAACAGCTGCTTGTGCTTGGCGATGGATAAGATTCTCTCTTTTGAACTCATTTAGTACGGGATCCTCAGCAGGGTTATATTCTTTATGCCCTTTGCTATTTTCTTTGACATTCCTGAAAAAGTAATAGTTATAATGTAAACTTAAAAAAAAGTCTAAGCTGGGTGCGTGTTTACCATGCGATAAAGTAAAAAACAACACGATTTGATATATAACATATATAATTACTTTCTCCTCTGAGCTGTTTCTTGTATTTGCAGTGCTATATCTGGTGCCATTGGTGCCACAGTAGTGACCAAATCTAAAGTTTCAACCCATGGTAATTTTAGCTTAAATTCTTTCAATTTTGTTTTCAAATCCGCAACATTGTTTACGTAACGTTTTTCAACTTTTTCTATCTCTTCATTAAGACCTGGTTTGAGTAAACCTTTAGCGAAAGCCTCTTGTAACTGTAATTAAAACGAAGCAAATTTTATTTTACAACTGACGTCTTTTAAGCAATAGAATCATACAAACAATTACCTCTTCATCAGAATCGACTTCAGAGTCACTATCGTTTAAAATGAAGTCGGTCATAATATAAGTTTTTAATATTTTATTCGATAAAACACAAAAGCATTTTATAACCTCACTTTTGACAAAACAACGTGACTTCACAGACTAAGGCCGCGTTCCGAATCACGCTTACAGCACTATGAGCGCGCTAACACCCGGTCCGATTCATGCTAACAACGCTCAAGTTGAAGTGACGTCAGAGATGACGTCATCGCATGTGCTAACGACGCTCAGCGCATTCCACCAAAGCACTGTGAGCGTAGTCAGTGTAGCTGTCAAACTTGATTGCCAATGCCAAAGTTCATTCTTGTCAAAATAAAAAATACGCGGTTTTATTGTTTGTAAATTGTTGTGGATGTTGTAGTTCTTTGGTACCTAGTGATAATGTGATTTTCACATACGATCAACAAACGAGGGCTGAATTTATACCAACTTGCCTCTTCTATTTATTGGCCTTGGATCGTTTTCGTCATCGCTTGATGATGATGAAAATAATAACATTTCTGCATCAGTATCCTCATCGCTTTTAAAAATTAAAGCAGCTGCTTGCATTAAAACTTATTTCATAGTCATTTTTATTAGTTAATCCATACAATAAACTACCAATATTATTTTTTGAGGTTAAATGATCAAATCAATCCAACGTTAGCGGCGTAAGCGCTCCTTAGAAGCGCTCTCACAAGCGGTCCGAATCAATAGTATCGTGAGCGTGCTGACAGCGTGCTAATGATTCAGACCGGTATAGAATGACGTCACACGCTGTGAGCACTGTTGGCGTGAATCGGAACACGGCCTAAATGGATGCACAGACTTATTAAGACTAGGGGCCACTCGGGAAAATTATGAACTGATGGTGGGCCACCAGAAGTATAGGTAATTAAAGACAATGAAAAATTGATAATAATGTATTCAAATTGAAAAAGAATTTATTAATTTGAAGCGTGGCACTGCATAGTGCTTACAATCTTTTTTATATTTGGCTCAAATTTACTTGTAGCAACACGTAAAACTGCTTCCAAACTTTCATTTGCAAGGCGGTTTCGATTTTTTGTTTTATTATTATTTAGGATTGAAAAGGTTTGTTCACATATATAGGTAGAACCAAATAAGCTTGCACATTTCAGAGCGTTTATGCGCAACTCTTTGTACGTATTTTTATCAATGCAGCGGTAAAAGTTCAGCAAGTCTCCTTCGTTGAATTTGTTGCGTAAATCTTGGTCGTTCTGAATGTCGATAATTTCTAACTGCATTAACTCTGGCGCATTTTCAACTGAAATCGTGAAAGGATTGCTAAATATGTCCAACAGAGGTTTCACTGTTTTAAACTCCGAAAATCTGTCTTGAAAAGATTGAATCAAAATATCTAGCTTTTTTACATAACTGAAATTAATAGCAGTTTTTTTGAATTTTTCAGCCATTTTCTTATAATTCGGAAAATGATTGTAATTTCCAGAATTCAATTGCGATCTGAAAAGTGTCAGCTTGCATTGAAAGGATGATACATGTGCGTAGAGCTGGGATATCAGTTGATTTTTGCCTTGAAGCCGTGTGTTCAAGACATTCAAATGATTTGTAATGTCAACTAAAAAAGCCAAATCACACAACCAATCAGGACTTTTAAGTTCCGGGACGTCCCTTTGCTTTTCCGCCAGAAAAATATCAATTTCTTCTATTAAATTTAAAAATCGTTCCAGTGTCAATCCACGACTTAGCCACCTTACTTCTGTATAATACAGTAAATCGTGATTTTATGAAATTCACAGTCGAAACTACCACTTTCATGACATTTTCAAATTCAATTTTTTTAGAACAGAGGGCTTCTTGGTGTATAATGCAGTGAAACTGCATGAGATCTTCAGCGTTTAAGTTTTTTTCTTGCAAATGCTTTTTCAACAAAGTAACTAGCCCAGAATTGACACCAATCATCGAAGGAGCACCGTCAGTCGAAACTCCCGATAATTTCGATAAGTCCAAATCAGTTTTTGAACACTCGTCCAAAAGTACATTGAGTATATCAACTCCTCTGGTTTGACCTTTCAATGAACACATTCCTAATAACTCTTCGAAGACTTCAAAATCTTGAGTAACACCTCGTATGAATATAAGAAGTTGAGCTGTGGAACTAATATCAGTGGATTCGTCGAGTGCTAATGAAAAAAAATCAATTATCTTAGTTTTTTCATTTAATTGTTCCGCAATATTATCTGACAAAGACATAATTCGTCTTTGGATGGTCATACGATTCAGTTGAATTTTCTCAAACTTTTTTGCTGCTTCTGGACACATTTTCTTAGCGGCAATTTCTATGCATTCTTTTACAAAATCCCCATCATTGAAGGGGCGACTCCGCTTTGCTATCATTCGAGAAATTTCATAACTAACTTCTGTAGCTGTTTCTGTATCTTGAATGGGTTTTGTAAACATAGCTTGTTGACCAATAGCTCCCGTTTTAAAGACAAAACTTTTTGCTTTCTTAATTCGCCTGTAAACTTCGTAAAAGTAGGATGCTGCGTTTCATAGTGCCTTTTTACATTATATTCCTTTGCAATCGCAACAGAATTCTTGCAAATTAAACAAACGACTTTGTTATGCGACCATACAAAAAAGTATTTCTCAGTCCAAATTTCTTGAAACTGCCGATTTTCATCTTTAACCTTACGTTTTTTACTAGTTCCTGGCATGTCCATGTTGCGTTTTAATCCTGACTAGGATTACCACAGCACCTAAAACCAATTACAGTTCCTAATTAATTACCAAAAATAATTGATAAAATATGTAGATAAAATTAATAACAGTTTTACTTACGATTTCACAACACAATTATACACGGCACTTGACGGGAAATCTACGTTGAATGTGGATCAAAATATATTATAATTATGACACCGGCTAGTCGAGTTAAAATCTACACTAGAACTAACGACACTTTACTCAAATTAAAACCGAACTGTCGGTCGCTGCGGTTAGCGTGGCTTTTATACCACGCGCATAGAGTCGAAAACTGTCTGGAGAAATCTCGAAACCGACTCTGGAAGCTTCGTGTATCTACCTACGCGAGCTATCGGGAATTTGGGACTATTGCTATCTCGCTCGCTCGAACAGTATAACGCGGCGCGCTTCCTCAAGAAAACGAATTTAACCGAGATCAGCACGAACATTAACCGACCGCTGTTACCGACGCATGCACGGCGCACCGATAAGATTGATAGAGCGCGCGCGCGAGATTCAAATTACTTTTCGAACATTTGTTATTGGTTTTATTCTGAAATAGAACTCAATATTTTCGAATGTACGAGAGTATTATTTTTGCTGTCGGCGGGCCACCAGTATTCGACCGGCGGGCCGCATGCGGCCCGCGGGCCGTAGTCTGTGCATCCCTGTATCTGTAGTCTGTGCATCCTTATTAGTAATAAGTGCGTGACGTTGACGTGCACAGACTAAGCTTATTTATGTCTCTATATCTACACTTAATCTACAAAAAATACATACACACCTCTATATAGTTTCCGTAATGCCTAATTTACATGCTTGGCAAGTCTCGACAAGCGTTCACAAACACCATTCACCAAACGTGTGAACGGATGTTTGATGAGCATGCAAACCTCCGTGCCACTTCATAATTCCTTTCTAAAACCACCTAGAAGTAATGTACCGATGATATACGTTCTTATTTCAGGTTTCGTTACGATTGTGACGGCTTCCCGGCAAAATGATTGACAAAAGCATGTGGACTGGACGTTCGCCACTTTTTGAGGTTATGTGTTGGTTAAATCGTCAGATCAATCCGAGCCTATACCGGTGGGTTGATGTATTTGTAGCCGTCACATATTCATTGTGACAGCAACGAAAACATTCGTTGCTCATGTAACGCAACCGGCGAAAAAGATATCGCGATCTAAAGTTTCAAAAGCATGCGAACCTCCGGTCCATACGATTTTTGTAATGTAAAGTCTAAAATATTGGTGAAAATTGTATTCAGATTAAAAATAAACCGATTTTTCTTAACCGTTTGATCACAATTAACGTCCCGACAACATATTTCCACGATAACTTCATTCGTTTTAGGGAAATTTACAAATTTATTTACTATGAATAATCAAAGTGTAGGGTGACCATATCGTCAGTCGGTCGGTCGGAACGGAATCATTAGGATGTTTCTAGAAAATGCAAGTTGAGGTTTTTAGATATTTTGAAAGGCTAATTTTGTTGACATTTGTTGAGGTTTGATTTGCCTACGTAGGTACTAGTATCATATAAATAAAAATTATAGTTTATTATCAGATTGTTACTGACTATGCAATATATTTGTTCCAGTCTTAGAGCATTAAGAATTCTTAATGCTCTAAGGTTCCAGTAGTGAATTATTGTTCCACTAGTTATTTTACAATTAAAAAACCTAGCAAACATTCCTCTACCTAATTTCCTCTAGCGTGTCGATTCTCTAAACATAGCTCTACGTTGTGGCAACGCTGTCACATAGACGCTAGCGCACGGACAACTTGCTCGCCGATGGTCATAACTATTTTTCTATACAAAAATGACGTTTCCGACTTTAGAGTATTGATTTTGATTACGTTAATTTTTTAATTAGGTCTTCCTTAAATTCTAAGTACTAACAGATTTCCACACCTGACAGGAGGCAAAATAGCAGATTTTATCTTATATAAATAAAAATAAATAAATATTTGACAACATCTCATACTTTGTTCCGATTCCAAAGTAAGTAGCTAAAGCACTTGTGTTATGGAAATCGCAGACAACGGTGGTATCACAAACACCCAGACTTGAGCCAATATACAAAAGTTCGTTGTTTAAATTGACCCAACCGGGGATCGAACCCGGGACCTCGGAGATGGTGACACCTTGAAAACCAGTGTACAAAGCCACGCGACCAAGGAGGTCGTCAAAATTTTTTTGCTATCCCTCGGGAACAATTATTTTTTCGAGATGAAAGGTACCCTATGTCCTTTCCTGACAATGTGTCGTACACAATCGATCGTAACGAAACCTGAAATAAGAACGTATATCATCGGTACATTACTTCTAGGTGGTTTTAGAAAGGAATTATGAAGTGGCACGGAGGAATGCATGCTCATGATGTTTGGCGTGGCTTGCGTGAGCTTGGAAGATAATAGCGCAATGACAGCACTGCACCGCCATTTCAACAGTGAAATGGCGGCAGTGGAATAATAAAAAAATTATCTGCCACTAGATGATTTTATTTAAATTAAGTTTAGCACTTTATAAAAATTTATTACCTATGTATTCAAATTCAACACAAATGTATCACATTGATCTGTCAAAACACAGTTAACATTAACTTCATTGTTTTTAGCCGATCTTTAGCCGATAGACCCGCCCTTAATGCTCTAAGGAGCCGCCGATCAGTGTGTCATATTTTACGTTTCAATTCCCGTACTTACTTTATTAAAAAAATAGAATTTCATGTAGAAAAACAGAAGGATATATTTCAGAAAAACAGGAAATCTGTAAAGTCTGTAGAACTGGCAACACTATCTAGCACGCTAAATGCACATCCAGCATCCAGCCCCCTAGCATGACCTTAAATTGAAATAATACACGAAATGTCTGAAAACATACTTGTAGGCTTTAATTCACTAAAATAAACTATGACAGATGGTCATGCAGGAGGGCAGTAAGAACTTTTCGGTGGTCATGCGGGAGTAAGTATTTATCATCTTGGGCGGTCTTGGGCACAGAAAAAAATATATAGATTGAGGATTCAAATCGAGAACCTTATTTATTAAGGTTCTTGATTAAAATACGGTACCGCAATCGCTTTGAAATAATTAGCCACTATACATCGCATCTACGCATCAAGCCAAGAACTTATTAAATATTCATAAATTTTCAAGCCAACAAAAAAAAATAGATTGTCTATGCTATTGTCTTTGAATACATATCCGGAAAAAATCAAGCCATGAAGACAAAGACAACATCAATTTCACAACTCTTTTATATCTACAGTTGAATGTTTTTACATAATTTAAATTATTTGTAAATAATAAATAAAAACATTATTAAAAAGATATCTTTTTCAGAAATTATTTAATTTTTACTTTATTGTAAAATAAAAAGAGTTGTTGTTGACCGGATGACGGTAGTACTCGGACATGTTTCGAGAGGCCCCGTTGTTTTGTATCAAGAAAATGCAATGGCCGCCATCTTCGACTCTTGTGAATGTTTTGGTCGTAGTTGTGAACTTTGAGGGCTACTCAATTTGTGCTATGCAATTATTTGATGGAAATTGTTTCGCTAAGTCGTGAGTGTTATTAAGTCTTTTGCGCACAGGTTAGTAATGAATTATTTTAGTAATTTCTCTAAAAGTGTTTACATCTGGATTTCTTGCTTCAAAGCTTTTGTGATGTTGTCATATTTGATATATTCGACGTGTTTGTTCTTATTCAACTTAATAAACCTAACATTTGTATAGTTAAGTAATGGTGAAGTTTCTCAAGCTTCGAAAAATATACAAACCTCATTTTTAGTACGTACTTATATTTCCCCTTTTCTTTGTCATTAAGTGGACTTGAGTACCCAGCCAGATCTATAATCGGCGTTATTAAAACATTGACTATTTTCACGATACTTTAGATTAATTTAGTTTAGTGTTTACTTTTTTTGATGTTTAGCAGCGAGACATTTCAGTTTCCGTGCGACATTAATGGCGGCAGTGGATTAACCTATTCACTTATTTTGTGCATTTATATCGTTAAATCTGGTTCTTTTGCCCTATTATTTGTGTTTTTCATGATATTTTCTCGTAGGGAATCAAATGAAATGACTTTCTGTTTGTTTCTGGAACAATGACCTCGAGGGTCGTGTCTATCGTTTTAGTGGACTAAAAATATTTTACCAAGAAAAATATGATCTGCTTCGCCCGTATTCGTGATGATTGTGAAGATAGATGGATAAAAAGTCAATTTTCAATTGCAGTCACATGAAATAAATTTGGAGGCCGAGGTGCTCTCCAAGGCGTCATCTCGGGTTTGACCCAAGATGATAGTATTTACAGCATGTCAGCTTCATCAGAATATGAACCAGCGGCCCGGCAAGTGAGTACTTGGGTTATTTTTACTATCCATTACCTATTTCTCTTAGCTATCACTATTTGGTTCATCTTGTCAAACTATAATCACTTTGTCAAGCAAATTCATCACATTAATGCTAATGTCGTAGGATTTTCATTTAAGGTAATATGGTCACATTTATTATAAGAAAATTGATTATACCTTATTGGCTTTTGACGAGAGTATTACATACCTACTCATATCACTTTGCTAGTCTCATATCATCTTGTGTTCGGTTTTATACTTTTCCATAGAAAAAAATACTGTGATAATAAACGATTATGAAAAGAAAGTGTATTTATTAATTAAATCCCTTTAGCATTAGTTCTTAGTATTATTTAGTGTACTTAGTGAGTAGCAATGATACTTTTCTCACATGCATTTTTAGCTAGGTACTATCGTGATATTCTGAATGAGGGCATTTGATATGATTGTGTCACTTCGTTATTCATATATGTACAAGTGTTAAAATATATGTTGATTATATGATAATAAATTCATTTGATGAGGGACAAACACAATAACCTAAGATATTGTATTGTTTCAAAGTATAAAACTGTTTTTTTTTTATATTTTTGTTCCATGATAACATTATATTGTGTCAAGTTAAGTGTATATTCCAGTTATTTAATATAGTATTATGTAAATGCTATGAATACATATTAAGTCATATTATTTTCTTTTTGTTATAGGATTACGGGCCGACCACCTCCAGTGAAAATGTATATGAACATGTATTGGAACACAAACTAACAGAAATAATGAATGTTTCCAATGTTAGACCTCCTGTTTTAAGGGCCTTGCCCATTTCTCCTACTGATGGTGACTCTGAGCCTGATTCCACTAACCCTGAAAGTATTATACAATCTGTACACAACAAAGTAAAGAAAGAAGTAGAATATCATATTGCTGAGAAAGCTTGTGACACCGAGATGTCTGTGGACTCTCTCCCTGGAATAGTGAGAATTGAGGAGACTACCATAGATAATGTGGGTCAGATTGCATACCCTATTCTACATGATGCAGATGATTCTAATGATGATAATTATGTAGAAAACTCAGCAACTCTTATTCAAGCTCCATTGAACACTGCTATTGTTCACAATGTCTCTAAGTTGCCTCAAAACTTCACAATTAATGTTGACCCAAGTGTTGGCAACTTAACTGCTATCCATAATGTATCTCAAGATGTTTCTGGAAGTCAGACTCTTTGGCTGCCTACAATTCTTGCAACAAGTGCTACCACTACAGATAATAAAAGTGATGATGATAGACAACAGTCTGGAGTCTCACAAATCATAATCAGTGACAGTTATGTCAATGATCCCAATCAAGCAGGAAGAAGAGCTAATTTAGTTACAGAAACTAGCTACATTACCAGACCCAAGACTTCTAAAGTGCAGATTTTAAGCAATATATCTTTGCCGAAGAATGCAAATTACACACAGCAATATATAACACAAGGAAAAGAAATCACAGCACCAGTTTATGGCACACAGAATCATATTTATAAACTTGGACCAGGTGTAGTGTCACAAAAGCATTTAAATAATTCAGTGCTTTGCACAAAACCTCCAAAAAGCCAATCGTTAATAGGCTGTTCAACACTTGCCCCTAATATTATAAACAGCAGTCCAGTCAAGAATGTAACTTACAGTCACACATTTACTAAGGGCACAAACCTAAATAAAACTCTGAATAAAGTAAACAATGGTGCTAATGTCAATGCTTTGGTGGCTGCTTCTTCAGGAAACACACAATGCCATATCCTATCTCGTGTGGTTTCTGGTCCAAATAAGATGTCGGTTCACTCAGGGAGAAAATCTGTTAATACATTCAAGGGTCCCAAGAGTTCTAGCCAGGTGTCTGGCCAGAAGAATCAGTCGAGAGCTATTAAAATAATACAGCAAACTGGGACTGTCAACAAGTCAGAAACGAAAACCTGGCCAGTTGCCAGTGTTACATATAAAAGTCAACAGCCATCTTTTGGGATTGTAGACTCTAATGCTTCCAAGATCATACAAAAAGTTGGTAGTCCAACACACAAAAGTCACCAACAAATGTCTATACAAAAGTTTCCAGCTAAAGGAGAACGTTTGGTCCTGCAGTCGCCTTGTGGTCCAGTCTTGATTTCTACTGCTCCCATAAGTACAAGCTTGGCTAAGGGTCCTCATTATGTACAGTCTGGTTCCACTCCTAACTTACGCTACGTACAGACTTATGGAACTGCAGAGAATCCGCTTACTACTGTGTCTCAAGTATCAGCTAATCAGCAACTGACAGCACAAATATTACAATCATTATCGCAGCCCAAACTTATGTTACAAACCAGCCCGACTCCACTCGTCAATCACTCGCCACCACCTCCACCACCAAACACTGCTTTGATTGATGAATCTGAATTGAAATCAAACAATCAAATCAGAATAATATTGTAAGTATTTGAAAATGTGACTCCTTTTTTTTTTTTAGACTTATTAATTAATATGAGGATTAGATATGATTAGGAAGATTTATTAACACTTATGTGTTTATTTTGTTTCAGTGGTGATAAATCAACTTTGCTCACAGCAGATGACATTATTGGTATGGAAGAGAGACCTAATTTGTCTGAAGAATTGCGACGGTATTCATTCCAGGCTTTAGCATTCATAATGTTGGATCACACATATTCTTTGCCTGCTCAGAAACAGCCTACTGTTTCTAGTCCCACCACTACCACAGTTGCGACCGCCCCACCAGTTATTGTCTCGCCAACACAAATTGTTGCCCCAATTAGTCCATTGAAAAGGACATCTCCAGTAATAATGTCTACAGCATCATATGACCAGCCTATAACATTGCCTACGAGTGTCGCCGGAACGACACCTGCGCCTGTGACTACTCTACCACTGGGAACCACAACATATAAACCACAGCCACCTCCAGTTCAGGACGAAGACACAGCTTCTGTAATCTCGTCTGTTGATGGTGAGAGAAGGGCACCCGCTCAAGGTGGCAGTGACACCGAAACTGCTCCAGAAGGTGAAGAAGAAGGCAAAACTAGATGCATTTGTGATTTCACGCATGACGACGGTTACATGATATGCTGTGATCGATGCGGCGAATGGCAACATGTAGATTGCATGGGTATAGATAGACAGAACATACCTGATGCCTACATGTGCGAACTGTGTTTGCCACGCCCGATAGATCGGCGACATGCTCGTGCTATTCAACTTAGAAAACGAGAAGAGTTAAGCGCGTTAGGAGCCTCCGATACAGACTCTTCCGAGAGTAACCGCTTACCTGGGCAAAGACGAAAACGCCTGCTTACAGTTACCACTTATACTAATACAAGTGGATCATGTGTTACTACATACAATTCGAGTATCCCAGTGCTCCCGCCTTTGCCCCAACCGAGTCTAGCCTTGCCGAAACGCGGTCCGAAGCGGCCGAAGAAAGCCGACATTATAAGAAAAGGAGCAAAGCGAAAAATGGTTGAAAAACGTGTTAAACGTAAAAAGGAAATAATGATGAACAGAAACAAATATAACTCTAATATGTCCAACCAATCACATTGGCAAGATTCATATGAACTTGCCATGACTAATCATTATAGTCCTGAACTTAGAGCGAAAATAATGAAGTACAGTAGCAGGATTGGAAATACGCCTAATTTGTCAACAGCCATCACTGCACACTTCTGTACAACAGTCCCTCATGCTGGTGGAAAAATTCTCATTGCTACAAAAGATTTAAAAGAAAATACTCCGATAATAGAATTGAGAGGAAAATATATGTTGTCTAACCAGCACAGACCTCAGTTACAAAATTCAGCCCGTGCTGGCAGTCAAAAACCTGGGCCTTTTGTATTCTTTTACAGATTACCTAAAGATAACACTCAGATATGTATTGACACCAGAACTTATGGTAATGAAGCGAGATTTGTGAGGAGGTCTTGTAAACCAAATGCAGAATTGCAACATTGTATTGTCAAAGGTGCTTTACATGTGTACTTGGTCACAATTGGCGTTATTCAGTCTGACACAGAAATAACTGTGGGTCATGATTCTGACGGCAGCAAACAGCCATGTGCTTGTGGGAATCCTAAACACTGTAAAATCAATGGACTGAATCCACCTCTTAGAAAGAGTGTAGATTATCCACCACGGGAGAAGAGAAGCAGAAACAGGTGCCTTAGTTCTTCTTCTCTACTTTCGCCGCCATTAGAGCAAGTATCGACACCTGTGAAAGAATTATTTCCATTACCAGTAAAGATTGAGAAGAAATCTCCAATCAAACTTGAGGTAAAACACGAGTTCCCACCAATGTCTCCAGTTCAAAATGCTGTCACAGCTCTTACTTTTGATGAGCCTGTTAAAGAGGAACCTGTAGAAGATGTGAAACCTGAAATAGATTTAACAGCCAAGGAGGAATTGAAACTTGATGTTGATGAACCAGATTTTGTCAAAACTGAAATCACAATGGACGAACCTGATAATTTTGAAGAAATTGTCAAACCAAGTGTAATATCTAAGCCAATTGTAATACCTAAAGAAGATATACCTCTGCCAGAAATCATCCCTGAACCAGTTATTGAAGAAACAAAACTGCCTAAACCACCAGTGGAAGAAATCAAAGATGTAAAACCAGAATTTAAATTTGAAACTGAAAACATATTTTCTGATGAAGAAAAACCAGAAAAGATTATTGAAGAAAAGAAAATAAAAGAAATTGAGAAAGAAATCAAACAAGAGGATGATAGGCCAGTGACACGTGAAATGGCAGCAAAGTCAGCTTGTCACGACAGGTCATCTAGATCTAGCAGAACTTGCGTAAATCAGGACTCCTTGGATGATAAAACTGACGATTCGCAAGACAAAATTACTACAGTTACTAAAGAAAAGGATAAAAAGAAAATGGTAAGACTTATTCTTAACTCAAACTTAACCATATATTCTATTTGAAATTTTGAGATTTAAGCATTCACAATGCTATTTTTATATAATACTAAATAATATACTAGAAAAAATAGGACTAGACTCGGTAGCTCAGCGGTCAGAGCATTGGACCGGATATCCAAAGGTCGCGGGTTCGATTCCCGTCCGAGAACACGATCTGGTGCGAGTCCTATTTTTTCTAGTATATTATTTAGTATCATATATTCTATTTTGAATTTATTTTTAAATGTTGCTTTTATACTTTTAGACTCGCGAGGAACGCAAAATGGAAGCAATAATGAAAGCATTCGAAAGGATGGAAAAGGCGGAGCAGCGCAAACAAGAAGTGAAAGAACGACAGAAACGCAGAGAGTCTGATCCGCACCCCAGCGGCAACGATAAAGATGACGACGAGGAAGCCCACAATATAACTAAGAAAAGAAGAAGGTAGGTTAGGCTAGGGCTGCCATGTACTAAAAATCAAGAATCGCACATCGAATTTGAAAAAATCGTATATCTGTATAAAAACCATAGAATCTTGAAAAACGATCGTATTCGCCAAAATAAATAATTACTTCCATTTAAAATCTGAAATTTGTGATCATACACTGTTATAAATAATCATACAAATAAGATTTCAAACCGCTAAGTGAGGACCCTAGACGCAAATAGACTATTTTTTTTTAAAGTGGCGCTTTTCAGTATTTACTATAATTTTCCAGGTTTGTATGCATAGTAACCTATCTACCATATTCGGCTTTAGGGGTTTTTTGTAACACGTCGTATACAGTTCATGTGGCCCACAAGCATCCAATAGTGACAAACTATAATTCCTATACTTTACAAATGTCTCGCAAGGTTTCTTCAAAAAATTTCTCACCCCAATTATAAACAGGCATCACGATTTGAATAATCCACCCAACAGGCGGAAAGGTCGCGCGCGTACGACGTCGCAGTCGAACAGGCGGCGGCTGAACTCTGCGGACAGCGACATGGTGACGTCCGGCGACGAAGCGCCCGCCCGGACGCCGCCGCGCGCTCCGCCGCGCCGCGACTCCGCCCCGCATCCGCCGCCCGAGCCCGCGCCCGCGCCCGCGCCCATGCACCTCGACCGCCCCAACGATGCGCCCACTGAGGTATACTCTGTTTATCCTTACTCGTCTTATTTGGTTAACAATCTTCACCCAACTAAAGAGTTTCACTCAATAAAGATTGAAAATATAAATTATAAAATACAACAAATTTAGGGCTGATTATTCAAGGCCTAGATAAAGCTTGGTTCGTTTATATCTACAGACTTAGAGTGTGCCAGACGCCTGACAAACAGTAACAGTATCCAAACGTATTATACCACTAAAAATAATTCAAAATGCTTGTCAATCTTGTCATTCATTTGTCTGACATATTTTTGTATGAATTTTATATTTTGGTTAATAATTAAACTGAGAGTTACCTATCTGTTGTATGAGGATTGAAAAATCAGCCCTTCTTATTTTGTTTTAATTTTGTTTTAACTCTTTATGAGCGCAATCACTAATGTAACATGGTACTCAAATGTTCAGCTTTGTCGTAGGCTGATCATACCTAAGTAAAATAACTTTTCTTGCAAATAATACTGAAACGTTTTGGTATTTCGTTGAGGTGGTATATAATGAATTAACCCAATTTATAATTTTTTCCCAGGATCTAAGTTTGAGTTCCGCTTGCCTACTCGTCGAAGCCGCCGTCGGTTCCGTCGAGTCGGCCTTCAAACTGCCTAAAACTAAGAAAACGATGGCGACGGAATGGGTTGGCCGATCGCCGGAACGCACACCCTCGCCTTACCGCTCGCCTTACAGACCGTCGTTGGTCTCCGCGCCGTCCTTAGAAAGCCTCGTCCAAGTCGCGTCGACTATGATCGGCGACCTCAGCGCTGGCCACGGAATAGAACATGAGGAAGATAACGCTCAGATGTCACCGCCGCGAACTCCCGGCAGAGACAGAAACAGACCTCCCAAGAAATCGAAAAGAATCACTAGAAGTACACCCCCAGCTGAAGTAGTAGAGGTGACCCCTAACATACCTGTCGTTCCACAACACAGTGCCAAGAAAAGGTGGCTGAGGCAAGCCATCAGTGAAGAGAGCGACTCTCCTTCAGCAGGTATGTTTTAGTAGGATTTGATCCTATTACTTCATGAATGAACAGTGAATCTATTTTAAAGTCTAGATGTGTTTGTTTCAGAATCGCCACCCAATGAAATGGTAACGCCATTGAAAAAGAGAAGATTGGCGAGGGAATCACTATCTTATGAACCTAATAATATTATAGTGCCTGTAAGTTGATGTCTAATATTGTATTTTTAATTGAGAAAATGTTATGCAACTTTTTAACTGACACCTTTCTCTTTTAGTGTAATGAAGAAACTTCGCCGATGTTGACGTCTGAAGATTCTCCTGTTAAAGACGACACCAGTACTATCAATAGGCAGTATAAAGTGCGAAATATAATGGAAAGCATTTATGGAAGGGACAGAACTAGATCAGATAGTGGTCAAGGTTCAGATGATCAATGCAATATAGACAACGATGTGTTAAAAGGTCCTCATGACAGTGAACACATAAGGCGAATAATAGGAGTTTCCCCAGAGAAAGAAGTACCACCAGAGATCACAAAACCGGAAGACTTCAAAACAAATAATAACAACATAGAAATAGAAGACACCAACTACAACAAAGCCGTCCCCATGGAAATCGATACAACAATACCACAGCCAAAAATACAAGAATCTAATGAAAATAGCAATAGTGAAGTAAAAGGCATTGAAAGCCCAAACGACAAACCCAATAGTTGCCAATCTGCTGACACCAGTGGCAACTCGTCACCACAGCGCGACGAAATGGACGACATACAGAAAAAAATCCACTCATTTCACACAGAAAACATACTCATATTAAAAAGTAGGAATAAGAAACCGAAGGAGAAGCGGAAGAAAGTTAATTTAAATTTTGATCTCAATATGGTGGATGACCAAATAAGCATTCAGTTGCGCACAGAGCAGGACACTGACTCGAAATCGCCGGAGATAAACGGGGACATTCACGACGATATGAGTAACTCTATACACGACGACAAGTTACACGTTTCGCCGGAGAATATACCGTTGCCGCCGGAGGAGTCGATACCGCTGCCTGCCCCGGAAAATATACCTTTGCCTGAAGAACCGAGTCCCATGCCCCTCGTGCCGCCTCCGGAGACGATACCACTGCCTGAGGAACCGATGAAGCCCATCAAATCCATCAGGCCCGCATCGCCGATAGTGGAAAAGCACGAAGAGCAACACTTCAGCAGCATCGAGAGACCTTCCATCCTCGAAACCTCAACGCTCCCCTTCTCTTCGCGATTTAGTTCCACCGGTCTCTTCTCCGGCATTTTCAGCAACATGTCCCAATCGTTTAACATCGATCCCAATCCCATTAACGAAAACGTACCTAATATGTCTATAATAAAGAGTGCAATAGATAGGACTACAAGTTTAGATAGTAGTTTATTTGACAAGGATAGTATTACGCCTGTGGACGAACTGAAAAGCGTTCATGAAATATTGACGCGAGTGAATAATATGGACTCTAATAATAGTGTTATACTCTCGGGGGTGTTGAAGAGTTCGAATAAGTCGAGCTTGCTGTCTGCGTCGGCGCCCAAGCCGGCGAGCAAGCCCTACTGCCCGCGCAGCAACGACCCCAGACTGAATCCTCCGCCTGTTGAAAAACCTAAACCGATAAGAAGAAAGGTAAGTCCACTTAATCTAATTTCAACCACATCAAGGTTCTAAGATAAGATTGTGATGGGAGATCAATTGCATTATCTGTTATTATTATTATAAATTATTTTGTAATAATAAGCAAAGCATCCTTATTTATTATGGTTTTGGTAGGTCAAATTCATTTTTGTTTGTCAAAAAAACATGTCATCATTAGAGATAACGTCGCCGTCAGATATGTTGTAGCATACAAGGTGACCAAATACTTCTGAACAGTTAAAATGTAAATAAATTACATATACTATAAGTTACCAATAATATCTGAACATTCATTACTTAAATTAAATTATATTTTCATTCATAATGTATGTAAATTACATTTCACACTCGCGTTGTCTGTGATATTATCAAGTTAGGCTGTTATAATTAGTGATGGCACTAGTTTTTTTTACACTGCCTAATGTTATAGTCGAGAGGCCCTTCATACCACATCTAGCCATTACTTCCGACTGCCGGCCCTTTAATTGCGTTACAAACAGCCAACTAGCAGTATGAAGAATGGTGATGAGAAGCCGGCTAACGCGCCATCGTTTTCAGCTCTCTATAACGGAGTACCGCAAGCGTCAATGCGGCGTGCCTCAGGGCGACGAAGCAACGACACCGGGTCCAGGGGGCGAGTCTGCCGCCGCCGGCGACTGGTCGTCGGGATCCTCCGCCGCGGATCTGTCGCCTCAGAGGCTTGATGCCGCCGCCGCCGCCGCCGTCGATGACCTCGAGCAACGGCTGCATAGAGAGCTACAAGCTTTGCCTAAAGGTAACTATATTTTTGTTAACAACAAGGGCAAGCATAACTTATCTACCAAGTGGTGAGCGGTCACCGCAGCCTATGTATGCTTGCCAGAGATATTATACTTTGCCCTACAGTTGTATGATGTCCAGTCTTCTGTAAGGTGGATGGATAACTCCGATGAGTCACACATTATTTTATTCCTTAACCTAAATACTAAAATAAGCTTATATCGTAATATAGTAGCAGGTAGCTTGCAGCGGACTTCGAGCCCACCAGTAATGTATGCCTAGTGGAAGTAAAATGTAACGAATCGAGATTTAAATAGCGACGAAACTTCTGCATCCCTATGCATTACGATCCCCTAATCATGTAGGCTATTTTAAAAGGAACCAAAAATAAAGAGCACAGTAGATTTTTTCGAACACACCTCCATTGCAGCTTATAATGAAAGTTGTAACTAGGTATTTCATATTCGTGTCGTCCATAGTAATTTGTTATGTTGCATTAGTGGTAATTAACATGCGAACGTGACGTGTAATTAAATAAAATTACTCCGCTTCACGCTTGATTCGATGAATTAATTCAATTGCTTACATGCATAATTCTTGGTTGAAATAAAAATGTTACAGTAACTCACTTTAAGCTCGTAATTTTACGAATGATCTATTTGTATGACTATTATTGTCAGCCCTCCTTCATTAAATGAAATCGTAATTGCACAGTTTACATATAAACAGTGTTCATTTTTTGAAGCGGACGAGCATTCTATTTGAAGATTAGTGCAACGTAGAAGCAAGAATACAATTAAAGGTACTGTGGTGGTACTATACGAAACCACGACGTGATTGATTCAATGATTTATTATATAATTACATTTTCCTAGAAGTTAAAACCATAGTTTTATCAAAAGTTTGTTGAAACTAAAAATCTTTAATATTTTACTAGGACGACACGTTATAAATTGTAGTCGAATAAATATATAATTGCTATTAAATTATAGTTCTTATATGATGTGACCTTGACTGACAAGTCAACAAGTTAGTAGTTGGTATGCAAGTATAAACTTTATTATTCGTGCTGTATGTTTGCATTTACTTTAACTTCGGTATCGCACATGCCGAATAGATGAGATAATCTCCGCGAAACAATAGTTTTTAATGTCGTTCTTATTACAACGCGATAGAGTGGTCAGCCATTTGGCACGACGCCAATTGTCCATGTTTTGTTTTATTTTTAAACCACTTTGTGTATGCGTAGTTAAACATGCACCTCGCTAGAGCGCTTGTATGCATTACCATTTTTTAAGTTCAGATTAAATACTCATGAACTTAATACCTGAAATAAAGACGATTAATGAAAAGGGTACAATAGTTTTACCGAGTTTTCACACATTTGAAGTGATGGTACAGGTTTTTGACATAGAAATGTACCTTTATAATTATTTTGTGATTCAAGCTACATCAAAATCAGTCAGATAGGCAGTAAAATTAGCCGTGGAAAAGGATCAGTCAGGGTGCAACTTAACCTGAAAATCACATCCAGTTCTTTCAACTGAAATCGATATTATCTTCAGTTAATAATTGAATAAATATTTTTTAAATATTGCTTACCAACCAGTGCCAGTTTAAGACATAATAGTCTCATTTATGGGTACCTATTTCCATTTAAATAAATTTAATATGAAGTGGTTGATGTAGGTGTGTTCGATGCCCAACCCACTGCGTCGGAGCGCCAACGCGAGAATCTGAGCTCGCGGCTTCGGCGGGAGTTCGGTCTCGCTCTCCCCGAAGATGAAGAAGCGAGACCGCCTACAGAAAACACTGGTACGATCATGTGGGGCCACAATGGCCACAGTGCAAAGCACTGTTGACACATCCTTTAAATTATTAATGATGAGTTCTTTAATGAAACTCATGACTTTAAAAGGCAATAATTTTTTCAATAAGTTTCACCAGTAAATTCTTTTAATTTTTCTCACAAACTGAACTAGGTAAAGATGGAATAAAGTTATTAGAGTTATTAGATATGAGGAGAGCTAGTAGTAGGACTAGGATTGGCATAGTATAGATGTTTGTTTTGAAGTTTTATGGTGTGTAATATTGTAGTGTGATGCTAACGTGCAGTTTGTCGGCAGATGGCGCAGCGGACGCGAAGCGGTGCGACAGGTAGAGGCGCCGTCGCAGTATAAATAAGACATATTTTTGTAAATCTCACGTCGGCGCCGGTCCGTCGCTTGTATTATAAAATATATTTAATATAACTTTTTTATGAAGTCGTATTAGGGGCGCTATCGCGCAATTTGTATATTTCCGTTTCACTTCTGTTTTTATTTTCACGGTTTTCTGCAAGTACAAATTGTTTTTATTTCCCTTTGTACATATTGTATATAGGAGAGTTAAGATGGGAGATGAGATGCGTACTCGGTACGTATGTATGTATAATGGTAAAGATTTTTTATATATGTACAATGTTTATGTATCTTATTGATATATTTATTTATTAATTATCGATCTATCGATAGTGCGTCTAGGGAGTGAAGGCTAGAGTTTTTGTACGCATAATGTTTAAGTAAATTATAGTTGTTTTTATTATTTGTTTTACTTTTTCTAGCATATTATAGGGGGTCTACAGACTCGTCCTAGAATCTAGGTCTCTTGTTAGCGTTAGACGTTTCACACGTATTTTAGTGATGTTTCGATTCGGATCGCATTAGCCATTTTAGAGGTTAAATCTGTGTTATAATTTAAGTGAATACATGGACTCGGCTATAGTTGGATTTGAGTAGTGTTGCAAGGTGAAAAGGACCAAATTTGATTGTAGTCGAGTCGCATGTGGATGCAGTGGAGTGAACCATCACAAGGCCGCATATGGCAGCTGGGTTGTGAATGTGGCGTGTTTGGTCGGACGGCGCGGCTGCGTGCCGCCGCCCTCAGTTGGTGTTTAATCATTTGCATAATGTGTACAGTTCTCGATTGCCAGGGAGGTCAGCCTTTGAAGCCCGATTAGTGCTAGTGCTTATTAGAATATCCAAAAATGTCTATGCCAGCAAAACGAGATGTTATGATCTTTTAACTAAATTTAAAAGCCATTCGGTACTGTGTATCGCTTGTAATATTGATTTAACTTAATTCAGCCATGCAGATTTCAGTATGTATCAATGACAATGATAAGTCATGACGCAATTTATTATTAAAAAAAAAATAGATCTGCACTTGCCGCAATAGGTAGCGTTGAAAGATGTTAACATTTTGTAACATCTTGTTTGGGCATAGTTCGAAGAAACAACGAATAATATGTTGTGAACGACCTCGGGCTAACCTAAGGGAATATCGACATCCCCCCTCATACCAGTGAATACTGTACCTACACTACGCGCGTTTGCAAAATATTCTGTTCGTTATATTTAGATAGGGACTTTTAGAAGGTTATCATATGTTTAATTAGACTAAAATAGCCAGATTCTTATGGGGATTATAATAAATCTGAATAAGTATATCACAATTAATGTTTTACAAAATGTTACAATCATTTTCTATAAGATAATTTTATGGGATGACGATTTACAAAACTACTATGTATTTATCCTCACTAACAGATAATTATCGCTTTCTAGTATAGAATTATTTTTATATTAACTTAAATAAATTATCAGGAAATTAGGAAGATAGACTTTGTTAAGGAATTTGGATATACAAAAGATAAATAAACCAAATAAGACGATTTTCTGTCATACCCAAGATTGATACAAACGTAGCAAAGTGAAAGAATACATTTGCAAATTGTACATTAGCAATATTTTTGTAGTGAAACTACAGTAGGTATTGATGATATCAAGTGTTTGTATGTATTGAATTATGATTGCTCAAAATTGTAAAAACACACCCTTTTTTCGTGAATTTGATATCAGTTTTGTCACATAGTTTTAGTACTTGTAATATCCAATATTGTCTATCCTCGATTATTATGATATACAACTGAAATTTCCGGTATTATTTATTTATTTGTAGTAGAATTCTCAGACATACCTTTTTTCACTTTGTGGGGTTTCATATGCACGTAACTGATTATTGTAGTATTATACAATACAATAGCGAAGGTTTGTCAGTCAAAGTATATTTTGTTTGTGAAAGCATTTTTATAGTTAGTAATTTAAGGTCCACATAATACATTGATCAAACTGCAACATCCTTCGCATTTTGGATGCATTTATTGAACAAGATCATATAAATAAAATATACAGTAAGTTACAATAATAATGTGTTTATTGCATTGACTCGTAAGTTTATTGACACATAAATAATAATATGCGTTTGATAGTGAAATATGAATGACAGCGGACACAATAAGGTAGAATTTGGAACATCGCATTATTTCTTAAAAACATGCTCACTAAAAATCTCATAAACAAAAAAGTTTTTATTTGAGACATCTGTGCAAAAATTTAAATGTCGATGAATAAGTTAAATTTTAGCATGCCGAATAAGAAATTTTTTTCAAAAAAGAGTAAAAATAAGCCGGTATTCTGGTTCCATACAATATTTTATGAAGTTAATGTTTTGTTATTGTATAAGTACTTGAGAAAATTGAGAGGTTTCAAAATATTATTGGTTACTTTGTTAAACATTTGATGTAGCAACATAAAGAGTACAGATTTTCATTTATTTATGAGACTGAAGTGAGCACGTTTCTATGAACATAACTCGATGTTCCAGTAATTTTGTCTCCCAGTGTATTATAAACAATATCAATAAATCAGTTGCACGCATTATCAGATCCTTTGCCCTTGAGCTTGCTACTTAAAGCTGTTTGATGCATAATTTTAATGGAAATTTAGGTTTTAGTCACATGTTGCAATAATTTGCCTAAAGGCAAGAAACACATAGTAGTAATAGATAATTTTAAAACGCAGAATATTTTAGCCACTTTTATTTAATTCACGATTTTATTATATTTTTGTATTATAAAAGAAAATTTAGCGTTTTTATAATTTTTCTTTTGAATCAATTTTAGATTAATGATATGAAATGAGAACCCCCAGCCAGTGGTATCGAGTGATATGAAGGAGTCTGTATAATATTTGGACGTGTAAATATTTCGATCTGGTTGTTTACTATAGTGTAAATTAAACGCTTGGTGTCTTGTTGTTAAAGTAGCACACTGCTGTTAACTAGGAATTAATGTGAGATAGTAAAGTCTGTTATTTGACATGTCACACATTACATGTAATAGATGGATTTATTAGTCGAGTCTTAGTAGAACATTGGTAAATTAGAAAGGAATATCTAGGTAACGTTAACAGCATGGTGCTTTTTAACGCTATGTTTCTGTAGAAATTAGTAAAAATCTTTGTGATAAATCCTTCTTAATAATATCATCCAGTAGAAACGATGTCTGTGTATATATTATTATAATATTTAATTGATAAGTGAAAACTCTATTTTGTTATGGTGAACCAAAAGCGCACTTTCTGTATTGTTTGCCATATAAACTTAGTTTTCCTACTATTGTTTCCCTTGTGATTGCACCCACCTCTGTCCTTTCTCTATGATATTGTGTAGTAGGTATTTGATGTAACAATGGAATATTTTGCAATATATTAATATAATTTTACGCTAAGTGGATCATAAAATAGTAGAGCTGTATATTATTCAGATGTTGAATATTATTATTTCTTTCTTAATGTTTGAACTAAGCATGTAAAATTTAAAATAATAATATAGAATAAAAGATGTTATGATAATTAATTACATAAAATCTTCGTTTGAATGAAATGCCTTTTCCTTTTTCCTTTATCTTCTAAATCTATCTATCTATCTACTCCTACCCCAAAAGTACAACAACAGGGACATTAGTTTTCCCCCTTGTACTGTAGAACTAATGAGACTTCTCATTAGTCCTGCCACAAAGAACTGCCCAGTAGTAGAACACGTGGGACAAAACGATTTCCTGTCCTGTGTGTTGTACTTTTGAGGGGGGGGTGCGAGTGTCGAGTGCTTGCTAACTGGTAGAACATCATGAGAAATAGGATCAAAAAAGTTGGCATTTTCCCTCGATACATACATTTTGGATCTGCCTATGCCATATACCGATATAAAAGGTATGGGGTGTAGTAATTTAAGCAACGTTTACTTTATAAACATTTTATTTACAAAATATAAAGTAGACATTAAATATACTGACACAATTCGTGCAGTTAACTTTGCTAAATAATTAGCATCTCTTCTCACAATAAATCAATCCTAGCAATAAATCAATATTGTAATAAATAGCAGCAAGTATTTTGAATCGGAACCCAGAGCAGCGATGTGTTGTTAAACTTACGTACAGCTCGCGCAATATAATTTGAACAAACCATAGACAATGAGGCTTGCGCACTAAAGATTTTTGTAAGGAAAATTGCTACTGCGCAAGTTATTATGTCAAGAGCGAGTTGGGCTATTTGTGTGGCTACGGGTAAAAAAATGACCGTTAGTCACACCGGTGTGGTAAGTTGGTGTTGACAATGGGTCGGTTGGGTAAAATTTGGTTCGTCATTTTGCGCGAAGTGTACCACCGGGTGGTTCGCGTAAAATTATCAAAATGTGTTAAGTTGGCAAGTTTTAACATAAAAATGCACGTGAGGTTTCATCAGACGAGCAAAAAGGTAATAATTATTAAGATTGTTAGAGTAATTGTGTAAGACAGCCCAAAAAAAGAGTGTCATTTTACATGCCGGCTGGTCGAAAATTACCTAGATGTTATTGTAGGTATATTCATGGACTTCTCAATTATAAATTATGTGGATAGGTATGTGCCTCCACAGAAGTGGAAGAAAAGAAGTTATGTAGGTACATAGAGTGAAATCTGTATTTATTTTCAGTGCTTTTCTAAAGGCGTAAGCTCCTTTGATAGAAAATATCTTAATACCCTGCCGGTTCCAGTGACAAAATTTTACTTCTATTCCTATGTAAATATATTTTTAACACAAGTAAATACTATTTACCTATATTAATCTGCTTGACAAAGGATGGATATAGAATTCTTGTGAGATGATGCATGCATTGCATTGCCTTTACTTTGTAGCTTTACTCAGTATTCATTCAACTTACACAACAAATGTAAGTTTCTAATTATATATTTGACATATCAATCATTAAGACTAAATCATATCAGCACCAACTTTAGTATACTTTAATGACTATATCTTATACCTAATGTACATATAACCGAATTTATCTGTTACAAACTTATCTATTTTATAAAAATATATCTTCCCGAATCCTTCGTAAGATGCAAAAACCTATTGTACACTATAAAGTAAATAAAACTTCAGTCTTTAAATTATAAAGTTTCCACAAACTGCGACACGACCTGTATTAAGCTCACGCAGAGCTAATAAAACAAACAAAACAACAATAAAATTATAATTATATAACGGTTTTTTGAAACTTTATAATTATTATTATATAAAAACTTATAACACAATCTGTATGGCTGATTAATGATTAGCTGTCTTGTATTTAAATATTACCATGTTTATCCAACTAATATGAAAAGAAACTAAATAATAAAACCTAAAGTAGTATAGAAAACTAGTGTTTCTTAAATGGTTCGAGTGCTATAAAAATGTTATCCCACTCATGACTACATTCCCTACTATCACAGCCGTACTTATAAATCCTCGTACAGTCTCACGAGTCTTACTAGTCTGACTAATTAATTGGCCGCGAGAGAAGAGCTTTGATAGCCTACCGTCGACTGCTCCGCTGAGCACCTGAACTGTGCCCCTGGTGGCAAAACGGGTTGCATGATCCGTAATGCTCCTGTAGTGGTGGTTAGGTAGTGCACACCTATAATCATATTAATGGTCCCATATTACCACTGCTAAGGTTGGAATTGGAACATATGAATATTATTTTATTTTATAATACCAAATTAATATAAGTTTAAGTTTTAGTTTGAAGAGAAAAAGTTTTGTTTATTTAATTAACAATAAAGATAAAAAATATGCCTAGGTACTTAAAATTGTAGAAATCTTTTATTTAATTTTAAGTAGTCCCTCCGGTATGACCAAGACTTAAAAGGAGCACGACAAGTCAATCAAAAATTTCCCTATTTAAAGGGGCAGGGTCGTGCTCCTGGGGGCACGGCCCGGGTGTTCAGCGGAACAGTCGTCAGCCTACCCGCATTATTCATCACGCCGTTCCTTATTTCTTACTTTGTACATCCTCCACTTTGGTTTCGTAACTAATCAAGAAGTATATTAATTATGTCGTTATTAGTGGGTTCAATGTTTCTATTTACAAATATTATCATATAATTCATAATATATAGACCGTGCCCTGGATGCCAAAATTTTATTGTCAACACCACATATAACTCTGACTTTATTATTAAATATATTTTTGTAAAGTTCCTACCTAAGTAATGTTATTATTAATTGCACTGAACGCCCGCTAATGCAAAACGTATTTATTTTATAGTTAGGGGAAAGGACAATGCAACTTACTGGTCTGAAAAAATAGATATATTGTATTAAATTGAAACCTATATCAATTAATATAATTTTTGGACCAAGAAAATCGGACCTAGGGATAAAAAGTTATATTATCAACAAAACCAAAAAGTACCCAAACTATTAAAAACTATATTTTTTGAACAGTACAGTTTCGGTCACTTGCCCCCCCTAGTATGACCACCGAAACACGATACATATCGCATGATTTACCGTTTTATCGACACTCAATTGTCGAAATCCATTGTCTTTTGACAGTTAAACGTAATAAATCACTATATCATATAGCGTTTTTGTGGTCATGCTAGGAGGGCAGGGGCCTATTATTTCGGTTACCAGAGGCAACTTAGCCTAAAAGTTACTAATAACAATAATATTTATTCACTGATATCGCTCACTGTTCTATACAACAGATGATTTTTTACATTAGATTACTTCCGTATTAACATTGGAATTGATTTTGAAATATTAACTAAGGTAAATGCTTTGCGTCCAACTCTTAAGGCTGCATAGTCTGCACGCTAGCGCCACAAGTGGCCACTTTTCGCAAAAAAACTCCATTAAACTAAACGACAGCCTAGAAAATATTGTTTAAGCTATAAAAAGTACTAGAAAGCTTCTTCGGAGTGCACTACAGAGAGATAATTCACAATTTCGACTTTATTTAAGCACTGAGTTTTTTTCCAATGGCGGCGCTAGTGTGCAGACTCGCCCTCTTAATAAATAATGAAACTGATGGGTACAAAATGAATCAAACAATAAAATTGCAATTAGTAGTTTATGAAATTGAAGCATAATACCTATTTATGTGCAGTTTCATACACTCCTTTATCTACTCTCATACAATTGAAATTGATTATACTAAAGATAAGGAGAGAGAGACTTTTCTGGTAATACCTTGGTTGCGAGTCATTTCCGTTGCTGCATCTTAAATTGAATATCGGGCGAAGTCAAATTTCCTTCACATTCACTGCTATCAGACATTTTAAGCAAGAAAAAAACTTACGAAGTTTTTCCGTATTACAAAAAGTCAAAATGGAAATAAAACTTTTTTGTATTGTTTTAAAAATGGCGCGAATGGCGCGCCGTGCTTAAGCGATACTACCACAGAGTCACAGACCATAGATACTACACAGGAGTGATGTATAAATCCATGGCCCATGTATCATAATATAATGATAAAAAAATTATTTTTATTGTTTGTTAGCGTAGTGTTTTTTTAAATATTAAATTACAGCATTGCGTGCATAAAGTATGTCAATATAAATTCGTTTTGAAGTTTATAATTCAAATACTACATATATGAGAGTAGATAAAAGTAGGTTTCGCAACCTTCGCGAATCAAGTATAATAAAATAGATAAAATTTATTACTTGTAAGTAATAATATTAAGACGGCTTTTATTAGAACAATAATTTTATAAGTAATAGGGTTTTTTGGTATTTGAACATTATTGACGTTGCCTTAATATCAGAATACAATTCTCTGTAACAAGATTAAACAGCAATTTGTTTCACAAATTGATGAAGATTTTTGTTTCGGTTCTTGAAAAAGGATTACGTAGGTAGCTACTTTGGGAAGTTAAAGTTACCACAATGCATAGTATCTTGGGCTTACATAGTTCACATATTAATATAATAATTATACGCGAAGAAGCAACAACTTTTCTCAAATCCATTTAATTTTTCATAACTCACAGACCCACAGTTTCTGCTTCAAGGACACAGGTGAAGTTTAATTTTAATCTATACGGCGATTTTCTTTATCCATAGACGACCTACTATTCGATTAAATCGATGATCGAAGATTAATTACACTGTGTTGCAATAATCATCTAATTGTTATTAGCACTGTAGTATAGTGTCAAATTCACACACGACTTTTGCGCGGCATGTTTTTAAAATGTTCAATGTTCAACCAACGACACCGCACAACAAAACTTTAAAAATACCGCCATTGCAAATGTCAAATTAGTTTTTTTTAAAAGAGGTGAGTTCTCGTAATTTAGCTTATTAGGGCTAGCTCACACGGCGCGCCACTCGTGGTCTGTGGGCTCGCGTGTCACGTGGTAGTCGAAGCACGGCTGGAAGTCGACATGAATGGTCACTCACAGGTAATAAGGTACGATTTTTAACGTTCAATTTTGCAATTTTGCCACTTTGCAAATGTCAAATGAGGTTTTCCAAAGTAGCCGAGTTCTCTGGCTCACACTTCGCGCCACTCGCGTTCGTCTGGCTCGCGCTTAATGTGGTAGTCAATACGCACGGCTCAAAGTTGACAATCGACATGAACGGTCACAGGTAATAAGGTATGATTTTTAACGTTCAATCCAACGAACGCTGCGCAAACCGCCACTTTGCAAATGTCAAATGAGGTTTTTTAACGGAGCCGAGTTCACGCTCACGCTCACACGGCGCGCCACTCGCGGTCGTACGGCTCGCGCTTGACGTGGTAGTTGGGGCAGGGCTGGAAGTTGACGTGAATGGTCACCGGGTGTAGCGGCGCCGCCAGCTGCACGGCGCGCGCGTCCAGCACGTCGTACGGGCCCACGTGCCGCGCCAGGCACGCGTATTCCACACTCAGCGGCACGTAGTACTTTCCTGTCATAGAGGAAATATTTAAATAAACATACAATAAGCAGGCGACACTGCTTACGCTGTAATACGGACTTACAGCTCGGCCAGAAAGAGTAGAAATAAAATAAAATGGAACTAATCAGTACAAAATATTCAGTGTTGCCGAGTTATTCGTGATTTTGACGTGTTTGCATAGAAAGTGGCGCCCTCATTTTTTGTCAACTCTTTATGGGCGAGCTGTACCTTGGCCGATAAAATATATTTACATATTTTTAGTGGTTTTATGAGCTCCATGTAGTGGGGTTGCAAAAACTTTTTCATACAAAGTAAATGGCGTATTTGATTGAATCGAGCGTCACTTGGCGAAAGTCCCAAACCATTGTGGAAAAAGAAATATAGGTGTGTTACTGTCTTGCTAAATGCAGGTATTGTGCACTGATATTTTGTGTTGTGCATGTGCATTTTTTTGCGGGCGGGCGGTGCATCTTGCATACATTTTTTTGCGGGAGTAAGCTACATATATTTCTTTTTTCATAACTAAATGGTGGTTTTTAGAATTGCTTTTGGTGGATTAGTGAATACAAAATTGGCAACACTGACAATAACCTTTTCAATAGTAACAGATTTCACAGTATTATAAAATATAAATACTAACCGAGTGCATTGAGCGCAAACACTGGCACGTATTGTGTCGGCGGTGGGGGTTTCTCGTACGTATGGTGATGGTGAGGCGACTCGCTAGATGTGTCCTGGAAATAGCGTTTATTCCAATTTTGAATAATAATGTTATAATTTGAATAATTAAGAGATATGACATTTTTTCCCATAATAATAATGTAAACTACCTAATCAATGTTAATTAGCGCAACTTTTACAGTACTCATAATAGTTGTAGATATAAATGTTTTAGCATCGCATGAATTTCTGTGTGTATATATACACGTGTTTCGACTTTGGATGTCAGTTTGGTTCAAAACCTGTGTAGCTGTCGTGCTATCGTCGACTGTCATCTGTTGTATACCTATGCCATGTGAATAAATAAATAAATAACAATATATAGGTTCCATTACCTGCGGGCTAGTGTCCCGTGCGTCCTCCGTGGATACCGAAGCAGAGGTGGAGGTGGAGGGCGCGGGCGCGGGCTTGGCGGGGCGCCGCCGCTTGTTGTACGCCTTGGGGCACTTGGGGTGCGCGCGCGCTACTTCCGCCGCCTGCCGCACAAAACTATCGCTTACGACCACGATACGACACAGTTTTAGAACATCGACCACAATATAAATTAACAAAATAATACACCGATAAAAGTATTATACTTAGATGAAATAAAAAAAAAACTAGGCAAATTATAAAAAATATAAAATATCATAACTTATTATAAACTTAAAAACACTACACATTATAGAAAAAAAAACATAGTTAAAGATAGGTCGTCTTCGCCACATAAAAAAACTAGAACACCGTTGAAAAGACTGTCCCGATCCAGTGCCAAACGATACACAATGTGGCACAAGTTATAGGATAAAATTTTCATAAATATAATTTGGTGTTCTGATTGCCTATGAGTCTACATTTCTAAACAACAAAAGTGCATCACAAAAAGCTATACAGCAACGCACCTCATTATCCTGTGAGCGGGAAAATCGCCTTTCTATAGAGTTCTTGAACTTGTAGGAGTGCAGGAAATCGTCTGCGTGGTCGGGTTTGCGCACGGCGCGCAGCGTGGGCTCGCGCTTGCGCCGCGCGTCCGGCGCCGGCGGCTCCTGCTCTGGAAGCATTTCGCCGTCGCCAGGCATGCCCACTGCTGACACTAGAAATATACATTATTGATTATTTCCTTTATCACTGAAAACCTATTAAATAAAAAAAAAATAAGAACGAGTGACGCGCACTTACACGTGCACGTGCACGAGCTTTCATGCTCGTGTGGACACGCTCTAATAAGTAAAAGTTGGTTTGATACTTTTGATGGATCTACCCAGTCACCAGACCATTTCTGGTGGCCTGTCTCTGTCGATACATCTCCACGTCCTAAAGGGATTTTATAAAAGCTCCTAGAGCACTATCATTATTCTAATGGGATACTTAATTTAGGCTGATGATAATACCTTCACCTTCTTCGGTCGCACTCCATCGGGTATGCATGCTCGAGTGGTCGCTCCGGCTCAAACTCGGATTCGGTAGGGTAGGGTAGGGCGGCGGGCGGCGCGATTGCGATCACGCTAGACTGAGAATGACAGATGGGATATAAATAATTGAGGCTAGGAACAACTACCTCGGTCGCATTCCATTGAGTATACGTGCTCTGGCAGTCGCTCCGACTCGAACTCGGTCGGGTAGGGCGGCGCAGGCGGCGGCGCGGTCGCGATCACGCTCGACTTCACTGTGAACCCGTGAGAGCTGCTTGAAGACGACGCCGTCTCTGAAGATGAGCCGGGGTTCGACCGGGGCTTCTCGTGCGGTAAATTCTCACCTGCAAAACGGACGAACGACTCGTTAAGACAGAATTTGTATTTGCCAATTTACACCTGTAAATTACGGATATACAGCTGATATTATGACTATGTAAGAAACCAAGACAGTCGTGAATGAATTTTAACACTTTCAAGCATTTGGTAAATAAATAAATACATAAATAGATAATTTATTGAAACACAATGAATGGTGGTTTAAAAATGAAATGAGTCACCTTTAATAACCACTTCACAATGCCTCTGCAGGTGCGTCGCAAGCTGCGCACAGACTCGGTCGGCCGGTCCGTACCCTTGCACTTCGACGAAGAAGCGCACCGCTTCCGCAGCAGCCTCCTGGTAGCCAGCCCTGAAGTGCTCCGTTGCCTGCCTCTCAGCCGCTACAACATAACCCACGGCGAAGATGCAACCTCCTCTAGCGGGTGACTCCCCGACAACATAAGATTCCTTCAGTATATCTTAAGAACACGCCACCAACGAGCATTTAAAGTTTTAAACGCCAGCTTGTTCAAAGGGATAGACTTGTCGGCCAGTTAAAGGATTACGGCGAATGAAACATGTGTATCCTAGCAAGAGGACTTCTATTCTCTAAAGCAAGACTAACTTTGATCACGCCGGTGACATAAATAGATTTCGAAATATTAAACTGAAGAATGATACTTCTACAATCGACAGCATTAGACCAATAACTCTAGAAGACAGAATCTACAAATGTTCGCTTGAGTACTTACCTACTTGTCTATAATAAACTTTTTGAAGAATTTTGATGAGTTTCCTGCTGTTGCTTTTTCTAGCACATTAGGAAAGGACATAGTTTGATGGTAGTGTACCCAGATTAAACATTTTGTCGACCCTATGCCAAAGCAATCAATAAGGAGAATTGAACTTGTCGTTGAATTTCTAAAAGTTTAATTTCAAAAACGGTTTGAAACTTTGGATTGTTGGGTCTAAAACAGATGAATAACAACAAAACCTAAATCTGATGAAGGAAAACAAGCTGACAATCAGGCAAAATTAAATAATGCTGTTTAATAATGCTCATCGTTCGTTTGGTGGTATAAGTACTTTTAACTATTCTGATATTATGTACAGAAAATTCTTAAGGCGATTAGTGCCCTCACAGTGGCGCCCTCATTATATCAAATTTATTGCTCACACGTATAGATTGAAACGATAACCTTAGTAAAATATAGTTCGTTGTAGATAGAATTTTCGATACATTATGTTCTTAGCAAGCAATAAATTTAATATAATGCGCCACTGTGAGGGCACTAATCGCCTTAAGATAAAGTTCAATACACCATCGAGTTAGTTTTTGGCTCTTTCTGTCATGAATCTTAAAACATTTGAAAGTCTGAAGAAACCCAAGTTTCAAGAAGATCACACACATGGGAATTTAAAGATGGATTTCTCGAAGACGACGAAGACTTTACAGGGGACACATTGGCAGAATGCCAATTTACTGAGTAAGATGAGATACAGAGCTTGAATATAAGATGACGACTAGATGCTCACTCTAGGATTATTTTGTTGAGATAATAAACATACTAATATGCTAGTAGGTACTATTATAATATTCTGTGCTATTATGTAGGTAGAAATACGGATTATATCCATGATGGCTACGATAAAAATAGAGAAAATAATTTATTTAAAACGGTTATAATTATTTTTAAATTTTGAGATTTAAGCATTCACAATGCTATTTTATATAATACCAAATAATACACTAGAAAATATAGGACTCGCACCAGATCATGTTCTCGGACGGGAATCGGATTGTGAATGCTTAAATCTCAAAATTTAAAAAGTTATATAGCTTTCTCATCTTAATCAACTGTTTAAAAATATCTGGAAAGATGTTCAGTTGAATGTAGAGGTTAATTCCTTCTACATTGGTGAGATGGCGCTGGCTTGCAGCGTAAGAGTTGATATACTAGAAGAAATTCGACGTTCCCACTAGTGACTCGGTAGCTCAGCGGTCAGAGCATTGGACCGGATATCCAAAGGTCGCGGGTTCGATTCCCGTCCGAGAACATGATCTAGTGCGAGTCCTATATTTTCTAGTGTATTATTTGGTATTATATAAAATAGCATTGTGAATGCTTAAATCTCAAAATTTAAAAAGTTATATAGCTTTCTCATCTTAATCAACTGTTTAAAAATATCTGGAAAGATGTTCAGTTGAATGTAGAGGTTAATTTCTTCTACATTGGTGAGATGGCGCTGGCTTGCAGCGTAAGAGTTGATATACTAGAAGAAATTCGACGTTCCCACTAGTGACTCGGTAGCTCAGCGGTCAGAGCATTGGACCGGATATCCAAAGGTCGCGGGTTCGATTCCCGTCCGAGAACATGATCTGGTGCGAGTCCTATATTTTCTAGTGTATTATTTGGTATTATATAAAATAGCATTGTGAATGCTTAAATCTCAAAATTTAAAAAGTTATATAGCTTTCTCATCTTAATCAACTGTTTAAAAATATCTGGAAAGATGTTCAGTTGAATGTAGAGGTTAATTCCTTCTACATTGGTGAGATGGCGCTGGCTTGCAGCGTAAGAGTTGATATACTAGAAGAAATTCGACGTTCCCACTAGTGACTCGGTAGCTCAGCGGTCAGAGCATTGGACCGGATATCCAAAGGTCGCGGGTTCGATTCCCGTCCGAGAACATGATCTGGTGCGAGTCCTATATTTTCTAGTGTATTATTTGGTATTATATAAAATAGCATTGTGAATGCTTAAATCTCAAAATTTAAAAAGTTATATAGCTTTCTCATCTTAATCAACTGTTTAAAAATATCTGGAAAGATGATCAGTTGAATGTAGAGGTTAATTCCTTCTACATTGGTGAGATGGCGCTGGCTTGCAGCGTAAGAGTTGATATACTAGAAGAAATTCGACGTTCCCACTAGTGACTCGGTAGCTCAGCGGTCAGAGCATTGGACCGGATATCCAAAGGTCGCGGGTTCGATTCCCCTCCGAGAACATGATCTGGTGCGAGTCCTATATTTTCTAGTGTATTATTTGGTATTACGGTTATAATTAATTCCCAATAGAACCTATCATGACGGTACTGGCCTGTAAGTAGCTAGGGCCTAGCTACATAGGTACATCATTTAAGGCTGATGGACTACTATGCTGCTAAGTAGGCACCTGACGGTGATAGGCCTTTGCATTTTATTACATTGGGGCCAGTCAGCCCGTGACCACAGCCGACGCAACTCGGTCACGGTATTATCGTGACTCGGTCGAAATGTCGGGATATGAAATATTAAGGTATTTAAACGCGTTTAATACCTGTGATTTTAATCTAATCAGATAGCCCATCAACCTAAAATGATAAACAATTTCAACCAGACTGGGCGTCTAGTCGTCTTCTGGCAACCCTACTCCACCTTCCCATTATTATCATTAAGTATTTTTTTTTCCATTGTACACACCATTGGCTCGGTCTTGCAGGTACTTGAGGTGTCTGATTGCCATCTCGATGATCTCCGTCTTCTCCACCCGGCCTCGTCCCTTCTTTAGGTATTCTGGTGGGATGAGCCGGGAGAGGTCTGCTAGGCAGTTGTTCATTCTGTCCCGACGCCGTTTCTCGATTATGCGATGCGACATCGGATCTTGCTATAACAAAGAAGGTTAGGTTTATATTAAATATTCAATTTTCATTTACCTAAGAAATGAGTTGCTTGGATGAGGGTAAATGAAACTTTCTATTTCTGATAAGTTTCACTGCCTTGATTGGCGTCGCTAGTGGTCGCATTTCTCAACAGATTCTCGTGAAATTTTGTGAGCAGGTTCTATAAATTTAAAATATTTTATTGTTGATTCAGTTTGTCGAAAAAATTTCAAAAATGTCATGCCGAATTTACACGCTTGCCAAAGCTTGGCAAGCGTTCACAAAGTCCATGCCTCGACCAATTTGACAAAAGCTTGCCGCAAGCTACTTTGATCTACTCGTATGTAAAACCAACACGGGCCCGGATCGGCGAAAAGCTCTTCCAAGCTCACGCAAGCCACGCCAAACACCCGTTCACACGCTTGGTGTTTGTGAACGCTTGTCGAGACTTTCCAAACGTGTAAATGAGGCATCACAGTGGTCTACAGCTCTACAAAGCTATTAGTACACATGTTTCGATAAAGAAGCGATAACGAAGATTTGAAAATGTTACTTTGGCTAAAGGGGGCAGAGGCTCGATTCTGCTAATTTTGACGAGTAACAAACGTGTCTCAATGGTGTTTCAATGATAACTAAAATACGAGATATATAACAAAAAAACACTACTGGTACAACAAGTTAACTCGGCACCTGACTCGAAAGCGTCGTTTTCTTATAATTGTTCACATTTATTGTTCTGCAAGTGCTGTTACCATGTTCTATCATTCCACTACCATATTGCTTATTATTAACCATTAATTACACAGACAATAACGTATCAGACCGTAATGTCGTCTCGAGTGGGAAAAAATCACGCGAGCCAGCTGCCGAGTTAACCTGACCGTGTTGTAAGTTCGTTTCCAAATACAGAATCGAGGCCCAGGAAGCAGGTCACGTCACACTGAATAAAAATAAAATGGGCAATTTCAGTAGACTTGCCCTCGAGACCTTCCCCTTCTTGAGGTACGCGCCAGGCGGGTACTCCGCCTCGTCCTCTGACGGCGCCGCCGCGAAGTTGAGCTGCTCCGCCACGCGTCCGTAACCGTCGTCGTTTGAGTTGTAACTGTTGACAAGAACAAAATTTAACTTAGTTTTATATAATAGAGGTATCTAATGTATGGAAAATCATCATTATCTGCGCCATGAAAGAAGTCCCGCTGAATTTTGATGGAACTAAAATAATTATTAAATTTAGATTTTTCGCATTCACAATGCTATTTTCATATTAAGATAAATTTATAAATATGTTGCATTTCAAATTTCAAAACGGGATCTTTAAAGTGTCTGCTTCGTCACCTTGGCTCAGAAGTGGTTGGCAGCCGTGTAGCAGGAACTTAAGTACATCATTTCAACACTAATGATCCACATCAACACCCACGTAAACACAATTTATAATAGGTACGCGCTCATCATTTATATAATATGAACTTCATTCAGTAGAGGATCTTGTGAACTGTAAGAGCGCTTTCAAATAAAGACATTTTAGTCCGTCTAGTCGCGCGACAGCAGCGCTGCACCACGGGCCGGACCCCTTCACATTAAGACTGGTATACACTTTGATTAGTCAAGTGCTTAGTGTTTAGTGCAATGTTTAGTGTATAGTGATTAGTAGGTGATGTCCCATATTGTTTAGAAAACGCTGTTTAGTTGAATACGTCGAACGCAATATTCTTATTTTGGCATACGCCTCCCTAAATGCATTTCAGCAGCTATGGTTTGCAGAGCTACGTCTCTTGCCTGTTTGTTTTTGTATTTAGGACATTTTATTATAAACAAGCCTGTTGAACATTTATTTCCTTAATAAAATAACATTTACGTCATCAAAATTATAATTAAAGAGCAAGCAATCCCTTTCCCGCTTCTTTTAAAATTTCATTGAGCCCCTCTGCCGGTCTACCTCTGTTTCTCTTGACGACAGGTCCCTTCCATGACACTATCTTTTCTATCTTAATATGGCCTGCCCACTTCCATTTGCAGACTGGTATACCATATTCCAGTGCATTTGCAGTGTGAGGGGTGAAGGCGGGACACGCGGGAGGAGCTACACGCAGAAAAAATAGAACGCGCTCTAAACACTGTATTTCGCTAAGCACTAAACACTTAACACTAATCAGAGACTGTCCAAAGTTGTTTTTTGCTAAACACTAAACGAGCCACTCGCACTAATCTCTAATCAAAGTGTATACCGGCCATTACAGCGGCCGCAGCGCGGCGTAGTCGCAGAGTAGTCACGACTAAAACGCCTATGTGAAATTGCTCTAATGGTAATGGTAACTATGAGTACAAATACTTATGTTATAGCACGTGTCCAAAGCGAAATCTTTGTGTATGAATGATCTCATCCATGTATGTCACTTACCTTACCTACTTACCCTCTTACTAATAAAGATGGTAGGTATAGCAGATGCATAGTTATACAGTGTTAATATGTCCCTTTCCTTTTAATGTCAAACTTAAATAGTTTGACAGAGAGTAACCATTGTGTACCTAACTATACAATCTTTATTAGTAAGGGGGTATCTATGAAAAATGCAGGGCCGTATTTAGAGGTGTGGAGGCCCCGGGATAATAAGGGGGTGGAGGCCCCTAATTATTTTTCAAATAGGTTATATAATATTTTTCTTGCAAAGTATTTCAATCGTTTATTTATTTAGTCGTATGGCACTAAATAATATTAAAATCATAATTACTAGGTATGTATTCAAATCTTAAAATTAGATAGGTACTCTTTCGTTGTGTAAGATTCTTTTTTTAATAAATACAATTCATGTGAAGACCCCTTTCTTGTGGCGGCCCCTTACTTGTGGAGGCCCCGGGCAGTTGCCCCGGTTGCCCTCCCTTAAATCCGGCCCTGGAAAAATGTAAGTATTTTAAGCAAAAAGAAAAGTGTCATTACATACTGACTTAAATTAACCTCGTTATTTTTAGAATGTTTAGGTACTGCGTCATATCATTCTCACATCAGTCAATATCAGTCATTCATTCTATGTCAAGTGTCGATACACGTGACAACAGATAAACAAACTAGAGTTGAGTCGGTCGTGAATGAATCCTTCAATTGGACTAGTTCACTTATCAGGTACCTATATCTCCTTCACTCGTTCATTTTCACGATCTAATGAAAAGATTGATTTTTGAGCTTCCATTCAATGTAAAGAACTGTGGCCCTACCATGAGTTGATGCAAACTGTTTACGTTACCGTAAACTATCGTTTTCTCTCTTTCACGTGCATTGACTGTGAGCAGTATATCCGATAGTTTACGGTAGCGTAAACAGTTTTCATCGACTCATGGTAGGGCCACTGATGTAGGTAGAATTCTACTTCACAAAAATTACTGTAGGCAGGTACACTGAATAGAAACAAAGAAACACAATAACCGAACAGAATATTGAAAAATAGCTTGGCAACTCTGTAAGAAAATCCTAAATAACACCATAAAACTTACAAAAATAAACTTCCAATCTTCAGATTTAGTAATTTTCAAAGACAGTGATATGATTTTATATGCAAAAAGGATAGCTTTTTATTGATCTAACACAATAAAAGAGTAGGCATTTTCAATAAAAGATCCAGTATTCCAGAAATCAATAAAAATGTACTAAATTTCGTCGAAGCGACAATTAAAGCTATGCAATAAATAATCAACCATATTCTAAAGAGATGTGAAAAAATTATAATTAATGACAGACATTATTATTTTCAGGCAACGATTGCTAAACGTAGCATAGTAGGTTAGGTATGTATGTACTTTAATAAAATAAATATAACGTCTCAACAAATAATTTGCGTTGAATAATGACAAAGTGCTCTTTCTGTTAAAGGTCACGTTTTACTTTGCACGTTTAGACATTTGAAGAAAACTTTGTCAAACTTTTTACTCACGTTAACCACCGCGCACCAACGTCATAATTTTTTTCAAGAGGTCAACTGTTTGAACAACTTTTTTCTTTTTCCGTCCAACTTTGTTCTGTTCATTATTTCTGGATTCGTGCACGTCACTAGGGTCACATAACCATTTTTTTCCTGTAACTTAGAATAACAACGATAGCTCCCTACAAAGCGCACTGCCAAAAGTTAGGCAAATAAAACTGAGCCAAAAGGCTGTTTTCAGATTTTTATCCTTCATACGTTAGGTACCTACCTAACTAATCGTACCTACCTGTAAGTACGAAAATGTTTTATTAGTTTTCCTATTAGTTATTATTTTATTGGAGTTAAGATTAGGTAACGTAAATGTAGAATATGAATCTGAAAACTGAGCCATTTGGCCAACTGGCTCAGTTTTTTTTGCCTCACTTTACATACTGGGACTCGGCTTTTAGGTGTTGTTATTCTAAGCCCTGTGATAAATTATTTTTTAGCACAACTGTCTACTAAGACGAGTTTCCCACTAGTCATAATAAATGTAGTTTAAGATCTACCGGTATCCTAAAGTTACTTGCTCGAATGTTGTCTAGAGTAACCAAAGACTTAGAAAAAAAATCGTTCTATTTCTATGAGAGTAACATACTCGATTTCAAGAGAGACAAGATATCGCACTGTTATGGGTCCCCAAATGAAAGGAGTTTTAAAAAAAGAATTATTTATTTAAATGTGGATAATTATGGAATTTGGGACCCAATGGCAACCGTACTCATCGAAATCGTAAAGCAGACTGAGCTCACGGCGGCGTGAGCTCTGGGACGTCGGGGATTGCTGATGCAGCGGTCTCTGATCATCAGCGTTAAGTCTTACAGTGGAAAGGTATAACACCTCCCCCCATAATGAAGAAACTTCCAGGAGGAAGAGAAGTTTCTGTAATTATAATTTGGTGCGTAAAGATGGCAATGGGATGTTTTCAGGGTTACCGTTTTCTGTAAGGTCAAGGTCTTGACTGTCTGTCTGAATATTTTGAACTGGAGGTGATCTATTATTAGATTTAAATTTATCGCGGAGGTTGCCAAAAGGTTTTGATTTTATAATCTTAAAGGTAAGGTACAAAGCAATTATTATAATTAACAAAATAGTGATAATTGAATAATGTGTCCCATATCGAATTATATGTGGTTTATTGATAATTGTATCAAGTTCTTTCGGGGATTTTAAAAAGTGACTTTCTAATTTTATTTCGTCTAAATCTATGTTTAATAATTCGGCATGGGGCATGTTTTCTTTTATACTTTTAAACTTATCTAAATTACAACAAGTATCATTGATAATGTTAAAATCTGGAACTTTTATCGGTAAGGTAAAATTTACAGTGTTTGTTTTGGGTAATAACATTGTATTCTTACAAAACCCAGTGCATCCACTGGGTACGGTAATGATACCGGTTCCAGAAATACTATTTTCATATAATTTTGAATTTATACAGTCTATGGACATTTTGGTAGGTTCTGTTTGCACGTAGAGCCATTTGTTATTGTTAATTGATTTCCAAATGTCTACTTTCCCATAAATAAACTTCGAATTACACTGTAAAGGGGTTTCACTTATCACTTTTGTCATTAATTCACTCGCGCAACTAGGTCGGGCATCTGATGCGTATACGTTGGTGACGTCACATACGAAATTATCGTTCAGGGTGGTTTTACACTTTTCGAGGCTATCCAGATTACAATAATGACGTTTGTCTTTGGTTATTGCTACATATTTAGTGTCTGGTATGATCAAACTAAAAGAGTTAGGATTACTAAGATTGTGGGGTATAGGTAAGGCAATATTGTGAAACAACATAAAATTCATTACAGATACAGTAGGAATTTGGAGTACAAATATTATTTTATTATTTACAAAATAACAAATTATTGTAGAAATATTTATAATAAAGTGAATGGAACTTAAATCCAAAACAATTGGTAGTTTCATACTCTCTGGTAAATGTCTATAACTTGTAGCCAATTCATCGTACAGTTGTTGTGGACTCAAGATCGATGGGTGCAAAATGTTCTGACTACTAAATAAGACGGCATTTACTATATCTTCTACATGAAATGACAAAACTAATATGGCGGTTTCTAATTTATTAAGTAATCCAGTTTCGTAGAACTGGGATATTAACTTATCGGTTTCAATTGAAATATTTTGAACACATTTCGTAAGATTTTGTATGGCTTCATTTAAATTGGCTTCATTAATTTTTATCTTGCTTAATGTTTTATTGTAGCGTGAGATGACGGATGTTGTCACTAAAATATTTTCTTTCATTAGTGTAGCCAATTTCTTTTGATCATTCTGCACCTCTTCTATCGCATTATTGTATCTAACACCATCGTCTTCATCTAATGTGCCAAATACTGTTTTAAAGGCGGTACCTATACCTCCTATCCAGGGACTGCGTCTATTTCTTTTCTCGATTAGGTGGGAGATGGATGCGAACTCTTGTTTTACATCATTGTACAAAACAACTAGGGGTTCCAACACGCTATAACATTCTGAGGATTCTAACGTTTCGGATCGTTTACACAACCCTTCGATAGAGTTCAATGCAAGGTCTATGTTAGTTAGGTGGTGTTTCAAATGTGAAATGTCAAGTGGAACTAAAACGTCTAACTGACCATTCTTTATCTTAAGTTTTCCCAGGTAATCGAAGTACAGCCCCGGGCTTGACTCAATTCGCTGAACGAACTCGTGTTGCCCTTGGATTTTCACCCATATACTGAAAGTAATTATAGTAAGGTTAGTCGGTAATCCCAATGATACTTGCCTATTCTAAGTTTAACTTATTCCTATATTCCTATATGCTATAATTTTAAATTCATTTATGTATTTTTTTTTGTGTAGGGTTTATAGAAATCCCTAACTTATACATCTTATATTTAACTGTAATATATACCTATCTTATTTTATGTATACGTAGTTTATGTAAACTATTTATGTGTATTAACACTAGCATGTCAAGCTTATTTTTTTTATCGTTAATATAAAATGTAAATTTACTTACTACTTAATAATCAATTGTACTTATTCTATTTTACAGGTTTCCCTGTACTTCGGCAGGTTTTACCTGATCATAATGGTGTCGAACATGGCGACGGTTAATGAGTAAAGATAGTGTGTTATTCCCGTGTATTTTTACAATTTTGTACGGGCCCTTCCATAGAGGGGATAACGCTTTCCGTAATCGAAGGTGGTTTTTTAAGTACACGTAATCACCGACTTTGTATTGGGTGGAACGAGAATGGGAATCGTAATAGGTTTTTGACACGGCTTTTGATTGCCGTATGTGTTCAATGGCTTTCTCGCGAGAATGTTTCAGACGGTTTTGTAACATTCGGACATATTCAGGGTAAGTAGCGCCTGTTGGTTCTTCGTAAATAGAATTCGGGAGGAAAGGCTTATTACCGAACATGAGTTCATAAGGAGTGAACTTGGTGGTAGAGTGAACGGCTGTATTATAGGCGAGCATGGCTGTGTACACATAACGAGGCCAATTATCTTGACCTTCGTTTATGTAGGATTTTAGGTACTCTTTCAGGGTCGAATGGCTCCTTTCCAGAGCACCTTGTGTTTGGGGATGGTAGGGAGAGGACCAGAGTTGCTTAATTTTAAGGAACTCGCAAGTTTTTTTGAAGAGGTCTGATGTGAAATTTGTACCCTGATCGGTGAGAATTAATTTAGGGATTCCAAATATGGAGATGTAATGGATTAAACACTCGCTTGTTTCTTCGGCTGTAGTGCTACGAATGGGGTACGCTGATGAAAACTTAGTTAGGTCATCTTGGATGGTCAATATGAATCTTAGTTTGGCAGGACCTGATTCAGGAAGCGGCCCTACAATATCCAAGGCTATGCGCTGGCAAGGGACAGTGGAAGTAGAAGTGATTTGCATAGGAGCGCGGTTTATTTTTCTTAAGGCCTTGTTTTCCTGACACGATTTACACTGTTTGACATAATTTTCGATATCAGTACGCATACCCTTCCAGTAATATTGTTCTTTGACTCTACTATACATTCGGGCGGAGCCTAAGTGGCCTGCTATAGGAATGTCGTGGTTGTCGTAAAGGATTTTCTTTATTTGACTTGGGGAAGGATAGGCGATATTGTTATGAAAGATGTTAACTGTAATATTTGTATTATGGAATAGGTACAGCAGGATATTATATATTTTGGTGAAAGAGTGCACTTCGAATGAATTTCTAAAATCTGGAATACTTATATCAGTTATGCCATTCATGGTGACAATAACATCGCGGACGCGTTTGAGAGTATTAAATATTTCTGGGTATGATGCTATGTCGAAGTGGTTCACTCTCGTAAATACGAGGAAATAGATTTTACCGTTAAGTTCTATTCTATGGTGAGAATACAACTCCCTTTCAGCTTCTAGGATTTCATTGGGATTTTCCAGGTTACCCAGGACTTCTTGAAGGTAAGGATTCGATTCGTCAAGATCAATTGAGGTTGGAATGAGGATAATTTTGGATTTACTTTTAGTGAGATCTTCATTATATTCAATAATTTGAGTATTTAGGGTTTCCTTTTTATCTAGGGTTTTCAGTAACGCGGAATAGTCACTAGTGAACAGAGGAGCGTTGCGAGGAGAAGGAGCAGGTAAGGAGTTACTTTCAGGTAAGTTGGACGGCTCTTCCACAGGGGAGTTGGATTCTGGAGAATTATTTGCAGCGGGACTATACGAGGTTGAAGGTAAGTTACTGTCTTCTAGGAGACCGACTGAAGGTAAGTCATTGCTATCAATGTTGAGGGGACTGAAAGGAAGACTGACGTTAAGGTCGTCTAACGTGATGGGACTGAAAGGCGGTGATGGCGCTGGATCTACAGGATCAAGGTTTGGCATATCAGGGGCAGTGGTACCCTGGGACAAAAGTGGTCCGCCTACGGCATTCGTCTCAGGAGGGATGACGCGCTGTGTTGTGGAAGGATTTTGGACGGGATCTTCAGTGGCGTCTTCGACGGGATTTGTTACAGGAGAGTTACCTGCAGCCGATTGGATAGGATTAACGGGAAATCGAGATAGAGCATCAGCGTTAGTATTAGTTTTACCTTTCTTGTATTGGATGTCATATTCAAATTCCTCGAGCTTGAGACGCCAGCGGACAAGACGGGAGCCAGGATCCTTACAGTTAAAGAGCCACTGTAGTGGTTTGTGGTCCGTTATGATTGTAAAGCGGTTTCCATAAAGATAAGGTCGGAAAGTTTTGGTACCGAACACTATCGCCAGACATTCCTTTTCCGTAACGTCATAATTTTTTTCTGCCTTGTTAAGTGTACGTGATGCAAACGCAATTGGGTGGTCTTGTCCTACCCGGCCTTGGGATAAGATTGCTGAGATCGCATAGTTTGAGGCGTCGCAGGTAAGAAGAAAGGGTTTGGTGAAATCAGGGTAAACTAGAATTGGTGCTGAAATGAGTTTATTTTTTAAGGACTCGAAGGCGAGTTGTTGTTCATTTCGCCATTCAAATGGGACATCCTTTTTCAACAAAGATGTGAGAGGCTTGGCCAACTTGGCGAAATCTGCAATGAATCTTCTATAATATGACGCTAGCCCGAGAAAAGACTTGATGTCTTTCGGGGATTGAGGAGTTGGAAAATCAGTGACTGCTTTGATTTTTTCTGGATTAGGCTTAACGCCGTTTTCGTTAATGATGTGGCCCAAATAAATCACTTCCTTTCGAAGGAACTCACATTTTTCAGGTTGCAGTTTCAGATTAAAGTTCCTGAGACGCTCAAAGACTTTTTCGAGGTTTTCTATATGGGATATCAGATCGTGACTGTAGATGACTATGTCATCTAGATAGACGAAGCATCTATTACCTTGAAGGCCGGATAAGCAATTGTTCATGAGCTTTTGGAATGTTGAAGGGGCATTTTTGAGCCCGAATGGCATACGATTGAACTGGTAATGGCCCTGAGGAACGGAGAAAGCTGTTTTATCTGCATCTTGAGGGTCCATTAGAATCTGGTGAAAGCCGGATGTTAAGTCTAACGTGCTAAAATACTTGCTGTTTCCTAGTTGGTCAAGTATTTCCGTGATCTGAGGGATAGGATAAGTCTCCCCAATGGTTATGTTATTGAGTTTTCGGTAATCTATGACTACTCTCCACTTCCGTTGACCTTGAGAGTCAAGTTTTTTGGGAACCACCCAGATAGGGGAGCTCCAAGGGGATGAAGATGGTTCTATTATGTTTTGATCAAGCATTTTCTCTATTTGCGTGGTAACCTCCTTTTTGTGGCACTCTGGGAATCGATAGGATTTAGTATGTACAGGGATGTCAGTACTGGTTTTGATCTGATGATTCAGGGCCTTTGTAAAGGTTAGTTGGTCGTCAGGGAGATGGAAGATATCGGAATATTGGGAACACAGCTCTATTATGGCTGATGATTCTTCCCCGTTCAAGTGGGAGAGCCTCAGCGAGTTTAATACTTCATTTGTCCTTTTCGACACATTTTGGGATTTAGATGATAAAAGTACAGCACCAGAATTCAAGGGTGAAATTTTGAAATTCTGATTGGCATTGATTTTAACGGGTAACTCAGAAACATTTGCTACTGTTATATTAATTCTTTTGTTATCTTTGACTTTTACGATACAATTAGCAACTAATAAAGAATCTGATAAATGTTGATCCAGGATCAAACCTTCTTTCATTGATTCGGGGTTATGGACTGTACATTCAATAACAGCTTCGGTACGTGGCGGAATAATATAGGTTGGATTATAGAAATGAAGCTTAACGTCGTGAGTTTTAATTCGAAGAATATCTTTTGTGTAGTTAATATTACAGCCAAACAAGGTAAAGAAATCGGTTCCTATAATGCCGTCGTAAGGAAGATTTATATCCTTAACAACATGAAATTTATGATGGATATGTTTCTTTGGAGCTACTTCTATTTTTAATTGGAAATGGCCTAAAGTCGAAGTCGTATCATCACCTGGATCAATACCCTTTAAGTTAATACTTTCTTTGGTTAGAACAGTTCTTTTGTGAAGAGACGATTTTTTTAGTAACGATACGGCAGAACCTGAGTCTACAAGCAAGGTCATGGGGATATCCGATATTTGAGTATAGACGAGAATGTGAGGTAGTAATCGTTTTGAGGTGTCTATATTGATTTCAAAAATTTCAAGATTAATTTTGGCATCGAGCGATTTGTTCTTGGATTGGGCTCTTGTTTGGGGCTGGTTACCCGTGTGGTCCCTTGGTACGAGAGGATGGACGCTTGTTTGGGGCTGGTTACCCGTGTGGTCCCTTGGTACGAGAGGATGGACGCTTGTTTGGGGCTGGTTACCCGTGTGGTCCCTTGGTACGAGAGGATGGACGCTTGTTTGGGGCTGGTTACCCGTGTGGTCCCTTGGTACGAGAGGATGGACGCTTGTTTGGGGCTGGTTACCCGTGTGGTCCCTTGGTACGAGAGGATGGACGCTTGTTTGGGTGTCATTGGATAGTATGGATGTAGTGGGTTGTTTGGGTCTCACGCGACACCTACGCGAGCCCTCTATTCGTTTAAAGAGTCTACTGTATCATAGCCTACTTCTCCTTCTTCCTGTGTGGTAGGAAGATCTTGTTCTGGGACATGATCATTAACATAGTGGACGCGCCTAGGAGATGAGTTATTATGGAAGTTTTGGATCGGCGGCCCTCGGAATTGCTGTTGGTCTCGGTTCCTGCTATTATAATACTCCCTCTTTTTACAGTCTTTGATATCATGACCAGGTGTTCTACAATACCTGCAAAACAAAGGAGCAGCACTTTGTGGATGTGTGCTCGAAGTTGGCTGAGATTGTGTGTGAGGCCTAGGTTTCGACGGAATGAAGCGTCGGTTAGGATTGTTATTTGGCTTAAGATCTACTGCTGGAGCCCTTTTGTAGAGAGAGAGCTGTATTCTCTCTTCGGATATGGCAAGATTGATGGATTCATTAAGGGTTCTTGGCGCGCGACATCTAATGATATTGGATAGTCTGGGGTGAAGCCCCATTAGGAAATGGTGGAGAGCTAAATCCTCCATAGCCGCTGTACGGCCTGGGAGCTCTTTCTGTTTTGTGGTAGAAAGCGAAATCTCCGTGAGGAGCTGTGACAGACAAGTTTCGACCCTGAGAGCATACTGAGTGACGTTTTCAGCTACACCTTGTTTGCTTTCCTGTAAATCCATAAGAAGGTGGGCGTAATGTTTACGCTCACTGAATTGAGTCTTGAGAAAATCTTTGAGCTGTTCCCAGCTGTTAAACTCTTTAATCGAGCAGGCGGTTTCCGCTCTGCCTTGCAGTTGAGAAAGGATGTATTTAAAAAGAATATCTTTCTGGCTGTCGACAGCCAGCTCAAAGGCATTGTTACAGTTTGAAATAAAGGAATTGAGAGTTTCCCTATTGCCGTCGTAAGGCTTGATGAATTTCAACAATATGTTCAGATCCATCTCTACCGAACGAGATCTGGTACGAGCTTTCGATTGAGGCTTAGGAGAAGCCAACGGCGAGGATGAAGGTTCACCGCACTGGATATTCGTTTCTACGTTAAGATTGTTATCTTGATTTTTATTATTTGGCATAATAGACGAGAGACTAAGGATGACAAGGATTCGTTTTTAACATTCACACAATTTTAATATACTAGCTTATTATGTACACTGTGACTAAATAAAGATTCAACACTGAGTAGGGATATGCACTATGCTCACAAGCGATTAGACTTAGTCAAAACAATAACCAAAGACTTACATTGAAGTGATTATCGTTATCGGGAGCACGGCGACGGGCAGACGCATTCCGTAGCGATAAGATGAACTCGGACTTCACCGTGTGGGATACGGTGAGAAATGGCGACTCGATGTGGTTGATGACTGGAAACTTTGGCACGACTCGTGCTAGGCCCTCGTTTATGGCGGGGCTTTCAGGAACACGCACACACTTGCACGATTTTCACAATTAGGTAGATTAGGACACTTGACACTTGAGTACGGCACAAGAGGAGTCTGCACTTTAACACTTTTAGGACACTGGGGATTTTCGTATCCCACCGCTGCCACCAAATGTTATGGGTCCCCAAATGAAAGGAGTTTTAAAAAAAGAATTATTTATTTAAATGTGGATAATTATGGAATTTGGGACCCAATGGCAACCGTACTCATCGAAATCGTAAAGCAGACTGAGCTCACGGCGGCGTGAGCTCTGGGACGTCGGGGATTGCTGATGCAGCGGTCTCTGATCATCAGCGTTAAGTCTTACAGTGGAAAGGTATAACAGCACGCTTGAAATTGTGTGGTCTAATCACTGAACTGAAAAGGTTTTTTTTGGTGGGTCTAATTGATGATTTAGCCAATCAGAGCATCCGTCAGTTCAGTCCATAACGTTGACGTTTGCCAATCAGAACGCGCAAAATGATGGTCATTCGCTATTTACCTAGGATTCGCTGGATTTTTATAAAAAATCTAGAAATATTACTCGGACGATTGCGAAAGTCTGTCTCAGATTCTAATTATCCGGTTTTTTGCGATCATACTAGGATTTATGTAAAGATCCGACTTGTACGAATATCCTAAGACATATTATGCAATTTGCATCTATTTCAGTTAGTGTCGTCCAAGGTCAACGTGCACTGCTGCGTGCCTGACCTACCTCACTATCTTCCAACCAAGCCGTTACGACAGGCACTATCTTCTATCACGAGTTTGTTGACGTATCACGTCTTACCACTGGTAAGTTTGATATTATAATTTTCTTAGTTTTTACATGGTTTTTACCGTGTTGCGCAGTTACAATTCAACAATTAAGTACAAGAATGCAATGGACAACCTTTCAAAAATATAATACTTATGTCGATTTAACTTTGTATAATGAAAGTAGATAAAAATTAGGAGTCACGTATTTTTTTTTTTTTTTTAAATCTTTTTTCTATATTAAATCACTGTTTGAAATTTTACTCTTCTTCGACAGCACGTCAGGTTAAACTGCGAAAACAGCTTTTATTACGTAGGGCATAAAGGCGATCTCAAGGTTAACATGTATAGTCTAAGGTGCAATCGTGTGTACATTGTCAGGAAGTTTAATGTGAAGCGCTTTGCCAATTCAAGATTCAAAAATTAAAAACTGTCTCTAATCTGTGACAATATATGTCACCATGATTTCAATAGTGATGTGGCAGTGGGATTTCTGTAAGTTATCGATAATGGACAAAATTAAATTTCAAAAAATATTTTTGTTTAAGTACTAGTATTTTTTATAAAATTTTATAATAGAAAAACTGCTGTAATGTTTTTTCTGTTACGTGTTTCGTGGTTGTTATGATGGTGTGGTGATGGTTTTATAGTTTTGTTGCCAAAATGAGTGGCGAGGCGAAAGACGCGCAAATGTGGAAAGAAAATATCGCATCCACCGCAGCGCAGCCTTTTCTGCTATTTTTATTTAGTTGGTTACTTTTTTACATCTTATTCTTGGATAGCTAAATCCAATATAAAATATCAATACTCGATAATGGTGTCGATAGATTGGTAGGTAAGCACTATCATTCGTGCGCATGATTGTCAAATTTGACAATTGATTTAATATAAGGCAAACAGACTCAACTCAAAATTCCCGACTTTCTCAATTTGGACTAGATTTAAGATTTTTTTTAATTAACGTAATAAATACTGATCTAAAATTTCTGGAATAAAATATTCATATAAACTTAGAATACTAAAATCTCGAAATGGAATTTCTAATTTTAGTACTTTCTCAAAACGAAATGTTGTCCATTAAGAGGAGAGTGAAGGCAATATTATCCCATTATAACCTTGATACTGTCACTTAATTGTGTTCCTGTGTGTGGTCAAAACACAAATTTTTCAAGGTTCTTGTAGAATGGGAAGAATATAACTCGATGGGAAGAATACAGTTACCTAGTCATACCTCTGGGTCATGCTCATGTATGACGTGACATGACTACCTACTTACTTATTTCAATATTATTATTGAATTAATAATTATAATATTTTCGTGAATTGAGGCAGGCTCGGATATCGTCTATAATAGCAATTCGTATTTTTGGCAGGTCAGCTAGTCACGTCAACTTCCCTGGTAAACTTTGTAATGCAATTAGCTCAAGACAAAGAGCTTAGGTTCTGTGTAATAATAAAAACTCTTCTATTAGTTTTATACTTAACTTCATGAATGAATTTTGAAAGTGAATAAATAGAATAAAAAATAACACAGACATCGATCGACGCGTTGTGCAAACCGTGGTGACGTCACTCGTCACGTGCGCACGCGTCGGTTTCACGTGCGCGTACGGCCGTCGACTTGGATTGGAGCACGCAGACATACCTAGGTACTCCGAAAATTAAACAAAAGCAACTAGGTACCTAGGTACTTATCGCATGGACAATCGTACATCGGTCCGTGCAGTTGACACGGCTTTTAAAGATATGATGCAAACTTTGCGATGAACGTCGTAATGATGACACTGTTTTTTATTTAAGTATATTTTCTCTATAGATTTTAATTTTAATCGTACATATACAATAAATTCAAAATTACTTGACAAGGCTTTGTCCTTAAAATTGAATGTCAACATGGATATACGTCTACTCCTTTTGGGCACTGTCCCTTAAACTGTCATGATTTTTTATTTGTTAAGTACAGCTTGACCATAAAGAGACCATTGATTGACAAAAATTGTAAACACGTCAAAATTACGAATAACTTGGCAACACTTACTAAGTAAGAAAAGAACTGAAAAATTTTAGTTCAATTTTATTTAATTTCCACATTTTTATTTACCACATAGAAAAATAGTGTCATTGGATGCATTTCAGCAGGCTAATCGCTGGGTCATCAGCTTCAGATTCATAAACTTCTATTATAGGGTCGGCGGACTAATCACTGAGTTGCTACTTATTACTAAGTTATTACAAAGTATTAAAGTGTTAAGCTACTTTCATTGCTGACTGTCCCTACCTACCTACCTACGTAGAACAAAGTTATGACCTATTTTCAACTATCTATACTACTTCTATTCTAATTAGGCAAAACTAGGCAGGTAAGTAGTTTAGTTAGGTAAGAAACTAGGTCCTAATTGCTCCCTAAACGGGGCCAAGCGGGCGGTGGGGGGTGACACATCGCCTGCCTTGCACGGTCTCAACCGTCTGGGGAGATGGCCAAACTTGCTCGGCCATCTCCCAACCGCGAGGAGGCCTGGATAACCGGGCCGGCCGCCGGGTCCAATAAGGTGAATCCCACAAGGGCCCCTTAGGACCAACCGGCGGCGAGAGGGCAAGTGCTGGAGTTTTTAGTGGGTATTCCCTGCTCCCGGAATCCCACCGAGCCACTCGGCTGGGTGGGATCACGGGAGGCAGTCGTGGAGGGAGCCGCAACGTTGAATGTTGCGGTCCCCTCCTGGCGAGTCCCACATACCCCCCTCTAGCTCACCTGCGGGAGGGGAAGCGCGTAAATGCGTTTCCTTCGGCATAAAAAAAAAGGTAAGAAACTAGGTACCTAGGATCTAGATTACAACATCGACAATAACTGTGCAAAATTCTCTTGAACACTTCATGATCGAAGCTTGAAAATAAAAAAGAGACAAAGGTCAAAATGATGATCTGGTACAAATTTTGGATCATCAGATTTTGGTACAGAATACGACTCAAGAGAACACGTCAGGTTATACAGTTAAACTGCGAAAACAGCTTTTATTACGTGGGGCATAAAGGCGGTCTTGAGGTCAACATGAATAGTCTGAGGTGCAGTCGTGTGTACAGACAGATAGACAGACGTGGAATGGACTGATGCCAGACTGATCATGTAATCTCCCTACACAAAGTGCAACAGAAACTTGCCTACTAAATGTCTAGTCTAGTCGTTCATTTCGTTTATAATCTACAAGGCAAGGTGCTTTTTGAGTTCATCGAGTGAACTCTCCTCACGTGACCGGATTCCAATGTGCCCCTCTACCACGATCGCGATCTGCATCGTTTCAAAACATCGGATTTTACTCCATACGAAAGTGAACTTACAAACAATTGATATAAAGCTCAAAACACATAATCATACATGACCGTGATCTATTTGCATCTTCCAACTGTCACGTGTTTGCTGCAATAAAATTCAATACTACCATTAAAAGTGATTGAGCAATGAAAATTGAGTCTTATCGAGTGCTACCCATATACGCTTTTCATTTGCGTCGAATAATCAGCGAATAATATAGAATGAGTGTAAATAAGAAAAATTGAAGCTTGAAACGCACACGTTTAATGTAGTGCGTACCTAGGTAGTTTTTTTCCAAAACATTTCAAAAAATATAGTACTTTTGGGAAATCAATAAAAAATATAGTCCACATTTTATTTTTAGCTAGCTTGCTTCCGTCCGCGAGTGTCGTCGCGGGCAGGTTCAGTTAAAAAAAATTGCGGTTTTATGATTTTTCACACCAACAAACAAGCAAGCGAGCTCACCGCAGTCTGCGCAACTAAAACGCGCACTTGCCCCTAAGCTTAATGCTCTAAGCCCCTAAGTGAAAGAAAAGTGTAATAAATAGCTCTTAAAGCAAGATAGCAAAGGCAAAGCAATGAGAAAACGACGCGCGCGGGAGCGAGACCAATTTGGCAGATTAGGCGAAAAAATCACGAATTAATCCGTAGTACCTACCTAAATAATAAACGTATCGCTAAAATATTCGGTCATAAAATCAGTTTAACGGAGAAGTATCGAATACAGCATTTTAATTGCTTAGTTTCGACATAGTTTTCCAAATATTTGGTTATTTTCAAAATAAAAAGCACATTTTCAAATTCAAAAACTATCGAGAAATGTATTACCAATCGTGTTTCTGTTCTGTATATATTTAGTTAAAGGACTGAAGTTACACATACTAAAATAAGTAACATAACGAAGGAAATCTTTTTAGAAGTCCGGTATTTACTATACTTTCAAAAAAACACATTACACTATACAACATGTTATAAAAATACCCCTAATGTCGATTATGGCATATAGGGACCATCAAACTGATCAACTTTTACTATGGGACCAACTCTCAAATCGCGAAAAAAAATCAGCTGTTCATACATTTTGATATTTTCGATTTTAATTTTTGTATGAAACAGCTGTTTTTTTTCGCGATTTCAGAGTTGGTCCCTTAGTAAAAGTTGATCAGTTTGATGGTCCCTATATACCATATTCGGCATTAGGGGTATTTTTAAAATATGTTGTATACCGGGCCAACCAACTCTATTAAAAATTCTTTAAAATGGAAACTATTTTTTGCCAAATAGAAAACAGAGTTTAGTTCAAAAATCTGTCGCGCAAATTGTAAAAGTACATTCGTAGGTAAGTAAGTACTAGGTACTTACTTTTTACTAACCAACCTAATCAAAACAACTTAATTTGTGAACCACTGTGTAGGTACAGTCAACGTCACGTTGGGCTTCCACGACAGGATAATCATATTCAATAAATTTTATACTTAAATGCTAAGGTGGTAAGGTTATTGCAGATTTTTGACAGTTTTGTATAACCTGACGTGCTGCTGGCTGTACTATTAATTTTTGTATTTGGAAACGCAAAGCCAAAAGCATAGGTATAATATTTTATATACTTACTTACTAATCTTACTATCTTATCTAATAGTAATACCTTGATCTTTTATACTTAAGATTTTCGATTTTAAATCTTATATTCTAATGGGTAGGTAGTAAAATATTGGTTATTCACAAAACTAATGTCGTCTTTTGAAGTTGAACTCGATGGTTTTCAGACTTTTATTAAGCTTTGGTTTTCGCAGCGATATGATTGATACCACAAAATATTGTACCTACACTACCTACCTGTCTGTAGGTAAGGAAAGTTCATTCATCTCTTGTTTACAATTTCAAGCACGTGTAAAACGTGACTTTTGTATAAGTAGCTAGGTACTATGACTTTGTTTTATTTGTAATACCTACTTACTCATTATAATAGCACAGCACAGGCAGGCATCCAAGAACTTTGAATTTTATATTTCTTTACTTAGCTAAATTAATTATTAACAAATTGAAACTTATAGCGATCGTACCAGTATAATCCGCGCGCGATGAGAATGGGATCGAACCTTGTCACACTGAGACGGTACGCCACGGTCAGCCACATAAAAACACGGTTTCACGTAGGTAGGTACCTAGGTATCCGATGTGGCTGGCCAGCGAAAACGCGTCTCAGTTTTAAAATGTTCCATCTCATTATCATCGTGCGCAGATTATATAACTTGCCTAGTTAAGTTATAATTATGTTTGTTTTTCAGCTCATTTACTTTTGCTGATCTTGGCCACCCAATCATTATAATCTCGTAAAAAAGTTAGGTATTTCATTGAATAAACTTTAAGTATCATAATTGAAATTATGTATTGTGATCGTACTTTGGCATAGGAAAAAAATATTCTATTTATTTAAGATTCTAATAAAGAGTTATTTTTAGAAACATCTATCAAATAATGTAAGAGTGAATGGTAAACAAAAATACGTTTTATAAAATGTCAATCTAAATGACAAAGTGACGCCCAATTATTTTATATCGTGCTGGAGAAATTATTTTGTAATTATGAAATCTTAGAAAATTTATAAGGCATCTCTAAGGGCATTTCTTGCAAGCTGCGCGACGTCTATAGGTCCATCGTTAAGTTGAGTCACTGTGATGATAATGTGATGTGAGCCGTGTGAGCGAGCGAGCGAGCTATCATACTACGCGTTCACTTCGTGATTGCCGTCGACGACCGTTATTACGTCACAGCTAACGATACTGTAGACAAAAAAGTAATCATGTTTCCATTTTTTTCTTGTTCAAAGTGCCATTAATTATACTATAACAAGTTAGGTTCGCCATCATGTAGGAACTTTACTCTTTTGATCATTATGACAACACAAATAACGAACGTAATGATTACATCAATAGAAACAAAAATTAAGCTTTGCGTTGCTAGCCGTACTAGAAAGGCGACGCAGGGGGTGCTGTATGACGAAGCGGGCCGGGAGGTAGCGGCAATGATGAAGTGAACGCGTAGTATAGGCACTCGGCGTTCCCGCCCGCTTGTCAGTCATATCACCCGTGCAGCGTGCGCTGACACGTGGTTATAGGTACCTCGCGCGGTCACGTTGCTCACGATCACGAGGTTGTGCAAACTGCTTTGACTGTCGTGGCGTGACGTAACACTGTGATAACAACTGAAAGTAAACCGATGCAACGTCGTCATTGATGATTGATACCTAGTTGCCAAAATACTGGGTTAATATAATATTTGTACTATAACTACCGTTGTTTGTAATTAAAAAAATACGGTATATTAATATAGCTGCACGATTATTTGTTACAGAAATAATATCTTCTTTTTTCTTTTATACTTATAATATACTATAATAGTCTATGGTTGTAGTTATTTAATTTCGTTTTCGCATGTTGGCTACGAATTTTTCAATCTATTCTAATACAGGGTGGTTCAAAATAACGTTGGCAAGTGATTATTCAAATTATTTTATCAACTTTAAACTAACAATAAATAAAGTTAAGTATAAAAAATATACTTTTACAAGAATCCATATTTGTCTTTAAAATAACCTCCTTTATCGCAAACATAAGAGTCAAACGCTTAGTAAAATTTTCCACAACACTCCACTGCTTCCAATTGGAAAAATATCGTATTCTCCGACTAAAAATTGTTTTCGATAAGTTGAACAAGCCCATAAGTACCAAAATGACAGGATCTGTTTTTCCAATCGTCCTGGTTCCTGGAGCTGCTGCAGTTCCACAGTTTGCCAAAACGCGAAAACAGTATAGTTAGATGTGTAATTTACACCACTGGCAAAACTCACCTCGTTTTTGTAGAAAAAAATATAATGTATGACATATCTTAAGTAATTAAAAAAAGTAAAACAAAATACTTACCTATTTGAAAAATCACTTGTCAACGTTATTTTGAAGTTTTAGTGCATTTTTGGTGCATTTAAGAGTTGATAGCATAAATTGCATATGAATATAATATTAGAAGCATTCAACTATGCAAGTTTTATTCAAGTCATTACTTACTCGTCTATAGCAAAAACTAATATACCTACTATGTCTATGTTGCAATGATATCGCAATATTCGTAATCTATAGACTATAGACTAAGTATAGTATAGGTACATACGAGGGTAAAGTCAAAGTCACAGTTTTTTGCTCTGAGGGTATATACAGCGCATCGTGGGTTTATTCAAAGACAAAGGATATCCCGAAGAAATTATACCTAGATCATCGAGAAACATAGAATTATACCTAACTACCTTTTTTTTTTTTTTGTATCAAGAGGCTAAGATCGTTAGATAAATATTTTCTTTTCTTACTCATCGAGCGAGATACGTGGATTATTAGTAAGTACTACAAAATTACTTACTAGTTCTACTTCTACTGTTCATGATCATGAGACACAATAGATGGTATTGACTTGACACGTGTAGAAAATCTAGTACATATTGACGTATGTGGTAGGTATGAAGTTACAAAACAAGACAAATGCACGCGTCACATGAGTCACAGCACATCACATCACATAGTATGGGTGTGTATATGTTTGCAAAAACTAGCAAGTGAAGTTATTTGCTATACCTACATGAGAGTGACGACTAGACTTTGTTAATATGCTACACATCTTATGTTATATTATGTTACAACCAAAACATTCTACATCAGGGGCCGTACCGGCTAACGCATCGAATTTCGGAAAGTCTGCCAAGCTTCAAATTAAAACAGATAAATCGAGCCCCAATCGGGCCAAAATGGCGAACCTCAATTCATGATGTCACACGAACATCGATATCTTTCAAATAACTTCGGCGAATAAAACAATACGAAACTCCTTACTTCGATTTACCTGTTTTAAGTTGAAGCTCGGCGGACCCGCCGAAGTTTGAAAAGTTAGCCGGTAGGGCCCCTGGTTGGTATTAATAAAAACTTAAATTAAAAAAAATTTAAACCCCCAACACAAAAAGCTAACTCTTCGTTAAAAATAATATCATCAAGTCGTAAATATTATAGAGCTATGAAAAAAACGTAGACGTCGGGAGACTGCTAAGTTTTAATGGATTTACATCTAAGCTCGTCACAATGTCTATACTTAACAGTACTATCAGTCCAGACATGTGACGAGCTTACATGTAAATCCATTAACTTAGCGGTCCCCCGACGTCTACGATTTTTTCATAGATCTATTTGACTTGATGATATTATTTTTAACTAAAAAGAGTTAGCTTTTTGTATGGGGTTTTTTTTATTAAGAGTTAGCTTTTTGTGTCGGTGGTTCTTAAAATTTTTTATTTAAGTTTTTTATTTGAAGCTTTTTCAACTTAATTTTAACGCCATTTTGTTACTTTTTATTGAACCTAAATTTTAATGTCATTGAAGTAACACGGTACCAAATTCCGAATCGATCGGGCATAAGGATGTTAGTCAGATCCCCTCTCAACTAGAAAAGACCTGATGATCTTAAAACGGCTGATCAGGTCATGGTTACCTTACCATGTTTTTTCAATGTTATTGAAGTAACACGGCACCTAATTCCTAAATTCCGAATCGATCGGACATAATAATGGAAGTTAGTCAGATCCCCTCATCAACTAGAAAAGAGCTGATCATCTTCAAACGGCTGAACAAATTTTTTGAAAAATGACTAAGAACACTCTGGATAAAATTATCTTTCATACAAAAAAACTAAACCAAAATCAGTTCATCCGTTTGGGAGCTACGATACCACAGACAGACAGATACACAGACGCGTTAAAGTTATAACACCCCTCTTTATGCGTCGGGGGTTAAAAATTAAGATGAGGAGGCCACTTGAGAGCTATAGGAGCCTTAATAACAATACAATGCTCGATAGCTTTATACACATTGCAACAATGTAGCTGGAAATATAACTGGTACCAATTTAATCTCTGTGCAAATGTCTGCCGTGGATTTATTTTTAGCGCAGTGCGGTGCACACGTGTAGTAGGTACGACACGTGTCTGCGCCGAGCAGCGAACTAAAATCTATGGAACAAGCATTCCGCTCAATAAATGGCACCACGCAAAATTACAACGGCTAAAAAAATAATATAGCATTTAGTTATGCAGTTGTGCTTCATAACTACAGCTTGGCCAGAAAGAGATGAAATAAAATAAAATGGAACTAAAATTTTGCAGTACAAAAAATAGTCAGTGTTGCCAAGTTATTCGTGATTTTGACGTGTTTGCATAGAAAGTGGCGCCCTCATTTTTTGTCAACTCTTTATGGTCAAGCTGTAAACCCCAGCACTGCGACTGAACTCTGCATAATAGCGACCATAATCTGCATACTACTCATAGATATTTTTTATACTTAATCGTAAAACATGATACATTATCTCTGCATCTTTTTACTACCTTCTTTGCGTCTTTTACACCATTTGACTACACAGGACAGGACGTCATTTCTAATAAACTCTCTCTTTCTCTTATTTCTTTAAAATACAAACTGCAGACCGCTAACGTCTGCCACCAGGCGCGTGGTTAGCCTGACTAAAGGCTGCCTGTCTGTGCGGGACTGCAGGTTGCAATATTTGTTTGCAATTACACTTCCATAGATTTTAGTTCGCTGGCGCCGAGTCAGTCAGGTAATCGGGCTTGAATACAATGTCAGCAGGGCTATCTGTGGTATGTTACCTAAATATCGTGTTCGCATTCCCGAAATTAATTTTAAGTCTAAAGAGAATGTGATGCTTTTTTTCCTTCCAGAAAACTAGTATTTTGGGAAATCTGTTATACTTACGCGATGACGTCTTTTAATATACCTAGGTAAGTATCTGCGAAGAGCAATTAATATGGTTTCACCAAAAACGTGTCAACGAAAGTTTGCGAAGCCTTAGTAATAACACTAAAGAAAGGTGTTCTCAAGGTAAAAGAATTTTGCTTTTATAAGCCAGAAAAAATTAACATATCTAAGAGGTACCTACATTTGTTGAATTGCAGAGATCACGTTACATTTTTATTTACTGTATACACTGTAGGTAGGTATTACCTAGTTAACTATCAACTGATGAGTAATTTATACATTTGGAGGATTATTAGCCAAACGCGTTGTAAAAATTGCATTTATAATGGACATACTACATTATATTGTCTTACGACTCCTGAGCCTGCTGCTGGCAATGCGTTCTATGCATTTTACCTTTTGAAAAACAATTATTTTATTAAGTGCAATATTTTAGTATCTATAGTTCCTTAATTTATAGTTTTAAGATGGTATTTGTCGTTCTAAATCAAATTAAGTACAAGGTCCTTCCCCTGTCCCTCATCACATCAACTAATGTAAGCAGGAGACAGTATTTCTATATATCATTTTTAAAGTTAGTAGTACAATTATTATTATTATGATGATGAAGCAGTAGCAGTATCAAAGTGAAAGAACGGTCTGGCGATACAAACGTGACGTGAGTCACGTGAGTGAATAGAAACAGTGTGGGAGTGTGTGTTAATCAGCACACTTGTACTATTACGTATGTATTCCGTGTCAGCACTCTTTACTGGCTGTGTGTGCGGTCACGTTTTGCTCGGCGTGTAGAAGACGCGGCGGGCGCGGCGAGTCTGCCTTCCCCCCCGCACTCCGTTTATGCCTCTCCCACGTCACGTGTTAGCGGAGACCTATTTCTGCCTCACTTTCGCCAAATAAAAAATCATCGATTGCATACACTTATTTTTTTAAGTGAAAATCAAAAACCAAAATCTTTACTGAATTAATTTAATAAAACTGCTATAACAGCAGTAGATTGATTTGTCATAAGAATTTGGGTGATATCTTTCAGTTCTGTAAATGACCACAAAATAATTTCATATCACCAACAAGTAGCGATGTTCAAGGTAAGCCCTTCCTGCATAGGAGTATAACCAAACCACAAAACACATTAACACCAAAAACTCTATTTCAATGCACAAAAATTCGACTTTAGTAATTAGTAACAAGTTATTAAAATGAAATGGAATCCAGCTATGCTAGAACTGGACTTTATTTATGGAACTGTAAGAACAATCCGTGTTAACCTCTTGACGAATGAGCGGGATTAAAGGAACCATATAACTTATATGCCCTTTTTTATCACCCTGAAGACTGTGGACCATCACACTCGCCCCTTAAGCGTTTTACAAAAACTACTCCCCCTTACAAAATAATTTCAGTATAAACATTGAAAACCACGACGGCCCTGACAAAAAACAAACTAAAAATAAAAACATGACTGCCCAGCCCAAAAACGAACTTAAATAATAAAAAAAAACAAGTGTCATTGCATCATTTTTGGGCAGTCACCTGCGGCGGTATCGGCTAAAAACATTGACGTTCATGTTAACTGTGTTTTGACAGATGTATGTAATACATTGCTACTTTTTTTTGGTAAGTTTTTATTTGTGCCAAATCGAAGTAGCAATGTACGTAATAAAAGCTGTTTTCGCAGTTTAACTGTATAACCTGACGTGCTGTCATGCGTACATTTTAGTGACAAATAATATAGTTTTAGCATAGTTATGCTCATCAAGGCCTTTCATTAGATTCAATACCCATATTGGAAACACTGGAGAAAACATTTTTTTCACTTTACAAAATGATAATGGCAATGGCAATTTTTTATGTCAAATAACAATAGTATATAAATAATATAATAATAGTTCTTAATTTTAAAATCATAGTTCCTAATGTCAATCTATCTATAAAAGAGAAAATCACACACTCACTCACTCAGTGCTAGGAGTCTCAAATTTTGCATGGGGGCTCGTTTTAGGCTCACTAAGACGGAATTTTGCGAAATTCAAACCCTAAAAACAGGGTGGCAAAGTTTGTATAAGAACGCGATTCCTTGGCCCGATTGACTTGAAATTTGGCATAAACATTCTTTCACAAAATTAATTAAACACGTGTTTCGTATTTGTTTATATTTATCCTCTAACAGGGTTAAAAAGTGGTAGAAAGCTACTTTTGGGGTGATTGACTTCGACGTCGAATTGAGACATTTGCTTTGTAATAAGGTGCAAAATTAATTTGATTTTCGGAAAACCAACATAACGTCATAGGTACTATTCAATGTACTATGTTCCTTGATTATATCATAGCACGATATTATATTATATAATATTAGTCAAATGTAACGGTTATCCTTTTAAAAAATGATTGGTCGGTAATAAAGCGCCCCCAGTTATAATCTATACTATAGTATACATATATACGGCATCACGCGTGAACGGCTGGACCGATTTCGCTAATTATTTTTTGTTGCGTTTGTGATTGTCAGAAGAAGGTTCTTTTAAAAGAAAAAAAAAATTGCGCGGAAAATTAAAAAATAAATTATTTCTTTGTCAATTTTTAAACTTTTTTAATTTAACCTTTTTTGTGAATTCAAACTTCTTTAATGCAACCTTATGGCGTTTAATATTATAACATTGACAGAATGCGTGCTGCAAATATAGTCAGAGGATGTAAAAAATGTATATCGTTTAAAACAGATGCTTCAGTCGTAAAATAATTAATTTATCGTCAAAGATATTATTATTATTAGTATTCATATTATTAATTAATTAGTCAATATTCATAGTTAAGACAGGACACCGTCTGTCGGGTTCGCTAGAGATAGTATAAAGGGATAAAAAGTATCCTATGTTTTAAAATAATCGAAGGTTTTAATCCAGGCTGCAAACTTGCTAAGCTTGCTGTAAACTGTCTGTGTGCCAAATATCCAAATCCGTTCAGCCGTTATTATAATATAATAATTATATAATTCATCTAAACATCCAAACTTTCACAATTTTATAATACAGCTTCCGCCCGCGACTTCGTCCGCGTGGATATTCGATAAAATCCTGATGACACTTTTAACCAGATAATTGTTTTAATTTCATCAAAATCCGATCAGCCGTTTTTACGTGATTTGGCGGGTCTCCACTAAGCGCGGTGCCCCTGCTTACCTTTTTCGTTTTCCGAATGATTTTCTATACACAACTTCATCCCCCTTTTCAACCCTTCGGGGATCAAATGTGTAACACAATAATAGTTAAATGATTTAATTTAATTTAATACAAATTAGTAACAGACAATTTTTTTTATGTGTTAAGAGTAGAGTAGGAGAGTAAATAGCTATTTTTTCCCCTATTAATATCTAAGGCTGGCCGCATATACATACGTTTTTCGGAATTCCGTGATGAAAAAGCGAGACTACAAATGCCAGTTCTGTCTGTCCGTGGTGACAGGTGGGATGATTATATCCCATTGATATTAATATATTTTGTAAATTATGTCACAGTAGTACCATAGGACAACTGATACTATTTTTTTTAAATATGTCCCAGTAGTCCCATAGGACAACTGATACTGATATTGAAGTCCCGCTACTCCCATTACCTTATACATACAGGGTGAAATTGAAGTCATTGGCTATCAATTAAAGTAAAAATCTAACCGCGATCAGGTTGATTTTCCGGGCGACTTGCTAAGGGTTTTTAGTCGGATAGGGCTTTTTATCGACATTCGCTCGCTTGTTATATCGAATCGCAAACTTATTTAAACTACAGGCTTTTGTAGTCTCGCTTTTTAAAAAACATTACTCTAATAACCTGTAGGGCTCGGCCCACAACTAGACCGAATCGCTTAGGGCGCATAATGTCCAATTCGCAAAATGACCAGCCAAATCTGAAAGTTAATTTTGTTTACACACACCTATATGCATAAATAATTATATAGTTTCGAAATACTAATCAAACCCTTCAATTTGATACCCATATTGATATAATTGAATAAAACTATATCAATTTATTGTCAATTAAGACTTAACACAGGTTTATCATTAATTTCTCAATTAATAAACTACAGAAAATTTTTATATTTAGTACAAAAAATGCTTACGAAAACTAGAAAATGATCAGATTTCAATTAAGCAGTTTTAAAAAAGAAACATAATTTTTACGTTTTTTTAAATGAAGCTTTGTTAGTGAACAATGTTTTTTTTGTGTTATTATCCTGGAGTTAAAACTATTTTTCATTATTTAATCTGTCAAAAATTACAGTCACCGAAGACTTTTATAATTATTATATATGTTGATTTGATTACTTATGATTTAAGTTACTTAAATTAAATAAAATTGCAAAAATAAAACTGTTTTTCAACCAACGCTTGATACAATTACTGATTAATGGTATGGCGTTATGATAAATATTGGACAGTTTCGCGAACTGGACATTGTACGAACTGGGCACTATGCAAACTGGACATTGTGCGGACTGGACGTTTTGCGAACGCTGGGCATTTTGCGAATTGGACATTATGCGCCTAAACGGGCTGAACCACTCTGGGTTTTAATGTGTATTTTTTACTACAAAGCCTGACCTGGCCAGGCCGAAATCAACAGGCTTTTGTAATCTCACATGCCAGTCAGTGCCGCGTTCCACATGCCGTCATTCGGTTTTTTTCCGTATAGTTCAGTCTAGTTCATTAATATGTTGGCACTTTTGACAGGATGTTGACTTTTATTGCAAAGGCATAAAGGTTGGTGAACTGTGAAAGGTGCGTACCGTACATATTATTGAACTCGATTGATCCTTCGAAAGCGCGGGCTGGCATTCGAAACGTACGTAGGTACAATTGATTGATTTGAAGTATTCGGGTCTCCGGGAATGCGGAAAACGAATACGGAAACCGTATACGGAAAACGTATGTGTGCGGCCAGCCTAACTCGTAGGTTTATTTTGTTTTTTTGATCTGCCTACCTGTAGTTCCTCATAAGATTTGTACTTTTAAAAGTTTTTGATTATCTAGGTACCATATTTAACATGGATTAAAATATCAACAATGATTATGTAGCTCGTCTATTCGTTAGTGGTAAGTATTTAATTTAACAAATCTTATAAGTCGGTATTCAAAATTGTAAATACTTTTTTGGTTCATGGAGGCGCTCATAACAGGCAGTTTGAGAACCACTGGCTTTTGCTTTTACAAGTTTATTAAATGTTTCGGTGTTATCATATCCGTAAGTAATAAGTATTTAAATAAAATATTATTATTATGAAATAAGTAGGTAGGTAATAAAAAAAATATAGGAAGTTAATACATGTAGGTAAGTAAGTACCTTTTTAAACGAATTAAATGTTTGAGTCAAGACAAGAAATGATAATAACGATTTCTTGACAGAATACTTATACTTATAGGTACCGAAAGTAGTAAATAAGTAATTGGTTGAGTCTAATGATATAAAAAAAGTTCTTGGTTGATTTGATTTAATCAAGTAACCAAATACTAGTGATACTTACTTGTCATATTTGACAACATTTCCAGTCTCCTCCCAGTAATGTCGAGTTTCCATATTTAGGTTTTGTCACATTAAAAATAACAGTACACTGAGAAATAATAGAGTAAACAAAATTATCTTTTCACATTTACCCAGACAAGCCGGGTTTAGAATGGCACTGATTACAAGATCTTAGGTTAGGCTTTTAGGTAATATCTTTATAATTCATTTTCAGCACAAAAACACAATTTTTATAATTTGTTATCCTGTTTATCTGCATGTGGCAAGAACCTAGTGGCGCGAACGTTATCAACGCAGGAGGTTCACGTTCGCAGCCGTTCCGACAAGACGAGTCCGACGACTGACTGACTGACTGTGAGTGAGTGAGTGAACTGCCGGGCCGATGACTGAACAACATGAACGCGAGCTGAGTGAACTACTGAGCGTGAGCGAAAGAAACCTTGCGAAGCAGCAAAGGATGCCGAACGATGAGCGACTGCGATGCGAAATCACGAAACGCGAATGCCGAATGGAATGGAATGAGGATCAGCGTCAGCGACACGACACGACAGGTTTGAATCCATACATACCGGCTGTACACTCTAGCCTAGACAGACACCACGAGACAGGCCACTCGTGCGTACTCTCGTATGAGTGCACTCGGAGAGAGTGTACAGACGCCATTAGGCGAACCCAGGGGTTCAATCTTAGCACAAATAAACGGGTCTACTAGTTAAAGGCGAAAAAATTTGAAGGCTATCGACGTACAAAGTATTGGAACAAATAGAGTGTTTTTTAATTTGGAAGCATTATATTCAACAACTTCCTACATGAGAGCAGAAGCCGCTTACACACATAAAAGTAGAAACCCCGCGCACCCCTCACGATTGCTCTAAACGTAGACGTGCCCGTTGGCCGACTGTTAGAATTATACTACGCGTTCACTTCGTGATTGCCGTCGACGACCGTTATTACGTCACAGCTAACGGTACTGTAGACAAAAAGTAATCATGTTTTTCAACTGTTTTTCATTTTTTTCTTGTTCAAAGAGTATCATTAATTATATAACAATTTAGGCTGTCTGGAATATACTAACGCAACGCAAGCGTGTACATTAAATGATAAAGGGCCTAGTATGAGTTGTGTTTTCACTTTTTGCATAATTAACTATCGGATATACTGCTCATTCATAGTCATGAATGAGTGAAAGAGCAAAAACGATAGTTAACTAGGTATTCGAAAAGTGAAAACACAATTCGTACTAGGCCTTCCGAGCGTTTAGCAAAGTTGGTCGTGGCTTTAAACTCGTGGACGCTTGCCAAGCCTTGGCAAGTGCGAAAATCGGGCTTTATAATGCGATTAATTTTAGTGTAAAACAGAAGTGACCAAATTCAGAGCGCTTGTGTACAAAAAAGGTACAAAACGACGTATTTTAATCTGTAACAAAAAAAAAGATGCCATACATTCTCGAGTGAAGTTGTAGCGAGCGGATCACTGTTAAACCTTTTGAGCGCCACGGTCTTCTATAAAAGACAAACATTTCCGTGCCCTCCACGCCACGACTTTATTAAAACTAATATTCTAATATTATAAATACAGTCTTCTATAAAAATACGTTTTTTTTTTTTATAGAAGACCGTGGCGCTCAAAAGGTTAATCGCTTTGTTGTATAGGATATAAGTTTATTTTCCTTTAATGAAACTAAACGCAGTTGACAAGTGGCATGCATGACACTTGACTTGACTTGATAGTAATCTGTCATCAAATTCGTAGCGTTTCGTTTTTCAGTCAGATAGAGGCGTGCATTATTTTGTGATATTTACTGTAAAATACAGTGGTAATTGTTCAAAATGTTAGCTATAATCAATCGGATCCTTGATTGGATTAAAAGCTTGTTCTGGAAGGAAGAAATGGAACTTACTTTGGTCGGATTGCAGTACTCTGGAAAAACAACTTTTGTTAACGTCATTGCCGTTAGTATCTTGAGAAAACTTATAATTTGTGCTTTGAGAATGCTTTTACCAACATTTAAGCCATAAACTTAGGTATCATTGTAGACTTTACCTGTGTAATCATTAATAAATTCGTATTCACTTGAATATTCAGCACTTAATCAACATGTAACATAGCAAATCTTAAAACAGCTTTATGGTCTAAATGAATAAGTATTATTCATTGTTTCCATTGTTAAGTAACGAAAGGTTTCAAAAATAATTTTGTACCAAATATTGACAATCCAAAATACTAAGTAATGCACTAGGTTTTGAAATTAACCAAATTACATTATTCATCAATGACTTTCAGTGGGTATAAATCATTGCTATGATTTAAAGATACTTTTGCTAGACTAGTGTAAGGTTTTAGTCAAACCATAATGAAAATATTGTATTTCCTCTTTTGAAATAGCTCTTATCCTCCTAAATATTTTACACAATACCTTTTTTTCCAATATTGCTGTTTTGAAACCTAACTGAATACCTATAATTAATTTACACTAACTACTTTTAACAACCTTTTACCTTGTATTGACATTAATATGATGGTATTCATTTATCACTCTTTATATTTGAGGTGAACCTATAAAAAAATTACATCTCTTCTAAAACCACAGAGGTAGGTATCTGACATAAATTATAGTTCATATTATAATAATAATAGGTAATAGTAACAAATGAATAAATAGAGGTACTGAACTAAATAAGAGGTATTTAACAATAAATTCAATATAATTTTACAGTTAATTACAGTTGATGGTATGTACTTGTTTACCAGTTGCCATCTCAATGTCATAGTGTATTGATATCAGTAATAAGGGGTCATTGACTGTTTTATCTTATCCAAGTGCCTATCGCCTCATAACAATTTTAAAGCTGTCTTCATATTCATCTTTGAAGCTAACTAAATATATTCTTATATGCTTTACTTTCACCATTATGATGTTTTGGGGCTCGTCTCACTAAACATATTCCGAAAAACTTACATCTACTTCTTAATTCCTAACCAAAAATGTTGATGCTATCTTATAACTTATAATGAATTACAATAACTTGCTAGGATTATTGACCGAGTGAGCGTGAAGCGGGAGCTAAGCGGCTCCGTTTTAGCTTGGGCAAACATGCTTTCGTATGTCCAGCTTTCCGTCTGTTCTCCTCTACAAGTCACATAAACGATTTTCGTGAAATTTCTTGAGCAGGTTATATAATTGTTTATAATGTATTTGTTAATTGGTTTTTCGAAAATATAATGGCATCAAAAATTGATCAAAAATGGTGCTAGAGCCACTAGCTAGTAGATAATAAGTGTCATATAGTCTTTTCAAACAATAAGTAGTAAACTAAGTGATAACAATAAATATAATGCAACTACTATGTATCATTTAGGAACAAACAAACTATAACATATTTTGTAAAATAATCACTGTAACAAATACTGTAATAAAATGAAACTTATCAACTAATTCAAGGTTGAACTATCGAAGTTTGATAAACAATAAGCTTTATTTATTTCAACATGTTTGTTTACAGTCTGGTCAATTTAGTGAAGATATGATTCCCACAGTTGGTTTCAATATGAGAAAAATCACAAAAGGAAATGTCACAATCAAGGTAAGATTCAAATACATCTTGATCAGCATTTATATGATGAACTACTCTAGCTAGATAGTGAAATATTTTCTATTATTAAATTTAGATTTCTCGCATTCATAATGCTGTTTTTATATTAAGATAAATATTATTAGAAAAAATTTACTCACCCGTAGCCCGTCTGAAGTGCTACGGGTGAGTCCATTTTTCTAATATTATTTCTATGTTAATAATCATATTTATTTTAGTTAATAAAATTCAAAACTCATTTATTCAGTCTAGGCTGTTACAAGCACTTGTGAATGTCAAAGAAGCTACGCCATCGGTTCGCAAACCCTTCTTCCTATACCTATCTATACCAATACATAACATTATAGTTTTTATAAATAAACTTTTGTTGTATCAAATATTAACTTGTGTAACATTGTTTATTTAATTCTGAATGAGTAATTCTGTTTTTTAGGTTTGGGATATCGGTGGCCAACCCAGATTCCGATCCATGTGGGAGAGGTATTGCCGAGGTGTCAATGCTATTGTGTAAGTTGTTATCCTTTTTAATTTTTAACCAACTAAAAGAAGGAAGATGATGATAACCATCAAATTGACGGTTTTTTTTTGTATGTTTTACCATAACTTCACCGGTTGTTAACTGATTTTTTTTTTATCTGAAAAACATAGTTCCCATGGTGGTCCCATAAAAAAATTACAGTGATTTGGCTAGTAGTTCATAATCCTGAAAAGTGACAATTATTTTTAAATTTTCTTTTAAACCTTTACTAGTTTTATTTAGACTTCTTAGTAGTTTCATGGTTATAACTAGAGTTGGCAGATGGCTGGGTGTGGGTTTGTGACCCTCTTCGTCGATAGCCATATCGTTGCTCTACGCAAGTACATTCGCTGCATCGCTGCTCGTTGCACTATACAGATTGTAAGTGGTAATGGTATCCGGTTGTTGCAGTTACATGGTGGACGCGGCGGACCAAGACAAGATCGAGGCGTCCCGCAACGAGCTTCACAGCCTCCTGGAGAAGCAGCAGCTCACCGGCATCCCGGTGCTCGTGCTGGGCAACAAGCGCGACCTGCCCCACGCCCTCGACGAGCACGGCTTAATCGAACGGATGTGAGTACTAAGTTTTATTAAGGTTCTACACTAGAGAAGCAGCAGCTCACCGGCATCCCGGTGCTCGTGCTGGGCAACAAGCGCGACCTGCCCCACGCCCTCGACGAGCACGGCTTAATCGAACGGATGTGAGTACTATGTTTTATTAAGGTTCTGCACTAGAGAAGCAGCAGCTCACCGGCATTCCGGTGCTCGTGCTAGGCATCAAGCGCGACCTGCCCCACGCCCTCGGCGAGCACGGCGTACTGAGTTTTATACCTTCTTTTAGCAACGCGACATAACTGTGTATTTTGTAAAAGTGTTAAGTGTTAAATTATGTATTCTGCGTTTAGATTGTTAAAGTTTTCAGTACTTATATTCTTATTAGATTTTGTTATTAAGTTTTAGTCTATATTGTAAGTTTGTGACATTTGCTTACTTTCTTATCAGACTTTATGTTAATAAGTTACTTTCTTGTTAGAATATTGTTTTAGCATAGGGAATAGTTTTTTTGATAGAAATTTAAGTATAAAAATAATGGCGATGGGGCAATATTTCAATGAAAGCCCCTGATAGTTTTTTTGTAAATAAAGATAGAAATAACTTTTGTTAGATAGATCTAAGTTAGTTTGTCTATAGAAAGTAAGTTATAGTTAAATTTCACCGTTATTTTTTAAGAAGTTAGTTCGTGTTTAAGTGAAAAATAACTCTGATTAGTCAGTGCGCGAAATAATGCGTTTAGTGTTACGAACCGTGAGTGAATATTGGTCGGTTAGGTACATCGAATTATTAGTAAAAATAATTCTTATTATTTTTGTAAGACCTATCCAATGACACCCTATGCTATGAGATTGATGAGAAAAAAGATTTTCATCCTCACTTTACATGTAGGTAAAATCTCGAAAATATTTTTCGAGATTTTATTCTACCACTTTTTCGGCATAATTGATAAACACATTCATTCTAAATTAAAACTCTCTAGTACTAAGGCTCTAGACAGACGGACTGCAATTCAACTGCAATCCGACTGCCAAATTGCAGTTCCGATGCAGTTTGATAGTATTTGTAACTATTGCAGTCGTGTCAACTGCATTCAAACTGCACCTGAACTGCAATTTGCGGTTGGATTGCAGTTGAAATGCGGTCCGTCTGTCTAGAGCCTTAGGGCATAAAGGCGATCTCAAGGTCAACATGTATATAGTCTGAGGTGCCGTCGTGTGTACAGTAAAAATAAGGTAAAAAACTAAAAATGTTGATGCGAATTGTTCCAGGAACCTATCTGCTATTCAAGACCGAGAGATCTGTTGTTACTCAATCTCATGCAAGGAGAAAGACAACATCGACATAACGCTACAGTGGCTCATCCAGCACAGTAAGGCGGGTAGCGCGCGTTAATCCGCCTCGCAAGCACACGCATGAGGCGTCTCGCATGGCGTAGTCCCGCTGACACTTGACCAAAATGAAAAAAAAAAAATTGGAAAGAAGTTAGACTTTTGTTGAAACCTCGTTCTGGCATTCTTCGTAATGATAGCAGTCGTGACTTTACTATTTATATCATGCTAAGTACGCTTCGAAGATTTTAGATAGATAACTTTAACTTAAAAAAATTGCTGCAAAGGCAATTCCTTTTTATGACAGGTTCACTTGTTGCTGTTTCAGTTACTTATGATAAAATATTTTCTCATTAACGCTATGCTTCAACTGTTAAACATTTTCTTTCAGTTTCATTATCTCTTATGCCTATGCAGATAGAGTTCAAAGTTTAAATGGTGATAAGCAAAAGACACCATCGTCAAAAATATATTGAATGAAAATGCAATTTGTTACTCGAAATAATAAAAAAATACGTATACCAAGGTGTCAAAAACTAATTACTCGGTCTTTTCTCATTGAAGTATACAGACAGATTGGTAGAGTGATATTTTAGTCTAGGCATAAATTACCATGCTATTTACACAGTTATACAATCCATACAGTTGGGTAAAGGAATGTACTTGCGCAGAGCAACGGAAGGGATTTTGCGGGGGGATGGGCGGCGCGGATCGCGGATTCGCGGTCCCCAAACGCGCTTAGTTTGCGCACTCGAACGCTGAGGGCCGACTCGACGCGACCGTGTAAAACGCTACTTCGCGTGATTCTTTGGGCGGGCTACAGTTACCTCCGGCTGACTTTATTGACTACCTACTGTAATGAACTAGAAAACCATTTTAGGTAGAATTTCTGTTCGGTTGTTGAAATCAATATTTTGGAGAAATTATTTAACGTAATAAGTAAAATAGAATTCTCATGTTTCCCTAAAACTTTTATGATAAAGAATGTTCATCCGAAAGCAAATAAATAACATAATTAAATTTAATAATTATAGAAAACTGAAAAAACCTTCAAATAAAGTGTCACGTAAACGTCTGGAATTGCAACACATGTAAGTGTAATTAGGTACATAGGCATTTGTAAATAAATGATTACATAATAATCACATTTTCTTTTTCTTTTTTGACAACCCTTGCACATTTGCGACTGATAACGTAAGTACCCACGTAAGTAGACGGGCGGCGGCACGCGGCGGTGTCGTCAGACATCAAAGGCGATTACCATCTGTATGGATTGTAAAACTGTGCTATTTCTAAATCTACTTACAAAATTAAGGAGGAAATTACTACTATTTGAGCAGTTAGTAAAATACTTTGATAGAAATGTACGACAACTTTTAGCTTTACCACTCATAAGGTTAAAATCGCACGCCGCTGCGCCGTTACTAACATACGCGTGTGTTCGTGAAGGGGCGATACGCGCGCACAAATTATTTCTGCAAAGTGGTAAAGCACGTGAGTTGCCGATCGTACGTAAAACTATCCTGTAACTTTAATTGGACTTCTTTCATTAACGTTTACTTTGCTTTTTAAATAAAATAGTCGGAACTACGCCTTGCAAGATTCGCCTAATTGGGCAATCGACTGAAACGATAATTTTTCACATACGGATTACTGAAATGTATAAAAAAGATTAATTTATAAAGCCTAACAAGTCCTAAGTATTCGGATCAAAGATAGGATATAGTCATTCTTAGGGATATGTTCTAGATTAAATTTATAAGTGGTTGATAATAAGTATCATTTCATTTATGGACTTTAAAGGAATTGGTTTATATATTTACCAATTGAGAGCTCAAATCATGGGAAGTGTTATCCGCATGTGAAAATTTAAATCTATTCTGTCGTAAGCAAAATAATAGATCGAGTTAAAGTGCACTCTCACAGCGAATGTGGTAAAACATTTCTTCAACTGTTAATCTGGTGACAATATAATACTGATTTAACTTTTTAAACATTGTAAACACTGTAATGTGCAAACGCAATTTAAATACGCACTGTTAAAAGAAAACTTTTTTAATAGTAATTATCAAAAACCACCTGCATATACTCGCGAACTATGGCCACGGCTCGCAAACGGGTCTGTGGGGACGCGAGTCGGCAGTAAACAGTTGCTACGGCGAGCAATTAAATATTAGTGGACAAGCAAGAGGCTGAAATATTTCATTGACTTACCACGTCGAAGTAAATGTTACCACATTCGAAATGTACACAAATATCCAAAGTACAGCGACTATTAAATAAATGCATAAAGAACAGTCACATATCAATTGCACTTCTTTTTCCAGGGTGGATAAATAGTACAGTCGGCAGCACATGAGTTCTGTCAAAAAATCTCCAATTAATTTTGAACCTTAATGTCTTTGCATTAAGTTTAAACTTGATTATCCTGTTATGGTAGCCCAGCTTGCCGTTGACTGTACATACTTCATTCTATTTAATAGTGACTTTATTTTGGATACACTACATTATACTATTATTAGAATATTTAGATTTCCTGATAATATTAGCGTTATATTATAAATAATTATACTTATCTCATATTGTTAGCTAAAAATTAAGTTATATGAAAATATACCTTGTGTGGGACAATTTCTGCTTTAAAACTTATGTTTGAATTAATTTAATTATTATTTGTTACGTATATCACCTTTTTTATAAATAGAAGTGGCTTCAAACCTTCATCACTTCACGATATTGTACTTTGGTAAGTATTTTTATTACATTGTTTATTTTGTATTGGAAATGTAAGAGATACACGTTACATAGATTACATAATAAAGTAACTTCTATCGTTTTTGTAGGTACATTAGGTCCTTACCTATGAAATTGTATGAAGAGTTTTTAACAAATTACATACTCCATATTAGCGTTTTCATAATTTATTTGACAACCGTGAACGCTATTGTAACAAAACTTTTATTAACAAATGTTTGAACATTAAGCTAACTTAAGCAACATAACTTAAGCGAAAAAAATAAGTTTCGGCTAAGTTACATTACAACGGATAAAGTGGTAATTTTCGCTAACAAAAAAAAACTTTCAAGGTATTTTTTAAATGCTGAGAAAACAAAATTAATTGACTTTAATGATGCTGATAGTTCACGGCTATGGTCATAATTTGATGTGATATCCAACAACTGATAAATATTTTAAATCACAAATGTTATGAGGTTCTCTGTGTGTGAGAAAAAAACACCAATTTCATAGTTAAGGACCTAATACCTTTCACAGGATTTGAATCTATGTATACTTAATGTATAAAGGCACTCATTGGTGATCCCAATCTGTAAATATTTACGTGTCAAGCAAAGTTAAACTCGAGCAGAGAATATTGCCAAAAAAGCAGAGTTATAGGTATGAAATTTATGTATTAGCAAACATCATGAAGAAGGATTATGAATCTATGTATAATGTATAATTAGGCACTCATTGGTGATCCCAATCTGAATTTATTTTACGTGTCAAGTAAAGTTAGACTGGAGCAGAGAATATTATCAAAAAGCAGAGTTATAGGTACGAAATTGAAATACAGGGTGGATTTTTTTAAGTGAACCTGGATGGAAAGTAATTACTCTAAATAAAGTAGATAGGAGTTTTTGCTTAAAGAAGACATTCCTATATCTATTATCGCTTGCCTTATCCAGGAACCGAACCAACACTAATTAAAAAAATAATCCTGTATTATTATACCAATTGATAAGAGTAAATTATAAGAATCATATTGTTCTAACAAACATGGTATCTGATTGATAGATTTCATGATCTTCCTTTAATTTAAAATAGTATGTTTCTTAGAGAGATTTAATTCTTATTATGAACCCTATCGGTTAGTAGGTACACACGACAGCACGTCAGGTTACACAGTTAAATTGCGAAAATAGCTTTTATTATGTAGAGAATAAAGGCAGTCTCAAGGTCAACATGTATAGTCTCAGGTGCCGTCGTGTGTACCATAAAAATACAGTGTGCATTTTTTTTCTTAGTGTCGGTTCGATTCCCGTCTATGGCAAGCGTATTCAGAAAATCCTTGAAAGCCGTTGTTCCTTAAAAAAATAATGGTTTTTCTCCTTTAAGCAAAAGCTCTTAATTAGGTATCTCTTTTATTTAGAGTACTTTCCCTTCAGGTTCACTTAAAAAAGTCCACCCTGTATACCCGCGTAGACTGCACATTGTTTATAAAACTTGTAATATAATAATAATGTATCAACATCAATACAAAGCAAATTATACTTTGCGAAAGTGACTCCACGCTGCTTATAAAGAAATATTTAATCTTTAATAATAATAAGAGCCATGGTCGGTAAAGTATCTTCGATTTGTATTGCCAACATATGTATTGATAAAACAAAATAGGTCCTTATGTGCCATGGGCAACAGTGTCGGTTTACCACCCCTAAGGTTAAAATCGCTTGCACGTCGCGCCGTCACTATCATACGTTTAATTCGTGCAGGGTAGATACGTATGCACCCGAATTTTGTTGCCAACTGGCAAAGCGTCGCTGTTGCCCATAGTACTGACAAGCGGCAGGCGCTTGTGAAACTGTAATAATGGATGTTCCAGTGTTTTTGTAGTATTATATCATTAGTTTATTTATACACGCACTGAAGAGTGCGAATTTCTCATACAATATTTTCTTATATCACTCATATAGTTAAAAAAAAGAACAATTTATTTACTTATTCAATTGATCACGGGATTAGTTTAAAACACGTGTAGGTGTTGTGATAACGTTTATGTCAGTAGCAAAGGTTATACCAAACTGTAAAAATGTCTGCAATCGATTTTAAACCTTAACGTGTTTGAAGCTAAGATTGAAGATACATACCAAAAACTAATATTTGTTTATTGCCGTTATAAAATTTCTATTCCCAACGAATACTAAATTTATTAAAATATACTAAAAATTATACAAGGTGTTACAAAAGTACCCCTAATGCCGAATATGGTAGATAGGGACCATCAAACTGAACAACTTTTACTATTGGACCAACTCTGAAATCGCGAAAAAAATCAGCTGATTCATACATTTTGATATTTTCGTAATTAAATTTTGTATGAAACAGCTGATTTTTTTTTCGCGATTTCAAAGTTGGTCCCATAGCAAAAGTTGTTCAGTTTGATGGTCCCTATCTACCATATTTGGCATTAGGGGTACTTTTGTAACACCTTGTATACCTATAAAAAAAAATTTGGTACTCGTTGGGAATATAATTTTTATAACGGTAATAAACAAATACCATTTGGTATTAGTTTTTGGTGTTAGAAAGGAATAGATCAGATTGAAATCGATTGAAGTGATGTTTAGCTAACTCAAGGAGCTACTGACTGTACTTACCTGCATCACAGAAAATAAGCTATCTTTTACTTATTCCATAAAAACAAAAAGATAGCATGCGTTTTGTATTCGTAATTTTATCATTGTTACCCGTTAAAATAGCTAATTTTATGCGTTAGCATCATTGTAGTCTGTGCTGAATTTTCAGCTTAGCCGTTTTTTTAGCACACTATTGAGCCCCTCGGCCGACACTAGTCGACATTGTCTTCTATTTTTCTTTGGTGATCGTAAAAGACGTTTGAGAAATCAAGTTTGGTAAAGCTTGTGCTATTTGTAAAGGCACCCTTAGGAAAAACTCTTTATGTCCTTGGTGAGGCATGCTATTTTAATTAATACTAACTAACAGCCTTTTAGAATAGCGTCTGCTTTACTGACAATGTTTTATTTTATACGGTGCGTTTATGGCTGTAATATATTCTTTTTCTAAGAAAACAAATCAATATAGTAAAAAAAAAAATTAAATCGTAACTTTGTATTTTTATTATTTATGTATTCGTAAGGATCTCATGGATTTTAGCTGGCAACATTGGAAAAAAAAATTGGATGAGTGGAAAACCACGTGGTGTCAGATCACTTCATAAATTTCGGCTTCCACTTTTAGCTTATAGCCCAGTTGACAGGTACACACTACAGCACGTCAGGTTATACAGTAAATAAAGGCGGTCTCAAGGTCAACATGTATAGTCTGAGGTGCCGTCGTGTGTACAAGAAAAAGGATACTCCCCGGTATTCCCAATTTAATGAAAGGCGAGTCTCCTTTTTCTTAATATCTAAAAAAGGAAAATAATTATGGTTTCTGCAGCCACATTTTTACAATTCATATTGAAAATTCAATGTGGATAACGGAACATTTTTCAATTGTTGTTTCCGTAGTGTTTCCATATCAAAAATACTCGTAATCTCAAGACCAAATTCAATCGTATGCAAGTTAAACATTTTTTCTATGGCGAGTGCCGGTTCTTCTCCTATTTCATAGGTCAATGGACAGTTAAAAAATACTTCGGAAATTTTGGAAAAAAGCTGTCTTTGGCGCGGCTTTATGCCTGTTTACTAAATATTTATTAAAATAAAAAAATATTTGTCTAAATAATGAACTCTAAACAATGATAGCCCAGACGTTTTGGTAAAAAAAAAATTTTCACGTCTTCCTTACGTATGGTAGCCCCCTGCTAAAATATTTTTTATGCTTTACCTGGCTTTGGGGTGGCAAGACATATGAAGATTGTAGCTTCAATGGTTTAGCTGCTAGAGCTGTGATGTGACAGACGACGGACGAACAGACGGACATATAAGTGACAGCAATAGGGTTCCGTTTGGCCCCTTCGGGTATGGAACCCTAAAAAAGAATATTTTACACTCACGCACACGAACAGCGCTAGATTGACAAATTTTCTCAAATTATTTAATAATTGACGAAAATGTAATCCGGTGGTAACCTGAAAACCTGGCGACTGTACTGTGTAGGTACCTAGTTACATGCAACTTCACTGTAAAAAAATTAGACTCACAACTAAGGACATTTTATTATTAAATTATAGTACCTATACAAAATAACGTGACAGTGACAATTAATTTTTATATCATAGTAAAAATAATCTCAGTTTTTTTTAAATAATTAATAATTTCTTCAATTTTACTTACTAAATATCACATTCTTTATCGCACTAATGACGACATAAGGGTCGTCCATTAATCTTAATGCGAGGCCCGAAATGGGGGGGAGAGGGGGTCGAAAAAAAAAGTATTAAAAAGTTGCTAAAAAAACATCACGTGATTAATGGACGACTTCATAGGAGATACATTGTGAAAGAGACTTTGACATACATATCAATAGTTAATTATTTCTATTATATCGCCAATTTATATTATTCCTGTGATTATTCTTCTTTTTTCACGAATCTATCGTCTGCTGTACAGATTTTTCATGTGTGTAGGTAATCAAATCACACATGAAAAATCTGTCTGTACAGTCGATAGCAAAATTCACAATTTAAAAAATATATAACTTAATCTAATTAAAGCATAAAGTTGCGACTACCTATTCAGTTAGCCGCAACTTTATCTATAATATTAAAGACTACCTAGTTAGGGCTCCTATAGCCTATACTTATATTCTTAAACAGCAATAAAATAAGGATGAGGGCACCACTTTGAGGTATATAGGGCCCTTAAATCTAAATAAAAATACAGGGTGGATATAAAAGACGGTAGTTGGAGGGAAAGTGCCCTAAATAATGATGGCAAATTTTACTTTCAACTAAACCACCATTTTTTATTTTTCTTGGGTGTGCCTTTAATTTCAGACACCATGTTATTTAAAAGAATTTTAACATTTTAACTAAACTACCATTTTTTATCCTTCTTGGGTGTGCCTTTAATTTGTGATACCATGTTATTTAAAAGAATTTTAACAACATTATTTGAACTAAACTACCATTTTTTATCTTTCTTGGGTCTGAATTTAGATTTTTCGCATTCACAATGCTATTTTTATATTAAGATAAATAATATTAGAAAAAATACTAGAAAAAATCGACTCACCCGTAGCACCTCAGACGGGACTCGAACCCGCACCCTTGGGATTCCGGCCCAATGCACTGACCAATTATGCTACCGAGTCGCTAGTGGGAGCGGCGAAATTTTCTAGTACTTTTAACTTCTTCGCTGCAAGTCAGCGCAATTTCATCAATGTGAGGAAATACCCCCACATTCGAAAGAAACATCTTTCCAGATGTTTTGACAATCGATAAAGATGAAACAGCAGTATAACTTTTTTTTTAAATTTAGATTTTTCGCATTCACAATGCTATTTTTATATTAAGATAAATAATATTAGAAAAAATACTAGAAAAAATCGACTCACCCGTAGCACCTCAGACGGGACTCGAACCCGCACCCTTGGGATTCTGGCCCAATGCACTGACCAATTATGCTACCGAGTCGCTAGTGGGAGCGGCGAAATTTTCTAGTACTTTTAACTTCTTCGCTGCAAGTCAGCGCAATTTCATCAATGTGAGGAAATACCCCCACATTCGAAAGAAACATCTTTCCAGATGTTTTGACAATCGATAAAGATGAAACAGCTGTATAACTTTTTTTTAAATTTAGATTTTTCGCATTCACAATGCTATTTTTATATTAAGATAAATAATATTAGAAAAAATACTAGAAAAAATCGACTCACCCGTAGCACCTCAGACGGGACTCGAACCCGCACCCTTGGGATTCCGGCCCAATGCACTGACCAATTATGCTACCGAGTCGCTAGTGGGAGCGGCGAAATTTTCTAGTACTTTTTCTAATATTATTTATCTTAATATAAAAATAGCATTGTGAATGCGAAAAATCTAAATTAAAAAAAAAAGTTATACAGCTGTTTCATCTTTATCGATTGTCAAAACATCTGGAAAGATGTTTCTTTCGAATGTGGGGGTATTTCCTCACATTGATGAAATTGCGCTGACTTGCAGCGAAGAAGTTAAAAGTACTAGAAAATTTCGCCGCTCCCACTAGCGACTCGGTAGCATAATTGGTCAGTGCATTGGGCCGGAATCCCAAGGGTGCGGGTTCGAGTCCCGTCTGAGGTGCTACGGGTGAGTCGATTTTTTCTAGTATTTTTTCTAATATTATTTTTTCTTGGGTCTGCCTTTAAAAGGAATTGACCCTATCGATTGGTATCATAAAAGTACAGGTTTTTTTTGTCAGATTTTAGCCCGTTCGATTCCCGGCTGAGACAAGCGATTTATCAAAAATATTTGAATACAGTTTTACCTCTTTTTAAAAATAAATTAATGTTTCTTTTCTGTAAAATTTTCCATCATCAATATTTAGGGTACTCTCCGTCTTTTATTTCCACCCTGGGGCCCTACCGGCTAACTTTTCGAACTTCGGCGGGTCTGCCGAGCTTCAACTTAAAACATAAATCTAAGTAAGGAGTTTCGTATTGTACTATTTTGCCGAAGTTATTTAGAAGATATCGATGTTCGTGTGGCATCATGAATTGGGGTTCGCCATTTTGGCCCGATTGGGGCTCGATTTATCTGCTTTAATTTGAAGCCCGGAAGACTTTCCGAAGTTCGATGCGTTAGCCGGTAGGGCCCCTGTATAGTGCGGGCGTACCTAACGCACAATGATGTGATGAATGCAAGTACTGTTGTGATACTAAAATAAAATAATAGTGGATACGTTGTCATTTGATGTTAACCAAACTTTATCTTAATTAACTAAAAAAACTTTGTAGCACTCACAGGCTCATTATAACCTTTAGGGGTATGATATATGATAAAAAAATTCTAAATTGCTAAATTAATTATATAATGCATATTTGTCATTTAAATGCCTAAAACGGGGTTTCCTGCACGTTTCTCATTGGTGATGATGATGACGGAAAACTACGCATAGGTACCCGGTTTCTGAGGTACTTAATTAGTCCGGTGAACAGTGAGCTTCCCATACAAACGCAATATGATTTGCAATTTGAGCTTATTTAAACTCAACTCTTCTTGTGTATTTTTCCTTCTTATCTTTACGCTTTTGTATGAAAAAAATGTAATTGGCATTAATTGAATAATTTTGAATTGGGTTAGTATTTTTTTTTTATCAAATTGAACCCTAGACAAATACTGTCTTAATCTGAATAACATCACAAGAAGAGTTAATTATGCTCAAATTGCAAATAATTTTAGTGTTTCATTTGTATGGGAAGCTCACTGTTCGCCGGACTCTTAATAGGAGGTTATCGGAAGTTTATCTGTTCGATAAAGGGTACACGTCATTGTAAGAGAATATGTACCCTTATCGAACAGATAAAATGTTCCGCGAAACATATTTTGTGTAGGTTGGTGAAAAACGCGTTTTTCACCAACTAAACTCCTCTAAACTACTACGTAAGAATATTTTTTTTTAAATTGGCCACAAGAACCATGATGAAGACGGTTAGAGAATATTATTTGTCGAATTTGTAGAAAAATAAATTTAAAAATCGATTAGGCTTATTGGCGCGTGCATGTCGGATATCGCAGAATCCTGAGAAACTGTGAGAGATGAATTATCTGTTTTGGTTTCTTCCACTTTAAGCGGTGCGTTGGCACTCATCTCTAAGCGTGTTACCCTATCTTGAAGATCAGCAACAGCTGAAGTCAGCCTGTCTATTTTACTGATCAAATTATTTATAACCTTCGCCGTATCGTCGTTAGGCACAGAAACCGATTTATTCAGCTTGTTTGCAACAGTCGATGAAGGTTTCGCATTAGCACTAGCACCATCTGTGACATCAGCTCCTTGAGGATTTTGTTTTTGGTAAAATTCAGATGCCTTGAACTTATTGAATTCGGTTGGAGTCAGTAAAGCAGCTACCACCGCGTCAACGTCATTTGTTTCTATGCTTTTGAGAACTCTGCCGAGTTTATCCAAGTATATCTTTTGCACAGTGGGTTTTAAACCTTCAATCAAGTTATTATCTTCATGCCAGAAGTACCGAATATTCTTTTCTTCTATAGCATCGTAAAATTCTTTTACCATCGTATGGAATAGCGTACTTAGTTTTGTCTGCCAATATTTGTCGTCGTTTTCAGAGATTTTCCACAAAAACAATGTTTTGATGTAGTAACTTGCAATCGCTTTCATTTCAAGAGCATCGCGTAATTTCTTTAGCTTTAAAGAAAAAATATAAAATACAATTTTATACTAGACAATTTAATGACGACACAAAATCACAACTTGTTCGAAACAAAAATCTATTTTTTCTGTAGGTATGCGTTAATCACAAACGAAACGAAGCCAGTAGTCGTCGGTAGCCTGTGCCGAGGTCGTGCTTGTGTTGTGTTGTATAGGGTTGCTAGGTCCAAAAACACAAAAGCCTGACTCGGCCCTTAATTTAGCCGGTCATTTTACCCTAAAAGCCGGATATACCTTTTTAAGCCGGACATATGTTCCAAAAGCCGGACAATATTTGCAAACAACGGGCAGTCGTGTCGTGGCATTACTTGCGACTCGCGCGGCAGCCACACAAAAAGCCTATCAAAAGCCGGACGCAGTCAAATTTGGCCGGACAAGAAGTCAAAATGCCAAACATTTCCGGCTTAATCCGGACACCTGGCAACCCTAGTTGTGGATAATGGATAGTTCGGACGAAGAAATGTTCTTGTTTACATCAATCGACGCAGTTTGATAGAAAATGTTGAATAGAAGGCGAATTATTGCGATTCGATTCGATTCGCCTCGGCGAGTGTAGTGGACACCAGGCTTTTACCTACCTAAGTACTTTACATAAATATTGTGTTAACTAGTAAGCTTACCAATCGTATAGTTGTTTTCAGCTGTTGACGATTTTTCATCATATCTTTTTCGAAGACTTGGAACGAGAGTCGCCAGCACCGACTTTTCTGAGTATGATGATTTTTCAAGGCTTTATTTGGTTTGGGTACTACATACCAATCTTTCACTTGATTATCTGCGACAGTTTTAATATTTCTGTAGACAATAACAAGAAAGCGATATTAAAATGAAAGGAGAACCGGCACTCTGCATAGAAAAAAATGCCTAACTTGTATATGATTGATTTGGTCTTAAAATATAGCTAATAGTATTTGCTACATGGATCAAGTTCTGTCTTATTTCTAGCACATGTAAAAAAGGGTATTTCATTACGAATATTTTTTGATATAGAAACACTTCGGAAACAACGAGTCAGTAAAAGCGAGCCTGCATAAAGCATAATTCTTTTCCTTTTTCGAAATTAGAAAAACTAAATGTCAATTTGACATCCGATTTGGCATTGATCTGCCATTTGGTTGATAGATACTATACTACAGACTAATAGGTGTAAAGTACAGCAGATTATGAATAACAGATTAAAAAAATTAAAAAGTATACAAATTTGGCATAAAATGACGGGTCTCCTTTATTTGGTTAATAAGAGATTGCTATCATTAAGGGAGTAGCCGATAATAGCTGAATAATCTCACTATTGTGTTCAAATGTTAGAGTCATGTCATCATTATTACCTGTACCCTGCGGGCCAACGTGGGTGGCAGAATCTAATTACAGGTACCAGATCAACATCCAAACTGAATTCTTCTTGGTTTGCATCGTTGCTTATGTTCAGAGTGTATGCTGGGCCACATTCTTTATATGTGATTAGGTAAGGCACACCATGTACCATCACTCTTCCTTCCATGTCATTGAGTGCCCTCTGGACGATGGCGTGTAGCCAGCTCCTGAACTTATTCTGCAGGAAGTATTTGTCGGTATCGCGCCAGTCTTTCGTCACGACATGGCACTTCTCCCACTCAGGCTGCTTGTCCAGATTGTCGAAACTGTCGATTATCTTCATTTTAACAAAGCCGGGCTGATCGTACTCCATTATAATCCCCTTTTCTCCTTCGTCAGCCTGGTTTATAGGCAGTCTGATAACTATGTCCATATCGAACTCGTCCAGTTTGGAAACTTTGATTCCGTCATCAACGCTGCCTGCTATTATTATCTGCAAAATGTTATGTTATTATTATATCTAGGTATAGGTGTAATACACGGATGGTCAGCAAGTCAGATTTTACCTTCAGCTTAATCAGTGGAAAAAATCTTGCTATCAGTATGCATGTAATATTTGGTCTGAGCATGTAATAGGAGCCGAGCCGAACGACATTATCCACCCATAAGAGCAGTATAAATTGGCCATTGTTTCGTCGAGTTTCTCGGGATTGTTTCTCGGGATGTAAACACACTTTAACTTACAGCCAACGCAGCTCATGTGCGAGGGTTATTTATAGGTAGTCAAAATACAAAACTGCGAATCGGCGCGATGCGAATGCGGTATGGCGCCCTTGAAGTTAAGGGAGCGTAGATACTAGTGATGAAAGACTCGAGTCTATTAAGTCCTTTTGTAAAGACTCTCCTCATTTTGACGCCTCACGACTAGAAGAGTCTTTTAAACCCTTAGGACAACTTGCACTAATACCAAATAATATACAAGGTGTTACAAAAATACCCCTAATGCCGAATATGGTATATAGGGACCATCAAACTGATCAACTTTTACTATGGGACCAACTCTGAAATCACGAAAAAAAAATCAGCTGTTTCATACAAAAATTAAAATCGAAAATATCAAAATGTATGAAACAGCTGATTTTTTTTTCGCGATTTCAGAGTTGGTCCCATAGTAAAAGTTGATCAGTTTGATGGTCCCTATCTACCATATTCGGCATTAGGGGTATTTTTGTAACACCTTGTATAATAGTACTACTACTAATACTTTAAATCGTATGTAGTAAATCGTAATCGTAAGTAAGTTGAAATCTTATTTAAAGTCTTGCTCATTACCGATTTAGCTTAAGTCTCGATTTAAATTGGCGTCAAAGTTAACCGGGGTCCGGGTCGGTATAAAGTTGTTAAATCTCGATTTTATTGACATGACGTTATTATTTATCGATTTTTCTCTCTCATATTAAGTAAAAATTGATTTATCAGCTTTGTCAGCGTACAATAATCATGATTTGTTATCAGACGTTGACGAAGAAATCGCGCAATATTTTCAAATACCTACCTACCTCTATTTTTTCAACAAGTATGTTGTGGATTAAACAAAATGAGGTACCAAGAGTATAATGAAGGTAGGTACTATAAGGATGTTGGGGCGCCGCGCGCCGCCACTCGACCGCTCGTATTTACCCGACCGACGCACAGTGTTTCCTTCCCATACTGAGTGACGGACAATATTATTTAAGATAAGAACTACCTACCTATGACTATAATATGTAAGATAGAATGATATCAAATGGAATAAAAGACGTTTTTTGTGTTCAAGGTTATAAAATAAAAATAAAAAATCATCTAACCCAATTAATCTGTCTCTTCAAAACTCGGCAGTTAGTCTTAGCAATTATAATTTGTTGTAAATTGCGGCCCTTCTGATCGAAGTTCTTTGGAGGATCTTGAAATATTAGGACCACTCGACCTACAGCAAGAAAAAAAATGTAGCGGAGCCAGTAGTACGTACGTAGTAGCAAATTTTGTTCTTATAATTTGATAATTTAGTACCTAACGATAATTTAGATCAAGATTACGTTGCAGAAAGTAGCAGAAAGTGTATACTTTTAGCATTTTGAATTTTATTTTTCATGAATTTTTACTTACTGATTTGAATGCTTTATTAAAATAAAAAAGAATAAAAATCCCAAAATTATTAATATTATTTCTAAAAGGCTTAGTACAAAAACACCTTGTTTACTATATCGTACTTTGATAGATGATATCCCAATATTCGAGACCTACCGTCCATATTTTATATTTTGATGACAGACATATTCTATTTGAACGTTTGATGATAATTTTTCATGTACTCTCAACTTGAGAAATTTGGTTTTTGTCCGCCGGTGGGAACACTGTGCGACCCGTCTGTTAGTTACGACATACCCGACGCTTTACCCACCCGAAGTTGCTTCGTAAATAAATATCGGGATTTACAAGACCCCGAAGTACGAAAAATAAAAATCTTCAATTTTTTTTACTACTACCTACTTTTTCTGCCATAACAGTCTAAAGAGTCCATTAGGTTAGGTTAGGTTATTATGGTGACCAAAAACGCGCGATCCAAGCGAGCGGACAGCTAGCGTGCCGCGGCAGCCGGCGAAGCGCCAGAAACGAAAATATTGACATGTCGTAATTAACAGACGGGTCGTCAGGACACGTCCGGTAAATACGAGCGGTCGAGTGGCAGTTGAAACTTCCCGAGTGAGAATAGGAAACGTACGAAGTACTTTTTGAAACCAATATTTTCTGTAATGTAAAAATTTGTGGGTATAATCAAATTATAAAATATGGAAAAAAAACACTGACCTTATCGCGAGCCGTTCAATTACCTCAATTCAATTCAAACCCTGCTTCGTATTTAATGTACCTGGAGCCATGCTCGCGCCCTCGCTATCTGCTACTCCACGAACATGTTGGAAACGGAGTCGACACCGAGTCAGACCCCAACTAACACTTGATTTTTCTATGCACACACATTTTGAATAGTCGAAATTAAATTGTAAAATGTTACTTTTCATCAAATAAAATAAAATCTAAATTCGAATTAGGAATTTATAATTTAAGATAAATGACCTACTTAGGAAAACATAAAAATCTAACGCTAACAGCTAGAAGTGAAATTAATCAGCTGTTTAAGTATTTGGATTTGGTGAACTCTGACATATCATTTTTCCATAAATAAAAACTTCAAAAACATACGGTTAAAACTTAATCAGATGTTTATGTGTTGATGAACTTTCAGCTTTATGCCTTTTGTTGGTGATAGCCTGATAGGAAATAGCATGGCAGGGTATGCCGTGTGTCAGGTCTCTTTGTTTTGATGAAAAATAATGTTATCTTACCTGGCTACTATATTTCTTGAAATAATTGCATTTTTCCCCCATCTTCAATTTCACTTCTTCGAACACTGACTTGAACACTTCCTGTGACTTCTTATAGTCTTCATCTTTTATAGCTATAAACTCCTTGAAAACTTCAGCCAAATAAGCATCTAATTTCTTATGTTTTGTTGACATCTCTCACTATAATAATTATCATTGATAGGCACAATATGCAATAAAACAATAAAATTGTTAATTTATTAAGAAATTTACCATTAAAATTTAATTAAGTAATTAGGTACCTTACCTACACCTTTGTGATTTGTTAAATAAGACAATTACAGAATTAACTTTACAAAGCGGCACGTCACGTTAGTCAAGTCAAGTCAAGCACAAAGACACTAGGTTAGGTACAAAAACAAAAGCAAATCTCCCGCCCACTGACCCACTGACGTTCAAGAAAGATAACATTGGTTTTGGTCTGTGGCTTTAGGTCTGTGGTTTCTGGACTTCCCTAGGGCCTTAACCTAAGAGCAGGAGTTTTTGGCGCCTTTTTGTCGTGTTCGGTTTGGTGTCTATTTTAATTATTTTCAAATTGATTCGTAGTGGATATTGTGTCTTAAAATTGGTGCAGTTATATGGTACAAGTGTCTACGCAAATGAACAATATGTGGGATAATTGAAATAGGCGCGATCTTGGTTGTGTGAAGCTGAGACTTTTATTGAAGTGGTGGCTTTCTCGGCAGAACTAACCGAGTAAACTGTCTTGATATACTTGGTGCCAAATGCTCCAAGCAGCATTGGAATGCGATGCACCCGCATTCTAATGAAAAATTAAACAATATCTACCACTGAACTATTTAACACTTGACACTGGCAAAAATTACTTCCAAGAGGAAAGTAGATTGCCATAACAAAAAAAGAAGAAGAAGAACCTAAGAGCATTAAAGACTTCCCCACCCATTTTTTTCAACCGACTCTAAGGACTTCCCCACCCATTTTTTTCAACCGACTCTCAAGAAAAGTGAAGCACTGTTAGCGTAAATCGGAACGCATATTAAGGTAGGTTTGTTTGTAGTTTGTTCTTGTTCACAATGTCAATCTCGGGAGACTAATACTCTGTGGTTTGTTTTGTTTACATATTAGGTACACATTCTGCTATTTCTGCATTTTCTGCTCTCTGTCTGTCTGTATTAATTTTTCAAATCTCGAATTGCATTGCAATGTAAGTATGATGTGTGTGTGTGTGTAAAACGTATAAAAAATATATATGAACATGAACATAATAATTAAAAATATAACAAGTTGGTTGTTATAAGGTTGGTTGTTATATTGGTTATATCACAAATATCACAATGTGGAGGAGATTTTTAATCACAGTTCACAAAGTTAGCAGGTCTACTTACTTGGCCCCATATGCAGGTATATCAAACAGATTACTTTATGCAAATTCATATAAGTACGAGATACAACCTAGAAATTTAGAAACTCTTAACTGGTTTTTAACCTCCAAATTTCACATCAGAAAAATTCATGATAAAAGCTTATGTGAGAAGCAGAACTTCTCTAAAGAATACTGTAATTCTTTTTCATATAGAACACATACTTGTGGTGAACTGAGACCAATACATGCAGGTCAAAAAGTAGTAATTTGTGGATGGCTGCAATACCAAAGACTATCTAAATTTATACTTTTACGAGATGCTTATGGCCTTATACAATGTGTTGTCAAAAACAATGAACAGCTTCAGGATATACCACTGGAAACAGTTGTTAAAATTAATGGGACTGTAGTGTTGAGACCGAAAAATATGTTGAATCCTAAAATGCCAACCGGGGAAGTTGAAGTACTTATAGAAGACTTAGAAATATTAAATACAGTTGATAAACTACCATTTAATTTGAGGGACTATCAAAAGCCTAAGGAGCAGTTGAGATTGCAGCATCGGTATATTGATCTACGTTTTCCGGACATGCAACATAATTTAAGAATGAGGTCTCAAATGCTTCATGATATGCGAAAGTTTCTTATTGAAGAACATGGCTTTGTGGAAGTGGAAACTCCTACTTTATTCTGCAGAACACCTGGTGGAGCAAGAGAGTTTATAGTTCCAACTCACAATTCTGGATTATTTTATTCACTGGTACAAAGTCCACAACAATTCAAACAAATGTTGATGGTAGGTGGTATTGATAGATACTTTCAAATAGCTAGATGCTATCGGGATGAGACTACCCGGCCTGACCGCCAACCTGAATTTACACAATTAGACATTGAGCTTTCGTTTACAAATTTAAATGGGGTGCTCGCTTTGATTGAGCAATTATTATATAGTACATACATGAAAAATGTTCCAAAGCCTCCATTTAGGAGAATAACATACAAACATGCATTAGAAAACTATGGAACTGATAAGCCAAATTTAAATTATGGATTACAATTTAAAAGTATTAAACACTTGTTTAGTGATAAATTAGTAGATCCAAATTTCGGAGCTTATGCTTTACCATACCCCAGTCAATTGGGCAAAATAACAACTAAATATAAAGAAAAAATAAGAGAGTTAGTAAAGAAATATAATGTGAAAATTATTCTGAATGAAAATATTAAAAGAGAGTTTGGTTATGATTTTATAGACAAGTTAGAAGTGAACCAAGACAGCTCAATAATAGTTTCCAAAGGAAATAATGAGAATGCTTGCTTATGTTTAGGAGAAATAAGAGAAATGTTAGCTTTACTATTGAAGGCTAACAACTTGTTAGAAGTTAATGAAGACATACACCCTCTTTGGGTTGTTGATTTTCCTTTGTTTGTAAAAGGTGAAAAGGGTTTAGAGACCTGTCATCATCCATTTACTGCACCTCATCCTGAAGATATAGATTTGTTGGATAGTGAGCCTCACAAAGTAAGGTCACTGGCTTATGACTTGGTCATGAATGGGAATGAAGTTGGTGGAGGGTCTGTCCGTGTTCATGATATCAATTTGCAGAAAAAAATATTGACAATGTTGAATATTGAACCAACTTCTTTATCACACTTCCTGAATGCTCTGAAGAGTGGTTGTCCCCCTCATGCAGGCATAGCTTTGGGTATAGACAGATTACTAACATTGGCTTGTAAAGCAGAGTCTATTAGAGATGTTATAGCATTCCCAAAGTCACATGAAGGTAAAGATCCTTTATCTGGTGCTCCAAATGCAATAAGTGATGAAGACAAAAAATATTATCATTTAACTACACAGTGTAAGTAAAAATAGTAAAAAAATACAAAAAGTCAAATCTTTTATTGATTTTCAACATTTTCAACTTAAGATATGCCATAATTAACATATTATCAAGTATTGTTTTTTCGGGAAACTTGGTTAACAGAACACATTTTTGAACATACATCTTGAGTTGGTAGGAAAACTTGTTTAGTTTGCTGAGAATCTAATTTCTTTTACTAAATACTTGTAGGTACTTGACAATAAGACCTTAAAAATATTACGATATTTAATCAAATTAATTAACTAGCTAGAGCCGACAATAGATTCACTTAACTCACACACACACATTGAATATTACGTTATACGCCGTCCGCACAACCCCTTACTTTAAAAAATAATTGGAATATCAAGTGAGTCGCGGAATTGTGGACATTGGGTTATCGGTATGCAGGGAGATCCTTCCTTCTCGCGCAAGTAACCTGGCTTGCACCTGTATCGGTATTGGCTGGCTTCATTGCCGTCACACTTAAATCGCGCAACGAGAGATATGCATAGGTCTGGAGGGCAGCTCTTACTACACGAATACTCTTCGTTAGGATCACAGCAAGGTTTTCCTGGAAAGATTTCGATTAATTAATGTGTTATACCTATCTGTAAATAGATCGAAAATTGAAGCACATCTAGGATGAAGGCAATCTTTTGTAATGGTTCTGTAACTAGCATCTTACGATAGAATTAATAGCTTGCTTTGTTTTTGATTTTAGCACCAGAATAACCTATTTGATTCCCCAGAAAGATGTGATGTTTGTATTAGCTTTAGTTCTTTTTGTATAGTAAGTAGTAACAGGTCTTTTATTTAGGTCTTCGTAGGATTTAAATTCCAGTTTGTGTTAGTAGATATTGGGCACCCTGGTAGTACTTATATCTATTCAGTGACCTGGTTGAGGCCCTAAGCAGACGATGGACTACTTTTTGCCCGACAGTCAACTAGATCAACTCGACACACTTATGTATGAGATGGACAGGACAATCACTGTGAAGTAGGTAAATTATACGCTGCTTGCATAACTCCTTACTTTAAAAAGAAGTGGAAATTCAAGTCAGTTTCGGAACTGTGGACATTGGGTTGTCGGTATGCAGGGAGATCCTTCCCTCTCGCGCAAGTAACCCGGCTTGCACCTATATCGGTATTGGCTGACTTCATTGCTGTCACAATTAAAAAAAGCAACGAGAGATATACATAGATCTGGAGGACAGCTTTTACTACACGTATACTCTTCGTTAGGATCACAGCTGCACGGTCTTCCTGAAAAAGATTTCGATTAGTGTCAAAAATTCAAGCAAATCGCAGATGAAGGCTTTGATAATTATGTAAAGGTGTTATTGCAAATTGCATTGTGTCTGTTACTTGCACCAATCACCATGCTATCACCAGTATTCCTATAACCTTTGATTCCCTACAAACATGTAGGATAATAACTGTATTAGCTTTTGTTCTCTTTTATCGTAACAGTTCTTTAATTTAGTAGGTCTCAGTCAGTCTTAGTTCGCCGTGGTTTATCAATTCCGGTTTGTGATAGATAATGGACACCTGGTTCACTGCACTTAATCACCTGACCTGTAAATGATATGCGCCTTGTATTACTTACTGCATTGGTCAACGGGGATACATTTGCCGAAATCGTCTCTCGCGTAACCGTCGTCACAGTAGCACTTTTCATTACACTTGATGTTGACTATAGGACAGTTTGTTCGGTTCTGGTATTCGAGTGTTTTGCATTCATTGTCACATGCGCTACCGCACGAATAGAACTCGTTCGGCTTGTTACATTTATCTGGAAAAGTAGTTCATAAAGTCGGTATTTATTAAGTCCATAAACGTGTTATGGATTACTTAAGTAGTTGACAGATAACTACATAATTAGATTGCAGGCAATGGACTTTCATAGGCTATTACTTTTATACATTCATACAGAGTCGCCTATTACCCTGGCATAGGCGACTCTATGAAGAGCAGATTGCAGTATTTTAATATTTTAATTGAAGAACGCTGCAGCAGATTTTCTGGACCACGGAGGTGTCGTGTTGTGGTTGAGATATATGTAAGTAAGTACGCTACACGGCAAACTAAACCACAGTAACTATTAAATATTCTGTGCCACTTTGAAAGACAACCACGTAACGCAGCAACTTACCACACTGAGTTTCAGAGATGCATTCCCCAATAGAGTTCCTGTAGTATCCCGGTGCGCAAACGCACCTCACCGTGCAAGGCTTGAACTGCAGCGTGCAGAAATACTCAATATCTCGGTTTCTGCACGTTTTTTCAGGTGGGCAGTCTTGGACGCATTGTTTTACTTCATTCAGCCCACAGGTTGTAGGCTCTTAAGAAATAGTAAAAATTGTTAAAATACTAATATAATAGATAAGTAAGTAGGTAGTTAACTATATCCTGGGATGGGACTTTGTCAAAGTAAATCGAAAATTATAGTGAAGCAGTCAAGTAGCTTTAGCAAAAAACTCGGACTCTATGTAAATAAAAAATAATTTAAAAAAAGTAAGATTTCGATAGAAATTTTTTACATAAATTCAAAATGAACCGTTTGGGCCTGTTCATAGAACATCCATACTAATATTGTAAATGCGAAAGTAACTCTTGTGTCTGATACGCTTTCACGCCTAAACTACTGCTCCGATTTTGATAAAATTTGGTACAGAGATAGAGTAGAGCTTGGGAAAGGACATACGCTACCTTTTAACGAAAAAAAGGCTTGAAGGAGGTGAAATAGGGATTAATGAAAGTTTGTATGAAGTCCTTCAAAGTCGACATTGATATGGATGTCGTCATTGGGATTTTATGGGATTGTTGATTGCGAAAATTACATTTATTTTAAAGTTTAACACGGTGGACATAACTAAACCCCTGAAGGGTTGAATTAGGGGTTAAAATTTTGTATGGATAAATAACATAAAGTACATTTTCGACTTAGAAACATTGTAGAAGTTTGTACCTAGATGCTTCCAAAAATAAACCTAAGAATCGATATGGATGTCGTTATTGAGGTTTTATGGGGTGTTGGTTGCAAAAATAGCATTTACCATTTACCTTACACCGCGCGGGCGGCAGGGCAGGGCACCATGCGTAAAGCATTTTCTAAAGTAATAACGTTTGAATCATGTCAATCTGTTCAGCTGTTTTTGAGTAATCGGTGGACATGGTACATAAAAAAAAACAAAGAAACAAACGAACATAGAACCTCCTCCTTTTTTTGAAGTCGGTTAAAAAAGGCAGTTGGTATCTACCATTAAGTTTACTTACTGCATCTATCCACAGGGATACAGTTGCCAGCAGAGTCCCTCGCATAACCATCATCACAGTAGCACTTTTCATTACACTTTATGTAAATTATTGGACACTTTGTTCGGTTCTGCGTGTTAATTTTGTCGCATTCGTTGTCGCACGCGCTGCCGCAAGAATAGAACTCATTGGGCTTGGAGCATCTAGCTGAAAGTTTATACATACATTAAGTTTAATTTTCAATTTTAATGAGGTTCCAATCATTACACACGTAAGCGTTAGGTACCGAATCTATACTTGACTTTGTTTCTACTATAAAATTAAGGACTATGTAGCGGCGCAATCATACCGCTTACATAACCATAAGCAAATCGACGAAGGACGAAGAAATGAACTATTAGCGAAAAGTACAACATGTAACATTACGCAGACGTGAAGCCGATGGAAATCGGCTTGTATGGACCTTTCGCATTTATAATGCTATTTTTATACATTACTAAAAAATGCTAGAAAAAATTTGACTCGTCACCAGCAAGATTGTATCTCCTGGTGGCAACTTGAATTTTTTGAATATATTATTAAGTATGATTTATCGGTTTTTGTTCCGACGCGGCGACCACGATTCTCCTATTAGAACTTCTGAAACTGGTAGAACCTATAGGCCACGTACGCACCGACAGGTGGCTTGCTTTGCGCCTAGTGCCTAGATAAGATAGTCACCTAGCGTGTACCGAAGTAAATAAAAGAAACGTTCACGAATGTTCGCAACCAGCTAGGCTACTAGTGAAGGCCAGCTGCATTGTGCGCTAGGCACCTTCACTAGTCGCTAGGCGCTAAGCAAGCCGTCTGTCGTGTCGGTGCGTGCGTGGCCATAGACTCGGCCTTACTTACCACACTGTGCTAATGTTATGCATTCCCCAATCGAGTTCCTGTAGTATCCTGGAGCGCACACGCACTTATAAGTGTAGGGCCGTGGGTCCCACTTGTATTTATTTAAAACAGTAAAACAGTTCCTGCACGTTTTTTCTGGCAAATTGTTATTAACCAAATCTAAAACTTCATTTGGCCCACAGAAGATCGACTGCGCAACTGCAATATTGGATGAAACACATGAAATAGTAGGTACTTATATAAACACGACTATACCTAATTAGATACAATACCTAGGTACTGGATTGTATTTATAATTTTCCATTCAAATTCATTAGATTTTTATGTTTCACAAACTTTTTCCAGTTTTTAGGGTTCCGTACCCAAAGGGTAAAACGGGACCCTATTACTAAGACTCCGCTGTCCGTCCGTCTGTCCGTCTCTCCATCTGTCACCAGGCTGTATCTCATGAACCGTGATAGTTAGACAGTTGAAATTTTCACAACTGATGTATTTCTGTCGCTATACCAACAAATACTAAAAAATATTTAAGGGGGCTCCCATACAAAAAATTAATTACGAAAATATCAAATGTATCAAACAGCTGATTTTCTTTCGCGATTTCAAAGTTGGTCCCATAGTAAAAGTTGTTCAGTTTGATGGTCCCTATCTACTATATTCGGCATTAGGGGTACTTTTGTAACACGTTGTATACAAGGTGTTAGAAATTTAATTCTTGCTAAATCACGTTTAATTGTGGATATGAAAATATAACAAAAGAATGTAAGACTTATGTCATAACTTACTCGATGTATAGGCCAAAATGATAAGGCAGGATGTAAAGACAGACGTTCTCTTCATGCTGACTGAACTAATTGGTAGATTGGTGAGTTCTGCTTTTATTTAAATACCTAAAAAACGAATAAAGTGAACAAAGAAAGAAACAAGAAGGTGGCGATAAGCATATAAAAACGTGCCCACACGTGTATAATAACACATTGACACAAAGTTGATGAATTCGTTTTAGACAATAGCACAGAATAAATAATACTTAGTAAGTACTAGACATTACGTTGTGTTATTCTCTTATTTATATTCCATCTTATTATATTTATATCATACATGCGACCCACCCATGCGACCTCATTTCATCAATACTCTTTATTTAGGACTAGCGACCGCCCACGTCGTCTGCGTGGACAGTTTTTTGCTATCCCTCGGGAACAATAATTTTTTCGGCATGAAAGGTCCTTCTCTGTACCCCTGACAACGTGTATGCAAAATTTCATGATGATCGGTTCAGTAGTTAAGACGTGAAGATGTAACAAACAAACAAACTAACGAACTTTCGCATTTATAATATTAGTAAGGATTTTCAACTTTCTTTTTCAACAATCCTTGTTTAAAATTCCTTTGTATAGGTTTCAGACAAGAACTTTATAATTATATTTTAATTCTTGGTTTTAGGTTTCTGTGTATTTTATTTTTTATACTTTTTAATCCATGTCCGACAACATTTAAAATTTTTAAAGTATTCGATCTATCCTTTTCTCACATATCAATTTTACAAGTCTTATCCTTTTCACTCTATTCTTTTTCCTTTATCTCAAAAGGTGGTGTAAGAAATAAAAAAATAACTTTTCTTCATGAGTTTTGACCACTCACTACTGGTCACTCATCCCACGACCGAACCTTGCGAAAGTTGCTTAACCCCGCAATCGCCGGGCCACTAAACCACTGCGCCATCCAGTTCCTCAAGACCCTTATATACATACCCTACCTACCATTGAAAAATTACTGAAATATGATTAAGACAAAATTAGAGAAAACAGGATTTTCAACTAAAATTTTAATTTTACTAATATTCTTTCACAATTATATTTGAGGTCGACTAAATAGAATTCCATTCCATTATCTATGTTACACTTGATTATTTGTTTTAAACAATATTATGTAGAGCAAGCAACGTGAATGCCAATTTTCATCTAGTGTTATTTATGTTTACTCATCAAATCTGCGCTGTAATTATTTTGATTTTCATTTATTTCACAATTTGTGATTTAGAAATCAAACAGTCTTTTCCATTAGTTCCTTTTGCAGTCAGGCGAATTCCTCATCTCTGGACATTGACATATCGGTATACAGGGCGATCCTTCCTTATCGCGCAGATAACCAGGTTTGCACCTGCATCGCAACTGGCTGACCTCATTGCTGTCACATTTAAAACGTGCTACTAGAGAAAAACACTGGTCTGGGGGGCAGGTCTTGCTACTTAAGTACTCTTCGTTGGGGTCTTTGCAAGGTGTTTCTGAAAAAATAATTAGAAAATCATTATACCTATTCGAAAATTACCAGATGACCAGGGGCCGTACCGGCTAACGCATCGAACTTCGGAATGTCTGCCGGGCTTCAAATTAAAACAGATAAATCGAGCCCCAATCGAGCAAAAATGGCGAACTCCGATTCATGATGTCACACGAACATCGATATCTTCTAAATAACTTCGGCGAATAGTACAATACGAAATTCCTTACTTCGATTTATCTGTTTTAAGTTGAAGCTCGGCAGACCCGCCGAAGTTCGAAAAGTGAGCCGGTAGGGCCCCTGTTCTCAAAGATCAAAGCCTAGGGTTCGAAAAACTGAATCATCGACAATAATGTAATTATCGAACCTCGTCACAAAGTTTGTGGAGCAATGCGACCTGTAGAGGAGAACAGACGGACATACATACAAAAGCATTTTTGTCCAAGCTGAAACGGTGACGTTTCGCGCTTGCTCGGTCAATAACTAATAGATATGTCAATAAGTTTATATATGGAATGGTATGAGGTTACTACGTAACCCTATACTGCGTGTGGCCCAACACGCACTTGGCCGGATCTTCTACAGAATAGTGACACGTCTTGGCCATATGTTCCAGTTATCAGACCTGGCAGATACTTAGTACAAATTCTTTTCCATTTAAAATCCAGTTCTAAATTTCGAATGATAACGAAACCTTATGTCAATCACATACATGTTTCAAAAGCAAAGCGATAACGAAGATTTGCAAATGTTACTTTGGCTAGACTCAATGTAACGTTATTTGTATAACGTTATATCTTACCGTTATAGCGTTATATGTTAACGTTACCAAAAACTTACCGGTATTCCTGTGCCTAGTGGTCATGCTACGTGTTATCCGGAACCTGTGTATGTTATGCTACTATTAGGGTTGCGACTTTTTTTCAGAGTAAAATAATGTTTTGTAAATAATAATAAAATAAGATTTCACCAATGTTACTGATAACTTTAATGCCAGCAAACATCTTTGGAAACCTTGGAAAATGTACAATCTTGCGCCTAATAAAAATTACTCGGCGCTGTTGAATGTTGACGCTTCATGTTGGTTGTTGATTGATGTCAATTACTCTACTTATATCGCTGCATCAAAAGCGCAGAACCATCTTTTAAATTCTTGGTGGGGAGGGGTACGTAGACAAAAGAAATTTGGCACCACTGCTCCAAATCCATTTCTGGCAGCACATAACTAATTTATAACTTTCCTTTCAAGTAGGTAGGTACACTTACTGCACTTATCCACGGGGATACAGTTTCCAGCTTCGTCCCTCGCGTAACCATCGTCACAGTAGCACTTTTCATTACACTTGATGTTGATTATGGGGCAGTTGGTTCGGTTCTGAGTGTTGATATTGATGCATTCGTTGTCACACGCGCTGTTACAGGAATATAACTCGTTGAGCTTCTGACATTTATCTGGAAAATATTTAAAATAAGAGAATAATATGCTTCTTGAGATGTGCTATTGTTTTTCTTAGACGGTTTTTATGGTTCTTTAATTTCAATAACCTATCCCCAGGAGGTCTAAAGAATAGTTTCTGTCAAATAATGAAAAATAACACCAGTGCCTAGAAGTTACTTTAAGACGCCGGCGAACAGTGAGCTCCCCATACAAACGTAATACCAAAATGATTTGCAATTCGAGCATTTAACTCTTCTTGTGATGTTATTCGGATTAAGAGAGTATTTGTCTAGGTTTCTATTAAATATAAAATCCAAAATACTAAACCAAATAAAAATTAATGCGATTTACAGTTTTGTATGAAAAAAATAATTGGCATTTATTTTGAAATGGGTAAGTATTTTGGAATTTTTTATTTAATAGAAACCTAGACATACAGGTACTGTCTTAATCCAAATAACATCACAAGATTAGCTAATTATGCTCGAATTGCAAATCATTTTGGTATTCGTTTGTATGGGTAGCTTACTGTTCGCCGGCATCTTTGTAGTCACCAAATTTGTAGTCACAATTAAGCGATTGCGACTGGTTGCTTGAAGATCGGTAATAAGCCTGCGGGTCTTTTTGATTCAGTTGAGTGATATAGTAGAGCCACAGGGTAAAAATAATTAGAGCTGTCTCTTAATGAGGATAGGTAATAGTAGGTCTTCGGATCCATGACATACCAGAAACTTACTTTCCTTTTAATAATAAACACTTACCACATTGTTCTTCAGTAATGCATTCTCCAATGGCGTTTTTGTAGTATCCCTTAGCGCATACGCATTTTCTTGTACAAGGCCGTGGGTCCTCTAAACAGTTGAAGAGAATGCCCCGGTTTCTGCATGTTCTATCTGGAGGGCATTCTTTGACACAATCGACTACTTCATTCGGACCACAACTGATTGATTGCTCATCTAAAACACGTAGAATTACTTAGATAGGTAAGTAGACAATGATTTTCATTCATTTTTCATATTTAAATAATATTCAAATATTTTTTTGATTATTCTATTTCGCAGGTTCCAGATAGCACGTCTGAACTGAATTTATATGTATAAAACTATTTGTTAAGTAAGTATGGTAGCTAAATGGAAATTAAGCGAAACCTTAAATTGAGGTCCAGCCTGTCGATTCTGTAACCAAACTCGCATCTCACTTCGAACCTCACTTCACTTGGCGTTTTGTTATTAGAAATTAGCTGAATATAAGCCACTTTACCGATTGCAAAAGGTTTTAGGAAGCCACCATAGCTATCTAAAATCTTTTGTGATTAAAAAAGCAGACTATCATTTTCCCATTTATGATTTAAAATTTCCGCGCACTGAAGTGAGATTCGAAGTGAGGTTCGAGTTTGGTTACAGAATCGACAGGATGTAGTCCGTTAAAAACCAGTTGTACTAATGATCTGAGGTGCTTCCCCGTTGCCAACTAGTTTAACGTAAGGTCAATTTATTATACGTTTTCCTTATAGCGTCTAGGTTAGGTACCTACCTAACTAGGTATATTTGTCTTCGTAACTTAGTTAGCAACAGAGTCATACTTACTTACTCAAAAGTCAATTTGGTTGTGATTTGAACTACCTACCTATTGATTTTAAATTAAGACAATATTGTTGAAGTCTATAATATTATCTTGTTATGGTACGTATAGTGGAAAAATAAATAGGGCATTAATTTTCAGCGTACTGCAATACAACACAAGTTAACCACGCACGCATCACCACACCGACTGCAACTTGCAGACAAATCGCAATGTGATTTGATCTGATATGATGGCAATATCGCATTCCACATTTCGCAGTCCGACTCTTCAAAGGCTGCCACTCATAGACCAACAGAACGGTGCCCGCGGGCTGCTTCAGCAGTTCGCGCACCAGGGCGAAGTACTAGTTTTAAAATAACCATGAGATAAGTAGTCACATTTGGAAACTGTGAATCAGACTTACCTGGTGCGTAAGCCGAAGCCAAAACAAAAAGGCAAGAAGTTATGACAAACGTACTTCTCATGTCGAAGGCTTTGACCCAACTAGTAGTAGGTAATGGTCCGTGGGTTTTTTATCATTTAAATACTTGCCTGCTTGTTAGTGTTGTATGTTTTTGTTTTACAAATAAACCGGGCGCAATTCTTTTATTATGTTTACATTTTCATCACAATAAAGTGGGAGTTTATTTAGTAAGTAATTCTTATTTAAAAAACAAAGTTAGTTTCTTTTCTTATTCTTTTTAACAACAACAATAAAAAAGTTGAGCAACTCTGCACAGTACCTATACAATATAACAAACACAACAGATAATAGAAGGCACAATATGGTTTTTACCTATGAAATTGACGATTTTTCACAAATAGAGAACCACATAACTTCTATGATTTAAAATATTCATCAATTGCTTGTTATTACTTATATCAAATTATGACCATGATAGTCTAACAGTAACAATAAAATATTTTTTTTAGTTTCCTAACATTAAAAAAATAGTTTAAAAGTGATTCCATTTTTTTGTTAGCAAAAATGCCCATTTATTTGTTGCAACTTATTTTTTCCCCCTATCCAAAATGGAGTAGCTTAGCTTACCTAATGTTTAAACATTAATACTTACAAAACAGTTTTGTAACATAAGCGTTCACGGTTGTTAAAAAAAGCAAGTATTTGTTTGAAAAATGCTATTTCTCGGAAGTCCTCCATGCGAATTGTATGGAGAATTTTCATGAAATTGCATTATTTTTCATGAAATTGCAAAGTTCTTGGGTGTAATGTAGTCAGCCATGTTATTCATTATAATAGGGATAATATAGGCAGCACCCTTTCGTTTATATAGTTTTAAAATTAATAATTAATTTCAAGGAATTACTTAAAACAAGCTTAGAGGTCTTCCATATTTTTTATGAATAAGACGACTAATATAAATACATTACCCTTTCCTTACAGTCATGATGACCTCGAGAGCGGTTTGTCTGCGTTGTTGTAAGGTCAACAATGACATCCCAAGGTAAACAAGCCCTTTGTTTAACTGTCAAAAATGACATATACAGGGTGGAATTTTTTAATGTCACCTGGAGGAAAGCTACTCTAAACAATGAAGATAGCAAATTTCACTCAAAGGAAATATCTTTTATTTTTAAAATCTTTTAATGCAGTTTTGTTTCTCTTCAAAATTAAAGGTATGTTTCCATTGAGTGAGCTATCTCCATTGTTTAGAGTACTTTTCCTTCAGGTGGCATTATAAAAATCCAGCCTGTATATGTCATTTTTGACAGTTAAACAAAGGGTTTGTCTACGTTGGGTTTTGTATACGTCCCTCCAGATGGCATTAAAAATTCACGCCTGCAAGAGTAGGTAACGAAACGAACTTTCGGCTAAGTGTTGGGTTTCTAGAAGTAGGAGCTCGAGTTTGGCTCTCCATGAGATCTGATAATTTTTTTGCAATGCAAGCAATATCTTAGTTTGGTCGTCTTGGTAATGTCTATCAGCCATTTTTATTGTCCCCACTGCTGGAGCACAGGCCTTCCATGGGCAGATAAGGAGGATGGGCCATAACCCACCACGCGGGCCCAATGCGGATTGGTGGGTACTACTTTACTTACATGAAAATGTTTTTGGTGGGATACTTATACATAGTTCACTTAGCCCTAAGCCGTATATTTGATGCGAACAAGTTTTGAACCAAGAACTTGGATCGACATTTGGGGATGAATGTAAAAACATTATGTAGGTAGGAAGGTAGGACCTGGAAAGAGCGTAGGTTCTGCTAAGTTCCAATCAACTAGCAAATATTTAAATAACACAAGTAAGAAAAACCGAGTATATTGTAAGGTCCTGCTGACAATGAGAATTATAATTTGGCTCGTAAGTATCGACGTCAAGTATGTAGTAAGTCGGTAACCATAACAGTTGTTTATTCTTAATGTGACTTTACATCAATCAAAATGTATTGATCAATCAAAATGTCTCTTAGTTTCTTTCGCAATCAGGTGAGTTCCTCAATTGTGGACATTGGCATGTAGGTATACAGGGTGATCCATCCTCCTCTCGTAAGTAACCTGGCTTGCACCTGCATCGCGATTGGCAGACCTCATTGCTGTCGCAGTCATAAAAGGCTACTATTGAAAAGCACAGGTCTGGAGGACAGGTTAAGCTGCAGGCGTACTCTTCGTTCGGGTCACGGCAAGGCGATTCTGAAAAGTAATAATCTTCTAAATATATAAAAGGGAAAATCACTCACTCACTCACTCACTGATCACGAAATCTCAGAAACTACAAGTGCGAGGAGTCTCAAATTTTGCATGGGGGGTCCTTTTAGGGCGTAGGTGCTCACTAAGACGGGATTTTGCGAAATTCAACCCCTAAATGGGTGAAACAGGGTGGCAAAGTTTGTATGGGAGAACGCGATTCCTTGGCCCGATTGAATTGAAATTTGGCATAGACATTCTTTCACAAAATTAATTGAACACCGTGTTTCGTATTTTTTTTATATTTATCTCCTAACAGGGTTAAAAAGTGGTAGAATGCTACTTTAGGGGTGATAGACTTCGACGTCGGAATTGAAACTTCTTAGTGCATTTGATTGATTAATTAAGAAAAATAAATATCATTTGTCATCTCAACGTTAATATTCTCTTGGTCATTTCCTCTGAGAGGAGGTAGAATGTGTTTCATTGAATAGCGAATATTCAATGAAACGTACTATGAACATTGGCTATTTTGTATGGGAATCGCCATTTCGGGTTACTTTTGACAGCTAACTTTTGATAAAGAGGTTTTAGTCTAAATAATGATCTTAGTAATGTTGGATAAAAAGACCGTAGTGTTGCTTTCGTTTTAGTATTCAGCTGCTTTGATAATAACTTACTAATTAAAAAGATAGCGCTGGTTCTCAAGGTAAAATTGATAATCATTAAATTGTAGGTGATACGAAGTTCACAGGGTCCACTAGTTACTTATGTAACTGTTGTTTCGCCTAGTGTGATAATAGTATCACATTGTTTTAATACCTTATTATGTTCAGTTGCTAAGACTTTATCTACACCCTTTTGATGAATCTTTTATAAAAGGTTCTGAAACCTTAAGAGTCCTGCGAACCGAGAGCTTCCCATACAAACGTAATACCAAAATGATTTGCAATTTGAGCATAATTAACTCTTGTGATGTTATTCGGATTAAGACAGTATTTGTCTAAATTCCAAAATACTACAATAAGTAAATAAGTCTAGACAAATACTGTCTTAGTCCGAATAACATCACAAGAAGAGTTAATTATGCTCAAATTGCAAATCATTTTGGTATTACGTTTGTATGGGAAGCTCTCGGTTCACCGGACTCTAGGTGTCGTACAGTGTTGTAAGAACTCTAAGTAAATTAATGGAAAGTTTATTGCTGAGTATCTAATACAAATATATTACTAGTGGCTCAGTAGTCCTGACTCAAATTGTATGTTGTTTAAAAATTAATCTAATAGATGTCGCCACGAGGTTGACACTGCTTTTGAAAAGTACTATGCGCCGTTTGGTACGCTAGGTATTCTTTTATTATTTCTAAGCTAGATGGCGCTTTTAATTTTAATCATTTTTAGGATCGGTAATTTTTTTCACAAAATTTTGAAAAACTGGCTCGACAAAAATGTTTTATGTAAATAATCGAACCTAATCTCAAAATTTCACGAGAATCGGTTGAGAAATGCGATGTGCGACTCGACATACGAAACCATTTTTGCCCAAACTGAAGCAGAGACGCTTTGATTTTTCGTCAATAATAGTAAAGATTTATACGTGTTTGCAGATGTTTCTATATCGTTCAATAATGTGAATTGTGAAATTTTGCTGAATAGCACAAAGATAAATAAATTGTGTATCTCTTATAAGATATTTGAATTCATTAGGAAATTGGTACGTTGAGATAAAATATAGCTATTCAAAAAACTTACCTGATGTGTAGGCCGAAGCCAAAATAATAAAGCAGGATATTAATACAAGTGTACTCCTCATGTTCGACTACTTTGAACAAACTAGTATGGCCCAGTGGGTTTTTTATTTATATACTACTGCCTGCTGGCGTCGAATGTTTTCGTTTAAAGCGGGTGCCACACAAACTACATGCCTTTTTAGGGTTCCGTACCAAAATGGTAAAAAGGAACTCTTATGGTGCGACTCAGTTTGACTCAGCGGGCTGCTTCAGCGCTTCGCCCTGGTGAAACTAATATTTCACCAGGGCGAAATACTAGTTTTAAAATAAGTTTTTTATACTACCTACTCGTCAATGGCATATTATGTGTCATGCAAACCTTTCCTAAAGTAAGTCATTTTTCTCATGGGAATAATGTGATTTGAATTTGGAATGCAACCTATGTAGTCGTGCTTGATCGAGGTTGGTTTCAAAAATGTGAAGGTGCAATGAGTTTTTATTCAGAGTTAGGCTGTATGTTGACGACCTCCGTGGTCGAGTGGCTTTGTACACCGGTTTTCAAGGTGTCGCCATCTTTGAGGTCCCGGGTTCGATCCCCAGCTGGGTCAATTTAGAAAACGAACTTTTCTATATTGGCTCAGGTCTGGGTGTTTGTGATACCACCGTTGTCTCTGATTTCCAAAAAACAAGTGCTTTAGCTGCTTACTTTGGAATCGGAGCAATGTATGTGATGTTGTCAAATATTTATTATTATTTATTATTCAAAAAAATAATTAGATTTTATTCTGAGTTAGGCTGCATGTTATCATTTTCTTTGCACTGCCTATACAAATAAAAAAAAATAAAAACGTAAACTTTTTACGAAATTCATTTTCACCCGCGCATCATGAAGGATTTATGTCAAACTGACCTCTACAGAATAGATGAAAAAAAATAATACTTAAGTACTTTCTTTATATCAGTCATTGGTTTCAGTTGCCTCGCAGAAAGTATAAAGAGTATGCATCGCGGGCTTCAAATGTGTATTTGTCTTGGGCGATCTTGAACACCTCGTACTCAGGATTCTAGCCATAACTCGCCCGGGACATAATACACTACTTTAAGCCCTTATTGCGTAATCTACTATTAAGATAAGTAGTGACATTTGGAAACTGTGAATCAGACTTACCTGGTGCGTAAGCCGAAGCCAAAACAAAAAGGCAGGAAGTTATGACAAACGTACTTCTCATGTCGAAGGCTTTGACCCAACTAGTAGTAGGTGATGGTCCGTGGGTTTTTTATCATTTAAATACTTGCCTGCTTGATAGTGTTGTATGTTTTTGTTTTACAAATAAACCGGGCGCAATTCTTTTATTATGTTTACATTTTCATCACAATAAAGTGGGAGTTTATTTAGTAAGTAATTCTTATTTAAAAAACAAAGTTAGTTTATTTTCTTTTTCTTTTTAACAATAACAATAAAAAAGTTGAGCAACTCTGCACAGTACTTATAACAATATAACAAACACAACAGATAATGAAAGGCACAATATAGTATTTCCCTATGAAATCACAAACAGAGAACCACATAACTTCTATGATTTAAAATATTCATCAATTGCTTGTTATTACTTATATGAAATTAAGACCATGATAGTCTATCAGTAACAATAAAATTCTTTTTTTAGTTTTCTGAGCATAAAAATAATAGTTTGAAAATGACTCCTTTTTTTGTTAGCAAAAATGCCCATTTATTTGTTGCCACTTATTTTTTTCCCCAAACCAAAATGGAGTAGCTTAGCTTACCTAATGTTTAAACATTAATACTTACATAAAAGTTTTGTAACATAAGCGTTCACGGTTGTTAAACAAAGCAAGTATTTGTTTGAAAAATGCTATTTCTCGGAAGTCCTCCATGCGAATTGTATGGAGAATTTTCATGAAATTGCATTATTTTTCATGAAATTGCAAAGTTCTTGGGTGTAATGTAGTCAGCCATGTTATTCATTAAAATAGGGATAATATAGGCAGCACCCTTTCGTTTATATAGTTTTAAAATTAATAATTAAATTCAAGGAATTACTTAAAACAAGCTTAGAGGTCTTCCATAACTTTTTATGAATAAGACGACTAATATAAATACATTACCCTTTCCTTACAGTCATGATGACCTCGAGAGCGGTTTTGTCTGCGTTGTTGTAAGGTCAACAAATGACATACCAAGGTAAACAAGCCCTTTGTTTAACTGTCAAAAATGACATATACAGGGTGGATTTTTATAATGCCACCTGAAGGAAAAGTACTCTAAACAATGGAGATAGCTCACTCAATGTCTTGGTTTGTCTACCTTGGGATTTGTATACGTCCCCTCCAGATGGCATTAAAAATTCCATCCTGTATAAGGGTAGACAAAATCTTTGTCGGGTTCGTCATACCACGCCTGCAAGAGTAGGTAATGAAACAAACGGCCAAGCAAGCCCCAAATTTCGGCTAAGTTTAGGGTTTCTAGAAGTAGGAGCTCGAGTTTGGCTCTCCATGAGATTTGATAATTTTTGCAATGCAAGCAATGTGTTATGCGTTTTGGTAAAGTCTATCAGCCATTTTTAATGTCGCCACTGCTGGAGCACAGGCCTTCCATGGGTAGATAAGGAGGATGGACCATAACCCACCACGCAGGTCTAATGCGGATTGGTGGGTCTTGGTAATACTTTACATGAAAATGTTTTTGGTGGGATACTTATACATAATTTACTTAGACGTATATTTGATGCGTACAAGTTTTCAACCAAGAACTTGGATCGACATTTGGGGATGAATGTAAAAACTGAGAATCTGTAGACGTGGGCCTTAATGGGTAGGAAGGTAGCCAGCGTAGGTTCTGCTAAGTTCCAATCAACTAGCAAATATTTAAATAAGACAAGTAAGAAAAAACCGAGTATATTGTAAGGTCCTGCTGACCCTGAGAATTATAATTTGGCTCGTAAGTATCGACGTAAAGGAGGTAGTAAGTCGGTAACCATAACAGTAATTTATACTTAATGTGACTTTACATCAATTAAAATGTCACTTAGTTTCTTTTGCAATCAGGTGAGTTCCTCACTTGTGGACATTGGCATATAGGTATACAGGGTGATCCATCCTCCTCTCGTAAGTAACCTGGCTTGCATCTGCATCGCAATTGGCAGACCTCTTTGCTGTTGCAGTTATAAAAGACTGCTACTGAAAAGCACAGGTCTGGAAGACAGGTTAAGCTGCAGGCGTACTCTTCGTTCGGGTCACGGCAAGGCGATTCTGAAAAGTAATAATTATTTATGTAACTGTTGTTTCGCCTAGTGTGATAATAGTATCACATTGTTTTAATACCTTATTATGTTCAGATGCTAAGACTTTATACAAGGTGTTACAAAAGTACCCCTAATGTCGAATATGGTAGATAGGGACCATCAAACTGAACAAATTTTACTATGGGACCAACTCTGAAATCGCGAAAAAAAAATCAGCTGTTTCATACATTTTGATATTTTCGTAATTAAGTTTTGTATGAAACAGCTGGTTTTTTTTCGCGATTTCAAAGTTGGTCCCATAGTAAAAATTGTTCAGTTTGATGGTCCCTATCTACCATATTCGGCATTAGGGGTACTTTTGTAACACCTTGTATATACCCAAGATATTAATCTTTTATAAAAGGTTCTAGAGGAATGTGAAGCAAACGGTCTCCATACAAACGGCGGTAACGTTTTCCACCCTATAAAACATAACATACAGAAATGAATTTTCGGCATGAATGCATAAGAACTAGGGCTGTGCGTTTTGTTTTATTTTAAATATTCATTGTAGATTTGAAAATATTGGCTCTTTTTTGTTTTTTGTTTTGTATGAAATCACTAAAGTGCAAATATTTCAAAATTTATGATAAAATGTTAAAAAAATCAAATGTACAGCCCTAGTTCTTATGCATTTCAACAACATACCGAAAATTCATTGCTGTATGTTAAGGTTTGGAGAGTGGAATACGTTACCGCCGTTTGCTCCATACAAACCGTTTTCTTCACACTCCTTGAACCGAGAACTTCCCATACAAACGTAATAACAAAATAATTTGCAATTTGAGCATAACTCTTCTTGTGATGTTATTCGGATTAAGACAGTATCGGCCTTTCCAAAAAAGATTTTACAACACTGTTTAATTTGGACACTGTTTAAATGTGATGCCGTCTCTTTCAAACAATACTGTCAAAAAAGTGACAGCATCACATTTAAACAGTGTTTAAGTTAAAGACTTGTTGAACAGTGTTTTAAAATCTTTTGTGGTAAGGCCGTATTTGTCAAGGTTTCTATTAAATAAAAAATCCAAAATACTAAACCAAATAAAAATTTAATGCCATTTCCAGATATGTAATTGGCATTTATTTCAAATTTTCGATTTTAGCTTCGCTTTTCGTCAATAATAATGAAGATACTTATACGTGTTTGCAGATGTTTCGATATCGTTCAATAATGTGAATTGTGAAATTTTGCTGAATAGCACAAAGATAAATAAATTGTGTATCTCTTATAAGATATTTGAATTCATTAGGAAATTGGTACGTTGAGATAAAATAAAGCTATTTAAAAAACTTACCTGACGTGTAGGCCGAAGCCAAAATAATAAAACAGGATATAAATACAAGTGTACTCCTCATGTTCGACTACTTTGAACAAACTAGTATAGCCCAGTGGGTTTTTTGTTTATATACTACTGCCTGCTGGCGTCGAATGTTTTCGTTTAAAGCGGGTGCCACACTAACTGCATGCCTTTTTAGGGTTCCGTACCAAAATGGTAAAAAGGAACCCTTATGGTGCGACTCAGTCTGACTGTCTGTCTGTCTGCCACAGCTGGATATCTCGAGAATTACTAATGCTATTTTGGAATTGTTTTAGATGACGTTTGCTAAACTAAAACAAAAATATTGATATTTTTTTGCAACAGGGACTGAAGTGAAGCTACTAGGGCTTACGGGGTATCTATGAAAGAGCGCTACTTTCGTCGTCGTCGTCGTCGTCCCCCGCCTTATCTCCGAAGTTTACATAGAGAAGAATCTGAAATTATTTTATGTGATAGAAGTTTATGTAAAGATTACAGGAAAAATAAAACGATGGCTCTTAATAGTAAACTTTTTCAGAATGATGATACGGAACCCTCGGTACGCGAGTCCGACTCGCTCTTGACCGTTTTTTTTTTTACTTATTATTGTATTTTTTGGCATAATCATCATCTTAGCATTTGTTTTATCAATGGTTATACAATTATTTTACTGAGTACTCACAGCTATTCTCTAAATCAGTGTTTTTCAACCTTTTCGAATACGGGACCCCTTTACAAGTTAAAAATCTCTAGCAACCCCCTAGGACCAAAAATGTAAGTGATTTGAAAAACTGCGAATCATAGCAATCTAACAATTTGTTAATACGTGACGTGATATCTTTAGTAAATTTTTAAAAAATAAACAGGTCCAGCCTTCTCACTAAAACATATTTTTTACTCTTGTGTGGTACCTAAAAACTTGCCTTTTAGAGTTCCGTATTCAAGTCAACAAGGAGCCCTTATAGTTTCGCCAGGTCCGCCTGTCCGTCAGTCCGTCCGTCCGCGGATTTGCTCGGAGGCCCTAAGTACTAGGAGGCTGTAAAAAGTGGTAGAATAAAATCACGAAAAATATTTTCTTTAGTGTGCCTCCCTTTCATGTAAAGTGGGAATGTTTTTTTTTTCTCGTCAATTATACTAGGTGTTACAAAAATACCCCTAATGCCAAATATGGTATATAGGGACCATCAAACTGGAACAACTTTCACTATGGGACCAACTCTGAAATCGCGAAAAAAAAAATCAACTGTTTCATACATTTTAATGTTTTCGATTTTAATATTTGTATGGAACAGCTGATTTTGTTATCGCGCTTTCAGAGTTGGTCCCATAGTAAAAGTTGTTCAGTTTGTTGGTCCCTAAATACCATATTCGGCATTAGGGGTATTTTTGTAACACCTTGTATAGTTGGGTAGGCTTTACAAGTTAACAAGTAATAGGTAGTCGATTAACTTACAAAATTAATATAAGTGTATTGGAAAAGTTTTCGGAGAACTCATAGTTGTGTAAAACAGGAAGTAAATATAAGTTTATAGTAATCGCGGAACCCTATACTGCGTGTGGCCCGACATGCACTTGGCCAGTTTTTTTTATTCTTTTACTGGCGGCCCTCCGAGTAAGGTTTCCCACAGATTGAAACCACTGCTCTAAATTGACAGCGGTTATTATTTGTAATATAATAGTATAAATTATTGTTCTGTGTTCTTTATTAAATCTTTGAAGAGGTAGGTTAGTTACTATAGGACCTATACCTAGTTTTAGATTATTAAAACATGTGTCAAAACTTGATTTTTTTATTGAATAAATAGAACAAACAATTAACATTCTTCATACATAAATGAAACAAAAAATCTGATAAGTACAATACTATATAAAAATAATGATACAAATTAAAATAAAAAAAACAATGTCAGTTCGTCTATAAAAGTGTTTATTTAGGTATTATTATTTTCTTATTATTTAAATTATGACATTTCACCCAATATGTTGTTGATTAAAAGAAAATATAAATAACTGTTAATTGACTTTGTATTTTCCTCAGAATCTTATTGAATAATTTTCTTTTATGCAAAATATTTTACCATTTTCAGCATCTTGAGTACAAACACACTCTAAACTTTATACTTGATTGGTGGTAGTGGCATTGAAAGTAAAAACTACATAAGTAGCATACATTCTGTACAAATATAAAATTCAGTAAAGTGTTTAATGGTAAAGTAATCTAGGTATTATACTTCTTAGTCATGAATTTCTTGAGGCAGTAATGCCACGGTTAAAATTAATTTACCGTAGCAGTACCGCTGTACTGTACCTACTGTACTGTACCGTAGTCATAATAATAATCATCGTCTTCGCAGCCACAAGATGTTTGACACTGCGCCGTCGAAGCCATTTCTGGGCACTCACAGATGGGTACGCACTTATCATTCAATCTCCGATAACCATCTATGCATTGGCAGCCGGGTTGAGGCTTCGGGGCGTTTGAACAATCTTTTTTTTCCACCAAAGCTTTACACGTGTCCCCTGGACAGGTTGATTTCTCCTGCACATACTCTTCATTGGGGTCCTCACAAGTTTTGTTTTGACATTCCGGCGAATTGGCCATTTGTGGACATTGGCAGATGGGTACACATTTATCTTTGAGTCTACGGTAACCTGATTTACAGGTGCAGCCGGGCTGAGGAGGTGGTTCTTTACAACAGTCGTATTTCGCTGTTAAAGCTTCACAAGTGTCAGGAGGACAGGTTATATTTTCTTGTACAAATTCTTCATTTGGATCCTTGCAGTTTTCCTTCTGACACTCTGGCGTTGAAGCTATTTCTGAGCATTGACAACTAGGTATGCATGGCGATGTTTCGTTGTGTCTTAAATAACCAGATTTACACGCACAACCAGGCTTGGGAGGTGGCGCATTTCTGCAGTCATAATCTGCCACTATGGATCTGCATATTTCTGGAGGACATGTCCGTTTCTCTTTGACATATTCCTCATTAAGGCCACAAGTTTTGTTTTGACATTCCGGCGAATTGGCCATTTGTGGACACTGGCAGATGGGTACACATTTATCTTTGAGTCTACGGTAACCTGATTTACAGGTGCAGCCGGGCTGAGGAGGCGGTTCTTTAGAACAGTCGTATTTCGCTGTTAAAGCTTCACAGGTGTCAGGAGGACACGTTATTTTTTCTTGTACAAATTCTTCATTTGGATCCTTGCAGTTTTCCTTCTGACACTCTGGCGTTGAAGCTATTTCTGAGCATTGACAACTAGGTATACATGGCGATGTTTCATTGCGTCTCAAATAACCAGATTTACACGCGCAGCCAGGCTTAGGAGGCGGTGCCTTTGAACAGTCATATTTTGACACTAAGGATCTGCATGTTTCTGGAGGACATGTCCGTTTTTCTTTGACATATTCCTCATTAAGGCCACAAGTTTTGTTTTGACATTCCGGCGAATTGATTATTTGTGGACATTTGCAGATGGGTACACATTTATTGTTGAGTCTACGGTAACCTGATTTACAGGTGCAGCCGGGCTGAGGTGGTGGTTCTTTACAACAGTCGTATTTCGCTGTTAAAGCTTCACAGGTGTCAGGAGGACACGTTATTTTTTCTTGTACAAATTCTTCATTTGGATCCTTGCAGTTTTCCTTCTGACACTCTGGCGTTGAAGCTATTTCTGAGCATTGACATATAGGTATGCATGGCGACGTTTCATTGCGTCTTAAATAACCAGATTTACACGCGCAGCCAGGCTTAGGAGGCGGTGCTTTTGAACAGTCATATTTTGACACTATGGATCTGCATGTTTCTGGAGGACATGTCCGTTTCTCTTTGACATATTCCTCATTAAGGCCACAAGTTTTGTTTTGACATTCCGGCGAATTGATTATTTGTGGACATTTGCAGATGGGTACACATTTATCTTTGAGTCTACGGTAACCTGATTTACAGGTGCAGCCGGGCTGAGGTGGTGGTTCTTTACAACAGTCGTATTTCGCTGTTAAAGCTTCACAGGTGTCAGGAGGACACGTTATTTTTTCTTGTACAAATTCTTCATTTGGATCCTTGCAGTTTTCCTTCTGACACTCTGGCGTTGAAGCTATTTCTGAGCATTGACAACTAGGTATGCATGGCGATGTTTCATTGCGTCTCAAATAACCAGATTTACACGCGCAGCCAGGCTTAGGAGGCGGTGCCTTTGAACAGTCATATTTTGACACTAAGGATCTGCATGTTTCTGGAGGACATGTCCGTTTCTCTTTGACATATTCCTCATTAAGGCCACAAGTTTTGTTTTGACATTCTGGCGAATTGATTATTTGTGGACATTTGCAGATGGGTACACATTTATTGTTGAGTCTACGGTAACCTGATTTACAGGTGCAGCCGGGCTGAGGTGGTGGTTCTTTACAACAGTCGTATTTCGCTGTTAAAGCTTCACAGGTGTCAGGAGGACACGTTATTTTTTCTTGTACAAATTCTTCATTTGGATCCTTGCAGTTTTCCTTCTGACACTCTGGCGTTGAAGCTATTTCTGAGCATTGACAACTAGGTATGCATGGCGACGTTTCATTGCGTCTCAAATAACCAGATTTACACGCGCAGCCAGGCTTAGGAGGCGGTGTCTTTGAACAGTCATATTTTGACACTATGGATCTGCATATTTCTGGAGGACACGTCCGTTTCTCTTTGACATATTCCTCATTAAGGCCACAAGTTTTGTTTTGACATTCCGGCGAATTGGCCATTTGTGGACACTGGCAGATGGGTACACATTTATCTTTGAGTCTACGGTAACCTGATTTACAGGTGCAGCCGGGCTGAGGTGGTGGTTCTTTACAACAGTCGTATTTCGCTGTTAAAGCTTCACAGGTGTCAGGAGGACACGTTATTTTTTCTTGTACAAATTCTTCATTTGGATCCTTGCAGTTTTCCTTCTGACACTCTGGCGTTGAAGCTATTTCTGAGCATTGACAACTAGGTATGCATGGCGATGTTTCATTGCGTCTCAAATAACCAGATTTACACGCGCAGCCAGGCTTAGGAGGCGGTGCCTTTGAACAGTCATATTTTGACACTAAGGATCTGCATGTTTCTGAAGGACATGTCCGTTTCTCTTTGACATATTCCTCATTAAGGCCACAAGTTTTGTTTTGACATTCTGGCGAATTGATTATTTGTGGACATTTGCAGATGGGTACACATTTATTGTTGAGTCTACGGTAACCTGATTTACAGGTGCAGCCGGGCTGAGGTGGTGGTTCTTTACAACAGTCGTATTTCGCTGTTAAAGCTTCACAGGTGTCGGGAGGACACGTTATTTTTTCTTGTACAAATTCTTCATTTGGATCCTTGCAGTTTTCTTTCTGACACTCTGGCGATGAAGCTATTTCTGAGCATTGACAAATAGGTATGCATGGCGACGTTTCATTGCGTCTCAAATAACCAGATTTACACGCGCAGCCAGGCTTAGGAGGCGGCGCCTTTGAACAGTCATATCTTGACACTATGGATATGCATGTTTCTGGAGGACATGTCCGTTTTTCTTGCACGTATACCTCGTTTTGTTTATAGGAACATTTTTCTGTAACATAAATACAAGATAAATAAAAAAACTAACAAATAAAACTCAAAGCATACTACTTACACTAAAATAATTATAAAGTAATGGGGCCTTTTGAGCCACTGTAGCACAGAATAGATATAACCTACTACACTGTAGCTAAAACTTCATCCTTTCATGACAGCGTTTTATCAATGCAGTTATTGTAAATTCTTAAAATTGGGTAGAGTTTAATAGTCCTAGGAGTATCCTTTTCATCTCCAAGTTAAACAGAGACAGGGCTGGGATTCTTGCAGCTCTTGCAAACTGTAGGTACTTACTGCATTGATCAGCGGGGACACATTTGCCATTTCCGTCCCTCGCGTATCCATCGTCACAATAACACTTTTCATTACATTTGATGTTTATTATATGACAGTGTGTTCGGTTTTGGGAGTCGATGTTGTTGCATTCACTGTCGCACGCACTACCACAAGAGTAGAACTCGTGGGTCTTGTTGCATTTATCTGAAAAAGTGAATTATACCACCACATAAGTAATTGATCGTAACGAGTGTCAAAGGTGCATAAAATAGTTTGTGTTTCTATTTGGGTACTTGCCTACCTATCAGTAGCGAGGGGTGAAATTACGGCATAGGTAAGCCAAAAATTTTATGATCTGCATAGTGGATCGGAGGGGGTTCTAAGAGGTAAGTCGATTGGAATCGGCTTGTATAAAACCTTCGCAGTGGCAAATATCTTATACTTAAGGGATTCCCTACGTCAAATCGAAATCAAATTATCAAATCAAAAAAATCAAATCATCGATTTTCATTTCGATGAAAACCATTGATCGATTATTAAATTTAGATTTTTTCGCATTCACAATGCTATTTTTATATTAAGATAAATAATATAAGAAAAAATACTAGAAAAAATCGACCCACCCGTAGCACCTCAGACGGGACTCGAACCAGTGCATTGGGCCGGAATCCCAAGGGTGCGGGTTCGAGTCCCGTCTGAGAGGTGCTACGGGTGGGTCGATATTTTCTAGTATTTTTTCTAATATTATTTATCATTGATTGATTGCTTCTTTGATCGATGCCTTATTAGTACCTACCAAGCTTTAATATCCCGATGTAACAATTCACCGAAAACCAACCTAACGTTGTTTATTTCATCTAGGTGCACTATACATAACCCACTATACTTAATTATTTTGTCGAATGTAACATTTCACCGAAAAATCAAGTAAAGCTTTGCAGCATTCAAATTATTATTGTACTTTTAAATATTTCATTATTATAACATTACCTTAGTACCTATATTAAACAGCTCCATACACATAACGTTGGAATTGAGTGTATTTAAAAATACTAGCTTTTGCTCGCGTCCATATAGATTCCCCGTATACATTTCCACCTCTCCATTAACCCCCTTATGGGATGATATTCGGTATAAATTATTCTATTTTCAGCAGTTTAAGCATAAAAAGATAACAGTGGCTCTACCATGAGTTGATGCAAACTGTTTACGTTACCGTAAGCTTTCAGATAAACTGCTCACAGTCACTGCGTGTGAAAGAGAGAAAACGATAGTTTACGGTAAAGTAAACAGTTTGCATCAACTCATGGTATGGCCACAGACAGACTGAAAGAGTTACCTTCGCATTTATAATATTAGTGTAGCTAGCAAGGAAGTATGGATATGAATATGAACTAACACAATTCTAACAAAATGTTTATGTTTGGGAATGGAGTAGGGAGAACATTAAAACACTTACCACATTGCTGTCCAGTAATGCACTCTCCAATGGAGTTTCTATAGTAACCCTTGGCGCAAACGCATTTTATGGTGCAGGGCAGGTTACTTTGGCATTTGTACTTAATATTTCGGTTTCTGCATGTTCCTTCTGGAGGGCATGATGGGACACATCGTTGTACTTCATTCAGCCCACATCGTTCTTAAACATTTGGAAATAAGTTTAGTAGAATGAACTTGGCAAATTTTTTTTTGTAATATACAGACTGTTACAAAACAACCCGAAATGTCGAATATGGTAGATAGGGACCATCAAACAAATTTTACTACGGGACCAACACTGAAATCATGAAAAAAAATCAACTGTTTCATACATTTTGATATTTTCGTTATAAATTTTTGTATGAGACAGCTGAAATTTTTTGCGATTTCAGAGTTGGTCCCATAGTAAAAGTTGTTCAGTTTGATGGTCCTTGTCTACCATATTCAACATTGCGGGTTATTTTGTAACACCCTGTATAAATTTTAACATAAAGAATGTAATTTTTTTTTCTGTAGCCCTTCTATACTTCACAATACATTTTAAAAGATTCGTAAAAATGACCACTCGTTATTGTTTTCGTGACAGACACTGAGCAAGTAATCACTACCGTAGTCACAGTCAGGAAGATACGATGACGTCATCGGATTCCATTCTCTCGCTAGCTAGTCTCGTTTAAGAAGGACGCATGGCGCCGACTCGCGGATGCATACAGATTTATTATTTTCAATAACTTCGTAAATACTAATCGTATCGAAGTTAAATAAAAAGTTGGTTTTAAAATTACGGCTTATTTACAATAACTTTGTAAATACTTATCGTATCCAAGTGAAATAAAAAGTTGCTTTTGGAATTACGGCTTCTTTAATGGTATAAGGTAAAATAAACTTTTTTTTCAATTTCCCTACGTCCATTATGATCTACAGGTGCCCTTTGCATCGCATAATTTTATCCTAAAGTCACTTCGATTGGTATAATAATTACAAAGCATACTATTTATTTAGCATTTTCGTTTTGATATTTTTGTTTTTTGCAAATGTGCCATTCTATGTTTATGCTTTGCAAAATTCGCACTTATGATATTATGCATTGTGCCAAATGATGACTGTGCCCTTTTACAGTATGCATTTTAAATTTAGGACAAAAAAGTTATGCATTCCCATTAGGTAATCATGATTTACCTATACCGAAATCCAGATATTGAACCGCATTACCACACTATCGGCCGATTTGGTAAAAATCTTGGAGGTTGTACTTACTGCATTGATCGACGGGGATACAGTTGCCATCTCCGTCCCTCGCGTATCCATCCTCACAATAGCACTTTTCATTACATTTGATGTTGACTATAGGGCAGTGCGTCCGGTTCTGGGAGTCGATGTTGATGCATTCGTTGTCGCAGGCGCCACCGCAAGCATAAAACTCGTTGCGCTTCTTGCATTTATCTGAAAATTATACGCTACGCCTATTAAAGCTTTTAAAATAAGCAGTTACTATAAATTTACGTGCCTTAAGCTTATCAATTCCATACAATACATCACAGTCTGTGATTTATATAAGTTTGCGACATGTTATTTAATCGTTTATTGCTCATACATATGCCTTAATAGTAAGCTTAGCTTTTAGCGTATAGAATGTTGGCCCATGAGTAATTATTAAAGTATAATTAGTCTTGGTGACACGTCATAGACTCACCACATAGTGCTTTAATAATACATTGTCCAATGGCATTCTTTACATATCCTTCCTCACAAACGCACTTCTTCGTGCAAGGCCGGTCATCCTGCGCACAGCGTACCGCAAGGTTTCGGTTCCTGCAGGTCTTTTCTGGTGGGCATCGCTTGACACACTGTTCTACTTCATGCGGACCACAGATTAATGGTTGTGGTTCTAAAAAATAAAAATAAAATAAAAATGTTTGGAATTAGATACCCTTTCGACTCATTGCGAATCGATGTCCACATGAGGCATGATGATACAATCAGAAAAACAAGTTTAACATTAAAATATTTCTTTTGTGGCTATTTCTAAAGCATCGGAAACCCGGCACACACACTAAGAACATACTTGAAAACTTTAGCTTATGAGTCTTATGACACAGTTATTTAAGTACCTAAAAAAACCGGCCAAGTACGAGTCGGACTCGCCCACCGAGGGTTCCGTACAAGTAGATACATGTTATATAGTTCAGGAATCGAGGTTCGCAGTTTTTTCCGAGCTTTTCCCGAAATTCAGTTTCTAAAACCTATCATTAATCATGGTATTGTGTTTTATAAGTGAAATTGCAAAGACTTCAACGTATATACTGCACTAGACAGGCTGTAATGTATCGAAAAATTGCTCATTAGGTTACGGAGCATGCGCCGAAACTTCTTTAGTCTATTGCGATTGCGAGCGACCGATAGAAACAGTTGATGCGCCGCGAAGGTCGTTTGTGATTGTGACACAATTTTAGTTATAGTTATACAAGCATAAAACTCGTTGCACTTCTTGCATTTATCTGAAAATTATAATTACGTAAAGAGTAAGAACATAAGGGCATGCCTTGTTCGTATCGTGCTTTAATCATAAATAGTACAGTTGGATAATGTGTATGTGATGAAAGTTCACGTTGTCATAGACTTACCACATTGTGCTTCAGTAATACACTGTCCCTTGGCGTTCCTGAAGTATCCTTGCTTACAAACGCACTTCGTGGTGCAGGGCAGGTTACCTTGGCATTTGTACATAGCATTTCGGTTTTTGCATGTTCTTTCTGGCGGACATGATGGGACACATCGTTGTTCTTCATTCAATCCACATCGTTCTTAAACATTTCAAAATTTGTTTAATCAGAATTATGGCTTGTTCTCATAACCAGCTTTTCTACACTATCAGCCGATTTGGTAAAAATCTTGGAGGTTGTACTTACTGCATTGATCGACGGGGATACAGTTGCCATCTCCGTCCCTCGCGTATCCATCGTCACAGTAGCACTTGTCATTGCATTTGATGTTAACTATTGGGCAGTGCGTCCGGTTCTGGGAGTCGATGTTGATGCATTCGTTGTCGCAGGCGCCACCGCAAGCATAAAACTCGTTGCGCTTCTTGCATTTATCTGAAAATTATAATAACGTAAAATAGAGTAGAAACTTATAAGGGCATTTATCTGAAATTATGCTTAGGTACATAAATAAGATAGATAGTAGTAGGTAGGTACTATATTGATATTTTTGATTCATAAAAATTACACGAGTCACCTTCACCTACGTATAATAGATTCCGGAAATTCTCAGATGAAAAAGGTTTTTTTTTGAAATAAATAGATGAATGAATAAGTTATTTACCTAAAAACTTTTTTGGCTTCCGAAATCTTAGGGTGCAATGCTCTGCTCCCCTACTCAAATAGCAAACATTATATAGGCGTTTGAATGCTACGCCTATTAAAGCTTTTAAAATAAGCAGTTACTATAAATTTACGTGCCTTAAGCTTATCAATTCCATACAATACATCACAGTCTGTGATTTATATAAGTTTGCGACATGTTATTTAATCGTTTATTGCTCATACATATGCCTTAATAGTAAGCTTAGCTTTTAGCGTATAGAATGTTGGCCCATGAGTAATTATTAAAGTATAATTAGTCTTGGTGACACGTCATAGACTCACCACATAGTGCTTTAATAATACACTGTCCAATGGCATTCTTTACATATCCTTCCTCACAAACGCACTTCTTCGTGCAAGGCCGGTTGTCCTGCGCACAGCGTACCGCAAGGTTTCGGTTCCTGCAGGTCTTTTCTGGTGGGCATCGCTTGACACACTGTTCTACTTCATGCGGACCACAGATTAATGGTTGTGGTTCTAAAAAATAAAAATAAAATAAAAATGTTTGGAATTAGATACCCTTTCGACTCATCGCGAATCGATGTCCACTTGAGGCATGATGATACAATCAGAAAAACAAGTTTAACATTAAAATATTTCTTTTGTGGCTATTTCTAAAGCATCGGAAACCCGGCACACACACTAAGAACATACTTGAAAACTTAAGCTTATGAGTCTTATGACACAGTTATTTAAGTACCTAAAAAAACCGGACAAGTACGAGTCGGACTCGCCCACCGAGGGTTCCGTACAAGTAGATACATATTATACATAGTTTAGGAATCGAGGTTCGCAGTTTTTTCCGAGCTTTTCCCGAAATTCAGTTTCTAAAACCTATCATTAATTATGGTATTGTGTTTTATAAGTAAAATTGCAAAGACTTCAATGTATATACTACACTAGACAGGCTGTAATGTATCGAAAAATTGCTCATTAGGTTACGGAGCATGCGCCGAAACTTCTTTAGTCTATTGCGATTGCGAGCGACCGATAGAAACAGTTGATGCGCCGCGAAGGTTGGTTGAGATTGTGACACAATTTTAGTTATAGTTATACAAGCATAAAGCTCGTTGCACTTCTTGCATTTATCTGAAAATTATAATTACGTAAAGAGTAAGAACATAAGGGCATGCCTTGTTCGAATCGTGCTTTAATCGTAAATAGTACAGTTGGATAATGTGTATGTGATGAAAGTTCACGTTGTCATAGACTTACCACATTCTGCTTCAGTAATACACTGTCCTTTGGCGTTCCTGAAGTATCCTTGCTTACAAACGCACTTCGTGGTGCAGGGCAGGTTACTTTGGCATTTGTACATAACATTTCGGTTTTTGCATGTTCTTTCTGGCGGACATGATGGGACACATCGTTGTTCTTCATTCAGTCCACACCGTTCTTAAACATTTCAAAATTTGTTTAATCAGAATTATGGCTTGTTCTCATAACCAGCTTTTCTACACTATCAGCCGATTTGGTTAAAATCTTGGAGGTTGTACTTACTGCATTGATCGACGGGGATACAGTTGCCATCTCCGTCCCTCGCGTATCCATCTTCACAATAGCACTTTTCATTACATTTGATGTTGACTATAGGGCAGTGCGTCCGGTTCTGGGAGTCGATGTTGATGCATTCGTTGTCGCAGGCGCCACCGCAAGCATAAAACTCGTTGCGCTTCTTGCATTTATCTGAAAATTATAATTACGTAAAATAGAGTAGGAACTTATAAAGGACATTTATCTGAAATTATGATTAGGTACATGATAGGATAGGTAGTAGTAGGTAGGTACTATCTTGATATTTTTGATTCATAAAAATTAAACGAGTCACCTTCACCTACGTATAATAGATTCTGGAAATTCTCAGATGAAAAAGGTTATTTTTGAAATAAATAGATGAATGAATAAGTTATTTACCTAAAAACTTTTTTGGCTTCCGAAATCTTAGGGTGCAATGCTCTGCGCCCCTACTCAAATAGCAAACATTATACAGGCGTTTGAACGCTACGCCTATTAAAGCTTTAAAATAAGCAGTTACTATAAATTTACGTGCCTTAAGCTTGTCAATTCCATACAATACATCACAGTCTGTGATTTACATAAGTTTGCGACATGTTATTTAATCGTTTATTGCTCATACATATGCTTTAATAGTAAGCTTAGCTTTTAAACGTATAGAATGTTGGCTTATGAGTAGGGGACTGTATACGTACACCTATCCAAGTATATTATGTCTTGGTGACACGTCGTAGACTCACCACATAGTGCTTTAATAATACACTGTCCAATGGCATTCTTTACATATCCTTCCTCACAAACGCACTTCTTCGTGCAAGGCCGGTCGTCCTGCGCACAGCGTACCGCAAGGTTTCGGTTCCTGCAGGTCTTTTCTGGTGGGCATCGCTTGACACACTGTTCTACTTCATGCGGACCACAGATTAATGGTTGTGGTTCTAAAAAATAAAAATAAAATAAAAATGTTTGGAATTAGATACCCTTTCGACTCACTGCGAATCGATGTCCACATGAGACATGATGATAAAATCAGAAAAACAAGTTTAACATTAAAATATTTCTTTTGTGGCTATTTCTAAAGCATCGGAAACCCGGCACACACACTAAGAACATACTTGAAAACTTAAGCTTATGAGTCTTATGACACAGTTATTTAAGTACCTAAAAAAACCGGACAAGTACGAGTCGGACTCGCCCACCGAGGGTTCCGTACAAGTAGATACATATTATACATAGTTTAGGAATCTAGGTTCGCAGTTTTTTCCGAACTTTTCCCGAAATTCAGTTTCTAAAACCTATCATTAATTATGGTATTGTGTTTTATAAGTGAAATTGCAAAGACTTCAATGTATATACTACACTAGACAGGCTGTAATGTATCGAAAAATTGCTCATTAGGTTACGGAGCATGCGCCGAAACTTCTTTAGTCTATTGCGATTGCGAGCGACCGATAGAAACAGTTGATGCGCCGCGAAGGTTGGTTGAGATTGTGACACAATTTTAGTTATAGTTATACAAGCATAAAGCTCGTTGCACTTCTTGCATTTATCTGAAAATTATAATTACGTAAAGAGTAAGAACATAAGGGCATGCCTTGTTCGAATCGTGCTTTAATCGTAAATAGTACAGTTGGATAATGTGTATGTGATGAAAGTTCACGTTGTCATAGACTTACCACATTCTGCTTCAGTAATACACTGTCCATTGGCGTTCCTGAAGTATCCTTGCTTACAAACGCACTTCGTGGTGCAGGGCAGGTTACTTTGGCATTTGTACATAACATTTCGGTTTTTACATGTTCTTTCTGGCGGACATGATGGGACACATCGTTGTTCTTCATTCAGTCCACATCGTTCTTAAACATTTCAAAATTTGTTTAATCAGAATTATGGCTTGTTCTCATAACCAGCTTTTCTACACTATCAGCCGATTTGGTAAAAATCTTGGAGGTTGTACTTACTGCATTGATCGACGGGGATACAGTTGCCATCTCCGTCCCTCGCGTATCCATCCTCACAATAGCACTTTTCATTACATTTGATGTTGACTATAGGGCAGTGCGTCCGGTTCTGGGAGTCGATGTTGATGCATTCGTTGTCGCAGGCGCCACCGCAAGCATAAAACTCGTTGCGCTTCTTGCATTTATCTGAAAATTATAATTACGTAAAATAGAGTAGGAACTTATAAAGGACATTTATCTGAAATTATGATTAGGTACATGATAGGATAGGTAGTAGTAGGTAGGTACTATCTTGATATTTTTGATTCATAAAAATTAAACGAGTCACCTTCACCTACGTATAATAGATTCTGGAAATTCTCAGATGAAAAAGGTTATTTTTGAAATAAATAGATGAATGAATAAGTTATTTACCTAAAAACTTTTTTGGCTTCCGAAATCTTAGGGTGCAATGCTCTGCTCCCCTACTCAAATAGCAAACATTATACAGGCGTTTGAACGCTACGCCTATTAAAGCTTTAAAATAAGCAGTTACTATAAATTTACGTGCCTTAAGCTTGTCAATTCCATACAATACATCACAGTCTGTGATTTACATAAGTTTGCGACATGTTATTTAATCGTTTATTGCTCATACATATGCTTTAATAGTAAGCTTAGCTTTTAAACGTATAGAATGTTGGCTTATGAGTAGGGGACTGTATACGTACACCTATCCAAGTATATTATGTCTTGGTGACACGTCGTAGACTCACCACATAGTGCTTTAATAATACACTGTCCAATGGCATTCTTTACATATCCTTCCTCACAAACGCACTTCTTCGTGCAAGGCCGGTCGTCCTGCGCACAGCGTACCGCAAGGTTTCGGTTCCTGCAGGTCTTTTCTGGTGGGCATCGCTTGACACACTGTTCTACTTCATGCGGACCACAGATTAATGGTTGTGGTTCTAAACAATAAAAATAGAATAAAAATGTTTGGAAATAGATACCCTTTCGACTCACTGCGAATCGATGTCCACATGAGACATGATGATAAAATCAGAAAAACAAGTTTAACATTAAAATATTTCTTTTGTGGCTATTTCTAAAGCATCGGAAACCCGGCACACACACTAAGAACATACTTGAAAACTTTAGCTTATGAGTCTTATGACACAGTTATTTAAGTACCTAAAAAAACCGGACAAGTACGAGTCGGACTCGCCCACCGAGGGTTCCGTACAAGTAGATACATATTATACATAGTTTAGGAATCGAGGTTCGCAGTTTTTTCCGAGCTTTTCCCGAAATTCAGTTTCTAAAACCTATCATTAATCATGGTATTGTGTTTTATAAGTGAAATTGCAAAGACTTCAATGTATATACTACACTAGACAGGCTGTAATGTATCGAAAAATTGCTCATTAGGTTACGGAGCATGCGCCGAAACTTCTTTAGTCTATTGCGATTGCGAGCGACCGATAGAAACAGTTGATGCGCCGCGAAGGTTGGTTGAGATTGTGACACAATTTTAGTTATAGTTATACAAGTATAAAACTCGTTGCGCTTCTTGCACTTATCTGAAAATTATAATTACGTAAAATAGAGTAAGAACGTAAGGGCATGCCTTGTTCGTATCGTGCTTTAATCGTAAATAGTACAGTTGGATAATGTGTATGTGATGAAAGTTCACGTTGTCATAGACTTACCACATTCTGCTTCAGTAATACACTGTCCTTTGGCGTTCCTGAAGTATCCTTGCTTACAAACGCACTTCGTGGTGCAGGGCAGGTTACTTTGGCATTTGTACATAACAGTTCGGTTTTTGCATGTTCTTTCTGGCGGACATGATGGGACACATCGTTGTTCTTCATTCAGTCCACACCGTTCTTAAACATTTCAAAATTTGTTTAATCAGAATTATGGCTTGTTCTCATAACCAGCTTTTCTACACTATCAGCCGATTTGGTAAAAATCTTGGAGGTTGTACTTACTGCATTGATCGACGGGGATACAGTTGCCATCTCCGTCCCTCGCGTATCCATCCTCACAATAGCACTTTTCATTACATTTGATGTTGACTATAGGGCAGTGCGTCCGGTTCTGGGAGTCGATGTTGATGCATTCGTTGTCGCAGGCGCCACCGCAAGCATAAAACTCGTTGCGCTTTTTGCATTTATCTGAAAATTATAATTACGTAAAATAGAGTAGGAACTTATAAAGGACATTTATCTGAAATTATGATTAGGTACATGATAGGATAGGTAGTAGTAGGTAGGTACTATCTTGATATTTTTGATTCATAAAAATTAAACGAGTCACCTTCACCTACGTATAATAGATTCTGGAAATTCTCAGATGAAAAAGGTTATTTTTGAAATAAATAGATGAATGAATAAGTTATTTACCTAAAAACTTTTTTGGCTTCCGAAATCTTAGGGTGCAATGCTCTGCTCCCCTACTCAAATAGCAAACATTATACAGGCGTTTGAACGCTACGCCTATTAAAGCTTTAAAATAAGCAGTTACTATAAATTTACGTGCCTTAAGCTTGTCAATTCCATACAATACATCACAGTCTGTGGTTTACATAAGTTTGCGACATGTTATTTAATCGTTTATTGCTCATACATATGCTTTAATAGTAAGCTTAGCTTTTAAACGTATAGAATGTTGGCTTATGAGTAGGGGACTGTATACGTACACCTATCCAAGTATATTATGTCTTGGTGACACGTCGTAGACTCACCACATAGTGCTTTAATAATACACTGTCCAATGGCATTCTTTACATATCCTTCCTCACAAACGCACTTCTTCGTGCAAGGCCGGTCGTCCTGCGCACAGCGTACCGCAAGGTTTCGGTTCCTGCAGGTCTTTTCTGGTGGGCATCGCTTGACACACTGTTCTACTTCATGCGGACCACAGATTAATGGTTGTGGTTCTAAAAAATAAAAATAAAATAAAAATAAAATAAAAATGTTTGAAATTAGATACCCTTTCGACTCACTGCGAATCGATGTCCACATGAGACATGATGATAAAATCAGAAAAACAAGTTTAACATTAAAATATTTCTTTTGTGGCTATTTCTAAAGCATCGGAAACCCGGCACACACACTAAGAACATACTTGAAAACTTAAGCTTATGAGTCTTATGACACAGTTATTTAAGTACCTAAAAAAACCGGACAAGTACGAGTCGGACTCGCCCACCGAGGGTTCCGTACAAGTAGATACATATTATACATAGTTTAGGAATCGAGGTTCGCAGTTTTTTCCGAGCTTTTCCCGAAATTCAGTTTCTAAAACCTATCATTAATTATGGTATTGTGTTTTATAAGTGAAATTGCAAAGACTTCAATGTATATACTACACTAGACAGGCTGTAATGTATCGAAAAATTGCTCATTAGGTTACGGAGCATGCGCCGAAACTTCTTTAGTCTATTGCGATTGCGAGCGACCGATAGAAACAGTTGATGCGCCGCGAAGGTTGGTTGAGATTGTGACACAATTTTAGTTATAGTTATACAAGCATAAAGCTCGTTGCACTTCTTGCATTTATCTGAAAATTATAATTACGTAAAGAGTAAGAACATAAGGGCATGCCTTGTTCGAATCGTGCTTTAATCGTAAATAGTGCAGTTGGATAATGTGTATGTGATGAAAGTTCACGTTGTCATAGACTTACCACATTCTGCTTCAGTAATACACTGTCCTTTGGCGTTCCTGAAGTATCCTTGCTTACAAACGCACTTCGTGGTGCAGGGCAGGTTACTTTGGCATTTGTACATAACATTTCGGTTTTTGCATGTTCTTTCTGGCGGACATGATGGGACACATCGTTGTTCTTCATTCAGTCCACACCGTTCTTAAACATTTCAAAATTTGTTTAATCAGAATTATGGCTTGTTCTCATAACCAGCTTTTCTACACTATCAGCCGATTTGGTAAAAATCTTGGAGGTTGTACTTACTGCATTGATCGACGGGGATACAGTTGCCATCTCCGTCCCTCGCGTATCCATCCTCACAATAGCACTTTTCATTACATTTGATGTTGACTATAGGGCAGTGCGTCCGGTTCTGGGAGTCGATGTTGATGCATTCGTTGTCGCAGGCGCCACCGCAAGCATAAAACTCGTTGCGCTTTTTGCATTTATCTGAAAATTATAATTACGTAAAATAGAGTAGGAACTTATAAAGGACATTTATCTGAAATTATGATTAGGTACATGATAGGATAGGTAGTAGTAGGTAGGTACTATCTTGATATTTTTGATTCATAAAAATTAAACGAGTCACCTTCACCTACGTATAATAGATTCCGGAAATTCTCAGATGAAAAAGGTTATTTTTGAAATAAATAGATGAATGAATAAGTTATTTACCTAAAAACTTTTTTGGCTTCCGAAATCTTAGGGTGCAATGCTCTGCTCCCCTACTCAAATAGCAAACATTATACAGGCGTTTGAACGCTACGCCTATTAAAGCTTTAAAATAAGCAGTTACTATAAATTTACGTGCCTTAAGCTTGTCAATTCCATACAATACATCACAGTCTGTGATTTACATAAGTTTGCGACATGTTATTTAATCGTTTATTGCTCATACATATGCTTTAATAGTAAGCTTAGCTTTTAAACGTATAGAATGTTGGCTTATGAGTAGGGGACTGTATACGTACACCTATCCAAGTATATTATGTCTTGGTGACACGTCGTAGACTCACCACATAGTGCTTTAATAATACACTGTCCAATGGCATTCTTTACATATCCTTCCTCACAAACGCACTTCTTCGTGCAAGGCCGGTCGTCCTGCGCACAGCGTACCGCAAGGTTTCGGTTCCTGCAGGTCTTTTCTGGTGGGCATCGCTTGACACACTGTTCTACTTCATGCGGACCACAGATTAATGGTTGTGGTTCTAAAAAATAAAAATAAAATAAAAATGTTTGGAATTAGATACCCTTTCGACTCACTGCGAATCGATGTCCACATGAGACATGATGATAAAATCAGAAAAACAAGTTTAACATTAAAATATTTCTTTTGTGGCTATTTCTAAAGCATCGGAAACCCGGCACACACACTAAGAACATACTTGAAAACTTAAGCTTATGAGTCTTATGACACAGTTATTTAAGTACCTAAAAAAACCGGACAAGTACGAGTCGGACTCGCCCATCGAGGGTTCCGTACAAGTAGATACATATTATACATAGTTTAGGAATCTAGGTTCGCAGTTTTTTCCGAACTTTTCCCGAAATTCAGTTTCTAAAACCTATCATTAATTATGGTATTGTGTTTTATAAGTGAAATTGCAAAGACTTCAATGTATATACTACACTAGACAGGCTGTAATGTAATGTATCGAAAAATTGCTCATTAGGTTACGGAGCATGCGCCGAAACTTCTTTAGTCTATTGCGATTGCGAGCGACCGATAGAAACAGTTGATGCGCCGCGAAGGTTGGTTGAGATTGTGACACAATTTTAGTTATAGTTATACAAGCATAAAGCTCGTTGCACTTCTTGCATTTATCTGAAAATTATAATTACGTAAAGAGTAAGAACATAAGGGCATGCCTTGTTCGAATCGTGCTTTAATCGTAAATAGTACAGTTGGATAATGTGTATGTGATGAAAGTTCACGTTGTCATAGACTTACCACATTCTGCTTCAGTAATACACTGTCCATTGGCGTTCCTGAAGTATCCTTGCTTACAAACGCACTTCGTGGTGCAGGGCAGGTTACTTTGGCATTTGTACATAACATTTCGGTTTTTGCATGTTCTTTCTGGCGGACATGATGGGACACATCGTTGTTCTTCATTCAGTCCACATCGTTCTTAAACATTTCAAAATTTGTTTAATCAGAATTATGGCTTGTTCTCATGACCAGCTTTTCTACACTATCAGCCGATTTGGTAAAAATCTTGGAGGTTGTACTTACTGCATTGATCGACGGGGATACAGTTGCCATCTCCGTCCCTCGCGTATCCATCCTCACAATAGCACTTTTCATTACATTTGATGTTGACTATAGGGCAGTGCGTCCGGTTCTGGGAGTCGATGTTGATGCATTCGTTGTCGCAGGCGCCACCGCAAGCATAAAACTCGTTGCGCTTTTTGCATTTATCTGAAAATTATAATTACGTAAAATAGAGTAGGAACTTATAAAGGACATTTATCTGAAATTATGATTAGGTACATGATAGGATAGGTAGTAGTAGGTAGGTACTATCTTGATATTTTAGATTCATAAAAATTAAACGAGTCACCTTCACCTACGTATAATAGATTCCGGAAATTCTCAGATGAAAAAGGTTATTTTTGAAATAAATAGATGAATGAATAAGTTATTTACCTAAAAACTTTTTTGGCTTCCGAAATCTTAGGGTGCAATGCTCTGCTCCCCTACTCAAATAGCAAACATTATACAGGCGTTTGAACGCTACGCCTATTAAAGCTTTAAAATAAGCAGTTACTATAAATTTACGTGCCTTAAGCTTGTCAATTCCATACAATACATCACAGTCTGTGATTTACATAAGTTTGCGACATGTTATTTAATCGTTTATTGCTCATACATATGCTTTAATAGTAAGCTTAGCTTTTAAACGTATAGAATGTTGGCTTATGAGTAGGGGACTGTATACGTACACCTATCCAAGTATATTATGTCTTGGTGACACGTCGTAGACTCACCACATAGTGCTTTAATAATACACTGTCCAATGGCATTCTTTACATATCCTTCCTCACAAACGCACTTCTTCGTGCAAGGCCGGTCGTCCTGCGCACAGCGTACCGCAAGGTTTCGGTTCCTGCAGGTCTTTTCTGGTGGGCATCGCTTGACACACTGTTCTACTTCATGCGGACCACAGATTAATGGTTGTGGTTCTAAAAAATAAAAATAGAATAAAAATGTTTGGAAATAGATACCCTTTCGACTCACTGCGAATCGATGTCCACATGAGACATGATGATAAAATCAGAAAAACAAGTTTAACATTAAAATATTTCTTTTGTGGCTTTTTCTAAAGCATCGGATACCCGGCACACACACTAAGAACATACTTGTAAACTTAAGCTTATGAGTCTTATGACACAGTTATTTAAGTAGGTACTTATAAAAACCGGACAAGTGCGAGTCGGACTCGACCACCGAGGGTCCTGTACAAGTAGATACATATTATAAATAGTTCAGGAATCGAGGTTCGCAGTTTTTTCCGAGCTTTTCCCGAAATTCAGTTTCTAAAACCTATCATTAATTATGGTATTGTCTTTTATAAGTGAAATTGTGGATATACCAACAGTTCATACCTAAATTTGTATTTTAAGTAAAGACTATATTTTTGTGATTTAACTACACATGTATAGTTTTAGATTTTTGTCTATAAACAAAGATATAACTTGCCTTTTATAGTTCTAGGTCAACAAAAAATTTCTTATTAACTTTGATTTCCGTGATAGTGTCGAAATATACGTTTTTTGCGGCATAAACGGCCGTATCTTTTTTACGCTAACTTTTAGAAATTTGATTTTTTCACAACTTCAAGGGACTGTAGATTTGAGTATATGGTTATAATTTCAACTTGATGCCTCTACGCGTTCTTGTCTTGACAGACAGATGGTGCAACAGAGTGATCCTACCTATAAGGGTTCCGTTTTTTTTTTTTTTGGGGTACGGAACCCTAAAAGCAAAAAATAATATTTTTTGCCAACTATTGAAACAAATTACACACTGAGTTATGGTTTGAGTTATTGACCCAGCCAGCGCGAAGCGTCTCTGCTTTAGCTTGGGCCAAAATTATTTCGTATGTCCTTTAGGCTGTCCGTATGTTCCCCTCTACAGGTCGCATTTTCTACACATTCCCGTGAAATTTTGTGAGCAGGTTCGATAATTACATAGATTTTTTTCGAACTTTACTTATCGAAAAAAAATATATCCCATTTCGAAATATGTTCCAAATTAGAAGCGCCATCTAGCTTCAATTATATTAAATAATAAATATGCCAAACACTGTATAGTACTGCTTTGAAAACCTCGTTGCGACATCTATTTGATTAATTTTTAAACAACATATAATTTGAACTTTTTAACGCACTCACGTGAGGTCTACAGCTCACGGAGCCACTAGTAAAATAAATACATTTCAACTTAAAAGATATAGTCGTCGGTCCAGCTGTTCTTAAGTGGTGCGCTCAACAACAATACAGCAAAACCTGCTTAAGGTTTCCAGCTGTTTCTTTGCAAGTGTAGGTACTTACTACATTTATCTATGGGGATACAATTGCCTTCTGCGTCCCTCGCGTATCCATCGTCACAGTAGCACTTTTCAACGCACACGTAAGTTTGTATAGGGCAGTGCGTTCGGTTCTGAGTATCGATGTTGATGCATTCGCTGTCGCAGGCGCTGTTGCAGGAATAGAACTCATTGGATTTCTTACATAGATCTGAAATTGTTATTAAAAATATTTAATGGTAATAGGCCGTAGCATATTTTGACATTCAAAATGGCTTAGCTGCCAGTAATAAATAGCTTACCACACTGTGCTAAGGTAATGCATTCTCCAATAGAATTTCTGTAGTATCCTTCAGCACAGATGCATTTCTTCGTGCATGGTCGTGGGTCATTGATGCAGCTGAACATAATGAATCGGTTTCTGCACGTCTTTTCTGGTGGACATGATTTGACACATGCTTCTACTTCATTCTTTCCACAACGCAGACACTCTTCATCTGAAACTATTTTTTGTTGCAGTGCAATCAAAGATCTTAAACATATTGATTTAAAAAAGCTTTATTATTCAAATATTTTGTAAGTAATCTATACATACTTATCTACTTATTTCTTCTTGGGTGAAGTCGTGATCTGATATGGAGTAGTGCATCTGTTTTATCGCATGAGGCTTAAAAATTTTGGAATGTGGACATTTCACCGAGTAACTGATGGAAGTTGATTGATTAAGAACCTGTTGTTTCTGATGTGGCCGCTGATGTAGCAACTGCAGTGGTTGTTGAGGCTGTAGATGTTGCTGATGCTGATGCTACTGCTGCTGACCTTGTGAGTGTCACTGCAGCTACAGCAATGGCTTCAGCTGTCGAGGACATTGTACTGCATGATGGTACAACTAAATAGATAGAGGTTGATTAGGAACCTGTTGTTTCTGATGTGGCAACTGCAGTGGCTGTTGAGGCTGTAGATGTTCCTGTCGCTGATGCCACTGCTGCTGACTCTGTGGGTGTCGCTGCGGCTACAGCAATGGTATCAGCTGTCGAGGACATTGCACTGCATGATGGTTCCAATAAATAGATAAAGATTGATTAGGAACCTGTTGTTTCTGATGTGGTCGCTGATGTGGCAACTGCGGTGGCTGTCGAGGCTGTTTCTGTAGATGTCGCTGACGCTGATGCCAATGCCGCTGACCCTGTGGGTGTCGCCGCAGCTGCAGCAAAGGCTTCAGCTGTCGATGATGATGTGTCGTCACACTCGCCGAATGGTGTCTCAGCTGTTACAACAACAATGTTTACAATATTATACTTATGTCATAAAAGTGAAAGTTGTATATTTGAATGTTTGTTACTCAATCACGCAAAACGGCTTAACAGATTTGGATAAAATCCCAGCAAACATTTTAGGTCAAAATTACAATAAAAATACCAATTTTAGGTTGCAATTTTTACGGTGACCAAAATAAGATACCTAGAATCGACGTAGAGTCGACGTGAAATCACCCTAAGTGGGGAAAAAAAGCACGTGCCAGTGACGTTTATTCCACGTAATTTTAGTAATTGCAACCAGCAGGTCAACAGATAGGTCATATTTTCCACGTAAACTCGACGTCACCACGACGTGCCTTGTAGTTGCAATTACTAATTTGGTAATCATTTACCTCTTTTAAACGTAGATCGCACGTGTTTTTTACAATTTAATTACATATTTAGGTGATGTTTATATCTTTGCGATGAAGAGTAAAAGAGACAATAATATTGTATTTTTACTCCAAAACAAAATGTCTAACTAAAAAGCTAAACTCTGTATCGATAGAATAATAATGGCGGCTTTACAAGTTTCCAAGTTTTGGCGCTTATTACAACGCGATATTATGACGAAATCTTCTGCGATGAAAATTTTTTCGTGCATTATGTTGATTTAACGTTGAAATTTGCTGATGGGCTTCAAAAATATTTAAAAAAAAAAATTTTTCAAGTCAAGATGATTTTTTTTATTTTATCAATAGTTGTCATCATCTTGCCTTTGCAGTATTTAGATACATAAACCCAACTAACTATCTGAATATTAGACAGTAGAGGTGCCGTTTAACGATATTATCAGATAAATAACAACAAAAAATCTGCGATTTGAAATATCATTTCTTCGGATTATTAAAATAAAATGGCGGTTCGACTAAAATGTTCTTTTAACCTATATATCGACCTATAGGTATCTAGTAGTTATTTTACGTTAATTTGACATACTATCTGCGACTAAATGATATCAGGTTACCTATTTAAGTCTATAATCCTAACTACCATGAAGTTATAGTCGCGACCAATAGGTAATAATTACGGATAAGTCGACGCGACTAGGTTACGACGTGTCATTATTTGTTTGGCAGTTTATATCGACATCATCCATAGAAATAGAATGTCAAAGAAGAACAATGTCAATGAACAGGTGATCCGAAAAACGAAGTACAAATGTGTGAGTGAAATAGTGTTGTGTACACTACTTAATAATGTTATCGATGACTGTAACTACTTACGTCTTTTCTGTGTGGCTTAGTGGTGATATTGACATTTTCAATCCAATTTTTCATCTGCGCCATCGAACTACAATACAACTACAACCCGTAGTTGTATTGTAGGTAGGCGCAGGTGGTTAGTGCACTCAGTATCATAGGATTCGTAGGTAGGTAATTAAAACATTGTGTATAGTTGGAATAATTATTTATGGGTGTGTAATGTATGACATAATATATTTATATGGACAAGCACAAAAATAATATAATACCTACAGTGTTAACGTGATTTCACTTACGTACACGTACTTTTTTATTTGAGTTAATAAGTAAATTGATTTTTATGACGTTAATTTTTCTAATTAGGTCTTTCTTAAATTCTATAATTAGGTAAGTATTAACAGATTTCCACACCTGACGGAGGCTGAATAGCAGATATTATCTTATGTCATGAATGTATACTATCATATTCTGGGAACTAAAGGATTATGATTAAGACAAGCGACAGGTCGCGACCTTGTCTGCGTGTAAAGTTTTTTGCTATCCCTCGGGAACAATTATTTTTTTCAGGATGAAAGGTACCCTATAACCTTTTCTGTACCCCTGACGACGTGTATGCAAAATTTCATGATGATCGGTTCAGTTAACTACTGAAGGCATGACATGACTAACTACAGACATGAAGGCGTAACAAACAAACAGACAAACGGACTTTCGCATTTATAATATTAGGAAATTTACTACAGGCACATCTTCATAAAATTACAAAATATTATTTTAACCTTAATTAGTTAACTTTGTACACACAGTATTTAAACAAAAACCTATAGCCTATAGTAGGTACTAGGCTTGTTTAATACTTTTCTCAAACAATGCGCGGAAATTCAAAATATTTTCATCACTCATTTACCTCGCTTGAACTGATTTCGTCAAATGAATAGGTATAAATGTTCAATGACAGTACACTCTTTTTTTTACTTACACGTGTGACGTCATTTTATGCCACCGGCCCGTATCATAATAATTGATGTTACTCCAACTTACGTGAGCGTTTATTAACCATGGATCAGTCTGGGCGGGCGTTAGCGCGCTCATGGCGCTCTGTTAGCGTGATTTTGATTTAGATTTGCGCGGAGGTTGATTAGGAACCTGTTGTTTTTGATGTGGCAACTGCGGTCGCTGTTAAGGCTGTAGATGTTGCTGTCGCTGATGCCACTGCTGCTGACCCTGTGGGTGTCGCTGCAGCTACAGCAATGGTATCAGCTGTCGAGGACATTGTACTGCATGATGGTACAACTAAATAGATAGAGGTTAATTAGGAACCTGTTGTTTCTGTTGTGGCCGCTGATGTGGCATATGCGGTCGCTGTTAAGGCTGTAGATGTTGCTGTCGCTGATGCCACTGCGGGTGACCCCGTGGGTGTCGCTGCAGCTACAGCAATGCCTTCAGCTATCGAGGACATTGTACTGCATGATGGTACAACTAAATGGATAGAAGTTGATTAGGAACCTGTTGTTTCTGATGTGGCTGCTGATGTGGCAACTACAGTGGCTGTGAGGCTGTAGATGTTCCTGTCGCTGATGCCACTGCTGCTGACCCTGTGGGTGTCACTGCAGCTACAGCAATGCCTTCAGCTGTCGAGGACATTGTACTGCATGATGGTACAACTAAATGGATAGAAGTTGATTAGGAACCTGTTGTTTCTGATGTGGCTGCTGATGTGGCAACTACAGTGGCTGTGAGGCTGTAGATGTTCCTGTCGCTGATGCCACTGCTGCTGACCCTGTGGGTGTCACTGCAGCTACAGCAATGCCTTCAGCTGTCGAGGACATTGTACTGCATGATGGTACAACTAAATAGATAGAGGTTAATTAGGAACCTGTTGTTTCTGTTGTGGCCGCTGATGTGGCAACTACAGTGGCTGTGAGGCTGTAGATGTTCCTGTCGCTGATGCCACTGCTGCTGACCCTGTGGGTGTCGCTGCAGCTACAGCAATGGTATCAGCTGTCGAGGACATTGTACTGCACGATGGTACAAATAAATACATAGAGGTTGATTAGGAACCTGTTGTTTCTGTTGTGGCTGCTGATGTGGCAACTACAGTGGCTGTGAGGCTGCAGAAGTTCCTGTCGCTGATGCCACTGCTGCAGACCCTGTGGGTGTCGCTGCAGCTACAGCAATGGTATCAGCTGTCGAGGACATTGTACTGCATGATGGTACAACTAAATGGATAGAAGTTGATTAGGAACCTGTTGTTTCTGATGTGGCTGCTGATGTGGCAACTACAGTGGCTGTGTGGCTGTAGATGTTCCTGTCGCTGATGCCACTGCTGCAGACCCTGTGGGTGTCGCTGCAGCTACAGCAATGGTATCAGCTGTCGAGGACATTGTACTGCACGATGGTACAAATAAATACATAGAAGTTGATTAGGAACCTGTTGTTTCTGTTGAGGCCGTTGATGTGGCATATGCGGTGGCTGTCGAGGCTGTTCCTGTAGATGTCGCTGACGCTGATGCCACTGCCGCTGACCCTGTGGGTGTCGCCGCAGCTACAGCAATGGCTTCGGCTGTCGATGATGATGTGTCGGCACACTCGCTGCATGGTAGCTCAGCTGTTACAACAACAATGTTTACAATATACTAATGTTATAAATGTGAAGGTTTGACTATTTGTTACTGAATCACGTAAAAACGGCTTAACGGATTTGGATAAACTTCGTACACACAATAGTTAAAAACCTGTTTCAACACAGGTTATTCTTTATCTCAGTGTTATAGCCCGTGGGATGATTTAATCCTTTAGTTGACGCGGACGAAACGGCAGAAGGCTTGTATAGTACTTTACTCAAACAATGCGCGGAAATTCAAAATATTTGCATCACTCTCATTAACCTCGCTTAAACTGATTTCTTCAAATAAATACGTATAATCCGCGCGCGATTAGATTGGGATGGGACCTTGTCAAAGTAAATAAAAAATGTCAGTTAAGCAGTCAAGTAGCGCAAGCAAAAAAGTTCTGAATCTATTTAAACAAAAAAGAATTTTAATAAAGTAAACTTTTTCCACTCATTATTAATTAATAATGAAAATAATCACACAGTAATATATAAATCTCGCAATTAAAATAAATCTACGCACACAGTTCTAGCATTATGCGAACATCTAAGCGAGTTTATCATCGACGTATTATATTTTTGAAAGGTTGTCCATTAGGTTGTCCTGTATTTATAAGCCGCTCTCAACGTTGAGAGCTATCTTGAGATCTTACCCGAGATGCTCTTTTAATAGGAGTAGCATAAGGCGAAAAAATAAATAAAATAAAAGTTCAATAAAATAATAGTCCGTTTGCCCAGATGTTTTCTGGTAATAATTAACAATAAATGACATGATAACAATTATTATTGACAGCAAAATGACGCTATTATTTTACAAAGCTTTGTTTCATTTTATTGACTCTAAAATACCTACATTAAAAAAATATTATTGTGAAAGTGTGAAATATGAATGTAGGTACGGTATCTAAACAAAAAAATCAAGCATTTTATAAAACGACGATGACAAAATGATAACAATAAACTGACTGCAAATTAACGGCCAGGTGTTGCTATTATTTTAAATAAGCAGACATTTTTGTGTGTCTTTGTATCTACTCCCGACAGACGTTGTACACTATACATTTATTTTTCAATATGAGAAGTGATCGTTTTTAGAAATAGTTTTGCTATATTCTCTATTCTTCTTTTATTTTCTGGATAACTTTTCCAAAGAATCACGTGTCAATCATTTGAATCATGGGGAGAGGATGACCTATCGAGATCATACAAAAATCCCATAGAAAATGTTTTGCTTCTTTGCAAAACATCTGCGAACACTTATACATTTTTCTTTACGTAAAACATGGTTCGGACTAGGTACCTATACCTTACCATTACAAAATACAAGTATTTTTTGAATTGTAAAATTATAATTTTGATTAATAATATCTTTGATTATAAATTGTTCCACAAAACGGTTCCCCGACTTCAATGACACTTGTTGTTTAACTTTTTAGTTCGTTTTTGGCAGGGCAGTTGTGTTTATAATTTGTTTCAAAAAATTAATATGAATAGTAAAAACTGAATTTAGTACGAAAATATACTGTTTTGAAATGTACTTATTAAAGCCTTTCATTTGGTACATGTTATAATAATGTATGTTTTTATTTAATTAATTTTTTTATTAATACAAAATTGCGTCATGATGCTGCCACATTGACTTAAAAAAAATATACTTAGTCAGCGTCACTCGGGGTGATGTAAGGATCACCTCACACCTCCTACCCTCCTCCTCCTGTGTGATACCTCACACATTCGTTCAGGGATTTAGAAGATATGGCTTTTTGTCTAGACTAGCGCCCCCGTTTCAATTGTTTAAATGACAACTAGTGGGCCATTGATAATTTAATGATTATCAATTATACCTTTTAAATTAGTAAGTTAATAACAAAGCAGCTGAATACTAAAACGATTTCAGATTTTTTTTCGCGATTTCAGAGTTGGTCCCTTAGTAAAAGTTGATCAGTTTGATGGTCCCTTTATACCATATTCGGCATTAGGGGTATTTTTGTAACATGTTGTATGTAGAAGATAAATAAAAATTATTACTACATACATTATTTATGTGGTTTTCTATTATTGTTTTCTTTTTTATGGTTGTACTTGTTTTGTAGGGTTGAGTATGTATTTTTAACCGACCTTAAAAAAAGGAGGAGGTTATCAAGTTGACGGTATGTTTTTTTTAATGTATGTATTACCATAACTTCGCCAGTTGTTAACCGATTAGTATAATTCATGTGTGGTCCCATAAACAATTTACAGAGATCTTGCTAGTAGTTATTTCATAATCCTTAAAATATCAAGCACTTAGCTTACCAAAGCACGAGTTTTAACGGATTTTCAGGCATACTTAACTTCTTTGAACTGATTTAAATGATTATTTTTTTATTTGAAAGGGTATACTTTAAGAGTCACATTTTAATTTCATTGGTTGACCTTGTTCTTCGAAGATACACAAGGGAACTCCTCACAGTCAAATAAGATATGCATGGTGACTGAGATATTGGTAAGTTTATGACAATCCAAAATAAACTGAGCTATGGTCTGCGACGTTTTGGACTAGACTTGGCCTACGAAGGCACAACAGAAATCCTTAAAAACAAACAGCGTGAATTTAGAACCATTGAAAATATTATAGAACGATAAAAAAAAATTACACGCTTACATACCTACCACTAAAAAGTTGAAAATCAAAAAGCTATTTCATAAAGAAGAAAAACCTCCCTTGCCCACCCGACTTCAATAGACGTGTTTCATGTTAATCCACGCACAGTGGCACAAATACCAATCAAACTGTAGCAACCACTTGAAATGTACAACCCTAGCAGATTTGAAATAAGAAAATCAAGCAAACAAAGGCTAGAAATAGAACCTAGAGCAACAACTATCCAGGGTTGAAGTTATAGCGACTGAAAAATTGCTGAATAATTAAAATCTAATGAGATATTTTCAGGTTCCATTTACTTTTTGGTAAGTTCTTATTCTATGTTCGCAACCAAGTTGCGGTTAAGGAAAAAGTTTTCTTGATTCGCAACTGGTTGCGAACAAAGGATAAAAATTCGCAACAGGCAGAAGAAAAAGAAGAAGAAGAAATTGCAATTGCGGAAACGGCCTGATGGGATGATTTGAATATTATTTCTTGCTTTAGAGATATTTATTTATAAAGCTTTTTTTGTTTTAATTTTCAGGTTTTTTTAAAGAAGGTTTTTCTTTTTTTGTTAAAACTTTGCTATTTAAACTATTATATTTTAATTTATTGCCATGCCAATAATTTTAAAGATTTTTTAACATAATTTAATGGAAATAATTGTGTTTTCCATAAGCTTTCCAAATGGTGGCCCCATGATAATAGTCGAAAATCAAATTTTTACTCGACTGCCCAAAATAGAAGAGTGTATTGTGTTCAGGGTTCATGTATGTTTGTATGTATGTGAGTTTCTTTATTCTACCATAACTTCTAAATGCCTGAACATGTCCCAGTCTGTTACAGCATCGTAGCGTCCACAGTTTTAAACAGAGTTTGATGAAATTTATTTTTTATTGTACACACGACAGCACGTCAGGTTGTACAGTTAAACTACGAAAACAGCTTTATTACGTAGACCATAAAGGCGGTCTCAAGATGTATAGTCTGAGGTGCCGTCGTGTGTACATTAATAAAGTCTTTCATCTAATGCAAACAAAGAGTAGTCCTTGCGAAACATAGAAATATTTTATTCTCATTGTCATTTGTTTGTTAATTAAATAATTGGTAAAGATTATAATATAAGTGACTCACCATTATCGTAACCATAATCGTAACCATTATCGTAACCATCATCGTAACCATCGTCGTAAGTTCCTTGCACCTTCGCGACCAAGACAGCACAACATATCGCTATGTACACCCAAGACGACATAGTTGCTCGGAGTGTGCCGGTGAAATATATCGTCCTCATATATACCAGCAATGATAACTTAAGGCGGTACCCGGACCGAATGTGGCGCCGCGCCGCGTTTTTTATTGACCGACTTCAAAAAAGGAGGAGGTTCTAAGTTCGTCTGTTTATTTGATTTTTTGTGTATGCCTACCGATTACTCGAAGACGGCTGAACCGATTGAAATGATTCAAACGTTTGTACATTATTACATCAGGTTTGTACCCAAGATGGTGCCATTTTTTTATTTTTTAAATCGGTTTTGTAGTTTCAGGAAATCCTGAAAATACTGTCGTTTTCTTTACCTCATAACTTATGATAACTTCTTTGTTGATGAACCGATTTCGATGATTATTTTTTTGTTTTTTAAAAGATTATATCTTGTTTTTATTTAAAGTACGTAATCAATAACCGAATTTGTATGGAACCCTCGATGGGCGAGTCCGACTCGCACTTGTCCGGTTTTTTAGAAAGTATCATTACATTCTTTTTTAGTCATTTATAGTAGTATATAGCTAAACTGCTAAAAGTGGCCCGGTTTTGACATATTTGCTATCTACTTCTTCGGATGACTACGAGGGAATTTGTAATGATCCCTTCTAAAATTACTTTACTCTCCACGTAAAGTTTTATTAAAATCCTTTTCTATTAACAATTTATTAAATGAAAATCTCTGAGGGCGCCACTTGCGTTATAAGATTCACCTTAACATGAATGGAAAAGGCAATAAATTAGAATAATGTAAACCTATTAGTGACAGCAACAATGTGTACGCACCGACAGGTGGCTTGCTCAGCGCCTAGCGCCTAGGTTTTACTACTTACTTACCTACTACCCCGAACGAATTTCAAAATTCAAGCGCCATAACATAAATCTCCGCGGCCTGCACATTTTGACAATCTCTCCTATATGTCTACGGATATTATAGAGATATGTCTACGGCCATGTCGTACTTTTGGCTGAACGTCGGGCACACTGGTGATCACATAAACATTTGCAATATTAAAAATCCATATAATTATCGAACCTGCTCACAAAAACGGGAATAGGTTGAGAAATGCGATCTGTAGAGGAGAACAGCTGGACAGACATACGAAATATTTTTTTTTCCCAAGCTGAAACATACCTTACCGTGCTGAAACGGAGCCGAAGACGCAACGCTCGCGCTTAGCGCTCGCTCTGTAAATAATATACGTACGTGTCATGGTGTCATTTACCCGTTGTTTGTTTAGAATACAGCCTGCGCAGACGACGGTTTTTTTCTGTTCTGTCATAATCTTTATGATTGTTAGCGTAAAGTTAGCGCTTACTGACAAACATTTTAATCGCCTCTGTGGTCCAGTGGTTCGCCCACCCGTGCAAGACGCAGAGGTCCCGGGTTCGATTCCCAGGAGAGGGGTACATTTGTACTCGGTTTGGTTGGTGGTAGGGCTTATTTTAAGTCCGCCTGGCTAGCTACCATCATCTTACCTAAGTCTGACGCCATAACAACAATTTAAAAAATGTTGTGTTCCGGCAGTTAGAGGTAAGATAGCCAGTTCATCAGTGGTGAGGATTCCGGGTGTAGTGCGCTTCCACCTTCGGCCTTATCGTCACTTAACATCAGGTGAGGTGAAGACCAAGCGCTAACCCGTTGTGAATAATAAAAAAAAGAACATCATGAACACCATAATTAAGGCGAAATTCTTCATGATTGAATATCAATTGAATATCGGTATCTAATTACATGTACCTACAACATGTAATTAGATACCGATTTTTAATTGCATCAATTAATTACTATCAAGTTTTATTGACGATAAAACCAGAATAAAACAGGTGATCTTATTTTGTTTTTTTTTATTTTTTTTTTATTGCGTTTAAATTTTTATAACTTAAATTGTATAAACCAACCAAGAGTGTACACCTACTGTGTACACCTTTCTTTATAATGCAGTAAAAAGAAAAAACACTTATTCATATAGGTAGTGCCTTATAATGAGAAATATATACTTACCTACGATAAGAATATATGTATATGTTAGATAGGTACTTATATTTTATGTATTTCACAATATTCGAAACATGTTTTGTTAAGCAATGATACGACGTGAAAAGTGGTGCAAAGACCATGAAGACGCATTATTTCCTAAAATACACACCCAATTTTTAGGGTTCCTTATAGTTTCGCCATGTCCGTCTGTCCATCCGCGGCTCGGCCGGATTTTTTTCGACTCATGACGGATGCAAGAGGCTGTTGAAATGGTTGAGAAATAGATGTAGTAAGTTTGCATAGCTAGTGACACCTATTTAGTTTTCCAATAACTTCAAAGAAGTTGGAACAGCAATCTTATTATGTGACGCACGCCGCGCAAGAGAAGGGAAGCATGTGTTGCGTGATATCTTATGTCTTAGCTAAATTATAGATGGCGCTATTTTTCAATGTATGTAGGTACTGAAAACTAAGCTGTGAATAGAATAATATTTCGTAGTAAGTACATTTTTTTAAACGATAAATAATATAAAATAACGTCAAGGGAGAAAGAGAAACTTACTTTCTTTTTCTTTTTTATTCAAAGAGGTTCAGTAAATTTATAGAATTCGCAGCACCTGAAAAGGGGGAACTGAAACAGTGGCAAAAATAGCATTAAATATTGGGTCCATTTAGGTAAGAACAGGACGTAGGACTTATGTTTAACCGTTAATACCCACATCTTAATAGAATTGGATACACAAATTCTATTAAAATCGGGTCCAGCCAGTCTTAAAGATATATAAAAAAAATCTGGGAATGTACAACCGCCCCGTAATAGCTACCTACTACACAGACACTACACAGATGATGTTTTTGTACTTATATATAAAATTAGTAGGTAGGTAGTAGGTACCTATAGAAAAATATAAAAAACTTGCACTTGACCGTTTTTTGACATTTCATTAAATACCTCTTATCTACCTCCGAAGGTAGGTGCGTGGAGGGAGCCGCAACGTTGAATGTTGCGGTCCCCTCCTGGCGAGTCCTACATACCCCCCTCTCGCTCACCTGCGGGAGGGGAAGCGCGTAAACGCGTTTTCTTAGGCATAAAAAAAAAGGTGCGTCCTTCCTACCTCTCAATGAAATGAAATCTCAAACTTCATGAAGGATTTAGCTAAAAATTGTCGTTAGACCGTGTAATATTCACTTTACATGCAGTACTCACCATAACATAGGTAACAAACTTTGAAATTACACTTTAATAATTTTGCTCGTATGATTGAATGAATGAATGAATGAATGAATGAACGATTGAATGATATATTTTATTTGCATTAATTTTGAGTACAACATATGGCGTTCTTAGATAATAAAGTCCGTCAAAATCTACTTATAATTACCTAAGCATGCAAAATTTAAAATCACATTTAAATATATTATAATTCAAGATGTTAAAACCGAAGAAACTATACCCATATTGACTATTTTTTATTTAAATATTCTTGAACTGAGTAAAAGCAGCAGTTTTCGATGAGATATTCATGTAGTTTTCTTTTAAAAATTGGTCCATTTAGCTGTCTTAGATGATCAGGAAGTGCATTAAATAATTTTACCGCCATCGAGTAAGTATTGCGATGTGCCAAACTGAGTCGTTCAAGTTTATGACTTAGTCTTTGGCGAAGGCCCTTATACTTAGAAACTGGTTTTTGAGAAAACTGCTCTTTATTATCTTTAACAAATGTGCATATTTGTTTAATATAGGGACCCGTAAGAGTGAGTACTTTTATATTGTTTAAACAAAGGCATGCACGAATCTAGTCGATATGCACCAAATAAAGACCAAATACACTTTTTTTGGCTTCTAAATAAAGTCTCTATCTCTGAGCAATTTCCCCATATCATAATGCCATACTGTAGTACCGACGCTACATGTGCATGATATGCTAAGAGTGCAGTTTCCAGTGATGAAACTTCTCTTAAGCGCCTGAGTGCAAATGATAACCTACTCAGTTTATCGCAAAGTAAACTAATGTGATTCTTCCAACTACAGGTTTCGTCAATATTTAATCCTAGGAACTTGATTGATTATACCTTGTCAGTTACTTTATCGTCATATTTAATATTCAATAGTAATTCGTTTGTCCGGTATGTACCAAATTGCATATATTTCGTTTTTCCAATATTTACTGTCAAATTGTTATGTTCCATCCATTTAATAATATTATATAATGTTAAATTTATTTCTTCTTGATACTCTATAACATTAAGGTCTTTGTATTTTGTACGGCCATAGTGTCGTCTGCGAATAGTATCGATTCATGTTTTGTCGCAGTTGGCAAGTCATTTATGTAGAGTACGAACAGCAAAGGACCGATAAGTGTTCCTGGGGAACCCCACATCTATTAATCTTATACTGGTATTGGAAAGCTGCTTTACTAAAAAGATTACTATTATTTCTACAGGTTTTAGTAACTAGTACACATTGGTGTCTGTCCTGTAAGTAACTAGTAATCCAACTAAGCGCTGTTCCTCTTATTCCGTATCAGTAGAGTTTCTCACATTGCCAAAATTGCCAAAATTCCCGCCTTTCACTTGTGTTTTGCGTTTTGACATCTAATGAATTTATTTTTGGTTTACTAGCTAGTTTACCTATAGTAGCAATATCTGTGTTGTAATAAGGAAACTAATTCGTCATTCCTGCTTTATCGACTTATTTTAATTATGGTTCCGTGTTTCACTTGCCTCGGTGTTTCTCTTTCCCACTTGACCTTAAATAACACAGAATACAAGCGCTTTTAAAAAGATAAAAAATGAATCCGTAGTTTTCTTTTTATTTACTTGAAAATATTGAAAAAATATTGGAAAACATTGAAAATATAATAAACTAGCGACCGCCCGCGACTTCGTCTGCGTGGAAAGTTTTTTGCTATCCCTCGGGAATAATTATTTTTTTCGAGATGAAAGGTACCCTATGTCCTTCTCTGTACCCCTGACAACGTGTATGCAAAATTACATGGTTCAGTAGTTAAGACGTGAAGGCGTTACAAACAAACAAACAAACGGACTTTCGCATTTATAATATTAGTAAGGATTAATAAGAATTTACGATTCCTACTGATTTTGTAGAATACAATGATTTAAATAAATAATACTTAAATTCATTCATTAAAATCACAAACATGTACACATTAAGTGACCTTGTGTATCGAAATTCGGAGAAAAGATTTCACAACAATATTTCTGTTTCTGGGTTATTTAATATGAATCAATATTAGCGACCTTGCACCAGATAATAGTTATTCAGTTGCACAATTAATTTGTTCAGTGGATGGCATTTTTTGAAAACATTATCAATGTTTTATTAAGTTATATTGTTAGATAATTATTAAGTTAATGTTATGTAGTTCGACTAATTATTCGGAAAAGAAAGAAAACGATAATGTACTAGGTAATCCAAAGGCTGATTTCAGTAAAAATCAATATGTCCTTTTAAATTCTAATAAAGTAAATGTGTTTATTCTACTAAGTAAAAATACTTTCCTGACTGTTTGACGTAAAATAAATATTTACAATACGTATTGCGATTGACGCAAATGTCATTGCTTTAATGGTCTGAATTAAAAGCGCTATGAGGCCATTTATGTAGAGCAAGCAAACAGTTTTCTACAACAAGGGTGATAAAAGCATACCTAGTAAGCGGCCATTGTATAAATAATAAATAAATAAATATGAGATAACATCACAAACATTGCACTGATCCCAAAGTAAGTAGCTAAAGCACTTGTGTTATGGAAATCATAGACAACGGTGGAACTACATACACCCAGTCTTGAGCCAATATAGAAAATTTAGTTTTTTAAATTGACCCAACCGGGGATCGAACCCGGGACGAGATGGCGACACCTTGAAAACCGGCGTACAAACCATCCGACCACGGAGGTCGTTAAGTCGTCGTTGTACGAGTAACAGGAACATTGTAGCAATAAGATTGCTTGCAAACCATCACCTCATTTCCTGTACTACGCGTTCACATCATAATTGCCGCTACCTCCCGGCCCGCTTCGTTATACCGCACCCCCTGCGTCGCCTTTCTCGTACGGCTAGCAACGCAAAGCTTAATTTTTGTTTTCGTTGATTTAATCATTACGTTCGTTATTTGTATTGTTATAATGATTAAAAGAGTAAAGTTCCTATATAATGGCGAACCTAACTTGTTATATAAATTAATGACACTTTTTGAACAATAAAAAAAAATGAAAAACATGATTACTTTTTTGTCTTGCTGTGACGTAATAACGGTCGTCGACGGCAATCACGAAATGTACGCGTAGTACCTTAGTACAACGGTAATACTACATCACAGAATTAATAATAGTACTGACGCACTACATTTTACTGAGAAATAATAATATGACGATGATTTTCTCTGTTTTGTTAATCAGAGCTGTAAATGTTTTTCTGCAAGTCATACCTATGTATTATTATGTACCAATAAAGAAAGCCAATGACTGCCTATTACCAATGAAAGCCTATTATGCTAATTATTGAAAGAAAACATGGCCGTAATCCTAACTAACAACAACTACAACATAAAAATGTCCAATGAAGATGTATCTCAACTGGCAACCATACTCCGTGAACTACAAGCATTAAATTGAACAATGTATTTATTAAATTTCATTAAAAATAGTTGATATTTATAAAGAGTATCTATGATTACAAGAGTATAATTTCTTCCTTATCAATATTTATTTAAAATCGTGATTCGTAATTTAATGAGTCCATAATTCTTGTGCCACAAACTTAATTTAAAGTTCTCCGATTGTTATAAGTTGACGGGTAATTAGTGTCGTCATGTTCCACCTGTTTTACGCTTGATTGTAACACGTAACTGGGACTGTTGAAAAATACAATGGCGTATGTGTACACAGCTTTTCGGGCGTCTTGTTTGCTCTGAAACAAACGCTTATAATGGTGAGGCCCACTCTTCAGTTTAGTGTTAAACTGTGGAAGTGACAATGCAGCTCAAGTTGATAATTCATTGTGTGCTCCTCTTTTGTTTAGAGTTTTCTGGTGAGTTCTTGATTGTTTATCTCAAAACTATAACAAATGAGGTTTTTCCGGAATTGTAAAAAACAATATGACTGCTTTTTTATTATGTTAAAAATCGAAAGAAGGCCCTTTTTCTATTTAAAAAAATTACGCTAACTATCAATAGGTAAAAACAACGCCTGTTTAGTTGGGACGTTAAAGCAGTCATAGACAGGAATATGTCATTCCTTGATCACTTTTATTTTGTGGTGTTTTCAGCTGGTGCTTCAGTTCCCCATGACATCAATCCACATAAACTCCCGGGGATAAACCACATAAAACCACCTAACGCAGCATATCGACAAGCAAACATACCTCGTTCACATCAAGTTTGGAATCAACGCCCACCATACCCACTACCTACTCATAATCAAGAATTTCCACATATTAATCATAATTTCAACATTCTCAATGATCCTGAAAGATTTGTGCCAAATGTTCCTCAACATATAACACAAGCACAGTTTCCTAATGGATATCCAAACCAGCACAGAATTCCAAGTAATATTGCCCGTAAATTTCCAAATGTACCTAATCAAGTGGATAAGAATAATATTAAAAATATTCCTGTTGCTCAAAATGTTCCTATCAAAAATGAGGTTTTCAAATCGTTTGTACCACTTATTCCATCAAGGCCGCTTCACACTGGCACATCAAAAACTAAATTAAATAAACACCATGTCAAAATAATTCCATCTATAGAAAGTAGCTGGAGCTATCCTGGAGCTGGAGTAGCTCCAGTTCCATCTGGGGATAGATATTTGGCCAGCGCGAGTAGTCCAGTTGAAACTATTACAAGGAAACTTACACCACCTCGTAAGTATACTTAATTTTGTTTTTTTATCTATCGTGTGCTTGATAAAAGTAAAAAACAAATTTAGTAAAATATTAATGCTTTTAAGTATCTTTTGTTCAATCTCAAACTTTACGCAATTTGCATTGTTAACAGGTTTAAAATTTTACCAAACTATCATTTGTTTAAATTTTTATAAACATCCGGTGTAAGAATATTATGCATTTAAAAAGGATTACCAACTTACATTGCATTTTAAATTTCAGGTTATGATGTCAAACAATTCGTCACTAACTCAAACATCAGAAACATCTTGGCTACAACAAAACATAAAAAACGTTATTTGGTTATCCTACCAAATGGTACAATTGAACATGTTGATAAATTAGAAACAGTAGTGCAGAGAAATCCAAATTATGTACTGATCCAAGCTGGAGACATAATTTCGAAACCAATCCGAAAGGTAGAAAAAGTGCAAGAAGTTGCTACTAAACCTGTCCACAGCAAGAAATTACAGAATGTTTCCGTAAATACTCCAGTTTCCAACACTGTAAAAGAACCAATTGCTAATCAATCTACGTTACCTCCTGCTAAAAATCATATTACATTATTGAAACCAGTGTCGGTTCCACCTAAACAAATATTTGCCACTGCTGAAGTAGCAAAATCGCTGATAGCTGCTAAAAATTCTACAACCATACCTTCAACTCCTAAAGCACCAACAAATCACCTTTCAAGAAATGAAACCGTGCCCACTGTGGCTCCATCAAAAACTGAAACGATATTTTCAAATGGTTCAAAAAATGATAACAATCCCGAAGAAAAAATAAACCAGAAGAATCCAGAAGAACAAATACTTGATACCACACTGGACTCCAGTGCTTCAGAGTCAGTTCACAAAGAAACCAAACTATTAGCAGGAGAAGAAAAACCAACAGTAACAGATGAATACGACAAACAAAGGCCGAATAATAAATCAATTACTATTTGTAAGGCAAATGTTACAAATGATAAAGAAACTGAAACGCCTCCAGCAACACTGGCAAAACCTGTTAAACAAATTCCTGTTCAAGAGACTCCTCTGAATGAAATTGTCGTTAAAGCTTCAGTACAAACACCTAAAGATAATACTTCACCAGTACTAGAAGCTGTAGCAGTTGCGGAAACAGTTACTGAAACTAAACCTGTTATAAAAGATAGCACTCCAGTTAGCCACAAGGAAAAAATACTACCAATAGAGAAAAGCAATAAGATAGATGTAATTCCAAAACCAACAGAAGGTAAATCCGCATTATCAGCTGCAGCTTCAAATGCAACAGCGGAGGTTAAAATCCCTCCATCCCTTGAAACAGCAGTTGTAGCTGCTAAAACAACTACTAACTCAACAGAAACATCAACACCAGTGTCCAAACAACACAATATTACTCCATCTGTCCCAAAGAAGACTTTGGAAAAAGATAAAAAACCTAACACGACTGTTGTTGATACCAATGATAACCCGCATCAAAACACCACTAACTTACGCTCAAATACAGAAGATGAAAAAGAAAATTATACTCCAGGTAAAGTATAGATAACCTTAAACACAGTATCATAAACCATTATGCTTTTATGAGCAGGTAGCTGGTGGTTAAACCTAGGTGTCACCGATTTGTTCACGGCTAATACAATAGCAGCTGGTTGCAATTCGTTAAAACTAGGTCTAGCCTTATTTGTGCTGGCTACAACTAGATGTAGCCGATCTTACATCACTTTAAATGCTGACCTCATTTTTGAAATTTTGACGACTTTGTATGAAATATACAGGGAGAAAAAAGCAGCCCTTGACGAGTTTCTTGCTGGTTCTTCTCGTTACAAGGACTCCCGCTTAGGGTTTGCGAATCGATGGCGTAGCTTCTTTGACATTCACAAGTGCTAGTAAATGAGTGATGAATTTTAAATTTTACGTGGTTAAATCGAGAATGGTCTCCCTTCCCTACAGAATTCACCTAGAAGGTGCCTCTATAGAAAGTATCGCGTATCTCTTATCTCTCCTGATGACGTCAAGGTTGTCGTCTTTTAAATAATAATTAATCTGAATATTTAATTGAATCAACATCAGGAGGAAAAGGATACAAAAGATGCCACAGCAAAACTAAATGTTGTGATAAGTATACAAGGTGTTACAAAAATACCCCTAATGCCGAATTTTGTTTTCTCGTTTTCAGCGTTGGTCCCATAGTAAAAGTTGATCAGTTTGATGGTCCCTATATACCATACCATATTCGGCATTAGGGGTATTTTTGTAACACCTTGTATAGGGACCATCAAACTGATCTTCTTTTACTATGGGACCAACTCTGAAATCGCGAAAAAGAAATCAGCTGTTTTATACAAAAATTAAATACGAAATTATCAAAATGTATGAATCACCTGATTTTTTTTCGCGATTTGAGAGTTGGTCCCATAGTAAAAGTCGTTCAGTTTGATGGTCCTTATATACCATATTCGGCATGAGGGGTATTTTTGTAACACCTTGTATATACTACTAGTTTTAGCCGGCTTGCACTAGGTGTAGCCGCACTTCAGGTATTAGCCGTAACATATCTAATTAACTATGTTTAATGTTTTTAGCAATATGGTTCAAGACTTCAGATCCAGATTTTTGGGAACAACTTAGAGGCGAAAATAAGGAAGATGTTGTGTTATTCTTTCAAATACACAATCGACCGAAAGTTGAATATAACACAACAAGAACCATATATCCAAATGGAACTATAGTAGAAGAAACAACAAAAAGTCTTTGGGAAATTGAAGGAGGTAAATATATCTTTCTTTAAGTAAATTTTTTTCATAATTTAATTCTAGAAATAATTTTAATTTTTTTTTCTTTGTTTTTTTTCAGATCCCCCAATAGTCACCAAAACGACGCAAATTATCAACCCGGCAGACCCGAAAAGATAATTTTGATTTAAACTAAAATAGTTAAGTGCCTAGCTAATTTAATTTCTGTATTTAAGTTCCACATATGAGTAACTTATGTTATGATACTAAAATAAATTTCTTATTTTTTTAGCTCTACAGTTTTTCTTTATAAATTTAAAATCCCTAATTTCACTGAAATCGAAACCTGAATTACTGAGAGTCAAATAACAAGCGAAATTTTAGAACTTGAAATAAAATAGGTACTTACAACAATTTTTATTACTTTAGTTTTTATTAGACTTTTTATTGTAACTGACGACGAGGCTTTTCGGCGCCTCTGGAGCCTAGGGTTGCAACGATATAAAAACCGATATATATCGATATATTGACGACTAAAAATATCGATATTTATCGATATCGAAAATACGCCGATATCGATATATTGAAATCGAAAAAAAGCTTGATATATCGAAACGAAGTACTTATCCAAAAACCTTTACCTAAAAGGACGGACGAATGCAACGATTGAATATAATTATGAGAGCCTTTTCCAGAATAGTACTTTTTCTGGAAAAGGCTCTCAAAATTATTATTCCTGGATTCATTAGCTGGTACTAAATACTGGAAATATTTTTTTTTTTCAATAAATATGTTTAAATACTCGTAATTCTCATTTTTATTTCTTTCGATTATTCACATAAATAATATAAAATGTATAAACAAGTTACATTTTCGATAAAAGTTTGATTTAACTAGTATTGTATAGAAGTTTTTAAAAGAAGTTAAAACTTCGATAAAATATCGATATATATCGGCGTATTAGGCCGATATATCGATATATTGATATCGACTTAGTTCGATATACATCGAATTCGATATATCGATATTTTTTTAAACCTTGCAGCTGCCGGAGCTGTAGCCCTACCATGAGTTGATGCAAACTGTTTACGTTACCGTAAGCTATTGTTTTCTCTCTTTCACTCGCATAGACTGTGAGCAGTATATCCAATAGTTTACGGAAGCGTAAACAGTTTGCATCAACTCATGGTAGGGCCAAACTAGAAAATAATCATAGGTATAATAATTGATGATAACAATATATTTTTAAAGAATTGGGTACTTATTTTGGGTTTAATCTCAGTAATATCACGATGCCTAAAATAATGAGTAACTCAAAGAAAACATAAAAATAAAAAAGGTAAAATACTCATAGTAAGTATAAATTAATTTAATATTTTAACTAGATATCGCATTGTTAAAAAAAATAAATGAAGAACAACATACTTACATTGATATTTTCCAGATGAAATTTATTCAAATGTTGCAATAATTTCATAACAAGGAACGCCTCAATTGTTGATTTTTCATTCATATCGCTAGTGGCTCTGTGGGCTGTAGACCTCGCAAATGTCAATGTTCACCCCTTAAGACGCCGGCGAACAGTGAGCTTCCCATATAAACGTAATACCAAAATGATTTGCAATTTAAGCATAATTAACTAATCTTGTAATGTTATTCGGATTAAGACAGTATATGTCTAGGTTTCTATTAAATAAAAATTCCAAAATTCTAACCCAATTCAAATTAAATGCCAATTATTTCTTTCACACTAAACTGTAGATGGTACTAATTTTTATTTGGTTTAGTATTTTGGATTTTTTATTTAATAGAAACCTGGACATATACTGTCTTAATCCGAATAACATCACAATACAATAATTATGCTCAATTTGCAAATCATTTTGGTATTACGTTTGTATGGGAAACTCATTGTTCGCCGGCATCTTAAGGGGCCGTACAACGTCAAATACACATTTTTGAGCAAGTATTTCACACAGTATTACTTGATTTATCGGTCCCATAACGTTTTACCTCTGTTTCCAGAATAATATTATTATGATGATATATATGATTTTGAACTATGAACTTTGAGTCTTCTAGATAAAAAACAAAGCTTTGCACCGCTACCAAAAAAGGTTTGTGTTATTTTTGAACATTTTTCAAAACGGCTGAAATATATTGTTTTACATATCTCCGCCATTTTGAAAAAAAAATCTAAAACTTATCGACAAAAAATTTTATCACAAAATACAAAATTTCACGAGAATCGGAAACAAACGGACATCCGGACACCGGAAGAACATACGAAAGCATTTTTGCCCAAGCTGACCTGGATAATTATCTTGATATTTCAAATTCTATATTCTACTAAGTCTACTACTATCGGTAGAATTTCAGTGAAATCTATTTACCTTAAAATAATAACAAAGGCATTCTTGTATGTACTATATTTACGTTACCTATCTGTGACGTCAGTATTTTCAAAATTTCTTGATAACTGTATTTTTAAATAACACCTACAATAGAACTTATTATTGTTAATTGTTTGTTTGATCATATTTATTCGCAGTTAATTTAAATAATGATGGATGTTTACGAAAACAGTGACATCTGTTTCAACAGCTTTGAAAGTGTTATTCTATGTTTGCAACAATATCCATCGCACATTAGTGAAAGAAAAGAAAGAATCTATTTTGTAAATATCACCATTATAATAGTAAAGACAGATACATACTTTACTTTTTTTTAAATATTTTTAGCACTGATATCTTTGCTTTTTAAATTCCTTTTTTTTTAATATTTTAAAATACAAAAATGTTGTCAAGATTTTTTGTGAGTAAAATGAAAGTACTTAAGTACCTGTTTTTTTGCGTCAGTCGTCAATTCGTCATTCTTTCATATTATTCACGTTGGCTTCAACTTCAAGTGCTGAAAAAAGCTGTGAAAAATGTTTCTGAATGGTCAATGTTAAGGTTCTTACACACTGAAGCGCTGGCTTAGCCTGAAGCCAGACCGTGGCACATGCATCCCTGCTTAGAAAATGTTAATAACTTCATTCTGTCTCTAAAGATGCATCTAAAATATTTATAATAAGCCTGTGGATTCTGTAACCAAAATCACATCTCACTTCGAACCCACTTCACTTCGCATGAATTTGTTATTAGAAATTAGCTGAATAAACTACTTTAGCGATTGCAAAAGGTTTTAGGTATCTACCGTAGCTATCTAAAATCATTTGCAATTAAAAAAAAGCCTGTCATTTTCCCATTTATTATTTAAAATTCCCGCGCAGTGAAGTGAGGTTCGAGTTTGGTTACAGAATCGACAGGATGTATGAATAAAGGTGATATGTCGCAGAAGTCTGATTTGGAGAAAATTGAGTTAAAAGTTTCGCATAAACATCTTAAGATACTTCAAAACACTCAAATTTATTTATACAAAAGGCTATCTAGCGGCGTAAACCACGAAATAAGTATTTGTATAAAAGGAAAGAAATAAAAAATAAATATTTTTAATCCTTTTTTTTAAGAAGAAAATAACTCCTTCTTCCGCAAAAAATATTAAATATTTTGACAATTCAAGAGATGTGTTCAGCATATATTAACATAACACCTTCACTCTCTGGAAGTGCAGTGGGTGCAATGCCACCATCAGGTATATTAACTTTATGAATGCCACATAGCTCTTTCTTCCTCTGTAGAAAAGTAACTTTTTACTTTTTTTACTTCTATTTGCTTGTTTTAGATGCCCATACCACTTACCTCCGACTGCAATGACACTTTTTATATAGTTTTTGGCAGGGCAGTCATTGTTTAAATATTTTTTTCACACATTTTAGACCATCAACGCCTTTCATTTGCCTTTGCAGCCTGCATGTATTTATATTTGGATAGTCGTGTAAAAATACACCAAATAGGAAAATCTCTTTACCAAGAGGCAGTTATTATTGGTTTTCATTTTATAATTTATGTACTTGTAACATTTTTACTATAAAATAATGCGTCATTAAAATTTTAATACCTAGCTCGACTGTTATAAAACTTTTTGCAGTTTTCTTGCTTTTCTTCAGCAAAAACCATTTGGAGTATTTATGAGGCCAAGTTAGCTTGCACATTAGTAGGTAATTTATCACGCGTAAGACTAAAATAAGATACTTATGTGAATTTCTGTCGCTTTATCTTCATCAATTTTTAAGGCAGTGTCATTAGGCGTATGTGGATCACCACGAAACTTTTTCTTGGCTTTATAAAAAAGTGGGGGGTATAGATCTGAATTATTAATGATGCTCAAGATTATTTTTTTCAGGGTAACCGGGATAAAGTTATTTGATGCGGGATGGATGATAAAATATCCAGTGTGATAGTTACGTTTATCTGACTTACCCTAGAATTATTGTATACTACCTTAATGGCTGTTTTGATTTTTATATAGATTTAAAAAGCTTTTTTACAGTTGACTTGGTACTACTCGAAGTATAAGACAGTAGCTAAACTGGATTTTAGTCAGTAAACACTAAACATTACAGAAGAAACACAGCGAGCAAGATAATCAAATATTTTTAAATTATTTGATTATCTTTGTACGAGTCATACAAATGTATGAAAGCAAAGTCAATCAAGTATTGATACGTTAATTAAGAGATTTTCGTCTATCATCCGGCATCCAGCATTTCTTAAGGTGTTGTTTTTTTTTTTTCATTGCACGTGTGACGTCATTTTATGCCGATCCGAATCATAGATGATGTCATTTCAACTTACGTCAGAGATCATGAGAGATGTGAATCGTCCACAATACGACGTGAAGGACACAATACGATTCGGAACGCGGCCACAGCTCAGCTTGTCATTTTTTACATCCTTGGCGACCGTATTTTATTGAAAAAAAAACGGAAAGGAAAACGAAACGGAACGCAACGGAACGGAATGAAACGGAAAGGAATGAAACGGATCGGCACGGAACAGAACGGAACGAAACGGAACGGAACGGAACGGAACGGAACGGAACGGAACGGAACGGAATGGAACGGAACGGAACGGAACGGAACGGAACGGAACGGAACGGAAAGGAACGGAACGGAACGGAACGGAACGGAACAAAACAAAACAAAACGAAACGGAACGGAACGGAAAGGAATGGAACGGATCGGCACGGAACGGAACGGATCGGAATGGAATGGAACGGAACGGAACGAAATGAAACGGTACGGGACAGAACGGAACGGAACGGAACAAAACAGAACGCAACGGAACGGAACGGAACGGAATAAAACGAAACGGAACGCAACGGAACTGAACGGAACGGAAAGGAATGGAACCGTTCGGCACGTAACGGAACGGAACGGAATGGAAAGAAACGGAACGGAACGGAACGGAACGAAACGAAACGAAACGGAACGGAACGGAACGGAACGGAACGGAACGGAACGGAACGGAACGGAACGGAACGGAACGGAACGGTACGGAACGGAACGGAACGGAACGGAACGGAACGGAACGGAACGGAACGGAACGGAACGGAACGGAACGGAACGGAACGGAACGGAACGGAACGGAACGGAACGGAACGGAACGGAACGGAACGGAACGGAACGGAACGGAACGGAACGGAACGGAACGGAACGGAACGGAACGGAACGGAACGGAACGGAACGGAACGGAACGGAACGGAACGGAACGGAACGGAACGGAACGGAAACTTAAAGATGTGTGCAAGTAATTCGCGATAGGGACGTGTTTCGTGGAAGGAACCCCCGACTGCTTCCAAAAGTTTTATTTTCAAGGCATATCGCATACTGCATGCGATATATCAAATTATAGCTCCTATCTGAATTATTAATGATGCTCAAGATTATTTTTTCAGGGTAACCGGGATAAAGTTATTTGATGCGGGATGGATGATAAAATATCCAGTGTGATAGTTACGTTTATCTGACTTACCCTAGAATTATTATTGTATACTACCTTAATGGCTGTTTTGATTTTTATTTGAAATTGAAATTGAAATTGAAAAATTCTTTATTCAAATAAGCTCACATAACAAGCATTTTTAAATCGTCAATTCTTTTATCCTACCACCCATTATGACGTCTTTTAGCTGACAAGAAAAATGGCCGCAAAAAACTTATCAGCTTTATTAGAAGGAACGATATTTACAAATATGTATATCGTTTCCAGACATTACATTCAAAGTATTCATACATGTTACCATTAACATAGATTCATAAATAAATAACATTATTTAATTAGCTCATTTCTACTGAATCAAATTACAGGTGTCAAGCTTAATTCAAAATTTAAGGCTCAGCCTAGGCTATTACAAAAAAATTATATATATATCTATTCATACAATTCAATAAACGTTAAGACAAGTAGGCAGAAGCAGACCCATTCCCACTGGCAGCACCCGTTCACGAGCATGACGCATGAACCAGCCATCGCTTCGCTCAACCATATTTGAGGGAACGTAACGACCCGCCTCACACGACACCACCATAGAAATGATTAAAGAGAGCATGACATACTTAGGCTACCCGTGTTAAGGCATCGAATTGAAAACTAATATCCAAAAGCTTTTCATAGGCCTATAGAAAGTGAAAGATTGCAATAAAAAAAAAAATCCAATACAAGGTAGTAGTTATGAATTTTATCTTTTGGGTAAGAAGTGCCATACATATAGATAATATTAAACATTTATATATATATATATATGTATGCGACGTCCTTAATACAAGTAGTCAGAAGCAGACCCATTCCCACTGGCAGCACCCGTTCACGAGCATGACGCATGAACCAGCCATCGCTTCGCTCAACCATATTTGAGGGAACGTAACGACCCGCCTCACACGACACTACCGCAGAAATGTTTAAAGTGAGCATGACATACTAGATATTAGATTATTAAGCTATTTAGATTTAAAAAGCTTTTTTACAGTTGACTTGGTACTACTCGAAGTATAAGACAGTAGCTAAACTGGATTTTAGTCAGTAAACACTAAACATTACAGAAGAAACACAGCGAGCAAGATAATCAAATATTTTTAAATTATTTGATTATCTTTGTACGAGTCATACAAATGTATGAAAGCAAAGTCAATCAAGTATTGATACGTTAATTAAGAGATTTTCGTCTATCATTTACAATAAAATGAAAAAGTTAAACGTTCCGTTTTTGATTAAGGCTTCTACACACTATGCCGGCGGCACTTGCGCCAAAAGTGGGTTAGCACATTTAACCCAGAGTTAGTTCACACAAAAGTAGCATTTTCAAAAATATATTATAGAAGTTTTAACCCAGCTTGGGCAAGAGGCCCATGAGAGCTTTCATTGTAACATTAGAGCCTTTAAACATCTCAATAATGACTGTCTAATCTAAACATGACTGTTATTGATTTTCAAACTTACTTTCCAAGCTGTTGCTAGCGTGGTATTGGACCTTTCCAGCAAATCGAGCATCGAGAAAAATACATTTTCTTTTAAATTATTTGTTATATTGTTTTTGCTCAGTAAAATGGCAGAATGAATAATAAAGAAAACTAAAGGTAAAAATAGCCAATAAATTAACCATCTACGTAAGCCCGAAATTAGATGTAGATAATATTAATAATGGAGTAGATATTTTAATTAATGATGTTGTTTTGGTTGTTATAATGTAATTTATAGCCTGTTAATATTGTTCGAAATCAAATATTTGTGTTGTTTGGGATGATTAATTGACGAAGCAACAATGAAAATGTGTCTAATCGATTTCACTTGGGCTAACACAAGAGAAGTGTTAATTAAACATTACGTAATATGAAGATAATACATTTAGTTACCATTAATTATAAATTAAGAAGTTATTATTTAAATTCTAATGAGACGTTTATTTTGTACCTACTTAGTATTTGTTGTTAACCCGTCAACGCCCGGAAAATGAGACACAATAGATATTCCATTGTTATCCGGCCGCATGCGTCCGCTCGGGCGTTAATGAATTAAAAAATGCACACACGCTTACGCCACTTTTACGCCTATTGCAAGCTCGTTTTCTGAATGGCTATCAATGCGTCGTCTCTTTCCGCTGTAGAGTAAATAAAAGAGACGCATTGATAGTTGTAATACCCCCCTTGTGCACTAAAGTCAATAGGATACTAAATATTTCTTAAAAGGCTTGTTATCAAATCTGACTGTGATTTAAGAGGACGCATCGGACATTTTGGTGGCAGGGATCTCGAATTTTCTCATCAATTACAAAACATATAAAAGTGATATTTAATATCCTGATTATTTATTTCATTGACTTCATTTTGTCAGTTGCAGAAACACGATTCGTTAACTTTTATAACAGAGAAAAAATATCGAAAAAACCTCTTAAAATAAAGATTTGCATTTTATAGACAAACTTGATCGATTTAAGCTTTTAGATGTTCTTAGTAGATTAGTCTAAACTTTAAAGGCCAGTTGGATTTTCAAAAATATATTATAGATTTTTATTTAAACGAAAAAAACCGGTTTGGCGTCGTAAAACTGCTTGCCATGAGATAGCTAAGTATAATTTACGAGAGTGTGAGCGAGACGGTCGATACGAAAATACTTTATCGATGCGTCGCCTTAAGTTCAAACTCACCATCAGGCTCAACTATGAAGAGGCGCGAATGGTCAAAAGCCTCAACGTTACATCGCAATACCGCCGGTTTTACTGCACTAAACGACCATGTTGCTTTATGAGTCGATTCATAAACCGACCGCCATAAGCCCCCGTTCATTCCGGGCTATTACACCAACATTTCGGGCTATTAAGGCTTCCGAGTCGGTTTTATACGTTCTTTAAATTTAGACTGTTGGTTTAATTGACGTAGTGGCTTAGGTAAATGGATGTGAAATTGTACGATGAGACCCGCTTTGATAACAAGTACGATAAAAAGAGCCATAGCGCAAAGCTTACGAAAAATCTACGAAATAAGTTTACGAAATCTACTCTTTCACTATTTCTTTAGAATATTAATTATTATTATTATTAATTATTACACAACTTTAATTGTCGGTTCGCCAGAAATTTACGGAATTCAGCAAATTTTTAGTAAATGATCTAGTATTCCAGAAATCAATAAAAATGTGCTAAATTTCTGGCTATTTTGTTAGAATAAAATAAAATAAAAAAGCTATCCTTTTTGAATTAAAATCATATCACTGTCGTTGAAAACTATGAAATCTGACGATTGGAAGTTTATTTTTGTAAGATTTTATGGTGTTATTTAGGATTTTTTTATTGAGTTACCAAGCTATTTTTCAATATTCTGTTCGGTTATTGTGTTTCTTTGTTTCTTTTTTAGTGTTCAGTATTTTTTGTGAAGTAGAATTCTACATCAGTTCTTCACATTGGAAGATCAAAAATCAATATTTTCATCAGATCATAAACTGGGCTCGCCTTAAGAGCTTGCTTGGTTAGGGAGAAGCTTTTGATCGTTAGATCTCTTCCTGACCCGTGGTCCACCTGACAAGTTCACCTGGTTGAGCTACGGATACCGACGTAGCCCCGTGGTCCACCTGAATGGACCACGGATACTGACTGACTAAGATCCGTAGTCCACCCTCTACCGGGTCCACCTCGTCATGATGAACCATCAATGAGATAATTATTTTTCCATGTAAATATAAGCAAGAGGATATCAGTACCCGTATTTCAAGCTCTTAAAACTTGTTAGTTTTCTGAATGGTTGCGTTCTGAACCAATGCGTCCCTTTTATACGCTATACAAGGTGTTAAAAAAATTCCCCTAATGCCGAATATGGTATATAGGGACCATCAAACTGAACAACTTTTACTATGGGACCAACTATGAAATCGCAAAAAAAAATGCTGTTTCATACAAAAATTAAAATCGAAAATATGAAAATGTATGGAACTGCTGATTTTTTTTTCGTGATTTCAGAGTTGGTCCCATAGTAAAAGTTGTTCAGTTTGATGGTGCCATATATACCATATTTGGCATTAGGGGTATTTTTGTAACACGTTGTATATTACACGACTGCCCAAAAAACAGAGAGTAGTGTTCAGGGTTTCATGTATATGTTTGTATGTGTGTATGTGAGTTTCTTTATTCCACCATAACTTCTAAATGCCTTAACGGATTTGGATGTATGGGGTATCGTTAGAAACCTTACATCATTCCGAGCGTCAAAGACTAAATTTCTTTGAAAAATCAATGTGGCCACTGCACTACGCCAATTCAAATGTGAAAAAAATCATCATTAATTATTACAAAATGAGCATCAAATGAAAGGCCTTGATGAGCACTTTTTAAAACTAATCTATAATTTGTCTCTAATGTGTAAAAATTAAATAAAAAATAAAAAATCATGACTGCCCTGCCAAAAACGAACTAAAAAGTTAAATAACAAGGATCATTACAGTAAAATGTTCTACAAAATTTTCCCCCGACTGCAATGACACATGTTATTTAACTTTTTAGTTCGTTTTTGGTGTTCCTAATTTATTTTTTAAATTATTTATTTTTTGACATAGTGCAGAATGAGAATATATCAGGTATATTATCCGTGCATTTTCTACAAAAAAAGGATAATTCACTTTAACGACAGGACATAAAACGTCACAGCTTAAACCTCATGGAGGGAGTTTTTGGCGCCATTTTGTCGAGTACGGTTTGGTGTCTATTTTAATTATTTTCAAATTGATTCATAGTGGATAATGTGTCTTAAAATTGGTGCAGTTATATGGTACAAGTGTCTACGCAACTGAACAATATGTGGGATAATTGAAATAGGCGCGATCTTGGTTGTGTGAAGCTGAGACTTTTATTGAAGTGGTGGTTTCCTCGGCAGAACTAACCGAGTAAACTGTCTTGATATACTTGGTGCCAAATGCTCCAAGCAGCATTGGAATGCGATGCACCCGCATTCTAATGAAAAATTAAACAATATCTACCACTGAACTGTTTAACACTTGACACTGGCAAAAATTACTTCCAAGAGGAAAGTAGATTGCTATAACAAAAAAAAAAGAAGAAAAAAACCTCGTGGAGGTATTTTTATGAGATGATGACCCATATCCAGCTCGGATCCATTACAGACAACAACAAAAGACAAAAATAAAAAGATAGGTATAAATAACTGTGCTGTCTGTGACCAACAATATACTAGGCAAGTAGTCAAACAATAGCAGATATTTTCTACAGGTATACCTTGTTTTGTTCGGCTAGATAAGTTAGTTTTACACTTATATTTATAGTACCTACTATAGAGTGTAACTGACGTTCTACACAAATAAATTTTTCATGAAAAATATACTAAGTATGTTTCTTCCTTTTGACAGTAACATACGAATTTATAAATTCGTTTGAGATTTCCGCCCCATAGCTAGTATACAGTTGTTATTATGTTGCAGAAATGATGAATAATTTCTGTAACGGGTCTATGTATAATAAGTATATATTTAAAAAGTATATAAGTGGTATATCAGTTGTCTAGCATCCATATTACAAGCTTTGCTTAGCTTGGGGATAGATGGCGCTGTGTGAAATAGTCCAAGTTATTATTTATTTATTTAACTTTCTTTTCATCAACAGTTTTTTACCAACAGTATCATACGGTTATTCAACCACATAACCGTTGGAATGGGGCTCAATCATATCGTTATGATTAGTTATGTGTAATATCTCGTTTGACATTCTGTCTGTTGCCGCAGCTTAGCGTCGCTCCAGTGCTAAAGTCTTATAAACGAAGTGTGCGAAATCGCATCATTTTCCACGCGGAAAAACACTTGGTTAATTTCTCGTATTGTTCCAGTATTTACTATATTCACAGCTGTGGGAAGTTTTCATTGAAAGAAAATGGATCAGTTTAGTTTTATTTTCGTATTGTATTCGATTTTTCTTTAGATAAGTATATATTAAGCCAAAACTGGCTTATTCTTATAGATTTACTCTTCGATGGGCGTTATCTTATGAAGTTTCAACATAAAATGGACAACATTAACTATTATTAGGTACTAGAATCGTACCGAAGTTTCGGAAAGTGTGTGCAAGCAATAAATGTCTCATAATTTTCTTCTTCCAAAGGAACTTGTAACAAAAGAAAATGACAATAGGACCGAACTTTTGTGGATGTATGCGATACAAATCTGTACAATACAGGGGCGTTGCGACTCTCTTATTGCTTTAGAAACTGTTGCGAATTACGAAGTTTTCGACGAGAAATTGTCTTGCTTTGTTGAGAAGAGTGGGCAAGCATGTGAGTTATAGTTGCGGCAGTAGGAAACTTAGTAGTATAAAACAGAAAGTCCACAGGGAAAACATCCTGTGGTATGGCACTTTTCCGTGGTTGAGTGGTTTGCACACTGGTTTTCATGGTATCGCCGTCTCTGAGGTCTCGGGTTCGATCCCCGGCTGGGTCAACTTAGAAAACGAACTTTTATAAATTGTAGGTCTCGCTGTTTGTGTTACAACCGTTGTCTCTGATTTCCATAACACAAGTGATTTAGCTAGTTACTATGGAATCGGAGCAATATAGGTATGTGATGTGTCTAATATTTATTTATTTCAACTGATGAACATTACATTCATCGCCACAAGATATCTAATCTAAGGATATCTAATTTGGGTCTAAACGCTAAAAGAACACGTTGAGCCTTGATTTATCTGCTTGAAAAACAACGGAATAAAACAAACTCTTTCATCTAACATTCCTTTACTAGAAATAAAATACTTTTTACGGATTACAGCGCGTAAAAAGTGTTTTATTTCTAACGAACTGTACGCGCGAAAGTCTTAGAAGTGTATATTCCTTTACTAATTCAATAACGGCGAGTGGCTAGCTCACATCGCCATGCCATCTCTTTATAAACTCTAGGGTTCCATTCACAAATGTGTATCAAAGTAGATAACTAAAGATTTTCAATACTGTTTCGTGTCCGGTTGGTTAATAAAAAACAAAAGCTCTCTTTGTCTACTTTCTATTTCTTGCAAAAAGTTCTAATCTTCATAGGTTAAACAGAAAACCTGATAAATTCATATTTGCCAGGTTTTTCTTTCAAAATTTTTAGCTCATACATTCGAATTTATTTTTGGAACAAATTCATCACGCTAAATATGAATTTGCATTTTCAACAAAACCGACGCAGCTGCAGCCGCTGCGAGCACACTTGCAAATTATAATGAGTCATGTTATTTTTTTAAATATAAAAACCATTATTTCAAACCTAAGATAAATGTTTTTGGCTAAATGGCAAAGGTGGTCTGATTGTTATGCAGACTTACCGCAATGAAAATGTTACTTATTTGATTTAAGATTGTACTCATATTTGTAACGACTAAAAAGTCGGTAGGAAAAATTGGCTAGCATTGTTTGAATTGTAAACTTGCCATACACATTTACTGAATTTTTACTCTAAAAAAAGTAAAAAAAGGTTATAAGGTAAAGAAAAATTTACATAATCGGATCTAATGTTCATTTTAATGTATTCTTAATAGTTATAACTTTAATTAAATATTGCTTTTACGATAATAGATACGAGTTACAAAATCGAGTTATTATCGATTCAGCCAATGGGTGCTCGCAAACTATTAACTTCTTCAAGAACTGCAAATGAGTTGTGAACTTCCCGAGTGATTGCCAAACTTAGTGGACCAGAAATGTTCTCTCACTGTGTTCTATTTTTAGCCGCCAATTCGTTTTCGTATCTTCTGAGGTTGTTTTTCTTAGCTGAAGATTCAATTTAACCTCTATACTGGAGGAACCTCAAGGCAAGTGAATTTGTTTGAGAAATGTTTGGACTCTACGTGGTGAAAAAATACTTATTCGTCGATATTTGTGGTTTAACAGTTTCATCCGTTAGCGGATGAGTTCAAAACCTAATGTTTATTAAATCTACTTAATGTATAAATCTAAGAACGGCTGGATCTTATTTATTTGAGGCATTTTTGTAGCCTAATAGATTTTTTGCTTTTCAATCCCAACGTTATTCTAGCATAGAATCGCATTATAATACACATTAAAAATGTGAAACTACTCCTGCGTTTATGCTATTTTTAGGGTTCCGTACCAAAATGGTAAAAAGGAACCCTTATGGTGCGACTCAGTCTGTCTGTCACAGCTGGATATCTCGAGAACTTCTAATGCTATCAACTTGAAATTTTAAATAGTTTTAGATGACGTTTGCCCAACTATTTTGCAAATAAGAGAGAAATAAAAATATTTGTATATTCTTTGAAGGGGGTCTAAAAAAATCGAAGTGAGGCTACTAGAGCATATGGGGTATCATATGAAAGAGCGCTGCTTGTACATTCCGTTCCCACCCTTATCTCCGAAGTTTGCATAGAGAAAAATCTGAAATTATTTTATGTGATAGAAGTTTATGTAAAAAATCAACAGGAAAAATAAAACGATGTCTCTAAATAGTAAACTTTTTCAGAATGATGGTACGGAACCCTCCGTGCGCGAGTCCAACTCGCTCTTGACCGTTTTTTTAAATTTAAAAGTTTTGTTAAAAGCTTCGATTTGTTATAATAAAGTTAATAGTTATACTATGGCACTGTCGCAAACGCTTAAGTGTTCACAGTTTACTCATCTACTTAGCCTTGCGGCCATTCATAGGCACTGAAGCTTAGCCGTTAAAAGTGCCTTTCGGATTTTCGGATTTCCACGCTTTATAAAATTCTCTTCTCGTTTAATCTCCCATTTGAGTTTTTCAGCTCCACTTTCCCAACTAAGTAATGAATCTGAGAACAATAGCTTGCAAGCCACATTGGACTTTGTTAGTATCGATAATGAAAGGCTTTTCATATTACTTTCGTCTGTACTTTTAACATTGAAAATATTTATGTGATCACCAGTGTATGTGCCCGATATTCAGCCAAAAGTGCGACATGGCCGTAGATCGGCCCCCTGATTACGTAACTCTGTTGCTAACAATTCTCGATTGAAATCGATTGAAACCGCAGTTACATTGCTTTAAGTAAGATAGTTGTCACATTGGTTCTTACTAAAGCAGCAATCATTGCTGAGCAATGTAACTGCGATTTTTGTCAGAGTTGATTGCAACAAAGTTACATAATCAGGGGGCGGTTAACATTGGAGATGTCTCTATGGGAAAGGTGTCAAAATGTGCAAGACGCGGAGATTACAAAAGCCTGTTTATTTCAGCCAGGTACTTGGACGAAACGCTCTGGCTTTTGTAGTGAAATTTTTTACTATAAAAGCCAAAGCGTTTCGGCCAAGTACCTGGCCGAAATCAAAAGGTTATTAGAGTAATGATTTTGAAAAAACGAGGCTACAAAAGCCCGTTGAACTCAGCCAGGTACTTGGACGAAATCAACAGGCTTTTTAAGTTAGAACAAACAACTTTAAAGCCCAGAGTGATGGGTCTCAGTCGCGTGTTGTTACGTTTTTTCATCTGGTAATCATTCAGAAAGAGATAGAGCCAAAGTTGAAGAGGAGAGAGGACGACACTTGAAATTTTTAGAAGTTTAAGGTTATAGTACTACCTTCCAATAAAGTTCATGAGTTTGCTGTAATTTCAGAGTTTCGTACGCATTCAATAAAAAAAAAAAAACAAGAAATAAACAAATCTTAGAAATTTTTCAAAAACAAATCCAAAGAATTCAACTTTTTCCAATTGCAATGGACGAGCATATACTAATAGTACTTTTTGTTTTTGATGTTCATATTCAATGTACTCTGATAGTTGCGTGGAGCGTGAAATCTATATTTTTTTTAATTTATAGTAACTTCTACGACAAAGTAGCATAGATTAAAAATAGAAAAAAATAGTCCAAGGTCCTAACCAAGACCAAAAAATGTACTAAATCCATGGTTCTGTTTTTAATCGCGTAGAAATAAGATATTGTTTTATTCCTATATAATTAATATAATTTCCCGCTCTGATTTCAGTACTAAAAGGATCCGTGGCCCGCAGCTCAGCCAGCCATATCAAATAACGCTTGAATTTCAACGCCTTGATTTATGTCGAGTGCACCTACGAATACAATTATACCAATTTAATTTGAATTTAAAATCGCACCCTGAGCTGACAGACGAGCCAGCTATATTTTAAGGTAGAGATTATCTGTACGCACTGAAACTGAGCTAAATGGGTTTCTAAATAATGAAAGTTAGTTGGTAGTAAATGTACTTTTATTATTGTAAACTGATGAACACAACTTGACATGTAAGAAGAAAAACACAGAGTACAAAAACAAGGAAAATATATTATAGTATAAAAAGTACAGAATTCAAAAATATAAGTTAAAAATAAAAAACCATAAACTAGTAAAAAAGAGGCCAGCTCGGCAACAGGCACATTTACAAGTTTTTATATTTTTTTAGAACTTTCAGACAATATTTTTTTATGCAATGTTCTTTGATAATTTATTAAAACATGGCACATTTCTTTCTAAGTTTTAAGTGTTTATGCATTGAGTTAAACCTTCATGCCTGAGTTAAACTATCAATGTGTTTAGAGGACTGTTTAAAAAAACGCACAAGAGCATTGATAAAATTACTTACGTAAGTTTATTTTAGTGCTCGACAGAAAATGCGCTACTGTTAATATTGTTCCTATTTTCGGTCCACCCACGTCAACCAATCAGAGGGAACTATATAAAAGAATAATGGATGGTTCAGCAATAACTTACCTGTAATTTATACGTTGGTTATTAATCAACATTCTATTATGTCTATTCCCATGATCTGCGCATAATCAATTGAATAATGGATTTCATTACCATTGCTAATGTGTTATTTCATCAGAAAATAAAGAATAAAAAGAAATAACATTTTAACTTGTTATATGTTTCTGTTAAAACTGATAATGATAAGTTTCTTGCGCCTTCTTCTTCTTGTTAGTTAATAAAGTCTGGAACGGGTGGTAGGAAAATATAGACGATTCAAAAGTGCTTAATTAAAGTCTGTTAAATTATCATAGTACTTTGTACACCGGTTTTCAAGGTGTCGCCATCTCTGAGGTCCCGGGTTCGATCCCCGGTTTCGTCAATTTAGAAAACGAACTTTTCTATTTGGCTCAGGTCTGGGCGCTTGTGATACCACCGTTGTCTCTGATTTCCATAACACAAGTGCTTTAGCTACTAACTTTGGAATCGAAGCAATGTATGTGATGTTGAAAAAAAAATGTTAATGTTAATGTCAAAGTTAACATAAGTATACATTATCCATGGTGTTTTTATCTTACAACATCCTACAATCTCAAGGATTTTTAATACTTTCCTGTAATATTAAAAACACTATTGATTTAAAACCTTTTAAAGTTATATACAGTTTTTAATGACATTACGGAAAAAAGACCAACAGCTTTTAAACTAAATTGGGCCTGGTTTTTATGAATATCACGGTTAAAGTTTTTAGCTTAGTATTATTGGTGTGTGTGTTATTAATAGTAATAATTCATTAGTGATCATTTATAGGTATTATTGTTATTTAATTTAGGAGTACAACGACAAAATAGTGATTCCACCGCCTTTATGACAACCAGATTGTAACGTGTTGAAATAAAACACAAATAAATAGTAAAAAATAGATAAATAAAATAAAGTACCTATTTGGAAAATTACGTTAGTCTCAGATAATAATAGTGTTTTATTTCTTTTCTATTTCATATATAAATTTGCACCGAGTCTGTTAAATTCTAAATTATTTAAGTACATTTATATTTATTCAACAACTTGGCATTAGATTGTGAACTGATTCAAATTTTTTTACTTGATTTTTTAGCAAATAGTGAAACTTTAATAGTTATAACTTTAATTAAATATTGCTTTTACGATAATAGATACGAGTTACAAAATCGAGTTATTATCGATTCAGCCAATGGGTGCTCGCAAACTATTAACTTCTTCAAGAACTGCAAATGAGTTGTGAACTTCCCGAGTGATTGCCAAACTTAGTGGACCAGAAATGTTCTCTCACTGTGTTCTATTTTTAGCCGCCAATTCGTTTTCGTATCTTCTGAGGTTGTTTTTCTTAGCTGAAGATTCAATTTAACCTCTATACTGGAGGAACCTCAAGGCAAGTGAATTTGTTTGAGAAATGTTTGGACTCTACGTGGTGAAAAAATACTTATTCGTCGATATTTGTGGTTTAACAGTTTCATCCGTTAGCGGATGAGTTCAAAACCTAATGTTTATTAAATCTACTTAATGTATAAATCTAAGAACGGCTGGATCTTATTTATTTGAGGCATTTTTGTAGCCTAATAGATTTTTTGCTGTTCAATCCCAACGTTATTCTAGCATAGAATCGCATTATAATACACATTAAAAATATGAAACTACTCCTGCGTTTATGCTATTTTTAGGGTTCCGTACCAAAATGGTAAAAAGGAACCCTTATGGTGCGACTCAGTCTGTCTGTCACAGCTGGATATCTCGAGAACTTCTAATGCTATCAACTTGAAATTTTAAATAGTTTTAGATGACGTTTGCCCAACTATTTTGCAAATAGGAGAGAAATAAAAATATTTGTATATTCTTTGAAGGGGGTCTAAAAAAATCGAATTGAGGCTACTAGAGCATATGGGGTATCATATGAAAGAGCGCTGCTTGTACATTCCGTTCCCACCCTTATCTCCGAAGTTTGCATAGAGAAAAATCTGAAATTATTTTATGTGATAGAAGTTTATGTAAAAAATCAACAGGAAAAATAAAACGATGTCTCTAAATAGTAAACTTTTTCAGAATGATGGTACGGAACCCTCCGTGCGCGAGTCCAACTCGCTCTTGACCGTTTTTTTAAATTTAAAAGTTTTGTTAAAAGTTTCGATTTGTTATAATAAAGTTAATAGTTATACTATGGCACTGTCGCAAACGCTTAAGTGTTCACAGTTTACTCATCTACTTAGCCTCGCGGCCATTCATAGGCACTGAAGCTTAGCCGTTAAAAGTGCCTTTCGGATTTTCGGATTTCCACGCTTTATAAAATTCTCTTCTCGTTTAATCTCCCATTTGAGTTTTTCAGCTCCACTTTCCCAACTAAGTAATGAATCTGAGAACAATAGCTTGCAAGCCACATTGGACTTTGTTAGTATCGATAATGAAAGGCTTTTCATATTACTTTCGTCTGTACTTTTAACATTGAAAATATTTATGTGATCACCAGTGTATGTGCCCGATATTCAGCCAAAAGTGCGACATGGCCGTAGATCGGCCCCCTGATTACGTAACTCTGTTGCTAACAATTCTCGATTGAAATCGATTGACACCGCAGTTACATTGCTGCTTTAAGTAAGATAGTTGTCACATTGGTTCTTACTAAAGCTGCCATCATTGCTGAGCAATGTAACTGCGATTTTTGTCAGAGTTGATTGCAACAAAGTTACATAATCAGGGGGCGGTTAACATTGGATATGTCTCTATGGGAAAGGTGTCAAAATGTGCAAGACGCGGAGATTACAAAAGCCTGTTTATTTCAGCCAGGTACTTGGACGAAACGCTCTGGCTTTTGTAGTGAATTTTTTTACTATTAAAGCCAGAGCGTTTCGGCCAAGTACCTGGCCGAAATCAAAAGGTTATTAGAGTAATGTTTTTAAAAAACGAGACTACAAAAGCCCGTTGAACTCAGGCAGGTACTTGGACGAAATCAACAGGCTTTTTAAGTTAGAACAAACAACTTTAAAGCTCAGAGTGATTCGTCTCAGTCGCGTGTTGTTACGTTTTTTCATCTGGTAATCATCCAGAAAGAGTTAGAGCCAAAGTTGAAGAGAAGAGAGGGCGAATCTTGGAAATTTTCATAAGTTTTAGGTTATAGTAGTACCTTCCAATAAAGTTAATGGGTTTGCTGTAATTTCAGAGTTTCATACGAATTCAATAAAAAAAATAAAAAACAAGAAATAAACAAATCTTAGAAATTTTTCAAAAACAAAACCTAAAAATTGACGAGCTGATAATATTAATAGTTCTTTTTATTTTTGATGTTAATTTTCAATGTACTCTGATAGTTGCGTGGAGCATTGAAATCTGTATTTTTTTAATTTTAGCAACTTCTACGACAAAGTAGTATGTATGTACTCGTACCTACCATAATATTAGCTCGGTGTTCGATTTACAAAGATTTGATTTAAAAAGCATAAAATGAAGAAATAAAAATATTTAACAACATCACATACATTGCTCCGATTTCAAAGTAAGTAGCTAAAGCACTTGTGTTATGAAAATCAGAGATAACGGTGGAACTACAAACACCCAGACCTGAGTCATTCGGGTATCGAACCCGGGACCTCAAGAAATAGTGACGCCCTGAAAACCGGTGTGCAAACCACTCGGACATATAAGTCGTCAATCAGACATAATTATAAGAGAACAGCCCCTAAGGCATAGATTAAAAATAGTCCTTAACAAGACCAAAAAATGTACTAAATCCATGGTTCTGTTTTAAATCGCGTAGAAATAAGATATTGTTTTATTCCTATATAATTATAATTTCCCGCTCTGATTTCAGTAATAAAAGGATCCGTGGCCCGCAGCTCAGCCAGCCATATCAAATAACGCTTGAATTTCAACGCCTTGATTTATGTCGAGTGCACCTACGAATACAATTATACCAATTTAATTTGAATTTAAAATCGCACCCTGAGCTGACAGACGAGCCAGCTATATTTTAAGGTAGAGATTATCTGTAGGCACTGAAACTGAGCTAAATGGGTTTCTAAATAATGAAAGTTAGTTGGTAGTAAATGTACTTTTATTATTGTAAACTGATGAACACAACTTGACATGTAAGAAGAAAAACACAGAGTACAAAAACAAGGAAAATATATTATAGTATAAAAAGTATAGAATTCAAAAATATAAGTTAAAAATAAAAAAACCATAAACTAGTAAAAAAGAGGCCAGCTCGGCAACAGGCACATTTACAAGTTTTTATATTTTTTTAGAACTTTCAGACAATATTTTTTTATGCAATGTTCTTTGATAATTTATTAAAACATGGCACATTTCTTTCTAAGTTTTAAGTGTTTATGCATTGAGTTAAACCTTCATGCCTGAGTTAAACTATCAATGTGTTTAGAGGACTGTTTAAAAAAACGCACAAGAGCATTAATAAAATTACTTACGTAAGTTTATTTTAATGCTCGACAGAAAATGCGCTACTGTTAATATTGTTCCTATTTTCAGTCCACCCACGTCAACCAATCAGAGGGAACTATATAAAAGAATAATGGATGGTTCAGCAATAACTTACCTGTAATTTATACGTTGGTTATTAATCAACATTCTATTATGTCTATTCCCATGATCTGCGCATAATCAGTTGAATAATGGATTTCATTACCATTGCTAATGTGTTATTTCATCAGAAAATAAAGAATAAAAAGAAATAATATCTTAACTCGTTATATATTTCTGTTAAAACTGATAATGATAAGTTTCTTGCGCCTTCTTCTTCTTGTTCTTCTTGTTAGTTAATAAAGTCTGGAACGGGTGGTAGGAAAATATAGACGATTCAAAAGTGCTTAATTACCTATAAATTATTAACTTTGACTTGCCTTAATATAAAAGTCTGGTAAATTACACTCGACGACCTCCGTGGTCGAGTGGCTTTGTACACCGGTTTCCAAGTGTCGCCATCTCTGAGGTCCTGGGTTCGATCCCCGGTTGGGTCAATTTAGAAAACGAACTTTTCTATTTGGCTCAGGTCTGGGCGCTTGTGATACCACCGTTGTCTCTGATTTCCATAACACAAGTGCTTTAGCTACTAACTTTGGAATCGAAGCAATGTATGTGAATTTGAAAAAAAAAATTAAAGTGTTAATGTCAAAGTTAACAGTATACATTATCCATGGTGTTAAATATCTTACAGCATCTTACAATCTCAAGGTTTTTTAAATACTTTCCTGTAATATAAAAAACACTATTGCTTTTAACCTTTTAAAGTTATATAGAGTTTTTTTATGACATTATGGAAAAAAGACCAAAAGTTTTTAAACTAAAATGCGTCTGGTTTTTATAATATCACGGTTATAATTTTTAGTTTGGTATTATTGGTGTGTGTGTTATTAATAGTAATAATTCATTAGTGATCATTTATAGGTATTATTATAATTAATTTAGGAATACAACGACAAAATAGTGATTCCACCGCCTTTATGACAACAAGATTGTACAACGTGTTGAAATAAAACACTTTTATAAAACAAATAAATAGTAAAACATAGATAAGTAAAATAAAGTACCTATTTGGAAAATTACGTTAGTCTCAGATAATAAAAGTGTTTTATTTCTTTTCTATTTCATATATAAATTTGCACCGAGTCTGTTAAATTCTAAATTATTTAAGTACATCGATTCAAATTTTTTACTTGTTTTTTTGGCAAATAGATAGATAAATTGTTTATTTCCATCACATACAGCAAACAGATGATAAATGACAAAATTATAAAGAGACATATTAAAAAGAAAGAACTGAAGTGTGTGCCGCATCGAGACAGAAAAAGGCAAAAACTCAGCGATGCCTTTGCTTTTAAATTAAAGCAAAGCACTGATTTTCAGTTTTTGCCCAGTAAGCGCGTGGTCGCCTGTGACGACACAGACGTGTATGTAAATATTAGAAATTAGAGAAGAAAAATAAAAAAAAATGTGTAGAAAACAAAAATATATATAAGAACCAGTAATTCAAATTTCATTAAATAAAATAAAAAAAATTAAAAAGTATACAAACGAACCTGAAAACATTTACTTACTTATAATTTATTAAAAATTATTATAATTATTATTGGTTCCTTTATATAAATAGTGAAACTATTAGTCTGTAAGTTGAATCTTGTTAATTCTTTTCAATGTTTGTGTAAGAGTGTTTGTTTTCCAAATTAAATACTTACTCAATAACACTTATTGTGATCTTGAACATTGTTAAAATAAATTCAACATAAAATAACAACTCTGTTTCATCGATTTATAGTCTCCCAATGAAAAATGTGCAACAATCGAAGAAGAAATATGAAGCACTCCTTATCAGCGACAGGCCATTTAACAGTGAAGCTGTTACAAAGATTTTTGTGGACAATGAGCAGAACGAGCGATGCTACTAACTTTAAATTACCCGCTATATATTTGATGGGCATTCGCACAAACGCCGCTGTGCATACAAAATAATACTGTCCCATTTGTATTCGAAAATGGTGGTGGCATACTAAATGTGTTCACATTTCAGGGATCTCCATTTGACTGATCGCTGTAATTCGAGAAGTTGGGAATTAAAAAGTTTCTCTTCAAGTTTTTTTTGACGACATCGTTTTGGGGGCAACGATGCGAGACGCTTATGAAATCGATCATGCCTCCTTAGCAGGACCATCGAAACACGATATACTATCGCGTTATATGTATAACTAGCGGCTCGCCCCGGCTTCGCACGGGTACAATGTAGTTACTAATGAGGTGAGTGTGAAGTTATTAGACTATACTACAAGATATCTATATATAGTGGTGGCCACATAATTATGGAAGCCAGTCGATTTCATACAAACGAAGTAACTTTTAAGCATTGCTTCTCCGCCAGGGATTGACCGAGCGGTGATCTGGTGATGGCCATCCAGGGAGTGAATGGAGGAGATCCAGATTTCTATACACACCCAAGTGATCTGACCAGCATTTTAAGAGATGTGTGTCTTAGTGAGCACCTATGCCCTAAAAGGAGCCCCCATGCAAAATTTGAGACTCCTAGCACTTGTAGTTTCTGAGATTTCGTGATCAGTGAGTGAGTGAGTGATTTTCCCTTTTATACAAGGTGTTACAAAAGTACCCCTAATGCCGAATATGGTAGATAGGGACCATCAAACTGAACAACTTTTACTATGGGACCAACTCTGAAATCCCAAAAAAAAATCAGCTGTTTCATACAAAAATTAATTACGAAAATATCAAAATGTATGAAACAGCTGATTTTTTTTTCGCGATTTCAGAGTAGATTAAATAAATAAATATTTGACAACATCACATACATTGCTCCGATTCCAAAGTAAGTAGCGAAAGCACTTGTCTTAGGAAATCAGAGACAACGGTGGTATCACAAACACCCAGACCAGAGCCAATATAGAAAAATCGTTTTCTAAATTGACCCAACCGGGGATCGAACCCGGGACCTCAGAGATGGCGACACCTTGAAAACTGGTGTACAAAGCCACTCGACCACTTGTCAAATATAGCATTTTATCGACACTCTACTGTAAAAATCCATTGTCTTTTGACAGTTAAACGCGATAAATCGCTATATCATATCGCGTTTCGGTGGTCGTGCTAGGGCTGAGGTAGTATAAGTGGGAAGATAAGTTTTTCTAAAAAATAGTTTGAAAACAATAACAAAATGGTAATTCCACCTACTACTAAAACATACGAAAATGATATGGATGTAGAGTTAAAGCAAGAACGTGGAAGTAAACGCAAAAAAAGATAAAAAACTCGTTTTATATCTCCTAAAAAACTTGTAGCTATACTACTCAATTGTACAAGTTGGATAGAAGCAGCGGAGTGCATTGTGCCAAGCTTTAAAATAAATCAAATTTAGAAGCGAGCCAAACGACAGTTCGCTCTTAGTCATCCATCCACTTATACAAAATAAAAATTCAAAAACTGAAAAAAGCAGAAATTTCGAAAAAGGCAATAAATGTTCTATTTAACGGTTTTTCTTATTTTATAGTTTTCACTTATATGCAATACCTATACATAATCTTGGCGAGTTTCTTTGCTTTAAAAATAATTATAAGGGGATGGGCAAGGAAGAGGGGCTCTATTCCCCATACCTCATCCCCGTTCACTATCCCCCTCCTCCTGCTCCTGTCCCTCCCTCCTCAGTTTTCTCTGCTGACCAATTTTGATATGTTGCTGACCAATTAGACCCAGATATTTGCATTTCAACTGTTTATTAAATTGCTGACTATTTGAATATTGTTTGCAGACCCAGGTTTGTTGACCAAATATTTCGTTTGGTGGCCAAATAATTAAACAGCAGATTTTTTTAACTTACCATTCAGATTAATTGCAGATCAAAAAAATTATTCCCATTAAATTATGCAAAAATACCTATATAATCATGTCGCGTACTGGAGCGTACAAAGTTCTTCGTCTGTGTTGTACACACGACGGCACCTCAGACTATACATGTTGACCTTGAGACCGCCTTTATGCCCTACGTAATAAAAGCTGTTTTCGCAGTTTAACTGTATAACTTGACATGCTGTCGTGCGTACCAGGCCAGTGACACTCCGTCCGCACTTTAGGTATGAAGCTACAAGTACGCGGCGGACTCGACCAGTCGGCCCAATGCAGAGGGCTGTCGCGCGCCGGCCGCGAGCAGGTTAGTTCGATACTCACTCACAACCTTGCCGCATCGCGTATGGATATTTAACAATAGTGTTCCAATATTTTTGTTTGCTTTTCTTATATCATAGTACGTACTAACGCTTACCTTTAATGATATGCTACGCAGTTCATTTTTTAAAGCAAGACAACCTTAAAGTCGTCAAAAGAGATGAGAGTATGCGATAGAAGGAGAGGCATCTTCTAGGTGAATATAACTGTCGGAAAGGGAGAGCTGTGCGACCTGAATTGCGCTTTATTGTATGGGAGCAAGAGTCGCTATTTATTTAAATGATCTTGCGTAGTGTCTCTACTTGTACTATTATGGTTGTATTAAGAAAAGTTTCACGCTTATAAATGGAGTTACAACGTTATGTTATTCCGTAGATTTCCAATTTTGATAAGTAGCAACGAGAATCTGTTGTTACAACAAAGTGGCATAACAGTCAGCGCAAATGTCGCCTTTGGTACTCCAAACATGTTTTTGTTTATCTTGCCCATTGATCTAAATGGTTGGGCGACAGTGTATTCAATATCGGCGTTAGTAAAGTGATCTCTTTCGTATTCAGCTGTCTGCGACGAATATAAGATTGGAACAGGCGAGAAGGCGACGTTACAACAATCTTGTGTAAATAATTCTGTTTGGGTCACATCTGGGGAAGAAAAATGAGAGCGATAATGGAGCAAACAGAAAATAGCTTAGTCACAGGCTCAGTAACGATAATATATGTATGTTTACATCATACTGCTCTGTAACTAGGATTTACTAGTATGGTAAGAGTCTGTGTAAGTTGGCATGTGCAACACAGTGCATTGTTTAGATAGAACGTTCCATTTTCAAATAACTTTACAATTCAAGCATAGGGTGAATGCTTTAATTGTAAATCACACTTTACCATTCGAGCTATGTAAAACTTCTTGGTGAAACCAATCTTTTTTCTTATAAAATGACGAAACTTTTTACTGAAAAAAAAACAATGCAAATGTTTTTTTCTCTCTAATAGGGAATTACACCTTTTTTTGAAAACATGTTTATGTTATTCCTGAGGTCGTAATAAACCAGCACAATTTTTATTTCAATTTTATAAAACCAAGAAATGCCTTAAAAATTAATTTTTATTTATGATTTTGAATTTTTGCGCGAAAACGCAAGCCGCCATGCTGTTTACGTCACTCCGTCAGGAAACAATCAAGAGTGGTTACAATGTCTTTTTACAAAAGTAACAAGAGTTTTTAAAATAATGAGTTGTAATGTTTTATCATTGGTGTCTTGTGCCTGATTGCAGTAAAACAAGTGTAAAATCTCCACTAAAATTGTGGGTTCAAGTGGCAAGTGATATCAAAATGAGAAAAACTTGGTTGAAACTGGTAAGAAGAGATCCAAAGAAATCCAAAAAACAAACAAAAAAATATCCTGTTCAACTGATGGTCTCGTAAATTTTGTGTCTACTGGATATGCAAGAAGGATAAGCGATGTGAACATAATTTAACACAGCAAATTTTTAGATAGTTTGCTACCTAACACTTGCATTTTTTGATTAAAAATCAATCATGTGTTTTGAAGGATTAATACTTACACAGGCAACTTTGAGTTTATATAAAAGGTATTGTTATATTATAATAAATAAATATATCAAATAATAAGTATAGCTTTTTTTATTTCCATGGTTTTTGGTTCCTTACTCACCGTATAAAGATGATGTTGGTCCATCACAGCCGAGTTGATTTGAAGAATGGGTCAACTTGGCCACCATAAAGATGTTAAGGATATAATAATGTTCATTTCAATGTCATGTGCATGTGGAAAATATGTGAATACATATGCACTATACATAGGGTAGGGTAGGAGAATAGTCAAAGTCAAAGTACAAAAAACTATTCAAATAAACCTTCTGAATCATCTATATTTTCCACCCATTCCAGACTTTTATAACTGACAAGAAGAACAGGTGCAAGAAACTTATCAACTTTAACAGAAATAAGTAACAATATTTACAAACTTAAATATTATATCATGATCTGCTATTGTTAATCTGGCTGTCATCTGTCAAGTTTATGGTCACTCGGTTATGTCCTGTCTCTTTAACTTAAATTGGAAATTTGATTTTATGAATAACAGAAATAAACACTTAATTGAAATATATCTTTATTACTTTACAACAGTTACCAAATACAATACATATTTGCAAGTTTTGTGTTACATTTTTTCCATGCATTTTGGTCTTTCAGATAATTGTCTACTTTATAATAACCATTACCTATGAGCATCTTTTTAACATGATTTTTAAATTCATGCAAAGGTAGATCAATCACTTGTTGTGGAACTATACTAATCAAGGTTATGCGTTTCCCCATAAATTAACCTTTTGCATCGCACACTGCTGTCTGCAACCATCTCCTTAGATTTTCTTTTAGAAATTTCTTTTGCACACAAAATGTTTATCGATGAGCCAACCTTAGCCAGATTCGATTTCTTCCATTAAAACTCAACCAAAGTACACGACGACAGGGCTTCGGTTCGGTGGTGTACATCGTAACACCATGCTTGCAGCCACCTTCTGACGAGGGACAATCGTAACACTTAACACTACTCACAGTCTCTTCCTGTTCATTCACATTATGTGTCAATCAGTACATAGGGCTTGGAAAGCACTTTATGTTCCAGGCATACCGTACACTACAACGCACGTGTTTTAAACCCGCTTGAGCTGCACATAGCCTATTGCGTCGTCAGATTCCCTTCCGGACCTGATAACAAAATAAAAAAATAGGTTATGTTGGATTGTAATAGTAAACAAACACAGGGTATTATCGTGTTGTGTATTGTTATTGTAGGTACTTAATGTTGGAAAAAACTTGATATGATAGGTACTTACATTGCTGTTTTAACATTTCTCCACTCTGCAGAACAGAAATCGGGATTGGACGCAAAAAATTTCGCCACCATATCGTATTTATTTATATATTGTTGGTAGATTAGTACTTTGTGCTTTCACAAAACCGTCTTCCATGATGCGATTTTAGTAAAATAAAGCATAAAAGTCCACAGACGTGATAATCACATAAAATTATAAAATAACACAGTACGACAAGTACGAAATCCTGTTTGTTTACTGTCGGGCTGACGTCACATCGGAATCCAATATGGCGAATGGCGTTTTGAACATTTGAAGAATAGATTAAAAAGTCGATTTTTTAAATTGAATTATAAAATGTATATTGCATTTTTATGAATAAATATCGACGTTTCTCATTCACTTTTTATGAAATCTATCATAAACATGCATTTTTATTTTGTTTCTTACATGGTGTAAAATACCCTATTCTCTGTAATAAAAAAATCATTTTGTCATACCAATATAAATGTTTTATTTACCTCGCATGAATGATGTAAAGTAGAATGCTTACCTCGGTTGTTAGTAGCTATTACACCTAGCTACCATACCTTGCTAGTGCACTCGATCCATTAGCTCCCTTTGCGAGCTGCGCTCGCACGGGCGCCAAATTGGCTTTTGTTCTGTAATAGCTCGCTTACGTCCCTTGTGTATCAAACTACTAATACATGTAGGTGTAGTATTTATTTACTAATGAGATAATTCTGTGATATTGCTTAGTACTTAGACTGCCATTTGAAAGAATCACGCTGAATAAAATATTTAACTTACATCAGTAGTAAAGAGCATGTATTATATTTAGTAGCGTTCAAGGGATTGTTCAAAATTTCGTTTCAAATAAATGTTTTGCGACGAATGCCGTTGTTATTATTCTAAGATTTTGACGTCGTCTTCCTCTTTTTAGGCTTATTTTCATAATGTTAAAAGTTTAGGGATACTCTTAGTATCAAAACTTATCTAAGTGGACCCTATTTGCATTAACCTTAAGTGTGCTTAAGTTACGTAACATATAACACGTCATTACAAACATGTTGTATAAGATTCTGACTATTAATAAAAAAAATTAAGGAACTTTTAGTAAATTAATTGTATAGATGTAAACTTCACTGATTTATGATTTTTTCGTACTTTTTTTGATTTATCTATGCACTAGCTTTTGTCCGCGACTTTGTTCGCGTGGAAATAGTTTTTAAGGCAGTTTAACCTTTGCCCGCGACTTACTATAAGGTGACCAGTTTATTGTTTATGTATTATTATTTTTTATTCATGTCAGTAGGCTGTGTTGTTATGGCAAAAAATATCCCTCGGGGACAGTATATTTTTTCAGGATGAAAGGTAGTACTAGAGCAGTTAAGACGTGAAGGCGTAACAAACAAACAAAATTACTTTCGCATTTATTTAATTTATTAGTAAGGATGGAATATTGTTTGTTTCCTAAATATTTTAGAATAAATTACCTACTTATTAGAATAAATATTTAGGCCAAAAAACAAGAAATTGAGCAAGCTACAAATAGTTTTATCTTGATTCATATTAATTGCATATGTAACAATTTCCAGTGCCTATACAAACGTTTTAAGATAGGGCTAATTTACTTAGCAAAGTAACTTCTTAATTACTTAGTAAACTTGGCGCGATTCTCAGAAGACTTACATTACATGATTGATGGTCGTTAACTTATAAGAACTTTATTAATTAGAATTGCAAATTTGTTTTATTACTAACGGAAAACGTAACGAAAGGGATAATTTGATGTCTGAGAAATTTTTAATAAACTGAAAAACATTGTCGAAATCATTATATCCGGAGTATTTCTGTGTCTCTAACCACTATTTTTTCTTTACTCGTATTAAAATTTGTTTAAAAAATTGACAAAACATTACGTTTTAGTTAAAATAGTACTTAAAAGATTCCTCGCATGTCTAATTTTTTACTTTACAAATTCAACTTACAAGCAACCTTTCGCAAGGTCACAAATGTCACAATGTTATTTGAATAAATTAATTTCTTTCTCCTTTCATTCATCACTATTATTGTAAAGGCTATCTTCTAACCTGTTCTTCCCGTAACGACTTGAGTGATTCGGCAATAAACCTCGTTACAAAGTAAACATGGACCAAGTTGTTGCAAAAAGCAAATGTATCATAAATTAGATACCATCTGTTTCCACAGTATTGCCACAGTACATATTATTATATATAACTAAAGCAGTATCTCTACTATGCCCTTTTCTCGTTACGCACCGTCGTCGTCGTAAGGCTTGGTTTGCGGTGGTGGGCGGCAGCGGGCGGGCGGAACGAGCACAACGACACAGAATATAAGTATTATACAACATGTTACAAAAATACCCCTAATGCCGAATTAGGTATATAGGGACCATGAAACTGAACAACTTTTACTATGGGATCAACACTCAAATCGCGAAAAAAAAATCAGCTGTTTCATACATTTTGATACTTTCGATTTTAATTTTTGTATGAAATAGTTGATATCTTTTTCGCGATTTCAGAGTTGGTCCATAGTAAAAGTTGTTCAGTTTGATGGTCCCTATACATATACCATATTCGGCATTAGGGGTACTTTTGTAACATGTTGTATGGTATTAAGAGCTCAAACACACAGAATGCGTTCCGGTCATGCGATCCGATCTCAGATCGCTGCGATCTATGCGACTTGCGACTTGGTAGCTGCTGGGCCGCACAGTAGGTGGGTGAATCTACGGGCATTTTGAGCGCCTTCATTGTTCTCGAAACAAAATTAATAAAGTCAATAAAATTGTTATAAAAATAAATAATACTGTTATGATAGTTTGCAAAAATAATATAACTCATGCTACTCGTCTGGAACCTTTTCATGTCAGCAGTGACACGAGGACAGAATTGTCTTACTCAAAAATTATGGAAATATGTTGAGGATAATGACGGCGTTCAAAACGCTCGTAGATTCACCCAGGTACTATAATTTGTTCTGTGGCCACACTGCGAACCTTGCTTATAGCTCTGGTAGCGACGTGCGTCTGTGTGAGTTCACTGATTCGGTAGTTTGTATGTAGTTGCGTTACTGCTTTAGCTATTTTTACTATGTGGTATTGCGTAGGGTTAATATATTTTCTATGAGAATCACGTACACGGAGTACATTAAGAAGTGTTTTTGCTAAAGATATCGCGTTAACAAGAAAAGCTTGAGCACGTAATGTAGACGGACATTCGTCATTTTTATGTTGGATAATAATATGGTGAAAAAGGTTTTCTAAGATTTTTTATATCTATAGGGTGTTTGGTAATAGCCTTATAAAGCCGAATATGGTAGATAAGGTATACCATGCATACAACCCATGGTTTTATAAACACTGAAAACCACCACTTTTTTTTCTTTTTATGAAGTGCATAGTGGCAGCCCTAGACCTAAAAATTGTGTTTTGATTTTGCCCATTAATGAGATTGATTATTGAATACAATAGTCATTTGCGTCTAGGGTTGTCATTTTGCATTTTTTTATACAAATAAAAAAATAAAAAAAAAATCTCAGCCATATGGCGGCTTTTAGGTTTTATGATAATTTTCCGGGGTTGTATGCACGGTACCCTATCTACCATATTCGGCTTTATAAGGGTATCACCAAACAGCCTGTATAATTTCATGTTGTCTTAAGGTCTGATGAAACCTCGAAATGTGTTAATCGTGAGCTTAGCGGGAAGAATAATATTACCATCCTTTTTTGATACAGTAAGATAAGTTAAGAAAGGCACGATCAGGGGCCCTAACTTTTTTTGAAATTCGGCATGTCTGCCGAGCTTTAACTTAAAACTGATAAATCGAAGTAAGGAGTTTCATATTGTACTATTCGCCGAAGCTTTTTAGAAGATATCAATGTTCGTGTGACATCATGAATTGGGGTTCGACATTTTGGCTCGATTGGGGCTCGATTTATCTGTTTTAATTTGAAGCCTGGCAGACTTTCCGAAGTTCGATGCATTAGCTGGTACGGACCCTGTAAAGTTCAATTAATTTGGCGGAAAAACTCACCTTATCCTAAATCTTATTATTTCCATCGAAACATGTAAGACAATAGATGGTCTGTTTAATTTTTAAGAGTTTATATTTCACGTTAAATTTCTTCAGTATATTGAAGAACGATAACAAATTCTGTACTACATAATAAAGATTTTTTTCAGAAAATGCGGATGGACCTCTTGAGACGAAATTGACATTTCTATTTACTAGACTGCTTAATATTAAATTGAATCGCAAATTCAGACTGGTGCCACTAAATCTCTGCCAAAGCTCAATCAATATTCGTGTGAGATTTTGCACTCCACTGGCGCTAACATTTGCATTTGATCCAATTTCACTTCCAATATTTGACTGTGTTATGGGGTCGAGATGTTAAAATAACATAAAAATAATATTTTTATTAATTTTGATTTAATTGATATAAATATGAAATGGCGGTTCGAATTTTATATGGAAAAAATAAAAAGAGACATTTCGACTTGGAACTTCGTAGGAGTACTTCTAAAAACAAATAAGCAAACACGTTAGAATTTTGTGGTTTTCCGAAACTCAACCCCTCAGCAAAACATACCCAAAGCATACACGTTGTCTAAGGTACAGAAGAGACATAGGGTACCTTTCATTAAAAAAATATACTGTTCCCGAGGGATAGAAAAATAAGTTTTATCTACTCAACCGATCATCATGAAAGCATACACGTTGTCTAAGGTACAGAAGAGACATTACCTTTCATTAAAAAAATATACTGTTCCCGAGGGACAGAAAAATAAATAACTATCTACGCAGTCGCGGGCGGCCCCTAATTTTCAATAGAGTTACATAATTACACGACTGCCCAAAAAACAGAGAGTGTAATGTGTTCAGGGTTCTTGTATGTTTGTGGGTACCTATGTGAGTTTCGTTATTCCACCATAACTTCTAAATGCCTTAATGAAAATGGTATCGTTAGAATCCTTATATCATCCCAAGTGATACTGGCTAAATCAATATGGATACTGTAAAACGACACTTACAAAATATGTATGTGAAATATTTGTTTTTTCATAATTTTACAACATGGGCATCAAATCGACCTCCGTGGTCGAGTGGCTTTGTACAGCGGTTTTCAAGGTGTCGCCATCTCTGAGGTCCCGGGTTCGATCCCCGGTTGGTTCAATTTAGAAAACGAACTTTTCCATATTGGCTCACGTCTGGGTGTTTGTGAATACCACCGTTGTCTCTGATTTCCATAACACAAGTGCTTTAGCTACTTACTTTGGAATGAGCAATGTATGTGATGTTGTCAAATATTTATTTATTTATTTAAATGAAAGGCCTCGTAAAAAAGTGTGAAATAAAAATAAATAACATAAAAAAATATTAAAAACACGACTGCCCTGCCAAAAACGAACTAAAAAGTTAAATAACATGTATCATTGCAGTCGGGGGACCTCTTTGATTAAACATTGTTCCTAAGTAATGGGTATTAATCTACCACAGACACGTAAAGTACTTGTTACAGCTTTTGTTTTAAACACCTGTGTTTGTATTAATAGACGCACAATTAGTAATACGCAAAAACGAATCTTCTAGGCCCCAGACACACGAGAAATGTAATAAAGATATTACATACCAATTAATGAAATTAAAGAATTTACCAAAGGATTTTTTAGTTAGTTCCCTACATTTTGTTTGATCGTAAATATTAATTGAAGTAAATCTTTAATATGCATATTTACCTTTGAGCAATCCAATTAATCCAAATAATATTATTTTCTACATCATAATTATTTATAGGATGAGAGACAAGACAAGCTGTTGTCGAAGTATTACAGGTTCTTACAGGACTGAAGTATAATAGCTTTATACAACGTGTTACAACTTAGAAATCGCGAAAAAAAAATCAGCTGTTTCATACAAAAATTCATTACGAAAATATCAAAACGTATGTAAGCAGCTGATTCTTTTCGCGCTTTCAGAGATCCCATAGTAAAAGTTATTCAGTTTGATGGTCCCTATCTACCATATTCGACATTATGGGTTATTTTGTAACATGTTGTATACAGACGTATGGTGAGTTCACAAGATTACTCATACACTGATCCAGGTGTATGAGTACTGGTACAATACACTACTGGTTCTAAACAGGTCACTGCGTTTCTCACTCAGTAAATATAAGTATTTTAATTCACAGAATATCTCAAAAATGATGTCTTTGCGGATTATCATTTTTATCGAAAAGCCTTGTATTATTTTTAAATTTTTGAGATTTAAGCATTCACAATGCTATTTTATATAGTACCAAATAATATACTAGAAAAAATACGACTCGCACCAGATCATGTTCTCAGACGGGAATCGAACCCGCGACCTTTGGATATCCGGTCCAATGCTCTGACCGCTGAGCTACCGAGTCTCTTGTATTATTGTTATGCGCTGTGTACATACAATAAATCTGAAAATGAGGTCGACCTTTATATTTATAACATGTTGCCGTATTTTTTCCAGAACAATACAAAAGACTGTTGTTTTAGAAAAAACACTATTGACACTTAACGCGAATTACACAAGGAATAAAAGTGTTTGTTAAAAGTCAGCTAACAAAACATAATTCGTTTTAAAAATCACTTTGTTTAAAATTCTAGTTTGCAACAACTATATAAAGTGTACCTATGTGTTTATATTGTATACTTTTAATTATGTTTTTTTTAAGTGTAAAATGTAATTCCAAATTTCTATGTCTTGTATGTTGCTAGTAAACTGCCTCTTTTAATAAGCTATCTTTTGCAACAAAGGTTTGTCTGGAAGAGATCGCTCCCTGCGATAAGGCCGCCTTTCCCTGAGTTTTAATGTTTTACTTGTAATTTTTCCTTTAATGTGTGAGCAACAAAGAGTTTTATCTACCTACTTTGAATATTTTGAAACTGTGTCAGACTGAAACTGATTTCTTTGGTTGAATTTTACTTAATGGTATTGTTCAAATAATTATTTGCCTACAAAATTAAAAGTCCTATGACCATGATGTTTAGTAAGTTATTAAAACCAAGCGAGTACTTAGGAACAAAATATGCAATGTGGATTTTTTCATTTTAAACATATCGGTGATCACCGTAACGTTCTTATAACTCTGCGAGTTTTTTATTGTAAAATGAAAATTTTTATTTTGTCTAATTTTATTATTTCACTTCAAATTTTTTTCCCTAATCTCCAAGATTATGCATTCTTCGGCACATATTATGTCGCATAATAACTACGGGTTTGTAAGAGACGAGATTTGCTGGCAACCGATCATATTGCCTTTAGTGGGATCTTTTATGCTTGGAGGACGTGATCCAGGCTACGCGTCTGATGTATGCTGAAAACCTACTTCTTAATATATCGCATGAAGTATCTGGCTGTGGATCACGTTTCATATTATACTATATTTACCTACTCTCTACTTAATATCCTTTCTTTCGAGACTAACTTAAAGCATAGTAATTAAAGGTTGTCCTGACTCCACTTTCACTCAACTTTAAGTGGAACAAATTCACCTGCTTCGCCTTTAAAGAAAACGGTCAAGAGCGAGTCGGACACGCGCGCCGAGGGTTCCGTACCATTATTCTGAAAAAGTTTACAAAGAGACATCATTTATTTTTCCTGTAATCTTTACATTAACTTCTATCACATAAAATATTTTCAGATTTTTCTTTATGCAAACTTCGGAGGTAAGGGGGAGGGGTGGGGGAACGGTATTTTTTAAAATTTTTCATCAAAAGTCGAAAACTATGCGGCCTGAAAAAATGTTTGAGAATGTGCAAGCAGCGTTCTTTCGTATGATACCCCATATGCCCAAGTAGCCTCACTTAAAATTTTTAAAACCCCCTTTCAGTTCCTGTTGCATAAAAAATAATAATATGTATTTCTCTCTTATTTGCAAAATAGTTGGGCAAACGTCATCTAAAACTATTCCAAATTTCAAGTTCTCGAGATATCCAAATGTGACAGACAGACAGACAGACTGAGCATAAGGGTTTTTACCATTTTGGTACGAAACCCTAAAAAGAAAGAAAAACGTTATGAAATGTGCATGGAATTTAAAACTGAGCGAAATCATCTGCCTTTTCCTTTTAAAAAGAAGGAATAACAAAAATCAGTTATTAAACGTGTATGCTGTTTTAAACTTTGCTTCAAACAGGAAAATGCTACTCTCAGTGCACATATTTACTAAAAGCTCTACTTTTTTCTTTTCAGAAAATACGTAGCGCCATTTTATTCAGTTTCATAATGATAGGTATCTCGCAGTTTATTTACGTCTCCCCTTTGTGATGCGACATAGCCATAGCTATATTATGTAAATTTTGGTCTCCAAGGGTGTTAATTGCTGAGGTAATTTATTACACTTAATATACTCTGAGTCATTACTTAGGTGGCGCAAATGATATTGTTTTTGAGTAAAAGGCGTATTTATAACCACCATGTTATTTATCGCATGAAAATAATCTACACCTTTGACGCGAATATATATTACATTTGCAGAAAATACAGATTGAAAGTAATGCTAAGATTTATAATCTGTGATTATAAGTAATTGTGCATTGATTTTTTTTAATCTGCATTTATTTTGGAGCTTTTGTCTTCAGACATGGCAGCTCCATCAAGCCAAATCACCAGCGTATACTTAACGATTATACTTAAAAACTGAGTTGTGTAGCTTGCAGGCAGTACTCCACCAAACTACACAAGTATAGTGCGGCCTCGAATCAGGGTTGCTCAACTCTGAACAATCCCAATATCCAGCCTATTTATATTAAATTTACTTATAAAAAGTAATTGAAAAAATTATAATAGTGTTATTGAATTTTGAAGCGTATAAGATGTAAGGATAATTGATAAAAAAATATTTTGGTCAAATTATGGTGATCCTGAAGAGCTCGATGGCACAGTGCCTTCCGAAGCATGGAGCTCGATATAATAATTTTTTGTCACCCATCCCGTGTACGACCCTCGCGAAAGTTGCTTAACTTCCGCGATCGCCGGGCTAGGCGCTACACCACTGCGCCACTGAGCTCCTCAATAAAAAAATTTACTCTGTTCCAAATTAAAGAGCGCAAATAGAAACTGAATAAAGTACATACACTTAATAAACGTTGAAAGTAAGTGTAATTTATTTGCACAATCATATTTTTTTGTGCGCGTATTTATTTGATCGGTCAAGTTATTGAGTTCGATATTGGTGTGTGCGTAAAGATTGGGATACACTATGTTTGCGCATGAGGAGCTCGGTGGCGCAGGGGTATAAGCGCCTGGCCCTGCGATTGCAGAGGTTAAGCAACTTTCGCAAATGTTGGTCATGAGATGGGTGATCAAAAATTTATTATGTCGAGTTTCTCCGTGCTTCGGAAGGAACGTTAAGCCGTTGGTCCCGGCTGCATTTGCAGTCATTAACACCCACCATTCGCATTGGGCCGGCGTGGTGGGTGGCCCATCCTACTTATCCACCCATAAGGAAGGCCTGTGCCCTAGCAGTGGGGACATTAAAAATGGCTGATATCGATGTTCACGTATCCCTGCTCCGTTAAGTGCCTCAGATGTGGAAACATTGCTTCTGGTGGGTGGGCGCAATGTTGCATACTACGGCTGAGGGTTCCAGTGCGACCTCAAAATGGAGTAAGTGATTGTGTTTTTCTTGCGGGGTGCGAGTAGCATTTTGACCAGTTTTGCTGTAGCTGATTTGAAGAACGAACATTTAATTATACGCAACAGGGCACAACGTTTCTAGATGGCACGCAACATGACGCCTTTCTGTTAAGAAAGTTGCGCGTGTTGAGCGACATATCACGCCATGTTGCGCGTCAAATAATGCCTAGTGAATACATGGTTTTATACACTAATGTGAGTACGTGTGGCGGCGGTCGAAGTTCGTGCACCATTCGGCGATAAATTGCCGCCGCCGGCTCGCAATATTACGGAAACTGCACGGTTTCTTTCGACGCCCATTTTTATATTCGGAGCTGCGAACGTTTCGATAACTTGGAAACTCGAACGTTTGGCACCAATAGGGTCACTGTGTATGCTGCGACATGTGGATATTGCATCTAACTTTTAAACTAGAATATCGCAAAAGATCTTTATAGATTTTTATAGATTTTTTGTAGATTTTTATAGATTTTTGTAGATCTTTATTTGAATTATTATAATTTTTGAATTATTCGGAGTAAAATTGAACGTTATACTAGGTGTTACAAAAATACCCCTAATGCCAAATATGGCATATAGGGACCATCAAACTGAACAACTTTTACTATGGGACCAACTTTGAAATCGCGAAAAAAATATCAGCTGTTTCATACAAAAAATATTTACGAAAATATCAAAATGTATGGAACAGCTGATGTTTTTTTCGCGATTTCAGAGTTGGTCCCATAGTAAAAGTTGTTCAGTTTGATGGTCCCTATATACCATATTCGGCATTAGGGGTATTTTTGTAACACTTTGTATACGAGTAACTATCGTTTAAGAACTTCTTCAAATAAAAATACTTAGTTTTCACTTTTTCAAATAAAATTAGTTTTCGATTATGTTCGCAAGACAATATTTCGATGTGAATATGAGCAACCATGCTGCTGTTAAATATTTCAACGTTGGTGGGATATTTTCCACTTTTACTTGAAATAACATATATTATATGTACGTCTTGTTACTATACACGAGCATAACTTATTTAATTTATTGATGAAATCAGATTAAGGCGTCGGTCGTCCTAATTGGCTACGATTGTATGCGCAAACGATGCGTTTCGTCGCACGACGAGATTAAACACACATTTTTTTATAGTGCCCTAATTGGTCATCGCGCGACCAAATTGCATCGTTTGCTCGTACGATCATTGCCAATTAGGACGACGATGGGTTAATAAAAATTTTTGAATATAACTTCACTGGTTAGTATTTGTCTCCTATAAATCCGTGACGTATGTGTCAGCCATATCTATGCATTACAAACCTGACTTTGTCCTGCAAACTCTAATCCGGTCTATATTGGAAGCCCTACTGTAGGGTTGTCTGTTTTGCATAAAGTTTGCACGTGTCTGGAGCCCCACACGAAGTTATCGCTCAATGTATGCCCACGTACTGGGCATGGATTTCTCGACAGCATCTACTAATTCGCGTTTCATTGAACTTTGATTTGGGTAAAGGCAACGTGAAGTACCTACCTTTTCTATTTTTAAACATACCTTTAGAAATAGGTTCTTTTGCTTTTCACATCGTTTTTGACACAAAAACAAGGAAAAATAGTTCTTTGATGCCTTTATTAGTTATTGAAGTTACACTACCTACGTATATCTGTAAAGAAAAAACTGTCCTGCCTATTCTGTTTTCTCCTCATACTTCAGTAAACACTTTACAAAAAATTAACATTTTCAACTTTAAAATAAATAAGCTTTATGAATCATGAGGATTAAAACTCAACAGTTGGCAAATTCTTGCAGTGAATAGAAACCTTAAGTCCGCCGATTCACCCGTTTCAATTACGTGGAGGGTGTGGTTGTAGCTTTAGCTGAAAAAATCAGCTGATTTCCCCATTCGGTTAATTATAACAATTCGCAGCGGTTTTTGCGGATTCATATCGACTTGTCTCTGGACAGATCGTGACGAGGGTCCTCGCGATTTCATCTTGAGTGAGGTCCAGACTCCAGCATATTGCCATCAGGTTGCCTGTGTGGAATACGTTTGTGTCACGCTGTTTGCTTATCAGGTGTTACCTTGATACGCAAATTTGACATCCGTTAGCAAAGGTGAACGTTCTCTGGCCACATTATCTCAGATGGCGCATCAAATGAAGATAATTTTTTTCTTCGACTTATCAAGTCTTTTCATAAACGCTAAAATTATTAAATCATTTTAACGTTATGATAATTAGTACTATTCAGTTATAGTAAAAAAATATTTTTTTATTTATTTTTCAAGTAAGGAGGACAGTACCTACAGTGTTTGTACTGAAAATGCTCCTGGTTTTGCAACTTGCATTGACTACAACAGTTAATGTAAGTGTTTGTTTTACACTTCCTTAAAGCTTAAAATAAATCGCTACAATATCCCAATATCCCTACGCACAATTGTGTTAAAAAGCTAAGCTTTAAGGAGGTTTTTTTGCGATGTAGATGAAGAAATGTCTTTTCATTTTCGACTTCGGCTTACATAAAAAAGATTGTGCGGCTAAAGAACATAAAAAGATAGAAAAATGGAATTATATTTGGCATCCGACGACGTCATTAATTTTGTTCATTAATCATCTATGAAATACGTAATAAATCAATTGTCACACAAGTCCCTCGTCGCAGAATTCATGACCCCAAAGACGATTAAAAATGCTTTCAGTACCCTTAGCACGAACATATATCGAGAAAAAAACGCGCGTAAAAGTACTCGATAGATCAATTATCTATAGAAAATTTCATTTCGAGTTTCAGCGATAGATGGCGTTGTACAAATTTCCCTGCATGCATTTTCCATGCATCATGTTTAAAAAGAAAATAATTTGCAATTGATTCAACATTCTGAAAATCATACCACTTTTTTATTTGAGAAGAAGAATGCTATTTTTTTTAATTATACATATTCGGGTAAATAAATATTTTTCGTACCGCTATTTGGTTAATCACTTATCCAGATGCAGAATTATAAATTCTATCAAAACATGTCCTCATTTATTTTAGGGGCCATTCAAAGTCTGAAAATAATTTTATTTCTGTCTAGTAACGACCCGCCCTGCGTAAATTTTTATTATTGTCATAAAAGCTGAAAGTTTTACCTGTAATGTTTTGTTTTACATTATACCTATGTATTTTCATACAGGAAGAAGTGGAGATCCCTTCTAACAGCCGTATGTCCCTAATAAGGTGATAAGGGATAAGAAGATCAACCATCATCATCATCAAGCTGTCGTTTCTGTAATCGTATCCTCGTGTGTTTAATCAAAAGTCAAAGTCAAAAATATCTTTATTCAAATAAACTTAGTAATTAAGCACTTTTGAATCGACTATCTATAGTTTCCTACCACCCGTTCCAGACTTTTTAACTTATAAAAAGAACGGGCGCAAGAAACTTATCAGCTTTAACAGAAATAAGTAACGATATTTACAAACTTAAATATATCGTTACCAAATACAATACAACAGATTATTAACATCAAAGTACTTATACTGGCAAGTTATGTGTTACATAATTTCCACGCATTTTGGTCTTTCAGATAATCGTCTACTTTATAATAACCTTTACCCAATAGAAGTGTCTTTTTAACATGATTTTAAAATTCATGCAAAGGTAGATAAATCACTTGTTGTGGAGCTTTATTAATCAAGGTTATGCTTTCAGATTGAACTATGAAAGAACCTCTAGTTTTTGCAAGCCTAATCTTGGAACGGCAAGTTTAGCTTTATGTCTTGTACAATAATCATAATAATACATGACAAAATAATTGATTATGTAGCTACGCTTATCAATATTTTTTGATGGGATACCAGTCAAATGTAATGTAATACTAGGCTCAAGGAAAAGTAGAGAGCAGACGAGAAATAATTAGATCAAGACACGAAAAATTATTCCTTGTTTTTTGGAGGAAAAAAATACGCATTATTCTCGGAATATTAAAGGTAAGTAATATAATTATTGGCGATTGAAATTCAATAACCCAATCCAAGTAAAAGAAAGGCTCAGTGCCCGTAGCACGAACATCTATCGAGAAAAAAAACCCGCGTAAAAATACTCGATAGAGTAATTCTCTATGGGAAATTTCATTTCACTTTGCGGCGATAGATGGCGCTGTACAAATTTTCCATCGTCTTAGACTTAACTAAGCGAGTCTTATCTTGCTAAGTTTCATCAATAATAATTGCATTTTTTTAAATAATTAATGTTAACTTGTATGTCAAGTGACTTCAAGTTAATGTTGCCCCGTCGTAGACTTAATTCACCTGGGATAATTCTTTATATCATATAATATGATTTTCTTAGCTATGCGTTGTCGAGTAGTAGACAGCGATTTCTCAACTAGTTGAAATTTATTTTAGCTACCCATTGAATGTAAACTTTGTTAATTATTGTAATGGAAAATGACGTCACTTCAAATGCTGACCTCAAATATTTATTTTTCAAATTTTGACGACTCTGTATGAAAGATACAGGGAGAAAAAAGCAGCCCTTGACGAGTTTCTTGCCGGTTCTTCTCGTTACAAGGTCTCCCGCTTAGGGTTTGCGAACCGATGGCGTAGCTTCTTTGACATTCACAAGTGCTTGTAACAGCCTAGACTGAATAAATGAGTTTTGAATTTTGAATAATATCTACATATTTGTATAAGCGATTTAGAATGATTATTGAAGACTAGCAAAAGATAAAATATAGGATACACCAAATTGTTTTAGGAAATTCCTAAATTTCGCTCAGCACGATGATATAGACATATTTGCTGATAGCTTAGGATACGTTGGCAGAGTGCAAGCATTTGTAAATGATATGCTAATGAAGTAACGTCTCTGTCTATTTAAGCGTACGATTGACATTGAGTAACTAATATTTTGTACCTTAAATTTTTTCCCGACTACAATCCTAAATGACTAGAGATTGTATTTTATTATTCGACATGTAATACTAGATTTAGAAAACGAACTTTTCTATATTGGCTCAGGTTTGGGTGTTTGTAGTTCCACTGTTGTCTCTGATTTCGATAATACAAGTGCTTTAGCTATTTACTTTGGAATCAAAGCAATGTTTGTGATGTTGTCTAATACTTATTGTTTAATTGGTCAAATAATGGCTAAAGTGAATTTAAGATTTCGCTATCTCACTCACTTTGAATATAATACTTTACCCATATTTTGGTTATTACCATATCGGCGTGTATCGTAACCCTGCTCCTCATATTATATGACAGTGAACTCTTCAAGATCTCGTTAAAGCTTCTACATCAACATTTAATGAACACTCATTACATACTCTGTCTCTAACATTTTAAGGAATACCACATCTTCATACAGATGGTCTACTTTGAGGTTTTTTAAGGATATTTATATTTTAAGGCGACATTATATTCAACACTAGCGCCACTCCCGCAAAAAAATAATTACCGTGTAAATACACAATTTATGAAAAGTCCAAGCTGATGGTCCCCTCGCAAAATATCGATTGTTATTTATAAACACACATACTTAATAACAGATAATTTATTGTGGTTTTTCTCGACAAAAAACAAAACATCGGCCGTTTTTAGCTTTTTTACCACTAAAACTTCAATCAATTATTTGCCACTGAGTTTGTGTGTATACAAGATGTTACAAAAATACCCCTAATGCCGAATATGGTATTTAGGGACCATCAAACTGATCAACTTTTACTATGGGAACAAATCTGAAATCGCGAAAAAAAAAATCAGCTGTTTCATACATTTTGATATTTTCGATTTTAATTTTTATGTAATATGTATGAAACAGCTAATTATTTTTTCGCGATTTCAGAGTTGGCCCCATAGTAAAAGTTGATCAGTTTGATAGTCCCTATGTACCATATTCGGCATTAGGGGTATTTTTGTAACACTTTGTATAAATAACAATTGATAATTTGCGAGGGGACCATAAGCACAAATTAGTTAGATAATAGTTGCCATAAGCTTGGATTATTAATAAATTGTGTATATACACGGTAACTATTTTTTTGCGGGAGTGGCGCTAGTGTTGTATAAAATCGCCTTAAAGAAAAACAAAAGAGTATCGATAAAATATTAAAAAATAAAAACATGTAAAACCTTTTCGGAATATTTTTAGCTTCTACGTTTTAAAAGGCGAAGGTATAAAAACGGCGGGAGCAGGTAAAAATAATCAAGTGGATTGTACCTACTTAATTATCCTGAGTAATTGGGAATTGCGAGAATGGGGACCCGGGACTTTTAGTTCTACCCTGGAGTAATGAATTGAGCTCAGGTACCGTGACTCTTGATGTTTTAATTACAGGGATAGTGAAAAAAGTACCTACGGTGTTCTAAATTTCACGCTGATATGGAAGTGAGGAGCTCGTTGGCGCAGTGATTTAGCGCCAGGCCCAGCGATTGCGGAGGTTAAGCAACTTTCGCAAGGGTCAGTCACGGGATGGGTGACCAAAAGTTTATTATTTCGAGCTCCTACGTGTTTTGGAAGGCACGTTAAGCCGTTTGTCCCGGGTGCATTAGCAGTCGTTAACACCCACCAATCCTCATGGGCACGCGTGGTGGGTTTTGGCCCATCCTCCTGTGGATGGGCCAAAACCCACCATTATCTATTATGGTAGCCATAAAGAAGGCCTGTGCCCCAGCAGTGGGCTTATCTTCTTTTGTAAAATGAGATCGGTCGGCTAGCTATCCGTACAATACTAGTATTTTAGTTCATGTTTGTGGTATCACATAGAAATGACCAGATTTTGCTCATGATTTCGTCCGCGTGGACATACGAAAAATCCCTAGACAAAATGTGGTATCATATTTTAGATTTTAAGCATTCACATTGAACATTCACATTTTATATTTTGATAAATAATATACTAGAAAAAATTGACAAACTTTTTCTAATAGGTATATTATTTATTTGTAAAAAAGAAATTTAAAATTCATACAGACGATAACTTCTTAAAACATAGCGGATTAAATTATTAGAAAGATAATATATGATTGTTAAGTATATGAAAGTGGTTTTTTTCATCAGCATATTTGGATCTCCATAACATCATAACATTCAAAATTGATAGCGTTTCTGATCGACATCCCTTAATGTCTTCTCCTTAGCATTGATTAATGATTATGTGATATTCTAGAATGTTAATGCAGAATTCATTGGAGTAATACCGGATATTCATTCTAAGTGATCTACTTAACTATCTGCATATTGTTGGTCGTTTATTCTGACACTTTTTTTAAAGTAAAATATAATACAATCGATGACAACTACATATTTGTGCTTTAGTTATAACATGTTAGTAGAATTGGTTGGTTCCGTTGCTCTATGAAAACGAATGTTATTAAAAAAAGAAATCAATTCTTATTTAGCTGAAAACTGCATTAAATACTTACCCCTAAGATGTTAACTTGAGCTCGTTGCTAGTTGGAATTCCCAAAGTAAACTCGGTCGCTAGCGCATAAATAAATATAAAGGTATGATTATACAGTGAGCGTGGCGTGCGCGACGCACAAGTGTGAGCAGTTCTAAAAAAACGGTTATTCCTATATTCGAGAAACGAATCGTTTTGCTTACGTTTGGTAGAATTTTGACACATTTACTATGGACTTAATGTCAAAATACTACCATCCGTAAGCAAAATGAATCGTTTTCGAATAAAGGAACCAGCCTTAAGAGCGAGTCGGACTCGCGCGCCGAGGGTTCCGTAGCATCATTCCGAAAAAGTTTACTATTTGGAGACATCGTTTTATTTTTCCTGTAATGTTTACATAAACTTGTATCACATAAAATAATTTTATATATACAGAATTTTCTCTATGCAAACTTTAGAGAAAAATCGGAATATCGAAAAAAAAAAACAGTTGTTCCATAGAAAAGTACAACATCGACTCGACTATAATGTATGGATCAGCTGATTTTTTTTTTCGCTATTCCGTGGTTGGCCTCATTGTAAAGGTTGTTCATTCACGTGGTCTGAAATCCCCATATATACTTAAAAATAAAGTTCATAAGATTGTTTATTTGCTCTTATATCGTAGAGTTCGAATCATAAACTTCAAAACGAGTTTATATTGACATAATTTATACATGCAATACCGAAATTGAATATATAATATTATTATGATCACGAGTTTCATACGACGTTTTTCAACACGTTTGGCGAGGAACAAACAAAATAATTTACCACATAGTGACAAATACGATAAAAACAAAATATGAAAATTTATGTGAAAATTATGGATTTAGTGATAAAATAAAATTCTCCTGATCTACTGAGATCAGGAGAATTTTAGGAAAATCAGGAGATCTCTTGGAAAATCAGGAAATCCATAACGCTGGCAGGCAAGTATTTTTTTTAAACGCGTCATCATCTAAATAATTACGTTCAGCCGTTTTTGCGTGATTGAGTAACAACAATCCAAACATCTAAACATCAAAACATTCACATTTAATATTAAGATAGCTACTAAATAATATACTAGAAAAAATAGGACTCGCACCAGATCATGTTCTCGGACGGAAATCGAACCCGCGACCTTTGGATATCCGGTCCAATGCTCTGACCGCTGAGCTACCGAGTCACTAGTGAGAACGTCGAATTTATTTTTTCTAGTATATTATTTAGTATTATATAAAAATAGCATTGTGAATGCTTAATTCTTAAAATTTCAAATAATTAAGATAGCTTCTCATAGCGCGCCATCGCTCCGCTTGCTGTCTGACTAGGCCCTAAAAACCTATTCGCTCGTTTGCTAACTTTTCTTTTCACACCTGCAATACATAAATGCCGCTGCAAATACTAATAAGTTTATACATGTTCAGGAAAATGCATTTCTAAGAGGAAATATTAAAAGAACTCGAAGAAAAAAAAGAAAAAAAAGGGGTTCATTTTCCTTTGACATAAAAAGAGGTACCGTATTTCTATCAAGTGTTTAATCAAAATCAAATATCGTTAAGGAAATCAGTTAGCTGGATTGTTATAATGTACTTTATAATAATATGGTATAACCGGTTTATTCATCAGTCAACTTTCTCAGTGCAATCTATTTTTCGGTATATTAAAGAACTTCAAGAGCTAAATATATTCAAATTGTTATTCAAATATTACGCCTATTTCTTAAACTTTTGATATTTACGGCTGATATTATCATCTTTTAACAAGTTTCAGATTAGGTGTCGCATTATAAATAATGGCAGTTTTAACTTTGCTCAATTTGGCAGCTGGGTTATTAACGATTTTCAGATATAAATAGATAATAGTTAATATTAGTTTTTATTATAATTGCACCTCTAGAGTTTTAAAATATATATTAAGAATGTTTTTGCATATTCCAGCTTAGATAGGCTGTCTCAGTCACACTTTTAAACTTTTTTAAAGAAAAAAATTAAATGACTTACTTTTGCTTAATGTTTTAATACATCGTCAATGGAAAACTATCACGAATATTTCACGTATATTTATTTCTAGATATAATTTTAATTAACTTAGGGCTGATTATTCAATCCTTAGATAACAGATATCAGTTTGTTAAATTATTAACCAAATAAAATAAATGGCATTCAAAACATTTGACAGACAAGGGTATGACAAACATTTTCAATTTGGCGGTTCATACGTTATCAAGCGAATGAAAGTTACCTGGGTATTGAAAAATCTGCTCTTAGTGAAATAACTTCAAAAATAATAATTTTGTTTTTCTTCATTTAAATATGAAATTCTGTAGTAGTAGCGAAATCTGTAGGTATACGTCACCATACAGTTCAGCTATCGCATTTGCGGAAATGCTGAATATCAATGGCTCACACATCTAACTCCGAATTATCTTCATTTCAGCCGCAAAGAAAAGCAAAAAGGAATTGCTGATACCTTCAAAGGAAGGAAAAGTCCTTGACAGATTAATGTTGAAAAATACTTACTGGAGTTTTATAGAGGCCACAAAAATCAGGATTTCAGAAAAGAGAGCGATTTGTCTTGCTTCTTTGAAGATTAAATTAACTTTCTTAATGATTGCATCAGAAACAGACGAGATCGCGAAAACAAGATGTTACAAGAAAAACTCTGCAACTTTTTCCAGTGCGACATTAATTGAATTGGAATTGAAAAAAATCTTTATTCAAATAAACTCATATTTAAATCGTCAATTCTTATAAAAACGGTCGCATAAAACTTATCAGCTTTATCGGATGGAATGATATTTAGAAATACGTATATCGTTTTTAGACATTACATTTATAAATGTTACAATTAACATAGATTAATAAATAAATGTCATTATTTAATTAGATCATATTTTCTTAATGAATCAATTTACGAGGTTTAAGCTAAATTCATAGTCTTTTATTTAGTCTAGGCTGTTACAAAAAATGCAATTCATACAATTTAATATGCGTTAAGATACATAGATAGATAGATAGATAAGAAGGTAGTCAGAAACAGACCCATTTCCACTGGCAGCACCCGTTCACGAGCATGGTGCATGAACCAGCCATCGCTTCGCTCAACCATATTTGAGGGAACGTAACGACCCGCCTCACACGACACCATCGCAGATATGATTAAAGTGAGCATGACATACTAAAGCTACCCATATTAAGGCGTTGAGTCTAGAAGCCTGTAGGTGCGTTTTTTAAGTAGGTCACTTCTTACAATACCAAATAATATACTAGAAAAAATACGACTCGCACCAGATCATGTTCTCGGACGGGAATCGAACCCGCGACCTTTGGATATCCGGTCCAATGCTCTGACCGCTGAGCTACCGAGTCACTAGTGGGAACGTTGAATTTCTCCTAGTATATCAACTCTTACGCTGCAAGCCAGCGCCATCTCATCATTGTACAAGGAATTACCTAGACATCGTATTTTTTCTAGTATATTATTTGGTATAATATAAAATAGCATTGTGAATGCTAAAATCTCAAAAATTTAAAAATCATTTCTTACTCGATATAAGGGATGCAAATGAGAACACCAGATTTTCGGGACAGATTTTGGTTAGCTGCCGGCTGCGCTCGCGGGGTTCTCACGACTGACTGCATTTAAAATGGCGGGCGTGCAGATCGCAAGCGGCGCGCAACCCTTCTTTATTTGAAATGAAATGACATTTTACAAAATTACGCAATTATGCTATATATCGCAGTGTTAATGACATATATGTATTATTTTAAGCTTATTTACTTATTTTAACACTAGGTTTTAGGTATTCTCTTTTACATTATACAATTGTATTTTATTTTATTATAATTATATCCGTACACAGTATGCGTGTGTGAGTGAATGAGAGAATGTGCGTGTGCGTCGCCTACACTCGAATTACTTGGAATTTTATTATAGAACTACATGAAAAACCATTACACAACCAATCAACTCGTATCTCCAAAATATACTCAACTCGATAAGATTTGAAGCAAAAGAAGTGTGCAAGGCTCGTAGCAGGTGGCGATCCATAGTCTCTGCCCACCCCCATGGGAAACAGGCGTGAGTATTAAAATATCTATGTATGAGTGTAGTTTGGTGTAACAAGTTCCTCTGTCTTCTAGAACAGTTATCCGAATTTTAGAAGACATTGAGATTAGGGACGAGCTTGCCAAAGTTTCCCAAAACCCGTATTATTTCAGATATAGCGTCGATATTAATAATTTACATATGGATAATCTTCTAATACATTTTTATTTTTCCTAATTAAAGTGCGATGGAGTATTTTTAAATTTTGTATGTAGGTACAACATGCATGTGCTAATTGGTGTTTTATAGTTTATTTTCTGTTCGAGTTTACAGTGAATCAATGTTTGATCCACTGTAAACTCGAACAGAAAATAAACGTTTGATCATCAAACGTGTTTTTGCGGAATTTCCGGACGGAAATACATTATAACACAGGAATCCTTTAAGTTCAATTTCAGAGTCCCAGTAATTTAGGCTATGTGCGGTGATATTTCAGCAAGTCGTTTCTCTTGTTATTTATTGCTAGCGTCTGTCTATGGCAACTTAGCGAGTTTCAAAGGTTGGCACTGCATCTCATATTCAAATGGAGAAAACTCAAATAATTCAATTAAGCAAATTCGAGTAGCTTCCATTAACGGAGCAAAGGAAATAAATCAGCACAAATGCCTTTCAAATTACAGTAGGATTAAATTAAAGCCGAGTTTAAGTGCACAGAATTCTCATTTCTTTGATAGAGATGTGAATTAATTTTGTTTATTTTTTTTACTTGCGTGACTCGATAACGGATTGCGCGATACTCAATAGGTACTCACTTTCTTAAGGCTTCCTTCGATCCGTGATTCGAAATGGTTTGTAATCAGAATAAAATTATCTTTCACACAAAAAAAACTAAACCAAAATCGGTTCATCCGTTTTGGAGCTGCGATACCACAGACAGATACACAGACACGTTAAACTTATAACACCCCTCTTTTTGCGTCGGGGATATATAAGTACTACAAGTAGGTAGTTCGTCTCATACATATAATGTTGGTAATAAAACATATAATATTTGTAGACATGAACAAATATTAACGGCCTTACTACATAAGATTTAAAACACTGTTCAACAAGTGTTTAACTTTGACACAGTTCAAATGTGATGTCACTTTTTGACAATATTGTTTGAAAGAGATGGCATCACATTTAAACTGGGTCGAAATTAAACAGTGTTTTAAAATCTTTTGTGGTAAGGCCGTATGTTTTATTACCAACATTTTATGTATGAGACGAAATTTACACAAACACATTACTTATAAAATGGAAGATAAATTATTGCTATTATAAAGTTGTTGTTCGTCTTAAGACATAAAAACTGTTCTTCTTGTCAGTTAAAAAGTCTGGAACAGGTGGTAGGAAAATATAGACCATTCAAAAGCGCTTAATTTTTAAGTTTGTTTGAATAAAGATATACTTCGACTGTACATACTATGACCGGTAGGTTGTTTATATCGCCTTTGTTAAGAACAATATTTCGTATTTGCTTAATGAAGTTTCCTCAATGAAGTTTTGTTTCGTATTTAAACCTAGGTTTTACTTATACAACATGTTACAAAAATACCCCTAATGCCGAATATGGTATATAGGGATCATCAAACTGATCAACTTTTACTATGGGACCAACTCTGAAATCGCGAAAAAAATATCAGCTGTTTCATACAAAAAATAATTACGAAAATATCAAAATGTATGAAACAGCTGATTTTTCTTTCGCGATTTCAGAGTTGGTCCCATAGTAAAATTTGTTCAGTTTGATGGTCCCTATATACCATATTCGGCATTAGGGGTATTTTTGTAACATGTTGTATAATAGTTTCTCTAGTGCACAAAGCCCGTGATGGTTTTAATTAACAGCATCAAAAAGTCTGCACCCGTCCAGCTACATCGAATCCAATTTGTTAGTGTTGTACCGGTTTTTTTGTATCGTGTAAAGAATAAGCGAATTGTTCAAAAAATATTTCGAAATATTTACTGCCGGTGTTCTGAAACTGTATTTTAACACGTTATTATTTTCAATATAATTACAGATTAATGTCTAAAGTTATTTATTATAATGTGCTAACATAAAAGATTTTTATGGGAGAGGAGAACGCGCTTATAACATTCCTCGTTTCAACTTTTTCTGTTTTTTAAGTCACCATAAAATCATAAATTTCAACTTTATTTGCGATCAGAAACCTATAAAATTATAGTTTACCGTTCTATTTATCAGCGGAGCCAGACTAACGAATAATAAATTATACTGAACCAGCATTCCTTTTAAATTATCTTATGTTAAATTGTGCGTACCAAGATTAATTGATATTATGTTCTAAAATATTTACGTACCTACTGCATTACTGTAACCAAAAAAGTTTCATAAGATTGAAAGTCTTAGGGCTGATTTTTGAATGCCTAGATAAAGCTTTATCCGTTTGATAGTGTATTATACCGCCAAATTAAAAATGTCTGTCATTCATTTGTCTGTCACATTTTTAGAATGACTTCTATTATATTTGGTTAATATTTAAACTGACTGATATCTGTTAACTGAAGATTGAAAAATCAGCCCTTAATAAAATACTTTATAAACGCCGTATAAAGTTTGTTCACTCAACATAGGGTTGACACTTGTCCGTGTCACGCCTTTTTATTAATTAGGGTCCCGCAAAAAGGTGCCTGGGTCCGTTTGTGACGCAGCCTCCTGCGGCAAAGCCAGTAGCCGCCTGAAAGCCGACGCGGCCGCCCGCGAAAACATCCCCCCATTTTCGCGAACCGCGCTCCGCTCTCGGAGCTTCCAGATTCAAATTTTGACAGAACTTTTTTTTAAATGTGACAATGGTATTAGTGTTTTCTTTTTTACACCGATCCGAACCAGCCTGTTAATTTAAAGTTTCGATGATGATTGTTGCAATGGTTTTCGGTTTTGTGGTAAATTAAAGGTTACCTTACGTGATGTTGAAAGGACTATAAATTATAATTTGGCGGTTAATACTCTTTAAAGTTTAATCTGTATTAGCCTTAAAGTGATTTATTGGACTGATTCTGTTTTGCATACATTTGCAGTTACTCACAGGATTTAGTCACCAAGTACTATGTTATATAAGTTAGAGTTTGAAGATTAAAGAAAAGACATCTACATCAATGTAAATGTAAGTTTCTTTTAGTTCATATTTTAAACTATTAAGAATATTGAATTTATAAGAAATAAAAAGGTTAATATACTGCCTTTTTATTTTAAAAAGGATAATCTACAATTTTACACATAAGGAGAGCAGCAAGACAGCTACCATAAATAGAAATATATTTTGCATTTTTTTGTTATTAAAATTAGTCACGTTTATTGCGTTTATCCTAGTATCTTAAGAAAATATTGAGGGTTAAAATATAACAGTGATTGATTTTATGAGAAGGGGTTATGTAAAAAAAGTTACAAAAAAGATTTAACTAAAGTATCATCACTACAATTTTTAGACAACATTTGTATCTACTTACCTCAGAGACATGCGTAGTGAAACGGTTGTAACATAGTTGTGAGTACATCACTATTATTAACATACGAAACTGCAGTATCTTATTAATCGTCTCATTCGAACTATTTACTGAACCAACGATCAAAATAATATGGGTGAAGACGACAATAATTGAAAACATTGGTGACACTAAGTTCATAGGAGTATTTTAAAACTATCAAATAATTCCTAGGAACAAAATTTTTCATTAAACTAAATAGTACGAAAATGAATTGTACTGAAAAATATTTCCTGTGACTTAAGAGCGGGCGAACAGTGAGCTTCCCATACAAACGTAACACCAAAATGATTTGCAATTTGAGCATAATTAACTCTTCTTGTGATGTTATTCGGATTAAGACAGTATTTGTCTAGGGTTTTATTAAATAAAAAATCCAAAATACCAAACCAAATAAAAAATAATGCGATCTTCCTGTGCGATCTACAGTTTTGTATGAAAAATGTAATTGGCATTTATTTTGATTTGAGTTATGTAGTATTTTAGATTTTTTAATGTCGCATTGTCTTCTCCAGCCCGTATAATTCTATATAATTTCGTATTACATATACTCATTAATTAGCTGGACGCACAGTAGGTTTAGGGGTTAGGAATTAAATTTCTTACAAAAACCGTTACATTCACTTACCGACATGAAAACATTGATATTTATATACTGTTATTTTTTTAATCATTTATATCCGTTTAGTAAGTTTCTACCAATGAAACAAAAAAATTTTCCAAATACACATGGGTCAAAAAATTAAAAAATTAATACTTTCCCACACTAATACAATGTTTTTAAAAAACGACAAAGCTATGGTCCTCCTACATTAACTAGACATACAACGACCATTGTATTGTTGATTTTCAACCCATGTCTTTTTAGCAAAAATGTTTACTTTAATTTCATAGTAGAACATTCACTTAAAGGGATTAAAAAAAATTACAGTGCATAAGAAACATTGGCAAATCAAGAATGTATTGTACGTTTGTGTACTTACTAAAGTACACAAACGTACAACACATTTTTGAGTTCTACTGAGATGTGGGTGGGCGGCAGACGTAGTCAATGTAGCGTTAAATTAAATTTGAATTTAGAAATATTTTTTTGATAATACTGAGTGATTCTAATTTGGAAACTTTATTGTATACTTATCTGTGCTCCGTCATATGCTCCAGCTTTTTTCCAGAGTTAGTTCCGGATTTAGTAGAACTGTATATAGAAACATTGATTACAATAGAGGTACTTAACTAACAGCTAATGTCCTAAGTTAGGTAAGTTAAGTTTTTATCCTATTTTCACGAATAGAATAGAATAATTATTTATTTTCAAAAATGCAGTTTAGTACAATCATTTACAAAGTGAACTTAAGTAAAATAATAATAACATTTGCCCGAACTAGGAAAATCTCTGTTTCAGGCGAGTATAGCCAAAAAATAAATTATGTATCAAATAATTACTAACAAACTTATAGATATATTTAATTAACACATTACAAATTACGCTTATAAAACAACACTTAATAATAATAATCGTACCTATGTATAAATGTTTTCTTAGATTAGAAGTCGTTCTGAAATATTTTCTTCAATTTTGAAAGAGAGACTTCCTACCCGTAAACCACGCATTGTTCTTAATATATACCGAGGTAGTTACCCAAAGCTGTAATACAAAAGCTTCGCCATAAGTAGGTAATACTTTGGGCGACTTAATAAAAGGTCTTAAGAGGTACTTTTGAATAACGTGGAATTAATATTGAGCTCCTTTAGAGCAGTCATTTTGATAAGATTCAGACGAGCCCTTATTTTTCTCATTATGGAGGTATACCCGAGCTGAAATTAATAAATTACCTTTATTTCACTTTAGCAAGTGACGGCAAATGCCATTTGAAACAGGTGGTCTTTATAAACCTGCTTTATATTCAGGTCACTTTGGTTGGGTTCTCTTTCATTATGATTTGTTACCTACAACGAATTATTAAGGACTCGTTAAATCAAATATCACAATGGCTGGCTTTTATGGGTGACCTTAAAGATCTGTCTGTATGATTCTTTTCTTAAAACTGTAGGTACTTCAAAATTTCTTATAACTTCTTCATGCACACTGCTGTGTAACGCAATTTTAACGAACTTAGAAGGAGGATGTTATCTATTCGCGTATATTTTTTTCTATGTATGTTCTCCGATTATTACGGCCGAGCCGATTGAAATGATTCAAACGCTATTCCCAAGTTGGTCCTATTTTATAATTTTATTATTGGTGTGATTCTTGTTATTGTGTTTAGTATACATTTATCACTCAGTAAGTATATTGAGATGTTATTGTTACTAAATCTTGAACTAATCTACATTGTACACACGACAGCACGTCAGGTTATACCATTAAACTGCGAAAACAGCTTTTATTATGTAGAGTATAAAGGCGGTCTCAAGGTCAACATGTATAGTTTGAGGTGCCGTCGTGTGTATAAGATAGCATACCTATTATGGTGTCTTCACTGTTTTAACCCCGTCGTACTCAGGGACCAACCGCATTGCACAACCAGATGTGCCACAGGTATATGCTTCGAAAATGTTGTACCCCTAATACAACTAATTTGTGCTAAAAAATCGTATTAAGATAAATAATATTAGAAGAAATCGACATACCCGTAGCACCTCAGACGGGAGTCGTGTGCTACGAGTGCTACGATTGAGTCGATATTTTCTAGTATTTTTTCTAATAATATTTATCTTAATATAAAAATAGCATTGTGAATGCGAAAAATCTAAATTTAATAAAAAAATTGTATGTCTGTCCGGCTGTCCGGCTTTCCAGCTGTCCGTCTGTTCTCCTCTACAGGTCGCATTTCTCAACTGATTCTCGTAAAATATTCTCAGATGCTTTTGATGTTTGTTTGCTAATGCATTTGTATTGCCTTTTTTAAATGGCCTTTAAAAATGTAATGCTGAGTTGCAAAGGCAAATAATTTTCGGCAGCATGGACCAAAAGACCCAGAGGTTAAAATAACTTAAGTATTTATATTGAGACTTTAGTGAGGCCCCAGCATTTGAGTAATAGATAGAAATGGTTCCCTAATTAAAAAAATAGTGCATAATAAAAGCATGCAAATATGTATTAGTATTAATCATTAAACTTACGAGAAAAAGCTAGTAAAATTCATATACGAGTATTATCAGCAATATGAAAGAAAAGATTTGCTAAGTATTTGTTTGAATCAGGCGTCACTTGGTGGAAGTCCCAAACTATTGTGAAAAGAGAAATATATGTAGCTTACTACCGCCAAAAATATATGCAGGATGCACCGCCCGCCCACCCTAGTGTCTAATTGGTGAAGGGACAGCGACACCGCTGTCTTACTAAATGCAGGTATTGTGCAGTGATATTTTTGTGGTGTGCATGTGCATTTTTTTGCGGGCGGGCGGGCTTAGCACCCTGCATATATTTTTTGCGGCAGTAAGCTCACTTTTCACAAAAGATTTGCTTACTTTACGAATATTTGAGGTACTCTGACCTCTACCAAGCTAAAAGCCGGTGCGGCGTGGCGTTCCAACTACCTACTTTACTATGGGACCACTTTAACTTATTTCATATAAAAATTAAATACCTGCTTCATCTAAAATTGTTTATTCGCTTTATTGCTTTTTCTCAATATAAAAAGGTACCTATTCGTTTTTGAGTGGTCTGAAGTATCAATATTATTCTAACTCTACTTCTTTGATCTCCCTCTTACAACCATAGTTAATACTGCTTACAGCAATAATATATTAATATTGTAAGCCGTAACTAAAAAAACTGTCACACAAACTTTATACCATACACTGAGCCATAGTACTGAAGTACAGAATGGAAACTCCCACCCTCCCACCGACCGGCAGTACCGCACCCCGCCCCGCAGTAGGTTGGCGAATTAACTGTATCATTATTGAGGGCTGTCGTCGCTCGGTTCGACATTTGCAAAGAGTACTTTTGTAATATGACAGTTGATACAGACAATATGATAAATACGTAAAAGTAGCTTTTCAGGGAATGTTTAAAAAAGGTAAGTGCCTAATCTAATCAATCTTAGCTAGGTATACAGACGCAATGTATACAGACGTCATTCTGTTTATATGTAATAGAAGTAGGAGATAATATTATACGTTTATATGGAGTGTCCGTGGTGTGACAGAGCGGCAAGTCTGAAATGAATGATCAAGTTTGCGAGTTCGAAGGGAGTTAGTGAACTCAAAATAGCTGGGCTTATATTTGAATTGCATGTTGTGCCTTGTGGCTGATTGACATTGAATCAGCTACATAGCCCTGATTCAAATGGCTACCTTTAAGTTTAAGTTGAATTTGAATAAGGGGCAGCTCAGCAAGCATAAAGATGGTGTTCTATAAATCCAACCCTTTCTTATATTATATGAAGAGTAAGCGATTGGGGAGGAGCTCGATGGTGCAGTAGTTTAACGCGTGGCCCAGCGATTGTGGAGGTTAAGCAACTTTCGCAAAGGTCGCCATGGGATGGTTTTAACAAAATTTATAATCTCGAGCTCCTCTGTGCTTCGGAAAGCACGTTAAGCCGTTGGTACCAGCAGCATTAGCAGTCGTTAACACCCACCAATTCGCATTGGGCCTGAGTGGTGGGTTATGGCCCATCCTCTTTGTCCACCCATAAGGAAAGCAGTGAGGACATTGAAAATGGCTGATGGTCAAGCGATTGGGACAACGCTAACAATAATAAATATTTGACAACATCACATACATTGCTCCGATTCCAAAGTAAGTAGCTAAAACACTTATGTGTTATGGAAATCGGAGACAACGGTGGTATCACCAACACCCAGACCTGAGCCAATATAGAAAAGTTCGTTGTTTAAATTGACCCAACCGGTGATCGAACCCGGGACCTCAGAGATGGCGACACCTCTAAAACCGGTGTACAAAGCCACTCGACCAAGGAGGTCGTCAAAAACATCAGGTTAATGTAATATTTCATTACATTTAAATAACGCAAAGTTCATATTTATTATAATACGAAACAATAAAGGATTTAATAAAACAAATATTCCGGACACGTAGAGCTGTAATAACACACGCAAGCTTGATATCAAAATGCAGACCGCTTATGATACGCCGGATTTCGAGCAAATGTTTTTATTGTTTTTCATTTCGGTTGTGAGCCAGAAATATTATGCTAAAGTAGTGTCATACATAAAAGTCAGTAAGGTATGCAACGTATTTTTTTTAAACTAATGGCTCTGTAGAGCTGTGAACCTCGCGTTTGTGACATTTTTCGAAATGGCTGAAATATGATTTTCCCCATGTCTCCGCCATTTTAAAAAAAATCGAAAAACTGAATCTACTAAAAATCTATATAATTATAGAACCGCCAATGCCACATTTACAAATTTTCGTTATCGCTTCGCTTCGAAACATGTATGGATTTGACGTTTTAATACTCGATTGCTAACGAAACCTTATATCAATCCCATACATGTTTCGAAAATAAAATAAAATGTTTGTTTATTTTCCCATCACAAATAAAGGACTTAAGTGGTAAGTAGAAGCTAGACATGGAAGGTCTAGCCAGGCGAAAGCGAAGCGTTAACGAATATTTGCAAATGTTACTTTGGCTTGGGGCCGATGTGTGTTTGGCGAAATAACTCAAAGCTTGAGGCTTGATTAAAGCAGAATACTTCCTGCCTTACGTGAAGGGATTATGCGATATGAAATGTTGCGTATTGTATTATAGAGATATTCAGGAATCCCGTGGGATTATGCAGCAACTCGGGATAATCGACAGAAACTCGTGGCCCTGTAATCGGTCGGAATTCCGCGTAATATAAACTTGTATTAATGAAGTTAATGTTAAATAATTAAAGGTTTGCAAAATTGATTGAGGGATTATCTGATATAAAACCCAATAAAAGATAAACTTTAACTCACGAACAGTGTACTAAAACAATAATAAAATGTATAACTCGATCAAAAATGATTATAATTTTATTGCAACTGACTGCTGTCTTTGTCTACACAATTTTTTTTAAAAAGTGGCAACTTTATGTTTGACGTTTCGAATACCAAACAATGTCGTGTTTGTTCGACGACCGTTTGTTTTCCTAAAGGGTAAAGAGTAGTTCACACATAGTGTCAAAAAGATACATTCAATGTTTGTACTGAAAATCAATCGCTTTGAAACATCATGTACAATGTACATTAATAAGCGGTATGCTGCAAAAAACCGTTTCTGCAAAAAACGGGGTGTTGCCGCGAGACCGAGGCGATCCCTAAAATGCCAAAGTATGTAAAGATGATAAAAAATATTCAATGGAAATAGTCGAATCTCATTATCGTGGTCCAATCAAAAGTTTAATCTGTCCGGTTTGGCTAATGACATATTTAATTGGCTTCGCTTATTTTGATGTCAACAAAATTAAAACATGGTCGTAACAAAGTTAATAAAGTACACGCTGACCGCATACTCAAGTATTCATTACACGAAACGAATGTTAGTCAAAAGGACCCTTTTCAACCGACTTGGTTCCACTACAAGGCGACATATCGTATTTCGTTACATATAAATAAACCGCAGAGCGGGCACTCTGGGCTCTCCCCAATTACACGGGAGTTTGGGACATTAGCCCCCCTCACTCGAGTTGGTAAGTGTATTAGGAAGTGACCGACTTAATTGCCAGAGTTGGGAATTTGTTGAACACGGCTGCTTCGAGGAAATTCCTGTAGTCACGGTAGGTGAAACGAAATTATGTATGAATGCGAGTGAGGACAAGTTTGCGTTAACAAGCTGTATAATGTTCAAGGGTTTTGTAAACAGGATTTCTTGCTTTACAAAAATGAAAATAATTTTATTATTCTTTTTCAATACAGCTCGAAAATGTGTGTTTTCGATGACAGTACAGCGTGCAGTAAGTTGATTTTACCGCACGCCACCACCGTGTGTTTTTGTTTACGGTTTTTTTTATTTCAGAAGGTACCTATGTTTTCTTGCAAATATATTGAAATACGTAGCATGGCACATGGTTTTTAAGGTTTTTTAAAACCTCCATACCAACCTTGTATCATAAACTACTATTACTTCTTGTCACTTGACACAAACCAATTTTCTGTCACTACTCATTCCATGATAGATTGAAAAGTCTACATAAAACATAGTTCAGATATACCGCGAGTGGTGCAGGGTGGGTGCCGTATGAAATTTTATTTTATTTTACAAAATCCTCAAAAAAAAGTGAATAGCTGGCACCGTGAATAAATGATCAATAGCTTTTATTATTATGTAGATTGCAAATAACTTCGATGGACTATGTAAGTACCTAGCCTAGATGTGAGATAAAAAAAATATTGCCTTTTATTCAGAGCGAAATGAAGAAAGAGAAGAATAATTAAACGTAGAAATGAAATAGAAAACTTTAGTTTGGTTTCCTGACCCGGGCATAAAAGTGAGCAAGCCAAATTTGGAATTTTAAATACAATAACATATACAGTCCCCTTTTATTCAGGGCACGACATTTTTTATCTCGGATATTCAAGAGACCAAATAAACGTGACTAGAATAAGAGCATTTTGCTCGATCCGAATAACAGATGCAGAGCCATGCCTTTTATTCCATAAGTTCATCCGTTACGCATTCTCTCTTCGTGTCTGTAGGTTGATCTTTCTAATTATTAGATTTAGTTTGCTAGATGTATCGTCATAGATATACAATCCTCGGAGATAACTGGCTATCTCCTAGGAACAGATTTTCTTCGCAGATAAACTGTTAAAAAAAAAACAGTTATCTGCGAGGCAAAACGAATCCTTGGAGATAACTGGCCATTTCTGAGGATAAATCTTCACAGATAACCAGTTACCTGACCATAGTTATCTCCAAGGAACAAGGGGTATATTTTCATATCCCATACATCTAAGGTCATATTCTATAGATAAAAATAATAAAAAAGCTCCTAGAACATGTGGACCAAAAATGCATAGTTTTGGAAATATCATCAATCTTAATTAAATCGATTCTTTATTTTTGCATTTTGCATACATACTTTTTAACCGACTTCAAAAAAGGAGGAGTAAAGTAAAGTAAAAGTAAAAAAATGCTTTATTCAAATAAACTTAGTAATTAAGCGCTTTTGAATCGTCTATATTTTTCTACCACCCGTTCCAGACTTTTTTAACTGACAAGAAGAACAGGCGCAAGAAACTTATCAGCTTTAACAAAAATAAGCAACGATATTTACAAACTTAAATATATCGTTACAATACATATAACAGGTTGTGACGCAACACCCTACCCTGAGTTTATCCAAACGATATATTTTTTTTATTTATTAAATTAAATTATTAAATTGAATTATTAAAACTAAATTAATTATTTAGACTCGAGCTTAACCAAAGTACCTAATACCGGCCCCCCCTCCGGGGGGAGGGAAGCGTTGCCCCACCAACTAGAAATCTAAGTAAGTATAGCTTAGACATCTCGCGCTATCCGCAACGCTCTGTGGAATTCGACCCAGACGATAATTCCTCCACCGGTTTAATACAAAATTGTTATGTAGTTACTTTACTATTGCAAAGGACGAACGAGTACCATAATGATCTCCCTGAATCCTAATCGAATAGCTGTAATTTCCCTAATCGAATGCTGCTGGTAAGTAACCCCGCTTTTAATGTGTTTGCGATCGGTTCTTACCTACTGTCCCTAATCGAATTGATAATGAACCCCGCTTTTAATGTGATTGCGATCGGTTCCTAACTACATTCCCTAATCTGTACACCCCATAACCCCATTTTCCCAACCCTAATAGCAGGCAGACCATTAAAGTACGACACGCGGAACATGCGCGCACACTTAATACACAACGATATGTTACGCAACAACAACAACGGCTAAAGTACTTAAAATACGCAAAACAACCTTATACTATTAGTACACTAAGATAAGTCGCATAATACTCAACCCTACGCCCTAAACACTTAGCATTATGAATGCAATTGGGACTCACCGGGATAATCTCGTGTAGCTTACGCGTACTCGTACGACTTACTCTAAACAGCCACCGCTCTCGTACCTGCCTCAGCTCTCGTACCTGCCTCAGCACAGCACATCTATACCCACATGCACTCACGCCGCGCTCTCTTTAACGGACCAACTATCGAGACGAGACTTCCGTATTAGCCTCTGGACACTTAACACGCGCGCGCGCACTATCCATTTCACTCCCGATGAACGGCGTGCGTCATTTACCACATCCAAGACCCGAATGCCTTCCCTACATATTTCATAATCTTACCACGAGAAAGTTTAAGGGTTTTTTGTAACGTATTTTCAAAGCTATTCTTCTCACATCTGTTTAGCTTCGTTGGACTTCCCCAAATCATCCATTTGTCTTAGCTCTCCTTTGTCTATGATCCGAAGTTAAATACCAATGTTTTTATGATTTCACATGTTGAAACCCTGCTTTTGTAAAATTAGGAATACATTTGTCTCAATGTCCCTTTGTGCATCTTTCTTTTGAAATTTCTATTTAAAATAAAGAACTCCTACAGTCTTTGAAGGTCGGGTCCGCACATCAAATTATTTATTGTTTCAAAAACATATTCCGCCTCAAGTTTTGTTTTATTAGTTTGGGAATAGTTTTTTTGTGTTAAATATGCGCTATTAGGATGGGCGTCACATTCCCCCCTCTGAAAATCAGACGACGAGATAACTCGAGACGTATGGGTTTTCACAATAGGAAACTGTTACATAACCAGGCTATATTGTTCTTATACAATGACCAGTATGAAATCTTTGGCTACCTTTTAAATAATTAAGGTCTCAAATTAGTTTCGTACCTTTCTCATATGAAACAATAATAAATAGCGAATGACACCCATACTCCGTATCCTACATTCTCCATTGCAGAACGTTTGCTCCTAACGTATTGTATTCACAAGGCGTCCGTTATTAACCTTTAATACACGTCCAGTTGTCCAATAAGAAGTAGTAAGATGTTTTAAAGTTTAACCCTTTAACCCTATACCTCTTTTGGTTCAGTATGTAAGTACTCACTTACTGCAACTATGCGCTAATCCTTTCCGAAATGGATGCTCTATCTGGGTTTTCTCTAATGATCAAATATTCCGCTTCAATAAAATCTTATTAGAAAATAACCTCTCCATTCCACGTTCGGTGATTGGTGAGTTGTAGTGTACACAGCTACAATGAAATGTTTGCATTTCTCATTCGAAATAATTGTCCTTAAATGACATACCATTAACGCAAAATATAATTATAATCGTTTCCTTCTGCTAATTTTTTCCTCCTGAACCCATAACGTAAGAAGAAAATTGATATTTTTCTCTTATTTTCGAATTTAAGTGGAAAACACCCATATGACATCGTGTAAAAGTCCCAATAAAGTTAACCTCTTAACGAAATCGCTATGTAGTCGAGAGTAATTAAAAGAGACATGTAACTTATCTGCCCCTTTCATTACCCTGAAAACTGTGGACGCATCACCCGTATAGTCCAAAATACCGTAACCCTACGCCGCACCGATTTCCGAACCAACTCCGATAAAACACCTAAACAACCCAGCATCATGCATTTTTACTACAAAGTCTTGTCCTTGTTTGGCGTTCATCATATAAGTCGCACGACACCCACCGCTGGGCACAGGCCTTGGTATTTGGTATGGAGATGAGACATGGAAGACCTGAACATTTCTCATGAATAATTTTAATTCATAAGGTTCGAATATTTTAACCTAAAAATAAAGCTAAGTAAAATAGTACAGATGAGAACTATCCCCACCACTAATTAAAACACATAATAAGGCTAGTTTCAAGAAACTGTTTGCACTTAATCCTATACGATAAACATTATACTGTCTTTTAAGACAATAGTATACGATGATAAACATTTTTTTGCACTCTCCCCCCTCAGACTGATGAAAGCTCGTGTTAGTTTCAATGTGGTCTAACCCATTTAGTTTTCATCATAACGCATAGAATTTCCATATCCTTAACATATAAAGTAGAATCAACGCTTGAATTGTCCTTACACCTACTTAGCATAATACGCTTCTAAACCGTTTTTCCTCATTTCAGCTTTACGTAGTTTTGCTGTCTTAAATCGCACTTATCACTAACTACTCCCCCAAATAGGTAAATATTGATTCCCTGAACCGAACAGGTTTATTGAGTCCAATATCATCATCATATCAGCCGCAATATCATAAACCATTTTAATTTCAATTGATAACTTAAATACCATTTCGAATATATATGATAAAGAACAGGCTTCAGCTTATTTCCACTCCATTGACATCAGCTATTTTTAAATGGCTGATTTTCACTCCATATACCTACACTTAAAATGAAATTACAGATTAGAGCTTTCCCCTTTTTTTCCACTTTATCCAATTGATCCACGTACCTGAATCGAACAGGTTTCAGCTTATTTCCACTCCATTGACATCAGCTATTTTTAAATGGCTGATTTCCACCCCATATACAATTAAAATTACAGATTAGAGCTTTCCCTTTTTTTTCCCACTTTATCCAATTGATCAACGTACCTGAATCGAACAGGTACTTTCTAGTTCCGCAGCGTGTATAATTACAAAATAAATCACCAAATTGGGTTCTATGTCCTAATCGTCGAGCAGTGCACTCAAATTGCACGGGCTTAGCTTGGTTAATATTTATTCTATACTTAAATGACTAATCGGTAACTTCGGTTACGATTATAGTTTATCGATCGATATACCTAAATCCTGAATTGAACATTTCGAGTTCCATTTCCGGTATATAAATAATGTAACTTAAATTACTAGTTTCTTTCCTCCTTTAAAGTCTTTTTGCAATATCTATTGTTAGTCCAGCTACTTGAATCGAATCGTTTGCTTCTATATATTCAATTAAATAATAATTCACCTGAATCGAACAGGTAAGCTTTGAATCTTTCTAATCCCAACACTCGAATGGAGTAGATTCATAACAACATTGCCATGTCATCCATCATGAATATGCGTATGTATGTACCTAAGCTTTGTTAATTCGGTAAACAATAAAACATCAGTCTTCAATAGTCGCACTTAACTTAGTTTTTCATCTGGTGACAATGGTTACGTCTATCGAGCCATTGTTTACTGCCCATAAATAAATGAAGAAAATAATTACAAAGTAATTAGACTCTAATTACTATGTTTTTTATTAGAAGATATGCATAACTTTATTATTATCTATTTATATTTTTTTTCCAAATCACACGTTCTAACCTACTACGATAACGTAGACTTACTTATCCTTAAATTAATTAATAGTTATAAAAAAATAACAAACGACGCTGCCTTCGCAAATTCGTTCAGTGAGCAACCGAATATGTCCATGATATTAGCCGTATTGTTTAGCGTGCGTCCGTAGTGTTCGAGTAATGGTACTCCCCTTTTTTATAAATTAGTGCGCGCGCGCGTTATAGTGAACAATGGTGGCCGTTTCTGCCGCCACATATACCTAACGTTCTGGGACACACAACTGGTCTATTCTTTATCTTTATATACGCATCTATACGCATCTCTGTTGACGACAGAAACACAACTGGATGTCGTTAACTGTCGCTATTGGCGCCATGCCCCGTATGCAACTGAAGCGATTGAGCCGAGAATTACCACGCGTTGTTGATGATTACTATGCTCGGATCGAAGCATGAAATCAGGATACAATTAGTTTGAGTTGACTATTCTTAATAAACTTCCTATTAACACGCACACACAAAATACACAAATAATAATATAATTTTGACATGACACCTTAACCTTATACAATATACCTAATAAACCAACTGCCATTATTGTGTAAAATAAATTTTAATTAGGTAAATCAAAGTTAAATGCCCCCCTCAAACTCTTGGTTCTGGCGATTACTTTTATATTAACAACTTCCGTTATTCATTGGGTTCGACTCCAAATATTCGGAGACCGTTCAGTAGAATCAACAGACAACCTTTATTAATGATTTTTGATATCAAAACGCTTAATACTAGTTCTACATTAATATTCCTAATTAGTTCAGTCAGAATATTCAAAGTAACTATGCAATTACAATTCTTAGTTTTGTCATGGCTGTGATCTTTTTAGGGACCAATACGTTGTGTGAATAAAATCCTATGGTATAAGAAATAATGATGTCCGTTGTATTGACCTGAGTCAATACATTTAATGACGGACATTCTGGTCACTACGGCACCACTTGTGACGCAACACCCTACCCTGAGTTTATCCAAACGATATATTTTTTTTATTTATTAAATTAAATTATTAAATTGAATTATTAAAACTAAATTAATTATTTAGACTCGAGCTTAACCAAAGTACCTAATACCGGCCCCCCCTCCGGGGGGAGGGAAGCGTTGCCCCACCAACTAGAAATCTAAGTAAGTATAGCTTAGACATCTCGCGCTATCCGCAACGCTCTGTGGAATTCGACCCAGACGATAATTCCTCCACCGGTTTAATACAAAATTGTTATGTAGTTACTTTACTATTGCAAAGGACGAACGAGTACCATAATGATCTCCCTGAATCCTAATCGAATAGCTGTAATTTCCCTAATCGAATGCTGCTGGTAAGTAACCCCGCTTTTAATGTGTTTGCGATCGGTTCTTACCTACTGTCCCTAATCGAATTGATAATGAACCCCGCTTTTAATGTGATTGCGATCGGTTCCTAACTACATTCCCTAATCTGTACACCCCATAACCCCATTTTCCCAACCCTAATAGCAGGCAGACCATTAAAGTACGACACGCGGAACATGCGCGCACACTTAATACACAACGATATGTTACGCAACAACAACAACGGCTAAAGTACTTAAAATACGCAAAACAACCTTATACTATTAGTACACTAAGATAAGTCGCATAATACTCAACCCTACGCCCTAAACACTTAGCATTATGAATGCAATTGGGACTCACCGGGATAATCTCGTGTAGCTTACGCGTACTCGTACGACTTACTCTAAACAGCCACCGCTCTCGTACCTGCCTCAGCTCTCGTACCTGCCTCAGCACAGCACATCTATACCCACATGCACTCACGCCGCGCTCTCTTTAACGGACCAACTATCGAGACGAGACTTCCGTATTAGCCTCTGGACACTTAACACGCGCGCGCGCACTATCCATTTCACTCCCGATGAACGGCGTGCGTCATTTACCACATCCAAGACCCGAATGCCTTCCCTACATATTTCATAATCTTACCACGAGAAAGTTTAAGGGTTTTTTGTAACGTATTTTCAAAGCTATTCTTCTCACATCTGTTTAGCTTCGTTGGACTTCCCCAAATCATCCATTTGTCTTAGCTCTCCTTTGTCTATGATCCGAAGTTAAATACCAATGTTTTTATGATTTCACATGTTGAAACCCTGCTTTTGTAAAATTAGGAATACATTTGTCTCAATGTCCCTTTGTGCATCTTTCTTTTGAAATTTCTATTTAAAATAAAGAACTCCTACAGTCTTTGAAGGTCGGGTCCGCACATCAAATTATTTATTGTTTCAAAAACATATTCCGCCTCAAGTTTTGTTTTATTAGTTTGGGAATAGTTTTTTTGTGTTAAATATGCGCTATTAGGATGGGCGTCACATTCCCCCCTCTGAAAATCAGACGACGAGATAACTCGAGACGTATGGGTTTTCACAATAGGAAACTGTTACATAACCAGGCTATATTGTTCTTATACAATGACCAGTATGAAATCTTTGGCTACCTTTTAAATAATTAAGGTCTCAAATTAGTTTCGTACCTTTCTCATATGAAACAATAATAAATAGCGAATGACACCCATACTCCGTATCCTACATTCTCCATTGCAGAACGTTTGCTCCTAACGTATTGTATTCACAAGGCGTCCGTTATTAACCTTTAATACACGTCCAGTTGTCCAATAAGAAGTAGTAAGATGTTTTAAAGTTTAACCCTTTAACCCTATACCTCTTTTGGTTCAGTATGTAAGTACTCACTTACTGCAACTATGCGCTAATCCTTTCCGAAATGGATGCTCTATCTGGGTTTTCTCTAATGATCAAATATTCCGCTTCAATAAAATCTTATTAGAAAATAACCTCTCCATTCCACGTTCGGTGATTGGTGAGTTGTAGTGTACACAGCTACAATGAAATGTTTGCATTTCTCATTCGAAATAATTGTCCTTAAATGACATACCATTAACGCAAAATATAATTATAATCGTTTCCTTCTGCTAATTTTTTCCTCCTGAACCCATAACGTAAGAAGAAAATTGATATTTTTCTCTTATTTTCGAATTTAAGTGGAAAACACCCATATGACATCGTGTAAAAGTCCCAATAAAGTTAACCTCTTAACGAAATCGCTATGTAGTCGAGAGTAATTAAAAGAGACATGTAACTTATCTGCCCCTTTCATTACCCTGAAAACTGTGGACGCATCACCCGTATAGTCCAAAATACCGTAACCCTACGCCGCACCGATTTCCGAACCAACTCCGATAAAACACCTAAACAACCCAGCATCATGCATTTTTACTACAAAGTCTTGTCCTTGTTTGGCGTTCATCATATAAGTCGCACGACACCCACCGCTGGGCACAGGCCTTGGTATTTGGTATGGAGATGAGACATGGAAGACCTGAACATTTCTCATGAATAATTTTAATTCATAAGGTTCGAATATTTTAACCTAAAAATAAAGCTAAGTAAAATAGTACAGATGAGAACTATCCCCACCACTAATTAAAACACATAATAAGGCTAGTTTCAAGAAACTGTTTGCACTTAATCCTATACGATAAACATTATACTGTCTTTTAAGACAATAGTATACGATGATAAACATTTTTTTGCACTCTCCCCCCTCAGACTGATGAAAGCTCGTGTTAGTTTCAATGTGGTCTAACCCATTTAGTTTTCATCATAACGCATAGAATTTCCATATCCTTAACATATAAAGTAGAATCAACGCTTGAATTGTCCTTACACCTACTTAGCATAATACGCTTCTAAACCGTTTTTCCTCATTTCAGCTTTACGTAGTTTTGCTGTCTTAAATCGCACTTATCACTAACTACTCCCCCAAATAGGTAAATATTGATTCCCTGAACCGAACAGGTTTATTGAGTCCAATATCATCATCATATCAGCCGCAATATCATAAACCATTTTAATTTCAATTGATAACTTAAATACCATTTCGAATATATATGATAAAGAACAGGCTTCAGCTTATTTCCACTCCATTGACATCAGCTATTTTTAAATGGCTGATTTTCACTCCATATACCTACACTTAAAATGAAATTACAGATTAGAGCTTTCCCCTTTTTTTCCACTTTATCCAATTGATCCACGTACCTGAATCGAACAGGTTTCAGCTTATTTCCACTCCATTGACATCAGCTATTTTTAAATGGCTGATTTCCACCCCATATACAATTAAAATTACAGATTAGAGCTTTCCCTTTTTTTTCCCACTTTATCCAATTGATCAACGTACCTGAATCGAACAGGTACTTTCTAGTTCCGCAGCGTGTATAATTACAAAATAAATCACCAAATTGGGTTCTATGTCCTAATCGTCGAGCAGTGCACTCAAATTGCACGGGCTTAGCTTGGTTAATATTTATTCTATACTTAAATGACTAATCGGTAACTTCGGTTACGATTATAGTTTATCGATCGATATACCTAAATCCTGAATTGAACATTTCGAGTTCCATTTCCGGTATATAAATAATGTAACTTAAATTACTAGTTTCTTTCCTCCTTTAAAGTCTTTTTGCAATATCTATTGTTAGTCCAGCTACTTGAATCGAATCGTTTGCTTCTATATATTCAATTAAATAATAATTCACCTGAATCGAACAGGTAAGCTTTGAATCTTTCTAATCCCAACACTCGAATGGAGTAGATTCATAACAACATTGCCATGTCATCCATCATGAATATGCGTATGTATGTACCTAAGCTTTGTTAATTCGGTAAACAATAAAACATCAGTCTTCAATAGTCGCACTTAACTTAGTTTTTCATCTGGTGACAATGGTTACGTCTATCGAGCCATTGTTTACTGCCCATAAATAAATGAAGAAAATAATTACAAAGTAATTAGACTCTAATTACTATGTTTTTTATTAGAAGATATGCATAACTTTATTATTATCTATTTATATTTTTTTTCCAAATCACACGTTCTAACCTACTACGATAACGTAGACTTACTTATCCTTAAATTAATTAATAGTTATAAAAAAATAACAAACGACGCTGCCTTCGCAAATTCGTTCAGTGAGCAACCGAATATGTCCATGATATTAGCCGTATTGTTTAGCGTGCGTCCGTAGTGTTCGAGTAATGGTACTCCCCTTTTTTATAAATTAGTGCGCGCGCGCGTTATAGTGAACAATGGTGGCCGTTTCTGCCGCCACATATACCTAACGTTCTGGGACACACAACTGGTCTATTCTTTATCTTTATATACGCATCTATACGCATCTCTGTTGACGACAGAAACACAACTGGATGTCGTTAACTGTCGCTATTGGCGCCATGCCCCGTATGCAACTGAAGCGATTGAGCCGAGAATTACCACGCGTTGTTGATGATTACTATGCTCGGATCGAAGCATGAAATCAGGATACAATTAGTTTGAGTTGACTATTCTTAATAAACTTCCTATTAACACGCACACACAAAATACACAAATAATAATATAATTTTGACATGACACCTTAACCTTATACAATATACCTAATAAACCAACTGCCATTATTGTGTAAAATAAATTTTAATTAGGTAAATCAAAGTTAAATGCCCCCCTCAAACTCTTGGTTCTGGCGATTACTTTTATATTAACAACTTCCGTTATTCATTGGGTTCGACTCCAAATATTCGGAGACCGTTCAGTAGAATCAACAGACAACCTTTATTAATGATTTTTGATATCAAAACGCTTAATACTAGTTCTACATTAATATTCCTAATTAGTTCAGTCAGAATATTCAAAGTAACTATGCAATTACAATTCTTAGTTTTGTCATGGCTGTGATCTTTTTAGGGACCAATACGTTGTGTGAATAAAATCCTATGGTATAAGAAATAATGATGTCCGTTGTATTGACCTGAGTCAATACATTTAATGACGGACATTCTGGTCACTACGGCACCACTTGTGACGCAACACCCTACCCTGAGTTTATCCAAACGATATATTTTTTTTATTTATTAAATTAAATTATTAAATTGAATTATTAAAACTAAATTAATTATTTAGACTCGAGCTTAACCAAAGTACCTAATACCGGCCCCCCCTCCGGGGGGAGGGAAGCGTTGCCCCACCAACTAGAAATCTAAGTAAGTATAGCTTAGACATCTCGCGCTATCCGCAACGCTCTGTGGAATTCGACCCAGACGATAATTCCTCCACCGGTTTAATACAAAATTGTTATGTAGTTACTTTACTATTGCAAAGGACGAACGAGTACCATAATGATCTCCCTGAATCCTAATCGAATAGCTGTAATTTCCCTAATCGAATGCTGCTGGTAAGTAACCCCGCTTTTAATGTGTTTGCGATCGGTTCTTACCTACTGTCCCTAATCGAATTGATAATGAACCCCGCTTTTAATGTGATTGCGATCGGTTCCTAACTACATTCCCTAATCTGTACACCCCATAACCCCATTTTCCCAACCCTAATAGCAGGCAGACCATTAAAGTACGACACGCGGAACATGCGCGCACACTTAATACACAACGATATGTTACGCAACAACAACAACGGCTAAAGTACTTAAAATACGCAAAACAACCTTATACTATTAGTACACTAAGATAAGTCGCATAATACTCAACCCTACGCCCTAAACACTTAGCATTATGAATGCAATTGGGACTCACCGGGATAATCTCGTGTAGCTTACGCGTACTCGTACGACTTACTCTAAACAGCCACCGCTCTCGTACCTGCCTCAGCTCTCGTACCTGCCTCAGCACAGCACATCTATACCCACATGCACTCACGCCGCGCTCTCTTTAACGGACCAACTATCGAGACGAGACTTCCGTATTAGCCTCTGGACACTTAACACGCGCGCGCGCACTATCCATTTCACTCCCGATGAACGGCGTGCGTCATTTACCACATCCAAGACCCGAATGCCTTCCCTACATATTTCATAATCTTACCACGAGAAAGTTTAAGGGTTTTTTGTAACGTATTTTCAAAGCTATTCTTCTCACATCTGTTTAGCTTCGTTGGACTTCCCCAAATCATCCATTTGTCTTAGCTCTCCTTTGTCTATGATCCGAAGTTAAATACCAATGTTTTTATGATTTCACATGTTGAAACCCTGCTTTTGTAAAATTAGGAATACATTTGTCTCAATGTCCCTTTGTGCATCTTTCTTTTGAAATTTCTATTTAAAATAAAGAACTCCTACAGTCTTTGAAGGTCGGGTCCGCACATCAAATTATTTATTGTTTCAAAAACATATTCCGCCTCAAGTTTTGTTTTATTAGTTTGGGAATAGTTTTTTTGTGTTAAATATGCGCTATTAGGATGGGCGTCACAAGGTTTTTAACAACAAAGTACTTACTAGCAAGTTATTGTGTTACATCATATCCACGCATTTTGGTCTTTCAAATAATCATCTACTTTGTAATAACCTTTACCCATGAGCGTCTTTTTGACATGATTTTTAAATTCATGCAAAGGTAGATCAATTACTTGTTGTGGAACTTTATTAAACAAGGTTATGCGTTTCCCCATAAATGAACCTCTAGTTTTTGCAAGCCTAAATCTTGGAACGGCAAGTTTATCTTTATTCCTTGTATTAATATGGTGATTATCGCTGTTCTTAGCAAATGAAACATAGTGTTTCCTTACATATACTAAATTTTCATATATGTATTGGCCAGCCAAAGTTAGTATATTTATTTCTTTAAACAATTCTCTCAGGGAATCTCTCCGCCGAAGATTATATATGGCACGAACAGCTCTTTTTTGAAGTATAAAAATATTTTGAATATTGGCAGCCGAGCCCCACAATAGTAGCCCATAAGACATTACACTGTGAAAATAACTAAAATATACCAACCTTGCCGTTTCAATATCAGTTAAAAGCCTTATTTTCTTAACAGCGAAGGCCGCAGAACTAAGTCTACTTGACAAGGCTTCAATATGAGGGTCCCATTGCAGTCGTGAATCTAGTGTAATACCTAGAAATTTTGTACTCTCCGTAAACTCAACTTCAACGTCATTCAGATTAATATTAAATTCGACGTGCTCAACATTCGGTAATGAAAATTTAACACATTTAGTTTTTTTGGGGTTGAGTGCTAAATTATTACTATTAAACCAGTATGAAACTTTAGAGAGAGCGCTATTTACTTCGTCAGAACAGTTTTTACCTCTGTTGACTTTGAAAACTAAAGAAGTATCATCCGCAAATAGCACTGTCTCACATAAACTATTCGCGTAGTTAGGGAGGTCATTTATATAAACTAAAAAGAGCAAAGGGCCCAATATTGATCCCTGTGGCACGCCCATATTGATGGGGGCTCCAGTAGATTCAGTTCTATTAATCACTACTTTCTGGGTTCTATTGTACAAATAAGATTTCATAAGGCTAACTGATTTAGCAGAGACACCATAATGTTCTAGCTTCTTTAATAGTGTTTGATGATCAACGCAATCGAATGCCTTAGAAAGGTCACAAAAAATACCAATCACATCTTGCTTTCCCTCCCAAGCATCAAGGATATGTTTGAGAAGAGAAATTCCAGCATCAGTAGTACTTTTACTTTTTTTAGAGGAGGTCATCAAGTCTATTTTTTTCTTTACTAAAGATTTCATTGACAAAAGATTTTCATTGATGAGTTAATTCATATAGAGGTACGGAAATTCGATGTTGCCATATTTCACATAAAAATGTTTTCCATAAGTTGGCTTAACTATTGAATTACTTGGTATGGAAAATTAAAATGAAAAATAAATAAATGAACAATATATCCTATACTATTCGATTCTATTTCATGATCTTATACAAGGTGTTACAAAAGTACCCCTAATGCCGAATATGGGAGATAGTGACCATCAAACTGAACAACTTTTACTATGGGACCAACTCTGAAATCGCGAAAAAAAAATCAGCTGTTTCATACAAAAATTAAAATCGAAAATATCAAAATGTATAAAACAGCTGTTTTGGTCCCTATATACCATATTCGGCATTAGGGGTATTTTTGTAACACCTTGTATAGATATAGATTTATGGGATATAAAATAAAAACTAGTGGCTCAGCGAGCTGTTGACCTCGCGTTTATGCGTTAAAAAGTAGCTGAAATTGTATGTTGTTTAAAAATTAATCTAATAGGTGTCGCTACGAGGTTTTTAAAACAGTACTAAGAGTGCTGTTTGGTATGTATTCTTTTATCATATCTATTCGAGGCCGAGGCTAGTTGGCGCTTCTAATTTTGATCATATTTCGAAATTGGTGAATTTTCTTTTCGAAAAACTGTCTCCACAAAGAGAAACTATAATTATCGAACCTGCTGAAAAAAATCACGAGAATGGGTTGTTAAATGCGATCTGTAGAGGAGAACAACAAACGGACAGCCGGACAGACATACCAATTACGACAGCATTTTCGCCCCTGAAGCAGAGACGCTTCGCTCGCGCTACGCGCTGGCTCGATCAAAAAACACGTTGTATAAGTTTAATGATTTTCGTCTGTAGCGCTGTTAGTGTGGGTAATTACCTAAGCGTAAAAAAAGTGTCCTTAAGCCAATTTCACCTGCAAATACGATAGTTAACTCTGCTATCGAAAGATGAGGGATACATATTAAAGTTCCATTAACCATATCTTTTTAAGACGCTAAACGACGTGCGCGGGAGCGAGACCGATTTGGCAGATTAGGCGAAAAATCACGAAATCAATAAATAACTATAGCTATTAAGGCTCCTATATACCTCAAGTGGCGCCCTCATGTTAATTAAATTTATTGCTCGCTAAGTACTTAATGTATCGAAAATTCACATGTACAGATTGAAGCTAAGGTTCTATAGTTTATTTACAAACAATAACCTCAGTAAAATTTTGTTTGTTGTAGTAGTAGTTCGCATAAGTGCTAAAAGTGCTAAGTTTTCGATACATTATGTACTTAGCGAGCAATAAATTTAATTTAAATTAGGGGGGCCACTTGAGGTATATAGGGGCCTTAAAGAGAAATGTTTCTACACGATTGTGAATATTAATGATACATACTTATTACTTAATGCAATAATGTTGTTTCTAAATATTTTTTAAGAGGTGTTTCCGAAATTAAAATGTATCGAGCCAAAAACATTGAATCGTGTTTCTGGTTCAATACTTGTCTGGATAAAGATAAAAAGAAATATAATATATCTTAATTTCAGATCCGTGGGATCTTTTAGCGACCTTTGCCATTACATCAAAAAGAGTTAATATTCCCTCGCCTTAATACGTTTTATTCATACATTTTTCGAAAGCGAAGTTCGTTATCGTTAATATATGTATGTAATAAATGTGGCTTTGTCTGGGACCAAAATCTAGACTTAAGTTAAACCGAGTCAAGCTGAGTCTATATTTTACCGGCCAAACCCGATTTTCAAGACAAACTAGTTTGGCCTAGGTTAAACTAGTTCTTCCTATACGCGATGGGATTAACTGGTATAGCCTAGATCAAACTAGTTTGTCCTATTCCCGATAGGTTAAACCAGTTTATTATGCAAACTATTTGGTTTCTTATGCTCTTTGGTTGAGCAATAAAAGAAAAAGTTAAATATTTTTAATTTAAATATTTTCGAATGATCGTTTAAAACGGAGTGGTTAAATTCTCTTTGGGCTGCACCTTTGTAAGTAGTAGCGGGTAGTCACTACATATATAAAATATAAAAATAATAAAAATTAAAAAAAAAATCATTTTATTCAATCGCCTTCAACAATACTTATGTACTTAATTAACGTTTATGAGATTATTTTAATTCTTTAACAATGGCAAAAATTGATTTTGTCTATTTGAATGTTGTTATAAAAACCTATAACAAAATACTGAGAATCACTAGTTTCACGTGCGCTGCATTAAAAACTGCGTGCCTCCCGACATGTCAGTTCGTTTCGTTGGACCGTGTAATGGGATTTGCTTGGTCGCATATCAATCTCTCTGTCAATCGAAAGGTTCCGGCTTTGAGTCTCGAGCTACGAAAGTAAGTATTGTCAATCGAAAAAATAGTAAGAGTCTTTGAAAAATATACCTTTTTTATCGATTGTCAAAACATCTGGAAAGATGTTTCTTTCGAACGTCGGGAGTATTTCCTCACATTGATGAAATTACGCTGGCTTGTAGCGAAGAAGTAAAAAGTACTAGAAAATTTCGCCGCTCCCACTGGCGACTCGGTAGCATAATTCATTGCATTGGGCCGGAATCCCAAGGGTGCGGGTTCGAGTCCCATCTGAGGTGCTACGGGTGAGTCGATTTTTTCTAGTTTTTTTTCTAATATATTATTTATGTTAATATAAAAATAGCATTGTGAATGCGATAAATCTCAATTTAATAATAAATATACTTTTCCTCATTGTTTCTCTTCTCTCAAGTAAATTGTTGCACAATCAAATTATGTACATCATTATACCTCTCGTGAGAATATGTGGTTAGTATTTAAAAATATTGCAAGCAGCTATAGTCACCACGATGGACAGTTAAACCACATAAAACACCAATCTAAATATAAATAACCTATTGCTGATCCTTACTAATATTATAAATGCGAAAGTCCGTTTGTTTGTTTGTTATGTCTTCACGTCTTAATTGCTGAACCGATCATCATGAAATTTAGCATACACGTTGTCAGGTGTACAGAAAAGGACATAGGATACCTTTCATTTAGAAAAAAAATATTGTTCCCGAGGGACAGGAAAAACTTTCCACGCAGACGAAGTCGCGGGCAGTTGCTAGTATTTCTATTTTTTTAACACATCGGTTGTTTGTGAAAATAATAAATATTACATATTACGTATTGGTTAACATATATTTCATCGTAAACTCTCTTTCATCTCGTTTTTCCATAAGAATGGTTTCCTTTATAGCTAGTGAAAGGAGTATTACAATGTAACGGCACATAAATAGTTTTATTTTGAAATCTTTCGGAAAAGGCTTCGGACATTTTCTTTGTCACAAACCTTTTTGTGTGTTTACACACATTGAGGAATATGAGGCGAGACGAATTAAGTGGTACAAAAGCAGTATTATTAGACCACTTATGCATTGACGGAACAATTGAAATAATATGATACACTAGGTGTATTTGTCGTCCAGTTTACTTTTATGTAAGTAATCATTAAAAAAAACCAGCCAAGTGCGAGTCGGACTCGCGCACGAAGGATTCCGTAAAAATCACATTTGTTGTATGGGAGGCCCCCTTTAAATATTTGTTTTACTTTTTATTTATTTTTAAAGTGAATATGTAACTAAATATTCTGTGAATATTTTAAGCGTTTACCTGTTGCCGTTATTAATATCGAGCAAAAACGAGCAAAAAAAATAATTACGTTTGTTGTATGGAAGCCCCCTTCAATATTTACTCTATTCTGTTTTTTAGTATTTGTTGTTATAGCGGCAACAGAAATACATCATCTGTGAAAATTTCAACTGTCTACCTATCATGGTTCATCAGATACAGCCTGGGGGCTAATTGTCTAATTTCAAAATCTATCGCAATCGCTTTCATTTGACAAATAGATGTGACACATTGCTGCATTTCTTTGGTTAGTTTTTATTTATGCCAAAAAGAAGCATCAATGTGTTACATCTTGAAAGCGATTGCGATAGATTTTGCAATTAGACAATAGAAGGACAGGTTACAGACGGACGGACGGACAGCCGAGTCTTAGTAATAGGGTCCCGTTTTACCCTTTGGGTATGGAACCCTAAAAAGTACTTGTGAAGAAAGGATTTTTTATTTGCTCTAAAATTTTACAAACTTATCTTTAATGTGACTGAAGGAATTATACCACATAAGCTAGACTAAGTGCAGCCATTATATCATCCACGCTTAAAGGAGCAGAAGATTTTTCAGCCCCAAAAGTTGGAAAACATAATATATCATAGCAATAAGTGATAATATTCCCTAGAAAAGGTTTGTCACGGGCCGCTTTGAGCTTATGACGTCACTCTCGGAAAAATATGACCCCAGAAAGCATCTGCCCTAGAGGATTGCGTCATTCTGTTTTATTGTAATATTAAAAATTTATGTTTACTTTCTGTTTGTACTAAAGAATATTGGATCGTTCGATCAGATCGTATTTAAGAAATGAAACACAAAGTGTTACAAAAACCAGTAAATCCAAACAAAATAACTCTAAAATAACACCTTAATTAATAATCCGTAGGTAAAAGTGTTATATTTCCAACAAAATGTAAACTTACTATTTTAGGGAGCTCGCTCACGAGCGGTAATCGCTGAGCGATTATTTTGTCGCCGAGTAAAGAAAACTCGGAGTTCAATTTAGTACCGAATACTCGAACATATCGATCACGGAAATATGAATTAATGTAAGGGACAATATACCGAAAATGAGTTATATACACCGTTGGATTCGGAATTTTACGCTCCATCGAATGGTATACTTGAAATGTTGATATCTTGAAAAAAAATCATTTTTTTGTCCCTTACAGTACACATTTTGAGAGGTCCTAAACAAATCTTTACGACAAATTTTGACGTATCATACACTTGTACAAAATGTCATTTTTAGTTTTAAGGTATGTCTCATAAAAAGTTATATATGGCCTTTACCCTAACCACGTTTTCGTTTTTCTAAACCTAATCAGCCTTACGTTACTTTATGATTTATGTATTTGGCAATGATGTCCCTTACATTAATATGCCAGCGTGTGTAATAATTTACGAGTTTCTTACATTACTTTAATAGAATATGAATTCATTTTATTTTTCTAATACTACAATATAACTAGTAGAGAGCAAAACAGAAAACTAGAGCCCGTCCCCGCCTGCTCCGCCCGCTGCATGCTTCGTGTATCGTAGGTAAACATTAATCGATTATGGAAATATAAATTAATGTAAGGGACAAAGGTCTACTTTTCAGGAGGAGCAAAAAACAAATTTTATTTATAACAATTGCTTGTATTTTTTTAACTTTTTATTCTACTAATTTGATGCCTATAGCAAAGTTGCTTAGGTTTAAGAGCTCTATAAAGCTATGCAAGCAAAACTAAGATTATCTTTATGGATTTCAAAATAGCATGTCTCTTATATAAAAAATAAATTTAAATGCGTTGTATACCTTAATAAAAATAATATTAGTAATTTTAGAAGTAACTGGTTTAGTACTAGTTATTGCTGTATCTTAATTAAATACTATAATAAAATTATACTTTCAAAAGCAATTAATCATTAAAAGTATTTATTTTTATTCTGCGTTTAACAATAATTAGTCTCAATATTAACAATGATGGCACATTATAGGAAAAATCATTTTTGAATGATAATCAACTGTTTATATAACCAAAAAAATATATTCCAAAATTTCAAGTTCAATAGATTTTTTAAAGTAATTATGGTTATTAAATTATAATTAAAAAACAATTCAATTTGAAATTTTAGTATTATAGCAATTTAATATAAAGAACTCAGTAAGATAATAACGATGTTCACACTATTAATTTATACTTAACCGTATTAATTAAGGGCCGATTGTTGCAAGGTCAGGTAAAATTTAATCGTAGAGTAAACTTTATAATGTAATACAAACGATTGTTAAATATGTCACGTCAATTATCAAGGCATTTAACGATGGTTAGAGCTTACTCAACGACTAAATTTTATCTGACTTAGGTAAAATTTGCCTAAAGCGAAAATACTACAACCTAATTGTTAACTGCAGCAGTTTGCATTATCAACAATCCAACGAAACATTATAAACAACATAACAACGTTATCAAATATCCAAAAAAAGCTCAAACAGGTTAAGTGGAGGAAATTATTCCCTACTAGAGTCTTCGTCTTAGTCTTATTTAAAGTGTCTTTAATTTTATTTTTATAAGGAATACTTAAGTAATCCTTCTGATATGTTTTAGGTATAATACCCTTTTCACAAAGTTTTATTAAATCATTAAACTTGATGACGAAGACTCTAGAAGGGAATAAGTTCCTCCACTTATTAAATTTTTATGATTTTCATTCTTATTTTTAATCGCATCGCGACCTGTTTCTCTTCCTCCTCTTTTTTTGGATTGTAGATAACGTTTTCATGTTGTTTATAATGTTTCGTTGGATTGTTGATAATGCAAACTGCTGCAGTTAACAATTAGGTTGTAGTATTTTCGCTTTAGGCAAATTTTTCCTAAGTCAGATAAAATTTAGTCGTTGAGTAAGCTCTAACCATCGTTCAATGCCTTGATATTTGACGTGACATTTAAAAATCGTTCGTATTACATTATAAATTTTACCCTACGATTAAATTTTACCTGACTTTGGAACAATCGGCTCTTAATTAATATGGTTAAGTATAAATTAGTAGTGTGTATATTGTTATTATCTTGCTTAAGTTCTTTATATTAAATTGCTATAATACTCAAATTTCAAATAGAATTGATTTTTTAATTATAATTTAATAACCATAATTACTTGAAAAAATCTATTGAACTTGAAATTTTGGAAACTATTTTTTTAGTTATTTAAACAGTTGATTATCATTCAAAAATGTTTTTCCTATAATCTGCCATCATTGTTAACATTGAGACTGATTATGTTTAACGCTGAATAAAAATAAATACTTTAAGTGATCAATTTTTGTATCATTTTATGTATTCACAATAATAGCAATTTTTTTTTATCTAAATTAAATCAAGTTAACCAATTTGCTTTTGAAAGTAAAATTTTATTATAGTATTTAGTTAGGATACAGCAATAATTAAACCCAAAAGGGTACCTTACTTTAAAAAATACTAATATAATTTTTGTAAATATGACTGTTACATTACTGCGGAGTATTTTTGTGTTAAATGCAATTAAGGTAAAGAACGCATCTACATTTATTTTTAATGTAAGAGACATGCTATTTCGGAATCCATAAAGATAATCTTAATTTTGCTTGCATAGCTTTATAGAGCTCTCAAACCTAAGCAACTTTGCTATAGGCATCAAGTAAGTAGAATAAAAAGTGAAAAAAATACAAGCAATTATTATAAATAAAATTTGTTTTTTGCTCCTCCTGAAAAGTAGACCTTTGTCCCTTACATTAATTCATATTTCCGTGATCGATATATCGAGAAAAAACAACGCGTAAAAGTACTCGATATTGTAATTCTTTATGGAAAATCTTACTCCGCTTTTCGGCGGTAAATGGCGCTGTACAAATTTCCCATACAAATTTACTCTATCGAAATTTTTTACACTCGTTTTTTTCTCGATAGATAGTCGTGCTACGGGTACTGAAACGCACACGAGCTACAAAAAGTAGCTTATTAAAAAAAATGTAACAGTCGGAAATGTAGGTTATGGTACTTTTGAATGATAAAAATATTCGGGTCGTTTACAACAATATTTTATTTGAATGATTCTAATTATTATTATAATTATATCAATTATTGAATTCGTATTACAGTAAAATGAAATTTTAAATAGGAACGGTTGTATTTTGGTTCGCTCTATCCATCCATCATCTCATGAATTTTAATGAAATTTTCTGTTTTGTTCCAATTCGTTTCAGTTCGCTTTAAGTAATTAATTCGTGGTTTGCTTTTAATTAGTGAACTTTAATACCCGTAATTTTGTTTCTCTATTACTTCTTGAAGATATTTTGAAGAAAACTAATAATAAAATCTGACTTCGATAATATATTAATATACGTATAGGTTATTTTTATACTACAAATATTTGTTTGATGATTTTGCTCAGCTAGTACCCGTGGCACGAACATCTATAGAGAAAAGATAAAACGCGCGTAAAAAGATCGATAGAGTAATTTTGTATGGAAAATTTGTACAGCGCCATCTACCGCCGTAAAGCGAAATGAATTTCCCCATAGGTCTATCGATAATACTCTATCGAGTAGATTTACGCGCGGATTTGCGGGTAGAATCATACTGACAACCATTTTTAATTTTATCGTGTCTTAAACGGCAGAGTATATTTTATTGAATAATAAATATCTTTTGTTTTTTATTTTATAGTTAGCAAATTCGTGTTTTGTGAGTTAACTAACAAACAAAGCACATAATTTACAGTATCACATAACTTATAACAATTACAAAGGCACTCTTGTTTATGATCACAATGTTTGCTTAAACTTTAAAGTTCACCTCCGGATAATCATAAACGTTAGACCCCTAGCACGAACATCTATCGAGTAAGAAAACGCGCGTAAAAGTACTCGATAGAGTAATTATCTATGGAAAATTTCATTTTGCTTTTTGGCGGTAGATGGCGTTGTACAAATTTCCCATACAAAATTACACTATCGAATATTTTTACGCGCGTTACTTTTCTCGATAGCTGTTCGTGCTAAGTGTACTAAGTAATAACTGTCTCGAAGTGACTGAAACTGTAATCTAACTTTACTAAACCAGAGGGTATACTCCGAAAAGCGAACCACGCTTCGTTCGTACGTTCCACTTCGTGATACCATCCTACAGCAGTAGGAATAAGGTCCAAAATTAAACAAACCGAACGTAGAAAATCGTCCGAATGTTGCAGTGGTTTTTTGTTGTAGACCCTCAGGATTACAGTTAATGTCTCGGTTTCGTGTTGTAACCGCCTTGTATTGTTCACAATTATGCGGCGGGAATATTTTGATGCAAATATTTAACTTTAACGGAATTTTCAATTTCGTTCAACTCGTTTACTGTTGCTTATAGCTGTCTTTAAATATAAAGGCTAATTTACATTGATCCAGTAGAGATACAGGACGTGGTGTGTTTGACGTTCTTTTAAAATCAACGCACATGACAGGCAATGTATTTAAAATAAGGCAATATACCTTCACTGGACCGTTTATATTGGATCTATGTATATCAGCTATTAATTAAGTTTTAATACAAAATATATCATTATTTAGTACCACTGTACTAAACGTGTTACAGTACGGTTTTGATGGGATTTAATGGGGAGGGAGGGAGATGTGGGCTGGATAGTTAGTATTTAATTAATTTTAACTTAAACTTATTCGGCCTTACCACAAAAGATTTTAAAACACTGTTAAACAATGTTTAACTTAGACACAGTTTAATTATGTGATGCTGTCACTTTTCTGGCAATATTGTTTGAAAGAGTAGGCATCACATTAAAACAGTGTTTTTAAAAACTTTTGTGGTAAGGCCGATTTACTTTATAACCGATATCGATTCTCAAGAACGATGATGTTCGAGAAACGATCCCAAAAAATACTTAAACAAACGAAGTGAGGCGCTTAAGGCGCTGACCTAAAACCTAACTTCAGTTTGTCTGTCTGTCAGAACAAAAAATAATTTAACGAACCTATAACTAAAGTCCTGAAACAAACCGATAGCGCGGTTTAGAGCGGTACAGCGCCATCTAGTGACAAACATTGCAAACATACATCGTTTGAGGTGTGTGGAGATAAGAGAAAGCGAAGGACCTAGCTAATTTTATTATTCGTACTATTTCTTTCCCAATGAAATATTCCATTCAAACTTTAAAATTACCTACGCGAGTATTGTGTCAGTGTAATAACTACTTTCGTAACTTTTTTTTCCCAATACGTACACCAAAAATTAAACGCGCATTACTAGTGGAAATCGGAAAGATCCCCAATTTTTAAGTTTAAAAAAATGGGGTGAACCCCGAATGCAAATTCAAATTCAAAATTAATCCGAGACGTTTTGACACAGAATTTCAATTGTTTGAACAATGCTAATTTTATATTTTATGCTTATTTTATTTTATTTAATAATTTTTACAATGCTAGGATTGTCTGGCCCTCTGAAGTCAATTGATTTTTCACGTTCAACGGAGTGGATACTTTTGTTCTTGAAAATAAACTGGACCACATTATAAGTGTGGTTGCCTCATAAATCTTGCATCAGTCACTCCGAAATAGGTCCACGTTTATTGATGACATTTTCATTCAAACCCTCGTCGGGGTTTCGTGGAAAAAGGAAATCTGAAATATGACGTGGACTAAAATATGATGTTTAAAAATCAAACTTAAACAAGTAGATTATGCTTAAATACACAAGACTTTTTATTTTGCATTGACTTGTAAGGATTAAGTAGGAGAAATACCAATTAAATACCATTGATTGTTGTTAACGAAACAATTATTTCGGAAGAACAATCGAAATTGTATTGTTGTTTCATTATTAAATTGAGAAACTAAATACAGGTGTAAAACGATGGACGCGAAAAAAGAATTAAAGCGTTTTCAGTTTATGCGTCACTATCGTTAAAAAGTGTCATGTACCCGCAGCTTTTTTTGTTGATTCAACGTTTTCAGTTCACGAGCCAGTGACGCGTGGTCCCCGCCAAGATAGAACTAGCTGAGAATTTCAAAATAGTGTGCATTGGAATTCGTATGGAAAGATTACAGGGGAAGGAATTTGAGGGGGCTAATCTGCCTTTCTATTGTCTAATTTCAAAATCTATCGCAATCGCTTTCAGGATGAAACACATTGATGCTTCTTTTTGGCACAAATTAAAACTTACTAAAGAAATGCAGCAATGTGTCGGCTCCAACTGTCAAATGAAAGCGATTGCGATAGATTTTTAAATTAGACAATTAGCCCCTCGGTTCGACGTTGATCCCGCGTGCTGGTTGTAGTGGACGCGCGTCTCACTTCCTCTCTAATCTCCAAACGACAATATTTTGGTGATCACAATAGTCTGTAAGATTAAACTCACAGCGATCACTTTACAGATGTTACAACTTGACTGATAAATTGAGGAGTACAAGAGCTCGACTCAAACGCTCTGGCACGTAGACTGGCTGGATCAGAAGTGATGAAGTATAACCGACGCGAACTGATATTGGTTTATCCCCAAAGAATCAAGAATTAAAAATGATATGCGGGTAGATGTTGGTTTAGGGATGTAGCATCAGTACAAGTCTAAATCGATTGTAAAGTGATATGAAAATGAATGAATAATATGTTGAATCTAACTCTACCAGGAATAATGATGCAACTCATACAAGCAAAATGATGCCGCTGATGATCAAAAACAAAACAAAATGATTAAACTGCTGATCACGTAGATGCTTTGAAAATGAATAGCTTTGTATAATGTGGGAATGTATTTTAAGGGCCAAAGGGCTATCCGAAAAATAGCTTTATATAGAACTAGCGACCGCCCGCGACTTTGTCTGCATGGAAAGTATTTTTGCTATCCCTTGGGAATCGGGGACAATTATTTTTTTCGGCATGAAAGGTACCCTATGTCCTTCTCTGTACCCCTGATAACGTGTTTGCAAAATTTCATGATGATCGGTTCAGTAGTTAAGACGTGAAGGTGTAACAAACAAACGGACTTTCGCATTTATAATATTAAGTAAGGATTAGACCGTTAGCTGAGTTGTAGATTAGATTCCATCGAGTTTATAATATAAACCACATATTATGTGGCTTTATAAACGCTTTAAATTAAATAAACAAATTAAATATTTGACATCATCACATACATTGCTCCGATTCCAAAGTAAGTAGCTAAACCACTTGTGTTACGGAAATCGGAGACAACGGTGGTATCACAAACACCCAGACCTGAGCCAATATAGAAAAGTTCGTTTTCTAAATTGACTCAACCGGGGACCGAACCCGGGACCTCAGAGATGGCGACACCTTGAAAACCGGTGTACATAGCCACTCGACCACGGAGGTCGTCAAATAAAAAGAAATACTGGTTATTTGAACATAGCAATATCTGGTTTAATCTAGTTTAATGAAATTACAGAAAGGAAACTATTAAATAATACAATACATTTTGTTTGAAGAATAGTAAAAAGGAATCATTGAAAATATTTTAAATGAACAGTTCAGACTCTTTAATAATCACATTTACTTATATTGTATATGTCAGCGGAATTTTATTAAACGCAGCCCTTTCGCGAGGCAATGGGCCGGTAAGACGCAAGCGAAATATGTAGTTGGAATAACCAAAAATGTAAGCTATCATATCTAGCCTATGAAAATTTATGTAAAAAATACAGACATTGTCAATATGTCTTTCTCAATTATAATACGAATAAAATTCATTTTATTTAAGTGAAAATTACATCAGATGTATTTTTCATGGTGGATTTAACACAGCCGCTTGTATAATGTAAGAGGCGTTACTTTAGTGTTTTATTTAGGAGAAGATACGTTTTACTGTGCCACTCATAAAGTAGAGTGGTCAAGTCGTAAAGTTACGGGAATAAGAGCTATTTTTAAACATACAACATGTTACAAAAATACCCCTAATGCCGAATATGGTAGATGGAGACCATCAAACTGAACAACTTTTACTATGGGACCAACTTTGAAATCGCGAAAAAGAAATCAGCTGTTTCATTCAAAAAATAATTACGAAAATACCAAAATGTATGTACATAAACAACGTGTTACAAAAGTACCCAGCTGTTACATACAAAAATTAAAATCGAAAATATCAAAATGTATGAAACAGCTGGTTTTTTTTCGCGATTTGAGAGTTGGTCCCATAGTAAAAGTTGTTCAGTTTGATGGTCCCTAATAACATATTCGGCATTAGGGGTATTTTGGTAACATGTTGTATATATAATGCATTTATTTCGAGTACCTAACAAAGAGCCATTACATAGGATATAATAAAAATAAAAAATTATTAATAGTCACATTGGGTATATAAACATTAAATTATTATCATTACTTAAAAAAACTAAGTAGTAACTAAGTAGAAGATTTTCACCTTATTTTGAACTTTGTTTGATTAGATATTTTTGTACTTTTATATTTACTTACTAAGTTTATTTCGAGTGATTTGTAATTTACCTTTACAATTTTATTAGTCTAACAATATTAGAAAAGTATCTCAGAATTCGATTACAAAATCTTTTCTACATTTGGGATAAGACTTAATACATTTTCTTTTGTTTCTTTTCTTTGCTTAACGTGGTGCTGGAATATAAATACTCGTAATGAGCGTTAATTAAAATGAAAGCAATGCGTCAGCTTATTGCAAGAACTCATTAACTACAAATAATTATTAAGTAATAAATTTTAGATCTTTTTGCATTTCAGAATGCTGTTTTTATGTTAAGATCAAACAATAATAGAAAAAATCGACTCATCCGTAGCACCTCAGACAGGACAAGAACCCGCACCCTTGTGATTCCGTTCCAATGCACTGAACAATTATGCTACCGAGTTACTAGTGGGTGCGGCGAAATTTTCGTACCTTTTACATTTTCGCTGCAAGCCAGCGTTATTTCATCAATGTAAGAAGATACCCTCGACATTCGAAAAAACATCGTGCTGTGCAGATGTTTGACTATCGATAAAGATGAAAAAATAAACTAACATAGTTGAAAGCTTACAAAACTTGACAACGACATTTGCCCAGAGGGAGCCTGGGAGTTTGCTAAGTATTCTTTTACTATAGTTAACGTCCCAAACTTTGCTGTTGCCCTGAGAAGTTATGGCTTCAATGCTCCCAGAGAAACGTACTTAAGTGGGCGAATATTTTATGCAAATTGTTTGTCAAAGTGAATTTTACTATCGAATCGTGAGTAATTTATATTTTTTCATGTCTAACAAAGTAAAAATTTAATAAAGTCAAGATTATAGATTATACGAGTATCTTTTACTCATCCCCCTGCAAGAGTGCAGGTGAACAGGAGGATCAGTTCGAATGTGGGGCGCGCCAGGAGAGAGCCGCAGCACTGCAACAGATTGCTGATAGCGCTGGTGGCCGCCATCTACGACCGCCACCCGTGATTCCACCCACACTCTAGTGGTTCAGTGGGATCTCGGGAGAAGGGAATAGCCACTAAAACTCCAGACCCAGACTAGACCTAAGTAAACTCATATAGCATAATGATTGGAAAACTATATGGGAGAGGTCCAAGAGCAAACACAGTTTCACAATTAATACTTTTATTAAAAGGAACGTAATGTTGCACACACAGCGAAATGGAACGAGAGATCGAGAGAGTCGATAGAAAAGCAAGCTCTATTCTGATGGTGCTGTAGCGCCATCTAGTTTGGGTTACATACAGTGTAGATAAAACAGGTTAACCAACTTCAATAAAGCAGTTCTAAACAATATGTTTCAAATTTACCAATGATTACGACGGTGACGTAATGATAATAACCTCTGATTTCAGCAAGAATTTCAGGAATAATTGATAAGAGCAACTGGTATAGTTTACAGCCAGCATTCGTTCGAAAATCCATTACTTTGCCGTTTTAATATTGATGCAGCGTGAAACTAGGAAGGGTAAAATACGGATCTGGGTAAAGTTTGTGGGTATTCCCCGAAAGGTATTTAATATGAGTTGAACGCTGGCTCACTGTTATTTTAGTTTTAACTATGAATTTTGTGCATTAACTACTCCCTGTTATGTTAATAAATACAATTTTACTTTTACATTTTATCTTGGGACTTATGCAATCAGATCTTTATTTTATTTGTCTAAAGTCCTTATTAGTGAATACTAAATAATATACTAGAAAAAATACGACTCGCACCAGATCATATTCTCGGACGGGAATCGAACCCGCGACCTTTTCTGTTGGTCCCATAGTAAAAGTTGTTCAGTTTGATGTCCTTATCTACCATATTCGGCATTAGCAGGTTTTTTGTAACACGTTGTATATCGCGTGATATAGCGTTTTTTGATACTTTACTGTCAAAATCTATTGTCTTTTGACAGTTACACGTGATAAATCGCTATATTACATCGCGTTTCGCTGGTGCTAAGGGAGCTGGACAGCTCTTCGATCATGGACAGCTTTAGGTCCTCACCATTATTCACTCATCCACTCTATTAACAGAATCATACAATAGATTACATAATATTGTAACATTGTAGTGCTCGTAGCAATCGTAGTCACTACATCGTAGCACCGCCTGTGTGGTTCACAAAGCCATCAATTTAATGCACTATGTTTGTGTTGCTAAATAGATATCTATGTGGAGTCAGAATGTTTTTTTTGGGAAGTTAGTAGAATATGATATTGCTTTTACATACTTTAAGAAAACACTTTCTAGGTAAGATCTCGTCGATAAAACATAAAGCATCTATTCTTTTTTGTTGTTTTTTTCTAATCTTTCTTCATTAAAAAAATTGTACTATAGCAGTTTGAGCGGCTCCAGTCTTTGTTCCCTACAATAATTATGGCAACGCCATAAAGTTTTAATGGCAACTTGCATTTCACGTTTATGTCGCTGTATTCATACTTTATTTATATGTCAAAGTCTCACTGTTTTCTATATTCGCAGGAATAAATTAAAGTGCACAATAGCCTTCAATCCAAGTTTTAAAGAAATAATAAGTAGAAATAGATTTTTTAGTATTTTTTACGAAATCTAAATGGCCTTTGCCGAAAAAACAAGTTTTTACAAAAACAACAATTTGTTCAGGCTTCCTTGATAGTAATATTTTTTTAGTTGCTTCGAAAAGTTATTGAAAATATTGTTCTATGTTGAAAACTCTAAAATAAACGGAATTTCCTCCGGGACGTTAGATAAACGGGTACTCATTGACCGCGAAACTTTCGATACCGTTGTTGAAACTAATTTAACCGAGCACGCGTTAAGCAGCCATTTTGCTTACAACCTTGTCAGTTCCAGCCGCTTAATTACGGTTATTATTGGCAGTTACGATTTTCAATTAAGCTCTTAATCGTTTTGAATCGTGCCTTTGATCGGCATCAGTACCCTTACTACGAACATCCATTGAGAATAAAAACAAGCGTAAAAGTACTCGATAGAGTTATCTATGGAAAGTTTCGTTTCGCTTTTCAAAGGTACATGGCGCTTTACATATTCCCCATATAAAATTACTCTATCGAATGTTTTTACGCGCGTTATTTTTTTCGACCCTTATAGAGTAATTTTATATGGGAAATTTGTATAGCGCTATCTAGCGCCGAAAAGCGAAATGAAATTTTCCATAGTTCATTTTGTATCGAGTACTTTTACGCACGTTTTTTTCTCGATAGATGTGCCTGCTAAGGGTACAGGTATTTTAAATTACTTAAGTTAAGATAAATAATATTAGAAAAAATCGATTCACCCGTAGTCCCGTCTAAGGTGCAACGAGTGAGTCGATTTTTTCTAGTATTTAATATAAAAATAGCATTGCGAATGCGAAAAATCTAAATTTAATAATTACTAATAAAAATCTTAATTTAATCATCTAGAATTCTCCATACAAAACGGCAATTTCATACTTAAACTTAATATTAGCGATAAAAATTTGCTTGTTTTATTTTAACACATTTTAGAGGTAGGTAAACCTTTACGTTTTATTCTTAAAACGTAAAATACTCTTATTTATCTTCAATTCGCTGATTGTTTGTGACAATGTTATGTCAAAATACTTTCATTTCACTTGGTGGATTGATTCGTCAGTGCGAGTGGGCGGCACACTCATTTCTCTTGCCTTTCGCCGCGAAAGTTTGCGTAGCTCTTAAGAATCCGGCGAACATCAAAAGAAGAGTTAATTATGCTCAAATTGCAAATCATTTTAGTATTAATTTTGTATGGGAAGTTCACTGTACGCCGTACTCTTAAACATCTAACCTATCAGTCTTGTTATAATAAAGTGACAATTAATAAAACGTAGCTGGTGTTGTCACGGGTCAACTTGGCAGGCGACTTGCTGGTCGAATTTAGTCAACTAGCGCTTTTTATCGACAATCGCTTGTTAAATCTAATCGCTGCCTCATTGAAATTAGGTTTTCGAACTGTTGGGACAGCTTGATATAATTGTATTAATGTACCAAAGTCACATACTTATAAAACTGACGTTCATGTACATTAACCAAGCTTATAATGAAATATGATTTAACGAAACTGAGACGTAAATCCCTAGTCCTTATAAAGAACTCAGCCGTCTCAGACCCACATGAATATAAAATGAACCTTCATAATGTGGGCAACTCGTCAACAGATGTGAAGCATTCCGCGAAATGTGCCCGGTATTCCGGGAGATGGCAGCACAACAACGCGATTCACGCGAACAGTGGAAACAAAGCCTTATTATAATTTCAAAGCACCTGCACTAGGGTGTCCAGGTAGCTTTTATGCTACATCATACCTTAAATGAGACAGTTTAATTCTTCAAAGCCCGGAAAATGAGACACAATAAATATCCCTTTGTTATCCGGCCGCATGCGTCCGCTCGGGCTTTGATGAATTAAATAAATAAATAAATATCTCCCTGGTCGAGTGGCTTTGTACACCGGTTTTCAAGGTGACGCCATCTTTGAGGTCTCGGGTTCGATCCCCGGTCGGGTCAATTTAGAAAACGAACTTTTCTATATTGGCTGAGTCTGAGTGTTTCTGATACCACCGTTGTCTCTGATTTCCATAACACAAATGCTTTATAGCTACTTACTTTGGAATCGGTGCAATGTATGTGATGTTGTCAAATATAAAAAATGAAAAAATAGGCACAGAGTAAACGAAAAAAAAATCCTCCAAAGAGATGGAAATCTTAGCCGTTACGGACGTTTTATGGCTGACATAATAATGATAATGAAATTTTATTTACCGTGAAATTATCCATTCTTCAATAAATTGATGCATTAGTTTTGCTTTGTCGGACAAAATCCTTGTTATAACGCGGTCAAAGTGGTATCCGCTTCATTTGCAACCTATTTTCCTGAAAGAGATTCAAATGGGTTTCGCAGACCCTTTTTATCGACTGAACGATGAAGCATTCAAAAATATAAGGTACGATAACCTTTCAGATACTTCTCGAGTAGATATTTAGTTTCTAAAATATTCGGTATTTTTAGGCTTTACTAAATTACCCTTTCACAGACAGAACAAAATAAATTATATTTCAACATTTGATAAAATTACTGGCTTATATTGGCAAAGGTACATATCTAAACTCCGAATATGTTATTGTTTTACTCATAGTAATGTGGAATTTGAATTTGAGATAACCTAGTAATTTCTGCAAATGGAGAAGCAATAAGAAATAATAAAAATAAAAACTAAACCCAAAATCTTGATTTGTAAATGAATAAGATAATTTCTGTTCCACAATGAGCTATACAATCCTACAATCATTACGTTAGGTTATCACTGATACTCCAGATTGGTGAAAGAAAACTACATAAATATAAATGAGTACATATACTACTCACCCAAGTAAAGAAACGAAGTAAACTTCCACACATTTCTAAGCTATCCAGCTTAACAGTATTTTCCGGGACATAACGTCACACAAAGTGCTCCCGATCCCGAATGTTCACGCTAAAACATGGAGACGGCACAATTCCTCAAGTTCTTGTAGAAATCCCGGAATGTCTGCGGTACCAATAAACAAGCTGCGTCGTTTATCAGACAAGATCAAACGTAAATCACTGCGTAATAAGAGTCTATTTCGCTTGTGTGTTTACTTATTTTTAATCAAATCACTACGGAGTGCCGTAATGTTTCGTAAGGAGGTGGAACTGCTTCTTCGATCTACTAGAATTGCGGGGAAGTTTTGGCCTTTTTTTATATCTTTGCCGCAGATTTTGTAGTCTGTTTTTCCTTTAGAGCACAATAAATGTTGTTGCCCGTTCGGTTGATTGTGAACTTCGAACTTATACTTAAGCTTTATTTTGTTTGCACTTACTTTATTTACTGTTCAGTCATTGGCAAAGTTAGACTTAATTTCGAGTCTTATGTTAAAGTTCAATCATTAAATAATTATCAGATTTTGTTGTTCTAAATTAATAATAGCTAATGAGTAAAAGGGGATACCATAGGATCGATAGGGCAACGAAAAAATATTTAACTCCATAACAAGAAAGAAATAATTAAAATACACTTGATTAATTGCCCGTATTATACCAGTCACGTGAGTAGTACCAAGACCAAAAAAAATACCCGTAGCACTTCTGGTAGTACCAACGGTAGTACCAGGGTCAAGAACAGACTTGATGGCGTACAAACAAACTCGAGCAAAAACTTGAGCTGTTAGTCAATTAACAATGTTGAATAAACATCGTTTCGAAACAAATCTGAGAGATAGTGAGAACACAACTCTGTCAAAATGTTTATAATTGACAGTGTTGGCTTAGCAAGTCAGTGCAGTGTAAACTCACGGTAAAACATATAAGCAACCTTTGTACATAAAACGATTCCCATTTTGTTCTCAAGACAAGTAAATTTTGTCTCGAACCAAATCTCTTGATCGGTCCCTGCAGGTTTCCTTACGGCCTGGCCACGCGAAGGAGCGACCGCCAGTACGGCAAACTTCTCTCTTCATTGCTCGGTAAAAACGCTCACAGTACAGTTACAATAATTGCAAGCAATTTTGGTCGATGGCAATATCAAGCAATTATCGGCAACATTCGGCAATTTTCGGCAACATCAATATGAAACAATTTATCGCGGCAACTATATGTAGCGATATGGATCAACTCCAAGAAATTAGGCAATACGTGGCAATATATAGCCGAAAAATTAAGTTGAAAACAGCTATAGCTCGCTATGGACGACGTGTTACTTACAGCTGCGGCTAGTAGTGCTTTTATTATAATAAATAAAAAGCAAAAGATTAAGAAAAAGAGTAGGCGTATTTCATCATTCTCTAGTTTTAGTTAACTTATCTTTAGCAAGACGTAGGTCAGACCGAAGAATAAATAAGTGCAAGCGAGACAGAAAAGAAAATTTCCCTGAAATTGCCTTTAATTTCCAATTAAGAGGGATATTCGGCGATTCGTGTCGGCGACATTCAGCAGTATCGGATATATGGAGCAACTGAAAGAAACATTGCAACTATTTCCGGCAATTGGAAAAATTTCTCCATATCGCTCCACTAATTGTCCATATTGCTTCATTCGTGTTGCCCGTCAATTATTGCTCAAGAAATTGCCCGTGTAAGCGCTCCTTTAGCGATTAGTCTGCTGGAATGCACCCATTACCGTAGCCAGGCACGCAATTCGCTCGCTGCACCGCTGGTTAGGTCTTCGCATGGCCAAGCCGTTACAGGCACTTTATCACCTCGCCCCGTTTATCGGCGGGTAACAATATCCTGCCCAAGGAAACTAGTCTTTACGACCTCATTAATTTAGGGATCCAGTTGACCTGACCCTTCGATACGTTGTACTAACTTCATTAATGATACCGAAACTAGGCTAATATTGATGGTGGAAAGTGCACCTTATTATAAGGAGACAAAGGGTGATGTCTACTTAATTGAGAATTGCTTACGTTTGCTGCAATAGAGCTCTAATATAAAGTTTACAAGGCTCTAACTGTTTGATTACTGTTTGACTAACTTCTGAAAGCTGGTTCTTGCACTGAATTTTTATTTTTATTTTCGTTTTGATACTTTTAGAAAAATATAAGCAAATATATCTTTTCGACTGAGCCACTGTGTCTTGTTTTGCTGAGTAGCTATTTCGGATATTATGATAACGTAACCGTTTATAGACTAGTTCCGTTAATAGAACTGTCGAATGAACATTTATACGGATGCTTTAGGAGAGCAATATCAGGAAACGAATTCAAAAGGCTTCAAAAATATTGCAAGCACTATATGCCGGCAAGAAAATGAAGTAGTTCCATTGCTTAAGTGATGATCACAGAATATCGATTGCAACTAGTCGAGGCATTAGATTGGAATCGTAGTTGATTTTTTTGTTTGATTCAATAAGTTGTTCTATCTCACGAAGTCCGTTCGGCTGCGGCATGCTTCTACCGTGCCTTAGGCGTGCACATGGACATTGTTTTAGAGTGCGACTGCACGCTTCTCTTGTTAGGCACCCTAAATCAATGTGCATGTGCACTCCTAACACCATTCATAGCCGAACGGACTTCCTGAGATAAAAATACTATACTATACAGCATCAAGGACGCTCTCCTCATAAATTCAATTTGTCTTTGGCTTGCGCGGACATTGAGTATACAGATTATTAATTAATGACAGAACAGCTCTGACTGTATATATCATGTAACATAATATATATGTACGAGTATATCATGAAACGTAACAAACTGTCTTAGCCCAATTGCCTATTGTAAATAGTGGAGCAGTTGAGAATTGTATATTTTGCCTGTATGTTTTGCATTTACACAGTGGCGTATTTTGAAATTTGGCGCCCCGGGCCAATAAGTTTCGTCGCCTCAGAGGTCTAAGAAAAAACGTTTTAAATAAAAAAATACAACATTTTTGATTATTTTCCAATAGCGTTTATATTTTTTTGCGGTGTACTTTATGAATAAAGTCATTAATGATGATTTCGTTACTAAGTTGTTTTGTTAAATCGCATATTTGCATAATCGCAAATCGCAATATTGACGAGTGTATGCGACCAAATGACTTACTAGTTCTTGTTCTTTTTATCTTAATTTTAAATTGAGTTTGATAAGAAAAATAAAAAAGGTTTTATTCAAAGTTCACCTCTAGATAATTCAGCCTACAATTAACACATTTCACTGTGAAACTGCGAGAGGACCGTTGAAACTACCTCGTGACATACTGGACAGCTGCAACGTTTCATATTCTAGGAAGCTACATTGTATCCACCTAATACCTGCAATGTATGACCAAATCCTGATACAGCATGAATAATGGAGTTGTCACTAGAATAATAAATGTATTGTATTACAAGAGCTTTGATATTCGGAGAGCTGTGACATTACTTTGGAAATAAAAGCCAAGTTCATGGACAAAATAAATAAAAAAATAAAAGAATATAAAGTGATAAGTTAGTGATCTTGCTTTATCAGGCCCTCCCTGATAATAAATTAATCAGGGTCAATTTTTATTACAACTATTTAGTTTATTGGTATTTTTGTAATCATCAAATATTTACAACAAAATATCAGCTTTTCTTTAGAAAGAAGATAATTTTAACCATCGTCTCTATTTGTGAACAATTCTGAATATTGAAAATATATATGTATATGTATATGTTCAAATAGAATCTATATTGAACATATATATTATAATATACCTCTTCGTAAAAGGTATATCAATAACATATATTTTTGGTAGACGTAGGTAATCATTTCAGCTTTTTGAGATATAAATAGCTCCTAGTACAACGAATTTTGTCAGTCTGGCCTCTGTAATTCCCTTATCGAAGAATTTTACTAACAACATACATATTATTATGCATATTTAAAATAGGTGCCTAACATTATTTACAAAGAGCAATAATGACAAGAGCGAAGTGCAAGAAGTACTTCATTAGTTATGCATTCTCAACGAGCTCCAAGCATGGCGTCACAGAGTGGTGTAAATATGTAAAGCCTCTTTTATTACTATAATGATAATCCTTATATTATACATACATAAAGAACTAATCCTTCTAATATTATAAATGTAAAAGCTTGTGTGTGAAAAGACTGGACGGATTTGGATGAAATTTGGTAAGTAGACAGATTACCTGGATTAACATATAGGCATTTTTATCCTGGTCAAAGGTTCCCTAGGACCCACGCAGCCGAAGTCTTGAGCGGCTGCTAGTCCTATTCTACTAAGAAAGCTTGAATGTTTAGATGGTTGTCACTCAATCACGTTAAACGGCTTAACTGATTTTGATGAAAATTGGCACACAGAGTTTAAAGCTTGGATTTACACATAGGATATTTTTTTATCCCGGTCATAGATTCCCCAGGAAATATCCCGAATGTCCACGCGGACGAAGTCGCGGGTGGAATCTAGTTGAAAATAATTATTTTTATGAACTCTGATGGACTCTACTTTCATTTTTATAATCAGTACCCTTGATGAACATGAACAGAATCAGCATGAACAGCTATCGAGAAAAAAACGCACATTAAAGTACTCGATAGAGTAATTCTCTATGGAAAATCTTATTTTTCTTTTCGGCGTTAGATGGCGCTGTACAAATTTCATATAAAATTACTCAATTGAATGTTGTTACGCGCGTTATTTTTTCGATAGCTGTTCCTGCTATAGGTACAGATAAACGAATCGTGAGAACTAAGTAAGAAAGTAGTGCGGTGACATTATACAATTGCTACTTTTTTATTCATAATATTTGTGAGTATGGATTTTAGCGACTTATTTAAAAGCTCACTTCTTTTAAAATCAATACTTCTTTAAATAAAAATGTCTCTTAAAACTGAAAACTGACTTGTTTTAGACCAGCCCTCTAGCACACCGAAACGCGATATGCTAAAGGGATTTATCACGTTTAACTGTCAAAAGACCATGGATTTTGACAGTTGAGTGTCGATAAAACGCTATATCACGCGATACATATCGAGGTTCGTGGTCATGCTAGAGGGAAGAGATCCAGTCAGGAGTAAATAATATTATCTTAAACCTAAAAGCATTTGTTGGCAATACGAACGTAAAGGTATTTCTAGAAATGAGTTTTATATTTCCACGGCTTTTCATGCCTGAACCTTTCACCCTAAACCAACAAAATGAAAGGTGAAATGAAAAAAAAGCAAACGCGATCCTCTATGGGGAGTTATTTTACCTCGTTGGAGTGGAGTACACCGGGAAATGTAAATAAGTTCAATTTTTTTATTTAATATTAGTCCAATTTGTCTGTCTATCCTTACTTGTCCTATTTATTTAACAACTTTTGACAGTTGTCATACGTCTTTATATATATTTTTTGTAATATGTTGCCTTTTTAAATCAAATTGTCACTAAATATTTGTAATTTCTTTCGTAATCTATGTATGAATAGATTTTTTTATTAAAGAGTTGGGTGAAGATTGTTTGCTAAATAAGACAAGGATAAACAGACTATAGAGAGTTTGCATCCGCGATTCAATTGTTTAGTTTCTTATAATTACTGCTGCCAGGATTATGAATAGGTATTTGTACAATTTTCTTTGCTTATATTAAAACAGTAGATTTAACCAAATGGGCTAACTCATTTATTACTCTAGTTACAGGTATACAAGGTGTTACAAAAATACCCCTAATGCCGAATATGGTATATAGGGACCATCAAACTGAAAAACTTTTACTATGGGCCAACTCTGAAATCGCGAAAAAAAATCAGCTCTTTCATAGATTTTGATATTTTAGATTTTAATTTTTGTATGTAACAGCTGATTTTTTTCGCGATTCCCGTTGAGAGTTGGTCCCATAGTAAAAGTTGATCAGTTTGATGGTCCCTATATACCATATTCGGCATTAGGAGTATTTTTGTAACACCTTGTATAGTTGGTTTTATCATTACGGCTTAAATACTAACTTACATTGGTATAGTAATCGCTCTGATTTAACAGATGGACGTGATACATTGCTACCTTTTTTTTGTAAGTTTATATTTGTGCCAAAACGAAGTAGCAATGTATCACATACATCCGTCAAAACACAGGTCATTGTTTTTACCCGATATACCTGCAGGTCCTGTTGATGAATTTTAGCCAACAAACTCGAACGATTGTGAAAGTGTCGTCAAATGAAGGTATGATAGACACTGCGAGACTCAGAGCCGTTAAATCAAAGGAAAGAGAAACTTCATACTTAGTTTTATAATATAAGGCCTTCTTTCATCCTTGTACTCCGCTTTCGCCTGTGCTATGTGCATGGCGTTAAATTCGTGGAGTTTTGTAGGGTCTCTTGTTACGACCTAGTAACCCGGAGCGCAAAACTCTACAGGTAAGCAAGGCATTGAGCTGTGAAATCTCGGAAATTTTATAACAGCCTCCTAACTAAGAAATGGTGTTGATTACGTAGTGTTAATTAGGCAAACAGTTTTAAAAGCTTTACACTGAAATTATTTTATAACACTATTGTTATTACGATGTAGGTAAGAATATTTTGCCACTTGTTTTCGCTTTTAAGTGGAGGTTGATAAAAAAAATACGATGTTTTATTCTTATCTACGAGTATTCTTATGAAAAAAATTAATTATCTTACTGACTCACTGACTGATTAATTCATAGCACAGCACAAAATACTGGACGGTTCAGGCTGAAACTTGGAATAGAATACAATACTTATTACGAGTAATACTTATATATATACCATATAATAATATATGGTTGAGCGAAGCGATGGCGGTTCATGCGTCATGCTCGTGAACGGGTGCTGCCAGTGGGAATGGGTCTGCTTCTGCCTACCTGTCTTAACGTTTATTGAATTGTATGAATTGATATATATATTTTTGTAACAGCCTAGACAGAACCTTAAGTTTTGAATTGAGCTTGAACCCTGTAAATTGATTCAGTAGAAATGAGCTAATTAAATAATGCTATTTATTTATGAATCTATGTTAATTGTAACATATATGAATGTAATGTCTGGAAACAATATACATCGACGATTTAAAAATGCTTATTATGTGAGCTTATTTGAATAAAGAATTTTTCAATTTCAAGTTCAATTTCAATTTCAATTTCAATTTCAATTTCAATTTCAATTATGACGATGACATCCGTTAAGAAAGGCATTCTTGACATTCTCACGGGAAGTGGAGTTCCACGCGGATGAAGTTGCGAGAGGAAGTTGTAATGTATTACTCCATTATTTTTTTATGGGTTCATTCCTTTATTTCCTAACAATAGTAAATAAAAATCTCGAGCTTTTGAATACAACATACAGCTTAGTTAGAGGATATCCCTTGTCAAATGTCTTATTCATATTTCTTCCGGATTTTCTTATGTTAATTCGTTCTTACGAAAAATATGTAAGTAACTGGAGCCTTGCCACATCAATGACACCGCTTTCATTTGAATATAATATACATAAGTTTGCTTGAAATATGATTATGGATAATTTAATCAGCTTCCTAGTACCTATCTTTCTATTTCGTCTAAGTGAAGTCACTGTCAATTTGCATAAGTATGATATAAAATCATTAATCAAATCAATCTTATTTTGTGTCTTATGGAAAAATAGTGTACCTAGGTATTATTTTAGGGCTGTATTTCAGTGTCTTTGACATAGTGATCACCCTGGTTTGATTACCGAAATGGTCAATGTAGAAAACCTTTTTGAATGTTTACTTTTGTTTGTCCCTTTGAAATCTGTAAGCTAATTGTGTTATTTTTTTGTTTCAGTGTCACAACACAGAATAGCCAACTAAATAGTGAAAAAAAAAACAAATGAAACAGTGTTATCTGTCACCCATATAAAAACAAAACAGTGCTATTGTGATGTCAGTGGGAAACAAAGTGATTGGTGCGAAAATGCAATGGGCAGGAGGGGGGATGGGGCACAGTTGATTAACCGAGACACATCACAGTCGAGTGACGACTCTCGTTGAAGGCGGACGTCTCAAACGTCAAAATGTCTGCAGGTAATAACGTTTTCTCATTAGATTTTAATATTTAATTTACGTATTTCAATACACCTATTTATCATTAGGTTTTCACTACTGGGGCAAAGTACCGAAACTACAACTAAATAATAGTACCTTCAGTATCAAATGCATTTTTTTTATGGACAGCTTTAGCTACATAATAAGAAAAGGCGAAAACGTTAATTTGATTAACGTTTTAATGGAAGCGTCTATCTACGATACTTACAGAATCCAACGCAAACTTTGATTTCAAGAAAATGCAGAGAGTTCTTAAAAGTTTTATGATTTACGCACCTGTTTACCTCGCCGTAGATTAAATAAAATATCAAAGTTTAATAACAAATGACGACGACAAGACCTTTTAAATTAAGTATAACTTTAAGTACCAATTTTAAAAAAATTACATAAAAGCCATTTACGATATTCATGAGGCATAGATAACGATAGAGCTATTTGATACATTGTGGCCAATTGACCATTTATTGGAGCAATATCTATCAATATTAGTTTAACTGAAGCACACAGAATGCTCAAAGCAATGCTTCTATTAAGTACATCAAAAAAGCCATTTATAATTTTTAAACCTAACGAGGAATAAAAATAAAGAATTATTTTCATCTTCAGTGATGGTTTAGTGAAAAACTGTCAAATGTAAAGATTTTGCCTAATTTCGGCTTAATTCCGTGTATCCGAGGGAATATACATTGCGCGGCTAATTCTTGAGCCCTGTATCAAATCATGAGCCTTGTCTCGCGAGGCAGCTTTACGATGTGTCATGTAGACGTGTTTGCCGTACGACATATCTCTCAATGTCAGCATTTGGCTTAAGTACTGGACATATTAAGACTAATAAATAAGAGGCCGGTGATAGACAAGTATGACAAGAAAAATGTATTGTGTTTTGCTTATCAAGGGCCTGTTCCACAGGTTCCAGATAGTACTAGCTTCTGACTTAGTCAAAAACAAAACTTTTATGAAATTATCTGTCTATATAAACTTACCCGGAGCCTATAAAATCCTCATTCCCAACATCAGTAACCGACATGACTATCCGGCCGGCAGGGTCAGCGGTTGCGATGATCGGGGCGAACCTCCGGTTCGGTTCCTCCGGGGCGACCAACTCCACCATCTTGAACCACACCCGCCACTGCCCGCCAGGCGGCGCGGCGAGCGCTGCGGCGCTGCTAGCGCTGTCGGGCCTGGGCATGTCGGCTAACTTAGCGCTTATGACTGTTATATTAAGCAAGAAACAACTACGAAGGTGAGTCATTTATGAGTTCTATATTTGTCAATAGAGTTAAGAACTGTCCGCGAGGTAGCGCCACGTGGTAGCGCGGCGAGTGCTGCAGCGCTGTTGGTGCTGACTGTTTATTCAGGCACCGGCTAACTAAGCCATGACGTAAACAAGAACCAGCTACAAAGAAAAGTAATTTTATGCTCTATGTCCAAAAGTGGTATAGCTCAGCTTGCTCTTTACAAAAAATAAGTGAGGCCTTAATATATAGTCCTGAAATTGGTTCTATTTATCTATATTATTATCTAAATAAAATAAAGTTTCTCTCACGATGTTTCTCCCTATAAATAGATACTCGAAATGGTCCAACGCATACCACTGTTTGCATGTTTCGCCGCCCCTGTAGGTACTTACGCTATCAGTCGCATATAATTTGCAAGGGTTGTCAAAAAAGAAAAGAAAATAAATATGATTATTCATCATTTATTTACATGTAGGGACTACCTATGTACCTAATTATATTTACATTTGTTGCATTGCCAGATATTTACGTGATACTTTATTTTTAGATGTTTTTAGGTTTCTTTTAAATGTAATGTATTTGCATTTTGGATGAACAATCTTATCATTAAATTTTGAGGAAAACATGAGAATAGCAATTTGAATTCTACTGTACCTTAATACCACTTAATACGTTAAATAATTTCTGTAAAATATTGTTCCCTACAATTGAACGAAAATTCTGCCTAAAATTGTTTTTTAGTTCATAACATTACAGTAAGTATTCAATAAAATCAACTGTAGGCCGCCAAACAATAGAATCACGCGAAGCAGGTAGTGTATTATGCACGTTGGCGGTTTACACGGTCGCGTCGTCGGCCCTCAGCGTTTGAGTACGCAAACTAAGCGCGTTTGGGGGCCGCGATCCGCGCCGCCCAACCCCCCGCGAGATCCCCTCCGTTGCTCTACGCAAGTACATTTGTTTTCCAATTGTATGGATTGTAAAGTAGAACTGTGTTGCCACCGATGATTGTGTCATAATAGGTAGTAGGTACTGTAAAGACCTTTATTAGGTCTCCTTATTAAATTAAACGAAAGATAGGATAAAAAAGTTTATATCAGTTTATTTTTAATAATATTTCCTACTGATCTCGCATGACCATGCCGGTCCGAATAATCCGTCAAAAATTACATCGCAAGCCTTCTTTCTTAATTTACTTTTCAAATAATCATATCCATTCTAAAAAGGCTTACCTACTTACAGAGTAAACATTTATTATCAGCTAATCACAGCCTACAAATTAACTATCTTTATAGTACCTATTAAATCAATTTATCATACTCGGTAATGCATGAATTTCCTATGTTTTAAATACCTATGATTCCCTCACATCATTAAATTCGTGAAAGCCTTTAAACTAACGATGCATAATTTAATAGTGGAACATTTGTTCTGTGCTATAATGTACGTATTATTGAGCAATTCGGGCAAACCGCAACGACTCCGCTGCAAATTACCGAATATAACGGTCATTTTGGCAACGAAAATGGCTTAACATTAGGTCGCTTACAATACAGTGTTGTTTAGCCGGTCTAATTAAATATTAGTAGTTATAATCCGCGCGCGATGAGAATGGGATGGAACCTTGTCAAAGTAAATCGAATATTGACTAATAAGTTAATTTTTATCAAATTAATCAACTAATTGTTAACTTGTTATCTTACTTGAAGTTGCTGCAGCAAAAGTTCCCTCACCTGGGATGTTTTTGGACCGTGTTTTTTGTTTTTTTTTCAAACGGTTGAACCGATTGACATGATTCAAACGTTACTTTATCAGGTTTGTTCCCAAATTGGTCCCATTTTTTGAAAATTTTAAATCGGTTCAGTAGTTTTTGAGTAATCCTGAAAATACTGTAATTTTATAGGTAATCTTTTTGGATATCCCTGTGGCTGGTTGGCGAACAAACGCGTCTCAGTTTGACAAGGTTCCATCCGATTCTCATTGCGCGCGGATTGCACTTATCTGTAGTTACTTATGTTACATATACATATTATTATTTTTATTTTCTGTTCCATGGTGTAGATTGCACATGATATTTACTACTTCCCTATGCTATACAATATAATTAGAATATGAGAATTTGTTTACGTACTGACGTGTTTTTTATATAAGAAAGAATGTAAGCTATTTCCATGTTATTATGGAGTTTTTTAACATATTCTACTTACTAAAAACTTACTTAAAACTATTAACGTCTAATCAAAATAACATTTAAATCTAGGGCGGCCCAATAGATTTTCCAGGTGCGCAATATTTTTTAGACTGTGTCGGGACCGCAGGCCACTACTTTTAAGGCCCCTATATACCTCAAGTGGCACCCTCATTTTAATTAAATTTATTGCTCGCTAAGTTCATAATGTATCGAAAATTCACATGTACAGATTGAAGCTAAGGTTCTATAGTTTATTTACAAACAATAACTTCAGTAAAATATAGTTCATTGTAGTAGTAGTTCGCAAAAATGCTTTTTAGCACTTTTGCGAACTACTACTACAACGAACAAAATTTTACTGAAGTTATTGTTTAGCTTCAATCTGTACATGTTAATTTTCGATACAGTATGTACTTAGCGAGCAATAAATTTAATTAAAATGAGGGCGCCACTTGAGGTATATAGGAGCCTTAAGTCCTACCACGCGCCAGCCAACCGCTGGCGTGCAAATGCTTTCACACGTGCCTGGGTTTGGCCAGCCTTGGCTTACATATATGGACCCTTTTAGATTTCATTGTAAAAGTTTAAGGAAAGCAGGAAAAGTTGCTTCCAGCTCGCATCCATATGTACATACTAAATCATCAACAACAATGTTGTCCCACCGGTTTCACAATAAGCTTTTAAGCACTGTAGAATCCTTCTACATACTACTCTCTGATCTTAATTACAAAATTTCCGTCTCATTCTCATTTCCAAGTGCTTCTAAGAAAAGCAGCGAGTTTCGCAAAACAACACAGTTTGCTTACTTAACGCGCATTCCCGCTATTTCTCGTTATTTCGTGGCTGATGGTCGCTCGAGATTGGACACGTTTTCCCCGAAACGCTGTTGTTTGGCGTACATTATGTGCTTCATCTGCCTCCTGCGCTGCGAGACGATAATTGTTAAGCTTTTTAGCAGGCTATAATATTTAACACCTAAAGTGGTAAGGTGGTAATATTTGTAGTCAATTACAAATTGTTGAGTAAAGGAAGGTAACGATTGAAGGTTTTTCTCTTATACCGCGCGTACGACGTCGCGGGCGGAAGTCAGTTTTGAATAATTATAGCTTCGACCTGTGTAACTATATGTTCCGTTCAAATCCTATCTGTGAAACTATATGTTCCATTTAAATGTTTTAAGTTTTCCGATTCCAATTTTGTTCCGTGCAAATTTTTTGACTCGCCGATTTTAATTTTGTTTGACGAAAGACTGTATGTTTGCTCTCAATGTCTGCTACATAACTATTGTCAATTTTGTTAGTTTTAATAGTTATAGCCACAGAATACATCTTGAAGAAACCCCAACTACCTGGCGTTTCTGTAAAACCAAACTCGAAACTAAGTTCGAATATCACTTCACTGTGCGATGAAATTCAAATCATAAAATGAGATAATGATAGGCTTTTTTTAATCACAAAGGATTTTAGATAGATATGGTGGCTACTTAAAACCTTTTGCAATCGGTAAAATAACTTATATCCAGCTAATTTCTAATAACGAATTCACGCGAAGTGAAGTGAGTTTTGAAGTGAGATGCTAGTTTGGTGACAGAATGGCTCCCTCGATATAGCATTTCCTCCGTAGAGAAACATCCGTATACATTTCGGCAAATTAGTATAAAAATATTTAATGAATAGCAAATTTATCTAGCTTTCTAGAATATATATATTTACCCCCTTACTAATAAAGATTGTATAGCAGATGTATAACACATTGGTTACGCTCTGTCAAACTATTTAAGTTATACACTCAAGAGAAAGGGACAAAACACTGTGTAACTATACATCTGCTATACAATCTTTATTAGTAAGGGGGCTAGTATATATAATTATAGGAAAAAAGCACAATTTCGATTTTTCTATGATAATTGGGTTTTTTTTCCCTTTGTATGGAGGGTATTATCGGGTCGCCATCCCGCAGAGCCTCGGACGCTTAACGGGTTAAAGAAAATGTTTTTCCGACGTTGTGGGTTTTTACCGGATGTGGTTACGAGATAGCTCTGGGCCTGCGAACACTTAACGTGTGAAGTGTTAAAATATGCAAGGCAATGTGAATGAAGTGTACAAAGTCGACTTATAGAAGACGAATATTCGTGGCATTTCAATTTACAACCTATTAAGTAAAAAAAATGTATTCCAGGCTTTTTACCCACATATAAAGACGGCTAAATATTTATAGAGCAAATAAGACAAACATAAATAAGCAATATCCTTTTTTATCTCCTATAGCGAGCCCCATTAAAATGGGATACCATATTTTATTGTTTTCGCTGTTTTATTTCCCTCATTAGAAAAACATGCTGAAATAAAAGCATATTATAAGCATTGTTTGTTACGGAAATCCTCTTGAATTAACTTTGTTCCGTCTTATTATGTTTGTAATGGGGAATGAAAACACATTCTTTTCTCAAAAATATCCTTCCACCCGCACCTTTGTTACGGGATTGTAAATGAACTGTTTAAAAGAATGCTAATTTAGATTCTGTTTGATTTTTTCTTACCATCTGTACGAGACGCGACGCCCGCGACTGGGCATAGTCCTCAGAGTTAGGGGTTTTATTTATTTTCAGCGGAAAAGTAACAGAAATAAAATACTGTACAATATTCCGGGGTTGAATGTATTTTTTTATCTAGGTAACGTCAAGAGGAGAGAGTGAAACATACTTTATTTTTATTCAAAGAGGTTTAGTAAAGTTATCGAACTCGCAATTAAAGTAGCTGCTTAAGCAATGTAGTCCTTATTAAATCAGCCTTAAACGGTATGAATATAAATATCTAAGCTTGCATTAACCCATCATAGGCCAGGAAAATGAGACACAATAGATATTCCATTGTTATCCCACCGCATTCGGCCGCTCGGTCGTCGATGAATTAAGCAACAAAATCACGAAAAAATATATAGAATAAGAAGTGTTTCTCTTATACTTGATAATTCCCTTGTCAAGTGGGATGGTAAGGAATAAACGTTCATTTCAAAACGGCCTTTGAACGATATAATTTAATACATACAACGGCTTGAAACCAGCCCCTTGTAATGGAACTCCTGTGTTAAAACCATCTCATTTTGTTTTTGCCTGACAAAATTCCATTAGATGGAAGTAATGGGCAATTCTCATAAGTATCCTCTTACAGAGTCGGTAACAAGATTTACGCCCACATCTACGAACACTCAATTCGTCACTCATCGAATTACGTACGGCACTGGCATTAATAAGTATATTCATACATCTTCGAATAATATAAGAATTGAAATCTAAAACACTTTTTATACGATTTTACTAAAGATTTTTTTTATTAAAGCACTTACAAGTTACACAAGTTTACTTTTCATGATATTATTTTAGTCACGATTACAAGTAATTAAGTAATCATTGCCGGTTGTTACATTTAAAGCTGCGTAGTCTGCACACTAGCGCCGCCATTGGAAAAAAATCATAGTGCTTAAATAAAGACGAAATTGTGAATTTGTGAATCTCTCTGTAATGCACTCCGAAAATGCTTGTCGTTCGCGATGATTTTTTTTTCCAATGGCAGCGCTAGTGTGCAGACCCTAGCATGACCACCGAAACACGATATACAAGGTGTTACAAAAGTACCCCTAATGCCAAATATGGTAGATAGGGACCATCAAACTGAACAACTTTTACAATGGGACCAACTCTGAAAACGCGAAAAAAAATCAGCAGTTTCATACAAAAATTAATTACGAAAATATCAAAATGTATGAAACATCTGATTTTTTTTTTCGATTTGGGGTTAGCATTAGGGGTACTTTTGTAACACCTTGTATATCGCGTGATACATCGTTTTATCGACACTCAACTGTCAAAATACATTGTCTTTTGACAGTAAACGACATAAATCGCGGTGTCATATATTGTTAGTAATGCTAGGCGAAAAGGTTCGTCTAATGTTGATAAAGATAGCTATGAAATCTTTAATTGATATGCGCGTATGAATAAGTTAAACAAGAAAATTAAATCAGTAAGGCGAAGTAGGAATGCATGTTTCACATATATTTGAGTACAGAATAGGCTTAATGCTTTTTTTGCCAGCCAGCCCTCGTATATTGAAGGTCACTGGTCAAGTATTGATAGGAATTTGTCATCGTTAGGCGAGTTTTTGCCGTATTCGTTGCAATAAAGGAATAATCGAAGTGTAGAGAGTTGGTAGGTAAATAGACTTTTATCTCGAAACTATTGTTTATCAAAGTGGAGATTAGTAAATATCATTGCATTACATTACGCTGTTTAGTCAAGTAAATAAATTAACCATGCATTGTAATCGACTATTAGCTATCTGTTATCGCAAAATATAGTTGTAGAGTTGTATTGGCTTAGCGAATTGCCAGAAGAATAATGTACAATATGAAAAGGCGATTAATTGTTAACAAGGTACTTATTTTGCAAGCACTGTTCAGATAATAATACCCTATATAGTCGTGAAATATTCCCATAATCCCACGAGACGGCACCTGAGACTGCCAAAGAATGGCAAGAAATATATTTTGAACGATCTATTTTCACCATGTAAGCCGACTTTGGAAACTGGATCGCTGTGATTGGTGTTTCCTATTTTAAAACTAAAACACCAAATGCAAGTTACATAGGTAAAGTATGTTCACGACTTTACTGTTACATTATGTAGTTTTCCAAGAGTTTTCCTAATAATTTCTGCTTGATGTTGATATCTATATTTATGAAACTTAAAGTCCTGACTGATTGACTGACTAATATAATGATATCATCGCACTGTCTAAACCGCCGAGACTTTAAATTTTGTACATAGATACCTTATACAGTGATTTTTGAAAATTCCACTTCTAAGGTAAGCGGACAAAATAGAGGATGAAAGGAACTGACGGATCAGTTTCGAAATTAGGATCTTAAAATTTTGTGTTTAGGCTGACGATTGAAAATTAATACTTACGTGTCTCAGCGTTTTTGATAATTCCACTCTTAAAGGGGTGAAAAAGGGGATGTAGTTATGTATGGAATGTCCTTAATTTTTAAACGTAAAAATCACTATTTAAGCTTATGGTTGAAAATTGAAAACAAATATTTCGTATTTTCAGAAAATCTACCTCTTACCTTTAAGATACCCCTAAGTAGTGTAAATAAATAAAAAAATCGATGGATATGGGCGGGGACAGAGATCCACGCGGACGAAGTCGCGGGCGGAAGCTAGTAAGAGTACACAATAGGTACAACTCCTTATAGTTCACCTTAAAATTATTGACTTAGAAGTATTTTCTTAAAAAATAAAAGCTATTTTTTAGGGTTTTCTGAGGTCAACACGTTTTACATATTTATGTTAAAGTGCGGTTTTATATCTTAACAATAATAATGAGCATATTATTGCAATGTGTGTGAAATATCAATTAATGACGCTTTTCGACCTATTACTACTTGAAAATTAACCTACGTTATCTACAAAATAACGAGATATAACAAGCAGTAGATTCTATTACCTGTAATTATAAAATGGCTGTAATACTTACAAAATTTAAGATTTAGTGAGTTTTCATAGCGCAAAGTACGTGACAAGGTGGCCGGCTCTTAATAAATTACCTGCCAATATAAAATATGTTTTTTACTTAAGAGCCCCCTGTCGGAATGAGTTATAATTCCAAAGAACATTTATCAATTTGTGCTATATTAAGTGGTGGTCTGAAATTCGGAAAACGTTTTAACCACATGGCAATCATGAAAGTTATCGGTAAATTTCAACTGTATCAAAATAAATAATTTTACTTGATCTGTTTTATTTTGTAACTATCACTTGGTGAATTTACAGAATTTTGAATGGTATACCCTGGGTAAGTAGTTACTTTGTAAAATTTTTTTTGAAGAACTCTTAATGACTGACCGAAAACTCCATGTATATCTGGCGAATTATATAGGTGGGTGGTTCTTTAGATGTTTCAGATACATGGACTATGATTTAGGTTTAATGTTGCAGACCAAAAGCTAAGCTAAGCTAGTTTAGCTTAGCTTACATAGCTGGAGTAATTTTCATACGAATTACATATTCAGTTCATATCTAAACTAAATTAAACTGATCATATTTCTTGGACTGCAACTGGCTTTAATGCTGTCCTTTGCAAGCAATAATGTCTGTCTTCAGGTAATCATTCAGGAACAGCGTCTTAAAGTATAGTTGTTCGCAGGTGGTCCCACGGTCTGTTGTTCCACCAAGCGGTAGTGGACTGCGCTCGCGCTGCCATACTGCTGCCGCTGGGTATCGCCGTGTTCAAGTGTCAACCTGTCTACAAGTGCTCGCTAGTCGAAACTGCTTTTCTGTTATTGGTACGTAACTTCAGTTTCTGTTATTGGTACGTAGATTTTATTGCCCAAAATTAAAGCAAAACTAAATAAACTTCAGTTTTTATAAACAGTTGTACTACGGGCCATAAAAATAAATATTGCAAAAAGAGGTAGTCCGACGGTTATACCATGGGTACATTTACTTCCCTGTAGTACAACCAGTTGAACACGGCAGTTATACCATGGGTCGGTAGGGAATTTATTAAAGTCATACACGATAATAAGAATGATTTACTAGAAAAATAAGCTTCATCAAAATTTTATTTTAAAAGAAATGCTTCTAATATTAGATCATAAATTATTACATTCTCTCTCTTAAGCTGTTTTTAATAGGCTCTGACCTAATGAAGCAAAAGAAAACCTTCGGAATAAAGTTTGGGGAAAACAGGAAAAGTGCTGCCGAACAAACGTGTTTTCTCTAAGAGATTTCCTCAGACAATAAAATATGAGATAAGTAGGTACTATTTAATTCTCACTAACAAGGGGAGGTAAAACGCAACTATTCACTGCAGGCTTAGAAGCAAATTAAGGCCAGGAATTGTTAAGCCGCAGAGCAGATTTATCGCGGTTTAACTTCAGATTTTATTCGTATAAGAGAGTGCTCGAGAATGCTTCACTTAATTTTGATAGCAGGTACCTATAGTCCTACAGATTCATATAGTATCAACATAACATTTTATGTCACTTTAAAATTGCTTTAACAGCAGTAAATATGCCGTTAAATCAGATTTTCTGATAAGCCATATTGATGAAGTTTATGGCTTAAGTTTCAGTTCGCAGAATACTGTGGCTGAAGTTGGATTGTTAAAGTTTCTGACAATTTACAATACTTTATAATTATTTTCACCAAATTCGAAAACATTGATAAGGAGCATGAAAATATTTAATCCAGGATTTTTCTGATATGCCCAATACTTACAAGAATATGAGATAAATGTAGCAGATAAAAGACAATCATGATAAAATTAAAGACGAGTAGCTCTTGCCATCACAGCTTAATCAAATCAAACTAATTTGTACACGAAGAAAAATGAAGATTATTCATTTTGTCCCTAATTGTTTTCCGTCTGATATTAATTTATACTTAATATTATAAATGCGAAAGTAACTCTTGTCTGTCTGTCTGGTACGTTTTCACGCCTAGACCGCTGAACCGATTTTGGCGAAATTTGGTACGGATATAGATGGGACCTTGGGGAAGGAAAGGATGGCTTATTATACTTTTTATCCCACTGCTGGGCACTGGTCTTCGCCCGCACGGTATAACCTGTAGTCCACGCGGGCAAAGCTGCGGACAGAAAACTAGTTATGTTTGTAAATCCATGTAAATCCATGTTAATGTTTGTTCCTTAGGTGACGGTATCAACAGTAAATATGCTCACGACAGTTCTAAATGATAGTCCCATTTTTCCGGAAAACGAGGAAGAGCAAGCTGATTTATCTGCCCCATTACTGATGGATAGCCCGCAGGTAATAGCGTAATCTGAACATTTTTTTATTGCCCCGGTTAAATTACAGGAGCAGTTAGAAATACAAATATCCAATTGTGAGAAGGGATGGATGGAAATTTAACATTGTAATCGTTAGCAATATTAAAACAAAACAACTTGAGCTAGTTTTGTTTGGTCAATTTGTTTCATTTTAAAATAATTGCCAGCTTATACCTATTATAATGTTACTCATTTAATACTGATAGTAAACACATTTAAGTATTACAATCTACTCCAACTCAAAATTTTAAGAAAAATCGTACTGTACATACTTCTTACTTAAATAAAGTGATAAAGTTCTTTTGATATTTTACGACTAGTGTGTTATAGTTTCAACCGTGGCCGTAAATTTTCACAGATAATGTTTGTTGCAGTGTGTCCTTTTCGGTACATTCATGATATGGTTCGCTTCGATCACAATAAATCTTGGTCCGACGTTCTTATCGGGGGCTCTGGCAGCCAGTGCCGGATCCTATGGGTCTTACGGAGCATCGCCCTCGTGTCCTCTCGTCCGCGGACCCTTCAGGCATTATGTACTCAATGCCCTTTGGATAGGTGTCAATGCCGTTTGCGTCGGCCTGACACTTTTCCACCTCAAGAAACTACATAGGGACCTCACAAAGGTTTGTTTAAATTATATCTGATTGGAACTAATACTACCAAACAGATGGCATGGAGAGGTTTAAATGCTTTATGTTTTGATTGGCGTTTCCACATTCATCTCCATTTTACAGATAAGTGAAAACTTCTCCATGATATTTGAAAACATTATTGAATCAACCGAAAGTATCCATATCATTAACCGCTTTGTGGAAGACGAAACTCTAGCAAGTTTGAATGACACAGTCTCGTAGTGCATTGCTAGTTCACTCGCGTGTCACTAAACTAGTGTCCGAAACTCGTCGAAACTCACAAAGTCATTCACATTTGAAGTTGCCGCAATATTGTGCATATGTATGTACTAGCCTACGTTTTGGGCAGACTAGAAATTTTCGTTGGTACAGTGCCAATATTCCTCGCAGCATTTCGTAAATAAGATTTAAATTTCCGAATTCAACGTTTAAATGAATGCTTGCTCGTTCCTAACGCATCATCCATACAAAAATTTTGCTGAGTGCAAAATTGTTGTACATGTTTGCGTTTCGCTGAGCATTAGGAGTATTGGATAAATTTAAATCTTATCGCATGCAGGCTAACGTAGAAGCAGTTCGAGTAGCTGGTTTAGTGACGACACTCGTCAGCATGGCAGGTGACAACAGGCGCATGGACTCGCTGCCCAACAGCGTTGGACCCAGGGTATTTATATTCAATCGCATGTCTAGTCTTTAGATACTCCTTTAGATGTGTAGTGTGTTAGTAGTCTATCAATTCATCACTTCGAATATATTGTCAAGCATTATTTTTGATCCCAGAAAACTAAATTTCCCCTTTTTAAGTCTTTTCAAACTTCTACCAGCACCAAAACTTTAAATCTCTACACCGTTCTAGTTTCCTATTTTTCTTTTCTCTTCTTTTTTTTCTGGATGGATGCCTATTTTTGAATTCTCTAATTCTTTTATTTTCTTTTTCCCTAATCCATGTGATTCGAGTTAATGAGTTCGTTAAGTATTTTCTTTCTGTGCAGACGATAGACGGCCATTTGTCAGATGGGCGCGGTCGTTCTGGTGGAAACCTGCCGCTGGGTGGCGGTCGCCGTCTAAGAGGATACCTCGCGAGGGTAGAGAGGGAGGGCGTGCGACGTGTACGCATGTTCCTCGTCATCACCGCAGCTTATGTGCTGTTCTGGGGGCCATTATTCATGATCACACTGCTCCATCATCCGGCTTTGACCTCACATGTTGCTTATGAAGTGAGTATCGTAGACCAATGTCAGATTTTAGTTCTAATAGTGTTTCTTGCACTAGATTAAAATATATTAATGTCTCATGAATTTGCGACATGAAATGACTCGGCGGCTTAACGGCGTTATTGATTTTGCTTGACTGCATTTCGAATAATAAAATTAATGAATAGTCAATGAATTGCTGATTTAGCAAGATAAACTGTGCAATCATTCGGAGTAAAATTTAATTTAGACTGATGAACATTGATGAATTATAGATTTTAATTGATTGGTGTGCTATAACTATTGTGTTGGATATTGTAAAATTCTGAAATGTTACTACAAAATTACAACTCAAAAAAAATTAGGGGCCACTTCACTTTATGGTTTTCCATACAAACGAGCTAATTTTGGCAAGGTTTTTTTTATTATCAATACAATCTGATTTTATTTGAATTTGAAATTATTTGAAAGCTGTAATAGTCAACTTTGTGTATTGTCAACGACACCGCTGCGGTGTCGTTTATATTTTTCTTTGGTAACTACACCACTACCGACTAGTGACGTAACATGTCATGTCGTGAACTTACGAATGATAAATAATTGATATCGATAAATGCAAGTTTACCCAACTAGCAAAATGGTTATATAATTCAGAAATTATATGACTTCCAGTCATTTAAATGTTTTATAGTCGTTTTACCATTACTTATTAGTCGTATAGAAGTTGGAGATTTTACATAATAGTTGTATACCGAATTAGTCGTATTGGTACGTCCATTAAACGTTTTACCAACTTTCTTATACGACGATCATATAATGGTATAATAGAAAACGTTTAACTAACATCAATTTAGTCCTATAAACGTTTTGGTTGGATAAAAGTCATATAATAGACAAAATCGTTTTAAGGAAAACATTTATATAACGTCAATATAACAATTTATATAATGTGGATAACCTGACTATTATAAAACATTTCAGTGTTTACAAAACTTTAATATGACTCTTTTCCGACATTCAGTCATATGAATTAAACCCAACTTTTATTATTAAACAAAAGCAGAATTCGTGATTTTTGCTTAAAGACAAAAAAAATGGAAACAGTTGAAACGAAGTGGAAACTTCAAGCGAAATGTGCATATAAATCCCTTAAAAATTCAGCTAGTACTTCATCGACGCATTGTTCAACAACTAGCGTTGGTCAAGAAAGTGTCACTGAAAGTTCAAAAGGTGCCGTACAAACACTTTTTAATAAACATACACCAGATCTCGAAAGTATGTGTTAAGTTAGAATTTTGTAGCTTGCATTTATATTGGTGGGTTAAAAGTTAGTAAACGTGGTGATTTTTTTTATTACGTAATACTTACCCATGAAAGTGATATCTTATTTTTTTTTTCTTGCGAACAATTTTGTTTTTTCAGTACTGAGGTAACTCAACGTATTTCGGAGAATTTTTTTCTAATATTAAAAGTAATTAAAATCTACATTGTTATTAATTTTCGTTTAAAAACATTGAGATTCACATGAAAATCTTACCTACTACACATCTTCGGGGGGTAGGTTTCTCAGTGGCTAACTGTGCCTATTAACAAAACTTAACAAATTACGTGCATTTTTGCTAAAACTTAGAGATAAGTATCAGCAAAAACGATACGTCAGAAATTTTTTACAACAAATTTTTTATAAAAAATACATATCTCGTAATGTACAAGATTTCTGTAATATAAATCTACTCTGCCACGGGGTTCACTGATTTACCTCGAGAACCCTAGCGATAAAACATGGAGCTTATCAATAGTCATACCAAAACGTGTACATGACTATTTTGTTGTTTAGTAGTTGTATAGCAGTCTATATCAAACTAAACCAAAAATGGCTGGTCTTAAAGATTAATTTTATATGAAATTAATATTCTCATACATCAGAAAAATCATGAATATCGAGAGGGCTTCAGGAAAATAGTACATATCGTCACATACATTAACGATAAACTAAAGTTCCCATGAGAAACTAGTCCCAAATGTGCTTAATACCACCTTCACTTATTCATGTTAAATTACCAATATTTTGTAAAAGACTCCAATAAACTTACCTTTTGATGTCAATAGAATATTAAAATTTCAAATTGTTGAACAATTGGAGCACAATACAAACTGACAGTTCGGATGGAGAAAAAATGTTTTATAAATGTCATAGCTTAATATTTTAAACCATTTTAGTCATAATGAAGTCTTATAACTACCTTTAATAAAACGTTTTAGTCGGTCTCACGACTTTTACTGGACTACTACATGACTATTTAGTTTTATAAAATGGGCCTTTTTGACGTTTTATAAACGTTAACTTGATGTTTATATGACCGTCATATAATAACTTAAAGTCTCATAAGAAACGTTAACTTAACTTTTATATGACATTATTTTGCTAGTTGGGTAGTATTAGAACTTCACTAGGGTTGTGTGGTTACCAAAAAAATATTGTAAACAACACCTCAGTGGTGTCGTCCAATGTTGTCGTTGACAATACACGGTCAGCTTGCGGATTTACTGTATAATTTCTCCTATTCACTGTGTGTCAGTTAGAATAAAAAGAAATTTGAGTTTCATATAAAAACCGAAAATCCTATTTCAATTGTAACAATAAAAATTCAAATAAAATCAGATTGTTCTAGACAGAAGCGCAGTTCAAAACGCTTCCGTCTTTTGTTTTCATTTGTTTTGTTGCTCTAGGAGCCAATTAGCATAAAAAAACTAGGAGCTGCTATGCTACAGTACTGACTATAGCTTACTTGGGCCTGAGATTGCTTGTACTTTATGTAGTGTACGGAAAACCGAAATATGTTCCGAGTGGCTCTTCGGTCTTTTTTATATTTTGTTGTGTTGCTTTATTAACTTAGTTTACTTCTGGTTCATGACAGATGTACTTCCAAATCACATTGCACATATCGTATGTGCACGCTGCTGTCAACCCGTTGCTGTTCATGGCGCTGCATCGAGCGCTGCGACGGGCGGCGCTGCAGCTGTGCTGCGGCTGTTGCGTACACTGGAGCCAATTTGTGCTCGCATTGACTGCGGCTTGTAAGTTGTCTGTCTTATTATTAAAACCTCTATAGGGTATCCGACGTCAATATAAAGCGGTCCATAAGTGTCCATACCGACATCAGCGTGTGAAATCTCTTTCACACGTTCCGATGTCGGACAACACACAACACTATCATTTCTATAGTAAGAATGACATGGCTTACGGCGTGACGCTGTAATTGGCTTTTATAGGAGACCAAATCCTTCGGGAGGGTACTGTATCTCTTCATATTCTCCGCACATTGAAAACATTCCTTACAAGAACTTGGGCCGGAAACAAGTAACGAACTATCGTTAATATCTCACCTGGATGAACTCCTCAAAAAAGTTAAATATTTATTGCAGTAAGGTTCTGTGGCTTTTGCTATTTCTTCAGGCATTTAAGGATTTCACAATGTATTGTTGATGTTGGTTTAACATTGACCAGCGGCATCGATGGGTATTATGTTATAGTTGATAAATGTGAATTAAATATTAAAACAGAATATAACTAACTACAATACTAAATAGTATACTAGAAAAAATACGACTCGTACCAGATAATATTCTCGGACTGGAATCGAACCCGCGACCTTTGGATGTCCGATCCAATGCTTTTACCGCTAAGCTACCGAGTCACTAGTGACTAGTGAGTCGTATTTTTTCTAGTATATTATTTAGTATTGTATAAAAACAGCATTGTGATTGTGAATGCTAAAATCTCAAATTTAAATATATAATGAGCTGAAACTTAACTACAGTTTCAATTAACTTTTTTCCTCAAAGCTTGATTACACTTATACACTTCTAAGACTTTCGCGCGTACAGTTCAGTAAAAGGGAGGTCGACACAACCTCTCTGAGATTTCTTTCGCCAGTTCTTTCTCTCAGAGGCCTCCCGATTTGTGAACTGGTAGTAGATTCAGTAGCTAGATCTTGTTTTCTAATTAACTTTAATCAATTTAATTCAGTAATAATAATTAAAATCAGAACGCAGCTATAAAATAATTTAATAAACTTGAATACATTTTTATAAAGTTTCGAGCGGGTAAGTTAAAAAAATATGAGCAGCCTTTTTGCTTTAGTCTTCCCGTGACCACAGCCCCTGGAAAGGTGTCGAAACGTCGGTAATTCAAAAAACCAATAAATACAAACTAAATAGTTCTAAAACAACACCTGAATTAATAATATTTATAGCTATATATTTATATATATAGCGCGTATATACGCGCAGTCCGTAAAAAGTGTTTGATTACACTTTTGAAATTAATACGATTTCAATATCGACCTTTTATTAGACGGCAGCCTGTCAAATTCGCACGTACATTTCAAAAAGGGGATTCTTAAGAAAACAATCTTGACATCAGCAAATATTTACGTTGTATTTGTTTGCAGCTCAATCCCCTCTGGCGCCGTCTTCATTCTCGCCAGCGGCCGCGTCCCCCGAGCCGCCGCCCGCGCCCCCCCCTCCAATGGCTCCCCCCGCCCCGTCCGTCCCCGCACCCCCGCCGGCGCCCGGCACGCCTCACACGATGATGGTAATTACTTCTTATATGTAAGTGTTGACACCGTAATACGTGGTTTACTCACTCGCACTACCTCCCCGCACGTATACCCCTTTAAGTCCTTCCGCGAGTCCTTAGTTTTAGATTTTACTGTAAATGTTAGCGTACTACGTAGACCAAGTTCATTTATGATTGTCGATTGAAGTTGCTATAGTAAAATAATTTGCCTCAGGTAGGACTTACGTGATCGAATCGTGAATAAATGGTGTGTACCGTCTATCTGTTTAATGAGCAGTCTGGGACTTGAGCTACGCAGTGCGTTAACAGCCTAAGGCATGAGAGAAAACAATGATAAATCTGTGTTAGTGGCTTCCGTAGCTGCCCTTCTCTAAGTTAAATGATATCACATCTCGTACTCAGAGTTGGGAAGTTGAGGAGTGTGACGCTGAGAGTATGTCGAGTGCACGTGTGCAGGGAGACGAGGATATGATGGCTGAGGCGTGGAGCGGCAGCGTGCGGCGCCCCCTGCGCTCCCCCAGCCCGCTGCTGCCCGCGATCTGAGCGCCGCGCTGCGCCCCCGCCCGCGACCGCGCCCGCGACTGCGCCCGCGCCGCGCGCCACCTCCTCGCGCCTCCGCGCCGCCACACATATCCAACCTCCTTGGGCTTGGCTGCTCTTTACCACTATGTCAAGACTCTGTACATAACTCAATCAACGAATTGTACATAGTGTTCGTAGCTCGTGACGTCACGTAGATCTGTGTCTATTGTGATCCTTTAGATAGGGTTAAAATATTTGACTTATTCTTAGTATGTAACTATCTACTTATGAATTAATGTAAATGTTGTAAATTGCGTCTTATCGACTAAGAGAATCATAAAGCTCAATTCTAAAAAACAGAGATTTGTAGTAATGTGTATTAAACCATGTTGTATGTATTATCTGTGGCGTAATAGACGATTTGAAATCAAATGAAAAGTAATTTGATATATTTTTGTCTATAAATGTATCACTATTAATAATAATCTGAACACCATTTAGATAGGAGAGACACTAATTAATATAATATGTAGATCCTCTACTTCGTCACAATGAAGGGAAAAGCTTCATTATAATACTTAACCTTGTCCTTTCCTTTATCAATTTGTTCGAATATTTTCTTCAATATAGTTACATACTTCTATAAAGACTGATTGTTGATTTGACTAAATTTTACCGTATCCATTTTGAACACATCGTTCTTAATTGTTTTATAAATCTATAGTTAATAGTATCTCATATAACTCTGACTGACTTTATCACTTCGTTAGAGAGGGATTACACGATCATGCAGACTGACATTAGACTGATACCTACAGGACTACCATTTGAACGATTTATTCTTAGATAGTATAAATGGCAGCCCTTTATAATAATAATAATAAATGCTTGGACAATTTCACACAGCGCCAACTAGCCCCAAACTAAACAAAGCTTGTAATATGGGTGCTAGACAACTGATATACAACTTAAATACTTTTTAAATATATACTTATTATACATCTTAGTATCAGTCTGATGTCAGTCTGAATGATCGTGTAATTCCTCTTTAAATATTAAATTCATCGTCTGTTCCTAGTTAGTGTTAATACATCTTAGTAGAATGTAATATAATAGTTATATTTACTGAGAAATCTGAGAATTTCTTATACATATATGAATCATTCTTATATTTATTGTAAGTAGGTATATTAAAAAATAGGGGTTATAATTTTACAACCCCTCTTACATAAGAGCGTCTGGAACTGCCCTAAACACAAATGAAAACTAATTCTAGGCAAAATCTTTAAAAAACTCTAAATAATTGCTCTTTTTATCACACCCTTTATGTTTGTCATAATACATTATGTATTCAGTGAAAATACCTCTATTCGTACGCGATTATGTATTACCACAGAATAATAGTAATTATTACTCCATTATTTCATTATTATTTTGTTTATACGTATCCTTTAAGTACTCAGTTTTTTATCTAACGTTCCTTTTTTACATCGCGTGAAATTATTTAATTAATCGGAACTTATTTTGCTTGGCAGTTCCTTTATTGTAGAAAGGGACGACCTTCTTGTACAAATAACTCTTTCTAGCTAGGGCAACTCGGTAGGTTCTGAATAACGAAAATTCTGGTGTCAGATTGCAACAACTGCCTGTCGATTCTGTAGCCTAACTCGCATCTCACTTTGAACCTCACTTTACTTCGCGTGAATTCGTTATTATAAATTAGCTGAATATAAGCTAAGTATTTTACTGATTGCAAAAGGCTTCAGGTAGCTATCTAAAATACTTTGTGATTAATATAACAGCCTATCATTTTCACATTTACGATTTAAAATTCTCGCGCAATGAAGGGAGATTCGAAGTGAGGTTCGAGTATGGTTACAGAATCGACAGGCACAAAAAATTGTACAACACTTTTCGACAAGTGTGACAACTTAGACACTATTTAAATCTTTTTTGACAATACGATTTGAAAGAGACGGCATCTCATTAAACAGTGTCTAAATTAAACAGTGTTTTAAAATCTTTTGTGGTTGACGCATGTCCCATCCCTTCTGTATCATGAAATGATATTTATCATTTGATTGAATGTCTGATTGAGTTTGAGCAACCGCCGCCATGACCTATGCTTCAAATGAAGAACTACAAAGATCTTTTCAATCAAAACGCATTGCGATCATACTGATTTTGAATTTAACTGTGCCAAAGGTAGAGTGTTAATTCTTATGAATTGTACATTTTAAAGTATTTACGTTTATTATATTCGAAGGATTACATTGTCCTCTTTACAATTTCATATTTATATACAAGTCTATAATATGTATCTAAGAACATGTATGAAATATTCGTGGAAATTATATGTACAATCAAATGATCACTATGATATGAATAAAATAAATGTGAAACTAACAGACCACTGTAAAATGAAATCAAGATTATAATTATAATAAAGAAAGATAAATTGATGAAAATAAAATGGTTTATTAAAAAGTGTTTGAAGTTTTAATGATGCTTTTTCCTGATCTTCTTTAAGGACTTAAAGTAGGTACTTAAGTATTTATTTTCTTCTTTAATAGGAAAAACATTTATGAAAGAGACTCTCCTATTAACAAAAAATAATTTGCCATTCTGTGATATTACAGATTTGAAGACGTACATTAATTTATTTAACGAGATTTTTTGTTGAAATTCACGTAACTATAGAGTTCACTTCAGATCAATCGTTCAGAAACAGAATTCAGTTCAAGAATCGTTCAAATTTTAAATTTAACGAGTTTTTTTTGTTGAAATTCACTTAACTATAGAGTTCACTTACCTGAAAAACCTCGTCTGTATGTCGTTGCTTGGTTTTATGCTGCGTCCTACAAATGTACTGTTTTTTCTATAGCATAATGCTAAAACAAAAGAGCCACCATGGAAAATACCGACCGTCTCCGCCACGGCCCGAACGAGCCCGAGCGCCACCGCATTAGTATCGCATAAAAACATAATTAAACAATATATTTTCAACCGACTTCAAAAAAGGAGGAGGTTATTAAGTCGACGGTATATATATATTTTTTATATATTTTAACATAACTTCACCAGTTGTTAACCAATTTCAATTATTCTTTTTTTATTTGAAAGAATATAGTTCGTGTGTGGTCCCATAAAAAAAATACAGAGATCTGGCTAGTAGCTTTTTCATAATCCTGAAAAATATCAATTATTAGGATAACAAATCGACATTTCGAAAGCAACCTTTTTTCTTTTCAGCTAACTTGAAAAGTTTATTTTGAGTTTTTGACTTTTGAGCAAATTAATCAGGTTATCTGCCGCTACCGCACATATAATTTTGTATAATCAGTAAGCTTCGTTACAGTAACTCAATTTCAGCGAAACTACGTGACAATCAGTGTTTTCACTAACGTGACTTGTGTAAGTGTGAATGTGATGTTTTTATCTTTCGGAAGGGACGAAATATCTCGTTGTGTTTTAATAGATTATTTTCTAATTTATACTTATTGTGAAAGATACTAATATTTAATAGAATGAAAGTATTGTTTTGTGTTGATCTTAAGAAAATGTAATCGCTAAATATGGAATACAATCTTTAGGTGGTTACATGGTTACTTTTTTATCACCCAGGAAAATTTCAAGGCCAATTTCCGTTTCAATATCAGAAGTGGGATTAAAATAAAAAAAATAAAATTAACTCACTCGGAAACCTCACACAATATCCTATAAACACTGCACATTTAACTTTCACGGACACTTTGAGATAATAAGATGAATGCCGACATCTACCGCCGAAAAGTGAAATAAAATTTGCTATTGAGAATCGACTATCGAGTATTTGTACGCGTGTTTTTTTTCCTCAATAGATGTTCGTGCTAAGGGTATTGTTGATACAATTTTTTCCTTCCTAATGGGCTTAGGACCGATTTCAGGGTTAACAAAAAAAATGTTGAGGATAGGGCACGAACCACTCAAACCACGTTTTTCCTGTTAGCAGTTTATTGACAACTAACAAGCCTATTTACAATTGTTTATAAAAAGATGACACTGAAATTTGAAAGGTAAACCAAAGAGAAACCCAAAAAGGGCTGTTAGTGGTCGGTAATAAAAATCCACCATATTTTTTCTTGAAATCTTTTTTATGTTTTATGAAAAGTTTTATGTAACCGTGTATTTATAAAATCATACCTACCTTTACTGTGTGTCTGACTTACTCATGGAATAACGTTTGGTTGACACAACGTCGGTACCCTACAGCCACAAATGATGGACAAACAAGACAAATGCTTGCCACCCGAAACGCGGTGTGGCAAGTACACAAAAAATCTGCTGTGCGTGACACGTACAGTCGAGTTCAATATCTACGCAACTTTGACAGTTCATCAACCTTTACGCCTATAAAAGTCAACATCCTGTCAAATATGTCAACATATTAATGAACTAGACTCGCTCAGACTCGACAGCAATAGGTACTGCAGTTCTACTAGGTATATTTATTTAAAACATACTTTATACACACAGTTTAAATGAAAAGCCAGATTTATACTTAAAACAAATGACTGCCAAAGCTATGTCGTCAGTTATTAATTATATGGCTCTGTAGAGGTATTTCAGTAAGCAAAAGTTATTATTCAGAATTAAATAATAATAACAATATCTCAGGCAACTAGGACTATACAACATTACCTTACAAACACATTTATAAGATGCAACCTACACACAACACTTGATGCAAATCAACAAAAACAGAGTTTAATCTATAAAGTAGCAGAATCAATTACGTAATAAATATTAATCGGAAGCAAATATCGATTATACAAATAATTAGGGGATCGCCTATCTCGGCGCAATCCCGATTAGTATTCGTCGTGCCTGCCGAATGACAATAATATCGATATAAATATTCATGGGTCCACTCGATCCTCTCCACAGATAACGAGAAAACTCGGAGCAGAAGCACTTGACTGACTTAAGCTTTGGTAATTATAATTATGAGGCGTTATATTTGCTACACAAGACCAAAGTACGTTTGACGACAAGAGTGGTGCAGTGGTCAACATGCCGGTCCCGGGTTTGATTTCTGGCCGGGCAGAAATTGAAATGATCAATTTTAATTTCTGTGATGGGTCTGGGATTTACTATGTATAATAAATAAATATATATTCAAAAAGTATATAAGTAGTATATTAGTTGTCTAGCACCCAAAATTCAAACTCATTTATTCAGTCTAGGCCGTTACAAACACTAAACTTGTGAATGTCAAAATAGCTTCGCCATCGGTTCGCTAACCCTAAGCGGGAGACCTTCTAACGAGAAGAACCGGCAAGAAACTCGTCAAGGCCTGCTTTTCTACAGGTTTTATTTTACTGAATTGCGAATGGTTGTAGAAAATTACTTATCAGCCACTGCAGAAGACATTACAGGGTGATGAGGATTGGGCAGATAAATTCGACAGAGAAAATCTTCTCAGACTCAAACCTGGGAGCATTTCCACAGCGGCCGTTAATTTGGATCGCGGCGGGGTTCTGCTCAATCATCGTCCTCGTAAAATTCACGCACTTTTTCAGTAATAAAATCGAGGGTTATATAACCTACAATCTTATTCTTAACTCCTACTACGCCTTACCACCTTAAAAATACAGGCTAGAATAAGAAAAAGAAGGTGCAATAGCAAACTTGTTTTATGCATGCTCCCTAAATTGAACGCACGCATAATTTTGACGAGATACGAAAGATAACAAGAAATTTCCAGCAGACGAAGTATTTTTAGCGATAAGGTAAACGTCCCACTTTTCAGCTTTTAAAGTTTCTTTATATCTCTTCAAGAATCTAACAGTCTCCAACTTTGGAAATAATTTGAATAATGTGGATTTTTCAAGAAAACGTGAAATAAAGCGAACAATTTCATTCAAAATTTAGTCTTTAATATGTGATTGTAGTACATAAACTTAAACTTACCATAAGAATTATAAGACAATTTAATAATGACAAATCGTTTTACATTATTTCTTACAACAGAAAAAAAGGTTGAGTGTTCCGTAAGCCATAATATCAGGTGAAACGTAGGTCCAGCACTTACCCTTTGTGAAAAAAAATTGGTACGCATAAACAAAAACCAGCCACAACCCTTGAAATGAAATTCTTACTAAATCGAGCTTATATACTCCTCCTAATATTCTGCCACGAAGAAGGCTAAACGTGGACATGATTCTAAAGATTTTGAGTTAGTTTGCAGTAGCTCTTTATCCACACTGCAGCGCATACATCCCAAGTTTCACGTAGGACTATCTCTAATTAATCTTTAGTGCTTGGGTACCGGGGCCGGATTATCTGTCAGCCAGACATGTTTATGTGCCCTCATATCAGTGCCGTCGGTCGTCTGTCGTCTGTAGACGTCTCCGAAACGTTTTATCACTGAAATATAGCACAAAAGTGTATTTATCAAGAAATTCAGTATTGAAAAGGACTTTGTCAACTTGGGCTCGAAAAATGTACGAATTTTTTTAGTTTCGTTGTTCCTTAATCCCTTGCAAATAAAACATCTACTGAAACATTACAGATGATTGTGATCCGCAGGTGAAATAATATAATATTTATACGGTCTTAATAATATTGGTTGTGTTGCCTTCTGTGAATCTATTTAACTTTGATATTAACTTAAAAAGAAAGAGACAAAAAAATTGTAATTAATCATTCGCAAACAATGATTCAACGCATCGGTATATTACTTTATCAAAAGAAAAAATGTTTTCTAGGCGTTGAAAAATCTGTCCTTATAAAATCTATTTTATTTGAGATACGAATCGGAACACTTTTGCAAAAAATTCGCGGTGAATTTAGAAAAATGTTTTTCTTCGAGGAATGGTGGCGATAGCGCGTCTGTCAAGTCGATCAAACTTTGTAATAAAGGCACAAGATATCGACAGGTGCGATAGAAATGATGAACAAGTAACTCTGTTGTCTATCAGGTATTATTGCGATACTTACCTCAAGGGAAATAATGCAGTTATTTCTTAAAAGGAAATTGACTTAACAGGTGCTTGAAATCCCTAAAGAAATCTACAAGTGCTGTATCTTATGAAGTAAATAACTATCTATTACAACCTCCGTGGTCGAGTGTTTGTACACCGGTTTTCAAGGTGTTTCTCTGAGGTCCCGGGTTCGATCCCCAGCTGGGTCAATTTAGAAAACAAACAAGATAGCGACACCTTGAAAACCGGTGTACAAACCACTCGACCACAGCTACTACCGAATAGGGTATCTTTGCTTATTCCAGTAGATTTGTTTAGAGCATGTCGATGCCTAAGTCCTGGTATTATGTGGAACCATAACGAGCGAACACGGGTATTATGTGGAACCATAACGTGCTACACGGGTATTATGTGGAACCAAGCCGTGCGTACTCATGTCCTGCGATCAGTGTTTGAACTATGTTCGGTTCGTTGATTCGTACGGAGCTTTTAAAGTATATTTACATGGGTTTTAGCGTGTGTGCGTTTCAAATGGTTCTAATCCATTTTGTTAGTCTGATAGATCAATTGAAAGTAAAATTCGTTAACTAATTTAACCTTGATATAGGATTTGCACGTATATTTTATGCCTTTAGAAACCTAAAGTTTTATTTTCAATTTGATGTTTTTAAACTTTTTTACCTCAAAATATTTTCAAAGCTTCTCTATCCATAGTCATTATTGAAATCAGTAGGTAACAGGTAGTAAAAGTAAGTGCCTACCTACCTACTTACATTAGTATTTTATCGACCGATTTTCAACTGAATTAGCTTATATTATTTCATCTCAGAAAAGAGGGTCGTAGTTAATTCGTAATTTTTTTATATTATAATTGAAACAAATTAAACAACGCTTTAAAATGTTTAATACATAATGAATAACACTAGTAACTTGTTAACACCAACCACGGTTAACTTCTTAATTACATTACGTAAAAGTTAAATTAAACCAAGCTTATTGGAATTCCCTTAACCCTTAATTTTGCTTTAGCATAATCACATTTAAAGCGTACACTGAACTGTCGCGGGCTGTTTGTCCCCAGTTTTTGGTCCAACAAAGGGTTAACAAGAAAGGGACAAAAAGTCTCGTTATGAATTTAAACGACCCTGTCGTGTATTTTGCTTTATGACTTCCCAAGGGAGTGGTATTGCCACACACTTTCGATTATCTTTCTGCATGAAAATTCATACAATTTCATATATTTTCGCGTTTTGCTGAACATCCATGAAAACCTGTTATACTGGTTTGTTCATTTATGTTATTTTATGAATGTCGTCAGACTAATTCTACTCATACTACTGTATATTTTGCAAATGTCTGGCGAAGTTAATCTATTTGGTGCAGTAAAGTTACTCAAAGATAAGTATTATAATCACTTTTTTGGACAACATTTTTTTTATCATAATTATCTTAATTCATCATCAAGCTTTAAGACACGATAGTGTTTCTTAAAGCTCTGTGAAATTTATAAAGTTCCGAGCGGGTAATTTCATAAAAATATGAGCAGCCTTTTTGCTTTAGTCCTCCCGTGACCACGGCCCCTGGAAAGGTGTCGAATCGTCAGGAATAAAAAAAACAATACATCCAAACTAAATAATTCTAAAATAACACCTGAATTAATAATAATACGCGCTGTTATCCGTAAAAAGTGTTTTATTTCTAATGTTCTGTTGGAGAATAAAATAACGTCATGAATAATAAATGTGCATATATTTTTATTAGCTTTTTAGTTGTAAGAAACTCTATGGCGAGAATGTTTTACAAAAGTGAGAAACGTATGTAGAAAAAACCGTGAGTGTTGGGACTAATTTCATTGTAAAATGTAACAGGCTTTTGTAATATACCTGCGAATTGGAGTTTACACCTTCTCTGCCTGTTTTGGTGTAATTGCACGTACAAATGAGGTCATTTACCTCTGTCTCTTGATAATGGTCTTTTTTCCATTAGGGTAATTTCGTTGCTTACTTTGTACATTTAAACGTAATGACGTTGAGTGGTTGAGATGGTTTCACTTTATCGTAATATATTTTGGCAGATATAGTAACATACACAAATTCAGAGAGAAATAAATAGGCAAAATTTTTTATTTAACTTTGTCTTCCATTTAATAGTATTTTATCAGTAACACGAACATCTATCAAGTAAAAAACGCGCGTAAAATCATTCGATAATTTTGTATGAGAGCAGCGCCATCTACCGCTGAAAAGCAAAATGAAATTTTTCATAGATAATGACTCTATCGAGTACTTTTAAGCGCATTTCTCGATAGATGTTTGTGCTAAGGGCACAGAGCAAAGAAAGATGCGTAGGTTTTTATTTACGACGCAGCAGCTGGAGTAATAAGAAAAGAAATGTGAAGTGAATTCATTGTCTAACCGCTTCTGTGTTCTAGTGGTTCGCTCACACGTGTAAGACACAGGGGTCCCGGGTTCAATTCCGATGAGAGGGGTACATTTGTACCCGGTTTGGTTTGTGGTAGGGCTTATTTCAAGTCCGCCTGCCTACCACCACCTTACCTAAGTCTGACGCCATAACAACTATTTTAAAAATAATTTAGTTCTGACAGTTAGAGGTAAGATAGCCAGCTCCTCAGTCGTGACGATTCTGGGTGTAGTGACTTTTGGCCTTATCGTCACTTAACATCAGGTGAGGCGAAGGCCAGGCACTATCTCGTTGTGGTTAATGGTGGTAATCCGCATTGGGCCCGCGTGGTGGGTCATGGCCCTTCCTCCTTACCTACCCATAAGGAAGACCTGTGCTCCGGCAGTGGGGACATAAAAAATGGCTGATGGTCATAAGTTGCTCCCGTCATAAAAGCCTTTCCAAAGCATATTTTTTCAGGCTAATTAGTCGCTTGAACTGTTCTGTTCTGCTTTGTTCGTGAAGCCCTCGTGAAACCACATTAACACCGTACTGTAACGCAATTATGAAATGTTAATAATATTTAGTCTTCTTTAGTGTAAAGGTCTTTTTTGAGTTTTTCGTGAATAATTCGTAAACGGTGGCTCATAGTAAAAAAGCAAAACCATAAAAACAGCTCTAAAAAGCTAAAAATAATGTTCAAATCTATTAATTAAAAAAAAGTCTATTGTAGTCGGGTGGGGCTGGAGGTGATTTTTGACTTTTACAATTGTGTCGTTTTCTCAAGATTTGTTGTATTTTTTTATTGTAAAAGCCCCATAGCACCCGACTTCATTAGAAGATTTTTTTATAGATTTGAACATTCATCACCCCCATCCATCAGTACTTTTAGTATGTTGTTTTTGATACCATTCCCTACAACTATGGCAAAAATCATTATTGCACGAATTTTTTCCACTACTTGGCAGTTTTGCTCTTCGTTGGGAGGACTATCGTATAAGTAGTAGGTATAAATATACTTTAAAAAGGAAAGTATGATATTTTTGAAGTAACAACTCGTCATTTTTAAACCCAAAATAACTCATTAAATAACATTTTCTTATATAACGTGACAATTTGTCAATTGTCTTGACAATCAGCTTCACCGCAATGTAATTGCGGTGAAGCTATGAGTTTTTATCTATTTTTAAATCGGTTAATACAATGGATATAAAGTTGTCATGACAGGTGACAAATTGTCAGGTTAGGGCCCAGGAAGCATGAAGTGCAATATTACCTACCTATGTATTACGTTGCGGTGTAATAGCGTAATTAACTATTCTGCGAGAATACTCTCGTACAAAAGCCAAACATTTTTGTTGTCACGACACGACCCGCAATTACGCTCTTTTTACAACATTGTCGGTCCCCCGTTGAGTTTACACGGTTTTTTGTAAAACAGAAAGGCCGCTTTATTTTCAGGGGAAGATATTTCAATAATGAGAATACGGTTACTGTTTTAAGAAAAGTAGTTTCTTTGTTTTAATCCTAACGATTGTACCCTAATAAAAAAAATCGATAATGCAATTTTCTATGGGAAATTTGTACATACAGCGCATTTGTAAAATCGAAATTAAATTTCTCATAGACTATTACTCTATCGAGTAGAGTTTGACGCGCGTTTTTTTATTGATCGGTGTTTGTGCTAGGCGTACTGAAAAAAAATCAACAGTTGAGCAACTCAGATTAAACTGAATTTTCATTTATTGTTTGTGTTGTGAGACATTGCTTCCTTTTTATTGTAGGCCAACGGAAAACAAAGCATAGGTTTTTAATCAAAGTAGAAATATCCGATGTTCCATTTTCCTTTTGAGGTAGGTACCTACGGAGCAAAGTAATTAAGAGCAATTACCGTTTGAAGATCAGGGGCTCAATCGCGCTAATTCTGAACGATAAAACCAAAACCGTTTACGTTGTCATTTAGGTTATATTTACCTTAAAATCTTTGGTTTAGCTATAGATTACTCATTTTAATTGTCCAAAATTGACATCCTAGGCTCCCAAGGCACATAATATACCTAAATAAATATATTTTAAATAATTAAATTTAGATTTTTCGCATTTACATTACTATTTTTATATTAAGATAAATAATATTAGAAAAAACACAAGAAAAATTCGACTCACCCTAGCACCTCAGACGGGACTCGAACCCGCACCCTTGGGTATGAGACTGAAACGGAAACGTATTAGTTTTGGTTTTATCGTTGAAAATTATCGAGATTGGGCCCCAGAGCTTAATTATGAGACTTGACTAAGCATTATTATTTATTCTGTCTTCAAAGAGTAACACAATATTTAGTACGGTACCTTCCGAGCGTGGCTGACGTCATAGACATTACTTTTAATTACCGTTGCTCTTTTCTCTTCATTAGCGAGTTATTTAATTTTCTAACAAGCGAGGTGTGGTAGAAAAAAAATTATACTACGGCGCTGTAGTACTGTAAACGTTGCGTTTGTGACATTTTCGTAATGGCTGAAATATGATTCTCCCCATATTCTCTCCCCATAAAAATTTAAAAAACTGAATGCTCAAAAAATATATATGATTATACAACATGTTACGAAAATACCCCTAATGCCGAATATGGTAGATAGGGACCATCAAACTGACCAACTTTTACTATGGGGCCAACTCTGAAATCGCGGGAAAAAAATCAGCTGTTTCATACATTTTGATATTATCGATTTTAATTTTTGTATGAAACAGCTGATTTTTTTTTTCGATTTCAGAGTTGGTCCCATAGTAAAAGTTGATCAGTTTGATGGTCCCTATATACCATATTCAGCATTAGGGGTATTTTTGTAACACCTTGTATAGAACCTGCTCACAACATTTCACGATAATCGTTGAGAAATGCGAACTGTAGAGGACAGACATACAAAAGCATTTTTAGCGAGCAGAAACGGAGACGCTTCGCCCTCGCTCAATCAATTAGGAAGGATTTATACTTTTACGGATAGTTATTCTATTTACGAATCCTACAGCACGAATAACTTTAGATATCTCTGTCTAATATCGTAATCGACTTGAATCCAACTTGATTACAATCGATTTTTTCTATGTAAATACGACATAAACTACGAAAATAACTTTTATTTCGTACGACATAAGATGGTCACAAGGTCAAGTATATTCTGACGTGCCGTAGACTGTACAGTCAGTAATAATGTGCTTCCCCCAAAATGCATTCAAAGTTTTAAGTCTCATGTTCATCATATATTTGCCATGTAGATGATTATTAATGTTTAAAAAAACAAAGTTATTAAAACTAAATATAATAAGTATGTAATGTAAGTATTACAATAAATTATTTTAGACATTGTGGTACCATACGTTTCAGTTAATTGTGTTTTGTAATACAAATAAGGAGAAATATAATAATCAGATATATAATTTACAACTTTGAACCACGAATGTGATATCGGAAACGGATTATCTGGATTTATCTGAATCCAATAATCAAATTCGTCATAATCTCTCAGGCATATACAGTGAAAATGTACCTACTTGTTATATTCATATCTAGGATATATTTAAGGTTGCAGGTTCAAATAAAAAAGGATGGACAGTCCTATTCTTAATAATGGATAGTTATGAATAAGTCTTATGAACACTATCTCCCTTAGCCATACAAAGTTATACCCGGTTTAAAATTGATGCAGTCTTTGTCTTCTTTTCAGTACCCTTAGCACGAACATCCACCGAGAAAAAAAACGCGCGTAAAAATACTCGATAGAGATTATCTATGGAAAATTTCATTTAGTTTTTGGGCGATAGATGAAGCTGTACGTTTCCATACAAAGTTACTCCTTCGTATGTATTTTTTTTTCGATAACTGTTCGTATTACGGGTACAGATATTAAAAATGACAGCATCAGTTTTAAGCCAGCCCCTGATTATGTAACTTTGTTGCAATCAACTCTGATAAAAATCCCAGTTACATTGCTGCTTTAGTAAGAACCAAGACAACTATCTTACTTAAAGCAGCAGTGTAACTGCGGTTTCAATCGATTTCAATCGAGAATTGTTAGCAACAGAGTTACGTAATCAGCCTCGGTCTTACTTTAGTTTACGTTTTTGAATTGAGAATTTAGTAATCATAAATTTCAATCTATTGGCTTTTAGGTTGGTACTTAAAAAAGGTATGTATTAATTATTATGTCTGAAATAAATAGTTTCATTTCATTTCAATAAATACTGTTACAGGAAAACATATTTGTGATAAAGCACAGAAATGCATTTAATTTTGTACTGAACATTTCAATATCAGCCTCTGTTGGGTACATGGTTAAGTTGAACCACAATAAATCTAAACATATATCGCCTTTTTGAGTAAAGAGATTCCAAACTGCGGCTCAATGGGTCTTAAACACGTTAATAAGGCATGCCGAAAGTTTAATTTCCTGGAATACCGACGCTTCAACGCGATGGCACAGTATTAACATTAGGCTAAGCAGTATCTCAAGTAAGCCCCTTTTAAGAGAGCGCGAAGCGTCTCAGTTTCATCTTGAGCAAAAATGCTTTCGTATGTCCGGATGTCCAGCTGTTCTCCTCTACAGGTTGCATTTCTCAACCGATCCCCGTGAAGTTTTGTGAGTAGGTTCGATAGTTATACAAGGTGTTACAAAAATACCCTTAATGCCGAATATGGTAGATAGGGACCATCAAACTGAACAATTTTTACTATGGGACCAACTCTGAAATCGCGAAAAAAAATCAGCTGTTTCATACAAAAAATAAAATCGAAAATTTCAAAATGTATGAAACAGCTGTTTTTTTTTCGCGATTTCAGAGTTGGTCCCATAGTAAAACTTGACCAGTTTGATGGTCCCTATATATACCATATTCGGCATTAGGGGTACTTTTGTAACATGTTGTATAGTATTTTGTTGTCGATTCAGTTTTTTGAAAATTTTAATACGTAAAAAACATAGATATTTCGACGCAGCAATAATTTTTTTCATTTGAAATTTTTGATCATTTTTCAAAATGGCTGTAATAAATATGATTTTCCTCATTTTTTTTTAATTTGGATATACTATATCGACAAAAGAACTCCATATAAATATCGGACCTGCTCCCAAAATTACACGAGAACCGGTTGAGAAATGCGACCTCTTAACACGAACAACTATCGAGAAAAATAACGCGCGTAAAACATTCGATAGAGTAATTTTGTATGGGAAATTTGTACAGCGCCATCTACCGCCGAAAAGCGAAATGACATTTTTCATAGATAATTACTCTATTGAGTAATTTTACGCGCGTATTTTTTCTCGATAGATGTTCGTGCTAAGGGTTGCAGAGGAGAACATTATTACAGCCGGACATACAAAACCATTTTTGCCCAAGCTGAAAGGGAGGTTTCGTTAACAGCTTAGTTTTATCAGAACTATTATCATAATAAGTCTGTGTGTTATGCTAAGGCGCTACGACATTTGGCGCGGGTGTTACAAAAGCAATATAAAATGCAATCGTAGCTAGCTCAATATTAGTGAAACCTTTAGAGGTCTTGTAGCAACAATAGTGTCTGTGTGAATGTGCCCGGTGCCGGATGAACACACGACGGCACCTCAGACTATAAATGTTGACCTTAAGACCGCCTTTATGCTCTACGTAATAAAAGATGTTTTCGCAGTTTAACTGTATATCCTGACGTGCTGTCGTGTGTATATGTATAGTTGGGTTACTGCCTTATCTATATATTTTCTGTGAAGAAGATTAGGGAATTTCGATATGCTGCATAAGCTCTTTGAACTTTATATACTTACAATATCTTAAGCATGAGCAGATGGCTGAACTTTGTACTTTTTATTTTTGATATTAATTTTCAATGTCCTCCGATATTAAATTTAGATTTTTCGCATTCACAATGCTATTTTTATATTAAGATAAATAATATTAGAAAAACTACTAGAAAAAATCGACTCACCCGTAGCACCTCAGACGGGACTTGAACCCGCATCCTTGGGATTCCGGCCCAATGCACTGACCAATTATGCTACTGAGTCGCTAGTGGGAGCGGCGAAATTTTCTAGTAAGTACTTTTTACTTCTTCGCTGCAAGCCAGTACAATTTCATCAATGTGAGGAAATACCCCCACATTCGATGTCCTCCGATAGTTGCGAGAAACGAGAATTCTGTAAATTTTTTCGTTTATTATTTAAACCTATACCTAGCATTTTAGTAAATTATGTTGATAAAGCACATGAAATGATTAAATAAAAATAACTACTATTATTTAAAAAATGGACGAAGGAAAGTTAAGCTAATACCTATAATTTTTTTAAGTATTTTATATCAAATAAAACAATGAATAGAAAGTAAAAAAAAGAACAAAAGATGATAAAAATACGTTCGCCGAATTCCAATTTGTTTACAAAAGCCTTTTCACAAGATTTATAAATGAGTGATGCCTCCACAAAAATCCATTGTGTCCGTATTGACACGTAAAATCGTTTCAGTTAAAAAAAACAACTTTAACACGCGCCATGTGTTGTAAATGAAACGAGTATTCAAAGATTTTCGCGACACAATGTTGACAATATATGACCCCATATCGATCAACTTTTTGTCCATTTCATTTCTATGACCACCTCCGTGGTCGAATGGCTTTGTACACCGGTTTTCAAGGTGTCACCATCTCTGAGGTCCCGGGTTCGATCCCCGGTTGGGTCAATTCAGAAAACGAACTTTTCTATATTGGCTCAGATCTGGGTGTTTGTGATACCACCGTTGTCTCCGATTTCCATGACACAAGTGCTTTAGCTACTTACTTTGAAATCGGAGCAATTTATGTGTTGTTGTCAAATATTTATTATTTATTTATTTATTGTAGTAAAACAAGTAAATAGGGGTTAAAAAAGTTACCTAAATATACCAAAACACGTTCAATAGAAGTATTTTATTCTCCCTAAACAAGATAAGACGCCAAAATAAAAGTAACGGATCTCTGTCTCAACCTTTATTCGACCATTTGTTATGATAACGAACTGAAACAACCCTGCGAGCTGCTAAACCTTTATTTTTCTAGGCTAATGAGCCACTAAAAACGTGCTAGTTCTTTGTGTACTACAAGCTGACGAATCACGGCTATTAAGAGGAAACACCACGGTCGAGAGAATTGAAAAAATCCTGTAGAAAGTTGGCAAAATCAACGATTCGTAGTCCCCTTGTTTCCTACTCTAAAACTTGACCATTTTGAATACTATTTTCATCAAAAAATAAAGAAATGCTTTGGCTGTGTTTTTATGTTTTGATTTTTTTATATAATCTCGTCAAATTTTTAGGTTTTTGAAGATTAATATATCCCTTTTAATAAATATTTTCTTAAAAAAAGGAAAATATAGGAACACAGCCTAATTTTTCTTTAAAGTTTCATGAAAAATGAATTTAAATCCGCCTAGTTTTGGAGGAGGAAACAGGGAACTTTCTACGAAACGTTGATTTTGTCAACTTTCTATAGGAATTTTCAATTCTCTCAACGGTGGTGTTTTCTCTTTAAAGAAATACATAACGTTAAAAAGTAGCATACAATAATAATATTATTTTTATAGTTATCGTTACCTATCTACTAATGATAAAAAAAAGATTTTTTTATGAAAAACTATCATTTGACAATAGTAATTGTATAAATAAATAGTAGAACTTCATATGAAAGGACAATAACAAGTAAATAACAAAACAACGTGTCTCTGGATAACAAATATTGACATTTCCGGGAAACGAGTAACAATATCCTGCGGATACAGTATTTTGACGTAATTACCTTATCCGTATTCCTGTTTTTTTTTACACGTTAACATTGAAACATTAATTCTGTGAGCTTATACAGGAATTATGTGGGTTTTTGCGTAAATCAGGAACGAGGAAAATACCAAACCAGTGACAAGACGAATGATGTCATTTTTCATTTAACTTCGATTTCGTTTCGCGAGAACAAGCTATATTTTGACATAGTACAGAAAGGAGCAGCATGGTTCCTTCCAGACTTTACTTAAATAGTTGAATTTCGACAAAATTCCAATTGCGTATCCAATACCTACGTCTCTTTATCTCAAGTATTTGAATCTATTGCTCAGTTAACTGATTGCTACAGTAGCGATAGTACACACGGGCACCTCACACTACACGTGATGACCTTGAGACCGCCTTTATGCCCTACGTAATGAAAGCTATTTTCGCAGTTTGACTGTATAACCTGACATGCTGTCATAAAAACAGATTGAAAAATCCTGTTCTTCCATTTGAAGATCTTGAGTATGAGTAGGGTAATCTAAGAAGACATTGACCAAAGGGGCATAGACTAGTTTTTGGGTATTTTGCTTGTTTTTGTGTATCTGCATCCTACTAAAATCGAACGCTTCTTCCCGTCAAGTAAATGGACGGTTAAGGTACGGTAGTACTTAATCTATTCTGTGGTTAAGGCTCCTGTGTGCCTCAAGTGGCGCCCTCATCTTAATTAAATTTATTGCTCTCTAAGTACTTACTACTTATAGGCCGCTTTAGGCACTTTTGCCTACTACTACTACAACGAACTATACTTTACTAAGGTGCTTGTAATAAACTATAAAAGCTTAGCTTCAATCTGTACATGTGAATTTTATACATGATGTACTTAGCGAGTATTCAATTTAATTAAGATGAAGGCGCCAATTCCAGGTATATAGGGCCCTTTAATTTAACTTCTGCCGATTTACTTAAAGCTTAACGCATTTTCTCTTCGTAAAGTATCAAAAAAACTAGTGTAAAGACCATTCCACGAAACGAGCTCCCAAAGGAAAAACCGTCTGTGTGCGCCCATGGTTAATGCGCGTGACCTTCATTAGCCTAGCGGCTAGAGCCTAGCCTATAGCAGCCTAGCTCTAGCCCCGCGCATTAACCAATGAGCTGCGAGTATTTTTGTTCCCTTGGAGTTCGATTTGAGGAACGGAGTTTAGTTATGCGCTCGCCCTTTGGAACCGCGCAATATATTTGTTTTCTTAAAATTCCTTTTTTCGCTAAATGGCAGATTCTCGAAATGGCAGATTCTGTAAACGGCAGATTCTGTAAATGGCAGATTCTTTTAGCGACAGATATTGTACAGTCAGTCAGCTAAAAACAAAAGTTTTTTTTCCCCTGTTAGTATTGGTAGCTGTTTGTAAAAAAATCATCTAGTTTTTTTTTGGTGTTTGAAATAAAATCCATATACTTATCATTTTTAACTAGGACGTGATATCTTCAATCCAATATAAGCAAGGGCAATAAAATATCCATGAGCCGATCGTCGGCGCGCGTATCAATATTTATTGCCGAAAGCCATGTGTCCCCTAGACGATCCGAAGAGTAAAGATAAATCCCATGACGTTCCTACGCGTGTATCCGAACATATCCGAAAGTGTTCGACACGCGGCGTATCCGATTTCAAGTCAAATGTATTGCCACACAATGTGGTATTGCTTGTACTTGGTACTCGTTTGTGGCGTGAAATAAATTGAGTCCGATCTGCAATGAAGTAGGTAATATTTCAATTAAACTTCAGTGATTGAGTAACACGTTTTGATTGAATTTTGTGATCCTATACTGTGCATAATTATGATATTAAATATTTTGTTGCTAAATAAAACGGTCAAGAGCGAGTCGGACTCGCGCACTGAGGGTTCCGTACCATCATTCTGAAAAAGTTTACAATTTAGAAACATAATTTTATTATTATGCAAACTTCGGAGATAAGGGGGACGGGACGGTATTTTTTAAACTATGCGTCCTAAAAAATATGTTTGAAAATGTGCAAGAAGCGCTGTGACAGACAGACAGACAGACTGAGTCGCACCATAAGGGTTCCTTTTACCATTTTGGTACGGAACCCTAAAACAATACAGCTTCCGTAGTAAGAACACTGAAACATGATTACTATGATATTAGAGATTTTTCGATGCCTACTTGACTGTCAAAATACAATGGATTTTGCTATGGCGTGGCCGTGGGTGTATGGTGTACTTATGTTATCCCATCATCGGTTAATGAAACTATAAGTATATACGAAGGCACCTCAGACTGTACATGTTGACCTTGAGACCGTCGTTATTCCCTACGTAATAAAAGCTGTTTTCGTAGTTTGACTGTTTAATTCATCAACGCCCGAGCGGACGCAGGCGGCCGGATAAAATGGAATATCTTTTGTGTCTCTTTTCCGGGCGTTGAAGGGTCAACCTGACGTGCTGTCGTGTGTACCTTTATGTTTATTTTTCTTATTTTAATTCGATTGAGACCATACGCTCTTTAAATAGTCTCTTACACATTTCGGAAACTTTCAGAAAGTTAATTTTCAAAACACAGCTTTTTACCATTCATTCCCAGTAACCACAAACAGTCAAACAACAATAACAATAGGTTAACAAAGATTTACACTGCGCCTTTTTTCCTTCAATCAACAATGGATGCCAGCACAAAGCGAACAATGGTAGTCTCGTAGGCCGAGCGGACAAACCTTCAAACAGCTCCATTATTACACGGGTCGAGGTGAGAAAACCATAATAAATTAATTCGGAACCACTGAACTTGTATGCCAGTGATTAATGGAGCAGCAAAGGAATCGGATCCCAGAACTGATGATCTATTTCTAAGTCAATGAAAAACAGGTGATTATCATTTTTCATAAAAGAAGGTAAGTATACATTCTTCTGAAAATACATGTTTACTTTTGTTGTGCGTTTAACTTTCTGATACTCGTACTTGCTCCTTTTTGCTGATCCTGATAGAGCTCAAGTGATTCTATGTAAAAGCTCAAACCGGTTTCTAGCCAAGCCAAAAAGTAAAGTAAATAAAAAAAAACACTTGCTCGCGAAAAGCTTATTGTTAAAAAAGAATTTTGATAATTGGGAATCCAAAACTATCTCACAAATACCGAAGAATAGTCACTAGGACTCGAAAACTAACATTAGCATCAATTTTTTCCTGACCCCTAAGCCAAAGTAAAATTTATTTTTTTTTGCTATCACTTTGCTTCGAAATATGTGGTGTGTCTTCATACGATCGTTTTCCCGTATCCTTCCACTTTCATCTGACGCATGCTTCAAGGCATTGCGCATGCCCTATCTTCTCAAAAATACGTCAAATTTGTATGGCAGAAAATTACGTGAAAGCGCACTGTTAATTTGGAGGCAATAAATATTGCATGCGTTTGGCGCAAGTTGACTTGAAAGTTGAAGCGACCTGGTGAAGACAGACCATAAGGATTTGACGTTTATGTCAATCCCACAATGTTTTAAAAGCGAAGCATAACAAAGATTTGCAAATGTTACTTTGGCTAGGCAGGTTCATAGTTATGTAGGTATACTCGTTAAAAAGTGAACAGTCGCTACATGAATACTGAATTTCACTTCACAAAAAAAAAACAGAATTTTGCGATTTTAATCCATTTTACTTCACACCAAAGTACCAACCCATCATCATAAAATATTAAAAAAAAAATTTCAGTAAAGTGCGTTCCCGTTTTATACCATTACCGTGTCGATACGGTCCAGTCATAAGCTATTATATCGTGTAAAAAGAACGATTATCGTTTTATTATCTCGCCTACCATTCAGTATTTAAAGAGAAATTGAGTGTTAACAAAAAGGGTGAAAAAAGATCGGTTATAGGGTCCGTTAAGCCACCGAATGACACGAAACAGGCCACAAATAATCTTACAAACGTCGTTGTCCGGCAAATCCGAGGGTCAGCGCGGCGATAAATATTGATGGCCGCGCCGCGCCGCCGCCGTTGACTCGTGCGGCTTAGGTACGCGTAGCAGGAATGCAAAATGACAATTAAATAAAGACGAAATTGTGAATTATCTGTCAGTAGATAATTTGTGGTTCTTTTTATCGCTTAAACAATCTTTTCTAGCCTGTCGTTTAGTTAAATGGAGTTTTACTGTTAAAAGTGGCCACTTATCGCAAAAAATCTTCATTAAGCTAAACGACAGGATAGAAAATATTTGTTTAAGCAATAAAAAGAACCACAAAGCTTCTACGGAGTGCAATACAGAGAGATAATTCACAATTTTGTCTTTATTTAAGCACTATGATTTTTTTCCAATGGCGGCGCTAGTGTGCAGACTTGCAAACGCCCTCTTAAGAATAAAAACTCTTTTGCACTGACCGATTTTCATGCTGTGGTGTACTATTTTGATGTCTCAAAATTTTAAAAACAAATATTAACCAAGAAAAAACAACAAACATAAAATCAACAGTAGAGTGGAACATCCCTATAGTTGTGTACGGTGTGTTGTGTTAAGGTCAACGTATTAACTCTTAGTTAAGTATGTTAATTCTTAGATAATATTGGTGCTATACGGGTACCTATATACGCAACGGTAATAGATAATCGTTAGAATTGATAATAATACTTCTATAAAGGTACATACTATAGTTGACCCGGCAATATTATTTCTAGTAAATATTTTGGAACTCAAATAAAAAAAAATTGGGGCGGTCCACCCTTATCTTACACTTAGGGGGATGAAAAATAATTTACGTCCTATTCTCAGACCTACTGATATATTCACAACACAAGAATCGGTCAAGCCGTTTCGGAGGTGTTTTGTTACACTGTGACACGACAATTTTATGTATTAGAAAATTAATTAACCCATCCAGCTTAATCGTACTATAAATTGTTAAATATGTCAGCACGCTATGTGTTATCTGATGACAATGTTAATTACAATTTTACAGTTCCACATTTCGCAGACAATCAACCGGCGAGATAATTAATCAATTTACGGTAATTATCAGAAGACAGCAGACAAAACATTCCATTTGTCATAATTTTTGAATGACAACTTAACTTTTTGAATAAACTACACCAAACGAAAACTTTCCGACCCAAATTAACTTTGTAAGTTGTTGTCTTAATTACTGTCGAACAGAATACGAACAATCGTTTCAGTAATAAATAAGATAATTTCATTGAACTCACTCGTTCTCACTCAGTCTGTGCTCGAGAAACTATTTCAAAGTTTTATGGGTAAAATCAATATGATTGTAGGCTCATCAAAGTCTTGCGACTTTGTCGGTTGTTTTATGATTGTTCATATTCCGACTATTGTAATTACAAGCATTCTGTAAGATTTAAAAGGGAAGTCTACTTGTTAATGGCCATACGACGGTGCCTATTTCTGTTAAAGCTGATAAGTTTCTTGCGCCCGTTCTTCTTATCAGTTATAAAAGTCTGGAACAGGTGGTAGGAAAATATAGACGATTCAAAAGCGCTTAATTACTAAGTTTATTTGAATAAAAATATTTTTGACTTTGACGTCGACTAAGCTGATAAGTTTCTTGCATCCGTTATTCTTGTCATTTAAAAAGACTGAAACGGGTTAAAGTGATAAGCACTTTTCTATCGTCTATTTTTTCCTGCCTTATTAGGTTTATTTGAATAATGAAATTTTGACTATTTATTTATAAGTCTACCTTAAAATTAAAATCAGAATTATTTATTCAAATAAACTTAAAGATTATGATTTTCCTATCATTTGAGACTTTTTAAGCTGACAAGAAGAACGGGCGCAAGAAACTTATCAGGTTTATCAGCAATCGGATCTACATAACAACTGGTCCATCAGCGGCATCCCAAGACCTTCAACGGATCCTCAGTCCACTTTGAGGGGACTATGTATCTGTAATTAGTTTGGCATTATTAATGTAAACTTTCGTTCAGATTAAAAATACCTAAGTCACAAATACATTTTGCTTCTAAGACATAGGAAATATCCGGAGACAAATCTAATAATATTTTTATCAGGATTTATCAAAGGAATCCTAGGAAACTCTAGAATAGCCGTATTGTATAAGAGATAACCGTTTACTTTACATTTAACCGTTATGCCGTTATTTTTATTACGAAAACTCTGTTAATTAACCCTTAAAGCGGTTTAGCCTGGCACAAAAGGGACATCTCAGTTCATATTAACGAGAAACGGGAACTGCTGTTGATTTTATAAAATTCGCAATAGAAAATAATTATGCTCATTTTTACTCCCATCTAGTACTACAATGATATTTTTGAATAACCTCCATGCTCGAGTGGTTTGAACGCCGGTTTTCTAGGTGTCGCCATCTCTGAGGTCCCGTGTTAGATCCCCGGCTGGGTAAATTTAGAAAACGATCTTTTCTATATTGGCTCGTTTACCACCGTTGTGTCTGATTTCCATAGCACAAGTAATTTAGCTACTTACTTTGGGATCAGAGCAATGTGTGTGATATTGTCTAATATTAAAAAAAAATACTATTTAAAGAAAAAAGGACTTCCGATCGTAAGTTGCAAAAGTACTCAAAAAGGGGCTTTGATTTTATATGTTATTATTAGCAGAATTGTTAAAATTGCCGGTTTAATACAACATCGTCAAAGTTTTCAACGTCACGATAATCGGATACCCCGAGCGGCTATATACCACCAAAGACTTCTATGTATATACTACACTAGACAGGCTGTACAGTGCCTGCTCATTAACTCCTAGTCTATTGCGAGATTTGCGAGCGACCGAGAGAAACAGTTGATGCGCCGCGAATTAAGGTTGGTTGTGACACAATTTTAATTTTGAACAGCTCGTCTATGTAATTGGAGTCGTTATATACCACCTAATAAAAAGGCGCCATTTCATCAACTGGATCGAGGGAACCTCCAACAATATTGTTTTGTAACCTCTTATCTCTTCTTTATCTTTTTTCACATTGATTTTATAAGTGAGCACCAACGAGCTTCACCTGAGGAAAGCAAGTACTAAAAGTATTATTTTGAGAGTACTATCTCTACCAAAGCTCCATCATAAAGTACTAGAAAAAAGTGTTTAGTCTAAATTAGAACAAACTTTTTACTATAAAGCTTTTAAGAGATTGAGACTTCGTGCTATTCAATTAAAAGACAACCTCAAGTTTGTTAGGTTTTTATCAAGTGAAACATTTGGTTCGATTAATTGTACCCAACTAATGAATGTCGTCCTACATCCGAGGAAATTAACAAAATTAACGACCAACAGAACAACCGTAAACAAATAACAACATTGTTGGTTACGAATGTGCTGCTAAAATGTGGCAGTAAATATTTTTGTGTTTCGGCGATTTCAGACAGTTGGCTGTGGCAACTATAGTTGAATATGTTTCCATTTTGTTAGGGCATTTACACATTGCGACTTTTTGCAGCAATACAAACGCGCGTTCGACAACCGCGCGACTGCATCGTGACACCAGCCATCTCGATTAATAGTGTAAAGGTACACGATTTGCGACCGTATCGATGCTGCATCACAACTGAATCGCAACTGTATCGCTGCAAAAATGTGTATGGGCCCTTACACCAAACCCACTTTAGTCGCAATAATTGGCGTTACAAGGTACTAAAATATTCAGTATTTTTGACCTACGTGACTGTGCGGGGAAAAAGTTAGTATAAAAAAGCGAAACAATACGAAAACAAATTACGTGTCACCTTTGATTTATTTGTGGTATGACTTACAATTGTTACACATGATATGTAATTTTAGCATAAACTTGTATGTCGTACTTGGTACAAAACAAATACAAATAAATCACCGAAATGTAGATCGGTAATAAAAATAATACAAGGGAAAAAGATAAAAAATATTTTTAATTTTACAATACTCATCTTGTTCTAATGACATTTGCTGAAGTTTTCATAAGGTTTTACATTAACAACGTGTTTCCAATTCTCAAACTTTACAGCTTTGTTTCATGTTTGTTTGTTATTCCCAAATTAACGAAACAAGTGAACAGATAAGTTTCTCAAATTGTGTAACACCAGTTGGACTAATACAACTTTAATGGCCTCCCAAGTTAGATGTTGCTTCGCCGCTGACCGCCTTTAGAGAAACATTTTTAAAGTAGTTTTAATTTTGAGATTTTAGCATTCACTATGGTATTTTTATATAATAATAAATAATATAGGCTAGAAAAAATACGACTTGCACCAGGTCAAGTTCTCGGATGGGAATCGAACCCGCGACCTTTGGATATCCGGTCCAATACTCTGACCGCTGAGCTACCAAGTCACTAGTGGGAACGTTGAATTTCACGTGATGATTCCTAGCATGACCACGAAGGATTTTCTTATTTTTTTTGTGGTACATATTCATAAAAATAAATGTACTTTAATGTACTTTTGAACAAAAAAATTGTACTCTTCTAGTTTCGACGTTGCGGCATACCTAACGTGGTCGTGCCCGAGATGAGTTTTTTGGCACGACCACGCTATATTTAAGGATATTTCGATCAATTAAAGGATATTAAGAGGTACAAATTGTAGAAAATATATATACTCAACTTTAGAAGTCAAATTACAGGTGAATTAAGCGGTTTTAGCAGTATTATTGAATTCCAGTACTTTTGATATGTTTAATAAGCTTCTAATGACATCCTTATCTAGAAAAACGTTCTAGGTAGGAAGGAAATAAGAACAATCGCATATATTTTTGAATAGATTTATATCGTATTTTAACAAAAAAGTTATTTATCTTAGTATAACAAAAACAAAGAACAATTACCACTTTCCATACAAGTGTTAAGTTGTTGACCTGGCATATATGTATATTTCTTTTTAAAAACATAATGAAGTCTTCTTTTAGTAAAATTTCCTATCTTCAATATTTAAGGCACTTTCCCTCCGTGTGGCAACGTTTTGGGACACCCTGTATACAAAAGAAATAATAATCTTTTTAAATTTTTCATGTTTCATGCGATTGTTCTTATTTCCTTCCTACCACCTAATCAGGACATTTATTTAGATGTGAATGTCATTAGAAGCTTATTGAACCTATCAAAAGTACTGAAATGGAATAATACTGCTAAAACCACTTAATTCACCTGTAATTGGATTTCTAAAGTTGAGTACATATATTTTTTACAATTTGTACCTCTTTAATATCCTTAAATTGATCGAAATTTCCTTAAATCTAGCGTGGTCGTGCCAGAAAACGGTGCGTTTTTCTGGTGCGAGTCGTATTTTTTCTAGTATATTATTTAGTATTATTTTTAAAGTAGTTTACCAATGTTGGTAGATAGATATTTTGAGTAGAACCTTTGATATATTCTGATCAAAAGAAAATAGAGGCCACCATATGATTTTTCATACAAAAGAGCTAACTTCTTAAGACTTTACTGTACAATTTCTCCTATTCGCCTTTCTCCTATTCAGATTACCTCAGCATCATTTTCGGTCACAATTAACAAAAGTTTACATACCTACCTACAATCGGTAGGTATTGAAATTAATTAACTATCTACATATCTGTACCCTTAGCACGAACATTTATCGAGAAAAAAACGGTGCGTAAAAGTACTCGATACAGTAATTATCTATGGAAAATTTCATTTCGCTTTTCGCCGGTAGATGGCGCTGTACAAATTTTCCATACAAAATTACTCTGTCGAATGTTTTTACGCGCGTTATTTTTTTCGATAGCAGTTCGTGCTAAGAGTGCAGATAGGTAATTATGAGAGCAAATAACTTTCAACTAATTGAGAAATCACTGTCACTTGTACTATTATTTATTCTGTGCTACTATTTGTAAATGCATACATACCTAAATACTTCATGTTGTACGATTCGCTACCTTATATATACGCAATATACAATTTTTGAACTTTGCCACATAAAATATGTTGATATAAGTCCTCCATAGTACGTCTTGTTGTTAAATATATATAACGCAAGCTATATCAAGCCTCCTAAACAAATATACGATCCATTATTAAACCTCCTTAATGGATTTGTTGTGTATCTTGCCAAGTTCTAAGCGCAGCCACTTGTGAATATCTGCCACGCGTTTGTGTATCGTCCAGGTTTAAGACCTAACTGGAAACCTCAGTGACAAACTGACATCTATACCTCTAGTTAGTACTTTGCCACCAGCTATAATGTACCTCAGTGACAAACTGACATCTATACCTCTAGTTAGTACTTTGTCACCAGCTATAATGTACCTCAGTGACAAACTGACATCTATACCTCTAGTTAGTACTTTGTCACCAGCTATAATGTACCTCAGTGACAAACTGACATCTATACCTCTAGTTAGTACTTTGTCACCAGCTATAATGTACCTCAGTGACAAACTGACATCTATACCTCTAGTTAGTACTTTGTCACCAGTTATAATGTACCTCAGTGACAAACTGGCATCTATACCTCTAGTTAGTACTTTGTCACCAGTTATAATGTACCTCAATGGCAAACTGACATCTATACCTCTAGTTAGTACTTTGTCACCAGCTATAATGTACCTCAGTGACAAACTGACATCTATACCTCTAGTTAGTACTTTGTCACCAGCTATAATGTACCTCACTGACAAACTGACATCTATACCTCTAGTTAGTACTTTGTCACCAGCTGTAATGTACCTCAGTGACAAACTGACATCTATACCTCTAGTTAGTACTTTGTCACCAGTTATAATGTACCTCAGTGACAAACTGACATCTATACCTCTAGTTAGTACTTTGTCACCAGTTATAATGTACCTCAGTGACAAACTGACATCTATACCTGTAGTTAGTACTTTGCCACCAGCTATAATGAACCTCAGTGACAAACTGACATCTATACCTCTAGTTAGTACTTTGTCACCAGTTATAATGTACCTCAGTGACAAACTGGCATCTATACCTCTAGTTAGTACTTTGTCACCAGTTATAATGTACCTCAGTGGCAAACTGACATCTATACCTCTAGTTAGTACTTTGTCACCAGTTATAATGTACCTCAATGGCAAACTGACATCTATACCTCTAGTTAGTACTTTGTCACCAGCTATAATGTACCTCAGTGACAAACTGACATCTATACCTCTAGTTAGTACTTTGTCACCAGTTATAATGTACCTCAGTGGCAAACTGACATCTATACCTCTAGTTAGTACTTTGTCACCAGCTATAATGTACCTTTTTTTTTGTATGCCGAAAATGCATTTACGCATCCCCCCCCCGCAGATGCAGCAAATGGAATTTTTCTATCGCCTTCTCTATAGGTATCTTTAATAACCCTGTGAAATTGAGAAAAACCTAAAGTCTTCTCGTAAAATTATACTGTGAGTAACTACCTGAAAACAAGTGCATCTAAGCTTCTGTTTTAACTACATTGAAATCTGTTCTCTATCCTAAAACAAAATGTTATAGGTTCATATAATTTACATAGTATCTATTTACCTAACAAAGGCGTGCCCCAGCAATCCGGGAAAACTCAGGATAACATCAATATTTATGAGCAGAGATATTTCTTCCAAACGAAACAAATATACCGAAGACAAGTCTGAATGATAAATCAATCTTGGGTATTGACAGTGATTTTACTAAACCTGAAGGTATGTTTGACATTGAAGTATTTTTACGGAAGTAATGTAAAGTTTCATAATTTGGAAAAATACATAGTTATTAGGTTGTAAGAAAAGATAATACTACAGTAACCAAAAGACTTATTCGTGGTATCAATTGCCGCTACGAGAAAATTATACTTGGATATGATAAATTAATTGCTAATTAATAAGTGGTAATAGCGCTTGGCCCATCGATTGCAAAGGTGAAGCAACTTTCGCAAGGGTCGGTCATGGGATGGGTGACCAAAAATTTATCATCTCGAGCTCTTCCGTACTTTGGAAGGCACGTTAAGCCGTTGGTCCCGGCTACATTTGCAGTCGTTAGCACCCACCAATCCGCATTGGGCGCGCGTGGTGGGGCATGGCCCATCCTGCTTATCCACCCATAAGGAAGGCCTGTGCCCCAGCAGTGGGGACAATAAAAATGGCTGATGGTCATGATAAATTATGCAGTGAACGTACGCGTCGACTCGTTACACATATACATGTTGATAACATTGTGAAGTGTAAAAGAAAAAGGATAAAATAAAAAAAGATAGCCCGCCGGTGTCACGTCGTGTGCCGGTTAATCCGAATTTTTACTGTACTTTTTATCATTTTAAAACGTAGTTTCTCTCTATAAAAGGAAAATCGATGTGGTAGTTAGATAAACAAAAAAGTATATTTGTTAATACAAAAATGTTTTCATAACTTCACTGTTGCCAATAGAAAAATCTTATCGTAAACAATAATCATTAATTTACGTATTAGCGTCAGCGCCCACGAGCGACTTTTTGTAGCTGCGATTATCGCGGCGAAATCGCGGCGATTATTGCGGCGTTAATCGCGGCGTTTTTTTGTCGCTGGTTAAGTAAACCCTTTGTCACTCTTGTCAGTGTCATTTCGCGGGTGATTAATCGCTGAGCTACTTTTTGTAGCTCGTGGGCGTTTACGTATTGAACTCTGTATGTTCTATTCTCGGCGACAAAAAATCGCTCAGCGATTAATCGCTCGTGGGCGGGAAGCCTTATACGGTACTTTAAAACATTTCCATTTTGCGAGATTGCTTACTCATTACGCTATGCTAAGAATAAAATCTGAATAGTAATTTCAAACTGTGATTCAGTAGAGTAGAAGAACGAAAGAAAATGAGGGATTGAACAGTTTAAAATACATTTGAATCGACTTTGGAAGCCAATAATTGACTTTGGTGATCCCTGTGGAAATTCCACATTCAAATGGGTCGAAGCAAAGAGCCTCTCGGGGTACCCAAATTACGTTGCAAAATGGTGATTTGCTTCTTTCTTCGAATTTTAAAATACTTTTTATTTTATTATTTACTCGTGGTAGAATAATAGTTATTTAGACTTTAAATCACGAACTAGAGAAGTAGACTAGAATTGAACAACGAGCGTAGCCAGAAGGCAGTAGCGAGGCAGAACAAAAATTTGGTCTCGTGTTAAACATACAAATTTTACCAGCGAGAAAAGTGTTATAGTTAAGAACAGTTTTACAAGCAACTTTCCTGGTAAAAGCTAAATTCAGCATTAGAAATTTGTTCTCTCAACTCTCTTCATCGCTGGACGCATTCATTTTTGTAATATATCACAAAAATGTTACAAACCTATGCTGAAAAAATTCATAGAGTAATAGAGTAGTAACAACTGCTTCTGCAATCTTCTGAGAAGAGTGTGATTGATACTTATTATTTATTTATTTATTTATTGGTTAACAGCCAAGAACTTAGTTACTAGTTTACAATAAAGTAAAACCTATGCTGATTAGGCCAAATACGTCATCCATAGTTTCACAAAACTTATCCACAGTAGTTTCAATTTCAGTAACGAAACCATTCCATTTTATGTTCACATTCAGGTCATTAATGTGTACGTATTGCTCCCTCCTCCTGGGAGGTTTAAGGGTGGATGTTGAATCATTTCCTTCTACGTTTTCTTTCTGAATATTATTTCAAAAATAGCTTTCGGGTAAATCATATTGATATGTATTGAAAGTAATGTATATTGTATGAACCAGACTATTTTTACTAGATTTTTTCTCGCAGAAATGCGTGTAATAAAATCACAAGAACACAGAAAAAATATTTGCCTTTCAATAAACATGTAAGATTCCTATTGGAATACACTCCAGCGTTTGTCTTAAAACAATCCATTTGAATTACTTCGACTAAAAGATTTATTTTTACACTGATCAAGTATAATTATTATAACTGGCTTCAAGTTGACCGAGTCTATCCTTTCAGATTAATACAATAGACCGCTAACTTTTAGGTTTCCAGTATATTTGTTTTCATAAATTATTAAACTTTATAATTTTTAAATTTAGTATTTTAGCATTCACAATGCTATTTTTTATATAAAACTAAATAATATACTAGAAAAAATACGATTCGCACCAGATCATGTTCTCGGACGGGAATCGAACTCGCGACTTTTGGATATCCGGTTCAATGCTCTGACCGCTGAGCTACCGAGTCACTAGTGGGAACGTCGAATTTCTTCTAGTATATCAACTCTTACGCTGCAAGCCAGCGCTTATTAAACTTTGTTTTATCAAAGTTACTTCATTAAGGCGATTAACATACTGCCACGCATCACGCTGCATGTTGCGTGTCGACGCACCTACGCACGTACTTGCGGGAGTGCAGATCTGCATCATAGAGCGGGTTTTTACGCACTCACGCGCGTAGTTGCGTTTTCATGCACGGCACTGCGGGACTCAGTGTGCCATACCTTGCGTTTCGCCTCGCATCCACGCGCGAGTGTGCATGTTTCTCCGCTTGTAGGCGCGTGATCTGCATGAACGCGCGTGGATGCATTTTCTGTCTGTTGGCCTGTGCGCGTTTTCCATACGAACGGAGATACTTACAAGAATCGTTAGAACACGAATTCACGCAACATGCAGCGTGATGCGTGGCAGTGTGTTAAACGCCTTAGTCCTTCGATTATATTGTTTGTAAATCAAATCAAATTTTTCAATTTAGTGTTTTGCGGGCACTTATTGCGTATGCATGCAGCCAACTTATTTATTTTGTGAATTCTTCTTGTCAACTAAAAAAGCCTTGAATGGGTTGTGAGAAAAACACAAGCGCATATTTTTATGTTTATCTGAATAAATGTTTTTTGAGTTTTAGTAATAATTATATACCTAGGTACTTAAAGAAATTCTCCGATAATTTATTTTTATATTTAATAATAGCAGCTCATGATCGGATAACAAAATATAAGGAACTTACTCAAAATTGGTTAAAAGCTTGATTACTTACTTAAAACTTATTATAATATGATTCATTACATATGATAAGAATGCTTATGTAGGTTTTTTTCACTTGCTAATGAGAATCTTACTCACCTTAAGGCTTGAATCTTGATTCACTTTTGTTTCATTGTAAGTATTGGCATTAGAAACTACTAAATTAAGGTTTTAGCAATTTTCTTTGATTAGGCACGCGTGCTTTTTTTATGAGAGAAACGCCACCTTTTTCCATTAAATTTTATGTCGGCAGGGGCGCTCACGCGCACCCCTCACCCCTCGCCCCGCACAGCTTGCGTTCCGTTTGTTGCTGCGGGGTCGTTATTTAAACGTTTGGTTAACACTTGCTTTTCATTAATTGTAAGAAAACTCATTTATTTAACAGCCAAACGCTAAAACACTTCTTAGCTAAAATATTTGTCTGAGGTCTTCTTAACTTTTAAGGAAGCTGTCAGTTTCCTAGTGTTTCAGTTAAATCTGACAACTTATTTTTTGAGTATTTGGCCGTAGACGTGTAAGCTCGATTTACCATTCAGCTTATAATTTCTCACAAAAAGTGCTTTATGTGTGCTAAGCTTGTCACGCAAGCTAGGTACTTACGTCGTAAGGCAATTTATCTCGTGTTGTTTACGAACCTGTTTTTACCCTCTATCTTTCGTATTGTTAAGGCACTTTGTACGACCTTGTTAAATTGCCATTCTTGCGCTATTTTTCTTCTCTCGAGATTGATACTTGTATAAAGATTAATCTCCTTTTTCATTACTTTCGCAAAACTTTAAGTGTGTTTCTTACGGGTTAGGTTTCTTCAGCATTTTTTATTTCTTTTAATACTTATTTTTATTCATTATCTCTTGATAAAACGTGCATTCACTTATTTAAAATTCCTTATCTAAAAAAATTACTTACTTTTGATTTGATGTATTTTTTCAGATCTGGGTTGATTTAAAGAATTTGGGGAATAATGGCATAGGAAAAATAACCAATTAATCTCTTTACCAGATATTAATCAAAATAAAGTCAGCTGTTTAGGCTTGCAAATATACATAATTTACAAAGTTACATTTACATTTAACCCTGACACAAAAGAAATTCCATTGTTGTCCGGCCGCATTCGGCCGCTCGATCTCCTAGATCTCCTTCATAATTCGCAAGTTGTTCCCAAAGTATCTGAACCCATGTGGCCAAGCCAGTTACTAAGACTGTGTAACTAAATCCTCGGTTGTTCAAGCAAGCCATATTTCATTTTCAACCCCAATACATTACACACTGGCAACAAACCGGAACGCGTTGTTTGCTGTCCTCTTAGCTGTGGCAGCTTCGCTAAGTAGCCGAGTCGGAAAATTAGTCAAAATAGTTTCAATGTAAATATTAAAACGTAGAGCCTTTTTCCTAGATAAGCTCCATACTTCACAAAGGTAGGTATTAAATATGTACTATTTTGTGATTGAATCAGAAGTTGTGCTATCCAAAACCTGTGAAACAAGCCTTATTCATCGTTATAGCTTAAAAAAAGTTGTAATCTGAAGTACTTACTTTCTATCTGGAGATAATGCTTGCAAATATGATGGTGGAATTAAGTTTTAACATTATTCTGCTTAAAAATGTTTGATCATACAACGGTACAGTATCTATACTTAAGAGGAAACATCACAGTCGAGAGAACTGAAAAATTCCTCAAAACTAGACCAATATAATACTTTTAACATAAAAAAATAAAATTTGAAGAAATGAATTGGCCGTGTTCCTATGTTTTGCTTTTTTATATAATCTCGTCAAATTTGATTGCTGGATGTCTAAACAATGGCATATTTTTTAGGTTTTTGGAGATTACTATCTCTTTTAATAATTATTTTATGAAAAAAAAGAAAACAAAGGACCACAGCCAATTCATTCCTTTAAATTTTAATGAAAATAATATTTAATCGGTCTAGTTTTGGAGGAGGAAACAGGGACTACAAACGTTAATTTTGTCAACTTTCTATAGAATTTTTCAATTCTCTCGACCGTGGTGTTTCTTCTTAAGACGGTACCCAGATCGAAAATGGTACCGCGGTGAATTTCATATTATATTGTAACTATAATACAAAGTTTTATTAAAATTGAACGTGGTATTTTTAAAACTCATAGTCAAGTATTTTTTAAGTATCATTATTTCCCTCGTAGTCAGACGTAGATAGCAAAACTACTAAAGCGCTCCGGTTACAATCAATTGCGATTGTCAATTAGACCGTCAATGCCATTGTTAGAGCAATTGACAATCGCTTAAATTGCACTTGTAAACGATCAATTTTCGCGTCAATGAGCGTCAATTAAGTAAAAAATAAATCTATCTACTTCTACGAATGACTGCGAGAGAATATATTTATACCTTCCTTATGATTAGTAATCATTATGGGCCTATTAAAAATATACTCTGATATAATTATGCGTGTTTAAATTTATGCTTTAGAATGTAATGCTTAAACATGATTATTCTTAAAGTAGTTATGCTTAAAAAAGTATTCATAAGCAGTTTTGCCTTAATAATATTAGACGTAAACATCATTCGGCTAAATCAAAGTACTTATGCTATTAAAATCCTTTGCTATTAACAACTTAATAAATAAAAATCGGTTAGGGATGCACCTTAATAATGAAGCGGTAAACACACCCTGACTGTAACCCTAAATTAAGGGATAATGGTTTGTTGATTAAGTAATCAAGTATTCTCTTAGCGGAATATTTGCACAAATCTTAACGCTGATATTCGAGTAGGCACGAAATGACTATTTACACAGTGACAAACAACTGGGATTGACATCAATATCTAATTTAAATATTTGAAGAGGCTAGTAAAGTAAGTAAAGTAAAAAATTGCTTTATTCAAATAAACTTAGTAATTAAGCGCTTTTGAATCGCCTATATTTTTCTACCACCCGTTCCAGACTTTTTTAACTGACAAGAAGAACAGGCGCAAGAAACTTATCAGCTTTAACAGAAATAAGTAACGATATTTACAAACTTAAATATATCGTTACCAAATACAATACATACAACAGGTTATAAACAAAAAAGTACTTACTAGCAAGTTATTGTGTTACGTCATTACCACGCATTTCGGTCTTTCAGATAATCGCTGTAATCATAATTTATAGTTATGTAGCGATATCATAATTTAGACACTATACACTGCACTAACTAAAAACACTGAACTTAAATTCTTAATACAGCTTTGACGAAAATAACTTTCACATACAATTTCTTTATTTTTAATAAGAAGAAAAACTTTATAAAAATACTGTACATAAGTAAGAACTCTACCTATTCTACTCTATCTTTGACTTTTCTTTTTGTTCGTTTAGTTTGACTAGCTTAATCCGTTTAGTCCTAGTAGTATTGTCTTTTTTGTCCTATTAAACGATCAGAATTTTTTAGAACTAAAGAACTTTTTTTGTCCGTTTAGTCCTATTGCATTTTGTACAGAAATTAGTAGGACTAAATGGACTTTTTTTCCGTTAGTTCTACTAGTGGAACTGAACGCTAGAACTATACGGATGCAATCCCTGTTTCCGGCGTTTTGCCAACTCGGTCACTGAGGCATTTACAAGCTAAATAGATTATTTCTAACTCAAAACCTACTAAAAATTAAAACCCTTTTTATTCCTCACATTTTCAGTATTTCTTCTAGAAATGCCTCACTAACTTAAACGCTTAAAGGGAGAAGGGAGTGATAAAATCGCTAGAAGTGTTTAGTGGACAGTGATCGAGTCGAGCACGAGTCTGCGGCGCGTGATAAATTACCAAACAAGATAAGTACCTAAGGCTCGGTCACACGATGCGAATATAAACGATCACACTGGCTTTTTTACCATGTATATGCATGTAGTTAAAACTTATGGATAGATTCGATCCGATCACATTATTAATTGCTGTTTGAAGTTTATCTACAAAGTGGTATGAAGTCCTTCATAACTTACCCTGAAAATCTGTGCCCACTTGTCCTTAACTCTTTCTAGATGAGTACCTAAGGCTCGGTCACACGATTTTTTTTTATTCACAACGGGTTAGCGCTTGGCCTTCACCTCACCTGATGTTAAGTGACGATAAGTGCGAATATGGAAGCGCACTACACCCGGAATCCTCACCACTGAGGAACTGGCTATCTTACCTCTAACTGTCGGATCACAACAAGTTTAAATTCTTCTTATGGCGTCAGACTTAGGTATGATGGTGGTAGCTAGCCAGGCAGACTTGAAATAAGCCCTACCACCAACCAAATTGAGTACAAATGTACGCAGGGGTCCCGGGTTCGAAATCGATCGACATGGGTGGGCAAACCACTAGACCACAGAGGCGGTGATGCGAATATAGACGAGCACACTGGCTTGATTTTGCCATTTATATGCATGTAGGTATCTACAAAAGTAGATAAACTTCAAATAGCAATTAATAATTTGATCGAATCGAATCGACGCATAAGTTTTGGTTTTAACCAAGACTTAAGTCATTGTTTCGAAGATATCTACCATTCCTTTTATTCATCAACGCCCGAGTGGACGCAGGCGGCCGGATAACAATGGAATATCTATTGTGTCTCATTTTCCGGGCGTCGAAGGGTTAAGACAATATCGTTCTGCTAGGGATACAAGTAAAATAGAGAAATACAGGGTTATTTGTAAAACACCAGCAACCTTGCAGGATGTTAGTAATCTACATTACTAACATCATGAACAACAACATTTTGTTCTACGACTTTTCCAAAAACAGACCAAAAAATCGACTTTTCATAAAAAACTCATTTTCATAAAAAAAGTCGTAGAACAAATGTTGTTGTTTATAATGTAAGTAATCTACTACTGCGAGGTTGTTGGTGTTTTACAAATAACACCGTATACATAGAATAAGGTGAGTGATCATTCGGCATGGTTTCCATGCCGAATGATTGACAACTCAATCGTGGCATTACTTCGCGAGAAAATTGCTTTATGTGACCGAAACTTTACTATTCCAAGCGTGTTAGCCCGTGCCTTTTAGATTTTATGATTAAATAAATAAATATTTGACAACATCACATACATTGCTTCGATTCCAAAGTAAGTAGTTAAAGCACTTGTGTGATGAAAATCAGAGAAAACGGTGGTATCGCATACACTCAGACCTGAGCCTATATAGAAAAGTTAGTTTTCTTAATTGACCTAACCGGGTATCAAACCCCCTGTTTCCTCATGGTCATACTAGTTTGTCATACCAGTATGGCCACGAGGATATACATGTCTTCGTGGTCATACTGTAACGCCACCCGGGACCTCAGAGATGGCGACACCTTGAAAACCGGTGTACAGTACTCCCAAATTAATAATGCACATGCAGATCTTCGCTTATTGTCGTATTCCCGGAAACATCCGAATTATTATACATAATTCTACTAAATTATGCATGAAGAAAATGCACTTAACTACTCTATATACATATCGTCTTCTGACGCTCGGGGAATACGACTGTTGCCGAACAGTGACGAAGATTTCTATGCGCATTATCACTTTGGGAGCACTGTACAAAGCCACTCGACCACGGAGGTCGTCAAATGATTCATAATTCGAATTTCCAAACCACAAATTGTTTTGTTTACTTTTATACTACTTTAAAGTTATTAATATTAAAAATCGAAAAAGAAAACTAATTTACAAAATCCTACGGAACGATTGAATCAATGGCCAATCGGCAGCAGTTAAACTTTCCTAGTGAAACTAAATCCAAGCTTTTCACTAATGCCGATAGCCGTTAATGGAAGCTTGCCAAATGGTTCCCCTCATCAAGAACTAATTCTGTAATACAGTTTTATACCTAAAATAAGTCTCGTTATACTAAACTCTTTCCCTCATTTTCAACTCGACAGGTTTTCAACTCGACAGATTTGCAACTCAATAGATTTTCAAGTCGTCAGATTTTCAAGTCGTCAGATTTTCAAGTCGTCGTTAAATGTACAGTTGATTACATAATTGACGACCAATGTTTAAATTGATAAGATTTTCCGGTTTGCACTATTATTTTACTTTACTTAACTTCATTCATTACTAACGTTATTTTTTTAAAAGCAATCGTAAGACAAGACCAAGATTCTCAAATAAACTCTGTAAGATAACAGAGAAAATTAAATTTGATCGCGATTCGCGTTCAATAGTTCCGTATAATATGTTATTATAACACCGCTCTCTATGGAACGCTCTTCGAAGACATCACTGGCTATTGAAAGGAAATGATTTCGAAACTGTATAAGAAAATCGCAATCCTGGACAAAGAATTTTAGTGAACAATGCTATAGGTGAAAATCTCTAGATCCACGCTGGAATTATCGATAATAACACTGTGGAACCGTAACGTAATAGAAATATATTGATATTGGTTCATTTGAACATCTATATTTTATTTGTTTAGTGTTACGATTCGGTGTGCCTACAGTAAACAGATATTAGCGTCACGGTTTTCCCGTTATTTAAAAGTAGGTAATGAAATAAAAATAATAAACTGCAGTTTGGTAAATAAAGACAATTGTGTACTGAACTATATTATTTTTATTATACCATCGCATGAGATGAATTCACTGCTTACTTGTTATGTAAACATAGTGTAACGACGCGATCATACCGCTACATAATACAATCGACGAATGACGAAGAAATGCAGGATCAGCGAATAGTACAATATTTAAACATTACGCAGACGTGACGTCGCACTACGTCAAGCTAACATCAAGGCAAAAATGTATGGAGACACTCACGACATTGAAATTTCTAAGCGCTTCGCATAAATACAAATTCTAACATCGAGGAGCACAGACATCTAGCTCGGCGCAGGTACCTTTTTTTATACTGAAGAAAAATGCATTTACGCACTTTCCCTCCCAAAGGTGAGCGAGAGGGGGGTATGTGGGACTCGCCAGGAGGGGACCGCAACATTCAACGTTACGGCTCCCTCCACGACTGCCTGCCGTGATGGCCGAGATCCCACCCAGCCGAGTGGCTCGGTGGGATCTCGGGAGGAGGGAATACCCACTAAAATACTTCAGTACCTGCCCACTCGCCGCCGTCTGGCCATGTACCCTTTTCGCTGAATATATGGTGCAGAGATCCTGCCTCAACACATAACAAACCATTACATTATTACTGTACTTACAATTGGTTTTAGTATTCAACAAGCCTACATTTCACATTTATTTTTTTACTATACCTACCTAATCATTGAGAACAAGCGACTGTATAAATAATTTAATACAATGAAATAAATTGAAATAATTACTTTTCTTTTTAATTTAAATAATACAATCAAGCTGCCAACGAAACGGCAGATCAAATTTGACACTTACAGTAAGAGTTCAAAAGTGACAAAATAAAGAATTTTGGTTTAAAATACTGAAAAATAAACTTAAAAAGCTAACACAGTAAAGAGGTGTGCAATGGTACATAAACACAAATAATCTTATGTCTTGACTTGACTAAAAAAATATATTAAATATTAGGTCCTTACCTATGAAATTGATGTTTTGTATGGAGATTTTTTAACAAATTGCATTTTCTAGCATTTTCATAATTTATTTAACAACCGTAAACGCTATTGTAACAAAACTTTTATGTACAAATGTTGGAATATTATGCTAACTTAGGCAACATAACTTAAGCGAAAAAACTAAGTTTCGGCTAAGTTACAACTGATAAAGTGGTCATTTTCGCTAACAAAAGCTTTTTAAAAAAAAGAAAAACCTCCTTCAAAAAACCTAAAAACAAAAACTGCTTCAAAATAAAATACCTCTAAAAAGCAAGAAATAATATTTAAATTATTATTTACGCATATCAATATTAATAAAACATATCTATTGAAGTCGGGTCATCTTTTCTTTTTCTTTTAATTTCTAAAAGCCCCACCCGACTTCATTAGACGTGTTTTATTAATATTGATATGATTAATAAAACACGTCTCTTTCAAGATATTTTTTTAATGCTAAGAAAACAAAATTAATAGACTTTAATTATACCGATAGCTGACGGCTATGGTCATAATTTGATGTAATATCCAGCAACTGATTAATATTTTACATCACAGAAGTTACGAGATTCTCTGTGTGTGAGAAAAAAACACCAACTTCATAGGTAAGGACCCAATTTATGTTTAGACCATTCCATATGAGTATCAATCAACGTCAATCTAAAGAAAACGAAACGTTCATGAAATTCAAAAAGATATATTTTATTTACACAATTCAGACCAAATTTAGATCCCTAAAATATTAAAGCAAAAAGTTTTGCTCTCAAGGTAGACGAGGTCAGGCAAGAATAATCTTCTTGTTAGGGATGGTTCTTGAGGTCGGCTTAGACTAAGCTCCCCGATGCGTTTAAATGACATTATAAACTTTTAAGAGGGTATTTTTTAAAGATAATTAGGGTTCCGTACCAAAATGGTAAAAAGGAACCCATATGGTGCGACTCAGTCTGTCTATCTGTCACAGCTGTATATCTCGAGAACTACTAATGCTATCAACTTGAAATTTGGAATAGTTTTAGATGACAATTGCTCAACTATTTTGCAAATAAGCGAGAAATAAAAATATTTATATATTTTTTTTTCAACAGGGATTGAAAGGGTGTCTTAATAATTCGAAATGAGGCTACTAGGGCATATGGAGTATCATATGAAAGAACGCTGCTTGCACATTCTCAAACATATTTTTTTTATTTTTTTTAGGCCGCATAGTTAGACTTTTATCTCCGAAGTTTGACCCCTAGCCGGACCGAGCGTTGCTTAACAAACGTGATTGAGTACGATCAGTCTGACAAGCTCCGCTATGAGCGCTTCATTCAATATAATTTTCTTTAATCTATTTAAAAAAAAGAAACTTCTTTACCTCATAGCGGATATTCCCGTCGGTATTATAATTTCAATTCCAGAAGCAACCCATTTTTCATTGTTGAGCAATTTAAAGAAAGCTCGATACAGTAACAGTCATTATGTTAAGGTACCTACATAATTTTATTTGAAGATTGCACATTACTGTTTTGCCAAAGCTCTTTCAATTTTATTCATTAAACAACAAGTTTCGTAAAAAAATGTTTGAGGTGTATTCTTTCAAAGTACACAAAATCACAACGAATCTGCTGATACTGGCCAAAAAGGATAAATAATATCGATCGGATCAGCCTGTCTATTTGTAAAGGTACATTTTTCGGTCCCAGATAGACCGAAGACTTAACCTGATTGGGACAAATTGTCTACCCAAAGCTGTGGGTAAAAGAAAAGGCCCATTAGATACACGCCTTATCACATGAAACCTCACGAGAAATGCGGATAAACCACAGCCTCCTACGATATCACACAATACATGGCAAGGCGCCAACTAACTTAACCTAAGATTCTTTGGATAACGAGATTATTATTCTTTGGCAATTTTATCATTATGAGCACACTGATTCCCTAGAGTTAAAACTTCATTAATATACTGTAAAAATGAAGTTTATACCACGGTTTAGTGTTTCTACATTTTACAATTTACACACAACACCTATAGAATATTTAATTTTCATTTTGTTTCTTTTTTTTGGGCCATTTTTATCTGGACAATTGAAAATTGCTTGTGATTTAATTATATGTTTTTGATTTAATAAAACACTAAAAACCTACCTGTATTTTTTGACTGGTGGCGATGTCTACTAGTGAATAATAATTAATTAATTTCCCACGGCCTGTTTATTTTAATATTAATATTACGTCACGGCACAGAGGTCAATAATATTAAAAATATAAATATTTTTCCACTAAGTTTTTCCACACTGTTCAAGACTTTAAATCCATTATTTTATCACGATTATGTCATTGCAAACAACACGGCTTACTAATTTCGGATTCCTAAAACCTCGATGCCGTTGCCAAATACCTAGGTCACTTTAAAATGTCACTGTAAAATGTCACTACAAGCCTATTACATAAAAAAATAGCGATAAGCTGACGATCTTCGTCCCACCCCGTGATACTATTAACTATCGAATAAGGTTAAAGATCAAGTAAATTGCTCGTCGAATTGCATCCGATTATCGTGATTATTTTTATGTAATAGGCCTGCTAAACTTCCAAATACGAGTTATGTAAACAACCTTTCAAATCGAGAGGAATATGGTGATCGCTAAGTTTGAAGAATTCTCCATTGCAGTCGAAAAGCAAACTCATTATTATCATTTTCCACTCAACAAAGTTCTCATTCTAATTAAAACAATAGGAGGCAGATGGTATCAAGAAAATTATCCAAAATCCTCACAAAAGGTTTGTAAAGGAAACTGAGGCATTCCAAATGCGAATTAGAAATTTCATGGTCGAATTGATGTCTCAATTGAACGTCCCGGAATCCGACCGGTAATATTCTAATTTTCTTGGCTCGGATTTCAATTCGAAAACTTTTGAGATTTATTTTGCTGGATTCCAAGATTCACTCGAACATGATTTAAAACCTCACTGTGGACAAGTATTTCACTATTCGATTTGAAAATGCAAGTTTTCGCTTCTAACAAAAACAAAACAAACCCGACCCGTGTAAATATATAAATAATAACAATCCTTTAGGATACAGCGTTTTGTTATAGATATAGTATTCTGTTTCCATCATAAAAAAATCAAAACTTTTCTAGACTTTCCTGTGTATTTTCTCATAACCTAATTTTCCTAATTTTTTGCAAAGTTACTTTCTATTTTTAGCAACAGCGCAACTAGAAGTTTGCGAGACGAACGGCAGAAAAAGGACAGAAAAGAAATTTTGAAAATGTTATGACATAAAGTAAGCTCTCCTATTTGAGAGCTAGCTGGTATTTTAACTGTATTGCTTTCTTTACACTACAAAACCGAACTTATAACGAGGCTTACAAAACACAAAAGAAAAACTAACCAGGAGTGGTTTAACTTTCTAACACCACCAAACGGAAGAATGTTCGCTCATTAAACAAGCAGCCTCGAACAACAAACTAGCTCTTGCCATTGCCATCCCACTTCTGAACATGTTAGAGCAAGTACAAACTGCTTTCCGCAAATTAACCAGTCCGATCCAACTTTAAATGACTTCGCTGTTATTGTAAACCGCCTCTCGAATATTTGAAACTATGTGTGGTAAAACGAAACGCAACAAGTTCGGAGTTTGCTTAATGTTAAAAGTAGGTGCTAATTTAGACTTAATTTGGTGCTTTTAGGGAGCATATTCCTTTGACATTAAATATATTATTTTGCGGTATTAGTATCTCCTCACATTGATGAAATAACTCCGGCTTACAGCGAAATTGAAAATACAAGAAAATCCAACGATGCTTTTAGGGTTTCGTTAGCTAGCCGGTCTGAGCCTTCGCCAGGAAGGACTCGGGTTCAATCTCGTCTGTAAGTTCAGACAAACGTTTAACACCACTACTACTTTCGAGAAATACTCATACTTTCGAAAAATATAAAATGTAAATGTTACAAATGACACGTCATTTTCGTTAATGCCATACACTACATTTATATTTTCGTAACATTGTCATTTTCATATTTTCCATTCTGACTTAGGTACAGTTTTTAGTACTGTTGCTGTTTTTTATATTACAGTTGATTTTACCGTAGTCTACACGTGTCGCTTTTCTGTCATATTTTTTACATTACCCGATGCATATATCTACTGTTTCCAGGATATCTATTCTCATTGTATAATATTTCTACATACAATTCATATGGGACCGTCTCTTCAAAACCGCCCACGCAGGTGTGTGCCTGGAATTCGTAAATAATCACGTTTGAGACATTAATAGATTTTTAGGGGAGACTTTCTTATATGAAAGGCTGCGGTAACTGGTCTCAAAAATGGTTTGAAAGGAATATAACACAAATGTAGGTATCCCTATGAATTATGTCAAAATTTTTCTTCTTCTTTTTTTGTTTTGGCAATCTACTTTCCTCTTGGAAGTAATTTTTGCCAGTGTCAAGTGTTAAATAGTTCAGTGGTAGATATTGTTTAATTTTTCATTAGAATGCGGGTGCATCGCATTCCAATGCTATGATATACATATACATTTCATTATGACATAATAATATGAAGTACAGTAGATTTTTTTGTATTCACAATGCTATTTATATGTATGAATAAGTATGTATATACTGCTCAAAAGGAAAAAGGCCACTTTATGGTTTTCCATATAACCGAGCTAATTTCTCTAGATTAACAATTATATTTAAAAAAAAATCAATCTGATTTTATTTACTTCTTGAAAGTTGTAATATCAACTTGCGGACTTTATTGTCAAATTTGCTGTATAATTTCTCCTATTCGCCGTGTGTCCGTTTGAATAGAGAGAAATTGGAGTTTCATACAAAAATACGCAAAATTTATCATTTTTCGCTATGAAACGCATCATCCATAAGAATATGTGGGCCAGTCCGTTATGGAAAATCGTAATTAATATTTACTAAGATCATAAACAAACACTGCTGACACAATTTCAAATTAAAGATACATTATGTTTAATCTGCCCTTTTCATATGAATATTCAGCTTGATATAAACTTACAGGAATAATAAAAATACAACATTTGTGAGTCAAAATGTGTAGATATTTTTTTATTTTTCTTGATAAACCACCACAATGGGCGTTACAAAGTTGGTTTGAACAAAATTAAATACCTATCAAGAATAGAATAAAATCAAGAAATAATATTGAAGTCGGGTGGGGGGAGAAGAACTCCTTCTTTAATTCTAAAGGCCCCATCCGTCTTCATTAGACGTGTTTTATTATATTGATATGCGTAACTAATAATGTTTATATCATTTCTTCATTTTTAGAATGATTTAATTTTAAAGCTGTTTTTGTTTTCAGGTTTTTTGAAGAAGGTTTTGCTTTTGTTTTTAAAAAGCTTTTTACTTTCAACTTTGTACGCGTTTAAATATTGTTTAACTTCATATAATATTTGCAATGGTACAACGCCAATAACTCAATTTTCAAATTCACGCTATTTGTTTTTATGAAGTTCCGTTGTGCCTTCGTACTTCGTAGTCCAAGTCTAGTCCAAAACGTCGCAAACCATAGCTCGGTTTGTTTTGGATTGTCATAAACCTACCAATATCTCAATCACTATACATATCCTATTTGACTTTGAGGAGTTCCCTTGGGCATCTACGAAGTCCAAGATCCAATACCAATGAAGTTAAAATGTGACCACTCTTGAGATATACCTTTTCGAAGAAAAAAAATCATCTAAATCGTTTCATAAACAAAGAAGTTATGCCTGAAAATCCGTAAAAACTCATGCAATGGTAAGCTAAATAATTGTAATTATTAGGATTATGAAAAAACTACTGGTTAGATCTCTGCATTTTATTTTATAGGACCACACATAAACTACGTTATTTCAGATAAAAAATAAAATAATTGAAAGCGGTTTACAACTGGTGAAGTCATGTTAAAACATACATAAAAAACGTACCTTCGACTTGATAACCTTCTCCTTTTTTTGAAGTCGGTTACAAATAATATGCAAACAAAGGATTAACAATAATACCCTCACATTCTATTCAACTTGTATTTTATACGACTGTACCGAGCTGGGCTACACGTAATAGCAATATGCGGTCGCTTGTAAAATACTCTGTATAGCCTACATAGTTTATGCATGATAAAGTTTAAGAGCGTGGAGGGCCGCTGTAGCTCGCTGCATGTTGACTGTTGAAAGTTCCCAATGGAGCGTCAGAGCTATTCGCTATTACCACAGACTATGTGTGATACGAGACTGCTAACTACATAATATTAATAATTTGTGGAGATTAAATGAATATGAATATGAATATGAATATAATTTGAAAACCTTTGAATTGCGAAATTTCCAACAAGGTACGTTTAATAAAAGGTTGTGAACAACACACTAGACAGGGACAACTTGGGCAGATATAATAAACAAGGTATTTGGAAATGAAAAAAAAAATGAAAAAAATATTTATTGCAACAATCACAATTTACAGATAAATATAGCCCTGACTTATGAAATAAGTAGAAAATTCTAAATAGCCTTAGAAAGTCGAATATGGTAGATAGGGACCATCAAACTGAATAACTTTTACTTCGGGACCTAATTTGAAATCGCGAAATACCATAATATTAATAATTTAAATATTAAATGTATGACACAGCTAATTTTTTTTTCAGCATTTTTAGCTCTACTCACTGTGTTTTTCGTGTGGTGCAATTTTTCGAGCGCGATGTTCCAAAGGTTTTAGATCGCTGATTGTACCTGTAACATTTTAATTTTTTTGTTGTCCATCTGCAATTTTCAGTCTGTGACCCACAATGCACTAGCTAGTGCAACTTCATGAGCATTCCAGGCTGTTTTCACAAGCGGCTGCCAATCGCAACCACGTGATATATTGAATTTCACTGCTCTTAAAATTAAATACGTTCTCATTCAAATACAATATAAGATATTGAGCGGAGTAAATATTTATAATACGATTTAAATGTACTTAACTTAATTAATACACCTATATATTGATGATGATATCATGATTTGATGATTGATGAGGATAAGGCACATTTTCTTTATCAAAAAAAATCACTGAAATTTTGAATTTAGAAGGTAGACCGAAAAGATATCCAAAGAGGCTGTAGCGTGTCGGTAACATTGATATTTTACGAGTATTTCTAAAGCGCAGAACTTAGTTCTTGTTTTCCGTTCAGCCATTTGGGTACACTGAGAAGGTAACTGAAAAGAAAAACCTAATAACCTCTGGTGTTAAGGACAGATTATGTACAGACGAGTTGAATAATATGTACGCACCTTTGACAGTTAATAATAATAACAATAATAATAACCTTTATTTCTCACCATAATCTTAAAAGTTACATAATGATAAGTTTGGAATGCAAGAGTTTGTTACTTGTACAGTTTGAAAAACTTATCTAATTTTAATTTATCAACCCTCCACCCCACAAAGGGTCTAGAAAATACAAGTTGTTTTAAGAACATACAAATATAAATTGTACATTAAAATTTTAAAAAAGTCAACATCTGTCAAAAGTGCTAACGTATTTATGAACTCGACTGTACAATTGTTTCTTTGATTACAATATTCTTTCTATAAGCTTTGGTTTCTTTTGCTTCTTTTAAATACCAATGTCACGTTAGTTGAGTTATTTTATTATAAGTAAAGGATGATAAAAATGTACTTGGTTTTTCATTTATACGCGACTTTACGTAACACAGTTACACAGGATACAATATAATAATGCGACACGCAATTACCAGTTCGACCAAAACTAACGGATTCTAGAGTTGGATTGGAAGTTCTCGTGACTCGACGCTGAATTCACGATGAGATTCAAACTTCGTATTGCTAGTTTTGGTATGTAGTGAAGTTAACAAAGTTTAGTGACATTATGACAATTCATACATTATATCTCTATCCTTACTAATAGTATAAATGCGAAAGTCCGTTTGTTTGTTTGTTACGCCTTCACGTCTTAACTACTGAACCGATCATCATAAAATTTTGCATACACGTTGTCAGGGAAGGACATAGGGCACCTTTCATCCCGAAAAAAATAATTGTTACCGAGGAATATCAAAAAAACTTTCTATGCAGACGAAGTCGCGGGCGGTCGCTAGTATAGTATATGGAAGTGGCGCCGATAAAAAAATCACATCCACATATACTACAATTACCACTAAATTATAATTAATGGTGTGAATAGATTGTTGCTAACAAACAACGTTGCAAAACCTTAAGCACCCCATAAAAATAGTGCTCACCCTTAATGTGACATTCGCGCAAAACAGGAGTAGCATAATTAGGTGGGATAAACAAAAAATATTTATGGGGTTCGTTGACTCTTGTATGTGGGTCACAGGCTCGATGTGGCACTATGCCAAAAGAGAATCGATGACAGATAAAATTTGTGCACATGCTTTTGTCGTACTCTGTGTAAATGGGTTTTTTGTAAACTGAAAGTGCGATCGGAATTTCTCCTTTAAAATGGGAGATGATGCAGGTTTGAAATTCCGACAATTATACTGAAGTGTAATAGAGTTTGGTTGTGAAACCTTACACGGGGGGTCGCGGTTCGAAGAATAAAATAAATTCAGTGGGAAGGTCGGACCGATGTCATTCGAATAACCCTAGTTGTATTTTTCTTACTTGTAAAGAGGTAGCGTATTCGAAAAGGTTGAAAAACACAGATTTATAGTAAAAAACATTACTTTCTATTGTTTTAATAGAATTATTATTATCATTACTATCTATCGTTATGATTGACTGACATCCTGAAAATAGGAACTACAACAGAAAATGGTACAAAATCTTGACAAAACCGTAATTTAATAAAGTATAAAAATGTATGTGGCCTTTTCACTTTCTACATTCATTCAGTTTTGTAGATTTTATACGCAACTCAATTCAAATTCTGCTTGTGACTAAATATAAAACTAAAACTAAATATACATATTTGATTATACAAGCAAGACTTTATAACATAATACCTGATTCTGATTTTCAAACTTCTTAAGTTCTGACAGATCGTTTCCGTGCAGAAAGCAGTGTGCTTACGTTTAATTAAACTTTAAGCTCAAAGTATTTAAAGCAATACTAACTTTGAAATCAAGCCACGTAAGCTTCGCTTAGTTGATTAAAATTGACATTAAATTACACAGCACAAAATGTGAATAAAATACTGCAATTTTGGAAAAAAGCTGACTTTGGCAGCTTCTCATGCCTTTGTTTTTTATTTAATATTTTTTTCAAACAAAAAACACAGTCTTTGTCACATAATAAGTTCAGAACAAAAATACCCCACACGTTCGGGAAAAAAAATTTTACGCCCCCCTTCACTTTATAGTACTTTAAATAAGTACTTTTTTATACTTTACCTGGCTTATGCAAATATAAAGACTGTAGCTCCAATGGTTTAGCTGCTAGAGCTGTGATGTGACAGACGTCGGACGGACAGAAGGACTCATGAGTGACAGCAATAGGGCTTCGTTGGCCCCCTCAGGTTCGGAACCCTAAAAAGGTATTCATCACGACGTTAATTACGTAAGGTAGTATCCACAAGCTTAACAAAGAAAGATGAACATAAATTCGTTCTTTTATATTCTTTCTATTTTTCGCATTAAAATTACGACTGGAGTAACTGAAGTAATTTAATTTGAGGCCCAGCAAAGTAAGAAAGTTTGTGAGGTTTATCAACTCGAATATTCCTGAGCTAAATTAATCCTTTCCGCTCATTTAGTAAGGAAGAAAAATAAAAGGATTTCCAACCAACAGAACGAAAAGGGAAAACTGACACCGATCTCAAAATTAATAGCTGTAGTAATTTACCTTTCTGCGACGTTTGAGTTCATTTAGTTAACAAAGAAATTGTCCTTGCTATTTGTAAATTTTTCAGATTTTCAGCCACCAGAAAATCTTGGAGCGAGACTAGGCAATTTGGACAACATCTCTCCCTTAAATTATTCACGTTATAGCTGTCCGCAAGCCTTCCACGGATTAAATTTTCAGATAAAACCGAAACAGAGGCGTTTTATAAGTTGTACTTGTTAAGATGGCCTGTATTCCCTTTATTAGCCATAATGACATCATTAAACAAATAATATACAACGTGTTGCAAAAAAAATATAACGCCGAATATGATATATAGAGACCATCAAACTGAAACACTTTTACTATGGGACCAACTCTGAAATCGGCAAAACAAATCAGCTGTTTCATACATTTTGATATTTTCGTTATGAATTTTTATATTTTTTTGTAACACCCTATATAATTTAAAAATAAAATTCCCAGGTAAGGAAAAACCAGTTTCGTAAAATACTTGTCAAATAGATAATACCTACGTAGAGATAAGACCGCCAATCCGCCTCTCGTATTACGCACACTAAAATAATGTGCATGTGCACGCCTAACAACATTCATAGCAAAACGGTCTTCGTAAGATAGATGAACTATAATCGACATCGACATCAGCCATTTTTAATGTCCTTGGGCAACGGCCTTCCTAATAGGTAGATAAAAAGGATGAACCATAACCCACCACGCAGGCCCCAATGCGGATTGGTGGGTGTTAATGCCTGCAAATGCACCCGGGACCAACGGCTTAACTTGCCTTCCGAAGCACGGAGGAGCTCAAGATAATACATTTTTGGTTACCCATCCCATGACGACCCTTTGCGAAAGTTGCTTAGCCTCTGCAAAGCCAGGCGCTAAACCTCTGCGCCACCGAGCTAATACTGTGTTAATAATATTCAATCATTAATCTTATGATTAGGTATTTTGCAAGAAAAAAATGTACAATAATAACTGTTATAATACTTAATAGAGAGGAGACTATAAAAAATGTATTATAATTAAATGTGATAGGAATTTCCTAACACATTTTTTTAATTCGGTCCACACGTTAATATTTAAAATTACTTTTAAAGCTATTAAATTGTGTAGTTGTACGATATTGCCACGAACTTTGTGCCCAAAACAAACGTGCTAAAGTTCCGTATACGTTTCCTGAATATTTTAGAGGAAGATAGATATAATTCACTGTTCCTCCTTGTTCCTTCTGGTGATTTATAACATATCTTTGTTCCAGCAGTCCCGACATTCTCACCGAATGAACGACTATCAATTATTGGTTGCCAAGCAGAAATTTTATTAAAATTATTTTATTACGCTCCTACATTCCCCCTGCGAGATTCTATTGGCAAAAATGTAAAATTGTATACACCACACCGATGGCTCTAGTTTTGTATTACAACAAACCCACGAAAAAACAAAATAAGAGATCAAGGGAGCGATTCTGTAATCAAACTCGCATTTCACTTCGAACCTCACTTCACTTCGCGAGAATTTGTTATTGGAAATTAGCTGAATAAGCTGCTTTACCGATTGCAAAAGGTTTTAGGTAGCTACCACAGTTATCTAAAGTCTTTTGTGATGAAAAAACAGCCTATCATTATCATTTGAGATAATAATAATAATAAGTAATTTATTTGAGACAAAAAAGTAGTCCATATTGTGTTAGTAACAATGAGTCTTAAATATAACGATAGGCTGTTTTAGGCTATGATTTGAAACTCCCGCGCAGTGAAGTGAGGTTAGGGTTTGGTTACAGAATCGACAGGAAGCTCTCCTTTGTTAGACTTGAATTTTTTGATCAATGTAACGTTTTTAATTAGGCAAATGAACAAAGTAAAGTACAATAAATATGGACTCTCGCACTTTATTTTATTACTGTACAGTTCTCGCTATATCGACGACCTCCGTGGTTGAGTGGTTTGTACGCCGGTTTTTTTCCTATATTAGCTCAGCCTCCTGATTATGTTACTATGTTGCTAACAATTCTCGATTGAAACTGCAGTTACATTGCTGCTTTAAGTGAGATAGTAGTCACATTGGTTCTTACTAAAGCAGCAATGTAACTGCGATTTCTGTCAGAGTTGATTGCAACAAAGTTACATAAGCAGGGGGCAGGTCTGGGTGTGTTTCATAACACAAGTGCTTTAGTCACTTTGGAATCGGAGTAATGTATGTGATGTTGTCAAATATTTATATATTTAATATTTATTTATTCATACTTATAACATAATTTCCACGAATCCAAAGCGTAAAATCTTCTTTGATCTACAAATATTTTTTTCCAAAATTTTCAGTATTGTAAATGTTATATTAATAAATACTGAACTGAAATTAAAATTCTTATCATAATTAGGTACAACTCCGCTTCCCTGCTCGTATTAAAATTTCTTAAGTGGAAATTTCTTGGAGCTCTCGGCTCTCTCGTCTCTAATTAATAGCTTATAAAGGTACTTATCGGTAGAAATTTCCTCATTTAACTATAACACAACTCTCAATATTAACGTAGGTACCTAGTATTTAAAAAAACGCTTCAATTAATTTACCCATCTTTTAGAAAACTTATTTTAATGAAATAGTTGTAGGTATCGGGAGTTGTATTAGTTAAACGACCGTTAGATCAAGATTACTTTATTACTAACTTAATACATTAGTGAACGCTATATACAACGTTTTACAAAAGTACCCCTAATGCCGAATATGGTAGATAGGGACCATCAAACTGAACAACTTTTACTATGGGACCAACTTTGAAATCGCGAAAAAAAAAATCAGCTGTTTCATACAAAAAATAATTACGAAAATATCAAAATGCATGAAACAGCTGATTATTTTTCGCGATTTTAGAGTACCCCTAAGGGTGCTTTTGTAACACTTTGTATATACTCACTAGCGGACCCGACAGACGTTGTCCTGTCTTAACTATGAATATTGACTAATTAATTAATAATATGAATATTACTAAATAGAGAGAGAATATGATCTGGTGTGAGTCGTATTTTCTAGTAGGTATATTTAGAATAGTAAAAGTACTATATAGGTATAAAAACAAAAATTATGATCATTAATTTCAGTAGAATTTAAAAGTTAAACATATACCCTCACATCTCAATTAGTTCTGCTCAAACTTTTTTTTTTAGTTGTATGTAAAACAACATGAAGAATCAGAGTTATAAATAAAACTTAAGTGCACATAGGTTATAACAATAAACTTACAAATAAATAATTGAATTAAATAAAACACGACGAACTTTGTTTAGTTCTTTTCGTTTCCTTGGAACGGAATTACTTTAAAAAACTCGAATAAGAATTATTTATAAAATGGAGAATAGTGCAATCAGAGATAAAGAACTTGATTAAATAATCTATTTAGTCAAGTATCATTGTCATAAGTTATAATGCCAAGACGCAAAATATCTCATTTCTCATCTCAAAAAAAAAATTGTTTAAGTCGATATCGGAAGCGTATTTCATCGAAACGAAATGGATTTGTTTTTGAGACCATCGCACTCCAAACTTAGCAATCCCAGAGCCGTAAGACAAAATCCACTTAGCAAAAATTGATTTCAAACGTTAGAATGGCAAATTAATTTATTCGCTCGCTGTTATCTTTACGACGGAAAATTTATTTTATGTTTGTAAGGATTCGGGGACGTCTCTGGATGGATTTATTCGAGGTTTATTATCCATAAAGTGAGGTTTAACAGGATCCTCTGTGTGCTTACTTTGATGTCAGTTACGTGATAGATGATAGATATATATACCTATGCCTTTCTAATGAGGGTTGTATACGGATATACATACGATTATTACCTCGAGACTGTCCGTTTATTCCCGATGTCCTCCACTATTTGTCCACCACTGGTGGACATCGAGAAAAAAGTTGCAATGTCCACCAGTGGGGGACAGCGCTACTGAAATCTTCCCGTTGGGCCCTACTGGTGGACACTGAGAAGAAATGTGTTGCTCTGTCCCTCAGTGGTGGACATCGAAACCAAAAAAGTTCCGTTGTCCCCCACTATTATATTTGTGTTCATGAATACAAACATTTTAAGTAAATCTAATACTGTCTTGTTACGAAAGAAACAAACACTGTTAAAGCTACTCGCTTTACAACTTTATATTTCCTGAAATGCTAGAGATTTCGGTACCCTTAGCACGAAAATCTATCGAGAAAAAAACGCGAGTAAAAGTATTCGATAGAGCAACTATCTATGGGAAATTAGATTTCGCTTTTCGGCGCTAGATGACGCTGTACAAATATGCCACACAAAATTACACTATCGAATGTTTTTCGCGCGTTATTTTTTCCGATAGCTGTTCGTGCCAAGGGTACTGACCTCAAACCGAAGGGTCTAAATGCCGATAATAATATTCTATCTATTATTCCTCTCGGTTCAGGTGTTCATCGAGCCCTTATGTTTGCAAAGGGAATTTCCGGAGGTCACATAACCATAATAGGGTATTTGAGAACCAAATAGTTCGGTGTAGATAATATTAATTGATGAATACAGACATAGATATCAGAATTTGATAAATTCGACAAGTTATTGGTTAATTGGTGTTACAACAAACTTAGAGACAAGTGTTAGGGAAATAATTAAATCTAACATGTACGCTCTTGCGGGTTATAATAAGTAAGTAAGTCTTCACTGGCAACACACACTGGTTATGGACTTTTGTCTTGAGACACTGAGGATAAGTCGGACACAAAGATTTTTTTTAAATACAATAGTAACTATATTATTATCTATACGGAAAGCAACTATAAAACCATCAGCCATTTTTCCCCACTGCTGGGGCACAGGCCTTCCTTATGGGTGGATAAGGGAGGATGGGCCATGATCCACCACGCGGGCCCAATGCGGATTGGTGGGTGCTAACGATTGCAAATGCAGCCGGGAAAAACGGCTTAACGTGCCTTACGAAGCATAGAGGAGCCCGAAATAGTAAATTTTTTGGTCAATCTATCCCTTGCGAAAGTTGCTTAACCTCCGCAATCGATGGGCCAGGCTCTATACCGCACTGCGCTACCGAGCTTCTCATAATTTAAAATGTTGCAAGTATTTTCCTGTAGGTAACCAATAAAATTACTACTATGCGTAATTATACCAATTTCGAAATCCAATTAAATCTTTTTATGTTTGCATCCCAATTTGGTTTAGCTGTTGACGTCGTGCAGCGTCGTCCGGGTTAGGGTTGCCAGATGGTCGGGATTCGTCGGAATTGTCCCTACATTTTGCATGATATTCAGAGTCCCGAAAAAATACAAAATATCCCGACAAATACCAACAAAACTAAAATTTCAAATTACACACTAATTAAACAATCATTAAACGAGTGTATATTAGAATAAGTTATTAATGATCTCATAATTTGCAAAAAAGTGTTTCTTTGTGATTATCATAATTTGTATAACAAAAAGTAATTTATATTATTTCGTAACATTTATTTGTCCCGACCATAATTCCAAAATCCCGACTTTTTGAAATTTTGCCTAGACATTTTAGTCTTCCCATCTGGCAACCCTATCCGGGGCAAGTATTCGAATATGCAAGCCAATTAGAGGAACAATTGAGCGACAACGACGACCAAAACGGGAGCATCGATACTCTACAATTTTACGGAAAACGAAGCCGACTCGATTTCTGTCGGGATAAAATGAAAGGAATAACTCGTAGAGTATCATACGAATGCGAGTAGTTACAAACGGGGGAAGCTTTCTGTGGCCGATACTGGCCTTCTTTGTATTTTTTATAATATTCAAATGTATTTTCGATATTTATCTTTTTGTTTTATGTTTTGTCATTGTCATTAAAAAATTGTGCTTTTCAACGTTGATTTTATTACTCAACTACGTTATGTGGTGTCAGATATTTAAAATGCCCCAAGAAGCAAATTACGTACCGGAAAGTGTAGTAGTGTATGTAAGAAAAGCAGTTAAGATTGTCGGCTACCATACAGGCACGCGTCCTCACGGTGGAGGCCCAGCTCCTCCGTCGCCTAACGAAACTAAAACCAAAGACTTTTATGTGTATACTACACTAGACAGGCTGTACAGTACCGAAAATCTCATTAAGTTACGGTGCATGCACCGCAACTCCTTTAGTCTATTGCGAGGGACCAATAGAAACAGTTGATGCGCCGCGAAGGTTGGTTGTGACACAGTTTTAATTTTGAACAGCTCGTCTATGCAATTGAAGTCATTGCCTAGAACGTTCTAATGCCGAGACTGAGCACCGAGCTCACGTGTCAAAGAACAGCGGCTCATCAGGATACAAGATTGGTTAGATAGCGACACCGTCTGAAGTGGACAAGAATAAATAACAGAACTTTTGCCTTCCGCTCCTCGGTCTAACCGTTAGACCAAGGAGCGGAGGGTGACGCACTCACCCACCGACAGCGCGATGGTGGAGTCGCCTTTAGACATCGTTCCGTCTGAGGGAGATATCATCCGAAATCGTCTGACGGGCCAATTACAACCTAATGCCATTTCACAAACCTGTACCACCGCTTTGCTTTATAACCCAAATGTATTTCAATCTTGTCCAACTGCGAGTGCTTTTATCCCCGCTTATTTCAGTTTGCGCCCCAAGGCGGACCCTTCTTTACCGCTGCGTCTGCTCCACGACAAAGAAGGCTAATATCGGCAATACTTTACCTTGATTTTAAAAGATTGTTATTCGATTAGGCTTAAAAAGATTAATGCGAAGGAATTAATTCATTCTAAATGTTCCATTGTGAGGGTTTTTACGACAGCAATCAATTGATTTAGCTTACAGGTAAACCTTGTTGTTGAAGAAAGTGTCGCAACAAATATTTTTGATCAAATTATTAAAATAAATAAATATTGGAAAACATCACATACATTGCTCCGATTCCAAAGTAAATAGCTAAAGCACTTGTGTTATGAAAATCAAAGACAACGGTAGCATCACAAACACCCAAACCTGAACCAATATAGAAAAAACAGTTTTCTAAATTGACCCAACCGGGGATCGAACCCGGGACCTCAGAGATGGTGACACCTTGAAACCCGGTGTACAGAGCCACTCGACAACGGATATAAATGTTACGCCTCGGCCACGACATCATCGCGCGCGTCCTGCGTCTTGCGTCTCGGCAACCACTGCGCGCAGTCTCGACGTCTCTGTCGTCGCGTCGTCGCGACCGCGCAGTGATTGCTGAGATGGAAGACGCAGGACGCGCGCGATGATGTCATTATAATTTTCAAAATAATTGTTTTTACCTCTTCATGCTGGACCAGATGTTGTGTGATATAATAGTTCAAAGAACAATGTTTTCAGTTAAGCACTTGCTCGTCACCAATTTAAATTACTTATCTAAATGTGATGTGAACTTCAAACTCAAGCCATGAGGCAAACTCCTATCCAAGAAATAATGTCTGACATTATACACTCCTGGGGCTCTATCAGCTAAAAACATTGAAGTTCATGTTAACTGTGTTTTGACAGATGTATGTGATACATTGCTACTTCGTCTTGGCACAAATAACAACTTAACAAAGAAAAATAGCAATGTATCACATACATCTGTCAAAACACAGTTAACATGAACTTCAATGTTTTTAACTGATACCGCCGCTGTTACGTATATTTTCATTTAAATGAAAACATTTTACGGACAAGTTTACTACAGTACTTTCGAGCTTTGTTTTATGTATAGTTAGTTGGCTTAATAGTCAATTTATCCATTTTCAAGACACTCACAACAACAGCCTCAATCTTAAGCCGTCTTTTGTTTATATGGTCCTTCTGCACTTACTTTGCTATTACTCGATATGACACAGATTCTGATCTCGGCTTAATTATTGTGAAAGGGTTGGGTCTAGTTGAGACAAAGGCCATAAAGCGGCACTTTGTGGACTTCAGCCTTCAGGAAAGTCAACATTACACGACAACAATGGGCCTTTTGATTAAGTCCGTTGTTCATGATTATTAGGGTTACAATAAATAAATACAACGTGTTTTTTTATATCCCATAACTCTAGGGTATTAATGAGACCATGAAATAAAATCGAATGGCATAGGTAATTAAACATTTTTTTTTCATTTTCATTTTTCATACAAAATAATTCAATAAAGTTAAGACTACTTATGCAAAACACCTTTATGGAAATAGGGCAACGTTGCATTTCCCTACCTCTAAATATGAATTAAGTCATCAATGAAAATCTTAGTAATAGTATTTGTTTATAGCTTCAGGAAATTTAAGTTGAAGGCCTCTATCGAAAACAAATTTCACAAAAAAGTCGTAAGGGATCTCATGTCACATACCACAACCGTTTTGACACTGATACTTTATTACAAACCTACGCGCAACACAATTTTACATCTTTAATTCATGTCATTTCGCGTATTTGTCATTTCGCGTATCTGTCATTTTGCGTATGTCAGTTCGCGTATGTGTCATTTCGCGCATGTGCCATTTCGCGCATGTGTCATTTTGCGTAATCAAAATGTGTCATAACGCGTAAAATTGTGTCAATAAAAGCTAAACGTCATCTTTACGTTTAGTGATTATTGATAGTGAAAAAGTATGTGTACCTACGCAAAAATAAATGTTTGTGACTCATATACAAGGTGTTACAAAAATACCCCTAATGCCGAATATGGTATATAGGGACCATCAAACTGAACAACTTTTACTACGGGGCTAACTCTGAAATCGCGAAAAAAAATCAGCTGTTTCATACATTTTGATATTTTCGATTTTAATCTTTGTATGAAACAGCTGTTTTTTTTCGCGATTTCAGAGTTGATCAGTTTGATGGTCCCTATATACCATATTTGGCATTAGGGGTATTTTTGTAACACCTTGTATAGCGCTTCAAACGTATATAAAGTTGGCCATTGGAGTAGAGGGGCTGAGCTTTAATAACGAATTGTTTTCTATTCTGTATAGCTTTGTTTAACTTGCGAAACATTTTCTTCGTTGGCTTTCACGAAAACAAACAGCGAGTACTGAATATAAATATTTTAATGAGTCAACGAAAACTTCAAAATGCTTCGCATAATTGTAACTTCGAAATCACCACAAGGAATAACAGCATTTTGTGACTATATTTAAAAACTGACTATTCAACCACGGCTTGAGTATGTAAACATGATTATTCCTAAAATAAAAATGATTTGATTCATAAGTTTGTTATTTATTTATTTAAGATATTTGGATTGACAACAGCTTAAAACTACTAAAGTTAAGTACTACATAAAATTTACTAAGAGTAAAGCCAAAAAACGTCACCCTCTAATTACTAGAAAAGCATTAACAAAATTGCTAATAACAAAATTTTAAAATTATAAGTAAAAAGTTACCTCGTAATAGTAATACAAGGTGTTACAAAAATACCCCTAATGCCGAATATGGTAGATAGGGACCATCAAACTGAACAACTTTTACTATGGGACCAACTCTGAAATCGCGAAAAAAATCAGCTGTTTCATACAAAAATAAAATCAAAAATATCAAAATGTATGAAACAGCTGATTTTTTTCTCGCGATTTCAGAGTTGGCCCCATAGTAAAAGTTGTTCGGTTTGATGGTCCCTATATACCATATTCGGCATTAGGGGTATTTTTGTAACACCTTGTATAGCAAAAGTCGAACGATAGAGATATTTGGATGAATCCCTAATGTTTTTTTTTATAAAAAGGTAAGGTTTGTAATTTATTCTATAGCGCTCTATGTAGTATTGGCACATTTACCAGCTTTAATACCAGATTCGAATAGACTGTCATAATTATGTTTATGACAATTTAAATAATATTCAACATCATAGTTTTAAACTCACTACTGCCCAACACTCATTTTCCGTAATTAAAATCAAAATCAATCACAATATTATTTTTTTAAATAAGCTCACATGATAAGCATTTTTAATCGTCAATTCTTTTATGACATTTACCCATTATGACATCTTTTAACTGACCAGAAAATGGCGCAAAAAACTTATTAGTTTTATCAGAAGGAATGATATTTGCAAATATGCATATCTTTTCTATACATAAGTTAAGACCAATCAACATAGATTAATAAATAAAATAAAATATAACAAAGTATCATCCAAATATGTATGAATGGTCAAACTGATAACTATTCTGAGGCGTCCACATAAATATTGAAATATGTCTTTTAGTACATACAGCCTAGCCTCTGCGAATGTATTCACATTATTTTACAGCCAATAGGGTGGGAACTTTGGGAAATATATGGCGGTGAATTAAAAGGTTTTCAGTGTTCACAACGACGAGTTTGATCCATATAAAGCGTTTTATTACAAACCTGTTTCAGTTTTCAGCTTTTCAGCAGAGTAAAGATTGTCCCTTAACGGGAATTTAGGTGACAATTTAAAGTCTTATTCGTAAAGCAAACTCGCATCATGACCAATTTGGTCGCATTAAGCTTCAATCAGATTACAAAATATTTCATTTTCATTATATTTATCTGTCCCCTTAGCACGAACGTCTATCAAGAAAAAAATGCGCGTAAAAGTACTCGATATAATAATTATCTATGAAAAATTTAATTTCGCTTTTCGCCGATAGATGGCACTGTACAAATTTCCCATACAAAATTACTCTATCGAATGTTTTTGCGCGTGTTATTTTTCTCGATAGCTGTTTGTGCTAAGGGTACTGACAAATACCTAATAGTAGTACAAGGTTGGTCATAACTTTTAAATCCTTAACAACCGCGTGGCATGCTACGTTTTTCAATATACTTATTTGCGAGAAAACATTATAGGTACCTTCTGAAATAAAATAGAAAAACTGACGGTGGTGGCGTGCGGTAAAATTTACTTTCCGCACGCTGTACTAAACCATAAACAAAATCGCACGGCGTGCGGTAAAATCAACTTACCGCACGCTGTACGTCATCGAAAACACACATTTTCGAGCGGGTCTGTTTTTTTGGCATTCGTGTAAAAACAAGAACTTAGTCTAAAGTGTTAAACAATGATACTTTTATCGCAAACAAAGGAATTTCTTCCACACAACCTGCGGTATGAAGAAATTATCAGAGGATGAGTTGAGTGAGTACATTAGATGAAAATTATTTACTATCAAAAATACCGAGCGATAATTTTCCTTTCACCTAAAACCGCAGTGCACATTGCTCAAACACGCAGGATGCGTTCCGATCATGCGATCCGATCTCAGATCGCTGCGATCTATGCGTTATATAGGATCGGAACGCAACTAGTGCGGAAGGGATAAAAGAACTCTAACATAGATCGCAGTGATCTGCGGACCGGATCGCATAACCGGAACGCATCTTGTGTGTTTGAGCTCTTACCCCGTGTCCAATGTCCACGCACAACGGCTGACCTCCGGAATATCTGGAACGTGTTGTGTCGAAGATCGTTTTGTAAACCAAATACCAAGAACTTATTGCAGTCAAATTAGCAACACCACATCTCTAAGCTATAGGCAGAAGGTGTATAATCCAATGGAAATCTCTTTCGGGAGTAACAAATGAAATTTGTAAATTTTCTTTATGTCGTGCAAAGGGATTCAATGTCATCTTCCTTATGTTTGAAGGGACTGCCGTAAGGTAAAATAATATTGCTCGGATAAATGAAACGTTTTCGTGATGTTTTGCGAAGAAGTTCAGCATGTTGACTTCGAGTATTAAATTGCGAACTTTCCTGTCCGCGAACATTTGCTGAATTGCTTTATCAGGTAGTTAAAAATTTTTGAATAAATCATCAACCAAACATCTGTATTTTTTTTCGAACTCAATATATTGCACGAATATGGCTCGCACTTGGCCAGTTTTGAATTATTCGATATCTTTATATTTTTACTCTACCAAAACTACAGAATATTTTTTTATAAAACTTTCATAACTGTTTAAGGGTTGTTCCCAAGAGTCCTAATATTCTGTTGTCTGAATATGGCCTTTGAAATTGGTAACTCATATCTGTGCCGCTTAACGCCTTTTGTTCAAACAAAGCACCCTTAACCCTAGGCTGAATAAGCCAACAACTGAATTTGAAGGCAACACACAATAGATAACAAATTACACTTGGCGATTATTTGAAAGGGCAGTTAGAGGGCGATTATGTTGCCATTTAAACGAAAAAATCAGAAAGAGGTCTCAAGCGGGCAGCGGCTTTTCCCGCGTGGTCGTTGTTGGTCGTGTCATCTCAATACTTATTATTGAAAAAGTAAGGATCTTTAAAAGCATCTTATTTAAGATTGATCGACGTCTCTGTGTGCGGCTGTAGATATCTAAGGATCTGTAGCGGCGCAATCATACCGCTACATAAGCAAATCGACGAATGACGAAGAAATGCAGGATCAGCGAAAAGTACAATACGTACGAGTAAACATTACGCAGATGTGACGTCGCACTCACACTACGTCAGGCTAACATAAAGGCAAAAATGTATGGAGACTTGACTCACGATATCGAAGTTTTCTAAGCGCTTCGTATAAATACAAAATCCAACATCGAACAGTTGGACCGCGGTCCCCGCACAGCACAGACACCTAGCTCGGCGGAAGTACTTCCCTTTTCGCTGAATACATGGTGAGGAGATCCCGCCTCAACAGATAAAATGAAATAAATAAATACATATTGTTTTCAGGGTTGGGAGTAAAAAACAGTGTGTAAACAGACACCGAACCTTCGTTACACAAATGAGGTTTAACTTTACACGTTGGCTAATTAACTACGTGCTAATTAGCCGCTTTGTGCGGAAGGGAAGCGCTGAAAACTGTGACGTCACCCATTTATCAGACCTTTCCTGTCACAAACACATCCGCTCCAAAGTTGGAATAAAGTTTTTATAAAAGTCGTTTAATACTAGTTGCTCTGTGAGCTGTTCGGCCATTTTGATGAATTTCGATTTCATTTCGATAAGTTCCCCTCTGTGTCAAAAAACGTATACCCCTCCACAATAATCCTTTTCTTGAGTACATGGTAGGGCCCCGTGCCATTAGCCTCGTGCCGCGTGAATAATGTAATAAACAAGGATTTATTGCTGCAAGTATGGCCGGCGACATTTAGCCATATTTTTATACGTGTTGCTCAAAGGAGAATCGTGACATTAATTTTGTACACAAAATCCCCTTTGTATTTAAAGCGAAGTTTGAAAAAAATTGAGATAAAAAAAAAAATTGCTGCAAATCGGTAAAATGTATAGGTCGCATTTCTCAACCGATTCTCGTGAAGTGAGCAGTATCTATAATTAGGTATATCGATTTCAAAATGCTGAAAGTTTTCAAAATGGCGGCTATATGGGGGAAAATCATATTTTGGTATAAATATTTTTTTTTAAATATTACAAACGCGAGGTCTTTATCTCTACAGAGCCACTAGTAAAAATTTCATATAGGTAAAATCTTGCCTTTTCAAACCGCCAGCACAGCAATCTGTAGTCCGGATGGGCCACCTTTTACAGCCGGTGGCTAATATGCCATTTAGCACCTCGTTAACACCCACCTCTGCTCAAAAGGCCCTGAATACATTTGGATGGTAACCCATTTCTGACATTAACATTTGTCACATTTTGTACATACATCAGCAACGTAACAAAATAATTGTTTGGCAGATTCGAACTTTTAAATAATACCTATAATATGATCAGTACCCTTAGCATGAACAGCTATCGAACATTTTTTTTTTATATAGCTATCGAAAAATATAACGCGTGTAAAAACATTCGATAGAGTAATTTTGTATGAGAAATTTGTTCAGCGTCATGCATCTACCGCGTGCCGAAAAGCGAAATGAAATTTTTCACAGATCTATCTATCGATCTATCGAGTACTTTTACGCGCATTTTTTACAACTACACTTCACGTACAAGTACGCTTAGCACGAACAGCTATCGTAAAAAAAAACGCGCGTCGCTTTTCGGCGCTAGATGGCGTTATACAAATTTCCTATACAAAATCACTGAATCGAATGTTTTACGCGCGTTATTTTTTTCGATAGGTTCGTGCTAAGGGTACCTGTAGTAAATCGGGTAACTCAGTAAAATTTAGTAGAATAAAGAAACTCGCATACATACTAACATACATAAACCCTGAAACAATGAGTTTCGACAGTCGTGTATAAATATTTTGTCTCTATTTGTAGCGTATCTAAAAATAAATATATACCTAGACAATGTTTGAGATTGGGAATAAACTAAATTACTTGAGTACGCAGTTCGTACGGCGAAGATAAATTCGAACATCTAGGAAACTACTCGCATAAAAATTGTATCCTGCTAAAAGCGAAGTTTTATACGTGTGGCAGTGAGGCGGGAGGGGAGGGACGGACTATCCAGATGACATGTATTGGACGTAGCCAATGCTTTTACTTTTGGAAAAATAAGGAAACAGAATGTGAACATTTTAAATAAAACTACGGAACTACGAAACTACGGAATCCTCACTCTGTTATTATTCGAGAAACGATGTCATAAACTGTTATTATATTCCTATTATTATGTTATAGGATTATAATGGCTTTATAAAAACATTGCTTATTGTAGTAACAAAACTCGCAAAACTTGAACTAGCATATCTTTTAGTAGCGTGGCAGGCAACACATTAGAAATTTTAAAAAGATTCCCAATAAATGGAAAAAGTTGAAGATTTTACAGACATCGAAAGTTGGAAGACACAATGCCATAGATAGGATTGTTTGTGAAGAAATAAACAACTTTTAAAAAGAAAAAATATTTTCAAAATATCAATAAAGATCGAATTTCGCATTTTCATCTTCATTATTCTTTCTTCTATTTACCGTCGCAGCTGACATCTTTATGTACGCTCAATAGAAACCATTTAACGTACATTTCCTTTTGGTCGACAGACTCTAGTTAACTGCGCTGTTAATAAACTGGGATCGCAAATTGTTCCGGTCTGTGAATTATTCAACGAACTAACTTTGCTCTACAACTTGAGCAGTACAACAATCCGATGGGCTCAGGTAAAGGCCGGATATTAACTTAACTATCTGTAGCCTTAGCACGAACAGCTATCGAAAGAAATAACGCGCGTAAAAACATTCGATAGAGTAATTTTGGATGGCATATTTTTTACAGCGCCATCTAGCGCCGAAAAAGCAAAATCAAATTTCCCATAGAGAATTACTCTATTGAGTACTTTTTTCTCGATAGATATTCGCCTTAGCCGGTACGGCCCCTTTGCAACCTTAACCTCAAGGTCGGTCATGGGATGGGTGACCAAAAGTTTATTATCTCGGAGAAGCTCTCCGTGCTTCGGAAGGTACGTTAAGCCGCTGGTCCGGACTGCATTTGCAGTCATTAACACTCACCAATCCGCATTGGGCCCGCGTCACCACGCGGATGGGCCATAACCCACCCATGAGGAAGGCCTATACCCAGCATTGGGGAGAATAGAAATTGCCAATGGTCTATGGTCTTAGTTCAAAACATAACCTTTATTTTCTGTTAATCACATTTAGTCAGAAAACAGATCAGGACCCGTAACACGAACATCTATCGAAAAAAACGCGCGTAAAAACATTCGATAAAGTAATTTTGTATGAGAAATTTGTACAGCGCCATCTACCGCTGAAAAGCATAATGAAATTTTCCATATAATAATAATTACTCTATAGAGTACTTTAACGAGCGTTTTTTTATAGATGTTCGTACTACACTGTACTCCTAGCATGAACGTCTATCGAGAAAAAAAACGCGTGTGAAATTACTCGATAGCGTAATTGTCTATGAAAAATTAATCTCGCTTTTCGGCGGTAGATTACAGTGTACAAATTTTCCATACAAAATTACACTATCGAATGTTCTAATACGCGCGTTACTTTTTTGTCCGTGCTACGGGTACAGGCATTGAAAATACCGCGTCTCCCGAGTGTAAATAATTGTGATTTATCAACAGACTGGTGATTTGTCATGTATTAAAATACAAATACACATACTCAAACCCGCTACGATTTCCAACGCAATATTAAATCCTTTTCGGGTTGTCATATTTACTTTTAATTTCCCTGATGCTGTTTACTTTAACCGACTTTCGGTGCGAACGTGAGTTACGGCATCAGCGCGAGTACTTTACAAATATGGCTCGTATCACAAAATAATGTAACGAGGAATTAAATCATTTTGGTTAAAATAATAAATTAAATGGAACTCCAAATTATCATCCATTGGCAACTGCGGACGTAATCATAAACTCGTAATCATCAAAAAACGCTGCCGTCCGTTTTCTCTGTCTTTTCTGACCCGTCTTGGTACTCTAGAATAGTAGTTTGTTACACAAGGGACGTAAGCAAGCTATTACAGAACAAGTTCCAATTTGGCGCCCGAGCACAGCTCGCAAAGGGCGGCAATGGATCGAGTGCACCCGAGATGTTCAGACTATATAGTTCGAGGGTGTAATAGCTACTTACAACCGAGGTAAGCATTCTACTTTACATCATTCATGCGAGGAAAATAAAATTAATTAAAATAAACTAATAGAATTGAATTAGAGGGAAAAAATATATTTTCATTGCTTTTTTTTTCAGTAAAAAGTTTCGTCATTTTATAAGAAAAAAGATTGGTTCACCAAGAAGTTTTACATAGCTCGAATGGTAAAGTGTAATTTACAATTAAAGCATTCACCCTATGCTTGAATTGTAAAGTGATTTGAAAATGGCACGTTCTATCTAAACAACGCACTGTGTTGCACATGCCAACTTACACAGCCTCTTACCATGGGTACTAGTAAATCCTAGTTACCGAGAAGAAAGATGTAAAATTATTTTACTATGCTGGATCTCAAATGGCTAAAGACAAACATAATATCCATTCGAGTATAAATATCATATACTTAGTTGTAATATTGCAACATACTAGTAGATTTAACCCTTCAACGCCCGGAAAATTAAATACAATAGATATTCCATTGTTAACCGGCCGCTCGGGCGTTGATGAATGAATTTGATTCTGAAACTCATTCAAACCACGTGCTCACTCGCTTCTCGCATTCTAAATTGCAGTTGGCAGTAACATGCATGTGCAGTTTATTATGTGCATCAAGTGATTTAGTTTATTTCATGCTACAACTATATTTGGCAAGCAAGTGGAGTACATTCTAATAATAATATTGTTGTTTAATAGGTACCACTGATTCTCTAATCTCTCTTTATCGCCAGTATATCGTCCGAGCCAAGTGTCGTGTGTCTGGGGATCAGTTATACCTCTATAACTCAACATCTTAAACTGACACACACACACACACACACACACACTATTAGTTGTATATCACTATTTGGGAAGTAAAAACAGTTGTTTCCAATAATGGCATTTTGAATTTATGTTATTTCATTACTAGAACCAGTTAAGCTAAGTAAGGCTAAAATAATTAAAATAGTCTTTTATTTACAACTAGTGGACCCTGAGAACTTTGTATCACGTACAATTTATATGATTATCAATTTTACCTCGAGGATTTTAAAATATACTCTGTACACGAATTTTGTAAATAATTTCCTAACAGAATACTCGTCAAGACGAATCAAACGAGGCCAAACTCGATGGGGTTGTATGGTTTCAATATTGAGTTCCTGTGGCCTTCTTCCGAATTCATCATCAGACCCTGGACCTCGTTTCCCGTCAGAGTCCTTGTTTTATTTATTTTATTTTATTTCATATTCATAGGTAAATACGATTCTGTCAAGACGATTCTAACGAGCCCAAACTCGATGAAGTTGTATGGTTTTATTACAGAGTTCCTGTGGCCGTCTTTCGGTTCCAACATCAGATCAGCTCAATGACACCATAATATTGCATTGCCTTCTAGTTCTGACCTATGTTCAAAGTTTTAAGTCTCTAGCTCATCGGGAAGATAGTATAAGATCGTTTGCTAAATTTGTGGACAAACAACCTAATAAAAACGTGTTAAAAAGGATTTACATACCTAACTCCAGTCCTACATTTCAGCAGCGGCAACCTAGAATGTAACCAATTTGTAAACAGTAGGTAGGAACAAGAGTAGGTGGAAACAAGAGAAGGTTCATTCCTGGGTGAAATATTCGCATAACTGCCCGCGTGCAACGCGCTTTCCCGGAGTTTGTTACAAATTGGGACAAGCTGCGGACGGATGCATGTTTCATATTTACGGTTTCATTTGATATTTTTGGTCTTAACATCTAGTTTCAGTATACAGCAAATATCAAGTTAAACATTCGCAAAATTTCATTTTCTTTATAGTTACCATACTTAGCCGACGCTGGAAAGTACTTTTCCCATGTCATCTGTAACCTTAGCACGAACACCTATAGAGAGAAAAAACGCGCGTAAAAGTACTCGATAGAGTAATTATCTACTCGACCTCCTTGGTCGAGTGGCTTTGTACACCGGTTTTCAAGGTGTCGCCATCTCTGAGGTCCCGGGTTCGATCCCCGGTTGGGTCAATTTAGAAAACGAACTTTTCTATATTGGCTCAGGTCTGGGTGTTTGTGATACCACCGTTGTCTGCGATTTCCATAACACAAGTGCTTTAGCTACTTACTTTGGAATCGGAGCAATGTATGTGATGTTGTCAAATATTTATTTATTTATTTATTTATATTGAAAATTGGACCTTTGTCAAATATTTATTTATTTATTTTCATTTTGCTTTTGGACGGTAGATGGCGCTGTATAAATTTCCCATACAAAATTCTCTATCGAATATTTTTACGTGCGTTATTTTTTTCGATAGCTGTCCGTGCTAAGGGTATCGATAGACTACAACTACTAAGGAGGGAAAAAAGTCCTTTATATCGGCGATTAATGCAGACAAATGACGACTAGCACTGCAGTAGCCAGTACCGCACTTTCAGTAGTGAATAATTAGGTACCTGCGCCTGCGAGGTAGCGGTGGGGGGACGCCTCTCTGCCCCCCACCTTTTTGTTGCCCTGTCAACACTGCCGTAATAGTAATTAATTTTACACCATGCAATGACCGTTTCTCTTTGATGTACACAGAACACACTTGAGTGTCTAAGACCTTACAGCCTTACAACCTTACAACGACCGAGTTGACCCACTATAGAATTCATAAGTCTATGGTTAAAGTGTCCTTTTGCCTTCAGTGCACTCATTAATCTTTCATTCAGTCGCTGTCTCCACTGTTTCAAGAAGTATGAGCCACGCTTTTGGATGATATTACCATTAATAACAGCCAAGCGGCTTACGTAAGCCGTGACGCTTAAAACTGAGGCCAAAGATAATAATCTTGCCATCTTTAAGGTTTCCATACATATCTGGCGCCATAGAAACCCTTACCCTATAACTATGTGTTTGATAGCCACGCTCAATATAATATGTAAAAAAAATTGGGAAATTGAAAACCTTACATAGGTATTTCTAGGAATCTTGATAATGCGTATTACAGGAGAGTGCCGTTGTTATAATTCTAAGAGCGATACTAAAAACTATCAGAATAATTATTTTCACTTTTCTAAATGTATTTGGATCTTTTATAGTTTCAAAATGCTTCATACTCTTCAGGAACAGTCCAGTAAATTCGCATACAATGTCACAGGCTACCTAAAATGTTATAAACTATACCTATTCAAATTAGAATAGTAATTTAAAAAATATTAAAAACATGACTGTCCTACCAAAAACGAACAAAAAAGTCAAGTTAAATAACAAATTTCATTGCAGGTGGAACCATTTTTAACCGACTTCAAAAAAAGGAGGAGGTTCTATGTTCGTCTGTTTATTTGGTTTTTTTTTGTATGTCCACCGATTACTCGAAAACGGCTGAACCGATTGACATGATTCAAACGCCACTTTATCAGGTTGGTTTCCAAGTTGGTCCCATTTTTTGAAAATTTTAAATCGGTTCAGTACTTTTCGAGTAATCCTGAAAATACTGTAATTTTTTAGGTAACTTTAGCACGAGTTTTAACGGATCTTCAGACATAACTTCTTTGTTTATAAACCGATTTAGATTATTCTTGTTAGAAAGGGGATACTTTAAGGGTGTTTCATTAAAATTTCCTGCACATTGGACCTTGGACTTTTTAACACAGACATACATATTAACTTTTTTTCAATCTATAGCCAGTGTCACTCGGAGTGATGTGAGGATTATAACGATACCCCACACATCCAAATCTGTTCAGGCATTTAGAAGTTATGATGGAATAAATAAATTCACATACATACATACAAACATACATGAGCCCTGAACACAATACACTCTTCAATTTTGGGCAGTCGTGTAAATACATCAATTTCTAAGCGATGACTCGTTTAGATATTGATGTATTTACACGACTTCATCTTGTTCGTGACTGTACATCATCTTGTTCTCGACTGTACATCAGTCTGCTTTTAGCCCAATCCCAAGGGGCTGCGGAAGTGTTCGTCCGTCAAAGGTCTCACTGATAAAAGGTCCGGAACGGGGAAATTGGCGCAAAATACACTTTACGAGCCGCTCCGATACCTGGCGGAAATGTGTAGAGATGCCTTTACTTGTACAGACTTAAACACGATACAAAATAACTGGATATTTGTATACGAAATAGCAGGTATGTGGCGTTATTTTGTATTTTATCAAATAAACTTATAACTGCATTAATCAAACAATATTTAAGCAATGATTTATTTATTTAATAGTCTATTTAAATGTAATAATTTATCTAATTCAATTTAATTTTAATTAAAAAGACAGTACTTACCTACTTGCAAGCCACGTCACATTTTTTGCAGCGCATTTTCGAAACCGTCAGTCGCCTTTTTACTGTTTAAAACAGAATAAGGATGATCCGCTATTTCCGTATACAAAAAGGGCCCATAATTGCCTAACAACTTCGAGCACAATTTAAAATTGTTAAGACCCTTCAACTTCAGGCTGGTGACGTGAACGTCCAAGACCTTCCAAAACATGATTAATGGGACACCCGAGCACCGCCAAAATGGCCAGCGTAAACAGTGCCCGGTATACTTCCTATTCTCGGATGTAGCGGTTTTAAGCCTTGGTCAAAGCACAGAGCTAAGCGGAAAGCGTGTTGCAATAGTTACCTAATTAGGGTTCCGTACCAAAATGGTAAAAAAGAACCCTTATGGTGCGACTCAATCTGTAAGTCTGTCTGTCACAGGAGGATATCTCGAGAACTACTAATTCTATCAACTTGAGCAACATTTTTTCTCAAACATTTTTTTAAGGCCTCATAGTTTTCCTCGTGCGCGAGTCCGACTCGCTCTTGACCGTTTTTTATACAACAATGAATGGCATCGCTGAATACTTATGCTATAAAATACTTACTAACTTTTGTGCATATTTATGAGAACTTTTTAAGGTACTTACTCATGATAACGATACTAATTCTCTCGGTCATTTAATTAGACAGTTAAATCGCCCTCGCTTTGCATCACTAATGTGAACGCCTCCTTAGGGCAGCGGCGCGCGGCGGCAGCGTGTATTCGCGCCCCTCGTTTCTTTGTACGAAGACCGATGTCGCCGATCCATCAGAGGGTCATCCATCGTGTTTTTCGTCAGATTAATAAGTGTCTCCGAATTTCGGAAGATACATTATTAAGTGCTTTGACTACCGACCAGTCTCTTGTAAATTGCAAATAAATACATGACACTAAAATATACTCGGTAGCTCAGAGCATTGGACGGGATATCCAAAGGTCGCGGGTTCGATTCCCGTCCGAGAACATGATCTGGTGCGAGTCGTATTTTTTCTAGTATATTATTTAGTATTACTAAAATATTAATTCAAGCTGATTATTATTTTACTTTATGCAGGTGCACACTTTATGTAGGTGTTACAGCTAATCAAACGATTTGTCTTTAGTATAATTTAATTAAAATCTGGAATAAAAGATCTTTTCCGCAGAAATACAAGATTTATCTTATAATATGCTATAAAATTCCTTGCACATACTTAATTAAAATCCAGTGCCTAGTTTCACAACTGAATTTTGTGAGTTGAAAACTATCTCTAGACTGAAAACATAGCATCAAGAACTTTTAGAATAGTTCGACATCACGGGAAAGCTTCTAAAGTCTCTATCATAAGTGTCTCTTGAACACTTATGAATGTGATAAGTGTTCAAAAGACACTTATGATATATTAAGTAGTTACATGTATAAAATAATTCTGTAAAATCATATTTTTAAACGTAGTAAATCGTGACGCACTTTTTCGAGCTTTTCACATACATAAATTCCTATCTACCGGAAAAGTTACTGAGGAAATACTCCAACAATCTAACTAGCAGAATTTACGAAGATGTTTCGACTTATAATCCCAAGGAATTTATTTCAAAGCAGTACAACACCTTGGGGCTTTCGCACTAAGGGTCTCTAATCCCAGCTTACAGCGACCGGCAAAGTGGCTCCGGAATAATTCCGCAAACTCCACCGCTCCGGCTAATGTCTGAAATAGCACCTTCTAACACGCCGCCGCGGGGTTCTAGTACATTCGGACTTTACATCTGCATAACGGTAGTTTAATCCTTATATTAGTGCAGCTTCGTCCAGTGGTTAAGACGCCGTAGTCTGCACACTAGCGCCGCCATTGTAAAAAAATCGCTTAAATAAAGACGAAATTGTGAATTATCTCTCTGTAGTGCACTCCGTAGAAGCTTTGTGCTTCTTTTTATCGCTTATACAATATTTTCTACCCTGTCGTTTAGTTTAATGGAGATTTTTTGCGATAAGTGGCCACTTTTAACAATGGCGGCGCTAGTGTGCAGACTATGCAGCCTTAAGTTGTAGTTAAACTTCTTCGCGAGGATTATTTAATATTATAGGTGAGTTCGTACGAGACATACTTATTTTTACACGTGATGATAAAGCAAAAGCAAAAGTCAAACAATCTTAAGATATTTTTAAATTTTGAGATTTAAGCATTCACAATGCTATTTTTATAAAATACTAAATAATATACTAGAAAAAATAGGACTCGCACCAGATCATGTTCTCGGACGGGAATCGAACCCGCGATCTTTGGATATCCGGTCCCATGCTCTGACCGCTGAGCTACCGAGTCACTCAGTATATTATTTAGTAATCTTAAGATATTCATATTTGAATAAAGATTAGAGAAAACATAAAATTTAAGCACTTTTGCGCTATTATTGTTGCTATTACAGCTAAGCTTTCGAGTCTCCGGAGTGTATTACCCTGTTTTTTTGTCTGTTTAAAGTTTCTACCTAGCAAATTTTCCTTATTATTCTCTATTTTTGCCAATAGTTAAATTGACTGAAATACGCCTTGCATTACAATATTTTTTTATAACTATTTACTAAAAACTTGTCTCAATTTCTTTTCGAAAATAACTCACAAGCACTGAAAAAGCAAACCAATTCGTAATCTAGTATACTATTAAGTGATTAGTAATAAATCAATCAAGCCTAGCCGTCCATTAATCTGTCTAGCACGCCACTGCTCAAATGGAACTACCTACTTAGATCAAAATCCAATCCAGAACTACTGGCGATATGTCGATAACTAGTCTTCGATTTCAATAAGGACTCAGTCGCGAGTTTCATTATAACCCGTTTAAAAAATATTTTTATTTGTATTAAAAACAGCAAAGTGACAACCCTAGACGCAAATGTCTATTTGTTTTTGATAATCAATCCGGTCTAGGGTTTGATTATCAAAAACACAATTTAGGTCCGACTATACAGTTTATCATGAAAAGAAAAGAAAAAATTCGGTTTTCAGGGTTTCTTATAATAATTTTCGGGGGTCGAATGCTTTGGTACCCCATCCAACATATTCGGCTTTAGAGGTTTTTTTGTAAAACGTTGTATAAATAAGTATTTAAAGTTTATCATTAGAATTTCTATTACATTTTTTCAGAAGAGTAATATAAAATTGTTTATAGAAGCTTTTCGCTAGCATATTATACTCTTATTAATAATAGATAATCTATATCAGGGGTGCAACGCAAGATAACAACATTTGAAAATATAAGAATAAACTTTATTTAAAAAAAATTATTGATTAAAATGTCGCTCAAATTAAGTCTCGCTCAATAGTTTAGAAATTCCTCAATAGATGGCGCTGTACCTTTCTGAGTCTTGCTATGGTTTTCTTTCACCGCAATAGTAAAGACCAATGCATGATTTCAACATGTACCACAAACATCCAGACCTGACGAACGCTAGGCGTTCGGTAGAGTTTTTGAACGGTTGTTGAGGGTAACTCTTCATAGCCGATTAAATAAAATTGAAATCTTATAATATTTATAAAATATAACATCATCCATCCATTCCAAATTCCGAATATAAGGTAAAGGTAGGTAACATACTATATTATATGTATAAATGGAATTGGGACTTAGGGGGGAGGGAGTTTGAAAACATAAAATACCGAAGTTTCAATATATAATTATGATAATTCACGAAAATTATGAACAAAGTTACTTAGCATGCAAACAGCAATTGCGTTGCGCGCCATCTGTTGGAAATTGGAGGAGGAAATGTAATGTAACGCATTTACGCCAACAGTTTCACCACAGAATACATAATGCCTCACACAAATTACTTTTACTATCATGTATTCTGTTCTTTAACCAAAATACATACCTACAGAATTTAAGACAGTAACAAAATGTAATTTCTAGTTCTTGCATTTTATTTTCCACACTATTGCAAGTGCATAGATCGGATTTACCTGACTCTGTACCCGTAGCACGAGCAACTAACTATCGGGAAAAAATACGTATAAAAGTACTCAATGGAGTCATTATCTGTGGAAAAATTCATTTCACTTTTCGGCGGTAGATGGGGCTGTACAAATTTCCCATACGAAATTACTCTGTCTAATGTTTTTACGTGCGTTATTTTTTTTCGATAGCTATTCATGCTACAAGTACTGAAGTTCTGTTGTACATTGTTAATTTGATCGCATTGTACCTCAGTCACTGTTAGCCGATAAGAGCCGCTCGGGCTGGGAAGGAAAAAACTATACAACGTGTTACAAAAATACCCCTAATGCCGTATATGGTATATAGGGACCATCAAACTGAACAACTTTTACTATGGGACCAACTCTGAAATTACGAAAAAAAATCAGCTGTTTCTTACATTTTGATATTTTTTTGATTTTTTTTTATTAGTCAATTAATTTTGTATGAAACAGCTGATTTGTTTTTGGCGATTTCAAAGTTGGTCCCATTGTAAAAGTTGTTCAGTTTGATGGTCCCTATCTACCATATTCGGCATTAGGGGTATTTTTGTAACACGTTGTATACTTTATATGATACTTAGTTATTACTTAGCATGTTTTGAATAAATGAAAACCATGTTATAATACACATTTTACAAAACCATTTCAAATGTACAAATATTCATCTTTATACCACCAACTTGGTGTTGCAACATACCTCCTACACGAAGCTTACTCTTTCGATAACTTAAAATCTTTGGAACATTTGCGTAGCAAAGGATTCTTTGGCTTGTTACATACTAAAATATTCGTTGCTATTTCTCACCGCAAGCCCGAGGTTACATAAACAACTTGTAAAAGCTTTAAATATATATGAGCCTGAAAACTCTGGCAGAAATGTTTACTTTGCCCAAGACAAAGCTTCCACTTTATATAGCTTTAAAGAAACCCTAGGGATTAAAACCTCTTGTCCTTCCAATACATTGATTTCTCTTCATAAGGCCTTGATATTAATTTTGTGTAATCTCAACTTTTTGTTTTGTTGACTATTTTTTAATACGAATTGATTACGATAAGTTAATGTTACAGTATTTAATTTTTTTAGTCACTACTTACTTTTTGAGTGTTTGCGCACTACATAGTCAGTACTTAAACTTAGCAAAAAGAAATAAGAGCACAAATTTTCGGAAAACTGAAAACTAAAACCACGGATTGAAATAATATGTAGAGTCCACGTTTATAGTTCAGAAACACTTGAAGTTTTCGCACATAAAGCTCTCAACTGCAGCCATGTTTAATATGTCAATTACAGTGAGATACATCCCGAAGTTATACCTAGCACTTTCCACGTTATGAAGTGCTCGCCGGCACACTAGACTTTGTACTGAAGAAGCATTATTGCATTTCTCATAAAAGGGGAGATCTCAAACTGAAACGCTTTCTAAATCTTTACAGATTTCATGAAGATCGCATCATTTTGAAATTTCATTTAAAGTGGTTCTTTACTAAAACTTTAGGGGCTGACATGAGCCAACTAGCGCCGCCAGTTGATTTTATTTTATTTATTCTAAATAAGCCCAATTTCCTAAAAAAGGAATCAGTCAAAGTCTTGTGAATGACGTCTGATGTTTATTGAATAACTTTACAACATTACAAAATGCGTGCAATAGTTTAAAAACGGGTTTGAACCAACAGTGGCCACTTTTAACAAAATCGCGTTTTAAACTGTTGGAATACCTTTTCAAACTGTGTAAAATTATTCAATAAATATTAGACGTTATTAACAAAACCTTGACTGATTCCTTTTTTAAGAAATTGGGCTTATTTAGAATAAATAAAATAAAATCGACTGGCGGCGCTAGTTGGATCATGTCAACCTCTTAACCCAACCGAACAATCAAATTATTTTAAATAGGTTATGTATTTTTAACAGTATTAAATTGATACACCAACTATCAGACAGCCAAGGCCCTATTTAATAACGTGGTAATTAGTCAATTGTCATGACAGTTTGGTTTACGTTGCGGTGTAGATATGAGTAGTTTGTTCTATTTTCAAATTGATTGACGCAATGGATGTAAAATTGACACAGGTGACGAATTGTCACGTTTATTAAATAGGGCCCTGAAATTAAAAAGTCGGAGAATGTTGTGGAAAGAAAATCTCGGTAAAAACATACTTACCGAGAATTTTCTGAATGCTAAAATCTTTTGAATAAACATTTTCCAGAACCGGAAAGCAATCCGAACGTCAGTACGATATAATAGTAAAATGCTTTCTGACTTTAATGAACGCCTTAAAATTATTCGCTTCCTTCAAGCTGCTTGGCTAGAGACTTCATTAAAATATTATGAACTAGGTATTTGCTTTTGAAATTCCTAACTGTTTGCTTTATCGAACTTTCGAAATGCTTTTCTTATTCCCATTTTTACGATGTTCATTAAGAGCGCACACTAGCGCCGCCATTGGAAAAAATCATATTGCTTAAATAAAGACGAAATTGTGATAATTCACCCTGGAGTGCACTTCGAAGAAGCTTTGTAGTACTTTTTATCGCTTAAACAATATTTTATAGCCTGTCGTTTATTTTAATGGAGTTTTATTGTGAGAAGTGGTTTAGCAAAGTGATTCAGCTATATTTTTCTTATAGAGAACTAGATAATTATACCAACTTTATATCGATAGAGCGATAAGCTAAACCTAAGGGATTATGTCAACCAGTGGACTGTGACGGGGTTGATCGATGGCAGTCGTTTCTGAAAGCTTCAGTACTGTCCTCTACTACAGACAGCCTCAGAGCAGCTTGAACTTTTTAGTACTTTTTCGCATTAACTATAAAGCTTGTTCAGAAAGTAGCAACCTTATAAGAATGAAATAGTTGGCACGACAGAGTACTAAAGTATTTACCAACTTCTGAAGCCGTTACGTCTAGTTTGAGTACAACTTTATGACAATATAATCTTATAGATTCGGGTCGAGGTCGTCCGCAATGTCCTTTGAATCGCCTCGTTAACTCTCGATCAGGGACCACGAAATTATCCTCGATAAATTCTACTTGGCATAAAAAAGTGATTAATTACTTCGGGCTATATTCTTGAAGTCATAAATCGTAAAAAAATATGTTTTAATTTCATAAAAACTATTCGCAGAATTCGTTAGACATTTGCCAGTCATGCCAGTAGCATAATATACACTGTGATTTGATATACGTACCTAGTATAACAAATCACATGAAATACGACCACCTATCAACCGCATACATCATACAAAGTGTCCACCTACTTTCATCTGATGACGTTGCAGACCCAAAGAGGCGTGTCTGAGAATCCTTCAAAAAGCTGAGGTTCCTATATCGTTTAGGAAGAGCAAAAACCTATAGTCACTCCATGTTCGCTTTTTTCATTCGACTCTAAATCGCACTGCAAAGAATAAAGTTTTTGGCTCATTTTATTAGGCATCAGTCTTGACTTATGGAACAATTTGGCAAAGTTACCCGTCTCTTATATTCAAATACTTACCCATAGCATAGTGTCGATAACGTAGTGAATATTTTAAATAATAGGCTGAAAACAGTTTTGGTTATGTGAGGCTATTAAGAAAACGAATGCTTTAAGTGAGTAATTAGTTTTAATTAAATTAGTTTTTGTCCGGATAAAGCCGGACAGTGTGGCTTTTTTACTTTTTTATCCGGTCAAATTAGACTGCGTCCGACGCGTCCGGTTTTTATATCTTTCGTCCCGTCCGCACCGCACAAACACACACACCAATAGTCCAACTCCTCACCCTACGCGTCCGGTCAGGATGAAATACTTAGTAGGCACAAAATTTTTTAAGTCAGTAGACTTTCCACCAAAGATTGCAAGGTGATCGAAATACATACAATTTAGGTATATTCAAATCTGAGTATATTAAAATCTTTCTGGATTAATACTAAAAATGCTTAAAATTATCATTGTACTTAAATCAAAAGTCACAAAAGTTGATTTATGATAATTTGAACACCTGTCGATTCCCCCACGGCTTCAAGATGAAATCCAATTATTTCTTTGCCTGACTTCTTGTTTTCAAAGCCAAGGAAATTTTATTACGCCCAAGTTTTTACTTTTTCTTGCATTCGCATTAATTCACGAATATTTTCGCTGAATTTGCGCAAAATTACTTTTTTTTCTCGCTTTACACCATATTTGATTTGTAACCCAAGAATTAGTTTTTCGTAACGAGGCTATTAAGCCTAATTATTATCTTTTGATATTTAAATGGATTTCCGTATCGAATGAACTGATTGAATGTCATCACAATATATACGACTTAGATTTATTAATTAGGTTTAGGTAGAGTTTTGGCCATTTATCAACGAATGTTCATAAAACCTCTTTCTATAAACGTAGATTGGTAAGTATATATTTCTGATAAAACTACAAGCTTGTAGCACATAAAAGTCGCTTTTATTTGATCCCTGATCCCTTGTAAAAGATACAATATCGCGTGAAAGCAAATAGTAAACAGATGTCTACTTTATCTAGGCTTCCAGATTCGGCTGTTCAGTTGCTTCCACTTTAAAAATGACACGAATTTAGGTAGGCGAGAATCTATGGTAGGACATTCGACCCTCGGGCCCAGATGTTGACGATCCTTAAGTGGTTCGCTTTAAAAGATGAGTGAGTAGCTGTTTCTTGAGACAATATTACATTTTGCCAGCAGTTGCGTTTCATAACAATGTTACTGAAGCGTTATACTGGTAATTTTTTTAAATCACTTTTGAAGTTTTAAACATTGCCTTTAAATAGAGTGCCTGGTAAGAGAAGAAGCATCTTAACACTTCTTTTAATTGAAGGGGCAGGGGAGGTGAAATAATGTAAGATTTATATTAAATCTCTATAAGACTACTTTTGAGTAGGTATGTTATAACATCTTAATTTTTTACATATAAAAACTCATTGCTAAAGTTCCGAAATCTTCCTTTAGGTAACGCCAACAAATATTTAATCGCCGTCCCTGCTACAAATTTCAGTGAATTGAGCCTTTAAATCTACTAATTTGATGTAGTCGTCTGAGATTCATTATTAATAATATTAATCTTAGGACCTGTTTGACCGGATAGCACTTTCTTGGTTCAAGACTCAATCTAATTAAAAAATTTTGAAACAGAATTTCTATGAAATTTTCTGATAAACAATTAAGCTAATCCAGAATCTTTGAAAGTCACCCATAATGTTATTAATCATATTCTTTGAGACTCTTTGTTTGCTGCAGATAAAGTACTAACACATTTCCCCTCAACACCGTTGTTGTACAGTCAGCACGTAAGTTGTACAGTTTTACGATCAATCTTGTTTCTAGTGCGGAGCTTGCAGGCGGATAATTATTCTTCGGGCTCTGGGGACCCCGGATGCTTGATAAACGACCCGCTAGAATAAGTAGTTCGAGTGTACAGCTTTGTTTATTAACACTGACCAACCAACCAAGGGTCAACGGATCGGATAACATCGTTGTTTTTCTGGGCTTCATTTGTTATATTTCCTCAAAACCCAGCGGGTTTACTCTTGAATCCAATAACGAATCCAGTTCAATATTTTATAAAAAAAAAAATCAATGTGAATGCTGACAAAAAACCGTAACTCTTGGACTCGGTAGTGCATTCTAACAGATTGCACGATTTCAATTCCAAGTTCAAATTGGCCAATAAACACGAGCTCCGAGTTTTGACAAGACTTGTAGAATCATAAGTTTTGAATTTGTTTTCTCATATTGCGATAAGGTCAGACAGAAATACTTAAGAAATACTTTATAACTATTTGGGAAACTCTCAAAAGTATGTAAGAATACCAAAAAGCAGCCTGAAAGGCCCAACTTACCTTTTTATTTGTTTTTTATTAGGAACAATTACATTGACATTATTTAAATACAAGTCTCGCAAAATCAAACATATGGTTTGTCTGCAAGGACGTTCTCACTCGACTTAGACAATGAGTAGGTGTACCTACTAGCTTTCTATAAGTTGTGATTCTACCAAGTTGATGATAAACATCCACTTTATAAGGAAAACAGGTAAAAATTACAAATAATGTGACTGTGAACTTTAGGTAAAGCGAAAGGGGCTCGGTTCTATATAGTTCTATCGCTTAAATAACCTCAATAATATTTTGTTCGGTTAAGGAAAGATAATAAAAACAGTTTGCGCTTGTCACAGCGACAAGCGCAACATTTTTTATTATCTTATGTTCGGTAAAGGAAAGATAATAAAAACAGTTTGCGCTTGTCACAGCGACAAGCGCAACATTTTTTATTATCTTATGTTCGGTAAAGGAAAGGTATTGTAACGATATTGTACTGTAACGATATATTTAAGTTTTTAAATATCGTTGCTTATTTTTGTTAAAGCTGATAAGTTTCTTGCGCCTGTTCTTCTTGTCAGTTAAAAAAGTCTGGAACGGGTGGTAGAAAAATATAGACGATTCAAAAGCGCTTAATTACTAAGTTTATTTGAATAAAGCATTTTTTTACTTTTACTTTTACTTTATAATAAAAACAGTTTGCGCTTGTCACAGCGACAAGCGCAAACTGTTTTTATTAGAATTTGGTGCTCCCTTAAGTAAATTAAAACGACTACCAAATAACGATGTATGTGTTTTATGACAATTTTTTTTATTGCTGACTAAATCAAAACAATTCACTATTGTTTAAGTATACATAATACTTATTTAAAATCAACTTTGCATCAGAGTATTCCGGCCTTACCACCAAAGATTTTAAAACACTGTTTAATTTAGACACTGTTTAAATGTGATGCTGTCTCCCAAACAATATATTCAAAAAAAGTGACAACATCACATTTAAACAGTGTCTAAGTTAAACACTTGTTAAACAGTGTTTTGTGGTGAGGCCGTTTTTCTTTAGTCTTTACTCCATTTTTACACAGTCAAACTTGGCCTTTTACATTTTGTGTGTATTAAAAGAGAATGTACTTACATGAGTTAATACACATGTTAACATAATTTAAATAAAATTTTCCTTCCACAAATCCACATGTTTCTTTACAATGTCGCTAAGTGAGCTTTCAACTTACTGTCATAAAAGTTTTATGTGCCCTTCGTAAAATACTTTGATATTTTATAGAGAAAACTATGTAGTTCATTCTGGATTTTATAACAACTACATTAGTATATCAAAGATACTTTTTTTCTTTTTCTCAATAATTTATTTATTTCTCATCTTATCAATTGTTTAAAAATATCTGGCAATTCAATTTCAATTGAATTTCGAGGTAATTACTTGTACATTGGTGAGATGGCGCTGGCTTGCAGCGTTATACTAGAAGAAATTCGACGTTCCCACTAGTGACTCGGTAGCTCAGCTGTCAGCGCATTGGACCGAATATCCAAAGGGAATCTAACCCACGACGGGTTCGATTCCTGTCCAAGAACATGATCTGGAGCGAATCGTATTTTTTCTAGTATATTATATAGTATTATATAAAAATAGCATTGTGAATGCTAAAATCTCAAATTTAAAAAACTTCCAGACTTATTTCCCACGCTAAACAAGCAACGAAAATGTGTTAAATAGAAAAAAAACCTTGTTTTACATTCGATAATAAAATACGGCATCAAAAACATCCAAATACAATATTTTCGAAGAGAGCTATGCCGGCCGCTACCATTTAGCGGGATCGTTACATGAGATGGGTCGTTCTCAGCGGCGAGAATAAAACTGTAATGTGAACCGATGACCCGAGACGTTTTACTGTACGATTTATGATGTAATCCTTCACAAATAACGGCTCTTTTTGAGTTACAACAATGTTGTATACAGCAACAATGTACTCGAAAGCATTCGTCTATGAACAAACGGAGTTGTGGTGGTATTTTTTTATTTATTTACTGCCTTGGTACTTCCGACTTAATAACATAAGTATACTTGAGTGGTCGTATATAGAGAGATTTTAGATGTTTTTTAACTTCCGACGAAAAGGGAGGGCGGGGGGTATTATGTTTATCATTTGGATTTGTGTGTCTATAGTAGTAGTGCTAGTTTCCACTCGCGACTTCGTCGGCGTGGACATTGGAGAAAATTCATAGAGCACATTTAACCAGGATAGAAAGTATTCTGTCTTACTTTCATCAAAATCGGATCAGTCGTTTTTACGTTATTAGGCGGGTCCTCACCAAGCGCGTTGAAGTCGCGCAAGAAGGTCCCGGGCGGAAGCTAGTTTATAAAATTCAGAATTCCGCTCCCGTTCTCGTTTTAGTTCCCTAATAACGACATCGGTTTTTAGGTTTATTTACCCCCAATTACCGTCTAAGAAGATGATTTTTGGAAAATAACGAAATAATGTGCATAGGTATGTATTTATAGAAGTAGGCTCTTACGAAGTTTTAATTCGAATAGTCTATTTTACATTATTTTTCCACTTTTTTGAACCTCCATTTCACCCCTTTAGGGTTTGAATCATATCCACCGTGTTGGACTTTAAATAACATCCTATAAAACCCCAATAACGATATCCATATCGATTTTTAGGTTTATTTACCCCAGTTCACCCCTTAAGGGTTAAAATTCAAAAGTACCGATATACGATGCGTAAGTTTCCAACCACAAGTCTAAATAATAAATTTTGTGATTTATACATCGAAAATGAATGATTTTTATACACAACTTCATCCCTCTTTTCACCCCTTCGGAAATGGAATTATCAAAAACGCTGAGACATGTATAATATTAATTTTCAATCGTCAGCCTAAAACCCAAAATTTCAAGATCTTAGCTTCGAAACTGAGGGACTTTCATACAAACTTTCATTTCCTATTTCACCCCATTAGAGGTAAAATTTTGAAAATTCCTTTCTTAGTGCACCCCTAGACCTCATAAGGAACCTACGTGGCAAAACCGTAAACTATCGGATGTACTGCTCACAGTTTTCCTTCGATTTTGAGCTCGTACGCCGGCGCCAACTACTATGGCTCCCAAACGAAAAAAATATTCGATTAAATAATTTTGTATGGGAAAGTGCAGTGCTATCTACCGCCAAAGTAAAATGAAATTTTCCATACATATTACTCTGTCGAGTACTTTTACGCGCGTTTTTTTTCTCGATGGATGTTCTTGCTAAGGGTACAGATTTTCAAATATGCGTTAGTAATTTCAGCAGAACAAGTTGTTTTAAAAGTATAAGCAGTTCTGTACCAACTGCAACAACTCATAACTTGAGATCAAGTCACTCGCCCGCCAAACTGTTTTAGCCAAGGAACTTTCTAGAAATCTGGGATGCTAGTTTCTATCTTTGTGAGATGTTATTTCGTCCGGACTGACCAAACGTCGCCCCAAGATTCAAGTGGATGTTTGGTTGTATTAAGGTACTTTATCGTTGTCAGCTTTTCTGTCACAGCGACAAGCGCAAACTGTTTTTATTAGAATTTGGTGCATAAAGATCAAAGGATCATGCAGGCAACGTTAACAGGACTCGCTTAACCCTTACTGCAAGAATAATAAATAAAACATTACATCAGATGCAATACCTTAGACAAGAGATTGCTGCGCGTACCCCTTGATGTAACTTTAATATGTCTGTAGTAGCTATAGGCGAGTTTTAGTGTTAGGTAGGTAATGGAAACACGAAAAAAATTTAAGTTTTCAACTGGACGACTTTCAACCACCAGTCGAGCTTTTAATAATTGTGTCCGTCGTATGACGTAAAAGCTGACAACGATAAAGTACCTTAATACAACCAAACATCCACTTGAATCTTGGGGCGACGTTTGGTCAGTCCGGACGAAATAACATCTCACAAAGATAGAAACTAGCATCCCAGATTTCTAGAAAGTTCCTTGGCTAAAACAGTTTGGCGGGCGAGTGACTTGATCTCAAGTTATGAGTTGTTGCAGTTGGTACAGAACTGCTTATACTTTTAAAACAACTTGTTCTGCTGAAATTACTAACGCATATTTGAAAATCTGTACCCTTAGCAAGAACATCCATCGAGAAAAAAAACGCGCGTAAAAGTACTCGACAGAGTAATATGTATGGAAAATTTCATTTTACTTTGGCGGTAGATAGCACTGCACTTTCCCATACAAAATTATTTTATCGAATATTTTTTTCGTTTGGGAGCCATAGTAGTTGGCGCCGGCGTACGAGCTCAAAATCGAAGGAAAACTGTGAGCAGTACATCCGATAGTTTACGGTTTTGCCACGTAGGTTCCTTATGAGGTCTAGGGGTGCACTAAGAAAGGAATTTTCAAAATTTTACCTCTAATGGGGTGAAATAGGAAATGAAAGTTTGTATGAAAGTCCCTCAGTTTCGAAGCTAAGATCTTGAAATTTTGGGTTTTAGGCTGACGATTGAAAATTAATATTATACATGTCTCAGCGTTTTTGATAATTCCATTTCCGAAGGGGTGAAAAGAGGGATGAAGTTGTGTATAAAAATCATTCATTTTCGATGTATAAATCACAAAATTTATTATTTAGACTTGTGGTTGGAAACTTACGCATCGTATATCGGTACTTTTGAATTTTAACCCTTAAGGGGTGAACTGGGGTAAATAAACCTAAAAATCGATATGGATATCGTTATTGGGGTTTTATAGGATGTTATTTAAAGTCCAACACGGTGGATATGATTCAAACCCTAAAGGGGTGAAATGGAGGTTCAAAAAAGTGGAAAAATAATGTAAAATAGACTATTCGAATTAAAACTTCGTAAGAGCCTACTTCTATAAATACATACCTATGCACATTATTTCGTTATTTTCCAAAAATCATCTTCTTAGACGGTAATTGGGGGTAAATAAACCTAAAAACTGATGTCGTTATTAGGGAACTAAAACGAGACCGGGAGCGGAATTCTGAATTTTATAAACTAGCTTCCGTCCGGGACCTTCTCGCGCGACTTCAACGCGCTTGGTGAGGACCCGCCTAATAACGTAAAAACGACTGATCCGATTTTGATGAAAGTAAGACAGAATACTTTCTATCAAAGTTAAATGTGCTCTATGAATTTTCTCCAATGTCCACGCCGACGAAGTCGCGGATAAAATGATATACATAACACCCCCCGCCCTACCTTTTCGTCGGGAGTTAAAAACATCTAAAATCTCTCTATATACGACCACTCAAGTATACTTATGTTATTAAGTCGGAAGTACCAAGGCAGTAAATAAATAAAAAAATACCACCACAACTCCGTTTGTTCATAGACGAATGCTTTCGAGTACATTGTTGCTGTATACAACATCGTTGTAACTCAAAAAGAGCCGTTATTTGTGAAGGATTACATCATAAATCGTACAGTAAAACGTCTCGGGTCATCGGTTCACATTACAGTTTTATTCTCGCCGCTGAGAACGACCCATTTCATGTAACGATCCCGCTAAATGGTAGCGGCCGGCACAGCTCTCTACGAAAATAATGTATTTGGATGTTTTTGATGCCGTATTTTATTATCGAATGTAAAACAAGGTTTTTTTTCTATTTAACACATTTTCGTTGCTTGTTTAACGTGGGAAATAAGTCTGGAAGTTTTTTAAATTTGAGATTCTAGCATTCACAATGCTATTTTTATATAATACTAGAAAAAATACGATTCGCACCAGATCATGTTCTCGGACAGGAATCGAACCCGTCGTGGGTTAGATTCCCTTTGGATATTCGGTCCAATGCGCTGACAGCTGAGCTACCGAGTCACTAGTGGGAACGTCGAATTTCTTCTAGTATAACGCTGCAAGCCAGCGCCATCTCACCAATGTACAAGGAATTACCTCGAAATTCAATTGAATATCTTGCCAGATATTTTTAAACAATTGATAAGATGAGAAATAAATAAATTATTGAGAAAAAGAAAAAAAGTATCTTTGATATACTAATGTAGTTGTTATAAAATCCAGAATGAACTACATAGTTTTCTCTATAAAATATCAAAGTATTTTACGAAGGGCACATAAAACTTTTATGACAGTAAGTTGAAAGCTCACTTAGCGACATTGTAAAGAAACATGTGGATTTGTGGCAGGAAAATTTTATTTAAATTATGTTAACATGTGTATTAACTCATGTAAGTACATTCTCTTTTAATACACACAAAATGTAAAAGGCCAAGTTTGACTGTGTAAAAAACGAGTAAAGACTAAAGAAAAACGGCCTCACCACAAAACACTGTTTAACAAGTGTTTAACTTAGACACTGTTTAAATGTGATGTTGTCACTTTTTTTGAATATATTGTTTGGGAGACAGCATCACATTTAAACAGTGTCTAAATTAAACAGTGTTTTAAAATCTTTGGTGGTAAGGCCGGAATACTCTGATGCAAAGTTGATTTTAAATAAGTATTATGTATACTTAAACAATAGTGAATTGTTTTGATTTAGTCAGCAATAGTTTTGATTTAGCTAGTCAGCAATAAAAAAAATGTCATAAAACACATACATCGTTATTTGGTAGTCGTTTTAATTAACTTAAGGGAGTGTTTGACCAATGAAAATAAACATTTTTGCCAAAAAAACATGGGTCGATAAACGCGAAAAAAATGTGGTTTTCCCATACTAACTACACAGCTAATAGGAACGTTAAATAAAATAGTTTTTAAACCATATTCTTTCACAAGTGACTTTGTAAGCTGTAGACCTCGCGTTTGTGACTTTTTTAATCATTTTTCGAAAAAAAAATTGAAAAACTGGATCGACAAAAAAAACTATATAGTTATAGAACCTGCTCGCAAAATTTCACGAGAATCTATTGAGAAATGCGACCAGAGACAAAAAAACGGACTTTCGGACAGCCGGACAGACATACGAATGCATTGTTGCCCTAGCTAAAGCAGAAACGCTTCGCTGGCGCTACGCGCTCGTTCGGTCAATAAACACACAAACTCAGTGAAAAATAATTGTTTGTATTTTAGCAGTGAAAAAAGCTAAAAACGGCCGTCGTTTTGTTTTAGCGGCGAGAAAAACGATAAATTATCTGTCATTAAATTTGTGTATAAATAACAAGCTTATGGTCCCCAATAAATTGTGTATTTACACGGTCAGCAATTATTTTTTGAAATGGCGCTAGTTTTGCGTATAATGTCGCCTTATGTTTGTGAATATGTGGTTCGATTTCATATGTCATAACATTTGACTTTACAGTTAATTATACACTAACTCCGTTACTAATAAAGATTGTATAGCAGCTGTTTAGTTACACAGTGTTTTGTCACTTTCTTTTTAATGTCAAACTTAAATAGTTCGACAGAGAGTAACCATTGTGTAACTATACATCTGCTATACAATCTTTATTAGTAAGGGGGTGAAAGGTACACCTGAAGTACGTCAGTACTATACTAATTCTGTGCCTGAAGTTCAAAATAGGTCCTTCGTTCAAGTAGTTACCTAGGTACTTGTGTTTGCAAAGGTTACATGTTTATTGAACAAAATATTGTTCATACAAAGATCATAAGGCAGAGATTCGCACTATGTTTTAAAATATTACACATTTGTGTAATATTTTCACAATTATTTCCACACAAAAACATTAATGATTTACTTCAATAATCTTCTTCTTTGATTCTAATTAGTTAGTTATTTTGGCGTAAGTATTAAAAAATAACCTATAAACAAACACAATAATATTAATAATCCAAACGAAGCCAAATCATAATAGAGCAGAATGAGGATAGATCAACCAAACTCCACGCAAACGGACTTTTAAACGTTCATAATGTAACTTTAAAATACATAATGCAAGTTGAAATGTCTGTTCAAAATAGAAGTCGAAGAGCTATAGCTCTCTTTGACTTCTATTTTGCGTACTTATAAAAAAACTCTCTTGGTCAGGTCTTCGAATTTATTTTGAATAAAGTATGTTGGCAACCGCTTGGCAACCCTACACTCAACCAAGCTAATTTAACCTTACGACAAAACTTCTATGGGCCTTGGGGACCCTCGCAAAATTTTAACAAAAAGGTTAACTTCGATCCGAGCGACCAAAGTTTACTTCTTTTGGTCTCATTCCAATAATACTTTTACAAAACAAGTGAATTAATATTGCATTTATGTTTGTTTATAATTTTTTTTTTCTGTTCGCATTTTCTAATTTCATAGATGGTTTGTAAATATTAATGTTTGTAACGTGAAATGAAATACTTATACCTACTAAAAATATTTAGTCAAAATAATCAAGTTAGGTAGGTACTACATACCTATTATTGTAATCCTACTTTTTTAATTAAAGAGACTACGACCTACGCCGTAGCAGACAATCGTAGCGATATACCTAGGTACACCATAAAACATACGGTTTTCTTTGTACACAATAAACTGAGTTATAAGTTTTCAATGAATAGAATTCAACGACAAAGCTGCAACCGGCTTTCAGTACCCTTAGCACGAACAGCTATCGAAAAAAATAACGCGCGTAAAAACATTCGATAGAGTAATTTTGTATGAGCGCCATCTATCGCCGAAGAGCGAAATGAAATTTTCCATAGATTATTATCAAAGATTACTCTATCGAGTACTTTTACGCGCGTTTTTTTTTCTCGATAGATGTTCGTGCTACGGGTACAGCTCAAATATATCTTAGCGGTATCCAATTCACGTAATCCGATACAGTTCCACACAAGACAAGCTATCGCACATCGGGGTGGAGGAACTCATTTGGAACCGTGCCATAGGTACGCCGAGATGTCTCGCTGCATTACATCTGGAGTTGATGGGCTCAAGAAACAATTGTGTTTTTGTATACTATTGTATACGTACACTGAGTAGGTAACTAAAGTAAATATGTCAGGAATTGAACGTTACCTCCCTATACGTTATCACTATTTTTTAACTAGTGTGTGTGGATCCATATCCTTTGACCAGGATAAAATTAAGCACAATTATATTAAGAGTAAACACCACAGTCGGGAATCGAAAAATTCCTACAGAAAGTTGACAAAATCAACGTTTCGTAGCCCCCTGTTTCCTCTTCCAAAACTAGACCAATTTAAATACTTTTTCCAAAAAAAATTAAGAAAGGATTTGGCTGTGTTCCTATGTTTTGCTTTTTTATATAATCTCGTCAAATTTGATTGCTGGATGTCTAAACAATGACATTTTTTAAAGTTTTCGAAGATTAATATCTCTTTTAATAATTATTTTATGAAAAAAAAGGAAACGTAGGAACACAGCCAAATCATTCCTTTTTAATTTTAATGAAAAAAATATTTAATTTTGTAGGAGGAAACAGGGGACTACCAAACGTTAATTTAGTAAACTTTCTATAGGGTTTTTTCATTACGACCGTGGTGTTTCCTCTTAATACAGGTCCTAATCTGTCTCAAGGATCGATCCGGAACCGCTTACCACTAAAGGGGTTTTGGATTTGATATTCTATATACTTGTTTTCACAAACGCTATTAATGCGGTAAGCATTGTAAGCATATTGTCGAATTACTCCAACGAAAAGATTACCAAATCAATACAGTTAATTCGGGTAGCACTTTCCGAATCTGAATAAACTCATTGAGGAAACCTTATGGGGTTTTAAAACGTGCTCAAGCAAATCAGCGTGCCACAAAGACTGGCACTATTGATATTGAAACCCTAGCCTGTAGCCAATGTCACATTTACAAACCTTCGCCATCGCTTTGCTTCGAAAAATGTATGGATTTGAAGTTTTAAATTTCGATTGATAACGAAACCTTATGTCAATCCCAAACATGTTTCAAAAGCGAAGCGATAACAAAGATTTGCAAATGTTACTTTGGCTAGACCCTCCTATCTTTTGGGTAACCAATTCATATTGGCTTACCCTAACAATCGACATACTCAAAATAAGAGGTTTTTCAGTCCTTGTTCTGTCCACCAGCCAAATTTCATCCAAATTCTGTCTATCAGCCAAAGAAAAATTTCACTGAAGTATGAACTTTAATTTCAAATTGTATGAATGTGTACCATTAAAACCCTACCCTCACATTGCAGGGTTTTAACCCTATATTCATTTTAAAAAAACATTATTACTCTAGTTTGACGGATTCCTGAGAATTAATATGCTTAAGAAGTTCATCAAATTATATATAGGTAATTTTTTACACATATAAAGCACTTCATTTTTCGATTTTACTTTGTCTTCTTTTACATTTGAAGTTACAAAACACACGACAAAAGTAAGAGTCTATTTCCCAAATATGTTCAGTTTGTATTGTTACTGAGGAACTCAAAATTCACTTCACGTAAAGCTGATAGAAACGATAATATCAATAAAAAGCACTGAAGTATCCAACAAAAGCGAACTTATCAGTACTCGTAACACGCACATCTAAGGAGAAAAAAAACGCGCGTGAAAAAATTCCATAGAGTAAATTTTGTGTGAGAAATTTGTACAGCGTCATCTGCCGCCGAAGAGCGAAATGAAATTTTATATCGATAATTTAATTACGCTATCGAGTACTTTTACGCGCGTATATTATTTTTTTTCGGTAGCTGTTCGTGCTAAGGCTACAAAGTTCAGTAAAAGATCCAAATAAAATATTCATATTTTTGCATAAACATGATGATGATTAATGACTGTCCGATCACCTATCCTAATCTCACCAGAAAATTCCATTACTATAAAAGTACCTAGGTACATATTTTATTATTGATATACCTATTACGAAAAAATATTATGTAGCAGTATTAAATTTTAAATTCAATGTACAAAAAAAATTTTCGTTACGCCTTCCTTTTTAATTATCTTGAAAGTTATTCGATCAAACTAATACATTATTTTTTCTAAAAAATGGTTTCCGTTATAGTAAAAGTAATAAGTAGTATCCTGATAAATTTTTAAGTTGAATGTAAGGTTTTTAAATCGAGGAAAACCTCTTACACCACTTGAAAACTTTGTTTACAATTGTTACCACTAGATGGCGCTGTACCGTTCTAAATCGCGGTATCGGTTTTGTCACTGAATTTTATTTAGGCGCATTGTACTGTTGTACTAATGGACAGATTTAAACGGACGGACGGAAAAACGAAGAAACCGCGTCTTCGTTTAAAATTTTTTGATCCAGTTTTCGAACAAAATTTATTTTGTTCGAACTGGTAAAAAAAAATTAAAACATTGGCTCATGACATGGATGGTCGTAGTGTAGTGTAGTAGAGTTGATTGCCTGCTGTAAGGAAGAAGGCACTACAAAAGAAAATAAATCGTTTGTGCTGAATAAAGCAAAGATAATTAGTTTTTATTGCATTTACCTACTACGCAATTAGAGTAATAAAATTAGCATTAGGTAAAATTAATAATTAATGTTTCTAAGACTTTCGCGCGTACAGTTCATTAGAAATGAAACACTTTTTTTGGATTACAGCGCGTATATTATTAATTCAGGTGTTGTTTTAGAATTATTTAGTTTGTATTTATTGGTTCTTAGAATTCCCGACGTTTCGACACCTTTCCAGGGGCCGTGGTCACGGGAAAGGTGTCGTAACGTCGGAAATTCTATTTTACGGTTTTTATGTAAACGATGGAGCCATAATATTTTTTCGTCATCACCCCTTTAAATCCATTTATTATAGGGGGGGAACAACAAACGTCGGCGGATGTTACTCCGAAGGAATCCCTTTGTGCCTTGATGAATTCTAAAAGAGAAACGTCTTATCTAATCGAGATTAATTTTGAATATCAATCTTGGTAATGGAGGACAATACAGTTTTATCCGAGCAATGGCCGTTGAATTTACGTGCAACATAAAGGCGTATCGATGAAGGCGTCTTTCTTCCTCTGTATTTAGCATTGAAGATTGAAAATTCTGATAAAATAAAAATAAAACATTATGTTTTTCAAAATAAGACGAAAACTGCGAACGTTGATGATGAGTGAGTAAGAAGATTAAAATAACGATAAAATGAAGAAAACATAACCACCATTCTAATTCATATAATGCGTGTGTGTAAATCATAAAAAAGAAATATTTTAGGCATTGAAACATTAGAAACTTTTTTTCATATCGCTTCCTTATGGAAAATCACTTTTTGAAATTAAGTGTGATTGTATGATTTTAATAACTTTCAGACTTAATTGGTTATTTGAAAGGAGTCCCGAATTAACTTAACACTTTCGCAATTCCAATCTTGTTCTTTCTTATCCCTTCTGAATAACGAACTTTCATAGACTTAAATTAGAATTCGTGAACAATTCGGAAATAATTTTAATCTGGAAATTTTATTACTGTTTCTTCGTTTCGTTTATTCACTTCCATAGTTGCTAAACTAGATTGATGATAAAATACGAGATAAATCTCACATAAATCACAGTAAATAATAATTCCCTAAACTCGGTTAAATCATTTCAATCTGGAAAAATTATCTTCGTTTAGCGTAAAGAAACCAAATTATTATTAATTTCCATAGTTGCTAAACTAGCGATTGACGATAAAATACGAGATAAAGCTTACATAAATCTCAGTAAATAATAATTCCCTAAACTCGATTCAATAATTTTAATCTGGGAAAATTTTCTTCGTTTAACGTTGAAAACAAGTGATATCACTTTCATTGTAGCTAAACTAGCGATTGACGTTAAAATACGAGATAAAATCTCACATAAATCACAGTAAATAATAATTCCCTAAACTCGATTCAATAATTTTAATCTGGGAAAATTTTCTTCGTTTAACGTTGAAAACAAGTGATATCACTTCCATAGTTGCTAAACTAGCGATTGACGATAAAATATGAGATAAAATCTTACATCAATCACAGTAAATAATAATTCCCTAAACTCGATTAAATAATTTTAATTTAGGAAATTTTTCTTCGTTTAACGTTGAAAACAAGTGATATCACTTCCATAGTTGCTAAACTAGCGATTGACGATAAAATCTCACATAAATTACACTCAAGTCAAGTCAAGTCAAAATTTCTTTATTCAAATAAATTTAATAATTAAGCACTTTTGAATCGTCTATAGTTTCTTACCGCCCGTTTCAGTTTTAACTGACAAGAAGAACACTAAATATTAATTCCCTAAACTCGGTTACATTCAAATCGGAAACTTATCGATACAAAAACAATTTATTCTTCTAAGCGATTTTCTGCTAAAGATGTGTAATCAATCACAGTGGGACCCTTGTCTAGAACATAGGGCCTACTAAGAGAAGGGTGCCTATTTTCATTCAACACACTTAAGAGCACGTAGTCTGCACACAGCGCTGCCATTGGAAAAAAATCATACCTAGTGCTTAAATAAAGACGAAATTGTGAATTATCTCTCTGTAGTGCACTCCGTAGAAGCTTTGTGGTTCTTTTTATTGCTTACACAATATTTTATAGCCTGTCGTTTAGATAAATGGAGTTTTATTGATATATTCCTTTCTAATACCAAAAACTAATACCAAATGATATTTGTTTATTGCCGTTATAAAATTTATATTCCCAACGAACGCCAAATTTATTAAAAATTTTAAAATTTGGTATTCGTTGGGAATAGAAATTTTATAACGGTAATAAACAAATACCATTTGGTATTAGAAAGGAATAGATCGTTTTATTGTAAAAAGTGCTAGAAAATATTGTTTTCCAATGGCGGTGCTAGTGTGCAGACCATGCAGCCTTAAATATTCGATTAAAGGTTTATGTTGTTTTTCTTGTAGAAAATTAGGAAAAAAGATTGACAACCTCCGTGGTCCAGTGGTTTGTACGCCGGTTTTCAAGGTGTCGCCATGTCTGAGGTCCCGGGTTCGATCCCCGGCTGGGTTAATTTAGAAAACTAACATTTCCATATTGGCTTAGGTCTGAGTGTGTTTACCACCGTTGTCTCTGATTTCCATAACACAAGTGCTTTAGCTACTTACTTTGGGATCAGAGCAATGTTTGTGATGTTGTCTAATATCTATTTATTTATAATACTCTTTTTACATTGCCTTTCAAGTGAATCTATTTTCAAAATATACGTACGTTACAAGAAACCCCGAAAGACAAATATGGTAAAATAGTATAAATGCGACTTTTGAGAGTATACAAGGCTAGAACGTATAAACTGGGACTGCTCACGTATAATTTCAAATTGTGAAACATATCGAACGTTTTAGAAAGCATACATAATTATTACGCACTTATCGCGTACATATTGTCCAATCACGAAAGCTAGTACTATATTGTGAAAACTATACTGTACTAGGTATACTAATTACCTTTACAGACTAACCATGTATAAAATGGAATTTATACCTACAGACCCTACAGTCGCGTAAAATACGCATTCAGTCAACAGTATCGAGAACAGTTACAGGGTCCAAAACAAGAAATAAAAGTATACCTACAAGTTGGTAGGCTTTCTATATCTCGAACAAAACAGACACAAGCATAGATATACCCCCGGAAAATTATTATAAGACCTCAAAAAATTGCTAAAGCCAGTACTATATTATTTCTGTGCTTAAGTTACATAATAATAATTACTTATGTGTGGTCATTTTGTTACATTACGTACGTATACACTCTTGCATGGGTTCTATCACAGGTCTGTCTGTGGGTTCTATAACGGAAATGTATGTCAAGGGCGAGCCGGACACGCGCACCGAGGTTTCCGTACCATCATAATATCAGTTTTAAGTCAGCGTCATCTCTTGGCCGATAGTAGAACTAATATAATTTTTCTGCTGTGAATATTACTGTTTTAGGTCAGCGCTTGACTGATAGTGGAACTAATATAGTTTTTGATGATGATTTCTGAAAAAGTGTGCTATTTAGAGACATCATTTTATTTTTCTTGTAATCTTAACATAAACTTCTATCACATAGAATAATTTCAAATTTTTCTCCATGCAAACTTCAGAGATAAGGGGGGAGAACGGTATTTTTTTTTTACTATTTTAGTTGAAAACTTTGCGGCCTAAAAAACATTATTGAGAATGTGCAAACTGCGCTCTATGATACCACATGCCCTAGAACTAGCTACACTTCGAATTTTTAAGACCCCCTTTTCAGTTCATGTTGTAAAATATATATACCTTTCCTATATTTATTTCTTATTTGCAAAATAGTTGGCCAAATGTCATCTAAAACTATTCCACATTTCCCCTTCGCACCATTTACAATTCGTAGCCAAATTTCGTAGCCGGCTCTACAGGAAATAAAAATCCCGTTACGAAGCTGGCTTTAAACGGGAACAATATCATTAGTAGTTCTTGAGATATATCCTGCTGTGACAGACAGACAGACAGATTGAGTTGCATCAAAAGGGTTCCTTTTTACCATTTTGGTACGGAACCCTAAAAACGTAAAAAATATTTCCACTTCAATGTCTTCACAACTACAAAAAATAATCGTAATGAAGGGGGAAATGCTAGGTTTCGTTTTAGTTGTGGTGTTTTTTACCCTTTTAATATTGGCTCTTCTTATATCTATCGAGAGAGAGTTCTCTACAATCTCGACTGGATTAGTGATGGACACTGAATCACATCGGTTAGTTGCATCGATGTTATATCGATATATCAAAAAATACATCGATGTATTCCATACATCGATTGTTTTTCTGTAAGTTTGATATGAATGAAAAAAACCTTTCGTATTTTTTCCACCTTTTTGTGTGAAAAAAAACCTTTCATATTTTTTCCACCTTTTTGCGTGAAAAAAAACCTTTCGTATTTTTTCCATTAGTAACACAGATTGGTAAGGTATTAAAAGATCATAAAATAAATTTAAGTAATATTAACTTACAGAAATATTGGTCTGGACGCACTTAAAACCTGTTTTTTTTTATGTTGGCTAGCTTGGGACTTCGGAGTGATGTAAGATAAAAAAAAATATTAATGTTTTTAGTAGGTTTGCCTGTTTGATGCATCGAACAAAAAAACATCGATGTATACTCGATGTTTAAGAATTAACAATACATCGGTTTGATTCGATGTATCGATACAATACATCGAGTGTTTTTAAAACATCGATGTATGTCATCCACTCCTAGACTGGATTCCAGAGAGCTCGAGCACAATACGTCTTGCACGCAATCCCGACATTACTGAGTACAATTGATCGTTAGGAGCAATAACTAACTCCGCTCATATCTTTTCAATACGAAGATACCGTGATTGTTCCACTCTACTTTGAGGCCGGGATCCTTCCACCGGCCAATTTTACCGAATCGATATTTACTGTTTACCGGTTTTATTTACAGAACGAAACAATACGAATTGCCCTTATTTACAGTGACTTATTCCCGTAAAAAATGGAAAGGTATAAATCAAGTGAGCTCAGGTGTGGCGTGTTCTCGCTCGCTACTGGCACGAGATAAAAACTCTGACAGAACTTAAAATAGCTTTCACGACCTGTGAACAAAGTTACACCACAGTCTAGGTATGTTGCAGTAAGAAAATGACATTATTGTCGGGAAGTTTAAGGTATTATATATAGACTATTAATTTTATACTTAGGTAAGTAGGTAATATTTTGTAATTTTGAAAGAGACTAAGGGCACAATAGCATTTTGAGTAGGTAAGTTAAAACGGCAGAATTTTTTAAAATATAATCTTATGATGTATTTAAGAGTGAAAATAATTAGGTGGGTAGGTTCCCCGGTATAGCATTTTGACTAACAATACCTATTTGCATGAGTCTTTTTTTTACTACGTATTATTTACTTAAATAAAGAAGTAAGTATTTAATTAAATACACTAAAAACTTACTAGATATATTCTATAGATAAATTTTGTATAGGAAATTTGTACAGAGCCGTCATTAAGCAAAATCATTTTTTCCATAGATAATTACTCTATCGAGTACTTTTACTCGCGTTTTTTTTCTCGATAGCTGTTCGTGCTAAGGCTAAGAGCAAAAAAACGCGCGTAAAAGTACTCGATAGAGAAATTCTCTATGGGAAATCGCATTTCGCTATTCGGCGGTAGATGACGCTGTACAAATTTCCCATACAAAATTACTCTATGGAATGTTTATACGCGCGTTATTTTTTTCGATAGCTGTTCGTGCTAAGGTTACAGCTGGTGCAGCGTGCGTGACTGCAGGTTTTACTGTGCGAAAAAATCTCTGACGCAACTTAAATAGCTTTAACAAGTTTAACTGGACATATCATAGTCTTCCCAACAAGCCTTAAGAATATTTAAAAGTTTGGACATTACACAAGATATTGATATAAGACACAAGATATTGTAGCGGCGAAATGCTATGGTAGGTTTAAAAAATCAGCTGTTTCATACATTTTGATATTTTCGATTTTAATTTTTGTATGAATTTTTTTTCGTGTTTTCAGAGTTGGTCCCATAGTAAAAATTGATCAGTTTGATGGTCCCTATATACCATATTTGGCATTAGGGGTATTTTTGTAACACCTTGTTTAAGTAATATTAAAAAAATGATTTAAAATATTAGATTTTTAGTCTTAGAGCAAAGGATCTAATAAACAAAATCAAAAGCAATCTTACATTAAATAATTCCTAATTTTTTAAACCTGGTTATTAATGAGTTTACATGCTTACTAACAAAAACAATCTTTTAAGCTTGGTTAACGATATTATTTACCAAATCTTTTTGGAAAAAGTTTGTCTTTTAAAAAGCTCGCAAAATCGTGAATTCGGTGATGCGTAAAGTCACAGTTCCATTAAAGCTTAACCACAATAGTTTAAGGATGAGATTCCCTTGCAGAACATAACAAGCTGCGGATTTCACCGTTGACAATTTTCCTAGCTATGTAACTGCCAATGAAAACTCGTAATCAGGCTGCATTTGTTATTCAAATTCACCCCTTATCGCCGGAACATAAGGACTAAAGTCAACAAAGAACGTTTTACCCCTTCTCTTTTTGCAGTAAATCTGGTTAATTTTACTTAGAAACTTTTAGTCTCATGTGAAATTTTCCACTCTGAAATTCAGCTAATAGAAGCGTACGGTTAATTGTTTCCAAGAGGTTTAAGTTAAAATATTAAGGAAATTCAGAGTAAATCCAAGTTCCCTAAACTACTTCACTGACAACTATTTTCTAAGAAAATTTAATATTACTTATTCGTTGATGTTGAAACTTGAAACTACAGTTTAGCTACAGCACTAAACTTTAACACATATAAATTCTGTTATTAAGTACGTCGAATATCTAGAGCTCGAAAAAGTCTTGCATCTTGAATCAGTCCTTCGATCTTAAGCTATACCCTTAGCACGAACAGCTATCGAGAAAAATAACGCGCGTAAAAACATTCGATATAGTAATTTTGTATGGGAAGTGTGTACAGCGCCATCTGTCGCCATTAAAGCAAAATTATATTTCCCATAGAGAATTACGCAATAAAAGTTTGAATGGCTTGCATTTTTATACAAAACTTTACGGAATTTGTGACGTCACAAGTCTCCTTTCTATAAATATATTTTTTGAGATATTGAAAATCTATTTTCGTAAATTACAATTAAACGCCTATGCTATAATTATTTATGATTTTATTTTTCAAAATTCGACTTGAGGTACCTTCCTCATTACTAAAATAATAACCACAAAGACACAGTTTTGGGGCTGCAAAGTTTCTCACATTTTTTTACTGTCGCATAGAAATAAAATTCATAGCTATTAAGTAATTGTACATACAATATTATAACTATTTCTTGTGTCTCGCAATGTATAACAAAAATCTGGTCGACACAATTTTATTATGTCCCATGGGTTTTAGCATCCGCGCCGCAGTGACCGCCAACCTTAACGACCGCAAACTCAAACCTTTACAAAAAAATACTACTCGTGGTACGTTTTATTGCTTTTACCCTATTTATTTTAAGTCTACTAAGCAACTTTTACTAAACTAAAATAATGCCTAAGTCACATTACCGTGCCTATAGAGTTCAGTAGTATATTATTTTTATACAATTTATACTGCCGTTCAATTTTACAAGCGACTTGATAGGTCCACACTAGACTCCAAGAACCTGCAACATAGGTTTGCGGAGCACGAGGTTCGCGAACCTAAGTAGGTACCCAATACTTAGAGACCCAGTAACTAGTATATTCATTTGTGGTACCCAGCCTAAGATGACAAGCGCGCAAATGGTGGGGGGGAAACTGTGACGTCATATAGATGAAATAAAAAAGAAAAATGCACCTGTCACTGACTCACTGTCAGTCATTGTCGTTATCATCTTGTATTAAGTTTGAAGTTGACTAAAGGCAATGTGAAATTATGTATTTTTGCATTGATTTTTGGAATAAATACCGTGTTATTTTTAAAAATCCAACCACCTCTCAGGGGTGTACTACAAACTTCATAAACAAACAACAATGTTTGTTTTACGACTTTCCGAAAAAAGCCAAAAGAACTACTTTTTATACAAACGTCCGAAGAGCTGATCGAGTTTTATTTTGTGGGTTTTTCAGAAAGTCGTAGAACAAACGTTGTTGTTTAAGATGTTAACAATTCACTCCTGTGAGGTTGTTGGTAACTTGTGGGACAAATAATGCTTGAAACGGGCTCAAGTTCGGTACCGTACTGTCGGTGTCGGCGGGAGGTTGGGAGTGTCCATTCTGTACGTCAGTACTATATCAATTCTCTGCTAGAAGGGCCTGATGCTCTTCAGGGGAAAATTCCCTTTAAGTCAAGGAACACTGACAAATATTTGACAAACAGTTTGAACGTTTACTGGGTCCTTTACGTTGTTATTGCTTTCTCTGTGCTCACACTTGTCATAAATCTGTCAAAATTGTCAATGTCATTCAGTATGTTATATTCATGTAATAATAAAATTTCCAATTTCCATTGTGGCTGATGACTTGATGATTTGGTGTTTTTAATTAATTTATTGGACTTTTAATCTTTATTTAACTCTAATATTAGCATAAACAACGATGACTGTGCATTTGACTTATACTAAAGATGTCTGAAGCGAAAGGATCGGAGGAGACATCGACTATCGAATTCGATCCTATTTTACCAGATTCTGGAATTTTATTTTACGAAGAATGCCCACAGGAATATGAAATTGAACCGCCCAGGCTGTTACCATTGAAGTCAACGACACAGGTTCGCTTTGAACAGTTACAGCACGAGGCAACTCGAGTGTGGACAGAAAATCAAAAAACTACTAAGAAAAACTAACAGACTGTGCAATATACAAAGATTAAAAATGGTGTACACTTTATTTGTTATCGAATTAGTTTCTGCGTTCGCTTTAGCAGCTACCTTACTGTACAGATATGGGGACTGTTACAGGAATCACTTGATAGTGACTGTGTCTGTGCTAACAGCATGGTACTTCTCATTTGTTATTATGTTCATCTTGCCAATAGATGTGACAACAGTAAGTATTAGAAAGAAATATATAAAAAGTCAGAAGTATTAATAATTTATGCAACTAAATATACACTATAAACTATAACTAAATGAGCAAAACTGAAAACTACAGTAACAATAATCAGTATTTCTCAGTTTTAACTAATTTGAGGTTAATAATTACCCTTCTCCTTTCAGACGGTATATCGGCAGTGTTTACTAAACAACAATATAACCGTTGTACCCCAAAATCAAGTTGCAGCAGGCAACGACTCCACCACTGTGGCACCACCTGTCAACCCGTGTGAAAAGCCTTGGAGCTATGTTCCGGACAATGTCTTTCCTAATCTCTGGAGGGTGGTTTATTGGACTTCACAGTGTTTGACTTGGTAATTAAAACTTCATGTACCTATCATTTATGTAATAAGATACAAAATGACAAAAAATAAATTGTGAGTAGTGTTTCTAGAAATTTAAACTTAAATTTTTATTTAATTGATTAAATTTATAACTATTTTTCCATAACTAAAAGCTTTTAACACCTAGGCTAGCATAAATACCCTTATGTTGTTTTGATTTCAGGCTCATAATGCCAATGATGCAGTCTTACAGTAAAGCTGGTGACTTCACTGTAAAAGGCAAACTCAAGTCAGCCCTTATAGACAATGCTATATACTATGGCTCATACTTATTTATATGTGGCATTCTCCTCATATACTTAGCCTTCCAACCCAATGTTTACTTGGATGGGCCAAAAATAAAGGCCATTGCGTCATCAGCAAGCAACACATGGGGTCTGTTCTTGTTGATCCTTTTACTTGGATATGCTCTGGTGGAAGTACCGAGAAATTTGTGGAACAACTCTAAGAAAAACTACTCTTTAACATACAGTTACTTCAAAATGGCTAAATTAAGTACTGATAAATGTGAAGCAGAGGAAACTGTTGATGAAATTCTTGATGTAAGTTTTTTTTTTCTATTTGTTCCTAATTTCATAGAGCAAGATTTTTAATTTTTCATACATTTGGTACAGAGTCTCCAAGCCGCTACAACAGCGATAGGACCAGATCATCCCCTTCACCTCCATGTAGAAACTATCATACAAAAATTACCAATACAGTTGAGGGACCGACTTAACTCACGAGCACCACCATACAGGCCGGTGCCGCCTTCATTCAAATCTCTCGTTAACTTACACAAAAAGGTATGTCAATATTTCAAGTAGTTAGATTTATTATTTTGGCATTAACTATAAATATTAGTTTGTATAGATTAGATACATTTAGACTTCTTTACTGGAGGTAAATTCTTGATTAAGATATACAAGACTGAAAATTCGAATGTACTTGTTATTGGTATTCTTATTTTTCATTCTGTATTAGTTTAGAAAATAAGTCCAAGCTAAATTGCAGCTGACAGCCCTATGAAATATGACCATAATTGTTTTAATACAGACAATCAAAGCGCTGCACGTGCTGCAGCGCACGGAGACGCAGTGGGGCATGATGCTGGAGCGCATCTTCCACCTGGAGGACGTGGCCACCAACCTACGCGCGCCCGACAAGCGCTTCCAGCACTCGTTCCACACACCGCGGCCGAAGCTGCAGCGCTTATTGTACCCGCCGCTGGTCGGTGAGTACGCACTATGTAGGACACCTGGACGTGGCCACCGACCGACCGACCAGCGCTTCCAGCACAATAAATACAACTAATAATCTTTAGTTTGTCTTTTCCTCGTTTCTAAAACGATTTCTCATCTATATTTCATTATAATAATATTGCTATCATGAACAGCAATTTCATTCAATCAGCAATGAAATTTTCCCTTTCTAGAGATTTAAAAACATGCAAAATCTCTTGTAAAAATAAGACGTCATAGTCATTTTTCGCGACATCTGGCAACGTCACGCATCATGTTTAGCAACATGTGTTGCGCGTCGAATGTTGCCTAGTAAATACGAGACTTATACTTAACTAAGATGGAAATTAAACAGATCGTTTTCAGCACAGTAATTATCGTCCGTCATTCCAGAGTGGTACTGGGAGTGCTTCCTCCGGCAGTACTTCCTGAAGACGATGGCGGTGGCGACAGGCGCTATGTCGCTCATGATCATCTGGTCCGAGATGACCTTCTTCTCCACAAGGCCTGTGCTGTCCATCTTCGCCCATATTGTCACTGCCACCAAGAACACTTACAACTATGCTGCCATACTGGTAAGTATGATACATTTTGTCTGTCAAAAATGACATTTGGATGAAGATAAAAACCATGATAGCCAGCTGTTCCATAGTTATTAAAATACCAAAGATTTTTTTAATCCTTGCTATTACCTGAACAATTTTTTTTGTGAATGCCATAAATATATACTGTTTATCTTTTATAGTGGATATCAACAATAATAATAGGGTACATGTTCTATTGTGCCTACTCGACCGTTCTCAAGATTCGGTTCCTCAACTTGTACTACCTAGCGCCCCACCACCAAACCAACGAATACAGTTTGATATTCTCTGGCATGATGGCGTGCCGGCTGACTCCCGCCATGTGTCTCAACTTCTTGAGTTTGATACATATGGACGCGCGTATGTCTAGCAATGAACAAGGCGCGATTGTGGAGACCTCGTACACGAAAGTAAGTGACTTATTTGGCTTTTCCAACTTTACAAGGTCAATGACCTTAAATTAATTGACCTAGGTGTCGTGGACTTAAGGTCAATGACCCTAAAGTTCGGTTCCGGTTCTTGATCGCAGTTTCAACCTAACCGATTACGACCTAAGTTTTTTTGTATGGCGGGGGACTTCGCGCCCCAAGCACCCCCGCTTGTGTTTTAAAATTATTCTAAGTTCTAAACAGTGAAATCCTTAAACGCAATTTTCTTAGAAACTTTAATGTTTACGAAAAAAGTTCAATGTAACTGAAACAATCATAAAATATTGACAATATTAAAAAACGAAAACATTTCAAAATAAGTCATGCGGAATATGCGCACCCTTTCCTGTACCCCAACCAAACTATTTTTTTAAATTCTGTCACCAATTTTTATTGTTACCCTACTGGTGTAATACAAAAAAAGACTATTGACATGTTCATGATATGACACAGATAATGGGTCACATGGAAGTGCTGGGCATCATAGCAGCCGGCTTCAACATCTACTTCCCGATGCTGGTAGTGTTGCTGTGCGCGGCGACGTACTTCTCGCTGGGCAGCCGGCTACTCTCGCTGTGCGGCTTCCATCAATTCGTCGGAGATGATGACCTCACTACAGACCTTGTCGACGAGGGAAGGGAGATCGCTAAAAGAGGTAAGTACAGTAAACTTAGTGTTCCGTACGCGATCTAATTCTAGACTATCCAAAACATCATATACCGATTCTTATAACTTATTTTCAGAGCGCTGATTACGTAACTCTGTTGCTAACAATTCTCGATTGAAATCGATTGCGATTCTTACTAAAGTAGCAATGTAACTGCGATTTCCGTCAGAGTTGATTGCAACAAAGTTACATAATCAGGGGCAGGAAGAATAAGTTTACTATGAATCAACTACATCAGTTGCCTTGCTATTATTTCCTTCCATTCAACAGGGCAACAAATCTTTAGTAGGCCTTTATTTTATAGGGGCTACATTATTGTAATTAATCCTTTATCAACGACCTTATAATATTTAGTTGAATATCTTACCAGAGAAACGCAAGCGGCAGCGCGCGGAGGAGTCGATGTCGCGGCGGCGCGACTACAACAACCGGTACTCGAACTACCGCGCCGCGCGCGACGACCGCGACCACCGCGACGGAGGTAACACTACTGCCTTTGCTATTATTAGTTAAGACCGTTGACGGCTAACGGGATTTCATACAAACTTTAAAGTCCTTATTTTTCGAAATGAATGAACCGATTTTAATGAAACTTCTTACACATAAGCAGAATACATTGGTCTAAAACTCTAAAAAGTTAATTAAAACATTTTCGATAAATAGTGGTATAACTAAATTGGACCGATTTAAAATTGTTCATAGGAACAGACATTTCCAATTATCTTTTTTAAAATAAGACACTTTTCAGACCTATGTATCTTGCTTATGCGTAAGAAGTTTCATTAAAATTGGTTCATTCATTACGAAAATTAAGGACTTGAAAGTTTGTGTGAAATTCCGTCAATGCTCTTAATAATATCATAATGTAATATATATTTCCCTATAGTGTACAGTACCGCACTTTCAGAAGTGAAAAGTTAGGTACGGCTCGCCTGCTAGGTAGCGGTAGAGGGACGCCCCCCAACATATCGTCGTCAACGCGACCGATACAGACCACTATAGCTATAGCCTACCGTCAGCTTATGACTTTAATGGCCGAATACTCAAACGTCACTCAACTTTGAGAGGCTCTCAAACATGTCAAAGTGACGACAAAGACAACATGATATTTGAGCGCCCCTCAGAGTTAAGTATCGTTTGAGTATTCAGCCATAAGATTACCTTATTTTTTTCAAAATTTACTTGACCTTCACTTAAACTTTTACCTCACCTTTAAGAATTTCGTTTACCTTTTCATTTTATCTGGCCTTTACAACTTATTCCTTACCTTTATCTACTTCCGGTATCTATTTCGCAGTGTCCATTGCCATCGACCTATTTTCCTGCAGTTTTTGTTGTACTAATCAATCAGATAAAAAATAACGACTCGCACACTAACATTATATCTAATAATACCAAATATCTATTCAATACACTTCACATTATAGTAATTCATTAATGAATTTTGGAACGAATAATATTTGTAATATTTGTTGATGCCAAAATAAATAAATAAAAAAATAGGACACTTCGTTTCAAAGATAATTCTTGAAGGTTCTATCGCGCTAGTCCGATTTTTGGCAGTGACATGAATGATTTTCCCTTTAAGTTCTTTTGCATTTCGGGCACACTTCTCGCCTTCCGAAGGTTTATGCTATCAGTTATTGTGCATGTCTGTCACGTTTCAGCCCGCACCGGGCTCCTAAACGACGTGGACTCAGACTACTACGTGACCACGGCTACAGAACGAAATCCCCCAGAGTTGCCAGTCACAGACTACCAAAGGGCAGAAATGCCTTACAACCGACCGGACTTGGCTTTAGAGGACGAGATCGAAGAACGGTTTGGTAGAAGCACGCAGTCTTCTCTAAGAACGGACTTCGATGATAGAAGCAAGATGACGATGCCGCAGAGAGGGCTATTCGACGATGTTTAACACACAATACAATAAAGTTTAAGTGAATTTGTGTATTTTAATTAATATGTGTTTTTAAATCATAAGAGACGCATATGTGTATAGTGGATTGCGTAATGTGTCGAAGTTTTGGTTAACTATAATTAGTATAATTAATATTTGTGAAATTTAATCGTTTATTTATTGTCGGCGACATAAGTTCGTTACTTGATAAGTTGTTCACTTGACCACTCGCTGAAAATTAACTAGAGTTCAAATAGCGTACGGATTAGGTGAAACTCTCGGATCTCTTCACTAAGAGTTTGTAAATCTTGATATCTATTGTTGATTAGTGAAAGATCTTAGTGTAGAACTAATAGAAAAATAGAACTACTAAATAAACTTTCATTTTGCAGCGCTGTTCAAATCTGTATAAATTGCCTTAAGGTTATGGCAAACAGATACAAGATTGGTACATTACAGTGAAGATAAAGAACCTATATAAAATAGAAACTAGTTTATGTTGTAAATACAATGTGACCTTTTAATAAAATGAAATTAGAAAATTAGTCAATAGCAAAAGCCAGTGTAGTTATTACAAAAAAGGAATTTGGCATAATAATCAGATAGTATTATAAATTATGTTATATAAATTAGATTTGAAAGTAATGTTTACTAGTGTTTATTATTTAAGTTTATTGTAAAAATATATACTTCGCTTCGTCCATACTTGACGACAACAATCGTTAAGCATTTTTGAATATTCCTATCAAACAAAATAACTTATCATTTGTGCAGCTTCTAATTTGTAGGTAAAAGATTTAGCAGTAGTGCCTTTTATACTTTTTAATTTCTAAGCTATCACAGGGTTTTAGTATTTCATAGTACTACCATTTAAATCTTAATGAAATACCAATGTGAAATTTTTAGTAACAAGTGTTTATATTGTTATTATTAATAGTTCTTACTAGTCTTTCTTTAGTGGTGGTTAGATATTAGTGTAGAGAAGACAGTTATACTTACCATGTCCAATGTGAAATCAATGTCTTGCCTCCATAAAAAAATATTATCATTTGCATTTTAATCAATAATAATCACTGATTAGTACACAATGTTTAGTTATGTTATTGAAGCGGTCTCTGAAATAATGTTAGTGTACAGTAATAAAATGTAATTCATTATTTATTTTTTAATAAATTGTTTGCTGATTATATAATGATAGATTTAACTTAATCGTTGATGAGAATAGTTTGATATCGTTGGCACTAAAAATAGCTTGAAATATAAATAATTTCGTTTCCTTCAAATAGCATTTAGGAAATCATCTAGGTATCTCCTTTTTATTACATTTGTAAATATTTAAGTACAAATCTTGTTTGTTCACAAAATTATCAGAATGGGTTTCAAACGGCATGTAAAAATCCTAGACTCAGTTAAAAAAACATGTGGCAAGAAAATATATAACATTGCGTTCTTTTGCATGTAATCTCCATAAATTTGCAGTAGAAGAATTGTATTATACACGGTAAATTTTTAAGTATATCTAAAAAAAGTTATGGGTGTATCTCTTCCTTTTACTTATCAAGTATGTGCAGTAAAAAAATTCAATATGTCAAAATTAGTAAAGATATATTTTACAGATCTGTGGATTTAGAGCTCATTCATAGACTCACGCGCGTAATGAAAAGAGAGCGTCTTGTTTACGTAAATCATGGTAATAATGAATGCGTCTACACTACAGACGCGTTTTACCATCTTCGTGAGTTTGCCGAATAAACGAGATATTTTCAGACTATTGATTTTTTTACTTTTAACTACTGTCGCGAAATAAAACGGTTCACTGCCTTTTAAAGATATTTAATGTCGCAATGCAATTTTATACACACACAACAATATAATTTATATACGAACAGTCAGGAACAAACAACCGTTGCTTAGAAACTTACAGAATACATAACAAAGCTAATGGTCACAGCCCAAATAACCATCACAACTGCACTTACATATTCAATAAAGTGGTCTGATATCCCCATTTAATTTTTAGATATAAGTACTTTAAATTTTAGTGTGTATAAAAACCGCGACGCAGTAGTTTCCATTTGTAAAAACTAGACGCTCACAATTTATTATCATATTGTCTTTGTCGTTTTATAAATTATTGTTCTATTTATTTCATTCCATATATTTATTTGATGCAATAGCATTAAACACCAATGTGATAGATAATAATGTTTTATTTAATATTCTTAAGGTGGATCCCCACTTGAGCAGCCGCGGGGCGAGCGGCCGCCTCAACTCGCGGCAGCTCCAGTGGAGACGCTGCCGCGGGTCGAGGCGTGCCGCGTCTTGAGCCAAACGAGGCGGCCTCGTGACGAGCCATTTTGTGTCGGTAGACGTCGGTGCTCAAAGGCGCCTCAGTGTGAGCCACGCGAACAGTGGAGACGGACGTCGTACGCTCACTTCGCGGCAAAATGGACAATAATAAATGCATTGAGTTAATTAAAGAATATCAAATAATTCCTTGATCCACCATTGACGTTTGACTTTCTGTCCTTTTTTCTTTTTGTAGTGATTAATTATCACTAAAGCTGCAGCGATTTTGCGTGCGTCACCCATGGTAGCTAGTAAGAAACTAGATAAATTCGTTGCTCGGCTTGAGGCACGCTGCCGAGTTGCTGATTAATGTGGCTCAAGTGGAGATGCATGAAGTTTCCGCGGCGCGCGGCATGCTCAGATTGAGGCAGCTCGCCCCGCGGCTGCTCAAGTGGGGATCCGGCTTTACACTTACATAACCCGTCTGCTAATGCGCATGTAAATAAATAAATATTTGCAAAATAAAACAAAGTTATTACAAGATCATTATTTTAATACACTTTATCAATGTCAATAAATTACATACTATATTAATTCATTGAATTATTTAAAATGAACTTTAATATTATCTACTTTAGTTCTTATTTCGTGTGAAGCATCTTTTGATAAATCTTGGTTGTAGTTTTGGAAAATCATTTTCAGCTTATTCAGATCCTCTGTCTTATTTAATTCTGAAAAGAAAATTATATTATTTATTTAGGAATTAAAGGGTCAATTCATTAGTTTTGAAAACGTATTTGATTATTCAAACTACCTTTCAGTTGTTTTATTAAGATTTCCATAATGTTTAGTGCGTCTCTCCTATGCCTGACTTGATTGCTGTTTTCTGTGAAACATAAATAAATAAGATAATACATTTTGAACTATATAAAATTATATATTCGACAAATTTGCGATACATTAGTCATATTTAACGAGCATAGTATTATCTGTCGTAAAAAGATATCGAGCTCAATTAATGTTTTATTTATAAACTAAAATACAAAAGCATTCTTACTCAGGGTGTAATCAATGACAGCAGCCACATGCTCCGTCACAGTGGCGATCGCCTTGTCTCTGTCGCAAGCTACAACGTTGTCTGTGTCCATCGGTTCGTTTCCACTACTGAGTACAGACAGCTTCTCTAACACCCGCGCGATGGACGTCAACATCGCCAGTTGTGTCGACCGCGAGCTCGATGCGTACGATTGGGCGCAGTGCTCGAAAAATAAGTCTTGGTATTTTTCTGAAATTAAGAAGCATAGTACATATTTGGTGATTTCATTATTTCTCATATTCTGTTGACAATAGATTTTTCATTTGCTTTAACTACACAAGTATTGCCCTTCAAACAGATGCTGTATATTGAGATATTGTCACTCTATCCATTAACAAAAAAACATTGGAGTATGAAACATACAGTCGGTCAAGAAACTCATGGGAGAATGGGGGAGCCAGTTTCTGTCATTAGTGTTATTGTACGGCAACATTTGACTATGTGTCGTAGGATATTCGTATAAATCGGAACTTGTTAAAAACCTAGTATGATTGCAAAAACCGAGACAGATTTTTGCAATCGTCTGTTTTACAAAAATCGGCGTATCTTCGGTTAGGTAAATCGCGAATGAATGTTGTTTTCCTTCTAAATGTTAATAATGGGCTGATTACGTCAGAGCGAATAAAATATTCTATGACAACGAACATGACATTCAAATTATTGCTTTTCAGAACATAGGTAGAAATTTGACAGATAGTTTCGTATTTTATAAAGAAGGTTAAAACGTGAAGGAGGTTGCAACGACAACGTTGCAAGCTCTTGCCTATCTATCATTAAAAAAATACCTTGTGTATATGGGTCCTTAGGCCAGGCCTTCCCCAGCAGCTCGTAGGCGGCTTCCTTCAGCGCCGTGAGCTGCGAGCGCCTCTGGCGAGCGCCTTCGTTGTCTTCCTCGTCAGATTCTTTGCCTACTGATGATTCATCCTGGGAAGAAGATTACACTTGTTTGACCTGTGCACTCATTTTTACTAAAAATTGTGGGCTTATCTTCGAATTGAGAAGTCCCATAAAACAATAGTAGTTTATGAAACTGATGCATAATGAGGGGTATTAAAACATGAGTTCATACGAGTATATCAATAATGTTTCCTTGTTTTACAATTTTAAATACTGCGAATGACATGATGATACATAATTTTTACTTACCTAAATAATATTTCTTTGACTATTTAAAATTTGACATTGTATTGTATTTAATTGTATGCCATAACGGCGGAAACCAGCTGAACATCTTATATTTTTTACAATAACCTTATTTCCCTGTGTTTCACAATAAATGTATTAGATTGATTGAGTGTTTTAATACCTAGTTATGTACAGTTTCATACACTAATTTATCTACTCTCATACAATTGAGATTGAACCTACTAAATAGAATATCTATGTTAAAAAATAGAGACAGACTTCGCTGGTAATACTTTGGTTATGAGCTTATGAGGCATTTCCCTCGCTGCATCTTAAATATCAGGCGAAGTTAATTTTTTTTACATTCACTGCTATCAGACATTTTTAAGCAAGTAAATATAATCCTACGAAGTTCAGTACAACAAAAAGTAAAAATTTAAATAAAAAATTGTTTATATTGCTTTACAAAAGTTACCTAAAAAATTACAGTATTTTCAGGATTACTCGAAAACCACTAAACCGATTTAAAACTTTCAAAAAATGGGACCAATTGGGGAACAAACCTGATAAAGTGGCGTTTGAATCATGTCAATCGGTTCAGCCGTTCTCGAGTAATCGGTGGACATACATAAAAATAAAAAAAAAACAAATAAACAGACGAACATAGAACCTCCTCCTTTTTTTGAAGTCGGTTAAAAAATAGCGCGGATGGCGCGCCCCGCTGTACCACAGAGTCACAGACTATAGATACTACAAAGGAGTGATTTACTAAATATATGGCCCATGTATCGTAATGATAGAATAGTTATTTTAAACCATTGTTTTGTTAGCGAAGAAGTGTTATAAAAGTCGCCAAATATAACAGAAAAAAGCATTTTTAAATTCTAATTTCGATAGACAACCATGTCTGATTCTGATTTGATCCGGTACTACAAACTAGGAGTCAATTGTGATAAGTAAAGGTCATTATAGTCACCCGGCACCCGACCAGCACCGCCTCGCCTCGAGCGTTTATTATTCTTTATATGGACTTTTATGGAAATGCGCTCATAACATCAACTCCGTATTGTCACCGGATCGTCTCGCTCGCAGGCTGTCCACTCGCGGACGTCGGGTGGACCACTCGTCGACAACTCGCTGCTCGCATGCTTGCTTTGCGTTGACTGCGCATTGACAACGCACGGGTCCCGAGTGGACCGCGCGCTGCCCGCGACTGGTTCACGCGAAGACAAATGCCTACAAGCGGTCCACTCGTTGACCACGCGACGTTCACTCGTTGACCACGCGAGGTTCACTGGTTGATCACGCGACGTTCACAAGTAACTACGCGTCGTCCACTCGTGGACCACCTGTCGATAGCGAGTTGACGCCGACCGACGCGGCGGTGCTGGTCGGGTGCCGGGTGGGTCTAATGAGCTATGACCTTTAACCTCGTGCTAGCGGGACAATGGCATGCCGTTTGTAGTCTTATCTTTTATACAAACGAGTGCCATTTGTAGCCCATCTCATGTTAGTAAGTAGTACAGCCCTCACCTTGGACAGCACTGCCTTGACGATATCGTACACCTGCTGGAAACGGTCGCATCGTGTAGCGGCGAGGGCTCGTCCGAGGGCGGCGATGGCGTGCCGTTTGTAGTCCATCTCTTGTTTGCGGCTCTCTGTTAGCAGCGCGTTGATGCAGTCGGTGGCTAGTGCGCTTGATATGGGCGGCTCGCCTTCTTTCACTCTGTACAAAAAAGATATATCGCATTTTTAAAAGAAATAAGGGCTTTAGCAAAATGCGCAATAATTTTTTAGCATCGACGATTTAGCTTAGAGAGCTAAATGCAGCTACTCAAAACTGCACTCTACAGCCATTTGGATGCCCGGCCTCATCTACCACTAATTTGATAAAACGTGATACAACATCGTGATCGCTAATCACCTACGCTATGCTAAAGGTATTGTATATGCTACTCGTATCTTAAGCGAGAAACGTATGACTACGCATGCGACCATACGCGACGCAACGAGCGCGTGAGTGAGTATCGAACTGACGTGCTCGCGGGCGTTCGAAAAGTTCGAAAGACAATGACAACTGACAAAAACTGTTTACTAAATAGGACAAGTAAGGATAAACAGATTTATTTGAAATGTTATTTGTTCACATTTACACATAACTTCAGATTACTTATTATTTAAAAGAAGACAACCCTAACGTCGTCGGAAGAGATAAGAGCTACGCGATAGAAAGAGAGGTAACTGTAGGGAAGGGAGCGCTGTGCGATCTGAATTGTACTTTATTGTGTCGGAGCAAGAGGCGCCATTTATTTAAATGATATTGCGGAATGTATATCTATGATGTATTTTGTGTTCATACCTAAAGTGCGGAGTGTCCCTGGCCTGCTTATAGTAATAAATTACATCCCAAACTCACTCGCACAGGTCGGCCAGCGCGTCGATAACGTGTCGCTTCCCGTCGAAGGTCTTCCCCGCGGCGGCCGCGAGCAGCGAGCGCACTAACGGCTCGCGCTGGTCGCCCAGACCGGTGGATAACTCCTTGTTTATAGTCTGGATTGCGTTCGCCGCCTGCGACGAATAAATGTTAAGACTGAAATTGACGATTAGCAAAGTGGACGTTTTGCGAAGTAAGTGCCAATTGAGGCGGGAACTCACTTGATGCGTACGCGTTTACGTGCACAAGCAATAGGTTTGTCGTGTGTCATATACTTCCATATTATACAACATACAACGCACGTGGAACGTGCACGTCTACGCCTTTAACCGCTATGCAGTGAGCATTTCGACTGCGCAAACTCGGAGAATTTAGCCGCTCTGTGCCGTAGCTAGCTAGTAGCTATAGCCTTCGCGAGGATAGCGGGTGTATGTACAACACGGTCCTGTCTGACTACTACGAATTATAATATGTATGTACAGTCGGTCTCAGAACTAGCACCTCTATATAAGTGCCCGTTCACACAGCGGTCCGTTTTATCGGATACGTTTTTATTCGGCGAAGGTGTATGTAGTTGTATGAGCGTGTTCACACAGAATACAGTATTCCGGATCCAGTAAACACAAAATCCGATGCGATTTTGTTACTGTACTCGGTAGCGACGGACACGTTAAGGCGAGGCCTTAATATGCATAGTAACACCTAGACCCGTCACAGAAATTAAAATTCATCATTTCAATGTCTGCCCGGCCGGGAATCGAACCCGGAACCTCTTGCGTGGTAGACCGGCATGTTGACTACTGCACCACTCAATTCGTCAAGTCAATAAAAATGTACTAAATTTCGTGAAATTTTTGGCGAAGCTACCATCAAAGCTATGCAATAATCAACCTTATTCTAAAGAGATAGTGAAAGAGTAGATTTCGTGAACTGGCCTTTCCTTAGAACGGTCCTGTAAAACGGATCGCTGTATGAACGCACGGTAACTTTGTAATTTCAACTATTACGCTTCTTCGGGAAGTTGCTACCCTACATAATAATATCCTACAATACAAACACAATAATGTAATACAAACACAGAATGTGTGCGCCATGTCATGGTATAAGTGTACTGCGTACCTGTATCTTGTCGCTCCACCGCGACGAAGTGAGCGCTCGCTCCACCTGCGCTCGGATGGCGGGCAGGTGCCGCTTGATGCCGGTCTCCCGCGTCGGGCTCATGTCCATCCATATCTCCTCGAATGTCTCTATTGTTGTCGAATCTACACCAACCACATATCGTGAGGCGTTTGTGAATGGCAAACACACAGTTATGTACAGCTTGGAAAAAGTATAGAAATTAATAAGGGCTTTCTAGTTTGTTGTATGGCAACACTTGACTACTTTCGTATGCAAAAACCAAGCTAGTAAGCTAGAAAAAAATACTAAAGATTTAATCTCTTTAGTGACGTTACACATATACCCCATACCTCTAAAAAGAAGACCACAAAAAATATAACACGTTGACGGAATTTCAGAGACATTGGCAAAAACACCTACCATCATCTTTAGGTCCATGCATAGCCAAAAAGATCGTAGGCGCCAAGATCTCCTCATTGTCCTTGATGTGCTCTATCTTGGCTTTGGCGACCGACTTCAGTGTGAGCGCGACCGCCGACCGGGACGTGTCGTCCTCCTTCGTTTCATACAGATTTACTAACTTCTTCATTAACTTCTCGGCTGACTGGGGCTGGTTTTGAGTAAGAATTAAACGAGTCAAACAGGGTAACCACAAAATTAAATATGAGGTAAAGGAATTCATAAAAAAATTCGGTGAGAAAATTATAAATTATTTCTTTTTAATTTCAAAGTTTAAAGCCACTTTTTATAACCTAAAAATCGGGGGAACTGGAGAAGTGAGAGCGGGGGAGGGGGGAGGGGGGGGGGGCTTCCAATTTCAGTTTGTATAGGGAAAAGATTGGGACAAAAATGTAAAAAAATATTAAAAAATCAACCTGTTATATATCAGACATTGTATTATCACATAACAATAATAGATAAAACTAACCTTAGCATTTGCAGAAACCTGCCCCAAAGCTTCAGCGTAGTTCTTCCTAACAGTAGCGTTCCTATCGAACGTGCCATTAAGGAGGTTCGACATGATCTTCCCCGCGACCGGCTCGAGGTCCGCTCGTAGATAATGTGCGGCGAGCACTATGAAGTGGCAGCAGGCGACTTTAGTGCCCAGCTGCGGAGACTTCATCAGTTCCAGGATGCTTGGCAGCATCTCTTTCATCACCTCGATGTCGATGTATGGCATACACTGGGGATTAAGTTGATAAAACAGAAACGTTAACATAATTAAAAGGACGACTACTCAACCTGCATGGGCTTGTGGTAAAATCGGTGTGAGAGAATTATACGGTATTTTAGATGTTTACAAACGGCACCACGCGCTGGGTTTACTACTACAAATTGATATATTCAACTTTGAACTTAACTTCCAATATAAATTAATAAGGTCTAAATTAGTTGGAGAAATAGCGCATGTCATCGAGCATGTCTACAATATTAAAAGTTACAATCAGTTACTGTGTGACCTTGACGAGCGAGTCGAGCCCAGAGCCATACTCAGGTACGAGAATTTTGCCGACCCTGACTCGATTCTAACTACTAACAGAGTAGCGGCACTGACCTTGACAAGCGTGTCAGACAGTGATATCGAGCATGTCGCAAGTGCCCGGGTCCGCGCCCAGGGCAGTAAGTACTCAAGTACGAAAATTTCGCCGACTCTAAACACTAATAGTGGGTTCACACGAGGCGATTTTAGTTGATCAACTGCTAAATCGCTTGCGATTTGAACTATCTGATCGTTCAAATCGCAAGCGACCGCGTACATTTTTTGTTGACCGATAATAATTGCTCAACTAAAATCGCCTCGTTCGCACCCGGTATAACAGAGAAGCGGCACTCACTGACCTTGGCGAGCGTATCGATACAAAGCGGCACTGACCTTGACAAGCGTATCGGTGGTGTAATGATGCTTGGCAGCGGTGGCGCGCATATCGTCGAGCATGTCGCGCGTGCCCGTGTCCGAGCCCAGCGCCGTACTGAGGTACGAGAGTTTCGCCGACTCTAGTTCCCCGGCTGCGCCCGCTAAAGCCGGCACTAGTCGCGCTAGGAACGGCTTGAGGCTTTCCCCTGCCGCTGACACTAGCTTCGACACCGTTTGTAGACTGCAGAGTTAAGTTTTATAATAGTACCTAAAACTTTTGTTGAAGAAAACAAAGGAAATTCAGGGGATTTTCAGAGCTATACAGAAAAGGACTTGCAGACGTTAGAAAAAATATAATCAAAGAAAAATACCTATTATTAGAAACTGGCTGGTAACTGTATTGTAACATTTTAGTCCTGTTTTCTTAAATACAAAAGTTATTGTATTTACAAGTCGTAAAAATTGGAAAGCGATTAAGGCCCCTATATACCTCAAGTGGCACCCTCATTTTAATTAAATTTATTGCTCGCTAAGTTCACAATGTATCGAAAATTCACATGTACAGATTGAAGCTAAGGTTCTATAGTTTATTTACAAACAATAACTTCATTATTTATTAAAATTAAAATGAGGGCGCCACTTGAGGTATATAGGAGCCTTAAGATAGCAATGTATGTTAGGCGACAGAGCCCCGGGTGACGGATTTCGGTGCACTAACCTGACGCTCCTGACTTCCTTGACCAGGTTGGTGATGCCGGTCTCGAGCAGCACGGGCAGGATGACGGCCACCACCTCCTTGCCGTCCTTGCCCTGGTTAGCGTCCGCCGCACGGACGCACAGCTGTGAAGCGACTATATATTGTAACTAGCGGCCCGCGCCTTCGTCCGCGAGGACTTTAAGTAACCTTTGACCAGGACAATAAGTCTCCTATATGTTAATCCAGGTCCTAATCTGTCTACCAACCAAATTTCATGCAAATCCATCTAGCTGTTTGGGCGTGAAGAGGTACAAACACACACACACACACAAACTTTACTTACTATTATTACTTAAAACATTCTAGTACAGCTAATTTTCCCTTTCTAAATCCAATCTTGGATCCCCCATTCCTTATACCAATAGTAAAAAAAAAGTACAGCTAATTACTAAAGCTACCAATAGATTTGACTGCATAACTTTTGTTTTCTCTTGGTCTTACATCTTTTTTAAAAGTAAACGAAAGAAGTAATATTTGTAAGAGTTATTCAATAATATTAGAAGTATTTAATTACTTAATGTTAAATTACTTGTTTTTATCATTTTTCATATTTTTCTAATAAAATGACATAAGTAATAAATACCAGAAAGGTACATACCTTAGAGAGCACATTGGCTGTAGAAGTGGCAGCTTGCCTGGTGCCTTCATGCACGTCGTCCATCACTCTGAACAGCTGCGTCCATAGAGTTGGCAGCTGTTCAAGCGAGCAGTGCAGGTTTTGAGCGCCGCTGAACAATACAAAATAAACGTATATACTAACTAGAACAACATCTTTATACGTTATCAATAGCGAACGATCACGCTCTATTTATGAAAATATAATGGTGACAGGAAAAAAACACTAAGTACAAAAAAGCAAAATTTTCTTTTTACACTAAAATACATTAAAATATCAACAGCTTTCCCAGGGGGCTGATTACGTAACTCTGTTGCTATCAATTCTCGATTGAAATCGATTGAAACCGCAGTTACATTGCTGCTTTAAGTAAGATAGTTGTCACATTGGTTCTTACTTAAGCAGCAATGTAACTGCGATTTCAGTCAGAACAAAGTTACATAACAAGGGGGCTGGAATAAGTCATCATATCCATAACTTCATTACTTTACGGAATTCCATACATTTAAGGTCGAAAATGCAACACAAGTTAGTAGGTACTCACCGTAACAAATCGGCGAGCGCATTGCAACATGACATTCTAACCCTCCACTGATTCGATGTCAAATTAGCCACCAAATCATCTAATATCTCTTTGTGATATTTTTGTACCTAAAAACCAAAAATATTGTGCTGTATTAGTAGTTTATGATACAAGGCTGGTAAGGAGGTTTTAAAACGAGTTGACTTGAGGGTTAATAATCGTCACGAGTTTTAAAAAATCTTAACAACCGTGTACCATACGACGTTTTCCAATACATTTGCGAGAAAACATTATAGGTACCTACTGATATCAACAATATTTTTACACAATATCAACAATGTCTAGAAAAAATAGGACTCGCACCAGATCATGTTCTCGGACGGGAATCAAACCCGCGACCTTTGGATAACCGGTCCAATGCTCTGACCGCTGAGCTACCGAGTCACTAGTGGGAACGTCGAATTTCTTCTAGTATATCACCAATGTAGAAGGAATTAACTTCAACATTCAACTGAACATCTTTCCAGATATTTTTAAACAGTTGATTAAGATGAGAAAGCTTTTTAACTATTTGAAATTTGGACTCAAAATTTCAAATAATCAACAATGTCATAATATAAGTGCATTAAATGAAAGGGACAGTTTTTGTTGATGTTTTTATACCACCTAAATAATACTCACCGTAGCCTGCGTGTTAGGCACGATGGCGTGCCATATGCTGGCCATGGAGTTCTGTATGCGCGGCGTGGGGTCGAACCGGTACCGGTAGAGGCGCGGCACGATGCGCGGCAAGTGTTCCGACAACTGCGCGCCCGCTTGCAGCGCGATCGAGTGAAAACCGAATGCCGCACCTGATGATTGTTTGCAGTGTTAAGACAGCATGTTACCGAATGTTATGAAGCTATAAGTACGCGGCGGGCTCGACCGGTCGGGCCAATTTAGTGTTAGGTTAGGTTAGTGCATGTTAGTCCGATACTCACTCACCCGCTCGCCGCGTTGCGTACGGTCGCGTGTGTCATACGTTTCTCGCTTAAGATATTAAACAAAAATGTCCAACATTGTTGTAAGCTTTTCTTTAACCATAGTGCGTACAATATTTTTCCTTTTATGATATGCTACGCAGTTTATTTAAAAGAAGACAAGCCTAACGTCTTCAGAAGAGATGGGAGTGCGCCATAGAAAGAGAGGCAACTTATAGGTGAATATAACTGTACGGAATTAGCTGACCCGTATTTAGATGCAATCAGCTTTCAGCTAACCACTAGTTCAAATCGTAATTTGTAATGTTGACATTCGTCGGTTTGGCAATGATGTTAACGAATTCACTTAAATGAAAATGGTGGCACTTCACAGGGTTTTTCGTGATCTTGTATTTGCTATATTTGCCTTAAAACGACCATATGTGTGTACATAAAAAATCCATACAAACAGTTATTACCTTTTTTAGAGTTCCACATGGAATTGTGATGAGCGAGATGCATAAACTTGTATAACAGGTCTGGTTGATTTAGATCTGAAGCTAGTGAACATAACTCCTTGTAAGTAGATAGATTTCCTCTGTAACAAAGACAAAAGTATTTCGAAATATCCCAATAAGTCATTTTTAAACATTGATTTTATAAAATGCAACCTTATATCGATATGTAATATATTTCAGACCAGCGGCAACCTGCGACTATGTCCGCGTGGGTAGACCCTAGGGAACTTGACCAGGACAAAAAAGTACCCTTTGTTTTAGTCCAGGTTATAAACTGTTTGTGTGACAATTCATCCAAATTCGTCCACCCGTTTTAGACGTGAAGAGTTAACAAACTCACACACACACACAAAACCGTTCGTATTTATAATATTAGTATGATACAGTCCCTCCCACATATTTGTTTGGAATAAAGCTCATAACAACTTACCCAGTAGGAGCTTTTCCCAACTGTCCCTCTTCAAACAGCTTCGTATCTTCTGTGACCTGAGTCACGGCGCGTTTGCCGCTGGTCAGCTGTTCGATAATCTGACCGACGAGTGCTTGCTTCTGACTCTCGTCAGAATTCTGGTAAACCAAACTCAGTCCTTTACTCGCTACGTCTTGAACGATTTCTGCAAAGGAATTTCGACTTTTAGTATATGTGTGTATAAACAGTGTTCCGTAAACTCATCCAATATAATATTTTATTTTATGTTAAAAAGAATCTGTATTAATATTGTTTGTTATAAAAATAGCATGACATGAAACCACCATATCGTATCTCAACTGTAAATATACTTAAAAAAACTATATCTTACCGCTGTTTTCTGACAGATAGTCCATAAAGACTTCTTGTAACAACTGCAGCTTGCACTTGATTGGTTCGCGTTCGGGACAGTTTTTGAGCAATGCCAATAGCCAAATACTTGTAGCCTGTTTAAAATATCAAATTAATGACTACTGAATTGTTTTTTTATGACGTTTGAAGTAGAGTATAATTTTCTTGAGTAAACCAAGAAAATGATGAGAGATGTGTTTTAGGCTTACATTTTTATAACGAGAATAGACCTCAAATAATCCTAACTCTCACCTGTCTCGAGTGTGGATGCGGATGTCGTCCAATTTTGAATAGCTCCTCTAACAACCACTCTAATAATTTGTCGTTTTCCTTCAACGCATCTGGAGCTTTTATTTTTGCTTCACCCTAGATACAGAAAATAAACAAAAAATGAAAAAGCCGTTCAGTTTTTTACTTGACCATCAGCCATTTTTTATGTCCCTACTGCTGGGGCACAGGCCTGCCTTTTGGGTGGATAAGGAGGATGGGCCATGACCCACCACGCGGGCCCAATGCGGACTGGTGGCTGCTAACAACTGCAAATGCAGCCGGGAGCGACGGCTTAACGTGCCTTCCGAAGCACGGAGGAGCTCGAGATAATACATTTTTGGTTACAAATCCCATGACCGACTCTTGCGACAGTTGCTTAAAATCCGCAATCGATGGGCCAGGCGCCTCGGTTTTTTCTCCTCAGTTTTTTACTTATTTCATACCAATAAACAACTTACTTCTTTAGGCAACTCCGTCCATAAATCACGATTTTCGTTAGAGTTTACGCCTTCCACACATAACACTAATGATTCTCCAATTTGTAAATGTATTTCAAACTCTTTGCTCTGAAAGTTAAGCATAATAAATTAACGACCTTAGTTTTTTCTCTATCAGTACTATCATATGGTTTTGATTAATTATCATGGTTTTAGTATTACGAAGCTGTTATAATACTATTTTTTTCGACGACCTCCGCAGTCGAGTAGCTTTGTACACCGGGTATCAAGTTGTCGCCATCTCTGAGGTCCCGGGTTCGATTCCCGGTTGGGTCAATTTAGAAAACGAACTTTTCTATATTGGCTCAGGTCTGGGTGTTTGTGATGCCACCGTTGTCTTTGGTTTCCATAACACAAGTGCTTTAGCTACTTACTTTGGAATCGGAGCAATGTATGTGATGTTGTCCAATATTTATTCATTATATTATTATTATATTTCCGGCAATAACATCCTTAAAAAGTTCGTAACTTACATCCTTAGCCATCTGTAAGAATCCCATAACAATCTGCTTGGCAAAACTCAACCTTTCTCCACAGCATAAAAGGCCAAGAGTATACAAAGATCTCTCCTTCACTTTAGAAGGCAGTTTCGCATTCCCAACAATCCTGAACAGGCGGTCTGCGACTGCGAACTTTGTGACCTCATCCTCAAAGTCTACATTCGTATCACTCTTGTTTATGTTGAATGGATTGTCACTTTGTAGTTGCACGTTTTGTTTGGGGGTCGTATCGGGTAGGGGCAACCCTGAGCAACGAGCTAGCAGGGACACAGCCATCACAGATGTACTGACTAGGAATGTTAGTGGACTGATTAGGAAATTAGCTGAAAAAATAATAGAATTTAAATACTCAACTTTCTAAGCAGCAAAAATAGTTGACAAAATTATTTTTAAGTTTTGGTAATATCAGGGCCTTATTTAATAAACGTGACAATTTGTCACCTGTCATGACAATTTCATATATATTGCGTCAACCAATTAGAAAATAGAACAAACTACTCATAGCTACACCGCAATGTAAACCAAATTGTCATGACAATTGACAATTTGTCACATTATCAAAAAAATTTGGTCGTCAGGGTTTATAATGATTTTTCCGGGGTTGTATTGTATGCATGGTACCCTTTATTCTGTTACATGTTGTATCTTACCTAGAATTTACTGTTTACGTGTTTGGATATGATTATGACCGTTTCATATTCACAAAACTTACCTAAAACTACAACGCCTTCTTTAAACGGTTCCCAACTCGTAGCACTAAATCCTTTCCCGCCAAACTTGCCCTTCTTCGAATACACTATACATCGCTCACAAATGTGCGCAAACGCACACAAGTAACCACACTGACTCTCCAAAGTCTTATTATTCTGTCCTTGTTCCACGAACTCTTTTAGTTCCCTCTCTATCGCAGATTTCTCGCTCGTGCTTACGGTTATTATCGCGTAAATAACCGCAGCGTTTTCTCTAATTTCTTCCTTGGTACTGGTCGTGAATAAGTTTTTAAGGAATGGTAGGAGGTTTGTGTATTTGGAAGCCATTTTCTCGGGCACACAGCCGACTATGTCGAGGAAGCATGTTAGAGGCATCACGTCTGAAAGGAGACAGAACATATCTCGTGTATTACAGGTCAGTTAACTAAAGCTGGCACGTTCAACACGTCTTGCGCTTGTGTAGTGTCTGTGAATAAGCGCGCGGCGTGACGTCGTTCTGCATGCGCATCATGAAAAGTCTGCCCGTCTCTCTCGCGCGCGGTCTAGCTTATGAGTGTGACGGACAGTTATTGTTTTACTTTTGCTACTGTTTATAAGTACAGCGTGATTTTTTTTTGGTCTACAACCGTCAGCGTCAGTCACGTGTGATCGACGCGCGGCGTGTGTTATTATTTTTAAACATACTGTATAGTGAAATTGAATAAGTGTGAGTACTATGAACGTGCCAGCTTTAGTTAACTGACCTTTATTGTAACTAAACGTAAGTAAATAGCTAAGCTAAAATCATTTCAGTTCAGATCAACAATGGTGTCACAAACACACTATCCCAAGACAATTTAGAAAAGATATAGTTTTTCTACATAATTAAACTAAGAACCAAATTCAAATCATTCAGTGACAGAGTACAGCTATAAGAGTTTCTAACTAAATAAATAGTTATTTACCTGGACTAGCATTGAGCAGAGAAGTGATCATAGTTAAGTACCGCTCCAGAACCTCTGTATCCAATAAGTTGTCGTAGAAGTACTTGGCCAGTAGAGGCGAGGTTGCGTTCGGGTGGTTGGAACAATCCTTCAAATCCGCGTCCCGGTTCAAACACATTCGCATGTACCTTAATATCTAAAATGTTTATGAAAACTTAGCGATTGAGATATTCGAGACATTAGGTGGAGTATAGACAAACGCCCAACGTTTAGATTGTGTTCTGTTCATAGACCAACATATTCCCCCTTATTAATAAACGAAGAGTAACTTTACACCCAGTTTAACCAAAAAGTTTGCTTAGGAATATGTCGCTTTGAGACGTCAAACGTAAGGCGTAATATTGCTAAGCAATATTTTTTTGTTAAACCAGTTGTAAACTTACGCCGATTATATCTGACGCATTTAAGAAACACAATTCTCCACAGTATTTTAGTTGAAAACTGATAAAAAAGTGGTTAAAAGTACCTCTTGATAAGTCATGGGATGAAACTGCAGTACTTGGTTTCCAATCACAAACCTATATTTAGAGTTTGAGCCTTTCTTGCGTTTCTGCATCTGCTCCCATATATAGCCTACCACGTCTTTAAACTTGGGCACTTTGAATTCTTCCACTTCTTGCGTGTTATCCCTTTCTTTCTTTGCGGAATCTTCGTCTAAATTCACTACAGTTGTCTCTTTCTTTGAAACGTTGTTGACTACGTCCTCTATTTCACTGGGACGAGATGTGCCGTATAGACATTTCAGCGCTTCTGTCGATATATCATCTTGACTGTGGAAAAAAGATGTGCTTGTCTCTTTACTTACATACAAACAAATCTAACCAAACACACTAAAAGTCAACTCAAATAAAATCAGAGTTTTGACCCTGTTTAAAAGTTTAAACTACCCTCAAAATTATAATGTTGACTATAAGTTTATTTTTTCAGCTGCCAACATTTAAAAAAATAGATCTGAATGTTAACATAAAAATTCAATAGATGGTTATTTTTAAATTTGAATCTTACAGCTTCGTCATTAAAGTTTAGTTTCAACTAACCTGTCCCCGCTAGCCAGCAGCAGTAGATACCTAGACGGGACGTATACGGCGGGGAATACGGCGGACGCGTACCGCATCGCGATGTAGCGGATCATGGGCTCGTCGCTGTGGATGTAGCTGCCGGACAAAATTGTACAATTTCAACCCGGCCTATTTTATGCTATACGCGAAGTCTGACGTCAGCGTAAACATTTGTATACAATTCATACGCCGACGTAAGCGTTAGAAAGAGACCACATCAGTACATTTCTATAGTAGTAAATAGATGGGTATTTACTTCTCCATTAAATTCAATTATACTTTAATGTAAAAGCTTAATTGCTTGTAACAAAGATTTAAACTGAGATAATCTCGAATAAAATATAAAAGTATGTAAAACGCCCTTGGGTGGAGGCGCTGGCAGCTGTGACACAGTTTATACTAGTTCAGTTGTCAAAGTTTACCTCTTAAAATTCTTGTGATCAAACTTTCAACTGTCAAAGATACGACAAAGGCAGCATGATGATTGAGCGCGCCTCAAAGTTAAGTATCGTTTGAGTATTCGGCCTATGAATATGACGATATTGATGCACAACTTGTTGGAAGGAAAATATCGTTAGAATAGTGCTATTAACAGCCTATCCGTAAAAATGCCGATTCCTTCAACGACCTTGGACGACATACAACTTGCAATCATTAGTTAGACTGTTAGACAATAAGCATAAGATTTGATAAAATAAAAGGTAGCAATTTTTTTATTCTCTTAACTTTCATTCCATTAACTTGATATGGATACTGATTCATACACTTAACTTAACTCCTTTCTTATCTTTCTTCGTATTAAAAAAGATTGAAAGTGGACTAAGATCACATTTCAAATATCATTATATTGTTTAAATCGCAGTAAAAAAATAATGCTGACATTCTTGTCTCTAAGTTAAAGAAACCCAACTCACTGTTCGAGCAGCGCGAACAAAGCCAGCGCCTGAGGCTCATCAAACGGACTCGGTTCGTCCACTTCCATTTTCTCTTCTCGTGACGTACTGGATCCTTGCGATGACGTATTGGCGGACTGAGGTTTATCTTTAAAAATGACAACCGTTTTTCAAGGATTTGCTTGAAGCCTTGGCGGAGAACCAAGGCTTCAAAGTTACCTCATTTGTTTGAAAATCGACTGGCGTCCACATAATTATGTGGCCACCACTATTATGATGATGCAGGCCGGTACCAACGGCTTAACGTGCCTCCGAAGCACGGAAGCGCTCAAGATAATACATTTATATTTTGACCTTGCGGAAGCTGTTTACTGCCGCAATAGCAGACCGAATGCGCTATTTATCTTTATTGCGAGTTTTTATGCGATGTTTATCTTTATTGTCCCGTTTGGTAAACAATCTTCATCCAACTATTAATTAAATAATTATTAAAAAATACAACAAATTGTATTCCACACATAGATTTCAAAAGAAACTAATAATTATTTAATGATAATTTGATTTAGTAAGGCAACATAGTTTTAAATAACGATTTAAATTTAAAAGACGTATGACAATTCTCAAAAAAAAATTCTAATGTGGTATTTACACGAGTTACTAAAGCCGCAGGAAAATCGACTGTAAACGGCAATCCGGCCTAGACCGCAGGTGACTGAACATTCTTATCTGATCCGGTGGCCAAAACTGGAACTACGTCATTATATATTGTTGCCTAGGTTGCGCCGTCGACTACATAGACGACAGCGACGTCTACACCGATGTGTCACCTGCGATTCAATTTTACAAGCGACTCACTGTGTAATGACTAAAGTCGACCGTCACACACATAGAGGTGACTAACATCGTCCCATGTATACAATAGCATACATAGCCCGTAAATAGGACAAGTAAGGATAAACAGACTTAATCTCACTGCGCACAACAGACAATGCTTTCTGAAAACACCATACCTTCAAGTTTGATCTTGAAAGCGTGGGGCATCTCAAATATGGCGCCCCTGAGGGCGGCGGTCTTCATCTCGGGGGGCGTGGCCTTACGAATGCTGTTTAACTTCTGCAATTGCAGACTGAATGCGCTAACTCACTGCTCATTACAGACAATGCTTTCTGTAAACTTCATACCTTCAAGCTTGATCTTAAAAGCGTTGGCCATCTCAAGTATGGCGTCCCTGAGCGCGGTCTTCATCTCGGGCGGCGCGTCGGGCACCTTCTTCACCAGCTCCGACAGCAGCTCCAGCTTGTTGCTCACGCTCTCCGGGCACTTCATGGCCAGCCTGCCTATATGCAAAAGCACCTTTATTGCTTGGACATACGGTTCAAAATATATTAAACTGAGTGAAATTCTAGCGAATATAGCGATTTATCGAAATCGAATCCATAATCTTTAGACACTGAAATGTCGATAAATCGCTATAGCATTAATATTGTGTTTTGGTGGTCAGTGGTTATACTTGTAGGGCAATGTTAAAGCCCTTACTCGACATTCGATTTGACATTCAATTTGTTGAAGTCGAGATTGACCATACTAGGCAAGTCAAAGATAGACTTCAACTTGTCTATTTACTACGCGATGTTTCAACTATTGAATAGTGAGTAGGAGCTTTTATAATCATTACATAAAACTTTTATATATCTATTAAAGTTGGAACATAAAGCAGCAAAAGATGACAGAAACCCACTAACCTAAACACATGTATGCCTTCGGTTGGTGTTCCTGATGTTCCGCAGATTGGATAACTTTCAACAAGCCCTGCAGAAAAACAGCAGCAACCTTCTTTAGTTGTGTTCCATCCCCACTAAAAAAAACTTACATTGTAACTTGAACCTTAAGATTATTAGCAATATGATTTACTTATTTCAGCAAATGTTAAAGATTACATACCCATTAATGACATTCAACAAAAACACCAACGCCAAGTTTCTGAGCCTCGAATTTGTATTAGCGTCGAAAAGGGATGAAAATACTACCTAAAGACAGATAAATGATTCTATCAGTGCTTAGAACAACATCATAATTTACAGAAAATAAAAATAAAAACCTTCAAAATTCTTACCTGTACACAATGAGGGAACATAATAGCTGGACCAGTAGCCTTATTCAAATATTGAATTAACTTCAGTCGCAGTCTTGTACAAGCAGGGACCTAAAAAGATTAATGCTAAATAGTATACAAGAAATAATGCGACTAGCACCAGTTCATATTCTCAGGCAGGAATCAATATAAATTAACAAAATGTATCTAGAAAGATGTTTCAATTAAATGTCGAGGTAATTCCTCACATTGATGAAATAACGCTGGCTTGCTGCGTAAGAGTAGAATATACTATAAAAATTTCGACGATGCCACTAGTGACTTGGTGAGCTCAGTTGCAAGAGCATTGGACCGGACTTCTAAAGGTCGCGGGTTCGTTCCTGCCTGAGAATATTATCTTGTGCGAGTGCTAGAATATTTTCTAGTATATTATTTAGTATTGTATAACAATAGCATTGTGAATGCTAAAACATTTAAAACTAAAAAGATTACTTATTTGTACGTTAAATTAATTTTGAATTTTTCCTCCGTCATAGTTTTTTGTATTCATTATATTTGTAGTTTTTATTTGGAAATAGTTTTTTTATTAACCTTGCGATCATCTGGAGGCACCTTCAGACCGCCCCAAGTTCCCAAGTAGAGAGAATACAAAGGCGCCACCACGGCGGGTTGCGACCAATCGACAGAGCTGGAAACGATATTATTATTATTTACTATTATTAATCATCTATAAATACATAAAAAAGGAACGTTTAAAAACATGGATTTTTTCTGTAAAGGTGCTCACAGCAGTTATATAACATTATGTAACACGATAACATTCTATAACAGTGTGTAACATTTTGCTACAAGATGTAAGAGAAAAAAGTTTATATGTATAACCGCTGTGTGGAAGCACCTTAATGTGAATAATTATTAAAATTAAATTTTATAAACATAAAAAATAAAGAAACTTCGTTATTGTGTCAACTATTTTGTGCTCAAACAAATCAAAAAGTTTTACCTTTCTCATGAGGGACAAATTTTATTGAAACTGACTTCATTCTTAACTTTACTTACCTATTAACTCTGATGAGGGGGCTGTTAGCATGGTTGGCTACGCTAAACCGGGAGTCGGCGGCGGCAACGATTAATGTTAACAGAATGTCGTTGGAGTTGAAAATGTCCTTGCTGATGAAATTCACAATGGAGAGCTTCATCTGTCAACAAGTATATTTTATGATATCTATACTTTATTTTCTAGGTTATTATTGCATACATATGATTAGAAAGTGTATATAATCGTTCAGGCGCAGTACGTAGCTTTAGCAAAATGCACTTTTTGCAAAACTTACCTTTCTTAAAATGCATCTTTTGCAAAAACTATTTTTTTTAAAGTAAGCTACTATGTTTCACAGGTGATTAAATAGTGTACTATTATAATATTACTATTAAAAACTAAAATAAAAGCTTGAAAAAATATTTTTCGACAAACATTTTGCGACTATTCCAACCTTACTCTAAAAAAAGTATGTTTTGCGAAAGGTGCATTTTGAGAAAGGTATGTTTTGCGTAAGGTGCGTTTTGCGAAAGGTACGTTTTGCGAAAGGTGCATTTTGCGATAGGTACGTTTTGCGACTGAGCCCTATAAAATATCTATGAATAAAGTTCAAGATGCAATGAAATGTGATAAGTATAAAACATCATAAGACTATTCTAGGTATTTATTATTATTATATTATACCTCTTCCAGCTGGTTGGGGTTCAGTTGATTTTTGCTGACAAGCCTTTTATAAGTTTTCATGCTCATGCCTGGTGGAACTTGGAAATCACTTTCGCCGGCATTTGGTAATGCTCTGAAATTAATTAAAGATGCTTATTAGGCTTAAAAGCATTTTTAGACTGATAGTTGATATCTCAAAAAGTCAATTAAACATTGTTAGTTACATCACACTATCATATTAGAACTATCCTGTAATGATAGCTGTAAGGATTGAAATAAATAAATAACTACAATTTACTTTTTGAGTATTTTACAAATTTCATACTCATAATCATTGATAAAATAAAAATAATTCATTGAACAAAAGACAATATCAATAATATACAAAACATATCAATACTTTATTGATACCTGTATGGCAAAAGCAGTACATCAGTTGCAAATTTCAGTATCAAAGATGATAGCTTGGGCTTTTCCTTCAAATTAAGATCACTTTCTTTAATTACTCCAAGCAGAGGCATAACCAACATTAAAATTCTGAAAACAAAAAACACCTTTAATAATAACAATATTGATTTTTCATAAACTAAGTAAATTCAAAATTAATTTCATAACACAATTGTATTTTTTTTTTCATATTACTTATTTAATCTTGCTTAGATCTCTAAACTAAATTAATGAATCGATTTAAACAACTTTCTTATTAAGGATTAGATATTTAACATAATGAGGAGCTCGGTGGCGCAGTGGTATAGCTCCTGGCCCAACGATTGCGGAGGTTAAGCAACTTTCGCAAGGGTCGGTCATGGGATGGGTGATCAAAAATTTATTATCTCGAGCTCCTCCATGCTTTTGGAAGGCACGCTAAGCCGTCGGTCCCGGCTGCATTTGCAGTTGTTAACACTCACCAATCTGCATTGGGCCAGTGTGGTGGGTCATGGCCCAACCTCCTTATCCACCCATAAGGAAGGCCTGTGCCTTCTATGAATATGAACATTTTTATTTATAAAATTTACCCATCCTGATGTCCTTGGGGTTTATTTTCTATGGCTTCTAACAATGATGGTGCCAGAGACAACTGCTGGTCATGAGGTAAACGGGGAAATCCCATGGTGATGTAGATTATAGTAAAATTCTGGAATATTAACTTACATAAGTATGAAGGCATAACTTTGAAATGTAAAAAATATTGATTGAAAAATAAATAAACATATAGTATGATAAATATATGTTATAAAAAACTTACAATTATGAAACTATTTGCAGCAGGATCCCGGTAAAGTTGTAGCAATGTTTGGACTGGTAGTTTTACTTCTGCACGGCACTTCACACGCTTATTCACATGCACAAGTAATTCCATCACTTTTGTACGCACCTGAAAAATAATGTTGATCAAAAAGGCAATGCTTTACCTTATTGCTGATGACTACAGGGTGAAACTGAGAGTTGAAAAATCAATTTTCTCTACAGAATGCCCTGTAAACAACAACATACCTGTTCATGAGGTGATGAAAGTTTAAGGATGACAGGGGGCAGAAATCTATTTAAACAGCTCTCCAGTTGGTCGTCCGAGTCTGCATTTCCGAGTCTCAGGAAGACACGGTCTAGAAGCACTAAAATAACCACCCAGATGGTTTAGTACACTAGCAGCCGGTTGGAAACGCGAGGTTACTAACTTTTTTTAATGTAGATTTCAATGCATAACCTGTAAACTTACAAAGATCATTGGAGCAGTTGTCGCTGCCCTCGGTAACTTCAGTTTCAGACATCTTCTTGGTTCTTCAAGCTGTTTATTTACAACAGAAGGAAGAAAACCTCATCCAGGCATTCAGCAGAATGACGGACAAAAAGCAAATTGACGTTTATATGACGTTTTACTTTGTCAAATTGTCAGACAGGATTTTGACATTATTTTTCTTTTGGAGATGGTATGAAGATTATTCAGCATTATTATATTTTTTTTAAATCTTTTTTATATCTTATGTTCAGGAGGCCGCAGAAGAGAAGGCGGGTTCTACTTTTTTCTACACATAACAAACCCCAGTATACCTACCTTACTCTTCGAGTATACTTTTAGTTTTTGTATAAAAGTAAGCTTTTGTAATCCGCGGCCAATGTATGTACCTATAATCTGTGCGGCTGTGCGCACCATACTCTCTCATAGAGAAAGATAAATATCTAGTGAAGTTGCCACGGATCACTTCGCTGGAAGTTACAAAGATTCTCTTGCTCTTCCAGCAGGCAGTCCAGACAAGAACAGTAACTTTTTATGATGGTTCGGTACACACAAAAATAATAATAAATTGTATAAAAAATTATTTATTATTAATTCCAACGTTGAGATTGAGCTAAAAAATATATTAAATTTTGCCAATATCAAAATGTAAGTTGCCAAATTAATATAATTCATATAAAATGGAAATCAATACTATTATTTACGAAGTGTATAAAACATATCCTATTTTAACGTAACACAGCACTCAATCACTGATATTTCATTTGAAAGAAGACAATACTGGCAATTAGTTTTAACTTAACTTTATAAATTTTTGGGAATGTTTCGCAATCCAATAACACACAAACAATACAAATTAATACAACAAACAAACATTTTACATATCTAAAATTATTCCAACACTTTTACATTGTACAAAATTCATTGGTCAGGAAACATGTTACGTCAAACCTCACCACTTATCTTCTAATTCATAGCAGGTTTTTTCATAACTACGCTACGCTAGCCATATTTAAGTCGAGTCGCTGACATTTTACAATAATTTTGAACACAACAACCAAAATAAATTACATACAATACAAGTCTGTACATTACTTGTCCTATTTGATAAACAATCTTCACCCTTTACGGACTTAACTCTTTATTGAAATAATCGTTTATAAAATACAACAAATGGTTTTCCATACATAGAATACGAAAGATATCATGCGTTATTAATGATTATTTGATAAGATAACATTTAATAGCGATTTAAGTTTATGGGCAGCCGCATAATGTAAGAAAGTGACAGAAAAATGCTGACGCTCGTCAGAAGCGATCGGTGCATACATTTCGTATTAGATCCCGTACACTGTTAGAAAAATTCTAACCGATCGTTCGTTTCTGATGCACACCGGAGAGCACCTCTGCCGGACGTTAGAATTTTTCTAATGGAAAAGGCGGAAGGCGTGTTTGCCATACCTTTGTACTAGGCCCCGCACACTATCAGATATTAGAGTCAGTTCAGGGCTCAGGCATACCGCCGCACTCTGCACGCGTGTCTGTGTGGAATCTTGATGAAGAAAATTATAAAATAAAATATACAGAGACTTAGCTTGGGAGCAAATATGCCATTAATTGAGAATTGGATTATAGAATATAACTTAATTCATTAACACACGAGCGGACGCAGGCGGCCGGATAACAATGGAATATGGCTCGATCGAAATAACCTAGAGATGAATATTAAAAAAACAAAATTAATACAATTTAGACCTTACCAGAAAACTGCATTAGATATTAACTATCAATACAAGACCAACAACTTAGAAAATGTAGATTCAGTAACCATGCTAGGAGTAGAACTAGACACGTTTATAAACTGGAAACCTCAAATCCAAAAACTATCATGTAAGCTATCATCTTTCATATACGCACTTAGACAGTTGAAACGTAATACAAACTTGAAGACCGCTCTTTCTGCATATTATGCATTTGCACATTCAAGACTGGCATATGGCATTATACTATGGGGAAACTCTACAAATGCCCACGACATATTCGTCCTTCAAAAAAAATGTATCAGAATATTAACCAACATAGAACAAACAGACTCCTGTAGACCGTACTTCAAAAAACTTATATACTGGCCCTCACATGTTTATATATCTATGAGGCCTGTAAATTCGTTAGGAAACACCCAGAATTATACACGCCACTTACATTAATACGACGAAATAACCGATACCAAAATAAACTCAAACTACCTTTCTCAAGTTTAAAACTAATATCAGACTCTCCGCACTCTATGTTAATTAAAATACACAATCATATTCCAAACAACATTAAAACATTAGAAAAAGATATTAATTTTGAAAAGAAGCTGAAAGAATATCTCATTAATAAATGTTACTATAGTATGTCCGAATTTTTTGAAGATAAAAATATGTAAATTATGATCATATTTTAACTTGCAACAGTTACCGCGAAGTCAAGGTGAAAGTTTTATATTGACATTATTTTGTAATCCCTGTATTTTTAGTGTACCTATATTTTTTTAATGTTATAAATTTTACTGAAGTGTTACATATAGTTTTAAAATGTTAATTTTAAATTATAGATATTGTTAAAATAAAATATTTAAGTTTAACAATAATAATAATTTTAGTTTAATATGTTTCTTAATGTAAAACTTAAAAAAAAAAAAAAAAACGTTGCTACGCCCTTACAGGGTGTCACTTACGTTGTGTACCTACAATATAATAATATGTCATATTGTTAAACATGTGAGTGACTTGCAATAAATATATATGAATATGAATATATCTATGGTATCTCATTTTCCGGGCGTTAAAGGGTTAAATTCAGAGGAAAAGAAGAAATAGGGATTCATGTCACCAAATCGCAAGGTTATAAATCTTTGCGGTTTTAAATTTTTGAGAATTTATATTATACTTCGACATAGACGAATCAAACGAGCCCAAACTCGATGGGGTTGTATGGTTTCATCATAGAGTTCTTCCGGCGACATCATCAGATCAGCTCAATGACATAATATTGCTCCATTAATGCTTTGCCTTCCAGTTCTGATCTATGTTTAAAGTTTCTGTCTGTCAAAAACTGTCAAAAACTGTTGACTAAATAGGACAAGTAAGGATAAACAGACTGTAAACATACATATTGTATCAATATTTACAAGAAAAAGGAACAGAATTATCAAATAATTTATCAATTTCTTTTTAATTTTGTACAGTACAGTCGGGGTCAATATACGTTCTGTTTCGCATTGTCACAAGTTATGACAGTTGCTAACAGTATTGACACTTGGGAGCCTCTGATAAGATTACAGCAACTCACTATGATTTATGAGTCTGCGCAGACCGAAGCAGTGGCGGCGATCAGAATAATTCGTCATCAGTTGAAAGTGTACTCTATGCTTAGGTATATAAAGTCGACTTCCGCTAAATGGATTTTTTTCTAGTTCTAATTAAATGTAGGTCTTGAAGTTCCGAATGTCAAAAAGAGATAAGAGTCAGGTTCTCTAATGTAGTTTTATCTCTTATGCCTGTAGCACACCTCCGCCGCGAAACAATACCAGCGAAACCGCAGTAGTTCCGCCATGACTTGTTTTCTATCGACGACGATATATGACGATCATATCTACACAGCGTTCCGCGTCATTATTTTCGCGGCGGAGGTGTGCCAACGGTCCGAGCCGATCGGGCGGAATCGCGCGTGAAAGTGACAGAATCATAGTGAAATCTATGCGTTATTAAACAGGCTGTTTCGCATCTGTTTCGCTTGTCGTACAACTGACAATTAATGGCGGAACCTACTGCTGCGGTTTCGCTGGCATTGTTTCGCGGCGGAGGTGTGCTACAAGCTTTAGGCCTTAGTCGCCGCCACTCTTCCGTCGGTCTACGCTCACTACGCTGTCCTTTTGTGAATTTATCCGATGTGTGTATGAGACAGTCTGCTATTCGATGCCGTGGGCGAATATCATGACGAGGCCAGGCTCCACCATCATATGCTCGTCGACGTGGGTATTGTCGCACTGTAGAACCAACACCGCTTGCTTGCCGGGCACTCTTTTGCATACGTATTTCTCGTACAGTCTTGAAAAAATAATATTTATTATTTCAATTTACCTACAGAAACAAATTGCAACATAATTGGAGGCATGAAGAATTTAAATATTTTTAGTTAGTTACCTTCTATTATTTTGTCTGGTTTCAAGTGAAGACAGGCCTGGTGGCCATCTTCTTTCGTGGCAGTTTTCCATGAGATCGTCTATTATATGTGGTGGACACCCTGATTCTGATAAACTCCTTTTGATCATCATCTACAAAACGAAAAAATATCAGTTAAATAAATATTTTAAATTCAACAAGAATTAAAAATTTCAGTAATAACTTCCTATTTTGTGGAAAAGTAAGTAAGATATCTCGTTCAGTGGACAAATAAGTTAAATGTGCATTATCTCGACAGCCATACACATACTCGTAGAGCAGTTACCTGCAGCACGTCATCTGGCGTGGAGATCATGCCGCCCCAGCGCGTGACGCGCGCGCGCGCCAGCGACCCCGCCCAGCGCACCACCTCCTCGCGCTCCATCTGGTCCGCCAGCGCGCGCATCGTCGGGTTCGACACACGCATCGCGCGCATGAACTCCTATCATCATAATACAAAACTCAAGAACTTCATTCCGACTGTTCATGCTGTGGGTGCCAAGCTGCACAACGAGTTAATTCCTAATATATGGCGTATCAATGATGTGCGGCGAACGTTTTAAAGAGAGAATTTGTGTGCCATGGGCACGCCGTTTCATCTTTGATGTGACAAAAACTAACCGAAACAGTAACTTCCGCTAAAAGACAGTAGAAGTAAATTATTACAGTAAGATGTTTTTATCCAAGTACTAAATTGAAAACATTATCAATTCAACTGCTTCATTTATGCAACTAAATGTGATGCAAGATCAGCGAAAAGAACAATTCGTAAACATCAAACAGGTGGTGACTATGTGTGATGCAAGTTTCAATCAATATTATATTTTAAGACTGCAATAGTGATTACTAATAGTTTAATAACATTTCAGCATGACATTTCAGTATGACGAATAGATGTTAAACAAATTGATGACATGGTTTAATGGCACTTTATATAGCTATTCATGTTTGTGTAAGCATTTGCCATATTAATTTGTCCAAACAAAACCATCGTCAATTTATCTTTTTTGCTTTATTTACTTAATTAAGGCAAATAAGCAAAATTTTTTTTGCTTTATTTACTTAAGGCAAATAAGCAAAATATATAAACTGTTACTGCCTTACTAATAAACGAAGAATAAGTTGATACTTAGAATAACCAAAAATAATGCTTAGCAATATTTCTCCTTACGTTGACTATATCAATTTTTTTGGTTATTCTAAGTATAAACTTTTTCTTCATTTATTAGTAAGGCAGTACGTGTGAGTTCATGTATGAAGAGCGTGTTTGAAATGTTTGGACATTACGCGATGGCGAATATGCTTCATGACGACCTCCTTGGTCGAATGACTTTGTACACCGGTTTTCAAGGTGTCGCCATCTCTGAGGTCCCGGGTTCGATCCCCGGTTGGGTCAATTTAGAAAACGAACTTTTCTATATTGGCTCAGGTCTGGGTGTTTGTGATACCACCGTTGTCTCTGATTTCCACAACACAAGTGCTTTAGCTACTTACTTTGGAATCGGAGCAATGTATGTAATGTTGTCAAATATGTATTTATTTATGAATACAAATAAATATCCATGTAAATTGACTCCATGATATAAAACAGTAACAATGTTCACCTTCAGTAATGCTAATTCCCGTTTGTGTTCATTGATGATGAGCCTCTGTTCAGCCAACTCTTGCTGGTAATCAGTGAGCTTGCCCTGCTGCGTGGCTATAAGAGCTCGCAGCTCCCGCACGCAATTGTGTTCCGCTAATTCGTCTTTAGGAATAACGAGACCACAGCCTGCTTCGCACGGCATTGGCCGCTTAGGATTATATTCACCTAAAAAAATACACTCTTATATTGATAACTCCTGAAATAGTTTAGCCCCCTTATTAATAGACGAAGTGTAACTTTACACCTAGTTTAACCAAAAAGTTTGCTTAGGAATATGACGCTTTGAGACGTGACGCATAAGGAGTAATATTATTGAGAAATAGCGTTACATCAGAAATTTATAGCAAGTATGAAGGTTGGTATAAGATTTTCACCGACGGCTCCAAAAGCCCCCAAGGTCAGGGTGCTGGCTTTGTGGATCAAAAAGCAAATGTAGAATTTGGTTTCAAAATTCTGACACAAGTATCCATTATGACGCTGGAACTCATAGCAATATTTCAAGCACTAAACTATGCGATTGATAAAGGCCTTAGTAAAATAGTTATCCTATCAGACAGCAAAACTGCGTTACAGCATTTGGCTCGCTGCGCCTCTGGTTTCAGAGGTGTAACGATAGCCTATGATATTCTAAAAGTTATTCACAGCTTAAAGAATACTGATATAGAACTAATGTTGCAATGGATTCCGGCGCATATTGGTCTCTCTGGAAACGAAAAAGCGGATTTTGTGTCAAAAGTGGCGACAAGTAGTGGCGATGTGTATGATTATCGAGCGGATTATTCAGAATATGTACCCAAATTTAAGAAAATATGCTTTCAAAAATGGAAAAAGCATTTTGATATAGCTTCTATAGACAAAGGGATATGGTATAAATCTATACAAGGAGAACCTACTTGTATACCATGGTTCGAAGATAGCAACTTGGGTAGAAGCTATATCAAAACTGCTTTGCGCTTGCGCTCAGGACACTACCCATCGGCAAAGTTCGCATATTTAATGAAAAAAGCTGATTCACCAAATTGTAACTGTTGTGATACGATTGAAGATGTCCAACATATGCTGATGGAATGTGTTAAGAATCGAGCCGAAAGGGAATCACTGTTTAAAGAATTTAAATTAAATATCAGAGATATTGGACTAATTCAAAACATTTTGTCAAAACCTAAATCAAAAGTAGCAAAAAAAATATGTAGTTTAGTAAAAGCCGTTGAACAGTGATTCCTTTTCGTTAAAATTGTTTCAACTTAAAAAAAAAAAAAAAAAAAAAAATATGTTAGAATTTATGTAGAGAGTTTATGCTAAACAAAGGGAAAGACTAATTGTAAGAATATGAATAGTAATTTAAATATGTTGTAACAGGGCAGATACAATGGGGCTGACATATCCATGTGGATAAAAGCCCCTAACTAAATAAAGAATAAAAAAAAAAAAAAAAAAAGGAGTAATATTGCTAAGCCAAATTTTTGGTCAAACCGGATGTAAAATTACACTTAGTTTAATTTAATAAGGCTGTTAATGTAAAAAAAACAAATCATTTTGACATGGGTGGTTCTGGATCTATGACTAATTGAAATGGAAAAGGAAAATAAAATTTTAGAAGTCAATAATGTTAACATTAATGAGGTTATGAAATAAGACCAAACAACTAGAAAAGTAACTCTAAACCAAATAAAACCGGCCAAGTACGAGTCGGACTCGCGTACGAAGGGTTCCGTACCATTATCTATAAAAAATGGCAAAAAAAATAATGTCTGTTGTATAGGAGAACCCCTTAAATATTTGTTTTATTTTATTTTAATTATTTATTTAAAGTGAATATGTATAACTAATAATTTTTTGTGAATATTTCAAGCCTACCTGTTGCCGTTATCAATATCAAGCAAAAAAATTATGTTTGTTGTATTGTATGGGAGCCCCCTTCAATATTTATTTGTTTTTTAGTATTTGTTGTTATAGCGGCAACAGAAATACATCATCTGTGAAAATTTCAACTGTCTAACTATCATGGTTCATGAGATACAGCCTGGTGACAGACAGACGGACAGACGAACAGCGGACTCTTAGTAATAGGATCCCTTTTTACCCTTTGGGTACGGAACCCTAAAAATAGACTGCATAAAATTAGGAAGTGACTTAAAAATTGATTTGAATGACTGCCCACACTAAAAGCCTCCAATATTGAATAATAGTTCCTGCTCATTACATTAGTACTAAGTTAAAAATTTACTGGGAAATGTTTAATAACCAAAGTGATCATATAGATTCATAATCATAGCACATGAAATCAGTAAGCAAGCACCTAAATGCATTGAAAGTAAACATTATTATTATTATAATTTCAATATTTACTGTAATTACTAATGTTATTTTATACATAAAAATATGTACACTTTTCCTTTAATTAATGTTGTTTAAATCTATATATTAAACTCTAAAATTGATTGATTAATTCATTATTGGGATAGGCGTAGAGCTCTAACGGCTGAAGGTAGATACACAATTTTCGGAGGGTAGATACCTTTTATGGTGTAGGTGAGCACTAAGAAAGAGTTTTGAAAAATTCGCGTTATACAGGGTGCTACAGGGTGTTCCAATTTGTATATGAATTTCATGGTAAAATTTAAATGTGTAAAATAAGGCCTGCTGATAAATACCTAAGTATATTGGTAGTCCATGACTTTCAAATGTATGCACAACTATCTTAATCACACGAACGAAGTCGCCGGCAAAAGCTAGTAATTACATAAAGCTATTTCATTGTTTTATTCAGCCACATAGAGGACGACTACAAGTCCTATAATTATGTGTGTCAGTCACACACTTGAACACATACTTACATTCAACTAAATGGGAAGGCAACGAGTCTAGTTTTAAAACTGCATTGCAGCCATGTGGTGCATTGTCACAAGTTGTACAAAGTCTGAAAAAAATAAAATAATAATGAAACTGGAATTTGATAGGTTGTGGTAGAATGTTACAGAAAAAACGAATATTAATTGTAAGGTAAAGGTACAATCGCCTGCTCTCGTGCTTTACCACTTTGCAGAAATTTTACTAAATATTATGTAAGTGACAATGCAGCATGCAAGCGATTTTAAACTTAGGAGTGGTAAAGCAACAGTGAGGTTGATTGTTCATTAAAGTGTAATTCATTAATTAGGATAATTAAAAATCATAAATGCATTTCAAATATTTTTAGAACACGGCCACTGCTGACTTTATGTCAAAACCGTGAATAGTATTACTTCTAAGATTAATGTAATCTTCTATGATTCTTACAATTGCATTGCAAATTAACCTTTACAGGTCCGTCGAAGACCTGGGGCCCTTCAGCCTAACTTAAAGCTTTATCAATAGCAATATTAATGCACTGTCTGTTCTTGTCATATGATTACACAATGATTTGGACGGACAGTGCATTGACGTCATAAACTTTAGCAATTTGAAAGCATTTCAAGTTAGGAGTAGGCCTGTTGGGCTGCCATCACATATTGCGCTGCATATAAGTTCTGACAACAGCCCTTATGCATATCTATAACACCCGATGGCAGCCCAGGCTGTCATCCAGATCTTCACAGGTATAACTGTTTTAACACAAACATACTTATTAAAGTTATACAGCGATGTGATAATAGTTCATCAACCTACTTTTTCAATGTCAGTTATATTGACTAACTATTATCATATACATGAATATTTATAATTATGTAAAGCAATGTTACATTTGAAATATTTGCTCCAATAATGCAAGAATTATTATGCCTTATTGAGGTCAAGCAATAGGTTATGAAATTGTGGTTACCTGGAAAGCAAGTTGCGGAGTATTCTGGGAACTGGCCTCAACTGGCTTGCCGTTACGGCCTGCCGATCTACAGGACAAGTGGGCTGCCGACTTATCCACTCTGTTATACAAGCTCGACAAAACGCATGCTCGCAGGCAGGCGCCTGTGGAAGTAATCAATGCTTGTTAAACAATATTAGAGTATGATAGTGTTCTTAGATGAATGCAACAAACCTGCAAAGGATCTTCGAGAACTCCAGAACAAATAGGGCAAATCAGCTCTTCGTCAACGTCACCTTGAAATCTTTTAATATCAAATCCCATTTTAATTTGCACTGTTCCAAATCATAGGATTATTTTTATATGTCTTTTGTGTGTGATTATAATTGATGTAGATATTATCTATTTTGTACTGACGAATAAATAACAATCAACGAAAATAATAAAATAAGTACATAACTACATCACAAAGGTACTTGCACTTTGTTGATTTTTTTATCTATGCTATGCGACGAGTTTTTACTTTAAACTCTATGCGTATGCCATGTGGACCACAGACTATTGAGTCGTATGACTACCGTGTTAAGGGTCAAGCATAGCTTGTCAAGCACGTAAATGACATCAGGCAAATCATAAGTCTATGAGACAAATTCCATTTTGACAAAACACCCAAGAATGTATAGCATTCCTGTGTTTTCTCAGATTAAAACTTGTAATTAGTAAGTCATAAAAGTATTCAAATTTAAGAAAACATATGTTTTTGTGAGCTAAATAAGTTTGAAACTTCTATTTGGTAACCTTGACACTATTAAAACAACACCAGCAACACTACCTACCGAAATTCCAAAATGTACTAAAAAGCGTAAAGTCAAAGGCGGTATCCCCATAGATAGAGCCCCAGCGGCAGTATCGGCTAAAAACATTTAAGTTCTTCTTCTACTTCTTCTTTTTTGTTTTGGCAATCTACTTTCCTCTTGGAAGTAATTTTTGCCAGTGTCAAGTGTTGAATAGCACATTTAAGTTCATGTGAACTGTGTTTTGACAGATGTATTTATACATTGCTACTTTTCTTTGGTAAATTTTTATTTGTGCCAAAATGAAGTAGCAATGTATCACATACATCTGCCAAAACACAGTTAACATGAACTTCAATGTTTTTAGCCGATACCGCCGCAAGTCTCCAGCGGGGCTCTATCGGCTAAAACCTAGAGCATTAAGAACGGGAGATGGCAAATACACGCTCCCCTTTCACCAAAGTACATGACCAATTTGATCGTGTCAGTTTATAAAAACTAGTTGGTCTCGAACACCCGTCATTTTGTGTCGTGTGTTCACATGTCGCCGATCGCAGCTCCGCAAAAATGGTGAATTGTGCAGTGTTCGTGCAAAAGACGATCTGAAAGTTCAAATTTTACTAAGAACGGGATTTTCTATCACACGTAAGTATAATTTTATTACCAAACTATAATATAATTACGAAGAAAACGCACTTTGTTTGTGTAAGATAATGACGACATTGCGTCTGTGATTGCGATAAAACGATACCAAACACATTCCAAACTCCATAATAAAAGTCTTAGTGCTGCGACGAAGAGAACGAATGCTTTTGCTCTAAGAACGAATGAATGATTAAGTGAATGGGTTTTAACTATTATTTTGGTGTGATCAGACCAGCACATAAATTGTCAAAAAATATTTTTTATGATTAATATGTAATAGGTAGGTACTGACTTTTTTTTCAAAATCTATACATAGTATTAATTAGAGACACTGTTTTACGGGTGTGATGTTCTCCTTTTTTAATCTATCTTTTTTTTTGGGTCATCCCGGGATAGTTACTAGTCCTCGGCTGTCTGTCGGTTATGTAGAAATGCAGAGAATCTTATGAATCAGTCCTGTCAAAGCCCGAGCATAGGACACAAAAATCATTAACCAAAATAAAGGAAACTGATGCCGAGATCCTCAAGTCAAATTGTGCAGCTTCTGCAGGTAAGAAATTTCAAAACTTTTGTTTACTTAAACTTAACTCGCTAAAAAATTACTATCTACCAAAAAGGAGGTTTTCAATTTAACCAATACATTTTTATTTGTAGATAGGTATTAACATATTATCATACCAACTTTTCATTTTAAGGTGGCTGCATGCATTCACTACTGCTTATATTTTTGGCTTGAAAAGCGAAGCTGTGAGCCTGCCAGCACATCTACACAAGGCTTCTGGATACAGCCTACCTTGGCATCGGAACGAACTAATCATGTTTTGGCAGAACATGAATACAAAAATTTAATAATTATAAAAATGAAACAAATCACTTGTTTTCCAAGCATTTATTATTTTATTTCACTTTTTTACACTATTATGTTTTATTAACAACTTATATTATAGAGACCACGACGTTTCAATAGTAATATACAATCACGATTGTATGCACAATAAAGTAACATCTTGCCAATGCAAACCAATAGAAACGGTGCAACAGCAAAAATATTTAGGCCTAACAATTTACAACCGCCACAACTGGGGTCCTCATATCGAAACTGTGTGCCAAAAACTTCGTGCTCTGTTAGCTACATTTGTCATAATCAAAATAAAATACCGTTCCAAGAAAAATAAAATTTTACTAAGAACCCACCTAAAATTGCTACTGCACAAGTAACGTGGTATTAAAATATGGGTCAAGTTATTTTGCGCGAGCTGTACCGATTTCTAATTCCTGACCCTCAATTCTCTAAAGTCGGAAACGTCATTTTTGTATAGAAAAATAGTTATGACCATCGGCGAGCAAATCGTCCGTGCGCTAGCGTCTATGTGACAGCGTTACCACATCGTAGAGCTATGTTTAGAGAATCGACACACTAGAGGAAATTAGGTAGAGGAGTGTTTGCTTGGTTTTTTTAATTGTAAAATAACTATTGGAACATCTAGTGGAACAATAATTCACTACTGGAACAATTAATATATTGCATAGTCAGTAACAATCTGATAATAAACTATATTTTTTTTTACGATACTAGTACCTACGTAGGCAAATCAAACCTCAACAATTGTCAACAAAATTAGCCTTTCAAAATATCTAAAAACTTCAACTTGCATTTTCTAGAAACATCGTAACGATTCCGTTTTGACCGACCGACTGACGATATGGTCACCCTACACTTTGATTATTATTCATAGTAAATAAATTTGTAAATTTCTCTAAAACGAATGAAGATATCGTGGAAATATGCTGTCGGTTAAGAGAATCTGTTTATTTTTAATCTGAATACAATTTTCACCAATATTTTTGACTTTACATTACAAAAATCGTATGGACCGGAGGTTTGCATGCTTTTAAAACTTTAGATCGCGATATCTTTTTCCCGGTTGCGTTACATGAGCAACGAATGTTTTCGTAGCTGTCACAATGAATATGTGACGGCTACAAATACATCAACCCACCGGTATAGGCTCGGATTGATCTGGAATTCGACGATTTAACCAAAACATAACCTCAAAAAGTGGCGAACGTCCGGTCCACATGCTTTTGTCAATCATTTTGCCGGGAAGCCGTTACAATCGTAACGAAACCTGAAATAAGAACGTATGCCATCGGTACATTACTTCTAGGTGATTTTAGAAAGGAATTATGAAGTGGCAAGTGGAGGTTTGCATGCTCATGTGTTCTGTGGCACCACAGGGGAGTAAAAGTGTTCTGTGGCATCACCCATCCACCCATGTACCACTACCTACCATCCCATTCCCATCCATCCATCCAACCAAACTAATGAAAACTTGTTAGTCTGTGATTGTAAAATGGATCCCGATAAAGGGTGCTGATTAAAATCCTGATAGATTTCTTCTTAAATTCACTTTATATTTTAAATAATCTTTCACAATGAGCGTGTTTAAATCAGCCATGGGCTACTTTAGTTCTGGGGGTGCCAATGGAAGCAATGACAACGATTTCGTTGGGCAGTTCGTCGAGATTGGAAATATGAAATTGCGAGTAAAGAAGGTGATTGCTGAGGGTAAGTCCATGATCGTGACGAAATCCCTGATGAAAATCAATCAATGTTTGACCGAAAATATGCTGTGCTAAATGATTCAGTAATAGGTACAAATCTACACTATCGGGTTGCTGCTTATGTCAAATAATTGTCAACCTACTTGGGGGCGGATAGTGCGTTGGAAAGTTGAAAGAGCTAATTCCATGGTACCCTTCGTAATGTGGTTGAAGTAAAGAAACTGAAAGTTACTACCTTTAAACAAAGTGCTACACTGACTTAATTTTACTTTAGTTTTCATAGCCATAAGGCTCTTTCTTGCTTGGATTGCAGGAGCGTGAAGGCTACTAAGTGTGTTATTAAATTGTCATTAATACACGCATATGGCAAATGTTATAAAATAATAACCAAAATTACGTACTTACCAAAATTTGCAATGGGTGCATTTCAGCAGACCAATCGCTAAGTCATCTATCACCACAGTAAACATTTTAACCATGGAAAGTAATTTGTTACTTATAATTTTCAACTTTATCACTTTTCATGGTTAAAATATATTCTATGGCGATGGATGACTAAGTAATTACTGCTGGAATGCACCCAATGTATTTGTGATGTCCTAAAGATAAACTAATCATAAGTTACCTACTTTTTTCTGTTTTATCAGTTCTGTATTGCAATGGTTTAACTTGATTTATAGTAAAGTGCATAACATACAAAAAATAATCTAAGGTGTTGTCCTAATTGGCTTCGATCGTACGAGCAAACAATGCGTTTACGTTGCACGATGAGCTTAAGCAGACACATTTCTTAAGAGTGTCCTGATTGGTCATCGCACGACAGTCTATAGAAATGTTTCATCATGCGATGAAAACATAGTTTGCTCGTACAATCGAAGCCAATTAGGAGACGCCTAAGTGTGGCTACTTTTTTGGTTTGTTTCAAAATCTATGTAAAATTGTAACTGGCCGTGTCTGCCCATACAAGATATTTAATATAAATTATTAGGTCTATTAAGGGTATTAGAAGCCAAAACAATTTATTTTTAGATTTTTTGCCTGTCTGTCTGTAATTTGTTTGAGTGTTCAAACAAATTTCAAACAAAGTTCAAACGCATCACGCTAAAACTACTGTACCAAATTGGATGAAGCTTTCATCGTGTTTTATTTCTGAGAGTCTTAACTAAAATCTGGTGCATGTTTCATCTTGATACACCAATTAGGTCGCTGATACATACATAAAGTAAACATAGCAATGTTTCAGAAAAATTTAAATAAGATAAATAGTAGCGAAAACAATTATTATTTATTGAATTTAATTTTTTGTGTAGGGTTAAACATATTTTATTTATTTATCCTAAAAATATTTTTATAAATAACTTTTTTCCTCTTATTGTGTGTTGTTTTCAGGTGGGTTTGCATTTGTGTTTATTGCTCAAGACGTGTCCACGGGGACAGAGTATGCTCTAAAGAGGCTTATGGCTGCCGATGAGCAAGCTAACAAGAACATTATACAAGAAATTAGCATATTGAAAAAATTATCTGGACATCCAAATGTAATCAAATATATAGCAGCTTCCTTTATTGATAAATCTAAAACGTCTCATGGTATGGGCGAGTATCTGTTGTTGACGGATCTCTGCAGCGGTGGTAGTTTAATGGAAGCTCTGCAGAACAGGGGTCAGGCCTTTCCATTGCAGACTATACTAAGGGTGTTCTATCAAACATGCCGTGCTGTTCAACACATGCACGCTCAAGTTCCTCCAATAGCTCATCGTGATCTCAAACTAGAGAATTTCTTAATATCCAATGAAGGTATTGTTTATCTTAAACATTGCTTATTTTACACCTCTTCTTTGTTCTTCTTAAAATGTGTTTTTAATGACAGTATGTGTATGTTTTAGGTACAATAAAACTATGTGATTTTGGTTCAGCAACTACTGATGTTTATACACCTAATCCATCATGGAGTGCTAATCAAAGAAATATGTTAGAAGAAAATGTAAGTGTTGATTTATATGTTAAAAAATATTTATCTGAAAAAGTTCACAAATAATAATAATAAATATAAATAAATATTTGACAACATCACAAACATTGCTCTGATCCAAAGTAAGTATCTAAAGCACTTGTGTTATGGAAAACAGAGACAATGTTGGAACTACAAACACCCAAACCTGGGCCAATGTAGAAAAGCTTGTTTTCTAAATTGATCCAACCGGGGATCGAATCCGAGACTTCAGAGATGGCGATACCTTGAAAACCGATGTACAAACCACTCCACCACAGAGTTCGTTGTAATATTTATCATTAATGTTATAAAGTCAAAAGATATGTTTATATTTTATCCTTGGCGGAGAACCGAGGCTTCAAAGTTACCTTATTTGTATGAAAATCGACTGTTGTCTTTAATTATGTGACCAACACTGGATATAAATATTTTTTGTTACAGTTAGCCCAATTTACTACCCCAATGTACAGAGCTCCAGAAATGTTAGACACGTGGGATAATCGCAAAATCGATAATTCAGTGGATGTATGGGCCTTAGGATGTATACTATACACATTGTGTTTTATGCAGCACCCTTTTGAGGACTCTGCAAAACTTGCTATTTTAAATGGAAACTACAACTTGAACCCCAATGATCAACGCCATAAATGTTTTCATGAAATCATAAGTAAGTATGGCAATATGGTAATTTGCTAACAGCCAAATACTCAAAGGCTTTAAAATCTTTAGTTAGGTCTCCTTAACTTTAAGGAAGCTGTCAGTTTCATACAGTTTCGTTCAAATCGGACAACTTTTTCGAATTTAAGGTGGTGAGAGAAGCAGTTAAACATTGCTGTTTCTAGGTTGTTGATAACTTGTATTTTTGTTGGTTGTCTAATGTCTTGGGCATTTTTTACAAGGCTTACACTAAAATGAAATTGAAAATTGCCTTCATAATAAATATTATTGTGATTTTGGAGATATTGTTAATATAATGTTTGTTTTCAGCTGGATGCCTAACAGTGAATCCGGAAGAGCGGTTGACCATAAACAGTGTGTTGGAACGACTGGCAGCTATAGCAGAATCAAACAATGTCAATCTCAAGCAACCACTCAAATTTGAGCGTAAAAAAGTTGAACAATCTGTGGCCACTAGCTCGCCAGGTAATAAGAAGTCAAGTAAATATTACACTACCATATCCTGAAAGAAATTGTCGTGCTGCGACACTTTCAACATGTTTTGTGATAATAATCGTCTCTTTCAATTGATTTGCGATCGCGCGTCTCAGTTATCCATTCACCCTATTGGTCCATTATTATGTTATGTTGCATTTAATCTCGAGCTAAAAATGGTCAAGTATTTTTTGACTTTTTACACTCAAATTTTTTATTTTCTCCGAACATTTATTTTGGATTTAGTTCCTTAAAAATGTTAATTTTAACAATGTGAGATTTCGTTACATTCCAATGTCATTTTACACCGAAATATGAGCTACACCAAAGGTAAGGCAATGTTGAAAGAATTGTTCTTGGAATGATGTAAGGTAGTATAGCATTTATTTGACTTTTTTATATTTATATTATTCATTATTCGAATTATATTCGATACTGAATTATTTTAATTGCTTCAATGCTCATTTGCGTTTTCATGACGTTAGTGATAGTATCGTATTTACTTATCAGCTCACTTCACAATTCTGGGCCAGTGCAATTAACTGACCTGCTTTAGTCTTTATAAAAACCAGAAAACAAAACAAGCTTTAATTTGATGTTTAAGTCTGATCACAAGTTAGGCAAAATTGATAGTAAAGGTAATAAGATTTACATCCCAACTAGACGGTAAATGCCTAAACTATTTTGTCTTATAGTAAAACATAAAAGACATTTGTTGAAACCAAAAATTTGCGCACTTAAAGTGCTCACTAAACTAATCTGTAGCTTTTATAGATGTAGGATACCGGTCGCTAGCTAGCTTAGAATCACCATTATGGTCTATATTAGATGTATTATACTAATCTAAACATTCCTCTATGTACTATGGGGCGATAAATCATATACTAACACCAAATATAAACCCCATTTTTCTATATTTTACTAAGCTTTATACCTACATAAGAAACATATTTTATTTATTATTATAATAGTAAGATTGTAATAATGTTAGCTTCAGAAATAATAATAAGGATATCATATTCTTTAAACATTTACTAGCATTATATTATTAACTTTATATGAAATATCATGCTGTTTATTACAACTAACGTAGTGGGGTAAATATTTAATAAGAATTTGAACAAATGCACTAACATCATGGGTGACTTGGTATACCTGCACTTTGTTAAAAGAGAATATAAAAAATATATTTAATTCCTTTAATTATAAATGTGTACTAGTCTGTAGTATCACTAGGTGTACTTCAGTGTAACAATTTGCACTGTTTGTTAACTGAATGTTGAATAATTCAATTATTTTAAGATCAGTATATTGATCCAAAATCTTCCTAGACAATATAAAAAATGTGAATTGTGGTACAATTAACATAGTGTTGTAGGTATATCACAACAGATTTATGAATTCCGAAAAGTTGCTTTACAATAAAGAACTGGCATTCTTGAACAGACCACATACTGTTTAGAACAAAATATTATGATTATGTTGAATTTAAGTATTTAAAGTAATTTTTTTCAGTTCTGTTTGAGGACATATCAATCATGCTTATGATTTTTGTTAATCATGAACTTTATTGTCATTAATATTATTTATAATCATCTGTTGTGAATATAGTCGTGTGACTATGTCAGAGCTTACACTATTCAATGAATAAATGAGTATATTCTTCATATTCGTAGTTTTTTATTTCTATAAATTTCTACTGGGGCAGACATTCTGCACATTTTAACTGGATGAGGCTGGGCCACTAAACTAGAGGATGGGCAAACATCTCATTAGGTAAAGATCACACTTATGTTGTTTGGATTGCTAACATTATGGAGTTCACTTATTAATATACGCACGAGCACTAATTAATGAGGGGCATTCATTATCACGTCACCAGCCCCGATTACTTAACTGTTGCTAACAATTCTCGATTGAAGTCGATTGAAACCGTTTGAAATTAATGGTTGGTTTCAGTTGCTAACAGAGTACTCTGTTAACACTATTAGCTAGCACCTAAAACTCTCCAATTTCATTAATTTCAATCGACAATTGTTAACAATAGTTACGTAATCAGGGGGCAGGGTGGTGGACGAACGAAAAGTTTTTTTCATTGTTTTGAATTTAACCATGTTCTACTTAAAAGATTACACCGTTTTACGATCGTCTAAGGACAGCAATAAATGTTATTTGGCTTTTATATTAATGTGCTACTTCATCTGGCTTATTTATTAACCAATTAATCTTCATTATTCCAAAACTAAATGCAATTATTAGGTATGATGTTCTAATATAATTATGTAAGTATATAATTAATTTAATAAAAACAATTTTGATGTGTCCTGAAGTAAAATAGTAATAAATATCCAAGTAAAATTCGAATAACAATTTAAGGAAGTATCATTACAATTAAAATAGCAAACTAGATAAATGCACATTTAAGTATCCACTTAAATAAACTACTTATTATCAAATCTATATAAATAAACACTTGAAAACAATTCAAATACCCACTGACCGAGTACATTAACACTGACAAAGAGTCATACATTTGCTAAAAAATGCGAAAATACTCTTTTTAATTTACTTACTTTAGTTGAACAAACAGATTTCTACAGTTGGATAGTATGTATTGATTAAAGCAGAGACGGAGTGTGTATTGGCATCCAAGGCTGTTTAATAACAAGATTATAGTTTTAACATCGCTAGAAAGGACCCGTTGATAGTTTTGTATGCATGTGACTTATGATTTGAGACAGTACCTACCAATGCTTGTTTGTTTAGTTTGTATGGATATAATTCATTGCATGTTCGTGTGCGTAGTTCTACTGAAGTCACGCGCCTTGAAGAACCTTGTGTCGCTTTACACAAGGTTCATTATTGGTTTGCTCTTATTAGATCTGTAATTACTCATTTCAAATTGATATTTATTGGTATAATTTAATCAACGACTGTTGTACTTATTTTCTAGTATTGTATAATCCAGTTTATTTTGTTAAAGACGCGCGGCTTCGTATGACTTCCCTTCATGTACCATTTGATTGCCATACATATCACTTTTTCTTTTCATTTTAGGTGTTTTCAACTTTTTCGGGTGCCCAATAGTTTTCTCATTTAAATGACCCGGCGCACTAGCATGGCCATTGCCTCGGCTCGGACTGCATTCACGCCAACGCTTGCTATAAACATAATGGACATGCTCGCAATGATGAGTATAGATTTTATTTATTAATGTTTAAGACGCACTTTATTATGTTGTTAATTATCGTCTTAATTTATTAGACACTAACCATTTGTTGTATTCTATCCTATTTGCCGTGATAAGACATTTTTTTACTAACATCACAAAAAACTATCAGTTAACTTATATGTCTTGTTTCAATCTTTATACAGCAATCCTATTTAGTTTTAAATTGAATATTCGAATTTATAGTGATGGTGACAATAATATTATTAAAAAAACAAAATCAAACAGTGTATTTTTAAAATAAGTTTCACATTCATAAATGCTGTAATAACGTTGTTTTTTTTTTAAATAACGAACTTGGCTTAGAATAATAAATGTTTGACAAGATTTTTCATTTCAAAGGTCGATATATTCCTTTAATTCATAAAATAGAAAAGAAATAAGCCAGCTAAATTACTCCAACTAACGCAGACAAGTGAAAGGTTGTGCCAAGCCAATGTGATAGTATAAAATAATAATAAAAAAATATTATCTTATTCGTGTTTTTACGAACGTCATAAAAACGAATCGGAAGGTCACGTCATTGTGCTCCAGTGCACTCGTGTTCAATTTGTATTTGCGTTTTTCGAACATCATAGAATATATTTGGTAATTCATGGATGACTGTAAAAAAACACTAAAATGAATCGATTAAAAAGGCTATTACGAATCGTAATCACGAGTACTATTTATTTTTTTACAATATATTTACACGTCGAGTATTCACCTATTTAGCTTTTATTAGAAAAAAAAATCTTCGGGTGGGCTGGACCATGTTTTCAAAATTACTTACTGTACAAAAAAATATAATTGGATTGGATTGGATATAGTTCGCAAGGCATAAGCTCAGCTTTGCTTTGTGTGAGTGCACACCGATAGTATAAAACGACAATCGGCTTGAGTTTTTGTTTTTTTTGTAATTTTTTACACAAAAAACAAAAACTCAAGCCGAAACTTGTAGTTTGTGTAAAAGAACTTGTAGTTTGTGTAAAAGAACTTGTAGTTTGTGTAAAAAAACGCACCCAGCCTGCCGCGCGCTCAGATAGACCACAGATGCAAAGCTGAGCTTACGCCTCGCGAACTGTACTGTACCTTTTTAAAATGCCCCAATATTATTAGAATACACTATTTTATTTGGTGACCTTATTTACTATGTTCTCGTGTCTCGGAAGCTCATCACTTAATGATACTTTCTTACGATTTATAAAATTTTACTTGGCTGCTGTTTTTCGTATATTTACGTATAAATCTGACTAGCAAAAAAATCATTATCAAAGAGGTTCAAATATTTTTTTAGTGTTTGAGCTATTTTGTAATATTCAACACAAACACAAGTCTTGACATTATCAATACAGCTTGAATCTAATTTGCCATGTTCAAATTATATATCAATGTTTTTTTTGAAATAAATCCATTACTAAACTATTTTAACCATCTTCATAAAAATTTTCAAAATAAAGTAAATTCCACGAATGAGAAAGATTTTAGTTCACCAAATAATTGATAACTCTGTACTAAGTGATACAAATCAATTCTGATCAATATAGACCGATGGTCGGTCTCCTGATTATGTAACTCTGTTGCTAACAACTTTTGATTGCAACTGACAGAAACCGTAGTTGCATTGCTGCTTTAGTAAGTATCAATGTGACAACTATGTTACTTAAAGCAGCACCGAACTGCGATTTCTGTCAGTTTTATTCAGAAGTTGATTGCAACAGAGTTACAAAATCAAGGGGCTAGTGTATTGATTCAAGGATATCCTAGGTCTTAGGGAATATGGATCCGCAACAAAAATTTAATGTAAAAGTTTTTGTTTGTCACAAAAGCTGCACGGGGAGGAGGTGAAGCCCCCAAACTGTAGTGAAATAGTATCTTTAATTTTCGGAACAATGACTCTTCCAAATTTGGAGAAGATTAAATTCTATAATATTACATTGAAAAGAAGAAATTTTAATACAATATTTTATTACATCTAATTCAGAATATATTTATTTATGATCAGTAACCATATGATCCGCGCGCGATTTAAATGGGATGGGATCTTGTCAAAGTAAATCGAATATTACATTGAAAAGAAGAAATTTTAATACAATATTTTATTACATCTAATTCAGAATATATTTATTTATGATCAGTAACCATATGATCCGCGCGCGATTTAAATGGGATGGGATCTTGTCAAAGTAAATCGAAAGTGACAGTTAAGCAGTCAAGTAGCGTTAACAAGAAATTTTAAATCTATTTAAATAAAAATGAATTTACAATTAAAGTTTAAAGATTTAACCCTTTTTCCACTCATTATTAGATAATCACTAAATTAATCGCACAATAATATATAAATCTCGCATTTAAAATAAAACTCGAGCAGAAATCCACGCGCACAGTTCTACTCAACTAGCATTATGCGAGCATCTACGCGAGTTTGCCGACGGCTGGCCGACGGACCGTGCGCGTCTCAGTTTCAAAAGGTAGCATCCCATTCTCATCGCGCGCGGATTATACTTCAATGTTGTAAATTGGTATTACATTTTTGGTTAGTAATATAATACCTACTTTTATAAAAAATCAACTGACATTTTCACGTATGAAAGAACTCGTCAGAAAATCTAATTCAAAATAACTCTTAAAACAATTAGGGTTGGCACTTTTGACTTTCCATGATGTACTAAGTGTTTATTATTTCTTTTATTTAATTTTTATCCCATTAGAATGTTAAGGTAGGTAGTAGTTAATACAAAAATTGATAAGTTGTGATTAAAATAAGTATTAATTTGTTACCATATTTATCTAGTAACTACCTACATTTTGGATGTTCTGTACGCATTCCATGAATTGGCTGATTTCATTCATTCGTTTATTCCATAACAATACAATACAATATTTAAATCTCATTATTTACTATACGTTTTGGAACCAATTGATAATGATGAAACTGGATGATAAAGCTAGTTTTTTACATTGCCATGCGACTTTATGGCGGCAGCGGTGAAGTTAGGCGCATGTCGCGCTTCCATAGGATTCGCATCGCAGTTTACATCACTGTTTGATTGCTACAATAATAGTTAGACCAATTATATGTCAATGCTCATTGCTAATGAATTTTTAAAGTAATATTTACTTAATTTGTTCTGAATTTAACTTTGAGTTATCTTTTCTATTAAACCATATTAAAACAGTAGAAGCATACTATTAAAAGTGTCTATGACTTATTGTTTATTGTAAAGCAATTTTATCACCAGTCTAAAGTAAAACAAGTACTCGCTGGTATGGTATTAAAAAGCATTTAAAAGTATCGTTATTATTATTAACTTTAATTTCGTTAGTTATCAACGTAATCCGTGAATGTAATAACTCCTATTAGAAAACAAGATAAATTTCTATTAACGATAAGTTTTCCATATTGTTAATTAATACTAGTTTGGTGCTTAAGTTTTTAGCGAGAAGATAATATTTTTGCTTTTAAATTATACTAGTTATCCAACATCAGAATGTAATGTATGAATTAAAATAATTGTTTAAAAACCCTTATATAATCGAATTGTAAAAGTTATAGAAAATATTGTGATAAATTGTATTTGAATTAGGTATTTTTAAAGTTGTTTATTTTTACATTAAAATGATGTTATACTTAGTTTTTTGAAAAACTATTTAAATATTATTTCACCGTTGTATTATTTATAAGATGAGCAATATTTTTGTTACTATTAGTATCATAAGATATTTAATATTGTAAAACCATATTTAAAATTAGAAATAAAATATTATATAAATTACTTTCAGTGTAGTTTCTCTAATTATTACTCAAATTCGAAAGCCTGATTTTGATACCATTATTGTTATGAAAACGTTAAGTTACCATGCAAACACACGTCTGATAGTATTAGAATTGGTGTATAATTGGACTTGCCGAAAAAAAGTATTATTTAACGAAACTAAAACCCACAAAAATCAAAATTTATTAATTTGTATTTCTCTTTGTTCTCAACCAGTCAATATTTCAAACGTTTTCAAATAGACACTTCCAACAAATTGCTATACTACCTTCCTTTGAATCTGGAAGCATATACAATCATCCTTTTTACTTGCAGCGAACAAGGAGCCCGTGTCGGACAGCCAGGAGACGCCTAACTCGCGGCCCCCCGAGCCGAGCCGGGCGCCGCCGCCCGCGCGCCCGCCGCCCGCGCCGCAGCACCACCCCCCGCCGCCGCCGCCCGCCGCCAACTCCGGGGGACTATTCTCTTCTATCAAAGGCGGCGCAGGAAGCTTCCTTAAGAACTTGAAAGACACTTCCTCGAAAGTTATGCAAACTGTTCAACAGTGAGTTTTTTTTTTTTCAATAGTTGCTCGAAAATGTGTGTTTATAAAACTCGTTTTAAAAACCTCTTTACCAACTTTTTATCATAAACTACTATTATTTCAAAGTAAATCTTAAAGGTTGCACTGATGTAATGTTGGTTTTGCGAAATTATGCTTCATTTCTAACAAACTGAGTGGTGCACCGGTCTACCACGCTCTTGCGTGGTCCCGTGTTCGATTCCCGGCCGGGCAGAAATTGAAATGATGATTTTTTATTTTTGTGCCGGGTCTGGGTGTTACTATGTATAACATGGATGCACAGACTTATTAAGACTAGGGGCCACTCGGGCAAATTATGAACTGATGGTGGGCCACCAGAAGTATAGGTAATTAAAGACAATGAAAAATTGATAATAATGTATTCAAATTGAAAAAGAATTTATTAATTTGAAGCGTGGCACTGCATAGTGCTTACAATCTTTTTTATATTTGGCTCAAATTTACTTGTAGCAACACGTAAAACTGCTTCCAAACTTTCATTTGCAAGGCGGTTTCGATTTTTTGTTTTATTATTATTTAGGATTGAAAAGGTTTGTTCACATATATAGGTAGAACCAAATAAGCTTGCACATTTCAGAGCGTTTATGCGCAACTCTTTGTACGTATTTTTATTAATGCAGCGGTAAAAGTTCAGCAAGTCTCCTTCGTTGAATTTGTTGCGTAAATCTTGGTCGTTCTGAATGTCGATAATTTCTAACTGCATTAACTCTGGCGCATTTTCAACTGAAATCGTGAAAGGATTGCTAAATATGTCCAACAGAGGTTTCACTGTTTTAAACTCCGAAAATCTGTCTTGAAAAGATTGAATCAAAATATCTAGCTTTTTTACATAACTGAAATTAATAGCAGTTTTTTTGAATTTTTCAGCCATTTTCTTATAATTCGGAAAATGATTGTAATTTCCAGAATTCAATTGCGATCTGAAAAGTGTCAGCTTGCATTGAAAGGATGATACATGTGCGTAGAGCTGGGATATCAGTTGATTTTTGCCTTGAAGCCGTGTGTTCAAGACATTCAAATGATTTGTAATGTCAACTAAAAAAGCCAAATCACACAAACAATCAGGACTTTTAAGTTCCGGGACGTCCCTTTGCTTTTCCGCCAGAAAAATATCAATTTCTTCTATTAAATTTAAAAATCGTTCCAGTGTCAATCCACGACTTAGCCACCTTACTTCTGTATAATACAGTAAATCTCCATGTTCGCATTCAATGTCATCAAGGAATTGTTTGAATTGCCTGTGATTGAGTCCTCGTGATTTTATGAAATTCACAGTCGAAACTACCACTTTCATGACATTTTCAAATTCAATTTTTTTAGAACAGAGGGCTTCTTGGTGTATAATGCAGTGAAACTGCATGAGATCTTCAGCGTTTAAGTTTTTTTCTTGCAAATGCTTTTTCAACAAAGTAACTAGCCCAGAATTGACACCAATCATCGAAGGAGCACCGTCAGTCGAAACTCCCGATAATTTCGATAAGTCCAAATCAGTTTTTGAACACTCGTCCAAAAGTACATTGAGTATATCAACTCCTCTGGTTTGACCTTTCAATGAACACATTCCTAATAACTCTTCGAAGACTTCAAAATCTTGAGTAACACCTCGTATGAATATAAGAAGTTGAGCTGTGGAACTAATATCAGTGGATTCGTCGAGTGCTAATGAAAAAAAATCAATTATCTTAGTTTTTTCATTTAATTGTTCCGCAATATTATCTGACAAAGACATAATTCGTCTTTGGATGGTCATACGATTCAGTTGAATTTTCTCAAACTTTTTTGCTGCTTCTGGACACATTTTCTTAGCGGCAATTTCTATGCATTCTTTTACAAAATCCCCATCATTGAAGGGGCGACTCCGCTTTGCTATCATTCGAGAATTTTCATAACTAACTTCTGTAGCTGTTTCTGTATCTTGAATGGGTTTTGTAAACATAGCTTGTTGACCAATAAGCTCCCGTTTTAAAGACAAAACTTTTTGCTTTCTTAATTCGCCTGTAAACTTCGTAAAAGTAGGATGCTGCGTTTCATAGTGCCTTTTTACATTATATTCCTTTGCAATCGCAACAGAATTCTTGCAAATTAAACAAACGACTTTGTTATGCGACCATACAAAAAAGTATTTCTCAGTCCAAATTTCTTGAAACTGCCGATTTTCATCTTTAACCTTACGTTTTTTACTAGTTCCTGGCATGTCCATGTTGCGTTTTAATCCTGACTAGGATTACCACAGCACCTAAAACCAATTACAGTTCCTAATTAATTACCAAAAATAATTGATAAAATATGTAGATAAAATTAATAACAGTTTTACTTACGATTTCACAACACAATTATACACGGCACTTGACGGGAAATCTACGTTGAATGTGGATCAAAATATATTATAATTATGACACCGGCTAGTCGAGTTAAAATCTACACTAGAACTAACGACACTTTACTCAAATTAAAACCGAACTGTCGGTCGCTGCGGTTAGCGTGGCTTTTATACCACGCGCATAGAGTCGAAAACTGTCTGGAGAAATCTCGAAACCGACTCTGGAAGCTTCGTGTATCTACCTACGCGAGCTATCGGGAATTTGGGACTATTGCTATCTCGCTCGCTCGAACAGTATAACGCGGCGCGCTTCCTCAAGAAAACGAATTTAACCGAGATCAGCACGAACATTACCGACCGCTGTTACCGACGCATGCACGGCGCACCGATAAGATTGATAGAGCGCGCGCGCGAGATTCAAATTACTTTTCGAACATTTGTTATTGGTTTTATTCTGGAATAGAACTCAATATTTTCGAATGTACGAGAGTATTATTTTTGCTGTCGGCGGGCCACCAGTATTCGACCGGCGGGCCGCATGCGGCCCGCGGGCCGTAGTCTGTGCATCCCTGATGTATAATAAGTATATATTTAAATAGTATTTAAGTAGTATATCAGTCAGATGTCTAGCACCCATATTACAAGCTTTGCTTAATTTGGGGCTAGATGGCGCTGTGTGAAATTGTACCAGCATTTATTATTTATTATTATTATTTTTATGAGGATCTGTACCACACAATATTAGTTATTACGGCCGCTTGTTACGTGGTTACTCGCTCTTAAACAAAACAGTTAATTTGTTCATATTTGATCTGCAATCGGCTCCTCAGCCATAATGAGGTTCCGGAGTAGTCAGATTGTAAGTGCCATTCCATTCGTTGGTTTGTAGAATCAACTTCTGTGGTCTAGCTATGTCCAGGATTTGCCATCTGTTTAGGCGTTTTATGTTTTGATTTTCATTATGAAGAAAAACGAAATGGTGATGCTTTTTTATTTTACAGGTCAATAGCAAGAACAGATTTGGATATATCGTACATAACTAGTCGTATTATAGTAATGCCGTATCCCTCTGAGGGCTTGGAGAGTGCTTATAAGACTAATCACATTGATGACGTGAGGGTGAGTATCCGATTTTTCTTTATATGGCTTTAATCTTACTGTTAGACAAATTGCGTTGCAACCTTTGATTATTTCATTATACAATACGGGTGTCACCTTTGTTCTGCTGTTACTGCGTATAAACGCCGCAAATTGCTAATGCGCTGAAACCTTGTCACATAAGGGCGCTTAGTCTGCACGCTAGCACCGCCATTGGAAAAAATCATAGTGCTTAAATGAAGACGCAATTGTGAATTATCTCTCTGTAGTGCACCCCGAAGCTTATTGAAAAACTGTGAAGAAATTTTCGCGATATCTCAGGAGTCAGCACATAAAAGTTAAATGGTCTAGAAAACTGATATTTTGACTCGCGTTATGACGGCATAACGCGAGCGATGAACCTTACGATATACGCAATAACGCACATATTTCAATGCACTTGGCGTTTACTTCAAACCCTTGTAATTTGAAAATACTCGTTTGATTTAAATGAAATAAAAACAGGTGTATTGCTAGACATTTGGCTACATGGTCATAAAGTTTCAAGTGATTTAGCAGACCCGTTGACTTTCTCCATTCACAGATACTGTGTGTTTTTTGTTTTCGAACTACGTCGCGCCGCGGCCGTTCTTTCGTTCGCGTTCGCAGTAGCTAATATGGGTATTCTATATTCGTAGGTGTATTTAGAGAGTCGTCACCCTGGCGGCAAGTACTGCGTGTACAACGCTTGTCGCGGCGCGCGGCTACATTTCCCCCGTCACGTGCTCGTGACGGACGCGTGCCGCACGCTGTGGCCCTCGCCGTCGCACAGAGCGCCGCTACTGGCGCACTTCTATGCCTTGCTGCAACATATGTACCAGTACCTTGGGAAGGATGAGAAGAGTGCTATTGTTATTACATGCCAGGTAAGAACACACCCCGGGCACTTCATACTACCGCCGCGTTGTAACTACCTATTACACAGACGCTACACAGATGCCGCTTTTGTACACGCGCAACTGTGTGCGTGAAGTCTTGGGCTACCGACTACCATGCAGTCTTTATTATTTAAATAGGTAGGTACTTACTTACCCATAAACTTTGATAATAATGATGTATTCACGTGTGTGTTTATTCACTGTATTCCAATGCCACCTTTTTCGTAACTTATTTCGAAAATGTGGCACTAAATCGTACTTCGAAATATTACATTCGTCAATCGTATTCGGCATTCGTATTTCATTCATATTATTCGGCATTCGACAATCGTATATTCGAATTATTACAAAATCGTATTTTCGAAATATTACAGATATTTATTTTTGATTCCTAGGACGGCAAAAGTATGTCCTGCGTGCTACTCTGCGGACTACTATTATACGCCAAACTGGTAACAGTGCCTGAAGACGCGCTGCAGATATTCGCCGTGAAGCGGGCGCCCATCAACATAGCACCCAGCCAGCTTAGATACTTGTACTACTTATCTAATATTATCAGGTATAGTTCTTCTATCTCACGAAGACTCTTTTGCTATGAATGTGTTAAGCGTACACATGCACATTAGTTTAGTGTGCGTCTGCACGCTCTCGTATTACGCACACTAAAACAATGTGCATGTGCACGCCTAACAACATTCAAAGCAAAAGGTTCTTCATGACATATAACAACTAAAGAAACATACATTTCTATAGGGTAAAAGAAGGGATATTAAAGTCTGTTTATCCTTACTTGTCTTATTTAGTAAACAGTTTTTGACAGTTGTCATACGTAGTTTAAACTTTAATCGTTATTAAAAAATATATTGTCGTATTAAATATAAATTGTCATTAATAATTGGCAACTTCTTTCGTAATCTGTGTGTGGAAAATAATTTGTTTTAAAAATGAATAATTCAATGAGGAGTTGGGTGAAGATTGTTTAGCAAATAAGGCAAATAAGGATAAACAGACTATTAGTTCTCTTCTATTTATTAACAACAAGGCAGACACAATAATGGATTATATTATTAGAACAACAAAGCTATGGTCGGCCATCGGATGGTTGACCAAAAATTATTATAATCTATAGTGCTTTGGAAGGCACGTAAAGCTGTTGATCCTAGCTGCATTTACAGTTGACATATTTTACCCATAAATACAGATTGGGCCTGTGTAGTAGATTATGGCCCGTCCATCAATGAAGAAGGCCTGTGCCCTAGCAGTGGAGACATAAAAAGCTCCTGATGACTTAGATATTCTCATTGCCAGTAGTGTTATTTGGCACCAAAACCTTACGTCCTGTCATTCTTTTAACTAAAGTGTTCCACCGCATTAAGAATAATATTCCATTGTTTCAGACAAAATCCTAAACTGCCACATTTCCGGCCAGTGACGTTACTTTCGTTAACCATTCAACCGGTTCCTCTGTTTACTAAAGCAAGGTAAGTGAAATGCAAAGTTTTTTAAGGTACTTATTGTTAATTTGCAAGACTAATTACGTTGCTATTGAGCAATCGTTAGATTTAATATAAATGTTATGTATGTTAGTTTTCTGAATAAACAGAAAGCTCATTAACCCTCTAATAAAACAATTGTAAATGCAATCATATTAGAATAGTGACGACGGGTTAAGATACCCGTTGTTCATTTCGTAATTTTTTAACAATTCTTTAATATAGATAATTACAAATGAATCTTTAATGAAATTGCTAATGAAAATTCTGCTTCCAGAGACGGCTGTAGACCATACGTAGAAATATTCAATGAGGATAGGCTTTTGCTGTCGACTATGCAAGATTACGAGCGGCTGCATATGTACACTATCGCCGAAGGAAAGGTATGCGTATTTTAACAGTTCTTTTAATTGTTGTAATGTGTAAACAACTAGAGGCCTTATGTTTTCTTTTATTTTCCTGGTAATATTTGTATTTCATTTTCTGTAAAGTTTTGAGGTTAGGTACTAGACAATATGGAGGGTGTTGAATGAGATAAGCCAAATCAATATAAAACCTACTTCAATCTCAGGAAACGAAAGATAGTTTCAAATATATCGTTGATAATTGAAGAAGAATATAATATTATTGGATTTTATGTTGTTGAGGCACAGGACTACATAGGTGGTATGATTAGTGGTCATTCTCCTTTATGTTCTGTCTCGTGCTTTTAAATCGTTCACTGTGCTCAGTAGTCTATTCACTCGCTACGCTCGTGATTCATTTCTAGACTACTACGCTAGTTCGTGATTTAAAGTCGGCACTCGCAGCACAAATAGACTTTGGTCTCTAGTATAACAAATAACTATCCTGACAAAAAACGACCTGCCCCCCTAGCATGACCACCGATACATGATAATATATCGCGTGATATAGCATTTTAACAACACTCAACTGTCAAAATCCATTGTCTATTCCCAGTTAAACGTGATAAATCGCTATATCACATCGCCTGCAAGGGAACCGCCAAAACATAAAACGAAGAAGAAGAAGATATCATATCGCGTTTCAGTGGCCATGCTAGGGGGCTGAATGGTGCAGTGGTCAACGTGCAACTGCTGCTAGTGGTGCAGTGGTGGCCGGTCTACCACGCAAGAGGTCCCGGGTTCGATTTCGAGCCGGGCAGAAATTGAAATGATTAATTTTAATTTCTATGACGGGTCTGGGATTATGTAATAATAAGTATATTTTTAAAAAGTAAATAAGTTATTTAGCACCCATATTACAAGCTTCGCTTAGTTTGGGGCTAGATAACGCTGTGTGAAATCGTCCAAGAATTTATTTATTAATCGGTTTACACAAGGAAAGGAACTTTGAAAATCTGTTAAACAAAACTGATTCGCAACAGTGGTGTGTGGTATATAGGTGACGCTGCAGCTGGACACTAGCGTGGTGGGCGACGTGTGCGTGAGCGTGTTCCACGCGCGGCAGCAGCTGGGCCGCGCGCACGCCGTCCCCGTGCTGTCCCTCAGCTTCCACACTGGGTTCCTGCCGCCCGACCACCACGCACTTAAGTTTGTGAGGTACGTACAGATTTTATCAATATTGTTTCCTTCAAACTTTGGATTATTATAAGCACCTCCGAAGCGCTCTCTTTCTGTCGTGTAGCTCTGTCTCGACCGACACATGACATCCCTCGTGCGCTGGCTCGACTGCCAGCCGCGAGCAGTAGGCTAATATTAAACTTTAAGCACGAAAGAGAACCGCTCCCTACCTCTAATATTTAGGTCACTAAAATTCTCAATCAAAATTACGAAACTTCGTTCTCTACAGGTCAGAGATAGACGGTATAGACGAAACGCTCCCAGTAAACGACCACTTCTCGGGCAACACCACGGCCGTGATAAGTCTCGTGGTCCAAAACGGCGAGCGCCGCAAACCGCGCACGGACCTCTGGGAGGACGACCACTCGTACCCGGTGCGCACGCCGGACGTCCTGTTCTCTACTGATCTGGAGAAGTATGAGACTATCGATAACTTTGGTGAGTCCGTAAACTTTTTTGTTATTACTTTTATGATTTCCTGTATTATTACGATTGTTTACACGTACAGTAATACCCCATTACTAATAAAGATTGCATAGCAGATGTATAGTTATACAATGGTTACTCTATGTCAAACTATTTCAGCCTTACCAAAAAATATTTTAAAACGCTGTTCAACAAGTGTTTAACTTATACACTGTTTAAATGTGACACTTTTTTGACAATATTGTTTGAAAGAGACGGCATCACATTTTAACAGTGTCTAAATTAAACAGTGTTTTAAAATCTTTTGTGGTAAGGCCGTTTAAGTTTGATATTAAAAAGAAAGGGACTAAACACTGAGTAACTATACATCTGCTATACAATCTTTATTAGTAAGGGCGATAATGTATAGCGCCCCCTTGTCACTGTAGTGAATTATATTTTATATAATAAAAATCATGCCTAATATAAATTTGATCAAACTATATTCTAGTTTGTCGCTCTGTCTCTTTACTGACATCGACTGTTTTACCGATAAAAGCAGTTGGTATATATACGATAGTTTTCAATATGGTTAACCGTTTACATAACTTCCTAGTACTGTGAATACAGGTCTTTTAATCTTGCTTAGTTTATTATTAACCTAACATTTAAATACACTGGCCTTCAAAACTTAGTACAACACTTTTAAAATAATAATAACCTAAAAAATACAATATACAATCGAAATAAAAAAAACTAAAAACAGTTTTTTTTATAATAACCTACTTTAAAAAATAGTAGATTATGCAATAAGGGCTTAAAGTAGTGTATTATGTCACGGGCGCTATATTGAACCCCGAGTACGAGGGATTCTATGGTTAACTCCCGAGCGGAGCGAGGGAGTTAAGGCTAGAATCTTGAGTACGAGGTGTTCAAGATCGCCCAAGACAAATACATTATTTAAGCCCGCGATGCATACTCTACTTTTTATACTTTCTGCGAGGCAATTAAAACCAATGACTGTTATAAAGAAAGTACTTAATTATTAATCCTTTTTTTTGCCGTCTATTCTGTAGTGGTCAGTTCGACATTCGAATAAATCCTTCTTGGTGCGCGGGTGAAAATGAGTTTCGTAAAAAGTTTTCCTGTTTTTCTTTTTTTAATTTGTAGACAGTGCAAAGAAAATGATAACATAAATAAATAAATAAATATTTGACAGCATCACATACATTGCTCCGATTCCAAAGTAAGTAGCTAAAGCACTTGTATTATGAAAATCAGAGACAACGGTGGTATCACAAACACCCAGACCTGAGCCAATATAGAAAAGTTCGTTTTCTAAATTGACCCCACCGGGGATCGAACCCGGGACCTCAGAGATGGCGACACCTTGAAAACTGGTGTACAAAGCCACTCGACCACGGAGGTCGTCAACATACAGCCTAACTCTGAATAAAATCTCATTGCACCTTAACATTTTTGAAACCAACCTCGATCAAGCACGACTTAGGTTGCATTCCAAATTCAAATCACATTATTCCCATGGGAAAAATGACTTACTTTAGGAAAGGTTTGCATGACACATATTATGCTATTGACGAGCAGGTAGTATAAAAAATCTTTTTGATTTCAAAGCTCTAACTTCTATTGTTTAAGGAGAATTGAAATTTTAAAAGTGTGGTACGAAGTTTTGAAGTCCAGTGTATCATAATATTTTACATAATACATTATTACCCGCCTTTTTCACAAGTTTGGTTCTCGAAGTAATAAACATAGCAAGAATATAATGATGTAGATTACATACACGGTGCCTCTTCAGTACTTAAATAGTCTCAGTTATAGATATGACTTAACTATTGAAATATTAGTTTCTTTATAGTATTATATTATATGTGGTAATACCTATGTAAGTATTTGATGTATATTAAACTAGATATAATCCTAATGTTTATATATTTATTTATTCAGCTAACTTGCGAGGACGGGACGCTACTTATTCAACTCCAAGTATGTTGTAGAATGAATCTGGACTCTAATGATAAGAATATATAGTGCACTATTTTCAGTGTTTTTCTTTTTATTTCATCAATAACAATTTATAATATTCATACTTAGGTTTGTGTGATTGTAAATATACATGTGCGTAATTAGCTATTATATCATTATGTAGTGAATTCATAACATTTCTTGACCCATTAAGGCCCATAAAATGAGACAATAGACATTCCTTTAATCCTTTGTGGTCCGGTATTCGGCCGTTCGGGCATTGATGAATTAAAGTCGTATCATCACAATTGTATTTTCCTTTTTCCCTGAAAAGTCGAGGGGTGATAAATTAATTTCATAATGACGACATACGTATTTATTACCATTATCAGCACTCACTCTGTTATATTAATTAATAATCCATCCTAAATAACGATTGTGACATGGGATCTATTATTATGTTAAAATTAAAGTTTTATTGACAACAATACTAATGCACATTTCAAGTTAGCATTCCAACTTAGGGGAGTATTACAAGCTCTTAAAACTTGCCAGGTTTTTGAATTGCTAAAGTTACAGCTCTTTAAAAGAGCCTCTTTTTCGCTGTGTAGTTTTTCGCTTCGCAAATAAAAGAGACGCAATGATAGTCATTCAGAAAACTGGCAAGTGTTATGAGTTTGTAATATCGGAGCAGGAATACTAAAGAATTTGAATGTTACTTACAAATGTTGACTGATACGACTCACTTCATTTAGTTACAACTAGCTGTTTCCATTGCAACTGTGTCATACGCTAATCGAGATAAGTTTATTTTTTCTACCAATATAAAGTTTTTTTTTGTTTTGTGTAAGGCTGCCAACCGTCCCGCATTTGTCGTTATTGATCCCCTTTATGAAAAGCGTCCCACATTGTCCCCCAAACATCAAATGTCCCATGTGTCCCACATTTAAAAAATGCGCACATAGACAGCTACAGGCACGGTGAAATCAGCGCATTGCACACGAATCTCACTCACCAAAAAGAGTAAAAGTAAAAAAAAACGAGACGACGGATTTTATTTGACCATTGAATTTCGGATTTTTGGGTCTGTCACCCATTTTGTTTTGAGAAAGTTGGCAGCCTTAGTTTTGTGATGCAAACCAAACAGAAGACAAACGTTCATGGTTCAGCGATATCTTTAGAAGATTGTTATATCAACAGTGACGGTGGACAATCACATTCCACAAGAGGCTGAGAAGCAGCCGCCCAGTCGGCCGCCGCCTCCGCGCCCGGAACCACTCGTCGGCGCCGCCTCTACGGCAGACTTCCTCAACCTAGCCTCGCAGAAGACAGACAATACCGAAAAGAAGGAGGAAAAAAAACTTAAGAGCGGGGACTCTTTTGACTTCTTTGGGCTGATGGAAAAGAAAGCTGATGAGTTCGGCGACTTTTTGAGTGGAAAGGGCGCGACTGATGCACAGGTAACAATAGAGTAAATCACAAAATTTATAAGAATGAAGCAAGTTAATAGTTCTTATTAGTAACAGGTAGAGTTCTTTAACTGTCGTACTTCAATGGGTATAGACTGGATGTATGATTGTATAGTCTGTTTATCCTTATTTGTCTTATTTAGTAAACAGCCTTTGACAGATGTCATAAGTCTTTTAAACTTTAATCGTTATTTAAAAATATGTTCTATTAAATTAAATTGTCGTTATTAATTAACAGTTTCTTTCGTAATCTGTGTGTGGAAAACAAACTATTTATTGTATTTAAAAAATGAATATTTCAATAAAGAGTTGGGTGAAGATTGTTTACCAAATAGGACAAGTAAGGATAAACAGACTATAGTGTAGCCCCCTTACTAAACATTGTATAGCAGATGAATAGTTACACAATGGTAACTCTCTTTTAAACAATTTAAGTTTGACATTAAAAAGAAAGGGAAAGCATGACATATGGACAAAACACTGTGTGTTTTGTCCATACATCTGCTAAACAATCTTTTTATACTACCTGCTCGTCAATGGCATATTATGTGTCATGCAAACCTTTCCTAAAGTAAGTCATTTTTCCCATGGGGAATAATGTGATTTGAATTTGGAATGCAACCCTTGTAGTCGTGCTTGATCGATGTTGGTTTCAAAAAAGTTTAGGTGCAATGAGATCTTATTCTGAGTTAGGCTGTATGTTATCATGAAAACTTTTTACGAAATCATTTTCACCCGCGCACCAAGAAGGATTTATTTGAATGTCGAACTGACCACTACAGAATAGACGACAAAAACATAAACTCTAACCCAACTATAAATGTACCAAAGAATGTAACTTTGTCGTTGCACAATTGGTGTAATGTTTCTAACATAACTTTTAATTTTCAATAAATATTCTTAATTTTTCATATTTTATTATTCTAACTTTAAATAATTACTTAAGTACTTTCTTTATAACAGTCATTGGTTTCAATTGCCTCGCAGAAAGTATAAAAAGTAGAGTATGCATCGCGGGCTTAAATGTGTATTTGTCATGGGCGATCTTCAACACCTCGTACTCAGGATTCTAGCTTAACTCCCTCGCTCCGCTCGGGAGTTAACCATAGGATCCCTCGTGCTCGGGGTTCAATAATAGCGCCCGGGACACAATACACTACTTTAAGCCCTTATTGCATAATCTACTATTATTAGTAAGGGGGTAGCTGTGTAAGTTAATTTCTGAAACGTTTGTAAGGATTTTAATGCTATTTTCACCAATAGTATTTTTACATTTTTTTTAAATATACCTATGTGTCTCGCTCAGCAACCTTTCTCGTCGGAGCCGATATTCGGGGACCTGCCGCCGCCGCCGACGGAGGCCGGCAGTAAACATCCCGCGGGCACAGGCGACATCAACTTTGACCCGTTCGGTCTCAACGACCCTTTGCCTAAGCAGGAACCGCTGCTTACGCCCCTCACCAAAGATGATGGTAAGTCTGTTAGTCGTCATTTCAAGTGTGGCTGTCAATACAATGCATTTCTATCAAATTTCTAATGTCAACTGAGTATATTCTCTGCTATCAGCCTAGCATTATCACCGAAACGCGATATGTTATAGCGATTTATCACGTTTAACTGTCAAAAGACAATGGATTTTGACAGTTGAGAGTCGATAAAACGCTGTATCACGCGAAATATATCGTGTTTCGTCGGTCATGCTAGAGGGGCTGGTAGAGATATAGTCGAAAAAAGTTATATTCAGTTGACATATTATGAAACTTGATTAAATCTAACCGAGATACATTCTTTCGATGGCCACACTGTAATAAGTTAAATTTTCTCTATTCTGCCTGTTTAACATAAGTAGGAATCAGGAAAATTACTTCCAGTTTATGTACACACGACAGCACGGCAAGATAAACAGATGAACTGCAAAAAAGCTTTTATTACGTTGGACATAAAGAAGTTACCAAGGGTAATATGAATAGTCTGTTGCACCGTCGCATGTACGATGTTAATTCACACACACGAAAGACACCGTCACATTTGTTTCCAATTTTCGTTTATTTTGTTTTCAAAACCAGGAATATAATATAAAATCTTTATAAACAGGACGATCTCAAAGCGTTCCACTGGAGCAAGCACAGCCGATGAAGAAAGACCCATTCGGCGACCTTGGCTTACTCGGCGGTAGCATGCCGTCGACTGGTTCGGGGTCTGCCGTACCCCCTGGTAGTATGCCGCCCCCTGGGTCTATTCCGCCCCCTGGGTCGATGGCACCCCCGGGGTCCCTGGGAACTACTCCACTAGTGTCACCGCGCGCGTCGCCCGCGCATACTCCTGCGCACCAAACGCATACGCCCGCTCGATCTCCTGCACATCAACCGGACTATAGGTAACTTTTTATTGAAAACTTTGACTTAAAATAAACAGAAACTCCAAGCGCACACCTGCGATAGCGCGACGAATAGCAGGATAATTGGACTGATTCACAAATTGTCCACCAGTCGACGCGTAGCGCCAACTTGGCACTAGTGTAAATGTAGACCGAGCTACCGAGTCACTACTCAGTTGGAAGAGCATTGGATCGGACTTCAAACCTTCACGGGTTCGATTTCCGCCTGAGACAATTCTAGTGGCGAGTCGATTTTTTTCTAGTATACATATATTTAGAATTGTATAAAAATAGGATTGTGAATGTTATAATCTTAAATTTAAAAAATAATCTCTGAAGTTGACTTTAAATAATACAATATAAAATAAAATATTATCCAGCCGCACTCATTTCGAGCCAGCCAAGACGCCAGCGGACGAGAAGCCGAAGAAACCAATGGATGTGTTCGGCGATCTGCTCGGCAGTCAGGGGTACGACTTCGCCGCCAAGAGGGAGACCGGCCCCAGGACTATGAACGCTATGCGCAAGGAGGAAATGGTTAGGGACATGGATCCGGAGAAACTAAAGATACATGACTGGGTAAGTGTTAATATTCGGTTTTCGTTAACAACTAAATTTTTTGAAGGATACTAGTATTCGTTGATTCAAGAATCGAGCTGCGGTATAAAATTGAATTAAATGAAATTTCAGTCTTATCTCAATACGATTAAGTGTTCGATTCTTAAATAAGGCCTTGCCCTGCCATGCTGGCAGTGGGCGCAGATCCTTCGGAGATTCGATCTGTTTCGATCCAATCATGTCAACTGCACGAAGATTGCATTATTACATTTATTACATTAGTCGTACAGATCCTTGGGGGAGGTCTATACTTAGCAGTTGGAGCCGTGCGGCTGATAAGAAATGTATTTTTCTGGTAATTATCATAATTATAACATCGGGTTATTATGATGATTACCAGAAAAATACATTAAAAAATTCACCCTGTAAATCGATACAGGTGGATTTTTAGGTGAACTTGAAGGTAAAGTAATAAAGGAGATAGGAGTTTTTCTCAAAGGAGACATTACTTTATTTAAAAGAACGGCATAGAAGGATTTTTTTTAAATACGCTTCTTGTAAACTCTGGGTGCATTTCGAGTCGTGCTGTCACACACATTTGTTTTATTTCAAATTCTTACCTTTTCTCAAGGGGCTATTTTTTTTGCCTAACACCAAGAAATTTCAGAATTCTACCGAATTATGATAAAGTTTTTCGACGGGAATCACTTTCATTTAGAGTACCTTTCATCTAGGTTTACTTAAAATATCCACCCTGTATATTTGAGACTGGCTCAATATCGGTTCCTTCACCAGACGGAAGGCAAGAAGGCGAACATCCGCGCGCTGTTATGCTCGCTGCACACGGTGGTGTGGGAGGAGTGCCGCTGGGCGCGCTGCGACATGTCGCAGCTGGTGTCCGCCGCCGACGTCAAGCGCAACTACCGCAAGGCCGCGCTCGCCGTGCACCCGGACAAGGTACCATCACACATTTAGAGGCGTACCTACTTTATCAAAACACTGTTTATGCGTTCATTTTTATATTTTCGATCACGATCGCACTCATAGTTAAGGCCCATTGTTTCAAAGACAATAAAGAGTAAAACATTATTTATTTGATTAACCACTTGCGTCTCAGCTAAGTAGTTCGTAATCAATGCACTCGGGCATCAAAGTACGTACGAAACGGGAGGTCAGTGAAGCTAGTGTAGACTATCATTTTATAGTTTGTTATGCATTTGCTATCGATTTTTTGATGTTGGAAGCGACTGTATATCAGCTTTTCTTCCTTTCAATTTGATCTTTAATTCGATTACTGTCCAACTTCCATAATAATAATAATTATTATTATTATCAACAATTTTTAAATATAATTGAATAATAACTGGGAAAATAACTCATATGCACAAACATTTTGTTTACAAACAAAATGTTTGTTTGTGTTGAATATTGTTGTTTCGACAATAGAATAAAAAAAAGCTGTTAAGCACTCTGGTAACCTAACGAAACTATGAAATCGACGGTTCCTGGCTCGACTACGATCTTGAATTATAGAATGCTTAAAAATAAATAAAATACGGTCTATTTTAGCTTGCGATACCTACAATTTTTTTATCAATATCCTTTTGTTACAGCAAATGGGGACCCCCAATGAAAACTTAGCGAAAATGATATTTATGGAGCTGAACAATGCCTGGAGCGACTTCGAAAATGACGCTAAACAGCAGAACCTGTTCCAGTGAAGTAAAATACCGTACAATTATCACATAGAAAACGGACAGACCGTCTGTAAGTATTAAAATTCTCACCAACAACGGTCTACTGGATAACCACACTCACTAAATTGTCAAAATGTAGTTTCATAAATCCCAAACTGATCCATTCCTCTATTGTTTGTCGAAGCAGTATCTGTTATATTATATCTTTCTACACCATGGCTCATTTTCTTTTGACGATTATTGCAACATAATACATTCCACCAGTACGTATATAAAGTCATTAAACTACTTAAATATTTCCAGTGGGCCGTATCCGAGATTCACATAAATACTTCGAAGCTTCTGTACGTTTTTATTAAACTTTATAAAGTCATCTGTGTTATCAAACTCGTTCTGTAGGTATCAGAAGTTTAGCGATCCAGTGAGTTACGTTACATGCCAACAAATAATTATTCTCAGTGATTTTGTCTCGACTTTCACTTTAGATTTAAGTAATAATCTGTTAGTCTACAATGTGTCTGAGGACTTATTATAACTGTCTTATCTAAGGCTCTTTGCAGACCACTTCTATCCAGCAGTGATTAGGTGGATCTCGAGCTGCCACACGTCACTGCAGATTTCTAGCGTACTAAAAAGTGAAGTGTGGCAGTTTGAGCACTAACTAAGTTTACATAAAAATCAATCACGTATGGTGTAACACACCAACGATGATTCTTAGTGCTTGATCTTAGAACTAAAACCTACGAGACGGAACGTAATGCCTGGCAATTTGTGATCTGTCTTGTTACTTATGTCCATACTGTCGCCGAGATGTAAAGCTATTTATTTTAGTTTCATTTGTGTTTGTACTAATTACATCTTTACCGTCTCAATATCGGTCAGCTGCGTACCGCCCGACCGCCATTTTCTTCAGACTTCCCAAAACCCGAAGTTTAACGCGTTTAAGTTGGTTGTATAACTTGAACATTTTGCGAGTTTAATACATAGGTTATATGCATTCAAATAGAACTTTCGAAATTGTTGTTGTTGTATCGTTCCAATATTATCTGATTCAGTCTAAAATATAGTTAAATAAGTACACTGGTGGTGCAATAAATTATATTATTTTATTTAAAATAACAGACCTATGTATTTCGTTTATATTTATTTTCATTTAGTGATATCGCATTTTATCAATGATAAGGTTATATCAATATTTCATTATCCTTTTTTATTTTGTATCAATCTTGCTCGTTTAAGTTAGATAAAGTATTAAGTGCACAGAAAATGTATAAATAAATGTAAATCGGAATGAATGGGTATATTGTATATGTAGGTTCCATGTGAATATGAAGGTTTAAACAATTCTTAAACGTTTAATAAAAAATTAACAGCCGTATAAGAAATAATGGAGTATAGATTATTATGTCAAACATAACTGAACTCTAATAATAATGCGTTGAGTTTATTTCAACTTTACATCCAGTAATTTTCAAATTTGGCGTTGTAGGCGTGTCATGTCACCACGCACAAACAAATTAATTTATTAAACTCAAACAACAGCTATTAATAATGTGATCTTTGGCTAAAGCGAATTTTAATATTATTATTTTATATAAGTACGTACGTACAGTCAGTGGCACGTCAGACTATACATGTTGACCTTGAGACCGTCTTTATGCCGTACGTAATAAAAGCTGTTTTCGTAGTTGAACTGTTTAACTTACCGTGCTGTTGTGCGTACATACGCTTAATGGCTGCTAAGTTGATGCTAGGGTTTTACTTAATTTCACTCTACATGCTACACTTCTGGACTTTGCAGAGAATTGGCATATGTACAGATTTAAAGTTTGTCACGACAGAATCGACCGTATTTTGCTTTGTTGAGTCGAGTCTTATCTTACATGATAGTCCATAATGTTTATTGCTAAGCTTGATTTGATAATGTTTATGCAAAAAATAACGCCTATCAATATAAAAATTGTATTTCAGCAATATATACTAAACCATAAGCTTAAGCAACATAAAGCCTGTAAATAGATAATCGTAAAGTCAAGGATACAATAATATACCCTGTTGGTTCTTATGCTCGTTTTATCCGTAATCTCTTGTTTCATATTATATTATTTCAAGGTAAAAAGTTAACATGGTTAACTTTTCTTTGATTTTATCCTATGTCCATAGGTATTTAATTTTTTTTATACATTCCTACCTATTTTAATTTGATTACATAGTCTAAGGATGTCTATCTTTATAATGCCGAAAGTACTCATGAATATCTTTATTTATTTAATAAATATAATTTTTAAGTAATGGTATGAAACTATTACTTTTAATAGCCTTATTAGTTTTCAATTCGACAGTTATTGAACTAAAAATCCTATTTTTCCATTATATACCCAGCAACTTGTTAAGTACAGATGCATATAGGTACAGATTATGTTTTATGTATATTAGGTTTTTTAATTTGAAACAATGTATACACTCAGAAAACTTAACATTTTTGTTTTATTATTAAAGTTTTATTTTGTACTATTTATTATTATGGCCTACTATTAAATAAGGATTTAAACACACGTTATAAAATTAGGCCAGTGATCCCTAGTTGCAATTGACGTACTTACTTAGTATCTTCACAATAATAATGATGTATATTTTGCTTGAAGGAAAATGTAAAAAAAAAACTATAAAAAGTTATGGAAATTAAAAGTATTACAAAGAGCGTTGTGTTTTACCTTATTCTTCATATTACATTCCCATATTTTTCTCTCAAAGTGATAATTACTATCACTAAAAATAGTAGCATAAAATGTGACCATGCATGAGCTGAGGTTTAATTTTTCGCCACGATATATCTTCTTAGCGGTCAGATGTACAAATAAAATGATTGTGTTGTGTCACGAGGCAAATTAAATTATGTACCCCCTTACTAATAAAAATTGTATAGCAGATAAATAGTTAGTTACACAATGGTTACTCTCTGTCATAAGTTTGACATTAAAAAGAAAAAGACAAAACACTATACATCTGTTATTTATACAATCTTTATTAGTAAGGGGGAAAATGTGTATGTTTACACACCTTTAGCACAACTAGTTGTACAATGCAGTAAGACAGGCTCGAGGAAACCATATAGCACTAAAAATAGTAGCTCCCGTTTCTTAGGGCGCAGTAGCACGTCTTCGACAACGCGTTGGAAAAGCTCCGCTAGTAAAAGGTTTGAAATGAAACAAATAATATCAGTAAGTCTTATATTAAGTAGTTAATCATGGGGTGTATGTCAGCTCTGTTCTATTTTTACATCGAGGCACCCGTATCGCTCCAGCAGCTCCTGTTTCTTCCGCCTAAGTAGCGCGTCTTCGACGTCGCGCTGTGAAGGCACGGCCACGTGCGCCGCCACTGCGCTCACCGCTGCGTCTTCATCGTCCATTCTCTTGTCCTCCGGCTGTATAACAAACGCATACATCATACATAAATCTGTGTATTCCCAGAAGTTGTCCTGTTATGGGGTTTCTGGGATTTTTCTTCCCAGAAGTTCAATTAACTACTGGGTTTTTCTTTAAATAAATAAAATTCTATTTACTATCTTTGAAAAAATCTACATGCGATGTTTATTTCGATGATGCAATTAATTACAATTTACTAGTAGTGGCTCTGTAGAGCTGTTAACCTTGCGTTTGTGACATTTTTGAAATTTTTTCGAAATGGCTGATATATAATTTTTCCCCATTTTTCGCCATTTTGAATTATTTTGAAAACTGAATCGACAAAAAATTCTATATAACTATAGAACCTGCTCACAAAATTTACACGGATCGGTTGAGAAATGCGACCTGTAGAGGAGAACAGATGGACAGCCGGACAGACATACGAAAGCATTTTTGCCCAAGCTGAAACGAGAGGCTTCGCTCGCGCTTCGCGCTCGCTCGGTTAATTAACCCTTCAACGCCTGGAAAAGAGACACAATTGATATGCGTCCGCTCGAGCGTTGATGAATTAAATTAATGAGGACAATACTCACATCTTCTGGGTAAATATTGTCTTCTTCTGGTAAATCTTGCTCTTTGTTTTGCTCTTTATTTCTTTTCCATTCATCTACTGCTCGTGCTATTGCTGCAATACAAAGGAGCAATGTTATTTTAGATGTAACATAACAGCATAAATTACTGAATAACATGAGTAAAGTAGAAAAGTATACTGTTACTTTCTGGGTTATCAACACTTTTCTCATAAGTACCTATATTTATATTTGAAAAAGTAAAAAGCATAATAAATCCGTCATTATAAATGAGGAACACTATAACGCCTGCAATATTATCACATTATCATTCACCTTTGTTCTCCGCAGCAGCTTCCAGCGGTAGCAGCAGCCCGTCATCATCGTTGCTGTACCGTATTAATGGGTTAGATACATTGGCTCCTGCTTGAACAGCTACAAACAACTGCAATGCAACACCAGTAGCTTCATTCCCCGCGGCGGCGGCATCGACAGTCCACCATCATTGTCCTCTTACCGTGCGTTCACACAGCAGGTCCATATTTAACTGATCCGTTGCTACTAGATATGATGTTCACACCGCATTTACAGGAACGTATTATCGGATCCGTTGCTATAGATACATACAGTAAATAACGCATCCGATTGTGTGCTTACTGGATCCGATATACTGTGTTGTTTGCGAACACGCTCGTACAACTACATATCTACGCCATCGCCGAATGAAAACGTTTCCGATAAAACGGACATGTAAAACAGATCAATATTTTTATTGGATCCGATATATATATTGTATTGTGTGTTAACACCCTCATACAACTACATACCTACGCCATCGCCGAATAAAAACGTATCCGTTAAAAACGGACCTGTATATCGGATCACAGTGTGAAGTTGCCCGCACTTACCCGTATTAATCGGTGTCTACATGCTACTGAGTGCTCGCATCCTTACCTACGTCGTACTCGAATAGCTAGAAACACCAGCAACGTCATCTTGCTCACCTTCTTTCTCCGCGGCGGCTTCCAACGGCAGCAGCAAACCGTCGTCGTCGTCCCGGTACCCGTAGTAGTCGGCGTCTACGTCTCGCATCAGATCCGCGCGCGTGCGCCGCGCCGGCGGTGGTGGCTCCTGCTCGAATAGCTCGCGAACACCTGTCATATTACAATGCGATTAAAGACAGTGATCCGCTGCAACTTCACTTGAGAATGCATGGCAAAGAGTAAATGTTACAGATTAAAAATACATATTTTTGTGCCGCAAGCACTCTGCCTTTAATTATCAATTTAATCGCATCAGTTTTAGAGGACCGATTACCTATCGCTAATAAGCGTAGACACAGTGTCTTTTTCTCTCTAACTCTTAGCTTTTAGAGAAAGAAATACTCCCGCACTATGATAGTTATGATGGATGAAAGGTGATTTATTTAGAGATTCGATGATATTTTTAATGTGCTCTAAAGGCATACAGACAGGGTCAGTGCTGGTACTGAGAGCAGGCTTGCACGATTTTCATTATTTTTCATACATTTTTGACGTCAATTTATACTACCGACCAGGCAGTTTACTGCGGATTGGATATCGCTATCGCTTATGCTTTTAGTATCGCCTATGAGTGCTATAACATGTCCATGTCTTTGACCTATAGCTGTCGTAGGTAGGCGATACTAATGAACGTGATTATAAGCGAAGGCGGATATTATTAGCATTAAGTCCGCATTTTTAACCGACATCAAAAAAGAGGAGGTTATCAAGTCGACGGTATTTTTGATTGAAAGAGTTTTTTTATTTTCTCTCAAGAGTGGTCACATTTTAATTTCATTGGTATTGGACCTTGGACTTCGAAGATACACAAGGGAAGTCCTCAAAGTCAAATAGGATATGTATAGCGATTGAGATATTGGTAGGTTTATGACAATCCAAAACAAACCGAACTATGGGCTGCGACGTTTTGGACTAGACTTAGACTACGAAGTACGAAGGCACAACGGAACTCCTTAAAAACAAACAGCGTGAATTTGGAAATTGAGTTATGGGCGTTGTACACATAGAAAATATTATATGAAGTTAAAAAATATTTACACGCTTACATACCTTACCACAAATACTATATAGTTTATAGCGCTAGTGTGCAGACTAAGTGCTCTTAAGATCCGTGCCGAGGCCTATACTTACTAAAGCATACCGTACCTGGTAAATCTTTGGCCGCACCGAAGTACTTGTACCCTCTGTTGCCCGGAACTTCTTTGCCATCTTGGTCTAGCATTTTGGGGCCAACGCGCGCGTGGTCCGGCCCGCCGAGCGCCTTTATCTGTACCTCCCAGTGACGCTTCTCGCGCATCAGTTTGTTGATTTCATCATTCAAGTCTCGTATTCGGAATTCACCGAGTCCAGCTAGGAAAAAAAATTTTTTTTTTGTTATAATAAAAAAAACTATGTAAGTAATAAAACGTGTATAAAAATACCTTTCACACTAACCTAGTTAGGTAAGATGGGAAGACATCGACACTATTGATTTTTAATTTTGTGGCTGTAAAAGCATTTTGTAAAAAAGATGATTGCTAATGTGAATAAGAAATACCGCAATATGTTAGTTTGTAATTTCGTCTAAATATTGTTCATTTTGATTGTTAATTAGTTTTTCTTTTTTCCTTTTCCTTTCGCCTTTCCTTTCCCCTTTGCTTTTCCTTTACCTTTCGCCTTCTTACCTTCTTTCTTGCCCTTACCTTTCTTGCTTTTACCCTTTAATTTTGTTTTTTTATCCAAATCACTTGAACTATATTGCTGGCCGATAGTGTTCTCGGTAGGCTTGTCTGAAGGTGCCTTGGGTGTGACTAGTTCTATTTCTAAGTCTGTCTTTCTATCTTTAGTTTCTAACTTCTTTCCTATTTTTAGTATGAAGACATCTTTCAATGGGTGTAACATTTTCTCCATGTTAACAGGCACGGGACAATTTGTCGGAGTAACATTAACTACCTTTCTATCTTTGTCCTTTTTCTGGATTTCGCTTCCTGTGTATGTGTACTTGAAGTTAGATGTATGCGTGCGCCCTTTGTCGCCGTATATTTTGTCTGTCGGCAATTCAAACTGTATCTGCTCCCCCGTATTGTAGGGTGTGCTTTCGCATGAGCATAACTCTTGTATTTTGTCGTATTTGCCCATTCTTTCTACTTTTGTACTCTTCGGCACTTTAATTTTAAGTTCATTAGCGTTCATTTTTGTGAATATTTCGTCGTATTTTGTAGTTTCATCTATAGACACATAAAAAGAAAAGATAAACAATCATAACTTAAAACTTTACAAAACACGCGCAGAATTAAGATAAGTATTATTTTGGAAGTTATGGTAATTTAAATATAGTTGCTCAAGTTTTAACCAATTTAGAAATATTTAAAATATGGTTAATTCTCAAACAAGTGTTCATGTTAATTAGTCTTACCATGATATGCCATTGGTTGCTCAGCCGATCTTCGAGTAATACTTGACAACTCAGAAATTGGACTTTCACACCTTATAGGAGGATACCTATTATAAGAATTATTTGGTTTTTTCTTCTTCATAACATCTTCATCCAAAAGTATTTTCCCTTGATCGTCCATTTCAACTTTTTGGCAAGAGTACATTGTCATGCCATTATCTTCTTTTAACAAGAAAGAGGGAGTTTGAGGTTTCGAAGAGGCGCAATAAGCAGTAGTTATTTCTTTTCCAAGAAACGACATCCGGACCGTCGCTTCTATTACTCCTATAGGCTCTTGGTAATCGCTGTCACCACATGACAAATAGTACATATTTTTTGATAGTGGCATAGCTGTAGTACAATGCAAATCGTCTTTTGGTTGCTGCTTGCACCACTTTGCACAAAGTTCTTCCCGTAAGTTAATAAACTCCTTTGTGTAGTCCATACGAGTCTCTCCTATTTTCGTGATACAGCTCGAACAAGGAGGTTGTTTTGTTAATTGTAGTACGATAACGAATTCCTTTATAGAGCAAATTTTATTGTAAGTCATAGCGAACAATGTAGATTTACCAAGATTAAGTTTAGAGACATTTTCAATTTTTCCAAATGAAGGATCGTATAAAACAATCGGTGGCTTTCCTAGAAACGTTGCAGAGATTACCAAATTATTAAAATCTATGTCGAAACATTCACATTTCATGTGGATTTTGTTGATGACTATTTCAATTAAAAACAGGTGGTACGGGAAATTAACGTCTTCTTTAACTTCTTTTTCTGTTCCCTTTAACTCTAGTTTTGTTCGAACAATGTCTAAGGATAAACTTTTTATAGAATTCCTCAGAGCGTTAGCCTCATCAGTGAGTTGTTGACTCATTTTCGCTATCTTTTCTATATTGTCCATGTTGCCATCTGTCTGTGCGGTAGGAGAAAATTTCGGCGACGGGGATTTGTAGCTTCCGCTTTGCACTTGGTTATTTTGTGTTGGTGAAAATTTGGGCGTTGGGGATTTGCTTCTGTTGCTATTTACGGAGGGTTGTCTAGAACTGGAGGGTTGCGGTTGGAAATAGGGCATGGCGTCTGAGAAATGCCGTGGATTCGCCGGTGGCTCATCATCTACTTGCAGTGACTGCCTTGTGGGCGAATTATGTGATCTCAGACTTGGTTCCTTAGGGGAGTTTTGTGCAGCAGGACTGCTCACTATTTCTGTATCATCCATGTTTATACATTTAACTTAAATTGCAACTAAAATTTTAAGATATAAAAAGACATAATTAAAACGTCATGGCTGATATTTTCACCATGGCCAAATGGATTACCAAACAAAAGAGTTGAAATTGGTAATATTTGTCACATAAACATTGGTAACAACAAGTACATTAGTAAGCCACTCCATATAGTTTCTTACTAATTAAAGTTTGGAACAATAAGGCCCCTATCATAGTAACTATTATATTATTTAATCTGTGCCTCTGTTCAGTTTTTGGGTTTGAAAAATAATGTTTGCTGTGGGCCTATGCACACAGCAAACATTCTTTTTCATAACAAACGCGTCGTTAACGCGACGCCATGAACAAATTCCACAATGTGCGATAGCAGCGCGTTTCGATTGCGTTTTTATAGTATCGACGTAAATAAATAAGTGTCTATTCTTAAAAAAACCGTTATCCTATCATATTTAACGTAATTTCAGTTCTGGTCTACATCAATATGTTAGTATAGTACTATTTAGTATTCTGTGTCAATACTATATCATATACTATTCGATAAAAAATTGGTTATATTATAATACTTACCATTTTGTATTTGTGCAACTTTCTTGGCGATTTCGCGGACAATCTGCAAGCGCCACTTCTCAGCCTGCGGCAGGTCGTTGCACTCGGAGGCTAGGTAGGGCCTGCGCTCGCGCTGCCCGCCTGCCTCCTGTACTTGAGCCGCGCGCCATCGCGCCAACGTCGTCCTATTGTTTGTTATACAACATTATGTTTTTAGGTTCCTTTAGCTATGGGTAATGAACAAGGGAAATCACAACGTTTATGCACACCCTTCGGCATATTACTGTCATGGTATTGTATCCCATTATAAAGACTACAACGCAAGTGTCGTGTTAGTGTAGATGACACTGGAGCTCGACCGGAGATCAACCAAAACTCAACTAGGGCCGGAGCAAGTGTTACCTTTTTCACACATTTTTTTAATTTAAAGTCATTCAAAAAGAAAAACTTTTATGTATCATCAACTGTATAAGTTAAATTCTAAACAAAAAGTATTATTTAGTTAAAATTATTAAAACATCTAAGGCTTATGATATGAGTCTCTGTACATAATCAGACACTGAAAATCATGTGTTTTCAATAAAGCAATCCAAATTATCAATCATTTCTATTACAGGTTTCTGGGTAGTAAATTATTGTGGGTGGTAAAATATTTATATTCTACTGATATTACAAATGTGAAAATTTGTATGTTTGATACTCAATAATGGAAAAATTGGCTCTCAGATAGTTTATAACCTGTATTAAAACAAATATTTGGTACTTTGTATCCTGAGCAAAGGCACCCTAGAATGTCCACACTAACCTTAGTAAGACAAGAAACAAAGTCGCAGGCGGAAACAAGTTAATATATGTACAAAGCTCAACAGCTATGATAAGGGATGTATTTCCCTAGAAATTATAATAGTATTATTATAATTTCTAAAACCATAACCTGACCTTTAAATCTTTAATTTACTGATACTTTATGTAAGTAGTATTTGAAAAAACTTACATAGCCTTTTCTGCATTTCGGGCCTGTAATCACAAAGAAAAATAAGGTTAATTTCATTTCTTTATTGCATTTACACACTAATCAAGAAGGTATAGCATTATTAAACACATAAAAAAATTGAGGGCAGTATTGGTGTCTAATTAGACTCTGATTTTAAAATAAAATTGTATTTATCAAATATACATAACATATAATATCAAATAGGTACAGTAGGCAATAAATTAGGTAGGTAACACAAAGTAGGTAAGATAAATAATATTAGATTTTTTCTAGTATTTTTTCTAATATTATTTATCTTAATATAAAAATAGCATTGTGAATGCGAAAAATCTAAATTTAATAACAAAGTAGGTACTTTTTTATATATAATTGGGTTATAGTTTGGAAGTAAGTTTGTTTTATGTATGACATATTTATGAATTTACCATAAACACCTCAGTTCATAAGGGTAGGTACCTATTATTGAAAATACAGTCATCCATCTGGTCTAACCTAACAATTTTTGAATCAATTCTTACAAAACCTACAAGATTGTTAAACTAACAATTGTCCATAATTTTAGGAGACTTGGAATAACTTATGTGTGTACCTACTTTTATTTTAGTACGCTATGAAAAGTTACATACAATTATAACAAAATATGTTGACAGGACTATTGTATTAAAATTTAATAAATGCTTACCATTTTACCAGCTTCTTTAGGACTTCAGGTTCTGAGAATGTAAACACTCTTTGATTATGGTAAACACTATAACAAACGACACAAAAATATTGTTCAGGATATTATTTAGATTACTGAACATAAAACTTCTTACTCATAGCAAAGAAATTATTTACTGTGTTAATGTTAACATTTATTTCGTAAATAAAGTAAATTGTATTAAAATTTTATTTTGCTAGATTTCCTAACCTCACATTCTCATCACCACAGATTAGATCACATTCACAAACAATATCAAATCAATGTCATTGTCAAACACAGTGTTGCATTCGGGCTGTCAAAAAATTATAGTGTATGGAAATTAAAAAGATAGTTTTTGACGAAAATTATAGTACGATATTTTTTAAATAAGTTTATTAATATAAGTACTCTTTATTTTTTACACAATACAAATAAAAACAACTATCTGAATGCGTAACAAGCTTAGATTGTTTGTTACTGACTTCAAGTCTATTTGCGCCATCCTTCTGTCAACGTCAACAAAAGACCATATTTTTTTGTTGACTCGTACGTTTTGTGCATTTGCTAATGTTGAGTAAAAGACCATGTATTAGTTATGAATGCATTCTCGATTTACTTTATCGCGCTGGGAATTTCCATCTGTGAGTTTCGGTATTGCCATACACACATGCATGAGAATGACGGATGACGAGGGTAAGAAATTAGTGAGCGGACAAATTATAGTATTTAAGTGTACTATCCTGTATGAACAATAGTATATAGTACTCAATATGAAATTATAGTATGAATACTATAATTATAGTACAGAATGCAACACTGGTCAAACAATATCATAAAGTAAGCACACATGTGCGTTCCGTCGCTTCGCTCGAGTGCACTCGAGCGCGTTCGGGTGCGTACTCTAACCGTTCCGTGGCTTGGTGAAATTTTACTCTGAGCGCTATCAGAGGTGCGTTCCATCGCTTCGCACGAGTGCACTCGAGCGCGCTCGGGTGCGCACTCTGACCGTTCAGTGGCTTGGTGAAATTTTACCCTGAGCGCTGTCAGAGCGTAGTTTCACCTGCTCCGTGGCTCAGAGTGCAGCAACCAAACAACCAACGTTATCTATTGTCATAATGTCAATGTCATTTGACATTATTTTGTATTTTGATGTTTTTGTGTCTAAACGTAAATGGTTGCTCCTCAAAAAATCAGATTTGATTTGATTTTGTTCATAGAAATCCGTATTCCAAAATAGAAAACGAAAACTTTGTACTTAATGACATCTAAAGTTCTTTTAGGTTATAAAAACAACTCGATCGTTCCGTGGCTTGGTTGCAACTCAAACGAGTTAAACTTTAACCAAACAACTACACCCAAAACGACGGAACGCACACCAGAGATTTAATGTCACTGTCAAATCTGTGAATGTCATTTCAATTTCATTATAGATGTGACATTGTGAGCTTTTGTTTTGTTTGTTTTGTTGTTTAAACTAAATTATAAAGAGCGAGCAAATAGAGTTTTTAGTAGTAACAAAAGAATCAATAAAAACTAAATCGACCCTAACGACATGGTGAATGCATCAGAAAATTGTTGGGATTACTGTCCGTCAGAAATATTGTTGCTGATATTTAAATATCTTGATACAAAGTCTTTATTAAATTGTATGACCGTCAGCAAGAGATGGTTTGCGTTAGTGTCTAGTATTGCTAATGTAAGTGAATCTGATTTATGCTATAAAATAACTAATTTGATTCTCAAGGAATACTCATACAAAATATACCACAATAAAATTACTTAAGTTATGTATCTCTTTTATTGATATTTAGCAATAAAACAGAAAATTCTGTATTTGTAAGTCTGGCAAATAAACTTATTAAAACTTAAACTTAGGTTTTAAAAATTATCCTAGAACAATGAAAGTTATAGGTAAGTACTGTTTAATTTTTTCAGAATATAGGATGGGAGAATATGGTCAAGCTTGGATTTCCAGATAAAGGAGCTTCTTTCAGAAAAAAATCAAAGCTTGGCTTTCAAGATATGATTATTAACCGCTGCCTTTGGCAGAATTTAAATGTAGCTGTACCTGTGTGTCAGCGTAATTTTATATTACATGATGTTGTGAATATTCATGTATACAAAGGTATAAGATAGCATTGGTTTCCCACTTTTTAGTTTTTATACAATTTTCTTAGTAATTTCGTTATTTTGCAGGAGATTTGATTATTATTAGTTCTAGAGATGTCAGAGTTTATAATGTAGATGCAGAATGTAAAATAAAAAGTGTGGCTGCTTCATGTAAGTATTATCATTGTTAAATTATCCCATGTGGAATTTTTGTATTTTGTTACTTTTTTGTTTATATTAATATCCTTTTGATAAGTATTTGAGAGTGCTTTTCTATTGGCAATCTGCAACCCACACAAATTTTTGTTTTATTATATAAGTCATAGGTACCATAGTATGTGGGTATGCTATGAAATTGAAATTGAAAAATTCTTTATTCAAATAAGCTCACATAATAAGCATTTTTAAATCGTCAATTCTTTTATCACATAAAAGTATAAAACCCTTTCGATTTTTAAATTTGAGATTTCACAATGCTATTTTTATACAATACTAAATAATATACTAAAAAAAATTCAACTCACTTCTTCATCTTCCTAATGAGTGGCTTGCTCTGTGGTCTATGCACAATTCCGCCAATGTCACGTAGTTAGCTTTTACACAAATGGGACTTTTTTTAAAGTCACCCTAAGCAGATTTACCTAGAATAAAAACAGCACATCCAACAACACAAACATAAGACTTTAAGCAAAGCAGAGGGAGCTTAGAATTTTAAATTGTTATAGGAGATAAATTTTGGCCAGAACTTTTATAAAGGGGGTAATGATGAGGGATAAAAGGTGTTCCATATTTACGGGGCGGGGAATATTGTGAGGTAGGATATCGTAAAGTGACACTTTTAGTTTGGGGCAGTTAAAGAATAGGTGGTCAACGGTACCTTCTTCTTGTTCGCACTCACAAAGGGGACTGTCACGAATTTTTAATCTGGCTAGATGAGTGGGAATTCAACTCACATTAGATCTTCTCTAACTTTTTGATGATATTTTGACATTAGTAAATACCTATAATGTTCAATGTTAAATTAACTAATTTCATTACACTCCATGCAATTAAGTGTGATGGCCACTTTTCTGTAACTGTTGATTGCTGTTGGCATTTGATATGCTTTTAATGTTGCTTATCTATACCCAGCATGATTATTTTGCTACAGTTTTAATTTAATTCTTGTTGCAGATGCTGATTTGGATGAAAATGATTATATGATAGCGGCACTACAGAAATGTGACTACTTGAAAATACTAAGCTTATGTCCGAAACAAGAACCAAATTCTGCCTGGGATGATACAAATACACAAGCTTTCACAGTCCCATTATACAAGTTAATATACTTTAATTATTTTCATTACTATAACGATGTTGTAAAATGAATAACATGGATGGATGTTCTATTATTTATGTAGGTAATTTGGGTAGTTTAGGTCTAGTATATGCTAAGTTGCATGATTCGTAAAATAATTTTGAACGAGAGCATGATGTGTTAACGCACCTTGACTGTGAGAATAAATTTTAGCTGCACTATTAACTACACAACCACTACTAAAATAATATAATAAGATCTATGACTAAAATAGTAATCGGTTCTCAAGATGTTTCTTCATTCAATTTCCTGAATCAAATAAAGAGATCAGATGTCAGCATTTGAATTTGCTTAAGGTTATTCATAGACGATTCATTGCTTGCTACAATAATATTTTTTTGCTTATTTTACCTAGACTGACTGCCTATAATAATACGAATAATACGCGTTGATTGATGAGGCCGACGCAGCGTCGCTTGGCAAGACACATGGATGATTAGTTGAGGCGTGAGAATGCTTTACATTATTATATTATCCTCTTTTGATTTTATTTTCATTTGTGCTGAAACAAAGTCAAGTTAATTTGACACGTCTAACGTATCTAAAGTCGCTATAAACAAAATGTCAAATTATCTTGACTAATCTCGAATAATCATCAAACTTGATCAATTGCCATCAAACTTGATCAATTGCCATCAAACTTGGTCATTCGCCATCAAACTTGAACAATCGCAATCATACTTGATCAATCGCTATCAAACTTGATCAATCGCCATCAAACTTGATCAATCGCCATAAAACTTGATCAATCGCCACCAAACTTTATCAATAGCCATCAAACTTGATCAATAGCCATCAAACTTGTTCGAACTAAGGGTTGCCAACTGTCTGAAATATTGCATACAGTGCATGCTGACGGGCAGTTCATTAATGTTGCACGATAGGTACTGTTCAACTAACTCTGACATCTGGATAAAATAGTTATGATAGTAATTTGCTCCTTGCTGGGCCACTGCAAATGTAGCAACTTTGGACTTCAACTTATGCAACTGCTAATCTAATGTAAGCGATTTGAATCAGTCTTTCCTGACATCCTGGATTTCTCTATGTACAGTTTTTCAATCGACATTGAACCTAAGAATCAACGTCGTAAGGTCTGAAATCATTTGTGGAAAAGGAAATTGAACTTATCAAAATTCACCCAGTAATCGATACGAGCAAACTATAAATCGATTGTTTAGAGCGAGCAAGCGAATTTACCGTACCAGTCGTAGATAGGGTGACAAAGCGGAATAGAGTCTAGTAAAGTTGCCACGTTTGCACAGTGCCATGCCGTTTCAATTCAAAGTGTCGTAACTCAACCATTCGTCTACCACAACTTTCAGAATCCACGACGACAGTTGCTATGTAACCACTACAGACAGATGTCTTTTCACTCTAAAATGGATGAATGAAATTTGGGATTGGAAGCTCCTTGCACGTCATTACGGGCACGGCGTGATAGTCGACATCAACTTCCATCAAGACGACGTGTTCGCGATGCTCAACTGGGGTGGACTGTTGCGAGTAGACATGACGACCTTGAACTTCAAAAAAGAGTTTAATTTCGACATACCGAAATATTCCAATCCAGTGCTGTTCCAAAAATATGGCGCTATAATAGCAGGTATAGTTATATCACACGAAGACCGTTTTACTATAAATGTGCATGTGACGTCTAACACATTCATAGCAACACGATCTACGTGAGATAGAAGAACTATACTGCATATATTTTACCGCCTTTGCAGTTTGACTGTTAAGAGGCTGACACGAGCCAACTAGCGCCGCCAGTCGATTTTATTTTATTTATTCTAAATAAGCCCAATTTCTTAAAAAAAGAATCAATCAAGGTTTTGTTAATAACGTCTAATATTTATTGAATAACTTTACACAGTTTGAAAAGGCATTCAAACAGTTTAAAACGCGATTTTGTTAAAAGTGGCCACTGTTGGTTCAAACCCGTTTTTAAACTATTGCATGCATTTTGTAATGTTGTAACGTTATTAAATAAACATTAGACGTTATTCACAAGACCTTGACTGATTCCTTTTTTAGGAAATTGGGCTTATCTATATATATATAAAAGGGAAAATCACTCACTCACTGATCACGAAATCTCAGAAACTACAAGTGCTAGGAGTCTCAAATTTTGCATGGGGGCTCCTTTTAGGGCGTAGGTGCTCACTAAGACGGGATTTTGCGAAATTCAATCCCCAAAGGGGTGAAACAGGGTGGCAAAGTTTGTATGGGAGAACGCGATTCCTTGGCCCGATTGACTTGAAATTTGGCATAGACATTCTTTCACAAAATTAATTGAATACGTGTTTCGTATTTTTTTAATATTTATCCCCTAACAGGGTTAAAAAGTGATAGAAAGCTACTTCTGGGGTGATTGACTTCGACGTCGGAATTGAAACTGCTTTGTGCATTTGATTGATTAATTAAGAAAAATATCATTTGTCATCTCAACGTAGTATTACATTCTTTTTGGTCATTTCCCTGAGAGTAGGTAGAATGCGTTTCATTGAATAGCGAATATTCAATGAAACGTACATACTATGAACATTGGCTATTTTGTATGGGAATCGCCATTTCAGGTTACTATTGACAGCTAACTTTTGATAAAGAGGTTTTAGTCTAAATAATGAGTTTAGTAATGTTGGATAAAAGGACCGTAGTGTTGCTTTCGTTTTAAGTATTCAGCTGCTTTGTTATTAATTTACTATTTAAAAATATAGCGCTGGCTCTCAAGGTAAAATTGATAATCATTAAATTGTAGGTGATACGAAGTTCACAGGGTCCACTAGTTTAGAATAAATAAAATAAAATCGACTGGCGGCGCTAGTTGGCTCATGTCAGTCCCTTAAGGGGTTTTAGCGTGATTAGCTGAAACCATTCCGATAGTTGTATGTTAAATATGTTTTTCAGTACCAACTGGTTCCCCATTCAAGTTTACCCGCCAAGACTCTGAACATTGGGTGTTTGAGTGTCCTGGCCTTACGAGCATTTTGGAACACGGCGACATGCTATTTCTCGGTTTCGAAGACGGAAAGGTAACTAGTGTCCACAACTACCATGACAGTATAATTAATAATCAGCCATTTTTAATGTCCTCACAGCTGTTCTTGGGCACCGTCCATATGAAGCCCATAAACCATCATGCGGACTCAATGCAGATCGGTGAGAGTTAACGACTGCAAATGCAGTCGGGACCAACAGCTTAACTTGCCTTTCGAAGCACTGAGGAGCTCCAGATGAAAAATACGTTTTTGGTCAGCTATCTTATAACCAAACTTTTAAAACTCAATTCGATCGTGAAACGCCTTCTATAATGGCTCCCATATACCGTGCCCGCCGTCATAGTGTGTTCTGGCCTCGGCACGGATTTTGAGCGATTTTTTTAGGTCTCGTTGGCGAGGGACGCGGTGCGGGGGGACTGCAAACATGCGCAGTAATCCCCTCTAATTTCTCCCACCGCTCAGGATCCGAGCCGGCACTCATAGGAGCCATTAGGTGGATCCACAAAATAGGCGGTTTGGACTTGAGCCAAACTATCTCTGCGTTATTTCAATTAAAAATCTTTGTGTACAAAAATAAAGTATATTTTCAGGTGAATATTTACGAGCCACAAAGAATGGCGGATCCTGAACCTACACCGATAATCAGCTTTTATGTGCAACAGCATATCGGCAGTAGTTTAGTATTGGAAGATCCAACTGTAATGAAAATGGAGGTGAGAGAGTCGGTAGCTGGCCACGATCTGTTTGTCGCCACTAAATCAATTATACACCATTTCGCATTTGTGTACCCAGAGAGTATACGGAGGTTTTTGTTAGAGGATTGTAGATAGATAAATAAGAGAAATATATTATATAATTGTATGTTAGCAAGTAGTTAATTTGATGTTATCTTATTGCTCGTACTCCACAAATGGTTCATGTAAAGAGATCTTTAAATTCAGACTCCAAAAAGAAACAAGAATTCATTAAACCCATATTTATTTATAACAACAAACAATTATGTATAACAGAAATTGCTTTATTTGAACTTTTATGATATGCAATATACAACTTAGAATTCAATTTTAATATTAAGTAGGTACATTTAAGAATAAGTACATTAAAGAAATGAGATTTATTGACAAAACCACTTTCAAATTGCTAATACAGTTCACATTTAACAATATATTTGATAAGCAATGATTACTAGTAGACTAGTTGTTGTCAACATTTACTATCAAATCAGATGTATAAGTTGAATTGTAGCAATTGAATTCAAACAATATATAAGTGAAAGAAAGTTGTCTTTTCTCAAATACTTGCCTATGAACCATATATTTTGTGAAAAAGGGGTATGAATTATACCTAATACATCCATATACGAATACAAAACAGCACTACCTATCGCTTCATAGTGTTATGTAGTAAAACAATTTTGCTAAATCATAGAATATTAACTTGGTTATTATTCTATGTTCTAAACAGTGTTCGCCAATCGACTCTCTACAGCCGCCTCGTTTGAGCAGGTCGAGTCTCGAACAGAAATGAGCTACTCTACGGTTCTTGAAAACGTTTAAAGGACGTTTTCGACTCCTCGACTTCACGGCGAGCCGAGGTGATTTGAGACGTAGTCCTGGTGCGAATAAGGTCGGTTTTAGCGGTCCGTCGCGTTGGGGTTGGTGTAGGAGAATCCCCGGAAGGGCTCTTGGTCCATGGAGCGCAGCACTTGCGGCTCGACCGCCGTGAGGCGCGGCCGCTCGCCGGTGAACGCCTTGTCGAAGTATTGCGTATCCAGGGGGTGCCGCTGTATACAAGAAAATATATTAGATTGTAGTCAAACTAGATCATACTACAGACTACTTAAGGGCGATGGACAACACACGGTTATTCGCCAGCCGTAAAAAATCTACGGTTTATACGCCATTTAAATTTTTACGGCTGCAAAATCGTGTATGGACAAGCATCCATAGTGATCCACACAATACTGCCGACCCCTACGCACGGTGAGTTAATCGTAGATTTTTACGGCGGAGAACCTTGTGTGGCCAATCGCCCTAACGCTCAAGGAATAGTTACGGAATCGATGAAGATCATTATCACAAAAAGTAAACAAATTCTAGATAAGTTCAATTGCCTTCAAAGCCTTCTAGATAAGATATTGCATTGTATTTATTTTTAAACAAAGTCATGCTTCTAAAAAATACACTGGTCTCCAAAAATAACGGGTTACCCCATTCATTACTTAACATGTTCACTTGGGAGTTACAAAAGTTTGAGCATCTTTGTAAATGATTTTTTGTTCAGCTGTCAAATAAACAATGTTTGGGGAAATTGGGATTTTTGCAGTTGTTTCAAGCTGCCGTGACTGAAGTGAGCATATTTAGAGATGTTTCTATGAAAAAGTTGCTACCCAGTGTAGTTACATTGTATGTAGTGTTAACGACTTACCACGCGCGGCTTGAATGGCGCGTCGAGCTCGCGGCGCTCGAGGCGGTCCCAGTGGATGGGGCGGAAGAACTCCTGGTCGCGCACGTCGCCGTGCATGCACTCCGCGCCGCCCAGCCGCGTCCGCGCGTCCTTGTCCAACAACTGACAAACACAACATCATCCAACATGCCATGAATAATGTCTGTGATGGACAAGCCAGCTTTACTGCGGTCACACCCCGGACACTCCACTCAACCACTCCGTTATAACTCCGTTATACTGTGTAGTATCTGTGTAATACACATACTACACAGATGACGTTTGTACACGCGCAACTGTGTGTAAAGCTAGGGCTACTACGGAAATCGTGTCGCCTCACACACAAATAAACATTGGTTTTTCACCATTTTAACAATAAACATTTATTTACCGGTGATAAGTAATGTTTCAATGAGTGATATTCAATATTTTGCTTTGCTTTTTGCAACTTAATTTACCCTGCCGTGCACGAAAATTGACACCTGTGAGTACTTTAGTACAATAACTATATACCTAATTTGTGCCTGGGAGTCGCAGGTGTCAACTTTGGTTCATAAGTGTCAACAGGTCACAGACTGTCAGCCAGTGACCTGTTGACACTAAGTTAAAACTCACGACGAGCACGCGTTTCGGCACATGAACTCGCGGGGTGGGGTAAGGTAATTGTTTCTAGGGCGGGGCGGGGAGTGTCCTTTCTGTACGTAGTACTACTAATATATATACTGTGATACTAATATTTATTATGTGCCGAGGTTTTGTTGGCTCGCCCGTAAAGTAAATGAGAGAACGAGATTCGAGTTCAAGTCAAAGTTGGTAACTGTTGTGTTGTGTATCACAAACATCAAGCCACGAGTAAAATCGCCATATAATCTTTTAACGCAAGCTTAGGCTAACTCATTGATCAAGGCCTTTATATGTCCTGTTTGCGGGGGCACAGGCCTTCCTTATGGAGAGATAAGGTAAGGCCATAACCCTATCTTATGCATCCACAAGGAAGACCTGTGGATCTGTGGAACAATCGTTAACGACTGACAATACAGCCGAGACCAACAGCTTATGTTTAAACGTCAAATCTAAACATGTTTAGATAGCGAACTGATAGCAAATGTGGCTTGGTCTAGAGGAGCGTGTATGAGATTTTTAAAGTGTTTTGCAGTATAGTTACCCTAGTGAGTATGGTCAAGGCCTCCTGCGATAGGAAGCGCGGGTAGGAGGGCATCTCGTTGCAGATGGACCAGAACAGCTCGTCCTCGTCGCAGCCGCTGAACGGACTCTGCCCGATCAGCATCTCGTACAGCAGCACGCCGAACGACCACCAGTCGACCGTCTGGTTGTACTTCAACCCCTTTATTATCTGGTACATAAAGATTGTTTTTGAGAAACAGTTTTGTACGATTGGCAGTAGCCTCCCTAGCATGACCACCGAAACTGATATGAAAAAAGATTTATCGACACTTACTTAAATGTCAAAAGACAATGTATTTTGCTAGTCAAACGTGTCGATAAATAGTTATCTACCTATATCATATCGTGTTTCGGTGTTCATGCTAGGGGGCAGAAGTAGCTGAACACTTAATGACCATGACTGTCACATAAATAGCTGCAATGCAATAAATGTAGGGTTGCTACTGTCTTAACACAGCGTTATTGATGCGTGACATAGAACCTACCTGCCGAGACTGTTATTACCAAAGGACTTGATATAATATAACTTAAGTAGACAGTTAAATGACAATAATGCCGTGCCGTCAAGCAAAGTACTTCTATAATATTATAATTAGAATTTAAATCATCAATAAACTAAGCAGTCGTGATTGTGAATGAAACGTGTAGAAAAAAACTAGTAAGACTTAAATAACAGGTATTAATATGTTTGATAGACGAAAAAATCCTACCTCTGGAGCCATGTAGTCTGGTGTGCCGCAGAATGTGTCCGCAGTCTTCTCCAGATAAATTTGGAGCTTGCACATGCCGAAGTCAGCAATGCGCACGTGTCCGTCGAAGTCTAGCAGAATGTTATCCAATTTCAAATCTCTGAAACAAAAAATAACGTAGAATAATTTCAGTAGGTAAAGACTTCACTCCGAGGGCAATTGAACCCACCACCTTTCGTTTTCCGGATGACTACTCTGACTACTGAGCTACCGATACATTAAAAGATTCGTTGTACGGATTTCATAACCACCGAAGCACTTACTAAGGAAATATGACTACGAACAAATAACTCAAATAAGTCTTCTGATCCGATAGAATTAAGGTAACATATTATAGTCTACCTATATTAAACAATTCAAAATCTACATACACTACGGTATATAAACTTGAAATAACGGAGGAGATAAAATAATGTGAAACAATAACAATTTCCAAGATACAAGTTTCAATTTGATCGTAGTGTTATGTAGCGTCGTAGACGTCGTAGTCATAGTGTTACTGTCCCACGTCTTTTGATAAGTCGATTATCAACCAAATCCAATTCAAATTGAAATAGCAAAAATGTGAACGAAAATTACTAGGTAAGACCATGGACAACACTAACGTAGCATCAACATACCTGTAGACAATGCCTCGTTTGTGCAGGAACTTGAGTCCGGAGACGATCTCCGCGGCGTACAAGCGTGCGCGCGCCTCCGGGAACCGCCCGCTCTGCTGGATGTGGAACATCAGGTCGCCGCCGTTCAGGTACTCCATCACGAAGAACAGGTGAGACTGCAAATATTGTTATTCTCATTAAGTATATCCGCCATGACTCCTAGGCTTAGGCTGCCCCCTCCCTTCTACATATATAATCCGATAAATCTAGATAATTCTAGATAGAATCCGGCGCAACATAAATAAAGAAACCGGTTAAGATGCTTTTGGGGGACTTGAGTCTTGAGAGTTACAACCCCATAAGACCATCGAGGCGATTTACTTACATTCCTATCCTATCCTAGACATTATACAAAAAAACTATGCGTTAGCTACCTAAGTGTAAGCTAAAATGTTATCTACAAATAATATACAGTAAATGTTATGTACTCACGTCTGTCTGGAAGGTAACGAACAGATGACACAGATAGGGGTGGTTGGTGCCGAGTGCGAGGACCTTGCGCTCTATGAGCGTGCACTCGACGTCGTCGTCTTCTAACACAACGTCCTTCTTCAGGCACTTCACAGCGTAGTAGTACTCAGTGTCCCGCAGCTCTGCTAGCAGCACCTGCGAAAAGTCGTGCTTGGATAATTTTGAAATGTGTATGGATTAAAAAATAATCTGCCTTTCTATTGTCTAATTTCAAAATCTATCGCAATCGCTTTCAGGATAAAACACATTGATGCTTCTTTTTGACACAAATAAAAAAATAACAAAAAAATGCAGCAATGTGTCGGATCCAACTGTCAAATGAAAGCGATTGCGATAGATTTTTAAATTAGACAATTAGCCCCCTGATCTGTGTATGGATTGGTGAAACAGTGGACTCGTTTGAAAAAAAAATATCTTAAAACTTTATGTTCTTCAGTTTATCTTTTTTTTCTCTCCCTCGAGCAAAGAAGAATACACTTAGGTATATCGAAAGTATTTTATAGCTAAGTATACTTTGTATACTGCAGTAGCGTGATCGGATAAAATAATAAATGTACCAATGCCGTAACGTAATAGCGCTTATATTATTTGTTAATTTTTAACAGTTCTTAGTTTAGTGAAAATAAGAAAGTGGGTAAGATTAAAAAATTAGTATTATACTATAATCTTAAATAGATGCGTCATTTGTGCGGATTGAATGTAAACAAAGCTTCTTTGGACGATTACCTGTCACTGATAATCATCATCTTATTTCTCAACTTTAAAATGTCACATTTAAATTAGTACAAGTAAACACGCCCACGTCCGTCGCTCACCTAACAAATTGTCAAAAATAAAATTAGCAGCATTAACATTTGATATATGTCCCCGGAAACGTGTGTGACACTAGCGCTGTGGGGTTTTCATTAAATAGCGCGAATATATCACGCTTTCTCCGTATTCTTGGCCCCGGCTCAAAGGCAACTGGGCCGAGCAGTGTGACATCAGGAAGGAGGGCGCTGGAGGTTTAGGGTTGACGCAAATGGGAAATTGGAATTGTTAAATTGCATAAATTATTTTATGAGCGACAGCGAAATAACAATCTTCGGACCTTTGAACATACTATTCTGTGACATACCTAGAAATGCTCTAGGTTATTATAACTATAACAAACGATGACAATGTTATACTTACATGAAAAAATTTAAACAAGTAGACTAGTGGCTCAGTGAGTTATAGACCTCGCTCAAACTGTGTTGTTTAAAAACTAATCTACTCGTAATAGATGTCGCCACGAGTTTGACACTGCTTTTGAAAAGCTGTACTATGTGCTGTTTGGTAGGTTAGGTATTCTTTTATTATATTTATTCGAAGCTAGATGTCGCTTCTAATTATGATCATTTTTCGAATGGGTAAAATTTGCTTCCGCAAAATTTCGAAAAACTGGCTCAGCAAAGAAATTCTATATAATTATCGAACTTGCTCACAAAATTTCATGAGAATCGGTTGAGAAATGCGACCTGTAGAGGAGAACAGACAGACAGCCGGAAAAATAGACATACAAAAGAATTTTTGTCCACGCTGAAGCAGAGACGCTTCGCTCGCGCTTCGCGCTCGCTCGGTCTATAAATGACGATCGAACAAGGGTCACTAAACACAATGACGATTACAACTCGTGACACTGACGTGTTTTGATATATAAGCTGTAGTTGAGTACGCGACATAATCGCGATTCAATTGGCCACAGAGCACGCGAGGGGATGACGACATGTGGTGCGTAACGGTCGGAGGTGAACGACGATGCCGACAGAAATAGAAGACAACCACAAATGCAATGTGCACGAAGGAGCTCTGATTGCGAAGGTTCGTTTGAAAATCGGTCCTTACAACATGTTAATTTTGGAGAAAGAGAGTAGACTTCCTGCTGGTTTCCATAAAATTGAAACGATCATGCCGTTTGGGTCCGGATCATAATATCGATAGTCACTTCATCCGAAATCAATTTAATTTAATATTGGTTTTGCTTACACTTTTGCCAAACTATGAATCTTTCTTGTAAGGATTTTCCAAGTAACAGTAAGCGAGCTTGTTACTAAAAAGTAGAGTCCCTTCTTTCCTCTTGTTCTCAACTGCGCTTCGAAATTGGGCTCAGGTGACCCGAAGCACATCTTTACTCATGTGCCCGGAGCAAGAGCTGTGGTAGCAAACTGCCATCAATTGGGTTACGGTCAAAGAATGCAATCGATTTGCTGGGATCAATTAAATTCAATCGCCTAATAACCAACATTTTCTTAACAAAATAATGCATTGAGAGACATTTTAAGACAAGACATGTTTTTAATAAAGTTGGTATGAATAAATATTCAAAACGTTCCAACTTACGAAATGAGACAAAACTCTACAGACTTAACGTAATATTTGGAAGATGGATATACAAGGTGTTACAAAAATACCCCTAATGCCGAATATGGTATGTAGGGACCATCAAACTGAACAACTTTTACTATTGGACCAACTCTGAAATCGCGAAAAAAAATCAGCTGTTTCATACAAAAATTAAAATCGAAAATATCAAAATGTATGAAACAGCTGATTTTTTTCTCTCGATTTCAGAGTTGGCCCCATAGTAAAAGTCGTTCAGTTTGATGGTCCCTATATACCATATTCGGCATTAGGGGTATTTTTGTAACACCTTGTATAAATCTTCACACTATTGAAGTGAGAAACTTTGTGTTTTTTAATTCATCACGTGGATATGTTTGTTTCTTCACCTACCGAATCGAACAGAGGCAAATCGAATTGGGTAATTGTATACTAACCTACCTCTACATATAATGCTGGACAGGTAGGTACTTATGAACATTAATAGGTAGGTACTTATGAACATATTTTATTCGCTTCAGTTTCAGTTCTAGGTAATTTCACACCGATAAATAAAAAAATAGCACCTGCAAATGTAATTCATATGATAGGTTTAAACTTGAAAAACATTATCAAGATTTTTGAATCTTCAATATAGATACATGAAAATGCCACTAGACATTAATTTAGTACATTTGGGTAGTAGAAGCAACCTAAAAAGTCTGACTTAAGTATTATTAAACACAAAAAATGGTCTAGTTAACATGAATTATGTGTTTCGATTCAAAAAAGGTTGTGGAGGGATCGTCAGTCGCCATCGTTGCATATCCATTAATTCGGGGACATTTTCCGAACTTTTCTTCTAACAATGAAAATCATTTACATTTTCATTTCATCATACAAGAGTTCAACTACAGGGAGCTTTATGGATGTCATACTTAACATAACGGATACAATACACATAAATGATAAAAGATACAAAAGATAGGATACTTTGGCACGACTCTGTGTCATACACATCACCATTACAATGAAAGCATTATGAGTTCATTGTACCGACTGAAGAAAAGTAATTGGTTGGGTATTAATTATCATTCTTTGTGTCTTTGAAGTGTAATGTCTCGTTTTTCCTAGTCATCTTGAAATGACTTCATTTCGCTACATGACTGTGATGTTTGTTTATTTTAATCATCATAAGAAAATGTGTTTTTGATTTATTGAAAGGATTTTTTTATATTTCTTCTTTGTCATTGAAAATAGTTTGAAAGATTGAAAGATTACAAAGAAATCGTAATTTAGGAAACGAAAGATTTGTAAAGTGTGTCTAAGAGATGTGCGAGCAATACTTCTCTATATTTTTTGTAAGTAAATAATAAAATATGAGTGTGCGATAATTTTATATTTTATTTTTATCTGTGGAATAAAAATAAATAATAAGTAACAACTTTTGATTTTTATCTACCTTTGGTATCAAGTTATCAAAAGCTTGACTGATATCGAACAGTAAACTTCTCCAGACAAAAAATTTAACTTTATATTATTTTTCTTTTGTTTTAAATTTAGTTCAGCATTAAATTTCAAACAAAAGAAAAATAATAAAAAGTTGAATAGTGAACGAGATAGGAAAGTGGACGAATTAGGAAGTGGACGAGATAGGAAAGTGGACGAACTAGGAAGTGGAAAAGTTGGGAATTTTGACGACTTGGGAAAGTGGACGAAGTCGTCCTGAAGGATCGTGAATACCCAACTACAAAACTTAAAATTCCCTAAAAAAATTCATGTTACTATTATCAAATTCTCTGCTTATGTAAAGTAATCTACTTGCAAGCTGTGGTACCCTATATCTGGAGAAGCACGCACAACTGTACCCATTAATCTAATGTTTATGAATGTATGGTGTGTTCTCTGTTGGATCCTAAATAAATAAATATTAATTTTGTAAGTTCATTTTGCGAGATAGATTGACCGACATGACATGTCAGGCAAATGTGAATAAAATCAAGCACTAGACAAAGATAGTAATTTCATATCATTGTCTGAAACCACCTTTTCAGTTCTGTTATTAAAGTGCGTAGGTATAAATGTCATTGAAAGATGAAGTACTCTCCAGCGACCTACTTCCATCCACTCTATTCTGGTAGATACAGGTAGGTCTATTTTCATTTGATTTCCTAACTGTTTGACACACATTACCACTCGGCGACCATTACACCGGGAGCATCGCCCGCCCGTCGTGATATAACTGACATTTATAACCCGATAAACATGGTCTGTTTAAATGAAAATAGCTGGCTTTGGCATTAGATGTGATAATTCAGCAAATGCTGGGCAAGTAGCATCAAAGCTGAATTCTGTAGCTACGTAGCCCACTCGAATCTTTATATTGGTACTTGAACCTACATTCAGTTCAGAATTAGATATCTGTTACTTGTGAGTTTCTGTATTAGTTTTGAAATCAATTCTTTACGATGTTTTTAAGAAAGAAGAATTTAAAAAAAAATTAAAAGAAGAAAGCTTGGTGGTAATTTCTTACATCATACAATTTGTATGAAATGCAACAAAACTTTTGTGTATTGTCTTTTATTTCAATATAGTGCAAACAAAAAACTCATTTGAAACATTCTTCATCAGCATTCAAACGATTTTCAACTACGTAAAGACGAAATAGATTTTGTAAAAGTTAAGTGTCTTTATCTCCATGTCTATTAGGTAAAGGCGTCTATTGCATTTTAACATGTCTTGAGTTCGAGGCCATCAATATGTGACATCTTCATACCAGACCGCAGTGTCACATCATTGTCCGTCCGTCCGTCTCTCATCGAACGCCTCATAGAATTCATCGGCGATGTTCGTTGACTAACGTTCTGTTGTACTCGACGTGCGGCTTTTTTTCTTGGCAATATCCCTTGTTTTATTTCGCGTGTGTTATTTTGGGACATGTTCGCCTACGTTTTGCATTTTTATGATTGTCTACCAGTCACAAGATCACGGATATGGTAAACGACAACTTTGCAAATTAAAAGAGATTTTTCTGTTTTAAGATTTAATAAAAGTTTTAGAGAGAAACTTGTGCTTTCGAGTTTTTTAGGTAATTTCCGGGTAATGTGAAATTGTTGAAATAACTTGCTAATTTTCTTACAGAATCCCCTTTTTCACCCTTTCGAGGGAGGAATTGTCAAAAACGCTGACACATGTAAATATTAATAAAATACAAAATTTGAAGATCCTAACTTCAAAACTGACGGACTTTCATACATACTTTCATCCCGTATTTTAACCCCTTAGGGGTGGAGTTTCCAAAAATCCTTTCTTAGCGGATGCCTACACTGTATAACGTATCTATGTGCAAAATTTCAAGTATCTAGGTTCAGCGGTTTGGGCTGTGCGTTGATATCTCAGTCATTACTTTGAATTTTACATAATATATAGAAGATGACATTGCGATCTTCGTTTTAAATTATGTTAAAATAATATTCAATTAGTAAATTACTTACTGGTTACTTTGTAACGTTTCTTGTTCGATCCATTTCTTTAAAAGCATCAACATTGCAAGGTTTCCCTAATCCATAGTTTTCAAGGCGTGAGTACCGACGTAGGGGAATATTTATTTATTTACATAGGCATACACGACAGGTAACAATCGGTAAGCATAGGAAATAGAAATATCAGTTATTTTAGATTCTAGATTGAGACCCAAAAATGTATATGCACGGCATTACATGCGGAGGACACATAAACAAAGGTTACACATGCAAGTAACATAACTTATAATTAATAAAGAATATTACAAAATGTTTATCTACTTAATTAAAAGAAGGTAACAAAGTTTATAGGTACATCAGTCGAGAATCTTCTTAATAACAAATCTGAAGGCTGTATGTTTTTTTACAAATACATCTAGTTGATCGTTGTAGCAACTCATTGTATAATATGAGGTATTGTTTAAAGTATATTTGTAAGGATAACACCCTCTTCCGTTGCCGAGAAAGCATTCTAGTATTAAATTCTAAAGCAATTCAGGCGAATAAAATTCCGAGTGGATGATCGTATGGAGATGGAGTAGATCTTGTTGCTTTCGACGCGTCTCTAGGGATGAAACTTTAAAGTGCTTGAGCCTATCTGTGTAAGAAACAAAATATTTTCAGTAAAGAAAACAAAATAACTAGCCAAGTCGGGCCATGCGAAATATAGGGTTCCGTAGCAACTTGTAAAAAAAGTTGACAAACTTACATTTGCGGTCACACATACAGCGGTACATTTTTTGTATGAAATGAACTGAGTACAAATACAAGTTTGTAACTTCGGTAATTTTATTTTAATTTTTATTAGCTGCCCACCCCGGCTTCGCACGGGTGGCGCTATTTATTAGTTATATAGCGATTTAAAATGTCGGAAAAAAATATTTTTGCGTCTTTCCATACAATTTTTTGAAAATTATCTAAGAGCCTTTGACCTAAGCCGCGGACGGACAGACAGATTACAGGCAGACAGACAAACACCGGACATGTGAAACTAAATAAGAGCTTGTAAAAACGTAACCCATTTGATGATAGAGTGGCTTCGAGTAGGAATGTAAACATTGCCTTTCAAAATATTGCCCTACGCTAATTGCTAATATAAATAGACTTGTGTTTCAGAAAATAAATAAGGGCAGTACTCCAATTCTCGAGGCAATAAGCGACAATGGATTTCAACTGCGACATTTGGACGTCCCCTCTGATTTGATCTTTTGGGAATGTGTTTGTTTGCTCCTTGTCATTTAACTTGTAGATTCATCATTGTCAATGATATCGTAGGAAGTGACTACCCTATTAAATATATAAACAAAACGTATGTTTTGATTCATTAGTTTCATCTAGATGACTATCTTTTAAATTAAAACTTAGTTACAGCTCCAAGCGTGTAATTTCAATAAATATTATATACTAGTGGCCCGCCCCGGCTTCGCACGGGTACAATATAGCTACTAATGTGGTGAGTGTGAAGTTATTAACGCCGTAAAAACCATCCTTGATCTTCAACGAACATTTAAAAAAAAAGAATTGGCCAAATTGGTCCAGGCGTTGTTGAGTTATGCGCTTAGCAACACATTTTGCGATTCATTTTTATATTATAGATAAATAAATAAATGCCTGGACAATTTCACACAGCGCTATCTAGCCCCAAACTAAGCAAAGCTTGTAATATGGGTGCTAGACAACTGATATACTACTTATATACTTTTTAAATATATACTTATTATACATAGTAAAACCCATACCCGTCACAGAAATTAAAATTCATCATTTCAATTTCTGCCTGGCCGGGAATCGAACCCGGGGCCGCTTGGTAGACCGGCATGTTGACCACTGCACTACTCAGGTCGTCAATATATATGTATATAATATATATGTGTAACTATCTATATTTTTATGAGTGTGATCAATTTAATATAATTAACTGTGAAGAATATTTAATGTGACGTTGATGAGTATATTTATCAATGTTTTTGGCTTGTTTATCTATCCAATTTTAAATGCAAATACATTCGACCAGCTTATAACACGTTATTGAGGTTTACGTAATGTTAATTGATATTGGCCCGTGCCAAGTGGCGTTCTTTAGTAAAAATGTGTCTTAAATCAAGGTAGTTATTGGTAAAGTACGATATAAAATGAAAGGATTTATCGTTAAACACGATAGACATATAATAACACATAACACACACATAAATACGATAGAGTCAAGTGTAGTCAAAATTCTAATAATTATTTATGAAACTGTTGTATTATCGTTAAACTATGACACTGGTTGTTTTAATGTTGGAGTTGCATTATGAAATTTAGTAGAACATTGTAACACTCGTTTGGATGATATTATGGTTACTATGACACTGGTTGTTTTAATGTTGGCAATAAGCTAACTGTTTCAGTATTTTTTATAGAAGATTTAAAGCATGGGTGTAGATAAAAAACTCTTCGATACAGCGCGTAATTATTTAAATTTTAATCAACCACGACCCTAAATAGGATCTGATATAAAGAAAAAATGATAAAAAAACTCTTCGATACAGCGCGTAATTATTTAAATTTTAATCAACCACGACCCTAAATAGGATCTGATATAAAGAAAAAATTTAAACGAACGACGAGAAAAACAATTGTTGATACAGCGCTAATGACCCCTCGGGGTGCAATGCAATCCCGGTAGTTATCTAACCGGAAGTACTTTGTACTAATTAGTTCGAAGAGCTGTGGTTATTTATAAACTCATTTATGTAGTCTAGTTATATGTTACGTGTTCAGTATCCATAGTATTAATTCTGTGAGGAATTATTGTTATGATGGGTTGTTCAAACAAAAATGCCTAAATATCGTCAAAAGAAATTCATTACGGGGGCGTACCGTACAACTCTGGACAAAATTTTCATAGTAAACATTATCGAAATTATTGACAACATTATCGTTTTTAATGAATGAATAAGAAACTATTTCTTATTTTGGAAAACTGTCAATCACAAATCTAGAGAGCTTTAGCTAAGGTTTTTTTATTATAGTTTCAAGATTATAGGTTTATTATTTGATTGGCACAGCATTGGAAAACTATAAAATAAGAGATAAATTTACGATTTTTTTCTATCGAGATAAGTTTTAGCTATAATTTTTCTGTCAATCACATAACTGAGTACTTACTATTTACGTAATATTGATTATTATTGAAATTAAATGTTTTGTTGTATATGTATATTATTAAAACTTGATTGACCAAACGGTTTTATTTCATTTTATACACATTTGCTATGAATCCAATCGGTTATTCTACCTGTTGTAGGAGGGTACATTTTGGGAAAGGTACATTTTGGGAAGTGGAAATTTTGGAAAAGGTACCTTTTGAAACCGAGGTACATTATGGGAAAGGTTCATTATGAACCTGAACGAAGATTTTGAATGGAAACCTGGGATAACAACTGAGTATTTTCATTATCAACTAGGTAGATAACTATTATTTGGTTTTGATTGCAATATCTGTGATGGATGCTTATAAAAGTAAATACTTGACCGACATACTACAGCGAACATAAGTTATTTTTCGAAGATATCTATTGCACGTAAAGATACATTGTGCCATTTTTAAATCTGGGAGCAGTCGCGTTTCTGGCACTCGCCGATACTCATTTGGGTCATCGAAAAAACAAACAATGCTAATTGTTATCAAGAATCGTTTAACGAAATTGTATTTTTGGATTGTATTAAAAAAATTAACTTGACTGTGATACTTGAACGTAAAGTTTGTACTTAACTATTTAACATTTTGTGAACAGATTGCCTAAAAGTAGTGTTTGTAAATATTACCATTGTAAAAATGACGTATATATACATTTTTATATTTTTATTCTAATTATGTTTGTTGAGATATGGGCTATACTTTGCGCGAAAAAATCATTTTTATTCATATTTTATATATTTTTTTAAATCCAGAAAAAAATACATCGTTTTGCAATTGCTCTTGGGAGACTCCATTTGCAATAAACATAGCATTATGTATTTTTCTAATGCGGTACCTGAAAAAGTTGACCGCTTGCCAAATATCGTCATAATCGGTTTCTTTAATAAATAAACTAAAATTAACTTCATTATGTGAGTGACTGACTTTTAGACTAAAGCTGAAAGTTCAGCACTTTTAAACTTTTTGAATCAGTAGATGTGGATTATATTTTCTATACAATTTATCCCTAATTCCCAGTAATTGCTGATAGTGAAAAATCTAGAATACGTAACTTCGGTTTCCCATACCTATCACTAAGATTATTTTAAATCCTTTATAATAGTTTAGTTGACTGAAACTTACCTTGCCGAAGCTGCCTTTTCCAAGCACTTTGATGAAGTGGAAGTCTTCGATGGTATATTTGCGGAAGCGTGGGATAGATCTGGCTGGCGGGGTGAACCGCCCCGTCTTCCTGAACAAGCCGTAAGCTGTAGACTGTTCTGTGGAGGTTATAGTGGAATCAGTATCGATACAGTCAGTAGCGTCATGAAGTGTAGGTGACGGATGCTGCGAGTGAATTAGTAACAAGCGCAAAACAAGTGCATTTTGGATTCAAACTTCAGTGTTCTTAAAAAAAAAAGAAACAGTGCTATGTGTACAGTACAAGATACAGTTAAACAACTTAAAGGTACTAGCATAGCATTTTAATCTAAATTATCAGTGACAAATATATTCAATCAACTACAATACGAATGTGCAAAGTTAAAAATACATGCATAATTAATATTAGATATAAATTCACAACGATGTCCACCTATAAGCTTAATCGCACGCAGACTCCGGATGGTTGCGCGTGAGATGAGTTATTGGCGCAACTGTGTTGGCATTTCACAATTTCTCGTCACATCGAGATTCATATCGATTATTAACAAATATCCCACTTGTGCCACTGACACTACAAAGATCAAAAATCAGCTAACACTAGAGTCGCTAACACTTTAGGCCCGCCACAAACAGACGGAATTTTGATTCGGAATTCCGAAACGGAATAACTCTGAACGCAGCAATTCAAGTTTTCCGTTCGAAATTGTCTTACATTATCAATATTCCGATTCGGAATTCCAAATCAGTTTCTGTTTGTATGTGGCGGGCCTTAATCTGCTAAATGTTCAATTCTGGTGAGTGGCATTGAACTTGGGAAGTTTATTTTCTTACGACATCTATGACGCACGTTGAAAATAAATGTGATATCACGAATCTACTTAGTTTTCCAGACGATTTGGCAGAAACGCATGCGAAAAGTCTCGATCGAGTGTTTATTTTTCTAGTAAGTTTTAGTTTACACTAAGTGACACTTTGGCAATAAAAACCATAATTAAGTAATCTTCTGTCTTTTTCATAATAAAAATCAAATTAATGACGTTGATTTAATTTTGTTTTTAATAAAATTAAATAAAAAGTGGCTTCATAATGCTCTTCAGAAATATTTCATTTGGATTAATTAAAATTGTAGTTTGTATTGTAATGCAGCTACTAGGTCTAAGTTTTCCATCTATGTAGGTACCATAGACTTATAGTTTACGGTAGGTACCCAGTTCATCTATGGTTTCGATCATTAGTTGCTCCGGGTTTGTATGAGCTTGGCGCGACATAGGTACTAAAACCTACAAAAACATATGTACATATATGTAATATAAATATTATCAATACAATTAAGTAGAAAGCAATTGATTACAAAATATATTTATCAGTTTGAAAAGGTCTGAAACGGTGGTAGGAAAATATAGACGATTCAAAAGCGCTTAATTACTAAGTTAATTTGAATAAAGATATTTTAACTTTGACTATCGTAACGTTATTTTTTTTTTATTTCATAGGAAAACATACAGGGACTTAGTAGCTTTATAAGTAATCCGTGTAGGAGTCTATGCACGATTATAAGTTTTCGCATATAAAATAAATAAGTAATCGATTGCAGCGAAATCGAGCGCGTCAAAAGCTCATCGACAACATTAATTCAGGAAAATGTTTACGTTCACACTGTAGTACTATGTGTCTATGACATAAGCGGCATACAGCATCTGTGATATATTAATTCTCTTTCACCTCGGGTGGGATCGCGACCGAGCTGCTAAAAATATTAGCTTTGTACAATATCAAGGTCAACTAGAGATTTCGGCACCGCGATTTGTTCTTTTAATTCATTTTCAGCAAAACGGTTTGTCATTTTGAATCATATCACATGGACAAGAACTTCCATGGACTTCCATGGAGCATGAGCAATGAAAACATACTTAACCTTCGGCTTTTTCCTAAAAAGCTGATTTCTTTCCTAAAAAGCTGTAAGCTGATGATGAGAACTTTGGAGGTAGGTAATAACGATAAAATTAAATAAAATACCAATAAAATGATTTTAGAGCATGAAGTTCCTGTGTTGTAGTATTTGCCAGCAGGAAGTATTATTTAAGGTATACGTAGGACAAGAGAAACACCGAGGCAAGTAAAATTGCTTAAACAGCTACTTTAATTGCGATTTCTATAACTTTACTAAACCTCTTTGAATAAAATAAAAATAAAGTATGTTTCACTTGACGTTATTTGATCCGTACTTAGTTGATATCAGCTGTTATAATAAGTGGTTCTCATCCTTTTCAAGAGTCCCATCATCGTATTTGGCACTGAAACTCATTTCTATTATGTTACATGTCGTGTTTTGACGAATGTTCGCATCACTGTGTCACATAATTTATAATAGTAGGTACTCATATTAAGTTATAAAAAATTTCCTGCTTTGGAAAATATTTATTTATTTTTGAAATGTTGTAAAAGTTGAATTGAGTAGGTATCATCTAGGTACCTATATTTTTCGGGAATTTTGGGTTTATGTTGGTATTATTTCACAAAATTTGAAAATCCATGGCCATTCAGCCTTAGAAGTTTCAAGAAAAAAATTAAAAGTACGTGACTTGGAAAAGAATAATATTTTTTATCGGCATATAAGTACTTCTTGTTTTATTTTTCTATACAAAATCTTCTTGTAACACTGCCAATTAGGTTCCAACAAAAATTAAAAAAAAAATTTCAACGTTTGAAAATTGTCATTTCAGCCACCACCTTTTGGCTTGACGAAAATCTTTGCCCGGCAAGACATTTATTCATGTTTGGTAGGAGTAAAATGTCTCAGCGGGATAAATCTAGAGAATGAAAAGAGTAAGGCAGTAATTTGTATCGTATTCGATGAGTTTTGATGTCATTTATGAGTGCAGCCGGGGTCATTAAGAAAAGTTAGAAGTCGCTTGCGTCTTTTCTTTCAGAAAAGTTTATTTTTCTGCCAGAAAAAAATAACGACCGCTACCTCGTTACCGTTAGTTTCATAAGAAGTTTCTTTTTATGAAACTCAAATATTATAAAAACCGGAAAAGTGCAAGTCGGACTCACCCACCGAGGGTTCCGTACAAACTCTATGATTGATTACGTAATTTACATAACAACTATATTTTTTATGATATAATTACAAATGTATAGTTTTCAGATTTTTCCCTGTACGTGTAGTATAAGACGATATTGCTTGCCAAATTTCATAGTTTTAAGTCAACGGGGAGTACTTTATGAATCTTGATTCCCTTGAGGGTGTCGAAATATGCGTTTTCGTGGCATAAACGACCGTATCTTTTTTTACGTTAACTTAGAAGTTTGATTTTTTCATAGTTTCAAGGGACTGTAGACCTGAGTAGTAAATGGTTTTAGTTTTAACTCGATACCTCCACGCGCTCCCGAGATAAAGGGTATTACAGACAGACAGACAAACAGACAGGATCCTATAAGAGTTACGTTTTTTTCTTTTGAGGTACGGAACCCTAAAAAGGACATGAACTATCAAATCGCCCTCGCTTATATTCGTACGTATGTCTCTCTAATTATTTTGTTCGTTGCAATGTGACAAAGAACTTAACTGTTATTAAATAATAAAATAAAAATAAATAATAATATATAAGCTACTACGCCACCAATCTCCTCAGGAGGCTCCTCAGAAGGAGCTTAGCGCATGGCCCTACGATTGCGGTGGTTAAGCAAATTTCGCAATGGTCAGTCGTGGGATGAGTGACCAAAAAATTTATTGTCTTGAGCTCCTCCGTGCTTCGGAAGGCACGTTAAGCCGTTGGTCCAGACTGCATTTGCAGTCATTAACACCCACCAATCCGTATTGGGCTGGTGGTGGGTTATGGCCCATCCTCTTTATCCACCCATAAGAAAGGGCTGTGCCCCAGCAGTGAAGACATTAAACATGGCTGATGTCGTATATAATATATTACTAAAAATTATAATTTTAAATAACAGTGATAATTAAAGCAAAATGCTTTATGCGATTAAGAATACTTGATAAATATGCCAAATTATGTGAAGTCCCGGTATGTTTTAAGTTACCAAAAGATTTATTAACTTGTTAAGTTCTTAGATGTTTTATCAAATTAATGAAATTTAAAATTAGGTCAACCCTACTGAGATCATTCATTAATTCAGAAGAGAACGCGGAAATGGTAGGTGAACATTAAACACAATATCTTAGCTAGCATATGCGCGTTCTGAGCGAAAGTCCTCCCGATTTCAACACCTTTATTTATAGCCACCTAAAGCATTTCGCTGTATGCCAATAGTGTCAGGAGGAAAGAAATATTATCAAGAACTAGAAGGTTTTCTACAAATAGAACTACATATTCTTGTTTTTCTCGTAGAAATAAGGGCTTCTGACACTTGTGTTGCGTTGTTTGAATAAGGTGCATCACAGACAAAAAGAGAACAATTATTTATTATTATGTTTTAATTTTTATGATTGTGTGTCATGAGGCGTGTAAGTTAATAGCTGCAAGCAATGTAAGAGACAATTTTGAAAGCAAACTAAACTCTATACAAAACCTAAATTAAGTAAAATGAAAATGCATTTTTAACCGACTTCAAAAATTTTAAAGGAGAAGAAGGTTATCTATTCGTCGCATATATGTTTTTCTGTGTATATTCTTCCTCTAGTGTTATGATCAACCACACTCAGCACAGACGCCTTACCGAGTTCTTGTTCTAGCACATCAGCCGCGTCGTGCTTGTGTCCAGCGCTTGTCGACGCGCCGCCCGGACTTTCGCCACCTGTGCAAATGGCATAAAGTAATCTGCTTTCCAATCCTTTTTCACGTTACATTAATGGGCTTACTCTTAGCCATATTCGAAAACCATAAGGCTAGGCACTAAGAAGAGGCTGAAGATGAAGCGAGCTTGCTCCTGGGTTGTATGCTTGCGCTATACTTTTATTTCATTTCATTTATTTATTCCATAAATTGTGTTGGAAACAGTTACAACAATAATAATAAAAGATCAGATTAATTAATTTAATCCCTTAACCCTCAATGTCTCAGGATCCCTTGTGACTGGAGCCTCCCAATCATATGTTTTTTAGAAATAAGTACCTAGTTTTTAATTATAATTGTCAACATGCCTTTAAGATTTCTCTTAATTTAAATTTGCGAACAGCTCTCGTTGTTTATCGATTAAAACCTCGATATTTTCAATGCATAATAATTATTATGCTGTCAGAAATTTAATAGTCATTTAAGAGCAATTGTAACACGATACCTATAAATCTACAGAAAATAATTAAAGTGCATAGTAAATGTACAGTGTTTAAAGTAATAGTAGTAAGAAGAAGTAAGAGGAAGTGAAGAAAGTAAATTAGAATTTAAAGATTTCAAGGGGAAGCATAGACTCTAGTGCATTTGTTATTGATCGGTCAATGTTATATTAAAACGTAGGGCGCCTCTATAAAATTGATTTTAGCACACGCTTTCATTTTACTACGGATTAACTTGTAAAATTTTCGTACTTATTGATATTTTTTTTTTTATAAACTTTTATATTTTCTCTCTTGATTATATCTTTCCGTGTTGTCATTTCAATGGCTCACCTAACTTTTTTATAATGAAAAAGCAATACCTATTGATATATATGTATCAAGATTGCTGTAGCAGGAATTGGAATAAAAATACGCCCGTGGCGTTTGAAGCTCTGCCAGATAATTGACTATTAGTACAACCATCGATTTATTGTTACGGGACGATACAGTTTGCTGGCATTTGTCCCCATCCGTGGTGTGGTGATCTCATTGATTGATATGTCACATAAATCAATGGGAATTGGAATTCCATTTGTCTATTAATAAGAAACGGACATGATTCATAAACAGGTAATGACATAGAAGCAAAATGCTGATCGTATTGTAAAAATAAGACTTTCATTATGACCTTTATAACTTAAAATTGCCTTCTATATTAAGATTAGACGCGAAACGTGATGTCAACCATTTGTTTAAGTTAATTTCAGCAGCAAAGTGTTGCTATTTATTCTCTATACAGGTGAGAGGCGAGTGATTGGCCTCTGTCCAGACTGTACCGACCGCATCTTACTCCTACGCAGCCGTAATATCCGTGGGTTCAAACAAATACGCACAATTCTTTATGCGTTATTACCCGATTGTCTCGTTTTGTATGTAATGAATTTTATAACGGTTTTTATTCACTTAAATTACTGTAGCAATTTGAAACGTATTTGCACAGTATATATATTTTGTGACGATTCGATTGAATCACTTCCAACGATAACAGAATTTTGTTTTCATTGACTCTTCTTCCAATTTGCTTAAAGATATAACTAATATTGACGATGAAAGACTTAGATACTTCTTTTATCTTGTGATTTGAAGTATTTTTACACGTGCTGCTAATAATAACCGTTACAGACGATAGCTAGCCAATAAAACATAGCTTTATTTTGAGCGGGATGTCTGACGTATCTGTGACGCTAATGTTTTCAATACATGTTCAATACAATACGACCTCCAATAAATCGAACAAGTAACTACCTACGATAGAACTAGGTATGTACCCACCTTTACTAGATGAGTTTCGGGACGCCAACGCTTCGACCAGGAGCCGCTGGTTCACTCCGCACAGATTTGCTGTCAACTTTTCGCACTTGCGATGGCAGTTTACGTCACAGTCTAAAACAAAGATCCTCATGTCTCACGACTAACGGAGAGGCACGTAAAGAACCCCTTTAGGATTATCCGCTTTTAAGCCGTGCAAAAGCAGCGTGCATTCGAGAATTTCTATACATATTAGTGGAAAAGTTAGTTGTGAAAAGTGGTGTATTTGAGTTTGTTTACTACGTTTTCTACAAGATGTAAAAAAATAATTTACCTTTTTTGATATTAACAAATCCTGCTGGTGATGTGGGTGCTGACGAATCGAATCCCGAGTCATTGGATCCGGTAGAAGTTCTTCCATCTGTATTGTTTTCACATTCGAAGAATTCCGTTGAGCCCTCACTAGCATCAGATTCATCTGCAGCTTCTTCATCTGAGGATTCTTCTTCAGAAGAAGATTCTGATGAACTCGATGAATGTATTACTTGAGGAGCTTTTTTTTGAAGTGGTCTTGGAGTTGCTATCAATGGCCTTAGTGCAGGTTCATCTTTCACTGGTTTTCTCGGGCTTGGAGCCAATGGCAATGTGACTACTCCTACAGGAGACAACTTGGTTTCTTCCTCATTGATTTCGGCAACAGGAACATCTTCAGCCTTTATATCCTCTCCTACATTTACTAATAGCATAGTTTCTTCAGTTTTGTCTATTTCATCTGGTTTTGGAATGTTTACTAAGTCCGATACAGGCTTAGAATTTAGGTTTGTTACAGCAGAATGCTCATTGGATATTGAACTTTCAGCACTATTTTTGTTTGCTGCCGAGCCCTCCGGCTCTTTAATTTTACTATCTGGTATCACAGGAGGTGATTTCTTTGTTTCAAAATTTTGAGGAACAACCTTGTCTGATTTATCCGATGTTAAGGTGTTGCTTTTATTTTTATCATTTTGGTCTGTCAGTATTTTGCAAATAATTGTTGGTGTTGTGAGTTGAGGGACACTTTTGGGTTCATCTTTTATTTTATTTTCTGGTTGTTTGTCAATCCTAATGCTATCGGCTTTCAAACTTCTTTGACGCTTACAAAGTTCGTTGTTGGATGTAGAATTTTCTGTTAGTAGCAACTCTTTTAATACTTTTGCAGCTTTTGGTTTATTTTCCGGTGATTTTTCAGGTGGTTTTTCAATCTTAATGCTATCAGCTTTCAAACTTTTTTGATGCTCACATTGTTCATAGCTGAATGAAGACTTTTCCTTCAATAATATTTCAGTTGCTTTGTGGTTTGGTTTTACTTGCTTTTCTAACTTTTCCAACGTTTTTACTTCATCGGCCCCATTTTCATCATCAGGATTTTCTTTCAGTGATTTCTTTTTCAATCCTTTTTTAACGTCTTCATTAGATATACGACTTGAAGAACATCCTTCATTTGATTTCTCAATTATTACCATATCCTTAACATTGCTAGAAGAGCTTTGCTTTTTTGTATTGGAATTGTCCAAAAGATTTTGCGGAACATCATTCTGAATTATAGTGTTGGCTTTAAGATCTTCTATTTCGTTGTCTTTATCCTCTTTTACATTTTGTGATATAGTATTTACTTTTGATTCATTATCAATTCTACCTGTATTCTCAAAATGTTTTCCAAATATATTTTCACAGACCTTTTCATTTAGGTTTACACATTCTTTTGTTTCAGATTTCAACATTTTTTCATTAGAAAATGTGGATTGAACCAATGGTTCTATAAAATCTTCTTTGTTTTTGTCACAAGATTGATTTATATCATCATTCGTTATTTCTGTTTTAAACGTTGAATTATCGACTTTCGAAACGGTAACCGATTCCTCATTCAAGTCTCTATTACTACTAGGAAGTTTTGATGATTGCTTTAAGTCTTCTGATTCACTATTATCCAAATTCTCTTCTGTGTTAATATTTAAAAACTTATCAGGTTCAGTTTTAATATTTTGGCTACTTTCGGAAGATAAGGTCAAATTCATATTGACAGTATTTTTTAAAAGAAGGTCATTTTCACTACTTTCTGAATTAATTTGATTACAATCATTAGTTCCATTTTCTTCCTCTGGAAACCAAAATAACGCTCTCTTGTGTTTTTCCTTTGTGTCTTCTATATTTTGCCTTCGTTTCAATAAATAAACAGTTTCCCTTTTTCCAATTTTATCCCAAAAGTTACCATCTTCAGGCTCTGGCGATACTGATTCTTCGTTAAATGAAGGTGCAATTTTAAGTTTTTTCTTGACACTTCTCCTATTTTTATCGTTTCTCTGCAGTACCTTCCCGTCATTGTTTTCCTCTAATTTATCTTCGGAAGTGCTGTCAGTAATAACTGTACTGTATATTATTTCTTTTTTAGGTTTGTGCAATGTTTCTTCCACTGTAATATTTTCAACTTTAAACTTCAGCGGACTTTTAGGTGGGGAAACATCTACTGATGATGTAATCTTTGCTTTTAGTTTAGGCTTAGGTTTATTTTCATTTTTAATAGAAATTCGTTCTTCAATGGGAGGTAATTCGGAGTTTGTATTTGCTTCACGTGGAAACTCAGTAATAGAATCCAGCCTACATATTGAACCTCCGGAAGCTGACTTTTTTAAACTTCTTCGTTTTGATAATTGTCGCGTATCTTTAGCAGATTTAAGAGTATCATGTAAGGAATGATCGGATTTAGTAGTTTTCAAAGGATTATCGGAATTTGTTCTTCTAAAAAGCTGCAAATTTTCCTGTTTATCATCACTGACACCAACTTGACTTAAATCTAAACCTGTTGTTCTCAGATTTTCTTTCCTAATCAATGAATCTAATAAGCTTGCTTGCTCCGCCAAAAGCTCCATTGAACATCGTCGATCAGGAGATTTACTTATAGTGCTACACGTCGGAGCGGTAAATGTGCTGGGAGGGCTCTCTATTATTTTAGATTCTTTGGAAATTACCTCATTATCATCGTCTTTTATTATGAACTTTTCTACTAATTTCGTTCCTAATGATTTCTTTGGTTTTTTTCCTTTATAAATTAAATCTTCTGACAATTTCTCCCTCCAACCAATGTTTTCCGTTGGCTCCTTTTCCTGTTCTTCAGATTCATTAGACTCTAAAGTCTTATCATTACCTGTCTCCTGTTTTGTCTCTTCAGTAGTACGAGGTGAATCTCTTTCACGTCTTTTAATGGTATGGAGTCTCACTACAGTTCTTCCGCGTTTTATCGTACTCCGTTGTTGTCCCGGTGAAGAATCGATACCCGTTTCGGGTTTTCCATCCACTCGTGGCATAAAAGGACCATTGTCTTTATTGTCACTTTCACTGTCTTTTTTAGGAGAAGGTTTAGGGCTTATCAAAGAAACGATTTCTTGCTTGTGACGATATCTATCCCGTGACACATCAATATCTGCCGTATTGATATTGATAGGACGGGGAATATATCCTGATGTACCATAACTTCTTTTCGCAATAGGGATTCTTCTCGGACTACTTATACGTACGGGACTTCCTGTGCTTCTCTCTGAAATCGTTCCAAGTATTGGCGAGTAATTTCTTCCAGCGTTGGAGATAAATCTTGACGGTAAGGCTGTGCGAGAGTAACCTCCGAGCGAGGAATGACTGCTGTAGTTTCCTCCTGGGTTTAGATATGGGGCACTGTACGAAGATCCGAGAGACGACACTGATCCATAACTACTGTAAGGCAATCCGGAGTAGGATGGCGATCCACTATAGTACATGTTCGAAATATGCTCGGAGTAGAGAGGCATTTTATCGCGGTAGGACGCGGGCGCATCGACCGCCCTCGACACGGGAGCGCGCAGACTGCCGGCGCGCGGCGCGCGGGCTCGGCACGCTCACGTCAGGTGCGCCACCCGCCCGTCGCCGCCGCCCGCTCTCACTACACATCAACCGATCACGCACAGGAATGCCAGGTGATCGATTGGCCAAGATACATATGTACTTATGTACAATTTTATAAACCTTCATTATAACCTACTCCTAATCACATACTTAGCAATTCCTTTTCAACTTGTTTTAGAAACCAACTACCTACATACTTTAAAATTGATGTTAGAAAGATAGTTACAGATTTGTGACGGTAAGGAAAGATTACAACATAAATGTGATAATAAATAAATAATAGCCTTGCAAGCAGTTAGAGAATAGACAAACCATGCATTAAAATAAACAAATAATAATACAAAAACTCGTTGGTTATCAATTTTAGCACAAAACGTTGGTGTTTCTCAGATCTATAAATAATGTGTAGCCGACTGTCACTCTAAATTGGTTATCTTGAGAGGATGTCGACCTGGTTCCACATATGAAAGGTTATTATGTTATGATCCACTGAATGTCATATCGATGTTAATGATGCTGCACACAATTTTATGGACACATTTATTACAACAAGTGGCAAAATCATGCAAACCATCAAAAGAACATATTAACATTTAGTGCTAGTTAGTTTGTTCGTATCTTAACATTTATTTATGAATTTTAAATAATGTTTCCAAGTCTTTAAATTATGTTTATTGACATTCAAATTCTGGACGAATTCATTAGCGGGCTTACTACAAGCTCTTAAAATAACATGAATAAAATATTTTTTTTTACTATTAATTTAAAAAATATAAGCATCATAATTTCAAATGTAATATAAAACCAATCAATACCCTAATTATTATTAAATTAAACTTCAACTTTAGCTTTTTAACCATTTCAAAGATAATTACTTATATTATATTGATTGATATATAATTTTCAATAAATATAAATGTTTTGGGGTTGTGGACATTCGAAAATCCCTAGTGAATCTCTGACCGAGACCTGACAGGCTATAAACAATTTGTTTGCCCATACAAATCCATTCAGCCGTGTTTGCATGATGGAGTAACAAACATCATAATTTTCACATTTATAACGCGAAGTCTAACAGCTCACAGAGCCACTAGTAAATATGAAAGGTACACAAAGAATTTATTCTCCTCTGGAGTGCATGCTCTATTTTATTTCTAAATTACGTGTATATGAAACACTGTTTTACAGCCAACATCATCAAGGTGAAAATAACTAGATATCATACTATTCTCATGCAATGTAGTAGGTACCTACTCGTGGTCGTTTGACATAAATTAATGTGAAGGAAACCTCTTTTCCACAACCGGTCGGTATGTCATCGCATTGCGTTTAATACATAATGCTCGCCAAATTACGATCAAACGAAGAACCAATTTTGGAATTACTAAAAATTTAATAAAAAATCTTGTACATAATTCGACTCGCATGATCATATTCTCAGGCTTACCTGAGAAGCGAACCCGCGACCTTTGGAATTGGAAGAACTTAGTTTTGTTTTGCCCATTAGGTAGGAAGGGAAAATTTGTATCAACTGTACGATAACATGCGTCCGAATATGCGACGTGTCTGTGAAATAGTGTTATGAGGCTACCGGTACCATAATATATGGAGGGTCTATATTAGAATCCATAATTGAAAATGCCTATAATGAAAACGCCTAAACATTAAAACACATATGATAGGTACCAGTATTTTATTTTCTGTATTAGATGTAAAATCTTTAAGTTGACCTTAATAAACAACTCATCAAAAGAAATAAAAAATCAGAGACCTCCATAAAACTCAGTTACATTACGTTACCGATTCTTACAATTTTCCGGTAACATTATTTTTATTTTTCATCCAATACTAAATAAAATAATATACAAGAACAAATTCGGCTCGCACCAGATCATTTTCTCGGATAAATTTTACATTTTTAAACTAAAGCAATTTCTCATAAATAAATTAATGTTAGCTACATTATACAAGACTTTATAACTGATTAATTCATAATTATTTTTTTCTCAAATATGCTTGGAAATTCGAACATTATTTGATTGAATCAGGCATTACTTGGCGGAAGTCCCAAACCATTATTATTATTAACCATTATTAAAACAGGAGTTAGATCGTGCGTGAACCATGGTTCACGCACGATCTAACTCCTGAGGATGCTCCGGGTTGGGGCGAAACACGTGTAGAGTAGTCTAATTGGTGAAGGTGCAAGGTGTGTCGCTGTCATGCTAAATGCAAGTATTGTGCACTGATATTTTTGTGGTGTGCATGTGCATTTTTTTGTGGGCGGGCGGGCGGTGCATCCTGCATATATTTTTGCGGGAGTAAGCTACATATATTTCTCTTTTCACAATGATTCGAACATTATTTTGACAACCTTCTTCGAGCTAGCTCGGAGTAGCAGGACATGCCCAAAACACGCCTTCAATGTAAGTATGAAAATCCATATTTACCTACCGCTACCTGCAATAACTATGAAAACATATTTCTCGTATAATCCAAAAATGGAACACGCAACAAAGGAGGTCTGTGATTCATATGGAGAGTTCCGCTTTGCTTAGTTTGGGCACAGTCGTGGAAATTGTCCAAGCATTTACTTTTTTCCGGAAAACTAGCTCAAAATAAAAAATCTACAAATAATTATCGAACCTGCCCAATTTCACGAGAATCGTTTGAGAAATGCGACCACGAAAGCATTCATTCTTGCCCTTTTTGCCCAAGCTGAAGTAGAGTCGCTCGCTCTTCGCGCTCGCTCGGTCAATGATTCAGACCGGGCGGAGGCATAAAACGACGTCACAGACGTGTAAGTAAAAAAACCAAATGTCCAATTGTCATTAAACTTGAACATTTTGTTGAAATCCATACAATGATGACGAAATCAGTTCAAGCGAGGAAAATGAGAGTGATGAAAATATTTTGAATTCCCACGCATTGTTTGAGAAAAGTACATAAAACTTGGCCGCAACTAGGCATTGATAGACTCACGTATGTGGCGCTGCAGTAATGTACTAATTTGGTAAATTTTCGGAAAACTTAACTTTCAAAAATACCTAATTCCATTTTTTCTGAAATGTTAATTCAATATAATTTGTATATTTTAAGTAAGCTAAGTTAATTTTTCCTTGACCCGTGCTCGTGCTTAACCCTCTCAGGTTAATGTTTTATTTAGTACTTACATCGAAAAAATGTAAATTTGATCATTGTAAAAGTGATACTGAAACGTGTGCTGTAAATAAATAAATGATCAGTTACGAAACTATTCGTTATTGATTATGGTACAAATACATTATATATTTATTATTTAACATACATACCTACAAATGTGAAATGACATTAGATTATTTAATGTTCCAATATTTGTACTAGTTTTGTGACGTGAGCGTTTGCAATAGTATCTACAATCAATAATTAACTTCTTTCATTATGAAGCCAATTCTGATAATATTTCAGCTTTTTTTTTAATAAAAAAACAAAATACTTTTGAACCTCCTCGTTATTTTTTTTTATCTTGATCATTGGCAATTTTATCATGTTTGTGCCGCATCTATATTAATATGGTATGTTTTGGAAGACGTGTAAAAATTCATGGAGTTGTCTCAAAATGTAATTCTGAATAGAATAAAAATTCTCTAAATGTCCACATTTTCCTAACATCATCGCAAAGCATCAATGCAAAAAAAGCATCAAAAGAGAGGCTTTATCACCCTATAATAGGTACCTTCGCATTTGAGTTCTTGTTTGAAGAATCCGTAGAGCAGAGCACCGCAATGGTCGCAGAAGGTGGGTGACATGAACTGATGCGGCCGGAACCGATGCGGGACGTCCACCTTGAAGCGCTCCCGCAGGTACTAATTGGAAAATCAATACAAAAACAACGATCAACAAAAATGGATATTCCCAGTCTTTGCTACTTTAGGTGTCAAATGGGAAGTTTAAAAAAAATACCATTTGTGCTTTGATCGAAGCATTTGTCACATGATTTCACTAAAATAGGGATAAAATAAGGCAGCACCATAGACTAGAAAAAAAAAGGTTTATAGAGCGTTGTTTGTCGCTATTGAGCGATTATGAATAATTATTTTCAATAAATTTCTTATTTATGCTTATATTTAAGCTTTATATGTATTATCCATAACTTTTTATGAATAAGACGGGCCAGATTCTAAGTATTAAGTTAGTTATAGGTAAATACCGTCAAAAATATTGAATTTACCGCTTTTTAAATACTTTGTTTACCTAAAATATTTCATACCTTACCTGTAACTGTAACCTACGGTCCGTAGGTATTGAAAATTGATAAAATAGGTGTATACAAAATTGTTTAAAAAACAAAAAAGTTGACTTCAAAAAAACCTGTAAACAAAAACAACTTCAAAATTAAATACCTCTAAAAAGCAAGAAATAATATTCAAATCTAATTAAAGTTACGCATATCGCAAGATATGTTTTTGTGTTCAGGTTTTTTTGTAGTCGGTTTTTTGTTTTTTAAACAATTTTTTTCTTTTATTCTTTTAAGTGGGCCTTCTGTATTATATCAGTAGACGTACGGGTGCGTACTTTATGGTACCCAAAAGGAAAAAACCAGTAGATACCGCTGTACTTCACGAGTTATAGCACATTTCTTGTGGCCCGGCTACACAACGTACATGTGGCCTGGCCCGGCCACGCTTCTATTAATAAAATAAAAAGCTAACTTTATATTTATTAGTCACCCCTCATATAACATTGGCCCAATGTGGATTGGAGGGTATTAATGACTGCAGATGCAGCCGGGACCAACGGATTCAGCTAGAACAAAAAGTTAATGTTTACATAGATGATTTAACTTATTATTGTTCTAATTATTCATGACTCCCATGACATTAGGCCCCATGTCTCCGAAGATTATCGGATCTCAATGACTCTTATATGGGACTAAATTGAAAGTATACCCAATCGAACAAAAACAATTATTAAAATCGGCACACTAACGCCAGAGTAATCGGTGTACGAACATACAAAAAACTAAAAAGTCGGTAAAATTGATGCGATGCTATTTTAGTGGATATATTATATCACAGATATCAAAAAAGAAAGTATTTTTTTACCCTACCACCTATTATGACGTCTTTTAGCTGACAAGAAAAACGGGTGCAATAAGACTTATCAGCTTTATCAGATGGAACTATATTTACAAATACATATGTATATCGTTTCCAGACATTACATTAATGTAATGTAAAAATAAACATAGATTAATAAATAAATAACATTATTTTATTAGATCATTTCTCAATAAATCAATTTACAGTGTTCAAGTACAAATTGTACCCCCCTCCTGGGAATCTAACGCTTCGATTCTTACCCGTGTTCCGAGAGAACCGATTTTATTTTATTTATTTAGGATACAAACAGTCTTGTACCAATGTACTGTACATGTGTACCATATTTATGACTGCAATACCAATGTATTGCAGACATAATAACACACAGTTATAGTGTTTTTGGAAGTAAGTAAGTACCTACTAACATAAATATACACAGTTGAGTGTAATTAGAAAATATACAATAAATCATTAAACTAAAAATAGAAATAATTATCAAAGTGAATTAAAGGGTAACCTATCATGTAATAAATAACCCCCTATAGACGGTTAGGCTATTGCAAAAGATATCTATATCATTTTGTTATATTATAAGTTTCAACACTACGTCGTAAGAAGTTATTTCTAAGTATACAGTTGTCTATAAAGGGACACCAAATAGGGTTGCTTTTGTGTGTACGAGATAACGGAGCATTTGTCCAAGTTTAGAAACAGTTGCTTGGACTAATATTCTGTTAAGAGGAAACACCACGGTCAAGAGAATTGAAAAATTCCTATAGAAAGTTGACAAAATCAACATTTCGTAATCCCTGTTTCCTCCTCCAAAACTAGGCCAAGTTAAATACTTTTTACATAAAAAAAATAAAAAAAGGATTTGGCTGTGTTCCTATGTTTTTCTTTTTTATATAATCTCGTCAAATTTGATTGCTGGATGTCTAAACAATGGCAATTTTTTGTAGGTTTTTGGAGACTAATATCTCTATTAATAATTATTTTATGAAAAAAAAACAAAGGAACACAGCCAATTCATAACTTTAAATTTTAATGAAAAAAATATTTAAATCAGTCTAGTTTTGGAAGAGTAGAAGGGGACTACCAAACGTTAATTTTGTCATCTTTCTATAGGAACTTTTCAATTCTCTCAACCGTGGTGTTTCCTCTTAAACGCTCTAAATCAGGTTGTAACTGTAAGCAATCGTCATTCCCTTGCACAATCTTATAAAACTTTGCGTCATCAGCATATAACAGGAAATTTGAATAACTTTTTCGATATCATTAATATAAATAACAAATAATAATGGCCCAATATGGGGGACCCTTGGGGAATCCCAGAGGGAATATCAAGGAATCGCGATACGAAGCCGCTCACAGAAAGCGCCTGAGAACGATTCTTGACATACGAATTCAACCAACGGAGCAGATCGCCGTGTATCCAAAGTTTAAGTACCCCGAGAGTCCAAAGCTTTTGTTTAAGAAGATCATGGTTAATTTTATCGAATTCGTCAATATTTTATTTTTCTATGTATGTATACCGATTATTGTGCTTCTAAAGGTAAATTTCCTTTATATTAGTAATGGCTAATATAGTGGTGCCAGGTATATAATTATAGTGGTGCCAGGAACATAGTGAGGTATGTAAATACTTTCTTCAACAAAATTCGTAATATACATTACGATTTACCGTAAAAGTAACGTTATCATAATATGCATAACGGTACTAATGTTATCGTAATGGCCGTATCCTCTAATCAAACCCTAGTTAAAAAACAAATTTGTTGGCGGCCGGCGCTAGTTGACGGCTACGGCAAGCAGAGCTTGTTAAGATGCCTCTATATGACGTCAATCAAGTGCAGTTACGAGAGCGCTAACTAACGTGACACGCTACTAAGGGCCTACTACGAAAAAATTATCGCGCCGATCGAACAATGTTCGTCGTAAGATTTACTTTATTTTGGAGTAATAATAAAATGACACAAGGGTACTTTCCGAGAGAGTGGACCGACTACGACGGTAGCTCAGCTTGCCTAATGACTAATCCCTACTTTGGTATTCATAGCTCAGCAGTCAATCTGATTTACCTCCAAATCGACTATTCAAACCACCTTACCAAATTAGACTTTAAATTACGGGAGAACTAAGGCATTTTTAAAGCAGCTTGTCACGTGGACTGACAGACCACGCACCGCACTCGTAGCTCTGTTTCCCTAATCCCTCCCTACTTTGCTAGTCATAGCACAGCAGTTAATATGATTGTATCAAAACAACAACCCAAAGTACTTGTAGCTTACCACAGTAGTATCAGAATATGCAGAAGAGCCAGGGCACTTTCCGAGCAGCTTATCATGGCATCGCTTATGGACCGCGGTCTGACAGACCACGCATCGGTAGCCCTGCTTGCCGAAGCCCCACAGAAACTCCTTGCAGAATGCGCAGAACGTCGGCTGTCGGAAGAACTTCGCCACGAAACGGTGCCCGTTCACTTCGTGCACCCTGGAATAATGAAGAAATAATATTTTTATGAATCTGGTTTTCGTGGGTACATTTTGGTCTAATACTAAATAATATAATCTAGTATATCAACTCTTACATGGCAAGTCAGCGCCATCTCACCAATGTAGAAGGAATTACCTCGACATTCAACTGAACATCTTTCCAGATATTTTTAAACAGTTGATTAAGATGAGAAAGCTATATAACTTTTAAAATTTTGAGATTTAAGCATTCACAATGCTTTTTTTAGTAAGTAGTATTATTTAGTATTATATAAAAAAGCATTGTGAATGCTTAAATCTCAAAATTTAAAAACATTTTGGTCTATTATAAATTTCGACTACAGACTTGTTCATCCAATCACCCATCTGCTTATAGGTAGGTGAGTTAGCACCTAGGACTCATCAATTGATTGGTTTTACTAACTAATATTGTTCTTATGAAGAACTCGTGTTTCTACTTAAAGAATAATTAAAAAACTATGTAGGCGGCTCATGAATGACGGATAGTCGGCTGCACCCGCTCGAGCCAAGAATTCAAGTCATGAGGATGCGCAGGCACATACTCATCTCAAGGGAGTGGAAAGTGTTAAAGGTGACTCATTCTGACCAATATCCGATAAAATAATACGGAGAAAACGAGGTTGTATTGTATTTTTAAAGCTTACAAAATATCGTTAGCATAATGGTTAAATTTTATTTCTGTCATTGTCATGTGCCTATTGTGCTTTTGTCTTGCAAATTAAGAAACAAATGTGCGCGGAAAATCTTTGTTCACGTTATTATTTCAAAGAAAAGAAAATACGTACTTTTTCATTTAAATGATGTCATCAAAATCTGGATAACTACACCTAACTTATATAATCGTGACGCTCTTTTTTTTAAGAAATTTTCCTTGAAATAAAAAAGAGCGTTTCCTATGGCCATTCTTCTTGTCAGCTCTTAGACATGTTTAGGTGGAGGGAAAAAACTGAACGATTCAAAAGTAGTCTAGTGAGTGACTAATAGAGATATTTCATTTGTAGTTTTCAGAGGGTCTACTATGAACAACATCTCGATATTCGATCGATATCCGTCGCTTGAATTTTTTCTGAGTATTTCAGCGCTTATTCCCATACTAATTTAATTAATCATTGCCGTTGAACTTACTTGTGATGCTTGATGGCCCCCCGCCGCTGTGTGATGCGCTTGGCCCGCGAGAGGCGCGGCTGGCCCGCCGCCTCGTCGCCGCACCCTGCGCCCGGGAACCACTGGAATATTTAATTATTGCATTATTTATTTGCAAGTGAACGTTACGACTTACGGCAATTATTAATTATTTTAAAACGGAAGATGTGTTTATTTCATTGCAACATAAAGTAAAATAGAATGTTTTTTTAATTTGAGATTTTAGCATTTACAATGCTATTTTTAAACAATACCATACTAAATAATATACTAGAATATATACGACTCGCTCCAGATCATATTCTCGGACGAGAATCAAACCCGCGACCTTTAGATGTCCGGTCCAATGCTCTTACCGCTGATCTACTTAGTACTTAGAAATTTTACCCTTTACACTCAAGAGTGTCGTAACAGGCAATGACAGAGGTAGTACCTACCTCTGTGTAGACACTATATATACATATTACACCTTCCGACCCGACCCCACCCGAAACTTCCTTAGAGTTAAATATTTATAACTCTAAAATTCAGTGCAATATTAACTCTAAAGACGTGTCGGGTCGGGTTGGGTCGGAAGGTGTGACCCTTTAGGTAACACCACCGTGGATCAGGAAATGGGCAACAGCGTTTCCGATGAAAACGATCTCCTACCCTGCGATGTCAAGCCTGCAAGGCGTGCAACTTTCTTAGAAAAAAAAACTTTCTCTTGTTTGACTATCAGCATCTGACTTCCGTCGATAACCATTCGTCGTACGAATTTAGGCCTGAGTAAGTGAGTAGGTGTTAAAAAAAGCCATAAATAAACTTTTTGCGTTTTTACACTTCCTCTTTATCCACCCCTTGGCCCTCAAAAAGTCTTGTAACTAATTAACTTTTAAATTAAGGAAAATACTAAGATTATCCCTAAAAAAATTAGACATCCACATCGACTGTAGTGGACGCCAGCCTTTAGTAAGAACGTACATTTATTAAGAACCTTTTGATTTGTGGAATGAACGACCAATACGAACAAGAAAAATGATCATTTGCATATTATCATTTATAAAAGCCTGTTTTTGTTTCAACTGATTAAAATATTTTCCATTCATTCTTACTCTTTTGTACACATTTTTATCTACGTAATCAGGTAATGGAGCACATCTTTTTTATGAGTTCGCTTTCTTGTTTATTTATTTTGTTTGTTCGTCCATACATTTTTTAGAACTTATGTTTAGTTCTTAATAACAAACATGTCTCCAGTAAGTTATACAAACGATGTTTATTAGACTAATTAGGAGCGTTGATTTGAGTGATTGCCAACGATGCGCTCAAATCGCAGCGGACACCGAGAGGCGACAACCGCGCTTTACGTCTGTGCAAAACGATAAATAAACATTTAAGACATCAATAATAGTTTTATTATAACAATTAACATTCAGTCACGTTTGACGAAACAAATAAACATCCATGAATTTACAGCATACGAGATGCCAAATCCGGGAAAGATTCCATTTTACATTTTCCAATGGTCTCCATCTTTATCACCGTTACAGATTTAAAACCGTTTGAAGTTATACGTGGAAAGCTTCATTTGTCAAAGCCAAGAAATCGCATCAACCCGTGTAATGACAAATTGGACATACCCAGAACCAAGACGACATCGCGCGCCGGTGCGCCCGCGCATCGCCAACTCCGTCACAGCTTCAATCCGATGGATAAAAAAGGCTTAGCCAATAACGTCGATTTGTGAACTAATGTCACGCCCCATCTGCCGAGGGGACGCGACTAGATGCAACGGAAAGCATCTTTGCTTCAAGGTCTCTTTTATGAATTCTCTGGCATAGATTCGGGTGATTACGGCCCTGAAATAGTGTGTATGTCAAATGGCCAAAATTCAGAATTTATTTGTCATAACCCGGCCGGGAACTGATTGCACGAGAGCAGAATGTATCTTCAATATTTAAATATTTTGACTTTGCACTTTTCTTAATATTTATTATTTTTAGCTCGATTAAACTGTATGAAAATTCTAGCATTTCTCCAACTAATAAATTATCAAAAAAGGTATTCTTATCCCTACTCGAACTGTAAAGCTTAACAACAACAGAATGCTATTGTTCAAATGTTTCAGTGAATATAAAAGGAGGCGGAGATGGCTCCACAAGACGCGACGTTGAAATCAACTTTTCAAGTAAGTAAACTTGTGTGTGGCTCAAGCATAAATAAAAGTGTCAACTTTTCTGACACACATAAATAATGATAGCGGTACATATCTAAAATAAAAACCCTGTTTATTGAATAACACCTTTTTTTACACCGCGTTTCAAACACCGACGCCCAAGTCCGCCAACATCGTCGACGGACCAAGTTTATTAATTAATGTTGGTCGGGAGTTTTTGGCGCCATTTTGTCGAGTTCGGTTTGGTGTCTATTTTAATTATTTTCAAATTGATTCATAGTGGATATTGTGTCTTAAAATTGGTGCAGTTATATGGTACAAGTGTCTACGCAACTGAACAATATGTGGGATAATTGAAATAGGCGCGATCTTGGTTGTGTGAAGCTGAGACTTTTATTGAAGTGGTGGCTTCCTCGGCAGAACTAACCGAGTAAACTGTCTTGATATACTTGGTGCCAAATGCTCCAAGCAGCATTGGAATGCGATGCACCCGCATTCTAATGAAAAATTAAACAATATCTACCACTGAACTATTTAACACTTGACACTGGCAAAAATTACTTCCAAGAGGAAAGTAGATTGCCATAACAAAAAAAGAAGAAGAATGTTGGTCGGGTTGTGCTGTCAAAATCCAAATCCTTCGCCGCTACCTCCTTCTGAGGCCGCTACAAAACGATTGACTAGTTGCGTATTTGAATTCTGTCATCATACATAACTAAGACGTGTTTTGAAACAGTGTTTTAAACAATGTTAATTGACTAGTGGAAACGCTCGGTTAGATTTCTATTCAACGTAAACTTTCGAGTTTTAAGTCCTCACTGTGAGTGTAAACCGTCTCAGAACCAAGTTAGTACCACATTTTTAGGTTCTAAATTGAGGTAGTTTTTAGGGTTCCGTACTAAAATGGTAAAAAATAACCCTTATGGTGCGACTCAGTCTGTCTGTCTGTATGTCACAGCTGGATATCTCGAGAACTACTAATGCTATCAACTTGAAATTTGGATTAGTTTTAGATGACGTTTGGCCAACTATTTTGCAAATAAGAGAGAAATAATTTTTTTTATTGCAACAGGTACCTACTGAAAGGGGGAAATTTTTCAGAATGATGGTACGGAACCCTCGGTGCGCGTGTCTGACTAGTTTTTTTATATTTGCATGCAACTTATACAACTTTGTACTCATATAAAACATTTTAGAAGATAGAGTTGTGCTAATCGATCCTCATTTAGGCAGTAACTATTTTACGTTCATTTCCTTTTCTCATAGAGACATTCGGTAAGGGATCTCGTAAACTATAGATCAGAGCCAAGGTTAAGTGCTGAGAGTAAATGCATGGGTGGGTATAAATAGCGCAAAACTATAGGCGCGTAACCGTTTGATGGAACTGTAACCTAGTGTGCGTCAGCGCTCCTTCAGGTATCTCCGTACAATGCATTTCATAGGAAGTCTGCGACTTAATGTTTTTTTATTATTTATCTACACCCATGATTTAAATCCTCTATAAAAGTTTCTGAAACAGTTAGCTTATTGTCAACAATTAAACAAGCAGTGTCATAATAACCATAAGTCATCCAAACGAACTCCAACATTAAATCTACCAGTGTCATAGTAACCATTATATCATCCAAACGAGTTTTATAATGTTGTACTAAATGCCATAATGCAACTCCTTCAAACTTATGGTTATATTTAATGTTGTTTTAATAAAGGCAATAAGCTAAATGTTTCAGAACCTTTTATAGAGGATTCATATCATGGGTGTAGATAAAGTCTTGTATATAAATTAGGTATTAAAACACACACAATTAATTTATCCAATTTAATTATGAGTGTATTATGGCAGTGCAACACATGTAAATGTAATTAGGTACTTGTAAATAAATGATTACATACCTAATAATCACATTTATTTTCTTTTTCTTTTTTGACAAGTACCTAGACGGGTGGCGGCACGAGGCGGTGATGGCGGTGTCGTCCGACATCAAAAACATTTACCTACCAATACCAATGTATGGATAGTATTGTGGTAGTACTGCTACATACGTATTCTGCCCATCATCAGCACCATTTCTGTTCAAAATTATTGCTGGGAAACGATTTTCATTTTTGGTGTTAAAAAAGCATTGCAATTAGTACCACGCAATGTAAAGCACGCAACAGACCCTGCTTGTGAGTGCATGCGGCCGAGATGAAAGGCAGCGTTTGTTTGCGTACGCATGAGATACATTGAGTGATGACATTTCGAACCCATTGTTTGTAACGGAATTCTTAAAATTTTGACAATGTTTCTTTGGACAAAAAAAATAACGTATAATATTAGTTTTCATAAAAATCTGGAAAAAAAAATTTGACTTTGACCTTCAATAACTTTATAGTTATTGATTTTCCATATAACCTAAAAGACAAAAATGATCCTGATGATGGGCGGAATACGTGGACTTCGGCTTCGTTATGGGTCTTTTACACCCTTTATATTATGTGTTACTAGTAAGTAACTTACAAAGTTGACATGGTGTCGCGGGGCGGGGCGGGCGCGGGGCGCGGGCGAGCTGCGCCGGCGAGCCCCCCCGCCGGTGAATATCATCGGAGCTTGCGTGCGCGCATGCTCGCCGCGCCGCCGCTCCGCCTAGAACTATACAGCTTTTCCTGAAGACACACTAGCCGAAAAATGCGTTGTCGCGTTCACTAGTGTCTATGTCCATGTTGTCTCGGTGAGAGGTGGATGTTTGTTGCACGTGAATTGCATGAATCGCTAACGATGGGATATTCGCGCCAAACTCGCTTGTACACAACGCGCTAGCGCCCGTGACGCGCGTGAACTCTACCCCCGCTCCGCTCCCGTTCGCTGCGTATTAATAAACGAAATTCCGAGCGAGTTACCTATCCACGGCCGGATACAACTTTTTGCACGACTTTCGGCACTTACGACGTACGGAGCACTGAAGAGGGACCGTCTGGCGGAGCCCGCGTGACTCAACGGCTGACGCCCGCCTTCCACAACAATTTGAGCGATTTCAAAAATAAGGTGCTTAAAATAATTATTTACATGCTTTTAAAATGCTACATCAGATAAAATGATAGAGGCTAAAGAATCGTATTTTTAAACGTCCTCGGTGTTTGAATTCCACGATGGAAACATGAAATGGTTTTGATTTGTTGATATCTCAATCAGCAGCCAGCGTTACGAGATGATTGAATTCTGTCTAAAAATAAAAGTATTGAGTACCTACTGGTGACTGTACTCATAAGACTGCAAAATGTCTGTCTCTCCTTATTTTTACAAAGAATAAAAAATACAGAAAATATAGGTGATTAAGTGTACATTCGACTGAATGACAGTAATTTATATATAAAAAGTACATTTTGATCCAGATATTTTGTCAACAAATGACGTAAACAATTTATTTTTAAATCAAAACAACAGCGAATGAAACAATGGAATGTCAATTGAGCCAAATATTATTTTAGGTCGCTATCGCCGTCCATCATCACGAAACGGCGAAGGCACAGTACCTATAGAAGAAAGGTTCAATGTATCCACTAAGGATATAAACTATATTATCGTACAATACCACCAGCGTTTTGCATCTTTCTGTTGAAAGCTATACACGGTTCCCCATTTTTAACCGAATTCAAAAAAAGAGGAGGTTCTCTGTTCGTCTGTATGTATGATTTTTTTTATGTATGTCCACCGATTACTCGAAGACAACTGAACCAATTGGAATGATTCAAACAATATGGTTTATTCCCAAGTTGGTCCCATTTTTTGAAATTGATTAAGACGTTTTCAGGAAATCCTTAAAATACTGTCGTCTCCGTTACCATTATATGAACTTAACTTCTTTGTTTACGAACCGATTAAGATGACTCTTTTTTAAAAGAAGATACTTTAAGGATGAGATCTTTACAATTTCATTGGCATTGAGCCTTGGATAGTTAAGATATACAAGGGAACTCCTCAAAATACTGGTAGGATTATAACAATCTTAAACAATTAAGGTAAGATAAGAAGTCAAGACTAGACTTGAACTGCGAAGGCCCAACGAAACTCCTTAACGACGAACAGCGGGAAAGGTGGAAATTGAGTTATTAGGGGTATTAACAATGAAGAAATATTAATAAAACAATCTAGTATCATCGCTTACATTAATTACATACATAAGTACCACAAAACAATTAAAAATAAAAAAGATTAAAAAAAGAAAAGCCTCTTTCAAAAACCTTAAAATAGTTTCAAAAATAAACAGCTCTAAAAAGCAAGAAATAATATTACTATTATTATAATAATCTCACTGCATAATTACTATTTAACCTTTTAACTACGCATATCTAATATATAAAAAAGTCTTTCTTGCAGATTTGAATGTTATTTCTTGCTTTTTAAGGCTGTTTATTTTTTAAGCTTTTCTAAAGCTGGTTTTTAGGGCAATACGCTTCGCTGAAGTTGAGCTTAATAGTAACTCTGTCGTACATTGATTTAATTTGCTGGATTTCAATTCACTATAACGCTCCCGAGACGTTATTTAATGACCAACATTGGTCATTTTACGACATTACTGTTTTAGTAAACAGAGAGAAAAAGCCCCCAAAACCTTAGCATAATAAGAAATCGCGTTAAAATCTTTTGTTTTCTCGGTATAAATAGATCCCACCAAAACTTTTTCATGTGAAATGTTGTTAAGACGTGACCATGGCTCGCACTGTCAAAAAGTTATAAGACCTCATGTAGATCGCTACATTCACATGGGCGTAAGGTGAATTTATTAACTGTTCATTACTTTTATATTATACACAGGTAGGTAGTTCTTGTAGTAACGAAACGGCCAAGCCACAAAATTTTGACTAAGGTGTAGAGTTTGTGAAGTTAGGGCTTGTAGAGTTAGAAGCTTGGCTCTACATGAGGTCTGATAACTTTTTGACAGTGCGAGGCATATGGTCTCGTCTTACTAACATTTTACGTGAAAATGTTTTTGGTGGGATTTTTCTAAGTTGCTTATGACAATTTTTTTGGGTAAAATACAAATATACCAAGGAGTCTTAAACAAGAATTGTTTATGGACGCAATGAGGTCGAATCAATGTATGAAATAAATATAAAAAAGGAAAAATAATGAAATATAATAACAAATTAATGTTTAATGACTAAATAAATAAATAAGATGGAATATTAATAAATAAGAGAAAAACAGAACGTAATGTAAAACCAAATGACGAGAATGTACTTTACTCTATGAATGAATTTTATTCAGCATGGACACAGAATAGATAGAATAGAATTTTTGTTATACCTATGTCTCGTGCGTGCCTTTAAATCACTCGCAGCACAAATTGACTTTGGTCTCTAGTATAACAGATTGCAAATAACTATTGCCTTCATAATGATTGAGGGGGGGGAAGGAGTGAAAATCTTCATACCATATCGAAAATTGAGATTTTAATCATCTTTTTTAAACTACGCTATTATAGATTCAGTGGGTTTTGTACTACGTGCAATGTAATGCAAGAAACTAATTTAAGAAACTATATCATCCTTGTTATTCAAAAATGTGAAAAGCGTGTATGAAGCTCGTAGCACCTGGAAACAATAAGAGCAATAAGTATACAGGATCATAATAACCCGTAAAATTTTTGTCTTATCATAAAAAATCAAAAAATCAAAAACACGACTGCTTTGCCAAAAATTAACTATAAGTTACCTTTTTGATTAAAATTTGTTTCACAAAATGGTCCCCCGACTGCAATGTTCAACACTTGTTATTTAACTTTTTAGTTCGTTTTTGGCAGGGCAAACATGTTTTTTAAATTATTTTTATTTATTTATTTTGATTTCACACATTTTAGCGACAAATTATATAGTTTTAGAATGTGCTCATCAATACCTTTACCAAGAGATACTCGTCAATAAGTACATAATATAAAATGAAACGCAAATTTAAAAATAGAAATTAAAAGAAAATCCTAAAAAAATACTTTCTAAGTATAATAATTTGTTAAGACCTTTAAAATAATGGAATATTGCAAAGATATAATATATGTTTTTTGCCGGTGATATCATGAAAATGATAAATTAAGTACCTAAACAACAAAAATTCACACTTGAATAACCCACAACATACACACTGACATAAAGACCTATAATGCTGCTCTACTAAGGAAATGTTTAGTTTGAATGTTTTTCCAACCGCAATGTAGGTCTCCAGGTTGATAGGCACAACTTTGGCGGCGCACACGACGATTGGCTTGGAGCAGCACGCCATGAAGATGAGCAGCTTGCGGCGAAAGGCCGGCGACAGCATAAGCCAGTCTCCACTGTACACCGCCGAAGATACGAACTCACTCTGTAACCATAGTATTTGTCGTATGGTCTGTGATAAAACCGAACCGACACATCTGTTTGACGCCCTCTGTGAAGAGATCCCAGCGCTGCAGAGGCCCTCTGTCTTTACAACGTGTTACAAGAGCACCCCTAATGCCGAATATGGTAGATACACTGAGAAAAATAATGGCTAACAAAGTCACAATAAAAGCTTTGCTAAAATTTTCTTGTTGTAGAAACTAAAACCTCTGTTACCACATCCAGGCTCGTTTAGTTTCCATATCAACTTTTTTATTGTTCTGGGTTTGTTGTGATAAGAACAACGCGCAACTTGTTATCATAAAAAAGTTCTTATAGTTAACAATAGTACGTTGTTTTTTTAAGAAAGTATACTTTGATGTAGTATTCAAGTCCAATCTAACAAAATAAATACTGTTATAATAATAACATGTGCATTGTTATTTTAACCATATTAACTAACTTGGTTGAGACGACAATGTGCTTGAAGTGTGCGACAAAGTTAATTTGTTAAGTTTTTATTGTAACACGAACAATAAATAATTTGTCTCTGCCAAAAAGTTCAAGTAATTTTGTTGTGATGACAGGATTTTATTGTGAAGTTAAATAAATATGAAGTTAATTCGATAACAAAGTGAATCCATCAAAAGCGTTTGTTATGGAGTTCAAACGTAAGCTGTCAATCTAACAAAGTACAATGTAAACTTAGTTGTGATAAAAATATTTGAGGGTATGCGGGGAGTAGAGGGGAACGAAGAACTTTGTTATAATATCTATTTGGCATTCATTTCTTTTACGGGTGTTCGTGGATACGCACGGAAAAATGAGTGTAGACTGTGTAGATAAAGAATTAAGGGACTTTAGTGAAAGTTGGTGTAACTGAAAAGTTGGTAGGATTGTCATTTTGTCGTGAAAGTATCGGGACCACCATCACTTAATGAAAATAACATTTTGTAGCTCCAAACTATAATACGTCAAATTTTACCTGAAATCGAAAAAATCTATTCCGATAGTATTTAATACTTATATATAAAATGAGAGCATTTGTGTGTTAAGGTTGATACCACAATATGTAATTATATTATGGTGATCCCACCACTTTCATGAAACATGACAACCTTTTTTGTTGCATATCTTTTCTTAAATAAATGTTTGTATATTTCACAAGAAATTTAAAAAAGCATGGGTCCCGCCATTATGGTCGTGATCCTATGTCAAATGTTTTCTGCACTGATTGTGATTATGTTGAGTAAATATTTCAGTTTGTCTATTTAAACTTTCTTTTACTAATAACCTTTATAATATTATTTCCCACAGATAATGGACCGCAGACGGCTACTACCGACAGTGGCGCCACTCCCTAAAATTATTAACTACTTTCTGAGAATTAATTAAAACCAAGTTCTATCTAGAAAAGCACTTAAGAATATTTACAACCAATAGAATTATTGAAACAAGACATTTTCCAGATCTAGTGCCAAATCACACGAGACAGTGCATTACTAGAGAATTTGGTTTCAATATATTTTCAGGCAGTAGTTAATAATTTTACGGAGGGGCGCTACCGTCGCGGGAGTAGCCGTCTTAAAACTGTCACAGAAACAATTTTCATTTGCTAGAGTAGCAAAAAGAAGTTGATAAGAATACAAGGTTATTTTGTTACTGTAATGACATTAACTTAGTACTACAGCAAAGGCGAAGTTACTATCAAACCTAACCTAACAAATTAAGTTTGCCGTAGCAAATATTGGCATTTGCTGTAGTTCTTAGTTAATGTCATTACAGTAACAAAATAACTTTGTATTTTTATCAACTTTTTTATGTGACTGTAGGTGCAATAACAAAGGAAAATTGTTAATCTATCAAAGTCTATCAAAGCTCAGTTGTTATAGAAACATAGTTAAATTAACGCCAAAACATTTTTAAATTGTTACAAGAACAGTTTATTGATTGTAGCAATAACAATATAATAATTTTGTTGGTCTAACAATCCCTACGCAGAACGGTAACGTTGTTAGTGTAACAAAAACCAGCTAACAATAAAAACGTTGTAGTGGTAACTGTAGACCTTAAACGGCTCTCCCCTGTTAAAGTTTTATTGTTACACCCAACAATATTTTTCTCTCAGTGTAGGGACCATCAATCTGAATAACTTTTACTATGGGACCAATTTTGAAATCGCGAAAAAATAATCAGCTGTTTCATACAAAAATTAATTACGAAAATATATAAATGTATGAAACAGCTGATTTTTTTTCGTGTTTATAAAGTTGGTCCCATAGTAAAAGTTGTTCAGTTTGATGGTCTCTATATACCATATTCGGCATTAGGGGTACTTTTGTAACACGTTGTATATTTAATGACTTCAGCGTGTAAACTTTTTTGTAAGTAAATTATTGAATACAACGTAATCAATTAATTACTAAGTGAAAAAGCGCTTAATTACTAAGTTTATTTGAAAAAAGCAATTTTTTACTTTTTACTTTACTTCAATCGATTCACGAATTTGAACTGCTATTTAGATATCATTGATGAATGTATTATTATTACAATGCATGGCCTTACCTCTTACCACTTGGAGGAGTGGAGAAAACCTTCACCGACAAGTGCACGGCTCTTAAATTAAAAAAGAAGAAGGCCTTACCTCACTCACAACTTGACTCCCATGATAGCAGTAAAGAAACAACTGCGTTAACATACAGGTCAAGTACGCCATCAAAGATGCGAATTCGGCCGACAAAATATTTATCTGAAATAAAAGAGTTGTAAAATACAACATACTTGATGTCCGATTCACATTATTCCAGTAAACATTCCAGTCAGCGTGCAGCGGTCCAGCGCTGAAATGTCAACATGTGAACCGACACTGGAATACATCCATTCCACTGACATCTAGTCTAGAACTGGACATTAAGTACCTACTGGCTACTGGACTGGAATAAATGTAAACCGGACATAATTATAAAAAAGTGATGTCTGCATGACGTCAAAAACACTGATTTTCAGCACCTATACGTGCTAAATAGTGACAATTGCAACTTACACCAACAATCTTGTAAGCACTCATACAGACCGTCCAAGCCGTCCCCGCAATTTGCATTGTCATGAATTCGCCTGCTATCGATTGCGTTTCCAATGCATACCTTAAAAACAAAAAATATATAAAGAAATGCGTTTATTGAGCTACTTACTTGAATACTCTAACATATTGACGAACTCCGCGATCGAGTGGCTTTGTACACAGGTTTTCAAGGTGTTGTCATCTCTGAGGTCCCGGGTTCGATCCCCGGTTGGGTCAATTTAGAAAACGATCTTTTCTATATTGGCTCCGGTCTGGGTATTTGTGATACCACTGTTGTCTCTGATTTCCGTAACACAAGTGCTTTAGCTACTTACTTTGGAATCGGAGCAATGTATGTGATGTTGTCAAATATTTATTTATTTATATCACCAAATTTTAACTAGCGTATATTTTACCACCAAATACCAATATATTCCCTAATTTTCCTGTTACAAAGCAACTTAATTTTGCGGTCAAACACGTAGCACAAATAAGCCCTTAGCCCTATTTTGTACGAAACCCTAAAATGTGCGGAGTTCTGACATGCACTTGACCGATTATTTTAGAAATAATTGAACAAGTCCAAAACATTACCTACCACCTAATTAGTTGGTAGTGCTTTACACATTGTGTAAGCCGGTTCTGTATTTTATCGCTATCCTTATAATGAAATTGATTGGTTTCTTGACTAACGTTCTCTCCTTCATACTCGTCGTCATCTACCAAGTGTTCCAAATTGTATCTCAGCAAGTTGAGCTGCACTCTACATTGCGCGTAAAAGGTAACGATTGTACAGTCCACAATCACGTTGACGTACGCTTGAAATGTCAACACTATACATAAATACGTGCTTACTAACTCGTATCTGGAAAGAACACCGCTATTAATACGACTATAATAAATTGATTTATAATTAATTTTTTATTTGACAACTTCCGTAGTAGTTTGATAAAAATAAATATGTTAGCTTCATTAACTCACTTCCACTCGCCATAATATTGTTCATTCTTTATTTAATACTTAAAAAACAACTATATTTTGTGTTTGATTGTAAGGTATTTAGAATATTTTGCGAACAAAGGCTTAAATTCATCAACGCCCGAGTGGCCGAATGCGGCGGGATAACAATGGAATATCTATTGTGTCTCATTTTCCGGGGCTTGATGGGTTGAAAAAATAATTAATTAAATAATTTTAAATTGCAGTACTTACATAGGCGAATTATTTGTATTAAAAGGGAAATAAACAGGTATTTCATCAACTTCTAAACCCAACATCCTGTTGACCAATGGATACTCGTATTGAGAAGTACTACCGATAAATACCATGATTAAATAAGTTGTATACAACTTTGCCATAGACTTTTCATTTCGATCTAATCGGTCTACATGAGCTTGGTGTTTCGGAGAAAATAATTCACCTGTGGAAAAAGCCCTTTTACTATTAAATGCACAACTTTTATTGACTAATTTACTTTTAATTTAAGATAGAGATACGGACAAATGCCTACTGCCTATATACTTATAGTAGAAAAAGTAATATGGAATGGAATAATAAGGAAAAAGTTGCCTACAAATTACCAATAGGTCGTAGTCGCCGGCTTCATAACGCTACGACAAACAAAAGAGATATCTTTTGAACAGTATTAGGTAAGTAATAAACAAAATAGATAAAGATAAAACACATTTTTACTAAAAAAGGATTTATTTAATTATTTTTTTTAATAACATAAACATCGCGTTACTGACATCGGGACCCCAGAAACGCGTGGCTACGAAAATTTGCTACGACGCGTGACCCGTCTTTTCGTAGCAACACATAGCAACTCGTAGCAATTTTTATGAAAAATATTTTATTATAAGCACAGAATATATAATAGCGTTAAGTACCTACCTACCTACTCATGATAACATATTTTAAGTTAAGTAACTTGAAGTTATTGTGTGGATTATTATGGTCTAAAATTATTATTATTAAGTATTATAAATAATTTACAAGTCACATGTATCAAAATTATTTTGTATGGAAATATGGACTTGGTATGTAATGTCTCTCGTCACGTTATGATACTACTAAATGTTTTTCGGATTTACCTCAGGGTTTTACCATGATCGTACCAAATTGTACCGTGCTCTTATTTTGTAAGTGTAGAAATATTATCTAGAAAAGAGCCAAGAGAGAGATCTAGAAGAGAGCCAAGTCGAAGTTTCACTTAATTAATTGTGAGTGAGTATGTTTATGGGACATACTGGAATAACTAAAGAAACTACAGAGTTAGTAGATAATACAGTTTTCATACCGTCCGTTATGTCAAAGAGGCGTTTGATTCGTTTAATTTTCACGGTGAAAGCAATTTGCTTCACTAGAGCGGTCAGAGTCGTCAACGCCAAGAATGAAGTATTCACCATGTCGTCTGTGCTGTGACGGCTCTGGAAATAGAAAAGCCTCAATCTTCACTGTTTTTATTATGTATTAATTTTAGTGAAATTATAAACCTTCGATTGATTTCATTGATGGCACAAAACTGTAGGGTACAAGTTCGATTCATTCAAGTTTTTTTGAGGAATCAAGAAAAAAATTAATCAGGCTACAGTGATTTTCTATGTAAAATCACTTTTAGGTTTATCTTATCTTTTTATTTAGGTTCCTCCGTGGTCGAATGTCTACACCGGTTCCCAAAGTTTTGCTATCTCTGAGGTTCCGGGTTCGATCCCAGGCTGGTCCCAAGTCAGGACTGTGTGCTTGTGGTACCACCGTTCTCTTCATAACTTACCAGGATAGCCATTATCACAAGTTGAAGATTGTAAATGACGATTACGACCCAACATAGGCCGGCCTTTATATTGGCGAACACACTATCATCCTTTGGAGAGTCAGAATACAAAAATGCAATCTTGTCAAGTCTCTTGAAATGAGGTCTCAGCGCCTTGAACATACTAAACTTTCCAACAGCTTTCATCTTTATGAGTGTCGACTAATAAGTGCTAAGCCGTTTTATACCCTTTAAAGCAATTAATTACAAAATTACGCTCTATTAGGGAAAATAGAGCATGTTCTGAAATTTATCTTTATTTTATAATAATGGCCGATTCGCGTCATAACCGTAGGTATTCGTTTCTATATTTGACGACCTCCTTGGTCGAGTGGCTTTGTACACCGGTTTTCAAGGTGTCTCCATCTCTGAAATCCGGTCCCGGGTTCGATCCCCGGTTGGGTCAATTTAGAAAACGAACTTTTCTATATTGGTTCAGGTCTGGGTGTTTGAGATACCACCGTTGTCTCCGATTTCCATAACCCAAGTGCTTTAGCTACTTACTTTGGAATCGGAGCAATGTATGTGATGTTGTCAAATATTTATTTATTTATATTTATTTATAGGTATAAGCTAAGGACCGCTTTCTGAATTGAATATGTTGGTCAGCATGTAGGTAGGTAGATACTAGAAAGGTTTCAGAGACACATTATAATTTTTAATAGCACCATCAGGAACGCTTCATGGCAGAATCATTTTGATGATTCACAAATCGTCCACCAGTCGGTGCACTACCGCTAACTTGGCGCTAGTGTAGATGTAGATCTGTCATTTTGTTGTTTTTTATGTGTTTGCTATCAATTTTTTGATGTCGGAAGCGAAATTTCGTAAATATCAATTTTTCTTCTAACTCATTTTGGTTTTCTTCAATCTGAAATTCGTTTACTGTCCAACTTCCAAATCATCAACCATTTTTAGACACAATTGAAAAATAACTAGAAACAAAAACTAAAACAAAATTGAACCCGTCTGGGACGGAATTGGAGATTAGGTTAGTGCAAGTGATTCCAATAGGTATTTTGATCAAACAGCGGATGTTAAAAATACCATAATAATATGATCACTATCCAATGCATCGTGGCTCGTTACAAATATTAAATCCTCACTTACCTAGAGATGACTCCATAATGCTACTGTGAAATACCGAAAAGACCGGAGATTCATCCCTAAGCTGACAGCTCGAAGCTATGAAAAGACATTTTGTCTCTGTAATTTATAGAGGTCTCTAACTACTCTTTATACACCAAAGAGTAGATGCCCTCACTGGAGGACACACTCTACATGATAAATCACCACACCACACATTTGCTTATAGCATTAGTAAAGCTGATTGCAAATAAACTAATATCACAAAAATATCAAACCTCAAGAAAACAACTTTGAAAATATTTAGTTTTTATTTTTATTTTTCATTATTGAAAAGTGATTCCGTGTGATTATTTTTAGTTTACTCATAATAAGCCTACAGATATAAATTACTATAGGTAGTTTTATGTCTCGATCATAAACTTATTATACTATGGTTTGGATAGAATTACTTCTGTGTGTTAGTAAGGTTTTACAGTTTTGAGAAATACTTTGAAAAAAAAAGAGATTTCAATTTAATTTACTTTATTGTTGGTTAACATCTTGTATAATTTATACAACGAAAGGACAAACGACAATTCTGCAATTTTCACATGTTTAATTCCCCTGACACTCAATAATAATTGGAGATAGGTGTGCAAATGACCACCTTGCTATGAAAACAAGCGTCCACATAGGTAGGTAATTACTAACAAGACTGACTCAAATTATCATGCCATTTAATTAACGATTGTAGTAAGTTTTAGTTTTATTTACGTCAGCTAGAAATCATTAAATTACAATCCATATACTTTACTCTCACTCTCACCCACTCATACACACACACACATTAAAAATAAAAAATATAAAAAGATAATAATTATACATATAACTTAACTAAATTTTTTTTTTGTATGTAAGTGTCATGATGGAGCGGGGCTGTAGACAGCTCCGCTCCATCGTCTGTTACAAGTATTGTAATACTCACTAGGCAGTGATACATTCATACATAAATACATTAATACATTCATAATTACTTATGAAGTCGGGTGGGGCTTTAGGAATTAACAAATAAAATTGAAAAAAAGAAACCACGATAAAAGTTTATATAAATTAAAAAAGGAAAATATCTTTTGGCCCCACCCGACTTCAAAAGACGTTTTTTAAATATCAGATATGCGTACTTGAATAGTAATTATGCAGATTTGAATATTATTTCTTGCTTTTTAGAGCTGTCGCTTTTTTAAGCTGTTTTTAAGGTTTTTTGAAGGAGGTTTTTTAATGTCCTCACTGCTGGGATAAGGAGGATGGACCATAACCCACCACGCAGGCCCAATGCGGATTGCTTGGTGTTAGCGACTGCAAATGCAGCCGAAGCACGGAGGAACTCAAGAAAATTTTTTGGTCATGACTGACCCTTGGGAAAGTTGCATAACCTCCGCAATCGTAGGGCCAGGCGCTAAATCACTGCGCCACTGAAGTCCTCCTTTTCACACAAGATATTAAATAAATAAAATGTTCACCTCTTCAGCACGAAAACGGTGCTAGTGGCAAGGATGAGACTTGTAAAATTGATGTGTGAGAAAAGGATAGATAGAATGCTTTATACTGTCGTCGTCATGGATTAGAAAGTATAAAAAATAAAATCTATATATATAAAAGGGAAAATCACTCACTCACTGATCACGAAATCTCAGAAACTACAAGTGCTAGGAGTCTCAAATTTTGCATAGGGGCTCCTTTTAGGGCGTAGGTGCTCACTAAGACGGGATTTTGCGAAATTCAACGCCTAAAGGGGTGATACAGGGTGACAAAGTTTGTATAGGAGAACGCGATTCCTTTGCCCGATTGACTTGAAATTTGGCATAGACATTCTTTCACAAAATTAATTGACCACGTGTTTCGTGTTTTTTAAATATTTATTCCCTAACAGGGTCAAAAAGTGTTACAAAGCTACTTTTGGGGTGATTGACTTCGACGTCGGAATTGAAACTTCTTTGTGCATTTGATTGATTAATTAAGAAAAATAAATATCATTTGACATCTCAACGTAGTATTACATTCTCTTTGGTCATTTCCCTGAGAGTAGGTTGTTTTTTCCTTATTGCGTTGTAATAAGGTGCAAAATTATTCTATATAATTATCAGTTTAATTTTAAAAGAATACAAAAGTCGCCTATGCTATGACAGTTAATAAAGCACAGGGACAAAGTTTAACCCCTCGTTTTCACCAAGGTATAATACAAGCATAATACAAGTTTTATGCAATTGTTTTGATTTTTGTTCTCATTCATAAACATGTATAAAATATGTTGTATACAAAACTTGTATGAAACTTGTTGGTTGATATGAATGAGTTTCGGACAGGTTTTGCTTCTAGTTGTCTACATGTACATCTCATGTTTTATACATGTTGTAGCTAAACTTGTAGAAAACGAGAAGTGAATACTTGTAGAATACGACAAAAAAAACCGTCAACTTGATAACCTCCTCCTTTTTTTGAAGTCGGTTAAAAAGCGAATTTTTGTTGTATTATATATTGAATACAAAGTGATAATAATAAATGTTTGTTTGACTTAATTAAGGACGTACACATTTATTTATTCCAAAAATGTATATGGATTTTCAGCAGCTTAAAACCTCTCGGTTAAATTGAGAATGTTCTGTTTTCTCGCATGGAACTTGCAGTAAGGGACTAATTTAAATTTGTAGGGATATTTCTACGCACTAGTGCGTAATATATTACGCACGTGTGTTATTATAGCTCGGTTTATGGCCCTTGGCGATGTTAAAGCTCACTTTATGAGCAAGTGTGTTGAAAAAGTTTAAAACTTTATCCAACAAGCATGGATAAAGTTTCAAACTTGTTTGTAATTAGTATTCTACAGAAATTTCAATAAAATAATCAATACTTGTCTAAAACACGAGTTAACACGACTGTGTTTTGTAGGTGAGAACGCTGTCAGTGTATTAGACAAGTTTGAACATGTCACAGACATAAATGTAAACACCAATGAGTTGTAAACTTGTATAAATACTTGTTGGCGACACAGTGTGAACGAAACAATGTTTCAGACAGTTGCAATACATGTATAAAACAAATAATTCTACAAGTTTGGTTTTTGACAAGTATCCTACATGTTTTGTTTCCTACTAGTATTTTACTTGTTTCTTGGTGAAAACGAGGGGTAAGAGCGGCTGGTGTAGATCTGCGCAGTGATTGTTTCTCCCATGGCCAGCTCTAATGTCGCCTGCCTGAGAGTCAGCTCGCCGACTAGCCTTTTTATTTTGCAACCGGATAACATGACAAGGAATGTGGTAGGTATATAGACAAGTGTTGGATGATCGAGATTGAGAATCCTCATAATGCACAACATATTTTTATTTAGAACTAACTGCACCCGGCATGCGTATTGCAATGCTCCGTTTTTTTAGCCAATTCAATGGTTTAGGGGTCCCGCCATCTGTACACTTAGATCTTTTAAACTATGCATAAAAACCGCATCAAAATCGTATGGACCGATTTTGATGCGGTTTTTGGGAGTTTGGGAGCTAGGTTGCCTCAGACAGACAGACATACACAGGTCAAACTTATAACACCCCTTGTGTAAGTTGTGTTCGTCGTATATACATATACATATAGTGGTGGCGACATAATTAAGGCAACAAGTCGATTTTCACACAAACGAGGTAATTTTGAAGTCTTGGTTTTACGCTAGGGATTGAACTAGCTGTGATCTGATGTTGGCCATCCAAAAGTTAGAGAAGAAATGCTTAAAAGTTACTTCATTTGTATGAAAATCGAATGGCGTCCTTAATTATGTCGCCTTTTTATTTTGCAACCTGATAACATGACAAGAAATGTGGTAGGTATACAACATGTTACAAAAATACCCCTAATGCCGTATATGGTATATAGGGACCATCAAACTGGACAACTTTTACTATTGGGACCAACTCTCAATTCGCGAAAAAAAAATCAGCTGTTTCCAGCTGTTTCATACATTTTGATATTTTCGATTTTATTTTTGTATGAAACAACTGATTTTTATTTCGCGATTTCAGATTTCATTTGGTCCCATAGTAAAAGTTGTTCAGTTTGATGGTCCCTATCTACCATATTCGGCATTAGGGGTATTTTTGTAACACGTTGTATATTATAGAGAAGTGTTGGATAATTGAGATTAATAATCCTGATAATGCACAACATATTTTTATTTAGAACTAGCTGCACCCGGCATGCGTATTGCAATGCTCCGTTTTTTTAGCCAGGGACCTTCTCGGTCGTAAGCAGAACAACTCACCAAAGTTTCATCATAATTGGATCAATAGTTTAGGAGTCCCGTCGTCTGTACACTCAGATATTTTAAACTATGCCTAAAAACCGCATCAAAATCGGTCCATAAGTTTGGGAGCTAGGTTGCCTCAGACAGACAGACATACACAGGTCAAACTTATAACACCCCTTGTGTAAGTTGTGTACGTCGTAAATACATATACATATAGTGGTAGCCACATAATTAAGGACACAAGTCGATTTTCATACAAACGAGGTAATTTTGAAGTCTTGGTTTTCCGCTAGAGATTGAACTAGCTGTGATCTGATGATGGCCATCCAGGGAGTGAATGGAGAAGATTCAGATCACAATACACACCCAACTACAGATTTGTTAGATTAGTCAGCATTCTAAGAGATGTAAGCATCAGTATTTTCAGTTGCAAGATTTTCATACATTTTTATGCTATATTCGCTGTTTTGTTAAACATATCCTTACATCTCTTAAAATGCTGATCAGATCACTTGGGTGTGTATGGAAATCTGGATCTCCTCCATTCACTCCCTGGATGGCCATCACCAGATCACCGCTCGGTCAATCCCTGGCTGAGAAGCAATGCTTAAAAGTTACTTCGTTTGTATGAAAATCGACTGGCGTCCTTAATTATGTGGCCACCACTATATAGACATCCTATAGTATAGTCTAATAACTTCACGATCACCACATTAGTAACTATATTGTACCCGTGCGAAGTCGGGGCGGGCTGCTAGTAAACGTATATACCAAGGAGTTTTATGCAAGGATTATTGAAAAAGAAGGTTGATAATTCGAAATGAAGACTATGGACGAAATGAGGTCAAAGTTATGAAATAAATATAAAAAAAGGAAAAATAATAAAATATAATAAGAAATTGAATTTAATGTTTAAATAAATTAATAAGATGGAATATTAATAAATAAAAGAAAAACGTCAATAGTCAAATATTCTTTATTCAAATAAACTTAATAATTAAGCACTTTTGAATCGACTTGTGTATAATAAGATTATGAGAAAAACACAACGTAATGTAAAACAAAATAACGGGAATTTACTTTACTCTTTACTCTATGAATGAATTTTATTCAGCATGCAAATGAAAAATGAAAAAAAATATTTATTTCTTCAACAAACAAGGTACAGACAGTGCCAATGCTAGTCCCAACATAAACATAATTAGTTATTTAAAGTAATTCTTTATACATTATGCCTGTTGTCTCGTGCGTGCCTTTAAATCACTCGCATACCACAATTACCACATCGAAAATTTTGAATTTTATCACCTTTTTCAAATTTTTTATATTTTTCTATTAAACTACGCTACCATAGGTTCAGTAAGCTTTGTACTACTTACGTGCAATTTAAGCAAATTTGAGATTTAAGAAACTATTTCATTCTTTTTATTTAATAAAGTGAAAAGCGTGTATGAAGCTCGTAGTACCTGGAAACAATAAGAGTAATAACTATACAGTGTTTCATAATAAAAAAATAATAAAAAAAACACGACTGCCCTGCCCTTATTTTGTCTGTAATCTTTACATAAACTTCTATCACATAAAATAATTTCAGATTTTTCTCTATGCAAACTTCGGAGATAAGAGGGGGGGACGGATTTTTTTTAAATTTTTCTTCAAATGTCGAAAACTATGCGGCCTAAAAAAGTTAAAAAAATGTTAGATAATGTCCAAGCAGCTCTTTTATATGATACCCCATATGCCCTAGTAGCCTTTATGTCCTCCACATATGTTTTCTCTTTGCCATACATTCTCGAGTGATGTTGCAGCGGATAACTGATATTGTCAATTTAATCGCATTGTAAGTATTTTATTTTTTGTCGTAATTGACGGAATGTGACATGGGGACCTATAATGCTGCTCTACTAAGGAAATGTTTAGTTTGAATGTTTCTCTAACCGCAATGTAGGACTCCAGGTTGATAGGCACAACTTTTGCGGCGCACACGACGATTGGCTTGGAGCAGCACGCCATGAAGATGAGCAGCTTGCGGCGAAAGGTCGGCGACAGCATAAGCCAGTCTCCACTGTACACCGCCGAAGATACGAACTCACTCTGTAACCATAGTATTTGTTGTATGGTCTGTGATAAAACCGAACCGGCACATCTGTTAGACGCCCTCTGTGAAGAGATCCCAGCGCTGGCGTGGTACTTCTGTCTACATATTTAATGACTTCAGCGTGTAAACTTTTTTGTAAGTAAATTATCGAATACAACGTAACCAATCGAATCACGAATTTCAACTGCTATTTAGATATCATTATGAATGTATTATTATTACCATGCATGGCCTTACCTCTTACCACTTGGAGGAGTGGAGAAAACCTTCACCGACAAGAGCACGGCTGTTAAATTAAAAAAGAAGAAGGCCTTACCTCACTTACAACTTGACTCCCATGATAGCAGTAAAGAAACAACTGCGTTAATATACAGGTCAAGTACACCATTATAGTTGCGAATTCGGCCGACAAAATATTTATCTGAAATAAAAGAGTTGTAAAATACAACATATCCGATCCACATTATTCCAGTATTTCCAGTCAGCGTGCAACGGTCCAGCGCTGGAATGTCAACATGTGAACCGACACTGGAACGCATCCATGCCATCCATTCTACTGAGATCTAGTCTAGAAGGACATTAATGCCCGTTTGCACTAAACTTAGGAATCGCCTAAGTCTTTGCCTAGCTACAACTTGACCAAATTAAAACGGTGTCATTAACTTAACTTAACTTTCATGCACCTATTTATCTTGGTCGAGTTGTACCTAGTTAGGAAAAGATTTAGGCGCTTCTTAAATTTAGTGCTAACAGGTGTAAGTACCTACTGGCTACTGGACTGGAATAATGTGAACCGGACATAAGTATAAAAAAGTGATGTCTGCATGACGTCAAAAACACTGATTTTCAGCACCTGTACGTGCTATATACTGACAATTGCAACTTACACCAACAATCTTATAAGCACTCATGCAGACCGTCCAAGCCGTTCCCGCAATTTGCATTATCATAAATTCGCCTGCTATCAATTGCGTTTCCAAGGCATACCTCAAAAAACAAAAAAAATATATTGTTTAGAACTTGTTCAGTAGACGGAGACCGTATTTTTTGTTTTAAAAAATATTAGAAAACAAACGCCCGCTAAAGTCAGGATTTTATTTCCAAACCTTTTGTTTTGAAGTAAGTATTTAATCCTATTGACCTTCCAAGTTAATATATGATAATGCTTATTATAACGCATATTTTACTAACAAATACCAATATATTCCCTCATTTTCCTGTTACAATCCAACTTTTTGCGGTAAAACACGAAGCACAGATAAGCCCCGCCTCTTAGCCCTATTTGGTAAGAAACCCTAAATGTGCGAAGTTCCGACATGCACTTGGCCGATTTTTTAGAAATAATTGAACAAGTCCAAAACATTACCTACCACCTAATTAGTTGGTAGTGCTTTACACATTGTATAAGCCGGTTCTGTATTTTATCGCTATCCTTATAGTGAACTTGATTGGTTTCTTGACTAACGTTCTCTCCTTCATACTCGTCGTCATCTACCAAGTGTTCCAAATTGTATCTCAGCAAGTTGAGCTGCACTCTACATTGCGCGTAAAAGGTAACGATTGTGCAGTCCACCATCAAGTTGACGTAACCTTGGAATGTCAACACGATACATAAATACGTACTTACTAATTCGTATCTGGAAAGAACATCACGATTAATACGACTATAATGAATTGATTTAAAATACATTATTTATTTGACAACCTACGTAGCAGAATCATAAAAATAAATATGTGAGCTCCATTAATTCACTTCCACTTGCCATATATTTTACACATTAAATACTTAAAAAAAAACTATAATTATTTTGTCTTTGATTGTAGGTATTTAGAATATTATTCGAATGTAACATTTTACGAACAAAGACAACAATAAATAATTAAAATATTTTAAAAATACAATACTTACATAGGCGAATTGTTTGTATTAAAAGGGAAATAAACAGGTATTTTATTGACTTCTAAACCCAACATCCTGTTGACCAATGGATACTCGTAGTGAGAAATGCAAGCCATAAATACCATGATTATATAAGTTGTATAGAACTTCGCCATAGACTTTTCATTTCGATCTAATCGGTCTACATGAGCTTGGTGTTTCGGAGAAAATAATTCACCTGTGGAAAAAGCCCTTTTACTATTAAAGGCCCATTTTTTATTGACAAAAGATAGACTTACGGACAGATACCTACTGCCTATATACTTATAGTAGCATAAGTATTATGGAATGAAATAATAATTAAGGAAAAAGTTGCCTACAAGTTACCAATAGGTCGTAGAATTGCCAGTTTCATAACGCTACGCAAAACAAAAGAGATATCTTTTGAACAGTATTAGGTAGGTAATAAACTGCATAGAAAAAGATAACATTTTAACTAAAGAAGGTTTTCTTTTTTTGAATAACGCGGTGGTGGGCATGAAACTTATTATATAAAACGCGTTACGGACATCGGGACCCCAGAAAATTTACCTCAGGGTTTTACCATGATCGTACCAAATTGTACCGTGCTCTTATTTTGTAAGTGTAAAAATAGGATCTAGAACAGAGCCAAGTGGAAGTTTCACTTAATTATTTTTTTGTTTTTTTATAAGTGAGTATAATATGTTCATGGGACTTATTGTAATGACGTTAGAAACTACAGAGTTAGTAGATAATACAGTTTTCATACCGTCCGTTATGTCAAAGAGGCGTTTGATTCGTTTAATTTTCACGGTGAAAGCAATTTGCTTTACTAGAGCGGTCAGAGTAGTCAACGCCAAGAACGAAGTATTCACCATGTCGTCTGTGCTGTGACGGCTCTGGAAATAAAAAACCTCAATCTTGACTGATTTTTTCTTTTTATTATGTATTAAATTTAGTGAAATCATAAACCTTCGATTAATTTCATTGATGGCACAAAAACTGTAGTGTATGTACAAGTTCGATTCATTCATGTGTTTTTGACGAATCAAGAAAAAAATTAATCGGGCTACAGTAACTTTCTATGTAAAAGCAACTTTTGGTTTATCTTTTTATTTAGGTTACTCCGTGGTCGAGTGGTTTCTACACCGGTTCTCAAGGTGTCACCATCTCTGAGGTCCCGGGTTCGATCCCAGGCTGGTTCCGAGTCGGGACTGTGTGCTTGTGGTACCACCGTTCTCTTCATAACTTACCAGGATAGCCATTATCACTAGTTGAAGATTGTAAATGACGATTACGACCCAACATACGCCGGCCTTTATATTGGCGAACACACTATCATCCTTTGGAGAGTCGGAATACAAAAATGCAATCTTGTCAAGTCTCTTGAAATGAGGTCTCAGAGCCTTGAACATAGTAAACTTTCCAACAGTCTTCATCTTTATGAGTGTCTACTTATTAGTGCCAAGCCGTTTAATACCCGTTAAAGCTAATTACAAAATTACGCTCTATTCATGAAAATAGAGCATGTTCTAAAATTTTCTTTATTTTATAATGTTGGCCGTTTCGCGTCAAAATCGTAGGTATTCGTTTCTATAGGAATAAACCTTTGTAAACTAAGGACCGTGTCGAAGGTCAGCATGTAGGTAGGTCACTGAGGTAGGTACATACTAGAAAGATTTCAGAGACACATTATACTTTTTAATAGCACCATCAGGAACGCTTTATGGCAGAATAATTTTGATAATTTACATTTATCGTCCACCAGTCGGTGCACCACCGCTAACTTGGCGCTAGTGTAGATGTAGATCTGTCATTGTTTCATCATGTGTTTGCTATAAATTTTTGGATGTTGGAAGCGAATTTTCGTAAATATCAATTTTTCTTCTAACTCATTTTGGTTTCCTTCAATCTTAAATTCGTTTACTGTCCAACTTTCAAATCATCAACCGTTTTTAGACACAATTGAAAAATAACTAGAAACAAAAACTACAACAATATTGAACCCGTCTGGGACGGAATTGGAGATTAGGTTAGTGCAATCACTATCCAACGCACCGTGGCTCGTTACAAATAATGAAATCCACACTTACCTAGAGATGACTCCATAATGCTACTGTGAAATACCGAAAAGGGCTGGAAATTCATCCCTAATGAACTGGCGACTAAGCTGACAACTCGAAGCTATGAAAAGACATTTTGTCTCTGTAATTTATAGAGGCCTCTAACTACTCTATATACACCAAAGAGCCTCTATATGCCCTCACTGGAGGACACACTCTACATGAGAAATGACCACATCACACATTTGCTTATAGCATTAGTAAAGCTGATTGCAAATAAACTTATATCACAAAAATATCTAACCTCAAGAAAGCAACTTTGAAAATATTTAGTTTTTATTTTTATTTTTCATTATTGAAAAGTGATTCCGTGTGATTATTTTTAGTTTACTCATAATAAGCCTACAGATATAGTTTAGTAGTTTAGATATAGTTTTTGTAGTTTTATGTCTCGATCATAAACTTATTATACTATGGTTTGGATAGAATTACTTCTGTGTGTTAGTAAGATTTTACAGTTTTAAGAAATACTTTGAAAAAAAAAAAGAGATTTCTATTTACTTTACTTTATTGTTGGTTAACATCTTGTATAATTTACACAACGAAAGGACAAACGACAATTCTGCAATTTTCACATGTTTAATTCCCCTGACACTCAATAATAATTGGAGCTTGGTATGCAAATGACCACCTTGCTACGAAATAGCAAGGTGGATTCAATATCTACGAATAGGTAGGTAATTACTAAGAAGACTGACTCAAATTATCATGCCATTTAATTAACGATTGTAGTAAGTTTTAGTTTTATTTACGTCAGGTAGAAATCATTAAATTACAATCCATATACTTTACTCTCACTCTCACCCACTCATACACACACACACATTGAAAATAAAAAATAAAAAAAGATAATTATTATACATATAACTTAACTAAATTAATTTGTTCATGTAGTATGTAAGTGTTATGATGGAGCGGGGCTGTAGACAGCTGTAGACAGCCCCGCTCCATCGTCTGTTACAAGTATTGTAATACTCACTAGGCAGTCCCAACCTGCTGTTATGAAAACCAATGTTTTGTGAACTAAATAAACATTTTTGATTTATTTGACTTTGCCTCCTGCAAAGGATCATAGATTAGCTCAATGATGTAATGATACATTATTTTCATGTAAAAATATTTATTTTCTATCTATCAGAAATTAATCAACATTAGTTATTTGGTATTCATGTCTATTATGAAGTAGACGGTGGTCACAAAATTCATATTTTGTGACTCTACAATCTCTACATGATCAATTCCACGTAACTCAAAATATTATTTCAAATTATATTTTTAGCTTGGCTCTTTTGTGTCCAGTGCTTCTAAATCAGCGTGAAAAATGACTCTACGTATTTTATATTTTCGAGGGTCCCGTACCTACATTATAAATAGTTCAGAAATCGAGTCTCACTCAATTAGAAGTTAAATTATGACCGCGCATACCGTCGTTTAACCTCGATGATTGACTACGTACTTTAATGACTATATTTTTTATGGTATAGTTACAAACTTACTTTATGGAATGCAATAAACTATTTGATTTGATTTGAATGTATTGTTTTCGGATATTTCCCTGTACTTGTAGTATAAGATGATATTACTTGCCAAATTTCAAAGTTCTAGGTCAACGGGAAGTGCCCTATGAATTTTGATTCCCTTGAGGGTGTCGAAATAGAGTAAATATGCGTTTTTTGAGGCATTAATGCCCGTATCTTTGTTACGTTAACTTAGAAGTTTGATTTTTTCAAAGCTGCAAGTACCCGTAGACTTGAGTACATGGTTTTAATTTCAACTCGATACCTCCACGCGTTCTTGAGATAAGGGTCTTGATAGACAGATGGACAGACAGACAGACAGTTAATGATTTAATTACAAATGTATAGTTTTCAGATTTTTCTCTGTACTTGTAGTATAAGACGATATTATTTGCCAAATTTCAAAGTTCTAGGTCAACGGGAAGTACCCTATGAATTTTGATTCCCTTGAAGGTGTCGAAATATGCGTTCTTTGAGGCATTCATGGCCGTATCTTTTTTTACGTTAACTTAGAAGTTTGATTTTTTTCACAGCTGCAAGTGCCCGTAGACTTGAGTATATGGTTTTAATTTCAACTCGATACCTCCACGCGTTCCCCAGATAAAGGTTCTTGACAGACGGACAGACAGACAGACAGACGGACAAAAAAAGTGATCCTTTAAGGGTTCCGCTTTTTCCTTTTGAGTTACGGAACCCTAAAAAGGAAGAGGTTCTATGTTCTTCTGTTTATTTGATTTTTTTTATTTTTATGTATGTCCACCGATTACTCAAAAACGGTTGAACCGATTGACATGATTTTATTGTCACTGCCAGCAGTGCTTGTATCCCAGCCCCAGGGCTGGGATACAAGCCTTACTCATGGGCTAATGAATAGGATAGATCATAACCCACCGCTTCAAAAGACGTTTTTTTAATATCAGAGGGCCTACTCAAATGGCCATTCTACTAAAATTAACGCTAATTGATGAGTACTTGAATAGTAATTATGCAGATTTGAATATTATTTCTTGCTTTTTAGAGCTGTCGCTTTTTTTAATGTCCTCACTGCTGGGCACTAGGCATTCCTTATGCGTGGATAAGGAGGATGGACCTTAACCCACCACGTAGGCCCAATGCGGATTGCTTGGTGTTAACGACTGCAAATGCAAAATAAAAAATAAAATAAACGGATACACTAAGGAGTTTTAAGCAAGGATTACTGAAAGGTTGATAATTCGAAATAAAGACTATGGACGAAATGAGGTCAAAGGTATGAAATAAATATAAAAAAGGATAAATAATAAAATATGATAACAAATTGATATTTTATGTTTAAATAAATTAATAAGAAGGAATATTAATAAATAAGAGAAAAACCAAAGTCAATAGTCAAAATTTCTTTATTCAAATAAACTTAATAATTAAGCACTTTTGAATCGACTTTTATATAATAAGTTTATGAGAAAAACACAACGTAATGTAAAACAAAATAACGGGAATTGACTTTACTCTTTACTCTATGAATGAATTTTATTCAGCATGCAAATTAAAAATTAAAAAAAATATTTATTTCTCCAACAAACAAGGTACAGACAGTGCCAATGCTAGTCCCAATATAAACATAATTAGTTATTTAAAGTAATTCTTTATACATTATGCCTGTTGTCTCGTGCGTGCCTTTAAATCACTCGCATACCACAATTACCACATCGAAAATTTTGAATTTTTTCACCTTTTTCAAATTCTTTGTATTTTTCTATTAAACTACGCTACCATAGATTCAGTAAGCTTTGTACTACCTACGTGCAATTTAAGCAAATTTGAGATTTAAGAAACTTTATCATTCTTTTTATTTAATAAAGTGAAAAGCGTGTATGAAGCTCGTAGTACCTGGAAACAATAAGAGTAATAACTATACAGTGTTTCATAATACAAAAAAACACGACTGCCCTGCCCTTATTTTATCTGTGATCTTTACATAAACTACTATCACATAAAATAATTTCAGATTTTTCTCTATGCAAACTTCGGAGATAAGAGGGGGGGACGGATTTTTTTTACATTTTTCATCAAAAGTCGAAAACTATGCGGCCTAAAAAAGTTAAAAAAATGTTAGATAATGTCCAAGCAGCTCTTTTATATGATACCCCATATGCCCTAGTAGCCTTTATGTCCTCCACATATGTTTTCTCTTTGCCATACATTCTCGAGTGATGTTGCAGCGGATAACTGTATATTGTCAATTTAATCGCATTGTAAGTATTTTATTTTTTGTCGTAATTGACGGAATGGGACATGGGGACCTATAATGCTGCTCTACTAAGGCAATGTTTAGTTTGAATGTTTCTCTAACCGCAATGTAGGACTCCAGGTTGATAGGCACAACTTTGGCGGCGCACACGACGATTGGCTTGGAGCAGCACGCCATGAAGATGAGCAGCTTGCGGCGAAAGGTCGGCGACAGCATAAGCCAGTCTCCACTGTACACCGCCGAAGATACGAACTCACTCTGTAACCATAGTATTTGTCGTATGGTCTTTGATAAAACCGAACCGGCACATCTGTTTGACGCCCTCTGTGAAGAGATCCCAGCGCTGGAGAGGCACTTCTGTCTACATATTTAATGACTTCAGCGTTTTAACTTTTTTTGTAAGTAAATTATCGAATACAACGTAACCAATCGAATCACGAATTTCAACTGCTATTTAGATATCATTGATGAATGTATTATTATTACCATGCATGGCCTTACCTCTTACCACTTGGAGGAGTGGAGAAAACCTTCACCGACAAGTGCACGGCTCTTAAATTAAAAAAGAAGAAGGCCTTACCTCACTTACAACTTGACTCCCATGATAGCAGTAAAGAAACAACTGCGTTAACATACAGGTCAAGTACACCATTATAGTTGCGAATTCGGCCGACAGAATATTTATCTGAAATAAAAGAGTTGTAAAATACAACATATCCGATCCACATTATTCCAGTATTTCCAGTCAGCGTGCAACGGTCCAGCGCTGGAATATCAACATGTGAACCGACACTGGAATGCATCCATGCCATCCATTCCACTGAGATCTAGTCTAGAAGGACATTAATGCCCGTTTGCACTAAACTTAGGAATCGCCTAAGTCTTTTCCTAGCTACAACTTGACCAAATTAAAACGGTGTCCTCAACTTAACTTTCATGCACCTATTTATCTTGGTCGAGTTGTACCTAGTTAGGAAAAGATTTAGGCGCTTCTTAAATTTAGTGCTAACAGGTGTGAGTACCTACTGGCTACTGGACTGGAATAATGTGAACCGGACATAAGTATAAAAAACACAGATTCTCAGCACCTATACATCATATACGTGCTATATAGTGACAATTGCAACTTACACCAACAATCTTGTATGTGGTCATACATATCGTCCAAGCCGTCCCCGCAATTTGCATTATCATAAATTCGCCTGTTATCAATTGCGTTTCCAAGGCATACCTCAAAAAACAAAACAAAATATATTGTTTAGAACTTGTTCAGTAGACGGAGACCGTATTTTTTGTTTTAAAAAATATTAGAAAACAAATGCCCGCCAAAGTCAGGATTTTATTTGAAGTAAGTATTTTATCCTATTGACCTATGAAGTTAATATATGATAATGTTTATTATAACGTATATTTTACCAAAAAAAAAACAATATATTCCCTCATTTTCCTATTACAAATCAACTTAATTTTGCGGTCAAACACGTAGCACAGATAAGCCCTTAGCCCTATTTTGTACGAAACCCTAAAATGTGCGAAGATACGACATGCACTTGGCCGATTTTTTTAGAAATAATAGAGCAAGTCCAAAACATTACCTACCACCTAATTAGTTGGTAGTGCTTTACACATTGTATAAGCCGGTTCTGTATTTTATCGCTATCCTTATAATGAACTTGATTGGTATCTTGACTAACGTTCTCTCCTTCATACTCGTCGTCATCTACCAGGTGTTCCAAATTGTATCTCAGCAAGATGAGCTGCACTCTACATTGCGCGTAAAAGGTAACGATTGTGCAGTCCACCATCAAGTTGACGTAACCTTGAAATGTCAACACTATACATAAATACGTGCTTACTAATTCGTATCTGGAAAGAACACCGCGATTAATACCACTATAATAAATTGATTTATAATACATTTTTTATTTGATAACTTTCGTAGCAGAATCATAAAAATAAATATGTGAGCTTCATTAATTCACTTCCACTTGCCATATATTTTACATTTTTTTATTAAATACCTAAAAACAACTATAATTATTTTTGACTTTGATTGTAGGTATTTAGAATATTATTCGAATGTAACATTTTGTGAACAAAGACAACAATAAATAATTAAAATATTTTTAAAATACAATACTTACATAGGCGAATTGTTTGTATTAAAAGGGAAATAAACAGGTATTTTATTAACTTCTAAACCCAACATCCTGTTCACCAATGGATACTCGTAGTGAGAAATGCAACCCATAAATACCATGATTATATAAGTTGTATACAACTTTGCCATAGACTTTTCATTTCGATCTAATCGGTCTACATGAGCTTGGTGTTTCGGAGAAAATAATTCACCTGTGGAAAAAGCGAATATAATTCACCTGTGGTATATGTCCGAACATCTATCTTTTGTCAAAAAAAAATTGTGCCTTTAATAGTAAAAGTACTACTAATAGTAAAAGTACTATTAAAGGCACAATTTTTTTTTTTGACAAAAAGATAGATGTTCGGCAATTCTACGTAGAATTGCCAGTTTCATAACGCTACGAAAAACAAAAGAGATATCTTTTAAACAGTATTAGGTAGGTACTGCATAGAAAAAGATAGCATTTTAACTAATGAAGGTTTTTTTAATAACCCGGTGGGCATGAAACTTATTATAAAAAACGCGTTACGGACATCGGGACCCCAGAAACGCGTGGCTACGAAAATTTGCTACGATGCGTGACCCGTCTTTTCGTAGCAACACGTAGCAACTCGTAGCAATTTTTATGAAAATATTTTATCACAACTACCTACTTATAGTAAAATATTTTAAGTTAGGTAACTTACTCTATTAGTTATTGTGTGGATTATTACAGTCTAAAATGATTATTATTAAGTATTATAAATACAAATTATATACGTTATTTACAGTCACATGCATCAATATTATTATTTTCTTGAAATATGGACCTTGTCTCTCGTCACGTTATGATACCACTAAATCTTTTGCTAATTTACCTCAAGGTTACCATGATCGTACCAAATTGTACCGTGCTCTTATTTTGTAAGTGTAAGAATAGGATCTAGAAGAGAGCCAAGTGGAAGTTTCACTTAATTATTTTTTGTTTTTATTATAAATGAGTATAATATGTTCATGGGACTTATTGGAATGACGTGAGAAACTACAGAGATAGTAGCTAATACAGTTTTCATACCGTCCGTTATGTCAAAGAGGCGTTTGATTCTTTTAATTTTCACGGTGAAAGCAATTTGCTTTACTAGAGCGGTCAGAGTAGTCAACGCCAAGAACGAAGTATTCACCATGTCGTCTGTGCTGTGACGGCTCTGGAAATAAAAAACCTCAATCTTGACTGATTTTTTCTTTTTATTATGTATTAAATTTAGTGAAATCATAAACCTTCGATTAATTTCATTGATGGCACAAAAACTGTAGTGTATGTACAAGTTCGATTCATTCATGTGTTTTTGACGAATCAAGAAAAAAATGAATCGGGCTACAGTAACTTTCTATGTAAAAGCAACTTTTGGTTTATCTTTTTATTTAGGTTCCTCCGTGGTCGAGTGGTTTCTACACCGGTTCTCAAGGTGTCGCCATCTCCGAGGTCCCGGGTTCGATCCCTGGCTGGTTCCAAGTCGGGACTGTGTGCTTGGGGTATCACCGTTCTCTTCGTTACTTACCAGGATAGCCATTATCACTAGTTGAAGATTGTAAATGACGATTACGACCCAACATACGCCGGCCTTTATATTGGCGAACACACTATCATCCTTTGGAGAGTCGGAATACAAAAATGCAATCTTGTCAAGTCTCTTGAAATGAGGTCTCAGCGCCTTGAACATAGTAAACTTTCCAACAGTCTTCATCTTTATGAGTGTCGACTAATTAGTGCTAAGCCGTTTTATACTCTCTAAAACGTTGACAATTAATTACACTCTATTAGGGCAAATAGAGCATGTTCTGAATTTTTTCTTTATGTTATCATGATGGCCGTTTCGCGTCATACCCGTAGGTATTCGTTTCTATGGGTTATGGGTATAAGCTAAGGACCGCTTTCTGAATATGTTGGTCAGCATGTAGGTAGGTCACTGAGGTAGGTAGATACTAGAAGGGTTTCAGAGACACATTATACTTTTTAATAGCACCATCAGGGACGTTTCGTGGCAGAATAATTTTGATGATTCACAAATCATCCACCAGTCGGCGCACTACCGCTAACTTGGCGCTAGTGTAGTTGTAGACCTGCCATCTTGTTGTTTTCTAATATGTTTGCCAGCAATTTTTGGATGTTGGAATTGAAATTTCATAAATATATTTTTTTGTAACACATTTTGGTTTTCTTCAGTCTTAAGTACGTTTACTGTCGTTGGACAGTTGTTCCATAATTATAATTATCAATCGTTTTTAGACATAATTGAAAAATAACCGGGAACGTAACCCATATGCACACGTACAAAAGGTTTCCATCTACAGCAGTGCCACCAAGCGGGCATCGTGCCATAGTAAATCAATGTCTAATTGAGATTAATTATTATTAATTACCAAAGTACAGCTATTTTAAAATCATGAATCAATTACACCTGAATTGGTTCACATTAGAAATTGATCTCAAAATACAAAACAACAATCAACTGAAAGAAATTCTTCCTACGTCAGTCGTCAGATTTCCATAGCTTACTTATTTTTTTCAGTAAAATATAGATCTACTTAGTACTAGGTGTACCTACGCAAAAAAAAAAAACTGGCCAATAGCATGTCGGGCCACGCGCAGTAAAACCAAGCATACTTAATTCCTTACCATTCAATGAAATGTCAAATATAAATTAATTTTGTAAGTTGATAGACTATTATTCGTTAACTTGTAAAGCCTACCTAGCAATTATAGTTTTCTATTTAACTTCATTCCAACAGAAACCGTTTACCTGGTTGGGGTTGGGAATTACACACTTGACTTTGACAATATTTTGCGCTTTGAAGCCGAATATTTCGCAAACGGATCCCTAAATCAAAAAGTGGTTTTCACAAACCTATTCTAAAAATATACGGTTGAATTATTTTTTGTAATTATACCTCAAATTCAAATTATACTTAATATCCTCTTATTATCTAACCTCAAGAACGGTGCGTGAAGTCTGGAGAACTATTAATAAAAGTTTAAAAGCCAAGAAAGCATGTGCATGTGGTATGGGTGCTCCTTTCCGAGAAATTAATTTAACCATAAGAAGAATTTAAGAAAAAATTGTGCAAACATCATGGTAAAATAAAAAAAAAATGTGAAACCTATGTAGACAAAGTTATGGTCAATTAAATAGAACACTCATACCGCTCGCCTCTGATAACGTTATTACTCGATATCATACAATATACTAGACGTATGTAAAAAAAATATTTGGATAAATTAACTTATATTAAATTTAGATTTTTCGCATTCACAATGCAATTTTTATATTAAGATAAATAATATTAGAAAAAATACTAGAAAATATCGACTCACCCGTAGCACCTCAGACGGGACTCGAACCCGCACCCTTGGGATTCCGGCCCAATGCACTGACCAATTATGCTACCGAGTCGCGAGTTTCTAATATTATTTATCTTAATATAAAAATTGTATTGTGAATGCGAAAAATCTAAATTTAATATTTATATAGCTGTTTCATCTTTATCGATTGTCAAAACATCTGGAAAGATGTTTCTTTCGAATGTGGGGGTATTTCCTCACATTGATAAAATTGCGCTGGCTTGCAGCGAAGAAGTTAAAAGTACTAGAAAATTTCGCCGCTCCCACTAGCGACTCGGTAGCATAATTGGTCAGTGCATTGGGCCGAAATCCCAAGGGTGCGGGTTCGAGTCCCGTCTGAGGTGCTACGGGTGAGTCGATATTTTCTAGTATTTTTTCTAATATTATTTATCTTAATATAAATTAACTTTTCACAATTTTTTCCCAAGTGGAGGCTGCATCCACAATTGTGAAAAGTTTGTTACTAAAATTTAATACATCGTCTATTCTTATGTAGGGTGACCATGCATGTAAACAAAATGGAAAAATATTTGTTTGAGCATTTTATTACAAAAAATGAAAAACCCTTCAAAAAACCTAAAAACAAAAACAGCTTCAAAATGAAATACCTGTGGGGCGGGAGGACCATCTTATCTTTTTCTAATTCTCAAAGCCCCACCCGACTTCGTTAGACGTGTTTTATTAATAATGATATGCGTAACTAATAATTTGAATATTATTTCTTGCTTTTTAGAGGTAACAAGATTCTTAAAGTTCTTGGACACTTACTTGCGGAACCAATGCTTTTCAACTTAAGCATAGAAACTGGTACGTTTCCAAACTCATGGAAAACTGCTGCCCTAGTGCCATTATTCAAAGGTGGCAAAAAGGATGACCCTAGTAACTATCGTCCTATTTCTCTTTTGGGAAATATCTCAAAGCTATTGGAACGCGTTATATATATATATATATAGTAAGAGGTTTACTTCGTTTTTGGAGTCAAACAAAGTGATCACCGACCGCCGATTCGGCTTTAGGCAAGGTAGATCGTCAGAGGACGCTGTTTCTCTTCTAACCAACCTTGTAGCCTCTCACTTGAATAAGGGATCGAATCAGGGCCGGATTTAAGGGAGGGCAACCGGGGCAACCGCCCGGGGCCTCCACAAGAGAGTGGCCTCCACATAAATTGTATTTATTAAAAAATAATCTTATATACACAACGAAAGAGTACCTACCTAATATTACGATTTGAAAACATACCTAGTAATTTTGATTTTAATATTATTTATTACTAGCGGTGTGTGTCATTTATTTTGTGCCCTACGACTAAATAAATAAATGATTGAAACACTTTGTAGGAAAAATATTATATAACCTATTTGAAAAATAATTAGGGGTCTCCACTCCCTTGTTGTCCCGGGGCCTCCACACCTCTAAATCCGGCCCTGGATCGAATTGCATTGGCGTTTTCTTAGATCACGCCAAGGCATTCGATTCTATATTCTCATTCTCTTGAAGAAGCTTAAGGCAAATGGCATAAGAGGAATGGCCCTGAATTGGTTTGTAGATTATTTATCACAGCGACAGCAATGCGTCAAAGTCCCTGATACACAAAGTAGCCTAAGATCAATCACTTTCAGTGTTCCCCAATCTTGGGGCCCACACTTTTTCTGATCTACATTAACGGTATCGCCTCACTTGATATTCAAAATTTTCTCTGTTATGCAGATGACACTTATCTTTTATGACAAAACCTGGCTCGAAGTGTGTCGAAGAGCAGAAGAAGGTATGGCGTCTGTAACAAGATGGCTAAATAAAAATTTACTGTCTTTAAATACTTTGAAAACAAAGTTCCTGTGTTTTCATAAGACAGCAGTATCAGCACCTTTAGCTTTGGATGGCTTTAAAATTCACACACATAATTGCCTCTCCCAAACTCAAAACAATGTATTTGCGAACAAATCAATCGGTCAGAATCCATAAAATATCCTGGTGTAGTTCTTGACGACAGGCTCACCTTTAAGGCACATATAGTTGAAATGTCAAAGAGAGTGCGGAAGGTGATATTTGTAATGAAAAATCTTCGTGACGCAATTGACGGATAAGTGTTGAAATTGGTGTAGGTACGTGATACGTCAGTGGACGCCTCAAGTCGCTCGGCGGCTTGTTGCGAGGTAGTGTTCTGGGCGCACTCACTCGAGCGCTTGTTCACGCTGATCCGCGCGGTGAGCGCTTTGTACAACTGGTGTATGTCTGCTGGTGCACCCTATGAAAGAAAGTTTTGATAAATGAATTTCTGAGAAAATTTGGCTAAAATTTGCATAAATTTTACTTATCTAATATAACTATATGTTATTAATGTATGATTTATGTTAATAAAAAACATTTATTTTATATTTAAAAATTTATCTTATGTCGCCACGAGGTTTTAAAAGCAGTACTAAGTGCTGTTTGGTAGGTATTCACTTATTATATCTATTTATTATATCTTCTTATTTTGAATATATTTCAAATTAGTGAATAAAAAAGAGGAACAGCTTGACCTTCAGCAAGTGGTACTTGGCACTTTGTCTTTGTCTTGGCACAATCTCTCGTAAACTATTGCATCCTAGTTTGGGGTGGCTCTGCCTCCTCGACCCTTCTTCCTCTAGAGCACAGAGAGGCGTCCTAAAAGTAGCGCTCAGAAAACCCTTACGATATTCAACTGATGCTCTATATGTGGAGGCCGAGGTTATGAGTGTCCACAAAACTGTTCTGAACTCTGATACATATCGGGAACTGATAGGGAAACGTGTCTTTAAGCTGCCTCATATCTCCACCGCCACAACTTTTGCGCATCGATTCCAGGCATTTATTTTCCCATTTATCTATAATAAGCTTGCAAACATTTGCAATTTTAAACTCTGTTCTGTCCGAGAAACTAAAAAAATCGTTACAAATACCCTAATTCAGTGGATATATACGGAAACAGAAAATTTGTTAAAAAATATATTTTAAAAGGTTTCATTCGATTTTGCACGCCTACACACACACACACACACACACACACACACACACACACAGACACGCACGCACGCACGCACGCACACAACTACATCATCAAATTAAATTACGTCTTTTCCAAATTTTGTGTTTTTTAAAATTAACTCAGTAAAATTGTTCAAATTTGTCTTTGGCTTCAAAATCATACTGTGTAAATCGTATAATTTCCCCCATAGGACAGGCATAGCCTAGTGTGGGGGTTAGGTAAGTCATTAAGCTTAGTAAACTTTATTGGAAATAAACAATTTATTTATTTATTATTATTATTCATCCTAATGAACTGGCGACTAAGCTGTCTACTCGAAGCTATGAAGACAGTTTGTCTCTAATTTATAGGTCTCCAACTACTCTATATACACCAAAGAGTAGATGCCCTCATTGGAGGACACACATCACACATTTGCTTATAGCATAAAGCCGATTGCCAATAAACATAATATCACAAAAATATCTAACCTCAAGAAAAGAACCTTGAAAATATATGTTTTTTTATTTTAAAGGGATTTCGTATGATTATTCTTGGTTTACTTATAATAGGCCTACAGATATTACTATAGGTAGTTTTATGTTTGAACAGAATTACTTCTGTGTGTTAGTGAGGTTTTGCAGTTTTGAGAAAAACTTTGAAAAAAAAGAGATTTCAATTTAATTTACTTTATTGTTGGTTAACATCTTGTATAATTTACACAACGAAAGGACAAACGACAATTCTGCAATTTTCACATGTTTAATTCCCCTTACACTCAATAATAATTGGAGATAGGTGTGCAAATGACCACCTTTCTATGAAAACAAGCGTCCACATAGGTAGGTAAACTAACAAGACTAACTCAAATTATCATGTCATTTAATTAATGATTGTAGTTAGTTTTAGTTTTATTTACGTCAGGCTGAAATCATTAAATTACAAAAAAAACAATATTTATATAATTCACTTTAAGCCTCCTGCAAAGGATGAGAGATTAGCTCAATGATACATTATTGTCATGTAAAATTATTTATTTTATATCTATCAGAAATTAATCCACATTAATTATTTGGTATTCAGCTCTAGCCGAACATGCATTGCATACATCTGCAAACATTTGGAATGTGAAATTTAATAAAAAGCAAATAATTTACGACTTTCCACTGATTGCCAGTCCGAATGTGATAATTATTAGAAATGGACATTCCATTAATAATAATCAGGAAATTTCTTGAATGTCATATATAATTTAATTATAAATATCTCTACAGATCTCCTTAGATACATATTTTCAGAATGCAAAGTTCGCGGGAGTCGAATGAACTGTCACTATTTAGATACACCACAAACCGTAGACACTGTTCTAAAGGTCAGTTTATCACTCTGTTACATCGGGGCATTGTCTCTTAGGGGAGGTTTCGTCGTCGGCCGGTTCTTTCCTCTTGAGAGATTTGATATCTTTGCTTTCGTCTGTTAGTTCGGACTTGTCAGTCTTTTCTGAGGGTGTGTCTTCGAGCCTGTCATTTGTTTCTTCAGAGCTGTCAACCGACGGGTCAGCGGCGTCGGCGTCGGCGTCGGCGTCGGCGTCATCGCCGCGGCCGTAGAGGTCGGCGTCGGCTTTGTCCAGGTACTCGCTGACGTCAGTGGACGCCTCAAGTCGCTCGGCGGCTTGTTGCGAGGTAGTGTTCTGGGCGCACTCACTCGAGCGCTTGTTCACGCTGATCCGCGTGGTGAGCGCTTTGTATAACTGGTGTATGTCTGCTGGTGCACCCTATGAAAAGAAAGTTTTGATAAATGAATTTCTGAGAAAATTTGGCTAAACTTTGCAGAAAATTTTATTTATCTACATATAACTAGCGTTTGTGCGTTAAAAAGTAGCTCAAATTGAATGTCGTTTAAAAATTAATCTAATAGATGTCACCACGAGGTTTTAAAAGCAGTACTAAGTGCTGTTTGGTAGGTATTCATTTATTATATCTATTCGAGGCTAGATGGCGCTTCTTATTTTGAACATATTTCGAAATAAGTGAATAATAAAGAGGAACAGCTTGACCCTCAGAGAATAGTCTCTGTAAAGGCATACGCCCGCTTGCTCCACTACTATAGTGGGCCACAGGTTAGTCTTAAAAGACAGTTGACACTCACCATGATTAAGAACAACTTGACCTGTTGCTGTGCATCAGCGGCGGTGATCCTGAGCGACTTGGTGCCGGCCCTTTCCACCACCATGGCGGGCCAAAGCTTGGTGTTGAGCACTACTCTAAGCGAGCCCGTCACTCGCGCCACCAGTCGCGCGCCGCCCGCCGCGTCGTTCAGTCGCAACACGCCGCGGCCGCGCTCTCGCCAACTTCCCGCCTCCCAGGCGAAAAGTCGACACGATACCTGCGCAATGTCGGATAGTTGTTCTATCTCACGAAATTCGTTCGGCTATGAATGTTGTTAGGCGTGCACATGTACAATGTTCTAGTGTGCATCTGCACGCTCTCGTATTACGCACACTAAAATAATATGCATGTGCACGCCAACAACATTCATAGCCGAACCGACTTCGTGAGATAGAACAAGTATAGTGTTACTAAACTATGAACTACAACCTCTATCCCATAGCATGACTTGGGTTTGATTCCTGATTAAGGCAGGCGATTTTTCAAAAACCTTTGAATGCAGAAAAAAATTAAATCTTCTTACAGTAAAAAAAATCTATCTTCAATATTTAAGGTGTACTTTCCCTCCGTGTGGCAAAGTTTTCAGACATGCTATGGGGCTGAAGTGTTTTGGTTGACAAATAAATAATGAGTATTTGTTGTGCTCTAGTTTAGGTGAATAAAGCCTTTTTTTACCCAATAACTATTTTAAACTAATCTCTAGTGTATTATTAGTTGTAGGTTTATTTTTTCCTTTTTCTATTATTTTCAATCATTTTTTGAACTATAGAACAAGCTGCTGGCTTTCAATCACGACTAAGCACGCTCACACTGCTTAGTTCTATGACATGCTTTGAATACTTATAAATAGGCAAATGTGCCCTACCTGCAATACATTGATTTCGCCCTCTTCACCCGTCGTGGTGTATTTAGTGGTGGGCGGCGGAGGGCGCGCGTGCGAGCGCTCATACTCAGCAGCAGCTGCCGCTAAACTGGAGCTATCTGAACTGGTGCTCACTTCACTAGGGCCTGGCTCCTCTTGTTGCTAGTTGAAATTATAACTTATTAACCAGTGGCTCTGTGAGCTGTAGACCTCGCGTTTGTGACGTTTAAGGGATTTTTTGAAATGGCTGAATTTTTTTTTTTTTTATATTTTGAAAACGACGAAATATATCTACATAATTATCGAACTTGCTTACAAAATTTCACGAGAATCGGTTGAGAAATGCGACCTGTAGTGGAGAACTAACAGACAGGCAGGCAGATATATGAAAGCAGTTTTGTCCAAGCTGAAACGGAGACGCTTCACGCTCGGTCAATTACAAAGTATATGCTGTAATCAAATAGAAGGTGTCACCTCAACAAAAAGTTAATCCCAACGATATTATCGTCGTGCCCCCTAATGCTTTGGTAAGTGTCTCTACACCCGGCGATACTATCACGGACGGAACAAGTAGCTAGATAATCAACGAGTCGCCGCTTCCGTCGCCATAGCGCTTGCCGCGCTTCGATCAAGAAAGTCCAGTCAGTTTTAATAACGGCACCTCGAATTAACGCCCCACTTACAAATTGGGCGCTTATTTTGTACAAAGTATTCTCTTCTTTGTTTTAATGAATGATTACTTGGCGCAGTATTAATATACTGCGCCAAGTAATCATTCACCGAACTAATAACTAATAATTGGTTATAATTCATCAAATTGTTTTTCAGTCAAGTCAAAACACCAAAATCTGTTGTGTGTATGACTTGTATGAGTCGCAAAGGTACGCTGAGAACTTCGTCTCGCGTTGATTATCCCATGTCCGAAGAGCAGCTTCATCACAATACTCTCTCTATCTCTCATGGATATGACTCTTAAATGTAAGGTAAATGTAACTTTGATCTCCCTAAGAAGCAATGAGTTATTCAATAAATAGAAAGTAAAATAAGTACTCAGGCTTAGTCAGGTATTATGACAGAAAACTATCTACCATTAAAGGTGTAAATATTGATCTTATTTATACTTAACTTCGACATCAGCCATTTTTAATGTTGTGCCCCACTGCTGGGGCACAGGGCTAAGGAGAATGGGCCATACATAACGCACCACGCAGGCCCAATGCGGATTGGTGGGTGTTAACAACTGCAAATTCAGCTGAGACCAACGGCTTAACGTGCCTTCGGAAATACGGAGGAACTCGAGATAATAAATTTTTGGTCACCCAGTTGCTTAACCTCCGTAATCGCAGGGCCAGGCACTAAATCACTGCGCCTCCGAGCTCCTCCAAGCTCTTTTAGGACACAATTATTCCTAATGAATACTAATAACAATATTCAGTGCTTGGCTTTGCATGGTCTTACAGCTCCTGCCCTAGTAGCATGACAAGCTCGAGTGGTTTTGTCTATGTTGAACTATATTTTTAAACGAAACTTGACTGCCCAAATATACATACACTTTGATTTATTAGTGAAACACTTATAACATTAGCAATTTCAAACATTATACAGACCTGATTATTTTCCTTAACAGATGCCACAGCACTAGTGAATAATAACTCTGATGCTCCATTTGTGGAGCCATGATCAACTCCAGACGCTTCACCATTGTTGACCTTCTCATTTAACATAACTCGTTCACTTAAATTCTGTCCGAACACAAAGCCAGATGAACTCGAAGCTGGCTGTGGTGCTGTAACTGGGTTACTTGTCCTCGCAGTCACATTTGCGGAACCGAGGGGAATAAATTTCGGTGCTTCCTGTTCATCTTTATTTTCTTTCAATCTGTCATCAGTATTTTTCTCGTCAGATTCTGTCTCACTTCTTTCCTTATTTTTTTGTTTCTCAGTATCTTTTTCAGTGTTTCCTGATACTTTTAAAAATGGATTACTTGTAGCCTTTAGCTGTGGTGGACGTAACACAGACCCTACAGTAGAAACAATGACAAAGTTAGTATTACAAACTCGATAGGAAAACAAACAGCATAAAGAAATGTGTGACACATGTTTCAAGGCAAAATCCCTTGTTATCAGGTTCCAATTCTTTCCATCATCAGCAATATTTCATAAGCTAAATTATTAAGTAATTATTATAGACTTTAATTAAACACATTGGTATATGCACAAAACATGTAGGTCAAACATAAATTTAAAAAATCAAATGCAATAAACCAAATAGTGTCTTAGCTTAAATGGTATTTCAGATAGGTAATATATGCATTCTTGCCTACATTTAAGCAACTTTAGAGTACACCTTACCAAAGGGATTGCAAGTTTTATTGGAACTTGATGCAAAACTGGAAGTGCCAAAGCCACCAAGTCTGGGCTTAGCCAGTACCACCCGTGGCTGGGATGACCCGTTACAATAGTCCTCCATAGGTGATTTGCCTGAAATAACGAAAATAATCATTCATCAAATTTAGGAGAATTAAAATTGAAAAGTACCTTTAACTAAAATGAAGCTGAAAAGGGTTTCCAATAAAAAACAAATTGTGACAAATTATTCAGGCTTGTTGACCACAACTAACTTTGGAGATAGGTTTACATATTAACAAAATAAACGTATCCGGACAAGTGCAATAATCTCAAGAAACAAAAAAATTACGTTGACAATGCAGCGTGAATACCATAGTGACTAGTAGCAATAAATGCAGTTGTGGAATGTTTCATGTAAGTTTGAATTTTATGAAACACTATATTAAATGTGAAATAGTGTTTTTTGCAGCGAAATTTATCTATAACTTAGCGTAAAAATAATAAATTTCATGGATACCTTGCTTTGCGTCTGCCATTACTAGTTTTTTTTTTATAAATGACATGACAGACAAGACATATGCACAGAGTCAGACAGACAGACAGCAGAGTACAGTGTACCACAGACTAAGAGAGAGATGACTGTAGTCCTAGTACGAGTTGGTATTTTCCTCAAGCCCGATTTACATTTCAATAAGTACAGTGGCGAGTTAACTTGCGACAACGGCAAGTTAAGTTGTTTTTGTCGTTTTTCACCCTTGGAATAGTTAACTATCGTTTTCTCTCTTTCACTCATTCACTCACATTGACTATGAGCAGCATATTCGATAGTTAACTATGCGAGATGTGAAAACACCAACTTGAACTCGGCCTGCGATTATTGAGAGTAAGCAATTTTCGCAAGGTTTGGTCATGGGATGAGTGACAAAAAATTTATTATCTCGATATCCTCCGTGCTTCGGAATCTTCGAATTCCAAGATCCAATGTAAATGAAATTAACATGTCACCACCCTTGAGGCGATGATGCTAAACCATCAGACCATATATGGATTATACAAGGGTTATACGATCAGTCTCCCGCCAGTCTAATCAGACTGATGGAATGGACTGGCGGCGGCAGACTGATCGTATAATCTCCCTCTAAGGATGAACTGATGATGAGGCAGTATGATAACGATCTCTGACCTTAGCTTGCTAAAAAAAAGAAATACACTGTCACTGTCAAAATCAATCAATCAACTGTCATGTCAACTGACCTATCTGTCAAAAAGTTTTCAACAAAGGTGGGATCAATTTTTTATGCATTTTATTAGTTTTATTACTATACAAATTTAACAAGCAATGAAAAATATGGAATAAAAATGAAATAAATTAAGCGTTTATGATACCTCAACTTATGGTAATCATAATGGTTTTTTTTTAAATAAATTGACAATAATTTTACATAAACACGCAAAAAACTATAATTATTATATTGTTTGCTTTGGTTGGTTATCTTCAGAAATAACCAATGTCATGTCAGGTTTTGTTTTGCGCAATAGCAATGTTATCTCTCTTTTCAAGATATTTGAAACGTTCGGGTTTTACGTCCTAACTTCAAAAGTCGTTAAGTTTAAGGTAAGTCCAAATTAATGTTTATTATCAATATTGATTTTTAAAGGCATATATGTTGTATGTTGCTTTATATTTTTGCTATATCAATCTTTGTGACATTATTTTACTATGGTGCTTATAACTTTGTAAAGTAGTTTAAATAGTTTTTGCGTGAAAGAGGTTGGAGTAGAAACTTGGTTTTGATGGTGTCAACTGGATTTCAACGAAATCATCAATGATATTTTGTTGAAAAAAGCTTGCAAGGTGCCATACAACTAAATAAATAAATGATTGAAACACTTGCAGGAATAATATAATTTAACCTATTTGAAAAATAATTAGGGGCCTCCACTCCCTTGTTGCCCCAGGGCCTCCACACCTCTAAATCCAGCCCTGTATAAATGTAATTGATTGCTTTTCCCTACTTCTATTGTCAGTGGTTTTTGAGGAAGCAAACACAATCTTATTATGTTGTATCAAGGCCTATTATACTTAATGGGAATATACACATTTTAAGAATTTTAAATATTCGCTCTTATGTACACATTATTATTAATGCATCTGATTATCCGATCTCTAGTAGTGACATACTAACTAATTAAGCCAGTAGCCTCATTAGCCATCACATCAACATAGCTAAATTAAAAGTAAATAAATTAGGATTGATATTTAGATTGCATGCCATTTCCATGAAAATTCATTAATGATTTTGTATTAATTCACTTTCATTTCTTCATAATGTAAGTATTTTTAGTTACCTTTGAGATAACAGTATACTTTTATTGAATGATACAGTCTTATAATGATGAGGATGTTTATATGTATTTTTATGCTTCATTATCATGTATTCTTTCCTGAAAAGAAAATGGTTTGATTCAGATCAAACCATTTTTGAAATGTGTTGTTTTAAAAAAGATAATTGGAAGTTACTGTAAAACTATTTATCGAAAATGCTTTCAACTAACTTTTTAGACCAATGTATTCTGCTTATGCATATGAAGTTTAATTAAAATCGGTTCATTCACTTCGAAAAATAAGGACTTGAAAGTTTGTATGCCGTTTGCCCCCAACGCTCTTAAACTAAATTGGTGTGTCTTGACATAGTCACTTTCCTGTTCCTCTTGCGCCTTCAACAGAGGCATGCCTCATTGCATTAAGTGCAAGCCCTATTTCTCAAAAAAAGACAAATTTATATGGCAGAAAGTTGAAAGGAAAAGCGCACGGTTTGGAGCAATATTGAGAACATCATGCAGAAAGTTGAAAGGGAAAGTGCACGGTTTGGAGGCAATGTAGCTTGCATCTGATGCCAGTTGAATTGAAAGTTGAAGTGACTCGGTGAAGATATACTTAATTGACGCCTCTGAGTATAGCAGTTCAATTCCTATTATGTCACAAATATTTACTCACAAAAACAAAAGAAAAATGTTGAATATAGCATAGTTTATTTATGACATTAGGTTTACTCATGTGATCTCAAATATATTAGAATCTTATGCAGGTCATTGGACCATTATATAGAATGTCGTGCCGCGGGTCACATTCAGGCAGTAGTTGTTCGAGATTATGCTGAGTCGGCAGGTGACTCAGCATAATTTCTAACACCGGGCGGCAGCCGCAGCTAGACTGAGGGCGGGCGAGCGCTCCGCGCGGTGGTAGGCTTCGCTTCGCGCGATACAATATTCATCACAGATAATAATTATAATACTATACATATTCATCTATGGCGCGATTCACAATAGTCGCGTGTACCTTATTTCGCGCGCTCGTCTCACGTGCAATTTTTAAGTAGGTACATAAATTGGTAGATGTTAAAAATGCTTGCCAATATTAAACAGTTCTATTTATTTACCTCTACGTGCTTCAGTTCTGTGATACTTTAATTAAGAGTGATAGTGTTCCAATAGATCTTATTAAGATAGATAAAATTAGTAAATGAAGTGATTGAATTTTTTGGTGTGAAAAAAGTTTTGGAAGTAATTAGACAAAATATGAGACCAAATTCCGAAGACGGATACGACAACTGCAATGGTGAGGCTGATAAACTACTCTATCTTTTTACATTTTGAGAAATAAAACTATTAAAATTATTGCATTCTTTTACTGTCAAAATTAAAGTAACATTAGGTATGTACAGTCGACCATTTTTATTCCTAGGCTACTATAGAACCTCGTCGCTATTGCTGTTTTGACTTTTACTTACATAATTCGTTAAGAAATGCAAATTGCTACGTAAAAGTCGTAAAATGATAGTACCTTTGTAGGTCTTCCAAAGTTCGCGGGCTCGATTCCCACCTGAGACCTGAGAATATAATCTGGTGACGAGTCGAATTTTTTTTGTATATTAATACATTCGGTACTATTAGTTATTCTGTGGTAATACCAAATAAATGAAAAATGTTAGTTATTTAAAACATTCTTTAAAAGTATCGATAGATATACGACCTATACAAGGCCAGAGCCCAGAGCTACTGGTTCTTCCGTAGCGCGCACAAAGTTTACTTGGGGACGTTTAGTATAAATTTACATTAACACTCCGCTACACGCGCGGGGCACAGGCGTGCTCCAGTATATATTTTTTGCTTGTTATTCTTATCAACGATAGACCTACAATTTTTCCGCTTCTAGTAGGTGTCGTTAATATCCTTCAACTTCGCCAGTAACTCTATGGCATCGCCAGAGCAATGGATGAGTTCTCTGGAAGTGTTTTAGTGTCATTGGAGCACGACAGCGCCCCGTGCGTGAGATTCCGTGATTTGAGGATGTAAATAATTTTTAGTCTGTGTTATTTCTTTTTAAATATTAAGTCAAGTTTATTATCACGATATGCATTTGAATAATATTTAGGCACATAACTTGCAATAAAAATGAGTTATTATTATTTTATGGTGGGTTCTGGAGGCTTTACTCCATTAATCCATTTCAAGCATTTCTAGAAGTCATCATTAGGTGTTGATTCAATGTTATTTGACCATTCAGGAAAATAATACACCTTAGAACATAACCAAGTCGGCTGGTATGGCATCTGGTTGGCGGTTATGGATGAACCGAAAATCGTTCGACTAGAATCGCATTCCAAAATTTCTTATGTTTGAGTGTTGCAAACAATAACATTACATTATTATCTATTCAATATTATAGACAAAGTCTGAATGATATCGGTAAAAAATTAAGACTAAAACCGGAAAGTTATATGTAAATTCTTTAAAAAAATCAGAACTAAGAAGATTTTCTTTTCTATTTATGTTTTAAAAGAGAAATAACTGTTTTTTATGTCACTATTAGTGCCAAAAAGGATTAATAATTGCAAATAAAATGTATTTATATTTTTATTCCATTCCCATAACAAATGATCCATAAATTACTTTGGGGCACAAAAGTGCCCCTTAGTTAATATGTAATTATTTGCAGCGTATGTAACGGAGTGTTAAAGTATTCTCTGCTTCGGGTTTGCTTCATATTATGGTTAAAACTTGGCCATAGGCAGCTAGGGAGCGATCACATCTCTCACCCAGTTTCAACTTATTTACATTACTTATAATATAACAACGATATTGCTATTTTTTTAAATACTTAGTCTAGTAAAATTAAACCAATATCCCACCAAACCCGGACATTTAAAATTACTAAGCGGGACCTTAAGGAATATGTTCGGACACCTTCCAAGATGACGCTCAAAAAGTACCACGACCTTCCAAATGGGATAGTCTAGATATCCTGGAAATCTAAATAAAATTAGGCTTTGTCCCAGACATTTATAATTACTAAGTGGGACCTTGTGGAATATGTTCGGACACCTTCCAAGATGACGCTCAAAAAATACCACGACCTTCCAAGTGGGATAGTCTAGATATCCTGGAAATCTAAATAAAATTAGGCTTTGTCCCAGACATTTATAATTACATAGTGGGACCTTGTGGAATATGTTCGGACACCTTCCAATACGACGTTCAAAACTCCCACAACCTTCATCGTTATACATTACGCTAAAAACTTATCGGTATTTATTTTTGCACTATCTCTCCTACTCTATTTGACTATTCATATGACTGCTCACTCGCTCATCCCACCACACCACACTACGTCCGTCTTAAGAATTTGATTGAAAATATTTGAACCGTTCATACGCGCTCACAACCGCTATTCAAAAAGTTACAAGAAAGAAAAAACTCAATGGAGCAAGATTAGAATAAATAACAAACACCCTACCTTTCTGCTCTCCTGTGAAAGACGCCCCGCTACCGAGTAGCACCATCCCTTACCAAAGTGCTTTGATATTACTTTATGAGCTCATGTAAGGTCCTTTTTTCCCAGGAGACGCCATGGACATGGACGGTGACTTGCTGGACGATCTGCCGCCCGTCTCGGACGCCACCTTCGAGGACGCCATCGGCACCGGCTCCAACGAGATCGGTGACATGACCTTCTGCATGGGCAACTACGTCACAGACTTCATGAAGGTTAGTGGAAATGTGAAGGTGTGAGTACATTCTGTGAGTGAGTATCTGCAACATAAACTGGCCTCAGTGTTTATTCTATCTTTAGATATGGAAATTAATGGCATGGTTAACATTTTCTTAGAATTCATATGAATATAAATGACTTCGTATTTTCGTAAAAGATCGTTCATCGATACCACTGGTAGGTACTTTTTATGGGAATAAAAAGGAGTCTTAAAGATTTCTCTAAATTGAAACGTAAATCTTAAGTATTAATTTCTTAATAAGATTACTAAGATTTTATAATAAACACTACTTTGTTTGACAACTCAAAAATAAAAACGGTCTTTGGCAATAAAAAAAAATCGGTTAGCAATTTATTTCCCTAACTAGGATATTTATACAACATGTTACAAAAATACCCCTAATACCGAATATGGTATATAGGGACCATCAAACTGATCAGCTTTTACTATGGGACCAGCTCTGAAATCGCGAAAAAAGATCTGCTGTTTTTTTCGCGATTTGAGAGTTGGTCCCATAATAAAAGCTGATCAGTTTGATGGTCCCTATATGCCATATTCGGTATTAGGGGTATTTATGTCACATGTTGTATAGGTGGAAAAAAAAACACACGGTAGTTGGAGCGAAAGTACCTACCCTAAAAATTGATGATGGCGAAATTTACTAAAAGGAAAACTCCTTTATTTCTAAAAATAAGTAAAATTGCATTCAACGATTTTTGATAAATCGCTTGTCTATCGAACGGGCTAAAATCCGAAAAAATAACATCCTGTACTTAGTGATACCAATCGATAGGGTCAATGAAAAAGGTGCATTTCTTATTAACAGTTAAATTCAGATCCAATAAAGATTAAAAAAAAATATTAAGTACTTAGAACTAAGTAAATATAATCCGCGCTTGATGAGAATGGGATGAAACCTTGTCAAAGTAAATCGAAAATTGACTAATTAATAAATTTTAATTTTATTAATCAACTAATTGTTTACTTGTTATCTTACTTGAAGTTGCTGCACCTCGGATGCGTGACACCGTGTTTTTGGATATCCCTGTGGCTGGCCGGCGAACAAACGCGTCTCAGTTTGACAAGGTTCCATCCCATTCTCATCGTGCGCGGATTATACTTACAACTTTTTTATCTTTATTTGGTCTGCCTTTAATTTAAGATACCTACTATGTTATCGATTAGTATCATAGATATTTTTTCGGAGTTTAGCCCGTTCGCTGAAGCGATTTATTAAAAAATCTTTGAATGCATTTTACTTATTTTTTAAAATAAAGGCAAATTTTAGTTAAACGAACCATGTTTCACTAAAATTTGCCATCATTAATACTTAGCGTACTTTTCTTCCAACCACCGTATTTTTTCAACCCTGTAGTATAATTATTATATTAGTTAGACTAATAAATAGCTACATTTAATAGTTAGTTAGTCGAAACTAAATACATGAATATTTATTTAAAGCTAAAATATCGATATAATTGCGATCTACATTTCATTAATGAATAGGTTAAATAGGTACTGTTAGTAGAAACCGATTTAGGTACATACATAACATTCTACGAGCAGGGGCCCTACCGGCTAACTTTTAAAACTTCGGCGGGTCTGCCGAGCTTCAACTTAAAACAGATAAATCGAAGTAAGGAATTTCGTATTGTACTATTCGCCGAAGTTATTTAGAAGATATCGATGTTCGTGTGACATCATGAATTGAGGTTCGCCTTTTTGGCCCGATTGGGGCTCGATTATCTGTTTTAATTTGAAGCCCGGTAGACTTTTTGAAGTTCGATGCGTTAGCCGGTACGGCCCCAGGTCCATCTTTCCCACTAGGCACTCTGAGCACGTGCCCAGGGCCCCGCGATCGATAGGGGCCCCCTAGTTCCTGCCAGATCGCTAAACGATAACGGATGCTTATTACCAATAAACATATAAAACATATTTAGGTATTTCGAAAACTTAAACAATAATTACTGACTACAAATACTACTTGCTTACTAGCTTTTGCATGCGCATAGCTATCCTACTCTTGCCCGAATATCAGGCTTTCTGATCTGATTTCGGCATGTTTAGATAAATTTAAGTCAAGATCATAGGGGCCGCCAAATGTGCCCAGGGCCTCGCAATAGGTTAAAGACGGCCTTGTCTACGAGTATTAATTAAAGATCAAGGTTAAAACAAATTAACTTGTGAATTGTGATACCTTTTTGTAGATAGTACTTTGTTTGAGGGATAAATGTAATGTTTTCAATTTTTTTTGTGGGATCTTCCAAAGGTTCATCTGTGTTAAAGCTCATATAAATTCAAATAACCTTCGTCCTTAATACACCTTTATTACTCACACAAATTATAGTAAAATAAACATATTGATTGTGGTTAGAAGATAAGAATGTGCCTCGTCATGTTGACTTGCCGTTTGCTATCAAAGCCGCGTGCGATGCGGCACATATTTTGCATTATATTGGTTTGTTTTCACTCGTACAGTGACGTCTTTCCACAGATGGCTTCGACATTGTTTACAATATACCTAAACAGTTTGAGAGATTAAGATTTTTCAGTTCATTTATTTGATTTTAAAATCCTACTTCCTACTTAATAATATAATTAAAGTAAAAGTTTGGATGTTTGTTACTCAATCCCGCAAAAACGGCTAAACAGATTTGGATGAAATTTGGCACACACATAGTTTATAGCCCATTGTACATAGGTTAAAAGTTCCCTAGGGATTACGGCTTAGCACTCAAACCCGTCTGGCTAGCTACCACCTTGTTATTCGATATTAGACAAAATTGTCCCCTTTTTGGTACAAAGTGTTTTTGTACCAAATTACATAATAGAATAGTAACAGTTATATTAACAGTTTAGCCTTAAAGGGCACACTCTTTCTGAATGGAAAACTCTCACATTATAATGCTGCCCATCTATTACTTCTATCATTGAAAATGATCATTATTCCCTAAAAGTCGTTGGTCGAAAAGATCAAAATATTAAATCCTCTTGTCTTAAATTTAAATGAACAAATAATTTTGATGTGCTGAAATGGCACAGATTAGATAATAGAACGATACGAATAGACTAACAAAATTATTTGTCCTAACATTTTATTTCCAGATGATGTTCACGATGCGGTCTCACCACATGCTCACCGACGTCGTCCTGGAGGTCGGCAACGAGCTGTTCCATGTACACAAAGTTGTGCTAGCAGCGGGCAGCCCTTACTTCAAGGTTACTACAATACACAGATCCTTTTCATTTCCGACGCCAGACGCATAAAGGTTCGTTTATATCCACAGACATTGAGCGTGCCAGACACGTGCCGTGGCAGACAAAATAATACTCTTTTATACCATGGTGCCGGCCCGTGTCTGCGCAGGCGCGATAGATGTGATATAAAAAATATTATTTGGTCTGCCACGGCACGTGTCTGGCACGCTCAATGTCTGTAGATATAAACGAACCTCAAACCAAACGACAATCTAAAAAAGACAAAGATCGAAAAAATTATTGCTTAAAATAAATCTTATTTTTTATCTAGAGAACATAACATTCCTTCTGGAAATAGTAATTTATTGATTTGGGGACGTCCTTAATTATGTCTGGCGTTTAGGGGCGGAGGGGGTCGAGCTAAATCTCAAAGACACTGGTCCTTAGATCTACTAGGTTTACTTAGGTTTTACTATGGGATGTTTAAATGTATGGAAAATGTGAATTTATTATGGTTCATCGAGTCATTTCACCTTAAAATTGTGGTTCTTGACACGTTTATCTTACTTTTGTGGTACTGATGATTATGAAGGTCAACAGTTAAAACATTACTTAATTCCTTGGCTTTAGATCATTTTAGACTTTACCTATGCAATGTATAATACTCAGCGCTGATTACAGCGCGGCTGCTGGAAGAATGAATACAGATTTTTCAAGTTCTTTATGTCAACTGTATGAAATTAATTTTCGTTCTTTCCTTTTGCTTGTAAATCAATATCCTTTTGCTTGGAAATATCTTCTATTCAGTTGACTTAAGGAACTTGGTAAACTGTCAGATGTGCATTTTCTCATCGGTTGCACAAAGGTATGATTCCGATCTCGGCTGCACGTAGCAGTGCTGCCGCCAGGGTGCTGCCACTGCATTGCTGCCGAACTGGGAATCGAATCTCATATAAACTTTTAGATAATACACTGGTGGCCAGATAATTAAGGACACCAGTCACTTCATACAAACGAGGCAACTTTGAAGCCTTGTTTCGCCGCTACGGATTGACCTAGCTGTGATCTGATGATGGCCAGCCAGGGAGTGAATGGAGGAGATTCAGATCGCTATACACACCTAACTGATCTGATCAGAATTTTAAGAGATATTAGAGTTTTCGCAGTTTTTTTAATCATATCCTGGTATCTTTTGGAATGTTGATCAGATCAGTTGGGTGTGTATAGCAATCGGAATCTTCTCCGTTCACTCCCTGAATGGCCATCGTCAGATCACAGCTAGATCAATCCTTAGCAGCGAAACAAGGCTTCAAAGTTTCCTCGTTTGTATGAAAATCGACTGGTGTCCTTAATTATCTGGCCACCACTATATGGAGACCAGTAGTGCTGCGGCAACACTGCTGCGTGTAACGACGTTCGGAGCTCTAGGGTTTCGGACCTTTAGGGTCAATAATAAATCACTATTCCATTAGTGTTGTTTTCTTTGATAGGCGATGTTCACTAGCGGACTGAAAGAGAGCGAGATGTCGAGGGTGCGGCTCCAAGGCGTTTGTCCATCGGCGATGGCGTGGATAGTGTACTTCATGTACACGGGCAAGGTGCGAGTCACCGAGGTGACCGTGTGCCAGCTGCTGCCCGCCGCCACCATGTTCCAGGTATACCGGCCCACTACGCCCACTAGGCAGTCAAAGCGGACAAACACGCCGGTTTTTAAAGGCCTTAAGCCGAATATTATAGATAGAAACCATCAAACTGAACAACTTTTACTATGCGACTAACTCTGAAATCGCATAAAAAAATCCACTATTTTATACAAAAATTAATAACGAATATATCAAAATGTATAAAACAGCTGTTTTTTTTTATAATTTCAGAGTTGGTTCCATAGTAAAAGTTGTTCAGTTTGATGGTTCCTAATAAAAAATAGAGAATAAAAAATAATAAACTAGAAGTTTACAGAAGTTGCATTTTCCATACTAACATTTTCTCAAATGATCTAACAACCGTAACCTAACAAAGCTAACTTTTAAAACTTTCATACACTAATGTTCAAACACTAAGATAACGTATGCCAATTAGGCTAAGCAAAAAAAATAAGTTTTGGCTAAGTTAAAGCAAATAAAGTGGTCATTTCTGCTAACAAAAAAAGAGGAGTCATTTTTAATGTATATTTTTTTATGTTTAGAAAACTTTTATAAGGATTTTTTACTATTGATAGTTGTCTATGATGGTCATTGTTCGATGTAATATCAAGTAATTAATGAATATTTTATTATTATAACAATATAATTAAATCGAGGTTCTCTATTTGTGAGAAAAAAACGCCAATTTCATAGGTGGGGGCCCAATATTTGTGAATACTCGAGCGTATCATTATATAATTTTACCTTATTAACCTATGAAACTGATTCCTTATGCAAAATTAAATTGCATTGAGTAAACAAATGTGTAAGTAAGATGGATGGATTACTTACTTTTCATACGAGTATTTTTATTGTACTGAGCATAAACATTTGGGTGCTCTAGATAATACCTACCAAAAGTGTTTTTTTTAAAGCATAGGAAATATCAAAAAATAAGATCCAAACGATCACTTACAAATAATCCCTATATTGATCCCGTCCCTGAAAAATTGAACCAGTCCACTCCTGTAAATGCTTGTATAAAACAAATACTTTAGTCGATGGTGGGCAGATATCGAACGTGATCGAGGCGTGCTGCGCGTTCCTGGAGCGGCAGCTGGACCCCAGCAACGCCATCGGCATCGCCAACTTCGCCGAGCAGCACGGCTGCGCGGACCTCAAGGAAAGGGTTAATCAGTTCATAGAACGGCATTTTACACAGGTAGGTACAATATTCTACCTTAAGGTGAATGTGTTAAGGTTTATTAATTCTTAGAGCGTTTTCACATATAGGCGTTTTAGTCGCGACCTGGCCACAGCCAGCGGCGGTGGGCAGGCAGAAGGGAATTCAATTAACACTGCACGCTATATCGATGGCGGCCTCTCAGCTCGTCGTCACAACCGGCGGCGGGCTGTGGCCAGGCCGTAAGCCGTGCGTCTGTCATATCCATACATATAACAGACGCGCGTCTGTCGCGCGTTTGCAAAACGCCTATATGTGATAGCGCTCTTATTATATAACAAGCATGCCAATAAATGTTGAATAATATGACCACTGCAGTGGACTGAGGTTATAAGCCCCTAGTGGCTACCCTTACTCATATTATGATAGAATAGAGTAGAACATTAAATTACACCTTAATCATCTTCACCAGTAATCTTAACTGATTGTTTCAGGTCTGCAAAGAAGAAGAATTCTTACAACTAACAACGACAGAACTTATAGCACTAATTAGGAAAGATGAACTAAACGTCAGGGAAGAAAGAGACGTGTATAACGCAGTCCTCAGTTGGGTAAGTCCCCTCGCACTTGACATTGGAAACAATATAAACAATGATATCGACTGATGGTCATGAACAAGTTATGGCAATGCCATGTGAATGTGATATACTCTATGAGAATCGGTCGTTGCCACTATGTTTTGGGGAATGGTATCGTAGACGACATATGTCTCTGATAACGGTTCTTATCAAATAAGGTCATTATATGCGACCGTGTTACCTACCGCTGGAATCGATAAGTTGTAAAAATAAATACTTCATAGAGGAGAGCGTGAGCGAGCGCGCAGCAATTTTTTTGCTCAAATTATAGCAACCTCAACTGGTAAAATCCCCCGTCTTATAGTTTTGTTTGTGAAAAGAGGTATTGATAGTAAGTATTTGAGAAATTACGTCAGGGTTAGCCCGCCACCATCGCATTATAAGGTTGCCAGTGTTTTAATCCTACAGCGATCTCTTACCTTGAGGCGATCCGGTATTTTTTTTCATGCTTCATTAAAGGAAACAAAAGAAAAAAAAGTGCAAGTTCACTCTCCTCGCTCTGTATTTTCCATTTTCTCGAAATATTCTCAGAAAACGCTTGCAACTAAACAAGTAATAAAGGAATTAAGATTATGCAAACGTAAAGATAAGAGGAGATGCAAGTCATTGTTAATGTAACTAATACAATATTCTTACCTGCCTTATCCACACAAGGTGAAATATCAAATGAGTAATGCCTGTCTTTTCTTATTGTTCTTATTCATTTATTTATAAATCTTTATTGTACATACATAAAGTCTTATGATATTTATTTATTTATTATGATATTTTTTGAACTTTTACTAAAATTGGCACAGGAATAATATTTTCATTGTGAAAAGAGAAATATATGTAGCTTACTCCCGCAAAACATTTTGATATTTTCGATTTTAATTTTTGTATGAAACAGCTGATTTTTTTTCGCGATTTCATAGTTGGTCCCATAGTAAAAGTTGATCAGTAGGATGGTCCCTATATACCATATTCGGCATTAGGGGTGTTTTTGTAACACGTTGTATTTAAAAAGTAAACCGTTTATCTTTCTACGATAACAGAAAAATATCGTCTTTAATTCAAATTTGCGCAGTCAAGTGTATGTAGATACAGTCAGCATAACCTTGGGTTATCACAGCATGTAATTTTTTCTCAATTGATTTTTACTTCAACGACCGATATGTTTAGGTTTAAAATTAATCGTGAATTGAACGTGCTCCTAAAATAATATTTTCAATGGTCAGTGCAGACAGTAAACGATATAGGGTGCTCCAGAACTATAACCTCATTTTACTTCGAAAAGTAATGAAATGTTTGAAAGTGTATTCTATCTGTATCTGAATGGTATCTCGTAATCGTACACACGTCAGGTTATACAGTTAAACTGCGAAAACAGCTTTTATTACGTAGGGCATAAAGGCGGTCTCAAGGTCAACATGTATAGTCTGAGGTGCCGTCGTGTGTACTTACCACGTTCATTTCTAAAGTAGGGCCAATTCAATAGATCACATTTGACATCTGTCAGTTTATAGTGTTATTTGTCAAAGTAAATCGTAAAGCTTTCTTTTGAGATTATTACAATAAATGTATATTATTAACTGAAAAAAACTTAAGTAATCGTGCCTTTGAACAAATAAATATTGTGTGCCTGCCGTTAGAAGGTTGCGTTGTTTTATTTTAATGAAGTGTTAAGTGTGATCTATTAAATTAACCCTACTTTAACTGGGGGGCGACCGCGCTAAATAATCTCAGCCAAACCACAAACGAACCTCAGCCGTTATGCCGACTTCGTATAGCGCCATCGCGTGTTTCAAACGCGATAGCAATACTAACGGCTGAGGTTCGTTTGTGGTTTGATTGAGATAATTTAGCGCGATCGCCCCCCTGTACGATGTCAAATGTCATACGTGCATTACGTACACAATTATAGTGCGTTGTTTGAGTTTGACACATCGTTGATTGCTATCCCTCATTTATTACATAGAACTGTGCTTTTTTTAAATAAACAAAATTATATTAAATTCGGATATTAAATGTTAAATGAAAATTCTTGAAAAAGCTGAAGCACTTATGTTTTAGAAATTTTTTACAATATCTACCCATCTCCTTCGTCCTACCTGCGCCTGCGATTGGCTCGTCTCGCGTCTGATCTCACCACTCGCAGTAAATTGTAAATGAGTTATTACATTTCAGCGCGTTATATTCATTAAGTGTGCGTCCGATACGAACCCATTCATATACATAAGTTATTACAAAAGATTTTTAAACACCGTTTAACTTAGACATCTGTTTAAATGTGTTTAAATCGACAATATTTTTTGAAAGAGCATCACACTTAAACAGGGGTCTAAGTTAAACAGTGTTTAAAAATCTTTTGTATTAACACTGGATCTTTAGTCTCATATAAATAATACTACGGCTACTTCGGATCGGATGTAGTGCGCTATTGCTCTTATTTTTATGAGGATAAAGAACAGTTTTCTTGTCTATTAATGAATTCGGATAGGACTTATTATAACCGCATCCGCTTTGAGCTTATTATTGTTTAATTGTTAGGTGAAACACGACGAAGACCGTCGCCATTCGCGCATGGAGCCCATCCTTCAGGCGGTGCGATGCCAATACTTGACGCCGCGGTTCCTCAAGGAACAGATGAGCACTTGCGCTGTGCTCAAGAAGGTGCCCGCCTGCAGGGAGTATCTCGCCAAAATATTCCAGGTAAATTGTTGTAGATTATTTAAAAATATATTGTTATAACACACAACAAATTATAAAACAAGAACTAACCAAAGTTGCATCCCATTGTGTGGTTGCATTACGGAATTAGAACCCGCGCTGGGGGTTTTCTAATCGTGGTCATTACTAATTATTAGTCCAAAACGCCGACGAAATGATGTAATTTTTCTTTCAAAAACATATTTTTGTTTTAAGTGAACACAACTACGGGTTTTAACTTAGAACTTTTCTTAATGGTTATGTAAGTGTCTAGAGAAACTGCCGAAGTTACGCGACCGAATTTCGGCGGCAACGTTTTTAAAAAGAAAAACCGCTACGTAATTTTCGGCAGATGTGTTGCTAGCCATTCACAAAGCATTGCAGGCGTAACTTGGCCGAACTTCGGTCGCGGAACTTCGACATAGTGTGTCTAGACACAGTCAGTTTTAATGACAAGGTTATTATTTTACAACATAAACCCATTTACATAATGTTGGCCCAATTAACGCAAATTGCTAATTCCTACTTCCTATAGGATCTGACATTACACAAGAAGCCAGTAGTGAAAGAGCGTCGGCCGAACACCCCCCGCGTGATATACGTCGCGGGCGGGTACCTGCGGCATTCTATAGGAGTGTTCGAGATGTTCAACGTGGACGATGGGTCGTGGACCGCGCTGCCACAGCTCACCGTACCGCGCTCCGGACTTGGGGCTGCCTTCTTGAAGGTAAGCTCTATAGGATCTAAGGCGATGGACGGTTAGACGGAATCTGACACTTAAGAAGACGATGTTCAGTGGCGGGTTGCTATCTCTGTCACTCGCCGAAAGCAGCGCCGAGGCTGAAGCACGGTGCTGCCTTTTTTGAGAAAGGCAGCACAGTAGGAAACGTTTTTAGTCTATGATTGCTTATATAACCTACTTACGTATAGGCTGGATAACGGATGGGTGTAAAAATGTATCACCTCAACACTATGTTGACTCTGCCTTGAGGAACTCCAGGACGCAGTGGATAGCAAGATTAAGGGTGCTGGCACATCTGTCCGACGCCACGTGTTGACAGACCATCAGCTGACATCGGTTTTCATAGTAAATGTATGCACACTTATAACACGTTCATATAAACACATAAAATGTGTTAACACGTGGCGTCAGATAAATGTGCCAGCACCCTAAGGATAAAAGGCTGGTGCTCTAAAATCTAAATCTACTCGCTTTTTATTTATCCATAATGTTGAAGAAAATCACATTCATAGTAATCCGTCATCGTAAGTATTAAATTCATTTTACAATTTTGTTTGTAATCCCTAAATTTGTTATTTTTGAAAGTCACTATGTTTTGAGTGGTCACAAATCAAATTCATCTGACGCGCGCAGATACAGTGAAATAAAATACCTCAAAGTCCAAGGACTCTTGAATGATATTTGTAAAAACATTGACTGCTTAAAATGTACTTTTGTGTTGTTTAATACAAAGATATTGGTTATATCAGTAGATCTCGCAAAGATATAGGGGAAGATATAGCATAGTGCGTCTACACTTTATTTAAAACACAAACAACTTAACGCCACTCGGTGTCATGTTATAAAATCAGGAGCATTGGTTATAGTATAGTAAAAATTATCTTTGTATGTGTAATTCTATATTGGTATTTTGTGTACTGTTTATATACCTATTACTGTATATTATATTATGTTATGGTATTTTTGTGGTCTGTTGTTTTCTATGTTATATTATTTGATCTTAAAAGGCGTTAATTTAGAGAAACAAAATAATAGTTATACATATCAATTAATTAGTTAATTAACTTATATATTAAGGATAATTAGCTTCCCAAACTCATTGGTGAAACTCTGTAATTGGCTTAACAATTTAGAAGTAAGTGTAAATGTATGTTTTGTAAAAATAAGCTGTTTGAGTTTCCAAATAAATAAATAAAAAATAGTAATTTCATGTGATGTGACCCGAGAGTTGTGTCGCGAGGGAAAACCCGGAAAAGGTTAAAGGTACCAATAACTTAACTCTCCAGTTTCAGCTATAAAAATATTAAATTGTTTTTTCCACGCGGTCTGTGAGAGGAACACATCACATCATAGAAATAAGGATATAAATTGTTTGCCCAGGGTTTGTTCTACGCGGTTGGCGGCAGGAACACCTCGCCGGGGTCGTCGTACGACAGCGACTGGGTGGACGTGTACAACCCTGCTAACGAGCTGTGGCGGCCCTGCAGTCCCATGACCACTCCGAGACATAGGGTAGGTACTATGTTGCGGTCCCCTCCTGGCGAACCCCCTGCTCACCTGCATGGGATGCGTAAATGTATTTTTTTCTTGGTATAAATATATAAATTAAAAAACGGCCAAGAGCGAGTCGGACTCGCGCACCGAGGGTTCCGTACCATCATTCTGAAAAAGTTTACTATTTAGAGGCATCGTTTTATTTTTCCTGTAATCTTTTCATAAACTTTTGAGAATGTGCAAGCAGCGCTCCCTCATACAATACCCCATATGCCCTAGTAGCCTCACTTCGAATTTTTATGACCCCCTTTCATTCCCTGTTGCAAAAAATATATAAATATCGTTATTTCTCTCTTATTTGCAAAATAGTAACATTAACGGCCGATTTCAATTATATATCTTCGGTAAGAGGTAGGCCTACTATAGATCTGTTACTGGGCAACTGTTGTTATTTCCTGACATTTAGCAGAAATATCTAGGCAACAAGTCTTTAGTAAGCCTTTTTCTTACTAAGCATAGGTTATTGAAATCGGCCACTGGTGAGGAAATCGGCCGTAAAATAATTTATTAAAACATCGAAAAATGTAGATTTTACATAAGGATATCTAATAATAATTCCAGTTAAATCAAGTGTGTCACAAGGTTACAAGTTATAATGTTATTCATTAATATTGCGTTATTTTAAAAAGCACACAATGAGTAATTTGTGTACGGTGGACAAAAATTTCGACACCAGTAATCTTTAATGTCCCCACTGCTGGGGCACAGGCCTATGGGTGGATAATGAGGATGGGTCATAATAATCCACCACGCAGGCTCAATGTGGATTGGTGGGTGTTATATAACGACTGCAAACACAGCCGGGACAAACCAATGGCGTAACGTGCCTTCCGAAGCATGGAGGAACTCGAGATAATAAATGTTTGATCACCCATCCCACGACCGACATGGCGAAACTATAAAGGTTCCTTATAGTTATTTATCTTAATATAAAAATAGCATTGTGAATGCGAAAAATCTAAATTTAATAATTATAAGGGTTCCTTGTTGACTTGACTACGGCACCCTAAAAAGAAAAGCTTTTGTTTACTAAAATATAACTTTTTCAGGTAGGTGTAGCAGTTATGGATGAGTTGTTGTACGCAGTTGGCGGTTCCTCAGGATCTGAATATCACAAAACCGTCGAATGGCAAGTATTTAAGTTTTTACAACGTAAAAATGATGGGAATCTACTATACTTTTTACTTTATGAATCTTTTTTTAGAATTAGGTTTGATCGAACTATTTTTGTGATATATTACAAAAAATTTGTGCGTCCAGCGATATAGATAGTTGCCTAACTCCAACAGAGTTAAGAGAACAAGTTTTTAATGTCACGAAAGTCACATGAAAATAACTATTCTTACCTATAATACAATATTTTCTCGCTGGTAGAGGTGAAAAGTTGTATGTTGAACAAGTGACCAAATTTTTGTTCCGCCTCGTGCCTTTAAATATTTCGCTATGCTCGGTAGTCTATATTAGAAACACTCGCTATTTAATTCTAGACTACTTCGCTAGTTAGTGTTTTTCGTGATTTAAAGTCGGCACTCGCAGCACAAAGTTTGTTGGCAAAGTCACGGCCAAAGCCGGCTTGATTTGTGTGGTCAAAATTAATTAGATAGCTTTTTCAATATTTTACCTAAACAATTGATCTACTTTTACATGATAATTTTGTTACCTCTTGTCAAAATTAGACAGGAAAGTAATAAAAAAATGGTGAGAAAATAATGTATGATTTCATTTTAAATTCAGTTTGCAGCCACTTCTTATATCCCAATAATTTAGGCACGCACGCTTTCAACTTGTGCGCGAAAAAGTTGAGACAAATTTGTAAAAAATATTGATTGTACTGCTGTTATTAAAATTACCCTGTATTCGGCAGCGCTAAATAACAGCGTCAACTATTCCCGGCAAGGGAACAAAGTTTCAAACGGTGGACATTTGTCGTTAACTCGTTTCAATCTTACCGTATCTTAGCAGCACAAAAGACGATTGAATCGAATTTTTGCAATCGCTATTTTGGTTTCTTATACGAAGGTAGTCGGCGGCTGACTCGATTAGATTACGATAGATTTGTGATGTGATGATGGTAGTGATCGTTTCGTTCCGTCGTCTGCGCTCAGCTACGACCCGGAGCGCGACACGTGGTCGTGCGTGGCGAGCATGGGGTGCGCGCGGCTGGGCGTGGGCGTGGCCGTGGTGAACCGGCTGCTGTACGCCGTGGGGGGCTTCGACGGCGCGCACCGCGTCGCGTCCGTGGAGTGCTACCACCCCGAGGACGACCGCTGGGGGCCGCGCGCCAGCCTGCGGGCCGCGCGCAGCGGCGCCGGTCAGTATCACACTACAATGCGATTCATTTAACCGAAATATATCGATTTGTACCGCAAGCGCTCAGAATTTGGTCACTTCTGTTGTAAACAGTTAATTTAATTCCATTGTACACGCACACTTGTAGCGAGCCGAACTGCTACCGCACTCAAAATAACACAACCTGTTTTCATTCTTTGGGTTAACATAGTCTATCCCATTTGAATTTGGTCACATTTGCAGATGGGCCCACTTGCAATAAAAACTGGTGATAATCGATAACTTACATTTTATTTATTTATTATCAACAAGATTACGTCAGAACATTGACAAGTACATAGACAAAAAATATTGAAAATTTTAATTACAAGGTATACTTATTTAAGTTGTGTACTTATAGTTATGCTCTCTCCCAGTATATTTAGTTCCTCCTGTTTTTAGGCGTAGCAGCCCTAAACCAGTACATCTACGTGGTGGGCGGCTTCGACGGGTCGCAGCAGCTCGCGTCCGTAGAGCGCTACGACACGGAGCGCGACGCGTGGGAGCCCGTAGCGTCCATCACTAAGGCTCGATCTGCTTTGTCGCTCACCGTGCTCGACAACAAGCTCTATGCCATGGGTATGTGATACAAATTCCGTCAAAAGTAGGTCGAGTAGATAGGTGGTAGTAGAAATAGTAGTAATTGGTTAGTTTTGAATTTTAGAAATAAAAATCTTTCTGTGATAAAAGTTTGCTCCGGAACTTTCTTACTTTTACTGACTTGCGTTTATAAATGAAGATCGGTATTATATTTCTGTTACTCTATCAACTTTTTTCCTATCGGAAAAATAAGTGGCGCCGCCGCTAGTTAATGTTTCGGTTTCCATTAATAATTACGACTGCGGATTAACGTCACGTCATTTAAGTGGCGAGCATAAACTCTCTGTAGTTAAAACGGCAACATTTCCAGGCGGGTACGACGGCACCGCTTTCCTAGACATCGTGGAGGTGTACGACCCGGGCACCGATACTTGGCAGGCGGGAACTCCATTGCCGTCGGCGCGGTCGGGGCACGCGGCGGCCGTGTGCTACACGCACGTGCCGCACGACGAGCGCGCGCCGCCCGCGCCCGCGCCCCGCCTCGCCCGCCGCGCCCCCGCCCCCCCGCCCGCCCCCGCGCACCGCCCGCCCCCGCCCCGGCCCCCGCCCCCACCCGCGACAGACGACATACCGGCCGCGAACAATATTATAGGAACTATAGCACACAGCGCCGACTGCTAACGACTATACTCCCAGTAGTGGGTGAAAGTGAAGTGAAATAAAGACTTTAGTGACCGAAAATGAAAAACGTCGCTGAAATCATTCTCTGTGATCTCTAAACATTCCCTTTTCCTCCAAACGTCCGCCGTGTGATACATGCACGAGCCGCCCGCGCCCGCGCTTCTACCGGTGACCGACTCCTGCGCCGCACCCGCGAGGATGCGATATACCGGCCACAGACAACATTATAGGGACTATCGCACGTAAGGCTAACTGCTAGTGACCGACTGTAATAGGGCTATCTGTAGTTGGGAGTGTCCCAATAGGAAGTGAAAATGAAGTGAAACAGACGTGCTAAGACTTTAAAGTGACTAAGAATCACGACCCCGCTACACCATCGGAATTCGGAACTAGGTATCTAGCACAACAAGCGACTACACTACAATAGAGGTGTATTGTGAAGTGAATGAAGAAATAAAGAATAAAATAAAAGTAAAATAAGAAATAAAATAAAGTGATTAAAAATCAAGACTACACTGCTAAGTACATTATTGAAAACATTAATAACTCGGCAAACCTCTTCCCTTCAAGTGGACTTCACTTGACATTTGAAGTGACTGAAGTGATCAAAATCAAATAGTTGAAATTGGTAACTAGATTTTTTTTTATTGTGGAGTTGTCATGTCTGCATCTGTACATGACCGACATATTGTAGGACCGATTATCGGATCGCATCGGATTTATAACAATATGTTTCATTATACATTTTAATATCTCTCAAAAACACTATTCCAGTGGATGTAAATAATGTTAAATTAGTGATTTACGAACAACAATTTTAATGAAGAATGAAACCTTTTTAATATTAACTACTTATCAGTGATTAATAATTATTGGAGTTATTTATTTTTGTATTATTATTACTTTTATTCTATTTACACACATTACATTCACAAAGCGCAGTATCTGATACCTATAGATTATTATTGTAACTAATGTACATAATTTAATATTGATGTAAGGACAATAAAGACTGCTAGGGGAATATAAATAAATGTTTTATTTAGTATATTATTAAAGATTAAATATTTAATTTTAGTTAGATATAAGTAGTTTGTTTGTAATTATTATCATGATTGTAATTTTATCGCTTTTGCATGAATAAACCGCTTCATGGTAAAAAATTTTGTAGGTGAAGGTAGTTTGGTAATTTTGTTAATGCCTCGCCGGTGTCGTCGTCACTTTCGGGATGAAACTATGCGGGCAACAGATATCAGCAGTTGCACCGCGCCGGCCGCCGCCGTATTGTGAATAAACAATCGTTGTGCATTGTATCTTTTTATGTACAGTCGAGTTCATTAATATACTCATAACATGCTCAGATATTAAAGAACTCGACTGTACCAAGGACACGTGAAAACGTCGACATCGACAGGATATTATATAGCAGCTGCAAATCAGTAACTAGGCTTCGACGATTTACTTGATGCTCTCACTGGAATCGAAGTTGCATTTTTTACTAGTGTGGTTGTCTCACATTCTAGGACGCCCCTTAAATCGCGAAGGCGTGTCCAATTGTGTTATTAAGAACCTACAGAGACGACGGACGGCCTTATTGCCTGATCGCAGCTACCCATGATAGTCATCACAAAGAGTTTGACCTTATTCTCTAGGTAATAAAGACCATAGGCGTACCCAATCGAACAATTGAACAAAGTGTCTTTAAGAGCTGTTTGTAAAGAAAACACAAAAATCAATTAACAGTGTTTATATTTGTTTCGAGGTTAATATTACGTGTGCCATGTGGCTTTAGGTACCTTTAGGAAAAAGCACTAAAAAGATATCTAAAACATTTTCAACATCCTCAGTTAACATGTACTTTATATTACAATTAAACAGAACTATTACAATATAATATGTACACGGTTTATAACTATTATGTTAATAAGTTTTCAACTGACGATACACCTGCAGCCCAGAGAGAGCTGTAGCTATATCCAGTTCAAGTTAATGGTTTGTGCACTAATTATAATAATTATTACATTACGCCTAATAATACAAGTTTCGAGTGCAACCAAGATGTATTAAAAAATACATATTCGAATGTACTTTTCCTTTGAATATTCTAAATAGAAATGATATTTGGTTCTTAGTGAGTACATGTTGTTTTCGTGAAACCTACATCCATATCACTTCCGTCTCTTGCAGTACAGAACGTAGTTGTAAAGAAACAGAAGAGCAACGGAAATAAGCTATGATCTACATCCTTGTGCTTACATAAAAAGGGTCTGTTCAGTCAGAGCCATAAGGAAGATGCAGTAAACACGACGTAAATATATTTGATTTTTGAAATAATAACGCAAATGTGTAATTAAATAACGACGTATCTCTGAACAAATACTGGTACAGTCAGCCAAATTACTTCATAAAAAAGTACAACGGTCGTTTGTAATATTAAAATCGTTTGATGTTATTATAATGATAATCCAGAATGCAAACCTGATTATCAACTGAAAGTCCCAATATTCATTCAGAGAATTAAGAGCGTAAAACCGCAATTATATTTGGCCCACGCCGCGTGTCGCCACGCGAGCTGGCTAATTTTCATCAACTTGCTAGACTATGCGCCATACTGCGTGTTCCTATGCGCGTTAACACTGCCGACGCAGAGTGCGCTGACGCGTCCACAATCCCTGCCACCGACCCCATACCGATCGCGATCGAGTGGTCTGCGTTGCGTCAAGTGGCTCCACGCCACGTGGACGGGACTAATGTAATCATTCCCATATTAAATGTATGAAACCGATTCCGTCCCCACGCGATGCGACACGCGGCGTGGGGTAAATATAATTGTGGCTTTATCGTACAGTCCAGTTCAGTAATATGTATATTTATGTATAAACTTTTGTCTTTGTAATAAAACTCGGTTTAGAAATATTCTCAAAATGATTTAGTAATTTTGAATATCTTAAACTATAACAAATGTACAGTACGAAACAATTACATTATAATATAATATTAACATATAGTTTTAAAGCTCGCCACTTATGTACACAAACCAGATGGAACAAAAATTAGATGTGAAAATATAACACAAAAAAAGACAACGCGCGAAACGGTATAACGCACATTCGAGTTTCATGATTTAAGATCAATCTTCGATTTGGCACAAATCAATTAGGCTGAATCTAAATAAGACTACTGAACAATACTCGAGTCGATTGTGGAATTGTTTTATGATTATTTAAAGTTATTAGTATTTGTACTTTATGCTGTTAAAAATGTGTTACTTATCTTAGAATTCTTATGATTATGCGAAACAAACGAAGTTACGTTTACACACGAACTTATGACATTTAACAACAAATAGCACACTGTTTGTTCTCATTTATCGCTTGTGTATTTTTAAGGAACTTCCTTTTCCGTTTGCTTTAGTACAGTCGCTTACCATAAAAATATTTTCATATAAACATTTTTTGGAATACATATTAACATATAACAGTATCATATATTTCGGAAGCTAGGTAAATCATAAATGCCAATAGAAATATCACAAAAATACTAAATAAAAAATATCACGTGTCGTTTCTGACGGTACTGAAAGAGCTTTCGTATTAAAGTAATATTGAATCCTCTTGACCTACACTACTATTATTATTTTATTTTGTCTCTAGATGTAAATCGTATTCTATTAATTTTAATTACATATAAAAATACTCATTTGCAAAGACCACTAAACAAATAATGTGCCATGCTATCGTAATAAAACTCGTTTTACAAAATGTCGCCGACAACTCGTTTTTTGTACACCATGAAGTTACCTTAACGACTATGACAAAGACTGCTCCTGAGCAATAGAAAAATAAACAGACACATTTTTATTAACTATATTGACTATAAAATATACTCTTAGGCTACAATATCATAAACGTTTAAATAAAATATTCGCGACGCGAAGCCGCACAGACAACAACTATAACGCCTGTAGCACACCTCCGCCGCGAAACAGCACCAGCGAAACCGCGGTAGTTCCGCCATGAATTGTCTACTATCGACGACGGTATATCACATCGTAGCGGTTTCGCGTAATTACTTTCGCGTGTGCCAACGGTCGGAGCCGATCGGGCGGAATCGCGCGTGAAAAATCCTTCCATTTGAACAGGCTGTTCGCATTTGTTTCGCTTGTCAAAGTCATGGCAGAACCTACTGCGTAGCTTCGCGGCGGAGGTGTGCTACAGGCGTAAACAGTGTTCGGGCAGAGTCGCTCGCCGGCGCCCGCCGCGCCGTTTACACTCTAGTTCCCTTTTTTTAAAAGGCGTCGAGCGCTCTTTACTACTCCTCTTCTTCTTCTTATTTTTGTTTTGGCAATTCACTCCTCTTCAAGGGAATACTTTTGCCAATTTCGAGTGTTTGATAGATTTCAGTGATAATTGTTTCGGTATGCATTAGAATGCGAGTGCATCGCATTTCAATGCAGAAGCATTCGAATGGAGCATTTGATACCAATTATATCAAATCCGTTTACTCGGTAAGTTCTGCCGAGGTAGACACCACTACAATAAGAGTCTCAGCTTTACACGACCAAGATCGCGCCTTTTTCAATGATTCCACATATTGTCCACTATGAATCTATTTGCATATAATTAAAATAGCCACCGAACGGAACTCGACAAAATGGCGCCAAAAACTCCTTTATTTATTGTAGTAAAAAGCAACGTCGACGCCTTTTAAAAATAGGGCCCTGCAACCTTGCCATTCTAGTTCTAGTCTATTGCGCTTTTGTTTAGCTTCAACAACAAACATAACAATTTATTGTGACAAGGGCCATACAATGTATACACGCTGGCGGACGTGACTACCGAACGATCGGAAAGTATTACGCCTAGCTATTTATATTCATGTATGTATCTCACTCGCACATACACGCACACATGCACGCACACTTATCTCATTTAATTTTCTATTCATCAACAATGGAAGAGTCGTCAGAAGCCCCGTGTTTCTAAAGAACATAATTTTCATGTCAAATCATGTTTCCATTTTTTATAAACAATCGATAACTAACTGATACTTGTATTTAAAAAATAATAACGATGAAATGATCATAACGTCAATACAATATATTTTGTGGCACTAGGAAACCTCGCGGACGCCGTGACCGCAACGGTTTTGTCCTCACAGAGGAAAAATATGGACAACACAATATAATATACTCGTGAAATAAAATATAATTATTTTAAACATAATATATAAAAATAGTCTTTAAGTAAATTCGAACGGACACAAAATGCATAACTTAATGGAAGATATATTTAGGAATGCATTTCAGATTACGTATCCATATTCTAAATACGTTTATCGATATCGAACTTATAGAAAAATTGACTTAAAAATATGTATACAGTATACACAAGGTAACGACGCGAGTCGTGGCACTGAACAATAGAACTTCAATCATACATGACAACTTATCGCGTGCACCACTAACATATTTTGCTCGTTTCAAAAGGTGTGAAAGAGTCGCAAGTGGCGATTCGCCCGCTCCGCGCTCGCGTATAGATATAGGACCGAATGGCTCAGAACGTAGGGAGAAATGAACCGTTATTTTGTACAAACGAACCTACTACTTCACTAGATGGACTTTCTCCCAAAAATGTCGAGTATTGGTGGCGAACGAACTCTGTGTACGTCTCACGTTCCATTGCGTCGAATCGTTTCAGTATTCGAATAGATCGGAATTATCGCAGCTTCAACGACACTAGAAATGCACCTTTTCAGAAAACAACGATCACTTCTGTTTCGCACGAACACCGAAGCCATAGAATACTGAAACGAAGCGACGATTTTAAAAATCAACATTCGCCACGATCACTAAAGTTTTCTTCTGTCAATACATAGTCTGTAGACTCGGGTCGCGTTCGTGTGATGATCAGTGTCGTGAGCGTCGAACAGCAGAGCGAGCGTCGCTCGGCGAACGTTCAGGCGGGGGGGTGCGGGCGCGGCGTGAAGAACCGTCATTGCGGCGTGTCGCGCGCCGCGCTCCAGCGGTCGAACTCTATGCCCGAGTCCGGCGACGCGCCCACCGCCCCCGCGCCCCCCGCCCCCGCCCCCGCCGCGCCCGCGCCCCCCGCCCCGCGACCCCCGCGCGCCCCCCCGCCCCGCGCGCTGTCGGCGCCCACGCCCGAGTCCGGGGCCCGCTGCTCACGCACGCCCAGCTCCTCCAGCACCTGCGAGTGAACACGTTACACTCCTCGCCGCACCTCGTGATTGGCGCTTCGCCTCTCCGCTTATTGCAGTGTTGTCAAATTCGAGAATAAATTCGCAATGAGAATCGAGGCGATAATGCACATGTTCGAGGGAAATCTAAGAAAGTTTCATATTAACTTTTGGATCTACAAATACTACAATTGACATGAATAACACAACACACAATTAGGCATTATTTAAATTGATCAAATACTCGAATTCGACTCTACACTTAAATCCATCAAAGCGGAGGCGAAGCGTACAATGCGATTGATTTGACAATGGACGGTGGTCCGCGGCAATTTCATTTGAGAATGTATGGTGAGCCCAGATTGCCACAGATTAAAAAATACATCGTATCGTACCACAAGCACACTGAAGATGGACACATTTTATTTTTCCGAAGACCAACAGCTAAAGGGGAATGACCATTTTCTAACGACAAACATACCGTTGTAAATATTTTTGTGCCCTAGTGATTGTAATTGAATTTAGTAGCTGGAAAGGCCTTAAGCTATAATCAGTAATTAGTTTTTTTATTTATATATTACATTTTCTGTAGTGTTTTGAGGTTAGATACTAGACAATATGGAGGATGTTGACTGAGATAAGCCAAATCAATTAGCTACTCAATAAAACTGTCCTCAATCTCAGGAAACGAAAGATAGTCAAATATATCGTTAGGAATTAAAAAAGAATATAATATTATTGGATTCTATTTTGTCGAGGCACAGGACTAAATAGGTCGTTTCATTAGTGGTCATTCTCCTTTATTAGAGTAGATAGCTAACATAACAATCGAAAGCCAATTACAGGCCCTCACCGATAGAATCGTCAAACGAATCGCATCGTACTCGGGTGTCGGGTGTAGTAAGAGTGCAGACCTTACTCAGGCTGGCGGAGCGGTCGTGCAGGCCGAGGTCGCGCTCGAACGAGTGCAGCTGGCGCATGAAGTGGAAGTTGGGCGCGATGTCGGTCTTGCGGCTGCGCACGAGCTCGAACGCGTCGCGCAGGCTCAGGCGATGCCGCTGCATCAGGTACGCCAGCGTCACCGTCACCGACCGCGACACGCCCGCCACGCAGTGCACCAGCACGCCGCAGCGCGCGGACATCGCCTCCTCTGTGCAAACAGTACACACGTCACAACATACTAGTTCACTAATTATATGAAAAATATACTAATACAAGTTCAGTGGCACCCCGACATAAAAAAAAATCGGAATTTTCCAAATAATGATTTATACAATTTCACTTAAGATAGCGTAGTTTGTTAAAAACTATTGAGTATACATATTATAGTTAGGTGTAATTGTAAAATGTCACGCCGCATCGCGCCGATAGTAAGTTAGTATTCTTTGACGCTGACATCGTCTCCTCTGCAGACATACATTAGATGTTAAGCTCGATAGTTATCAGGAATCATATCTATACCTACAATTCCGATAAAAAATCTGTAGTTTATTTAGAATCTATTCACCATTATATTAGTTAGCTGTAGTTATACTAGAAGGTATAAAATATAGTAAGCTGTAGTTATTGAATTTATTCACTTAGAACATCTAAATTTTAGATACGACACCTACAGGCCAATCAAAAAGATAACGAAATTATTCCTCTTAAATCTTATTATCTGACTGGACACATAAGGATTTTTAGCATTCAAAACAATGTTTGCTTTGTGTCCAAGCGCTCGACTAACAATGTTTGCTCACAAGATGAAGATACATTTCCAAAGCATACTGATTACTGACCAATGAACCGTATAGCCTGCGGGAAGTGCACAGCTAGGTTCTGGCTCCAGTGGTCGGCGATGGGGATCTTCAGGTAGTTGATGCCGCAGCCCTCCGCCTCGAACGTGTTCGGCAAGTCCGGCGTCACGTTCAACACGTACTGGAAATAAACACACATGGGTTAAATACTTTTTCAATAATTTAACAAAAATAAAAATTTACACTGCTTGTATTAGTAATGTTGTTTACCCACCCATGAGTAATGGCTATGTCCATGCCTTTTGATGAATTCTATTAGGAGCGAAATACTTAAAAACTACGCGACAAATGCGCCGACATAATCGTTAGCAAAACAAATAAGTTAGCTTAATATTAACTTATTTATTTTGTACATACTCAATGACTAAATTCTACGTGATGATATCATTAAGATTGTAATGCACGAATTACATCATATGTTATGAAAAGCTTTTAAAAGTAAAGAAAATCGTCTCTCCATAATTTATTGTAACGTTCACAGTTTACGTTTGCTTCAATTTATTTCTGAGTGTAACTAAGATCTACTTTCCTCAGCGTATATTTTCGTTAAACAATTTATTATAAATTCTTGGTAATGATGCAGGATAGGTTCGTTGTAATCCAGACAGCGGGTCGCGCGCAGAATTCTCGGAACTCACGTCACATCGACTTACGTGATTCATTTTCTTAGTATCTCTGGTTGTACAGTCAGCTACAATGTCGCAACTATATTTTATAACTACAACAAAGGCATTAGAAGTGGCAATAATTTCGAAGTATGCAACCAGAAGATGAATCACTAATTCCTTAAGTCTATACCATATTCATCTATTAATCATTGACTCCTTTAAATAAGTTAATATGATTTTTCGTGACGATGTCATTTGCATTCTACATGTCAAAGTGGTGGTAGATATTTATGGTAAACAAATGACAAAATATTTCGCGTCTTTTTGTCGCAGTCTTCGCTGTTGGTAGAGTTGCCCGGGTGGTGATAAAAGAGGATAACAGTCAGTTTTACGGTACATGAACGTGCGACACGTGGCATTCCATCAAGGCATCAGGAATATGTCTTACCTTGATGTTGTGCCTAGCGAGCGCGTCGCAGTCCTCGCTGTTGGTGGAGTTGCCCAGGTAGAGGTTGGGCAGAATCTCGATGGGGAACTCCTGCGGGACGTGCGCGTGCGACTCGTCGCATTCCGACGACGAGCCCGATGACAGCGCTTCTTCGCAACCAGAACCGGAGATGCGGAGCGACCTGCCGAACAAAACCAATACAAAATTGAATAATAGAAAAACAATACGTAAATATAAAGTCGTCGCTTTACTTATTTACAAGGAAAGTAGGTATATTGAGTTTCTAATCCTTTATGCTCAAACTTACGTTTATTTACTGTAAAAAAAACTATTTTGAAAGTAAAAACATAAAAAGATAATATTGATACTGTTGTTATTTCTTGACTAAAGTTGCAATTTAGAAACTTTACAGATTTGATAAAAGTGGAATACTTCCGCGGCGCTGTTTACAGCTCTCGTGATAAAAAAAATGTAATGATAAAGGCGATATCGTGATTGTAAAATTGATTCTTGTCCCATGCCGCCCACTCCTCGTTGGAGAAATGTATACAAAAATCACCTCGTTTGAAGAAATAATTTCTACAAATTCCACTATATTTTACCAAGAGTAAATAATCATAATAATATAGTCAAGCAGTTGGACAATTCATAAAACTTCTGAAAGTGAGACTTTTAAGTGTAAATGTATAAAAAAAATGTTTCAATGGCTGTTTGACTATGTTTAGAATTTTTATGCAATGCAAATAAGGAAATATTGTCATTTATTCATATTGCTGTTGTGGGTTTTTAGTTTTTTTTTAAACGGACATCCGGACACCGGAAGGACATAAAAACTATTTTTGCCCAAGCTAACCCGGATAATTATCTTCATATTTCAAATTCTTTATTTTAACATCGTAGACAAATATTAAGTCTACTACTATCGGTAGAATTTGCCTTAAAATAATAACAAAGGCATTCTTGTATGTACTATATTTACATTACCTATCTGTGATGTCAGTATTTTCAAAATTTCTTGATAACTGTATTTTTAAATAACACCTACAATAGAACTTATTATTGTTAATTGTTTGTTTGATCATATTTATTCGCAGTTAATTTAAGTAATGATGGATGTTTACGAAAACAGTGACATCTGTTTCAACAGCTTTGAAAGTGTTATTCTATGTTTGCAACAATATCCATCGCACATTAGTGAAAGAAAAGAAAGAATCTATTTTGTAAATATTACCATTATAATAGTAAAGACAGATACATATTTTACTTTTTTTTTAATATTTTTAGCACTGATATCTTTCCTTTTTATATTCCTTTTTTTTTTAAATATTTTAAAATACAAGAGTGGATTTCCCATTTGAAAAATTTACGCGGCACGGATGAAATCGGTAGTGTAAAACGTTGCTTTACAGTTCTTATATTTTTTTCTATGTAGAAGAGGTCGTTGCCTATAAGAGGCAATAAATATTGTTTTATTTGGATTGCAGTTAGTTAGGAAAAAATAATAGTAAAGCCCCGATTTTATCATTTCGGTAGCTGTCCAGAACACTTTTTTCAGTGTAATTTCCCTCGTACAACAAAAACTATTAATTATTTGGATGTGTGGTTACTTTTATTTTAATCTTGAATAGTGAGGGTATTATCACAAAGTAATTTTATAATTATATCTACCCAGTTTAATAACTGGTATGAGTAAACGCATGTGTCCCAGAAAGTCTATTCATTTCGGTGACCTAAAGTTTATAAGGCATATTTTTGCATAGAACAACTCTAGCTCCCCATTCATACGCTTAAAACTTGCGTACCAGTGCCGCTTGTGTGCTTGTTGTGGAAGAAAGTGCGCAGCTGGCCTGCGGTTCCTGCCAAAAAAATAAGTATTGCTGTTCGGTGGTCATGGGACAACTTTGTTTTCATTTCCGTTTATGGGTATGACTCGTCTTCCAAAGAGCTAGTATATTTAATTGATTGTTCGTAAGTACGCTATTTCTACTACGTTTGTTTGAGTAGTATTCATAACAATCTATATTAAATAGTTTTCTTTTAATTCCAATTTTTGTCCTTGTTTTTAATTTCGGTGTCTTCATTTCGGTTGATTCGGTGGCCTAAACTGTCAACTGAAATGATAAAAAACTAACCGAAATGATAAAAAAAATCATTTCGGTGAGTGATGAGAATTTCGGTGCATAATTGTTTCATGTCAGTGGATTGTTTTATCATTTCGGCTTATTATTATTTCATTTCGGTGAAAATCCAGGCCAGCAGGTGATATTTCAAAATCTTCAAGTGTATTTTTTAATGTGTTTCTAAGGCATGTACTTTAAGCGATACTAACTTCGACCTTTTATTTGTAACCACTACTTGATTGAAAGGGAATTATATGTTTCTTTTTATAAAAAACTGGCCAGTGACCTACATAGTCCGACATACTGTAGTGGTTTTGACCATTTAAGTTATGGAATATAGTCCATCTGCGTCTAGGGTTGCATTGCCGTTTTCCATAACTAGAAATAAAAACGCAAAATTTCTCAGATATACGATGGTTTTCAGACTTTATAATAATTTTACGTGGTCGTATCTTCTCTTTTTAGTCAGTAAACTTGGCAGGGTGGTCGTGGTCGTCATAATCCTTCAGCGGAAGTAAATAAATAAATAAATAAATATTAATAAATAAATATTTGTCAACATCACATACATTGCTCCGATTCCAAAGTAAGTATCTAAAGCACTTGTGTTATGGAAATCAGAGACAACGGTGGTATCACAAACACCCAGACCTGAGCCAATATAGAAAAGTTCGTTTTCTAAATTGACCCAACCGGGGATCGAACCCGGGACCTCAGAGATGGCGACACCTTGAAAGCCGGTGTACAAAGCCACTCGACCACGGAGGTCGTCAAAGTGGAAGTGACCTGCATTACTATTCATCGGCATTCTTCGCTAGTGGCTGCCTTCTTTATGCATACGTGCAAGCGGTCATCCACGGCTGCTCTGACTTCGTCCGTCCACCTCATTGGCAATTTACCACTTGGCTTGACCTAACCCTGCACCGCGACTCGTTCGATAGATGCACCACCTCGCCGGGATACGTCGTGTCGTTGCTACCTGTGGCTGTGGCTTTTCCGTTCTTCAAATGTTTGAAGATGTGTGTTACGATCTTGTCTGCATGCTGGTTGGGATGTGCCTAGACTAGACACGACAGACCGATAGACTAAACAGTTTAGTTCTCAAAAGGCTCCCAAACCCTTCATTATCTGTCTATCCTCAATCAGTGCTAAAGTAGTGTCGCTCATCTAGTGTTGCCGTTTGATGGTATCCGCGAGTGGTTCAGACTTTTGACTGTTCCTTACCATAATTTTGGCTTGGCCCCAAAGTTGATTGGCCCCAAAGCAATGCTTATTACGGGGAATGTAACATAAAAACAGTATTTAAATAATAACGTGCGTTATTGAGAAGTAATTTTGCAAGAACATTCAATATTAGGAATGAGTATGTGAGAAGAAATTTGGAAGTACCTTTTCTACCTATATAAAGGTACAGAAATTGAAAGGGAACCGTGTGGCGTAGCTTAGAAGGGACGAAATGCAAATACTAAATGTTGTTGGATGGAGAGGAAGAAGAGCGCAAATTGATGGATTGGTTGTATGACCGACTGACGGGTGACAAGAAAAAAATTGAAGAGGAGGACGTAAGTGCGCCGGCCCCAAATAAGTTGGAAGGAAAGGGAGATGATTCAACTATCGTTACCGAAGTGGTCTTTTTCTAAGAATATAAGCATTGAGAGTAAATGCAAATGCTAAGCATGTTGAAAGGATCGAAATGATCCAGCTAAAAGCACAGAAAAAAGTTTGTTTACAACAAGTTGTACCTACACGTATTTAATCCATGAGGGTGGTGATGGAAAAGCAAGCTCCCGAGCCCAACAAGATAATCCAATAAGTACCCAAGCTTGTTCATTAAACGAACTAATGCGATTAGTATCAGCGTGCCACAGATCAGCGGCCATTGTAAAATCCGTGTTAATTACTAACATGCTGTATTTAGACTTCAATACTTCTTTAAGAGAGTGTAGAATGAGAACTAAATAACCTTTTAAATAATAATTTTTAAAATGGCAAGTTTTTAACCAGGTTTAAGTTAAGTTAAAGTATAAAAATTAAGAATATCCATCCCATCCACGAATTTCAATTCCGACGTTTCATTCAGCTAACATTATCTGTATTTTATTAACCTTTTTATTTTCCAGTATATCGGAACTAATGTTTGCGAAGAATTTTGTCACGTTAATTACTTTACGATGAATTATGTTTCGTTTAGCCATAACCATACCATGTAGTATTAAATATTATGTGCCTATACTTTGATTTTAACAACCACATCTCCTGGATCGATCGACCGCGGCGGGCGGCGGTGCTGTAAAATTAAGACTAGCAAAAAACTCTTTACAACGGTTGTCCTTGTTACGTAACCTGTAGGTATACATACAAACATATCTAAACATCTTGTTTGTCTTATATGGTGTATTATTATAATATAACGCGGTACTGAGTCGCATATTCATCGGTCCCGCAGCCGCGTTCCGCTCCGCTGAGCCTTCCCACTCATGATTTATTGCCGTCCTTGTCGTCACGGTTATGGTTCCATTCAGCATAGTGCTAAACAAGTGTTGGAAATTGCTTTATTTGAAACTATAGCTTATTGTTATGTTATGTATATTACGAAGTAGGTTCACAAAATTAGAGGGAAACTTGTGAAAACTAGCTTGTACTGCTTTTACGTTGCGTAATGCCTATCTATTCGATCGAACTTACTTGTTTAATAAGTCGTTGAATATATGATACCATTAAATTCATAATTTTAAAGTTATTAAATATAGGAAATAATTGTAAAATGGTAATTGTAATTCTCAAACTTAGGGCTCAAGTTACTAATGAGGGCGTAATAATGACAAAAAGAAAACAGTTGACGCAACATAATGAAATTTTATTTACAGTAATTAGGTTTTATAAGTCTTTGTCAGCCTGGGTCGTTCATGGCTGAACTAAAGGGCTGGCGGGTTTTCAGGTTTGCGGCTCAATGCCGGAGCCCGGACGGAGGCGATCGATCGCGGCTGCTCAATGGGACGGGAGGGGCGCCCCATTCACCTGCCCCCGCCTCAATGGCCGCCCACGCCGAGTCCTTACTCACTTTACGCCACCCTTCGCCCGTCGGCCCTCGCCAACGCATCTCTTCCCACGCGACACTTTTCCAGATTCGCCCTCTCAATCGTCTCGCCGTCATTCAACTTGGTGTTTTGAAAGCCATCAAATTAAGAACGCTTCTGTCAAATCCCCAGCATGTTGGAAACTGTTTGCCCACTGCCCACAGCGCTGAGAAGCTGACTCCACTTCATCAAGCGTCGCAACTGCACCACTTTGTGACTTTCCGACTTTATTGTCTGAATTACCTATAGCGATGTTGATAGGTTTGTAAATATTGATACAGTTAAATGCTGTGATATATTATGATTGAACGTAACGAATATCTCAAATCAATCGAATTGGTACAGCCACGTGATGAAGAATAACATTATTACTTAGTAAGCTTTAACTTTTGCCTATACTATACTGCAAATGTCTAAAACAAAAGAACCATATTATACCACTCTTACAAAGTAGTATAGGTACTAAAACTAAATTATTATGGCAGTTTACAATGAAACATTTGTAGGTTTAGCTCTAGCCTTATCCTGTGTGGGCCCAAATTGGCTCAAAACATGAACAAAAAGCTAGTTTCGCTCGCAGATTAGACGAAAACTATGAATTGTTTTGTGATGACAATAATTGAGTTTATTAGCCTTTGTATGTGACGATCAAGAAATTTAACTGAAGAGATACGATTCGAACTCGATTTCTTAAAATAATAACTTCTATTACCTGTGCCTTTGGCTAAAAATCTTATATCAATTAGCTTTTATATTTAATCTTTCATCAGTGTAACAAAAGTCTACAAAAATAGTTTCTTTGGAAAACTTATAAACCTAGTCATCTCTACAATAGACGTAAGTTTGCAACTAATTAGATCAATGTCAGCGAGTGGTCATTTAGATAATTATTTACTCGGCAGGGAGTGGGCGGACGCAGGTACTATGCGGCGTGCGACGCGGTGCGCAGCGCGGCGGCGGGCGGCGGCGGCGGGGCGACGGCGTGGGCCGCGTCGCGCGTGGGCGCCCATCCGTCGCGCGCGGCCATTCAGGGAGCTCGCCCACGTAAAACGCCATCCATACCCATCTGATAATGCCATCAGGCACTATTTATTTAGTTCGATTTTACATGTGGATGAGTTCATTCCGTTACGCAAGGTTCGATCGCACACATGTCGCCGTATCGGTTCATTGTCACCGCTCTACGTGATGCCGTCATTCATAAGAATATCGCTAGAATAATGAGAGTAGAGTGGTAGAGTGACGACTTACGCTACGAGTAAATGCATTGTATGACATCGGCTTTGTGCGAATCCAACTGATATTTGTATGGCGACTACAGCTGGCGACTAGGGCGACCGGCCGCCGGAAACCGTGACACATTCGCTCGCGTTATTAATGAACGACCACTATGTATAGCCGTTGCCTCTTCGGCAGCGCGGCCGGCTTGTGAAGACCTCCGAGAACGTTTGACAGAGGACAGTACAAAGGGTCTGAGTCCGGCGGACAAACGGCGCGGTGCGTGTGGGCGTACGAGTGCGTGCGTGCGGTGCGCCCGCGCACAGGAATGCAGGCCGACCCACCCGCTGCCAATGACCGCCAGGGACGGTTTTTTAATGCCTGACTCGTTATAGTTCCCATCCTGGTAGGACATTTAACGACCAGAGCCGTATGAACAAAGGAACGTTTATACCCGTGGCTTGCCTTTTGATGGGTCTGTTTCAACTTCGTAACGAGCTTTACAACGATGTTATAGTATTTTAGCAACTGTGTCGAGGTCGAGTCGGTCGTACAAACTTCTACACGTGTATATTATTATGCGATAATATTACCTACCGGCGGTCTATTTTCAGCCCGCGTCGGCAAGTCTCACTTAACATCTCAGTTACATGTTACATGCCAAGGACTCGCTTGATGGTTTGAGTTAATTAAGTTCTACACGGTTAGTTAGGTACTTAACATTAAATTAAAATAACAGTGAAGTAAACGCTTAATTATGGTGATATTGTTCTCCCATGATGACGGAATAGTTGTCGCCTGATTTACATATTTTATTTATCTATCGGGTCGATTTAGTATCATACATAATACCTAATTGTACATGTACATACAATGCGATTAAATTGACAACAGACAGTGATCCGCTGCAACTACACTCGAGAATGTTTGGCAAAGAGAAAATTTTACAGATTAAAATACGTCGTTTTACGCATAGCTTGAGGATTCGTGTATTATTAATAATTCTGTGCCTGTATACTCCACAGCGGACGAATGTTAACTTTTTAGATTTTTCATAATTATTGTTTCACAAATAAGGTAGTACTTACCAGTTAACTTGTACTATTATGTATTGTGTGCTATGTCAGTGATTAATAATTAATATTATAATTGACGTTAAATTATTAAAACTTGAACAACTTCATTCATCATTGCTGCAAGATTGTCACATTTTTTAATACGTTTTAGGTTGCTTTTTCGTTTATATGTTTGTTTTTTATTTACTTTTAACACGTTTTTATTAGATTGCTTTGTTGTTTGTTTGTTTGTTTATTTGTTTGTCCACAAATTTTGCAAACGATTTTTTCTAGTTTCCCCGTTCTGAGCTAGACTTAAACTTTGATCATAGATCAGAACTGGTGAACAATGCAATATTATGATGTCATTGATCTGATCCGATGATGATGCTGGAAGGACACAGGAACCATGCATGCAACCCCATCGAGTTTGAGCTTGTTTGATTCGTCTTGACAAGTATTGAAGAGAAGAATATTGATGTTGCTCTTGTTCAAGAAATCCATAGAAAATAAGCACTGGAAAGCCTTTTTATCATATTATTGATTCGATTTTATCCATGGTTAAAAATAAATATTGTGTAGATTTTTTGACGCATTTATTACTATCGATTTGTTGAGAAAAAAAAAGATAAGTCTAAGTTTGTCACGCTTGTCGTTCGGCCGTGACCGTGATCACCTACAATTTGTGAATGAGCGCACGCGAGCGAGTGACGTCAGATGTATGACGTCACTCGTCCGTGATCCGGGGCGCTGACACCACCAGGATCTTCAATCACCACGCTTACATCACTCTCAATCAGTCAGATTCAGAAACCACACGACCAATTTAAAAAAATCATTCATAACCATAACAACTCCGAAAACTAGACGCCAAGTCAACTATCGACTGTTCTGGGTTGGTAACGGCCCGTATAGTATGAAGAAGTATACTTCAATAAGAAATCCTTAACTACTTTACCACAGAGTGACTGGGATTTACCCTAATTGTTGGATTGACACACTACTGGCGGAGGCAACAGATTCCATTTGACAAACACGCAAGAAACTATCAAGAGGCAATAAATTCAAATTTTTTACGATAAAAGAAGAGAAAATCTTTTTTACCTGCTCGTTTATGCAAAAAAAATTATTTCTAAGGATATTTATTTAAAGCATTTTTTTATGTGTACATAATTATATCTGCAACTTGGCGATCTGTGTTAACACAATAAGCCAATCAGTTGGTATAAAATTCCAATTATGTCAATATTAAGAAATATTTGATGTCAGACATTCGTTCTATTACGGATCACATTGATGAAAACAAATGCCGATTAACTATGAGTTTAAATATATTATGACGTAACGAAAATAAAATAAACGAAATGCCGTGAACTGAACGTTACAGGCTCAAAAAGTAGCGTGACGGACTTCAGTTCGCGGAGCCAAGTATAGTTCGACCCCGTATTAACAATAACAAGCGCCTTTGATAAACATCACTGACCTTTCAGTATTTTCTTTTGTGAAATTATTTCTATAAATACTTCGAGATTGTTAAAATACCACCCAGCCAAAATCATGAGAAATGTCAGCCAGTTAGTTTAATCTTGGTACTTAAATAGGTAATGTGAATTTAATTAAAAACCAGTTGGGTTTAGGGATTTCAATTAATTACCTGTCGCTTCCTAGTAGTTAATATTGTTTTAAAATTGAATTGAATAATAAAATTATTGTTCTTGTTAATGTAACGGGTTGGGGGGGGGGGGGGGGGTCCGCAGCAACTGTGTTACATTTTCAATATTTTATTAACATTATTATTTGTTTACATCATACACAATATTATAAGTCGTTTTTGTTCCTTAATTAATTTTATTTCTCCTTCATCATCTGCCTGATCTTATCCCAATTAATTTAGGATCGGCGCAGTATGTCCTTCTCTTCGATCCTTTCCTGGCATCTACCCGTCCCCTGCAGCTCCTGATGAACTCGTTCACATTCATATTATCGTTCCGCAGACAATTCATTCATCTTTTAACTTCATCTTTACTTTTGCTTCCATAATGTAAATTATAATATTTATACTTAGCATTAAGCTCGGGAAATCTGTTTTGCCAGTTCCACAGCTATACAAAGAGTTCACGATTCAAAGAATCACCCAAGCGGTGGCGTTTATTCTACGAAATCCAACCACAATAGGTAAAATGTAACTTTTCCAGGAACTTTCAAATGGCAAAAGTTCATTTCACGGGACAGAGGTTGCGATCAAGTCGGCTAAATAAAACCTACAGCTAGAAGCGAACAACACTCGAAATCGCAAATGCACGCTCGAGGGGCTGAGCCGCGTTTCCATTTATGGGATTCATGTTAAAAATAGAAATTGTTGATTGATGTAATGGTAGCAGGGCCGAGCCAGCCCCGGCCCCCGCGGGCGTAGGCGGCGGCGCGGCGGTAGGTACGTACGTATGTATGTACATACTCGTACATTTGCACCATAAATTTGAACAACGTTGCTATTTATAATACGAACACGTTCACGTGAAAGGGAACCATGGCACGAGGTACGTGGGCGAACACTTTGTTCCAAAGCGAAACAAGAATAATTTGCAACACAGCCTTATTATGAGAGTCGACAGTTGAATTCAGAAAATGATATTTATATTAGCGGCCGCCCGCGACTTCGTTTGCGTGGACAGGTATTTCTCTATCCCTCAAGAACAGTACTTTTTTCGGGATGAAAGGTATCGTATGTTCTTCTCTATACTCCTGACACCGTGCATGCAAAATTTCGTGATAACCGGTTAAGCAGTTCAGACGTGAAGGCGTAACAAACAAACAAATATACTTTTGCATTTTTAATATTAAGAAAGGAAGTAAGGATGTAACCAACGAATGGAGCCTTAGATAAAACCGTAGTATAGAATGGATTACTTTACGGGTACCGTGGAGTGGAGATATTAAAATAATAAAATTGATCAGACGTGCTGACAAAGATTTTTTATATTCTTGACCTTTGTAGCCATATCCTAGATTGTTATTCGACCTAAAAATCAAACTAGAGTAGAGTGAGTATTTTGATGTAAAGTTTGCTTCGCCTTTGGTTATACGTACTTTTATTTTTTGTGAAATCATGTCTAGTCAAATATGAAATAAAAATAATTCTTATTTGGAGCTTATACACCGTAAAATATCGAAGTGTGACATTTTAAACTTCAACGAACGACGTAAAGAGAACTCAATTGCGAAATGCAAAAACTTTCAGTTTCATTGATTAAAGTGTTTGTGTGCGATAGAGCCTAGAGGTGGCTTCATTATCATTTGGTGTGCGGCGGCGGCGGCGGCGGTAGCGCAGTGCGCAGGCGCGGCGCTCGCATGAATGGATGCTCCATTCACAGCTCCGACGCACCGTACACCAGCGACGCCTCACGCCGTTCACCGGTATGATGAATGAGTTTGTTAACCAAGGCCTTACTGCAATCGAACTTGCGCTGCGAGTCAGTTTGCTCAATCCCCGCCATTGCACACCTCGTCACAATAGTTCAATAGCCTCTGAATTCTTTCAACTTGTGAAGGAAAGTAGAATTTCGCTACTGTTACATCAGGTTATGACGCGAATCTTTTTTATGATATTCTATTCATGCAAAACGCCATTTCATTGAGAGAAGTGAATAATTATCTACTTTAATTAACCACAACATACAGCATTTGACTCAAAAATAGATCCGCGCATAGTGAATAAAAATCAAGACCGTCCTGGAATAATATTGAAAAATTTACACCCATCCAAGATTTTCTTTCGTGTTTTAACTGACTGCACCAAGAATATCCAACTTATGAAACAATCCATCAATATAAAAAAACAAATTAACAGGCAACACGCTATTTGCGATGCTGCCGTGTCTAGATGTTACGTATGCATTGTTCACCGTGGGAACAGGCAAACCCACCGAGCTGAGACTCGTTTATATGGAAGAAGTCATCCTGTCGGCTGAACTACATAAAAACAAGAACCAAGACATACACAATGAGTTTTACTTAAACATATTTTCCACACGATAAATGTGGCTGGTTATTTCACGACGGCCTGCACATTGTTCTTGTCGGATACTTGCTAACTGGATGAGTAACAATCAGCGTTAGCACCAGTAATTACATTCGTATAATACTGAGAACCCACTTTTTATTCCGAAAACTATTTGCTCGTATTGCTCAGGCGCTGATCAAAGGAAAACAAACCTTTTCAAGTATTTTTCCAGTTAGACACAGGCCGTTCCTGCGTGGAAAGTCAATGATTTATTGGACACAACAACACAATAATTCATTATTTAAATGTCACGGTGTTATCGCTACGACGGCATCGATTTATTTACGGTGGAAGGTAGCTTCTGAGAACTAGCCTCAATGAATCACTACTTCCGTACGACCGTAATATTATTCTAAAAAAATGTTTAACATCCTCAAGAGCATCGTTCAAAGATCCAATGCGGATGTACTTAATTGAATTTCTGCGTGTCATTAATGAGTTTTTGTAGTAACAACAATGTTCCCATGGCATAAATACTTCCGAATCGATAGTTAATTGAAAGATTTGTAGAAACGATGTGTTTTCTCATGGTTTAGGTTCGAGTTAATGGATAAAGTGGCACCGAGAAAGCCGGTATCGGTATCTGGTCGTATATACCGGAATGGCTGGGTTGCCACTTTTCCGTCGCAATTATTGCGGGAAACGTCGCAGGCAAGGCGCATGAGATCGGATTCTCACGCGTGCTGGAAGTTTCCTCATTCGCTCAATCAACACGAGCGGATTTCATTTAATAACTCGTATTAATGAACCAATGCGACTATTAATAAGAAATATCTCTAATTAATTAGATCACCGGTAGGAAATAATGTTTATTTTTTATTGGAATTTTAAAAGTAGTAACTTATTGAATACATCCGAAGCAGTGAACGTAAAATCTTGACCACAGAAACCAAAACTTGCATCTACATTCGCTTTCATTGTTCCTATGTCAGATTTACGTCAGTTTTAGAAGATTAGAAAAATACATTTGTTTTCCACAAGATGGTGAGGTTTAATTTTTTTGGTCAGGCTTTAATTACCAAGACGCTAATGTTTGTGTCGAGTAGACATATTGTTATGCAAATATATAAGTAGCCGAATAACCTTAGTTTTTAGTTTAAGATGACATCACAGTCTACCTACACTAAAATTGATAGTAATCTATTTATCGCAATATCTCAAAATCGATTAGTTTAAAAACCATTCAAATAATGTTGAGCTATTGTTTAGGTTCTCGTTCAAGGGTTATAAATTAATAATAATAATAAATACACAAAAACTCAGTATGAAAATATATGACGTACCGTAGGCCCATAAGGGGTAGATGCGGTACATGCTGCGCGCCGGCCTCGCTGCACCACTCGGGGTATGACCGGTGAAACTCCGCGAAGTCACCTGCAGGCAAAGCGCATGGTTAAATATCAGTAAAGATCGCAAGGTAAAAAATTGACTTATTATAGTGACGTAGCTAGGGTAAGAATAAGAATGTAACCACATAATATAGAATCGCAACATATTTTATATATTTTAGGCTAGGATCCTTTGCGGGGGTACACAGAACTCACGTTTAGGAACGCAGTGACTATGGGGTTGAGGACAAACAAACATTCATTTTTATTATAAAGAAGATAGAGCCCTTCAAGCTTCGTAGCCGAAAATAGCAGTAGACAGACGCTGATCCCGGTATGCTTAGTTGTTTTCTCCACTCGACTTTTTCGACCTTGATTCACCTCAACAACAAAGACTGATATACATAGTTGTCAAAAATTCAACTTACAGATTTTTCTCAGTCGAGTCAAGTGTAAATGGAATAAATAACTAACTGTCAAACTCAAGGTACGTTTCGACGAACCTAGAGCCTTCCTCAGCTTCTATTATATTTATAATTATTATATTATAAATGAACATACCACTTGGTCATGCCTTTTAATTACTTGTGTGGTATTTTTAAGGTAAAATTCGTGCTTTTGAATACCTGTCGCTACTCGCCCTGTCATGTCATGTCTCATCTCAGCCGAGGTGCCCTCCTCATAGCCCGAGTTAATAAATAAGCATACTATTATCAAGGATGCTTCAAGGAAGAGACCTCAAGAAATGGTCGAGTCGAGGAGCTTTTGAAGGAAACAACTAATAATCTGTGACCAGGGTGAGAATCGGTTTTGGTTAGGTAGTTAAAATACCACACAAAGATCGCTTCCCAATTCATTCTTTTTCAAATAAGCACTTAATCGTGATTGTAAATAGAGTACTTATATCTATTTGTCGGTTGTTTCCAGTGTAAAATTCTGATGGAAATAAATATACGGATTTTTGAATTGTGTAAATAAATAAAATAATTAAGCACTTAGTAAACACACAAACAAAATTAAGATAAATAAGAAGAAAAAAATAATAATTTAATTTATTTATCTTTTCAATAAAAAGGAGTACGATAAACAAAATATTGAAATTAGGTATCTATCTACGAACCAATAAGGATTTGAGATATCAACAATCTAGATAATTCTCATAATTTAATCGGTTTTAAATATGTACCATAAAATTAGATATCAACACGAGTACTTTGAGAACATAAACGTAACCTTCAGATTACGATCGCAAATAATTGACAATAGTATTAAACATTATGTTTACAATGTTTAATATTAAAGGTAGTGTCATAGCATAGATATTGTAGTACTGGTCGGCGCGCGTACGAGCCCAATGAGGGAAAACCGCAAATCGATGTACAGGATAGCCGTTTGACACCCGTACACTTGAGATCAAAACAATTGTTTTGAGCCGCAGTTCTTAAAAAAAATCCCTTAGGAGAGAGGAGTGAATGACGTCATCTTTTTTGTAAATACTTTTTGTAGCCTTTCGTCTGTGATACAAAATGAAGGGTATTTCTGAGACGATTCTAAAATATATCACATCATATCATATTAATCGTCTCAGAAAACCCTTTCATTTGGTATCACACATAGGTTTAAGATTTTTTTTGTAATACAAAAAAAGATGATATCATAACTACTCTCCTAAGGGAGTCTTTTTAAGAACTGCGGCTCAAAACATTATTTTGACCTCAAGTATATGTTTGCCAATAAACAGGTATCCTGTACATCGATTTGCGGTATTTTTTTACGTACGACTAGCACTTATATCTGCTTTATTGACCGAGCGAACGCGAACGTCTCCGTTTCAGCTTGGGAAAAAATGCTGTCGTATGTCTGTCCGGCTGTCCGTTTATTCTCCTCTACAGGTCGCATCTAAACCAATTCTCGTGAAATTTTGTGAGCCGGTTTGGTAATTATAGGTTTTTTGTGTTGATTCAGTTTTTCAAAAAAAAAAATTTCAGGAATTTCGAGAAATGATCAAAAATGTCACAATCGCGAGGTCTACAGCTCAGAGCCACCAGTGATATATGGGCTCTCTAAACTTTTCCGCGCGGGAAAGAGTGCGTGTGTAGGCGTTGCATGGAAGGGATGGTGGTTGGTGAAAAGGAAGGCTTTCTGGCAAGACTCTTGAGAACGCGCGACAGTGACTGTGTAAAGCTGACTATTCGCCGACAAGTGCGCCGATGTCTTCCTCGGTATATCCACACAATAGACGATAGTACTTATTCCCTCTGCAAGAGTGCTCGCCGGTATTCGTCTATATTTGGCCAATACAGACGATGAGTAAACTACAAACGTTCGTTAATCGATCAAACTTGCATAGCATAAGGGATCTTTCGCACTAACGTTCAATCGCACTTTCGTAGTGCAATTTTAAGTTACCACCGGCGCGGTATTCGCATAGGTATGCGCCACTAAGTTGCAATTATAAGCAGCCCGCTAACTATTGACGCATACTAGCGCTCAATAACAAGAAGTTTCATTCATTGTTTCGACCTCATTCATATTCTTCATTCACGCGTGCTGTTTGAAAGTCACATTGAGCCGACAGGACGGACGGCACGAGGATTTTATCAGATAGGAAGCCAGATATGATATGTAATTGCTAACAACTGAACTTCAAACAAACACTTATTTAATTGGATTTATTTCTTCTGCATGTAGATACATCAATTGAATTGGCAGTTAGGTAACTTTTTCAATACAGAATGATTTTGAAAAGTTTGCTAAGGAAACGAAAAATTTTAATTGTGTGGGTACAAGTAGGACAAGCGATTGCAGAAATGCTTATTGGGAACCTGTTGGCATTCATTTGATTAATTGATCAATGGATTAATCAATTAGCTATCAAAGAGACGCAAGTATTTATAAACTTATTGTATCAAGTTTTGGGACTGCCCGAAAAATGCGAGAAAGGAAAAAAATCGTTAAATTACTTAATTTTGGACCTTATTCCTTATTTATGTCACGAAGCGGAATTAACGTCGGCTGATTATCGTGGTTCGGTTTTCGGAACAGGTACTATGATTCAATCTGAGGCATAATCATAATTATTTTTTTTGAAATCCTAATTAAATGTGGCTATATGAATGCATTTAGTGCAAATGTCCTTTTAAACCCTGCTCGTATAATGAACTTGAAAGGCAAACAAAATATGGACAGAAGTCTGATAATAAACAATTTTTATTTTATTTTATTTATTTATTAAAGGCCACAAATGACAAAAGCAATTGGAAGAATAGAGGAAAACATTAAAAAGGATTCAGCGAACTGGAAATTCAATCTAGTATATAAAAATTAAGGGTGACTGAACCATCAACAATCAGCCCAAATCTTTGGACATGGAAAGATGAAATTTTGCAAAAACGTTTCCTTTGTGATATATCTATAGGAGGAATAAGGAAGGATATTTCGAAATTGTGAAATAGTGGTTCAAAGTTTGTATGGAAAAAAAAATATTAAATAGATATTTCGACTTAAAAACTTCGTAGAAGTACTTCTAAAAACAAATAAGCAAATACATATTATCGTGGTTTTCCGAAACACAACCACTTAGGGGATAATTGAACCAAAAATCAATATGGATATCGTTATTGAGGTTTTATGGGATGATGATTGCAAAAATGGCATTTACTTTTGAAATCTAACAAAATAAAACCACAACCTGTATAAAAAAAAACCTTCGCTCGATAATTATCTTATTTTAAGTACAACTACAGTAGATACTGTACGAAGTTATCTTAGGTTACTAATTCAAAGTAAATGGGTATAAATAAATAAATAAAACTATAAGCTTATAGGAAATAAAAGTTAGTCATAAGCCATAAGTAACGCAAATTATGCCACAGACCACAAGGGTGTGCTTAGCGTGACGTCCGGCCTATCAACGACACTAACCGAGTAAAGTAAGTTTGGCGAACTGATTTCGATCATGGCTATAGTTATTTTCCACACACAATGCCTAGTATTGTTGGTATTGTGCAATTGTACTGGACGTAATACGGCTTAAATAATTTGTTTGATCCATTATTGCAATTTCTAAAGCCACGCCCGTACGTATTTCAATAGCTAGTTAGTAATTTATGTCTGGCAGCTCGCTTAAAAAACGTCATTTTGAAAACGGGGCATTCGACGCAGCCGCGGCAGGGCGGGCGGCGGCGGCGGCGGCGGGCGGGCGGCGCGGCAGGGCGGGCGGCGCGGCGGGACGGCCTGGAATCGATCCGGTGACTCATCGCGCCCATTCATCCGCCGCTCTCAATGAACCCGCGTGCCGCTCCCCGCGGCCCGGCCGCCCCCTCTAGCGTCCTCGATGGCAAGGACTCCATAAAATCCTCCCCTCGCCGCTTCGAACGAATCCTTCAAACCATTACTTCTACGTTACATAACGTAATCGCTTAGTTAGACAATCGGGCCGCCTACGACACGAGTCATGTCGTCCCATGCGCAAGTCCGATTTGTTTGATATGATAATAATAAAACTGAACGCTATTAGCCATTTAGATTTGCCGTTTCCGTCAATGTTACGCTCGCCGAATCGAACGAATCCTTCAAACCACTACTCCAGATCACGTTATAAATAACGCGCCGAATGGTAGATAGGGTACCATGCCATACCATACCATAGAACCCTGGAAAATTATTATAACCCCGGAAAACCGTCACTTTTTTGAAAAAACATATTTAGATTTGTCGTTTCCGTCGATGTAGTAAGAAGGTATGAAGGTAATCTATCTATACCACCTCCAAGGTCAGGGCGATAAAAAGAAAACAATTCATTTTTGTTGAATTTGGAATGGCCGCGATATAATATACGGCTGTGGCGTGGGGAGCGGGGGCGGAGTGGGCGGCAGGTGTCGGGCCTTGGCCCGGCGCGCGGGTGCGCGTCCTGCCTTCCCGCAAACGGCCGCAGCGTTTATCAACAACCTTGCACGGTTTCAACAGCGGCCCACAGAATGAGAGCACTCGCATTCCGATGTGGCAGGCTCAAGAGTGTATTATATCATAATATTTCTACTAGTACCTAGGTACTTCACCTTATCATAATAATTAATATTTGTCCTCCATCAACACCATCGTACTTCGGGTAAATTCCTCTAAGATTTTTCCTCTAAAGCTTTTATACTTAAAGAATTTATTTTCATTTTCAAACTATCGAGATCTTTCATTGAAAAAAGTTTTAAAATAACTGCCGTATTTCATACGGCTATCAATATATAGGTACTATGCTAAACTACGAAAGACAATCACCCTCTATTAGATTCTATGAAGTATTTAAGCAGGAGTGGAAAAGTCCTATCCTATTGTTAGGATAATTTATGCCAATTAACTGGACCGCTGCGTGGCTCCCTCATGAGATGAGTAAGCGCATATGCTCGATACGTAGCAGTATAAACTCACATTCCATTTCAATGTTGAATTATTTAATTTTATTCATTAATTTAAGTGTAGACGAGCAGCATGCGAAGAACTAATTATAATATGGCCAAAGATTATAAAATATAATCGCTTTATATTAGTAGCTTTATAATAATAATAATTTAGTTTCTTGCATTAATATTGTATTTCAATAATGAATGTAGTCCTATGTAGTCATTTGTGAAATGACTACAAAAAATGTTCTTTAATCGATGCACAGTAAACACTAAAATATATATTAAAAAAAAACGAAGTTGTTTTATATTGTTCGCGGCAAAAATACATTGATATTTATTGGCTTACTCAATTAATCTAATTTATTTCCGCATGTAATACACTTAAATAAAAGGCGGATACGTGATTTGTTTACTTACTTACCTGTTTATTAACCTTCTTTTTTTCAGAACTTATTACTTAACATTGTATTTCTTACGTCAAATCAGATATTGATAATATAACAAAATAAACATAATAGTGGGGCGCTAATTTAATTACGTCCTATTTGTTTTTAGTTTTCATGGAATACCTAAATTATGGAGCATGCTGGACTAATTAACGTCTGTCTCGATTCCAAGTTGATAATGAGAGTGGCGCCGCGCCGCCACTGCCCCGTCCGCCGGCAGATAATTAATCTGATAGGGTTATCAACGAACCGCGCGCCGCCCGCCGCCGGCCGCCGCGCCACGACCTGACATCATCGCCGACCACCACTTCACACAACAGAAAACACGCTTAATAAAATTTGTGACCTCTACATGCCACCACACAGTATCTGAAGCATTTTTTATCCCTCATCGAAGCGTAACAATGCCCTAGGTACCATAAACCAAAATACATTTACGCCAATCTTTAAAATCGACGTTACATCGAGTGGGTAAAAACTGGCAATGTCAATGTCACGCCTTCGAGATCGTAAAATGAACACATGAATGATCCATTCAAATTTACTTTGAGATTTGCTTACAAGGTCGACCAATGTTTTCCAACAAACCAATAAATAATCAATCATTGGCGATAGAAACATTTTTGTCGGCTTAATTCGCTTGAAATTACGTGCGCGGTGGATCGCGAATCACGATCGTGACAATTTGTTTCGCCGTACAAACTGACGTACAAACTTCATTTTAACGACACCTTACTTCCTTTTCCCATTTCGTTTTCCTCTACGATACGAGCTACATTATGTTTGCGGGAAGCGGTCAACCTCGCCAGATGCGTGTTTCCAATGCTTTTATTTGATGTTGGGCTCTCCACACATTTTACATTCAGCGCAAACCAGATAGCATCCTGTTATTCGCACGCACGTGCCATTTATTTTACGATCGGCAGAACAGTCTTCTGTGGGTGTCTGTTCACTGTTATTACACGACAGCACAGAATACAATACAACAGATGCGTTTGAATCGGTATTCAGTTTTAATTGACATCAATGATATTCTGCCTGTGACTGTGCCAGAGATACGAAGCATCAATTATGTATGCATATCGTTTGTTTGCCATAATAAAAGTAGTGAGAATCGACTGCACGCAAAGAGTAATATTGTACGTTTCTGTTCGTTAAACTCTCAGAAGAATAATTCTTCTGAGGTTAGACTAATCGGCTCCTTAAATGTCAGTATCAACATAGGGCCTGACTTACGCTCTGTAACATAGATTTATTTATTTTAATGATTAATTTACATCCTTTTTTCTTCACAACTCCATTCCAATACTTTATCTATAACTTAAGTTTTGCTGTGCTTGTTAATCCCCAGCTTTGCACTGTACAGCCATTCAGATAGAATTGGCAGGATGTGAATGAAACAGACAGGAACTTATTAATACAATTGCGCGGCGCTCTTTCGTCGAGTGTTCGAAACAGTTCTCGTATCCGGTACCTCCTTTGATCATCGCGTATAAATTAGCCCGCAATGCCAGTATTAGCACTGGTTTCTTTCACTGCCTCTCTGCTGTAGAGACTTCGTTTATAACTCATGTTTCCGTTTATTTATGTGTAGAATTTGCTTCCAACTCCAGTAAACGTGTTAACAGAGAAACTGATGTTTCGTTTCATTTATTTGATAAAAGAATCATTTTATATACGGCTTGCATCATTATTAGATGTTTGATTATAGCATCGTTAGAGATGGATTATTAACTACTGAGAAATGGCACAAACAAAACAGTGGTAGTGCTATTCTGTTATAAATCAATCCACTTGATTCGAAAACGCCAAATAAAATGCTTTAGCCGGTGTAGTGTATGATATGTCAACAATATCATTTCAGTCAATTTATTTACTCATCATTCGTATATAACAGACGCTCGCTGGTAGGTTTAACAGTCCATAAAATGAAGCATAGGTACTCGTACTTAGTTAGAAGAGGCGGCACGGGCGTAAGCGATCCCAATCTGAGTCGTCTCGGGCGAAGAGCCACAATGAGCTGCCGACTTCCTCTCCCACGTTTGGCCGGGCGGATGCCACGACTGCCGACCTCCGGCGACTGCCCCTCGCACTTTAAATAATAACAGCTAAAGATAAAGACGTTATGTCCTACTCGCAAATGCTAAGGATTCAAAAACATTATCCTTTTTTCATGATATACTTAGTAAATAATATACAAGTCTATAGTTATTTGAATTACATTGAATTGCATTCATACACATTAAAAATACTATTTTTTTTATTATAATCCTTACTTTTTTTTCCCTTCCGCGCGCGTCTGAACGATAACGTTATGTATGACCTTTACAACTAAAATAAAGCCAAAAGATTATAATGTAATTCTTTTACTGAAAGGGAAAAAAGCTACTTTGCTCAAGGCCACGCCTTGCCTTACATTATATTTTAATAACTATGTCATGGTTTTTAGGCAATAATTAGAAATGTACACTGCTTATGATGATTGTACGCAAAATATTTGTCTTTTTGTAACCCTCGGGAACAATGTTCTTTTCTGGACGAAAGTTACCCAATGTCCTTTTTTGTACCTCTGACAGACAACGTGTGTACAAAATTTCATGAGGATCGGATGAATAGTTAAGACGTGAAAGAGTAACAACTAAACAAACCCACTTTCACATTCTAGCTTCCGTCAGCGACTTCGTCCGCGTGACATGCGGAAAACCCCTAGATAATCTTTGACTGGGATAAAAAGTATCCTATGTTTTAATTCAGGCTATGAACTATCTGTGTGCCAAATTTCATCCATTTCATCCAATGTTTGTTACTCAATCAAGTTTTTGCGTGAGAGTAACAAACATCCAAGTTTGGATGTTGTTGTGTATAATTACCTATAGAATTATCTTATACTGCTAGTGCACATCGCAAAAATTGGCTTGTAGGTAATTTTTTTGTCAATGGATTGTAATGTTACGACATTCTTACTACAGACAAAAGTAGTCACGTGTTCTCGACGTAAGTAACCAAGATAGATTAATAATATTAAGTATATGTGAGCGTAATGATGCTGTAAAAATAATAAATAGATAAAGTTTAAACTATGGTAAATAAGTTATCATAAAAGATTATGTATGATTCACTCTATTTATAGCCAATCTCATTCAATAAAAAGTCTTGGACCAGGGATCTTTTAGGCTTACTAGTTACAACTATTCTCAAAAGCATAAGTGTTTAATTGCATTATATGAAAATAGATTAAAAAAATATAAAATTATATATGAAAGGAGACTTGTGACGTTACAAGTTCCATAAAAAGAGTTCTAGGAATTCTTAACGCACACAGAAGAAGTTAAATAAAGTGCGTTCCATTTTAGCTGCAAAAGTTGTAAGTGAAACATGGACCTCAACAGTTCAATTTCTGAAGACAAGGAGTTACTTTTATGGAGTCCTAAAAGAGTCCAATCAAAAAAGCAATTACAGTAGGTGCATCCAATAAACACTGAGCGATATAAAAAAGAAGAATCAAATAATTTTCATGATTCTGTACTATTTTTATATTTTGTTAGGTACTTATTATTTTTTTAGTAATATTGGAAGCAATCTTCTTATGAAGAAGTAAAAAGTACTACAAGATTTCACCGCTCCCAGTTTCCCACTAGCGACAAGGTAGCATAATTGGTCAGTGCATTGGGCCGGAATCCTAACGGTTTTTTATTTAATAGAAACCTAAACAAATACTGTCTTAATCCGAATAACATCACAAGAAGAATTAATTATGCTCAAATTGCAAATCATTTTGGTGTTACGTTTGTATGGGAAGCTCTCCGTTCGCTTAGGTATAGTGTAAGAAGGAAAAATATGACTGCAAAACCTACTATTGCTGTTAATTCGGTGCAGCACGACTTAGCTAAATTGACAGGACTAAACTTAATTTAAGCATTCTGTTGTCTTTATGATAGGTGCAGAAAGAAAAGGATGTAAAACTGTCTTGCTGCACCAAATCGACACCATTGTCTTAATCACAACAGCCCATTATAGTCCACTGTAGGACATAAGACTCACTTAAGGGTCCACACTTGTGATAAGTAGTCTGGTAAGTTAGAGAATCCAGTGTTGGACCTGTTTAAATTGATTTTTAATTTAAAAGAATCTCAACTTATCACTGAAGAAATTTTAGATAATTCTTGCATGTAGGTGTACCATGTATGTAGGTTTATGTAGGCACCGTGTACCTATGTAGGTTTAGGTTTAAGTTCAATAGTTTAGAATATTAACTACAAATTTTAAATCTAATTAATAACCCATAACTTATGTACTAGTTTAAGTAGATGCTAATAATAATAGCACTGGCTTCTCACACTTCAGGTCATATATAGTATTTCTCTGAATGATTTATTTATTATTTATTATAATTCTCAGAGAAAAACTTCTAGTTGGTGCTCACACCAACTAAAAAAAAAGTTTATGCGTAGGTTGGTAAACCGCCCTGTACCTGATCTCCGACCTGTACTTATACTCATACAACAAGCTGATTTGCAATGTTTGGTCAGAGAGTAGGTATAAGCTAATATTTCTCAAACAGAAACTTTTTATTGGTGCTCCACTACTAAAATAAAAGTGTGTGTAAGTTGTACTCATACAATGAGCTGGTTTGCAATGATTTGATAAGGTAAGAGTCTACTCTTATGAAGGTATTTATATCAAGTTATTAAACCTTTTACAGTAAATTTAATAAAATCAGACCAGCTTACCTTCTAAGCAAACGACATTTACTCCATCTTGTTTGAGCCTCTTCAGTAGAATTCCGTGAACAGAATCGGGATCCTTGGAGCTACTGTCCCCATACAAGATAAATATACCTCGCGTACGACACTGTGCGATTTTTGCTTTCAATTCTTTACATTGCACTGTAGACGCCAGCTCGATCTTCCCTGCAGCGAGACGCCGAAGCATTATGCTTGGTATAGAAAAATTCACGGCTGAACGTATATGAGATACTGCATAGTCGTTGGATCCACGACAATCGATCAGGATCGTGTCCCTCTCATCCGAACGTAGCTTTGCCAACAGCCACTCCTTCGACACCAAGTCGCAATCACATTCCGAGTCAGTGGGCATCTTGTGGACTTTTTCTCGTATGTTTACACGGACCCTTTTTTGAATAGCCTGTTGCACTATTGTATGAAAACCATGTAAAACGTTATGTTGAAGCACAAAGTCATCTTGCCTTCCACTTAAAACTAATTTACTTTCTATTGATGGCAAATTAAAAGAACACAACCTATACCTAATTAAAAGATCCTCGGATAACCCGAGCGCAATCGAAACGAATTAAAACACTAAAAACATGAACGCTCTCTCTAAGCACTAAACCAAAGAGTACTTTTGTAATACTAAACTAACGAACGCGTGGTATACTTTATTACTCTGTGCTATTACAACAGCATAGTAGGGATAACGAAAAATATCAGTATATCGATTTTTATTTGATATCTCGATATTTTTCGGGCTATATAAAATATTCCGAAATATCGACAAATAATATCCACCATCGAAAACATATAAAAAAACGATTTCAAAAATTATCATTATTATTTGAATAATCCTTATGATCACTTCACTCTTTGAATAACTAACATTAATAGTAGAATATATCGATGATTTTGATTGAGATTTGAAAATATTGTCCTTGATTTGATGCAAACAGTGATATTATTGAGCTAAAACACTAGTTCTCAAATCGATGAAAATATCATTATTAGTTTTGAAAGATAATATTCAACGTTATTTCGATGTGTCAATTTTTTAATCGACTTCAAAAAAAGGAGTAGGTTCTATGTTCGTCTGTTTTTTTTTTATGTTTGTCCACCGATTACTCAAAAACGGCTGAACCGATTGACTTGATTCAAACATTACTTTATCAGGTTTGTTCCCAAGTTGGTCCCATTTTTTGAAAATTTTAAATCGGTTCACTGGTTTTTGAGTAATCCTGAAAATACTGTAATTTGCACGAGTTTTTACGGATCTTCAGCTAAAAAAGTCTCGAATGGGTGGTAGGAAAATATAGACCATTCAAAAGCACTTAATATCTAAGTTTATTTGAATAAAGAATATTTCATTTCATTTCATAACTTCTTTGTTTATGAACCGATTTAGATGATTCTTATTTTGTTAGAAAGGGGATACTTTAGAGGTGTTCTCATTTTAATTTCATTGACATTGGACCTTGGACTTTGAAGATACACAAGAGAACTTTTCAAAATCAAATAGGATAGTGTATTAGTGATTAAATTACGGCATTAAAAAATTTCGCACCAGCATTTTTATTGTCACTGCTGGGGGCTGGGATACAAGTCTTACTTATGGGATGGACTATAACCCACCGCGCGGCCCCAATGCGGATTGGTGGGTGTTAATGAGTGCAAATGTAGCTGGAACTAACGGCTTAATGTGCTTTCTGAAGCACAGAGGAGCTTGAGATAATTCACTTTGGTCACCCACCCCATGACTGGCCCTTGCTAAAATTAACAGCGTGATAAGTGGAAATTGAGTTATTAGGAGTACTATACCATTGGAAAGTGTGAAATATGAATAGAATTTATTTAATTTTATATCATCACTTACCTACATATATACCTACGACAAAAAGTAAAAAATAAAAAAGCTTTTAAAAATTAAAAAGAAAAACCTCCTTCAAAAAACCTTAAATAACTGCTATAAAAACAGCTTCACATAACGACAACTCTAAAAAGCAAGAAATAATATTCAAATCTGCATAATTATTATTCAAGTACGCATATCTGATATTTAAAAAAAACGTCTTTTGAAATCGGGTGGGGCTTCAAGAATTAACAAATAAAATTTAAAAAAAAAGGGAAACCATGATAAAAGTTTAAAAATAAATTAAAAAAGTAAAATATCTTTTGGCCCCACCCGACTTCAAAAGACGTTTTCTTGCTTTTTAGAGCTGTCGCTTTTTGAAGCTGTTTTTATAGCAGTTTTTTTAAGGTTTTTTGAAGGAGGTTTCTCTTTTTAATTTTTAACAGCTTTTTTCGATTGAAACATTAATATTATCATTGATTCAAAATAAATAATACTACTGATAATTTAAATATTTAAAATAATTAATAGCTTTGTTTTTTTTAGTAAGGATTTGAAAAACTGTCCTTGATTTTATCTAGACAGTAGTGGTTTTAAATTTTACTTAAATTTTAAAGCGTTAATTCTAATGAATTCATATATATCGAAACTTCAGTAATTTTGAAGTTGTTATGGATCGATACTTTTAAATATATCGATGGATTGAAAACATCGGTATTTTTATCACTTTAGCATCCCTACGTCACGTGGGCGTGTAAGACAGTGTGCGTGTATGTAAGTTACCTACTCAGAAGATACAATTTCGTGTGTGAGTGTTCTGAATATGAACGAACAAGGAACGAACGAACAACAGACTATTAAGTAAACGAATGAAAGTGCCTATTCGCCATATCTAATATGCTCTAATAACCTCTTCCTGATTCAGAGAATTTGACAGATGGATGTTATACATTGCTACTTTTCTTTGGTAAGTTTTCATTTGCGCTAAAAAGAAGTAGCAATGTATTACATTCATCTGTCAAATGAAAGCTTACATTAATTTCATTGTTTTTAACCGATAGACCCATACTTATTTATACAGGAGTAAGTTAAGAATAATAAGTTTATAGATAGACCCGATGTACCGATCCAAACTATCAATTTTTTTTGAAATTTTGGACAATATTGATCTAACAAAATAATTACTAATTGAACTCTATTGACGTGATGTCGTTAAGAACCCACCGAGATTTCGGTCTCGCCCATTCCCGACCAAAAATTATGTCTCGGTCTCAGCCTATTACTACTAGTGCGCTAAGTAGTAAGTAAGTGAACAACATAATATTTCTTTTTTCTGAAGCTTCTATTTGTACTGACAACATTGTTGTCACCCTAGTGAAAGAGAAAGAGAACATAAATGACGGCATTTCATTATTATTATATGTGATATGATTTAATTTTAGAAGTATTGTTAAGAATTTAATTTAATTTAGCATTGTATAAAAATATAATTAATTGATGTTTTTTCCTCTTAGTTAATATAATATTTAGTTTTTAATACCTTTATATCTCAATACCTTGAAAAGGTGAATTTATAATAACACAAACATCTTTAACCACTAACATTGTATGTTATGTATGTACTACTATTATTTTGTGGAGATTAAATAAATATGAATATGAATATAATTACAATAATTTTTCAGTGAAGTATCATCCAGTGTCGCTTGGATGCCATTACACACCTGCGCAAGTAACATTCGCTTGCCGCAAGCTCCTTTGATCTGTGTTCAAAAATCAAGCTCACGTCATCAACGCAAGTCAAGCTACGCCAAACACCAGCCCCCTGATTTTGTAACTTTGTTGCAATTCTCGATTGAAACCGTAGTTACATTGCTGCTTTAAGTAAGACATTGGTTGTCACATTGGTTCTTACTAAAACAGCAATGTAACTGCGATTTCTGTCAGAGTTAATTGCAACAAAGTTATTCACACGCTTGGTGTTTGTGAACGCCTGTCGAGACTTGCCAAGCGAGTAAATGAGGCATAATAGTCTGTGCCCGCGAGTTTTTGATGCTCTCTTTCTTTGTCTTTGTCTCATTCATTTTCATTCATTCATAAAAAGAAAAAATCATTTCATTCATTCATTTCAAATATTTATTTACGTAGATACATATTTCTTTCATTTCTTTCTTGTTGTTGGATTGTGGATTGGATGATTAGAAATTTATGAATATTGTTTTTCTCCAATTTATAATAATTAATAAAGGTTTAATTTGTAACAACAAAAATGGATAAATTATACGACAACTTGGACAACTACGAGGACCTAAACATTGTTGAAGAGGTAAGTAAGTCGTTTTTAGCGCGAAATTTCTTTTACTTATCATTTTTTATTTGGTCCGAGTCTTTTTGTGTATGATAATAAAGTATCAAAATTGTCTTTTTAGTATCTTTTCTCTAAATTTCATAATTAATAATCAAATCCATTTCCCATTGATTGCATTCGTTATAAATATCCGTCATATTTCAGCTCAGGAGAGAGAATGGTGAATTGAAATGCAAGCTCGAGGAGTATTCTGTTGCGATCGACAAACTTCAAAAAGTAAGCTCTTTTATTTATATTTTCTGCTTAGAATTGCAAATAACATATCAAGAAGATTAAGATTAATATTGAAGAACATATCATCTACCTACATTGATTATATGAATAAGTATTAGAATGGATGTGCATTGATATTTTAGAATATTTTGCAGGATTTTGATAAACTTTCTTCAGAATTTAAGAAACTGGAAATAAATTACTCATCATTGCTTAAAACAGCTAAAGAAGAGATTGAAAGAAAAACACAAATCATCACAAACCTCAACATTGAGTAAGTACTGTCATCCATCACACAGTTGCTTATTAAAATTACTTAACCCATCAAGGCTAGGAAAATGAAACACAATAGATATTCCATTGTTGTCCGGCCGCATTTGGCCGCTCGGGCATAGATGAATGAATTGTTATTTTAATTTGAGATTATGTTTTACAGGAAAGATATGATGGTGTTGAATGCAATACAAAATAAAAATCTACCTAATCTAAGAAGGATGGGCAGACACATGCCCATGTCAAGAAGTAAAGATCAAAGTGTTGATCTAAATATAACCAAAGTATCAAACATTCAAAGTGTTAAAACCAGAGAAACAACTGAAAAGGAAAGGTAGATTCAAAAAAAATTTTTTTTTTTTTACAGTAACAGTGGTTGGCGCTTTGCCACTGTTCTTGATTTTTGATAAAGTTTACTTACAAAAACTTGCTTTTGTGGTGCACCACCACTTCACACTTGTGTGGTGGTTTGTGCTCTGTCACTTTGCAAACAAAATGCTTTGCACGGTTTTCGATGGTTGGTCGCGCATTGTTACTATTCTTATCTAGTATAATAATGTATTCTATGGTTATTAGGTACGTCATTAGCGTAAGTTGGCGTCAAGGGTGACAGAGCACGGCACTCCCTGATTGAACTATGTACATGTGGAATTAATAAAAACAAAAATAAATAGCTAACTTTTCCACCTACTTATTACTATTCTGTATTTTTATTTGATTTAACACAAGTATACAGCTAGTAATTTTTAAACACAAAATCAACTACAACTTTTGTTTGAAAACCCGAAGCTCGAAAAATAATTAAGCTATTTCATCTAACTTTTTTTTTGGAACTCGTGTCAAATGTATGAAACAGCAGAATCTGGAAAATGTATGAAAAAGAAGAATTTCTCGCAATACCAGGGTTGTTTACACTACAAATTCTTATTGTTATATTATTTTGTTTTGTGTTAACATAAAGTAATGTTTTATGTGTATGTAAAAGTACACCAGAATACAGTATACAATATTAGATATCATAATTTTAAATAAATTGATGAAATAAACTTATTTCAGAATAAAGCAAAACCATATGTCTTCTGAAGAAACAATGACCAGTGCAAGCACTGACATTGTCTCAAGTTGTGCTAACAAAACTGTGGAAAGATTAAGGAATACATATCAAGATGCTAAAGAGAATGTTGTAGAAGTGGAAACTAAAGAGTCCAGACCCCTGAGTATAAGTGGTAGGCGTAAGTCTATGCCGGCTATAAGGTAAGCTTACGTTTAGCCACTATAGTTATTTATCATGTTAAGGTTGTACTTAACATGAAAGTATACGAGGCATGTATCTTGAAATTTTTTATGGAGTGGGGAAAAGTTCGCGCCTGTGCACTTGTGAGCCAATTAAGTTGGAACGTTTAGGATTTTCATCAAATGTTCGTTTCGTTTTTAATGTTATAACATGAGGCCGATGCTAAAATTACAGTTCGTTTTTTGTAACAACAATAACAAAAAGGTGGGTAATTGTTTTTGCACTGATGTGTACACGGGGGCTAGCGGGACGTTGACGCGGTGAGCGGGAGTCGAGTCAACTGATTGATCAATAGCTTTGGGCGTTACACAACATAGATAGTTTTACAACTATCTATCTAGCTGAGTAACGATCACTCGTTGTCTAACGAAAAACACTATCTATTTTCCACAACGCTCTAAATTCACTCCTATGCCAAAAACATTGTATAGTTTCGTTGGCTATGGTTACTCTACTCACGCAACGCAGCTAAAAGTCGACAACGTATCGCAACAAATATGTTATATGTTAACAAATATGTTGCGATACATTGTCGACTTTTAGCAAGAACACTTGTCTTGAAGTGTGATTGTCTTAAGTGCATTTGATTGAATGGTTAATGTAAAGCGTTTTAATAATAAGTAACGGTGAACGCGAGAACCTCCTTCGTGCGAATGAAGAAGACTTTAAGACGTTTGCATAAGGTTGAAAATGTTCAAAAGTTGTTAAAAATATAGTTTAATTAAAATCCGCCGGCCCACTGCTGGCGGGCACGTGCCGATTGATAAGTTTTTAATTTATTTTGCGCCTTATTTTGAAGGGCTTAAAGTTCAATAGAGATTGTATTACTATTGTAACATTAAGTTAGTTATTCAGTGAATTATTAACAGTTTGACGACGACCTTGTGAATATAGATAGTTATTAAAACGTTATTCACAAACAAAAAACGTTTTCGTTTCGTGATTTTGAATAACTATAACGACACGTCGCTAGACCAATAGCGCGCGCCCCTCTCCCGCCGCCCCTGTACCTCACCGCTACGCATGCCCAAAATACGCGTTCTGCGCAATCCCTATCCGATTTCAAGATATTTGCCTCATACTGTACATGATATAATTCTACTTGCCTTATTTTATAAGCACACACTTGATATTTTTTTCTATACTTAGTATTAAACTTTTACTGTGTACAAATTAGGGCTGCCAACCTTACTATATCGAGGGTTTAACTACTATATTTTTTGTAAAAATATATAGTAAGCAAAATTTAGAGTGAAAAAAATCACACAAGATAAGGCATACCAAAGCAGCAAAAAAATATTATTGAAAGGGTTTAAAGTATAATATTGCCGATTTTTTTTTCTCACACACATCATATTTCTATGGCGTTAAAGATGCTTCAGTTGCAGTGGCTTCTGTTATTATTTCGAATTATGATCATGACAGCCTACTATCAGCAATAATAATATTGTTTATTTTCTTTCCTTAAAGTAAAAAAGATACCTTTTAAGGGACTTCTATTTATGATATGACCACCATCGTTGTAACTTAGCCATTACTAAATGTTTTCACATAACACAATACATGTGGCATTAAAACATTTGTGCCAACATTTTAGAACATTAGGGTTCATGGTTGTTGAATAAATTAAGATAATGTCAGTACCTATGGAAAATATATTCAAAATTATTGTCCATACAAATCGGTAAAATTTCATACATAACCCCTAATTATTTATAAACCTACTATTATTACTTTTTTACATTTTTGCCACCTACCAAATTTTTACATACATATTAAAAATAATATTATTTGATGCAAAAAAGTTCAAAAATGACAAAGTTCGAAAATTGGTGTATAGTTTTAGTGGTGTCACTGGGAGACAACATAGTAACATTCTCTCTTATTTTCTGTTTTCTTAGGTCTGAAGTAAAGTTTAGTTCCGATGAAGATGAGGATAGTTACTGTTCTGCTGATAACAAATATCAGAAAATAAACCATAATATTAAACCACAAAATATGTTAAAAACACTTCATGATAAGAATAGGTTACTAGATGACAAGCATAGAACCTCAGAAACATCCAGTATGGATGATAAATACTTCAACTATCGTGAATCAAGCAAAGATTACAGAACCCGAAATAACAGATATGATAATTATAAAAATAGAGAGAAATTTGATTCACAAAGGTATAAAAGACATTTAAGTCCTGAGAGATCCCGGAGAACTACTAGAAATTCTTCAAATGAACGTAATAGCAGGCAAGAGTACACTAGACATAGAGTCTTGGAAAGTCCTCCCCTTGATAGATTTCATAGTTATCAGCGCCGAAACCGTGAAGTTAGATCAAGGTATGAAAATAATGAATATTATCATAGTAAGAGAAACAGAGATCACAGTCAAGACAATTATTCTTCAAAACACAAATCACATCATGACAGCGAAGAACCTTTAAGTAAAAGAAGGAGAAATGACTCTACTCATAATCGAGAAGAAGAAAGAGGATGGGATATAGATCAAGGTTCTATACAAATTTCTGGTTCTGCTGAAAATTTGAGCAATATGTATTGTCAGTCACCTGATTATTCAGTATTACAAGATCCTGCCACAATACAGCCCATCAGAGGTCAGTATTTTTTTTACATCATATATTTTTTGCATTACTGTTATTTAATAGTAACGGTGTAAACCAGTTTACTTAGCAAAACAGTTTTCTCTGCTTCTCCTTTGATACTTCGCCTTGATCTTAATATACAAAGTTAAAGTATAAGTACTATCGCAGAAGTTGCCGCTGTGCTATTTTGAAAACGCGCTCACACGCGCTGTATGGCAGTTAGGAGTAGGGACAAAGTCGCAGGCGGAAGTTAGTATTCTTGCAAAAATAGAACTTGTCTAGTTTGAAAATGTTACTTGGACCAGTTTGGCTTGCCAATGTCTCTTAATGGGTTTCTTTACTACGTCGCTAGCGTAAGGTATTTTGGCTTTAAGCACGGCACAACGCTTTCATGCGCGACTATACGACGTAACCCTCTTCGATCATGATATGCTTCACATAATCTATGAATCCAAAGACTCTCATAAAAAATGTAACGTGTAGCGTATTTGTGAACACAGCCTAATGGCTATGTTTTGTTATGGACGAACAAAATGATAATTAGAAAATGTATTATTATGTAGAAAGGCTACCACTTAATTAAACATTTATCATCGATTTTCATTTATCTCTTACAGAAATTAGAAATACAGCTGTGACTCAATTAGAAGATCCAAGATTATACAGTAACAGATACGTCTCATATGAAGGTGACAAAGGCGCGTTAACAACAGCGGTAGGAAGGAATGTTGATTTGAAGGTAATTCACACTTCAAATTGGGACATTGAACATGTTGAAGTACCAAAGGCACTGACACGTAGACCATCGCAGTGTAGTGAAGACTTAGTTCACAATATATATATGGATATCGACAATCCTGTTTCTAATATGTCTTTGGAGTCTGGCGAAATAGAAACTGATGACTTAGAAATATTTAAAACACAGCAATCATTTCCGAATCAACCTTACAACGCTGATCATGTTCAAAATAGCATTGTATCTAGTAAATGTTCCAGTGCTTCCACTGAGAAACAACCTATCAAGGACTTGAGTAGTTATACAATTCCGAAACTAAGAAGAGAACCCGAAGCTATAAGCAAGAAATCTAGCAATGATACAAAAAAAGTAGAAAATAAGGCAACTAAAGAAATATGTACAGATAATATTCCTGAAAAGAAGGCCACCCTTATGACTGAAAATATGCTGTCAAGTAGTAAATCTAGCAACGATACTAAACAAGTAAAAAATAAAGTAAGTCAAGATATCTGTACAGATAATATTCCTAAAAAGCAACCTATCCTTATAACTGAAAATGTGCTGCCAAGTAGTAAATCTAGCAATGATACTAAACAAGTAAAAAATAAGGCAAGTCAACAAATCTGTACAGATAATATTATTAAAAAGCAATCCACCCTTATAACTGAAAATGTGCTGCCAACTAGTAAATCTAGCAATGATACTAAACAAGTAAACAATAAGGCAAGTCAAGAAACCTGTACAGATAATATTCCTAAAAAGCAACCCATCCTTATAACTGAAAATGTGCTGCCAAGTAGTAAATCTAGCAATGATACTAATCAAGTAAAAAATAAAGCAAGTCAAGAAATCTGTACTGATAATATTCCTAAAAAGCAATCGACTCTTGTATCTGAAAACGTGCTGCCAAAAAATGAGTTGTCAGAAAAATATAATTCAAACAATAATAATGAATTGACTTTGATAGTAGACAGAGATGAATTTATAACTCAAGAATTCGAACACGAACATTTAAAACTAACAAATAAACCTACAGTGGAAGGTGATTTAGAGTTAAGTGATGAAACGAGTGACAACATTGACATTCAGAAGAAAATTATCCCTGAGGATGAATTTACAACTTTCAAAGATGTACCTAAAAGCAATCAAGTTGAGTGTAGTCAGAATGATAACAAAACAACTTCCGAAGACAGTTCCAAAGAAAATTCAAAAACAACTAGAGCCAAACGAAAAACTCAAAAGAAAGAGATAGTCAAAAAAGAAGAAGTAGAAAACATCTCAGAAAAAAGAACAAGACCAAAAAGACACAAAAAAGAAATAAAGGAAAAGTTTAGCGAATTGTTTGGTGATACCACTAGTAGTTTGATAACACCGGAAGATTTAGGAATACCAGATCCGCAAGCTCAACGTCAGTCTTCTGATAAATACATCCTTATTTGTGAAGATGCTCAAGATGCAGTTTTTATGAAACTTCTTGAATCCGAGGACACCACCGCTTCTTTACCAACATTGATTTCTTATGACACATACAATATGTCTGTTGAAAAGAAAAAAGAAAGTGAAACAATTGTTAAATGTAAGACTAATAAAGTTAACAATGACACCAAAAAGAAAAAAATAAAAAAAACCGAAATAGAAAGAACTGTTTCTACAAACAAAAATGAAATTTACTCTGAACCTACCGATGACTCACCCGAACATAATACAAAGTCCTCACATATAATGCATGAAGACCAACAAGATTCAGAAAAGATAGCAGATGAAACTGAAAATGTTCCGACTCTGAAGCCAGACTTACTTAAAGCACTGGCAACTTCAACACCTCATAAAGATGTTATAGAAAACCCTGTAGTTATAGATTTGGTATCTACTACATGTGCTCCAAACACAGATTGTGTTAACAATTTTAATCATGATGTTGTAGTAAGTGTCGACGACACAGCTACAGATCAGTTTTCGAATAATGAAACATTAGACTCACAAACTGAAGTAGATGCTCCCGATGTGAGAATTTTCGTGAAAAGGAGAAGAAAAATTGTGAGAAAATCTAATTCTTAATGTGGTATAAATATATGACGATTATGTAAATACTGCTTATATTATTCTGAAGAAAAAACTCATTTTGTGTTGTAAATGTTTTTTTTGTTGTTGCAACTTCGGTATTGGCACAAGTATCAATGCTTTGTGTCAACTCTCTAATGTTTAGTTTATGTAGAGTATATTCTTTTCTTGCCTTTAGTATAAAATAGTTGACGGGAACAGCTTTCAAGGTAAGAGCGCGACGCGCGTAGTCTGCTCACTAGCGCCGCCATTGGATAAAAAATCATAGTGCTTAAATAAAGACGAAATTGTAAATGATCTCTCTGTAGTTCCCTCTGAAGAAGCTTTATGGTACTTTTTATCGCTTAAACAATATTTCTAGCTTGTTGTTTAGTTTAATGGTTTTTTTTGCGAAAAGTGAGCGGCGTTAGTGTTCAGACTACGCACTCTTAAAACGATACATACGATATTATTGAAAACATCGAAAATAATATTTTGATTGTCTAAATCCCAAGTGAGTTGCCCGTTTTTCTTATTATTTGACAATCTTAGATCCGCTGTCCCTGTAGTATATGAGTACTAACTTTATGGGGCCTCCTAACAGAGAAATACTGTACTTAAATAGTCTTGTCAAACTCGGGCCTTTTGGTTTTTGAGAAATACGAATTGTTCAATTGGTTAAAAAATTTTCGCAAACCTACATTTGGACTGTATACAATTAGCTACATGCAGTCACAGCTTTATTGTAAAACTTTGTTACAATACTACGATAAGGACTGTTATATATTTAAAATAAACTACATAATAATTTATTAGTATTATTTTTATTTAATGTTACATAAATCCTTATTAAAATAACAATGTGTCTTATCGCCGTTCTTCGAAATATAGTAAATTGTCCTTCCGTTTCCGTTTGGCTTTAGTATTCCTATTGGTCAGTTTCACTGGGGTGGTGACGTCACTTCCGTGTAACGCCATACCTCTTCATATCACGTTTACCACACCTCCACGACACGCCATTTGCTGATTTGTTTATCTGAATATTTTCTATTGCCTTTGAAAAATACGTGCACACTATCGGCAACAAACATACCTATGTAAAGAAGACTGGTGGTTGTGATGATGTGACTACAAGAGGCGTATAGCAAAAAACGTGATGATTACGTATTGGGAATTTATGTAATCAAAAGCCTTGCCAGCAGCCTAGCAGGTCAGTGAATAACCAACAATCGGTTTTTTAAATTAATATTCTACCAACAAATATATAATATGCAATATTATTATGTATAGCCGGTTTATTCTTACTTGTCTTATTTGGTAAATAATCTTCACCCAACTTTATTGAAATAATGATTTATAAAATTCAACAAATAAATAGTTTACCACACATAGCTTACCAGATCGTTCCCTGTCCCCATACAACAGTGACTGTGTTCTGCCCTGCCACACGTCACTTGTTATAAACAAAATAGATATAGAACAACATGGTTACCTACTGTTTTCCAAATAAACAATGTACCTCCTACGTCCCCATATTAAGGGACTGAGCCAACTAGCGCCGCTAGTTGATTTTATTTTATTTATTCTAAATAAGCCTAATTTCTTAAAAAAGGAATCAGTCAAGGTCTTGTGAATGACATCAAATGTTTATTGAATAACGTTACAAAATTACACAATGCGTGCAATAGTTTTAAAACTTCTGTTTAGGGTTTAATCCTACACTTTATAAATAAATACTGGTAAAAAGTTACTTACTACGTACTTTTTAATCCATTTTTATTTATAATTTTTTTTATTCGTTTTTTATATTGTTTTGTTTTTTCTAGTCTGTTTTAAAAACGTGTTTTTTTAAGTTAGTCGAGTCGATGTTGTACTTTTATATGGAACAGCCGATTCCGTGGTTGGCCCCATAGTAAAAGTTGTTCATTCACGTGGTCTGAAATCCCCATTTCATTTTTAGGTATACTTAAAAATTTACGGTGTATATTCTGTGGTATAGGTGCCGGCACGGATCTTGAGCGGTGAGACCTGTACCTATTACATTTATAAATCAAGAAGTTTTTTTACTAACATGTTGTAGAAAATTGTTACACATTGTTGTATAGAATATTATAGTGCTACACAATGTTATGTAACTGGTGTGTGGGAGCACCTTTAGATTTGCATCAACAATCGTAAAGTTAGACTAAAATGCGATTAATTTGACAATGTACACAACAACGGCAACTTCATTCGTGGTGCGCACGCACATATTACATCGTATTGTACTACAAAAGCAGTCTGAAGTTGCCGTTGTTGTTATCAAATTAATCGCATCGTATATTATCGTATGATGATATTGTGCTGTGAATAACAAGAGAATTTGAATCAATGGGTTTTCAAAAATAAAACAACTACGTTAAGTTACTTTATTTATTATTTGCTTGTAATAGGTTTTATGAAATACAATAATTAATGGTAATAGCAATAAAAGAAATATCTAAAATGTTTACCATTTCAATTAAACTTTTAATAGTAAAGAATTTAATCTATTTATCTAATAAATGAAATGTGATCGATTGATTATATACATCTAAGCATAAAATAATTAATACTCCTTTCTAGACATAAATCTCAATCTTTCGCTAATTGACTATCGTTGGGTCAATACTGAGAACATTATTGAAATATTCCCAGAAACTAAACTAATGCTACATGAATAGGCCCTTTACATGTCCAGACAATCACTGTAAATAAACATGTACATTATACAAACAGGTGTACAAAATATTAACATAATTATTTGGATTTTATTACCTATTATATACAATAAATTGGAGCCACAAAGTTATACTAAATTAGGGCCGGTTAGCCGAGCAGCGCTTCACGGCTTTAGGCTACGACCGGATCGACCGGTGTTGTGACACGTTCATGCGCCAGCCGCCAGAACATATAATCATCCAAAGCTGTCTACACTGCCACAAGTGTACACTTTATATATTTTTGGCACAAATGTGCTTATATAATTTATGTAAAAAAACTGTTTTATATACAACGAAGGCTTCACAAATAGTTATTGCTTTATGTTGAATTATGGTACAGTTTACTTTCATTAATAACAGCGTGTTATACACATAGACTTTTAACGGGATCATACTAGAAGTTTAATAGGAATGATTATTCATGTAAAAGAAGTTGATAAAGAATATTTATATATAAAATACTCTTTGGAATGTAACGAAGTTTCAAGTAATCAAACGCAAATGACAAACAACGGCAGATATGTAAAATTATTTAACCTCTAATACACATAAAAGGCACCTACTGATATCGACTCCATAATATTGGTCCTTCCTGATGGATTGTTTAATAAAATATGTATGTATAATATATTAATTCGTCGTACAAGAAAAATTTTGCAGCACGCAAATAGTCTTTACCGATTAAGATCTCACTATGCATACCATAATTTATACAAAATATCATAATTGTAAATATACTTTGGACACACCAAAAGGTTTATAAGATAAATGTAGTTCTAATCTGTAGACTCGTAATACAACGTTGCTCTAGCTGCTAAGGCGATATGACATAAATATTACTCGAAATCCATTACCATAAAAATATACTCGTTAGGTTAAGTAGTTACGCTACGATTGACATACAACATTGGTACCAAGTTCGGTAAAAGGCAAAGTTTTGGTCTGACAAACACATTACCGATAAAGCTCGATACACATTAATAGGGGTATAATTAGTACAATAATTATGAAAATCATGCATTTATGTATAACAATAAATTATACATAACCAAAATACAAATGGACGAACCGTCTTGTCATCTGTTAGTTTAATACTGATATCATAATTATGACGTGTTCCGTTCTCGCATAAGGTACTTCGTTTATTACGACCATTCATGTCTGATTGCCTAGTCTGACTAAGATTTAATAGGGCTTTTATGATGATATTAACTTTGTTGATGAGTAGATTTACGGAAGTGCCGGTTAGTGTACTGCATCGATGTCTCGTTGGGCTCTTGATATTTTAACCTGTAATTTATAAAATAACAATGTGATGAATGTAATTAAAGTGAAATCAAGTTTTCAATATTGATGCGAGTTGTTTTCATTATAGAATTCTACTTGGAAGATCATCTTTCATTTTGTGTCCCGGCGGTCAGCTTTTCTCGCCGCTGCTGTTGTGTTGAAGCGTTACGCAATAAATAAAGTATAATAGCTATGTGAGGTGTAGGTAGCGTGGGCGCACCTTGTCCTTGGGCGTGGAGTTGTCGCCGGTCTCGAGCGCGAACATCTTCATCTTCTCCTTGAAGGACAGCTGCTCGGGCACGGCGGCGCCGGCGCCCGCGCGCGCCTGCTGCTGCTGCTCCGCCAGCCGCCGCGCGCGCGGGTCCCTGCACGACACAATCATATAACTCGCTCGATTAAGGGGTCGTACAACGTCAAATATACATTTTTGAACAAGGATTTCACACAGTATTATTATTAATGTTTGGTCGGTTAAACCGACTAAACTTTGCGTAGGTAAGGCAATACATATTATTACCTGTACACTTCCTGCGCGCCGATGACGCCGGGCGTGTGCGTAACGGCGGGCGTGCCGGGAGACGTGCCGCCTGCCAGCATGTTCTCTGCCTCCTCGATAAACCGCTGCGTGAACAACAGTACATGTATTTTAGTTATCTAGAAATAGAGAAGCGATTAAAGAGAACACGATTGTGAATATTTATGATACATATTACTTAAAACTATCTCTACTTAAATATCTAATGTTGTTTTTAAATAGTTTTAAACTTAATAATATTTAAGAGGTATTTTCGAAAATAAAATGTATCATTAAATCGTGTTTCTGGTTCAATACGTGTCTGGTTAAAGACATAAAGAAATATATATTAGAATATATATTTTAGCGACCTTTGCCAGTACATCAAAAAGTGTTAATTTTCTTAACCCTCGCCTTATATGTCACTAGAATATTTGTGCTTGTCAAAAATGGTTTAATTTAGTCAAATCAGAATCGATGTTTAGTCTCTAACTATGTTTTGTAACACTTACGTCGGGGTCCTCTCTTGGGTGCGGGTCGAGTGGAGGCGGCGAAGTGGAGGGCGGTGCGGGAGGCGCGGGCGTGGGCGTGGGCGTGGTGGCCGCCCGCTCGTGGAACGACACGCGTTTGTCGCGACCACCGCTCACCGGAGACCTACGCAGTGGTATGTTAGTGTTTTTCATCGTAGTGGGAAACATTGGACATGACTGTCATTTGATTGACAGATACATAGAATCGCAGATAAAAATAATTAAATAGTTTGCATAATTTGTGGACAAACAAATAAATAAACAAGAGAGTGCCTAAATAAAAACGTGTTAATTAAATATATATTTGATAAAATGACGGGTCTCCTTTGACCAAGTAACATCGGAATTAGAACTGACAGCGGTGGGTGGTCCGTGCGGCGGCGCAGTGCTGCGCGTGTGCCTGCTGTCGCATCCGCATCACGACTAGTCGTATGACTCACAGTGGTGGTTGTGGCGCCGGCGTGTGGTCGGGCGGGGGCGGGCGCGCGCGGCACGCCATCACGGCGAACGACGAGCCGCGCGCGGGCGGGGGCGGCGCGCCCGCGTGGCTGCCGCCGGCGAGCGCGGCCCCGCGCCGGTCCTCCACCGCCGCTGGGCCCGCCGGGGCTGCGGGCTGCGGCTGCGGCTGCGGATGCGGCTGCGGCTGGCTCGCAGCCTGCACCTGCTGACACGGATCATGAATAAGCAAAACACACTAACCCAACGAGTAGAGGAGTTGAAAACGGTGAGAAGCCACACACGAGCATAATGATGCGTTTTATCTTTATCATTTGTCGAAAGAGTAAAAGAAACAAAACACTTTATATAACTTTGCTCGTTTTTATGAATAAGGCAGAAAAACTGTAAAATAGTAACCGGTTCTGGCGCGTATCCGTTGGCGAGGTCCTGCCTGGTGTTGACCTTGAGTATGGACTTGGGCGGGTGCGGGGCGTGCAGGGGGGCGCCGGGTGGGGCGTGCAGGGGGGCGCCGGGCGGGGCGTGTGGGGGGGCGCCGGACGCGGCGTGGGGGGGCGCGGAGGGCGGGGCGCGCTCGGACGAGGAGTCCTCGTCTTCTTCGTCCACGCCGCCTTCTGCAGCTGCGCCGTCCTCCTGAACCAAATAGCTCTTAAGTTTAGACTGAGAGGTGAAATAAATTAGTACAAATCCTGGCAAACTTCTTGGCATAAAACGTTAACTGCGCCGAAGCCAAATTTCATGTCTGTTTGGCGTCGGCAGCGGGGGATACCGTTTAAAGCGAGCTATTGGTCAACTAGTGGACCCCCCTTGTGCATTCGCAAAAATTGTACCAAAAATTTTGGCGGAATCTGTACCAGCCCCCCTAACATGACCACCGAAACACGATATATATCGCGTGATATAGCGTTTTATCGACACTATTGTCAAAATGCATTGTCTTATGACAGTGAAACGTGATAAATCGCTATATCATATCTCGTTTCATTGGTCATGCTAGGCGGGCAGAGTTAGAACTATTGTTATTGTTGTTGTATTTAAAGGTATAGATTTTATTTCTATACCTTAAAATACAACAATAATAATTCCAACATTCAGCATTTAGTATGGTTTAGTATTCCAGAATTTAGTATGGGCGGTTTGTTTGTAAACATACTTTCCGTAAGTTAGCTGGAGTATATACATCTAAAGATTTTTATTAGTAACTCATGTATAACTAGTGGCTCAGTGAGCTGTAGGCCACGAGTTTTTAAAAAATAATCTAATAGATGTTTCCACGAGGTTTTCAAAAGCAGTACTATGTGCTGTTTGGTATATATTATTATATCTATTCGAAGCTAGATGGCGCTTCTAATTTAGAAAATTTTACGAAATGGGTGATTTCTTTTTAATATAGAAAATCTATTTCGACAAAAAAATATAATTACCGAACCTACTCACAAAATTTCACGAGAATCGGTTGGGAAATAGAGGAGAACAAATGGGCATACGAAAGCATATTTGCAGAGACGCTTCGCGCTCGCCCGGTCAATAATACCTGATCTTGTTGCGTGGCGCGTCGCTCGAAGTCCCGCTCGAGCTGCAGCGCGCGCAGCTGTTGATTTTGCACCGGCGTGCGCGCCGCGCCTAACGACAGCAGCTGGCCGATCGTCGCGTCTCTACGAAAACATTAGGTGATATTCAGTTTATCATCATTAATAGGAAAGAGAGGTATTAAATAACTATGTGTGAGAAAACTTGTCTACAGATAAATACCGAATAGTGTGAGACATATTATAGTACCAAATTACCAAATACAAAAATTTTAATCGTGAAGATGGGTTTAAATTGTAGAGTGTTTGGAACCCCGTAATCCGGTTGTGTAAAAACAACAAGAAATGTAAAAGCGCCGTTTCGCGTACAGATAAAGTGAGTGTCGTGTGTCGTGAACAGATTCGAGTGAGTAGTGAGTTTGCAGACAGTGGTACCGGTATCGAGCGTAATAATAAAAGACTTAGGCGGAGGGTAGACCGATTTGTCTGCCAATAACATCTATCCGCACACAACAATAGACAGTTCTTCCGTGACCATGGCGCATGCAACTGCGCCGAAATATCGGAATCTCAAAAATAAACAGGTACATGGTGTGAATCCCGATATAGTTTATTCTAATAACGTCAAAAACCATGGAAATTTAAAACATTATATTATAGTGGTGGCCAGATAATTAAAGACAGTCGATTTTCATACAAACGAGGTTACTTTGAAGTCTTGGTTCTCCGCCAAGGATTTACCTAGCTGTGATCTGATTGTTGCCATCCAGGAGTGAATGGAGAAGATTCATAAAGCTATATACACCCAGCTGATCTGATCAGCATTCTAAAAGATATAAGGATGTCTAAAAAACCGCAAAATTAGCATAAAAATGTACGAAAATCCTGAAAACTCTGATCCTATTGATTTCTCCTAGAATGCTACGCAGTTCATTTGAAAGAAGACAACCCTAACGTAACATCGTCTAAAGAGATGTCGAGAGAAGAGAGTAGGCGATAGAAAGAGGGGCAACTTCTAGGTGAATTTGTACTTTGTTGTGTCGTAGCAAAAGTCGCTATTTACTTAAATGACTTTGTGGAGTGATCTTCTGCGAACTCTTTATTAAAATATTCATTTAAAAATACAAGAAATGGTTTTCCACACACTGATTACGAGATAAGTTGATAATGACAATTTCATTTAATAGGATAATATATTTTTTAATAAAAGGCGTATGACAACTGTCAAAAACTGTTAGACAAGTAAGGATTCTGTGACTACACTGGGTAAAGTGATACTGCTGAGAGTAGTGACGCTCTCATTGTCGCGCCGAGTCGAGTAGCATTGTAGGCGTTACCTGCGCGCGCGGTTGGCCTGTCGGCGCGCCTCGGCCTGGCGCTCGCGCTCCTCGCGCTGCCACGGGTTGTGCGGGGGCTGACTGCGAGCCCCCGCCGCTGAAGCCCCGCCCGCTGGGTAAACGGATACTGCGGGAGGTTCTAACGCACTCGCCACATACCGCTCTGAAAGTTTTATTTAATTTTTTTTTATCTCGGACAAAAATCAGTTATACAATGTGTTATAAACATACAATTATGGGTGACAACCGATGACTGGTCTTTATCAAGCGTTGTTCAATCAAGGCATTTTACGTTTGTTATAGCCATTCGGAACACCACGCAAGACGATGCGCAGAACACATTTTCGATGTAACTAAGTGGAAGAGGCGAGTGGTGGGGCACGGCTACGCGCATAGCGGCCAACTTTACCGCCGCCATTAAGTTAACGCATGCACTAACACACTGCCCAATTTTATAGTCGATCAAATATACCCATGTCAAATTAAATTAGTCTTAAGTAACTTTTATATTTATTTCAATTAGGGCTCTATGCATATGCATATGTTTTTCAGCGCGTAATAGCAAATTGTTTTTTGTTATTTATCGATGATTACGTTGGCAACGCATCTCATCGCGGTATCTACTCGTTTGAAAACGTTGTGTGCATGGGCACTTAGTAGCATTAACATCACGTAAATATAAATAAAATGTACTTGATATTCGAAACGAAAATTCATGTTTCACAGTAAAAATCTTCACAGTACAAGAAGTAAACTATATTCAAATCAATAAACATACCGTCCTCAGGTTGCACAAGCTGCGACTGTTGAAACTGTTCTTCCATCTCGCTCTCGGGACGCCTTCCATTCTACAACAGTTTACCGTTAAAAAGATGAAGGTATAAGCATACCTAATTAGGTACTAGTTTAATAGATCGGTAATTTACAATTCATAAACTTTATACACATGAGTTAGTAAGACCATCAGCTAGCCGGATAGTCTCATTGTTTGATATTATTGTTAAAAAAACTCAAGCAAAACCATTTTATTGATTAATATAATAATACCTGTGGTTTAGGAGCTACGGGAGGCTGCGATCTGTGTGGAGAGGGTGGTCCAGGCTGATGCCACTCGTATCTATTAGAAAACACGCTCGGCTTTAAATATTATCTAAGGCTCGAACTATAAACATCAGGAATTTACCATGACGAAAATAAACCGGACGTCATCCGGACGACTCGGGGTCTGCTACACTTGCACGATTCCAAGTGGATTCACGCAAGTGTAATAGTTTTTTCCGTTAGGGTAAATTCCTGATGCTTATAGTCCGAGCCTTATAAGTAACGATGCGATGCCAAGTTCTTTAGTTCATTTTTCATACATTTATTTTTATTTGGTCTGGAATTATTGATTTTTTATTTAATAGAACCCTAGACAAATACTGTCTTAATCAGAATAACACCACAAGAAGAGTTAAGTCTGCGCAAATTGCTAATCATTTTGGTATTAAGTTTGTATGGGAAGCTCACTGTTCGCCGGACTCTTTAAAGTTTTAAACGTTACCTTTGTGGTTGGTGTTGAGGTGGGTTGTGGTAGTGCGGGCTGTGCGTGGGCGGCGGGGACAGCGGCGGACCCGCGTACCCGGTGGGGGGCATTGCCGGGCTTGCCATCTAGATACGGTGGAATACTTCATGTTATGAACCTAAATAAACACTAAGACCCGAGTTTACAAACTCCTCTAACCACCTGTTTTTGTCATTTTCTCCATACATAAAACGTCAAAAACTGACGGTTAAAACTTTATCAGCTGTTAAAGTGTTGGGGAAATCTCCTAAGCCCTAAGGCCGCGGACGCACCGACAGGTGGCTTGCTTAGAGCCTAGCGCCTTGGTATGTATTTAAAAATGCAAGCCATTAAAGCTTTGAACTGCCATATCTTCGTCGTTTTTTGTAATATCAAAATATTTTTACTGTTATGTGAATATAATTATTAAATAAAAGTTTTAGAATCTTAAAAAAATGGAAACTACCTTATTATGGTACAGGAGCGTATGTTACCTGGTGGTGGTTAAGCGTGGGCGGCTTCTGTTGGAATTGCTGGAATTGTTGTTGCTGTTGTTGTTGTTGTTGTTGTTGTTGTTGTTGTTGTTGTTGCTGCTGCTGCTGCTGCTGCTGCTGTTGCTGCTGTTGCTGCTGTTGCTGTTGCTGCTGCTGCTGCATGCGCCTGTTCACTTCTTCAGACATTTCCGCTAGTTTCGCTGATCGAGCTGACATCTAGAAGGATTTTGGTTTGTTATAATAAATTCAAGTTTTGCTTTTGGCGTTTAGAAAAAAAACTGTTTTTAACTATTCTACAGATATAAAGGTAAAAATATTGGAGAAACCACTTTTGTGTGATTTCACCCCATTATTTTAATTTAAAAAGACGAAATCAAAAGTGTTTGCTAAGATCCGTACCAAAACTTGAAACATTTATCGTTGTAAATTTGGATAAAAGTTGTTTATCTGTTAAAACATCAAAATAATAAACCTGTTGATGCATGTGTGCCTCAGCGGCTTGTTGTTCGGCGGCGGCGGCTGACAAGTGCGCCGACTGCGGGCGGTTGCTGCCCGTCGAGCTACGCAGCGACGACCACCTGTTCGATTAATATAACTTTGCCATAATATCCCAATTACATGAGGCTAGTTTTTGAAGCCAAAACACCAAGACAGGCCAGTACTGCCCTGGCTTTCTGTCCTGGCTTGGAACATGCTTGCTCTCTTTCTGTCCTGGCTTGAAACATGCTTGCTCTCTTTCTGTCCTGGCTTGAAACATGCTTACTTTCTCGCTAGCTAGCCAGTTATGTTTACATGAAGCCAGAATTACTGGCTTACTGATACCAGAATGCTAAGCAGTAGCTTAGCATTCTGGCTTCAAAAACTATACTTGTGTAATCCGGACATTACTAACATTTTACATTATATTATGTAATGCAAAAGGTTATGGGTTTTAAAAGTTTAAAGTTAACATTATGGCGATAGTCTTGCCAAAACGTGTGATGCTACTCACACGATAATAATTAAATATTTAATAACTCGATGACTTTACTTTCTACTTATAATATATTGCGAAAGGTGGCCAGAACATAATTTTTAACTACGTATTCAGATTTAAGAAATCTTAAGAAAACATGAAATGTGCGAGCGAGAGAGCGGCAAAACATGGACGGCCTCTTAAGTTTCGAGTGGAGGATCATACCTGTCCTGCAGCGTGTGCTGGTGGACGGTAGACAGGTTCTGGTAGAAGGTGTCGTGCGCGGACAGGTTGTGGCTGCTGCGGGACTTGTTGGCCCACGCGCCCGGGGACCCGGGGCCCGAGGGCGTCGGGCTCAGCGCAGCACTGCGCAAACCACAATTTAAGATAAATCTAGTTTCGATTATTTATGAAGGTAACAGCAAAAATGACCAGCATTGCTTTATTGAAGAAAAATCTGTAGGGACTTATTAATATACATTTTCATTTATTTTAAGAGCCCCTAGCGGACATGCTACTTTTAGCATCGGCGATCAACAATTAAGCTGCTGCTGCTTCGGAAGCTAGATACAGCAACCGAAAACATAAAAAACCTGATGCATCATCAGTGCAGTCGCTAAAAGAGGCGTTTTTAGATACCGCGACTGATAGCAAGTCGGCAAAACATGATGGCATTGCTACTAAACCAAGTAATTTTTACGATAATACTACAATGGTGCGACTTAATGGTATGGAATCGCAAAAACGCTTAACGCCAAATTTTTCTAGTATATCCTACTGTTTCGCTGCAAGCCAGCGTTATTTCATCAATGTAAGGAATTACTCGACATACAATTGAAATATTTTTCCAGATATTTGACAATCGATTAAGATGAAACAGCTATATATTTTTAATATTTGAGATTTTAGCATTCACATCACAATGCTATTTTTATATAATATTTACTAAATAATATACTAGAAAATCGATGACGAGTCGAATTATTTCTAGTATATTATCTAGCATTATATTAAAATAGCATTCTAAATGCTAAAATCAAAATAATAAATTGTTAATAAAAAAAGGCCCATGTGGCCTTTTTTGCTAGCTTGGAATTTGACTTTCATACAACAATGTTGTCAGACAGTGCGGTCTGTCACTCACCTGTGCGGATGGTGCGTGGCGGGGTGGGCGTGGTGCAGCGCGGGCGTGCTCTTGCTCGGCTTCACGGGCTCGGCGGGCAGCCGCGACAGGTCGCGCTCCGACATCCGCCGACCGCCCGGCCCACTGGTTCCTACCGCACTCGCTGCGCCTATTACCACGTATCCAATTTAGTACTTGTCACATAAGGCTTTAGTGCGCGCCCTCAGTGGCGGCGCAACGCGTATGCGGTTTGGGGACCAGAGGAGTGTTCCTCTGGTCCCCAATGATGTCTTTAGTGCCCGCTTAAGAGCGCGGCCGTTTGCAGTCCTGATAAGATCAAACATCGATATACTATTTGTTTCGTGCGCCGCAGATTTCGCTTGCGCCGCCACTCAGTTAGGAGTAGCCTATCGTATCCGTGTCGCTTAGCACCAAAACTTATCATAATCGCTAGGACGATCAGTATGAAACAGCTGATATTTTTTACGATTTCAGAGTTAGTCCCATAGTTAAAGTAAAAGCGACAGAGATATGATACAGATGTGGCCATTCAATTTTTTAGTAAGTTACAACAAAAAATCATAATTTGTGTTCATAACTGAAAAAAATAATGGAATTATAAAGAAATTAACAGTTTCATAAAACTTATTCTAAACAAAAACAGGTAAATGCTGCATTAACACAAATATACGCTATAATAATTGCTTCAATGATAATGAATGACATAATTCAATGATAAATACAAAAATAATGGAGATTGTAAGACTTGCCTGTAAAAAATAAATATATTAATTTTATCATCAAATAAAGTTTCGGTGCAGATGCGACTCATTTACGTCTCATGCAGTGAACCTAAATTGATTTAGCTGAAATAGACAATTTCGTTTCTACAACTGAATAGGCGATCATTACAGAACATGAAAAAAGGAAACATAAAAACTTACCAAATAAGTAAATATGTACGTAACTATTCCTTTACAAACTAGAAAATGACGATTCACATTGTCATATCGAAAAGTGAAATATTCAAAGTAAAATTAAAATATCACTTGACGTTCTAACGTTAACTCTCTAGTAATAAATAAAAAAACTAAGTCAAAAGAAAAGAACGTGTTCTTGCAACAAAAAAAATCATGGCTGAAAGATAATAACACCGAGATGTGTGCACGGACTATAACACACCTATTTCATGCGTGCGAGGTTCTTACGCGAGCAGTGTGCCAGCAGCGGGCAGCTGTGGTGCAGGGCGGCGCGGGCGCACGCGCTGCGGCCGCGCGCGCTGCCGCTCACCTCGGGGCAGCTCTGCACCACCGCCGCGTACGACTCCCTCCGCGAGACCGCCTCAGAAGACACAACCGTCGCGTCCACACGATCAACACTCAACCCCAAATCCAAACTCACACTTTTTGCCAGCGAATCTTTACTCGCTCTCGCCGAAAAACTAGACTGATTCGACCTCAATTTTATATTATCGAGCGTTATGACCCGTGGCTTCTTATCTATGATCTCGTTGAAAACGTAACCGCCGTTTCCGTCGTGTTCCTCCGATGGCAGATTCGGCAGTTCGAATTCGTTCCCCTGAGCTAACGTATCCTCGCTGCCGCGCGACCCGTATTTCGTCCAATCTTCCAGTTGTATGAGTATACTTTTTACTTCTTCGTCAGACATTTTCCCGCCCTTATTTTCGCTTGTGTCGGTTTTATTTGATTCGTATTGTATGTCAGCTAAGCTAGTACTACTCTGAATATTATCTACTATTTTAAACGTTTTCTCGGTGCGCCCGCTTAAATTCGGACTGGATTGGCAATTTCGTTTATATTTTTTTACACAGTAAGTTAAGTTAATATTATTAAAATGTTTCGTTAATGCTTTAACTTTACCGAAAGAGGGTCTGTACTCGTCAGGAGATTTCCACGATTTTCTATCTACGCTATCTAATATCTGTGTGGCACCTTTCTCCAAAGGAGTTTCAACTAAACTTTTGCGATAACCGAACCCTTCATTGATAGTTTCGTCGAAAGATTCAGAAGTTGAGTATGTGGACGGAGCTTCCGTGTCTTCGGATTTGCTTGAAAACGATTTTGACATAGTAAATAATGCTCTTCTTAGTCGGCAATGCATATCACCTATTTTCTTCGATTCCCTTTTAACGTCTAAAGTCAATTCTAATTTCCTCGGCGCCGGGACAGGTATTTCGACAGAGCCTACATCTATCGGCGAACAAGGAGTCTGACAAGTCGCATCGGCTGTTTCCTTTTTTTCCTCGGGTAAGTCTAGAGATAAAGCGGGCAATATTCTGCGAATTTTTGGGGTCATCACCTTGTCGTTGGCAACATCGTTTTCGAATATTACAGGTTCGAAGTTGGGTTCGTCAATGAACGGTATGGGTTGAGTTTCAGGCTGCGGCGTTCGGCAACAGTCACACGCGCTCACGCATTCATCTACGCCGGTGCAACGACGGCGATACGAGTTGTTGTCTTTGGGGCGGGTGTTGAATAATTCTAGGGTGAGTTTGGTGTCGATGGGTTTCATTTCTGGGGGGAGACAGACTGGCTCGCCGGATTCGCTGGACTGGTCGTAGTGGGCGGGCGGGTCGGGCACGCGCGGCGGTTCCTCCTGGGGAACGTGGCTGTCATATGTGGTTGTATCGCTGCCGGGGTTTAGTTCGTCGAAGTCCTCGCAAGTGAAAGTAAAAACGGGGATAGGTCGCGGTGGAGGCTCGCCTTTCAGCTCTAAAGGGCAGCCCGGCGTATCGGGCGAGAGATCCTCGTGTAGCTGATCGTTCTCTCGGTCTAGGGTTATGATTAGCCGGGGGATCGAGCCGTGGTATAGCGGGTGGCACTCCTCGCTCTCGTCCGTACTAGACTCTGTAGATTCGTCTCTGATGAGACGACATCGATCGTGGCACGGCCGGCGACCGTAGCCTGCGAAACGATACTCACGTGAATTACCTTACCTTTCTTTATCTACAAGGATTGAAGCCGAACGAAACTTAAACTGGAAAAATAAAATATTGACGAGCAAATAAAAAGGAAGGCGATAGGGAGGCCGCAAAATAATAAAGAAAGCCCAAGTAGATCAGAACGGGGATATCAATTTGAAATCGATATCGTGTGCATCCTATTGTAGAATTACTTCCAATGAAACTGATATTTTTTCCCAAAAACATGAAGCAGAAAACGATAAAATAATTATGGAGCCCACAGTTACTTTAGATAACTGAACACCGTGAGAGTTTCGAAAGTATTCTTAATTATTCGACCCACGCAGTTTCATTTTCCAAAATAGATGCTAATGATTATTATGAAAAGGGGTGTGATAGGAAGCAGCGGTGGTTATATCAGGTATACTCGTAAGTAGAGACAGTAAAGTGTTTGCCTGCGGTGGCGAGCTCGGTGCGCGGCGACGCGGGGCGCAGCAGCGCGGGGTGCGCGTTCGTGAACGTGCCGCGGTTGCGCCGCAGCGGGTCCTCGTACTGGATCGCCTCTACACCGTACACCACACCCATGTATTATGTCTCATCTACACTTCGATCGAGAATACGCTAGAAGTCCGATCTGAGTCTTCAAAACGGCACTTTGAAATAAGGCCCCACTCTCAAACTGGGAGCATATTTTATACAAGGTATCGTTTCTTTGTTTCTTACTATTTAAAGTTAAATTTGGAAAGAATAGTTATTGTCGCCACGAATTTGCAAATTTCGAATTGCCTATTTGTTTTATCCGTCGGTGCCATGTTTGCGTGCTGTTTTAATTAGTGAAGCGTTATCTAGGGTATTCTTGATCGAAGCCTCTAGACATCGACAGATGATGCAAATTCCAGATGCCGTCTGCCGATGTGTCGACAGGGGTATTTGCTCGTTTGTTGGCGGTAACCGAGCAATTACACATCCACCACCACCACCACATCGGCAGACGCATCCGCAGATGCATCTGCTGATGAATCTGGCGCTTCGAGGAGGCTTTACACTCACGTCATCCATCATACTACATGATATTGTGGCTTACAGGAATTTTCAAAGTTATTATAAAGTGACAAAATAACGGTTAACTTTTTGAATTTTGAGATTTTAACATTTCACAATGCTATTTTCTTTGGATGCTTTGGATATCCGGTCCAATGCTGACCGCTGAACTACCGAGTTACTAGTGGGAACGTCGAAACGGTTAACTATTGGAATGAAAACTCATTTATGAAGACTTTGAAGTTTGATGGGTCATTGGGTATGAAAATTTATAATATATTAAATACCTCTGTACTACCTGTATTTGCAAATAAATTGAATTGAATTGAAAGTTCATACATAGTACATACTATATAATGTTTTAAATTTTTCATGGTTTTTGACGTTATTAGAATAAACTATATCGGGATTTACACCATGTACCTGTTTATTTTTGAGACTCCGATATTTCGGCGCAGTTGCATGCGCCATGGTCACGGAAGAACTGTCGATTGTTGCGTGCGGGTAGATGTTATTGGCAGACAAATCGGTCTACCCTCCGTCTAAGTCTTTTATTATTACGCTCGATACCGGTACCACTGTCTGCAAACTCACTACTCACTCGAATCTGTTCACGACACACGACACTCACTGTATCTGTACGCGAAACGGCGCTTTTACATTTCATGTTGTTTTTACACAACCGGATTACGGGGTTCCAAACACTCGACAATTTAAACCCATCTTCACGATTGAAATTTTTGTATTTGGTAATTTCAATCGCTTCTCTCCAAGAATGGCCAGAGACATCTACCCGCACGCAACAATCGACAGTTCTTCCGTGACCATGGCGCATGCAACTGCGCCGAAATATCGGAGTCTCAAAAATAAACAGGTACATGGTGTAAATCCCGATATAGTTTATTCTAATAGTACATACTACATACACATAACAATTTTACCATAGTAGCTATATTTCGAAACATAATATTTTTAAACTAAACTATTGTTAAAAACTATTGTTTGCCCCTAATATCTGGGTCGTAGTCAACCATCAATAATATTGAGCACCCAGTTTTTTTTACTGTTAACACTATATAGATTTCTTCACAAGTATATCAAGAAGTGATGCTGTAAACAAAACATAAACCAATAATATTGACATACAACACACATGATAGAGCTATATCACCACTTACCCGGTTTTTGCGTGTATGCCGGCTGATGCAGCAGCGTGGCGAGGCCGTGCAGCACTGCGCCTTGCTTGGCCACTTCCAGCGTCACCACGGGGCCCGTGCGCATCAAGTACTCCGCCGCCTGGCGACGGACAAACGAGCGCCTTGTTTATGTGGGATTTACGCGGGTCGATTTCATTCGACTAGTCAAATCAAATCACATACTCATTTAAATTAGGTGGCGATTCTATTTTACAAGCGATTGTCGATAAAAAGCGCTAGTCTACTGAAATCGACCAGAAAATCATCTAGAAAATCGACCCGTGTAAATACCCTCTTACATGAGGAAACTCGGCGGGCGTGGAGGTGCCAACAGTCACGTCTCTTTATCCGTACAGATCCGTATAGAACAAATATAAGTACGTTAATGGAAATAAAATTTAAATCCGTGTTTAATCTAGTGCTTAGTTACTCGTAAGTTATAAACAAACACCTAGCTCACTCGCCTTTTGTTACCAACAGTACCATTTCCAATTTCAGTTAAACAGAAAACAACGCATGATGACAATGCAGATATGGTCACAACCCTGTATTAATGGAAAAAATTAGCATATTTGTATGACAATAACGCGATTGGCGGATAATTTTGTCGCTCCTAAAGCTTAACTTGTTATTCAGATTGTCTTCGAGTAATATTGTGATGTTATTTGTAATTTCCGAGATACCTTCTCCTGTGTGATGCCGACGAGCGACTGCCCGTCCACAGAGAGCAGCTGGTCGCCGGCGGCCAGCCGGCCGTCCGCGGCCGCCGCGCCGCCCGCTACCACCGACTTTATGTAGATACCAAGCTTGTTCTGGCCGTAACCCTGTACAAAATAATGATAGTGATACACTTTTAAGAGTGAACATTAATTTGTAAATAAATAAACGATAGGTTTTAGAGCGATTTCAGGAAGCTATGGAAGTGTAATTGTAAACAAATATTGCTTAAAAAATGACAACTCGAACAGCATTTAGTCGGGCCAGCCACGCGTCCGGTGACAGGCGTTAGCGTTCTTTACAGTAATTGCAGTTTGTATTTTCAATAAAAAAGAGAATTAATTAGAAATGACGTCCTGTGTAGCTAAATGGTATAAAAGACGCAAAGAAAGCAGAGCTGTACATTATGGTCGTTATTATGCAACCAGTGTTCAGTCGCTTTGTGCTGCATAACTAAATGCCAGCATTTTTAGCTCCGCCCACTTGGTTGTAATTTTTGTGTGGTGCTAATTTTTGAGCGGAATGCTTGTTACATACATTTTAGTTTGCTGGTGTTATTAGTGCTTTTGGAGTGCTTGTTACATAGTAGTGTGTTTTTTTGGAAAACTGCTATTGTCATCTTGTATGAAGTTAACACTATCGGGTTTTTTTTGAAAATAAATAGTGACTAACTTCACAGCCACCAACAAGGATGAAACGCATTATACGTTACCTTAGCAGCGACGATGCTAAGCCCCATGCCGCTGGAGTTCTTGTTGAGTTGTACTATAGTGACGCGCGGGTCTGGCGCGCGAGCCGTCGTCGCCGCCTGCCCCATGTACACCGTCCACGCGCCTGCGCGAACGAACGCATAAATATCAGACAACATTACATTAATTATAATCCCCGCAAATTGTAAATGTGCCGGAACCTTGTCACATTAACATCCACGTTGACGTCATCCGCAACTAAAAATAACATGTAACTGCCAAAAAATCGCGGCCAGACGCATCAAATTAACATCCACGTCCACTAAAAATAAAAATTCACTTAAAATGACAAAAAAATGGCGGCCAGACGCATTAGCCGTTTGCGGGGAAAATAGTAGTTAGAGCTCTGATAAAAACAGAAACAACGATGGTATCATAATCATCTAGCGCATTGGGTCGCCAAACTTTTTAGCCTAAGGGCCAGACTAACTCCTCCACGAAGCCCCAAGGGCCAGAACCTAGCTAGCTTATCGTACCAACATACAGTAAATAACAGTATGTTGGTACGATCCGGACCGCTTCCGCGGGCCGGATTGTTGAAGCTGGCCCGCGGGCCGTAGTTTGGAGACCCCTGATCTAGGGGCTCTATCGCCTAATTTACATTGCTATTGTAATCGCTTTGATTTGACATTTGAGATTCGCCATTATTTTACATTTGAACATATTGTCAGAGAAAAACGCTACCTATGGATTTCATTAAAAAGCTCAAGGTCACTCAGCGGCCAATGGAGTTTTTCCTCGATGTTTCCCTGTTTGATCGAAACAGAGACATGGAGAACTAGCTCGCTAACTTACTATTTCGCTCGTAGCATTGTTCACTTGAACTGGCTGTGGGAGCGCAAACGCAACACAGCTAAAGAACGATTGCTCTTGAATCGGGGTCAAACACTGATTGCGTTATCAGTCTGGATATAATTATAGTGAAGTGACATATACTGCTCAAAAGAGGGGCTACTATATGATTTTCCATACAATAAGCAAATAATATATAATAGGCAAATAGTGGTTCACTCAACAAATTGGTATATTGTTGTTGCAACCAATTTTATCTTATTTTTCTAATATATTATTTATTATATGGGTCCAGCTGAAAACCAGCGCTGGGAATTCCAAATTCACTGCATTGCTGAGCTGGTCAGCCCTTTCGGCTGTTTAGTCTATACTAATAGTTGTAGTTATGTAACTGTAACTGGAACTGTAACTATTTGTGAACATATGTAAAACGCCGAATAAATGCCTACTTTACTTTACTATACAAAAGAGCTAAGTTCTGGAAGGTATTTTGCTGATAAATGCAATCAGATTATTTAAAATGTAATATTATTTAAAAGCTGTAATAGTTAACTCGCGGCCTTTAATGTCGAATTTACTATATAATTTCTCCTATTAGCCGTGTGTTAGTTAGAATGAAAAGAAATTGGAGTTTCACACAAGAATAAGCTAAATTTAACATTTTTTAATTCTAACTGTCACACGGCGAATAGGAGAAATTACACAGTAAATTCGACGGCGAAATCGGCAAATTAACTAATACAGCTTTCGAACAATATCAAATTCAAATAAAATCAGAATTAATTTATCATAAAAATACCATTAAAAAGTTAGCTAGTTTGTATGGAAAACCATATAGTGGCCCCTATCTTCTTTTGAGTAGTATATTTACCTAGCGCATGCGGTTGGTGCGCGAGCCGGCACAGTCCACCGCGCTGTAACGGTGCCACGAACTCCGCCAGCCCGGGCGGAACGCCGCGGACCACCTCCGCGCTGAACCCGTCACCAGGAATCAACAGCCCGGTGCCCAGCCATACACTCTCTTCCAGCCGAATCTGTTTTAACAATAAGGAATTTGTAATTTTGTCCGAACAGCTGATCAAGTTTTGTATGAAAAGTCTTTTCTTTTTGTCTTGTCGGAAAAGTCATAGATAAAATGTTGTGTTTTAGTTTATGATGTTAGTAATCTACTCCTGCGAGGTTGTTTGTGTTTTACAAATAACACTGTATATACCTCGCGGCCGTCGGAGCGATGCAGCTCGTCGGACAGCGCGCGGGCGTGGTTGACGGCCGCCTCGAGCACGTCGGGCGCGGCCAGCGGCGCCAGCAGCGCGCGCACTTGCACCGAGTTCAGCTTGAAGCAGGAAGACAGGGCAGCGCGCGCCTCGTCCGCCGTACGGTACTCGCCTTGGATCAACCGAGCTACCACGAGAAATATAGCACTCATAATTATAAATAGATCGATGAAGTAGCCGCCAAGACATTCAAAACATTTTAATTGAATTTGAAAATTGAATCATGTTATAGGAAAGCGGTCAATTACCAAAAAATCGCACAGCACTTTTGCCTATATAGCAGGTTGCATACGTGTAATTCCACGCTGAAAGAATCATTTATCTATTCAGCACATTTTTGTCAATTGAATTTGATCTCTATGTATTGGACTTTAAATTGAAAATCGGCTGTTAAAATCATATTTGGTATGACCTAACATTGATGACAGGGTGACCACTTACCGGCTTGGTGCGTTCTGGCCAGATGGCAGTCGGCGGCGATCTCCAGCCCCTGCCGCTCGGCCCACGCGGCGAGCAGGGCGAACCGCGCCGACAGCGCCGCGCCCCATCGCGCGCTGATCGTGCCCGGCTCCGTTACCAGCTACACGGGTTATATAACTTTTCATAAACCAACTTCACATACAATAAATTGCTGCGATTGGGTTGTACGGAGCCCAAACTCGATGGGGTTATAGGGTTTTATTAGAGAGTTCCTGCGGCATTTTTCCGGCTCCATCGTCAGATCAGCTTCATGACACCATAACATTGAATTGACATCCAGTTCTGCCCTATGTTCAAAGTTTCAAGTCTCTAGCTCATCGGGAAGCTGGTATAAAATCGTTTGCAAAAATTGTGGACAAACAAATAAACGAGAAACCTAATAAAAACGAGTTAAAAAAAGTTGTCAGATTTGACAGAAACTCTATGAAACTGACAGCTCCCTTAAAGTTAAAAAGATTTTAGCTAAGAAGTCTTTGAGTATTTGGCCATAAAGCACTTGTTCTGGAAATACGAAATAACGGCGGTACCCCAAGCACCAGTTCGCTTACTAAACTGACTAAGCCGGGGTTCGGACTCGAAAAACGGCGTAACTCGACCACGGAGATCGAAATACAGTTTATTTAACTTTAACAAATAAATATCACCAAGCTTATAGAAAAAAATATACATCCTGAAGTAAGCGTTGTTTATTTGTTACATCTGCACCTCTTAACTATTCAACCGATCATCATGTTGCATACATGTTGCCAGGGGTACAGAAAAGGACATACGGTACCTTTCATCCCGAAAAAAAAGAAGAAACAAAAAGAAAAAGAACTAAATGATATAATCTTTAAAAAGTGAAACCACCATATCTGTACATCATTTTTGTAAAATATTTGTTAGTGACACCTTCATTCAACCAAATCATACCTTATTGAAGCACACGGCGTTAATGTAGTGGAACAGATGTGAAAACAGTTGTATAGTGAGCGCAGCGTTGACGCGGCAGCGGCGCAGCAGCACCATGGCTGCGGCGAGTGTTTGCAGCGTCGGCGCGGTCGCTTCTGTTGCGTCCGCTATGGCGGGGTTGGTCAGAGTGGCTAACGCGCGAGACAACTCTTCTTGGAAACAGGATACTAGGTTGCTACACACAAGGAAAGCGAAAGGAAACGATTAAATATACTATTTGAACAAGGAATTTTATGTAATTACAAAAAAGAAATAACCACAAAACCTACAAATTATTTTATTTTATTAGAAACACCAGCATTTGTTTACAATATTACTTATTAACTTAGAAAAAAAAATAGATAGTTCGGAAAAGTTTTTCATTATTATGCTCACGACTGAAATTACAATTTTATTTGAATCTGGAGAAAATAGGTATAACTGATCAATTAAAGGTCGGAGTTTCACCGTTTATACCAAGGGATAAACTTATACAATACTATTCAATTCCAAAATGCAATTAGATTTACCTCATAGGCTGAATTTAATAATTTTATTCTTACCTAAAAGCGTTTTGCACGGTCGTGGGTAGCAAGTCCTGTGCTTGCGTCGAGAAAGACGATATATGCCGATCACACTTCAGGAAGTGTAAAAGTTCACTAGCGTTCGCCATCCAAAACGCTTGGGCAGCCGAGTCATTGCATCGTTGCTAAAATAAAAGAGTTATAACAATCTTTTGGTATTGTACAAAACAGCTGACTGGTCAACCCGTGACCATGGCCTATGTAATTTGGCCGAAACGTCGAGAAATTTAGGTTGATGTGTAAACTAAATACCTAACGTTAGTTAAGTACGTGTTAAATACCTGTAATTTTAATTTAGTGTATACAACGCTAAAGTTTAAAAGTGTATAAAAAACAGTGTCATTTGATTTAATTGTGCAACAGCATACCTGTACAGTTTCGTGAATGAGAGTGGCGACATGATGCAGGAACGCAGTAAGTTTGTGAGCTCGTTCCGTTGGGCTCAGTTCCGGCCGGTAGTGGGTTGACGCTCGATATCTTTATAAATAGTAAATAAAATGCTTAAAGTTGAGAAAAATCAACTCTGCAAAGTTTAAGTTGAGTGACAAAGAACGGAGACAACGAGTTGGGGAAGAATAATAATTTGTGTTTTAAATTACTTCACGATAAAGAACTTGTTATTCTCGGAATTTGTAAAATTAATATAAAAGTTTTCGTCGTAGACGCCAACGTTGTTTGAGAAAACATTGTGGGTTTTAGAAGTTTGTTTGTTACTTAGTTACTTTATATTTTAAGTGCTATCTGTCTGTATCAAATTACGTATTTGATGGTCTCTTTTATTATTTTAGAACTAAGACGATTTTTTTTGTCTATAGTAATAGATAATTTTGTGTTGTTGTGGGTAGTTAATAAACGAGGTGAAAATAAATCAATAGACTGCATCGTGCAAGTAAGTGATGGACTGTAGTTTTTCTTTAAGTCTTACCCTTCAGAGCATTTTTGTGTACTATATTTTATATTTTAACTGTAACTTTACTACCATAAAGTAATCCAAGTTTTTTTAAATAAAACTTAGAATAAAGCGGAAAGTAACTTACCGGGCACACAGATATAGCGTGTAGACTGGCGCTAGTTTAAACGCAGGTGCGTGCGGGTCGAGCCTAGTGATGACCGCGGCCAAGAACTGCGCCTGACCCTGTTCCGGGAACTCGAGGACTGCGGGCAAGATGGCTTCCTGCCCTGGTCGCGCCGCCGGCACTGTCGCCGACATCCTACGGCCATACCACCAATTAGTATGCAGCTTCTATGTTCAGCCTTTAGTAAATTGAATTAGCTTTAGCAACACAAAGTGTATTGCTAGCAAATTGCCTGCTTGACCGAGTTTCTATATCTATTGAAGCTCTGATAAACCCTGCATACATTTTTGTGTCGATTGAATTGGTATTAAGAGTATGCTATTCATGCGGAAAAATCAACTGCGTGTATTTAGGTATCTGTCGTCTACTATTATCAATACCTTATTTTAATTATTGCTTTGCTTTCACTTTAACTGTCTTGTAAAAGACCTATACTAACACCGCTGTTGGTGACTTTTTATATAAAATAAATAAATAAAGAGACATAAAAGAATATCGCACTGTAACATGGCGTGATCAATCAGATATTAAAAATGGAAAGGGGCAAGCCTCTGGTGTGTAATTATACCGCTTATAATTTCTATTCGTAATTAAAATTATATGTATAGGCTGTGTCAAAAATTGGCTATGTAAACAAATTAATTGTGTGGTTAGTGATGTATAACACAAATCATAACGAAACATATAAATAGCAACAACGAGTAAAATAACTAGTACGAGTATGTGCATGGAAGGAATACCTGTTATCGTGTCCAGAGCCGCCGCTTTTGGCGCTGCAAATACTCTTGGTCTCCACGTTCCCGTCAAGGTCGAACGTGGTCTCGTAATTGTCTTTGTATTGGGAATTCATAGTTCTATTGTGTGTCGCGTTCTGATCCTGTTCGTTGTAGACAGAACCGGTGTGGTCGTCGGTGTATTCGTCGGTGGGTATCACCTGCTGGGACATCATGAGGGACTCGTTGTCGAGTTTCAGAGTGTTGTTGTTATATGGGCGTGTAGGATCATCGTCTCGGTACTGCCTTTGGTCGTCGATATAAGGGCGGGAGTTGGGGTCGTCTTCGCGGTAAGACCTCGTGTTATCTTCGGCGTAAGAGCGCGAGGTGTTATCGCCGTCTCTGTAGTATGTGTCTTGTGAGACCGGGCTCATGGTGCGTGTGTAATCGTCGGTTGTGTTCGCGTTGGAGTCGACCATGTGCTGGTCGGACATCGGAGAGATGGCGCTTCCCGGAGACGTCGCCGATCTAACGTAAGGGTAACGTACACAAGCAGATGGTCGTGAGCCAGTGATAGTAACATGCAAAAGAAAACAACAATGATAGATGACGAACATAAAAACAACAGTGATTAAGAGAAGCGTTGGACTGATAATGTTCGGTATCAGTACGTTTGTTAAACAAAAATTTTAAATTACTACTGAACATAAATTGTGAATAGTTGACTATGTTTTGGTAAACTAGAAGTTGTAATTTGGTATGATAGTTTCTACGGAACACAACATATAATTTGGTGAGTTGGGTGCAGTTAGAAGCTGACCTGTCGTAGATGGAGCCGGAGCCAAAGTGTTGCGACTGTGATAGGTTCCTATTGAGGATGTTTTCTTGCATGGGGTCCACGAAGCGAAATGTTGAAACTCTTCCAAACTTAAGCAAGCAGCCATGCTAAAGAAGAAAATACGGAGAATAAATATGACGAAAAAAAAATTAAGCGATAATGTCTATAACAAATTGAGAAAACATAAGCATAGCAAGTTTCGTTTTTTGCGGCCAACGAGTAAATTGTATTTTCAAGCAGTGTAAAAAGTTTCGCCGCGGGAGCGACACCCGTGTAGAGTTGTAATATCTGTTTAAATATTCACTGGAAGTCGCAAACCCACTACTCTTTACAACATTTAAATAGAGGACGCAGCTGTTGATGAAAATAGGAAAACCGGTGTATCTGAATTAATAATATTTAAATGTGTAAATCTTGCAATAATGAAATGATTCCGTATTTAAATGTATAAAGAATTAATAGAAACAAATTATAATAGAAAAATTGTTAAAGTTATGACATAAACAACAATTGCGCTCGTTAATAATTCTAAGACTATTTATTTTTATTTACATTGTTCAACTTTATTACTAAAATTACAGCAACTGGCGGACTTAATGCCATCGTTTAGGACTATCATTTAGGCGATCGAGCAGGCGAACTGTAACTTTTGCAACTAAAAGCAGCACGATGACTCATCAATATAATAACCAGATAAAGGTTCGTTGCACGGAACGCTAAAACCCGCCGGTGTTCGGTGATAAGTGGCGCGAGTCTACCGGGTCTCCCGGGGGTATATCCCGGCGGGCGAGGCGTTACGGCCGCCGCCGCCTCGCAGAGTGCCCGCTAATGCGCCGGAACGAGTTTACACACGCAATGTAAGAGCGACAATGTTATTCAAGACAATATTGTAACGTCACCGGAAGCTCAAGGTTACGGCTCGAAGCGTTCCGATGTTGTAGATAAAGGAAAAGCTCAAGGTTACGGCTCGGAGTTGTCTGATGTTGTAGTTATATATAGGGTTTGAAACAAAGCACATTTTATTATTCTGTGATACCTTGTACTGCAGTAATGCAGGACAAGAAAAAATGGATTGTGAACGGCGCTAAACAGTTTAGAATTAAAACAGTCCTATGAATGAACTTTAACGAGTTCGTCCATACCTGTAACCGCTGCGTGCGCGTGACGCGCCGGCCGTTGAGGTAGACGTGCGCGTCGGTGTGCAGCGGCGTGACGTTGTAGCCGCCGCCGTCCGCCGGCGCCACCACGCAGTGCCGCGGCTGGATCGACGGCCCGTACAGCTGCAGTGCCGTGCCATTGCCCGAACCCACCTACTCCACACGACAGATTTGTAGGTACAGTCGAGTTCATTAATATGTATTACACTTTTAACATAATCCAGCAACCTGTTCTTTTATAATAAAAGTCAACACCTATCAAACGTGTTAACATATTAATGAACTCGACTTTACCTCTATAAGGGTCTGTTTAATAGGTGCTAACTGCTAATACGACCTACGCTCCGCTACGACCACCGCTGTCAAACCCAAGGTCCTTTAGGAAGCTAATTATAGGTCCAACTGGCTACCACCGACCAGTATCGTACCTAATCAATAGCAGTGGCAATAATAAGACAAATATCTTCAATCGCTTCTATGAGTTAGGTTTTTTACTTGATTCGATCCAGAAGATCTAGATTTTCATGTCGATTGGTTCCGTAAAGATAGCTACAACAACATCGCTATATTTTAAGTTACAGCAATTAGAGAATCCTATTTCTTCGACCTTATCACCTCGTCATAACATTAGGTGAGATAAAAGTAAAGTTGCCAAGCACATAAGTATAGTTTTTGGACAATAAAATTTTCATTTGGAGCAGCGTATAGTAATAAAAGTATATCAAAGTAAAAAATAAGTGTAGTGCCGGAAAAACAATCCTTAAAGTACCGATAGGTTTATCCTCGTTTCCCCGAAATATATTAATTTATATCATCAACCATTCGCGATAACACACTAACACTAAAGAGAAAAAAAAAGAAACTGTGTATCGATTATACTGGTTCGGCAGCGGGAAACGAAAGCATTAACATCACTTTTTGTTTTGCTTTAATGTCTTCCTATTCGTCAATCACGCCTGTTAAAAGCCTACGATAATGTTAAAGATGTGAAAAGCTACTATTTTAGATTGTGTGCCATTAATTGACAGGAAATATATGAAGTGCTTTAACAATAAATAAAAATGTTTGGTTTATTATGTAATAACTTTTATCATGTAAATTTTATATTTATATTTGTGATGATGTCCTATTATAATTGGCGTTGCTATTTAGGTTATGTATTATCACAGATAATATAATACTATACTAGTGTATTATGATATAGTAGCTGTTGGGCCTGTTGGTCGACTAAATTTAATAAATATAAAAAAAAAACAAATTAATACGCACATACAAAGGTACGAAAATTACCCGAGCAGGCAATATAAGATGTGTAATAACTTAGAAGCAAGCTAAATTAGGTTTACATGTGACGAATAAGTTGGTTTAACCGACGTCGCCGTCAAGGCCTCATCGCCATCAAATGCACTGCACTTGTTAACTTTCACACACCATTAGCAATGTCATCATCATTAGAGGCGCCTATTATGAGTTATTATATTGCTAAGTGAGTAGTATTTACCTTAGATGTAAACGCGTATTACTACTCTTGAAAGAGTGGATCCAGGTTAAGAACCAATTCATTATTTATGAGAAGTGCGCCCGATCCAATTCGTATTCCTCAACGGACATGAATATTACATAAATCTTCATATCAGACCGCTTTGTGGTTATGAACTATAAATATAGACTTAATACCTGCCTCCCTACGATAGTTAGTTATATTATACGTAATACGCATGATGATGTACGCATCAACGTACTTACTTACATAGGTGTTATACCACAGAATAAAATAATAGTACAGCTTTATTACAGTTACAACGAGAGATAGACCCGAAATGTTTGTTTTATTGATTTGTATTTCACTTTCACTTCGCCATCGCAAAGTAAGTAACTGGATTCTATGACTATAAAATTTAACACGCTTTCATCCATGCTGCCTACTAGATTTTTATATACAAGTTTTTAGCATAATGTGCAAATTAGAAACAGATTTTTTGTACATATTTTTTAAATTTAATGAATCTGACGGCTACCTACTTCACAATAAATACGATTACTTTGATCGTACAGTCTTTGAGTATAAATTCGAGACGCAATGCATACCTTTGTCATAAATGTTTCACAGGCCAAGCTTTTTAGCATAATCAAATAAGCGAAGTTGGTCGGTCTACTGACGTAAGACTATGCTTGGAAATATGAGCAAGTGTGATATAATAATATTACCCGCAAGGATTGGGGTATACTTAATTACAACAGAGAAACTAAAATCGTATCTAAAAATGCTCCTCTTGTACAGGTACTATCATCCCGAAGTTTTTTGGGACGTACTTGATATTACTCACAGGCGCCATACTACTGTCCCTGGCGATAGAGATTGCTAGAGAGCAGTAGGGCACATTAGTTAACTGTTACTTTCTGTTCTAGGCATTATTCATATATACAGTGGTGGACGGATAATTAGAAGAACACCAGTCGGTTTTCATACAAACGAGGTAACTTTGAAGCTTTGGTTCTCTTAATCGAACTGTGATCTGATGATGGCTGACCAGGGAGTGAATGGAGGAAATACAGATCGCTACTACACACCCAACTGATCTTATCAGCATTCTAAGAGTTGTAAGGATCAGAGTTCTCAGTTTCAGGTTGTTGATACATTTTAATAATAATGTAATAAAATAAAAATAATAAATTTTTTAATAATCCAACATTGCATTTACTGAAAACAATCATAAATGCTTGAAAAGGTCATCATTGAAACCTAAAACAGCTCTGACACGTCTGAAGGACCACTCAAATAAGTGTGCTTGCATACCTCGAGGACATCAGTGACGCGCAGTCGTCGGCCGTTCTCTAACGCGGCGCCTTCGGGCGTCACCTCGAGCAGCACGGGCTCGCTGCCGGGCCGGCCGCCGCTGCCGATGCTGCCGCCGGCCTTCTTCTTGCGCCGCCGCGGCTGCGCGTCCGCCGGCCGCCGCCGCACGTGGAACATGATGGAGCCTGATAACATACGTCACAAGCTGTCAAATCCAAACTATCACACGTGACACAGAAAATAAAATCATAATCGTAATGTACCTTCAAGGATTTTACCATGAAGCAGAAAAAATTGACATGGAAATCACACAACAACAAAAACTTTTTATTACACAAGATAAGCTACAGAGAACCTTTAAAAAAATCATGCGGACGAATTTACGATCAAATATTAATCACCTAAATAAATATCTACTCAAAGGGTTTTTGAGCGTCCCACCAGCACTTCAGTTTATTACTGAACTTTTAACTTAATCAAAATATTAATATTGCATTATTATCATTACGTTCTCCGACACTTATTCCACTTTGCTTCCTATATGATTCGGGCACATTTTTGGAGATCCACATTTACGGAAGTGTGGGGTTAAGTGCAGTGGAGGGTCTGTGCGGCAGCGAGAAGCAGACAGGGAGTGGGGGGCGGTGGCGCAGCGCGGGGCAGCGAGCGCGCTTCTAGTGTCAACATCATTAGCGTGTACATTGTCGCCCGCTCGGCTGGAGCTACGAGAGCCGCTACGAGCTACAACTTTCGTAGATGACTGCACAAAGCTAATTTCAAATAAGTACTAATTTTCGTTTAGAGTTTCCAGTGATTTGAATCGTTTGACAATAAGGACAAGTTAGCATAGCATGACTCTGACTTTGATCAACTTATGGGACAAATTGTATATAATCGTTTTTTTTTTTAATTTATTCATTGATTCTTGAATGTTATTACGCCAAACGAACCATCCATCATGAAACAAACAGTAGCCTCGTGAAGGTTATTAATCGAAGCAATCGATTTAGAAGTGACGTGTGTCATTTTCAACTTATCATATGATCAAACGACTATTAATCACGTTTATCTTAATATAGGTTAGACGATTTTTTTATTATTGGCATAATTTTAAGCAGTATTTTGAAGTAACAATTAAAGTGAATAAATTCGTTTATTTTAGCATACAGTTAATCTAAGCATACATTAAATTTAAGTCAAGGAAAACATTCCCTATCTTTTGTCCATTCCAAAAAAACATTTGATGTTAACATTTATATCCTTTCATATCAACAACACTGTCAGGGATGAAATCTCGAGGATATTTGACAAATACAAAAATATAGGCAAAAAAAACACCCGAATGAACTAGCAAAACAGCTCACATTGCCGGATTGTATGAGACACCTGTAAACTCGGCTTAAGACTAATTCAGGAATGAGTAGGCTCTTGATGGAGCTCCTGGCGCTACATGTCATTCCCAGCAACAAATCTGTCTATAGTCCAGGAGACTGATTGCTGATAAGATGATGATGATAAGAATTTATATAAAATAAACATTTGTATCCAGATTGATGAGTGTGTAGGAAGGTATAGAGCCTAATAATTGAGCATTGTATCGACGCGTATACATGGTGGTATTTCGAAGCGATGATGCATCATACGTAGTCGGAAGAATGGTAAAATCAATAGGTTCATTAAAACAAACCAAGCGTATACAACCACTATCTGTGAATCTGACCCATTCAATATTAACATGGCAACGAATATTCGGCTCTATTTATTCGATATTCGGCATATTCGGCTACTTTTATCTTATTCGGCCGTATACAGAATATCTAAGTTCTTTTTGGATATTTTGTTGTAATCAAATAATTGGTAATACTATTTATATAATTATGTATTTTATAACACTTTTACTTATTTATCATTAAAGTAGTCATAAATACATTTTCAACTTCATAAATACTCAAAATAAAATAAAAAATATTGTCTATGCACTTGAATTATCATAAGATTATGGTGGAGACTATATTTTCTGCATTTTAGGCGGTGGTTTACTTTTTATTTCTCGTAGACAATCCCTTCAGAAAATACACTTGTAATAAACACTACTTCTTGGCGCCGACAAATATTTTGCTGGAAGATTTATCAAAACGAACATTTATCTTTTCTTTTTTTTGATGGATTATTATAATGGTCTATTTCTGTTGCAGCTGCATATTTCTTCCCGCCAATCGGCTATTCGGTCAGGAAGCCCGCAGAATATTCAATATTCGGCGTGTGGCCGAATGTATTATTATTTGCAAATCTAATATTAGCTGTGGCGCGTCAAGACGTCAATAGAGGTAGTTACTCGATGAATAATTTAGTGTCGGTAGTCGGTACTAAGAACTGAATGTCTTCAGGTGTGAAACAATGTGTATTATAAGCTTAAAGCAAATACCTAAAGCTTTATAGGACCGCTGTGCTGGGACATAAATTTTATAACTCTTTTATGTTTACGGGTGCCCATTCACTCCGAACGTAATGACATAGGAAAATTGGATCTAGGGAGTTTGATAGAACATTTATTACGGTTGTAACATAAATGCAGCGTCAACGTCAATTCCACAAAAGCTCGTGAACATAGAGATATAGAGAGAAAATGTAAAATTACCTAACACAACTTCTTTTCTTTGGTTTCGTAGGCGCGAACTAAATGGTCTGTTGAACAGCATGTTGGGTGGTGGGGCTGGTGAGTGACGAGCTTGGCAGATCCATCGCCTAGCGTGGAGGCGAGTACGTAGAGTCAATGCGACGGCTTAATTGTCACTAGCACTTTACCCTACACTACACGTAACACACTTCCAATGCCAATTCATTAGCCGTACTAGAGGATCGTTGATGTATTTGCAGCAAGTTTATAATTTGAAACCATAACGAATACTTATACAGGATGTTTGGTAATAACCTTATAAAGACGAATATGGTAGAAGATAGGGTTTCATGTATGCATACAATCCCGGAAAATTATTATAAACTCTGTAAACCACCCATGGCTGAGAAATATTGTTTTATTGTTTGTATGAAAAACTGCAAAGTCACAACCATATACGCAAATCGTCTATTCATTGTCTATATTTATTAATCCCTGTAATGGGCAAACAAATCATCGTTCTAGGGTTGCCAACTTACCACTATGCAGTTTATTATTAATAAAATAATTAAGTGGTGGTTTTCAGGGTTTATAATATTTTTTCGGGGTTGTGCACGGAACCATATTCGGCTTTTTAAGGTTATTTTATTACCAAACACTATGTACTTAGACAAGAATTTAATGTGAGTAAAAGTTTTATAAGTAAAAGAGAATTTTAATAAAAAAATCATTTTTATATATTACAGGTAAAAAACTCTTTGACCAAAGTATCTATAGAAACAATATGTTCATATTTAAGTAGTTGAGAAGGCTGTCTGTTATTCCGTATTTAAAATAATACAAAAAAAGTTTTGTCAGCTTTTATCGACTGATGTATCAGTCGATAAAAGTCCTTTGTAGACGTTATCATAAAAACGCTACTTTTTGTAGCTAGGTATTATTATATCCAATCAAATATGTATTGAATCTATCATCTTACAGAAGAGAAGCGAAATAGAGAAGTGACTTCTTACTTAGTTCTCTCGTGTAATTCGGATATGTTTGAATGGATACTTACTAGGTCCTAAACTAATACCGATCGATGTAGTTTCAATTTAACTTTTATAACCCTAACCTTGATCCACTAATTACCTACTAAATACTTAATAACTTTCACTATTAGTGTATGAAAATTACGTAAAAACATTCGTATATCAACATCAAAGTCAGTATTACTCGCTAAAGTGGTGTTTGTCTTAACCAGAGTATAATATTTACCGTGGCCTTAGTGGCATATCGTGTGCGTAATGAAGATGCCAATGATAAACTTTGAAATCGTATCTGTTCACTGATAGGAATCCTATGAATTAAATTAACTGTCGTGGCGAGTTTACAATAACCCTATCAAAGGATCATGGAGAGTTTTAAACATAAAAGCTAATGAAAAATAAAATTGCATTCGATTGTAATAAATTCATTTACTCAAGAAACGAAATGTTAAGCACATCTAAGGACAATCGATTTAGGAACTTTCTCTTTTAAATTATTCTCTCTTGAAAATTATTTATGTGGTTAGTCTCATAAATTTGTCGCATAATAATAAAACGTGCATTTACAATTCGTTATTTATGATAAAACTAAACATCAGATTAACTAGTAGTTTGTTATCATACGGATGGTGACAAGAAAAGCATAAAAGGCGCATTCAACTTTTATTCTGCAAATATAGCTGTAACCAAGGGCCTGCTAATTAAAAGCGGTACAAAGGACATGCACGACGACGCCGACGGACGCGGCGGTGGGCGGGTCGCCGGCGACCGACGCCATCGCAAATGCGACCACGCCTGTCGCCGCGCGCCGTCGCGTGCTCGCGTGACGACGCGTCGTCCACTCAACACTACTTGTTGCTCACTCACTAATATCAACAAACTCCATTACATACACTGGGTATGTATTGTTACGACAGCTTCACAACTATTATAAAAAACCAAGGACAATCAACGACCCCACTATCAATACTATCATGTCATTTTGCCCTACAAAGCTGGAGATCGATGTCCGTAAATGTGAAACAAAAGTTATTATCTACATTACTACTACTACATTTCTGGTTCCAGTGATTGAGTTTAACCAAGAGAATTCATATTGATTGACGCAATTCGAAAGCAACGCCGACAATACAATATTACTACATGCATATTGAACTCTACAAGGATACTCGCATAGGTGCAGGAACCTGCAGTGCAGGTATAAAGAAACCTCCGAAATAAAAATAATAAAAATGCTTATCGAACTTTAGATATACATCGTTATATTAATGAAAATAAATATTAAACTAATTTTTCGCTTCACCAAGTTTAAAAGAATCAATTTTCTTCCTTTCTGTATACAATATAGGGGTTCTATTACATTTGTTTTCCTGAAATTTTTTGGTCTTCAAGAATTATGAAAGGTACTTACAGATGCCTCTACTTACATATTATTTATGTTGTCAACACTACATAATAATCATGGTCACTCATGCATGATCATGCCGTTTGATCTAGTGGCATGATCAAGGTGTAAGGAGATTTTTTTTAAGGACATGCCACTTGACGGACGTATCGATTTTCCGCTTGTTCGCGTGACCTGACGCCACTTCATGCCACTTGAACGTGTGTGCTTTCTGTCATGCTACTGGATATCAAGCCAATAGATCAAGAGGCATGATCATGATCATGAGTGACAGACAAAATTGGCACAGAAAACATTATACCAGAATCAAGTTTTGTTTAGGTTAAAAGGTAGAACGCGAACAACCAGTAATATGACATGGGTTAGCTTATGTAATTTCTGTAGCTTGATATTTCCAAATTCCTTGATATTTTTCTACCAAATATGATGTAAAGAAAAGATTATTGAAGAAGAAAAAGGAAGAATGTTTTCACGGAACTAGATTTACTGAGGATGTTTTATTCTTTGCAATGTGTACGAACGAATCTGTCATTACTAACTAATTCAGTGGCAACACATAGGCATATGTATACAAAACTCGTAGAAATAGGTTCGTGGTTTCGACCGACTCAGATACGTCACTTTACATTACAGTATGCGCGACTTGATCCGGGCGGGGTTATTCGCCTACTGTAATACTCGTATGTAGATAATTCGCAAAACTTATTCTTATAATGTGAAGATAATTTTCACACAATCTCTTTGTCTCACTTATTTCAGTCTGTAAAATTAATATAATTGATCGGTTTTGTATAATGCCAACCTTTACTAAGTTTGCAGATCAATTTGAATCAGCATTGCCACATACCTAATCTGACTTTATTGTTTAAAGTACTTAAACGAAACTTTCATTATATTCTTTTTGAAGTTTGCCACTTTAGTATAGTATGGTATTTTAGTATATCACAAATCACATTAAAGTCACTTTATTCTTATCCTTACTTCCGTACTATTAATAATATTATACTGCTCCAAAGAAAATAGGGGCCACCATATGATTTTCCATACAAAACACCTAAGTTCTGAAAGATATTTTTCTGATAAATAAAATTCAATTAGATTTTATTTGAATTTGATATTGTTTGAAAGCTGTAATAGTCGACTTGTTGACTTTACTGCCGAATTTACTGTATAATTTCTCTTATTAAAAATACGCGAAATTTAACATTTTTATTTTTCTACAGTAAAGTTAGCAAGTTTGACTATTACAGCTTTCAAACAATACCAAATTCAAATAAAATCAGATTGAATTTATCAGAAAAATGCCCTTTAGAACGCTCTTTTGTATGGAAAATCATATAGTGGCTTTTATTTTCTTTTAAGCATTTTATATTTATCAATATTATTAAAATATCATAAACGCAAAAGTAAGTTTGTTTGTTACACCTTCACGTCTTAACTACTCAACCGATCATCATGAAATTTGCATAAAAAAGGACATAGGGTACCTTTCATCCCGAAAAAAGTACTGTTCCCGAGAGATAGCAATAAACTTTCCACGCAGACGAAGTCGCGGGCGGCTGCTAGTTTCATATAAATTCTGTTCCACTTTAAATTAAACTAGAAGTTAGTGCCTAATCATAGATTGTGAAACAGGCACAACTTCGCCCTTGCACCATTCAACGAGCAACATAATAGCAATCTCTAGGAATAACATAACCGTGTCAGATATACGTATGTCAGTTTGTTTTGTGAGTGATGTCGGTGGTGTTCCGTCGTGAAGGGCCACTCAGCGATCCGACGACACGCGGGCCCGTTTTATACCGAGTGAAATGCAGCGAGAGATAGCACTGAAGCCGGAGCGCCTATAGTCTATGTAAACAATGCAGGCTTTGTCGACCACCCGGTTTGCACATAATCGGCGGCTGAATGACGTCACAAGTGTTCAACCAACTTCATTTGGGTATAACTTGATATTACAACAAAAGCAGATTTAAATTCGAGTCAGAGCAAGCTCGTTTTGTTTGCAATTCACGGACCGTTTTATTGTAATTTATACCATTTTTATTTGCAGCGAAGTAAAATACACTCCTATTTCAGTTCTTATTTGCTTTTACATTATTATATTTAAAATTCAAACGTGTAAAACACACACATACACACAGACACACACACACACATACGCTAACAAAAAAAGTCTATGCTATGACCAGTAGAAACATTTTATCACCAATTACTGCTTCATAGAGATCACAGACTATTTTATTTATTTATTTTATTTAACAATCTTTATTGCGGACTTCATGCTAAGAGCATTCTCTCCCAGTCAACCTTTAGGAAACAGATATCAGTGAAGGCGATACATATAGTAAAATAGTAATAAATACAGACACCATATAATTTAATACATATAATATATATATAAAGCCATAAATATATAATATAAACAGTGTGTTTGGTCGTGTATTAGCGATAATTTTAAGGCATTAAATACACCTAATTTTATCGACAAAAACGTGTAGTATGCGTGTATATAAAAGTATTTGGTCAAAAATAAACGCAAATGTGTATTTCTTTCAATTTATCAACGTTTAATCTAATATAATAAATTATGAAATAAAAATGATGAATCTCATGAAATATGGTAGGTAGAAAACACGCACTGCTATGTCCATTCTGCAATGTAAAATCTATGTCTGTTGCAGTAGGTAAAACATGGTTGGACATAACGCGTAAGCGCCGTGCAAATTGCGGCGCTTTCGAACTTTTGATCTAGCGCTGAATGTTTGAATCATTTGAAAAGACGGTGAATTATTGTTTTAGAGCTGCAGCGAGCTTTAATTTTAACTCTAAACAAAATAGAACAAGACTTTTGCTTGGGATGGCTCCTCTACACGTAGTACATTATAAGTCAATGTTGTGAAGAGGAAACCCAATTCCACTGTTAAAGTAAATAACTTCTCCATCCGGGAGAAAAGTTCGCTAAAAGGTCAGTCGTCCGTCTCGTCTCGACTGCCCTAGCTATGTAACATACAAGAAAACGTCAAACTGCGCCAAAAGTTCTGAAGTTCTTACCTACTACGTATAGGTCAATGGGAAGTACTCACGGTATAAAATGATACCAAGTTTAATCGGGACAATGGGAAGGTCGGTTGGTATGTGTGCGTGCGTGCGATTACTATTTGGAAGTGATGTGGGTGCAGCATGTTCGACGAGTCGGAGCACGCAACGGCGCCGTGTGCTGTCCGTGCTGGGATATCGGGACAGTGCGTCTGTATGCGTACACAATGGCTAGAGACCGTCTAAGCACCTAAGTAACCATATCATTACCTATGTTGTTATTTACTTACAACATTGGCTGTTCAAACGGTACCAACATTTTGGCAACTCTAGCCATAGGTATCTAGTCTAGTCTAGTCTAGTCTAGGCTTATGATCAACTAACTAAATACTTTTAAAGATAATTCTTAAGGGGGCACCGACCGAACCTCCACTAGCGCCGCCAATCAAGAAAAAATAATTACAACGAAATAACTATTCTACATAGATGTTTGGATGTTTGTTAGTCAATCACGCAAAAAGGGCTGAACGGATTTGGATGAAATTTCGTTGATAGGCAGGTTAGGACCTGGATTAACATAAAGGCTACTTTTATTAATCCTGGTCAAAGGTTTCCTGGTGTCCACATGAACGAAGTCGTGTTAAATAAAATTCTGAAAATACAGCCTGTTTGGTAATCTTTACTATGATATTATAAATCCGAAAGTAAATTTGTTTGTTACGCCTTCTCGTCTTAACTACTCAACCGATCATAATGAAATTTTGGATACGCATTGTTAGGGATACAGAGAAGACTAGGGTATCTTTGATCCCGGAAAAAGGATTGTTTCCGCAGGATAGAAAAATAAATATCCACGCAGACGAAGTCGCGGGCGGTCGCTAGTACCCTTATAAATCCGAATATTTGTAACTACACTAGAAAAATAGTTTAACACTAATACTAGTTCATATATTATTTAGAATTTTATAAAACATGCGTATTTCTCGGTGCGCTCTTAAGACGCCAGCGAACAGTGAGCTTCCCATACAAAGGTAATACCAAAATGATTTGCAATTTGAGCATAATTAACTCTTCTTGTGATGTTATTCGGATTAAGACAATATTTGACTAGGTTTCTATTAAATACAAAATCCAAAATACCAAACCAAATAAAAATTCATGCGATTTACAGTTTTATATAATAGAAACCTAGACATATACTGTCTTAATCCGAATAACATCACAAGATTAGTTAATTATGCTCAAATTACAAATAATTTTGGTTAATACCATTTGTATGGGAAGCTCACAGTTCGCCGGCGTCTTAACGGTACCTCGGATAATAAATGATCAGATAAGTTCTGGATAATAAAAAGACCAGCTTTAAAGAAACAGAGCTCATGAGCCGATGGATAAAAACTGCCTCTTACTCGTTATATTAGCTAGCAGGGTTTTTACTCGATGGTTCCGAATTAAAATCTAAAAAAAAAGACAAAAAGAAAGCTGACCCCAAATAGAGGTATTTATGTATTTAAAGCCCTAATGAGTTGTACCAGTTTCACAACGAAGTAGATTCTTACTACGGACGAGATAGAGAAACAGGAATTGCTAGAAATTATTTCTTTTCCATAATTTCCATACTCAAAAGAAATATAATATAAACAACCTAAAGAACATAAAATGTAAATTTTCACATGATGTATGTAACAAAAACAGCATTACCCGGTAATCACACACTTAACGGACTTGCGTGCTACAGGAGTGACGATTATCGATCGGGTTTGACAAACAAAGGATCGTTCATACAGTGTAATCCAGTACCCAAAAGAAATCATAATTTCCCGAAGGTACCATTGACAGGGACTACGCAACATAATATTGCAAGGCCTTCTCAGACGTGACCTTTCTAACGTTTTGGGACGTGGCTTGCTTTCAAAATGATTCTTTTACGGGAGAGCAAAAGAAATGTGAATAGCTTATCTACAATCTTAATAAAAACGTCTATTGTATTTTATAACAAAATTTTCCTTTGCTCGTACACACGCGGCACCTCAGATTATACATGTTGACCTTGAGACCGCCTTTATGCCCTACGTAATAAAAGCTGTTTTCGCAGTTTAACTGTATAACTTGACGTGCTGTCGTGTGTACATTCAAAAGAGTTTTTTGATTTACGGGAACCGTTTTTTAATTTATTCAGGGCCGTCCATTTGTACGGCTCATCTCATTCGTTTGTTCGTGAATTTTCCACATCAATAGAAGTCTTGATGAACAGAAAAAAGGTATGAACATTTGCTAACACAGTCCGGATTATAAATAACTAGCTCACACACACACACACACACACACACAAATACACAAATTTTCGCATTTATAATATTAGTAGAATACAAATGAATTTGTTTGATTGATTCTGTGAAAATCCTTTTAAAAACACCCACGTATTGAGCATGAGCATGTAATATTTCGGTTTGAGTCAATTTATAGTCAACATAGTATTTCTTTCTTATTTACATTGTAACGCATCCAAACTATTTAAATTAGTTTTAGGAAAAGGTTCTTCGTTTAGAAAGGTAGACTAAAAATCTAGAGTATAAATACTATAATACTAGGTATAAAAGACACCCATTCTATTATATATATCGCATGATTGAATGATAAATCTAGCAAAATAAATATTTCAAAGTGCTTGTCACAACGAACATTGGATTAGGCATGTTAAATGTTGGTTTCCTTTCGAATGAGTTTTTCAATTTCTGCTTATGATCGATACGGTACGGCGACGACATCGACATGTGATATTTTAATCGGGATTGCTCGTGTTCAATCAAAATTCATGGGTCTCTCAAAATTGATGTTACTGATTAATTCTGGTTTTGTAATCGAATTTGCAGAACAGCATGATACTTTTTATTAAAACTATGTAGGTTCCTACCTTATTCTTAGTCGCCTAGATTTTTTTAGCCATTTCTTTTTACAGACGTTGCTAAGAAATGAACTCGAAATTCAAGTCTTTTGAAATTCGATTACTGACTGATTTTTATTATTTATCATGAGAAAAGGAAACCCGGTTCACGTTAATATTTTTTGCTGATGTATGGTATAACATGAAACTGGACTGTTCGAAGAATAGTACGATGTGCGATATAAATACCTTGACGGAGGTATAGAGCTCTGTAGGGAAAACTAATTTTTGCATGTCAGTAAACGAATGACGGCGGCATTATTGATAAAAAAAGAATGGTAAATAATTTTCAAACACTCAAAAAGTAATTATTTACGACTAAGTATTAGGCTTAAATAATAAATCACAGATCAGGTTGGAAGTCATTTGAAGGGTCAAGGCAATGCCTAAAAATGAATTTCGCTTATTTGATTCCGCTTAGAATCGAATTTTAGGACGCTCTGATCCAATTTGAGAAGGGTGCGAACAAAACCTTTCCAACAACAAAACGTAAAAGGCAATGAAGCGTAATTTTTGTCTTAACTAGCTAAGTGATATAAAAGGCTTATGTATAATATTATTATGTATATTATTATTAAACGTATGTTTAAACATTGTAGGTAGAAGAAAGGGCGAGGTCACTACGGGAGTTTGTTCCTGAGAGGTCATCTGTCACCCATCACCCAGCTCTCTATTGGGGCAGATGCGATACTGCCACCTTGCCATTTACGTCACAATGTAAACTAACTGCCAATATACTCGTCGCAAATTACATTATATTAGTTACAAACTAGTTGCGTTCCATAGATAACAATATAAATTCCCAACACTGAACCATAAATAGATGAACTAGCATCTGCTATGTAGCAATATTTTTTTGTTTCAACGACTTTGTAATAATATTATTGCATACAAAACATAATGTTCCATTCTCTAGAGCCAGAGCGAAGGCTAAAGTTCCCAACATAATGTCAAATAGAATGTCGAACATCAAACTAGAAGTAAGTTATAAGATTACGACGACACAAAGAAGCATAAAATGAACTATTAACCTAGGTAACCCAGTGCAGGTTGTTAATTACCAGCTGTCATAATCAAAAAACACGTCTTTAATGATATTTTACTGATGTCATAAAAACTTTAGAAAAGGTCCTAACCAAGAGAAAATCGTTTGGTTTTTAGTAATCGTAAAAGTTGATTCTTTTGATAATAATTAAAATCACTTCAATTTATAATCATTTCTCAAGAACATCGCAAGGCAAATATATTTGAAAACTATATTGTAGATATACGATTTGGGTAATTTTTGGGCCATTTTAAAAGTTTTGCACTATGTTGAACCTAAATTACGAGAGGGGAAATAACTAATGCCAGCTTTAGCGTGTTCTCTAAAGACGCGTACTGGTGATATCGAGTACTTATGCCACTTAGCTATCGTAAGGGACTACCCTCAATGTGGGTGTAGTATAATTGTTCTATCTCACGAAGACCGTTTTGGTGTGAATGTGTTAGGCGTCACATGGATATTGTTTAGTGTGCGACTGCACGCTCTCGTATTACGCACACTAAAATAATGTGCATGTGCACGCCTTACAACATTCATAGCAAAACGGTCTTCGTGAGATAGAACAACTATAACATATTTCTTTCAAAACTTTACTTCAAGAGTAACATTAGCCTTGTTTCTATATAATTATTTTGTTAAAAAAGTATAAAAAACTAAAATATAAAGTTAGTTGATAGGTATAGAAAATATCTACAGCGTTTTAAGAAAACTAACTTTTCTATAAGGTCATTTAAAAATGCAAAAGATTTTTGTCATATTATGAATGAAAATTGATGGAACGTCCAAACAAGTTTGCAACTTACGAATGAATCAGTTCATCGGTGAGGAAATCCAATAATTCTTACGGAACAATGAACACTTCAACTTTTGCAAAAGTTGGACTTTCAAGGACGGTATTATGCATATCGATTCGGCGAAGCAACGGACATCGAACCGCGAAACGAGTTAAAAATACCGGCCAGTCGACCGGCATCTGCGGCCACACTGGTCAGACTACTCCTCGGAGCCACATGCGTTTGTTTACTATCGGGTTCGATCGCGCGGTGACAGTGCCGGCGACATCGGCGACCTCCATCTGTCGTCGGCCATGCCGCGGGTTCAGTGGAGGAGTCGAGTGCTAGCCAACTTACGGCGAATGCCCCAATCCATGTCGGACGCGGACGTTGAGCGTGCGGCGCGCGGCGCGGCGTCTGCCAAGCGACTGCCGATGCCGATGCCGTGCCGCGTCCTGCGCCCGCTCGCTCCCACTTGACTTATCCCATCTATTGTGGCGGTCCCACGACAACCACTGTCCATGTACACGCCAAGGGCCTTCGACCATTGCACGTTATCTTCATACTTGAACAACTTCCATACACAAGAAGTGTATCTCATGGGAGGTTGATCAGCAACTCGGGGATCACACATAACACAACCTCTGCTAAGTTCATTGTCATAAGAATGCAATTAATCGCTCACTCTATACACTTAACTTTTCTGTAACGAGTAGTTCATTACTTTAGAAGAAATGTCTCTGAAAAATGTACACGTTCTGAAAATAAATAAATCAAGGCAACTGACAGCTGAAAAGTGATCTCTTCAGTTTCGGAGAAGCTGGCGAAATGATGCCTATGACATAAACTTGCAGATTTAGCTGTCGCAAATCCTCGGACTCATTATTCTTAGGATTGTACATATTTATGAGAATATCACCACTGGTTAAAGTCTCTAACAGGATCGTGTAAATCCGGCAGATCATTAATTTACTTCCCCTATATTATACTGGTTCAACGTTTAATCTGTTTAAATCTTGCGGCAAGTAAATCATAATTAAAAAAACATGATCTGCCGGCGGTCAACATGCAAAACAAAAGATTATGCAAATCCGTCGAGCGAAAAATTAATCAAAGTGAATCGTTTAAACTCGCTCGCAGTGAAATTGAAGCTTTTGCAATTTTTCAAAGAAATTTGTACAATGCGAACACAAAAATCCTTAATCGAAATGTCGAGACTTATAGTTCCAGTTTGAAAACTTCAGCCTATTAATAAATTAGTAACTATTTGAATGGCCGATTGTATTATTCACCTACTATTCTAGCTAAAAAACTACTGATTCTCGGAAAAACAAGCAAAGGGCAAACAATTGAACTTTAAGTAAACGTACAAAAGATCAAATACGGAATAAGAACTGTAATTACTTCAAAGAAAGCAGTTCGTAGTTATAATCGGTCTGTTATAGAATTTATAGTCGACTCAAAGTTTCAGGCATCTAACATTAGTTTCACAGCATAGGATTTAGTTCCACCCATCGCACAGATTGCTCAAGTTTCGAAGACTTACTATAATGCGGCCTTACGAATAGAGACATTTGCTTAAATGAGCCCTGCGGAGGTTCCGTGTCATGAAGGGGGCGACATCGTTAAAGTCCGTGACGTCATGCGATGCAAAATTGCGAGTATACGCTCAAGTTCCTTTCGATGTTAACACTTCTGGTTTGTTTTAAGGAACCCGTAAGTTGTTTTACATGCGTATAATTTTAATTTTTTGAAATCGAAAAAAATGTATTTACGTCGTTGTTAAGAGCGTTGATTCGTCACAACATTTCAAACAAACTGAAGTCCTTATTTTTCGAAATGTATTAACCGATTTAAATGAATCTTCATACACATAAGCAGAATACATTGGTCTAAAAATTAATTAAAAACTTTTGCGATAAATAGTGTAACACTTTTAGACCGACTTTAAATTTTCCATAGAAACAAATTTCCAATCACCTTTTTAAAAATAAGACATTACAAAAATGTTTTAACTAACTTTTTAGACTTATGTATCCTGTTTATGAAGAACTTGAAAGTTTGTATGAAATACCGTGTCGAATCAACGCTCTTAATAGACTATTCCACATAATATACATAGAGTGAGTATCAAGTTGCTATTTCTTAAGTTAGGGTTGCTACACACAAGTTCGGGCCGGCATTTTCAGTTCGGCAGTATTTGTCGAACAACAAAGCCGACCCGAAGCAACTACTGGTACTTGTTCGGCTTGTGCCGATCGAGTTGTTCATTCGGGTCGACACAGCATTCGATTCGGCAGTATTTGTAGAATGAAAAAGCCGACCCGGAGCAACTACTATGCCGGCCCACAACTACCAAGCCGAGTGATAATGTGCGGCAGCCGAGCAGCTAGTGATTCCGGAACATTCATCCACACATATTCGATTTTACCGGCCTTGCCGAATATGTGTGTAGCAACCCTTACATTTCAATATTAAAGATTCAGTTTTATATTTATTGTTTAAAAAGTGTAATTTTATCCGGTGTGCAGATTCAATTTTTTTTGTACGCATCAGACAGTAAAATCAAAACATGACAAATAGGTCAAATATTTATGAAACTGCAGAGTGTGAGTAGATGATTGCATTCATTTACCGGTACAAATATTGAGAAACTAAAGCGCTCAATCTCAGTCTCTTCAATCAATTTCATTATTTTAGATAATTATCTAAAAACTAATTAATCCAATCATCCTGAAGTTGTCTTTGCGTCTCTCTCTACAAAACTAATTATTTTAGAGCACTACCCAGTACCCACTTCAATGGTCAGTAGCTCGAGATACCAGAACTAATTCTATAAACAACGGCTTAGCACTAAAACAAAGCAATAAATTCGTTCAACACGGTTGTTCTACAAATTAATTTAGTAGCCGTGTAGGAACCCTACATGATAATTAAGTGCAGTGATGATCTATATTATATCGGCATAAGTTGTTCTGCACAAATGGATATCATAGTCTGATATAAAATTAACTTATATTTGAAACTATTCTCAGAACTTTTTCAAGTATTACTTTTGGAATTTCTGCCTTTCACGCCATATAGAAAAGTCATCAATTAAACAGCTGAATACGTAACGTATGTTTTAATTATATGTATTTATGTGTTACAATACAAATTATAATTTTCCAAGTAGAACAAGAACAAAATATTATATATTGAAGATGGGACTTATTCTATGGGATGTTTCATTAAGTATTTTTCCGAGTTATTTTAGCTATGCAAATAAAGCCATGAACGTAAATTTTGCAATAAATCGCAATACGAAGCTAATTAAGATTTACTGCTCCTGTTTAATTTAAGATTATGGCACAGAATAGAAGGTTCAGGACGCAGGGTTATACACAGTTTTATATAAGTAACTTTCTATAAAAAGTTAATTCACGTGAAAAGTGTGGTTCATAGAAAATAGGTTTTCAGCCAGACTGGATGGAGCCGAGAGGTCATTTGTCAAGTCGGCCATGTATGCTGTGCTGTGTGTGACTTGTTTATATTACCCATACTCTCACTCGACGTTGATGGACTGCATGTCAGAAAGTGAGTAATTTGAACCTCAAGCATTCGCAATTAAGGGAGATGTACAAAACACATATAACTTTTACAGCCACGTGTATAGTCTGTTTATCCTTACTTGCCATATTTGAAAAAATCAATTATAAAAACGCAGAACACAAAATAAATTGCTAATTATTAGTTACAATTTGATTAAATAAGGAAACTTACTTTTAAATAACGATTTAAGTATAAAAGACGTATGACAACCTGTCAAAAACTGTTTACTAATAAATAGGAAAAGTAAGGATAAACAGACTATACGAGATGAATTAGAGGTTTCCACGAGTGAGATTAGATTAAATAAAACGCGTAAGTAGGTACTTACTGAATTAAATATCATAAATTTTCCATTAATTCAAGATATTGTCTGAATTATTGGCTGTTGGTTTCGTGAATAAATAACATGAACGGTAGAAACACAACCGGATTTCAGTCGAATAATTGAATTATTAAAACAGTAAGGAGAAGTCGGATAGGGCTACCAAAATTGATCATAGATGAAGAAATCCAACTCGCCAAAAATCCTACATAGTCCAAAAAGACATAAGCCCACCTTTAGCTGTTATTTTATTTCTAAGATAAAACAAAAACAAATACATAAATAACATTATCCTGAGGTGGAATAAAATTCTGTAAACAATTGTCTAGTTTTTTTTGAAACATACGTTTTGTAAGTTTCTGTTTTGTTGTTGTTTTAATTAATAAATAAAATTTCTTAATCTAGTAAAAATACTAAAAAATCATTTCAACCCTACCAGTAGTCGGCACTGCGGTATTATCGGAATTAATCGTTGTTTTAAGTCAATTACACTGTAATTCCCATCTCATTTAATTAAAACAATTCACATTAATGTAATAATGTAATGTATTAAATAGGTCAAGTCGCGCTAATGTTTGCACGATATAGTAGATTATGCAATAAGGGCTTAAAGTAGTGTATTTATGTCCCGGGCGCTAGCGAGGGAGTTAAGGCTAGAATCCTGAGTACGAGGTGTTCAAGATCGCCCAAGACAAATACACATTTAAGCCCGCGATGCATACTCTACTTTTTATACTTTCTGCGAGGCAATTGAAACCAATGACTGTTATAAAGAAAGTACTTATTTTTTTATATATTCTGTAGTGGTCAGTTCGACATTCGAATAAATCCTTCTTGGTGCGCGAGTGAAAATGAATTTCGTAAATAGTTTTCATGTTTTTCTTTTTTTATTTTGTGATAAAAATGATAACATAAATAGATAAATATTGACAGCATCGCATACATCGCTCCGATTCCAAAGTAAGTAGCTAAAGCACTTGTGTTATGAAAATCAGTGACAGCGGTGGTATCACAAACACCCAGACCTGAGCCAATATAGAAAAGTTCGTTTTCTAAATTGACCCAACAGGGGATCGAACCCGGGACCTCAGTGATGGCGACACCTTGAAAACCGGTGTATAAAGCCACTCGACCACGGAGGTCGTCAACATACAGCCTAACTCTGAATAAAATCTCATTGCACGTTAACATTTTTGAAATCAACCTCGATCAAGCACGACTACATGGGTTGCATTCCAAATTCAAATCACATTATTCCCATGGGGAAAAATGACTTACTTTAGGAAAGGTTTGCATGACACATAATATGCCATTGACGAGCAGGTAGTATAAAAAATCTATTATGTACCTGTGCAGCGTTCTTTATCTCGGGGTCGTCCGGCTAAGTTGCATATAACATTTTACGTTCGTGATGGCCATGTTAACCCTTGTTAATATGACATCTCGACTCGATGACAATGAGCCATGTAATGTGTCGATTGAGGTTTTGCGAGTTTCGCGTGTCGATTTACCGAGACAACCGTACAGGCTACTACGTTTCTACGACATATTGTACATTGTATATATGCTAATAAATATTCACACTAAGCATAGCTTAGCTTTATTGGGAGAGGGTTCGCTGTACTAAATCGGATGAAAGTAGCACATACATACATATAGGTATGTACTTAAAAATCTAATCACCACCTTTGATTAAAGGTCACCATTTATGTTGTTATGCATGAAAATGTACTCACTGTGATGATGATGTGTCATAACGATGGCGAGCGGGCATTCGTCGTCGTCCAGTATATATTCAGAATTGTCAGTAGTGTCCACCTAAAACAATTAATTACGTCAAATACCAATGCACCAAACTGGAAAGGGTGTCCCCTAAATTGCATAACATTAATAATCCTATTTTAAAAATCCATAAGAGATTTGTCATAACGTTAATTCACATAACAATAACAATGCATAATTTAAAAATATTTACTATTATTGAGCATAACAATTCAAATCCATAATTTTAAAATCCAAAAAAGTATAACTTTTAAATTCACAACAGGAAAAACCATCCATCATTTTTAAAATACCTACGTTAGAAGATTTTAGTTTAATAGATGTGAATCAATTAGAAATAATATTAAATTTGTGAATTGAGCCATGAAACAAGTTTTAAACAGTATTAGGTTAGGTTAGAACTACGACCAAAAACACACTAGCCGAACGAGCGGAGCGAGCGTGCCACGGCAGCGGCCGACGAAGCGCCAGAAACGACGACATTTTTAAGAAAATAAACTGGTAATTTATAATAACAAGATGACTGACAGAGGCAGCACACCAGTCAACTGTTGGTGTCGAGTGGGAATGCCTCTCAGTTAGAAAAATCAATTATTTTAAATATCCTTATCTGAAGTTTTTCATTGCACTTGTAGTTTAACATAGGTGAATGAGTTATAATTATACCAATTCTAAAATGTCTAAAGCAATCCGAGATTTATTGCCTAAGATGGCCAGTGAGTGTTCACCATTTTTAAAATAAGAAATTCTATTACCGGACACCCGTCAGGGACCAATGACCCCAATGCGTCAAAACATATTTATCTAACCAATGAATGTTATGTTGTCTAACTAATTATATTGGAATACCTTTAGTGTAATAATAAAAACACAAAGCCTTCTGTTAGCACATCACAATCGAGGCATATTGTAGCAGGTATTCCAATGCACAATACCGAATGGACACATTGCACGTTTCCCACGGCCTCGGAAGCTTACTTCCGAGATTATGTAATGGACTAGAAACCAAATCATTTTCTGCAGCTGTAGCGTACAAAAGATAAATGTAAATATACATCGGGATGTATTTAAAAGCACTTTAAATTTGATGAAATCAGTTATAAAATTGTATATTAAAATAATAATAGATCTATAATTTAATATTATCGCTACAAAAATAATGGTTTGCACTATAACTGTATTCCCAACTCCAAAACCAGTTATTTTCAGAACGCACATTAAAATGTCAGATTATTATTTTTATTTTTCATTCAATTAATTTTAAAACAAAACATTTTAAAGTCGGCGTCGCCCACCGGAATCAGCAGTGTCTTAAAGGCAGTCGGAGCATGGAGACGACCCGTAACCTACTCATACTGTCGAGGACACTCAACTAGCGCTCAGTACCTGCACGATGCAGTAGTGGTGGGGCTCGTGGCGCGACAGCCCGTATATCTACATGTACCACCCGACTAGCGCTCAGTACCTGCACGATGCAGTAGTGGTGGGGCTCGTGGCGCGACAGCCCGTATATCTACATGTACCACCCGACTAGCGCTCAGTACCTGCACGATGCAGTAGTGGTGGGGCTCGTGGCGCGACAGCCCGTATATCTACATGTACCCCCCGACTAGCGCTCAGTACCTGCACGATGCAGTAGTGGTGGGGCTCGTGGCGCGACAGCCCGTATATCTACATGTACCCCCCGACTAGCGCTCAGTACCTGCACGATGCAGTAGTGGTGGGGCTCGTGGCGCGACAGCCCGTATATCTACATGTACCACCCGACTAGCGCTCAGTACCTGCACGATGCAGTAGTGGTGGGGCTCGTGGCGCGACAGCCCGTATATCTACATGTACCACCCGACTAGCGCTCAGTACCTGCACGATGCAGTAGTGGTGGGGCTCGTGGCGCGACAGCCCGTATATCTACATGTACCCCCCGACTAGCGCTCAGTACCTGCACGATGCAGTAGTGGTGGGGCTCGTGGCGCGACAGCCCGTATATCTACATGTACCCCCCGACTAGCGCTCAGTACCTGCACGATGCAGTAGTGGTGGGGCTCGTGGCGCGACAGCCCGTATATCTACATGTACCCCCCGACTAGCGCTCAGTACCTGCACGATGCAGTAGTGGTGGGGCTCGTGGCGCGACAGCCCGTATATCTACATGTACCCCCCGACTAGCGCTCAGTACCTGCACGATGCAGTAGTGGTGGGGCTCGTGGCGCGACAGCCCGTATATCTACATGTACCCCCCGACTAGCGCTCAGTACCTGCACGATGCAGTAGTGGTGGGGCTCGTGGCGCGACAGCCCGTATATCTACATGTACCCCCCGACTAGCGCTCAGTACCTGCACGATGCAGTAGTGGTGGGGCTCGTGGCGCGACAGCCCGTATATCTACATGTACCCCCCGACTAGCGCTCAGTACCTGCACGATGCAGTAGTGGTGGGGCTCGTGGCGCGACAGCCCGTATATCTACATGTACCCCCCGACTAGCGCTCAGTACCTGCACGATGCAGTAGTGGTGGGGCTCGTGGCGCGACAGCCCGTATATCTACATGTACCCCCCGACTAGCGCTCAGTACCTGCACGATGCAGTAGTGGTGGGGCTCGTGGCGCGACAGCCCGTATATCTACATGTACCCCCCGACTAGCGCTCAGTACCTGCACGATGCAGTAGTGGTGGGGCTCGTGGCGCGACAGCCCGTATATCTACATGTACCCCCCGACTAGCGCTCAGTACCTGCACGATGCAGTAGTGGTGGGGCTCGTGGCGCGACAGCCCGTATATCTACATGTACCCCCCGACTAGCGCTCAGTACCTGCACGATGCAGTAGTGGTGGGGCTCGTGGCGCGACAGCCCGTATATCTACATGTACCCCCCGACTAGCGCTCAGTACCTGCACGATGCAGTAGTGGTGGGGCTCGTGGCGCGACAGCCCGTATATCTACATGTACCCCCCGACTAGCGCTCAGTACCTGCACGATGCAGTAGTGGTGGGGCTCGTGGCGCGACAGCCCGTATATCTACATGTACCCCCCGACTAGCGCTCAGTACCTGCACGATGCAGTAGTGGTGGGGCTCGTGGCGCGACAGCCCGTATATCTACATGTACCCCCCGACTAGCGCTCAGTACCTGCACGATGCAGTAGTGGTGGGGCTCGTGGCGCGACAGCCCGTATATCTACATGTACCCCCCGACTAGCGCTCAGTACCTGCACGATGCAGTAGTGGTGGGGCTCGTGGCGCGACAGCCCGTATATCTACATGTACCCCCCGACTAGCGCTCAGTACCTGCACGATGCAGTAGTGGTGGGGCTCGTGGCGCGACAGCCCGTATATCTACATGTACCCCCCGACTAGCGCTCAGTACCTGCACGATGCAGTAGTGGTGGGGCTCGTGGCGCGACAGCCCGTATATCTACATGTACCCCCCGACTAGCGCTCAGTACCTGCACGATGCAGTAGTGGTGGGGCTCGTGGCGCGACAGCCCGTATATCTACATGTACCCCCCGACTAGCGCTCAGTACCTGCACGATGCAGTAGTGGTGGGGCTCGTGGCGCGACAGCCCGTATATCTACATGTACCCCCCGACTAGCGCTCAGTACCTGCACGATGCAGTAGTGGTGGGGCTCGTGGCGCGACAGCCCGTACTTGTCGAGCATCTCCCGCACCACCGCCGCCGCCGTGTCGCCCACCGACAGCAACAGCGTCTTGTACGGCACGTCCGGGCATAGGGACGACCCATATATCTTCAACGTGCCACCTATGAATAAAAATAAAAACAAACTTAAGATGCCACCCCGAATATTGAGTACTAGACGATTCATTGCGCATCGTAGAGTCAGCAACAAAAATTGCTTAACGCAACGTAGGGTCAGCAACAAAAATTGCTTAGCACTTTAGTACTTGACATTTTTTTGACGGATGTCACACTGTTTGCAACATTAGTAAAAAAGTTACTATGACAAAGTACTAAAGTGTTAAGCTACTTTCGTTACTGACGCGCAAAGTTCGAATGACAAACTAAAATTTCTAAACGAGAGTCCATGCTAATCACATTAGGTGCCAAAATGTCCACAAACACGACCCACAACACCGATCAATATATGTGACGTTGCAATGCATAGTTGCCGAGTGTCACGTAGCATATCGAGCAACATTATAGTAATATATGGGACACTCGGATAGGACGCGCGGCTGGTAGCGGCGGCGCCGCGAGCTATCAAGCGTACTTGCACATGCGGCCAGTTTTCCAATACGAATCTATGCGTTACCTACTGGAGATAAAGCTTAAAATAGTTTGACAATGAAACTGCTAACTCGGTGTGTTTTAGGCCTTAGTGGGGCGCATTATGTAATATTTATTATCAATTGTCTTTTGCATGCGCCCCACGTTTTTAGGTTTAAAACTTCTGTATAGGGTTATAATTTATAAATCTTTATGGGAGAAATTATTTTACAATTTTAGTGTGTTCTAAAAACGTGATTCTTATGAAATATTTTTTTTTCTATTTTATCTGTAGCCTTCTTCCGGCTCCATCATCAGATCAGCTCAATGACACCATAATATTGCAATGTCTTCCAGTTCTGACCTATGTTCAAAGTTTCAAGTTGACTACCTCCGTGGTCGAGTGGCTTCGTACACCGGTTTTCAAGGTGTCGCCATCTCTGAGGTCCCGGGTTCGATTCCCGGTTGGGGTCAATTTAGAAAACGAACTTTTCTATATTGGCTCAGGTCTGGGTGTTCGTGATACCAAAGTCGTCTCTGATTTTCATAACACAAGTGCTTTAGCTACTTACTTTGGAATCGGAGCAATGTATGTGATGTTTTAAAAAAAAAGAAAAAAAGTCTCTTGCTCATTCAGAAGCCAGTATAAAATAATTTGTTAAAATTGTGGACAAACAAATAAACGAGAAAGCAACCTATTAAAAACGTGTTAAAAGCATTGTAATGTAGACAGACCGGTGTCGGGCCCGCCGTCCTTGCTGCGGAACTGCTGCAGCTTGCGCTCCAGCTTCTGCTGGCGCCGGCGCCGCATCACCGCCTCCGGGTTGCTGATGCTGCGGGTGAACGATGTCTCCGGCAGCTCTGGGTCAGAACGATACTTTTGTTGTTTTATCTACACCCATGCTAATATTAAAAATGCGAAAGTCCGTTTGTTTGTTTGTAACGCCTTCACGTCTCAACTACTGAACCTATCATCATGAAACTTTCCACGCAGACGAAGTCGCGGGCGGTCGCTAGTCCTCTATAAAGGTTCTGAAACAGTTAGCTAATTGCCAAAATTAAAACAACCGCGTCATAGTAACCGTAATATCATCCGAACGAGTGTTATAATGTTGTACTCGATTTCTTAATGCAACTCCTTCCAAATAATGTTTTCTTTGACACTGGTTGTTATAATTTTGGCTATAAGCTGTTTCCTTTTATAGAGGATTCATATAATGGGTGTGAATAAAGTCTTGTATGCAACTGTACCTAATTAACTTACTCTCGGCTTCGCCTCGTATGATAAACCCACATTTGTGTTTTATTACCCCTCGTTATACAACAGAAGCATAAATAACTATGATGTTGTGAATCTTTATAAGTATACAGTTCTTTATTCACCTGTGTATAGTTTTTCAGCGACCGGTCGATTCTCGTCATTCGTATCAGACTTTAATCTCGAAAGCTTTTCTTTCTTTTTCAGTTCTTTCTTCTCTCTTTTCGATAATTTTCGTTTGAAGTTTTGGTCTGCTTTTTCGTTAACTGTAGATAAAGGCACCTGAGAAAAAAAATTAACATGAAATTAAATTACAAGTTAGCGAGTGTTTTACCAATGACTGACTAATAAACATGACATAGCATCGGTCGAAAAACAGCGTAAAAAAAAAATAGCAACTCGCCTACTCGACAGAGACGTATGGTGTCAAAGGTTCATTTATCTTTAATTTCTCAGGAAAACTGTTAAGTAACATTAAAATTATTCATTTTTTTAATTCAATCTAACAAGCCCAAAAGGTATGAGACAGCATTTCACTATTTTGTTACCTTGTTAACATATTTAAATCTAAAAATCTCAATCAATGAAAAACCACGCACATAAAATTCCAAAATTGAATAAAAATGAATCATTCGTTAAATAGCTTATCGTTTGATTAGTCGTTAACGTTAGGTTAGATATAGTGTGGTAGGAAGAGTTGACATGGACCGACAGTACAACGAAAAAACAATATACTTGAATCGATATGGTGAATATCAGACGTAATTAATTAATATGGGTCATGTGACTTATCTACTTTCGTGGAATTCCGTATACACAAAATTAATTCTGTCACTCCATCATTCAGAACAGAGATAGTGATCAGTGGAATATATGGCTATCTCTCTCGTCATTTCGTCTTATAATAGCTATTAAAGCGACGGATTAAATTACATAGACATGTAATGGAAGTTTTAATGGGCCATGTGGTAACTACTTTTCACCGTATTGACTACTATTATTTTTAATTACATAATTAAATCAAACATTATAACGCTTTTTTTAAATTTGAGATTTAAGCATTCACAATGCTATTTTTATACAGTACTATATAATATACTACAAAAAATACGACTCGCACCAGATCATATTCTCGGACGGGAATCGAACCCGCGACCTTTGGATGTCCGGTCCAATGCTTTTACCGCTGAGCTACCGAGTCATTAGTGGCTAAAATTATATAGCTGTTTCATCTTAATCAATTGTCAAAATATCTGAAAAAATATTTCAATTGAATTCCTTACATTGATGAAATAACGCTGGCTCGGAACGTAAGAGTGGGATATACTGCCTCTAGTCTGGTGCGTGTCGTATTTTTTCTAGTATATTATTATATAATTAAACGAACTTACCTTATGTGAAGCTGTAGCCTGTATTTAATGTTTGTATTTGCGTGAGATTCTAATGACTGCAAGAGGGCCACCGACTAGGTACACTCGGTACGGGTGCGTTCCGAAACGACCCTAAGATAACGTACCTCGTTGTTGGTGATACACTTGAGCAGGAAGCGTCCCTCGCGGTCCTCGGTGTGCCAGTTGAGCTGCACGAGCAGCGGCTTCTCGTGCGGCTCGAGGCGGCGCTCGTCGTCCGGCCCGTGCGTCTCCCACAGCGAGTACGAGCCCAGCGACAGCATGCGCATGTCCGGACGGAACTTCTCGATCAACGTTTCTGCGATACACTCTCATATTACTACACAGTTTGATCGTACGTTTAAAAAATTGCTACCCTTCTATTTTTTAATCACGTTATTTTTTTCCGTGTACTCTCGACCACACTGGCGCATTACCACTTTCGCTCGCATGCCGTTTCGTCACTTACATAGATTTGGGCAATGCGCACACGAAAATTTCTGCAAAGTGGTAAAGTATAAGAGTGGGCGATAGTAAGTATGACTTAGGGCCAGTTTCACAGGTTCCGTAAAAGTTTTAAATTATTGATTTCATACAAATTCTGTTCTATCATTAAATTAAACCAAAAATGTATTATCCGCAACGCGTGAAACGGCCTCCTAAACATCTAAACTAAACAATAATCATTAAATTATATTGATATTGAAATATTAAATCATTATAATTTTAGTATACTTTGAAAATAATTTCCCTGGGTGATTCAGGGTGAATCACTAATAGAAAAAGTGAAAAATTGTCTCAAAAATACTTTACATTCAAATAGACTGAAAATCGTTGCACAAATTGTTATTAATTTATCATGTACTTTTAACAGCTAACAAAAAATCTTTATTGTTTTCCAAATATGTATATATCTTTTATTTAAATTCAAAAAAGGCCATCAACCCGGGGCGCCGGCGGCCCGGCAACCTCATTTCGCTATCGGTTTGTTACCGAGACTTTAACTCTCGAGAGTATAATTAGTCGGAAGATGATATTTATCGATATATGTATTGAGTTCAAAATTCATTGAATTAGTTTGAATGTATTCAAATACTACTCTCAATTTGCCGTTGCTGATAACCTCCTTTTGACATCTCTAGCAATCAATTAAATATTTAGGGTAATTAATTAGCATAAATAACTTTTAATTAAGCCCAAAAGTTTCCAGCATTTAGTCAACTGTTTATCTATAATAACATCAAATAACAAACCATTCCATCCTAGCTGCATAAAATATTATTTTGAAGAAGGCGGCTCTTTATAGAAAAAAATCGCTCATCTCGCTTTTTCAAATTGTTTAGTTCTTTTTACCTATGACATCGCTCACAGTTGCATCCGATGCTACTCGTATGCATTTTGTAGCTATTTTCTGTCCTGAATCTTGAAAATAGAAGCGCATCACACCATGGAACTCCAAATTCTGTAAAAAAAATATCAACTATTAGATAATCATGAAAACAAAGAAAATGACATTAAAATATAAATCTTATCGCAAAGATAACAACTTGGTTGCAACATTTATTTGTCGCAGCCAACTAGCTTAATCAGTCTTTAAATTAACTGCCTAGCCTTTTCGTTTAACGGGGCTAGGCAAATGACTTGGTTCAATGATGTTTGATAACTCTCCTAGCCAAGACATAGAAATATAGTTCCATTTTCTGTCACCTGAAGCGCTGTAAGCAAAGCTGACAATATGGCGTCGACCAGCTGTGATATTTTTGGTGTTTCTCATGATTTAACGAGATTAAAATACGTTTTCACGAGAACATAATTCAATGGAGGTGTGTGGTTATAAAAATTGTGTAAATATTATATGTTATCGATCGAACGATTTTTTTAAAGATTTTAAAGAAAATTTTGACCAAAATTTTATTGGATGTAACCAACATATAAAGGTGTTGTATGTTGTATTAGACGCATTGGATTAATGTCATTTAGGCCGGTGATTAAACGGCGCTGTTCAATTAGATGACTAGGCCGTTAATTGAGTGACTGATTTAACCAGTTGATTGCGACATATCTAAGCCAAGCGAAATAGTGTTATCAATACGCTTCACAATAGTCATTTTAAAATAAACAAAAGGCTAGTTTGGAGTTTTACTACGTTTAAGTTATTGTGTATCGTCCATCAGAAAAACTTCTACTTCGATCTTACAGGTGTTTTAAGTTTTTAGTGATTAGAGACCCCTGTTTTCCAACCCTGCAATCATAATCTTAGTAGGAACTGACGCTACGTTACTTAGATTTTGTCAGATTTTTGTTATTTAATACAAACAAGACCTACAACATCAACAACAGCACCAATTAAAATAAATAGAATAGAAGTCAGGTTACTGGGTTTTTAATATGGATTCGTAAAACCTATACTAACTAAGTATCGTAAAACCTATACGGATAAATATGAGGAGCTCGATGGCCAGTGGTTTAACGCCTGGCCCTGCGATTGAGGTTAAGTAACTTTCGCTAGGGTCGGTTATAGGATGGGTGACCAAAAACATACATTATCATATCATAGAACATAGGTTAATTTCTATTTTATTATAATACTAGCGGTCACCCGTGACGTCGTCCGCGTGGACCCTATGTAACCTTTGACCAGGGTAAAAAGTAGCCTATATCAAGGTTAAGGACTACGTATATATTCTGTGCCTATATGTTAATCCAGGTCTTAAACTGTCTACCAACAAAATTTCATTCAAATCCATCCAGCCGTTTAGGCGTGAACAGGTAACAAACACACGCACACACAAACTTTCCCATTTATAATATACCTTAGTAGGATTGGACTGAAGGGACTGTTAAAAATGCTCCGTGTTGAAAAGTGCTCTACGCTTATTTGGCAGTGCCGTCTGCAGTGAGTAAAATGGGAGGCACCTGCCATGTCCCGTTAGTGTTGTTCCACCACAGATTAGATATCGTCTCACCTCGTTCGGTTCGCTGAGCTCAAACAGATCGAGCCGGTTGGCGTTCCACTGCTGGATCATGGTGCGGAGCGCCTCGCGGTCCAGCATGCGCTTGTCCGCTGCATCCATCCTGTCACCGCATCAAGTCACCCTGGAACACAACAATCCTCTATTAATACACAAGTACACAACTCAGGACATTGTGTAGGGTCGGGGGCCCCTACACAAAGTAGGTAAAACATCACATTTGTAAAAGCGATAAATAACGTTGATGCTTTGCAAACAAAAAATGGATTTCACATTTTAAAACGCTATAGTAGCCCATACATGCCTCTCACCATAGGTTTACTAATCAATGAGCTTTTCCGACGTTAACACACAAGTGCTTATAACTGCATTGTCTAAATAAATAAATAAAGTTTGGACTAATATTTAATTATCAGCAATGTTACAGAAAAACAAAGCAACTTTTCTGCTCCTACAACCTACCACTACAACTACCTAGGTATGTAAGGTACTGTCTCACAATAAATAATAGAGCAATGAAAGTTAGTTCTATGTACATACAATAGATTCGAATACAAATTACTTCCTGTGTACCTATCATTAATCATCTTAAATTGCTACACCAGCCATGTAGAACTATAGACCTTTAGTGCTTCCAATGCTTTTATTGCTTATTTCAGTAAAATAACTATACCTTAGTAGCTACATAAAACAATGTTAACATTTTGTAGTAATCAATTATATTACTTTTTAACTATTTAATATCATTGGTAGTAATTGAAGTCATCCGTAGGAATTCGTGCATGTTCGTAAAACAGTCGATAAAATCATTATCAGCCGACACTGAATTTGATAAGCTAGAGATAAAATAATTACTATCTGAATAAAAATAGCGCTCACGTCCTACAAGCTTTTAAAAAATGTGGTAAATAACTAATGTTAATTGTGAATAAATCATATAATGTGGATATATCTTTATCTTACCTACTTATCAAATAAACTGTGAATCTGTTGAATCAAACAACTGCTAAGGCAACGGTTTGTTGGGTGGCAGCTAATCAAAAAAGCAGGTCACTCGGTTACAGACTTATCAAGTACCTGCTTACTTTCAATTATGGGCGAACTCAAATCTAATTTCCATGACGGATTATAAAGTTAACCACGGTTCTTAGGTAACATTAAAACAACATAAAAGTGTGTTAGTCACCATCGAACCGAGTCTCATAGAAGTAACTAAAATATGCATAGAATGTAGATTTTTTCTTGATATTGTGTTATGATTTGCGGAAAGTATTGGAAGTGGGCGGTTCTGGCATTGATCATGCGCGGACGCACCTACACATGCGCCCGCCCCGTATTTATAACGTAGGTAAACATATGGCCCGACTCTGGCAACGGCAACACCGTGCCGTAGCCGATGTTGCCCTAAATACCAGACGATTTAACAGTGTCCCTGTAAATATTGGCATCTTTATGACCAATCAATCGATGCGACTTTTAACTCTTTATCTATAATGCAGTAAATGAATGTCCAACGTCGCTAAATAGAGATGCCTCATAAATAATATTTGTTTCTTTCACCGAAAATAGATAAATCGTTTAAAGTTATTTGCAAATCAATTCTAATTTTGTTAATCATGCTTGTCCTTGTAAATGTTTTATTAACTAGTATATCATATAACTAGTTTGGTATGCCAATATAACAAACTAGTTAAATAATATTACATTACAATTACATGCTGCAAAACATGTGTTCCTGCTATAAATGCAATTATGCAGTGAGCGTTTCCATCAATAGTGGTAGCCAGCATTCAGCAACTCCACACCCACCGCGCAGCATTCCACACGTGCCCGAGCAGCGAGTACAGTAAACGTTTCGCGTTACTCGGAAACATGTTCCTATTTCAATTTTCATCCGAAACCAGTTTATTAGTGTTAGCCGTCAGAAACCGAAACAGCCGTCAGCGTTGTTATGGTTGGGCTCGCTTCCGCTATATGTAGCTAGCTGCAACTCTTGAGCCACATGCACTTAGCCACGGAACGAGAAACCACATAACGTTCAAAACACGGATCGTCGACTTGTAAAAATAAACACACTGCTCTAACCGTAACGTATAGGTACAATATATTTTTGTAGCCGTAATAGCTGCTACCTATAACGATATCGTATAGGTAGTATAGCTTGGAAAATTGGCATCAAGGTTGTCTACGTACCTACCTACCGTTAAATATGAGAGAAGCATGGAATCCATAAAGACTAAAGCATATAAGTTTAGATGGTAAAACAAATGTAAAGGAGTTGTCAATGGTGCCGGAACTTCACGCATGGGCGCCGACCTTGCCCCTTCCTGCGCCGGCAAACCGAACGGTCTCGCAGACCATGCCAAGGTAGATTGGCTGCTCTATACATTACATACAATTAGTATTTACATCAATGCCTACAATTAATTCCCATAGGTGACGTAGATATGTAATCGGTAGCTCAGTGGTAAGAACATTGGACTGGGCTTACAAAGGTCGCGCGCGGGTTCGATTCCCGTCCGAGAATATTGCGAGACGATTTTTTTCTAGTAAGTTGTAACTGAAGTTACTTACTCTCATTAAGTCTATGCTCACATTGGTTGTTTTTTCTATAATGTTATCTTTTTAATTTTCTATTTATTACGTAACAAAAGGCGAACTCAATGCCATAAAGGTTTTCTCTATCATTGAACCATCCAGTCCAGTCCAGGCAGCCAGGATTTCAGGCAGAGGATTTACTTGTTATGATACACACAAAACCAGCCTGTAAATCATAAAATGAAACCTGTGTATTAAAATCAGAGTAAATTAAAAAAATAGAACTGTAATGATAATTTAGTATCGACATTTTTTACGTTTTCAGTCTTCCCAGTATTAAGCGTAATTTACTCCTCATTAATACTTCTGAGCTATAAAATAATATACCTAGTTTTCACGACAGATTAATTCCGCTCAACTCAAGTGCAGCGTGGGAAAGCTAGTTGTTTTAATGTAATGGGTGCAAAAACTGTGAGTTGGGGCAGCGACCCCCGCGGCAAGTGCATAGGGGCGTGACAAGTGGACCTATCCGCGACCCTGCGAGCGCCCTTTATAAGGACCCCACACTCGATACATATTGACATTCCAACGCATCGCAAGTGTCTCGGTGACAGACAGACAGCCTTTACATTTACACCCTGCAAGTAGTTGAGAAGATCAACATAATACAATGTTACTTTCTTTACTTATAAACCGAAACCTCTCCAAAATCGAAAGGGTTTTTTACTAAGAAGAACGCTAGCTGAAGAAGTACTCTTCCATAGAAGTTCGTTTTCGATGATGATTACTATCTTGAAGTTGAGGACGTTTAGTACTATTCTGTTGTTGAGGTGCTAAATAACAAAATTTTATTATTTTTATCCTTTATTTCAAATATTTCATAGAACAACTATATTTACAAAAAGTTTCGCACGCACATACAATAACTACGCTTAACGACTTCATATTTGAATTCAAATACCATAATTTATAGTAACGGGACTTACGGGACACAAAGTGGTGGGCACGCAAGGTGCATAAGACGCGGATGTGACATTCATTCAACGCGACTATCGCGTGTTGAACTAACTCCAGTTACGGCAGTTCGTGAAACCCGACGTCTGCGATTCTGTTGATAATCGCGAGTCGACCCGCGCCTGCCAGCCGGGCCTGAGAACTGCCTCCGTTGTGTAGGCTCTCATGTCTGTTATGCAATGCATCTGTACTGTTATAGTCTGTCACGTAAAACTAATTGATGTTAACTTTTCTTCACATCGGCACAGAATACATAATACAAGTCATCGGGCAGCCCCGCGCAGTGTGTCAACTCACTCCTTATCTCAGAGACAGCTAACATTTAAAACAGGTTTTGTTTGTATCAACGGTGCCCTCGTTTGTAGACGGACATGTTTTAGATCACCTTTATCAATGTGGAAAGGGTGAAGCACTATTAAGCGACCACTTACTATACTTATACTTCTCTGCTTGTATGTATGGAAAGGCTCATCAAAAGAATGTTCGTAACCAGGAAAATCACTGCAAACGCAAAACTAAGTTGTACTTATGCGGTGGCGTGATAAATGCGCTGGCTATCCGAAATTTCACTGCGGAAGCATTAGAAATTATGACTAAAATGAGTAAACATTTTTAATCCACACTAATGTTGCTTAAAAATTTGAAAGTAACTCTGTCTATCTGTGTCTGTTTTAAACCTGAACTACTAAACCAATTTAGATTATTTTTTACAAAGACAAATTGTACCAAGGAGAAGAATAGAAGAACATATGTGACATAGGTTACCTTTTGTCGTGAAAAATAAGAAATTTTGAAGGGGATGAAATAGGAGAAGAGTGTCCGTATGGGGAGTTGGAACAAAGAAATTGCGCTTACTTTTGTCTATGATTCTGAAAGAACTGTAATCAATTCTGTACCTCGCAGCTGCATGTTATTGTCAGAATATCCGATATTAATTGAAAAACATAGATGCATAGCAAAGTTAGCGTTTCATCGCACAGTGTTATTAATAAGCGGAATGCAAAGGAGCACCACGCTAAGGCGTAATATGACTCACATTGCAAGCACGCGAGAATTGCCCTCGACCATCGAGAACCTGGCCGACTTGTATAAGGGTCACAAAGAACCGTTAATATCTAGCATTACTGTTTAAACAACTTATACAACATGTTAATGAATGAACCAAAAATGGGAAAACCGTTTCTTCGGACCATCAAACTGAACAACTTTTTATTATGGGACCAACTCTGAAATCGCGAATCCGTAGTTAACGGATAAGAGGCACCTCGAGCAGGTGCACCTGCACACATTTCTTTGAAACTAAACGTGACATTATACTAGAATCAAATTACAACAAATCAACTCCGCTTCAATATGTATATCGTGTCTCACGTGCATTCGGAATACTGATTTTATATCTACCGCGACGTGGTCGAGTAACAAAATATGAGATCAAATTTAAGAAACTAGAAACAAACTGTCAACGAAGATATTTAATAGCATCAGATTAGAGAGCCAACAACTTAGTTGGCAAAGTGATAGTAGGGCAATGTTAGTAGTCGGGTTTCGTTCCGACGCGTCAGAGAGAGGACGAACGAAACATTGGCACTCAGCCGATCGCACAAGCATTGTGGCACAACGTTGAACACCGCGCCCTCTCGACATCGCTGTTCGATGCGATGAAGTGAAGAGAAAACCGTGACGCATGGCCTCTCCAAAGACATTTGCGCTCGGGCAAATGACCATGACCGGACGCCGCGTTCACTCTCAATGAAAGCGGTATCGGAGCACGCTGTTTTATCACTAATCGATAAGGTGTTCCAAGAAGCTCCGAGTCATTCTTCAACAGAAAGGGAATAAGCAGGTACAGAGTTGTCTGACATAGTATATCGACCACGGGCACGTACGACGGTACGACACGAGGGTGAGCCGGAGCCTGGCACGGAGTGTGCCATGCAATGGGAACCGCTTCACCTCACGCAGCTCCCTTCAATACTTAACCTGACACGGAAAATGACATTTGGCCTGATTTTGTTCAAAAACATTACAAAAGCTTGTAATAAAGTTTGACTTGATTTATATTGATCTATAATATGTAGGCAACAAAAATCCATTGGAAAGTTGATTTTATGTGCCTATTTACTTTAACTAAGGAAGAAGCCCTTGATATTTTATTATTTTATTTATGGGTTTAATAACTATCTTGGTTTGTTTGTAATTTCATTTCTTATCTTTTATCAATTATAATTACGTACATGTCATCCTAACTAAAACCCTCTAAATTCCCTATTCTCGATTTACTTACATCAACTAAACAGCATTTGTCCGTGAAAATCTGTATAATTTGTTATTTCCAATTTCAAGCAGGGTATTCTTAAGTACTGACTCGATAACATAATAAATAGAATGGGTAAGTAATACGCAATGATCCAAAATTAGTAAACGGAGTAAGTGTAAAAGATAAAGGCAGACAATACAGTTCTTGCGCCACTTGTGCGCAGACGAAGCGTGATGCCATTACAAGCCATTGTTTTTACTAGATTAGTACTGCAGTTGGATAAGTGTTAAATAATACGTAATTTTGTTATTTCCATATTGAGAATTACTTATTTGTAAATAATGTGGGGTAAATAAATACAAGCACAAATTGATATTGTTTCTTTCATTCCGATAGTACATTTTCGATAGTATGTGCAGTATGTGCTGCAACAAATATCGGTCAGTACACTATCATGCAGCACTATTTTATAGGTAGGGTAGGTACTAAAAAACTGTAGGAACAAGTTTCTTATTATCACGTCCAAGGGCGTCGGCAGCAGGGTGCAAGGGGGTGCACTTGAACCCCTGTCAGGAAAAAAATACATTTTCTTTATTAACTTACTGTTTGAATATAAACTGAAGGCGTCTAGGTTGCTGTCCAAATTTGTTCAGCACCTTGTCAATAAATTCAATATAGACGCAGGCAGATGCATCTTTCTGAAAGAAATCCTGGCGGCGCCCATAACTACGTCTACAAGCACTATACTATAATAAACCAGTCTTAATATCACTCATGTGACTTTTATTCGAGGAACTCAATGGCGCAGTGGTTTAGCGCCTGGCCCTGCGATTGCGGAGGTTAAGCAACTTTCGCAAGGGTCGGTCATGGGATGTGTGACCAAAAATACTATCTCGAGTTCCTCCGTGCTTCGGAAGGCACGTTAAGCCGTTGGTCCCGGCTGCATTCGCAGTGCCGTACCGGCTAACGCATCGAACTTCGGAAAGTCTGCCGGGCTTCAAATTAAAACAGATAAATCGAGCCCCAATCGGGCCAAAATAGCGAAATATTCAGGACAAGGGGAGAAACCACTGCGGCACTTTTCCCAGCAATTTCACAACCCTAGAGGTGCCTAGCTAGTAGCTAGAGTAAGTAGGTATGCGGCCGGTGCGGTGCGTGGCTGCAAGCAGCGGCGCGTTCCACTTGCAACCTAATTCAATTAGAAGCAATCGGCTTCAATGACATGACGCGGCGTACTATACGAATGCTTCATCCCCCCTCTCGCATTTGCCTACGGTCACTGCTCACCCTACCCCACATACACATCTTTAATAATTAACTTAAGAGAATGAACCGCAACTTTAGCCTGTTAACGCTAACCTTATTGTGAATGGTATAATTTTGATTAATCTTAGGAGAATATTATTATGTTCTGTGTCTTAGGGAAACATCGTTTATTTAGTCTAGTCAACAGAAGAAACTCATTGACCGATCAAGCGCGAAGCGGCTCTTCTTCAATTTGGGCAAAAATTCTTTCGTATGTCCGTTTGTTCCCGTGTACAGGTCGCATTTCAAAACCATTTCTCGTGAAATTTTGTGAGTAGTTTCGATAACTATATAGATATTTTGTATCGAGTCAGTTTTTCGACATATTTCGAAAAAAAAATCACCCATTTCGAAAAATTAACAAAATTATAAGCGCCATTTAGCTTCAATTATATCAAATAATATACCAAACAGCACATAGTACTGCTTCGAAAATCTCATGGTGACATCTATTAGATTAATTTTAAAAAAACATACAATTTGAGCTACTTTTTAACGCACAAACGCAAGGTCTAAATACAGCTCACGGAGCCACTAGCTAGCCTAGGTTTATATGAAACAACCAGACCTTTGATACAATATTTGCAACCGACTAACAGTTGCGCCGAAAGGTTCGCCAGTCTTCTGGTGTGACGGTCACCTTGCGGTAAGGCAACATGATCCGCACTTCGAAGAAACAAATGAAAGCACCGGCTACGCGGCGTGCGTGCCGAGCAAAAACTGGTTGTAGTAAAATGCCATTTTGCTGTCAGACGGAATCGTGAAAGTTAGACGAGTCGGACTTTAGCAAACTGGTTCGAGCATTGATGAACGAATCATTATAATGACGATAAGCGGTCCCCAATCTATTGATAGTACATAAACGTTCTTCCCTGGTACCTGATATCGAGTAGTTTAGCTACTAGCTATCGATGCCAAAGAACCGGTCCACCCATAATGTTTCGATTGTGTACCTCACACATTGAAAATATGGCAAATGTATCTTAAAAATTCATTATATTTTTCATGTATGGGCCCGAGTTCTGAAATTGTACTTTTTACTCCGTACTGTACCTTTTTAAATAGGTACCTAGCTAGGTAGGTAATCTAGTTTTATTACAGATAAATAAACCAAGAATTTTAAAGTCGCGCTCAGGTTTAATAAGAACGATCCCATAAGCGGTTAATATTAAAGGTGCGGGACATAGGTAGTACTATTAAGTATTCTGTGGTGCGGGCATGCTTTACAGGTTTGTGAGCTTAGCTAGATGGATGACTGCCTCTGGCACTATGTTGATAGAGCGCCTCATGTTAACTTACGGTGAAACCATCACTCCGCCTTGTGAGAAAGTAAAAAGACGCAATCAACGAGAGAAAAGCGCTAGGAAACCGACGCCGTCCAAGGCACAGGCTTCACTATCAACTCAACAACTCGGGGAGCATCTTAATGGACTATTTAAATATTCAGGACTTCGAGAGCACCGGAATGACCCACTAACCAAGCCCACTAACTAATTAAGCTGCAATCTTAAATCAAAATTATCTTAATTTTTTTAGCTGGCACGTTCACAGTACTCACAATAATGCAATTCCCCTACACTACACAGTATGTTTAAAAATAAATTAAGTACTATGTTTAAATTAAGTATTATGATTGATTGAATTTGCATAGTAGTGATATTCTACTCTGGTTTTACTAGGGAACAAACCAGCCAGCGTAAAAAAGCGTGCCGGCTTTAGTTAACCGACCCATATGGGTGGTTTCGCAAATACGGACGCAACAAGCGTTAATATGAATAAACTATTTACTTACTATTAAACACAGCATAAGTTTATTTTTTCACAACATAACTGATAGACCTACTTAGGTATTTGAAAATTAGCAATTTACGTTACATAATATAAAAAGAGATAAAAATACTTACTTTAGGATACGATCTGGTCAAAGGCTTTCGGTGATATGAAGAAAGCGAAAGCGAAACTATGCCATATTATTGTCTGAAACAAAACAAACAATTAAATGTCATTTATCTCCATAAATAAATTACTCCTTTATTCTATTCAAAATAGAATTCTTCAATCTTATATAAGTATCTCTTTTATTTAGAATATTTTCTCTCCAGGTTCACTTAAAAAAACCTGTAGGTTTATAGCCTTAAACTGAGCCTGGATTTTAACCTGACGTAGACAATGTTGTGAAAGCTGATGATATGAATGAATGAATGAAATATGTGGAATGGATGCTTAGAGCATGAATGCTCTAAGAATGGATGCTATTCTAATAGTTCTGGAAATGTCTTATGAACGTGAATAACTAGTTATAATAGTGTTCGATCGATCCAAGAGTAAACCTAATTATTATAAATATTTTTTTCTGAACCAGGTAACAGTATGTTTTGCATACAGTCAACTGAAAAATGCTTCCATTATATTAAGATGTTAAGAATGAAGATGTCGAAAACTTAAAGCTCCCGAAGCGAGAGATCCAATGTGATATTAAGATATTAAGAACGAAGATGTCTAAAACTTAAAGCTCCCGAAGCGAGAGAGCTGCGACAATCACTGATATGATATTACACTGACTGAGACTGAGTCAACTCACGGCAGCGTGCAATCTGTGAGTCATTGAGGCAACGACCGGGTGGTAGGTTCTCTGAGGTACACTAGGTACACCTTAATGCTATTTACTATTAGGACAAAAGAGAGATAATTCTCAAAAGATATTTTGATGGCAAAACGGGCTATTTTAGGTCGGGCGGATTCAGAATGACTATTTTGCTTACTTTCATTGCTCTACCCTTCAAGCCACGAAGTTTTTATATTCCGTTAAAATAATCCGAACTCTTTTACAAATAAATAAAGCATGGAGGGATCTTCGTCTTGTAATTCTAAATACTTATCAGAAACTACAAAGCTTAAAATCATAGGTACATTGAAAGCAATACAATTAAAATTTCAAACGGCATCCGCATTCAATACGACTTCACACTAGTCCCTCTCTGCCTACTTATAATGTGTTTTCATCAACTTCGAATACTGGCACGTATCATCGATGATTTCCAATTATTAATAAGTATAAGATATTCAAACATGCAACGGCAAATGGAGTTAAAACATAGAAAATACTTTTGTAATCCGAAACTGGCTAACTATAATTTACTGTTGTTTTGTTTTCAAAGGTATTAAGAAGTTAGATCTAGATAACGATAAGTATTTAATGGAATGAACAAATTGTGTTTGTGTGGAATACATAAAGCAGTGAGAATATCAAACACTTGCACCATTATTCAGACGACAGCAACCAGTGTCGAAAATGTTTGTTTTCTAATAAAAATTTATGTGCATGGCAATATGACTTAAATTCTCTTTTCATATGACTTGACTTTTGATGAATTATTATAGCGTTAAGTATCCTCAAATCTCAATATTCAATTCAAAGTATTGAAAGAATACGTCAAGCTTCAATATACAACCCGCGTGAATAAGACATACTATTAGTATAATTCTTAATCTTTCTCGCTTTACATATTCTGGATGACACAAAGTCAAATAAGCTTGATAATTGCTGGGAAACCGGATTAATATGGCGATCAGACGACTTGAAGATGCCTAATAATAAGATAAGTTCTATGCAACGATTGAAGATTATAGAAATAACGATGGATAAAGATGCTAGTTTTGCTGCTGACTATAGCAAACAGGTACATACCATGCTCGAACGTTGCTATGCAGAAGAAGTTAAAGAGACTATTTCGGGTGAAAGAGATTTACCACACTTTGGTGTCCGTAATCCGAACAAACCAGGTAAGCTCCGACTAGTTTTTGATGCTAAATCAGAAACCAAAGGTATCTCATTGAACACTGAATTGTGAAGGGCCTGATTTATTGAACTCACTACTAGGTGTTCTGATGCGATTTTGAGAGCGTGCAGTAGCTGTAACTGGTGATATAAGAGAAATGTTTCTAAGGGTCAAGATAATTGAAGAAGATCAATACTCTCAATTGTTTTTATGGCGTGATTTAGACAGAGATAAACCCCCGCGTACGTACAAAATGGCAACTATGACCTTTGGAGCGAAATGCTCACCATGTACTGCTACATATATTTTGCAGAGAAATGCAGATACATTTGCACAGACACACGCGATTAAAGAAAGACATTACGTTGACGACTACGTAGACTCTGTGGACACCGAAGACGTATAGGTAATGTATGATTCATCGTAGTGGAGGGTTCGATATTCGAGTATTTGTGTCGAACAAGTCTAGTTGTCTACCTGATGAGTCGCAAAATGAAACAGTAAATCTGCTTCAAAACGATACTGTACAACGCATTTTGGGTATGATATGACGGCCTCAAACTGCTGTACTAGGCTTTGATTTAAGCTTGAAAAAAGTAAACCATGATATTGTCAATGGAACTAAGAAACCTACTAAGAGAGATATGCTCAAAGTAACAATGTCTATAATAAATAAATAATAAATAAAATAAAAATGGTTTATTATCAACAAAATTATTACATATCTTGTATTGAGACAACTCCAGGGAGTAATTTGTAATACTCGTATTGGAGTGCCTCGCTCTTGCCTAGGTGCTACTTATTATACATATAACATACCTATATTTAAAGTAACAAAGAAGAAAAAGAAAACAGTTTTATCTTTTTATAGGTTAATTTGAATTACATTTCACAGTACTTAACTAATAATAACTGCTTGCATAGCAAGCATAAGTAGCGTAGTTATTATGATTATTTTATTACATTTTGTTAGGTATTCTTTTTAGCAACTTATTACATGTATTGTTAGGTGTGTGAGTGTGTGTGTGTGTGTGTGTGTGTGTGTGTGTGTGTGTGTGTGTGTGTGTGTGAGTGTGTGTGTGTGTGTGTGCGTAAATGATTTTGTGCTCATACTAATCTTTGTAGAATATTTTCTGTGTCAGCATATGTTAGTGTTCTCAGCCACTCCATTAACATTTTTTTACATTCGTAGGTATGCATTGAGTATATATTAAGTATTCGATTTATAATATTATAGATATAGGCACTCTGGCACAAGTACTGGCGTCTTGCAAAAACTGTACGTATTGGAGGAGAGACTGCAACAGTGCCTTTGCGTCTTTTGGTAAGTTTCGTGGGGTCGTAAGGTAAAGTCTTATGCATTCTTAGTGTACAATTTAAAATATATAGTTTTCTTACAGTTAACAAACCACTCAGCCTATAAAGGTCGTCAGTAGGGTACCTGTATGGTTTGAAATACATAACCTTTAAAAGAGACCTTTGTGCCCTTTCAAGGTCAAGGAATTTAATTTTGGAAGCCCCTCCCCACACTGTTATACAATATGTGATGATAGACTGTGCCAGGGCAACGTAGATTTTATTTAATAGTTCACTTGCCATGGCATACCGCAGTGATTTAAAGATCCAGATAAGCTTTCTTACTCTACCAATGACTAGTTCAATATGCGGGTGCCATGACAGTCTTTGATCTACCAATATTCCGAGATACTTTGTGTAGGTCACTTTTTTAATATTGGAACAATTACAGTTTGTATCAACTACATTATTACATGTATGAATTTTAATTGTAAAGTCATTCCCTGGTTGCGTTCTTTGGTTAGGAGTGAAACACATGTAATTAGTTTTTGCTGGGTTAAGTGTGAGAAGATTTGCGTTGAGCCAAACAGCTATATCAGCAAGACCCTTTTCAGCAGCACTCCTCACAGCTTCCCATGACCGGCCTGAGAAAACAACAGCGGTATCGTCTGCATAACAGAAGATCCGTCCGCCGTTGATCCGTAACATGCATAAATGATTAATATAAATCAAAAAGAGTGTCGGACCCAGTACACTTCCTTGTGGGACTCCAAAGGTTATATTTTCTTCGTTGCTTTTATAGTCATCAATTTTCACAATTTGTTTCCTTTCTGAAAGATAACTCTCAAACAGAGAGAGAGCCATGCCTCTAATTCCGATCTCCTCTAGCCTTTGGACAAGAATAGGTACAGAGACTGTGTCAAATGCCTTTTTGAGATCTAGGAAAACAGCGAGGCATTTGTCACCCTTATCCACCTTATTTACAATTTCATTTGTCAAGTCTGTTATTGCATCCTGAGTTGATCGACCCCTTCTAAAACCATATTGTGAATTTGATAATATATTATTTTCTGTTAAATAACTTGTTAGCCTTTTATTTAGAAGTTTTTCTATGATTTTAGAAATGCTCGTCAAAACAGATATCGGTCGGTAGTTGTTCACTTCTTTCGTGTCCCCACCCTTGTGCACAGGAGTCACAACGGAGCGTTTTAGAGCCACAGGAAATACACCGGTTTGAAAACATAAGTTGGCTAGGTTGCTTATTACTGGGGCTAAAAAGTCTTTACATCGTTTCAGCAAAGTTGTAGGTATGCCATCCCAACCACATGCACTTGTTGCATCGAGACTCATAATTATGCTATCGACTTCTTGGGGGTCAGTGTCTAATAACACAAATGATGACATTCGTGAGACTGCTGCATCCGCGGTGCATCGTTGAGTGACAAAACCAGGTTGTGATATTATTTCCTCTGCCAAAGTTTTGCCAATATTAACAAAGAACTGGTTTACTCTATCTACTGCATGGAGAGGGTGTCGAAATTGAGTGAGTAAATTAACACTTGAAGTTTTTGGAGCTTTATAGGGGGTAATTTCATTAATAGCAGTCCACAAACTTTTTGAGTTTCTCTCAGACTCCTCAATTTTCTTCCTATTGTATTGTCTTTTTACCTTTCTGATCAAATTAACACAAAAATTACGGTATCGTTTGAAGACAATTTTTAACATTTCATTATGTGGTTCGGCTTTCGTTTTAAGTTGTAACTGATTTCTACACCGAATACAGCGCAGAACTCCGCCAGTCATCCAAGGTTTCAATTTTCGCTTGCCACCAGTAACTGATACAATTTTTGTATTCCTAAGCAATTCAGCCCTGACCAAGTCAATCAATGCATTTGCGAATGTATTAGGGTCATTATAGGTACTGCAACAGGAAATGTCAACTGAAGCCAATGACTTACACACATTATCAAGATCAACTTTAGTTTTGGTTTTTTTCCTTCGTACATGTTCAGTTGTTGTACCATATAAAAGAAGCATTACCATAGAATGGTCTGTAATTGACGAGTTCAGAACTGCGACAAAGGCAGATGTGCTATTTTTATCCAGCTTTAGAATAGCATGGTCGAGACAGCTACTTCCTCTAGTAGGTAGACAGTGACCCGGTAGAAGGCTATGCGAAGATAGAACATCTAGGTATTTTAGTCGATTATTACGCTCATTCGGTGTTTCTGTAGGTTTCACAATTAGGTTGATATTGATATCTCCAATAATCAAAATGTTTTTATGTGAGTCTATAGTTTCTAAGTAGGAGTCCAGTGAGGTAATAAAGTTTTCTGCATTTATAATTGATGGCGACCGGTAAATACCCAAAATTGTTTGATCGTGAGTAGTTATTTGAAGTCCGGTTGCTTGTTTTAAGTTTAGTTCAGTTATTTGAGCTTGATGACAATTCCTTACAAAGGCTACAACTCCATCATTTTGGTTCAGGTTGTTAGCCGTGCAGTACGATGTGTAATTACTTATGAGAGGCACTTGTTTATTCGGGTTGAGCCAACATTCCGTTAGAAGCAAAATATCAACTTCAAGCGACAGTTGTGACAAACATAATTGCAAGTCGTCAATATTGTTATAAACGCTTCTAATATTTTGGGTGAGAACATTAAGATAAGGGTTATTATTACTAGGCAAGTATTTATGTAGGTCCTCTATGTTACATAAAGTAGAATCAGCTATACCTGTATCGTCCAAATCCTCTAATGTATTTAAAGTACTATTCATAAATTGAACTAATTTGTATTAGATTGTCATTGCTTTGGCCATAGTTGGAGTTATTCAACAACAAGAAATATTCAGAATTGTCAAAATCAGGGGTTTTCAAAATTTTAAATATAAGTGTTGAGCACGGTGTATGAAAGTGTGTGGGTTTTTTACAAAACAAAAAGTGAAGGTTTAATGATTGAATGCTAGTTAGAAAGTTTTGTTTGTGGTGTAATGTGAAGTGTACATGAAACGTGATAATGATATAACTAAATTGTATATGACTTTGATTATACAGTGAAAACTTATTACTAATAATAATTACAGTGCTAGATTTGCCACCAAAATAACAAAAATGCAATTGGTTATTAAGATAGTCGACATTAGACAACAAAATCACAAATAAGCCAAAGAGTTTAACAATGATTAGTCATGCACTCTGCAGAAGTTGATTAATCTGAGCTTCATTTGTGATATGGATAACTCGTGAGTTATCATCCCGTCGCACCAACACTTTCCCGAAGGAGGTCCAGCAATATTTAAACTTGTTTGACCTAACTAGGTATATATTTGATCCCTTAGGGTTCTAATGTCCATTTTTGATTTTTGGTAAAATTTTGTTACAGAAAGTATGGCACGTGATGAGTCCTGGCATGACCACGAAGGATTTTCTTATTTTTTTTGTGGTACATATTCATAAAAATAAATGTACTTTAATGTACTTTTGAACAAAAAAAATGTACTTGTCTAGTTTGGACGTTCCGGCATACCTAAAGTGGTCGTGCCCGGGACGAGTTTTCTGGCACGACCACGCTAGATTTAAGGAAATTTCGATCAATTTAAGGATATTAAAGAGGTACAAATTGTAAAAAATATATGTACTCAACTTTAGAAATCCAATTACAGGTGAATTAAGCGGTTTTAGCAGTATTATTCCATTTCAATACTTTTGATAGGTTCAATAAGCTTCTAATGACATACACATCTAAAAAAATGTCCTGATTAGGTGGTAGGAAGGAAATAAGAACAATCGCATGAAACATGAAAAATTTAAAATGAAAGATTATATTTCTTTTGTATATAGGGTGTCCCAAAACGTTGCCACACGGAGGGAAAGTGCCTTAAACATTGAAGATAGGAAATTTTACTAAAAGAAGACTTTTATGTTTTTAAAAAGAAAAAAAATTTTGCGATTTCAGAGTTGGTCCCATAGTAAAAGTTGTTCAGTTTGATGGTCCTTATATACCATATTCGGCATTAGGGGTATTTTTGTAACACCTTGTATATGCCAGGTCAACAACTTAACACTTGTAAGGAAAGTGGTAATTGTTCTTTGTTTTTGTTATACTAAGGTAAATAACTTTTTTGTTAAAATATGATATAAATCTATTCAAAAAAATATGCGATTGTTCTTATTTCCTTCCTACCTAGGACGTTTTTGTAGATAAGGATGTCATTAGAAGCTTATTAAACATATCAAAAGTACTGGAATTGAATAATACTGCTAAAACCGCTTAATTCACCTGTATTTTTACTTCTAAAGTTGAGTATATATATTTTCTACAATTTGTACCTCTTAATATCCTTTAATTGATCGAAATATCCTTAAATATAGCGTGGTCGTGCCAAAAAACTCATCTCGGGCACGACCACTTTAGGTATCCCGCAACGTCGAAACTAGATGAGTACAATTTTTTTGTTCAAAAGTACATTAAAGTACATTTATTTTTATGAATATGTACCACAAAAAAAATAAGAAAATCCTTCGTGGTCATGCCTGGAATCATTACGTAGTATGGCGTAGTGGAGTGCAGTGAGACAAAGAGGACGGTGACGGATTTGCTAAAACTTGGTTCGATTGCCTACGAAATTTAAAGACTGAAAAAGGCAGCTGTTGCTTATTTACGTCGTGACAACGGCGAAACTTCGTTTGTAATAGGAAAGTGTCGAGTAGCGCCGCTGAAGTCTACCTCTGTGCCTCGTTTCGAATTACAGGCGGCGTTAATGGGTGCTCATCTTGGTACTGTGGTACTATGGTCGAGAAAGAACACGATCTACTCATAAATCGACGGTTTTTTGGACTGACTCACGCGCGGTATGTCATTGGATCCAGAGCAACGAGCACAAGAAGAATTCATTTATAGATAACCGACTGTCAGAAATTCGTGACTAGTCCTAAAGAGTGGCGTTGGTTGCCCGGTAATTTAAATGTAGCAGACCAAAGGACATCATGCGTCTAATGTGGTGTATCACTCAAAACTTTTGTAGATGGCGCTCTCGGCAATGGCACCTTGTTTACAAATTATGACAATTGTTTTTTTGCGAATTTGTTTAATTAAGCTGATATATCAAGCATTTTTGAGTTTTGTTTTGTTCAAATGTACCAAATCTGTTTTGTGGTCAATTCCCAGTTCTTCAGCTGTGTCGTAACTACTGAAATGACGATCTTGCTCTACTTTTTCAAAAATGGCATCCATTTTATCCGTAATAGGGCGACCAGAGCGACGTGCATCTTTGATATCAAAATTTCCGGATTGAAAACGCTTAAACCAAATTTGTGCTACTCTCACAGACACTGCACTAGGTCCATAAATACCGCAATTTTTTTTCGCGACTTGCGTTGCATTTTTACCTTTTTTGTAGTAAAATCTTAAAATGTATCGAATTTCTTCATTAGATTCACTCATCTTGACAGTAAGAAAAACAAATGAAAATCACACATTTTCCTAATTTAAATTTTGAATCTTCTTTAAATTTGAACTTTTAATGATACCAAAACCAGCCATATACAAATAGTATAGCCAAAGAGATTTTATTACAAGTTCATACATACTATATGCGAAAAGACTTTTTCCCCAACCTAATGTTTAATTTTATACTACCAGTAATTTAAGTTGCAGGGACCACAAAACTCATGTTTTCTTTTCTTTAGGAACATGAAGGACAATTTGATTTTTGCAATTAAAAGCACACTGATGCATTATCAAAATATTTTAAGGAAATTATAAAAATTACAACTTTCTTAGAAATTATAAAAATTACAAATTACAAATCGCTAATGCACCACCTATAGTGAGAAAACAAAAAAGTGATACACCCCATTGGATAGTGGGTCCTAAATTTCTCCATTATGATAAGCAAGAATGTCCACGAATATTACCACCTGTGCTGATAAGAGAAGAAAATGAGGTGTTTAAATTTTGAGATTTTAGCATTCACAATGCTATTTTTATATGTATAATACCAAATAAAGAAAAAATACGACTTGCACCAGATCATGTTCTCAGACGGGAATCAAACCCGCAATCTTTAGATATCCGGTCCTATGCTCTGACCGCTGAGCTACCGAGTCACTAATGGGAACGTCAAATTTCTCCTAGTATATCAACTCTTACACTGCAAGCCAGTGCCATCTTTCACTACCAGATATCAATTGATTTTCGAAGTGGTGGAGATTAATAAGATCAACGGCTAATGTTTTGGTATTTATTGACCGATTGAATCTAAAAGGCATGTTAAACTGGATAGTAGTTTTATGAAGAGAGCTGAGAAACTGTGGATAACACAATGTCAACATGACATTTTCTCAAAATAAATCTTAAAAATATTATCTAATTTGCCTCTTTCAAAGGATAGCCGTTTGGAAAAATTAAATCCATTTATGGATAACGATGTACTACTCCTGAAAGGAAGAGCTAGTGCTGTAGACAATATTATTATTATTATTATTATTATTAACAGGCAAGCAGTTGTTGCAACTGATAGTGCCTGTATCCTGCCATCCATATTATTATTCTCTACATAAAAAAGATATGAACTCAAAACTACACATCAAATAATGGAAAGATAAGCCAAATATGAATTTTAAGTTCTTGGTGCAAAACTATTTGTTTTATTCTATACATGACAATTTCAATAAGGAGTTGGGTTTAAATTGTTTACCAAATAAAACAAGTAAGGATAAATCTTGAAATAACTTCCCAAAAAAGTTTTAGTCACAACAACAATTTAATTTTTTCAATTCAGGCATCAAACAATAAACTTTAATCGTGTGTTGAAACTGGAAATGGAAAAGTCATTCAATGGCTCAATTGAATAAAACTAAAGCATTGCATTTTGCTTCTATTCTTAAGTAAATGCTTCGGATTTGATGAATAATAAGTCGTAACGTAAGTCGTTGCCTAGGTAGGTACCTACTTAAAAAGAATTTGGGTATGTTAACTTTGATGAGGTGGATTGGAATGGAAAACTTACCTTCATTATACGTAATCACAACCTTCTTGGATCACAAAAACACGATCTGCTCATTTTCAATACACAACAACTTCACAAACTAAACTTTTATTAATTGTCAAAACTTGAAGGCACTGGCGTTATCACAAATGACGGCTCACTATAAGTACCTATCTACTAATAGTCGAGCGAGAATCACCTTTTTAATAACATACAACAGTATAACCAAAAAATAATACTATTAACTTATTTGTAAAACAGAGTTTAAACTGTAGAAAAAACAGTATTTTTTCAGCGAAAAACGATCACACGCACTAATGACGCAGACAAAATTTACCACTGAGGTATAGTGTTGCCACCCTGATATTGATTTTCCCCGGACTCCTAGTGGAGTTACCCAAAATTAGGCCCGTTTCAAAATATTTTACCCTAAACATTCATTCTAAACAGAAAAAAAAACTTTTTCTTTAACCCATAAATCGACAAAAATGTTGTATTTTTCAATTTTTATGTAGATATATATGTATGTTAATTTTGTTATTCTAAAATGTATAAAAAAAACAAAAAAAATGTGCGTATCATATTTTTTGAGAAATTGATAGTGGTACAGCTTGGCCAGTGAAAGTAGAAATTAAATAAAATGGAACTAAAATTGTTCAGTACAAAATATAGCCAGTATTGCCAAGTTATTCGTGATTTTGACGTGTTTGCATAGAAAGTGGCGCCCTAATTTATTGTCAACTCTTTATGGTCAAGCTGTATATTATACTATACATATTTGGATTCTTATAAAAGTACACTTTAATAGATATGTATAACCAGCTATACATTCTCGATAATAATCTAGAAACAACCGGTGAACAAATAAATAAATAATTATAGTAATAGGGTTTTTATGATAATTATGAAAACGGTATCTAAATTTGAGATTTTAGCATTCACAATGCTATTTTTATATATAATATTAATAAAATATACTAGAAAAAATTCAACTCGCCGCCAGATCATTTCTGGTCGCAGATTCGCGTCCCGCCTGAGATAATGATCTGATGGCGAGTCGAATCCTTTCTAGTCGATCTGAAAAAACATCTGATTCCACATCTGGTCAAATAAAACTACCTCATTATCTTTTTGGGACGATTCACCACTTGCGTCTGATTTTTTGCCGTTCGCTGGAATCAGCGCAAATATTATTTTGTTCGAGAAGTAACACGCTGGAACGAAGAAATCAACATTCAATACTCACACCAAAGCGAAATAAAACAAAAAACAACCAAAATCCTTTGAATGTAACCAAAAAATTGAAAAAAGTAATTACTAGTAAGCATTAAGAAATACTTTATACATATCACCTTTTCAGAATATGCCGAAATGTATAGCGGGCTATACAAATTATTTAAACCAGATTGTTAGTAAGATAAAACAACAAATCTATTCAAGATATGGTTTTTTATAATAGTTTAGACAATAAGGCATACAATTTTAATGTTTACACTCAATAAAAATCACTAATATTTAGTATAATAACATACCATACCGGTGCTTTCCTCCAACAATCCATTATAATTTTTTCCGAAACTTTTTTTGACAATTGACAGATGTCATCGCCATAGGCTAAGTATTTTTTTGACATTAAAAGTATTGCCAAAGCCCTTAATCGTAAAACACCATTAAAATATTCTGAATTGATGTTATTCCGTTATAATTTCTTATAGCTAAACGTATAAAATACTATACAACGTTGAATTAAGGGTTATTTCTATATAATCTTGGAATGCATCCATTGTTAAGGTTTCCAACACGACATGAAAAAAAATCACTAAAAAGTCAATCTCTTCAGTGGATTTTTCTTAAAATCATACAATGTCACTCGAATTTTTTCCTCTCAAAATTACCTTAAATAATTTTATCCTCATAAAATACCCTAAATGTATAAAAATACCCTAAATATAGGGAAAAATAGCCTAAGGTGGGGACACTGCTAAGCAAGCAGAGACACCGATTCACCCGATTCACACCGCACCGCACCGTTGTAATGTTTTTGAACACAGATCAAAGGAGCTTGCGGCAAGCGCATGCGACTTGCGCAGGCGTGTGTAAATGGCATCTAAGCATTTGTCAAAGTTGGTCGAGGCTTGGAACTTGTGGACGCTTGCCAAGGCTTGGCAAGCGTGTATGCTTGGGATCAACGCAACGCACCGTGTGGCTGGCTCGAAGTCAGCCGCAAGCAGAGACCTCCTGCCCGTGGTGCCATTTTTTAAGCAATATTTGTTTGCAATTACACTTTAACAGATTTTAGTTCACTGACTAATTCCTTAGAGCATATGAGCCTTATTATACTATAATATAAATAGGATCATAGATGTGTCATTTTTAAATGAAGAACATAAATGACGGAATAAGTAGGTATAATATCTACATGATATTCATATTGTCTATGATCATAGTTATGGGATTCTATTTGACAGCTAGCGTACAAGTAGGAAGGATAATATCCGTATTAACATCCGTCTACAATACAACCTCAAAAAAATTTCGTCTTCCAAATCAAAGAACTCACACGTCTATGATCCTATTTCTATTATAGTGTAATAGGGCTCTTTTGGACCCCTCTCTCTGATCGCCTTGCTACCCATGGTCTAACCCAAATTCATCTTTTATTTCTTGTTTTATTCTTCACCATTTTCTTTTTTTTTTAAATGAATTAAATTGCACACATTGCAACTTGCCCTAAGCATAGCAACGGAAAACACGGCTAAATCGTGATCCATTTTGATGGTATATGCCGTTTAAATGATCATTATGTGTGTATTATGTAAAAATGAAGAACGTCATTTAACTTTGATCATAGAATTTGACATCATATTTATATGATTTAACCCATTCAGTGCCTTAGACGCGAATTCGCGTCCAAGCAAACTTCTTTCTGGTGCCATAGACGCGCATTCGCGTCCTTATGTGACTTGTCTTGTTTCTCCCCGTTTCAAGAGTAAATAAGCTGAAATTTAAAGTATACGTATATCTAAATTCAACGTTAACAGTCTCAAAGCGGCTCCTGTATATAACTTAAAATTTAAAAAATATTGAAATCATCGATTTTCACGCCCCATGCCTTGGACGCATATTCGCGTCCGGCACAATAAAATAAAACAGGAGTGACAAACCATCTAACAGGATTTATTTTGTATAATTGAAATAAAATACTCAATATTAATCTGTTTGGCGATGCCACTGTAATTATAATAATAATAAAGGATCGTGGTCAAATTGGGCTATTGAAAAACAAAATGTGATAAATGGAAAGATCATAATTATAAGTTTTATAACAAAACTTTTTTTTTTTATTTTATGCAATAATTCAAAAGTTATATCAAGTATAGGATATAATAATATGTGATAGTAAAAAACCGGCATTTTTTTGTAGGCCGATTTTGATGAAACTCGGTTTTTAGTACTATTTTGACAAGAACACAGCAACACAATGTTAAAAATATTAAAAAAATCCAAGATGGCGGGCAAAATTTTTATGTGCCGATTTTGATGAAACTAGGTTTTTAGTACTATTTTGACAAGAAAACAACAACGCAATGTTAAAATAGACAAAAGATCAAGATGGTGGCCAACTCTGATTTTTCTCTCTTTTTCAAAAAACGAGTTTCATCACGATTTAATTACAGACATTTAATGCATTTCTTTCGAAAACTATTACATAAAACTATTATAATATTTTATTGTTAACATTTTTAAATACTTTTTAATAGATACGAGTTAGAATCTGCCAAGATAAACGGCAGGTACCTGCTTTGTAAACATGACCCTAGTCTGACCAATAGCGTTCTAGTAAGTATTTCCTTTTGTTTGGGATTCTATTGTTTAAATTTTTTGTTACCTGGTCAGATCAGTGTTGCCGTTTTAGCGCATTTCGCCCAAAACCTAGCGCATTTTTAGCGCTATTTTTTTCATAAAATTTCGTGCCAAACATAATTTCGTGGAGATCCTTGGGGGAGGCCTATGCCCAGCAGTGGGCGTCGTATGGCTGAAATAATGATGATGATGATGAAACATAATTTAGTGGAGTCTGGTGAAAATTTAAAAAGATATTGTCGACCTCCAATTAGACCAAAAAGTGAGTTGTGAGTTCATTCTGGTCGGGTATATCACCACCATACCACGAAAATGTATCTGTGTTATTGAACATGGTTGATTTTAACAATTAATTAAAATTATTATATTATTTTAATTAAAATTATTATATTATAAGTATATAAATTTTAATTAATTCTAAAAATTATATTATATTTTTCTTATCTTTGCAATTATATCAAAAAAACATCATTTTAACTATGCGAAAAGTTTAGTGGATTTTAGCGTTTTTCGAAACCCCGTGTTTTTTTTTTAAATTTAACGCTTTTTTGACAAGAGTTTGGTGGTTTTTCCTCTAACGGCAACACCGGGTCAGATTCCGCTCAAATCAGTCGCTCTTTCCTATCGGTTCGTATCGTACGTTTGACTCCTTCGTTTGAGTTTTTAACTGCTCTTCCTCTGTTTGCGTCGAGTTGAATTCATTCCTCCGCTTTTCTGTGACACTCTTCTCCGGAACAGTGTATTGGACGTTTTTAGTGTAGAGTTAATAAACTCCTCTTAGTGTGATAGTTACGCCTTACATTGTGGATTTTTGGTGAACAGTGTTTAAGGACGATATTCTATCAGTGATTTTATAATACCTACCCAACTGTATTTAATCGTAAGTACCTTTTACAATATATTTATTTATATAAAGTCTATGATTATTTATCAGTGCTCGGTGTAGGTAGGTCGATTTTACGTACTTGCATCGTAAATTTTAATCATAACATGAATAAGTTACTTTTCCGGAAGTCGTTTCGAGATTTAATGAAATATCGTTCGCCAGTATTTAGGTAGCGACTTATTTACTTATTTGAAATTAAAAGGAAGGAAGTAAAACGATTACAAGTTGGTACGTCCCGGACAAAATGGTGGATCTGTAAAAATTTCAAACTGGCAGCCAAATTTCGCTGATTTAGCGCGATAAAAAGGTTTAATAGAAGTGTTTTGTTGAATCTTTGAGATAAAATTGCATCTTTATTGTAACTAAAGATTATTATACAAAACACACTACAAGTGAGTATCGAAATCGTGCTAAAATAAACAAAGTTATACGCTGATAAACAAATATCAAAGTCGAGGCCGTCGAGGCCATTTTCTGGTCTTGACAGAGGCGCCATTTTGGAAAACGGCACAAAATGGCGTCGGGACGTACAAGGGGATTATCGAAAATTATATTCTAATAATTTTATATCTACAACCTTTTCTGATATTGCAAACCTATCTACTCCGATCACTGATAATTATACTTCTACGAAATAAAGACAAATAACGAAATGCTAGGTGTATCAGCGACTCATCTACTAAGAAAATACCTTAATAATTATTAGCTTGACCCGTTCCCCTTGTATGTTTCTATCGACAAGGAAGGCCTGAGCCCCAGCAGTGGGGATTATATTTTTTTTTATGAAGTACGGGGAGACTCTTAGCCTTCATCATACCTGATGTTAAGTATTGATAAGGCTGAAGATGGCAGCGAGCCTCTCCCGGAATCCCCAATCACTGAGGAACTGGCTATCTTATCTCTGACTGTCGGAACACAACAATGCTGAAAACATTGTTGTTATGGCGTCAGACTTAGATAAGATGGTGGTAGCTAGCCAGGCGGACTTACAACATTAATATGAATAAAAAAAATATAGAGACAATTTGACCCCCTGCACAAGGGTGTTTATAAGATTATTACCTATTAAACTTATTGAGCTCCCTTTTTATGTTTCAATAGCAAGTCAAATATGTCCTACTATGTAAAGTCCCATAATGTGCAATGTCTTAAAATTACCAACGTCCAGTATTACAATGGCACAAACTCTTAGTAATGTTCCTATCTACTGATTGACAACACATTTTTGTTTTTGATATATAATTATATTTTATTTGTAGTATCCATGTGTCTTATATTAAATAATATAAGACACATGAAAAAAATCTAAATAGATTCATGTTTTGTTACAGTAAAATGGCCGACCATCCGTCGAACCCATGGGATTCTCCCAAACCATCGACATCACGGGATCCATTAGAAATTCCAACTTTGTCTCCTAATTCATTACCATCAAGAGATGTTATTTTTGATACTTTGTTATCATGGGAATCACCGGATCACAATTTTGATAGTGGTACATATAACATGCCCCCTGAACCAGTATTTTCAAACGTGGAATTATATGGGCTGTTAAGCGACAATATAGACGCTGAACTAGACGATGTAGTTGGAAGCGACAATATAGACGCTGAACTAGACGATGCAGTTGGAAGCGACAATATAGACGCTGAATTAGACGATACAGTTGGAGGAGAGATAGAGACAATGGACGTCAATATTAGCGAAAATGAAGATGCTACAGACGAAATTACCAGTCATGAAATTGACGAGGAGTGGAAGTCTGGCCACCCAGTAACTATGAATCAGATAGAATTTATGGCTACACCAGGAATAAAAACCAGCATGGTTAATAAAGAGCCAATTGATTTTTTATTTTTAGTATTATCTCCAGTCATTTTAAATTTAATTTTATCCTGTACCAATTCCTATGGCAATGATTTGCTAAGAGGAGATTTGAAACCTCAAAGTAGATTTAAAGAGTGGGTGCCAATCACTTTGGACGACTTAAAAACTTTTATAGGTTTATTGTACCATATGGGTACTATAAAATTAAACAGAATCACTGATTACTGGAAATGTCACTATTTATTTAAGACAAACGTATTCACCAAGTTTATGAAAAGAAATAAATTTCTGTTGATTATGAGAGCTTTAAATGTTCAAGTAGAGGATGGACCGGCAAGTTTAAACAAAATTAAAAAACTTTTAGATTTATTTAATAAAAATATGGCCGAAATATACCATCCTACAATGCAAATAGCGATTGATGAATCCCTCATGTTGTGGAGAGGCAGATTAAGTTTTAGGCAATATATGAAGTCAAAACGCCATAAATATGGACTTAAATTTTATATTTTGGCTGACAGAAAAGGAGTTTGCTGGAAATTGCATTTATATGCCGGAGCCAATGATTCCCTTGTAGGAGGACGGGGCCATTCAACAAAGGTTGTAAAATTATTAGTTAAAGATTTAAAAAATTTAGGACATTCTTTGTATATTAATAATTATTATAGCAGTGTTTCTCTCACTAGAGAATTATTAAAAAATAAGATGTTTTGTACTGGTACAATTAAAAGTAACAGAAAGGGTAATCCTAAAACAATAAAAACAAAATTAAAAAAAGGGGAATGTATTATCGTACATGACGCAAATAATATTATTGTAACCAAATGGCTTGATAAACGAGAAGTTGCTATGATTTCAAGCGAACACAACAGTGATTTTGTACCTGTTACAAACCAAAGGGGAGCTGTAACGTACAAACCCAAAGTAATACGTGAATATAATAAATATATGCGTCATGTAGATAAACACGACCAGTTATTGTCGTATTATTCAAGTGAACACAAATCACTTCGTTGGTACAAAAAAGTAATAATCCGAATATTAGAAATTGCACTGGTCAATGCATATCAGTTATATAAAACATGCCATGATAACATTTCATTATATGACTTTAGAGTCAAAATATTAGAAAAGCTGTTGCCCTGTCCAAGCGTTGAAGAGAACATTTCAATGCCAGTAGGTACAAGAATTCACTTGCCACAAAATTTTAAAAAAAATAATAAGGGCCAGACTATGCGTAAAAAATGTGCACAATGTCTGTTACAAAAGAAACGAGTAGACACAATGTTTGGATGTCCAGACTGTCCTGGTTTTCCTGGCCTCTGTATTGCCTGTTTTAGACAATATCATAAATATTAATGTAAAAATAACTTTAACCTACAATAGTAAAGATAGGCTAAGGTTATTTATTTAGTGACCGCTAAAGTATTTCCAATTGTATGCGTGCCCTCTTGAGGGTCCAACCTGGAATTTTCAATCAATAATCACGACTGAACGAACACTGTCAATCGGATACCTATAATAACTATTTAATTGCGATTTCTACAAATTAGAGATTGAATTTACAATTATTATAATTAGACAACTTTTACTGCAGGCTAACGAAGGTATACAAAACCACATAATTCCAAGTTGGACTTTCAGAGGGCACACAAACTTTCAAATCAACATTAAAATTTATAAATAGTGTCGTTCTTAATATTTTCCATTTGACTGATTTGTGTATGTCGTTTCTTTATGTGTTATAATATTTTTATTTGAAAAGGTAGGCCTAAAATTATTCTACGCATCAGTATTTTTGTAGTAGGTACTAGTGATTTTGTAGTAAGTACCATTGGTGCCTAAGGCTGCGTTCCCAGTAGGCAAACTGTTTGCCACCGACTGAGTTAGCGGCGTATCGATTTAGTACGCCCTTCCATATATTTGAAATGGAGTGTCCACAGTCTGCTAGTTTTGCGCTCACTGTACGCAGTTTGCAGCGTTACGCGCGCTGACTAACTCAGTGAGCGGCCGACTCCCACCAACACCGGTTGTTTGCCGGGCGTAGTGAAATTTGGTCGACCTAAATGAGCGGCTAACTCTTAACAGTTTGCTTGCGACGCACGAAAATTGATTTGAGTTTGCAGCTAACTTCGATTTCAGTTCGCCACAAATTTGCGGCTCACTCAGTCGGCCGCTAACAGTTTGCCTACTGGGGACACGGCCTAACTGAGATATAAATTATTTTAGTGGTGCCCTTATATAACTATGAGTGCGATTTATACCTGTTGATTGTATCTATTCACATTTATCTACATAATATATCAATGTTCACTAAATTTTACTTGTTTTATTTCTATTACCTACGTATGGTATAACTCAGAAATAACTTGTGACTTGAGTATCAGGTCATTGCGTCGTTAGGCAACAACTATTGAGTTAAGTAGATTAATTTATGGGCACAATGTGCCGAGCTACTTCTGGGTTCGACTGTACCTACTCCTGTTTACCTGTTTGAATTAGGAAGCTCTTTATCGAAATTAAAAATTAGAAATCATTTATGCTGAAGTCACTTCTTGTGTTTTTCGATGACATTTTCTATTTCTCGTAGACACTCAATCAAATTTCCTTCAGGAACTTCTTCTAATCGTCTTCTTATAACTACTGCAACTAAATTGCGATTGCAGGAGCATGGTGCCATAGCTGGTTCTTCATCACTTGGGCATTGAATCGCAATTTCTTCAGTGTTAATCGTTTTGGTATTGTTATCAGAAGATTCCTCATTTTCATTGTCACTTTCATAAGGTGTTGTAACTTCTCTCCAATGTGTCAATTTAAATTTGATTACATCATTGTCAATATCCAAAACGTTTCGAAGTTGTGTTTCGTCTTGCAAAAGAATAAAAAAATAATTGAACATGGCATCATTATGTCAGATTAGTCCGTCTAATTAAAAGTCCGACACACTTATATTTTATTTGAATAGATAAATATTTCCCATAGTGAAAGTTGTTCAGTATACTTGACTTATCAACCCCAAGAAGCCGCGGCACATAATCTTTCACCTTATATAAAAAATTTAAACTTAATATTAATTAAGTAATATAAAAAATTAAATTAATATGAAAAACAAAAAAAAGGTTTACAACTCCTGATTGTTCTAATTTTGTAATTTTTTTTCACCATACTACACGAATATAATTTATAAGTATGAAAAATTGTTATAAATACCATAATTACATTATAATATCATTGTAAAAGTAAAATTTACTTACAATTGGAAGTCATGTTCCGTAGCACCGATAAAAACAACAATCACTTAACTTATAATATTTTCCCAAGGCAAATAACTAGTAATGAACACTGACAGCAGTGCACTCACTCTGTTACTGAAGCCATTTGAGAAGAAAATAGCAATTATAGACAGAATTTAGGTTCAATGTGCCGAAAACGCGAATTCGCGTCAAAGTAATTTTATTGGAGGTGCCGTGGACGCGATGTCGCGTCCAAGTATCGTTACCGCGTTTAGTACAAGGCATTCTGTACAAGTTCATAGTATCGACTAAGGCAATGAATGGGTTAAATATGATCCAAGAATATGATAATGTAATACCGGCCTTAAAACTTGTCAGTTTGCTGAATGGCTATCAATGCGTCTTTTTTATTTGCTATACAGCGAGAAAGGGATGTAACTATAGCAATTCATAGTTTTAAAGGGATTTTAATACCCCCGCAGGGCCTATTTAATAATGTGACAATTTGTCAATTGTCATGCCAATTAGGTTTGACGCAATGGATAGGTAAAAACATAAAAATGACATTCTATTTCTATAGGTAAAAAAATGTCATGACAGGTGACCAATAATTGTCGTTTATTAAATACCTATAGTAATTACATTCTCTTTGATTAAATATTTATACTCGTCTGAACCTGACCCTGAACTTTGTCTACATTGGTTTCACATTTTTTTTGTTTTACCATGATATTCACACAAATGTAGATAAATAATATTTGAAAAAATCGACTCACCCGTAGCACCTCGGATAGGACTCGAACCCGCACCCTTTGGATTTGGATTTTTTTATTTGGAATACTAAGGGTGCGAATTCAAGTCCCGTCTGAGGTGCTACGGGTGAGTCGATTTTCTCTAATATTATTTATCTTAATATAAAAATAGCATTGTGAATGTGAAATGTATTTCTTAAAATTTTCTGAAGGTTCTTATTTTTATAAAAGGAACAGACAGAAGTTCATAGAATTATTTATATTTTTCTAAAATTGTACATTCACGCACATACACACAGTAAATGTCAGTAAAAACAATATCTTTCTCAGTTTGATCCAATACAAAAAAAAAATACAAAATGGCACTACCACCATACTAGGTACTACATGATATTGTTGGGGTACAGCAATTTTAATTTTGTCGAATATACAATATTGATTTTAACAATTTACGAAATAATAATATATAATTTTTATCTTACAGACACAGCAAAGGGAAAAATAATATAATTATTCAAAAAGAAAATATTTATTGTAGATTAAAGAAAAATAATACTTGACTTATGTCAAATTTGTAAATCTACATTGTATGAATTATTATCTTAGTATAAATCAAGAGATTACAAGTAAGGTACTTATATAAGTCTACAAAAAGAATCTTACAAATTATACCTTAAAGTTGTACGTGTCTAAGGAGAGCTAAGTCAAGCCAACATTTATTCATGCAAGATGTTTTGTAACAAAATATTAGAAAAATGTCATCAAATCACACTGATCAATACATTTTCTTTAATAACTAAGCTTGTTTTCATTAAAGTTTTTTAAATCTTAAATTCTTACATGATTAAAGTTTGGATAGACAATCTTGTTTGAGAATTTTGTAGTGCCAAGATAACCCCATGTGTCATTATCATTATTTATAATGCTTAAAATGCCAACTTTCTAAATAATGTAAACATCTACAACAAACTGAATGTATTGGTGGCAATGAAAACAACAAGAGTTATCATGACAAACAAATTACACTAAAGTGTGTGCAACATGTAAGAATCAAAACACATGTTACTGGTCAGAGCCCTCTTCTTCTTCATCATCCTCCTGTTCTTCTTCAGTTGATGCAGCGTCCTTCTTGGGGGGAGCAGCATCCTTGCGAGGTCTGCCACGAGCCCGGCCCTCAACTGGTGCACTCTGAAGTCAAGTTATGACACAACAAATTAATTCAATGTATATAATCTTCATACTATTGAGCCCTGAAACACGACCACCAAATCACGATATAATTATATACTGTGATTTATCGTCACTCAACTGTCAAGATACACTTTCTTGGCAGTAAAAAGCGAAATCTTCATATCATATTGCTTATCAGTGATCATCCTAGGGGGAAGGTGCTTAAATGGAATAAATAAAGAATTTGGTTATACCTTTCCTTTAGCAGCTGCCTTTTTCTTAGATCCTTTAGGCCGGCCTCGCCCTCTTTTTGCTACCGGTGCCTGTTCATCGTCAGATGACTTTGTAGATTCTTTCGTTTTCGCAGGCACCGGTGGTCGTCCTCGTTTCTTAGTATCTCCTTTAGCCTCCTGAAATACATCAAACTTTTTTAGAATCAGCTTAAATTCTATGAAGATAGTCATAATGCATTTCAAACTATTGGTGGCTCGGAACATCTCATGATTATACAGTACACAATTTTGATGTTAGTGGGTGGGAGAGGGGAGTGGTGGAGCACGGCTACGCGCATAGTGGCTAACTTCACAGCCTCCAATAAGTTTGAAACGTATTTTAATACCAAAAGGAGAAATACAAAATAAAAAAATTGCTGACCGATTGTGTCCCATTAGATTTTGGTCTACCCCGACCTTTCTTCTCTACAGTTGTTGAACCATCATCAGACATTGCAGTCAAATAATACTTTAATTAATCTTATAGGCAAAAATCTGAAAAAAAGTACATCAAATTCAATTCATGACTTTAGTTAGATATTCACTTAGCTGTTACCATAACAAACACACCACGGTACGCCCGTCCCCTAAACATTATATGATTACTTATGTTTATTTTATGTACATAGACATAGCTGGCTAACAAAGTTTATTGATTAAGTACTGTACAATTTAGATTCTTTTCTTGAAAAGAAATGAGCGGAAATGCTATAAATAAGATGAGGACATCGATAATTGAAAGATAAATAATTCATTTTGAAACACAGCTTACAACTCAATAGTACAAAGAATATTACGAACAAAATGTCAACAACCGCGCTAAGACGCCAAGCGGACCAATTAAATTAGAGAATGGTTTAACTCACTATAGCTAATCGACAAATATTGAGACATAGCTTAACAAATTCACATGAAAGAAATGAAAATATGTTGTCGTTAGCAATCTATTTTATCTCGTAAATTATGCTAGTCAATTTAAGAACGGACCAACCAAGCCAATTTAATGGAGGCGGCTAGCTCTTTGAATAACGGAATGGACAATACACAAGAAAGTAACATCAAGTTATAGTTACAAAAAATAAGAAAATATTATCGTAAAACAAATGCATGGACTAAAGATTTAAATGTAGAATAGAAATTACTTACAAATTGTTTTACAGCGATAACGCTATGCCCAAAGAGATTATTATGGCGGGCGGCAAAACGCAAAACGAACGAGGCGAAGGAAGACAGACAGATAACCGACGACAAACGAAGGAACCGGCGGCGTTTGTTTGGCAGTTTGGCGTCTTTGTAGAGGGCGCTAACATGCATGGGGTCCACAGTTATTCACAAAAACTAATAAGTTTCACAAAAAGAAGATAACAATGTGTATCTATTTAATTGATAAAATTTATCTTGAAATTATAATGACTTTCAATTTTCTATAGAATAACGTATTTATTAAAAATCATTAAAAACATAGCAAGGGTATTCAAAATTTACCGCGTCAAATAGTGTTGCCATTTTACTAAATGTATGTATATAACTATGATCTGTCGTAGTGTAAGATAAATGCCTCTACTCACGACCCAAGCCCGTTCGTAGGAACGTGACTCAAGTATTTTTTTAAACTAAAATTCAAAGTTATATATATATAAAAAGTAAATGTTAGTGTATTTATAGGTAACGCGACGTCATCTATTTAGTTGATTATCACTAAAATAAAAATGGTGAGACCCCATAAATAAGTAATTTACCTATAGCATTTTATGCTATTATGAAAAATAATAATCAAATAAAGAAGAAAATTATTTGTGCAATGAAATTGAAAATAAAAAACTGAAATACTTAATAAGTTTTGTTTTTTATTAGAGGTAGACGAGCACTTAACCACAACCAAGAGAACGAAATACCTAGCTGGCATTTGCGTTTCAAACAAAATTTTAAAAGACTGATTTAATTATGCACTTGACTAACTTTTTTTCAAGCGACCTTCGAGGTCTGTTCATAATTTTATATTATGATAGGCCAGCAAACGTTGCAAACACATCGAAAACATAATACAAAACCACTTGGTTTTATACACACGATAATAACTTGGTCCACTAATTATATTCTAAATTATTATAGGTATAAATATGAAGTTGTAATAGTTTATTTGCAATATTCTCATTAAATATACTAATATCGGTTTCTCTTTGAGATAGAGTTGGAGTTTTTGGCGCCATTTTGTCGAGTTCGGTTTGGTGTCAATTTTAATTATTTTCAAATTGATTCATAGTGGATATTGTGTCTTAAAATTGGTGCAGTTATATGGTACAAGTGTCTACGCAACTGAACAATATGTGGGATCTTAGAGGCTCCAAAATATGTCGGCGAAGCGCTGTGAAATACGCCACTGCTTCCTTAACATTGTAGGCTTGTGTCACTTTTAGATCCAAACAACTTTGTTAAAGTCAAGTGTCGTGTCGTCCCCCCCGCCTTAATGAAGCTAAAACAAAAACTATCACTGCTAGGTAGGCTTTACAAGTTAATGAGCAATGGTCGATCAATATATACGATCAACTTACTTAACTCAAGAACCACGTGGCGAGTTCGTAAAATGACAACATAAAATTCCATACAAATTTTTCCTTCGCCTTTGACGCCTATTGACATAGTGTCATAACTTCGAAAGGGTTTTCTAGTAATAATAGCTTATTTTAAAATAGATATAATACTGTTGTGTTGTGTGTTATAATACTGTACATACTGTAAATTGTATAAAAATATTATATATATGGGTATATAACAATAATCGTTTCACACAATGTGAAACCGATATGTATTTGTAGTTGCTATTACAATTATTGAAATAATCTTAACATTTCAATTTTGTGTGTTCACACACAACGTCGTCATAAGACGAGTGTCACTTTTCAAACATTTCGATACCCTGCCTATTGACGTACGTAGTGTCCACGAAGGTGTTAAAAAAGCTGGCTGATGTAAAAAAGTGAAAAAAAAAAAATGTTGTGTGTTCACACACAACGTCGTCATAAGACGAGTGTCACTTTTCAAACATTTCGATACCCTGCCTATTGACGTACGTAGTGTCCACGAAGGTGTTAAAAAAGCTGGCTGATGTAAAAAAGTGAAAAAAAAATATGTTGAACACGACACTAATGGTAGTTAGTGGTGGTGGTAATTACGTGTACCTGCTTGACAAGCCATGCTTGACTTGATCGTCTAGTGGCTACATTACCTTTCCTCGTCTAACGTAGTGTGTTGTGTGCAGCGTTGCCAGAATGTTACAAAAGTAACATTTTACGTTACTTTTGACCCTCTCATGTTACCTTCATGTTACACGACTCAATATGTTACTTTATGTTACTTTTTAGATTATCCAGCAAACAAAAAATATTTTCATTTTCATTCGACATTCAAGATTTTTTTTGTTCATTATCTTCTTAGAATAATAACTATATCCTAAGGTCATTTTGGCGCACTTGATTTTGTGGACTGACATATTCACTCACTCGCCTGTATTTCTTAATTTTCCATCCCGTTTACTTAAGCACAAGTGAGGCGAGTGGTGACTAGCAGCGAATGATTACAATCGATTTTAAAATTTTAAATGCATAAACAAAATCATTAGGTACAGATTGATTGTAATGATTTTTTGACCAAACCGTCATCACCGCAGGGCCCGGAGCGCTACGCACACCGCGACTAGACTTTTACACGAATGGGTACAGGCAAGGATGTAGCCATCTTTCAAACACAACCCATCTATGTAGAATTATAATATAAAAAAAAAATAACTAAAATGTTTTTTTAAGACTGTTACTAATTAGTTTACTAGTGGATAGGGGTCCACATCAGGCATTTTTCAGAGCATCGCCAGTCGATTGTTCGGTCAACAATTATTACGATTTTTTCGATGTTTAACAAATGTGACAGGAAACTTATTTTAGTTTTTGTGTAATAAAATGCCATATTATAGTATTGTGTCGTTTTCCACAATAAGTAGGTAATGTTACTTTCTCGTGAAAATGTTACTTTTGAGCTGTCTCATGTTATGTTTGACTGTCTGCCACTGGCAACACTGGTTGTGTGTGTGGGTTGGGTTGTGTATTGCACGTACTCTTAGAGCAGCACGTACTATTCTCTTTGGTGGATTGTGATGATGTGATTATTCATTCATTTGACATTCTGGAAATTGGCCCTTGTTGAAATGAAATCATGAAATGTCTTGAATTAAACCGTACACTACTGAATAACAATACAATTTGTGAATGAACAACCAGAGCTAGACTTTTATTTAACTCATCTGTGAGCCAGACCAGCAATGACCAGCATTATGGAAGGGAAGTAAAAAATTATAGAAATATGAGGTGGTGAATATGCAAAGTTATTTTAATGAAATACCTACATTATTTTATTGTTTTGGTTTGACCAATTTGTATTAAGTAAATTAGAAGTTATGGTGGACTAAAGAAACTCACATACATGAATGAACCCTGAACCGAACTTGCCCTGAAATCAATACACTCCTTTTGGGCAGTCGTCTAATTATGAAGCAACCTGTCGAACCAAAGGCTGAAGATTGCTGCAATAGTGGTTGCAATCCGTGTATATTTGATGTCTATCAAAAGCAATTGTTATTGTATAAAAGATATGTAGAAGGGGAGTATGTTGATGTACCTGTTCAGAATGCAATATCACAGCAGGATTATTCTACGTTTTTGTTGGTGAAAAGTATTTCAATTTGTAAAGCACACAGACTTCTGATTTTTCGACATATAACCCAGGACAATTGTCGACTACACTGGAATCCTGGAGATCATTTCCTTCTTAAATACTCCAATGACGGATTAAGCTGTAGTCGTGCATATACTCCCTTAAAACCTTTATTGTGCTGTCATGATGATGAAATCAAAGATAATGATTTTGCTATTATAGTAAAAAAATATAACAATGGCATAATATCTGATTATTTATATAACTTAGACCTAGGAAAGACGACTTTGTGGCGTGGACCTTATGGTTCATATGAAATAGAAACTAATACTTTCACACGTATTATTATGATAGCACAAGGTACAGGAGTTTTACCTTTCATATCCATTATAGACAAGATATTAGATGATGAAGATAATATGATCAAATTAATTTTATACTATTGTTGTGAAAATGATGGCAGTATATTATTAAGGGACAAAATATTTGCTTATAAGTGTTATTGGAACTTTACTTACAAGATATTCTTAGGTCATCTCCTTCCAAATGCAGTCTTGAAATATTCTGAACCTTTAATTAATCATAGATTAACTTTGGAAGAATTTTCTGAACTGTTACCTTTGACAGCAGAAGATCAATTCTTGCTAAGTGGCTCTCCTCAATTTATGGAGGAATATCAACGGGGTATACTAACTCTTAGCTCTGCTGTACATAGTATCAAACTATTCTAAATTTACAAATCAGAGATAGATTTCTGATGCTTGTGTTAATCCTTGTTATTTATTAAAGGTACGTTGGGTAAGGTATGTGCTTGGGGCCGCAGTCCAACTTTATGCAAAGAAAATCTGAATACTTCTTCTTGAATACTTTTCGAATACATTTTAACATCTTACAACTTAATCTGAATACTTTTCGCTGATCCTGCATTTTGTCGTGAGTCAGGACTCCATACATTTTTGCCTCTATGTTAGCTTGACGTGCGACGTCATGTCTGCGTAATGTAATGATACTTTTAGCTGATCGTGCATTTCTCATTATTAGTCGATTGCTTATGTATCGATATGATCGCGCCGCTGCATCACTACCGCTCCCCTCTTCCTTGTAATACTCGTTCATAGGCCAGTGACGCTCCAGTCTCCCATCGTAAAGAGCGTGTGCTGCTGGCTGCTCCAGGGGCGTTATGGCTTCGTGTGAAGAACTGCCACGCCCCGGGTGTAGACACCGGTCACGCCGCTGTTACTGCCGCGATGCTGTTGTCTGCCAGACACTTAAGTCGTTCCCGTTGGACCAAGCTGCATTTTTTGCTGATGGTGGACCTTGAGGGTTTCTCCAATTTAGATCTTACGAGGGGTGGTACACCTTGATGATGCTCCAGAAGGTTGCTACTATCCCGTGTCGGTGGTTGAGGCAGGAACCGTTTGCTAATATTCAGCGAAAGGGAAGTACTTCAGCCGAGCTAGGTGTCTGTGCTCGGGGACCGCAGTCCAACTGTTGAATGTTGGAATTTTTATTTATGCTAGGTGCGTGCTTAGAAAACTGCAATATCGGGAGTCGGGTCTCCACACATTTTTGCTTCGACGTTAGCTTGACGTAGTGCGTCGTCACGTCTGTAATGTCTACATAATGTACTTTTTGCTGATCCTGCCTTTGTCGATTGCTTATGTAGCGGTTTGATCGCGCCGCTACAGAAGATGTCATTTTATTCTGCCCTCCCGTCCTCAGTCTGCGGTTGTCACTGCGATGGTATTACTTAAGTACTATATCTTTATAATTTGTGGATGGTATTTATTTAAATTTTGTTATGTGGGGGAAGATCGGACTTAAATAATAAAAAATAATATTGTACTTAATTGCTGTATGTACATACCCAAACTACTTATTTTATTAGAATTTCCTTTAGTACATACATTTATATATACAGTCGCTTTTAGAAGGGAAATCCGAACTTCCCCGCTACCGGTCCGGTCTTTACCTGGTATTTGGAAATCGAACCTTATCTTCACAAAGATATCGTGGGTGTATAATGAGGATGGGTCATAACCCACCATGCAGGTATTACAATGCAGATTGGTGAGTGTGTTAAGGCCCCTATATACCTTAAGTGGCGCCCTCATTTTAATTAAATTTATTGCTCGCTAAGTACTTAATGTATCGAAAATTCACATGTACAGATTGAAGCTAAGGTTCTATAGTTTATTTACAAAGAATAATCTTAGTAAAATAGTTCGTTGTAGTAGTAGTTCGCAAAAGTGCTAAAAGTGGCCACTTTATAGATATTTTAATGAAGTTATTGTTTGTAAATAAACTATAGAAACTTAGCTTCAATCTGGACATGTGAATTTTCGATACATTATGTACTTAACGAGCAATAAATTTAATTAAAATGAGGGCGCCACTTGAGGTATATAGGAGCCTTAACGGCTGCAAATACAGCTGGGACCAACGACGTGCTTTCTGAAGCACGGAGGAACACGACATAGTACATTTTTGGTCACCCATCCCATGACCGACCTGCGAAAGTTGCTTATCCTCCGCAATTGCAGGATCAGGCGCTAAGCCACAGCGATTTTTATATACCTGAATAATTCATCGTCGTATAGGTACTCTGAAGAAGACTAAAATCAAGAATTTGAAGTTAGGAAATCTACTTAAATTAGGTCAATAGAATAGATTATAGTAAGTATACCTACTATCTAAGCGTACCTACATACTTTTATACTAGTAGGTCCTATTATATTTTAATTTTCTATTATTTTCAGTCCTAAACCAACCATTCAAAGCCCGTTTCACGTGTGTATGTAAGTGAATTATGAAAACTAGATGTTTATGTTTGATAGAATATTAAATATAGATTTTTCACATTCACAATGCTATTTTATATATTAAGATAAATAATACTAGAAAAAATAGGTCAAATAATTGGTCAGTGCATTGGGCCGGAATCCCAAGAGTGCGGCTTTGGGTCCCACCGTCTGAGGTGCTACTGGCGAGTCGATTTTTTCTAATACTATTTATCTTAGATAGAAGATACCTATAATTTTGTTTTTGATACTAATTTGTTTAAAATAAAATGAAAATGTATTTTGTTGGTTTTTTGTAAACTTATTTATAAACCTGACGTACGTACTAAATTTAGTACGAAAAAAAAACATCCAGGCCCTCAGTATGATCACCGAAACGCGATACGTTACAGTGATTTATAGGCGTTTAACTGTCAAAAGCGGTCTTTTGACAGTTAAACGCGATAAATCACTGATTTTGACAGTTTGATCCAGTGATTATGACAGTTTTGTGTCGATAAAACGCGACTTGTGTTGCGACCATAACGCGATAATGCGTAACGTGGCGTTACGGTGGTGGTATTAGAGCATTAAGGCTCCTATATACCACAAGTGGCGCCCTCATTTTAATTAAATTTATTGCTCGCTAAGTACATAATGTATCGAAAATTTACATGTACAGATTGAAGCTAAGTTTCTATAGTTTATTTACAAACAATAACTTCATTAAAATATCTATAAAGTGGCCACTTTTAGCACTTTTGCGAACTACTACTACAACGAACTATATACTGAGGTTATTGTTTGTAAATAAACTATAGAACCTTAGCTTCAATCTGTACATGTGAATTTTCAATACATTATTTACTTAGCGAGCAATAAATTTAATTAAAATGAGGGCGCCACTTGAGGTATACAAGGTGTTACAAAAATACCCCTAATGCCGAATATGGTAGATAGGGACCATCAAACTGAACAACTTTTAATATGGGACCAACTCTGAAATCGCGAAAAAAAAAACAGCTGTTTCATACAAAAATTAATTACGAAAATATTAAAATGTATGAAACAGCTGATTTTTTTTTCGCGATTTCAGAGTTGGTTCCATAGTAAAAGTTGTTCAGTTTGATGGTCCCTATCTACCATATTCGGCATTAGGGGTACTTTTGTAACACCTTGTATAGGGGCTTTAATGCTCTAAGGTGGTGGGTTCTTAATGCTCTAAGGGTGGTGGTCATATTAAGGGGGCTGGTCCCACCTCTAAATTGTGACCGTTACCCGAGCCAGATTTGTCGAATTTCACCATTTAGTGTATCATTGCTTCCAAATTTCTTAATTTGATCATCTGATAGTTTTTAGGGTTCCGTACTCAAAGGGTAAAACGGGACCCTATTATTATAGACTCCGCTGTCCATCCGTCAGTCGCCAGGCTGTATCTCATGAACCGTGATAGTTAGATAGTTGAAATTTTCATAGATGATGTATTTCTGTTGCCGCTATAATAAGACACAACAAACGTGAGTTTTTTTTGCTCCATATTGATAACGGCTACAGGTAGACGCTTGAAAAAGAAAGATTTAAGCGAAAATATTTTTTCCACAAGGAGTTTGCATATCGAGTACTCTTTGCACAAGGAGTTTGTATCGAGTATTTTTTGCACAAGGTTGCATAGTATTGAGATGGAGGTCGAACTGTGTTCTAAATTCAAATACCAAAATAGTCATTAAAAGTGCTTTTTATTCACTGTTTTCAGTGCAACCATATACCCTATGCCATAACCATATACCATATACCCTATATTGCAATAGTTTGAAAATTTCTTAAGTAACAGATATCAAACGTTGAACATTGGCTACCATGTTCGTGATCCTCTACCACAGACATGACTGTGTCCTCTACCCATTAGCTGTGGAGTTCCACGGGCAGCGTCCTTGGCCCAAGTCTTACTGGTTTACATAAACGAACTGTACGAACCAACAAATTATTTCATATGCAGACGATACTGCTCTAGTATTCCAGGGAAAGACTTGGACTGAATCGCAGTCTCATGCGGAGAAAGGTCTCTTTGAAATCTCCGCTGCTGGTTACGTAAAAACCTCTTAACACTAAATATAAGGAAATCACAATACCTGACCTATTCCATCAAAAAATCCACACAACCAAAAAACTATATCACCTTACCTATGCGAATGCGACTCTGCTAAGTATGAGTGACCATGTTAAGTAAGTATATAATAATGCAAGCTTGCCTACTAGGTACCGCTTTGCATCGTGTTAAGGCATCGGGGATAAGGATCTAGACCGGATTTTTCATCACGCTTGGACAAAATCATTAGGTACATACATCATTGATTGTAATGATTGATGATGACAAGGCATTTACAAGAATGGGTACAAAAATATAGCCATCTTTAAAAAAACATCCCACTTGTGTAGAATTTAAATCCCACCCAACCGAGTGGTTCGATGGGATCTCGGGAGGAGGGAATACCCACTAAAAAACTCCGGCACTTGCCCACTCGCCACCAGAAGGTCATTCGGGGGGCCATGGGTGGTATTCACCCCACTGATCCATGAATAGCCTACCTATCAGGAATCAAAAATGTTGACAGTAAGGCAATTATTTGTTTTGCATGTCACTTTACGCCAGCACAAATTAATATAAGTAGGTACATCAGCACGATACAGAGCACCACCCGCAGAAAGAAAAAAGTCGGTGAAACAAAAACAACACTGTATTCCTATGTCGACGAACATGCTTCCTTGCCCCGTACGTACCAATACAACAAATATTTACTCAAAAACACTATAACAATGCAAACGAACAGTTATTGACTACTGACATAATGAACTTAAGTTATAATAAAGACAATCACTTAGGTACCACACTTCACTCGCTCAAACACATACAGACACACACACGCATTCTAATAAACAACAAAAACACACACACACACACAATAACAAAAAATAGGTACCTTTACCAACACGAATTAAATTCATATCTTTTTTATCTTTCCCCAAACCATAATAGCACAATAGTATGTATGTATGTATGTACCATGTACCGTATCAAAACGCTTTCACCACGAGGACTGTCTTAGTCAGGCTCCAGTTCACCAAATTTTATTGTTACTAAGAATTCGGATAATATAGACTTTTGATAACGTAACTACTTAGCGTAACTAAGACTTGGTGGAAATAAATTTTTTTTCAATTTTTTTAACTATTGCCGACTAAAAAACAGCTCGCGCAATATAACTTGAACCTTAATGCTCTAAGAGCATTAAGAACCATACCATAGACAATAGGGCTTGCGCACTTTAAATTTTTGTACCTAAAATTGCTACTGCGCAAGTCACGTGGTACTGTGGTACTAAAATTTGGCTCAAGAGGGTCAAGACTCAAGTTATTTTGCGCGAGCTGTACGCTACCTACCTACTGAACTGAGCAGTAAATATTTATTTAATTAATATGGCAACATTTAATTCGAAGACGACGATTATGGATTTTTTCGCGCCGGCGCGAAACGTGTTCTCTCTCTGTTTCCTGTGATTAAATTTATTGTGCAGCATATTTTTTCTTGTACTTACTGTTATTATAATATCATGGTTTCGGTTTGTGGAACTTATATTTTCATTAGGTAAAAATGTGATTATAACTATGCTAATTTTAGATATCGTGTCCGTACAGTTGAGAGAATGAGAATTTGTGTGTGTCGAATTGTGCCGAAGCTGTAAGCGAAGTTCTACAAAAACGATGGGCTCTATCGTTCTGAAGAGTTTATCTATCCTCTTAGGAGTGTTTTTTATATTCGTCGGCATTACTAAGCTGACTCCGTTTATTTCTAAGGAATTGCATAAAGACTTGGTAAGTGAGATATATGTTTTTATACTTACCTACATTACATTCACATAATCTTAGGGAGATGAGTAGGATAAGGTCGTTGTGTGTGTAGGTATAACTAGAATTTTTTGTTACGGAGCTATATTGCCCGCTATTTTCGTACTTGGCTTGCGGCCTAATACACGTAGTAACTATTTAGTTATCTGTGCTAATACCAAGCCAACGCGCCGCGCCGCGAAGTCATTTTGTTAGTTTACTGCGAGCTGCGACAGGACAGGACAGTCTTTGTAGAGTCCGCTCTTGATTTTCTCAAAGATTATTTAAATCTTTTGATTTTTTAACTCTAAACGTAAAAATCTTTGCTAATCCTTTTCAGTCTAATTAATCACTGCATTAATTGATTATGTATAACTATAGACAATAGTTGTAGTAGGTAGTCATAGTTTACAATCACAAATTACAACAATGACCACTGAGCAAGCAATCACTACGTTTTAACAATGACTAACGATTGCCAAGAATTTAACGTACGTAATATTTCATTTGGTAATAGGTAGGTATTGTTAATGTAGGTTTGGCCAACCTTGCATTTTTTAATAGAGTTGACATTCCTCCCTCATAATATTATTCACAAATATGTTTAGAACGAGGAAAGAACTACTAGCTACTGCTGCATTTTTTTCTGTAGGTAGAGGAATAATTCAAATTGGTAATATCCTGGTTAGTTAGCACTGAAAAGCATTAAATTCAGTTTAATGATGCGAATGCGACACAATACCTTAATAAATTTTTAATCGTCAGCCTAAACACGAAATTTGAAGATCCTAGCTTCGAAACCAAGGGACTATCATCCCTTATTTCAACCCTTATTTCGCGATAAAAGGTAGTCTATATCATTTCCCACTCTGTAGGTACCAAAGGGGTATGAGTAAAAAGTGGGTCATTTTTTTTTGCGATGTCGCTTCCATAAAGCTCTTTTATCTCAAAGACCTTATCGAAATAACTAAAAAAATATTCTACAGAGTAAGTCTATCATGGGCAGTTTTTGAGATATTTAAGTTCAAAAAATTAAATTCGGGTCATATTTTTTTGCGCTGTCGCTTACTAAAAACCGTTTCATCGCAAAGATCTCATCTAAATAAGCAAAAAACTATTCTGCAGCGTAAGTCTATCATGGGCAGTTTTTGAGATATTTAAGTTTAAAAAATAATATGTGAGTTATTTTCTTTTTTTGGCGTTGTCGCTTCGAAAAAACTATTTCATCGCAAAGATCTCGTTCAAATAAGCCAAAAACTATTTGGCAGCGTAAGTCTATCATGGGCAGTTTTTGATATATTTAAGTTTAAAAAATAAATTGTGGGGTATTTAATTTTTTTGGCGTTGTCGCTTCCAAAAAACCATTTCATCGCAAAAATCTCATCCAATTAAGCAAAAAATTATTCTGCAGCGTAAGTTTATCATGGGCAGTTTTTGAGATATTTAAGTTTAAAAAATAATATGTGGGTTATTTACTTTTTTTGGCGTTGTCGCTTCCATAAAACAATTTCATCGCGAATATCTCATCCAAATAAGCAAAAAACTATGTGGCAAGGTAACTCTATCATGGGCAGTTTTTAAGATATTTAAGTTTAAAAAATAATATGTGGGTTATTTACTGTTTTTGGCGTTGTCGCTTCCAAAAAACCATTTCATCGCTAAAATCTCATCCAAGTAAGCAAAAAATTATTTTGCAGCGTTAGTCTATCATGGGCAGTCTATGAAATATTTAAGTTTAAAAAATAATATGTGGGTTATTTACTTTTTTTGGCGTTGTCGCTTCCAAAAAACCATTTTATCGCAAAACTCTCATCCAAATAAGCAAAAAACTATGTGGCAAGGTAACTCTATCATGGGCAGTTTTTGAGATATTTAAGTTTAAAAAATAATATGTGGGTTATTTACTTTTTTTGGCGTTGTCGCTTCCAAAAAACCATTTCATCGCAAAAATCTCATCCAAATAAGCAAAAAATTATTTAGCAGCGTAAGTCTATCATGGGCAGTTTTTGAGATATTTAAGTTTAAAAAAAATATGTAGGCTAGTTTCTTTTTTTGGCGTTGTCGCTTCCAAAAAACTGTTTCATCGCAAAGATCTCATCCAAATTAGCAAAAACCTATTCTAAAGCGTTAGTCTAGCAAGGGCAGTTTTTGAGATATTTAAGTTGAAAAAAATATTTGGGTCTTTTTTAATGCGATGTCGCTTCCAAAAAACCATTTCATCGCAAAGATCTCATCTAAATAAGCAAAAAACTATTCAACAGCGTAAGTCTAGCTTGGGCAGTTTTTGAGATATTTAAGTTTAAAAAATAATGTAGGTCATTATCTTTTTTGGCGTTGTCGCTTCAAAAAAACTATTTCATCGCAAACATCTCATCCAAATAAGCAAAAAACTATTTGGCAGCGTAAGTCTATCAAGGGCAGTTTATGAGATATTTGATTATTGGATTATTTTTTAAACCTTAATATCTCAAAAACTGCCCATGCTAGACTTACGCTGTTGAATAGTTTTTTGCTTATTTAGATGAGATCTTTGCGATGAAATAGTTTTTTGGAAGCGATAACGCCAAAAAAAGTAAATAACCCACATATTATTTTTTAAACTTAAATATCTCAAAAACTGCCCATGATAGACTTACGCTGCCAAATAGTTTTTTGCTTATTTAGATGAGATCTTTGCGATGAAATAGTTTTTTGGAAGCGATAACGCCAAAAAAAGTAAATAACCTACATATTATTTTTTAAACTTAAATATCTCAAAAACTGCCCATGATAGACTTACGCTGCCAAATAGTTTTTTGCTTATTTAGATGAGATCTTTGCGATGAAATAGTTTTTTCGAAGCGACAACGCCAAAAAAAGTAAATAACCCACATGTTATTTTTTTAACTCAAATATCTCAAAAACTGCCCTTGATAGACTTACGCTGCCTGAAAGTGTTTTGCTTATTTGGATGAGATATTTGCGATGGAATGGTTTTTTGGAAGCGACAATGCCAAAAAAAGAAAATAACCCACATATTATTTTTCAAACTTAAATATATCAAAAACTGCCCATGATAGACTTACGCTGCCTAGTAGTTTATTGTTTATTTGGATGAGATTTTTGCGATGAAATAGTTTTTTCGAAGCGACAACGCCAAAAAAAGTAAATAACCCACATATTTTTTTTTAAACTTAAATATCTCAAAAACTGCCCATGCTAGACTTACACTGTTGAATAGTTTTTGGCTTATTTGCATGAGATCTATGCGATGAAATGGTTTTTTGGAAGCGACATCGCATAAAAAAATTACCCAAATATTTTTATTAAACTTAAATATCTCATAAACTGCCCATGCTAGACTTACGCTGTAGAATATTTTTTTGCTTATTGGGATAAGATCTTTGCGATGAAACGGTTTTTTGGAAGCGACAACGAAAAAAAAATTGACCCACCTCTTCTTAGGAAATTACTCATACCCCTTTCATAAATACGGTTCAGTAGTTTAGGCGTGAAAGCGTAACAGAAAGGCAGACATAGTTACTTCCGCATTTATAATATTAGTAGGGATTATATTATGAGGTCTAGGGGTGCACTAAGAAAGGATTTTTCTAAACTCACCCCCTAAGGGTATGAAAGTCCCTCAGTTTTGAAGCTAGGATCTTCAAATTTTGTGTTTGGGCTGACGAAGCGTTGTTAATAATTTCACCCCCGGACGGAGGGGTGAAAAGGGGGATGAAGTTGTGTATAGAAAATCCTTCATTGTCAAAGCAAAAGTCACTAAATTTAGTATGTAGGCTTATGGTTGGAAACTTAAACATTTTTAGTAATTTTTCAAAAATCAATCCCTTATTGGGCAAATTGGTAAATAAACCCAAAAATCTATATGGATGTCGTTATTGAAGTTTTATGGGGTGTTGATTGCAAGTAGAGCATTAATTTTGAAAGTCCAACACGGTGGACATGATTTAACCCCTAAAAGATTAAAATAGGGGTTCGTAAAATAATGTCAAATAGTAATTTTGACTTAAAACTTCATAGGAGGCTTCTTCTACAAGGTGTTACAAAAATACCCCTAATGCCGAATATGGTATATTGGGACCATCAAACTGATCAACTTTTACTATGGGACCAACGCTGAAATCGCGAAAAAAAAATCAGCTGTTTCATACAAAAATTAAAATCGAAAATATTAAAATGTATGAAACAGCTGATTTTTTTTTTCGCGATTTCATAGTTGACCCCATAGTAAAAGTTGTTCAGAATGATGGTCCCTATATACCATATTAGGCATTAGGGGTATTTTTGTAACACCTAGTATATACAAATAAGCAAATTATTTTTTTTATTTTCCGAAAATCAACGTTAATAAACCCAAAAAAATTATGTCACTATTAGGGACAACGGGAACGGGAACTGAAACGGGACTGTCATATCTCTTAATCCAATTGGTTCTGAATTTTATAAACTAACTTCATTCTCAAAAGGAGCTCGATGATAATGGGTGCGCTAGTGCACCTAAATAGTCTGATAAAAATCAGAAACAGCTTTTATAAAACTTGATGATATGATATTATTTTTAACTTTTAAAAAGTAAGTTTTTTTTATGGGCGGTTTTTATTAAGAGCAAGTGTTTCGTGTCGCGGGTTTTTAAATTTTTATTTAAGTTTTCAACCCCCATAATTATCATCGCCACTTTGAAAATTTTCGAAAAACTGATTCGACAAAACTTCCATAGGTATATGTACTTAATTCACCTGCTCATAAAATTTTATGAGAATCGGTTGAGAAATGCGACCTGACATGGTCAACATAATACCGTGGTCCTACCAGTTGGTCAAAACGGTAGGTCCACGGGCCCGTAAGGTTTTTGTTTTGACTAACCTGAAACGGAGACGGAGATGCTGTAACTACCTACCTACTACTTAGATAGTTACTGCGTGGTGGATAGGTATGGCATATCATACTAACCAGAGCATAAATTATGTGGATTGTTTCTATTGACAAGATCTTGAGGACTAAGAATGATTTTTATTCCAGAGAAAAGAATATGTGAGATACGCCAAAGTGTTTCCGTTAACGGAAATGCTCGATTTAAAATTGCCATCGAAATGGTACCGGAGAACAGTGGGCGCTCTGGAAATCTTCTTTGGATTAGTCCTCGCACTGATACCTAGTCGTAAGTTTTTGAATTAATATAAAAAGTCAAAATAGGATAAGTCTCTCGTAACTGAAGCGCAGTAATTATAATATTTTTTCCAGACAAACTGAAAAACATAGCCAACGTAGGATTGGTGTTGCTCATGATTCTGGCGGCGTACTCGCACATAATGGTGGGGGACCCGTTCGACCGCTGCGCCCCAGCGCTGGTCTTCTTCTTCATGCTGAGCGGCCGGCTCGTGGTGTGGTAAATATAAACAGCACTTTTAAAACTTTGTATCAAATCGTCTTGCTCAAGAATAACAATTTATGTTTATTATAAAATGTAACGTGGGAAGATTTGACGTCATCTCAGGTCTGAATTTACTGTCTGCCTCGTGAATCGCGTGATCCTGTTTTCATGTCCCCTTTGACCGTGACGAATATAAATATCATTGAATCCATCTATTACAATTCATACCTATAGGTAGAAGAAAAGGATAGGAATACGTAGAAGAAAAGAAATCCTACCTCGAAGATAGGTATATCTTCGAGGCAGGATTTAGCATACAGCATACCCTACCTAATTTAGTTACTAAAAGTAGGTACATAGGTAGGTCAATGATTAGGTACCTCTACCAACTTATAATATTTTGATGCTTCATTGATTTTCCAATTTTTTTTTCACTAATCATTAATCAACTTCGTTTATCAAGGTTGAAATCAAAAAGTGTAATATGTAGTGTTGCCTTGACCAATTTATTTCCATGTAAACAGTGATTGGTTACGCACTTGGCGTCTCGCCATGTGGTTCCCAGTGACTCGTCCGATAAACTGTTTTACCTATATGATTATTATCGTCTCTTTCAGTCGACGTAATTAAGTTAACAATTTATAATAATTAGATATACAACATGTTACAAAAGTACCCCTAATGCCGAATATGGTAGATAGGGCCATCATTATCTTAGTAAGACATAAAGTTGTTCAGTTTGATGGTCCGTATATACCATATTCGGCATTAGGGGTATTTTTGTAACACCTTGTATACTATATGCAAAAAATAATATCTATAAATTATTATTCTCTAAGATATCCCCTTATAAGTTATTAATAAATTCTAGCTCTTCTAAATAATGAATCATATCTAACCTAGCGATATAAAATACTAAATTTGACTGCTTTTCAGGTACCAAACAAGCCGCCGTGATGAATTGGAGAAGGTAGCAACTACCCAAAATGGGAACGGCGTCAAAAGAGATTGAACTTCTTGTCAAACTAATTACAATTTATAAGTCGTATTTATTGAATTATGTAATTAACTACTCATAAAATATCCTCAGTTTATCGTACTAATAAATAAACCCTGAAACGAACTGAACGCCAAGACGCTTACAATTTGTATGCATGAGGTTGACATGTTATAAACAGGGTGAATTGAATAGGTAGGTACTATTAAAATGTATCTTTAATTTAACATGCAATCACTGAGCTGTGATTTCACTAGTCAACTTTAATTATTAACAAGCAATCACTGAGCTGTGATTTCACTAGTCAACTTTAATTACTTATTAACAAGCAATCACTGAGCTGTGATTTCACAAGTCAACTTTAATTATTAACAAGTAATCACTGAGCTGTAATTTCACAAGTCAACTTTAATTATATCCAGTCATCTCGAATATAACAAATCGTATGTTATCAGTATTTCTGACTAAACTGAGCGCCGAATGGCAGATCTTCTATTGCACGTATTACTATTATAATTACTGTTACAGATAGACATGCATATTTTAAGAGCAAATTATTCAGTTAATATTTATAAGTAATATCGTGGTAAATGCTTTCGCTTGTTTCGATAAAATAAATAAATTGATGCCTAAAAGTGATATTAATTTTAGATTTTTGTGCTAGGTTCATTTTGTATTCTTTATGTGAGCGCGGTAATTATTATTTTAAAACCGTGAGTAACTGCCAATGCCAAAATAATACTCATTAGTATCTGTTATAATGTTGATACTTTTGACTTGTACTTAATGTACTTTGAATAAAGTATCATGCCATTTATAGTTATATTAAATATGGATTGCTCAATAATATAAAACTTAACAAGAATTAACGCTTTTCAAAATAAATGTTTATTACTTATTATTTATTAACCAAGCAGTGTTTCATTTAACATTGTCACAGCAAATAAGAAGTTACATGTAGTTTTTGAGGTGTTAAAATACCCAGGAAATACCTTACTTTCATGTTTAAAAAGAGTACGTAGGTACAGTCATTCACTAAAGCCGAATTTATTAATGCACATAAATTCGGAAGTAGTTGCAACGTTTTGCACGACTAATTTTATCTAGTTTCACCGCAAACGTTCACACATGAAACTGATGATGAAATTAGTGACGTGCAAGTGCAACTAAGTACTTTCATAATATATAATTGTTAAGCGTTATTTGTTTTAGGCATGGAATACTTATTTGAATTCTAAATATTACTGTTTTGAGAAAGGAAACTTGTTTGGAGTTAAGAAACGTAGATCTGAGACATTGCTCGTCAACCTATATGTATAAGTAGAGAAAAACAATCATTTTTCATTGTGTACGTGGTGGTATGTGGATTGTGACTGTGGGGTATATTCGTTTGTGTGGTGGGTAATAAATGAAACGTACATTTAATTGTGTTTGATTTCTAAAACCACGTCCGTTCCACGACAACGAGTTTTTGTTGTAGTAAGTAATATACAATTTAATTGTTTTAAAGTTAAAGTCATGTTTATTACTGTTGTAACACGATTTAGAATTGCATTTGATTGTTTTTAGTATGGTCTGTGATGCGTAATCATTGAGAGTTGAGCAAAAATGAACGAATGGTGGAGGCCACCCACACTTTTGAGAGTCATACATGTGTCCTTCATCTTGGCAAGGACCACTTTGAAAACCACAATTCTGACGTATGAAAGGATAAATACAATATGATTTAATATGAATTTGATATTGTTCGAAAGCTGTAATAGTCATCTTGCGGACTTTACTGTCGAATTTACCGTATAATTTCTCTTATTCGTTTGAGTTTATGCACCCGTTAGATAAATTAATGAAATATAAATCAACAGTATGCGGAGCTACGCTACGCATAGTTGATGTTACACGGGTACCGCCCACGTGCGACTTCTACTGGACGGGAAAAAATATGTCTTTGTTCTGTGGTGGCACCACTGACGCTGGACGTTAATTAACCTTCGTGGTCTATAAAATATTTTTTTTTTATCAAAGTAAGTAGGCTAAAGCACTTGTGTTTTAGAAATCAGAGACAACGTTGGAACTACAAACATCTAGACCTGAGTATAGGCTATTAAACAAGGTTAAGATAAATAATATTAGAAAAAATACTAGAAAAAATCGACTCACCCGTAGCACCTCAGACGGGACTCGAACCCGCACCCTTGGGATTCCGGCCCAATGCACTGACCAATTATGCTACAATTACTACAATTAATTATTATACAAGGTGTTACAAAAATACCCCTAATGCCGAATATGGTATTTAGGGACCATCAAACTGATCAAATTTACTATGGGACCAACTATACTTTTGTAACACGTTGTATATACTTTTCTATAATGATTTTTCTAAATTGAACCAGCCGGGAATCTAAATCGTGACCTCAGAGATGGCGACACTTTGAAAACCGGTGAACACATCACTCTACCACGAAAGCCGTCGTCGGTCGTATGTATACCATAATATAACATCGTACACGAATCTTAATCCAGGTTATCGAATAAGTATACTATAATAAGTGTTAATAATAGTGCAACTTGTCATTATCAGTGAAATGCCAATTATGTACAAGTATGTATGTATTATTATTTATTATGTATTAATGCAAACAATCTAATAAGTACCCAGGCAATACTTAGGTACTTACCTAACTTAAAAGTAAATAAATCCATTATATGTATAAACTAAAACAAATTGACATAAAATCAACAATAGTCTGTTATAATTATAATATAATATGATTGATTTTAGAGAACTTACATTTAATACTAATTTTATTTTATTATATATTTATTTGAGACAAATGTACAAAATATATAACATAAAATGCCCTCAAATCATTGCATAATATTTGCTCATTACTCTTTTACATAAAACTACTCTTTTACACTCTTTTACATTAAATACGGTTGTAATCATAATAATAATTATGTCACAGGGTAAAAAAAAAATTGCTACTGTAACACATCGCAAATCCGAAAACTAACAAAAATGACCGACATAAAACAGCTGTTTTACCATGTGTGTGTGTGTGTGTGTAAATTACAGATTTTAATTTGACAAGTTTCGGTCAACATCTCATTATCATTATTTAGGTTAGCTGACCAGTAGAATATATCATTATTTAGGTGAGAAGACCAGAAGCTCAACTGCAAACGAAAAAGAAAAAAATAACATACCGGTTAGTAAATGGTTAATTTAAATAACCGGTATGTTAGGTAGCAGTTCATGAATTCTTACATTTATAAATAGTGCATCCAAGCAACTTTCATCAAATCAGTTAGTGTGTTTTAAGCCGGATCACGTCCTGTTTGCAACAATTCTAAAGCATTCTTAAGATTATTGATTGCTGTTTTAATATCCTCATAATTTAGTGCACTGCTGGCCCACTTACAATACTTTTGGGCTTTTGCTATTTGATCAGGGGTTAGTTGTGCAATTGTCGAAGAATTGTCACCATAGAGAGGCGTAGGGATAGGTTGGGGTTGCTGTGATGGATCATAAGGTACAAATCCACCAGGATTAGGATCTGGCGTGTATGGTACAGGTGGTAGTTGAGAAGCAGCTTTCATAGCTGCGTAGGGGTCTGGGAGTGTATTACTAAAACTGGTAGGAATAGTGGGTGGTGTAGATGGAGTCACTGTTGTAAAACCAGGAACTTGTGGCATGCTCTCCGGAGCAGGCCGATCATCTGTGGCAGGCTGATCATCTGTGGTAGGCTGATCTGTGGCAGCACCCTCATCATTTTGATCACCTTCTGCTGGCATGGGACCTAAATACAAAAAAGGACAAAATAATTAAATTAAATTAATAATAAATGATTATTATTATACTATTATTTTTTGGTAAAAGAGAAGCAACTGGACGATTTTTTGTCATTCTCTTGAAATCGACGCAGTAGCGCCAGCATATAACCTTTCCCCTGAACTAAAATCCCGCCCCCCTGTTACAGAAAGGTCAGGGGGATAGCTGCTTGGGCAGCGCTGAACAGTATAGCACTTTGTATGGAAGTGTCCCCCCCCTGATAGTCGTATTCAGAATGATACACGTAATTAATTTGAAATCTTTAGATCTTATGAATTTTATCTTTGTTGTCAACTTGTCACTGTGATATTTCAATCACAGAATACAGCCTTTAAGTACCATATAATCTTTATAATACATATAAATTCTCAAATGTACCTGGCACTGGAGTTTCTCCATTTTTAAGGCAATTGTGAATATAAGCAGCTTTCCATTTGGCATATTTTCTATTTTGTGCAGCTTCATCAGTAAGTTCTCCAAATGTACAGAGCACATCATAAATCAACCCAGCTGTATAAAAGGCTTTCACAACATTCCTGTAACAAGCAAATTACAATTTTTATAATAATTAGATACATCATCATCATATCAGCCGCACGACACCCACTGCTGCGTATAGGCCTCCCCCATGGATCTCCACAACAATCGATCCTGCGCTGCCCGCATTCAGCGGCTTCCCGCGACCTTCGTCAGATTGTCGGCCACCTTGTCGGTGGGAGAGGAGGAGCGTCGCGTCGTCTCGTGCACGGTCGCCATTCCAGAACCTTTCCGTCCTCAACCGTCAACGGCCATCGGTGCTTCTCGCTATGTGTCCCACCCACTGCCACTTCCATTCTTCGAGCGATGATAAATTAGATTAGATCCTTGTTATTTTTTTACCTCTTATCTATACTAATATTACTCTTTCGCCTGTTACGCTTTCACGCGTAAACTACAGAACTGATTTTGATGAAATTTGGTACAGAGATAGAATAGAGCTTGGGAAAGGCTAAGGCTACCTTTTGTCGCGAAAAAATGGCTTGAAGGGGGTTGAAATTGGGGATGAAAGTTTGTATGAAAGTCTCTCGGTTTCGAAGCTAGGATTTTAAATTTTTGTGTTTAGTTAGGCTGACGATTACAAAATAATGTACATGTGTCTCAGCGTTATTGATAATTCCACAAACGAAGCGGTGAAAAGGGGGATGAAGTTGTGTACAGAAAATCCTTCATTTTGGAAGGAAACTAACGCAATGTATAAAAATATTGGTATTGTTGGAATTTCAAACCTTAAGGGTATGAAATGGTGTAAATAAACCTAAAAATTTATATGGATGTCGTTATTCTGGTTTTATAGGATTTTGCAATCAAAATGATATTTATTTTGAAGTCCAACAGAAATCATCAGTGGTAATCAGGCCAGGGTGCGAAAACAACCGCGAAAAAGGAATTGAAATGTATGAAAATCCTAAAACTAAAAACTTCGATCCTTATAACTCTTAGAATGCTGATCAGAATGTGAATGGGTGGGCGGTGGCCGGCGAAGCGCCAGAAATGACGCCTTGCACACTCTAGAATTGTTTCTAATGTTAATAGTTTCCCGAGATAATTGACTTTCGAAAGTCACTCGAGAGTACGCATAAAGTATATAGCGATCTGGATCTCTTCCAATCACTCCCTGGACAGCCATTATCAGATCATAGCTCGATCAATCCCTTAAGAGCTTAAGGAGAACTAAGGCTTCAGAGTTACCTCGATTGTATGAAAATCAATTGGTGTTTCTTATAAACTAATTTAATTAATGGAAACACCTTTAAAAGAATTCATATAACAGATACATAATATTAAATTGCTATGAAACAATAAAAAAGAGACTTACTTTCCAAAGTTTTGTTCTCTGTCTTGTTTGTCAGCATACAAAAATAACTTCAATGCATAATTTTCAAGGTGTGCTTGAGCTGCCACTTCATTACTAACAGCTTCATTATCTTTATAAATCTTTTTAGCTTCTTCTAACCAGTCCATGATTGCTAAAATGTAATTTATGATAAAATATAACTACCAGGAACTATCTAATAATAATATAAATAATTTATTTATTCACATAAATTAAAATCTTTGTTACAACCTGCACATTTAAAGAATGGGATTGAAAACGGTGGCTCACTAAGCCTGTACTGTCAACTCAAAAAAATATTTTCATTTATTTAGAAACTTTTAGATACATAATTGATAAGTTCATATTGGTGGGACATAACATGATTACCTAATAACTTAAAATAATAACAACCTAGCTAGAACAATAGTTCTATACAAAGCATGGTTGGAGTATAGCAAAGTATGTGCTTAAGACTTAAAAAACTTTTCACAAAAATATAAAAATCTAATACCTAAACATTTATATACTCTATTGTATAAAGTGGATAAAAACAAAAACTTTTATTTTTTTCTCCAACTGCTGGTTTAGTGAAAAAGTGAGGTTTTAGTGTTTGGGACTTAAAATAATATTCAGGAAAAATCTGAAATGCAAAATATATTTGCATATAGACAGCGAGTGTGCGAGCGAGAGACAAATAGTTGTCAAAAACTTATATAACAAATTAAGTTCGCCATTGTGTAGGACCTTACCTCTTTTCGCATTATAGCGACACAAATAACGAACTTAAATAATACATCATCAAAAACAAAAATTAAGCTTTGTGTTGCTATCCATACTAAAAGGGCGACGCAGAAGGTGCGGTATGACGAAGCGGGCCGGGAGGTAGCGGCAATCATGAATGAAGTGAAGGCGTAGTAATGGATGTGACTAACCATGATGTGACGTCATTTTCAATCTCAACTGTGTGGGTTGTAATGTACCTACATAATTAGGATATTAAACAACAAAAGATAAAACAAATAAAATACGTACCCATTAATACTTTAGTTTCGTCGGGAGTTTTTTTTGTGGTAATTTTTAAACCAACTTGTAGTGCATGCAATCTACACCAATAGGCCACCACTGGATCTCTGGCATCATGTTCAGACGCAGTTTTTAGATAATGTTGGATTGATTTAAGGCTTGGGGGACACTCGGGAATAGACATGTTTATTATTCTTATCGCCTATTATACAGATCACTGTCTAATAGCCTAGGGGAGTTGAAGTTGGATGAAAATCACTAAGCACGGAGAGTGCGAAGACAACTACAAAATATCAAACTTAACTGTGCAAATCACTAAACTGAGTACTTAAATAGATGCTTGATTAAAATTCAGTATTTGTTTTGGTTACCTATCAATTTAAATTGTAAGAATTAAAAATACTAAACATTACACACTCATTCTGCGTTTTTTTCTGTTTGCAATAAAATATTTTTTTTTTTTTTTTAATTCATAAAATAATTATTTTTTTGACAGACAGGAGTGATTTTTTTTTTGAAGATTTTTGGCTTGGATACAAAGTCCTTTAAGCCATGTCTTGGTGGTGAAGTGTTAAAGAAACGAAGAGTGAAGTGAACTCAGACCACAAAACACTATTACTCCTAGAATTTTATTGTATTCTGTGAGGTCTGTGCTTTTAATGGTGCGTCTCCTGCGGCGGTATCGGCTAAAAACATTCTTCTTCTTCTTTTTTTGTTTTGGCAATCTACTTTCCTCTTGGAAGTAATTTTTGCCAGTGTCAAGTGTTAAATAGTTCAGTGGTAGATATTGTTTAATTTTTCATTAGAATGCGGGTGTATCGCATTCCAATGCTGCTTGGAGCATTTGGCACCAAGTATATCAAGACTGTTTACTCGGTTAGTTCTGCCGAGGAAGCCACTACTTCAATAAAAGTCTCAGCTTCACACAACCAAGATCGCGCCTATTTCAATTATCCCACATATTGTTCAGTTGCGTAGACACTTGTACCATATAACTGCACCAATTTTAAGACACAATATCCACTATGAATCAATTTGAAAATAATTAAAATAGACACCAAACCGAACTCGACAAAATGGCGCCCAAAAACTCGGCTAAAACATTGAAGTTCATGTTAACTGTGTTTTGACAGATGTATGTGATACATTGCTACTTTTATTTGTGCCAAAACGAAGAAGTAATGTATTACTTACATCTGTCACAACACAGTTAACATGAACGTCAATGTTTTTAGCCGATAGAGCCCCTGCTCGTGTTTTTTCCAATAACACAAAAAAAACATGAAACAAAAACATTTGTTTTCATACACAAACCGTCTCCTCAAAATAATAATACAAACCAAATAACAGGGGGCTTACCATCAGCAAATAAGAAACCATCCATATGCCATTCAGTTCAAAAGAAGGCCTTAAACAGGACAGGACTGCTTAAATCGGTACCATGACCGTCTATTAGATGAACTGCTTAAAAATTGTTTTCTCTCAAGGTGAACAGTTAGTTACTGGTATGCTGTAGACGTAATGCGAAAACGAAATAGCACTATACATATTACAATTATCGCTTTTCTGTCTCAAAGATAATGTAACCACTCCGTTTCTCTTTCTCTGCCAATGAAAAATTTAAAAACCGATATTAGTATATTTAATGAGAATATTGCAAATAAACTATTACAACTTCATATTTATACCTTTAATAATTTACAATATAGTTAGTCGACAAAGTTATTATCGTGTGTAAATAATTTTACCTAGTGATTTTGTATTATGTTTTCGATGTGTTTGCTACGTTCGCTGGCCTATCATAATGTAAGATTATGAACAGACGTCGAAGTTCGCTTGAATAAAAGTTAGTCAAGTATATAATTCAATCTTTTAAATAATTATGACATGTGTAATCTTTAAAATAGTTAAGTCTTTTGAAATTTTGTTTGAAACGCAAATGCCGGCAAAGTCATAGTATGAAAAAGTAAGGCAGTCCAAATATAAGTCCTGCTTTAAGAGCTCATAGTAAGCCCTCAGGTACATCCTGAATTAAGTTTAAAAAATAAAGCACAGTCTCTTTATTCCACTCCATTACAATAATTAATAATATTTTAGCAAGCTTGCACTAGCACTTTAAGGTTAGAAAAAATTGCCACAGATTATAAAAAGGTTGTGCGCGTTCGGTAGTTGTCAAAAAATGAAACATACCTTCCCCTTACCCCCACGCGGTTTCCGTCAGTCGCTGAAAACAAAAACGTTGTGTATGCATGCAAAAATGTGTATAGTCACGCCCCAATGTTTTGATGGTTTTGTGTGAGGTTTCGAAAAAACAGTCGCAGGAGACGTGACTTTAGTACGCTGTGAGCATAGACACCTACATTTATGGCTGTGAGTGAGTGACAGATCTTGACAGCAGACAAGAACAAGTAATAGTATTCTGTGGACAGGACAGGAACCATTAATTAATCTGTGAATCATTTACAATGAAATGAATTTTTACACGAAAAAAAGATCACAAAAAATATTTAGTTAAAACAATAAAAACGATATTAATAAGTGATCTATCATACAGATAGATATACTCTTTAAAATGCCGTCAAAACAAAGAAAAATTGCTATGATGGGTTATAGATCAGTTGGTAATTAAAATAAAGCTTTTTCTATTTACGTCTTAGGAATGTGATATAGTTCAATAATAATTTGTATATACCTACATATTCCATGCTTTCAGGAAAATCATCTCTCATTATACAATTTGTTGAGGGTCAATTCGTAGATTCCTACGATCCAACAATAGAAAACAGTAAGTTGTATATTGTTAATGTACCTGCATGTTCACCATGAATCAATATTTTGTCCACAGTTCAAGTTTTTCAACAGATAATACTTAATTCATAACTTATATATTTCTTACATTTCTAGCATTCACAAAATTTATTCGTCTGAATTCAACTGAGTATGAAGTTAAGTTAGTGGATACTGCAGGTCAAGATGAGTATAGCATATTCCCTTTACAATACAGTATGGATTTTCATGGTTATGTGTTAGTTTACTCTATCACATCAAGCAAAAGTTTTCAAATAGTACAAATAATTTATGACAAATTACTAGACATGGTGGGAAAAATACAGTAAGTATTGCGTTGAAAATATGTTACTTGATATAAATTTTAAAGGTAACACTAGTCATGTAAACAGTGCTGTTTGCTATGTTATATCAAAGCCTGGGAATCTTTTTAGAGCATTGGGCCGTAGGTTGTTTAATTTTCATAAAACAACTAACATGTAAAAATGATGAAAACTGAGCATGTAAAAATAGTCAAAATGAGCTAGTTCTGTATTTATTTGTTCCGTATTTGTTGTGAAAGGCATTGTCAAAACTCTTTCTTATTTGCAAAATAAACTTATAGATGTTCTATCTCACGAAGACGGTTCTGCTATGATTGTTGTTAAGTGTGCACGTGCATATTATTTTAGTGTCATAAGAGGAGTGCATGCAGACACACACTAAAACAATGTGCATGTGCACGTCTAACACATTAATAGCAAACAGTCTTTGTGAGATAAAAAACTATACATGCAGTAGCTACCTTCTGTTCTGCTATTATTTGATGGCTACCCATATGCACTGGGAGGGAACTGTGGATTATTCCCATTATTTGTAGTTTTATTAAGCTGTTTCAGTTTTCTCATTCAGCACAGAATTTCACTTGACAATAATTAAATATGAAGAATAAATTTCTATTGTTTATACATATAGGTACTTACCTGAAAGAAAATTTTTAAACATAGTTTTTTTACATTCAAGTTTCTTTCACAGTGTACCAATAGTTTTAGTTGGAAACAAAACTGACCTTCATCTTGAGAGAAAAATTAGTACAGAAGAAGGAAAGAGACTAGCTGAGAAATGGAAGGCTGCTTTTGTTGAAACCAGTGCAAAGCGAAATGAGGTATGCTTTTATAAACCAAATTAGACCAAAATTACATATGTATTTTCAACTTGGTAGCTGTTGTTTAAAACATTTTTTTTTGTTTTTTCAGTCTGTCACAGATATGTTCCATGCCATTTTATCTGAAATAGAGAGGTCTGATGGACATATACAAGAAAAAAATGGATGTATTATTTCTTAATGAAACTCATTTTTTTTAATTGAACATTGTGCTTTTTATTAAGCTAAAAGTGATACATATATTATTATTGTAAAGTTTGGTGGGCATGGCTGATAATAGCAATAACGTTTCCTCATAATCAATAGGAGCAAATGTGAGTTTTAGTGGGTTTCTCATAATTTTGCAACTGTGGAGTTAATGATATCCATTTATAATTTGGTAAGGATCATAGTTACAACTCAATTTATTTTAAATAATTTTCTTGTATGCAACACTAAAAGTAAAGAAATTTGATAGGTCTGTTTTATATTGCCTCCCCATTTGCGCACATTATTTTGCTGGGGACACATCTAAGGCTTTGATGCAATTTTGTCCCATTCTCAATTGGTCTCTCTCTGACCGCATTTGGTTGCCTGAGAGCGGGTTTAAACGACTTAACGTAATCGCGTCATTAGATTTATTAGTGTGAGTGAACAGTTGTAGTTATTATAAAAAACAAATTAGCTAAAATAGTGCTTTTCCACTCATCTCCCTGATATATAATATAAAAATGCAATACACATGTCATGGCTTATCAAATAATACTTCGGCTAGCTAGCTTATGAAGGAACACCACTAGGTATATCAAAGATTATATTACTTACTTATAAATTTGTGGTCGACACGAGTATGATCCTATTGATTGTAAATGAATATCGATTTCGTTAGTGCTGGCGTTATGTATGTGGATACTCTCACAATGCTGTAAAGAATGTAGTAAAATAATAACTTTGATATCTGAAAAGTAACAGGACTCAGTTCCGACGACTGCGGCACAGCGACGATGTAGCTATTTGGAATGAGCGACTTGATCAAAAACACGACGCTGTAGGTGTCTTCGGAACCTGGGCCTTAGATATTATGGTTATTTTTTCGATGTGTTTCGGTATGTCTTAACATACCTAAGTATAATAATTAATAATACACAACATAATATTTTGAGCACTTAAAAAAATCTAGGTAGTAGATTTCTTGGGAGATGTATAAATGTATTGCTTTGCTATGCACACAACTGAAGCAGTACCTAACGCTGTTTTCATCATGTTTAAAAATATTGTTATGTATCATTGATAAATGATTGTAATTATTTGTAAATTATGTACATTGCATATTTTTAGTAGGTATAAATTTACACTTAAAAACATAGACTGCCACATCAACTTAATCTTACAAAAGCATATTAATTAATTTATTTCTACTTAATTCTAATTTTGTACCTGTTGGTATAATATTATGTATCATTAGATTCATTAGCATGAATTGCAATTTATTGAATCATGTTCGTATGGAGTTCGATATACAAGCTATACCTACCTATGTCATTATGTAGGTACCTACACCTTTCATCATACTCAATGGATTGAACAATCTAAAGTATTTTTTATAAGTTAGTACTTGCTTAGCAATGCTCCAATTCCAATTAAGCGTGACATGAGTGCAAAGTGCTTTGTTTCTTTTAGATATAAGTATACATAATAATAACAAACTTCCAAAACTCTGCTTTATGTTCCTGCTTCACTAGCATGACCAACGAAACACGAAATATATCGCGTGATATAGCATTTTTTCGACACTCAACTGTCAAAATCCATGGTCTTTATGTAGACGTTTTAGGGTAGGGTAAAAGAATTGACGATGTCGATTTACTGTCAAAATCCAAGCAAAATCCATTGTCTTTAGACGTCAAGGTAGGTTATAAGAATTGACGATTTGAAAATGCTTATTATGTGAGCTTATTTAAATAAAGAATAATTTCATTTCAGTTAAACGTGATAAATGTGGTCATGATAGGGGGGCTGGGATAAAGTCGACTCTGAAATGTCTGAAAGAGTCCTTTAGCAAATGGTGACTGGGATTTGGAGATGTATGTATTGGTAGTTATTTAATTAGTGGCAGTAACGTTGTAATAGATTTGCATTTAAAGAGATTTATGTCACATATATTCTATTCAGTTATATTTTTTGTTTCAGTACTACTGTTTCTGATAGTCCTATTTTTTATCCTTTTTGTACTTGACGCAAATATCAGTTATTTTTAGTGTTCAGACTTCAGACGCGCTATTATTTCGACGGCAGCAAAGAACAAAGAGACATATCTGCATTTTTTTTACATAATTCGACGTAGAATTCCCCAAACTATCATAGGGATATAAAAATAATAATTACCTATACCTATCTTATATTACTATATTACTGATTTTTTTTGGGAATATAAAGATAAGACCTTCAAATATTTTTGTTTGAAGTGACGAAGTAGGTACAAACGACGGCACCTCAGACTATACATGTTGACCTTGAGACCGCCTTTATGCTCTGCGTAATAAAATCTGTTTTCGCAGTTTAAATGTATAACTTGACGTGCTGTCGTGTGTACCTACACTCTAAGATATTATACCATATGTCTGTATTCTCCGTGTTTGCATCGGACAATCGGCGCGGTCGCATAACAAGGCCGTCTTTAACCTATTCTACGCCCTGAGCATATTATAAGGGGCCCTATGATCTTGACTTAAATGTATCTAAACATGCCGAAATCACATCAAAAAGCCTGGTATTCGAGCAAGAGTAGGATAGCTATGCGCATTAAAAATCTAGTAAGCAAGTAGTAGTCAGTAGTCAGTAATTATTGTTTAAGTTTTCGAAATACCTTAATATGTTTTTAAGTTTTTTGGTAATAAGCATCCGTTATCGTTCAGCTATCTGGCAGGAACTAGGGGGCCCCTATCGGGGCCCTGGGCATGTGCCCAGAGTGCCCAGTGGGAAAGATGGGCCTGTCGCATAATATAAACGAAGACATCAGTGCTAGCCTTTTCACTGAGGGGCGGGCTCTTATAGCACTTTTATTGTGCGAAGCGAAGTAGATCAGTAAATTATCTAGGAATTGCTCCGAGAAGGAATTTATTAAATATTCCAAATTTGAATAAGATAGCTTTGTTTTTGTACCAGTTATTAAAGTTTCGCTTTTAAAACGCACTTCTGATAATGCCCTATTTATTAAATATTTCTTTGAATAAGTTAGCTTTGTTTTTGTACTAGTTATTAAAGTTACGCGTTTAAAACGCTCTTCTGAACAGAAACTATTTTGTAGATAACCGCTTGTTCTATGCTGTCGACGATGTAATCTGTGGCATGACAGGTATTAACCAAAGATTTCCCCGTAGACGCGGTGATGAAATCATTTAAGTCATTGGAAAAAAGGCTTTATTGCAATAGCAATTTTTTTCTAGACGACTTATATTTAAGTTTCATCAAAATTCTGTGGGACTTCTTTCTTGGCGCGCACTCTAGTCGCGCGACACTTGTAGCCAGCAGTGTTGCCGTGCGAGCGAATGTATAGTACGTTTCCACTGAGGCGGAGCGGTGCTTAGCATGGCTTAGCGGTGCATTGTGTTGTCATTGGTCAATTCTTATCGTGATTGGTCAGTTCATGCACCGCTCTGATAAGCCGGTACATCGTGATTGGTCAATTCATGCACCGCTAAGCACTGCTCCACCTCAGTGAAAACTCACCACTGCATAGACGTCAATTAAGTTTAATGCTTCATTAAAATTGAACTCTTTTTTTTTCATAGTGATAGTATAAGGCGACACGATACTTAATGGAGCAGTGTGTATGACAGCTATCAACAATACCTCTTATGTACCCCCTAAACGGTCAAGCACGTTTTTCCGGCTTGTCAATCCCATTTTGATCGTCTAAGAGCGATGCTTGACATCAAGCACATAGTTATCACGTGATTACCGTGGCCTATCAAAGGTAGGCCACGCCCCCAAATGGTACTGGTGGTGGTAATTACGTGTACGCGTTTGATCGTCTAGGAGGTACTTTAGGAAAAAGGATGACCGACCGACCCGCGACGCAACCGTACGAAATGTTTGTCGGTGTCGATCGATTATCGTCCAGCGTACATACAACAACTTCGCGCGACATCTCAAGCGACACGTGACGCGCGGAATTTGTCTTGGTCATAGCGAGGCCTCAATGGAAACACTTTTGTTTACAAACTTGTCAAGCGGTTTCATTTTTAAACATGAGTAAAATTAAATGCGAACAATGGATATAATTTTGAGTGGGTACAATGCGATTAAATTGACAATAGACCGTGATTCGCTGCAACTTCACTCAAGAATGATTGGCAAAGAGGACGTCGTTTTGTATTGTATCGCAATCGCTCTAAAGTTGGTCAAATAATGTAGGTATTCTATGGTTGGTCACTTCTGTTGTAATTATTGATAAATTAATCGCATTGTACGTATGTTGATAAGATTTCTTTTCTATAATAATTAAACCCGAATAACTATTAAGAAAATATGCGAGTTCGTCGTGCACACCACATAATTGTAAATAAGTTACCATGAATTTGTTTGTAAAGCTAAAATATATGTCTAACAATTTATTTTGTCATTAATTGTAAATCTACTACCTACTAGATAAATTCGTTGTAGCTACGCTACGTTTAAGCTTAGGCTGAAAATAGATAATGAAGTTATTTTAAAGACATGCTGTAGCTATGGATGTTGTACAGTTGTATAATCAAGATGATATTGATTTTTTTTACTGCTATAACACAGATTATTATAACAGTACGCAGGCATGGATGTAAGCTGTAGGTGTCGCATTTCTCATCCAATTCTCGTGAAATATAGTGAGCAGGTTCGATAATTAGATTTTTTTGTCGAGCCAGTTTTTGAAATAAAAGAAAAATGCTTGGACAATTCCACACAGCGCCATATAGCCCCAAACTATGAAAAGCTTGAAATATGGGAGCTATAATACCTACTTATTTAATAAATCTTATTTTGACATGAAGTTTGGCTCTTCATTAAAATTCAACAACGCAGCCTTCTAACGGCAGGCACACAATAATTATTTTTCAAATGTAATAATCTCAAAAGAAAGCAAAATGTGCCAAGGGTATGTGCTTAATTCATAACCATACTTTAATCAAACATAGTTAACACCCAGACCCGTCCACAGTTAATAAAATTCAACAAAATGGGTGTTCATAATTCCGAACTGCCTGGCACGGCACGGTCCAACGGCAACACAACAACACAACAGAAGTGAAATGTATGGAATTATATGGAGATGCTTTTAAATTTCCACAACGGCAACGGTTTGCCGTGCCGCCGGTCACATCCTACCGTCGTGCTTTTACGATGTAGTGCGTAGGATGTGTGAGTGTGAGTCTAGACTAGACCAAAAAATATACAACGTGTATAAAGCGATAATAAAATAAAAAAGGCTAAATAATTTAAAAAAATAAGACCCAAATCTTGTAGACATGCGCAAAATTCTTTACTGAAGTGTGAATAATGATAATTGTTCAATTGGACTCGATGAAGTATATTACATATTTACTTAGAGCATTAAGTTCATCTAGTTCAAGTGGTTGGACGGGTCGGGAGGGCACTTGGCTCAGTACTACAATAGTCCATTTGAGTCACTTTGTCGTTATGTAAAACTAATCCTTAATGTTTGCGCAATAGGAGTTGTTAAAGTCAAATTGATGCGGGAGGACTCTGACTTCGATCGACCGCTGGCCGCCGAGCCATGCAACTGTCTTGCTTCCGCACGCGGTATTTGTAATCTATCTGTCCGCTTTACTCTCTTTCATTAAAGTGTGAACTAAATTAAGTACTGAAGTAATTGGAACCCGAATGAACGAGTGAAAGAGATATACTTTATAAGTGAACTAGTCCAATTAAAGGATTCATTCACAAGCGACAACTCTAAAATCTTGGCTGTATGCATTATAGTGGGTTTGCCTACTCCACTTTACCCAAATCACGAAAAAAAAAAAAATGACATGGCATTGACATTTTATGTTCTGTCACTGTCAACACAACAACATTTATTTATTGTGAAAATGGCGACTACCGGGGTAGGCTTTAGATGGTTAGATTTATTGGAAAAAGAATTTGATAAAGCATGCGTCGAGTTAGATACATCTCTCAGTAAGTATCCCTCTTATGAAGCACATAATCTGGGTTTCTATGATTATGACTGTGGCAACTAACATAAACGTTTTTGCTATCAGTTCATTTAACAACTCAGTGTAACACTTTTTCTAATAATGTAAAGAGATAAGCTAAACAACGACTAATTATTTTCTTAAAATCATTTGTTTGTAAGCTGGTACTTTTCTCGATCGAGTTAAGATTTATTAGCAGCATCTTTTTTGTTAGAAAAGGAGAAACCTATTAACTATGAAGTATTCGGATAGACTTTGTAAAACTGACCAAAAGTACCTACCGTTCTGTCTACTAATACTATTGCGAATTAATATTACAGCGGAGCTGGAAACAGAAGAGCCAGAGGTGGTATTTTCAGCACGCCAGAAAATTGCAACACTGAGTTCTTGCTTTGCTCAGCTCACACATAAGGCCCTCACTATCTTTCAAAATAGTGCTAAATTAGAGGTATGTATACAAGTAGCAATAGTTCAAATTCACTAACACAATGTTTTGTTTGAGTTACCCACAGTTTTATAATAATGACTAAAAATCTTCTGCTGAAATTATTTATATAATATGATACTGAGAATGGGACTCAATGTATAGTGCATTTTAAACTTAATGTCAACTAAAAACTACTTGGCCTTGGCCCTGTTGCTGCTGCACAAACAATGAACATTTGACTAAAAAAAAAATGAATTAAGCAGCAATAACTGATTCATCTATCTATCAAATATTTTACCATTTGTGTGAAGTTGCCTTCCGGTGTTGCCTACATAAAAATAAAATTATTTTAAGTGAAAGTGTGCTTTCTGCACTCCTAGTTATAGTATTTGTTGCCTTGGTTGTTTATGGTGGTGCAGCATTAAGGGAGTAATAATATTGTAGCAGGGCCGGATTTAGAGGTGTGGAGGCCCCGGGACAACAAGGGAGTGGAGACCCCTAATTATTTTTCAAATAGGTTATATAATATTTTTTATACAAAGTGTTTCAATCATTTATTTATTTAGTCGTATGGCACAAAATAAAAGACACACACCGCTAGTAATAAATAATATTAAAATCAAAATTACTAGGTATGTTTTCAAATCGTAATATTAGGTAGGTACTCTTTCGTTGTGTATATAAGATTCCTTTTTAATAAATACAATTTATGTGGAGGCCACTCTCTTGTGGAGGCCCCGGGCGGTTGCCCCGGTTGCCCTCCCTTAAATCCGGCCCTGTATTGTAGGTTTGTTCCCCATAATGAGGTAATCATGAATTATTAAAGAGAAGCACAGAATGACTAAATGGGAAGTGATTTATATTAATGATTCAGTTTTAGGTTTCAATAACGAATGAACATATTCATGAAACATATTTTATTTGTATGTATTTCATAAAGAAAACACCATTGAATGTATGTAAAAGTTTTTTTTTTAAAACATAAAAAAGTAGAAATCAAATATGGCATGCATGAATCAGTTTCTCCAGCTTGGACCTCGATCATATGGGTGTTTGTGAAGATGCCTTCGGTGCAAGGGTCGCTCTGTGGGGTCCTGGTTGGGCTTGTTGCCCTTGTCCAATCCATTAAGGAGCTCTTTGTCCTCATCCATTATATCGCCACCTCCGCCGTCATCATAAAAGTTTTTCTCTTCAGGGTCGTCCTCTTCCCATTCAAATTCATCATCAGATTCTTCATCTTCTCCTCTATAACAACATTTTTGTTGTTGTTTTAAATTGATAAACAATTCTAAATATGGTCTTATAGACCAGAATTAAACTTATTGGAGAAAAATAGTGGTTATTTATAAGAATGAGATCATGAGTTCATGACTAATGAAGAAAAGTCAATGTTATAATAAAAATATGTTTGCTGCTTAAAAAACAGCTAATTATGACTTAAAAAACAGCCAATTATGACTTATAATCTCAAAGCAACCAACACTGCAATTACCCACCAACCTGATCGGATCGGAGAATATGGCAACATCCTCCCACTGGAGAGGCCTATGTCACAGATTACAAAATAGTACTCCTACGTCCTACAGTGGACTTTAAGTGCTGTCGTGATAAACATGATGATAAGGTTTAAGGGTCTAGTTTATTTAAGTGACATACTTGATTCCATTAAGCTTCAGTAATAGTTGGTCGGCCGCCGCGGTGATGTTAGGTGACGGCTCCTCCTTGAGTTTCGTCTCGAGTCGTTGCAGGGCGGCGTCTGCGCGGTTAGTCAGGTCCACCAACTTCTCTGTCAGTTGCTGCAACTCATTCTCCTTGAAGGAGACATGAGTCGTGTTACGTATAACACTCTCCAGACGCCGACAAGTCGTATCGCTCTAGAAGCATTGTTTTAAAAAGCTATATGTATAATCAGCAAATCATATCGAGGAACATTTTTAGCTAAGTGTGCAGTAGTGCACATCTAAATTAGTCAGTTTGTGTTTCAATAGTAAACGCGAAAGTGGTGGTTTTTATTATCAACCAAGCAGTAAAAAAATTGTTTTGTAGGAATTTTAAATTTTCTCTTTTACATGATTGCCCAAAAAACAGAGAGTGTAATGTGTTCAGGGTTCATGTAGGTTTGTGGGTATGTGAGTTTCTTTATTCCACCATAACTTCTAAATGCCTTAACGGATTTGGATGTATGGGGTATCGTTAGAAATCTTACATCATCCCGAGTGACACTGGCTATATTAAAAAAGAAACAGTATGGCGACTGAACGACGCCACTTTCAAAGATGAAAAAAAAGTTAAATAACAAGTGTCATTGCAGTCGGGGTACCTCTTTAATCAAAAATTGTTGCACAAAATGGTCCCCCGACTGCAATGACACTTGTTATTTAACTTTTTAGTTCGTTTTTGGCGGGCAGTCGTGTTTTTAATATTGTCTCAAAACAATATTAAAAAGTTATAACGTGCATGCAATCTTTTTAACCATACCTGGACGTTCCGACCTGAACTGAGCAGTTTTTGAACCTTCGTATCGTGATTTCGTATTGTTACTTGAATGTTTTGAAGTTCGTGGAATGTTGACGCAGTCCTGAAATATAGTACAAAGTATGTGAAACAATCATACAGATTCTAGAAATTGAATAAAATGGAACTAAAATTTTTCAATAGAAAATTATAGTCAGTGTTACTAAGTTTATAATCGTAATTTTGACATGTTTGCATAGAGAGCGCTCTCAGATTTTTTTCTAGTCTGATCAACATGTACTTATCTACTTTACTAAATTATAGATCTGATTTTCGTAAAGACGTTTTGGTAAGAATTAAAACATCTGTTTCGCATGCCTCGGCATTTTGTTACAAAGCAAGATTGCTTTGTCTTGGCCCTATCTCTACAAATAATTATTCCCCAATATTTATTTGCAAAACGTGAGCATATTACGTTTTATTTTGTAGTAAGTGACTTGTCTATGTTTCCAATCTGTAGAAAAAGTAGACCTACTAATTCTTTGGTAGACGGACGAAACTATTCCAAATCAGGCTGATCAAACGAGTTTTGATCTTAAGCTGCATTCATGTATTAATATGGTATTTATAAAAAATATATTGGTTATGCATACTTATTGATGAGAGTGTCGATAAGTTTGCCCAGTACATCAGCAACTTGATTGGGGTCGTCTAGCTGTACTCGTTGACATGAATCGACGAAACGCTTTTGCACATCCAATAATTCTTTCATCTGAAACAATCAAATAATTAAATCCATTTGGAAACATGACTTTAGAATGACCAATCGTTTAAAATCATCTTCGTCAATTATATATTTTATTTTATTATTATTTATTTTTATTATTTCCTCGATAAATTGTAATAATATTGACAAAGACAAACCCATTGACAGAGCTACAATATTTAATAACCACTTCATTGTCGCATCGAATGACATTACAAATGTGAATATAGGAAATAATATAATTAAGAATAACATTATGCAAAATTCAATATTCTTGAGGCCTATGACGCAATCTGACATGAAAAGGGAAATAATGACATTGAATAATACTAATTCAAATGGATACGACGGAATTAATACAAAATATTTTTTATACTACCTCTCGTCATCGTCAATGGCATATTGTCATGCAAACCTTTCCTAAAGTAAGTCATTACAGCCCCATGGTCTAGCCGGGTCATAATGTTGTACTGAATATCAAGATCATAAGCAATGAACAATTTGGATTTCGGAAAGGAAATACGACTTTAGCTTCTTTTACACTCCTGGACACCATACTTAGTAATCTGAATAACAACCGACTAACAACAGGACTATTTTTCGATTTGTCTAAAGCTTTCGATTTCGTTTCTCACAGCTTATTATTAAAAAAACTAGAAGCTGTTGGAATAAGAGGTGTTGCACATCAATGGATGTCATCATATCTATCAAACAGAAAGCAGTTTGTCACTATTGACAAAATAGTTAAAAGCGAAATGGTCACGTTTTCATCAAAGAACGAGAAACTAATAAAGGCGCTCCCCAAGGAAGTATTCTGGGGCCAATACTATTTTTGCTATATATTAATGATATAACTGACGTAACTAACCATAAGTGCATCATGTACGCTGATGACATCTCAATTATAGTGACCTCAAATAAAAAAAATAATAATTCAATCGCTAATCATGAAGCTGACATAAATAAAACGGTTGACACAATCAAAGAATGGCTAGAAAGAAATCATTTGACTTAAAATTTAAATAAATATTTATTTATTTAATTTAACAAGTCAAAGCACGCTAAATACAATTTTCAAACAAGTGACTCATACAAAAATTTTAGGAGTTACTATTGACGAAGATTTAAATTGGAAACACCATATCGATAACACGTGTTGTAACAGAATAAACAAATTTGCTTATGCTCTTAATCAAGTAAAAAAAGGTCACGAATAAAAAGACGGCTGTTATGTCCTATCAGGCTTAGGTAGAATCAGTCTTGCTATACGGTCTTATTTTGTGGGGCAATAGTCCAGACTGAAAAAGAGCCTTTATAGCTCAAAAAAAATGCATCAGAGCAATCTGGGGCATTCCGCCACATATATCGTGTAAGTAAACCATTGTTTAGAGATCTTGGTTATTGCCGTTACCTTCACTGTACATTTTAGACATTTGTAACTTTGTGGTGAGAAACAGACATTTATTTAAAAAAGCTAGCGACTGCTCAAACTATCGACAGCGTAGATACTCTCATACATTAGTTCTAAAAGTAATTCCTAAATATATCCGTTACGGGAAAAATTGTTTAGCAATGAGTGTCAAAGTCTTCGATAAAATGCCTAATAAATTCAAATCATTAAGACCTGAATTATTTAAAAGATAATTATTTAAGTGGATTATTAATAGTATTTTTTATAATTTTAAATTTTGAGATTTTAGCATTCACAATGCTTTATAAGCTAATAGCAAGCTATAAAGCATTGTGAATGCTAAAATCTCAACATTTAAAATTTTATACCTAGCTTTCTCATCTTAATCAATTGTTTAAAAATATCTGGAAAGATGTTCAGTTGAATGTCGAGGTAATTCCGTGTACATTGGTGAGATGGCGCTGGCTTGCAGCGTAAGAGTTGATATACTAGAAGAAATTTGACGTTCCCACTAGTGACTCGGTAGCTCAGCGGTCAGAGCATTGGACTGGATATCCAAAGGTCGCGGGTTCGATTCCCGTCCGAGAACATGATCTGGTGCTAGTCGTATTTTTTCTAGTATATTATTTAGTATTAAATATTTTTTATTTACCAACGAAGTTTTTGACAAAGTATAAAGATCGTATTTGACTATAAATTAAATGAACTTATAATTATTGTATAATGTTACTGAATTTTAATACGGAATATGACTTAAATTGAATTATTTAGAAACTGTTTTTATTGATTAATTGATTTGCTTGCCATATTGAAATTGGTAAAACATGAGGCCATTTTAAATAACCTAACACCTTTATGCCATGTTTTTTGCAAATAAAATGATTTCTTATTCTTATTCAAACCCCACCACATGGGGTTACCTACAATTTGGGGTTCCTCAATAATATGGGAAAGTAATAGGACCGAATGACTGATCTTGAGAGTGTGCTACGACTGGCGTGATGATATGGGCAACGCTTCGATTATATGATCGAAGGGGCAACGGTACCTTAAGATCAATCTTGTAGGTGTTGTCGTTGAGTCGGCGTGTGAAGGCGGCTTCCAGGTCGGCGGAGGTGAGGCGCGCGTCCCTTTGCCGGCGCGCCAGGGCCCGCAGCCCGTCGGCGAGCTCCCGCCGCGTCACGTTCACCAGCGACAGACCGTCCCGCATCAGGGACTCCAGAACTAGGCCGCGGTGCCACGTATCTGCGTACGCGCCGTTCACCTGCGTCAGCATATTCATCAATAGTACACACGACAGCACTTCAGGTTATACAGTTAAACTACGAAAACAGATTTTATTACGTAGGGCATAAAGACGATCTCAAGGTCAACATGTGTAGTCTGAGGTGCCGTCGTGTGTACTATAGGAGTTATGATAGAAATAATGTTTCTGCCCCCCTAGCATGACCACCGAAACGCGATATGATATAGGGTTTTATGACGGTTAAACGTGTCAAAAGACAATGGATTTTGACAGTTGAGTGTCGATAAAACTCTAGGTATATCATGCGATAAATCTGTCCTAAAGCGAACAACTGATCGTGTTTCGGTGGTCATGCTATAGGGGGGCTAGTGTAGGAACAAAGGTTATGCACGTTATTTTGCTTCGCCAAATAGTATTGTTACTTGTTACATAGAATTAAATAACTGTTGTTGTACGGCGCAAAATTTTCAGACTCGGACTCGTTAGAAAATCTCGGGATATGGCTGCTACAAGTCATTAGGATTGTAACGGCGCAAATTTTAGGACTCGGACTCGTCAGAAAATCACGGGATATGGCTGCTATACTATAACTTAAGTCATTCTGGCAAAGTTCTCGAGTTAGTTTTAAAAGGCAGGCACGCTTATCATAATCTTCACTGGATGCAAACCTAATACGGCTATGCCGGGTGCTATCCTATAGCAGTCAAGGTAAATTAAATTAAAATAACTTTGAAATAAAAGAGTTATTGATAAAGTTTTGATACTAAAGCGATACGGTTTTTTGATGTTTTGGGTGGGTTTTTTTATTTTAATAAAAAAAATCTCGCCCAAACGGTCATTGAACAAAATCAGAGCTAGCGTTAAAAACCAACGTTAAAAGTGTTTCAAGTCAAAAATAGTTCAAGGAAATATTTTATTTGAATATAATAAAATAACATGTACCTTATCCAACAAGCGTTTGTGCAACTCAATCTGAGTAGTAAGATTTTGCGCCAACTCGGTAATTTTTATCTGACTGCGCTCTAACTTGTCGCTGCTATCTTTGATCGATGTCTGAAAACAAATGCAAAACAAACTTTCTACAACCTTTCCTTTTATGTTTACGATCAGCGATTAAGTAGAAATCGGTAGAGTTACCTGCACGCTGGTTTGAAGCATGTGCAACCGATGTTCTAATCGTTCTGTGGCTAACTGGGCTCGTTCTAGCCTAAGAGACAAAGCTGTTTCCACTCGGTCTGAAATTTATTACGATACAATTAATAAAAAAATACAAGAATGATCATTTTTTCAGCAAGTAGAGGGTTAACACTTTTAAAGTTTTTAACAGTTGTGGATAGGTAGGTACGACGTATTAGTACCTATTTTATTTACTCGCAATCAATTAAGACTGAGCTGAAAATGGTTATTTATCTATACCTATTGGATACGTCAACAGCGGATCCTTTTAACCAATTAATTAAACGTTGCTCTTTTAACTGTGCGGTGTTGTTGAAATAGCACGTTGCGAAAGTAAGCCCTGCGTTTACATTGTCAAATAGGATATGACACAAAAAGATTACACTAGCTAGTCAATTTTGTATCGTTGGAACGTGCGGAATTTTCAGAACTTTTCAGAAGTTGTTGGATGAATGTTGCTAAATATTTACTTAGGTATCAGGATTTTTGTACCATATTGTGGTTGGTTATTGGTATTAAATAAAAGTATGACCGCTATATCAGTAAAGTGGTTATTTTTTTGTGATTGAAAGTGGATGTTTGTTTATTGACTGTGTTCGGATCGGAGTTTGGAGATGTGTCGCCCAAGTACGCGTACTGCGCGAGAACAAATGTTTGTAGACGGATGGTGTTGGTTATTTTACTATGTCTACTGACTAGCTTTTTTCCTTCTTAGAGATAGTCGTAGTTGGCATGAACTGTAACGAATGGTGTAATATTCCTCGCGGAAATTATGTCGGTATTTTCGTTCTTTCAGGGAAAAGCTAACTAACACATTTTTACAGCAGTAATTATTATCATCAAGTGTGTTGATAACAGTAATTAATTACGTACCCAATTTATCTTGAATGACGTCAAGCCGACGTGCCTGCTTGGCCTGTACGGTGCTGACAGAGTCCAGCACGCGCAGCCGCTCCTCGATGCTAGCCAGGATACTAGTAAAATCCTGAAACGCATTATTAACCATTCATGAATTTCTCAAACAAAATAGCGATGTTCATTTAACATTGTTGCAGAAGGGGGTTCTTCCTAGAAAAACCTGATAAGTTAACGTATGCAACAAAATAATAATAACTAGGTGTTTTTTTTATTCTGGATCTGAATCTCCTCTATACACTGCCTCAGACCACAGCTAGATCAGTCCCTGGCGGAGAATCAAGGCTTCAAAGTTACCTCGTTTGTATGAAAATCGATTGGCGTCCTTAATTATGTGGCCACCACAATATACACAGCTTCGTGGTTCAGGCAGACATCTTTATTAACCTCATATACAACAAGCAGTGACAGCAGACTATGTGGCAGATTACATTTATCATGCATGACATGATACAATGATTTCCCATATTTATTTTATTGTTTATTGCTTGTTGCAAGAAACACATAGAAACACAGAAACATCTGGTACAAGAATAATCGCATTATGAAGAACTTTAAAGGTCAATGTAAAAATTAGAAGTGGTAAAAGATGTGACATGACATGTCCAATAATAGCCAAGGACGCTTTGGCCACGGTAAAGATCTTTTTGCCGTGCTTTAGCTAAGCATTGATGCATGTTTCGATGTGAATGTTAAGAAATGATGGGTCAGGTTGTTACCTTCTGATTAAGGTTGTTTTGTTGCGTGTAGAGTCGCAGGTTGTGCGACTCAGCGGGCGAGGTCCGCGCCAACCAGAGGCACGCCAGCGCCGTCACGGTCACTCTTAACATCGCCCTGTCTGAAAACAAACGTAATTTTTATTCTTTATTTATTTGAAAGACCAGCAACCACCTTTTTTAAATGTTGCTTACATAACAGTTGAGAACCAGCTACAGGTCCTTATTTTCACCAATAGAATTTTATACTTCCTTCACTTTCCATCACGTATTAACCAGCTTAGTTAGGGTTCTTCGTCACTTGTTTATAGCTTAGTGGCCCTAGTGCTGCAGAACAAAATAGGTTTATGGTTGTTATCACTTGAGCGAGACTCAATATTAATTTATTTATTTTATTTTAAGCAGCTGTAGTTCATAATCTTATACTATAATTTTAAATTGTCGCGATCAGAAAATTCGTTTCGACGATATTATGCATTCACGGAGATCTTTATGTAACACATCAACAATACACCACCAACCGATGAGTGAACAATACGAATATAATCTCTAATCGAACTGCGAATGTTAACTCGTAACCATGTAAACAGATTGATTGATGGTATTGTTGTAGAGGTTCTACATCCTGCATAAAGTTTAGAGAAAGATTTCGAGATGTGTAATTTACGTCCTAATTTGCAAAACAACCCATGCCCTCGGAAAAAAAAATTGACAAGTCTAAAGAAAACTAAAATGGTGTAAATTATTAGAAATGTGAAAATAAAGGTAGAGATCTGCATAATGAAACAAGCCAAACGTAATTTAATTATTTCGTCTCCTCCAGGTACCTAATTTCTTTTATTTCTCTGGCCTTTAATGGAACTGTTGTCCACTGCTGCAAGGCAATGAATGAACACGAGTGTGTCTGTGAATGAACTTCGATTAAGGCGCCAATCGGCGCCATGTGGACGGATTATGAATGCAGTTCGATCTTGAGTCGTTACAGCTTTTCTTTGTCCGAGTGCAAGCTCTTAGCTAAGCAAACAGCGGGATGCCGTGCTGGGGTCATTGGTAGCTTGTACGTTTACCCTAATAGACTGGGTTTATGTGTAGTAGGTAATAGAAGTTACACGGCTCAGTTGATAGCATTATTATTAGTACCAACCAACTACAACATCAATAGACATTATTATTATAGACATCTTTGACATCGATATGTTACAGTCAAAAATCATAACCGGTCAAAACCACTTTTGACCGAAAAGTCAGGAAAAAGTGGTTTTGACCAAAGCTCTTAGTCAAAAACAGTTTTAACTGTTTTTTTCATAGTCAATCCGCAAAAGTGGTTTTGGCTAACGTTTTTAGACAAAAGTGGTTTAGCCTGATTTCAAGTTCAGACTATCGTTCATTAATGTATAAAATATTATTAATTTCATGCTTTACTTGAGTTTATTAAACAATACCGGAGCGCAGCCGGTAATGTGAGTAAAAGACGAAAGCAGGGAAGTTTCATTTTAATTTTATTGTTATTTTACTGTAGTTATAGAAAGGAAGTGTACTATTTATCAGTGCGCCCCGATGAAACGCTTACAAAAACGGCGTTACGGGCGTTTTTGATCGCAGTTCTAACCTAACCTAATGAACTCTTTAAGACTTTTTCCATAGCGGGCGGGCTGTGCTGCTGCTGCAGGGACGGGGGTCACCGTTGCTTTTGTGTCAACCCCCTGACCAACTAATACCAAAATCTATTTATTTTACACAGTGCCGGTTAAAAGTAGTTTTGTCAACGTACCGGTTTAAAGTGGTTTTGAACAACGTCCTTCGTCAAAACCACTGTTGCCTAATTTTTGCAGTCAAAAGTGGTTTTGACCGGTTATGAGTTTTGACTGTAACAGATACACCCAGCTGTAATTATATTTTTCTACAAGTAAAAAATCGGCAGCATTTTCTAGCAGCTTATGTGCTTTTTAAATGAAATAAATAAATTTCTGTAAATCCACTCTAGACTGCAGAAAGGCCCATTTGCCGCTTATAGGTACTTCTACATATTAAGTTCACGCATTTTCATTAAATGTTTCGCTCGAGATAAGCAAAGCTCACCGACGACGGCATGGAACCCGTTAAGTTAGGAAAAATAAATTTATGTTACGTGACAACTTTCAGGAATGCAACGTGCCCCTTTTGCCTACATATTATGTCAGTGTTAGTCCATTAACTTTGGTGATTTATAATAATGCAGATTTTTAACTGCTTTAAAATGTAAATAACTTATCTACGATCCAAGGCGAATCAAGAGTTAAAAGCTTTACTAAATTGATAATAATGAAATCCTTGAAATAAATAATGTTAATGGCTTTTTTTAACATAAAATTAAGCTGAAATGGAAAGCTGTAATACTATACCTTGTTACCAAATGTGATATGTGCTGGTTGGGTCGGTCGTTTTATAGTTAACGTCAAGAACAACATACATATCAATCGTAGGATTAGTTTAATAGAAGTTGCATAACAAGTTGCTACTATTTGTATACGTGAGTTTGAATAATAAGCAATTCGTATTTATGAAGTTCGGAATCATTCAAAAATATAATTACGTAATTGCGCAGTTCAATTAAGTTCTAAGAAGGCCAGTTAATTTAAGACTGGGTGCTGTGCTTGTTAGTGATGCGCGTACATTCGATTCGATGACATGCATTGTTTATTCCACCGATCAGCGGCAGGTGTGCCGTCTCGTCCTGTCTCGTGCATCTATTTATTTGCATTCCGGTGCAGTTCGTGGACCTCGGATTATCATTGTCTACCGGACGCCCACGCCCGAGGTCAACCTTTCATCAGCCCTAACTTGCAATTACGTAATCCTGTTAAGTTGTTATTATAACAATGGTGGTTATGGTGTAGAGACGTCAGTCTTAACAAACAGGGTGATCGAACCACATTACTCATTTTTATTTGATATCCTTCGTAGGAAACAGTGGTTTTAATAGCTTTAAAACGAGAAACAAATTCCTAATAGTTGATATTATAAGAAAATTTGTTGAACCAACGTTAATAATACTGATCGTTAACATCCAAATGTCAAAATAAAAGTGACGAGGGTATATAGCTACTTTGAATTAAAAACAGAAACGAATTCATACATAGACAAAAAATCTAATAAGGTATAATTAAATGTGTACAGATGCAATCAACGTGGGATGGGATGCGTTTATTAGAAATAGTATCGCCAGTAGGTCATTCTATTAAGAGTGTTATTAGACATGATCAGACGAAGCAAATGATGTATTCACGGTAACGCAGCCGGCAGACAGTGGTCACGTCACGTAGCGCGCTCCTTTCGTTTACCGGGAACATTCGTTCCGCGGCCCGGCTGCACGTCTCACTGATGTGTATTGGTATTAATTGACGTTCGATACCCAGACCTACTCTACGCATACTAGTTTGATATAATACCCGGACAGAAGAAGTGACCATTGACAGCTAAATAATCATGATCAATGAATGATAGCAACTTAATGAGACCATATGTAAGGGCAACCAGCAGCATGCTATAAAAAGATCTCCTTCAATTTAATACGACTTTCTTTACTTGTCTCGTTCAATCTGTTCAGACAGCTTGTAAAGTGAGCTAAAGTGCAATTCATTGATAAAACCGCTCATTATTTTTTGTTCCTGTTCCATTCCGTACCTGCTCTGCAGGCAGTCGAAAATTTCGGTAAGGGAAAAAAGTATTTGTAGTACGACGACCCTGACATGTGCAATTCAGGATATGCAAAGCATCCGTTGCCGTCAACTTTTACAGCTAGAAAAGCATAAAAAGTGAACTTAAACGTTCACTTTTCATGCTTTTCTTGCATTTATCCGATAACTTTAAAAGTTTGCTTTTATGGTAGGTGCCGGGAGTTTTAAAACCGGCGTTTTTACCATAAACCTAATAAAAAAAGTTATTCGAGGATCTGATCATTGCAGAATCTCAACTTCTAAGTGGTTCCGCTTTGAGGCCTTCAAATTCAGCTATCAAAATGAATGGTATTATTATTACCGGTTTTAGTAAACAAAGCGATTGCATAAAAACTTGGTTGCCGTTTGGTGTGTCGTCTTAATTTACCTTATAGTTCTCAAAGTTTAGTGGAGCTGGAACTTAGCCAAGGCGGCTACGCGCGCACTTCCAGGTGTTAGAACATGCTGCACTTTCATTGCCTTTATTTGAGGAGACTGTCTAATGAAACCTAATTAACGTCTGAGCGTGAAGGAAATAATTTTACGTTTATTTATCGCTTTAATTTGGTCTGTTTGACATTTTCCTGAGTTCTTGTTTAAAACTAGAGCTTTCGCCGACCGTTGGCATCTATTCGTGAATTTGACGCAATTTTAGACCGTTTGGGCTTTCGATGTAACAGTCTCGTTCATAATTTCTTCGATACTAATTGTCTATTTACCACATAAAACAAACATAAAAATAATACATTACAAAAACAAACATATCCAATTGTTAAAATAGAACACGGTACAAAGGATTTTCGATTACTTAGTTTATATGATACCCTTCTGCGCATCTTCTGCGTAGGTCAGTAGCATCACAGAACAAATCATTATGGTAGCATGTAGTATATTCTAGAGTTATTAATTAAATATTACTTTGCCACTTCTTTAAAACTAGGTAAGTACTTACCTGTATTAATTTCGACAGAACTCGAATCGAGTAACGGTGAAAATTAATCCGTTTTTATCTGCTGACTCATGCGGTTTTTGTAGTTGAATTAAAACGTAGGGAAGGAAGATGTCCCTTTTTCTTTTTTTATTGTTAGTAGCATGCTGCAAGTGCACTACAAAACAAAAATGAAGGACCACCCGAGATCGCTGACCGTCTTAGATTTATTTATAAATCAACTACATCTCCCGATTTAATGCTTCACTGATAATGTAGTGTATAGGAAACTTGTTTTTGTTTTCCTCGAGTAAATATCTAACATGAATATGTTTAACGTTTTCTTGTTTTTATTCTAAATACTCTATTGAAATCGTGCAGCGTGCGTGTTACCTGGTTCTTTGGACACATAATGAGGTGTCATAATCCTCGTTTGTTGCTATGAACCACTCCATCAAGCTAACATAGATGCATCATGTAGACTTTAAAGATAAATAACTGATCATGTCACATTCACATCACTTAAATCCTTTAGGCCAGCTCTGATTATTATTCTGGTTTTGTATTTGGAGTCTTCTGAAGGAGGTCAGAGAAACATCTTAATATTGGGCACGATATCGATTGGCTATACGAAAGTGTGGTCAATAAATAACCTTTTCGATGTCACCTCATTCAGGGCATAAGCTTTACATGGTTAATTTAAAATACACGTGTTAACAGTGTTAGTATTCTGTGGGCTGTTAGAATTTAAATGTTCGAGTGTTCATGTCTGTCTTAAGTTGGCTACAGATTACGTTTAAGTTTACCTGTCTGCGACTACGCGCGCTTCGAGGAATGTCGTCGGGTAGCTGATTATAAATTTGCTTTTATGTTGCAATTTCATGACTCACCAGTTTTAAAATTTTCACTCTGTAATTTTAATGCTCACAAAAGACGCACGCCCTTAATAACTGTACCCACAATGGCTGGCCGAGATGTGTCATTAGTGTTATTATTGTAAGCCCTGCCTGCCCTTACATTTATATTCATTTTATATTAAACATCATTTAAAAAATAAACCAAAATTTAAAAGATGTACTTTTAATTGTTTCGTTTAAAAGACGACGTTACATTTGTAAAAAAAAAAGAAATTAACCATCTTATAATAATCAGATAATCATTATGGCCAACGCGTATGGAATTTTATTGTAAGCATATTTTTACTGATGCTATCTCGCACATTTTGGAGTTGTTTAGTCCTCTCGTATGATACTGAGCTGCGCTCTTGTTTGTAATGGATGCTACGGTATATTTAAGTTCTCAGAACACTTAAACTACTGAATCTTATTTCATAAACAACGTCTGACCTTTAAAATTGTTGGCAGATATCTAATAATGGATTTAGTACCTCTAACTATATATCTAATTCAGTGGCGGATACAGAAAAAAAAATGGGGGCTTATGGCTTGAGTTATGGGCGTGTAAATAAAATACTAGAAATATTTTTAGATATATCCTTAAATGCGAAAGTAAGTTTGTTTATTTTTTACGCCTTTACGTCTTAACTACTGAACCGATCACCTATGTATGTATCCGCCACTGATCTAACTTTATGTAATAGCATGTAAATACATTGTTATGTGTATTTATAAATCTTTCATGTGTGCTTACTAACGTTGTCATAAAAAGGTAATTCTTCAAATAGAAGCTTCTTGTACACACGACAGCACGACAGGTTATACAGTTAAACTGCGAAAACAGCTTTTATTACGTAAGGCATAAAGGCGGTCTCAAGGTCAACATGTATAATCTGAGGTGCCCTCATGTGTCTATGGTGAATTAGCAAGAAAAAAAGAGTCTACATAAATAAACATTTGTTGATCAGGATACTATTGCTTTGCAAGTTGTGATTGGATTAGCGACCGGCGGCGTAGACGGCGCGGCGGCCGCTCACTAGCACTAATCGCCATACCGACCACATATTGACCTAGGTAGATACCCGGAGTTTTCTCTTCGAGCCAATAAAGAATTGCCAGAATGCCTTACAATTAAATTAAACGATATGGATCTATCCACTGCATCATCTTCCATGTTATAATAAAATTAATCGTTGAAGTGACAAATTGTTTGTAATTTGCTTTTAATTACATATCGTGCTTTTAATTAGCCCATTTAAATCTATGATCAAATATGATAATTTCAAGACCAGAATGAACTCAATACAGTTACTAAATAAATACAAGTTTCATCACAGAATACATATACTAGGAGTACGTTTCATGTAAGTACTTAATTGTTTCAGTAATCGTAACAAAGCCACCATTAGAATTGAATGTTAGGTTGTACTTGAAGATTCGGCTTCAATATCGGTTATATTTGAAGCGTAACTTTAGAATCTTACAAAAAAGGAAAGCGGTCTTCAATTTTAATGGATTCCAAAAACATCAAAATGTTGCGTGAGCTTGCCGTAGGCAGCAAGTAAAATATTACTTAATACATATCTTTAAAGATGATAATCTGTTTCTTTCGATTGTTTAATATTGTATTGTACAGTATCAGAAAAAAACATTTAAGTAATTTATAATAGTCGTTGACACGCTTCAGGCGTATGAAATAATAGACTTAATAAACCAAGTAAATTTTGAGTAACAGACAGAATCCATGAAATAGAATTCATGAAAACGTTTGCCGAACGAATTTGAACATTTCGATTATAGTTTAAACTTTGACTGCATGGAATTTTGAAAGTACAGAACCGCGATTGAGTGTCCCAGCGAGTGCACCTTGATTGTGCAACCACCGCCCGCACCGTTGGGATTGGATTGGGACTGCATATCTAAACCGCTCTAATCTGGCTGCGAAGTCAACTCCGGCTTAAGCATAGACCGAACCGAGCACGCGTGCCGACTGCAGCCGCTCCCCATTCTGATTCTATCTTATCAAATATATTATTCCCAAACTATGTCTATTGCAATAACTGTAGACGCTGTCTACGCTTTGTTTTGTGTAATTATTCCCGCTTGACAAGATTATTACTATGAACATTTTAATGGAGACATTAAAATTTTGTTTGATGCCCTATTATATGGCTATGATCCTGCTGAATTTATTGTTTATTTAATTATAGTTTGATTGAGCTATAGCAACCTTAAGAAAATATGTTGTTAGATTAGTAATAAAAGTCTGATGTCATTGTTTGCTTTATAACTAAGTAACTAGTAACTGGCGCTTTAGAAAGGAAACTGATTCATGGTTGTGGTTATACCAGAGTCAAGGGGGTCAACACCGGCAGGTTCAATGTCTTTTCGTTAATGCATTGTGTCGCTACATCACTTTTAAACAATACAACATAAATGGTAGGAAAACAGATAATGTGCTCCTAACTTAAGTGCTACGCTACCGTACGGGGTAGGAATGCACCGCACTGAGCTTATTGAAAAAACAAAGCCAAAGAATTTAAAGTAAACGCATGTTTTTAAATATTTATTTTGTCTAACATTCAAAATCTCGGCCTCGTTCACCTTTGCTGTCAGTCAGGTCATTATTTAGTATATTACGAACTTGCGAACCGGCTTCCAAATTACAAGATTAGCATGCTGATGATTTGGTTTAAATTCAAAAGTGGAGCTGTCGCGACGATATCTTGTAATTATTGCGACGATAACATTGCGTTGCGAATTATCCTCAAGCAAAAAGTCCGAATCAATCAGACTCGATTATAATTATTAAGATTTCAGATTTGTTGACTATAACTTAGGTATTTACACCCTTATTAACAAACATTACTATGAGTTCTCACAGTGGCCGCGGATGCACAGCGTAATACGGAAAACAGACGAACCAATCAGAGCTCTATTTCAACGCAGTGCGTTCGCGTAGGCAAGGGTCGTTTGAGTATTGTTCTTGAACTTAGAGCATTAAGAACGGGAGATGGCAAATACACGCTCCCCTTTCACCAAAGTACATGACCAATTTGATCGTGACAGTTTATAAAAACTAGTTGGTCTCGAACACCCGTCATTTTGTAAGAACACATGTCGCCGATCGAAGCTCCGCAAAAATGGTGAATTGTGCAGTGTTTTCGTGCAAAAGTCGATCTGAAAATTCAAATTTTACTAAGAACGGGATTTTCTATCACACGTAAGTATAATTTTATTACCAAACTATAATATAATTACGAAGAAAACGCACTTTGTTTGTGTAAGATAATGACGACATTGCGATAGCAAAACGATACCAAACACATGCCAAATACCATAATAAAAGTCTTAGTGCTGCGACAAAACGAATGCTTATGCTCTAAGAACGAATGAATGATCAAGTGAATGAGTTTTAACTATTATTTTGATGTGATCTGACCAGCATATACATTGTCAAAGATTATTTTTTATAATTAATATGTAATAGAGAGAGATTTCTTCGTTATCTTGATGGTATAACTGTTGTTGATGATTATCGGGAGTATAATATTATGTAAATGATAACTCTAGGCCATGTGCGACAGTTATTTTGCTCGACAAAGTGATTGATTAATAGATAGATCAGTGTACTTTAACGAGTCCTCACCATAAGGTAATCATGTTACTCGAACTAGTTTGTCAAATGATAATCAAGATGATGATGGTTGGATGTATGAACCACGGATCATTAGTCAAAAATTTGCCTCAGCTTTTACTCATTAAATAAAAGTAGAATCGATACATCGATTTTATGATATCGATACATCATATTCAAAACAAGAAAACAATTTTGAATTTTATTGCAGGTTTCAAAAGTTACGAAATGTATAAGCCAGTACTTTCTCTCGTCTCGCAACTGATACGCGCGCTTTGTATGGAGGTTAAGAAAACAGTGTTACATCTTCATGCAGATATAGCATGTACTAAGCAAGCCCTATAATAGTTTCATAATTTACCACGGTCTTAACTACCTACGTGGATATAATAGAGATAGTCTCAGTCAGATTTATGTTCAGTTTTCACTGGAGCCTTCATAGCTTTCAATCAGTATTACCAGTGTTGTTATGAATATTTATTTGTGGAGCATCTTTCTTGAATTTCTATTAAAAGGTCTCTTGAGAAAATTATTCATATTTTTTGTTACAAAATTCTTTAGCTTGATTTTTGTTCAATTTTGTAAATAAAATAAATAAATTCTTATCCTTGGGCGCGCGGGCCGCAGCCCGGGCACACATCTCGCCATACGTGGTGGGATTATTGTTTGTTAAACGCAAATACAAGACACTTGTCGCCCAGGAGTGCCGCCATCCACCTCGTGTTGACTCATGTTGATATGCATACCTCCCAATCTAATAGACCCTGCGCGTGCGCGTGCCTTAACCTTAAGCACCCGCTACCGCATCGTATCATCGTTAGGATAGGTTATGAGTCTTGTTTGTGTACATCACTTACAATAAGGTTTGTTTTCCTTTTGGCATTGTCACTATCTCTACTTATCCCAAAATTGCAAATTGTAGTTAGACTAGATTTAGCACGTCATGTTTGTGCCTTATCTAGTCCACGGTTATTTTAATAAAATCTCTACTTTTTCGAGAAATCCTTCCAAAAATCTGAACTCTGGACTAATCAATCTATAGTCGGAAACTGAAGTCAAAATTAAAACTTAACGACATATTGTGGAATAAATCCTGCGTCTTTATTTACTCGCCGCAAAATTTACGGGCTTTCACCCGGTGGTTGAGCCAGACTCGGACATGTTCCGCGTATGAACACAATTTATGGCCCTTAATTATAATTGCACGCTGCATACTGAATTGCTTTACCAACTGAACACGACTTTGCTTTTATAGATTTGAGAATGGGATAAGTTTATTCCCAATGAAACTCCACCAAAGTAATTGATTACAAATTCTGTTTATTTAATGTCCTTGATTTGATTATAAAACTGATTGGTACTTTAAACTACTGGTTCTATTTCCTACTTTTCACTTGATACCCCCATTTCAACCCCATTGCATTACTTTATTATAAGTACTCAGACCTAAATGTGAATGCTCAAGGCGAATCTTGAATGGTGTCGCGTGTGCGCTTACGCATGCCTTAGAATTTATTAATAACACCACGTAATAACAATTTTATTACACCACCTAGCAATATATTACGTAGGTTTAATTAACTATATAAAAATACATGTACATGATAGGTACTCGATTTTCCGCCGATCGTTTCCTTGACCGGTATGAAATCATCATCGTCGAGTTAATGAGTGTTTGCTCTCATATTGCCCTTCACTGATTGCGCTTCCCACGTCGTTATGCAACGTTAGGGCCCAGAGGCTTTAAGTAGCTTTCAGGAGTCAGTTGCGATACCCACTAATAATTAGCGTGAGTTTGTCTGGCCATTGATTATGATATCCAGCACTGGCGCTGCGCTTCGCCTGTTAACTAATGTCAGCCCACTAACGCCTTGATTTATGTCCGGCCGCTAAGTTCGTTCACATTCATGAAGTGCTCTAATAATTGCCCGTGGACTTGCAAGACGGTTGAAGTTGATGTCACATTAACAAGTTAATGGACTATGGTGATACGCCGCGAGGGAGTTAATTAGACATCAACCATAAATGCTCCAAATAACAGCTTGCACTACAGGACTAGATAGAATCCTGGAGGTGCAAATTGAAGGACTTGTCCATTTGGATCGACGTTAAAGCTGGTATTTTATTATTTATAAGATTATATTGTGAGGTTTTGCTTAAAAATGGTTGGGTTACTGCACAGTTTAGATTTTGTTTTCGTTATGACCCGTGTTATTTATTTTAGGGTTGATGTAATTGGTATAACGCTAACCATGATAAGTTTGCTTCACCCAGTTCAATCAGTTGGTACTATTTTTATTTTTGTTTTTTGAAAAAATATAATTAATATTGAGGTATTTTTTTCTTAATTTAATAAATTATTATTGTTACAATTTATTATTCTAGTTAAAGTTAGGAGCTAATTTATATTAGTTTAGTTTTTACCTATTTATCTTTTATTTTTTTGTTATGTGGTAGATTTATTGGTCTTCTAAATTAGAATGTAGCATTCCTTGTAGAGTTGTTTCGAGAAAGCCTTTTTTTACTTGTTCTTAAACATTTTACTTGCCTATTTAATACCACTATAGGTAGAGGTACTGTTATTTCAGTTTATCACGCACGTATGATTTTATTGTCGTTAAAAAAATATAGTTAAGTATAAGTTGGCTATAAATTTGTCTGCACGTGAGCAACTAAATGTCAATAGCAATCGGTAAATTAGTTGTGTCCTTAATAAAACCTGCACGTAGAGCTTTAATTTAAATTGTGATTGGGGCATAAAGTGACCTGACCTTCTAATGGTTTTTTTTTGTTTGTATTACTATACTTCGCATGATAATATTATAACATTATCGAAATTTGTTACGCATACCGAAACTAATTTCCATAATATTATTAGCACCTACCCACCGCTAACAACCATAAATGTTGACTCGTGAATTTATCGCGTATAGAGTTACAGGTATAGGTTTTCACAATTAATTGAACTATAAGCATTATGCCTTTCTGTAGATTTCTCACACACGACGAATCTAGTCTGGTTGTGAATTTATTGTATTCATTTATTTATTGTATTGTTATGAATGAGTCACTCGTGTCATATGATCATAAATTATTCAGAAATGTTCAAATATTTGTCTGCAAGCAAAGTACACGCTGTACAGTTAGATCTAAAAAATGGTTAACGACCTAATTAAATTTAATTGGCAGGATTTACTGTCCTGTAAAATACAAATTGAAGTTGTGATTACTGTACAAATTTATCTACATTTGCAATTTAAAAGTCACTTATTAAGAAAATATATGTCGTTGTAATTTCCATTTGCAAAACCTAATAAATAATCCCATATACCAATTCCAAGAGTGTCGTTTGTTTTAAATGGACTCTTGATTTCATACTCACCAATAACCAAATATTTGTTGATGGTGAACTGCAAATAGTGTATGCAACAAGCAAATAAATAGTTTATGTATGTGCTAGGCTAGCCAGTATTATTATTTTATGTAGTTGCTTATTTTCCTCTTTACTGAAAATTTCATCAGAGACGTTACGGATTGCGTATCGGGCTTCGTTTGATGAGGTTTGGCATGCATCCTCGCAGCTCGCAGTCCCGATCGGATGAGTTTATTGCGCCCTCGCGCTTTATTGCTGCTAGCTCTAGGCCTAATTACCGGCCTAGGTACCATTCTAGATTGATGCAATTTCCGTAGCAACTGACATAAACATTAATAAAATTCTATTTGAATATCTAATTGATGTTCAAATTTTGTAATATCACCGTGCATATTGGGTTGGAATGAAATAACTCCAATAATGAGGTCCTTGTCTAATTAGCCTGGTTTAGTACTAGCTCACAATAGTACAATACAACTCATAGATAGATTCATTTATACTTCGTAAGTTCCAGAAAACAATAACCATTATTCTATTTAGATAATAACTATTTAACGTTGAATATAATATTGTAAGTTGCTCAGTTTAGTTAACAAATAGAAGAGAAGATGTTTTATCTATTGTCATGTAAATTCGCAAGAATGCCTTCTAAAATATTATAATCAAAATATATGATACTGTGATAAGCTGATAAAACATCGGGCTGCTGTACCTACCGCGTAGGGATGCTCCAGCGATGTGTAGACACTCAAACTTAATCGTGGCCTTGTTACTGACACCGTCACTGAATTTTCACAAAGGGTCATTTCACACTGAGGTCGAACTAGAAACACGCGTGTCGCACGCGGTGGGCGCCCACTTAGTGCGTAGGACAGATGCGTCCGCCGCTGCAGCATCCGCGACGGGTCTGCGACGTCTGCGTCTGCGCTGCGTGTGCGGCGCGTCGCCGCCGCCGCCGCCGGCCACGCCCCGTGCGTATGCGCACCTCCCCGCGCACTACTCCTCTGAAGCCTTTCGCTTCATATTTTCAGCAATTTTCCACGCTTACATACTTGCGATTTCACTGTTCACACTTACTCGTCAAAGGCTAACTGCATTGTTATGAGCTTTCGTTCGGCAAAGCAGGTAGAAACTTGATCAGCTGTTTATACATATCTACTTTCACTGATGGTGTGCTTATAATTGGTTAGCTTTGTGTCAAAGTTAGTTATCCCCTAATTAAAGCAAATAAACTACGTTGAATGTTAATTGAATAGAATTGCGTGAGAAAGTTAGTCGTCTAACTAATTGTATATTGAATGCTAGGTACTAAATGAACCTCTCGATTGATTATAATTAAGAAATAATAAATTCTTTAGAAATATAAATATAAATATTTGACAACATCACATACATTGCTTGCGATTCCAAAGTAAGTAGCTAAAGCACTTGTGTTATGGAAATGAGAGACAACGGTGGTATCACTAACACCCAGACCTGAGCCAATATAGAAAGTTCGTTTTTCTAAATTGACCCAACCGGGGATCGAACCCGGGACCTCTGAGATGGCGACACCTTGAAAACCGGTGTACAAAGCCACTCGACCACGGAGGTCGTTTTATGACTGTGAGGTTCTTTTTTCGGTGCAAGAAATATCATCCTACTGAATATTAATTTAATCGTCGAAGACACTTGTCTTGTCTGCCGTTCGTCTCAATAGAATAATTTATAGTCTCTGGTATTATAACATCATTTTTTCAATATTTGTTCTGTTTTTGGTTATTAGTTCACGTTATCAGTGAAATTAAGTAATTCATGTTTTAAAATTTTGCGTCAAGCAAGATGTAATTTTCCAAAGTGGCATTGTATTCCTAATCCAAAATTAGACAATCGCCAGTTAAGATAGACATGTCCAAGGCCTTTGATAAGGTCTGGATGGTAACTTTAACAGTAAGCTACTCTCATTTGGAATCCCCGAGGGTCATTACATTTAGAATTTTAGATCTCTGATTTCCTTAGAGAAAATCAGAACGATAGATCCGTGTCCTGTTAGATAGGTAAATCCAATCAGTTGACCTTAAGACCGACTATCCTCGACGACCGTTGCTGAATAGCTTGTCTATCCGTATTTTACATAATACGCTTCGGAGAAAGTGATTACTGATTTCACATGACAATTGTTGTTTTTTGCCTATTGGTTATATTATATTATGTCAATTAACCGATCACAATTTTCGATTAGCTTGGGAGCAGCGTGACCGCTTGTGCAGTGCAGGCAACATGTGCTCTGACAGGTTTTGTAGGTTTTGCGCTGCATTGAGGCTCGTTGGAGGGACATTCGCGGGTGGTCAAATGACTTATGTAGCTTATATAGCGGCTACACCAATGATATTTCGCGTATCATACGCCAATACCTGTCTGAAGTATTTCTTAATAAACACAGGCTATCGTTTAAATAAATAAGTGTCAAACTATTACACCGTAATGCATTGCACTGCAAACACGTCACCTTTAATCCCGAGGCTCATAATCATTAATCTTATTAAGCAATGCACTGCTCTATAATTAGAAATGTACCATTTATTTAGTAAGATGTACTTTGCATTGCACCTATGTCGTATGAATGACGTCAAAAGTTGTTGTTGTTTGATTTAAATTGGCTTGAACCGTTGCCCCCTGTAGACAGTTAAGCTTGAGCAGCGAGATGGGGCATGGTAACACAAATTTATGGGCAAGTCTCAGTCTCGTCCCCTGTCAAATATTTGCGTAGAGCACGGCGTACGAGTATAATAAATCAATTTATATCGAGGCTCGTAGTTAACTAGCGGTCATCGCCTCGCACTTGTTACTCATTGGTGTACGTATCGCGATTTTCTTCAATGGCAAGGCGCGAGCATTCCGTAGATTTATAAGTCACGCTCCAGAAAGCTCGTGCAGTAAGCTCTACTATCGTGAGAGTTAACTTCGATAGCGATCTGCTTTCCGTCTGTATGATGAACAAATTGACTATTGAGAACTGCAGTTCTTATAAATGACCACAGGTTCAAAAATATTGTTTATGTTAGTTATGTACAGTCAGCGTCAAATTGATATAAGCGTCTAGAGTAGTCAAAATCATCTGAAAAACATAAAATCAATTTGATCTACGCAGTTCGAATCATCATATTGTTGTAAGCACGCAAGGCAATACTAATAATTAAGCAATTTATTTTTACTGATGTTTACCGTAGGTACCTTTTTCCATGAATACTGAATATGCTACACAATATTTGCAATCTGAGGTATTTATTGGATTGACGTGAATCGATAAACCCTTATATAACTTGGCACTGGGAACTTTATGAGCCATTTCAATAGAATTGCGGTCTATCGACTGACGACGACGATGGACGGACCGGACGGTCGGATATTTATATCGTTATATGCAAATTACTTTTATTAGCTACCTATCGTAGTATGTAATAATAATATATATATATATATATAATAATATAGATAGATGTACTTAATTTAAGGACTTGTATTTACTTTTTTCTTGTGGCTACAATTTATTTTACTTTGAATTAAAATTTTACGTCTGTCCGGGCTTTTTTGTCTCTCATATATCGTTATCCAATTTAAAACTGAGATTGGAGAATGTTCGAGTGGTAGTACCTATAGTTTTATTGATACAGTGTGAACACATTTTCATAGTTATGAAACCCAGCGAAATATTTTTTTATTCGTTTTGAAATGCATAAGTTATAAGGGTATTAAGGAAATTTTCCCTTCGTTCTCCTTAAACTATTTTCAACTACATCGATTGTACTTTTCGCCGCAGCTTATATTCCTATTAGAACCTTCTAGTAACTTCTAGTTTCGATAGTCAGTTTGCTCTACTTTTCGTTTCGTCTTTTTAATCGATTTCCGTCCTTTTTCATCATTTCTTGAGTATACAAGAAGTTTCTAAAGTTTTTGGGGAAAAATCGATAAAAAACAGAATTTTTTTTTGGTATTCATTTGACCCTTGTAACGTCAATAACGAAAATATCAAAATGTATGAAACAGCTTATTTCAGATTTGGCTCCAATGATAAAGTTGTTCATTTTGATGGTCCGAAGAAACGAGTTTCCCATTTTAGGTTCATTCATTAACACCCTGTATAGATAGGATTGGAAAAGTCACCAAACAAAAATCGTTCACATTCTCCATTGCAAGTTTTCGAACGTCATCAAATCACGGCGAAAATCAGCCCTTAGCCAAAGTTTTTAATGTGTAAAAAACGATGACGAATTTCACTGTAAAAATCTAAATTTTTTTTTTTTTATCTTTGACTAGCGAACCCAGAGGGCATAGACAAGTGGCAAATGCTTGACTTTTTGATTATTCGAATAGAATAGAAGTGCCATTATGTGTATCAAATTGAAATTTCAAAACGTCGTGATTGTCTATGGTGAGCGACAGCTTACGTGAGTTACATACAAATTTCTAATCTATTCGAATTGTAGAAAGCCATAGGGCCGTTGCCGATCGAAGAGCGAAATGTTACGTCAGCCCCTAATGAAACGAATAATGGAGAAAAAAAGTAACATTTTATCTTGTTTTGTTGTTTAGTATTACTTAATGCTCGTTGGTATTAATATTGTATCAATACGGAATCGTAATTGGAATTGACTGACAGGTTCTCATTCATTATGTTAATTAAAATGCTGAAGAAATGCTGTTAGTAAAAGTTATTCTGCAGAATTATTTGCTCACTGAATGCATCCAGGCATTGTGGTTGTGGTATTAATAATAATCAGAAAGTGCACTCTCTTTAGGAGCTTAATGTAGAGGCCATGTAAGTTTTATGACGCTGGCGATGGCAACAACTAAATAGTGCCAATAAGGTGGCCGAGGTGTTTCTCGTAAAGCTGTAACTATTAGCAATATAATATATTAGATAATAAAATTTGCTAAAGATGCCACTAAACAACAGCCTGTTTACTGAAAATCTAAGCGGAAAAACTTCAATATTGCGAAGTCTTTTCCGTCCGCTGCGTACCTAGGTAAATTGCGAAACTGCGGATACAACCATCTATGAAAAAGTGTTTGATCACTAATGTTTGCACTGTAAGCATGAATAATTTTATGTTATTCCACTTCAGGTCATGCCCGTTTGCAAGCAGCATTTTACATGTTAATTTAATGCGACAACCCCGCCTGTCGTCTGTCTGTGGGAATCGTTCACCGCAGGCGAAACCGAGTTATGCGTTTATACGAGTATGTGTCGAGACTACGCGATGTCTCGTCTAATTCATTTGATGATGTGAATGCCAACAGCTTGTCAATTAATACTGGATGAAATGCCTATAAAAAACTTAAAATAATACCTTAATATTATTCTCCAACCTACATATTATTATCTAGCCACTACCAACTAATATTCTTCCTTCCCTCAGAGAAAGAAATAATTATACAGGGTGTTTCATAATCACCCGTAAAATTGACTTTTTACATGACTGCCCAAAAAAGCAGAGAGAGAGATGTGTTCAGGGTTCATGTATGGTTTGTATGTTCATATAATTATGTTCTTTATATTCCACCATAACTTCTATACGCCTTAACGGATTTGGATGTATTGGGGTATCGTTAAAATCCTTACATCATCCCGAGTGACATTGGCTATATTTTTTTAGAAAAAAAAACAATATGGTGATTGCTACGACGTGAATAAACTTTTTTCTTCAATTATTACTATAGATAGAGCATCAAATGAAAGGCCTTGATAAGCACATTCCAAAACTATATAATTAGTAACTAAAATGTGTGAAATAAAAATAAATAAATTTATAAAAATATAAAAACGAGCTAAAAAGTTAAATAACAAGTGTCATTGCAGTCGGGAAATCTTTTTGATTAGAATTTTTTCTACAAAACGGTCCTCCGACTGCAATGACACTTGTTATTTAACCTTTTAGCTCGTTTTTGGCAGGGCAGTCATGTTTTTAATTTTTATTTATATGTATGGAAAACTATAAAGTGACAACCCTAGACGCAAATAAACTATTGTTTTCGATTATCAATCCCATTAACGGGCAAAAGCAAAGCACAATTTAGGTCTAGGGTTACCACTAATTAGTTTAACATGAAAAAAAAATTTTTTCAGAAAAATGTCAGTTTACTGGTTTTATAATAATTTTCCGGGGTGTATGCATGGTATCTAACTAATCTACTATATTCGGCTGAATGGGTTTTTGTAACACGTTGTATATACAAGGTGTTACAAAAGTACCCCTAATGCCGAATACGGTAGATAGGGACCATGAAACTGAACAACTTTTACTATGGGACCAACTCTGAAATCGCGAAAAAAAAATCAGCTGTTTCATACATTTTGATATTTTCGATTTTAATTTTTGTATGAAACAGCTGATTTTTTTTCGCGATTTCAGAGTTGGTCCCATAGTAAAAGTTGTTCAGTTTGATGGTCCCTATCTACCATATTTGGCATTAGGGGTACTTTTGTAACTCCTTGTATAGCAGATATAAGATGTTGTCAATAGCCGAAGGTTGGCATAGGTTTTATTAGAAAGAAAGTCGCATTAGGAACAAGCCTTATGTACTTTCCTCCCGTCATTTTGGAGTGAACTCACGCTTTAGAAGTCGTCAACCTAGCTATCTGATTTTATGATGAAGCAGTAAATTAGATGTTCTTCCTAGTAAAAGACGTTTCTGTGTAAAAGCTGCCGGTCTAGGTCATTTAAGTGCCGACTTAGGTTAGGACAGGTTATATTAATGAGTGATCTTTTGAAAATAGTGGACTTAAGACTATTAGATCCAAAGACAATAAAAGCGTAATGATTCCGCGCACTGAGATTTGCGACTGGCAATAATCATTATTTCTAATTACGTACTTATCTCGTAGAATTGCTGTTTGATTAGCGTGTAGTACTTTAGCTTTAGTAGTCGCTGTTCCGATTTGCTTTTTATGGAAATAAAAAACGAAAATATTTATAGCTGATAAAAAGTACGATTTCACTCAATGAAAATTTAAAACGTTTTCTTACGTGATTTTATTTATTTACATTGTCTCCCTTTTAATTTAATTTACAGAAACCCAATGCTTTCATTATGTGATACTATAAAATGTAATACAATTGATAACCGAATCATCAAAATAAATGTAATCCTAGTATTCGCATTATTGCAAATTTTGTGGGTCGAACCGGGATTTAGTGTAACGTACGTGACTGTTCAATAGGCCAAGAGCGACCAATCGACATGTGCACCGCTTGCAGCTTTGTCCCTCAAAGCTTATCTCGAAAGCGAAGCGTCACGGTTACGATTGTGTTTCCCCCATTCGGCTTGTTATTCGATATGCGGTGCAGTGTTTACAATTCCGTGTTATGAGGTTTAGTCTTACAGCACAGGACACGCCGCCGCCGGCTCTCTTCGGCCCGCTTTGTGGTCTGTTCGAGCGTGCCACCATCATCGGGTGTCGTGACCGCAAACAGCACCGACATGCAAACCTGTTTCTTGTATATAGCTGTGGCCATCGGGGTGTCGTCTATCAAGACAGTTTAACACATCCTGATCCTGAGGCATGCGAGCGCGACCACCTCGGCAATCCAAAAATAAACTCAATTCAGGCGATAGATTGCAGTAAAATGCTATAATGCGAAAAGTCTAGAGTTTGAGTCCAGTTAGGTATCTCAATGTTGGGTTAAACGGAATTGTTAATACAATTACTAACTACCTACTTCGGTTTTCTATTAATGAAACATAGGAACAATGTGATTAAATTGACAATAGACAGTGATCCGCTGCAACTTAACTCGAAAATGTAGGTATGGCAGAGGGTAAATTTTACAGATTAAAATATAAAATACGTCGTTTTGTACCGCAAGCGCTCTGAAGTTAGCCACTTCAGTTGTACATTGTTGTACCTATACCTTACTCATAATATTTGCACATCATAGTTTGCCATATCGGCATTCACGGAGCAGTTCATCCGCTGCTGCGATGTTCTTAGAATCGTGCTGCGAAAATGTTGTAGACGACACGACGCGGCCAAGACGGCTGCGTTCGCGCAATTCTGCCAGGTGTGGTGTGATCACGATCCCAACTTTAGAGTTCACACGCATGCACATTGCACTCGGCATACATAATTCATTTGCAAACATTCTCCAGACAACTATAAATATTTGTTTTGCGGTTAAGTGGGCTTTGCCACTAACACTATCGAACAATAGGTTGTCAGAATCGCAACTTAATGAAAAAAAAACTATAGTTTCACAAATCTAGATTTGGATTATGACGTACCTAAGTAATGCCATAATCAATAGATATTAACAAAAAATGACAATCGTGTTTCGATTGTAATGACGACTATGACGCGATAATGCCCAAATTAGTCCAAATGTCAGATAATCCCAACAAGAGTTACCAATACTCACTGTAAATAAATTACGCTTAGTCGCCGCGCCCCAGCCGCCGGCCCCAGGTACGTTTATCTTTCATCTGCTGTTTTGTTATCCAACCTCCTTTATTATAATATTCTTATCTGCACAGAATACATAATAGTACAAGCGTAGAAGTGGAAATAACTAACAAACACTAACTGTCCCTGACTCGTAGATTTTAAAATGAACTCTTATTATGGTATACTCGACCCGTTATCTCTGTAATAAAGGTAAGCAATTATTTAATGACATAACCTTTAACCACTGACGTATACGTCTGAGAGACGTACGCAGCGCACACACACTTATGGTTCTATAATATTTTTTTGCATGTGGCAGGGTCCATACATGTCAATTCCCATCGGCTTACCTTTTAGAACTCCCACCCCACCGATCCACTATGCAGATCATAATATTTTTGTAGAACGGCTTCCCGTTGCCATAATTTCACCCCTCGCTACTGCTAGATATGTAAATAACATAATGTTATGCTATATAATTTAATGAGAATCATGGGGGAACCATGCCATATCTACAGATATCCCATCTGTTTGCTATGTGCAATATCTGCTTGCTACACTGACGCTTGACGTTAAAAACAAAAAGTTTCCAAAATAAAGTGCCATTAGTTATTCATAAATGAAAAGAAAATTATAAGTTCTTGAGCCATTGTATAAAAGTTAAAATAAAAGGGAACAATATAAACATGATATAGCAAATAACTTCTGAACAGGAAATATTAAAAAAGAAGATACGTCTGTCAGACGTATGTACGTCAGTGTTAATGCAAGTAAATACACGTCAGTGGTTAAGGGTTAATTCTCCGATTACTCAGACAGTATCCATGAAACAACCAAACATCAGTTAATATGTTACTGCCTGATATGAGCGGAGTTCCGTGCTCCCCGCAGAGCTCCCACAGGCTGTCAGCCCTCAACTCGATAAGGCTGTATTCCCGGGTGGCAGGTGATAGTGGTGAGGCGACGTTCTTAAACTCTCACCATTGTTTAAGGTCAACGGGTCATCTCTGACCATTCATAAACGTTCAAGTGAAATGCTCTCGTGGTCGTATTGAAATTATTCAAAATGAACATGATAATGCATCTTTTCCCGCAGCGCGCGTTATGATTACGGCCGCCTACCTATTCGTACACATGCTCCAATGCAAGTTTCGGTATCAAGCAAGTTGCCCAACATAAACGTCAAGTGTTGCGGGCGTGGGTGAGATCCAGTAATATAATCTGCTAGCAGCTTTGTCCCTGATCATATCAACTATAGCTTAAAATTAAAATTTAGAACATGCACTTGAATTTTGTTTATCTCATCTCCTGAGGCGAAAATTAAGCTTTGCGAAAATTTACATAACCTTTAAAATGTATGTCACTCTATCTATCTATGAGGTACTTCGCGATGGTATCTGAGAAACAATTAACCTTAGCGTCTTTTATGTCGACGCCGAACAGTTAGGACGAGCTTGAAATTAGCATATTGACTCGCAATGAGTGAAAAGGCGGAGGACGTCCATGTCCTGTAATAATGCTGCAGTGCACTTGACATGCATGTTAATTTTGGTTCCTAGCTATGGATAAAACACAACCTACCTATTTTAAGGCGTTGAACATACCGATTTCTGATTAGGTGATAATTTGTACTTCGTATTTTTTATATTCCTTATTATTTCGCTTGATTTTGTAGATATAAACAGCATTGTTGACGTGTGTGGTCTTTACGTCGTCTTACTGCAATTTACATTTGCTGTTAAAAATACTACATACTTGATTATGCCACAATAATAAAATTCGATACTACTGTTACTCGAACTAACATTAAAATTACCGCTTAACTTTAAATTAAGTGTTGTCACGAAAGTTGTAAGATTTATATTTGTGGCTATTCAGGTTGTGAATACATTCAAAGATCCACACGTGGTGACGGCGCTGCGCGTGCGTTAGTCGATAGAATCGTGTATGCATGAGAGATACACGCATTGATACTCGTCCGCTGTAAATCAATCTTGCGGGAGAACCTTATCTTCGATCAGCAGCGCCCACTCCGCCTCGAAGAAAGAGCTTTCGTCAACGACTCGTCGTTACGTGTCGCTGACATTCATTGAAACACTGCTGTTAACTGCTTATCGATATTAAACCGAACTCTTATCTTTTGACTTCCTAATTGTAGGCATGTTGTCACATATCGTGGTATTTATATTGCCAGCGGCTGTTCGGAACATGTTACACGTATTTTATCGAGTCCCTAATGAACCGCATTCATTGTCTCGCAACGTGAGATAACTGTTCATTCGTTTTAATGCTTTATGTTGCATATTATTGAAATGGTATTCGCTTTCTTTACTTTTGTTATAATATTCACAATCGCTCGTTAAAAGCGACTCCCACTCGGCATATTCAGGCGATAATGATCTCCGATGAAGCGTGCGTAGGTCGTGTTTATTGGTTATTGATGTTAGACTGAGGTTCGTTCGCCGTAGACAATGTTAGGTACATACAATATGGTGGAATACTGTTTGCAGCCTTGGCCATCCATCAACATTGTAGATTAGTGCTGTAGAACTGTACACAGTAAGTACAGATAGTGCGTAATCACGCGCGAGCCAAGGATAATAGCATAAGGTGTGGTGCTGAAAGTAAAATCCTAACTAGGTAACGAGCCGCCGACAATTCACAAAGTTGAAACTTATAAGTAGCATAAGTAATTGTCTGAAGTTACGTAATTATTTTAGTTCATTGTGTCGCTCTTTTTAAATAACAAAGTCTCTTATGCAAACGTAGTTGTATTGTAGGTAGATAGGTATGCTATTTCGTTTTGCTAAATCATGTCTGAGCTCTGAATCCAGTCACGGGTGATACAGCTGTACTCTGTCTGAGGTCTTAACCTTGATCAATGTTTTTTTGTTGCAAAATATATTTATTGTCTTTAACCTAGTTCCGATAATCTAAAAAATGAGAATAAAACTTTTTATTTCTTATCTTATCTAAAAAAAAACGTTTTTTTATAAATTCTCTATAAGAAAAGTAAGACCACCGTGCCACAGGCGGTGGCTCTGTGTTGTGTAGCACTTGCATCTCATATTACACAAGGGCTGCCTGCATAGTCAATCTTACACAAAACAAGAAGTTGAAACAGCACAATATCATGCACAAGTCGTGACCGCGAGGTAAAGTGGTGAACTGGCCTGAAAGGCTTTCGTGGACTGTTCAACATGCTGTTTAGTGAAATCATAAACAGCAATCAATAGCAAAATAGCCTAGTGATTTCAGAATCCTTGTATTGTACCAAATCTTTAAAAACCAACACAGTCGGCAGACTTGTAGATGCATCATATTGGTCATCTTTTCACTGACAAGAATACGTTCAACAGATTTGTTTGAAAGTATGTAATGGCTGGAATACATTTATCTTAGATATTAGTAGAGGTACATTGCCTGGCATGTTCGTTGATATGAAAAGAACGCCAAAAACAGCAGGCAATGTTCATCTACTCTCTACTAACAGTTAAGATAATGTAAACCAGCCCTAAGATAAATTCGGCAGCAGCAGCAGCTCCTTTAGCAAACGTCCATAGGCTATGGGTAATTTAAAACCTTTTTATTGGTTAGACTGTATCTTGCTTTGTATCGCGAGCGCGAGAGGTGTAAAAAAAATTACCCACATTATGGCCCATGTCCACGGGTCCGTTGAAAGGTAGCGGGTTCAAGTAACTATGGTGGGAGTTTCTCCTATGAAATGGTAGACAGCCCTAATCGCAACAACCACTTGAGACGAGAGCCGCGCGCACGATATCATTACGCTTCCGTATTCCACCGATGCTACATAAACAGCGGGGTACAACAACGGTCGGTAGGTACGCTCGGCCACACATGTTGCCGAGAAACATTCCCTCGCAGAACAAAATTATGCTCCTAAAAGTCTCTGAAAGACATAGGTAGGTATAGTACATCTGATTTTATTGATTTACCTTATCCCAAGTTGTTGTTTATACACAATGGTAGAATTTAGAATAAACAAAATTGCGTAACGAAACGAGAAATGAAATCATAAACAATTGTTTTTTGAAGAAACTTCCCTTCCTCTGTCAAGTCGTTCGAAGTAGAACAAATTCTCTTCCTGCTTGCATGTATCTTCATTTTATTGACCCTGCAGCACTAATTTAGGTTAGACATAATATTTATAGAGCAGATTAAATCGATACTATCGGTTTCTCCATTAAAAGTCGAAATTCAAAATTACATATTAAACAATCAAGATTTCTAATAGTGGTAGGTACTACGATAGGGCAGCAGGAGACTAGAAAATATTGTTAAGTAAAAGCACAGAATACATATAAAAGTACAAATCTGGATGGCATTTATGTCATTGGGTCAAAACTGTTAGTACTTAGTTTGGGTTCGTCTTCGGGGTCCAGAAAAAAGGGGTTAGCGCTTTCCGACGAAACTCTCCTCGCATGGGACTCGGGAGAGGCCTACTTCTTGATATTGTTATTATAATGTTGATGGATGTCATTTAAATCTAGGATTAGCAATAATTATTGAAGGGAACATGAATTCAATGAAACTGCTGGCATTAAATTGCGTCAAAAAACACGTAGGTAGATGAAATCGCGGGAAACAGCTTTTATAACAAAATTGAATGTATTGATTGAATGTCAATGCATCCCTTATCTCTTCCCCTAACTTTCTAAATCATTGTTAAGTAAACAGACTCAATTAGATGAAATATGATGAGTCAACAAAGAGGGTTACGTACCCGTAACAATTTTCGATTGTTTATCGACTCGAAAGAAACTGTAAGTGGCACATCTTCATTTATAGCATTAGCATAAGTATAGTGAAACATGAAAACCTTCAAACAATACCTATGTTTAAATGTTGGCAACAATGTCAATACAAAAATTATGCAATGGTATTTGTTATTGATTGTTTTTGTCTTTGGGTTTTAACTTGGGCTGAATCTGAAGAACAAAATGTAAAAAACCGGCAAGTGCAAGACGGACTCGCGCACGAAAGTTCCCGTATATATAAAAACGAGCAAAAAAATTAAGTTTGTTGTATGGGAGCCCCCTTAAATATTTATTTTATTCTGTTTTTAGTTGTTACTTGTTGTTATAGCGGCAACAGAAATACATAATCTGTGAAAATTTCAACTGCCTAACTATCACGGTTCATGAGATACAGCGGTCTGGTGACAGACGGACAGCGGAGTCATAGTAATAGCGTCCCGGTTTACTCTTTGTGTACTGAACCCTAAAAAACTAAATTGATTCACATTTACTGGTTAAGATTGTGAGTATCAAGTGTTATGTGGTCCAAATCATAATAAATTCACTAAATTTTTCCAATTTCTTCCAATTACAAATAGGAACATTAAGAAGAAACTGAATAAATATTGTTTGAATACGTTTTCAATAAGTAGGTACACTTAAATGACGAGCCTTTATGGGTGAAGCGGGTTCAACTTAGGGTGACGAAGTCAAACGATTTATGCCCGTACATCTGGCCACTAATTCGGATTTACGTGCGTGTGCGCAACGCGTGCCGGTGGTGGCGCGCGCGCGCGCGGCTGACCCCGGATTAGCTCAACCGATGTACCATTGATTCCGTGAAATCTGACGACAATTGCTCGTGATATATGACACCGCCATTTGTTTGCAGCACTGGCCTCTTATCTGACTATCAGATTACACAATCTAAAGTTAGATTTTTACCACAGGCTTGTAATTTCTCAGATGAAATATTTAAAGTATCCTATGTTTTACTCCAGGTTATAAACCATGTGTGTGCCTTTCATCCAAATCCGTAGTAACAGACATACAAACTTTCACATTTTATAATATTAGTAGGATTTCAGATACCTTTTACGTATTGGAAAACTTTTGAGTTTATAAAGCGCTACTTGTCAATTTACCAGACGATTAGAAGATGATGATAGTTTCAAATTTTCTTTTTCTTTCTTTACAGGCTGAACTCGTAGACATGCGAGCGGAACTGGTGCAAGCTAGAGCGGCTTCAGTTGGTAAGCATCTGAAGCTATCGATTGCAAGTAATTTATTATTAACCGAATCATTATAAAGGGATTTGAAATTTTAAGCTTCGTCGAGGGCCTTTAAGTACTTTAGTTACCGGTCAATTTGTATAATGAAACTATTTTTACTTCTTGGTTATACCTTTATCAATAAATAACATTTCATTGCACATCTCCTGAGTAGTAAATAATGGTCTTAAATGTTGAGCAGTAATTTTTTAACCTAATTGACAGTTGACCAGATCAGTTGGGTGTGTATAGCGATCTGAATCTCTTCCATTCACTCCCTGGATGGCCATCATCAGATCACAGCCAGGTCAATCCTTGGCGGAGAACCATGGTTTCAAAGCTACCTCGTTTGTATGAAAATCGACTGGTGTCTTTAATTATCTTGCTAACACTATATATTAGTCTTAATTATATATACTGTGGTATTGTTCTGTAAGGCGGGTGCCAAGACGGCGGCGACGGGGCTGGCAATGTACCGGAGGCGGCGCGGGCGCGGGCCGAGGCGGCGCAGCTTGCTCGGGAGAATGCGGCCCTGCGAGAGACTGTGCTTGCGCTGCACTCGGAACTCTTTGGCGCTAGGTATAAATCCTTCAGCACTCTTAAGCCTTCAACATCCTCCCCTTTTCTATGATCCATCCTCTACCCTCTACGCACGACCCAGTCAGTACCCAGCAAATACAAAATAGCATGTCTGGTGGGTGGCCACGCCCACCCATATAGACCCAACCAGATGAACTTGGCCTTTAATTTATACTATTCACCAAAAAACTTAAAATACTTTTAGATACCTACGGTTAGTCCAATCACCAGCACATCAAGTTATACAAAAGTGTCAAAAACTTCGAATTAATTTTGAACCTTAAATGGTTTTCTTTAATTAAAGTAAAGATGGCAGCCCTATCTCAGCATGCTGTTTACTGTATATTTGAATTTTACAATTTGTGAGGCACGGTTTGTGATTTATGATACATAATGATTCCTTGTTATGTATGAGGCATTTTAAGACTTAGCGGAATGCTGAGTTTCAAAATAATTTTAAAACTATCGAGCCAGATGTTTATGCGGTTCATGAATACACATACGCATATCCTTCACCATGTTGTTGAAATAAGAATGGCTGTTTACAGGTTAGCCACAAAGTACTTGGACAAAGAACTAGCGGGTAGAATACAGCAGTTGCAGCTGTTGGGGCGTGACATGCGCGCGGAGGTTAGAGACTCGCTATGGGCGCAGGTGAGAATATGCTACATTTTTATCGGTACAATGGTCGGTTGTCGTTTATATATCTAATCATAATCATAGCTTTCGGCATCTTCAGCCCTAAATGAGAAATGCGCAGAAGTAATTTTTAGGTCTCTAGACTACGATGCAAAAAGCTATTCTCACTTCACTCTTTCGTCCAGCGCTCAAGTTCAAATTAATAATAACAAAATTTAGAACAGGCATTAACGCATTAGAGCAAATTGCTACTTAAAATAGGCCAAAATCGCATTCGGGATTAACTTCAGCACCGCGCAATCACGTAGTCGGAACGAAACTCCCGCCCGTGTGCCTCGGAACGTCATTCGACGTAGTAGTCTCCGACAGTCGGGTTGTGTGCGCAGGTGGAGGCGGAGATCCTCCTCCAGCGGCACAAGACTTTGGTCCGCGTGTGCCGCGGCGCGTCCCCGCGGCCCGCCGCGCCGCCCCCCGGCCGCGCCGCGCCCGCGCCGGCGCCGCGCCGCGCCCGTGCGCGCACCGTGCGCGTGCGCCGCTCCCCGCACCTCGGGCTCGGCATCTCTGTCACGGTACGCATACAACTATGTAAAAAAAGGTACTGGCGCAAACACCGGAACCGCTTAAAAAAAGGAGATAGATAGACAAGGTAAACAGGGGTAACCTGGTAAGTCCCTATTTGATTTGGTAAGCGCATTGGAAACTTTCAAACATTTTCAATTTTCAAAAAGATTACCACAATGAAAGACTGACACTATCGATAGGGAAACCCTTTCTTTTGGGTAACCATTAAATCGGCTCACCCTTACAATTGACTTCTCAAAAAAACCGGACAACGGGAAGTACCCTATAAATTATGATTCCCTTGAGAGTGTCGAAATATGCGTTTTTTGCGGCATAAACGACCGTATCTTTTTTTACATTAACTTAGAGGTTTGATTTGTCGATACCTCGACTCCTTTACGCGTCAACTCGATACCATTACGCGTTCCCGAGATAAAGGGTCTTGACAGACAGACAGACGGACAACAAACTGATCTTATAATTGTTCCGTTTTTTCCTTTTGAGTTACGGAACCCTAAAAAGAGGTTTTCCGGTCCTTTCGCAGCCAATGTGTCGATTTACGCTGACCCCTGCCTTTCAGTAGTCCGATGTATTGTTCTATTAGGTGTAGATTAAAATAGAAACTTCTGATTCTGACCACTCTTGAAATCTCCATATAGGTTGCCGAGAGGACAAGTATTGAAGCCTAACACGAGTGTATATGATATCGTTGACAGGGCGGACGAGAGCACGGGGTACCCATTCTAATATCAGCCCTCGAGGCGGGGGGCCCCGCCGCACTCACCGGCGAGCTGTACGTCGGAGACGCGATATTAGCCATTAATGACGTCGATCTCACACAGGTAAACCAATAAATTCCTTTGAAAATTTATCTTTATATCCCACAACAGCGTTTTACTAAGTAGACAGCCTAGATTTGACTTGACTGCACCATACAAAATAAATTGTAAACAGAGATGTTTAAACTAACTGGTCGCGATTTTTCTCTTTATTGCTACGCGTTCGATTCTTATCATATTCATTCAAATCTAATGTAAACTTGATACTATCTCAAGGTTCAGTTTTGGGGTCCAAATTGTCTAGAAAGGAATACATATTTTTTGTTTACTTTAACAGGCGTGCCATAAAGAAGCTGTACAGGCACTGCAGAGCGTAAAAGGCGACTGTGCGTTGTGTGTGCAATTTATAGCGACAGACGACGATGATCGTTTGTCGGAAGATAATTATAGGTAAGAGAGAACTATCAAGTGATTTAGTGTGTGTAGTTTGTGTACCACGTATAGCCGCATGCAACGAATATCTACTTCCTTAGCTACCTTAGGAGCATGACGCATTATTATCATTTAGTTAGTTATACATAAATTGCTTCTTGGTTCAGGCATCTTTCTTAGCCTCATACTGTGGTGTCCCAGATATAAAGAGACAAATTAAATTATTATTTTATGTACAAAAACGCTTTGCTGAGTATACAGAAAAGTTCTTTATTTTCGCCATATATATCCGAAACAATCATAAAATGTAGGCAATATCGTAAAACGAAAACATCTCAAAATTATTTTTTTAGTCCTGCACCCCCTTTGCTACACCCTTACCCCTCTTTTGGTTAATCTTATCGATCTATGTTTGAATGATGTCAATGTTTTTTCATTCAACAATTTGGTTGTCATGACGGATGACAAATTGTCACGTTTATTAAATAGGGCCCAGCTGTGGGTGTCGTGCGGCTAGCATGATGATGATAATGGAATGTTTTTATTTGTGTTACAAACTAGCCCCCGCCCGCGACTTCGTCCGCGTGGACAAGAAAAATCTTCAGTACAAACGACGACGTCGACCAGTTTAAATGATCTCCTTAGTGTGTGAAAGCTAATACAGAGAGTTCAAGCTCTTTCCCTGGTTCTACCCACCCGAATTAGAAGAAACATAGCTTAAATTTTAAGTTGGACCCCAAGCTACCAAACTGTAAAAATCACATGAAATTCCGTTCAGCGGTTTTTGCCTGATTCGCGCACAAACATTTAGTATTTACAGTATTATTACATATATAGATAACTTGTCAGGTTCCCTCTTTATCCTGAAGACGGGGAAGTATTTGGAGTAGAACCGGACGGGTCCGGCGCTACACCAACGGCACCTAGAACTCCTGACTACAACCACAGGTATATTTACATTAAGTATTTTAGAATGTTACATTACAAAACCGGCCAAGTGCAGTACGCACGAAGGGTTCCGTACCATTGCCTATAAAAACGGCAAACAAAAAACGTATTTGTTGTATGGGAGCCACCCTTAAATATTTTATTTATTTTTATTTAATTATTTATTTTTAAAGTGAATTTATAACTAAATATTCTGTGAATATTTTAAGCGTCTACCTGTTGTCGTTATCAATATTGAGCAAAAACGAGCAAAGAAATCACGTTTGTTGTATTGGAGCCCCCTTAAATATTTATACTAACACGGTTCATGAGATACAGCCTGGTGACAGACGGACAGCGGAGTTTTAGTAATAGGGTTCCCGTTTTACCCTTTGGGTACGGAACCCTAAAAAGGGTGACAAATAAAAACAAAATGGTCATTTTGGTATACACCGTCATTTTGAAGCTGTTTTATTCCCCTTACAAACAACATTGGTACAATACTCCCTGTTGTACCAATGAAACAGAACATTTTTGCTAAAGAATCATGGGTCGAAAAATGACAAAATAATTTGGTCCTGCCATACAAACTCGACAGCTAAAACATTGCTCGTAGTATGGGACAGTATTTTTTTTGTCTTTTTTAGACTCTTGTCTCTTTGGCAAAAATGTTTAGTTTCATTGGTAGAATACTCCCTTAAGTGTTAGTTCAGACAGAACGGAAAAATGCCCGAGCAATTTCCTGGCTTCATTGAAAATAGGACCGTATTACTAAAATCTAAAGCAGGAAATTGAATGAACATCGATGCGAGACCACTGTTACGGTTTATTGTAATACGGTCCTATTTTCAAGAAGCCAGAAAATTGCTCGGGCATTTTTCCATTCTGTCTGAATTGACCCTAAGAGTATTAAAACGACTACGAAATGACGGTGTATAAGATCAAATCAGGCTAATTTTAAAATTTTATGCACAGTAAGGCATCTGGAAAGAAAAGACCGGTGTATTTGTGTGAGTGTAGGTTAGGCACAAAGTATGAAATTGTTAGGACCTTGCATGCTTCACTTCTTTATAGTGTGATATTACGTCCGTCTATTTTTCAGGTCCGTGCAGTAAGGTAAGAGCTAGGCCTCCCAAATGTTTACTGTTAAGATGATATTTCTGCAAATAACAACAGTTGCCTAGTAACTGGTTCATAGTAATCTTATCTGCTGAGGCTATCCTCATTCCGATAGAACCTATGTTCTATCGGAAATTCTCAGCTTTCATAGATGCTGATATGGAAATAATAGCAATGTGTTACATTTAAGAAATATTGTATGAAGTTATTATAAATCTTAGTATTATGTCCGGAGTGCCCCTATGTCTATGTGAATGTCCCTTTTGAATGTATGGAATATAAATGTTTTGAAGTTTAAATAAAATGGTTTGGTTATATTCGTAGAGAGGATTCAGAAGTGGAGTGCGGTAGCGAGTGCGGTTCAATAGGGGGCGTGGTCGTGGGGGGAGGGGGCGTGGTCTTGGGGGGAGGGGGCGTGGTCTTGGGGGGCGGGGGGTACCCCGACTACAACGCGCTCAACAACAACCTCGCCATCCTCGACATGGACGATGACAACATCAAGATCGAGGCGCGACTAGAGGTACCACGTACACAATGGATGCAAAAAATAAGGTTCAGCAATAACTTCCACACAAAAGATAGTAAAATATGCTGAGCATACATATTAAAAACATTTGACAATATCTGACACTACAGTTCGTGCCAAATAAACTTTATAAGCTGTTTCATACATTTTGATATTTTCGTTATTATTTTTTGTATAAAACAGCTGACTTTTTTTATGATTTCAGACTCGGTCCCATATTAAAAGTTGTTCATTTTGATGGTCCCTATCTGACATAATCGACTTTAGGGGTTTTTTTTGTAACACGTTGTATATGCAATGACCGTTTTTGCAAGTTAATTTGGCACGGATTATAGTGTCAGTGCAGTGGTGGTACTGAGGTGGTAATGTGGTCCGGGCAGGGGTGCGGCGGGCGGGGGCGGGGGCGGGGGGGCGCGGGCACGTCCGACGAGTCGCACTCCACGCCCGTGCACGCGCGCCGCCACAACGCCAAGAAGAAGCGGAAGCCGCAGGTAACGGGACCTAACATGTATGTACACACACACGCACACGCACGTACACACACTATACAGTCTACAATCTTATACAAGGTGTTACAAAAATACCCCTAATGCCGAATATGGTGTACAGGGACCATCAAACTGATCAACTTTTACTATGGGACCAAATATGAAATCGCGAAAAAAGAATCAGCTGTTTCATACAAAAATTAAAATCGAAAATATCAAAATGTATGAAACAGCTGATTTTTTTTTCGCCATTTCAGAGTTGGTCCCATAGTAAAAGTTGATCAGTTTGATGGTCCCTATATACCATATTCGGCATTAGGGGTATTTTTGCAACACCTATATGTTTCTAAGATTCGGCTTCAAGCGGATATAAAATAATCTGTAACTCATTGCGATTAGCTCTAAGCAGCGGAGATGCAATGCGAATGCGTGTTCGGTCGAGTACAGGTACAGTTTAGGTTAAAAAATCAATACATTCGTGTATGTTTTGACGGCAGGACTGGCGCACGAAAGGCGCTTACCGGCCTGTGGAGGACGCGCCCTCCTCCGACGACCCGCCCGAGCCCGAGCCCGAACCCGCGCCCGCGACCGACAGCGGTAACTATGCATATTCACTATCAGGCTATACAGTGTTATTTGTAAAACACCAACAACCTTGCAGGTGTAGATTACTAACATCATAAACAACATTTGTTATACAACTTTTCCGATAACACAAAAAAATCGACTTTCCGTACTAATGGCCGAACAGCTAATCGAGTTTTGTATAAAAATGTCATTATTTTGTCTGTTTTCGGAATACTCGTAGAACAAATATTGTTTATGATGTTAGTAATCTACACCTGAGAGTATGTTGGTGTTTAACAAATAACCCTGTATATTCACATCTATCCCTATACACATAGAAGCGAGTTTTATCCCCCAGATAGTCTCCCCATCAGAAGAAATCTTAGCTTTCGAAAGATATATTGCTTTAGTTTCGACGTTTAAAAAAACTATAGTTAATGAAAATTTTAAACGATCGTGATAAAAACTTTGTCGATTACATACGTCTTTCTACAGTGAAACGATAGCGAAGATTTGCAAATGTTACGATTCGATGTAGGAAGAAATTAACGGTCATGCATAAAAGTATTTCGTCAGTGTGTCGCCTTGTAAATCACAAAACAACACAATTCCCAATGAGAGAGACTGATGAAGTGTCTATCAAAAGATATAACATAGATTGATTCATGCCTCCTCATCGTAATGTACAAAGTAATGGCATTTTAAAATCTCCAATGCACGTGAATTCGTCTGTCTTTTTTATGTAAATAGAATTTTCTTCATCACGTTATGTAGATAGGGAGGGAAACATATGGTTAGTATTTTTTAAATCAAGCTTCGATTCTGCTTCATTTGGAATTAAACTTAAGTTTAGCCACGTGTTTCGATAATGTATAGCGGTGGAGTCCCCATTAATATCGAGGCCGGCGCCGGCGCAGCCGTCCCCGCCCGAGCCCGCACCGCTAGAGCCCGCGCCCGCGACCGCGCCCGCGCACGCTCCCGCGTCTGCGCTCACCGTCAACGGCGACGCCAAGCCGCTGCGGAGGGAGAGCAAAGGGTTCAGGTATGACGCTGCTCAACTAAAATAGGTCTTATTGTGCGTGCTTTAGGTTGAATTCATACAACTAATTATACAAAACAAACATTTGCATTTTGGTATTGTATTATTTGGTGGAATAAAAGAGAATGAGCACTTAGTATTAGAAAAACACCCAGACCGAACAGAAACAAATTTTATGTCAACTGGTAGATATTAACCCCTAATAATTGGACGGGCGCGCATCGTCCCGCCGCGAACTACCTACATAGACGCGGATTTTTTTATCCACAATGAAATAGTGCTTGGCCTTCGCCTCACCTGATGTTAAGATAAGTCTAGAGTTCTATTAAATTAAATAAAAACCCCAAATACTAACCCAATTCAAAATAAATGTCAATTATTTTTTTTCATACAAAACTATATTTCGCATTATTTTTTTATTCGGATTGGTATTTTGGATTCTTTATTTAAATAAACCCTAGACAAATACTGTCTTAATTCGAATAATATCACAAGAAGAGTTAATTGCTCAAATTGCAAATGATTTTAGTATCACGTTTGTATTAGGAAGTTCACTGTTCGCCGGCCCCTTAATACCGTGGTCTGGTCATCAGGATAGGGTCGGCGCGGCGCGTGACGTGCGTGCCGGCCGCCAACGGCGAGGCGGAGCGCGGCAAGTTCCCGCGCCTGCTGGCCGGCGACGGGGACCCGGACTTCGGCACGCCCGTCTGAACTCCACCACACGATACTCTACGGCAATACACCTACACGACGCATACATACTGATCATCTATCTACCTTGCTGAAAGTACGAGGTCGTCGCTTTATGAACAATATTTATGTTGTTCTATCTCACGAAGTCGGTTCGGCTATGAATGTTGAAGGCGTGCACATGCAAATAGTTTTACGGCCGATTTCAATAATCTGTCTTCAGTAAGAGAGGCTTACTATGGATCTGTTACTAGGCAACTTATTTCCCGTCATTTAACGGAAATATCTAGTCAACAAATCTTTAGTATGCGTCTGCAAGCTCTCGTATAACGCACACTAAAATAACTCATGCCGAACGAACTTCGTGAGATAAAACAACTATACTTTTTTATGTATATTTCTTGCTGTCTATTTTACAACTATTGTTTCGTGTTATCAAATGTTTCTATTGAGGCAGTTGGATACAGTAAATAAATAATAGCCGTCTAAGTATTAACTCGCCCAATCAAAACTCGCCCTCAATTTAGATTGTTTTTTTTAGAAAATACTGGTAATATTTATGATAAATAATAACAGAAACATTTTAACAATATTTATATAACTGTCATGTATAAAATTTTAATCATAGGTTGAACTAAAGACGATCTCTGTACTAGGAAATGCACCATGGTTTCAGTTTTATCGCGATGGTAAGATATAGTGGGTACTGGTATTCCATCAACTTTAGTCACTCGTTATGGTCTTTATCACTATAGATGTTTAAGTCAATGTTAAAAAGATGCTTTAACCGTCGAAATTATAAAAAAAAGTAAAATAAAAATTCGCAACGTATTTTAAATAAATCCACAGACAATTAGCACAATTTTTAATCTGTGACCAACCTATAAAAAGGTTTTTAGATGTGACTTTTAAGCAGTTGCTTCGAGTTCTTTAAACCGATTACGTTGGTGAACTATCAATTAGGAAATATGAACGCAAGCAACAACTTGTAAATAGAGGATTGATCACTCTAGTCTAGATAGTCGAACTAGTAACTCTAAAGTCTAACTAAACTATATAGACTAAAGTGACTATCTAGATTCTAGACTCTAGATTTGTTAGGTAGATAAGAAATAGTTTCCGGTTTCGTCAAAGGTTTGATCTCCCTTTTATACATTTCAATAATACCGATAAATAAAATTGTATAAAAGGTAGATCAGACAGCGATTATACGGCTCGCCCGACTTCCAGTGGGGAGGTTTAACTGCCCGCATCGCATTTGCGCTACGTGTGGCACAGATTTTTTTTGCCTATTTTTAATATTCATGAGCGTAAATTTTAAGACGAAAAACTGTTCGTCTTGATATCTGACGATGATTACAATTTGGTGCTTTATTTTTATGCTTTAACGAGTAAAGTTCGGTAATATTATTTTAAATTTAAGAATATATGTAATCTCTTTTATAACAAAATTATACTCGCCATAAATTTCAATGTATTCCAAGGCTCGCGGCGCTCAAGTCAATAATAATAACTGTTTGCGATCGTCATGCTGCACAATTTTTGTCGATAAAAAATATAATAGTTTTTAATATTACTTATCATAAGTTTTTATGACATACATATCCTATGTATTAAAGCAGCTTTTTGCGCTTTGCTGAATAGGATCGATTTCACTACGGCCCGAATACACAGATATTAGGACAACAGATTATAATGGGCTTTGCATTTAGAACCCTTCTTGGTCGAGTCTAGATAATATCAATTTAGTGAAATCGACCCTCAATAATTATTGAATTACTTTTTTTTTATTGTTACCACTTAAAGTCTGAATATTTGATTATTGCTTTATATTGTTTATCTTTTATGACTTATGTTTGTACAGATATTTTTTTTAAGTATGTGATAAAAACTGTGTCGTCTTGTTATACATTCCTCTATTTATAAATATTTATGTAAAAATTATTAAATCATTTTAGTTTTTTTTTTTTTTAGTATTTATACTTGTTCTTTTATAGAGGTGTTTTAACTTCGAGCTCTACGATGTGAGAATTGGAGGGGAATGTCTGAAAAAAAACAAATTGGCTGAATTTTTGTTTTATATAGGTAGGGATAAGATAAGCTCCCATATTAATAGGAAAAAGTTTCAGAATAATAAAATGAAAAAACTTTGTTTTCGTAAAAGTACGGGAGTAACAGCAGAATGGAGATTATTCCTCCGCCACCACTTGCCACAACCACAAAAATTATTTAAAAAAGGTTCGATCAAAATTTTGTTAACGAAGTTATTTTATTTTTTGAATTTATTCACACAATAAAAAATTCCGAAACTTTTTCTTGTTAATAAAGGCTTATTCCTAGTCCTACCTATAAAAAATCTGCCAATTTGTTTATTATTTGCTTATCCTGTTTGATAATGACGTTGCTTATCAGCTCACATGTAGCCGACGACTTATACAGGGTTGTAAAACACCAACAACATCGCAGGAGTAGATTGCTAAAATCATAAACAACAACGTTTGTTCTACGACTTTTCCGAAAAAAAGGCAAAAAATTCGACTTTACATAAAAGCGTCCGAACAGCTGATCGAGGTTTGTATGAAAACTCGTTTTTTTTTGTTTTTCGGAAAATCGTAGAACATACGTTTTGTTGTTTATGATGTAAGTAATCCACTCCTGCGAGGTCGTTGGTGTTTTACCAATAACCCTGTATATAAAAATATGGTTGAATAATGTTGTGAAGTGTTTCGCTAAACACGAAGCTGTTCAAAGTGCGTTTCAATTGTGGCGTACCCTACTGCCTAGCAGTGGATACGTGGCTCATTGTTAAATCGTTGTCAAGCAGTTGTCAAGTTGTTAATTGGATCTAATTTTAAATTAAATACGCATCACGGACTTACAGGCACACGACAACAAGTGACAGACGGCGCACGCGCGGGCGGTGCGGCCTGGATGCGCGCCAACAATATTTCCGAACTTGTCAACAACGACACATGCAAATATCTCACGTAATTGTATTACGTACATTACATTCGGATTATTTTACGTGGACTAACATTCTATATTTTCTATCTCATTTGTTTAAATTGAAACGGCTTACTTAGCTCTTCCTTCGTTCATATTAGAGGAATGTGATTGTTAAAGTATCTTATAATAAATATAGATAATATGAAATTGTAGTCGAAACTTAGATCTTATCAAACTATGTGATTTAATTATAATGAATGATATTGGCAATTTATAAGAATTAAATAGAATTTGAATCTGAGAAAGGATTCGAAAGTCTTAGCAATGGTGTAGATGTAGATAGATAGATAGAGAATTATCGCATTGCTGCACACTTGTTCATTCCATGGGCAGGCCATGCGGAGCAGAATCAAGGATTACTTAAAATAGTCCTTACTGTTTCTGCAGACCCAAGTCTATAATCAATGGTCAACCCGTCCTTACGCAGAACTTTGTCCGAGTTCGAGCCCGGGCGGGGCGGCGTCACTTTGCGTACAAAGACAGCGTATGCGTAGCACATTCCACGCGCCGCCGCCGCCGCGCCGCCTCCGTCGTCATTTGCCGCGATAGTGCACCTTCATATTTACAGGACAATACGCCTATGTATTATTTATAATTTGTATTCTATTAATAAATTTGTACTTAAAAACATACTTTTTTTATTGAGTGAGTTTCTTTCTAAATTTGTCTTCCTATAAAAAAATATGTGCAATAATTTAGAAATGTCATTAGTGCAATAAATGGAAATAAATTGTTATGATTAATAATATTGGGTGTTGGGCCCAGACTTGCATCATCAGAAACTACGAGTTGATTTGACTATAAATAAGTTAAAAAAAAAAATGAATTCATTTATTTTATCGCAAGCATGTTAACGCGAATCTGGCGTATAGCGAACTGTCCTTATGTGAACAAAGGCATGAAAATATGGTCCCGGTCCCGATTCTGATAATGTTAACGTAACAGTCGTATCTCGATGGAGATTCAATAGTATTGCGTAGGAGGTACTTATTAGATTTGTTTAATACCCTAACTTCAGACAGCATGCGTCAAACAAATTTCTGTGCTAACAGTCTACTCTGCACATCAATCTTTACTTTTTAGAAAACCCCTAACAGATGTACCATAGCTACCTAGACTCGTACAGCTAATAAGTACCCCTGAAGGATTTAAATAGTATGTACGGACGGCAGCACGTCAGGTTATACAGTTAAACTGCGAAAACAGCTATTATTACGTAGGGCATAAAGGCGGTCTCAAGGTCAACATTCTGAGGTGCCGTCGTGTGTACAATGATTGTACATACTTTATCACACAATTTTTGCACTATTTGATTTTATTTTTGTACTATGTGTACAAATACATTAAATCAAATAGTGCAAAAAGTTTTCAAACTGGTTGGTATGCTCTCAGAAGAATAATTAGTTAGTTTTCTGAGGGTATCCTAATGTTTTGCGTTCAGTTGGTAGGAGCATGAATGCTCTAAGATTGGTAGCAAATACTAGTATTAACAAATAAGTCAAAGCGTAAATTGGAACGTTATCAATGATACCAGTCGGGGTAAAAATATTAGTTCATAGTAGTTTTCCAAAATCATTTTGTCGTTTTTATACATTAAATATCATTGTTTTAAACATGTTATCTAGGTCTACAAATTCTTTCGCGCGCAGACCTTTGCATAATAAAAGCGAACGAGCAGCTATTGGTAACGCATGAGTTATAGCGAAATATATACACTTCTAAGACTTTCGCGCGTACAGTTCATTAGAAATAAAATACTTTTTACGGATTACAGCGCGTATATTATTAATTCAGGTGTTGTTTTGGAATTATTTAGTTTGTATTTATTGGTTTTTTAGAATTCCCGACATTTCGACACCTTTCCAGGGGCCGTGGTCACGGGTCAGTCCTCCCGTGACAAACATGCAACGTTTAATTCCTGTAAGTTTTTCATGAGACATTTTGATGATACTCATTTGTCGGCTCAAAAGCGGCATATCATCACCTCCACGCCTGTTTACTATGGCGAGGCGATGTCATACCGTTACTGCGCCAACAAATGAGTAAAGACAACTGTGCCAACCGTGTCCCCTGACCAAGGCGACCTTGGCTGGCAACCGACAGCTTGTTTCGAAATTGTAAAAAACCTCTATCTAACAATCAAACAAAAAAAGCTGTGTCGGTTGCCAACTAAGGACACCTTGGTCGGTCAGGACAGAACGCGGTTGGCAGCCGTGTATCAGGCACTTTATTTAACAGATTTGTAGAATAGAATAGAATAGAATAGAATCATTTATTTGCGAATACTGAGTATACAAGTTCTTAGATTAGTACAAAATTTGGCAGTTCTACAGTATTTGCCTTATAATGTAGGCATGCAAATATTTTGTTAAATAAAAAAGGACTGAATAAAAGGCTGATCATAATTAAATTAAAACCGTCACATTGATTAAAATTAATAAAATTAAGTCAGTCATAATAATTAAGGTACAATGTCAATAATAATAATATAAAATGTAAATTCTAGAAAAATAGTAAGTATAAGATATTATTGAAAAGTCATCACTATTATATCAGCTTATTACGCTTGAAAGGTACGGTCAGAAACACAACAATTTGACTATAATAATAAAAAATATAAAAAATAAAAAGAATCAATACAATGTCAAGAATTTTTCTGATCCAAGTACTCTTTAATCGAGTAAAAACCCTGTTCTGAAAGCCAGGAAAATAAGGATTTCTTAAAAATATTTTTCTCTACGGGTAGGTCTCTCAAGTTCAGTGGTAATTTATTGTATATTTTTATAGCCATGCAGTAAACATTCTTTCTGAAAAAGGCTAAATTGCTTATTGGTATACATAATTTGTTTTGTCTACATTTTCGTGCATTTGCATTTCTTTGATATTGAGTGACAAAAAGTTCGGGATATCGCTTTACAAAAAGACATAACTCGGCTATATACATACATGGCAAGGTTAATATTTTATATTTTCTGAACCAGGGTTGACAAGATTCCCAGCTTTGTATACCAGAGAGTGCTCTTATACAGCGTTTTTGAGCTTTGAAGGCCCTTTCAAAATCTACACTATTTCCCCAGATTACTAAGCCGTAGCGGAGTACGGAGGAAACATATCCATGGTATGCTTGCAATGCACTTTGTATTGATGCAACTCTTTTGATTCTGTTCAAGGCGAAGACAAATTTATTAATTTTCTTACATACATTATCAATTTGATCTTTCCAACTTAAGTTTTCGTCAATGATGATACCTAAAAATTGTGTGGAGTTTACTATGTCAACGTTTTCATTTTCATGCTTTATGTCAAGATTTAGTTTTTTAGCCTTATATGTACGAAATTGTATAGCCTTAGTTTTATTGATATTTATTTGTAAGTTATTACTAATCATCCAATCGTGAATGTCATTAATTGTATTATTTATGTCAGTTTCTAGCATATCTACGTTTTTGTTTTTAAATAATAAAGTACAGTCATCATCCAAGGCCAATTCATTGTATGAATTGGCCTTGGATTTAGTTTAACAACAATATAAATAATGCTTACAATCTAAGCTTACAATGAATAAAAATAGTCAATAAATCATTAAATAGTAGTTTAGAAGTTTTGATGTAGCAACACAGAAGTGTAAATGTCATCCAACTACTAAATATCAGATTGACTAATGGCCAAGCCTATTTTTTTATTTTAATTTTTCTACGAGTTTATCCATTGTTATAGTAATTTGAGAAGGTCAATTTACAATTATGGTTGTCAAAATATACATAAGTGGTATTTCTGGAAACAAGGAGGTAAGTTTAATATTAGAAAATTCCTGGGTTGTCCGGGTGCTTATCACGTCTTTATAAGGCTGATTCACAGAATTAATGATATGTTTTTGATTACATGATTTTCAATAATTGCAGGTAAAAAAGAGACAGCAACGAGTATTGATGATACTAGATTCAAAAAACATAAAATATGATGTCATTGACATAACGGAGCCTGGAAGAGAAGATGACAAAGAATTCATGCAAAACAATGCCAAGTCGAATGGTGGAACCGTCAGCGACCCTAACCCGCGCTCTCCTCTGCCTCCGCAATTATTCAACGATGAAGAATACTGTGGGGTAAGTGCATAATATAACAATGCTTGAAATTTTCTGCCCCTATGGGGAGTAAGGGAAGTAAAGACATACATTACTCACAGTGCTAATTATTGATTGCAGGATTATGACCAGTTTGATTTGGCTAATGAAGTAGACACATTGGAACAGTTTCTAAAGGTAGAAGTGCCTCCAGAGGAACCACCTCAAACAGAAGCTGAACAGGTTATTATCTAGTGTTCCTTCCCAGTTTGTCAAGTAACTTATAAATGGAACACACCATGTTCAATGAACAATGTTCATAAATAAATACTCTTTTATGTGCTTTATATGTTAACAACATTTTGATGGTTATTGAATGAAAACAATGCTAAACTCAATGAATAATTAATCATTTTTTGTAATCTCTTGTAATACACATTGTCATTCTCATTTCAGTTAACTGTTGTTAATGGCGAAGTTAAAAATGAAAATGAGAAATCTGAATCAAAAGAAAGTTCTCCAGCAAGAGAAGATGGTGATGGTGAAAAAATAGATGACACCCAAGAAAATGCTGATGGTGATAATGCACCAGAGGCAAAGGAGAGTGTTGATGGTGACGCTGAAGAGCCCAAAGAAGATGTAACAACTAAAGATAAAACACCATCAAGGGAAACCACACCAGCTGATAAGGTGAGTTCCAAAGAGCCTTCCCCTGCTAAGGATGAAGAACAAGTTGAGGCTAAAGATGAATCTGAAAAAGAGGCTTCGCCTGAGAGGGAGCAGTCAGTGGAAAAAGAAGAACTTGTTGTTGAGAAGGAAAAATCACCAGCTAAGGATCTGGAAGCCGAACCTAAAAAATCTAAGGAAAATACACCCGAGAAGGACGACTCATCAGTTAACGAGAATGGAACTGTTAGCTCCCGTGAACAATCTGAAGAAAAAAATGTGCCTGAAAGTAAAAAAAATAACCCATCTGAGGCTCTGATAGAGAGTGAGCAGGTAGCGGCTGCTGAATAATGGACTGACACTTATTTTCTTTTCAGCTCAAATTAAGCCCTACTAGCACTAAGTGAGCACTATCCATTAAGTTTGTCCTGTTATTTATAATGCATCTCTCACTTTCTTTGCATTATTAGTCATTGTATATAATGTTTGTTGGGAACTTGTATTGCATGGTGCAATGTACTGTAACAAGTTTTCTAAGTGGCCTATTGTCATTATCATTAGTGTATATTATTAATCAATTTTATATGAAGTTCCAGAGTAAGATTTCTATTTAACAGTTTTATCCTCATAAGGCTTGTATTATTTAAAAGTATTAATAATAATTTTTTCTTTTACATATTAATTAATCAATTTTCATTAGTCTATATTAATTTACTTATAAGTCTACAGATTATTTTATTTATTCTCATTAAGTATTGAACTGCAGCAAGTGCTTTATTATGAAATTTTAAGTGGCCATTGTTAAAAAGAACTCATTTTATCTATATTTTATTCTAATAGGTGCTATGTATTACATTGTCTGTGGTCTAATACATTTTCTGTATTTGCTAAACTGTATCCTGATTTTGGTATTTTTAATTGTAAAAAAGGCTCTTTCATGACAGTTTTATGTTATTATTAAAGACATCTTTTACTAATTTTTCATACAAATTATATAAAATATTACAAACTCCAGTTTTTTTATTTGAAATACCCTTTTAATCTGTTATTTTTTTCCAACTTACATATTTACTACATACATACTTACTTAGTAGCTCGGGTGACATACAGACACCATGACAACTGGCTCGTATGAGTTTTGTGCAAAATAATGTTTCTATAAGTTTTTGGCCTCTGCCAAAACTTATACAATTTTTATTGTGTAAAATCTGTTGACAAAGTTTCTCGAAGCGGTTAGATCGAAACTAAGGTAGCCGGAGGAGTATCGAGTTCCAAGCAAGGTGTAGTGTTACGTCGGCCGAGTCGTATTTTATGTGCTTGAGTTACAAAATAGACAATAGCCAAAAATGTAATCTGCAGAGTATTGATTTTCCAGTACCAGTATTTATTTATTCTGTGGTCCTAGTTTTAGCAATCCATTTCAGTCTCGACCTCTACTCAATCTTGCTTGTCGCCAAAAGTACACACGACAGCACCTCAGGTAAGGTTATACAGTTAAACTGCGAATACAGCTTTTATTACGTAGGGCATAAAGGCGGTCTCAAGGTCAACACGTATAGTCTGAGGTACCATCGTGTGTACATGCACTTTTCTTGCTATTGACTATACCGGGGTCCGGGAGAACCTGCACAATTTTATTTTACTTACATCGAATTAGGTTTGATCACAGTACATAAAAGGCAGCATGGGTTTCTATAAAAAAAATCTTTGCAGTAAGCATTGCATTATTTGTATAAACGCGCTAGTAATAATAATTCAATGCCAATAAGGGTTCATGCATTAGTTATATCTTCCGATTTCGTCCGTGTGGAAATTCACTTAGTGGCAATTTTCAAAAATCATTTCGCAATTGAGCTGAGACTGGCAGGCAAGTTAACAGACAGCAGACGGAATGCTGGTAATAACAACTGCTTAACTGTTAACACTCCACAGTGAATGCCATAAAGGGGTGTAACAATGAAATAACATATAAGCTATGTTCTTTGTATTTGATTATATTTGAGCAAATAAATCTCCTTAATAATTTTTAACTTACTTATTAAAATAAATAATTATGGAATAACACGATATAAAATCTATAATGGAAATGTAAAACATCAGGTATCTAATTTCATTGTATAAATACAACTACAATGATCATTTCATTCAATAGCCTCTAACTAATACTATAAAAAATATAGCTTCTTCATATACTCTTTTTCAAAGAAGGCGAGGGGGGATTACTGAAGTCCTTGAGAAGTGATTCTCCACTTTTGTTTCTGTGGCGCAAATCGTTTTCCAATTGTTCGTCCAGCAAGCCAGCTTGTATATTTTTATCTAGGGTGACTAATCTTTGATTCGTATTTCTGTATTCTTCTACCAAACTGAGATTTTTCTTGATGCCATCAACTAGTTTAACGACTGAGTATTCTCCCATGGCGGCGCCTTCCTGAAGCTTGGTTCCGGCGACCTTGGCGACGGTGGATTGCTTGACTTCGGAGACGAGCTGCAGGCACCACTGTTTCAGGTTGGCCAGTATCGTGACGGGGCCCTCGTACTCGTTGGGCACGATGCCGTCCACCTCCGACTCGAAGAACGAGAGCAGCGGGAACCATATCCTCGTCCTGTACACAAACATAAAATTCAATTTTAATGTCCGCATTAAATGTATATTATTATTATTATTAGAATAATACTTTGAATAACTTATTACTATGGAAAATTAATCACAATGACTGTTGAGTTAGCTAAATAATGTCTTGCCTTTTAAAATTATATTACTTATTTTATCTACTAGGTACCTAACTTAATAGATATTATTATTAAGGTTTGGCCCTTACTGCGATTAGTGTATTGATATAATCATATATTTCTGGTAATCGTAAATGTTTTGGCTTGGGACTACCTACTATTACGTCTTAAAAACAAAACCTCCTTCAAAAACCATTAAAAACCCTAAAAAACAGCTTCAAAAATAAATGGCTCTAAAAAGCAAGAAATAATATTTTTAAAATTGCATAAATACTAACTCGTAAGTACGCATAATTATCTAATTAAAAAACGCCTTAGGTTATTTAATGGTTTTTGAAGGAGGCTTTGTTTCTTTTTAAACCTTTTTTATTTTCAACTTTTTTGTGATAGGTATTAACGACTATTATTATCTAAGTTACAATAGCCTAATGTCAGCTGCTCATCACCTTTTACGAAATATTGCTTTTTCCGACGCAGCAGGGACGTTATTTGTTGAGGAGTTCTCCTGGTACCTCACCATCAGCTTCACTTCACCATATGCATCATGATGGACATAAATTGCTTAGCAACCATCGTAATCGTATCGCACCCTACCATGTGTTGTTGCAAACTGTTTTCGCTACCGTAAACTATCGGATATACTGCTCACAGTCAATGCGAGTGAAAGAGAGAATACGATAGTTTACGGTAGCGAAAACAGTTTGCATCAATTCATGGTAGGGCCACTTTCTGTCAAAATTCTGCCATCCGTAAGCGAAACGGATCGTTCTTCAATTATTATAGAAACGGAGCCTAAGTATACCTTCCTAACAGATTTATGTATTACCACAGAATATACAACGAGTTACAAAAATACCCCTAATGCCGATGTAACATGTTGTATAATAGTCCTAAACGTGTATTACATAAAAATCTAATCGCTGTGGGTGACGTAGCACTTATTAACAGGGTTTTTTAATTTTAAAGATGTTCGTTAATTTTATTTCAAATACGCAGGATTTTTTTCATAAAATGAATGTTTGTAGATGACTGATATTATGATGATAATGACATGTTATTCATCGTCAGGGTACATAAACCCGTACCAAGACATATTTGAAACTACTAATTCGCATTAGGCCATTGTGCGTATATCCCGCTCTCTCTATTGCGGTGATATTTTTGAGGAAGGAGGCAGCAGTGAGGACGCTAATATGCGTCTAATGATGACAAATAATATTACCTAGATGAGTCGCTCTGCATGAGGGCCTGGTTGTTGGACAGCGTGTGGTAGTAGAGGAAGAGGCGCGAAGTTATGTAGAACGCGATGAACACGTCGATCGAGTAGTGCTCGTGCGCCGCCAGGATGAAAAAGATCCCGAACATGTTCATCACCCATGTCAGGATGTGTAGAAGGTACAGGTTGCGAGATGTATCTGGAACAACACGCAAATATCTTCTCTATAGCTTGACCGCAAGCGCTGTACGGCGCCTTGGATGGCAACAGACGTGGCGATGGGAGGGAAAGCGGTGAGAGACGTACCTGCGGGAGGGAAGACAAAGGAGGCTGCTCTGACCCCGCCCTCACCGCGCACCTACCCAAGCAAGGCGCGGTACAGCGTGCGCGTGCGCGGCGAGCTTTAGTGGGTAATATCGCACGTGACTTCGTGCTGAAATAAGTTTTGGCAATTGTTTTGTTTTGGTATCACCAGTAGTGGACGTCTTGTGACGTATAGCGTTTCACTTTTGGCTACCAGCTGTAAATGAAACAAGAGACCTTTGGGCTGGTTTTAGAGTCACGCCGCTAGACGCGCCGCTGGGCAGCCGTGCTGTTAACAGCGCGCGCTTGAACAGCGGTGCACTGTGAAACGAGATACCGCGTGTTCCGTTGCTGTCAGACAGTCGTGTACAGTATGAAGGTTAATGCGGTTAGAGTACTGGCTACTTACTTTTTATGGAAAAGAAGGCAACAGCGACTTAGAAGAAGAGTAGTAGATCCTAGCGCGTCTCAACGGCGCGGCTTCACACTAAAATGCATATTGGCTGTAGAAGCGCACGAGCAGCGCGCGCTTCGGCAGCGCCGGCGAACAGCCTGCGTTTACCAAACGGCGCTGCTCAAGCGCGCAACATTGAGACGCAAATACTACCTCCAACATCTCCGAACGCGCGCGCTCCTACAAACGCGTAACTATAAAACCAGCCTTAGGAGTCACGTGTCTGTGCTTCCGTTGACGACGTGAGCTTTGTTCATCGCGATAAAGATGCGGCTTCCACAGTGTCAGTTAACTTGGCCGCAGTTCTTGTTTACTATAAATACCGATACAAGAATAAAGGTGTTTGATGAACAACTACAAAGTTAGATGTTTAATTCACCATATCAATAAAACAAAATGTGATTTGTCAGCTAAAAAATAGTAACGTAGTTATTGCCAAATTTTGATGCAGGGCGTACTATCTTGAATAGTCCCATCCCATCCCACTCACAAGAGATGTTTTAAATTAGCAGCTAGTCTAAATTAGTTGTTTTGTAGGTCACATTGACCACAGGATCTGGGACTGTATACTGTATGTAATCCCTGAACAGCTAATAAGCAAGCCAAATATTTTTCGGGAACCGTAACGGCAAGTCAGTTGGCGCTCGGATGTATGTTTGTATGCCACAATAACTGGCTCATTTATACAACCTGGAGACGAAAATAAATTAAATGTCGTATAGCTAAAAACGCTCCCAGTTTCATAAATAAAAATCAATTAAAAAAAACAAAAGTTCAGTCACAGGAAATATTTTTCAGTTACTGTTTGCAATACAATTAATTTTCGTGCTATTTAGTTTGTTTGAAAAAAATATCATTTCGTTCCTAGGAATTATTTGATAGTTTTAAAATACTACTATCAACTAGTGTCACCAATGTTTTCATTTATTGTCGTCTCCAGCCCGTATATCATTATATTATATATAATATAAGTTAATGTTGATAATGATTAGGTATGGTTGACGTAAATCAATGTTTTGTATATCGTGTAAATCACGTTATTCGTCACGTTGTGTTACACATTTATAATGGGTGTGCGTGTAAAAGCAAAATGTTGCAACAACCATTTCTTATCTATCACCTAAGCCGTTAGCCAATAAATATCGATTAATTGAGCAAGTATCGGCACAAGCATTTGAAAATCTATTACTTATAATAAAACTGTAACATTGTACATGTGTACATTGAAGATATTTTTAATTTTTTTTAGGAGGGCACTTTATAATCGATACTAAAGCCAAAACTGTATTTGTTTTTCATTTTTGTCTGTCTGTCTGTCTGTATCACGGCTGCACATCACTCCGAAACTGCTGAATGAATTCAAATGAAACTTTGCATTGTTTGAGTTCATGCTACAACGTAGGACAAGGGATACTTTTTATCCTGAAATTCACGCGATTCCTTGGGAGAGAGGTTGAAAAATGTGTACTTAGTTGTAATTCATGAACGCCTAGTTCGATTTAATTCATTATTAGAAAGGAGGTACTTTAGAGATTGTCCCGAAAATATTTATTCGAATTTTTCGATTTCAAATATTTATGTGCAAAGATGCGTTTAATGTTAGTTTCTTCTAATTGTTTAGCAGACATCAAAAAAGGAGGAGGTTCTGAATTCGATTGTATATATTTTTGAACGATTTTTTCGTCAGGTATATTTTTTTTATCGGTTCAGTAGTTTCGAGTAATAATCTAAAAAAACTGTAATTTTAGGTCACCACTGCACGAGTTTTTGGGTATAACTTCTTTGTCTATTAACCGATTTAGATGATCCTTTTTTGTTAGAAAAAGTATACCTCAAGGGTAGTTATATTTAAAATACATTGGCATTGGACCTTTAATTTTAAAGATACACAAGAGAACTCCTTAAAGTCAAATAGGATATGTTTAGTAATTAAGATATTGGCACAGAATTAGTATAGTACTGACGTATATTGGTACTACTTTGGAACTACGAAGATACAACGGAACTCCTTAAAAAAACAGCGTGAAAATTGAGTTATGGGTATTGATTGTATCATTAAAAATAAGTAAAGTTAAAAAAATATTTACGCGCTTACATTACTTATTACAAAAAAGTTGAAAATGAAAAATATGATTTCTTTTTTTTTCATTGATCTAGCTAGAAAACCAAAATTTTTATAAGCTAGTTTTCCATAATATTGTTACTGCATATAAAATAAGCTTAGCCGGATTTCTCATTAATTTTAAGTTAACTGAGTTGGAAGTTCGGCACCCGCTAGCCAGCACTCTGTCATAAAACATTGTTATTAACTACGATACCCCCTACCAATGTGATGCGATACAATACAGTGTCTCATGCGATATTGATTGGAGTTGAATAACCTACTCAATTGGCGCAAATAACGGCGACAGACATTTCAATACGAGTGATCAAAGCCGGATGCATTTCTGGATGGGTGAAATATGGAATGAATACCTAAAGCAAAAGCGATTTTCGAGTGCAAACTGCAAATCTCAGCATTTTGGTGAAAAAACTTAATTATTTATTGTCGTACGCAATTAAGGGGCTGACATGAGCCACCTAGCGCCGCCATCGCCAGTCGATTTTTAACCGACTTCAAAAAAAGGAGGAGGTTCTATGTTCGACTGTTTATTTGTTTTTTTTTTTTTTTATTTTTTTTTATATATGTCCACCGATAACTCGAAAACGGCTGAACCGATTGACATGATTCAAACGCCACTTTATCAGGTTTGCTCCCCAGTTGGTCCCATTTTTTGAAAATTTTAAATCGGTTCAGTAGTTTTTGAGTAATCCTGAAAATACTGTAATTTTTTAGGTAACTTTTGCACGAGTTTTAACGGATCTTCAGACATAACTTCTTTGTTTATAAACCGATTTAGATGATTCTTGTTTCGTTAGAAAGGGGATACTTTAAGGATGTTTTCATTCAAATTTCCTTCACATTGGACCTTGGACTTCGAAGATACACAAGAGAACTCTTCAAAATCAAATATAATAGTGTATTAGTGATTACTCTACGGTATTGAAATGTTTCGCATCAGACATTTTTATTGTCACTACTGGGGCTGGGATACATGCCTTACTTATAGGCTGATGAATAGGATGGACCATAACCCACCGCGCGGGCCCAATGCGGATTGGTGGGTGTTAATGTGCAAATGTGTGAAATATGAATAAAATATATTTATATCATCGCTTACATTTACTTATACATACCTACCACAAAAAAGTGTAAAATAAAAAACTTTTAAATATTAAAAAGAAAAACCTCCTTCAAAAAACCTTAAAAAAATTGCTATAAAAAACAGCTTCAAAAACAGCAGCTCTAAAAAGCAAGAAATAATATTCAAATCTGCATAATTACTATTCAAGTACCTACGCATATCTGATATTAAAAAAACGTCTTATGAAGTCGGGTGGGGCTTTAAGAATTAAAAAATCAAATTGAGAAAGAGAAACCACAATAAATGTTATTATGATTAAAAAAGAAAAATATCTTTAGCCCCACCCGACTTCAAAAGACGTTTTTTTAATATCAGATATGCGTAGGTACTTGAATAGTAATTATGCAGATTTGAATATTATTTCTTGCTTTTTAGAGCTGCTGTTTTTGAAGCTGTTTTTTATAGCAATTTTTTTTATTCTATTTATTCTAAATAAGCCCAATCTCTTAAAAAAGGAATCAGTCAAGATCTTGTGAGTTTATTGAATAACGTTACAACATTACAAAATGCGTGCAAAAGTTTAAAAACAGGTTTGAACTAACAGTGGCCACTTTTAACAAAATCGCGTTTTAAACTGTTCGAATACCTTTTCAAACTGTGTAAAGTTATTTAATATATATCAGACGTTATTAACAAAACTTTGACTGATTCCTTTTTTAAGAAATTGGGCTTATTTAGAATAAATAAAATAATATCTACTGGCGGCGCTAGTTGGCTCATGTCAGCCCCTTAAGATTGAGGGCAAATACACAAAACAACCTACTTCCTATTCTACATCAATATTTACATAGCTCGCCGGTCACTACGTCATTTAGCAAACACGTAGTAGTTATTTAACTGGACGCGTGAAGATAAAATGCTCAAATGTCAACAATAATCGACATCAAAGAATGTTTATCTCGTTTTTCCTACTTTTAGTATTAATGTTTATCAATTCTCGCGATTAATTTTCAGGTTAGTATCTATCGGGAACAAGATTATTACTAAGCCTACGTTAGCATGAGTTATGCACGCATCCGCATGACGCAAGGGCGTTTGTTTATAATTACGCCGTAAACACACAAAGACTTTCTTATAGTTCAATGGCTTTGCCTTTGTCTCATATTGCTTTGAAATTGAGCCTTTGTTTCTTTACTAAAAAAAGTTTGATATTCATCATCATAAGTATACTATTTATCTAGGCAATTTATTTTAAATAAATTTAATAAATATTAAAAACACGACTGCCCTGCCAAAAACGAACTAAAAAATTTATAACAAGTGTCATTGCAGTCGGGGGACCGTTTTGTAGAACAATTTTTAATCAAATAGTTCCACCGACTGCAATGACACTAACTTTTTAGTTTGTTTTTAGCAGGGCAGTCGTGTAAACAAGAACCCTGAACTCATTACATTCTGGTTTTGTTTTTTGTTTAAATTGCCTAGATAGAAGATAGAAAGAACTGCCGTCTCTGAAGTCGAGGTTTAAATAGACAGACCAGTTTAAACGGGCACTGGCCCGTCTCACAGTAGCTTAAATGTTATTGGCTTACGCGTAGCCATTGGTCACCCCGCCATCAGACTTCTAGAAACACTAATGTTAAGTATTATTTCCGGGTCAGGGAGTTCTAATTTAGCCAAGGAAAGTTAACAGGCAGAAAGTTTCGCATTAACAATGCGTGGAACTTACATTCAGTGATAAAGAAGTTGAGTAGAGTGAGGGCCACAGTGTGTCCAGAGAACATGTAGTCGCCGCAGGTGCGCACGCCGCGCACGGACATGCCGGCGCCGCTCCAGATGTCGTAGGCCTGGCGCAGGCGGCGGCCCCACACGGTGAGGTCGTCCGCGGGCGGGTACGAGCGCGGCTCGCACTTTAGGTGGGAGCCCGGCACCGACAGCGACGTTATCAGCATCGTGAAGCAACGCAGCAGGAACACGGTGCCCGCCAGCGCGAAGAAGCGCCTTAGGATGATGAACCTGATAATATAAAACATATGTTACAGAACATAGTAAAAACTTAGTAAATTATATATTTTATCATGAGATTCAAATCAGATAAAGATACAAGGTTTGAAAACAGACAGCCCAAATAGCTATGAAATACATTCTTAGATAAAGATGGTTTTAACTACAGTCATGGAGCCAACCAATCACTATTACGCCTTAGAATATTAACAGCCTAGAACGATAGTTCCCTACAAAGCGCACTGTCAAAAGTGAGGTAAATAAAACTGAGCCAAAGTAGGTCATTTTTTAAATTTTTTCCTTCATATGTTACCTAATCCTACCTATAAGGAAAAGTCTCAATTTCCCTACCTTTAGAGGATTTGTTATTATTTTAATTTATTTCATTTCAGCTACTACGATTAGGTAACGTATGAAGGATATTAATCTGATATTTTTTTGCCTCACTTCACATAAAAGGACTTGGCTTCTAAGTATTATTATTCCAAATATCACGCATGACAGTGATAATGCAAGCATCCGTAAGGCGATTCGATAATAAAGCCCAACTTTATGAGGAGTATGTTATGTAAAAGGGGGCAATCAAACTATAAGGCGTAATTCAGATGTATAACAAGTCGACGTAATCTGAACAGGCGCGCCGGCGCCGGTGCAACCACACGGAAGTGGCAATTTTACAGTCTGTTTATCATTACTTATTCTATTTCTTGCTCTTTATTGAAATTATCATTTATAAAATACAACAAATGGTTTTCCACATAATGTGTGGAACGTCTATGGAATACGAAAGATATTGTTAATTTATCGATGACAATTTGATTTAATAAGACAATATATTTTTTGATAGTGATTTAAGTTTGAAAGATATATGACAACTGTCAAAAACTTTTGACCAAATAGGACAAGTAAGGATAAACAGACTTTAAATTGCGTGACTTTAAATTTTTAATATCCGTGATATGCATACAAGTTGTGGCCTATGCTGCCTCATAATGATCATCAGGATCAATTGTTTAACTTTAATATGTCGCAAAATGTTTTCAAATGTTTAGAAACTATTATTATTGTCCCCCATACCATTTATAAACACCAAATTATAACTTTTGTCTTATACTATTAACATAAGTCTTTTAATTCAACAGATATTATTAACCCCTGACACAAAAAGAAGGGTGTTATAAATTTAACGTGTCTGTGTATCTGTCTGTAGTATCGTAGCTCCCAAACAAGTGAACCGATTTTGGTTAAGTTTTTTTTGAATGAAAGATATTTTTTTTATTACTTACTTTTTGTTTTAGTTAGATCATAATGAGTGATGAAGTGATGATTTATGATATATTGTTGTCATACATAAACAATCAGTTGGGGAATAAGACAACCTTCAGTTTGTAAGTATGGTACAAAGTTCAATCAGTGGGCATTGTTATCAATTTTGTTGCCTTTGTTCATAAATATTTATGTTTTTAGAATGCAAAGTAATTTATAAGTGTGAACTAATGACCCAATTGCATGGAACTATTAGGTAATATGAGAATAAAATTGGTATTTTCACACAATACTAAATAATATACTGGAAAAAATTTGACTCGCACCAGATATTATTCTCAGACGGGAATTGAACCCGCAACCTTTGGAATTCCGGTCAAATGCTCTTTCCAAAGATCGCGGGTTCGATTCCCGTCCGAGAATATGATCTGGTGCGAGTCAAATTTTTTCTAGTATATTATTTAGTATTGTATAAATTTAGCATTATGAATGCTAAAATATCAAGTTTAAAAATGGTATTTTCATACAACTTTTATATCATTTTACACTAAAATTGTATAAAAAGGGTAAAGATTAAAGTTTCTAGTATATTTTAACTGTAGTATTCTTCTGAATTCAAAACTGATTTTACTAATAAAAAACCCTATTCAGTTAAGGACAGATTCTGGTTTGGGCAGATTCTTTTTATGGCAGATTATTGATAAGATATTGTACTGTTAGGCACAGAAATAATTTGTAAGGATTTTATACAAAATTGTGTAATGATACCTCTCCGCAGGGAATGCCTTCTTAGTCTCTTTTGTAAATCATAATGATTTCCTTGTTGTCATTGCAATTGAAGGTTGGCATCAAAAGTTGGCATGAAATATAAAAAAATATGAAATGTCTTGCATAAGTCAAAGACGGAGCAAGAAAACTATTTAAAAAAACAAATGTATAATTAATATTATAGATAAACCCCCTTACTAATAAAGATTGTTTAGCAGATGTATAAGTTACAGTGTTTTGTCCCTTTCTTTTAAATGTCAAACTTAAATAGTTTGACAGAGAGTTACCACTGTGTAACTTATACATTTCTTTTACATTGTGCTATACAATCTTTATTAGTAGATTAGAATGAAATTACAACTAGAATGTATTCAAAGTTTGGCAACTATTAAAAATGATGGGTACCTATCTAAGACATTTACCAAGCAGTGTTATGTGCAGAGATTAATTTTTTTACTGTGAGTAATATTGTTACCTTTGCGCTAAGATTTTGTTGTTTTCAGTTGTATAGGATAAATTAGATATCTATAAATTGTATATCTATACAGCATTTAAATAAATTGTGTGGTTTTTGTTAGTCATGTTACTTCTGCCATACAACAAATCTGCCATAATAAATCTGCACAAACCAGAATCTGTCCTTAACCAAACATGGGATAAAAAGGTTCCCTTTTCCTGAGTGACATCTATAGGCTACTTTTGTGGTACCATGTGGACAAAGCTTGGGCAAGAGCTAAGTAGTAAAGTAAATTATATTTAGATGTTAAACCTTCATGCATGGCAAAACTCTATTAGTTAATAAAATTGGACATGCATATTTAAGTAAGGTTCCAGTTACTGTTACCTATGCTTGTGGAAGAACAAGACAGCTAGCCATATCGCCATCAAGAGAGAGCCTGTGATTTCACACATGTCAAATGCCCAAGGAATGTGAGGTACATTGTCGAGAAATAGATCTGGAAGTGGAGGGTATTTCTTCATGTCTGGCACTTTGTCGTGGACAATTACCATCACAACAGCTGTCACCCAGGTTACTAGGAACAGATAGCCTGCAAATAGAATTCTTGTACAATTAAACTGGTATTTTATCAAATAGTAACAAAGTAAGTAGGTAATCATTATTTAAGACATGAAATTGCAACCTTTTTTAACTGACAAAAAAATATTTAATTTCTAAGATAAAGTTATTTACTTTAATTAAATTATTATTGTCAAAAGGAATGGCTTTTTGAGTTAATGGTATCATTATTTTGTTGACATGGTAAACAATGACATTTATTAATAAACATAAGATGGTTACCTAATGCTATTGCTGTTTTCCACACCTCTGGTTTCAATTTGGAAGCTTTTACATCAGGAGTAAAAGTAGAAATATATTCATTATTGTGACCATAGGAGAAATCTTGTGGAATTTTGTTGTGAAGATTGTAACTTAAATGTGATAGGTTAGTACCAAGAAAATTTATATTTGTTGATGCATTTGAAAGCAATTGATCGTCACATAAACCAAGTTCACACATAGCACTCCGATTGTTTCTTTGTAACTTTTTCACTAGTAATATGAACCTTTTCCTGTCACCTAATTTCAGCTGATCAAACGGATATTCGTAAAAATCCCGATCTACGAACGAAAGCAGGCATTGTCCATCTATGTCGTGAATTCTACAAATTTCTATGACACCGCTAGATATCTTGTCTTTGTTTAACAAATCTACCACTTCTTTGTTAGTCCAATTCATAATATTTGATTCCATTGTTGCGGAATAAATAAAAAAATTATGCGTAACAGAGAGACATTTGCACGACTGAAACAACTTGGAAGTAACGTCTTTATGGTATGTATTGTATTTATCAGCTCTATCACACAACTATCACAATCACACTAAAGTTTCAAATAAGCGCGTCCAATATTTATATTATTTATTTAATTTGGTCTTTCTGTTTCTATCACTAATCGAACGCACGCACAAACAATTTGACAATGACATATTTTTGACAATGCACAATTCGCTTTAATTTTGACGTTTTTTTGACTTGACTAGAGATGTCAGTGGTTACAATGTGGATGTAAGTCTCAGATTATCGGTAAACATATCACTATTAAACACGTTTATAAGAATGGGGAATGTCTGAAAAAAAATCAAATTGGTTGATATTTTATGGGTAGGAGCAGGGATAAGCTCTCTTAATAATAGGAAAACAGTTTCAGAATTGATGGTTGCTTGAAAAAAAAAATCGTCTTCGCAAAGTGAGTTACAGCAGAATAGATATTATTCTTCAGCCACAACCTACAACAACTAACATGTATAAAAAAAATTGACACAATTTTGTAAATTTTTACAATAGACAAGACTAGAATTTTCTTATTACTTACCGGGGCACAAATTAGATATTTAATTTCTAAACCATTTTAGAATACTTGGATGCGGCGATGCTATAGATAAACAGTAAACACCAACCATAGGCTTCTAGGGCGAATGAATAGATACATCTTTCTTATTCATCGCATAATCTCATTAAAGCTTTGAGTCTTTGTTACTTGAAATAAATAATAATAATTAAAAAATATTCGCTTTATTTTCACCTTGTGCCACGACTTCCGCTTCGTTAGAAGAAACTTCGTGTCTCCAAAGTCGCGTATTCTTGCGATAATTGAATTCTAATATGACAAAGAACTTCATTAGAATGGTAAGTTGACCACGATTACAACGCATGAATATGTAATTTTCTCTCCCTAAAATACGATTATTTATCGATATAATCGTTATAAAAATAATATTTGCCATCCCTATCTCTCGACATTAATAATACGTTCCGAATCCAAGAAAATAAAAAAATGCGTTCCCATTTACTTTACCTCTGGTAATATCGATATTTTCTGTACAAACGCACTAGCGATCAACCGCAGGAGCGGCCAATTTTAATATTCAATTTTGTGGCGGTTACTCAACCGCAAAGCAAGTGCGTACGATCACGAGCAGTTGCATTTAAAAATGGAAAAAGCAGCTAGCCCTGAGGCCAGCCGCCAGTGCGTAAGAGGGCTATAATTCAGAAAGTCCGATTTTTAGTGACATTACGTAAATAGAAGCTCAAACTGACCTACAGCATGGCCAGAAAGATAAGAAATAAAATAAAATGGAACTAAAAATATATTCAGTGTTGCCAAGTTATTCGTGATTTTGACGCTTAGTTTTGACGTGTTTGTTTGCCTTAGTTGCATAAAAAGTGGCGCCCTCATTTTTTGCCAACTCTTTATGGTCAAGCTGCACGTGAATGTATGGCATGCCGCATGGACCTTGAAACAGATAATAAAAATATATACTGTGGTGTGCACAAGCGCCCAAACTTTCTTAAAGTCAGTTTGTCCCAAGAAGCTAATCTTCTAATTCTTCAAGCTACCAGTAGACACAAAATAACTTAACACAAATTTTAGTACCACGCGACTTGCGCAGTAGCAATTTTAGGTATAAAAATGTTTAATGCGCAAGCCTCATTGTCTTTGGTTCAAGTTATATTGCGCCAACTATACTTGGTTGGTCCACATCAGCTTCTGGGTGGCCTTGCACAAAGAGCGCTAGCGCGGTCTAGTCTACATAATATTAGGTATGATGTTGATCGTTCATAGTTAAGCACTACACACACACGAGGCCAAACAGGCAACTAAGAGACTATAGCAATATATGTATGGTATAGATAGAAACAACAAAGTATACAAAATAATATTTATTATTAAGTAAGACAAGAAAATTACCAATTTAGTTAAAAAAAAAATAAGTACCCCCGCATGCCTAGCCAGGCTACGCACATGAATATGCACAAAAGTGCGTGACTTGTGATTTAATGGAAGAATTGTAAACCCTCCACATGCATAGGCCGGCCTGCAGGATCGTATGGAGGTGCGGCCTCCCGCGGCCTTCCGGCCAAATCTCTACGTGTGTAGGGAGGGAGAGGCCGCGTCTCTCCGTACGATCCTGCAGGCATGTAGAGGGCCCATTGAGTTGGTTGACATAGTCTCGACATGGATAGCGATCGATCGAGCCAATAGACGATCAAGCATGGCTTGTCAATCATTTACATTGCAATACCACCACTACCATTTGGGGGCGTGACCTACCTTTGATAGGTCATGGTAATCACGTGATATCTACGTGCTTGTAAAGCATCTCTTCTATAGACGATCAAAATGTGACTGATAAGCCGATGCAATGTAAATGATTGACAAACAGTTTTGATTGCTTAGGGTTTCGAATTCGGTCGATATGTCACACCGACCATCACTGATTGGATGATTTTTCATACTGATCATATCGACCGAATTCGTAAACTTAATGATCGCCATCTAACGTCGAGGCTGCAGGGCCGGCCACCTAATGCGCGGGGGCACTAATAATCAAAAGTTTTACTGAAATAGCAGCAACTCAGACAAAATACTTATTAATCTTATCATCATTAATTAAAGTTACTAATATAAGTAACAATTACAATTACACAGTTGACAGTAACAATTAACAAAAACTGTAATATCACATGTAATCACATTAATCATGGTTAACATTTATCATTATTGTGATCTTATTTTAACAAAAAACAATTAAATGCACACAGGAATATTTAATTACATTTTAGTACTTGAAGTTGAACTTCGTCTGGAGGAGGTACTTCACGTTCACTTGCGCCACATCGTAAACAATAAATCTGTAAAGGCGTTTTCAGGAAATCATATCGTCCATAAGTGTAAAGAAATAAAACATGCTTTAGGTTCATTCGCTGTGTAAAACACATACGATTTTTTCATTGCGTCATGTGTGCTCTGAAGGGGAAAGGGGATTTCCAGAAGAATAGTCACTAGTGATTTTGAAAGTGAGTTTTTGAAAACTCGCTATGTCGAGTTGTTGGGTCCACACTTTTATCATTGGGACCATAAGTGTGGAGAAAGAAAAAAACACATTCGACACGTTCACACGAGTGATTCTCCCTGGAAAATACGTCACGTAGCGCGATGTATCGTAGATAAATCCAGCCGGCCTAGCATGGGCAACACTATAAAATTATCTCTCTTGTTTGCTTATCTTATGCTTTAAGTTAGCGATTTTTATGTTAATTAATTTTTCTTAATTCTTCCTTTTATGTGTATGTACGTAATATATTCTAAAATGTATGCGACTGAAGAACTCTGTATCCAAGTCATGAATAAATTATTAAAAAAAAAATTGTACACATTTGTCTCGCATTCTCACTCTCATCCTACTGAGAGTCGCGAGACAGAATACGTCGACAACATTAAGTCGCGGTTCGTATGCTAGGCGGGCCTCATAAGTGGTTTTCTACAATTTGAATAGAATAGAAATCAGCATGTAACTGACGTAAGATGTCGCTGAACATACGACAATCACGGCGTTTCGAAATATCTATTTCATACATCTAATGTCACTTGTATTCTTTTCGAGTAATCGAAATGCCAAGCGTTCGCCACTCGTGTGGAACCTTCTGGCCGGTGGACGGTGGTGTCGTGTAAAGGATACTCGTTGTAGAGCAGCGAGGTGTCGACGGGGCTGGGCGTGGGCGCGCCGCAGGGCACGAGCGTGCCGCAGGGCAGGCGGTGCGCGCCGGCGGGGTCGGGCTGCGTGCGCCCCACGCCCCACACCGAGTGCATGCCTTTTGGGGGCTTCGCCCATGACTCCGCGCGAGTGCACTCTTTCCTACGATTACATGGGATAAAATTGATTTTTTTTAAAGGATAGCGAAAATATGTCGTGAATGATCACTAGAGATCGGATATATTATATTCACCCAAAGTTCAGATGTAGGGTATTGTGGAAAGCACTTTTTTAACGAAAAAAAACAAGGTTAGTGAATACTCCCGTGAGATGTAATAAATAAACCCGATTTGACCCAAATTCCGGTTTTGACACAAACGCTTTTCCCTACTTTTATTGTCAGTAATTTTTGAAGATGCGAACACAATCTTATTACGATGTAACGAGGCCTATTAAACCTCATGGGAATATACACATTTAAATAATTTAGGAAGCCGCTTCCATAATATGTTAGCGAACAATCGACATCCATCAATCGGCATCCTATCCTATTAACAAAAAGTAAGTACTTTTTCAGTTCAGGTGGCTCAAATTCAAATCACAACAATGATAACGTTAAACTTCAATCATGCAAGTATTTAACACAAAACTGTCAGAGAAATAGCATTCACATTATCTAATGCTCCGGCTACACAATACACACACACACTTATCTTATTTGCCACTCACGTAAACCCAAAAGTCCGACTTGTATGTACGATCGACTTGTTAAATATTGGCCGCAGTTTTATTTGAGTGTGTATCGTATCATTAAATAAAACACAATACTTACATTATTAAATTTAGATTTTTCGCATTCACAATGCTATTTTTATATTAAGATAAATAATATTAGAAAAAATACTAGAAAAAATTCACCGTCTGAGGTGCTACGGGTGAATGGATTTTTTCTAGTATTTATTCTAATATTATTTATCACAATACTTACATATTCCCTAGCGCGACCTCACAGAGCAGCAGCAGGCCCACGTTGTTCTTGGCGTTGGTGCAGCAGTAGTTGGCGGACTTCGACACCATGTCGGCGAAGTAGACGCCCTTGCCGAACATGTAGCCGGTCACTGGCGCCTCGGGCGGCGCGATACGCAGACCTATACGTCAGGGAGCGGCAAACAATTACATGATCCCTCGATGATTACCGGCCAACTAAAATCTATGGAAGTGTAATTCCAAACAAATATTGCTTAAAAAATAGCACCACGGGACCAAAATATGACAACCCGCACAGCATTTAGTCGGGCCAGCCAGCGCCCGGTGACAGACGTTAGCGTTCTTTACAGTAATTGCAGTTTGAATTTTAAAGAAAAGAGAGAGTTTATTAGAAATGACGTCCTGTGTAGTCAAATGGTGTAAAAGATGCCAAGAAAACAGTAAAAAGATGCAGAGATGACATATCATAAGACAAATATTTTTTCGTTTCAGTATAGAAAATAACTGAGTTTATGGAGATTATGGTCGCTATTATGCAACCAGTGTGCAGTCGCTTTGTGCTGCATAACTAAATGCCAGCATTTTTAGCCCCGCCCACTTGGTTGTCATTTAACGAGGTGCCATTTTTTAAGCGGAATGCTTGTTCCATAGATTTTAGTTCGCTGATATTTACCCTTTTAAAACACTCATGCGAGTGTTACGTGATCCTAAGTACTAAGTTTAATAATCGATTTTGAACTTTAAATACTAGAGCGTTAAAGTTTAAAATTATTTGCTCCATATTTGACCTGATATTAAGCTTCTTTTGCGTTCAAAAAATTCACTACACGTGACAACTCAGCCAAATGTAACTTCGCTTGTAAAAGAGAAATGAGTTAAAAAAAGATTAGGTGTCACCTTGAGATATGATGCCGGCGAAGTTAGTGGTGCGCGAGCCGTGCCACAGCAGGCGGCGGTTGTGCAGCTTCTTGAACGGCTTGTAGCGCTTGTCCTCGCCCTCGCGGACCACTTTGAACACCTAAACAACACCAATGGGAATGCATATAGGTGCCGGCACGAATCGTGAGCGGTGACAGATATTGGAGGCGATTACTGCGCATGCTTGCAGTCGCCCCTCACCACGTCCCCCGCCAATGAGACCTAAAAATGATTTCTGCGCATTAAATGTCACCGCTCAAGATCCGTGCCGAGCCTTGTATTGAGGAACTAATGGCACCACAAACGACTGTTCTAGAATAGTTTGGTTGGTTTTTTGTTTCGTTAACAGCAGAATACAGTTTAAAGGATGTTAATGATTTTAATTTAGCTATTACTTGCGTCCCCGACGGAAAGTGACATCGTCATTTCGACGCAAATTAGACATTAGCATCCATACAAATAAGGTTTCTAAATAAATAGCTGGCGACTTACCTCCTGCAGGTCAAGCGTGTAGTTGGAGTGCGTGGCGGCGTGCGTGTTGCGCATGTACTTGGAGATGAGCTCGTATTCCTCCGAGCCTCGCTCCAGCGGCGCGATTTCCGCCTTCAGCTTCTTATAGTGTGACGTCACGGGGCTCTCCGAACCGTCGTCTACGATACACGTGCAAGTTATATTAACTATTAACCAGGATTATTTCTTCTTAAAACGCAGACTACATACAATTCATCTATACAATGAGTTTTGAAAGTAATGTTGCAGGGATATCCCACTTTCACGATAGAAATGATATTTCTCAGTGTTTGGTAAGTGAAAGCATTATGTGTATAAATATATGTGGAATAAAAAATGGGTATGCACGCGTGTGCGAACGAGACACAAGACAAAGAATCTTTGCAATCGTTTTTTACTTCTTGCTTTAGAGCTAAATTATTTTGTACTAATATAGTCTCGTTTATTATTACTTGTCCTATCAACAGCTTTTGACAGTTGTCAAACGCTCTTGAAATTAAAATCGTTGTCTAAAAATTTGCTGTCTTGTTAATTTATTGTGTAATTATTATGTAAGTATATCGTGGACATTTGTGCACGGTCTCAATATGAAAGCGATAGCTTTAGCATAAGATTTCCTGCGAGAGCCAGATAATACGCGAGTCATTTCAAGTATATTGTTGCCATACCTGAATCCAATAGACTGTACGCAATCTCGATTTCAAGCAAGTTGTCCAACATTTCGGATTTGGATTTAATTAGATCTAAGTCCAACAACGGCGGGTTATTCACTCCAAAATTATGAGGAATTAGTGTAAAGAATCTGAAAAAATTATAAAAAATAAAACTGAATAAAGTCATAAATATCCGAAGCTGTTACAGATATTGAATAAGCTACGTGCGTCACGCTGGGATAAGAGATACATAGTAAAACATAACCACCAGAAAAGTCATAAAACCTGCAACGATAAGTACCTGTTAGTAGCATCAACTATTTTTCCGTCGTTCGCCTTCCCTTCCTGAATGTCCTTCAGCAACTTCGATAACACTTCATATCCGGACTTGATTTGTTTCTTTGACAGTTTTCCCAGTGGCATTTTTTCTGTATCAAGCTAAAAGACACCATCTATTAAAAAGTGTAAGTTTAAATGGGTCGATTTTTCAATTCTCATTTAACAGATATTAGTAAGTTTAATTATTAACCAAATTATTAGACAAATGTATGACAAATATAATACGCACGCTATCAAACGAATAAAGCTTTATCTAGGCATTGAAAAATCAGCCCTAAGTTTAATTAGATGGGTAAATATAAAAAAGTGAAACAGTAAATTATAAGTAAAGAAATACAGTCGCCAGCATTTTGGGTTACCACAACATGGTCTTTAATTGATTTTGAACTTAGCGTCTAACACATTAAGTTAAATTGGAGTGACAGTTTTATTTAACTCAATGTGCTGGTGACTGTACAAAAAGTATTCCTTAATTAGGGAATACCCTTTTAGTAATTATTCATTAGTTTGATGAATTTTTATCTGTATTTAATTCCGAACTGACGATACATTTTCTTTTTGAAACAAGCTTAATTTGCACTACAGTAAAATCGTGTGTCTAACCTGAGCAGGTCTTTGCCCACCGAGTTAAGAGATGTATTATAAAATAATGTACAATGCGATTAAGTTAACTATATGAACAACAGGAGTGACTAAATTCAGAGCGCTTGCGGTACAAAACGATGTATTTTAATCTGTAAAATTTACTCTTTGCCTTAAATCCATATTCAATTTCAAAGGGCAGAAATTCACTATGAAATGTAAAAGCGTGGTTGCATAAACCGTAATTCTTTTAAGAAAACGAATTCATTTGACAAAAAAGGCATTCATCTATGATTTCGTCGACAGATACTACAGACTAATAAGTGGCAAAGTACAGCAGATTATGGATCATAGATTAAACAATTAAAAGTATAAAAGACCGGCTCCCCTTATAACGTAGAATATAACGTAATTCTTTTTTCTTGCTATTTTTTTTAAGTTAGTAATTTCGTAAACTTACAAATCTGCCCACGTATTATAAAACCGTACGACTAACCTCGAACTCCAGCAGCACCCTCTTCATGGACTCGATGTCGAATATCATCCTGACGAGCGCCTGCACGGGCGGCGGCAGCGCGCAGGCCGCGTCCTCGCGCAGCGCGCGCTTGCTGGCCGCCGCCGACGCAAGCGCCTTCTCGCCGTAGTCCACCTCGATCGGGTAGTAGCACCCGGGCATCTGGTCAGAGAGTTATTGTCTACTACGTTTCCGTATTTTTTTTCAAATTTTCTAAATATTTTCTGCAAATTTTCTACAAATTTTGCACTATTTGTTGTGAAAATTGGTGTACAAACCATTCGACCACGGAGGTTGTCAACACTTTTGTAATATAATTTATTGCGGAGTATTTAGTTAAACGACTATTATTGAGGAAACCGATGGGAGGAACGAACACAGATTTCAAAGATAAGGATGTACTAACTAAACATCAGGAAAGAATGGGATAGTTAGAGTGGCTTACTTAGCCACAGAACGGAAGTGGGTACCCCAAAGAGCGCAGCGATAAAAAAGAACATCTGCTATCTGCTACCACCCCTCTCACTAAATTAAGTCAAGATACTAAAATAACAACGAAAGTTGTACCTTCATAAAGTTGTCACGACATTCCCAGGGGTTTCCAGTCTTCTCCATGTACAGCGAGGTGAACCAGTCGATGGCATGATGACATGACTGGCAATCTTCCAACTGCTTCCCGCCGATAGAGGTGCCGATGCGCCCCCACGAACGGAACAACCAAAATCTGAACAGAGAAAATTAGTATCACAACTCAAACTAAGAAGTAGTACATTTAGCGTCCAAATGATTTGAGCGTTCAAAATTACCGAAATACCGATCAGCGACTAAATGTTCTGAGCATTCAGCTCAGAACATTTTACCACTTATTTTTTCAGTTACCACTTCTATGGCTAAAATCGCATGCACGCCGCGCCGTCTCCTATATACATAGGTTTAGTTCGCACCGGGGCGATGCGCGCGCTCACGAACTTTTCTGCAAAGTGTGGCCAATTGGTGTATAATTTCATCAAATTTACTTTATTGGTCTTGTCAGATAGCGCGTGTAAGCATTTGTAATAACGGTTAGCATAGAATATGTCAATAAAAAATTGAAGAATTTCTTCAGTCAATTTAAATTTTAACTAGTTATTAAAAGAAACTGGACTACCTATTTTATTGAAATATTAATGTAAAAAAAGAAGATTCACCATTTTAATACAAGCATAAAATTGCCATTTTATTGCAAAATACAACAAGTACCTGGTTGATATGCGGATAGAATTACGTAGTAATATTTAAAATGTTTTAAAAATACACAAATCGATTTTTGTAGTCTGTTTACCTTTACTTGTCCTATTTAGTAAACAGCTTTTGACGTTGTCATATGTATTTTATTTAAAAATATGTTATCTTATTATATCAAATTGTCACTAATAATTCGTAATTTCTTTCATGTGTGAAAAACCATTAATTTCAATAAAGAGTTGGGTGAAGATTGTTTGCCAAATAAGACAAGTAAGGATAAACAGACTATACAGACAACCATAGTTAAATTATTACGTAGGTAATTTACACCAATAGAAAGAATTAAACAAACTTACTTGTTTTTGTTTTCGTGCTGCAGGACTTGTATCTTGTAGAAGGAGTTCTTCTGGGCGACGACGTCGGTCTTGCTGAGCACGACGGTGTAGCTGGTGCCGTCCTGGTCGCGGTACACGTGCGCCTCGTCCGCTACTCCGGAGTCGGGGTCCACGGCAGTACCGCCTGTATACAAATCAGAAAAATGGAATTGCGCAACTATTTTTATACAAACGAGAAAACTTTGATGGTTTGGTTCTCTACCGAGCATTATACGGGGTGTGATCTGATGATGGCAATTTAAAGAATGAATGGCGGAGGCTCATTATGCTTAAGAAACCCAACGGATTAGACGAGTCGTTTGGCTCAGGGTTGAACTTTTAAATAGACGTTACCGGCGTCTTTATAATGTCTACCCAAAAGGTGCACACCCGACTTGCACAGTATTATGCATTATTGCACTTCGATCAAGAATACCCTAGCGCTCTTACTAATAAAGATTGTATAGCAGATGTTTAGTTACAGTGTTTTGTCCCTTTCTTTTTGATGTCAAACTTAAATAGTTCGACAGAGAGTAACCATTGTGTAACTATACATCTGCTATACAATCTTTATTAGTAAGAGGGTTAATGTGTAGTCAGAGTCTCAAAAACGGCACCTCGAAATAACGCCCTTCTTACAAATTGGGAGCTTATTTTGTACAACGTATTCTCTTTGTTTCTTACAATCTAAAGTTGAATTCGGAAAGAATAGTAATTTGTAGCCAGATAAAAATATAAATGTGGGGATTCAAATTTCTCGAATCGCTTTTTGTTTTGTCAGTCGGTCGGTGCCATATGTGCCTGCTGTTTTAGTTCGTGTAGCGTTATCGATATTCTTGATTGAAGGTTATTCACATTATAACACCTTTTTACGCTCTAATGCGCGAATTATACCGTTACGTTAGAATCAAAGACTTTAACATAAAAAATATTAATTAAACATAGGAAAGTTTTTTACTAAATGCTATAGAAAATGCAAATGCATACCCTTAAGTTTCAACTTCACAGATGATTTGGATGACTTCTCATACATGCTGCCGGATTTAGGTATAGATTTGCCATCAACTACATCTTGAGGTACTCTTGTCATTGGCTGTAATTCAGTATATATGAGTTTAAAGCTAAATTATTAAGTCGTGCACTGGAAACTTAGGCTGCGTACGCACTGACAGGCGGCTTGCTTAGCGCCTAGAGCCCAGCGAGTCACCTAGCGTGTAGCGAAGTGAAAGAAACGTGTCGGTTTTTAGTTTGTAGGCGCAAAGCATTTTAGAAAATATAAATTGCAAATTGATAAAATATTAATTGCATCAATTTTTTAAAAGAGAACCTCTGTGGAATCTAGCTAATAGACTCCACAAAAATAAAAGTGTGTTAAAAAAACTGTGGGGAAAGGTACATAGAAATCAAAGTACAAAGCGGTTTTTTATCTATTTTTGAAAGTGTAATTTTGTCGACGTGCCAACAAGCAAATGACCAGGGCTCTTAGCGACCCCACACGCAAACCACCTTCCCAGTGTGGCACACGGTGGTGTGTAATGAGTGAGCCACCACTAGGCTCTAGGCGCTAATCAAGCCACCTAATGCATTTTACCCCCTCTTTTTTTTGGGAATCAAACCCGGGCGTCTTACACGAGTGAGCGAACCACTAGACCACAGAGGCGGCTTTTTCTTCCAAGTGACTGATTGCAAAATTGGTGAATTATTTTTTACGCTTGGAGTATACATTAACGACCTTTTGGTGTTTGGTAATATTGGTATTTGATGTTTTGTACTGACGACGGCACATCGCACCTTACATGTTCACCTAGAGACTGCCTTTACGCCCAATTACTTACCCAATGTAATAAAGTTGTTTTTACAGTACAACTGTAACATTTAACGTGCCGTCGTCGGTGTTGTGTTCTTAGCTAACATAGTTCACCAAAATAATCGTGGATGCCAATTTTCTTCTTAGGAAATGTCTATAAACATCTACATAACATATTATGTAGATGTTTATAAAAATTGTATTATGCATATTAAAAAATTAGAGTAACTTACATCAGATCCCCAGTCGGCGATGTTGTGCTGCTTGATCAGTTGAAGCGTGTTAGACACGGTTCCTGTTTTTGGGTCTATCAGGTCAAAGAAAGACTCTTCAATGACCTACAATAAGACAAACATTACATAAACCTTACGTCGAAGTGTATGGAGTAATTGGGATCTAAAGGGTCAATTTCATTGGTTGATGCAGGGCACAAACTACAATGCGAATGCATGTTTAATTAAATTAAGTTAAATTCATTAGTTTAAATAGTTTATGAAGCTGATGCATAATGAGGGGTATTAAAACATGAGTTTGTGTTTTTAATAGTATCATACGAGTGTCTTAATACCTAGTTATGTGCAGTTTCATACATATATATTGAAATGCTCTAAAAATGGCGCGCATTCGTTTAAAAAAAAAATAATGAGATGAGATGAGTGCATTCCAGCATACTAATCGCTAATATAAGTCATCGATCACCATAGAGGTAAATTTATACATGGAAGTAATTATTATTATTATTTATAATAATTGAAGTTCAGGAACTAACTTTTGTTAGTTACAAAGCTAAAATAAAATTAAACATTATTAAAATTACTTTCCAAGGTTAAAATGTATTCTATGGTAATTGATGACTTAGCGATAAGTCTGCTGGAATGCACCCAATATGGAGTATGGAATATCGATTCGCTTTGAAGTTTACTATTAGAATTTTACGATAAGTACATAAAAAAGTTTTGAAACGCATTATACACCGCATGCGGGCAGTTCACCGTACGCGATGTATCGCCCAATGAGACTTGATGTATGTAAGGCAAATTACCTCGACATCCTTGTTTTTAATATCCTGCATCTTATCGGGCATCCGCTCAATGTCCTTAGCGGTGGATACGACGGCGGCCAGCGTGTCCGTGAGCTTGCTGACCACGAGCCCGCCCAGCTTCAGTATGCGGTTCTTTACAGTCTCCTTGGGTGCCTTCAGCTTACCGTACAAAAAGAACTGAAGGTTCTTCAACGGCGGAATGGGTATGTCCTTCTTAATGCTGAGAAAATACAACAATCTACAATAAAGGCCGGTTCACGAGTTTTGGATTAAATTAAATTACTTTAAAAAAATTAATTTAATTTTTAAATCTGAGATTTTAGCATTCACAATGCTATTTTTATACAATACTTACTTAAAAAAATACGACTCGCACCAGATCATATTCTCGGACGGGAATCGAACCCGCGACTAAATTAATTTAATTTAATTACACTAATAAAACAGCAAGCCTTAGCTCGCCGACACTAAATGACCTTTAGACTGGGCAAGTGTCCCGCGCCAGTTTATACGGACAAACTCGTGTGTATTCGAATGCTGTGACGTCAAACGATAACGCCGACGACGTATTACCACAGAATTAGTATAGTCAAACATGATTGATTGTAAATATCTCTAAGTTAATGGTATTTTTCAACGATTCAAAAAGTTATAGGTACGTAAAACTAGTGCGAGTGGAATAGTTCATTTAATACCAAATAATATACTAGAAAAAATACGACTCGCACCAGATCATGTTCTTGACGGGAATCGAACCCGCGACCTTTGGATATCCGGTCCAATGCTCTGACCGCTGAGCTACCGAGTCTCTAGTGGGACCGTCGAATTTCTTCTAGTATATCAACTTTTACGCTGCAAGCCAGCGCCATCTCACCATCATTTTATATGTACTTAACTATTAAACCCCAAGAAGTTTTATCCATTACTAGCTTTCGCCCGTGACTTCGTCCGCGTGGATATTCGAGAAAATCCGCTTTTAGAATTAGAAAAAGAAAAGAAGTTGTCCTCCCGCTCCACCCGACTTCAATAGACGTGTTTTATTTATATTGATATGCGTAACTAATAATTTGAATATTATTATATAATACTAAATAATATACTAGAAAAAATAGGACTCGCACCAGATCATGTTCTCGGACGGGAATCGAACCCGCGACCTTTGGATATCCGGTCCAATGCTCTGACCGCTGAGCTACCGAGTCACTGGTGAGAACGTCGAATTTCTTCTAGTATATCAACTCTTACGCTGCAAGCCAGCGCCATCTCACCAATGTAGAAGGAATTAACCTGCTACATTCAACTGAACATCTTTCCAGATATTTTTAAACAGTTGATTAAGATGAGAAAGCCATATAACTATTTGAAATTTTGAGATTTAAGCATTCACAATGCTATTTTTATATAATACTAAATAATATACTAGAAAAAATAGGACTCGCACCAGATCATGTTCTCGGACGGGAATCGAACCCGCGACCTTTGGATATCCGGTCCAATGCTCTGACCGCTGAGCTACCGAGTCACTGGTGAGAACGTCGAATTTCTTCTAGTATATCAACTCTTACGCTGCAAGCCAGCGCCATCTCACCAATGTAGAAGGAATTAACCTGCTACATTCAACTGAACATCTTTCCAGATATTTTTAAACAGTTGATTAAGATGAGAAAGCTATATAACTATTTGAAATTTTGAGATTTAAGCATTCACAATGCTATTTTTATATAATACTAAATAATATACTAGAAAAAATAGGACTCGCACCAGATCATGTTCTCGGACGGGAATCGAACCCGCGACCTTTGGATATCCGGTCCAATGCTCTGACCGCTGAGCTACCGAGTCACTGGTGAGAACGTCGAATTTCTTCTAGTATATCAACTCTTACGCTGCAAGCCAGCGCCATCTCACCAATGTAGAAGGAATTAACCTGCTACATTCAACTGAACATCTTTCCAGATATTTTTAAACAGTTGATTAAGATGAGAAAGCTATATAACTATTTGAAATTTTGAGATTTAAGCATTCACAATGCTATTTTTATATAATACTAAATAATATACTAGAAAAAATAGGACTCGCACCAGATCATGTTCTCGGACGGGAATCGAACCCGCGACCTTTGGATATCCGGTCCAATGCTCTGACCGCTGAGCTACCGAGTCACTGGTGAGAACGTCGAATTTCTTCTAGTATATCAAATTCGACGTTCTCACCAGTGACTCGGTAGCTCAGCGGTCAGAGCATTGGACCGGATATCCAAAGGTCGCGGGTTCGATTCCCGTCCGAGAACATGATCTGGTGCGAGTCCTATTTTTTCTAGTATATTATTTAGTATTATATAAAAATAGCATTGTGAATGCTTAAATCTCAAAATTTCAAATAGTTATATAGCTTTCTCATCTTAATCAACTGTTTAAAAATATCTGGAAAGATGTTCAGTTGAATGTAGCAGGTTAATTCCTTCTACATTGGTGAGATGGCGCTGGCTTGCAGCGTAAGAGTTGATATACTAGAAGAAATTCGACGTTCTCACCAGTGACTCGGTAGCTCAGCGGTCAGAGCATTGGACCGGATATCCAAAGGTCGCGGGTTCGATTCCCGTCCGAGAACATGATCTGGTGCGAGTCCTATTTTTTCTAGTATATTATTTAGTATTATATAAAAATAGCATTGTGAATGCTTAAATCTCAAAATTTCAAATAGTTATATAGCTTTCTCATCTTAATCAACTGTTTAAAAATATCTGGAAAGATGTTCAGTTGAATGTAGCAGGTTAATTCCTTCTACATTGGTGAGATGGCGCTGGCTTGCAGCGTAAGAGTTGATATACTAGAAGAAATTCGACGTTCTCACCAGTGACTCGGTAGCTCAGCGGTCAGAGCATTGGACCGGATATCCAAAGGTCGCGGGTTCGATTCCCGTCCGAGAACATGATCTGGTGCGAGTCCTATTTTTTCTAGTATATTATTTAGTATTATATAAAAATAGCATTGTGAATGCTTAAATCTCAAAATTTCAAATAGTTGAATATTATTTCTTATTTTTAGAGGTATTTAATTTTGAAGCTGTTTTTGTTTTTGTTTTCAGGTTTTTTGAAGGAGGTTTTTTACGATAAAAGGTAGCCTATGTCTTTTCCCAAGCTCTATTCTATATCTGTACCAAACACCAAAATCGGTTCAGTAGTTTAGGCGTGAAAATGTAGCAGACAGACAAACAGACAGAGTTACTTTCGCATTTATAATATTAGTAATATTAAGGATTATGTTCTTACGCTTTTCCAGGATCCTGTTTGATGATGACTGGTAGCGGTGGAGCAGCGAGGAACAGCCGCACGTCCACTTTTGGCTTATACCTATTGAAGATGGAGCCTTCTTTGTAAGCACTCGGGACAATCATGGGCTTCCGCTTTGGTTCTGTAGTCATGTAGCAACATTTGGTCCATTCGCTGACATTACCTATGGAAACATATTTGGTATCATTTTTAGAATCTTACATTGAATTTACTTTCAATCGAAATTTTACTAGTGGCTTTGTGAGTTGCAGACCTAGCTTTTGTGACATTTTGATCATTTTTCGAAAGGGCTGAAATAAGTATGTTTTTTTTAGTTAAAAAAAAACACAAAAAGCTATTTACTTAATTATCAAACCTGCTCACAAAATTTCACGAGAATCGGTTGAGAAATGCAACCTGAAGAGGAGAACAAACGGACTGACAAGGCTGAAACGGAGACGCTTCGCGCTCGGTCGGTCAATTATTACCTGAACATTTGTAACCATATGTGTCCAAGACCAGCTGTCCCTGTTTGCATTCTGGACATGGTTCTAGAGCCCCAAAAGCCATACAATCAGCTAAGCGGTCCAAACACTGCAAATAAAATATATTTAATTTGAAGTCAATATAGATACAAATAAAATTGAAGACAGAAGTTCATTAAAAATTACATGTGCGTGCATACCTCGTCCCGGCCAGCAGGCAATTCCTGGGAATTCTCCTCCAATATTTCATGTAAATCACTTTTTTTCAACTCACTTAATGCATTTCTATACTTGAAGAACAATTTGTTTTGTTTCTCTATGTTTTTCTCTTTCTTTTGTTCTTCTTTCGTTTCAGCTGCATCCTTCGGTTCTTCTTTCAATTTTTTTACCGGTACTTCATCAGTTTTGAAAGGTCTACAAAAAGTTGTAACAATGAAATACTGTTTGTATGAATTTGGAAAATAAATAATAAAGGTGCTGCAGTAAACACTTACTTGATTTCATCCTTAACCATTTTCTGGTCTTCAGCAGACAATTGTTTTATTCCAGGGAGGCTCTCCCCTCCAGCAAAGTACAACAATTCAGTCCTTGCTTCAGCAAAGCACTTGACATGATGCCAAAGTGGCTGCCCACCATACTTACTGCCTATCTCTGTATCATATACAGTCTTACAAATACGGACTTCATCCTGTAATATTTATTAACTTAGTTGTTTTCTAAATAATGTGCCTATGTATTGATCATTAACAAAAAAATCATGGTAATCTAACCCACAACAATAAAATCTTTTGAGTCTGGTTATATGTGGTTGAAGACTAAGTGATTGCAAAGTAATTTCACATAGGTACCTTACAAATTTTTATATCACAGTGCTTGCAAGTAGCTCTGCTACTTTTAGAATATTCCACAAGGAAATCCTTGAGTGGCCCTGAAGCTGCTGGTTCATCTTTAGCTGCTCTTTTAGTGCCTTTCTTGCCCTTAGTACTACTTGCCTCAGCTACCACAATCCCTGAACCTTCCTCTGTGAGGAAAAATATTGTTATAATATTGTTTTAAAAAAAATTTGCTTTTTGCATTATAATTTACTTTCAATTATTATAAACTTTGTGCTTAAATAAACAATCCGCATAAGGACCCTTTTAGTCAGACACCACTACACCAATAACAAATTAAATAATCTAAGTAATTCTATTGCATTAGGATTAAAATGGCCTTTATTTTCAATTTGATAAGGTGTAAAAGATATAAGATAGATAGACAGAGTTTACTTACACATTTTCAAAATACTACAATTGATTTTAAATGTACATGTAAATGAGTACAATGCAACATTATAACTGACGAAATAAAAAAATATTTATCCAAATCAACGAAACCATCTTTGTTCTACATTTTGACTTGTCATAAAAATGTTTAGGGATCAAGGCTTTTTTGTTATGTTGAATTAAGTAGGCACCTCATTCAAGTCTTGACAGAATATTTTCACGAAAACCATTTTGCTATGAATGTTGTTAGGCATGCACATGCACATTATTTTAGTGTGCGTAATACGAGAATGTGTAGATGCACATTAAATCAATGTGCATGCCTAACACATTCATAGCAAAACAGTCTTTTTGAGATAGAAGAACTATACCGAAATTAAAAACTGATCTGTTACCCAAAAGATAAGATCCATATCTAATACCTTGTTATTTTTTTTATTTTATTGCAATCTTTTCACTTTCTGTAGTCAGTAGTTTTGTAAGTAAAGGCCTATGAAAAGCTTTTGGATATTAGTTTTCAATTCGATGCCTTAACATAGGTAGCCTAAGTATGTCATACTTTAATAATTTCTGCGGTGGTGTCGTTTGAGGCGGGTCGTTACGTTGGTACAAATATGGTTGAGCGAAGCGGTGGCTGGTTCATGCGTCATGCTCGTGCACGGCTGCTGCCAGTGGGAATGGGTCTGCATCTGCCTACCTATCTTAACGTTTATTGAATTTTATCAATTGTTTTTTGTTTCGTAACAGGCTAGACTGAACAATAACTTTAAATTTTGAATTAAGCTTAAACACTGAAATTGATTTAGTAGAATTAAAATAATGTTATTTATTTATCAATCTGTGTTAATTGTATAAATGTAATATCTGGAAACAATTTAAAGTTTTGTAAATATCGTTCCTTCTGATAAGTTTTTGCAACCATTTTTCTTGTCAGCTAAAAGACGTCATAATGGGTGGTAGGGTAAAAGAATTGACGATTTAAAAATGCTTATTTTGTGAGCTTATTTGAAAAAAGAATTTTTTAATTTTAATTTCAGTTATAAAATTTGGACATCAAAATTCAAATGAGTTATAAATATATAGTCAAAATCAAAGTAAAAAATAACTTTATTCAAATAAACTTAGTAATTAAGCACTTTTGAATAGGTAAAGTGAATAGGTAGGTAGCTATATTTTCCTACCACCCGTTCCAGACTTTTTTAACTGACAAGAAGAACAGGCGCAGTTATCAGATTTAACAGATAAAAATAACTATATTTACAAACTTAAATATATTGTTACCAAATACAATACAACAAATTATAAAAAAATACAGATATTTAGTCATTGTCAAAATGTTCTTTATCCTAAACACTTTTGATGTGTATGACATATATTTTTATAAAAATAAACAAAGACTTTTGCAAATAAAACATACCAATCTTAGCTTTAATGTTTTTCTGATCCTGTACTTTAAGCCTGTTCAAATTCCCAATTTCAGTGTAGCTTGTTGGTCGCTGTTTTTGAAAGAAACAATCTTCGTGGTACCAGTTAGGCTGCTTCCCATCATGGAATGCAGACTAAAACGGAAGATAGGTAGGTTTTTATTTTATGGTATGTAAGAATACAATTAAACCTGTACGATAAGCCTGAATTGGCAAATTATTTTGTATTGGTCTCGCTCGGGCAATTTGTGTAAAATATATGAAACAAACCTGCACCATACGAGCGATGCGTAGGACTCCCTGATCAATCTTTTGTTTGCAGTTTTTACAGGATGCCCGCCCTGATTTAGCATATTCTGCTTGATACGGCAATTCAGCCATAATAATAATTAGAACTAAAACAATAACAAACCAAATCAACCAGACTACAATAAGTTTGTAAAACCGTTGAAAAGGAAAAACTCCGAAAGGTACCTAGGTAAAAGGTAAATAAAATAACCAACCAACCACAGACTTGTCTAGACTAGTCTGGCATAGGGATGTCGAAAAAAAAAAGATATATTCTATCGATTTTTTTACAATTTATTGATTGATAATAACCCGTATCGAAACGTAACGAAGAGGATTTATTTTTCAATTATTATTAGTTTTTGAATAGTTTTTTAATAATAATATTTTAATAACATTATGATAGTAGATATCAATAGTTTTAATTGAGATTTAAAATTAATGACGTCCTTGATTTTACGTAGACCAGTTATATAATTGAGCTAAAAAAACATAGGAATTCAAAACTTATTTTTTTTGTAAAAAATTGTATTTGGGTTGTGGCCATGCCATTGACTTTGCTCTATACTGTGGAGTGTCTAAGTTTCTAAGCCACGGTTATTTTGTTCCTGACTATTCGTATACCTATTTTAACAAACGTTGAATAAATTATATTGTTTTGTGTGTGCACAAAAAAGTATTGTGACATTAAATATCTTTAAAAGGCAGTGAAACGTTTTTATTTCCGCGACAAAAATATTACCAATACATCGAAATTTATCCGATACATCGCAATGGGTTTCGATATTTTTAAATACATCGTTGATCGATATTTTTTTCACTTTATAATACTTTCGTATCCCTAGCACAAAATGACTGAAATGACATTGACACAAGTTATGTTATGTATTTATTTTCGTTCCTGTAGGTAGTATCGTACTTGTTCGTATCGCTATCGCAACGCAACTACGCTGTGCTTTGCTGTTTTATTATAGTATTCGGATTTGCCTTTAGATTTACAGTACAATATCATACTTGATAATATTATTCAATAAATTCAAATATTCATTTACTAGCGGCCCGCGACTTCGTCTGCGTGGGTAGTAAAGCGACTCCTTCATCATGAGTAGAAGAAAAGAACACCTGAAGAAATCCTTAGGAATATCGGAATACCCTTGGAGTTCAGGTAAGTGTCGATTTTTCTTTTTGTTCAAGTTTACTTTTCAATTTCATTTATTGAAGACATAAAATAATAAGGGTTAAAGTATGAAATTGCCGATTTTTTCTCACACACAGAGACCCTCAAATTATCTTCTATAATGCTAAAAGATTCTTCAGTTGCTTGTTATTATTTGGAATTATGATCATTCATGGCGGCAAACTATAAGCAATATCTATTACCTTAAAAAAGTACCTTGTAAGTAACTCCTTTTTCTGTTAGCAGAAATGACCACTGATTAGATGTAATTTGTAACTTGTTTAGACATTTGTATTGTGTAATTTAACAACTATGAATACTCATGTTTCTTAACTTTAATAGTTAAGAAACATGAGTATTCATAGTTTTTAAATTTTAAGAAAATGTTAGTATGGAAAATGTAAATTCTTTAAAATTCTACATGACCATACAAAATGACAATTTCATACTTAAACCTATAAGTATCATACTTTTGTATGTAGTTGGTACAATGCCCTTTAAATCTCCTCTTAGGTGTATCCTTTGAATCAAAGGTTGTCTGAAAAAGATCACTTCCAGTGATAAGACTCCAGCTTGGCCCACCATAAATTAAATTTTTAATTTGTAATTGTATTCTTTTTGTGATATGTGTGTGCATTAAAGTTATCCACCAGTCTACCTAAACTCCTCATATTAAGAAAACGCTGACCAAAGCCCTATTTCATAACTTTCTCAAAGTTATGTTCTAATTTATAAATTCTCTCTTACCCCTCAATTGTTTAATGATCTAAACCCAGCAAGAAAATGGATTCTTTGAACTAGATCTTTTGAAGTCACAAAAATGTTTATTGACAAGTATTTTTTATTAGATGATGATGACCAGCCAATGCCAGCTGATGCACACTTGTTGCGAAGACAAATTGCCGAGCCTCGCCCCAGTGTTGCAGACCTGCCGGGCACCAGCGGTAAGCAGAACTTGAATAGTACTTACTGGTTGTCTAAATCTATCTAAATCTAATCTAATAAACCTGTATCTTTTTTGCAGACAATAGTACGGTCATTATTGAATGTGAGAATAAAGATTTTTACGAGAGTGATGTGAATTAAGCATTGTGCTTCAAAAGTTCTTAATGACTAAGTTTATTTGAATAAAGTTATTTTTGACTTTTTGATTGAAATCTATTATAATGTGGTTACATGATAACAATTTGAAGATAAATCTAGAAAAAACCAAATTAATGCATTGAGGCCTAATTTAAATTAAATTTGTATTTCTATTTGAGATTAATTAGAGAATTGAAAAATATAAATATAATATATTTTTACCAGGACAACAGTGTCGAGGATTTGCATCCTGTTCCCTGTCTCAAGGCAAAGCAACAGCCAAAAGGCCTTGGTTTTTAACACCTGGCCATAACTCAAATGAGTCTTCGTCAGTAGGAGCATCTGAGTAAGTAAACATAATTGCATTTTAAAGTATTATACATACTTAACTACAAAATATGGTGTTAAGTATGTATAATACTATGTGCCAGTTGACTTGTCTTTTGATGCAGGCAGGTTTTTTTAACCAACCAAAAACTCTTTGCTGCCGCTGGTTCTTTGCGTAGGCTTCAAAACTTCCTGCCAACTGCCACCAAGATTGCGCTAGCACAGTCCTTACTATTGCCCAAACTAGACTATGCTGATGTCAGCTATCTCCATCTGTCAGAAGAGCAACTTAATAAACTTGAGCAGCTTCAAAACTTCTTTATAAGATTTGTATTTGGACTTCACAAATACGATCATATCTCTGAATTTCGTACTAAGCTCAGGTGGCTGCCTATTCGCCTTCGTCGGACTACACATATGATGTCTTCACTATACAATATTCTTTTAACACTGCCACTCCTTATCTTAAAGATCGTTTCAGATTTGTAAAAGACTCCAATTCCCGTTTCTTAAGATCTTCCGAAAATCTGCTACTGCCTACGCATTCTGCAATGTTTTACGACCGATCCTTCTCTGTCGGCTGTTCGCCTGTGGAATGCATTACCTGTCACCACAATAAGGACTGTACAGTCAATTCATACCTTTAAAAAACTGGTAAAAGAGCACTTCCTTTTCTTGTAGGTGTATCAATATATCTGTAACTCAAATTCTATTTACACTGTAGATATATATATATATATATATACGTAATACTTACGTAGGTTTATTAAATAGTATATATCAGCTATTAATTATGTATGTAGGTCTATTTATTTATTAATATGTAGTATGTGTATTCATAACTTTTTAGGAATTTTATATTAGGTTAATCTTCATAGTACGCACACTTTCTTCAACTACCTTATCGTATTTTATTTTTTTATTCCTGTCCATCCTAAGGTTGCCTGGAAGAAATCGCTTTTTAGTGATAAGACCGCCAATTGTATGTCTCCTCTATATTTGTGATTTCTTTTTTGTTCTTTTGTGTGTACAATAAAGTATAAATTAAATAATAAATAAATAAAACCATTGATAGCGGTCGGGACGCCGCTGCTGGCACCCCATCTGCGATTAGCTTTGTGTGTGTTTCCCATTTTTTAACTAAATACACTATGCTCTTTTTCTATACCTCACAGTTCACATCTTTCAGTCGCAGTACGCACCTTTCGCAAAACGTACCTTTCTCAAATTGCACCATTCGGAAAACGTACCTTTCGCAAAGGTACCTTCTTTAGAGTATGCTGCTACTGTTCTACCTACAGGTGATGAAAAACTAAAACAAAAATATATTATATTTCATTATTTTGTTTTTTTTTTTCATATATATTTTTTTGACATTTGTCAACTAATCCAAGCTTACTCTTAAAAAAGATACTTTTGTGAAAGGTAGGTTTTGCGAAACGTGCATTTTTCAAAAGGCATGTTTTGCGAAAGGTACGTTTTTTAGAGGGTACGGTACGTTTGCGAATGAGCCGTTTTTTATGGCTAGTATGAAACTTGAGGGAAACTGTTCTAAATACTAAAGATAAAAATTTTACTCAAAGAAGACATTTGTTTATTTTAAAAACAATTTACTTTTATTGTATTAATTGATTATGATTAAAAGAATTGCAGACGCAAAATTATATGATTCATATAATATCAAATGATAGACTTGTTCAAAACATTAAACATGTTTTGAACAAGTCTATCATTTGATATTTATATTTGAAGGCCTAGCACGAGACTCGACGCGACGCGATCGTCTTCCAACACTTCGGCTTCGGCGCTGCGCGAGCGCGTGGGCCGGCACAACGCCGCCGCGGACATCCAGCGCATTCTCGCCATCAGGAAAGTCACACAAGGAAGAGTTGGCACCATGCGCACCCCCAAGTCCAATTCGAGCCTCTACTCCATATCCACGCGAGGTACTATAAAATGCATATATTTATTTCAATGTTTGCTTGTTCGTTTATTTAGTTAATTCAAATTATGCAAACTGAATCTTAAACACATCCTCTTATACCACAGAGTTCTAAGCATTATATTAAGGCCTCGATTCTGCAAATTCTAAGGTAATAATTGTGTTCTAATGGTGTTTGAATAGTATTAATGTTTATTTTACATAGTTATTGTTATTAAACTACAATACTATTGAATATTGAATCACCATTGAGACTCAATTATTACGTCAAAATAACAAAGTCAATAGGTACCCATTTGTGTTGGATACATTTTAATCATTTTCTCAAAATATATTATTATTGTTGCATCTAATTGTGATAGCACATTCTAAAGTCCATCATGGTTTAGATAATACACTTACACAATTGAAATGAATAAATTGCTGAATATGCTGCTTCTAGCCTCATTTTAAAGTTTTCGCTGGAATTCAATTATTGTCATAATGAAATGTTTTTTTAAAGGCTTGCCTGGTCCATCAAGGAATCCCATATTCACCCCATCAATAGCGTCGGCAACCCATAAGGCGCATCAGAACGCACTCCGCAGACTACAATCTACATGTATGATTCTTGTTAGACATTTTACACCCTTTTAACAAGTTAAACGCCATGACGGTCACGGGGTCACCGGTGTCCGGTAGCAAAACTGTTCGATCACGGAGGCCACCAGTGACCGCGACGTGGCACACATAACACCTGGTTAAGTTAACGCGGTGCGAATGTAGCTACAACGCACACCAACAGAATGTTGGTCTGTCTGTAATATAAGTAATGAAAGGATCTAGCTGTCTTAATGTTAGCTATGTGTCCACAGTGAACCATTCGTCGCGTAATATGCCGTTTCTAAAAAGGACGGAGAACCCTTTCCTTGCGAGGATGTCACCCCGCTTGCAGGCGCCGGAGCCCGCGCCCGCGCCCGCGCCGCCCTGCGACCCAGTACATATCTCCGACACGTCCGCTCCGGAACGGGACGCTCAGCAAACTGGTCAGTCAGTACACTTGTCACTACAATATACCATAAATAATTACTACTAGTGGAGTAACTCAGCCGTCTTGTGAAGGCAACGATGAGGATTGAGGTGGGGTGCGTGCGGGGCAGGTGGGCGTCCCCCTGACCGCTACCTCGCAGCCAAGCCATATAAAGTCCATTGATCGATTTAGTACTAAAGCTTGACCGCAAGCGCTGTACCGCGCCTTGGGTGGCAAGTAGTGCACGTGACGGGGGAGGAAACACTGCTAGGGCACAGGCCATCCTTATGGGTGGATAAGAAGGATGGGCCATATAACCCACCACGCGGCAAATGCAGCCTCCAACGGCTTAACGTGACTTCCGAAGCACGGAGGAGCTAATACATTTTTGGTCACCCATCCCTTCTGAAAGTTGCTTTACATCCGCAATCGCTGGGCCAGGCGCTATACCACTGCGTCACCGAGCTCCTCTCACCATGCGCCTCACCAAATGTCATAACTGAACTCATCGTTTTCAGAATCGGTTCCACCATTCGACGCGGAAATCTTACCAACGCAAATTGAGAATACATTGGCGAATCAGGAGCCTATTGAAGGTATTTTAATAATTCGGTGAACATTTTCTGTGCAATGAAAAACTATGCATGTATTGTAGTTGTAAGCGAACTAAAATCTATGGAACAAGCATTCCGCTCAAAAAATGGCATCACGCAAATTACAATCAAATGGGCGGGGCTAAAAAATTACAACCCGAGTCGGGCCTGCCACAACCCCGGTGACGCGAGTCACGCGCGCCAGGTATCATGTTTTATCTGCTTAGTCAATACAAAATGTCATGTGCGCCAGAATACAACTTAATACCGACTGTGCGCGTATTGTAATAAGGTATGGTTTTACTGGTTGATTGTTGAGTTTCGGCCTTTTATGATTTTTTAAGCAATATTTGCTTGGAATTACACTTCCATAGATTTTAGATTGCTGGTATTTGTAGCTTTTTTCTGCGTATAATAACAATTTGTAACTTTGTAATGTTTCCTTTTGTAACTTTTCAGTGGAATCGTCCCACACGTCGGCGATGTCTTTGGAAGAGGAGGGGTTGATCGTAGACGTGCACGATTACACGGACGGGAATCCGAGCGCTAAGAATACACCGGAAAATCCGGTCGTCAACAAAGATGTTGAGCTCAACCAGGTGATTATTAACTTATTTGCATAAGATTTGTGTAAGAGTGAAAAAAAGTTCGCCAACACAAGTGAAAACATTGATGGTAATGATGATTTATGTTTCTTACCCTCAGCAAAAATATAAGGAACACTGAAGGGGTTAACAATTATTATTAAAATTACTTATCATTTGGTACAGATAATAACGGTGGATGCGAATGAAGAATCCAAACGTTCACATGTAAGGAGAAGAGATGGGAATCTGTGTAAGTTTTTATAATTTTCTAATCTAAGTTTGTTTCCATATTGTAAATCATTTCAAAAATGTCATATTGTCAACATTAGGACATAAAGTTGAATATCAATTGAGAAAATGACTAACAAATAATGAAGTATTAATAATAATATATTGCAGCACCAGATGACGGTGAACCACATACAGTCAAGGAATTCAATCAGGTACAAATTTTTCTATAATTTGTTAATATCTGTTTGTTGTTCACAAACTAGTTTTAATTTTACTATGGTACCTACCGACTAAAAAAATAGCTCACCTCTTTAAAAGTTTAATCTTGTCATCGTCAAAATAAATGCCATTTTCGCATTCAACATCCCATTAAACCTCAATAACGACATTCATATCGATTTTTAGGCTTTCTTACTCCATTTATCCCCTGAGGGGTTGAGTTTCGGAAAACCACGAAATACATGTTTGCTTATTTATTAGAAGTACTCCTACGAAGTTTCAAATCGAAATGTCTATTTTTTTCCATACAAACTTTGAGCCCCCATTTCACCCCATTAGGGGTGGAATTTTCAATTTATTTTCTTAGTGGATGCCTGCCTATACTGTATAAATTTAGTATATATGAGTACAAAATTTCAAGTCTCTAGGTCCAGTGGTTTGGGCTAGGCGTTGATGTCACCCTTCATTTTTATATAAGAGATTATCGACGAGTGGCAGACACGTTTTCGCGACTGTAGGTCACGTCACGAGTCAGCGGTGTCCAATGATGAAATATAAATTCTCGTACTATACAATAAGTTTCAATTTCGCGTGCAGGTCGAAAGAGAAGGGAAGGAAATTATCTATGCTCAAAACTGCGGAGTGAACCATGCTAGATCAAATGTACTTTTTTCTGCCGCGCGTCAATTTAAGCTCGATTTATGCTTTCAGACACTGAGCGTATCAGACACGTCCCGTGTTAGACAAAAATGATATTCTTCTACAGTTAAGGTCTTTTTGTAGTAAGCTGTTGATTTTCGTAAATAAAAGGGAAATACACCTTTTTAATTAATAGATTTTTTGCATTTCACAATGCTATTTTCATATTAAGATAAATAAATACTAGAAAAAATCGACTCACCCGTAGCATCTCAGATGGGACTCGAGCTCGCACTTCTGTCCTTCTGTGATAATATCTATCGTGCCGTCTCCGCGTAGACACGGTCAGACTCCGCATAGAAAAATAAGACACGGCACGTGTCCGAAACGCTCAGTGGCCGATGACACTCGTATAAACGGAGCTTCGTGTACGGTACACACAGAACCTGCTCCGGCTGCTGGAGTGCCCGGTGTGCCTGGAGTGGATGGAGCCGCCGATGTCGCAGTGCCGGCGCGGCCACCTGGTGTGCGCCCGCTGCCGCGCGCGCCTCGCCTCCTGCCCCGTCTGCCGCACCACCTTCTCCTCCGTCCGCAACCGCGCCATGGAGGGGGTCAGTCACTGCACGATATCACCTTCTTACTCTATGACCACGCTTTACTACTCTCCAGTGCTACCGTTTTCCATTCACATCACTACGATTGTAACGCTACTCTGTTCGACCTCTACGTTGTCGTCGCTCGGCTCCCAGATTAGTTATTTTCTTAATAAATACGTATCACATGTACGTACAGGTTGCGGAGATGGTGCGCTACCCGTGTCGGCACATGTGCGGTCGCGAGGTGCGTCTGCGGCGCCGCAACACGCACGAGGCCAGCTGCGGCGCGCGACGGTACCCCTGCCCCGCGCCCGCCTGCGCCGACCGCCCGCACCTGCCCCGCGACGACCTGGCGAACCACCTGCAGGTACGCGCCCGCCCGCGTCGACCGCCCGCACCTGCCCCGCGACGACCTGGCGGACCACCTGCAGGTACGCGCCCGCCCGCGCCGACCGCCCGCACCTGCCCCGCGACGACCTGGCGGACCACCTGCAGGTACGCGCCCGCCCGCGCCGACCGCCCGCACCTGCCCCGCGACGACCTGGCGGACCACCTGCAGGTACGCGCCCGCCCGCGCCGACCGCCCGCACCTGCCCCGCGACGACCTGGCGGACCACCTGCAGGTACGCGCCCGCCCGCGCCGACCGCCCGCACCTGCCCCGCGACGACCTGGCGGACCACCTGCAGGTACGCGCCCGCCCGCGTCGACCGCCCGCACCTGCCCCGCGACGACCTGGCGGACCACCTGCAGGTACGCGCCCGCCCGCGCCGACCGCCCGCACCTGCCCCGCGACGACCTGGCGGACCACCTGCAGGTACGCGCCCGCCCGCGCCGACCGCCCGCACCTGCCCCGCGACGACCTGGCGGACCACCTGCAGGTACGCGCCCGCCCGCGCCGACCGCCCGCACCTGCCCCGCGACGACCTGGCGGACCACCTGCAGGTACGCGCCCGCCCGCGCCGACCGCCCGCACCTGCCCCGCGACGACCTGGCGGACCACCTGCAGGTACGCGCCCGCCCGCGCCGACCGCCCGCACCTGCCCCGCGAAGACCTGGCGGACCACCTGCAGGTACGCGCCCGCCCGTGCCGACCGCCCGCACCTGCCCCGCGACGACCTGGCGGACCACCTGCAGGTACGCGCCCGCCCGCGCCGACCGCCCGCACCTGCCCCGCGACGACCTGGCGAACCACCTGCAGGTACGCGCCCGCCCACGCCGACCGCCAGCACCTGCCCCGCGACGACCTGGCGAACCACCTGCAGGTACGCGCCCGCCCGCGCCCGCCCGCGCCGACCGCCAGCACCTGCCCCGCGACGACCTGGCGAACCACTCTCCGACACCTAAATAAATTGTCTATTGCCCAACGAGCACACAGCACACCCATTTCACATATCAGATAACGACTCGTAAATTAACAATTAATAATAACACTTATCACCTTCTAGAGCAAGCACATGTCGTTGCTGAAGATCGGGCGCAAGCATAAGTTCTCCGTGAAGGTGAACTCCGAGCAACACGACACGTGGGTGATTGCGGCGCTGCACGAGTACTTCGTACTGCGCGTCGACGTCGACATCCGGACCTGGGGCGTCATCGTGTACGTCGCATACATCGGACCCAAGTGCAACGCCAAGAATTTCACTTATGAGGTAAGCACAATGAAGTATCTTGAGTTTTTATAACTAATACTTTCAGTATGACTTGGTGTCCGCAATACTCAAAAACTGGTCGTTTGATTAACCTGTTGTTAACATTGTAGGTACTTTTATTGTTTAAGAGCGTTTTAATGTTCTTTTTATACGGCAAAGTTGCTATGGAAATAAGAAATTAGGCGTGTAAACCTATCTAAATAAATAAATCTGAAATTTAATATCTGCAGGTTTCCGTAGTAGGTCAACATAATTCGAGAAAGCTCGTGTACGCTAGAGCAACACACAGCGACTTGGAAAGTTTATCTCTAAACGTCAGTCGTCAAGACTGTTTCCACCTAACTTTGGACCAGGCGCTCAATTTCCTGCGCGTCAGAAACCGGCATTGCGAGCCGGACAAATTCCTAGACTTCAACATCGAAATTAACAAGTGTGAGAATGAGACTAAAGAAGACTCCGATTCCTGATTCATGTTTATAAGTAACTTGGTGAGGCGGCGCCTCGCCAAGGCAGTGCGTCTGGCGCGCCGGTCCAAGTTCAAACGACGCTGGAGCATGTACATAAAAGAAGTGTTGCAGTGAACTGTGATTTTTTGTCTATGAACGGTTCAAATTAAATTAAGGGCCTGTTTCACAATCAAAAAGTAAGTTCAGCCCCCCTAGCATGACTGACGAAACACGATTTATATCGCGTGATATAGCGTTTTATCGACACCAAACTGTCAAAATCCATTGTCTTTTGACAGTTAAACGTGATAAATCGCTATATCATATCGTGTTTCGGTGGTCATGCTAAGGGGGCTGAGTAGCTTACTTGACAGATGATTTCACATATTTTTCATAACACAATAAAATTGTCAAGTAAGCTACTCAGAACTTACTTTTTGATTGTGAAATAAGCCCTAAAACTACTTCAGATAATTTTGTACAACAAATATTGTGAGGCTATGATTGATTGTTTTCAGTTAAGTCGACGAGTCGCACGTTCATAAAATGCGACATAAAATGTGCGCAGAAACATCAGAAAATACATTGTTTTCAATTCTTTATCCTGTCCACTGCCCGTTAAGTTTACTATTAGAATAAGGTTTTATATTTAATACTGTAAGTTTAGTTTAAGTTGCCACCAATTTGGCTTGTATAAAGTATATGAAAATTAATATTATTTACCAATTACTAAATAATTCCGACGTTAATTTGCAGTGAATATTTAATTATTATACAATACCTACTCAATAATATACTACAAAAAAATCGAATCGTACCAGATCAAATTCTCAGACGGGAATCGAACCCGCGACCTTTGGAAGTCCGGTCCAATGCTCTTCCAACTGAACTACCGATAGTGGCATCGTCGAATTTTTCTAGTATATCCTACTCTTACGCTGGAAGCCAGCGTTATTTCATCAATGTGAGGAATTACCTCGACATTCAATTGCAAAATCTTTCCAGTAGGTATATAATTTTTAAATTTGAGATGAAAAACTTCTTTAAAATTGTCCATACATAACGCCAATTTCATACGTAGACCTAATACTTTTTTGCTAGAATATGACAGGAAACACATTGTATAATGCGTTTTAATCTTATTGGCGGTTGTGAAGTTAGCCACTATGCGCGTGTGCGTGCCCCACCACTCGCCTCTCTCACCCACATACATCAAAATTGTGTTCTGCGCATCGTCTCGCGCGATGTTCCGAGTCGTTAATAAGATTGTAACGCATGTACCATAATCGGGCCTCTTTCATTCCATGTACTTGCATGCGTTAATTACCAACCAGCCACCGGCATCGGTCCAGCCGCGTGGCGCGTTCGTGCTCATATATTTCGGTCGAACTGTTATTGTTGTAAAAGTTGTATCGTTTTAAGGTTGAAAGTACCTTCAGATTCCTTTTGTAATTATTATTATGTAAAAGATCTAGAGACCATATTTACTAAAAACTGAATAGAAACTTTATTGGACGTTTGATTGAATTTTTTATAGCTCCCCTTGTACTTGTTTGCCGTAAGAGTATTTATTAAAAACTATTGTTCGATTCCGAATATTCTCCGAAATCAAGTTCAACAGTCGTTAATTTCGACAAGGAGAAAAAAATCAAGAAACTTTTATTATTTTTAACAAAGAAACATGCTGAAACAATAAAAAGCATTTTATTTTTTGATTTCATAAAGTGTACTACTGTAACCTACCGTATCTTTTGGGAGCTAAATGGAAATTTATTTATTTTATTTTATTTTAATTTTAGTTGAGCTCTTCCCATGTTATTTTTAGATGAGCTAGATATTTATCACGTTATTTAATCTCATAATGGTCTTTTTGATTTACAACTTCGCACTGCAGTGAAAAGCAAATAAGAAATTGTTTCTGTGATATATGTGATAGTTTGAATCATAATTCGGCAAGATCGGTATCTTATTATACAAGGTATTTTTATGCTATCCACAGCCACTTAGGTTAATTTAACGAAATATTTTAATAAGCGTATTGTTGATATAATATTTAAATGTTAAGCCGTGTACTTTTATAAATAAAAATATGAAATTGCCTCATTTTTTTATTTCTAGTTTCTAGAATAACTTATTTTATCAATATTTACATAAAATCTGTATATTATAATATTTACAAGATTTCAAATTCTTATGAATTTAAAAGAGTGCTGATACTGAACACTCCATTCCATTAAGGAAACGATTTCATCTTTTATTAGAAAATAGTAAAAACAGGTAACACTACCAAAATATTGTTGACTAAATTTGAATTTGCCGATTATTGCTATGATGAACAAGAAGTCTTGAAGTCAAAGAGCTGCAAAATTGGCATATTTTAAGGAACTCTGTCTATCTATACAGTTTGCCTTTATGTCACTAGTTGCTTCGATGCGAGCGTTTGTCGCGCGTATTCTGTTCCTACGAGCCCACGACAAACCAGTGAGAATTCTTGTACTGTTTCCAATAATCTTCTTTTACTGCTCTTCTCTCTGAAAAGAAAATATAAGGGTTAATTAATCCGACCGGCACCGTATTCTTCCATAGCTCTATCTCTGTTTCTCACACGAAAACATCGTTCACTAGAGCGAGAAAATCATTCGGCCGCTTCCGCGTGTTTCGGTATCGGCCAACCGATCGTCGCCGAGCGGCATTCTTGCTATAGCGATATGTTTCTGAGCGGCAGAAAGGAAAATAACTTTCTAAAAACCGGACAAGAGCGAGTCTGACTCGCCCACCGATGGTTCCGTACAAACTCGTCGAATGATTACATACTTTAAATAGACTATATTTAAATGATTTAATTATAAACGTATTGTTTTCAAAATTTTCCCTGTACTTGTAGTATAAGACGATATTACATGCCACATTCCATAGTTCTACGTCAACGGAATGTACCTTTTAAATTTTATTCCCTTGAGTGTCGAAATATGCGTTTTTTCCGGCATAAACGGCCGTATCTTATTTTTGTGGTTATCAGCATCAAAACGTGGGGTATGCAAATGGCAACGATTAAGTGTGGCCGTTTTCAATTGAATAAACTTTATTTTCGATTATATTATTTTCCGGAAAACAGGGAATAAAATAAGTATAAGTAACTATTTTATGCCGTTGCCATAAAGCATTTATGGTTTGGTATGGTAGGTAGTGCTTCTTGCGTCGATATTCAGTAGGCGTATTATGGGTTTGGTAGGGTAACCGTCTTATTCATAAAAAGTTCAGCCCCGGATTTACGTTTTCAAAAGGGGGTGCAGAAGGCAGTTTGCCGTCATTTTGGAAACAATATTCATAATGAAAGTATTAAGACGTTTAATGGGCCTTATCAGCATTTTGATTAAAATGACATACCTCTATTTCAAGGTCTATTTTTTTTATTAATAAGGCGGTCAGACTACAGGCACAGTTCAGTGCACTCGAAATCGGTGTTGTTACTTGATGACGGCGGCGATGAATTTGCGCTTGTGCGCGTCGGTGGCGTGGTGCGTGGGGAACCCGGCGGCGGCCAGCGCCTGCCGCAGCCACTCTGCCAGCCCCCCGCCCCCGCCCGCGCCCGCGCCCCCGCCCCCGCCCGCGCCCCCGCCGGCCGGCCACTGCGCGCGGTTCAGGGCCAGCAGCAACTCGGCGAGCGGCTCGATGTGGTTGCGGGGGGTCGCGCCACCTATCATAGTAACAGTTGTTAAAGATCAATACAATGTGATTAAGTTGACAATAGACAGTGATGACAACTTCACTCAAGAATGTACGACAAAGAGAAATTTTTCCAGATTAAAATACATAGCTTTTTTACCGCAAGCGCTATGAAGTCGGTCACTTCTGTTGTACATTGTTAAATGAATCGCATTAGCGGTTGCGACGATGGAAGCAAAGTATCATACATAATGACACCGCCAGTCGCTACACTATGAACGCAAACGGCCGCGCGGTGGTTACATATGTTTGATGTTGCACGTCCGTCGTAGCAACCGCGCTAAGTTCGCACTGTAAATGACCACAAGGCAGGGGGGTGCGGCGAGCAGCGATGCTCGTGGCGCGGTGCCCGCTGGCGCGCTAACCGTCCAAACCCACACCACCACTGCGCCTCCCATATGCTACTCGTAGGAAACGCTCAGCAGTCGCACTGATGGTCCACGCGCGCTACGTACCGATGCACCTGCAGGCGGCGTGCGTGAGCGCGGGCGCGGCGGGCAGCAACGCCCGCGGCGCGGCGCCCGCCAGCGCGCTCAGCCAGCCGCACGCCGCGCGCGCCGCCTGCGCCTCCCACATGCGCACGCAGTTGCAACCTGACAGACGACTACAAATGTTATTTGTCGTCAAAAACTCTTGACGACGAATACCACCGGGTCACAAAACAAAAGCGCAACCACGCAGTTCGCTTAGAATTGCATAGAATAGAGAGAGAGGACAAAAGTCAAGCTTAATACTATGCGCGCTCGAGCAACGCACACACACATAGACGGCTCCGACACCGACCGGTGACCCTGCGTCACGCAATCGAACTAGTTTGGGATTCCGGTTATTCCGTGTCGGTGAGAGAGGTGTCTATGTGTACATTGCTCGAGCGCGCGAAGTACTAAGATTGATTTCTGTCCTTTCTCTATTTTGTGGTAAAAATCACACGATCCCTAAAAAATAAGGCAATTTTTTTTTTGTTTCACAACTTGAAACGTACATCATACATCTATCATCGTACACATAAGCAAGCTGTTAAATACATGATTATGTAGTCTCTTAACTAGTGAACAAATGCAGGGCTATCACAAGCCTCATATCGTAGGTAAGAATCATAAAAGTAAAACATCGAAAAAAAAATCATCTAATTAGATAACATCCCTTAAAACTAAAGCACCATCAATGAAGAAAACGACGGTACCCTCACCTAAATCTACAAGCTCCGGCAATAGGTCCTCGATCCAGTCTATGTGCTGCGGGCGCTTCTTGGTGAGCGCCTGCAGCGTGGCGAACAGCGCCTCGGTGAGGTCGGGCGCCGCCGCCGGGTCGGGCGCCACGCCGCGCGCCGCGCGCGACACGCACGCGTGCACCAGCCGCCCGCACTCCGCCCACGACCCACCCAGCAGGATCACTAGCTGCGAACGAGTCAATCCATACACTAGTGCAACTAGGGTTACCATATCAACATTTGGAAAGTCAAGACAAAAAGCCGAGCATCAATAAAAGACCGGATATTTTTTTTAAGTGACGAAGCGGTGTGCATGCGATAATTTGTTTCCGACATTAAAGATTAGATTAAACTAACGAGACGAAAAAAAAAGTTTGCTGCCTGATTTCGTCACCTGCCGCCCTGCATTGCATGAACCCGGCAGTTGGTACTGTGTAAGTGCATTTGTTGCAATTTAGGTGGTTACAAGAAGTTTTAATGATTTCGCTTCGATTATATAAACCCTAGTTACACAATCCCATACTAAATGAGTTCGAAAAAATTATTCCAACAGTGCTATTCAGTTCGTAATTATAATATAGTTATTTCGCTGGTTTTAAATTCGGACGGCAGTGGTGATACTTACATCTTATTACATGAAATGCTCACGAGGTCGTCCGACGCCATTCATACGGTCGACGAGCGCTAGCATAGAATATTGTAAATTTTAATTTAAATGGTAAAATTAAGGTGGTTTCACTACCAAAACCAACCTCCTTTTGAGACCTTTATATGTTTTTATACTTTATTGTGTTACCATAAATAAAACAGTTGACGAAAATACGTCTATCATTTACAATAGTGATTGCCTAAAATCTAAAAATTCAATAATTGATAATAACTTACAAGTTTGACGACATCCAAGCCCGCCGGACAAGGCTTCTGGTCGAACCCTGTGATCGTCAGTTGTGCGATGTCGCCGATCAGGGGCTTGCAATCTTCCAACAAAGTCGATATGGTCTGTTTTAATATCTGGAACATTGGCTGTAAAAAACATGTTTTAGAGATAAATCAGTGTCACTGTTTCGCTGATAATAATAAATCGTTAATCGTTTTGTTTAAGAGCTTTTATCAGTTAAACACTTCTATTTTAAGTATAGTTTTTGCAAAAAGCGAAAATTTTTAATGGATACAAAAACTATTTAGCAATAACTTCCACACAATAAATGGCAAAATATGCAAGAAATCCACAAAGTGCATATGCAAATACCTGCAGACACACCGACAGTCACACCTTAACTTTATACTTTTATTCTACACGCGTTTGTCTCAACGAGGAGCATCATCTCAGTGTGACTAGTTGTGAATAAAGGGAGCTGTTAGATTGTGCGATTCCAAGCACCGAGTGAAAATGTTTGGCATTAGGATTTTATGAATGACCTAACGATTACGATATTTGCTAATTAAGTAAAGACTAGAGATGGGCAAAAGACCTGGTTTAAACCCAGTTAAATCCCATAGACCATTTTGTTGAACTATATAAAATCTTTAAAAATAAGAGATGTTTTGTCCTTTGAATATTTTTCTGTACTGATTTAACAAGAATATAGAGAAAAAAAATCGGTTTAAACCTAGTAGTCGGGTTTAAACCGGCCCCTTGATTATGTAACTGTTGCAATCAAGAAACTGATAGAAGACTTGCTGCTTTAAGTAACATAGTTGTCACATTGATTCTTACTAAAGCAGGAATGTAACTGCGATTACTATCAGTTTCAATCAAATGTTGTAAGAAACTACATAATCAGAGGGCGGGTCATTAGCTAATCTCTACTAAAGACTGACCTCTACTAGTGTGGGTTGGTGCGCTAGCGCGGGCAGCGTAGGCAGTAGAGCGCGGAACAGTTCGTCGGCGAGCTGCGGCCGCGGCTGCAACGCTGCCAGCAGCGCTGCGGCGCACTCGCCGGCGCCCGTCGACTGCTGGGGCGACAACGCCTACCGAACCAAAATGTACGCGATGAATTGATAACCTCCTCCTTCTTTTGAAATCGGTTAAAAATATATAGATTTAATTTCAATTTTGTGATTATAGCATACACAATGCTATTTTTATATAATACTAAATAATATTTAAAAGTTCGACTCGTCACCAGATCAATTTCTCAGGCGGGAATCGAACCTGCGACCTTTGGAAGTTCGGTACTTTTTCTGGAATTTTTGCTAGTATATTATTTAGTATTATATCGAATTAAGATAGGTAATTAATGTCAAATATACAGAGGCGGACTTATAACTTGTTAATTGTAGTCTAGTCAGCCACCTTACACCATCCGGCCTTTGCTTTTTATTCGTAAAAATATTTTATTTATATATTTTTTCTTCAGGAACAAACAGTTACAATTAAAATGACAGTTTTAACTGCAATATTACTACTTACAAACCTATAATTCCCTAAATTAGTTACAAATATTACAAAAAGAATACAAAGTACAAGCATTAACGAGCCATAATAATTTGGCATGATTTGTGTTACTCTTATTACTTACAAAGAGAGAATATAGCTATTAAGTATGAAGAATATTCATATGTGAAACACACTGGTTGGTTAGCTTTTTAAACGACGGTAATCACTCATAAAGAATGTCAATATTATTAAAATGATTGTTTTATGCAGTGCAGGCGCGAATGGTGTAACGATGAGCAGCATAGCAGGTGAGTCGGCGACGGTACCTGTGCGTGTAGCCGGCGCGCCAGCAGCGCCAGCAGCGCGGAGGCGTCGGGCGCGGGCGTGGCCGCCAGCGCCGTGTTAAAGCAGGTGAGTCGGCGACGGTACCTGTGCGTGTAGCCGGCGCGCCAGCGCGTGCGCCAGCAGCGCGGAGGCGTCGGGCGCGGGCGTGGCCGCCAGCGCCGTGTTAAAGCAGGTGAGTCGGCGACGGTACCTGTGCGTGTAGCCGGCGCGCCAGCGCGTGCGCCAGCAGCGCGGAGGCGTCGGGCGCGGGCGTGGCCGCCAGCGCCGTGTTAAAGCAGGTGAGTCGGCGACGGTACCTGTGCGTGTAGCCGGCGCGCCAGCGCGTGCGCCAGCAGCGCGGAGGCGTCGGGCGCGGGCGTGGCCGCCAGCGCCGTGTTAAAGCAGGTGAGTCGGCGACGGTACCTGTGCGTGTAGCCGGCGCGCCAGCGCGTGCGCCAGCAGCGCGGAGGCGTCGGGCGCGGGCGTGGCCGCCAGCGCCGTGTTAAAGCAGGTGAGTCGGCGACGGTACCTGTGCGTGTAGCCGGCGCGCCAGCAGCGCCAGCAGCGCGGAGGCGTCGGGCGCGGGCGTGGCCGCCAGCGCCGTGTTAAAGCAGGTGAGTCGGCGACGGTACCTGTGCGTGTAGCCGGCGCGCCAGCGCGTGCGCCAGCAGCGCGGAGGCGTCGGGCGCGGGCGTGGCCGCCAGCGCCGTGTTAAAGCAGGTGAGTCGGCGACGGTACCTGTGCGTGTAGCCGGCGCGCCAGCGCGTGCGCCAGCAGCGCGGAGGCGTCGGGCGCGGGCGTGGCCGCCAGCGCCGTGTTAAAGCAGGTGAGTCGGCGACGGTACCTGTGCGTGTAGCCGGCGCGCCAGCAGCGCGGAGGCGTCGGGCGCGGGCGTGGCCGCCAGCGCCGTGTTAAAGCAGGTGAGTCGGCGACGGTACCTGTGCGTGTAGCCGGCGCGCCAGCGCGTGCGCCAGCAGCGCCAGCAGCGCGGAGGCGTCGGGCGCGGGCGTGGCCGCCAGCGCCGTGTTAAAGCAGGTGAGTCGGCGACGGTACCTGTGCGTGTAGCCGGCGCGCCAGCGCGTGCGCCAGCAGCGCCAGCAGCGCGGAGGCGTCGGGCGCGGGCGTGGCCGCCAGCGCCGTGTTAAAGCAGGTGAGTCGGCGACGGTACCTGTGCGTGTAGCCGGCGCGCCAGCGCGTGCGCCAGCAGCGCCAGCAGCGCGGAGGCGTCGGGCGCGGGCGTGGCCGCCAGCGCCGTGTTAAAGCAGGTGAGTCGGCGACGGTACCTGTGCGTGTAGCCGGCGCGCCAGCGCGTGCGCCAGCAGCGCCAGCAGCGCGGAGGCGTCGGGCGCGGGCGTGGCCGCCAGCGCCGCGCCCGCCGCGCCCACCAGCTGGCGCACCACCCACACGTCCATCTTGCGCGACTCCTCCTACACACACCGGCTCTCTTTACAACGATATACTGTAATTATTGTGATACTGATTACTTATAAACTTTAATCTAAATTGTAATGTCATCTTAGACAGCCGTTTCATACTTGTGCACTCGGTTACTGAATTCCTTCTATATTATACGTATATTTTACCTGCTCAAATCTTTCATTCTACAACAGTAATGTTACGGCCGCACTATCGAGATATGGCAACAATTATGCCCATAATTCCATTCCAATAATTATGCCCATAAGTCCATCGATTGCAATATTCGATGGCATATCACAGTAGTGTGGCCGTAACATTACAATGTCGTACGACCGGTAATTTTATCCCTAAAGCACAACTTTGGTCCAAACTTAAAATAAAACTTTCGTCCGTCATATTTAAGCTGCTTCCGTTTGTGTAAATTATACAGTTAAATTTTACACTTTTGTACTGTTTATTATAATAAGTAATAAAGTAATTCATATCACTAAGTTCCAATGACAACTATTTAAAAGTTGGAGTCAAACCTAGTAAGTACTATTTAAATTATGCTTATCAAACACACTACATCCAAATATCTGGCTTAATAAATTTGTTTTTCCCAATAAACTACAATAAAAGCCAACTTTCAAAGAGGACCGAAAAAAGTCACGTGTCTGAATTTCTATTATTTTTACACTTGTCATAAACGACTTCACTGTAAATTCGCATATCATGGTCCCGCCCGTCACCCGCTTTTAGTATAGGTGTACGTGCCTGCAGCTGCGTATGTGCGATGTGCACGATGTCCGCGGCCTGCAGCGCGGCGGGCGCGGCGCAGTCGGCGCACAGCTTGCGCAGCGCCAGCGCGGCGGGCGCGGGGCTGCGCGACAACGCGCTGCCCGCCGCGCGCACGCACTCCGTCGCCAGCGCACTGCCGCGAGCGCCCAAAGAACTCAACCATGCCGCGTAGCTGCCTGCCACCGTAACAAAATATGTCAATATCACCATACAAACTAGCGTAGATAGACCAGCAAAATGCTCGAGCATTCAGGATAATATCGTCAGGCCGCCGCCGCCGGTTAACTCTTGATAATTTATAAACATTACCAGATTTTTTTATTTATTCGATAACAATTGCTCATATGAGGAAATTTCTTGCAAACCTTTGTGTTTGGTATATGAACGGGTAATAAGTTTTAGTGCAAATTATTCACTATCGGGTTTCTAAAGTTTCAAATTGTTTGCGCCTGTAAAGTAGTGTATTAGTGTATGTGTAGAGTCACCGAGGCAGTCGAGCGCGGTGTTGAGCGTGCGCGTGTGTCGCGCGTGGTGCGCGACGGCGACGGCGCGCTGCAGCAGCGGCACGAGGGCGGGCGGCGCGCGCTGCTGCGGCGCGGCGTCCGCCAGCGACAGCAGCACGTGCAGCGCCGCCTCGCGCCGCGCCTCGCTGTCGCACGCCTCGAACGCCGCCTCCACGCGCGACCAACACCACTCGCCCAGCACGCCGAAACAGTACATCTGACCACGTAACGAAAGGTTAACTTGTTCTATCTCACGAAGACCGCCGTCGACGCTCTTAGCTTATTGCGATAAAGTTGAAACTAGTTTGACTCATCGTTCTTCGTGAGATAGAACAACTACGATATAAGAAAAACAAAGAAACTGGAAAGTCTGCTGTGGCACTAAAGCGTTTGAGTTTGCGAATTATTGTGTAGAGTAGGCGGAACTCATTGAAATGGATATCAAGTTTTTGCGAAATATACAAGGCCATATCTTCTTTCTTTCACTGTTTTTATTTTGATGTTATTTCACTAAAACATATCGAATTACTGAACATAAAAAAAACATCACGACAATTAAAACACAATTCCTTACCACAGTGTCAGCGATGTCTTGCCGGTAGCACCGCAGCAGTTCCAGATCATCGCGTGACAGCGCTTGCTCGTCTGGCGCCTCCGACTTGCACACCAGCGCGTCTAACAAACGAGTGAACACCGTGTGCCATATCGGGTTCATCTTTTCCGTGCTGTCCATCACATGTAGGATTTCATCCTGAATGTGCAAAAAAGTTTTTGAGAAATTCATCGCAAACAACTTAATTTCATTCACACACAATTCAAACTTTTCGACTACTTTATAAACCAAGTTATGCGGCCTGAGTGGCGGCGCATTGAGGATGCGAAATAACAAATACTCAACGTGTAAAACGCATTCGGAGTGGGCGCGGGCGAGCGTCCGCGTGTTCTTCCACTTTGCAAAACACATACGCAATGCACCGCCACTTTGGACGTGCACTTTAGATAATGCAGCCGATGTATTCGGTGACCTAACCTATGTTTTAACGCACCATAAGACACTGAGTAGTGGCCCACCTGCAGCGTATACCAGAAGCCGAACACCAGGTTGGACCTGGTCTCGTGCAGCGGGTAGTGGCCGGGCGCGGCCTGCGCGGCCAGCAGCAGCTGCAGCAGCTGCCGGGCGCCGGCCTGCCCCGCCCCCGCCCCCTCCCCCTCCCCCTCCCCGCCCTCCACCGCTTGCACGAGCGCCCGCGCGTGGCACTCCCCCAGTGCGACGCAGCAAGTTATCAGCGCCGATAGGAGCTCCTGACAACACAATACTCCTAAAGTATCAATTCGTTCTTCCACCTTTATTTCTTATTTTTCTTTCTTTCTTTCTACTTACGAAAGGGTGTGACAGATTTTAATGGAGCCTTTCATTTCTTAATTTACTATTTTTGACGTAAATAAATGAAAAAGGCGAAGAATGAAATTTATTTGTGTTACATTTTATTCTTGCTTTCATTTTGGGAAACATTTGTAGTCAACTACATCGCTACTGATGGACGGTGTCGTACTCACTTCGTTGATTGAGTTGGGCACGTTGTCCCGCTGCAGTATGGGCGCGGCGAGTGCGGCCAGCTCGGCGAGTAGCTGCAGCGCGGAGTGCGAGTAGCGCGCAGCCTCAGGCCCGCCGCCCGCAGCACGCAACGCCGCTAGGCACATCTCGCATGCGTCCAGCGCCGTATCGCTCACGCACTCGCTGCTTCTGTTATTATAATGCAGCTTTATTTATATTAGGTCCTTACCTGTGAAATTGACGTTTTTTATGGAGAATTTTTGACAAATTGCATTTTCCATACTAGCATTTTCATAATTTATTTAACAACTGTGAACGCATTGTAACAAAACGTTTATGTACAAATGTTTGAACATTAAGCTAACTTAGATAACATAACTCAAGAGTCCGGCGAACAATGAGCTTCCCATACAAACGTAATACCAAAAACGATTAGCAATTTGAACATAATTAACTCTTCTTGTGATGTTATTCGAATTAAGACAGTATTTGTCTAGGGTTCTTTGAAATAAATACCAAGCCAAATAATAATTAATACGAATTACAGTTTAGTATAAAAACAAATTGGCATTTATTTTGAATTGGGTTTTAATTTGAGCATAATTAACTAGAAGAGTTAATTATGCTCAAATTGCAAATCATTTTGGTATTACGTTTGTATGGGAAGCTCACTGTTCGCCGGACTCTTAAATATAAAATATATTTATTAAGGAAAAACTCTTTATGTTGGTTGACTTTATTTGTATTTACAAATTACACTAGTGGCTCCGTGAGCTGTAGATCTTGCGTTATAAGTAGTTCGAATTGTATGTTGTTTCAAAAGGCAAGAGACCAGAAGTTTTCCATACACTTTACTCACGTATATAGCAGTTGCACGACGCTTAACAGCGCGCGGCAGAGCGGCATCCGGTCAGCGAGCGTGCCGGCGCCAGCGTCGGCGTCGAGGGCGTCCTCCCCGCCCAGCGTGAGCCAGCTACACGCGCACGTCGCCGCGTTCAGCCACGACTGGATTATCTGCTCCGACGGCGGGGAGGCGCTGTAGTCGCTGAGATACACATTTATTTATAACAAGCTTCCGCCCGCGACTTCCTCCGCATGGACATTCGAATAATCCCAAAGGAACCTTTGACCAGGATAAAAAGTATTTTGTTTCAATACAGTGTCGTTAATCGTTAAACTGAACCCGTCTGACAAATAAGAGACTTGTACAGTCTACTATGAAATACTAGAAAAAATAGACTCACACGTAGCACCTTAGATGGGACTCAAACCCGCACCCTTGGGATTTCAGCCCAATGCACTGACCAATTATACTAGTCGCTATTGGGATCGGCGAAATTTTCTAGTACTTTTTACGTTTTTGCTATAAGCCAGCGTTATTTATTACATCAATGTGCGGAAATACCCTTGAACATGGGTGTGAGACCCGTCCCAGGTGCTACGGGTTTTATTTATTTATCTTAACAGTAAACAGTTAACTTACTTATAAACTGTCTGCAAGTATCTCAACATATCACTTAGAACAGCTGGACATGCTTGATGTAGTGATGCCCGATTTTTGGCTCGGAGTGCAGAACCCATTGTCATGCTGTTATACTGACAAAAGAAAATAGGATAGTCCAAATGGGTTCACATGTATGCTTCTTTTGTTATTATTTATATAGCAGTTTGCTAAAGTGAAATAAAACAAATATCTTACTTCTTCAGGAATTACAGTAAGTACTTCTAGTAGCAGAGACATATTTTCAGCAGCTGACAGTGGTCTTAATATAGTTGCTAAGTCTGTTGTACCTTGTTGAAGAATGAATGCCGCTAACTGTAAAAAAGCGTTTTATTACATAGCAAGACGTATCTAAATGTATGCCAAAAGAAAAGTGATACCTCACATTGTCCTATGTGGCCGTTGAGCAGATAAGTGTGATGACTGTTACTAGAGGGTTACAGTTAAAATTAAATGGGGATAATCATTATGTTGTATATCTACAATTCTGAAAAACAAGCACTGCCTCAAGTATCTGTGGTGTTTCAGTAGGTTCTCAAAATGGACAAGACAAGGCCAACCTATGGTTATGAAAATAATAGATGCTTAGAATATTATTCTATAGAAGCCGACTCCTTGTATGTTGAGTGAGGCAAAAAATAATACTGAGCCAAAATGGCCTAGTTTTCAGATTTATATCCTTCATATGTTACCTAATCGTAACTAAATTCAATAAAATAACTATATAATTATAACTATAATTAGTAACTAATCCTCTAAAGGCAGGGAAATTGGAAGTATTGAATTCTTATAGGTACGATTAGGTAACGTATGAAGGATAAAAATCTAAAAACTAAGCCATTTTGGCTCAGTATTTTTTGCCTGACTTTTGACAGTGCACTTTGTAGGGAACTATCATTCTAGGTTATTATTATTCTATGTATAGATGTAAGTAATCACAAAAATATATTAAAAATACACTTACACTTATACATAATCTGTTGGTAACAATTTTAGGCCCATTTGAATAAGCAAACACAGCCTGTAAAATTTTTTCTTTCAATTCTTCATAGCTCTCTGGAGGAACTTCATTCCAACACCTCAAGATCTTAGTGTGAAGTGTTGTAGCACCATAAAATTGAATTTCTGTACCCTACAAACAAATGTATATATTAAAATTAGATTTCAAATAATTGGGTATTCTAAGGTTTGTTCTTTTGTTAAACTTGTATTTCATCACCAGCAGTACCTTATTGGGTTGAAGCAGTTCCCAGACAAAATTCCAGGCTTCAGGTACCCTCTGTGCGGCTGTAAGCCAAGCGTGAGCCCTAGCTCGATCCACATGTTCTCCATTGTAGAACACAGACACGGCATATTCTAAATTTTGCGTTGTATACTCCATCACATAAACACTATAAGGACACTATCAATATTTTTAACACACGAACATTATAACATAGGTATTTACATTTACCTCAGATGGGGCAATGGTAATTCGATAGCGCACAAAAATAAGAACTGACTATCATGTAATTGGCACCAAACTATTACAGATTTACAACATAGAAGTCTTAGCAAATTTTAGTCGGTTCTTGGCGTTCTCGGTCCCAAGAAAAACCTCCACACCACGACCTCTCTCAAAATTTCCACAGTAATTTTCACTGCACTGCATTAATCAGACAGACAGACCATCTGTGCATCAGACAGTGACAGGACAGAGCGGAGTAGTGCCAAAAAGATTTTTTTTATTTCGTTCAGTGCAGTGCAGTCATGCAGTGCAAATAAAATAAACTGCTGCTTGCAGTGCTTGCTTCGTAAAATGATAAATTAATGAGTTGTCTCTTTGTTTGTAGTATAGTATAAACTTATGCAAATCTACTAGAGATAGAAGAAGAAGATTAAATAATAAAATATAACTTAATTTAGTCGTTTAACACAGCTGCTTTTGAGAGTTGAGTGAGACCACGAAGTTGGTTTATTTATGCTTTATTATCTGTTTTCACAGTTACATGAGTCGATAAAACGCTATTTAGCTCGCGATAGTATAAAGTTATATGGTGTGGTCATGCTAGACACACTGTTTGATAATAAAATTATACCGTTATAAGCAATAAACTACTAATTAAAAGTGTTTACGCGTTGCCGGCCGTCCCGTACCGGCACGCCACTCCGGTTGTCTGACAAGGCCTTAAGTTAAACAATTCAATTACGAAAATAGCTCTTATCACGTCAACAAGTGATATAAAGAAAGCGAAACGATTACCAGTAGAACTTGGCTTTATTTAACTTAAAGAAGGAAACTATAACAATAACATCGTAAAATATAAAACGCAGACATAGGTAGCAAGACAGATCGCTGACAAACGTTTTGTCACACAACAGCTCTATGACCGTTGCATGGAGGTTGCTTATCATATGTCATTCTCCCCCGCTTGAGTTTTCATCCCTACCATCTACCTCGAAGTCTCTGAGGTGGGTTGGAAGCTTTCTGGTACGGTGAGATCTACGTAGGCAAGTTATTTCATTAGGCGGAGTCGTGTAGGGTTCCCCTTGTTCCACAGCAGGAGGCAGATTCTGTTCTTCCGAATTTTCAGGTCCATCTCCATCTTCAGCGTCGATGGGAAACGGAGCCAGTCTTCTATTTGACACTGTGGCAGTTTCGCCATCGCTCCGACGGATGTAGGAATATTGGGGATTACTTTCTAAGAGCTCCACTTCCTCGACTAGGGGATCTGTCTTAGCCTGCCGCACATATTTTTTCATTAATACGGGGCCGGGGATCATCCATGAGGGTAGAGAATCGCCATTCGGAGACCTTCTTGGGTAGGCAAATAGTCTTTCGTGCGGGGTGGCATTTGTTGAAGTGCAGAGGAGAGAGCGTACACAATGCAGTGCGTCCTTTAGGACTCTTTCCCAGTTTTCGATTGGCAGGTGCTTTGCGCGCAGACTGAGTTGGATCGTACGCCATAAAGTGCCATTTAGGCGCTCCACTTGTCCATTCCCTTGGGGATTATAGGGTGTCGTCCTCGAAGACGCTATGTTTGAGTCTCTTAGGAAAGCTTTGAATTCCTCCGACATGAACGACGACCCTCTATCGCTGTGGACGTAGAGCGGTTGGCCGAAGGTTTGGAAGAGGTCTTTCAAGCAGTTAATGACCGTGGCTGATGTCGTGTCACGACAAGCGTAGGCAAAGGGGAAGCGACTGTATTCGTCAATAATCGTGAGTATATATTTATTCGGAGTGTTTGAGGGCAAGGGCCCTTTGAAGTCAATATTGATACGTTCAAACGGGGACGTAGCTTTGATCAAGCGGCCACTAACTTTCATAAATCGAGGCTTAATCTCAACGCAGATTGGGCAGGAAGCCGTCATTTCTTTGACATCATTTGCCGAGTAAGGAAGATTCTTGAATCGTACCCAATGAAACATACGAGTCACACCAGGGTGACAAAGTGCGTTGTGAAGTTCTCGTAGCTTATTCGTGTTCATATACGCACATACTCGGGAAAGGGCGTCTGCTGCGGTATTTTCAGTACCTGGCCTGTATATGATGTCGTACTTATAGCATGATAACTCCAATCGCCAACGCATAATCTTTTCATTTTTGATCTTGCTATTGTGGTTCTGATTGAGCATGTATGCGACTGACTGTTGATCCGTTATCAAAAGAAAGTGTCTCCCGATCAGGTAATGTCTCCATTTCTTCAGACTTTCCACTATTGCGCTCGCTTCTTTTTCTATCGATGAGTGCTTGCATTCAGAGCCTGATAGCGTGCGAGAAAAGAAGGCAACAGGGCGCCCTTGTTGCGATAGCGTAGCTGCTAAAGCGAAGTCCGAAGCGTCAGTTTCTACCGTGAAGATCTCGTTATCGTCGACTGCCATGAGGGTAGCTCTTTTGATATCGTCTTTGAGCTGTTCAAAACATTGTAGAGCGTTTTGAGACAATGGAAAGCTAGTAACATTGGTAAGTGGTTTTAATTTTTCTGAAAATTTTTCGACCCATTTGGCGTAATGAGCGAATAAACCGAGGATCCTTTTTAGCTCTCCCGACTTTGTAGGTGCGGGCAACTCTAGTAGGGGTTTAAGCCGTTCGCTGTCCGGTTTTATGATATTATTTTCAACTGTATATCCCAACAGATCGATTTTAGTTTTGTTAAAGACGCTCTTTTGTTCATTCAAAGTTAGGTCGTACTTTTTCGCGGCATTCAAGAACCTTTTCAAATTGTGATCGTGCTCGGCCTGCGTCTTCCCACAGACCGTGACGTCATCGAGATATGTAAATGTGCCATGCAATTTTTCTGTAGATACGACAAATTCGAGTGCGCGCTGAAACGCGGCTACACCATTAGTCACGCCAAAAGGTATTCTGGTAAATTGATACAATTTGCCGCAAGCTTCAAATGCAGTATATATTTTCTCTGCCGGGAGGATTGGGATTTGGTGATAAGCCGATTTCAAATCAATTTGGCTAAATATTTTGTATTTCGAGACGTCACTTACGACTTTTTCAATGTGAGGCAGGGGGTAGGCGTCTAGCTCTGTGTATTTATTGATCGTCAACGAGTAATCGATTACTAAACGCTTCTTACGAGCCCCTCCACCTGCTACTAGGACTTGCGCTCTCCAGGGTGAGATGCTCGGTTCTATTATCCCGTCTTCGATTAGCTTATTCACTTCTTGCGTGATAAACTCTTCGTCTTCCTTGCTATAACGTCTACTTTTGATGGCGATCGGCTTGATATCGTGCATGAGATTTGTGAAAACAGATGCCGGTGGCACAGAGGCTTCTAGTACGTTGCATATTTCCAAGGGTTCTTTCGGGCCGCCAAACTTGAACTCGAGTTTTGAGTGGTCTCTTAGTAGATCGTGGCCCACGATCACATCAGCACAAAGGTTGTTTACGACGAGTAGAGGTCGTTGCTTGTATACGTGATCTTTCATTGTAATGGTGGCGAAGCACACACCTTCGACAAACGAGACATAGTTGAGCGATGCGAGATTGATAGTTTGTTTGCTCGGTCTTTGACGCAACTTCATCAGACGTGCAATTTTAGAGTTGATGAAACTCACCGAACTGCCCGTGTCAATTAGTGCATCTGCTTTGCAGTCGTTCACAGTTATAGGAATGGTCGCACTCTTCAAACTTGATGGGGACGCGGCAGAAATAGCCCCACTGCAAGATGGACCACCGGAGATGTCGCTCACGACTATTCCGTCAGCAGGGATGGCATTGCTGGAGTTTGCTGATCGGCAAACGCTCGCGAAGTGGCCTTTCTTCGAGCAAAGTTGACAAAAGGCGTTATTTGCTGGACACTTAAACCTCTGGTGTACGTTCCCTCCACAGAAGAAACAGCGTCTCGTTGATGGTGTTGATCTATAGGCAGGAATAGGAGTAGAAGGGGGGACATAACGCGCTGGTGAGGGCCTAGCTGCGGCTAAGTTGGAAGGTTCTGGGTTAGAGTTGGTAGTGCTAAGTTGTTGAAACATGTTGCCGGCGTTGCTACTTATTGTGATGGAATCCTTTTCCGCAGTCTCGAGGGTGATAGCTTGGTTAAGCGTCTCAACCAGGGAAAGTTTGCTATTTTCCAGGAGGCGTTCTCTTATTCTTTTGGACTGGAGGCCAGAGATGAGGGCGCTGCGAATAGCCTGTTCTTCGTGTTCTTTAGCCGTAACGGCTTCAAAACTGCAGTCTTGCGCAAATAAACGCAATGCTCTTGCGTATTCAGCTATAGATTCTTCAGCTCGTTGCTTCCTATTGAATAGGACATGGCGGGCTAGTATCGTGTTTTTCGCCTTTATATAGATATCGTCTAAAGCCTTCAAGGCATCGTCAAAGTTTTGGAAAGGTTTTACGTACTTGTAAATCGAGGCCGATCGGTGATTCACTAAGATCTTTAGCTTAAGATTGTCGGGAGTACCTACAGTGCATTCTTCCGCAAGAAAACTTTCGAAGGTCGACTTCCAATAGATCCATTTCGAATCGGAATCTTGAGCATCAGGTTCGGTGTCAAATTTTTCAGGCCGTAGATACTTTGCGAGTGGCGACGGTTTTGTTTCCAGAGACATTTTAAGTTAAATAAATTGATATAAAGAAAGCGAAACGATTACCAGTAGAACTTGGCTTTATTTAACTTAAAGAAGGAAACTATAACAATAACATCGTAAAATATAAAATGCAGACATAGGTAGCAAGACAGATCGCTGACAAACGTTTTGTCACACAACAGCTCTATGACCGTTGCATGGAGGTTGCTTATCATATGTCAACAAGGTCAACATATATAGTCTGACGTGCCGTTGACTGTACTTAATTGAAAAACATGTAAGATTTTACTTATAGGTACTTCGATCACAGAGGATAGTTAAGTAAATGGCCAAATGTAATGGTAAAAGCCCCAAATAAAATGTATTTTTAAACAGTTTTTATGTATTTTTAACCTTCAAATACCTGTCAAATTAGGGTGGTACCTATTTTTCATTTTACTTTTGAAAAGTACCTATTCTACTAATTTTCTAAAATTAAGGTTGGCAATGGCAGCACTGCCCAGAATTGTCATTTATTGTCACAAATACCATAAACAAAAATAATAGTGTTCCGTTAGTTCTATTCTGTGGTTCATTCATTCATTTTACTGGGGCTCTATCGGCTAAAAACATTGAAGTTCATGTTAACTGTGTTTTGACAGATGTATGTGATACATTGCTACTTCGTTTTGGCACAAATAAAAACTTACCAAAGAAAAAGAGCAATGTACCACATATATCTGTCAAAACACAGTTAACATGAACTTCAATGTTTTTAGCCGATACCGCCGCTGAGCAAGTAATCACTACGTTCATTCATTCGTATTTCATTGTCATTGTCGATGTCGAAATTTTGGATTGTATGTGTACGTATTGTGAAAGGTTTTTATTTTACGAAATTCATTTCAAACGTTTAAAAACATTTCGATATCCACAATGAAAATAGAAGAAGTTAAGAGCACTGCAAAAACTCAAAGAATATCAGCACATAGTCACATAAAAGGCTTGGGCTTGGATGAAAATGGTGTTCCAATTCAAATGGCAGCCGGTCTCGTGGGCCAGGAGTCTGCCAGAGAAGTACGTAAACATTTTATTTTTCGAATATACCCATTGTTTTATATCTTACAATAAATAAATGACATTGGAAACTTGTACTTCTTGTTTTTTAAAGTAGATGAAATTTAAATCATTGATCAAACTTGGAGGTTATATTAATTGTTGGTTACCATGGTATGGTACATACAAGCTACAAGGTTTGAAATTCCAATCAATAACTAACTTGGCTTCATACAAACTGTTAAAATAAGCTGTATGTACTCAATCAAATGATATAGTTGTTTATGTCACTTATTTAGATGTTGTAAAAACCATATCCTATGTTGATCTAGTAACCAGCTTCTAGTTGGTCGGTATATCCCATAGAACTACTTTTAAAAAATAGAGTCTTACAACCTTTAATCATCTATACCTGTGGATACAGCATGTCATACAGTACAAAACCGAAATGTGGCACATGCGTTGAATTTCTGATGTTGAAGATCTGTCCATACATTGTTGCTGACACTTAAGTCTTATAAAATTTCTTCATTTTGCAGTAGGTAATGTACTTGTAATGTAATATAAACAGTCAGTTGAAGCTACATAAGTTAATTTTAAAAGCTGACAGAAGGCTGTTAGGAACAAAGTGCTTTTATAGTATATAAATTTTAGATTTTTTTCTATCTAGAAATTTTTAGTTTTCTTTGGAGGTGATGCTACCCATATATAAAATTGTCGCCATCCATGTCTGACTGTTTGTTTCTTTAATTCTCCTCAAGTATGCAATGGATTTTGATGTGGTTTTAACTATCATTTACACATTTTTTCTGGAATGTTTATAATTATGTTTATTATTATAATCACATATTAATAAATTAGTAGAGAAAAGTTAACGATTTGTAAATCGTTAAAAATATGATTTTGATTTTGCTTTATTTGAAGTGCTATAAAAATTCTTATATTAAGTTACAATTCCAATTTAATTTGGTTAGTTTAGTTTTGTTGTATGATTTGCAGTATTAACTATAATTGAACATAAAAAGAAAAAATGCAATTCTTATAATTTAAAATATATATTCTTATATATAAAATATATAGTAAGATTGGTAAACAGAAGTAGGCAGACCCATTCCCACTTGCAGCACCGGTTCACGAGCATGATGGGAGAACCAGCCATCACTTCATTCAACCATATTTATTTGAGGGAGAATAATGATATGACCTGCCACAAACAACACCACTGCAGATATGTTTGAAGAGAACATGACATACTTAGGCTACCTATGTTAAGGCAACGAAATGCTCTACACAAGACCCACTGCTAGGTATAGGCTATCCCCAGGGATCTTTCTTTACAACGATTTGTCCTATGCTGCCCGCATCCAGTAGCTTCCCGCGGCCTTCACCAGATCGTTGGTCCACTTTGTCAGGGGCCTACCGGTGCGCCATCTGGTGCACGGTCGCCATTCCAGAAACATTTCCGCCCAACGGCCATCGGTTCTTCTCACATGTGTCCCGCCCACTGCCACTTCAACAGAGCAATCCTTCCGGCGATTTTTACTTACTGGTGATTTGTCACAACATCTTTTAACTCGAATACTCTTAAATTTTTTTACAGAGTGTTTCGTCATTTTTCCCTATTGACGGATCACGCCGTGCGTTACTTAATTGGAGAGTTACGCTGCGTTTTAGTCACAAAGGTCATTGTCTTGCAATTTCCAGAGGTATAGATGATCGAAGCTCACAAAACAAAAAATCAACATCTTGTAGTTCTACCATAAAAAATACTCAATTAAGAAACTGCTCCATGTGATGTAGGTCCTACTCGCGCTGGTTTGTTTTTTTTTTGCTTGATAAACAATGGCTAATTTCAGGCTGCCGGTATTATAGTTGATATGATAAGAAGCAAAAAAATGGCAGGGAGAGCACTTCTCCTCGCAGGACCACCAGGAACTGGTAAAACTGCAATTGCTTTAGCAATTGCCCAAGAACTAGGAAATAAGGTTTGTGATTTACGTTTCTATAATACTCATCTATCTATAATACCTAATTTCAAAAATTAACTTGTTATTTTATTATTAGATTTTTAATTATCACTTTTTCTTTATTTGTCAAATGATTTTTTTTTCCATTAATTAGAATAATCGTTACTCAACTTACATATAGTTTAAAATATTAACTTTTAGTTTATTTATTAGTAACTTGTAAAACACAATTTTAAACCACCATCTATATAATTTTTTTTCAACATGTACCAATTTTTCTGAGGTAAAACCTAGGATTTACTCAATGAATGGTGGTAAAAGATTGAGATGAACAATCATCGCAGTATAGTTAGGACTCTACCATTAAGAGTTGGTAAATCCTAGGTTATACTGGAAAATCTTAGGATTTATGTACCTGAATTCAAGCTTTTGCAGTAACATATATTCCAACAGTTAAATCTTTATTTATCCTCTTGATTCTTAGGTGCCATTCTGTCCAATGGTTGGCAGTGAAGTTTACAGTACAGAGATCAAGAAAACTGAAGTTTTAATGGAGAATTTCCGCCGGGCGATCGGTCTTCGAATTCGAGAGACAAAAGAAGTCTATGAAGGAGAAGTTACAGAGCTTACTCCTGTGGAAACTGAAAACCCAGCTGGAGGTATTATTTTCTAAACAGCTACGTTTCTCTCCTTTTTAATTACCTACAATGTTTCAGAAAGAAAATATTAACAATTATTAATTTGTTTCATTTTTAGGGTATGGCAAGACGGTATCACATGTCATCATTGGGCTCAAAACAGCCAAGGGAACTAAACAATTGAAACTTGATCCAACTATCTATGAATCCCTACAGAAAGAAAAAGTAGAAGTGGGTGATGTTATTTACATTGAGGCGAACTCTGGTGCAGTAAAGAGGCAGGGAAGAAGTGATACATTTGCCACAGAGTTTGATCTAGAGGTAATTTATATATGAATAGAATTAGAAGGGAATAACGTTTTATCTAGTCTAGCCCCACTTGCTTAACTTCTATACTTACCATAATCGTCATACTTCAGCAAACTGGGATGAGACACGTCACTTCTTTGCATCCTATCCATGGGGTTTTTGGGGAATATTCCAAAGACTCGCACTAAGTGTTTTGCTTCAAATATCATTCGTACCACTAGAGAGTGGAACTCCTTGCCTGAGTCTGTGTTTCCCGATAGGTACAATTATACAATACAATCTGGGGGCCTCCAAGTCGCATGCTCTAGGCAAGCGCGATTCATCGTAGTTTGCATCATCGCTTACCATCAGGCGATTCAAGCGTGATAGCGGTCAAGCGCTTGCCTATCTATCACAAAAAAGGTCTGTGTCTTTCACAAGTGATTCTAATAGCCTAGACTACACTGGATAAATGATTTTGAACTCTATAATAATAACATTTTTTTGCATAACACCATGTACACACGACAGCACGGCAATTTAAACAGTTGAACTTTGAAAACAGCTTTTATTACGTAGGGAATAAAGACGGTCAACACGTAAAGCCTATTGTGCCATCGTGTGTACAGACAGAGTGTATGTGTGTAGTGGGCATAGTCAATTTGGATCAAGAGTCACTTTATGAGTGTAGGCGTGCTAATATTTTTAGCAACTCTGCAACATTGCATATTTCTTTAACAAGAGGACCTGTAAAATATGTTCTTCTATTTTGCAGGCAGAAGAGTATGTACCGCTTCCGAAAGGCGACGTTCACAAAAAGAAGGAAGTGGTCCAGGATGTGACTCTTCACGACCTGGACTGTGCCAACGCGAGACCTCAGGGAGGACACGACATCATGTCTATGATGGGGCAACTCATGAAGCCCAAAAAGACTGAAATTACTGGTACATAAATCCCAATGATGATTGGCTATTATATTTTACGCGTTTTATTAGCTAAGGCAGTTTTAACATCATATGAGCTTTCAAAGCAGAGATAGCGAGGGAAAAGGCAAGAACAATGCTCAGTATTTGGAAAATTCTTTGAATCTTTACTGGGTCCCTTAATATCATGGCATATAAAGCCACGCAAAGTCCCGCAACAGTTTGAATTTGTCGGCACTTGTTCCACTACGACGAATTTAGTATCGTTTACTTCCTTAGTTACTAACTCTATAGATAACCGCATCCCAGTAGACACAATATATACAATATTTCAGCAAAGCCTTCTATACCGTTACCATTCGGTACCATTTTTTTTTTTCAGATAAACTTAGGAAGGAAATAAACAAAGTAGTCAATAAATACATTGATCAAGGTATCGCTGAATTAGTACCTGGAGTATTATTCATAGACGAGGCAAGTACATAACTAAATAGTGAATATGATTATTTGTTGGTATAATTCGTCTTATATATATTTTTTACATTCACAGGTTCATATGTTGGACATTGAAACATTTACATACTTACACCGTGCATTAGAATCTGCAATTGCTCCTATAGTTATATTTGCGACAAACAGAGGAAAATGTCAAATAAGGTAAGTTGCTTCTTTTCGCAGTTTTGAAGTTAGTTTCACTGCCTGGTTTCCAGTCACGGAAAATCCTGCTCCCTTCGAGCAGGATTTTCCGTGACTGAAATCTGTAAAAGTCAGCAAAGGTAATGGCGACGTAATCTAGACAGGTCTCCAATCATCCGAAGCAGTTATTATTGTCATATAGTCGGTTATACAACATGTTACAAAAATACCCCTAATGCCGAATATGGTATATAGGGACCATCAAACTGAACAACTTTTACTATACAACCAACTTAAATCGCGAAAAAAAAAATCAGCTGTTTCATACAAAAATTAAAATCGAAAATATCTAAATGTATTTTTTTTCGCGATTTCAAAGTTGGTCCCATAGTAAAAGTTGTTCAGTTTGATGATCCCTATCTACCATATTCGACATTAGGGTATGGGACATAGGGTATTTTTGGACAACGTTGTATACAAGGAGTTACACAAATACCCCTAATGCCGAATATGGTATATAGGGACCATCAAACTGAACAACTTTTACTATGGGACCAACCCTGAAATCGCGAAAAAAAATCAGCTGTTTCATACATTTTGATATTTTCTTTTTTAATACTTGTTTGAAACAGCTGATATTTTTTTCGCGTTTTCAGAGTTGGCCCCATAGTAAAAGTTGATCAGTTTGATGGTCCCTATATACCATATTCGGCGTTAGGGGTATTTTTGTAACACGTTGTATAATTAATACAAAAAAATTGTGTCCACAATTTTTTTTAACCATAAAAATGACGGTTTTCTATTTTGTTTATCAAAATAGATAAAGACCCCACAGCTTTTAGGCCATAGTGACAATTGCTTCAAATGATTAGTTCTAGTAATATTTATCATTATTTAAGATTTCCCAGCACTTTCAGAATTCAATAAAATTGTTATGGTATGAAAAGGGCGAATTTTCGAACTTGGATAACTTGGCTCCGAGCAATCCTACAACTTTTATGGCATATTAACTATTGCGCCAAATGGCTAGTTCCAAAAATACGTACTATTTTTTTTGCTGGCCGGTACTTTCATAAATAACCCTAACCCAAAAATGTTAGGCGCCTGAATGACTCACCGACTGAATGATCTCCTTTATCTCTCTTGGTGGCGCAGTGGCGATGCTGTAGATGGAGACCTGTCAAACATTAAAATTATCTTGCCATTGATTCGGTATTGGCTTATTACGTCTTTTTTGATTTTAGGGGTACAGAAGACATAATCTCACCACACGGCATTCCCTTAGATCTGCTGGATAGGCTGTTAATCATCCGTACGCTTCCTTATAATAAAGCGGAACTTTTACAGGTAAATTTATCATAATCATATAGCTACCATAATATCAATATGTTTTTCAATACACTTAATATTAATTAATCATTGCAGATTTTAAAACTGCGTGCAACCACAGAAGGTATTGCTATTGAAGAAGAAGCTCTTTCTGCATTGGCGGAAGTTGGCGCTAACACCACTTTGAGGTATAAATATTACGCTACACATAAAGTGTAAACTATACTTTGTCGGAAAATAGTTTGGCTGGCAAGGCCCAAAGTAAATGCAAGCAGTGTTTCGGAAATAAATGATTTATAATCTTGCAAGTGCAGCATAAACCGAACCGAGACGGGCCAAAGAAAAGTTTCGTTGACTGACCTTTTAGGCAATCAAAAAAGGCTCTCTCAAGCGCTTATGTGCTTGATGAACTGAACTGAACCACTGATGAATGATACAAAAATACATGCCCACTAACTTAAAGCTGATTATTTATCGTCTTATTAATAAAAAATAGAGTCTGTTTCACAATCAAAAAGTAAGTTCTGAGTAGCTTAATTGACAGAAAGTTTGACACAATTATCATATAATCTGTCAAGTAAGCTACTCAGAACTTACTTTTTGACTGTTAAATAATCTGTCAAGTAAGCTACTCAGAACTTACTTTTTGACTGTTAAACAGGCTCATAATATTTAAAATCGTAAACTGAATGACTGGGTGATATATAACGCACAGCCCAAACCGCTGGACCTAGAGATTTGAAATTTCGCACACACATACCTTATGCCAGTGTAGAAATTAAGGAACGGCAACAGGAGGGGGGGGGGGGGGAGCGGGATCGGTAGCGGGATCGAGGGGCGAGATCGGGGATCGGGAGCGGAAACAGAATATTAATATCTCTGGATCCAATCATGAATATTATTAACTAGCTTCCGCCTGCAACTTGGTCCGCGTGGTTATTCGAGAAAATCTTTGGAGAACCTTTAACCAGGATTGGAAGTATTATATGTTTTAATTTCATCTGAATTTGATCAGCCGAACCTAGTAGGCCCAAAAATGCCACCACGCGCGTTTAGTTGTAATGACCTAATTTGTAAACTGCCTGTCGCGCGTGTTAGGGGCAGGAGTATGCTTAGCGTTTTATTGTGATGAATGTTATGTTTATGTTAAGCAGGTGGCCAAGTCATAAACCTATTTTTTCGTTTTATTGTGACGTCGAGTGTAGTTCAATAGCGACAAACGCTTTATAAACCACCGATAAAGTTAAAGGCTGATTGAAGGGACAACTTTTGGGTTATTTTATTAAAAATAATCATATGTCATTCAAAACCAAAAATAATAAAATAAATAAATATTTGACAACATCACATACATTGCTCCGATTCTAAAGTAAGTAGCTGAAGCACTCGTGTTATGAAAATCAGAGACAACGGTGGTATCAGAAACACCCAAACCTGAGCCAATATAGAAAAGTTCGTTTTCTAAATTGACCCAACCGGACCCGGGACCTCAGAGATCACCTTAAAAACCCGACCACGGAGGTCGTCAAAAACTTTGTCGGCCTCAACTCTACTTAAATGATTTACCTCTGTCGCGTGTAATAGGTACGCCGCCCAGCTCCTGACGCCCGCGGCGCTGTCGGCGCGCGCGGAGGGCGCGGGCCGCATCGCGCCCGCGCACGTGCAGGCGGTCAGCACGCTGTTCCTCGACGCCAAGGCCTCCGCGCGCATCCTCACGCAGCACTCCGACAAGTACATGAAGTAATGCCACCGCATCTACTTATTGTAGTCCAGGTGTGCTATATCTCGAAGGATGTGGTTTATGTGAGTAGTTGATTGAATTTGTAACGAGCAACACTGACTACAGCTGATGATCTGAGCCATAAAAAAAACTGGTAATCCACTTTTTAAAAGTCTGACTTCCAATGTTTTTTCTTTTGAACACATTTTTCATATAGGTACAAATATTGTCATTTGTGGATTTTAAACTTGCAATTTGAGACGTATTAGTCTAATTCCTCACTGTCGAAGATAAACTATGCTATCGTTACCATTTTTTAAATTTGATAACTAAAAAAGGAAACCAAAAAATCAATCATCTGCACGGCTACTTAATGAAAATGTTTGCAACCAGTCCCATAATGCCTTCGCGAAATAGAATATCTGTACTAAACGTACGGTAACTTAATGTCAAACACTTACCAAATACGAGGTAGTATAATTAAGTTAAGTAATGCCATTGCATTCCGTAAAGTCGGCAAGTACCTTTATAGTCATTAAATGTTTAATGTGTCAATTGTTTTAATATTGTCGTATTATTATGATAAAGAAGCGTATTCGAACATTTTGTTTCATCTTCAGGAGGAATCTTTAATTTCATGTTTATTTTTCAACCAAAAATATTCTAATTTGTAACAATTGAAGCACTAGTGTATAATAAATAAGTTTTTTATTTTATAAAAAGTGTTTCTTATTCTATATCATACCTAAATATTTACAACCTCTAAAAAAAAAATAACAAAATAGGCATTTTGTTACAGTCAGGACATCGGTACTATCGTTCACTGGACAACGTATCTACTATCTCGCTAGTAGCCTCTTGAATTTTCCTTCAATGTCTTAATAATTTTAATACTTAACAGCAAATATTCACAATACTTTCGAATACTGAATTATCATTTAGGGTTTACTATCGACTTAGGAAACTGTACTGGTATGTACCTAGCGTCAGAATCTTGCGATGAAATAGAACTAGGTGGCAGGGTGGAAGTAGGCGGAGTGAAGGTCGGCAAGTCGACTCGCACCGGCGCAGGCGCAGCGGTATGCCGGTACAGCGCTTCGAATTGCAGCTCTTCTGGGTACGAATGCGAACGAATCTTCCGTTCGTCTCTAGCGTTGCTCGGGTACACTATGACGATCTTCTCGCTGTCACTGCCGAGCGCCACGGGGGGTAGCGCGGTGGTAGTGGAGGCGGCGGGCCCCGACACCACCTGCAACATTTCCGTCGGAGCCGCTCGGAGCTTCGCGGTCGTGGTCGTCGACGGCTCGGTCGTGGTCGTGGTCGTGGTCGTCGATATGACTACGGGAATGTCGGGTTCCTCCGGCGACTCCATCTCCCGCCGCTCCCCCGGCGGCCCGACCGATCGCAGCGTTTCGATCTTCATCTCTAACGTAGGCGTCGGCACGGGCACCGAGCCGGTCACGTTGAAGTTTTCCGTAGGAATGTACCTCGCCGTCGGCTTCGCTTCCCGCGAACCGAATATCGGCAGGCGAGGCGCGTACGCCGAAACTAAAGGCAGCAACGTGTCTCTCGCGTACCTCTCCGCTCTCGAGATGAAAGACGCCAGACGGGACGGAAGGAACTGTACGGCGAAGCTCGGCTCGTCTTTTTCGGCTCTATCGCCCCAGGCCAGGGCCTCGTAGGTCGGTGTCGTAGTGGGGGCGTCGTAGTTCTTGGGTTTGCGCGCCGGGGGCTGCGTCGGCGTCGGGCGCGGAGGTTGCGTAGAGCGCGGGGGCTGCGTGGCGCGCAGGATGGGCTCGGATATCTCGCGGTCGTCGGCGGCCGGCCGCTGGCGCGGAGTCTTGCGCGGGCGCGGGCGCAGCACCGGTTCGGCGATCTCCACGAGGCCGCTGGGCGCGGTCTTGACGTTGGTCATGCCGAACGCCCGCCCGGTGTCGCCGCCCGTCCACTCTGAGTCGTCTACGAGGGTGAAAGGTCGCTGCGGCGCGTCTTCGGGCAACTCGTTGTCTAGGGGATCGACGACGCCTCCTTTAGTTACATTCTCTTTGTTCAAATATTGGAAGTCGTTTGATCCGTTATGAGCTCCATCGTCCTGCAACGAGACAGAAGGGTCAATCTTATTTCTGATGAATCTGATAATCCTCGAATATACTCGAGGAAAGATATGTGAGTAGATTAACTCACCTGTTGTATTTGGCAGTCTCCTGGGTACAGCGGCAACTCTATGGATTCTTCCGATTGCAAATTTAATCCCTTTTTACAGAACGATGACCTATAAGAGAAACGGTGATTAGTCATATCCACCTCGGTATGAGTATTGATGAGTGAGAAGTTTCGCACCGCCTCCTATCCGAATCCGTTCCTAAGACAGACACGGAAAACTGTTCTTTATCTTCATGAATATACGGCTACTTCGGACCTGATCGGATGTGCACTGCGAAACTGCCCATAAAAACGATTTTATAGTGTAGTTTAAGGTAGTGTAGAGAGTACTGACGTTTTGGCGAAGCTATCGGCGATGAGCAGCTTGTCGAGGCTGACGGTGCGCGCGCCGGCGGTGAGCCAGCCCGCGTACGCGGCGTACGTGAGCGTCGCGCGCAGCGGCACGCCCAGCGCGGGGTGCGGCACCACCACGCGCGAGAACCGCGCGCCCTCCACGCCCGCGCCCACGCCCACCCCCACGCCCACGCCCACGCCCACGCCCGATGACGCGTTCTCGCGCCTGCCAAAAGTTAGGCCGAATTTACATACACGTATATTTTTCGTCCTTACGCGACGGCAAAACTGCTTTCGTGAGGACGATTTTAAAATCACATATGCCGAATTACAGTCTGGTTATCTTTTGTCCTATTTGGTAATATCAATCTTCACATAACTCTTAATTGTGATAATCGTTTATAAAATACGACAAATGGTTTTCGACACATAGAATACGAATAGACGTCATTAGTTATTAATGATAATTTGATTAAATAAGGATCACGATTTAAGTTTAAGAGACGTATGACATCTGTCAAAAACTAAATACTAATCGTAACTAACTAATACGTTTACTAAATAGGTTATGTTATATATGTGCTTACTTGTAGTAACAAGTAATGATAAACAGACTGTAGGATACGTGTTTCAATATCTTCGCGAAGGTACTTTCTTAATGAAGTAAAAATGCAACAGCGCAGCCTCATCGTCATCAGTAATTTTTAATGGCCTTCCATATGGAAGGATAAAGAACTTGGGTCATAAACAAAAGCCACCACATGGGCGGGTACTAAAGTCTGCAAATACGGCCAGGACAAAGAAAAGCGATAACAATCAAATATTCGGTTTCCGGTTAGTATTAAAAATCTTCTATTTATCTATAGCAGTCTTTCGATCGTCCGCCTTCGGACATAGGCCTCCTTCAAAGCCTTCCACGATCTTTTATCTCCCGTCACCTGGAGCCAGTTGTTACCAGCATAATTCCTTAGGTCGATGACCCACCTGTCAGGTGGACGACCTCTACCTCGCGTAGGTTGTCTTGGCTTTCATTCCAGTACCTTCCTGGTCCACCTCTCTGTGCTCATGTGACCAATGTGTCATGCCCATCTCCATTAACGTTGGATGGTATCAACAACGTAGACGACCTTCGTGTTGCGCCTAATCGACTCATTGCGCTTGTGATTCCAAGCATTGCTCTCTCTATCGCTGTTTGGGCGTGTTCGCGCGCAACAACCACGACGATAAGACCCGAAGGGACGGCGGTGCGGGGGGGCCGCCATCTCGGACGCCACGCAGTTTCGTTCGCAGACGCGACACGACTATATCCACCATTTTACATTTTTTCTCACATACTTTGCATAATGTAATTTGCTGCAATAAATCTTAATATTCGCAATTGAAAACTAAATTTATCATCGAATCTGCCCTGCCCGACCTGTGGACGACCACGACTACCATTCAACAACAGGGCGATGATAAAAATCTTTAACTTTATTATTTTACACACCTGTTCGTTAAGGGTATCTCAATGTCCACTAACACAATTAGATATGTAGTATGCTTACTTGGTCATCGGGAAAGACTCGTTGAGGCCCGTGTCCCCGTGCAGGGTGAGCGTGAGGCGGCCGAAGCTAGGCTTGTCGCCCGCCGCGGGCCGCGCCCACACCGACACGTGGTACTGGTGGGCTGGTGCGACCAATCATTATATTTTAAATTTTGAGATTTAAGCATTCACAATGCTATTTTATATAATACCAAATAATACTAGAAAAAATACGACTCGCACCAGATCATATTCTCGGACGGGAATCGAACCCGCGACCGAGTCACTCGGTAGCTCAGCGGTCAGAGTATTGGACCGGATATCCAAAGGTCGCGGGTTCGATTCCCGTCCGAGAACATGATCTGGTGCGAGGCGTATTTTTTCTAGTATATTATTTGGTATTACAATCATTACATGTCACATTCTGCCGGAGTTTCACATTTTGTGTAAAAACAAACATCAGCGAATAAGTTCCTCTTCTTGAAACATAGAATTACACCCAGGAGCAAAACAATACAGCATAATACTTATTCGTATCATCAAAATAACTCAACAATTTGATAACAAAGCCAAAGTACCAACGTTCTCCTCTTTGTTTTTACCCAAATGTACATCATAGCTTGCACTGTCTATACCTGACGCGATATATATTTTGTACCAAGGCTTAATATGATGTAACTAGAGTATTGTAAAGTCCTACAGAACAGTGTCGTCGGTGATGTATAAATTACAATAGCAAAGCTGAAAAATTTTAAGCTTACTCTACATGTGCTTTTTCGTTTTAGATGTCAGTTTCATTCAGTAGAAGAAATTAGCTCATTATTTTTTTGCAACATGAGGTATGTTTTTCATTTTTTGACCAGGCTCAATATGGGGAAGGTACGAGTATTAGGCGTATTATTTAATTTTAGTACCAATTGAATGTCTAATACTCAAATGTCACTCAACTTTGAAAGGCTCTCAAACGTCGTCCTGTCGATTAAATGTCAAAGATACGACAAAGACAGCATGATGTTTGAGCGACCCTCAAAGTTATAAAGGCCATAAAGGTGTTTTTTAACAAGAGTCAAGAGTGTTTTTACCACAAAACGGCTCCTCTTCTCTGGTGAGGAGGTACAGTTGTCCGCGCCCCAGCGACCTGTCGGCGTAGTAGCCCATGTTGCCGCACCTCCTCTGACCGTCGCAAGGGAAACATCGACCCTGCAATACAATACATAAATAATTAGGTATAGAATAACAAAAAATATTATTTTGATTGAGCTGGACAAGACAGGGGTCTAGTTCATTCGAATTTATAAAACACTGCATTTTTTCTCAAATATTGCCTCTAGCGGAGTCAATAGCTTTGAACTGCCGACACAGAATTAACGGTTTTACATAACAATAAAACCGATATTATGTGCCGAGAAGGAAAACATACATATTAGTACTTACCTGCCGGTTTAATTTGGCTTTGCAATTTGGCACATTTATATCGCTTCGATACCACTCTGTCAGACTTCGTACGTCTACAGTCGTCCACGACGTGTTTAAGAGTCCGGCGGACAGAGAGTTTCCTATATAAACGTAATACCAAAGTGATTAGCAATTTGAGCATAATTAACTCTTTTGTGGTGTTATTCGGATTAAGACAGTATTTGTTTAGGGTTCTATTACGACCTTCGTGGTCGAGTGGCTTCGTACACCGGTTTTCAAGGTGTCACCATCTCTGAGGTCCCGGGTTCGATCCCCGGTTTCGTCTGGGTGTTCGTGATACCACCGTCGTCTCCGATTTCCATAACACAAGTGCTTTAGCTACTTACTTCGGAATCGGTGCAATGTATGTGATGTTGACAAATATTGATTATCAAATAAAAAAAACAAAATACCACATCAAATAAAAATTGAGTTTTGGTATGGAAAAATGTGATCGGCATTTATTTTGAATCGGGTTAGTATTTTGAAATATTTACAAGAGTTAATCATGCTCTAACCGCTAATCATTTCGGTATTACGTTCGTACGGGAAGCTCACTGTCGGCCGGACTTTCAAGTCAGAAACGGTAAATCCACCAACCTCGAGGAACGTGTCATAGTCCTTACACGGGAAGGCGGGGAAGTGGCATTTGGGCGAGACGGAGTCCGTGAAGAACTTGTACGCGCGGCGGTGGTTGCACAGCGAGCGGCCCTCCGACGACGCCGCCGCCCACGGCAGCACCAGGTCCGACACCGCGCCCACGAACCTGCGCCACCGCACCACCACGTCACATGGCTGACCACGGGGCTAATTGTCTAATTTAAAAATCTATCGCAATCGCTTTCATTTGACAGTTGGATCTGACACGTTGCTGCATTTCTTTGGTACGTTTTTATTTGTGCCAAAAAGAAGCATCGATGTGTTTCATCCTGAAAGCGATTGCGATAGATTTTTAAATTAGACAATAGAAAGGCAGAGCCCGCCACCCGCCACCCACCTGGCTGGCCGGTCACGACTGCTGATGCGGCCGGCACCGACGGCTTAGGCGCCGTCTCCACGAGCGAGTCAATCGCGACGATATTATCCTCCGTGCCACGTATTTCTATACAACGTGTTATAAAAATACACTAATGCCGAATATGGTAGATAGGAACCATCAAACTGAACAACTTTTTATCGCGAAAAAACAATCAGTTGTTTCATACAAAAATTAATTACGAAAATATCAAATTGTATGAAACAGCTGATTTCTTTTTTCGCGATTTCAGAGTTGGTCCCGTAGTAAAACGTTGTTCAGTTTGATGGTCCCTATATACCATATTCGGCATTAAGGGTGATCTTGTAACACCTTGTATACTCTCTATGAATGCGTCTCCACACGGCGATGTTATCGCGGCGATGCGACGATAGAAGAAACGCTCATTCGTCGCGATTCTCTCGCCCGTGGCAGTGATCCGTTGCAACTTCACTCGAGAATATATGACAAAAACTAAATTTTACAGATTGAAATATGTCTTTTTGTACCGCAAACGCTCTGAAGTTGGTCACTTCTACGTTGTTAAAATAGTCGCATTGTACGAATTTACTGCTTTTTGCGTCCATTATAATGGATTTCGCCAGCTAACACCTGATACAATTAAGTAGGTAATGTAATATATATTAACTGAGACACTTTAAACACAAGTATACTGATTATTATATCAACACAATTCCTTATACTATAATTCGACCGGTTAAATGAGTCCTCGTCCGCGAGGCACAGGAGCGCGGGGGCACCATATTTAATCGAGAAACGATTGGTTTTGCTTACGAATGGTAGAATTTTGACACATTTTCTATGAACTTAATGTCAAAATACTACCATCCGTAAGCAAAACGAATTTTTTTCGAATATAGGAACCGGCCCTAAGTCAAACTATTCCATCTCTCAAATAGGCATCATTATGACATCAATAGTGTTAACCTGTGCTCCGCGAGCGAGGGCTCATTTAACCGGTCAACCTATAGGTACATAGTTTCAGAGATTAGTTAGGTCAATGAACGTGAATGGAATATGATAAAGTGAAAGCGGTCGAGACTGACAAGTTGGAGCAGCCGTGCTGCACGCGGCCGCCGTTGGGGTAGAAGTCGACGTGGCCCAGCGGCTGCGCGGCGCCCAGCCCGCCGAAGATGAGCGTCTCCCCGTTGGAGTGGATCACGTCCACGAACTTGGCGTCGCCGCGGTCCAGCCGCGCGCGCGGGTCTTGGAACTCGAACAGGGGGCCCGCCGGGTCCAGACCTACGGTGCGATGCGAAGCGTCAGAGCGTTCACGGCGAACGGCATTTCATACGATACTAACTTTAGAGTCCTTATTTTTCGAAACGAATGAACCGATTTTAATGAAACTTCAAACACGTAAACGGAATACGTCGATCTAAGAAGTTAGTTGAAAACGTTTTCGATAAATATGTTACCACCGAATTAAACCGATATATTATTTAATTTTTTATTAAAATTACAAGACATTTCAAAAATGTTTTCAACTAACTTTTTAGACCAATGTTCCGCTTATGCGTATAAAGTTTTATTAAAATCGGTCCATTTATTTCGAAAAATCAGGACTTGAAAAAGTTTATATGGAATGCCGTTTCAGTTGAAAGCTACTTATGGAATGATAGGACTAGAAGAGCCACTAGAAGGATGGCAAAATGGAAGATTTTCCTCCGGACCGGGACCCGGATGATTATAACCCGGGGACCGCAGTCCAACCGATAGTCGCTGAAAGAACTCCGTTAGCGAGATGTAGGTTCCCATACTATTTCATCGTTTCCATACATTTGTTGATAGCATCGCCATCTAGTAAACAGGGTGATAACTCATTTTTGTACCGTGTGTTGTGATATATGCAGCTTAGGTAGATGCCGCCACATTACTAATTATGCTAATAATAATTAATAGTAGTTACACACCAACGATGCATTCACGGGCATAAGCGCGGGCCATTCCACATGGTACGGCACCCGATATCTACAGCACATGAGTTTATTTAGCTAGCAGGGGAAAATACCCATGTTCTAGCTCAGCTGAATGAAGGAAAACTTAAAGAAGGATCTACTTACATTAAATCTATAGAAGCAAAGACTTGTCAAATTACCTGTGATTCTGCTGATATTTTTTAGTTGGGAACCAGCAAATCCTGCTACATGAGCACCCAAACTGAATCCAATCAGATGTACGTCTTCAAACCTCAAGTCTATGTGTTCTGCTAGGCCTGCAAAAAGGAAATGGGAGTCCATTACATTATTGTTCTCATTATTTATAGTTCTACCGACCTTTAGTGGCTTGTGTTTTAACTTACCTTCTAACAGCATTGCAAGCTGCTTCCCTACAAGCCTCGTGTTGGCGGCAGCACGGAGGTAATTTGGCATAGTTGCACCGCCTTCCCAATCGACGCATACGACGTTGCATTCTTCCTACAAACAGTAATTTACCTTTAGTGACTGCAAACATATTTTAAGATTATTTCAGTTAAACTTATATGTGCTTTGACCATCAGCCATTTTTAATGGCCCCACTGCTGGGGCTCAGGCCTTCCTTATGGGTGAATAAAAAGAGGACAGGCCATGACCCACCACGCGGGCCCAATGCGGATTGGTGGGTGCTAACGGCTGCAAATGCAGCCGGGACCGACGGCTTAACGTGCCTTCCGAAGTACGGAGGAGCTCGAGATAATAAATTTTTGGTCACCCATCCCATGACCGCTTAACCTTCATTCACAATCGATGGGCCAGGCGCTACACCACTGTGCCACCGAGCTCCTCCTCCTCTTATGTGCTTTTATGAACTGTTAAAAGAAAATAGCGAATGGTATAAGCGTAAGCGTATCACTTACCCTACCAAACTTCAACGCGAACTTTCACGTTTCTTTTACGAACATTAGCAAAGAAACAATAAAGTGATTATTACCACAGCCATCAAAGCGGAGCGCATCTCGTAGACCCAGACGTTATCGCAGTTGGACCCGAAGCCGTGCACGATGACGCGCGTGGGGCGCGCCGCGTCGAAGGCGCGCGCCGCCCAGCCCCACGCCGCCGACATGTTGCTGGCCGACACCGCCAGCAGCGGCTGGTCCCCTCTGCGGATACACAGGGAACTCATTATTATAATGGCGCGCTAACATATTGTATACGGCTCTTCAAGAATCACTTATCGAGTCGTACTTAAATCGATATGCCCGAAACTATGAGTTGGAAGAATATGAAGTTACCTGCTGACTGTGGAGTACATAAGGAAGTGCGTGCCGACTTCCTGCGGCGAACTGGGCAGCGTCTCCAGGTACGCGAAGGGGCCCGCATCCTCGAAGCACCCGAACTCGCCGTAGCACACGCTGCCTTGAGATCTCTTAATCCTGGAAACATGCGTCTATTAGAATAGGTACTTTGCATTTTCCGAACTTTTAATTACTTAGTTGTTTCTACTCGAATGGCGTGATTTGATGATTTTCCAGTGTCTCCAGATATAAATTTCAAACTTTCCCCAAATCTCATTTTATTTTTCCACAAAATGATACGTATTGTATGAAGAGAAGATTTTCTTTCCGTCACTTTGAGCGCGCTGATTGGCTGACGTCAACGTTATGGAATGACGATGCTCTGGTTGGCTAAAGGCTACCTATAGTCATATAGTCATGTTCTGACCAATATTGAGAAAATGTGCTTTAGATTCCAATTATTCAGTCCTTTACAATCGACCTAGGATTTTTGCAAAGATCCAGTTTATACGATTATTGCAAATAATAGCTTTTATCAGAATATTTGTAGTAAATGTTAAACAAACACAAGGCTATCAACAATCATACTTGAAAGTAGTCGACTTTATTGTAGGTAGATACCTACTAAAGATCGTAGCGCAAGTCTGCCTTGTATTGTATTGTACTATTGTAGGGTACTGCTAAGATACCGCCTAGCGTGTGAAACATACATAAATATTATGCACATTCTAAACATGCTTTAAAAGTGCTCTAATTGCTTTCTATGACGTGATACGAATCGTACGAGTCTGTAATAAATTAACTATTGATGCTATTAACGTAGTTCAACAAGGCTTTCTTTTCTTTTACCCTAGGATATAAATAAAATATAAGCTAGCAAAAGAAAATAAAATTATTGAAAATTAAAATTGCCATGACTTGAAACAAATGAAAAGGACGCGATTATACTTAATTATTAATATTTAATTGCATCCAAATCTCTCAAGTTAACATATCTTACATTAAAGTAAACGGCAGCTAGATATAGAAAGATCTGTAAGTACATATAGTAATCTATTTTTCTAGACGTTTTTTAAACAAAAGTATCTTGTAAAGTAACGCGGCGTGTGATGAGCAGTAGGCTGATTAGTCAATGAAAAACGTTAACAATAGAATAGGAAACCGTTACGGTTGAATGCGAAGTGCTGAATTTACTTTCGTTTACCGAGTTTTCCTTAATCAGCTGTGGATTGTAGTGTAACGTTTTATTACCTAATTTGTTTCTGATTAGGTAATATTAATGTTTATTTGGATTTAATGGAGATTACATGGGTAATCATACCTTAAACAGACTTCTAGTAGTAGTCGTAACTAGTAGGTTATAATGAAGTTTTTTAAAAGTCGTTTTTAATAGCCGTTGTCTATTCTTTTTTTTTGTAAATCCATTGATTAGAATCTAACTGTCATAGTTCTAATGAGAAAGTTAGTTATTTCTATCAAAATCCCGCACGTGCTACAAACTACGAAAAATATCCCAATGCTACGGTTTAGTTTTCGTAGTTCGTAAGGAAATCGGCACGGTAATTTTTAAATATTTATGAATTTAAAAAAAATACTTTTGTGTTATTTGTTTTTTTCGATTTAGTACAGTGGTAATGACCGTCGGTCGTCATATTATTGTTCGAGTTCCTCAAACATGCGCGATCTAACTCGATCGATTTGACCTATCCGTAGACTAATCCATATTCGCGCAACAGAGCGACCGGTGGCGCGGCGAGCGAATTCTCTCTTCGGTATAAACGCTCACCTCACCATGTGTTAAGGATCACGACTGCCGTCGCCGTCGTCGTCACCGGTCTCCGTTTTCTGTGACCACCGTACCTAATTCTGTAAGCCGAGTTACCTGGTCCGCGCCCGCTTGGACTCCCAGTCTCGCATGGAGGCTCGCACGGCCGCCAACAAGGCGACGTCGTTGCGCTCGTCCTCCGCCTCCTGCACCGCCGATGCTGGCCGCCCCGCACCCCTCCATGCCTCTAGTTCAGCATCTGGAATAAATTGATGCTTCTTGTAGTTAGTTACAAACTATTTTTTGTCAAGTATATATATATTATTATATAACAATATAACATCCCCGAAAACAAAACTAAGTACTAGTTTATGCAAGTTTCTTTAGAATACCTCCACGGTTCCAAACTATTATTATGTATCGACTACTGATTGACTCTCTGTTATCGTAATTGTTGTACACAGAGCTGAAGAATATCATCCACCTGTGAATAATTGTTTGTGTATGTGTGCCTCAAAGAAGGCTTGACCGATAGAAATGATTCAAAAGTTATTACTCAAATGGCCAACATTCTATGCGTTTGAACGCTACGCTTACTATTAAAGCATTAAAATAAACAGTAAACTATAAAATTACATGCCGTAAGCTTGTTAATTCCATACAATACATTAAAGTCGGTGATTTGAGTTTGCGACATGTGATTTAATCGTCTGTTGCTCATATTTCAGATTTAAAATAAGCGTAGCGTTCAAACGTATAGAATGTTGGCCATTTGAATAGAGGAATAGGTCAACTTCCAAGTTGGTCTCATTTTTTTTATTTGGAAATCGGTTCAGTAGTTTTCAAATAATTCTGAAATTACTATTATTTATCATCGGTTACTATTACATTGATGTTTTTTATGGTTGTTTGGATATAACTTCTGTTATATTATGATTCTTGGAAAAGGTATACCTATGTGTAGTCTTATTTCAATTTTAACTGATATTATTGCTCCATAGTTTGGACCTAATAATAGTTTCTTTTAATATGTTGTGCCTTGTAGGTACCCGTATATAGCACGAATAGCTATAGAAAAAAAAGTAGGTACTCGATAGAGTAGTGGTATATAAGATTTCATTTCGCTTTTCAGCGGTAGGTACATGGCGCTGCACAAACCATAAAATTTCACTATTGAATTTTTTTACGCGCTTTTTTTTCTTGATAGATGTTCATACTACGGGTACTGTTATAATTAATAATATTCAGAGGGAAGTAGAATATAATAGTTCGAAAAATATTTTTTTAAAGTTTTTGCAATCTTACGTGTAGAACATTATACTTACGTAACTTAATAAATGTGAATATGATGAAAGGATTGCAATAAATATTTGAAAATAGGTACCAAGTACAAAAGACGATACAACACAGACCTTGTTAGATTCATGTAACAAGCAGGTCGTGTCGACACGGCCGAGCCTGCCTTTCCCAACAATACAAAAACTCAATAGAGGCTAATGTTCATGGATGAGTCGCTTTTATGAATTGCGATCAAATCATGCGTTGTACCGAAAATAAAATCTCTTATCTCACAAAAGTACGTAGGCGAGTTCTAAATTGTTGTCTAAGGTCAATTATAATTGAGCTATATTGCGGCGAGATTGCTCTTGCACATTATTATATTCTAAAAGACCGCTTGTCTTGTCGGCGTATCGAACGACCTACTTAGTCTGTTTTGTTTGCCTATTTTTTTGGAATTAACAATTTAAGTACCTATCTGGTTGGTTAGTCAGGCAGGAATTACAAACGTACAGAAATATCGGCCGTACTTGAGATATAATTTTATAAGTAAGTATTTAGAGAAACAAAAATAATAAACACTTCGCTCAATGTTTTGCTGCGATTTAACTTGCATTCAAAACGTGAGTGTTGAGTGGGTAACCTAAATGTCGTTCGTCTGCAGTCTCCGGGTGAACGACTGAGGCACAAACTAAAGCTACTTTTTGTTGGCAGAGACCTTGATTATGGCGGGCCATTGTAGGGCAGTGTGTAGCTCGTACGAGGCCTACTACGGTCGAAAGCAGGCCGGTCCCATCGCGAGAATGGTGGGAAATCTGAGATCCACTTGATGATTCAATGTTAATAATCATTCCTTGAAAGTTTTTAATGTCTGCACTGGGATGTATTATTTTCACATCCATTAGTTTGCTTAGTTAAAGCCAGCATTCCATTTAGCAGATTATACGTTGTCCATTCAGCAGATTATGTTGTTGGTTGGCTGAGAGAACCTAATTTATTCATAATCAATTTGAATAGGTAAATTAGTGCTGGGTATTTGGTATTTGTTGGCATTGCCAACAAAATACCAAAGAAATGTCAATATTAAGTTAAATAATATATAATAATAGTTAAATAATGGTGAGATGGCACTGGCTTGCAGCGTAAATAATATATATTAGAAAATATACTAGGAAAAATCGACTCACATGTGCTACGAGTCTCGCACCTCAGACGATAATTGACTCAGTCAATAATTAATATCAATATATTTATGAGCACGCTTATTTTTCAATCATATGAATAAGTATACATCGTTTTTTCTATTTTTTTGAAGTTTTTCAGTTGGAAAACTATAGTTGACTTTAGAAAGTACAGTGATTCTTGTTGTGCCCAAATTACCGACTGTTTTGATTTTTTCCATAATTACTTAATGTATCTGTTCAAGTGACGACAAGGCCGAAGGTGGAAATGTAATTCGCCTAGAATCATCTGTTCCATTTTTCGACTCATTCAAAAATATTAGGCACTCGTTTACTTTTTCATGTAAGTAGAACATATATGATATTACAATGCTCAAGACTTATGTAATGTTTCTGTAGGCCATGTGGTCGGGAAAGCCAGAACGATTTTGTCAACATTAGAATGTACACAGCTAGTTATATAACACATTGTGTGTATTGTCTGAGCGCAACTCGATATTGGTATTGGCTTTGGGGCACTCGACTATTATAAATATTTTACTTTGAGAAAAAGTCGGTTATGTATGTATGTAGAGGTAGGAAGTAGTTTACTAAAGCTATCAAGATAAACTGATAATGACTATTAGGGCCCGTAATTTATAAACCACTCTCAACGTTGAGAGCTATCTTGAGATCATATCTGAGCTGTTCCTATAAGAAGATCATCTCAAGATAGCTCTCAATGTTGAGAGCGGTTTATAAATACGGGTAAAGGGTGTATGATTTTGTTTAGGGCATCTTATTGGTCAATATTTACCACAATTTTTTTTTCAGGTCAGTGATATTTACGGTCTCGATATCTCCAATTTGCATTAAAACTTTGATAAGTACTTTAACTATTGCAAAGCACGCGTTGTCTTTGTCCTGGAACATTTTATGGTAGGTATCTGGTTAGAATTAAGATTGGTAAGAAGCACAACCACTTTGACCCAACCTTCCAGACAACCGAAGCATTAGGTACTCAATACTTTATTTGCATATAAAAGTTGGTGTACCTATAGATAAGAATAAAGAACCCCAGAGTAGCTTGGATATGCTGCGTGCGTGCGACCGACTATACTAAGAAAATATTAGAAAATTATGAAAATGAAAAATCACTGCTCTGAAAATAATCGACCGAGCGAGCGCGAAGCGTCTCCGTTTCAGCTTGAGGAAAAATGCTTTCGTTTATCCGTTCGGCTGTACGTTTGTTTCTCTACAGGTCGCATTTCGCAACCGAGTCGTGAAATTTTGTGAGCAGGTTCTATATAGATATATAGATTTTTGTTCCGATTCAGTTTTTTCATTTTTTTTAAATGCTGGAGATATGGTGTAAATCATATTTCAGCCATTTCGAAAAAATGACATTTCGAATAACTAAGAAAAATATAAGAAAGTTAAACAAGTGCATACGCAGCGACACTAATGAAAATCATTGCTCTGCAAATACTCAGTGAGCACTAGTAAAACAAAAATGTACGTATCTAGGTGTACCACGGGAAATATTATGCACTGAGAAAAGTGTAGGTATAACTATTCATTATAGTACTTAATAAAATGTTTCTTAAGTCGGTTCAATTACGGATGTTCTAATTCGGTATAATATTGAAATTGTAAAATACGTACATCTAGCTAGCGCAAGAGTTGTCGCCGCGAGGAGAACGGCGAGCGTTCGCCAGGCTTGCGTCGCCATCCATGCGCTCGAGCATTCACGACAACGACCCTCTGCGAACAAGGAAACATTTAACTTATGAACTAATGGACCATCATCAGAAATATTGCTGTGATTTAACTCTAAACAACATCTTTATTGGACTTCTTAGTAGCCTGTGGACTGGACATGCCATGCCGCCACAGACGAGAGCTGTAGTAGAGACAATTTATATTATATTGAGTCAGTGAGTCTGTAACATCCTTTTTAATGCCGGGAAAAAATGCTCTTCACGCATCCACTGCCCTGCAGGATGAGCAGGCGTATCGTATGTGAGCTCGGCAGGGAGGGGCGCTGCACCTTCCTTGACCGCCTTCCGTGATCCCACCCAGCCCCTAGTGGGCTCGATAGGAGCCTGTAAAATATCGACCAGGAAATTTTTGTTAACGATGTAATTAATGAGTACTTTTGCGGGATTTGTTTCTAAGAGCCTGTAACATCCTATTATAAACAAAGCCCCACAAGTACTGACACACTCATAATTACATCATTAACAAAAATTTCCTGGTCGGTTTTCGCATAATAATAACTACTTAGCACGTTACGAAACAAGGTTCGTCCGCATGGTGACTCGATGAATGCAAACGATTGCTCGCCATCGCCCACGCGCTTAGAATGCTGATGCACATCGCGAAATCTCATAAAAATTGAGGTTAGTGGAATTCCAGGATGCACTTGTATTCAAATCTATTCGTTAGTCACTTACAAATGGAAGACTCTTTTATTTTTAGCATTGCATTAAATTCTTTAATATTCACGGAAAATGAGGCGTAGGAAAACAAGGTCATTTATAGCACAAAAGATCGTGTTATTCTGAGATACCTCTACAGCCTAGGTATTTCAATGCATTGCATTGCATATATTGCAATACAAGATATAAACGACACAGGTAATCATCGTTCGGAAAACAAAGTTATAAAAACGTTTAATAGTAGGTCATTTATAATTATGTTAAAACGGTAATGCCCATGGTCGGATAATTATCTTTTTACCCCTACGTTTTTTTGTACATCAAAGTTCAAAATTTTCCTGCCAACATTTTTAGTTTAGGTGTACACATGACAACACGTCAGGTTATACAGTGAAACTGTGAAAACAGCTTTTCTTACGTAGGGCATAAAGGCGGTCTCAAGTTCAACGTTTATAGTCTGCGGTGCCGTCGTGTGTACTTACTATTTTTATGAAGTCTCGTATGATTTGGAAAATTACATCAAGTGAATGTCTGCATAATTTATTTATAAAAATATTATTCGCATTTGTATAAAACTGTTAAGAAATTATGTTTATTGCATTTGGGCGAATTGTTCAGAACAAATTAAAACACTTTTTAGCAAGTGGTGAGTTGATGGTTTGTGATTAAGATTCTATTAATACTTAATTAACTGGGTAGGTACGTGATAATACAACAATGGTTCTTACTCTAACCATTGTGATGTAATTAATTGCGTTATGTCTTTATAACACGCCCCATTCAAAAAGTACTTGACATCTTAATTAGGTATGTCGTGTGCAAGTGTACTGTTTAGATTATATGTGGTAGATATATACCAGAGGAGCTCGGTGGGGCGCAGTGGTATAGCGCCTGGCCCAGCCATTGCGGAGGTTAAGCAACTTTCGCAAGGGTCGGTTCATGGGATATAAGTGACCAAAAATGTATTATCTCGTGCTCCTCCGTGCTTCGGAAGGCACGTTAAGCCGTTGGTCCCGGCTGCATTTGCAGTCGTTAACAAACCACCAATCCGCATTGGGCCCGCGTGGTGAGATATGGCCAATCCTCCTTATCCACCCATAAGGAAGGTCGCTGTGCCCCAGCAGTGGGGACATTAAAAATGGCTGATGACCGACATGCCTTATAGTTATTACCGATTCTATCTAAATTATTTTATCAATCTACTAAAATATTCAAAGATGCTCATAGTTTAAAATTTACGAGTAAGTAAGTATAATAAGGTTAATTATACATTTATTATTATTTTGTTAATTTGGTGCTTGTCCAATAGCACAGAGTGTGCCAATAGCATAGCATGGGCATGATAATGATATAAATGTGGTTACCCTTACACCACACGCACACACAACACAAACACATACACAAACAAACACACACAGTATTTTTTATTACTTTTTGTTTCGATTAGGTAATAATGTTTTGTTATTTTTCTATGCAATGTATGAATAGGTAATTAGCTGTAATGTACTTTTATAAGGGAGAGCGGAGTTTCCTAACACATGCAATCACTTGCTTAAAACGAAACTCCAGCCACAATATATTGTAAACAAACTTATACCTAAGTTACTGAAATAAATATTCTTTTTTCTTTCTGACCCTTAGAAGTGTTTTGACCAACAATTTTTCAATTACTTAACCAACAAAAACGGTAATTTTATTATCATGTTTTTTTATCTTTTTTATTTTTATTATTATTAGATATAAAGTTGACATGAATATCTTAAATGAGAAGTTAATTAATAATAAATATTCTTTGATTATACTTATTGCCGAAGAATAATACTCCTAATAAGAAAAAAAATAGCAAATTAGTAAATGAACAGATTGAATTACGAACCAAAGCGAAAGGTTGTTCAACGAGGCCACCTCCACAAGTGGCGTTCTGATAAAATATATAACCACTTATAACTTATTATGTATATCGCATATAGAATGTCGATCGGATATATTTAGTCGAGTATCTAGTAAAAAACCAGTAAATATATGTAATTTAAGAAAAATACTGCTTAAATAAAGTTCACAATCAATGGATATATTTTCATACATCCTCATAGATACAAAAATAAAATCAAGTCAGGTCGGTTCTTACACAAATATTTAGAGTATTTTAATAATAATAATAGGTACGTACCAACTACTTATAATTCCGATATTGCACTAATGACGTTTTGAAGGCACGCAGTGATCACTGTTTTTTGCATGTAGTATCAACTACCATCATTATTTATACAATGTCGGGCGGACATGTCGGCCACAGCTACTGACCTGTAACTGAGCCCATCTGCTCTAATTTCACGGTTCGTCGGCGTTACGAACTCAAATAAAACTGGAAATAATACTACCTGCAATCACGATGTAATTTGAATAAACGGATTTGTTTTCAACGATCAATAGTTAGGAATTCTGTCTGATGGAATTACAGCCATACTGTAATACATGGATTACGAGTATGTATGATGAAAGATGTTGGCTTCATGTGCTATAAACAGAAAAAAGTCGTTTCTTTCATACAAAACGGAAAATCATTTTAGCAACAGAAAATGGAGACTGGGTCCTCCGACTATAAAACATATTTTTTATTAGGTTTTCAAAACAACATAAGGTTGCGGTTGCTTGCTTTACCAATTTGGTTGCTGGCTTTTAAACCAATTTATACAAGGTGTTACAAAAGTACCCCTAATGCCGAATATGGTAGATAGGGACCATCAAAGTGAACAACTTTTACTATGGGACCAACTTTGAAATCGCGAAAAAAAAATCAGCTGTTTCATACAAAAATTAATTACGAAAATATCAAAATGTATGAAACAGCTGATTTTTTTTTCGCGATTTCAGCGTTGGCCCATAAGTAAAAGTTGTTCAGTTTGATGGTCCCTAGATGCCATATTCGGCATTAGGGGTATTTTTGTAACACCTAGTATAAAAACAATAAGTAAGTCGTGAAAGATTTTCCAACGTTATTTTGAATTACAAGATACACAAAATAAATGATTACGTTAGTTACATTTATGTAACCTCATCGTTTTATAGTTTATTATTTTCATTCATAATAATTATTACTAAAATCGCTAGTGTTTTTACCAGAGATCTTTAAATAGTTTTTACCACACTTTCATTTTCTATCAGATCGAATTTCAACACTTCGTCCTGTGTTCCTGTGTGTGTTTGACGGCTATCCACAAAAAGTCATTCGTTACGATGTTTCAGTTTTCTATAAGATCAAATTGTGCTCTAATTTGCCCATAGACTTATTTATATAATAAGACCTTAGCCTGTTCTTCGGAACGAATAAAAAAAAAGAAAAAGTTTATGAATTTGCCTTGTGTTGGGTTGAAGTTTCTACACAAATGGTTGTTTAGCCCAATTTCAACTTCAACTTTTATGTTGATGAATGGCTGCGTCTCGTTTTACGTGACGATTCTGCCAATGTCTGAGTTAAAAGACACAGGAACATGTTTAGCCTTCGACAGTGCTTTGCTGACGGAGATTTTACAGAGGCTTTGTTGTCAAATGTAAGCTTTTATAACAATGATTGAAATAAGTTTTTATTCCAAATGATTTAAATTAAAATCATTTAAACGAATGATACTCCACATAATAATATGAACATTAACTTACAAATAAAATTGTTTTCTTTTGTGTGTTTATAAAGTTAACCTTAATAAAATTCCCTGGTTACCTACTTAGGTTTGTTTGTATAAAATTCAACCAGAAATAATTTTATTTGACTTTGATTGTTTTAGATAGATAGATAAGATAACAGATAACTATTTATTTCCATCATTATACACGCCACAGCCCACAAGAACGTTAAAGAAAATCGGTTTTCAACACATTTGCGTTGCGATGCGAGGAAAAAACTAAATAATTTCCCACATGGCGACAAATACGATAAAAAATAAAAAATGAAAATTATGGGAAAAGGCGCGCAATTTTTTTTTCACGCGTTTAATGCAAGAATATTTTGCGAACAAAGAGGTGAGTGAACATACAGCCTACTTCAAAATTCTAATTTTAAGTGATATAATGTAAATATTTTGTAACAAATTATTGTGAATTCTGACTAATTTGATAATAATAAATGTTTGTTTGACTTAATTAAGGACGTACGTATTTATTTATTTATTCCAAAAATGTATATGGATTTTTAGCGATTAACGAGTAAAATCAATTAATAGAAATAACCTCTAAGGAAATAACCAACGTGGTCGTGTGTTTGTTCACCAGGAAACAAGTTGTTTACGTCCATATCAGGTTAGGTACATTATGTGGCCCATTATGGTTTCACTATAATGTAGTGCGCTTTGCAATTTCATTAAGTGCATATTGAATGTAGACAGAGTTGACGTGTTACTCGGTAATAATCATAAAAAGAGGGGAACAATAACAATTTATTTAAAACGACATTGTAATCTCTACATTTACATACACTACATGTTAGTTCAAGCACTTGTTTAATGAGTTTTTTAGAGATTTATTTATTTATTTATTAAGGAAGGTACGTAAACCAATAGCATAACATGTAGGTAGTGCTAATCCTTAGCTAGTGCTAAGGGCACAGTTCTAACATGCATGCCCATAATAGGTATGTATACATAACATTTACTTAATAGACAGTAAGATTAGAGAGTGATAACTTAAATTACTGATTTTTGCAGGAGGAATTTTAACATTTAAAATGTTTATTTGATCACCAGTGTATCTATTGTGATGTTGATGTTCAGCCAAAACTGCAACATGGCCGTAGATCAGTCATAATTGGAAAAATCTTCATGGGAGAGGTCACCGGAGAACTATTGTATGGCGCTTGAATTTTGAAAATCGGTTACGTATGTAGTTTTAGATAAATTTTGAAGAAATCAGAAGCAGATATTACAATTTTTCGACAGTTTACTTACAATCTCGCGAGATAGATTATAATCTAACGGTATTAACAATTTTATGGTGAAATAATAATATAAACGGTATAATTGGCGCGTGGCGGCGGTAGCGGAGGGAAATGGGCAATGATTACCAAAATCATTGCCCATTCAGCGCTGGTTGCAGTACGGTATGTCCTCACCGCCAGGAAATGCTGCTGCAATTAGGAAGTGGACGTACGTAGACCGCGGCTAGGTATACGATTCGCATAATAAGTTATTAGAAATAATCTTTAAAAGTGTAAAATTAAAAATAGTTTGAAACTACATTATTTTGAAAAAACAAATTGTTACACTCTTCGCTAGATTTTTATATACTTTATTCTTATAATCACATGTAATATAAAAATAAATTTGAAATACAATCAAAGAATGTAAGGATTGTAAAGGCGAAACTTTTCTTCTATCAAAATGGCTTTGATTATTTTTCAGGCAACAAAAAATATCACAGCCATCACAGCAATACCTATGGCAATACTCTCTTTATATACTGAGATTTGGTTTTGTATTTGGAAAACTAGTTATGCTGGTTAAGTAACTGAAGGCAAACAATAAAGAATCTTTGACGGTTATCCAATCCAAAACAAAACAGAAGTTCTATGAAGCGTTAATGACAGAACGGTGTAGTCCGTTACGAAACACGGTGCGAAACATCGCTACGGCATTATGCAAATCGAGCGGACTTTCTTTTGTCGGCAGAATCGCACCGGACCGTCGCCGCAAACTGCATTTACGCAAGATTGTTTGTGTTTTTTCAAATAAGCAAAAAGGACTGCTAAGAAATTGGTGGCAGTGTCACTACGTAAGACAGAGAGCTATTGTGGTGGGTAAGTGTAAATTGAAATGACCTGTGTTATCTCATTTGGTGGTCATGCAGTCGTCAACATGCCGGTCTACCACGCAAGTGGTCCCGGGTTGAAATTTAAATGATGAATTTTGATTTCTGTGACGAGTCTGGGTGTTATTATGTAAAATAAGTATATATTTAAAAGTATATAAGTAGTATATCAGTTGTCTAGCACCCATGTTACAGCTTTGCTTAGTTTGGGGCTAGATAGCGCAGTGTGAATTTGTCCAGGCATTTATTATTATTTGTTTCCTCTATTCACCGGGTTAATCAGTAGGATTTAGGTTGAGTTGTCAAATAGTTTTTGTATTAGTATCTATAACCTACCTAATAATAAGTCTTACAATTTTTATGGAAAGTAATAATGTTCAAAAATAATCGACCGTTTTTCCTTTGCTTTTTTGACATAATATTAGTAACATCTCATAAAAATCCATTTGACAATACATAATTTCCTTGGCCTTGATTTGCTTCTGAGTTTTATACATTTTAGATTCATTCAAATCTTCCATCTCGAAGCTATTGTGCCTTATTGTGGTCATAATTGCATTGACTATTGGAGGCTTGAAGGCTGACATATTGTAGAGCGAGAGAGATTTCAATACTAAATACCTATCTACTACTTATACATTGTTGGACATTTAATGGGTATTAAATCGATGGATGCTAGAATTACTTTTTGAGCTTTTAAAAAATGTCATAAGGTACCACTCCTCTCTAGACACGTTTTATTTGTTTGGTGTAAGTATAAATAGATTTCAATAGAAACCGAATTTGAGTTGGTGATTCGTCTTGGTCATTGTTTGGTTTTGTCTGGCTGGGAGAGTTCACGGTGTGCTAACTTTCACTCGGGCGCATCTCCCCAGGGTCAGATCCAGTGCTGAGCCATACAGAATTTATATTAGATATGGATCTCATATTTTCATTAGTTGTTTTTAAACTAAATTATTGTTCAACCATGCAGCTTCCTCGTTTTTTGCTCAGACTAATTATCCAAATAGAATAATTACATTTAAAGTTATTAAATTCAGTCATTACCTAATTATCTTTTTATGTTTTAAATAATATGTAGGTACTCTTGGTTTGAAAGTCATCGAAATCGAAGGGCATTTAATTAAATTTTACATTATTATATATTGCGATTTACGCTTAGAACATCTAGAATAACCTACACTAAAATAATATTTTTCTTTAAATTACCTTAATTAATGGTGATAAAAGACTGTGACTAATCGCTGACTGACTTGTGTGATAAAAAATACTAATTCAAAGCATATTAATTATCGATATTCACACCAATTTTTTTAATTCTTATTATTAAAATGTTAAAGCTACATAATTGACCGAGCGAGTGCGAAGCGCGAGCGAAGCGTCTCCTTGGGCAAAAATGGATTCGTATGTCCGTCTGTTCTCCTCTACTCTCAACCAATTCTCGAGAAATTTTGTGAGCAGGTTCGATAATTATATAGATTTTTTTGTCGAGCTTTTCGAAATATTGCGACGAAAAAATTTACCTATTCGAAAAATGATCAAAATTAGAAGCACCTAGCATAGAAAAGATATACTAAAAGAATATCTAACCTACCAAACAGCACATAGTATTTTCAAAAGCAGTGTCAACCTCGTGACGACATCTATTAGATTAATTTTCAAACAACATACAATTTGAGCGAGGTTAGAATTGATATTACTGGCGAGGTCTACAGGCCAGCTCCCTGAGCCACTAGTCTGTAAATAGTTTGCATATTGAGTATTCATTGATTCTTCTTAAAATATATTTATGAATTAACATCCCGGCTCTGTCCCTGCAGTCCCTGTAATGGTCTGGTAACCGCAGCGAACGACCGACCGACCTTCGGGTCGAACGACCGACATTCGACCGAACCGATCGTTCACTGAAGCCGAAAAAGAGAAAGCGGTATTTTATGCCCTTATAACTTTAACTTGCATGCATTTTGTAGTTTGTTTGTTCGATACAGTTTGATGTAAAGATAATGGTTGTGTTCATAAATTCATATTGAATATCGTTCCGCTACTATATCTGAGTTCCCGGATTTGATTCTAGGACTAATGAATAAAATTTTCCATAATGTCTTGGCTCCAAGAAATCCTTATACTCGTGATAAGAGATATCGTAATGTTTCATCCATTTGCACATGAAAACGATTGTAATTGGCAATGTTTTTGGTTTTTTTTTTCCTTTTTTTCTATATAATAACAATTAACTATTCTTTGGAAGTTAACAGTATTGTTATAACTTATAACTGTACTTATTGCTATCCACATAGTCATATACATAATATATAGACAGCACAATCCCTTTCGCCAGAGTCTTTATATAATTACTAGCAACTTCATCCGCGTGGAGAACGTATTTTTTTGTATTTATCATATTTGTCATAATTAAATGCCAATGGAATTAAAATATTAAAATTTTATTACTTACAATTTATTGTCTGTTTGGCACTAAATGAGGTCATTTGAACTTTGACACTCTCAAGGAAATCAAAATTTATAGGGTACTTTCCGTTGAGCTAGAACTATGAAATTTGGCAAGTAATATCGTCTCTAGAAGTAGGTACTGGGAAAAATCTAAAAACAATATATTTGTAATTAAATTATCAAAAAATATATAATCATAATGAATAACTTTATCTACAAATTTGTACGGAACCCTCCTCGGTGGACGAGTTCGAGTCGCACTTGTCCGGTTTTTGTTATGTTGTTGTATAGTACAGGAGTGGTATAGAAACAAAAAAAAATAGGAAATACCCAAAAGAACAGACTAATCGCTAAGACATTGACCACCATCATCATAGAGCATTTTAACCATGGAAAGTAATCAAATTATACAAATTAATTTTCGTGGTCAAAATGTACTATATGGTGATTGATAGTCTGCTGAAATGCACTCAATATCAATAGAAAAGGCTGTGATTATAAATATATGCTAGTGTAACCTGTGAACTTCGCATAACCTAAAATTTGTAAGGGTTGGTGGTAGAAGGGTGAAAATTTAGGGTTGTGTGTATTTTTGATGCTGAATCATAAAAAAATTCAGAGTACAAATGCATCCACCGAGAACTTTCTTGGTGGATGCATTTGTACCAATTAATGTTCGTAATGGAAACCATGGAGGTTGACACTGCTGTCAAATTACTTACGAAGAAAGGCAGTAGGCGTGCTCTAGCACGCGCAGCAAATGAAACTGAACATTGTTAATTTCCACATAAGCGCACCGCCCATAGTCACAATGAAAGTGGTCTATAATGAACCGATTGTCACAGTTATAATATCCGATAAATTGTCGAGCAGAAACCGATTCACACATTGCTCTTGCTTTCCCTATTAATAGTGAGAACGAGCAGAGGTTGAGTGAGTATAGGATTATTCAAGTTAATACGACTTACATTATAATTATTATTATAACACTATGGTATTATGGGCGTCTGCCGTGTAAGATTATGTAAAACTTACAAAGTGTTTCTTATGGCTGAAAAATCTCATTTCGGGGTGATGTCTCCTCTGGGCAGGGAAGATGCCGATGCTAGTGTCGTGTGTTGTTGTCTCCTATGGACGGGGGAGACAACGCCCCTTCATTTATTCAATGAATACGTTTTATAGTAGCCATTATAGTATATGCATTTTCCAAAAAATATATAAGCTTACGAGAAGTTAAATATTACATACGCAATACCTACAAAGTTTTCGGAATCAATATTATTGTATAGGTACAAAATAATAAAACGTTTCTAGATTCAATACAAAATTACAGTAAGTATTAAGATTAAAAAGCACTAGTACAGTGTGTTATAATGAACACAACCATTTACATAAGTTTATCTATGCTTACGCATTTTTGTTTTATTAATTTTGTCAGCGAAACATCGCGCGCCGATACAAAAGAGTTCAACGCGAGCCGTGACCTCTGCTACAAAAACGATCATGTCCGAAAGTGGAACATGTCTCGAGACGTCTTCACACTAAACTTGATGTGAAAGTGAGTGTGATTCGATCGAGTACTTTGTTAAACTTCCTTACGATGTATTAGCCTTTTTACGTGTTAATCAAACTTAATCTCGACAATGTTTTTGTTTAATTTTAACACGTTTTTATTAGGTTGCTTTCTCGTTTATTTGTTTGTTTTTGTTTCTTTGTTTATGTTTTATAAAAAAAACTATTTCTTTTACAATGTAAACCGTAGTGGATCCGTTTGCTTATGAATATGCTTAGCAACGTAACTTGTTATTCATATTATATCAGATTCGCATATAAAGTGTTAGAAAGTGTCAACTATTACAGAAAACTCTTTCGTAACGCGTATACATCTGAATGATTGTTACGGGGATGATTGTGTGTGTACCAACAGTTGCCTTGTAGATTTTCATTGCAGTTTGCTGTCTCATACGTTCGTGCTACCGCAACGTGGTAACCTATAGCTAAAAAACATAACATTTATAGTGTTTATACGACTTCTGACCTAAAAGCTGTCGTTTGCCTTGCAATAAACTGAAGTCTTTAACTGTTACAACAATATTTTAATAAGTTTTGTAAATGTATACATGATATTGACCCAAAAGCTGCCGATACCGTTTGCCATAACTAGAATCTTTAAGTGATAATAATCTAGTTTAATTGGTGTGATTAATTATGTTTGCTAATTATAAAGAAATTTGCTCATACGCCTTTTGGTCTAGTCATAACGCAACGCAACTTATAATCTCACCTATGCATTATTAGATACGCCAGTCTGAAAGGATAGTTGTCACTTCACGTATATTTTTTTCTCCGTGTAAGTATTTTCTAAAAAAAACTGTTACGAAAACTTCAACTGATCATTAGTTAATTGTGTGTAAGTAGGTAATTTATCAAAAGGTACCTCTTTTCGAGAACCTACACTACCAAACCAACAGCTAAAGCAGCTACCATACCAACCAATGCTTATGTAAAAGTGAACTACAGGCGTCATTATTAAAAATCACTGGAATGCAACGCAGTCGTGACTAAACTGACACAGTCGCCTTGCAGATTTTCATTGTTTTCCAATTACAAAGTCGTAGCTATGTGACTCGCCAATTGAAGTAGATTTACTCGATTCAAGGTTTACCACATTTCATTAGTAAGTCACATTTGCATAATAAGAAGAAAAACGTGTTTTTATTTTAATTTATTTTATACATTTTCTCGATTTATACTTCATATTACGTTTCATAAAGTTGCAAGGGCATTGAGCGAAGCGCCCCAACACAAGTATTTTAGAATGGCTTAATGGGGTTGTTTCATTATATGTTATTAATGTATGTTTTATGTTAATAAAAACATTTATTATTATTCATACTACACAGTCATCAATTTTATATTAAACCTAGAGTCGTAAAGGTCACCCATAAAATATCTAGCAACTGCTTCCGTAGTGTTCGCGGTTATGAAGTTTTAATTATAAAACTACCTATAGCTAAAAGAGTGCGTTTTCTTACATTTGATCATCATCAACATCAAAACACATTAAAATTGAGAAGGAAAGCAAATTATGCATTTTTAATTACCTAGTGATTGACCCAACATTTTATTAATTTACTTAATTTCCCTAAAACGGTGTTTTGAAACTAGTTTTCCTAAAAGTATTTTAATTTTTATTTAACTTAATATCAAGTACATGTTTATGAGCTATACACTATTAACGGATTGCTGGTTTTGGATTTTGTTAGTGATCGTTTCAATAACTTGAAACGAGTTTAATTTTTACTAATAGGTAACTAAATAAGTTACTTTTAGATATTTTTTGTCTAATAACTGCTAAATACTTTTATATATGGTTGTTGTAATGATTTCTACGTGAAAACGCTCATAATTTTTGATGAGCGAGTTTGCACTGAAAAGTGAAAATGACAGCCAGGGTGGGTTAAAGGTAATCGTCTATTAAGGCTCCTATGTACCTCAAGTGGCGCCCTCATTTTAATTAAATTTATTGAAAAGTGGCCGCTTTTAGCACTTTTGCGAACTACTACTACAACGAACAAAATTTTACTGAGGTTATATTGTTTGTTTAAATAAACTATAGAACAATCTGTACATGTGAATTTTCGATACATTATGTACTGAGCGAGCAATAAATTTAATTAAAATGAAGGCGCCACTTGAGGTATATAGGGGCCTTAATTTGTATGAGTACTAAATAAGACACCTATAATTCGTGGACCGTTACCGCGTATCGGCCGTGTTGTCTATGCTTTCGTAAATCTTCAGCCTGATTAATAATTGTATCGCGTACGCAAGTTTCGTCACTGGGTGTTTGTTTGCGAACCACCGCTACTGTTGTGCATAACAAGATTCTTTTTTCTAAGTCTATGATGTGGCTAAAAATTCTCGGGAGTTTTTTTTACTCTTAAAGCACATTGTAGCTTTGAAAGTTAAGTTGAATCGTTTATTATGCGATTTCGTACAATTTCATTTGGAGGGATTCAGGTGAAATTTTCATTTGTAAATTAACGCCTACTTACACATTTTACTGTACTAAATAATCAAATAAAAGATAGATACAATAAAAGTGGTTGTGTTTACAATCTATTTTGACTCTCTCTCCATCCGTTCGCCTATTCCTCTATATTAGTCACAGACACATTACCCTTAAACTCTCCCTCGCTAGTTTGTGTGTTTATACAGCATGTTAAAAATATCAGCTGTTTCATACAAAAATTAAAATCGAAAATATCAAAATGTATGAAACAGCTGATTTATTTTTCGCGATTTCAGAGTTGGCCCCATAATAAAAGTTGTTCAGTTTGATGGTCCCTATATACCATATTCGGCATTAGGGGTATTTTTATAACACCTTGTATAAAATGCACATGCTAAGCTAACCATAACCACCGTTTAACGACAGTTAGATAACGCTTAAGTTGCGTAACACATAATACTTCTTTCCTTTTACCTACTACCTTCCTTCCCAACAACCATACAATATGTAGTAAAATAACGTGACAGCTGTCACTTCAAGCTGTTTCTTCAGCTGTATGTAGTCGGCCATGTTATTCAGTGAAAATAGATTTATAGACGACTGACCATACTGTAACTTAAAGCGCGTTTGTCGCTATTGAGCGATTTTGAATAATGATTTTTAAGAAATATAGATAGATACATACAATAATATAACAAGCTTATGTGTGTTTAAGTTTTTATGAATAATGCCCAGTTTCTGAGGTACTTATCGGTGGTTTATCGTAGGTTTAACTTTATTGGAGTCCGCAGTATCTGGTTTAATGTTAATTTTGTTACTTTAAACTAGATAATGTGGACCCCTCCGATTAAGTTAAACCTCATAAAGTACCTCAGAACCCGGAGGTATAAGACGGTTAAATTGTAAAAGAATTTTAGCGCTACTTAAATATCTCTTGAAAGTATTGTGTGTATTAATAGCATGCTATTTAAAGTTGGAATGATTTTTTTTCTCATCAATCTCATAACAAGGGGCATCGTTGAATAGGACTTTAAAAAATGTTGTAGGTTTGTGAAGACTTTTATCGGATTCGATCGTTGCGACATATTAAGCTTTGAAGTGCAAACGACGAGTAGATAATAGCCGATCAATGTAAAAGTTTTCGAAGATTTTATTGAATTAGGTATTATACCTTGTGCTATTATGTATATACTTAGTTATGTCGTTAGTGGTGTAAAACAGGGAGTAATTATATAAGTTTATAGCTATATGGTATGAGGTTACTACGGAACCCGACACGCACTTGGCCGGTTTTTATCTATATATATAAAAGGGAAAATCTCACTCACTCACTCACTCACTGATCACGAAATCTCAGAAACTGCAAGTGCTAGGAGTCTCAAATTTTGCATGGGGGCTCCTTTTAAGGCGTAAGTGCTCACTAAGACGGGATTTTGCGAAATTCAACCCCTAAAGGGGTGAAACAGGGTGGCAAAGTTTGTATGGGAGGACGCGATTCCTTGGCCCGATTGACTTGAAATTTGGCATAGACATTCTTTCACAAAATTAATTGAACACGTGTTTCGTATTTTTTAAATATTTATTACCTAACAGGGTTAAAAAGTGATAAAAAGCTACTTTTGCTGTGATTGACTTCGACGTCGGAATTGAAACTTTTTTGTGCATTTGATTGATTAAATAAGAAAAATAAATATCATTTGTCATATCAACGTAGTATTACATTCTCTTTGGTCATTTCCCCTGAGAGTAGGTAGAATGCATTATCGCCATAGGCATTGAATAGTACCTATGGCGTTATGTTGACAGTGCTGTCATTTTTTCCTTATTGCGTTGTAATAACGTGCAAAATTATTCCCTCTAATTATCAGTTTAATTTTAAAAGAATACAATATTCGGTCAAGTCGCCTATGCTATGACAATTAATAAAGCACAGGGACAAAGTTTAAGAGCGGCTGGTGTAGATCTGCGCAGTGATTGTTTCTCCCATGGCCAGCTCTAATGTAGCCTGCTCGAAAGTCAGCTCGCCGAATAGCCTTTTTATTTTGCAACCGGATAACATGACAAGAAATGTGGTAGGTATACAACATGTTACAAAAATACCCTTAATGCTGAATAATCGGATCAATGGTTTAGGAGTCCCGTCGTCTGTACACTTAGATCTTTTAAACTATGCATAAAAAACCGCATCAAAATCGGTCCATAAGTTTAGGAGCTAGGTTGTCTCAGACAAACAGACAGACACACACAAGTCAAACTTATAACACCCCTTGCGTTTATTGTGTATGTCGTATATACATATAGTGGTGGCCACATAATTAAGGACACAAGTCGATTTTCATACAAACGAGGTAATTTTGAAGTCTTGGTTTACCGCCAGGGATTGAACTAGCTGTGATCTGATGATGGCCATCCAGGGAGTGAATGGAGAAGATTATGATAGCAATACACACCTAACTGATCTGGTCAGCATTCTAAGAGATGTAAGCATAAGAATTTTCAGTTGCAAGTTTTCATACATTTCTATACTATATTCGCGGTTTTTTTAAACATATCCTTACATCTCTTAAAATGCTGGTCAGATCACTTTGGTGTGTATAGAAATCTGGATCTCCTCTATTCACTCCTTGGATTGCCATCACCAGATCACCGCTCGGTCAATCCCTGGCGGAGAAGCAATGCTTAAAAGATACTTCGTTTGTAAGAAAATCGACTAGCGTCCTTCATTTTGTGGCCACCACTATATATAGTTATCCTGTAGTATAGTCTAATAACTTCACACTCACCACATTAGTAACTACATTGTACCCGTGCGAAGCCGGGGCGGGCCACTAGTACATATATAAGGTAATTATTCAGCATCACAAAACACGCGTATGTATATAATAATAGCTTATTGGGATTTTCCGGCATTTCAACCGGATCTATCTGAAAATATGAGTGTAATTGAAAATAAAAAGATTTAACTATCTGCCTTTGGAACAAAGTGATTGTTGAAAGATATCAACAATAAAAAGGAAACAATAGAGATGATGGTACTTAATTGAGACGGAAGGAAACATGTAACGAGATGTAATCCATGGAACTGTGGCAAAAATGGAGGCAATTGTTCATCATAGGTAGCGTGGAGATGCTTGCTTTCCTGTTATTCAGTATAACATAAATAACTAGTCACTTTTGCTGTAACGAAGCCTTCACAGAAGATTTTTGTTTACCCTGTGATGAAGCCTCGCTCCCACTGATTGGAAAAATCCTTAATTTCCAAAACTTCCTTTTACTTGGGGGACACTCGACTAACGAAATTGTATTTTAAAGCTTAATATTTAGCAAACGGGTCCCTAACTCGAAAAGTGTCTTCACAAACCTTAAATATTTTTATAAGACCTATCGATTGACCAGAAAAAAGTCTTCCTTACTTTACACGTACTTTACACTTTAATGTTTTTCAAGATTTAATTCTCTCACTTTTTTGGCGTGATTTAAGTCAAATTATAGCTTTTTACGAAGAGCATCTGAGCTAAGCCGCGGATGGACGGACGGACAGACGGACATGGCGAAACTATAAAGGTTCCTTGTTGACGTCTTGCCTTTATTCTATTCTAGTTGACTACGAAACTCTAAAAATAATGGTAACAAATCAAAGTTCGTAGAAAAAAAGTCTGAGAACTAGATTAATTCAACTGACAGACTTTTTATACACATTATTGGTTATTGAAATTGATTTTCATGTCACTCAGAGTTAGTTAATAAAAGTTTTTATGCTCAGTTTATAAGCATGTCGTGGGAACGAGAGTCAATTGTTCTTTCTCTAACGGCCACCAAAGAAATTGAGGTCGTTGAATAGGATTTGTTAATTTTGCGTCGTGACTCGCGAAGCTGTGGGTTTATGGTTATTTATTACAGATTGTGGTACAATATGTTGCACCTTTCGTAATCGATTGTTGGATTTCGAGTTACCTATTGTCTCACGAAATGGGTTAAAAAAGAATCACGAATGCTATCTGTGTTGTCATTAGCCTCATATTTTTTTTATACTTTATGAAATTTGATAAGTTAGATATACGAAAACGTGGATCAAGTTAAACCTGGTTTAAAACTGCTGCCACTTCTTCTTCTTTTCAATGTTCGAGGTTTTAGAATAAATGAATAAAATATGTTATTAAAATTCTGTATAAATAGTCATGCTAGGTATCCCACATTTATTTGCATGCTCTCTCTTCTTTGTGATCTGTAAAATAATTTGTTATTAGAAATGTCGATCGACCGAGACACTGTCTCTTCAAACTAGAAAGTAGTACATCTATTGCATTTACAATGTGCTTTCAGTAATTAAACTAAAGTCTGTTTTTCTTTGCCTGACTTATCTAGCCTACATGTAATTCAGTCGTTACAAATATTACAATATTAAAATTACATGCTAAATTGTGAAACTTTCCACATTTTGTATATAATGTATGTCTAAAGATTTGGTTGATCTTAATTTTGGTGTTTTAAACCTTGTTTTGTTTTCCGCTATCACGTGCTTATAGTCTCGACAGATGTGAGCTTTGCAAATATTTAATCTGACAAGTTGCTGAAAAGAGGAACTTAGTCCCAGCAGAACAGAAAGTTATGTTAGCGTAACACTCGGGAGGGTCTGGACTGAAGTCTTACTGCATAAATTGCATTTTCTGTTGTTCGTTTGTTTGTTTAATTCTGATGGTCTGCGCCCGTGGTACACAGTAAGACTTCAGTCGGTCACGGTATGGTCACAGTGAACTCGGCACACTTGGGCTTGTTCTTGGCAAAGCAAAAGAGTTCGGTGGAAGTGGAACTCGTGCAAAACAATGCCGAAATATAAACTTGAGTAATATTTACTAGTTAATATTGCAGGTACCACCCATCGCTATAAGGACGATGGTTGGTTTTGAAATGTTGCATAAAGATCCTTCACTGAACGGGTTTCAATAATTTATTCCTCGCATGTGTCTAGTTAAACATGCTATTGTATGAAATATCTGTAGCAACTTTTAGAAAGTTTTGCCTTATTTGTTAGGTTTATTGTCGCCGTAGTCGTCGGTCACTTAGTATGATGTACCACATAATGTATTCCCGATAACTGGAAAACCCATATTATTTTTAAATTATAAATAAAAATTAAATTCGGAAAAACTTATAACAATTATCCTAAAAAACAGCAGACTATACAACATGTTACAAAATAACCCCTAATGCCGAATATGATAGATAGGGACCATCAACCTGATTACTATGGGACCAACTCTGAAATCGCGAAAAAAAATCAGCTGTTTCATACATTTTGATATTTTCGTAATTATTTTTTGTATGAAACAGCTGATTTTTTTCGCGATTTCAAAGTTAGTCCTATAGTAAAAGTTGTTTTGTAGTAGTTGTGGTATTTTTGTAACACGTTGTATATACAGGGTGGAAATAAAAGACAGTATTTGGAGGGAAAGTACCCTAAATATTGATAAGGGCTCTACATGTTATAGTCAAACTATGTAATGTGAACATAACTTTAGAACCTACATGAGTTGTGTTGTGTTGTGTATCAAACGATTTTAATTTCTTTTTTATTTGCCTTTTTAGGGTTCCGTACCAAAATGGTAAAAATTAACCCTTATGGTGCAGTGCAACTCAGTCTGTCTGTCACAGCTGGATATCTCAAGAACTACTAATGCTATCAACTAGAACTTTGGAATAGTTTTACATAATGTTTGCCCAACTATTCTGCAAATAAGAAAGAAATAAAAATATTTTTATTTTTGTAACAGGGAGCGAAAGGGGTCTTAAAATTCGAAGTAGGGCATGTGAGGGTATCATCATATACGAGTAAAAGAGCACAATAAACTGCACGAACATCTATCAAAAAAAAAACGCGCGTAAAAGTACTCGATAGTTATTATCTATGGAAAATTTAATTTCGCTTTTCGGCGGTAGATGGCGCTGTATAAATTTCCCATACAAAATTACTTTATTGAATACGCATAGTTTCTGACTTTTAATGAAAAAAATACTGTTACCCCCTCTTATCTCCGAAGTTTGATTACAGGAAAAATAAAAAGATGTCTCTAAATAGCACACTTTTCCAGAAATCATCAACAAAAGTTACATTAGTTCCACTATCAATCAAGAGATGGCGCTGACTTAATATGCAATATTATACACCGCAGTGTGTTTATTTATCTTAGACGATACGGAACCCTCGAAGCACGAGTCTGACTCGCTCTTGACCGGTTTTATTTAACTTCGAAGGCAACAGTTGTAGAGATGCAGTTTCTCCCTCAGTTCTTTTTATTTTCTTTTTTAAACACTTTGTGGTGATAATGGTCAAACAATAGACCATAGAGTACATTGTATAGCGTGTTTAGACGCATACTAATTTATACTATTTTAAATCAAAAGTCGACGTCTTTAGAAAACAAAAATTGTTGTTTTAGAAATTAAAAACCTTTATTAGATACCTAATTAGGACTTTCTTTATAATTTATGATTAATGAATTTACTTTTATAAATAAAAGTTTCTTATTGCAACTGATAGTAGGTATATCTGATTTTGATACAACATAAAAGTCATTGTTTCAATCAAATAACTATATTGTAAATTAAGTTAACAATATATATTAACAATATACTTAATTATATTGTTAAGTATATTGTAAATTAAACTACATTGTAAATTAAACACTTTTACGGACACCAGTAAAGTACCTGTAAAGATCTTACCAAAACAAAATGTTATTTTCATTTTACCTAATTAAAAAGTGGATTTGACAAACTTTGTCCACTCACGCTGCAATTAAAACACTTTGAGCCAATAAGTCAGTTTCGCTTAATTAATTATAAATACAAAATGAGCCTTACAGTTACTCAACGCCTTTGGTGCACTTGATATCGCCTGCCGTATGCTAAACCAGGCAACGAGTCAACCAACTTTCTATTTATTCCAATTACACAAACACAAACTTAGCTTGATTAAAAACAGTTATTAAATTTTAAACACAGTTTTTGACACGGCTAGACTTCGATCGAGAATTGGGTAAGTGATGAAACGCGCGCGTTTTCCGCGACGGTGCGGCGTAGACTGCGCGGGCGCACCGAGGAGAAACTAAAGAGAAAAGTGCCCTCCCCACAAACAGCCGGTTACATCAATGCTCTCAGTGCTGATATTGTTCGCGACGAGACAATTTTTTGATAATAAATGAGATGGTTTCAGTTAGGATCAATGACGCTTCCGCTTTTCGTCAAACGCAATATAAATAAACATAAGAAAAGATTTAATTGGCGTTATGTTACTTCACGAGCCTTTTTACTCTCGAGCTCTCGACAACCAAACAATACCTGGCTGCCAACTCGAGAACTAGCAAATCCCATTGTTTCTTTGAGGCTTGTAAAAGTGAATTTAAAGGCTTTGTGTGTAACTACAGTTTAATAAAGAAGCTGCCTTGACTTGAGTATATTTTGTGTATTACATATTTGTCACTATAATAATTCCATGGAACTTTGTGATACCTTAAACATCTTATTTTAAGTAGTGGACCCTACCACATAGGTAGAATGTTTTGTCAAACATTCAAGTAACAGTCGTTACCGGTTACCGTTGTGATTATAAAAAATGAGAAAATTAATTCTTATTTTGTATATAGGTACCTATCATTACGTAAATATCGGTACAAGTAACAGTCAATTATATAATTTAATGAAAGGGCAATTATCGTACCGATTTTGGTTACCCGGAAAGTTTATTAGAGTATGATTATATTTTATTGATGTCGATGATTGGTATGACCTAACAAAAGTAAACTTTAAGAATAAATTGGTCTTTGATAGCGATTTGACATTGTGTGACACCCACATGATACTATAGCTAGTTTAGTGAAAATAAAAACCGCAGCCATGGGTATACATACCTAATTACATTTCCTTGAAGAACATTGATTGTATTTACGGCTTGTAAGACCTAATCGCAATGTAAAAGTGCCTCGATCTTTCCAAATTGAAACAAGGCGTAGGTAATCAAACAATATTATGTTTTGTTGTTTCAGAATTAGCGACAATGAAAGGAATCCTCATCATTATCATTAATCATGTAAGCAATTAAGTATTAAATAAGATACCAACAACTTTCTTCATAATCCAGCATAAAGTGTTAATAACTCGGTTTAGATGGTGTACAGAGGCTAACATTAACTTTTTGCACCTATACATAATTCTAGCTGTTATGTAGATCGGCGATTGAAGCAGCAGCGATGAGCTAACAATCAGGAAGTGGATCAACTACTTAGTATTAAGTAAGCTGAGATTATTTATTGTTGTTTGTGGTTGAGAAGGCAGGATAAATCAAACAGTGCAACAATTTGTGAACCTTTCAATCTACGCTCAGCAAATAAATTAAAAATACGAGTAACAATAAAAAAATTTAGAACTAGTTCAATTGATTTTATCTATCCATGGCGAAGACATTATGATTATGAGTAATCCATTATTTATTTATTACAACTTTATATTATGGTTGTCTTAAAAAATATATTTTACAAGGGATTCGAACCCGCACATGGTCAGTGCATTGGGCCGGAATCCCAAAGGTGCGGGTTCGAGTCCCGTGGGAGGTGCTACGGGTGAATCGAAGTCGAATTTTTCTAGTATTTTTTCTAATAATATTTCTTAATATAAAAATAAATTAAAAAAATTTAATTACAAATAAGCGAATAGGTATTTCGTGAATTTCCAAAAATCAAACTCTTAGGGAGTAAATGGGGTAAAAAAGCCTAAAAATCGATTTGGATGTCGTTATTGAGGTTTGATGGGATGCTGATAAACTCTCTCGATTATGAATGAATTATGATATTAACCACGTAAAACTGGAAGACCGCCACCTATTAAATTTATTATATTGTTTCTTCCTTCAGTTTAATACTTGTTCTAGAATTGAGTAACCCGTCCGCGCCTAAACGTAGTTAAGTGATTTTAGGAGGCGAGTGCAGCTGCAGGCTGCATCATTGCGCAACCACTTTCACCGGCCCCGCCGAGCACCGACCACGGACCACAGATCACGGACCACGACCACTGACCATGCGCCCGCGCTAGCTGACGCGTGCATTGCGTATCATTGGGTGGTATTGGCCCGTATTAGGTGTTACTGTTTGAAATAGTGATTTGCAATATTTTCGGCATCTGAAGGTGTCAAATTGTTGCAAGTTTAGCGAATAACTTTTGAGATAAATATTGTTTGTATATAAAACATATCATCCGCTTAAAGTTGCATATCCCCCAGTGTTTAGTGAACTGAGACTTCTTCTCCTTAAATATTTCACGAAAAGTATTTGTACTTACTATTTTGCTCTACTTCATTTTATTAGGCATTTCGAACTGTAATACTAAATATAAATTACTAGCTTCCGCGTCCGCCATGTCCGCGGGGACGAAAAGTATTCTATGTTTCAATTTCATCAAAATCCGATCGGCGGTTTTTACGTGTTATTTGAGCCGTGGAAACGGGCGGAAACGTCTGACGCGCTGCCTCACGAGGCAGGACGTTTGCCACGTGTAGCGCGGGCCTCGCACGAAGCTGCTCGCTTGGTGGGGACCCAAACGGCTGGTATCTTGGTTAAAGGTTCATAAGGATTTTCTTGAATGTCCACGCGGACGAAGTCGCGAGCGGAAGCTAGTTTATAATATTAAGAATTGGCTACTACATCCATTTCAAACCATAAGATATTAACCATTTAATTTCAAACCATAACTGCTTTTTAAGTATTCTGTGGCATAAGCATCAACATTTTTTTTTATACACAACTTCATCCTCCTTTTTACCCTTTCGGGAATCATCAAAAGATGAGACATGTAAGTGTTAATTTTCTAATTTGAAGATCCTATGTACAAACTGAAGTGACTAATTTCAGAGCGCTTACGCTTATTTTAGCTGTAATTTTTTTTCTTTTGCATTATATGATCACTTTATTATACGTCTGTCTGTCTGTCTGTCTGTCTGTAGTCTCGTCTTATACTACAAGTACAAGGAAAAATCTGAAAACTATACATTTGTAATTCAATCATTAACTGTCTGTCCATCTGTCTGTCTGTCAAGACCCTTTATCTCGGGAATGCGTAGAAGTATCGAGCTGAAATTAAAACCGCATATACTCAAGTCCACAGCCCTTTGAAGCTGTGAAAATATCAAACTTCTAAGTGAACTTAAAAAAAAGATACGGTCGTTTATGCTGCAAAAAACGCATATTTCGACACTCTCAATGGAATCAAAATTCATTGGGTACTTCCCGTTGACTTCGAACAATGAAGTTTGGCAAGTAATATCGTCTTATTACTACAGGTACAGGGAAAATCTGAAAACTATAATATACGGCGTGGTCGAATTTTTCTAGTTTTTTTTCTAATATTATTTATCTTAACATTTGTTACACTAGTTCATAGGAGTATTTTAAAACTATCAAATGATTCCTAGGAACGAAATATTTTTTTTTCAAACAAACTAAATAGCACGAAAATTAATTGTACTGAAAATCGTAACTGAAAAATATTTCCTGTGACTAAACTATTGGATATTTTTAATTATTTTTTTATGAGACTGCATGGGAGCGTTCTTAGCTATACGACATTTAATTTATTGTCGCATTGTCGTCTCTAGGTTGTATAATATACATTTGTAATTATATCATAAAAAATATAGTCATTAAAGTACGTCATCAATCATAGAGGTTAAACGACGGTATGCGCGGTCTTAATTTAACTTCTAATTGACCTATAATTTCAGATTAAAGTAGGTGTAGGCCAACTATTACAATTTAATTTGAATAACATACAATCAAGAATCATTTATTAAAACCGGATTACAATTTTAATTTAAAGACCGTTTCATATGAATGTCTCTTGAGCAAATAATCACTTTCTACAGTAGTTTGAGTGTGTTTTAGCCTCATCACCGCGACTGCCGCGAGATCGAGGTCAATTGTGCGTTGAAAATTTCAATTTGTGTACTTGCATTACCATTAATTATGTCGCGAGGCCTTTCTATTAAATCGCTTGACCTATTGACAAAATGTAGCATTCGTCGCAGAAACTTTGCGTCTCGAGGCGGCGGGCGGCGCGGCGAGACGGCGTCAATTCTTTGTGTGCGAGAACTTTAAATAATTTTATGTATTTTTTATACTTACAGGGTTTTTATAAAACACCAACAACCTCACAAGAGTACATTACTAACATCATAAACAACGTTGTTCTACGAATTTCCCGAGAAAAAGAAAAAAAATCGACTTTCCATACAAACGTCCGAACAGCTATTCTCGTTTTGTATGAAAAGTCGGTTTTCATAAAAAACGTAGAACAAACGTTGTTGTTTATGATGTTAGTAGGTAATCTACTCCTTTGGTGTTTTAACAAGATAAAACTTTTGATAAATATTTACTTAAGTGCCTTCTATTATAAATTACAGGTATTAAATTTATATATTTTACAAACAGATACAGAAAAATAAGGGTAACGCCTGATTCTGTAATATATTTTCATAATTGATCATACCGACAAATTGTAGCAAGGAAAAGGTAGAGCAAGCAAACAGCAACAGTCGCACGTTGTTTATTGTTGAGATCGATCTCTTAGAACAGGAAAAAAGTCGTTCGAAATAATGATGATAAGCTTTTAGGGGTAACGCGTTGATGTCTTTTGCATGAAGTCTTTCATTGTCTTTAATAATAGCATATACTTATTAGCTATTGATGAGTTAGTGCTATTTAATTCAAAATTACAAATTCATGTACGCACAGCAGCATATCAAGGTATACACTATACATATCTATAACTACGACACGCTATACAGTGTTAGAAAGAAAGTCACCTTGTCATTATTGGTGGATTTGTTTAGTGTGTGCAAATTTGCCAATGACTGCTTAGCTGTCAAAATTAAGGGCCAATTACTGATCAGCTGTCAAAATATTGACGTTAGTGGGCAACGCCCCTGGCGCATACGTCACCACCCGCCCCGTCTCGCTGCTCGCGTGACGTCATCAGTCAGTCAGTTGACCTCAGTAGACAGTGCGCACAATTTTTAGTGTCGTGTTGCAGCTAGTGACGTTTATTTTATAAAAAAAAGTTAAAAAAATTACAACAAACTGGAGTATCGGTAAGTAACTTTTTATAGTATTTCTAAATAAAAATTTATCAAAAGTGTTAGTCTTTTTAAACAAATCGAGTGAGCGTTGACGAAATACGGCATTTCATAACAACTTTCAAGTCCTTATTTTTAAAAAATAATGAATTTAATGAAACTTCATACACATAAGTAAAATATATTGGTCTCAAAAGTTAATAGAACTCATTTTTGATAAATAGTATAACATCTAGTTAGACAGATTTTAAATTTTCCATAGAAACAGAAATTTCCAATTATCTTTTTTAAATTAAGATATTTCAAAAATGTTCCTTTCTAATTTTTTAAACCTACATGTTCTGCTTATGCATATGAAGTTTCATTAAAATCAGTTAATTCATTTCGAAAAATAAGGACTTGAAAATGACGTTTTCGTCAATGCCCCTATCTCGAATTTATCGCGTTTCTTTTCAATGGTTTCATAATTATTATTATTATGATCGATAAGTGTAGTCTTAAATAGTTAATTCGCTTTTTAATAACTTGGCATGATAGATATTATGATTACGAGTAGCCATCGAGCTTCTCTTAGATCGATAGATTAAATTCTAATTTTACTATTTTTTTCTTAATTTTGTTTTGGTTTTGTTAAAACTAACTAACTTTATTATTATTAAATGTTATGTTTTTGCTGTAGAGACGAACCATCTGGCTGCGGCCGGCGGTGGGAAGAGGGTCCATCACGACAGCGCTACGAGAAGGCCATACCGTAGATAGTCTGATCCATATTTAAGCACAAGAACATAAGAACATCCTCTTCAAATTGATAATGTGAGTAATTATCTTAGTCTCTTATATCTGCCCCCCTAGTCAAAAGTAAAATTTTTGCAATCAAGGATTTGATGTTTTAAAATTCGATGGTAATGAAAACTTTTGTCAATCCAATGCATCTTTCGAAAGCGAAGCAATTACGAAGATTTTCAAATGTAGGTTTGTCAAGGCCTTCTTGTGTGTTTTAAAAAATGTTGCAGCAGTATATAAAATAATTTCATTAGGTTAGGCATAATTAACGTGACCATTCGTCCCGTTTTCGAAAAAAACATCTTTCCAGATGTTTTAACAATCGATAAAGATGAAATAGCTAAGTATATAATTATTAAATTGAGATTTTGCGCTTTCGCAATGCTATTTTTATATTAAGATAAATAATTATATTAGAAAAATACTAGAAAATATAGAGCACCTCAGACGGGACTCGAAGCCGCACTTATTATTCTCATTTTTCTTCTTTTAAAATATTATATCGTATCATTTCGTATTTAAAATAAAAATAATTCATAAGTAGTTTTTGTTCTCATGACTTGGTAATTTTCCAAACATCAGCAGACACCTGTGATTTGATTCTTTGAACTTGCCGCCCATGAAAGAAACAAAAGGCGACGGATTCTTTTTTTTTTGAGTGTGAGAGCATTCGAATAAGTAAACATTTTTTTTTACTTATCGGTTTAAACTTAAACTAAAACAAAATATGCGAGTCATTGATAATCTAAATATTTTGAACCGTTTATGTTTTGATTCTTTGAAATATTAAATTGTTGATTATTTATGGTGTTGAGATTTTCTTTGTTGATTTTGCATGTTGATATGTAAACCCGGTAAAGTGAAACCGTACCTTAGAAAAAAAACACAATTTTTACGGATTACAGCGCGTATATTGTTAATTCAGGTGTTATTTTAGAATTATTTAGTTTGGATTTATTGGTTTTTTGAATTCCCGACGTTTACTTGCCTTCCTTAACGTGGTTTTACTTGACTATTTAATACTTACAATGTTAACCCGCCTTTTAGCGGTGAAGCCTGCTCACTTGATTTAACACTGATTCACGATACGTAACTTCATTACGTTGAAAAAAAATAGTTTTAAATAGTAGTGTGATTGGAAGTGTTTTTTGTTTTAGATTTCCGTGGACATTGTGCGGTGGAGATCAAAAGAAGCTAGAAAGAAGCGAAAAAAATGAAATAATGCCGCACCACACAGAGACAAGAAATGGTGGATGAGCTCTTTGGGTCATGAGCATCTTTGTTATTCTAACACGTTTTGATTTAGAGTTTATTTATTTACTAAATCCTGAACATGCACTAATTTTTATCGATGCCGATCTTATTACCTCTGAATGAAAATCGACATTGTGGTGTTAATAACTAACGTGGATTAACGTTTGCCTTATTAAAATTTATTTTAAAAATAATACTATTTCATGGTAAATTATAATACTTACTTACTCCTGGCCAACATTAATTCTTGCTTCTCGGCACGGGGCGCACCATTTCATTCTATTATTAAATTTTTTTACATGTTACTTTTAATTTTTTCATAGATATATTTGCATAAATAATATCACGTTTTATTTATTCATCTTGTTTTTTGTTTAGTTATCAATGTGTGTATTCTATGTTTAAATAAGATAGGAAAAATAAGTATTGTCAAAAGATTTAATCAGTTTTGGACTTAGCTTACGTCATCTTCGCTATCGGTATTGAAAAAACAAATCACAATCAAAAAGCTACTCGCTAAATTAAATAATTACTTATTTTTTTATTTAAAACAACTTATTTATATGACTGTGTTTACACATTACGTTTTTATATTATATTCCTGATTTCTGATGGTCTACAAATAAGTGCCCACAGGCACACATTTACTAGCGAGCATGACAAAAGTATCGTAAGTCCTTTGACTAGACCGACAATCTACCGCTGTTGTTCATTCAATTATGCTCTTTAAAGGTATGACGATAATGTTCACTTTACGTTTCCAAAATTGTTACAATAGAACAGAACAATGCAACCGTTTTTTTGTTGTTAGTGAATGTTTTGCGTTTAACAACCTACTTTTATTGCTTTACTTACCTATTTGCAATATTTGTGTGAATATTTTTTATTAGTCCAGTCCAGCGAGTCATTTTTATTTCTATTATAATTATTAACACTATTTTTATTATTAAATTGTTACATGTTGTTACTTATACAATATTAAAAAAAATACGACTCGCTCCAGATCATATTTTCGGACGGGAATCGAACCCGAGACCTTTGGATGTCGGTCCAATGCTCTGAACGCTGAGGTACCGAGTCACTATCTTTTTAGATATTTTGACAATTGATTAAAATGAAACAGCTATATAATTTTTAAATTTGAGATTTTTCAAAAGATAAGATTAGAGATAATTTTTTTCGAAAGATATTTCAATTGAATGTTGAATTCAGTTGAATTCCTTGCATTGATGAATTAACGCTGGCTTGCAGCGTAAGAGTGGAATATGCTAGAAGCAATTCGACGATGCCACTAGTGACTCGGTAGCTCAGCGATCAGGGCATTGGATCGGACATCCAAAGGTCGCGGGTTCGATTCCCGTCCGAGAATATGATCCGGTGTGAGTCGTATTTTTTCTAGTTTATTATTTGGTATTGTATAAAAATAGCATTGGGAATACTAAAATCTCAAATTTAAAAATGTTGTTGCTTCCTCAAAAAGTTGATTTTATTTACCCAGATTTTTAAATCTTAGTCGATATACTACCTACCTACCAACTGTAGAATCAGAAACTGATAAAACAAGAAAAAGCAATAAGCTTTTATTATGCCGTTTTGTTAGTTCTTTCGTTATAAATTGATATAATAGAAAAAGGTTTTATTGTGATAGTAATAATAAATTATTTAATTACCGTATAAACGTAAGTGTTTTATTTCCCATTTACTACCTACACGATATAGTGTATGATCAAGCAAGACATTCAAGAAAAATACCGAATTGTAAGCCTTATCTTGCATATTAACACTTGAAAGACGCGCAGCCTATTATTTCGATTTTATACATTACCTATTGACGGTGAACAATTTTATGATGTGTATTGTCTTGCTTGACCTTGACCGACAGAGCTGCAAAAGGGTGAACGTCAGGATGGCTGGTTGTCTGCATCGGTTCGCGTCAAGCTGGTGACCAAAAATTGTTACCTATTGGTTACTATTTGCTACCTACAGTCAGTTAATTGCTACCTAACTATAAACCAAAATAAACGGATTGCAAAATGTCCAGCCATTCTTATATCAAGATGGCTGGTCCACTCTCCGTTTGTGTAAACTATACAAATTCTTGTTATTATTTCTTCTTTACTTCAGTAATTGCTACCTGATTGCTACCCTCAGGTTTAACAATGTCTACCTTGTAGCTGTAACAAGTAAAAAGTTAAATCATTTGAAAATTTTACAGGGAATGGACTAAGGGTATTGAAATAAGCTAAAACGATTACAACAATGTTTTATTATAATACATTTTTATATGAAATAATATCTATTTACTAAAGTCATCCTGATATCAGAATGGTTGGACATTTTACAATCCCTTTATTTTGGTTTATAATTAGGTAGCAATTAACTGACTGTAGGTAGCAATTTTTGGTCACCATCAGCTTGACGCGAACCGATGCAGACAACCAGCCATCCTGACGCTCACGCAAAAGGCTCGTATAATTCGTTTCACTCGCATGCAAAACCAAATATTATCTTCACTTTGTTAGTTTTAACTTAGCCTAAACATAATATGTTTTTATTCATTTTAGTGGCACTACTTAGCTTAGTGTTCAATCAGTCCGTTACATAAAAGTTTTGTAACATTAGAGAGTTCGAGTTGTGAAATTAAGATTATGGAAAAAGCTCCTTTAAAATTCTTCACAAACAGTTAATTTTGTAGATCACAGATAAGCAACATTTTCCTTAAAATAATGAAAGATATATATTTTATATCTTATTTGCCTCTTATCAAAGTCAATAAGTCAAAATTTTTTATTCAAATAAATTTAGAACTTTATGCTTTTGAGTTGTCTATATTTTCCTGACATTCGTTAGTGACTTTTTTTATCTTTTTTGTGCAAATCATAAATTAAACACTATTTTAAATACTAAGATAATTAACGTAAGTATTTCCTCATTTAAAAGCTCGTTTACCATTCCAGCATACTTAAGTAAATCATTATAAAATTAATAAAATAAGCAAACGTCACAGACAGTCATTTTTAGTTCCCGTCTCGTTAAATACACAATTAGGTTAGTAAATCGGCGATGAGCATGTTTGAAATACAGTGTTCAATACAAATTTCTTTTGCACGGCAAACTCATTGAATCAGCAGCCGCGCCCGACGCACACTACTATAATCTATTTAAATAAACTAGAAGCGTATGACGCACACATGCACAGTCGGTCGAGCACCACGACTTAGTCGAGACGGAATTGCGAAAACACTATTTGTCTCATGCGACCGATTCTCCCTGTTCATTCGCATTCGGGTTCAAGGTCAAAGTGTATACACTTGATGTGCTGCCCACTGTACTATCGACGACACTTTCGCTTTACCACTCCTAAGGTTAAAATCGCTCGAACGCCGCGCCCGCCGTCACATCATACATTTAGTTCGTGCAGGGGCGATATACAACATGTTACGAAAATACCCCTAATGCCGAATATGGCATATAGGGACCATCAAACTGAACAACTTTTACTATTTATTACTCATACAAAAATTGAAACAGCTGATTTTTTTTCCCGATTTGAGAGTTGGTCCCATAGTAAAAGTTGTTCAGTTTGATGGTTCCTATATTCGGCATTAGGGGTATTTTTGTAACATGTTGTATACGCGCGCACATGAATTTTTCTTTCTGCAAAGTGGTAAAGCATGTGTGTTGCCAATTGTATGTTTTCCGAAAAAAGCTTGGTTCAAGATAAATATTTTTCGCATGATCAAAGACAAAAATAACAATACGTACTTATTACCAAAATAAGTTGAAAGCGATTTTGACGACCTCCTTGATCGAGTGGCTTTGTACACCAGTTTTCAAGGTGTCGCCATCTCTGAGGTCCCGGGTTCAATCCCCGGTTGGGTCAATTTAGAAAATGAACTTTTCTTTATTGGCTCAGGTCTGGGTGTTTGTGATACCACCGTTGTATCCGATTTCCATAACACAAGTGCTTTAGCTACTTACTTGGGAATCGGAGCAATGTATGTGATGTTGTCAAATATTTATTTAATTTATTTATGCCTTTGGGTAACGCGTTGATGTCTTGTGTATGAATGAATTAATTTAAACATATACGGCCTTACCACAAAAGATTTTAAAACACTGTTCAGCAAATGTTTAACTTAGACACTGTTTAAATGTGATTCTGTCACTTTTTTGATATTATTGTTTGAAAGAGACGGCATCACATTTAAACAGTGTCTAAATTAAACAGTCTTTTAAAATCTTTTGTAGTAAGGTTGTTAAACTTTCATGGCAGGTATAATAACAATCTATCCGATGGACTTTATGTTCCTGGAGTGTTTTAAAAATATAATTTGTTGATAATCCATCGATTTTCGTACTGAATTCCTTAAATCAAAAGTCGGACGAATTAAAGCGCGTTAATCGTTAGGGGTCCATTAATTACGTGAGGTGATTTAGGCGATTTTCTATTACAATTCTTCTCATTTATATTAGTTAAATCTTACTTACAAGTAAAATCAATCACCATCCATAGTATACATAGAAACAATTATCTCATTTCCTTATTTATTTGCATTATTCGTCATTTTCCGTTTTTTTTTATGTGAGCCATCTGCTTGCAACATTTAGGTACAAATTAGGTACCTATTCAAACTGACCATAATAACTGACTATTATAATAGCAGCAGACTATGCAGTATCGCTAAGTGGTTTATAAACAAGTGGGTTTCCCTTATTGACTTATTTATTTTGCAATGTTGTGTTGCATGACGTTCAGTCTAAGTAAAAGTGTTTATCTTATTGAGGTCTGCTGAAAGTAAAAGGATGTCTGACGAACTCTGATGACGTCACCCGGATTTCGTGTGCATGTCGCAGCCAACTGGTTTAATCAGCCACTCAATTCACGGCCTAGTCATTTAATTGAACTGCACCGTTTAATCACCAGCCTAAATGACATTTAGCCAATGCGTTTAATACAACATTTGATTAACGGGCTGGCAGATGCTTAGGCCGATATTTACTCATTATCTCAGTTTTACAGAAAATAAATTCATATTTAAACTTGTGACAATTAAATTCATATTTAAACTTGTAACAGGTGAGAGTATCATTGGTACATAATCGCCTAACAAACAATTAATTGCGAAAAATTACACTACTCCAAAAGACACCGGTCATATCCAATAAAATTTTGGTCAACATTTTTATAACTATACACTCTTCCATTGCACTATATTTTCGTGCAAATCATGAGAAACATCAAAAATATCACAGCTGGTCGACGCACGTTATATTGGCAGCTCTGCTTACAGCGAAAAATATGTTTTTATACATTTTAATATTTTCGATTTAAATTTTTGTATGAAACAGCGTATTTTTTTTGCGATTTCAGAGTTGGTCCCATAATAAAAGTTGTTCAGTTTGATTGTCCCTATCTACCATATTCGGCATTAGGGGTATTTTTGTAACACGTTGTATATTTCAATGTCTTTGTCTAGGCAAGTTATTAAGCGTCACTGAACCAAGTCATTTGTAAGTAGCTAAACTAAATTGACCCAACCGGGGATCGAAACCGGGACCTCAGAGATGGCGACACCTTGAAAACCGGTGTAAAGCCACTCGACCACGGAGGTCGTCATTTATGTTGTATGCATGTCGCAGCCAACTAGCTTCTAATCAGTCGTTAAATAAAAGGGCTAGGCCGTTAATTGAACGACTGATTAAGCTAGTTGGCTGCGACATGCATACAACGAGACAGTTTCTACAATCTCCGGCTCTGAGCTGCTTTGTCTCAATAACCTCATTTCGTAATAAGACATATTGAAGTCATACCTATTTTTAAAAGTATAGTTAGGTTGTGGTTAGGTTTAGGCAGCCAATAATATTAATCTATGGGTTTAGGTACCGTCGGTACCGTACCTATATAATACGGACATATTGGAATGCTCCGCGCCACCGCCGCTGCGCCGCTGCTAGGCAGTTTATGATATATAGAATAGAATAGATTATGCTACCTACATACCTATTCCAAGCCTTATTTTTATTGCTGTCTGCTGTAGATAATCAACATCATATCTTTTAAGTAATCTGCATGAAACTGACGCTTCATCATATTATTTTTATAGGTTTCTTTAACAGCTTTTATAGGTCCCGTTCATCGCAAGTCCCACCATGCTCGACAGACAGGGCCATCTCAATTAAAAGACTTGGAATAGAAAGATCAAGAATAAGAGATTCATCCAGATATATTAATAGATTAAGAATAGGTTAAAATTTAAAATGCATAATAACTGTAAGGATTTTATAAAAAACAATATTTTTTTCGGGCTTTTACTGTTAGAGTTTGGCCATTTACTTACTTATTAAAATAAAAATCTTACATATTTTTCAATTAAGTATCACTTTGCATACATTTCTTCATCACTTAACATTAATTTTAAAGTATTTCTTGTTTATGATTTTTTGTTTTCGTTTCTCAGCTCTAATCTCGGCCTCGAGATACCTCTTTCAGTATTTTGTCACTAGATCATAGTGTGCAGTGCTCTTAAATGACCTGAGTAAATGACAACGTTTTTGCCAGCTTGAAGCCCCATCTATTGGTGTTTAACTACGTTTGATGGGGATCAACACGCAAAGCTAATAGCAGATGGCGCCAGCGGCGATCCGGCCTGAGCCCGCGTCAAAAATCATTACATTTGACACTTTAGTTATTGTTCCGAGGCTGCGGTCCGCATAGCGATAATATCGATTTTATCGCGATAACAGCCGGCTCGCAACGCAAGACCGTTAGCGCGTCACGTCAATCAAGATATCATTACCAGCGCCATCTTGGGCTCACAGCGACCATGCCTTGTATCACCTATCAAAAGTGTCAAGTATCTGTCAAACGAGTTGAGTGTCAGAATTTAATTACGTCAAAAAAACCAGAAAATATTATAGAGTTGATTAGAGAAACAGCTCTTAAAGTCTTATGTTTGTGTTGTTAGATGTGCTGTTTTTATTCTAGGTAAATCTGCTTAGGGTGTCTTTAAAAACAAAAAAAAAAGTACAATAAAGTACCATTCGTGTAAAAGCTAACTACGTGACATTGGCGGAATTGTGCATAGACCACAGAGCAAGCCACTCATTAAGAAGAAGAAGAAGAAGAGAAACAGCTTTTACTTACTCCTCAACAAAAGGGTAGGGCATTATATTGGTTAGCATTTTGTCAATTTTAATTTTGAGCTTCCTATAAAAGGTGGCTAATGTAAAAAGGTGAAAAAAAGATGTTGGGTGAACACGACTCAATAATTAAACGCTCTTAATCACCATATCGTCGCTTTCGAGAGTGAAAATAATTTCTAGCTGTCAATCCATCTTGTTTTTGAGGTTAAAATGAAATATTAGCGAGCTTACGAACAGTCCACACACACCATCACCAAGTATCATTTTGTCGAAATAGTCGATTTAAGCGCGATTTCGAATGCGGACCGCGCGTGAGCATTGCAAACGCCATTATCGATATTATCCATGCGGACCGCAGCCCTTGTGGTGCAGTGGCGCCATTAGTTCCTCCTCAGCAGTATGCTGCTGCTGCATCCCCGAGCTTCTATAGAGACAAGGCTACTTTATGTGTGAATGTGACTGCTCATGCTCAATAGATGGCGCTACTTGTTAGAGTTAGTAGTGTTAGTATTTTCTAAAAATAACACCAGAGTTCGTTCGAAGCGCTATATTTAGTTTTTTAGTTAATTTTATTTGACAAAAAAGATGGCAGCGATTGCCGACTGTGTTCTGTGCTGCTGTCCTTCGGGTAAATGCGAAAATGGCGCATTATGTGATATTTTCACGTAATAAAATAATTAGAAGTGAAAATTTGTGTAGTGCTACGTTGTGATGGTGTGTTGTTTTACTTGAATGACAGTGTACTCGTGTGTAAATAGGACTGCAACTTTCTTCTGGATATTGGATTACACATAAAGTAAAGGTAATTATGCCTCCTACACGTAAAATAATAAATTCAAAGATATTTTATTACTTCTTCCATGTCAGGAATCTACCGCCCTCATGGAAAAATGTGATTTCTATAGAATATTACATAAGAATGTCATTTTTATACTTACGCACTAACCTCGTACCTTATTATGCGTAGCATATGTTTTATTTTATTATTCCTGGAAGAGATGTACGTGTTCAAATGCGAAACCCAATGTAGAAATCGTGCCCGCTTTAGTTGGGGCTGGTATGACATCAGCAGGCAATACCTACAAGTCAACTACTGTAAACTTTAGCAGAATGAATCATCGGCCGACACTGCCACTCATAAATTCAAGGAAGTTAAAAATAATACAATTTCACACAGTTCCCAATAAAACAATTAATTTCACATTTTCATCTCAACTTTCAACTAATTTTTTACTGAATTAATAATTATACAAAAGCATAAAGTACAGAAAAGCTTTAGTGTGGTCTATAAATAAATACTGTAGGAACTGAATCAAAAGATTCAGTTTGTGGTAAGTATCTAAATACCCAAATAAGTACTTAAATTAATGATACGAAAATAATAAATAATTAAATGTAAACAACAACTGCATCAAAGTTCTAGTTTATAATAATAATAATAGTAATAAATAATTTGTTTTGAGCTACTTAGACTCAATGATTTGTAGGTAACAATAATTCTTATTGATCTAATGTAAGAGCATTTCAAAGATGCAACAACACTAAACATTTACATGCATGTGAACCAAACAGCACTGGCAAAGGGTCCATACAAGCCGATTACCATCAGCTTACCTTTTATAAATCTCACCCCACCGATCCACATTGCTGATCATAAATTTTTTGTAGAGCAGCTTACCTTCGCCATAATTTCACCCCTCCCCATTGCCATACAGCTATGGTTTATGTACCAACAGTCAAGCCTGGTTGCAATCATATAAAAGACACTGATAGCGCTGGCCCAGACCTGGCGCACCAGGGACATATAATAAAAACTTACCTTACATACAGCTTCAAGCTTAGTACTTCCATTGCAAATCAACAAGTTTATCAGCAACAGAGTCGTCAAAGAGTGGAATAAGCTTCTGGATGATGTAGTCCTTGCCCCAAATATCAATCAAATTAACTCAAAAATCAACTGGCTGGGCAGATATTTTAACAATGATCCTGCTATCTATCTGTTTTAACACTATCAGTTGTAAAAATTGAACTTTTCAATCAATCAACTACTTTTTTATGATAAATAATTATTAGAAAAAATACAAGAAAAAATCAACTCACTCGTAGCACCTCAGATGGGACCTTTTTTTTCTAGTATTTTTTCTAATATATAATTTATCTTAATATTAAAATTGCATAATCTAAATAAATTAAATAAATAGAAAAATCTAAATTTTATACTTTTTTCATTTTCAGTATTCACCTTTTATTCAACAATTAATCTCGGACAAGTAAGGATACACAGACTATCCTATGTCTATGCATTCAATGGTTTATTTACTTCTTTTATGAAAAGACGGGTTTTTGGTTCATTTCATTACCACATATTATTTAATTTAAATATTTCAGTAAAAGTTGGGGTGATTATTTAATGAAAAGACAAGAAAAAATAACAGATTTTACTTTACTCCTGTTTTTTGGATGTTTGATATGGGACCAGTTACTTATATTAATTCCTTGTAATACCTTATCATGAGGACCAACAAATATTTAATTCAGTTGTTCTCCAAATTATACAGGAGTTATCCTGGAAAACATTCTCAAATCCACACAACAATGCAATAAATCTCTATTTTTTTATATATTAGTTTTTAACAATAACATATAGAACAATAATATTTTATACCTAGGTACTAAAATTTAATTTTAATACATCCAATCTTATATGATGTTTGGTACTGTAAAGACCCATCAGTATGTACACTGAAAATGAAGGATGGCTGTAAAAATAATGTAGTTATTTTCAAAATTAATTTACTAAAATGATCTCCAATTAAATGTCTGTAAGTATAACCTGTCAGTTGATTTGGCCTGCAGCCAACAAGAAGCATTATTTTGTTAGTAAATTGATGCTGCATATTAATAAGACATGTTCACACTATTTCATGGTTTATACATCACATCACCCCCGTTTTTCTTAAGACCAGCTGTTCTTAAATTTTTTGACCACGTAAAACTAAATAAGTATTTAACGGCGCCCTAAAATAAAAAAATCTGTTCACTACGATAAGCCTAAACCTCCTGGCTGTTGTAGCGCTCGTGCTATTATTATTTACGCATTCCACTTCTATTATGATAGATTTTATAGTATACTATTTGTAATTTTCTTTTATTATGATCACAATTTTTGCGAGCCTCCACAGATGCTTTGCAGAGCCCTAGAAATCCGCTGAGCACACTTTGAGAATGGATGCAATAGACCATTCGCTATACTTACGTCGAAACACGGTACAAACGGCTCTGTAATAAAATATTGGTCATTCGTTACCTAACTAACATTTCCACTTTTTCTGATTATTTTGAGATTTGAAATGTCTCTCTCGAAAACTATTGGATAACTCAGCTGCAGCATGATATTCTGCATATCCTGTCTGTCTAGTTGATGGCGCGGTAGCTAGCGCATGCTCACCAACTGTAGTATCGGTTTGAGGTCCACCAAATATTATCTGGACTGGATCTCCTCCGACATTTCGTTGGCGGGCGTTGCGGGCCTAAAGTCGTATTATCGAAGGAGAGCAGGTTGCCATAGACTACTACAGAACATTTCAGCTGCCCCGCTGCCCCCATATCGGCAGGTAGTGCGTCAAAGGGATTTTAATTACTTACTAATGGGACACTAAATGACAACTTGTGTTTTTATAAGAACTGAGCAGTTTCGACAGACTTTGATAGAATTGATAGTGTGCTGTTAGCAGTTGGTACGGTTTTTTTGACAGAAACCAAATGTACCTATGTTGGTTCTAAAAGAAAAGCTAGTGCGAGCGATTTCATTAGACAATTAAAGTGAGATATCAAATCTGTGATTCAAATCCATTTGCCTAGCTTTCTCTCTCTTATGACCACATAAAGGAAATAAAGCCGTCTTTTTAATCGCAAATTCGGAAAAACGTATCTATCACATTTAACTGAGACTATGAAACAAACGGGCAGTAGGAAAATAATTTCTAAGTTTATTTGAATAAAGATTATTTTTTTTTACTGAAAATTCTTACTACTTGTGATTTATTTTTATACACTAATGAATAATTATGATTATACTAATTTTTCGTTGATACAAATAATAATTATGTTGGTTTAAATAAATAACGACCTTTAGCCTAGCTAGAGAACCTTTTACCTACGTCTAGTATCATTCCTATCCTACGATATACTAAGGTCAGTGAGCATTTAATACTGACCGATCTTCTATATTAATTTAAGGTTCATTTGCACACGTGTGTTTATCGGCTGGTAAAGTCAGGTTAAAAACTACCACTATCTCTTACAAAAATCTAACATTGATCAGTTACATCAAAAAGGCGATAGACCGCTGTCATATGCTTTCAAAATCTAGAAACGTTGAATCATAGGAATGAAAATAATATGATTCTCGATGCAATAATAATAACCATGACTTTCAAAGACCTATTGCTAGATTCTGCCAAATCACTAAATATATCGAAAAATAAGTATAGAACTGCGTCATGTTGCTGCAACGTGGATCTACATAGACATAGCTACGAGAGTTTCGAGACCGACGGCCTTACCACAAAATATTTTAAAACACTGTTTAACAAGGTGTTTTTAGCTTAGACACTGTTTAAATGTAATGCTCCTGCTGTGAGATGACGTTTTTGACAATATTGAAAGGGCTCAAAAAGCCCTATAACTCGATATCACACATGATAGGTTTCAAAACAATCATTACATAATACCTAATCACTATTTATAAAAATGAAAAATAAAATAAAAAAACTAAATGTCAATATTTTCAAAATTGTTTTCTTGAGGTTAGATATGAAAATAATTCCTATCATTTGAGGTATATTTTACGAAAAAATATTTAACCCCATCGGTCTAAGGGAGCCCAAACTTAGTATGTTTTGAAAAAATTTTTTGGTTTAATTTAAAACGAGAGGCTGAAATGTAATGGATGTGATGTATTTTGTGAACCGGTTCAGAAAGCCCAGTTACTCGATACCACACACAATTTACACCTCGTTTCGTTCGCATGGTTGAATAAGGCCCATCCTCTCCTTATCCATCCATATAGTAGGCAGCTGTTGTGCCCCAGTTGGGGACATTAAAATGACTCATGATGATGTTGCATTTATTTGGAAACTTTGGTGGGGAAACTGCTGAAGGCTTCAGTAACATAACATTACATTACAGAGTTTCGCAGGGTAGAGCAATAGTTCTGGCGAACATTACAGTACATTACAGAGTTTCGCAGGGTAGAGCAGTAGTTCTGACGAACATTACAGTGCGTGCGCAGTGCAATGATAGTTCAGTGGGCGTGCGACCCATTTCTTGTTAGGTCACTTTTATTGTTTATTGTTTTGAACCATTTCTCGTAGCTTCGGAATGGGAGTTCGACTACCTTAGCTTAAAATGTCACAGAATTTCTAGTCTGCAAATCAAAATGTAAAGATAATAAACCTTCAATTTTATGGAGCCGGTGCCATTGCACCGACTTTCTCCATTTTAACAGCCACATCCTATTATATTATCACTATAAAACTGTTGAAACACTATTATGATAGTCGATCGGAGCTCGACACGCTCGTGCACAAGTGCAGTTCCACAAACCTGCTGACTTTACAGTTTTGCAGGTTCATACGTTTCACGACTTTAAACTTCTGTTTAGTTTTTGCCGAACAGGTTTGATTCAAATGAAAAATGTCAAGGAACATCAGAGAAAATACAAAGAAATAATGTAACCTAGTCATTTTTCGTGAAGAATCATCCTACAAATCAAATGCACAGATGAAAAAAATCACAAAACTTGGAAGATGCTAATTTTATTTCGTAATGTCTGTCTGTTATCTCAGTAGCGGTACATACTATCAATCCAGCTGTCTGAATGTTGAAACGGATTGGAGTGGTTGGCGAGTCCTGTTGTTTGACGACCGCGTGGGTAGTTAGAGCGATGAGCTATGCATTAGTGGGTTTGGTAGGCAAGTGCGAATAGTTGATTGGAGGTTATTCAACTGGTGCGTGGCCAGAAATAGCGCGATGGCTGCCGATCACCGACTGACGCCCGCGAGCGCGCGTCCCGTCCTCAGCTACTGGGACCTACTGACTGCTTCCGGGATAGTCTGAATTAGTCTATTATTTACGTGTTAAATAACGACGTTATTTTGTAAGATTAGACTTGCCTTGGTCTCATAAAACATCAGATCAAGCTTAAAGATTTAAAATTGCTCCCAGATTGAACACTAATATCAACAACAACGGATCAGAATCCCTATACTACTCGATAAGCAGTTGAAAAGTCGAAGACCTCCTGACTTCTTGTGACTGAACATTTTAATGTGAGCTTATTCCGTTGTTTTGTCATTGGTTGTTTCGGGTTCGGTGCCGGACGAGGACGGACGGCGTGTCTCCCTGGTGCTGTCGAAGGCGAGCGGCGTTTATTTATAGAGATGCCGGCCTCATACTATCCCACATGTTAATTGGCTACTTGCGACGCATTTTTTCGGGATATGACCGTTCACATGACGCCAATGCCGCCGTAACGGCCGGTGTTTCCGACCGACAAACATTGACACCTATCTAACTGGCCTAGATACTACAATCGGTTCAAACAGAGGCAAGGACGCGGAGAATACGCTACGTAAAATAGATCGTGATGACAGTTCAAGATGATTTTAATACGAGTTAAACAGTGTTTTGGCTGTTCTTATTATAGTCCAGATGTTAAATTACGATGCTTCATTGATTGAAAACTAATTAAGATTAGTATGATTTTAGAAATGTTACATTCAATCATGGTAAATTAAATTATTGTTTTTATTTGGCTAGATCCAATGTCAAATAGTATCGACTTCGCTTTATTGGCCCTACTTATTTCATTAAAATGGTTTGTTTGTGTTGTTTGTAAAATGGTAAATGTTTTGTATCGAGCTCTATTTTTTAACTTTCAAAATGTAACGTAAATATTAACATGTTGTGACTAATGAAAATTGTCACGCAGTCAAGGGTGGGTGTGAACTTTTATGAAGAATTAATTATGCATGTAACGTGACTCTCTTTAGTAAAGCAACGGTTAGTCGTTAGAGAAACTATTTTTTTAACTTAATTTTCTTTTGCCTGACATAGTTTAGAAGAAGAAGAAGATATCCTTGTTTTGTTTGGTGTTTAAGTTGCAAGAAAGCTTGTGTGTGTGATGTTTAGCGATGGTATAGTCCATTTTAAGAGCTCTTAGCTACATTATTTATATAATGTAGGTACCTATATTGGGTGAAAAATATTCTAATCAGTTTAGTTTTTTTGTGCTAGCTGAGGCGTAATATGCATCGCACAGCTTTGATGGATTTGATTTCGTAGGCTTATTTTCACTTTCGTTTATCGCTTAGCTACTCCGTAAAGCCTTGTAGTACAAGGCCTCGGCACGGATCTTGAGCGGTGACAGTTAATGCGCAGAAATAATTTGTTTAGGTCTCATGTTTGCAGTAGCCTCGCACCACGCCGGGTGTGGGGTTACTGCAAACATGCGCAGTAATCCCCTCCAATTTCTCTCACCGCTCACGATTTGTGCCGGCACCTATAGAGAACCCTCAACCCTGGAAAATGTTTCAGCTAACAATGCGAATAACTTAAAAATTAACGTTACTGCAGCATTTCAAATCACACTGTTGCTTACATACACACCATATTGACGCTGAGCGATATTCACTCGCATAATCGCTGATTTTCAGCTTCGATTTTCGAAGACGAGGCATTACTTTTATGTAGTCTAAAAGGGTCCAATAAAAAAAGAAAATATTGCAGTGCATCCTATTAATATTGAGCAAGATAGAAGAGGAGTATTAAATTTTCTTTTTCGTGATTTTTTACGATTTCTATATTTTGTTGCAATTCTTATAATCTTTGTAGGCAAGGTATGGTCCTAAACTGGTTTTTCCCTCACTAACTCAATTTTTTTGTAATACTGGAAGCAATCTTCTAGCGAGACGCGCCGCGTTGCGTTCTTTGTTTTTTTAACCGACTTCAAAAAAAGGAGGAGGTTCTATGTTCGTCTGTTTTTTTATGTATGTCCACCGATTACTCAAAAACGGCTGAACCGATTGACATGATTCAAAAGTTACTTTAAATTTGTTCCCAAGTTGGTCCCATTTTTTGAAAATTTTAAATCGGTTCAGTAGTTTTCGAGTAATCCTGAAAATACTGTAATTTTTTAGGTAACCTTTGCACGAGTTTTTCAGAACATAGAGTTGTATGTCCTTTGTCTCTGACCTGACCGGTCTGACCGCCTGCTGTCTGCGCTACGCTATAAAGTTACAAATGTTACAAAGAACGCAGTACTCACAGCAGAACTCTTTCTGTCTGCGCAGGGCCTAAAAGCTGTGATGAGCTCTATAAGATTACTCGATAGAAAGCTACTGAGGACGATAAGTTGAAAAATTATTAATTGTAAATCCTTCGAGTTAAATCAACATAATATTTTTCTATTTCGAATGGCACAGTTCCAACGAAAACAAAGGAGGACACGCGGACTCGTTTCACTATTGTTAAAAGTAATTATTAATGTAAAAATACGCTGTGTCTGAATTTATATCTCACATGACATAGTCGCATACAGTTTTCGAGTAGCACAGTAATGAATGAGAAAGCGATCGGGTTTTTTTCGGCAGCTATATACTCGTAGTACCTACCCACCAAGTACATTGTTAGCGAAACAGGGCTTTTGAACAGGTATCCTCTCATTGTTTCTAAACCCAAAAAATACGAACAAACATCAAATTAATTTTAATTCTATTTGTTATTATTAGAAGGTTCTGTCGTTTTATCACTTGAAAAAAAAAACAAGTATCGTTTTTATTTTCCATGTAAAAGAAATTATGAAATACTAGCTGCCGCCCTCGACTTCGTTTGCGTGGATAGTTATTTTCACCTAGGGATCCTGTTTTTTCTGGATAAGAGGAAGGTACTGTAGAGTTCGTCTATGTTTCCGCACTGCGAGCTGGCCATCACCGCCGTTGCTGACTGTTGTTAATTTTGAATAGGTATTTGAGAAGAGAGCACGCCGTGCGTAGGCATGGACGGTCGCCGATATTGATTTGTAGCGTTAGATTATTTAAAATGACGTTTAAAATTGATAATCAATATTCATTTTTAACTTTTTTACACTTTTTCCACGTAAAGTATACAAGGTGTTACGAAAATACCCCTAATGCCGAATATGGTATATAGGGACCATCAAACTGAACAACTTTTACTATGCGGCCAACTCTGAAATCGCGAAAAAAAAAATCAGTTGTTTCATACAAAAATTAAAATCGAAAATATCAAAATGTATGATACGGCTGATTTTTTTTTTCGTGCTTGATCAGTTTGATGGTCCCTATATACCATATTCGGCATTAGGGGTATTTATGTAACAACTTGTATACAACGTAAAGAGCACGATAGAGTTATTTTTAGAAACATTTTTATGGGGTGTAAAAAGTTTTTTTTTGTTTAAAGCGTAAATCCAAGCTAACTGTGAAACTAAAAAAAATAGATACGTTTTAATGATTTTGCCTTTTTCGTTCCCAGATTCTAAGATCTATATTTTGTAATTATTTTATAACTTCAAAAACAAAAAAGTTATGATTCCCTCATTTAAAATTAAAAACGTTTTTCGTCTCTCCTGTCCTGAAAGTCGGGTTTTGGTTTATACGCCAATTGAACCCAAAGATATCGATATGCTATGATAATATGTAGGTATTATGCTATATTACCATTTTGCATTAATTTCTAGTTGCTAAAAAATAATGCAAGGTGGTGGCACATTTATTAATGAAGGTAACTTTGAAGTGAGTTTGTTTAACAAATCAATTCCGAAAACATCGGTTCAGCAACTTTTCGCGTTGCTTCAGTTATGAAAAAATCTCAAACAATAAACCGCCAGAGATACAAATCTCTCAAGGTATAACATAAATTACGAATACATATTCCGAGAAACAGTATGGTAAGTATTTGTCGAAAATAAGAAACTTTTGCTCAACGGTGCCGCCGTTGACCGCCCGCCATCGTTTTGGAGGATGTGTAACTCCGCTGGCTTGGTTACGTGTCCGGATATTTTCGTAAATCGACCCAATACAGTTGGCTTTAAGTCTCGATTCATTTAGATGTTTAGAGGAATCTTTTTTTTCAATAACGGTATCCTTTGCTTCATTTACAAAACTTAGCATTTGTTTTGAAATTTTGATTGAAGCAGGTAATTTGTATCAAAACATTAAACGCGAGGCTCAAAAATGTGGTTTAACGCCATTTTGTCCTGAATATATCCTGAATAACTTGGTGACCCTGAAAAAGCATTTTATATGTCAAATCGGAGAAAGGTACTTCTTTCGGCGCGGCGTTTAGCTGCACTCGGTGCGTGCCGAGCGAAAAACCTACATTATTATTTCTCATTTCTGTTATTTTTAAAATGTTACTTTGTAAATAGACGTCCCGTCGTATTTATCCAACACTAACCTTTCTTTTCTGGGTTAACAGGTTTCTGGAATGTTTAGAAAGACACAGAGAAACAAAATTGTTTTTATGAATACTTACTTATTTAGATGATTTACCTAATTGGAATTAACCTCTATTTGAGCTTGTAGAGCGTACATTGTCTAAATTTCAATGGATCATTTAAGGGGGCGTCCATTAATCACGTGAGGCGATTATGGCGATTTTTCAACCCCCATTAGTGAGATGTAATTGATTTATAAGAAAAAGGCCTAGCTAGAAATATTGTAGAAGACAAGTAGAAAAATCCTGAGACTTAAACAAAATAAGTAATATCTGTAGTTTTTTATTACAAGAAAGGCGATCTCATGCTTAAAAACATTAACTTGGCTTTTATACAAAACTTTTTTTTATATATAATTGCTAGTCGTATAATAATTCATAATCATAAATCAAATGGTTTTATTGCGGATAATATACCTACTTTCTCGGCCTGTGCAGTGGAAAGCGTCCGAGCGGGCGCGTGTCGTGCCGTATGCGCACGTGCTATGAATGCTCGAATATCAACGATTGATGTGGCTTTTATCATATTAATTAAACTTCTTAGTAAATAATTACTTGGCTTATTAAATACATTAGTGAAAATCGCGAATAAGTATACGATATGCTACGATTTCTCAAAGAGTCTTCTTGACAAATCGTAGCTTTTTGTTCTTCAAATACATGTTTCCGTGGTAATTTATTCATATTAGTATTCTAGCGAATTTTTTTCTCTGCCCCAAAGGCACCCCTGCCGATAATATATTCTGTGCCCTGCTTAGCATTCATCAGCTTTCGTGAATAAATCAAGCAGCCTCTGTTGGCGGGGAAACGGATCTCTACCGAGTTATAAACGAGTGACTGAGACAGGCGACGACATCTACCCAACGTTCAATTGTAGCTGCGAAACATTAGCGAGCTGACTAATTGGCTAACGCATTCTTCCGATATGAGTCTAATGAGGTGTTTTCCCAAATTACTACAGAATACTTGCTTTGGTACGTTAACAGGGTGCACAGCTCTGGCTTTTTCTCCACGTTTCGTGGAAAATTTAGGTCGAGAGTTAGGTCGGCGCCGGCCTCACATTGCACGGATGTTCAGAGCCGATGTAATATTCAATGGCATGGCATATTATTCCTTGAACGAAAGTCAAGACTCAGAAACGCATCGTAAATATTGACTTAGAATTTAGCCTGTATAGGTACGCTTATAATCACATACTATTGATGCTTGGAGGATAAATTTGCAAGTGTGTCAAATCTCAGTAATATCCGTAGACCTGCTATGATAACAAACAGTTTAATTGTTCTATTTGTCAGCGGCAATTTATTGGGACGACTTCATGGACATTGTTGCGAGATATATTTCTACCAATGTTATTGAATATCATATGTTATTATTGTTGTTGCAGTCACAATGGTGGTGGGCGAAGTGAAACGTGCCACCAACATCATGGATGGCATCGAAAACACCGGTGATGTGCGCCTCCACGACCACCGGCTCAGACTCAAGCAGAGGTAAGCATGATTTACTCGTAAGTAGATCATCTCAATATTTGGATCTCTCATCTCAATATGGTATAGGGCATAGGTTCGTCGTGGAGATTCTTGGGGGAAGCCTATGCCCAACATTACTGGTCATCGTCGGCTGAAACGATAACGATCGATAGATCAAAAGGGAACGGGACTTGGAGAAAAGTGTAGATGTTGACGTCAACTTAAAGACCTTATGCAAGTCTAACCACGGAAGTTCTTAAACTGCTATCGATAGACGTAGAAGTGGGTTATAAGATAGAAAGCGGGATGCTGAGAGAAGTACTCTAATTTTTGAAGGGAAGGGAACTCATTCTTATTGCACTCAGAAGTCAAATTATTCTTCTGGGTCCAGAAGAATAATTTCTGCTATATAGTTATGGATAGGTTTTAGGTTTTCCACTGTTGATGAATTTGCTCCAATTATTGCACTTTGCAGACGATTCGACCGATGACTAAACTTTCATTCGCAGCGCCTGCAGTTCTATAGTCTTGTTGATTTTATTGAAATCTATAGATCTGGCCGACGAAAGTTGTAAAATATGTGACATGCCGACGCCGGCGATTGTGGTAGGTTATTGAAGAGACGTAGTGCACGCTTTATGGTTTACTTGCGTTATCTTTGGATAGTTTAACTTTTTTACTAGGTTACATTTTAATATACAACATGTTACAAAAATACCCTAATGCCGAATATGGTATATAGGGACCGTCAAACTGATCAACTTTTACTATGGGACCAACTCTGAAATCTCGAAAAAATATCAAAATGTATGAAACAGCTGATTTTGTTTCGCGATTTGAGAATATAAAAATATAGTAAAAGTTGTTCAGTTTGATGGTCCCTATATACCGTATTCGGCATAAGGGGATTTTTTGTAACATGTTGTATATATCACACCCACGTTAAATTAGCTTGTTATTTCGTTATTAAATTCACAGTCGGGCTATTACTCCTTCTATTGGCCTACATTATTTTATACTAGTGTTAGCAATGGTGGGCGAGTAAGTGAACAACCGACACGATCTATTTACATTTTGCTTGTACGTCAGATAGTCTGAATATTGTCGTCAGTCGCGCTATCGTTTTACATTAATAATTTATTCTTAAAGAAGCAGCTGAGCTTTATATTAAGCTATCTGAGTTGAGTTGTAGAACGTCACGAGTCGCGAGGCGGATGACCGCGTTTAGGGTGTCGAATCGTTCACCTACACTACACCACGCACTTCGATCGGTGCGGTGGGCGTAAAGGTTGCCAGTTACGTCACCCACTTAAATTCTTAATTTCTCAAATACTTTAGTACTTAAATGCTGAAAGTGCTAGCTCATTAAAATAAAACATTTACGGTTGCTATTGGACGATCAATCTTATTTTAACGATGAAAAGACCGTGTTAATTGATTTGTTCAGCCCATAAATTGCTTATGGTAACGACACTTTACATTTCAAAGAAAACAAAAAAATCCAAGCGTATCATATCTTACTACAAAAAAAAACTTTGACCCAAATTCGCCATACGTTTAGCTAGAAGAAGGTAAGTAATATTTCCTAGATATCTTCAAGGTAAAACGTGAAGCACAGTGAATGCCTCGGAGTGAGCGGAGGCCGTTTCATTCAAACGTTTCAATAAACGATACAATACACAAATCTCCGACACGATGTCGTGTTGCCACATGCAGAATGATGCGCGTGGGCAGCGATCGGTGCCTCCGTACCAACCAACTGATACAATATACATAAGTGTTTAATATTTCCGTTCTTTTAGTTTTATTACTGGCTAACCTCGATGTAAAAGTTCCTCAAAATTGATGTTTTCAACGTTAAAAACTTGGTTCTTTTTTTGGTTGAAATTGAAATTAGTTCAAACGTTTATAAAGTCTTCAAATAGGAAATGGGAAAGCGTACCGTACATTTTGATGAGATTATACATTTACATCTTCACTTTCTGAAAATTACAGATTATACATCTTTTTGAAATTCTGCGAACACATTATATTAAGAGAAGGTTATAATAATATCATTTTATTTGCAATGCAATGTGGCGTAGTATACTTAGTACATACTCGTATAAGGTCAATTAGGTATTCCGTGGTATGTTTGCGTTTCCCAGAGTTATTATTGATGTTAGCGACACAGTGCGTATTATCTTCGCTGATGTCCAGGAATCCATCTAGGAACTTGCGAATTTGCAAAGTATTATCGCACCGGCACATGCTCACTTGCTGTGAACATCTCAAACGAACCGTTGTTGACGACCAACAAAGCAAACCGGAATGGCTAGAATACGTAATTTTACTTAATTGGAGCTTATGTGAGCATATTATGCATCACATCACATGAATATTATAATACGTAACCAAGGAGTCTACTTTCTCAAGGGGTCAATGAAAATTAATTTCCTTGCTTGATTTCGGAACTTAACATTTTTATATTATTTAGAAAGAAATCTTGTTCAATTTTATGATACGTAAAAGAAATAGTAACTAATGCAGTGCATATATGGGCTGGTAAAGAGTTTTGTGTGAATGAGTGGCATGCCTAATCAGTTTACTACACGTATTTAGAGGATTCGTCTGTATGTCTCGCATCTATTTGCATGATAATGACGTCGCCGGGCGCTAATCCGTCACTAAAATGGCACGTCGTGTCGTGTCGTGCCCATAACACTGCAGTCATTAGCTCAATAATCAGTTCCACAACAATGACTTGTTACCGCGACATTCATCTGTCTTATTTGAATGAATATGCCGTTAGAATAAAATGGAATCATAGTATTGGCACATGAGTAAATAAACGGAACGGAGTCCAAACTCTCTGACAACGTGCAAAACGTAGACACCTGGTACATATGTAGACACCTGTTGCAGGATAATTCATCAACGCCCGAGCGGCCATGTCTCATAGATATATTTTTCCTAGATAGATTTTTCCGGCCTGATGTATAGAATACGTTACACCACGACGGAAGCTAATCTAACTAGCTTTAAAAGCTTACACCAAGTTAAATTAGGTTTCTCGCCTACCAGTGTGATTCTTCGATACAGGGGCCCTACCGGCTAACTTTTCGAACTTCGGCGGGTCTGCCGAGCTTCAACTTAAAACAGATAAATCGAAGTAAGGAGTTTCGTATTGTACTATTCGCCGAAGTTATTTAGAAGATATCGATGTTCGTGTGACATCATGAATTGGGGTTCGCCATTTTGGCCCGATTGGGGCTCGATTTATCTGTTTTAATTTGAAGCCTGGCAGGCTTTCCGAAGTTTGATGCGTTAGCCGGTACGGCCCCTGGTGTGAAATACTAGCCTCGCTCGTGTTACTTGGACATAAGCAAATGTCTTAGCTTCGATATTTACCTAATACAGTAACCTTAACCTTGAGGACTAGTGCCAACCAATATTTTTTTTTTGTCAGGTTCGATATAGTCAGAAAATTAGGACAAGGCACGTACGGAAAGGTGCAGCTCGGCATAAACAAGAAGACGGGCCAGGAGGTGGCCATCAAAACAATAAAAAAATGCAAGATCGAGTCGGAGGCGGATCTCGTGCGCATCAGGCGAGAGGTGCAGATCATGTCCTCCGTGCGGCATCCTAATATTGTACATATTTATGAAGGTTGGTATTCGAATTGTCAGAATCTCCTTTTTATATTATAGGTCCAGAGCAGATTGGAAGGATGGCGGCAAAGACTAGAGAGTGTTGGGCTGAAAATAAGCAGAAAAAAAACAGAGTACATGTTTTGTGATTTCGGCGGTCTCTCTGGTCTTATGCCTATAACTCTAGCCGGGATGCCTTTACCAGTCTGCTCCAGTTTTCGGTATCTTGGATCTTTCGTGCAAGGAGATGGGGAGATTGACCGCGACATTATAAATCGGATCAGCGCAGGATGGATGAAATGGCGACAGGTTACGGGAGTTACATGTGACCCGCGGATGCCTCTTAAGTTAAAAGGCAAAATTTATAGATCAGAATGTTGGGCTATGAAGAAGATGGATGAAAGAAAATTACATGTAGCAGAGATGAAAATGCTGAGGTGGATGTGTGGTGTGACGCGAATGGATAAAACTAGGAATGACTATGTGAGAGGAAGTTTGAAAGTAGCACCAGTGATAGAAAAGTTGAAAGGGAATCGTCTGGCTTGGTATGGGCATGTTATGAGAAGGGATGAAAGGCATGTTACTAGAAGAGTAATGAATATGGATGTTGAGGGTTGGAAAGTAAGAGGAAGACCGCAAAAAAGATGGATGGATTGTGTGAGGAATGATATGAATGTAAAGGGAGTGGATGAGGAGATGACGAGTGACAGAAAGGAATGGAAGAGAATGACACACTGCACCGACTCCAAATAAATTGGGATAAGGGTAGGGGGATGATGATTGAAACCTTAAAAAGTAACAACTTTAATAATCACTGCATGGCCATCAGAACAGCAGGGTAAACAAAAATCTTCTGCCGTAAGCCTTATATGTATTTGTTGTGATATGCATGGCCATACAATATCATACAAAAACAGCGTCTAGTTTGCAATGATCATGAAATAATACGTACGTCTCAAACACGTGACTAGTCTAGGCTAGGCTGTCCAAAATATATCTTTAGAGTACCGACAGATTGCCTTGTGCCTAGCTTTTTATATTGAATAATGAAAGAAAACGATTGGCCTTCACCTTGTCTCATTTTATGAATACGTAACCAGAGCAAGGTTAACTTTCATATTTAATTGATACTTATGCTTAACCCTACAACGCCTGTAAAATGAAACAATAGGTATTCCATTGTTATTCGGCCGCATGCGTCCGCTCGGGCGTTGATGAATTATTTTTAAAATGATTTTTATTTCTGTTTTAGTATTTGAAAACAGTGAAAAAATGATACTCGTTATGGAGTACTGTTCTGGTGGCGAATTATACGATTATCTTAGTCAAAAAAAAGTATTACAAGAAGATGAGGCTAGAAGGTCAGTAAACTATTTTATGTATTTTACATTCTATATTATAAGATTATCCCGTTGTTTTAGATACATAACAAATTATATATTCTATTTTCAGGTTATTTCGGCAGATAGCGACTGCTGTATATTACTGCCATATTCATAAAATTTGCCATAGGGATCTGAAACTAGAGAATGTATTACTTGATCACACGGGTAGTGCTAAGGTTGGTGATTGATTTTTGTCTACTTTTTTGGTTATGATTAAAGTCTCTGCTCTATATTTTCCACAATTATTGGTTATTATTGTGGTAGAAATTAAACATCAGTTAAAGTGCGTCATTGCGTATTACCCAGGACGGACGGGGATCTATCTGGTAGACTGATACTATATAGCTCATAACTATAATTTGAATCTAACTACGTTTGAGATTCTGACAAACATGACAAACTATTTTAGAAACTTTTATTGGACGATATGCATCTCGTTCCATCTGAATAGGTCCAGTATAGTCTGGGATAATACGCATACCAGGAAACGTGCCAAAAAACTCAACGGTCCGAATACTAGTACTACAAGATAAATACGAAAGCTCATATAATTTATAAAGATAATTATAAAGATAAATCTTTTTCTTAGATTTTATTTCGAATTTGAGAAAGAAAGAGAGGCAGATTATTTTCCTTATGTTTCATTCAGATATACACAATAATAATAACTTATAAGTTACTCTTCAACAGGAAAAATAGAAAATTGATTTTTTATATTCTTGCTGCCATAAAGGCGCATACTGCGCCGCAATTTTTGAACCTATTGACTCGACTCAAAGCAATCCATAATAATAAAGACATTATTGATTTGTATTGTTTACTCCTCGTATTTGGCTAATATCGTCATCGTCATTATAGAGTTTCTGAAGTTCTTATGTATTTTCCTCTACATGAATATTTTATCTGAAACGGATTGTACAGTACAAATAAATGTGCTAACAGCAAGATGTTTCACCAACATGTATTTTATTACAGATTGCAGATTTTGGTCTATCAAACGTATTCAAAGAGACGTCGTTATTATCTACGTTTTGCGGGTCACCCCTATACGCGTCTCCTGAAATCGTCAAAGGCACGCCCTACATCGGACCCGAGGTAATTTTCATTTTAATTAAGGTTTAAGTTTGATTTCTCAGTATAAATGTCTATGTACACATACAAACGAAGAGTCAAAGTAACCATAGTTTTTCTTTGTAAAGTCAAAGTAAAAGAAACAGAAATGGATTAGTTACCTTGAAATTCGTTGTGGTTTTTACCAAACCTAGTGCTCGTAGTTGTTTAGTTGTTTTCACAGGCCCGGCCGGAAGGCCAAGGAGAGGATTGTACCATAGAATAGAGAGACTACAGAAGTCATGCTACTATCGTATATATTAAATACCTACATACTTACACTAAAAGATTATGTTGTTTAATCGATTGCCATGAGTTAAACCGATAGGACGAAAATTAAAATCATTGTTACAAAATTAAAACACATTACATTTCTTATAATTTTTATTATAAATTAGAGAAATACTTCCGACGATTAAATCACGATTGTTATATTTCAACGTTTAATAGATTCTCAATCTCTTATACAGTTCAAATCACATAGTGTGTGCGTTGCTCGAACGTGCGTAGTACCTACTAAGCTTAACTTCTGTCCTCTTTTTTGTATTTGATCGATACGCGGCGGTCTTCCGACCGGGCCTGTGGATGTGGAGGGCCCATTAGGCGCAGATTTATTTTACTTAAAATATTGTATAATATCCTTTTAACAATGTTTATTTGTGTGTTCAGGTAGACTGTTGGTCGCTGGGCGTGCTATTATACACGTTGGTGTACGGCGCCATGCCCTTTGACGGATCCAACTTCAAGCGGCTCGTGCGCCAGATCAGCAACGGCGACTACTACGAGCCCAAGAGCCCTTCATGTGAGTCATTGCAAGTGCGTCGCCGCATACGGCCCACAAAACCGCAGTTAAATAAAGCTAAAACAGTAACGCAACTATTATTCGGTGACGGGTAACTTTGTTCCCACTTGACAGAAAAAAACCGGACAAGTGCGAGTCGGGCTCGCCCACCGAGGGTTCCGTACGAATTTGTCGATACTTAAATAAAGACTATATTTTTTATGATTTAATTATAAACGTATAGTTTTCAGATTTTTCTCTGTACTTGCAGTATAAGACTACATTACAACGGAAAGTACTCTATAAATTTTGATTCCTTTGAGAGTATCGAAATATGCGGTTTTTTGGAATTATCGGCCGTTTTTTTTTAACGTTAACTTAGAAGTTTGATTTTTTCACACCTTCAAGGGACTGTAGATCTGAGTATATGGGTTTAATTTCAGCTCGATACCTCCACGCGTTCGCGCGTGATAAAGGGTCTAGAACTAGAAAGACAGACGGTCAGACAGAAAGATAGACAAGAAAGTGATCCTATAAGGGTTCCGTTTTTCCTTTTGAGGTACGGTACCCTAAAAAGTCCCATTAGTTCTACGGTAGAACCACAAAGTGGAAATAAAAAACGCTCCTATTCGCGTCGATGTGTATGTAAACTGCAGTTCGTCGCTCAGAGGTTCGGCAAATTTGTGTTGAGGCTAGTAAGAGTAGATGATTAATGTTATAGTAAAAGATTTCCATGTTCTCGTCATCGTTCATCGATCAGTCATCTGTTCTGACGGTACCGAGTGGGTTCGATCCCCGGCTAGCTCATTGTAGAAAAACTTACTTATAAATTGTTTCGGATTTGGATGTTTGTGAACAGTCGTTCATTCCGATCTTCAAAATACAAAATCTTTAGCTACTTACTTTGGAATCAGAGTAAAGTGATATTGTCTAAAATTTGTCCGGTCGATTGAGCTTCGACTGATGGTTAAGTTCGTAAGTACGCCAAATTTCGGAACAAAACAGATATCATTTTTGATAAGATTATGTATATAATCATATTAATCATAAATAATCAAAACACAGCAGAGCATAAGTACAGCAACAAACTGACAGCTCAAAAATGTCTGGTAAAAACCTAGTAAACTATTGTGTACGTAAACACTAAGTACGTTCGATTATATTAAAACCATTTACAACAAATATCACAATGAAAGACAAACGTGTATTGTGTAGATTGAATATGAATGAATCTGTAAACAATGTTGAATGCAATGTTTACGGTGCGGTTCACTGAACAGCAATTAATAGTAGTCATGTTAAGTTGTAGGATACGTAAATATAAACAGCTAGTAGATTAGTGCCCTGCAAAAACAAAGATCGCGGGTTCGAAAAACCGCCAATGAGATGTTTATTTCAAAAAGGATATTTCATAGTGTTTACTTGTTGTTTAAATGATACTTCCGATAGGTACTCTCTATTACTTACAATATCTATCAGAGATTATTTAGACAGAGGTTGTGAATCAAGAGAAGCTTCTTCAGAAAACTATTTATATCATTTTACATAATTTGTTTGCTATAATTTTTAAGAAATGATAAGTTAAACTCATTTCTTTACAGCTGCGTCTCCTCTCATCCGAGATATGCTCACAGTAGACCCAGTAAAACGAGCTGATATCGCTTACATATGCGATCATTCGTAAGTATAATAATGTCTCATTCAAATAAATCCAATAATTTTTTTACTCTTCAGGCATTAAAGTTGAATCATGGATGGTTTTATCATATTCATTTACATTTATCATATAATTGAAAGTGGTTTCCAGTCAATTTTGTAAATTATAAATACATAATGTCTCGTGTGTCCATCAAACGATTACGTATAGGTATTTTATTCGATTAATGCTTCAAAATTGAAGCTCTCATATTTTACTGAATGGGAATGTATGTGGTGTAAGGTGGGTGAACATCGGATGCGACACGTCGTGCCTGGAGGAGGCGGAGATATTAGCGGCGGAGACCCCGGTGCGGCTGGACCTGCTGCTGTCGCTGGCGCCCGCCGCGCCCGCCAACTCCACCTCGCTGGTCGTGCCCAACCCCGCCGCCGACGCACAACAGGTAGATATTAGCGGCGGAGACCCCGGTGCGGCTGGACCTGCTGCTGTCGCTGGCGCCCGCCGCGCCCGCCAACTCCACCTCGCTGGTCGTGCCCAACCCCGCCGCCGACGCACAACAGGTAGATATTAGCGGCGGAGACCCCGGTGCGGCTGGACCTGCTGCTGTCGCTGGCGCCCGCCGCGCCCGCCAACTCCACCTCGCTGGTCGTGCCCAACCCCGCCGCCGACGCACAACAGGTAGATATTAGCGGCGGAGACCCCGGTGCGGCTGGACCTGCTGCTGTCGCTGGCGCCCGCCGCGCCCGCCAACTCCACCTCGCTGGTCGTGCCCAACCCCGCCGCCGACGCACAACAGGTAGATATTAGCGGCGGAGACCCCGGTGCGGCTGGACCTGCTGCTGTCGCTGGCGCCCGCCGCGCCCGCCAACTCCACCTCGCTGGTCGTGCCCAACCCCGCCGCCGACGCACAACAGGTAGATATTAGCGGCGGAGACCCCGGTGCGGCTGGACCTGCTGCTGTCGCTGGCGCCCGCCGCGCCCGCCAACTCCACCTCGCTGGTCGTGCCCAACCCCGCCGCCGACGCACAACAGGTAGATATTAGCGGCGGAGACCCCGGTGCGGCTGGACCTGCTGCTGTCGCTGGCGCCCGCCGCGCCCGCCAACTCCACCTCGCTGGTCGTGCCCAACCCCGCCGCCGACGCACAACAGGTAGATATTAGCGGCGGAGACCCCGGTGCGGCTGGACCTGCTGCTGTCGCTGGCGCCCGCCGCGCCCGCCAACTCCACCTCGCTGGTGGTGCCCAACCCCGCCGCCGACGCACAACAGGTACAATGCGATTTATCTGACAATGACGGTGGTCCCGTGGTCCTCGGCAACTTCACTCGAGAATGTATGGTGCGCACAGAGTATATTATATCGTATTGTAGACACACGTACCGTAAATCACAAGCGCTCTGAAATTGCCGAGGACCATCGTCATTGTCAGATGAACTGAAATGCAACGCCGCCTCTGTAAATAAATAAAATAGAAAATAAAAAATCCGTTTGTTTAACAGAGACAATATCGTACAATAAACCCGAATTCGAAGATTAAAATATCACAAATTACATTTTACCTGTCAAAACGTAATATAGGTTCGTCATGCTACGCCTGCAGGAGCTTGTCTCGCAGCGATCACAGTGCGTTCCGTTCACGAGGCACTATGGCTTTGGATTATAGTAAAACGTGAAACGTTTACAGTCATAGCTCGCTATTGAGTACTCGGTTTTCGTGGGGACATTAGTACCTCAAAGGATCGAGAGGAGGACGAGCGGTCTCAACTACGTTTAGAATAGTACCCGTCTTCAAAAGATTTGCGTCAACGTAATCTTAATATTCGTGTTTTGTTGTCAGACCGAGCTTGGTACGGAGGAAAGCTGCACAGACCTCACCAATTCAACTTCGATGGCGGTCGAACCAAGTAACTCCGCGGAAAAGAGGATCCTGGAACTAGTCGCAGGTAAGTCTGATCAGCTTAATGATAAAGATTCTTCAACATTCAATCATAAAACTCGCATGTTGCAGAGATGATGCCAATTTCGACTTTATATCTTGTCAGCTTAAATCTACTTTAGCTTAGCACTAGCCATTTCCACGAGCTGCAAAATATTTTTGTACTCGCCTTTAACATTTCTGTTGTGTTTACTTTTTGACACTAGTTACAGTATTTTATTCGTCATGAAATATCTGAAAATGTGTTTGTTTTCACAGAGGGTGGCGAGGACGCGATAAAGCCATCTCCGACTCGCACAATAGTGTCGGCGACAGACAACAAGCGCAAATTGGAGATCGCCATGTCGGCCAGCGGGCTGCAGAGGAAAAAGGAACGTGTGGCCAGGTATATAAGGCTTATGATTGAACGTGTTTTCTTCACGCGGTAATGTATTGTCCACGAGTAATCAAGAAGACAATAGTTTCGAGGAGTAATTATTGATGTTCACTTTGTAAATGTAGTGCTAATCGTTTAACTATATTTTTAACAAAACTTACATTAAAAAGTTCAATGTCAGACGTAACATAAATTACATTATTTCCCCGATAAAAAACAATTTAAATAGCATTGTGAACCTTTTATTATTGTTAAAGTTGCGCAAACATCGCTCCACAAGAGCCGTTGCCTGAGGAACTTCAGGCCGAGGCGGCTTCCGACGAACCACTGCCTGAAGAAACGGTGAGTATACTTAAAGCAAGAGTGATTCCTATAGTCTGTTGATCCTTACTTAAACTTGGTAAACAATCTTCACCCAACTCTTTATTTAAATATTTATCTTTAAAATACAACAAATGGTTTTCCACACATAGAATACGAAAGGAGTTTATAATTATGAATGACAATTATTATTATTATTATTTAAGTTTAAAAGGCGTATGACAACTCTCAAAAACTGTTTACTAAATAAAACAAGTAAAGATAAACAGACTATTATATCCTTATGTCTTGTTTATCACCTAAAATATGGTCAAACCTGTTTATTTTGATAAGTTACAGCTGGAATCACTTTAAGGCGCTCCGCAGTCAAACAAATAGAAGCAACTTTAAAAACAGTGACAAAAAATCCTACTGCCGCAAATTCAAATTTTTTTTTTGCGTTAAATGTAAAATTAACTGTCTGTATACATTTCAGCCCGTCCAGCCAACGCTGAAATCTTCGGCCACGATCACTTTAGTAGCGCCCGCTCCGATAGAGTTGACCAAAGACTTAACCAAGGAGATAATCAAAGAGCCGGCCAAAGAAGAAGAGGCAAAGGAGAAGCAGAAGCCGCGCGTTGCCCTCAAGAAGAAGACCACCTCGCCCGCCAAGCTCAAGGAGAAAGGATCGCCCGAGAAGCAGGAAGAGGCTAAGGTCAGTAGAGCCGAGAAGTAATGATCTTGCGCTTCATTGCGTAACAAAATATTGTAGCCAAATACCTCGCCGAAGTTGACTGCTAGAATTCTTGTTTGCCATCTGTAACGTTAAAATACTCCATCTTGTCCATCTTACCTAAGTCTGATGCCATAACAACAATTTTGTAATTGTTGTGTTCCGGCAGTTAAAGGTAAGATAGCCAGTTCCTCAGTGGTGAGGATTCCGGGTGTAGTGCGCTTACACTTTCGCCTTATCATCACTTAACATCAGGTGCGGTGAAGGCCAATTACTATCCCGTTATGGATAAAATAATATCTTTGACCAACATTTGACGTTAAATTTTGATTTCTAAGGTGGAAGAGCCCAAACCGAGTGCCGTGTCTTCAGCCGCCGACAAACTGACGTCTCTGTCGCTGACTCAGGCCGCGCCCGTTAACCAGGCGGCGACTAAACCGAAGAAACTTTCTCTACCAGGTACATCTATTCATCAAAAATCATTATAATGGGTCACTCAAGTATTAATGAACAGGGGCCGTACCGGCTAACGCATGGAACTTTGGAAAGTCTGCCGGGCTTCAAATTAAAACAGATAAATCGAGCCCCAATCGGGCCAAAATGGCGAACTCCAATTCATGATGTCACACGAACATCGATCGATTTTCTTCGATCTTCTAAATAACTTCGGCGAATAGTACAATACGAAACTCCTTTACTTCGATTTATCTGTTTTAAGTTGAAGCTCGGCAGATCCGCCGAAGTTCGAAAAGTTAGCCGGTGGGGCCCAGGTTCTGTAGACACAGACATTTCTAAGTTAGGATATGCGCAACTTAAAAAACCAACTTTTTTTTGTAGGCGGAAACGTCGGCAACTTCAAAGATCAGTTTGAGAGGCGTGCGTCTTTAACGTCGGGTCAAGAAACTAAGCGACCGGCGGCTAAGCCAGGTATGCATTCCTTTATGATAACGTAGTTTTTTTAAGTTATTGATGGATTACAATAAAATGCTATCACTCAACTTCCAAAGTTAAACTCATATTTTGCAAAGAGGTAAATATTATTAAGCAAGTTATATAAATTTCATCAGAATGAAGAATTTACATAGTCTGAAAAATAAAGCTACGAAGAACGGCAATCAGTTGTAGGAAGAAAACAATGTGATGCAAGAGCCAACGTCAGATGTATTCAGATAATTGCATCTTCACATAATTAACGTATAGAGTTTATATTATTCATTCGATAATTCTAGTATATTATTTATCAAAATATTAATATCTGTCGCCATTTGTCGTCAGGTGTAGAACCAGTGAAGCCTCGTACCGGTTTCTCGGCGTCCAAGATCGCGAAGCCCAAGGCGCAGAGCGAAGACAGAGAACTCACGCCCAAGCCCGACGCCGGCAGCGTGCGACTGCAGCAGATCGGCATCGAACCTGCACCGGTCAATATTCCTCTATTACTGTCGTTACTATCTATTAATATCAGGGCCGGATATTTTATGGAAATAAATATTAGTGACAAAAAAAAATAATAAGAATCTAAAAAAATACAGCTTTTGAACCTCTGTGCACTTTTCGGGTGAACCAGCTTTCAAAACATTTTAAAAGGCATTTTGCAGAGTGTCGATCTCTCCTAACTGAACACTTCGACGGCTTTTCTACGGTGTTGAATTTCATCTTCGAAGCACTAACAGGCCAGTGCCACTCCACACTTTAGGTATAAAGCTATAAGTAGGCTGCGGGCTCGCGCGGTCGCCGGCCGGGCCGGTGCAGGGGGCGACCACGTTATAATCAATACTCACTCACGCGCGACCCGCCAAGCGTATAGTCGCATGCGTCGTACGTTTGTCGCTTAAGATATTTAACAGAAATGTTCCAATATCTTTGTACGCTTTTCATATACCATAATCGCTTTTCTTTTATGATATGCTACGCAGTTCATTTGCAACGAGACAACCCTAACGTCGTTAGAAAAGATGAGAGTACGCGATAGAAAGAGAAGCAACTTCTAAGTAAATATAACTGAGGAAGGGAGCGCTGTGTGTCCTGAATTGTGCTCTATTGTATCGGAGCAAGAGTAGCTATTTATTTAAATTACTTGCGGAGGGTCCCTTCTGTACTTGTACTATTAGATATTCTGTGGCACTGAGCTAAATCGGGGCTGTACAAGTTTTAAGTTCAGATCAGAATATGCATGTGTATTTTTAGCTGTTTTTTATTACGAATAAATTGAAGAGGAATAATGTAAAGTATTAATGTTTGTATTGTCTATGTCAGACTCCGGTGGAGGAACCCAACCGTGGCGGCGTCAAGAAGACTGAGAGCGAGCCCACGCACGCCTCCGCGCCCGTCGACCCCTCCGTTCTGCTGCAGGACGCCAGGCGGTATGTAATGTGGACCTTAATGCAACGTGACTAGGGCCAATATTGTATGCAGCTGTTGAAGACCCCGCACGTCGACCCATCCGTGCTACTGCAGGACGCTATGGGGCAGTGGCGTAGGGTCCCATGCATCGGAATTAGCGCGCGCCGCTAATTGTTTAGTTACATTGCTGAAATATTAAGCTAATCTTTCAGAGAGTGGGTGTCTGTTTACAGAGACGCGGGGCGTCGGACGTTTATTTCCGCGTTACGCACATTGCAATCGATACACAGGCGTATATTACTATATTTTGTATTATTTTTGTAGAAGTCTTCAAAACTCAATGGCGAAACTGGCTGAAGAGAAAGCTGGCGAAGAGAACCGCAGGCGCGCGGCCCGCGATATCATCACCACTGCCATACGTACAGGTGGGACTATTTTATTAGGTTTTAGAGTTTTATTGATTGTTCATTCAATCCTTACTAATATTATAATCAAGTAGTAAGTTAGTTTGTTTGTTACGCCTTCACGTCTTAACTACACAACCGATCATCATGAAATATTGCATACACGTTGTCAGGGGTACAAAAAAGGACCAGGGATAAAAATAGAACCGTTCCCGAGAGATAACAGTGTTCACGCAGACGAAGTTGTGGGCAGCCGTTAGTTATGAGTATAAAGGACTAAAAACAATTTATTCTTTTATGGATTTCAGTAAAAATATGAAGGTTTTGTTAAACTAGTCTAACCTAAAGTGATTAGTTATGGGAAAATAACTAACACCCGTATTCAAGAACAATACTCAAAGGACCCTCGCCTATGCGAGCGCACTGCTATGAAATAGAGCTCTGTGCACTCTGTATGCACTGACAGGATAACGTTCTATAATGAAACTTACCCTTTTATGTCGACCAGGCAAGCCGCCAGTGCCGTACGGGCGGTCGTCGTCCGCCGGCGTCACGGCGCTGGCGTCGCCGCCCTCGCCCGCCACCGCCACCGCCACCGCCACCGCGCCCGTCAGCGCAGCTTCCAGGGTGTTCCGTACGGAGGCTCAACACCGCGTCGAAGATCACAGGAACAGGTATACGATGAGCCGTAAAATACAGATCATTGGGTATTAACACTAGCGACGTAATCGTATTGTGCGTTAAATGTGAATACATTAAATTAATCTTTGCAGCATTACATTACGTAGTAATTAGCTATCGTGACGCCTGTAGCACACCGCCGGGAAACAATACCAGCGAAATAGCAGTAGCTCCGCCATGACTTATCCATTGTACGACAAGCGAGTCATGACGGAACTACTGCGGTTTCGCTGGTATTTTTTCGCGGCGGAGGTGTGCTACCGTGAATGTCAAAAAAGTTACCCCATCGATCGGTTTGCAAGCCCTAACCGCAATACTTACGAGAAGAACCGGAAAGAACTGGCAAGGGCTGCCTTTCTCTCTGATTCGTCGTCGTTGCCGTTGCTCGACTTTAACCATCGTATATTGAACAGGGGCGTGTCAGTGGAGCGCATCATCCCCATCCAGGTGGCGGCGTCCCCGCCGGCCTCCCCGCCCGCCCATGCGCCCGCGCCCGCCCTCGCGCCCGCGCCCGCGCCCGCGCCCGCCCCCGCGCACGCACCGCTATCGCCGCCCGCCGCCACAACGCCGCCCGCGGCCGCGCCTACTCAACCCACACTCGCCAAGCCCGCCAGAACTAGTCAAACCCCGCTCAGGTAACAGTGAATCGACTGTGATGCTGCGACCACATTATCGTGCTATCGCGAAGACGAGTTATACAATTAGAAACTATGAAAATAAACTACCTTGACTTGGTCTCTAATCTTACGCGTCTTCGCGATAACGTGGCCACAGCATAGTCACAGGAACGTCTTCAATCTTCATCAGCCAGTTTTTAATATTAAGATTAATAACTGATTGGTGGGTCATTCATAATATTCATATCATAATCATATCCAACCATACGTACCGATGACGTCTGTGCAGATGCAGCCGGGATCGACCACTTCAAGATAATAAAGTTTTAGTCACCTTTCCGATAACCGACCCTAGCAAAAACTGCTTTGATTCTGATAAAAAAAAATGTTTTACCTGACTCTCATTTCCACAACCATCAAATATAAAAATTGAATTTAGTAACATTTGAATGTTGAAACTTTATAAGCGTTATGATACGATTTATTTCCAAGTCTTATCACAACATTTTCCTAATGCCGATTTCCAAGTCTCATCACAACATTTTCCTAAAGCCGAGGGTGACAATTTCTGAGAAAGAAGTAAATCGTAACTCGTGTATATTCTAGACGCCTGGTATCAAATGAGTCGACCGCGAGCGAGGCGTGTTCTTCACCGGGCGAGCCGATCAAGAAGTCCGCGCGCGAGTTCATAATCCCCATCGCGGTGGAGGGCAAGGGCTACGTGACGCCGCGACAGCGCAGCCTCGAGCCTGAGGCCGCCTCTACGAGGATACAGCGGACGCCCAAGCCGCGCCGCATCAGGTAATGTACAATCGCAGAATTTGCCGCTCTACAACTAGGCAAAAAATGCTTTGAACAGTTTTCTATTGCAATTTTTTATGTGCTCACTACGCGGGTTATGCCAAATAGAAGCCACCGCAAGACACGCGTTTGTACGGGCGTTGATGGTTCACCACGCATGACCGCGACAGTGATATGCGTAAACACGATTAGTCTCTATTTTGATTTGAATAGGTTTTTACTACGTCGTTTGCGGAAGTAGTTTTAGCCTTTTGGCAAAGCGCCGCCCTCCGCGACTTACTTCGCTCTTCCCAAAGCAGTAAGCTGCTTTGGGAATTGGCATTTGGGACCACTGCGGGAAAGTAATATTAACACATTAGTAATTCTACAGTTTATACATTCAAGGCTACAAATAGATATTAACTCATTTCAGAAATGACAGTGAGCTAACTGCCGCGTCTGCTTTGCATGACCAACATACTCCTGAACTAAGCAATTTTTGTACCAATGTACCCAATGTACCCCATGTTGTTCAATGTCACCCAGTCATAATCATTTCTGAATAAAATTATCTTTGTACTAGCACTTCGTTCTCTGGTACTGGTACAATTCACACATTTCTATTAGTACACTTAGCTCACTATAAAACATGGGAACTTTCTTTAACTTCTATATTACTTATATTTTAATTTCTTACAGCAGTCTTGTTAGCGGAGGCGAATCAGAAGAAGAAGACGATATGCACATGCACAGACTGCGGTAAGCATTACAAATTTAACCATGTACTTCCAATAAATAAAAGGGCCGACTTACTTTTGTAGCTCAGCGACGACTTGGCCTGAGAGACATCCCATTTCTTCGTATTTTGAGTGATTTCTTGCCACTTGGCCGCTTGAATCTGTAAAAGTCTGAATTCGACAATATTTTTGCTTTTTTGTTCGACTTCATCTGCACGGAATCTCCTTTCTCATGGGAATTCCAGAAAAATAGTAAGTAGCTTTATGTCCTACTCCAAGGTTCAACCTATCTCCATTTAATTAAGCGGTTTAGGCATGTAAACGACACAATTATCTTTCGCATTTATAATACCTATCCACCCATTTGTGTAATTAACTGACATAAATGCATTATTTAAGATCATCTCGAGCGGCGCGCGCAGAGTCTGTGAGCTCGGGCGAGGAGGACGAAGAGGACGAAGGCTTCCACCTGCTCACTGCTGAGAACCTGTTTTCCACGCTGCTGCACCGGGTATGTGACTTACTGTTGTAATTTATTTATGAACTCTTACAAGCCAAGGGTTATATAAAACTTACTTATCTCCAGTCGATTTTCATCTTTAACGTCTTGGAAGTAAAGTTTGATATGTGGTAACCCAAGGTACTGCTGACTGCTATTTATGCTTCAAAGTTTCTAGTGCCTTATTGTTATTTTTTTAATAGGGATACACATCAACTGTAGGTCAATAATACAGAGTTAATTATCAAAAGCGACCCGTTTACCCTTACCTTATTTGTAATCGATGTTGCACAAAAAATATCCTACACGCAAACACAATAAGGTCGGTTTTCCCGTGCGCAGGTGCGCGCGCTGACCAACCGGCTGAACGGCGAAGAAGGCCCGGGCTTCCCGCAGCACCCGCACTCGCTGTTCAACAACCTGCAGACGCCCTTCTTCAACAGGTCGCCGCACTATCCCCACGCCAGCGTGTGGCTTCTTAATACACCACCATGGACTGAGAAACGATTAATTGAACTTAACCTTTGAAAAAATTACAGCCTAGTCCGCAACATTTATAACAGTTAGGAAAAGACCTGCTTAATGTCCGGTTTACAATGCGATTAATTAAACAATGTACAACTAAAGTGCTTGCTTCAGAGCGCTTGCGGTACAAAACGAGACGTATTCTAATCTGTAAAATGTACTCTTTGCGATACATTCTCGAGTGAAGTTGCAGCGGATCACACAGTGATACAATAGACAGCTATTGCCAATTTAATCACATTGTACACGAGGCTATTTTTTGAAGCCAGGATAGCAAGTTAGTACTGTCCTGGCTTGCTGTCAAGCTAGAAATTAAGCTAGTTCTGTTTACACTAAGCCAGAGTTACTAGCTTGCTAGCTTACTAACACTGGCTTGCTGTCCTGGCTTCAAAAACTAGTTTCGTGTAATCCGGGCTTAAGGTTACATATTCTTATTGTCAACTTAGTCCATGGTTCACATCATGCTCATTTTTCCTTTTTTTTCTATACACCATTTATTGTTTAATTTAAAACTGATCACCAGTTGTAAAATTTTCACTGTCAACTTTATAATTGGTTTAATTGAAGCATGTAATTTTCAATTTTTACCCATATTTCATCCGACTAAAATATTAATATGTTAATTTTATGCATGCAGCCCCCACTTACCAAGGAGACACCTGTTGTGAGTATACTTTTATTTACTTGTTATTTTTTGTCCTTAATATAAGTTTACTAAAATTAGATTATTTCACACTCAAACGGACATAACTTGTCATAAATGTGTTTTTGTTATACATGCAGCCACCATAAATATGTGGAAAACAAAAGAAGTATCTCGGAATCGTAAGTTCAGACCCTTGAAACAAAGTAACATTCGTATAAACAATTATGAATATCGCAGTTTCAAAAAAGTTGTATAATGTCGTAGGATAATCGAATAAACAAATTGCCAAAATCCTAGGTCCATTTTCGCAAACGTCCGAGAAATTTTTAGGACCATTATAAAAATCCTTGTATGTTTCGCACATTGGAAACTTGAATGCTGATTGGATAATCTAAGAGTTGATTTATAACATCTTCAGTCTGATTGGTCAGTATATTACTCTTAAAAATAAGATTGAAAAGGTCATAATCATATGCAGTCATTCGCGTTTTACTTAAGATACGCTGGATTTTTGTAATAATCCTAAACATTACTTGGACTTATAAATCTGTTTTAGGTTCTAATTATTCTGTCCTTTGCAATCATACTGGGATTATTACAAAAATCGGATTAGTACGAAAATTCTAGGACATATAAAACCTAAGTTTTCGCTAAAGATGTCAAATTCATACAACTTTACTTAGTGAAGTTCTCTATCGCTATTACAAATGTGAATTTGTTTTGGGGCTGGTTAGTCAGTTAACCATTTAAAGATAACCACATATTTCAGCAGTAGTTTGTAGTTAAACTTATTGGGGTGTAATATTCATTGATTTACAAAGCATGTTTCATAATGTTGTACCTACAGTTGTCAGAGTACTTTCCGTTCATCGAATATTCGTCAAAAATTGTTTAAATGACCTATTGCAACGTTTAAAAAATTCACTCGCACACTGAATAATATGGTTTTGACATGTTTCGATAGCTTTGTATAAAAAATCAACTGTGCTCAAAATCAAAATACTTTAAACAGGTTTAATAACTGCACTTATGAACATCGTATTCATTGTGCGAGTGCCCCTACTATTGGAAACAGATAATAAGCACATACCATTCGATTTCAGCCGTGAGGGGTGGGGCGCGCGCGACCTGCACGCGAATTTCGACTCTATGTTCAACAAGCCGCGCCCGCTGCCGCGAGGTGAGTCGCACGCACCGCCGCGCCGCATAGCTTGACGGGAAACGTTGCCACTATCACACGCACCATCGCACCTACACCGCTATATTATGAACTGTAAACTCGCTGGTTACGTGGCTTTGCAATCATTATGAGAATCTCTTTTTTGATTATTCGTCTTTGTTGATATTAAATGGTCGGATCTGTATTATTTATATAAATATTTTAAATAATTTGCACTATCAAAATAAAATTAGAAATCAATCAGCTCAATTCAAAAATAAGTGATTGAACGTTGTATATGATTAATATTCAGATGTACTGGCAAAAAACCCTTCGCCAATGTTAGAAATATTTTTTTTTAAACCATTTTGAATTAAGTGTTTTAAATCAGCCAAACATAAAGCTTTTCCAAATTCACTTTGAGCATGAAAATTTTCATTATATTTGTACATTCGCACTACCACCAGTAGTTAGCGCTCAGGCGGGCTGCCCAGCTATCGGACTCACAACAAAGCTAGCTTGCACTAAAATTAATAACTGTCCACCATTAAACGATCTCAGTCCGCGTCACACTCGAATCGATTACCACGTGTCTGATATTTGCGACGTTTTCCATTCGTACACTCGTGCGTAATATGATGTCGTATATAATTGACTATGCATCCTATTATAGTCCATTATATAACTGTGTGTTTTCCAGATTTCATTAACATCTTTTTTATTAATAATCAATAATGTTTAACCTTTTTTGCATTGTAGTGTTATATTGTATTCAAATTGCATTCTTTGTGCAGGTGTTGACTTTCTCCTACCCGCTAACACTAGCAGGAAAATGTTGCGTTGCTATCGAATATCATAAAGTTTTTTTATTCATCTTGTAGTCAAATGCATGTAATGCGAAAAGGCATTTCATTTATCGCATCGCCCCTGGCAATACAGTAATTTAGTACTATTTATTTTTATGTCAAATTCTCAATATAATTTCAGCAAAATTTAACTTCGAGCTAATATCGTTTACAGACCGACCGTTAATCGATTAGTTTGGAACGTGATCATAGTATATATGTGTAGATAGTGGATGTGGTAGCACTCTATGTATCGTGCGAGTTCTCGCCACTCGCACAAGTGTCCGATAGTAATCATGATACATGCGCTATGAGCTATGACACGCCGCGCTCTCGAGCGAGACAACTTATCTGCAGCCAGACTAGGACAAGCGTGTCGCTCTCGCGGGGAGGGGGAAAGGTCTCGATGGGGAAAACAGGGGAAGTGAATAAGGATGGCGAGGAGCAGCAGCGGTAGTGAGGTTGTGTTGGTGTGGTTGCAGTTGGGTTGCGCGTTACACTGCATGCTCCGACCAAATCTTCACTTCACAGCGGCACCAGCGCCAACCACAAACCCGCCACAAACGCCACACAGGAATAGGTACTAAACTCTATTTATTTCTTCATATTTTATGTGTTTTTTTTGTGTTCCGCACCGTACGTCGCGCCAGTTTACCAGAATAGAGATGCCTTTATACATTTTGTGGTATACTATGCTGATGCGATTAGTCTATTTGGACATTCTGGTAAATAGTAATATCGAAAGCAACATTTTAATGCATATTTTTTGTGTTTTTCGCATACTCAAAGCTTAGTTTGACCTAATTCGATCACTCCTAGCGTAGCTCCTAGATACTAATGACTATTAACAGACAGCATCGACGTTCGCATTACTCGTCGCATTAATGTTAGTAAAACTTCTCTCGAATTCCCCGGCCCCGCAGCGGAGGTCCTCGAGTTTCGAGGCGGGGCCCGGCGGACTCCGTGAACGACGGCCCGGCGCGCACCCCGCAAGATCGAAACGTGTTTTTCGGTTACGTTGCAGGTAGTAGTAAGAGGGGCGGCAAACGGCCGGCCGAGGCGCTCGACCTGTCCGACCTCGACCTGAGCTCGATCCAACTGTCGGAGCGGGAGATGCGCGCGCTGTCGGGGCTCACGCCCGCGCTGTCGCGGCGGCTGCAGCGCCAGTTGCTGGCCAGCCTGCCGCCCGCCGCCGCGCGCACGTTGCGCCGCACGCTGTCGCTGCGGGACCCGCCCCGCGCCGCGCACGACCCCGACCCCGACCCCGACCCCGCCGCCGGGGCCCCTCCTACCGACGACCAGCCGAAAACGACAGAAGATAGCGAGCCACCGACCCCTATCGATAAATCTGAACCGTCGACGCCGCCGCGCCCCGACGTCGAAACTTCTCTTTCACCGCCTAGACTTCGCTCCCCCGAATCTCCCGATGTGGATTCGGTGCGACAATTCTGCACGTTGCCGCGGCTGCGCCGTCGGACAAAGCCGGCCCGAGAGGCGACCCCGCCGCGTGAGGCGTCGCCGCCGCCGGGGCCGGAGCCGGAGCCCGAGCCCGAACGGGAGGCGGCGCCGGTGCGGCTGGCGTCGCTGCCGGCGCCGGCGACGCGGACCACGCCGGATCGGCCGCTGCTCAGCAAGTACTTGAAGCCGGAGCGCGCGTCGTCGCTGGACTCGTCGTATTCGTCCGACGGCAGTCTGTTGTCGGAACCGAGCTACGTGGCGGCGTACGGCGGCGCGGGACTGGGCTCGCGCCGCCACTCGATGCGGATGACGGGTGACCCACCCCGCCGCCGTGTCTCGAGGTTCCTGAGATCGGACTTCTTCGATTCGCCGACAGACGAGAGTCTTTACGCGAAACACCGAAAAGAGAAGGAGCTCGAAACGCAGAAGATATTACGCGAAATTCGAGAGAAAAGAAACAGATCGCTCGAGACTCCTAATGTGCGAAGTCCGACGTCAGATTACGGTGACGTCCCACCGTCGTTCCGGGACGAGGCGACTTACAATAAGAAGTGCCTGTCGCCGGCGTCCCTTTTGACGGCGAAGGAGAGGAGCCGCTCGAACACGCCGTTCTTCCCGATTCTGGATAATATCAAAGAGACCGCGGCGGACGCGGTGCATTCGAGTTCGCCCGACAGGAAGACGGCCGGCCTCGGGGGAGATACGAAAATGATGACGCGCTTCGACGATAGCCTTTCGTCTCGGGAATCTAAATTGATTAGACCAAAAAGTTACCCTGTCAAAAATCAAAATTCGATAGATGAGCCTGCATCGCTGACTTCGAGAGACGGCACCGACAGAGAAAATGACGTTAAAGATAAAAGTTTACAAAAAGAATCCAAACTAATGAGGCCAAAGAGTTACCCTACGAGTAGCCCATCTCCCGAAAAAGTATATATCAATCGTAACAGTCTGAAAAAAGAAGTTGTATCTAGTTCTAAACCGAAAGATGACGAGATAAAGAGTGACGTTGAAGTTAGCTTTAGCATTACGTTACCGAAGAAAACGTCTGAAGCTCCAAATGTAGAAGAATCGAATACTAATAGTGAACCTGTTCAAAGTAAACTTGAATCGAATCCTGATAATGAGAAAACTGTTACTGACAGTCTTGTCCTTAGAAAATACAAAATAGTAAATGAAGAAGCCAAAGCAAATTTGGAATCAAAAAAAGAAAATAGTACTGTTGTTGCCAACGGCATATCAAAGGTGAGCTCAGGTAAAGACGTTGATATTTCTGAAGATAAGAACACCACTACATCGAACAATACTACTAAAAAAGAAGAAGTGAAAACAAAAACGACAGACGTGGACGGTACTGAAAAGAAAGGAACGATTAAAAAGAAAATAATCAAGAAAGTTTCCTCAAAATCAAAGACTGACTTAGGAATCAGCCAAGATACGTCGGATGCTAAAAGTGTTACTGAAAAGAAAAAAGTAACCAAGAAAGTGAAAGAGAAGGTTTCTGAAGATGGAACAAAACCGACTGTCACAAAAAAGAAATCTATGTTGCAATCCATAGGTCATAAGTTAGAAAAATTTACTTCAACGAAATCGAGTTCTCCGGAAAAAGCATCTGAAAACGGTAATGTTGTTACCGAAAGTAATGACTCAGTAAAATTAAAAAGAATGCAAAGAGAACAGTCCGTACCTGTTAGTGCAGAGCCTCCCACCGAATCAAACCTTATTAAGAGGGCAGTCACATTAACCGATGTCGCCGCATTAGACACCCCGAATACCAGCAACACTAAAACGACTGTTTCTAAAGTGTTAGGTCTCTTTAAAAAGTTCGATACAAAAGAAAAGTCATCGAAACCTCTCGTGGAAAAGTCACAAAGTGAAAAGTTAGATACGGAACCAACTAATGAAAAAACTGAAACATCAGAATTGCCTATAGATAGTCTTGATAAAGATAAACCTCGGAGACCAACGTCGTTACTTTTGAATGGGTTAAGTCGTAAAAATAAATACGGTAGGACTAACAGTGACAGCGTGTCGGCACCTCCTACCGAAAATGACGAACGAGCTGTACTTAAAAAAGATAATGAACCTAAGAATTTAAGAAACACTTTAAAACTAGACTTCTCCAAATTGCCAAGAGTTAAAAAAATAGTTCCTACGAATCCTGTGATAGAACCGCAACTGTTAAAACATTCTACAGAAGAAATGGAGACTGAAAGAAAAGATAACGCGGAAAAGAACGTTAGCATACCACAAAGCGGTAGTATAATGGAAAACAACGAAACAGTATCTCGAAGTCGATCGAGAAGTAGATCGACTATATCTAATTCCGAATTAAAGTCTGATTTCAGCGCAGATGATAAAAGCGTTGACAAGCATTCTCTGTCGCCAAGCGAACCTACTGTTAACTATGCTCGACGGGGCCGGGAGTCGGTGTCTCCAGAGAAAGAAGATATCGTCGATAGAATACGGCGAAAGAGTTTTTATTTAAGGTTTAATGAAAAGAAGGCTAGACGAAAAAGTAATTTAGTCGGACCTGGTGCTGCGGAATACGACCCTCTGGCCCGAATACACTCTCCACCAGTAGATCTAAAATATGACGCCTCGCCGACGTCGCCGTCTCACGGCGTCTACGACTTGTCTCCGGGCTATTCCATCGCCTCGGATATATCTCCCTCTACAGAACGGTACCGATCCTTGTTGTCCGATCTTCCTGTTAATACTAGAAATAATATAAGGTTTGATAGTTACGGAACAAACGATAAAATAGACACATATCGATCTCTTGACCGCAATGACTTTAGAAAGTGTCCTGGCAGCCGCAGCTATTTGGATTACGATCAACCATTGTCATATAGTGGCCACAGATATTCAAGAACGAAATCTCTTCTAGAAAGCCCTGACAGTATTGAAGAATCAAGTCTTGGACATATTAGAGATCCACAGAAATATAATAGAACTTTGTCCATGTATTCTCCAGGAAATTATGCTACATATAGACCGAAAAGAACAAGAAATTCTGCAATCATACTGAAAGAAAGCGAAAAAGAACCGAGTCCGGAGAATATATTAGAAAAAATTCGAAACAGAAAAAAGATATCTATCAGCGTGACTAGGAAACCCGACGCTGAAAAGGACCCACTGCCAAGGTGTGTATTATTTCTGTTCACTTGAGTTACGTAAATAATTCACAATAACTTCCCTTCTTGAAAGATAATACGAGTTTACTCTGTGCACGCTTCATGCTTTAGAATAAAATTTTACAGCACTAATGCTTTTAAAAAGTTTGGTATACCACCAAGGTTTTATAGAGGCGTCAATCTATTTACATCTTTGTACATTGTGTCCCTCCAGTGTAGATAGAACATTATTCATTTCTAATATACGTAACATGTTCATTATATGTATTTTTGTAAAAGTACTTTCTTCACATTGAATCTTTATAATAGAAACGAGCACAATTTAATGACTTATTATAATTATATGATACAAATTCTACTTATTTTTCTACTATACACATTTCACTGACACACGTAAATGAAACAGGACACAGTACCCAAAAAAGACTTATTTTTAAGATAGATATGAAATCGTGGCGAATTACTTTCAGATCCAATGTCTCATCTCAAGGCGAAGGCGACCGTGCAGAATGCTCTGAGAAAACTGACTGAGAGAAACTATTGACGGAGCTCGAGACTATCTACGGAACTACGTTGTGATTTATAAAAGCATTTTATTATAGAGTCACTTACAGAAACTTATTTATCTGTTTTCTATGACATACAGCTGAATCTCATCTTACATTTTTTTGATTCGCTGACGGTCACGGTACTCGACGCTGTTACCTACTCAATCTTGCCAAAGCTGGCCTACGTTCTCAGCCATTTATAGTAATGGTGAAATCTGTTATACGACGGATGTTTACTGTAAGACTGTCTCTAGTGGCAAATATAGATTAGCATACTCATTTTAATGAATCTCCGTCGAAATTCGTAGGGTACCGGTCGCACACCCTAATAAAGTATACTAAAATCGTTTGCCTTAACAGGTTTTATTTTACTATTGACAAAAGTTGTTTTTTTTTATGTCCTAGTGATGAATTGAACACCAATGTAACATTTTATTTGTTTTTACAAATTATTCATTAAGTCTAGTTGATGTTTTTGCAAAAAATCTGATGTTGCTACTCTTTTGACAAGTTCATTTATTCCGCGAGATATTTTGAATAAAATTGTTGCTTAGGTAATAACTAACAAGTAAGAAAAATATAATTGCATCATTTAGTAGTAAATCATTGCTCCTAAAATTAGGTAAATTTCTAGTGGAAAATAATTATCATGACAAAATTTTATTGTAAGATGCCATTCAGGCATAAGCCCGAGCAACATACACATGTGACATATAGATTAATAAAGCATAATGTATTAAATTTTTATATGAAAAGATCTGAAGCTGTCATATTCTTGCTGACCCACCAGTCGATTGCTATGAACTAGCGCAAAAATGAGAACCACATTATGAAACAACATTAAAAGTTTGGAAATAAGAATTCGAATAAAGTTAGACAAATTAAATTAGGGCAAAATATGTTAAGATAATAAAACGTGATTAATTAAGACAAACGATGCTAGAACGACACATCTTAGGGGTAACGACTTAAACCCAGTTTATAGTTGTAAGCTACTGTGAATTTTTTATTTGTATATTAATATTTCAGTATTCAATATTTGGAGTATGAAGAGTTATTTAACCGATGCTATTATAGAAGAAAGATATCCGGATAAAAATCGGGGCATGATTATTTACATGAGATAGTATTTTATTTCTGTATATATTAAATAGATTCATCTCAAACTGCAGATTGACTTTGTCATAATTAATTTGGTAGGTACAGCTTTTTAAAGGCTGGACAGGAATCATTATTACTTAAAGTATAAATATTACTGACAGTTGAATTTCTATATTTTGCAAAATGTTTTTAATTGTTAATTGTAAATTGATTCTTATGTGCCTTTATAAAACATAAGTGACTGGATTTGATAATTGTCCATTTTATGGAAGGCGGTAAAATGCCACTATTTTATGTGTGTTTGCACAAATGTTTAACTCAATATGGTATTTTTTTTATTTCATAGTTAATATAATTTTACAATTTTATGAGACCCTTAGTCAATGTTTAAGTTTACTTTTATCATAAAGTATTGAAAGCTAAGTCACACTGTAACAGTAATCGAAATAGAAGGTGCTTAGATGATTTCGTTAGAAATAGCTTGTATTTATAGATTGGACGTGTTATAGAATCACTCACAAACATGTATTATATAGTAAGTATTTTAATAACGATTTTGTTTTCAGTTACATAGATGTATATTAATGAAACTGGATTTATGAAACAGAAACTCTTCTTTTGAGTATTAATACAGTTTGTATTACGTTTGTTGCCATTTTCTATATTTCTCTAGGCAAGCCAAATAACGGCTTGTTGATTGTCGAGACGAGTTGTTGTAAGCAATAATTTTAAATAATTGAGTTTGTCATTATCTTTTGTATCAAGTGGAAACTATTTATTAAGTGTGTGGTGATTTTTAATATTTATCTTATTAGTCATGGTCGCTGCATGCTGACACAAATCTGTGATTGTTATGACGACGATAATGTTAAATTTGCTATCACACACGTTTTGTATTGAATGTGAATAAATTATAATAGTTGAATACTAGTTTTAATTTAAAAATGCTCCTCACTCACAACATACTATAATGTTTGTAGTTAAGCTAGGAGTAGACGCGCAATAAAAATTGCAATGTTGGTTTCCGCAAATATTTTTTAGAAAAAGTGCTACCTACCTATATGTCAAGAGTCTCGTCTCATAATGCTAACTTCATGTTGGGCTGTAGTGGAACCCTTATCCAACAGATAAACCAAACAACACCATAATCAAAGACAACAACTTCGTTTTCTGAGGATTTGAAAATAGTTGTATTTTCCATAGGTATTATTTACCTATAGAAAATAGTGAAAAGTAGTCATGTTTTCGCGAGCGGAGGGGTATTATACAATATCCATATAAGGGTATTTTGCTATTTTAGATATTACTTACCTATGGAAAATGCAACTATTTTTAACCACTACTACAATACAACCTACCTACTAGTGGCGAGGGGTGAAATTATGACGAAGGTAAGCTGTTTTACAATCATTTTATGATCTGCTTAGTGAATTGGTGGGGTGGGATTTCTAAAAGGTGAGCCGATGGGAATCCCTTGGCCACTACTACCTACTAATATACTCACAAAATTTCAGGAGAAACTGTTGAGAAATGCGACAGAAGAACAGACGGACATACGAAAGCATTTCTGCCCAAGCTGAAACGAAGACTTCGCGCTCGCTCGGTTAATTAAAATAATATTTTTTGTATTTATTTCGGTAACATAATATTTTAACATAAAGTTAAAAAATAGTGAATAGTTGTAGTCATGTTGTCGCGAGCGAAGGGGTGTTATACAATTTATTTATTCACACATGGTTATTTTGCCAAATTGCCATGCATGACGAACAATAATATAGAAAAGTAAAACCGAACTTCTGTTAAAAATTAAAAAGCTTGACAGAGGTCGAAATTCTTTCTACACATTCTAGTGGTTGTTTTATCAATCTACCTACAGGATTTTTTTTATAAAACTGAAAAGGTTGGCATAATTTAATAATATGGTAAACAGTGTGATTCACTGACTTCGAACCTGCTTGCTAAACTGAGGAGTTGTTAGATTCCCAAACTCTTGCGCCGTTCTGCATGATAATCGGTAATTATATAAAGTTTCTCACTTTGTAAGCACGCATTTTTTCACTAGGAAATGGAGTCGTTCATTTTCGTTAAAATTTATATTATGTTAAAATATAGTAAAGCGTCGATATGATGTAAACCCATAGAAATAGAATGTCAAAGAACAACAATGTCAATGAACAGGTGATCCGAAAAACGAAGTGCAAATGTGTGAGTGAAATAGTGTTGTGTACACTGCTTAATAATGTTATCGATGACTGTACCTACTTACGTCTTTTCTGTGTGGCTTAGTGGTGATATTGACATTTTCAATCCAATCTTTCATCTGCATTCGTAGTTGTATTGTAGGTCGATGGCGCAAGTGGTTAGTTAGTGTACTCAGTATCGTAGGATTCGTAGGTAGGTATTTAAAACATTGCATATAGTTCGAATAATTATTTATGGGTGTGTAATGTATGACATAATATATTTATATGGACAAGCACAAAATTAATATCATACCTACAGTATTAACGTGATTTCACTTACGTACTTTCTTATTTGAGTAAATAAGTAAATTGATTTTGATGACGTTAATTTTTCTAATTAGGTCTTTTTTAAATTCTATAATTAGGTAAGTACTAACAGATTTCCACACCTGACTGAGGCAGAATAGCAGATCTTATGTTATATGTCATCAATGTATACTATCATATTCTGGGAAATATTATCTGGGAAGGATTATGATTATGACTAGCGACCGCCCGCGACCTTGTCTACGTGAAAAGTTTTCTCGCTATCCCTCGGGAACAATTATTTTTTTCGGGATGAAAGGTAAACTTTAACCTTTTCTATACCCCTGACAACGTGTATGCAAAATTTCATGATGATCGGTTCAGTAGTTAAGACATGAAAGCGTAACAAACAAACAAACGGACTTTCGCATTTATAATATTAGTAAATTTACTACTGGCACATCTTCATAAAATTACAAAATATCTAAGCAAAATACCCACCAAAAACTAAAATAGGTAATTACCTTTTGCATAGGTACTTAGATATGCTACCTAGTCAGTAACAATCTGATTAATGAACTATAAGTAGTTTTTTTACGATTCGAGCACGTAGGCAAATCAAACCTCAACAAAATTAGCCTTTCATAATATCTCAACTTACATTTTCTAAAAACAACCGGCGCGGCAAGCGAATTCAATAATCACTGCACGCTATATCGATGGCGGCCTCTCAGCTCGTCGTCACAACCGATTACCGAAATCGCATGCCGCACCTCCAGTTCCGACCGACCGACTGACGACATGGTCACCCTACACTTTGATTATTCATAGTAAGTAAATTTGCAAATTTCTCTAAAACGAATGAAGATATCGTGGAAATATGTTTTCGGGACGTTTATCGTGATCAAACGGTTCAGAAAATCTGTTTATTTTTAATCTGAATACAATTTTCACCAATATTTTAGACCTCACATTACAAAATTAGTATGGACTGGAGGTTCGCATGCTTTTAAAATTTTAGATCGCGAAATCTTTGTCCCGGTTGCATTACATGAGCAACGAATGTATTCGTAGCTGTCGCCATGAATATGTGACGGCTACAAATACATCAACCCACCGGTGTAGACTTGGATTAATCTGGAATTCAACGATTTAACCAAAACATAACCTCAAAAAGTGGCGAACGTCGGGCCCACATGCTTTTGTAAACAATTCAACCGGGAAGGCGTCATAATAGTAACGAAACCTAAAATAAGAACGTATATCATCGGTACATTACTTCTAGGTGGTTTTAGGAAGGAATTATGCAAGTGGCACGGACGTTCGCATACTCACCTTTTTCTGATGTGTAGGCAAAGACATATTTCGTTGTTCAAGCTACGTCCATCCGGTAAAATTTTAGAAAAATATTAAAAATAGACAGAATCAATAAAACTTTCAAAAAAAACATTCTGACGAACTGAGAACCTCTTCCTTTTTTTGAAGTCGGTTAATAATGAAATTCGTTTCTTAAAATGGTCTATATTTTCAAAATGTAAAAATAATACATCAAAAATAAATAGCATGGCCAATTGGACTGCCTGTCCTAGTATGGTTTATCGATTTTATCGATACTCGTGACGTCATCAGTTAGTCAAGCCCTATCGTAAAACAACATTTTACTATTTTACGTAAAATAAACTAAACTATTTATTGTATACATAAAATATGACTATATATAGCAAAGGAAACTAATAAACTATGTTCCATACTGTTTTCTTCGTCGAAAAACGAATAAATGTAGCGAATTTTTGTTTTTAGAGAAATGTGTGGCAATATCTTATTTACCTGTAAAAAGGGTGATTTCCTGGATTGTTTATTTTTGTCACATCATAATTACATAAAGAACAAAGGCACCATGGCTCCATGATACCTTTATTTAAAATTCTTATTAAGATTATCAAATATTTTAAGCAAACGGTGATTGCTCATTTGAAAGGTGGGACGCTAGGGGCTCTTACTGTAAAAAATGTTGGCACACTGTCACTTGATCCTTTGTCTCTTTTTTTCATAGACCGTGTCCGTATAACGACAACTTCTCTTTTCCACGCTCTGTTGGTCTTCTTGAGCGCAGCGAAAATTTTTCTAAGTCTTATGTGTAAACCACATAAAACGCTCAATGCGCAATGGCGGAGTGTTAAATATAACGTCGCACGAAGCACGAATGTGACGTATTATAATAGGAGAAATAATGCTGAAGAAATCTAATCGTTGGGTAAACCACAGAATACATAATAGTACAAGTACAGAAGGGACACTTCGCAAGATCATTTAAATAATAAATAGCGACTCTTGGTTCGACACGACTTCGTTCCGTCCGGACGGAACCGTCGACTTGTAGCTTCTTCATACCTAAAGCGCGGAGCTCGCCTGGCCTGGCTAAACTCGAGAGAACTTAGGGCACAAGTTTATAAAAAATAAGAATCTAGCGAATACTGTCTGACAAAAAAGTATCGAAAATAATGGGGGGGACCCACTTTCTTAGTCTAAGATCACCATAAAAAAGTGAAAAAAAAACCGCTTTGCTAGGTTGTCAAGAAATCTGTACAAGATTTACAAATATTCTAGTTACACGATGATTATTAAAGAGTCCGTGCCACTAAAGAATTCCCTTGTATGAGGCGCTGGTATCGTATTAGCCGTTGGAAAAGCAGCTTTAGTCCAATAGCAATAGACATCGTAAATTTTTGTTCCATAATAGTAGATTATGCAATAAGGGCTTAAAGTAGTGTATTGTGTCCCGGGCGCTATTATTGAACCCCGAGTACGAGGGATTCTATGGTTAACTCCCGAGCGGAGCGAGGGTGTTAAGGCTAGAATCCTGAGTACGAGGTGTTCAAGATCGCCCATGACAAATACACATTTAAGCCCGCGATGCATACTCTACTTTTTATACTTTCTGCGAGGCAATTGAAACCAATGACTGTTATAAAGAAAGTACTTAAGTAATCATTTAAAGTTAGAATAATAAAATATGAAAAATTAAGAATATTTATTGAAAATTAAAAGTTATGTTAGAAACATTACACCAATCGTGCAACGACAAAGTTACATTCTTTGGTACATTTATAGAGAGTTTATGTTTTTGTCGTCTATTCTGTAGTGGTCAGTTCGACATTCAAATAAATCCTTCTTGGTGCGCAGGTGAAAATAAATTTCATAAAAAGTTTTCATGATAACATACAGCCTAACTCAGAATAAGATCTCATTGCACCTAAACTTTTTTGAAACCAACATCGATCAAGCACGACTACAAGGGTTGCATTCCAAATTCAAATCACATTATTCCCCATGGGAAAAATGACTTACTTTAGGAAAGGTTAGCATGACACATAATATGCCATTGACGAGCAGGTAGTATAAAAAAATCCATAGGACTTCTTTCGTGGCGCGGACTCTTGCTAGAATAACCGATAATAAAAAGCAGTACATACTTGAAATGTATTAGTATTTTATTTTTTAATGTTTTCACGCGAGTAGCGGCTGCAGATCCTTGAAGTACTTGGCGTCGGCCTCGGCGAGTTGTTCGAGCGCGTCGTCCACTCGAGTGTCGGGGAAGCGGTCCACCCACGACGCCACCATGCCCTCCGCGCTGGCCGGGTACCGCTTCAGCTCCACAGTTTCGTCTGAAATTAAGCGTCAACTACAGTGGCGGGGATAACAGCTTTTGTTCGACATTTTCGACCGACGCGACGCGAGTTTTTATTTTTAAGACAGTGTTGCTAAAACAAAAACTAATAACTCTTTATTAGTTTTTGTCCTATAGGTAATCCTCTTTGCTATGATATGTCCATCTCAAACAAATTTTGTAAAATTTACAACGTTCGACACCGAAACTTAACTTATGCTGAAAAAATCGATTGATTCAGTCACAGCAGTTTATGGTGTTCTCGACACAAAATCCTAGTTAACTAAAAACATCATAATAACATTCTGCATTCAATTCTGTACCTCAGAATGCCAGATATAGGGGGCTACTTTGCTTTAAATATAAGCTTTTTAAGGTACTGACTTTTGACCACAGTATTGGGCTGCACAAAGATATTCCTCGGCTGCTTGTGCAGTATGACGATGTCCCGCCAGCGCGCCCACGGCGCCTGCAGGCTCGAGTACTTGTCGAACAGCGCCTCGCCCGCCGACACGTCGGCTGTCGCCTTTATCGTTTGCAGCTTCACTAGGAAGTCGCCTGTTGACGTGGAGTAAACATGTTACAATGTAGATCAATATTAGAAAATAATGTAATAAACCAATGCGCAACATTACTGACATGTGATTCTTCAGACGAGTCAGATCCATTGGTGGGTTTTACTGTTGTAGACACTTATCAGTATTTAAACAAAAAACCCAGAAAAAGTCAAAAACGTCAAGATACGAAAAGACTGCACGAGATGGTCACAGTTATACGTAATTTGCTATCAAAAATAAAAAAGAGCACCTGGAAACGTTTTTGCATGGAAACACAGCAGTCGACTTGAACTTAACATCTAACACGCTAAGGTTTAATATCAATTGAAGTTTGTATCGTACGTACCGACTATCCTCTTGCCGTCAGTGGCGAGGCGGTCCCTCTTCAAGGTGAGCAGCAGGTCCTTGGCGGGGTCGGTCTCGGTGACGGTCAGCAGGCCGTCGCCCTCCAGCTCCAACAGTCGCATCAGGACGAAGCGCGCCCGCGCGTGCGCCTGACAAACATTATAAATATTTAGCCTATTTTTGAGTAGCCTACCTGTCGATATTTTTTTATATTTGTCTAGTCTAGAAAATAGGTGTTAAGAATAATACGATATCGCAATTTCCATAATAATAATTGTTTTATATTAGAGCGTGATAGATAACAAATGTCCAATTTAATCAATAATATACGCTACGGTTTATCGTGCCTTCTAAAGTCGAATTCGAGTATTGGCATTTTTATTGGTTAAGATTGGCAACACTTAAGTGATAATTCTGATGGTGTCACAACAACACAAGAATCTATAGATTTAGGTGACTGGACACCCTCGGACAGATGGTATGCTTGTCACCTCCCTTGTTATAGTAAATTAGTAGGATAACGATAAAATACCTGTAGCCAAGTGTTGGTGGAAGGTTGGTACATTTCCGTGGCCTTGGCGACGCCGTTCCACAGCAGGCTCAGCCAGTTCACGTACATCACATCCTCCGCCTCCTGGCCTTCGTACCCGAAGATCCTAAGCAGAACGATAATTTTAATACATAAAATAGCCAAAAATAGACTTACATTTGAAATCTAGATGGACTTACCTCAGTAAAATATATTTTGATAAAATCTTAGTGATAAGTACAAGCTCACGTTGAAATCGATTAAAAAATTAAGTTATCAATTTGTTGTCAAGTTTATCCCGCTTTGTAACGTAGTGGTTCTGACAATCTACAAGCGTAAATTTTTGACGTGGCAAATGGCGCAACGTGGGGCAATATAAGGTGGCGCTACTGTAGATGGAGACCTTTTGTACATGTGCATATGGGTTATGTTCCCGGTTATTTTTCAATTATGTCTAAAAATTTTTGATAATAATAATTATTATGGAAGTTGGACAGTGAACGAATTTTAAATATTGAAGAAAACCAAAATGTGTTAAAAGAAAAATTGATATTTACGAAAATTCGCTTTTAACATCCAAAAATTGATAGCAAACAACAAAATGACAGGTCTACATGTACACTAGCACCAAGTTAGCGGTAGTACGCAGACTGGTGGACGATTTGTGAATCAGCAAAATTATCGTGCCATTATGAATCATAAAGTACAGTTTACTTGAGTATCTCGGGCTGCAGGGACAGGTAGAGGCCGACGGCCTCGGCGCGGCACTCCTCGAACGCGGAGCCCAGCGTCGTGAACTTGCTGTCGTACGTCTCGCCCTCGCTGTACCAGCTCTCGATGGACATACCTTCATAACAACAGACTACTCAGACTACTCATTGCAAGGTTTATCACCTTACGTGATAAACAGTCTGATTTTTTATAAAATTGGTAGTGCCACGTTTATTCCGCTAGATGGTGACTCAATAATTACATACAAAACTCAAACATGCAATTGTGAGAAAAAGAACTGGGGGAGTATTACAACTCTTAAAACTTGTCAGTTTTCTGAATGGCTATAAATGCGTCTCTTTCTCGCTGTATAGTAAATAAAAGAGTGCTTAGTACCAGTCAGTACCCCCTGATTGGTACTAAGCACTCAGTCCCTTTAGTATGAAGCATGTTAAACAGTCGAGGCGAGAAAAAGAGACAGATAATGTTTTTTAACAAAATAAAAATATTGAAAATTTTAATAATAAATATGTTCTAATTTCCGTTTCAATAATGATTACCGGGCAAACACTTAAAAAAATCCGACTTTAAGGGTTACCTGTTAAAGGATTCTTGACCTTCTCCTTGTCGAAATTGAATGTTCCATCGGCATTTTGCCGCAGCAATTTGCCGCTGCCGTGCCCAAGAAGCTCGTGGAGGCCGACTTGTACCTATAAAAAAATTAAGATAAATGAGAAAGGCAGATAACAGACTCACAATCAAGTTGCCTAGATTTTTTTATTTTATTTACTCAACTTAAGACACAATTACAGACAACAGATCCAATTACTAAAGTGCACAGCACTACAATAATTAAAACACGATTAGGAAAATAAAACCATGTTGGAAGATGGAAGTCAAGACGTCTGACCGACTTGTAGAGCTATTTTATTTAGGTAGGTATTTCGCTAGTGTTATTTCTTTTATCTAATTATATAACGATATAATTTTTTTTTTAATTGAGAGAACACTGAATATATTGGATAAAAACATCCTTTTCTTTAATTCCTTTACGAAATAAACTTGAACAAAGAAATTGGATGAGTGGAATTAAGTTTCCCTTCACCATTTACCTCAAACGCAGCGACTCTGTATTTCTCTAGTAGCATTTTGTCAGTGTCAGATAAGAAAGGAATGACGGACTCCTTGTACGCGGCAGGGATCACATTACCCAGCGACACGTTCTTGAAGCCCTCGTTTTGGCGGATCTCATCGTCTATAACAAAATAAATAAAAATAAATTTCTAACATTACAAGGCCAGTGACTCCCGTACTTTAGGTAAGAAGCTATAAGTACCCGTCGGGCTCGATTGGTCGGCCCAATGCACGCAAGCACTTTATTTTGATTCTCACTCACGCGCTCGCTGCGTCGCGTATGGTCGCGCGTGTCGTACTTTTCTCGCTTAAGATGTTTAAAAAAAGTTCCAATATTTTGTAAGCTGTTCTTTAATCATAGTGCATGCATTCGCTTTCCTTTTATATGCTATGCAGTACATTTAAAAGAAGACAAGTCTAAACGTCGTTAGAAGAGATGGGAGTAAGTGATAGAAAGAGAGGCAACTTCTAGGTGAATATAACGGTAGGGAAGGAAGTACTGTGTGAACTGAATTGCACTTTATTGTATCGGAGCAAGAGTCGCTATTTATTTATTGATTTGCGGAGTGTCCCTTCTGTACTTGTACTATTATGTATTCTGTGACATTACTAAAATCGTTGAGAATTGCTGTATTCTCGCTTCTTTATATAACTAATCCATCAAATTACCCACCGTTAATTAAAGAAGAAAAATAAATTTTTGACTTAACTTGTAAGTCCTAAGTTAAATAGTTCTAACACGAACACTAAGAATTAAAAAGAAAAAAGTAAATACCAGAGAGAACACCATTGCCTGAGAATCAATCAGCACATTTTGTAATGTTAGTTGCAAGGTGTTTTTTTTTTCAACTGTTTCCCCCTCGGCACTTTATGAACTGCTCAAAGCGTGGTTCGTCCACGAGCGTGGTTGCTTGATGATAATAAACTTTACGTCAATCGATAAAAGCAGTTTTAAATAAATTTTTACTTAACGATTACAATGAAATCGAATTAAATGAGAAAGTCAGCATATCTAAACTCATAAAGTCGATTGCAGGAATGTGTGTTTCTACAGCAGTTCCCCCAGGGCAGCGGCTTGATGAACCACTCATCGCCTTCTACGAGCGGTTGATAGACGAATTAATGAAAAAAAAAACTAATTGCACTTACAATTTGGAATGTTAATGCCAGCTGGTATACCACTGCCTGAGAAAGTCAGCACATCTAAACTGGTAAAGTCAGGTCGCAGGAATGTGTCCTTCTCCAGCTGTTCACCCCAGGGCAGCAGCTTGATGAACTGTTCGGCGCCGTCGACGAGCGCGCCGAACTTCTTGGACATCTCCTTGTTGACCATCGCCACGAACCCTTCGAACTCGCCGCGCTGCCCGCTCGGGTCGCGGTATGTCTCTATGAAGCCTTGGTACCTGGACCATAATCCATTCTAATATTATTGTAACTCTAATTTTGATGAATTTTATTTTAGTATAGAGATATATTGATATACACCTTGACTATAAAAAGTTGTCAAAAATTGAGGGCGCCACTTTCTATGCAAGCACGTCAAAATCACGAATAACTTGGCAACACTGACCATATTTGGTATTGAAAACTTTTAGTTCCATTCTTTCTGCCCAAGCTATCAACACAGGCTACCTTTTTCGCAAAAATCAATTCGGAAGATATCGAATATAGAGGATGAAAGTTCGTAGGGCGCCTGAAATAAAATCCAAGCGCCTAAAAACCTTTTACATATTTTGTACCAGAAACAAATATGAGATTTTTTATTTGAAATTTTGAGATTAAAGCATTCACAATGCTATTTTTATATTTTACTAAATAATATACTAGAAAAAATAGTCACTCGGTAGTGACTCGGTAGCTCAGCTCGGTCATTGGACCGGATATCCAAAGGTCGCGGGTTCGATTCCCGTCCGAGAACATGATCTGGTGCGAGTCCTATTTTTTCTAGTATATTATTTAGTATAATATGAGATTTTTTCTTTTATTGTAAAAAAATGTCGACTATATTGAGTAGCTGTTGAACTTACGTTTCAATTATAGGTCCTTTATCTTTAATCCAATATCTGCTGCCCTCCTTGTGCTCATTCAGGTCACCTTCCTTAAAACTGTTTATGTAGTGTTTCAGCATATTTTTTTCCACATCATTGGAGGCATTGTCCTTAGCCTTCTCAAGGTTCTCGTTCACTAGCTTCAGCAGGGGAGAGTAATCGCCGCGCGTCACTTGGAAATATGCGTTTTTGTATTTCTCCACTTCCATTGTTAGCGGCGGTTTGGGTCCCGTTTCAACACTCGCCAAATGAATTGTGTAAAGGGGTACTGAAACAAACACAATTTTAATCACACTTTTAGAGCTTATGCAGAAGGCTTATTTAATTTCGACCGGCGACGGACGTCTTTTCCACTAATTAATATCGTAAACTGCTTTCTTGAATAAGCTGATAAAAAATATTTATAGGTATACTTGAGACATAGGGATTTAAAAACAGTTACTAAGGACAAATAAAATTATCCATTTATGAAAGAGAGTGGGTGAAGGCTAACAGCCAGAATTAATAATCAATCCACAGATTGGGATAGGCCTGAGCCAGTTTAGCTGCTATGCAACGATTCATATTAATAAAGAATGTTCGACAGTTGTCTAGGTCTAGGTCACAGAATTAGAGTACTGATGTACAGGTAGGCCACGCTCCGCCTCCCGCCGAGTCGAGATACCGCACCTCCCCCGGCGGTAAGACCAGCGGTTCATTCTCGGGCTGTGTCGCGCGCGCAAGTTGTCAGTGGTACGAGCACAGAGACTAACATAGAGCTCAACAGATGTCTAAAGTCAACCCTGAGGTTCACGCACACATTTGCAGCGTGTATAAACGTAATCTGTTAATGTTGTAGTTGAATCTCACTTTTTGTATCGCGTGTCCGGGGTGTGCCTAGGTATTGCCTAGCAAATTATCTAGATCAGGCCTATACCTATCTATGGATTGATTATTAATTCTGGCCATAAGTAGGCAAAATCAAGAAAAAAATAAAAAAAAAACCTTAAAACAGAGTCATAACATACATCCATCATCTGCAGCAGTCTTGAAAGTCCGACATATGTATGCCTCAATACGCTTGGTCTTCATCCAGTCATTGACTAAGTTGGAGTCAGCCTCTGTGCAGTTACTTGAAAAATATGTTGTGACACCCTAAAATTTTAATGATTTATTCTTAAACTTTATTTTACTTTCTAGTTTTTAAACTAAAACAAGTAACTTCAGTAACTATATATGTTATACAAGGTGTTACAAAAGTACCCCTAATGCCGAATATGGTATATAGGGACCATCAAACTGAACAACTTTTACTATGGGACCAACTCTGAAATCGCGAAAAAAAAATCAGCTGTTTCATACAAAAATTAAGATCGAAAATATCAAAATGTATGAAACAGCTGATTTTTTTTTCGCGATTTCAGAGTTGGTCCCATAGTAAAAGTTGCTTAGTTTGATGGTCCCTATATACCATATTCGGCATTAGGGGTATTTTTGTAACACCTTGTATAGTCAAATACCGACATATAGCCACTTCGTGAAACAACTGGTTTGTTCTAGGTTTATCAAACGCCTTTAGCACAGAATAGATATTATACCTTTAGGCGAACACTGAATATAATTTCAATTTCTGCTTTTGACTGATGTATTTTTAGGCATACCTAGAATTTTCTAACTCTTAGTTAAATTTCGGACTTTGCCTAGCTAGTCTATCCTAGGAGCGCCTAAGGTGGATTCATGAAACGTCGATTAGTACAAAAATGCAAAGAGAAATTTCTTGATTTTAAGGACGTGCAGCTTAGTGAAATCAGTGCAAAAATGTAAGTTTGATGACCAAGGTTTTATAAAATTGTAAGAAATAAAGAAAGAACAAAACGTAATATGCAACTGAAAATGCCATAATGCATCATCTTATAAAAATAAACAGCTTTTTTGTTAACATTATTGTCAAAATAAAAGTATTTTTTTACAGAATATCTATCCATTCAAAAAATATTGAAACAATATACATTAACATAATAAAATTATATGAAAAAGAGGAAAAAGTTTTGTTATATAATTATTATTATGACAATAAGTAGTTTTAACAATATTTTTTTTCTATCTCAATCAATCTCTAAAATCTCAATCAATTTATGTATAATATTGAAACAATAAACATTAATATATTAAAAGATTTTTTTTAATACATATCTATAAATTCGTTTGTTCGAAACACGCAATTGGTTTGGACTTTGACAAGACTTCTGGTCAGATCTGAAGATTGACTAGCCAAACCTAGGAGCGCCAGAGCTACGGAGTTTGACTATAACATATACATTTGCACAGTGTAATTGAATGCTTATTTAAGTATTTACTTGTAGTTTTAGCTAAAGGTGGAAACCGAGACGGTGCATGACTCGGTTTCACCTTAACACACAGAATTATGATGTAAGCAATTCTAAATAAACATGCTATTCATATTTGTTTCAGGCATACCTTATCAGCAAGTCCTAAACTAGTTAATCTCGGAGCAATGCTATAAATAGCATTTGCATTATTTTGCCACAGTTTAGTCAAATGAGTAATATCATTTTCATATGCTTTAGAAGCTTTAACTATGCGCTCAAACGATTCCTTGGACAGATTAGGTATCACTTTGGTGTCACCAAAACCTTTGTAATTGCCGCTATTAGCAAAAACAGCACCTGCATAGACCAAAAATGCCTGGAAAAATAAAACAATCATCAGAAATAAGTTAGTAAGTTGGCTTTATTAATTTAATTATTTATTAAATTTTAAAATATTAATTAATTACAATATCTAATTTGCTTCAAAACTTTGTTGTTTTATTGGTAGGTAGATACTACTATTTATCTAAGTATTCCATAAAATAATTATCACAATCACAGCAAACACAATTAATAGGACAACAACAGGATGTGGTTCTCCTATCAACCACAGAGAAACAGCTTTGTATGAAATTTTAAATGACAGAAAGTAAATTCACAATTAATTACTATATAAATCTTACCTGAAAGTCGTTTTCAGTCACTCCAGCTTTTGTAGCTGTTTGTTTGAGGTTCTCCAAAGGTTCACTTAGAAATATCCTATGCAGCAAAGAGAATATCTTTGGAGACTCTGGACTTGTTTGAACAAGTACTATTAAACCTCCATTCCAAGCCGCCTGAAAATATAGTGTGCAATTAACTTTTATCCATTGTTTGAACTTAAAGCAGTCAATAAAATACACATGGTATGTTACATCTGGTTTTGTCAGAGTGGCTCCCAAAAATTAAAATTACTCCTTTATTTAAAAATGTCTTCTTAATTTTAAATTGATAAGTAATCTTACTAATATTATAAATGTGAAAGTTTGTGGCTTTGGATGTTTGTTCCTCAATCATGACTATAAGTTTAATACATCTATTTAAACATTATCTGACTTAGACATTTCTGTTGATAACTAAAGCTGCAATTACATTTAACAATATAGTGTCAAATTTAGGAATCCAATTTAGAGTTGCCACCCATATAATAATTTCGATTTTAACAGTGAATTTACATTAATAACGGAAAGATAAAGATTGTTCAAACTCATCCCCAATCCTAATTATAATGTTTACCTTTCCATTATTGGTGTAAATTCACTGTTAAAATCAATCTTATTAGACAATAGTTTATTGTTAACCCAAATGGGTAGCAACCCTAAATTGGTTCCTAAATTGGACACGTACTACATTGGTAAATTTAATCGCTGCTTAAGCCTTTTAACGTATTTACTACTACCTCACTCAACAATAACAAAAAAATTATATTTATTCCATAAAATCTTACACTATAGTCTGTATATCCATATTTGTCTTATTTGGTAAACAATCTTCACCCAATTCTTTAACCCTTCAATGCTCGAAAAATGAGACACGATAGATATTCCATTGTTATCCGGCCGCCTGTGTCTGCTCGGGCGTTGATGAATTAGTTTAAAAAAATACAAATATAAAATACAACAAATGGTTTTCAACACATAGATAACGAACGGAGTGGTAACATGCTCTTTGATAGATTATGAAAGAAATTACTAATTATTAGTGACTATTTAATAAAACAACATATTTTTAAATAACGATTTAAATTTAAAAGACCTATGACAACTGTCAAAAGCTGTTTACTAAATAGGACAAATAAGGATAAACAGACTTTACAATATATGCTCACCCGACTCAAATAGTGTGCATATAACTTTTCTTGGTTGGTTAAGTTTCCAAATGCTTGCGAACTGTCTAATTCTACAAACCTTTGGTTATTTGGAAGTAAAAAATTTGACTTATCAGCAGCCATCGCTAAAATAAGAAAAGATTAGGTTAGAAAGTCAAATAAGTTGCAGATGTAGAAATTCGAATTCGAAATTGACCATTGGTAATGATTACTGACCATTAACTACTTTATTCGCCTGTGTATTTTTAGATTGCAGAGTTCCCGTTGAGTAGCAGCAGTGTTTGTTAACAAATGATTCAGCGATATTGGCGCGCCGGCATTTTATAAGGTTAATAGTCAGTGAGCGCAGCATCGATTACAATCAACAGTGAAATCTAATAATTTTTATTTCCTAATAAAATGTTATAAACGAAGAATACTTACTGACAATTTTTAATTAGAAAGAAATTAAGATATTATTTTTCAAGTCAACACACAACACAGACAGCAAGCCAAAGACACCGAATGTATTTTTTCTTTCCTCTAACAACTCTATACTATCTATGTCGAAATTGTGACATTCAGTGTTGCTAACAAGATATTTTGGATTCCGCCAAGCATGTTGGTGTTTTTAGTAAAAAATCCGTCAAAATGATATATTTTTCCGTCACTATCAAATATTTTTCAATCTATCAAATAGAACACCGATTAGTTTGAAATTTTGAGATTTAAGCATTCACAATGCTATTTTTATATAATACTAAATAATATACTAGAAAAAAAAAAGGTCGCGGGTTCGATTCCCGTCCGAGAACATGATCTGGTGCGAGTCCTATTTTTTCTAGTATATTATTTAGTAGAACACCGATTACTTCATTTTAAGAACAAAATCAATCGTATCCAAGTTAAGCATTTTTCCATTGTGAGTGCCGGTTCTCATTTCCCAAAAAATAGAAAATCAACCTATTGCCTATTGGCATGGCAGCACTGGGGAAACTTTCATGAATAAACTATTTATCCTACAAGAATGGAATGATAAAATAGTGATGTGATTGATGCTCTTTTTCTTTCTTTATGAGAACCACAGAATAAGAATTGCCTAAGTCTTTTCATAACTACAACTCGACCAAAAAAAGAGTGTCATACACTTAGCTATCATGTAGCTGTCAGTCACCTAATTATCTTGGCCGAGTTGTAGTTAGAAAAATACTTTAGCGGTTCTTAAATTTAAAGCAAATTGTAACATAAATATGACGTCATTAGATTTTATAGGCATTTAATATTATTGTGTAACAAATTAAAAATTAAGAGAGTAATATAGGTACCTGCTTGTTTATTCAATTTAATTAATAAATAGCTCCCAACTTTTTATTTTCCAAACTAGTTGTTCTCGTATTTATTTCATTTGACTGCTTATCCTTATTTATCTGTGATCCCAGCGTTGCCAGAATGTTACAAAAGTAACATTTTACGTTACTTTTGACCCTCTCATGTTACCTCCATGTTACTCGACTCAATATGTTACTTTATGTTACTTTTTAGATTTTCCAGCAAACAAAAAATATCGTGAAACGGAACGCATTCAAGATTTTTTGTTCTTCATCTTCTTAGAATAATAACTATATTCTAAGGTCATCTTGGCGCACTTGATTTTGTGGACTGACTGAATGCGACATATTCACTCACTCGCCTGTATTTCTTAATTTTCCATCCCGCTTACTTAAGCACAAGTGAGGCGAGTGGTGACTAGCAGCGAATGATTACAATCGATTTTAAAATTTTAAATGCATAAACAAAATCATTAGGTACAGATTGATTGTAATGATTTTTTGACCAAACCGTCATCACCGCAGGGCCCGGAGCGCGCGGCGCGCTGCGCACGCCGCGACTAGACTTTTACACGAATGGGTACAAACAAAGATGTAGCCATCTTTCAAACACAACCCACCTATGTAGAATTTTAATATAAAAAAAAACTAACTAAAATGTTTTTTTAAAACTGTTACTAATTAGTTTACTAGTGGATAAGGTCCACATCAGGCATTTTTCAGAGCATCGCCAGTCGATTATTCGGTCAACAATTATTACGATTTTTTCGATGTTTAACAAATGTGACAGGAAACTTATTTTAATTTTTGTGTAATAAAATGCCATATTATAGTATTGTGTTGTTTTCCACAATAAGTAGGTAATGTTACTTTTCTCGTGAAAATGTTACTTTTTGAGTTGTCTCATGTTATATTTGACTATCTGCCACTGGCAACACTGTGTGATCCTTACTTATCTTATTTAGTAAACAGCTTTTGATAGTGTCATGTCTTTTAAATTTAAATCGTTATTTAAAAATATGTTGTCTTATCAAATCAAATTGTCACTAAATAATATTTTCTTTTTTTCGTAATCTATATGTGGAAAACCATTTGATTTTTCAATAAATAATTGGGTGAATATTGTTTACCAAATAAGACGTGTAAATATAAACAGACTTATATTCAAGTCATCGTTTTTCGTTTTCCTTAATTTTTTTATTCACATACATTCAACACCAGTGTTCTGTGCAGGTAGTGCACAACACTACTGTCACTCCTGTCATGAAGTAAACATTCAACATGGATGCTTTATTTCACAAAATTCATCCATAAATTTAGGTCAAATGTAGTTTATAATGCGTGAATAAGCTAAGTAGAGTTTTATTATTTTGTGACAATGTCTTCGGAAAGGTAACTAAAAGTTTTAGTACTTCCTATTTTTTTGACAATTCAGGTACCTACTTCCTATGTCCGTGGTTGAAAGTTGCAAAATCAATAAAGTGTACGGAAATCGCTAATGTCACGCCCTGGAATCGCAGTAATTTGTGGTCGAGTTTCTCTGATATTAAGCGTCCAAATTTTCAATAGAATATGTTTTATTCTAGGGTGGAATGGGTCGAAATAATCGAGCCCAAAACAAAGGAGCATATGTATGCTAACCTAACCACAGGAGAATGCGTCTGGGACCCACCTGAGGTGAGTTTAACGTTCGTGTTTCCCTATATTTGAAGTGAATTATCAGTTTAGTACGTCTAGTTTTTTATATAAGACTAACTAGTACCCAGCTAGAGAGTAATAGAGACTAGAAGTGGTATGTACAGTAAAATTTATTCATGAATTTATTACTTTGTAAATGCTGTGTAAATGCTTTCATTGGCAGCTTTTAAAAGTGAGATAGGGGTGGGAGAGTCTGGTTTGGGCAGGATTTATTTTAAATGATACCACAGAAGACATGTCTGGTTTGGGCAGGATTTATTTTAAATTATACCACAGAATTCATAATGTGATACCTACTCCAATTTTGGTATGAAATCAGTTTTTGGTTTTATTCAATGTATATTTCACCTATCAGCAGTGGACATCATTCAGCTGACAATGATTCTGTACTTATTATGTATTTAATTTTGGTTAAAAAGCTTCTTTGATTAAGAACTAACTTATGAATGAAAAAAAAACATTTAACCCATAGACTCCACTCTTGGCCTGCCTGAATTTAAATTAGTTAGTTTTTGTAAAATTTGACCAAGGAATAATATTATCCTTGTGTGAATGTGGGTATCAAAATTCACATTATATGAATTTTGTTATCTTTTCAGGGGGTCAAAGTGAAACGAACAGACTCATCACAATGGTGGGAATTGTTTGATATTAACACCCATAGATTTTATTATTATAATGCGTCAACACAGGTGAGCCCTAACTTTACTTTACTCTTACACTTGCTTTAATTAAAATAAAGTTTGATGTATTTAATAAAATTACTGTTTTATTTTAGACAACTGTTTGGCATAGGCCTACAGACTGTGACATCATACCCCTAGCCAAATTACAAACTTTAAAACAAAATACAGACCCTCAAAAAAGAAGAGAGACTTCAACACAGACTAACCAAGCTACACCTCAGGTAGAATTATTTCTTTATTATAATATTGCCTCTTTCTATTGATTAGGTATGATCTAAAAATAAAATTCTTAAAACTAATCCTTGAAAGCCACTACTGCAGATTTGTAAATGCCCCTTGTTAATGTTTACTCTGTATCATAGCCCTATGTCGTAGTCTCTTATTCTTATTATTAATGTTTCGTAAGTGAGTTAGTCGCAAGAATGAGTTTTCTGATATTTTTTTAAAATTAATAGGTTTCATCAGCAATCGATCCGGTGAGCAGTAATGGCAACAGCACTGCAGCAAGTGTGAGCAAGATTTCCCCAAGCCTCACCAAAGGGTCTACAGTCACGCAAACTAGCCCCGTCCGGACGAGGAAATACTTCCACCATAGGTAAAGTTTTTATTCTTAATACTATGAATGCAAATCTACTTGAACTAGGCACTGTTGACAGAAGTTTAGAAAAAAAAAATTCTTGACATATTTTTCAAACAGCTATATCCTTCTATCCAACTCTTCAAAGGCGCCGCCCTCGGCATCGTGACCCAGAGGGTTGGTCAGTCTGTTGTATTGTGTATACTCCAGCCAAGCCACGAAAAAAAGAATGTTGGTAAACAAAACTTTATTTTTTCATAATTGTTCCTAAGTTTCAGTAAATAAATACTTTTCAGGTTAAGTATGACTATGATAGGTTTCCAACATTACCTCCGTAAGTTGGCTTGAGTATAGTGATTTATTGTACCAGTAACATATTTATGCAGGGATAGAAACAGCGGTGAGGGCAGGCGAGGTCGGCTCAGTGAGGACGGCACCACTGCGCTGTGCCGACACACGGACTCAGGCAGGTCTTCCGACAGCAGCATTAGCAGCGCCCAGCAGAGGAGGAAACAGGTACACATTTGTTAGACTATTAATAGTCTTAATGTGTAAACACACTAATGCCGAAAATACACGGATCTTGGCCGACAATACCAAATTGATTAACTATGGTTGAAAAGCGCTGAACGTTGGCGTCGTATAATGTTAAGTCGTATAATGGTCATTGACATTTATTGATCAACATGTCTGTTCAAAAGATACTATTTGGTTGCTTCATCCAAATTAAAAGGCAAGCGAACCGTATATTTTCGTCATAAAGTATTAAAAAAATCTTTTGAAAGAACAAAAGGAAGGTAATTCCTTCTACATTGGTGAGATGGCGCTGGCTTGCAGCGTAAGAGTTGATATACTAGAGGAAATTCGACGTTCTCACCAGTGACTCGGTAGCTCAGCGGTCAGAGCATTGGACCGGATATCCAAAGGTCGCGGGTTCGATTCCCGTCCGAGAACATGATCTGGTGCGAGTCCTATTTTTTCTAGTATATTATTTAGTATTATATAAAATAGCATTGTAAATGCTTAAATCTCAAAATTTAAAAAAAACAAAAGGCATTTTTTTTTTTACATAAAACATACTTGAGAGCCCAGGGGTCAGTAGCGCTCAATCAACTTTAACTCCAATTTCTTACAAGCACAATGAAGTGCTCTTGCTCACCCCTCATCAACGATTATTTTCTTGTATATATACCGATTACTCGAAGACTGCTTGACCAATTGAAATGATTCAAACATTGTTACATCAAGTTTGTCCTACGATTTTTTTTCTCTGCTACATCTGCGATCAGTCATTAATGTTGTTCCTAAGTTGGTCCCATTTTTTTTAATTTTTTTTTCATAATATTTTATTTAACAGGAGCTCAGTGCAGCTGCATGTAACCCAGCGGTTTGCACGCCACAAGTCAAGAAAAGAAGTAACGCGGCGCAGCCACTCGAAGGGGAAAAGTGGTCGCCTCATTCAGGTGGGTCGAGTTCACATAGATTTGATTATTTGCAGTTCAGATAGGATCTCTTCCCCATTTGGGGGGTACTCTATGACAGAGTACGACCAGAACTTAGAACTTCCCGGTGTCTGTCCCCTCACCGGCAGGCAGTTTTTAGTGGGCAGTCCCTCATATCCCTCCACCATCACAAATCGAGGAAATGCGACCTAAAAACGTGTTAAAAGTGATCTCTTCCCCTTGAGTCCCTAAGGGCAAGGGATGCGTTAATGCATTTGTGCCTTAAAAAAGCATCTCTTCGCCATATAGCAAAAAGGGAACTGAGCTAGGTCTGTGTTGGAACTTGTATGATTTGCAGTGGCTGCGGCGGCGTAGAAAACTTTTTCTTCAGACAGGTTTTCATAACTTTCGCCTCGACGCTAGCTTAACTTACTAAGCGTGTGCGCCGTCCGTCTAATATTTTTTCTAGTTCAATGTGCCACCGAAACGTATTTTGAGTTCAATAACACTGAGAGTTGTAAAAAGTTTATATTAAATGTTCACAGCTATACTTACAAATGGGACTGCTCATGATTCTGTTATTTATGATATTTGGTTTCTTTTGCAGAGGTTTAGCTAAGAATACCAGAGATAGAATAAAGTTTAACATTATCTCTTTTATTATTTGCTTAGCATATTTGACATATCTGTAAATGTTAAATAATGTCGTATTGCGAAAATTTTCCAAGCCTAGGCTAATCTAATATGCGACTGACTGCATATAGAGACTTTCACGTACATCTAAATAATTTAACGACTATATTGTCTGGCTCCTTATAGGTTTGAACCGCAGCGGAAGTTTTATATCGCCGCGAAAGGACGCCTCGGACGACTCCATGCATGAGAAATACTTCAAGTCCGTTGAGAGCACGCCGCTTACGAGACGCAAGGTAATGAACTTGGTATACTTATTTAAGTACAAATAATAAGATTAGTGAATTGAAAAAGATTTAAACATTGGAGGTGTATTTGATTTAGTTTTGTTCAATAGCAAATAATCAATATCGATAGACATAATAGATATCGAGTTTTTCGCAACAGTCAATGTATAAAGTAAAAACGTTTCAAAAACACTTCGTAAAGTTAAGTTGACTTTATTCATGGATAGTCACAGTGAGCAACAGCTCCGCTAATGACGGGTATTTCAGTCAGATTGCGGCAAATAGTTTTGATAAATAGGTTCCGACGAGACATTTGAAACTTTGTGCGAAAGTTCAGATGTTGAACTCACGTTCAATTATAAAATGCAGTGAATTTTTATCCATGTCTAACTCAACTCAATTCAAAAATATTTTTTCAAATTAAGTTAGAAATTAAGAGCTTTTGAATTGTCTATATTTGCCTACCACCCGGCCCTAACGTAATAAACGTAACAATTGTAAATTTCAAACACTATTAATTGGTTAACATTGCGGTGAAGTTATGAGTAGTTTGTTTTATTTTCAAATTGGTTGACGCAATGGATATAAAATTGTCATGACAATAAAATTTACAAATTGTAATGTTTATTAATAAATAGGGCCCTGTTCGTGACTTTTTAGCTGATAACGAATCCGCTTAGAAGTCTACTTATACGAAGTTCACTAACGGCCGATTTCAATAATCTATCTGTTACTATGCAACTGTTGTTATTTCCCGTCATTTAACAGAAATATCTAGGCAACAAATCTTTAGTAAGCCTCTCTTACTGAGGTTTAGGTTATTGAAATCGGCCGTAAGTTGATATACTGCTCAATAGTATAGGTGCCGGCACGGATTTTGAGCGCGCCGTACGGAACAGTAGCCTAACCAGTTTAGTTGTAACAGCAATCTGCGGGCGGATCCTCCTGCGAGTCCGCGTCGCCGCAGAGCCCCAGCAGTCCGCTGCAGAAGCCGCAACCGACGCCGTTCTTGCAGGTAAACCAACATTATATAAATTCACATGTTTATTGACAATTTGATAAATTTTTGATGTAATATAAACTTTCAGTAACAGTACCAAAGAGGGTTACCTATCATAAGTGGTTACTTCGACGTCCCATTTGGTCGAAAAAGTTTTTACCGAAGTTATGCTCGTCCGAAATAACATTTGTTTAGAGTATTATGTTTCCGAATATTGTCAAGTCACACTGATGCCAAGTGCTAACTGTTTCTCTCTTTACTCATTCAATTGCGATTTATAGCGAGGGGCCTCAGGCCACCCGAAACTACCAGTCCGACGATATCTTGACGTTATCGTTATCGTCCAATGTGAAAACGGTCATTTAGATGATTTAGATGATGACTGATGTACACAGACGACAGCGGCGCGGCCGTCGCTGGTGTCGTCAATATCGCTGGCGACGGACGCGGCGGGCGGCGGCGCCAGGGTCATGCACAGCCTGGAGCGCCCGCACCTGCTGTCCCGCCACTCGAGGGAGAGGTTCTCTGACAGGTGACACACATGGACACATGCTATGATGACTCGTACACTATAGTCGACATCGCTGGCGACGGACGCGGCGGGCGGCGGCGCCAGGGTCATGCACAGCCTGGAGCGCCCGCACCTGCTGTCCCGCCACTCGAGGGAGAGGTTCTCTGACAGGTGACACACATGGACACATGCTATGATGACTCGTACACTATAGTCGACATCGCTGGCCACGGACGCGGCGGGCGGCGGCGCCAGGGTCATGCACAGCCTGGAGCGCCCGCACCTGCTGTCCCGCCACTCGAGGGAGAGGTTCTCTGACAGGTGACACACATGGACACATGCTATGATGACTCGTACACTATAGTCGACATCGCTGGCCACGGACGCGGCGGGCGGCGGCGCCAGGGTCATGCACAGCCTGGAGCGCCCGCACCTGCTGTCCCGCCACTCGAGGGAGAGGTTCTCTGACAGGTGACACACATGGACACATGCTATGATGACTCGTACACTATAGTCGACATCGCTGGCCACGGACGCGGCGGGCGGCGGCGCCAGGGTCATGCACAGCCTGGAGCGCCCGCACCTGCTGTCCCGCCACTCGAGGGAGAGGTTCTCTGACAGGTGACACACATGGACACATGCTATGATGACTCGTACACTATAGTCGACATCGCTGGCCACGGACGCGGCGGGCGGCGGCGCCAGGGTCATGCACAGCCTGGAGCGCCCGCACCTGCTGTCCCGCCACTCGAGGGAGAGGTTCTCTGACAGGTGACACACATGGACACATGCTATGATGACTCGTACACTATAGTCGACATCGCTGGCCACGGACGCGGCGGGCGGCGGCGCCAGGGTCATGCACAGCCTGGAGCGCCCGCACCTGCTGTCCCGCCACTCGAGGGAGAGGTTCTCTGACAGGTGACACACATGGACACATGCTATGATGACTCGTACACTATAGTCGACATCGCTGGCGACGGACGCAGATAATTTAGCCCTCTATCGGCCTTAGGCAATCTGCGTGCGATGCTTGTAATGACAATGGACTTTAATGGATGTTATAATATGTTAAATAAAAACAGTGATTTTAAATCTTTGGCAGTTTCCTTCTGCAAAGGAAAATGTTGCGTATGTCAAATGTATAAAGTTCAAGAAAAAACACTGCTTTGGAAATTTTTTTCATCCATTGTAAGACTTTTATTGGTGTAATAGTACTTATCTCATTCTTCTTGATTAACTACAATTTTCAGTTATCTTAAGATTCGTCCTATTAATTGGCCTAATTGCATTATTTCCGTTTGCCAGGCATCTAGACAAAGAAAGGTTAGCGGAACTAGAGCGCATGGACCGATATCCGGAGAAGCAAGCCGTGTACAGCGTCGACAAGCCGTTTAGACAAACCAGTCTCGACCTTAGACATAATGCGTCTTCAAACTGGCATCCGCCACGGGAATTCACCAGGTATGTGAAATTGAAGATTGTGTGTTGATAAAACATTGCCATTAGAAGCCTACTACGAGTAGTGCTGTACGCTAAAATTACATAACGACAACTCGTAGGTTTGCTGGGGTAACGTTACTCCAGCAAAATCAGTTTTTCTCGAATAACTTCTTTGCTATACTTGAACAAATAGTTACTAACTAGGAACTAATTATCTGTAATACTCTCATTTCTCTAAGGCGCAACACTTTGCTGGGGTTAAGCTTACATGGAAATGTGTTAAAAATGAATAGTCTTTTTGTTGCTGCTTGTGGTTGTGGTACGTTCAAATAAACACTTAGGCCGGAATCAGTGCGACGCAGACCGTCCGCGTGCGGATTAGTGCTTGCGTCCGTCGCGGACGAATTCGTCGTTCAGTGCCACGCGGACCGCCGCGCGCGGATCTGTCCGCGTCGCACTGAACGCTCTGTAGATGCCTAGTACTAACTTAATATCGAAATAGATAGACACTCAGGTACGGTCGGAAAAACCATGTCACACTGTATTTCTTGAGAAAGTTACAACACAATTGTCAGAAAATGCAAACATTCGCATCACATGCACGAAAGTCTTCAGCTAATTCTGAGGCCAACTGTACTATTGACTAGTTACAGGTCTCGGCACGGATCTTGACCGATGACAGTTAATGCGCAGAAATCATTTTCAAACTTGCGTAGTAATCCCCTGCAATTTCTCTCACCGCTCACGATCTTTAACTCCTTGTATTCCCAAGTGTACTTGTAATGTCGTTCCGCAGGCGACAGCAGGCTGAACCCGAGCGGTACACGTCCAGCAAGACCTCGCTCTCGTCGGGCAGCAGCAAGCACCGCACGCCGCCGCACGAACCGCAACATAACTTTATGAGGCTCTCCTCCGCCAATGAACAGGATAGCATCGCTGCCGGTATGACATTCTCTTTGTAGCCTTTCTTATTCAAGGCCCCTACCGCGCAGGTGTCGTCGGCATTGCCATCGGCTTCATTTGACAGATAGATGTGACACAATGCTACTTTTCATTGGTAAGTTTTTATTTGTACCAAAAAGAAGTAGTAATGTCACAAACAAATCAACATCCATCTGTGAAAAATAATCGATGGCGATGCCGAAAACACTTGCGCGGTGAGGGCCCCAGGTTTTCTGTAAACGGCAAAAAATCATGGAATGCAATTTAAATGACATATTTCAAAAATCAAAATGAAGTCTTCTGTCTTTTTCTTATCTTCAATATTTAAACATCACTTATGAGTTAATTCTTTACGAAAGTCATTTCAGTTTCCTTTAATATTTAAACATCACTTATGAGTGAATTCTTTACTAAAGTCTTTTCAGTTTTCTAATGGTCCTTTGATCAGGATGTAAAAAGTGTTATGGTAAATCAAATTATTCTTTATTATTATTATAATGCAAAGATATTTGTCACAAACTGTTAGTGACGGAAAGCTTAAAGTTAAGCTTTTGCTAGGCAATGAACACCTTATTTAGATGATAAAATATTTCTAATTTTATTAATGTACATTTAAATGAATGATTCGATTATCTCCATAAAATATGATTTCATTTTAATCTCGTTTTATCAGTGAACTACAAGATGAAGTGTGTGAACTTGGAGCCTCCCCTAACAGAACCTAATGTACAAAAGCACAATCAAAGATTAGAAAGGACTTCTACGCCTAGAGACCGAACTAAATCCAGACGTAAGTCATTCTTGTTATTTCAAACCCCTCACGATTGCTCTGTCTAGACGTGCCCGTTGGCAGACTGTAAGAATTATACAAGGTGTTACAAAAATACCCCTAATGCCGAATATGGCATATAGAGATCATCAAACTGAACAACTTTTACTATGGGGCCAACTCTGAAATCGCAAAAAAATAATTAGCTGTTTCATACATTTTGATATTCTTGATTTTAATTTTTTTATGAAACAGCTGATTTTTTTTTCGCTATTTCAGAGTTGGTCCCATAGTAAAAGTTGATCAGTTTGATGGTCCCTATATACCATATTCGGCATTAGGGGTATTTTTGTAACACTTGGTATAGACTGTGGTAGAACACTATATTTACACTTAATTCAATGTGTTCTTCGAGTTTAGTAATTTCAAGCCTAAAAAAATGACTACCGACTTACACAAGAATATCACTAGTATAGTTAGAATAAATTCAGATTAAATAAATAAAATAAATGCTTGGACAATTTCACACAGTGCCATTTAGCCCTAATCTAAGCAATGCTTGTAATATGGGTGCTAGACAACTGATATACCACTTATATACTTTTTAAAATATATACTTATTAACACCCAGACCCGTCACAGAAATTAAAATTTATCATTTCAATTACTGCCCGGCCGGAAATCGAACCTGGGACCTCTTAAGTTATAGACCGGCATGTTGACCACTGCACCACTCAGGATGAATCCGCCCTTAATCTATACGTTTCTTTTGAAGGTCACAAAAGGCCGGTGGAAGACGAGCCCCCCATGGACGGCGAGGAAGAAGACGAAGAGGGGGGCGGTTCCCCCCTCTACTGCAACTGGGACCTGCGCGGGATGCAGCACTTGCTGCCGCTGCAGGACTATATCATACAGCAGGCGAAGCTCTCCAGTGAGTACAATAGAAAGACATGTTATCTAAGGGTTGAACTGCACTTATTAGCACGGAATAGCATTTTTTCGTGCTCTCTTCTAACACTGACGAATGTCATTTGCTAGAGCGAGAAAGATAGCGTGTTGCCGCCCGCTTTGCAGATTCTGTCGCGCGCGATATCAGTATCTTCATTATCAACCCTAAATGTCAATGAAATGTGGTCTAGCAAAATAAACTGCCATTCGGCGGTCGGATACGACCGCAAGAAGAAGAGAGAGATAAAATGAGATGGATTTTTGGATTAACAGTTTCACATACATTTAGGCGAAAAAATTGCACGTTGAATCACTTCAAAGCATTGTCACTGGTTTTGGCCTCAGTCAAAAGACGGACTTAGTTCTAAAAAGAACTGCTCTGAGACCGCATTGTGTTAATAATGCCCGGTTTCTGAGGTACTTATCGGTGGTTTAAATTTAACAAAATGATCCACATTATCTGGTTTAATCCGATTTATTTTAACTTTAACTTTAGTTAAACCTCCGATTAAGTACCTCAGAAACCGGGGGTAAGTATGATACTCGTAGTGGCGCCCTTGACACATTCAATAGCATTTTAAATTCGCCTCACAGGTCGAGGTCGATACACAGGCGATTCGGGCTCCGACGCCGAATCTGGTTCCTCTCGGTCTCGTTCGGGCTCCGAATCCCGGTCGCTGTCCGGCCACGAACCGGACAACGAGTCGTCGGACGGCGGCGCCCGGACGCCGGACGACGACGACGGTTCCGGCGTATATTTGCCGCACTCGTACGCGCATCGACCGGCCGACGTGGAATATATGAACCATGGTGTATCGTACTACAATACCTTTGTGGGGTTCGATCGAGATCGGCAGCCGTCGCCTGGGATTCATAGGGTAAGACATTTGTAATTATATAAATATTAAATATCAGTAGTTATCAATAGTTTATACCATTTCCAACTGTACAGCAAAGTAATTAAAGTCGACTTTCCATAGAAAATATTCATTATGTCAAAAATAGAGCCCCTGAGCGCCTCCAATAATGTACTCTATGGGCGCCTCAATAGACATACTTTTCGCTGCGTCGCGTAACGTGGTATCGTGTCGCATGGCGTGGATACACGTGGATGTAGTGTAACTGTAAACGACTAGTCTCTATAGATGTAAAATGTATGGGAATGAATAAATATAAATATTTGACATCACATACATTACTCCGATTCCAAAGTAGCTAAAGCACTCGTGTTATGGAAATCAGAGACAACGGTGGTATCACAAACACCCAGACCCGAGCCAATATAGAAAAGTTCGTTTTCTAAATTGACCCAACCGGAGACCGAACCCGGGACCCCAGAGATGGCGACATCTCGAAAACCGGTGTACAAAGCCTCTAGACCACGGAGGTCGTCGATAAATAATGCCCAGATCGGCGTAGGCGGCCTACGCGTGTCGAATGTAGTTCCCGCTTTACTCAACCAAGTACGTCGACAGACATCGTCTCTTGGCGGCAGCGGCGCGGGCGCCAGCGCGGCGGCGGCGGCGGGCAGCAGGTCGTCCGCAGGCGAGCCCGGCGCCGCGGCGGCCGAAGCAGGCGCGCTGTACAGCCCGGTGAGGTCGCACGCGCACGCGCACTTCACGCGCCCGCAGCCGCCCGAGCAGGACATCGAAATATTCGCCAAAGACAACCTCAACTTCAACAAGGGAATATTCAGGAGAAAGGTAGGTATTTTCAATTGATGGTGGTGGTCATGATATTTTACCGGTGTGGAAGCTCGGTGCTCTCTACACGCACGCGATCGCACTTTTTTTTCTTACTTGTCCTATTTGGTAAACGATCTCCACCCGATAAAGATAGATTAACACTTTATTGCTCACACATTACAAAGAATACGATTACAAAATAAAACTTTAAAAACATATGCATTGATGATGAAATCCCCTTCATTCAGTAAATCCCACGCGGCTACAGGTAGCCAGACAACGATGAAATTAATATCTATTGTGCCTCATTTTCCTTGAGTTAAAGATATTGATATACATAACATATTATTATTTAATAAGTTTTACTTCATAACAAAACCTTGAAATTTGTTCGGGGGAATGAAAAAAGACAAGCTTAAAATAAGGTCTGTTTCAGGCGTCCGTCCGCGACATGTTATCCTGGACTTCCTCCTCGATAAGTGCTCCGATGGTGGGCGCGGAGTGGGACAAGGCCCACAAGAAGGCCGCCACGGACCTGTTCCGACTCGTCCAGATCTACATGGGCGATAGGAAGGCGCGCCCCGGCATGACGCTCAACTCGGTCGCGCAAGATATACTGCACGCCACCTTTGCTAACGAGAAGTAAGTCTTAATTTGACAATTGGGATGAAGTTTGAAATGAAATTAAAGTCGGTCAGTGCGACGGAGTGGCGACGAAGGCTGCCTGTGTCACTGTCATAAAGAAAAAATTTGTTTAATAAAAATTCTAATTACTTATGTAATAAAGATGCCTCGTAAAATCTTGTATCAAATTTGTTAATGAGCTGGTGAAATCGATTTAAAATAAACGGAGATCAAACTTAAACTAGATTACGCAAAACGTGTTTTAATTTACCATTTGTGAAATCGGCTCTTATTCGTCGATTTTAATTACTTTTGCATACGATTAAAATTGTTAAGTTTATAACTAAAAGATACTATTGCATTACTGGTTGTCAGTGTTCAACTAAAATCTGAACGAAAAGAGAAAGAATAGTAAGTGATCTGATAAATCTGCATGAATTATAAACGAACTGCTACAAGGTTTAGGTAAATTAAAAAAAATCGGACTCACGCATCTTGTGTTCCGTACCATTATATATAAATACATTATTGACCATAATACTAAATAATATACTAGAAAAAATAGGACTCGCACCAGATCATGTTCTCGGACGGGAATCGAACCCGCGACCTTTGGATAACCGGTCCAATGCTCTGACCGCTGAGCTACCGAGTCACTAGTGGGAACGTCGAATTTCTTCTAGTATATCAACTCTTACGCTGCAAGCCAGCGCCATCTCACCAATGTAGAAGGAATTAACCTCAACATTCAACTGAACATGCTTAAATCTCAAAATTTCAAATAGTTAAAAAGCTTTCTCATCTTAATCAACTGTTTAAAAATATCTGGAAAGATGTTCAGTTGAATGTTGAGATTAATTCCTTCTACATTGGTGAGATGGCGCTGGCTTGCAGCGTAAGAGTTGATATACTAGAAGAAATTCGACGTTCCCACTAGTGACTCGGTAGCTCAGCGGTCAGAGCATTGGACCGGTTATCCAAAGGTCGCGGGTTCGATTCCCGTCCGAGAACATGATCTGGTGCGAGTCCTATTTTTTCTAGTATATTATTTAGTATTATATAAAAATAGCATTGTGAATGCTTAAATCTCAAAATTTCAAATAGTTAAAAAGCTTTCTCATCTTAATCAACTGTTTAAAAATATCTGGAAAGATGTTCAGTTGAATGTTGAGGTTAATTCCTTCTACATTGGTGAGATGGCGCTGGCTTGCAGCGTAAGAGTTGATATACTAGAAGAAATTCGACGTTCCCACTAGTGACTCGGTAGCTCAGCGGTCAGAGCATTGGACCGGTTATCCAAAGGTCGCGGGTTCGATTCCCGTCCGAGAACATGATCTGGTGCGAGTCCTATTTTTTCTAGTATATTATTTAGTATTATATAAAAATAGCATTGTGAATGCTTAAATCTCAAAATTTCACATTATTGACTGATAGTGGAACTATTGTAATTTTTGTTAATCATTTCTGTAAAAGTGCGCCATTTAGAGACATCGTTTTATTTTCCCTGTAAGCTTTATATAAACTTCTATCATAGAATAATTTCAAATTTTTCTCTATCCAAACTTCGGAGATAAAGGGGAACAGTATTAATAATCATATTTGGTTACTCACATTATTCTGTTAATCTTTCTCCGTACAGACTCCGCGACGAATTGTACGTGCAACTATGTCGTCAAACGACAGAGAATCCTCTGCGCGACTCTTTGTTACGCGGCTGGGAGTTGCTGGCCGTGTGCCTCGCGTTCGTGCCGCCCTCGCCTGCCTTCCAGCCCGCGCTCACCAACTACGTCAACAGGCATAGAGACCCGGCGTTTGCTGATGCTTTCCCGGAGGTCAGTTGAATATTGTGAGGTATAGAGTAGTAGATTTTTTTTACTTAGAACAAAAATATTGTTTTTATGGTGCTTCGATGCCTTTTTTTTCTCTACTAGTGAGTAATAATTAATGACCATGAATGTCTCTTGGCTCTTATTGTACGATTTACACCAACCGGCGCGCGTCGGAGCGCGCCAAAGGAAATTAAAGCGTCTATACAGTGTAATATTTCATACTGCGGGCAGCGCCGATCGGCTGCCGCGGCATGTCGATTTTCATGCAATTATGGGTACCTGTGAAGACGCTTTATTTTCCTCTCGCAGAGGTAAAATGCGTTTGACTAAGTTTGTTAATCAAATTAGCCTGTTCACATGGGGCATTAATTATTAATACACACTATTAGTTAATTGTAAACGGGCAAATCAAATACGACCAAACCAAAATAACAGTAAACGTTAGTCACTGATCGAATACGAGTTGCATCCGAATTCGACCCAATCGAATTATAACGAAGCATTACTGTTGTCTTTATAAATGTATTTATTTATAAATCTGTATTGTACCTTTATACATCAGTACAATTTATGTGTGTAGGTTGGCAAATGGCCGATCCACGTGCAAGTGTCCCACTACGCGGGCGTGGCCTGCAAGCGGCTCGAGCGCATCGGCTTCGGCGGCAAGAGGCAGCCGCGGAAACCCTCCACCGAAGACATCGACCAGGCGAGAGTGAGTGCTAGTCCAAAATAAACATGCATGTACTCCTACAACAAAAATTAACGACAACTATCATTACATTTAAATTAAAATCCTGCTGACATATTTACTTTATTTATCTACTTTAATAATTTTTAAACCCGAAGATTTATTTTAATGTTTAACTTGACCATGTCACTCACTAGGTAATCTGTCTGTCATCTGAACTTAAATCACAATTAATAATAAGAAAATCTACTTCATAAGATTTTTTTGGACTTTGTAATTAGACATGGTAGTTCCAATATTATTGTTATCTGTACACAACTGTAACAACATATTTTTCCAACAGATCCAAATCTTCCGGCAGTCCATGTTCGGAAACACGCTAGCGGAAGTGATGGCGCTGCAGAAAGATCGGTTTCCCAACAGACAGTTGCCTTGGGTGCAGGTGGCACTGTCGCAGCAGATATTAGCGCTCAACGGGAAGGACACGGAGGGAATCTTCAGGGTGTCGGCAGATGTGGACGAAGTCAACGCTCTTAAAACCAAGATCGATAATTGGGAACTGCCTGATGCTTCTACGTTGACAGGTGAGGTTTCAAAAAAACAGCAGCTCACGAGGTTATCAAAAACTGTCGTCCAATTGGTTGTATACCTTAAAGTCTAGAATATAAAGTTTAAAACATTTTATGGTTACCCAATGTGCCGTTCACATGATTAAATTCATCATTGACGTTGACTTAATTTTGCTTTTACTTTCAGCACCCCAAAAAAGGCGTGCCGAAGGGGTGATTTTAATAATTTCTCATCGTTTGTTGCTACAGACGCGCACGCACCAGCGAGCCTCCTAAAGCTATGGTACAGAGAGTTATACGAGCCACTGATCCCCGACTGCCTGTACGCGGCGTGCGTGGCGGCCGGCGGCGACATGCCCGCGTGCACCCGGGCGCTGCAACGACTGCCGCCCCTCAACCGACTGGTGAGTCTACAGTCTTAAGAGGAACACCACGATCGAGAGAATTGAAAAATCCTATAAAAAGTTGACAAAATCAACGTTTCGTAGTCCCCTGTTTCCTCCTCCAAAACGAGACTAATTTGAATACTATTTTCATCAAAAAATAAAGAAATGCTTTGGCTGTGTTCTTATGTTTTGATTTTTTTATATAATCTCGTCAAATTTAATTGCTGGATGTCTAAACTAGAGTTTTTTTAGGTTTATGATTTGATTGTGATTAATATATCTCTTTTAATAATTAATTTATGAAAAAAGGAAAACATAGGAACACAGCCTAATCCTTTCTTAAAATTTTAATGAAAAAAGTATTTAAATCCGCCTAGTTTTGGAGGAGGAAACAGGGGACTACGAAACGTTGACTTTGTCAACTTTCTATAGGAATTTTTCAGTTCTCTCGACCGTGGTGTTTCCTCCTAAGGCGCGATATCAGCAAAGTAAGATAGCGATAAGAAAACGTCGCGCGCCGGAGCCTAACCGATTTGGCAGATTAGGTGAAAAATTACCAAATCAATTCGTAGTATATAACGATAGCGATTAATGAGAAATGCACGATTGTGAATATTGATGATACAAATTATTTAAAGCAATTTCGACTTGAAATAATCTCAAACAAACTTTTAGCTCTTCAACGCCCGAAAAATGAGAATAGATATTCAGATAGTTTCGAAAGTAAAAAAAAAAATTGGCATTTATTTAGAATTGGGTTAGTATTTTGGATTTTTTATTTAATAGAAACCGAGACATATACTGTTTTAATCCGAATAACCTATCCGTCGCAGTATATGATATTCTCAAAACATCATAATAGCAAAACATTATATAATCTCATAATAGCACATTCGTGAAAAATGATATTCGCAAAATATGATATTCTAATGAAACCATATCGCCGGCGTCTTAATTTATTAAATTAGAGTTATTAAATTACTGTTTTCTTCTTTAGGTACTTACTTATTTGATAAGCTTCCTCCAGCAATTCACCGCGCCAGAAGTGGTGAGTCAGACCAAAATGGACTCTGCCAATCTAGCAATGGTGTTCGCACCCAACTGCCTTCGATGTACCTCGCAAGACCCCCGCGTCATTCTCGAGAACGCTCGCAAAGAGATGACTTTCCTTAAGACCCTCATCACCAACCTCGATACCTCGCACGTTCAAAACCTTCTGTGACCGAATCTCAGCTTCTACAACAATAACACGGAAACGCTGACTGATTTCTAGGTTAACCGCATTTTAAGGCTGGAGTAGACCGAGCGCGTAATCGTAACTCGTGCGATTTGGGCGTTCTTGTGGTTGTAGAAGGATTTTAGACAGAATAGAGATCGAATTGGAACTCTTTATAACTTCTTGACGTTGCATACCGCTGTGCCTATGTGCAATATTTACAATTGTACTTTTAGCTGATCTTCATGTGTGTTTTTTTGTGCGTCATTCATTATACAAACGGGCATAAATGTATACGTCAAGCACACGTTACGCAAACGCGTTCTGTCTGTCCGCCCTTAATTTAGTTTCTAAGATTAACACTAAACGAGAGAGACCTGCTCTCTATATATCAAAGCTATGCCCGCTCACCGCATCGCTCCACGTATTCTTAATCTAGTCTGATCTCCGCTATTTTCAACGGACGAGATATGTTGAAGCGATGCGTCGATCGGGCCAATAACTTCTTATTTGACATTCTTGTATATTTTTTGTATTTTTGTACGCTATATCATAATTTTATTTGGTTGTATCCAAAGATATTTAAAGATGTGATTTTTGTTATATTAGACTTGAGCTTTACAAAAGTGTACGTGCAATGTGTTTCGGCCGTATTTGTTGGACGATTGTGTGTTTGTTATGATTAGTTACTGCTGTGTTTAATGTGAGTAAGAGTGAGTTTTTTTCAAGATGATATTATTTTTATATCCATATCATTAAGGTGTATTAAAAACAAGTCATTTCTCCATTCCTTTTTATAAATACTTGAAATTTCGAATTGGTTTTGGAATAAAGTATATTCATAGACCATCATGACTTATCTGCTTCCAAAAAATGAACAATGGAGAGGGTAGTTTGATAATGATTATCGTGTAATCGAGAGAGGACGATGCTTTAACGGAAGGTGTCTCATTTATTAAGATAAGCAACTAAATCAGAACATGCTCGAATGTATTTAAATTTTGTATTTTGGTGTTATGCAACATTTTCTGTTAGAAGACTCTATTCTAAGGACGACGTTTTATCTAGAAAAATTATTCGACGAAAATATATTCTAATCTAAATAATAGTTCGGTTCACTATTATTGAATGTAATAATTTATTTTCCTTAGGAAAATGAAGTTTAAAACGAATTATTAATCATTTTGTAAAAATGTATAGCGATGAAGTTCATAAGCATAAAACTTACTAATCATAAAAAAATTAAAGAAACTACGAACTGCTTTGAAGATTATAAGCGTCTGTTCTAGTTGAAACTAAACATCAGTCAGTATACGTGTACTGATCTATTAATCGTCACAAGTTATATTATAAATTACTTCGGTTATTGTCAGCTACATGCTGAAATACCTTGTATAATTTGACTTGATGACTACACGAATTTCAAGCGAATTATCGTCCATTTGTGATGAATTGATGAAAATGAACGCATCCTATAAATAATTTTTAAATTTTGTCATGATCGAATTTAATGCATTTACTCATAATTCCATGCGCATATAAGCAAATTATTTTCTATTCATTTATTTATTAGAGTTCATCACAGCTTTATATTAAATAATTTTGAACTCTATTGCCTATTAACTTGAGCGCTATTTAGGTTAATAGAATATTTCCATCACAAATATTTTATTTAGGACTACGTTTGTGACGTACACTACAGTATGCCGCACCTCGGTGAAGACGCGTAGCGCTTTATTGCTTCTGTGGTGGTGCGGCCTACTGTACAATATTACGATTTGTTTTCTTGCACTAACTTGCGGAAAGCATTTTTAGGTATAGAAGCAAATTCGATTGTCTTAACCAAAATATTCTACATTTAATTTTTATGTTTTGAATCAAAAGTTTACTTCTTATTATAAGCGAAAACATTGCATAAGTGTAAACGACAAGGACGATGTATACTATGATAATGCTTTATAATCCTCTGGAATCTCCGGTATCAACGTGGTTTTAGATAGTAATGTTTTTTTCTTGGACGGATGTACAGAGGGGTGGACGGGTAAATTCGACATTGGAGGACCCCCATATATACAAAAAATAATAGCTCTCTCTCTCTCTCTTTGTGAAAATGATACAAAGAAAGGTTACACAACATCATAACGAATTTAACACTTCATAAACATCAATACCACGGCCTTTTAAATTAATGCTTCATCGTAACTCCTAATAAAAGATTTGAACTTGAATATCACTAAAATTACTATTATAGAATATGTAAAGATTAAACAGTTTTTAATTACAATTGCTTCGAATCGAATCTAGAGAAAAATACTATAATAATGGTTAGCACATTAATTATATTGCTTACTTTAGATGCGCCATTCATGAATTTATTGAAATAGTCTATAGTATATATTTGTATAAGCGTAATGTGCAACAAGAACACATGTAATATTTATTTAGAATAATCAAATGATTTGTGTAAGTTACAACAAATTTGTCAGAAACAAGTTAAAATGAAGATGACAATGTGATTGGGTTGTATTTGTAACTATGGATTCCATGCTAAGCTGTGAATGGTTAAGCAATATTTATTAGTTCTATAGCTTCCCTTTTCCCGTATGTAGTATTAAATAAAAAGTAACTTAATCGAAATCATATTGTAAATTGTATAGTTTGCATATTGTGATACGCAGATTAATTATATTTTCATTACTAATGATGAAGTTTTCTGGCTATGAATACTCACTATATTACGCAAGTATAGATATTACAAAAATATGTTAACCTTGCAACGACCAACAATTTTGAAGTGCATGTAGCTTCAATATGGTGTATTTTTTTTAAGCGTACCTGGAAGGGAAATCTTCTAAATTAAAAAGGTATGAGTTTTTATTGAGACGGAAATCGAACCGACACTAATTCAAAAAAATTGCACCCCGTATTTTTATGACACCAATCGATGAGGTCGATAATGAGAATCAAATCTCTCCAAGAAACATACTATCTTAAATTAAAGGACGATCATGAAATCTATCGATTATTAAAAAAAATAGGCACTAGGCCATGAGATCTAAGAAATGAACTCATTTCTTAGATCTCATGGCCTCGTTCCTATTCCTAACCTAACCAGTCATTTTACACGATGGTGCCCTAGCCCATTATAGTGTAGCGGCTTCTACCGTACGCCGCATATACTAACACACGGTAACAACAAGATTCATCACCGTCTAGGAATTAGAAGTTCCTATATTTACTACAACAGCATAATGATTATAATGTTAATAACCATGTCATCATTTGACTCAGTTCAAACTAAATTCACCTCTTCAGATTTAAAAGTAAGATTAGTCTTCTTGTTCTTTTTTTATGATTTTATGTTAGATTTCATTTCGTAGCTACTTAAATTTAAGATATCATGTTTGTTAGAACGAATTGATTCTTAATGATTGACCCTATCGATTGGTATCATAATAGTACAGGATGTATTTTTCTACATCAGAGTCGGTTCGGTTCCCGTCTAAGGCAAGCGTATTTAAAAAATGCTAGGATGCAGTTTATCATTAATAAAGGAATGTCTTCTTTAAGCAGAAACGCATATCTCCTTTATTTTATGTAATAGTACTTTTCCTCCAGGTTCACTTAATAAATCCACCCTGTATACTGTTTTGATAACAAATATATATATAACCACATGTGATGTTGCTCGGTTTAAGTTCGAAGGAGTAATCAATTTGTATTCTAATCAAATGCAGTTTGACTTCTAATCAAATTCAGTCATGAAGTATTTTTTTTACTGATTTGGAATGAGTAATTGATGTTCATGACTATTTTTAAAAGAACTTCGCGTAGCAACACGAACAGAAATATTTTTAATTATAACCACCGCCATACACAATTGTCACAAAATTTATTCTCCGCATTTTAAGAGGTGTCACAAAAATCAGAATAATATTACCTAATACCTACTTACATTTATTTTCTTATAAATATCGTGTTATTATTATTATGTTAATTCTTTTGAAAAAAAATGTAACAATTAATTCCAAAACACTAGAATTTATTTTTATAGTTTTTTATAAATACGACAAATATAATAATGAAAATTATGTTCTAATATAACTTGCTAATAAAAGAAAAAATCAACATAGATGCTGCTTAAGCAAAATCATAATGATAATCGTATTAATATGCATAACTTATAATACTATCTTGGGTTAGGTACTGGTAGGTAACTCGACGTATTGTCGACAGCAGCAGCTAAAATGGAATAATTAACCCATATCTATTTTTTTTAATACATGTGATACTTTTGCGTTCCTTAAGGTTCTATTTATTTACAATAAAAATACAATACAATAAAAATTACTATCGAAAACTGTTAAGTTTTGGCATTACATATCTGTTAAATATGCTGTTTTATAACTCCTCTAGGCCTCTAGCACATTCTGTCAGGAATACATCGAGTTACCATAAACCTTGTAGAATCCAGCATTAAATAGTTTCTGATGGTTTAGCTTACGCCAACCATAAAATATTAATGCCTACCTATATTATTTTTTGCTTGAAAAGCTCAAAGTATTGCCATGTTGATCACTGGTAGTATTTAAAAAAACCCATTTATGATGTATTCTGTCATTTTTATAAGTTATTATCGCAAAGAACCGGTCAGAATGGAGTCATGTCATCATCCGATAGATTTCGTGGAATGGTTATAAATTTTGTATGAGTATCTGACGGTAAGGCCTAGCGCACAACTGGCGAGGCACGGCGAAGATACTGTGAGGAAAGCAATCGAAAATAAGCCTTACTTTCTTTGAAGATTAATTTGAATAAAATAAGTATCCGTCTTACGGAGCTTGCAGAGCGACAGCCAACAGCCGCCGACATGTGTAACAATCTGACGCCAAGTAACTGTCGTCGCTAGTCTGTAAGCTCCCTTCTTAGGCCCAGCGCACACAAGGCGAGGCGCGGCGAAGATACTGTGAGGAAAGCAATCGAAAATAAGCCTTACTTTCTTTGAAACACAGTTGAAAATAGCATGTCAAAAAAACTGCGCGAGGAGCCAAGCTACCAAGAGAGCGTGCACGCGGACAAGTGTGTTTCATAGAAATTCCAACAGTGCTATACAGTTGTAGTTAAAATATAGAAATTTTGCTTCCGGATACTGCCGCTGCCATATTTGATATTCGACCTTACATCACAGTAACTGGTTTTAAATTCGGACGGCAGTGGTAGGTCGTCCGCCGTCACCAATCAGTAGTCACGATCACGACGGTCGACGGACGCTACTCTTTCTTATGCATCTCTGTCTTACTAACGCAAATAGAACGGCACGGTACGGTTTCACGGCATGGAATATTATAATATTTAAATAATGGCATTAAGGTGGTCTCAGTGCATGTTTGACTTTAAATTCATAGTGAAATCATGTTTAAAATATTATTTTCTTATTTTATATTTTTAACTTTTTTCGATTTGTTCTTGCACAACTTCACAGCACATTTAGGCATCGTTTCGCTGGGCGGTCAAATTACTACTGAGATCGATCTAGTGTTCACTTTCCATTGGAGCATTCGTTCGCGGCGTCACTTTTAGTGCATTTAAGCTGTATCTAGGGTTTATATGATCGAAGAAATTAATACTAAAAATGAATGTAATGTGTAATTCTTTTCCATTATCATTTGTACTATTCAACATGTTTAAAACCTATATCATGGTCCTTGGTTGGAGTTACCCGACTTTAAATTATGTGAAAAATGTGATACTAGTGGTTATTAACAAGGCAGCTCTGGCTATTTCGCGTAATAACCTAGAATGTTTTAGTGTTATAACAATATGCTATTCTATTACAGTTAATTGAGTTCAACAGTAACATATTCTTAACATTTTTTGTGCTTTGAAAGCAGCGGAAGTTTCTTACATGTATCGATACCCTTAGAAACAAAAAAGCATGATCGACGAAACACGATACATGTCGCGTAATATAGCGTTTTATCGACGCCCAACTGTCAAAATCCATTGAATCCATTCTTTTGACAGTTGAACGTAATAAATCGTTATATCATATCATGTTTCGTTGGTCATGCTAGGGGGGCTGGGTTTCTTAATTAAGTTATTATTCAGAGCTGTCACACAAATTATTTTTTTATCCACCGACACCATGCGCTAGTAGGCGACTTATTAAAAGTTTCAATTTGGGAACAATTTAATGTGATTATCTGAAATCTCTTTTTTTGTTGTATAAACAGGTCACATAATGTTTCGTTCTACCTATCAGATAGATCTGCAGGGAATAATAAAAACGCGTTTTAGGAATATCCAAAAGGGTCGATGCCCTACCCTTGTCGTAGGTACCATGACCATGCTATAGACACGGTAATAATTATTGCCGTTCTATAGATAAGCCCGACAGCCAGTATACAACGCAATTCGCCTGTGTCACAGCACCGACACCGGTCATGGAACGCTACGGTGCTGGTCGGAGACAGAATGCTCTAGCTAGTGGGCGTTTCTATAGTAATACATGCAATAATCGTTTCACATCATACGGTTACAATCATGACACTATACTTTGTAGTGGTCGAAGGCCTTGATAGGCCGCCTGATAAATAATAAGGCTTCGGGTAGAACGAAGCGTATGCGACTAGCTTTCAGCGTGGAATGTGCGAAAAGCTTCTTAGTTACTATATACCGTCATTGTATTTACGTTACCGTATGTATCTGTTTACATTGTGCCATAAGATTGATACGAATCGGAGATCTTCTTTTAAAGTTATATTACTAACGTAGATTAGATATAAGTTTATGTAAACAAAACTCAGATATTGCCCTTTGATAGAAAGCAGACAGATAAAGCTTAATTTAGCGAAGCTCTCTTATTCCTAGCATTGAGAAGGTGCACGTTTTTTATAATTAAGTCCAACAGTTAATACAATTACCATACACCTATTCTACTAATATTGTACTTTAAACACGGCCCGCGGCAGCTGGCCGCTGCATTACTAATGTTAACATATTAAAGGATGGCATACCGGCGTGCTTGTATTTTCAGATTATGTAAAGTTGTATAGTGCTTATAAATAAATATATAAAATTATTTCATCATCACCATCAAGTTTGTATATAATATGGCTATGTTCTTTTGTTATTCATGACAATATAATGCCTATGATGTTCATAATGTAGAATATCATTGTAAATGTGAATGTTCAGGAGAAATAAAACTAACTATCCGGTGGATAACTGCGAATACCACAATTTTGTTTCATTTGTTTAAATTGCTCCCATAAACAAACACTTACGATATTTAAGATATCAAAGAACTAACAATGACACTTTGCTATTTCAGTTTATTGCCGCATTTTGCTCTTGTGCCCTTTAAAGCTAACGCGTACAATGTTTCCGAGGAGAATCAAAAAATTTTTGAAATCTAAAATAATTACAAAAAGCGAAAATCCTATAGTAGCTTATAGAGCTACGATTCAAGTAAAGAAATTGTTCGGTCTTGTAGTGATGGAATATAAACTTAAGTCCAACATTGTTTCGACCCAATTGAGTTACTTGGGTTTATTGTCTTTCTTATTCTGGTACGGCATATTTCTGTATTGCGTTTATTACGCATACGTTAAAGATCAGACCATACTGCGCAAGTTTTTTGATACGAAATTGAAACAATACGGTGACGAGTATGAGAGAATCTCCTCGGTTATTTACGTTTTGTTCGTAATGTGGAAACTGGCTTTCAGTTTATATCGGGATACTGCTTATATGAAGTTCACGATGGCTATCGATGAAGCAGTGAGGAGCTTAGGAGTGACGGTGGATTACAATGCAGATGGAATTTTGGCACTTACATCTGCGCTGAGCCAAATTGTTGCATATGTTGCACATACCTTATGTATATGTGTCACTCTTCACAATTTGAATATGGACATTCCTTACGAAAGGATATTCCAAGTCGTATTTTTCGACACATTAGCTCTCATATTAACAGGTCATTATTGTTACTATTTACTGATTTTTAAGAAGAGATACGTTATGCTTAATAAAGTATTGTGTGAAATAAAAACTCAACATGCTTGGGAATACACCGTTTTTATCCGTGACAAGCCGAATGTGGAAAAAGCTACTGTGCTTCAAGATAAATATATATGTCGGAAAATTGAGACTTGTGCTAGAATATATTGTATGCTGTACAAGGCTGCATCCCAGACAAGCAAGAAATACGGTCTCGGTCTTGTGTTGACGACGACTATAATGATGAATCACGTAATATTGTATCTATTTTACTTCATGGAGGCGACCGCATCTGGTCTCTTCAAGGACTTGCAGAGATATGTCTACTTTTTATTTTACGTGTTTTGGCAGGCTGCTTACTCTATTGGCATTATTTACATGACAGTATACTTCTCGGAAATAACAGTTGCGGAGGTAAGTGATATTCATAATTTATACTTGCATTACAGTCAGCAACAAAAGTATTTTAACTTAGTACTTTGTCAATTACAATTTTTTTGATTAATGTCTCACAGCCAAATATTCAAACGAATCTTAAAGTTAAGGCCACCTTAAATTCAAAAACGATTGATTTGACAGAAACTCTATGAAACTGACAGCTTCCTTAAAGTTAAGAAGACCTTAACTAAAGATTTTAGCTAAGAAGCCTTTGAGTGTTCGGCCGTCAAACTGTGATATCACCACAAAATTTTTTTTCAGGTCAGTGGATATCATACATTCTGTCATAAAAGTTGATATGACAAAGTACTAAAGTATTAAGAGCGTTAATCATTTTGGCATTTCATACAAACTTGCAACCTCCACCCACGCTTAAGAGCGTTGATACATTTCGGAATTTCATACAACCTTCCAAGTCCTTCTTTTTCAAAATGAATGAACCGATTTTAATAAAACTTAATATACATAAGCAGAATGCATTGGTCTAAAAAGTTAATTACCTATAAACATTTTCGATTAATAGTGTTCAGCTAAATTAGCGCGATTTTAAATTTACAATAAAAACAGTCCAATTATCTTTTTATTAAACTAACTTTTTAGATCTATGCTTCCTGCTTATACATATGAAGTTTCATTAAAATCGGTCCATTCATTTGAAAAATAAGGACTTGAATGTTTGTATGAAATGCCGAAATGTATCAACGCACTTAAGCGTGGAGGTTGCAAATAACTTTATCAGCCGTTGGTGACTGTTAGGATGAAATTATTTTTTACGCAAGGTTTTACCTACTTACTAAGGAAACAGATCCCTTGTTCTGTTACACCCTGTCTATTATTGGGTGAATATGTATTGTTTATACAGATAGGTAACTAGTAGTAAAGTATAATAGAGCCTTAGAGGCATGCTGGGCGAATCTACGTTGTTTCTTACTTCCTGCGTATTTTCGTTTACTCGAAAATCCTTAAAAATCCAATGCATGGCAATAAATAAGTTAAAAATATGCAAATTAATATAATTTATTATCGTACTCTAACGTAAATGATGGCAAATTCCGTTGTGATGCATTGGATTTTTAAAGATTTTCGAGTAAACGACAATGACGCAGGAAGTAAGAAACATAACAAAACAACGTAGATTCACCCTGCTATCCGAGAGAAAGAGTTCTTACTTAAGGCGAGGCCAGTTCACGATCTGATGAATAGATTGATTTTTGAGCTTCCAATGTGAAGAACTACCCATGTAGAATTCAACTTCAAGAAAATTACTGTAGACTGAAAAAGAAACAAAAAAACACAATAACTGAACAGAATATTGAAAAATTGCTTGGTAACTCTGTAAAAGAATCCTGAATAACACCATAAAACTTATAAAAATAGACTTCCAATCGTCACATCTCAAAAATATACCTACTAAATTTCGCCAAATTTCTGGCGAAATATAATAATATTAAAACACCAAATAACACAACAACATATTATTCTTCTTTATTAACCCAGTCACATTAACTGTTACATTTAATTGAACTAAAAGCTACCAACTTCTATAATCACAAAGAACTATTGAATCTAACTACTTTCTTTAATCACATCTCAACGTAACCTTTAACTTATTTGAATCTACTTTTAAAGTATGTACATACGACAGCACGTCAGGTTATACTGGTAAACTACGAAAACAGCTTCTCAAGGTCAACGTGTATAGTCTGAGGTGCCGTCGAGTGTACTAAAGAAATAATAATTATAGAAATTGTTACCACTTTACACAACAATACTACAAGACATCTTACCCAGCCTTGCATGAAACAAAAGTGAGCCAAAAATGGCGCGTATCGCCTTTTATGCTCGTCTCACCGGAAACACAGATTAGAAAAAGTGACGTTGAAAGTAGGGTTTCTTTGACAAAGTGATGTTTACAGGGGTTTATGGCGAGTAGATGGCGCTACGATGCAACTGGCGACAACATAAGCGACAGTTAAAGCTATAATAATGCAATAATCAAGCATATTCTAAAGAGATAGTGAAAGAGTAGATTTCGTAAACTGGTCTTGTCTTAAGGCCCCTATATACATCAAGTGGCGCCATCATTTTAATTAAATTTATTGCTCGCTAAGTACATAATGTATCGAAAATTCAAACGTACAGATTGAAGCTAAAGTTCTATAGTTTATTTACAAACAGTAAACTCAGTATAGTATAGTTCATTGTAGTAGTAGTTCGCAAAAGTGGTAAAAGTGGCCACTTTTAGCACTTTTGCGAACTACTACTACGAACAAAATTTTACTGAGGTTATTGTTTGTAAATAAACTATAGAACCTTAGCTTCAATCTGTACATGTGAATTTTCGATACATTATGTACTTAGCGAGCAATAAATTTAATTAAAATGAGGGCGCCACTTGAGGTATATAAGAGCCCTAACATTTTTTTTTTAATTCATAATGAACTTCATGTCCCGTTGCAGGCTAACAAAGCAGTTTACATAATACATGAAATCATTAATAGTAACCTGAGCCCTGCCGTGACGGCTGAAGTAAGTATGCCATTATAAATCTCTCTGGGTCTGGGTACAAATACTGAAAAAAAACTAAGTAGGTAACTAGGTAAGTAAGTAGGTATCACTCAAATAAAGCCGCGGTCAAAAGCTGGTGTGATTAAAAGCATTTTGTCGTATCTTATTTATTAAGGTGTAGACTTTACTAATAAGTAGGTATGTATAATATTAAATAGTTGTTTGAATTAATTGCCTGTAATCTAATCTGCTTATTTAGTGTATCAGGCTGAAGATTGTTTTTGAGTAAGTATGTCAATTAGGTATCTCTTAAGTATATACGAAATCACGGAACACGTTTTGTTGGAATGTTTTTTTTGTGATCATAAAATTTTTAAAAGGTTTTTTATCAATCTGTGTCTATTATTTATGGCTCAGAGACACACCTAACTACCTAATTAATAAAATATTGGCAGTATGAATGATCGGATATACAATGCGATTAATTTAACAATGTACAAAAGCCAACTTCTACAAAACGACGTAGGATTTTAATCTGTAAAATTTTCTCTTTGCCATACATTCTCGAGTGAAGTTGCAGTGGACCACTGTCTATTGTCAATTTAATCGCATTGTACCTACCCACCAAATATGCGCTGACTTTCTAGTTTCATTGCATTGATTGTCAACAAAATAATAAATTAGTTTTAACCCTTCAACGCCCGGAAAATGATACACAATAGATATTCCATTGTTACCCGGCCGCATGCGTCCGCTCGGGCGGGCGTTGATGAATTAATATTAAGCACCAACCCAAAGGTAGGTATTATTTAAACTAAGGTATGATTTAAATTTATAAATTAAGAAAGAAGAACGATTTCGGCCCATAAAAAATTACCCCACGTCTTAAAGCAATGAAAAAGGGAAGTATTTTTTGATCTGCAATTAATCTAAATGGTTAGCAAAACAATCAGCAGTTTAATTTGGCCAGCAAAGAAATATTTCGTACGCATTAAATTAAAATCAGGCAGCAAATCTTGATATGCAAACAATCTTAAAATCGACAGCAATTTAATAAACTTTGAAAAAAAGTTGGGTTCGAGATGGGTGACCGTTTGGAACTGCAACAACGAATGTCCGCAAATAATTAATAATAACTTTCCATACATTTTTGTATATCGCCATCTAGTAGACAACACGGTAAATGAATTAAGCATGTTTGTTTACCGTGTGTTGTGTGGTATGTGCAGCGTATGGTACCTAGATGCCGCCGCCACATATTCATTATAAGTACATAGGAATAAAATTACTGCTCCGGTAGGACTTTTTTATAGCAATTTTTTTATTTACCAGAGTCTTATATTATTTATATGCCTAGATCTATGTTTTTATTTTTATATTATTATTGGTGTCCGTTTGTTTTTATCATCACCGCATCCAATGAGTAGATATTGTAAGAAAAACTATGGCCGCGTCACACTGCTTACAATATGAGTGTGTTTTTATGACTCAACAATATGAATTTAAAATTCTTGCACAGTTGAGTGATATTTTTTTCGACCCGTTCGTAGCTTCGACTGTCTATCTAGCTCATAGACTGAGAGTATAATAAGTTTATGATCTAGAATTTATTCTTGAGCCATCGTTGGAAACAGACGTGCCGTATAAAAATTGTATTAAAATCAATTAATCATTTTGCACACTCGTGGCCTAGTTTTACCGATCTCGATCATCGATCGGTAGCAGAAAGTAAACAGTGACTAAATGTTAGGTATAATAGTAAATAAGTGAAAATGTTTAGTGATTAAGAAAAAAAAAATGTAACAAGAATGGAATTTTGCACCCCACCTTCAGTGCCCTCGCCCGCCGGTTCATCTCATCCAAGATCGCGGAACCTAGGAGAAGGAAGTGTCCTGGAGATTGTTTCAACCCCAGAAATCCAAAACTGGATGACAACTATTGAGCAATGCTTAAATGAGGTCTGTCGTATTGCTTCAGAGGGAAAATTGAACACCGAGCAAAAACTACAAATTAACAACTTGCCGTAAAGTAAGTCACGGAACATCGCAGATGGCAGTCCAGTACCAGTCCCTCAAATTAAAATCTGTCCAAACCCATTCTACGATACAAACCCTACAAGACCAATGCGATCTATCGCAGCAATTGGAAGACCTCAAACTTAGCATAAAGGAAACATCCAAAACAGTTTTGTGAACATACTTTTCCGATATAGTTAAAAAGGGATCAAACAACTTTATCATGCCGATTAATGTTAGCTCTATTGCCATTTACCCGAATGATAAGCGATCGAGCGAGGAGACAAAATCTCTTGTCCAAAAAATTATCTGCCCCGAAGAAATGAAATTGCACGTTAGAGGTTTGTGCAAAACGAAAAATGGTGGAGTTATAATCAGTACAGAAACGAAGGACGACATCGAAAAGCTGAAAAAATAGACGCAGTTGACTAAATCGGGCCTCTCAATTGACGAACCTCATAAACGGAAGCCCAGAATTGTAGTTATTTGTGTGCCCGTAAATATGCAGGAAAAAGAAGTATTTACCTGTCTTTATCAGCAAAATTTAGCCGATCATCTTCCGAACTCCAACCTGGAGACGTTCCTGTCCTCAATTAAACTAAGTCACAAGTCGGGAAAAAAGGATGCGGAGACCTGTAATTATGTAATTGAAGTATCTGCAGAGATAAGAAAAGCCCTAATATCACGAGAAAGGGTTTTTGTGAACTGGTCATCATGCCCTGTTAGAGTTTACTTTGGTTACTCGGTGTTACAAGTGCCAGCAGTATGGTCATGCGGCCAAGTCGTGTCGGGAGCAAATTTACACCTGCGGTCATTGCGGTGATCAAGGACACTTGATAAAAGAGTGCACAAAGAAGGCCGAAGAACCTAAATGTGCTACCTGCTCATGTTATAAAAAACCAAATGGCCATTATACAGGTTCCGCCGACTGTCCGGCAAAATTATTGGCTGAAAAAAGGTATATAAATTCCATAGATTATGAAGGCTTTTTCTTTTTTTTATTTACATTTATTTTATTTACATAATATAATTTAGTTTTTTTAGTCTTTTATTTACATATATTTTAGTTTTTGATAATAATGATTTCACATTTCTTGTATGATTAACAATTTGATAGATGATTTGGACAACCTCTCTGTATCTGAATCCAAATTATGTGATGTAGAAAATTGCAAACAATATCTTTCTGCCTACTGCAATCCTTTAACCATACTAACTCAAAATATTCGCAGTATCTATAAAAAAAAATATTTTTTTATCATTTTTCAACAAAGATTAAATATTTATTCAGACGTCATAGTGCTTACAGAGTGTTGGCTAGAGAAACAATATAACATTCCTATAATGCCAGGGTACAATATGTATAAAAGTAATACTACTCACAACCAAAACGATGGAGTAGTAATCTTCACAAAAAGACAACTAAATGTGTCTACAGAAGAATTAAATATGACTGACTGCAGTAATTTACTTATCAAAATCGAATCTGAATATGCAATACTAGCTTTGTATAGACCATCCGCATTTAAGAATACAAATAACTTTGTTGATTCTCTAAACAACACTCTGCAAACCCTAGCATCTTTTAAGAATATAATATTGGAGACATAAATATTAATATTCATCCTGAAAACATTGACTCAGCAGCTCAAGACTACCTGAATGTATGCGCTTTTCATGGCTTGCTCCCCGCACACACGTTGCCTACTCATCAAAGTGGTTCTTGTTTGGACCATATCATGCTGAAATCAAAGTTTTCTTCGCTTGCACTTGTTACCAACTCGTCAATAACGGATCATAGTGCTGCCCTATTAACCCTAAATTGCACATTGCCTAAGCTAAATAACTCTCGCACAATTCTTAAACTAAATGTAAACAAACTTGCAATAGACTTCCGTTACATCGATTTTGACCCAGTTTATAATTCAGCTGATCCGAATTTTTGCATGTCGTATTTAGTCGATAATGTCCAACAAGAGGTTCGCGTCAATACATCAAATGTTACATTAAAGAACAGAAATTTTAGCATTAAACCTTGGATCACTCCAGGTCTGATTCGATGCATGAAACATAGGGACAAATTGCATATGAAAGCGAAACGAAATCCTAATAATCCGAAATTACAATTGTCATATAAAAGATACAGGAACTTTTGTAATAATATCTTAAAAAAAGTTAAAATCGATTACGAAAAAGCTTCATTAGAATCAGCTGGAAAAAATAATAAAAAGATATGGAATCTTATTCAAAATATTACTTACACTTCAAAACAACATGACTCATCAGTATTTCTACAACAAGAGCACTCGTGACTTTTAAATTGCGCTAACAACGTCAATAATTATTTTGTTAATGTTGGTAAATGTCTGTCAGATAAAATCCAGTCTCATTTACATTCTCCTGTGCACCCCTCTCCTGCCTGTGACACTTCCTTGAAGTCCTTTGCATTCTTAGAGCATTAAGAACGCTCTTTAATGCTCTAAGTTTGCATTGCTTGACACTGACGAAATCGAGGTTGAAAAAATAATAATGTCCTTGAACGATAACTGTGCGGTTGGGTGGGACAATATTTCTAATAAGATAATTAAGCAGTTTAGACAAATCTTGATACCTCCACTAACTTATATTTTTCAAAAATGTATAACTACAGGTATCTTTCCCAAGTGCTTAAAAAAGGCTGTTGTTGTTCCTGTTTATAAATCTGGAAATAAAAGCCAAGTTACGAACTACAGGCCTATATCACTATTGCCATCTCTTTCAAAAATATTAGAAAAAATTATAAATATTAGATTAGTTAGATATTTGGAGGACAAAGCGATTCTGTCTAAGTTTCAATTTGGTTTTAGACCTAAAGTATCTACTGCCGACACCGTACATCACTTAACAGATTATATTGTAAATAATCTTAATAAAGGAAATCACACAGTTGGAATCTTCCTGGATCTAGCAAAAGCTTTTGATACGGTGTCCATACCTATCCTTTTGCGCAAGCTTGAGAACTTAGGCATTCGAGGCACACAGCTGAAACTATTCACGAGCTATCTGGAGGAACGTACTCAATGTGTGAGAATTGGCAGTGTCCTCAGTGATGAAGAGGAAAATACACCTTTTGGGGTTCCCCAAGGAAGTATTTTAGGACCCACCCTGTTTTTTGATTTACATTAATGATCTTTGTAATATGAAGCTAGATCATGGAATCATCATAACTTACGCTGATGATACTGCACTTCTTTTTGCGGCTGACTCGGAAGAACAAGTTTACAAGCATGCGCAACAAGGATTCAATGTTGTAAATAACTGGCTACAAAATAATATTTTGACATTAAATGCACAAAAAACTAACTACGTTAAGTTCTCCTTGCGTAAACAATGCTTTCCTAACATTAACCCTACACTTCGTGCTCATAATTGCACAGTCCAATCAGAAAACCAATGTAATATGTGTCCTGAAATTAAACAAATTGATAAAATTAAATACTTAGGAATTATATTAGACGATACTCTTTCTTTCAGGCCACATATTATGTCTTTAAATAACAGATTACGTATGTTAATATTTGTATTCAAAAAGTTACGACACATTGCGGATTCAGCAATAATAAGACAGGTCTATTTCGCACTATGTGAATCAATATTAACTTACTGTATTACGACATGGGGAGGTGCATGTAAAACACTGTTACTAACCACAGAGAGAGCACAGAGAGCAATTCTCAAAGTGTCAACTTCCCGCCCTTTTCTCTTTCCTTCTAACCTTCTGAATAAGTCCTGTAATGTATTATCATTTAGACAGTTATTCATTATGAACATAGTATTAAAACGGCACTCAGCCCTCACCTTTAACACTGAAATAATAAACAAAAGACGGAAAGATATAGTCTGCACTCGAACAATTTGTAAACAATATGCCTTTACAGCAGGGTTTTATCTGTTCCTGGGCCCATTTCTCTACAATAGAATAAATCGGATAGCTAACATCTATCCACTTAATTGTAGGAATTGTAAAATTACTTTAAAAAATTTCCTGCAAAACATGACGTATGACGATACAGAGTGGCTATTGGTAATAATTAAATAGTATTGAATCTTATTTAAGTGTTGTTGTATAAGCGTAATTTGTAATGTGTTAATTATTGCTATAATATAAATAAATATATCTATATGTTTGTTAGTGATTATTTGATATATAATTTATTGTTGGCTATACTTGCCTGAAACACGGGTTTTTCCTAGTTCGGGCAAATGTTATTATTATTTTACTTAAGTTAACTTTGTAAATGATTGTACTAAACTGCATTTTTGAAAAGAAATAATTATTCTATTCTATTCTAACTAGACCATAAACTTCTTATAAGTACTAGTATAAATAATAGTCTATGATCTAGACTTATAAATAATCAAAGACCGAGTGTAAGCATGGAGTTCGGTAGTATGCCATTTTAAGTCTATTTTTTTTTTTTAAGATACTTTTCATTGCTGTAAGACGTAGGGTAATTTTATACGTTCTTCATTGCTGACCAAAGACTCGTACTAAGCGTTTTGCTTCAAATTTTTCCACTCGGGCAAGGAGTGGAACTCCTTGCCCGAGTCTGTGTTTCTTGATGGGTACAATCTTGGGGCCTTCTTCGCGAGTGAATAGGTTACTTCTAGGCAAGCGCGTTTCATCGTAGATCGCATCTTACCACTAGGCGTGACAAGCGCTTGCCTATCTAACATAAGAAAATTGCTATTTGTGATCCGTAGCAATCATGTCTCATCAACGAGCGAGAAAGTAGGACTCTTATTCCAGCATTTACTTGCATAAATCCGGGTAGAAATTATATCCTGATTATTTTGTATTTTTAACCGACTTCAAAAAAAGGAGGAGGTTATTAAATCCAAACTTGCATAAACTAATACGACTGTATCAGCTATTTTATAATATTAGTTTCTAGAGAACCATTGAAATGATCTGAGAGCCAGGGTCACGCACCGTTAGATTGAACCGGCCGCCAAAGTTTTCGCAATATCTGGTTTTATTGACAATTATCAGTTTAGCGTTAAATGATGCTATAAAGTTTTATAGATTTACAATTTACGTGTATTATATTATGTGACTTATATCCTGTAGGGTTATCCTTCAACGATTAGCCAATAGCATAGAATTTAGTACTTTACTCCTTTCTTTGGTCGGCCAAGACATAAGTATTCTTTCGTGGCCAAAGGTAGGTACTTATCTGTAGGAAAAAATAATACACATCAGCCATTTTTAATAATAATAATAAAACATTTTTTCAGACTTTAAGCATCCATAAATTATTAGTGTATGTTAGTTGATGTCCCCATTCCTGGGACACAGGCGTTCCTTATGGGTGGATAAGGAGGATTCACGCGGGTCCAATGCGGATTGTTGGGTGTTAACGACACGACAGCAATCCATTCAGCACCATCGAGCCTCTAATTAATTTGCTTACCTATACTTGATAAAAACAAACAATTATGAAGTCGATGTTTTTAATGTATGCCGAATAAATATATTTTCAAGTTGTTAAAAGCTAATAATGCATTAACGTAATCAAATAAAGTATATCTATGACAGTACCTACTTATTTTGCATGCATGTAAAATTTTTAAACGCTAAGAGTTTGTAACATATGTATAAAAAAAAACCTTAAAAACATTGCTATAAAAACAGCTTCAAAAAGTGACAGCTCTAAGAAGCAAGAAATAATATTCAAACCTGCATAATTACTATTCAAGTACACACATCTAATATTAAAAACACGTCTTTTGAAGTCGGGTGGGGCCAAAAGACATTTTCCTTTTTTAATTTATATAAACTTTTATCGTAGTTTCTCTTTCTCAATTTTATTTGTTAATTCTTAAAGCTCCACCCGACTTCATAAGACGTTTTTTTTTAATATCAGATAAGCGTACTTGAAAAGTAATTATACAGATTTGAATATAATTTCTTGCGGTTCAGCTGTTTTTGAGTACCTAATCGGCGGACATACATAAAAAAAAAACAAATAAACAGACGGACATAGAACTTTTTTTTTTGAAGTCGGTTAAAAAATAAGGAAGTTGTTTGCTGACTAAATAGGCAATAAAGTCCCTTCTAGAAGGAAATTATGAATTTAGGAAGTATAAACTATGCTACGAATGTATGATATTGTTGCATATTATCAGATGATCTTTTTGCTCTTTTCTTTGTCATTGTGTTATATTTATACTGTGTTTATACTTAAAAGCAAGTACCTCTCTATTAGTCGTTTGTAAGCAGTGCAACTTCGTCCAGTGCACCCTTTGTGGCACTAAGAAAATAATATTAATTTTAGAAGGGTTTAGGAGCTGGGTTTTGTGTAGAAGTTACGGGACTCTAATGCTATGGTAATTTTAACTGTCACCCCAATGTTAAATTAATGTTTTTGGACAGAAAATGACATCATACCATAACATTACATGAGACGTTGGTACCTACCCATATAATATTATAATTCACGACTGGTTTTACAAATTAACTTGAAAGATTTCCTAACATCCCATTATCAAGTTCAATGTGTTCATAATTTATCATCTAAGTAATTCTCATTAATAAAAACTCGTTCACTATTAAGTTTTATAGATTTTGTAGAAACTATTTTATTATTCAATTAACAAATAATTAAAAAACTAGGTGCACTAACTTTATCCACTTTATTACCTATATTATTATCCAGTACTACAATTTATTAGGTATAATTAAATTAATAAGGCCCATAAATATATTGTCAGTGCACACTGATGACGTAAGGATTCAAACGATACCCCATACATCCAAATCCGTTAAAGCATTAAGAAGTTATAGTGGAATAAAGTAGCTTACATACCCACATACAAAAATACATGAACCTGAACACATTACCACGGAATAGATCTTAGTACTACATTCGGCTTTATAGGGGTATATTACCAAACACCCCATAAATCACGTCGGAATTAAGCAAGTATTTTCCTATATCGTCCCATATAAAAGACATCAACGCAACAATTACACGACTGCCCAAAAAAATTAGAGTGTTCATGGTTCATGTATGTTTGTATGTATGTGAGTTTCTTTGTTCCACCATAACTTTTTAATGCCTGATCATATTTGGATGTGTGAAGTATCGTTAGCTTATGGGTATAATTGTCCCCCGACTGCAATAACACTTGTTATTTAACTTTTTAGTTCGTTTTTGGCAGGGCAGTCGTGTTTTTAATATATTTTAATATTTTTTTTCGGACGAAAATGTGTAGGTATAGGAGTAGGAATAGTTATCTATTTTATGATGTTCCGAATTGAGTATATGCACGTAAAAGTCGTAATTTTATTCCTAATTTCTAATAAAATCACTGTCAAGTTTTTAACTGTTTCTATATTAAAGCATTCATTAAAAATATAAAAAAACATAATGTAGGATGGAATATTTAAGGGCTGCTCTACTGCTTGTTGATACTATTACTATTACTTGCTTTATTTTTGTGTTTCACAGGTAAATTAAATGTTTTGTAGTTGCCCTTGACGCGGACAGTTTCCGAGCTGTCCAAGATTTGCGGAAAAATTACAATGAGTTCTCATTCTGAACACGTTCTGAATAACTGTTATGGCTGGCACAACAAAGTATTGTTACATTTGTTTTGCATATTAATCATCATGTATAGTATTCTTAAGGCGATTAGTGCCCTCACAGTGGCGCCCTCATTATATTAAATTTATTACTCGTTAAGTACATAATGTATCGAAAATTCAAACGTACAGATTGAAGCTAAGGTTCTATAGTTTTTTACAAACAGTAAACTCAGTAAAATATAGTTCGTTGTAGTAGTAGTAGATTTGCCTGCTACTACTACAACGAACTATATTTTACTGAAGGGTTTTACCCAAAGGGTGAAACGGGACCCTATTACTAAGACTCCGCTGTCCGACCGTCTGTCTGTCTGTCCGTCGGTCACCAGGCTGTATCTCATGAACGACAGTTGAAATTTTCACAAATGATATATTTTTGTTGCCGCTATAACAACAAATACTAAAAACAGAATAAAATAACTATTTAAGGGGGCTCCCATACAACAAACGTGATTTTTTTAAGTCGTATTTGCTCGATATTGATAACAGTAACAGGTAGACACACACATATTATTGAATTGAAATATTCACAGAATATTTAGTTATATATTCAATTTCAAAATAAATAATTACATGATCTGGTGCGAGTTGTATTTTTCCTAGTATATTATTAAGTATTATATTAATAATTACATTAAAATAAAACAAATATTTAAAGGGGTTTCCCATACAACAGACACGTTTTTTTTTGCTCGCACCGGCCAAGTGCGTTTTAGTATGTTTTTAAACTAAATCTGCAAATTTTAAATAATTTCTTATTAATATTAAAGCTAGCTGTTGTGAAGTTTTTGTCTATCTTGCTAGCCATTAGCCAATACAAACTAATTAATTATCTGTCTAGTCATAATAAAACTCGAGTATCAGTTCAATATAAAAAACACGATTATTCGGCTAGCGTCACCTAAGGTCACAATGCAAACAAGTTGGAACCACAACAGGATTATAGCTAGATATTGAGTGTAATGGTGACTGCTGACTACATAATACTTACAATAATAATAACGCCGTGATCAAAGTCCACCAATAGAGCGCTTTGACCATACACAAAATTAACCTCCTTGTGTTTTCAGGCAATGCAACTCTCAATGCAGTTTTTACATCAAAAACTCACGTTTTCGCCTTGTGGTTTATATAAGTTGGACTATGAGTTTGTGAGTCAGGTACGTTACCTGTTTATTTATGGTTATTAACCAATTTGTATGATCCGTTTGAACGCTACGCTAACAATTAAAGCTTTCAAATAAGCAGTAAACTTTAAAATTACGTGCCGTAAATTTGTCAATGTCAATTTCATACAATAAATCAAAGTCTGTGATTTACATAAGCTTGCGATATGTGATTGAATCGTCTATTGCTCATGATTAAGCTTTAATAGTAAGCGCAGCCCCCTTCTCAAATGGCGCAAATTAGCCATTTGAGTAGGGGGCTGGATAGAATCTTTCAGTCGCATACTTACATCGAATTTGTAGAAAATATCATGTGTTGACTGGCACGCTGAAGCGCTTTACTCACAGCCTGTTTGTTCTTTGAATAACATTATGGCTAAGAGCATGGGGAAAGAAAAGAAAAACAAAAGAAGTTCTGCATTAAATTATTCGCAGATCAAAGAAAAAAAAACTTCTTTCTATACTACCTGCTCGTCAATGGCATATTATGTGTCATGCAAACCTTTCCTAAAGTAAGTCATTTTTCCCATGGGAATAATGTGATTTGAATTTGGAATGCAACCTATGTTGTCGTGCTTGATCGAGGTTGGTTTCAAAAATGTTAAGGTGCAATGAGATTTTATTCAGAGTTAGGCTGTATGTTGACGACCTCCGTGGTCGAGTGGCTTTGTACACCGATTTTCAAGGTGTCGCCATCTCTGAGGTCCCGGGTTCGATCCCCGGCTGGGTCAATTTCTAAAACGAACTTTTCTATATTGGCTCAGGTCAGGATGTTTGTGATAACACCGTTGACTCTGATTTCCAAAACACAAGTGCTTTAGCTGATTACTTTGGAATCGGAGCAATGTATGCGATGTTGTCAAATATTTATAATTATTTATTATTTAAAAAAAATAATGAGATTTTATTCTGAGTAAGGCTGCATGTTATCATTTTCTTTGCACTGCCTATACAAATTAAAAAAAGAAAACGTAAACTTTTTACGAAATTTATTTTCACCGGCGGCTTTATTCGAATGTCGAACTGACCACTACAGAATAGATGAAAAAAAAAATACTTAAGTACTTTTTTTATAACAGTCATTGGTTTCAGTTGCCTCGCAGAAAGTATAAAAAGTAGAGTATGCATCGCGAGCTTAAATGTGTATTTGTCTTGGGCGATCTTGAATACCTCGTACTCAGGATTCTAGCCTTAACTCCCTGTAGCGCCCGGGACAGAATACACTACTTTAAGCCCTTATTGCATAATCTACTATTTGAATGTTGGATTCACGCAAACATGGACTTTTAAAATTCTTGCTTAAATGCTTTCTTGCGCACGTAATCGTTTTTCCATAATTTCACAGGACAAATGTACATACTTAAATTTTCGAGTAAAATAATAATTTCTTATGATGTTTTTTTCAGGCGGCGCGATCTGTGGTAACCTTTCTAGTGATACTTCTTCAGTTTGTCATGGAATCTTAAATAATTAAGGATGAGTATTTTAAAGTCTTCTTTTTAAGAATCATATTCTGACCAATCAAACTGAAGATGCTATTAATCAACTCTTAAATTATCCAATCAGCATTCAAGTTTCTAATTATCCGAAACATACTGGGATTTTTACTGTGATCCTAAAAATTGCTCGGATGATTGCAAAAATCTGTCGTAGATTCTAAGTATCTGGTCCTTTAGAATCATACTAGGATTATTACAAAGATCCGGTTTGTACGAATATCCTATATGCATAATAATATTAAGCAATATTCTTACATATGAATAACTCATCATCGGATCACGTTAATATTTTTTAAATAAACCATAACCATACCTTTATGTCCTAGATACTACGATTTCTTGCACACTTTTACAATACTGTACTTTCACTAAGAAAGTAGGTAATTTTGTATGTTTAGCAAGTAAATATCACATTGCAATGTCTTATTTTTCAATTTATATTAATTATACTGTTAATTGAATAATTAGTTTATTTTCATATCCTCTGTTTACTGCAAAAGCTTCAACTCAACTTACATGTGGATGGATAAGGGTGTGGGTTTCACAATGAAATAAAAAACTAATATCTTTCTTTCTCTTTCTTTCTAATGTAATTGACCGAGCAAGCACGAAGCGTCTCCGTTTCAGCTTGGCCAAAAATTCTTTCGTATGTCTGTCCGGTTGTTTTCTGACGGCTCACAGAGCCTCCCAAATTGGTCACATTTTTTGAAATTATGAAATCGGTCCGGTTACCCAAGCTGAAACGCAGACTTTTCGCTCGAGCTTCGCACTCTCTCGGTCAATAATACGTGTATACACGGTTACTTTTTTATCCCCCGACAGGTCGTATTCCCGATAAGACGATGAAAGACTACAAAATGCCAACGTAGCATATTCGGTATTGGTATTGTATAGAATACCTGCTGGTCTACCGGCCGCTTTTTTCGAAACATGCCGCATCATCTAAAATAATCTAATCATCTACTACGACTTTAAAAACTGGAATCAACTGCGCGTTGATCAAATGATAAACGCAGTCAACGCATTAATGAAATAAATTTTAAATAAATATTTGATTATTACTTAAATGGCATTTCGATTGGCCCAGAAAGTTGCTTCTGCGTTTCATTCAGCTGATCACTAATAACCTGTTTAATAAATTTTAATACTTTTGACTGGTTTTAATTTTTGTCAGCCAGTGGTTTTGACGTTTCATGCGTTAGATAATTTTTAGGGTTCCGTACCCCAAAAGGAAAAAACTGAACTCATGTAGGATCACTTTTTTGTCCGTGTATCTGTCTGTCTGTCTGTCAAGACCCTTTGTCTCGGGAACGCGTGGAGATATCGAGTTGAAATTAAAACTACTAGGTACTCATTTCTACTACTACTAGGTACCTACTCATTTCTACAGCTCCTTGAAGTTGTGAAAAAAACAATCTTCTAAGTTAACGTAAAAAAAGATGCGGCCATTTATATAGGAGCGGCCTCCTTCCAAGAGGAATCCAATGTAAAATATCCAAACCGGTAATTTTTATATTTATCAAATATTTTTATTTATATTTCCAACTTCCCTGTTTATTTCCTAGCATTTCTTGAGATAAACACTATACAAGCCTTGTACCCCCCCTGCTACATGTAAAGTGGGGATGATTATCTTTTCTCATCAATTTCTAAAGTGCGGAGTGTCATTGGTTAGTTCTTTTAAAAAATATGTTGTAGGTTTGTGAAGACCACTGTTTGATACAGGGATCTGTTCGCAAAATTTTGACGACTTGAGTAGTGCAGTGGTCAACATGCCGGTCTGCCACGCAAGAGGTCCCGGGTTCGAGTCCCGGCCGGGCAGAAACTGAAATGATTAATTTTTAATTTCTGTGTTGGGTCTGGGTGTTACTATGTATATAAGTATTTATTTAAAAAGTATATAAGTAGTATATCAGTTGTCTAGCACCCATATTAGAAGCTTTGCTTAGTTCGGGGCTAGATTTCGCTGTGTGGAATCGTTAGAGCATTTTGTTTTAATATTATGCTTTGAAGTACAAAATTTTATTAGAGTAAAAGTGTCCCCCTATACTAGGTAAACGGTTGCTTTTGCCTGTGTGAAAACATTCAGGACAGTAGTACATATAATGAATTTAAAAGGACAACTATCACTGCTAGGTAGGCTTTACAAGTTGACGAGTAATAGTCGATCAACGGAAAAGTTTTCGTAGGTACAAATTTTATTGAGTTGGTATTATACTTAGTTTTAGTCGTCAGTACTGTAAAACAGGGAGTAAACATGAGTTTATAGCCTGGTATGGTATGAGGATGCTACGGAACCCTATACTGCGCGCACTTGGCCGGTTTTTATTTGATAGATTTGACTGGGAACTATTCATTGTAAAAAGATAATTTAAAAACCAAATTGTAGCTCATTTAGGACTGATTTTACAAAATCCTAGTTTTAGAACAAAAACTGAAAAAAATTACGAAATTTGATCGAGTAGGTAAGTGTTGTACTTTTCTATGGAACAGCTGATTTTTGCGATTTTGTTATCGGCTCCGTAGTAAAAGTTGTAAAATGTACTTCGTACGCAATATTTTAGACAAAACTCTGAAAAGTGTATAAGCTTAGCAGATAAGAGGTTTGCATACTTGATATTTAGATATTTTATACAAGTAAAACCAACTAAATATTTGAATAAAAAATACACGGATTTATTAGGTTTCTGTAGTACCTTGTATTGCAAAATATTTTTAACAGCGATAAGCATATTACTTTAGGAAATGTAGTTGATTATTTATTTATTTTTTTATTCAGATAAAACCAATTAAATGTCTCCCCTTGTCAAAGATATTTACATTTTTTATACATTCAGAGCAAACATTTACGGTTTTTATGATCCTCAGACATAAAGTTTGTCCTTCATGACTGTATAATTACTACCAGAAAATGCAATCTACTCCAAAACTTTCAAATTGCGATACTGTAAAGTTAGGTTTACTGCAGATAATCGATACTAAAAGATAAATCTTTTCAAAATTGCTTTCTTGAGGCATGAACCAAAGATTTGAGGTTAGATGTGAGGATATTACCATGGACCTAGGATATAATTAAGTATTGAGGTATACTTTACGAAAAAGAATTCATCCGTAGATATCGTATCTGGAGTAGCCCAAACTGGTACCTGTGTTTTAAAAATGATTTTGGTTTAACTTAAAACAAGTGACTGAAATGTAATGATGGGGTATATTTTTAGAATCGGTTTACACCCTTTTAATTTTAAAACACCATAGCATAGGTTTTATTAAAAAAAATCCCATTCAAAGAAAAGATGACGTCATAACTCCTTTCGGGATTTTTTGAATAACTGTGGGTCGAAAAAAATGTTTTGAACTCAAGTAGGTAAGTACTTATACGTGTGCCAAACGGTTATTCTGTCATTTGCGGTTTTCCTTCGATATTGATTGAGCTACGTTCGCCGAACACTAATAAAAAAAGCTCATAGTATTTGAATATGGACCTTGATCTTTAATAACATCAGTTTTATTAAACTGACTTAACAGGTATTTCAAAACTTAACATTTTGTATTGCCTGCCGCTATAATCATGACATAAATTCATGACGTAGAATACGACCTCATTTGAACTGTAGGGAAAACAATGCAAATAATCATATAACATCAAGTTGCGTTACGTCTCAAGTGTGAATGTCGCAATTACGGGACAAAGGGCGATTGTGACGTCAGTATGTTGTCGTAAAATAATTATTATCCTACAATTAGCCCCTTGTGATCAACCGATGTACTACCTACTTGACTTCCGGTTTGGCCCAAGACGCTAGACAACTATTCAAAAATTTAACCTAGTGGCGTCGTGAACTGTAGACCTTAAAAAGTAGCTCAAATTGTATTGTCATAAGTTCTGTCATAACCTTATTATTTTCAAATTTCGAATATTGGCCAGAAATGTTATGATTGATTTTGAAGTATGAAGATTTGAGTCTTCGAAAAATAAAAAACAACATTTGCTTTGCACCGCGCTAACAAAAAAGGTTTGTGCTATTTGTGTACATTTTTCAAAACGGCTAAAATATGGTTTTTTACATATCTCCGACATTTTGAAAATATCGAAAAACTGGATCGACCAAAAAATTTTTTATAATTATCGAACCTGCTCACAAAATTTCCGGAGGATCGGTTGAGAAATGCGACCTGTAGAGGAGAACCAACGGACATCCGGACACCGGAAGGACTTACGGAAGCATTTTTGCCCAAGCTGAACCAGAGACGACCGCTCTACGTACGACGTGGTACGACTCTATTTATAAAAAAACCGCCCTTGCAGAGTTTCTTATTAGTTCTCAAGGTCTACTCAGAACATTTGCGACCCAAAGACGATTAGACTAAGCTTTTTGACCTTCATGGTGAGGTGTTTGTAACTTGTGCATATAATCAGCATTACTGAATAAAGTTTAGTGACTATAATTACTTATATTATTTTGTTATTTTTAGGGTTCCGTGCCTCAAACGAAAAAAACGGACCCCTAACATAGGATCATTTTGTTGTCCGTCTGTCTGTCTGTCTATCTTTCTGTCAAAACCCTTTGTCTCGGGAACGCGTGGAGGTATTGTAATTAAAGTCATAAAGTCATATCAATTATATTATGTAGTCAGGGGCCCTATTGTCTAACTTACATGGCTATCGTAATGGCTTTCATTTGACAGATGGTTGTGATATATTGCTACTTTTCTTTGGTAAGTTTTTATTTATGCCAAAAAGAAGTAGCAGTGTATTACATCCGTCTGTCAAATGAAAGCGATTACGATAGCCATGTAAGTAGCGGTAGGGCTCTGGTCTACAGTCCCTTGAAACTGTGAAAAAATCAAACTTTTAAGCTAACGTAAAAAAGAGATAAGGCCGTTTATGCCGCAGAAAAGCATATTTTGAAACTCTCAAGAAAATCAAAATTTATAGGGTAGGTATTTTTCGTTGACCTAGAACTATAAAATTTGGTAAGTAATATTGTCTTAAGCTCCGGCGAACAGTGAGATAACTGACTCTTTTTGTGATGTAAATACTGTCTTAATTCGAATAACATCACAAAAAGCGTTAATTATACTCAAATTGCAAATCATTTTGGTATTCCGTTTGTATGGGAAGCTTACTGTTAGTTGGACTCTTTAGCTACAAGTACAGGGAAAAGAATAGTAGAGAAAAGATAGTCTATATTTAAGTACCTACCAACAAATTTGTACGGAACCCTCGATGGGCGAGTCCGACTCGCACTTGTCAGGTTGTTTTGTAACTTTAACCTGTTTTGTTTGCGTTCAAAGTTTTCAGTTTGTGGTCACAAGTTCACAACATGACACATTACAACTGCGCAGTCGAACTGAGGGCCTATTACAAAATAGAATCACGATAGTCGGACGATGTTAGTTGATCGATTTGATTGATTCTGAACCTTATACGGAGTGGAAAGAATCTCGTACGCTTATCGCGATGCTTTTTTATTTGTATTAGGCCCTCTGTTTGTTGAACAGAAACAATTTTCCTAGACTTTTTTAGATCTCTTTGTGTTGATGTTATTTTGATTTGTAATTATTTTGTGTAGGTATTCATTTTTTGCTTTAAATTATACACAAAAGAGGAAGACGTATGTTATCTATCCACGGACGCACGTATAGAGATCACAGACTTTGTACAAAATAAAGGAAAACAACAACAAAATACTATTTAGGCTTATTACAAGCCCCACATCTCATGAAAGTCGAAAGCTACTTTCAAAATCAGGCCAGGATACCTTGCATTGAGAAGAACTAAGAAGAAACTCGGCATATAACGTTATTTTTACCCGACTGCAAGGAAGGGGTTATGTTTTTCGCGCGTATCTTGTATATATGTGTGTTTGTATGTAATATTCTTAATATGAGTTAACTCATATCTTTTAAACGGCTGAACGGATTTGTATGATTAATATCGTTAGATTTGTCTTGACAGCCCAAGTTTAAAATTTAAAATACTATACAAGTTTTATTAGTAAGGGGGATAGAATTCAATGATAAGTCAAATCATTCATAAAGTCACTTTTTACTTCTGTCTGTCCCGCTGTCCGTCTGTTCTCCTCTACAAGTCGCATTTCTCTGCCGATTATCATGAAATTTCCTCTAAAATATGGGCATGATCACATCGGTAAAGTATTGCGTCAGCGATGCCATGACAGCTAAAACAATTATTGTAGAGATAAAAACAAAAGATATTCGTCGGCTGTTATGATTATTAGTAATATAAGTGTGTTAATTTGTAAGTATTATGAATCTAGTACTTATTTGTATAATAACTTATGTTTGAATGTAGCATATAAATTAACATTGGCCATAAGCCGCGAAAAAGGCCACACAAAACTGTTATATTATTTAAACAAACGAGAATGAAAAGAAACACATTCGTGATTTACCACATTATACAGGTTTTTGTTTTACCTATAGCCGTCAAGCTAGTTAAACCTGTAATATTATGATACATCACTGTCGGCATTCTTGAATTTTTTTTATATTAACCTCTCAAGCTTTCAAAAACTTAAACTAATACCTAATTTATAGGTTTTTTCAAGTGAATCACACGGATTCTTCCGAGTTCTACTAAAAGTTCTTTCCGATTTATTATTGTATTTGATGATAATATTTATGTCCAATTAAGCCGTAAAAAAAAATTTACAAAAACTTATAGTACTTATTTTATATAGAAGCAAGATATCAATTCTTGATCTTTAGAGCAATTATTATTTTTTTGTTTCTGAAGTTTCATAGCATAGCTACGGGTGAGTCGATTTTTTCAAGCATTTTTCTAGCAAATCATTTAGCTTTTTTAATATTTGATCGATAACTTAACCTTTGTACTTACGTCTTGTTAATCCAAAACATCTTTCATCTTCAAACTAGTTTCTGAGATCATAGGACAGGACAATCAATGAAAGAATTATTATAGGTGTGTGAAAACACCTACGTCAAACTTGATTTACGTCAACATTACTGGCATAACGTCTTGAAAAATGAAACGACAGCATTCATAAATTTAATAACAATCAGACGAAAGAATACTACACAAAATATTTTTTTTCCTATCTTCTTTTCTAACTTAAGTACTTAAGCACGATTTTTTTCTGTCTTCTTTTCTAACTTAAGTAGGATGCAAATCTCATACTCTCATAATATGTGTGAGATGTAGACCTCGAGGTTGCGACGTTTTTGAAAAAAAAAAATTGAAATGGCTGAAATATGTTATTTTTTTTTGAAAAAATAAAAAAACTGATTCGACAAAAAAACAATTTAATTACCGAACCTGCTCACAAAATTCACGAGAATCGGTTGAAAATGCGACCAAAGCATAGAATACATAATAGTACAAGTACCTGTAAGAGGACAACCGACGGACCATACGGAAGCATTTTTGCCCAAGCTGAAATGGAGACGACCTTCGCGGTCGCCCGGTCAATTATATTATGTACTAGCTTCCGCTCGCGATTTCGTACGCGTTGGCATTCGAGAAAATCCTTAGGGGACCTATAATCAGGATTAAAATATTCCATGTTTTTAGTTTCATCAAAATCTGGATCCGGATCGGATTGTGATGAATGAAAGAATATTGTCACAACTTCATTTCCCTTTTCAACCCTTCAGGGGTGGAATTATTAAAAAACACTGCGTCACGTTAATATTTATTTTCAATCTTCAGCCTAAATACAAAATTAGAAGATCCTTACTTTGAAACTGACGGACTTTCATACAAACTTTCATCCCCTATGGATATGGTTTTTGGAAATTTAACCCCTAAAAAGGGTTGAAAACCTTTTTAGGGGTGAAATTTCCAAAAAGCTTAATGTCTCGTGGATGCCTGATATAGATTATGTGTCCCAATTTCGATTAAGACGAGGACCTAGTTTAATAGGCTGATGTTTTGGTACTAGCGGTACAGTAGTTCGGGTTCTGCCATGACGTGCTTGAGGTTTTGAGGTAAGTATATTATCTTCAATCATGTGATCGAAGGGTAATATTTAAATTAATCAAACAAATAAATAATTATTAAATTGAGATTTTTCGAATTCACTATGCTATTTTTATAATATTAAAAAAATATAGACTCATCCGTAGCACCTCAGACGGGACTCAAAGTCGCACCCTTGTGTTTCCGGGCCAATGCACTGACGGGCGAGCCGATTTTTCTAGTATTTTTTCTAATACATTATTTATCTAAATAAATAATTTTTGAAATAAAAAAACTAATGGCAACCGTTGTAATAAAACTGAATACATATGTAGGTACCTACTTAATGAATTTAAAAAATAGTATTGTTAGGTACTTACTGCTGAAAACACAAGATTTTCGACGACAAACTTTGATATAAATGAGATATTTCTTTTCAAATGTTAGATAAGTAGTACTCCTTTTTTAATTTTCTAATTAGCCTTATAGTTCTTAGTTCTTTATCTATTAAATTTTTTTTTCACGATATTGCAGAACCACAGCTTACAGTGACCTCGGAAAACAATACTTTTTGTTGAATTCCAAATAAGGCCTCGCCGATTAAGTTTTAATTAACTTACGTGACAGATAATCTATGGTCAATTCATATTAGAAGTTAGTGCCTAACCATTGATGGTGAAACTGTTAGATTGCTGAAAAGATAGCGTTCTGACTGAAAGTCAATGGTGTTACGTTCAAGCCGCTAGGAATAATTGTGTCCTACTAGTCCTACTTAATCCAAATATAAAAAATTTCAAATTTATTAATTCATTACTATTATAAATGTGAAAGTCTGATTTGGATGAAAATTGGCACACTGATAGTTATAATCTTTTTTTCTGTTTCACTGGGAAAATACAGATTACGCATTTCCTCCACTTAAGGATGGGGAAGGGATATGTGGGGTAGATATTTTTTACTACTTCTATGTTCTGTGATCACACACTTTGGCACAACACAACTACCTACCTACCACTGACCTCTCACCGCGGAACGGGAACCATTCGTAATAATAGTCATTATAACCGTTTAAACGCTTTGAAGTTGAAAACCCAAGTAATGCTCTGTACACAGAAGCCACGCAATATGAATCCGCGCACTGAAATAGTTTGCGTGCCAATAATTGTCCGCGGTTTCATCTTTCAGAGAACTATTCAAAATGTCATATCACGTGGCTGTAGAAAATGGACTAACCAATCCATAACATAAGTTTTGTTTTCGAACATGGGCGATGAAAGCACAGCAAGAAGTATTATGTTTTAAATGCAGGTTATAAATTATCTATATGCCAAGTTTCATCTAAATCCGTTTAGATCTTTGAGTTATAAAATGATGTAAATAACCCGACTTTTATTTATGTATACTCCAAAAATACTACCCCTGACCCCATATGCCCACTAGGCATACTAAGTCTCACTTCGAATTTTTAAGACCCCCTTTCAGTCCCAAGTTGATAGTAGTTAGTAAGTTAGTAGTTCTCGAGATATCCAGGTGTGTAGACCAACACCTTGGATCCAAATTTTTACATTTCCAAAGCGTGTAGCAGTTGGAATATGTGTAAGAAATAAGAGTTCTACAAAATTTTAAAAGCTTGCATTCAGTAGAAAAACACGCTTCCCTACGACTCACTGTTTTGGAGATATCAGCGAAAGACCCAAAAGTGAGACCTTTCAACACCTCGCCCCCTTCTCCGGCTCGCAACATAAGAAATACCTCTGGGGTACAGACACTGCCTGCTCTGTACCACACAGGGATTTTCAAATTAAATACGCCTGAAAACCTTGTGCGGTTCAGAGCATCGCCTGCTTTATACTGCACTGCACTGGGTTTTAAAATGAACTGCGACTTAAAATGCAACAATATCACCATTAAACCACAGACAATTCAGAAAATTGCAGTTCATAGAGATGAAAAAAAATATTTTTTGGTTTGCGGTGAATTATGAAGATTATTAAGTGATTTATAGTTATAATAGTTATAATTTATTTTAAAAAGTGGTGTCATTATTTTTAGTTTATCCTAGTGTTAATAGGTTATACCTTACCTTTGAAATTGCCAATTTGTATGGAAAATTTTCAAGAAGTAGCATTACTTAATTTTTGTAACAACCGTGAACGCTAATATTACAAAACTTTTATGTACTTACTAATGTTTGAACACTAAGCTAAGTTATTCCATTTAGGTTAAACGAAAAAAACAGCTTTTAAACCTACCCCTGAAAAGCAAGAAATACTATTCAAATTATTAGTTACGCATATCAAACACACATGAACTATGATCCGTCAGATAAAAAAGTATAATTGAAATCGGTTAACAAATGGCGAAGTTATGTTAAAACATACATTAAAAAAACCATTGACTTGATAACCTCCTCCTTTTTTGAAGTCTGCTAAAAAAAAGAAGTCATTTTCAAGGTATTTTTTTATGTTAAGAAAACTAAAATAAGGAATTATTATTACTGATATTTGACTATCATGATCATTAATTCGCTATAATTAATAAAGTACCCAATGAATATTTTAAATCAGACAAGTTATGAGATTCTCTGTTTGTAATTAATTAAGTACCTAATGAATATTTTAAGTCAAAGAAGTCATGAGATTCTCTATTTGTCCTTTTTTGATAGTGCGCATTTTTAAGTTTCTCGAATTAAATAATGCTTACTTATATTGTGTGGAGAACAATAAATCTTTATTATTATTATTACTTTATTATTTATTGTAGCACTCATCTGACTTATTATAAATGTGATATAAACAATTTATCTTATTGTATTACACATTTTCTTCGTCAAACCATAAAGAAAAGATTAGTTTACTTATGTGTACAAGAACGTTTTCCTGCGACAAGTGTCAACAAACAACAAACAAATAGGTAGGTAACAAACAAATAAGAAGTTTGGTAACATTAATCTAATAAAAATATGTATCAAGGATCATTATTATAGTCATCTCTTTCTCCACTACAGTAACTCAATATTGTTATCTCTTTCGCGGCACGTGCGGGCATCGTCACGCTCGTTCTTATGTGTCTGTATCGCCCGGGGTATATCACGTGCAACATAGCGCAAAGTATAGTGTCTGTGTTACACAGGCTTTATATGGTAACATTATTAAATTTTAGTCGAAAACCCCTGCAGACAAAGCAGGCGATGCTCTGAAACACACAGGCTTTTCCGACGTATTTTTGAAATACCCTGTGCGGTCCAGAGCAGGCAGTGTCTGTACCCCACAGGCATTTTTAATATCGCCTCCGGTTCACCTAGACGAAAGGACTTTTAGTATATTCACACCCTAAACAAGTTTCTGAAGAAATCGCGTATGTACCCGCTCGCACTTTACACTTCCTTTTGAGCAATTCGTTGAGTGACTATAGGAAGATGTATGAAATTTATGAAATTTTTATTACTTATCTGAATACAATTGAACCCAGATTTCGAGTGACTATTTATATTAATGGCTCCTGTCAACTAACTTTGAGAAAACTAAGCTAACTTGCGAAACTAGTTTTTTCTTTTAAATACGTGATGGATAGTTTTCGTAACAGTATTTATTTAGCTTTTATACATTAACTTACCTAATATATAAGTGTATTAAAATATTTTTACTAGTTGCAATAAAAATAAAGATATTTTTAATAGAAACTGTTTTTAATGGAAGGCACTAAAATTATGATCAAATATTACCACTAACGGTGAATTTTCAAAGCCGGTATTTACTACAACTTTTTCTGATTGACAACAGAGCCTACTTAACGAATACTCGTTATCAACTAGCTGATTATTATTTATGGTGTAATTAAAGTGTTTCGCAGTCACCTATTGTGGTTTGAAAATGGGATGCAGGTGATTAGCTTTGTCTGGTTTGGGTTCTCCTCGTTAGTGGGCTAAGCACGTTATTTTGCACAGAGGGAGACCAAGCCTGTTAATAGTTCGAATCGAAAAAACTGACGCGGTCGTGTGCTACTTACGCTTCGGTCTAGGGAAAATATGATACCATAGTGAGATTCAGTTATGGAAGGGACTTATAAACGCTTTTACATATTATTTCAAAGTGAAGCTGGTCAATTTCATGTAGAAAAATTGTATTAGAAAAGTTTATTGTTGTTATATATGTGTATAAAACGTATTAGACGTGTATTTTTTTATATCTTAAAACTTGTATATATCAAAGCTATTATTTTAATATGCAACAAAGTGTAAGGTTTGTAGAAAAGCATTTTTTGGCTACTTTGCTACGAACAACAAAGAATTTGAATACTTTTGGTGTGTGTGTGTGTGTGTTGTGCGAGTGAGATTAATTTCACGTAAACATTTTATTTACTTTTGTTGTACATAATTAAAATACTTTATAATATAAAGTTTATAGTAGCCCTTCATGATTTACGTAAGTTTAAGTTGTTTTGACGACCTCCTTGGTCGCGTGGCTTTGTACACCGGTTTTCAAGGAGTCGCCATCTCTGAGGTCCCGGGTTCGATCCCCGGTTGGGTCAATTAAGAAAACGAACTTTTCTGTATTGGCTCAGGTGATACCACCGTTGTCTCCGATTTCCATAACACAAGTGCTTTAGCTACTTACTTTGGAATCGGAGCAATGTAGGTATGTGATGTTGTCAAATATTTATTTTATTTATTTATTTATTTAAAGCTCATAAAATATTATCCGGTTTGTGGTTAAACAGGTGACGGAAACAATTTACTTGAGAGATTTACGATTATGGGATGATAATTGTAGCATTGTCTACACATTATTTAGGTTAGGACGAAGCGATAAAGCACGATTTTAAGATAGACTAGCTTCCGCCTGCAACTTCGTCCGCGTGGATGTGCGGAACGGATCGAGAACCTTTGACCGGGATAAAAATGATTCTTTGTTTTAATCCAGGCCAGGCTATAAAAATATGTGTGCCAAAGAACAATGACAGGTCCCCAAATATGACTTTATTTAGGTTAAAATTTTAAAGCGTAAACGATCCAGAATAGGTTCTTGGCAACTTAGCATCAAAATTCTTAGTGGGACAACTCTGCAAAGAAAGATTTTTTATTTTTTATTTAACGGACGGGCGAAACGCTTGGGTAGGTCCCGTTTGTTCTATAGAACTTGATGTTATAGGACAAAATAACACTTTATCCTTATTTGTTCCATTGAACTACATACTAGTATTTCACCTCGAACTTGCTTTTTTTTGACGTCATAGAACCGAATGAGAACCAGTTTTTTTTAATTGTTTTCTTTCATAGAACTTGATGTTTTTGACATAAAACAAAACTGCCCTGACACAAAGACCTGACTATTGGCACCTACTGGTCTTGCAGAAGCGATTAAAAGCATATTAATAATAAAAAATAAGTAATAAAATAAAAAGAACTTTGTTCTATTAGAACATTTTATTTTTTCATATTTGGTGGGTTTGCAAATCTTTTAATGCGGTTCAAATTGAAACTTCTGTTTAGGGTTATAAATTTTTACGGGTTAAATTATTTAACTTTTTAGTACATTTTTAATACTTTTTATTTTTAAATGATGTTTGAATTTAACTGCAGATAGGCCGGTCAGTATTGACACAAAAAGGCAAATATCGCAAACGCGCATGTAACTCCAATTTTGTTAGATCCCTTGAGAGTATAGTCGGCTTACATGTCTTATTTTTTAAACAATCTTCACCCAAGTCTTTATTGAAATGTTAATTTTTTACAATCAATATATTTTTTAATAACGATTGAAGTTTAAAAGACGTATGACAACTGTCAAAAACTGTTTACTAAATAAGACAAGTAAGGATATACCATAAACTTATTATACGCTAGTATAAATAAGTCTGTGGGATATTACATACTTTAGTTTATTTTAAATACAAGGCCAGGGACACTCCGCACATTAGGCAAGAAGCTATAAGTACACGACGTGGCGGGCCCGTTTAACCTGCCCCCACGCTGCCCGTTTAACGCTAGTAGAATAGAATAACAATGTATGGGAAAGACATAAGCTAACGATTAGCTCCTGTCAATCCCATACATTGACATTCTATTCTACTAGCTTTAATTTTAGTAGAGTGGCCATTTGAATAGACCCTCAGGTTTACCGGGCCAAAGTCAGAGGGCTGCCGCGCACCGGCCGGCCGGTCGCACGTGTCATACTTACTCATGCGCCCGCGCCGGCCGCCGCCCGCCCGCGTCGTCCGTTCGCTTATGATAGGTTAATATTAACCAAAATGAAGGCAAAAGCATATTGCATTGCAATGGGCTGCTCAATTAGTAACAAGGATCCGAACTTCACGTTTGTTGACCTTGAGAACCCCTCTATGTGCTAAGTAATAAAAATTGTTTTTGCAGTACAACTGTTACATCTGACGTGCCGTCGTGTGTACATACCTATCGTATTATGCAGACATTGTAGGATAAAATAAAATAATTTTCTAATATACAACATGTTACAAAAATACCACTAACGTTGATATTTTCGATTTTAATTTTTGTATGAAACAGCTGATTTTTTTTCGCTATTTCAGAGTTGGTCCCATAGTAAAAGTTGATCAGTTTGATGGTCCCTATATACCATATATTCGGCATTAGGGGTATTTTTGTAACATGTTGTATATACTGCGTAGTGGCTCGGTGAGAAGGGATTTGTAAAAGATAAGCCGATGGGAATTTTTAAGCAACATAACATGTAATCAAACCGAACGAGCCCAACGTATTGTACTAAAAACTCTGTACAAACTTCCATACAGGCATAATACTACAGAGTCTGAAAAAAAGGTCCATAAGTTGCGGAGATACGAGTATACAGCTAGTCACATTTAAGTATTGTTGGTATCATTTTACCGTAAAACACGTATCGATTACTAGCGAATAATCATGAGAGAGGAATTTAAACAGAATTGAATTAGCTTTAATTTAATTTTAAAGTGGTGCCTCTACAGGCTATAAGGCCTAGTATGGCCTTTAGGCTTCACCACACACCATAAAGTTTCCTCAAAAGCAAAAATCTTCCGCCCCTTTACTAGGGTAAAAATTGTCAACGAACCGTTGACTAGGATAAAAGTTAGTGTCCTATGCTAATCCAGCCATGTAGGATATAGTAGGATTTGGGGGGGAAAGTTTTTAGTTCACGATCATCATTGAGCGAAGTTATGTGTAGTAATTAAGAGGAAACACCACGGTCGAGAGAATTGAAAAAATCCTATAGAAAGTTGACAAAATTAACGTTTGGTAGTCCCCTGTTTTCTCCTCCAAAACTAGACCGATTTCAATATTTTTTTCATTAAAATTTAAAGGAATGAATTGGCTGTGTTCCTATGTTTTCTTTTTTTTTATAAATTCATAAAATAATTATTAAAAGAGATATTGATCTCCAAAAACCTAAAAAAATGCCATTGTTTAGACATCCAGCAATAAAATTTGACGAGATTAAGTATATAAAAAAGGAACACAGCCAAATCCTTTCTTTATTTTTGTATGTAAAAAAAGGAGGAAACGGGGGACTACGAAACGTTGATTTTGTCAACTTTCTATAAGAATTTTTCAATTCTCTCGACCTCTTAACTATGTAAGAGCAATATGTATCTCATGGACGAGTCGACACGCACGCCAAGGGCGGGCGGTGCGGCGGCGATAGCACAACAGTTTAAGGAAAAATATATAACGCTCGCGTTTTCTATAAATCTAGCACTCATGTTGACCGCAGCTTCTAAAATGGTTCAAGCCAACTGTACATGATCATCAAATTCTGTTCCGTTACCGAAAAGTTTTGAAAAATAATAAAAACGGTTTTTATTAACACTGACTGGGTTGTGTTAGTTGTAAAGTTCGAGTTTAGCACAGTTTTGATATTTAAAAACTCACAATGTTTCTCGTGCTGTCCTTTTTCGCGTTATCGCTCTGGTTCGTGGTTTTCCGGTATAGGAGAAGAGAAATGTACAAAATAGCTTCAAAGTGTGCTCCCTGTGACGAAGAATTACCTCTTATCGGAATAGCACACACGCTTATGGGCGACACAGAGGGTAAGTTTTTTTGAATGTCTATTGGTAACGGAGAATTCCTTTAAAATATGAAAATCTAACCGGGAAAATACTTCATGGACACTTACACATACGCCCTATATAGCTATAACTCGCCCGAGTGCTCGCGCGATAGAGATGACGATTCCTAGCTGCGTTATAAAAGTGTGGTTTTGTGGTTAGTTTTTGCTTAAAATTACGCTATTTTAGTATTTGCTTCTCGTAATTGTTTCTTCATATCAATAATTAGCTATCCATGAACTTGATGCGTACTATTGGCTTTAGATGCATTAAATATATTTTTAAAGATAAATAAATCCAACCTAATTTGAAACGCTTATAATTCAATAAATATTAAATGTTATTAATAACATGGTTAATTAGCTTCTTTCATTATTTAATTATAGGATTCTAAGAAAAATATTAAACTATCTAAACCTAAGAAAAGGAACGTATTAAAAAGGTATTTTAATATGGCCTATAAAAATCTTTGAGACAGATTGAGATATTTTTTTTATTTATTATAAAAATGTTTACTTTTTATAATAATTATTTAATTTTATTGATCATTAATGTGTTTATTTAATTTTGTTTCATTTCAACTTCAATTGAAAAGTATTTTTTACTTTGAATTTGTATTAATAATGTAGTCGATTTATTAAGGCCAAAATTTATGTTTTCGGAATGTCATTGTTTTGCTTAGATTTAGCTAGAAACAGTTAAATTTTTGTTTAGGTTCTTACAATTAAAGAATAAACGAAGATAATTAACCATGTGTTTATTAGTAACCTTTAATATTTATTGAATTATAAGCATTTCAAATTAGGTAGGCCGTATTTGTATCAAGTATATACCTTACAATTAATAATATGAATATAAACTTTCTTGGTATAAACAATAAAAAAATATATACTAGGGTGTGTATAGCGATCTGGATCTCCTGCATTCACTCCCTGGATGGCCATCATCAGTTCACAGCTAGATCAATCCTTGGCGGAAAACCAAAGAAGGTACCTCGTTTTGTATGAAAATTGACTAGTGTCCGTAAGAGAGCGTAGTCTGTACACTAGCGCCGCCATTGGAAAAATATAGCGCTTAATTAAAGACGAAATTGAGAATTATCACTCTGTAGTGCACTCCGAAGAACTTTTGTGGTACTTTTTAACGCTTAATAGTAGATTGTATCATAAGGGAGCAAAATAATATTTTTACGGCGAGGGCGCTTTTTTGAATCCAGAGCAAAGTGAGGGATTCTAGAGAAGAATCCCGAGCGTAGCGAGGAATTCTTTAGTAGAATCTTAAACGTGGCGAGGGATTCAAAGTACGTCGCCCGAGCCAAAAATATATTTTGATCCCGAGTGATACACTCTACTTTTCATCACCCTCTATGAGAAAATAAAAGGCGTCTCATATTTTATTGTAATATTATTATTTAATAAAACATACACTAACAACTAAATTGATATTAAATAGTAACTAATAATAAAACTACTAAAAACTTATATTTACATTTCTAATAATCCGTGAAAATTGACGAAAACGCGGGCTGTAGTTCGCGCGTTTTTAATTTGATCTCTTTTTTAGGGTTCCGTACCTCAAAAGAAAAAACGGTACCCTTATAGGATCACTTTGTTGTCCGTCTGTCTGTCTGTCTGTCCGTCTATCATAGCTGAATATCTCAAGAACTATTGGAGATTGTTCTACGCGCATACATTGTTCGCCCTAGAGCCAACAGCAGTAACTCTACCATGACTTGATGTAAACTGTTTACACTACCGTAAAATATCGGATATACTGCACACGGTTAATGCGTGTGACAGAGAGAAAATGACAGATTACGGTAATGAATAGAGTTTGCATCAACTCATGGTTGGGCTACAGAGGAAGATTTATTTTCTAGTAGTGAATGGCCCGTATAAACCATAAGAACAAAGTTTTTTCAAGGACCCTTTTGTGAACATTTTTATTTAAAAAATATGAACATATTTTGAGGTTATTTTTAATAAAAATAAACAATGAAATCTAAATATTGCTATTTGTTTTATATATTAAACCAAGTCAGCCCTTCAATATTGTTAATCTTTAACTATCTCCCCAGCAAATCAAATGACAAAAAAACAACTATTAAAATCGGCACACCAACGCCAGAGTAATAAAAAACAAAAAAAAACACATAATACGTTTCGAATTGAGTACCTCCGACTTAAAATAATATGGTAATTAAGGACTTTATGTGTTTAATATTTAGTTAATTAGTTTAATAATATTATTAAAATCGTTTTCTATTTAGCAACTTATTCAGTTAAAGCCTCTGAGAGCGCCACTTTCGGATGTAAAAACAATAATTAAAAACAATAAAATAATAACAACAATAATAATCTTTATTTTATTAAAAATAATAATAAAATAAAGACTATCTCATTCATGGATCAGTCGACACTACACGTAGTACACAGTACACACGCACGTAAAATACATACTCTATTCGTGACCTTGCACTGAGCAAGGAAAAATATATAACGCTCAAGTTTTTCACAAACCACACTCGCAGTGAGGTCCTTCGACCGATCAGCGGTCACGCACCATAGCCGACTGTAACTGTGATCAACCAGTTCTGTTCCGTCACAGAAAACACTTAGTGCGCTGTGCCAGTTATACAGTTGGAATTTGAAATAAGTAATTTTGATATTTTCAAAACAATGTTCCTGTTGCTGTCCTGTTTTGCGTTTTTGCTCTGGATCGTGATGTTCCGGTATAGGAGACGACAAATGTACAAGTTAGCTTCAAAGGTTTCTCCTTGTGATCAACATTTACCTGTAGTCGGAATTGCACACACGCTGATGGGCGACACAGAGGGTAAGTTAATGTAACGCACAATTCAGCCGGTTTCACAGAATCCAGATATATTTCGTACAATATATAGAAATTTTGTTCTATTTTTTTAAATTAATTCAGAAGATAAATGCTATCCGGAACCGGATAAAGTAAACAAGTATTCAACTACTGGTAGAAATTCGAATAATATGATCATTATTGAAAATTTGAAGAATATACATGTTACAGAAGTACCCCTAATGCCTGCATTAGGGGTATTTTTGTAACACGTTGTATAGGTTTGTTTGTTTTCATTTTCTATTGATAGTTCTAAATCAAAAAATGTAATCAGTTTACAAATGGATTATAATGCACATAACCAATACTTAGTAGGTAAGATTAGTTACCTGTATTTATGAAGTTGCCGATTGGTGAAGAAACAGGAAAAAAATCCGCGTCTTCCGATTAATCTAATGGCCAGAGAAGAAATTTCAAAAAGTTGCACTTTATTTAACAGCCACGAACGGTAATATTACAAAACTTTTAGGAACAAGTGATTAAACACTTTAACGAGCAATCGCGATTGTCAATTTTCCGTCAATGCCATTGTTAGAGCAATTGACAATCGCTTCAATTGCACATGTAAACGATCAAATTTCGCGTCAATGAGTACGCGTAATGCGTCAATTACGTAAAAATTTACAATCGCAAATGATCGTTAGAGCGCTTTAGCTAACTCATTCATGATATTAAGTTTTGGCTAAGGTACACACGACAGCACGTCAGGTTATACAGTTAAACTACGAAAACAGTTTTTATTACGTATGGCATAAAGGCGGTCTCAAGGTCAACATGTATAGTCTGAGGTGCCGTCGTGTGTACAACAAATAATGTGGTCATTTCTGCTATCAAAAATCATTTCTTTTTTTAATATGACAAAACTATATCATTCAAATTTCTATTTTGGTGACAACCTTACGCCACTCGTTATATACAAAATTTTAATTCATATATTTTATTTGAAAAGTGTTATTTTTTAACTTAACCTAACCTTATTGTATTAGCTCAAATCGGTATCGGTCTTGGTATAATAGCCACCCATTCAGTATTTATGTCACTCACTTTGAATTTCACTGTTAACTTATATTATTTATTTTCCCCATAATTAAAAATTTGTCGTCCGTTAAGTTATTTTGTCGTAATAGTACATTACAGCCGAGAACAGAAAGTTAGTATTTACATTATCAAGGATGGTTTTAATTATTCGAGGCGATTTAAATAGCTTACAGTACATGGCTTATACAAGGTGTTACAAAAGTACCCCTAATGCCGAATATGGTACATAGGGACCATCAAACTGAACAACTTTTACTATGGGACCAACTCTGAAATCGCGAAAAAAAAAATCAGCTGTTTCATACATCGAAAATATCAAAATGTATGAAACAGCTGAGAGTTGGCCCCATAGTAAAAGTTGTTCAGTTTGATGGTCCCTATATACCATATTCGGCATTAGGGGTATTTTTGTAACACCTAGTATAGTGCTTTTCTCTGAAATGCGAGGAAATAAAATTTTCTTAGTGAAAATGTAATTTTTAAATTGGTTCGTGTGACCACCAAAATAATGCTAGCTGACTGAGAGAGAGAATGAGATTGAAATCATTCCACACTGAATTTCAGATTTAGAACGTGATGAACCAGCCACTACGTACGTGGAAAGTCCCGCATTATTTTTTCAAATGAAATGATAACATTTCAGAGCATATAATTACCTAACCACTACTCGGTTTAATATTAACAGTTGCCAGTATAATTTTCAGTCCCCCGATTAATAATATCCCTGATTAATTCACGAACCATTTCAACGTTTATATAAATGTTAGTAATTACAATGCGATTTAATTGACAAGACATTGATCCGCTGCAACTTCACTCGAGAATGTATGGCAAAGAGAAAATGTTACAGATTAAATTACATCGCTTTGTACCGCAAGCGCTCTAAAGCTAGTCACTTCAGTTGCACATTGTTAAATTAATTGCATTGCACATGTCACAGTTTTATTTTGTTTCCTATTTACTAACTAATAAAAGCTTTTTGGCTTTTATTCAGATATTCGCTACGATTCATTGCTACGAGTGCTACGGATGCTGTTTATACTATGAACAGTAAAAAAACCAATTCTTTTGTCATTTTGAAAATCAAACTAAAATATGCATTATAATATAATAGTACTTTCTACTAAACTGTGCTTACGCACCAAATGCAAAATAAATTCAAGAAAATAGGAAAATCTTGGATTTTGTCGTTTCCTATACATACTTATAAGTATTGTTATTAATGATATTGATAACGGCAACAGGTAGACGCTTGAAATATTCACAGAATATTAAGTTATATATTCACTTTAAAAATAAATAATGAAATTAAAATAAAACAAATATTTAAGGGGGGCTCCCATACGACAAATATGATTTTTACGGAACCCTTCGTGCGCAAGTCCTACTCGCACTTGGCCGGTGTTTTATTTTTTATAATGTAGATTTCTTTGAAAACCACACTGTAGGTAGTTTTTGTTTTGTGGTCTGTGGAAAAGCATTATGAAACCGTACCGCCGAGGACATTGTCTGCACCTTAACGATTGATATCAAAATATCAAATATATCGTCTATTGTTATCAAGCTTCTTAGTCAATTTAATCAAGGAATACTGCTATTGGTGCCCTATTGGTAAACAAGAAAATAATAAAAAAAACAAGAATTTTCATTTCAGTACCTATGAAATGAAAATTCTTTATTTTTTATTTTTGTATTCAGTAAAATCATGATCATGAAAATTTTTTTACTCGTAACAGACAAGTTTTTCTGCTATTTTTTGCTCTTATTTCATAAAATCTACAACAAGTTCCAACATTTAAGTTTGTCATACAGCTACATTTTTTCCCTATATTTTTACATAAGTTTTCCATCAAGTTACTAACTCCACAACTGTATAAAACCACGCACCGTTGTTATTATTGTAAGAAAACCATATTAATTATGTTATTTTCCGTTTGTTTCAGATATAATGTCTCGATTGAAATTATTCAGCTACCTCTCTATGAAAGAGGACGGTATGACAAGAGGCTGGCTGGGTCACATATTGTATTTCAGTAAGTGGCATTTTGTCTCTTTATTTGGTGAAAGTGAAAGCTCCGAAACTTTTCTTGTGTTCCATTGTATAATTCTATAACTTTGTAGAACTAAAAAAAACGATTATAGAAGAATGAATCTAATATTTCAGTTACTGATTTCTTTGTTTAGAATCCCTATTTATGGTTAAATGAAAGCTGTCAAAACGGGCCTAATAGGATAGATAGTATAATAGGCCTGTTAGAGCCATATTATACTATCATAGAATTATCACTGATCTACAAGTAATTTATAATTAACTTATGATGGTGTAATATTCGTATTTTCTTTAACCGTAAATATGGGATCCTATTTGACAGCAGGCGTACAAATATGATCATATACGAGAAATTTTCTTAAAATACGTTAAATGAGGCTTATCAGCATTTTAACTAAAATTTACAATAACTCAATATAAGGTTTTTTTATGAATTATTCTTAAGTCTTTTCTTAACTACAAACAGCTGCATGACAGCTAAGTTCATGACACCGTTTTAAATTGATGAGTTGTAGTTAGGAAAAGGTTCACAAACAATGCTTGTCCACAAACGGTAGAGAGTTGTTATTGTGTTAAAAAAATGTGTCCATCGTTTAGATTACGGACTTATTGCAAAGTGAATCATTCTGTAAACTAGTTTATTGTTGCTATAACTAAGTAGTTTAAACTAGTAATATTTATGTTTTAAATTTTATACAAGTCGTTTAAAGCCGTTCGATGAAAACCAGTTTTTAATTGCACAAAGTGTAGGTCTGTATATCATAGGTTTTTTTGTTCCTACTGATAATGAAAGAGTAAATATCAAAGAAAGCCTAATCCATGAACGGCTGGACAGATTTCCATTCTTCAATTCAATCTTTGTTCTATAACAACTATGCTTGTCTTCAAAACTAAAAATGTCTTGTCTCATACAATTTCTAAGTCGTGAATGCCATATTGTGCGTGCGATTTGTATGCGATTGTATCTGGATAATAATGGCAATTTTTACATCAATGCTCACGCGGATATATTTGTTTATTTACTAAGTAGTTGATTTGATACTACACGCGCATAATAAGTAGTACCAACTCGTAAACATCACCATGATTTGCTGTCATACTACTTAACAATATGCAAATTTTTTGAGTCATCTATTAATTGAAATCGAAAAAAATACATTTATTTTTGATAATACTTACATCATTTCCAAAAGCGATGAGTTCCACAGTATCGTAAATATGATCAGTTAAAGTGCGGCAATTATAACTAGGGGTCCCAAAATTGTGGTGGCTGTTTACTCCTTAGTTAAATTATTTTATAGGCATTAGATAACTGGCAAGATTATGGAAGAATTTCTATCACGCGCCAACTGATTGTAGCAATATTATAATATATTGCTACAATCAGTGCACAGAGTTAAAAGAATATATAGTGTCCCCTTACTAATAAAGATTGAATAGCAGATGTCATACACAGTGTTTTGACCCTTTCTTTTTAATGTCAGACTTAAATAGTTCGACAGGGAGTCACCATTGTCACAGAATTAGTATAGTACTGACGTACATTGTGTAACTATACATCTGATTTTCAATCTTTATTAGTAAGGGGTGTGTCTAAATAGAAGATAAAAGCACGATCAATTATTATAATGGTTTTATTATACATACAGGGTGGAAATAAAATACGGTAATAGGAGGGAAAGTACCCTTTATATTGATGAGGTACCGTTTGATTAGTAACACTTTCATTACCGGAAGGGTTAACTGCGGACCCCGATACACAGCTCTGGAGCCCTACCGGCTAACTTTTCAAACTTCGGCGGGTCTGCCGAGTTTCGTTTTGTACTATTCGCCGAAGTTATTTAGAAGAATCGATGTTTGTGTGACATCATGAATTGGGGTTCGCCATTTTGGCCCGATCGATTTATCTGTTTTAATTTGAAGCCCGGCAGACTTTCCGAAGTTCGATGCGTCAGCCGGTAGGGCCCCTGGTATGACTTTATAAACCTAGATCTTCGAAGCCGGCTAGTACAGGCCGCGGTTATTAGTTTTATGATATTTATCTACATATCTCTCTTTATTTTATCAACAGTTGTCGTGGATCCAGTAGAAGTGGAAAAGGTGCTGAAATCCTGTTTGGAGAAAGATGACCTGCATAGATTCATAAAGCCGATCATTGGAAATGGTGGCATCTTCGCTCCATGTAAGTAATAATATTATATTTGAAACATTGCATACATTGCTCCGATTCCAAAGTAAGTAGCTAAAGCACTGTGTTATGGAAATCAGATACAACGGTGGTATCACAAACACCCAGACCTGAGCCAATTTAGAAAAGTTCGTTTTCTAATTAACCCAACCGGGGATCGAACCCGGGACCTCAGAGATGGCGACACCTTGAAAACCAGTGTACAAAGCCACTCGACCACGGAGGTCGTCTAAGTAGAATAATAACTCATAGACGCCGAGTCCTCGCAAGTAAAGGGACCCAATAAAAACTAAGCCATAATGGCTAAGTTTTTAGATTTATATCCTTCATATGTTACTTTATCGTAACTTAAATCCAACTAATCCCCTTAAGGAAGCTAATTTTAAACTGTTTTGTACTTATGGGTACGATTAGGTAACGTATGAAGGATGAACATCTGAAAACTATAAGCCATTATGGTTTAGTTTTAGTTGCCTTTTTTTTGACAGTACGCTTTGTGGGGAACTATCGCTCTAGGTGTTATTATTACAAGGGTAAAGCAAACAATCATGCGTCAACGGCTTAAAAATATAAGAAATGGGCTTACCGTTCCAGACAGATGGGTATAATCGCGCGCGATGAGAATGGGATGCTACTTTTTGGAACTGAGACGCGCACGGTCCGTCGATCCAGCCGTGGCGCCGCCGCCCGGCAAAGTTACTCGCGTAGATGCTCGCATAATGCATTTGTGTAAAACTTGCGCGGGGATTTCTGCTCGAGTTTTATTTAAATGCGAGATTTATATATTTTTATGTGATTATTATAGTGATTAATTAATAATGAGTGGAAAAAGGGGTCATTTTTTTTATATTTATTTAAATTCATTTTTATTTAAATAGATTCAGAATTTTTTGCTAGCGCTATTTGACTGCTTAACTGTTATTTTCGATTTACTTTGACAAGGTCCCATCCCATTCTAATCGCGCGCGGATTATAGGTCGATGATGGACCAAGCATGCCCTAGAGCTTTTTATTAACTCGAGCTTAAAACACAATATGGAGGGATTATCACCCATACCTTTGACCAAAAAGTTCTTGACGAATGCAATGCTCTATGAAGGAGTACCTAGATATTGACGGAATTGACGGCATCGCAGTAAGTTTAATTTTCAAGGTTCTATTGATACGTAGTATAACTTCGACCTTTTGCTGTCCATTAAAAAAAAAACTTGAAAATTGAGCTTACGCAACAATAAAATATCGATGTCGTAAATCAGAGAAAGGAGTCTAGCAATGAAATGTGACTTGAGTTGTTTATAATTTTGAGTTTTGATTACACAATAATTGGCCTTAGACTATAATTAATGCAAGCACGTGTTGTTCACTTTCCAAGTCCAAGACCTACAAGTTCTTTTAAAATAAATAATAGGTATCTGACTAAACTGATGTTTTAATAAAGCGGTCAAAGGTAGCAATCTCTAAATGTATTGGTTGAAGTGTTATGAAAGATGTAAGTAGTAAATGGATGCATTACGTACACCAGTATCTTAGTAGTAGTAGTAGTAGTCTTATAAGAAATGACAACTTTAAACGAGGTTTGGATTAAGGTTTGGATGGTGAAACAAAAACTGATAGCATAATTCACCACTAATACGCAATATTATGAAAATTTGCGTGCTGGGTGAATAGTGATCATGGGATGAGGCGACTTATTAAGAAAATTATTAAAAAACTGTATAATTTGTCACTAAAATATGTGAAGTAAAAATAAATAAATTAAAAAATATTTAAAATACGACTGCACTGCCAATAACGAACTAAAAAGTTAAATAATACTTAAGTGTCATTGCAGTCAGACCTCTTTGATTAAACATTGCTTCATAAAACGGTCCCTCGACTGCAATGACACTTGTTATTTAACTTTTTAGGTCGTTTTGGCAGGACAATCGTGTTTTTAATAATTATAAAATTATACAGGGTTATTTGTAAAACACCAACATCGCAGGAGTATATTACTTATAAACAACAATGTTGTTCTACTACTTTTCCGAAAACAGACAAGATATATATTCTTTCCATACAAATGTCCAAACAACTGATCGAGTCCACGCGGATAAAACCTCACAATTACACAATAGCGTACTTAAAGTTTTTTTTACCCTGTGTGTTGTCGTCACTATCAGCTGATCAAATTAACCCGACGACAATGAACTTCAAAAGTGCAAACTCAACAATCGACCGATTTTACGAAGATACTTTATTGTACTGAAAATTATAATAATTGAATATTGAAAGTGATTAGAGTACCTACGCTACGTTGCGCATTATTTTAGCGGCTACTAATGTACGATGACCCGTACACTGTGCTTATAGTTTCTTCGTATTCTTATATCAAGGTATGTTTCAGGTTCCATTTGGAGGAGGCGTAGAAAAATTTTAGTACCAGCATTCAGTCCAAAAATAGTGGAGACCTTTGTGGACGTATTCGCAAAGCAGAGCGAGATACTAACAAAAAAGCTGACCGAGCGCGCCGGGAAGGAGAAATTCAGCGTCTGGCCTTTTGTGAGCACTTACACGTTGGACGCCGTTTCTCGTAAGTGCCTCATGCTATTTTTTATAAATAAGTAAATAAATATTGGACTACTCACATATAATATACATTGTTCCAATTCACAAGCTTAAGTACTTGTGCTATGGAAATCCGAGACAACACCCAGACCTGCCCCCTAGCATGATCACCAAAACGCGATATGATATAGCAATTTATCACGTTTAACTGTCAAAAGACAATGGATTTTGACAGTTGAGTGTCGATCAAACGCTACATCACGCGATATAAATCGTGTTTCGGTGGTCATGCTAAGGGGCTGAGCCAATATAGAAAAGTTGGTTTTCTAAATTAACCCAGTCGGGGAACGACCTCAGAGATGGTGACACTATGAAAACCGGTAGTTTATATAGTTTCAATAGTAACAGATTCAATAGTTACATAAAAATGACAAATTCTACCAAATCTAACAAGTAGTTCTCGTCATCGGACCAAGACTTCAATTTTATTAAGTGACAATTGACTCAACACTCAACTCTATTTATATTATGTCATTGTTATCTTTACAAATATTATAAAGAGTAACGTTTGTAAGTTTGGATGTAGGAGGTAATCCCCGAAACTTCTCATTTTCTCTCATCCGATTTCAAAAGTTTTTTTCTCCAAAGCTTATTATACAAGGTGTTACAAAAATACCCCTAATGCCGAATATGGTATATAGGGACCATGAAACTGAATAACTTTTACTATGGGACCAACTCAGAAATCACGAAAAAAAATCAGCTGTTTCATACATTTTGATATTATCAATTTTAATTTTTGTATGAACAGCTGATTTTTTTTTCGCGATTTCAGAGTTGGTCCCATAGTAAAAGTTGATCAGTTTGATGGTCCCTATATACCATATTCAGCATTAGGGGTATTTTTGTAACACCTTGTATACAAATACAAATTTTATTATAGAAATTCCCACGAAAAATGGAATTTCAAGCTAACAAATTCGGGGGAAGATTCTAAGAATTATATTATAGATTTAATATTTTTTGTACAGAAACGGCGATGGGTGTGAAGGTAAACGCTCAGAGTAACCCCGACACACCGTTCCTAGTGTCCTTGAACCGGATACTGAACCTAGCGTGTGAGAGGATATTCCACCTGTGGCTGCAACCCGACTGGATGTACAGGATGTTCCCGCAGTACGCGGTGCACAAAGCTTGTATTAAACAATTGCACGGGTTCACAGACGAGGTTAGTTTACGTTAAAAATAACTAGCTTTTGCCCGCTACTTCGTCCACGCGGACATTCGAAAAATCACGAGGGAACCTTAAAATCTTATGATCCTATGTTTTTTATCCAGAGTATAGGTACTAACTATAGGTGTGCCTCAAATGAACATCGAAAGAAACAAACATCTAAACATCAATTTTCACATAGGCACACCAGGCCTATTACATAAAAACTATTGCGATAAGCGGACGATATTCGTCTCACTCATATTAGCTAGAAATGTTTACTTGGAATTTTCATTGCTCTCTTAGATTTATTTTCCACGGTTCAGTATTATACCTACTTATTTAGTATCCACATTGAAAATTGCACATTTTTTTAGAGTTCCGTAGTCAAGTCAACAAGGAACCCTCATAGTTTCGCCATGTCCGTCTGTCCGTCCGTCCGTCCGCAGCTTTACTCAGAGGCTCTAATTACTAGAAAGCTGTAATTTAGCATGAATGTATATTAATTAAGCCGAAAAAGTGGTAGAATAAAATCTTGAAACATATTTTTTAATAAGTATACTTTTTAGTCGTTAGTTATGCAAAACATGAAGTAAATAAAAGTTTATAGCCTTATGGTAATTATATAAGGTAACTGCGGAACCATATACTGCGCGTGCCCGACACGCACTTGGTTTTTATTAGTCGCCTGATTAGTAATACTTATCCCATAATAAAATAATGTCGTTCTCTGTTACGTCCTGGTGACGGCTGCGGCGGCGGTGGACAAATAAACGGTAGTATCATTTCTCTTCTCAAAACAATAAACTATCTTTGTTTAAAGGTTATACGGAAGAAGCGAGAGGAGCTAAGAATTGACGCGGCAAACAAAACAGAAGCGGACTCTGCTTATGGTGAGCTGAAAATCCGTTAGCGCGGTTTCTATCTTACTAATTAAATAAAGAAAGACCCTTTATTCTATTTTTTTAATCATAATAGTGACGAATTGTAATGAATCATTATCCTAAGAACAAACTTATTAAAAGTTCTGATACTTATGACATATTTGCCAATACGGCGTATCGTGCCATAATAATCGGAAGGCCGTGAACAACCATAAATCGACCACCAAGACAGACGATAACATTATGTAATTTACCTACCTGACTTCGCCTCAAGATCAAGGTTTTCCTTTTGCACCGATTTGGTTACCTTGGAAACAGACAACATACTTGAACTTAATCACATTTTTGAATTAATTTCTTATAATATTCACGGAATAACAGAAGGTCTTGTTGACTTCGTTCGAATTTGACTCATCAGATCGTAAAGAGTCACTGTTCACTGTCTGTTTCACTGTATGATTATTATTATTATTATTTGGAAGGGGGGACGCCAGCGAAGCCGGACGGGTGATCAGTCTCCCTAATCGGAACCATTTCACCCAACATATCACTGTATGATAGTAATAACAAATATCAAAAATAATTATATAATTCTGTTTCTTTGTTTAAGTTGGTTACTTACTTACAAATCCACGGTAAAAAAGTCCTAAAAGAAAATGGGTCCCAGTAGGCGGCGAATTTTTTTCTGGTTTACAAAGTCTTAGGGAATGACAATGACGACTGACTCTTAATTACCAGCTTGTTATGGTTGTGAAAGGTGGTTTAACCAAAATCAATTCCTTACAGATCTTGGCAACTATAAGAAAAAGACTTTCCTCGACCACCTCATAAATTTGTCCGGTAATGAAAACGGATACACAAATCTCGAGTTGAGAGAAGAAGTCCTGACGCTCACCATCGCTGGCACCGACACCTCTGCAGTGGCTATTGGATATACTCTGAAGATGCTTGCTAAATACCCCGAAGTTCAAAAACTGGCTTATGAGGAGTAAGTAAACTATTCTTGTTGTTCCGTGCCTTCTCCCATTCATCTACTAAGAGAAGATGTATTGGCTTAAGTTTTAAGACTGACCAAGACTGTAACTTATACTGAGGTGTACCGCCGTTGGTCCTTTATAGGTTTGATCCGCCACCATCCCTACTGTGCACTTAAGCCTTAGAGGGAGATTACGAGATCAGTCTGGCATCAGTCCATTCCATCAGTCTGTATAGACTTTGAGAAGTGAATTTACTAAGTATTTTAAAACCTTTTTCTTTAATATTTCTGTATTATCTTGGAATGCATCCAATGTTTATGTTTCCAACACGACATGACATTTAATTCATACAATGTCACTCGAATTTTTTCCCCCTCTAAATTACCCTAAATAATATTATACCCTGAAAAATTCCCTAAGGGTGTCAATATTCCCTAAATTTAGGGGAAAATACCCTAAGGGAACACTGACTATGCAGGGGTTTGATATCGCAGTGTCCTTTTCCGGCCTGTTGGTCCGCGGGAACTATTTTAACTAAACTCTTATCAGAAAAAATATTTTAGAGAGTGACTTACGGTCTTTCAGAATTACATTCTTTGCACATTCGTAAGTTACGCACTCGTATTCGGTATCATTCAATCGTGAACAAAAGTATTGTTTTTATTAGTTTTCTTAAATCTTAAATATGTCTATATCTTAATTACTTAAGTTTATGCAAAATAGGCATAAAATAACCATTATAGGCAAACTTAATTCAAATATAAAAAATAATGAACTGTATCAAATAAACATTATAATAAAGGATAACCCGGATCTATTAGCAATGATCAATGTCGCCGTTGACTTGACTTTGGCCAAAACGTGATATGTTTTTCTTGAATATCTAATAAGTCATAATCATCGATAAATTAGCATAAATGTTGTTAAACCCTCATAAGGTCGTAACCTCAAAATATGTTAAGTTATGAAATTACGGTGTATATGCGAATTAAAGTGGAACCTGTTTTGAGTTTGACCACATTCTTTGGTGACGTTCTGATGACGATGTTGTTCCTACGTGACTCTAGGCGGTGTAGGTAGGGTTGTCAGTCCATAAATTATATCTTACGTTTTTTAGTTCTCAGCACGTACCCGTAACGAGAAAAAAAACGCGCGTATAAAAAATCGATTGTGTGGGAAATTTGTTAAGCCCTATCTACCGCCGAAAAGCGAAATAAATTTTCCTATAGAGAATTACTACATCAAGTACTTTGACGCTTTTTTCTCTATTGATGTTTGTGCTATGGGTCTGAACTTAAAACTTTTGAATATTAGTAGTTAATTTAAAGTCTAAAATAGAAATTAAGGAGATTAACTGTACCTACCTGACATTACTACATATACTACTATACATTAAAAAAAACTATACAAAAAAAAACAAACATTCCGACGAACTGAGAACCTCCTCCTTTTTTTGAAGTCGGTTAAAAAGCAAGCAAACAAAATAACACTATACTTACAATTTAATTCAATAAAACTTAATTTGACAGAATCTACGTAATAAGTTCGTATAGGCACGAGTAATGTTATGTCAATATTTATGTTGTCAAAATGTTGACAGCTCTAGTTGACCTACGTTTGTGATCGAGATGCAATGTGTGTGATTGATTTGGCTGGCATAAATATGTATTTGAGCGTACTGACAGCGGGGACCGGCCTTGTCAGTGTTCTAATAACCTGCCGACACCCGAGGTCAGATTATTGACAAATTAGTAAAAAGATGTCAAACTTATCACACTCGTAATAGAGGTTTAATATTGACATAATGTAGGAATGGAATTCCCCTTTCTAAACAAACACATAAAAATATTACTTTACTTATTTTAACTAAGATTCAATATGGTATCTACTTATCATTGGGTAACTTAGTTTAGTAATATACTAATTACTTAGGTATTTAAAAAAACACCAGACTCACCATATTTTTTACAACTTGCTCGCGATGTACGATAACCCAGTACATCTTTAAATATGTTTACTCTGCGAGTACCATGAAAGGTTTTAAGAAGCTTTATTAATTTAATTACCTTTGTTTATTTTTAGAATATACGATGTCTTCGGAGATTCAGATCGCATGTTGGTGAAAGAAGATTTACAGCAACTTAAGTATTTAGAGAGGGTTGTCAAGGAGACTCTGAGGCTATTTCCTCCAGTGCCCTTCATCATCAGAAAAGTTGAGGAAACTACAAAATTACGTAAGTAGCATAAATTATTGATATTTGATATTTTGTTTGTCCCATACCTGTAAATTTGTAAAACTTTATTAGATTTTGATGACTTTATTAATATTTATAAATTATTAGCCGACCGCGACCTCGTCTTTTTTAAATCTCTCAGGAACAGTAATTTTTCTGAATGAAGGGAAGGAATTTCCTCTATGTCCTTGTCTGTACTTCTTCTACCTCTGATAATGTGTATGTAAAATTCATGATAATCAGTTTTAAGTCGTGAAAGCGTAACAAACAAATTAACTCACATTCGCATTATTGTATAACGCTAAGTAAGGATTACTCTATTTTCGCCTTTCTTTATTTACTCAAATTACTTATTTAATGTTGGTTTTTCTATTGTATACTTGCATCTCAACGAAATTATTTACCAAAGTACCAATTAAACATAACAAGAAGTAGGAATAGGTTTCGCATTCAATATTTCAGGAGACGTTTGACGTTCTCTCACGTGGTTTTCACAGTTTTAGGTTATTTTCTAATTTTGCTTAAATACAAATTGTTTCCTACAGCGTCCGGTAGGGAGATACCAGCTGGCTCTGGTGTGGTGATATCCATCTGGGGGATCCATCGGGACCCCAATTACTGGGGTCCTGACGCCGAGAAGTTCGACCCCGACCGCTTCCTGCCAGATAGGTTAAACCTGAAACATGTCTGCAGCTATATGCCTTTCAGTCAAGGACCCAGAAATTGCCTAGGTAATTATACCCTTTATACTACATATAATTTTATTTTCGTGGAACTGTCTATAGTTTCTTATAAACAATTTATGGGTACTTCATTACTTTTTTTTATCAATGAGATCGTTAGTTGTCTATGTGGATTGTTGGGTAATGTGGGTAAACACGGTTCGATTTTTCGATTGATTTTCTGGTCGATTTTAATCAACCAGCGCTTTTTATCGACAATAGCCTTTAACTACAATCGCTTTGTATCAACAATCGTTTGTAAAATCGAATCACCACCTCATTAAATGATGGGGTGATTCGATTTATGACGTCGAAATTTCCCCGCTGCACCTTAGTAGTTTCTGTGAACTAACTAAAACCATAAATGCGGAACAAATCCAACACGTGGGCACTCTACTCGCTTTAATTGCTAATAACTATCCACTTAAGCGAATAGTCGACTTAATGCGGTTCTTGTAATTATAAAGGTCATAATTTATTTAATTGAGGGATATCCCTAGCAGATTCCTATATAATTTATAGAGACCTTCATACATTACTGTTGTTTATTACAAATAGCAGTTGTTATGTTGTTTTATCTGGTTAGCAAAATATTCGTATTTGGGTGAACAGAAAAAATATTCGTCAGCCAAAATGGTTAGTTGGTCAGTAACTTTTGCCTAGCCAATATTTCTAAATCAATCAGCAATAGACAATACGACAAAAAAATAACATACCCTTATTATTTGCTTTTCGAAGAGATAATGAAAAAAGAGATGACCCATATATTTTAGATTTTGTTATATATATTTTTTTTACTAAAATAAAAATGTTTTGAAAGATAAAAGAAATTGCCGGAAGTGACGTAGTTCTGAGGCTCTATGTAGTGACGTCAGTGCCAAAGATTAAAAAAATTAACTGACAGCCGACTGTTACCTCAATGTCAAACAAAAATCAAACAAAACAACTGACATTTTGAGTGACCTATTTTTTATGTAACGAGATTAAAGGTATGCTTTTGTCGTGCTGATCTGTGACGTCACTAAGGGTTTTTCATTTCATTTATTTTCTCCATAAATATTGCTTTTTAAAATTCTAAAACTGTTTTACTCGCACTCTCAAAATCTAGAAACTTTTTTTATTTTGACAAAATATTTTTTTATCGTATTGTCTATTAATGTCATTCTGGACTGCTCAATTTTTTTTATCTGCATTCAGTGACCCACGTTCAATAAGATTTTGGTGAGCGATTCAAATATTGCTAACTATTTTTTAAACATGCGTACTTCAAGAGTTCTCTGCTATCCAATATTAAAATGACAGCTTTCAGCAACATTTCAACCAATTAGATATTTCGCTGACCAATTAAATATTTTGCTCTCCAACTATTTATTAAATTGCTAACGATTTCAAGATTGTTTACAGATCAAGGTTTGCTGCTTGATTTTAATTTAATGCGAACCAAATATTTTGTTAGCTGGCCAAAATAATCCAACAGCTGTTTTTTGCAGATTAATTGCATAACGAATAGAAAGTTGGCCATTTGAGAGCAAAAATGCTTAGTACAGATGATATAGATATATAGTTTTACTCCATTGATCCAATCAGGGGCCGTACCGGCTAACACATCGACCTTAGGAAAGTCTGCCGAGCTTCAAATTAAATCAGATAAATCGAGCCCCAATCGAGCTAAAATGGCGAACCCCAGTTCGTGATGTCACACGAACATCGATATCTTCTAAATAACTTCGGCGAATAGTACTATACGAAACTCCGTACTTCGATTTATTTGTTTTAATTTGAAGCTCGGCAGACCCGCCGAAGTTCAAAAAGTTAGCCGGTAGGGCCCCAGGAAACTAAACTCTGTGGACTGATGGACGTGCGAACAATATTAAAATCAAGTATTTTTCTCTTTGCAGGCTACCAATACGCCTTGATGTCCATCAAAACAGCTCTTTCAGCCATCCTAAGAAAATTCATAGTAGTGCCAGATCCAGAGAAGAGTGATATTCCATTCATTAGGGTTAAATTAGATATTATGATGAAAGACGTAGACGGATACCAAATTGGCTTACAACTAAGGGAACCACAAACAAATAATAATACGTTATAGTCACAGTATGTGTACTTAAGTAAAAGTGTTTTTTTCACTTCTTGAAAATTCCTACTACATATATTATTGTTAATAGATGATAGTTATGACTGTACAATGCTTTCAATACATTGACGACAGGAGAGGGCTGTGTTTATGAATAGCTTGAAGACCGTTCTTACTGATTACTTAAAGTAGACTAACTTAGGTAATCTAAGAACAGTTATTTATTTATTTTTGCTGATATTATGGTGCATCCACACCACAGTTTGCTGAAAGTTACTCTTTGTTATATTTTGTTAATTTATGTTACTGGCAGTGTGGACGCGATGAACAACATTCAGCAAATAGTAATAAGCAGTCACAAAAGTTATAGATGGTTGCCTAATGTTATCCTGTCGCATATTGTTGCTCCACAAAAAGTAACTGCGGTGTGGATGCACCACTATGAATGATGTTTTTTCACTTTTACTCAGATCCTCTGAGTAAGTAACGAGAAATATATACTGCACAGCCATTTAATACTTCTTCTTTACCTAATTACTTAGGTCTTGGGTTAGGGCGATGTCATAACGGTGCGTTCTTTTTATTGTTAACCACGCATTTCTGTACGTAGCAGTGTCAGTCTAAGGCTAGAGTTACATTATTCGAAAAGTCGCCGCCAATACATGTTGTTGCATAATAATTTACTGTCGAGCACACTTCGTGGAAGTTCGTGGTTCGGCAGTCCGTCAGCGGATCACTGGCAGAATAGAGTTTGCCTTTGGTATCCTAGAGATTACCTTGTCTTGTGGGTATTGTCTTAGTTTCAAATACAAGGAGTGAATTTGCTTGCACCATTTTTAATCTAAGAGTGTTTTAGGGATGCCTACACAATATTTACACTGACGGTATTTATTAAGTGCTTCATAAATAGCTATTACTTGTTGAATGTGTCTGTGATATTCAGATTCTGAAGCGGATTTACTGCAACGGTAGATGGCGAAGGAATTTCCGTTTCATGTAGCGCTAACCTTAGAGTACATAAATATTTTGGTTTGGGTATTTCCTCATAGCCTTTATTTAGTAAATGTGTGTAGAAAATATTTTTTGTAAATGAGGTGTAAATTTAAATATAAGAATAAGAGGTCATTTTATAAAGGACCTAGTAAGAACGACAGCAATTGTGTACTTAATTTTATTTTTCTCGATCTGTTTGGTAATGAATATTTTTAAACTTTGAAAAATATGAAACAATTGTTTTTAAATGTTAGTTTTAATCTAATTTTCTTTATAACTAATTTCTCTACAATGTTCATCATTAGATTTAAAGATAAACTAAATTATCATCCGATTTGTACCAATTTATAAGCCAACGGAATGAAATGTTTGTTATAATAAATTGTAACGCAACCGCGTGATGTGTTGTAATTGTAACCCTAATTTAGATAAGAAGTGTTTTAATAAAGCTGTTTCCTTGCTAGTTAACTTTAAAATAGCTTTAAATAGCACTTACCCAGTCTGTGGGCTTGGTATTCTCGATATTCAAATTCGAAAAGATCTTTTCCCTTCGGTGATCTGAAGGGTTTGTGAGAATGTGTCAGCAGCACTTCAGGTTTTTCAAAACTGTCTCTAATCAAATTTGAACTTTAATTAATTTATTGTTAATTTCAAACTTGTTTGAGGAAATTTGACGTGGTACTTTGAACAAGAAGTGTGCTGCTATACGGGGTGGAGACAACAATACGGCAATTAATGAAAACAACACTGAAAATCGTAACTGAAAAATATTTCCTGTGACTAAACTATTGGATATTTTTAATTGTTTTTTATGAGACTGCATGGGAGCGTTCTTAGCTATACGATTAATTTAATTTAATTTATTGTCGCATTGTCGTCTCCAGGTTGTATATATAATTTTACCCTTCGGACTGTAGGTCTGGTAATACCTAGTACCACAGACAATATAATACTACTGAACGCAGCTCACATTGTGAATATTAAACAAATGTGATGGACTATGAGTGGCGTATTTATTTTCAGTGAGTGTTGCCAATTTAAATAAGTTAAATAAGAATTGTTTAAATTGTAATTGATTGTTTGAAAGGATAAAAAAGAGACTGCATTTAAAATATAACAATTAGTGTTTTCTTTATCACCCAAAAATCTATCCTTAATAAAGAATATATTAGAAAAAAAGAAAATAAATAACGTAAGCAAAAGTAAGAATTAGTATGTTTTTTTATTTAAACTAAGTGTTGCCTAATTTGTTTATTTAATCTTGCGTTTTTGATGATTCAGTCTTAAGTTCTATCAAATCGAAGTAAAGTTACTTATTCTTTAGAATGCAGGTTATATTTTTTTATTACAATTAATAAATTGGAGGAAAACGCACATACACTTTGCACAATTAAAATAGGGATGGAGCACTACATGTTTTATGAAAATCTGGAAGGATTGATTAGGTAAGTATGACCTCAGAAGTAGATGATCGTTTTTAGAACCAAGTTGCACCAATAAAATAGGGTTAATAACATCGAATTATTATTACGATGGTTGACAATAACAAAGTTACAATATGATAAACTCAAAACGTTCTAACTAGTCTAGTATACATCGTATAGTAGCACTGTAATTTTTAATAGAACTGTAGAAATTGCAATGGCTTGGGCCATATTATCCTTAGGGACAAATTTATCCACCTCTATCATAGTGTAACAGTAAATATAATCCGCGCGGGATGATGAGAATGGGATGGAACCTTGTCAAACTGAGACGCGCACCGTACGCCGCCCGGCCAGCTACAGGATTATACAAAAACACGGTTTCACGCATCCGAAGTGAGGGAGCAGTAACTTCAAGTAAAATAAGATGTAAACAATTAGTTCATTAATTAAATTAAAATTAACTAATTACTCAATTTACTTTGACAAGGTTCCATCCCATTCTCGCGCGCGGATTATAATGGTATTATGTATACTAGTTTACTACAAATGTTACAGCTTCAATAACCTGCAAAAAGACTAAGTCCTGTAGATTTAATATTAATATTATGTTCTTGATTGTTGAGTGATAGGCAGTCAACATGCTACGCCTATGGTAATTAAATCACATCACAAGGAATTCTAGTGGCTTATTTCCTAATTGTTGTTATACATATTTAAACACATAATCACCAGTTTTATAAGGCACGCTAATAATTTGTCAGATGTTCCTATATAATTATAAAAGTAGGAAGAATTTATCCATGACTAACTGTACTATAACAGGTTTGTCGTAAGATAAATTATGAAATAATAGCTTCCGCCCGCGAATTCGTCCGCGTGGTCATTAGGTAAATCCCTAGGGAACCTTAAACGTGGATAAAAAGAATTCTTTGTTTTAATCCAGGTTATAAACTATCTGTGTGCTAATCAGCATCCGAAATCCGTTTAGCCGTTTTTGCGTGACCATCCAAACATCCAGATATATCGTACATTCACATTTTAAATACTTGTAGTTATTATTAGTGAGTGTTTTATTTATAACACTGTGGTGCCTGTTCCAGAGTTAAACAATATTAAATACTAGTGGACCCTGTGAACTTCGTATCACCTACAATTTGATGATTATCAATTTTACCTTGAGAACCAGCGCTATCTTTTTAATTAGTAAGTTAATAACAAAGCAGCTGAATACTAAAACGAAAGCAACACTACGGTCCTTTTATCCAACATTACTAAGATCATTATTTAGACTAAAACCTCTTTATCAAAAGTTAGCTGTCAAAAGCAACCCGAAATGGCGATTCCCATACAAAATAGCCAATGTTCATAGTACGTTTCATTGAATATTCGCTATTCAATGAAACGCATTCTACCTGCTCTCAGGGGAAATGACCAAAAAGAATATAATACTACGTTGAGATGACAAATTATATTTATTTTTCTTAGTTAATCAATCAAATGCACTAAGAAGTTTCAATTCCGACGTCGAAGTCAATCACCCCAAAAGTAACTTTCTACCACTTTTTAACCCTGTTAGGAGATAAATATAAAAAAAATACGAAACACGTGTTCAATTAATTTTGTGAAAGAATGTGTATGCCAAATATCAAGTCAATCGGGCCAAGGAACAGCGTTCTCCCATACAAACTTTGCCACCCTGTTTTACCCCTTTAGGGGTTGAATTTCGCAAAATCCCGTCTTAGTGAGCACCTACGCCCTAAAAGGAGCCCCCATGCAAAATCTCAGACTCCTAGCACTTGTAGTTTCTGAGATTACGTGATCAGGGAGTGAGTGAGTGAGTGAGTGAGTGATTTTCCCTTTTATATATATAGATTTTTAATTCAACTCGTGGATGGAGCTTATTTTTGCTACGTTCATTTTAAGGCCAGTATATTCGAAAAACTCTGTCTCTGTCTTTTTCTATATGGGTCAAGAGTAATAAAAACAACTTCACTTTTTCATTATTATTTTTAATGTTTTTGTTATTTTGAGCATAAAGTCACTTTTTGAAAAAGTAACCGTTAAATATTCCTCTACATGTCATTACCTATTTTTCTATATATTATTCGTGAGTTTGAGATGAATAAACTCTAAGTATTTTCCAAAAAATATGAAAATAATGAAAATTTTCTTTGTCTTTGCATATTTTTATAATCGAGTGAAGATACGAATATCGTGTTTTAACCCGTAAAATAATCAAGATAGTTTATGAAACTACAACATATATTTTTATCTGCTCAAAATAAAGAACATTTGACTGTTTACCTTTAAATCAAAAATAGATTAATTCCGATAGTTTCGAATATACTGGCCTTTAGATTAGGTGTGTTTGTTTGTGTATAATGTGGTATAACTGACACGCACAGTCAGCATGCAAACTCTCTCTCCAGTTGATTTCGAACTGACACCACTAAGGTCACACCACTGACATCATTAAGGTGAAGCCTCAATCAATTTTATTATAATGAAAAGTACCTAAAAAAAAGTTTATAGGTATATCTGCCTATCTGTCAGATACCCTTCTGGGTCATTCTGAACATCAACGAATGACCCAGAAGTTAATTTTGCTGAGACAGGGCCATTAGCAGCACACTTTTTGTTTTTATTCCGTTGTTTATTAAGTATTTATTTATCTGTCCTTGTTAGTTTCTTGTTTTATTGTATACTGCTTTCTTTTACTTTGTGTGCTGTTAATAAACGTTTCTTTCTTTCTTTCTTACCTACCTACCTAAAATCTTTCTTCTTTACAATGCACTACGCGTTCCTCTTCAAACCTCGCACTAGAAATTCTAAACTTCATTTCACACTCTTTCTACTATGCAGTCTACTGATAGAACATTACTTTCTGAAGGTATCAGAAAGGCAGGTCATTTGGCGATAAAGTCAGGATTAATTTCCATTCTTCTGCTCATGAGTTATAATAGGTACTTATAAATAAGAAACATACAGTAATTAATTATTATTATTATTGTGTTTTTTAGTGAATAACAAAGGTACTAGCGCGTCGCAGAAGAATCGTCTCGCTGATTATGGAAAAGTAAATATTTTTTACCACGCATAAGTTTAATCAATCTAAATGACATGTGTGATATGTTATGACATGACATGCACTTTGATCTACGTATGCAAATAATAATAATAATAATAATATAATTTATCGTAAAGTAAAATTGAGAAAAAGTAAAAATGTCTTTACTCCGAATTAAAGTTGTATCTTTACTATTATCGATTGTAATAGAAATGGACAACAATAAATAATAACCTGAGTGGTGCAGTGGTCAACATGCCGGTCTACCACGCAAGAGTTAGGGTTCGATTCCCGGCCGGGCAGAAATTTTAATGATGAATTTTAATTTCTGTGACGGGTCTGAGTGTTACTATGTACAATATATGTATATAAAAATATAAGTAGTAAGTATATCATTTGTCCAGCATCCATATTACAAGCTTTGCTTAGTTTGGGGATTTGGAGCGCTGTGTGAAATTGTCCAAGCATTTATTTAGCAATTTGTCGGTATTCCACATTTCGTCTGGATTCTTTTTAAAATTAGCAAATCATCTACCGGCCGAACTGCTATTTTTATTTATTTATAATGACTTCAGTATTTCAATATCTCTGTGCATCAAAACCTTGAGTGACCAAGAGCTCGCAGCATTGGCGGCGTCAATGCCATATCAATTTCCCGAACGTCGCCACTCAATCGAATTTACCGATTCGTCTATTTTATAGTACGTAAGTACTTATACTAATACCACAGTTTTATGGATTGTAAAACTGTGCTAATATTAATGGTAGTAGGTAGGTACTGTAAGGATAGTTAATTTGTAGGCTGTGAATAGCTGATAATAAATGTTTACTCTGTAAGTAGGTAAGCCTTTTTAGAATGGATATGATCATTTGAAAAGTAAATTAAGAAAGAAGGCTTGTGATGTAGTTTTTGACGGATTCTGATATGGACCGGCATCGAGCCAGGTCATTCGAGATCAGGAGGGAATATTGAAAAAAATAAACTGATGTAAACTAATTTATCCTATCTTCTGTTTAATTTAATAGGGAGATCCAATTAAGGTCTTTACAGTGCCCAGTTCGTAACGCTGTTTCCCTTAAAAAAGGCATTCTCTTAACTCTACCCAAACTTTAAAAGACGTTCTAGAATCTATAAAATAGTGGAACATCCTTTTTCATTGGATCATTGACCGAATTCAAGACTAATAATTCTCCAACCTCCACACCCCACTTCATTGTGCAAGACCAAAGACCATAATGCAAGTTTTTAATATGCAAGGCCCAAACTAAAATTCTTACTTTAGAATTTATTCGTATGATGTTAAGTTTCAAATTTAAATCTTGACACAAAATTGTGATAGTTACTTTTCCACTTTCAAACTTATCGGCCTCAGAACTTAACGTCTTTATTATTGCTACATCACGACTTTTTAACCGACATCAAAAAAGGAGAAGGTGCTATGTTCGTCTGTATGTTTTTTTTGTAGATTTATTTTATTAATGTGACCAGTCGGTGTCAGAGTCAGTGCTCCTGCTTTTAACGATTAATATAAATACTTTACCTGTCCGTGAATATTAATTTTTATGCGTTACCCTAAACTTTGTGTTTTGTCATTCAATATATCACAATGACTTAAAACCAATCTTTGGTAATACGTTGTAGTCAGTGCTGGCGACAGTAGTATAAAAAGATTGAACAATTATAATTGAACTTTAAAATGATAGTGATACTGCTGATAATTGTAGCGCCGATATTATTTTATATATCACACAGGCTTAAGAATAAGCGGATGTATGAGTTGGCTGCGTCAGTACCTTCTGTAAATGAAGAGTTACCTTTGATAGGTGTGGCACATATGTTAATTGGAGTCACTCCCGCCGGTAAGATTATTAATTTTATTGGGAAAACTAGAATGAATATTATTATTTATTAGTCACTCACAGTATTTCATGTTAAAACCTGTTAAAATTAACTTACTAACTTCTTTTGAATTCAATTTCCTATAGCTTTTTAACGAATGGTTATCCTTATGGAAACCACTCACGATCATGCCGCTTGATCCTGTGGCATGACAGAAAGCACACACGGGCAAACGGCATGAAGGGGCGTTGTCAGTTACGCGAACAAACGGAAAATCGAACCTTCCGTCAAGGTCCATACAAAATTTCTCCCCACACACTGTCAAAATGGCTTGAACCAGCCTATTTTTACCCACGACGGAAGGAACGGAACGGAGGCGGGGGCTGCCATTGCCACCTCTCTGTTTTATTTCAACTAAAAGTATTAATTAATCACAACTGCAAAAAATTAGTTCATTTCGGGGCAGGTAATGGCAGCCCCGGTTTTTCTTGCGTTTGTAATTTATGAATAGGTGAATAAATTAAGTATAGTACCTACATCACTTTAGTGGGGGGATTTTTGTAAAAATTATTTAACTCTTTTTTTTCTTTACTTTTAACCGTTATGGTTGTTATCAATTTTTTTAAATTTCCTTTTATTTAAAACTTTTTAATTCAATTAAGAATAGCTATTTTAACCCTCGTGGGTTTTTTAAAACTTATGAATTTTGCTTTTTTTATTTATGACGTTTTTACATCGGCGTGGGTTCTTTCAAAATCTTTAATTTTTTATCATGCCACTGGATCAAGGGGCATGATCGTGAGTGGTCTTCATAATTCTCCGACGTGCAGCGCTCTGCCACCGTGCCAAAATGACCAATCCTGTCTTAAAACGAATCTGTCCTAAAGTGAACAAGTGTGGCAGAGCGTCAACCACTTAACTGCAAATTTTTTGTTTACAGACCTTTACGAACTGGTACAGAAATTCAGTTACCAAAGCATTGAAAAAGGCGGAATCATTAAATTATGGCTGGGACCTTATCTTTCATATGGTTAGTGTACTTTTTTTTTTTTTTTTTGAAATAATACTTGGGCTTTTAGTTAAAATTAGTTAAAAAGGAATATATATATAATAATTAATTTTGAACGATACGTCCTTTTGTTGACATAATAATTATATCAATCAAGTATTAACTTTCAAACTCAGTGCAAATATCATTAGGCAGGGGGAGTCGAGGACTGTTTTTTGGGGGGGGGGGGGGGACAAGGATCACAAGGATTTTTGAGCCTTTATTTAAGTACTTATACGTCGTATTTTATTATTATATTACGTAGTCGTGGTAATCCGTCCTTGGGTTTTTAAAGTGATCCCTAACATTACAGTTATAACGAGAGCAGACGACGTGGAATTTCTGTTGAAGACCCAATTGGCGAAAAATTCCGAGTATGATATACTTCAAGACATCATGGGCACGAGTACCCTTAATGCTCCAGGTGAGAAAACTTTTTCTAAACCTTCTTATCGTATGAGGATTAGTGGCTACCTCTGGTGTTAGAGTTAATCAAGCCGCCTGTAAGACCTCTGACTTGGTTTAACGACTGTTATCACATGACAACAGCCGGGACTGACGGTTTAACGTGCCCTCCGAAGCACGGAAGCGCTTAGTTGTAATGCCACTTAACGGTCACCCATCCGAACAAACGTGATCGAGTACGATCGGTTTGTCAAGCTCCGCCATGAGCGCTTTGCTTTCTTTACCAAAAGAAATTAATATATGTGTAGTTACTGAAAAACGAGTTCTAAAGTAAAATCTGACTTAAACGCTTTCTTAACTTCTAAAGGAGTTTGTTCAACGTTAAATAAATCATACAATGAATGTTCAATGTTAATTTTCTAGTTCCCATTTGGAAATGGCATCGTAAAATCTTAATCTCTGCGTTTACCTCCAAGATGATAGACAGTTACTTCCCAACATTTATCGCCAAAAGCAAGAAATTGGCCGAGAAACTGGACAAACAAGCAGATGCTGGTGAAATTGAGTTGTTTCCGTTTATTTCTACATATGAACTGGCCATTGTTTGTGGTGAGAATATTATCTTTTTTCTTTTCTTTCAAATGTTAAGTAATGTTGTACTTTTTGGATTTTTGTTGGCTTCTTTTTATGCATTGGCCCATCCGTTCATCACAACACGGGACCTCAAAATAAGAGGCTTTACTTTGTAAAGCACTTGCTTGACCAAAGAGACAAAAAAAAATTTCTATCATTCAATCTATTTAAATACATAATATACATATATAAAAAAATGATTCAATTTATTTAGTTTTTTCTATTTTCACCCATTCCCTTATTTCTACTTATTAATTTTTTGTCGCTCAAGGTTGCCTGGAAGAGATTGCTATGTAGCAATAAGGCCGCCTGCTGTTTGTTTTGTTTTTATCATTCTGTCTCTGTTTGTCAAGGTGTGACACAGTCGCTTTCCCGTTCCTCACTTTCAACAAGGCATGTCTCATTGCATTCAATAGCGCATGCCCTACCTTCTCAAAAAAATACTTTCAGGCCCTGTTGCAAAAATATATAAATACTTTTATTTCTCTCTTATTTGCAAAATAGTTGGGTAAACGTCATCTAAAACAATTTCAAGTTGATAGCATTAGTAGTTCTCGAGATATCCAGCTGCGACAGACAGACAGACTGAGTCGCACCATAATATTTTTAACCATTTTAGTACGGAACCCTAAAAACGTCAAATTGATACGGCAGAAAGTTGAAAGGGAAAGCTGGTTTGGAGGCAATGAGCAATAAAGTTACTTATTATTATTAATAGTAAAATTCTTTTTAAGTTCGAATCGAACTAAATTATATGTAGTCACTCAACAGGTAATTTCATTGGATTGGTTCCATTAGAAATAAAACACTTTTTACGGTCCTCCCGTGACCACGGCCCCTGGAAAAGTGTCGAAACGTCGGGAATTCTAAAAACCAATAAATACGAACTAAATAATTCTAAAACAACACCTGAATTAATAATAAACGCGCTGTAATCCGTAAAAAGTGTTTTATTTCTAATGAACTGTACGTGCGAAAGTCTAAGGCTGAGTTGCATCATCTTGATTTAACCTTAACTTTAACCCCTCGTTTTCACCAAGGTATAACACAAGTATAATACAAGTTTTATGCAATTGTTTTGATTTTTGTTCTCATTCATAAACATGTATCAAACATGTTGTATACAAGACTTGTATGAAACTTGTTGTTTGAGGTGAATAAGTTTCGGACAGGTTTTGCTTCTAGTTGTCTACATGTACATCTCATGTTTTATACATGTTGTAGCCAAACTTGTAGAAAACGAGTAGTGAATACTTGTAGAATACGACCTCCTCCTGTTTTGAAGTCGGTTAAAAAGCGAATATTTATTGTATTGTATATTGTAAACAAAGTGATAATAATAAATGTTTGTTTGACTTAATTAAGGACGTACCTACACATTTATTTATTCTAAAAATTTATATGGATTTTCAACGGCTTGAAACCTCCCGGTTAAATTGAGAATGCTCAGTTTTCTCGCATATAACTTGCAGTAATTTAACTTTGTAGGGATATTTCTACGCACTAGTGCATAATATATTACGCACGTGTGTTATTATAGCTCGGTTAATGGCCTTAGGCGATGTTAAGGCTAACTTTATGAGCAAGTGTGTTGAAAAAGTTTAAAACTTTATCCAACAAGCATGGATAAAGTCTAAAACTTGTTTGTAATTAGTATTTTACAGAAATTTCAATAAAATAATCAATACTTGTCTAAAACACGAGTTAACACGACTGTGTTTTGTAGGTGAGAACGCTGTCAGTGTATTAGACAAGTTTGAACATGTCACAGACATAAGTGTAAACACCAATGCGTTGTAAACTTGTATAAATACTTGTTGGCGACACAGTGTGAACGAAACAATGTTTCAGACAGTTGCAATACATGTATAGAACAAATAATTGTACAAGTTTGTTTTAGACAAGTATCCTACATGTTTTGTTTACTACTAGTATTTTACTTGTTTTTTGGTGAAAACGAGGGGTAACAGACACTAACTTATCTGACTCGGTGATAGCGTCGCTGTCGTCTATGGCGTGGCCTAGGTAACAATATGTAAAAACACTTAGTTTCAGTTTTGGCCATCGGCTCAGATAAGGTTGTGTTATGTACTGTTAAAGTTAAATTAAGATGATGCTACCGAGCCTTAGAAGTGTATATTGGTTCCATTTTTTAATTAAACCAGAAGATTGTCGTAACCGTAATCTGCGAAACATTTGAAAGCATTGTCCTTAACCATCTATTAATTTCATTTATTACAGAGACCACTTATGGGGTAAATGTGAATTGTCAAGATGACTCAAACCATCCATTTTTAGTACAAGTAGAAATAATAATGGCAATACTTTCTGATAGAATGTTCAAGCTTTGGCTCCGTTTCGATTGGATGTTCAAGTTAAGTCCTCAATACTCTACGTATCGCCGGGCGCGGAAAATACTGCATGATTTTATTTTAATGGTTAGTAAACATAATACCTACTATACAAGGTGTTACAAAAGTAACCCTAATGCCAAATATAGTAGATAGGGACCATCAAACTAAACAACCTTTACTATGGGACCAACTTTGAAATAGCGAAAAAAAAAACAGCTGTTTCATACAAAAATTAATTACGAATATATTAAAATGTATGGAACAGCTGATTTTTTTTCGCGATTTCAGAGTTGGTCCCATAGTAAAAGTTGTTCAGTTTGATGGTCCCTATCTACCATATTTGGCATTAGAAGTACTTTTGTAACACGTTGTATAAGTGATTTTTGTTTTGATTTGGATAATAACATTGCGTAAATTGATTGCCTTAGATAATACAAACGAAACGAGAAGAAATGAGAGCCAAACGAAGAGAAATCTCGAAAGGCAATGAAATTGGTAAGATTTTATTTCAAACATTATTTGTATTTTTTTTTCTCAAGATATAGTTACTAGTGTATCAACAGAGAGCTATGCTCTCACAAAAACACAAAAGAAAACGAGCATATTTTGTGTAACAAAAACATTTAACTAAATGCTAGGCATCCAAAATAGACTAACTAATGAACCTACTCTTCTAGTTTTAGATCTATTCTAGTATTTCCTGTCTTTTTGACAAAAAATATTTTTGATCACGGCATAATTTGGGACGAGTTGCTTTTTTTGTATTTTAACATATTATTAAAATAGGTCCATGAATGCAAAAATCTAAAACTATTCAATAAATAGTACATTACAGAGAATGGGATAATTCCCATAGAGTATGGGAAGTTAGCATTGGCTTGAAATACTTGCCGCACTACTTTCCGCACCAGTGCGGGAGGTAGTATTGAAATTAATTTCCGCACTAAATTTCAAAATTTAGAACTTGACGAACCAGACCGCCACGCTTGGACAATTAAACTAACACGTAAATGTGGAACCTCCATCATACGTTTTTCAAATGTAATGATCATATTTCAGCGCTTAAGTGAGAAAAAACTGTTATGTGATATATATCAATGTTTCTAGACATAAGTACTTCTGAAATTCCGTCATTTTTGGAACTCGTTTTGAATTTGGAGGAGGACGCAGGCTACACCGATACTGAGCTGATGCAGGAACTGCTCGCATTGACCCTCGCTGGCACGGACACATCAGCTTTATCTCTTTGCTTTATGTTTGAACTTCTGGCGAAATATCCCGAAGTACAAGAAAAAGTTTATGATGAGTAAGTAGCATATTCTTTGTGGACTCTAAAACCTATATAGCTGTAGCCATTATCTAGGTGAGCATGCTATCGCAGTCCACATCGTCACTTAACACCAGTGGCCCTACCATGAGTTGATGCAAACTGTTTACGCTACCATAAACTATCGGATATACTGCTCACAGTCAATGCGAATGAAAGAGAGAAAACTATAGTTTACGGTAACATAAACAGTTTGCATCAACTCATGGTGGCCAAAGGTGTGATTGTGGAAAAATGCTCACTTATTTTCAATAAAAAAAAGGTTGAACCAATTTACACTTAATTTTTGACCTTATCAGCTGTTATTTCCTACCATTCATTGTGTTTTCTGAATGTAGTAGATAAAAAGATTATTTATTAATGACAGAAAAAAGCTAGTCTATTATCGAATTAATGAATTTTGCTTCAAGGGTCTCTAAATACAAAAAAAAACTTACTAACACCTTTTAATTATGTTGCTTTCGTGTTTGTTTGTACACTTTTTTTTTTAAATTTCAGATTAAAAGATGTTTTGGGAGATTCTGTTCGACCCTTGGAAAAGGAAGACTTACCAAAACTTCAGTATATGGAAAGGGTTATCAAGGAATCTCTGAGGCTTTACGGCGCTTCTGGTGTCATCGGAAGGAAAGTGGAACAAGAAATCAAATTACGTAAGGCTACCAAATATAACGTATAAGTCATTGAAGGCTACACGCATAATAGGTCATAAGTAATTTGCATATTGACAATAATGTTGAGTGCTTGCGGGCGGTATTAATGATTATGTCAGTATTAAATCATAATTATTGCGTGTGTGCCGCTAGCCTATGAAAATTTCACATCAGTTTTTGAATAATAGCGCACTACGGTTTGGCTTTTGGCTGTGCGGTTCGCGACCAAGCACGCGGCTACAAACGTTAGTTGCAAATACAGCGCACTTCAAAATGGACATAGAGGAAATAGCAGTGCTTGAGAATCTTTCAACAAAAGTAAAATATATTGCTACGTGAAAGAAGTAGAAAGGGATTATTTTATACTTATTTCACCGATCTTCAACAAAATGATGACATTCGTTTGAAGAACTGTTAAGAAAATTAAGCCCATTACATAGTTCACCGACATCCCGATGAGCACACGCTGAAGTTCCACCAAAGTACTCTGTGAGTTCCACAACAATATCTACCACTGAACTATTCAACACTTGACACTGGAAAAATTACTTCCAAGAGGAAAGTAGATTGCCATAACAAAAAAAGAAGAAGAAGAACACGTCCGACAATGATCTCAGTGGCCGCAGCAGCCGACTAGCCCGTAGACATGGGCGTTTACGATATTTTATGATAACCGATATAGAGTTTTCATATCGGATATGATATCCGATATCACATATCGATATATCTAGTTGTATGGATTGCTAACTAAGAACGGTTATACGGTTTATTCAGTTACGGCTCAGATATCGATATCGCCTAGTTGTACGGTTTGCTAACTAAGAACGGATAAGTGTACAAGATAAATTGAAGCTCTTATTTCTATGAAGAAAACCATGCATTTGATTATAGTACCTAATTGAAAATGATACTTACAGATAGTTTTTGCTTTCAAAAGTCATCTATAAAACTGTGTATTCGTAACATTAAAAAAACTGCATGTTTTTGGACAAATAAACAGCACACAATGGCAACTTTGTTTTCAAAAATTGTCTTGAAAAAAAAAAGTCTTGTGAACACGTGCCTATGCCTACCTATATTATTGCGCTATTATTTTTCTTTCCCACTGCTATTACTATTGCTACATAATTTACATCCTTTTTTCTATAGCATCAGGACCCACTTTGCCAGCCGGCACGGGTGCTATCATCAGTATATACGGGGTGCACCGAAACCCAGAATACTGGGGTCCGGATGCCGAGGAGTTTGACCCTGACCGGTTCCTCCCAGAAAGATTGAACTTGGTGCATCCATGTCAATACCTACCTTTTAGCTATGGCCCGAGGAATTGTCCCGGTAAGCATTCATCAAATTATTTTTCTCCATTCACCTTTCAATAAGAGGGTCTAAACTGATAAAAGTTTACATCCTTTCACTTATTTAAACAATCTATTGGGTACGTAGTACTGCGTAGCTATTATTGATATATGACGAAAAATTCATATTTTTAGTCATATTAGTAACTTACGTGCATTTTAACTGTAAAGTAATACCACCAGTGGCCCTACCATGAGTTGATGCAAACTGTTTGCGTTACCGTAAACTATCGTTTTCTCTCTTTCACTTGCATTGACTGTGAGCAGTATATCCGATAGTTTACGGTAGCGTAAATAGTTTTCATCGACTCATGGTAGGGCCACAGATGATTTTTGATTACCTGTGGTAATACTATTACCAGCTGAAAAAGTTTTAAGAAAAAATAACATTATTATTAACCTGACTTACACGGTAGGGAAATAAGTAGTAGGTACAATATAGTACACCAGAGTTTTATCAAAAAGCAATTTTCAGGTTACCACTTCGGGAATTTGACGTTAAAGATCGCTATATCGGATGTAGTGAGAAGATTCAAAATTATTGCCCAGCCGGAGAAGAGTGCCACCCCTACTATCAAAGCGAAATTCGATTTACTTACGAAACCGCTACACGGAGTTCGAGTAGCTCTAAAGCGTAGAAATTAAAAAATATAATGTGAAGTTGTATAAACCCAAATGTGTATAAAATATTTTAATGATAAATAAATAAAACAAATATTTGACAACATCACACATATACATTGCTCCGATTCCAAAGTAAGTACTAAAAAGCACTTGTATTATGGAAATCAGAGACAACGGTGGTATCACAAACACCCAGACCTGAGCCAATATAGAAAAGTTTATTTTATTTTATTTTTTATTTATTTTTATTTATTTATTTAGAAAACCAACAGTGTTACAAAAATTACTTAACAATAATGTTTATATACCAGTAAGACCAATTACAGGTTTCCTTTATATGTAATAGTACTTTTTACAATTTTCTAAATTGACCTAACCGAGGATCAAACCCGGGACCTCAGAGATGGCGACACCTTGAAAATCGGTGTACAAAGTCACTCGACCACGGAGGTTTATCGGTGACGGTCGTCGATCATTTTAGAGTTGATGACCCAAGGTTTCATGATATCATAGAGTATAATAAAATAACAGAGAAATATCATATACTTATTTATACTATGATAAATACCAATATACAATGGGTATACAAAAGAGAATAATGTGTCACACATCACATAAATAATCTACTCTTTGCATCACTTGCCTATCAATATAGTGATTACATTCTCTTTGATCAATATAATAAAGAAAAAGTCATAAAATGCCTTTATATTAGCTGTTAAGATAGGTAATAAGATCCTAGAGGAAAGTAAACAATATACTTAAGTTTAAATATTAGAATTAGAATAACATAAGGAATGGTTTGTATTTAATAAGTAGAATATAAACCGGTGCGCCGTGAAAGGCATTCACTGTGGTACGTGCATTCTGCATTTTATTTTTTATTTATTTCGCATAACCCCATACAGCTAACATACGTAATATTAATATCTTTAACAAACTATCTAATTTAAAAATCCTGCGACAGGCATTGAAAACTTAAAAAAGGTTTCCCAGCGCTTGAAATAGCATCAATAATAACTAACTAGTTTGAATTCAAAGCTATTATAATCAATTTCCCCAAGCAAAATTACTTTTATTACGGAGACGTGACCTTTGACATAAAATCACCGTGATTTAGCTATTTTAGTAACGCAAACTTTGAAAAAGTACATCAAGTAATATTGGTACAAGTAATGGTAAATAAATGGTGAACTAACACCATTTCTAAGCAACCAGGGTATTTTGCAGACGTATGTGATGTGATTGCATCGTACGCATTTACTGATACGAATATAATAGTGGGGGCCACATAATTAAGAACGCCAGTCTATTTTCATACAAACAAGTTAACTTTGAAGCCTTGGTTCTCCACCAGGGATTGACCGAACCGTGATCTGATGATAGCCATCATCAGATCACGGATGTGTAAATCCAGGAAGTGAATGGAGTAGATCCAGATCGCTATACACACCCAACTGATCCGATCAAAAATGTAATAGATGTAAGAATATATTGAAAACCCACGTTAATAGCTTTAAAATGTAGGGAAATCCTGAAACTGAGAACTCTGATCCTTCATAACGATCTGCATTTCCCCCATTCACTCCCTGTATTAGCCATCATCAGATCACAACTCGATCAATCTCTAGCGGAGAACCAAGACTTCAAGTTATTCTTTTGTATGAAAATGGACTTTAATTTTGTAGCTACCACCATATACTAATATGGGCGTAGAATTTATCGCAGTTATATAACATGTATTTGATATTTTGAAGTTAGATAAAATCTTCAAAACTACTCATCCGATTTCAAAAATCCTTTTACCAATAGAAAGCCACAATCCACAATACTTACCAATACTGATATCGTAAAAAAGATCAGCTGTTTAATATTTAAGTCTAATTTTCTAATAAGAGTTTGTTTTGTTTCTTTCTCTTTTGTTTCCCTAGTGAGTAATTAAGTTTCACTTCTCAGGAATTTTGCAACAAACTTTGCCAAACACTTACTAATCAGGTTTACTTGCACTTTTGAAAACTCTCACTCCGCTGTTCGATGTTATATGCATCAAAGGAGTTACTGCAAAATGTTTAGTTAAATCACATATTACTTTTAAGTAAACATGAATCAAAATTGTAATCCAATATGAAAAATCAATAAAAAATATTTTATTTTCGATTTAACCCCAAAGTAATATTAGGGGAATGTTGTTATGATAATACGATAAGTTTATCACGCGTAGCACGCAACGGTAGCACCAAAACTGGGTTATGGGAAGCTCAGAAACTACTCTAATTTAAAGTTCGTAAGTGCCTTAATTAAAAATTGATAAAATTACAAACAAGAACAAACAAAGTTAAATAGGCCTCTCGGAACGTTACCATACTAGAAAGTTTGTTTTACGTTCCGAAAATTGTTTTGTCTGGAAATAGAATTCCACTTGCCTATTTAGAAAAGTTGACCGAACATAGGTACAGTTACCATATCTTAAAACAAGGTCCCGCAATGTTTTAAGAAGTGTCTGTTTTACAATGTAAAAGTAAGTTCTGATTTGGTTACTTGACAGATGATTTGACAGCTGTTATATGAAAAATATGTCAAATCATATGTTAAGTAAGCTACTCAGAACTTACTTTTTGATTGTGAAACAAGGCCCAACGAGTGTTGATGCGGGCAGGGCTATGAACTTTCAGAAAAATGTTGTCAAATATTGTTGTAAAATTCTGGTGTATGGATGTGCGCCAGCTTCATTCAAGAGATAGAAGATCATTCTTCGTTTGGCAATAAAATAAAACTGGTGCCGTGCCGAGGCCACAGAAGTCACGAGATTATCACGCTTTATCTTGCTCAAACATTAATAAAGCAAAGGAAGAATGCTCATTTCTGACTTGCCAAAATCTTGATTTTATCAATTATCGCGTATAGGGAAGTAATATAGTTCATAAAATTGTATTTTTATTGTGATTTATAATTTGCTAACTAAAATAAAAATCGGCAATATAATGTTCTCCATTTTTGTATAGGATATACAAAAATAGAGAAAATTCATAATAAAGAATAGCAATAATTACAATTAGAACATATTGATTTTTACCATTACAGTATATTTTTTGGATTGCTAAATTAAAATTTAACAAATACTACTAGTGTTCTACGGTCATAGCAACTATTAAAAAACAATTTCATTATCATTTATAAACCAAGACTTTATACTCATACGAATATGTCAATTTTTAAATCGACATTAAAATTTTGATAGTTTCATAGAGCTACATCGAGGTTTAACAAAACCGAGATTTAGTAAATGTTACTGCAAGTGGGCCTAAAAAAGAACTATTTGACAGGTCAACGCTTGTATGGGAAGTTGTCATTGTTCTTTGCAATTTGTGTATGTGACATAGAAACATAGAAATACATGTTACATAGAATTATTCACAGCCGCAGAATCTAATCGCGCTCTGTTTTTACTAAAAGGTAAACTAGAACTTTATTTCATTCTAAGGTAATAAATATAAAAAAAACCCACAAAGCGCGTGTCGGGTCGCGAGACTACAAAAGCCTGTTGATTTCGGTCAAGTACTTGGACGAATCGCTCCGGCTTTTGTTGGTAAAACTTACACTTTAAACCCCAGCCCCCTGATTATGTAACTCTGTTGCTAACAACTTCTGATTGCAACTGATACAAATCGTAGTAATATTGCTGATTTAAGTAACGTAGTTGTCACATTGATTATTACTAAAGCAGCAATGTAACTGCGATTTCTGTCAATTTCAATCGAAAGTTGTTAGCAACAGAGTTACATCATCATGATCAGGGGACTGAGCGATTCGGCCCAGTCGTGGCCCGAGCCCTATAGGATATTAATTTAAAAAAAGCGAGGATACAAATGCTAGTTGATCTCGGCCAGGTACTTGAATAAACCGCTGGGGCCTTTGAAGTCGGTACTTACCCTACACTTTATACCCTAGATGAATTCGGCTGAGTCGTGGGCTAAACTCTACAGGATATTCAAGTAATTAGAAATGGCGTTATTGCTAAAACTAAAAATCCCCAAGTATCTCATCAATTCGGGTTCCTCCACGAAGTCACTTTGTTTTACCGTAGTACAAAAGGGACTTAAAAAGTAATTTTTTAAGGTTCCGTAGTCAAGAGGAACCCTTATTTCGCCATGCCTGTCTGTCCGTCAGTCCATCCGCGGCTTAGCTCAGAGGCCCTAAGTTGTAATTTGGCATGAATCTGTGAATTTAAATCTGGAAAAATATTTTCTCCTACATGTAAAGCGGGGATGAATTTTTTTTTCTGACTAGCCAAGTGCATGTCGGGCCACGCGCAGTAAAAGGTTCCGTACTTTCCTTTTACAATTAGCATAATGGCTATAAACTTATTATTAAACTTTCTGTTTTTACACAACTTACGACTATAACTAAGTATTAAACCTATATAATTATTCAATGAAAAACCTTGATAAGAAATGGTTCAACAAAAAATACTAAAAACGCTTTAGTAAATTAAGTTTATTATTTACCAACTAAAGGTGCATATTGCACTATCTTATTACAGCTGCAGACTATAAATAAAATGGCTTATGATAAAATGGATATTTCAAGGCAAGCTATTAGCATAATATTTAAGCCCGATCGCGAGGTACAGCAGTAATGCATTCGAGAACGAAAATACAGTCGCGTCATTAACCTACAGTACTATGCATAATAGTTACGTAGCTTTTTATAAAGCTATACTGTCACGAATACATTGTAAATCAGTGGTTGCTTTGGTTACCCCGAAAGCTACTCGTAGTGCAGGGCGGGCGGGCGCCTCACACGGACTTGTATTTTCACGTCGGAAAAACCCTCGGTCGTGTTTTGTTTAAAAACAAAATCGCATCTTTGTAACATGCCCTTTAGTTAATCAAATTAAATAATTTGTGAGAAGGGACATGTTACAGCTTTTGAGAGTGCAGTTTTTTTTATATTATGTATCGTTGATTAGGCCAATGCATCTCTGATATGAAGACTAGGTTAGCGGTTTGTTTTTGTTTGCAAAGTCAACGACTTATATTATTATCATGTTTAATGGAATTTTGTCACATATTATAGAAACGTGTCTAAAGTATGGACGGAATGGACAACGATGAGCCGTTCGTTTTTCGACTCAACGATAATGGTTGTGGACCAAGTTTACTTGTCAAGGTAATTATTTTGTTAGATTTTCTTTTTTGCACTTAAACGGAACTGTTTTGACCAAAAGCAGAAAGGTAAAATAAAAACACCTCGGTATGGAATAGAATGCACTTTCTTACTGAATGATCATTCTTATAATCCGCGCGCGATGAAATGCGATGGAACCTTGTCAAACTGAAAAGCGCACGGTTCGCCGGCTAGCCACAGGGATATCCAAAAACACGGAGCATCATGCATCCGAGGAGAGGGAACTTTTGCTGCAGCAACTTCAAGTAAGATAACAAGTTATCAATTAGTTGAATAATAAAATGAAAATTTACTAATTAGTCAATTTTACTTTAACAAGGTTCCATCCTATTCTCATCGCGCGCGGCTTGCACACGAAAACGGCATGCGTGGCTGTGCAAATTTTACGTAACGTCACATTCCGTTACCTACTATGTAATAAAATTGAAATGAGGGGTGATTGAAAAGTTGACAATTTATAATTGAAATATTATTTTTGCATAGTTCTTTATAGTTAATTATAATTAGAGAGTCTTTGATTAATTAAAATAAATAAATCAAAAAGTTCTGTGCAACGCCCGTGGCATATCAATGTGTTAATTACATGTTTAATTAGGTACAAAAAGTTGTATTAAACAAACATGGTACTTTCTGTAATAATTGTTTGAGACTTTTTTATTGATTGTGGTTAAACATAGGGCTTAAATAAATTGCTAGGCTAAAGGATTAATTCATACTTAACGCTAAATACAAAATAAAACAAGTGTTTCGGGATATTATAAAGTATTAATATTTCATGTGTCTTTTATACTCCGTGTGTGCCCCGTTATTTAACAATTTAAGATGATATTCCGATCACGTTCCATTTTTATAATTTTAGCAGTTATACATACAGCGATGACTGTACAGTTATTTAATTAACTACTTACCTACTTGACATGAACTTGTCATGCAGGTCTGCGCAGAGCGAGGTTGGCGAATGTACCACGGCTACAACAGCAACGAAGACAGATGGAACCTCTGGTGGCGGACCAGCTCGTTCCCAGCTGGCTATTATAAAACTCTTGGAGATTGGCAGGTGATTTTATTTTCTCCATAGAAAGATAACTTTTGACTATCCTGTCTAAGCTATTTTAGCGTTGCAAGTGGTATATTACCTTATTATACATTTTGTCCCTGTCATGAACAGTCACGTTTAAAAATATGTATACAGTTTAGAACTTTGTCACTTTGTTGCATTTGTGATTTGTCATTCATTTCTGTTCAAATAGTAATAGGTTTAGCTAAACTGTGTACAGATTTATAGACGTGACTATATATACCCAAATACCATGAAAGGCTTAGATACAAATCAATTTATTTAGCGCCTAAAATAGAACTCGGTAATGATGGAGCTAGGGGTGGCATCTACTGTGCTATTTTAAGCTCAACTACATATATTTAGTACATTCCTTTAGCCGTTCTATTCTTGCTTGTTTCAGTTTATGAATCATATTCCAAAAGGAGGCTCGATATGTCGAAAAGATAGTCTTTCAAGACTGCTGAGATGTATGAGGAGAGTTTATGGGTCCATATATGAATTCAGGTAAGACATTTAATGGAGGTGTTTTAAAAGCCACATTATGGTTTTTTAGCCTTGTACGATTCACGCACAAATGATAATCGGCTGACTACGCGAACTACTTTGACGCGCACGACTATTCACATTTTATACAATAATTATTTAGTTTTAAACATAACTCTCATAACTTTATCTTTAATTACTTTAAACTTTGTAATTTCTACTAAGCTATCTACTACTATTCTACAAGACCCTTTACTCTTATTATGGTCCTTCGAGCCTTCGATATGAAGCCAACGTATGGATTCGAAGACATGTAAGGGTCTCAAAGTACGTCGCATAATCAGCAGACAGTAACATCATTGTCATTCGTCCAACCGAATTAATGTTTAAGGATTTTATTACTTAGATGATATTGTACAACATGTTACAAAAATACCCCTTATGCCGAATACGGTATATAGGGACCATCAAACTGAACAACTTTTACTATGGGACAAACTCTGAAAAGGCGAAAAAAAAAATCAGCTGTTTCATCCATTTTGATATTTTCGACTTTAATTTTTGTACGAAACAGCTGATTTTTTTTTCGCGATTTCAGAGTTGGTCCCATAGTAAAAGTTGTTCAGTTTGATGGTCCCTGTCTACCATATTCGGTATTACGGGCATTTTTGTAACACGTTGTATATCGCATGTTACCCAAGATTTACCTTAATTAATTAGGTTCAGTGTCAGTGTGACACGTGACACCCGCGTGAATATATTGTAGTAGAGTTCGATCACGGAAACACCAATTCGTGAATGAAAAGTTTTAATCGAACGCACGTTTAATTTCTTGCAATTATGGAAAAGCAGTTATACATATGTAGACTAATGAGCATATAGCACAGTTTCTGGCACGATCATAACCAATACACATGTATTGGTTATGATCGTGCCAGAAACTGTGACAAACCAGACCTGCACCTTACACCTGCCGCTGAAAATGCAGGCATCTATTATTTATTTATATTTATTAAGACACCAAACAGGTAACGGTACATGTTCACATTAGAACAAGAAATTATTAAATGATAGGACACATCATTTACAAATTAAATTAAATTATTTAAACAGGTAAACACATTACACGATTGCAAATAAGATTTAATCATAATCTAGCAAATAAAAAGTGTCCATTCTACTTTTTTTTTCACTAATACCATGCCACTTCTGTTTGAAGCTAGAAGTTTATTTTCATTTTATAATCAGAGCTATAGACGTCGTCGTTTTAATTATTAGTAAATGTCCCCATTGTTTTTTTTATCCGGAACTCCATCTTCGTTACCTTTGAATAAACGTTTATTCGTTTTTTTCATTTTGAAAACGGGCTTAGTTTTAATTTCTCGTTTAAAAAGGGTTCTGTAGGTAACATTCAATGTTCCTTTTCCTATATCTGTTACAGATAAATTAAGTCTGCTGTTTATTAATACGAAGTTAAAAGCTGCACAGCACTGTGAATCCTCATCCCCTAATTCCTAGCTCATAGAAGTACCTAAAGTAAAGCTCTATGTGGCGTTATCTTACATTGTTGTTCAAAAGCGAGTTGCGGATGTGTAGTGTAGTATAGTAAAGTTGGTATAAGAAGGTAAGTGTTCCCGAGCATGATTCGGGATTCCTTTATAAGTCTTAAGGATCGAAACTCCGTAAATTTTATATGGTAGTAATAATTTAGAAATTTCGAAATAGGACAGATTCTATTGATAAGATTATGGTCATATTATACCACTGCTAAAAACAGCATTCATATACGAGTATAATGTCGTTTTAAATAACTTTTTTGTCATTCCTTTTCTACATTAAATGTGTTTTGGAACAATTTGCCAAAAACAGCTGATGTGTGCTCTGGTGATTCGCTTTTCTCGTGCTATGGATCTCTAAAAACAATAAAAAAGCAGCAAAAAATATTTGAACACGCAACAATCGGATTTAGGGTTGTAAATTGTAATTTTATCTTAATGGAAATTAGAATGACATTGACGAGCTATTCCAGGTTCGCTCGGCGCATCACTTCGTTTTTTTACAACTTTTGATTATTTGCATTTTTACAACAATCCAGCTGGGTAATATTATCTCGAGTTTAATGAGCGAAAATTACGCGATCTAATGCAGCGGCAGTCCGGGACGTTTTAATTTTTAAATATTTGAAAGCTGGAACTCTAGCTTGAAATGCAAATGTTTATAGTTTTTTATTTTGTTTAGTGGAGGAGCTCGATGGTGCAGTGATTTAGCGCCTGGCCTAGCGATTTCGGAGGTTAAGCAACTTTCGCAAGGGTCGGTCATGAGATGGGAGACTAAAAATTTATTATTTCGAGTCCGTGCTTCGGAAGGCACGTTTAGCCGTTGGTACCGGCTGCATTTACAGTCGTTAACACCCACCAATCCTGATTGGGCCCGCGTGGTGGGTTATGGTCCATTCTCCTTATCCATCCATAAGGAAGGCCTGTGCCCCAGCAGTTAAAAATTAAAAATGGCTTATGTCATCAGATCTTGCATAAAAGTCGATGCGATGCGGAGTCGATAAACTATGAAAATTCGTTACAACGTTTATTTTAGCAAATTGCATAAGTCACACTTATTTAGATTTGACTTTATCTCTAACAAACTGGGCTGGTGTAAAAGGCAGATAATCTAAGTAAAACACACGTTTACCTGTAGTTCGCATCCCAATTGAAGCAATTCTTTCTGTAAAGGTTCGCACTTTGCATTGTGGACAAAAATAATAGAACTCCAGTTTGTACATTCTGACAAGTCATTTGTACTTACTTACTACAAAATTTTTAAATATTTATAATATGTAAAGTTTCAATACGCTAAAAACCGTAAATCGCAATTCGCAAGACAAAAGCCATGGAACCATTATCGTGAGACGCATTTTATGTTCTTACCTAGTTTCTATTCAATGTCAAATTCGAACTGGTTACCAAAATAGAACATTCATAAATCACCCAGCTGTGTCGTCGGTCATAGGTCACCCATTTATCGGTTTTGGATTATCGTAGCAGTCTAGGTTGACTGACTCGTGAGCTCAAACTTATTTTTCTTATTCTTACAAGTTCTTTATGGAACATGAATATTATAGCTTAGCTGGAGGAACTGGAGAAGCTGAAGAGGTGAAGGGAGAGGAAAGAGGATCAATTATATAGACAGTACTGTTAACCTGCCATAACAACAACTTTATATCAACACAACAGCTGAAGATAATTTCGAACATAAAGTTTAATTATCAAGGATAAACAGATCAAAGACAAATCAATTTTATTCAAGAGGACAATATGAATGGACTCCTTGAAGTCCTGACTATCCCTTCAACATGCATAGTAAAAGTAAAAAATTGCTTTATTCAAATAAACTTAGTAATTAAGCGCTTTTGAATCATCTATATTTTTCTACCACCTGTTCCAGACTTTTTTAACTGACAAGAAGAACAGGCGCAAGAAACTTATCAGCTTTAACATAGCATAGCCAAGCCAGTAACATTCGGGTGCTTTTGTATCGACATGGCATGCAGTGTCTGTACTGGGATGTTTGTTGATTGCATTGTCGTGTGCCATCGCAGGAGTCAATCACCCACGTCATCGGTTATTTGAATGAGACCCCGCGTTGCGTGCGGCACGACACCACAGATTGTCGACACTAGACGACCGACGGTTACACAGAGCGAAGACGAGCAGAGCGGTTGTCGTGCGAAATGTAGCTCTCAAGATACTGGGGTTGAATTTGGATCTAAAAATAGCTAAATTATAAAAAAATATCGGCGCGGCGCTGACACTTTTTACAGTTATGTACAAGACACTTCCAATACAATTCAACTGGGCTAATTCTTTATATCATACAATATGATTTTCTTAGCTATGCGTTAACGGGTAGTAGACAGCGATTTCTCAACTCTCGTACACACTTAAAAAAAGAATTAGCACGCGATCTCTATGAAATCATACCGGAATAAACACATGAAGTGTTTTTCCCAGTATTTCCTCTTTGCTAATGAAGTTTCACTTATTGCTATGATAATGTTATCTAAATTAAACCGTTTACAATTTATACGACTGCCTATAAAAGGAGTGTGTTGTTTCTATTTTTGTTTCAAACTATATCAAACTGAACTTTTAACTTTTAAAAATAATTAACGCAGGAAATGTAAATGGGGCTAATTTAACTGCCGACGCAAACTTTGGCTTGGCAACTTGCAAAGGTCGAATTAAAGTATAAGTAAATGCACCGACGAAGGTGAAAGTTCACGGTGATATTAAATAATCGGTAGTATTATTAATGAACTGGGGGTTAGAGCAATTACTCCAAGTGGTACCGCTGATCGCGTGATGGGAGAGAAAGAATCAGCAACTGAGTTTTGTTTTGTAAAATTAGTATTCATGGTTGAAAACTGTGCTTTTCAAGGGCTGAAATGACGTGGGGCTTCTGGTGCTTACAGCGATATTAAGCCTACATCTGGCGTTCGAATAATAAGTTTTATAATAGTAAAAATTTACATGGTCAAAGACAGTTGTCTATATAGTATTTCCCTTACATCGACATATAACAATATTCGATCGAACTTGCGGAGGCAGAAAACAAACATCAGCATAATCGATGAGAGGAAAGGAGAAGTGACGAGAGTGACATTAGTACGAATATGGAGAAAATTTCTATAGCGATTAAAGAAGCTTAGAGAAGGGTTGCTCGACTCACCTTGGCAACATGCGTTGTCCAGCTAAGCGTAGAGTCAATATGGAGGCCAAGATTTTTAACGCTGGGGCAGAAAGGGATGGTGTTATTATCCAGAACAATAGGCTGGACTGAGCTGTTATCAATCTTGGCAATTTGTTTTGACCCACCGACTTTGATAGCCTAGCATTCAACCGGGTTTACTGTGATACCGAAGTTAGTAGACCCGGTGCTAATTCTACGTAGGATATTATTTAACAATGATACAGCAGAGTCGATATCTTCGGTTGGTGACTGCACATAAATTTGTAAGGCATCGGCGTAAAAATGAAAAGGATAGCCAAGCAATGAGGAAAAGAAATTGATAAATATGGAGAAAAGGAGAGGAGACAGAATGCTGCCCTGCGGGACGCCAGCAGAAAGATCATTCCAGAGAGACACATCCGATCCCAAGCGCACCGACGGCCGCGAATATAATTAGAAAACCACTCCAGTGACGACGATGAGAAGTTAAGAGACTTGAGAATGGCAAGTAAGATGTCATGATCTACCATGTTAAAAGCGTTTGAAAAGTCAATGAGCACAATGGCGGTGACTAGTTAACTCTCCATGCCTAGTCGTATATCTTCAGTTACCTTAAGGAGTGCTGTTGTTGTGCTGTGGCCTGGACGAAAACCAGACTGGTAGGGACTGATAAGGTAATAGATAAAAGAGGAGACTTGTTTATGGGCTACAGCTTCTAGGATTTTCGAGAGGAAGAAGGATAAAGATAGGCCTAAAGTTAATAATTAAGTAGTCGAGGAGAGGAAATTTTTGACAAATGAGTAACATAACGCCTCATGCCAAAGGAGAGGAAACTGGCCTATCTGCAAGAAATAATTTATGATGTGGACTATGATGGGGAGAATTTGTTCAAGGACACAGACAATCATTTTTCTGCTGATATCATGTTCCCGAGGGATAGGTAAAATAATTGTGCACGCAGTCGAAGTCGCGGTCCGCCACTAGTCTCAAATATTTAAAATAAATGGTGAAGTTTCTACACTTCGTAGCCCGTAGCACGTGTCTCATAGTCCTTCATAAAGGTCTTATCGGCTATAAGGGCTGCTTTACACCAATTCGTCGTAAAAAGCCGCTGCTGGTTCACAACCGATTTCCTCCGCAATTGCGCGCTCTCGTGTTGAGCTATAGTCTGCCAAACTCACGCAATGTTATCGACAATATTTTTAGGAGCGTACCTACTTAAAAGGTTTTAAGAACATTTTTTCTGCTCGACTACCCTACAAACCTACCTATATATTATGGTAAAGGTATTCAATCGAATCGAAGGCCTTATGTAATGAGTTAGAATAGTTCAATATTGTGAAAGTATGATTAGAACTTTAAAAAAGAAAAACTTTAACTATGTATTCGTATTTACAAAAATACAAAACATTTTGTTCTGTAAGGCCTTGAATAAACTATTCTGATTTAGATTTGTCAATACAAATTTATCGGTAGCCACTCGCGCTGTTCTGACGTAGTCGTATTAGAGTTAGCTACGCGTAACTGAAATTATTTATCGACCTCACGCCCACTAGACGCTATATTTGATTTATTGCATAGATCAACTTGTGAACGAACAACGAACGCATCGTTCTTTCTTGGTCAGTTTGTCCAATGTTTACTTTTAGAACAAAACTGCAATACCTATCTGATTAAATTTTATAAAAGTAATTAGGTTTACAGACAACTTTTAAGCTACTATAAAGCGTCTAGTGTCTATAAAAATTTCTGATGGTCCTTCTGCCTATGATGCCGTCAATTTAAGCTGTGTAGCATAAATCCCTGATTGAAGGCGGAGGCAACCTACAGATTTAAATTGCAAGCTTTCGCTAGGGTGGGTCATGGGATGGGTGACCAAAAATGTATGATGTCGAGCTCCTCCGTGCTTCAGAAGGCACGTTAAGCCGTTGGTCCCGGCCCGGCTGCGTTTGGAGTCGTTTCGTTATACACAGACCGACCAATCCGCATTGGGCCCGTGGGGTGGATTATGGCCTATGCTACTTTTCCACCCAGAATTAAAGAATGCCCCAGTAGAAAGGATATTTAAAAATAGCTGATGTTCTAACTACGAGCACCACATACATAAGCGCGAGTTGAAAACTTAGATCGGCATTATCTAATCTAGTTTTTGCAATAGTTTTATTATGATGTATTTGTATTTGTATACTTGCTATGTTGAACTCGTATATCAAGTATTTCTGATTGCGTGTTTGTATGTTATCAATCATCAATTCCACTGACGTATCACATTGTGAAACAACATGTTTTATCTATAACTAACCTTTGCCACGTGGCACATGCCTTAAACCAGAGATAATTTGAAATAAATCAAATCCATATGAGGCCGTACAACGCTGGAAGAAATTTTCATAGTAAAAAATATTAAATTTTTAATTTGTATTGTATTGTTTATTTATTTATTTATTTATCCGAAATATTTACTGGCTTACAGAATATTCCAAAACGCCAGTAAGCTTAATCTAACAATAATATAAATGAATTAATTAAAGTTTACCATAATTACAAATACACTAACAATCTATATATATAAAAGGGTAAATCACTCACTCACTGATCACGAAATCTCAGAAACTACAAGTGCTAGGAGTCTCAAATTTTGCATGTTAGTTCCTTTTAGGGCGTAGGTGCTCACTAAGACGGGATTTTGCGAAATTCAACCCCTAAAGGGGTGAAACAGGGTGGCAAAGTTTGTATGGGAGAACGCGATTTCTTGGCCCGATTGATTTGAAATTTGGCATTCACATTCTTTCACAAAATTAATTAAATACCTGTTTCGTATTTTTTTGATATTTATCCCCTAACAGGGTTAAAAAGTGATAAAAGGCTACTTTTGGGGTGCTTGACTTCGACGTCGGAATTGAAACTTCTTTGTGCACTTGATTGATTAATTAAGAAAAATAAATATCATTTGTCATTTCAACGTAGTATTACATTCTCTTTTGTCATTTCCCCTGAGAGTAGGTAGAATGCATTTCATTGAATAGTACCTATGGCGTTATGTTGTCAGTGCTGTCATTTTTCCTTATTGCGTTGTAATAAGGTGCAAAATTATTCCATCTGATCATCAGATTAATTTTAATAGAATACAATATCCGGTCAAGTCGCCTATGCTATGACAATTAATAAAGCACAGGGACAAAGTTTAAGAGCGTTTGGTGTAGATCTGCGCAGTAATTGTTTCTCCCATGGCCAGCTCTAATGTCGCCTGCTCGAGAGTCAGCTCGCCAAATAGCCTTTTTATTTTGCAACCGGATGAAATGACAAGAAATGTGGTAGGTATTTAGAGAAGTGTTGGATGATCGATCGAGATTGATAATCCTGATAATGCATAACATATTTTTATTTAGAACTGCTCCCGGCATGCGTATTGCAATGCTCCGTTTTTTTAGCCAGGGACCTTCTCGGTCGTAAGCAGAACAACTCACGAAAGTTTCATCATAATCGGATAAATGTTTAAAGAGTCCCGCCGTCTGTGCACTTAGATCTTTTAAACTATGCATAAAAAACCGCATCAAAATCGGTCCATAAGTTTGGGAGCTAGGTTGCCTCAGACAGACAGACACCCACACAGGTCAAACTTATAACACCGCTTGCGTTAGTTGTGTACGTCGTATATACATATACATATAGTGGTGGCCACTTAATTATGGACACAAGTCGATTTTCATACAAATGACGTAATTTTGAAGTCTTGGTTTTTCACTAGGGATTGAACTAGCTGTGATCTGATGATGGCCATCCAGGAAGTGAATGGAGAAGATTCGGATCGCAATACACACCCAACTGATCTGGTCGGCATTCTAAGAGATGTAGCATCAGAATTGTCAGTTGCAAGATTTTCATACATTTTAATGCTATAATCACGGTTTTTTTAACATATCCTTACATCTCTTAAAATGCTGGTCAGATCACTTGGGTGGCCATCACCAGATCACCGCTCGGTCAATCCCAGGCGGAGAAGCAATGCTTAAAAGTTACTTCGTTTGTATGAAAATCGACTGGCGTCCTTAATTATGTGGCCACTATATGTTACAAAAGTACCCCTAATGCCGAATATGGTATATAAGGACCATCAAACTGAACAACTTTTACTATGGGACCAACTCTCAAATAGCGAAAAAAATCAGCTGTTTCATACATTTTGATATTTTCGTTTTTAAGTTTTTGTATGAAACAGCTGATTTTATTTTCGCGATTTCAGAGTTGGTCTGATAGTAAAAGTTGATCAAGTTAATAGTCCCTATGTACCATATTCGGCATAAGGGGTATATTTGTAACATGTTGTATAAGATATCCTGTAGTATAGTCTAATAACTTCACACTCACCACATTAGTAACTATATTGTACCCGTGCGAAGCCGGGGCGGGCCGCTAGTATTATAATAATCATGCAATGCAATATAAAATTAAAAAAAAAATGTCCAAAGAAAATAGAATATAACAACAATGTCAAATTAAAAAATTGACTTATCAGTCCTTCTACTAAGTCAAATTATGATGATATTGGTTGTCACATCAATGAAAAACTACAAAATTGGAGATCACTTTATGATTTATTTCTATCGAAAAAAGTTTTAGCTATCAGTTTCTGTCAATCACATAACCACAGTATTAAAAATAACTGAGTAATGTAATCTACTTTCTACATTATTTTTTGGCACTTATAAATCAAGTAATACTGTGTGGAATCGTTCAAAAATGTGTATTTGACGTTGTACGGCCTGTACAACATACAGGAGTTCCGCGAGGAGATCATGATTGAGGCCGACGAAAAACATAAACGTAATGCTTTATTAGGAGTCACCATGATTTATAATTCGAAATCTACACATAAGACATAACATCAGATAAAGATAAAGATAATTTATTTGCATAAAATATGGTACATTGAGATCTTAAAATCCTAGATATAGTTCCACATATTTTGCCAAATCTAATGGCGTGCAAATGTATGTTCATTAGATTATTTAGATTATTATTAGAAAATTTATTAGCCAGACTCACCATCCTCGGGTTGGTCCGTTAACTTGTTCGTTAGAATATTGTGTAGAATTCAATGATAATAATATACGGAAATACCTACCTACTTAAAAAGTGTTTTTGCAATTTTTCTTACACAACTATGTAGAAAAATATAATTGATGTTTGTATTAGTTTTGTTTATACTGTTAGGTACTAGCTCATAATATAAAGAAAACCTGGAGCAGCCGCGTGTATATCGTAAAGACCCATTGCAACTGTTGTAATGATGGCCCATTGTAATGATGCCGGTTTAAATTGAGACATTTGTTTATAATGTCATGTAATAACCAAAATTATATGTTTGGGCTGTTTCAAAATTCTGGTTCATCTTACCTGGCGATTCCATAGAAATTTTAAATGAAACCAGAAGTTAGCGTGATATGTCGATTGAGAAACAGGCCTTTAGTATTTTATCTTTTTCCAGCCCACCAAGCTACCACCTTCCTCTGGAATACGCGAAGCTGGTGTCGGAGTGCTCAAGGCTTCGGAGGACTGAAGATGGAGACTCTGACGTCATCTGGATACATAAACCTGTCGCGCAAAGTCAAGGACGGGGAATTTTCCTGTTCCGGGTAAGCAAAAAAAAATATTGCTTGTTCGCAGAAAGAGAGAGACAAATGCCTGACTCAACCTTGACGTATTTATAACTACAAAATTTCACGAACGCACCTAGTCATCGCAATCCATAGGACAAGACAACAACACTTTCTTACATATTACCTACCTATCCTTTAAGCAGATTAGTATATACTGTCTTTGAAAGATTTCTTTTGTAGAAAACATGACACGTTCGGTAAATTATAGATTCTAATTATTCATATAGGTATAGTTATTTACTGGCTCTACTACTGCCGCTCGCTGCCGGCTTCCATCTAATGACGTGGTAGAAGAAGATCTATCGATCGTGGCAGATGTGCCACATTAAGGCCCCTATATACCTCAAGTGGCGCTCTCATTTTAATTAAATTTATTGCTCGCTAAGTACATAATGTATCGAAAATTCACATCTACTTCTACAACGATCTGTATTTTAATGAAGTTATTGTTTGTAAATAAACAATAGAACCTTAGCTTCAATCTGTACATGTGAATTTTCGATACATTATGTACTTAGCGAGCAATAAACTTAATTAAAATGAGGGTGCCACTTGAGGTATATAGGGGCCTTAAGAAATAAAATTAAACTAACTACAGAGTGTATGCGAGATGCGGTGTGGTGCTTCCGCGGTGGTGCAGAGGTACATAGAGCGGCCCCTGCTCATCGCGGGCTACAAGTTCGACCTCCGGCTGTACGTTTGCGTCCCAGGGTACCGGCCGCTGACAGCATATATGTACGCAGAGGGATTAGCTAGATTTGGTAAGATTATCAACATGTGATTGATTTAAAATATTATAATTGAGACAATAACAGGACTATTAATGGATAATAATTTAAACGCTAATTTGTAAAAAAAAATCACAAATAAAAACAAGTGTTCATTCGTTCGTACAGATATCCCGCATCAAATAGTATTCGTGCAAGACTTTTTTCACTTCAGACCTTAGTATGAAATAAGGTTTTTTTGTGTATCATTTTCAGGTACTGATAAGTATACGGTGACTGATATTCACAACCCCTACCGACATCTGACCAATTCTTCGTTGAACAAGTCCGGACCTCGTTTTGCTGAGTGCAAGGATAGGATTGGAAGTGGTAAACATTGTTTTTATTCAATCAATACTTAATAAATATCTGTAATATTTACTCGGGGAGCCACAAAAGTAACGCACAAAAGAATATTAAGAACTTGTCAATAACATGAAGTTTTAAAATTATTTGGGGTTGCTTTGTTGTTAAAAAAAACTACCTAACAAAGTAATAGAGTATTTTGAGAGTAAGTTAATAGGGAGACATCTTACCCAGAAGGGAAAAGGCTGTTTATTATTACGTGAAAATAAATTCGATAATTTGATTTAGATTTACTTAAATTTGAACCTTATTACCGAGTTCTAAATATTTCGAAGTGAAATTAATATCGTCCGATTATCGTATTCAGTTTATGGAGAAACCAGAGGGCCCAGACAAGAGTGGCAAACGCTTGGTTTTTCGATTATTCGAAAAGAATAGAAGTGACATTATGTGTATTAAATTGTCATTTTCAAAAAGTCGTGATTGTCTATGATTAGCGATATTTTACGTCAATTACATACAAATTTATATTCTATTCAAAACTCGAGTTGTAGAAAGCCACTTGGCTATAGTGGCTGGCTGTAACCATATTTTCCAGGCTGCAAGTGGACATTAAAGCAAGTCCGTCGAGCGCTGGTGGGCCGATGGGGCGCAGCGGAGTGGCTAGTATGGCAGCGGATCCGCGCGCTAGTCACGCTTACGCTGCTGGCCCAGGCGGCCGGCACTCCACCCACGAGGAACTGCTTCGAGTTCTACGGCTTCGACGTCCTGCTCGATAACTGTTTAAAGCCGTGGCTCATTGAGGTATGTGTGACACAAGGTAGTGTGTTTATGATGGTAGGCCGGTGGGAACTGTGAAAGGGTGCTGGTGTGGGTAGCGGATCCGTGCACTACTGACCGGCTGGCACGCCGACTACGTGGGACTGATTTAGCTTGACGTGCTTCTTAATATCTGTTTAAAGCCATCACTCAATGAGGTAGAATTGTGGTTTATTTAATCTAATCTGGATCAGGCCTATCCCTATCAGTCAGATTGATTATTAATTCTGGCCACTAACAGATAAACAAAATAATGAATTGCAATCAAACGCATGCTATGGAATAGCAAAAGTGTCGCCTGCCTGCTGAATAGACGAGCTTGTGCTTGTGTATTCTGTGTGGGACATATAATGTCAGTAAGTATTAAAAGATTATTCGACGGCTTCCAGGTGAACCTGTCCCCAGCCCTAGGCGCGAACTGTGAGGCGGACGTCACAGTGAAGCAGCCGATGCTGCACGATTTGTTCGACCTGCTGGGCATGCCCATGCGGCACACCGGCCTCGCGCTGCTGAGGGGACCTTCCCAAATACATCAGTAAGACAATTATTAACATTTCCCAATTTTTTGGATTAAATTGAAACAGGAGCGGTTTGCATCTCGATTCCGTCCGAAATTGGATCTAACTTTTGGATTGGGTCTGATCAGCGATTACAACTTCCGATTTTCTGATTAGGTTTCTTACAAAGATACGGAATTTAGTGGAACTGTGGATCTTCACAATTATGAGAAATAAGGTATACCCGATACCCTGTGTGTGTAAGTCTAGTTGCATGACCGTTAGCCTATTCCTCAGTTACAACTCAGAGGATGAAGGCGGCGTAGCTAGAACGACGCCGGCGCGTGCAGTGACGGCGGGCGCGGGCGCGGGCGCGGGCGCAGGCGGAGCTGCAGGCGGGAGGCGGGGCGCGCGCTGGCGTCGCCGGCGGCCCATGCCGCTGCACTGCGTCACACTGCTGCCACCAGTACCCGACTATACGGTACAAATTTAGAGACATAGCCCATATAAGTACCTCATTATTTAGTTATGAAAGTGGCGTACAGCTCGCGCAAAATAACTTGACCCATATTTTAGTACCACGTGACTTGTGCAGTAGCAATTTTGGGTACTTACTTACAAACATGTTTTGTGCACGCCCCATTTGTCCATCACATTTTTTTTTGCATTTTTTGTGTTGTCTATGGTTGAGTTCAAGTTATATTGCGCGAGCTGTATCTCTAGCGGCGCCGACGAGTGCAGTGACGACAAGCGCGGGTGCGCCTCCAGTTAAGGCGGCCGCTGCATGGGGACCCATGTCAGTCCATGTCCATCCATTAGAACCTTTCCTAATATAGTTTCGTGTGTGAAAGAACCACACATTTCTAACGTTCTTTATAATATATTTCAGGACATGACTGAAAAATCCAAAGAACTAAATAGTGGAAGATCCAGCAAAACACCCTCGGAAGCGACAGTGGACAACTCTGACGTTCAGGTTAATATTTTATTTCCTAATATTATGAAAAATTTACACGCCCTGTAGTCTTCAAATTATAAACTATTTAATTATTTTATAAAAGTAGGTAGGTGCGTAACGTAACTATTATTCTGCTGTTCCAGTCAACTTCAAGCGTGACAGCTTCGCCCGAGATCGAGGAGCCGTGCCACAGCAGCACAGCCACTGCGACGAGGCGCAAGATCATGCGCGCCTGCTCGTGGGGCAACGGTGTGCGGTGGGACCGCGCCTCGGGACGAGTCGGGGACTGGGTCCGGATATACCCGCACGCGCTGCCTGGAGAGGACCAAGTTAGTCGCATCATCATCATAAGCCGCACGACGCCCTCTACCAACCGGGCATAGTCCTCCCTCAAAAATTTCCACGACAATCGGCCCTGCGCTGCCCGCAACGAGCGGCTTTCCACGAGATCGTTGGTCCAGCTTATTGTGGAACTACCCTATGTGCAGTCGCCAACTTTCTGCCCCAACAGACATATCTCACCCACTGCCACTTCAGCTGAGCAATCCTTCAACACATGCCGGTAAATTTAGTGCTCCTAGGCGGATCTCCTCATTTCAGTCCCAATTATTACACAGGGAAACACCAAGCATCTCTTCATTGCCCGCTGGCTAATATCCCTAATCTGACTTATGAAACCCAAAGATAACGACCTCGGGCCCTATTTTTAATCCTTTGGCTGCAGCTCGTTGGTCAGCAGCTGTCTGTAAGACAGTCACTTTGATCCAGCGATTTTGGAGTGACGTGACTTAAGTTACACGAACGAATGATTCATAAATAGGACCCCACATTTCACTCCCAATTAGTCGGCACTGGCATCTCACACTCTGCGGAGGTAGTCACGTTAAAGGTTTGACTGCTTCCACAGATGCCGGTAGAAGACGTCCGCGATAGCGTAGCGCAAGTATCAAAGTTCTTGCGTGCAGCGCGCGAAGTGTACCGCGAGGGCGGGCGGGACGCGCGTGCGCCGCGGGACGCCGCGCGCGACGCCGCCTTCCAGGCCGCGCTGCACAAGAAGCTCGACTGCCCGCACTTTCAAGTCTGGTTACCGCCCTTCTGATGTGTTCATAGGTTACTTAAGTTAAGCGCAGCCAATAAATTGCTTGCTCAATTCAATGGAGTGTCTTTTTAATTTAATAATTCATCCATTATTCACTAACTGAACGCCCAAAATTAGATCGGTATTTAAGCATAATGAAAAAAAAAATCATTCATATATAAACTTCAAAATTAAGTGTTTTTGAATTTTTATGCTATTATGTATTGACCTACCTAATATTTGTTTGCTGAATGTCCGAAAAAATTTCCTTCGTAGACATTTTTTTCAAGCTGAAATATTTTATCACCGCACGTAACTAACTTTTATCCATAATTTTGCGTTTTTAGCAACTCGTCGCACAAAACAATTTATTACTTGCGAACGAACTGACAAAAACAAGTGACAGTTTGCATAAATATTGTGTGATTGACACTCCTTAGTTTTAATATCAAACTTCTCCCAAAAAGGTTTTATATATAGGCACTTCTAAGATCTTTTTGATTCACCCTCGTATAGACTCAATTTTGAAATCTATAATCGTACGTACTGAGGTACGTACTACGTGCGTAGTGCGAGTTTTTTACTTATCCTATGGGATTGGTTGCCTTGCCCGCCATCTGGCGGAGTATGTGATGAACTTCATCAACGCCATACAACGATCGAGCGTGAGCTTAGAGTGAGGTAAAAAAGAGCGTTGCTGGAGATATTATTATCAGTATCAGTAAACGAAACGCCGACTACGCGAGGACACGGCGCTTACTAATAAACTAAATAATTTTAAACTCTATTTGTATTGCAAATAGAGTATACAATTATTTGGTCTGTAACCAAAATACATTTTGATAGGGAAAATCATGCGACGTAGTTTGTCGGCATTTGGCATTCGTAGCGTACGCCTTCTCGTTAAATATGTTTAATTCGTGTAGATTGCTGGTGCAGTGCGTTCCGAAATTACATGGATTTGAACAAATAAGGTCTGCTTCACAGGTTTTACCACAACTCTCATCCGTAAGTGAAGATTATGATAATATATAACATAATAACAACAATTTATTTATTCATTAGAATGAAGAGTGGCATTTGAGCAATGTAAACTGCTGTAAATTTTGGTTTATTTTTAATAAAATGCTAATATTAGATATGCACTTTGTAACTATTTTATTTTATTTACTTAGATTCAATCTTTATTGCAAAATAAAAGTAGAAAATGGCGGACTTAATGCCCAAGGGCATTCTCTACCAGTCAACCGGTAAGTGTGTTAGGAAGGAAAATGGCAATAAATACACCTTATAAAAAATCTGTTAACAGAAAAATACCTAAAAAATTATATAGGATTTAAAGGGAAAGCAAAAAAAAATGGCAACAGTCGAGAGAAAATATCCCAAAATCTCGAGCAGATGCCCACAAAAGAGCAAAGGTGCAGCCAAATATAATATGAACTCTTTGTCAATTGCTGTACACGTTTCCACTGATAACCAGCATTGCCAAGTGATCTTTATTCACTAATATGATATGATTAAAGTCATATCTACATAGGATGACAGATGAGCGTTTAAATGGTTTCGCTGAGGGCTCGCTTCAATGCATATCCATCAAGACATTGCTATAAAAATGAACGCCAGTGAATTTATGAACATTTTTTGCAGGAAACATAATAGAAAACTGTCTTTGTTAAACATGTAATTTTTCTATTTTTGTAGGAAAAATATAATGTGAAGAGGAAAAATTTCGGAAAAGTTCAAGCTACAGATGTAAATTACTTTCAATCAATCCTTGGCAAGGACAGGGCGCTGACTGATGAAGACGAAGTCCTGCCCTTTAACATTGACTGGATAAAAAATTGTCGAGGTAATATAATCAGACAGACCCAACCAATGTTAGCTTATAGATTATAATTAGGTACAGAATCTAACCAGCGAGCCAGCAATGTGAAAAGATGGAAATGACAAAAATTTATGACTATTTTAATTTCTCATTTCAACAGTATCCCAAGTTATTCCAACGAAAACAGAACCAACCTAGGTAGTGTTAAGACAAAGAAACAAAGTAAAAAGGTTATGGAAAAAGCGAATCCGTTTATTTTCAGGGCAATCGCAAGTAGTATTGAAGCCAAAAACAACACAAGAAGTTTCCCAAATTCTGTCTTACTGCAACGAGAAGCGGCTAGCGGTGTGTCCCCAAGGAGGCAATACCGGACTGGTCGGGGGTTCAGTGCCCGTGTATGACGAAATTGTCATTAACCTGATGCTGATGAACAAAATCATCAGCTTGGATGAAATTTCAGGTTTGCAATATTATCTCCAAATTTCAGTTAAGGATGAGAACAAAACTTAAACTGCTTTTCTCATCGTCATTTTAGGAGCATTGGTTTGCGAAGCGGGTTGTGTGCTAGAAAGATTGGATAGCTATGTTCGCGATCGTAACCTGATAATGCCCTTGGACCTGGGCGCTAAAGGGTCCTGCCAAATCGGAGGGAACGTGAGCACCAACGCCGGAGGACTCCGCCTGTTGCGGTACGGGAACCTTCACGGATCCGTGCTAGGGCTTGAAGCCGTACGTATGTCTATGAAAAACACTGATTCAGTCGTAGCTTTGGACATAACAAACTCCTTGTGTAGACCCTATTAGCCCGGTATAATTGTCAGAACTTCAAATCATCGACGATATTCTAACCTTTCCGTTAAAACAGTCATCATGAGTTGAGTCATCGTCACCCTCAGCCATATTATGTTCCCACTGCTGGGGCACGTTTTTGTGACTAATGATAACCCTCATCATTCGAGACTGAAATGGTCGTGTAATTAAGTAATTATACGATCGATTTTTTTGTTTGCAAGTAGCAAAAAAAATCGACGCGCAGCATTGCCCACAGTTAGTCTTTTTCAGGTAAAAGCTGATGGGACAGTTATAGATTGCCTACGAACCCTGAAGAAGGACAATACAGGGTACCACTTGAAACACTTGTTCATAGGCTCTGAAGGGACATTGGGTATTGTGACCAAAGTGGCGATCAACTGCCCTGTGCTGCCAAAAGCGGTCACTCTTGGGTTTTTTGGTAAGATTTTTAAGGGAGATTAAAATCCATGTTAAACACAGGTTTCTTTAAGGTAAATGTTAATTTTCAGGTGCAAAAAATTTCGAAAACGTCCTTGAGTTATATAGAAGTGCAAAATCGTCATTGGGCGAGATTCTGTCAGCTTTTGAAATGGCTGATAACTTGGCGATAAGCCAAACTGTTGAAAATCTTAATATTCCGTAAGTATATGATTGAACAATAACGGTTATTATTGACATCCTAAGGAATTAGGACATAATTGTTTTTGTTTTAAATTTTCATGGTTATTGACGTTATTAGAATAAACTATATCGGGATTTACACCATGTACATACCTGTTTATTTTTGAGACTCCGATATTTCGGCGCAGTTGCATGCGCAATGGTCACGGAAGAACTGTCGATGGTTGCACGCGGGTAGATGTTATTGGCAGACGAATCGGTCTACCCTCCGTCTAAGTCTTTTATTATTACGCTCGATACCGGTACCACTGTCTGCAAACTCACTACTCACTCGAATCTGTTCACGACACACGACACTCACTGTATCTGTACGCGAAACGGCGCTTTTACATTTCTTGTTGTTTTTACACAACCGGATTACGGGGTTCCAGACACTCGACAATTTAAACCCATCTTCACGATTTTTTTTTCTATTTGAAATTACCAAATTATTCTAATAACTGTTTTTATTCGAAAACCAATAGCAAAATTAAAGCGTACCTATTATGCGAAATGTGAAAAATGCCGTTATACTAATTTTTCTTTTTACAGAAATCCAATATCAGAGTTCCCATTCTACGTGTTAGTTGAAACCCACGGCAGCAACGACGCTCATGATGAAGAGAAATTAAGTAAATTCTTGAATAAAGAGATGGAAAGTGGACTCATATTAGATGGAACTGTCACTTCAGAACCTAATAAAATGCAGGTTAAGTCAATCTCCTAAGATTTTGGACTAATTTGCTTGAAATGATAATATTATTTCAATATTACCTCCGTGGTCGAGTGGCTTTGTACACCGGTTTTCAAGGTGTCGGCATCTCTGAACTCCCGGGTTCGATCTCCGGTTGGGTCAAATTAGAAAACGAACTTTTCTAAATTGGCTCAGGCCGGGGTGTTTGTGATACCACCGTTGTCTCTGATTTCCATAACACAAGTGCTTTAGCTACTTACTTTGGAATCGGAGCAATGTGTGTGACGTTGTCAAATATTTATTTATTTACTAAATCGGCTGTACATACATCAGTCGATAAAAGTATATTAGCCATCGGCACTGATGGGACAGCATCGACATCATATTTAATTAAATTGTGTTCTAAAGGTTGCCCAACAATTTCAATGGGGTTAAGTAGGGTGAAATTATTTTAATTTTACGTTGTATTTTTCATAAATAAATGAATATTCGTATTTTGAATGATAATTATTTATTTCAGTCAATCTGGAATCTAAGAGAGAGTATAGCGGCGTCGGGGCTGGTTCATGGTTACGTGTTCAAATACGACGTGTCTCTACCACAGAAGAACTACTACGACATCGTCCCCATGTTGAGGCAGCGGATGGGTGACAGAGCTCTAGCTGTGTACGGCTATGGACATATAGGTCAGTGGACAAACAAAAAAGTCATCAATAAATTAAATAACCTAGCGTGCATGGTCGATGGTGAATCAAAAACACTCGGCACGATATTTATCACTATTTGTAACTAGAAAGTTTGAAGGGATGAAACAGTATTTATCATAAAACAGTTTTTCACTTCTGCAAACACACTTCAACTGTTTTCTTCTCATATTATGTGAGGTCTGTTACGCCTCAAAGATCCTGTGAAACTCTGTAATCTCAAACCTCAACTTTAACTTCAATGTAAAATAAAATGTACTTGAATGTTGATCTATTGATTGTTCGTGTTTACTATCGAAAAACCGATAATCTCTTTAATTCTTAAACATACACATTCTTCTTCTTCTTCTTCTTCACAGGTGATGGAAATATTCACATAAACGTAGTAGTGCCTGAATACAGTAAAGAAGTGGTGTCACTCATAGAACCGTTTATATTCGAAGAAGTAAGTAAGCTGAAGGGTTCCATCAGCGCGGAGCACGGCGTGGGGTTCCGTAAGCCGCAGTACATCCACTACAGCAAGGACCCCTCCACGCTGGACCTGATGCGGGACCTCAAGAAACTCATGGACCCTAATGGAATACTCAACCCTTACAAAGTGTTGCCTGAGGTGAAATAGACTAAAACAACGAATTTTCATATAAAAATCTGATAATTAGTGCACTAGTCCTAACCATCAATAAAACAGTCGACTTGATAAAATTGATGGTTAAAAATGATGGTAATGTTAACATAACTTGCAAATATTTTTAGGCTATTTTTTTACAAAAAACATAAAATTAAATTCTTAATTAGACTGTCTGTACATTCTTCAAATCTACCTAAATCAGCAATATCATCATAATAAAGAAAGACTGAAATAAAATAAGAAATTTATAACACCGTCTTTTATTCGTATTCCCACCCAAACCAAACAGATTGTATCTACCATGCGTTTTTAGCTCTCGCTATTGCTCTAAATTATCTTATTACAATACCTATCTATCACTTCAAAAGCAATAGTGTTTGTCGGAGTTCAGTCCTGTCGGAGCAGTGTCTTGTCGGATCTCAATCCTGTCGGAGCAGTCTTGTGACGCCACTTTTTTTTCTTTTTATGATAAACTGCATAGTGGCATCCCTAGACCTAAATTGTGTTTTGCTTTTGCCCATTAATGGGATTGATTATCGAAAACAATAGTCTATTTGCGTATAGGGTTGTCACTTTGCAGTTTTCGATACAAATAAAAAACGGATGTGGTTTAACTGGTTAGGGAGTAGAAAAATCTATTCGGTCAGTCAAAATGGTTAGTTGGTGAGCAACTTTTGGCAAGAAAATATTAATCTAAAAATTTTTTTAGCTGCAATCAGTGATATGCGTTTAGTAAATTTTTGGTGAGCAATGTGACCCACATTTAACCTTTAGCTAGACGATCAAGCATGGCTTTTTGCATGCATTTATCGGTTTTGTTTCAGGATTAAAATTTAAGCTTTAATATGAAATTTCTCAAAAGTGAAAAAATGGACTTAGTGATTTCTTGAACTGGGCCATTCATAAGCGCACGGTTTCATTCGTTGTTACTTACAGTTAAAGCTTTGTCTGGTCTGTATTTTTACGGAATAGCCAGGTCCGGGCTAAATTAATATAACTTAAGGCTAAACATTTTCATACATAAAAAAAATCTTTGTAGTATGGTATGACCCAATATGTGATGACGTATGGGGTATGGAGTATGGATAAGGAGGTATGGGGTAGGGGATCCACCATACTCCTACCCCTCCCCCTGGCCATCCCTCCAAAGTTATCTGTGCTAACCAATTTAAAAATGTTGCTTACTAATTAGATATTTTGCTGACCAATTAGATATTTTGCTCTCCAACTGCTTATTAAGTTGCTATTGCCATTTTGTGATTGTTTGCAGATCGAGGTTTGCTGCCTGATTTTAATTTAACGCGAACCAAATATTTGTTTGCTGGCCAAATAATTATACTGCAGATTTTTTTGCTAACCATTTAGATTAGTGGCAGAAAAAAAATCCCATAGAAAACAAAATTTCACGGGTTATTATGAAACACCCTCACCCTGAGAATGAGTTTGTTTGATTGGTTTTGTTTGAATGACCTACGCTTCTACTCCACAGATCATCATTAAATTTTGAATACACGTTGTCAGGGCTACAGAAAAGGACATAGGACTTTTCAACCAGATAAAAAGTACTGTTCCCGAGAGATAGGAAAAATAACTGGCCACGTTCACGAAGTCGCGGGCGGCCGTTAGTACTTATTCGTATTGTATATAAGTAAACAAACCGCTAGTATCAATTTTATTATCAAAACAGTAGTTTGTTAGCGTTGGCAGTACGCAAAACACGTTCAATATGTTAAGTCCGTGTAGATTTTTTCTTCAGTATGTAAATAAATTACATGGATGTAACCAAATAAGGAGGGCGTCAAGGGTTATACCACAACTTTCTGCTGTAAGTAACGTAAACCGACCTAAATACAGTGTTGCCAGATGACATTCTTTCGTTCTCCCCATACCATACTCAGAATCACCCCAAAATAATACTATTTGTATCAAAAGACGAAAAAACTTGCCCCACCACCGTCTTATTCCACGATACTATTTGTATGAAACAAAGATTTATAATTCCCTCTGAATGACAAAAAGCCCCCAAATTGGCATCACTGCCTAAATTCATCTTTGCTGCCTAAACAATTAAAACGACCTAAACAAATAAAGTGCTTAAAATCGTGTAGATATATTAGAGGTAATATGTGATACGATACGAGTTTTGTGAAAAATGTGTGTACAAATAAAAAACGTATCAGTATGTAGCAGTGGCGATGGTTCCATACAAGCTGATTCCCATCGGCTTACCTTTTAGAAATCCCACTCATGGACACAATGTCTAATAATAGACAATCATTTTTCGGAACAACGGATAGGCAGGGTATAAATAAATACTAGAAAAAATCGACTCACCGCCGTCGCACCACAGCCATACTGGCGGGACTCGAGCTCGAGCGCCTTTGGGAAATTCCTTTTTAGCTGCAAGCCAGGCACCGCAGGCCTCCCGTCCCCATTGAGGTGGTACGGGTGAGTCGATATTTTCTAGTATTTATTTATCTTAATATAAAAATAGCATTGTGAAAAGCAAAAAATCGTAAAATAATTAACGCTTATGTAGGACTAGGTAAATTCTAAACTAAAAATAATATGAACGAAAAAAAATTGGTGTAAGTACGCCTATACAACGTGTTACAAAACACGTTGTATACCTGGTGTACTTTTCCATTATTTGCTTTTACTCGTCAGTCGAAAAAGTCGTAGCGATAGCGACAGGTAGGTATTATAATATTTATCTCCAATGTATCGTCAGTAGTTAGTAACGTAGTAGGTACTTATTATGTTAGGTACACATACACATAAGTACTAATGATAAGCAATCATTTGTCTTTAATATTATCTTGACTCGCTGCGCTATAATTCAGAAACGAATGAATTTGAAACTCGGCTCCGCTGAGAATACATCGAGAGAACATCTCAACAGAGCATCTCTCTGTTGAGATGCGAACCTTGTGGAACACAAATGATAAGTATTTTTTGAATTTGTTATTTTAGAATAAACAATGCTATTTTTATACAATACTAAACTTATTTATATCTGTTATATTACAGATCATATTCTCGGACGGGAATCAAACTCGCGACCTTTGGATGTCCGGTCCAATGCTCTTACCGCTGAGCTACCGATGAGGACAAAAATTAACTGTTTTTCCATCTTCATTTCAGGAGCATTGGTTTGCGAAGCGGGTTGTGTGCTAGAAAATTTGGATAGCTATGTTCGCGATCATAACCTGATAATGCCCTTGGACCTGGGCGCTACGGGGTCCTGCCAGATTGGAGGGAACGTGAGCACCAACGCCGGGGGACTCCGCCTGCTGCGGTACGGGAACCTCCACGGATCCGTGCTAGGGCTTGAAGCCGTAAGTATAGTCGTCGGCCTCAGAAGTAGCTTAACACTTTAGTACCATTTCGAGATGATTTTTGACCGACTTCAATAAAAAACATATCGTCGACTTGATAACCTCCTCTATCAAGTCGACGATATGTTTTTTTTATGCGTTCCTATTGCAACTCATGAAAAAACTTTGTAGTTGGTATATTAAAGTAGCAGCAGCTATTTTTGAGGCCAAATACTATTAACTAGAATAGAATTTTATATGGTACCTATAGTGCTATATTTTGTCACCAACATCACATAAAGATTTGTAGGTAGGTAAATTATTTTCGTATCTCTTTCTAAACGCACATTATGTCATTCTGAAACCACAACCATTTTTATACAAAAAATTCTACAAAAATGTTTATTTTACAACAATATGTAAGTATTCCATAAATTGACATCATTTTGTAGATCACCTAACTCTACTTTTGATCGTGTGTTCTAAGTATCTCTCATTTCGGAATGAAGTTTTACTTATGTTTTGCAATTTTCTTTATTATTTTAATCAGGGGGCTAATTGTCTAATTTAAAAATCTATCGCAATCGCTTTCATTTAACAGTTGGATCCGACACATTGCTGCATTTCTTTGGTAAGTTTTTATTTGTGCCAAATAGAAGCATCAATGTGTTTCATCCTGAAAGCGATTGCGATAGATTTTGAAATTAGACAATAGAAAGGCAGGTCAAAGCAGACGGTTCAGTGGTAGATTGCCTCCGAACTCTGAAGTAGGATAACACAGGATACTACTTGAAGCATTTGTTCATAGGCTCCGAAGGAACACTGGGCGTGGTCACCAAGGTAGCAATCAACTGCGCTGTGCTGCCCAAAGCAGTTACTCTTGGTTTTTTTGGTACGTTTTGCCAGTTATATCATTGTCATCTATAACAAAACATACTCGTAATATAAATAATAATAAATAATCATTTATTTCATATAAGTATTTAGTTTTTTACCAGTGTCCAGATATGTTTCAGTTATATATCAAACATTATGATAGTTAATTTTAAAACAAATTCAGTTGGTTCAATTTTATAAATTTAAACAGAAGATAGATAGGTTATTCGGAACCAGTGGCCCTACCATGAGTTGATTGTAACTGTTTTCGCTACCGTAAATCATTTTCTCTCTATCACTTGCATTGACTGTGAGCAGTATATCTTATATTAAGATAAATAATATTAGAAAAAATCGACTCACCCGTAGCACCTCAGACGAGGCAACGGGTGAGTCGATTTTTTCTAGTATTTTTCTAGCATTGTGAATGTGAAAAATCTAAATTTAATAAGTATATCCTATAGTTTTCGGTAGCGAAAACAGTTTGCATCAACTCATGGTAGAGCTACTATAAGTACTGACTGACTTTACTTACATGCCCTTAATGAATAGGTAATTGTTTCTTCGAGTTATTTACTGGTGGTTTTCAGGCACAAAAAGTTTCGAAAACATCCTAGAGCTGTATGAGAGCGCAAAATCGTCGTTGGGCGAGATTTTATCGGCTTTTGAAATGGCTGACAACGTGGCGATCAGCGAGACTGTGAATAATGTCCATCTTCCGTAAGTAGCATTATACATAGACTAGGATCCGCTACGCCGATAGCTAATTTTAAACCGTTGGTAGAATAGGTTGACTCTAGCTAGGCCAAGTTTCTTAAACATTCAACTTTATTTTTAAAATAGATACATAAGATGTCAATTAGAAATAATTAAATGTTACAGAAACCCAATATCAGACTACCCTTTCTACGTCATAGTAGAGACCCACGGCAGCAACGACGCGCACGACGAAGAAAAATTAAGTAATTTTTTGAATAAGGGGATGGAAAGTGGACTCATATCAGATGGAACTGTCACCTCTGACCCTAACAATCGACCCTCGAATCTAATGTAAAGTACCCAGACTTATCATTATTAGGTACCCATTTTATTGTCCTCACTGCTGAGGCATTTCTCTTTGGATGGATAAGGAGGATGGGCAATAATGCACCACGCGGTCCCAATGTGAATTTGTGGGTGTTAACGACAGCAAATACTGCCGGGTTTATCGTGTCAGTCATCCAAAGCACGAAGGTTTTCCAGATAATTTTTTGGTCACCCATCCGATGACAGAAACTTGATTGATGCTCCGCCACAATCATAACTTGAATGCGCTTAGCTACTGCGAACGAGATTCTCAGTAATTTTCTACATATTTGATTGATTTCTTTTAGACCATTTGGAACTTAACAGAGGGCATAGCATCATCAGGTCTTGTTCGTTCTTGTCTTGTTCGTATTATTTAACATACGACGTGTCTCTACCGCAAAAACATTATTACGAAATCGTCCCAAAGCTGAGACAGCGGATAGGCAACAAGGCGGCAGCGGTCTACGGGTTTGGACATATAGGTCAGTGGAACCATCCGAAGCTAATACTTAATGACCATGGCACAGGCCTTCCTTATGGGTGGATAAGCAGGATGGGCCATGGCCCATCACGCGGTGGGCCCCCGTGGTCCACCATGCGGATTTGTGGGTGCTAACGACTGCAAATTCAGCCGGGACCAACGGCTTAACGTGTCTTCCGAAGCACGGAGGAGCTCGAGATATTTTTTTTTAGTTGCTCATCCCATGACCGACCCTTGCGAAAGTTTCTTTACTTCCGCAATCGCTCAATAGCTAATACTTAATAGCATTCATAATTTATACCTTAGTCCTTCTAGTTTCGCTCGGATCGGCCTAAATTGTGCTTCAGTGACAATTTACACCGACAATATACTAAGATGTTTTATTAATGTGTATACTAGAGTAAAATTTGTACATAAACTGTATCAATTTGTAATTGTTTCAGTGCGGTACTTAGGTCCATTTCCTCTAACTGTAGCCAATCAGCTTCCCTGATCAGTCAATGAGCCTGCGGCACTGGTAGTGAGAAAACCATACTCCTGAACCTGAGTCCCTCCAACTTTCCATCTGTCACCTTAGGTCTTCTGGTAACAGATATCTGATTTATTTATCCATAATTTATGATAGGGTAGGGTTGTAGGAACTATACGCCCAAACTAGCTTCTGCCGTATAGCGAATCTGCCGAACAACGCGTGAGGGATTTTTGTGTGGTGCCATTTTTGAGCGGAATGTTTTTTCCATAGATTTTAGTTCGCTGGCTGTGACTACCCACGATGTAATGGATGAAATGGAAGTGCTGATATAAGTATTTGCCTAATTTATTGTAAAACCAATATTTACAAGCGATGGTAATGTCCACATCACAGTGATACTACACGAATTCAACAAAGACGTAGTAACTCACTTCGAGAATTATATATTAGAAGTTAGTAAGCTGAGGGGTTCCATCAGCGCGGAGCACGGCGTGGGGTTCCATAAGCCGCAGTACATCCACTACAGCAAGGACCCCTCCGCGCTGGACCTGATGCTGAATACTCAATCCATACAAAGTGTTGCCTGGAGCTAATTAAATGTTGGAATATTCTGGTATGTTTGTGCTACTCAACTTTAAGAAAAGTTAGGGACTAAAATAAAACAAGAATGTTATTTAAATGACTTTTATTAAAATATCCATTTATTCTTATAACATTCGTAATATCACTGCAACAAAAATACAATGGAATATTATAAACATTTTCCTAATTGCTTCAAATAAATAAATCCGGTATTGCTTAAATATATTCAAAAAGTCGTATTTAAGAGCACTATAAATTATTATTAAAGTGGATTGCAGCTTTTATTATTATATTGATATAGTTACGTCATCGCTATGTGAATGTAGCACTTTAAGGAACACTACGGATTTAGTACCTACCAATTAGGTCATTAATTAAAATTCATATTGTATTCGAGGCATGTATCATTCTCACTCGTTTACAGTAAAGACAAATTCATAAAAAAAGACAAAAATAAAACTGTAATGCCGGATTTACACGCTAGCCAAAGCTTGGCAAGCGTTCACAAGCTCCAAGCCTCGACCAACTTTGACAAACGCTTGGATACCATTTACACGCCTGCCCAAGTTGCATAAATTTGCCGCAAGCTCCTTTGATCTGTGTTCAAAAACCGCCACGGGCCTGGATCGGCGACAAGCTCTTTCAAGCTCACGCAAGCCACGTCAAACACCCGTTCACAGGCTTGGTGATTGTGAACGCTTGTCGAGACTTGCCAAGCGTGTAAATGAGGCATAACAAGTTTGGCATTCTGTAGTTCATTCGATGACATTAATTATTAAAAGAATTTCCCCCTAATTGATAAAATTGTAAAACATTGTGTTGCAAGTGATGTAGCAAACGTTTATAAAATATTTTGTGCTTATGAAACACACACAATTTAAAAAAAATATCCATGAAATTGTTCAAAAATCACTGAGATTTATATTAAATTATTATTGAATCGACGTCTTATTTTATAACTAATAAATTAATTTATTGTAAACGTCAACCTTCCACGCGTCATATAACCGGTAGAAAACTTCGGTTAGCCTTTCTCAATGGTATGGAATTTAAAGATGCACTGTTCGATTATATTTTATGGTAATCATGGAAGTTAGTATTTCTTCTTTTGACAAAAAGAAATGAAAAATTCATGAGATCACTAGTTTTATTAATAGACAAAATGTAAACAAGATTAACATGGCTCCAAAATATGGCCTTTGGGTGGTGGGAGACAACAGTAATTTACAACGCATCTACAACAGACTGGACAAGCATCAGCTTGTTTACATTTAGTCCAAGGATTTAAAAAAAATAGTTGTACGCATAGCTCAGCTGTTTACATAAGCGACGTTTACAAATGCAGAAAGGTATTGCTATGAAAAATTTATTATACGTAAACACAATTGCATCCTCCCAGAAAAACAGACCAAAATCCCATAAAAGAATATTATGTACTTACAAATCTATTCTATTTGAAGCAAAGGCTAACATGGATCTTAATTAAAAGCTTATGATGTCCAAATGCTTAAACAAATTAAAACTGGTACTTATTGATGTTCCTGATAGATCATTACCGAGTATGCAATCATACAATACAAACGCTTTCAAATATTCTAAGCAATCAGAACTTCATTTTATTACGACTGAGAAGACTAAGAGGGTTCTAAAATTTCACTTATTACAAAAATAAGTTGATGGCAAACGTTACGTTTAAGACTTCAAACTACCAGGAATAACCGTCAATACCAGCCGCCACCCCTTCGGGCTTAGTGACGATACTTTCAGTTACAATCTCACCCACACGAACCCATTCGAATGTTGTCATCTTTTTCTATCATATAGAATCCTATAGTAGACGCAATATCTCGCGGGGCAATAAAAAGTGCGAACACAGTGAATGATCGAACAAAACACGTTCTATGGCCCCGCGTGCAGCGAGATATTGCGACTACTATAGATAAAGCAAATAAGCCCTAGACAGTCACATTAGAAAAAAAGATAACTGATATCAAAACTTTGGGAGCTCTATTTGACGTTTTGAAAATCGATGGTAGGCGAAAACTTATGCCAATCCCATACATCTCTCGTGAGCGAAGTTCGTTATCGCTTTTGTAAATATGAAATTGGCTACAGGGCTGTGCAAAATCCGTATATTCACTCTAACAAAGTTCATTTCTATATGACAGAAAGGGATAGAAACATACACCTGCGTGCGTGTGGATCAAATGTAACTCAAATATAATTACAGATAAATCATTCTCGCGCATAAACTTTAGAGTCACGTAGCAGGTCACTCGCCATTCATGTCTTTTTATATAATTTTATAGTATTTTGTATTTTTTTTTAAATAGTTTTTCGCGATTGTTCTAACGTAGAGAAGACTCATTTCGGTCTGTCCCCGCGAGGGCACTGTGGAGGAGGGTTATCGCTTGATCTGGTTGGACATCTTCAGAAACTCCAGGAAGCCAGCCTGCATTTCGGCGTCCATGCCCGTGTCCCAAGCGTCGTTTTCGAGCTCTTCCCTGTTTTTAAAAAATATTTGGAAATTGTATCAAACGCATTTCTTTTCCAAAATCATACCCCACAACTACGAAAAAAATTAACAACAGGTAACTAAATCATAATTATTTGTTTATGTCATTTAAAAATAACACACATCATAGCCCTCTGAGGCTCAGCCTTAGAGTTTTTTCCCATTCGTCGCCGCGGCAGCGGCACGCCATTGCCTCGCCATAGTAAACTGGCGGCAGGTGACAGGTTGCCATGGTTACCGAGGCTAGTTACTATGGCGAAGCGATGTAGTATAGTCTTCAATCATTTAGTATAAATCCTAGATACAACGTTAACGCACTAAAAGTGACGCCGCGAACGAATGCTCCAATCGAAACTGAGCATTAGATCGATCTCAGTAGTGGTTTTACCGCCCGGGCGTAACGATGCCTAAATGTGCTGTGAGATTGCAAAAACAACTCGAAAAAAAATAGAATATCATAATTTCGCTATGAATTTAAAATCGAACATGTACTGAAATTACATTAATTTCATTATTTAAATTAAAATATTACATTACATTGATATAAATATCATTATGCAATATTTTCTTCTATTTGCGTTAGTAAGATAGAGATGCCTAAGAAAGAGTAGCGTCCGTCGACCGACGTGGCTACTATTGACGACGACGACGGACGACCTCGTGAGCATTTCATGCAATAAGATCGTAAATACCACCACTGCCGTCCCGTCCGAATTTAAAACCAGTTACTGTGAAGTCGAATCAAATATGGCAGCGGCAGTATTTGGAAGCGAAATATCTATATTATAACAACAACTGTATAGCACTGTTGGAATCACTTTTTCGAACGCATTTAATATGGGACTGTGTATATATGATGATGGGTTTATATGATCGAAGAGTACGAACTTTTCTACAAACTGGTAAAGCACGTGATTGGCCGATCGTACACAGTATAGAGCATGAACTCACAGTATGTCCTCCTCTAGCGCGGCGTTCTTGCCGGGCGGCAGGTTGCTCTGCAGGAACGCGCGCTCCTCGGCAGTGAGCGTGTGCCCGTCCGCCAAGTACCCGCCGTCCGCGGTAGTGCCGTCCGGTTCGCCGTTCATTCCTAAACGACAAAAATGACATATAAAAACTATACGTACTATGCGTTCACTTCATGATTGCCGCTAACTCCAGGCCTTCATGTCAATGACTCGCTGCCCGCAAGACAATAAAAATGCGAGCACGGTGAATGAACGAACAAAACACGTGAGTATCCGTTTATTGTTCGTTTTTGTTTTGAATATAAAACTGCATTTAAGAAAATTATACTATAAATAACTGACAAATTTTACTCAAGTCATTACTAACTCGTCTATCGATACCAGTGCATACCCTGGACACTACATTTAAACGTCTCGTTTATCTCCTAATTCTAATACATATAAACAGAATTATGTCTGTACACACTGACCTGATCTGAGATTGATTAGGTACTTAACTTTTTTAAACATTCACTTTCGCTGAAAAGCTAATTGTTATGAAAACTTTTACGTAATTATCATATTGTCTGTATCAACTATCATATTACAAAAGTACTGTTTGCAACTGTCGAACCGAGCGACGACGGCCCTCAATAATGATACAGAAAACTCGGCAACCTAGTGCGAGGCGGGGAAGGTACCGCCGATCGGTGGGAGGATGGGAGTAGCCATTCTGTACGTGAGTACTATTATTAATTCTGTGACGAGTCTAGTGGCGCGTTTCCTGCTCGTGTTTTTTCAAAACATTACACAAAAAACATGAAACAAAAACATTTGTTTTCATATACAAACCGTCTCCTTAAAATAATAATAAAAACCAAATAACGGGTATCTCCCGAATTAAGTTTAAAAAATAAAGCACAGTCTGTTTATTCCACTCCATCACAATAATTAATTATATTTTAGCAAGCTTGCACTAGCACTTTTGCCACAGATTATAGAAAGATTGTGCGCGTTCGGTAGTTGTCAAGAAATGAAACATACCCTTCCCCTCTCCCCCGCGCGGGGAATGTTTTTTCGGCCGCGGAAAACAAAAACATTGTGTATGCATACAAAATGTGTATAGCCACGCCCCAATGTTTTTGTGTAATGTTAAGAAAAAACAGTCGCAGGAGACGCGACTTAAGATAGATACCTTGGCGGCGACGATGGTCTTGCGGCGGCGCGGGGTCTGCCAACCCCCACCGCGCAGCGCGCAAGGACACCACGTTGCGCACCGCGGGCAAGTGCGCGCGACGCTTTAGCCGCTCGAACGCCGCGTGCATGCCTGCCGGGCAGTCCGCGTCTAGCGCTATGCCCGACAGCTGAATAAAACAAAGCAAACACATTGACCACATGTCCTCTACCGCGCAAGTGTCATGATACCGCTATCGGTTTCATTTGACAGATGGATGTAACACATTGCTACTTTTTTTCTAAGTTTTTATTTGTGCCAAAAAGAAGTAGCAATGTGTCACATTATTTATTTATTTTTATAAGTATGGATATTCTTAAAAAGGTAAAAAAACAGCAAATGCCATCGAGCATATTTTTGGTGACTGGTGACTAAGAACGTAAATGTCGAATAACCTGCCCTTCTATTGTCTAATTTCAAAATCTATCGCAATCGCTTTCAAGATGTAACACATTAATGCTTCTTTTTGGCATAAATAAAAACTTACAAAAGAAATGCAGCAATGTGTCACATTCATCTGTCAAATGAAAACGATTGCGATAGATTTTGAAATTAGACAATTAGCCCCCTGGTTGCAGATTTGTGACATATGAAAACACATTTGGTAAAACAACTTGATACAATGCGATGTCTCGGATAAAGCCTCACTAACAGAAAAATAAACCTACCACATATAGTGTTTAATTAATGTCTAATATGGGTACACTTTATCTCAATTCTGAAACACAACTGATTACTCCTGAGAGTAAGAAAAACTATTTCATTGAATCAGGCATCCCGAACCATTGTGAAAAGAGAAACTACATACAAAATAAAATTAAAAGAAGAAAGTAGTTAATTAATGATTATGCATTTATTTACCTTGAGGAGTTGGCACACAGCCTTAATGTTTGTTTCCTTGTCCGTGTCCAGCAGATGGAGCAGAACCTTGCAGAGACTCTCACCAAGGGACTTGAGTCTTCCTCCCTAAAACATTAATTAAATAATAACATAAAACACTAGTTTTAGTAATACTAAATAATATACTAGAAAAAATACGACTCGCACTCGGTCCAATGCTCTGACCGCTGAGCTACAGTGTAGAGACTCGGTAGCTTTATTATTATTTAGTATTATGTAAAAATAGCATTGTGAATGCTAAAAACTCAAAAATTTAAAAACTAGTTGTAGTAGTTTCTATACTATTGCTAAATAACAGCTTTTTATCTACACCCATGCTTTGTTCTGAAAGTTAGCTTATTGCCAACATTTTTTTATTTCTAAACCAGTACTATAGCAAATAAAACGAAAAAATACTTATTTCAATTGGTTAAGCCGTTTTTGAGTTTATTATTATAACCTCGATTCAAAGCAACTTCTTTTTCACGTAACAAAACAAGCCTACAACCTACGCAATGAAGTCACAATATGTATAGTTCATATTAACCTGGCTATCTTCAAGTTGAGTGTAAATCTCAGCGAGGAACATGGCGAACCCGCGCATATTCTCTTCCGAAGCCTCCACGCCACTGATGATCTTGTTCTCCTCGGTGGAACAGCGTTCCAGCAGGCACGCGCGGAAGGTCGACTCCTCGGGGGGAGCGACGGAGTCGTACATCGAACACAGGCGAGCGCCGTTGTAGCGGAAGTTCGATTCTCCTATCGACTGAGTTAAAGAAAATAGAAGGACTGTGTGTTAAGTATTGTGGTTCATATAAGTGACAAAAAACAACTACTTTTGTTTTTCTTTTTATAATTCAGATAAATTCTTCCATGTATATAAGAAGCTTCATTACAGTATGGCAACATTTTGCCTTAATTAATTTTTAATCAAAGTTTGCATCCAAACTATAAATCCAATTTCTGCATATTTGCCATTTATAAGGCCTTATTTTTAATTAATTCCAATGTGATTTTACAAATACTTCAAGCAGAAATTAAAGCAGTCAAGGTGTGGCAAATGACCTGATTATGTACCATTTTTTGTTTGGCTAGTAATATTAAACAGGTGGATTACAGCGCGTATATTATTAATTCAGATGTTGTTTTAGAATTATTTATTAAGTGTTTTATTTCTAATGAACTGTATGCGCGAAAGTCTTAGAAGTGTATATTAAACATGTGTTTCAATTTTGCAAGTTGTCAGTGTACTTTTTGCAATATGTATTGAGCACCTGTGCTAAAATTCTAGATTTATAACTCTGTCAACAACTATCTACTTTTTTCTTATTATTTCCTTACCTGATTGACGATGGCTTCTACCAGAGGTCTGGTGTAGCTAGCGTCATGAAGTGTCTGGGCAAACGAATCCACGAGAGGACCGCAGAGAGTGTCAAACTTGCCGGGGTCAAATGTTATCTCACACATGACGGTAATCAGGTTGGCAATGTTCTCCTGTTGATTTATATACAGATATGTGTCATGCTACCAACTTAAACTTCATTTTTCAATTAATAAACTAAAACTATGACTATAATGACAATTAAATCATATATTTTATTTATGCTATAATTATTGGAACAAAACCTAACAACAGACAAAACATAATAATTTTATATGAGCTGAATATTGTTATTTCAATCAACATGTTTTCTTGATCAAGCTTCAGGGCCATGGCATATTTATTACCAATAGCAAAAAAACACATTATTAGTAAACAACAAGACCAGTTCTGGTGTCTTAATTTATGCATATTTTAAACATAAGGGACCCTATAGGAAGTTCCTAATATCATATGAGAAAATAACTTTTAAATAAAATAAAAAGCCTTGAATTACAAGCAGTAAAGGATGGTAGCAAAATACATCACTAATTATATCGTCCAACAATACTTATGAATAAATAATAAATGTTTCTTGTTTTATAAAAGGAAAAATAACAAATACTCTGATATAATGACTTCATATTCCATAAATTGCAAGAAACAATATTCAGTATTAACAACAAATGTTACATCTTCCTTATTAAAAACATGTTTTGACCTAAGTCTTGTCTAATCACCGCAAATGTTTTTGACCTAATTTTTACCTCACCTCTTGCCTAATTGCCTATTTTTGTTATTTGTTTTCACTTAAGTACAAGTGCAATTTTTCTATTTCTCTGTACATTCTACTGTCTGTATGAATACACACAAATACAACCCATTTTTACTTTAAAAAGTAAGTTTAATTTCCTTTGTTCAACACTCAAGACAACTGTTAGCCACAAAGTTTTGTGTGTGTGCATGACTGGGTAATTTAGTGACTATACCATGAGCAGCTATGGATGACAGTCGTCATCCAACCATTGTGACGTGCAATACGATATATTAACTAATAATAGTTTAAAGAACATAGCTGTCTGTTTTATTTTTACTATTGGCAACTATACATATTTAACTCAACTACATAGTTAGGTATACATACTTACTGTGTTTATTTACAGAGGTATTAATTTGATGGATCCCAAGTTCATAAAACCTAATGCAATTATACTTAACTGAAACCTAATTAGTATGTCTCAAACTGTGTAGTAAAACAGAAAAAACAGCTTAAGTTTACATCAAATTACTACTTACGTAGTATGAATCTTTGAACTTGGAAAATACTAGTAAGTATCTATGTATCATTAGAAATTCTCAAGATACTCTGCCAACAGTAAATAAAGTAGAATAATAAATTTTATTGAAGATACATACCCGCATGTCCATATTCTCCGCTTCTTCAAGGGAATATGACATATCATCGAAATTGTACGGGTTCTGGTCTTGGGCTTGACGGAGACGGTCTTGTACAGAAAATCGTTGGGGTCTGTACGGTGCTGGGTCTGGCACAAATGCTGGGGCTTGGCGGTTGTAGTTAGGTGGATACCATTCCTTCGCCTCCGCCGACAAATTTGATTTAGGTGGCTCAACTGATAACAGACAATGTGGACTCAATTATCATCTATGTTTACGATCCCAATTTGATAAACGACGTGATACAATAGATTTGCTAAAATAAGCACGATGACCCTAAAAATATAAATTATCGGCACGAATTGGTTGACTTGCCTGTCAAACTGGATGACGACGTCACGTCATTAGAAATGAAAATCCTTACTTTCACCCGAAGTATTGTAATTATGCAGAACGCAGTTTAGCTAGCCAAGTATAACGACGTGAAATAGAACCGAATTGAAATACGATAAAGTTAATAGATTAGTGTTTAACTAGTTACCTCTTCCATCTTCGGATGCGATTCTCGGCCGGCGTAGCTCCCTTGGTTGATTTTCAGGCTGCTGCCATCCGCGACCTCGGCCTCTCCCTCCGATATCTCCGTTGTTCATTTCATACAGTTCTTGTCAAAGCTTTGGATAAGACAACTTCGAAGAAATTCCATATACCGCAAACTATCTCCTTTGTGTTCTAAATAGAACGCTCTATAAATCCGACACGTAAACAAAGAAAAATATCTGCGTTCGGGGCACTTCCTCCATGTTATTTGTTAGAATGAGACAAAAAATTAGGGTTACCATTTTTTTACAACAAAATCTACTAGACTAAAAAAGCCTGAATGCTGAGTATTTCTGTAATAAATATTAAAGAATTGTATATGGATGTTTCGTCATTTGCAGCGATGCAGCTGCTGCTAAAACTTTATTTTATTAATCCAACGCAACTACTACAAGTATTAAGTTAGTAGGTATATATTTTGTTCAAGGGCCAGGCCAGCCAAGAAGCACAAATTTTTTACGACATTTTTTTGCTGCTGTGCTCTTTTTTGAAGAACAATCACAGTTATGTATATTAAGGAATAGGTGCGTGTTTGTTCCATGAAAATTAATATTTATTCACCAATCTACGTGCATGCCGATCGGATCGCCTTTTTTGTTTATTTTATATTATTTTTCCAAAAAATATTAACACCCATTTTATTCCTTGAGGGATTTAATCATGTCCACCGTGTTGGACTTCAAAATAAATGTCATTTTCGCAATCAACATCACATAAAACCTCAATAACGATATCCTTATCGATTTTTAGTTTTTTTTTTGGAATTGCAGCTCTTAAGGGGTTAATGGGTTACCCCTTAAGGGTTGAAATTCCAAAAATACCAATATACGTTGCGTTAGTTTCCAACCTTAACTTTTACTTCGGAAAAAAAAGAATTTTATACATTAATTTCTTCTTCTTTTCATCCCTTTGGGCTTCGGGGGTGGAATTATCAAAAACGCTGAGACACACATACAGCTTGACCATAAAGAGTAGACAAAAAATGTGGGCGCCACTTTCTATGCAAACCACTGACCTGAATTTTTTTTTTGTAGTTATGCAAACACGTCGAAATCACGAATAACTTGGCAGCACTGACTATATTTTGTACTGAAAAACTTTGGTTCCATTTTATTTGATTTCTAGGTACTCTTTCTGGCGAAGCTGTATAGGTACATAAGTAATTTTTTAATCGTCAGCATAAACTCAAAATTTGAAGATTCTAGCTTTGAAACTGAGGGACTTACATAAAAACTTTTCTCCCCTATTTCAACCCCTCAAGCCTTATTTTTGCGATAACAGGTAGCCTAATGTCCTTTTCCAAGCTTTACTCATCTCTGTGCCGGATTTCATCAAAATCGGTTCAGTAGTTTAGGCGTGAAAGCGTAATAGACAGACAGATATAGTTACTTACAGTAAAAGCGGTTTTTGAGGCGTAAACGGTAAGTAAATCATTTTTATTTACATATTTTTTTATTAATGTAATTAATGAAACTAATCACTAATCTAATCTGTGGTTTCATCCGGGCGGGCGGGTAGCTCGACGCGGGAGCATGTATATGCCAGACCCGCGAAATTCAAAAATACCTGTTTTAGCTTAGCTACACGGTTGCCCACCTGTCTAGACCGTAAAATGTATGTCAAATGCAGCAAATGCCTGTTAGATTGTAACCCTAAGTACAATTGTCTTTCGCTCGCGCCACCAGAATTAATCAAACCCGTAGACTAGGTCAAATCCAGAGGGGTGGCAGACCCAAGTGTAACCCAGAATAAATATAATTTGAGTAGACAGATTTTTTAGTCCATGCATTGAATTAAACTTCATTAAGTAATAAAAATTGGTTTACATCTGTTCTATTTATTAGAGCCTCTATTTACAAAAAATTACAACACAGTAAAATATACTAATTACAAAAAATATGTACATACCTTTACCAACTATGGTAATAACAATCATTGATCAGACCTATATTTTTTAATAAATCATTTTTTAAGATAAATAGAAGCTAAATCTTAATGAATTTTACCATCAGCTTGAAACTGACAGAAATCACAGTTACATTAATGCTTTAGTGAGAATCAATGTGACAACTATGTTACTTGAAACGACAATGTTAATGCGATTTCTGTCAGTTTCAATTGGAAGTTGATTGCAACAGAGTTACATAATCAGGAGGTTGATTGCTATTTTAATTAATATTTTAAGTAGAGTGCTACTATATCATACAGGCATTCTGTACTCACATTCACAATGAAATCTCTAACATTTTCGATAAAAACTCATGGTAAGACACCTGTCCCTTGATTATGTAACTCTGTTGCTTACAATTGTTGCTTGAAATCAATTAAAATAATTTAATATTAATCCAATTTGACAGTTTCAGATGCTAACAGAGTAAGGCTTTGCTAATAAACGAAACTGTCACATTGAATTCAAATGAGTACAATACTGTTAAAGTTGTGGCATAAATAATAATATGATTGCAGATAGTAAGTATTATTATCATTATGTGCATTATTATGGGTCGAATTAATTTCAAACTTCTCTAGAATCCATTAATGAAGTAAGTCATCTAAATTGAAGATTATATACTAAATGATTCTCCACAACCACATGTTCCTTTTATATTTGGGTTATTGAATACAAATTCTGCTGATAATTTATTCTCCACAAAATCCATTTCTGTCCCTGAAAAATATAATAATAATTAAGAATAAAAGATCTAAAACCTAGTGATATAAGATTAATATTGTTATATATGTATTGTATGAATCTTATATAACTTACCTAATAATGTTAGTTGTGCTTTTTTGTCAATTATTATTGTAACACCATCTTGCTTAACTTCTTCATCTAATTTGTCTTTACCTTTAGCGTAATCTAACGTATATGATAAACCATTACAACCTCTTTGTCGAACACCAACTTTAAGACCTATGAAACCTTTCGCTTCCTCTTTCGCCATAATCTCTTTAATTTTGTTTACAGCTGAAGATGTTAGGACAAGTGCCGCTCTCGAAGGCAACACTCTCTTCTTAACAGCTCTTACAGTTGCACTTGCGACTGTTTTGGTGGCCATCTAATAACAAGAAATAAATCATTACTCGAAAGTTTTCTTGACGCGCTTGTGGTGAGCGTTGTGCCAAAAATATGTGAACTGCGTATTGTTGCATTTGTTGCCTTGAATGAACAACATGGTAAAAATTTAGATATTATTGTTCATTGGAATTTTATTGACAAAATTACACACCCCTTGTTGGTTTTGCTGAATTTGTTCAAAAACATAAAAGTTATTTAGTAATTTTAGTCCTTTTTCAATTTTTTTTGACAACATGGTGACTGACGTGACTGATTATTTTTTGACGTTAACACTGACAGTGTGTGTTGTTCGTGTGTCAAAATCATATGGTCGATACAGATAATACAATGGTAACAGTGACAAATTACTAGCAAAATATAAATGAAATTCAACTCTCTAAAGCAGAAAGGATTTAGTACCGTAAACTGGGGTGATTAGCAACTTGCGTGGTGAATAACAATTCAGCAACAGGTATTACATAGGTATATAAAAAAAATAAAAAATTCAAAATTAACCGCTTGGGCCTGTTTATAGACAGTTTTCTATAAAACTAATAAAGTCATTTTGATTTAATATTTTTTTCTATCAAAATTGTCCACGCATTCACCATGCAAGTTGCTAAACACCTCAGTTTAACGGTACCTACCGTAAACTGGGGTCAGGGTGAATAACAACAATATTTTGGATTCAAAGTTTTTTTCGTAGGTACTTTCATTAGTTTCCTTATTCAGAGATTTTTTCGAGTGCATTAGTTGTCGTGAATAACCCCATCAGTCGTTGTGAATCTCCCTTATATTTTAAATTATGTACAGACACATCTTAAAATTATGTATACGGTATTGAACTTTTTCACTTTGTTGTAGTTGTCATTGATTTCTGTTAAAAAAAATAATAGCTTTTAGAGTGACAGAGATCTTAACTAAATACATATTTATAGACGTGACTGTACCTATGACTAAAAAATTAATGAAGATAACGTTTCCGTTTTTTGCTGATTTATTCATAAAAAGAAACAAACTACGAAAATTAAACTTAAAGAAGAAAAACGAAATTTTGAGCGAATTGAATGAAATTGAATTGAACAAATAAAAAAAATGAAACTGAATTGAAATGACAGATGACATGACACCACTTATTAGTCTGTGATGACACGTCTTCTTCAATCGCACTAGTGTGTCGTGTACGTTTAATGATTTTATTCAATGAATTTGAAATAGAAAATTATTAACAATGGGTGGACAAAAATTCGAATATGATGAAAGTGGATCCACATTCTTTTATTTTGTTCTCTCTTTCCTCGCTCTAATATTAGTGCCGGCGACTTTTTATTATTGGCCAAGGAAACGAAAAGAAGGTAAGTTTTCGCAGTTTTTATCGTGTTCAGAGCTTTTTTTATTCATAAAACGACTCAGTTTTATTGAAATTTTTAATATGATCCCAAAAATGTTGTACCGTTATGTCAAAAAGTATGGAATACAGCATTGCCCACAACACTCACCGACAGCGCATTTCTCTGAAAGGCTCTAAAATTGAATTTTAAATATAATAATATTTTTGTTAATGTAATGTATAATGGTGTTGCTTGTATATTTATAAAAAAACTGTTTTAAGATCCGGCCAAACGAGCAGAATTATGTCAGTGTCCAAGTTGTGTAAAAAAACAATTAATCATAGAACAATCACAACCATACAAAGGCGTGAAGAATTTCTTTATCAAGCTAGCAATTATATCTGGATGGGTGTTACTTGGTTTTTTGGCTTACAAAGTTTCTCAATTTGATTATGAAATGTCAAATTTTGATCCATATGAAATATTGGGCCTACCACCTGGCGCCACTCAGGCTGAAATTAAAAGGTCATACCGCAAACAGTCTCTGATTCTTCACCCTGATAAAGAAACTGGAGATGAAAAGGCTTTCATGAGGCTCACAAAAGCTTATCAGGTATGATATATTATTATGGTTCTTGGCTTTTCTCCTTGTACAGCAGGAAACGTTTTGGCATGTACAGTCCTGGCCAACTATTTAGAGATAATAGTTCTGTATGAGTAAATATTTTCTTAAATCTGTATTATGAGTATATCTGTAGAGCTTTGATGCTTATCTTGGTATTTAAATAAAATCACTAATAATGAGACTAAGTTGGAGTGAGTGTACCACCTATTATTTATTCTGTGGTACCACTCAATATAATCTTAATTTTTATTGAAGCATCAATTTATGCAAAAATAGTTAATTTTGGACATATTTTAAATGACTTAAAAACAAATTACAGGCTCTCACAGATGATGAAGCAAGAAGGAATTGGGAGAAATATGGCAATCCCGATGGTCCAGGAGCCATGAGTTTTGGTATCGCTCTGCCAAGCTGGATTGTGGAAAAGGAGAACAGTGTGTGGGTACTTGGACTATATGCCCTTGTATTTATGGTTGCCTTACCTACTGCAGTAAGTAGAAAATATTTCATGCTTGTTGTGCCTAACACAGCAGGGACAACAGAATGTAATACTAACTAGGATATAATAAATAATATATTTGTTTCTAAAAAACTATTTTGAAAAATGGTATATTATTTTGTACCCTCAGCCTTTCAACACTTAAATTCACAATTGTAATCAATTGGTAATTTAATTGATGAAACATGAATTTTGTTAAGCTTTTGTTTGGTTATTATCATGAATATGTGGCATATTGGTGTGATTTTATTTTATTTGTTTTTAGGTTGGTACATGGTGGTACAGAAGTATTCGTTATTCTGGAGAGCAAGTTTTACTGGACACAACACAAATGTACTTTTATTTTTGTCACAAAACACCATCTATGCCCTTAAAGAGGGCTCTTATGATTCTTGCTGCGTCATGTGAGTTTGACAAAAGGCACAATTCTGAGATTGTTGAAAGAATTACTGATAATGAGGAGGTGCCCATGGTAAGTTTAATTTATTCAATTCCAATCTCTATACCTGCTCCCCTAGCATGACTACCAAAATAGGATAAAATATATATTGTGTGATGTAGCGTTTTATCTACACTCAACTGTAAAATCCATTGCCTTTTGACAGTTCAATGTGATAAATCTCTATATCAATCGTGTTTCGGTGGTCATGCATGCTAGGAGGGCTGATTATTTTTATGATATCCTAAATCAAAATAATTTTGATGCTAATTAATTTATTTTAACTCTTGAATAGTTGATCCTGAATATAAAAATAATAATTGAAAAACAAATCGCCTTTATTGAAATATAAGCCACAAATTATCAGATTAGTTCATTAATCTAAATAATGTTTCATTCAGTGGGTCTGAAACAGAATAAAACAAGTATTGTCACTGGGTTCAGTTGACAGCACTTCAGTTACCCAAAGCTGACCAATTATTATCTTAAATTGCTTTTAAACCTTAACATGGTTTAAGTTAAGTTCCAAATTCGTATTTAAAATTATAATTGGGTTTGCTATATGAACCAAGACGTGCTGGACCTTGCAATGCATAACAAGGGCATAACTTCTTTCTTTGACATTCATATGAAGTCCGGCAGATTCAGGGTGGAACCGTGTTTTCGGTTCCGCATAAGATTTTTTTATTTACATGTATATAGGTTTCATAGAATCTTAAAATTAGAAGTTTCTTTAATGACGCGGAAACATGCTTCGCCTTCATCCATCTGCTGGACTAATGTTCTTGTTACACTATAAATTATTTTGAATTTTGACTTATACTCCAGCCAACTTACAGAAACAATGTTTGTAAACAAACCGCCCATACTTAACCTCAAAAATATTTTTTATTAAATGTTTTACAAATATTAATAGGTTAGGTGTAGGTATCATTGATAGCTTACTTATTTGTCCAATTCACTGAAACTTAATGTATCTGTGGAATATGGACGAAAATGCACTAAGTTTTGTTTATAAGCGTTCTTTCCGTAAGTTGGCGTAGTAAAGTGCCTTTCTTTTCACGCCTGGCCACATAGTAGATATAAGTACTAGGTACAGAAAGGACACTCCCCGCCCCGCCCTAGAAACAATTTCCTCATCCCTCCCCGCGAGTTCATGTGCCGAATCGTGTGCTCGTTTAGTCGTGTTTGTCAACTTTATTTTGATATTCAAAGCAATGCGTCGTAACTTTATTTACCAAAAAGTTCGAATTATGAATTGAACGTCGCTCATACAGTTTAAACTATACCATAACTAATTATAGAAGGAGTGTCCGAGGTGTGGCCTGGCCTAACCTATCACTGCTTATTACAGCTACTCCGCGAGCTTCCCAACTTAGGCGAGAAGAATAAAGAGCAGCCCCTCTGCCGTCCGTACAGCATCAAGGCTCGCGCGCTCCTGCACGCGCACCTCGCGCGCATGCGCCTGCCGCCCGACACGCTCGAGTGCGACCGCCGGTACATAGTGTCCAGGTGCCCCGACCTCATTGTGGAGATGGTCAATTGCGTTAATCAGCTGATCGCTCTCGCTTACGCCAGAAGAAGTAAGTACTTGCATTTTATACAAAATTAGAGTAAAAAAACTAATATACTTGAATTGGAGCCAACATGGGAAGCTTAAGTATGTACTTAAATACCCAATACTTTTGTCTCTAATTGTCATAACCAAAAGCAACAATAATTTAAAATTGACAGACAGAAAATAAAGCAATGTTGAAAATGTATGAAAGGATACTGATATTATTAATAAAAAAAAAGTAAAATATATTTTAAAGTGCTAGGTCACTTGACCTAGCACTTTAAAATATATTTCATAAGCAAAAAAGGATACGAAGTGTGAATTCAAAAATTAATAAAGCTTTCTTTCTGTACGTATAATTATTAGTTTCATTTTATAGTTTGTAAAATTAATATATTTTTTTCTCACAGTACCTCGTCTGCCCACTATTGAAACAATCGAAAACTGCATGAAGTTATCTCCAATGATAGTACAAGGTTTATGGGAGTACAAATCCCCTCTCCTCCAACTGCCATACATCACGGAAGACCACCTAAAATACTTCACAAATCGCAAGAAGCACATCAAGTCATTACTTCAACTCGCTCAGTTGCCTGGTGAAGAAAGGAGACAAATCTTGAAATTCTTGAATGATAAACAATATGACGACCTCTTGAAAGTACTTGGGAACATGCCTTATATTCATTTCCAAGTTAATACGGAAGGTAAAATATAACATTTCTTACATAATGCAAACAAACATTACTGAATTAAAATTGTTTGCATGGGATGTATCACTGCCTTTTTCTCCCGCTAGGTGGTGCAGTAGCGATGGTACCCAATTGAACTGTCACTTTCATAAGAAAGTTGACATATTTTTGTCATTTTCATAAAACACTGTGATATTGCCTTAGTTGCGCAGTTGATAAAGCATCAGCGACTTTTAATTGCAAAAATCGAGGTGTCCATAATTTTCCGATAGACAAGAAAACATGTGTTTTGCGGTCTCTCGTGAAAACTCTCGCGTTGTTATGTACAGTCAGTTCCAATATGACCGGAGCATTCAAACCTACCAAAATACCTAATCGTTTGACAAAAATCAACCTAATCTCATAACATTAAGGTGCACTTTTGTTTGTTGTCCTAGAACAAACTAATGTGCACCTAAAAATGTTACAAATTGAGTTGTTAATAAAACTTGTTGTTATTTTTTTAATATAAAAAATTGCCGCGTGTCTGTGAAAAAAAACGTGTTTTTTTTGGTAGGTTTGAATGCTCAGATCATTTTGGCGCTGACTGTACCCACATCTTACCTGAGTTTAGAAAGAGATTTAATTCTAGTTTCTTTTTTATGACATAAGCTATTAATTTTTTTGTTTTGTGAAGTTTATATTATACAGTAAATTTCTTTGCAGTTGTTGATGATGAGAATTCTACAGTGGTGACTGCAGGTGCCATAGTTACTGTAACCGTGTTTCTGCGACGGACTAATATGAAAGAGCTTTTTGGTGACACCACTATTAAAGAAAAGGTTATCAAGTAAGTGTGAAATTACTGTGAGTATAAGTATTTTTCACATAAAAATTCAGAACATAGAATGCTGAATCCAGTATATTTATAACTTTTTCAGAGATGAAGATGACGGTTCCATTGAAAACGGAGAGAAAGGTGACAATCATAAAAAAGGGGAGAATGATAAAAAAGGAGAGAACGATAAAAAGGAGACCTTCAAAAGGCCAGTGTGGATGAAACAGAATAAAAAGCCTCAGTCTAAAAAGGCCAAGAAACCCGCGGCGAAGCAACCGGCCAAACCCGCGCCGGGACAAACGCCTGCTAATGATGTTAAGGACGCGAATGCTAAGGAAGGAAAGGAGGTTAAGGAAACAAAGGAACCTAAGAAGGCAAAGGAACCAAAGAAAAAGGAGGATGATGGTACAAATTTATTGTCTTTTTGGAGTTTTTAGTATAACAAATCTTTTCTAATTTAAGTGGAATTTGTAGGAACAAACCACAAAAATTACTACTTCTACTTTCAATAAAACAGCTGAATAATGTTTTTGGATAGCTGAAGATCGGAAACCCAAAGGCCCAGCGCACACCGCTGGAAGCGCGGCGGAGCGCAATTGAAGACAACCATTTAATATAAACCTTAAAGACCTTGTCAATAATTGTACACCAAGAATAAATCCGCACGTGGCGCTCGGAGCGCCCTCGAGGTACTACAAGAGCATGCGCTGCTCTGCGCTCCGCCGCAATACTCTTTTTGCGCGTTTCGATTAACACTAAACGACATGGGCGCGCGCGCTCGGAGTAGTTGCGCGCGGCCGCTCGTCTCTCCGCTCGAGGACTCGAGGGCTCTTGGCGCCGCTCGGGGTCGCCTGAATCCGCGCGCGCGGCTCAAGCAAATGCGCTCCGCTGCGCTTCCAATGATGTGCGCTGGGCCAAAGTAAAGAAATGTATTGTTTTCTTTTTTTTTTTTAATTTTGTTAAAAATATATAAGAAAGCAATACATTCCGTTGTTGACTTTTAACTTGTGTACCTGGCATTTAAATATTAAATAAAAAAAATCTACTATTGCATAACTAAAATGTATCAAATTGTTTTGTTCAACAAGATGATGACTCAGATGACGGTAGTTCAGACGAGTCGGCGTCCCACGCGTCCGGGTCCGAAGACGGGTCCCGGGATAAGTCGTCCGCGGCCGACGACGACGACGACGACCAGTGGGACAAGTTCCAGAAACGCCTCCAGAAGAGGGAACGACTCGAAGGAAGATCTAAGAGTTCACATCCTGTGCATTGTCCGAACTACCCACAGGTAAATGATGATTTCATGTGCATTCGATGAAGTTCAGTTTTGCATAACTTGCCCTACTGTTAATCATACAAGGTTGTGATTCTGAATAAAAAAAGTCAAGTTATCACGTAACTTTTTTATTATGACTATTTGTCATTCGGTTTTTCGCTTGTTTCGCGCAGGAAAAGCAAGAGTACTGGTGGTGCTACATCTGCGACCGCAAGTCGCACACGCTTTTAACGGCGCCGGCGCACGTCACCAACCTAGTGGACACGCACGAGCTGCAGCTGCGGTTCACGGCGCCGCGCTGGCCCGGCGTGTACACGCTCGCCTGCTGCCTGCGCTCAGGTGACGCCCCACACTGTCCAGGGACACTCCTGGGCCCGCTAGTGACACGCACGAGCTGCAGCTGCGGTTCACGGCGCCGCGCTGGCCCGGCGTGTACACGCTCGCCTGCTGCCTGCGCTCAGGTGACGCCCCACACTGTCCAGGGACACTCCTGGGCCCGCTAGTGACACGCACGAGCTGCAGCTGCGGTTCACGGCGCCGCGCTGGCCCGGCGTGTACACGCTCGCCTGCTGCCTGCGCTCAGGTGACGCCCCACACTGTCCAGGGACACTCCTGGGCCCGCTAGTGACACGCACGAGCTGCAGCTGCGGTTCACGGCGCCGCGCTGGCCCGGCGTGTACACGCTCGCCTGCTGCCTGCGCTCAGGTGACGCCCCACACTGTCCAGGGACACTCCTGGGCCCGCTAGTGACACGCACGAGCTGCAGCTGCGGTTCACGGCGCCGCGCTGGCCCGGCGTGTACACGCTCGCCTGCTGCCTGCGCTCAGGTGACGCCCCACACTGTCCAGGGACACTCCTGGGCCCGCTAGTGACACGCACGAGCTGCAGCTGCGGTTCACGGCGCCGCGCTGGCCCGGCGTGTACACGCTCGCCTGCTGCCTGCGCTCAGGTGACGCCCCACACTGTCCAGGGACACTCCTGGGCCCGCTAGTGACACGCACGAGCTGCAGCTGCGGTTCACGGCGCCGCGCTGGCCCGGCGTGTACACGCTCGCCTGCTGCCTGCGCTCAGGTGACGCCCCACACTGTCCAGGGACACTCCTGGGCCCGCTAGTGACACGCACGAGCTGCAGCTGCGGTTCACGGCGCCGCGCTGGCCCGGCGTGTACACGCTCGCCTGCTGCCTGCGCTCAGGTGACGCCCCACACTGTCCAGGGACACTCCTGGGCCCGCTAGTGACACGCACGAGCTGCAGCTGCGGTTCACGGCGCCGCGCTGGCCCGGCGTGTACACGCTCGCCTGCTGCCTGCGCTCAGGTGACGCCCCACACTGTCCAGGGACACTCCTGGGCCCGCTAGTGACACGCACGAGCTGCAGCTGCGGTTCACGGCGCCGCGCTGGCCCGGCGTGTACACGCTCGCCTGCTGCCTGCGCTCAGGTGACGCCCCACACTGTCCAGGGACACTCCTGGGCCCGCTAGTGACACGCACGAGCTGCAGCTGCGGTTCACGGCGCCGCGCTGGCCCGGCGTGTACACGCTCGCCTGCTGCCTGCGCTCAGGTGACGCCCCACACTGTCCAGGGACACTCCTGGGCCCGCTAGTGACACGCACTAGCTGCAGCTGCGGTTCACGGCGCCGCGCTGGCCCGGCGTGTACACGCTCGCCTGCTGCCTGCGCTCAGGTGACGCCCCACACTGTCCAGGGACACTCCTGGGCCCGCTAGTGACACGCACGAGCTGCAGCTGCGGTTCACGGCGCCGCGCTGGCCCGGCGTGTACACGCTCGCCTGCTGCCTGCGCTCAGGTGACGCCCCACACTGTCCAGGGACACTCCTGGGCCCGCTAGTGACACGCACGAGCTGCAGCTGCGGTTCACGGCGCCGCGCTGGCCCGGCGTGTACACGCTCGCCTGCTGCCTGCGCTCAGGTGACGCCCCACACTGTCCAGGGACACTCCTGGGCCCGCTAGTGACACGCACGAGCTGCAGCTGCGGTTCACGGCGCCGCGCTGGCCCGGCGTGTACACGCTCGCCTGCTGCCTGCGCTCAGGTGACGCCCCACACTGTCCAGGGACACTCCTGGGCCCGCTAGTGACACGCACGAGCTGCAGCTGCGGTTCACGGCGCCGCGCTGGCCCGGCGTGTACACGCTCGCCTGCTGCCTGCGCTCAGGTGACGCCCCACACTGTCCAGGGACACTCCTGGGCCCGCTAGTGACACGCACGAGCTGCAGCTGCGGTTCACGGCGCCGCGCTGGCCCGGCGTGTACACGCTCGCCTGCTGCCTGCGCTCAGGTGACGCCCCACACTGTCCAGGGACACTCCTGGGCCCGCTAGTGACACGCACGAGCTGCAGCTGCGGTTCACGGCGCCGCGCTGGCCCGGCGTGTACACGCTCGCCTGCTGCCTGCGCTCAGGTGACGCCCCACACTGTCCAGGGACACTCCTGGGCCCGCTAGTGACACGCACGAGCTGCAGCTGCGGTTCACGGCGCCGCGCTGGCCCGGCGTGTACACGCTCGCCTGCTGCCTGCGCTCAGGTGACGCCCCACACTGTCCAGGGACACTCCTGGGCCCGCTAGTGACACGCACGAGCTGCAGCTGCGGTTCACGGCGCCGCGCTGGCCCGGCGTGTACACGCTCGCCTGCTGCCTGCGCTCAGGTGACGCCCCACACTGTCCAGGGACACTCCTGGGCCCGCTAGTGACACGCACGAGCTGCAGCTGCGGTTCACGGCGCCGCGCTGGCCCGGCGTGTACACGCTCGCCTGCTGCCTGCGCTCAGGTGACGCCCCACACTGTCCAGGGACACTCCTGGGCCCGCTAGTGACACGCACGAGCTGCAGCTGCGGTTCACGGCGCCGCGCTGGCCCGGCGTGTACACGCTCGCCTGCTGCCTGCGCTCAGGTGACGCCCCACACTGTCCAGGGACACTCCTGGGCCCGCTAGTGACACGCACGAGCTGCAGCTGCGGTTCACGGCGCCGCGCTGGCCCGGCGTGTACACGCTCGCCTGCTGCCTGCGCTCAGGTGACGCCCCACACTGTCCAGGGACACTCCTGGGCCCGCTAGTGACACGCACGAGCTGCAGCTGCGGTTCACGGCGCCGCGCTGGCCCGGCGTGTACACGCTCGCCTGCTGCCTGCGCTCAGGTGACGCCCCACACTGTCCAGGGACACTCCTGGGCCCGCTAGTGACACGCACGAGCTGCAGCTGCGGTTCACGGCGCCGCGCTGGCCCGGCGTGTACACGCTCGCCTGCTGCCTGCGCTCAGGTGACGCCCCACACTGTCCAGGGACACTCCTGGGCCCGCTAGCCTTTTATGGTATTTTGTAAAGATTCAATTTTTCATCAGTAACATAACATCATTTCGATTTCTATTCTAACCTATCTTTATTAGTGTAAATGTACCTGATATTTAGTGGCCTTGTTAATAAAATTGAAGATTAAGATTAAAGATTATATTTTTTCTCTCTGTGCAGATTCATACATCGGCATGGACCAGCAACAAGACATGAAGCTGGACGTGAAAGAAGCGGCCGCCGTGCCCGCCGAGCACCCGCAGTGGGACCTCAGCGACTCCGACACAGACAACAACGACCAGGTTACTATTAGAAAAGTTTATTTTATACACATATACATAACATAAGGTAGTAGTTGTCCGCCATAAAGATAGATCAATGATCTTATTCTAAGGCATGGATTCCCAACTAGTGGAGCGGCTTCAGATAAACTGTAAAAAGAGATGAACTATGTAAAGAAATTAAAAGTGGTTACGTCGCGCAAGATGCCAATGCGTCGCGGTAAGTGTGGCAACCACTGCGCGCTATCTCGTTGTCGGCCTCTCAGCTCGTGGTCGCGACCGCGCAATGCAGCGTTCCGCGTGCGAAGTATCGTTGAGGGACGCTCCTGTGGCAGCGCGGGCGGGGGGCGTGAGTGCCCCCCACGATTGACCGATTGCGACCGCTGACAGTAACCACTATTAGTTTCTTTACACTATGACTTAGGTAAAATGGTGGTAGGTGATAGATAGTAGGTAGCCAGGCAGGTTTGAAGTAAGCCCTACTATCAACCAAACCGAGTACAAATGTCCCTCTCTCCCGGAAACCCTACGTCTTGAATTTAGAATTTGACTTTTTATTGAATCGAATTTTATTTTTAATTAAACCATGTTTGTTCAGGAACAGTTGACTACACAAACGCGTTTTTAAAAGCTAGCTTAAAATATTCTTCATCGCGTTCCATATCAGTTGAAATTGTTATTGTATTGTAAAGTCTACTGAGGGTACTAATACTGACTGAGGAGCGCGGTGGCGCAGTGGTTTAGCGCCTGGCCCTGCGATGCGGAGGTTAAGTAACTTTCGCAAGGGTCGGTCATGGGTGACCAAAAATTTATTATCTCGAGTTCCTCCGTGCTTCGGAAGGCACGTTAAGCTGTTGGTCCCGGCTGCATTTGCATTCGTTAACACCCACCAATCCGCGTTGGGCCCGCATGGTACCCACCATGGCCCATCCTTCTTATCCACCCAATACTTTGGCTACAAGCAACTACCTAAACTTGTATACGTCACATGACGTATACGTAAACAAGTCAAATCATTGAAAATACGTCACATCTAACGAGCACTACATTATTAGACTACTCGGCCTCGACATTGTTACATAATTTTGTAAAATATTTGCGCTTTATCGCGACACCGCGAGAAAATGGGGACACTTATTTACGTCGTTCGCAACAATCATTCAATAAGCATTTTAGTTACCAAGTAAATGTAGTTATTTTCGGTATTTAAATTAAATAGGTAGATAGTTATGCCTAGTAATCTTTTTTCCTTTGTTTATTACTGACTCGTTGAATCAACACTTTAAAACGAACCAGACAGCATGTGTGTATGTATTTGTGGGAAGACTTAGTGACAGTGACATTGCTAAGCGGACAACTAATGCGCCAGTGTCACTCAAACCCAATACCTATTTCCTACTTGTGAACCTAACATGATTCGCGAAATAACAAAAATTGGAAATTCTGTGAAAACATTATTCTTCTAATAACATGGAAGTTCTTGCTCAATAATCCATAATTATAATTATGCAAAGTAAATATTAAATGAGTCGTCCAATAGTAAATCTCGCGAATTGTTGTGCACAAGTCTCTTTTAACCCTCAAACAATACTCGCGGCGGTTACTTACTGTTTAGATTTAATACCAGATCATAGACATTAAGGACCTGTTTCACAATCAAAAAGTATGTTCCGAGTACTTGACAGATGATTTCACATATTTTTAATCCCTGAGGAAAAAAGAGGGGGTTTTAAGTTTGACGTGTGTGTGTGTGTATGTGTATATGTATCTGTATCTGTCTGAGGCAACGTAGCTCCCAAACTAATGAACCGATTTTGAAGTGTTTTTTTATTTAAAAGCTGGCGTGATCGAGATGGTTATTAGCTGTAATTTATGAAAATTGTAAGCTTATTTTCCACTTGATGAGCTGATAATTTTCAAACGGCTGAACAGATAAATTTGAGATGTATTGTTACGCCGCCGCCAAGACATGGAGCTAATGCTACATCATCAGGTAGATTGCGGGATACTCAATTTCTCAGCAACTTAAAGCAGATACAGCGTTATTGGGCTCTTTAAAATGGTCTCAATGAGTGTAAGATATGATCGAGAATGTAAGGTAATGATCGAAGTTCTATGGTAGAAAATGTATTTTATGTACACCTTTAAGAGTTCGAGGATTTATAGCAAGATTTTATATGGAAATGTTGTACATATTTCACCCCGAAAAGTATTTACGTGAATGATGGAATAGTGTTGATCGTAGCGGGTCTACTTAATTAAAAAAGGACGAACTAAAAGTTAAATTAAAAATACAAATGACACTCGACAAAAAGACTAAGAAGTTAATTGGCTCTACTATATACTTACTTTAATATTTGTAAGTGCCTAGTAATATTTTAATCTGGGTCGTTATGTCGGGGTACCGCAAAAATACCCAGATTTAGCAGCGCCCAGCGACAATAACTTCTTTACATAGCGGTCCCCCGACGCGATGACCCAGATTAAAATATTAATAGGTACTTACTAGTATTAAAGTAAGTATACAAGGTGTTACAAAAATACACCTAATGCCGAATATGGTATATAGGGACCATCAAACTGAACAACTTTTACTATGGGACCAACTCTGAAATCGCGAAAAAAAATCAGCTGTTTCATACAAAACTTAAAATAGAAAATATCAAAATGTATGAAACAGCTGATTTTTTTTTCGCGATTTCAGAGTTGGCCCCATAGTAAAAGTTGTTCAGTTTGATGGTCCCTATATGCCACATTCAGCATTAGGGGTATTTTTGTAACACCTTGTATACAGGGTGTTTGGTAATTGCCTTATAAAGCCGAATATGGTCGATTACTTAAAGATCCGTACAGACTATATAACATAACATGTTATACAACATTGTTTTAGATAATGTGGACACTGAATGTTATAAAATATGTTAAAAATATGTACAACAATGTTATATAACTTAGTCAGTGGATAGCAATGAAGAACAAGAAACGACAATGGTTATATAACATTGTTATTCTAATGTGTACAGTATTGTTTTATGCTGCAATGTTGATTAACAAGGTTAGATAATGTGGACGTATTATAAAACACAGGTTACATAACATGTTACATAGTCTGTACGCACCTTAATACATGTAAACTAGACTGCGTCACCCCACCACTATGTGGGGTCCCATTGGTCTTATTTCATGCTAAGACGCCACACTTACTTATTATACATTAGCGCTTAAGAAGTCTTATAGTAAAGGTGATTTTTATTGGCATATATTTTGTCCACAGGGAGGCAACGAAAGTGAATTTACAACAGATGACGAAGTGGAGGAAGAGTAGTAGAAAATTACCTAAGTTATTTTTATAGAGTTTATTACGGTGCGATGATAAATCATTTGTTGTATGGTCAGAGAGTGAATGAATATAATGTTTTATATTCCAAGTTTTGTGTTTTTATTCAAATGTCATTAATTGTCCAATTTTCAGTATTTTACAGACACATGGAACAGCTGTTAGCTACACTGACTGCAAAGGTCAAGGTTGGGGTTTTGAATGCTGCAACATCCAGGCCAAATGTTAGTAATGCTCATTATCATTTTTCCCTAGTGGTTGCAAGAAATAGTCAAACCTGAATTTTGAACTTGATAGCTGACGTGTTAAAGTTCAATTACAGATTTAGTACTTTTGAATAATATTATGTGCTTCTGTGTGGTTGTTTGATATTGCTAGTAATAGCTTGGTTTACTTTGTGATTAAAATTATTTAGTTTTGTAATAGGAATACAAACCCGGACATCTAATGAGTTGCCCGGAGGGAAAGCGATTATAATTTATTGATAGGTTCAGACTTCATTAGGAATAGAGTGGAATCTGTTAAGGCTACGTTAATGATAATACCAACAAGTTCATTGCTGCAATTTGACCTTCCAAAATATACTCCACCAAGCATCCTATTCCACCCAATTTTTCTATCCTAGATTACATAGATAGGATATGACTATTTTCACTGACAATTATGTGGCCCTTTTACTATTTGGTTACCACTCTAATATTTCTAATAGCCATCATAGAAACTTGTGGGTTATGATGGAAGGGACTGAGAAATTAAGGATAATAAAATCGCTCACGGCCACGACCACGGCCAAGAAAAAAATAAAGAGAAAATAACCAAAGCCTCAAAGTATTTCCAATCAGGAAACCGAATTTTGCTACCTGCGCAGACTGATATGATAATAATTAACGACACCGATGAAATTTTATCCGTTTAAGTTTGTCTGAGGCATATGTGTAGGTGCTAAGTCAGTGTCGGAGACGGGCGCAGTGTGTCAGTCGGGTCCACACAAAGGGTTGTTGAGGGTATCGTCCTCGGAGGCTGCGCGGGCGGCGCTCGGGCGGGGCGGCGCGCGCGGCGGGAGGGATGCCGATGCCGCGGCGACCGGCGCCCGGCCGCGCGCCGCCACTCGCGCGCTTCAGCTCGCATCAGACTCACGACCGAACGACCGACGCCCGCGCCAGGTGTCGTATTACCGCTCTAAAAATATCCCGCGAGCGCGATCGCCTATTTAGAAACGGTCGCGCGGCGTGTTTTGAACCAGTGATTGACAGTGTCAAGTGAAGAAGCCCCAGATTACGCGAATTATACACCGCAGACGTAAGTATCCCTTCGGTAGGGCCTTCGCGCCCGCTTAGATTATGTTACCGATCCGCGGTTTTAAAATAAACAGCTGTTCTCGGAACCGATAGCGATGTAATGCTAATTTGGGATTACGCTTACAGTTAAAGTTTTAAGAAATTTGAGATGTTCTAATATGAATGAGGCATATTTTATGGCATACTTTGACCGCGATATGTGCACGCAAATTCTTATAAGATTCTTATCGGAAAAACAAACTGCGTAGGTACATATGCTGAAAGCAAAAGTTTGAAAGTAAATAATAATAATAGACTTCAGCAATTTTTCAGCTTAAATGAAAATGAAATTCTTGGCAATGAAATTGGACCTAAAAACAGCTCAGAAACATTACGTGTGATGATAAGTATAGGTACTAATTGAAGAAGTGATTAAGTATTGCCCTAATTTGAGACGACTAATGGTGGACACTTAATCCGTGCCTAATTAAACTAGTGCATGATATGCTGGCTTAGTGTGTTCTGATATCTATCGATACTAAGCGAACCCGTTGGTATTGGAACTTGGTCAAATTGCATAAGAGCCAACCTCCTGGGCTGGGTGTCGGGCGCACCGTGACTCAGTAATGTTGTTTTGTAAAATTTTGCCGTTTGGCATCGAGGACCGCAGAACTAATTGGCAATTATACAGGAGAGCTGACGGCCAGGCATCGTGATGAACCTTGTAGATAGTTACTAGCTTTTCTTCACGGATAATGCCCCCGTCAGTTATATATTACAAAAGAATGGCAGAATATTTAGCGCGACTGACTTTATGCTATTTATTGTCATCTGACGTCTCAAGTTCAAGGTTAATAAAATTCAATATTAACTATGATGAAGTTTTAGATTGGTGGGTAGATGTTCCTATAGAATTAAATTGATATCAAAGACCTAACGGTTTTATTTTCGTTTATTTTAAGATAAATACCATGCGATGATAGTTTAAAAGTGCATTTTAAGTTTTGCGCATTATTATTGGTTACTTCTAATTCTAAAACAATCATTAGTACCTATCTACAAAATAATATAATTTAAAACGTTTAGGATGTTTCCTCCATATTCGCAGTTTATATCACGTTACATAATAGAATGAAACAAAAGCATCTCCCAGTTCCAACTACATTATAAAACCAAGAAAAAAAAAACAAAGCCAGACCGGCCCAAGGACTTATGTCTGCGGTCATAAATATTTATTTAAAACCTACTGACGTTTCCTACAGTCATTTGATAAGTCGATTAAGTTATCAACGGTTTTCCGACCTAACGATGGAATTTAAAAAAACGACTGCTAGTAATATAATATGTAGTAGAAGATTGCATTTCTTGACATTCCATTGAGTTGAGAGCGTAGCAAAATGCGGGCGAATCGCATAGATGGCATCTTGGTGGTAGTGGGTTGAATATGGCCTGCAGTTACGATTGGTGATACCCGGCACACTGGCCACGGGGCGATGAATCGGCCCGCGGACTGATAGTGCGGCCGGTTTTACGAGTCAAGCAACAGAGTGCAACGGCCCAAAAGGGAATCTTAAAACGCTCATACTTGCGAGCCCTTTGATTTTATACATAATACAACTTTTACCGGCGACTTTCTCGTAACTTCTTCAACGGCGAGTTTTACAATGTAGACCGATTGAATTTCTCGTCAACAACGTCAAGTTTACGCTACAGCGAACAAAGGATAAGAGGAATAAGGAAAAACAATATGCAAATTCTGTAAAAGTGGATATGTACTGCTTTTCCATTAATATGACTAGTGTGTACAATAAAGATTCCAAGTGTAATGTAGGTACCGAGTAGGTATAGATTCTTCGTTGATTGTTTGTTTACTTTTATCTTCCTTATTGCGTTGTTACTTGGTAGATAGTTATTCTAAGTTAGTCTACACGGTGTGGTTAGCTAATGAGCTTGCTAATTTATAAAACAGACAACGCTTAACTTTTCTATTTTATGTTGTCTTGTTGTAAAGTAAATATGTCAGGGTGGATGTTATGTAAGTGCCAGGGTGAATGTAGGGTATACTATTCGATTAGCTAATGGATCTTGCAACTAACATAAATAAAATTGTTTTAACGCAAAGACAATTTAAAACAAATTAAATGTAGGTGTCATTTGGTTTCCAATAGTTTTAAATAGAGTTTTCAAACTTTAGGTAAGTTACAAGTAAATAGATTCCATACTAACGTTTGAGGGTAAATATGAAAATTATTTATACTTAATAACTATCTTTTTAAGATCTCATAAGATTATCGGGGTACACATTTGACTATGTTGATTTCAATAAACAGTTTACATAGATGTACAGTACAGTGTATGGCATGAAATCATCGCCTGAAATAAATAATATTATTTTCAGTTCCGTCTGACTGACTTGTTTATTTATCCGTTATTGCCGCTAATCGGATTAAGGAAAAAACACACTATTGTTTTATTCGAATAATAATGCAAATAATATTAATAAACGCCGATGCTTTGCTTTTTCCAATAAAAAGGAAGGAGTTTCTCAAACAAACAGAAAACCTGCTACGTGTTGATTTTTTTGTTTTGGTTAGGTTTTGTTTAAGCAGAGAATATTATAACAATGAAAACCAAAAAATAAACACTACCCTTATAAAATGATGCTTTTCCCAACTTTTTTTCTGGCAGCAAAAGACATCAACGGAGTCGCCCAAAAATGTAGGTATGTTCTTACGATGCGAGCGCGAAGCAATTATATATTTACTGTTATGACTTTCAGCAGTTCTGGTATTTTTGATTTTGTTTCGAATCATATTTTTATTAGTTTCCTTTTGAGTATAAGTATCTGAATTAAAATCGTTTCTTTAAAGGCTAAAGTATTGTTTTACATTTTTTTTTTAATTTTGAGATTTAAGCATTCACAATATTGTTTTTCAGTTAACATTAACATAGTGATTTAATTTTGTCATTTTTTTTTATTTCAGTGAAATTTAGCCTTTAATAGGTAGAAATTTTAATCTTACCTTTTTAAATATTTATTCTAACCCACTTACTAATAAAGATCGTGTAGCAGATGTATAGTTACACAATGGTTACTCTCTGTCAAACTATTTAAGTTTGACATTAAAAAGAAAGGGACAAAACACTGTAACTATACATTTGTTATACAATATTTAGTAGGGGGTAAAACACTAGGTAAACTAGAACTGAACATAAACTAATCTTGTCCTACAATGTTACAACCTCTTGTCTATTTCCAAAATATGGCTATGGTAAATAACAAAATATGAACGCTACGATTTAGTTTTGACCTACATTCTATCATAATATTTAGTAAAAGGTCCATTAGTTTGACTCGTATTATTTCTTGTGTAAGTGACTCATCGAAACGAATAGGTAGTGATTTTCCTTCATTAATTTGCATATATTGCATGCAACCGACAATTTTGCTTATCGATAAAATAAACTCGTTTTATGTTTACAAACGTCATGTGTAGTATAATCTTGAACCGTGAAGCTGACACTTCAAAGCGGTTCTTTGTAAAACTTAAAATTGCCTGTAGAGCTATCCGTTATCCTTTATTTACTTTAGAAAAGATGAGCGTGAATATTACGATACAAAGATGGATTTTAAAAGACTGCAATGCATGGATGTAATATGTAACTATCTTAATTTTATTTTTCCAATTTATTCAATTTATTGTTTTTTTTTATTTGTTGTTATTTTGTTTTAAATGTATTTGGTAACGATATAATTTCTTTGTTAATATCGTTACTTCTGCTTTTTGACATGCTGAGTTTCTTGCGCCAATATCTTCTCAGTTAAAAAAGTCTCGAATGGGTGCTACGAAAATATAGGCAATTCAAAAGCACTATTGCTAAGTTCATTTAAATAAATAATTTTTCAATTTCAATATACTTTAAGTGTATCATTGAGTATTTTATGAAGTTTCATCTTTCTTCTCACAATCATCCATGCAATGTTGAAAAACTATTTCTACATTGCTCAACAGCGAAAGCTAGAGATCGTAAATTGTTAGAATAATAAAGTCGTGTCGTCGCTACCAGTCAATAAAAAATCATTTGAACATGTATAAACATTGTAGTAATTAATAGTATTTTTTGCACTCGCGAGTCCATTTTCACGTTGCCTTTTCCGCTTTCCTTAATTGGCTGAAATATTTCTTATTTTCGTGCCAATGTAGGAACTTATTGGAAATAGTTTGCTCAATGCTCAGCAGTCATTACCTTAAACCAGGGGCCGTACCGGCTAACGCATCGAACTTCGGAAAGTCTGCCGGGCTTCATATTAAAACAGATAAATCGAGCCCCAATCGGGCCAAAATGGCGAACCCCAATTCATGATGTCACACGAACATCGATATCTTCTAAATAACTTCGGCGAATAGTACAATAAGTAACTCCTTACTTCGATTTATCTGTTTTAAGTTCAAGCTCGGCAGACCCGCCGAAGCTCGAAAAGTTAGCCGGTAGGGCCCCTGGTGAAGTAAAAAAGGCCTTATTTATAAAACAAGTAGGTATTTTTGTATTGTTGTCACAAGTACTTTATAAGATCAAAAGCTTACATTAATTAGTGGATAGAAATTTTCCGGAAGTTGGAAATCCGATTGCAAACATATGCTATCGGATTTACAACTTCCGGAAAATGTTAACCTTTGCAATGTTCGACAGTACACAGTCCTGTCCATCCTTGAAATTAGCATTTACGCCTAAACAAATTTAGAGGAACATTATCTGCTTTATTTCTTGGTTTTTCTTGATTACGTTCCTGTGAAGGAGAGGTATGGCCACATGCCAATTAGGTACCGGGATCAATCAAGCACATCCGTTTTGCTCACATATACTATGCATATATACATATAACTAATAATATGTTACATGCTCTTTGTCCCGAACAATCGCGCACTTATACCCAATATTAGTCATGTCGAGAAAAGGTGACGTCACCATTGGACGGCGCACGGGCCACGGCATGTGGATTCTGAGAAAAGTGCACCAAATGGTTAAGGAATAACTAAATATAAAAGTAAACGTAAGAATGTGAGGCGTTTCATGAGCTAAGCGATATTTTCAATGAGTTTTACTCGCAGAGGCTTATCTATAAATTTTCAAAGGCTATAAATTTTCTTTTTTATAAATTCCACGAAATGAATTCTACCAAGCAAAGCAAAACAATCAATTATTTTAGATTTTGACCATCTTTTATTTGCAGTTAGTGTCTACAATGGACTAAGTATATGCCCGTTAAAATTAACATCTCCTTTGCAAGCAGTCTCGCGTTTTATTACGAACTAGTTTCTAACTAAATACCAACTCATGTATATGTTGATTTCAACAGCATATCTCCCAACCAGACGTTGTGTATTTATATAAAAGATAAGCTGGATATTGATGAAAATATTACGGCTTTTATCTGACCTACATAAGCAGTTGAATTACAGCCCATGCCATACAATCCATGAAAATAAATAGAATACTTGCGTGTTTGCTTTACTTACAAGTTTTTGGATAGTGACAGACTGATATAAATCTGGATAGCCGCCAAACTTTTGCGCTATTGCAAATTCTATTCATATCGTATGTATCCACAACTACTGAAAATATTTTACTTATCCCCAAGTTTTCAATGGCGCTTTGAATCAATGTGTAAATACGCGTGAAGTATTTTAAGCACAAGTAGTAATCTTAACATTGAACTTGCCCGTGACGTGACGACACTGTTTTCATTTGGAAATGTGACATTACTCAAGGTTCTAGTTCTTAGATATACTTGTGTTAGTCATCGAATCATGTTACAGAATTGATTGGCTAATTGCGCTACAGCGATAGGACACATATAATGTGATTACTGTGATAACAAATTGTGACGATTGAAAATAAATAAACTACTTACAGTGACATTTAAGTTCACATTCACTTTAGTGTGGTGGGAAAAGAATAAATCCGGTGAAAATTTCAGTGTTCTGTAACAAATGAAATGAAATGAAATGAAATGAAATGAAATGAAATATTCTTTATTCAACTAAACTTAGATATTAAGTGCTTTTGAATGGTCTATATTTTCCTACAAGTACTACTAAATATGTAATAAGTATGTAATAAGTACTACTAAATATTTGTACAAGTAAGTGATTGCGTAGGTAGTTGTATTAATTTTGAATGTTGCTTCTTATATGGGTATTTCTATTTACTGCGATTTCAGCATACATACCTACTACTTATTCTGAACTAGTCAGATATTGTATCTAATAGCTTTGCATCTGAAAAAGTAACTTAAAAAAATATTAGCATATCGGAAAGACCCTTTTATTACGTTTGATATTACGTTGTAATTATGCCTACTCCAAAAAGTATTAATATTGTTGAAATTAATTAACACATTTGATTCGAGAAATCTGAAAAAGGCAACAATCCCAGAAAATGTATCTAATAAAAAAGTGTATAAGTTTTCCTCTTCTGTTCCATAATATATTCAAATATGATAGCAGTGTAAGACCTTGTCCAGAAAGGGCAAATTCGCCGCGATTTTGGTTACATTGCTCTTAATATTTCTCACGTTGCTTACGTCGCTGGTCCTAAGTGAACACTGTATATCGAATCGCGTCTAATTCGCGCGTAGCTCTGGACAGGGTCTTAGCGAGCGTCAGAACACCGCGTCGTCTTCGCGTCGTCGTCTCGGTCGCCGACGAGCGGCAAAACGGCCGGGCTGATCGCCAAGTTTTGCAACCGCTCTATATTTACACCAAGGTTCTTTCATTGCATTTTGGGGGTTATTGACTTTAACACGCACCGTTACACAATATATTATTTTATAATTTAACGTTACATCTCCTGAAGGGTAAGATGAGTGATAGGCACTGATGTGCGGCACAACTCTTGAGCTCTGTGGTGTCAAATGCCAAGTTTACGCCATCATCACGTCTCGATGCGCCCGACACTGTACGCTAAGCAGTGGGTAGTTATGCTCACAAAAATAACTCGAGGTTGCCTAAATATAAAAAGAGTTACGTAATTTAACTGAAAAATTTCAAAATCTTCAGAGTCGGAACTAAAATCCAAGTCGCAGAATGATAAACGGCATAATTTCTTTTAGTGTCGCAAAAAAAATGTGAGGTTGTTGACCTGTCGATTCGAAGGACCAATATTGTCAATATTTACAGAGAACCCTTCTAAATGCGAAAGTTATGTTGACAAGATAACGAACGATAAGTAAGCGAAAAATGTTTTTAAACTTCGTGGGCTGTCGACTTTGTTTGCAAAGCTGCATTGCTGTGATACTGTAGTACGTCATCACTAAATACACTAAGAAAAATTGTAATAAGTATTTATGTTGCACTTATACTTATGTCTTAGAAACTGACTGTTTTCAAATTATTATTTGTATGAAATTATTATATTGTCTGCGCACCATTTCAAGTTGGTAATAAAAACCATTTGAGTAATGATTTTTTCAACGAGGGTATTGTTGGGAGGTTATCGGTATTCATTTTTAAAATCGGCATGTTCCTATGATCTATGGCACCGATGTAAATCACTAGCAACACTTTCTGAATCTATTAAAGGTACTTAGGTAATTGATAGTATTAATACACAAATGGTTTTCTACGTAGGTTCTGTATCGAATCGGGTCTGGGTGATAATGGTACTAATATCATGCATGCCGCCACGGTAACAGATACTACCGTGATTCCGCTTTTCGTCTACACCTGTGCTTTATTGAGTCCAAAACAGATAAGAGTCTTGTAGGCAAACCACGAAGATTTGTAGATATCTTCTGTTCCAGGGGGCCTATCCAAAGTATCATTTGCAAATCTTCGTTATCGCTTCGCTTTCCAAAAGTGTATGGAATTGACATTAGGTTTAGTTATTAATTGAATATTAAAACGTCAAATCCATACATTTGTCGAAGCGAAGCGATAGCGAATATTTGCAAATGTGACATGGGCTACGGGCTCTGACCCGCTCCTTTTAGACACCACTTTTTGATGTTCCTTTGAGATCACTAAATATAATACACTAAGATGAAAACGCAAGATGAACATGAAAGCGCACTGGTGTGGACGTAGCATAAGTCTAACAGTTTGAGATACGTAGACAAAGCGGAACTTATACACTAATATCTATTATGTGCTTTTATACACTTTTAAACTTTCCGTTGGATTTTATTAGATTAAAATCACTTGGTGTTATTACAAAACATTTTTAAACACCTATTTAACTTAGACACTGTATAAATGTGTTGCTGTCAATTTTTTGACAATATTGTTTGAAAGAGACAGCATCACATTTAAACAGTGTCTAAGTTAAACAGGTGTTTAAAATGCTTTTGTAATATCATCGACTATGTGATTTTATTAGCCTACTTATATGTTTACTTTAAACGCGTTAAATACTTTCCTGATATTTAATCTAATAATACAGATCTTGTTCTTCTACTCTATAATAATGAAATAGTAGCTATTGTTTTCCCTGGAAATGTTGGCTTCGCTGCTACGGCTTAAATACATACATATTATTATACAAAAGAAGTATCGACGCATTCATGGGTTACAATCATTTGACGTATTAAAATCCTAACAAAAGACGGTCGTTCGATGAGTGGCATTACCGGTGTGTCACGATGGCGCCACACCGCGGTCAAGTTTGACCGCCGCGCCGCTGCAGCAGACGCCTACGGTTGCAACATCGCAACTCGACGCGTAACCACCCGGATTCTGGCACGCAACACTCATTTGTTTCGTATCAGTAGTTACTATTTAGTTATTGGTGGGGTTACTCCCGACGGGATCGAGATCGAGTTCGAATCGAATAAACGTTAAAACCGTACTTACCTAATATTGAATGGAAACCGTTTCCAAGGTACCAAAATAACAGATAAATTTTAACTCAGTCTCGTTGAGTGTAACCCCTCTGGTCAGGTCCTAGCTAGGTAAACCTTAATACTAACCAACTACACTGACATCAATAAGATTTGATACGTGCGTCAAATTACAGCTAACTTTTTTATTTTTATTTTGTTACTTGCCTTGTAAAAGGGAGCAGTTGATTTCATTTGGCTGGACCTTCACTTGATTGCAAAAAAAGCCTTTAGAATAAGAACATTTTCTTAGATAAATAAACGTATCGAAGAAAATGCTTAATGTTATTTTAAACGTAACGGTACAGACAGTGAAAGCACGCCGTTCGATCATAGGAATTCGTATTGAACATAATACTAAAGACAATTAACATGACTGCCGGCAGCACGACCTCAGAAGGCCGCAGCTGGGCAAACACCTTCATATACCTACGTATATGTTTTGTAATGACATAGCTGGCAATGACATCACCTCTGCGCAGCCGTAAATGTTTCGCGTAAATAATTTCTTAAAACAACCCCACAGATTAGTTTGCCAACAAAATGCGACCAAAATATCTCCCGGCGAGACGCAAGAGACAGTCAAGCTTACGAAGATAATTTTGAGGTTACTGTTAATAAACCTTTGGTAAACCAGACAGGAATATATTTGGTCCTTCAGCACAAGCTAAACAAGTGTTATTCCGGTGTTAATTTAAAGTAACTTAAAAATAAACGTTTGTGTATAAGACCTATAAACAACCGCCATAGAAGAATATGCTCGAACCAGGCTTAAAAGGTTTTTTTAAGTTTCTCCGAAAATTAAAACAATTTGAGATTTTAGCATTCACTATGCTATTTATTTTTATATAATACTAAATAATATACTAGAAAAAATACGACTCGCACCAGATCATGTTCTCGGACGGGAAGTTAACTCTGTAGCTCAGACAAAGAAAGTTGCATCACACTTTGAGTCAATTTCCCAAAGGTTTTTCACATTTTCTCCTAAAATAAAGATTAAATACGAATAAATATCGTCTATCTGGCCTACTCAAACAAATACAGCCAGACTGTCAACTGAGAATCTGGCTAACGGTGAATCTGGTGCAGTTTAAGAACTATAGAAAGAAATCTCCCACGCATCCCACAATTGCCGCATAAATCCCCGCTAGGTATCCTACTAACGCGAGCTGTGTGAATGTCTTTTTTTATTGATGATTAATTGATGATTTTTTACTGAAATAAAGCTATATTTATTATTATTACTATTTATTTTTTATTTGTATTTATTTTTGGTGGCTGCATTGAGCCAAATCACCAGCTTATACTTAACAATAATACTTTAAAACTAAGTTGTGTAGCTTGCTGGCAGTGCTCCACCAAACCGCACAAGTATATAGTGCACTTACTTTTTTCATCATATTGTGCAAACTTCCCTGATGGAATGTGACCGGACCTAATTCTTAGTATAAGTTTAAGTTTTTTCCTACCTATATTACAGTTTATGAACCATGGTATACGAGGCTCGCTTTGCATGGTTTTATCCTGTCTGATTTGGTAAACAATCTTCACCCAACTCTTCCAAAAAATCAATTATAAAATACAACAAATGGTTTTCCACACAGATTACGAAAGAGATTACTAATTATTAGTGACAATTTGATTTAACAAGACAACACATTTTTATAACGATTTAAACTCAAAAGACGTATGACAACTAAAAAGGACATAATAATATAAGGATAGACAGACAGACAGACTTATAGTTAGCTGATGTTTATCGACACCGCTCCTCTATGAAAAATACTTTAATCAGCATTTCGTTGGAACTTTCTTTAGCCAGAAAAAGTATATATTGTAACGTTTTATAAATTATAAGAATCTTTTAGTTAAGTAGGTAATATTACGCAAGCGTATAATTTTGATAACCTAATTTGATGACGTGTAGGAAGTTTTTCTAAATCTAATGTGAAAAAAGTGTAATTTATTTCTAATAATAAATAAAAAAACAAAAAATAAGACAAGCAGGTCTTTCGTGGATTTAATTAGCAAGAACAAAGAATCTATTGAAAAAGCACTATGGATAATAAAATAGGTAATTAGGAACTTAAAACACAGATTAATTTTATTATTAATGATGCAACGAGGTCGTACTATCAACTACCACAAAATATTAGCCATTTGCCGACACTTAAAAATAAGACTGGTTCTAAACATTTATTTATTCATTTAGTTATAAAAATGATTAATTAGTTGCGAGCTTTGCTTTTAAAGTCGTCTCAGAGCTTAATTAACAGACATTAATAAAAAAGTAACGGTAACTTTCGATAATTACCTACGCATAGGTAATGCAGTCATTTGTTATTTCAAGTCGATCGTTGAATTGGGTTGACACCTACCGAGTTATTTCGGTCAAATATTTCGGGGCCAGTCGTTGGACATGACAAAGGAATTTTCATCAGATCTTAGCCGAATACTTGCCTAATCGGTTCAGTCCAGGCGCAGCGGACGCAGTCTCTACATATTACTCATGGTGTGTATGACGTCATCGATCAATGTGTGACTAACGCAAGTAAAAAATCAAACGCGCGGTCGAGTAAGTAAACATATCAGTGATATTTCGGAGAATAACCATCGACTGAGATTCGCGTAAACCTTACTCAAATTACGCAAAATTCTGATGGTAAATAATTAAATATTGATCCAGAAATTCGTACACCGCTATAATTAGCTTTGAATTATTCCTCTTTTGCTTGGTAATTAATGACACAGTTTCCTGACAAACTTCCGTTCCGTCATAGTATAATAATGAGTACGTCGGGGAAGAAATGAAAAGCCTTTACGAGCGTTTTCACGGTCAATGGCAAACGTAACCATAGAGTATTTTTTTATACGGAAAAACGTAACCTACAATGAGTAAGTGGAACCTTGACAGACGAATCCTGCCTGCATTTTGTAATTAAACACAAACAATTAAAAAAAACTTATCAACTGAAAGATCTACAAAAGAAATTCGAATGTACACATCTGGGTTATCGAAGCACAATATTGTGCGATCCGAATGGGTTAGCCCAATAATAGTTGCTACTGACTGTTGTTCACAAAACCTTTTTACTTTCGTTTAACTTTAACTCGAGGCCGCATAAGTTGTTACGCATTAGTTCATAATGGAAAGTGTGAAGCATGTCTTCGCTATTGAACGAGAGCCTTAACCTTGCGCGTTTGACTTGTAATAAAGTGTCTCGAGGGCTTTCTGAGAGTGCTTTGACAAGATAAATAATAGATGTTTATTGTGTAAGCCTCTTTCAATGGATAGCCCCAGTCTTATTAGAGCTTACAGTGAGATAAACAGAGTGATTGATAATAATAGAAGATTAAATGAATATCCAGATAAAATATCCATAAGTACTGTAGAAATTCAAAATAGACTTAAAGAACTAAGAAGATCTATGCAGATTGCAGAAAATAGAAGTTAATGAAAAAGGAAATCATTTTCTTCTCTTGCAACAGGAAAATTTATGTGTTTCGTCGTGGTCCTACCAAGCTTTTCCTCCATTCCAGTTTACTCCTATAGTTCTATTTTAAATTAACGAACGAAATCCATTAGGTAAATTACCAGTGGGTAAAGATATCTACCGACATACATACTTACTAGTTAGGTATAATATATTCCTAGTTGCATTTTTGAGATAAGCCAACGTCACGTGATGACGTTCAGTCACGAACAAAGGTTTATGTAGTCCGATGACATTGGAGCTGAATAAGGACACGATGGCAAAGGGGATAATCAATGTTAAAAGCATTATATTATTTTAAATTATAACCACAAAAATATTTTCCAATCCCAAAAACATTTTGTTTATACAATACACCGCAACTTCGTATAAACGAAACGAGTATCATGAAAATAACATTTATTTTTGCAGCTTTTTCTATAATTTTTTCAGCATTTTGAATTTGAAGTCTTAATAAAATTGGTGTATCAACATGGTTAGATAAAAAAAAAGTTTAAAAAAATATTGCTTTCTGAAAATCAAAGCTTTTAAAATTCGAATGATAAGATGTGATTGCAGCAACACAGACAGGCACCTATCGGCTATCCTATCCTATCCAGTCAACCTACTCAAAACTAAGTCGTTATTAAGTTTTATTGTGAGTTGAGGTGAATTTATGAAGTTGTAAAGAGTGGCAGAGCTGTCAGTTGAAGAGTGCCGCGACCTCTTGATTGGTGCGACGCGACGAGCAAGGCTGCGGAATGTCAGGCAAACGATCTCGATGGAAATGAAGCAATGAATAATACCTTCGTCTCGCATTTGCGTTGCACTCCACAACTCAATCAGACCACCAAACTCACAACTTTTATTAAACTGCAAATTGTTGCATTGCAGAAAGTATCATTTTATCGTATTCTATATCAATTGTTTGAACTCATCATAAAAATCGGAATGACAACTACGATATCACGTTCAGTTGCAAGCGAACTAAACTCAACGTAGGTTACCTAGTAGTATTTTGGTGGCCCTACCTACACTGACAATTTATAAAACTAAAAATAAACCTACTTTACATTCCCTACTAAAATCGCCTATTGTCGTCTAAAACCTCTAAGATTTATTGAAAGCTTAACGAAAGAATTAAAAACATCGACGACTTTGCTGAACGTCTATAAAAACATGCATACGAGACGTAAGATTAGAAGTCATCCTGTGGATGGGTAATCCGGTTGCTGGATTTAAAGACTGCTTTTGATTGGTCTCCATATCTTTGGTTATTTTTTATAATAGTATCTTCTTTTTCTTCTTATATCCTGATTTAAATAAAAGAAACATATCTTGTAAAGCAACGGTTCTCAAGCTTTTTTGGCGACGGAACCCTTTTAGAAAACTAAATATTAACGGAGCCCTAAAATAATAGAAACAAAAACAGTTAACTATCCTGCCCCCCCCCCCCCCCCCCCTAGCATGAGCACCGAAACACGATTTGATATAGGATTTATCACGCTAACTGTCAAAAGACAATGGATTTTGACAATTATTGAGTGTCGATAATTGTACATCACGCGGTATATATCGTGTTCCGGTGGTCATACTAGGGGGCCTGGCTGAAATGTCGCGCTCTCATAAGTATTACGCATTCCACTACTACTCATTAGGAATATTTAAATAGATTTGATTTAATTCTGCCACCTTATTATCCCCTTTGTAGGTCATTTTTTTTTATTATGACCACTATTTTCGCGGAGCCTTCACAGAAGGTACGCGGAAGGTAAGCCCTAGGGATCCGCGAATGTAATTTTAGCGTCAATGAATTACGTACAAATTGACAATTGCAAATGATCGTTACCACTTTATATACGACTTGAAAGGATACGACACGACAATTTTCATCAGAACCATTATAAAGGAAAAGTGGAAAGCAAGAAGAAAAGGGAGAGGCCTTAAAGAACCTATATGGAGCAAATGAGGACATCGATAAATGTCGCGTCGTATCAGGAGGAGATGGCAATGTGTAAGGAGGGAGGACTTCATCGACAAGACCACGGCTATTAAATTAGAAGAAACAAATTATGATTGGTATGATACGTGCGTGTGAGGTGTGAGCTAAACCGAGCAGCTACCACCAAATATTTACTTAATGACACAAAGTTTTTCACATAATAGAAATGAAGATTCAACAAGTATAGTAATATATCACGATAAGATTCAAAATGTAGGTTAACTACTAAAGAATAGTCTTCTAAGAGAGAGGCATTCGTCTCTGCCGAGAACTAATGAAAATGCATTGTCGATGTCCAACTGATCGTATCAGCAAATTCTTTGACTAATCAAATTTGTTGTACACCTATCTTGGAATGGGATCTGCGGCCCGAGAAAAACGATAAATGATTTGGTTATTGTTTATTCCTTGCATAAATAAACGAAAGTTTTACTCTCAGCCTCCTTTCACTAATGTCTTTCGGTTCGCACTTATCTTGATCTAAGATAAAATAGATCGCACGATGTCTGAGTGCTTACCGGGTGGAGTGCGGTCAGCGAAGTCGGGCCCGAGAGAAAATAAATCTTCAATTGGGTCGATCAAATGCCAGCATTATAATTTTGGCGTAATACGTACTTAATCGCGCTTCCACTAGGTCCAGTTTCATTCTGCTAGTCGATAGTTATGGTTGCAATTCCCAAACGACCTTACTTTGTTTCTATTGACGCGATATTTGAGTTTTTCTCAGAAAAAATCTAATAGGATCTTCAAAACGCAGCTTCTTTTATATTTTCCGTATTCCGCTTATATTTTCTGTACTGACAAAGCTGATAAAACTTTTGTTTTCTTTACAGATGGCACAGTTATTAACTGTGCGGCTTAATAAGTCCAATCAGGAGCCGTTGGGCTTCCGGCTGCAAGGTGGCAAGGACTTCGGCACACCACTCGTCGTGCAAAAGGTCAGTTCTATCAAATACCTAGAAATCCTTCACTAATGGGATGGGACTGACGACCACTCAAAATTGGTAGGGCTTTTACCTACCTAGCAACATTTTCTTTATGTACATATCTTGTGTTTTGTAATTTCATCGCTTTAGAGAAAAATTATGAAATATTCTGTTTATATGGTTAGTCTACCTTTTTTACTTTATCTCTAGACTCTAGTTAACGTCTTGTCACAAATAAATTAATTATTCAAAGTAGTGAATTCTTCATTGCATTTATTTTTTATAGTGCCAAACCAGTTTTATGTTTTTTAGTTACCTTGGATTATAGCTTTGTTTGAAACAAGTATTTGAATAGATAACCTACTCGTAACTAACAAAGCTTTTACCGACTCATTAACGGTTAAACGGCCTCCTTTTAAATAACTTTGTGACATTCATGCGTAAAGATTTATTATCGATGTTAACATTCGGTTTTATCATTTCGCTTCGGAAGGCACGTTATAAGCCGTTAGTCCCATCCTGGCAGCATTTGCAGTCGTTAACAATCACGAATAATAATTGTTGTGCTTAATGTTATGATGACATATTTTTTTTAACCATTCCTAAGAAAAGCAGGGCTGCCCAACCCCCCCAGCAACGGGGACATAAAAATGGCTCATGATAAATAAGTAAAGGTTTGAAACAATTCATTCCCCAAGTGTACTTTATCTTAACATAAAATCTAATTGATATTTCTAAAGAGAGATTTTCTCAAAAACTTAAACTTTTAAAAAGTCAGACAAAATATTTTTCCTAACTGTAGGAGAGGAGGAAAAAAGCATTAGCACGACTGCACCGTGTCAAATGTTAGATATATTTTAAACTAGAACCATATGCTTTCACTCACTCTTTTCATAAAGACCAATAAAATAAGTGCTTTATCTAGACAATTTCGTCTAAGTATCGTATAAGCAATTTCAAAAATAATCAGAAATGACCAATGTGTCTGTCCCAAAATATGACTGATGTTCTGACAGCAATGATGAAAGTTGAATTTTCTTCCAAGCTAGGTATTGTTTAACTGAATTAAACGATGGTCGTGCTTGTAGATGGAGAGTATATGGTATAACTAGGTACCCAAAGCTAATACCTATCACCCCATAACGTGAAACCTATACAATCTCCATTGGACTTGTTTAATATGTGCCTATCCAATAATAGCACAGTCAGAATCTTGTAATCGTGCGCGCGGACTTGTTGCAATATCGCTATTATATATCCCGGCGTGGGCTGAACATACACGTTCAGCTGTTTCATTATTTCCAAGTTAATGTTATTTCTATAATATGCCAAGACAGGCGTGTCCACATTCGCCAACTTCCTTTTTCGCCAATTCCTGATTCGCCAAGGGTTGTTTTGGATGCTGAAGGGTTACTGGGAATAATGTTGCCGTAAAACTACGTTTTTCGTATTCCGGTGGCCCCGGTGGTGGCTACTTTGTTAACCGACGATTTCGGTGTACTTACATATTTAAAAAAATACGTTACTTTGGAAATTAAATACTCCTGATTAAATCGTATTAAAAGAACACACGGAAAAGATTAGTATTTGTGAGTGTTAGTGTACCTACCAACCAACAAAAATCATTCCTCCTACTAAAAGTTCCAGCTTCCTGAAACCTTTAAGTAGGTACCTACTGCACTAAGAGATGAATATTGGACTTCAAGTCATATCTTCCGAAAAAAATTGGTAATAATATCGTTAGGTACGCCTGCATACATGGAAAAACACCGCTCCTTTGTGGTCATAAAAGGATTATGCCCAAAATATAAGGACATTTAGAATGCCAAAACAAACTGGCCATTGTATGAATATAAAGTGATATTATGACAAAAAAACAGTAATGTTAATGTCTAAAATTAAAAATAAGAGGTTCATTTGTTTTATGGGCTGTAACCCGCTAAGGCAAACCGATCCCTTAACAACAAAAGGAGGTAGTGAATCTACCTCCTTTTGTTGGTAGATGGGTCAGACTAAAATGTAAGTATTATAGCTTTTTCTGAGTAAATTAATTCCGATATCACATTTACCTTAAAAGAAGACACGAAGCAGAGACACGAACTAGCATGACTATTAACTATATAACGAGCTCTAATGATGAACTTAACAGAACTCTAACGGTACATTTGCATGACTTATCGTCGGATTACTTATGGCTGCTTGTTGCTTGCGATAAGTAATTGAACTCGATAGTACTGACAACATAGTTCCTAACGGGTCACTGAACCGACGAATCTCGAGGTGTCGTACGTACTCGATCGATTAGGACAAAAAAGAGTGAAAGAAACATTTCTAGGTATTTTGATTTCCAGGCGTGGGCGTTTATTTAGCTACCGTAGGTAGTGGTAAAATCTGCTGGATATCTAAATCCTTTATTGGAATGTGTGTCTGCAGAATCAATAACAACTCTTGAATTGGAACCTTATTGTATGACACACAATAATACAACTGCTAGCTAGAGGCAGGGAGATGATGAATATTCACAGCTCAGCTAGAGGCGACAGTTTTTGTTAGCAAACCAGATGAAATTTAAAGAGTAGGTACACCGAGTATTTTTCTCGATAAACATTATTGATATTATAATATGTTTCACGTTAATATTTTCTACGTCGTATTTGATAATTATAGATGATGAAAAAATTATGTAAGCGCTTTATACGAAACGATCAAGAACCATTAATAAATGGAACACAGGACGGCCATAAAACGATACAGGTTCTAATACCAACAGCATTCCTGAGGGCATCTCGTGGCACTTTCAACACTTTCACTCCCTCTTCCAGTTTTTCAAGCGTCCGTCCGCCATTCATCCAAAAAACATTACAGTATCGACTCGGTTTCCTGTAAGGTGAGCAGAGCGTGTCATTTAAAAAGCCATTCGCTCTCCAGTTATGGACGATATAATGCGCCATCAGATTCCTCAGTTTAGGAGCGTGTCGTTGTGTCATTGTTATCTTTAAGGTTCCATATAAGTGAGCATGTAAAAACTAGGTGCATAATATTTATTTGATGCTATTTTCGAACCAGTTTCTTTGCAGTGCCTATTGCTTTGTAGACGTTATGAATTTTATGTTTATACCAGATTCACTCTTACTGGCCAGAACCAGAACCGGGTTGGCAGAGTTACGCAACTGGTCGGGTTTGTGTCGTTCCGAACACAATCTGAGTCACGTACTGACTGGGATTTGTTTTGAAATTAGAACACAAACCGGCGACAAAGACGCCAACTACGCCTTTTGTGGATTATGGCCATTGGTGATTTATAATAGGGTACATAACATACCATAACTTGTTTTCCGTAACTTTGTTGAAATACTACAGTTCTGAAATCAAAACTACATATTTAAAGACGAACTAATAAGCGGGAAATACTTTGATTGAAAAAAAAACATCGAGAATGTTTGAGTGAGAAGAAAGGTTTTCCCAATATTTGATGGTGAAAAATTCTTCTTCAAATTAAATCACGCATAGGAAACCCCACTTTTCTTCAACCTAATACCAACCAAAGAACGTTCTAAAACAAATTGACCTCATATCACTATGTGAAATTGTAATTAAAATATAAGCACTTCAAACTCAAAAGCATTTGGTCCAATAACTATTATATGTTATTTACTTTGTATACAATAGGCTATTGCAAAATTCACTAACGAGCAACAATTACGATGGTATATTGACAAGTCAGCGAAAATCATTTTTAGTACGTCTACTATCCGATAAAGATCAGTTGTTTACCTTGCATTAAATTGCTTTATTTAAACAATACAACCAATTTGTCTTATTGAACTTGCTATAAATCAATGAAAATTAATTACTTTATTGTGGTACGAGTGTCCGACGATAACTCGTTAAATTTTTTCAACACCTTATTAGTAAAGTGCCGATTTATGTCAGTCGATCATCGAATTGTATTTATGTTCTTTAATAGTGTTTGCCATTAGAAAAACATCAAAACGTAAGAGGTAGGCACAGTTTTAGTGAAGTGGTTGGTTACATTACATTGTACACCTACCCTAAACCATCGTTCGTCTTCACGTAAAAGATGAAAAAAGAATTGCCCGTAATGCCGTAACTGAGGAAAATTTCGGCACGAATGCACGATAGAAAGACTTTTGTTTTACTTTGCACCCTAGAACCTTGGCCAGCTGAAATCTTTGGTTGAAGTCTCCATAATATTTTAAGGAAGCTGTCAGTTCCATAGTGTATCTGTCAAACCTGACAACTAATTTGAAAATAAGAAGACTTAACTTTGAATCGTTGAGGATTTTACTATGACTGGCAGTCCCACTAAGTAGGTAGTGGAACCACAAGCCCTACGTTATACCTATGACTGGTAGTCCCACCAAGTAGTGGGACTACGAGCCCTAGTGGTTAAAATTAGTGGGACCACGAGTAACAGTGGGACAAAATGAGTGGGATCACGAGTCAAAAATCGATGTAACCTCAGTGTTGGCCGTAAGCAGGCCAAAATATGCTTTGATTCTTCATTCAGGCTATCATCGGAAGTTATTTTCAGTTCCTCCGAATAAATTATTTTTCGATGTTTCACACGTGCAGCAGTAGCAGTAGCAATAGCAACTTTTTCTGCGCTTTTCTTTCTTTCTGCTAAGTTTTCATCTTTTCTGCGAATGCTGTAGTCGTCGTCCAGTGATCCTCAGTCCTCATTATACACTTGTACCTGTTATGTATTATGTGATTATATTTAAACCTATTTTAACCGTCGAGTTACGTAGTACCTGAAAAACTTTTCACTAGTTTTCGCAAGATATTATTTGGACAACATTTGTAAAAAATAAACCTATCAACTTCAACAATTTTTAAATTGAGATTTTTCGCATTTACAATGCTATTTTTATTTTAAGATAAATAATATATTTAAAAAAAATACTAGAAAAAATTATGCTACCGAGTCGCTAGTAGTCGGCGAAATTTTCTGGTATTACCTACTGGTGCTACGGGTAAGTCGATTTTTTCTAATATATTATTTATATTCAACTATTTTCTTTAAACTATGATAAATTAGTAACCATATTGACCAGTTTGTTTTAAATCGAGTGCTTATAGTCAACCTTTGCTATAAGGCTACAATAAATGACGTATGAAGGAATTACGTTTCACAGTCCTGTGCTGTAACTATAGTTTGGAAACATAGTTTTATTACGAGGCAACAGTTTATTGTGTGAGGAAAAAAGAAGATTCAAAAAATTTATTGCAATCGGTTATTGCTTTTGAAGTAAGTATATATAGCTACGAATGCTACAATGAAGGTCAGCTCGGTCGTGTCTCGCTCGTGTCGATGCGATCATTGCTTTGAGGAGTTTGTTTACTTTACTTTTTACTTTGCTAATATTAGACTTTTAAAGCAAACGGAAGTTTTTTTATTTATTTATTAAAAAGATTAAAATTTCAAAAGATTAAAATTGCCCGTATATTTTGGTATGCAGATTTTAATTACTTAATTACAATGTGAATTTTTACTCATGTCGCGGATGTCCGCCTTTGATATTTCGAAGTTAAAATAATATTTGTGAGAGTACTTAATACAGGAACACGAAAACCTACCTATAAACCGCTTCCTTTTTTAGTTGGTTTAAAAAGAAAACACTTTGGCCTCGCGTGGCGCCACGGACTGCATTTAACTTCTTGCTTGTTCTTGTTGCTCCGTTGCCCTATAAGGCATGCGCTTGCGCATGTCTCGCATTCGGTCACTGACATAGAATATTTTCATTTCACGCGCAGAAGCGTCATGTATGCCATATGCCCTAGATCCGTCTAGCGCCAAATCAACGCAATATTGACACCGAGGTGATGACAGATCGACGCACATTTAGATCGGTATCTTACGCAGTTGGATTTTGTTCTGCACTCGTTTATGATTTGTATCTACCATGTTATCTATGTAAGTGATTGATTAATGATGATGGTCATTAGACAATAGATTGGTTACTTATTATCTAGTCTATTTACATACAATGATATCAATAACAATAGCTTTGTTCACTTCGGTTTTTGTACGAATTATTGAAGCTTTATTAGCTTGTCAAACACAAGATATAAGAAAGTATATGAGGTAGTCTCAGATGGACTTTTGGAAGATAATAATATAGTTGTTTAACGATAGGTCAAAATATTTATTCTATTAAAATTTCATAATGTAAGTTGTCCGGTTTGAAATTATTTTAGATAAGTAGCAAGTATTTTCCGTCTATTGTGAAAGAGCTGCCGTCTTAAAACCTTCAACAAAACCAGAGGAATATAAAAGTATGTTTGTCCTTGCAGGAGTTTAGGCAATAAATAACACAGGTACTAGTTACCAACTCTATGATAAGTATAGGTAGGGTTGGCAGACACCGAGGTCAATGCCAACCACTCGGCGACCGGAAGGAGGCTGTACTTCGCAGACAGCTGACTAATGAGGGGGGAAGACATATAAACGTGACGTCATGTGTGCAAGCGCGAGCTTAAAATACCGCGATCCGTGTGCGATAATAAACCGCAACTTGTCTGCTATATTTGTAGACAGTTAATATGTTAGTCATATTTCGAAATGTATGGACGCAATTAACGATCTGTAAATAAAGTGTGTTAAAAATAAAAGTGAAGTGTGTAGGTACGTGACAGATCATTTTTGAGCCATAGCCAGCGATTCGATTCGGTGCTCGGCTCGATTCAAGTTTGTATCACTCAATTAAGAAATAAATAAAAAGTTGTTGTTCATATTCAATTCTTAATTTTCACCGCCGTTCTGTATCAATGTTTGCTTGTAAAAGAAATGAATAATTTTTGAGCTTTAGATTAGAATATCTCTTCTCTGCTTTAGTGCTTAGATGGTCCACGAAAAAATATGCAAAATGAGGTTCTTTTTATAAAATAAAAAAGACATTAAGAAAATCAACATAACGGATTTTATGAATGGCATTTAGGTAAGTTAAGATTATACAATCATTTTGATTGATAACTATGATTAGCTCTACTACTAACATCCTGCTAAAAAATGGAATGGAACAGAATTTAATGAAATTAAGTAGGTAGGTACTTGTCAAGTATCTTATATTAATTTGAACTTAATTGAACTTTATGAAACAGGCCCTGTGTATGCTTATAAACACATAATATTACGGTTTATAATAATTCAATGAAGACAGTCAGTTAGTAGTAGATATAACTAAATTTCTTAACAATGCGTGTTTTAGTTACTCTTGTAGTACGAGTGCGTCATACCTTACTTAACTACTTAAGTTCAACGTTTATACTAAAGTCAGAGTTTAATATTGTTCTAAATAGAGTACCTAAGTTTTATTATACAAATTCAAAGAAAAATTGTCAAGTTTGAATGAGTTGTGTGTGTGACTCATAATTATTGGTCAATTTTAGTCAGTCCAGTATGACTGTATGACCTAACTTCTGCGTGTTTGTATTGAGTTCTTATTGATATAATTATCACATCAGAGGGCCTACTCAAATGGTCATTCCACTTCTACGAAAAAAGTAGCTACTATAATTAACGCTAGTAAAATAGAATGACAATGTATGGGATTGACAGGAGCTAAGCGTTAGCTTAAGTCAGTCATTCCCATACATTGGAATTCTATTCTACTGGCGTTACTTTTAGTAGAATGGCCATTTGAGAAGGAGGGCAGAGTGTTTATTAAAATAAACGGACTATGTTCGTCTCACTCCGTGACATTATTAAGTTCAAAATCATGTAAATCGAACGACTGACATAGTCCGATTGCCGATTATCGCTGTTATATTTGCACATATGATCCTAGCTGATGCGCGGGCGCCGCGCTCGTGCTGGCGGCGTCACTGAAACTTCCTTCCGCTCCCCTAGATAGTTTAATTAGGGCACACAATCGAGAGCGCTCGAGAATTAGCCATATATACGTTATAACATAATATGCATGATACTTATTTAATTTAAATGAACCTAGTGACTAAGTGAACCAATAGAAATTTAATCTACAGAGTGTTAGCAATATTCCGTACATAAACTGAATATGAGCGTATAGGTAGGTAATCATTTTTAGGGTTCTGTACCAAAATGGTAAAAGAAACCCTTATGGTACGACTCAGTCTGTCTGTCTGTTTTCAGAATGATGGTACGGAACCCCTTTGTGCGCGATACCAAATCGCTTTTGACCTTTTTTTATCCTAAATCAGATATAAGTAAACGTGATTTTTCAAGAACACCAAAAACAAGAGTCCATTTAGTAAATTTTTAATCTTCATTCATATTATGCTTTCAAGATAAGTTAGCCCGCGGTTTTCTAGGTTTGAGATTACTAAAGACTTACGTTTCTCACTTAGCTTATCATCATTTACCAAGAGGTATGACTAGGGCTTCCCTTGTTTGAGAAAACTAACATCAGTCATGATGGGATGGGCACCCAAAAATAGATTCCCTACTCGAGCTCCTCCGTACTTCGCATGACACGTTAGGTCGTTTTGCAGACGTTAACGCAATCCGCATCGGGCCTTCGTGGTGGTTTATTTTAAGGCCCACCAAGGACCCACCCTCATTATACACCCATAAGGAAGGCCTGTGCCCCAGTAGTGGGGATATCAAAAATGGCTGTTAACCATAAGGGAACAATCCTCATCCTCATCTTGTTGCAGGTGAACGGCGGCAGCGCAGCTGAGCGAGCGGGGTTGCAGGCGGGCGACGCGCTCATCCGCGTCAACAACACTGACGTTTACACACTGCGCCACCAGGAGGCGCAAGACGCCATCCGAGCGGCTGGTACTGGCCTCGAGCTCACTGTGCAACGGTAAGTAAAGCAGTACCTACCTAAACTATCCAAGTTATTAAACGAGGATACGCTTAGCACCTTCAAACTATCCTATTGCATTTAAGAGTGTTCCTAGGCAGCTATTTTCCTCTGGGATCTTTACATAAGCTTAAGCCTACTTTTGCCATTCATGAGCAGTTAAATTGTAAGCAGAAAAAATGCAGGACCAGCTAAAAGTATGAATGGATAAACATTACAAGCAGACATAACTATGTGCGAAATCTTCAACTAGCTTGCGAAGTTATTTTATCTATTAAATGTATACAATTTCCAACACTGATAAGTGGTCCAAGAATGTTTACTTTCTTTATTTAAGTGTCTAAACCTTGCAGAAGACTAGTTAACTTTTAAAAGTGTTATTGAGCGAGTTACCTTGAGTTTTGAGTAGGTAGGCAGGGTGGGATCAGCAAGGATTGCAACTTCTTGTGAATGCCCTAAGAACGATACTAGTACAACGATAAAGTATTATCTCGATGAGCCAAAAATCCAGTGTGTCCACACATATTCCTTATAGCAATGGCCTAATAAAAGGACTAGCTTGACAATCCCGTATTTCTCGACAGCGGTGGCGGCACCTGGAGGCCCAGCGTGACTCCCACGGGCAGCCTTCCAAGGCCTGGCTCCCGGCCGCTGGGTTCCACGCCCACCCCGGTCACCAACACCTCGTTGAAAGCCACCTCACAACCTTCTCGCAACTTCGGTTCCGGCCACAACAACGTCGCTAAACCGTTTGGATACGTAAGTGATTCTATGACATTGATCAATTTGAGGTCTTTTGCTATGAGGCGCCGTGATAATCGGCACTTTAGAGATATACATATCTTTCTTCATACTCCGAAGTCTGTTTGAGACGAGTAACATAACCAAATAACCAAACCCTAAGATAACTCCGCGTTGGAGAAGCAAAATAAGGCCAAGTTAAGGCCTAAAAAGACTAAAAGCCAAACAATTTAGATGACGAGCAAAATATGGAAACGATTCATCTGTTAAATAAAGCAGGTTCTATAAACAAACATACTCTGTAAGTAAGAAAAGAATAGTTCCATCAACAGTATTATTGGCAAACTTCCAAATTCAATTACGAAGATCCGATCCGAATTCCGAATTCTCTGGTCTCTCCTAGTGAGTCTAGCATTCAAATTCATGACAAAAAAGAACCTTTTGGGCATACAGAAGTGTTTTTACAATACGGATGACCTTCACTATCATTAGAGTAACCCTGGCCTTAAATCTTTTGTTTCTGTAATGATAAGTTTTAGAGATGTCGTTATGTTGACAGGGCCCACAGTATTCTGTAAAATAGTACTCAAGATCTTAAGGAAAAGCAATAAATAACAAAAACTGAAGATTAAAAACCGACGGCGACTAACGATGGGACATTTTATTCTAGATGAATGGAAGCGACTCAGTGAAGAGCATTGTAAACAAGCAGTACAACACTCCAGTGAACATGTACAGCGACAAGACGATCGCTGAGACCCTCTCAGCTCAGACCGAGGTACTGGCAGGAGGAGTCCTTGGGTGAGTTAAGAATAAGAGCATAGACAATGTACAGCCCTCAATTCAATAATAAAATCAACGAGATAGTGCACGACTTCATAACTTCTGGTTTTTCATATGATTCAAAACGATGTTAATTTTAGTTTCATACAGTTCCAAAGTCCCTTGAAACAAAATTAACATTACTTACTGGTAATGCTGTAATGCTGTAAATCCTGTAGATATTATCAAAGTACCTTTCATCAGTTTCCGTATTCCCCAAGGAATCGCCAAATATTTTTGCATTTAACTGCTGTAGTAAAGTAATGTTTCAATAAACATTTCTCGTCGACAGAGTGAATTTCAAGAAAAATGAGAAAACTTACGACGCAGAGAAAAGCGCTGTTTTCAAGGTACTGCAGGAGGCTGAGAACGACCCTGAACCAGGTATCTTGTGGAAAACTTAAACTTGACTCAGAAATTCTTAATTCTTTTCTAATTATCAAAAATACTTTGTATTTTAATTGCACCTGTACATAATTTCATCGATGACTCCAATCCAGTCCTAGTCTCCATAATCATCATCATGCAGCTCTTCAGAAATCAAATACTATTAATTCTATAAAATAGAAAATCTAAAACAATCGCTAAATTTTTTCCTGTTCATAAATTTTGCCAATTTTGTTTAAGTTAAGCTTGAGCTACAGACACCTTAATGTTTTACATTCATAATCTTGATGTCTCGATCAAAATTAACTTGTATAATTGGCACGTAGTAGAAGTGGCTCCGAGTGTCGCGCCCCCCGTGAGTGGTCTGCGACATGTTCAGGCGCCGGTGACGCGCCCCGACGCTCCCATCAACAATACCGGCGGCTTGCCCCCCGGACAGAATATTTGCGAGGAGTGCGAGCGTCTCATCACGTAAGTCGCGTTTCACGCGCGGCCGACACGATGGCAAACCGTCAGTCTAAATTTAAGATATCAGGTTAAGGCCCTCTCATCGTCGGCATGAATCGAAACCCCTTCCGATTTCCCCGATAACCACTAAGTGTAAATAATCGAATGTTGCGGGCCTGCAGAGGCGTGTCACTTTTACTCGCGAGCGAGTGTGGCGCGTGCCGGCACGCCGTGCAGCCTGCACCGCACGCACCGGTCGCGGTCGCGCACACCGCGTGTTGCGTACACGCCGCAGCCATCGCCGGCGCCGCCGGCCCCTACCCGCACGTGCGCTGGCACGCAAACACCGGCGCCCGAGAAACTGACTCCAGAACCACCGCACCGGCCCAGCATCCCAGTCGGCTGCCATCAGGTGCTGCCGGACGGGCGCATCGCGCTCGGCGCGCCGGGAGTGCCACAGCCAGAACACGGCTCGCTCCCGGTCGTCAACGACACGCCCTATTGCTCCGACTGTAATCGCTACATTATGTAAGAGGCGCCCTGAGGCATGCCTAGACGTGTTTGCGACCGTGTCGACCTGTGCCTAGTTGGATAAGTGTGTCGTAGATTATTTATGTTCGATGTGATCGGTGCTGCGGTCTCTTGCGTTCCAGTCTGTAAATATTTTCTATCAAAATTTGTATATGTAGAAGTCTCAATGGAAACCGCAGCACTTCTTGTGCAAACATCACCTTCACAAATGAAAGCATTTTCAAATAGTTTATTATGTGGGATGTTTGCGCAAGAGCTGTTATCATCTTTCACTTCAGTTTAATCGTCTTCATCTCTTCATCTGCAGTAGATAGGTGGAATGGTAATACATAGTAGAGAATGTGTAATAAAAGGACAAAATGTATATTCACTGAGCATGTCGTCGTTTTGTTGCACTATTTACAAGCACTTGATATTTTCGCTTGCCAGAAATGATAAAATCGCACGAGCGATTGGTGATAGAGCATGATGTAAAGTATTAAGTAAAGATCTCGTACATTCACATCGATTGTCAATTATTTCCATCCCCTTATCATATTCCAGCAATGTCTTCGAATGTTAATTCTGACTCATGTTATTTTTCTGTAGCGGCGTGTTCGTTCGCATCAAGGACAAGAATTTGCACGTGGAGTGCTTCAAGTGCTCGACCTGTGGCACTTCGCTGAAGAACCAAGGTTACTACAACCTAAACGGCAAGCTGTACTGCGACATCCACGCCAAGCTGGTGGCTCGCCAGAACCCACCCGCGCCCAACCTCGAGCCAGTTACCGTGCCGCCGTGAGTTACTAATATTTCTTTCAGCACTTCTAATCTCACCTACAGCAATGAAAACTCTTCAAATTCTCAAGATAATGATTACACCTAAAAGCATCGGTAGTATCAAAGAGTATTTTTTGTATGGGTAGTATGTGAATAGACATCAATCCAGTTAATTCAACTATGAATAACTTTTAAATTTGAGATTTCAGCATTCACGATGCTATTTCTCTAGTATATTATTTAGTATTCTATGAACAACTTCCCTGCTCCCTAGCGACTGCGTTTAATATAGATAAGTACGAGTACCCACGATAGAAGATTGGTCAACCTTATATATGGATACTTATCAGAATTCAGAATCTAAATATAATCCAAACAAACAGAAAGTTGCAAATTCGAAAAGCTACATGGATGTTGTTATAGTAATTCAGCATATGTCTAACTGTAAACAAACTGTTTCTTTGAGGTAGCTCGGCTTTAAATAATATTAACGCCAGAACAGCAATGGCTGTTTGATGAATCACAGTTTATGTATAATATTGGTCAAGGATAAATTCCAATCTACAAACTGGGTTATGGCAATATTTGACGACATAGATCTTTATGAATGTAAGTAATTGATTGATTGATGATTAAATGTTTTTAACTTTATTCTGTTTACAGTGGTGGCAGACTGCCTACCAATTCCTACTCGACACCTCTGCCCCCTCTCGCTACCAACAACTACACAAACGGTTCATCGTCGCTCTTTAGCGTAAGTATCCTGACTTTTTGTCTTTAAATAGTGTAATAAACTACTGATAAGCACTAGACATAGACAAGTCCAATTTCTCTTAGGTTTTCCTAGCAAAAGTTTCAGTACAAGGACATACCACATGAAAGAACTGATTCTACTAAATTGACTGATGATGATTGACTAGTGAAAGAATCGCCTGTTTTAAGTTAACTTACTCATGGAACCAACATCATCCAATTTTAAGAATCATCCTGAACCTTTTTTATGCCGCTTCTGTTGGGGCACAGTCCTTCCTTGTAAATGGATAAAGAGTAATGAGGATGCGCCTTCTTAACCCACCACGCGGGCAGAATGCAGATTGGTATGTGGAAATTTAAAAGATTAGTAGAAAACATTTATTATTTCCAACAGCCATCCAGCAACCTATCGGGCCCGAAACCGTTCGGCTCATCAATCGGGTCTGCGTACTCTCCATCTCTTTCTCCGCGGTCGGCGCCGATGTCGCCCGCCAGGCCCGTCGCCGCGCCCGCGCCCGCGCCCGCTCCTACATTTGCGCCCGCGCCTACATTTGCGCCCGCGCCAACTCTCGCACCCGCTACTGCGCCGTTTGCACCGAGTAAGAGAGTAACTTTTGCTATTTAATCTTTGAGAAATTCGCCATATGAACCATTTTAATTTTAACCCTTTCACAGTCTAAAAAATGTGATCTGTCTAAAATTACACAGAAAGTACAAAATGCATCCTTTCTCATCAGTTCTATCTATTTCAAAGAAATAATTTATGAAACAAATTGAGTAGGTAATTTATTATGTGAGGGGCTTTTCCCTGTTTAATAGAAGAACTAGAAGAGTTTTCTAAAGAAGTAACTTAAGGCTTGTAATTTGTCAGAGCTCTTTTTTAACAACTTCAGCTTGTATTAGAGTTAGCATGTATATTTTGGACTGCAAACGAGTTAACTGATCGCTACTTATCCACAGTAAGTGAATCGCAACTTAAACGGGTCACTATCAAGGGGGGCTCACTCCGCGCTTACTGTTATATTAGCCTACTGCCGAAGGGATGTCGTGTGTCGGTTGAGACAGAGCTACGCGACTAACGCGACAGAAAGAGAAGGTGCATATAATAATAGGCGCGCAGCGCTGTGCAATTTAAAATTGTACTTTATTGCCGTGCAGCGAGAGTAGCTTATTATTTGATTGCCCTCGCGCGGATGGGCTTCTGTACGTTTAGTACTATTATATATTCTGTGTCACTATTTATTTAGTACAATGCATTCAGAGTATGTATTTTTACATTATATATTTTTAACACGTGATGTAGGTACTCTACAGAAAGCATTCAATATTAAACAAACTATTACATTATAATAGTAGTTTGATAAACTTTATGAAGCGCTAGTGGAAACTCTAACTAAAGAGTACTCTACTTAAAGATTTTTTATTTTACTTTTCTAGTGAGATTGTGAGGTTGTGATGTGAGAGAGAAAGAAGAGCATTTATTTAATCTTTATATAAATTATCAAGGCAACTATTTTTATATAACATAACCAGTATTATTTTTAAATGATATTATTTATACAAATAAGTATATTTTTATAATTATATGTATAACAAATAAATAATTTAATATCAAGTAGGTATATTATGAAAATTTAAAATGGCTTCTCAATGTCAAATTGGATATAGGAATTTTATAAAATCATTATTTATTTTCAACAGAGGTCCCAGTGTCCCTTTTTAAAGGTAATTTATAAATATGGAGTATAAATATAGCTAGGCTCAGCTTCCAGTCGCTATTTATTCATTTCTATGTACCTCTCTAATGAGAGTTTTATTTATGTATATTAATATATATAATGTGTAATTATAAAAGCAGAATAACAAGTGTGCGCTACGCGGGCAGCAAAGCCGATCACAGCACAGCATAATAACTACTATCTAGGCATCAAAAGCATCTGCAAAGCAATGTTGAATCGATACAAAGCTATAGTGTCATAGACGTTTCGCCAGCAATTTAACATTCTCGCTTTTTTAAATTGGATTTATGTAGTCACGTAACGTTTTAAAATTAACTGATATTTACTTTCATTTTCTTTTCCCTAAACCTTTTAACTGACTTATCAAACTAATAGCTCAAAGTGTTAAAAGCATTGTGTGGCCCCCACCAAATCCTCCTGATGACGAACTGCCAAAACACGAGTCAATTTTACAATGTAGCAAATTATGCTCCGAGCAAATGTCGATGGTTGGAGACACGACTGTGTCGCAAATATCCGATAACACACATCAATCCATCAAACAGAACATGTCCTCATCTGAACAAACAACAGAATATTCAACAAATGTCTCTTACGCATCTACTACAATGTCCACTGCTACAGTAACTTCATCAAAATCTGAATACGTTGTGCATTCTCAACAAACTCAGGAAAGTGAGACTAGTCATATTCTGCAGTCATCAATGCAAAATGCTGCAGCAGAAAGCCAAAGTGTCATGATTTATAAATCAGAGACAAGTCCTCCAGTTCAAAAATCTTTTGAGAATCCTTTGGATAAAATGGAGCAAATAAAGGAAAAAAATGAGTCTCAAACCACTGTCAGTTCCTCGGAATTCACAATGGCAAAAGAATCCAAGACTGTTTCTACATTTGTTACTTGCGAAAATGTTATAGATGCTAATGTAAAGCAGATAACAATAAACCCAAAAAAAGACATAGAAGATAAAAACCTGAGTTCTGCAGCGGAAACTGTCTCTACCTCTACATTTACTGATACTGAACGTAATAAAATCGAATCTAAAGAACAAACTCAAACGACTGCTGCACACGTTACGACCAATGAAGCCCAATTCACAGAAAGTGTTAAATTGTCTGATAAAGATATCTGTAAAGATTTAGACAAAAAAAGTGCAGAAGAGGGCGCCAAAACTGTTCAAGAACCATCCTCATTCAAAGAAAATGCTATGACCGACCGAAATATTCAGAAGGAAGTAGTTGATGAACAATTAACCAAGTTCAACTCTACTGATGCAACCCAAAAATCAACTACAATTAACGTAGAACCTAAGATGCCGATGGTAGAAGCACTAACGATAGCGCCTGACCGACCTTATTCACCTTTTCCTGCCAATTTACCAAATCCTAATGTACCTGACCGTGAACTCGAACCTGTGACTAGCACACCTGAAATGTCGATCGGTATTAATCAAAATGTTGAAAAACGAGAAGTACAATTACCCCCAGCGCCATCTCCAATGTTTTCTCAGCAGCCAAAGAGAGGTATAACTCCAATTCAACCAATAAAAACTTATAACCCTCCGCAAAGTAAAGAAACTCCTATACCGATGCCGCCAGAAACGAAACCTTATATTCCTCCAGACTTCAAAATAAACATTGAACCACGAGTACCAAGAGAAGAAACTTCCTCTCCCTTGATAGATGCATTAACGACAGCTCCAAACCGACCATTCACTCCAGTTCAAGTCCAAAATATAGAAAGAGGTTCTCTTAGAGAAGCTTTGACTATTGCTCCAGATCGGCCGTATAGTCCATTACCTTTGAACGCTGCAACACAATCTAGTCATAGTCATTATACTTCTACTTCAACAATACAGGTTCAATCGACTGCTTCGGAAATCATTCGACCAATTGCGACCCAGACTACGACGCAACATACTGATCAAGTTCATTCAGAATTTTCTTCAATGCAAAATACTTATAAATTACAATCATCATCTGATATATCCGCGTTTAGACCTGTAGCGAAACAAGTATTCCCACCACCCCAACCTGAAGATTTTTGTAAACTTGCAACTTTCCCACCAATAAGTGATGAATTGAAAACCAGTTTTGAAAAGTCGACACGAACTAAACAAGAAATGTTTATATCTGAATCTAAAATTGCTCAACAATCAGTAGTAACAACCAGCAGCATGAGTACAGCCTCACAAGGGTTTTCTTCAGTGAAAAGTGCTCAACAATTTTTCGAAACATTAGACCAAAGGGAAACTTTATCATCTACTGCTGCGAGATCTAAATCAGGATTGCAAAAGCCTGATAAAATTCCTTCTTATCAACGACACTTCGAACAATTGCCATCACAGAGAGGTATAACGCCAGAAATCTGCAATGCACCAGCTATTCTTCAGCGACCCGTAACTCCTACTACAGAACCTCCGACAAAACCTAGAGAAAAATCAGTTGAACCGAAATCGTTCATGCCCAACATCCCACCAGAAACAGCAGCCCCAAAACCATCATTCAGGGCACCAGCACAACCTGTCCATACACAATTCCAGAGAAACACTCCCATTTCTATGACCTTCCAACCTGTAACTGATGAAAACTTTTTGAGAGCTTCCCCAGTACGAAGTCGTCCTACTACACCTAGTTTAATAAATAAACCAGCGCCTATAATACCGCACTACCAAATGAACTTAGTAACTGTTGAACATTTGGCACCCGAATGTCATTTACACGACCCATCGAGTAGGGAAGGTAGTCGCTCACCTACACCGAAACTAAGATCCAAGTCTCCTGCACAAGGCCCACCACCAAACCCCCTAAAAGCTCATGCACCCCGCCTTAAGGAATCAACACCTCATCAACATACACCCCATACACTCCTAACTCAAGCTACTTCCAACTTAAGAAAGGAGCACGAAATGGCTCAAAAAGATGTGAGAACAGCACACGGCGCGGAGGCAACGAACACAAGCAGTAATTGGGCATCGAATCAACCAATGATCCAAGAGCAATTACACTCTAATATTGGCTACAAAAGTGAGACTTATAAGAAACAAGACATGAACATCAAAGAAGACTCGATGATTAATCAAAATTATGGCCAGAGAAAAATGCAGTCACAAAACGTAGCCGAGTATGGTAACACAACTGTGCAAACGACTAGAAAAACTTTCGAGGAGTTTGAACGAACACAATCAGCCAAAGTTATAGAAATCAGGAAAGGTGGTTCGTCATCATCTACGGGATATTCACAAATCGATTCCAATATAATACCATCTAGTATTAATCCCAAGCAAATCTTTCCACCTCCCATCATGAGTATGCCAACGTCCCAACAAAATTCATCTCTTAACCTGACTAACGAAAGTTTGGTCAATACCAATAGATCAATAGAAACTTGTCAACCAAAACCTTCAATTTCTGGTGCTAACCAAGGTCCAGTGTGTGATCCTACCCCATCGACAGGTTCCAGTGTAGGAGCTGCCGCTCGTGGCAAAGCATTTGGTGTCTCTTCGGCACCTAAACGAGGAAGAGGTGTATTAAATAAAGCTGCGCTGCCCGGCTCTAGAGTGCCCCTTTGCGCTTCCTGCAATGGGAACATTAGGTGATTTGAGTATATGTATAAGGATTATTTAGTTGTTGTTTTTGTGTGTGTATAGCATGCACGTGAATTGAATGACTTTTTTGTGTGATAGAACTAAACTGTGATACCCTATAATTATAGAAAGAGTGTTACATTAACTCGATTAAGCTTTGCTTTGAAATGTTTGTTTATGAGTATTTTGTTTTTTTCTAACAGTAGAATCGCAGTCTGTTAGCAGTCCTTCTAAAACGGATTTCAAAAGTCCAGCTGAGGAACGACTCATTCGGAAGATGGCAAAAATGGCATTAAATGGTTATGAAATCGGAATACAAAGAAAAATCAAACCGGCTGATCATATTCAATCAATGGCTGATAAAATTCAAGACACTGTTGTTACCAAGCATCCCTTAAATGCAGACGGTGTTTCTTCTGGGGATAGTAGTTGTGATAACACATTAAAAAGGCCTTCAAATAAATCCTTTGACTTGATTAATAAACCCCAAGACAGTATTTTAAGTTTAGGTGACAAAATTAAAGACACAATAATAAGTAACCACCCCATGACAACTAACTCCGTTAACGGCAATGCGACTGTTCCACCTCCTCCACCAATACCGAATTCTCCAATTCCAACATTCAATGTCCACAGTACGCCAGTCGCATCACCATTAAACAATAAAAGGCCTTTAAACTTCATCCCAAAAAATCTGAACTCCAATTTAGCATCGGATAGTTTTGAAAAATCAGTAAACGGAAGTGGCCACTTTAATAAAGAAGACTTTAAAGACAGTTCTGATGGCAGTTTAATTTCTAATACATTAAGGAAAAAGGCCGGTTTGGAGAAAACTGCGTTCCTGAATGGAATGAATGCCGCTAATAACGACATTCAAAAACACAATAATGACCTTTACAATAATAAACAAGAAATTAAATTGGATAATAACACTTTGAAGAAGAAGAAAATATTTGAAAATCGTGATACCATGAATGAGTCTAACAACTCCATAGACAAAACGACTCATAAGTTCATGGATAAGAATAATGTAAACGACTTTTATCCGTCAATTAAACTTGGGTCTGATAAAACTACAGATCTAAGTAATGTCAAGACCATGTTTCAAGATGACGAGCAGTTAAAATCAAGTCTTCCGAACAATCTGTACGATAATACACTTTATACATACAAAGTGGCCAATAACGATATAAATAATCATTTCGGCGGAAAAACAGAAGTTATAAATGAAAAGACAGATCTCAATGGCATTGAAAATCATGATGATGATACTGATTCCGGTTTCATAGTCAAGCGTAGACCGAAGAAAAATATGAAGAACGATGACGGCAGACGGGATTCACATATTATAGCTCGGCCATTGAGTACTATGACTTCAGCAGACGCATCGGAGGGACTGATTCCAGTATGTCACGTATGCGACAAAGCCATAACCAGGTAACGATCGCGTATTAGTTTACAATTAAATTCTATTCAAACAAAGTCAAGTAAGTTTTAAAGTAAAAACCTGTGTGAGTGTATTTAGAAATAATTTGCACGGATGTCGTTTTTTTTCAATAACTATTAACACAATAACTTTTCTTAAGATTACAATAAGGTGTTGCTTTGATATTCGTCTAAAACAAAGTCTCGTTCTAAACAGGGGGCCATTTATCACAGCCTTGGGTCGCATTTGGTGCCCAGAGCACTTCATGTGCGTGAACGCGACTTGCAGACGTCCCCTACAAGATATCGGTTTCGTTGAAGAAAACGGACAACTGTACTGCGAATATTGCTTTGAACAGTACATTGCACCAGCTTGTGACAAGTGCCACGCTAAGATCAAAGGCGTAAGTAACCTTCATCCTTTGGTGGTTTGATTAACCTTTACTTTATTTTCTATAATATTGATTTTATGTCCTAGGATTGCTTAAATGCCATCGGAAAGCATTTCCACCCAGAATGTTTCAACTGCGTCTACTGTGGCAAGTTATTCGGTAACAACCCATTCTTCTTAGAAGATGGTTTGCCTTATTGTGAATCAGGTAAATACATTTCATATACCATGATTTCTAACGTTTGCTAGAAAATACCGACGGTGAATAAAAAACAAATGATTATTTCAACAGACTGGAATGAGCTGTTCACGACGAAATGTTTCGCCTGCGGTTTCCCAGTGGAGGCGGGCGACAGGTGGGTCGAGGCGCTCAACAATAACTACCACAGTCAGTGCTTCAACTGCACGGTGCGTATGATGCGAGCCTTACTAAATAAAACAAACACTTTGAATACTACTCTTTTCAAATCACGATCATTTCCGAATCTTCATCTACTTTCTTTTATAAATTCAGCCTGAGAAGGAAACATGAAATAGTCAAAACATAAGTTCGCAATCTTTCGACAACCTTGTAAATTACGTTTGACGCGATGCATAAATCACAACATTGATATTCAGATTATTTTAAAAGAATAACAGAAAACTTCTTTTTCATTCATAATTCAATTGCACATTCTTTGATAATTATTTGATACACACATAATCTACAAAACATGATTAGTACGAAGCTCGTCATACGCCCCACAACTGTGTTAATATCCCCGACTTAACAAACGAGTGGTGTGTTCTCCGAGTGTTTCCTAGTAAATATAAAAATAATTATTATTATTATTGTATATTAATTTAATTATATATGTATTATTTATTATATCATTCCCACCACCATGAAACTTCCAACATATCAGGAAGTCTTAGTTAGAATGACATGTACATACTTATTTATACTGTTGTAAATATCTCATTTATGTTCATAAATGCTTGACCGAATGCTTAACCTTATAATAGTATAAGTCCTACATACTCAAGTAGAACTGTTTTGGCTATTTTATGTACTTAGATCATAATTAGAAGAGTTACTGGTTTGCAATAGTGGTATTTTCACTTAGATTAATTTTGTTATATTTTTAGATTATCAGAGTTGTTCCGATGGTTAAAACGCTTTTAATGTTTAAACAACCAATGACTTTGCTTGAAAACCGATCTGTCGAAATTGTAACATAAGATTCAAATATTCAATCGGGAATCTCAGTTAATCAAAGTTAATCTTAATGTTATTTAGTTTGAAGAGATAACAGGTTAACAGAATCAAATCAGATAATTTTGTATAAGAAATCATCTGACATCTTGAAGTCACAAGTTTTTCAATGAAATATGTGCATTTGTAAGTGCATCTATGTATAGAGTAGATAATTGAATTAAGTAGAGAGCTCTTTCATCATTTTATTGAGTTCTGAATTAAGAGAAACCTAACAGTCTGTGTAACTCTAATGGTTTCACAGGGTTTCACACACAACTAATCTATAATATAAAAATGAATCGCAAAATGTGTTGCTAAGCGCATAACTCAACAACGCCTGGACCAATTTGGCCAATTCTTTTTTTTAAATGTTCGTTGAAGTTCAAGGATGGTTTTTACGGCGAGAAAAATTCGAATAACTGCCGGAAAATCCTTTAAGACAGCCCTTTTCTCCTTCCCATACAAACGTTTTCTAACTAAAACGTAGAGTCAATTTGAGCTTTATTACTATTGCATAAAGTTCATATTAAAATACAAGCACTCACGGTTGTTTCAGGAGAATTTTTTGCCCCGACTATAAAATATGTAGGAACAAAAAACTGTCACATTACAAATCTTTTTGACAGGACGAAGTCTGTCGGGTCTGCTAGTAATAAATACTTTTTGGAACACAACGAACAAAAATCAATGTCATTGTGGCAAAATTTAATTTGTGAGTGCAATCCTCTAACAAACATCGTACCTGTTAGAGCTTTATAAGATTAATTTACGCAATAGTTGGATAATAAAAGACTTAATGTGAGTGAAATTAAATACTTAGCTTAATTCTACTCTGATACCTATAATTTATGAATATTTATTACAGGTGTGCAAAAAGAACCTCGAAGGACAGAGTTTCTTCGCCAAGGGAGGTCGGCCTTTCTGTAAGACTCACGCCCGCTAGTCCGCCACAATTAATGTATAACTCTGACACTGTTTATTCGACTACTACTTTCCGCCCCGTGTCTCCTTCCCCTATCACCCCACCAGCTCCTGAAACACCGTCACCACAACGGACGAGGAAGTTGGAAACGCCCCTCCACTTCGATGGAGGGCTGTTTTCCGACATAAGAACCACGGAAGGGAAGTTACTCAGTAAAGTAACCGTCGACCGACAGCATAGTTCGACACGCCACGATATCACCGATTCTCCTAGCGTCTTCGAAAGTATCGGAATATACGGTAACAAAGACTATGTAAACGACATCGTTAAAACCGAAACAATTACAAATGAAGACGTTATAAAAGTCAAGTTCACTCCCGTGCCACCTGAAATAGACTCTCCAAGGCTGCTCACTCCGTCACAATTTCACGTAAATAAAGCTAAAACTCCAGTGGAGTACATAAAAGATAATTACGAAGATTTACATAGTTATAAGATTGTTAGTTCTTTGTGTAAGGAGAAAAAAATCGAAACCGATACGACCTTCGCGAAGGAGAAAAGTTTTGATAATTTGGCTGCTTCAGAGTTGCTGCAACGGCCTCATAGCCCACTAGCTAACTTCCTGGTATCTGAGCAATTAACGAAAATTGATACTTATCTACAAGAAAGCTTAGATGCGTGTTCATCAGGTGAAGATAAAAGAAAGACACCTATTATTCAAATAATGTCAGAAGGAGATAATCTGTTCGAAAGTAAGGAAACTGTAAAAAGTGAAACAACAAAAGAAACATATACAAAGGAATCTGTTAGTAGTTACCAGGCGGAAGAAAAATACAATGCTTACGAATCTAAATCTATACAGCCGCAAAACAGAGAAAATATTGAACCAATGAGTTATTTATCTAGAGAGGAAGTAGTTTCAAAAAGAGACAACAAAGTAAACAGTGTCAAGCCGGAGAAACGAGGAGTCCTAAACGCTATATATAATATGCCAATACATTATCATGCAGCAATTCTGTGTTTTATATTGATTGTATATAATCTCATATTTCAATACATTAAGCAAAACTGTCATGGTCAAAAGTAAAATTCGATTCAATAATACGTACAATATTATTGAAGGTGTATGCATACATACTAGTCATCGAGTAGCAACAAATACTGTTGATTTAAATTACTGCTTCTTTAAGTGTATTTAAGAATGAAATATAAAGATGTAAATAATCAATCACGTATGTTATATTCCTCTCTTCTTTAGTGTAACATCAATAATAATAATTAACATTTTGGTGCTTCAAAAACGCCCGCAGTATATAGTTTTTTCTAATTTTAAATTTAAGGCTTTTGTATACAGCTTCCGGAATGTTGCAGTGAACTGTCACTAACATTAACAGTTAGTTAATAACTTAATCGAAATTATAAAAATGGTCCAAGAGAGTATAAGTAATACAACTGTGTATTACAGTAACATTGGTGCACCAACTCCTTAAATATTATGATATTAAATATCCTACAATATTATATACCATATTGATTAGTAAGTATATTAGAATATTTACCTCTTTTAAATATTAAATGTAGGACGCATTGATCATTATTCTGATTATTGGTAGTAGTAATATTTGCTCGTTAAAATTTGATCTATTCATTATTATTAATGTCTTTAATTAAGACCCTATACAATAAAATATTTGTAAACTTTTTTATTTACTGTTGATGATAATGTTATTTTTAAGAACTATTTATTTAGAATTATTGCAATTAGCATACAACACATAATATTATGTGAGCTTAAATAAAGTATTTTATTTTACGAAGACATTTATTTCTCTTGTTCCACTCAAAGGGTACGAGTGGTTAGGTTAGTACGACGTAAGTTTGTATTTGCAGTCGCATCGGCAGCTCGCGTCGACATTCCGGGTTGAATTCCTCTGGATTTCCCTTGTTCCACTTAAGGGGTACGAATGATTTAAACGACGTAAGTATTTGCAGTCGCGTCAGCAGCTCGCGTCGACATTCCGGGTTCAATCCCTGGATTTCACTTGTTCCAGTCATAGAGTACGAGTGGTTAGAACGAGATAAGTTTTTACATTCGCGTCGGCAGTTAGCGTGGAGATTCCAGGTTCAATTCCTGGTTAGGCAAATGATACCAAAAATACACATTTTGCACTGCCCATATCTCTGAGTGTACGAGTAGGTATATCGACCTACAGCCATTACGTTACTAGTTTTTAGTGGGAAAGCCCGTTATCCATTATCTACTAGGCCTAATGGATGAATGGAAGAGGGTGCTTTAATAAACGCACTGCCGGTAGGGTAGGCGAGACAGGCCTCGCTCAACGTGGTCGTCCATCTAGTCAAAGCGGGCGCACACGCCATAATGACGCCATGACGACCCCCTTGGTCGAGTGGCTTTGCACACTGGTTTTCAAGGTGTCGCATCTCTGAGGTCCCGGGTTCGATCCCCGGTTGGGTCAATTTAGAAAACGAACTTTTCTATATTGGCTCAGGTCTGGGTGTTTGTGATACCACCGTTGTCTCCGATTTCCATAACAAGTGCTTTAGCTACTTACTTTGGAATCGGATCAATGTATGTGATGTTGTCAAATATTTATTTATTATTTATAATATAGATAGATAGTAGTACTCTTTGCAATGGCACACGATGTAACGGTACGAATGTACGGGTGCATTCTTGAGGATTCTGTACTGTACACAAAGCAGTGTGCTGGCATTTGATAGTGGAGGATTGTGTCGGTACCAGTACTCAGTCTCAGGGTAGCAGGTGAGCACATGCCAAATAATGATTTTAGAGTGAATGTTGTAATGCAATTATAAAAAATTAAAAGCTCATTGGACTGATGAGCATACAATTTTGCTTAAACACCTTATTCATTATAAATAAATCATGAAGAACTATAAGACTTAAATCTGCAAAACTGAAATTTATTAATGACATCCAGGTATCAAACCCATTCATACCCAATATAATAATTTTATTATTGATGTTACTTGATATATTCTGCATTTAGATTAAAAAAACATATTTGTTGATAGGTAGCTTAAAGTAGGATACTGAATCAAAATCACCTTAAAATTTTACTATTTTATATTTAACAAACCTATTTCAACTAATATGTAACAATTTTATTATAAAATAACTTAATAAGTATACTTACATGATAACTTATATATTTAAAGATCATGAACTTCGGCTGCAATCGTCATCTTTCCCAGCCAAACTGTCTTGCAATATTTGATCATAATTCGAATCACCAAAAAAGAATTTTGCAATCCTGCAAATAACATAGTATATATTTCAGTACATGGAATACCTACAAGAACTATTTAGTAAGTACCTAGTATCATTAGATAAATAGGAGTTTTTGATGACCACTGCCAATTTAGAATAGAACATTAATCAGTAATGGCCAGAATGAATAATCAATCCACAGATGATCCAGATTAGTTGCTATGCAACATTTGATATTAATAAAGAATGTTCGATTGTTGCCTCAGTGTTGCCTTTGCTCGTTTTACTTCCACGCTTGTAATTGTTTGTTCCTACAAGTGTAGTAGTTACAAGCATTTTTCCTGCTGATCATATAGTATGCAAAGTCAGAAACCGTTTAGCAGTTTAAAATACATTTTTTGAAAAGCTGCTTTAAAATGTTTCATTGTCTTCTTAACTTGTTTTTAAAATGATTTGTTTCAATTAAGTTACTCCAACAAAGGTTGAACTCATTTATAATTAATTAGCGAAGTCTTACTATCCATGCAGGATCCCTCAAATACCGGGATCCTGTGGGATTAAAAATGTCCAGTACCACAAATACCGGAAATGAAAATTTCTTACTTGATTGCATTTCCTAGAATTAGCATTTAAATAAAAACACGATGTTATTTGTAGCTGTGGAACAGCAAGGTTCAGTAGGAAGGAAGCATTAATACAATGAAAAGTAATGCAACCACTAATCTTTTTACGACACAAAAATCAAAATGAGGCTTCTGTCTTTTCCAACAATCAAAAATATTGTTTTGATCATAGTGTAGGTAACACTGCGATTAAATTGACAATGTACAGTCACGTCTAAAAATTTGTATACAGTTTAGAACTTTGTCACTATACTGTAGTTGTCATATTTTGTCATTGATTTCTGTTTAGAAAAGTAATAGCGTTTAGAGTGGCAAAGTTCTAAGCTGTATCCATATTTGTAGACGTGACTGTACAACAAAAGTGACTAAGTTCAGAGCCCTTACGGTACAAAACGACGTACCTATTTTAATTTGTAAAACTTTCTCTTTTCCATACATTCTCGAGTGAAGTTGCAGCGGATCACTGTCTATTGTTAATTTAATCGCATTGTTGTACTTATGCATATTATAATAACCCAAAAAATTTAATTAAGTTTAATCTAGTGTCGTATAAACGTACAGAAAATAAATTAAAGGTTTTAAAATAACGATTTACACTCACGTATCCCATTGCAAACCCAAACCAATGAAAGAAAAAGTAAGAAAACCGTGCCACAATGTTGTCACCATTGGAATGGGTTCTCGTTTGTGTCCAAAGTTTTTGAACGTCCTAGATTTTATTGTAATAATTGAGTCAATAGGTTGAACTATGTTCCTCGATAAATAACGTCTAAATAGCATTTCTTTTGTTATTATTATTTATAATAATAAAATCAAAATAAATTAGCTGTTTGAGCTGTGCAGCTGCTGTGTCCACAGAATACTTTTGCCGTGTCAGTGTCAAGTCAAAGAAACTTTTTTTATTTCTGTCATCTTAGTCTGTCATAATCAATTTTTTTTTTTAAATAAATATAAATATTTGATCTACTTATGAAAAAAGATATAACTAATGACGAGGCAGTATGGTCTAAGACCTTAGCCTGTTCTTCGGAACGAATAAAAAAAAAAATATTTGACAACTTTAAAATCCATCGGTCATTTATGTATGAAGACTGGCATACTTACCTATCCGCCATTTTGAAAAAAGTCGGTTTTGGAAGTCTATGTTAAAAGTAATCCAGAAAATGACAGTTTGTTTTTCAACGTCAAACTCAAATATCTCGATAAGTATATCACTTACGAGATTTTTTTACTTATTACTTTTTGTTTGTAATGACTTATTCTATCGATTGGCACTTTTATCACAGGCCTCCAAAACCGTCTTTTTTTCGAAATGGCAAACAACCAAAAGCACATGATGCTCTTTGACATTGAGTGCACATATTTTAACCTTAGATTTTAACCATGGAAAGTAAAGTCTGTGCGGAAAGAGAACCGTAATTTTATTATAAATAACTTACATGGATAAATATTTACGTAAAAAATATTTTTTTATAAGAAATGACGTTTTTAAAACAAACTAAAAAGTATAAAAAAAAATTCTTTCGTAAAGATTTATCTTCTAAGAGATTTATAGCCCTATACGAAGTTTTGAACCTAAAAACGTGGGGCATATTTTGTTACATTTATCAATTTGTCTTTCGAATGCGCCCAACGTTTTTCGGTTTAAAACTTCTGTATCCTTACTAATATCATAAATTCGAAAGTCCGTTTTTTGTTTGTTACGCCTTCACAGGCCTTTACGTCTTAAGGTAAGACCGCAGCGCAGCGACGCGGCAGTACTAGATGAAGTTCGGTATATCGCACTGAAACTGCAGCGGCGCGACACTTTTGTGTGTTAGTCGGTCGGCAACCACTAAACGCGATGGATGAAATTGATGTAGACGTGGTCATAGTGTCACTACTTTGCGAGGAAGAAGAAAGGATAAAGCAATCAAGAAAAAAACTAAGACTGTGGATTCATGACAATCATACTAAAATCGAGATATGAAGAAGGAGAATTTCATGTACTGTTGCCACGGCTTAAAAGAGACTTAAAAAGATTTCATACGTACTTTCGAATGTCTCTGCATAAGTTTAAGGAGTTAGTACAAATTATGGAGCCATACATACATATAACTAGTATGAAATATGAAGTGACGCGTCGCGGTCGCGCTGCTTAGTATAACGCACCTAGCGGCAACGGAACTGCGCGTCGCGACAACTTTGCTTGATTACCCAACTTTGCAGCGTCGTGTCGCGCAGCGTAGTTCCATTGCCGCGCAGTGCGGTATGTCTAATACGTTTTCTTAGAAACAATATTTTGAAGTGCAGTGTCGCGTCGCTCCACTGCCGTGCAGTTCCGCCTAGTGCGGTCTTACCTTTAACCGATCATCATGAAATTTTGCGTTTGTACCTACCTACACGTTGTCAAGGGTACAGAGAAGGACATAGGGTACCTTCCCCAAAAATATAATTGTTCCCGAGGGATAGCAAAAAAACTTTTCACGCATACGAAGGTGCGGGCGGTCGCTAGTGAGGTTATAATTTTAAATCGTTACGGGATAAATTATATCATACTTTTTAGTCCGTTTTAACAACGTATTTTTTAAGCGACCTCCACTGTAGTCGAGTGCTTTTTCAAGGTGTCGCCATCTCTGAGGTCCCGAGTTCGATTTGCGTTTCATATCACCATCTTTATTTCTTTTTTCCTCTGGATTCAAGTCATTCCAATCCTCAATTAATGACATTTTTGCTTCCAAGCAGTCTGTATATTTTATTTTCATAATTTTCATCATAGATTCCACAACTAAGAAATGTCTCTCTCCACCACCCATTACTACAAAGAAGACTCAGCTCCTTGAGATTGGTAGGACACCCATTGACTTGTGTAAACAAGGTGATAACGAATGAATGAACCAAAAATAGGAAAATTGATTTTTCGGACCATCCTATCTCTACACATTAATGAAACAATTTGTTTTCCAGTCCGAATTTTATTATATTAAAGGCGGGCTTAACTCATATAATATTTTAAAATAGTATTCCTAACATTACATACATAATTACTATGTACAAAAATAAAATCAACACTTAACTTACACTTAGAAATATTTACACAAAATGTGTAGCATGAAATTAACTATGAATTGGCGTATTCTACATTTTCCAAGAGGCGCACATTTTGCGAATTGTACATTATGCTACGAAGGGGAAATGAATACGAAATTATCGTTAATTACGTTCATTTTTTCATTTCGATTAAACTTCCATAATCTCGCAACTGTCGGACAATACTATACTTAGTAATTATTAGCTACTAAATGTATGAATACTAAAACAAAAAAAATACAAAAAAAACTAGATATCTTCTCCGAATCTCCAGCAGATGGATCTTATTAGATCCAAGTCACAGTAAATGCAATATTAAGAGGCAATTTAACATAATGTCTATAACACGAAGTTTAGTCAATACCTATTATCATTAATGATGAAAACTCAGTAAGTCACTGGTTAATTTTTGAGATACATAGTAATGTTCTTCCGGATTAATCTTCAAATTTAATGGAATGGACGCCCGTGTCAATGGCGCCGCCGCGGTAAGAGCCACGCTTCTTCTTGGTTTTTTCATGTTTGAATGACTTTCCGCGAGTGTGCTTCAAATCTGTATTCGCACGCTCACCCCATGAACCCCGGGATCCACTCTGTAAAAAAAATATCATTAGCCTACTTTGATTTCTTTCTAAGTAACCTAAGGAACAGATTACACAAATCTGTCAAAATTCTACAATTTATTTTAGATTAGATATATTATTATCAATTGAAATAAATAGATATTTTGTGGTTATTCAAGGGTTCTTACATTAATTGCAACTAAATACTGATTAAATGTTTTTGCATTTAAATCTACGTTGATATTTAAAATGGTTTGACAATTCCGTGTATTCCCCGAAGTCCCGTTGAAGTTGTCCCATTACGGGGTTTCTGGGAATTTTTCTTCTCAGAGGTTCAATTAAAGGGACTACTGGAGTTTTTCTTCCCTTTGTGACGAACAGATACACAACACATTATTGACATATTAAGACGTGTCCAAACATAAGAGCGACAAGCTCGGCAGAATTGTCCTGCGAATGCCGTGCACTTGCCGCTCTATGTTTTGACACACCTTTATGTATATTATTTTATGAAATCCTTTGTATTTTCTTATTGAATTTCTTGATAATCTGCCACACTTATTAAAAGTATTACTCTAAAAATCAAATAAACATAACAGACAAGACACGACGATTATTGTGTATTTTAGTTCAAGCAAACTTGGTTGTAGTAGTAGTTCTAAAAGTAACTGAACTTCTGGGAAGAATAATCCCAAAAGGCCCGTCACGGGACAACTTTAACGGGACTTCTGGGAATACACGGGCAATTCTACAGGGGTACACGACGACCCTAGTACGAGTCTATGTAAACTGTTTACGGTATCATTAAAAACCACTGGATACACCGTTTATTTGACATAGCGACAGTTTTCGATGACAAATGTAGTTTGCATTAACATATAATAGGAAGTACCGATAGTCGATACCGGTAAAATATACTTTGGTTTTTTAGTCAAACTTACCACTTAATCAAATACGATTTTCTTATTCTGGTTGTCGCCACTGTCGAAGCTTTTTCGGTCATTAAAGCCTCCCTTATTGAATCCCCCTCGGTCGCCACCCCATGAGTGTCTGTCTCCGCGTCCACCTCGGAAGCCCCCGCGGCCCCCCCTGTCACCCCCTCGGCCACCGCGGTCACCCCCCCGACCACCACGATCGAATCCACCGCGACCACCACGGTCGAATCCACCGCGACCGCCACGATCGAATCCACCGCGACCGCCTCTGCCCCCGCGCCCGCCTCTATCATTGAATCCGCCTCTATCGTTGAATCCACCCCTTCCCCTGAATCCTCCCCTACCCCTGTCGTTGAATCCCCGCCCGCCCCGGTTAAAGCCGCCACGACCGCGGTTCTGCCAGTTCCCACTTTGATTTCCCTCGTCCTCTTCCCCGTTTTCATCAGCTTCTCCCTCCTATAGGAGATATAATTATGAAAACCAAGACAACCCTATGTAACATAACGATCTTTTGGATTACAAAGTAAATGCCCGAAATTACAAAGCCATAACGTTTTTAACCATAACTTTAAATGTTGAATTTTATTTTACATAGAGTTGCCTTGGCTTTCATAAAATTTTAGGGCATTTACCTTCGCATCAAAAGAATTATCCTTAAGCCTAGGGTCCACTTCAACTTTTTCCGTTACGACACGGCGAAACGGAGAAGGCTTATTATCTGTTAGTCCAATATTTTTCTCATTTGGAGTAGAAACCATATTTGTTCCCTAAAGTAAAATAAAATATTAGTCAAAACTCATAAGTTATCACTGCCCAAGTCGCCTCTTTTCCAATTCCAAAAAAAATTTGCCCTTTTTTTTTTATTTTTTATCACAGAACAAATGGCAACTTTTTAATTAACTTGTAATCAAAATCAAATACCTTGACAAAATTATTGTAGGGTTTTTTAGCAGGTCCAGATCCAGAATCGCCTTCAGAAGCTTTCCTCTTCTTTCCAGATTGAAAACCGTTCACCTAGAAGTTAATTAAGTTAGACATTGTTGTTTTAAGCCTACACTAATCTATATACAACATGTTACAAAAATACCCCTGCCGAATATGGTACATAGGGACAATCAAACTGAACAACTTTTACTATGGGATCAACTCTGAAATCGCGAAAAAATACTCAGCTGTTTCATACAAAAAATAAATTCGAAAATATCAAAATGTATGAAACAGCTGATTATTTCTACAATCATACGGAAAACTTTAAATAAATAACTTGGTTAAGTATATTTAAGTTTGTGTATCTCATCTCATACCATACCTGATTTTCAGTGTTCTTTGCGCTCTTAGTGGGTGGTGCATCACTGTCATCAGAGTCATCTTCTGCTTGCGCTTTTTTGGCAGGAGTTTTCTGTTTTGGAGCTTCATCTTCACTACTGTCATCATCAGATGATTTAGCCTTTTTAGCAGGAGTAGCATTGAGTTTCGGCGTGGGCTTCACTGCTTTAGGTTTTTCATCCTCACTACTATCGTCTTCACTGTCTGATGTATCAGTTTTTTTAGCGACCGGTTTTGCTTGTGCCTTAGCTGGCTGTGGCTTTGCAGGTGTCTTTTGAGCAGGCTTCTCATCTTCACTGCTGTCGTCGCTATCATCCGATGAGTCTGCCTTAGCAGGAGCTTTATTTGCCAGTTTCACTGGAGTTGGTTGTGGTTTCTGAACAGCTTTTTTAGGTTTTTCATCTTCGCTGCTGTCGTCACTGTCATCTGATGAGTCTTTCTTCTTGGCTGGGGTAGCTTTAACAGGTGCTTTTGCAGGAGTGAGCTTAACAGCTTGTTTCTTGGCGGGTTTCTCATCATCACTGCTATCATCACTATCATCAGAGGATGCTTGCTTTTTGGCTGGAGTAGCTTTAACAGGTGCTTTAGCAGGAGTAGGTTTAGCAGCTTGTTTCGATGCAGGTTTTTCATCGTCGCTGTCGTCACTGTCATCTGATGAATCTTGTTTCTTGGCAGGTGCTACTTTGACAGATGGTTTAGCAGGTGCTTTCTGTTGTGGCTTATTATCTTCTCCACTACTATCACTATCAGAGGATGAAGCAGGTTTTTTTGCTTGTGTCTTAGCTGGACTTTTGGCAGGGGTCAGTTGTGGTTTAGCAGCTGGTTTTAGAGCTGCCTTTGGTTTTTCATCTTCGCTGCTGTCACTATCATCTGATGATTCTTGCTTATTCTTTTGAGCAGTAGGAGGTGCAATTTTAGGAGGAACTTTAGCAGTTTTTGGTTTCTCATCCTCACTGCTATCATCACTATCATCAGATGAATCTTGTTTTTTAGCTATTGTAGGTTTCACCATTGGTTTAGCAGGGGTTTGCTTGGCAGCTACTTTTTGTTTAGGTTTATCATCTTCATCACTACTGTCACTATCAGATGATTCTTGTTTTTTGACAGGGGTCTTAGTAGGAGTTTTTACTGGAGTGACTGGAGGTTTTGCACCTGCTTTTTGTGGAGGCTTAGGTGCTTCATCTTCACTACTATCATCAGAGGATTCTTTCTTATTTTTTACTTTGGCTGGCAGTTTATTTTGTTGGGGTTTTACTGGTTGTTTTTTAGGTTTAGATGTCGCATTGTCATCGCTATCACTGTCATCTGAGGAAGTATCTTTCTTTGGAACTGGTTTTTGTATGGGTTTCTGCTTGATCTAAAAAGTAAATTTAATATTAACAAACTGTTTGTTAAGATATCAATACGCATTAAGCAAGTCGAATATAATTCAGAGGTAGTGACGAAAACTGATAATATTATCACAGATTATCAAAACAAATTTTACATCATAATTTTTAGTTTGAATTAGGACTAGCTAGACATATAAGATTCTTACTTGTGCTGGTTTTTCACCTTCCGAACTATCATCTGATGATGATTGATTTTTCTTTGCAACAGGAAGTTTTCCATTGACTTGTGGTTGAGCTTTTTTAGGCTTTGTATCCTCATCACTTGAATCGTCAGTACTGAAAACAAAATGTATCATCTGAATAAATACCTACCCTATTATCAACTTTTACATTTTGGTCTCTCATTAAAATGGTGTGTTTATTGTATTGTAGGAACATAAGAGTAATTATTTAACTTGTTGAAGATTATCTACAGCACTGAATGAAGTTTATAGAGCAGCATAAAAAAGAGCTACTTGCCTTGTTCTAAAGTATTTCAACAATAATATTTTTAGGGTAAAAACTTAGTATATGGAATATGAAATTCAGGGTTGGGGGAGGGGAGGACCCCTGGGAAGGGGGAGTGGCAAATTAAATTTCTAATCACGTGACCTACAAGTGTAAGGCAGGTTCGATTTCAAACTAAATAAGGATATAAACAGTTATTTCAGTTGTCTGAAAAAAAAATTACCACAAAATTTAAAGCTCATCCTTTGCTGCCCTTCGCGCTCTCATTAAATTACTCTACCCTATCTGACGTTACCTATAAGAACAAATCATGCTGGGAACAACCTTAATAACCTGTCGATAACAGTCAAACAAAACTTTACTTTACTTTTTTTCTCTCTAAAACTACAAGCTTTCGCTATCTGAAATTTTGCAAAGACTTCTTATACTAAGACTTTTCTTTCGTAAATTTACCATAATCCAACTCTACAGTCCATACTAAATTTTAACCTAAAACATTACTTATCTCGACATCAGCCTCAGTCATCAGCCTTTTAATGTCCCCATTTCTGGGGCATAGATCTTCCTTTTGGGTGGATAAGGAGGATGGGACATAACCCACCATGCAGGCCCAATGCGTATTGGTGGGTGTTAACATTTGAAATGCGATTGCAAATGCAACTGGGACCAATGGCTACAAGTGCTTTCCAAAGCATGGAGGAACTTGAAATAATAATAATTTTTGGTCACCCATATCTAAAGTTGCCCATAGTCCCGCATTAGGCGGGACGTCCCGCTTCCGGCTCAAATAATGCGTCCGGCGACACAAGTTTGCCAGACGCCAACTGTCCCGCTTTAAGGTACAGCAAATTACGAGTACCGTGCGAAGCGAGAGCGATGAAATCACAGATTAGAAGATTAACTAATGGAAAAAAAGTAAAAATCGCACTGCATTGTGCGGACGCAGTGCGATTTGTACTTTTTCCTACTTGATTTGTAGGCAAGTTCCGTTTTTTTAACAGTCCTGCATAAAAATTTCGGATTTCTCAGATATCTGTGAACAGAAGTTGGTAACTCTACCCATATCCTATGACCAATTCTTGCGAAAGTTTCTTCATCTCCACAATTGCAGGGCCAGATGCTAAACCACGGCGCCACCAAGCTCCGCAAAAAGTATTAAACTGAATTTAATTTTACTGCTGTTTTGGTTGAAACTGCTTAGAACATTTTCTAACCTCAAAATTCCTCAGGTAAAATACAAAACGTGTATTTACAGTACATACAACAAATGAAATGTGTGTATTTATACAAAAAGGATCAATGAAAATCAAATAAGCCATCAAAAACTACTTACCTAGAAGCAGCCTTCTTTTGTGATGCTTTTCCCTGTTGCCTACTTTGTAGTAGAATTTCGGTAAGTCGCGATGGAGTTATTTTTATATTGCCACGTTTCTGAAAATTTATTTGAAAATAATACAAATGTGAACAGTGACAAAATATAGGTTGGAGTCAGATTCGGATCTCAGTACACGAAATGAAATCAGTGGTAGTGACCAAAGACTTCTATGTAATTGAAGTCATTGGTAGTGACGAATTGATTAAAATCACAGTAAACCACATATTTATTATCATTGTTTTAAATATTTCGTTCACTTGAATATAAACAAGTAGTTATTTTGATTTCGATAAATATCGCAAAGTCGATTACTAAAAAAACACGTGTGGCTGAAATACCACACGTGGTCTTCGGTTGCCGAATACGTACCACTTTTGTCTTCTCCAAAAAGCTTTGTGCAAGTGATTTATCAAAGCTTTGAATAAACTGGTGCACTACTTTAATAGCTTCCGCTTGAATATCAGCAGGTATTTCCATGTTTAAAGATTTATCATGAAAATCTGATTATTTTTAGTGACGCCACAACCACACGACCACGAACCCACCGAAAAATTAAAATGTCATATTTTTTTTTCGATTGATTGACAATTTGACGGAATATGTCAAAATATCTTTTTTATGGCAATAAAGTTTGACTATTTTGCCATGTCAAGTTCAAAGGTAGGGAAACAAGGTAAAGAAAGCAAACGATCAGAGGAGATGGTTTGGGTTTGAGATGATAAAGTATTATTGGTAATAAATATAGAAATAATACAAGTATATACATGTAGGTATAAAAAACATCTTCTGAGATTCTTCCAAAGTGACTATTATGTGTTCTGTGCAAAGAGTAAAATAGAAAATCTTAGAGCACTTAATGCTCTAAGTAGAAAATAGAATATTTTTCAAAAATATTTTTGGGACGTTGCTCAAGCATTGATCTCTACTTTAAACTAGTTTTAGGTAGAGTATTAAAAAATACTTTTTACGGATTACAGCGCGTATATTGATAATTAAGGTGTCATTTTAGAATTATTTAGTTTGGATTTATTGGCTTTTTGAATTCCCCACATTTCGACACGGGGCCGTGGATGCGAGAAGACTGGGGTCACGGAAGGAGGATGAAAAAACCAATAAATCCAAATTAAATAATTCTAAAATAACACTTGAATTAACAATATACGCGCTGTAATCCATAAAAAGTGTTTTATTCTTATTTTACCGAAAACGGTTGAAGGACTCCGCAGGTTTCTCGGCATGGTGAATTTTTACCGCCGATTTCTACCGGGGGCAGCAGAACTTCAGGCTCCTCTTATTAACGCTTTAGCCTCAACCAAGCTGAAAGGCTCAAAGCCAGTACCGTGGACGCCTGATTTGGAGTACGCGTTCCAGAGGTGTAAAGATCATCTTGCCCTTAGAGCATTAAGAACGGGAGATGGCAAATACACGTTCCCCTTTCACCAAAGTACATGACCAATTTGATCGTGACAGTTTATAAAAACTAGTTGGTCTCGAACACCCGTCATTTTGTAAGAACACATGTCACCGACCGCAGCTCCGCAAAAATGGTGAATTGTGCAGTGTTTTCGTGCAAAAGACGATCTGAAAATTAAAATTTTACTAAGAACGGGATTTTCTATCACACGTAAGTATAATTTTATTACCAAACTATAATATAATTACGAAGAAAACGCACTTTGTTTGTGTAAGATAATGACGACATTGCGATAGCAAAACGATACCAAACACATGTCGAATACCATAATAAAAGTCGTAGTGCTGCGACAAAGAGAACGAATGCTTATGCTCTAAGAACGAATGAATGATCAAGTGAATGAGTTTTAACTATTATTTTTATGTGATCAGACCAGCACATAAATTGTCAAATATTATTTTTTATATTTAATATGTAATAGGTAGGTATTGACTTTATTGCAAAATCTATACATAGTATTAATTGGAGACACTGTTTTACGGGTGTGATGTTCTCCTTTTTTAATCTTCTCTTTCTTTTAGGTCATCCCGGGATAGTTACTAGTCCTCGGCTGTCTGTCGGTTATGTAGAAGTAGAGAGAATCTTATAAATCAGTCCTGTCAAAGCCCGAGCATAGGACACCAAAATCATTAACCAAAATAAAGGAAACTGATGCCGAGATCTTCAAGTCAAATTGTTCCGATTGTGCAGCTTCTGCAGGTAAGAAATTTCAAAACTTTTGTTTACTTAAACTTTCCTTGCAAAACAATTACTAACTACCAAAAAGGAGGTTTTCAATTCAACAAATACATATTTATTTGTAGATTATAGGTATTAACATATTATCATACCAACTTTTTCATTTTAAGGTGGCTGCAAGCATTCACTACTGCTTATATTTTGGCTTGAAAAGCGGAGCTGTGAGCCTTCCAGCACATCTACACAAGGCTTCTGGATAAAGCCTACCTTGGCATCGGAACGAACTAATCATGTTTTGGCAGAACATGTATATAAAAATTTAATAATACCTAATAAAAATGAAACACAAATCACTTGTTTTCCAAGCATTTATTATTTTATTTCACTTTTTTGTACTATTATGTTTTATTAACAACTCGTATTGTAGAGACCACGACGTTTCAATAGTAATACACAATCACGATTGTATGCACAATAAAGTATCATCTTGCCAATGCAAACCAATAGAAACGGTGCAACAGCAAAAGTATTTAGGCCTATCAATTGACAACCGCCACAACTGGGGTCCTCATATCGAAATAGTGTGCCATAACTTCATGCTCTGTTAGCTAAATTTGTCATAATCAAAAATAAAATACCGTTCCAAGTTCTATTAATCCTGTACAAATCCTTCGTAGTTCCTATAATTTCATATGGAATTTCAAGCTATGGACGCACATTTCAACCTACTTAGAGAAAATGTATAATCTACAATTACGAATATTAAAGCTTATAGTTAGTAAGAAAGTAAATCGTATCTATAAAGATAAGTATGACGAACTCTTTAGGTAATGCAAGGTCATATCAGTTCATGACAAAGTGAGTTACGCAATTATAACTGAACAACTCGATAACGTTGCTTCTTTGCCGAGGATTAATCATAGAATAAAACAAGACAGATTACGCAAAAGAAACTTCTCAAGGGCCGCTCAAATAACTTTTACGGAAAGAGAAAATTTACTTGTCTTCTTCCTGTCATAATTAACAATCTACCTAAAGAATTATAGATTATTCTGGATGACCTCAAACACAAAAGTGTGAAGCTCAACTCAAAATTTATTGTTCTACCAAAAATTTGCTTTAGAATTTCTCGTATTTAAACAATAGTCAGCTTTTTCTTAACATCATCCTGTGCACACGCATTTACGATCAAATATTGTGTTTATTAAGTATTTTTTAAGACCTTAAAATAATATATATATGTATACAACGTGTTACAAAAGTACCTCTAATGCCGAATATGGTAGATAGGGACTATCAAACTGAAATCGCGAAATCAAATCAGATCAAAATGTATGAAACAGCTGTTTTTTTATTTCGCGATTTGAGAGTTTAGTTTGATGATCCCTATATACCATATTCGGCAATAGGGGTATTTTGTAACATGGTGTATACATATTTTTTATTTTATTTTTTTTATTCATAAGAATGAAGCAATTTGTTTTTTCTTTTCAATACTGCTTAGTTATACCGACTATCTATTTTGACGAATACGTAATGACTGGACAAACCTAATCGGGTTTTACGTTTTAGTCGCTGGGTTTTTCTATAAATTGTATGTTTTACTTTGTTTAATAAATAAATAAATAAAAAATGTATGTTGAACATTTAATTATAAGCGCATTTTAGTGATTGTTAGTGTATATCACAAAATCAAATGAAAACCATTTAACATAATCTTGTTCGTAATCAATCACTCATCTTCCAATCATTCAATTTCATCGGTCTTTTGACGGCACATCACTAGCTGTTGTTGTTAAGTTTGGCGCTGCCGTAGCGTGATCTGTCAGAATTTGTACTGAGATTGTTAGTTCCAAATTTGACCACCCACAATTATAACTGTGTGGGATTTTGTTTTTGTGTGCGTGTGTAACAACAAGACTTTTTTCTACAAGAGTGTGCGTGAATATGAAGTTGTGTGCTGTGCGTGTTTACCTCGTCCCCCTCCAAAATCGGTGAACAAAATCTAGTGTAGAAGAGTGCTGTTGGCATCTCCCGTTCTTAATGCTCTAAGATCTTGCCACTGCAACGCTCCTATCTCACCCTGTCGCCGACGCTCAATTAGGGCTATTCACTGACGCTTCATCGAGTCATGTTGGTGCTTGCTTGCAGCAAAACGTTGGAGGCCATTGGCAACCGCTGGCATTCTTCAGTAAGAAGTAGTCAGTGAAGCACTCTACCTGGCCAGCTTATTATCGGGAACTTCTTGCCGTCTATGAAGCGGTACAGTATTTCCGCCACATACTGGAAGCGCAACATGTAACCGTCTTTACCGACCACAAACCGTTGATATACGCATTTACCCAGCGGCGTGAAAAGTTACCTCCTGTTCAGCTCAATCATCTGTCTTTCATTTCCCAATTCACGACAGACATTGTCCATGTTAGTGGCAAAGACAACGTCGTTGCTGACGCTTTGTCTCGAGTTGAGGCTCTTTCTTTCGAAAGTGACTTTGCCGGTCTTGTGCGAGATCAGGCGTCGGATGAAGAGCTACAGAAGGTGTTAGCTGGTTCCTCTCTTAATTTGGAGAAGGTTGTTTTGCCTGGGACGGATATCGCCATTTTCTGCGATACGTCCACTGGCAAGCATCGACCGTATTTGACCCCTCGCTTCCGTCGCCCACACTTTGATAAATTACACATGCTAAGTCACCCTGGCGCACGAGCATCGGCTCGCTTGGTGGCTGAGTGTTTTGTGTGGCCTGGAATGCAGAAAGACTGCTGCAATTGGGCTCGAACCTGCTTGAGCTGCCAACGTAGCAAGGTGTCTAGGCATACCGTTACGCCTCTTGGGCATTTTCCTGCACCAACCAAGCGCTTCCGTCATGTACATATTGATATCATCAGTCCTCTGCCGCATAGCTGTGGTTTTCAGTATTGTCTCACGGCAGTGGACAGATTTACCAGATGGCCTGAGGTTTGGCCGATGAAAACCATGACAGCGGATGAATGTGCAGAGACCTTTTTCAGAGAGTGGGTATCTCGTTTCGGTGTCCCTTCTGTTGTGATAACGGACCAGGGGCTCTATCAGCTAAAAACATTGAAGTTCATGTTAACTGTGTTTTGACAGATGTATGTGATACATTGCTACTTCGTCTTGGCACAAATAACTACTTAACAAAGAAAAATAGCAATGTATCACATAGATCTGTCAAAACACAGTTAACATGAACTTCAATGTTTTTAGCTGATACCGCCGCAGGGACGTCAATTCGAGTCTACTTTGTTCCAAAGTCTTTTGCGTCATTGTGGGTCAAGTCGGATTCGCACGACTAGTTACCACCCTTGTGCTAATGGTCTTGTGGAGCGCATGCACAGGCAACTAAAAGCTGCCCTCATGTGTCATAACGACACGTAGCACAGGGCGCTGCCAGTTGTCTTGTTGGGCATGCGCTCTTGTTTTAGGGAGGATTTACAGGCATCCTCGGCTGAACTCGTTTACGGGGAGCCTTTGTTTTTGCCGGACGAGTTCTTTTGTTCTTCGGCCATTCCGGACCGCGTTGGAGAAGTGGATTTCGCCGAGCAGCTGCGGAGGAACATGGCTCTCCTTAGACCGATTTTACCTACTCATCATGGGGAAAAGCGCACCTTCGTGAGCAAGGACCTTTTGTCAGCGACGCATGTTTTTCTGAGGGATGACTCCGTGCGAAGATCATTGACTCCCCCGTATTCGGGTCCTTATAAGGTGGTTTCTCGTGCCCAACATGGGAAGACTATCAACATATTGATGGGTGTTAGGAATGTCACGGTAAGCGTGGATCGAGTGAAGCCTGCTTATATTGCTCAGGAACCTTCTTCGACTTCGAACTTCACCGTTCCTGAAACTCCCTCAACTGCGACCTTTCCAAAGCCAATTTTGGACAGCCAAAACCAATCTCTCCAGTCTCCGGAATATAGAACCCGGGCTGGAAGGAAGGTTAAATTTAAGGTGCCTCTCGATGTCTAGTTTTTTTTTTTGCTTGTTCTTAAGACTAGTGTTTTTTTTTCTTTTCTTTAAGGGTTAGGTACCTATAGCTAAGTTTTTTTTTTAAATGTTATTTTTATTTTCTCCGTAGGGGGGTGGTGTGGCGTCTGCAAAGAGGTCACCACTCCTCTATGGTTAAGCAGAAAAGAAGATAGTTCTGACTTCTGTCTTACACACTGTTGTCACTGATTTTTTATTGTTGCTTTATTGCTATTGTAAATTAATATTATCCCTTCCTTACTCGTCCGTATTCCTTCCTATTTCAATGTGACTCTTCCATGTATATATTCTCTGTACATAGCATTTGTGGAGTAAATAATTAACACACGTTGGAAGTGTTTCCATCATAGTTGTAACAACGAACACAAGTATAGTGCGGGCAGGAACCAAAGCCCGCACAATTCCCTTAGATCATTAAGTTTATTCCTAATAAACTGTACGTGCAGAAGTCAGTGTACAGAGTGTTAATTTAGAACGGTGCTTGAGCAGAGCTTCGACAAACTAAAGTCAAACTCAGATTTAGCTAATTTAAAACGATGCTTGACTGCGTGACATCAAGCAGTTAGATATCAATTGATTATTAGGACTTAACGGACGCAACCGCAACTTATCGGACGTAAGAAATCGAGACAAGTCAGCGCTGACCCAAAAAAACCCAATGTAAATTGGTTTGAAGTCAGTACAGCGGCATGAAGTCAGCGCTGACTTGAAAATTCCCACTCGAATATTTTGAAGTCAGTCGGTACTGACTTCTGTACTGACCCTGTGTAAACTTGTCTTTAGAGCACTAAGGGCTTAGAGCATTAAGAATTAAGGGTCGTAACCATATCTATTAGTCTATGGTTACGACCGCAACTTACGTCCGATAGTTTGCGTTGTATTTTTTAAAAGTCTAGATACCTATAAGCTTAGAGCATTAAGAACTTAAGTTCTTAATGCTCTAAGCCTATAAGTCACGGCTGTCAGCTGCGTCATCAGAAGAATAACTAAAGCGTCCATCCAGTGTTGGCAACCTAGAATGATGCGCTGATCGTACCAGGGGCGTAAAATTATCGTACCTGACGAAAAATTATCGTATGCTTTTGAATGACATAAAAAAAACGTTAATTATTAATAAAATAGATATTATTACGAACTTATATTGCGCTCAGCCGCTCGTCATGTCGTCATGTGACGTCATGTACGATAATGAATCGCAATCGTACATCGTACGCTGGTATCAAATTATCGTACATGTACGATAATTATCGTACGGTTGCCAACACTGCGTCCATCAGCCGCCTCCGATAATTTGTTTCCGGCTTTACAACGGTACTATCTGTGCACAGACTACTAGTGGTTTGATTTGACATGTTATACCTACTCAACTCTAGACTGCTAGACTGTAATCTGTGTTTGACATCAGCAGCATCCGACCGAAGGGAAAACTATTGATATTTTTCTTTTCGTGTTGTTTAGATCGGGTGAAAATTCAAGTTTTTAGCACTTATCGTAAAATACAGAGATAGATATTCTTTTTCCGTATTATAATTTATACAACGAGACTACGGTGTTAGTATGGAGACGTGACATGTTTTGTTGTCTGCTTGATCTGTCGAAATGCTGTGCGATCACGACCGTATTTAGTTTATTACGTGCGCTCTTTTGAGCATTCAATCGAGACAGAATCACAATGCCAGTGCAACAGATAAATGTGAAAAACTCCTCTGATATTGAGAGTTGGGAATGGGGAGGTGGATGTGGCAGGGAGGCGGTGCGCGCAGGGTCTGGCAGCAGCCGCACCTCATGCAGCAACTCCAGTGGAGATATTTGCCGAATTTGCCACTGCGAGAGTGAAACACACAACCCATTACTTGCTCCCTGTTATTGTTCAGGTATTAATTCTTCTTTCCTTCTTTTATTTCTCTTTATTCTCAGTGGTTCTTCTTTCTTATGACTTGCTTGTGAGTGTTTACTTTTTGTAATGTATTTCAACTGTTAATAATCACATGAAGAATCAATGGTAAAATTTTTGATACTTTGTAATGTCAGGAATAATGAGTTAGTACTGTGAAGTAACAAATTCTTTTAAATTTTTAAGTTACTAATTTCAAAAGTTTTATAATAAAATATCCTAGCCACAAATTAAAATACTTATCAGTTATTGACTGTCCATAACATTGTTCAATGAGGATAATATGATGTTGGTGGTGTGTTCTACTCTGGATTTATTTTGTAAATTTCCTCCATCCTTATGTTTATGTAATGATAATATATGTAGGTACAAAGGTTATTTTGGTTGTATATACATCATCATATCAATCATAATATTTCCTGAACATGATAATGTAATCTAGCCATAAAATACCTGTAGTGAATATGAAAACAATATTATAAAATTGGGATGTGGTGTGATCCTCATCACTCAATGCCCTCATGCAAAATTATTTTCAAACAACTTTTCATAAAATTTGAGTTGAATTTGTTTTTATGTTGACTATAGACTATATTTTGTATATAAATAAATAAAATAATTAAATTGTAAATGCTTGTAACAATGTTTTCTTTCTCTTACAATATTTTTATTTTCAGGAAGCCTAAAGTATGTACATCAAAGTTGCCTGCAGCAATGGTTAACAGCATCAGAAACAAGATCCTGTGAACTTTGCAAGTTCAACTTCATCATGCACACTAAGATTAAACCTTTTAATGAGGTATGAATTTTTTCAACTTATTACTTTATTTATTATAATTAGAGGCCATTATCGGAGATTCATTTACATTCTTACTAATAATCTCTTATGTTTTTTTTTATACATATAATGACCTGCCCCCTAGCGTGACCACCAAAACATGATAGTTATATTATTATATTGCGTGATATAAATAAAAAATAAAATAAATAAAAAAGCTATTTATTCCACATCACTTACATTATTTTAACTTATTTATTAGTTAGTTGTTTCAGACATGGATCCCATCTGGGTAAAAGCCTCCTCCATTTCTTTCCACTTCTTTCTGTCTTTTCCACTTTCTAACCAGTCTTTGCCTGCCACGGACACAATATCGTCGGACCATCTTTTTCTGGGTCTGCCTACTTTCCTTTTGCCTTTTGGTCCGGTCCATCTGGTGGATTTTAATGTCCACCTTTTGTCATTATACCTTGATAGGTGACCCGCCCATTTCCATTTAAATGGAAATTGCGTGATATATCAACAGTCAACTATAAAAATCCATTGTCTTTTGAAAGTTAAAAGTGATAAATCGCTTTATAATAATCGTGTTGCGGCGGCGGTCATGCTAGGCGGGCTAGAGTAATAATAATAACATTAAAATATGTTAAGCACATATGTTTTTGAACTTTTCGATTGTATTTGGTGATGAAATTATTAACTAATGAGTGGAAGTTGAAATACACATGCAAGTGATTTTATGAAGTTTATGATTTAGGATTGATTAGGAGGCCTAGACGTGGGCAAAGCGTTGGTGTGACTCATTTGTGACTTGCCCATGTAAGGTCACAATCTATAAACATTGTTGCATACTTTCTATTCTCAACTCTTTCATTAGCAAGAAAATATTTACAGCTGTAAAGATTTGTCCAGTTGGTAATTTAATTGACTATATGAATCATTTGCTTAAAGGCATACACAGAAATTATCATTCTCCCAGCGGAAAAAACAAAACAAATGACGCCAGTGGATATCGCCTATCCCATACAACTTTGATTAATCTAGATTTCGAATCGTTGATGTTCACACCAATGTATTTCATTGCGGTATATTAAAAGGCAACTAAAAGTTTAAACGTTCAAAGACCAGAAAATGGGCAGCAGTGTCCTCCGATGAAAATGGTCCAACATTGTGATCTCCAACTATTCTCCCACACTTGGAGGAAAGAATTGCAATATACTCTCACGGGAGGGTCTATGTCCTCACGTGGACAAGGGTTATGATGATGATGTTACGTAAATATCGTAATATACAACATGTTACAAAAATACACCTAATGCCGAATATGGTACATAGGGACCATCAAACTGATCAACATTTAATATGGGATCAACTCAGAAAATGCGAAAAAAAATCAGCTGTTTCATACAAAAATTAAAATCGAAAATATAAAAATGTATGAAACAGCTGATTTTTTTACTAAAAACAGAATAAAATAAATATTTAAGGGGGCTCCCATACAACAAACGTGATTTTTTTTCTCGATATTGATAACGGCAACAGGTAGTCACTTGAAATATTCACAGAATATTTAGTTATATATTCACTTTAAAAACTTTGTGCGGAAAGGATCAAAAAAACGCAGGAGTTGTATTATGAAAAGTAAAACCGTCTGTATGATAATTATGTTTACTATGACATACATTGGTTGTTTTGACGTTGGCAAAAGCTAAGTGTTTCAGAAACTTTTATCTCCAAAAAAATTTTCAAGGAAAACGTTGCCAAGACGAGACCATATAGCTCACATTTTTCCGTTCTGCCTGACTGAACTGACCCTCCCGCCATAACTCTACAAGCCCTAACTTCATAAACTCTACACCTTAGTTAAAATATGTGGCTTGGTCGTTCCTTTACTACAAGAACTATTGTATAACAGAAAAGTAATGAACATAGTGTGAGCCATATGGTCTCGTATTGGCAACGTCAAAATCGAGGTTTTTTAGGTATAAATAAAATCTTAAGTGTAAGAGCTATACATTTGAAACTTTATATTTATATGTTTAATACAGAAAAAATATTTTGGCGCTGATGGCTTGAGTTATGGGCATGTTAATAAAATACTAGAAATGTTTTTAGATATATCCTTACTAATATTATAAATATGAAAGTAAGTTTGTTTGTTCTTTACGCCTTCACGTCTTAACTACTGAACCGATCATCTGGTTGAATATAAATACTAAAAATCGCGCGTCAAGGGAGGGGCGCGCGCCCCCCATATATATCCGCCACTGATTTCGATTAGAAAACGCGACGGTACATTTATTTATGCCATGTTTATACACTTGCGGACAAAGAAAACGGGTCACCACGTTATTTTCATACAAATATTAAGATACATGCTCACTTCAAAGTCTGATTAATAAAAGAATTTGAGCATCTTTATTAAACTATTCATTAATTATATAACATGTTACAAAAATACCCCTAATGCCGAATATGGTATATAGGGACCATCAAACTGATCAACCTTTACTAAGGGACCAACTCTGAAATCGCGAAAAAAAAACAGCTGTTTCATACAAAATTAAAATCGAAAATATCAAAATGTATGAAACAGCTGTTTTTTTTGCAATTTGAGAGTTGGTCCCATAGTAAAAGTTGATCAGTTTGATGGTCCCTATCTACCATATTCGGCATTAGGGGTATTTTTGTAACACCTTGTATAGAGAGGTCTATCTGGATGTAATAATAATATTTGCGTCTGATATTCGCGCTATATGCGCTATAGCACACCATTAAGTACTAAATGAGATCCTGCAAAAAACCGTAACCTGCAAAAATGTCGCTGTGGCAACATAGCCTAGATAAACGGACGTATACAATGGTCTATGATGGCTTGTTCCAGTGGCGGTTGCTGGAGATGTCCGGAGTGGAGCGGCGACGCCTGTGCTGCGCTGTGCTGTTCCACTGTGTGGCGGCGCTGTGCGTCATGTGGTCGCTGTTCGTCCTCATCGAGCGCGCTGTGGAAGAGGTCAACCGCGGGATGATAGGTGATTATCAACTTTTTTTTTTATCCACAGCGGGTTAGTGCTTGACCTTCATCTCACCAGCTGTTATGTGATGACAAGGTCAAAGGTGGAAGCCCACCACACCTGGAATCCTCAACCACATACAAAACTATGACTATGACTATTTAACATGCATTCTACGATTCCAAATGATGATTGAAGTTTTAGTAAATAGTAAAATTACATGATCGGCATTCGTAAACTAACATATAATACATACTTTAAATAGTACATATTAAACAATTAGCCTAGTTGAATATCTACATTTTAATCAGCATGTCCGTCTTATCGTCACAAGATTCGAACGTGTGATTTAGTCGTCTAAGTCACGGAGTTGTGTTTACAATAATGATGAACACACGGAGTGCTTACGCAACAAATTTTGCTAAACAATACAATTGCAAGTAATGGGATTATTTATGGTCTGCAATTTTCCAGTACTTACTTGCATAAAGTCACATTTTAGCAAGCAATATTTTTAATCTTTTTATATACTATTCAAAAGAAAATAAGGGCCACTATAGGGTTTTCCATACTAAAAGGAAAGGTATTTTTATTTTATGATTAATTCAATCTGTTTTTATTTGAATTTATAAGTTTAATATCTCCTATTTGCCGTGTGTCAGTTACAAATGTAAAATTGCGCGTATTTTTGTATGGAACTCCAATTTATTTCTATTCTAACTGACTTACGGCAGATCGGAGAAATTGTACAATAAATTCGATAGTAAAGTCCACAAGTTGACTATTACAGCCTTTAAGCGTAGCGGATCCCTAAGTCTATGATTACAACTTTCGAACAATATCAAATTCAAATTAAATTAGATTGAATTTATATTTTAAAGAACCTCTCAGAAGTTAGCTCGATTCTATGGAAAACCATATAACTTTTATTTGAGTAGTATATCATGCATATAGCAAATATTCTTTGAATAATGACATCATGTCGGCTGCGTGAAAACGCCTCATTCAAAAAGTATCAGAATAGTGACGTCACATTTAACACCGCAAAGCCCATATGTACGGCGCGTAAAAAAAATTGTGATTACCTAAGCAAAAAAATTTTTTTTAAATCATGTTTCCGTTACAACATTTTTTGTAATTACGTATGGATTCTAATAATCAACACTATTTTGTCACTGGATCATTATGATATTTTACGATTTTTTACCAGCTTTAGAGTTTTAGAAATCATAGTTAAATTCGTCAAATCGAGCCATTTCGCGTAGGAGTTTATTTTGTTTCCCTTTTTGCTCTATGATCCTGAGCCAACTAGCGCCGCCAGCCGATTTTATTTTATTTATTCTAAATAAGCCCAATTTCTTAAAAAAGGAACCAGTCAAGGTTTTGTTAATAACGTCTAAAAGAGCATCATGTGCTTTTGGCATACCTACCTGTCCGCCATTTTGAAAAAAGTCGGTTTTGGAGGCCTGTGATAAAAGTGGTGCCAATCGATAGAATAAATTATTACAAACAAAAAGTAATAAGTAAAAAAATCTCGTAAGTGATATACTTTCCGAGATATTTGAGTATAAAGTTGAAAAATAAAATCTGTCATTTTCTAAATCAATCGATATAATAAGTCATTACAAACAAAAAGTTATAAGTAAAAAAATCTGGTAAGTAATATACTTACTGAGATATTTGAGTTTAAAGTTGAAAAACAAAATAAGTATTTTTTTTAGATCAATCGATAGAATAACTGGAGCACACTTCGTCAGCTGAGCCATGGACGCTTTCTATATACATAAAATAGCTTAAAAACAATCTGCATAGACATAACCACTAAATCCAGAATATGATTTTGTTTATCAAATTCAAACTCGAATATCTCAGTAAGTATATCACTTGCCAGATTTTTTTCTTATTACTTTTTGTTTGTAATGACTTATTCTATTGATTAATGCAGAAAATGACAGTTTTTGTTTTTCAACTTCAAACTCAAATATCTCAGTAAGTATATCACTTACGAGATTTTTTTACTTATTACTTTTTGTTTGTAATTACTTATTCTATCGATTGACACCACTTTAAGTACAGGCCTCCAAAACCGACTTTTTTCAAAATGGCGGACAGGTAGGTATGCCAGTCTTCATACATAAATGACCGATGGCTTTTATTGAATAACTTTACACAGTTTGGAAAGGCATTCGAACAGTTTAAAACGCGATTTTGTTAAAAGTGGCCACTGTTGGTTCAAACCCGTTTTTAAACTATTGCACGCGTTTTGTAATGTTGTAACGTTATTCAAGAAACATTAGACGTCATTCACAAGACCTTGACCGATGCCTTTTTTAAGAAATTGGGCTTATTTAGAACAAATAAAATAAAATCGACTGGCGGTGCTAGTTGGCTCAGGTATCATAGAGCAAAAAGGGAAACAAAATGAACTCCTACGCGAAATTTTAGCTCGATTTGACGAATTTAACTATGATTTCTAAGACTCTAAAGCTGGTAAAAAATCGTCAAATACATAATTATCCATTGACAAAATAGTGTTGATTATTAGAATCCATACGTAATTACAAAAAATGTTGTAACGGAAACATTATTTATAAAATTTTTTTGCTTAGGTAATCACAATTTTTTTTACGCGCCATACATATGGGCCGCGGGGTATTAAATGTGACGTCACTATTCTGATACTTTTTGTATGAGGCGTTTTCACGCCGCCGACATGATGTCATTATTCAAAGCATGGAGACCTCAGCAAATATTGATCGCAAAAAATCACTGATATTTATTTTACGATGCACTAATTTAATTTAATGGAATAAAAAAAATTTCAAGTACCCAATTGTCGGTGCCGTACTTTCGGTAGGTGTGGCGTTAAACTTTGTGTTTTGTTACAGCATGGCCGTTCTGGACGAAGCTAGTGGTGGTGGCTGTGGGCTTCACGGGTGGCGCAGTGTTCATGTACATACAGTGTCGGCAGTACATGCATCTATGTAACCGCTGGCGGGCACACAACAGGTACATTATCATATGAAACAACCAACTATCGTCGTGGAGATCTTTGGGGAAGGCCAATGCCCAGCAGTGGGTGTCGTGTGGCTAATATGATGATGATAAAACAATCATAGACAAGATTTATTGCACGGAAAATGTTATTGCGCATGTCACGTAGTAAATAAATTCAAGTTTTATCATACGGCCGGCAGTATACTTTTTCTTAGATACATTTATCTGTGTTTAAGATTGTCCTAAAAATGAAAATATTATAATTTTTTGAATTTTTTTACGATAATTATAGTGTTTGAATAAAGTTTAATTTTGAAAAAAATACCTTAGAAGCAAAAAATTAAATTAAGATTGATGGACTACGCCCATATTATGTATTAATTTCTCCACAGGGATCGTCATTTTGAAATTAATGTTATTTGTCGTAATTACCGTTATTATTTTGAGTTACGTTAAATAACGTTATGTTACCGCTAATAATACCGTTAAAAGTATTGTTAACCATTAAATAACATTATTTTACCGTTATAATACCGTAAAAATAACGTTATTTTTTGTAACGTAATAATTTTTAAAGATATTTCAATCATTGTTTCTCCATCAGGATATTGTTGATCCAAAACGCGCCGGAGAAGCTCCCAATGGGCTCGCCTCCGACGCGGCGGAGACGCGAGCGCAGCACCCGCGGCCAGGTCGTGGCCAGCGTGGAGCCCGCGCCCCCGCCCGCCGCCTTCCACGAGGAGGACGAGAGCGGGGGCTTCGACACTTACCGGCCTAATCCACATCGCCGCCTATCTGCGCTCGCTAACGGTATAGTTGATCTATTTAATAATTCGATAGGGGGGTAAAAAATTGCTACACGAATGTTAGGGTGGGTCATAATAAAAATGACGCCTGGAAATTGACCAGAGCGGCGCAAGTCAAAGAAGTAGTCTCGAGTCGATTTAAAATAATTACCCTGATTTTGTAGATAGGTAGATAGTCGACATAACTTTTGTCGAGCGGACCCACTCCCAATAGCTTACCAACTGTGACCGCCTTCGGCTTGTGGCCTGTGATCTTATGTCGCCTCTATGAGTCATAGTAGGCAGAGGTGGTGTTGCATCCTTTTTAGTGAACTACTCATGTTTATAGACGTGTCTTCGTCCACAGAAGGGCAGCTTCGAGTGGAGCACGAAGAAACGCGGCGCTACTCGGACACACGGCTCGCGCAGCCCGCGCCCGACGACCCCGCGCCCGCCTGCCCCGCTGAGGTAACCTTACATACAATGTGTTTTTGTACTATCGACAACACTTCCGCTTTACCACTCATCATCATCATTAGCCTATCATCGTCCACTGCTGAAAATAGGCCTCACCAAGTGCACGCCACCGAGCTCGATCCGCGGCTACTCTCATCCAGTTTTTGGCAGCCACCTTGCGAAGATTGTCGCTCCACCTTGTCGGCCTCCCACTCTACGTTTGTCGATACGTTATAGCTTTTTTAACTCCGACGCAAAAAGAGGGGTGTAATTTTGTTTCTTTCATCACTTTTAAATAATAAGTAAGTGTGCTTGGTGAACAATGGCTAAATTGGCTCTGGCTTGCAGCGTAAGAGTTGATATACTAGAAGAAATTCGATGTTCCCACTAGTGACTCGGTAGCTCAGCGGTCAGAGCTCGATTCCCGTCCGAGAATATGATCTGGTGCGAGTTGTATTTTTTCTAGTATATTATTTAGTATATAAAAATGGCTAAATTGTTCTAAAAAACATAACAATCGACTCGACTTGAAAGCGTTCGTTTTTCGTGAACAGGGGGGCGTGTACCACATCAGCGTGGACCCGCTAGAAGCCGACATCAGGTCTCTGCTAGCGTTGGAGGCCAGGCGGGCGGCTCGGGCGGCTCGCTCCTTACCCAACTTGCGGGCGAGCAGGGAGAGCTTACTGCCCCCCGCTGCGTCCGCGCCCGCCCCCTCCCTGGCCCCCGCGCCCGCGCCCGCGCCCCCCTCCTGAGGCCCGCCCCCGCCCCCGCCGCTGCTGCTGTACCGCGACGACACCGTCTACTGAGCAGCCGCCGCCGGACGCCGGATCGCGAAGCGGGACACACGCGACCCTCGTGTAATAGAATGTCCGGGACGTGAAGTGATGTCGTTTTAAAGTAGATGAGTCGTGCTTACGGAACTGAAGAGGTTTCCTGGTGAGTAGGCAAGTTTTAATGTACTCTCTCGTTCGAATCGTGCCACTTGTAGACTATATATGCGAGTGAGATGCTTGCAGTTTCGGATGCTGAAATGAACCGTGGCGATACACCGTGATCTATCTTGTTCGCCTTCATTCGCCATACCCATCACGTCCACCGAAATGCAAGTTTAAACGGTGTCTAAGATTCGATGTTATAAAACGTGTCACATAAAAAGACCGCTGAACAACAAGCTAAATATGGAGGAATATAAACTGTCTTCCGAAGACATAAGATACATTTTCTCTCACTTTTGAGGCACTTATCAGAGGTCTTTTTACGTGACACCTACTATACCTAGAATATCGAATCGTTAAATTACGCTTCCTAGCATATGAGCAGCCGTAAAATACCGTGAAGACGTTTTGTATTGAGGCAGCGATGATTTACTGAAGACTGATGTCTGGATTCGAGTGACTTTTGGTCTCAAATTTTCCCAATTCCGCCGATTTCCGTTACAAGTAAAAATACAAATCGATAACGAAGCTCATAAACAAGTGTCTTACTGTAAACTTATGAATAGAGATGCCCCGAAAAATACATTTCAGTTATTAAAGTACTTAGTGTAGCCAGATTAGCCAGCGACTTTGCGTAAATCCATTAAGCAGCCTAGTTCTGAACATTGGATACTCTGTGTGATTTTAAACGATGACTGTCTTCCTTACACATTGACTGTTAGCGACTGACAAATAAGTTGCCATGAGATGGTACCAATAATATTTTATAGTTTTGCGCAAGGTAGTTGTATATAGCCGTAACCACGTGATTACGTATAACAGGAATGAAGGAACTCGATGATAATTTACTTTGTAGGTTGTACATACATAATCCGTGACTTCTAAACACCAAAACTCATTTTGCCTTATATTTAAAAGCTCCGTATACATTCTTGAGTGAACCTCGTTCGGAATGCCGATGTCCGAGCCAATATCCATACGCTCACGTCAAGGGAACTTTTTAGTTCTTGCTCATTGGAATACATAATGCCAATTAGATCCACAGCATTGAATAAAAGTTCTTTATGCCTGTTTCACAACGTAAAAGTAAGTCCGAGTGGCTTACTTGACAGGTGATTTGACAGTTGTGATATGAAAAATATGTCAAATCATTCTGTCAAGTAAGCTACTCAGAACTTACTTTTACATTGCGAAACAGGCCTTAAGTTTATCATACACTACAGCACATTTAATAATAAATTTGCCCATTTTCACTTATAAGTTGCTGCTCGATTGCCACACGCATTTTTTTTATGTTGAGTTCAAATCAAAAGCAGCGGGAAAAGTGCGATGACGCAAACGCATAACTATGACACCATAGTTATTCGGAGATTACAAACCTGTTTCGTTATTTAAAAAAAAACACTTTACATTAAATAAAACACTTTGAAACGAATACTAGCGCGGTTTTATTGAAAATACTTTGGTAATTAGTTAGTATTTGGTTTGATTTTCCCGACGTTTCGGCACCTTTGCAGCTGCCGTGGTCACGGAGTACTGAAGCTGCTCGTGAACCTACCCTCAAGCTATGAATTTTATAGACTTTCAGAAAATTGTATTAACAAAAAAAAATTGGTTAAGTTAATGTCATAATTAAATTTTGTGAATTAATTTTTCCTCAATCAATTTCGAGCTTCACTTCCTTCGTGTTATTTTACGGCCACACTACCGTGATATGCCATTGAATATTGCAATTGATGAACCTTATGAGTATAGGCATAAAGAAAATTATGGGCATAATTATTGCCACGGTAGTGTGGCCGTAAAATATGTATAAATATAGGTTTATAATAATTTGGAGAAATTGAAACAACCGCAATGTGTGTTGCAATTGAGTGGTAACATTATAGTTGTATGTTTATATTAATATATCTTAGTGCTAAAGGTTTGGTGTTGAGTTGTATGAGTAAGAGAACATTTTCATGTATGACGGAGACAGAGCTTTTTTATAAAAATCGACATTATAACGGTAACTTAATTACGTACGTAAAATCGATGTGAATAATAATTAAGAACGATTTCGAATTTGACATAATGTTTACATCATATAAAACATAGCGCATTGCTAGTGGATATTAAATGCGAATTATACTGCGATAATAATCACCAATATTTGGTCCAATTGGATAGTTGATAATCATGTGACGGACTATCTTATATTTGCAACTCTGAGTTTCCGAGTAAATTGCAGATTTACAGAATGGGCAATGCCAGGCGAGCTGCTGTGCAGTTACAGCAGTTTCGATTCATTCGGTTGTAATATTAACAATTTGCATATGTCGTAGGATATTCGTACAAATCGGATCTTTACAAAAATCCTAGTATGATCGCAAAAAACCGAATAATTAGACACTGAGACAGATTTTTGCAATAGCCCAAGTAATTTTCAGAATTTTTACAATAATCCAGCGTATCTTAGGTAAATCGCTAATGACCATCACTTTGCGCGCGCTAATTGGCTGACGTCAAGGATATGGACTGACAGATGCTCTGATTGGCTAACGGCTACCTATAGTCATAAGAAGAGTCATGTGACCAATCAGGCTGAAGATGTTATAAATCGACTCTTAGATTGTTCAATCAGCATTCAAGTTTCCAATTGTCCTAAAAATTGCTCGGACGATTGCGAAGATCTATCTTAGATTCCAATTATCCGGTCCTTTATAATTGACCTAGGATTTTTGCAAAGACCGGGTTTATACGATTATCCTGCGACACTTTTTCCCATATTTAACAAATGAAAACCATCCATCCATATTCACCCAACATTATAGTAAACAAACTCATCAATACTTAGATTGATATAAAATACATGCTGTGCATTATGCGATAAATACTGTATATATTAGAGTGAAATGTAAATAGAATGATAACATTTTATCTTAAAAATGGACTCGATTCCGACGTTTAAATAGAAATACAAAACTTAATTGGCAGTTCATGCTAGCCTTTTCATTTTTGATAAGTACTCATGAAAAGGATAGCATATGTTTTATTCCTGTCGAATTAAGTTTAAGATTTGTGTTTGCACTCCAGAATTGAGCTCATACCCAACGTCCTTATACCCTGGTCAGATGAACGCGCGATTGAGACGCGTTTTGTTATGCATTGTTCGCTTAAGCACAGCTGTGTCAGTAACTTGAGCAAAATTAACTGTAGTGTAACCAAGATAGCGCGTCAAATCGCGCGTCAAATCGCGCGTCAAATCGCGCGTTAATCGCCGTTATCTGAACAAGCTCTTAAGTGTAAATATAACACTCGTTTCTCTTAACTTTAATAGTTTCAGCCCTTCTATAGCCTGATAAAAATAACGATATTTGTAGCACAAAATAGCGCCACAATGTATTTATATTTATTTAAAGAAAAAAAAAAATTCCTTTTTGTAGAACAACACACCCACATTTGAAAATTTTATTTAGATTTTATTATTATGTATAACAATTTGTACTGATTATTTCACTTTTGTCATGGCCATTATGTATTGTATATACATATAGACTGTTAAATCTTTACTTGTCTTATTAAGTAAACAGTTTTTGACAGTTGTCATACGTCTTTAAACTTTAATCGTTATTAAAAAATATATTGTCCTATTAAATTAAATCGTCATTAATACTTATCAACTTCTTTCGTAATCTGTGTGGAAAATCATTTGTCGTATTTTAAAAATGAAGAATTTCAATAAAGAGTTGGATGAAGATTGTTTACCAAATAAGACAAGTAAGGATAAACAGACTATACAATGTCTATGGTCTTGTACTAGCGATAATTAAAAGGCGTGAAATAATCCTAATTTTATCGACAAGAACACCCACATGTTGCCATACCCTCTCCTTTTGGAATGACCGCCATATAAAAAATATTTTTTATTTTAGATGGCCCTGCCAAAAATTAATTTCACCGATGCCGGGTGGTTTGATATAGTACATCCCTTGGTATAATATGTTTTGGATTACTAATGAATCTCATTTTATTACTTTCGCTCTTCTTCAATAGGCTCTCTTCGACTATATTTCTATACACTGTACATAGTTGCATAATTATATGTTCTCAATCAGACGTGTTGGTTCTGTTTATTCACAAAAACTAAAACATTTTATAAAAGTTGTTTTTGAAATTTATCGTTGATGAAATATGCTCTAACAAACTGCCATACAAACGAGATGCATTAATTCGGCATTTTAATTAATATTTGTTTCTTGAAATCGGGCTAGTGCCACAGAATGGATTGCTAGTGCGTAAGATTTTTTACAATCATTTAAGGCTCTATTTACCATATACCTTATTTATAATATAACTTATGCACATAATTATGCGACATTAAAATTAAATCGATTTTTATTTTTGTTTACTTATTTTATTACTTTTAAATCAGCTCTTATACTCCCGGTTTCTGAGGTACTTTATAGGAGGGGTCCACATTATCTGGCTTAAAGTAATAAAATTATTATCAAGTAATAATTAAAACCAGATAATGTGGACTCCTCCGATAAACCACCGATAAGTACCTCAGAAACCAAGGGTTAGTATCTCTTCGCTCCCGCGCCTGCACTTATGACGTGAATGTGGCCTGAGCGTTTTGAGTAAGGCGAGTAGTTAGGGTAAACCCCTAACTCACATCCCTATTAATGAATAGAGAAATCAGTTCTGCTGAACTCCTTCAGATGCATGATTTATTTTAAAATTAACAACTTCTTACTAAAACATCTGTTATTTCGGCATCACATAAATCACAATTACTTGTTAATATAATTCTGACGATTATCAGATTCTATAGATAGTAATTATTCTATTTTTCCATTTATCCATCTAAATTCTCATTTTAGACTGCACATTCTCTTATGTGCGAAATTTTGTATATAGTTATTTATACAAAAACACGTTACGTTTGTAATTCACAAGTAGCTGAGAATAACGTTAAATTCGTAACTAGTTAATTATTTCATAGAATGGAATTTGGTGCTAACAAATTGATAAATATCAGTCCAAATTAGGTGTGTTGTGACATTTTTGTTTCGATTGATTCATGTAAAATATGTTTATTATTACTGTTCACGGTATGCGAGCTAATGTTTTAACTGTGTCTGCACTCATGTATTAGTTGTATTGAGAGTTTTAGTAGCAAATTCATGACAAATGTTAATATTTCTGTATGTTTGGTAAACTTAAAATAAACATTGTGTTTTTTGATTAACCCTTCGTCATTATTTTATTGACAAAGTATTTTAGAAATGGGATACCTAACATAATAAATAGCATAAAGTACCTATGTATATGTCGCAGCCAACTACTTTAATCAGTCTTTCTATTAACGGCCTGGCTTTTTCATTTAACGGTGTCGTTCAATCAGTGGCCTAAATGATATCTAGTAACGCTGGGCTAGGCAAATGACTTGGTTCAATGACGTTTAATAACTTGCCTAGCCAAGACATTAGAATAATAAAATTTTATTTATTTGTCTTTTACATAAAAATTTCATTACATCAATGTTAGATGTTACAGACAATTTATAAAGCTTATTATACGATGAATGCAATAACAACGGTTTTTAAACCCGTAATATAGGTCATCAGTGCCTCCCACTACGGATTAATCATACTTAATTAGCAGATAGTCGATATATCGTAACATGGTAACCAGGCTGATGTGATGAACTTAAATATAGTTCCGTTCCGTTTTCTGTCATCTAGAGCTGTAAGCAAAGCTGCCAATAGGGCGTCAACCAGCTGTGTTATTTTTGATGTTTCTCACGATTGAACGAGATTAAAATACGTTTTCACGAGAATATAGTTCAATGGAAATGTGTGGTTACAAAAATTGTGTTAATATTCGAAAGTTTAAAAAAAAATTGTTGACCAAAATTTTATTGGATATGACCAACAGTAGATAAAGGTGTTTTTGTGTAAATTTCGAAATTTATTGTTTGATAGGCGATATGTAGATATACAATAATACTGTCAAAGTTTAAATATGAATTTGATTTGTGTTTTTTATGGCCTTAGCATCTGCCAGCCCATTAATTAAATGTTGTATTAGACGCATTGGCTAACTGCCGTAGACGTCTCAGACGTCAATTAAGTTTAATGCTTCATTAAAATTGGTGCTATCTCTTTCTTTTCCATAGTGATAGTATAAGACGACACGATACTTAATTTGGCATTAAACTTAATTGATGTCTCTGAGTACGGCAGTAAATGTCATTTAGGCCGGTGATTAAACGACGCTGTTCAATTAAATAAATATAGGCCGTTAACTGTGACCGTTATCTTTAATTTTTTTTATTTCCAAATCCTTCCATTCAACGTTTATTGATTTAAAAACAGAAAATATCTCACTACCTATATACTATGATATTATTTTTAACTTTTTGTACCGCAAAATTGATTGTAAATTTGACTTGCTGTAAACCACATTTACAAGTTACATGCGCAGGAGTCGCAAATGGGACATACGAATTCACTTATATAAAAACGCAGTTTTGGTGGCCGCAAATTATTAACACTTGGTCGGATTCTCATTTCGCCTGATTCGATAGAAGCAACGTGTATAATGAACAGTGCCTGTACTATGACTTCGCACAGTTACGTTTACTACACTCAATAACAACTGTAGTAAGCAATTTTGTATGCAATTTTACTCAGCGCCTCTGGCGGTAAATACACTAAACTAAAAGTTGTCATACAAATGTCAACTACAGTCGATAGCGAGTAAGAAAGTGTAAACTCATAATACGCCTACAGATATAGCGTTATGTAACTTATAAAAGTGGAATAAAACTTGGTCGTAGTAGATGTACTTTAAATATTATGTGAAATAGTTTTATATTTTTTAAGATATCGAATAAGAGATGGTCCTCAATTCGATTGTATATTTTTTTCTGTGCATAATCTACTTCATCGATATTCATATACTCGTTTTCACTGTTTGTATTATGATTACCGTGCAGATGGTGTGAAACATGAAGGCGTATACTTACTTTACTCTTTGCATGAAGCCTTCTTGTCAAATAAGTTGCGCGATATCACGCAAAATGTTGCCTAGTGAGTACAAGGCTTTATCATTGTCTTTTCAAAAATGTCTCTGGTTAACAGATACCCGAGTAGTAGTAATACTATAACTAGTCGCCTAGTCGCACGTGAATTAATTATTATTGACAGATTTGAGAATTTAATTAAAATAAATTATTTTGTTTGCTTCTTCTATCGATGTATATTGTAAATTTCATTGTATTATACATGCGTATACTAATGTCAGTCATTCTTTGTATATGTGAAGTTAGATTATGAGGGCTATGTTATGTGGGTGCTTGGAGAATTCTCGATAAACGACACACGCATTTAACATACTTAATTTTACGTACTTTATTTACATATCATATTCGTCAAATTTCAATTGTATTCAATGTAATTATTATGTAAATAGTGCTTCAGATTAATTGATGTACTCGAATGCTACGTCGATATTTCTCTACGAGTCTCGTGCGCTGAGAAAATTTCATATAACTGCTATTGTTTATGGAAAATTGGATAATGTAGTGCCTTATTTAGAATTCGAGATTTTAATTACTTACCCATTTGGACGTCGCTCGCTGAAGTACAAAAACTTAATCATATTTTGTGTGCGGACACACCAAGGGGGTCCTTCCCTACACAACTGTAGATAGGAAGTTTTCTGCGCACGCGACGAAACCCCTCGTATATAATGTGATATAAGTTATTAAGTGTTTTATTTTTATTTTGCTCAAAATTATTTTATCCCTTGATCTGTACTTATCATTCATGAAATTTGTAAGACTGTATTTTATTTTGTTGTGTAACATTGTTAGTTAACTTCAGGTTATAAATATAGTTATTTTGAGAATTATTTTCTTTTATTTCTATAATTATTTTAAGAGAGGAACCTGAATAAAACAAAAATTAGTTAAAAATAAATATTTTATTTAAAATCGATCGAATTAATTAATATTCGCGAACGCGACCAGAGCTCGGGTCCAAGTGACTAGACTGTACACTCAACATTTTTTCATAATGTATACGTAAACAATAAATTTCTGTAAAAACAGAAAATCAACACTTAGTAATAATAAACGTTACACTTCTACTTAATGTAAATATAAATAATATTCCTAATACTCGAGTATTAGATAAATTAAATTCACCGAAAAATATAACACACTGCCGGGAGCATTACAATAATAGCTTCCTAAAATTATTTTTGTTAGTCTTATATCGTTGCTAATCCAACATATCAATAAGGTATTTAGTTCGGCGCCATCGACTAACCGTAACAAAAATCAGTCAACATAAGTAACTTAATGGCGAATGTTATGTCGACGTAAACGCATGGTATGCGCTCAGTGACATGATGTGATACTCGGTGTGGGAATAGTTGGTTAGTTTGAGTATCTATGCTTCACCATGAAGGTAGGAACATCGATGCTGGCTGCGACTTGTCCCGCTAGAACTCCGTGTCGCCGAGCACGTTGTACATGAGGCGCTTGAACGAGTTCGATTGCTGGATTTGTTCTTCGCTGAGGGAGTTCACCTGCGCAACATTTTATACATTAGTGCTGCTAGCTCACTTGCTAGTGAGATCATTACAGCTGATCCAAAGCTGTGCCACACCACACATATCTCTTAAACGAAAGACCGGCAAAATCCGACAAACTATCGACTTTAGTCTGACTGGCATAGTCAAAGTCTGATTACCACCTTTTTTTGTGGCTGAGGTGTAGTCACAGAGTTGTCATATTTAGAGTATACCCTTTGGTCAGTTTGCAAAACTAATGAGTTTATTGCAAAACAAATAGAATACGTCGTTAATCGTATAAATAGTTATGAAGCAATTGGCGGTATTCCACAATATTTACGAAAATACTTACGAAGGTCGTTTGTTTTCCCTTCGGGTACGCATCAGGCTGCTTCGCAGGTTTCGGGGTTGGAGCTGGCCTCTGTGAAATAATTCACATTGAGAATAACATAAGGGGCCGTTTGATGAGCGCACCATAATGAAAAGTTAAGCCCAGACTAATCTGACATGGGGATATTGCGCCTCTTTTTTGAGGTACAAATAAAAGAAACGGGGACACTATTTTTGCTAAGAGAGAGAGAGAGAGAGAGATACCCACGTTGATTGTAAGTGTTGTGACTTTTACTTTATCAGTTTCCGCCGCTCGGAACCAACATACGTAAGAGCAAGAATACCGCTTGGCATCCAGTGGTTTTCTAACGATGTTTTTGAGTAACGGAAAGAGATAGCTATGATTAAATGCAGATCCAGGTGGGCTAATCTAATGTACTATCTCGGACTCATGTGCATGTGCACGGCAGAAATTTCCGTGTTCGCGCGTCGCCCTGGCGCAAACCCAACCTATGCAAGTGGCGACTCAGCGTGCAAGCGATTTTAACCTTAGGAGTGTAAGGCGCCCGTGTCCTCGATAGTACGTTTTATTCTAGTAAGGTAGCGGCACTGACCTTGTTGGGCGGCGCGGTGAAGACCTTGTGCGTGACGGGCGCGACGACCTCCTGCAGCGGCGCGGGCGTGATGTCCAGGCCGTCCTCCTGCAGCGCGCGGAACGTCTCCGACTTGGCGGGGTCGTACACCACCGTCGGCCGGTGTCTGCTCGCCGCCCGTCGGGATTAGTCGCCATTAGTCGGTTAGCGGGCGCGCCGGAAACGTTAGCGGGGGGCGTGGACGGGGCAGGGTTAGTTGAGAGCGCGACAAATTTAGTGTTTATTTTTCAGGAAGGACAGGTCGATAAAGAGACTGACATTAGTCGTGTAGAATAAGTTCTAAACCTTAACATTAATTAATACGAAAGTGTACTTAGAGCTAGTGAACGTGTCGTGGGGCGCGTGAAGTGCGCGTGAGTGTTTTAAAGAACGTCGCCGACGGGTCGACGTGTCGTCATGCTTTACGAGAGAAGTCGAAGGTCGTGAGACGAAAGATAGCGAAATTAAAAATAAATAAGCATTAATGCGTCATGAGATGGGCGTCGACTGTCGTGTTGGCGGCGTTTCTAGTAAAACACTTGCCTCTTGACAACGTGCGGCCGTCCGTAATGGCCGTTAGCGCTATGTGAGCAGACAAATAACCCATTATTATACAATACAGACTGGAGATTCAGGGGCGTCATCATCATCACCTATCAAAATGTACAGTAGAATATTTACAAAATTGATGTGTGGATCACAAGCTAGGGCAACATTCTGTTATATGTTTACTACTCAACCAAGACATTATTTAATTATTATGTAGTTGGATAGGGATTGAAAAAAGAATCAGTTTTTTTTCGGGCTGTACAAAGCAATGTACAAGATGTCAGATAGAACTGAGTGTCTACCCTGGTACCTATATTATTGCCGTAATAGACCTCGCAATTCGAACTTGTAATCTCGATTCTATTCGTATAAGTTCTAATACTTAGTAGTTCTGGGTACAGCCACACGAGGCAAAAATCAGGGGGTTCAGATGTAAAAGAAAACAACCCTAAACGTCGTCAGAAGAGATGAGAGTATGTGATAGAAGAGGGGTAACTTCTAGGTCAATATAACTAGGGAATTAGCGCTGTGCGACCTGAATTTCACTTTATTGTGTCGGAGCAAGAATCGTTATTTATTTAAATGACTGCGGAGTGTCCCTTCTGTACTTGTACTATTATGTATTCTGTGCATACGTCTAAAGCCTTCTAATTAGCATAGATTTTACATTTTTGTTTAAATACCGCGGTTTTCTTCTTATGAGGTGTCAATAGGCCATGCCTATGTTATCTGTGGCATAATAGCGTCATTCCACTATCTACTGCATTAACATTTTTGAAGAGTTTATGGTGTGGTGAGTCTCTTGTTCATATCAGTTGTGCATTGCTATTTGTAAGCCCGAAAACAGACATAGGTACCTGAAAGTACAGTGTTGAGAGCGAATATCATATGATAAATTATTAGTAAATGTAGTGGCCAAATCGTAAAATTGATCACTTCATGATGTGGCCAACCATTTCATGAAATGGAAAACACCCGTTGCCCTCATCATGATATGGTCTGGCCAGATCAATGAATAATCAGCGTTTGACGATATGAACACCTAAACGCACGGCTACTTCATCAAATGGTCAAACATAAGTGATCAGATCATATCGTAAAAATAGTTACATTATCCACCGTTAGGGGCACTGATATCGTATTGTTTTTGTGATGCAACATGGCAGCAGACAATTATTCTGATAGAAAAGCTAATAATAATCGGCCTAGTGAAGATAAACTTGAGGCGAAATGTCGTCTACGACACGAAACTACTTGAATTTCAGGAAAGTCACTCAAAAAATGAGTAAACAAGCCTTGGAATTCGGAACGTATTTCACAGGATAGTAAATAACAATCTCAAGTAGTATAACTTAGAGGTAACCTTCTAAAATTAAAGCTATTTAAAATGGTAATTTGAAAATTGACCAAGATAACTCAGATTAAACGAATGCCAGTAACTTTTAAATATTTGATATCATGGAAATCCTTTATTAATGATATGGGCCAAACGTGAATTGACTCAAACGTTGAAGGTTAAACGATATGGTCAATTTTAGCTGGCCATTTCATGAAATGGTCGGCCACATCATGAAGTGATCTTATTATACGATTTGGTCACGACATATATATTACCCACATGGAATAGGGAATTCAATAGCTCGCTAAGTTACCCATGCCATACCTATCACTCGGATTGCGAAAGGTCGCAGATTCATATTTCATGCAAGGCAGTCAAATTTTTCAAACCTAGGTAGGAGTCTTGATTGAGTAGTAACAAGAAATTCTATTTACTGTACATTTAATTACAACACTATATACAAGAACTCGGCTTATTAACAAACGTAGTCGTTTGTCCAGGCGCGTATGCGTCGGCCATTTTCTTAGGTAACATTTTCAGTTTGGCATCAAGCCATGTTATTGTAATACAGTGCCAAAACATTCATCGCTAAATGCACGTAAACTTCAGACTTAAAAAATCTCTTGATCAAACTTTTCTTTCTTAAAAAACAAATGTATTTCAAAGTTATATTGGGATAATATAATATACTGTCAGATTGTGTAAGGTATTTTTTTTACATTATAATACTTACGGCAAGGGCGAAGATTGTTGCCTAATCGAGTTGGCGATGTTTTGGTCCGAATATAGATTGATAGGAGAGTTGAACTGCTTGTGCACCATCTGAAGCGATAAGATAAACATGAGTGCTAATAAACATGCAACGATGACGCAACAATTAATGAAGCCATTAACTAAAGGAATATGAAAGATTCCTTACTTCTCATATAAGGGTTTTTTGTACAGATTTTGTATTCAGATGAGATTGGAATTCAGGAAGATAAATCGACTAAAAATGAAATATACATAGATGCATGAAGCAAACAAGTGGTATATAGACAGATGAAGAAAAAATGCGCTCACGATCCAATACAATAAAGCGTCATCGTTATTAGTGCCAATTATAGAAATTTTGTAACAACATCGACGGAAAATTTCATAAAAACTGCGTAGTTTCCTCACAAACAATCATCATTTTGACGACAATCTATGATTATCAACAATCACGTTAAGAAGGAAACAAAAGCACACATGGCGAAGATAAACATAAACTAAATTAAGTTATTGGAATAGAAAAAGATAAGGCGTATGTAAATAAAATTAATCTCATTTCCTCACTTAACATGCCCAACTGTGAAAAATCATTGTATTTTGACAGTCAAGCTCGCGTCATATTATATCGAGTTGCTGTGGTAATGATAAGGGGGCTGACTCATTATAGCTACAGAGGTCGCGACGAAAAACTACGAGAGCTATCTTAAGGACGATAATTCAATATGATTTAGCACAGGGGGTGTACATAAACTAGCTTATTGACAATTTTCAATTTTGACAAAACACTTGTAGACCGTCTTGAAATCTTACATACTTCAAAGCGTGCCGCTGCTAGGTTCTAGCTGACCTCGGCCTCCATGGAGTGCTGACTCATGTACCTTCTGTACTAAATCATGTTGTTTTATGGGCCTTGAGATAGCTCTTGATTTCTTTCTTCACAAGCTCTCTAGCTTTCTCTATTATACTTTATATATATTTTTATTTTTCAAACACGATATTTGATACGTAATTTAATGCGCCATGTGATTGCGATATATTTTACGGAAAATGAAACTTTTGCAGTGGATCACAAGCTTATTTAACTCCGTTCCAGAAGTGTGTATGATTGCATGCTCGAAGCTTCCACACGATCTTTATGAGAATAACCTTGTTTCCCTCTTCTCCGTTCACTCGCTGCAACACCGACTCTGCAACCTGAGTTAAAGTGCAAACGTGCAATAGTGCATCAGTAAGTTAATATTGAAAATCGCCTAAATTCTATCGAATGATTCCGAGAATTATTTTTTATGAATTTGCCAACAACTAATATTTTAATTTTATATGCCTATCATCTAAGTAAGCTGACCTAAGTATCTAAAATACTGGATTGCACACCAATTGAATTTGCGCCATAGCACTTCTAACAATTTAACGAATTTCTCGGCAATCGTGATAACTTAGGTATATGTATAAATTGTATAATAGAGTTAATGTATTGAGTGCAAGAAGTTCTAAAGCATGTAATAGTGTGAAATCGTGTCGTGCAATGTAATTATTAATAAGTATCAGGTAAAAACTTACCATATCACTTATACTTTGAATGAAATAGTTTCTGAAGTCTCTTAAATCGCATAAATGTTTTTGGTCCTTCGAGCCGTATTGGTGGCCATGTTTGAACGGACTTACCTTCTGCTTCATGAGTGTGTCGCGGTAGTCGTGGTGTGGTGGCGCCCTCATGGCGGGGTTGGGGTGGTGGCGGAGGTAGCTCTCCGTGGGTCCGGGCTCGCGGCGTACTTTCGCACCGGGAAGCACCAAGGGAGTCGTGCGGTAGGGCTGCATGCAAAAGGAAAATGAACGTTACTGAAATAAATGACAAACTTATTATTTGAAGAGTCGGTCATTTAAAAACGGTGCAGTCATGTATCTGACAATAATTTCTGGGATATTTCGTGATGTTTACTTCAAAACTGCCCTTCGTTCCATTGTACCTTGGTTTGATTCAATACGTATAGTATATTTAAAGCAATGCACTGGCATTGGTTAGTTGCAATCGCAAAGTGTCACACATATTTGTGGAACGTAACACAGATGCAACTAAGTATTTCTGGAACACTTTAAAATTAGTGTCTTTGGTTTTGAAATATTAAACGTCGGATTTCAAGGTTCACGACACGATGAACGATGTTAATAGACGTCGTACAACGACCCCTTGGTGTTTTACGTGTGAAATATGCTCAAGGTAAACATACGAATTTTTTTTGTACTCGATATCAATTGGAATTTCAGCTATATTTTCGTAAAAGAAACGCAGTGCGCAAGCGCTGCTCAGCCTAACGCGTTCAATCTAATTATATCGCGAGGTTGCTCCATGTGGGTTATGATTTCTGACACTATTTCGTTTATTAATACGATCGTATCATTTAAATGTGGGTCGTGGTCATCTTTGAAAGATATAAACTCGCTCTGAATGCTAAGCCAATGTCGCTGAATATTAAAAAAATTGGTGCTAACGTGCGTCAAGCTACTTCTTGAACAGATCCCTATACTAACGACTATATTTTATAATGGGCGTGTGTAGAATTTCTATCAAAACATGCTTACACAGTAGGTTAGAAAAAGGATGTATCACAATAACACTCTTTCGAGACTAACCCCCTTACTAATAAAGATTGTATAACAAATGTATAGTTACAGTGTTTTGTCCCTTTCTTTTTTTAAGGTCATAAGTTTGACAGAGAGTAACCATTGTGTAACCATACATCTATTATACAATCTTTATTAGAAGGGGGCTAAAGTAGTGAAAAGATCATAAGTACAGAGCAGCAATTTGATTTTACTTTATTATTGTAAAACACTTACGGCTGTCTACCAGTAAACTCGTAAACACAGAAAGTTGTTTAAGTGCTAATAATAGAAATGCAACATCGAGCGCCTTCGTCAGAAACGATTCAAGTTTTTCCGATACTTCTACCGAATTTTCGGTTAAGTTTTTTTTAAAGATATCTAAGTTACATTTGATAATGTCTTTTTTGATAATATCAATTAGTCACCAATACATTAATGCCAAGAACTTTTGGAAAAATTGTGTTACCTTAGTTCAGAGTCCGGCAAACAGTGAGCTTCCCATACAAACGTAATACTAAAATGATCCAAAATACTAACCCAATTCAAAATAAATGCCAATTACACTTTTTCAAAACTGTAAATCACATTAATTTTATATTTGGTTTAGTATTAGTTGATTTTTTTATTTAATAGGAATCTAGACAAATACTTTATTTATCCGAATCACAAGAGTTAAATATGCTCAAATTGCAAATCGTTTTGTTATTACGTTTGTATGGGAAGCTCTCGGTTCGTCGTAGTCTTAAATGCTATTTGTGAGGCATGCTCGTGAGTCAATTTTATAGCGATTTTGAAGGCAAACAGAGTCCTAAACATACACGTCATCAGTGCTTTTGTTCTAGTTCAATAAAATAGCATGTAAAATCTCGACAAATTGTTGCTGGGTACAAATGATTCATGCGCTAAGAAAATGCAGAGCGTGGAAAAAGAAATTGTTGTACTAAGATTCGTAGGCTGTGCCAATAGTAGCTTTTAGTGACTATTTGCGTCTTTGTTTACGAGTGTTAAGCTTTCGCTACTGACGCAAGCTCTATCTTAGTCATACCTTCTTATAGATAATAACTTTTATTAAATTAGTTTTTCTAATTTTGTAGTCACAGAGTATTTATTAACCACTGGAATTCTTTAAGACGTTCATTATTAGGAAGAGTGAATAATCATGATATGGGGGAAGGTACTTACCTACCCCTAATAAAATTATTCGTCATTACAACAACCTAAGTTAGGTCAGTTACGACCATTTTTATATTTTTTTCCTTTCATAAAATAATGAAACATGTTAATTAATTAATATTTTATGAAGTAACGCACAGTAATGCGGAGGCCATACTATCTTAACGCCAACTTAATTTTCACGCTGATGGTCTGTTCTTCTAACATTACGTGCATAAAGAATATTATTTTGTACTTATTTAACGGCGTTGAGTCAAAAGCTGGGGGGAAAATTAAGGCTTAACGCCAATTTTCATCAGTGCGAAAACTTTCGGCGTTAAGCCATATTATGTACGATTCACACTAACCGGCCCGCGGAGCACATTTTACCTCTGCTAGAGGAAAAGGAATATAAACTGTCTATTCAGTTCTAACTAATTCAATATTCACCATGAAAATTGACATGCCGCGGAAGCTGGGCGGCAGCTCCACTCGCATGCCGCGGCAGCCGGTCGGCTCCGCCCCAATATGAAATGTAACTACTGTACTAGTATAGTATTTTATTATTGTGCTACTGTATAGACGCTTAAATTTCCTTTGGCATAGGTAAAATGCGCTCTAACACGCGTCGGTTGGTGTAAATCGTGCATTAGTGTGGCCCCAGCATAACAGAAGTTTGAGACTTCTATTTCGACACGTTCGCACATCGTGATACGGCACACGTTACATGTGGCGCGTAGTGTTACTGAAAGTTCAAGTGGGTGTAAAATTTTGTTACGTGACATTGGCGCGAAAATAGATCTACAGCTGCGAATTCATATCAGAGGACGCGTTATTAATTTCTTGGAGAAAAGGGGTAACTTTCAGGCGAGACAGCAGCTGTCTGATATTAGGAATGTAAAAAAATAAACATTTACTGCGTTTTATATTACCTGGCATTAGCAATTTTCTGTTTTTTTGTTATAAAGATATGTCTACAGCTATTAGTGTAATAGTCCCAAGAAGTAAATTTCTGAAGTTTATAATTTGAAAATTGTTGATGGTCCTGTGCTAGTCTTAAGTCTCGGCCACTATGGCGCTATTTTAGCATAAATGGTTCTGCTGAATTAACTACTTTATGTACAAAAATCGAAATTCATGTACAATAATTAAAGTTAATTTGAGTTCAACATTCCCAATTAAGTATTTAAATATTGCGTACATTTGTGCATTTGAGTATATATTATAAACTTTTAGAAATAAGTGAGAATATTATGTAATGTAGGGTTGTAATAAGCATTGTAGATATTTTAGTCTGTGATGAAGGGAAAGGTAAGCTTATCAAAGTTGTGAAGATTATTTAGATTTGATTAGAATTAAAAATGAAGACGTGGTTTAAGGTCTTCAAGTTATTCTTAAGAGAAGACAAGAATATTAATAAGCTTGTTTGTAGATGAGTTAGGCTAGGTTAGTTTATTAAAAAATCGTAAAATCTGACGGCAGGTTCCATACAATTTTTCATGGTGGTAATAGCGCTCGTACATCATCACAGAAAATAACATCGTAAAGCTCGCGAGTTATTACATCACATATTTTGTAACACAACGCGCGGGCTTCAAGTGCTCCAAAATTAGAAGGCGTTTGAACATTCTAGCTGTGCTGATACCGCTGTACCGCAGCTGTGACGGCTAACATCTGGATCATATTAATTGTGACCTTGGAAGCACTGCCGGTAACTAGAGCACATGAGATAGCCGAAGGTAAGAGGTCACACGCACCCAGTTGGTGACAACTTCTTCCTCCGGATGCATGGGATCCTGGTACCCGTTGGGGAAGAAATTCGGGTTGACCGCCATTGTAGCACTCGCGAATGTGATGTGGACGTGTGTCGTTCAGCGCACGATCACAGACTGCCGCTCCAGGCCCACTTCGCGGTAAACAACGCGATTTCAATGCATTCTATTTTGGAATTTTAGGCGGGAAAATGGGCGTCGGCGTGGGCGAAACCTATCGCCACAGCCTTGCAACGCGCGCACATAAAACACCAAATATTTTATTTTATATAATTTTCCTAGTCAAAATAATGCTTCACAGCGTAATGGCAACGAATGTAATAAAAATAGTGACCTAGTTAGAAGGTGCAAGGACATAAATTGACCGATTGATTCAAACAGTTCTGAGATTTACGCGTTAATACATTGAAATACATTACATAGGTACATTTCATTTATAGAAACGTGTAAGATAAGTCCCTTTAATAAGTCCAATAAGTATCAAAATATTCTTTCCGTTTTAATACAAATACTGTCGTGGTGTTAATTAGGGCATTATGCCAGTGGTCACGTAAACAAGATAGACGTCAGAGTAAAGTGAGAGACGTTTACTAATTAGCTTGCCATTCCATTGACAAAAGATATTTTTTTTAATAATAATTTTATTCTAGATTTTGCATATTCAGTAAACTATGATGTTGCGTAAAGCACACTAAATTAATAAATAACAAAACAATAATGTGCATTAATGTGTTTTTATTTCTAATAATGTGCACTTTTTTACTTTTTGTAAGGCTCATTTGAAACAATTACAAATTCAACGAAAACAATTATTTACCTCAAGGTGAGGAAGTAAAATAAAAGACCGATTCTAAAAAAATATTTGCGACGGAAAAGTTTTCTGAGACTAAAAACACATGGCTTTTTAAGAGAAGTAGGTCGGTAGTAAATAGGGGTAGAAGTTATCTCCAACTTGTAGTGAATTCAGGGGCACGACACGTTCACATTGACCTTACAAAGTACATACAACGATTTGCAACGTCTCGGATTGCACTTTACTGCAACCATTTCCATAAAAGCATCAAGCGCTTACTAGAGGGCAATTCCAGACATCCAAGGATTTAACGCTGCCCTCTAGCAAGATCACCGAAACATGATATATATATTACATAGTGTGATATAGGGTTTTATCGACACTTAAAGAGTCCAGCGAACAGTGAGCTTCCCATATAAACGTAATACCGAAATAATTTGCAATTTGAGCATACTTAACTCTTCCTGTGATGTTATTCGGATTAAGACAGTATTTCATAAATACATAATTTTGGTATTACGTTTGTATGGGAAACTCACTGTTCGCCGGACTCTTAACTGTCAAAATCCATTGTATTTTTACAGTTAATCGTGATAAATCGCCATATCATATCGTGTTTCGGTGGTCATGCTAGAAGCAAGACCTGTGAAGTGTGGTTCCTGTAGAGGTACCTACTTGAAATCTCTGAACAATACTGCAGTATTGTTAATCAAATTGTTGATCAAGATAAATTAAGTAATAACTTCCATTAATAAATACCTACCTACCCACAACATTTCTCATTGCTCAAACACGATTCAAGCAGCGAGAAATCGTTGACGCCATCTATTATTGAGATCGTGAATCAGAAAACTGATTTAGCCGTCTCCAGAACATTCTGGAGCCGAATTAAATACCTAGAGGCGAGTGTCGCGGCCGCCCCAGATACTATGCCCTACGGAACGTCTTGTTTCTGTAATGTCGTCAGCACAAGACTATCTAATTAATAAGCAGCATCATTAGACTTAAGAACAAGTTGGCGAGGTGCCAAGCAACGTCATTTAACGGATGAGCGTGATTTGGTTAACCCATTTCGTTTTAACATCAAGGACGCTCGTGGCATAATATCCGTTTTGCAAAGTCGAACAAATTAGAAGCGGTGATTGGAATGATATGAATTTTGTTGCATTAAAAGTGCTTCAAAGGCACGTAAATAGAGTTTGAAACAACATTGAACGTTACTACTAAAGGAGGAGCGTGAAAATATGACCTCGTGGAAAAGAAATGTAGCAACTAACATGTTTTATAGAAACACCTGAAGAAACTAGCTCAATATCAACAGGAGAAGGTCTATGCGCAGCAGAGGGTGTCGTTGTGTTGATATTATGATGATGTTTTGATTGATGATGACTATCCACTAGCTAAACTATGCTTACTTACCTACAAAAGTTAAGTTTTGTACTTTAGACATAGTAATAACAATGAAGACTAATAAATAAAATGAAACATGGAACAAAATATGTTACAGACTCCTTTTTTATGTAATTGGTAATTTATGGCTTTAAGATCAACTACTTCAAATTGAAACCTATCCCATAGACATGTAGAAGTGACGGCTCGCTATCAAATTCGCGGCCCGATGCTTGATAGATAGAGTCCTTGCCAAGAAGAAACAAACGAGCCGAAACTGGATGGGCTTTCGTCGTTTCATAACAGAGTTCCCATGATTTCATATCATCAGAATCAGATCAGCTCATGCATAGTTTGGTGGTCCACAGGATCACGGTAAAGATATACCGTAACAGGATAAGAAATTCGAAGACGTATCTAGAGAACACTGAGCTCCGATCCGAGCTGGCAGATACCCTAATACTCTTTGCCTTAGTCAGTCGAAAATCTATACGTATAGTGATTAACAGGAAATGCATTTAACCCATATAGCTGCCGAGATTTAGTTATCGAATAGATTATATGCACGTATGCCAAATTGGGAGTATTTTTTTCACAATTTTGGGGAAAATTTTAACTATTGTGGGAGAAAGCAAATCAACTTTTTATATAAAACGTATCATTTTGGAGGACAAAAAATCGTATTTGGGGTAATTTTTAATCTTCTCTCCATTTAAAGTTTATCATTTTGGGGAAAAATAAAATGAACGCAAGAAATGTGTCAACAAAATGTTGTGGTATACTGTACATGCTAGGCCGACTGGCGTGGCATGGAGATATGCACTTTGCCTCATGCTTTGACTGACCTGGCTCTTTATGAACTTGTCGATTGTGTCATCGCGTCGGTGCGTGCGGAGGTGGGCGACAGTAGCATAGTCCGGTACTCTCCCTCGTGAGAACAGATATTAGATATCTGTATGAAAACCTCACCCACCTATATGCGTGGGCACGGGTTATGTGGCCAGCGAACTAAACTCTATGGAAGTGTAATTGCAAACAAATATTGCTTAAAAAATAGCACCACGACGGGCGGAGCAAATAAATTACAAACCGCACAGCATTTAGTCGGGCCAGTCACGCGCCCGGTGACAGACGTTAGCGTTCTTTACAGTAATTGCAGTTTGTATTTAAAAGAAAAGAGAAGAGTTTATTAGAAATGGCGTCATGTGTAGTCAAATGGTGTAAAAGACGCAAAGAAGGCAGTAAAAAGATGTAGAGATAATGTATCATAAGCAAATTTTTTTTCGTTGAAAGTATACGAAAATATCTATGTTGTGATGAGTATAGAGATTATGGTCGCTTTGTGCTGCATAACTCAATCTCAGCATTTTTTAGCCCCGCCCACTTGGTTGTAATTTTGCGAGCTGCTATTTTTTGAACGGAATGCTTGTTTCATAGATTTTAGTTCGCTGGATATGTCCCATCCTCCTTATCCATCTACAAGGAAAGCCTTCGCCCCAGCAGTGGGGACATAACAACGCTCATGATGATGCTATTCTAACCCTAGCTCAGCACATTGCCTCATGCATCGACTGACCTGGCTCTGGATGGACTCGTCGACGGTGTCATCGGTGCGCATGGAGGAGGGCGACAGCAGCATGGTGCGGTAATCTCCTTCGTGTTGCGCGGGGAATGGAGACTGGTTCGGCAGGGGGGTGCTCCGCGGCAGGGACTCTGGGCCGCGCCAGCCCTGCGCAGGCATCGGACTGGGTGTCCTACCCGAAAACAATGGCTTTTTACTAACAACATACTTTAGTTAAGAAGAGATTGTCACATTTCTATTCCCTTTTATCGACATCTAACTTTTAAAATATTTTTAAACTGAATACAGTTTAAAAATATCAGATTTTCAAGTTAGTACCGTTATAATTATAATTGCATTAAGATATCACGAAGTTGCGTCTGATTTTAGACTAAAATTGATTTATTTCCAATCAACAATTAATTAAATTAACCTAGTGTCACAGAATATATAATAGTACTAAACGTACAGAAGTCCATCTGCGCGAGGACAATCAAATAATAAGCTACTCTCGCAGCACGGAAATAAGGTACAATTGCAAATTGCACAGCGCTGCGTGCCTATTATAGTATGCACCTTCTCTTTCTGTCGCGTTAGTCGCGTAGCTCTGTCTCAACGATACACGACATTCCTCGTGCGCTGGTACGACTGAGTGAGTCGCGAGCAGTAGGCTAATAGAAAAATTTAAGCGCGGAGTGAGCCTCCCCTGCTAGTGTACTGCTTTGTTACTAAAGCCTTGGTCTCCTATGTATGCCGTCGCCCGCTTACATCGCCAGCGTCACATTGCTTACTATATAAATGTACTGTTGTGATCTCTTCCAAACGCTGCTGACGTCGGCGTATGAAATGTATAGGAATGTTTACGCTGACGTCAGACGTCGCGTTTAACATAAAATAGGAGACCAAGGCCTTAAGGTGCTCTCTGACCGGGAGCATTCGCCGGTATTAATGTAACGTTACAGATTCGAGCATTACATCAGTGAGAGAGGAGAAACGAGCATTATGAGATAGGTTTCAAAATGGAATAGCAAATGCTCAAAATCAATCTGAAATTTATATTACAGGCGAATGATCTCGGTGAGGGAGCACTTTAAAATATATTGAATTGAATATGGGCAATGAAGATGTACCTGTATGGCGGTGGAACATAATTTGGGATGGGTGATCTCGGCGCTTGGGGCGTCCCTGCCGGGATCTCGCGGTCCACGTCCCTATACACAACATGCACATGAGTATGACTACACAAACAAACAAGTCGGTGACGTCAACATGATACGACTTGTTGGTGTACAGGGAGTTTTTAATTAAAGTACCAAAAACTTTAAACCTTTTCATTATTCTAAAAGGTGGACTAGAGAAGGACTGTTGCTGTCTCAGTCTTCTTTTCAGCAAATAAAAGTCTATTTACCCCTCACTCACTCACCATTCGATTTCACATTCAATTTATTGATTCAATTTGTTGATAGTTGACCAATCGATTGCTACGTCGACTCGACGTTCAATTCAACAAGTTGAAGATACACATTAACTTGTCTATTCACTGTGTAATTTGTCAACTCTCAACAATTGAATGGTGAGTACGGGTTTTTGACTGTGACAATAAAGGCTATATCATGTTCACGTATGTCATACATTACACATACAGAGACAAAGCTAATACATATATCAGGAATAAGGTACCTTTTTTAACACAACAATAGGAGCACGAATAAGTTCCAAATCATTCATATCAAATTAAGTATTATTGTGAGGATATAATTTCGATATGGTTACGATTGATTTACTAAAGTCCATAAAGACTATAACCAAACTGTTCTTTTAGAGTAGAGGTAATATTATATGGTCACAGAGACTGAAATATATATTTACAACAACGGACAAAAATGAGATAATTAATGAGATTTACATAAACATCAAGACATAAATACGCTTTTTGTCCATGTTGAGCGTATTCTTATGTAAATTATTTATACCTCACGTTAATTTAGTCCTTTACCGTTTGTTCGTTTCTAAATCCAATTTTTCGAGGAGTCAGACCAATAACTATCGTTAAATTATTGCGTCGTTACATGAGTAAGGACCATTATTTATTGGTTCTTGATAAATTTTAAAAATGCTGATAAAGGCAAACGGACATAGAAGGTATATTGGAATTACAACTGAGAGCTCTTAAAACTTTTCAGTTTTCTAAATAGCTATCAATATATCTCTTTTATTTGCTATATACAACGAGAAAGAGACGCATTGATGGCCTTGGAATCTCATATACACAGACAGTGGGGTATGTGAAAATTGAATACATACGGCCTTACCATAAAAAAATTTAAAACACTGTTCGACAAGTGTTTTAACTTAGACACTGTTTAAATGTGACGCTGTCACTTTTTTGACAGTATTGTTTAAGAGAGACGGCATCACATTTAAACAGTGTGTAAATTATACAGTGTTTTAAAATCTTTTGTGGTAAGGACGTTAATTTTTAAAACTTACTGTACGTATATGCATGCAACTATAACAACAGAGGACCTACTCATTTGGCCATTCTATTAAATTAACGCTAGTAGAATATAATTACAATGTATAGGATTGACATAAGGTAACGCTTAGCTCATGTCAATCCCATACATGGGTATGACATTTGAATGGCCATTTGAGTAGGGGGGCAGGTTCGACAACTAATTACAACGAACATATAAAGTAAATGAAGTAGATAGCATATCAAGAACCTACAGTAAAATGTTCTTTACAATACAAAGTTTACGGTATCTAAATCATGCAATAGTTTGTTGCATGAGTGCTATAAGATAAATATTAAATAACTGGGCTGAGGAAAAATCAAGTTACAATCTAATCAATTGCCAGTTTCTACATCAACAAGTTTGTTGACAGAAATCAGCAATTTCATAAGTAAGAAATTAACATCTAGATAAAAGGGAAGAAAGTCCAGGACACTTGGGTGCAGATGTGCAGTTTCTTACTCGTAAAATTCGTGATAGAAAGTGGGCGTGGGCACTCGCCCTACGTAACTGCCCGAAGCTCGTGGCACTGAATACAGGTGCGAGCTCGAGCCTCCCCTGTAGTTACACTATTATGTTAGAACGATGAACTTATGACGAGTATCGACATTGTGGGGATGCTCGTCAAATGCTCGCATTAGACGTATACGCCAATGATCACGTTGGCTCGACCTCGAGGCAAACACATCTCCACATCGCGAAGCTGCCGCCTGCCTTGCGAGTTATGAATTTGATTGAATGAGGTTGTGTAGATACACAGCATTTGTTTTATCTTAGACACTTAGGATGATCGTTTCGATAATTTATCTTCAGTAAGAGATAGGTCTACTGACGAACCAGTTACTGAGCATCTGTTATTCATTTAACTTTCATTTATTTAAAAAAAAAAAACCTGGCAACTTATCTTTGGTAAGCGTACTCACTGCAGATAATTGATATGAAGCATAACTTATATGGCACCAGCCAAATCAGTCGATAACTTGCACGACCTTCATAGTGTCTGGTCAACGAAAGATGAGACTCGGTTGGAACTAATTTTGCGACTTATTTTAGTGGTCAGTTTCTAATAACTTATTAATTTAACAGGGAAAGTGGCGCCACCATTTTAGTCCCATCTTTCGTTGACCAGACTCTATCTCTTGTTTAATAGGTAGCAAAAATTTATATTTCAAGGCTCCAATAATTAGCTGTTATGTATAGTTTGATAATTGTTCACAACTCGTTGACATGAAACATAACAACATAATTAGTCATTCTTGTTTACCGACGTAACGCCTTAACGTGAAACAAATACTAGTATATGGATGGACGGAGTTGGAAACGATATGATAAACGTAGGCTACTAACCTAAGCATGAAAGGCGCTATGAAGAAATCATATCATTACGAGTACAAAGATTAATCGTTGACTGCCAAGTTATGGATTTCCAATCATGGCTGGCACAAAATGGCAGTAAGTGTCTTAAGATATCTATGTGTATCGTACCTTTGGATAACTACTCTGATCTGGTTAGGGGCATTCTTGAAGAGGTTCTGTGCGTCTTCGTGCCGTAGGTCGCGGGCGTCATAGTCGTCAATCTTGGCGATAATATCGCCTCGGACCAGCTCCCGGCCGGCGGGCGTGCCAGGTGTCACCTGTAAACGTGGATACAGATATTACACGACATTAGCAAAGGTCAAGATCACACACAGACATAAAATGCTAGGTGGTACCTACTAATGACGGTCGTACTAATTGACATCGAAGATATGGTTAAAAGACGGCCATACCACAGATCACAGTTTAACAAGAGTTTAACTTAGACACTGTTTAAATGTGATGCTGTCACTTTTTTGACAATATTGTTTGTAAGAGACAGCATCACATTTAAACAGTGTCTAAATTAAACAGTGTTTTAAAATCTTTTGTGGTAAGGTCCTATAAGTCTAACGGTTTAGTTCCTTGTAATTCCGCAGCGTTAATAAAATAAATAAATATAAATATTTGACAACATCACATACATTGCTCCGATTAAAAAGTAATTATGTAAAGCACTTGTGTTGTGGAAATCAGAGACAATGGTAGTACCACTAACATCCAAACCTGAGACAATATACCACATTATATAACCCAGCCGGGGATCGAACCCGGGACGTCAGAGATGGTGACACCTTGCAAAACGGCGTATAAAGCGGTCGTCAAAATATTTGTTCGAAAACATTGAGAACGACGGAATTTGTGACGGCCAACCTCACTTCAACGACATTTTATTGGATTTCTGAGCGACGTGACTCTACAATTAGAATTAGAATACATTAGAATTCACGGCTTTTTAGGTGACCTAAAATTCTCTAGAATTTTATTTGGAATGCAGAAAGTTAGAGTGAAGTAATTCTATAAAAACCATTATCAGAACCGTTCTGATTTTGGATTATGTGCAATTGCGAATTTTTGTTTTGACTTATGATTATGAGCAATCGTGAACATAAAGTTACTTTTTATTCATGTGTGGATAAAGATAAGCTTTGTGGTGTGATCATTTATTGAAAAGTTTTAAGAATCAGCTTCATAGGTTCCGGTTAAGTTTTAATTTAACTAACATGACAGATAATTTCACATAAATTCTGTAACATTTTTATTTCAAACCTTAAACCTTAATTTTATTAATATAAATAATTTAAAGCTTAACTTTTAATTCTTATTAATTTAAGAAGATTGTGCAATCAGTGATTGGCAATCCGAAACCGTCCTTGTTGATATGGTTGGTTTATTTCATTAATTAAGGGTTAGCATGGAGGGTAGGCAATTTGTATATAGCTAGGACGACCTTGCTCAGCTAAGGGGGAGGGAGGGGCATATGCACCGTATTGGCCCACCGCCAGGCTAAATGCGTCCGACGGCGTCGCCGCGCCAACCTGACATTTTTATTGAAAACAACCGCCGGATCGGACTGAGGCCGCGTCGCATCGACGGCTCGACCTGCGCAAATCCATCACTTCCTCAAGTCAATGGCGAGGACATGCGGCTATATTTACTCTTGTCCATCAACGAAATGCGCGTGGCGTCATCGGAAATATGCCACCACGTCAACCGATGCGCTATATGCTCTATATTTATAGTAAATATTTTGAAGATGATTTATATTCGATTCAATGACTAATATATACTGCTTAAAAGACAATAGGAACCACCACAGATCACATGATTTCCCATACAAAAGAGCAAAGTTCTAAAAGGCACTTTTCTGATAAATTCAATCTGATTTTATTTGAATTTATTAGAATAACATAGGTAGTTCTTTTGTGTAGAAAATCATATGGTAGCCACTATTTTCTATTGAGCAGTAATATTATCGATTTTAAATGCATCATAATAATTTATACGAAATTGGCTAAATTAGTGCTTTTTGTGCGCGTGCGCAATATAGGTAAGCTGTTGTAGGTATAGATCTTAAATGTTGCTCATTGTACTCGTACTACTTACTTCGAATTTTTTTATGTTTCTTTTTACTTTTTACTATTGACTAAAGACCTAAAAATATTACAATCAAAATATTTTTGGTTTCATTTTATTAATGTAAAAAAATACTGCTCTAATGAAAAACTTGATTTTTTATATAATACCTGTGTTCAAGAATGATGGGACTTCATAACACGCTTGATTATTAAAAAATAAATAACATATCTGGGTAATCGAGCTGCCGACCTACTTCACCCGAAACAAATCGTTGCCAAATCTGTCAAGGCTTGCTGACTACTAATTACCCGATCACCGAGATGTCTTACAGCGTTTTTTAATACAAAGCGTTACAAAAAAACCCTAAATCCGAATGTGGTATAGAGTAGGTACCATGGATATTGCATATGTCGTAGGATAATCGTATAAACCGGATCTTGGCAAAAATCCTAGGTCGACGATTGTAAAGGACCGGATAATTGGAATCTAAGATAGATTTTCTCAATCATACGAGCAAATTTTAGGATCTTTGTAAAATCCCAGTATGGACCATTGGAAACATAAATGCTGATTGGATAATCTAAGAGTCGATTCATAACATCTTCAGTCTGATTAGTCAGAACATGACGCTTCTTATAGGACTATAGGTAGCCGTCAGCCAATCAGGGCATCCGTCAGTCCATAACGTTGACGTCAACCAACCAGCGCGCGCAAAGTGATGGTCATTCGCGATTTACCTAAGATACGCTGTATTTTTATAAATATCCTAAACATCACTCGGACGATTGCAAAATCTGTCTTAGATTCAAGTATTTGGTTTTTTGGAATCAAACTAGGATTTTTGTAAAGGTACGATTTATTCGAATATCCTACGACACATACAACCTTGGAAAATGATTATAAACCCTGAAAAACGCCACTTTTGAAAAAAATATAATTTGATGATAAACTCATAGTAGCAACCCTAGACCTAAATTGGGTTTTGCTATTGCCCGTTAATGGGATCGATTGTCTAAAATAATAGTCTATTTGCGTCTAGGGTTGTCACTTTGCAGTTTTCCATACAAAAAATAAACTAAATTACGGGTTAAGTATTATGAAACACCCTGTATAATTTTTAGCTACAAATATTCTTCGCTGAATGATAAGCACGATTATTATTATTTGGAAGGGGGGACGCCAGCGAAGCCGGACGGGTGATCAGTCTCCCTAGTTGGAACCAGGGAGTCTTGATAAGCACGATAGTCATTTGGAGTATTTCAGAACTATGACACAATGGATATGAGCGACCAATAAGAAGACCTATTGTGTATAGTGTTTATAGAATAGGACCCAATGGCGTAGACAAAAATGACGATTTAGTAAAGTGTGAATAAGGGATTGTGCTAAGGCAGCAATTATTGATATTGAGCATTAATATCTAAGGTTTGAGCTCTCTTACTTATGAGTATGACAGAAGATACGTCATAGAAATAGTTGATTCCTAAGGACTAAATACAGAGGATGTAGTTAAACTATTTTTACAACGGCGTCATAGAAAATGGCTCAAGGCTGCAATCTGTCGATCGAATCATTTAAAACTCTGAAGGTTAGGAGATAGCTCCCAGAACTTACGCCAGAAGCTAAAAGAAAAATGACGCATGCTAGATTTTGCAGTGAAATTAGGATTCTAGGAAAACCTGCCAACATTGAATCACAACCTCATTGAAATTAGGTTTGCGATTAGATTTTACAAGCGATCGTCAATAGAAAGCGCTAATTGACTGAAATCGACCAGCAACTCGCCTTACTAGTCGACTCATGTAAATACCACATACCTAACCGGAATTTGTTTGATGTCTTATAATTTATGTGGTTGTTTGTATCTCGAAGTGTTTTTTTTACTTGCCATAAAATATTTAGAACGTTTTGGTTTTAATATGAATTGGTAGACAAATAAAAGATACTAGAAAATAGTCGATATTTTCTAGTATATCATTTATCTTAATATAAAATCTAATGTATTAAATAAATTGCTTTCGATTCCGATGCTGCGATCTGGTTCGCAGTTCCGATTACAGAAATACCTGGTGTCATACTCATTATTGAGATTGATATAAGTTCGTACTTCCTTAAACCTTTTGATATCATACTACATTAGTTCCGGCCTAGTTTTTGCGCTTAGTCTGCTCCTATTTTCTGCTGCAATATATTACATTTTTATTTACGGTTAATAAAGAATCGAAGTAGGTAAACACACCTAGTCAAAATAATATATTCTTATCAGACAATCAGTTTTCGAAATTAGTGTAAGCATTAAAGTACAAAAATTATAAATAAACCATATCCACATTGTTGGCTACTTCCCCGTTAGATTCACTATTATCAAAATTTATTCAAATAATAATGTTCTATACCAACATTAATTTAAATTTAACATCACATAATATTCTATTTTTTGTTTTTTTTTTCTAACATTTATGCTATGTTTTTAATAAAAACTATAATGAATGGAGATAATCATTACCTACTGATTCCGATTGAGATGGTTCGGTTTCCACAAAAATAAGTACATTTTATAAAGTGAATGAGGACTGGCAGTGGGCCTGTGTACGAAAAATAAGTAAGGTTTTGCCGGCGACAATCTGGTGCAGGCCTGATTGTGCCCTACCCCAAGGTTTTCCGGGCATAAGGCCAGCAGTGCCGTGGGGCTATTATAATAGATGAAAGCTTTGCTTATTAAAATGTACTTTTATGTCTGTATTCAAAGACTTCTTGACTATCAAGAAAGTAGCTACTTTATAAACCTATATTATGGGTATGCCATCAAAAAATAATAGCAACTGTTAAACATTTTCCGAAGTTCAAAAACAAATTGGGAATATGAATGATTTGAGCTCCTGAAAAGTCAAGTCACGTGGTCGACTCATGTCAGCAACCAATCAATAAGTCACCCTTGCTTTATTTATGGAAAAAAATTGGTGCATGTCTGTACAGTTAGCGAAATGCAACGAAGAGACCTGCCAAAACAATTGAGATTTGAGGGCTAGGTTGCATTGGACTAACCGGTATAATGACAGGGTACAAATAATGATTTAAGTCCATGTTTTGTCCGAGATAAATAATGAGGTCGAGTCGCCGCGCGGCTGTCGATCGTCCGGCAAACGACTCTATCCCAGAATACATCGGGTATAAAGAGACGACGACAATCAAAGACACTCGTTCTATATAATCTCAAAATAATTCTTTTAATTGCTTCGTAGTGCTAATATTTACAGAACATCAAGTCTTTAAGCAGCAAAATCAGAAAGTTCTAGAATCTGCAAATTTTGACTAGCTGTCCAAGAAATAAGCTTAACAAAGCCGTCTGGAAAACGTAAAGCACATTTCCAGCGCGCGTCACGCGGTTTGTTTACACCGGCGTCCGTGATTGCGCGGGCGTCTTCGGCTAAACAGTGGTTTGTGTATAGTTCTAATCACTTTCACTTTTGAATGGAAGTAATATCCTAGTAATTAAGAAGATGGGCGTCGATACCCTGGTGACGATGAGCGGGGTAGCGAGGTCGGCACCGCCCACGAGGCGGAGGCCCCAGTTGGTCTCCCGGCTCTCGCGGCGGAGAGTCACCACGAAGGTATGCAGCCGCCCCATAACGAGTGTATGCACTGCGCGGGCGCGCGCTCTATGCGCGGACTGAACACAACGGCAACACGCGACGTTATGCGCGCAAATTTAGCTTCTACTCGACCTACCCCTCCCGGCTCTCCTCAAGCTCTGTACTTGCATTACGTGTAACCCTGTCATCGCCTACGCCTATCATGACCTACTTCGATTTACTGAATCCGAGGGTAATGGATTCAAACAGCCTGCGGCGACCGCATACATTGAGTGATGGTTTATTTACTTCCAGAGCATTTAGTTTGACGCACGCGTCAAATTTTATTCCCATTATTTGGTTTCGGTATATTTTTAGCATTATGACTATAAGGATGCTGTTATTAACTTTATGGTAACAGGGTGTTTACCGTTTATTAAAAACTGTTTTTAAGTTGACTCTTTTTAAAACACATACAGGTCGTTACCTTTCCCGTTGGAAAGGGAGTGCAGTCTGAAATTAATCAAGTAACTCCGTCAGGTACCGGTTACTTTTTCAATCATCAGACGAGCGGTGATAGGGATTCAATGAGTCATTGACCCTTGGATCAACGAGTGGGTAGACCATAGTCCATCAAGTAGGTGAATAAAGAAGTTTCAATAATTTCTGCTATACTCCCAGTGTCAGTCAAATAGTTTAAGTAATAGAGGAGCTCCATGGCGCTTAGCGCGTTCACTCTGCGATTTCGGCAGTTCGCAAGGGTCTGTCATGGGATGCTTGACTAAAAATGTATTATCTCGAGCTCCTCCGCGCTTCGGAGGGCACGTTAAGCCATAAATCCCGGCTGTATTTGTAGTCGTTAACTCCCACCAACCCGCATTAAGCTTGCGTGGCGTGGTGGTTTATGCCCTATTATCTCCATACATCCATAAGGAAGACCTATGCCTTAGCAGCAAGCAAAATAGCTGATGACGTAATAACGATGTATCATTATGGTGTGTGTGACTCACCCTTCTCCTCTGGCCGAAGTCTCTGCTGTCGTCAGGGTCCGGGCGCTGGTGCGGCACACGCCAGAAAGGCGGCCTCTGGTACATCGGCATATTGGGCTCTTTTTAGATTTCGGCTGCAAAACAAGCAATAATTAGAAATCTGTTCTTCACGTGGCAACTTTTGCGCCATATAGTTGACACCTTTCTGTTCTATACGGGATCGGGAAGATGAAAAAAATGCGATTCCGTGCTTACAGATGTGGGTCAACCCATCATGGTTAAATACTGAACTGATAAAAATAATATAAGAGTGAGCTTAAATTGGAGGGTTCGCTTAAAGGGTAGGAAACTCTCATATTATGGTGGCCTGGGTATACCGTCTGGCCGGTATATCTGACATCGTTTTTGTAAAGTATAATAGGTACCTGACATATTTATCATTAACAAACACAAGCAACGATTCACCGGAACAGGTGATTTTCACAGATAACCTGTCAGTTATACCATTGCGTGTATGGCCACCATTTCAAAAGCGACTGTACAAGGTACACCACTGTGTTTTTGTAATAAAGATCCAAAGTTCTAAGGGGATAATGGAAAAGAATGTGGCCAGAGTATTTATATTATGGGACGGTATAATGGTGTCCGCTATTAGTTTCATAATCATAAATCAGCCATAAAACGCTTACTGGGCATAAGTCTCCCCTGAGGATCTCTATGACTGCCACGATCAAACAAACCGAATCTGTTTTAAGTATAACATTTTATATAGGGGCAAACAAATGAAATACATCATAACAATATTTTTTCTTTGTTTAGTCTCATTTCATCGAAATCATAATGACGTATGATGGCCGCCAACAAAACACTGAAAACATTTCCTTTGTATAACAACTATATTAAAATTAATATTGGACATCAGCATCATACCTAAAACTATTAGAAGCCAAAGACTAGAAACCGGAAATATAGAGCCGCCAGCCGGAGATACGCGTTTAAGATTTTACAGACCACACGCTACGAGAAAATGCTACGTCCAAACTCGGCGTAGTAGGTGCACGCGTCTACGATTTTACAGGCCACACGCTACGAGAAATTGCTACGGTTATCGCGATAACACAACACAGTAATTGTCAAAATGTATCTTCACTGGTTGAAACAGCTTAGTTTCATGCATTGTAAATACAGATTCAAGATAATAAGTCTGGCCGCACTTCCTAACAACCGACTAAAACGGAAATAAACACACGCTAAGAAAATAGGTCACATAACTTCCAGGAATTTGTGTGTTAATCATATGAAATCAATTTAAATCTAACCATTTAGTGCTGGAATAATAATATAGATAAAAAATCTGTAGATACAGTCAGCAACGAAGGTGGCTGGCACACTTTAGTACTTTGTTATAGTAACTTTTCGGAGAGATATATCAGTTTGAAACATTATTAAAAAAAAATACGACGAAGTACTAAATTATTTAGCAGCTTTCGTTGCTGATCGTACCTAATCAAAGTTTGTTCTTCTACTCATAAATTCCAGTAAACGTTTTGTAACAACTAGACAGAATTATAAACTATATTGAGGGCTAATAAAACATGAGGAAACATCGTAGGTTGTTGGCAACACCATGCGGCCGATAAATAAAAGTATTCGATGGAGCGGCATGGAAGGGATACCGGAGGGGGGTTAAGGTTCCAGGTAGTGGGGACAAGGTGTAAACAAGCTCAAACTTGTGGCTACTCACCAGAGGGCAGCTCAGCGTCGTGTCCCAGCGGCGTCGCGCAGCCAACGGCGTGTAATATTCAAATTATTCCGGGGCACATCAAACTATGTCTATTTTTCGCTGGCACCGCGGCGCGCGTCCGATACTCGGCTTCGAGTGATTTACAAGGCGTAGCCGCTGCGCTGTTTCTGGGGCAATCCGAAATTCGCAACAATCCGGCCTGTTTAACGCGGGGTCGATGAACCCCACACGTTCCATGTCATGATGAGCATGTATTATTATGTTTTTTTCATAAACGAAAGCTTACGTGTTTAGTGCTTTCGATATCAAACAGAAAAATCATAAGGCACAAATTGCTTTTAAAGTTTTGGTGGGTGCATAATCTAGGATGCAATATTAAAACGAACAGGTCGTTATCAAAATCTCAATTTTTATTATGTCAAAAAATAATTTAACACGTCGTAAACAGTAAAATGGGGCATTGACATACAATTTTATCGTCTATGTAAAAACAGTAAAAGCAAAAATACAATGTCGGTTAATAAGCGAAAAGTATGTTAAAGTAATGTTTTCAAAAGAAGTGAGGTGATTATTTTAATGTATTAAGAGTCCGGCGAACAGTGAGCTTCCCATACAAACGTAATACCAAAATTATTTGCAATTTTAACGTAATTAACTCTTCTTGCGATGTCATTCGGATTAAGCCATTATTTGTCTAGGGTTCTATCAAATAAAAAAAAATCCAATATACGTACTAACCCAATTCAAAATAAATACCAATTACATTTTTTCATTCAAAACAGTCAATCGCAATAATTTTTATTTGGTTTGGTATTTTGGATTATTGATAGAACCCTAGACAAATACTGTCTTAATCCGAAAAACAACACAAGAAATAGTAAATTATGCTTAAATCGCAAATCATTTTGGTATTACGTTTGTATGGGAAACTCACTGTTCGCCGGACTCTCAATGTACCAATTCTACATATTTATTAATTTAGAGCGGTGAGATTATTTCCTAAACATAAATCTATAAACATTACTTACACATTATGTAGTTTTGCTAAGCTAAAACACTGATACATAAAGATCCTATTTATTACTTATATTTCCCTGCGTTACTTAAAACAATACAGACACAAATAAATATCAATTCTTTTAAAAACACAAATAAACAGAAACATTAAACAAGAACAATCAAACTATACATAAAAATATTTATATAAATTATGAACCCATTATTCAATATATTTACAAGAATTCATTTCGGGTGAGAAACATTGTTATAATAGATAATTAAGCGAGCTGAGGAAAAGGTAACTTATAATTAATCCTTAATAACAATCAGAAATGAATTTAACATTGATTTAGATATTAATAATTAATTTACTTCTTTATAACTTTTTTATTAATCGAAATTTATAACAAAACTTTTATTCTTAACGACTATGAGAAGAGATAAAGTTGAAGTTAAAATAAAGTTAATAGATTGTTAATAAATAGATGCCTTAAAATTATAACAAATATAGGCCGGGAAACCGAAGTAATTATCGAAAAGCATAAGATATAACCTTTGTTATAATAGAAACTGTTTATATAATGATAAATTCCTATTATACGGCTAAGTTACTTATTAGTAGGCAAATTATTATTATTAATTGACAGGCAAGCAGTCCAGACAACTGATAACAGCCTGTGTCCAGTTAGAAAAATGCTCAAAAGTTTATTGCGACTGTTCGTGAATGGAATTTATTGCGGCGTTGCATTCTCTAAAATATGAACAAAATATGTTAGATTACAGTGTTTTTTATTTTACTAATTTTGTGATGGTGCGTAATATGATCACATTATCCGAATCCATAATATCTATTACTGTAGAGAGCTTATTAAAAACTACAAAAGATTAACAATATTTTTATAAGTAAATTACTTAATAATGAGAAAATACCTCGCCGTGATAGATCAAAAATAACTTTATAACTAAATTAACTTTGAAATGAATATAATGGATGCATGTTTTGAGCAAATATTTTTCATGTTTTAGCACGAATTTTAATTAAAAAAAAAAAAAACATTCCTAGAGGAATATTTAGAAATAATTATCATGAACGATAAAAAAGCCTCGATAAGATAGGAACTAATAATTTTTTGTAATTTGCACTGATTTTTGAATAAATGTAGTCTTCCAAAGCTAAGACACATATTATAATGATATTATGATATAATACAAAAGTGGAGAAGTTGACACTAGGAACAGTTAAAATGAACTTTAAACTCACATGCGTAGGGTACTTTTCCAACAGTTTTTTGAACAGGTTGTGATGGTTCTATTTGGTACAAGTCGAGTCTCGTAGAGCTCCCCTTTAGGTTTCGGACTAAACCATAGAAAAATTAATTATAAAATGCGAACTATCAACTAAGCGGTATTTTATCAACAAAATTGATTGCTATAAAAATATAAACTGGTAAATAACACGAAACTAACTAATTATTCTCAAGTTGTTTTTGCCACACCGGGCCAGAGCTTGGCTTTCATCTAGGTAAGATAGTGGTAGCTAGCCAGGCAGGTAATTACAGTAAATTGACAGTGTTGATTTGTTTAGAATAAAAAGATCTCATGATATCTACCCTTATACTAATTTATTTGGGGTCGGCGCAGTGTGTCCTTCTCTTCCATAATTTCCTGTCACTCGTCATCTCCTCATCCACTCTTTACATTTATATCATACCGCAAACAATCCATCCAACAGATATATGAAGGCTAGGGCCTGTTTCACAATAAAATAAAAAAATAAAATTAGACCATTTTTGAGTCATAACCCTTTGAAAAAAACAAAGAATCATCTAAATCGGTTCATAAGCAAAGAAGTTATGCCTGAAAATCCGATCCGAAGAACTAGTGGGATGGTAAGCTAAATAACTGATATTTATCAGGATTATGAAAAAAACGACTAGCCATATCTCTGTAATTTTTTTATGGGACATTATGGTGAAGTTATGGTAAAACATACATAAAAAAATTAAAAACATACCGTCAACTTTATAACTTCCTCCTTTTTTGAAGTCGGTTAAAAATAAAGTTTTGAATAACTTACTTGACAGATGATTTTACTTTTTGATTGTGAAACAGGCCCTTAATGTAATAAAATAGAAAATCAAATAAAATGTACCTTGATCCCATATCCATAAGATAGTGTTTCCCGCAGCCAGCTTAGAAGTCGAGTATGGCTGGTTTGGTGTCGCGCGCGCACTTGACGAGCGAGTGCATGAGCTTCACGAATCCGGTGTCTTTGGGCTTCTCCAATCCTCGTAGGAGACGGTTCTTCATAACAGCCACGAATTCACGGTTACTCAGTTGTCCATCCACTGCGGAGAGGGGATCAGTTTACAGTGTGACCGTAGACGTCATTCCCTCAGACTCTTGCATGGTTTTTATATGAATCAGTTAAAAAGGTTTACAGTGTGGCCGCGGGGAAAATGCTTTTCTGACAGATGAGTCAAGTTACTTATTTCAACGAAAAAAGTGTATTTTCAATTAGCCAGAAAGAAGAATCGAAAAGAATTTATATACAGTTGACAAAAGGATAACTTGATAAAATCTGCCAGAAACGCATTTTCTCTGCAGCCATACTGTAATTCTTTTTTACAGATAAAAAACATGCAAGAGTCTGAAGGAATGATGTCTACTATAAAACATTCGCTAATTAAAGAATAACTCTTTTAGAAGCCTTCAAATAACACACGAATGAAGGGCGTAGGCCGGCTAGCAAACATGGATTAGATAGACTCTTACATATGTAGATGACATGTTAAAGATCACGTGGGCCATCGATAAAAGCTCGCTCGGTTGAATGTTGGCCGTTCTCTCTTGCTTAAGCAAATCACTCACGGTTTTTACAAAATATGGTAATAAAGGTTTTAATAACGTGTGGGTACAAGTATAAACAACACAAGCACAAAATTCGCCACGTGTCGTAATCGTGTTGTCGCCAGTTGCATCGCAGCGCCATCTACTCGCCCTAAACCCACCTGTCAACATCAGTTTGTCAAAGAAACCCTACTTTCAACGTCACTTATTCTAATCTGTGTTTCCGGTGAGACGAGCATAAAAAGGCGATGCGCGCCATTTTTGACTCACTTTCTGTTTCATGCAAGGTTGTGGTAAGATGTCTTGTAGTATTGTTGTGTAAAGTGGTAACAATTTTTATAATTTTTTTTTTTAGTACATACTGTAAAAGTAGATTCAAATAAGTTAAAGGATTCATTGAGATGTGATTAAACAAAGTAGTTAGATTCAATAGCTCTTTGTGATTATAGAAGTTGGTAGCTTTTAGTTCAATTAAATGTAACAATTAATGTGACTGAGTTAATAAAGAATAATAAAATGTTGTTATGTTATTTGGTGTTTTAATATGCATATTTTTATAATCGTAAAGTAGGCTGGTCGATAGAAGCGCTCGCTATGTTGTAGAAAGTAAGAGCTAGGGTGTAGCCAACTCTAAATAGATGAAGTATGTATGACTCACTGTTCTCGTCGAATATGGTGAAGACCACGTTAATGACATGAGGGTCCAAGTCAATATGGGCTACAGTTCTGGCCACATGTCTTAGAGTAGGCTGGTCGATAGAAGCGCCCGCTATGTGGTAGAAAGTGAGGGCGGTGTCCACGTCGTTTATGTTGTTCAGCAGGTGGAAGAACTTTAGGTAGTCGTCTTTTGTTATGCCCACGCCATGGTCGCGGAATCTGGTGGATGGTCAATTTTAGATAAGATTTTTTTATCACATACACTTTTATACAGGCTGTTTGGTAATAGCCTTATAAATCCGAATATGGTAGAAACCCTATCTACCATATTTGTACCAAGCATAATAAACAAAACCCCGGAAAATTATTATAAAGCCTTAAAACCACCTCTTCTTTGTTTTTTTTTCTTTTTATGATAAACTGCATAGTGGCAACCCTAGACCGAAATTGTTTTGCTTTTGCCCATTAATGGGATTGATTATCGAATACAATAGTTTATCTACGTCTAGGGTTGTTATTTTTATTTTTCCATACAAATAAAAAAAACAAAATTTTCCACAGCCAAATACTCAAACGAATCTTAAAGTTAAGTTCACCTCAAATTCAAAAAAGTTGTCAGATTTGACTCAAACTTTTTGAAACTTCCTTAAAGTTAAGGAGACCTTAACTAAAGATTTTAGCTGAGAAGCCTTTAAGTATTCGGCTGTCAGTCATGTAGCGGTTTTCGGGGTTTATAACAATTTTCCAGGCTGTATGCATGGTACTCTATCTACCATATTCCGCTTTATAAGGCTATTACCAAACAGCCTGTAAAGATCCAAAATTCCTAACCGAAACGAAATTCGTTAGTTAAGCATTAGCGGGCAAAAGCAGTTTTATTACTGAACCAACTATTAAGACAAAATTAAGGCTCGGTTGCACCATCTTAATTTAACTATAACACTACATAACACAAACTTATCTGAGTCGGTGGCCAAAACTGGAACCAAGTGTTATTACATATTGTTACCTAGGTTACGCTATAGGCGACAACGACGCTGTCAGCGAGTCAGATAAGTTGATGTCTGTTAAAGTTAAGGTTAAATTAAGATGATGCAACTCAGCTTAAAAGTAATAAGTTACTAACGCTTTCTTGACGCGCTTCAACATTCTAGCCTTCTTCTTGGCGGGGTAGCCTGCGTACGCCAACAAAAGTTCGGCGAAATCTGCTTCCGTAATACGTCCATTTTCATCTGAAAAAGAGAAAAACCAAATGATTTCCATATCCTATTAGATATAACGTCAACTACATAGAACTTTCCTATTCAAATCAAACCACACAGCCATGTAGCTGCAAATCAGGTTATACAAAACTGTCAAGTTTTCAAATTGATTTTAAACCTTAAACTTAAAGAGTTAAATATCAAAGTTGTGGCAACCCGAGGTGGCTGTACAGCAGCAAGAGTTTAAATATCTAAATAAAGAACTGAATAATTTATTAACGTCAAAATAAATATACTGACCCGGTTGTTTCCTTTGAAATTCAAGAGAAAGTATTTCCTTTTGTAGTTGTTGTTGGAAGTCCAAAAACTTTTCAATAGTCAACTTTTCGTTTAGCTTAGGCCCAAAAAAGTACGTTGTAAGAGCTGAGTTGATACCCTGTAATTTTAGCAAAAAGAATGGTTAGTCATATAATAACAACAATGAAACATTAATTCATATATTTTCAGGACAAAATGCCAAAACATCTTATTCCGGCTAATACCTACTTCAGTCTTAATGATTATTGCGCTTATTATTAAATACATACATCAGCAATATGAAAATGAAATATAATTCTGATGTAACGTATCATCCATACATACTTCATAGCAATAAGGTTCTTCAATTTACAGATTTTTTTATTCACAACGGGATAGTGCTTGGCCTTCACCTCACCTGATGTTAAGTGACGATAAGGCCGAAAGTGTAAGCGCACTACAACCGGAATCCTCACCACTAAGGAACTGCCGGAACACAACATTTTTTAAATTGTTTTTTAGTTGTTGTTTTGGCGTCAGACTTAGGTAAGATGGTGGTAGCTAGCCAGGCGGACTTGAAATAAGTCCTACCAACCACCAACCAAACCGAATACAAATTGCACCCCCCTCCTGGGAATCGAATCCGGGATGCTTGCGTTTTACACGTGTGGTCGACCACACAGGCGGTTAGAAGGCTCACCTTGAAGGTGTTGCCAGTGTTAGCGTGGTCGCGGTGCCGTGATCCAATGCTGCTTTGCTGCCTAATGAGTGCAGCAACCTTCTCAAACTCTTCACAGTCGACGTCACCATCGCCGTTCAGATCAAACATGCGGAATGCTATTTCGAAGTGACGACGGGATGCTGTGAAGAAATTAAAATATAAAATATTGTTTTCGTTACTACTTCACCTACATAAATAAAGCAAAGTCGGGTTATTTACACAATTTATAACTCAAGAACGGCTGGACCGATTTGGATAAAATTTGGCTAGTATTAGACAGATTAGTACCTGCATTAACATACAGGCTATTCTTTATCCTGGTCAAACATTCCCTAGCGTCCACGCGGACGAAGTTGCGGGCGGCCGCTAGTTAATCCGAAATTTAATATCATGATTCGTGACATAAAAGCTGTTGAAATTCGATTTGTATCTTAATAAATAATGCAGGCAAACTCATGTTATAAGACTGATAGGTTCTGTATATCTTTATCAAATTACTTATTAATAGCGTTCTTACAAATAAAAGTAAACAACATTATCTAAAAAGGCTCTACATTTATTCACATTATAGCATCATTCCATTTCATCACGGAGAGATAAGTCTCGCGATAGAGAAAATCGTTATCTTCGCTCATGCTCCGTGTGCTTTTCCCGGATGCTGCGCACACATTCGAACCGAGATTTCCAAACACAAAGTAAAACATGTGCTTGTAACGTCACTAAGCAAAACAAACTCGCAAAAAACATAAAACAAGTGTGAAAATTAACTCCGATAACAATTTAATACCACATGACGCGCCAAAATGGTAATTTCAATGAAACGAATGACGGTGAAGATAAAAACGAAAGGCTTCTACTATCTGAGATGCGGGGCGAAGACAATGACCTTCCTGTTTTGGGCGACTCTTTACATGGTGGTGATGAGAGTGACCATATTCAAGAGCAATACGAGCACACCGGTTGTTCGGGACTGGGCATTGGCACCTGACAATTATACGAAATGGCTGGTAAGTGGTAGTCTGTTTAGACTACATACGACTATAAGGAGTTCTTTTAACGTTTATTCTCTTTGATGATCGCTGTTAATATACCATTTTCGGGTGTCCTGTTCATCTGTCCCGCTAGTGTAATATGACACTTCCTCTACTCAATTAAAACTACCTAAGGCGTTAATGAGGCTAAAGTTTGATTGTTGATTTGTCTTATTTAGTAAACAATTATTGACAGATGTCATACGTCTTTTAAACTTTAATCGTTATTTAAAAATTTGTTGTCCTATTAAATTAAATTGTCATTAATAATTATTGACTTTTTTAGTAATATGTGTGTGGAAAACCATTTGTTGTATTTTATAAAAATAAATATTTCAATAAAGTGTTGAATGAAGATTGTTTACCAAATAGGACAACTAAGGATTAACAAACTATAAATTCTATATATTTTCCTATATAAACCTTTAAATTCAGATTGTAATCAACTTAGTATTCTTTACGCCATAATGCTTCCAATCTCAATCAGATTTTATTACATGACGTGAAGAATAAAAGAATATTTTTCGACCTTATGTCAATGGATATTAAAAATAAAAACGTGTTAAACACAATGAATTTGTAATGTTAGTTAGTAGTTGAAAAACTAGCTATGCTACCTTTAAACGATTCCTAGTACTTACACAGCTTAGCGAACTAATGAGAAATGAACGTGAGCTAAAACAACTATGCAACATGCAATGTGTCGGATATTTCTGTAACCTGTATATAAGAATTTTATATGCAATGGTTCTATTAGATCATGATTTTGAGTTCTAAGGTGTAATTTTTGTGTTTCAGCTGCAAGGCCCAGTTCTAGGAGATGATGTACCGGAAATCGACTCGAGCTACATCGACTGGTCGGAGCCAGATAATTCCACTATAGAAGAATTAGAACAGAGAGCTGGCAGGGTACAGAGCGTTTGTCGCATCCGTGGCCTACCAACTAGCCCGATAAACAGCAAGGAGTTCTTCGTGGATCATGTACACAGCTTAGTTTGGTGCAATGTCTTTAAAGCTGCGAGCTCATTTTGGTTGTACAAGTTTAATATTTTAGGTAACATTTATTTAAGTTTATCTCTGTACAATTTAGTATTTCTTTTATTATAGTCAATAAAACACATTTTTAAGTAAAAATCAAAGGCAACATGCGCTTTCAAGTTTTCTGTTCTGTCTACATAAGAGATAATATTGTGTACTTTTTTTAGGAGGATATGATAGAAAATTTTTGGCCCGTACAAGACAAACACCGCTGATGCTAGCTCGGAAGAAATTTCCACGTCCAATAGAAGAAGAATTACGAGATGCTGTGAATACTCCCGGTGTTATCTCTTTAATGGTTGTGCGAGAACCGTTCGTTAGATTATTATCAGCATATAGGGACAAGCTAGAACATATAACACCACCATACTACAGAAAACTAGCGAGGACTATCGTAGCACAGCACAGAGAGGAGGCCACGAAAATATTTGGACCAATCAAAAGTTATGGACCGACATTTTACGAATTTGTTGCATATTTGATAGGGAAGCATAAAACGGAGGGTAACAATTTCACGTTTGATGAGCATTGGGCTCCTTATCATCAGTTTTGTACACCATGTGCTGTCAACTTTACTGTCGTAGCAAAAGTGGAAACGTTACCGAGGGATTCAGGGTATGTAATACAACAGTTAGGCCTAGGGCATGTGCTGGTGTCGAAAGTGACTGATAAGAGGATCCGACTCCGCACCGTCATGAATAAATCAAAGGATGGAAGGAATACCACGGCTCTATTGAAATATTACTTCAATCAGCTTGACGAAAATATGCTTAACGACTTGTTAAAAATATATGGTATAGATTTTGAAATGTTCGGATATAATCCAAAAGTTTATAGTCGGTATGTTAGAAAATAAAGAGTCTATTTCAAGCTTTAATGTGTCATTATTATTATGTTTTGTACGCACTTTTATCGCTACCGTACAGTACAGCTAAAGGTTAAAGTCTGTGTAGTGTAGACATATAAATATAAATACTGATACGTTGCACTATCACTTATAGACATACAGATACAGCTGAGTTAGAACTAACTAATGCAAGACACTAAATTATGAACTGTACTGATGTATTTTTTTAAATTTCCCAGTAGCTAGATCAGTTAAAAACTTTGAAGTGAAAGACTTTTGAGAGAAAGATACAAAATAAAAGTATTACATAAACTTACTTGACAAAACTGTCAGCAGAAAAATGTAGTCGCTGAATGTGATGAGCCCAGATGAGCCAAGTTTGAAAAATATTGAATCTTCATCTAAATCTAGATTTAGGCGCTGGCTGATACTCTGTATAGAAAAAAACAATTCCTTTAATATTTGTTTAAATCGAAATGCAATGTCAAGCGGAGAAACTATGCACTCAAAACTAGAACTAACTTTAATGATCGCCCATGAATTGTGTAAAGATTCTAATGAAATGGTGTTTCTTCAGATTAGATCCTTAATCTCCTAATCTATCGATAGAGAAGAAGGATTTTTTAATATAAAAATATGCAACTAATGGTTTAAAGTAGGTGGTAGGTCTAGACTAGATAAATGCCACTACTACATAGGTTGAAAAAGGGGTGACAAAAATTTTAAAAACACTAGGTTGAAAAAGGTTGTCTTTTTATTATCAAAAATTTAGCTTGCAAATAAATAAAAAAAACTGATCATGCTAGGATCAATTTACAGTAAAATAATACAGGGCAAGCAAAAACGTGTTTAGAAGGTACTTCACGCAAAAGAAAACGCATGGCACACAGAACTATCTTGAGAGATTTCTCTGATTTAATAGTAATGTTGTGTCAACTATTCTAGTCATTTTGTGGCCGATGGCAATTTACAAAACAAGTGACTAACGCAAAATCTGTGCAGATAAAAAAGAAAATATATAATTTAGAGTGGAAAAGATTAGAAGAGACAGACAGTACCTCATCGATGTTCTGAAAAGATAAGAAAGTGACGTGAGTGGCCAGAAGGAAGGTGCCAGTGCAGTGTTTAATTCAGTGGCAACGGCATAAGATAAGTTTATAAAAATGTATTTAAAAAGAAGCTCCTAATAGTCATACCAAAAACATTTTAAACAGGGAGTTTATAGCAAAGGTATGCTTAGATTTATAGGGAAAATTACTTCTGCCAAGATCAATGCTAAATCTCATAAAATATTTACATTAACAAGGATTAAGAAAGATGAGATAATAAACCTATTAATGAATAGAGGAGTTATACTTAAAATTGTAATAAGAAAAAAATTGTCAAAATTAGATTACCCCAAGGTAACCGACACGGCGACACGTACAGGTTAATGCAAACTTAATGGAGGTGGTGAAGTTAGCCGCTATGCGCGAAGCAGTGCCCCACCACTCACCTCTCCCACCCACTAACATCTAAATTGTATTCTGCGCATCGTATCCCGCGATGTTCCGAGGCGCACTTAAGTTTGCATCGAACTGTACCCATGTGTATCTTGCTTACCATAAATTGTTATAAAATCTCAATAATTAAAAACAAATAAACATATTTTATTTAATCGAATTGCATTAACAATTCATTATTTTGAAGTATTACCTATACATTAAAAATAAAACAGAAAACATGAAGGTATGATTCTGTGCTTGGCAGCTAATTATTTCGTTAAATGCTGACCTTTTCACCTTTCCCTTATTAATGAGACATTAAGATATAAGTAAAGTGTGTCGCCTCGGTACCGGCTTGTGACCGCCTTATGTGAGGTTATGGCAATTTGGGCTCAATGCCAGTTACATATAGCCGATTTTGAAATGTTTTCACTAACACCGCGTACGTGCCGCCATCCAACAGCCTTCGCGCAGTCATCGAACAACCTTCGCGCAGCGTCAGCGCCCGCGCAGTCACCACAGCTCAGCGTTGATTGAACAAATTAAAATCGGCTATACTTGGTCATTCTATAATAGCAGTACAATCAATGTATGGCATAAAAAATATTTTATAATTTTGTCGCAAACTTTTCCATGCACAACTTGAAATTACTGTCACGTTTGTGCATCGGTGGCGATAGCTGGTTGTTTGGTACCTAGCGCAGAATCATACGTTTATAGCGATATTTTGTTAAATAACAAAGATAAACTATACCTTTGGATCATATCTTCTATACTGATCAAGTCCCAAACCTGTAAAAAAGACTTAAATTAATATAATATAGATGAAAGAAATAATAATCATTATTATTTGGAAGGGGGGACGCCAGCGAAGCCGGACGGTGATCAGTCTCCCTAATTGGAACCATTTCACCCAGTTCCCCAAAATAATAATCATACAAAATCGAAAGAAGTTTTGCTAATAGCGAAAACGTGTCTTATGTGCACAAAAACAAAGCTGCACTTTGTATTTTTTGTTTCATTTTTACACTGTTTTGGAAATGACTAACACTATGAAAACCCCTACCATAGGGTAAATATTTTAAGGGTCCCCTGCTCTCAAAAACAAGCATACATACAGTGGAGTTAAATCAAATAATACAAACAATACAGCACTTATCACAACTTTACCATCAGGTTGTTTGACTCCAGGTGTCATGGAGCGAAGAAAATCATCGGGTGTCATAAACACCTCATGCTGGTCATGATGCTGAGCTTGTAGGGTTGCAAAGTACCGAAATACCTTGTCTGGAGTGGAGTATTGGCGCATGCGATTCTCATACTCGATGATCTAGTTGGCAGCGTCCAAAGCAAAAGGGGACTATTTTATAATAAGCCACCACCATACTATTATGATCCATACTTCCATATACATTATAGGGATTTGTGTTTTAGTAAGATAGGCATGACCATGCTTGAAGCACATTTCTTTGAATATTAAAAATCTTATGATTTTTGACACATAAGTTACAATTCTGAGAGAGTGCTGGTTATAAAGTGAACTATTATGTTCACAATTTAAATTTTGCTGTTATATTGTTTGCTGTACAGAATTAAATTGTTAAATCGGGATAAAATAAAAAGAATAACGTAAAACAAACTAGCCCTTTTCTCTCTCAATAAAAAAGATATTATACTGTTGTTAATTCATTAACGCCCAAGTGGCCAAATGCGACCAGACAACAACGGAATTTCTGTTGTGTCTCATTTTCCGGGCCTTGAAGGGTTAATAGACAAGATAATGCTTTGAGGCAAATGCAAAAGTTCAAACCATCCAAAATTTTTAAGTTTAATAAATACCATCAGGCTGTTTCATGCCAGGTGTGATTGCTCTTAGAAAGTCATCAGGTGTCATATAGACCTCAGTATTGTCACCGAATGTGAGTTTAACTGTAGCAAAATATCGGAATATTTTGTCTGGGGTGGAATAGGCTCGCATACGATTTTCATATTCAATAATCTGTGATAAATAAAAAAAAAATCAAAATAATAAGTGTACAATAAAGGTCTATCAACAAGTTTTGATTATCATTATCACTTGTTTATGATAACATAATGGATCCTTATATTAATTGTTTAAACTTTAAAACATATAGTTAAAACTTTTAAACATATTGCTTATCACTGATATGAGTATTGGTGAGTTATTCAACAATAAATTGCTTTATATGAATTACAAGCCATGATTTTCACTGAAAAACTTACTTTAATGATTAATTTCAAAATGTAATCAATGTAGAAAACATTAATAAATAGAATGTAGCAACATGATTTTTTTTTAAATTGAATTTAACTTGTAATAAAAAGTTCACCTTTCTGTCCCGAAAACCAATCTTTTCTTTTCTGTATCTTTTTTTCTTTGTGTCTAGTTCACTATCAGAATCAGATTCAGCTAATTCTTCAGCAGCTATTATTGAAGGGAATACTTGATAACTGATCCTGAAAATAAATGTATAAGGAGGTAAGCAAATACGAGAAAGAAATACCTACTGAAGTACATTCTTTCTATTGTTAAGAAAGGGTTCAGTATAGACTTAAAGACATCTTATAAGAACTTACCACATCTTATAAGAAGAATAAGCAACGGTAGCAAACAATAATGAATAGCATAGATGTTTGTACGAATATCGACGAAATTGTTCACTGTTCTGATACTTCTCGTTGTTATAGTTTCTATGTAAAATTTGCGAACTATTGAACAATGCAGCAACATGTTTTGAAGACTGTGTAAAGGTTGCCACTTTTTGCACTGCAGTCACAACTCGAGGTATTTTGAGAACATGTTGAGAGGAACAATACATTGTCCTACAGGGATAGAAGAAAAATACGAAATACTAAAATATTCGTAGGAAGATTTGACTGTCGCAATATGAATGAATTTTGATTAATTTTGATTTTTCATTGATGTTTGATGTCAATGTCAAAGAAAATTTATCACTACTTTTTTTTATTTATTCTGAAGAACAGGCTAAGGTCTTAGACCATACTGCCTCAAATTTATCACTACGTTTTATTTGATGTTGATCACAGACAAGGTAAGTTCATGGTACATACATACAGTCTTAGAGCATTAAGAACGGGAGATGCCAACAGCACTCTTCTACACTAGATTTTGTTCACCGATTTTGGAGGGGGACGAGGTATACACGCACAGCACACAACTTCATATTCACGCACACTCTTGTAGAAAAACGTCGTTGTTACACACGCACACAAAAAAAAATTCTGACGAATCACGCCAATCTTAACAACAAAAAGCTAGTGATGAGCCGTCAAAAGACCGATGAAATTGAATGATTAGAAGATGAGTGATTGATTACAAACAAGATTATGTTAATATGGTTTTCATATTATGATTTTGTGATCTACACTACACCAACAATCACTAAAATGCATTTATAATTAAATGTTCAACATATTTTCTTTTTATTTACTTATTAAACAAAGTAAAACATACAATTTATAGAAAAACCCAGTGTCTAAAACGTAAACCCGATTAGGTTTATCCAGTCACTACGTATTCGTCAAAATAGATAGTCGGTATACAACCAAGCAGTATTGAAAAGAAAAAACAAATTGCTTCATTCTTATGAACTAAAAAAAATTATGGATACAACATGTTACAAAAATACCCCTAATGCCGAATATGGTGTATAGGGACCATCAAACTGAACAACTTTTACTATGGGACCAACTCTCAATTCGCGATTTCAGAGTTGTCCCCATAGTAAAAGTTGATCAGTTTGATGGTCCCTATATATACCATATTCGGCATTAGGGGTATTTTTGTAACACCTTGTAAATATTATTTTAAGGTCTTAAAAAATACTTAATAAACACAATATTTGATCGTAAATGCGTGTGCACAGGATGATGTTAAGAAAAAGCTGACTATTGTTTAAATACGAGAAATTCTAAGGCAATTTTTTGGTAGAAAAATAAATTTTGAGTGTTTCTTCACACTTTTGTGTTTGAGGTCATCCAGAATAACCTATAATTCTTTAGGTAGATTGTTAATTATGACAGGAAGAAAACAAGTAAATTTTCTCTTTCCGTTAAAGTTATTTGAGCGGCCCTTGAGAAGTTTCTTCTGCGTAATCTGTCTTGTTTGTATTCTATGATTAATCCTCGGCAAAGAAGCAACGTTATCGAGTTGTTCAGTTAGAATTGCGTAACTCACTTTGTCATGAACCGACATGACCTTGCATTACCTAAAGAGTTAGTCATACTTATCTTTATAGATACGATTTACTTTCTTACTAACTATAAGCTTTAATATTCGTAATTGTAGATTATAAATTTTCTCTAAAAAAGTAGGTTGAAATGTGCGTCCATAGCTTGAAATTCCATATGATATTATAGGATCTACCAAGGATTTGTACAGGACTAATAGAACTTGGAACGGTATTTTATTTTTGATTATGACAAATTTAGCTAACAGAGCACGAAGTTATGGCACACAGTTTCGATATGAGGACCCCAGTTGTGGCGGTTGTCAATTGATAGGCCTAAATACTTTTGCTGTTGCACCGTTTCTATTGGTTTGCATTGGCAAGATTATACTTTATTGTGCATACAATCGTGATTGTGTATTACTATTGAAACGTCGTGGTCTCTACAATACGAGTTGTTAATAAAACATAATAGTACAAAAAAGTGAAATAAAATAATAAATGCTTGGAAAACAAGTGATTTGTGTTTCATTTTTATTAGGTATTATTAAATTTTTGTATACATGTTCTGCCAAAACATGATTAGTTCGTTCCGAAGTGCCGATGCTAAGGTAGGCTTTATCCAGAAGCCTTGTGTAGATGTGCTGGAAGGCTCACAGCTCCGCTTTTCAAGCCAAAATATAAGCAGTAGTGAATGCTTGCAGCCACCTTAAAATGAAAAAGTTGGTATGATAATATGTTGATACCTATCTACAAATAAAAATGTATTGGTTGAATTGAAAACCTCCTTTTTGGTAGTTAGTAATTTTTTGCAAGGAAAGTTTAAGTAAACAAAAGTTTTGAAATTTCTTACCTGCAGAAGCTGCACAATCGGAACAATTTGACTTGAGGATCTCGGCATCAGTTTACCTTATTTTGGGTAATGATTTTTGTGTTTTATGCTCGGGCTTTGACAGGACTGATTCATAAGATTCTCTCCACTTCTACATAACTGACAGACAGCCGAGGACTAGTTACTATCCCGGGATGACCTAAAAGAAAGAGAAGATTCAAAAAGGAGAACATCACACCCGTAAAACAGTGTCTCCAATTAATACTATGTATAGATTTTGCAAAAAATCAATACCTACCTATAACATATTAATTATAAAAAATAATATTTGACAATTTATGTGCAGGTTTGATCACATCAAAATAATAGTTAAAACTCATTCAGTTGATCATTCATTCGTTCTTAGAGCATAAGCATTCGTTCTCTTTGTCGCAGCACTACGACTTTTATTATGGTATTCGACATGTGTTTGGTATCGTTTTGCTATCGCATTGTCGTCATTATCTTACACAAACAAAGTGCGTTTTCTTCGTAATTATATTATAGTTTTTTAATAAAATTATACTTACGTGTGATAGAAAATCCCGTTCTTAGTAAAATTTGAATTTTCAGATCGTCTTTTGCACGAAAACACTGCACAATTCACAATTTTTGCGGAGCTGCGATCGGCGACATGTGTTCTTACAAAATGACGGGTGTTCGAGACCAACTAGTTTTTATAAACTGTCACGATCAAATTGGTCATGTACTTTGGTGAAAGGGGAGCGTGTTTTTGCCATCTCCCGTTCTTAATGCTCTAAGCATACAGTCATAGTCATAGGGTACAGCTTGACCATAAAGAGTTGACAAAAAATGAGTGCGCCACTTTCTATGCAAGCAAACACGTCAAAATCACGAATAACTTGGCAGCACTGACTATATTGTACTGAAAAATGTAAGTTCCATTTTATTTAATTTCATCTATTTCTACAACTTCCTGCGGCGGTATCAGCTAAAAACATTGAAGTTCATGTTAACTGTGTTTTGACAGATGTATGTGATACATTGCTATTTTTCTTTGTTAAGTTGTTATTTGTGCCAAGACGAAGTAGCAATGTATCACATACATCTGTCAAAACACAGTTAACATGAACTTCAATGTTTTTAGCTGATAGAGCCCCTGGTTGATGCGCATAGTAGACTTATAGTCAAAGTGAGTAAGTGAATGAGCGAAAGAGAGAAAACGACAGTTAACTCATAGACTTATGTATACTAGCGTAAGTTAACTATTCGAAAAGTGAGAACACCAATCGTACCCTCTTTGGTGAACGATGGCTTAGCGATTAGTCTGCTAAAATACACCCATTTTGTGGTCATTTGACGGGTAAACCAACTACTCTAATCTGGCAGCACTGCAGGGAACATCCATCAAAATTTGACGGCGGCGCGCGCTCTGCTCTGCTTTTTGTGAGATTACATTCGAATAGTGTCAAAGGTAAATATCATTAAATTGAGATAAAAGGAATATTGAAAATCTACACGGTGTCGAGGGCTATAAATCATAAATAATACTGTAACGTAAGTGTAGTGTAAGCAGTTTGTGGGCTTAGTTGCTATTTATTCTACACAGAAGATCGAGTTATATAACCTTGAATCACGGGACTATAGTATTGATCAGTTAATTTTTATGTAAATATCTAGTGCAGTGAGGAGGTATTATCAGAGGTATGTATGCCTTCCGTACCCTTAAATTTTTATTTACCGTGATATCAAATTGGTTAGTTGTACTCTTGTATTGATCATGAGTCATAATTAGATTGTGTAATTAGATCGACAGTTTATACAGATTCAAAGACCTTATTCGTCTAAAATTATGCCTTACTTCTTGGTTCATGTAAGCAATAAAATATTACCAACAATAAATTATATATTAGAAAGTACACACTTCAATATCACCATGACACAGTTTGCCAGTGGTTTGCCATATTAAACCACCTTTCTAAATTTTTATTATTCCAATTAGAAGCTTTTTACAAGAGCGTGAACAATATGGGTTAGAATCAGAATGTTATTCATTATTTAGAGTGCACCAATTATTTGTCTGTAATTATTGAAATAAGCCAAAATAACAAGAAACTAATCTGCGATTTGATGCAGCATTCAAAGTCAAAGTCAAAATATCTTTATTCAAATAAATTAAAAATGAAGAGTTTTTGAATTGCCTATGTATTTTTTTCGTACCACAGATTTCAGACTTAACTGATAAGAAGTTATCATAACTGTTAAACTTTGTTATATTTTTAAAATAATGTAAAAGTTTTCATAACTGTTACACATTGTCATATTTTGTCCCATAAGTTTTTAATTTTTTTTTTCGTGATTACAGAGTTGGTCCCATAGTAAAAGTTGTTCTGTTTGATGGTTTGAAGACTGAAATCACGAAAAAAATATCAGCTGTTTCATACATTTTGATATTTTCGATTTTAATTTTTGTATGAAACAGCTGATTTTTTTTCGTGATTTCAGTGTTGGTCCCATAGTAAAAGTGGTTCAGTTTGATGGTCCCTATCTACCATATTTGACATTAGAGGTATTTTTGTATCACGTTGTAAAATAATAATTAGACATCGGATTGAATGCACTAACAAAGTCCCAAAACATGCATGCAAATATGCACCAAAAATTGATAATATACCCAATATAAGCACAATGCAAACTCAAAAATCTTTTTGTTTTTATATGTATAATATTTTAATTAAAGATGATACAGAAATAGCAAAATATTCTTAAAAATATGCATAGTATAGTTTTGAGTTTTTTTTTATAAGTATTTCCCTGAATTAGTTAAGTTTGTCACCCAGTATCAATTTGTACACCGAGAACGACCTCTCTACATCAACTGACGTCATTAGACTAAATTTAAAATAAGCACAATTTCTGGAAATTGCATATCCATAAAATCTGATGACTAATAATAATAAACAATAACCCTTTTTATGAACTTCAGATTGTTTTTTTTCCTCTGCCTGTGTGTGCAAATCAATATACTACCAGCAACGAACTTGATAATTAAAAAATAATTTGATCAAATAGTGAAGATTTTCAATTTTGAAGCTTTTAAAGGGATTATTAAAAATCATAGCCGAGGTGAAGCTAAAATAGTTTAATTTAAAAAAGACTTTTGGCAGTACTATACTAATTCTGTGCTTTTGATTATAAAAAAAACTTTCTGGTTTATAATTATTTGTGGCTTGTTCATAAAAAAAGCTATAAGTACTGAAGTGAATAGCATGCTTGTATCACACAGAAAAAAATAATGCATTAGATTACAATGTGATTTTATTCACCCCAACAAATGTTAAAATAATAACAGTACCATAAACAAATAATCACCCATTAAAACAGCTTGGCATTCATTCAATCATGAAGAAAGAGAATCTATTTTTATGAGGCAGAGGTATGGCTTTCTTATTTATAAACAATGTAGTTCACGGTCATATCATTAATAAAAGAGGTTTCTTTTTTAGATTTTTTTATGAGCCTTTATTGACTTCAAAGAAAGAAACTTTATAAGTAGTTAATTACTGTAAGTCTGTCCTTCTGTAGTTTGAACACAAAGGCCTTCTCCAGTCCTTGTCATCTTTCCTCATCTCTGGCCAGTGTCGGTTGGAGTGGGTCTATTATTAGATTCATATTAATATTAAAATTTGTAAATCAATCATAAATGTGAAATGAGACAATTTTGCCTATAGGCTGCAGTGGTCAAGTCTTGCTATAGGAATTTCAGATAGTGTTTAATATTTTTTTGAAAGTGATTTTATTTATCTAACTGCGAGAGTCTAACGCATGGTTTTGTTATGATTGTCTTAGATCTGACACTTCATTAGGAGCCACAAACAATATTGACCAAAAATGCATCGCGCTAGAGCAGTTTTCCAAGCAACAAGCAAAGTCGGGAATTCAGAGAGGTTTGCATCCTGGCTCCTTAACAAACCACAGGTGAGTTATTATATTAGGTCTTAGTTCAAACAAATAACCCATTTATAAAGTGATTGGCTTCCACCTTCTACTTTGTACGTGTGAAATTCTACTTCCTGTGGAAACTTTAAAAAAGCTGTCTTAGTGGATGCAGATATTTCAGCCCGATCTGCAGGGTCTTAAGCTGTGTGATGATAAACTAGTCAGTCAGGTCAGGACATCTTATTTTGTAACTGGAAATTCTATTTATGGCTATTATGGAAGAGCGGGGTCTTCTTGCTTCGCTGGCTCAGCGACCCGAAGTGGATCTTGGCTTCCGACATCAAAGTACGCCATTTTGCCCGGTCTTGTCTTGTACCAGTTCAGACCATACGCGTACATTTAGGTTTTTTATATTCTTGGCGGCTTAGGGGCTCCTGGCACAGATATTTTTATTTCTAAAAGACCTTAAAAATTGTGTTTAAAATATTCTGGTTTTTCGAAATATTGTTTTGTATTATTAAGTTTACAGTTTTTCTTGGGCTTAAGTTAACGTTTGAGCTGAATAAAGGATATAAAAATGTTATCTGATTTATTTCACCTTTACCTAACTTAGGAATTTGATACCAGTGCCAATGCCAAATATTTATTTATCAACTATAGTCGATATGAAAAAAAACCTGTCCTGATCTATCAAGCTTTTTTTATCTCAATCTGAAATGTATCAAGATTAAGGAATCTGTAAGAAACAATATTATGATAACAAGGGCCGCGTCCAATAGGTCTGTTGTTTTAATAATCCAGAAGTAAAACACTTAATCTCATGATTAATAATCTAATTAATTTTAGAATCGTTAACAGTCGTTTGTATGAAAACGTGTAAAAGTATGTAGACAAACTCATAAACCAAATTCGTAGTTGTAAACGATACTTGAATCATTGTTTCCCCTTTAAAATAATAGGCTAAGTCATAGTGACAATGTTGCATTTTGCAAAAGTCATATTGACTATGTAAATTTTGTTCAGAATGCCGCTGTGACAGTAAACGCCAATAGGTGGAAGAGTTCAACGGCGGCAGAACCTTTCCTAAATGGCTCCAGTTCGGCGTATGTGGAGACCATGTACAACTCATGGCTCACCGACCCCAACTCCGTGCATGCGGTGAGTACCTATCATATATTAAGATAAATAATATTAGAAAAAATACTAGAAAAAATCGACTCACCCGTAGCACCTCAGACGGGACGTTACAATTTCGCCGCTCCCACTAGTGACTCGGTAGCATAATTGGTCAGTGCATTGGGCCGGAATCCCAAGGGTGCGGGTTCGTGTCCCGTCTGAGGTGCTACGGGTGAGTCGACATTTTCTAGTATTTTTTCTAATATTATTTAGGTATCTTAATATAAAAATAGGATTGTGAATGCGAAAAATCTAAATTTAATACCTATCATATAATTATCACAGGTTGATTCCACCGATCCAATTTCTTGGTCCTAGAAATCAAAGAATTCCATTTTCATTCCTAGTCCATTTGATCAAACGACTTCATCAAATATACGTCATGAGAAACACTTCTCTTGTAAAAGAAAGATCTTTGGACAAATAAATTGGATGAGGGGATTAAAATAAGCCACGCGTTACATAAGGCTGGTCAAAAATGGTGCCTTATGTAATTCGAAGCTCATTTTATATTTCATGCATAGATTGCAGTTAATAACACCCACCAACTGCGATGTATCTCCAGTAATCTCCACACAACGCGGCAGTAATAGACTTAAAAAATATTACCTTCCCTTTCCCTTTGAGACAGGGAAGCTATATGATCGTAGTAAAATCATAGTCAGTCTGTCAATCAAGAAGAATATCGTATAATATGCAAAATATTACAATGCCGTTTCGTTATACATGTTCGCAAATGTTGTTTATTTGCTGCATCACCCATGCAGATTGAACACTCGCCTATCTCTTTAGACAACAACCACGCGCAACCTTGACATAGAAATCTTTCACGTCTGGAACAATTGTAAGGTCATTATGTGTTCGCTATTTGTATTGTTCCTATAATTATTTGTTGCTACATAGAAAATGGCTAAACATACTTTGATAAAAATTGACAAAAGTATCTAAGTGTCTAGTTTTTGTTGATACAATGCAATGGTGCGAGAAATGCTCTTATTTTTTTCGGGAAGTGTACTAAACCACCTATATACATAGTAAATAGACGAATTTTAAGATGTTATCGCCCATATGATATGATTTCACATAATAACCCGGCTGCGGGTTCGAGACCCGCATAAGAAGATATGGTGGCGAGTCGAATTTTTAATAGTAAATTATTTAAATATTATTTACATATTAAGAAAAATAACTCAGAATGTTAAGGACAGCATTTCTATTGTTTATTTAAGATCTACGCTTTGTTGTGTCTAGTTAGACTTCAGACTAGACTTGAGAACCGATCGGAATGCATAACTAGAATGACAGTGAAGTGATTAGTAGATTGATAGTAGTACATTAGTAGTTAATAACCTGTTGATAGTAGTACAGTCGACGGAAACACTGTCTAATGATTAATCAAGTTACAAAATAAGAAATCTAAATAAAAACGTCAAAAACTTTTTATCTGACGGTCGATTCTTAGATAAATCTATCCGAGCATGATTCGAGTAAAAAATGCCTTTGAATAGTCAATAATAGTAGTCTCTTTAATAGCACAATAGTCAATAAAATTATAAAGCTACATAGTCAAATGACAATTGACTCTTTCAGAATTTTTATTTATAATCGAGAAATTACCATCGGTTTTTGGACGTTTGATTTGTAAAATGTCATTATATTATTTTCTGTTTGATGTTGAAAGTTAGTTTGAGGCTCTTGATTTTATTCAAGTAAAATTACAATAGATAAGATGACGAATATTGCGTGGTTTATCTCTATAGTAATTGCGTTGCACATAGATGTGGTAGATGTGATAGTAAATACATAACAAAAAAAACATCTTACGCAGCAGATTGATGAATGTACATACCGTCGCCGGGAAATGTTACGAAACGAAATTGTCATTGCGTGCAAGGTCAATTCGCAGCAGTGTTATAAACATAACCAGTTATCTCTTGAAATCGTTAGTCTACGAAAACCGATTATCATGACTTTGTATTTGGTTATGATGTTATCGAGGAAGTTTGAGTATATTTAAAAGTGTTATCGGCTGAAGCAAATAATACATATTTTGTATGACTTTTATAGAGCAATGACATTTAATTAACGCCAAATTGTGATGGGTTTCCGAATAGAGTTTTAGTTTTCTTAAAACCTTACTTTTGCTTCAGTTTTACGGGGAGAAATGTTGCACGAATTTTTTTGCATAGTTATATTTAAGTATCTGAGTTTCGGTTTAGTTAATAAACAGTGTTGTTACAGTCGTGGGACGCATTCTTCCGCAATGCGACCGCTGGCGCCCAGCCTGGTGCTGCATACACCTCACCTCCAAACCTTGCACCGTACAACAAAAATGAAGTTCCACTCACAGCTTTGGTCCCAGCTTCCGGTGGAATGCCCTCTATTGCTTCAGGTTTGAGATTCACTGAAATGTCATGGAGAGCTTGACTCTCAAAAAATATTTACAGAGAAAAACATGGTGTAAATGTCAATTTTAAGGAACGCGTTTTCATAGTCGAAGTACACGTTACCGCAAAACAAGTTAAACACTTACATACATTCTAGAAATAAGATCCGGCATACGATTTCCGGCAGTGTGAACGCAAAAACATAAAACAAGTTTTGAGATTCGTGTCATGCAATGAGTCCCGGAACGTTATATGCAAGTGTTCTTAGTTTTTTATTTTTTGTGTTAATTGGTTTTCTAAAACAAAAAAAAACAGCTTCCCCTGAAATCCTACTTTCACAGGATCTCCAATCAATGAGAAAATAATCGACGACCACCTCGCAGTCCAGGCCATCATCAGAAGTTATCAGGTGAATACTGTTCCAATTGTCAACTTTACACATTGTACACTACACAATACATAAGATACTGTTCATTATTGTTTGCACATTTTGTTTAGTCTTCTTGTACTATAGCCAAATCCCTTAGTGAGATACCCCGATTTCCATGTTTTGATAATAATTCCCAATGCTAATAGCACTGAGCGATAAAACATTATGTTGAAACATGAAATAATAACCTATGTATGTACATTAGTCCACACTGTAACGGGAAAATGTTTAGTAGCACTATGGGATTAAAGCACATACAGTATAGAGGAAAATTCGAGTTCCATGTAAGTAATTAGATTAATCCATAAAAAATGATTTAGTGGGTAGGCTGATTTTGAGAATTGGCATCTAACGTATAGGTAATTAGTTTAATCGGATGCTGTGTGAATTGGCGAAATATTTTCATTCGTGTCCAAATTAACATCACGACCTGGCGATAGTTATATTTCCCAAGAGTGCCATGTTGGGCGCCATTTTGGTGCCGCGTTGGGCGCCATTTTGGTATCACGATACTATATTGATAATTTATTAAATAACTTTTTGAAACTAATTACGCTTTAAACATTTGGTATGTGTGATGGAGAATTTGTTGGGTCGTGATTATAAAATTTGGGCTAAAATGACGTTGTGGTGGCGGGTGCCTGGCAGGCTCGCGGTCACCTGGCGGCAGACGTGGACCCGCTTGGCATCACGACGGCAAACCTGCCCGAACTGGGCATGCGCGCGCCGGCCTCCGAGCTCATCATGAGGAAATATTTCAATTTCGGTATGCTGCAACCAAAGTCGAGTCAATAATATTTGAAAGCAATCACTCTCGTTAATCATGCCGTTAAAAGTAATATTTGAAAGCTATTTTGCGTGCCACTAATTGATGTTTACGTGCAGCGACAAAATGACATACATATGTACTTACATGCAGTAACGACTAAATTATCACGTAGATTTTAGAAATCCTATAATTATAACATGGATCAATCAAATCGGTGATTGTTTTCAAAACATGAACTTTTAAATTGACTATCAAATTGAGACACTTCCTGTTTATAGTACAGTCACAGTAAAGTTAATGCAGTGCCCTTTTGATTGCATAACATTTTCTGTTTAATGTGAAAGAATTGACTAGTGTATGTATGTATATGCATGTGTATGATATATTTCGCTGTTTGTTTATCGATATCTAGTTAACTTGATTTGTTTGCAGTAGCATTTCTTATTTTGTCCAAAATCGTTTTTGTAGAAAAACCATTTAACGTTTACTCAAAAATATTCGTTTCATTTAGTTTCCGACCATGCGTTCTATTAACATCGAAGTGTTTTCAATTGCATTATGTTCTTTACTAACCCTCAGGACCGATTTCAAAGAATCGCTAGTCTCAAGAAATTCTTCACTACTAAAGCTATTTTCAGGAATAGAATAATATTTATGCGTGTTAAAGAGCCATATCAGCATGTGTTGCATATGTTTGCGTCTTTTTGTCAATTAATCATCTTCTATAATTTAATAGGACAATTTAAAATACAATAATTATATTCCATTCAATATCGGGGTTGCCGCTTTTCTATTTATGTATCCTCATGAGCATAACGGATCTTTAAAAGCTTTATAAATAAAACTAGAAATAGGTTTGTCTGTAATAATTTCCTCAATATTCGAATGGTGCAGCGACTTCTCAATGTATTAAATGTGCCTATTAGTAAAACTGGCTTGTATTCCTTCTAAATAACGTTTGTGACGTTAGCCTTATTTCACGTATGTAGTCGCGGGGTCATCTTGTGGCGCAGCTGGATCCCTTGGGCATCACCACTGGGGATCCCACTTCAAGCGGCGACTGGCATGGCGGATTACGCGCCTTCGCTAACGAAGCTGTCATTAGGCAGCATGTACGATTCGGTATGCAACATTCCACTCTCAAATATATATTGCAATTGAGACTTGTGGGGTGTCAACTGGCATTGCATTTCATTATACCTGACGGTATATTTCGAGATGTTAGATAAGATAATGTCTACAACAAAGTCTTTCTGTATTATCGCCAACTATAAGATAGTAATCAATAGCAAAACCATAATTAATTTATTAGTCATCGCGAAAAAGTTCCAATATCTTTGTTTCGCAATCCAGTTAACATTTTTATGAAATTTCAATTAGCAATATGGGATTTCGAGTCGGGTTAGGTTTCAAGCTTCCTCCTTCACTGGTATTATGGCAGCACCGGCTAACCTCAGTTGGGACGTTTGTCTCTTGTTTTGTCGGTTTTATACATAGAGGGCGTAATTTTCGCTTATTAGTTTGGTGCTTGGTATGTAGTTAGAAACTTTTTATTTGGAATTTCGACACCTTTGAGATTGGTGCTTGGGCCAGGTTATTTTGTACTGTATATTCATATATATTAATATGTGATTTGAAGAATTAGTAGTTTGTTCTAAGGAAATCGAAATTGGCATTAAAATTGAGACTAGCTGTTTGAAAATATGTATGGTCATAATGTTTATTAATTTTATGTTCTTGTGTGATTAAAATATTAACAGAATACTTGATAATCTTGTTCTAACAATTAAATGTTATGGCAAAGTGTTTTTAAATCCTAGCTCTTGTTATGACTAACGCCATCATATTCCTTTACTAGATAAAGATAATAATGTTAAACACATCTCTGTGTATAGTTTGGTAAACTTAATAGAAGTAACAAACATTACACACAACAGCAAGGCAAACAGTTACATGATTAACACACCGTTAATTTTTAGGTATATCTAAAAATAAAATGGGGATTTCAGATCACGTGAATGAACAACTTTTACTAAGGGGCCAACCACGGAATCGCGAAAATAAAATCAGCTGTTTTATACATTATGGTCGAGTCGATGTTGTACTTTTCAATGGAACAGCTGATTTTTTTTCGCGATTCCGTGGTTGGCCCCATAGTAAAAGTTGTTCATTCACGTGGTCTAAAATCCCCATTAAATTTTTTGAATATACTTAAAAATTTACGGTGTATAGTGAAACAACACTTCATATTTTTTACTTTTAGTTTAAAAAACACTGTCTTAAAATATTACTCAGATAAAACCGAGTCTTATCGACTTGGAATAAGGATGGAAATGGAAATAATATTCTGTAAGGGCTGTACAATCTGCCAAATTATTTTGGCGCGATAAACATTGACTACTTGTAGTTTACTGTAAATATTTAACAATTAGGTGTAAGTCCAAGTGTCATCATCATCGCGCCAATGTTTACTAAATAAAAATAATTAATAATTTCAATATTAATAAGATGTGTTTATTCACTGGTTGTTTGGTAAAAGTTTCTATCAAAACGGAATTTCCCTGACGAATTTAATTAATTTGCTACCAAACAATCAGTACCTATTTAAAGTATACATAAATACGGAGACGACCTCCGTGGTCGAGTGGTTTGTACGCCGGTTTTCAAAGTGTCACCATCTCCCGTCCATGAAGTCCTGGGTTCGATCTCCGGCTGGGTCAATTTAGAAAACGAACTTTTCTATTTTGGCCCCGGTCTGGGTGTTTGTAGTTCCACCGTTGTCTCTGATTTCCATAACACAAGTGTTTAGCTTCTTACTTTGGTATCAGAGTAAAGTTTGTGATGTTGTCTAATATTTATTTATTTATTATTTATATTAAAAGATTTATTAAAGAGCACTTGACAGATGTAAGCATGTTTAAGTAATTATGGATAATATTATTATGGCTGCAAGTTTAAAGGATTTTTCTATTAATTAGGTTATAGCTTTTGGTATTCCATTCCGTACCTACTTAAAGCCAATATTTTTGGCAGGTACACACGACAGCACGTCAGGTTATACAGGTGAACTGCGAAAACAGCTTTTTGTACGTACGGCATATAGGCGGTCTCAAGGTCAACATGTATAGTCTGATGTGCCGTCGTGTGTACAAGGAAAATAAGTGGCACGTTTATTTAATATTATTAATCCAATAGGAACAGTATGAGTATTTACAAATGGAAGCCATTCAAGGAAAATGTTAGCCTAATCTGATTCACAGTAGATTAGCACAGAGTCTTATCCCTTTTTTTGATTCTTTCTTTATTTGTAAAGGATGTTTTACGTTATCACTCGCTCAATTTGATCAAGCAGCTTTGATATGTTGTAACAATTTTAATTATGTTTTATTTACGCTTCTTATTAAAATACATATTACAACTAACAGTATAAATAACGGCAGAATGTGTCGCTTAGTTAACCAGAATATTGTGAACTAAAAACAGATCCGAGGACACCATATAGCGAAACTCGACCCGTTGGATATTGCGAACAAATTGGCTGGTAAAAACCCCCGGGAGGTGATACACAACAGCTACAGGTTTGGTAAGGAGACAGAACCTGAATGAGCATTGAGCACCCTCGCCGCTAGGTGTCCTCCGGTAGTTATGGCGGTGCAGTGACGTAACATAAAATGTGTACCCGCCCATTGAAATACATACAAAATTAGAAATAAGGCTGTGGTCTATGGTTTAAAAGTCAGCTAATACCTGTATCACCTATATGGTAGAATATTATTCTGTATGTACTTATACTGTATTATGTTCTGACCACAGCTTCTGTTTTTCTTGGCCTTCTGCCTGCTCTATTCAACTCGGAAAACTGTATAAACAATCGGGTATTTGTCAAGCGTGGGTGTGTTGCTACTTTCAATAGTATCGTGATGCTTTGAATGACGAAAGTAATCGTGTTTAGGTTTTTAATAAGCTTTCCTTGACATTTCGGAGATATCTAGTTGTCCCTGATCTAAACTGAGTCATTAAAGTCCCCTTTTGTAGCCGAAGTATTTTTACGACTTGGTCGGGTACAAACTTTATGAACAGATTTCACTTTGCATCGTTAAATTATGGATCTAAAAAAGGTTTCTATCAATTCTATTCTTCTGCTTACCAGTCACATTATGGAACGGTTGTGTTGCAAATTGATTTTATTATTATTATTTGCTCTTGTCGTTTGATTTCTGTTCGAAAGTTCTCGTAGCGACTGAACGCCATAACTACGTAACATACTATTACATTATGTGTTCGTAACGCACGAAGGTCTTGGCAAGTCGCACATCACGAATATCTGGGTTTAGTTCACGACACTGAAATAAATGCACTACATATATTTTTTTACTCCCATTATACTGCATGTGAACTCTATTTCTTATCCATAAAGGACTATTTTTGATAGCGTTGCTTGTTTAATCCTGTATTTCACAAAATGGGGTTTTATTCCACCTACATGGTTATGCTTGAATTTGCTTTACTAATAGTTATATAAGTATTATATGTATAAGCATGGCGTTACAATCCGATGGTTTAGTCAAAAAACAAGGTCAGCTATACATTTGACATTGAAATACGGGCAGTTGTCACGTGTATCCACGTCATGTAGCGCTTTGGACCGAGTCCAATGAATCGCTTTCCACTTTATCCTTTGGACTGTATGAAAAATTTCTTATGAAAATCGGAATGCATGGTTATGAAAATCGGAATCTCACATTCTGGGCCTATTATCTAATCATTATGTCATCAAACCAACAATTTTCATTAAGTCCCGAGAACATGCTAGTAAAGGGATATGACATCGGTTATAAAAGCTTTTTATGTGCTTATTCGAAGGGTTTTATGCACTTCTGGTTCTACTTAAAATGTTACTCTTTTCAATGTAAAATTGGAAAGTCTTCTTGGTCTTATGTGAATAATGATCTTTACCCTTTTGCATAAAGTACACACGACAGCACGTCAGGTTATACAGTTAAACTGCGAAAACAGCTTTTATTACGTAAGACATAAAGGCGGTCTCAAGGTCAACATGTATAGTCTGAGGTGCCATCGTGTGTACATAATTACAAGTTATATTTCCTTTCTTTAGTCCGATTGAAACATTCCGGGGTCAATTTTACTAAATACGAAGTGCTACGCAAAACTCTTGTGGAATTGACCCCTGATCTATTGGCTCTCTGTACGTGCATACTCTCATAGACACTTTAATTTTTAGATGAAGCTGATATGGACAGAGTATTTAAATTGCCTTCCACTACGTTTATCGGTGAAAAGGAAAAAGCCCTACCATTAAGGTAATACATTTTAATAGCAAGATTATGTAATTTCTTTATCCACTTATCTGTGTTGGTTGATTACGCCATACTTTACTGCATATTGAAACATCATCAAGATCATAGGTAGGTATTGATTTCGAGAGTAATTTAATATTCTTTTTGAGGCTCACTTAACGTTTTCCTGTTTACAAAAACCTTCCTACTATCCTAAATACCATAAATGATATCTTTAATTTTATTTTTATCTTTAGGGAAATCCTGAATCGTCTTGAAGAAGCGTACTGCAATAACATCGGCATCGAGTTTATGTTCATCAACTCTTTGGAGCAATGCAATTGGATCAGACAGCGAATGGAACCACCCAACGTGACGAAGATGAACAATGATCAAAAGAGATTGATCCTCGCTCGTCTCACCAGATCTACCGGGTAAGATTTTTTCATCATAATCATCATTAGCCATATTAGCACAGGCTTCCCTCATATGGATGGATAAGGAGAGTGCGCCATGATTTATATACGCGGGCGTATTGGTGTGTGTTAACGATTGTAATTGCAAGCGGAACCAACGGATTAACGTGCCTTTCGAAGCATGGAAGTCAAATCACTTTCAGTTTGTAGGTGCTAGGAAATTTGACATAATACTCTGATATGATAATAACGTCAATATTAAACTAGACAATAAAGTGTATAACTTATCACAAACTCTAATCTATTGTAAACAATTATGATAAACACGATAGACTCGTCTGAATGAATATGGATGATTTACGTGGAGACTTGTGACTACAATGATGATTAACTGGGTGTTAATCATCATGGCAATGATTTATTATTGAAATTTGCCACAAAAGATAAAGTACCATTCTTTTGAAAAAAAAAACACATTTGCCTTATTGTTTGTGAATTAACAGTGTAAGTACTAAGTAGTCTTATAAATACCAAGTAACAAATAAGATCACATAGTCATACAATTTATGGAAGGTCATATCAATCTCAAAATCAATTAAATAAATAAATTTTTGACAACATCACATACATTGCTCCGATTCCAAATTAAGTAGCTAAAGCACTTGTGTTATAGAAATCAGAGATAACGGTGGTATCACAAACACACAGACCTGAGCCAATATAGAAAAGTTCGTTTTCTAAATTGACCCAACCGGGATCGAACCCGGGACCTCAGAGATGGCGACACCTTGAAAACCAGTATACAAAGCCACTCGACCACGGAGGTCGTCATATCGTCAAATTGTAACGTTTTGTATTTTTTTGCATTTATGACATTTATGGTATATTTCTTTGATATGGTCAGAGAAGTAAGTGCTAATTAATGCTTATAGAGGTCATTGGCTTAAGAACATACGTACGAATGTAAAATACTTGTTGGCATTGACATTGCCTGGTTGGTCATATGACCGTTCGCCGGTGGAAGTAATTTGCGACTGCGAAGGTCACGAGTGTTTAACGGTGGTTTACAATAGTAACATTAACATAATACTTTTGTAGTTCCTTTACAAGTTAAAGTTGGTTTTTCTTAGAACTATAGTAATGATTGGAAATAACTTAATATTGACTACATTACTTTTGCTAAAGTTAAGCAGATTTTTGATAATCAATTTATCACGCGTTAATTTGATAATTCATTTATCACGCGTTATTTATACTTATATCACAAACGAAGGTGACTTCAATAAAAAAACCACATTCTTGTCTTTGGTAATAAACTAAAAAAGTATGCTACGTTAATTCAGAACCATGTTTACATTTTTTCAACCGATTCAGTTGGTTGACAATGGTTGTACAAAATAACGGAGACAAGGTCAATCGAGAGTAGTAGCAATTTGTGTGTTGTTTATTTACTACGCTTATCAAATTATAGCTTATCTAAGGGCCATAGTCTGTTGTGAATTTTGTGTCTGCTTCTACATATAGTAGCAAAAAGGACAAACATTAATATTTTTTGTTTTATTTATGGTTATTTTAGTTAGAACCAACTTTTAATCAGCCCAGTATTTCCGTCTGAAACTGTTGCGTATTTCATTCATAAGATTCTTAATTATGATGATAAAAAAACTCCGTCCGATTGTATCACCTCAATTGAAGACGCGGTGTGGTCGAGGTCATTGCTGATGGTAAAAACAATGAGAGTTCTTGGTAAAGCCTCTGTAGAAAAAGTAGGTCGTGTTTCGAAAGAAAAAACACTTACATATTTTTATTTAAATAGATTCGAAAACTTCTTGGCTAAGAAATGGTCATCGGAGAAGCGATTTGGATTGGAAGGTTGCGAGATCCTGATCCCAGCGATGAAGCAGGTGATCGACGTGTCCACCAAACTCGGTGTCGAGTCCGTCATCATGGGCATGCCTCACAGAGGTGAATATTATTTATTTTGTCTTATATTTGAATGTCATTGATGTGGTGTAAGGTCTATTTTCGGAAGAAGGGTGATGAAAAGTCGGTATTCGATTTATGAAGGAAGAAAGTTTATTGTACGATTACTTACGCTTGAAGGCGCAAACAAAAACAAATGAAATATAAATTTGACATAATTTTATATCCTCGTTCCGGCAAAAAGTAGGTAACCTCAAAAATAGTTTGTTTAGTCGATGCTAACCTAAACTGACACCAGTTGTACTCGAAATACGCGCGTAAATCCAAAAAACAAAATGTATATTGCTGAACTAACAAGATTTTAATTTGTTTGTAGCAGATAATAGCTCACGTGATTTTGATTTATAAAAACTAGACTTACGCATTGTTTTGGGTGAATAAGCACTAACATTTTATTGGTTAGGGTGATAACGGCGTATCACAAACAGTGATAAGATAGAGGCAGGTTAATAGCTCTAAGCCTAATCTTCTAACACATGACGTCATTGAAATAAATTGACCCACAATTCTTATTAATGGACGTGAAATGATAAAATTCGTCTTATGATTTATTGTTACATCGAAATAGTGCCTGCAGGTATTATGAATTTGCACAGTTACGTTAACTTTACTCGATAGCGATTGTAGTAAGGAATGGCAGGATGACAGAATATTTATCCCGCTTGGTGCCGCTACTGTAGATGGACACCTTTTGTACGTATGCATACGCGTTATGTTCCCGGCTATTTTTCAATGATGTCTTAATACTAATAATAATTACGGAAGTTGGAAAGTAAACGAATTAAAGCTTGAAAAAAAACCAAAATGTGTTAGAAGAATAATAGATATTTACGAAAATTCGCTTCCAATATCCAAAAAATGATAGCAAATACATAGCAAACAACGAAATGACAGGTCTACATCTACACTAGCTCCGAGTTAGCGGTAGTGCGCAGACTGGTGGACGATTTGTGAATCTGCAAAATTATCCTGCAATTTCGTATGCGAATTGACACAGCGCCTCTGGCGGTAACTACATTAAACTAAAAGTTTTCATACAAATGGTAACACAGTCGCTATCGAGCATAGTAAGCGTAAACTCATTCGGCCTTACCACAAAAGGTTTTAAAACACCGTTCATCAAGTGTTTAACTTAGACTGTCACTTTTTTGACAATATTGTTTGAAAGAGACGGTATCACATTTAAACAGCGTCTAAATTAAACAGTGTTTTAAAATCTTTTGTGGTAAGGCCGATAATGCCTACCTACAGCAGTTCAAATAAACAATGAGTATTTTCCCGCAAATGGTTTATAATCAGCTATTTAATACTCGTTTGTTGCGGTTAAATAACTGACTGGATCAAGGTTGACCAAGTGGTCAGTTAAGTTAAAATCTATGTTAATTTAGTTTAATTGTAAAAAAGTCTCAAAATGAAAGCAAGAGAGTCTCTTGAAGAGATATTGGGTAATAAGGTTGGTTGTTGTGGATGGATAAATAGCACTATTATACGTCATAAAAATATCTCTGATAAATAGATAAAATATCATGTTCAGAGTTAGCCAGAAATATAAGTTGATGTGAATATTTTTTTATTATTTTTCAATGAAACGACGAAGTAGTGAAATATTCTCAGTTTTTATGTTATTCAAATTTGACTGAACAAGGTTTTAAAAAATGCTATACAATTTCGCAAATGATTTTATGCGAATGATGGGTCACCTATTTGCGGTTTCCGGGATGTGGTTTTACTTGTCATTGTTTTACTTGTTATTAATATTGATTTATTTATAACACGTATTCTATAAATAATTTTATTGCCAGGTCGTCTCAACGTGCTAGCAAACGTATGCCGCAAGCCCTTACATCAGCTGTTCACGCAGTTCGCGGGCCTAGAAGCCGAGGACGACGTACGTAAACACTTTTATCACACAGATAAACAAACTCGTACATCATTGTGACAATGAAAGTCGAAATTTCGAGATAACACGCCTATATTTTTGTGCATTGTTTCGAATGACGTAAGCGTGTTTCGAAGTAATTTATACTAAACAAAGTCTTAAAATGAAGCATTGATAATCGATTTTGGTTTTTCGATTAAGACTAACCAATAAAAGATTCGTAAAAGTTTTAATTGACTACCAAATCTATATCTATATTCTACTCTCTCCAATTGTAATATTTTATTAAAAGTTTGTGGGTGCAGATGGTTTATCTCACGAAGGCGCGTCGGCTATGAATGTTGTATTACGCACACTAAAGTAATGTGCATGTGCACGCCTAACAACATCCTTCGCGCCTTCGTCAGATAAAAAATTTGTACACCATAATAAGCTATATTATGTTTTGACAATAATGTTTTGCAAATTAATATTTTTTTACTTAGATTGCGTTTTCGCATTGGGCATGCATATTCTTGCACTTATTTGTCTAATTCAAAAACTAAATTATAAGCGTATCATGTTAAAAAAACGTATTTATTTAAATTGCTTATCTCTTCTTTAGGGCTCCGGTGATGTAAAATATCATTTGGGCACATACATTGAACGCTTGAACCGCGTGACAAACAAGAACATTCGTCTGGCGGTGTGCGCCAACCCATCGCACTTGGAAGCCGTCGACCCGGTGGTGCAGGGCAAGACCAGGGCCGAGCAGTTCTACAGGGGTGATAATGAAGGCAAGAAGGTGAGCAAAAGGAGTTTAATAACTAGTTTTTAGTATAAAGAATTGTCATAAGGGTAATAACTTTTGAAGTAATTTATTTAAGATTGATATCTCCAAAACTATGCATTTTTGGACCACATGTTTTAGGAGTTTTTTATTTATTATTTTAACCTATAGAATAAAACATCAAAGTTATGCAATTTCAATTTACAGGGTGTATAATAACCACGTAGTTATATAACCTATAGAATTGACGTCATGAAGTGAAAAAAAAAACTGCTATTCAATGCCAAGTTATAGGTGTTGGAACATTTTCACGCGATGATCATGACGCCACGCCTCTAAAACTATTTCAGTAACATCACAAAATAGGTCCTATGACGTATTGCATTTTAACGTATTGGGTGTGTTTCACACAACTTGAGGCGTATGAGAGTTTGATATGTATTGACATAGGTCATTGACAAACCAACCTTCAGTCTCGTACAACCTTACATTTTGGGAAATATTGCACGAGTACTAATTTAGAAGCAAATGTTGTAACTCTTATTTTTTCAAACACAATGATACAATACGTTTCAAGCTTATTGGCGGCTCTTTTCAAGCTTTATGTGTTAGTAATTAATAAAAGAATTAAGAACTTAGTCATGGCTATTGAACTTAATTACGCATGCATTAATGATATTTAATTTAAAACTTTATCCGCCATGGTGTAGAACGGTGTAAACGATGTAAAACCATCCAAAACGGTGGCGCAGATTTATACGTCTGGTTGTCCGATGGATGAAGGGAGATGGCAGAATAAGGATGTGCAATTCCACTGCTCACTCACCCAAATGTATCCGATAAAACCGATAAGCTTGCAACAATGTCTTGCTTTTATTTCAGGTTATGTCAATCCTCCTTCACGGAGATGCAGCGTTCGCCGGCCAAGGCGTGGTATTCGAAACTATGCATCTGTCAGACTTACCTGCGTACACGACACACGGAACTGTTCACATCGTCGTCAACAACCAGATCGGATTCACCACGGACCCTAGGCATTCCCGCTCGTCCGCTTACTGCACAGGTAATAAACCTTATTTTGTTAACATTTGTTGGAAGCGTGGTGTTAGAGATATAATTGCCTCTGTCATACCTCCCTACATAAACGCACGATCAGGACGTTCATCTGTACATTTTTTTATGTTTTTGCTCTATTTTACTAAACAGTATTATAATTTAATACTAAATAATATACTAGAAAAAATAGGACTCGCACCAGATCATGTTCTCGGACGGGAATCGAACCCGCGACCTTTGGATATCCGGTCCAATGCTCTGACCGCTGAGCTACCGAGTCACTAGTGAGAACGTCGAATTTCTTCTAGTATATCAACTCTTACGCTGCAAGCCAGCGCCATCTCACCAATGTAGAAGGAATTAACATTCAACTGAACATCTTTCCAGATATTTTAAAACAGTTGATTAAGATGAGAAAGCTATATAACTATTTGAAATTTTAAAATAGCATTGTGAATGCTTAAATCTCAAAATTTCAAATAGTTCAGTATTATAATTTGTTTGTACAAACATAATACTGTTTAGTTAGTCGTTGTAGATAGTTCAGTCCCCCTACTCATATGACCATTCTACCAAAATTAAAGCTAAAACTTAGCTCCTGTCAATCCCATACATTGTCATTCTATTCTACTAGCGTTAATTTTAGTATAATGGCCATTTGAGTAGGCCCTCTGAAGTACTAAGTCTTCATTATATCAAGTATGAGAGTAATTTGTCTCATCAATCTTAAAAAAGTAATAAAAAAGAACATTAAATTGAGCACTTTTGCAAGTATACGTTCGTCAAATGTTTAAAATATTTTCAACAAATTCTATCTTTATTCTCAGACGTGGCCCGCGTGGTAAACGCGCCTATCTTCCACGTTAACGGCGACAACCCCGAAGCCGTAATGCACGTGTGCAACGTCGCTGCCGAATGGAGATCCACCTTCCATAAGGATGTCGTCATCGATATTGTTAGCTACCGCCGTAATGGACACAATGAAGTCGATGAACCGATGTTCACCCAACCGCTTATGTACCAGAAGATCCGCAAGACTAAGCCAGGTAAAACTCTTTCTAACCACTTGTAAAACGAATCTCTATGTAAACGTACACTTACACCTACAAGTGATGCCTCCCCATCACATTTCGCACCTGTGTTGTATTCAAAAGTTTTTTGAAAAAAAAAAAACCATGACAAATAATAACGTCTTTTCATGTTAACAGTTTTGGAGAAATACGCCGACCAACTGATCGCAGAAGGCGCAGTGACGGCCGAGGAAGTGAAAGACGTGAGGGAGAAGTACGAGAAGATCTGCGAGGATGCGTACAACCAGGCCAAGCAGGAAACGCACATCAAGTATAAGGACTGGCTCGACTCGCCCTGGTCTGGATTCTTCGAAGGAAAGGACCCCTTGAAGGTCAGTCTCGAGTGTTTTACGGCCAGAACCAATAATCAATCCACAGATTAACTTTTTAGACCAGTGTATTCTACTTATGCTTATGAAGTTTTGTTAAAATTGTTTTATTCATTGCGAAAAATAAGGACTTGAAAGTTTGTATGAAATGCCGTTTGCGTCAATGCTCTTAATATCAAACATATCCCTATCATTGGATTCATTATTGAATCTGGGGGCTAGAAAGAACGTCCTTTATTGTGTAGGTAAATAGGTTTTTGTAAAACGTGTTTACATTAATAATGGCTATTGAGTTATCGACAATTTAGACAAGCAAACACCAAGAATTTCCAATTATGTCTGCTTATAAATCTTATTGACATGATATAGATTCATCTAATTTAGCATATTTTTTAAACTGATCATATTTTTTTATCTTAGATGTCCTCAACTGGTGTCGTAGAAGAAACCCTCGTGCACATCGGCAAGCGGTTCTCCTCCCCTCCCCCCAACGCCGCCGAGTTCGAGATCCACAAAGGTCTCCTGCGTATCCTGAAGGCTCGCATGGAGATGGTAGAGAATAGAACTGTGGACTGGGCGCTGGGAGAAGCGATGGCCTTCGGGTCGCTGCTCAAGGAAGGCATCCACGTGCGTCTGTCCGGAGAGGACGTCGAAAGAGGAACCTTCTCGCATAGGTAATAAGGATTTTATACTAATCAAGGTTTATGATCGAGTTCGAGATCCACAAGGGTCTCCTGTGTATTCTGAAGGCTTGTATGGAGATGGTAGAACACAGAACTGTCGACTGGGCGCTGGGAGAAACGATAGCCTTCGGGTCGCTGCTGAATGAAGGCATCCACGTGCGTCTTTTCGGAGAGGGCGTTGAAAGAGGAACCTTCTCGCATGATGATAAGGAGAGGTTCTATAATCAGCTGTTTCATACATTTTGATATTTTCGTAATTATTTTTTTTAATGAAACAGCTGTTTTTTTTCGCGATTTCAAAGTTGGTCCCGTAGTAAAAGTTATTCAGTTTGATGGTCCCCATCTACCATATTTGGCATTAGGGGTATTTTTGTAACACGTTGTATGTTATATAATATTTGACAACATCACATACATTGCTCCGATTCCAAAGTAAGTAGCTAAAGCACTTGTGTTATAAAAATTAGAGACAACGGTGGTATTACAAACACCCAGACCTGAGCCAATATCGTGAGAAAAGTTCGTTTTCTAAATTGACCCAACCGGGGATCGAACTCGGAACCTCGGAGATGGCGACACCATGAAAACCGGTGTACAAAGCAACTCGACCACGGAGGTCGTCAATCGTCGTCGTCGTATAATAGTTGTTATTCCGCAGACACCACGTGCTCCACCACCAGAAGGTGGACAAGGCCACGTACTGCCCGCTGGCGCACCTGTACCCCGACCAGGCACCTTACACCGTTTGCAACAGCTCACTCTCAGAATATGGTGAGTTATCAATCATTTTTACCACAGAATACATAATAGTGCAAGCACAGAATATATAATAATACTAAACGTACAGAAGCCCAACCGCGCGAGGACTAGTTTCATTCAAATCGATTAATTCATTTCGAAAAATTTTACATTTTCGATAAATAGTGTTACAGCTAAATTAGACCAATTATATTTTTTCTATAGAAACACAATCTTCCACTTATCTTTTTTAAAATAAGATATTTCAAATATCCTGCTTATGTGTATGAAGTTTCATTAAAATCGATCCATTCATTTCGAAAAATAAAGACTTGAAAGTTTGTATGAAATGCCATTTGTCGTTAACGCTCTTAATTACAACCTATATTACCATCCTAGGTGTACTCGGCTTCGAAGTAGGCTACTCAGTAACGAACCCCAACGCCCTCGTGCTGTGGGAGGCGCAGTTCGGAGACTTCAACAACGTCGCCCAGTGTATCATCGACCAGTTCATCTCTAGCGGGCAGGCCAAGTGGGTGCGCCAGTCCGGCATCGTGCTGCTGCAGCCACATGGCATGGAGGGAATGGTGAGTTGAACGGCGTAGCAACACACAGTCCCTAGTGGATAATAATAAATAAATATTTGACAACATCACATACATTGCTCCGATTTCAAAGTAAGTAGCTAAAGCACTTGTGTTATGGAAATCGGAGACAACGGTGGTATCACAAACACCTGGGTGTTTGTGATAACTATATTGGCTTAGGTCTGGACCTAAGCCAATATAGAAAAGTTCGTTTTCTAAATTGACCCAACCGGGAATCGAACCCGGGACCTCAGAGATGGCGACAACTTGAAAACCGGTGTACAAAGCCACTCGACCAAGGAGGTCGTCATGAAGTCGTCGTTCAGTTCCATGCGGGTCGTGTCGTGATTGAGAGTGGTATAGTTCATAGTAAGGCCGTAAACTGGATGACAGCGGCGGCGGCGTTAGCGGCGCGTTCAAATTTATAGTTATATGTGGAACTGTTTTCGATGGCATCGACACGGCAGAATCAAAGCAAGCTAGCGTACCGCTCCCCGCTGTCATCCAGTTGACGTCCTCGTGGTTAGACATCTGCCCCGCACGACCGTCTGTCGAGTACTAAGGCCGTACCCAGTGCGACGCGGATCCCGCGCACCAGTCGTCCGCGATGGACGGTAAAATGTAATAAGCCTATCCAGCGCGATCAGTGTGAAGCGGAGCTCTCCGCCACGCGGATTCATACGATTCATCCGCTCGTGGTCCACGTCCGCGTCCAGTCTTCGTCGCACTGTTTCGGGCCTCAACAATTACATTAGCACCAATAGGCGTCCGTGCGCGGACACCCGCGGCACGGAACAGCGACCCGGACAGATTTCCATCCTCGCCGAGAGCGCTACGTCGCACTGAATGCTCTGTATATGCCTAATACATTTTATCCACGTAGGTCATCCGAGTCGTACTAAATCGGCCCTAACAGTAGCTTTTTTGTTGTTGTGGTTAAAAGTTGAGTTGGCATCTCCAAGTTTCTAAGCTCGTATTGGTTTTACAAAAATATTATTCATTTGTTTTCAGGGCCCCGAGCATTCTTCAGCCCGCCTCGAGAGATTCCTGCAAATGAGCTCTGACGACCCTGACTACATGCCGCCAGAGAGCCCCGACTATGAAGGTAAGTTTATTATACTACGCGTAATATTTATTGTATGACATAAGGGGCTCGCTATAGCAAGCACCCCGGACGTGCGGAAGGGGTGTTGTGACACTGTTGGTCTGTTAAGAATAGAATTTATTTTGTTTTCTTCGGCACTCTGCATACCGCGGCGCGTCGAAGCAGTTCCATAGTCAATGTGTAATAGGTGAATGAATGTGATTCCATTGGGCAGGACTCAGCGCGCCTATTCGACGCAGGCCTTTATGTACCACACAGCTATAAAATATAAGCTGTGTTGCATACACAGCTTACCGTGCGTTACACGGCACACTGTTTTTATAGCACAGCCGTCGCTACTAGATGTGATGCTCACACCGCATTTACAGGACCGTTTCATCGTATTCGTCGCTATGGATGGATACAGTACACATACGGATCCGATATACTGTGTTGTATATGAATACGCACACACGTACAACTACATTCGCCATCGCCGAATAATAACGTATCCGACAAAACGGTCCGTTAAACGGGCACTTATATTTGATAGCATAGAGAGAAGTATAATATTTAGTTGTATTTTTTCCACCCAGTCCGTCAACTGCACGACTGCAACTGGATCGTGGCGAACTGTTCCAACCCCGCGTCGTACTTCCACATCCTGCGGCGGCAGATCGCGCTGCCGTTCCGCAAGCCGCTCATACTGATGACGCCCAAGTCGCTGCTGCGACATCCCGAGGCCAAATCATCGTTTGACGACATGAACGAGGGCACTTGCTTTAGAAGGTTAGTTTTATATCCACTTTACAACTAGATGGTTACTTTCTTTCATAATCTTTCTGAAAGAATGGATTCAAGAATAGGACAAGGAGATTTTTAAGGTTATCAAAAGTAAGGATTTTCGTATAGAATTTCCGCAAGCTGTTCATACTGATTATGCCCAAGTGACGACATGAACGAGGGCACTTGCTTCAGGAGGTAGTTTTATATATTCACTTTACGATTATTCTCTTTCGTGAACGAACTTTTTTGGTGGCATTCATACAAGTTAGAAAATTTTCGGAAAAACTCAAGAAGTTTGGTTTTCATAAACTTCATAAAAGAATGGTTTGTAGAAAATGAAGTCAAATCAATAAAAAAGCTCTTGTTTTTTGGTGGCGCCATTTACGGTTTACCGTATATTTTCAACTGTTTACACTAAATTCGTTAAGTTTCATTATCGGAATAGGTTGCTCAATATTTTCATTTTTTTATTTATTTTGAATTATACAACTGTAGCATTGTTTCAGAGTGATCCCCGAAGAAGGTGTGGCGTCTAAGAACCCCGGCAATGTACGCAAGCTGGTATTCTGTTCGGGCCGCGTATACTACGATTTACTGAAGCAGCGACGCGACCGTGGGCTCGAGGCTGACATCGCCGTCGCCAGGTAAATATACCACCTTTTCAGCCAAAGCCAATAATCTGGGTTTCCAAGCTAATAATCTGAGTTTTTCTAATAAGTATAAAAAAACAGGTCAAGTGCGAGTCGGACTCGCGTACCGAGGGTTCCGTACCATCATATATAAATACACTGCGGTGTAGAATACTGCAGTTTTAGTTCAGCGCTAATAAGTGGCCACTTTTTGCTCTTTTGCTTTCTATTACAACAACGAACTATATTTTACTGAGGTTATTGCAAATAAACTATAGAACCTTAGCTTCAATCTGTACATGTAAATTTTCGATACATTATCTTAGTGAGTAATAAATTTAATTAAGATGAGAGCGCCACTATTAGGTATATAGGGCCTTAAAACCTTATAAATTTTTACCACTTTTAACCAATTAAATAAAGTCCTTGTTGCACTACGTGTAAAGTTTAAAAGGTAATGGCGGATGAACTACTGTTTTCTCGTTCTACACCTGCGGCGGTACCGGCTAAAAACATTGAAGTTCATGTTAACTGTGTTTTGACAGATATATGTGATACATTGCTACTTTTCTTTGATAAGTTTTTATTTGTGCCAAAACAAAGTAGCAATGTATCATATACTTCTGTCAAAACACAGTTAACATGAACTTCAATGTTTTTAGCCGATAGAGCCCCTGGCACTCCTCTAAGTTAATGACAGATGCTACAAAAGTGTAAAATATGTTTTTAGTTAAATAAATGCTATTTTATATGTTCCAAAATAACGATAGACCTGATCACTTTTAATGTCGTACATAGATACAGAGACTTTTCAGCATCAGAATAACAAAGACGTCATATGACAAAATAGTAATTTGTCCATAGGCTGGAGCAGATCTCGCCGTTCCCATACGACCAGATCAAGGCCGAGGTGGACAAGTACCCGGGCGCGCAGCTCGTGTGGAGCCAGGAGGAGCACAAGAACATGGGCTCCTGGAGCTACGTCGAGCCGCGGTTCCGCACGCTGCTGCAGAACCACAAGCAGATCTGGTCAGTATGCATGTCCGTGTAAGGTCTATTTTCCTGTGATTGGTTTGGTCGAATCATATGCTAATTTGTGGGTCTACAGGTGGTTCCACACAGCCGTTGTATAACGTTTTATAACATTGTGTAACACGATAACATTCTATAACACGTTTGTTACAATATGTTAGAGAAAAAAGTTAGAGAATGTTGCATAACATTTGTTATACAAGGTGTTACAAAAGTACTCCTAATGCCGAATATGGTAGATAGGGACCATCAAACTGAACAACATTTTGATATTTTCGTAATTAATTTTTGTATGAAACCGCTGATTTTCTTCGCTATTTCAGAGTTGGTCCCATAGTAAAAGTTGTTCAGTTTGGTGGTCCCTATCTACCATATTCAGCATTAGGGGTACTTTTGTAACACCTTGTATAACTGCTGTGTGGGAGCACCTTATCGAGAAGCATTTTTATTACTTTACGTTTTGCAACGGCGTAGTATGCTCTTCAAACACGTGTTAATACTTGGCACTTTAATTAATATACTCCGTTGTCGATGTCGCAAAGCAGAAAAACATAGAAAGGTCTTTATGTAGTAAGACACTCTGGTGGGTTTGACTTTATATAAAGTCTACCTTTTCTTGCTTGTGTAAACAATCTTTAGTTAAAAAAAAATGAATGAATGTGTAATTTTCCTGAAAAGCAACTTGCAGTATGCTTTGGTCATTTATCATATTCAAAGTCAAACAATTCAGATTAAAGTTTTAATAATGGTTTTAAAATTTGTGCCTGTTCAATTATGTTTTATTTTAAAGAATTACTAACATCATTGATATGTTTTCTTAATATTGTCAGTTTTGAGTCTTGTTTAGTTCATTTTGATGTGCAATAAAAAATAGTAAATATAAATAGTGCATAAATTATTGTTTTGTAAGTACCGAAAAAGCTTACTGCTACGATTGGCGGTGGACCGTATTACGCCAGATTTCTGAATAGCTATCAATGCGTCTCTTTCATTTGCTATACAGCGAAAAAGAGATGTAACTATAGCAATTCATAAACCTGGCGAGTTTTAAGAGGTTGTAATACCTTTTACCCTACCCCCCAGGTTATTAAAAATGTGGATCGATTTATCGTTTTCTAGTGAGCATGCCAAATATTTGTATAGTTCATAATGAAAGCATGCAGTGTCTCGTGACAGTCATTTTCATTACTCCTAGTTCAAAACTGGCAGTTAGCTTAAAATATTTTTTTTACCATTTGTCATAATTTTCAATAAAAAAGTTGTATATGCATGAAATAATAACCCCCATCCCGGCTTAACCTAACCGGCTTGGTTACAGGCCAAAGTCCCAATCACAAGGGGGTAGTTGGTTTAGCCAGCTGTTTGGCAGCGCCGAGCGCAGCGCCCCGAAATCTGTCGATTCGGACTCTGAGCCTGTACCGCGCACCGTTAGGTGAGAATAGCGACTTGTACTGCATAACGACTGCTTTTGCACTTACCCTGAAACTAAAACAACAATGTAGCCCTATAGACACCGCATAGGAGGTCTCACCGAAACATCAGTGCTAATGCTATACTGTGCTAATTCGATTGCTTATCGTATCACATAATTTATGTTATGTGTTCTAGACCCTTTTTACCAACTGCAAGTTCGAAAGCTCTTTTCATGCGGTGTCTATTAAGTTATGTTGTATGTGTGCAAAACGCTGCTGATGTCATTAAACGCTAGTAATATGCTAGTAAACCTCATATGAATATTGTCTTAAAACTCGTGTACAGTCAGCGGCTCGTCAGACTATACATGACCTTGAGACCGTCTTTATGCCGTACGTAATAAAAGCTGTTTTCGTAGTTCAACTGTTTTAATACTCATACTAGGGCGCCGAGAAATTATTTGTTACAGTTTTCCTAATTCCTATATCACACGTGGTTTTTGTATGTTATTTGTAATATTTTGTTATTATTATTTATTTTTTAGAAACAAAGCCTAGATAGATAGAGATAGAGATTATGCTGTGCGAATTATTTGGTGTCTAAAATTGATTGAACTTAGGAAATGACCCCATGATTCAATTTTTTTTCACTATTATTTTTTCTGTATTCGAGCTTGCGAGTTCTTCGCACACACAGCAGCTCATGAGTTTTCCATATTTAAAGTTCCTCATTTGATTTTGAATTAAATACCCAACACATTAAGATTTGAAATATATTGACAGCTTTGGATAATCTGATGTGCTGCTGCGTGTACATCTATATCACTTTTTTATTTATGGCCGATGATTAACATTGCCATGCCAGCGCATGATAATGCTTTTTTTTGCTGTAACACTTATTGAAGTCTTCGTCGTTATGCCGTGCTAGTTGTGTAGTGGTGCTATGAATGCTTTGTTTCTTTTTTATTCACATTGTTAACTCCTTTAATTTCAATTTTTGCAATACGAGGGGCCTGTTTCATAGATAAAAGTCACAAATAATTTATCATGTATGTACTTAAACGAAATCTGTGAAACTTTTACAATATTTAATAAATTGCGTTTTGCGTCTGCATTGTTCTTTCAATAATTAGAAAAGTGTATTAGATAGAATGGAAAAGTATGCGTTGCCGCACCTTTTCCGGGCATGTATCCGGCGACTCACATATAACAAACGGCGTGTACATATAAGTGTACAAATCAAAGGAGACAAAATACTATCACAAATAACTATCATCTTTCAAGATCTCAAAAGTACAGCCAAAATGCTGTCTTCATTATGCCAACCCTCCAAAGGTCACATAATTTAGCAACATTCTGCAAGATGCTTTGAATTTTATGACTGTCTTTTTAAAAGACCCAAAATGTATTTTTAAATAACAGTACCTAGAAGCTTAGTGCTTAGTAGGTGTTTTTATAATCTAAATAAAGAATACAATTCGAAATTAATCAGTTTGGTTTATATGCAAATGATTTTAGTATAGTGGCTATTTTACAACAAAGCGATTAATTTGACAATAGACAGTGATCCGCTGCAGCTTCACTCGAGAATGTATGGAAGAGAAAAAATTCTAAAGATTTAAACACGTCGTTTTCTACCGCAAGCGCTTTGAAGTTGGTCACTTCAGCTGTTACATTAATATAATCGCTAATCGAGTCATGGCGAAAATAAAAGTTTTATTTGTTTATATTTAAAGTATGTAGATTTTTAAATTGATTTGTAAAGCCTTATTTTCTATCGTTATTTTTGTTTGTTATAGTTACAATGGAAGGGCAACCGCTGCGTCTCCCGCCACCGGCTCCAAAGCCGCCCACAACAAGGAACTGAAGAATCTTCTGGAAGAGTTCTGCGTTTTATAAACGGTCAGACAACCAACCGTACGAGAACACTTCTCCACTTATATACCTTTAAGGTTGCCACCCACTGTTTAAAACTTAAACGACATCAATAATTTATTCGTGGAAGTTGACCTTATCTCTGTCTTTACAAATTATTTGTAAGTCACTTTGGAGTTTTTATATAAATATTTTTTGAAGGTGGCAACCACTAACGAAGTTATATAGAAGTTACACACACACCTGCATACATTATAAAAATTTACATAAACTATTTCGTAACGAAATTTATCTTTGACAATTTATAATTTTCGAAAATTAACATATTTTTGTACATTTGTTTTTGTAACTTTGATTTTTCGTCAATACTGTCAGTATTTTGTTGTCCACTTCACGATTAGGTAGAGTAGTTAGATAAATTATTATTTATTTATTGTAGCGTAGCCATAAAACTCGATTAGATACGCTGTTATTTATTTAATTAGTTAAAGCAATATAACGTAGTTTCACTCAATTTTAAGACATCCAATATCCATATTGCTCGATACAATAAACGATATATTTAACGTTGATCGTAAATGAGTGTTTATGAACACTTCTTATTTTTATGTACAGAAATATGTTGTGAACATTTTATTTTCTTATATCGACTTTTTAGTAAATCATATATATTATTGTCGTTGACAAGTTGAAGTTAATGCGTTCCTTTTACTAGTCCGACATATATAAATTGTTCGTAATTCATAAGGTTTTCAAGCGATCGTAAGCGGTAGGGTTCCGTGAGTAATGTCTTGTGATCAATATTACGTATACAATACATAATATTGTCTATTTGTTGAACGGAGTAACTTAAAGTCTTTCGCACCGCCTTTTATTGTGCAGCCTCAATTCTTTACAGTAACTCGTTTAACGATATTGTATGAGATATTATTAGATATATAGCTACGAGTATAAACGTAGCACTAGATTTGAGTAAACTACACCATAGTACATATTATTATTATGTAAATTGTAATATGACTTCTTTATGTTTTGCAACCGGCTGGACCCTCAGCATCGGCTGAAATTAAAGTATTGCATAAAATTTGCATTCTAAAAAATAGTGTATTATTTCTAAGACACTTATTTCTCAAGACTAAAAAGTAAGTCACGGTGGCTTTAGCTAAATCCTGCCACCATAACAATATTATAATGCATTAGAAATACTAAAAATTAGAAATACATTATATTGTTATAGTGTTTTATTTCGAATTAACTGTACGCGCTAAAGTCTTAGAAGTAAATATAATGTATGTCTGTAAATTTCATGTGATACTTTAATAACGGCATAGGTTTAATTCGCTCATAGTTACCGTCGTTAAGAACGACCATTGTAAGGGGTAACACCAACGCCAATGCTTGGTATAAACCAACGCGTATTATTCTCTTTACCTAATCTGTACGTAGGCTTAAATCGAAGCAGTTATCGTAAATTTATTGTTGACGTATAACTACTATGTGAAATTGTAAAGTTAGTACATAAAATGATCAATGTTTCTGAATCTTAGCTTTCTAACACTATACGCATGTATTAAATGCACCGTTATAATATTTAATTGGATAATTTGTATCTATTTTTAATTTCGCTCAGGACGTTTGGTGACCGGAATGTTTGAATGTGATGATTGTTTGGAAGAAATTACCTGAGCTCTTTTATTGCTGTTAATTTCAAACTAGTTATATAAAATAAATAATATAAAACGATAACTTTTTTAATTTAGCGTTCCACCAGCTTACAAGATCCCATTTTTCTGACACCTAGTTAGCATTTAACGAAATTTTATATTCTAAATGAGCATTACAATAATTATAACAGCAATTTACGATGTTCCTTTGTTATTTTAATAGAAACAGCGATACAGCTATTGAATGACGCTATCACAGATTGTGCGGAAGAATCGCACGCACATACAAAACGTATCTAATGAAAAGCGCAATAGATCAGGCGCCCTTGATGGCTCGCCGCCGCCGAGTCACCGCACACTTGGAGCACTTTCAAGATTCTTATCAGTCTCATTTCAGCTCACAAAGCGATCCGGGCGTCCTATTTATAAACCGCTTGGCTAGCGTCGAGCGAAGACCACACGAAAAGGTGCGAAGATTAAAGATCGTATCGGATACAAGTGCGTTTTATACGTCACGGGAGACACTTCAAAGACGCGCCTTGTATAAAGCTGCGTATTGTACGCTGTTTTTCCAACGCGCTTTTATAAACAGTCGTACCTAACACGGGGGTTGTGTAAACGTTTAAGAATACATGGTATTTTATCGCTTTGTTATATCTTAAACGGGTTCATGTAACGATTGTGTTTAATGAGATCGTGTAAAAGGGCATTAAACATAAAACTTTTTTGGTTTGGTACAGTCACCCACTTCTTTATTATTAGGTAATAAGTTATTTTGTGATTTTATTAACAATATAACTATCTTTCACACAAAAAAAAACAACCAAAATCGGTTCATCTGTTTGAGAGCTACGATACCACAGACAGATACACCCATACACAGACACGTTAAACTTATAACACCCCTCTTTTTGCGTCGAGGGTTAAAAATGGTATCACAATAATTTGAGAAGGTTCGGTTGGCAATTAATTAAATTATATTTATTATTCATTATTCCTATAATGAATAGTATTATTATAGGTTTCGCCTAAGAATAAGGCGCTATACCTGCCATAATTCAATACGAATATTTTTTATTCAATAAGCACAATTGTAAAATAAATGATGTTGAAAATGGATATGTTTAATATCAAAAATGTTTCAGTTAAAGACTTCGATCATCTGTATACCTGATAGAAGGTTAAACATTATCGAATCTTTACAGCAAAAATAACATTGAAATTACAAATCGTAAATCCTGGTTTCATCTCACTGGGTCTTAGAGGACGCTAAACGTTCGGCAAAGAGATTTCGCTCTAAACTAAAAGTCATCCTTGAGGACTTGCAATCCGCAGAGTAGAGCACTTTGTTGTGTTGCGAAGGCTCAGTCCTTTGTTTCAACCCTCCCAGCTTAATACTTTGTAATGGTGGGACAATTCTGTGTGTCTTGCGGTGACGAGAGGGCTCTTAAGTTTACTTTCGTATGTACACGCTTAGGAAGCACTTTGTGCGTGGTTTTTTAATGGGGTGATATTTATGGGTTAACTTTTGAGATTGAGATTACAATTTGAAGACAAATTGTGTTTAAATGCATCTTAACATGAAAATTTGGTATTTAAATAAATATGAAATTTGTGGATCTACATATTTTTAAAGATTATATTATCCCGAGCTATGACACTTGTTATTTAACTTTTTGGTTCGTTTTTGGAAGGACAGTCGTGTTTTTAATTTATTTAAATTTATTTGCGCTGTAGTGAATGACGCCGTCTAGTCACCGTTCTTCCATAGATTCTCCTCTGGTGGTAGTCGTCTTACACGGCCGAATTCGTGTAAAACAGGAAGTAAAGCAACCATAGCCAGCAGCAATAAAGTTAATATGTTTGCGTTATTACGATGTCATTTTAGGTACGCAATGTTACTTTCTCTACAGTACAAAAATATTTATCACCTTTTGATATTGTTTATTCCTAGCCTAGCTAGGTGATAATAATATACTGTAGGCATAGTAGAAGTTTAGGTGCACAGTGTTCGCTGTAAGTTTTATTAAATTGGTAAAAAGTAAGTTCATTACATTACCCGGTTTCATTTCCTGTTCTGCCAAAACATGCACGAACTTACCTTTGTGTTATAGATACAGGTAGGTAGATTTTTTTAAAATTAAAAATGGTATTTACCTGTACTTTTTCCTGTAAACATGATAAAAACAAACTGTCCTTAAATTCAGAGCACAAACATTTTAAAATAATTACTTTTTTTATTTTTTCATAAAATCTGATGATTTTCTCTAAAACGCTTACGAAGCCCGTTACGATCTTAAAACATGTTTTTATAAAAGATGATGGTAGGCCCCCTGACTGAAATTAAGTGGGTGGCAAAGTAAGAATAATATGTGTCCCCTCTGTGTTAAAAGGAAAGTCGATAAATTGCATTAACCTTTCTAAAGATATACATACGGTACTTATTTATCCCAGTGGCCCAGTTCTATTGAAAACTTCACGTGTTTCGCCTCTCAACGGGACAGATTCTTATTTTTAACTTAGGGTCAAGGTTCCAATCGATAAAATAAATATCAGTCACGGCATCCCGTACTGTGTATTCTGTATTTCTAACTCAGTGGTTTCCAACGTTTTATTGACTAGGGACCACTTTATTTTTTTGTTGTTAGCAGAGACAATAAAGTACCTAAAGAAAAATAACTACGTACTTATTTAATTAAAAGTTTAATAGAAAACATAACATTTATTAAAAAAATGTTTCAAGTTTATTTTTGAGCTTGCATCTTGTAATGTTCGGTAATTTATCTTATTGGACTTGTTGGTGAAAGCTACACGCAAATCATCACTAAGAGCGTTGACGCAAACGGCTTTTTATACAAACTTTCAAGTCCTTATTTTTCGAAATGAATGAATCTATTTTAATGAAACTGTATATACGTATACATTTTAATGAAACTGTATAAACAGAATACATTGGTCTAAAAAGTTAGTTGAAAACATTTTTGAAATGTCTAATTTTCTTGTCTAAGTTTCTATGGAAAATTTAAAATCGGTCTAATTTAGCTATAAGAAAAGGTTTTCAAAAAACTTTGAAATTTGAAATCTCATTAAAATCGGTTCATTCACTTCGAAAAATAATGACTTGAAAGTTTGTATGAAATGCCGTTTGCCGTCAGTGCTCTTAACAGTTCGCGGACTATATTTTAGCTTTTACGGACCACCGATGGTGTGCGCACCATAGGTTGGGAACCATTGTTTTTACTGAAAAGCTACACAAAGGTGTTTCTTGGGAGTTAGGCACTCTATCATGTTTTGTCGGCGCTGACGTTAAAGCGTTTGCTCAGACAAGGTTGCGTGCCTGCGTGTTGTTTCTACTTAAGTAGATAAAATCTTTAATCTTCACACTGTTTGTGCTATAAAAGTTACTGCACGGATACATTGGCGGTGATAAGAGGCGGCGAAACTTCTTTATTAGTTTTATGGACACTGTGCTGACCCCATAGAAGTTAATTACGTAATTACATTAATTTACTTTTTGAACTAAAAAGCTTTTGTTTTTGCAAAGTTTGGATGGATTTAGGTATACCTACGAGTAATTAAGTTATTATGGGTTTCGTGGGCCCTATTTAATAACATAACAATTTGTCAACTGTTATGACAATTTGTCAATTGTTATGACAATTTGTCAATTGTCATGACAATTTTGCCTACATTGCGGTGTAGCTATGAGTAGTTAAATTGGTTAACGCAATGGATATAAAATTGTCATGACAGGTGACAAATTGTCATGTTTATTAAAAAGGGGCGGTTGTAAACTACCTATATAACGTAATAGATTTTTGTGGTAAGTATCACGTCGTTAAAGCGGTTTCCACAACTACTTTTCTTCAGATCAAAGGATCTGAGTAGGATGTAGTACGGATACGATATAATAATATGCTACTTGTTTAAAAACGCAATGCAGGCAAGCCGCATTCATTCCGCTGGGTGCACACCTTTTTTCTATAAAAGCAAGTGTTACGTACGGTTGAAATCACAATGTAATACAGCGTTGTTGTGTTCTTTTATGAAACTAGACGCCTTTGTGGGCGCATGATACATATTAATCGCTTTTATGTTGAGAACATAATGCGGGCGAAACTCTACGGTGCATTGCTTCAAGTCTAATTCAGATTAAAACCAAGGACCAAAATAGAATAGAATAGAATAGAATAATTATTTATTTTCAAAAATGCAGTTTAGTACAATCATTTAATAATAATAACATTTGCCCGAACTAGAAAAAACCAGGCGAAATAAAAAAATAACTTTAATCTTTTTAGGGTTCCGTACCCAAAGGGTAAAACGGGAACTCTATTACTAAGACTTCGCTGTCCGTCTCTGTCTGTCTGTCCCATCTGTCACCAGGCTGTATCTCATGAATCGTGATAGTTAGACAGTTGAAATTTTCACAGATGATGTATTTCTGTTGCCGCTATAACAACAAATACTAAAAACAGAAGGAAGCTCCCATACAACAAACGTGATTTTTTGCTCGTTATTGCTCGATATTGATAACGGCACCAGGTAGACGCTTGAAATATTCACAGAATATTTAGTTATATATTCACTTCAAAAATAAATAATTAAATTATAATAAACGTGATTTTTACGGAACCCTTCGTGCGCGAGTCCGACTTGCACTTGGCTGGCGAATTCTGCGACGCGTCGAGAAGTCGTATTCAACTTCAAACCTGTTTTTTTGGGAAAAATATGAGTTTTGATTCTAGAATCATAGAACTACCTAAATTACCGTGCCAAGGCTGTGCTTTCACCGGGGGTAGAGTGTGCCTAACTATATGAAATTGATAAAAAACAAAGATAGTGTCAAGGTCATCAGGTGGACCTTATTATAAGTAGGTACCCCCGTTTGTCATACCTGCATGAGTTGAGTGTCTACGTTTAAAAAGCATTTCATAGGTACCTACACTGTCTTGTAATACCTATCACCTATCTATATCAAATTGATTACCTAAATATCAGGTACTCTCGAAATTATCAAACAGCGTAGGTAACTAGGTATGTATAGGTACTAGGTACCTATGTCCTAAAAAAAATTACAAATACTAGTTTTCTTCAATAGCAAAGTAATTCAGCTGGTAGATTCTCTAGCAATATAAAACATGAGTAGATTCTCGTAATAGATAGAGATGAGCGTGTTTGCGTGTAGTCGCAATAAGGGATTCTCTCGGCCGTCATCACACGTCTCCACACAGCTGTTGCGGCCCCGTAAAAAGACCTAAATTGTCCTCTTCGGCCGCTGAATGAGGCAAAGGCCCGAATGCCAAACAGTCAGCCCTTTTGTACTGGCAAAAACAAAGTGCCACTGTTTTGGGAATTTCACGAATACTGAGACTGACAGAATTTTCGTGTTTCACAAATGCCTGATGCCTTTGTGTAGTACATTGATGATTTTATTTTTAAATAGTAAAATAAATATTTTAATTAAATCATTTTCAGTTATAGCTTAAATATTTCTTCAAAAATATTTTTCAATCTTACAATAAACTTGATTTTTGGGTGGCTTTATATACGTAATGGGTTGAGTAAGGAATACTTTTGGGATGAATAAGGAATTTAAAATGATATTATTGTTGTGGGTTGAGTAAGAAACAAAACTGGGTTGAGTAAGGAAAAAATAATAAGTGGGATGTGACGTCATGGGACGAATACGGAACAACTCCTTGCAATAGCCGTGGTGCAAGTTAGTAAGTGACATTAATTTCACGAAAAGAGACAAAGTACCTATAAAGCTCACGTTCCTTCCATTTTACGACCTCCGTGGTCGACTGGCTTTGTATGCCGGTTTTCAAGGTGTCGCCATCTCTGAAGTCCCGGGTTCGATCCCCGGTTAGGTCAATTTAGAAAATGAATTTTGCCATTTTGGTGTTTGTGATACCACCGTTGTTTCTGATTTCCATAACACAAGTTCTTTAGCTACTTACTTTGGAATCGGAGCAATGTATGTGATGTTGTCAAATATTTATATTTATTTTATTTTCAAATATTTATTTATTTATATTGTTTTGTATTACTTATTATTTTACAAAGAACAAGTTTATATTAAAAAAAATTATGGTTATTTTTAGTCAAAACTAAACTACAAAGACTCGTTTATCTGAAAGCGCACAACAACTTCGTTTACTACATTTATAAAGGTATACTCTCATTTGAAGCGTTTGAAAGTATCGCAGCGAGTGCTTGTGACATTTATCCCAATAGTTAGCGACAAAGGACGGATTTGCAGTATAAAGTCGGTTGACAAAAGCCCACCTTTTGTTCCTGCAGTCACAGTCACGTGACACGTTATATCGCCCTTTAAAAGCTTTTCAGAAAACGTATTTTATTTTCAAGCATATTTCAAAAGGTGGGTAATCCACGTTAAGTTTAGGTAAAGCATTTACTAAGAAATTTATAAATGTTATTGTGTTTTTGTAAGAAGGCAGCCGTAGCACCAAATAGTCGTAGCATCATTATACGGACTACGAATCAATGCTTTTGCTTCTTTTTAGGGTTCCGTACCTCAAAAGGCAAAAACGGATCCTTTATAGGATTAAATTACTCTGTTGTCTCCCTGTCTGTCTGTCTGTTAAGACCCTTTGTCTCGGGATATATTGAAATTAAAATCATATACTGAGATCGATAGTCCCTTGGAGCTGTGAAACACTCAAACTTCTAAGTTAACGTAAAAAAGATACGGCCGTTTATGCCGCATAAAACGCTTATTTCGACACTCTCAAGGAAATCAAAATTTATAGGTTACTTTCTATTGACCTATTAGAACTATAAAATTTAGCAAATAATATCGTCTTTTATTACAAATACAGGGAAAAGTCCGAAATCTATTATTTGTAATTAAATTATAGATTATTGTTTAAAGAAAAAATAAATACACTTGATATCTCACTACACCTTCCCCTCCCCCTAGTGATATTTGGTAGTTTTTTCCCCCCTTACGAGCCTCACGTGATTAGGACGACACCTATCTAAGACCTAATAAAACTATTTTCTTTACTAGTATTAAAAGGATGCTTGTAATAACGAAATGAAGCATAGAGTAATAATTTATTGACTTTAGTTAGCTTACTGATAAAACACAATATACTTGGGTACTTATAAAACTTGGATGCAAATACTTAAATAAAAAACTCAAGTCAAGCTACAGCAATTTAATTTTCACAACTGAAGTTTATACGGAGATACGGAATCCTTACTACGAGTAGAAATTCTAGAGTCAGCTTACAGTCTAATAACTTCTTTTTACGCTGTGGTGTATATAAATACATTTGTAGAGATTTATTAATCCGACTTTGTAAAAAAAAATCAAAGGGAATAAAGGCAGCTTGCTGTTTTGATAAACAAGACTGGGCTTCGTGGCGTTGACATTTATGCCGATAGTTTACTAACAAAGAGCCGTGTTTGCACTACATATATGGCCCTCTCACACACCTTTGTTACAGAGTGAGTGAAGTGACACTTTATGAGGGCAGGAGCAGGAATTTTTAAATCCTTTGATGTGCGATTAAGTTGAAAACTTGGGCAAAAGGTGATGTGAAATTGACAGACATTGATAATAGTGATATTTATTAGGTTTCTGAATAGTCTGATAACGAAAATAATAACGATATGAGATAACGAAACAAAAAAAGAAGAGTCAGTCACGGATTGAATCACGATAGTTTTTTTTTCAATTTCTGCGTCTAATGCATAGGATACACTTTGTGGAAAGGTATATATCTAATCTATAGATTACTCATACTCTACTGTAAATAATCTATAGATTAGTATTATACCTTTCCATGATTCTCCGTAGGTAGACGTTGTCAGTCAGTTTGTTCCCGTCCTGCCATTCTTTATTTTCCCGTTTCTCATTACTCAAGTATCGAAAAAAGGAAATTCCGAAGTTAAGTCGGGACCGCCCACTGAATTTCCTTGACGCCCGCCCAAACCATGTCATGATTTCTTCGATCGTTCGCGCCGACTTCCCGATTATTTCCTATTAGGAAGGAATTAGTTTTACTTGATACAATTTGCTCTCCGATTTCTTTAGTGTGTTAAGTGACATTGCTTCATCTGTTTGTGTGTTTTTGTAAGCACCTAAGTATGTCAGATAATAAAGCCTTGACATAGTTATTAGTCTGGTTTTTCTTAAAACGAGGTCTCCTGTTAACTTTTATTGAATTCTTAGTGCTTATCAAACCTTTCATAAAAAGGTGTTTCCCTTTTTATGAAAGTTTTGACTCGTAAAATCATGCAAACAATTCTAATAACCAGCGAGGTGATATATGGCCCATTCTCCTTATATATAAAGGAGTACCTAGTGCCTCGGCAGTGGGGACATTAAAATGGCACATGATGTCCTCTCACTAAGTAAATGCTTTGGAGGTTTTACACTAGTGGCTCTGTGAGCTGTACTGTAGACCTCGCGTATGTGACATTTTTTGTAATGGCTGAAATAAGATTTTTCCACATATCTCAGCTGTTTAGAAAAAAATCGAAAAATCGTAAAAAAAAAATATTTATATTTATCGAACCTGTTCACAAATAATTTCACGAGAATCGGTTGAGAAATGCTACCGAGAACAAACGGACAGCCGGACACTGGAAGGACATCCGAAAGCATTTTTTCCCAAGCTGAAACGGAGACGCTTCGCTCGCGCTTAGTGCTCGCTCGGTCAATAAGAATTCATAGCAATAGTTTTGACAAATAAACCACACAAGTAAAATGGTGACGTTATTCCATAAGCATTATCATACATAATTCACTTCGGAGATATTGTCGCCGCGATGGTCGTCGATAATTCAGCATTTGAATTATTCAGTGGCCGTTTCAGGGTAATTCCCAAATTGGAGGTTTTACGGTTTTGTACAACGGTAATGAAGTGGACTTTTTCTTTCATAACTTTGTTTTAACATTCGATTGGGTGACGCGAAGTTACGGTAAATATAGGCCGAATCAATTCCAATAATGAGTAATTGAAAATTGTTCCTTTGAGTTAATTTTGAAAGTTTAGATTTTTAATTATATAATATTATTAACACACAAAGTGTGCATGTATGTTACTGCGAAATCTCAAACTTAGGTAAATATTAATATTTTCCAGTATCTAAGATTTAACAACTCTTAATGGTAAAAGTCTGCTCTTCTGTGATCATCATTCATTCGAACTTTTACCACCATTCATTCAGTAAATCTTAGCTTTTACCTCAGAGACACGGTAGATGTTGTAAATAGTTTATTTTGAAGGTGTTTTATAATTATGTATATTTTACTAGTTACTAATAAATATACAAAATGATAATTATTTGAACTTTGTGGGGTAATTACTTTATAAAAACGAATAAATAAAAATGTGGTAAATAAAAATGTATCATCATGAACTAAAAATATGTAATGTTTCGTCTGATAGGTAATTAAAATAAATTATTAAGTTAGTTCATTTACAGAGCTTAAAAAAAGTCCAACATTACCAATCGTCATTGATAAAACTTTTACCATAATGGTAAAAGCCCGAACAACAGTATATTTTTATAAAATCCTTACATTTACCGACTCCAGTTGGTAGATTCTAAGATTTACTAGTAAAACCTATAGGATGTACCAATATTCGGACTTTTACAGTAACATATTATTTTTGATACGACCTACTTTCTTCATACCAAATTCTTGTTTGAATCAGTAGATCATTTACATTTTTCTACCAAACAGCTTCTATCTAAAGTACTGAACTCAGCAATTCTAAAATACTCGTACAGCATTTATTGTAATCGGCTTTACAATACTCAGCGCTTTTAATCTTTCTTTTATCCCAAATTTTATTGTTCAAAGGACGTTCATCAAGGAGTCTATATCCATCACCGAGCATTCTTGATTGGTTCAGCAGCATTAACAGGCATATTATGATAATTCGACGTCCGAGGCGTCAGTCTCAAAAGACTTCTACAAAGAGCGATTTGATAAAAGTATTAAATTTCAGTTACTTTTTATCTCTCACTCCGATCTTGATTTAACGTCCTTTGAGGTCATTACGGAGGCTCACCGGAATGGCTTCGACTAATGAACTCGTGAAAGAAAATTGAGTTTAGTTAAAGGGGCGAATTTAATTCGATTTCAAACTTTTTGAATGAATGTCGCGTTTAAGAAAGCCAGAATTGAGGAGCCACGAAATAAGACGGAGCAAAAACTGAACTGTCTCCTGTGGTTAATTAAAATAAATTATTCAGTGGACCTCTTAAATAGATTGCTCCGTGTCTCCGTTACAAATCGTTCAAGTTAAATTTTGATTCAGACTGGCTAATGGCGCAGATCAGATAATATTTAATTATGCTTAATATTAGGGAATAATGGTTTATTGTAAGATTTACATTTGTTTCTTTAACGCAGTGGATGGCAAATCGACGGCGATTATTCGTCGTATCATTTGTCCTTACATTAATTAGCCAAAAGTTAATATTTCTTAAATTTAAAATGTTAGTACTTAGCTAAGGAAGATCACAAAACTTTTTTCTTAGTAATATTGTCACCAATTTAATTATGTTAAAGAATCTACTTAGTCAAAGTCAGTACCGTAGCAATTCTCAAGCAGTTATAACGCAACAAAAAATAACCGATGTGTTTTCGAATACCTAGCCCAAAGCGGAGCTTCTGTCTAGGTGTTTGTTAAATTTTTGGCAATCACGGACCACTTTCAGAATTTAAAAAAATCTACGGACCCCTGTCAAAAGTATTTTAGAAAAAGCCTTATATCAAAATAAACACTTTTATTTGTAGTTTCATTACGGTAAAAGTTTAACTGAGCTACTTCTTGGACCACATTTTAAGAAGCCTTCGCTAAAAACAAACTATTTATTTTCTGACACCTACCTATAGACACAAGAGAGATAAAAGAGAAACGTCCACTGAGCAAGTAATCACTACGTGGAGACGACTTGTCACCAAGAATTTTAATTCATGAATATAAATATAAAATTCTTGCTTGTCACGAACTGTGAGGTGTTCACAAGTGGAAGCTACATAAAGCTGTCACTCACGCGCACTCACTTCCAACAGCTTCAAAGTGGTTGTTTGGAAACTTGGCTGGATGCACATCCGACGGTCGGTGTCGACAGTTTGCTTATAAAGCTTGTTTGAGCAGATACAACTTGGAAACTTTGAGATGGTTGATTGAAAAGTTCACATTCAGTATGCTTTTGGCTTTATCGTTTAGGTTCGCTACGTCTTCAAAGAGTAGGTAAATGATCAAAGAGTACAGGCAATTATGCCAAAATCTTTGCAAATAAAAATACGTAGTATTAACTCAAAATAATATGATAAATAAAGATATTTTTGCACTTTTGATATCTGGTAAATGAAAAAGTTAGTGTTAAAAGACAAATTATTTCCTGAGCACCCTATTATGATAAATTATAGCATTGCCTCGTATGGTAATTAAAACTGAAACCATATAAATGGCGAGGCTACATTTATTCAGTATACAAGTCATCCAGAAAGTTGCTGAAATTAATGAAATAAAAAACACGAAAAAATTAAAATACAAAATTTTTAAGTCAACAGGAAACAGACACGAATGAGTTAAGTAGCTATTAGTGACGAAACATATTATAATTAGGGAAAACTTAGCTTCACACGTCAGAAGCTAAAAGCTTTTACATTAAGGTAATGTAAGCAAGTGTTTATAACATACGTACCAGTACTACACTATTATACTGTAGCATTACATCTTGGCTTAGTATTCCAAAAAATATACAACCAAAGACGTATAGGTATAGAGAAGGCACAGACCTTAGAACAAACACTAAGGGCCAAATACTCAAACGATTTTTAAAGTTAAGGTTATCTTAAATTCTAAAAAGTTTTCAGACTTGACAGAAACTCTATGAACGAAACTGGCAGCTTCTTTAAAGTTAAGGAGACCTTAACCAATGATTTTAGCTAAGAAGCCGTTGAGTATTTAGTCATAAGCCTGTGAATGAAAGGAAGATCTATAAACTTATTATACTTACTAGCGTAGTATAAATAACTCTATGGGGAGAACCTCAGAAGAGGGGGAAGAACTATTTTATTATACACCTGCTTTAACAATTTGACGTTGCTTTTTTTCAGAAGAGTGGAGGCAAAATGCATTTAGATTTATAAAGCTAAGCTTTATTCTCCGTTTTTTTACAAAATGTAGTCGGAACAGTGGATCCCTTTTAATAAAAATCTGTAGGTAGGTACATTTTATTGTCCCAATACCTTACGCAATTCTTTAGTCATAAAAGGTATTTCGAGAAAATTGAATGCCTATTTGTATTTTACTGAATAGTAACTTGAAAACCCTTAATAACGGAATGGGCACTTAGCCCTCCTTCATTCTTAAAAGCCACAATATTAAGTAGGGATTATTGTAAAATTTAGCACAGGCCATTACAATGAGATTATTGACAAAATACAGTGATGCGTAGCAACTTCACTCAAGAATGTATGGGAACATTTTACTGATTAAGATATATCGTTTTGTACCGCAAACGCTCCTTCAGTTGTATATACATTGTTAGATTAATTGCATTGTATTTATCTTTAAAAATATTAATTAGTGCTTGAAATGAATGGGAATTGAAGCGCAATGATAGTAAAAAACGAGATTCAATTTTATAAAGTTTTTCTGACAAGTTACATGACTTATATTTATGCTTACATTTTCTTATATGCAACCAAATGCACGACGTCGTCTTTGATTTAGGGCAAATTCCCAAGCAGGATCATTTTTGAGATAATCTGATATTTAAGAATTAACTTTTCCCATAACACTTTAAGAGCGAAGTTTTCTTGCATTGTATTTGTTCGTCGCATTTTCAGGCACATTGCTTCGAGGAGCCGTGTCCCGATTTGTATGAACTTAGTCACTTTTTGTTTCATCTTGTTATAGGAGGATTTAGTTGTTTTAGTGTTTATTTACTTTATGAACTTCTTTATTTGCAAGACTTCTAGGATCGTCGTTTGCTGTTTTTGTTTGCAAGAGTGTTATTTGGTATTTTAACACGTTTTTATTATATTTGCTTGTTTGAAACTTTGAACATAGGTCAAAACTGGAAGACATTGCAATATTTATGCGGGAATTGCAAATCTTTACGGGAGAAATTAATTTATACTTTTTAGTCCGTTTATAAACGTGTTTTTCATGGAAAAACTCCTATAAAAACTTAAATCTGTTTAATAATAATAAAAAACTTTATTGCACACTAATACAGGACATATTACAAAGAAAAAAACAACACAGAGAAAGCACACAAAAGGCGACCTTATTGCTATAGAGCAATTTCTTCCAGAAATTCCAGCAATTTTAATGGTAAACGTTCTCGAAATTATCATTGATTGCTCAATAAAATTAAATCGAGACAATACTTTTCCAGTCCAATATTTTTATTGGACTTCAGCAATTGCGTTTATGTCATTAATTGCTGCGTTTTAATATCAGTTGAGTTTAATATAGAGAAGCCGTAGGATTCCTCGATTTCTCATCATTTCGAGAAATCTTTTGACGCTGCACATCAAAGAGGAGGATATGTAAGTAATTAGTTTATTTGAGAAATGATTCCAAGGAAACTTTGATTCCACAAGAAAATAATTTATTCATTAGCTTTGCCGTTGGAGGATTTACAAGAAGTCTAAAGGACCTCTGGCAGTAAACACTGGGAAATGAGTTGATTGCAAACGAAGTCGTATAATGTCATGTTTAGATCTGTCTGTTTATGGTGTAGCAAAAGCAATTCAGGCTTACGGGCGTGCCAATTTTAACAGATTTGACGAAAGGCGAGCAATTCTATGCCATTGCCTAGTAAAATAACGTCACTTTCCATATACACACTAACAATTATCAAAATCTTTAAATTTTAGTGTTTAAAAACACGTGTAACTTACCTTAAATAGTATTTTATTAAGCACGAAGACAAATACAGACTTGTATCACGACCGAACGGCGCCGGAGGGGGGATCACTGGTTTGTACGTGTTTGGCTGTTAAGCGCTACCGAAAAATGAGAGAGATAGATAGATATTGCTGTTCTTTACGGGAAATATCGTTGCGAGTCATTGTACCCGACTGAGTCACCGTTCCCTACCTGACCCTAAAGGAAAATGATTTTTTTTTAACGCTTGTATCAGTACTAACTACTGAGTGTGAAAAACTCCATAATTGATTTCCTTACACTTTTGTATATAAACATTTTTATGCGTCTGTTTTAACACTTAAATAGTCAAGTTCAACAGTTATACTTATATTATAAAAACTACTCATTAATTAACTGTTATTCCAACAATTACAATGCCTGAACCTGCATGCTATAAATTTTAAAGAAATATTTATTAATTAAAATAAAGGCTGTAATGCCCCCGCCACAAGAACCACTTAAATTTTCTTCAGTCACAAAGGAAAGTCAGTTTCATGCAGTAAGTAAAGTTGAAAGTGTCGATAGCACAAAGCAGAGTCCACCGACACTGGTGACACAGGTACAGCTTAGCCAGAAAGAGTAGAAAATAAATAAAATGGAACTAAAATATTTCAGTTCAAAATATAGTCAGTGTTGACAAGTAATTCGTGATATTGACGTGATTGCATACAAAGTGGCGCCCTCAAGTTTTGTCAACTCTTTATGGTCAAGCTGTAGCCGACTGAAATGAAAACCACTGTTTAGCAGTAGCAAACAATTATTAATTTTGAGTTCATTTTGAATTTGTAGTTTTCTTTGAGACAGGGATATTATGGATGGATCTGGTTACCGATACGGATATAGAAATACTTAATTAATATCGGTTTCGGATCCGATTACGGATTTGTTAATTATTTTAGCGACAATCATGTTTATTTCACTAACCTTTTATTTTTTTTATTTTCAGCTGCATAGTATAGGATACTAGCTTTCGCCCGCTACTTCATCCGTGTGGATATACGAGAAATCCCTAGGGAGCCTTTGACCGGGATAAAAAGCATTATATGTTTAACCCAGGCTATAAACAATCTGTGTGCCAAATTTCATCCAAATTCGTTTAGCCGTTTTTGCGTGATTGAGTTACAATCATCCAAACATCTGAACATCCTTTTCACATTAATAATATTAGTAGGATAGCTTATGTAACACTACTTACCTATCCTTACTAATATTATAAATGCGAAAGTCTCTTTGTTTGTTTGTTTGTCTTAACTACTGAACCAATCATTATGAAATTTTGCATACACCTTGTCAGGTGTACAGAGAAGGACCAGCTTTCATCCCGAAAAAAAAAAAGTTCCCGAGGGATAGCAAAAAAATCTTTTCACGCAGACGAAGTCGCGGGTGGTCGCTAGTAGAAAATATTTGTTGTAATAGCGGAGCTTACTCTAATACACTTATATTTAGTATAGGCTTGTATACTGAAAGGTACTTCATCCGACGCACCCTACTTTGTAAGAAAGTAAAAGGTATCGCACTAAACGTTTTCACTCTATTTAACATCGGCAAAGGAATCTTTCTCAAAGGTACAGTTTGTGTAAGTACTTAAGTGAAAAATGAAGTGAGCTTTCTAAGCTTGATATCCTTGAGTAGCCACAAATAGGAAGTATGATGAGGTGATCTTTCAGCGTGGTGTTTAAGTATGTTAATAATGAATTAATTTATGCTTGGTAGCTGTAACTTAGTTCTTACGTCTAAGAACAAAGACTTTCATACAAAGTTCCTCATGCCATTTCCCCTTTTAAAGTTTAGGCCAATAATCTTCCTTAGCGGGTGCTTACATTAGGAAATAAATCTACAAGGTGGACAATAATACGGTAGTTGGAGGAAAATTTTTCTGAAAGGAAACATTTCTTTATTTAAAAAATAAGAAAAACTGCATTCAAAGATTTTTAATTTTCCGAATGTCTCAGCCGGGAATTGAAGGGGCTAAACTTATATTTTTTATCTTTCTTCTTTTATTCTTTAGAAGAAATTAACCCTTATCATTGAAACTATCAATTGGTATATATGAGAAATCTCTTTTCACTTTTCGGCGGTTTACCCATACAAAATTACTCTATCGATTTTTTTTACGCGCATACTTGCGACCCCTTCGCATTAGTACGATACTTCCCGCACAAGTGCGGGAAGCAAATATTTAGCTTTAATATGCAAAATTTTGTTGGAGTCAAGGCCGGTTGTTTTTGGAAATGTGAAAAAAATTCAGGACGGTAGTACATATAATGAAGTTAACAGGAAAACTATCACTGCTAGGTAGGCCTTATAAGTTAACGAGTAATAGGTACAGGAAGTTAATATAAGTTTATAGCCCATATAGTAATTGTATAAGGTAACTGCGGAACCCTATATACTGCGCGTGGCCCGACATGCACTTGGCTAGTTTTAATAACATAGGATAAGTATACTAACACAATATGAGCCTTGGTCGCCTGAATAAATTGAAAATTATTATTGTTATTATATAAAATAACATTGTGAATGCAAAAATCTCAAAAATGAAACCTTGCAATAGATTAATTTATATGAAGAAAACTCCCAGGTAGCCAAACTTGTTGGTATAAAAGCCATGAGCACGTATTTATTACAACTTTTGGCTGCAGTGGTTATCATATAATTGTATATGTAAGCTTCTATACAACTTCTATACAGCCGGTTTGGGCGCACTTTACATAGCCTTTCTCTGCTGCATACAAGCTGTGAAGTAGCTAATTAAAAGGCTTTTCAATTGTCAAATAATTGCTTAATACGCAACTTTTATTTGACTCAAAATGATATAGATGTTAGTTTTTGCAACTTGAAGTAATTTAATTAATGCCAGAACAAAATGAATCAAATTATCTGTCAACTAATTCACAATTGTAATGCTTTGTCAACTTTAATGGCGAATATTTATTAAAATGTTGATATTTTTTAAGGTGATTACACTAATAACAAGCATGATTTCTTATGCAAATCAAATTTTACTGATAATTTATACTCATGTTTTATGTAAGTTTTTTAATGCGCTGTTAATATTCTGCTATTTTATGAAATATATATAAAAAAATAAAAATTGCTATAAGCAGTAATTTTATTATTTATCAGTAAAAGTGTAAACAAACGTTTTATAACAGCTATACAAAGCTATGGGTTAACAAAACACAACATTTTAGTAGTAATTACCAAGGAAAATACATTTTAATATTGTTCAATGATTTATTCTGCAAATAGAATTTGCAAAAAACATGGCGTTGATGTTTATATTACAAAAAAGTGTTTTATACTGTTTATTGCAATGAAGGATGCTAAATTTGAGCACTTACATTGCTCTTAGCTACAATATTTGCATTTATGTTGCTGTTAGAAAGAAAAGAAGCTACTAGCTTTAGATTTAATATAAGCAAAGAGATAGCAAAATGAAATCAGTTCCGTGCAATTTTATCTGATCGAGTGGGTCGTACTGAATTTTGAAAGCAGCACTTGAAGCTTTATAATATTATTTGGGTATAGCATTTTAATAGTGTTTTATTGCTCTAAAAGTAACAAATTTGTCACTTTTATAGCTGCTGGCAAATAACTGACAATAGTAACAACTTTTAACCGATTCCGCGTGGCAAAAAGCTATTTAAATGTAACTTACAGTGCTTCTTTATGATAATTGTATGATGCTAAGTTTCCGTGATTATTAACACTGTTAAATGTACTTAAAGCAATATAGAAGTAAATTACTCTACGGTTATACAGAAACTAACAACTTAATGCCTGCGTAAGAAGCTCTTTTACTATTGCTTTTCAACATTAACATAAGAACGTTTACATGGCTTATTTCAAACTCTGTTAAATGGCAGCAATTTAAAAACGCTGTTTAAACGTTTACACCGCTATTTTATTAAGCTTATGATGAAAAAAGATAATAAACCATATATTATGTCTCTATCCGGCTGCGTATTTTGTAAATTGCGGCTACACAACCTTCTTAAGATTCTATGCTATATAAGACAAATCATACACAGCGTTTGTGCTACCTGGGCTGTTAAAGTTGATAGACAATTATATTTTGTAGGAGCTTCTGGCGTTCAATAATGCATGATAATCGCTTTGCTCTCAGCCAACTCTTGAGTTTCAAGCTGGATTAATATTGCACTTATGCAGCTTAAAGCAGTTTCTTCCTCACAAAGCTTTTATCCTTTCTAGCTTAAACTTTTATTCATGTTTGGTAATGTTATTTATTATAAGATTATAAGAAATGGCAAAGTCTATCCAAAGTTCTGCGTCAAAGGTCAAAGGTTCAAATCCCGGTATGGGTAAATGTTTGAGTGATTGTTGTTGCCAAGTTTTATGGATTTTAATAATCTTATTTATGTATTATATAGGTTATTTATAGCGCCTATAAGTTACAGTAAAAGCTCTTCTTATATTTAAATAATCCTGTACAAATTATTTGACGACCGATGTGGTTTGGCAATTAGTGACTATTGGTTTTTTACCCATCGTCCAAAGATCGATGGTTCGAGTAAGTACCGCAAAACCGCAAAAAAATGACAAAACATAATAGAGTTATAACAGAATGTTGTACCTGAATCAAGATTGTAGGTAATACCACAGTATAATATGTGGTAGTCAAAGTCAAAGCTAATATCTATTCTGTGGTCAAAGTCAAAACATCTTTATTTAAATAAACTTAAAAATTAAACTTATAAACTTATTATACTTAGGGCTGATTTTTCAATCCTCAGATAACAGATATCAGTCAGTTAAATTATTACACGAATAAATAAAAGTCATTCAAAAAATTTGACAAGCAAACATATGACAAACATTTTCAATTTGGCAGTCTATTACGATATTTACCGAAAGCTTTATCTGGGTTTTGAATAATCAGCCCTTAGTATAAATAATTATAATTTAAACAAATTTAGAGATAAGCTGAAGTATTTATAATTTAAACAAATTTAGAGATAAGCTGAAGTCTTTCTTACTGAAAAAATGTTAATATTTCACTGATGAGTATTTAAATGATAGGAATAAGTGAATTTGATTTTGTTACTTTTGTGATTATTTTAAATTGATTTATAAATTAACATTAATTTAATTTTATTAATAATTTCCAATACAATGTATATTGTTTGTGAATAAATTACTTACTTACTTACTTAATTCTATGGTTTGAATCGTCTATATTTTTTTACCAACCATTCGTTCGTAAATAATCTTAATACGTACTACTATTACATGATATATACTGTGGTAATACTTTTAACGTGTATGCAAGAACTAAAGTTCTTGCGCGTATGTTTTTTTTTTAAATATTTGACAACATCACATACATTGCTCCTATTCCAAAGTAAGTAGCTAAAGCACTTTGTGTTATGGAAATCAGAGACAAAACGGTGGTATCACAAACGCCCAGACCTGAGCCAATATAGAAAAGTTTGTTTTCTAAATTGACCAACCGGGGACCGAACCCGGGACCTCAGAGATGGCGACACCTTGAAAACCGGTGTACAAAGCCAGTCGACTACGGAGGTCGTATATGTATTGACAGATAAACGACAACTGTAGTAATAATTTGTGAACTGTAGTCAAGAACTTTATAATCATATTCTATGACACTGTAGTATACATTATACCTACTCTTTGCACTATAGTACAATGAGCATATAAGCACGAAGTACAATAATTGATGTAAGTTCTGATTTTTTAATTGTATGTGTATTACTTATTACCTCAATTAAATTAAACAAAATCAACTTTGTGGCATCCATTGCAACAGCAATTAGGATAACTTAGTGAAGCAGAAAAGTGAATAAGTATTATCAAGTTGACCACAACTCAACGTCAAGAGTGTAAATTGGCAATATAGGTTAAAGGAGTCCCTGCAACGCTTCCTGGGTTAAAGATAGTCATCGATAGGAATAAATAATGTTTGTGTCCTTTAGCTTCTGACCTACTCCATTATCTTTAATGGGGTCCCTGGGACCTCTATCAAGATGAAGCGAATATGTATTTGTTTCCACTGAAATATTTATTCGCTATTTCATCTATGAATTGCGAAATATCACATTTCCGTTATTTTTAATAGGTGCCTACTACTTACTATTAATTAGTTTTTATGCTTGATTTAATTACCTAAGTATGTCTAGTAGCTTTATCTAAGAAATATTTTAAAACACTGTTCAACAAGTGTTTAACTCAGACACTGTTTAAATGTGTTGCTGTCACTTGTTTCACAATATTGTTTGAAAGAAACTGCATCACATTTAAACAGCGTTTTGAAATCTTTTTTGGTAAAGCCGTATGTGTTTAATTCGATTGAATTAATTAGATAAGAAAAAAACTTGTAAACCCGGTGTAACGTACTACCCCATACAGCCACCAAGACTCGCTGTAAGTAAGCCAGCGTCATTTCTTCAGTGTGAGGAAGTACCCTCGGAAAATGATTATAAACCCTTTGATTATTTTGTCAATCAAAGTATAAACCCTGAAAACCGCCACATAGCTGAATTTTGTTGTTTTATTTGTATGGAAAAATGTAAAATGACAACCCTAGACGCAAATTGACTATTGTATTTTATAATTAATCCCATTAATGGGCAAAAGCAAGACTCAATTTCAGTCTAGGATTGTCACTGAGCAGTTTATACAAGGTGTTACAAAAATACCCCTAATGCCTAATATGGTATACAGGGACCATCAAACTGAACAACTTTTGGCCCCATAGTAAAAGTTGTTCAGTTCGATGGTCCCTATATACCATATTCGGCATTAGGGGTATTTTTGTAACACCTTGTATAAAAAGATCTTTTTTGAATAGTGGTGTTTATCTAAAATAATTTTTCGGGGTTGCGTGCATACCCTATATAAAACCCTATCTATCTGAAAAAAAATTTGTTTCTTTTTATGAGAAATCTTATAGTGGCAATCTACCAGTGAATACCAATGTAGTATTTTTAATGAACCTAGTTGATCGAAGACCCTAGTGCTAAAAAAACAACTATAGTCTATAAAAAGCAAAATTAATAATTTTGAAAAATCCACGAGGGTTAAAATAGGTATTCTTAATTAAATTAAAAAGTTTAAAATAAAAAGCATTTTTAAAAATTTTGATAATAACCATAACGGTATTTATTCTTAATTAAAAAAGAGTTAAATATTTTTTACAAAATTCCCCCGACTAAAGTGATTTAGGTACTATAACTACTTAATTTATTCACCTATTAATATATTACAAACACAAGAAAAATCCGTCGGGTCTGCCATAACCTGCCCCGAAATGAACTAATATTTTGCAGTTGTGATTAATTAAAATTTTAATTGAAATAGAACAGAGAGGTGGCAATGGCCCCAACGGTTTTTTTTTGCGTTTGTAATTTATGAATAGGTGAATAAATTAAGTATAGTTATAAAGTTCTTGACTACAGCTCTGAAATGAAACCCTTTGAGTGCAAAAAACCGCATCAAAATCGGCCCAGTAGTTTCCGAGGAAAATGGTAACAGACAAACAACAAACACAAACACAACCTCTAACCCAAAACGCATATACCGCCTCCGTTCCGTTCCGTCCGTCGTGTTTTTTTCTAGTTTTAACTCAATTTGAATTGCATGACTCATACAATATTCCTATTTCTATAGTATAACTTATCTGGCAGTGGCGATCGAGTTTAAAGTAATAGCTTTTCGTTCCGAGCCATTGCGAGTCGAGCTTACGAAAAGTCGCGGCAGTTTGTCATCGAAATAAATCTGGCCGAGTGGACTATTGGACGACCAGTTAATCCAGACGAGCTTTTTCTTTGTTTCTAACTTTTACAGACGAGCTTTTTATTTGTTTAAACGGAGAATCAATGAATTTTGTAAATAAGACTTAAAAAATGTGTCGGGAGTTTTTTTAGGGTTCCGTACATAAAAAAGGAAAAAATGGAACCCCTATAGGATCACTTTGTTGTCCATTTGTCCGTCAGACTGTATGTCTGTCTGTCAAGACCCTTTATCTCGAGAACGCGTGAAGGTATCGAGTTAAAATTAAAGCCATATACTCAGATCTACAGTCCCTTGAAGCTGTGAAACAAACTTCTAAGTTAACGTGAAAAAAAGATGCCACATAATCAAAATTTATAAGGTACTTCCCGATGACCTAAAACTATGAAAGGCAACTAATATCGTCTACAAGTACAGGGAAAAGTCTGAAAACTATACATTTGTGATGAAATCATAAAAAATATAGTCTTTATTTAAGTACCTACAAATTTGTACGGAACCCTCGGTGGGCGAGTCCGACTCACACTTGTCCAGTTCTTTAAGTTATCACATTTTAAGTATGATGTATGTATTATTATCTACAGTTTTTTCCTACCTTCAAGGCCCGGAAAATGAGACACAATAGATATTCTATCGTTGTCCGGTTGCATGCGGCCGTTCGGGCGTTGATGATAATAATCATTACGTTAGCGTAACCATCTACTTCAAACTGAATGTCACTAAGCAAAAGCATGTTGTTTCTTCAGCTGGCATATTTGTCGCCAATAGCACAGTATACACAAATACAGTATTATATCTTCATACAAACCGGCCGAAAGGCCGAAATGGAATCTGGGTATACCTCAGAATACCTAATGGGTATACTTCGGTACACAACAGACTTAAAAGTGCGCTGCAGTAAGGTACGTCGCAGACGGTGTACGACGCTCGGCTCCCTCGGATATTATTTACGTAAATTAAGGCACGAAATGATCGACTGGCTCATTTTATGCTAGAATTAATCTAAATGAAAACAATTGAGGCTATATAATTAGTCTATATGGAAACTACTAAAACATTCTAAAACCTACTCGAGTGAAAAAGTCGATAGGCTACCCGAAGATACGGGCCGAATACTAAGGTATATAATCTGTGCGAATAGGTACGAGACGGCTGTCAGTCGTCACGTATTTATCAGCCCAGGGATGCATGAGGCGGAAGGCGCACTGCGCTGCAGTCGCTTACGATTTATGGCACGGCGACCGAGCGACGCAGACTGATCGCGGCGACTGCCCTGATCCCTAATAAATAAGCCTGTGCGACATCACTAGTTTTTTGCCTAAATTATTGGACGGTGGATTTAGTGGCATGGCACGTAGGACTAAATGAAAAACTAGAAATTATGTAACTTTTAGCGGGTTTAGAATTATGTGTTAGTTTGTACTGGTGCAACGGTTTGCATTACTTCGTAACCAAAATATATTAAAGAAAATTTTATTTTTTTAAATAGAGCTAAAAGCGGCTATCTCTTCGGTAGAATCATAGATTATTCATACCACGCAAAAAAAAAATGTTATCACTCCGTTTTAATACCACGAGGTTATTAGAGTGTGTTTATACTATACCTACCTATTAAGTACTGAGGGTAGTATGAATGCGTGCATTGTGTTGCGGTTACCGGTTACAGAAGAAATAAATGAAAAGCATTGGCTCGAAATCTTTATAATTTTTCTCTAATTACAAATTGATTGAATTGTGTGACTGTAATTTATTTTATAACAGTGAAAATGTCATCATCTAGTGAGAATGGAGAACCTTAATTTGCAGATGGAAGAGAAAATTAATTTTCAATCTGTTGCCGCCAAGGTCACAAAGCATTTATTAAAATACTTACGAAAAGTTCATGAAGTGAAGGGTAGAAAAACGAGTGGATTCGCTTACGGAAAGAGTTTTTCTTACTTATTTTGGTGAACTCAACTTCAACGCTACGAACAACTACTTAAACCAGCGAAATTTTTTCTAAGTCTATGACTTAAACAGACAGGACATAATGTCAATATAAAGACGGCCTTTTTTTCATGAAATTATCCGCCAGCTACAAGGAAAAAATATCCAAAGTTTTCACAAGGAAATATATCTACAATTTCGTAAATAAGGCACCAAATGTAAAATACTTAGCAACAAACGTATTACTACTAGTGCCTACTTACATTTGTAGACGTATTTCTATAATTTTCATCAACTAAACTAAGTCATACCATAATACAGTTTTAACAAACTTATTTTTTGTTTTACAGGTTGCCTTAATTTTTGTGATCAGCGGTGCGTGCGGAGGGATAATCCAGAATTGTACAAATTGTACATTTATTTTTTAATAAAATTGACATTTTCTCGCAATCATAGTAAAAAATAGAGTGCTAAAACCCATTTTAACTCGGTTTCAATTTACTCTAACTGTAAAATTACCTCGTATACGATAGGTCATTTTAGTGCCTTGTTTAAGAATCTACTATTATCACCCGTTGAAATCCATTAAATTTATAGAATTTTATAAAAAGGTCGAGCCCAATTTTGTTTAAAGAAACGAATCTCAAATAGGTATAAGACCAGGTAATATGCATTTTGTTCAGCGTATCTCAGATTAATAAGAAGCTGTTCAAGAAAATAAAGTGAAGATAACTAGATGATTGCATCCGAAGTTCCGTATAGCGGGTCGAAGCGACCCAAGCGGGTGAGACAATTTAATCTCGACGGCCCAACCCACAAGCCTGGGATAGTTTTTAAACGGTTGGAGTTTCTTTGTCATCCCTCTACTACCTCTAATTCGCTTTTAAAAAGTTCCAACTCGCCTTTGCTAAATAAACTGTTGTTAAGAACTGTAGTTTGTTTTTAATCATGAGCCAATCAAGCTCCTTTTATTAAACATTTTTTTTCTGGTAAGGGCAAAATTATGAGAATTTGCGATACAAATTATAACGGTAGCTTTATTTACTTCGTTACATGAAGCAACTGGGCTTATTAAAGTTTTTCATAAAAGTGTGTTTACATTGAATTAGCATTTTGTTTTTTTGGTATTTAATTAACATACCTATGTTAAAGGTTACATGTTATGCTTGATAATGTTTACTCCAACTTTAATAAGCAACAAGTTACTCCTACTGTGTGGCATAATAATTCGTCGCGCCATTTGTTGGAGCATATTACTGTATAAATAAGTTTTATATGTTGTGTGTTCAATCAAAGCATATTACTGGATAAATAAGTTTCATTATGTTGTGTGTTAAATCAAACCAGAATAATAAGTTTAAAAATGTCCAGATAAAACTTTTATTTAGAATTAAATATTATTAAACATCACAGACATTGCTCTGATTCCAAAGTAAGCAGCTGCAGCACTTGTGTTATGGAAATCAGAGACAACGGTGGAACCATAAGACCCAGACCTGAGAAATAGAATTTCGTTGTCTTAATCGATCGAATTGTAGCCGGGACCCCAGCTTGAAATCCGGCGTACAAACAACTCGACCACGGAGATCGTCAAATATTATTCTCCTGTATGTTTTGTTATCTTGGCGTTATCAATAAAATTACTGAAGTAAATAACTAAAATGATGTTTGTGATAATCAAAAACCATTAGCCAATACTATAAACAACGACAGAGGCAAAATAATGTAAACATTAGTTCCTACCAACCAATCAAAGCTTAAGAATTGAGAAATGCAATCCGTTATTCGTGATAATCCTAAAAACTTGTGTTTTGGCAAATTGATTAAAAATAAGATAATTATGTTACATTCCCAGTATTCAGTCTTTTGGAATCGTCTTCGGATAATAGGAAAGGCTTCAATTTTGTGCCTTCGACATTGTTATACTTAATAAAATTATAAAAGATGCACCACAAATTGATCGAGGGCCGTTCAACAGTTTCGCTTCGCCAGTACCGACTTTAGCGGTAGCCGTTGTTACTATCAATCTTTTAGAACTGGTTTTTCCAATCGAATTGATAAGTTGAGATGTACGAAGCTCGATCCTTTCAATTCATCTTTCCAGTGGTTTCAAACGGATTGCTTTAGTTGCTTCCTTTAGTCGATAGTCGGCCCGTGGGCAGGATGAGGGATAATGGTATTGGGGTATGGGAGATTTCAAAAGGAACAGCTTATTTACGATATCAGCAATCTAAAGTTTGTTATATTGTAGAAATGCAGGGGAGGGAAAGATATTCAAAATATAATACGTTCGTTTGAAAATTAGCCAGAGAGATTATTTTTGCGTGAATTTTTACATGGAATGTGTTTTGTGTGGCTTCCCCAGCCTTTTAGAGTTTTTGAGTGAATTCTTTTTCGTCATTATGTAATTTTCACTATGTAAATTTTTGGCATCAGTATGTTTGATACTTTATTAATAGCTCTAGCCTATCAAACCTGTAAATACGCACAGCTCATACCGTCCGTTTAGCTGTTGCAGTCTTCATAAAACATCTCAAAAGGCTGAGGGTTAATCAATCAATTTCATTATTAATATATCGTCGGATATATGCACCATTTTATTGAAATTAATTAATAAAAAGAAACATAAAGACTCATTCAGTAACTCTATTTTAATTGCGACTTATGAAAGTGGTAAACAAATTTCTGTCGTGACTTTTCATCAAATCTATGGTTTCGGTCGTTCATTAATTTCAATAAGCGACCCCAAAAGGAAGTGGCAGGTATCTGCTTTCTTCTGATCATCCAGGAAATGAACGTCAAATATTTTCTTTGGTATTTGACCGGGACAAAGAGATCGTTCTTGTCTTTACTCTTTTAATTATGAACAAAAAAAATATCGGAAAATGTCAGGAGTAACCGAACTAAAGGGAACGTCTGTCCTTCATCATTATTTCGCTTATTTATTTATTTCAAGTAAAAGGTAACTTCTGAGTTGATGATAAGATATTGTTTAAAGTTTGTCCTAATAATGAACAGTGTAAAATAGCTTTAAAAAATTAAGGTTACAAGTGCAAACCAAACTAAACTAAAGCATTAATAGTTCATGCGGTAAAATCAAAGCAAAATGATTGTATGTCCAATCCAAACCACAGCGACATTTGAATCTAAACGATAAAAGAGAACCAAAAAATAAGCATGAATTTGTACGTACACAAACTCAAAAGTAACGAGGGATATAACATGACAGGTTCGTTTTTGTTCTTAATGAGAAAGACCGATGAACTGAGATGTTTACAATTACAAATTTCACAGCGTCTTATTGTTAGTAAATGTTGCTGAGTAAGCTTCACTTGGAAATCTGCGCAAATTATCCAAGGGAATAAGGAAACGGATATCCGTTACAACCTAACTCTAGAGTCATTAAGACGGGTGCAGAATGTAGCGGCAAAGAATCCAACGGGAAACTCTATTAAGGATAGCACGAGACGCTTTGTCCGGAATTAAATTTAGATTGAATCTATCTGTTAAAGTGCTCTGCCGTTTAAAACTTACCTAACTTTTTTTTCCGGTAAATTGATTTAGCGGGGATGTGTAATCTGGCGCCGGTGGCCTAAGTGCCTGGATGAATCACGACACGAGACTTCGCAAAGTTTATTTTATGGAACGGAACGTATATGCGACTTGCAGTACCTAAACGGTTTTAAGCCAAATATGCTAGGCAGACTTCAGGAAATTGAATTTTCCCAATTAGAATCTGACTGACGAGAATCGACTAAAAGTGTTCATTTATAGAATAAGGATTATATTATTGAAAAACCCAACCACTTTAATCCCGGTTCAACTTTACTTGAAAAAACCATTAGGTTGCATGTAGTTAGGAAGTGCATTGTCACTGTTACCGTGCGTTTCCACTAGTCAATTAACAATGTTTTATAAATCGTTTCGAAACAGAGTTTGCCAGATAGTGAGAACACAACTGTTTATTTATTATTGACAATGAATCAATCTGTTGTAATTACTAAAATGATTTTCTCCAAAAATTTACCATTCAAGTGATATTCTCATAAAAAATAAATTACAACCCGCTTACCGGAAATGTTATTAAAAATTTACAATGTGTGGAGGTGGAGTGATCCTTAGATAGCTCAAGTGTAAAATAGTTTTGGCCGGTTATAAATACAAATTAACATAGTTTATCGCCGTCTCAGGTGCGCGGGCGGCTGGCCTTGAGGGAATCTGATTAATTAGGGCCACGCCGAAACCCTTTGAATTATTCGGGCTCCACACCAAAGCTCCTTAAGATTGTGTTACTCGGATGTTACGATTTTCCTTGAAAGATGCTCCTTTGGTGTATTGTGTAATTAATTAGCGAGCTCTACGTCTTGGCACACAAAAGAACGAGCACCTCCTCGGTTGTAACGTCTTTTGATTCCTTTTATTATAGTGTATACGAGACGAAACACTAGCCCAGACCGAGTTACTACACAGTACAGTACAGCAGCTTTTTTAGCGCTCCACTGCTTGCGAAATACGGATTTTAAAACTGTTTTACTTCAAATTACGAGAGAGATAAAATCTCGTTCTCAGAAGGTTTCGTGGTTCTTTTAATCCTAGCGACTTTCGTTCTTGAAATAGCTAAATGAAAGTATTTTTGTTTACTTATATCAACAAAAAAATGAGATTTAAGTGTGTAAGTAAAAGTAAGTGTTTTTTTTTTCTATCTTCGAGGAGAACCTTGTTGCAGGACTATATTAAGCAGTCTTATGCAATTTAGTAAAAAAGCATTAACTAATAACAACTTAAAGTTAAAAGTTCAGTAGAGTCAGTTAAATTTTAATAAGGCAATACTTTTACGGACTCGCTACTATATAGTTTTAGCGAAATTAACTGCAATGTGGAGCAGTTAAACCTTAACAGCAGTGTAATACATGAATATAAACGGCGGTTAAAATACATTTCCAATATCGATGGGCTTTAAATTCAAGGAAAGGTGAACCGAACGTGAGAAAACTATGTTAGGTAAAAGAGCTTGTCTTGTATTTGTATAGAAGTGTATGAAATTCTTGCAATGCCACAGAATACATAAGTGCAATGCCTCAATGTTTTCTGTAGGCAGGGCTCAATCAAAGTTTGAATAAAATCGTAAAAGTCCCTCCGTGTTATAAGATTTCCGTCTCCTATAGGAATCGATATTTTTTTAATTCAAAGTCTTGTAAGTACCACTTTATTTTCCATTGGTTATAAATGTTCTGGTTTTTACACCCGTCATTAAGAAAAGAGTTGCATCGACCCTAACACCTTCGACATTACGTAAACAAGATAGAACTTTAGCAAACAAATTCACGTTGGATAGTGTAACAACAGCGAACTGTGCTACGCAAACAATATTAAAGTAGGCACCTCTTGTACACCGGTGTCTAATAACACCCCTATAGAGCTACAAAGGCTTCAAAGAGTCGTTATATCTTTGAACATGTGTGTGTCATGTGTGTTACCTAAATCTATCTATCCCATAGGTAGATTTGCCTTTGGAATCGAAGAGCCCTCCTAAAGAAGTTATTTCCACATAAAAAGTGCGATCGTTAAAAGTAATTCATAAACCAACAAAAACCATACAAAAGTAATTCATAAACATTAGCTCTAGAAATGAAAGTGTTATAATTACAATTAATCAAATATTATGGAGTACTCGCAAATTGATTATCAATATCAATGACTGTTAACAAAACATACTTAGAAAGAGTTTTAGGCAGAGCTGTTGGTAAATATTATATTACTAGAAAATATGGAATTGTCATAAATGTATTATCAATAAATTCCAGCCAAACCCGACAACCTTCTGATTGAAATTGAAATAGTTGACATAATTTATGTACTTATAGAACTATAAATGTATACAGTTATATTGAGGGCGACAAAGCAAATGGAACATTTGGTCCTAAAATAGAGGACAAAGCTAGATTCAAGATTGTACGCTCATATACCTTACTTACACCAATGAAATAGTGTATGACCAAATTAATGTCTTATTTTATATTCAAAAAATGTACGTGTTTCGTCAATGCCACACTATAAGTGCCTTCATAGACACTCAAGTTAGATCTTCAACATTGTTGATTTCAATTATTTCAGTCAACGATAATGATCTAAAAATCTGTATACAAAGTAAATAGAATTTTGGTTAAATCCAAAATGAAATGTCAACAGTAAAGCTAAAATCGTTGTAGCTAATCATGCTCAAACGTTTTAAGCATGCAAGCGAGATTAATTTTCCATGTCTTTGCTTTGCTGCTACTGGTAATCATATATGAATTTCATCAACTCAGATTAAATGGTCTGCTTAAACATACATGCTCCATTGTTTGGCCTGTCGCAACCCAGAGTCAACTTAGCGCAGTTCGTTTACTTATTTAGTTTTATTTGTGTACTGTACCAAGGACTTAATTGTATTCATAAAGAACAACCGTCGGGGCCTGCTCTTACCTTAATATATGGACATGCTTTCACAGGACTCCGCGACATTTTCTAGTGAAATTTCGCTAACATTTTGTTGTGCATTCTAACACATTGTTGGTGCAAGCTTTAGGAGCTTACTGACGGAAAATTTACTGGCAACGTCCTAGAGAGGTCTTAATTTTGTTTTATTTTGAGCTATCTATCAATTTCGTTGTCTATATATTGAAATGTTTTGCTTAAGTAAATATATTCTTTTGTTTTTTTCTTATTGTTTGAGTAGGTGAAGGTGAGTATTTTTTTTACGATAATAATATAGTACATTGAGTTACTTTGGACAGTTCATCAACCTTTATGATAAAAGTCAACATGCCGTCAAAAGTGCCAACATGAATGAACAATGAACTCGACTGTACTTATACCTATACCTTGTATGTGCATGCATTACCTACATTTGTGTTCTAAAGCAAAATCATCAAGTCATTAATGCTAATGATGCCTATAAATTTTCGAGTGCATCAGAATAAAAGCCACCTGAAAAATTCCGACCAAATTAAAAGCCAAGGAATTGGTATTCGGATAAAAACCGTTAGTTCATTATCGACAGTAGGTTTCCCTCTCAAACCGACTCGTTATGGAGACAGCGACTTCATGAATAATTTACAAGGAATAATGGCAGTACCGCGAATATCTACCTGCATGTTTTAAATGCTACGAATTTCTTCTTTTGATACTTCCCCCAAAGGAGATTGGTTTGAATATTTTAAAGGTTGTTAGCCGATAGGGTGTAACATTGTTCACTTTACTTAATAGGCCACTTATCTACTTGCTTTTAAGAAAAGCATCTTAACTGCTTCCCGTAAGAGATACAGACCTACTCGGGATAACTTTTTTAACTTACGTTGCTTTTATTAGCTTCGTAAAATGTTAATGCTACATCAACGATGCTCCTTTCTTTGTGCGTACTGAAATGTAAGCAAAACAGAGGCAAATGTTATTGAGGCAATTATTAAAGAGGAAATATATGAATATACTTATATATTTGCTTCCTCGAAAGATTCTCGTTTATGTCTATTATAATACACTCATTAATACGGTTTTAATGAAGTAAAAAGTTAGTTTAAAAGAAATGATTTTTTGTTACATAAAAATTAAAAGGTATAATACGCGCGTGATGAGAATGGGATGCTACCTTTTGGAACTGAGATGCGCAAGGTCCCTCAGCCAGCCGTAGCAAACTCGCGTGGATGCTCGCATAATGCTAGTTGTGTAGAACTGCGCGCGTGGATTTCTGCTCGAGTTTTATTTTAAATGCGAGATTTATATATTATTGTTTTTATTATAGTGATTAATTAATATTAAGTGGAAAAAAAGGAAACCTTTTTACTTTTTTTAAAATAATATTTATTTAAATAGATTTAGAATTTTTTGCTAACGCTACTTGACTGGTTAACTGTCATTTTCGATTTACTTTGGCAAGGTCCCATCCCATTCTAGTCGTGCGCGGATTATGGATTATATAAGTATTTACAATTGACATAAAAAAATATGCAACAGGAAAAACAGAAGAAACCAAAGCTCCTACAAAACACCGCTCCCTAAAATCATGTACGAAATGCGGTGAATTCGAGCGGAGCGGAGGCGAAGTCTAATGAAGGCACGAAAATAATCCGTCCAGTGTACATATTCAATGGGTATAAATTTCACTTGGATAAATTCAAGACGTGCTGAGGTATCGGGCCGTGTGTGCCGAACAAAATCACTGAGGCGTGTTCAGCTGTTGAATTTTGATCCTTAAATTGAACATGATAAGAGCATAATTGGGGGTGTGAGATATGAAAGCTGATGCTCGTGAGGTCACAAGTCGTTTATTTCAATAAGACAAGCTTACCTGTCACCTGCCGACCCTTTCCCGACCTACGCGCCCATGTGAATTATGGGCCTTATTTATATTAATTAAAGGGTAGAAATTCATTATAGGTGATGTTAATTGTTTGATGCGAGACTATATGGAAGTATTTTTGTTCCTGGTTTTTCATGAGTTGATAGTTAAGGATCCGTACAACGTTAAATACATATTTTTGAACAACGATTTCACACAGTATTACTTTATTTATCGGTCCAAGAAATAATAAACAGGATAACTAAAACATTTCTCGATAGAATATAAATCGTAAAGAAATACTTATCAGATATTTACTATGAAAATTCCTTCTAGCGTTGTACGGCCTCGTAAGTACTCTTACTTAGTAGAATTTAGAAAAGATTTTTTTAAACAATTGACAATTTCAGACTTTTTTATAAAAACTTTATTTTAGGTTTACTCTAGAAACAGATAAGTATATGAAAATATGGCGAAGTCTTTACAAAATTGATAAACTAATATAAGTTTGCGATTATTATATAATTAATTTTTTTTTTCAACATACGACTGTTTACAAACATTTGGTTATGTTTGTGAACAGTAGTAGTTTCGTAGACAACCTATGCTGACTTTGCTGACTTAGGGCCGATTTCAACATTGGTTTTTTAAACGCGATTAAGTCACTAAACGGGTTTAAGGCCATCACTGTCATAATGAAAGAGAAAAATTTGTTACAATTTATGTACACAAGACACCCCTTCAGGTTATACAGTCAAATTGCGAAAACAGCTTTTATTACGTAGGGCATAAAGGCGGTCTCAAGGTCAACATGTATAGTCTGAGGTGCCGTCGTGTATACTTAATAAAGAATACCTCGAAAAATCTAGTATAAATTTTATCAATAAACTGGTAAAATCGATTTGAAATAAAAAGAGATCAAACTCGACGTTTGACTATGCTAAACGAGATCTTAATCCAGTTTTTAAATCAATGGTGAAATCGGCCCTTCGTCTTGTGGTGATGAGATAAAGCTCCAAATGCTCAATTATACAAAGCAACCTCCAATAAATTTCGACCCTACAAACGTGTGGTAGACGAACAAATTAATTGTAACTTCCACGATTGTGTGCGGAACGTGGCAACAAAACTTCACAGAGAAACGACCCTCATGTTAAACCAACTCTTAAACATCGTCAATGTAAGTTCCGATCGGGTTACGAGCCCTAACGTGTTAAACGAGGTCAACCCGATGTTTTTAAAGCAATTTCGCGATCAAAGTATTCACCTTTCTATAAGACCGGCAAACATGGGCACAATCGATTTAATGAAAGGGGAATCGAAAGGGCCAGTACGTTTGCGTTCCTAAATTTACGATCACCTCTAACGTTTAATTGGATATTCGTGCCGCAATAAAAACGACTTGATGACTTGAAGATTAAAATGGGAACAGTTTAAAATGAAAGTGAATACCAAATGGACGGGCGTCACGTCTACAAACGACGCTTTTACTTAAAGACATCCTGAAGTACGGACACTGATCAAATACATTTGAATAAAATGGGATTGTGTTGCGTACCGTTTGATTTTTATGTCTTTCGGTACGGCTATTACCTAGAGTCGTAACGTATTTCAATTTAAAATTCGGTTTAAATAAGAACGTTCCTTTTAAGTAGCAGGAACGCAATAAGTGATGTGGCTTCGTGTTTCAATGGAACCTATATTCTACTGTTTCATTGATATTATAAAAACATTATCTTATAATGGCAATTCAGATATAAGACTTATAACAGAAAATCTTTTCTAAAAATCCTAAAAAGACAATACGTCCACAATACTTCAGAAATATTAAAGCAGAATAAGTGCTTTTAAACCAAATGTTTGAGCTTAAAGCGTTATTTAAATATTAACTTCTTTTTGCTAAGAGCGACTTTAAATGCGATTAACTTAACTGCATACATCTGTTCAACGAAAATACAGAAGTAGTCGGGAAGCGTTTTCCTAGGTGGTTGTCTGATAAATGTTGTACATGTTGAACGGAGCCTCGTCAGGCAACACCATAGGGCCAACGTAGACTAGTTACCGCATAAGTTCAGCACTTCGTACAAACTTCCAGTTTAATGTATTAAATGGAGAACGTGATCCAACTAAATTACTACACTATAGCCCCTGGGTTGGATTTAGAATAGATTTTTTACATATTTATTTTACAATTAATGTGAATGTTATTTCAAATGAATAAAAATATAATAATAAGTTAAGGAGAGATTAGGGTTTCTATTTCAAATTACATCGTTCAAGAATGTGTCACCATTAAATGCCAATTAACTTTATTAGAAACTGTAAAAATCTGGTGCGCAATTTTCACCCCTCAGCTATTTTTTTTAAATAATATAATAAAATGTTTGTAAGGATAAAATATACTATTTTGAATCCTATCCTATTTGGCTTTGTGTAGATTTCAGTAAAACTCGTTAAGATATGCATTTCAGGTGAAACAGCAAAAGTAGGGAAGCTCAAGCCGGATCAAGGGATCTTCCTCAGGAGTGAACATTCATACAATGGGACGGATACTAAAATAAACGTTTCCCCCGCTGCTCCCGTAAATCTTCCTAACCAACGAATAGGGAAAGAAAATGGTACAATCTTTAACTTTCTGACAGTTTAATAAGATAATAAAAATATAACCGTGGAAAAGAGAAGAAAGTTGCCACCAAATGGATTTCTTTGACTTTTCCCACGATTTACTCGAGTCGAGCCAGCTTAGGCGTGGATATTGGTGTAAATAAATTTTATTTGATTTGTTTCATTGTACGTACCTATATCATTTCGTATTTATGCTATATCGAGATTCGTGCTCGATTTGCGTTGGCCTTCTCGTTGCGTCAGCGTCACTTGATTTTATTGTTAAGGTAGGAGTTACTTGTTTGACCTTTAATCTAGAATTTATCTTAAATTTTAGCTAAATGATTGTTATAGGTAGGTCTCCCTCGGCATAGCTTCTCTATGAATATATTTTTTAAGTAGTACGTCTGCTGCTGTCAAGTGAACATCGCATACAGGGTGTAAGAGGGGTATTTCCGAAGAAAAAGGCAGGTGGTAGTGTTGCTCAAATTGAACAACTTTCTCAAAGAAATATAGGTCGACAAACGATTTTTTTTTCACCTTTCCATAGTAAGTCGGTCAGCTGACCAAAACATTTTGCATGGGAGTATATTTTTTTTTTCGTTTTTCGACCTATACTTAGAGAAAGTTGTTCAGTCTTAGTAACTCTGCCTTTTTCCCCTTACTTACACCCTGTATATCATCATCATCATCATCAGCACAAGCCTTCTTTTCCTTATGCATGGATAATATATAATATAACCCATCACACGGGCACAAAGCGTATTGGTTGGTACAATTTTGGTCTACATATGATATTATCCCTCCCGACCCGTCCACCCACTGGACTTTTCCACTGGTGGGTGGACGGGTAATTCACGATTACCCCTCTACCCACTACGCTAGTGTGAACCGAATTAAGTACGTCTAGTAATCGACTAATTTATAAATTCGATCTATTATTATTATTATTATATATTGGGTACAAGTACTTAGTTTAAGACGTGCGTCTTCGCTCATAGTTGACTGCAAATCCAAAATCGTTGATCAGTCAGCTGCTCTAATTTATCGTTGGGTTAAAAATACCTACACGATATTCAGCCCAAAATGTAAAATATAAATCTTGTTGCAAAAATCTTCATTTTTCACAAACATCCAAACGCATTTTAAAACTTTGCAGTGCGCGTCGAAATGGAAATTTCTATTTTTGACGCCAGTTCTTATTCTGTTTTCTGCTTCGTTTTTTTGAATTATTTACAAGTTACCGACCAGCACACCGCCCGGTGTGGCACTATGGCTGCAGTAATAAAATGTTAATGCGTGTTATGATTGGCACTACCCGACTGAGGCATCCATAGTGATCCGCAGTTGTAGTGTATTTTTTAAAAAGCAAATAGTAAACTTGGTTAGCAAAAATAGCAGTCGACACATGGATTTTAGTATATAAACACGTTCAAATGAATATATTCGGTTGATACCTAGTATTTATTTGAACGTGTTTAAAATTTGATGATGAACGACAGCGCAGTGATCTACCGGACTAGACATCTTGTACCAAGTAGGACTGGAGCCGGACCGGAGCTGGGTCATAGCTGAACTTGGGACTCGATTGGTTTCTGTTGATGAAATTGGAGAAGGACCGTTGGAGGCCGCGGAGGTGGTGGGTGGCATAGTCCCTAGTGATTTTGGCATAAATGAAAAGCTTGAATAAACTTGTATGGATATTTTTTATGTATGGATATTTTTTATTCAGGTAAATCTGTTGGTAGTAAAAAATGCCACTGTTGACTCGCTATATAAAACAATTTTTTTGGTCAAAATACATACGGTGCTCCGCAGGCAAAATAAGTAGCTAAAGCACTTGTGTTATGAAAATCAGAGATAATTAATACTACAAATACTCAGTTGGGGATCGAACCTAGTACCTCAGCCGGGAATCGAAACCAGTACCTACCTACCTTTTTAATAATATCTTAATTTACGTATTTTATGGTAAGTGTTTAATTTTGTTAGTATAGGTAGAGTTGTCATACTGTTAGTCAGTTGGCGCGCGGGCTGCGCTCGGCGCCGGCGGTACGTAACTCGGTTTAATCCGATTCTTTATTCATGACTCCCACACAGCACCAAAATTACACTTTTCGTATTATTTGATCTACTTAGCTTCCTGCAAAGCTAAGTTATTGCAGGAATAAATCGGGGTTTCTAGATGCTGTTGCTAAGATATATTTCGGATAATAATAAAATTCAGATGATATTTGAATCTAATAATTTTTAAGTAAATAATGAAATTCTTTTTTACTTCATTGCAAATAAATCTTTAACTTTATTTCAATCTATGGTTCTACACTACATAATTGTGTAAAAACATACATTGTTATTACACAAAAAGGTAAAATACACAAACCAGCAGACCACCAGACGTACGAATCAGCGCCACCATTTTTGGTGGATATTCCAAAGATAGCACTAAGCGTTTTGCTTCAAATTTTGGGGTTATTCCCAAAGCTCCACAGCTCTATTGTTCTTCATTTCCCACCGGGTCCATGAAATTTTAAAATACATTTAAAAATGTTCATACATGAATTCCCAACGGGTCCACGAGATTTATCCGAAGTACAATCCGCAAAAACGATACAAGAGAGTTAGTGCTATTTTTATAGTTCATCTGTGGCATAGCAGATGTCGCTTTGCTGTGCAACACCATAAAAAAAGGTAAGTGACTATTAATTAGTGCTTATTTACGTTAGCGCAAGCAAAATTCCCCGCGTTTTAGGCGGCGGAGCTGGCAGCATGGTCATAGGCCCCTCCCTCACGTCTCCACCCGCGCACATTTAGGTCCTCAACTAGTTGCGTTTTAGAAACGAACTACAGCGAGCGAGCGAGATAGACTGTATGCAGGGATGACGCGTGCGACAGCAATTTCTTATCAGTTGACCTTGCTCCTTTGTAGTGAACATAAAAACCGGTGCAAAGTGAAGTGCATGGATTTACAAAAAATGAGTGCAAATCAAGATGGTGCGGGGCCTAGCGTACCCACAGAGTTCATTTTTGTTGAAGGGCCTAGTAAGTAGTTTTTATTTTGTTTTAGTTGATATACTATGTATTTATTCACTTGTATGAAAATCAACAGCTTTATACATGTTACAATTTAAACATATCAACCCGTTTTCTCTTGTTTAAACTAGTTTTACTGACTGCTTCTGTTATAACTTAAATTCCCTAGTTATAACTATGATTTCCTACTTATTTGAAATTTACATAAAACAGATCTTTAATTTAAACTAGTACCTATTTGAAAACTTGTTGGGTATTGAATATATGGATATTGTAAAATAGTTCATGGTTAATGTGAAAAATCTTTAATTAAATAGTATATCAAAATTTACGTATCTAGGTACAAAATCACACATTACGATTATGTAAAGCCAATGTTAATGATGGTTGCGTATACACCATTTCGGCTGGACCAAAAGGCTGGATAAAAGCCTAGTTTTTGTTTCAGATAATAAACAAGAACTCATAAGAAACAATCGACATCATTTCCTTCACCATAGCTCGAAAGATGGTACACAAATGTGGAACTGCAAGTACTCTAAAACTTGTGGCGCCAAGCTGAAAATAATAGGACGAAGGATTTTACGTGAAGATCGTCACACTTGTTCACCTAAAAACCTCGCTTTATCTACAATGTTAAAGAAAGATTGTCACAGGAAGATTACTACCAGTCATATACCCATTACCAAGATCTATAAACAGGCAGTCAAACGATATGTAGACGCGGGATATAACCTGATAGATAACATTCCCACTTTTGATAGCATTAAAAGCTCGTTATACAGACAGAGAAATAAAAGTCTCGATGTTACAAAGACCATGTTTAAACTAAAAGAAGATGTGGAAATACCTGCACAGTACAGAGACTTCTTGTTATTTGATTACAATGAAGAGGACCGCATCCTTATTTTCTCGTCAACAGCTGGTAGAAAAGTAATCGAAGAGAGTGAGGTCTTCTTCTTTGACGGCACATTTTACAGTTGTTCTTCCCCATTCTACCAACTATACTCAATGCACGCTGATGTCGGTAGCAACGACAGAGAAACAAATATAATGCCTGTTCTATTTGCGCTTTTGCCAAATAAACTGGAGAGGACTTACGAGATATTACTGAATACAATTAAGCAAAATCTACAAGGTTGGAGACCACGCAAGGTTATTGTGGATTTTGAATTAGCAGTTATAAATGCCGTTCAAACATGCTTACCGGATACTGAGATTAAAGGCTGCAACTTCCATTTCAGACAAGCGTTAACGAGAAAAGCGAGAAACCTTAATATTTCTACAAAAGAGGAAAAAGACCACGTGAGCAAATGTGCTGCTTTGGCCCATTTACCATTGAATGATGTTGATGACGGGTGGTTGGCCATTATGGAAATAGCGCCAGAAAATGAAAAAATTAGACTTTTTAATGACTATTTTGTTGATTTTTGGCTTAACAACCCTTCGATACCAATTAGAATTTGGAACTGTGAAGGCGAACGACACCGTACCACAAATTTAGTAGAGGCATGGCACAAAACATTGAACAGCCAATTAAAAAGAAAGCCACGACTACTTGAATTATTGCACACGCTCCGGGAACAAGCAGAGTATTATGAAAAATATCATTTATTTAAAAAAAACCGAACCAGATATTCAATTAATAAAGATTTGAAGCTAAAGAGCATACGTGACAAATACAAACAAAATTCAATAAGTACCATCGATGCTCTTAACAAATTTAGTGGCCTTGACAAAGTTCCGTAATTTATTTACCTAGTTTTATTTAAATGATACCAATGAATATTCCATGATTTTGTGATTATTTAAAAATTATGATTTTTTAAAGCCAATTTTAGTGTAAGATGAGATTATTTACAATGATTATACCAAAACTGTGATTGTTTAATGTTTAAGCCAATTTTAGTGTAATATGTGATTATTTACAATGATTATACCAAAACTGTGATTTTTTAATGCTTTACGGCCATTTGCACTAAAGTTAATAATCGCCTAAGTCTTTTCCTAACTACAACTCGACCAAATTAAAACGGTGTCATGAACTTAGCTGTCATGCGCCTAATTATTTTGGTCAAGTTGTGCTTAAGAAAAGACTTAGGCGATTCTTAAGTTTAGTACAAACGGCCGTAAGTCTATTTTAGTGTAAGATGAGATTATTTACAATGATTTTACCAAAACTGTGATTGTTTAATGCTTAAGCCAATTTTAGTGTAAGATGAGATTATTTACAATGATTATACCAAAGCTGTGATTTAAAATGCTTTACGGCCATTTGCACAAAAGTTAATAATCGCCAAGTCTTTTCCTGACTACAACTCGACCAAATTAAAACGGTGTCATGAACTTAGCTATCACGCGCCTAATTATTTTGGTCAAGTTGTGCTTAAGAAAAAACTTAGGTGATTCTTATGTTTAGTGCAAACGGCCGTTAGTCTATTTTAGTGTAAGATGAGATAAAGTCCGATTACTAATCTCCCAGCAAAAATGTAAACAACGAAATGTCACTGTCAAACTGACCTTGATAGTTAATTTTAAAGTAGGATAATAACTAGTTGTTGTTTCTTTATTATAAACATAACCATTTTTTATATTAAAAATTGACTCAATAACTTAAAACTCATAACAATTATTAACAAAAATCATAAACTTAGCATCTTCGCCTGTCTCCCCAATACCAAAAGACGAATGTTACCACTAAAACTGTTACAATGTTACTACTACTTTATATTAAATACTAATATAAATTAAATTAACACCTTTGTTTTTTCATTTTTGCTGGGAGATTAGTAATCGGACTTTAGATGATTTGCAATGATTATACTAAAACTGTGATTTTTAATCTGTTTTTTTTTTAAGTCTAGTCCAAAGACAGACTGACACAATAAAGACTCCTTGTTCATCTAGTCACTTTCTTTTATTTCATAATAAATAATATTAATTTTTATTATTATACCTAGCTTTTATTGTTGACTGTACCAAATATTCTCATGGACCCGCTGGGAAAGAAAATGCTTTATTATTTTTAATGTCATGGACCTATTGGGAATCAAAGTATGAACTTACATTTTTTGAAAACAATAGAGCTGTGGAGCTTTGGGAATAACCCAAATTTTGTCATCCGTACGAGGGAGATTATATTTATATTCATATTTCTTTATTGCATCTTGTTGTGTACAATGGTGTTACATACAATTTTTAGGCACAAACAAGAACCCTGTAGGAGCACGGCAAAATACTTATAATACATAGAACGTACTTAATAAATTTATATTATTATTACACTCAATTATATCATAACAAGTTCTGACATTTATTATTATTATATGCCGCCAGTCAGTGGGTTATACGATCAGTCTCCCGCCAGTCTAACCAGACTGATGAATGGACTGTCGGCAGACTGGTGGCAGACTGATTGTGTGATCTCCCTCTACCGCTAGAGAGGGGAACTCCTTGCCTGAGTCCGTGTTTCCCGATAGGTACAATCTGGGAGCCTTCAAGTCACGAGTGACGAGTCACGAGTCTAGGCATTCAACGTAGATCGCATCATTGCTTACCACCAGGCGTTATAGCGGGCAAGCGCTTGCCTATCTATCATAAAAAAAACAAGTTTGTCTTGAATACTAAAACAAGTGTATAAAACGTATATGTGAGCAAAGCACATATTACTTATTCTTAGCAGATTTGCTTTAAAAAAGGCATAAAAAGGGCTAAAATAGAGAATAGAGAAAATAGTGAACAGACAGCCAAAGCCTTTGTAGTCGATGTTGAGTAAAAAATAATGTTAGCGACACACAACTGGCCACTGGACATGGACTGGATTGGTTTATTTTTCATGACCCCCGAGTTCCCGTACATACATGACGAGGCATAGTGGTTCTCTCGAGCCTCAGCTTGAGGTAAACGACCACAAGATATAACTGTTTGTAAGCGAGTCCTCAATTTCCCTTTTTGCTGAATACACTGCAACTTTGAAATTATTACCTTTACGTGTTGTCAAAAAGCTGTATTCATATATGTAGTGAACATTTTAATGAAGTTTTTAATATTAATGATCGATGATATGATTGACACCGGTGCGAGTGCGTCCTGCGTGATGGCTCAGCATAATCCGTTCCCTTATTCATGAGCTGGAACTGCCCGTTGGGAATTGAAATTTTGATATTGTTCAAATAGCTTTCAGGCCAAGTATGTATTTTTGCATGAAATTGAACTATGGAATAGTTCAATTTAAACCTTATACGAGTGTGATATTATGGCACACCTGAAATTATAGACTAGATAATTATGATAATATACTAGCGACGACGTTGTCCTGTCTTAACTAAAGCATCTTAAGCGTTTTAAACGATATTCGTTTTTTTATATCCTTTTGACGATAGTTGCAGCACGCATTCTGTCAATGTTATGTCAAACGCCATAAGGTTACATTAAACAAGTTTAAATTGTTAAAACAAAAAACATTACTCCCTTAGACGATTGTCTTGATGGACGGATGGATGGATGGAAAAGTTAAAGGCTACCTCAAGTTTTTTAAATTGTTGTGCTTATTTGTAAATAAATTAATGTAGATAAACTGCAGCAGATTTTAAATTCGGTGGTTGATGATGTATTTGACGTTTGTAGATTTGAACCTGTTGTACGGGCTCCATTTAAGTTCTGACTGATCTTTAAAAAACCTGAAGATGGTGCTATAGGCTCTTTTAAATATTAATAGGTAAAGTAAATACCTATAAACAAAAGAGTTAAGGGCCCTATATACCTCAAAGTGCCGCCCTCATCTTAATTAAATTTATTGCTCGTTAAGAACATAATGTATCGAAAATTCACATGTACAGATTGAAGTTAAGCTTCTCAGTAAAATATAGGTCGTTGTAGTAGTAGTAGGCAATAGTGCCTAAAGTGGCAAAGTTTTGCTCTTTTGCCAACTACTACTACAACGAACTATATTTTAATAAGGTTATTGTTTGTAAGTAAACTATAGAACCTTAGATTTAATCTGTACATGTGAAGTTTCGATACATTATGTACTTAGCGAGCAATAAATTTAATAAAAATGAGAGCGCCACTTGAGAGCTATAGGAGCCTTAAGAGAAATCCCAATTGTAAACGTAAATTAGTAAATACTTATAAATTATGTGCTAGCAAACCCTGCTAATTCACTCTTAACAAAAGGGTAACGCGACCAAAATCTGCGGTCAGCCGCACGGGTGTTGAATCGAAACAGATATCGCGATAACTGTCATCCTATCGCATCAAAATCACAAAAGGACCCGCGCTGATTCGATTTGTCTACACGAAGGTACAGTATGGGTCCAACCACAGCCGGATTTACTTCAATTCAGGGGATGTGGTGCCCCGATGTGGGGTGGGTGGGCAACGTGAAAATTTAATGACAGAGATCCCCGTTACTCTGTGTCAATGTTCACTGCCGAACACATTCTGTAGTTTGTTTACTCGTTGCCGATGGTGGGAATTACAATTCGTGGGTTCGTAACTTAAGTTTATTGAGGATTGGAAGGAATAAGAAAATGTGAATAGGGCTCTTAACGTTATTTTGTGATAATTGGTAGAAATGGTCCTACACAACTAATAGTAATAAATATCGCCACGCCAGTAGCAGTTAATATATTTTTTCCTAGGCAATTAAAGAATAACAACGTTAGTCAGCAATCAAAGTCGTACAAAATAAATTGAGGGGCAACCCTGCTACCCAGTCTTGGGTAATTCGTAAATGATTGTTCGCCCACCATTAATTAATTTCTTACCGGCAACAGTACCTAATTGATGTAACTGATCTTCAATCAACCGATTTGTATCCTTCGCTGCCAGCCTATCTATTAATTCTATTAACATTGTAATCGACTCGATAGGAACTTATTGAGTAACTAGTAATTTTGTTTTTTATTCTGTTTAAGTAAATTGAAAAAAAAGTGAAGATGTAAGTTGTTTTTAATGCCAGTAAAGATTTTACCTCAGAGTTTTTTTCCACTCATTGCTGAAATTATCACTTCGTTTTATTGACTTTTAAAAGATATCTTTAATTACTAGTCATAGATTCCAACTAATTTGATTTATTTGGCTTACTTATTATAATTCAATAGGTAAAAGCGAGCATTTTGTTTTGGCATAGTATATTTTCTTAAAGTCTGTTCAATTTTCTATTTCGTGATCATCCAAGTTCCATGATTAAATGGATGTCCAATAAAAGAAGTGTTCAAAGTAAGATTGATTGATTCCACAATAAGAAGCAGGAGTAAAGTGGCCCGTTTTGTGTCCGAGGCGAGCATCAGGTGCTCGGGCATAAATCTCTTCATTCCGACTATAAGGTAAGAGCCCCACTTAATTAATTATTATGTGTAATTATTTTCGCGTAACAACCAATACCATTAAGTTAAGTACATTCAATAATTTACACGTTTGTTGTAGATCAGTCTATAAAAAATCATGAAGAGTAATTTTAATGACAAACTTAAGAGGAAACACCACGGTCGAGAGAATTGAAAAATTCCTATAGAAAGTTGATAAAATCAACGTTTCTTTTTTTGCGTTCAATTGAAATACTTTTTACATAAAAAAATAAAGAAAGGATTTGGATGTGTTCCTATGCTTTGCTTTTGTATAAATAATCTCGTCTGGTTGCTGGATGTCTAAACAATGGCATTTTTTTAGGTTTTTGGAGATTAATATCTCTTTTAATAATTATTTTATGAAAAAAAAAGAAAACATAGGAACACAGCCAATTCATTCCTTTAAATTTTAATGAAGTTTTTTTTAATCGTTCTAGTTTTGGAGGAGAAAATAGGGGACTACCAAACGTTAATTTTGTCAACTTTCTATAGGAATATTTCAATTCCCTTGATCGTGGTGTTTCCTCTTAAATATAAGTTTGACAGCGAGGCAATTGGTGTGATACACACATTAATTTGCAAATAATTATTTTTGTATTTTTCAATTACATAGTGAATCATGTGTAAATATATATTGCACTTTTGATGATTCAATTTATTGTTAAAGGGAACTACGTTAAAATCAAATACTGTATAACAAAATAATTATGAATCTTTATTTAAATTAATACTAACCAATCAGTTTTTCAATGTAGATTCATGATGCTTGTATTGAAAAATATTCTTAATCGTCCTGAAAAATACAAACAAAACATTAACCTAACCTACCGAGTGCATTAAAAGTTTATCTTTGTAGCTAGTTTGTCCTATCGGGCTTATGACAAACTAGTTTGGTCTAGGCAATACCAGTTACTAATAGTTTGTCTATTTATTGAATACTAGCGACCGCCCATGACTTCGTATGCATAGACAGTTATTTTTCTATCCCTCGAGGACAGTATTTTTTTTCCGGATGAAAGGTACCCTTATATTCTTTTCTGTACTCCTGCCTGACAACGTGTATGCAAAATTACATTATGATCGGTTGAGTAAGTAGTTAAAACGTGAAAGCGTAACAAACAAACTAACACACTTTTATAATAACGCTGATTTGGCACAACAATGACGTAATTACACTTTTTTTAAAAACATGTTAAGTATGTAAAAATGTGCCGTAAGATTGTTTACTTCTGGATAAACATTGTGAATGTCATTGTAGATTTCAGCAAAATGACGCGATTCTTGTCGTTAATGATTAGCTAGTTACGCGGGGCGCCCCGCTGAGTAGTTGTGCTTGCGACAAGAACTTTAAAATCATATTCATTTGGGAGCTACAATGACGTAAATGATGTATATGACATTTAATTTCAACAAAATCGTCAAACTGTGCATCTTGTGTCGTTGTTACAAAATTTAGTATCTATCTTCTTGGTGTGATAATGACGAAAAAAATATCTCAAAGTGGACAGTTCGAGTTGTTTTTCCTGTCCAGATTAAATATTTGTTATTTCTTAGGTATTTATGTTACAAAATATTAATAAATAAATGTTTATTTTGATTATAATAAAGTGTTTAGTTTACAAAATATCAAGAAAATTGGAAATTCAATAGAAACTAGACTTATTAACCTAATTTAAAACAAAAATGATAGTAATAAGTCTTTTCAAATTCCCATTCCTTTCAACGGAAACTTCGAATGCTTCTCCTGTAAAATTTGTAAAAAAATGTGTAATTACGTCATTGTTGTACCAAATGAGCGAATAAGTCAGGATTAGAGGAGCTCGATGGTGCTAATTGCATGCGATTGTGGCGGTAAGGCAACCATCGCTAGGGTCGCTTTTCAGATGTGTGACGCAAAATTTATTATCTCGAACTCCTCCGTGCTTCAGAAGGCACATTATGCGTTGGTTCCGGCTGCATTTGCAGTCGTGGGGACTGCAAATTGGGCTTTGAATTGGGCCTGCTTGGTGGTTATAACCAATCCTCATTAATCCTGAAGTTTTAAATTGCTGATGATGATGACAAAGAAAAGGGAAAACTGAAAGTTAAGGACTTTAGAATGTAATATAAGTACCAATATTAGGACGTACCTGACCATAGAAAGCACCGTTGAATAAAATATTGTCTTTGAGCATTAAGAAGAAAAGGAATGGATGATCGGCCTTAAATGTTTGCTTCTGTGGAACGAACGGTGTACCTCCAATGCCGAAGAACCCTGTAACAGTATTATGTGTTACAAAAACTAAAGAAATCGAGCAAGTGTGATTTGATTAGCTTCTAAAGGATTCCGTCTACATTTCACTAAAGTTTACTCTGCATATTAAAAGTGGTGGCGCCACTTCTACAATTCAATATAAAAAGTAAAGTAGCCTCGGTTTTTATGTCTCTGTGCGTTTGACCTCAATTGCACCTGATGGGAAATGACAAGGAAAACGAAGATGGAGCACGCGCAGTCAGTAAATGCCTATTTACTCTGCTTCAAAGACGTCAAAGTTGTATTGTTCAGGGAAAACAGACGCAGGGAGGCTATTCCACATCTTAGCTGTTCGAATTAAAAAGTGGAACCGAAGCGTTACGTGCGGGTCCGTGGAATATCGACAACATAAGGATGAAAGGCCGCCCTGTATCTGGAAGTCCGAAGATGAAATGGGGAAGGAAGTATAATAAGGTTGTGTAACTCCTGAGCACACTCCCCAAAATGTAACATAAAGAAGACCAATGAGCAGGCAACTCTTCGTCGGTGCTCCAAACTTTAAAACCTTCGGTGGACCAGATGATCAATATGATCATCACCAATCAGCCTGTTTGCTCGACGCAGGAGGGCAGCCAACTAGTGTTTGGCAGATCCATGCCAAAGGTGAGAGCAGTAAATCAATGATAGTCAGTCATTCATACCATTTGATGCGGCTGCTTCAGCACCTTCTTCGTTAACTTCAATGAAAACTTTTTGAATAGCATCGCTAATAAAGATTTCACCAGATTTGATAAGTTTTTCTATTCCAGAATTAGCAGGATTAAAAATATTAGTGATGCCAATCTGAAAAAGGAGTAGGTATTCTTTTTATAACAAGAACTTAACACTAGATGAAGTCAATGCTTAATTTCATTTATTTTTACACATAATATATTATGTACACCACTAACTTTTTTTTACTTTTCATCTTTTTTGCTCGTAAAAATACTTATTAAAATTGTTGTATTAATTTTTTTTTTTTCGAAAAATAACTATAAATTCACTAATTAAAATAAAGCTCTCTTCAAATAGTAGTTTTTGAAAGAGTTGGATAATGTGTCAATTTTATCAATGTCCAAAGTACACGTACTACCATGTCATATTGTTAATGGGGAAGATGTAAATGAAAATGTATTCCCTTTTTTTGACAGAAACTTTAAGCAATTATAAGAATAACTGTAAAAAAATGTGTTGATAACACGAAAATTGAATTTTTTATAAGCAAATCAATTTGGGAGCGCGCGAAAACTGAATGTGCCTTTCGAGTAATGGCTGTGACGTCACATCGCCGGTTGTGCTTCGGGTGGCAGGCAGCGGGCGTGTGGTAGCTTAGCGACAGTATGTGATTGAAGGTTCTCTGTAAACTTACTTTCGTTTATTTCGATACATTTGTTTTGTTATTTTATTTAAGACTATAGTAAATCTTTGTGGTAAGTATACCAACCAACTAACATTGTATTAGTAGTACATACCGGTGTACTAGTCACGTAAAAATACATGTAAGTATTTTTCATACGACCTCTGTATTTTTCAATAAAATACAGAAAGTTTACAAGAGTTCTTTAGATGTATCTTTCGTAAGATATCTCCGAAGATTATCGTCGCATCTCAATGAAACTTATATGAGACCAAATTGAAAGTATATCCAATCGAACAAAAAAACAATTATTAAAATCGGCACACCAACGCCAGAGTAATCGGTGTACATACAAAAAACAAAATAAAAAAGGGGTCGAATTGAGTACCTCCCTCCTTTTGAAGTCGGTAAAAATCGTAGACGTCGGGGGACCGCTAAGTATGGATTTACATCTAAGCTCGTCACATGTCTGGACTGATAGGTAAACTGTTAGGTATCTGTATGGGGGGTTTTTTTATTAAGAGTTAGCTTTCTGTGTCGGGGTTTATTAAATTTTTAATTTAAGTTTTATTTGAAGCTTTTAAAACTTAATTTTTGGCGGCCAGTGCCGCCATTTTGGTTTTTTTATTGCACCTAAATTTTCCCAGGGTGTACATTATTTTAGTCAAAGTACCATCTCTGTATCTTTTATCGTTTCGGCAGGCAGTTGACCATCTCCATAATGGCTAAATGGATTTCCATCAAACGTGGCACCATCAAACCACCTCGATTAGATTAGCTTTCAATAAAAAAATGTATTGAAAAAAGACAAGTAAGGATAAACAGACTTTATATGATTGTCTTTTTCAGACGAACCGTTCTTTTCGAAAGTTACACGTATCTTACACGAAAGATTCGCTATTTTCAACGCTCAATTTAGTACATTGAGGTACTATACATTAGCTGTATGGTATTCCAATCCATAATTCCAAAAAAAATATATATAAATCTAAAAATTAGGTTCAGCAACAGCACGAGTTCGTTAGCGCGCGAACATCCCATCATAACCGGCGAAGTGACGTCACGCGTTGAGCGGTCGAGTTCGAGCTGATTTTAAAAACATTCAACTTTAAAAATTAATAAAAAATTCAATTTTTGAGATATCGAAAAAATTCTTTCACTAATATTTTTTAGATTTAATGTTTGATTTTTCTACATTATAAAAAAATACACTGATTTCTCCATTATAGGTAATACAAACCTTTTTGAGAACATCCTTGAGATCTATTGAAGTTTCTATCTTGAACTTGGGCAGATACAATTCTACTTCAGTCTTTCTTAAGTTGTAGGTAGTATCCAAAAATACACTTTTATCCTCTAGTTTTTCTTTCAACGCAGCTATCCCATCAACTTGGTTTGGAAGTACTACTAGGAAATTTGAGAATTCATCTTGGTAGGGAATTTGCAAAAACTGAAAATGAGACAGTATCGAACAATAAATAATTTTTCATTGATTAATAAGATGAAGCGACAGAGGCAGAAGTACCTGCTTTAGATAAAAGCAGCCAAGTGCGTCTCGGGCCACGCGCATTAGGGTTCCGTAGTTACCTTGTATGACTATAAACTAATTTTTACGCCGTTTTCCACAAATAACGACTCAATGAATTTCATTGAGTAAATTGATAAAAAATGAATACCTTAGCATCTAACTCTTTGCTTTCTGCAAAAAGGTAGTCACCATCACTAAACATAGTAGGAATTTTAATTGTCTTGTCCTTAGTGACATGAAAATCACGGTCTTCTGTCAATGCCGGGTCGAATTTAAAGTCGTAAAACCAGTTGCCCTGTAAAAATATGAAACTCAGTATACTTTGCTGCAGGAAAGATAGATGTCAGCACAGTCTCATTAAAATGTAATGTGATTGTTTTTGTTTGTAATAAATGTTCAAGTGTGGTTGAAAAGATATTAAAGTAAGAGAGAGTGGGAGATATGTTTTTTTAAAATCTGATTAAGAAAAAAAATATATTATCACCTTGAAATATATGGCGTTCACAAGAATTGCTCCTGTAGCAGAACTCAGACTTTGGGCGCTCACAAAGTCTTTGATTCGCTTATTAGTATGTTCTTCTACCTGTAAAGCAAATATATTTATTTTTACAAATCCATATCATAAAATCATAAGTGTAAGTTTAAAGAACTTGACACATCCAGAAATAGAGCCTCGCTTATTGTTATGAGCCAACTCGCTTATCCCCGGTTTCTGAGGTACTTTATCGGAGGGGTCCACAATATCTGGTATAAAGTAATAAATTTCACCGACCGATAAGTACCTCAGAAACCGGGGGCTAGTGAGCGATTCTAGTGAACAGACGCAAGTATTGCACAGCTGGCCACACTGCAGGCGACCGACGCGTCTAGGTCTTGCCTTTGGTAACCTTACGCAAGTTGCGTAGCGAATCTCTAAGCTTAGCAGGTACTTACCTTTACCAAGCAATAATTGCTTTTCTTATTATTCATTAATATTAGTTGAATATACAAAAAAGCAAACTACTGACTTAGATTTAAGCTTTCCGATTATTAATGTTCATTGTTTACTTCAAGAAACTGTCTTAACAAGAGAGCAAAGACATTGTTAATGGTAATCCCTTTGTTCCTTTAAACACTCACCCAAGTGTTAATTGTTGAAGCAGCCTCCTCTTTCTTTGTGAAGTCAACTTGTTTCACCTCTGAACGGAACACTTCCTTGGAAACTGTGTTAAATTCATCGTTAAGCTCAAAGCCTTCGGGTATGAAAATGCTGTTTGCTATCTTCAGGTCGATTCCTTTCGCAGCGTCTACTTCTTCGTGTGCAAAATTAAATACTTCTTTAATCTGAAAAAATAAGGTTTATTTTTGATTCAGTCATAGTCAGTACTTCTTTACACTTTATAAATTATTCAAGCCTGTGCAGAGTTCTATCTGTTTTTAATCAAGATTTGAAGGATGCTCAACGTATAGTTTCACATTAGTTTAGGTAAATTTGTTATCACTAGTGGTTGCATAAAAAGATTGAGTTACGTACTATAGTATCGTTCGGCATGCCGATGGCCTTGAAGATTTCATCATGGGAGCCTCCTGTTGATGCAAATCCGAGTTGCGCTAAAGGCGACATGACCGAAAAGCCGGACATGACATAACTTTTGCCCTGATTAGCTTTTGCCACTTCCTGAGATTATGAAATGTAAATTATATTAAATTCTAACCAAATACTTACAGTTATGTTAGTTCTTGCGGATGAGCGGATGGACTATTTATTTTTATTTATTGCTTTCATTTGAATTGTTGTTTTTCACACTATGATAGCATAGTGTGATTTAGTTTTTTTAAATAAAATAAACTTCAATCATTCAATTTAATTCACCTTCAATTAAAACATCAAGAATCAGGGTTAAAACAAAAAAACTTCTCACATTAATATCATCGACATATCAACAAATAAGATAAAAGTAGTTATTACTGGGTACTAAATATCTTCTGCGCGATATAGAGTAACAACAAGTTTTTAATTGACATGCAACGATATTTTTGTATTCACGATGCTATTAAACTCAAATGATTATGAAATAACAAAAATGAACAAACAGGAAAATTAATATTCTATAGAAATGGAACTTATTTTCAAAATAATAATATCTGTCAAGTAAGGTGTCCGTAATTATCCGCAACCCGTGAAGACCCTTTGTAAAGGTCCAAAGAAATCAATGAATACCATTTGACGACCTCCTTGGTCGAGTGGCTTTGTACACCGGTTTTCAAGGTGTTGCCATCTCTGAGGTCCCGGGTTCGATCCCCGGTTTGGTCAATTTAAAAAACGAACTTTTCTATATTGGCTCAGGTCTGGGTGTTTGTGATACCACCGTTGTCTCCGATTTCAATAACACAAGTGCTTTAGCTACTTACTTTGGAATCGGAGCAATGTATGTGATATTGTCAAATATTTATTTATTTGTTTATTTATACAACCGAAACTTTGAAAGTTTTTGACAGAGACTAAGAACGTTAAAATAATAATACAGATATTTCTAGCAGACAATAATTTAACAGCATTTCTATGCTGTTGTCATCTACTAGAAATAGCTGTGCCAGTAATTTATTATTTTTGATGTTACCACTTATTGTTTGTTAATTGTTTGTACTACATGTTGAATAGGTCGTTGTAAAATATTATGTATTATTATTAATTTATTTATTATCCGATATTGTATTTTTCTTTCTGATATTTTTGCTGGTCTAACTAGTTTGTTAGTCATGATTGTTAAATTAGTAGTATTTCAATAATTGTTAGGAATATCAAAGTTTATATGGTTTATTAAACGAAAATAGTGACTCTATTTTTGTAGTTGTACTTCATAGAGTTAGACTGTGATGAGAAAAGTACATTGAATTATTTTATCAAAAATATACTTTAAGAATAAGTAAACTTACCTTGCTTAGATCGAGCGTAAACTGATTATTTCCTTTAACCAGGATTTGTTCAATTTCGTATGGGTACGCCGAAGCGACGGCCACGGCGGTTAATACTGTAACAAATAAGTATAATCCAATAATATTTGCATTTATTTTTGGCACAATAGGTCCATTTAAAACAATACAGAAAACTAAAATTAGCACTCAAGAATAAGAATTAATATACAATACACGATTGAAGATAATAATTACAATAGATAGCGTTTTGACAAAGTTTTGACAATCTTTAAAAAAATATCAATTTCCGGTTGGATTGCTTGGTTTATTATCTTCTAAGTGAGTTGTGCTTGTAGTTGAGCAAAAGTACTATTATCTTCATTGATATATTATGAGTCTGTGTTGGAAGAGAGTCTTCTTCTTCTTTTTCAGCCTTAAGGCACCCAACTGCTGAGTGTAGAGCTCCTCATTTGCGCAACATCATCTCCTTCGGTCTTGTCCTTCTTTCGTCCAGTTATTTTGAGATACTTTGGTGATGTCGTCCTACCATCTGGTTTATTGGCGGCCGACGCATCTAGTACCGGGCGCTGGTCTCCACTCCAGCACCTTCCTGCTCTACAGGTCATCGGTTCTGCGACTTATGTAACCAGCCCATCGCCACCTCCTTTGTGCTTTGATGCCCCCACCCCATGTCAGTTAGTTTTATAAGTGTTAATAGTGGGATTACGAATATAGCCCGTATCACTATTACAGAACACAATAATGTTCTGTGGTGACTATAGTTTCCCAGTGTTACTCATCAACCAACTATCTGCTGAAGGTCTTGGAATGCCGCTGGATGCGGGCAGTGCAGGACCGATCGTCATAGATGTACTTAGTGGTAGGGAAGGCCTTTGCCCAACAGTAGGCGTCTTACGGCTGACATTAGGATGATATTCAAAGTTATGCTTAACTTTTGTGGGACAAGAATGTGATTACACTGTAGGTATAGTAACTAAATTAAGCTATCAACCTTCGTAGGTGAAACTCTCTATAGGTAATATCAATCACCTTTCACTGCCACCATAAAAATCAAGCTAACATATAATTATTTTTAAACGTTTTTAACATTATTTTACATCATTATTTCATGGATAAAACACAATAATTGTACTGCCACTTTTGAACAACATTAGTTTTCGCTCATCGAATTTATTTTGCGAAATAATTATTACCTACATTCAGTTAAAAATAACCAGCTTTGGTTTGTTTGACTTCTAAATGCTGACATAATGAGGTATTTGCGGAAGCATTGTCAAGCGAGTCATTATTTACATTCGATATTTTTTTTACATCAAATATTATTTTTAAATAGGTACCTACAGTACTTACCTATCACGTTCATTTAGGAAAACCCCAGTGTCCCCACAGGGGTTGGGAAAAGTTGTGAGTAGCACAATATTACTGATGTAACACCAGGCAAACTTAGGGACCCAATTTAACTAACGTATTTTAACAAAACATAAACGAAAAAGAAATATAAATTATTTGATTGTTTTTTATAAAAAAAACCTGTTTTTGAAACGGACTAAAAAGTATAAAATAATTTGTCCCGCAAAGATTTCTAACCCTATACAGAAGTTTTAAACCTAAAGTCGTATTTTTTCTAGTATATTATTTAGTATTATTATTTTCTGCTTTTTAGTCAACAAGCTAAAACTAAAATACACCATCTCTTATCGGAACACTAGTCAAGACGAATCAAACGAGTCCAAACTCGATGGGGTTGTGTGGTATTAGTATAATAGTTCCTGTGGCCCTTTTCCGGCTCCATCAGCTTCAGGTCAGCTTGTTTTGACGAGCCCACATTTGATGGGGTAACATGGTTTTATTACATAATTCCTTTGGCCTTCTTCCGGCTCCATCATCAGATCAGCTCAATGATTCCATAATATTGCATTGTCTTCCAGTTTTGACCTTTGTTTAAAGTTTCAAGTCTCTAGCTCATCGAGAAGCTATTATTAAATCGTTCGCTAAAATTGTAGACAAACAAAGAAACAAATAAACAAGAAAGCAACCTAATAAAAACCATAGTATAATGTTACTTTCAATTGGTTCTAATTCATAAGCGGTTTTCACGATTAGATTGCGATTATATTAGAATCGAACGATTCAGCTTTTATGTATATTATTGGACTTTCACATTCTAATAATAATAGGTGGCTATCTGTTGGAATTGTGTGAAAAATATATTAAAAGGTTATCCTTTTAAAGCACGTAAGACGGTTCTAATTGCTATAACAAGTACATAGTAACGTACTTTTAGAATGTCAGAATTTTTTCTTTTCATTATCGAACCTATAATAGGGTAATGAAGTACCAAATAGGTTCTACAACATTATCAAATCCTTTAAATTGCACGAGATGAAAAAGAACCGATAGATACCCACTCTCTATGCTTTTCTTTCTTGTCTAGATCGCCTTGGTAGAAGTAATGTTATAAAAAAAAAGACTTTTTAATTAGTTTGTTACCAAAAAATTATAATTCTAACTTCTTGTCATTCTGATTAATCCCATCGTCCGTCATAACACTTATCGATACCCATACTAAAGTGTGTTCACATGTCACCTAAATTAATAATAATTAAAAGTATACTTACAGTAGATTAAGATCTTCATTGTAGTGATCTCTTAACAGCCACACCACTACTGACCGGTTACAAGGCAAGATGTGTCTTAAATCATGTCGAAAGAAATAATTAAGCACGTCACAGACGATGACGACACTCTAGTATGTTATCTTGGGATAAAATTATCGTTATAAATTCTCTTTACAAACTAGTGCATTCGTCTGTCGAGGATGATATTCGTCGTCTAGTGCCACGCGGATCGCGACTTCGCGATTGAGAGAGTCTGTATTTATTGATACTTTGAAACTGGTGGGTGCTGTATTTATTAAACAAAAAACAACTAATTATAACAGTATTTGACGTCTGTCTGCCCCGCACTGTACAACGAATACATTACCAATAGAGCGACCGCGCGCGAACACCCGCGGCACGGATGGAATTTTATTTTCGTCGTACTGAACGCTCTGAATCAGCCCTAATGGTCCTTCGGCGTGTGTGAGGTGCTTTAATATTTTATCAACTATTGTCACAGGATATATAATAGTAGTACAAGTCTATTGTTTTGTTGGCATAGTGTTTACTTGGTAAATAATGCAAGTTATGTTCATCTCTATGATTTCCGCGCGGAGGCACTTAATATACACACTCACAAAGACATACACATACACATTATACAAGGTGTTACAAAAGTACCCCTAATGCCGAATATGGTAGATAGGGACCATCAAAATGAACAACTTTTACTATGGGACCAACTCTGAAATCGTGAAAAAAAAATCAGCTGTTTCGTACATTTTGATATTTTTATTTTTTTTTAATTAGATTTTAATTTTTGTATGAAACAGCTGATTTTTTTTTCGTGATTTCAGAGTTGGTCTCATAGTAAAAGTTGTTCAGTTTGATGGTCCCTATATACCATATTTGGCATTAGGGGTATTTTTGTAACACCTTGTATAATACATTTTAAGTAATAATTACGTAACTTATTTTTAATTGAGATTTTTAACTTGATCTCATTGCACGGGTGTTCTGCCTTTTCTCATGTTATTTTATATGTTCATGAGACAAAATGTAAATCCGTTATTGGCATTATGCAAAGTTTGTAAGATTGTAAGACTGTTAATATTTATGTGCTGTGGATTTTGTGATAATAATAAAATAAATAAATAACCAAGGAATATTCAAATACTAACGCGATTTTATAAAAGTTTAAATATATTTTTTATCTGATTTTTGCATCTCCCGTCGAGTTTGGAAAAGGTAGCTACAGTGGTCATAGGTCAGTAAATGCAATAATGTCCGTCTGCCCGTAATAAGAACATTACCTTAATAATTATTAAATTTAGATTTTTCGCATTCACAATGCTATTTTTATATTAAGATAAATAATATTAGATCCCAAGGGTGCGGATTCGAGTCCCGTCTGAGGTGCTACGGGTGAGTCGATTTTTTCTAGTATTTTTTCTAATATTATTTATCTTAATATAAAAATAGCATTGTGAATGCGAAAAATCTAAATTTAATAAATATATAGCTGTTTCATCTTTATCGATTGTCAAAACATCTGGAAAGATGCTTCTTTCGAATGTGGGGGTATTTCCTCACATTGATGAAATTGCGCTGGCTTGCAGCGAAGAAGTTAAAAAGTACTAGAAAATTTCGCCGCTCCCACTAGCGACTCGGTAGCATAATTGGTCAGTGCATTGGGCCGGAATCCCAAGGGTGCGGGTTCGAGTCCCGTCTGAGGTGCTACGGGTGAGTCGATTTTTTCTAGTATTTTTTCTAATATCATTTATCTTAATAACCTTAATAAATTAAAAATTCATCATCATATCATATTCCATCATACTGCTGGGTACAGGCCTCTCCAAAGGATCTTCACAACGAGAAGTTTTATATTTATTGTAGTATATGTATCGGATCTGTCTTATTTTCTAAATTTGCAAGGGAAAATAATTATGTAAACAGAAAATGTCATCCAGCTGAAGCTAGCAGATATGCGAACGTTAAAGATAGCAGTAGCAAGGGGTGAAATTATGGCGAAGGTAAGCCATTGAACAAAAATGTTATGATCAGCATAGTGGGTCGGTGGTGTGGGATTTCTAAAAGGTACCTAAGCCGATGGGAATCGGTTTGTATGAACCCTCGCCACTAGGTAGGAACATACTAACACTACTCAATCCCTCATATTTAGTTAATTAGAAAAATAAGTAACATATGGCGGCTCGGATCTTGCTCTATAATCTCTTCCTATTTTTTTTACTATTTTCATTATGATATACTTAGTTATCATATTGAGAATATCAATATCAATGAGGGGAATTACGAGCGAAAACAATAGCCTTAAAAAGTTATCAATAAATTTAAATAAACTCAAGATTTTCTACTGGTTTTAAATCTCCGAGAGTAATCAGCAAACATTAAAAATAATTAACTATTATCTTGAGACTTTATTTTAAGAAATTCAGTATAGTAAAAGATTGACGTTTGCGCTGCATCAATAACTATACTTACATCATCATCATCATCATCATGTCAGCCGACTCGAAGACTCGAACTTAAACCCGTATTTACAAACATTACTATGAGGTCTCACAGTGGCCACGGTCGCACAGCGTTCCAACTACCAATTACAAGTAACACGTAAAATAAACGAATCAATCATAGAGCTCTATTTCAACGCAGTGCGATCGCATAGGCAGGGGTCGTTTGAGTATTGTTCTTAAATACGGGTGTTAAATGTCCTGCCTACTGCCACATCACAAAGCTTTCAGACAATGCTCTTTAATAGCACAAAAACATGCTTTGTTCGAGCAAATGCTACTTATTAACACATTAACATGTGTGTACACACGACGGTAACTTAGACTATACATGTTGACCTTGAGACCGCCTTTACGCCCTACTTAATAAAAGCTGTTTTCGCAGTTTAACTGTATAACCTGACGTACTGTCGTGTATACATACAGCAGCATATTTCATAGCTCAATCAAGGAGCAGGACTAAATTGGCCCGTTTCGGGTCTGGTGCCCGGGCATAAATCTCTTTATTCCGACTATCAGGTAAGAGCCCTAAGCTCTTAATTAATTATATTTGTAATTATTTTCGTAGATCAACCAATACCATTACGTCCATTTAATAATTACGTACAATTAAAACGTATGGTTCGCCTGTCGTCCGTCAGTGGTAGATCAGTAAATTAAAAACATAAATAACTAGTAATTTTAATGACAAACTTAAATGCAATTTGATTGTGAGTCATCGGTGTGATACAATGATGCTTGTATTGAAAAATATTCTCAATCGTCCTGAAAAAGACAAACAAATAATTTTAATACCTAGTTTGTCTATTAAACGAATATTAGAGGAGCTCGATGGTGCTTATTGCATTAAGCCTGCAATTGTGGCGGCCATTGGTCGTCATCAGATGTGGCCTAAAATTTATCGTCTCGAACTCCTCCGTACTTCGGACGGAAGACATATTATGCATGGTACATGATAGCAGTATCTCGACCCAGTAACTCACTCTATGAATTTCGGACCCAGTAACTGGGTACATGAAGACAGGGTCAGCAGTAAGTCAGTGGGCTGTGGATTATTGAGACTGGCGGTCGTTACTGTGGGACTGTGGTAACAATTGAGCTCACTACAAAAACTTCACAACGAACTGACAGCGACTGCCCGAACGCGTCCAGACAATGCCAGTAGCACTAGACTGACTTACTGTGCTCAAAAATAGAACGGGTGGCTAGTTAGCTGGATTGACTTGCGAGCGAGAAGTCAGCACTGGACTGAAATGAAACTAGTGTCTACTCGAGCCCAGTAGCAAGTCAGTGCTGGACTGGATTAATGTACTGCCATGTTACTGACCTCGTATAAACCAGACATTATGCTGTTGGTCCTGGCTGTATTAGCAGTCGTTAGTACCCACCAATTAGCATTGGGCCTGCGTAGTTATGATCAATCCTCATAGGTACATTCGTAACATTAAAATGGCTGATGGTTATGAATAAGAAAATGCGATTCCAACATAAAGACGTACCTGACCATAGAAGGCACCGTTGAATAAAATATTGTCTTTGAGCATCAGGAAGAAAAGGAATGGATGATCAGCTTTAAATGTTTGCTTTTCTGGAACGAACTGTGCACTGCTTCCGTAGCCGAAGAACCCTGTAATTACAGTATAATGTGTATAAAACTGAAGTGCTATCCTTCTTAAGCTTTATTCCAATAAGATTTAAGCAATATTTTGCTTTGCAAAATTTATTGTCAAAAGGTAATTCATATTTGAAATGTACTCTACGTCTAAAAAGATTCCGTCATAATGGTTCACTTAGTTTTAAAATGACACAAAAGAGTTGGCGCCACATCTACAATTAAAACCAAATAAATAAACAAGAAAGCGACTTAATAAAAACGTGTGAATAATAAAGTAAAGAAGCCTCGATTATTATTTCTTAGGATATAAAAAAAACAATGATAGTCAGTCACTAATACCACTTGCTGCGGCTGCTTCAGCACCTTCTTCGTTAACTTCAATGAACACCTTTTGAATAGCAGCGCTAATAAAGATTTCGCCAGATTTGACAAGTTTTTCTATCCCTGAATAACGAATATCAAAAATATTCGCGATGTCAATCTGAAACAGGTGGACATTCTTAATTTTTATATCCAAAAGTAGAATTTTTCACTTGATATTTTTTTACACATGCACCATTAACTTTAATTATTTTATTTTTTTGTAATTATAAAATAATTTATTTCAGACGTGAGCCCATTACTTTTCATCTTTTCTTGCGTTTCCATAAAAAATTATAGCATTCCTTTTTTTAGAAATATAATTTTATTATAAAAGTTTAATAAAAATATTATTTAAATTAATTAATTAAATAAAGTTCCCATTAAGATGGGAGTAAAGTAGAGTTTTTTAAAGAGAGTCCTAGGTCAAAAATACACCCACAATACACAAACCTTTTTAAGAACATCCTTGAGATCTATTGAAGTTTCTATCTTGAACTTGGGCAGATACAATTCTACTTCAGTCTTTTTTAAGTTCCAGGCAGTATCCAAAAATACACTTGTGTCCTTTAGTTTTTCATTCAACGCAGCTAATCCATCAACTTGGTTTGGAAGTACTACTAGGAACTTTACGAATTCATCTTGATAGGGAATTCGCAAAAACTGAAAATGAGACGGACAAAAAATATTTAAGCATCGGTCTAGTAAGTATTATTTATTCTGTGGCATCGATCAATAAGATGAGGTACCAGAGACAGGTGTGCATTAGATAAAAACAAGAACTTTATGATCACTTCTAAAATTCTTGGATAAAAATCATATTTTAAAAGGTAAGTTATCTCCGAATTTCATTCCGTCAACCTAGTATGAGTAAATTTAAAATGAAATACCTTAGCATCTAACTCTTTGCTCTCCGCAAAATAGTAGTCACCATGCCTAAACATAGTAGGAATTTTAATTGTCTTGTCCTTAGTGACATGAAAATCACGGTCTTCTGTCAATGCCGGATCGAATTTCTCGTCGTGAAGCCAGTTGCCCTGTAATTATTATGACACTGACAAAGATATCAATAATGTTGAGTACTTTCCTATAGTAAAGAACAGCCATTCATCACCATAAAAGTTGAAGTTGAAGTTATAGTAAAGAAAAGTAAAATATTTACAGCACAGTTCTCTTTCAATTGTAGTTGAAAAAAGCACAGTAAGGGAAACCATGTGCTTGGGAGACGAACTTTTCCTGTATTGTATACTTCATGAAAGATTTACCAAATAAGTACAATTTCTTTTAGAATCCGAATATGATATTTAAATCTTTGAATATGACATAAATTTTAATCTCACCTTGAAATATATGGCGTTCACAAGAATGGCGCGTGTAGCAGGACCCAAACTTTGGGCGCTCACAAAATCTTTGATTCGCTTATTAGTATGTTCTTCTACCTGTAAAGCAAAGATATCTAATACAAATCCATTTCATAAAATCGTAAATGTAAGTTTAACGTATCGAGCACGACACAGATCCAGAAATATGTGTTGGCAGTGTTATATAAAACCTCACTGCGAAGAGCCACGTTACTTGCGATCCTAGTGATCAGACTTATTTCATACTAGTTGGCCACACTGCAGGCGATGAGTCTCGGTGGTCGGTAGTCGCACAGCAAATCTCTAAGCTTGGCAGGTAATAGTGTGGCCTTAACTTTAACCCAGTAATAAAAAGAGGGGTGTTATAAGTTTGACGTGTGTGTTTGTCTGTCTGAGGCAACGTAGCTCCCACGCTAATGGACCGATTTTGATGCAGTTTTTTCTATTATACATTTGTTGAATGAATGTAAAAGCAAACTACTGATTCACATTTAAGCTTTCTGATTATTAATAAATTTATTCATGAACAATGAACTTGTTTACTTCAAGAAATTGTCTTACCAAGAGAGCAAAGACATTGTTAATGGTAATCCCTTTGTTCCTTTAAACACTCACCCAAGTGTTAATTGTTGAAGCTGCCTCCTCTTTCTTTGTGAAGTCAACTTGTTTTACCTCTGAACGGAACACTTCCTTGGAAACTGTGTTAAATTCATCGTTAAGCTCAAAGCCTTTGGATATGAAAATGCTATTTGCTATCTTCAGGTCGATTCCTTTAGCAGCGTCTATTTCTTCGTGAGCAAAATTAAATACTTCTTTAGTCTGAAATAATAAGATTAATTTTTGATTCAGTCATAGTTAATATTTTAATTTTGGTTTTGTCAAGTTATTATTACACATTATAAATTCTTCAAGTCCGTATGTGAAGAGTTCTACTGTTATATGCCCAAAGTATAGTTTTACATAAGTATTTTAGATATTTGTTATCACTGGTGGTTAAATAAAAAATTGTTAAATTACTTACAATAGTATCGTTCGGCATGCCGATGGCCTTGAAGATTTCGTCATGGGAGACTCCTGTTGATGCAAACCCGAGTTGCGCTAGAGGCGACATGGCTGAGAAACCGGACATGACATAGCTTTTGCCTGGATTGGCTTTAGCCACTTCCTGTGTATCATGAAATGTAAATTATATATAATTCTAACCAAATGTCGAAGTTCCACGCGAAGAAGCGACTGGAAACGAATTCTCTTTTCGTTTCATCAAAACGGTCGGTCCTTCGCATGGCCAGCAGCCAAGAAAAAAAGTTATAAATGTTATTTAATTTAGATCGTGCACAAAAGAAAAATCTAAATGAAATCAAAAACTACCTAAGTATTTTGTACATAAATAATACAATCAACTTGATTTAAAAATACAGCTTTTTGAATTAACTAATTATCTATTTTTAACCGACTTCAAAAACAAGGAGGAGGTTATCTATTAGTCGCGTATATATGTATGTACACTGATTACTCGATTAAACTTCTTCACCGATTTAAATGTTGTTACATCAGGTTTGTTCCCAAGTTGGTCCCATTCTTAAATTTTGAAATCGATTCAGTAGTTTTCGTGAAATCCTGAAAATCCTACATTTCGGTAGTAACTACATTGATGGTAATTATGGTCGTTTTTATTTGTTACTTATGAACCGATTTAGATGATTATTTTTCGGTGGAAAAGGGATACCTGAAAATGTTTTATTATTAATTCAAGTTTTATTTTAGAATTATTTAGTTTGTATTTATTGGTTTTTTGAATTCCCGACGTTTTGACCTTTTCAGCGGCCGTGATCACTAAACAAAAAGGCTGCTCATATTTTTATGAAATTATCCGCACGGAACATTATAAAAATGCATTCAAGTTTATTAAAATATTTTATAGCTGCGTTCTGATTTTAATTATTGTTACTGAATTAAATTGATTAAAGTTAATAAAAAAAACAAGATCTAGCTACTAAATCTACCACCAGTTCACAAATTGAGAGGCCTCTCAGAGAAAGAACTGGCGGAAGAAGAGGTTGAACAACCGAGAGGTTGACTTGTGTTGACCTCCCTTTTGATCCCCATCTACAAAACGAAATTTAACTTTAGATACTGCAGTGTGTGATTTGGGATGGCATTTCAGTTGATGAATTATGAGGTCCGAAGCTGGTGGTACTCTCCAACCATCTTCTTTATTGAAATTTGGATATTTGTTGATTTCTATAGCCTCGCGTAGCATTCTGGGAATATGTGAACATGCCTCAAAGGAACCCAACCATTACATTAGATTTGATAAAACACAAATCCTTGCCAAAGAACAAAGATTCATTCCCAGAATATTTTTTGTTATTTTTGTATTTTTAGAGGTAGGTATAAAATTCTGAAGCTGTTTTTGTTTTCAGTTTCAGGTTTTTATTTAATGATTTATTTTTATTGTTGTTGTTTTTATCGTTGTGTGATTTTCTTATAAATAAACATCAATTATTCAATTCAATTCAACTTCAATCACCAACACTTGATGTTTTGACTGCATATGATCAAAACAGAAAAAAAAGTTGTCTTACATTATTATCATCGACATAGCAACAAAACAAATGTCGTTACTGAGGATCTTCTGCATGATTTAGCTAGTTAGAGAACCAGTTTTTAATTGATATGATTGTGACGAGCAACGCCAGAAACAGGAAACTTAAATATTTTTGTATTCACGATGCTATTGAACTAAAAATGATAAATAGGTGATATTGAAATAACAAATCTTAATGAACAATAACAGGATATTTAAAAATCTCTATACGTTATGGGTATTCTATTCCCACTTATCTTAAAATCAATCAATCTTTCGAAAGTAAGTTGCAGATAAAATTATCAAATTAGTTTATTGGTGCTGCGGAGTATTAAAAAAATATATCCGAAGTATCAAAATTGTTATGGTTTTCGATACAAAAATAGTGACTCTATTTTGTAGTTGTACTTTATGAAAGGTAGATTGAATTATTTTAGTAAAACATACTTTTGTAATAAAAACTTACCTTGCTTAGATCGAGCGTAAACTGATTATTTCCATTAACCAGGAATTGTATAATTTCATATGGATCCGCGGAAGCGACGGCCACGCCGGCTAATACTGAAACAAAGTTTTGACAATCTTAAAGAATCAGTTTCCGGTTGTAACTATGCATCGTTTGTTGAAGCTATTAATGTGCGAATTAACTAGGTCATCTGCAAAGTGGCCACTTTTAGCACTTTTGCGAACTACGACTACAACGAACAATGTTTTACTGAGGTTATTGTTTGTAAATAAACTATAGTTTTCGATTCATTATGTACTTAGCGAGCAATAAATTTAATTAAAATGAGGGCGCCACTTGAGGTCTACAGAAGCCTGAAAGTGCGATTTGTTTATTAAAGAAGAAGATTTCCGCAATTTACCTAGTTAATCTAATCTAACTTAACTTAATCTAACCTAATGAACTCTTTAAGACTTTTTTCATGACGGGGGGCTGCGCCCTACGCGTCCGGGCTTCGCCCCCGAGCCCCCCTTTATGTGATTGCGCTATTTTTTTCAATTTAAAGAACCCGTTTTCTTACTCTAACTGATCCTATTACTTAGTTATGTAAGAAATTAAAAATGTTTTTGCACTTTAACGGACTCGACCAGGTAGGTAATCTGGAGGCAGTTAGAGTTCAGATTGACCTGATTTCACCAACTACTTAAACAGCTGATCAATTTTTAACCATCTGGTTTTGACATTTTCCCCATACATAAAAACGTCAAAAATACACGGTTAAATCTTAATCGGCTGTTTAAATATTGGTGAACTTCAGCCAGTAGTTAATTTGCACTCTAATTGGTTAACGCACTTTAGCAGTAACATTTTATCTACTAAGTGATTGGTAGTTGTAGTTGAGCTATTATATTATCTTCAATGATTATATTAGTCTGAGTTTGAAGAGTGAATAGTATAACATCACCCTGGCCAGTGTGACTATCACAGAACACAAGAACGTTCATAGTTTCTTAGTGTTCCTTATCCGACCGATCTGGTGAAGGTCACAGGAAGCCGCTAGATGCGGACAGTGCAGGGGCCCTACCGGCTAACTTTTCGAACTTCGGCGGGTCTACCGAGCTTCAACTTAAAACAGATAAATCGAAGTAAGGAGTTTCGTATTGTACTATTTGCCAAAGTTATTTAGAAGATATTGATGCTCGTGTGACATCATGAATTGGGGTTCGCCATTTGGCCAAATTGAGGATCGATTTATCTGTTTTAATTTGAAGCCCGGCAGACTTTCCAAAGTTCGATGCTTTAGCCGGTAGGGCCCCAAGACCGATGGTCATAGAGATTCTTGGGGAAGGCCTTTTCCCAGCAGTGGGCGTCTTACGGCGGACATTATGATGATAGATACCATATGCTCAACCATTGTGGGACAAGATCACAAGAACGTGATTACACTACGTAGGTATACTAATTATATTATAGTTTGTTGCGCATTTTTTAAATAGTAAACTAGCAATCATAGTAGGTGAAACTTATAGGTAAATTAGTGACTGCCCGTGACTTCGTCTGCGTGAACAGTGATTTTTCCCTCCCGACCCGTCCACCCACTGGACGTTTCCACTGGTGGGTGGACGGGTAATTCACGATTACCCCTCTACCCACTACGCTAGTGTAAACCGAGTTAAGTACGTCTAGTAATCGACTAATTTATAAATTCGATTAATTATTATTATTATTCGATTCAAACATTTATTTTGCATGATAATTTTTCTATCTCTCGTAAACAGTACTTTTTCCTGGATGAAAGTTACCCTATATCCTTTTCTGTACCCTTGACAATATAGGTATATGTAAAATTTTAATATGATCGGTTCAGTAGTTAAGAAGCGTAACAAACAATCAACTTACTTTCGCATTTACAATATTAAAGTAGGAAGTTACGGCCGAATACTCAAAGGCTTCTTAGCTAAAATCTTTAGATAAGGTCTCCTTAACTTTAAGGAAGCTATCAGTTTCATACGAGTTTCTGTCAAAACTGACAACTTTTTTGAATTTAAGGAGGCCTAACTTTTGAGTATAATAACAATTATAATATATAATAAATTTGACAACATCACATTACATTGCTCCGATTCCAAAGTAAGTAGCTAAAGCACTTGTGTTATGGAAATCAGAGACAACGGTGGTATCACAAATACCCAGACCTGAGCCAATATAGAAAAGTTCGTTTTCTAAACTGACCCAACCGGGGATCGAACCCGGGACCTCAGAGATGGCGACACCTTGAAAACCGGTGTACAAATCCACTCGACCACGGAGGTCGTCAAAAGACGTATCAATCACCACCACCATTAAAATCAACGCTGAGCGAACATTATTACTTTAAAACGTTAAAATATTATTTCACATCATTATTTCATGGATACAACACAATAATTTATTGTTATTACTTTTGAACAACATTATTTTACGCTCAACGAATTTATTTTGAGGAAAATTTATTTCATTCAGTTTAAAATAACCAGCTTCGGTTTGTTTGACTTCTTAATGCTGACATAACGAGATATTTGCGGAAGCATTGTCAGGCGAGTAATTATTTACATTCGATATTTTTTTACATCAAATATTATTATTTGATACCTAAGTACTTACTCAAGACCATTTCCCACAGGGGTTGAGAAGAGCTGTGGGTAACACAATATTACTTATGTAACACCAGGCAAACCTAGGGTCTTAAAACATGAACAAAAAGAAATCTAAATACAGTTTATATGATGTCACTTTCAATTGGTTCTCATAAACTAGCGGTTTGCACGATTGGGTTGCCAGTGTATTAAAATTGAACGATTCATATTATAATAATTGGAGTCTCAGATTTGAAATGATAAGTGTTATCCATCTTAGAGTCTCAAATGACATATAAACTAAATCCCTTATTGATTTTAAACAAACTGCAAGGGATGAAAAACAATATACCCAAACCCCTACCTATGTTTTCTTTTTGTCTAGATCGCCTTGCGAGAAGTCATATTTAAAAAAACCTTTAACTTATAAGTACACTTAATTATTTTTCGTTCTGCACCTTATAATTTTATTATTATTCTAAATTCTTGTCATGCTCTTTTCTCCTAATAATAAATTCACATGTCACCTAAATTATCAAATAAATAAAAGTATACTTACAGTAGATTAAGATCTTCATTGTAGTGATCTCTTAACAGCCACACCACTACTGACCGGTTACAAGGCAAGATGTGTCTTAAATCACGTCCAAACCTATACAAGGTGTTACAAAAGTACCCCTAATGCCGAGTATGGTATATAGGGACCATCAAACTGAACAACTTTTACTATGGGACCAACTCTGAAATCGCGAAAAAAAAATCAGCTGTTTCATACAAAAATTAAAATTGAAAATATCAAAATGTATGGAACAGCTGTTTTTTTTTTCGCGATTTCAGAGTTGGTCCCATAGTAAAAGTTGTTCAGTTTGATGGTCCCTATATGACATATTCGGCATTAGGGGTACTTTTGTAACACCTTGTATAATGACAGAAGGTAAGGTAGTTAGTAAACAGACAATAGTCTAAATTTCTTTATTCTAATAAACTTAATAATTTAGCACTTTTGAATCGTCTATATTTTCCTACCGCCCGATCCAGACTTTTTTAACTGACAAGAAGAACAGGCGCAAGAAACTTATCAGCTTTAACAGAAATAAGTAACGACATTTACAAACTTAAATATATCGTTACCAAATATAGTAAATATTTAAGCACAACACAGAAATAATTAAGCACAACACTCCAATAATTTTATCTTGGGATAAAATATCGTTCGCTTTACATTACAAACCAATGAACCAACGCACATTCCGAAGGAAACTAATTCAAACATCCCACTAAGGGTTATTATTACATTCATCATACAATAAGCTATAGAAATTATGTCTGTAACATCTAACCTTTGTGTGAAAGACAAATAAATAAGTTACTTATATGTAAGTACTGTAATGATAGTTAATTTGTAGGTATGTAAGCCTTTTTAGAATAGATGATTAGTTAAATCATTAAGACAAAGTAAATTAATAAAAAGAAGGCTGCGACGTATTGTTTTGACAGATCCTGATTTTGACCGGCATCGTGCCAGGTTTGCATTGATGAATCTATCATTATGAAATAATAAAAACATAATATTCCTATATCCTCTTTAACTTAATAAGGGACCTACTTAAGGTCTTTATAGTACCTATTTTTACTTTTTTCATATTTTGATATATTTATCATATTGAGAATATCAATGCAGATTGATATCCCGGATCGGGAATAACAATGAGCAAATCCAATACGAAAATCAAAATCCATACTGCGCCCTCTCGACAATAGAATATTGTGTTATTTTCTCTTTTTGTATGACGTACCTTCAAAAATTATGCAGGCGTAGGCATCATTCCCCTAAAGGATTCATTTATCCTTTCTATTTTTTTTTACAAAAATATAGTTACTCTGTAGTCGTTTTTAGCATCGGTTTTTTATATTAGTTATGGAATTACAAGTTAAAACTAAACATAAAATTAAACACACTTATGTTGATTTTAATAAAATGCAGTTTTTCTAGTTGTTTTTTAATCTCCAGAGAGTAATCACTTTACTAATCAGAGGGCCTAATCAAATAGCCATTCTACTAAAATTAACGTTAGTAGAATATAATGACAATATATTATGGTATTGACATGGACAGGAGGTAAGTGTTAGCTTGTTGCATTCCTAAACATTGTAATTCTATTCTACTTGCGTTAATTTTAGTAGAATGGCAATTTGAGTAGGGGGGCAGTAAACCTTCAAAATGAACTTGAGACTTTATTTTAAGAAATTCAGTATAATTATTAAATTCTTCTAAACTTCATCGCTGCAAGCCAGCGCAATTTCATCAATGTGAGGAAATACCCTCACATTCGAAAGAAACATCTTTCCAGATGTTTTGACAATCGATAAAGATGAAACAGCTATATCATTATTAAATTTAGATTTTTCGCATTCACAATGCTATTTTTATATTAAGATAAATAATATTAGAAAAAATACTAGAAAAAATCAAATAACCCGTAGCACCTCAGACGGGACTCGAACCCGCACCCTTGGGATTCCGAAATTTTCTAAATTTTCTAGTACTTTTTAACGAAGTTAAAAAAATCGAAATAGAAAATTTCGCCGCTCCCACTAGCGACTCGGTAGCATTATTGGTCAGTGCATTGGACCGGAATCCCAAGGGTGCGGGTTCGAGTCCCGTCTGAGGTGCTACGGGTGAGTCGATTTTTCCTAGTATTTTTTCTAATATTATTTATCTTAAAATTCAGTAGGTATAATGAGCAAATGGGTGATAGACGTTTGCGATACTACTTGTATAGCTGAATCAATTTACTCATCATCATCATATCTGCCACACTACTGTCACATCAGCTGGGCAACCTAGCTTTTACTTAAATGGCACAAAAGCATGCTTTTTTCGAGTAAACGCTACCATATCATTGTGTACGTACTTTTCTAGAAATTTGCATGCTTATTATTGGCAGCATAATATTATTTCATAGCTCATTTGAAATGACCATACTTACTCATAAGCATGCTTTCTAGCATGCTATTATAAAGCACATCTATCTGTACCTTAATGTTCAACTTGCTACTTCATCAGCTGAGCAATCTTTCTATCTTTTTTCGGTTACTTTAGTTCTCCTACGGATCTCCGTATTTCTGATTCAATCACGCAGGAAAACACCACGCTTAGCTCTCCTTATTGCCTTTTGGGTGATCTTGGGCCTTTTTGTGCGGCCCTACCATTAACCCTTTAATGCACATCAACAACAACACACCGAAATGAAAGGCTATTTTTGCAAATATTTTGCCGTTTGCCCAAACGGCTTTATTTTGAAAAATATCTGTCATGATAATAGCATGCATACAACCTAAATTGTTAGGTAAGGTCATTAACTTAAGTTGACAGTTTGTCCTTCCAAAATAAGAGAAATGCCTAGGCTCAGGTGGTGTAAAATAAATATCTTCATTAACACTATTAGTTCAGGTCTCCTATAATAAGTTACGTGTAATTATGGACGTCGGAGGTGACAGTCTCATGTTTGCTGAGGACTAGTTACATACAACCTTTTATTATTCATTAATTTTAACCGGTTTAGCGTATGCAAATGGAAACAAAATAAAGTGGCCTAGGTGGAAAATTATCCAAAAAACCTGAAAACAAAAACAAAAACAGCTTCAAAATTAAATACCTCTACAAAGCTGGAAATAATGTTCAAATCATTAGTTACGCATATGAATAATAATAATACACATGTATTGAAGTCGGTTGGCGCTGGAGGACAACTTCTTTTTTTAATTCTAAAAGCCCCATCCGACTTTATTAGACGTGTTTTATTAATATTGATATGCGTAACTAATGATTTAAATATTATTTCTTGCTATTTAGAGGTATTTAATTTTGAAATTGTTTTTGTTTTTGTTTCCAGGGTTTTTGGGTAATTTTCCACCCAGGCCTTACTTATTTTAAAATAAGTATTTTGTTTCCATTTGCATACCTAATCTGGTTAAAATTAATGATAACAGTTTCTTCGGGCAGTGGCAACCAAGTCGCAGGAGCCGCAGGAGCGGGCAGGTGCCGCCATTGTGATCGCTTGCCAGCTAATTGCGTCTCTTTCACGCTGCATCTAACAAGAAAACGTTATTAACTACCCTCTATTGTTTCTTAATTGAACTAGTTCCGTAATGTGATGCTTAATAAGGCTTCAGAGAATCGTCCAACGGAAAATTATTATCCGTATGCCTGGGGCGAATTGTGGAATTCTTGTTATGGTATTATGGAGATATTTAATAAGAAACAATTGAAAAGGAAGCGTTTTGAAATAATATTAGCTTGTTATTGTGTTATTATTTGACTTTGTGTTGTATAGATTGTTTGGTAGAATTCAAATTAGTGTAGGTGGATAAAAGTAAAATTATTTACGTTTATTTTTAAAAGATTTGGGTTTCAGTGCTTCATAAAATACTCAGGTGATCCCTCACCTGAGTACGTATTTGGAGCTTTATTTATTTTATTTTAGTGCAAATTATCATTCTTGAAAAGAAAACACAAAAGCTCGTACAATCAAGACATCTCACTATCTTTTACTAGCTCTAATTTCATTCAACTGTATTATCAGACCACAATAGTTATCATAATTACAGCAATATACTGAGAACCATGCTGTACAAGACAATATAAATCATGACATCGCTCAATACAAACAATGGTTGGCCATAAAGATAAGGTAGAGGTGGCGTGCATTAATCTCTAGCTGCCGTTTGTTCCTCTGAAAGCGTTCATTAGGACACAAAGCTTTCTATCAGTTAGTTTCCGCGGTTCCTTGGAGTTATACTTTAACAAATTGGCGGAGTAATGCAGGGTGTGCTCGGACAATGCCGGCGACTATGGAACATCTGACGTCACTTATGCTAGGGCTGGCAACGAATAAAAATGGATTAGGTACCAAAAATAAATTTTCATTTTTTATTGATACTATAAGTAAATGATAGGCAAACTATTGCGACAACTGATAAGAGCCTGTATCCTATCAAATTATACACGGATAATTTTAAAAACTACCTATTCATAAATTTATATTCTGTTATTCTGTGCAAATATGTTCAATTTCTGCTTGCTTCTCCACTCTTTTGGATTAAAAGTGAAAGTTTCTACTGTGCTACAAGTACATAATTATTCATACTAAAGATTAACGGCCGGCGTAAAGAAAACATAATAAAAAACATCCCTTAATTAAGTTGGACTAAAAGATCACCACCCAAAAGTTAGTGTCGGTGATGTCCATTAAATTAAGGTTAATGTATCTCACATAATTCATTTTCAGACACATTCAAAAGTTAGTCTTGTTAACAAAGAGCATTGTGACAACCCTCGCTCACTAACGATGGCTAAATCTTAATATTTGTGTTCTATTTTGAACCTTATAACTGATACGTTAAGGAACTCACTTAGGGAAACAAGCACGAGTCACGGTTTCACCATTAAATCCCTCCGGTGTCGAAAGGGGTATGCTGTATTCTGCATACCTATATGTCGTTGGCTAATTGGAAATAAGGATTATAGGAATTCCCGCGAATATTTATATTAGAAACGAAATTATAAATGTCTGGCTATCTGAGTGTTATCGTTGTTAGGATCGTCGATAGAATGAAGAATCAAATTTAACTTGTACCAATTTAACTTGTACCGAGATTTAACTAGTACCCAAATAGTTAGAAGAAGTGGACAATTTGCTTGGTTTTCAAAGTTCCTGGTATTTCCTTGGTTTCGGAACCTCATGGGTGGTAAGGTAAATAAATATCTCGTTAAATGTGTTTTAACAAAAACCAGCATCAAAATCGGTCCATTAGTTTGGGAGCTACGTTGCCTCAGACAGATAGACACACACCACACGTCAGACATAAAATACCCTTCTTTTTGCGTCGGGGGTTAAAAAAACATAATTAAATGAAACAAAATAGCTTTTCTTGTATGTTGTTTTGTTTCCCGTGGTGTAAATCTACACCCATAAAAATATTTCCTGACTGACTTACTGCTTCATCATCGCCCAGCACGAATTACTTAATCATAACTCATGCTTTGATTAGGCACATGAGTTATGATTTTATGACATAAGCTTCCGCAGGGGAATTATTTAGTAGCTAAAGTATTTTTATGGAATATATCCGAAAAATAAATATAACGTCGGTCTATCATTTTATACTGAAAAACCTGTTTGCTTAGACGGGAATCGAACCCGCGGTCTTTGCTCCAGCATTCGCCATTACTGCTAGGGCACATACCTTCCATAGAGATAGATGTATGCACGTAGACCCAATGCAGACTGGTGGGTGTTAATGATTATAAAAATATCTAGTTGGTACCAAGGGCTTAACGTTTGTTACGATGAACGGCAGTTTAAGAAAAAAAAAATAGGCACCCATCAGATTCTCAGTTACATAAGATTTTGACCATCAGTCATATTTTATTGTCTCTACTGCTGGGGCACAGGCCTTTCTTATGGGTGGATAAGGAGGATAGGCCATAACTCACCACGCGGGCCCAATGCAGATTGGAGGGTGTTAACGCCTGCAAATGCAGCTGGAACCAACGGCTTAACGTGCCTTCCGAAGCACGGAGGAGCTCGATGGTCATCCATCCCATGACCGACCCTTTCGAAAGTTGCTTAACCACCGCATTTTTTTGTAATATTTTTGTGATAGGTACCTATAATACTTTATTTTACTTCTGGTGAGGTCCATCTCTAGTTTATGCAACGATCAGGAATCAATGAGCTGAGCCATGTATGCCTTAGATAAGTTAATTACTGACTTACAAATTAATACTTACTGAATTTTACTTATCTGCCATTCTGATTTCAGCTATTACTGCTCTTCTTTACAGGCCGTCGACAACTGCATACTTTTCAGATTTAATTTATGGAATTTCAAATTTCATGTCTTCTCAACGATCTTATAGGTATTTTAATGGATAATTGTAAACCCGTTTCTTCTGTTAATGGTTGATAAATCTGCTTTTTTGAGATGTTATTGTATTTATATTCTTGTTGAAAATCAAACTGGATGTCTTAAAAACTTACAAAAATATACAAAAGAAATAATTTTGTATATTTTTTTTATTGGGATAAACAAACATTCATTATAAAACTCGTAGAATTCTGCTAAAATCTAAAATTTACTGAAACAATATTTGTTTTTCATAAAAAAACTCATTTTAAAAAGAACTAAAAAGTACGAAATACTTTTTCCCGCAAAGATTTATAACCCTATACAGAAGTTTTTAACCTAAAAACGTGGGTCGCAAGAAAATGACAAATGTTTAATTAAGTATCACAGACTGACAGCTTTTATCTTAAAATACACTATTTTATTCATAGGTTTTTCTGATCGGCACCGGGAATCGAACCCGTAGCGCATATTTAGTTTAGGAAATTATCTAGTTTTTGTTGAATCTGTTTAACTCACTCGTATATTACATTGTGCAGGTACTTCATAAGTAAAACAAAATTTATCAATATTAAAAATACTTTATTTAATTGAATTATCATTGATACCTGCGTCAAACAGTCCTCATTGTTATTATATTTCGAACTTGTAATATTCCCTGAAAAACAAAAAATAAATTAGAATACTTGAAATAAGAATAAATTAAAAAAGTTATGTTAACCAGGCTAGAAAACTTAATAATATCAAAAATGCCTGCAACAAAAAAGTTAGTAATAATATATTAAAAAAACTATATTTTTACGAACTATCTGAAAAACACGTGATGTGAGGAATAGCTCAAAATTCCTTAAAACTGTACAGTTTTTTAGCCAGGTTTAAACAACAAGAAACTTTAACGAAGTTTCAGTTTACTAATGTAATAAAGTGCTCTCTTCGATCGTCAATCCTTCTATTTCGCATAATCAATAAATAAGGAGTACATCCTCCTTTTTTGAAGTCGGTTAAGAATATCGAATAAAGCACTTTATTATTGTAACTTTTATAGGTTTTCAAAAAATTTACAAATTCATGCATATTATTTTGAACCCTTAACCAGTCATGCAACCATGTCATGCAGAAGAGAGATGTGAAGTGAACAATATGCATTAAGAAAGCCTTGCAACAGATAATATGCAATGTTAATTATCTTTATTAATTTTACAGAAAAAAAAACACTTTATAAAGTTACACTGACAAGTTGATGTGACAAGATTGTACATATTTTTTTCAGACATTTAGCAAAAAAAATAGAAAGTGTCATTGTAACTGACAAAAGTGTAGTTTTCTATATATTTTTATAAAGATAATTGTTAGCTTTACATTAGAAAATTTATTTTGTATTATATATATTTATTTACGTTTCCCTACGATTAAATATTTATTTCAGTAATATCAATAATTAGAAAAATGCTTTTTGATATAAGTATAATGATTGATTATTTATTTAACGATAATGTATATTAATACACAGAAAGAATTCCTTTCTTTATATTGATTATCATAGTTTTTTTTTATTGTTTTTAGATTTGTCTTATTTTAAAATCAAGTAAATACCTATGTTATTGTAGTACTTTGTATGTTTTATTATAGTACTGATTATTCAAATATAGTATGTAGGTGTCCATAACATTCCAGGCCCGTAGACAGGGGGGATATGGGTGTCTTATCCCCCCCCCCGAAATCTTCGAACTTAAGTTTAAAATTATTGTTTACCGGCGATCAAATACGTCCATTTGAATTTAGTTTGCTAACAAGCAACAGATAAGTACTTTATTTCCTATAAGCTGGTTCTTCGTGTCGGGTAGTTACTGTTTTTTTAAATATATTCAGTACTGTGCGTTCAAAGAGATGTGATGTGCGTAGGTTCAGTGCCTCAAACAGCAGAAGAATGATTTTGTAATCGACGCATATATTACACTATATTCATTATTATATTATTTAATAGAATATATTATTGAAAGAGGTAAAATTTGTTTGGTTTTTTGACATTTGTATGTAAAACGTTGGAACTACTGAACCGACCAACTAGATATGTCAGCTATCTGTATAATACAAACTTAATAAATCAATATGAACACTTTACAATATTATATACGACACGTGTGACATGTTTTACAACTTAAAAGCATTTCTTATAGTTTCAATCTCCCCCTCCCTCCCCCCTTGAATCCTGGCTACGGGCCTGTATCATTCACGACGTGATACAAAGTTTATCATTTAAAAAGAAAAAAAGACATATTAATGTGACCTTTTCGTTTGAATATTTAAATGTGATAAAAGAGTGGAAATTAATGATAACCTCCTTCCTTTTTTGAAGTCGGTTAAATAGTATAAAATATCTCAACCAGCTCATCGCTTGGTCTGTATAGAATATTTATTTTCCAAACTATGAACCACCGGTTATGATAAAATACCGTCAATCATCTAAATTTGTTAAATAAGCGATTAATTTTCCACTAACTAAAGATTTAATAATTAGAATTAATTCCACGAATTTATTTTTATGGATTAACAGTGAAAACAGAAAACAGACTCCATTTCCCAATACAAGTCATTATTTACTATTTTTTACAATTTGTTTCTAATACATTACGTTTTTTAAGATGTGCTACCGGAAAATCTTCCGATAAATACTTGACTCTTAGTACACGTCATTATATAGAAGAAGGGATGGTCTGCTACAAATTGCCGCGGGGGAAAAGACGATCTATTGAATATGAAATCTGAAATTAATTTAATCAAAATCAATTAATTTAATCAAAATCAATTAATTTAATCAAAATCAATTACATTTAATCAAATTAAAACGAAAGGGTTGGAAATTTTGTTTGCTTTTGCCTAATAGTCTATGCTTTTTCATTACTTCCCGAACTAAATAAAGGCTTATATAGCACGTGTTTCTGACCATGCGTGAAAGCTTCGCTACGACAATTCTTATACAAAAGGATAGAATGTGATTTCTTTCAAGCGTTGGTTAATGTGCGTCTACCATTTTGTAAGTCACAAGTGTTATAAAAGTAGAGAATCGTACCATAAAATTATTCAGCTATTTTTCAAATAGTCCGTTAAATAATATATTATTTTTGTTCTTTAAGTAGAATATGAAGGGGTGGTCAGCTCTGAATTCTTTCGGTTCGTCTGGCACAAAAGCGGACAGATACGACACTCCAAATGCTGCAAAATATATACAAGGTGTTACAAAAATACCCCTAATGCCGAATATGGTATATAGGGACCATCAAACTGAACAACTTTTACTATGGGACCAACTCTGAAATCGCGAAAAATAAATCAGCTGTTTCATACAAAAATTCAAATCGGAAATATCAAAATGTATGAAACAGCTGATTTTTCTTTCGCTATTTTAGAGTTGGTCCCATAGTAAAAGTTGTTCAGTTTGATGGTCCCTATATACCATATTCGGCATTAGGGGTATTTTTGTAACACCTTGTAGACCAAATGCTTCAATTAGGTAAATACTTAATACAGGTATTAATACTGGTTTGTATTTGCTAATCTTTGGTGATTGAAGTGTAGTTGGAATTCTAAGCTTTAAGATATTGGTTTTACACTTGAACTTTCATTATTACACTATATTGGAAGATTTACAAGGTAATAATAAGAACAGAGATTGTTAAAATGCTAATGATGTATGTACGTACTACGCAAACAGACACCAATTTTAACGCTGACTCTTGACAAAGATGTTTGGTCGCGAATAATTCTACAAGTGTATTTAAAATCCTAACAATCAAATTGCAATATGTGAACGATTATTTAAGTTTTATTTAATTTATTATTATTATTTGTTTTTACTTTAATTATAATGGACACGCCAATTACAATAAACAAAGAACATAATTAACACAATTTTATTAACGAATATTCATTCATATACTTATGGTGCCTATTAAAAATAGTGCCTATTGAAAGGAATAAAATGACTATGTGATCAACAGAAACAAAATTGCTGTAAACATATTATTACAGTGGGTTAAATGCTTTTGGGGGAAAAAAGCTACAGAAAAAATAAAACACGGATAAGAAAAATGAGTCGAAATATTAAAAAAAAAACGCGATGATGAAATAATGAAATACATTTTTTGGCATGCTGGTATTTTTTTATTTACAATACCTAAGAAGAGAACACTCCAGAGAATAAAACATTTTCTTTATGTTTGAGGTGGAAGATGTACGGGTGATTGGCATCAAACTGCGGAGGAGTCGATATGGATAAAGATGTTAACCTAATCCCGAATTCTGAAAATACATATATCCATCATTAAGAGTAAGTCGATATGTTTATCTATTAATCAATCCATACATTTAGTTTATTTTGGTTAGCTGTCAAAGCTTTAACATAATTATTAAAAACTCTAAAGACTGTAAAATTGTCTAAAATAAATGATATTTAAGAGCCGTTTTCACATCTTGATTACTTAGATCAGTCTTAAAATTTATGTATTTATTATATATACGTATTATATCTCGTGTTATCCGTATAAAAGTGTTTCTTAGATATTAATAAAAGGGAACAATATTTTCTGTCACCTAAGTTTAGATGTGTCACTAATCTGCAATACCCTAATTATAATATCTGTCCCCAAGAAATATATTAGTCATCATATTTATCAAAACTGTCTCAAAGTATAAATCACCGTATTAATGTAAATATGTCTCTTAAATTATAGTTTGATCACTTTTTTCTATAAAAAAATAGTAAGTCCTAAAATAGTAGATCTATCACCTTATAAATCTAATGAACAAACTATCATTTAAAGTTTAGTATCATTTAAATCGTTCAATTATCAAAATAATAGATGTGTCACTTAATTAATAGAAAAATTCCTAAGTAGGGGCGGAGTCAAATTGGCGAACTATGAAAATTTAAATGCACTAGGTAGGTTAGGTTAGATTAGTGTTTAGACCACTCGCAGCGAAGCTCCATAATGCTTATATCAGGATCAACTAGTTTGGCCTAGCCTAAACTGGTTTATCCTATCGGGCTTAGGACAAACTAGTTTGGTCTAGGCTATACCAGTTAATCCCATCGCGTATAGGAAAAACTAGTTTAACCTAGGCCAATCTAGTTTGTCCTGAAAATCGGGTTTGGCCGGTAACAAATATACCTAACTAACTCGCACAGCTCGCACTTGACTGCAGTGTTTTGTTTAGTTTTAGATAAGTAGTGTTTTTCTTTCGATTATAAATGTAAATTATATGATTAAAACCTATTGTAGTTTTATTTAATTAATTGTACCCATATCGTCAAATTTCAGTTGAATTATGTAATAAGTTAATATTATTTTTCAATGATCAAATATATTTTTTAGGTAAACATTTTTAATTGTTTGGTGATTCAGTTTTAGTGACACTTTTATTATTTAGAAACCCAATATAATTATTTGATGATTGATATTATTTCCAAGTAATTCTTAATTATTATTTAGGTAAGTGTTTTTATATTATTTGGTGATTTAATTTAAGTGACAGATCTACTATTTTAGGAACAAATAGTATTTATTAGGTCACTGAAAATGCATTAATTAGGTAATTGATAAAATCATACCCTTAATAAAACGCTCCATGTTTCAGCTTGTATATTTCTGACATGAGGTAAATAAATAATTTTATTAATAAATGTAATAAATAAACTATTACTGAAAGAATAAGCTTGAATTATATATGAACTAAGATTTTCTTTACGAAAGCACTAGTATAAAATTGCCATTAATGATTAATTAGAATAAGGAAAATATTTTTGCAATTGTTACCACAACATAAAAGAATTAATGTAGATTACACACTTTTGCCAAACAGATTCTGTTCAGTCTTAAATATACAACAAAACTATTGACATATTTTGTTGTATTTTATTGTTGCATTTAAACATGTTTGTATTCGATTCGTTCTAAGTGGTTTGGACTTATCAAGTGTGTATTCTACGGTAGAATAGAACATTAGAAGAATTATAATTACTGGCGCTATTTAGGTCAAGCGCGTTCCACGGTTTACCTAATTTTTGTACAGTGAAGAAATGAACAATCTTCAATTATTTGACAATACATAATTCTTCAACTACCTTTTCACTTTTCCAGCACGAAAAGGGCGCTTTTGGTGCGTAAAAAATCGCAGCAAAACTTTTATCATTATTTAAAAGTTTTTATCCATAGAAGTAATTTGTTGATGACTTATTTTTTTTTATTATCAAAAGCCTCTTTTTGTGTAAGCGCGCTTGAGCTAAAAGCATGCTAGCGAAAAGCATATTTTTCTTGTTTAATGTTCTAAATACCTAAGATTTAAATAATCCAGCGAATAAGACAGTATCTTTCTGTTTAAGGAAGAACATGTAGGGGTGATCAGCAACAAATTGCTCTGGATTCGATATAATCGCAGAGGTGATCGATACGCCGAATGCTGAAAGTCAGGTTATTAAAAATATACCTGTTTATTAATATACCATAATAAATAAAATAAAATAAATTATTAGTTTATAAATAATTAAAGTAAAAAATCATAAGGCTATTTGTAGGACCGCTTACTAAAGATTTTAAAAACAAAAATGCAATTGCATTTGGTAATCGAAATAATACTGTATTAATAATAAATAATTTAGTTCACTTTTAAATTTTACTGTTGTTTACTAATCATTATGATAATACCTAACTATACGATTATTAGCGCTTAAATATAAATAGAATATCGGAATATATACAAGTAGGTATCAGTACTTCGTAGATATGATATTATTTACTGATGATAGATTATTTATTATTATGCAAAATGATGTTGATCATGTATGAGTCTATCACACCTTTCTCTTGAATATACAATTTATATTACACACATACATTATATTTTCATTAACCATTTTCACACTTACGCTATTTTCAAAGTTTGAAGGCTCCGTTAAACAAAATTACTTTTTTTGTTTTTATAAAGTAAACGAACGGATGATCAGCTTTAAAATACTCGACAATTTTCATTGCAGGCTTCACAAGACCGACAAAGACAGCTAAAATTTTAAATAAAAAAGATATTGTTATTTTTAAACCATTAAAACTGATGTATCTATTAATATGCTATTTTGGATGGTGTCACAGCCACATTAAGCGCTTAATAACACTTTTGTACTGTGGAAAAGCAACTTTGTGTTAGTGTTTTGCACACATATTATGTACCTACTACAACTATTTCAAAGGTTTTTATTTCAAATTGTATTATAAAAAATATAATTATCATTTATTAATTCCTAGGTGGAAAATATAGATCAATTTCAGTCAAAATTACAGGTAACCTTAATAATTATAAAAAATAGTAATGTTTGATATAAAATCAAAGTTAAAAGTCAGGCATTCCCAAAAAGGATACAAAGCTAAAAGTGTTTTGTGTAAAGAACTTAGAGTAATAACAACCTAGAACGATATTTCCCTACAAAGCGCACTATCAAAAGTGAGGCAAAAATTGAGCCAAAATGGCTCAGTTTTTAGATTTTTATCCTTCAACGTTACCTGTATAATTATACCTATAAGAAAACGGTTTCAATTTAGTTACTATTTTATTGAAATTACGATTATGTAACGTATGAAAGATATAAATCTGAAAACTGAGCCATTTTGGCTCAGTTTTTTTTTGCCTCACTTTACATAAAAGGACTCCGCTTCTAGGTGTTATTATTCTTAAGTAAAATAATAATAAAAATAAATAAATATTAGACAACATCACAAACATTGCTCTGATCCCAAAGTAAGTAGCTAAAGCACTTGTGTTATGGAAATCAGAGACAACGTTATGGTACTACAAACACCCAGACCTGAGCCTTAGAAAAGTTCGTTTTCTAAATTGACCCAACCGGGGATCGAACCTGGGACCTCAGAGTAAGCGACACCTTGAAAACCGGCGTACAAATCACTCGACCACGGAGGTCGTCATAAAATAAAACACCCTCTCATCTTACCGATGTTTACTATAGACAATCGATTTTTTTACCAAAAAAAAAACCGTTTTTTTTAAAGTGCGAAGACATAAACGGATACTCAACTCAACGTTACTGGTTTATCAAGATCACAAATTAACGTGAACAAACTAATTGGAAATTGTTTATAAGGGTACCTACAAGAATAAATACTTCTAAAACGTTCCTCCCGATGCTAATTCCGACTTCATTTAGAGAATGTTTATTCACCCCGTGGTGCCACTAAAAATTCGGATCGGAACAGTTTTTTGCTCAAAGTAAAACAGTTTATCTGTCTCGAATAAATTTGTTTCGTAGAACCTACGAGGGTATACCTCTGAATGTTAAAATTTTATGAGGTTTGAGTCTTTAAAGTTATTATGGGAATGAGGACACCTTCATAGTAGTTGGTGGTAGTGGTGTGAAGAAACGATGCAGTATATGGTATGACGAGGCAGTAGTCAAAGTCAGAACATAAATAATATACATATGGATAAGACAATACCGATTATAAAAAGATTTGATTTGCTGACAAAGCAATAGTTTAAGTAACTATTTTTTTAACCTTAATTAATCTAAGTAGGTCTTATACAACCTACTTGTTTTTGATCATGGGTAATCAACTATTTTTTTCAATTTTATTGTTCTTATACGGGCTTATTTATTTGAGAGTTTATTGAATATTATCTTTGCATCAATCATTGCAGTTTTTTACCTTCACCAAGAAAAAAGCAAATAATTAATACCAAATAAATTATGTACAAAAAGAAATGCGTTTTTTTATAATAAATTCTTCATTTTGAATCTATCTTTATTTTAAATCTTACACATTTCTATGTTTGAGGTTCCTTGATGATACCATTAAACAAAGTTAACTGTTTTTGTCGAAGTTCAAAGTAAAATGGTCTATTGGCGTCAAATGTTGGCGTCGAATGTACCGCTAACTCGACAATTAAATATGCTGCAAAAAATTGAAATAAAACAGTTTTAAAGTCAGGTATGACTCTGTTCGAGAGACAAACTATTTTATTAATTTGTTTTAAGCCATAGTTTAAAAATAATTAATAAAATATTAAACATGTCACAGGCATACGACAATTGCACAAACATTGATTTGTTGTATGGAATTTATAAGTATTAACTTTATTTATAAGTTATTGCTGATTCTTTAACTTTAGCTTTCAAACTAATAAAAAGCTTAAACAAATAGGGCTGGGAATTAGTTGAGTTAAAATTGATAATGGTAGGAGTGGTCAGACCACAGAATAAATGATAGTTCAGACACAATAGTGAACACTATGGAACCATGTGGTAGGCACCACAATTATAGCGTTCATTTTATAGGGTTGGCAACTTATTGAACAGCCATAAGGGCCATCTATCAAGGACACCACAGAACAAAGAAGTAGATTTTTTTGTTCTGTGAAAGACACTATGGTTGCGACACCAGCGGGTGATTCGGTGACCGTCCTCAAATTGGTTGCGAACCAAGCGGACACCGTGAGATAGCATCCACTCCATACACATCTGTACCTATACATTTTGTCGGTAGCGTGACTGGTTGCGTCGCCACTGAGGTCATAGTGAGATATAAGTCCAAAATGTTTGTGACAGACAAATAAATAAATGTATTCAGCTACTTCTATTGCTGATTTACCGAACTTCAAGTAGGTTACATCATAAAAGATTCCAAACACAGGGTTATGTTTTAGTCACTATTCGTTGACTAAACAGGCCATGAAACTGAACAAACTATAAGAAACGTGTGTCAAAATACACCACAAAATTTTGGCCACCCTTACTAAACTGATCACGTGATCTATTTGATTCGTGGATAGTTATTTTTTTTTACTTTTTTGGTCCTGTGTTTCTTAGAGATAGTTAAAGAAACTCATCCTTAAGACGGTGTAATATAATATTTTTTTTAGTTACTTTTGTTAACTATTTTATTGTTCGTTTGTAATTTTGCGTGCTTCGAACAAATGAAACAGTGAAATAAAAAAATATCCGTACGTTATTGACTATGGTTATGTTTTACACGCGTATAAAGACGCTTGTCTTAGTTATTATAAATAATTGTTAATATTTTGTTTACTTTATCAAAATTAACTTGTTATAAGGATCATTGAACAAATATTCCGCTAAACAAAACTCCTTTTCCAGATTTAAGAACCAAGTAAAATGGTTTGTCAACCCTGAAAGTTTGCTTTCGGGGCTCAGAATAATAACTCAAAACCCTAAGGCGCCGTCTTACGTGAGCGATCTTGACGCGAACGCGAAGCGGCGCGGTGCGAAAACAATAAACAGTCGCTGCCTATTGAAGTGACCAAACGCACGTAGGGTGCGCAGCCGGTGCGTTGCACCGCATCGCGTTGAATTCGCGTGTACCGCGCCGCGCCGCGTTAGGCGTATCGAAAATTCACATGTACAGATTGAAGTTAAGGTTCTATAGTTTATTTACAAACAATAACCTCAGTAAAATTTTGTTCGTTGTAGTTCGCATAAGTGCCAAAAGTGCATTATGTACTTAGCGAGCAATAATTTAGTTAAAATGAGGGCGCCACTTGAGGTATATAGGGGCCTTAAACTTTTTTATGTTTACCTAAATGTGCCGGGTGTGTAGCTTGTAAGCCATGCATTGTATTTAATTTAAAGCACGAGTTAAAAGATAAATATGGCATATGGCTTTTTATGGTTACCATTTTAACCAAAAAATCTTAAATCCCTTAGCAAAAACTTCACAACATCAGTAAAATATAGTTAGTAAATGATTACGTCTTTGGCTGTTACGGTTTAATCAGGATTCCATAGAAGAGGGGTATATTGCAGTGTCTCAGTTCGTAATAAAAAGGCCGGTTAATTTTAAATGGTGGCTCTAGATTTGGCGCAAAAACGTGAAGTCCTGAAATTGTATTTAGAATTAACTTATTAAGTATTTGAATAAAAATAAAAGGTCATAAATGATTCCGATAGATTATAAATAATACTAAAATTGCTATTTGATTCCTGTTGGTGGCATTGAGTAAATCGGAAACTCGACAATAACAGACTGTAAAAATTATAATAAGGTAATCCAATGCCGTGCATCCACATCGCAATAACCAAATTATAATTGAAGGCAGGCTAGCGAGTCATTGCCGATGTGGAAGCGCGTTCGCCTCTCCGAACCAACGTGGCGTTTCCGAGCAACGTGCAGTTTTCACACGGGGCACGTTGCAACGACGCAACGTGTAGTATTCACCGGCTTTTACCCCTCAATGCGAGCATTTGAAAAGCAGCCTCATAACTACAATAATAACGGCATAATAACTACAATATAGGCATTAGATAAGTCTGTCTAAGTCACGGACTTCGTTCCGGTATTGGATACGCAACTACGAGTGTGTAGTAAGGAGCAACTACGATAAGAACGGACGATTTTATTTTTCGCAGTAGACCCTCAGACTTTTATTTAAGTGGGGTTGGCAAGAGCTTTGAATAACATGGAGATATTTAAGTTACACCCTGGCAGGAGAAATAGACTATAGATTATATAGCATGTTTTAAGCAAATACAACAGTGCAAGAGGTGAAACCCCGTATGAATATAATATAATTACGTGCATTTCTTAGAAAACCATTACAATTTTGTGCCAACTTGATCAATATTTACTTGTTTTAAAGATCATTTGAGAAATATTCCGCTGAATAAAACATCTGTTTGTGATTTGAGAGCGAAGTAGAATGGTCTGTTGGCCGTAAACTGTGGCGGGAGACTCATAACACTTATTGCCATCCCTGAAAAAATGCTTTAAATTTCAGCATACTTTATGTCGGCGCATTAATAAAGCTGTATATGTGGTAGAGAATCCTTAACAAATATTTGGAAACACTATGAAAGGAGGTTAGGTTAGGTTAGGTTAGGTTAGACGATGGTATTGAAAAATGGTTCATATGAGTGCTCATAATGTGCGATAGATGTGCTGTGCTGTGCAGCATAATGTGCGACATAATAACTACAAAATTGGTCATTGCATTGGGCCGGAATCCCAGGGGTCCCGTCTGAGGTGCTTTTTTCTAGTATTTTTTTCTAATATATTATTTATCTTAATTCATCAACGCCCGAGCGGCCGCATGCGGCCTTATTTCAATGGAATTTCTATTGTGCCTAATTTTCCGGGCGGTGAAGGCTTAAATAATAAAAGCATTGTGATTGCAAAAATCTCAATTTAATAACTAGAAAATAGTCATTAGATTAACTGTCAAAGTCACGCATTTCATTTCAATATTGAATGCAACTGGAGTAAATCTTACTTTCTGGAGTAAAACCTCAGGCTTTTATTTAAGTGAGGTCGGAAAGAGCTTTAAATTACTTAAAAAGAACAAGTTCACGTGACATATACATAACATTAAAATATGTGACTAAAGAATAACATAATGACTGATTATTGGATTAAATTGTGTAAAATATATTTAAATTAATATCGACTTGTGAAATATTGTTGTAATCTATAGATACCTAAGTAATTCCAAGTAAAAATTAAATTTAAAATATTGCATGCTGTCCAACAGTAAAATATGTGTGACTATTGTTATCTTATAAACCACCTAATTGTACCATGTTTTATGCAATAAGTAAATTATGAATTATTAATTATAAAGATACACAAGTTACACCTGGTAGAACCGAATTTAGAATGCAATGAAACCAATTTTTGACTAGCATAGTGCATTAATAATAACGGACCGGGAAGAGCTAGACTATTTTCTATTAAGCTTTTTTCTATTTTAGTTGTTTGCTTTCTTAATTGTGGTGTATTTATAGTTAGTATGTTTAAATCAAACACGCCAGTACAAAAGGTGAAATCCCGTATGAATATAATATAATGTGCTTTTCTTAGAAAATGATTATATTTATGCCAAAATTATCAATATTTATACTTTTTTAAAGATCACTTGACAAATATTCCGTTGAACAAAACTTCTGTTTGTGATTTGAGAGCGAAGTAAAATGATCTGTTGGCCCTGAACTGTGGCGGCAGACTCTCAACTTTTATTTGAATCTCTGAAAAAAAGGTTTTATGCACACACATACAGGTAGGGTATACACGTAGGAATTTTGGGTACCAAATATTTAGAAACCATTATAAAAAGGAGACGACGCCGGTAATTAGTAATATTTAATGTAAGTCTTGGCGCCTTTTTCTCCTCCGGAACTGGTAACCGAAATCAGAGTCATGGAACTCCTCCAGGGTGCCGTGGCATAATGCCGAGTGGGAGCCATTTTAGCACACGTATTTCAATTTAAGTTAGTTTTACAGTATGTTATACCTATTTGTGTGTGCTAAATAAAATATTTTCTTTCTTTAAAAATAAATAGATCAGAAAGTGGAAATTGGCTAATTGTTTATATTCGTTTGTAAGTCGTGTAAACTATGTGTTAGCAAGAATTTATTTGTAACCAAATACCTAATGATTTTAATGAGCAGTGGTTAAATGCAATACCACACGGGCCTAATATGTATTGGTGGGTGTTAACGTCTGCAAAAGCACCCGGGACCAACGGCTTAACGTGCCTTTAGAAGCATGGGGGAGCTCGAGATAATAAATTTTTGGTCACCCATCCCATGACCGACCCTTGCGAAAGTTGCTTAATCTCCGCAATCGATGGGCCAGGCGCTAGACCACTGCGCCATCGAGCTCTTTAGTATCAATAGTTAATACGAATTATTCTTATTATGTTTAATTGTTTTTCTTATGCGCGAAATAAATTAAATGTCATGATGCCAAATTGTAACGGGCATTTAAAAAAAACATAAGAAAATATATCAGCGAACAAGCAAATTAATTCTCATACTATACTATGTAGTTTAAAGAAATAAACCTAGGTATATGTGTTTAAAGAAAAAAATGTTTTGAATAACAAATTTATTGTATTTCTCTTTAGTTGTAATGATAACATTTAAAAATGACTTGTTTATACTTTGGTATCAATATAATAAAATAATAACTTAATTACGTCTTATTTAATAATTAACATAATAATATGAAAATAAATAAATAAAACATTAAACTATGATGGAATTAATTAAATATGCAAAATGCATTAATGTCGCTATACTTAAATTGTTTTGAAAAGATTCAAAGATTAATTGAGAATATCGCTAAAGATGGGATAATCTCTTCGTTTAATAGAGTAGAAAAATGGTCTATCTGCTTTAAATGATTGAACTTCTGTTTCTTCTTCTCCGTACCATACTATATTTTACTGATGTTATACATTTTTGTTTTTCATTCAAGTTTTGGCTCAACGACGACCCCGTTGAATAAATTTTTAGATTTGTGTCTAAGTTCAAAATAGAACGGCCTATCAGCACTGAAAGTTGGTTTCGAAAGCGATATTCTTTGAAGTTTGACAAGGAACGCTGTAAAAAATAAAAAATACTAATGTCATATTCGAATTATTAATCATAACGTTAATCATAGTCACTCTCAAGTGGAGTGATCATACAAATATACACACATACATAAATTACCTAACCACCCTTACCACGAACACTATCGAAAAAAATTGTGCGTAAAAAAACTCGATCGAGTAATTTTGAATGGAAAGTACAGCATACAAAATTACTTTTTATCGATTTTTGTTACCGGCGTTTTTTCACTCGATAGATGTTTGTGCTATGAGAACAGCTTATTGGAATACCCTTCGAATTAGTAGTTAGTATTCATTAATCAGGTTAGACTGTGGTAAAGCCATCCATGAATACATTAATATAGGTAAAGCATTTTTATAACATTTTTTCGATTAAACTCTTACGTTGATTTAATCCACTTAAGCCTTAAGCCTTTTGGAATATTCCCGTGAATAAGGATGTTTTTTTGTGTTTTAGTGCGAAGAAAAATGGTCTGTTTGCAGCAAAACGTAGAGGTAGACTGTCATTAGAAAAGTATGCTGAAAAATAAATTGAATTTTATACAGACTTTTTTGTAGTAGCGATTGTCATTTAATTGAAATATAAATAATATAATATTTGTCAGTTATTGTACTTTCCAAAAAATATTTCGCTAAAATGCCATTTCAGTATATTCTATAAAGTTAAATCTTAGAATGACAATCTTTTGGACAAATATATTGATTGAAATCCCAATTATGTTTTTCCTAGCCGAGTATGAATTGCAAAAAAATAAAGCTTAAGAGCCCTTATTTAATATTCAATTCAATTTGGTTATTTTTTGTTGTAGTAGATACTTATAGCAAGCTTTAAATGAATATAACATGTAACTAATGAATGTGTGGTAAAATCCAAGGAAACATTCTATTGCGTGCGGTTAATTTGCAATTATAGGAAAATAATAATTATAATAATTAACCGCTGAACAAAACTTGTTGCGAAGTGCAAGTGCTTAGAAGAATGGGCAGTTGACTACGAATCGGTGACTTATGCCACCAAATATTTGAGTACGACGATCCGCTGAAAATAAGCATGTATTTTTGATGGTTCATTAAGTTAATTTGAGTTTTTAAACACCATCCAAATCTTTTCAATGCATGTCTGCATTATATGGTATTTATACGGGTCGACTTGGCAGGCGAAAGTCGGCTAAAGTCGACTGTCACAGGTGACTAAAACGGAGTGACTAAAAGTGTCACCTGCGATTCAATATTACAAGCGACTTCCAAGGTGACTAAAGTCGACTGTCACAAGTGACTAAAATCGACCCATTGTAAATAGCCCATTAGGTATCACTTATACCTTAATTACTGATAAAAACATGTCCGTAAAGTTTTTAAATCATATTTTCCGGAATTGTTCCGGAAGGATTACTAACATAAATTTAATAATGGTAATTTAGTCAAAATAATAAGACTAACAAACATATTACTTTGTTATTTTAGGCAATATTCTTGTATGTATAAACACAAGAATTACTTTTTCTTGCGATTTTTGTAATATCTTTAAATATCAAAGTATCGATGACCATCAGCCATTTTTAATGTCCCCACTGCTGGAGCACAGGCCTTCCTTATGGATGGATAAGGAGGATGGGCCCTAACCCACCACACGGGCCCAATGTGTATTGGTGGGTGTTAACGACTGCAAATGGAGCCGGGACCAACGGCTTAACGTGCCTTCAGAAGCATGGAGGAGCTCGAGATAATAAATTTTTGGTCACCCATCCCATGACCGACTCTTGCGAAAGTTGCTTAACCTCCGCAATCGCTGAGCCAGGCGCTAAACCACTGCTCCATCGAGCTCCTTAGTATCGATAGTTAATACGAATTATTATTATTATGTTTTATTGTTTTTATTATGCGCGGAATAAATAAAATGTCATGATTCCAAGTTGTAACGGGCATTTAAATAAAATCATAAGAAAATGTATCAGCGAACATGAAAATTAATTCAGATAGTAGAAGAAGAAATAAATCTATGTGTTTAAAGAAAAAAAAAAATTAATAACAAATTTATTGTATTTCTCTTTAGTTGTAATGATAACATTTAAAAATGACTTGTTTATACTTTGGTATCAATATAATAAAATAATAACTTAATTACGTCTTATTTTATAATTAACATAATAATATGAAAATAAATAAATAAAACATTTAATTATGATGGAATTAATTGAATATGAAAAATGTATTAATGTCTATACTTGTTTTAAAAAGATTCAAAGATTAATTAAGTATACCCCTAAAGATGGGATAATCTCTTCGTTTAATAGAATAGAAAAATGGTCTATCTGCTTTAAATGATCGAACTTCTGTTTCTTCTTCTCCGTACCGAATGTCAATACCGTAAGCTGTAAATGATAAACATCTAGTTAGGTAGGTACTTATCAAGAATACTTTAAATTCATGTTCTATGGTACTATTGACGACCTCCGTGGTCGAGTGGCTTTGTACACCGGTTTTTAAGGTGTCGCCATCTCTAAGGTCCCGGGTTGAAAACTAACTTTTCTATATTGGCTCAGGTCTGGGTGTTTGTGATACCACCGTTGTCTCTGATTTCTATAACACAAGTGCTTTAACTACTTACTTTGGAATCGGAGCAATGTATGTGATGTTGTCAAATATTTATTTATTTATTTATTTTATTATTGCATTAAGATTATAAATTCAAAATGTTGACATCTATAATTTTATTCAAAAAGGTATTACATCGGATAGATTAAATTGGTGAAACGACAAGTTTCTAAGTTATGTGCTGTGTAATTATAGCGTCTATGCGTCTATATTACTGCTCTTGTCTAATACGACACCTTAATCTCTAAATATATGCAAGTACCTACTTAAGTTACATATGTGTAAAAGAAAAACGCCAGTGAGGTTTTACATGTTTCGAAGATTATTTTCATGAAAAACCATACTCAAAATCTAATTTATATATATATTTTTTGTATAAGCTGAGTAATAATTATATTTTATTCATAATACTTATAGGAAAAAGAAAACTAATATTTTTTCTCCAAATATGTGAATAAAAATTGGTTTATAAATGTAAATAAAATATGATATAAAGGTAATCAAGCGTTTATTCAAAAAACTGAAGTTATGACAGAAAATAGATAACAAAGAATATTACTTAGCAAAAGGTTTTGTTCAGCGGAAATCAACTTGAAAAATCATCATTTAAACATCCCTTAAGTACAGATATATTTGTCTAAGTTGAAAAAATATTACTTTAAGTCTCCTATAGCCCTCAAATCGATTATTGCTCGCTAAGTATTAGTAGGTATTTAATTAAGATGAGGGCGCCACTTGAGAGCTGTAAGAGCCTATTTACAATATTTATTAGTATGAATTAAAATAAGTAACTAGGTATTAATACAGAACTGCCAATTTGATGACTTTTATAAGTTAATTTGTTAATTTTACTATCTTAAATTATAAGAATCTAACTTTTATAATTCAGTTGTTAAAACTCCGGTAAATAGCATTTTGCTTCTATACTTTATTTCAAAGTAGAAAGGCCTGTTGATGGAAATAATAATAGTTTGATTTCCTCCCAAAATGTTAGATTTGTATGCTGAAAAAAAATATGAAAGAGAACATTGACTATCAGCCATTTTAATGTCTCCACTGCTGGGGTACAGGCCTTCCTTATGGGTGGATTAGGAGGACCACGCGGGCCCAGTGCTGATTGGTGGTTGCTAACAACTGAAAATGCAGCCGGGATCAACGGCTTAACGTGCCTTCCGAAGCACGGAGGAGCTCGAGATTATAAATTTTTGGTCACCCATGTGCATGTTTACGCGTAAGGTTACGTGTTCCAGGGGCCATGGTCACGGGAGGACTAGTCATCAGATCAGTCAGGTCAGTCCTTCCTTGACCACGGCCCCTGGAAAGGTGTCGAAACGTCGGGAATTCAAAAAACCAATAAATACCTAAAACAACACCTGAATTAATAATATTCGCGCTGTAATCCGTACAAAGTGTTTTATTTCTAATGAACTGTACGCGCGAAAGTCTTAAAAATGTATGTGGTTAATTCTGTTTTGTTATTTTAGTTACTATATAGTTGCTAACTCGATTGTTACTAACATATTCTTTAAACATTATAATTATAATGAATTGTGTTTATTTTTAATTTGTAATTTAGGGAATATGGACAGACAGACAGATGGTTTGAAATAAAAGTTGTTTTTTTGTGTTGTGCCAGATTTCGGTTAAAAGTGAGATCTTCCTAAATTAAACCACCATTGTAAATGTACCTTATTAAACCAAATACAAAATTGAATTGTACTATCGTGATTCTCGCGATAGACAAGGTTAATCTCTTATTATAATGCGAATATAAGCTATAAAATTTAGTAAAAATGTTAATTTATTTATGGTCCATGCTTTCAACAAAAGTAATTTCTAATTTTTAGCAACTAACTTTTTCAGTTAGTGGTTAACTCCTGTGAAAAGCACTTTTTTATTATGCTTTATTGCAAAGGAGAATGGCCTGTTTATGTCAAAGACTGGTCTTTGTAAGCGCCCCCCTGCTCTTCTAGACGTCCAGTATACTGAAAAATATTTTCAAAACAGAAGATAAAGATAAAACATTAATATTATTGGCTCAAAACGAACTAGCGGCCGGCCGTTGTACAATGTTCCAATTAATATTTATTTATAAAATTATATAGTATCAAAATCACGATTTACAGACGTAAAATAACGTATTTAAATAGGTACATACGAGTATTAGAATTGTTTGTTTTACATTTTAATTAAATTATTTAGAAAGGATAATGGTAAGCTATTAGCGAAAGCCTTAGGAGGGTTATAACAATTTTAAATTTATAAGAATCTATTTTTTGCCAGCCAGGCGATGAAAACTCTTGAAAATAGCACTTTGCTATTTTAGTTTAAGGTAAAGTATAATACGCTCCAAAAATTATACTAAACATTATAAAAAAAAAAGTTATACACCCATAAATTATTACTAACAGGGAGAAAAACACGGTCCTTGACGAATTTCTTGCCGGTTCTTCTCGGCACGAGGTCTCCCAGTTAGGGTTTGCGAGTAACAGCCAGCCTCCTTTTTTTGCTACTCAAATGGCCACTAATATTAACGCTAGAAGAATAGAATTACAATGTTTGGGAATGACACAAACTAACGCTTAGCTCCTGTCAATGTCAATCCCAGACGACCTCCGTGGTCGAGTAGCTTTGTACACCGGTTTTCAAGTCGTCGCAAACTTAAAAAATCATCATTTAAACATCCCTTATGTACAGATATTTTTATCTAAGTTGAAAAATTTCACTTTAAGTCTCCTATAGCCCTCAAATCGATTATTGCTCGCTAAGTATTAGTAGGTATTTAATTAAGATGAGGGCGCCACTTGAGAGCTATAAGAGTCTGGAAAAAAGTTGAATGGGACTGCAAGTCTTCAAAAACTCAGTTAACGCATCACGGCCTGCAACTTAATTTGGTGTGTTCTAAGGACTAAGTACTTTTTAAGTACGTTTTACACAAAATTAAAGTACACATTTTCAACAAGTGCGGCCATTTGAGTAGCCTCTGGACAGAATAAATGGATTTGAATTGCATTGAACTAGTTTGTGCCTATTTTATAGCCTAAATGTTGATAACAATAAATTACGTTACTGTTCAAATTAATAAATTGAGAAAAAAAATCCTTTTTTAAACAAACTCATATTTTAATCTAACTCGCTTGTTATTTCGATACCTATGACAAATAGTATGTGATTTTTCAATCTTAAAATCTTCTTGTATAACGGTTATTAAGACCTATTTTTGAAAGATAGAGCCCTTTTTTCATACATTGGACCAAATTATATGAATAGGTGATTACTTATGACTGTCACATTTTGGGTCTGTTTCGATACGAATTTTTAAAACTTTTTCCTTAAAATAAAAATATCGAATATGTTTTAAGATTTTAATAACATTAATTTATTTTTTTGTTTATTTTCGATATTAAAATCCCTTTAAAATTATCTACATCAAACAGAAATATTAATATGAATGAAGAAAGATGTCACATTTTAGATTTATTTTGATGATTATTTACTTTGTATAACTTAAAGCTACTTATTTCAAAAATGTAGAATATTATTATCTATTATTTAAAAGAAACTAAAAAATTTTTACTATTTATATTTATTTTGAACAGGTTGACTTTTTAAATGTTATTTTATTAACTATGATTATTAGTATTTACAATTCATTTTATTATAATTCTAGTTGTTGTATATTAAATATACTTCTTGACTAACAGAATTTTTTTATTTAATTTATCAAAAACGCAGGGTTGATAAATCTTATTGCCATTTAACTGTTTTTCACACATTTTGTAGTTGTATGGATTAAGGCTATAAAAATCCATGCAAATTAACTTACTACTAAATCTGACCATAAAGTTCAGTTAATTAGTAAAAACGCCGCAAAACAATGGTTGGATTTTTTGTTTTAAGACAAAGAAGAATGGTCTATCTGCAATGAATTCCGGTGTCGGGCCAAGACGTCCACTTCTGTCGTATACTATGAAAGCTGCAAACGATACAAAAACAAATGAATCGATTTTTTTACCTACTGCGATATTTTTAATGGTAAAACTCCTATTTATGTTGAACAAGGTACCTAATTTTAGTACCTTATTATGTCCTAATTTTAGTATAAAATTATAAGCAAAAAAAAATTTTTTTTAATTATTTAGATAAGTTTGAATTGCCCGAAATTTACTTTTGGATAAGTCCCTATTAACAATCATGTTATTAAAAACGAACTATAATATTCATATAGTTTAATATCAATAGATAGCATACATAATAAGTAATATGATAATAACCAATCTATCTTTTTCGTAATTGGGTGATACATCGTCGATTACGGGTTAAACTATATTGCACTAGCCAGCTTCACTTTTTCTATAGCCCTATCATTTTTATCCGCTCAGTAACATCGTTCGCTTGACTGAGACTGAGAAAAGCTAGCAGACAACCGGCTGCACGATGCCAAAAACTTGAAAGCGGCCGAGTGTTTTACTAAAAGATGTTTCTATTTAACAAAATAGAGAAAGAGCTATGGAAATATACTGTGACGAGAGGATCAATGCAGCTCAACCCACGACGACAAACGATTATGAACAAAAATAAGTTCCTTTTTGGGATATACCAAGTTCAAATGTCACTAATATTATTACGAATATGTTATCCGCTGGCAAAATGTGGAAATGTTACCGTTTTCGTAAGCGCTCTTAATGATAAACATATTATTTTGATCAAATATGAATAAAAATATACATAAGTGGAGATATGCTCGCTTGTGAAGTTGTGAGTTAACTTTATGACCTTTACAAACAAGTAAAATTGTTTGTATTTTAAAGATAACCTGCCTTCCTCGTTTACTGCTTGTTATATAAGATATTCCATCACGTTTTTCAAATGATAATGTTTTTATCAGTTTAAATTGAACTGTGGTTTCCAAGTTCAAATAAGACTGTTTTAATTGACACAGGTATTTTAATTATTTGAGGGCGACATGAAACAAACGACTTATTTTATGGTAAGTTGTGATGTGACACCACACTCAAGTGTCAACCCTGCTAATGTCGCCCTTGCGCTTTGATACTGTTGTTTTTTTATCGGGAGTATTTTTAATGTAATATTCTGTTGCCCTGGTTAAACTATAATGGACCACTCGGTTACGCCTTTTTTCATAAGGCTCTATTTATTTCCGCCACCCATCAGAAACGTTGGTGACGACTGGCACAACGCTACCGAAGAGCGCGGACGCGGTGAAGTAGTTTTTATACTCTAGCGAAGTAGAGGATGTTTTTATGTGGCGAAACAAGATAGAGCTATGAAAAAATGCGGATCCAAGCGGGCCAACATAGCTTAACAACTCAAATCGCATATTCGTCAAGTTATAACTCTTTTGTAATTGAATATCGTTACACTTACCGCTAGCGGCGGCTGCTTCGGCTCCCTCCTCGTTTACCTCGATAAAAGCCTTTTGGATTGCATCACTAACATATAAACCAGCGCCTTCATTCTTAAGAAGCTTTACAAGTTTAGCTTTTTCAGCGTTGAACAAGTGTGTTACTCCAATCTGAAATCCAATTTCACTTATATACTTCTGAGAATGTCTTTAGTAATATAATTTATTTATTTGAGCGAGCATAAATCATCTCCAAAATCTTTAAAAAATGTTTTTCTTTATAAATATTATCATACACTTGCTTGTCTTTGTGTGCGAAATGAATATGGCTAGCAATGAGGTTAAACGCAGTTAGTACAATTTTATACTAACATTTTGAAGGACTTTCTTCAAGTCGATGGTAGTTTCAATCTTGAATTTGGGGAGGTATACGTCAACTTCAGTTTTGAACATTTTTTCTGTAGCCTGTTCCAGTAGGGTGGGGTCTTTCAATTTCTCTTGTAGGGCGGTTATTCCGTCAATCTCGTTGGGAAGGACGATCAAAAAGGACGCTTCTTCGTCTTGGTAGAAAATTTCCAAAAGCTGAAAATGTAATGGCGAGTATTAATACCCTTAATATTTAAATGAAGTAGATTGTATGTATATTATGTAACACGATCACAATATCTGTGGACCTGGCGTTGATGATGACTGTTATGGTGTGAAAAAAAGCATCACTAGAAATGAGAAAGTAAAGAACAAATTATGAATGTTTATTTTATTTTTCGGAGTGGCTTAAGGGGAAGCGGTAGGGAATCGCATTCCAGCGAGGTCCACAAATATTGTGACCAGGTTATTAAGAGGTTAAGTTTAGATGAAAGAACTAGGCGGAAATTTTAGGTGATAAATTGAATAAAATTATAAGTAAAATCTCATTCTTATGACTACTTCTACCATAAATAGCTATTCCATATTTCCTTAAAAGTCTTCGATTTAATGATCGAAGTTATAAGTACTAAATAAAATACTCATTATTCTACATTTTTGTCTTAACTATAAGCAATTTCATTTGATGTAAGTAATTTATTTTTCTTCTATGTTTATTCGTTAAAGTTAAAATGTAAATTAATCATAAGTAACGAACATAACCCTTACCTTAGCATCTAATTCCTGGCTGTAGCCAATCTTGAAATCGCCATTCTTGTACATAGTAGGCACTTGAATTTTCTTATCTTTAGTCACATAGAAGTCACGGTCAGACGTCAATTTCGGGTCGAATTTATCCTTCCAGCTGCCCTGCATTCAAAATACAAAGAATATTTATAAAACACTTTCTGGGGTTTCATTATGTTGCGATTTCTAAAAGTGTTCAAACTTACCTTGAAGTAAATGGCATTTACGACAACCGCGCGTGTGTCAGGTCCCAAGGAGTCGGCACTAACTAGATCCTTGATGCGTTTGTTGGTGTTGTCTTCAACCTGAAAGAAATATTATTTTGCTTGTAAGTAATCGCCTAAAACTGCTGGCCCAATGATCTTCACGACCTTCGGCCCTGTGCTACCCGCTTCCAGCGGCTTCTAAAGACTTTTACCAGTTATTCGTAAATTTGTTGATATTATGTTCGAAGTAAATTACATAACTTCCAACATATCAAACAACATTAAATTAAATTATTCAAATAGCTAAGTTTCTGAAGTATTTTAATGTGCTGATACATACAGATATGGCGCTTTGCAATATTTTAAAAATCTTTCAATTTGCGTGTACTAATCCAAGTTAGAGGAGCTCGATGGCACAGTGGGTTAGCGCATTGGCAATTGCAATTGTTGAGGTCAAACAACTTTCGCAAGGGTCAGTCATGACTGTAAGTATTGCACCAGCTCGAGATTATAAATAAATTTTTTCGAGCTCCGTGCTTCGGGAGGCACGTTAAGCCGTTGGTTTCATCTGCATTTGCAGTCGTTAACACCCACCAATCCGCATCCAAATTAAGTATAAGCTGTTGAAAATGATAAGTACTATTGTTAGAAGTATCCTGTGTCAAATTGATGGGGCAGAGGGCGTTCACATTGAACCTCCATCGCGTTCAGTTTTGAGCTTCACGTTTCACCTCGCTCCAAGTCATCCCGACGCCTTTCGCCTCGCGTCAGCTACAGTACGTCGGTCGTCGCCATGTTTGCTTAATTTCGACCGCATTTGCGCTTTCCTTAGCGATTCCAATCGAGTGCCTGTTTAGGAAGTAGTTATGTAATGTTCATTAAAACTTACCCAGGTGTTAATAGTAGCAGCAGCTTCAACGTTTTTCGCGAAGTCAAGTTGCTTTATTTCTGCATTGAATACGTCACGGGAAATGGTGTTGAACTCATCGTTTAGTTCAAAGCCTTCGGGAATGTAAAGACTGTTGGCAATTTTCAGGTCGACTCCTTTCACTGCCCTTAATTCTTTGCTCACGTAGGAGAATACATCTTTGGTCTGAAAAGATAAGTATTTATAAAATTTTATATTTTGAGTATCCATTTTATCACTTCTATTAAATGACCACTTCTTGCAAATGATTGTATACTAAATTATAATTATCTAGATCATTCATTATCATAATCAATGGTCAAATGAAGATAATGATATCACACAATGCATAGTCATTCTATAGAGTATGAACTCTATAGAATGACTATGCATTGTGTGTACATTAAAGATGATTAATGACATAGTGTCTACTTGTAGCATTTTTGAAAACAAGCTTCAGCAGAACGTGAAACCTTTTAATTACGTTTGGGTCATTCTGCACATTCTTGCGTAAATTAACTATATAGGTGGTGCATTACTTACAGCATTGTCATTAGGCAGACCCAGGACTGAAAGGATTTCATCATGGGAGATTCCTTCTGAGGCCAAACCCAACTGTGCAAGAGGTGACATCGCGGAAAAGCCGGACAAAATGACACTTTTTCCAGGGTTCTCTTTCGCGACTTCCTGTATGACAAAATAACAACTATAATGAGTAAAACATTAGCCGCATGGCACCAATACCTCCGAACCTCCTAATATAATATAGTTAAATAAAGTATGAATGATGTTAGCCGTGCACATTGTTCTAGTGTGCAAATGATACGGCCTACATGAAAAAAAAGGACTGGCACTATTTGGTACACACATAAATTTACACAACCAAACCATATTAGACAACATTACATACATTGCTCTGATTTCAAAGTAAGTATCTAAAGCACTACAAAGTAAGTATCTAACTACAAACACCCAGGCATAGAAAAGTTCGTTTTCTAAATTGACCCAGCCGGGGATCGAAACCGGGACCTCGGAGAAGGCGACACCTTGAAAATCGGTGTACATTGCGTCAACAAAAATAGACTACTGGCTCAGTGAGCTGTAGTAGACCTCGCGTTTGTGCGTTAAAAAGCAGCTCAAATGTTGTTTAAAAAAAAATCAATCTAATAGATGTCGCCACGTCGATTTCAAAAACAGTACTATGTGCTATTTGGTAGGTATTCTTTTATTATACAACGTGTTACAAAAGTACCCCTAATGCCGAATATGGTGGGTAGGGACCATCAAACTGAACAACTTTTACTATGGGGCCAACTCTGAAATCGCGAAGAAAAACTCAGCTGTTTCATACAAAAATTAATTACGAAAATATCAAATTGAATGAAACAGCTGTTTTTTTTTCGCGATTTCAGAGTTGGTCCCATAGTAAAAGTTGATCAGTTTGATGGTCCCTATATACCATATTCAGCATTAGGGGTATTTTTGTAACACCTTGTATATTCGAAGCTAGATGGCGCTTTTAAATTTGAACATTTTTCGAATGGGTATAATTTGCTTTTCTAAAGATTCAAATAAACTAAGTCGTCAAAAACAGCCTTTATTTATCGAACTTGCTCACAAAACTTTATGACAATCGGTTGAGAAATGCGACATGTAAATAAGAACAGACGGACAGCCGGAAAGCTGGACAGACATAGGAAAGCATTTGTACCTACTCAAGCTGAAGCAAAGACGCTTCGCGCTAGTCAATTAGCAGTCGTCACCGTGTGAACGTATCGTTGCAGCTTTATTGTAGAAAGTTGGATTGTGAAGTTACAGAAATGTAGCATACAACATGGAAGTCATTACAGAAAACAAACAATTACGTTTAGTGGTAAAATATGGTTTGCATAGGATTTTTCATCATTGTATCCTGTGACGTTGCAACTACGTTCACAGAATACATAAATGCTATTTTCATAAATTTAAAAAGGTTTTCGTTTATTTGTTCTCCTTGTTCTTTCATATTTTTACTAATCGGATTTACTCGATTTATTCTATTTCGGATCAGATTTTCTCGATTATGAATAAAATCGTATTAGTGAATAAAATAAATAGACCTTAGTAGCTCTATGACTAGTCAGACAAGACATGTAGTCAGCGATAAGGAAAATATGTTGTTTTCCTTCTAGTGAACACATACATAAACTTTGGCTTTAAATCTGTCTGAAGGTTAAAGTTGTAATATTAATAAATATATTACTTAACTTAAGATTAGAAGTAGTTAACAAATAGTTAATTAGGAGCTCGATGGCGCAGTGGTTTAGCACCTGGCCCAGCGATTGCGGAGGTTAAGCAACTTTCGTAAAGGTCGGTCATAGGATGGGTGACCAAAAATGTATCATCTTGAGCTCCTCCGTGCTTCGGAAGGCACGGTAAGCCGTTGGTCCTGGCTGCATTTGCAGTCGTTAACACCCACCAATCAGCATTGGTTGAACAGCCTGCACTTAGGTGGATGAAGGTCAGTTACCCAAACAAGCTTATTTTTTTTATATTGTTGTTACCTACATCAGTTACTGTTTTTTTGTTTCTGTACTATATGTATACTTCACCAACTTCTGAGTATCTTATGTACACACGACAGCACGTCAGTTTATACACATGCGAACGCAGCTTTATTACGTAGGGCATAAAGACGGTCTCAAGATCAACATGTAGGGTAAAACCGGGATAGATGCCGCAGTGGGATAGATGCTTCATTTACAAAAAACCTAACTTCCCAGAGTCGCAACTAAGAATTAATAGTATAAGTAGGAGCCGCAGTCACCCCACACCAGAATTGCCCAGGGGCTGTCGTACGGTGTGGATGCGTTTCGCTCGTACGTGCAATCATCTCCGCAGCTAACTTCACGAACACGTCAAAGATTTAAAGCTTAGTATTTGCCGTTGTATAACTTTTTAAGTAGTTATTAATTCCGTTATATTTTTTATTACGTCAATGTACTGGTTCATTAAGTGTGCATCTGGATGTAAATAATTGTTCTTTTGTTTTTAATTTATTTAAAAACTACTTGGGCATCTATCCCTATCGCAAAGGATAGTTGCCCTGATTTTTCGAGGTATAGGTGCCCTTAGGGGCATCTATCCCTTCATACACCATATATACCTATTATGCCTATATATGGTGTCAATGTATATTTTCAAATGATTTTTAGGGTACTGTTATATTTTTTATGTATTTGCGTATATTTATATTTGGACTCTTTACTGATTGTAGCAGAATCATGCCACAAAAGTACAAAACAAGACTGAAACTACCAAAGAAAAAAGATAACTATAAAAAACAAAGAAAGGAACCACCAACAAAGAATAAGACAACAAAAAAAAAACAAAAAAAAAAACATTACTTTAGTGAAAATGACGATGAAGACCTAGCTGATTTGTGTGATAAAGAAAATGATAATTATTTAAAGGTAAACCAGGGCCGAGCAATACTAAAAAGAAAATTATTTACAGTACAAACGTAAGAAAATTATTTACAAGACCATTCACCTAACTATAAAATTAAAGGAAAGAAAACTAAAGGTTTGCCCGTAAAGTGCAAAATGTTTTTCGTAATTCGACCCATATTTCTTGGGAGACAATTGTTGTTTCAAGAGTAGAACATGTTTTTGTTTACGCAGTATAAAAGTCATCTATCCCGCACTGCTGGCATCTATCCTTCATAGTATTTTCACGATGGGGCAACTATCCATACAGGTAGGCATCTATCCTCAAAAAAAGGGGTCCACAAAAAGCTAAATTATGCAAAATCTGTAATTGATAGGTCAAAAATAAATAATTATAATTGCACATAAATGATTAAGCTAGGCTACATTCATAGAAATTATTAATATTAATGAATATTTTTTAAATAAGGAGACTATTTTAAAAAGTGGGGCATCTATCCCGGTTTTACCCTATAGTCTGAGGTGCCGTCGTGTGTACATCACAGAATACTTACATTAAACATTTTCGAGGTGAAGTCGTTGGTGCTCTTTGTGACGAGCTTCTGTACCGTCTCATCTGACATGGCCAAGGCCACCACGGCCAAAACTGTAATTAAACAAAAAAAAAACATTAGTAAAAAGTTTCATATAAAATAATAAATTAAGCATAACTTTATACTTGTTTAACCAATAGTATTTCTTAGCAATATTATTCCTTTACATTCGAAATCTCCAAAGCGTCACATATGCTATGTATAAACTATACTTAATTTTAATAGTAAAGCAGTGAATATTTAAAACTAACTTAAGTCCATATTTTAGAATAAGGGGAATGAAAAACAGTGTTTTTTAAATTATTTATTTAGTAATAGTTTAAGGAGTTTTGCATCGGCATTGTAGCTTAAAGAATGTGAAAAATATAGTCGCAAAACTGTGTTGGATATTAATTACATTATTCTATGACTCTCTAATCCAATCAGATGTACCACGGTTAGTTTTATTTCACAGAAGTTTTTGCAAAACTAATAAATAAGGCTAACTACATAGTTTGATAAACGAGTTTCCGAACTATGAGAGTTTTAATTAAGTTTTTATCATAAACTCAGTTATCAATCAAAAACCCGTATGAACATATTTAAGCTATCTACATGGATGATGACGTCTGAGTAAGTTGTATTGCTGCATTATTTCAATCTTAATAAATGAAATTTAATAATAAATTGAACTATAGCCGGAGTTTCATAAATTTTAAAAACAGCTCTGAGTTTATCAAGCCGCCTGTAAGGCTTGTATGGACCCTTCGCCACTGGTACGTAGGTATGTACACACGACAGCACGTCAGGTTAAACAGTTAAACTACGAAAACAGCTTTTATTGCGTAGGGAATAAAGACGGTCTCAAGGTCAACATGCATAGTCTGAGATGCCGTAGTATGTTAATTATCTTTCAAAAGATCTTCGAAGACGAACTTAGGTATCTATAACCAATAAGTAATATAATATAAAAAGTTAAAAACAGATTTTGCATAGATACCAAGGCAAGAATAAAAAATACATTAATATAAGATAAAAAATCTGAAGAACAATTTTAAACATCCAATCACATCCAGTAGTTACCCTTGGCAACTTTTTTTTATCTTATCGCAGGTGTATGTTTAGTTAATTATTGTATCGCACACGGCGTCGTAGCGTAAGCGTATCGTAATATGCGCGTCGAATGAGAGCAATACGAGCACGTACATGATCAAACAAGACCGCACACGAAACGGTGTTGCAGCGTATCGTATAAGATTTTTAGCGTCATTGCGATAGTTGTAGCGTACTGGCGTAAAAAGGAAGCGTTGTACTTTCTACAGGGAAATAAAATTTAAGGCAGGATTAATGGATAAAGCTTGGGCAGAAATAATGTCAAAAATTAACTGGACAGCTGGTAGGTGATACCTAACAGGATATTAATATTTATATTTAGAACTCTGCAGGTTTCGAACTCGTTACGACTTGACGATACGCTTACGAGACGACTATGCTTACGATCCGTGTGCGAAGGGCCAAGCTGAATGTGTGTAAATGAGGAAATATCATTATTCCTAATCATCCATGCAACTTCGCATTTGTGACATCAGCGGGGATTCCCAACCTTTGGTATTACCAGTGACCTAACCGTACAATAATATTATTGTTTGTTTACTTTAGTTCTGTAGGATATTAGAGTCTATCTAGTTTATGTTGGCACGTGGTTGATAAAGGAACTAATTTTGACAGTTGCTTAGGTTTTATTAAATGGGTTAGTTTCCAATAACATATTCATTTTACAGGGAAAGTGGCGTCACCATTTGGATGCCAGCTAGACAGACTCACTTGCATAAGGACCCTATACAACATATTACATAAATACCCCTAATGCCGAATATGGTATATAAGGACCATCAAACTGATCAGCTTTTACTATGGGACCAATTCTGAAATCGCGAAAAATAATCAGCTGTTTCATACAAAAAATAAAATCGAAATATCAGTGTTTTAACTGTTATGTTTCGGCCAATATAACATTCTTTCTACATTTTTTTGGGACCGGTAAATCAAGTAATACTGTGTGAAATCTTTGTGCAAAACTAAAAAATGTGTATTTGGCGTTGTACGGCCCCTTAAGCCAAAACCTATTAAGCATTTAATTACTAGAACTGTACAAACATGCACAAAAATTGTGAATGACTTTAAATTCTGCTAGTTAATACCTAACTCATTTAATTAATGTTGTTCTTCATTAACAAAAAGGGATTATAAAAAATAGCATTGCTCGAAGCTTAACAATAGTTGTTTTAACTATGACATAATCGTATTGAGGTTGTTGCTACGAGACGTTGTCAACTCTCGATGCGAGCCGGCGCGGCGTGTCGGTTATCGAAAATCAAAACATGTTTTTTTTATTGACATTACGTAAGTGTTAAACCTAATGAAATGAAAAAATGAAAAATTCTTTATTCAGATAAACTTAGATATTAAGTGCTTTTGAATTTATTTATTTGAGTCTATATTTCAATATTATTTGTTTTAGCTCAGGCACAATAAAAAATGTAGGTAGACTTTTTTAGTTGTAGATAGAATAAAAAAACAAAAGGAAGGAAAAAGTAAGATTATATACTTCAAAATATTCCTCAAGTAATTAAGAAACCACATTCAAATGTATCTAGCAATTTAGAAGGTATATTATAAGCACATACAAACGAGTTTTGGAAAACTTGTTTTAATATTCTTAGACCAATTTTTAAAAGTAAGACTTGAATGTTTATGATGTTGAAAAGGTATGGTAGCTATAAATATGGGTACATTATGATTGATGAAAAAAAAACTATGCATCTTTTATTATCTATCATTTAACGAAATAGGTACAAATTTAATATATATTTTTTAAATTGTTGTTATAGCGGCAGACTTAGGTAAGAAGGTGGCAGCTAGCCAGGAGGACTTGAAATAAGCTCGAAATATAGCGATGTATTTATATTTTTTTTCCTGAAAAGTACTTTTTAGTTATGAAATAAATTTACTTGAAGCGTTAAAATAATTTAGGGAACACCAACCACGTTTTTGTACTATTATGTATTCTGTGCCACTATTTTATTTCCTACATTTCGAAGATATAAACAACAGTCTCATATCGCATTCTTATACATTTGTGCAAGAAAAAAAACAATACAGTTACACAAAAGAATAGTAAAACAATAACTAGAACTGATTACAATTTTTTCCTTGACCTTGACTTGCCGGTCAATAAGTTTGTATAAACATGTACCGGCTTATAAGATAAATAGTAACTCACGGTATATGAACTGCTTCATGGTTGTGTGTGAGATCTTGTCTGGCCTTCTTGATTACCGCGCCTCTACTGACCAGTTTTGATGCAGACAGTTTTTAAATAATGACTACGGCTGCTTAGTGTGTTGTCACAGTGTAAATAAGTTTAGTATGTCAACTAAGATAAGCCTGCTATGAATGTAGACTTCTTTTTTTGACAAAAAAATAGTCGGCGTATATAGGTAGGTATAGATTGGGCAAAACCCCGTTTGTCCGAACACGAGGCGATCCATAATTTCTCGCTTTGTACATACGGAAAATAAACTCTGCTCTGCGCATGCGCGAAGCAACTTCAGACTGAGCTAGAAGTTTGGCACGAGTTATAACTTAGAAGTTTTTACTTTATTTACATGCTCATGAACATTCGCGAAAATGACGAAATTCCATGCATTTTATTATTTCTCAGCGCCATATCGTTTTATTCTGGAAACGACAGCAATGGAATCTTCAAATTTTCAGATTTATTGCAGAAATAGTAACATTTTTAATGTGTCACAAATATTACGAATTAAATTAGTTTATAAACTTACGAAAAACACTTATTCTACTTATTCAAAAACAACAACAACAATCATGAGCGAAAGTAATGCATTTACATTAGGCATACTGTCTAGTCTAGCATTCTGTATTATAATAAACGGCTTGACGGATTCAAATAATTGCTTTTTTGTTTTGTTTTCTATAGCGAAAAAGTACTATAGTACTGGGGTGGTGTACAACAAAAAAAAATTATGGAAAAACCCAAAATAACAGCTAAATAATAAAAAAAAATCAACATGTACAACTTTGTAATTTAATATAATTATAATTTTATTATAATTAATCTCAGGTTTGGTGTTTTTTTCCTATCACCCAATTAAAAATTGGTAACTGTTAAACAGTTTTTTCATCTTCTGGGGGGTTACTCCCGACGAGATCGAGTTCACATCGGGATCAAATAAACGTCATAAATTTATTTTGGTACTTTGAAAACGCTTTCCATGGTTTTCATAGTATGGTTTTGACGTTTATTCGATTTGAACTCGATAACGATCGCGTCGGGAGTATCCCCGCTGTTCAGAGATACACTATGCCAGAACTTAATCGTCACATTAAAATTGTTTGGAAAACCAATATGATCTCTTCGTATTCACTGATGTACGAATAGGTAGTGTACGTGGTAATTTAAAGATAAAAATTACTTACTTTCGATCGATCGCTTTTCTGAGAATAGTTGGAAGTTTGTTTTTATTCGTTTGTTTTGCCTCTCTCAATCTACCAATTTTCCTGTATTACTTTAAGTATAATATTAATGTCTTTTGGTGGAATTGTTTGTTTATTTTTGTAACGGAAATTTTACATGTTAGCACTCAGCTTTCCCTTTAAATGAATTTCATTTGGATAAAACCAAATCGTGAAACATAGAGGGCAACAGATAAAATGTAGTTATGATTTACTACGTGTTAAGGTAATAAAATAAGTAGGTACTTAAGTCGTTTAAAAGTTTGGAATTTCGTAGATATTTAATACTAGCAACTTTAACGACTTCGTCTGCGTGGGCAGTGACGACCTCCGTGTTCAAGTGGTTTGTACGCCGGTTTTCAAGGTGTCGCTATCTCTGAGGTCCCAGGTTCGATCCCCAGCTGGGTCAATTTAGAAAACTAACTTTTCTATATTGGCTCAGGTCTGGATGTTTGTAGTTCCACCGTTGTCTCTGATTTCCAGAACACAAGTGCTTTAGCTACTTACTTTGGGATCCGAGAAATGTTTGTGATGTTGTCTAATATAATATAATATATTTATATTTTTCTATCCTTCGGGAAGGTTGAAGGCTCTGGGAACACCTAGTCAGCGCTCTAGCCATTCACTCTCGTGGGTCATCAAACTTAAAACATTACCTTATGGGGTGAATGTAAAGAAAGTTTAGCTCCGTTTCCTTAAATTATACGAGTGATCACCTCGCCATTTGTATACTCCAGTTATCAAGATCGAAACGAAGCCGTCTATTTGGGTAAATGGTCAAACTTAGAAAGTTTATCCAACCGGCTAGATGAATGACGACACTGGGGCAATTAAGGAGATAATACACTCGGAACTTGCAATCTGAGCAGCAGTTTAATAGTGGAAACAATTATATTAATGCATATTGAGTAAATATTTGCTCACACAATCGAAAAGATGCTAATAATCTGGTTAGTTTTGGTAATTGGATAGATAATTTTGCGGTTTAAAATTGATTCCGCGCCTTATTTTCTACTACAAGTGAAACAATGGGTATAAATATGTTTTTTAAGAATCATCTACAAACTTACTTCAAACAATACCGGAATTTTCGTAAGTTCAAAGTAAGATAGAGAAAATAAGTATTGTTAATTTTGGTTTTTTAAATTAAAATCAAAAGTTTATTATCATGTAAGTGCTACAAGATTCCGCCAGTGATTTCCGCTGCGTCTTTTCACGTCACTCAGGTATAGTGTCACTAATATGTTTTCAAAATGACATACGGCACGTTGATTAATTAATCAAGTAACAAAATAGGCATTACAATGTATTTTTTTTGTTCAAACTTATTTGTGTCGTATTTATTTGGTATTTTCACTGTTTGTTTTTGTTTTAGGAGGAGTAACAGAAGAGGCGATTTGATACCTGCTTCTTACATGATGTAAGTATGATGGAAGTTTTAAGTTTAATTTGCATATTAACACTGTTTTGTTATTTGGTTTTAATGTTTTTGGTGTTTTAGTATGTGATATTTGATGTTTTATCAATATATATAAATATATATGTATTATAAGAGATACATGCTACAGCATTACAATATTTAGGCACTCGACACAAGGAGTTATTTCAGAACTACACTTTTACGTATCTTCGAATGGCAAAGGTATTTTTCCTTTTTTGCGCATTAATATAATATTATTATTACTAAACTCGATCCACATGTAGGTGGCTAAAACACAAATGTTGGCGATGTTGGATATAAAAATACATTGCAAATTCGTAGAACTTGTGGAAAAACTACGAATTCTTGTTTCCAAAACTCGTGTTTGTATTCTTGTAGAACGCTCACGTTTAGCAAAAATCAAAACACGAACCAGAATTGGTTACAATTCTTATGAAATCAGGCAAATTTTTGACAACGACATTTTTGTCTCATGAAAACGTTATCTCAAACGATCCGAACAGAATTGGCTCGTTCTAAATTAGCTTAAAGGTGAAATATTTTCCAAATGAAATACGGGCACATTTTGCTGGGTAGAAAGAGATTAGGGGAAACAAGGCAACATGAGACGCGCCTCAGAAGGCTGTGGATCATTTAAATCATTTCTCGAGTGTATATTCATATGGGGAGCGATAAATATTCATTAAAGCCGCTCCGGGGGCATAACAGGCTCATGATGAAAATTTTATACTGATCTCAAATTGTTTATTTTGCCTCTGCTGCTTATTTTACTTATTTTGTCTTGTATTTTTTAGATGTGAAGAAACGATTGGTTGAATCTGATCTGGAAAGGTTGATGAGACAAACATAAAAAAACTTATGAAAACAACGAGTTTTGTAAAATAAAAATTTCCAGAAGATAATAGTTATGGCATTATTAATATTTTTTTTTTCACAACGGCTTGGTTTTCATTAACCTGATGATTAAGTGACGCCGAAGGTAGAAGCACACTGCACCCGGAATCCTCAACCACAGATGCACTGGCTATCCCACCTCTTAACTGCCGGAACACAAGGATATTAAATTGTTGTTATGGTATCAATATGTAAAATGGTGGAAGCTAGCCTGGAAGCTAGGAAGCTAGGAAGGCTTGAAACAAAGCACTAGCATCAACCAAACCGAGTACAAATGTACCCCCTCTTGGGAATCGAGCCCTGGTACCTGGAGGGCGAACCACTAGACTACAGAGGCGGATTTGTCGAACAAATATGTCATTCTTTGGGATGCTTTTCAAGATGTTTTGTGAAGTAATACACAAAGATATACACACATGTGTATGTGAGAAAAAAGTAATACAACAAACTTCAGTTTTTCCTTTTGTTTTCACTATCTGATATCTCTTCACATTTAAGTGTGTTCAGTGTTCATACAGAACATTAAAAATACGAGATGGAAAGTGCTTAGCGAGGTTTGAAATTGGAAACGCGTTCGTCAGCGTCCGGAAATTGTTGGTTCGTCGACTGTTGCTGACGGGTCACGTGAGCTCATTACCCTGTCAGGGAACGATTGCTTCTTGCGATCTCTTGACACAAGCGCGACGTTGTGCGTCCTAATTGTTTCATACACGACTATGGTGTTTATTACTGTCAATTTAATGTATAAATTGTTATGCAATACTTCAGCGTATTTTTAGGGCTCCGTACCCAAAGGGTAAAACGGGAAGCCTATTACTAAGACTTCGCTGTCCGTCTGTCTGTCCTTTTTTTGCTAAATGGCAGATTCTGGAAACGGCAGATTCTGTAAATGGCAGATTCTTTAAACTGTCTGTCTGTTTGTCTATCTGGTTGTCCGTCTGTCACCAGGTTGTATCTGGTAAACAAACAAACAAATTGTAATGGTTCATGAACCATGATAGTTAGACAGTTGAAATTTTCACAGATGATGTATTTCTGTTGCCGCTATAACAACAAATACTAAAAAACAAAATAAAATAAATATTTAAGGGTGCTCCCATACAACAAACGTGATTTTTTAGGTAATAGTAGTGTAATCTGATGATAGATAGAGTGTTCGAAGCATACTATTGCAGCACAAACCAAGCATGCTTTTGAAACGCAAACAAGTATCAGTCCACTAGATGGTGCTGTGCTGTGTAAAGAAGTTTTTTTTTAAATTTCGATATTTAGTCAATGATAACAAAATTAAATAACAAAAGTACGTACTACGTTAGAAAATTATAACATTCATAAAAAAGTGGCTTTACAGCACTAAAAACTACTAAAACAGAATAAAATAAATATTTAAGTGGAGCTCCCATACAATACAACAGACATTTTTTTTTGCCGTTTTTATAGATAATGGTAAGGAACCCTTCGTGCGCGAGTCCGACTCGCACTTGGCCGATTTTTTTAATAAATCAAGATATTTTAATTAACGAAATTTAAAAAAACGAAATATACGATGCGCTTTGTTTAGATAAATCACAGATTAAGTAATAATCGCATAGCCAATGCTGACGGAATTGAAATTACCAACATTGGCGAAGTCAAACAGAAGTTTTAGTGATCTGCTCCAAAACCCAAAGTCAATATTGAAACTCCATCGGATTCTAATTAAATGGGCAGTTTCTGATCAAACTTCAGCCAGAGTTTTATAATATTCTTGCACAGATTTAGTAATTTAAATTTTACGTTTCTTGATAAATTGTTATGTTATCAATATCATTTAGGGGAAAGTAAAAATGGATTCTTAATTACTTTTAAATAAAAAAAAAACCCGTTTGTATTGGGATCTACGAGATTAGTACAAAAAAGTAGATTATTTTTATCCATTTGACTTGCTCATGTCGAAAATACCCAGGGTATTATTATTGTTGTATAATTTTATCAGTGCTTAACACAAGGCATTGAAATATGAATTATAAAATTTTTTATTTTAAATAAATTTAAAGTCAAAAAATAAAGCCCCTGCCAACTAAGTCAATATTTCTACACATATTTTCTACGTATATGTTTTCGATTCATCAACGCCCGAGCGGACGCATGCGGCCGAATAACAATGGAATATCTATTGTATCTCATTTTCCGGGCGTTGAAGGGTTAATACAATTAATTTGGATTCAATGAAATGTTCTTTATTATTCCGAAGAAGTCGTCTTCTCGATTATTTAGCACCGTGCCTACTTACTTAATTAACGGAGTTTGAAATTTAATTAATCCTTTTGTTAAGTGAATTAGATAAGACATTATGACGAAGTTTTTGGTGAACTGACCCCTCGGCGGCGTGGATTAGAATCGTTTGACCTCAGAACTCTCCGCGGGATTATCAAATTTGGTTTGGTTTAAAGATGTTTGTCGAGAGTTGGATCGCAACAATTAAAGGTTTTATGTTATGAGAAGATCTTTGTTTCTATGCGATAATGGTTTGAAGTAGCCCTTAACTTTCCAGTACCGTTGTGGTATTGTTATTTCTATGTATGGCCCTTCAAGTTGTCAATGTTAGTTTCTCGACTATGTATATTCGCCTGCCCCAAAATTATGTGGCAAAATAACAGGAACTTTTGTTAAAAGTTTGTCCTTATGCGAAATTAATATTCGGCCAAATAGAGTCTGGCCAGCGAGCCGTGTCATCTCAAATACACGGCAAATTAAAAAATATACACACTAAAAATACTGCGAAATATCAATCTTATACTTTCAATATATTTTTTTTTAAGTTGTACTATTGTCCAGGTATTAGTACTTATAATAAAATTGATCTTTCGCAGTTTATGAGTGAATAAAGTTTCAAAATTTTAATGTCGCGGGTTTGAGATGACACGACTCGCTGGCCAGACTCTACGACTTACAACACCAAGATACGAACGGCATGTCGGAGACTTGCGTGCCCGCTCAGTTGCCTAGCGACACTCGTTCACATGGGACAAGCACTAACTGCTATAAGCCATAAAAAAGTTGCTCATCTTCATGGTCCAAGAAAACTTGGAGATGGCCAAACTTGCTCGGCCATCTCCCAACCGCGAGGAGGCCCGGATAACCGGGCCGGCCGCCGGGTCCTATGAGGTGAATCCCACAAGGATCCCTCAGGACCAACCGGCGTGAGAGGGCAAGTGCCGGAGTTTTTAGTGGGTATTCCCTCCTCCCGGGATCCCACCGAGCCACTCGGCTGGGTGGGATCACGGGAGGCAGTCGTGGAGGGAGCTGCAACGTTGAATGTTGCGGTCCCCTCCTGGCGAGTCCCACATACCCCCCTCTCGCTCACCTGCGGGAGGGGAAGCGCGTAAATGCGTTTTCTTAGGCATAAAAAAAAATGGTTCAAGAAAACAAGGTCAACCCCCTAGCATAACCACCGAAACGCTAATTTATCACGTTTAACCGTCAAAATAAGACAATGGGTTTTGACAGTTGAGTGTCGATAAAATGATGCTATATCACGCGATAGTGATTCGGTGGTCATTCTTGGGGGTCTGGCATTCCGGGATTAACACAGGCTTACGTCCATATCCAGTTGCGCGACTTTATATAGTAACAAGCAAAGTATGTTGGATTTTATTTCTGTCACACTCATTACAAATAGTGCATTTTGATTGTGATTGGTTTCTTTTAGCAAACGAAACAGTTCAAGTTAAAAATGAATGAACGTAATTTTCAACACCGATAGCGGAGATGACATAAGCCTGTGTTACCCACGTGACTTTTTCTGTCTCGGAATGCACATGGCGCAGTATATTGTAGGTACCATGCTAAAGTTTTCCGGCTTGCAATATCCTGCCAATTTTTTTTTATTTGTTTTATACATGGAACATGAAAGTTTTTAATTCGCGCTCGCTGTTGATACATACATAAGCATACCAAGGATGCATATTTTTTTTCAAAGGCTGCACAAGCTTCACTCTTTCCGATTTGTATGGAGAATTTTCGAGAAGCCGCATTTTATTTTTATTATACGCTAATATTACAATACTTTTATTGACAACGAATCGACGACGCGGTTTAGGAAAAATCACGATAAATTTTGACTTTCCAACTTCCGTCATCATGGTAAAGTGCTAGGGTAAAGGGTCATTGACCCTTACCTTACTAGGTACTACTTACTACTTATAAAATTAAATCAATTATTACCCCTTAGATCTAATGATAAACTTAAATTAAATCAATTTTAATTTTGTCTATTATGGTATGTAGTTAAAATCGTTTCCAGCTAAACGTGTGTCTGTCGTTAAAAATAGTTTTTACTTATGCCTTTGTTATACTAGAATTTCCTAGTTAAAACTAGAATTTACTGATATGATACCTGCCTATTGTATTATATTTGACGACCTCCGTGGACGAGTGGTTTGTACCCCGGTTTTAAAGGTGTCGCCATCTCAGAGGTTCCGGGTTCGATCCCTGGCTGGGTCAATTTAGAAAACGAACTTTTCAATGTGGGTTCAGGTCTGGGTGTCTACAAACACCCAGACCTGAACCACCGTTGTCCCTGATTTCCATAAAACAAGTGCTTGAGCTACTTACTTTGGGATTAGAGCAATGTTTGTGATGTTGTCTAATTTATTATTTGAATTTTAGTTAAAGCTAGTTCTAATTTGAACCTTAGTTAAAACTAGTAGGTGGAGAAACATTTTTATTGTTGGTTGGGGATGGATCAACCTCGTACGTAATAGTTTTAACTGTGTCATTTTGACAAACGTGTTTTGTCTACTTAGTTAGGAATAGTTCTAACTGCTTTTAGTTTTTGAGTAGCTTCCACTTGGTCGTGTTACTATTTCAGTGTGTTAGAGTAATAATAATTAAGATTATTATGTGTAAAATCTACACTAGAAATGAAATTAAAAATTATACATACTTACCCAGGTATTTATTTTTATTATTTCAGCTCTGTGCCGTCGGCTTGACCTTCCGGAGATTACACCATTGCATTTCTTACCTGTGTGCGTTACCTATGCCTATAACAATACAGCGAGAGCGAGTAGACGAGCGAGGGGAACGCCCCTCGCCCGCTCGTGCCGGCTGGGCGCGTGCGACGCGGTTCGCGCGCCGACGACGCCTCCTCAGTACGCTATTTGCTTTCCTAATGTGTGCATGTGTATGTGCTACGTCCGTTCGTGAGGATTTTCTTGCCGATTCGTCGGAAACATCGTGAATGTAAGTCCATAATTTATGTTTTTTTTTATAGTGAGAGTGCGTTTAGTAGCGATTTTGTTGGATCCTGTAAACGATGTTATCGTTGGATCCTGTAAAGTTTAATTGTTGAATCGTAGTGGAAATGGTTGTTACATACCTACACTTACGATAATAATATCTGTATTAAATAAAATACGGAAAAAAGCTGTGTGTTAAGTACTTTTCAGATAGTTTTTATTTTTATTTTTTTATGAAACTAGTTAAGTACACATGACGGCACGTCGGATTTTACAGGTTTTATGCCTATAAAGCTGTTTTCGCAGTTTTACTATTTAACACATGAGCTGTCGTGTGTACTTCAGATATTATCTAATATGCAACCCCTACAGAGGTACCTACACTTAAAACGTGTAAAATAGTTTTACAGTTTGTTGACCATATGCAATTTTTCGGTTGGTTTTCCCCAAATTTGCCATAACTTGTGTCAATGTGAAGGCTCGTGGCAGCCGTTAAGGCTTACCAGTCGCAGCCGCTAAGGCTTGTCAGCTGCAGCCGTCTAGGCTCGTCAGCCGCAGCCGTCTAGGCTCGCCAGCCGCAGCCGTCTAGGCTCGGGACCCGCAGCCGTTAAGGCTCGCCAGCCGCAGCCGTTAAGACTGCCAAACTGGCTCAAATTCCGCCATCAGAAACACACCTTTTTGATGAGCAACGGCTAGAGGACTTCATCAGTAAACAAGGGGGGTTGTTTCGAGTCTTCCGTTCAGCAAAAAAGCCGGCGCAAACAAGTCCGCGCTTCAACCCCAACAATAACAAGCAGGGAAAACCCGATTATAAAAAAGCTAAACCAAACTGGAAAAAACCCAAATCCTCCACTCGGGCTGCTGAAGGTCGAACTAAGCAACACAGAGACAAATCTAAGGCAACAAAGAAGCGCCAGACTTTCAGAAAAGAGCGGTCTTCATACTGACTATCCCTTCAAAGGCGGACAGCTGGCTCGCTTTCTTCCCCACTGGCAAAATCTCGATGCACCAAAAACAGTTTTAAAAATGATACAAGGCTATGGAATACCGTTTGTCGAATCACCCCCTCTGGTACGGATCTCAAAGAAAAATTTAAAAAAATTTGCGACAGCAGAATCAAAAGAAATGACAGCAGAAATGAAAGAAATGAAAAGAGAAAAAATCATCGAGAGAACAGAACACAAAACAGGTTTCATTTCAAGGATGTTCTTGATAGGGAAGGAAAACGGCAGCAAGCGCCAAATTTTCAATCTTCGTCGGTTAAATTTTTATCTCAAGCCAAGAAAGTTCCGCTTGTTGAATCATGGCAAAATTCCGAAGTTCTTACAGAAAGGCGATTTCATGTGCAAGATAGATCTCTCCCGTGCTTATCTACATGTGCCAGTAAAAACAAGCCATCGCAGGTTTCTAACCCTCAGTTATCGGGGAATTCTATATCAAATGACCTGTCTCCCAATGGGGTTATCAAGTGCACCGTGGGCATTCTCGAGAATTACAAATTGGATCGCAAAAGTATTTCGAGAAAGGGGAATAAGAGTCGTGGTATATCTAGACGATTTTTTATTTGCCCATCAGGACAAGAAAGTTCTTCAAAACCAAGTCAAAGCAGCAATAGACCTCTTAAGAAAACTCGGATGGATGATAAATTGGAAAAAGTCTGTAACCAAACCAACGCAAGAAATAGAATTCCTAGGGATAATTTACAATACCCACTTGAATTTAAAGACCCTTCCCAAAGTCAAAGTCACGGATCTCACGCTATCCCTCCAAAAGATTTTACGGTTGGGTCGGTGGAATTGGATTCAGGGAACTTCTCTATTAGGAAAAATGCAATTCGCAACAGAAGTAGTACCATTGGGACGCCTTTTCTGCAGACAGCTTCAGATATCAAGTCGAGATCTAATAGAAGACAAGCCAAAGAAGTCTTTTCCCTTATCCCAACCGGCGATAAGCGAATGTCGGTGGTGGCAAAAAAATCTAGGTCAGGCGAGCCCAATAATCCGAGAGGAGCCCAGTGTGTTTATAACGACAGATGCGTCGGACACAGGATGGGGCATACAGATGGAGCAAACTCATTTGTCGGGGAATTGGAGTCAAAGTCAGAGAAAGTGGCATATCAACCTGAAGGAATTGTACGTTATCCATATAGCTCTAAAAAAGTTCAAGCATCTTATATCAAACAGAGTGGTAATGGTCCAAGCAGACAATCGAACAGTAATAGCTTACGTGCGCAATCAAGGAGGGACAAAATCTCAAAAATTATGTCTCCTAACCAGGAAGATTCTGCTATTTGCGAAAAAACTCAAAATAGTACTGATTCCATACTATATTCCAGGGAAATTCAACACAATAGCCGACCGCTTGTCACGGAACTCTTCGGCAACCGATTGGCATTTGAGCGAAGCTTTGACGCAGAAGGTTTTCAGCCGGTGGGGAATTCCACAAATAGACTTATTCGCAACATCTCAGTCCAAGGTTGTTCCCCGGTATGTGTCAATAGACGCGACGGATGCGAAAGCACAGTTTATAAATGCCTTTTCCAAAAAGTGGGATTACAACCTCGCATGGGTGTTTCCACCGCCACCGCTAATTCCCAGGGTAATTCAACATTTGAACGAGGCACGAGGGACATACCTGGTAGTAGTCCCCAGATGGACAGGAGCTTTTTGGAGAACAACTCTAAAAAACAAAGCCACGGCGGCACCTATAGTGTTGAAGAACTTATCAACCTACCTGACAGATCTAGCCACGGATTATCCACCTCCGGAAGTAGCATCAATGACTTTGGAGGTCTGGAGGGTACGGGGTGGAATAAATTGATTAAGGATTTATTACCAAAAGATGTTGATTTGCTGAAGTCTGCTTGGAGATCATCTACGTGGAAAACTTACACATCTGCTTGGAAAGACTGGATAACGTGGTGCAAATCTGAGAAAGTTGTACCTAATAATCCCGCACCACATCAATTGGCCAGATATTTCAGTTACTTATTCAGAATAAAAAAGGTAGCATATAGTACAATTTTGGTAAGGAAATCAGTTATTGCCATATTTGCTAATCCAGAAAGTGAACTTAACGTGACTGCCCATCCTATAGTAAGGTCAATCTTAAAAGCCATTAGCCTTAAATCTGCGGAAAAATCGTTACCGAAACCCCAGGTCTGGAACATTCAAGATTTGATCAATTGGTTAAAATGTAACCCTCCGGATAGTAAGAGTATTTATCAAGTATCAAGACATTGTGCATTACTGTTGCTCCTCATCTCAGGAAGAAGAATCCACGATTTAACGCTGTTGCAAATAGATGAAAAACATTGCGAGTTAAAAGAGGATGCCATTACCTTCTGGCCAACCTTTGGTTCTAAGACTGATAAGGATAAACAAAGACAATCAGGTTGGTTAATTCATAAACATCAGGATTCAGATTTAGATATTGTAAAATGGGTGAACGGTTTAATAGAAGTATCTTCAGAAAGGCGTAGAGCATGTCCGGGGTTGGAAAACCTTTTTATTACAACAAGGGGAAAAGTGAAGCCAGCGTCCAGATCGGTTATTGCCGGTTGGCTGAAGCCAATTTTTAAGAGTTTGGGCTTAGAAGTTGCGCCAGGTTCAATAAGGTCGGCTGTGGCGTCATACAATTTTGAAAATAATCTTCCTTTAGATGATTTGTTACAAAGAGGAAATTGGCGAGGCGCCGGAATATTTTTTAAACATTATTATAAGTCGGTTTCAGCGCCTTCGCGACTTACCAATAATATTTTGTTAAATTCATTTGAACCTGTTTAAATGTGAAAATTAAGATTGCTAGAGACAGCAGGTTTCAAAATAAGCTTTATATTTTGTTTGTAATTTTTAGTACTTATTATGGAAGGAATAACTGTTTGTTATGTTTGATCTCTTTGTTCTGTTTTTTATTTTTATTTTAATGAAACCAAATAAGAAGACTGATGTTTTTAGTTCATATTGATTATTACTTTTAATAAAACCAAATAATTAAGACTGAGGTTTAAGTTCCTGTTGATTATTCAAGTATGAATAGTTTAATGTTATGAGGTTGGATATATATTTAATACAACTTCTGTTTTTCTTCAATATATTGCGTTATAGTTACTTGAACTTCTTATTTTCATCGATATCCTTCCTTTAGCAGGTGTAATATTTTTTATTTATATACCTACATATATACAATCACAGTACGCTACTTACAATATTGTGCCGGCAGATACTAAAACATGTCTCCGGAAGGTCAAGCCGACGGCACAGAGCTGAAATATAACCGTTTTCTACCCCGAAGGGAGGAAAACGAGTATTTCAGGTCTTGCCTAGGCTTGACCTGGAGTAAGTCCCTTGCCGTCATCAGAGACTTTACCCTAATCCGGATAGGTACTGAGGAGGCGTCGTCGGCGCGCGAACCGCGTCGCACGCGCCCAGCCGGCACGAGCGGGCGAGGGGCGTTCCCCTCGCTCGTCTACTCGCTCTCGCTGTATTGTTATAGGCATAGGTAACGCACACAGGTAAGAAATGCAATGGTGTAATCTCCGGAAGGTCAAGCCTAGGCAAGACCTGAAATACTCGTTTTCCTCCCTTCGGGGTAGAAAACGGTTATATTATAAAATGCAGTGGGATAGATAAGATACGATTGTTTTGTACTTTATACGAGTACTTAATCGTTGAGTGTAAGCAATAAAGGCGATCACCTTAAATATTATTAAACGGTACTTAAAATTTAATTTATTACGGAACAGTATGAGTGCCTAAAAGTTCCATTGAATATTTTTCTCGGGCGGGCAATGTTTTAGCCGTAAATCGTCCCATACGTGAACTATTGCTCGTGAAACTGTTGCAGGCAATTTGACTTGATTTATCCTTGGTTTCGGAACGCTAATAACATATAAATCTAATCTGGGTAGCACAGATCCTACTGTGTCTCTTGTGTTTCTCCAGTAATGAATCTGCAACTGTCGTGAGGAATAGACATTGGTTCTCAAACAGTACGTAGACTAAAATTTATCACAAATAATAATGATATCGGGCTGTCATGTCATTAACTGCGTAATGATTGTAGTCATTAATTTATTAATGATGAAATCGTATCTTGAATTCTGTAGTTTATAAATAAAAAAAGACAAAATATTTTATTTAATAATTGCATTCACATTGCTTTTCTTTTTTAGCGAAATTTTAAAACTAGAATAATAAAATAACACATTTACAACTTAGAACTAAGATTAATAAATTTTAGATTTTTTGCATTTCACAATGCTATTTTTAGATAAATAAATACTATAAAAAATCGACTCACCCGTAGCACCTCAGACGGTATTCGAACCAGCACCCTTGGGATTCTGGGCCAATGCACTGACCAATAGAACTTAGATGTTGTGAACACAAACATTATGTACAGATAAAAACAGACCAAACCTGGCTATTTCACTGTAGGCTGCTAGAAATGTCTTAATTGTCCTAGCGCAAAAATAAAGTGTGTAAAAAAAAAGCAAAAGTATTTTTTAAGTACATACCTATTGCGGGTTGCGGGCAGATAACGTAAATAATTTTATAAGTTTACATACGAAAAGTTTGAGAATCGCTGTCTGCCTTATTTGAGAGCAGACTGGAGCAATAACGGCTGGACGTCATGAGCACGCGGTACATCGTCGCCGCGGCCAAACATTAAGTAGTGATGACTTAGATTACAGTATCTCGGCCAGTTGCAGTACACTTCTGAAATGTGATTGTACGCCAAATAAATTTTTAGACATTGTGGGACGATTCTTAGTGCAAATAATTTCATAAGTTTACATTTTAAAATTTTGCGCACCGCTGTCTGTTATCTGCTACATTCGGAAGCAGACTGTAGCAATAACAATTGGAGTGGCAGTACACTTCTGAAATGTGATTGTACGCCAAATAAATTTTTAGACATTGTGGGACGATTCTTATTGCAAATAATTTCATAAGTTTACATTGTAGAATTTTGCGCACCGCTGTCTGTTATCTGCTACATTCGGAAGCAGACTGTAGCAATAACAATTGGAGTGGCAGTACACTTCTGAAATGTGATTGTACGCCAAATAAATTTTTAGACATTGTGGGACGATTCTTATTGCAAATAATTTCATAAGTTTACATTGTAGAATTTTGCGCACCGCTCTCTGTTATCTGCTACATTCGGAAGCAGACTGTAGCAATAACAGTTGGACGCCACGAGCACTCCATGACGTACCGCGGCCAAATATTGAAGTAGTGAAGACTTAGAATTAGGATTAGAAAAGGGGTCCTACCGCGCAAGTGTCGTCGGCATCGCTATCGGCTTCATTTGACTAATAGATGTGACACATGCTACTACTATTTGGCACAAATAAAAACTCACCAAAGGAAAGTAGTAATGTGTCAAATTCATCTGTCAAATGAAGCCGATAGCGATGCCGACAACCTTGCGTGGTAGACCTACCAGAGACACTTGACCAGCCCCCCTAGCAAGATCACCGAAACGCGATATAATATAGCGACTTATCACGTTTAACTGTCAAAAGACAATAGATTTTGACAGTTGTGTGTCGATAAAACGCTGTATGAGGCGATTTATATCGTGTTTCGATTGTCATGCTACACTTCCGAATGGTGATTGTACGCCAAATTACTTTTTAGGTATTGCGAGACGATACTGGCAATTAATTTCAAAATTTTACAAACCTATGAAAAAATGTAAAGTTTGTGTTTGTAATCACTGTTTCCTTTGAAGTCTGGAGCAATAAAGACCGGACGTCACAAGCATGCGGCGACACACCACGGCTAAATATTAAGAGGGCGTAGTCTGCACACTAGCGCCGCCATTGGAAAAAAAATCATAGTGCTTAAATAAAGACAAAATTGTGAATTATCTCACTGTAGTGCACTCCGTAGAAGTTTTGTGGTTCTTTTTATCACTTAAACAATATTTTCTAGCCTGTCGTTTAGTTAAATGGAGTTTTATTGTTAAAAGTGGCCACTTTTCGCAAAAAATCTCCATTCAACTAAACGACAGGACAGAAAATATTGTTTAAGCGATGAAAAGAACCACAAAGCTTCTACGGAGTGCACTACAGAGAGATAATTCACAATTTTGTCTTTATTTAAGCACTATGATTTTTTTTCCAATGGCGGCGCTAGTGTGCAGACTACGCAGCCTTAAGTAGTGACGACGGATAAGAACAGTCTCTTGGTCGCGTGCCAGTGAAATTACGGATTGTTACACTAATTTTAATAAATACAGTGCCTCTTAATTTGGCGGCAGATTAATATTAGAGCTCTAGCAAAGCATTACAAAGTCACTGTACTGAGATTATACTATACGAAACGCTGTGTATTTCTACGCTGGTTACGTACTTTAACAATGAAAATGGTTTGTCCGCTTCCTTCCAACATCAAGTAGAATAACTATATGCCGTTTCTGCAATACATAGGTACTTGGTTTTTTTTATTTATTCAACTTTGATGAACTTATTGAAAGTGAGGGTTTCCTAAAAGGGAATAGTGACATCGAATTGTACAATTCAATAGTGACATGTAAGTTGTACTTGCACAAAGTATAACTTTCGTTTGTCTTTTAAAAATTACAAAGACAAGAGTTTAAAAGTCCTTAAGAAAGCCTCTATATAAAATTCAGTAGTCTAGATAATAATTAGTTGTGAATGCTTTTAAAACTTACGAATTTGGGTGTTTCTTTATTGGTTAGCCGCGAACAGAAGCCTAGAGCATCGCCCTTTCATGAGCGTGTATTTAAAATGCAAATGGTAAGAGGAAAAGGCATTTCTAATTGAGGTGGTCTTTTGTGGTTAACAAAAGGCTCTAAAAATGTTTTATTTTTGCGAGGTTAAGGAATTAGGAAAGCGTTATACTGGATTTTCCATTTCGAGATAAGAGATTAGATGTGGTTTTGGATTGTCATAAAGTTCTTTTAAAAGTATTTTAGGTTAGATTAGGATACGTTTGTGTTAAATAACGATTAGTCAAGAACTTTTTAGTAATTTTGCTTTTTACAACATGGCTACCCGAAACATCATTTTTGCTTTTTTTGCCATGGCTTTTTTCAGCAGGACGACTGAAATTAAGTTGCGTCTCCTGCAACTGTTTTTTCGAAACATTACACAAAAACATTAAAACATTGGGACGTGGCTATACACATTTTTGTATTTATATACAATGTTTTTGTTTTCTGCGGCCGACGGAAAACATTTCCCGCGCGGGTAGAGAGGGAGGTGATTGTTTTATTCTTTGACAACTACCGAACGCGCACAACCTTTCTATTATCTGTGGCAAACTTTTTTAACCTAGTGCTAGTGCAAGTTTGCGAAAATATAATTAATTATTGTTTATTGTTGTGATGGAGTGCAATAAAGAGACTGTGCTTTATTTTTTAAACCTAATTCGAGAGATATCCGTTATTTGGTTTGTGTTATTATTTTTAGGAGACGGTGTGTGTATGAAAACAAATGTTTTTGTTTCATGTTTATTTTCCTGCAGGAGACGGCTTGTGTATGAAAACAAATGTTTTTGTTTCATCTTTTTTGTGTAATGTTTCGTAAAAACACGAGCAGGAGACGCGCCTTTAGATACACAAGAAATGGTAAAAAGTATCATACTATGGCAGCTTTCCCAAAATCGTCTACAAAACATCCCTTCTGTCTAAAACCGTAGACTTTGTCAGTATCATTCAACCGGACAACATGCGACAACATGTGTGACGGCCACAATATCTGCACTTTATGACTTCACTACTGTGTCAGACGCATGCACTGCCAGAACTTTGTAATTTATTGATACTATCATAATACTTAGGGTGAGTTTTATCAAGCATTCTGGTGTGATTGTTTGAAATGTATAATAATACGAAGGCATCTAATGACCAATTTGACCATCAAGGCCCAGAAAATGAGACACAATAGATATTCTATTGTTGTCCGGCATTCGGCCGCTCGGGCGTTGATGAATTAATACTTAATAAAACTATTCTAATTTTAAATGCCTAGCTATAAATAAATTATACTTAGGTGCAATGCAAATACCATCTAAATTGGAAATTTTAAATAACATCGCGTTGAATCTAATAAGTCATAGAATATTCGGATATTTTAAAGTTATCTTTAATTTTGTTCTGAAATTAAATGATAACATTAAAATAATGAAAACACCTTTTTGTATATGTTAATTGGAACTTGTACTTTTAAAATCTTTGTACTCATTTTTCTTTCTAAAATAAATAATGTAAGTCTAACTACACTACCAACTAGCTCCCACCCGATATAATAATTATGACGTAACCTAGGTAATCTATTTTATGCAAACTCGGATAAAATTAATAATTTTGCGGCTAAAATTATATTTTATTCAAACACGGCAAAAACATATTGATCATTAATTTAACCGTGATTGAATAAAATAGATAATTCAATAAAAATAAAAAATATTGCGTTACATACGTAATAGATATTATATACCTCAAACACACTGACTTGAACGTGAGAAGTGTACATTCCAGGAACCTGGTACTAATTCAATCTGTGTTAATAAAGCAGTAGTTAATTTATACGCTCTAATTATATGTGTATACAAGCTTTCCGCCCGCAGCTTCGCCTGCGTGGACTACCGGTTAACAGGTTATATCGTGCGGACGGAGATCCGTGCCCAGAAGTGGGATAAAAAGTAGTCTATGTCCTTCCCCAAGGTTCCATCTATATCAGTACCAAATTTCGTCAAAATCGGTCAAATGGTTTAGGCCTGAAAACGTAACAGACAGACAGAGTTACTTTCGATTTTATAATATTATTATTAGTTTGGATGAGTACAAAAAGGGACATATGATAACTTTAGTCCAGACAAAACTACAGGGTTTCCCGAGGGTAGCAAAATCTCGCGGGCGGCTGTGGTTCTGTTATAATAGGTATAATTTGTGAATCTGCCCCTAGCCAAAGTAACATTTTGCGAATTTTCGTTATCGCTTCGCTTTCGAAACATATATATCGTATGTATGTCGTAGAATATTCGTACAAATCGGATCTTTACAAAAATCCTATTATGATTTATGTTGAGTAAATAAATGTAAAAGTGTCTTTATAAAAAAAGGAAACTGATCTGACAACACTGCGCTGTTGTTCTCTTGACTTCCTTATTGAAATTTTGTTTATTTAGAAATCTTACTCTAGTTAATTAAAAATATTGACGAAGCCCATTAATTTATCCATTCAAAAACATACTGGGATTTTTACAAAGATCCTAAAAATTGCTAGGACGATTGCAAAAAACTGTCTGAAATTCTAATTATCAGGTTTTTTGCAATCATACTAGAATTTTTGAAAAAATCTAATATCCTTCGATATGTATATTGACGTTTTAAAATTCGATTGTTAACGAAAACTTATGTCAATCCCATACATCTTACGAAAACGAAGCGATAACGAAAATTGAAAATGTGACATTGGCTCAGGGGAGCGATTCTGTACCAAACTCGTATCTCATTTCGAACCTCACTTCACTTCGCGTGAATATTTTGTTACTAGAAATTAGCTGAATATAAGCTACTTAACCGATTGCAAAAGGTTTTAGGTAGATTTCTAAAATCATTAAGAAAGCTGCGTAGATAATAATAAAAAAAACCAGCCTATCATTATCTTATTTATGATTTAAAATTCCAGCACAGTGAAATGAGATTCGAAGTGAGGTTCGAGTTTGGTTACAGAATCGATAGGCAGGCTCAGATTGGTTTTATTATCGTTAATAGAATTGAGCCCCAGTGTGATTCATCAGAATAATGCGCCAAAGGTTTTCCACGTTGGTAATGATTATGAACACAATGTGTTCATTAAGTTAACTTTGTTCATCGAACCGCAAGTCAACGAATGATTTGAAAATGGAACGTGTTCCGAAACATTTTGTGGTGGATTTAATGAATACGTGGATGATTTGCTGTTTGTTTACCGAAGGCCTCCAGCTGTTGGTGTTTGTTAGTATTTACGAAACATCATGTAGCGTTAGCTTTAAAATAGCTTGTGGCCGAGCCGGCCTCTTTTTTACTAGTTTATGGTTTATTACTTTTAATTTATTTTTTTGAATTCTGTACTTTTTATACTTTGGTTTTTCATTTTCCTTTGGTTTTGTACTCTGTGTTTTTTATTACTTATGTCAAGTGTGTTCGGTAGATATCAGTTTACAATAATAAAACTACATTTAAACCCATCTTTGATTATGTAGAAACCCACTTTAGCTCAGTTTCATAGCTAGTACTAATTTTTAGTTTGAAAAGTTATATAGGTACTTACTGTAAATGAAGACTGACTGTCTTATACTACTTATAATTAATGAAGAATAAATTTTACCAAAAATAATGCTTAGCAATAATACTCCTTGCGTTTGACGTCCCAAAGCGCCATATTCCTATAACAAACTTTTTGGTTATTATAAGTATTAACTTATTCTTCATTTTATTAGTAAGGCAATGAATGTTTACCATACTTTATAAGAAGAAAAGACTCAATATGGAAAGTGTTTGCGAGCTTTCTCATATTTGTTTTATATTAAGGTATTGTAAAAACTGGGTTTCAGATAAAATTATGTTTTATATCAAACATGGTTATCATCAGATAAAATGAGTACGTTGTTTATATTTATACCTATTAACAAATCAAACTGATAAAAGACAAAAAATGGGGAAATAATAATAATGAGCAACAAGTACAAAAATGAAGAAATTTTATTAAACTTTAACCTTTAAATTATAAGAAATTGACACAAGGTCTTGATTTACAATTTTTTCCTCAAAACTTTTCAAAGATTTAATCAATTTATAATTACTAAATCGTAACTCTTCCACCTACAAATAGCAGAAATACCCCAAAGTCACTACTCAGCTTTTGGGGTATTTCTGCTGTTTGTAGGGTAACCAACAATGTATTTCCTCAAAGCCATATAAAGCGCAGTGTACACAGTTCGGTGCCGCCGCACCCGCGCTCATAAAACGTTGAATATGAAAATTTCCCCACTTTTCAAATAAAAAGCTAAGAGTTCATAAGCGATTACGTCAGAGCGGCTGAAAAATGACTTTTGGAGCGGACGCGCACTCCGCCCGGCCCGCACTCAAGATTAATTGTTTAAAATTGACGTTGAGATCAGCTAATTCTCTACCAAAATGCTTTTGGTTTTTTCAAGCTCTCAAATTGCACTTTTGTCACGATTGAGTTGTTTCCACCCGATTTTCGAGACGATTGTTTTGGGGTATTTGCGGTAAAGTTTTATGCAAACTGTTGGGATAGCGTGTGTGCAGAACTTATTATTCTAGACAATAACCGTGTCAACATCGCTTTAGACTCCAGCACGACGCTTACTCAAAATATATGTTGATAATTTGTTATTTTAGAATTTTAGATAGTTAGTTTTTGCGACACGTTATGTTACGAGTATTTTCAATAGTAATAATATCGTTTTCCAAGTTATCCAAAGCCTATTTATTACACTTCTGAGATTTACGCGCGTATCTACTACAGTGAAATTCCTTAAAAAGATGATACTTATTATATAGACAATAAAGATGTTATTAAATATTTTTGTTATTCGATTAAATTTATTTAAAAAACCTTAAATAGCCTTATTAGTGTCCATCAATGACCACTAGAACTTCAGAAACTATTTCATGGTATATGAACGAATGATGATTCTTTATTTCGCCAATCACAAACCACAGGCGGCCAAATGGCCACATCATTATGAGACTTTATTAAACTCATTAATCACCAATAATTACCCAGCAGCCTTGTTAGATCAATAAACAGCTGCATAATAAACAATGACTATCTTATGATATCAGAGTTGATCAAAGTTATTAGGATGTGCATTGTGGCGGCGCCACTATCGCGTTCTCGCAGCCATTAGTGGTTGCACAAATCATCAATAGATTGGTCCATTTGTCATACGTTAATGAAGCGAAACTACGCTGTAGGGATGGATGTAACAAGTTACATTTCATCAAATGATGTCATAAAATGATTCATTACATTTGGAGCTGCCTGTACCTACTGGGTGCCTTGTCTACGTACAGCAGCGCCACCATCTAAAACTAACCAGGCACATCTTTCCCACTGGGCACTCTGGGCACGTGCCAGGGCCCCGCGATGGATAGGGGCCCCCTAGTTCCTGCCAGATCGCTTAACGATAGCGGATGGTTATTACCAAAAAACATATAAAACATACTTAGGTATTTCGAAAACTTAAACAATAATACTGACTACAAATACTACTTGCTCACTAGCTTAAGTCAAGATCATAGGGGCCCCCTTATCTTAATGTGACCAGGGCCTCAAATAGGTTAAAGACGGCCTTGAAACTATCAAGTCATAACTGACAATTTACACATTTCCGTGTTCAGTGTATGTGACTGTGGACTCACTTACTTGATCGTGACTTGATCGTCACTTACTTGTACGTATTTGATCTTGGAAAATATCGCCGTCTAAATCTTAGCGTCCATTATTCTACATCATAGTGGCATGGAGCAAGGATAGTGGTACTACACAGCGCATGCATTCAATCGGATTTTAGTGTTCTTTGTATAGGAAGTCCTAGAAGAAGTCAGAAGAGTGCGTCCACTATCGTACACACAGAACAAAGAAAAAAATGTTGTGATCGTACGTAATGCATAATCATTTTTATTTGTTTCAGGAGATGTGTCGGTTTCGTACGATGTCGATTATGGAGAAACCTACATAATAAAGTAGGTATACAGTATACAGTAACACAATTCACTTAGAACACTGATGGATAAGTATAATTTTCAGACAATGAGCTAGTTTTGTAAGTTATTATCGAAAAATGGATATTGTGCTCAATTACCACGTTGTATAAAAATTTGTATAGTGGTTTCAGAAGAAATGAAAATATAAGTCGAGGTATGCAGTGCTAAGTTTAGTGTTATCATTCAAACGAAATTGTTTTCAACTTGAAGAAAGCATAGGCCTTCAAACATAGTACCATACTTTTAAAAATGTAATAACTTTTGACGACCTCCGTGGTCGAGTGGCTTTGTACACCGGTTTTCAAGGTGTCGCCATCTCTGAGGTCCCGGGTTCGATCCCCGGTTGGGTCAATTAAGAAAACGAACTTTTCTATATTGGCTCGGGTCTGGATGTTTGTGATACCACCGTCGTCTCTGATTTCCATAACACAAGTGCTTTAGCTACTTACTTTTAAATCGGAGCAATGTATGTGATGTTTTCAAATATTTATTATTATTATTAACTTTAATATACAAATATATTTTCGAAATAAAAATAGCTAAAAGAAGTTTTTTTAATAATAACTTCACAATCGATAACATTAATAAAAAAAACTTTTTTTTATTACAAAACTAACTTGAGAAATTGCAATTTTAAAAGTGTGGTACTAAGTTTTAAAGGCCAGTGTGGATTTAGTAGGTTATGAAAAAATATTGTAAGTAATAGATTTTAATAACGATTTAAGTATAATAGCGCTAAATCATTGCCCCTCACTATTCATTGAAATGTAATCAAGCCTGGCTCATATCCTACGCAGAGCTATAATGGATCCTGGTTGTGGCCAGGAGGGTTCCCTCCATTAGGTAATCATATCCATCAGTATATTGAATGGACTACTGTTAAATCTTGAAATGAATCCAAGCTAACAATGCTTTTTGCAGAAATATTATGTGCCTTGAATTATGATGGAATATGTTGTATATAATCTTCCATTTTATATTTGTTTTACTTACTTATCAGAAATGACAAGCACATTGTAAGCGTTTTACACATTATTTTTTTAAAAGCTGTCAACATTATTATTTTTTATCAGAAAATAAAACTAGTTCACTGTCAAAGATAAATATTTTTGAAAACACTTAGTAAATTTTTTGCTATAAACTAAAACCAAGATGTATGCGTGCTTTTTCAATCAGTTATGAATGATAAAGCTGGTGAGAATTCACCAGCTTTATCATTCATAACAGTATCATATTCTACTGAACGACGTAGATCTCTCTTGTAGGAAGAAGTTGCCATGATCTCGACCTGGCAGTGCTATATCGTTTTTAAAGAAAAAACACTGCTGCGTTTTTCTGTTTCACGGAGGTGTTATAAGTACTAAGCTATTAGTCGCCTTTTACAACACTCACAAGAACATGTCCATGCGAATTAGACGCGTTTCGCTATACAATGTCCGCTTAATACCAGCGACCCTGACGTCGGTCGCGATATTAGTAGCAGTGTAACCAAAATCACGCGTGAATTCGCGGCGAATTCGTCCATTCTAGGCAAGTGCTAATAAATAAATAAATAAATATTTTGACAACATCACATACATTGCTCCGATTCCAAAGTAAGTAGCTAAACCACTTGTGTTATGGAAATCAGAGACAACGGTGGTATCACAAACACCCAGACCTGAGCCAATATAGAAAAGTTCGTTTTCTAAATTGACAGAACCAGGGATCGAACTCGGGACCTCAGAGATGGCGACACTTTGAAAACCGGTGTACACATCCACTCGACCACGGAGGTCGTCAAAGGATGACACATGGCTAAATACATTAGTACCTATCATGAACATTATATTCTCGTAATTGGTTACTTTTATATCAATCCATTGTTCAATTAAGTTGGAACTTAATCCAATTTTGACAAGATCGATCATCGTTATAAAAAGCAAGGGAATTTATCGTTGGCCGAATCCCGATACAGGTGAACAAATATTCCGAATTCACAGAATGATTTATAAGTTCACGCTTTGAGTTTGACAGTAGCTAACTGTATTATTGATTGTTATTTTCTAACGGGCTGTGGATTTTGATTTGATCGCAGGGTTTATTAATGCCTTAAGTATAAGTTTGTAGTCCTTCGTAAAATTAATGAACGTCGGTGTTTATTTTTCCTATAATAGGTCTTTACCTATGAAATTGCCGATTTTGAATTTTGATTAATGTAAAGATCATTATTTTTTGGAATTCATTTTTCTTTTTTAATATAACTATATCATTTCTTTTTTTAACCTGTTTTTAATTAGTTTTTCCGTCGTTTGCTTTTTTTGTGTCGTTGTTTTCGTGATAATGGAAAAATCCAAAATTGCGCGTTATTTTTGATTCAGAGTCCATCTTGGCAACAACGCAGCTCAGATGTCACACAATATCAATCACGTGTATGGACCAAGTATCATAAGTGAACGCACAGTGCGTTTTTGGTTTAATCGTTCCCGTTATGGAAATGTTGATGTCAACAATGAGCACAGCGGCGGACCAGAGACGAGGGTCGATAAAGATGAATTGAAAGCCATAGTGGAAGCGGATTCATCTCAAAACACGTTGAACTAAGTACCGGCCTTTAACATAAGTGAAAAAACGATTTTGATTCATATTCATCAAATGGGAAAATAAAAGAAGCTCGGAAAGTGGTACCGGATTAACTCACAGAACAACAACAATAAAATCGCAGTTAAGCTTGCCTTAATCTATTGAATAGACACATAAATGGTGGTTGGTGAAGACCTAATATTAATAAATTGCAGATTTAAATAGAAAAGTTCAAAAAAAAAATGCCAAGTAAAGTGTGCATTTCTCTCGATGTGAAGAGATCCATCATTAGGGCTATCTTAATATGCCATTGAATTAGATTTATCTCTCAATAAATCTGAAATTGATTGACTGTTTGATATACAACAGAAGAAACAAAATGTCAAAATATCTAGTGACTCGGTAGCTCAGCGGTCAGAGCATTGGACCGGATATCCAAAGATTGCGGGTTCGATTCCCGTCCGAGAACATGATCTGGTGCGAGTCGTATTTTTTCGAGTATATTATTTAGTATCAAATATCTAGAAGTTAATATTTTCTACAACAAAACCATGGTAAGTATATTCTTTATTTGACTAATAATCTCTGGACACGATTAAATTATAATGGTGTCTCATACAAAAGATCTCCGTCTATATTTTTACTTATGACCGTGACCTTTTTCCCTAACAGGAAAACCGTCTTAAAATTCCCCAATTCTACAAAGAATGCGCGATCTCGAGAACAGCTTTCAGTACACAATCCCTTTACTGGTAAGCTACTAGAGACGTAATACAAATCGAGAATAAAAATTCGATTTCCCGGCCAATACGAGTTTGTTTTCCGGCAGATTAAGCCCGTCTAATTCGATTACACATCGATTTTGGTGTTGTTCCTTAAAGCAGTTAGGGTGGCAATCATACGATCTTTTCATTGCAATCACGTAATACACATCGCTGGTGCAGCTTAATAAAGAAATTGGTTTTCAGTCTAAAAACCCACGCCAGTATTTAAAGTTATATGTATAAACTAGAAAATAAAAACATACATAATGTATGTACTAGTTAGAAAACAGACTTTAAAGGCTGTTATAGAACTTGTTAAATTCAAAACAATATTTTTACTTATTTCAATCTATTTGTCTCTTTTCCGGCAACTTAACCTCTTCATGATGTTTGTTTGTTACTCTATTAAACATAATGATAATAATACCCTATTTTTAATTACTGATAGTAATCTCGTATAGCAGAGAAAATATTGATTTGCCGCTAATGACTTGTATTAGTGGCATTACTTAGTAATAACTATACCATTTGAAGTTTTAAATGTAAGTTTATATTTTTACAGTCTCATAGCTTTAAAGCTCTGAAGGGCTTGCTCTAATAGTACAAGTTACCAATGGCCGAATGATAATGAAGAATAGAATCCGAGTTCACTAATTCGTTTTTATTCCCATCCGTTAAACTCAGGCATTGCGGAGTAAAATGGAAAATGTATGTAATCCGCCATTTGCAGTGCACGCGGTTTTGCAAGGTGTTAAAGACCCCTCTTTAACACCTTGCAAAACCGCAACGCCTGAGTTTAACGGATGGGAATAAAAACGAATTAGTGAACTCGGATTCTATTCTTCATTATCATTCGGCCATTGGTAACTTATACTATTAGAGCAAGCCCTTCAGAGCTTTAAAGCTATGAGACTGTAAAAATATAAACTTACATTTAAAACTTCAAATGGTATAGTTATTACTAAGTAATGCCACTAATACAAGTCATTAGGGGGAAAAGGAGAAAGGCTCAAAGTAAGGGAGTAAAGAAATTATATTAGTAAATTAGTAAAATGTACAAACCAAAACAGCAAAACAGAAAAACCGAAGAGAAGACAGATAGATGACAGATTAAAGCAAAGATAAAAACACAAACTATAAACAATATAGTAGATTATGCAATAAGGGCTTAAAGTAGTGTATTCTGTCCCGGGCGGTATATTGAACCCCGAGTACGAGGGATTCTATGGAGTTAAGGCTAGAATCCTGAGTACGAGGTGTTCAAGGTCGCCCAAGACAAATACACATTTAAGCCCGCGATGCATACTCTACTTTTTATACTTTCTGCGAGGCAACTGAAACCAATGACTGTAATAAAGAAAGTACTTAAGTATTTTTTTTTTTCATCTATTCTGTAGTGGTCAGTTCGACATTCGAATAAGTCCTTCTTGATGCGCTGGTGAAAATAAATTTCGTAAAAAGTTTACGTTTTTCTTTTTTTTAATTTGTATAGGCAGTGCAAAAAAATGATAACATGCAGCCTAACTCAGAATAAAACACATTATTTTTTTTAAATAATAAATAATAATAAATATTGGACAACATCACATACATTGCTCCGATTCCAAAGTAAGCAGCTAAAGCACTTGTATTTTGGAAATCAGAGACAACGGTGGTATCACAAACACCCAGACCTGAGCCAATATAGAAAAGTTCGTTTTCTAAATTGACCCAGCCGGGGATCGAACCCGGGACCTCAGAGATGGCGACACCTTGAAAACCGGTGTACAACCCACTCGACCACGGAGGTCGTCAACATACAGCCTAACTCTGAATAAAATCTCATTGAACCTTAACATTTTTGTAACCAACCTCGATCAAGCACGACAACATAGGTTGCATTCCAAATTCAAATCACATTATTCCCATGGGAAAAATGACTTACTTTAGGAAAGGTTTGCATGACACATAATATGCCATTGACGAGCAGGTAGTATAAAAAATATATTTACAAAGCCGGCCTGATGGCCAGTTCGTAACACAAGGAATACAACGTAATAGATCGGGCAAAATATCTCACGATATGGTTGACTAGCTCTAGTAATGAATCATATTTATGTATGTAAACAAAGATAGTAAGTGTCTTGCGCTCATTTTTTGTCAGCTGAAAAAGTCTTGAATGGGTGGTATGAAAATAATGACGATTCAAAAGCGCTTATCGTTATTTTATTCTTGAAATTTAAACGTAATTACTTCAAGGATCCTATTCAGCGACAGTCTATTTAAATCTCACTTTATTGTTCAATCACACGACCTTCGTGGTTGAGTGGGATACGTATTGATTTTCAAGGTGTCGTCATCTCGTTCGATTCCCGGCCGTGTCAATGTCTCGGGTCCGGGTGCTTGTTACTGGCGTTGTCGCCGACCATAAACGGATACTTTATGGAATCAGAGCAAGGTATTGATATTGACTTGTATATATTTTTTTATTAAATTTCATCATACTTGCACCTACAAAAATGCGCGAAACATGATTAAAAATGCAATTTGTTGGCAAAATGCAGTCGCTGTAATTAACAAGGAATTCGTCTGAGCGAAGAATGGTTGTTCGTAAAAATTAAAAATACTCTGCCTCCTTGACATAGGGCAAGTGAGAAAGTCAATAAGGGGAGAGTGGACACATTAAGGCAATTAGGGGCGAGTGGGAAAATTATCAATATTTATTTTGATATCGTGCTTGAGAGGAGAATGTAATTTCTAAGCAAAGTATCGTATTATTTCACAATAATGTTTCAAAGAAATCTAACGATCCCTTTCAGACAGTCTTGTTTTTGTTCTGGTTTGCTGTTCAAGTATATATTTCTATTCTTCTTTTGTGTGATTATTTGTCTACATAAAGTAGTGACACAATTCACAGATAGTACGCACAGCTTTGACTTGCAAAACAAACTCAATATTCGTCTTTGTATAGATTGTACTCTTTGAAACTCTATACCCCATTGAGGGTCGGTCGGAAAAATCGATATTATTATGCTTCGCGTCTCTCAAAGAAAATGCAACTGTTTTTATGCTCAACAGTAGTCTACATTCACCTTACTTTTTTATTATCTTCTTCTATACATTCTTTGGGGTTTAATTTTGATACACATACTCTAAACTTTTTTTTATGCAATAATAGCGCGCTGGCATACTGAGATACGTTTCAGGCACAGTCTGTCTCTATCTCATCTGTATTTTTATTATCGAATTTATATTCCAGGAGAACAAATTAAAATTTGATTTATAGTCCAGTCAGTAAATGGGTTGTAGAGTGCGCGAGCGGGCAACTAAGCGATTCCTTCAGAAACTTGTTTAGGGTGCTTAGGGAGTGAACATACTTAAAGTCCCTTGACTAGGAGGTGAGTTGAAGGTTTAAAAATCTCTAAAACGGTGCATCGATGAGAAAAAAGTTCTTTTTCTTTTATTTTCATCTCATTATTCATTCACTTTGTTCGAATTCCCAAGTATATCACCCCCCGCCGCTCCGGCTCACATCCTAGACGAGGGGACTTTTAGTATGTTCACTCCCTAAGCATCTTAAACAAGTTTCTGAAGGAATCGTTTAATTGCCCGCTCGACACTCTACACGCAATTTTGAGCCATTCGTTAACTGGACTACTATTTGTTTAAACTAATAAGTTTCATGCGAATTACTATGATTATTCTTACTGTCTGTAAGATAATTTTGTACAATTTAAGGCAACCGAACCGAAAAATAAATTAGAATGCTTGTGAAGAGTTTCATATAGCATGTATATTAAAATAAGTATATGTTTAATAAGTATAAAAGTTGTATAGCACCTAAGCATTTATTTATTTATTAATTTTTTACAAGGTAAACTGTTTTTTTAATTAAGAGTCTCGTAACTGGATTATTCCTTTTAAATTCCAATTACAACACTACGTTATAAAGAGGTAAAATAGCCAGATTCTCAGTGATGTTAAATTAAAAAGAGAGATCTATTTCACTACAGTTTTCCGTCACAGGTGTCGCAGCTAAAACGGCCCCGTTTAGTAATAACACTAGGTTTTTAATTAAAAGACTGATTAAGCTATTTGGCTGCGACAAAGGCATCTACTTTGTATTCAGTACTTATTGATCTTCTATCTATTCTATCCATCCGAGCCACATCTGACAATCGTTTTATTTTCTTGGATTGAAGATAAAAGTTTGTCCGTTAAAGCTGCAAATTGGGACACCTAATAGAGTATGAAGTCATTGCATAAAACGGGTTGAATAGACGAAAATTACCATCGAATGGGCAATGTGCCAAAGAATTGAATTTCCTTGTTAAAGACAAGAAAAGTTCCGCCGTGTTCTAATTTGAAATGCATCTTGCTTTTTTTTAAAGTTCAACTTAACGATTTACTACCGTATTTTGTAGTTATAATTTCTCAGGTTCCGGATAAATTACCAGACAGATAATTTATCTGTTCCATTTTTAAATTAAACTAGAAAATAGGTGCTTTACCTACTGGAAATTTTTGTCTTTATTTAATCTCCTCGTTTGTGTGTTCTGATCCGTCTTTTCAAATATACTCATTCGTTTCCAGAATCGCACCAAAAGCTGAATTCACAATAAAGCCCTCTTACTAATAGGTCGATACCTCAATCCGATGGAAAGTCGAATTCCATATAATATTTGCCGCATGCACTTTGGCCTGAAACTAAATGCATTAATAATTACCAACCGCTTTTGTCCCCTTCCATTAGTACGTCACACTGCCATTACGTGGAGATGAATGACCCGCCATTCAACCGCTAATGCGCTGTTTACTTTTTAAAATTGACGTCGAAAGGATAAACGGTTTAAGGTTTTGACTTTTTTATTGCGAGCGCAGAGATTGGATGACGCTTTTGTTTGTGTAAAGCTTTAGTTTCCTAGGAGAGCGGTGCCGTCATATAGCGGCCGTTATATAGCGCTGAATGACGTCACTAGAAAGTTGTCTATGTAAACAATACGGCGCGGTTTCCTAGCGGTTCTGGACACCGCACGTAACGTCAAAAAGTGGTGCCGTTATTTTAGTGACGGCTGTCATGAATATGTTTTTTCAGGATAGCGGTGACGCGACGGTGAAAGAAAATGAGTTTAAACAGCTGTTTTTTTAATTTTTTTAATGGTGACTGGGCAGGCATTTGACCACCATCTTGCTTGGTAAACAGGATGTGGTCTAAGGTGTAGCATGCTTGCCCAGGAAACTGTAAAGCAAAAGTAATTCCTGAATTTCTCGTCGTTACGCATGCACAGTTTACAGCGATGCCAAAAATAAGTAACAATAATAACCCACCCAAGTTTAAAACACAACGAACACAAATAACCTCAAAATCAAATTGAATACGATTCTATTCATACTGTTGTTTGTGTACGATAAGAACGAAACGAAGCTATTTAAATTTTTCTTGGAATATTAATGCGTGAAAAGAAACTTATTATGTTTGTTTCTTTGTTGCACTTACAGGACGAACATCTTGGCATCTCGTTCTGACAGTTGTCAATCTGACATTTTAAAGTGCGTTCAGAAACTAATAGAGTTGGTTTCGTTTCAGAGTTGGTTTTCGACACAAACCATTATTTTCATAGGCATTATAATTGTTTTGTATGAAACTATTACATACTTTAAAGTGTATATTTATTTCGTAATTTTTGTTCATGTATATTAAAGTGATAAATAAATATAAATGATATACAATTTTATAGCTGTTTTCATCAAATTTAAAGTGCTATTGAATGCATACCATTTTAAAAAAAATTGAAGGCTGTTAATTGCCATTGAATCTTCTTTTTTAGAAATTTAATATACGAAAAACAAAGTTTAAAATGGTTACTAATGTGTGATTTATTGTGATTTCAATAAAGTGCCTGTAAAAAATATAAATGTTGATCTCACTCAATGTAACTTACATAAAATAAAAGTTGTGTTCAATACTTTTATTTGTTTTATTAACAAACTTAATTCCAAATAGCTTTAATAATAAGAAAATAGTAGAGAAAAGGTACTTTTCAGAAATCTTCCAATATCAGCGTCTGTCAGACCACGGTACATGTGAACCAAATTCATCACAAACGATAATTTTTGCATGCAAAAAGCTTTACAAAATGGCTCCAGATCCCTTTTTTCGTTTTCCAAAACTCTAGTTCCGTTACAATAAGCAGACATGTCCACGTAGTTTTTTTACAGCCTATTAAAACAGTCTGCTCTGCCAACGGTAACTGAGAGCACTGATTGACTGGCGCGAAATGTTTCTGTCGTGACGCCGGCGCCGGGAAGAATTTATCGCACTCAAAAATTTATTTCCAAGTTCACTCTGTGTTTTAAGGTATTATTCGTCGGAACACCTCTAGGACATTTTCAACTGTGATTTAATGTACTTTTAATAGAAACAAAGGATTAAGTTTAATCTATTAGTTTAACAACTTTATTATAACTTCAAGTATAGACCATCGTAGAGTACGTTTACTTTTAAACTTCATCTAAAGTTTGAGATATTAAAACAGATGCTGTCACTTTTGTTTACTGATAGGAAGATATAAACAGCATCAGTTTTTAAATAAGTTCAAATATAAGTCGTCGTTTGGGATAAGGAGGTATCGACGCCAGTCACACTGCATTTTTAATGCTTTGCATTTAATGTTTTTAGCATGTGGGTAACATATTTGCTTTTTTTCATTATACTACATTCCATTCCCTGTTTAACAATAGTACCTACGCACAATGTTCTTTCTAAACACTCCTTGTAGACCTTAAAACAGTTTCAGACTAACGTAATCTAATCCACCCCATGAGGCAAATGGATCCGAGACCATTCCTGGCATACTTTAGCCTATGCTTCGGTACAATAATGGTGAGGTGAATGGGCACAATAGCCCACACGAGACTTGTAATTAGGTTTTGAAAGCCTTTATAGTGCTGTTATCTCAATATGTTTAATACCAATCTAAAGTAATAGCTGAACTTGTTACAATTAAATTATGGTGTTTAAAAATTTAAGTTATAATCAATTACGTATTTGAACTTGTCCCCCAAAGAAAAAGGGATAGGATCTCCCCATCTTAACAGGTTCGCCATTATATATTTGTTTGTCTGATGCACATTATAGGGGGCAAGTAGGCAATACTAAACTTTAAAAAAATACATTAAATTAGTTTTAATTGTATTCTGACGAAAAAATCAAGACGCTTTTTGTCAGTCTTCAAGTGAACCGTTTAAAGTATTAAGAATGCAATAAGCGAAGCGACCGGGTAAGGATTTGTAAATATGCAAAGTGTTCAAGCAAAACTAATTTGTTTTTCTTGGGATAAAATTAAAAAGTATGACAAGGGATACAAATTGCTTCGCCCTCAATTTGTGTCCGGACTGTAGCGTTTGTTTTTTATAAAGGCTCATTTATTATGGAAACCACGAGATATTACGCTTTATGAAATTTTACGATTTCACCACGATTAAGCTGATGACCCGTACTCCTTGGATGTAATAATGAGCTACGCAATACAGACTTCTTTCCGTTGTTATTCCGTTATGGGGGGAATGTTAATATTTTTGGCTTAAGTACATTGCGGGAGTTTCTTCTAATGGTGAATTTCAAGTAAGTACGGTAGGTAGAATGGTTTCCGGGGTGGGGTTGGAATGTTTAATTATTTCTAATGGTAAAATGTGAGAAAAGACGGTAACGATATTCTTCTACCCAATATAATTAAAGTTAAATTGAATATTTTAATCGTCATAACCCAGTTTTATTTGTTAAATATAGGTTCTATTATTATTTTCATAAAAGCATTGAAAATTGTATGATGACCTGAGTGTGCAGTGGTCAACATGCCGGTTTACCATGCGAGGTCCCGGGTTCGATTCCCGGTCGGGCAGAAATTGAAAAGATGAATTTAATTTATATGACGGTTCTAGGTGTTACTATGTATAATAAGTATATATTTAAAAAGTATATAAGTAGTATATCAGTTGTCTAGCACCCATATTACAAGCTTATCACACTTTCTAATTTTTAGGAATCTAATCAAACCATTCTAAATCGGATCCTAAAAGAGATTACACCTTCCGATTTTTCAAATCGGATCCTTACAAAGTGAATGATAATAAATAATAATACGCTTATAAATAGATGCTAGTTAATAAAAAAAAATCCAAATAAAAACAACACATGCAAAAATGTAATGCAAGCTCTGGTAAGATATTTATTCGTCCCCTAACACCCTGCTTCACCATAAATCTGGCCTGTCTTGAATATAGTTTGCATTATTATGCAAAGTCAAGTGCCGAGACAGCGGTGTGTGAATAAGGAACCAGGATGTTTTCAGGACAGTCTACTTTTCAGGTTCTGTGACATATGACGTCACAGTATAGTACGCTTAGATTGGTTGGAATTAAGAGTGAGTTTTTATAACATATTTTAAGAAATATAGATGCATGTTTAAGAAACATAAAACGGCACTTATATGTCTAGATTCTAAGAGTACGAATTAGTAAATGCAGTGCATGAATTGATTTTTTTGGATTGTTTTTATAAAATACTATAAATAAGTACTTTTGATGATCATATCGTTCCTAATATTAAATGCGAAAGTTAGTTTGTTTCGCCTTCACGTCTTCACAACTCAACCGACCATTATGATGCATACACGTTATCAGAAGTACAGAGAAAGACAGACCTTTCATCCCAAAAAAGTACTGTTCCTGAGGGATAGATATACAACGTGTTAATGAAAAAACGCAAAACCTCTTAGGTGGTGATTGTGCTAATGAATATGAACAACTTTTACTTTGGAGCCAACTCTGCAACTGAAAAAATAATCAGCTGTTCCATGCATTCTGGTCGAGTAGGTATTGACAACTTGTATGAAAAAGTTAATTTTTTTGTTGAGTTGCAGAGTTGGCTCCATAGTAAAAGTTGTTCATGTTCATGAGCATAATCACTACCTAAGAGGTTTTGCGTTTATTCATTAACACGTTGTATAACTGACCACACAGACGAAGTCGCGGGCGGTCGCTAGTTAATAATAAAAACAATAGAAATCGTGTATTACAAGGTGGTTAAACCAAACCATTGTTTATTTATTTATTTTATTTGGCTCTTTAACAATGTGTACTCCATTACAACTATAATTAACAGTCTCAAAAATATATACAAGTGACATTTATAGAAAAGCACTACATGCCCGAGAAATTGCGTTAACCATTATGATAATATTATTATTTAATTATTGTAAATTATCATCATACATCATTTAAATATATTATTTGTTGGTAATTAGTAATATTATTTAGAATATCATAATTATTACCTACATTACAAAATAATACACTTTGTTTAAGACACGAATGATTATGGGCATAGCGACTACGGATATCCTTTTGGAGTTTACCAAATAAGTGTTTATTAATTCGCACTTTTCAGAACTCTTTATTTTCCAGAGTTGGGTTATAGTTATTACCACGTTTTTTTTTTACATTCAATACGCTATAATATTTTGTATATTTAAATTTTATAGTAGAAAAAAATAAACTTGTCTTTTACTATGTACTCTAATGGGAATCGAACCCATGACCTTTCGCAATCCTATACAGAAATAAGTTGTTGAATAAAAAAACTTATTGAAGCATTCATGACTTGTTCGATCACGGTTTAAAAAGTTATACGGCTCCTACAATCGGAGTTAGTACAAAGATGTTGTACCGACGCTACTCACTGAAAACCTGAAAAGTTGTAAAGGCGGTAAAAACTCGTTACGCGAAATCGGCCACTAAAACTCCTGAAGCGAAAATTCTATCCAACTTCAATTTACTTTTATTGTTCTTACTTTTCGTATTCTTCGCAACAAAAAGTTTTTTTCTTGCTTTTTACAAGCCATCTAAGCATTTTTTATACTTGTTCAAACAAACAAAACGTCAAATTTCACGTTTGAATTTCCCCGCTTCATTGTATCAAAGGAAATGGGGGGAATCTCGTTACAGTAATGTAAATAATCTTTATTTGAAATTCTGTCTTTACATTCCTTCTTAATTTCATTCGAGTGTCGATTGTTATCGTTCTCCTGTTGTTATGATTCAAATTATTTTAGGACATTTCGAGCATTGTGGTTGTGGACATGTCGGCGGTTCTTTTTTGTTCGTGATGGTTTTTGGGGGAAGATTCGAATGAGAAATTAAGAGGGCGTAGACTGCACACAAGCAACGCCATTAGAAAAAAAAACACAGTGCTTAAATAAAGACGAAATTGTGAATTATCTCTCTGTAGTGCTCTCCGAAGAAGCTTTGTGGTACTTTTTATAGCCTAAACAATATTTTCAGCCTGTCGTTTAGTTTAATGGAGTTTTTTTGCGAAAAGTGGCCACTTTTAGCAATAAAACTCCGTTAGACTAAACGACAGTCTAGAAAATATTGTCTAAGTGATTAAAAGTACCACAAAGCTTTCTCAGAGTACACTACAGAGAGAGAGAGAGAGAGAGTGAGATTTGACGCTGAAGAAGTCGCAGGCGAAAGCTAGTAGACAAATAAAGGTTGAGATTATGAAATGTTCGAGTGATTGATATCTGCATCGCAATATTGCCGGTCATTAATTCGTATAATTACTATGCGTCGGCGGGCCACATAATACGAATCCACTTTTCATTGCCTCCGTATTTCAGTAAAATATTGCTCGCTTTCCGTACAAATCTCTGTTCGTATCTAATCAATCAAGCGTTCACATCGCATAAATAACGTTGAATTTGGACTATTTTGTTTACACATCCTGTATTTCAATAGTTATCGTATTAGAAATGGAAATTTATCTTCACAAAAAAAAATTACATTAATAAAGATACTTTAAGAGATAAAACGTTATTTCAAATTAATGTGTAACTAATAATTCCAAAGAATAATTGTTTACTATTTAAATTAAATATGAATGAAAATATTACACTAGCTATTAAATTTATACAGACAATTCACTATTCACTCAATAGTGTATCAATGGAAATATCAATTTACTGAAACAAAACAAATTAAAAATTTTGTGGGCAGGAAGTATTTATTTTATACTGATTTTTCAACAAACAAGGTAAATTGGAAACAAACTTTTATTACTCTTAAGTGCTCATGATTCCCTGATATCTAAAAAAACTAATGAAAAGTTTTCAAGAAACAATCTGAACAATTTGAAACTGCTGCAAGTTTCAAACTTTTCTTTGAAAATCTGATCAAGATCAAGACTTTTTTGGCAATATGCGGAGAACCATGTCCGAATATCAAACTCTCCGTTCGTTTCGAACTTCGAAACATTATTAGAACATAATATAATATTTGATACGATACTATTTGGAATAAGTTTGAAAATTTAGTAAATCGAAGGAGGAACATCGTGATGCTTTTTGTAGTGAAATATCGAATGCTCATTAATGAACTCGTATTATTGTTGTATATTTATTGCAACTGTGTTAATTTAACTGGACGTTTTCATCAAACATATTTAAATTTTTAACAAAAGCACGACTTATTTTATTGATCAGGAAAAAGCTACATGATATTTTTTCCATTTAACAGTAGGTATCCATTTTGCGAATTCTAATTTAGGTAGAAAATATACATTTGCTGCCATTTGAAAATATTTATCAAATTAATCTTTCCTTATAAAGAGTTTTTTTAAAGTCATAATTTGTACCTTTTTGTAACTGGACATTATTCTGTAAAATTAATATGAACTGTTAATATGTCAGCACGGTCGGCACGCAACGGAACAATTAGGCATTTATTAAAAGCATGTTTAATGCATAATCGATATCTGTCAATGGAAATGATTAATTGTGACCACGATTACAGTTTAAGCTGAATGCTGTCATTTAGTAGAACTTTTTTTGTGGATGAAAGAATAAGCATTGAGTCGATAAAATGAGTCAGACATTTTTCGTACACATTTGAACAATCAGACTTAAAACTTGTAACTTTTTATTTTAACTGAAATATTGTTTTAACAAAAACATTATCATAACTTTAAAATTAAACGTTTTCAAAATTGATACCTTTTATGCAGCAGCTTCGACATAATTAGCTCAATTATTAAAATTCTGTTTTTACGTATACTATAAATATAATATGCTAACAGTGACTTATCTACGAGGATTTTCTTTTTCTCCCTAGGGTGTTAAATTTTCAAAAATCCTTTGTGCTATGCTATCCTAAATTATAAAAAGAACCCATGCCCACAATTTCAAATTCCAATAGTCTCAAAAATTTGGGTTGTGCACTGGTATGCCGAGGAGCTCGGTGGCGCAGTGGTATAGCGCCTGGCCCAGCGATTGCGGAGGTTAAGCAACTTTCGCAAGGGTCGGTCATGGGGTGGGTGACCAAAAATGTATTATTTTGAACTCCTCCGTGCTTTGGAAGACATGTTAAGCCGGGCTACAATTGCAGTCGTTAACACCCACAAATCCGCATTGGGCCTGCGTGATGGGTTATGGCCCATCCTCCTTATCCACGGCCCCAGCAGTGGGGACGCATTAAAATGGCTGATGGTTATATTGGTATGCCAGTTAATCACTTTGATATTCTCCTTTTGCTAGTCAAATCACATTGCAGTTTGACAATTGCGCACTTTTGTAATTTAAATTAGATAAGCTAACATCTCTATCATACGAAAATTACTGCGAAGCCAAAAATAATGAATTCCGAGCACACAAACTCGGCTGTTGACTACGTCACGAATATCTTGTAACCGGCAACTTAGGACCCAAGCTAATGTTTTATTCGCTTTAATCTTCAAGAGTGACTTCTAAATATTCACTTTGGAATGATAATAAATTAGCGGATAGGCAGGGAAGTAAATCCAAGGCGAAATTGGACGGGTCGGGAGCGTCTGGCTAACGAGTGTGTGGGACTGTGGGCCCGCATTCCCAGCTATCCGTCTGCCGTGAATGGGAAATTAGTTTTACGGAGTACAAGTAGGTATGCTTGTTGTAGCTAGATTGCTTATTTAATGTTTGAAATTCTAAACAATTGTAAGTCCTTAAATTAGATATTATTATCTATTTTGATTGTGTCTTTAATAGGAGTAACAAACCAATTTGAAGTCGAAAATGACGAGATTCCCTTACCTTTAAGATAAATAGTAGAAAATAAGTTTGACATATACCTACATTGGCCCTATGCTACGTCGTAGTCGCTACGGCAAATGCTTATCATTCGACGGGCATTTCTCGTTTACAACATGATTTAAAATAAAAAAAATACAGACAACTATTTGAAAGATCCAAAAAAGGTCACAAAATTGGCGGTATTCGAAAATCATTACATCTTTTGGTTTTGTTGCTAGGGTCCGACCATGATCCAAGAAAGCAAGGTCTGGCATTCCGGATTACACATTACTGCACAGGCCTACGTCATCAGATGTTCCACTATTTTGTTGCCACTTTAGACTCACAAACAAAGAATGAAGGATTTTTTTCTATCATCACTCATTTCAAAATTATTAAAATGCATTTCAATTGTTATTTGTTTCTCTTAACAAACGAAAAAGTTCAAGTTCAAAAGATGAATAAACGAAATTTTCACTAAAATACTCATAATTTTACTAAACTGTTTTAGGTATTATATGGGAGTCATGGATTTTGATTTCATATGACTGGCAACACAGAAACAGGCAAGAGTAGACAAGCGCACTGATTACTTTTTTAGTGGAGTAGACCACGTTACCCTTGTCTGTGCAGTATATGTATAGCCGACTCAAGAACTTTAAATAGAACATGAATTGAAAGTTCTTGGTTCGACATGATTATAAAGTTCTTGGTTCGACAGAAGAATTATCATAGAATTTGATTATAAAATTCTTGATTTGACCATACATTTTGTCGTTTTTTGACTTCTAACTTCATATTTGACTTCGTAGCCACGCGTTTTTTTGTGATTTTGCAATTTGACATATTATTATGTTTAGCAAAGGCAAAAAATCACAATTACTTCTAAGCGGCCCTTCTGTCTAAGAGACACAGACTAACTATTTTGTGGAAAGGTCGTGACGATATCGCAGCGTAGCGTCCCGGTAGCGACTACTATTTCCGTATTCATGACATATCATTACTCGAGATAACTAAGTATTTGTAATAAAATAATATATCTGGAAAATTGAATCTCAAAAACTCCAATCCGCACACTAAATGTAAATCATAAAAGATGGCACGTGTACTGTCGATAGGTGTAAAGTGCCATCTTGTTACAATACTGTCGTTGAGCTATCGAGATACTATCTCGATATCTACATGTTTCTAGTCTTAATCAGTCATCAAACAAATAAAAAGGAAAAGCGTGCATCTCAAAAACCGATCAATAAATCCCAAAAAGCGTCAATCTGTTCATTGAATAATGTAAAACGGAATAGATGGTGTGTTACTGTAGATGTAGGTGTACAATTCCATCTCGTGGCAACATTGCCGCTGACTGATCACGACCGCAGCTCCGATAATTGGGAACATTGCGCTCGGATATTGCTTCTGTGTTATGGAACACAAATCTCATCGTTGCTGTAGCGTTCTTGCATAAATTTGGGTGTTTTTTTAAATAAATAATTTAAAAATAACGTCACTAATAAATAGAGATTGTTTTTTTGTTAATTTCATTTGCTCTGGATTTAACACTCTTTATTCTTTACTTTAAAACATCTCGTATTTATTTGATACTTAAACCAAATTATAATAAAATTATTTTATTAGTTTATAAGACCTAGCATATCAATTTTATTTTGTTTGAGGTATAATAGAGTGGCCCTAATGGGTTTGACAAAAATTGATATTTTTCGAATAATATCAATTTTGCATTTACATTGCATAATTTACTTACGACTAACACAAAATAATGAAAACTTGCTATGAATAGAAAAAATGTGCAGAAACTAGTTTTGAATAAAAAAGTGTTTTAGGAATCAAAACTAAGTGTGATAACTAACAATAATATCATTTCATTGTCTTTTTTAATTTTAAATTTTTATGCATTTGCATTAATGCGCTTTGCATAAAATGATACTAGAACAATGAGGGGTTTTAGGAAAATATATGGGCATCAGTATGTATTGCGATGCAGCACGTGGCTGGCAAGTATTAACGTAGATTAATTTCCATTTAGCCGTAGGTTGCATTTTATCTTCGATTCATTCTTTTCAGTTGAGAAAATAGTGTTTAATAATAGGCATTATTGACCAACCGATTGTAACATAATATATTTTTCTTTCTAAATTGAAACCTTTATTAAAATAAACATTTTCAATGTTTAGACATTGAAAATGTTTATGTGATCACCAGTGTATGTGTGATCGATCAAAATTGGAGATATCTCTATGGGAGATGTGTCAAAATGTGCAAGACGCGGAGATCTATCGTGTGGGGCTTAAATTTAAAAAATAGGTATAGAAGCTATTGAGAAATTTGGAAAAATTTGGAAAATGATTTCGATTTGCCGGGCAAAAATTAGACTCAATTTTTTTCGGAGGTTTTATGAAAATTCGGAAAAAAATCATCTCAAGATTGAATTGGGCTACAAAATAAGCCCACTGGGTAGATGATCGGACGACAGATGTGGGCTGTGGAGGTTCCCAAAAGGCGGAGTGGTTTGTAGTTCGGCCGCATTGAGGCAGTCTATACATGCGCTGTCGTGAGGTCTTAGTATTATAGAGTAGAGTGTACATGGATAGTTATGTATAATTTAACTTACCGAAAAAAAAATGTGTCTTTAAAAAAATTAAAGGTCCTGGTGATATCTTCGTTTCAGATGACAGCTGTCCAACTTAAACCAACAATATCTTGGATAGTACTCATCCTAGACTGATGGGCAGAGCCAAAGTTGAAGAGGAGAGAGGTCGCAGTTTGAGGCCCTAGAAATTTTTTTGAAGTTTTAGTTTTTGTGTAGTATAGTTTACTTTTCATTTATGTTTTTGGACTTGCTGTGATTTCAAAGAATTGTACTTTTTCAATAAAAAAACAAATCTCAGAATTTAAAAAAATGAATCTTAAAAATGGAATACTATTAATAGTACTTTTTATTTTTGATGTTAATTTTCAATATAGTCTGATAGTTGCGTAGAGCGTGAAATCTATAAACTTTTTCTCTATTTGACATTATTTTTTGTGTAGTGGTACTATTACTCTGATAATATAAATGTAAGTATGTTTGGATATTTCTTACTCAGTCACGTAAAAACGTCTGTACGGTTGATGAAGCTTGGTATTTTAGTAACATGTTCCCGTGGGATGATTCAATTCTATAGACCGTGCGGATGAAGTCGCGGGCGGCATGCGGCAGCTAGTAACTACATTTAAATCTTTAAAATTAAAAATGTACAGGGTAAACAAAAAAGATAATCATAATAGATTATTGAATGGAAGCCAGTGAAACCACCCACGCTCACAGTTTTACCTACGAATTCAATTTTCATCAGCTTTTGTCATGCGGATTAATAATGGTATACACTCTATTCTTCTCCTCATAATATAATTAATTTATTTCTAAAAAACATTGTTCAAGAAATAATTTTCTAGAGAATGAAGATAATGGATGTTCACAAAATTTTGTTTATCATCGACGAAAACGTAAGTTGCTCCTCAGACAATTCGACATTCGAGAAGTGTAATTAAGTTTTCTTTTTGACTCAAGTCGAGTACTTAAGAAATTATTCGTTAATTGAAATTAAAAAGGTACGTCAAAGAGCGAGGACATTAAAGAATACTCATCAACACAGAAATAACGACTTTTTATTCAATCAATTAAGAATGAAAAAAGTTACACAATAGGCGATGGTACGAAGTTACGAGAATTTTTTATTAAGCGTTTTTTTAAAACGCGACCAGTTGGAAAGCGGCTTTTTGCGTCAATGAGCTATAATAAAGTATCCTATTAGCATGGTCGACTAAGCGAATCTAATGAAATTGTGGTATTACGTGCTACTAACGAACGATACGGCAAGACGAGTCCTTGAAGGTATTCTTTTAGAATTAGATAACAGAAACGTCTACGAATGTTGTGTTTATTTACTAAGTTAAAGCATAACGAGTATAAACAGACCTTCGTAAAATACTGATACTTGCTGACCGAATTCCTTTGAGTAAACTCCTGTAACTTTATGATTCGTTAGGTCTATTTTCATATTATAATAATAAAAATAGCTTTTTTTCTCTGCGATTATTTTCTTAATCCAAATACTGGTCAAAATATCAAATAAATGGGAAATATAAAAACATCTTTTGCTGAGAATGTAATGCAGTAATAATACTAAGTAAGTATGTCAACAAATAAATTGCAAGGTAAACGAATAAGTTGTAATTTATTGAGGCGAGCTATCGAGAGTTCCATTTGCATGGAATTTCATTGTGAAATTCAGGGGTCTAAAAAGGCAAGATTGTATTTTTTTAAATCCACAACGGTATAGTGCTTGGCCTTCACAGTACCTGATGTTAAGTGAAGAAGAGGCCGAAAGCGTAAGCGCACTACACCCTCCTTACCTCTGAGGAGCTGGCTATCTTATTTCTAACTGCCGGAACAACAATTTTTAAATTGTTGCTAAGTCTGAACTTAGATAAGATGGTGGTAGCTAGACAGACGGTCTTGAAACGAGCCTTGCCACCAACCAAACCGAGTACAAATTGTAACCCTTTCCTGAGAATCAAACCCGGGACCTCTGCGTCTTACACGGGTGGGCGAATCACTAGACCACAGAGGCGGTTAAAAGTTTTGTTTGAAGTATGTGTCTTACATTTTTATCGTAGTATTTTGATTTTATTAATCATGTTATTATTATCACTAAACATTATCGATCTCCCTTTTGACTACAATATGAAATGAATAGCAGACCTTTTATAAATAAGTTCTACTATTTTATGACTGTCAAATTATTTCTTCTGCAAATCATTACAATAGGTAAACAATACAATCAATTACTAGAAATATAATAAAATTGGGATACTGTTAGGGTTTAGGATAATTCACCTGGGCTAATTCTTTATATCATACAATGATTTTCTTAGCTATATGTTATCGAGTAGTAGACAGCGATTTCTCAACTAGTTGAAATTTATTTTACCTACCCATTGAATGTAAACTTTGTTAATTATTGTACTGGAAAATGACGTCACTTTAAATGCCGACCTCATTTTTCAAATTTTGACGACTCTGTATGAAATATACAGGGAGAAAAAAGCAGCCCTTGACGAGTTTCTTGCCGGTTCTTCTCGTTACAAGGTCTCCCGCTTAGGGTTTGCGAACCGATGGCGTAGGTTCTTTAACATTCACAAGTGCTTGTAACAACCTAGACTGAATAAATGAGTTTTGAATTTTGAATTTTTGAATTTTGAATAGAAACTTGAAATTTTACAACGATTATTTTTTTATATTGAAGGTGAGCACTTTAGAAATTCATAATATGTAAAAGCTAAAGCGGAACTCTACGCACTTTTGTTTGCGAGTGACCGCTAGTGTTTCATAATTATACAATCTTGTCTTTTTAGACCTTCAGTGTGGAACGGAGCCGAGTCCGATTGTGTTTCATCCGATAACAAGCATCTCCGGCCTCACTCGATGTAATACGACCAAGATCACTTAATTCAATTCCTTTTTATGGTTATTTATTTTTCTTTGGGATAACGACTGTGCTACGGTTACATTTTTAATATAAAGCATTGGTATATAAAAGTATTATTATGTTAATTTTGTGCAGGTAAACATTTTTAGGAAGCAGCGTTCTTTCCATTTATAAAGTATGTATATTACATTAATCAACTATTTTTACTCAAAATTATTAAAAAGTAGCTGCCCGCCCGGCTTCGTACGGGTGGCGCCATCTATTAGTTAGGTATATTACGATTGAAAATCACGGAAAAGAGAAACCTTGAAAACTATATGTCTTTCCGTATTTTTTTTTGAAAATTATCTTTTGTGAGCAGGTTTTATTATTACATAGAATTTTGTGTCGATTCCGTTTTTCGAAATTTAACATAATGGCGGAGGTATGGGAAAGAATGTTATTTCAAAAAATGTTTAAAAATGTCACAAACGCGGGGTCTACGGTATACTAAGATATTATATTATTTTATGTGAAATTATAATATATTTATGAAAATATCCAAAATATTTATTTTATGAAATTAAAGTAAGTACATAACTTTTCGTATCTTTAAAGTTTTTGGTAAACGATTTTAATGTTATTACCGATCACATTTTTTAAGTTAACATGCTTAAAGAACGATTACGGTCCTAGTTTACAACTAACAAAAGCGTGGTAAGAGCATGTTTTCAACGGAATGGTATCTTACTCGACCCGAGTGGCCTGCGGCCGTATATTGCAGGTTTCCCGCTGCCCGGTCGCGATAAAAGGTTTAAACCTATGTTGTTATTTTGACATTCACTTAATCTATAAGGCGGTGAAATTTATGCGGTCTTACAGTTATGGAAAAGTGTGATTCAATTACAAAACTACAGGAAAATGCGTTACCTAACAACTTAATACGATGATTTCTCCATTGCAATATAAATAAATAAATATTAGACAACATCACAAACATTGCTCTGATTCCAAAGTAAGTAGCTAAAGCACTTGTGTTATGGTAATCAGAGACAACGCGTGGAACTGCAAACACCCAGAGCCAATATAGAAAACTTCGTTTTCTAAATTGACCCATCCGTGGTCAAACCCGGATGGCGACCTTGAAAACCGGCGTACAAATCACTCTACCACGGAGGTCGTCAAATTCAATTCAATTCTGACAATCCTGAGTGACAGAAAATTTGGGAGCATGAAAAAAATATGCGATATAGATAGTCAACCCTGCAACTGCGAGTACTGGAGGGTTACTCCCGACGCGATCCAGATACAGTTCGAATACTCTAACCATTTAGGCCCATGTCTATAGATTCCCAATTCTACAGATTCTCTGAAAACCACTGAAACCATTTGTTATGTACCAAAATAAGATATTTCTGACGTTTACTCAGTCCTGATGTGAACTCGATCCCGTCGAGAGAAGGAGGGCTGCTTTCTAAAGGTTTTCAGTTCAAAGAACTGTCTTATTTAGTCGTAATTAATTTATATTGCCATGTTATTACCGTCTCTTGTTTCAATTAGTATCATGTTTTAGTGGCATTAATTACCTGGTAAGTTCCGTTGCGGGGTGGCTTCGATGGTTTAAAACAAAAGGATGCTTGTTGATTAATATTTATCCCTTTGTTAATTCAACTTATCAAAAGAACCTTATTATTTATTTATAACTTGGTCTATCTTCGGCGTAATTACGCAGATAATAACTAGTGGTTCTGTGAGCTGTAACCTCGTGTTTGTGACATTTTTGAACATTTTGTGTAGTTGCTGAAATATGTATTAAAAAAAGTACTAAAAAAACTATACAAAATATTTGCACAACATAAAAAATTAGTGACAACCATTATTACGATAGTCAATTGTTTTACATTTCTTTAGAACGTAAAAGAACCACGAATGAGGTTTTAATCTTTCGAGGTATGCAAACTCATTTAATTTTAAGTTGAATACGGCTTATACGCCCACCAAGGACAACGGGACGCTACAGCAAACTTCCCCCTCTTTTCCCCCCTCCACTATCTCTTTTCGATTTTTTTTTACATCATCTTGTGTAGAATGAAGTCCTTAGTGTACCTTTCGAATTTGATTGAAAACTTCCCCATTTTCTCCCCAACCAATAGGTTAAATCAATCATCTGTATATTTTTAAGAGTTTTATTTCAGTGCCTACGTACTTTTAAACGCGGTTTTTCTGAAAATGCATCACGAACAGACATCAGTAGAGTAATTTAAATATTTAATAGCGCTGGTACAGTACGAGGCATGTATCTCGAAATTTTTCGACAGAATGAGGGAAAGTTCACGCTTGAGTCAACTGATTGACCAACAGCGCGCGCCCCTCTCCCACCGCCCGCGTACCTCACCGCTACGCATGCCCAAAATACGCGTTCTGAGTAATCTCCACTCGATTTCTAGATATTTGCCTCGTACTGTACCATTATACAAGGTGTTACAAAAATACCCCTAATGCCGAATATGGTATATGGGGACCATCAAACTGAACAACTTTCACTATGGGACCAACTCTGAAATCGCGAAAAAAAAATAGCTGTTTCATACATTTTGATATTTTCGATTTTACTTTTTGTATGAAACAGCTGATTTTTTTTTCGCGATTTCAGAGTTGGTCCCATAGTGAAAGTTGTTCAGTTTGATGGTCCCTATATACCATATTCGGCATTAGGGGTATTTTTGTAACACCTTGTATATTCTGTGGTATGGTATTAATTCTGTGATAATGGTCTTTTATTTCCAAAATCTCACGTGCACAGTCGTTGGAAAACCCTTGCATTTTTTTCTAAGTACAAATAATATGAATCTATTATATTTTGGTCCAGGCCAATATTTTATGGTTATTGTATCATCATCACCTTTGTCGAGTTCACCGTAAATCCTCAACCCTTTGATACTGAATCTGGCTTTTCTGACGGATTAGCAATCAATTAGTGATTGCATACAAATTGGATTTCTGCCGAGCCTTTGTGCGATCTGTGTATTTTAGGCGCCTTTATATTTATCGTCATATTTGCCCTTACTGTCGTTGAGGTCGGATGTGTTTGGAATTATAATTGTTGAATAGGTGGTAACTAGGCGGAGGGTTTTGCTGGATAAACACACATTGAGGGATTTTAGTTATCATTGAATTGTATTCTACCTATTACTATTTATAGGTGTACTAATTATAAGTACTATTAAGGTACAATCTGAGGTACGCGACAGAGACAGGCGAAACAAGACAGGAAACAAGAGACCGGAATAGTGCCGCGGTTTGAGAACAGCCGGGCGTTGCTCGCTTCAAAATGTTCGTACTAAAATTGTTTCGTACTAAAATAGAGAGAGAACAGAAGTCAAGCCTAGTACCTACTACGCACGCAACGCACACACAAAAAGACAGCTCTCACTGACCGACGACACTACATCATGCACTTGAACTCGTTTTGAGATTGGTCTGAGATTCCGATTATTCCGTGTCGGTGAGAAGGTGTATATGTGTGCGTGGCTCGAGCTCACCTCATGTAAGCTAACTAACTAAGCTTAATTTCTGTTCTCTCTCTATTGTGATCACAAAGCGGATGTGCCGTGTGTCGCGGTCTCCCGCGTCTTGTTGCGGCGCCCCTGCGGCGTACTGTCTCTGTCACGTGCCTCAAATTCTACCTCAACGCAGTCTTATAGTACATCATTGGTCTGTACAATTAATAACGAGAATACGTAAGTAATATACCTAAATAATTAAATAATATTAATGGTAGTTAAATTAAAAAAAAAATAAGTTAGTACCTATGATATACCTACCTAAAGGTTATTTAAGATTTACCTAATATTCTCGATTTGTTGTGTGATCAAAAACTATGCAAAAATACTTAGAAAAAGCAGCTTTAAAAAAAATTAAAACCAATTTTATTAAGAAAAAAATAAGACAATAACGTTATGTTTGTAAATATCTTGATATTATACCAAAATGTTTTTTTGTTCTCAAAAGAACATGTAAGCTCTATTATTGAAAATTGTGTATGGCTGTTCGCTTACCCTTATAAATAAATAAATAAAATAGCAAATCGAAAAGCGTTAGCAAGAAGTAGGTAATGGCGACCGATTTAGTTGAGAACCGGCCTTTATTTATAACGTTTTAGTAGATTGGATCGAGAGATAATAACGCCGTAATGGCAATACCGATCGAAATGCTATTGTTTATTGCGCCTCTCCGATAACCCGGTCAATTTTACTTAATTGTGGACTCAATTAATTGTTGCCATGATACTGCGAATAAATAAATTAACTCTAAATACGTCTTTATTATTTCGCTTTTGTTTTGTTTGAGCATAATAATTCGATGAGCTATAATGACTAGTCATAACGTGACTTTAGTCTGTCTACGCATTAGGTATACCGATCTTAAAGGCTCACGAATACCGTTTTGCTATGAATGTGTTAGGCGTGCACATGCACATTTTTTTTACGTACGATCTCTCGTATTACGCTCACTAAACAAAGTATGTGTGCTCACTCGCATATATATATATTTGCAACAAGAACTGAAAGGGGTCTTAATAATTCGAAGTAGGAATACAAGGGCATGTGGGGTATCATATGAAAGAGCGCTGTTTGTGCATTCTCAAACGTTTTTTAGGCTGTAGTTTACGTTTTTGGTGAATAATATGAAAAAAATACCGTTCACCCCTTATCTCCGAAGTTTGGTAAAAAAAACTTAAATTATTCTATGTGATAGAAGTTTATATAAAACCATGCCTGTCTTTAAATATTACACTTTTTCAGAAATTATCAGCTAAAATTACAGTAGTTACACTATCGGTCGAGAGATAGCGCTAATCTAAAACTAAAATATTGTACGCCGCAGTATATTCATTTAATTATGATGGTACGGAACCCTCGGTGCGAGAGTCCGACTCGCTCTTGACCGATTTTTTAAGATATCATGCCACCATACTTATTAATATATCTTTATGTAAATGTTTTGACCTAGATTTCGCTAGGTAATATTAAATATGAGATATTATTTTAATCCTTATTTATATTATACGATTTCTAGCTCCCTTTCTTACGATGGCCATCAATTATTAACAACAATTTAATAGAAACATAATAGTTTCGTGTGTAAACCGATATTTTATGTGGTTCATATAAAATCGATTTATCCAAGCTTAGTGTATACTAGGTAACAACCAGCGCAGGCTAATAAAATAAATTTACAAAGTCGACGTCCGTTGTATCTGTGCGCGTGCTTAGGGTTGTCAAAGAATATAAATTAGCAATAACTTAAAAGTTATCAAGCATACCGTTTAGCTAAAATACTAAAAAGTTTGACAATCTGTCACTGCAAAGGAGAAATAAAACTGAGAAAAGAGAACGAGATCATTTTGACTCTTTTTTGGTGAGATTGTTTTAACACAGTTTTGTACTGCTTTAAGAATTAAACGGACCGTTCGCATTGGAAACAAGGCATAAACAATTAGGTCCTAGGGGTAGGTTTAGTAGGTCTTAGGGGTTATGGTGAATTATGGGACATCTTCCTTATCCATCCATGAAGTAGGACTGGTTATAGTGCCGGCGCAATGTATTTTTTTATATTAAAAAACACGACAGCCCTACCAAAAACGAACTAAAAAGTTAAATAACAATTGTCATTGCTGTCGGGGGACCTCTTTGGCTAAAAATTGTTTCACAGAAACCCTTCCCCCGACTGCAATGACACTTGTTACTATTTTTTTAATTACTTATTTTTATTTCATACATTTTAGAAATAAATTATATAGGTAGTTTTGGAATGTGCTCATCAAGACATTTCATTTGATAGCCATATTGTAATAAATGAAGATTTTTTCTGTTACAAAATGGCGCCATGCGGTCGACATATATTATTGTTTTTTTTTAATATAGCCAGTGTCACTCGCGTTGATATAAGAATTATAATAACTGCAGCTGTCATCAGTACAGTCGACAGCCCTGTAAATGCTACGAGGCGGCAGTGCTTGCATGTATGCTCGCTCGTAAAAGCTCTCGGACAGATCCTGTTATAAAGAACGTTTTCAATTGCAAATGGTCGCGGGACACACAGAACCGCCCAATTTATGACCCGGGATGGCAAACGAACGCGTTATTTCGACTCCGATCGAGGAAAAAACAGGATAAAGGAATTGAGCCATTCATTTTTCATAGTTTTATTTATGTAAGTCCATTCGTCGGGGTTACGATTCAATAAAATGTTAAGGATCGCTTTGTGAGTCGTATTTTTAAAAGTTTTTTTTGGGTGTTCGATACTGAATTATCGTGCATCGGACAATCTATTACGGTGATGAAATATTTATTCAACATACTCTAGCGGAAAAAAAAAATTGATGTCAACTCACAATATTTTTATTAAACTTTTTAATACTTACCTTTCTTGTCACAGTTTGTTATCGTCGTACCTAATAGCTTTTTTAAGAAAGTTGTTGTTTAAGGGTGGCAATAAGCGGGGCTGGGTTAATTTATCTAAAAATAGCGCTAGCCCGCGTCTTCGTCCGCGTGGACCCTAGGGAACCGTTGACCAGGATAAAAAGAAGCCTATTTGTTAATCCAGGTTCTAATTTATCTACCATCCACATTACATCCAAATCGGTCCAGTAGTTTCTGAGTTATAAAATGGTGTAGCCTGACTTTGTTTAATTTTTATAAATATAGATTTTCACAACTGACATACTTACAATGGTGAATTAAAAACAATACCAAAGTTAATATTTTATTATTATATAATGGAATATATTATAGTAAGTATACCTTTTTGCACATTAGTTTATGAAAGTATTTAGTGTAATGCGAATTTTTGCGTAAAATGCGATATTCTAGCGCGACAATACAAAAACGCTACGAAATTTGTTTTTGCAATGAGTTTAATAATACAAAGTTTTTCTGTTTTTCATGTTAGGTTTTGCAAATAGCTAGATTTAAAGCTCCTAAGGCTTAGAAAAATAACTTTAGAATTACGAATGTCCAGGGTACTTTCATACTTCCGTTTAGTTTTGTACGTTATTAGTTTCGAACTTATCCCCAGTTTAGTTCAATTCACCCCTAGAGTTATATCTCTAGTGACACTGACTGTCATTGCGCACCACCACAGCCGTAATAGAGAACTATACTTGTTCAAGACTTCGGAGACTAGTTCGCACAACTGACACTGACACACACGACAAGACATGACTGATAGCTACAGAATTACTGCAGACTTAAATTTCTTTTCATTTTCTCTTTCCTTTTCTCCTTCCAAAAGCACGGGCAATCAAATATAAACATTAAACAATTAAATATAAAGAACATTAAATAAAAGATTATTTAATGATGTTTGTATTTAATTATTTGACAACCTTCGTGGTCGAGTGGCTGTGTAAGTATACCGGTTTTCAAGGTGTCACCATCTCTGTGGTCCCGGGTTCGATCCCCGGTCGGGTCAATTTAGAAAACGAACTTTTCTATTTTGGCTCAGGTCTGGGTGTTTGTGATACCACCGTTGTCTCTGATTTCCATAACACAAGTGCTTTAGCTACTTACTTTGGAATCGGAACAATGTATGTGATGTTGTCAAATCTTTATTTGTTTATGTAACTATATTATTCCGCATAAAAACACCACCTTGCCTAGGCAGATGTCTGAAAACCAGCGCTTCTGTGGCATTCTGCGTAATGCTGTGGAAGCACAACTGAGACAGCTACCCGTTGGCCTCACACAATACTTCTCTCTAATATTTTTCTTTCTTTCTTTTTCTTGTTACAGTTGTTTATTATTTTATGTTTTAGTTTAATAAGTCTCTGTTTTTACTAAGGCGCTGAGGCCAATTTTTTTTTAAGGTCATGGTTATCTTCTATGATAAAAGTTACCCCTGTGGTCAACATGACTTGCCTTTTAAACGATAAATTTACTGCCTCCTGCAATACATTTCGAAAGCATAATTAAGACCAGATATCGTTCGTGTGTTAGTAACCAACCAATTTATTATTCTGTATGAATGTGCAATTATTTTCGGTATAATTAATGTTAACCTCGAGTGCACTCGGGTAGGTTTGCGGCATTTTGAATCACCAATTAATGGATCCACTTCGTAAAGGTTATAATAATAATATGTAGATGATCAATGAAAGGTTCATCAGGTTGATTATGCAATATTATTTCAGCGTATTTTTAATTTAGCAGGACAGAAAAATAAAAATAAACGTTAACGAAAGAAAATATGAAAGATGCATGTTTTACAGTAAATATTATTTTTTTTAAACATTAGTTTGGTATTTCTAGATATAATAATAAATGCTTGGACAATTTCACACAGCACCATCTAGCCTCAAACTAAGCAAAGCTTGTAATATGGGTGCTGGACAACTGATATACTACTTAGATACTTTTTAAATATATACTTATTATACATAGTAACACCCAGACCCGTCACAGAAATTAAACTTCATCATTTCAATTTCTGCCCTGTCGGGAATCGAACCCGGGACCTCATGGGTGGTAGATTTCACCACTCAGGTCGTCAAATAAATAAAAACAAAACGAAAAATTATTTAATATATTACATAATGCAATTGTACATACCTACATAATAATACAATTATAAAGTGAGAATTATAATCTTCACATGTATTGTAAAGCACTATAACCAGGTTGAAATGAGTAAAGTTTCGGCAATATTGTATGTCATGTGAACGTAAAATAATTCGTTTGAATGCTTAATGACATCATTAATTTCAGATAGATTATCATTTTCTGTGTTGTGTTAATCTGCAGTGTGTTAATTTTAAATTACTTTGTACAAGTACTGTGCAACCAAAGGGTAATATCTTCTCTTCTTGGAGTATTCTGAAACTAGCTTAATGTGTATTAAAAATTATTTTCCATTTCCATGAGTGGTGCAGTGGTTAACATGCCGGTCTACCACGCAAGAGGTCCCGGGATTGATTCCCGGCCGGGTAGAAATTGAAATGTAGAATTTTAAATTCTGTGACGGGTGTGGGTGTTACTATGTATAATAAGTATATATTTAAAAAGTATATAAGTAGTATATCAGTTGTCTAGCACCCATATTAAAAGCTTTGCTTAGTTTGGGGCTAGATGGCGCTGTGTGAGATTGTCCAAACATTTATTTTTTATTTATTTATTAAACACTACATACATACCAAATTGAAGTTATAAGTACTGTGCATTTTATCAATAACGCTCGATTTCGAACTATTCATTTAATCTCCAGATATTTTCGACGTGTTTTCGTTTTTCAGAGGTGAGGTCCATTAATTACGGCCGTATTTTTGTCGCTGTCCATTAGAGATACGTCGCACCGCCATTAGCAAAGATTAATGACGTGCCTAGCGAAAATCTAACATTTTAAATTCCGAATTGGCTTGAGAGCCTGCAGTTTTATTGATCTATAATCTATATGGATTCATCGGAGTATATAGTGAGTTTATGATTATAAATCATAAATATTAAAGAAGTTCATAAAATGATATACATTTTAAGTAAGTACTTACATAATATATTGAAAATGTTTGTCGTTGGTCCGGTAGGTATGTACCTATTTCTTTGACTTAACTATTTTGAAATCTATCATATCATAGGTTTGTTAGTAACTAAAGGAATGAAGCCCGCAATTTTTTTGTTTATTTATGCATTAAATAGAAAAGAAATTAAAATATTTACTTAAATATAGTCCAAAAAGATATATTAAAAGCCTTTGTAAGTACAAAGGCTTTTAAAAGATCAAATTTTATAACATACTTATTCATCTTGGTAAGTTCATGTCAGTTATATTTATAACTCAGTGATCGTATGAGGGGTTCGTATGTTAATAGATAGGTTTTGCTAAGTAGGTATTGATTGTAACATTGAGAATTAAGTATTTTAAAGGTATTATTTTACAATAAACATATTGTGTTACCTAACGAATCTATAATATGGTGTCAAAAATTTAGATCCCTTTGCCAGATACCTACTTAAGACCTGTCATAAGAAATAAGCGGATTAAATCTAATATCGCTTAATTAAATTTTATTACACAAAGGAGCCAGCCACATTTCGCTACGAAATTATCGTTTGACTTATTCCATCATATTATGGAATGGACCCCTTTGTTGTAAAATATGCTTTCTGTGAATCTTATTAAATTTTTAATTAATGCGTACTATAAATTGTTCACAATTGTTTCGGGTGTAAACGGCGGAATTAATATGTTTTTTTTGGCAAAATTTTTAAGCATCCATTTGTGGGCGGTTTTTAAACGTTTTGTTGCCCTCCAAGCTTTTATTATCACGAATGCAGAGTGATTTATTAAGCCGGGATAAAATTTCAAACTCGTTGGTGTTTAAACGCTATTTGCCTTTTATTTCACCTATGATAAGATTAATTGTGAAGATAAATTACGGTAGAGCATAAAATATGTGAATCCGACATTCAGCTGCCGAATGTTAGTTTCATTTTTTAGTAATTAGCAAATTTTATTCAGCGCAGCGGTTGTGAAATCTACTTAATTTGCCAAAGGTTCCGGTTCAAGACTTGGTAAGTGTAAAATTCAGATTAGTTTGGAAATAATTCGTTATTGTGTTCTTCGGATTTTTTTCAGTTGCTTTTTATATATTGCTTGATTTGATAAGGTACTATTTAAAAAGTATCTACCTAACGTTTACTATATTCTTATTACAGACTTGTTTAGTACAATCAGTCATTTCGATAAAACAGCAACCTATGTGATGACTATTCGCAGTTTTCGCAGTAGTCTTTTGTTTTTTAAAATTTACCCCTAGATGAAAATGCATTGAAAACAATGTGGAAGTTATTGGCAAAATCAATTTCAGCACATAGAGGTTTTGCATAGCTGCGCTTTGTATGAAAATGATGCTAGCGTTGCAACCGATCTTCGTATAACCACGCTCACTTTAAAAAAGTATCAAGCACATGCGTCATAGCTTTTTTGGGGGCCACGGTGTACCCAAAAGAAATAAGTGGTTGTAAATCAAATTAATAAATCGACTTGCCTGGATTATAGCATTTCAGTCCAGTGGTTGAATCCAGCGCTAGAATAATGTGAAGCAGCACTGGTATATGACTTAACTAGATTTCTCACTTTTTCCAGTGGCATTCCAGTGCCTGGATTCGACCGACTGGACTAAAATGCTTACTGGAATAATGTGAATTAGACATAGGTATAATATAAATTACCATTCATAGATTCGCATTGACCGCATCGTATCAATAGATTATAGTATTATTTGTATAGGAAACTTCCTATGAGAAACAAGAGCAACATTATGTAATCAATTCATTTGTTTGCGGGCAAAATCTAGTTGAATATTTATGAGTGTGAGCAATATGGCTGACAAATTAACACACTGACTGCTCGATGGTTAGGTATGAATACTTGTGACAACATAGGCAACCCTGACCTAATTCCCTTAACCCTTAAAGTTTTGGCACCCTACTCACCAAAGGTGCTTCCTTTATCAAGTGTGATATTTGTTTGCGGTCTTTTGTAGGGTTGAGTTCCGTGCTTCTAATCTAAGTAAGTATTATAATTTTTAATATTTAAGTATTTTAAAACAATTGTATAACCAAGTTTCGCTGTATCTAAGTCACAGTCAACATAATTCATTTAATAGGCAGGTATGTAGATAAAAATAACTTAAGTAAGTATTTTAGTAACAGGAGATGAGAATCAGGCGTGCCTAAGACAAGGGTTTGCAAGCCGATGGCGTAGCTTCTTTGACATTCACAAGTACTTGTAACAGTCTAGACTGAATAAATGACTTATTATTTTGAATTTTGAACTATTCAAGATCGGTCGATTAAATAGGGTATTTTACACCATGTAAGAAACAATATAAAAATGCATGTTTATGATAGATTTCATAAAAAGTGAATGAGAAACGTCGATATTTATTCATAAAAATGCAATATACATTTTATAATTCAATTTAAAAAATCGACTTTTTTAATCTATTCTTCAAATGTTCAAAACGCCATTCGCCATATTGGATTCCGACGTGACGTCAGCCCGACAGTAAGCAAACAGGATTTCGTACTCGTCGTACTGTGTTATTTTATAATTTTATGTGATTATCACGCCTGTGGACTTTTATGCTTTATTTTACTAAAATCGCATCATGGAAGACGGTTTTGTGGAAGCACAAAGTACTAATCTACCAACAATATATAAATAAATACGATATGGTGGCGAAATTTTTTGCGTCCAATCCCGATTTCTGTTCTGCAGAGTGGAGAAATGTTAAAACAGCAATGTAAGTACCTATCATATCAAGTTTTTTCCAACATTAAGTACTACACAACACGATAATACCCTGTGTTTGTTTACTATTACAATCCAACATAACCTATTTTTTTTTATTTTGTTATCAGGTCCGGAAGGGAATCTGACGACGCAATAGGCTATGTGCAGCTCAAACGGGTTCAAAACACGTGCGTTGTAGTGTACGGTATGCCTGGAACATAAAGTGCATTCCAAGCCCTATGTACTGATTGACACATAATGTGAATGAACAGGAAGAGACTGTGAGTAGTGTTAAGTGCTACGATTGTCCCTCGTCAGAAGGTGGCTGCAAGCATGGTGTTACGATGTACACCGCCGAACCGAAGCCCTGTCGTCGTGTACTTCGGTTGAGTTTTAATGGAAGAAATCGAATCTGGCTAAGGTTGGCTCATCGATAAACATTTTGTGTGCAAAAGAAATTTCTAAAAGAAAATCTAAGGAGATGGTTGCAGACAGCAGTGTGCGATGCAAAAGGTTAATTTATGGGGAAACGCATAACCTTGATTAGTATAGTTCCACAATTGATTGATCTACCTTTGCATGAATTTAAAAATCATGTTAAAAAGACGCTCATGGGTAATGGTTATTATAAAGTAGACAATTATCTGAAAGACCAAAATGCATGGAAAAAATGTAACACATAGCTTGCAAATATAAGTACCTACTTTGCTGTTTATAATCTGTTGTATTGTATTTGGTAACTGTTGTAAAGTAATAAAGATATATTTCAATTAAGTGTTTATTTCTGTTATTCATATAATCGAATTTCCAATTTAAGTTAAAGAGACAGGACATAACCGAGTGACCATAAACTTGACTGATGACAGCCAGATTAACAATAGCAGATCATGATATAATATTTAAGTTTGTAAATATTGGTACTTATTTCTGTTAAAGCTGATAAGTTTCTTGCACCTGTTCTTCTTGTCAGTTATAAAACTCTGGAATGGGTGTAAAATATAGATGATTCAGAAGCGCTTAATTACTAAGTTTATTTGAATAGTTTTTTGTACTTTGACTTTGACTATTCTCCTACCCTACCCTATGTATAGTGCATATGTATTCACATATTTTCCACATGTACATGACATTGAAATGAACATTATTATATCCTTAACATCTTTATGGTGGCCAAGTTGACCCATTCTTCAAATCAACTCGGCTGTGATGGACCAACATCATCTTTATACAGTGAGTGCAATGGAAATAAAAAAAGCTATACTTATTATTTGATATATTTATTTATTATAATATAATAATACCTTTTATATAAACTCAAAGTTGCCTGTGTAAATATTAATCCTTCAAAACACATGATTGATTTTGAATCAAAAAATGCAAGTGTTAGGTAGCAATCTAAAAATTTGCTGTGTTCAATTATGTTCACATCGCTTATCCTTCTTGCATATCCAGTAGACACAAAATTCACGAGACCATCAGGTGAACAGGATATTTTTTTGTTTGTTTTTTGGATTTCTTTGGATCTCTTCTTACCAGTTTCAACCAAGTTTTTCTCATTTTGATGTCACTTGGCACTTGCACCCACAATTTTAGTGGAGATTTTACACTTGTTTTACTGCAATCAGGCACAAGACACCAATGATAAAACATTACAACTCATTATTTTAAAAACTCTCGTTACTTTTGTAAAAAGACATTGTAACCACTCTTGATTGTTTCCTGACGCCTGACGGAGTGACGTCACGGGCCTAAACAGCATGGCGGCTTGCGTTTCTGCGCAATAATTCAAAATCATAAATAAAAATCATTTTTAAGGTATTTCTTGGTTTTATAAAATTGAAATAAAAATTGTGCTGGTTTATTACGACCTCAGGAATAATATAAACATGTTTTCAAAAAAAGGTGTAATTCCCTATTGATCAAAGGTTACAGAAACTTAAACAATCGTCGTAATGTTTGACGACCTCCGTGGTCGAGAGGTTTTACGCCGGTTTTTAAGGTAACGCCATCTTTGAGGTCCCGGGTTCGATCCCCGGCTGGGTCAATTTAGAAAAAATAACTTTTCTATATTGGCTCAGGACCGGGTGTTTGTAAATCCACCGTTGCCTCTGATTTGTGCTTTAGCTACTTTGGAATCAGAGCAATGTTTGTGATGTTGTTTAATATTTTTTATTTTTTTATTTTAATAAAGAACACGATTCTAGAACTAGGTAGAAATATACTATTTAAGTTGGACGTACTAGAGAAATAAATTTACCTTGTACTGAAGTCCTTTGCTCTTCAGCTTACATTGTACCACATGTCACGTACCAACAGCAAAGTAGCTTTTATCATAATGAAGCAGAAGCAAAGGTTCTGGTTGTCGCCTTAAATTATAATAATGTTGTGTTTCACAAAACACGTCGTTTGAATCCCTCCCAGCGTTATTGACGTAAGCTTCCGGCTACAACAATGCTGGTGAAATTTTTTCAAGATAACGAGATTACATTCTTTGTGGAAACTTGAATTCTTTCGTTGTTATGAATTCTTGCAGGATTTTTGAAGTGTCTTAGAAAATCAAATTGACTTTAGCCTTTAGATATCATCAGTTTATAACATAATGGTAAAAACACTATGAGGCGACAGGGTTAAGAGTGAGTATAAAGCTAGCGACTAAAATAAGACGTAACTTCGTGATTTTTTTTTTCCGAAAAAATATGATGCTTTAATGTTTTTGTTAAATCTAGATTCTCGACTATATGATGTAATATAAAATGGCTTTTTTGGAGAATTTTATATTACTATTGTAAAAATTAAATCTAAACCATCATGAAATTGCGTTACTTTAATTTCATAAATTTTGATATTTTCGATTTTAATTGTTGAAACAGCTGATTTTTTTTTCGCGATATCAGAGTTGGTCCCATAGTAAAAGTTGATCAGTTTGATGGTCCCTATATACCATAATAATATTCGGCATTAGGGGTATTTTTGTAACACCTTGTATATGAAATTGCGAATTATTTGCGAAAGCTTTTTGATATTTTTTATGGCTTAAACAATATTTTCTTTCTTGAACAATTTGTACTTTTAAAAAATATCACAAAGCTTCTTCGGAGTGCACTGCACAGAGTTAATTCGCAATTAGCTGTAGTAGAGTAGCTCATTCATTTAATGTTCCATATAATTTATAAGAGGATTTTATTGTAAGTTGAAATGTGAAATAAATAGATAAAAAAAATTTCGTCTTTAATTAAGCTATATCATACTAAATAATATACTAGAAAAAATAAGACTCGCACCTTCCTTCTACATTGGTGAGATGGCGCTGGCTTGCAGCGTAAGAGTTGATATACTAGAAGAAATTCGACGTTCCCACTAGTGACTCGGTAGCTCAGCGGTCAGAGCATTGGACCGGATGTCCAAAGGTCGCGGGTTCAATTCCCGTCCGAGAACATGATTTGGTGCGAGTCCTGTTTTTTCTAGTATATTATTTAGTATTATATAAAAATAGCGTTGTTGTGAATGCTTAAATCTCAAAATTTATAAGCTATATCATTTTTTTTCCAATGGTGGCGCTAGTGTGCAGACTACGCGCTCTTAATGCTAAATTCAGGATCGCATTTACACATCATTTCAAAACCTACAGCATTTTCTATCGACAAAAGACTCGCGGAATCCACAAAAATCGAACAAAAGCTTACCTTTAGATATTTTAAAAGTTCAATTGTGCTCGATACATGTCGTGCATCGTACGTAGAAAAACAAGTTTCATTTGTTCAAAGTTTATATGGAAAATGACGATAGTTTCTAGTTTATTAAATATGAAGTAGGTCTGTAATAAATGAGGTCCGAATAATAGCAATGAAGTACGCGCGTTTTGCAACAGTTGGAATTTTTATTATTCTTTTCTATTGGCCAGCATGTAGCAACTTTAAAATTAAATGTACTCAACAGCGTAGCTAGGTTTCCTGCTCATGTCTTTAAATTGATTTCGTTTATTCAACTGTCACTGCGTCTTCTTTGAACATTTTGATATTGCTTTTCTTTTAAAGTTTTCTTTGTACGATAACTAACTGGAATAAACTTTCAAAGTACTACATTTATTTATTTTATAATTTATAAACCCTCCTTAGGTAGCACTAAGAAATAGTTTGGGAGTAAAAAAAGGGTTAATATCTTTTGATATAAATTTATACAATTTTTTTAAACCATGGTGATTGAATCCAATATTATCCCAGTATCAATATTTTATACAAATTATTATTAAAAAATAATATTGCCTACAACTTATTTAATTGCAAATTTGCGACAATGATAATGATAGGTAATATGAAAAAGATGAAATAAGGAAAACACTAATATTAAAAAAGAACAATGTTTTTTTGATCATTTGTAAATATTTTCTTACACTCAAAGCTAATAATTACGTCCCTGGAACGCAGATGGCTAATTCAAGGTAAAAATGATCGATTTTTGTGTGTTGTTTACGTAAACAAGGCCAAATGTATAAAGGGCACCTGCGCTTGTACTGATAAACCCCCCGCGTGTCAAGACCCTCTCCGACCGTTGATTGATATATGCAACGCACGCTGCGCGGTTCGCATATAATATTATGTATGTCTATGCGTGATAGGGCTGCCTCTTTATTACTTTAATTGGGCCACAAGCATTTAAAAATATATTGTCAAAGTCTGTTTATCCTTAGGTGGTATTTACACGAATCGACTTGGCAGGCAGCTTGGAAGGCGAGTTTAATCAATTAGCGCTTTTTATCGACAATCGCTTGTAAAATCTAATCACAAATCGGTTTTCAATGAGGTGGTGGATCTGATTTCAGACTAAGTTTTGCAAAACAGCTGCAGATCACCAGGTGGTACCGCGCAGCTGCAGCTGCCAGGATGGTTGGCGCTTGTTGGCTTCTCAGAAACTATTCAACCGATTCCGATGCGGTTTTCTGTAATGGGTTTGTAGGTTATCGGCGATGGTTTTTAGATAGATCTTCTGGAGTTTAGCCGCTAGGGGTCGCCGCAGTTATCATGTTCCCTTTCATCACCAAAACGGTTTGACCGATTTAGTTGCGGAATATAGAGAAGATAACGTTTAAATTCTTTTAAAAAGTTTAATAATAAGAAAAATAAAAAAAATGGAAAAGAAAGTAATGGCAGCCCAGACGGATTTTTCTTGCGATTGTTATTTATGTATAGGTAGATATCATAAATATGTATAGTACCTAAATCACTTTCAGTCGGGGATTTTTTATTATTTTAATTATTAATCATACATTTTTAACAAAACCCCAACCCAACCCTAACGTTGTACGAGTAACCGATATAGAATGGAAACGACATATCCATCACATGCCCCGAGAGTTTAGTTTATGGCTAAATCTATAACCATTATGCTTTTGTGAAATCAAAAATGTATGAAAATTCAAAGTTTTTTTTAAGCATTGAAATTTTTTTGTATTTATTTCATAGTAAAAGTTACGTCTTTCAGAATTTTAAGTTGATGAAATGTCTTAGAATCTGAGAATTTTATTTTTATTTTAATAAATAATAAAATGTTTCATACTTATTCTGTATGATCTTTTAATTTTTTCATTATCGATCGATGTACACAGTTTTGTTTTCTGATTTGATTCTTAGAATCTGAGAATTTTATTTTTATTTTAATAAATAATAAAATGTTTCATACTTATTCTGTATGATCTTTTAATTTTTTCATTATCGATCGATGTACACAGTTTTGTTTTCTGATTTGGATTTCAATTATATTAATTTCGTTAGAAGTTATAGTCACTTTAAGTATTTCACGATTTCCGCGGATTGAATGAAATTTTAGTCGAGTTTGCAATATGTTTTTCCAGCCATTTTCCCCCATCGGAATATTGTGTAATCAACATGAGTCAGGGTAATTATGTGTCACAGAGGACGTTGTGAAGTTTGTGTAATCGGGAATGTGAATGCAGATCGGATTCCAATTTTGTTTATACAACGAGGCGAGCCTTTTAGCTGGCTACTACACGGTCTGCCCCATGTAGATGGATACTTTAGTACTTTTTCACACCAACGATAATGCTTGCTTAGTAAGTTGTCACCCTTTTATATGAACGCAAATATTTGCGTGACATGGTACTGTGTTCAGATACTTTTGAGGTTTATGAAGTATTTTGTTACACTAGGAGACCGAATTGGCAATAAAGATTCTTTGTTTCTTCGCGTTTATTGAAGGGTTTGATTATGAGGTGTTGTCGTGTTTCAAAGAGTGGCACTTGATACCTTATGTTAATACTCTTAAGATTGATTTTATAACTGGCTTTGCTTCTAATTTGTTTCAGATCAATGTTTAAAAGGAATTCAATGATTGAATAATACTTAGCTACCCTAATAGGAATATAATGAACTAGATGGTCTCACATCTAGGTATTCATTGAGCGCTATAAAAATGGTTTTCGTTATTTGCTAAATAACAACAGGCTCATTTACTTTTTTTGTAGATTGTCAGTGATCTTGAAGCTTAAAGCAAACCCTGCTTAGGTAGAAGGTTGGTTATGGCTATAAGTTTATTAAAATTTACTATAACACTCCTACTAATATTATAAATGTGAAAGATTGGATGTTTGGATGTTTGTTATACAGTCACGCAAAAACGGCTGAATGGATTTAGATGAAGTTTGGCCAACATATAGTTTATAGTCTGAATTAAAACATATTTTTTTTTTCATACCAGTCAAAGATTCCCTAGGGATTTCTATTTCTGAATATCCACGAGGATGAAGTCGCAGGCGGAAGCTACTTGGTTATAAATTTTTTGAACATCTCAATAATACACTCCTATTTCGATAGGCATTACCTAACCCATTACCAAAGGTTGATTTAATTTAGATACCGCAAATAGCGCAGCCAAATTGAGGTATTCTGTTTCAGTCCTAGTTTGGTCGCATACGAACCATGCTGTATTATTTATCAAGCGACACGAGTAAATAATCTAAATATTTTAAACTATTTGCGCAATATATCTACTGATGTGTTCTAACTAAAGTTATGACCAGGTCGCGGGCCGGATGAAGGACATGCGAGCCGCATGGTGGGCCGGGGGCCGTATGTTGGACGGGCCTGCACTATATTGAGACAAAAGTATACTAGCTACATATATTCGGCTTCAATAATCATTGAAGCAGTATAGGTAAATTCGTTTCTCATTATATTGTGTTAAATTTCCATGGTTATTGACGTTATTAGAATAAACTATATCGGGATTTACACCATGTACCTGTTTATTTTTGAGGCTTCGATATTTCGTCGCAGTTGCATGCGCCGCATGGTTACGGAAGAACTGTCAATTGTTGCGTGCGGGTAGATGTTATTGGCAGACGAATCGGTCTACCCTCCGTCTAGGTATCTCATTATCCTGACTCTACACCTCAATGTATTAAATAATATATTGTAAAATGACAACTTTGTTCTCACCTAAATATTTCAAACGGCAAACCAAAACAATATTTGAATTCGGAATTATGTTCTATACCCGACAGAGAGCTAAGCTGAGCGATAAAATCTTCAATGTGACCTAGATTACCTCGATGCCGGAATTGCTGTGCACTCCCAAATTTGCCTAAAGTGCCTAAAGCCGGGTATCGGGTAGTGACAAATATATGTCGGGATAGTTGATCAGCGTCACATCGTGATCCAATCAGAGGGGATCAGCAAGACACGGGACGCGACGTGTGGGGACTTAACGACCGATTTAGGCTGTCTGGAAGGGGCAGTTAACGGCTGCTGTTTTAGGGTTACGTTTTTAGGGAAAGCTTATTTTATTCTCGAAATTCCGAAAACAACATTTCAGGCGTAGATTTTAAAGTTATTGTATCGTAACAAATCAAACTGAGGACTTTTTTTAGAAGGAAATGCATGAAGGCACCATAAACCATCATAATTAACCACTAACTTGACAATTCTGAATATGAAAATATTGAATAGTTAGTATTTTGTTTAAACACAACCGACCAAAAAAGCTATTATATTTCAGTTAATAAAATACAATCATTTCTAGTGGAAGTAGATCGGTAGATGTTGGTTGTCGATAGCGATTTCTATGAGATTACGCTGCCTACGTATCCATTCTCATAAAATGGGATATCGTTACGGGATACAGCCACTTACGAAATAACTTAAATGATGAGTACTAAATATTCAGTGGCCGTATCAATTGTCTTTTAGTAGAACATTTTTGTTTAATCTGGGCTCGTTTAGAACTATATTGCTGATAAGACATTTGATGAATAAGTGGAAAAAGAAAATAGTCATGACCATGCTTTCTTCTTTGACACCGTGAAAAACATTAATATTTACTTTAAGTCTTTGCAGCGCAGTAATGTACTAGGCTCCTTACTATTCTGATTTCCAAACTAAAAGGCTAGCTTTCAAACAAAATCTAAAATTTCAGCAAAATTTTAAATAAGTTAAATTCTTTTATCTCATCTAAATTGTGTTCGATGAGATTTCAAAGTTGTTAACTTGACACTTTAAAAGCGTATTTCATCGAAATCCAACATTAAACTTTCGTCGAATTTAACTGTTCGTCTTATTAGAACGTTATTCCTGTTAGAGTTCATCAGAATCATATTTTCTGACGAATTTTAAACTTCTACAAAATGGTTTACTTTATTCTTGAATCTATAAAAATATTACCTACAGTAGAGTGTCTATTGATAAAATACCGCGGATTAATTTCTGCAATTATATATAGCACTATTTTTGGCCGAAGGTTTCATTGTACGTGTAGTTAGCGATTGCCCAAAAAAAGAAATGTATTGTGTTCTAACATTAACCATTACAAACGTATTTCTCATCAAAAATAAGCGATTCAACAACCAGTCTTTACTTTTTTCATAACGCACCGAGGATTTCAAACCTCGACCGTTTCGTACTTTCATAGATATGTGAAAGCGAACTACAAAATGTCGATTTTCGGATTAATACCTAAACGCGATTTATCACGTTTAACTGTCAAAAAATTTTGACAGTTGAGTGTCGTTTAAACGCTATATCACGTTTATATCGTGTTTCAGTAATCATGGGGCAAGGTCATCGGGAAATACCCTATCTATAGGTTTTAATTTAATCGGAATACGATTGAATTGACTTAGAAGCTTCACAGCTTCTAGGGTCCGTAGACAGTACAATATAAATTTGGAAATTCATTGTCCACACGGTCAAACAAGTGATCTTTTATGGATTCCGTTTTTCGTCTTGAGGTATTGAACCCTAAAAAAGGAAAATCACAGGCAATAACAATGAACGAACAAGAATATCACAATATCTGAATTTTGAATCGCGTTTCCGTGGGGACGATGTAAAACATCGCCGTGATACGGCTTTAGAAAGAAAGGAGTAAAATAAAATGCAGTCGATTCTCGAATAAGTGGAACACATCTTTCCTCCCTAGGGATCTATCGACAGGCAACTTGGCAGCAGATTCTGTTCAGTCAACTTTATTGTAAGAATTTGAATGCTTTTTCGCCTGTGACATAATGGCAAGCGTTGATACGCAACGCACAATTTGTTGTACCGTTTAGGCGGGGCGCAGACTGACTGAAGTTAGAAACGATTATTTATGGACTAATAGATTTTTTAAATATTGTATTTTTCTCAATAGAAAGATTTGATGATGCGGGTGTTTTAAAAGCTGCATTGTGCAGATATTTGATATTATTGCTATTAAAACGTTCCGAGGTGGTATTTATGCTATACTTATGCATAGAGCGATCCCAAAGTATTAGATTAAGTGCGATTTTCAATTATAGATAAGAGTAAGTTTACTGTATGTACGATGTTAATTGATAAAAGAGGTCACCTTTTATCTTTGAGCATCCGAAGTTATAAACGACCTAGTAATACCACCACCATAAACTTTTAAAAAGTTCTAATTTACGCTAGTTTGTTACTTGAGCATTGTCTTTTATCAACGTAGAAAAGGCTGCGTAGGTATTTATAGCTCTGTTGTCGCTAGTAAAGCTTCAATAGCAATTTTACGGACTGCCATTTTTACTTCCGAGTCCTTAGCTTCTGAAGTAAACAAGTTATTTTATTCTGTCAGCGGCAAAAGGGAAAAATCTTGGCTTACAGCATTCGATCTTTAACTGCGGCCCGAGTAAGTGGGGTCAATTTATAAATGAGTGGGGGGTTATCAGTCACTCGCGACGTGGTAGCGGGTCTCACGGACCTCACGGCCTCTTGATATATCGCCCGAGTTTTACCTCCTTGACGTTTTTTTGAAAACCCCATTCCAGTAATGGATAGTCCTGGATTCAAAGTAATTCTGATACGATGGCGGCCCAAACTTGAGCCAATGATTGGTCTTTAATGGTTTTCAATTTAACTTTTCAGATGCGTTCGCAAGTTTTGATAAGTTAATTTTAAGTATATGAGCCGTACCGCCGCGTGTATTAGAAACTTAAATTGATTATAAGTATAAAGCTTAATTCTTATTAGGAAAGTGATTGACAGATAAAAAGTTTGACAACTTGGATCCAATTCATTATGTTAAATTAGCTGCCCGCCCCAGCTTCGCACTGGTAACGCCATCTACATTAGTTACATAGCTATTTAAAATGACGGAAAAGAAAAACATTTTTCTACGTCTTTTTGTTAAATTTTTTATACAAACCTGTCCTAATAATAACAATCACAACAAAAAAATAATTATCTAATTTGGTGCAGTCATACATAATTGTCAGACATTTAATGCGACAGGACGATGTTTGAGAGCATAGACTTGGAAAATTTATGTTTGAGAGCCTCTCAAAGTTGAGTGACGTTTGAGTATTCGGCCATAAGACATCAGCATAACAGCCCATTATATAGTCCACTGGAGAACGCTCTTCCATGGGGGGATACCGTCTTCATTCTCCACTAGGCGGTTTGGAAGTTGCAATTATTTGATTGTTTTAATTTACGCTGCTGACAATTTTCTACAAAAGCGATGTATTGTCGACGCTAATACTAATAGTGCTAGCACATACTTAGTAAATTATCTGATGACAGAGATAACACGTGAACACCATACTTACGATATTCGGATTGGTTGTGTGTTACGTGAATCAGACTATTACTGCAGCACTATCCCATAGTGGATAAAAAAAAATAGCATCATCTTGGTGCTCGAATTTTGTGAACATTAATACAGGTAAATTTTTGTGTCAATTTTGTCTTTCTTAATTACCTACCTCGTTGGAGAGCAAACCTTGTATCCAAGAATTTTACTGAAAATTAGCAATTTTACACATACACTGGCTGTTGGGTAGAAGCAGTAAAAAAGTGCTAAACGCAATCCAGTTAAAAACATAGTCCAGTCCACTATTTTATTACTACGACGTAGATATAATCCGCGCGCATATTAGATTGGGATGGGACCTTGTTAAAGTTAACAAAAAAAATCATTTAAGCAGCGAAGTAGTAGTAGTATAGTAGTAGTAGTAGAGCTAGCAAAAAAGTTCTGAATATATTTAAATAAAATAGAAGTAAAAAAATAAAATGTTTTATCCCTTTTTCCACTCATTATTAATTAATCACTAAAATAATCACACAATGATATTTAAATCTCGCATTTAAAATAAAACTCGAGCAGAAATCCACGCGCACAGCTACACAACTATGCGAGCATCTACGGGAGTTTGCCGACGCTACGGCTGGCCGACGGACCGTGCGCGTCTCAGTTCGAAAAGGTAGCATTCCATTCTCATCGCGCGCGGATTATACCACTTATTGATTGTTGCGTTAAACACAGTGTCAACTGTAGCTAAAAATAAAACTATCGCCAGTTGTGAATTTGTTGTGTAGGTACGTCTTCTGCAACGAATGCCGCATAAACCAACCGCTCTATATGGCTTAAGGGGCTGACATGAGCCAACTAGCGCCGCCAGTCGATTTTATTTTATTTATTATAAATAAGCCCAATTTCTTAAAAAAGGAATCAGTCAAGGTCTTGCGAATGACGTCCAATGTTTATTGAATAACGTTATAACATTACATAATGCGTGCAATAGTTTAAAAACGTGTTTGAACCAACAGTGGCCACTTTTAACAAAACGTTTTAAACTGTTGCCTTTGCCTTTTCAAACTGTGTAAAGTTTTTCAATAAAAATTAGACGTTATTAACAAAGCCTTGACTGATTCCTTTTTTTATGAAATTGGGCTTATTTAGGATAAATAAAATAAAATCGATTGGCGGCGCTAGTTGGCTCATGACTGTCAGCCCCTTAATACAACGATCGATGGCAAAGCAACAGTCATTGAGACTTTAGATTAAGAACATAAACACCACTTCACTGTACAAGTCTTATCGTTGCTGTAAAGTGCGCAGTGGCGTTGTTGGTCACGCGAATTCACGATTAAAGCAGAAATGTAAAACGGCCCTTTAGAAATTTCACTGGTTACTTTTTGAACAGTTTTCGAGTGTTGTTTTGCTGTAAAATTACTCAGTCAAGTGGTTATAGAATTCATTCATTACACTGATGTTGGTGTTTTTTAACTACTTTATTCAAACTTTATTTTAATGTAGTAAGGAAATATATTATTCCTTAAGAAAAGGAGTTTAAAAACTAAAGTCTAACTACGGAAAAATCGCTCTCTAAAAAGTACTATACAAGAAAATATGCGAGTCCGTATTTCTAAAAGGATAACCGTAGTCTCATGCCACTTTGTCCTTGACACGAACGACTACAAGCTGGGCAACAATACCTCGTATTTATTAAAATTATGATAAGTTGTTTAGAAGTTACAGATAAACATACATACATACCGGTCAAATAATTATAACCCTCCTTTTTGCTTCGCCGTAGTTGAGTAAAACTGCATCGCTCTATAAAGCCTGGTAGTAAAGGTCTGACTAATATTAATCTATCACTATTACATATACAGGTTAGAAAATTAGTGATGCCTTGCCATTCCTGAAACCCTACATAAAAAGGATCGCGATTATCGGACGATGGCAGTCGTTCGAATTTGGAACTTGATCGAAGCTTATTCCACCTTATTCAAGACACGGAACACACGTAGTCAAATTGCGCTTTGATTGCGCTGGTTCGGTTTTAAACTACAAAGCTTTAACACCTTTGTTTCCAATGAAGACAAAAACAAAAAAAAACGATAGGACAATTCCTATTTCACCGGAAAATATGATATGCCTATGATTTTATTTTCTAGGAAAATGAAGGTATTGTGATAACCTTTGACATAAGATGAAAAGGCAAGAAACACAAAATGTTGCCATTTGATATCCATCAGCCATTACTTTCTATAGAGCCTTGATAAGGGATAATAGGTAACTCATACGTATTGCTATCAAATACGACATACCTCAAATTGGGAGCCATGTTAAGATATATCAAAGGAGATTTCGTATAAGTTGGATAAATGAAACTAATTTCGGTGCCCATGAGCATTCGCCAATGATTTATTTCGTGACGTATAAATAAATTAACAAGAACGGTAATGATAAATACATCTTAGGTTCTTTCATCTTATGCACGCAACCAATGTTTAATAGGAATATAATGAATAATATTTATTTATTCTTTGTAGACATGGCGGAAATAAAGTATATAACAGGCACTGAGTTATAGACGATAAATAATATTTTGTATACATAGAGCTGCCAAAAACATGCATATTATACTCTGTGTTAATATTACAATACCTATCGTGAAGGCGACCATCGCAAGTTCGCGCTATCGCACATGCATGACAGTCAAACAAACTGACTACAAATTATAAATAATTGTATAAGTAGTTGAAATTAAACGACAAACTCAAGGTGCCCTGACTAATTTATGGTGTAATCGCATTTAATTAGAACAAATTATAACTACGTATGAAATCTCACCGTATTACGATAGTTTTGAAATTAAACTAGATAATGACGACTAACATCAATATTCTACTAAGTTCACGTGATTCTTTTCTGCGCTAACCATTTTCGCCCTGAAAAACATCAGCGCTAACACATTCACCACATAGATTTTCTGATATTCAACAAACTTACGCACATCTTCAAAACCAAATAAGTAATTCAGCATTCTAACAAAACATAAAGCAGTTTGGCTTTCACCGTTACGCTGTTTCGTACTTTTATCGACGCATAAAACATTCCGTTTGGCAAACACAATTGTACAAGTTGAATATTCGTGAAGGTCGTTATGGGAAGGAAATTACTGAATAAATTCGATTGGCTCCGCCTGGCCTCTGCTGATCGTTGAATTGCGTGACGTTGGCGACGAACAGTAAATTTCTGGTGTATTTAAAATATTTAAAAAAGCTCCGTTTATTTCATACTTTGGCGTAAGCGCTTGTGTTGTGCAACGGTATTATGAAAATGCAGCAAGGAAATATAACTAATTTGTTATGGTTGACTGGTACTTTCCTAGTTATTCAGCATAACGATAAGAAAAAAACTATTAATGTTGTACAACTAAATGGATCCTAATTGTGTAACGAATGTATATAAAGAATAAAACTGCTAGGCTTAATCGTTTTTATAATAAGTCTTAAGTTTAAAAAAATAAAAAAATGTTTTAAGTACCTTTAGCTTGCAAAATGTTTGGGCTTTTTTTCTGAATCAATGAATTATTGTTTTTACCGACTTTAAAAGGAAGGAAGAAATAATATTCAAATCTAATGATAGTTACGCATATCAAATTAATAAAACACGTATATTGAAGTCAGATAGGGCTTTTAGAATTAAAAAAAGAAGTTGTCCTCCCGCCCCACCCGACTTTAATACATGTGTTTTATTAATTTGATATGCGTAACTATCATTAGATTTGAATATTATTTCTTGCTTTTTGGAGGTATTTAATTTTGAAGTTGTTTTTGTTTTTGTATTCAGGTTTTTTTGAAGTCGGTTTTTTATATTGAGATCTTGTTTGGGTTGAGGGTTGATAACTTGAGACACAGGAAATCTTACCAGTTCAAGTATCAGCCCGCCACATGTCTTAAATTGTAACAATTTATCCTGTTCAAACTGTATGTGTGTCTATGATTGTGGTGTGAAAATAAACGTTATTATTATCATTAATCAGTAGATAAAGAACTTATAAAATTTAAATAATAAACCTGAATGCAATATACTAACACACCATAAACGATATAAAAAATGTTCAAAGGTATTTTTATACTCATAATCCTGTAATTAATCCAAGCCCTCCAAAATGAAAACTCAATTATTCAATATCGGATATACCAGAAGCAAAATGACGAAAATAAATAAATTTTACTTACGTTATTATAATTATGACAATAACATTCGTTTTATAATCTTCTGGTGTAGTTTTATAGTATTGGATACGATTAAGAAAAAACAAAATGGTTTAACTCAAATACAGTAGTCTAATTTAAAAAAATTGGATATCGATACATCTATCCCTTTTGTCAAATCTCATTACCAACGAACCTCAATAGACAACTGGAAATGTATTTTTTACTTAATCAAAAAATACATGAACTAAATTATCTGATGTCCTTCCAATGCTTCGATCTAATTTCCAATTATAAAAGCAGACCGTACCGTTGGAAAATTGAATGAGCCTCTTTGAAAAATGTAAAAGTGGTCGGTGGGATGAGACGGTGATGAAGCGATACATTCAGTTAACAGACTGGTAATTTTGTTGGAGAACGTAGACCATTTTACTGGGAAATTAAACGAAAACACTCTGAGCGGCAGTTTTACTAGCGTTCGAGATGAAGGGAATTAGTTAAGGGTACCTACTGTAATATATTATTTGCGGGACAATCTTTCCTTCGACATTTTTTTTCATACATGCCATGTTATATTAATGGGACATTAATAATTAAGCTTTAAAAAGTAGTTACTATGGCACCTCACTCATTTGTTTATGATTGCTTTTGTTCATGTCCATCCAATGACATAATGTTTAAAATCATTAAAAACAAATATCTGGTAAGTATTTGAAGTAAAGTAATAACAGCTTCATCGTGCACCCTTGGCGGCCTAAAAGGGTTTTAATAATTTTCAGTAGGTGAAAATTATGCTAATCAACCTCTCCCTTCTCATTAATCCCCCTTCGATACTAAAACACTTGAGTTTCCTGGTTATCAAGTTAACGGTTATTATGTACTTATGTTATTTTAATATTCAGCCATTTTGATGCAGAAACACTTATATATTAATGCCTCTATACTCAAAATACTGTTAGAAGGGTTTTATTTTTAATTTACATTCTAACATTGATATAATGCTATTTTTAAACAAGAAAAACAGACAACATTACTATTTGTTCTGAACTGGTGTAAGTACTAACATAATGAAATATCTAGTTATATTTAAGATAAAAACTCTTTACATTTTTGGATTATATCATTCTGAAATTGCTGAAAGAAAAATATAAATGTTTTAATTAAAGCGGAGTTACATTTCAACAGACACTTTAGGCTAGACAGAAGGCTTTACCAGACGTGAATCGCTGTTTTATTATAGAATGAATGGTGTGGTCCAAACTAAAGCGATGGGCTATTAAGTATATTTTTTTAAATTTTCCTTAAGATCACGAAAGTAATAATATAAAATCTGAAAGCTTAAAATATTTTTAAAATCGTGCTGAATGTATTACTATGTAAATCATATATTTTTTAGTTGGTATCACAGTAAGCTTTAACAAAACGGTGTCTCAAAAGCAATCTTCAAAAGATTTCTGTATAATTCACCATTCACAAAAGACTTACTTATTAAAAAGATTAGATTGAAAATCAAATTTATCTATCTGAATTGTCAAAATCATTTATCAAAAAATATTTAACCTAAATTTTATTGTACTCAAAATGAATAGTAAAAATTCTTCTTTTTACATCACTCTTTATTGTTCATCATTATGGATCCACACTTGTATCAATTTGGCATGTCAGGACACCCGTGTCTTTATCATACATCGCTAGTTTGGTTGGGCGTGCGCTGTGGTAATACTGCATCAAAGAGACGATGTATGACAAAACACGGTGTTCTGACACCCAGATGGTACCCAGACCGAAAATGGCGCTGCGGTAAATTTTATTTAATATTGTTATTACCTACTTATTTTTAACAAACCTTTACGTAGATTTTTTAGGACCCATAGTCTAGTATTTTTAGAAGGTGTCATTACATTCCCTCGTAGTCTTTCGTAGAAGTAGATAGCAGATGTGTCAAAAACTGCCACTTTTAGTAGTTTTACTATCTACTAGAAATAACCTAAAGTTTTATTAATATTCTTTTCCAATAACAACTTATAAAATAAAAAACCATTAAGGGCACCACTTTCGGTATGCGATGCACCTTAATTGAATTTTGAAAATATTTATTCTATCCGCTTATTTCTTACACTCGGGCAGCAAATGGGGGCGCGTTATAAATTAAAAGAATACCATTGGAAGACCACCCTCCACTTTATGAAGCGAGGGTTCATTTAAAAACTTCATTATAACTTCATGGACGAGTACCTGTGTACCTACCTACTCGACGGGTAAGTTGCATTTCGATTGCTACTTTGACACATGAAGGCCAGTATATTCGAAATTATCGAAATTAATCTATTATATTTGAAATTATCGAAATTAATTTATTTTTGATTCAAAGCTAAACAATCACATGTTTTTTTGAGCAGATAAAAATATATGTTGTAGTTTCATATTTTTTACGGGTGAAAACACGATATTCGTATCTTCACTCTACTACAAAAATATGCAAAGACAAAGAAAATATTCATTATTTTTATGTTTTTTGGATATATTTAGAGTTTATTCATCTCTAACTCACGAATAATATATAGAAAAATAGATAATGACATATAGAAGCATATTTAACGGTTACTTTTTCAAAAAGTGACATTATGCTCAAAATAACAACAAAAACATTAAAAAAGTGAGGTTATTTTTATTACTCTTCACCCATATAGAAAAAGACAGAGACAGAGTTTTTCAAATATACTGGCCTTAAGCTAGTTTATATTAAAATTTTGCATCCATACTATTAATTTTACACTTTTCTTTGAAAATATAAAATTACAATCACATTTAGGGTTCCGTACCAAAGGGACGGGATTTACCTGTGCTACGCGTTTGACCGCAAAATTAAGTTGGTTTGTAATAGGAAAATGAGGGACAAAAAAAAGAACCGAAATATCAATATATTGATATGTGTTGGTAAAATATATGTAATAATAAACATTATCACAAAATTGTAAGTTCATAGGTCAATTACAAGTTAAATTATGACCGCGCATACTGTTGCTTAACCTCGATGATTGAAGACTATATTTTTTATGATTTAGTTACAAAAGTACGGTTTTCAGACTTTTCCCTGTACTTGTAGTATAAGACGATATTACCAAAATTTCAAAGGTTCTAGGTCAACGGAAAGTACCCTATACATTACCAAATAATATACTAGAAAAAATAAGACTCGCACCAGATCATGTTCTCGGACGGGAATCGAACCCGCGACCTTTGGATATCCGGTCCAATGCTCTGACCGCTGAGCTACCGAGTCACTAGTGGGAACGTCGAATTTCTTCTAGTATATCAACTCTTACTTATATAAAATAGCATTGTGAATGCTTAAATCTCAAAATTTTAAAAGTTATATAGCTTTCTCATCTTAATCAACTGTTTAAAAATTTCTGGAAAGATGTTCAGTTGAATGTAGAGGTTAATTCCTTCTACATTGGTGAGATGGCGCTGGCTTGCAGCGTAAGAGTTGATATACTAGAAGAAATTCGACGTTCCCACTAGTGACTCGGTAGCTCAGCGGTCAGAGCATTGGACCGGATATCCAAAGGTCGCGGGTTCGATTCCCGTCCGAGAACATGATCTGGTGCGAGTCCTATTTTTTCTAGTATATTATTTGGTATTATATGAAATAGCATTGTGAATGCTTAAATCTCAAAATTTTAAAAGTTATATAGCTTTCTCATCTTAATCAACTGTTTAAAAATTTCTGGAAAGATGTTCAGTTGAATGTAGAGGTTAATTCCTTCTACATTGGTGAGATGGCGCTGGCTTGCAGCGTAAGAGTTGATATACTAGAAGAAATTCGACGTTCCCACTAGTGACTCGGTAGCTCAGCGGTCAGAGCATTGGACCGGATATCCAAAGGTCGCGGGTTCGATTCCCGTCCGAGAACATGATCTGGTGCGAGTCCTATTTTTTCTAGTATATTATTTGGTATTATATAAAATAGCATTGTGAATGCTTAAATCTCAAAATTTTAAAAGTTATATAGCTTTCTCATCTTAATCAACTGTTTAAAAATTTCTGGAAAGATGTTCAGTTGAATGTAGAGGTTAATTCCTTCTACATTGGTGAGATGGCGCTGGCTTGCAGCGTAAGAGTTGATATACTAGAAGAAATTCGACGTTCCCACTAGTGACTCGGTAGCTCAGCGGTCAGAGCATTGGACCGGATATCCAAAGGTCGCGGGTTCGATTCCCGTCCGAGAACATGATCTGGTGCGAGTCCTATTTTTTCTAGTATATTATTTGGTATTATATAAAATAGCATTGTGAATGCTTAAATCTCAAAATTTTAAAAGATACCCTATACATTTTTTTTCTTGAGAGTGTCGAAATATATTTTTGCGGCTTAAACGGCCGTGTATGGCGGCCTTTTTTTTACGTTAACTTAGAAGTTTGATTTTTTCTCAACTTCAAGGAATATGGTTTTAATTTCAACTCGATACCACCACTCGTTCCCGAGATAAAGAGTCTTGAGACAGACAGACAGACAACAAATTATCCTATAAGGGTTGTGTTTTTTCCTTTTGAGGTACGGAACACTAAAAATAAAAAAATTAAAAGTGTACTCTAATAAATAGCCAGAGCAATTAAAGCCGGATTTAATATTTCAGTGAAATATTCATTCGACCTTAATAGGACTTAATAGGACGACAATAAAACGATATTATTAAAAGCGCTTTTACGATTGCTTTCTTTTAAACAGTTTATTATTCATGAGGATCGTTAAATTCATAATCTTATAAAGTAAGTCAAAGCCCAAGAGTGATATTTGAAACAATAGTTCGCCTTTATAAATAGAAGGTACAGTTTTTAGGGATCCGTACCAAAATGGTAAAAAGGAACCCTTATGGTGCGACTCAGTCTGTCTATCTGTCTGTCACAGCAGGATATCTTGAGAACTACTAATGCTATTAACTTGAAATTTGGAATAGTTTTAGATGACGTTTGCCCAACTATTTTGCAAATAAGTAAGAAATTAATTTTTTGCAACAGGGACTGAAAGGGGGTCTTAAAAATTAAAGTTCGAAGTAAGGCTACTAGGGCATATTATGGGGTATCATATGAAAGAGCGCTGCTTGCCCATTCTCAAAATTTTTTTCTTTTTTAAGCCACATACATAGCTTTCGACTTTTGAGGAAAAATGTAAAAAAAATACCGTTTCCCCCCTTATCTCCGAAGTTTGCATAGAGAATAATCTGAAATTATTTTATGTGATACAAGTTTATGTAAACATTACAGGAAAAATAAAAAAAAGGTTTTTAAATAGTAAACTTTTCAGAATGATGGCACGGAACACTCGGTGCGCGAGTCCGATTCGCTCTTGACCGTATTTTCTGCTGTACCGAAAAGTCGCTATCAATACAACAAACATTATGAACCTTTCGTCTAAAAAAAGTTTTTTTTCATAGTTTTAATCTATGTGCAATCTCTTTACAGCATTTATCGAACGAACTGCAAAACTTACGTGTGTGAATGCTTCCCCCATTATTTGCTAAAGTAAAAAGTGCAGTACGAATGTTCAGTCTTTTGTAAAACCTAATTATAATGGGTGATTAAATTTCATGACTAGCGTATGAAAAACATTTCTGTCACTTCTCCAGTATTAGCTTAGGAGCCTTGCCAGCTTTGCTAACCCCAAAACAATATTAGGGGTACATGTTGAATTTTGTTATAATGCCCACCCAAAGTACACAAGAATATGATAATTTCGGTTGCTTAGTTGCTTGTGCTCATAAGTATTTACTTTCTTTATTTTCATAAAAGTAAAAAAGTTATTATTCGTATTTAAAACAGACATTGATGCGATAAAATTGAAACAAAATTATAGAGTGCTAGCAAGCCCAAAATGTTTACGAATAAATAGAACAATTGTTTGTAAATGTTACATGCCTTAAGGCGATCAGGGCCGGGGATGCGTAAAAGCATTTTTCTGCAGCATAAAAAAAAACAAAAAAAGGCGATCAGGCTCAATTGGCGTTATTTCTCTCTTTATTTATACTAACCGATTGAAGTAAAGGTAGGTACTGGAGTATATTCGGAAGCTTACTGAGCGTGAGACTATTATTTCTAAAAGTTTGACAAACTCCAGAATGATTTCGTCTGCCCTGCATATCATTTTTCACAGTAAACAGAAGGTTTCTCTAAGTTGGGATGTCATTTTTGACATTTCAACGTAGATAGAACAGCAAAACCGCTCTCGAGCTCGCCATGCTACCCAAACAAAGTGCCTAGTACGAGTTATCTATCGGATATACTGCTCATAGTCAATGTGAGTGAGTGAATGACTGAAAGAGAGAAAACGATAGTTAACTAATCGAAAAGTGAAAACACCAACTCATACTAGGCTCTCAGTACAAAAGCACAAGTAAATTGGAAATTAATAAACCGGCCTTACCACAAAAGTTTTTAAAACACTGTTCAACAAGTGTTTAACTTAGACACTGTTTAAATGTGATGCTGTCATTTTTTTGACCATATTGTTTGAAAGAGACGGTATCACATTTAAACAGTGTCTAAATTAAACAGTGTTTTAAAATCTTATACAGTAAGGCCGTCAATGACGAGTGTAAAATAATTTTAGTTATACTAATGAATGTCTCTTGTTATTAGCAAATTTCATATTATGGAAACTCTAAAACGGGCATTAGCAAAACAGTTGGCAGTAACTAAGTAAACAAAAACACGTGTTAAGGAAGCTCATAAATCTAAACCGGGTTCGTTGGATTTAATATTCAACTTAGACTCAACTCCATTGTGACAAATGGGGTAAAAGCAATATTTGCTCAAACTTCTTATAGAAGTCTCGGGCAAAATACTGAATACAAAATTTGTTATTATTTATATGAACATAAAAGGAATCTGATATGCGAGAAACGTATGAAGGGTCTCACTCATAGTTATTTGTTTTAGATTACTTTGGGTTTAGTAAAGTTGGTGACTGCCCGAAGACCAATGGATTTGTAAGAGCTTTGCGTACCAAGTTGCGCGGCGAGAGGAAAAAATAATAATCGTCAAGTTTTTCAATTTGTACTCACGTAGTAGGGGGGAGGGTAGAGGAAGTCGGATCACAATTTTGCTGTCTATAAGGTACCTCCTACTTTATGTTTGTTTTATTTGTTGACTACAAGCACGAAAACAAAATGTTTAACCAAAATTATGGATTGAACTGACGACCTAAATGGTGCAGTGGTCAACATGCCGGTCCCGGCCGGGCAGTAATTGAAATGATGAATTTTGATTTCTGTGGCGGGTCTGGGTGTTACTATCTATGTATATATTTAAAAAGTATATAAGTAGTTTATCAGTTGTCTAGCACCCATATTACAAGCTTTACTTACTTTAGGGCTAGATGGCGCTGTGTGAAATTGTCCAGGCATTTATTTATGCGTAACAATCTTTTCAATTAAAAACAATTTGAAACCAAGCAAAACCAGCAAAAACTGTCTCACTAGGGTTAATTGCTTAAAAATTTCGAATCAAAATGTACTTAAACATAACATTATTTCCTAGGTTATTATTTGATGATTGCTGTATTTTCAGCAATATTCAACCTACATTACCTACCACACCACGCCAGGTATTCCTATGAAAGTCATAAGAAATATGTAGTTAAAGTACTTAACTAAATAACATAAATAAATGTGAAATCCAAATAAAATACCCAGGTTGTTCAAAGTAAGAGCGATTGTGGGGAAATCGCGTAATGTGATAGCTGAGGCCGAAGGCGTATCTCATTTGAATATTTCATAGGCTTGGGGCGGGCGTGCGCTGTGTGCATTAGCGACAGCGGGTTGGATAAGGATAACGTTACCATTGCAAAGTGAGTTTGATCGTGTTATAAGCATAGTCAAGGAGAAAGGACTTCGACAAATACTTAGGTTTTACTTGCGGTAAGGTTCGTGTTCTATTTTTAGAATTAGTTGTTTTTATTGGTTAATGATTTTTTTAGGATGGGCTTTTAACCTTTCAGTCGCACCCTTACGCCGAACATAAGTAGTCACGCGCGGTCTGTGATTTTACAACTTCACGTGTCTGGTTTGAGAAAATTAATTAATATTTCGCAATATTGTGAAGCACTTAATGAAAAACAGTCTTTTATCTATATAAATAATTACTCAATAGTTAAAGGATCCAATAAAAACACAAAATTTACACAAAAATTAAAATTATAAATCGATATAATAACAAAACAAAAATATATTGTTCTTGTAAAATATATTTTTTTCGCGCTGTTTGTTGTTAAGGAGTTCCATTGTTCCTTCGTCAAGTCTAGTCTTATACGTCCTCGATCAAAGGTACCTAGCTTGTTTAAGATTGTCATAATCCTACCAATATTTCAATTACTATGTAGTTCCCTTTGATTTTGAGAAGTTCCCTTGTTTATCTTCGAAATCCAAGGTCCAATGCCAATAAAATTAAAGTAGTATCATTCTTAAAGTATCCTTTTTCAAACAAAAAAAGGATCATCTAAATCGGCTCATAAACAAAGAAGTTATGGTTGATTATGATCCGTCGAAGTTCATATAATGGTAACGAAAACGACAGTAATTTCAGGATTTCCTGAAAACTGCTGGACCGATTTCAAAATTTAAAAAGATGTGACCAACTTGGGAATAAGCTTGATGTAATAACGTTTGAATCATTTAAATCGGTTCAGCCGTCTTTGAGTAATGTAGACACATATATGTATATAAAAAACATAGATACATACGACATTGAATTCGGTTAAAAATAGGGTTTATTCGGCAAGGTTTTTGTTCTATTTTTAGATTTTTTTATCGGTAAATGAACGCTCGACGGTTGGATGAGGTTACCCTTGTAATCCTGACTTTGATGTCCAGAAAAAAGAATTTCGTCAAAATAGGTTTTACTTCAGGTTTTGTCTTACTTTGGAAAATAAGCGGGAGCGGCGGCGTTGCAAAGTAAAGTTCATAATTATCGTATTGAATACTCAAAGAGGAGGAAAAAATAATAAATAATAAATATTCTTTATTTTTTCCACCTTTTCACAAAATTTGTAGTATAATCTTATTTGTCCTACTTACTCTAGTTACTGTAAATATTACAGCTGGTACATTATACTGGGAAAACCCGTATCATAAGTACCAGCAACCTTCCATTTGCACTAATAGATTAGAATTTTTAAGATAAATCACTATGATAAATCACACTGAAATCGTAAAAAAGGAATTTATTACTTTCGGTAGGGTTTGTCTTGTACATACATTTGTTAGTATTGTTATTTATCGTTTAGACAAACTGATATAATTTGTTAAATCGCGCTATTTTCAGTAATAACATTTTTATTAATATCATAAGAAATAATAACTTTATTTTTATCTTTTCAAATGATTACTTAATGACTCGTGAAGGGGGGCTAAAAATAACTAGTAAGCTTTTCTCTTCAACTAAATACCTTAATTAAGTTTTAGCTATTCATGGATATACTTATCATTTCTTTGTGTAAAATATTATAAAAATTAATAACGTTTTCGCCAATATTGTAAGACTGTGTCATGAGGCTACTGCCAACATATTAAATCTTTTTGACGTAAATTGCGATTATTTCCGGAATGTACTGCCGAGCTTTGTATTTTATTTCTCGTACAGTCAGTTTGCATTTCTACTTATCAGTAGGTAGTATTTTTAATGGTAAATCTTTGACACAATATAAAACGAAATGTGAATTATGATTAAATAATTAATTTAAAAAAAGAACTCTATTATACAACGTGTTACAAGAATACCCCTAATGCTGAATATGGTATATAGGGACCATACATTTTGATATTTTCGATTTTAATTTTTGTATGAATCAGCTGATTTTTTTTTGCGATTTCAGAGTTGGTCCCATAGTAAAAGTTGATCAGTTTGATGGTTCCTATATACCACATTCGGTATTAGGGGTATTTTTGTAACATGTTGTATATTATAGATATATTTAAAAAAAAGTTAAAATGAAATAATTTCCGAGGTAAAACCTAAATTATTTACGAAATAAGCTGAAAACCGTTTCCATTTTATCTCTCTGGACTTCCGACGACTTCCAAATTCAGTGTATGAAAAGAATCCCAGATTATTCTCAATTGGGCGCACAAATCTGTTCGCATTTTAACTCGCTAACCACAGTTTTAGGGATCCGTGTTTTACTGGCTGGTGAACTCTTAGAAGTGTCATACATTGATTTAGAATAACTATTATAAGCCACGCCGCTTAATTAAACTATTAACATAATTGCTACTCTGTCCAACGGTCGTAGTAAGCAATTAAAGCTATGCATCACCTCGCGTGGATTTTTCAAATCGATAACTTCAAGTCACTCGATTGAAATATACTTGTGGGTTCATGTTGAGCAGAAGGAAAATATACTTAGGTACATATTCCTACACTGTTTTTGCATTTATAAAATAAATCTCCCATACATTTCATACCTATTTAAGTACCAAACATAACAGACAATACAAAATGACAAAATTAAAAATAATATTGAAACATCCGTGGCGCACTTATACTTAGGTGTCACAAATAATATTTGCCCCTAACCGACTTTGAACCTGAGACCTTCAATGCAGTTTGCAGGATCTCGCAGACGAAGGTCTCACACCGATAAAGGGACTCGAACGGGACGGAAACAGACTTTTGGAGCGAATGGAGGTGACGACTTGAGGTTTTTTTTTAATGTCGTTGGAAGGTCGCAATTGGAAAAAAAGGAAGGAACCGAAGCGAAGCGAGGATGGGTCGCTAGTTGTCAATATAAGAAAACGCTTTAATTGGTAACAAAATAACCTTTTCATCCTTTATAGTTTAAGCTAGGCTAAAAAGCATACTGAGTTTACTTTCAAATTTGTTTCTTATATTTTATGCACACTTGTTGGCTCAAGTGCCTTTTAAGATAACATAATACAGAAGCAACAGCTGAATTACGTCATAAACGATAGTCTTTTGTATACCAGGTAAAATCTGTTGTAGCTTTTACGAAGCAAAATATTTTTGGAAGTATGGCAACAACACAATAATATAACTAGCTGCCGCTCGCGACTTAGTCCGCGTGGACCCTAGAAAACATTTAACTAGAATAAAAAGTAAACAATCCTGGTTTGAAAATATCTGTTTACCAAATTTCATTCAAATCCGCTTAGGCGTGAAGCAGTACAAGGTAACAAACACACACACACACACACACACACACACTTCTTTCGCATTTGTAATATTAGTAGGAGGTAGGATGTACTATCATTTTATTCCATTCAAAAAGCTATTGACATAATCTTTTTTTATTTTTATTTTTATTAGTAACTGGTCAGGTATTTGACACCATCTTGCTTGGTAAACAGGATGTGGTCTAGCATGCTTGCCCAGGAAATGCCTTTTCACTCTTGCCTTGAAGAGACCAAGGTAGTAACTATCGGGGGACACATACAAGAGCAGGCAGCGCATTCTATTCTTTAGCAGTTCGCATAAGAAATGTATTAGCATAGCGCTTGGTACGGACTCTCGGAATATATCTACAATGTAAGGTTTCTTGCGACATGTAATAATCTTCCATCGCTTATTATCAAATGAAAGTTGTCCATTCAAATAATTATGTAATACTTCCTTGTGAACCCTCCATCAAGTAAACATTTTCCACTTTACCACTGTGTTAAAAATATATCTCTATCTTTCTATTTGACGAAATACTTTACGAAATTCCGCATACTAGTCCTCACAGAATTACGAATACCCGACAAGCAGATTTAATAAATAAGACATGTACAATCACGTCTCTATATATGTATACAGTTTGGAACTTTTTTACTCTAAAAGCGATTACTTTTCAGAAAACAATGACATATGCCAACTACAACAAAGTGACAAAGATCTAAACTGTATACTTATTTTTGGGTGGGTAACCACCTTAGTTCGCGAACCTGCACCAAAAAAATTGTTAACCTGTGCTGCAACAGTGCGCCATAGTGTGTACGAGTGCGAACCTGTAAGTAATCTTAATCAGTAATCTTTTGCTTATGACTTGAATTTTGATTCCTTTGATTTAAGATATTTTTATCTTATATTTTTCTATATCGCAGCTAGATTCTTAGTCCAAAAGATTGCCACTGACTTCAATTTCACCCTGTAGATTTTCTTACACAAGCTAAAAGACAACTATTATTCAAATTGTACATGCACACGATGAATGGCCCACTTTGATACAATATCAAAAAAGCACTCGAATTTATTATAATAAAACCTGCGTAAGCGCAATATGATCGTTCGCATTTCGCCATAATATTGAGTTTGGAAAATTTTGCGGCAAAAGTTTTTTGTAGAATACAGTCCAATTTAGATTCGACCCTCGCCTATTCCTACAGACTTTTAGGTCTAATTGCATTCAGCGTCGATGGTGTCAGAGGAGCCTCTCAGAAAGGGAATACATTTATGTAAATAGACACAGACCGCACCTACGTCGGTTCGGCCGAGGGCTGTTTAATCTTGCAAATTTATGCAACTCCGACGACAACACGTCAAACTGTCTTCGCCGGAGGACGTGATCCAAATTCGATTCAGGGCGTCATTTCGGCCATAAAACGCTTAGCAGTTGGCACATTTGTCGTATAATTCCGATCTCTTCGGGGGCCTATTCCGACTCCTTGTTATTCAAGTCGTTACTACTCGGATATGTGCACCTTCGTGCGTACGGCTGGTAATGTTCTTAATCTGTCAGACGGTGTATAGGGTATTGTTAGTACTTACTGTCTTTGATTTTAGAATTATCAGTACCTATTATAGGATTGTTTCATTATGATACTTACCGGGGTTTTCCAAACGTGACAGTTTTTAAGTAACATGAAATTAAGCTTGTACAAAATGATTGTTCATAAAGGCTTATAATTTTTTTACTTCCGCAGGATGCAGAGGTTAGATTTTGAAAATCAATATAAAGATCGAAAGCGACACGATGCGAAAGTCCACAGCGCGATCCAGGAAATCTATCAAATATACAACAAAAACATATAACGTCGAGTGGGAAAGTGAAACATACTTTATTTTCCTGTTCCTGTTCCCGTTCCCGTCCCAGTTCCCGTTCTCGTTCCAATTCTGGAACCCTGATTCACCACTACAGGGATCTAATCTACGAAATTTCAAGTCGAAAAGTCTATTTTACATCACTTTTCCATACAGCATTTGAACCCCTATTTAAATCATAACCTTAAACCTTTTAGAGGATGAATCATGTCCTCAGTGTTGGACTTCAAAATAAATGGATTTTTTGCAATCAGCATCCTATAAAACTTCAATAACGGCATTCATATCGACTTTAGGCTTATTTACCCCATGTACCCCGGGTTTAGGATTGAATTTCGGAAAATTACGAAAAATGTGTAATTTTTTAGTTTCAAACCATAAACCTAGATAATTTTAGTGATTTTTAATTAGAAAATCAAGGATTTTCCATACACAACTTCATCCCCCTTTTCACCCCTTCAGGGGTGGATTTATCAAAAACGCTAAAATACCTCAATATTTATTTTTAATCGTCAGCCCAAATACAAATTTTGAAAATCCTAACTTTGAAACTGACTTTCATACAAAACTTTCATCCCCTTTTTTATCCCCTAGGGGTAAAATTTCCAAAAATCCTTCCTCAGTAGATGCTAACTCTGTATAAAATATCTCTGTACTAAACTTCAAATCCGTAGATCCAGTTTGGGCTGTGAGTTGATATAGCAGTCAGTCAGTCAGTCAAGACTTTGAATTTTAATTAGAGAGATGTTAGGCTCAAAGACCGAAATCACTCATTGAGCGAAAAAACCGCTCACAACGGTTTTTGCCAAAAATCCACAAAGCGGAATTCATGTTGTGGCTCTTAAAAACGCCCATGACACGTTCTGGTAATTACAGAAAGACCACAAAATTCATATTAGGTATTAATAAACCGATTCAAGAGCATGCAGTAACCAATAATATGTGTAAATAAAGATCAAATTGGCGTATCCCACGGCAGTAGTGAGATATTCATGGCATTGTTTGTCGCCAATTTGACGGTGCTTCGGCTCCCATCTAACATGAATATGTGCATTTATGCCATATGTGTCAGTGGACTCTATGGCTAATGGACCAAATGATTATGAAAAAAAAACATTACAATTATTCACTCGGTGAAACACACATATTAACACTAAAATTCCGCTGTATGTACACACATATTAACACTAAAATTCCGCTTCGGATTATTGCACAAAATAAATTATGAGCTATGAAACTTAGGTTCAGCAACAATCATACTGTATTTTTAGCTTATGTTTTAAGTAAAAGGAAAGTTCTTAAGTATAGTACATACCTACAATAGTATAAAATTAAAACAATTCTAAAAAAACACTTTGTCTTAAATCACTCAAGAGAGAATCGAACCAATGATTCACATTCACATGTCTCTGGTAGCACAGCAAATATGATACATTCAGTCGCCTAAATAGCAAAAGATGCTATTTAGGCGACTGTATGGATTAGGAACCGTGGGCTCGATTCCTTGCTCAGTGATTAGAGACGAGTTGTTTTATTAAGTATATAGATTTTAATTATTCTAATAAAAATAACATTGTGAATGCAAAATAAAAAAACTATAATAATAACATTCTCAGACTTTAAAAGAAACAGTCGGGCCGTGTCACAGCAGGTGCCGCGGTGCAGTCGGGTATGCAGCACGGTAAACATATCCTTACTGTGTATGCACTCTGAGCGCACACTCCACACCTTTTCATCATTTAAAAGACTGTGGCATAATATGTTCAATAATATACTGCGCCAGCACGACCACCGAAACGCGATATGCTATATCAATTTATCACGGCTAACTATCAAAAGACAATTGATTTTGACAGTTGGGTGTCGATAATTTTAAAGACTTTATTTTCAAAAAGACTTACATAAGTCACTTACATTAAAATAACAAAATACAAAAGTTATTTTTTTCATTATATCACATTCACCACCAACCCATAAATCAGTTCCTACTATCATAACTAAAAAAATGAGATTCAGATAGGTATTAAGTTCGTAATTTTCAATTATACAGTGAGACAGTTTGGACTTAAAACTGTTATACGATTTTATATCTTTTATGTATGAAGGTAAGCTATTGTACAGTTTTGCTCCCTCAAAGGTGATGCTTTTTTTAAAAGCGATATAAATATCGTGTTTCGGTGGTTATGCTAGGAGGGCAGGTATATCATTGCATAATAATTACATTCATTCATCTGTTTCGTTTGCTAAGAGAAACAAATCACAATTAAAGTGCACTATAATTATTTGGTATTGTGTGCAACAGAAAAAAATGTCCTTCATTCTTTGATTGTTACGATAAAGTCGCGCAACTGGATAGTGAAGAAAGCAAGTGTATCTCCCCGAATGGCAAACCTTGTTTTTTTGGATCATGGACATTGGGCTATTAGCACAAAATTATATCTGAGTGTTCTAGACAGAGGCACCCCGAATTCGAAAACACTACGTCATTTATTTTGTTGCGCTATGCTTCGCGTCATTTGTTTTGTTGCACTATGCTTCGCGTCATTTGTTTTGTTGCGCTATGTTTCGCGTCATTTGTTTTGTTGCGCTATGTTTCGCGGCATTTGTTTCATTGCGCTATGTTTCGCGGCATTTGTTTTATTGCGCTATACTTCGATCATCTAGCGCTATGAATACTTTGGTAACTGCTACAGTACTAATGTCCACGTACCTATGTGTGTGTGCGTGCACGGACGTCGGTTATTTGCCTGCCCAATATTATAATAATAAAATATATTATCAAGGAGTGAATAAGTCTAACTCTCTATTTGATGGAAAGATCTAAAGAGAAAAAAAAAAATCGTGATTGATAAGTACTTACTTGAAAGATCTGCATAAATACTTAATATTATAATAACTGTTTTGATACACATTATGAAATGTGTGTATTTACATAAAAAATACAATCAACATTAAACTCAAAATTAAAAGTTAATTTAATTTATCATTGAATTGGCAAGATTAAATACGAACTAATAGTGAAAAGTTATAAGCGAGGCAAAGAAGACAAACGGAATTCGCATAATAATAAGTAGTCGGAAAAGATCGCGGCCACGATACCACAACTAAAGATACCACAGCGAGGAACATCTTTATCATCATAATTACAAGACCTGAATCTACTGAACCATTTTTTGCAGTAGTATTCGATAAAGCATCTTCTCCATTAACATTACAAATCATTCTTCGAGTACGAACTTTTTAACTAAAAAAAATTAACGCTGCTAGTACTCAAATTATCGAAAAAAAATTGCAAATCGTATCTGATAAAAATAATTAAAAATATGAAAAAGCAAGACAATTATCAATTTGTTTTAAATTTACCGTTTTAACCAGAAAGTCAGCTGTTCAACAGTATATTACATTCCCGCTTAAGTTTAGTATTGCCAGAAGTATAACACGCAAAAATCATGCTTCAAAATGGCCGCGAACTTTTTCGACTAAATATTACTATTGAATAAAACAGAAATTATTTTAATAAAAAAAGAATGAAACTTTATTCAGCATGAACCATGTACTAATTAAAGGTAATGTGCGCTATAATTGTTTCAAAAAATCCGAGGGAATATTCGAGAGCCTATTTTGCACGGATACCTCGAAACACGCGCACACGGGATAATGGGCACTTTACTTCCATACAAACGACATAACCACGATAATAATTAATCCAGACCAACATAATTTGGCATGTGGGAGGATCTTAATACGTTGCACTAAGGTTGTTGATCGCTTAGCTACGCATTTAGTTCCTTTTCAATTGCACCGATGGTACAAAAGGTTTTTGCGCATTTTTCATTTTCCTAGACAAACACAGGCACCGTAGCATTGTAAATATTGAGTCAGCGCGTTTGTTGTGTTTTTTATCCTATTCTATTCGTGGTAATGACATGCGAAGCAGTAGAATCAATTTTTGTTAGCTTTTGTGGATATAATATGACAACAGAGGCCAAAATAATGTCTTCAAATAAAAAAAAGAATATAAATATTATAACTTTGCAACCTCTTTGAAAACTCAGTTGAGTATACCATTTTAATAGAATAGTTTCTTAGAAATAAAACACTTTTTACGGATTACAGCGCGTATATTATTAATTCAGGTGTTGTTTTGGAATTATTTAGTTTGTATTTATTGGTTTTGGTCACGGCCCCTGGAAAGGTGTCGAAACGTCGGGAATTCTAAAAAACCAATAAATACAAACTAAATAATTCCAAAACAACACCTGAATTAATAATATACGCGCTGTAATCCGTAAAAAGTGTTTTTATTTCTAATGAACTGTACGCGCGAAAGTCTTAGAAGAATAGTTTCTGTTTCCTGTTATATTCAAAAGCGTAGCTAATTAGCTACTTTATATATCTTTAGTTTAAATGTCCTGCAATCCTACAAAGCATTTTGGAAAAAGTGCGGTAGCTAATGTCAAGCAACTACACAAAACTTATAATCGATTGAAATAATATCGTTTAAATTAATCTCACAGTCTAGTTTCTCTGAAATATGAATTATATTCCGTAGTTTCTACTATCGAGCTGTCTGCAAGCGACATGGCTTTTGATACGTGATCGGAATGTTACCCAATTACGGAAGCTTAAAGGAATGACGGCGCATGGGACGGACCCTTGGCACAATCAGCGGGGCGCATCGGGAGCAAACTTTGAAAGTTAAGGAATACTTTGACTTTAAGGAAACTTGGTGACGTATGTAATATGTGCCGGTAAAGTGATCAAGTTAGTTGTGTTATTTTTGACACAGTTATGGAAGCTATTTTATAAGTACTTTTTATGGAGGATTAGGTATTTTATTGTAAAGTCAAAACTATCTTTTAGTAATAAATTAAGCCGAGTTTGTTTAAAAATCGGGGATATACAGAAATCAATTATTTCAAACACGTGCACAGATGCATGCTAATAAGTTAAGAAGCTAGATTCGCACTCTGCTGAATTGCTTACGTCGTATAAAAACGATTATTTACACTTTCAAATCTTTCGAACTCACCTTCTCAACTTTGTAAGATTTTCCTGACGTGCATGGAATAACTGGATCATCATTAAGCAAAATACCAAAAGCCAGTTAGGAGAAAAAAGTCACTAATGGCGTATCACATTTCTTCAGCATTAATACTCAAATCACGGCTGCAAACTATGGAAATGTATTCTCATTGTACCTAGCTGTGACTGATGCCTTTAGCATTAGTGCGGTACGATTGTCACTAAATCACGTAATGTATTCGTTTTTCATTTTAACGTCATTTATAGCTAAAATTCTAGAAATATTATCCGGTAAATAGAAAAATTATTATGATTTAAGCAAAATACGAGGAGCTCGATGGCGCAGTGTCTAAGCACTTGGGCTGGCGATTGCGGAGGTAAAGCAATTTTCGCAAGGGTCGGTCATGGGATGGGTGATCAAAAAATTATTATCTCCTCCGTGCTTCGGAGGCACGTTAAGCCTTTGGTCCCGACTGTATTTGCAGTAGTTAACACCCACCAATCCACATGGGCCTTCGTGGTGGGTTATGGTCCATCCTCCTTATCCACCCATAAGGAAGGCCCGTGCTCAAGCAGTGGGGACAATAAAAAAAAATAATTGTCAAGCAAAATACGAAAAGCAGTGTGGTGAAAAAAATCACTAATCACATTTCTGCAGCACTGATACTCCAATCACGGTTGTAAACTATGGAAATGTATTCTCATTGTAGATGTGACAGCTGCATTAGTGCTGTACGATTTATCGTCTACATTCATCCTGTGTTCGTTTGCTGAACAAACAAATATACGTCATCACTTACAATTACAAACGCGGCAAATATTAGCGGAATCGCTTTATACGGGGAGCTTAATAATTTTAATTCCAGTTTTACGCTGCTATTTGTTACTTTGGACTTGGGCTTTAATTAGAATTGCGCAATTACGTCCTTTAATTCCAAGTAGGTGTACTAATTTCATTCAGCTGTTTTATTTATAAAAAAAGACACATGAGCTTTCTGATGATAAATGCTGGGACCCTAAAATTTTTCAAACTTGGGGTTAATGGGGCTAATTTGTACAGTACAACTGATAAATTTTATGTATTGTCATGTCATGTGCATATAATTCAAAACGTAATTATTGCAGTCGTTACGGCAAAAGAATAAGAGTTAATAAACAATTCGATGTAACGCTACGACTAAAATTTAGTTCACTTGTTAGTATTGAGAATTTAATAATCATAATATACTAATCAAAAGAAAGTAAGGGAATGTAAGTTTTTCCATACAAACAAGCTGTTTTCCTGAAATGATTTTTTAATATAAATTCAATCTGATTTTGTCTGAATTTGTTATTGTTTAAAAGATGCAATAGTCAACTTGCGAACTTAACTGTCGAATTTACAGTATAATTTCTCCTATTCGCCGTCAGTTAGAATTGAAAAATGATAAATTTCGCGTATTTTTGTATGAAAATCCAATTTCTTTCTATTCTAACTGCGAATAAGAAAAATATACAGTAAATTTTGCAAAGAGAATAATTTTAAATCCAGAAATCAATAGAGTTAATTAAAAAGTTTAAAATTTATGTTGTACATTGTGACTTAGTTTCAACAATCACAAATCTTGTTAGAGAGTTTGTCAATGGATATATGTATTTATTTATTTATTTAATTCTTAGTACAGCTACATGGCAAACATTAACACATCGATTTACAAACTAATTCAAATAAGTTCTGATGCATGCACAATTGAATATCAGTCGCAGAAACAAATAATCAAAGCACTGAAATGATAAATATAAGTAATAACATTTTAATAAAAATATCTATAACCAAAGTAAAATAGTATTTTAATAAATTATATTAAAATAAATTGAATAGATCTCATTTTATTGATATAAGTAATTACTCAGATGATATTGAACTACCGGCATGGAAAGTCTCGTCAAATAAACGTTATTAGATTACAAACACCGCAGTTAGATACATAGTAAGGTTTGATTTATTCCGGTTCGATTCCAATTTGTTTGGTCGAGTGTAATGACGTTGGTGCTGAAATGCAGTATGTAGAATCGCTTTACGAACTACAAATCAGCTTCCATTTTGGCGTATTAGAGCTGTTTACTTGTTAATTATGCTATCAGAATATGGAATCAGTACGACTGCAATATGAATTGTTGTATCCATTCTATTCATACTTCCATATTCAACCAAAACTGTCGGTCTGTTTTTTACCTTTTCATGCCTAAACAACTAATTCAATCGCCCATAATGAATATCAGAAAGTCCACGCGGGCAAAGCCGCGGGTGGTCATTAGTATAAATATAAATTTAAAATTAGACAAAATCATATAAGTACGGGATCTCATAGTAATAGTTAGAGTACTTCTGTTATGGAAATCGGAAACAGCGACGGTACCACAAACACCCAGATACCGATACAATAGAACAGTTAGTTTTGAGGGTTCCGTAACAAAATGGCAAAAAGGAAAGGAAAACCCTTGGTCTGTCTGTCTAGCATAGATGAAACTGGATATCTCAAGAACCAATAATGGTATCAACTTGAAATTTGGAACAGGGACTGAAAGGGGGTCTTAAAAATTCGAAGTGGGGCTATTAGATGGAAAAAAATATTTTGATCATTTATACTCTGACACGTTTTGTTTGCAAATTGATATTTTGAAAATTAAAATAATGTTAGTTTGCAAAGTTGATGACGACCCGCTTGGTCGAGTGGCTTTGTACACCGGTTTTCAAGGTGTCGCCATCTCTGAGGTCCCGGGTTCGATCCCCGGTTGGGTCAATTTAGAAAATGGACTTTTCTATATTGGCTCAGGTCTGGGTGTTTGTGATACCACCGTTGTCTCCGATTTCCATAACACAAGTGCTTTATTTATTTATTTATTTATTTATTTATTTATTTATTCATACATGATCTTAAAAGCTAACAGATTTCTAGATCCAAAGCGCTTAGAAGATTATTCTTACGGTAAGCATGCAGTAATATTAACACAACTATATATCTAATAATAATACATTTTAATTTCATAACTCACTAGTTAAAGTCTAACAGTATGGTCTAAATGGGACACATTCATAAACAAAATTCATAATGTCAACAAACAAAATTCATAATGTCAAGACTACACAATAAACAACAATGATGTCAGAAATAAAAATCTTTCAGTCTGGGTCACAATAATTCGTATACACAGAATGCATTATTAATTTGTGCTACAACTTATATACTTACCTACCTATATATTATTTATTATATGTCAAATTGATAAGTCGATACAATAAAAATAATAATAATATGTCATCACCTATATAACATACAACAGAACAACTTTGAGTCAAATTACAAATGTCAGAGAATAAATATTAATGTCAGTATCACAAATTATATACTAGGTCAGTATGTAATGTCATTTAAATATTTCTTAAATTGATTACAAAGCAGTCCCAAACCATCGGCAAACAAATCAATTTCGTAGTGCTGAGCAAGTATGTCCCCGATAGTACGCAGTGCACGGTTAGTTGGCGCGAGCCTACCATACTGGGTCCGAGCCGCAGGCAGCGCCAGAAGACGTTGTCGACGGCGCGGTGCCACCAGCCCCTCTGCGTCCCAAGAGATGTTGGTCGGAACCAAGATACGGAATCTTTCCAGTGTGTGTGGACTGTCGATCCCCTGGTGCAATATCAAAAGATAATGTACTATCAAAAGCATAGCTCTCCTAAGCTTCAAAGTTTCCATTTCCATCATACCAGATACAAATAGAGATGGATATAAATAAGGATAGTACCCGTAAACATTTTTATAAAGCCATCGAGCAAATTTTCGTTGTACTTTTTCGACCATTATAACATATTTTTCCTCATAAGGATTCCATACAACCGCACCGTATTCAAGTTTGCTGCGAACATATGCAGCATACAGTACTTTTGCTACTGCCGCATTGTCAAATTGTGATGCTGTTCTTATAACAAAACCTAACATCCTGTGTGCCTTTTTGCAAGTATTTATTATATGCATGTGAAAATCTAATTTAGAATCTAATATTAAACCTAAGTCTTTAATGTCATGTACTCTATCCATGGGAGCGTCAGATAAATTGTACCTATAGCTGAGCGGTTGTAATTTACGCGAGAAAGTTATTACTTTACATTTCTCCGCATTAAAAGGAAGATGATTGTCATGGCTCCATTGCGAAACAGCATCAATATCCCTCTGCAGGGACTCAGCATCCGCTACAGTTTTGATGCCTAGACTCAATTTCAGGTCATCAGCGAATAAAATACATTTAGAATCGCGTACCGTTCCCGGCAGGTCATTAATAAAAATGACGAAGAGTGTTGGTCCCAACGTACTTCCCTGACTTACCCCTGACCGCGTGAAATAGTCATTTGAATCATACCCATCCAAACGGACATATTGACAACGATTACTAAGGTAAGATGAAAAAAATCGCAGGAGCTTTGGCGTAAAACCAATTATTGCCAATTTCTGTAATAGCTTATCGTTGTCAACCAGATCAAAAGCCTTTTTAAAATCAAAGTAGGCAGCATCCACCTGCTTACCATTGTCCATTTGGTTGAGTACATAGTCTACCTGCGCCACTAAATTTGTAGTTGTAGAACGGGCACGGCGGAAGCCATGTTGGCTATCGTGCAATAAGTGACCAATCTGATTATTAATATGCTCATTCAGAATTGCTTCGAAGATCTTGGCAAAAACTGACAGAACCGCAATCGGTCTAAAGGAAGAAACGTCCGTTCCTCCGTCTTCTTTCGGGACGGGAGTGACCCTAGATAATTTCCAGGTTTCCGGATATTTTGATTGAGCTAGAGACAAATTAAAGAGGTATAAGAGGGGCGCGACTAAAGCCGATATGCAATCCTTAGCCAGAAACACTGGAATGCCGTCGGGACCACCAGATGAACGCGGCTTGAGGCGTCTTACAGCTTTCTTTAAATCGGTCTCCTCAATTGCCACAATAGAAACAGAGGTTGCGTCGCGACAAAAACAAAAATGCGCAGCCTGAGCTGCCTGAGCAGGGTCCAACAAAGGTATGCTGTTATGAAAAACAGATGAAAAATAAGTGGCAAAGGCGTCGGCTGCGGCCTGACCATCTACATCAGTACCCATAAATGAGTAGCTGTCTACACGCTTTCTGTCGTTTTTTTTGTCTTTAACATATTTCCAGAACTCAGCCGGATCATCAATGATATTCCTTTGTATCAATTTAACATGTTGCCGATATTCGTTGTCAATCAATTTTTTTACCCGTTCTCTATAATAAATAAACATTTCCTTATTAAATTCTTTACCTTCCTCTTTAAACCTCTTGTGATGAAAATGTTTGCTCTTAATATTTTTAATTATTTCAGCGTTATACCATTTAGGGTAGACATACTTATGACTATGCCCAGTAGGTTTTTTGACGGGTACAAAAAGTCTAAAACAGTTATTGAGTTTGTCATAAAATAACTGAACAGCACAATCGACGTCAGTCTCTGCCAGAACATCAGACCAGTCCATATCTAATAGGGCCGCGTACAATCCTTGGAAATCCGCCTTACGCCAATTCCAGTCGGGATTAGCTCCTGGGCGAGGACACGGTTGCTGCGATAATGAAGGATTTACAGTTTTTTCAGAGCACGGAAGCTTGATCATCACACTTAGCACAGGGTGGTATGGATCAATACACACCAGGGGATCCATATTGTCAGTCACTATTACCTGCTCAAATTGAAAATTACTTAGCACTAAATCTAGCATGCCACCATGGCCATTTTGAACATTATTATGCTGGCGAAGAGAACAGAAGTCACAGAAGAAATTCATATTGGTTTTTACATTTGCACTACATGAATTCAAATTAAAGTCCCCTAATATTAATACATTCATGTCAGGGTGAGAACAGATTACATTTTCTATACACGTCAAAACATTAAGATACTGATAGTCATTATAAGCAGGAGGTAAATAAACGACACAACATAGAATTTTTACACTTTTACAAGTTACAATAGCAAAAATTAATTCTTTGTCAATAATCATATCAACATCTTTTAAAACACGGACATTATAACAATCTCGAACAGCGAGCAATACTCCTCCCCATCCAACGTCACCTGCTCTATCCTTTCGCACAACATGATATCCGGGTGGAAAAAGTTCCCCATTAGAAACGGAACTATTAAGAAATGTCTCGGTTAATGCTATTATATCGTGTCCAATTTGTATAACGTTATTAATAAATTCATGAGTTTTAGAACGCAAGCCGCGAACGTTCTGATATAATACATTTATTTCATGAAACCGGGGACGATGTGCTTTTGGCTTTAGCTCGAAAGTTCTGCCGCCATGGCTTCACACATATGTCCTCTGCCCAGTTTTCAGGTGACATAACACTTTCAACATTTTTCGACGGAACTCCGAGCTTGAAAGATGCATAACGTCCGCGAGATTTCAGCTCCTCCACCGTACACACGTCGCTGCCACATATAGACTTAAGATGGTCACGCACCTGCTCAACATTGGTTCCTTCCTGGACGTAACAAAGATGCAAATAACTCCATCTTTCCGAAGCCTGCAACAGGGTAGATCCAGGAGCCGCGGTACCCCTAAGTACACCGGGAACTGAGGCACGTGATCGTTTGCGCCTTACTTCCTCCCAGCCGTCTCCATCCGAGCTTTCATTGCCCAAGTTACTTAGGTCTGTGGCAGGTTTTGGAGTAGATAATTTCCCCTGTACAGTTTTTTTGGCGTATGATACAGGTGCCTCAGATAAACTGTCGGATTTCCCTTTGTTCACAAAAGGTTTCGATTTCTCTTGAGGTTTACGTCCCGAAGCCTTTTTTTCAGAAGGTGCGCTGCTTATATTTCCCTTAGTTTGTATTTGTTCATTGGCAATGACTTTGTTAGCACTATGTTTTAATTGTTCTTCAAATAAGTTTGTTATATTGTTTATTTTTTCAAAAACATCTGCTTTAAATGAAAGAAACTGCGCGGCTATTAGTTTGTCAATTTTACTGATAAGCTGCATTTCAAAATCAACCTGCATTTTTTTCAACTCATGTATAACAGAATTTTTCATATCATCTAGAGCATTTTTTTGTGTAATGTTTTGGCTGCAAGCTTGACCCATTCGCGCCCCAGTACGTAATGTTTACTACTTTAACTTTAACTACTTACTTTGGAATCGGAGCAATGTATGTGATGTTGTCAAATATTTATTTAATTTAATATTTATTTAATTTAATTTATTTAAAAGTTGTACGACAAAATGAACGATGTTTAAAACACAGTTGAATAAAAATTAACGAATACATTTTCATGTCTTAGGAACTTATTGAATATTACGGGTTTTATTCTGTAGATTTTTTTCTAAAATCTTACAAAAACCTGTAATTATGAATATTGTTTGTTGACATAGTTAGATCTAAAGAAAAAATGCCTGTACGAGAAACTTCAACTTTGACTGATGTTGTATGGCCCTCAGTTGAATAACAAAATTACGATGAATGGTTAAATAAAGCTCATTTTATGCTTTGAATTTGCTGTACTAATAGATTTCTTGCGTGACTAGATAAATTTAAGGTCAATGTATTATCGAATGGTTAGGTGCTACATTTAGGTGATACAGATATTCATCGGTGAAAATTACACACGCAAATGGGTTTAACTGTTTTTATTGCCTATATTACTGAAGTCACTTTTAGTTGTCAAGCTGGATTGACAAGGTTACTTATTTAAAAAAAACTACTTTATTCTCATAAATAAAAAAAATACTACTTTATTCTCATAAATAAACCAAAGGCTTATACTTTTATAGTATATATTATTCATAGTCGCAAGTGCTTCATTTTAATAGTTAAACTTTAAGCAAAAAAGTTATTTAGTAAGTACACCTATAAAAAGTCCTGGTTAGCTGTCGTAGTTAGTTAAATTGTATTTCGATGTTAATTTGTCGCACAAACTATTGAAAACGTAAAAAGACGTTAAAAGCATTAAAAGCATTCGTGTATGTTCTTTTAGTTTACACTAAACCGTTAGACAGTAGTACTCGTATACCTATAGCAATAACTTGTCTGATATTGTATCAAAATCTGAAATTTTGTAGGAAAAATCTGAAATTTTGTGGGAATCCTAGGACTATTGCAAAGGTAATAAAATAATTTAAAACTGACTAAAATGTCGCTATTGCCTGAGTTATTTCTAGGATCTTTGCAAAAATCGGGCTTACTTTAGGATCATTGCAAACAAAAGTTCAAGTCGTGATTGTTTATTGGCTGATACGAATGTCATGCTCTGACGGATGCGCAGATTGGCTAACGTCTAATAGACAGACATGTTCTGACGAACCAGTATAAAGATGATTCATATTATCCTAAGGCCGTATACAGAAAGAAAGCTGGAAACTTATAAGCGCTTACCGGCGCTTGTCAGCGCTGGTAACCCGCGCAGGAACATATATAAACGCGCGCCGATAAGCACTGAACGGTGCCGACAAGTTCCGACAAGCTTCAACACGTGCTGGTCAGCGCTGGGCGCCAGTGTTGCATTATGTACTATAATTATAGTGTTATAGTTATAGTAGTACTATAATTTCATATTGAGTACTATATACTATCGTTCATATAGGATAGTACACTTAAATACTATAATTTGTACGCTCACTAATTTCTTACCCTCGTCGTCCGTTACCCTCTTGCATGTGTGTATGGCAATACCGCTGCTTCAACCTGCTTCCTTTGTGTAGAACGGACCAGTGCTGACAAGCGCCGGTAAGCGCTTATAAGTTTCCAGCTTTCTTTCTGTATACGGCCTAAGGATGGTCCGAAGATCCGACATTTCTAATTTTATCATACGACATGTTGTTGTAGAGTTTGCGTCTGGCCACCAGGGTTAAATCGTCTAACTTTTCGGTAAGCGCTAATTGTTAACCCAGACAGCTTCGTTAGCTGATGAGTTTGACTCCATAGCAAAGTTTTATCTGAATAATTACTTTGGGAATACACTATCAAATTGTCTGTGAATATAATTTATGATTTGGGGCACTTTGTGGCACATTTTTCACTTCAGTAAGCTTCAAGCGATGGGCACGAATTATTGTAACATTTTGTGGAACTAACATACTCGTATTATTATAATCACCCCTTTTATGTTTTTAAGTAGGTATTTTACACCCGTATTTACAAAACGACAAACGATCCTTGACTACGTGAACGCACTGCGTTGAAATAGAGCGGTTATGACCGGTTCGTCTTACGTATTACATAATAATAATGACTTTGTTTTAATAATAATAATAATAGTAATCTTCTGATTCTGGGAAATACTATTACCTAAAGGTGATTTTAGTCTTGGAATTTCGTTATTACCAAGATCAATCCTGATATTAAACCTAAATCACAATATAGTATAACCACAGAATACATAATACGAGTAGTACTAGTGTCATATTTTAGTCAATATTTAAGTTGTTTACTACAGTTGTTTCTATCTACGACCCTTCAGAACTAATTAAGCATTTCTAACCTTGAAGGATCAAGGGTAGACGTGTCAGTTGAAATGTTTTCAACTATTTAAAGCAAAGTTAGTGCAGTTATTAAAATAGTTGGGAACACAAACAAACTGTAACATACTGCTTGTGGAAATTATTATGGAGATACAAATGTTTAAAAGATGCTTAATTAAGGAAGTTATTTTCTTGTTTAGCTTTTTTCAAATTATACTATTTATTTTAACGCGTTTTTATTAGGTCACTTTCTTGTTTATTTATGTATTTGTTATATTATCCACAAATTTTGCAAACGATTTTAATTTAGCTGCCCGATGAGCTAAAGACTTGAAACATTAAACATAGGTTAGAACTGGAAGAAAATGCAATGTTATGGTGTCATTGAGCTGATCGTACGATAGAGCCGTAAGAAGGCCACAGGAGCTCTGTAATAAAACTATATAAGAGTTTGGGCTCGTTTGGATTCGTCTTGACAAGTACTCTGATGGAAGACGAAGTCCAGTGTCTGATGATGGAGCCGGAAGAAGGCCACAGGAACTCGGCATTAAAACCATGCAACCACATCGAGTGTGGGCACCTTTGATTCGTCTTAAAGAGTACTCTGTTGGGAAGTTGTGTCCAGGGTCTGATGATGGAGCCGGAAAAGGCCACTGGAACTCTGTACTAAAACCATGCAAGAGTTTGTGCTTTTTTGATTCGAGTTGACTAGTACTTTGATGAGAGACGAGGTCCAGGATCTGATGATGGAGCCGAAAGAAGGCCACAGAAACTCTGTATTATAACCATATAACCTTATCTAGTTTGGGCTCGTTTGATTTGTCTTGACAAGTGCTCTGTAGGGAAATAGTGTCTAGAGTCTGATGATGGAGCCAAAAGAAGGCCACAAGAACTCTGTAATAAAACTATGCAACCCCATCGAGTTTGGGTTCGTTTGATTCGTCTTGATTAGTACTCTGATGGGAAACGGTTTGTAGGGTCTGATGATGGAGCCAGAAGAAGGCCACAAAAATATTTTTTGCTATTTCTAGTCTGCGCTATCAAATACTTCATAGGAAGTTTAAAGTTAGGTTTTAGAATGTGTTTCGGTAAACGTACATTTTCAACTTAATATTATATTTAGATCTACATATTTTGTGTTAAAAAAGACACAATGTAAGTGGGACTTACACGGGTCGATTCCAGGCTACTTGCCGGTCGATTTTAGTTGACTGGTGCTTTTTATTGACAATCGCGTGTAAAAATTTAATCGCAAACCTAATTTCAATGAGGTGGCGATTCGATTTTACAAGTGATTGTCGATAAAAAGCGCTAGTCGACTAAAATCGACCATACAGCAAGTCACCTGTAAAATCGACCCGTGTGAATGCCCCATAAGACTTAAAAATATTAACAATATTATAAACAGCATCGTCTTTTGATATACCAATTTGTACAAAGAATCTGATCTGTAAAGCTAATTTGTACACAAATGTTTGCTCATTATAAATATTTACGTGTTGTCTTTTTCCTCTTCAATGTTCAAACTTCAAAGTCAACAGGTTTTTATATTTTGGTTCAGTTCATATATAAAAATTTACAGATATCGTGTCTATATCTAAAAATAATATTATGAATTAAAAATATATTCCAACATCAATATTTAATTGAATTAGTACAATACTTTAAAATCACAGCATTTTTTTTTCAAAATATAGCCCAACTCAATACCCCAACTGTTTTGTTTTCGATATTTTATTTAGTTTTCGAGATTTATGACAAAAATCGGGAAAAAATTGCTCCGAATTTTATTTTCTTTGCGATTTTAGAAAAAAAATCGACTATTTAATTTTTTTTCATCAACTTGTAGCTCTCGTCAATATTTGAGACCTTAACCACCCACATAGCTCTAAAACTCAGGACACCAGCGTGACACCACACTCTGAGCGAAATTGGGGAGCTATACTGAAGCGATAGAAAAAACATTTTGTTAAAAATGCTCTTATTGGATCACTTCGTCCCTCTAACGTCTTTCAAGACTATTTTTCTGAGGACCACGTAAAGAAATCAAGATAGATTAATCACGATGGTGTATTAGGGTGGGGCTACTGCAAATTATTTTTTAATTTTGCATTACAAGACCCCTCATAAGTGAACTCAGCCAAAAGATAAGGTAATTTCTGTTGCATTTCACTACTGAAAAAAATGAAATTAAACTCTGCGTCTCACAAGACAAGTAATGGAGAAAAGTCGAGCCATTGCCAACCTTCTCAATATTTCATATTAATTCGAATTCAGCCTCGGAATCGGAAAATGAGACAAAAAATAGAGATTCTATTGTTGTTTATAGAATCTCTATTTTTTGTCTCATTTTCCGGGCCTTGATGGGTTAAATCTCCAGAAACTTACCGTCAGAAAAACAACATTGTATGCCTTGTTCATAAAAATAAGCAAAAATAGACAAATACATCTACTATACTTGGTTGAGTATGGGCACTCGTATATGGTGCCATCATAATACTTTCTGTACAAACCTCAATGCTTAACCCAACGAGGTATAAAACCTCTTTATAGCGTGGTGTTCGCATGAACCGATTTTATTTCTTAAAAACAAAAGAATATCGTTTAAGACTCAATATTTGTCATATTACTTTAATTAAACATAAAGATTTTTCTGTGAATAATAAACATTATTACTGTTCATTAGACGAGTTATAATTTTGTCGCAAGCAAGGTTTAACACTTTCCATTCGTGCCACTCGTGTTTAGAGGGAAGTTCCATTTTGCCCTTTTCTTTTTAATCCTACTTTCCCCCTTTGACGACTCTGTATTTAATTTTAACCAATTTTAAAACCTTATCCAAACTGTACAGTCGCAATATATCAGGGTTGCATACATATAACTCGCAATGTTGCCACACGTGAGAAATGGCTCGCGCATTTGTTGCATTCTGTGTCGAGAGCTGCACGGACCTCACAGTACATCATGGCTAGCATACACCGAGGCCTGCAGAAAGGCTCCTAATATTGCAGCCAAAGAGGAAATACTGGCTGGAAACGACTGAAGTTGAATTTATCACTTGTTTATTATGTCCTTACCAAGGAGGTTATAGGTGCACATCATAAAACCTCTTCAACCAACTTCAAAAATTGAAAAGTAGGAGGTAATTTATTCGTCGTGTATACATTTTCTTATATGTATATACACCGATTACTTTAAGACGGCTCAACCGATTAATATAATTCAAACGCTATTACATGAGATTATATACCCAAGTTCAGTAAATTTCAGGAATTAAGTAAGGGATAGTTTCTGAAAGAATATTATTTTAAGTTGTGGAAACATAAAAATAATTGCTAGTTTTAGCCAACTGTTTCTTAGTCATATTAATAGTCTTAGTCTTAGAAAAACAACACAATATAACAAATATAATTATTATTATACAATAAACACAATATAAATTATAAAAGTAAATATTACCTCCGGTGGCCTCACCCAACTTTAATAGACGTTTAAAAATTATTGATTTCGAATATTATTTTTACTGGTTTTTGCAGGAGGTTTTGCTTCTTTAAATTTTTGTTTAAATTGTGATTTTCTTTTGTTTGAAAATCCCAAAATCCACACGAATGTGAATCTTTGAAATTTTTAGAATAGTGTAAAGAATTCGCAGTGTTACTGACTGAAATGTTGCTCTGATATGTACAACTGCCCTTTTTTATTTATTTATTCAAGTAAATAAACAAGCTGGCACAATCAATTATAGTAAATAATCAACACAAAATAATGACATAAAAATGTGATACTTAAAAAATAAAAAAATAATAATGAAATACTTACATTATGGCACAACACCGATTACCAAACACTCGTATAGATGATCGAAGGTATTGCTGCACACATTGAATAGTCGCATGTCATACAAAAGACAATCATAATTTAATGGAAAAGAAACACTAACACCCGTATTTACAAACATGACAATGAAGTCTCACAGTGCCCGTGTAGTTACAGCGTCCCAACTACCAATCACACGTAATACGTAAAACAATTGAACCAATCACAGAGCCGTATTTCAACGCAAAAGTTCGCATAGGCAAGGGTCGTTTGAGTATTGTTCTTGAATACGGGTGTAAGCGAAAAGTAATAGAGTATGAATAGAACTTTTTTCGAGTATTTTCGATAGTTGCAATTAAGGCTTTTTAAGTTACACATAAAGAGCAGGCTTATCGCATCCTGCATATTAACATTGCACTTAAGGGGCTGACATGAGCCAACTAGCGCCGCCAGTCGATTTTATTTTATTTATTCTAAATAAGCCCAATTTCTTCAAAAGGAATCAGTGAAGGTTTTGTTAATAAAGTCTAATATTTATAAAATAATTTTACACAGTTTGAAAAGGCATTTAAACAGTTTAAAACGCGATTTTGTTAAAAGTGGCCACTGTTGGTTCAAACCCGTTTTCAAACTATTGCACGCATTTTGTAATGTTGTAACGTTATTCAATAAACATTAGATGTCATTCACAAGACCTTGACTGATTCCTTTTTTTAGAAATTGGGCTTATTTAGAATAAATAAAATAAAATCGACTGGCGGCGCTAGTTGGCTCATGTCAGCCTCTTAAGTGTGAAAGCAATAAAAATATACTTACTAGTTTTCTTTCAAGGTGGGAAACGTAAACCTCTTTTATTAAATTGGTTTCGGAACAAAATTTTACTAGAGCTGGAGATCCTATAGAATTGCCAGTTTCGTCTTCTTTATTTCTAGGCTGTGAGGCGAGTCGTCGTCGGCACGTGCTGCTTCTGAATGTTTATTGCATTGAGATTGCAACATAACTCGCTTGGATTATAATAAGACCCAGTTTAAGTCTGCAATCTAAGAGTACAGATTTGCTTATTCGTCTTTGGCAAGTTGCTTTCGTCCCCCGTAACGTTTATGATAAGAAAGTTAACTTATGTGAGTAAAACTTACAAGTGTAATGCGGCCTAAAATGTGGGTGCTATCCAGAACATGTGAAAATAAGTAGTTAAATTTGTACAGCTTGAAACCTATGATATTATATAATTCTGAATGCTATAGATACTAGAAAAAATTCGACTCGTCACCAAATTATTTTCTCAGGCGGGAATCGAGCTTGCGACCTTTGAAAATCCGGTGCAATGCTTTTCCAAATGAGCTACGAATTTTCTCCAGTATATTATTTAGTGTAGAATATTGTGAATGCCTTAGCAAAGAGGTTTGATATGTCTAACCAACTCAGCACCAAATAAAGCAGTTGGGGCGAAGAGATTCGAGATATGAATAGGAACTTCATATGCCGTTTGAAACTTGAGCAATTGGTATCACCGTGGTGTGCGAGTTTCAGAGCGCAGGTGTAATCATGCATATCAATAGCTCAAGTTATAACCAATTTACCGGTAAGTACTTGCATTTCAAATACTTGAGCTATTTGGTGTACTTCGTAAATTGCACATGGATGGATTAAACTTAAGTCATTTGTTTTGAAACTTTGATTAAAATGAATAAACTCCGAGAAGCCTTGACTCAAGAATATCAGCGGCACACCTCTTCTTTTTCTCTATTTGTAATTATTTGTTTTGTGTTTTATTATAAAATCTATTTAGTATTATATAAAATTTCAGCTAAATAAAGTGTTTGTGTAAGGATAAAACATAATACTTAAACAACATGAGTCATAAAAAACTCTAACGTATCTCAGAATCTTCTACCTACTTACTGATTTCTAGATAAAAGTCTATGTTTCTAGGTACACTACTTATTAACATGGACCTACCATCAGCAAACTATGAAGTAACATCCCGTTCAAAAAAAAACTATTTATTTTTCAAACAAGCGACGTTTTTATCACCAATAAGGGCCAATACAGACGACCGACTTGTTGTGCCTACGCTGCAGTCCGCAACCTGAAAATGATTAAAACTTTTTGCTCGATTTTAATACGCAAAAATAAAAATCATGTTGCGAACTAGATCATAAAAAGTCGACGCATCATTATAGAGAAACGGAAAACTTATCTCAAAAAGTGTATCTGCACCTATTGATTTGCGGTGAATTTTCTGGTTGCAATTCTCTCACTTCTGTTACAAGTTAAAATAATATTTTCCCTTTGCCTTCTTTTCACAACAAAGAAACTGGGAGTTAGTGAGCGGGACCAAAACTTGCTACATTTTAATCATTGCGTAGAGTTTACGTGATTTTAATGTCAATGTAATATTGAATACTGCAAGTCCATTAAAACTGTGCAATGAATATAAAATATCAATAACAATCAAAATAGAAACTGATTTTAGTTAAGAGACAGCCGTAGCATTTGCTCATGATATAAAAGTGCAAGACGTTAGATATGATTATGTTATTACGAGTTTGGCGTATGTTTCATGAAAATTCATTAAGCCGTTTTCTACCTGAAAATGCCCAAACTATTAATGTATATGGAAAATGTGTTTCTGTTTTTTTTTAAAACCAGTAGCTGCAATGTAATATTACTGTATATATTTGGAATCAGCTCAAGAAGCTCTTTCATTCGATACCCCACACGAAGGGATTTAGAAAAATATTCAATACAAAAAAAAAATATTGTGTTATAACTCCCTCCCATACAAAGTCCAAAATGGGTAAAATAATCTAAGGGTTGAGAAGGTTTCCTGCCAAAAGATATCCCTCCATCACCAAACGCCGCCGTATTTTTGACCCAGCACATGCAATCACAACTTAACTCAAGAAATTATAAAAAACTCTGACATGGTAAATAGTCGTATATTTAAAAGAAAAATGCAAGAAAAAATAATTCTAAAGTCTTTACTTTACGTTAATTATTTAAAACACTCAATTGTTATTATGCTTATGATAATTATAATGAGAAAGAAATTAGTATTATGCAAAGCAATATGCATTTTAAGATAAACAATAGTAGAAAAAATACTAGAAAAAAAAAATATCTTAATATAAAAAAAAACATTGTGGATGCGAAAAATCTATATTTAACAATATGTATTTTGTAAAGTTGAAAAATATAACATTGGATTTATGTTACAAGAATATTTAAATATAAAGAAGTAAATGAAAAATTTAACATAAAAAATTAAAGAAATTAATTATTGTGACCTTTGTAAGTCCGGTCCAATGCTCTTACCACTGAGCTACTGAGTCACTAGTAGTAATTTTTCTAGTTTATTATTTAGTATTGTATAAAAACAGCATTGTGAATGCTAAAATGTCAAGTTTAAATTTTTGTATAATTTTAGCTTATCTGCTTCATAGTAGATATTCTCCACATTCTGAAATTTTATTAAAAAATTAGTGGTAGCACTTGGTACTTGGGACCGACGACGGTTTAGGTGTGGAACGTATGTTACCGTCTGCATGCGAAATATGAACGTCAAAGAGATTTCTGTTAGAATTTTAAAGACACTAGCTAATTTTCATTAGTAAACTTCGCCCTCAAAGCGAGGAGTATGAAACTCAATATTGTTTTAACACTATCATAAAGTTATGAACTGAGAAGAGGAACGTGTTTAATTAAAAGAGTTATAATAAAAATAAAGAAAAAATTCATATCAAGAGGAAACATGAATAAATACATATCTACAATTAAAAACATTAAAAACTTGTAAATAAAAAAAATATAAAAATTGTTTACGTTTGAAAATAAAGTTATTAATTAAATAATTACATGTTGATTACAATGTCTTTATTTTCCTGACGTTCGCTCGAGACTTTTTTTAGCTGACTAGAAGAACGGGCGCAAGAAACTTCCTTGAGTCGGACTTGCGTAAAAAATACAAGTACCATAGGCAGTTTAATACAGAATTACGGATTACAATTTAATTTGGGTGGGTATTAATTTTCAGACGTTTGAACACCTTTTTCGGGATAGTGACTGTCATCCCACAGAATAGTGTTATTTTGCCATCCATTGAACTAATAATACGCGTAGAAATCAAAGAAAAGTCAATAAGTTTTTTATTTTAAAATAAGATCTTTTTGACGCACATAAACAGTTTTCAAACCGAAAATAAATAAATAATAATAAATATTTGACAACATCACATACATTGCTCCGATTCCAAAGTAAGTAGCTAAAGCACAACGGTGGTATCACAAACACCCAGACCTGAGCCAATATGGAAAAGTTCGTTTTCTAAATTGACCCAACCGGGGATCGAACCCGGGACCTCAGAGATGGCGATACCTTGAAAACCGGTGTACAAAGCCTCTCGACCATGGAAGTCGTCGAAATAATTACTGAAATTAATATGTTTAGTAGGGCATGAATATGAAATCAAAACAAATGTTATTAATTTAGCTCAATGAGGACTGTATAATCAAACAGTACTACTCAAGCCGCCATTCCTGAACGTGGCCGATAATTATACTCTTTGAATATTAATGAAGATGCTTCGTCGTTAATTAATTAATTAAAACATGTAATTTGATATACTTCGCAATTAAAATTCCGTTTCATTATAAGTAATTATCGAGACTTCCCTACCAACAGATTAATATTGGTTGTTTTTGGTAAATAAATGTTTGAATATGGAGTAAATAATTTGAGTATTAATTATTTAATACATGATCTGACGAGTAGTTTCCTTAATTTTTAAAAATAATTATTAAGTAATTTTAAAATTTTGAGACTTTAGCATTCACAATGCTATTTTTATATAATACTATATAATATACTAGAAAAAATACGACTCGCACCAGATCATGTTCTCGGACGGGAATTGAACCCGCGACCTTTGGATGTCCGGTCCAATGCTCTGACCGCTGAGCTACCGAGTCACTAGTGGGCACGTCGAATTTCTCCAAGTATATTAACTCTTGCGCTGCAAGCCAGCGCCATCTCACCAATGTACAAGGAATTACCTCGACATTCAATTGAATATTTTTAAACAATTGATTAAGATGAGAAAGCTAGGTATATAATTTTAAATTTTTGGGATTTTAGCATTCACAATGCTATTTTTATATAATACTAAATAATATACTAGAAAAAATACGACTCGCACCAGATAATGTTCTTGTACATTGGTGAGATGGCGCTAGCATGCAGCGTAAGAGTTGATATACTAGGATAAAATTAGACGTGCCCACTAGTGACTCGGTAGCTCAGCGGTCAGAGCATTGGACCGGATATCCAAAGGTCGCAGGTGCGAGTCGTATTTTTTCTAGTATATTTAGTATTATATAATTATTAAGTATTTTATATTTTTTGGAAACTTGCCCACGCCGAGCACTGGTTAGGTTTTGATCTATTTTCATTACCTACAATTTTAATCAAATAGATTTATTCCAGTATCTTTGGGCCAGACTAGAAAGATTAAGTCAAAACAACGGGTGAGTTTCATTGGATAAGTTACCACGAAAATCTGTCAGTTTGTACACTTACAACCTGTATTACAGCTGCGAACACGCTGCGAAGCGTTTATTACGGTTATTCACAGAGTGTTATCGAGCTGTTATCATTATTATCTGATCTCGAGCACAAAGCGCTTTATAATCGACTTAAACTGAGCAGCAAACCTTATGAACGAAGTTCTAACTTCGCTCAATGTCTTAATGATAACACACACCTATTACAAACAGCACGAACTTCCATTAACTTTCACCACATCGCGAACGCAATGATACCGTTTTCCTTACACGCTCGAGATACTCTCTAATGGTGTTACTTGTAAATTAATTGAACAGATGTTTACGCCTACACTTAAGTTCGGATATTACACTATGTAACGCGAGTCTGATTCAACAATTCAATGGAGTTTACGTTTGAAAACAAACAAATTTTGAGGGAGAGGGTTCGTTGAAAACGTTCCAGAACTTTCTGTTTGCCTAATTAAGTATATTCAGGATACCCTCCTTTGATTAGATCACGTATCGGCTGGATCAAAACGGATCTCAGGGTAAATAGAAACTTTCTTTGCCGTTGTTTCAAGGATAAACTGCAGACGGCCATTGCTTGACAATGATCTCCAATTCCGGATGAAAACATTTGATCGAAGCTGAAAAAATATTTATTAAATTATTCATATTGTCCTACAGTTAGGCGCGCAATGTACATATATGTATAAATAAATAAATTAGACAACATCACAAATTGATCTGGGGGCTAATTGTCTAATTTCAAAATCTATCGCACTCGCTTTCATTTGATAGTTGGATGTGACACATCGCTGCATTTTTTTGGTAAGTTTTTATTTATGCCAAAAAGAAGCATCAATGTGTTACATCTTGAAAGCGATTGCGATAGATTTTGAAATTAGACAATTGAAGGGCTGATTCCAAAGTAAGTAGCTAAAGCACTTGATTGAAATCAAAGGCAACGTTGGAACTACAAACGCCCAAACCTGAGTCAATATAGAAAAGTTCGTTTTATAAATAGACCCAGCCGGGGATCGAACCCGGGACCTCAGAGATGGCGACACCTTTAAAACCGGTGTCGAGTCACTCAACCATGGAGGACGTCACAGGACATCAAAACAGAAACCATTTTCGAATGTAAGAAACATTTTCAAGGGTGATTTACGAAACATCGGGAAATGCAATATAAAATAAAAAAAACTTTTACAAATTACTTCACTTTATTATCATTGCTCAATGAAACTATGCTAATGAATAAATAATATCCTATAAAGAAAATGAATAACATACAAATGAAAATTATGCTATTCATTAGTTTAGTTTGCTTGAGTTCTAAAACAACTACTCTAAATCAAAAACTAACACACATTATGTATGTTTTACCGTATAAAACTTAATTATTGTAATTTACACAATATTCGCAGGTATAGAGCTTGAAATTTAATATCATATGGAAATATTCTTGTAGGTACTGGTTTAAAAATTATCAAAATATCTTGTTTTTGCACATTTAAAAAATTTCAATAACTGGGCTTTATCATTATTAAATTTAGATTTTTCCCATTCACAATGCTATTTTTATATTAAGATAAATAATATTAGAAAAAATACTAGAAAATGTCGACTCACCCGTAGAGGTGAGGTGAGGTCCCGTCAGAGGTGCTACGGGTGAGTCGATTTTTTCTGGGCTTTATCAGTTGTTTATGTGTTTCAGTGGCACTTGATGTAAGTTTTAAATGACCAAATATTTGTCATTTATATTTCTTCTTCTTTAGTTTATTGTCACTCAATGCTGAGTGAACACCACATTCGCACGCCATACCATCGGGTCTTGGGTTGTCATTTATATTTCTTATATTTTGGTAACAATTAATACAAAATAAAATAACATTTCATTTATTTTCAACGTTTCATATTCAAGTATAAGGTGTTTTTTTAATAGAATGTTCTTAAACAAATAATATTTCATTTTTTTTTTAAATAACGTGTTTAAATAATCATATCATATCATATAAAGAGCGAGTCGGACTTGCGCACCGAGGGTTCCGTACCATCATTTAAATATTTTCCATCAAAAGTCGAAAACTATTCCGCCTAAGAAAATATATGAGCAGTGCTCTTTCAAATAATACCCTATATGCCCTAGTAACCTTACTTCGAACTTTTAAGACTCCCTTTCAGTCTCTTTTGCAAATAAATATATAAATATTTTTATTTCTCTCTTATTTGAAAAATACTTGGGCAAACGTCATCTAAAACTATTCCAAATTTCAAGTTGATAGCATTAGTAGTTCTCGAGATATGCAGCTATGACAGACAGACAGACAGACAGAGTCGCACTATAATGGTTCCTTTTTACCATTTTGGTACGAAACCCTTCTTCTTTTTTTTTTCTTCTTTCACTACGGGCGGTTTCCGCAACTCGACGTCTATAGCGTCTATTTTGCGTACGGAACCCTAAAAAGTGCATGAACTAAATTAAACGAATCGGCGTGTCGGCAAGCATAGTCCGCTAAAGTCCTGAATGCTCGCTAATGAACCAATGTTACATACAGCGGTGACACTTGAAGCTTAAAATATCTTTTGAAGCATCAAGCTGTTAGAGCTATATGTTTACGAGAACGTTAAGTATAGTTATTAAACTGTACAGTGTCTACGAAGACATCGTACTTAAGAAGTACTCATTCATTCTATGCCTTGAGACGTGAGTCACTGAGATGTTTGGGTCATATTTCGATATATTTTATTAAACAAAGTCGTTATGATTATACCGCTAGAAATAGATTAAGAATAAAGAACTTTATTGCACTATAAATTTGGTTCGTTTACTCGTTTTTAGTTGAATTATGCAATTTGCCCGCACGTATAGTTAGTACTAACTCGCCTTATGTTGGTTACCATTAAATCTGAAATTGGGTTCCCCAAAGTAAATAAAACTATGGGTACTACCCGACTATGGCTTAGCACATTCGGTTACCCGATTCGAATGAACGGCCTTGTGTGCCATTAAAATGATTATATCCAAGAACTTTAAATATGTGAATTTCAAGTTCCGGGATATATTTGTATAGCATAGAATAAAATCGCCAAACAACTGCCGCCAACCATCGAATTTATTTAAAAAACTGCGTTATTGTGTTAGACAAAAATACATTTTGTCTAATACAATCTTAAAAAGGTTTAGTTTATAATTTGGTAAAGAGCGTTTACTATTTTTATTTCAAACTATTCTGCATTATTTCGACTAAAACCTGTTTTGTATGTTTTACCATTCTTTAGAATTTGCCAGATGAAAACGTTGCTATTCGGCAATCAATAACGAACTGAATAACTTCACAGAATATAATTAGAAACTTTACTCGAAAATTATTAATTAAGTTTATACTACTTCAAAAAGTTTTGTTAGAAATTTTTAGACCTGACGGATTAATTAAGATTAATATTGAATTTTGAGATTATTTTCTGTGATGTATAATGAAAGATGAGTTGAGCTAACTTAAGAAGTGAATGCACATTAGGGACTTTACAATACCTTTTGCGTTTTATATTATACAACGATTTTTTTTCACACAAAAAGTGAAAACCATTTGTGGAGTTGATTATTATGACTAACTTTTTATGGAAACAGCCCTAATAATATCTATTCTGTGCTGAAATCTCGAAAAAGGTTACAACTGCTTCATACAACATTTTATTTGAACTCTGGTAAAATTCGTGAAAAAAATAACACTATTTTTATCGGTTTACCAAATTAAATACTATGTTAGTATTCGTCAACTGAAACTTTGATTAAAGCAATAAATTGGACAGATCCGGTTATCTGGAGCCGGTTATTCGGTGGAATTAACCGGAGACAGGAGACCGGTGAATCAACCGTAAATTGCGTCTGAAACGCCGACTTCTGTTTTAACTCATGAGAATACTACGTTGAATTTAACAAGGTTCCGAGCTGACATATAATTAAAACTACCAAGTGACTGTAAAATTGGAATACAGAAATAATTGCTTTTTCCGGTTAAAATTGTCCAAATAATTAGTACCACACATTAAAATTGCAATTTCTCTTAAACAATAGAAATTAGAGTTATGAAATAAAGAAAAGTTTTTTTTTCAAGAAGGTTATTGATTGTGAAGTTATTATTAAAAAAAACTTTTTAGTCCTTTTTATTTCGAAAATATATCTTGTGTATTTTAAAATTCATTAGAATTTTAAAAGTGTGGTACTTAAGTTTTGAAGGTCAGTGTATGAGTGTGTGTATACTGAAATTTTTTCTGCTATCCTGAGTCTAAATAATTTAGACTAAATTAGTTAATAAATTAATCAAATAGCTTCATCGATTGATTCCAAGAATCTATTAGAGGAAATATTGTAGAACCGCTACCGGGAATCCAAACCGATAAATTATTATTATATTCGGATGCTAACAGCTAAATCTTTAATTTTATCTATACAGCCTGTTTGGTAATAGCCTTATCAAGCCGAATATGGTTGATGGGCTACTATGCATACATCCCTGGAAAATTATTATAAACCCTGATAACCGCCATGTGGCTGATATTTTTTTTATTTGTATGGAAAAACGCAAAATGACAACCTTATATACAAAAAGACTATTGTATTCAATAATCAATCCCATTAGTGGGCAAAAGCAAAATACAATGTTGGTCTAGGGTTGCCACTATGCAGTTTATCTTAAAAAGAAACAATTATATTTTTTCAGAAAAGTGGTGGTTTTCAGTGTTCATAATAAATTTTCGGGGTTGTATGCATGGTTATACCCTGTATAGTTGTAAAAGTAAATTAAATTATTAAGCGTATATAATTTGCTCTGGTTTTTTTAACATGACTGTGTCGTTGCTGAAAACCAAATACCGAGCGGTTTTAGTCGTTTTATAAATAAGCTATCTTATTGGTATTAGATTTAAGTAAGTAGGTAGCAAAAAACGTTTATAATTCTATTTCAAAATATTATTGCAGAGACAAAAATATCTGTGACCAAAGATGGACACTTTTTCCAATGACTTAAGTGAACATTTACTGCCACTTAAGTAGATAGCTTTCACATTATTACTGCTTGAAGTTTTACAAGCTTTTCACATTATTGAGAACGAAGTAAAATGATTTTACTTATTATTAGTTGAGCGTGTTGTTGAGAGATTAATTTTAATTATTTTATTTGAAAGTTATAATAGCATATTTAACTTTAGTTCCATTAGCAAAAAATATTTACTGAAAAAACAAACTGTAATAAAACAATTTTTTTTTAATTACAGCGCGTATATTATTAATTCATGTGTTATTTTAGAACTAATTAGTTTGGATTTATTGGTTTTTAGAATTCCCGACGTTTCGACACCTTTCCAGGGGCCATGGTCACGGGAGGACTGAACTGACTGACTTCCACGGTGTGTTACAAGTGTTTTATTTCTAATGAACTGTACGCGCGGAAGTCTTAGAAGTGTATAATAATTCTAAGACTTTCGCTTTTTTTACAAAAAAACGTTTTTAAAACGGACTAAAAAGTATAAAACTAATTTTCTCCCGTTAAGATTATAACTCTATACTGAAGTTTTAAACCTAAAAACGTGGGGCGCATGCAAAAGACAATTAATGATAAATCTTACAAAATGCGCCCCACGTTTTTAGGTAACTTCTGGGATTTTCGATACACAACCAGACTGAGTATAATAAAATAAAAAATTTTGAATAGTGCGTTTTCTAAATCGACTCAGCCAGAGATCAAACCGGGGCTTTGAGGTCCCGGTTCACCGGTTGATGATGTACACCGGTTTTCATGATGTTGCCATCGACCACGGAGATCGTCGAAATGAGTAAACAATACTTTTATTTATATTTTTGCATTTTTTCCCGTTCATAAAGTAAGCTCGTCGATTTCTTAACTCCCACTTATAAGGTTGTTTATAGGCCAAAGGGATTCAGGAACGCGTGTCGAAAGATTGTCGCCACACACTCCGATTTCGGACGCCGCATTTACTGCTGTCAAGTGTTATCATCGCGGCAGAATTAACGGCCCCAGCCTCAACGAGGTTGCTATAAATTACCACCCAGCTTGATCCTACTGCCAGATATATCAAACGAAAAGGCCGAAATGGGAAACCGATGATGCCTTGTTTATTTCGAGTGAGACGCAGCTTAACATTTTGCACGGATTCAAGATATACGGTCTAAGAAACTGTTATTTGTTAAAATTTATTACTTTGGTTTATGTAATTAATATTGTGTATGAATTCATGATTTGAATAAGTTACAAAACTACAATTCATTTAAGTTTGAATATTTTGTTTTTACCTTGCATAAAACCAATATATTAATTTTGGAGTTTAAGGTTGGTGTGTCTATCGTAGTTAATAGTAGTAAATATCGTATATCTTAGTTGGTCACGCGTTTAAAAACTATGAATAATCAAGTACAATGCATTACGAAGGTTTAAAAGTGTATATCGCACATACCTGTTTTTTTTTCATGAATTGTAATGAAATAGTCACTCGTCTATGTCAGTCTTGCGGTTGTTGTCGTGAGCGGCACTTTTGACGTTTCTTGTTAGTTCAACTGAATAGACTTCACGTGAGGCGTGTGGAAATTGTACCTAAATTGGCTTAGTTCGCGTGAGAGCGGTTTTGCGAATAAATTCTTTTAAGGGTTTTAATATTACAATAAAGTAAACGTTAAGTGAAAAGTTTGCTTACGCGATATCAAATAGTACTTGAACAGTTGAATGGCTTGGTAATAACATTAGTCACGCAATTGCATACGTATGTGTAGTCTAAATATAGGAATAATTTTAGACACTTCAATGCATAAGTACACCTACAGTCTGTCAAAAAGTCATGGAATTAATGGGGTAGCCACTTTTGCAACACTTGACTAGTTTTGTATGCAACAACTACGTGTTGCTAGTAAAAATAATTTTAGTTTTATTTCATGAGTTTCTTACATTGAAAATCTTAAAGTTAGCGAACAATAGACTGTTGTCAATTTGGATAGGGGACAGATTATTAAGGGACAATATCAAATCGTAGACTCAGCTCCCCTAGCATGACCACCGAAACACGATATATATCGCGTGATATAGCATTTCATCGACACTCAACTGTCACAGAAACGTGATAAATCGCTATATCATATCGCGTTTCAGTTGTCATGCTAGCGGGGCAGTATTAAATTTTTAATTGCAGTTCTGTCAGTTAAAGATATAAAACAAAAATAAAGTTTAACAAAATTCCGATGTGTCACAGAAATCGTTTCCTTTTCCCGCGGGAAAACTTGTTAAAAGAAAGTTTGTTTACTTTAGAAATCGTAACTAAAATAGCCGCAACGAGCGATTGACGGTCAGTGTTGGTAACTTTGTCAGTTCCGAGTTTGGGGACAAACAATTTTGATAAGTTTTAGAAGTGTTAGTGAAGTGTAACAAATTCACTTCACGATTTTCTCGTTAAGTCAAGTTCACTTCAAAATAAACATATTTTTATGAAAATCAATCAGTGACAAAATGAAACTTGTAAGCAGAATAAAGTATTATGGTTTTGGAAACTTTTTTCACACTAGAACGAACTACAACAATAAACGAAATAAAGCGTTGCATAAACAAGACTTTAATAACATGTGATTATAGTCACTAATACTTTACCATCACTAATATATAATATACGCAGAATGGTATTTCAACCTTAAATTGGAAATCCGTACACAAACACAACAAATAATATCCACTTTAATTTAAAATACCGTACTCTAAGGGCACACCTTATTTGTGGTAAAATAAAATGGATAACAAGCATGAAGTTACACTGAAACTCATAATTGAAGTTCCAGCGAACGTCCTAAGAGATGAAACCTTATATTTTACTTAACTAGCTTCAGCTGCTAACATGGTTCCTAACTTTTTGAAACTTTCTCCTTTTTCGCTTTAGGGTTAAATTTTAGTGAAACTTATGCAAAATTTCCTGCAGAGATACCTTTCTGTAAGTTAGTTACTGACTGTATTTGCATTGCGTTCGAGCAAAAATTCAAGTTATAAATCGCTGAAGAGGTTTTCTTTTTGACGAGGATTCTAAGAGTAGTTTCCGCCTGGGTTTTTTATAGAAAACTTTTATCTCATTAATTTAGTAATAATTCACGGTTTTTTACTTCAACTTTCGACTTGCTATTAGATTTTCTTTTCTTGGATATTTTGTTTGTATTTAGACCGATTAACCCACTGTTTCTTAAATATTTACGTTTTTGTCATTAATGCAGAATAATAATAACGAATTAATGCAGAATTTACAAAGGCCAGGTGCGTAAACTATTTCATTAACGTTGTTCTTTTAGGATAAAATTAAAAACTATTCAAAATGGCTTTGTCTCACATTCGAATTTGATGAAAAATTGTAAACTAGAATAAAACCTTGAACCGGATTTTCCTCTATCTTTCTTCTTAGTGGTTCGTTTTGATGATATTACTTTTGAATTGGCAAAAGGTGCATCAAAGTTTCGTCTACATCTACTAGGAAAAATATTAGGTCCTTACCTATGAAATCAGTGTTGTTTCTCACACACAGAAAACCTCATAACTTCTTTGATTTAAAATCTTTATCAGTAGCTGGATATTACATCAAATTATGACCATAGCCGTCAACTATCAGAATCATGAAAGTCTATTTATTTTGTTTTCTTAGTATTAAAAAACTCCTTGAAAGTGACTCTTTTTTTGTTAGCGAAAATGACCACCTTATCCGTTGTAACTTAGGCGAAATTTTTTTCGCTTAAGTTATGTTGCCTAAGTTAATTAATGTTCAAGCATTTGTACCGAAAACTTTTGTTACAATAGCATTCACGGTTGTTAAATAAATGATGAAAATGTTAGTATGGAAAATGCAATTTGTTAAAAACTCTTCATACAAAACATCAATTTCATAGGTAAGGACCTGGAGAATTATCTACAGACATAAACAAAAACAAAGCCAAATTAATAACAACGTGTCTCAAGATAAACAGAACTCCCTGTTCAGTGAAAACAAACTCGCTGAAATAAAAATGTACTCTCCGCTCTATATAGAGTTGATAATACACCTTACTTTCCCGCAGTCGCATTATTTACTGAGGCCGGACCTATGGGAATCAAGCAATAGCAGGCCGAGAACAAACGGAAAGATAGCAACACAATACTCGCACATATGTATCCTTGGGACTGAATACAAGTTTTCACATAAATCAGTGGCCTAACTTTATTCAAACGACTCTCTGGCGACATTTGTTCGGATTCCACGTCAAGAGAAACTTTGAAAGGAGTGGCTTCTTTGTAAAAGTGCTGCGAGTTACTGCGACGCGACGAGAAGTTGGTTTGTCTCATGAACACGTATGTTACTGCTATCGAGTTCAACGTTAAATTTAACAAGGTACGACCGGTTATGCGCAGGGAATATTTTAAATTTGTGAGGTGCTTTGTGTTTCGTGATTGTGTGGAAAATTTTCACCTGATATACCGGCGAAAGGAATTCCTGATACGTACATATACTACCATTGATGGCGTTCGTGTTTGGAGACGTCGTTTTTGGAGTGTTGTTCGAGTTTTTTATGGGAGCTATTTCATCTTAAAAATACATTTATTACTTTTCAAACGAAAGAAAACATCTACCTAACTGAAAGAAGAAGTAAATGATCATAATCACAATACCATCAATACCTATTGAAATTATACGAAACTGTACATAACCAAGTTTTAAAGTTGAAAACACCCTAAAATAAAAAAAACTTTACCCAGACAGCTCCCTAACAATAACAATGCTAAAAAACAAAAGGTAATGGAAATAATTTAATAGGTACAGCTTGTGTGCAGTATAAAATATATATACTGTGATAGATAGCAGTGTTTAACTATAGTGAGCACCCGGCTTCAAAGACAATCACTTATTGTCCAATGAGTTTCACACCACCCAACCTTTAATTTGTACTTTTTTGTTTTTTTTTATTCAGTTGCATGCCGGCTTACAGATTGACCAACACATCGGCACGTCATTCAATACAATACATCATAAAACTGAAATTTCACTGAAAAGAAATAGCTAACCTACAGCTAACTTTAGTTTTGTTACCATCGCCGAAACTTTACTTCTACGATTATTAGTTCCCTAAGCCTTGGAAAGTGCAGGTCCGCTGCTTAGCAAACAGTTACCGAAGTTTAACAGTAACCACAGCTATGTAAATAATTACTGAAATGTAGTCTATAGTACATTAACTTTCTTTTCCATCTAGAAACTGAAATAGTTCGTCTTCCTTGCATGTAGACGTTATTTCTGTAAACATTCGGTTTTGACTATAGCTTTGTGCGTCAGTTGTACTCCTGCACCTAAAGTTATGAGTTCACAATAACACTTTTTTTCGAAACGCCTTTTTAAGACTTTAACTGATTTTTAAGACTTTAATCTAGAAATCATTTCGAAACTTATTCGACCAAATTAATATATTGTCGTTCTGAAAATAGGTTTTCGTGATAATAAAAATAGTAGTAGTATAGTAGTATCATATTTTTAAATTGAATGTAAGGTTTTAAATCGAACAAAACCTCAAATTTCATTGGTCGTGGGCAACGGCATGCGGTGTAACCACCACGCTGGAGCACGGGCTGATTTGTACTTTAACGTTAAAGCTTTTAGTTTGCTATTACTTCGAACGCTATAAAGCTGCTAATTCTGCCCTAGGTAATATCCTTAATGGAAAATTCTCTACTTACATTTGAATAATGTGTTGGTAATTTTCTATTAGACAGCTTAATTTTAATTAAGTACGTGTTGACGATAAAACCAATTCAGAGCTTTTCCGATAGCTAGCTAGTAAGTCAGCTTTATGAAATATTTAATTTTATTTTGAACTGACAAGGCAGTTTTCTTGTGTTTTTCTATGGTTTTCTTAGGCATGAACATCTATCGAGAAATAAAACGCGCGTAAAAGTACTCCATAGAGTAATTTTCTATGGGAAATATAATTTTACTTTTTGGCGATAGATGGCGCTGTACAAATTTCTGGACTACTAAGACATTTTCAGCAGCGATCAGTAGATAGATAGTAGAGTTCCAATCCTAATCCTAATTTATAACATTTTAAAGAATTCTATGATGTAACGCAAACAAAGAAAAACAAAGATATTACGTTAATTATATTACGTCTCTTACCATAAGCTATTTACACTTAAGAAAATTAAAAGGAAAATGCGGTAACATTGTAGGTACTAAAAACTAGGAAGTGCCACATTACAGCCACTTTGAAAACATTCCTTCTTTATTCCAGATTCTTGGCAAAGCCACTTGTTTGTCCGCGACTTTGTCCACGTGGATAGTCGAAAAATCACTAGAAACCTTTGACCAAAAAAAAAGTGCAATGTGGCGGGTTCGGGATGTTAATGATAACTCTGACTGCGATCAATAATCCATTTATTGTGCTCCGTAAGAGCTTGTATATGAGGAGATATGAGTGTGTGAGTATATACTTTAGTACACACACTACAAAAGGATTAGAATCCTTTTTTTGTGTTAATCCAGGTTCTAAAATGTGTGCCTCAGCCAAATTCTTTTAGCCGTTTTTGTAAGTAACAAACAACCAAACACACAAACATTCACATTTATAATATTATTAAGTAGGATAATCTCATTTTGCAGACAATAGGTAGGTGTCTAACAAACAGGATTTTAATAAAAGTAATTTATTCAATAAAAGATCAGAAAGCCCGGATCCCTATTATGTATAGAATTGGATTTAGCTCTCGCGTTGATCGGGATGACAATTGACAAGAGTTGTAATTATTATAAACAGATGTTTGGGACTCCCTCCGGCACTGAAATAATTTGGGTTATGGAAATAGGATTTATATTTAGCCGAGTTTTCCTTTATTTACTTGAATCTGATTACGTGAAAGTTATTTTTTATTTTTATAGCAGTTAGGATTATCAGGCAACATGAAAACATATCATAATAATACAGTTACGCAAGAAGAAACACAATAAAGTTTAGTCAGTTTAGTCTAGAAGCTATGTAGGCGATTTTATACTAACTTCCCGATGAGCTAGAGACTTGAAACTTTGAACATGGGTCAGACCTAGAAGGCAATGCAATATTGTGGTGTCATTAAGCTGATGTGATGATGGAGCTGGAAGAAGGCCACGGGAACTCTGTAATAAAACATATAACCCCATCAAGTTTGGGCTCGTTAGAATCGTCTTGACAAGTACTCTGACAGGAGATGAGGTTCAGGGTCTGATAATGGAGCCGGAAGAAGGCCACAGCAACTCTGTAATAAAACCATAAAACCCTATCGAGTTTGAGCTCGTTAGTATCGTCTTGACTAGTACTCTAACGGGAGCCGATGTCCAGAGTCTGATGATGAAGCCGGAAGAAGGCCACAGCAACTCAGTATTGAAACCATTCAACCCCATCGAGTTTGAGCTCGTTTGTATCGTCTTGACAAGTACTCTGACGGGAGACGATATCCAGAGTCTGATGATGAAGCCGGAAGACGGCCACAGGAACTCAGTATTGTAACCATTTAACCCCATCGAGTTTGGACTCGTTTTTTTAAGTCGGTTCAAAATGAACAGCTCTGCAAACCACACGAATAATAAATAAATAAATATTTGACAACATCACATACATTGCTCCGATTCCAAAGTAAGTAGCTAAAGCACTTGTGTTATGGAAATCGGAGACAACGGTGGTATCACAAACACCCAGACCTGAGCCAATATAGAAAAGTTCGTTTTCTAAATTGACCCAACCGGGGATCAAACCCGGGACCTCAGAGATAGCAACACCTTGAAAACCGGTGTACAAAGCCACTCGACCACGGAGGTCGTCAAATAGGTACTCCAAACAGACGCAGCAGACCAAGTTTTCAAACGTATGGAATTTAAAATAACTCTTGAAAACTTTGTCGGTTCCAAGGCAGATAACAAAGAGTATCCGAGACCCACGATGTCTGTAAAGCCTACTGATTTATTTGAAAAGTTTTCTCTTATAACTCGTGCAAGTACCAACTACCTATATTCGGGCATTTGGAAATCTGCATCTAGACTGATGTCGCAAAAAAATGTTTGGCGTAGCATATTTCGGAGCATTTAATTATGCGATTTTATTGTGAAGAAAAATATGAGTGTAACAGCAAAAAGCGCAAAGCAATTGAATGTGTGTGTCAAAGAGAAAAAAATATAATATTGAATGAAATTGAAGATTAAAAATTTGCAGAATTCCGTATTAACGAATTCCTAATATAAACCAAAACAACAAATTAAATTTATTTCAATAATGTATTTCATAATAAGGAACTAAATTAGTATTTGTTACAAAAAATGCATTTCATCTTTTGAATTTATTTTACTAAATCCAAGAATTCTTTGACAATACTGAGGTTTGTTTTTTTTTTAGTTTGCTACGAGTATGGACAGTCTGGACACTGTTTACGTCAGTCATTTTATTTACATCTTTTGCAATAATAATTGTTAAATACTTACCAGTTTGAAGGTGCAACGTGCAAGTATCGTACCAAAACAATAGGAACCTGCTGTAGAGGAAAAATGTCATTAAGACGAAGAGTGATTAACTCAACCAACCCTCAAACCGTGAGTCGTTCTTAAGGGCCCAGACCGCTTCAAGTGTGTATTGTTTCAGAAAGTTTTGATAAGTATCGCTCTGTTATACCGTCTCTATTATGTTGTATGAATACCAGTTATTAAGCTTGATGTTAATGACACTCGTTTGAACAATGTAACTTTGCATGCGACTTACAACAATAGATGTAGGTTGGGTGTGTTCTAAGACGAAAAGTTTTAATAAATTGAATGTTATAAGTCCCAAAAGCTAAAATATAATTTTTTTAATATGTGTCCTCTGTTTACACGAAAGCTTTGGGTACGGAACCCAAAAAAAAGGACACGCTAGTACAAATAGGTATTGTAATGTTTTACGGAAAAAGACCGAAAACATTAATTTAAACCCCCTCAATTCCTATTGCCTGATTACTTTTCACAGCGCGCCCAATATTTTATTATACAACCTAATTGCTTTGAGCAACACTGATTACATGTACGTGAATTGACTTCATTCGACAAACACGTTCAATAACATTCCGAAGGACACTATCCTATCAAACAACCAATCAGTAAGAAATTCCCAGTTTGAATTATCTATAAAGCAAACTTGTTAAAATTTTCTGGTTAAATTAGGCATTTCACTGATGGCAAAATGCTTATATCTGGTAATTACATTTAAAAATGTAACATGTAAGAATTAGCATTCACAGTCACAAGTCAAAATTCAGTGATTCGGTAGCTCAGCGGTAAGAGCATTGAACCGGACTTCCAAAGGTCGCGACTTCGATTTCTGTCCGAAAATATATTATTTGGTAATGTAAGAATTATTTTATAAAAAAATAATTAGGTTGTTGAATAAACTGGTAACATATAGGCTTTTTAAAAATGTCTATAGCCGCTGTATTTTTATAACCCTTGTAATCCGAAACTTCAAAGCTTTGCAGATGCAGCATAGACATGCAAGTAGTAAAGTTATTCGTAAAAGTAAGATGCCAATGTGTTTTTAATGTTTTAAAAATTACAAAAACTTTAATGCTCAATTTATTCCAGAGTATGTATCTGCTGCTGCTATGTTAAACCAAAATTACAGTAGTAGCTCTGTGAGCTGTAGACCTCGCATTTGTGAATTTTTGTTCATTTTGCAAAATTACTGAAATATGTTTTTTTTTCGAAAAATTTCGAAAAGCTGATTCAACAAAAAGATCCATATAATTATTGAACATGCTCACAAACCCGAGAATCGGTTGAAAAATGCGACCTGTAGAAGAGAATAGCCCGACAGACAGACACACGAAAGCATTATTGCCCAAACTGATACGGAGACGCTATACCCTCCCTGTACAATATGTTACAAAAATACCCCTAATGCCGAATATGGTATACTATACTAGTATATGGTATGCACCTACTCTCAAATCGCGAAAAAAAGAATCAGCTGTTCCATACATTTTGATATTTTTGATTTTCATTTTTGTATGAAACAGCTGATTTTTTTTCGCATTTTCAGAGTTCCTATATACCATATTCGGCATTAGGGGTATTTTTGTAACATGTTGTATAGAAATAAGCTATCCAACGAAGCGGATTACAGGAGCAGGTGCTCCCACTTAGAGTTCATCGATGTTGCATAACGATTCTGCCACAGCCTTTACGTTTCACTGCACTACGTAAGTTGCAACTATTTATTGGTTGCTATCGTGACCCGCCCGTAACTAGTCTGTGGGATTAACATGCTATTTAATGGCGAGAGAGGCCCGTAAAATTGCTATAATACAGCTATTGCTCTTTCCAATATAGTGAAGCAAAATTTATTACTAAAAGTAAGTAACTTAAGCTATTAAATTACAATGGTTTAGTAGTGTACCTACTACCTAACTTTGCTACCATCTTTAACTGCATAACCAGTTTGGCTGGGTAAACTGACGTAAAATAAGAATACTTTCATAGTGCCAATCACTAACTTATTTGTAATAGGTATCTCTATAAATCAAAATATAATTCCATGTTTAATAGTTGCCGTTCTGTATGATTCTTTCAAAGTGATACGAACTTTCCTAATTTATTTAATAATGCAGTTATAACACGGGTCGATTTGAGTCAATTAGCGCTTTTTATCGGCAAGCGTTTGTAAAATCTAATCGCAAACTTAATTTCAATTAGGTGGCGATTCGATTTTATAAGCGTTTGATGATAAAAAACTCTAGTTGACTAAAATCGACCAGCAAGTCACCTGCCAAGTATAAATACCACATTAGCAAACTATTTTTAAATGCAAATGTCTCAACTTTGAATTATAAGCTCACTTTATTGCAACATGTATAAAAAAAGCCAAAATTCTATTTTAGCTCCTAATAATCGACTATTAGGAGCTAAAATAGAATTGTGGATTTTTTTTCTAATCATATTAAATGATTAATATTATTAATTTTGTTATTTAAAACAAAACCTTAGAAAACCTCAATTGGTATTTAAGAAAATAACTCTCCTCCTCCTATATTATAGGAGCTAAAATAGAATTGTGTTTTTTTTTCCCATAATACCAATTGAAATTTTCTAAGATTATAATAAAAAATCTCAAAATTAATCATAGAGAATTACAAAAGTAGTTTGAAACTAAATATCGTTTACTTTTAGCATCGCCATAAATAACAGGGTTAAGCTCAGCGTCATTATTTACTGGTGCATTAGAAATGCATATTTGTAACAGGGCGGTCATAGATTAAACATTAATTACTGCGTCTGCAGGGGTATTAGCGCCCGCGTTACCGGTTGAATAATTGCGGGTTTAATTTAGTCGTTTGGATAGACTGACTATAAAATTGTCTAACAATAAAACTGGTTTAAAAGAAAAAAATATCTCCTTGACGGCCGTTTGCAATGGGTATAATTATGATATGTTTGAGACCCATTGACTGCTATTCGATTCTATTATATGCGATTAGAAATTAATATGATAAATAAAAACGGTTCATCAAAAAAATGGTAGTAAAATTTACTTAGTCTTATGTGGTATTTACACGAGTGACTAAAGCCGCACGACTTTTGCCGCACGGTGAAAATCGTCTGTGTAAATGGCAATTCGGCGTAGGCCGCAGGTGACTCAGCAAACTTATCTGATGCGGTGGCCAAAACTGGAACAACGTTATTACATATTTTAACCTAAGTTACGCCATCGACTACATAGACGACAGCGACGCCATAACCGATGTGTCACCTGCAATTTAATTTTATAATTGACTTGATAAGTGACTAAAGTCGACCACAGGTGACTAAAATTGACTTATGTAAATAGCCCATTACAAATTATTACTTATTTTAGTTGAACAAAAAAAGGAAAAAAATCACTCAGCTCAAACGTTTGATTTAGGATTCACTGAATCCTATGGGGCAGAATGAAGCTTTCATCACTTCATAAAAGTGCTTGCGTGTCATGTACCAATTTAGAATTCCAATGGCGTGCTAGCTGAACGAATAGTAAGGTCGGCCTCAATAGTACCTGAAAACTTCAGTACCATGACAAACTAACTATTGCACTTATTAGTAAGTTGCAAGCCTATTACAGGAATGCAATAAATGGTGTGACATGGTACTAAATTGTTTAGCTACTTGTGCTGCCGACTGTACCTAAAGTCAGTGGTCAGTCTGGAGTAAAGCAAGCTTTTCTTTTGTTCCATAAAATTAAACAAAGAAATTGGTATAACATTTATACTTGTAGACCTTCCATAAAAGCAAAAACTATAGTCTGTAATGTAAAAGTATCACAAATTTTACTAAGGTAAACCGAAACTCGACCAAAGCCAAACCGGAGTTAAGCCGGAGCGTAACCGGAGCACGTCTCAGCGTGGTTGTTTGTAACTATGGAAATATGGTTATTAGTATTGCAACGGACCACGCTGTATTAGCGCGGTGTATCTGTTTTGCTCCGCTCGAATTTTTGTTGATCTCCGGTTGAGTTCTGGTGCCATCTACAAAGGTGTCTTTAGATTCTTGCATAAAGTAGCGCTGCAGTGGCACGACCGGCGCGCAACAATTTATTTTCAGAAAATACTGTTGCCCATCCTAAGCGAAAATCCTCAGTTGCTTTATTTGGCGTTCAAACATTAATTTAAAATATCACAGTCGCTGGAACGACGCATAGCACGCGACCTGTGCAAATGAAATTTATTTAGATTAAGCATTACGTTAATGAAACTTGGATGTGGTTTGTGATCTCTATCTATAATTTGAGTTTTATTTTTTACGTTAGTACCTCAATGTTAATATAATTTTTATTACTGGTGTATGAAATCGGTTCCTGTATGATTTTTCTCAGGAAAACCATTAATAAAAATAAATAATGTTGTTTAGTTATTTCACAGGATTAGGCTATTGCTATTATCTGAACGTAATTCGAATTCGTCACTGTGGCAGCGTTGTCTCGTTAAAGTCATTGGGAAACTGTTACTTTACTCAGTACTGGGTATATGAATTGAAGATTGACAGTGAAATAGCAATTTAGAGTACCTACTGTACCGGGGTCACCGGGCTTGGAAAACAAATTTATATGTTTATTTAGGGACTTTGTTTATTTATTTTCTCTCTGCCCGCCCCCCTGGCTAGCTAAGGATCACGGCAGTTCCTCGGTGGTTGAAGATTCCGGGTGTATTGCACCTTCATTTTCTGCAATATTGTCACTTAACTTACGAAGGCAAAGCACTGACCCGATGTAAATAAAAAGACGTGAAAATAAAAACAACTGGCCATTTATAGGTTATGACAAATCTATTCGTTCTTAAGTGTAGTGGGAGATTGTATTGAGAAGTTTCGGCAAGAAATTCAGCAAGCCATTTCTCACATAGCTTAATTAAGTTTTATAATGCTGGTTTCAGCATTTAGTTTTTAAAGAATTGTTAGTTTAGTGGCATCGGTTGTAACAATGAGATGTTTAGTTCGCCGGGTGACACCCGTAGGGAAATTATGCTGGTTTCCCATTGTCAGTCTAGTCCTGATGCTCGATCGCTGGGGACAAAGAGATACTAGACGGATAAAAATGGTGACGTTCATTCTTAAACATAGATAAAAAAAAGATTTTTACATTTATTAAAACAAGACAAAGTAAACCTGTTACTTATTATTTACGAAATAGGTGAAAGTTGTTACTTTTTCTACTAATTGTATACCTTACCTGCCTACCAATTCCTTTTCAAGAATCAAGACGTTTTTGCAAGAATGCGGTACATTGTCACATCACATTCACCCGCAGCTGGCGTGCGAAATATAATAGTGTAAAATATAGTATGCCAACATTAATATCATTCAAAATTACAAAACACATTCTTTTTTATGAACTTTTAGAATTAAAAAATTCAGTCAAAGTATAAGAACAGTTTTTGACTGGCCATATATTTAATATAGTTTTAAATTGATTAATTAATAGTTTATTAGTTTTAAATTTATTTATTCAATTTAAAAAAACAGATCTTTAATGTCGACTGTCTTTATTTTCGCTGTCAACAAACCATGCGTCATGAAAGTGCGCTTTTGTCAACAAGCTAACACTAGCAGCCTTGCAGGAGTAGATTACTAACATCATACACAACAACGTTTGTTCTCCGACTTTTCCGAAAAAAGAAAAAAATACCCATTCCATACAAACTTCCTAACAGCTCGATCGAGTTTTGTATGAAAAGTCTTTTTTTTTGTATTTTTCGAAAGGTCGGTTTACGGTTTACAAATAATCCTGTAAAGTTTATTTATTTGTTTCATTACTTACCTAATCTCTAATATTAACTTTTTACGGATTACGGTGTTGTTTTAGAATTATTTAGTTTGTATTTATTGGTTTTTAGAATTCCTGACGTTTCGACAGCTTTCCAGGAGCCGTGGTCACGGGAGGACTAAAGCAAAGAGGCTGCTAATATTTTTATGAAGTGTTTTATTTCTAATGAACTGTACGCGCGAAATTCTTAGAAGTGTATATGTACTTATTACCTATTACATTGGTTAAAATAAATATCTATTTTCAACCCGTGATAGTTATTAAAATTATTATGAGTTCTTTTTAATTAAAGTGATTTGATGACTATCTCAATAGATTAAATCGCTTTAATAGCAGGGGAGCGATTTTGTAACCAAACTCGCATCTCACTTCTGAACTCACTTCACTTCGCGTGAATTTGTTATTAGAAATTTGCTGAATATCCTATATTTATTGCAAAAGGTTTTAGGTAGCTGTAGCTATCTAAAATCTTTTGTAATTAAAAAACAGCCTATCAATTTCTCATTTATGATTTAAAATTCCCGCGCAGTGAAGTGAGATTCAAGGTGAGGTTCGAGTTTGGTTACAGAATCTACAGGCAGGTAACGATTTAGAAAGGTATGTAATTAGTGGACAACGATAATAGATACTACTCGGGTATTAAATGATCGTCTGAATCCCTATACTTTACGTCCAGTCTTATAAGGTAGCTGAAAATTAATACTATTTGACACATGGGCTTTATTTAATACCGTGACAATTTGTCAATTGTCGTGGCAATTTGTCAATTGACGTGATAATTTGTCATTTGACGTGATAATTTGTCAATTGTCGTGACAATTTGTCACTTGACGTGACAATTTGTCAATTGTCGTGGCAATTTGTCAATTGACGTGATAATTTGTCATTTGACGTGATAATTTGTCAATTGTCGTGACAATTTGTCACTTGACGTGATAATTTGTCAATTGACGTGACAATTTTTCAATTGTCATAACTATTTACATTGCGGTGTAGCTATGAGTAGTTTGTTAATGGAACAAATTTCTTATTGGTTGACGTAATGCATATGAAATTGTGATGATTGACAGATGACAAAATGTCACGTTTATTAAATAAGGCCCAGCTATTACGTTTGTTCGCTTTTACATCATTGTGGGCTTAGTAATTCATTAAAACACACTTTAATCAATTGAAACCACTTTTAAATTAATTTTACTTTTTCCATATTTTTATCAATACCGCATACATTAAATTTAAAAGGAAGCGTTTCTAAGGGGTTTTAAATTGAATATACTAATGACAGTACAATAAATAATGAAATAATCCCTTCCACCATTAGTATTATAAGAAATATTATATTCTCCAGCAAATAAATTAACACGTATACCACAAATTGTTTTCCCCTAACTCTAATAGACACAAATAAATCCTACCCGTAATCATTCCGCTATGTTAAACAGCCTCGTATTTAGTTAGGGCTTTAATTTTGTAATGTTGCAATACAATTTATGAGTCCATCTGACCGCAAGATGGGCAACTCTCGAAATTAAGAACAACTTTTAGTAGGTACACACGACAGCACGTCAGCTTAAACAGTTAAACTACGAAAACAGCTTTTATTGCGTAGGAAATAAAGACGGTCTCAAGGTCAACATGCATAGTCTGAGGTGCCGTCGTATGTACCTACCTATACGTTATTTTAAAGCGAAGCAAAAAATGTTGCGCTGTTCCGCAAGATTTCGTTTCTATACGAGCGCACTATTCGTTTATGTAAAACCCTTTTTAGTTATAGATATAAAACAACTTTTAAAATACAATAACAAATCATTAATAAATCGTTGAACTATCGATACACAAGATTCAAGTACTGACTGGTTAATCTACACATTAAATATTGTTAATATTTTGGTATCGAAGAGATTGTCGATAAAAAGCCATTTTCGTCTAATCTCACTTCTGAACTCACTTCACTTCGCGTGAATTTGTTATTAGAAATTTGCTGAATATCCTATATTTATTGCAAAAGGTTTTAGGTAGCTGTAGCTATCTAAAATCTTTTGTAATTAAAAAACAGCCTATCAATTTCTCATTTATGATTTAAAATTCCCGCGCAGTGAAGTGAGATTCAAGGTGAGGTTCGAGTTTGGTTACAGAATCTACAGGCAGGTAACGATTTAGAAAGGTATGTAATTAGTGGACAACGATAATAGATACTACTCGGGTATTAAATGATCGTCTGAATCCCTATACTTTACGTCCAGTCTTATAAGGTAGCTGAAAATTAATACTATTTGACACATGGGCTTTATTTAATACCGTGACAATTTGTCAATTGTCGTGGCAATTTGTCAATTGACGTGATAATTTGTCATTTGACGTGATAATTTGTCAATTGTCGTGACAATTTGTCACTTGACGTGATAATTTGTCAATTGACGTGACAATTTTTCAATTGTCATAACTATTTACATTGCGGTGTAGCTATGAGTAGTTTGTTAATGGAACAAATTTCTTATTGGTTGACGTAATGCATATGAAATTGTGATGCTTGACAGATGACAAAATGTCACGTTTATTAAATAAGGCCCAGCTATTACGTTTGTTCGCTTTTACATCATTGTGGGCTTAGTAATTCATTAAAACACACTTTAATCAATTGAAACCACTTTTAAATTAATTTTACTTTTTCCATATTTTTATCAATACCGCATACACTTTGCAACCGTTCTGTGACCAATAATGCATCTTTTTGTCACTTTCTTCAGTTAGTATTGAGAGAGGGCATTTAGCTAATCTAACAACAGGAATAAAAACACAAAATGCAAAACAATTCATGAAACACGAAAAACATACATAATTATTGAAAAAAAATCGCTTATAAGGTTGCTTTGTAATGTAAACTAGAATAAATGTGCTCAAAGAACTTAACTCGGTAATATACAATCTATTAAAAATCGATTTTTGTCTAAAATTAGAGGCAACATCGTGTTTTTTTAGAAATTAAAAATTTCTCGACCTTATAATGTAAAATTTTGGGTTTTTTTATATAACAATGTATATTGCTACTATACAAATTAAATCAAATTTTGGCGATCCCCCTCTTAATCAATTCATAAAGTACCGCTTTACACCATTAGCTCTTCATCTTTGCTTTATTACTGTTCCATGTTGTAAAACTATATTTTAAATCAATTACATGTTTTATTGTAATTATGAGAGCTATTTAATCAAAGTAGGAACCTAATTATAAAAACTTGAGACGTGTAGGAAAGCAATTAAAGGTAGCATGTGGTGTTTTAATGGGGCAATAAAGAATGAAATACTGCAGGACAAAATAAATATTTCGAACAAAGGAATAAACAAGAATATTTTGTACTTGTCCTGTTTTTGTGTATATTGTTTGGTCACTAGATAAAACAATAGGAGGGAATTAATCAGAGTCATAATTTGTGATAGTGCAGTTATAAAGCGCTCCGGTAACGATCATTTGCGATTGTCAATTTTTATGTAATTGACGCTCATTGATGCGAAAATTTGAAGCGATTGTCAATCCCTCTAACAATGTCATTGACGAAAAAATTGACCATCGCAATCGATCGTCACTGGCGGCCTTAAAAGCGCAAAATAAACATGTTTTTCTGATAAATTTTCTATTTACTATGCCAAATATGTAAATATATATTTACGATGACATTGCCAAACAGTATACCTAATTATGAAACCTAATTTTATTTATATTCTTAACTTTTTATACAAGGTGTTACAAAAGTACCCCTAATGCCGAATATGATAGATAGGGACCATCAAACTAAACAACTTTTACTATGGAACCAACTTTGAAATCGCGAAAAAAAAATCAGCTGTTTCATACAAAAATTAATTACAAAAATATCAAAATGTATGAAACAGCTGATTTTTTTAAGTATATTATATACGTCATAATATTTACAATTATATAAAATACTCACAAAACTGTCCGTTTCTTGCGCCCATTATTCTTGTCAGCTGAAAAAATCCCTAAAGGATAGAAAAAATAGATAATTCAAAATAACTTATTTTTAAGATTATTTTTATATAAAAAAATCAATAAATGGTTAGGAAGGCAGAGTTATCTTTTGTTTGAGCCAGAAGCTTAATTTCAGATGGTCAAGTCCAATTTGAGCTTTAACCATCTCATGATTCCGAGACTAGAAAGAGAACTCACATTTTATTCCACAATCGCACAGCTTACTAGCTGGAAATGCTACAATTTCCTTTTGAGATAATAGCTAAGATTATTCTTGAACATCTCTTGAGTACAATGTCAGAGCTATTTAGATTTCTTTAAGCTAGTAGAGCGGTAGCTTAGGGTATTTGCGTTAGAACATACTTGATACTTTGATCAAAGAAACATCATTATCTGTGTATAGACTGAGTAATACAGCTTTTTTAAATTTAAAAGGAAGCGTTTCTAAGGGTTTTTAATTGAATATACTAATGACAGTACAATAAATAATGAGATAATCCCTTCCACCATTAGTATTATAAGAAATATTATATTCTCCAGCAAATAAATTAACACGTATACCACAAATTGTTTTCCCCTAACTCTAATAGACACAAATAAATCCTACCCGTAATCATTCCGCTATGTTAAACGGCCTCGTATTTAGTTAGGGCTTTAATTTTGTAATGTTGCAATACAATTTATGAGTCCATCTGACCGCAAGATGGGCAACTCTCGAAATTAAGAACAACTTTTAGTAGGTACACACGACAGCACGTCAGCTTAAACAGTTAAACTACGAAAACAGCTTTTATTGCGTAGGAAATAAAGACGGTCTCAAGGTCAACATGCATAGTCTGAGGTGCCGTCGTATGTACCTACCTATACGTTATTTTAAAGCGAAGCAAAAAATGTTGCGCTGTTCCGCAAGATTTCGTTTCTATACGAGCGCACTATTCGTTTATGTAAAACCCTTTTTAGTTATAGATATAAAACAACTTTTAAAATACAATAACAAATCATTAATAAATCGTTGAACTATCGATACACAAGATTCAAGTACTGACGGGTTAATCTACATATTAAATATTGTTAATATTTTGGTATCGAAGAGATTGTCGATAAAAAGCCATTTTCGACTAAAGCCGTTAAGCAAGTTATCTGAAAAATCGACCCGTGTAAATGCCTCATTACGGACGGGACTTTAGAGATGACTAAGGAAAAGCTTATAAAAAGAAAAACCTATTTTAAACAACCTGAAAATAAAAACAGGTCAGGTTTCTTGAAGGAGGTTTTATTTTTCAACTTTTTAGAAAGCATGTTAAAATTTTTACGTTATAGCAATAATTTCAATGGTACAATGCCCATAGCTCAATTTTCAGATTCACGCTGTTTGTTTTTAAGGAGTTCCGTTGTGCCTTCGTTGTCCATGGTCCAAGTCTAGCCCAGAACGTCACGGACCATAGCTCAGTTTGTTTTGGATTATCATAAACCTACCGATGTCTCAATCGCTATACATATCCTATTTGACTTTGAGGAGTTCCCTTGTGTATCTTTAAAGTCCAAGATCAAGAAAAAAAATGTGACCAATCTTAAGGTATATTCAATCAAACAAAAAAAATATCTAAATTGGTTCATGAACCTTTGTTTATGAACCAATTTAGATATTTTTTTTTGCCTAACTTCTTTAAGTTAAGCCTGAAAATCGGTAAAAACTCGTCTGGTGGTAAGCTAAATAACTGATATTTTTCAAGATCATGGAAAAACTACTACTAGATCTCTGTTAAAATTAATATATTATTTTATTTTTACGGTATTATTTTTACCGTCGACTTGAAAACCGCCTCCTTTTTTTAAGTCGGTTAAAAAGGTCTTTTTAAGCAGCAATTATTTGTACTGCAGAAGTATGTCTGTCACGAAAGAAAAATTATTGAAGTAAAGGTGTATTTCAATAATGTGTCTAATATTAATCAACTTCATAAATAAGGTAAGAAATAACAACACCGTGTGCTGATGACATAATTAATCACGCAGAAGATGCCCTTATTTAATGGGTTATCCATCTCCGGCCTTCATATTCATTAAATTAGTTTTCATATTTTGGGAAACAATATAATCATAGATAATATTAGCAGTATCGAGGTGTTTATTATTGTAAGGAAGATAAAATAGGTTTTTATGAAAGTGATATTTTCGGGAAGATGAATTATATTTTTACATCGATAAATATTTCAAAATTGTGACGAAAATATCAATATCAGTCCGAAAGTAAAGTAGAACAATATTGTTACTTTATTAATACAAGAGAAAAATGATAAACTAGTAAGAACTTAAATCTAATACAAATTATAAGACAGAAAAAACTCAAAATTGATTCTATACCTATGACACGATGGTTTAACTACATACAACTTTCAAAATCATACCAATCCATTTACTTAAACATTTTAATAGTGTTATTAATTAGAGTTAACTAACCATGCGATACGTGTTACAAATAAATTGCTGCAATTACCACTTAATGGAAAGTTCAATTATCTATTTAAGAGCGTGTTAAACCGAGCAGCTATAAAACTGGAACGGTTGACAATACATTACCACATCCACTGTCACTAATGCAGTCTACTGTCCGCGTTTAAGTATTCTTCTCGTATTCTAAAGACATAAATTTAACAACCTTGCCAGTAAAGCTCACGTTGCAAACGAGAAACAATATAAACCTGACTACTCCCCGAAAGGTATTTTCACTTAGCATCGCAGTATTGTAACGTAGAATACTTGACAGATCGTAAAAGAATACTATCTTGGTTTAAAAGGAATTAGATGGAAGTTTATGAGTGCAATGCCGGAATTATGCTATTCATGCACTGGCTCAGAAGTCTACACTCGAAAACCATTTTAAAGATCATGTCGAAATATGATTTTCAATACATTGTTTGCTAGGATCAAGCTATTAACATAACTTTACTGATGTAATGCAACAATGACAGTGATATTGTAACCGAAAACCCGTGTCGATTCACCGGTTTGTTTCTTTTGAGCAAGGTACGAGAGGCTGAAATGTACTGAACCTAAAGTGTAACTCTCAATATGCCGAATATTAGCTTATGAGCGAATTCAAAGGGAATTAGAAATCGCTGATTGCATCGATGATGTCTAATATTTATATCAAAAGTAGTTTGGGGCTTTCAATTCATCAACACCCGAGCGGACGCATGCGACCGGCTAACAATGGAATATCTATTGTATTTCATTTTTCGGGCGGTTTAAATTAAGTTATGGATACGCCTTCAAATGTAATGGATGTAATGAAGATTATAATTAATGAAATAGCATAAAACGTTATTGACAGTAAAATGCATGATGGGGTTGATACATTTCAATTTTTGGAATTTCATCAGAAGATTTCACATTGAAATGCATAAAATCCAGAGAGTTCCAACCAACTCGATGTAATATAGTAATCCCCGCTGAACCGAGGTGGTGCCTCCAGTGCGATTTAATGGGTTTTATGTGTTACGTGAAACTAGGATTTGCACAGTTCAGATATAAAAAAGTGACATTAATACAAAGGATTCAAACTGAGATATTGGATGAGATAAAATAAACTTTCAAAAGACTATGTTTAATATGAGTTTAAATTAAGAAAATAATATTGGTTAGGTTCTCTTATTTACATAAGGTCTTATTTGAAATCCTACTCAAATTAATTAAAGCACTGTATAAAAATCCACAGATAATTTTAATCCCAGAAATGAAAGAAATGCATCTTTTATTAAGGGAATATTAAAATAATATTCCTTCTGCTATCAGTTTTTAATTTTCGTTCGTTATGATGTCGTGCCGCCAAAGCGAGATTTTATTGAATAAATTACTTTGAATTTAAATATGTTTTAAATGGAATTTCGATTAAACGCTAATGCTATTTTTTTCTCTGCACTTTTGTGTCTTTCTGTTCAAAAGTGATGGAATTGGTTAATTAAAGTTGTATATGGTTGTATATAACGTTAATTAACCAATTCCACATTGTCTAAGGACAAAAGTATTCAACCAGTGCGTCCTGCCTGACATGACATACGGAGCCGAAACGTGGATACTCACTGTAGGGCTGGTCCACAAATCTAAAGTTGCGCAGCGAGCTATAGAAAGGGCTATGCTCTGAGTATCTCTTAGAGATCGGGTCCGGAACGAGGTGATCCGACAGAGAACTAAAGTGTTCGCATAGCCCACCGGATTAGCAAGCTGAAGTGGCAGTGGGCCGGCCATATTAGCCGTAGAACCGATGGCCACTGGGGCAGACGAGTTCTTTAGTGGAGAACGCGTATCGGCAAACGTAGGTGTGGGACGCCCTCAGACAAGGTGGAGCGACGATTTTCGCAAGGTGGCTGGCAAAAACTGGATGAGAGTAGCCGCGGATCGAGCTCGGTGGCGTGCATTTGGAGAGGCCTATGTCCAGCAGTGGACGATGATAGACTGATGATGATGCTTGTATCAATTTCAGACGTTCTACTAGTATATGGATTTTAAATTTTATATCACAAGGGCCTTTTTCTAGATTGTCCTTCTGATACGGAAGGGTCCAATTTCATCTTTCTAATGAGTTTTCTCATTCTTATCACTAAACTATTGGAAATACTTTTAAAACATTATTACTACGGTATGTGATAGGTATGTTTCTGATTTTAAAGCAGTACTCTTAGGTGACACTAAAAATATAGAATCAATCAATGTCTATTTTTTTAAAATCGACATTATCAATTTTTTATGTCCTCGCTGCTGGTGATATAGAGCTTCCTTATGGGTGGATAAAGAGGTATTTTTTTATAAATCATCTCAGTTTAAAAAAATATTCGAGTTATTTAAAAATGATACATATTATACTGATAACTATTGACACGAGAACAAAATCGACAAACGCCGTCAAATATTCCGAAGCGACAAAGCTTTTCAGACGTCTATGCACTATTGGCGCTTTTCGTAAAATTTATTCTTGGAATCACATATTACCTTAGAGCATTCAACTAATGGAGACGGCAAAGGCGGCAAAATAAAAAGGCCATTGCCATTCTGTATCGCTTCGTGTCGCGAGAGAGCGCTCCCGGAAAAATGGTAAATTGTGATCTGCCACGTCAAATCTCGAGAACATGATGTTTCCTATCATTTTCATACAAATATGTAATTATGTACTATCTCAAAATAAAATAAAAGCCATTACTATAATTTAACGACAGAAAGTACAGTAATGAGGAGGCAGCTTTCACATAATACAGACCTACCTGCACATCACACTAAGCAACCTTTTTCGTAGTGTGCTATACAATACTGTACATGTTTACCTCCCCTCCCGCTAAAAGTCTCAGAAAATTTCTTGCCGTCTCCATTGGTTAAATGCTCTAAACATATTACCTTCTACCTCTATATAATACGAACGCGGTGGCGACGCACGTGAGCGTAATGCAAACACATACAACCACGAGACATGTTTTGTCACTTTAGCTGAAAAGGCAAAACATCACTAAGGCCCGAGAAATTGCGGCATCGGAATTTTTTGACCCGCCAACTGAAATATGGGGATTGATTCGGAGCGCGTTTTTTCACAATCCATTTTCGTGAAATCTCGGTTTACCCTAAAGTGGTCGTTGAATGGTCTAGTTTTTCATTTGTTTTGTTATTCAAAAACTGGGCAAGTAATATATTTTATAAAATCTATACTTCAAGAACTTTAGACTTCTACAACACAACCAAGAATAAGAAAATAAAAAAGGAGTTAAGGTAACCATAAGAAATTATCCTGAAGTGCTGTCTAAGCTTCACGATTTTAAAGTTAAGACTAATGAGACTAAAAATAAAGACTTTTTTTGGAACTATACAACGTGTTACAAAAGTACCCCTAATGCCGAATATGGTACATAGGGACCATCAAACTGCATTAGGGGTATTTTTGTAACACCTTGTATAGGAAACCTATAGATAATCTACGTAATAAGGAGTATGTAAATTGTAAGGCACCTACTTCACTAATCAGGCAAACTACCTATTATTAAGATTTATTCAATAAGGTACTACTTTAAAAAAATGCCTTGTCAACTGATGCTTTTACATAATAAATCACGTTGAAACACTATTACAAGTATTTACACTTATATTGCGTAAATATTACATATAACGCAATAGTTAAAATATAATGTTAAAAGTTACTGAAGCCAGCAACTCACAGGTAAATGTGAAAAATGTTACCAACCTAAACCTTGCACACAAATAACACAGTAAAACGTTTCACATTTTCACATGCATCATAAACAGCGATAAGATATTGCACTCGATTTAGGAAGCTAGAAGTCTAATTTTGCATTCACCAGAACGGATCGTGGGCTATTTCGTGGACGGCTGTCCCATTTCCCGGGTGCAGTCGGCGCGTACGGCGCCGGCGGCCGGATGCGGCTGTATCAGCCGGCCTCGGCTTCTAACGAGGACCGCTTGATGTATGGATGCACCCTTGATAACCCTTTGGCTTTAATCGCGAATCTATTTCGGTGTGGACTGTGGAAGGTTATCGCATAGCTTTGGTAGAGATGCAAAGCTGTTTACTGTTTGTTGTCAAGGTTTTTATTTTAGTTTGATTATGGTTTTAACTAATAAAATAGGTCTAGTTATAGTGTAATGCAACCAAACCTAAAATATCGAATCGAACAAATGTCGTTGTTGAAAAGTTGAAAAGTGTTTTAAGCAGGTAAACTGTTCCCTCCATATTATCTGCCTCCCTATAGCAATCAAATCATATTTTGTGGATTGATTTTAAACGTTGTATTATGTTTACTTACAATTTTTAATATTCTTTAGAGGTTCTACGTAGGAAAATTTGTTATGAAACTTTAAGTTGCCTCAACATAAAGTTTGTACTTAAATACTTTTGAATAGGTTTAAGTTAAGTCTTAAATATATATCTGATTGCTAGTAAAACATCTAAAAAAATACAACAAATTTAACAGAGCGGTTCCGTTACCAACATCATAATATAATTATCCTCCGTAAATCGTTTTGGTTTATTCATATTATTATAATTCATACGTCCGAAAGTAATCGACAGCCGAAGTTTTGAGTACATTTTGACGGCCCGAAACTACGGACGAGTGCGGTTTGAAGTAGGCCTCTTTACGTGGTTTTCTCAGAGATTACGGGCCACATTGGTCAGTGCATCCCTCCATGTAATAATATGGGGCCTGTCAACAAGAGATCAGAATAGAGAAAAGCATAACCATTTCGCTTTGTTGCTAATGGAAAACTCTAAAATCGAATAGTGAATCATTATGAAACTGTTAGTATAAAAACATCTCATATCTATTATTGTATTCAAAGCTGGTTGTAGTGTCCTTGTCAAGCAAACATGCACTTTGTTGCTAGTTTCAACAGTGACATTTGAAGAGATATGAAAAGGTAGCTTTTCCCTATCCTGACTGCAAATAAACAAACGCAAGTAAAAAAATTGGCGTATAGTTTCACAATATGAAAACAGAAACAAAACCAGTACGAACAATAACAGTAGGTACTTATCGCAAAACAATCAGTACGAAACGAATCAAACAAAAAATATTTTTTTGAATACATGATCATTTTTCAATTGGTTGTAAAAAATGCGCTCTGTCTAAAGTTTGCTCGTCGATAACCGCTTTTAATACAAAAATGCATTTTGATCCGGCCTGTATTTTTTACGGCACGCTCCTCTTTTATACGTATTCATTGAATAAGGAAAGAGGCATACCAGTAAGTTTCGTTCGCAAGAAGCTCAGTTTACGGAATTGTGGTAAAATATTACTGTAGAAATTCAGTTAAAGCTTCGTAGCGTTCATTAGTTTTTTAATTATTATTCTCAAACTAATAAAAACAGATTGATATTACAACATTTCGCATTCTATTGCAGTCCTAGAGCGTCCATGTTTGGACATAGACTTCCTCAAACATAGAACATAGGCGCCACACACATCCAAATAATGCCAGCTTGCTTCTGGATGGGCGGTCGTCCTCTGCCGCGGGTATTAGCTCGGAGTTGCCGTTCCATGAATAAGTACATATTAAAGAATACTTTATGAAAATCATACTGTTGCTTTACATACACTACGCAGTGCAAATTGAAAACAAATCAAATATGCATCGCCCGACCAACCGTGAGATGGAATACGCACATTAGCGGTATACAGATCTATTCCGAATCCACTAGCAGAATCGGCAAGTTATTCCACTTTTTCGTCGAAATTCGATTTCCCTTTTGCGCTGCCGCAGCGGTTTTTTTTACAATATTCTGGCTGTTGGCTTTACAGAGAATATTAGATTCTTGCTTTATAGATGCGGAAAATTATTTTCCCTTAAGCTATATCTGAGGAGATTGTGCTTCAGATTAAGTATATATTTTCACTTAAATGCACCCTGTATAGAGAATATTTTTGCCAAATAACAACTTGCAAGCTTAGCTTCTTCGAGGAATGATAAAAATAAAAATTAAATCTTTTATCACTATTTTGTAGTCTATCTTGTATAACGTTTAAAAAAGAATTCGGCTTGATACAAATTCATCAGAAGAGTTAAAGACATACTTTTAAGTAAAATATCAAAACATTTATAACGTTAGAAGTCAAGGAAAGACATCTTTAGTTATAACCGACTGCACTCTTTTAGGAGTGCACTTACAGTGATTGTATTCTATTTGCTTCCTCTTGTAAGCTACACGGTCTTTTATGAGAATACCGTAGATGGTTTTATTCACGAAGCACTATATTTAGAGCGTCTATTCATAAATTTCATGATAAAAGTATTAAGTCTTGAAATGGTTGCGGTGAAGTATAAAGTTTACTACCAAATTCGATTCCTTTAATGTGATAAGTGTTTAATTTTGAAAACTATTTCAAAAATAACTATTATATTCAAAATATAGCCATTTTTAAAAAAGATACCTAATAAATAATATACTCAGTAACAAATCAAAAGAGGTAAGTACTACAAGAAATTACAGGATGACTACACACTTTGTTGAACAAACCAGTCAATGTCTTTAGCAGACTAAAACGAAAATTAACTGAATCCTGTTAATAATTGTTGAGTTACCCCATCTCCCGCAAAGTTTGGTTAAAAACAAAAAAAAATAATGAAACCACCAAAGGGACATGAAAAAATGAAAGAAATGAAAAATAATTTATGTTTTTTGGTAGCTGTATTAATTTATAGTAACACTAATTTAAACTTCAGGAATAGGTTCAGGCTCAACTTGCTTGGGCAGGTGTTCACCTACAGGTTGGTACGCACCGGTTCCATCACTCTTGTACTTAGTAGTGTAAGTCTTGCCATCATCACTCACAAAAGTGTACTCTCCTTCGTACACTAGAACCTTGTCTTGTCCATCGGCAGTTGGGACTAGTCTACCTTTCTCCATGACGATGGTTCCTTCTGCTGTGACGTACTTTAGAATGTACTGACCGAGTTGATCTCGCTCATCGATTTGTTCTACGGCGGGTTGTGACGAGGCTGGTCGCTCCTCTATTGGGGAGGCTAAGGCGACGAAGGCGCACGCGCAGAGAACTATAATCTAGAAAGAAAAGTTTATTAGTCATTTAGTTAAAAATAAATATATGTAAATTAAAGCAGTCATTGCATCGGTCATGGACAATGCTGCGGTTGAAAATGAAATAATTATTGGGTTGCAAACAATATGATACTGTAAAACTTTTTGGTCTATCAAGCTAGAAGTTGAACGTTCTTAATATTACAGAAAATGACAATTTCCATAATATAACAGATCATTCGCATTAGATACCTTATGTTAGTCAGAAAATTTACTTAATGAGAGCAGAATTCTCAAAATGGTCTTTTTAGTTTTCCCAGAAATACGATAACTTAAGAAGTATATTAGTAGGTCTTAAGTATTTAGGAATGAAGAATGATATTCGTTTTTTTATTAAAACTTTGAAAGTACTTACAGTTTTCATTGTGAAATATTATTTAAAAGATTCTGGATCTGTATGCTTCTTACTGCTCGTTAGCTCCTTCTATGAAAACGCAATTTTGTAGATCGTTTTTATATATATGACATAATTGTATTTTCAATTAATAATTACACCTACTTAAAGCAAGTTTCGCAACTTATTTAATTAAATGCAATTACGAATTTGAAGTAATTGACGGAATATTTATTATTTATTTTTAAACTACATACTTAATTGCAGTTGTATGGATTTTTCTGGAAAGGTAAGAAATTAAATTATTGCATAATATATTGATGGTGATGAAAAACATAAGATTGTTATTTAAACATAGACTTTGACAATAAAAAACTGGACAAGTGTAAGTCTGCCTCGCAAATTTCAAAATGACTGCGCTGAATTATTTTTTTTGGAAGGGAATTAAAAAAAATAGAAAATATAGGGTCGGGTAGGGTAGGGTAGGGCGATCGCTAGCTTATGCTAGCGACCGCCCGCGACTTCGTCCGCGTTAACCCTAGAAACCTTTGACTAGAATAAAAAGTAGCATTTATGTTAATCTAGGTCCTTATCTGTCTACCAACCAAATACAAGTCGTTTAGGCGTGAAGATGAAACAAACGTACACACCTACACACACACATACACACCCATAAACACACACACAAACTTTCACATTTATAATATGAGTAGGATAGGATAAGTGTATGGCAGGCATTACTGACAAGTTTATATTTATAGAATCGATGGAGATTACCTACGGTGAGCGTTATTTATCAAAATGCTTAGTCATTTTTTTTTCCGAATCTGTACCTAGGTATGGTAAAAATATAACCACAGGCACAAAATACCACAGGGTTAATATATGTGAATATTTTTAGTCGAAACAAGAATTTTCGCTTTGATAGGTGTGAACAATATGTCACATCGAAACCGCCAGCATCTCCGCGCGCGCCGCCGGAGTTGCATTATGAAATTCAGTAGGTACAACATAATAACACTCGTTTGGATGGTATTATGACGGCGGCGCGGGCGCGGAGCCGCCACCAACCGGTGGCGGCTCCGCGCCCGCGCCCAGCCACTCGTTCGGATATTATGGTTACTATGACACTGGTTGTTTTGATGTTTGCATTAAGCTACCGTTTCAAAACCTTTTAAAGAAGGTTCATACGAGTAACATGGGTGTAGATTAAGTCTTGTATACAACTGTACATAATTAGGTATTAAAACACTTATGTGGTAATATTATCACACAAGGCGAACCCCTCATTATACTACAGTTGCATAAATAACTATTAGATATCAATATAATTATAATAACAAAGCTATTCCTACAGTCCACTTGTCCACTTCTAAAAAATTTTATTTCATGAACCAGATTTTATTTTTTAAATTTTGTGTTATCTAATTGATACTATAATTTAAAAATCATCCAATTATAAGATAAGAAATATTTTGACTACAAACTTCTTTGAATTATTATAGAGTTTAAGATTTGATATAAAAACTAGCAATAGACTAAAATCTGACTAAAGGCACAATATATTCTCACATCTCCGAGCTTAAAGCATTAAATTAAATTAATTCACAACAACCTCATACATTTGTCTTCTGACCATTTCCCTAGAAATAACAAGTAGATCTATTCAGTTGGAGGCGATGCATCGGCCATTGCGGTTGGCCAATACTAATGGTAGTTATTAAGTAACCTATGTTAAGCTGGGAGCAGACAAGGCAGTATGTAATTTATTCCTAAATAAATTATAATAAATTATTAATATAAAAATGAATGACGACCTCCGTGATCGAGTGGCTTTGTACACCGGTTTTCAAGGTGTCGCCATCTCTGAGGTCCCGGGTTCGATCCCCGGTTAGGTTAATTTAGAAAACGAACTTTTCTATGTTAGCTCAGGTCTGGGTGTTAGTGTTACCACCATTCTCTCTGATTTCCATAACACACTTTGGAATCGGAGCAATGTATGTGAATCACACTATTAATATTATGTAAATAACAAATATTTTCATTCATTTTTGCGTGATTAAGCAACAAACATCCAAACATCTAAATATCAAAACTTTCACATTTATTATATTTAGGTACTAATATACTAATTTTACATGCATTTGTAGTCCTATTTGACTACAAATATGCATGTTTGCACTGATTACTTATTCGTGACTTTATTCTGATTTTTGTATATTTGTAAAACCTATTTGTAGTCCAGTAGGACTACTGGCCTACAATACTATCGTTATTGTTTAATTGTATTGATAAAAGAAATGTAGTGCAGTAATAATGGCATATTTAGTAATATGTGCTCATGGTAAGTTGTGAAGTGCATTTTAGTTACCAAAGTTTAATCGACACTATACAATACAATAACTGTAAAATTGCTGTTCGTTTGTTACGTTTTCACGACAAAAACGCTAAAATAATATGGAGGAATTCAGAAACGGATAGAGTAGACCTTGAAAACAGACTTAAGCTGCCTACTACTATCGTGTATTCCCAAAATTCTTTCACGAACGAGATGCCATATGGATAATATCACGGACAAAAGCCTATTTAAGATAGGTGTAATTATTTGGCTACATACATAGTTTTGCGTGTGGTGTGTAACTCGCCTTAATACGACATCTAACCCACTGAAACTAAATCCTAATGAAACGTGAAGCAATTGTGGCTAGTTGTGTCGGATTATGTACGCTACAACTAAAAACATTAATTTATTTAAAATAGGTTACAGTAGTTAGATAGCTCTCAATAGACATTAAAAGCCTCGTATATGTGTACTTGTACACACAACTGCACACATTGGGTTATTTTATTATAATATTTTGAATTTTCCTTTATTTATTTTGCTAAATTTTCAGTGATTCATTTATAAAGTGACAAGTTTAGAGGTGATGGATTATCCCTGCAGTGAAAGTTAGCATAGTTAGTCATGCCAATCTGAGCGTAAAAACTAAACACTCGCTTTTTAATTATTAGGTATTATAATTTTTATTACAATTTTTATAACAAAATCCCCTGATTTTGTTAAAATGTGTGAAGTTGCTTATTATTTTTTTTATCTTTAGCAGTAGCTTTAAGTTTTTCTAATGTAAAAATAGGAAACGAAGTAAAACTAAGCTGATTTTTAGTAAATCATTACCTACTTTACAGCAAAAAACATTTTATTAATTCGTGATAATACAATAATTTACCTAATCAAATTTTGGAAACGACCGAGTTTGACAGTGAAAGTTATTGAAAACCATAGGGTGTTGGGAAAGATGAAAAACGGGGAAAGACAAAATCCGTCCATACCTCCCGATTTAGTGTAGATTTTGCAGTGCCGTCAACATTGTCTAGACCGCAATTTCGTTACGTCCCACCCCGCAGTCAGCCGTTTGCCGCTTTTGAGCGAATGGTTTTGTCTAATGTGCACTACGACATTTGCATATTACACAAAACGAATTAATGACCTTGAGTTCATTGACCGAAATCATTGGAAGACAGACATTGGATTGGAGTCGAAGGCCCAGAAATCAAAAATCACACATTTTTTACACACTAAACTACCGAATCCATAGCTGTATTTTGTCAATTCAGAATTACCACGCCATGTTTCTACGAGTGCATCCAGAAATCTTTACGTGCAACCTCCTGCACTCATGACGATATGGCTTCATTGTTAATAGCAATATAAAAGGATTTAATTACAGTGATGTTTTATTATCAGCCCCCCCCCGAGCATGACCACTGAATCGTGATATGGTATAGTGATTTATCGAATTTAACAGAACTATGTTTAAAAGAAAATGGATTTTGATAGTTGAGTGTCGAGTGAACGCGAAAAAGCGCGCGAAAATCACGTGATATTATTGTATTTTGGTGTTGATACTAGCCCCTTAGAAGTAGCAGTATAACCAATTCAAGCAAAAGTTTGAGAACTTTTACTTCAATCTTGCCCCGGTGAGGAAAGATTGAAATATATAAATAGAGAAACTTGATTTATCTTTGTCATTTTAAAGTATTTTGGCATAAAAAACGGTGCTAAGTTTTTAGGGCACTTTAAGCTAGACCATCTATAACGTCTAGCATTCATATTATCGATTTTAAAAACTATTTCGATCTTTCCCCGTCACCCTTTCATCTTCCCTCTGAAAAATTTTCGTGGTAATATCATTTTATTTTGTTTTTTTCTGCTTTGGAACAAATTTCTTTTCACAAAGTTAATGTGTACTGTTTTACAAGACTGTAAATACTACACTGCTCATTATCTCATTAAAAATCCGTTCGATCTTGTCCCAACTCAGCATATTTTCTTTTATTTAGGAGCAAGTTGAAACAAAAACAATCTTCTGCATCACAAACGCACTGAAAATTGCTCTCACAAAGCAGAGTATATGAACGAACAAACTACAGCGTTCTCTGTCGAATGCAGAAACGTTAAGGCAATAAAAAGCTTTGTAACATTGAATAAGCGCATTGTATTAGATACTCGTAAGTGAGATGTTGTCGTTTACAATTTTTAGTTTGTCCTTTTAGGGTTCCATTCTTTAAATATAGTTTTGTTACTACAGACTTTAAACTTTTTACGGCGGAGTCCACTTCCGACAGACTGAATACTGAACTCACGTAAAGTCAGTATCTACAAAATATATTGGTGCTGTGAATTTTTCGCTTCTTCATAACTTACCTGCTACTCAAGATGGTTCTGAAGATTCAGGGTGTAGAGAATTTGAGGTCAGGATTTTCCATAACAATACTGATGCTGCATAGATTTATTTAAAGGTTACAGTGGTGCTAAGTTTCAGCCAAACCGTATCAATCTTACACCAGATCAAGTAAAGCAGTGCAGTCAAACATTGCGTTGACACTAATAATAGCCTCCTCAAAATATCATCATAAGCGCAACAGACGAAAACATTTACCGCTTTGTCGATGTTGAAGGTATGCACAACGAGTGACAGGCGCGATGAAAAGTGCCGTAGTCGGATGCAAATCAGCGCATTCGACCAACAAGCCACGTCGGTTATGCCACACCATTTTGCTACCAGAATTTCCCCACATACTGGACACACTAAATTCATTCATTAATCAGTCGATACTGCGAAATCCATGGATGGTTTATAAAGCCGGCGTATTTTGCTTTCGGATGGTTGAGCGGATTTAAATCTTGTCGTTATTCACACATCAACGAGCAATTCCTTTCGACACGCAATAGAGACTGAAAATGGATTAGCTCTAAATTACATACTTATGGTGGGATAGATCTGCGATTGTTTATAATCCAGAATTATTTGTGTTTCTAGAATACTTGAGTATTTTACTCATTAGTACATCCATTTAATCAAAGAATTTTGAAATGAAATGATTTTCTATTTGTTTAGAGGCGGTTAATCTTCAAAAATGGTTGTTGGCTGTGGTTTAATTAGCTTAAGTTCCCAGAAATAAGATTTATTTGTGCTAGCGGGGAATATTCAGTTCGTCTACCTTTTACCGACCTAACCTAAGTCTGTCATCTAAAAACAAAGGAGCTATTATTATTGTATTACAGCTTTTAGAACTAAAATAGCCTCAATGATTTAGGAGCTTTTATCAACCTTTCGTCACTAAGTTTCAGTTTCACGTTTTTCAATATTATGCAAAGACTTCTATGTATATGTTACCGGCCAAATCCGATTTCAGGACAAACTAGTTTTGCCTAGGCTTAACTAGATCTTCGTAAACGCGATAGGATTAACTGGTAGGATTATCTGCTAGACCAAACTAGTTTGTCCTAAGCCCGATAGGATAAACCAGTTTAGCAACAAAGAAAAACTTTAAATGCACTAGGTAGATTAGGTTAGGTTAGTGTTTAGACCACTCGCTCCATAATGCTTATATCAGGATCAACTAGTTTGGCCATAATGCTTATATCAGGATCAACTAGTTTGGCCTAGCCTGAACTGGTTTATCCTATCGCGTTTAGGACAAACTAGTTTGGTCTAGGCTATATTAGTTAGTCCCATCGCGTATAGGAAGAACTAGTTTAACCTAGGCCAAACTAGTTAAACTAGTTTGTCCTAAAAATCGGGTTTGGCCGGTATCATAATTATATACTACACTAGACAGGCTGTACAGTACCGAAAAATTGCTCATTAAGTTACGGTGCATACACTGCAACCCCTTTAGTCTATTGCGAGCGACCGATAGAAACAGTTGATGCGCCGCGAAGGTTGGTTGTGACACAATTTCGGTTTTGAACAGCTAGTCTATGTAATTGAAGTCATTGATATTATGCATTTTTTTACAAATGTCTTTCATAGAAACCTTTATTATTTTGCGTGTTATTCGAAGCTCTCTAACATTATCTCTAATCAAAGAAAACTTAATTATGTAATCAACAGGCGTCCGATATAATATTGTAACATAAGTTTGTCGTGAGTAGTATTATCCATTTTATTAATTGAAGCGTCGGTAATCACGCAAAGTCCCGATTAGTATGAAAGAGCTTGTTTCACCACAGAATTGAGCGGGGATTAGGGTTACGATACATCCGGATTTTGGCCGGACATACCCGGACTTTTGGATTTTAGTTCAGAATTTATCCATATTTTAAAATCAAGATGTTTCATTTAAATTCCATATTTTATTTTATAAAACAGTTTTAAATAATAACGATTAATTTAATTAAACAATTAATTAATAACGGATTAGATACTAAACACTTGTTTGTCACCTATTATAGACTTTTTTATTGACTGGCATATTCGGATAAACGAGAAAATCTCGGATGAATCCGGATGTCTGCGTCTGCGTATGCTGATATTGTTTGCTTACACCACCATTCTACCACTGAGCACCCCTATGATGAAGACGGCTCGGATAATACTCCGTCCAATCCGAATCCAAGCTATGAAATCCGAACGGTAAGTGTTCATACAGATAATGTTGTTATTATATCGGTCTATGAACAATATTCTAATTGATGATATTCAGATATCGGATATAACGGATACCTAACCTAGACATAAGTACCTATTACTTGGACCTACCATTGTTGACATTTTGTTTTTGACATTATCGGATGGGACACTTGTACATTTTGATTGTGAGTATTTGCATATCGCTAGAGCGGTAAAACATGTATGAATATTATAATATTATGAGATCTAAATGATATGTACATACCACGTTTTATGTGAACAAACGAATTCTTAATTGGAATTCGGTACTGGCTCCCTAGCATGACTACCGAAACGCGATATGATATTGCGATTTATCACGTTTGATTGTTGAGTGTCGATAAAATGCTATATCACGTCAAAAGACAATGGATTTTGATTGTTGAGTGTCGATAAAATGCTATATCACGCGATATATTCTTGTGTTTAAACCGTCATGCTAGGGGGGCGTCTTTTCATGATACAACTACTTCAAATTGATAATTCTCGGAATCAGATTCAGATCTAGTGCGAAAACGCTTTCAGTCTCCTTATCCGGGATTAAACTTCGGTATGGTAACACCTAATCACGAATTGTGATGATTGATTCAGGTGACCGTTAGGAATGCCAGAATTGTGTCGTTTCTGCAAGATTGATAGGTCGTTCTTTCTGCGTGTCTATAGTAAATTGCTATCAGTTTATTATGATTACGTAAGGCTTTTGTGACGGTTGTTTCGCTTATTCGCCGCAGTTTTGAGTAAGACGGACACATTTTTGAATAGTTGAATCGACACAAAGTGAATAGTTATTTGTTATGATGACTTATCAGTGATTACCAATTTCTTTATTTAAGACATTATTGGCTTTTTCAATAAGATTTTTTGTTAAATCGAAAACGTTATGTTTTACATTGTTACATCATGGAAAGTAATAAAATTAAATAAATCTTAATAAAATTAATCAATGTTATTGCCAAATAAGATATATTTGGCACTATGTACACAAAACACTTTCATATTATGCTTAAAAGCTTTGTTTTAGAAAAAATATCAAGAAGAAAGTCGATTTTAAATCAAATAAACTTAAACTAAAACTGATACAAAATAGTGGTCGATCACATTTCAAGGAAAAGTGTTTTTTTTACAAATATTTCGTGTAATAGTTACAAATATGCAGTTAGGTGCCTACTTTATCAATTTTCATATTATCGATTTTCTTATTACATAGGTACCTACTTGAAAATTATTAAAATAAAGCTTAGCCAAAGCAAACATGAGAAAAATAAGTTGCACGTATTACTAAGATTGCGTCAGTTACTAAGTTGACGCTAACTGACGTATTATTAGATTTGATTAAGGGCCCTACATACCTACCTTAAAGTGGCACCCTCATCTTAATTAAATTTATTGATCGATAAGTACATAATGTATCATGAATTCACATGTACAGTTTGAAGCTGAGGTTCTATAGTTTATTTACAAATTATAACCTCAGTAAAATTTTGTGTAGTAGTAGTTCGCAAAAGTGCTAAAAGTGGCCATTTTTGGTGAATTTTCGATACATTATGTACTTAGCGAGCAATAAATTTAATTAAAATGAGGGCGCCGCTTGAGGTATATAGGGGCCTTAAATTTTACAAGTGATTGTCGATGAAAAGCGCTAATTGACTAAAATCGCCACCTCATTGAAGTTAGGTTTACAACTAGATTTCACAATTGAACCAATTGATATGAGAGTTAATCGTTACCTATTATAAGCTAATAAATAAAAATAGAAGTCAAAGCCTTGTCAAAATCAAACAATATGCCTCAAGGGAAAATGTCACAACGCACCGGCGTGTAATCACTCATGTTTATTGTTATTTGTTACGCTTGAGAGAGGAGTTATAATCTTGGTTTAGGAGTATAAGCTGAACTAGTACGATAGTTTAATAAATTATACACAACATTTTACTAGTTAAACATAACATCGTTTAGCTCAGTACTCAGATGGGAATTGCATGTAATGAAACGATTATTGAAATTGAAACAAAAAATTGGATCTATCAAAAGGAACAAAAAAAATGCTTGTTTGTCATTCGTATTAAATAATGATTAAGATACTTATTGTTTATTTAAAAAAAAAACAATAATATTATAATATTCAACTTAGAACTAATACTTAGTCCAGCAAAACTGTTAACACTGTTTTTTTTTAATTCAATTGTTTGTCATGGAATAAAATATATGACGGAAATTGTCAGTATTCTCAATAATGTTAATAAGCAAAAAACCCGGATATAATAACAGTTTGTTCACATTTTAATAATAGTGACCGAAGTTACTTTAAAAAAAAATCTGTAACAGGTTTCTTGATAATGTTAAAATTACAACTGCAGTTATTTCATTCTTATATTATTTAACAATTTCAAATTTCATAATTTATCGGGAGTGATTGTCGAAGCATTTTCGCAGTATGAAACGCAAGTAAATACTCAGGAATTTGATTTACGTTTCAAGTGGGACTTGAGTAAATACTCGTAGACACAGTAAGGAGTATTGCTTACATCTGACGTTAATTAAAATCACGCTTGCATTGCGTGCAAAAAGTCAAGACGCATCCGTTTGATGGTAAGCCTACTCACTAAATATTTATTCCTTTTTATTATATGTATATTATTTTAGTATTTCAACAACTTTTACAAAAAAAGCAAAATATATATATAAATAGCTATCATCTTAATTGATAGATACATTGTTAAAAAAAATTTCACCACTGTATATATTAGTGCTTAGCCTTCACCTTACCTGTAGTTTTAACATTATCAAGAAAATATGATTTTCTTAGCTATGCGTTATCGAGTAGTAAACAGCGATTTCTCAAGTAGTTGAAATTTATTTGACCTACCCATTGAATGTGAACTTTGTTAATTATTGTGATGGAAAATAAAGCCACTTTAAATGCTGACCTCATTTTTCAAATTTTGAAGACTCTGTATGAAATATACAGGAAGAAAAAAGCAGCCCTTGGCGAGTTTCTTGCCGGTTCTTCTCGTTAAAAGGCCTTCCGCTTAGGGTTTACGAACTGATGGCGTAGCTTCTTTGTCATTCACAAGTGCTTGTAACAGCCTAGACTGAATAAATGAGTTATGAATTTTAAATTTTGATGTTAAATTTGACGATTAGGCCGAAAGTGTAAATACAAATACAAAAAAAACACAAAATCTTTATTTGCTTGTAAGCGCACTACACCCGGAATCCTCACCATATAAGAAACTGGCTATCTTAACTCTAACTGCCGTCACTGCCTACGGCCAGTCAGAATTAGATAAGATGGTGGTTACTAGCCAGGCGGACTTGAAATAAGCCCTACCCACAACCAAACCGAGTACAAATGAAAAGATATTTCTTTCGAATGTGGGGGTATTTCCTCACATTGATGAAATTGCGCTGGCTTGCAGCGAAAAAGTAAAAGTACTAGAAAATTTCGCCGTTCCCACTAGCGACTCGGTAGCATAATTGGTCAGTGCATTGGGCCGGAATCACAAGGGTGCGGGTTCGAGTCAAGTCTGAGGTGCTACGGGTGAGTCGATTTTTTTTTGTATTTTTTCTAATATTATTTATTTTAATTTTTAAATAGCATTGTGAATGCGAAAAATCTAAATTTAATCATGATGAATGGTTACTTAACAAGTAAAAATAATAATGCGACAATGGTATGTTCAAGTGATATTTTCGTTTGTCGTTTGATGGTTAACATAAGTTAGTAACATACTACTTGTATAATTTTATTAGGGCTTAAGAACTTAAGGGACAAGTGTGTTTTAGTTACAAACCATAATTGCCTCTTGATAAATAAATCTCATTGGCATCATAAAAAAATAATAATATGAATTAGTGTTCTTTTGAAACCAAGCGAGTCTGGACGATGCATTGAAAGTAATAAATAGAATTTCATTTTTTAATACCAACAAAAAAGTATTTTCACATCTAGTCACGTCTTCATCCACAATAAAAAGTTTCGCTAAGATACGCACAAAATTGGAAAAAGGTGAATCATAAACCTGTTCTAAGTGACACGCGTCTTTATTGTTCTCGGGGACTTTGAAAATGCTGTAACCAAACGTTGATCGATCTTTGAAAAATAACTAAGAAGTCCTAGGATAACTCTATTAGAAAATAATCTAGACCTAAGCTATTTTTTAAACAGTTATAGTGTAGTGTAGTATATAGTTATGTTCAGTTTTTTAGTCTTCTACGAATGCAAAATATTAAGTTTATTTCGTTTATTAAAGAAATTAATTCAGTATATGAATTAAGTATAGTTGAGTAAACATCAGACGTAACGCTTTGAACTTTGTTCTTCAATAGCCTATCGAGTACGGTATGATCGATATGTGAAAGGAATTGCTGGCTCACTTCTCACAACGAGCGGGCAAGATCGGCCTACGTACCGGAAATTTGTCGATACCACTATTGAATTACGGATTACCACGGCATGAGATACTCACGTTAACGAGACTTTAACGTAGTGGACGTCAAAATTGATCTGATGATCCAATTTGAATAACTTTGGGATAAGATCTACTAGAGGAGCTCGGTGGCGCAGTGGTGTAGCGCCTGGCCCTTCGATTGCGGAGGTTAAGCAACTTGCGGTAGGGTCGGTTATGGGATGGGTGACCAAAAATTTATTACCTCGAGCTCCTACGTGGTTCAGAAGGGAGGTAAAGCAGTTGGTCCCGACAGCATTTACAGTCGTTAGCATCCACCAATCCGCATTGGGCTCGCGTGGTGGGGACATTAAAATGGCTGATGATACAATATACAAGGTGTTACAAAAGTACCCCTAATGCTGAATATGGTAGATAGGGACTATCAAACTGAACAACTTTTACTATGGGACCAACTATGAAATCGCGAAAAAAAAATGAGCTGTTTCATACATTTTGATATTTTCGTAATTAATTTTTGTATGAAACAGCTGATTTTTTTTCGCGATTTCAGAGTTGGCCCCATAGTAAAAGTTGTTCAGTTGATAGTCCCTATCTACCATATTCGGCATTAGGTACTTTTGTAACACCTTGTATAAGATATGGGTGGAGTATCGGAGGCAAGTAGATAAATTATGGCCACAAAATTCCGTTTTCATTTAACTCGTAGACTAAATGAAAACGACTGGAAGAGAAATGTCTCAAAATTAAGACATTGTGTGTAGGTATTCAATTAGGTACTTATAGAATTATTTATTTTATTAATTCAAAAGACAATGCTAATAAAATAATTAGTAAAATCTTTTGATGAATCAAGTTTATTCGATAATGAGTAATTACTCAGTCTAAGAGGCAATTATTTGCTAAGTCCTTGGAGTGTTGGAGATATATTTAGGTACTTCTAGATTTAATGACTCATTTTAACTTATTGATAAATTGACAAAGATGTTTTTGTGATCGATTGTCATAATCTTTTAGGTATTTTTGTATTTCACTCACACACACTCTCTTACTCACATATATTTTGTTTGAGCATTCTCCTTACAATCTCCAATAGATATACACTATACAACATGTTACAAAAATACCCCTAATGCCGAATATGGTATATAGGGACCATCAAACTGAACAACTTTTACTATGAGACCAACTCTGAAATCGTGAAAAAAAAATCAGCTGTTTCATACATTTTGATATTTTCGTAATTAATTTTTGTATGAAACAGCTGATGTTTTTTTCGCGATTTCAAAGTTGGTCCCATAGTAAAAGTTGTTCAGTTTGATGGTCCCTATCTACCATATTCGGCATTAGGGCTACTTTTGTAACACGTTGTATAACAATGCAAACAGAATGACAAGTAAACTACGCACAACTTTAGTCATATCAAATATTTAGCTGCTGCAATACTGTCTAAGTGACTGAGAGCAATTTGCACTAGACACATTCGATATGTTGGATGCAAATGTCGTATGATATTGGGCTTATCTTATTGGATAAACTTAGCCTCTATTACTAACCGACAAACCACTGGTGGGTCGATTAGTATTTTTTTTTCTTAACCGACATCTGGTTAGTCGATTGATATTTATTTTTCTTAACTGACAACGGCTGGTCGGTTGATACTTTTTTTCTTAACTGACAACCTAGTTGGTATGTTGAAAAATTGACAGCCTGGATGGTCGGTGGTTGTTTTTTTCTAACTATTGATAATCGAAACTGCAGAACAGTTTCGATTGTGACAAAGAGACAGTACTAAACTTATAACTAGTGGTTTTGTGAGCTGTAAACCTCGCTTAAACAACATATCTCCGGCATTTTGAAACATTTCGAAAAACTTATTCGTAATTTTTTTTATTTTTTTATTTAATTATTGAACCTGCCTACAAAATTTTACAAGAATCGGTTGAGAAATGCGACCTGTAGAAGAAAACAGACGGACAGCCAGACAGCGGGACGGACATACTAAAGCATTTTTGCCCAAGCTGAAGCAGAAACGCTCCGCGCTCGCTCCGTCAGTTATACGACCACATTTTAAATGTAAAGCAATAGTTGTGATAACCAATTTATTTTGTGAATAATGCGTATATATTTTTTATATTTTACAATATTATACAGCACTATTACAAAGCCACTGGTGTGTGACTACGTCAGTGACAAAAACCTTAACGTTAAAATATGCCCTAAAAGACAATATCATATTAACGTTGTGTGACATCACTAGTTTCGTGTGTGTAAGTGTGTGTGTGTGTGTGTGTGTGTGTGTGCGTGCGTGCCTGTGCGTGCGTGCCTGTGTGTGCGTGCGTGTCTGTGTGTGTGTATGTGTGTATGTCTGTGTGTATGTGAGTGTATGTGTGTGTATGTGAGTGTATGTGTGAGTGTGTGTGTGTGTGTGTGTGTATGTGTGTGTGTGGGTGTGTGTGCGTATGTATGTGTGGGTGTGTGGGTGGGTGCGTGCGTGCGTGTTTGTGTGTGTGTGTGTGTGTGTAAAGTAAAACAAAAAGTAAAAAAATGCTTTACTCAAATAAACTGAGTAATTGAGCGCTTTTGAATCGTCTATATTTTTCTACCATCCGTTCCAGACTTTTGTACTACACAAAAGTCTGGAACGGATGGTAGATGAATGATATAGATACTACTTCAACAAAAACCAACCAACGGAGGTCGTCCAAATCACATACCCTAAAACAAAGTAAAATATTTGTTTCGCTTTAAGCATATTCTTAACAGTGAGGTACTTAATACCTAAATGAAGAATGTGAAAACTTTTAAAACCACATGAACCTTTTCCAAATACTTCAAACACACATCACAACCACACGAGGTCTCAAATCCCAATTAAAAAAGTTGTCCGAATTCTACGACAATCCCTTCCTAATCCTAAGATAATGACGTCACGTATTATTAGGATACGTGCCCTTGTACTAAGCAGTAAAATAAATTGCTTGGATTACACACTCGGAGCTCAGCTTGGAAGCTATAAAAACTTTAATGTCATTAGTGGTTCGACTTTTTTCCCTCCATAAAGGTAGACAACTTTCCTTATCATCTCATAAAAAGTTGTGGCAGACAGCGTGTGTATTGACCATCAGCCGTTTTTTTTACCGTTCCCACTGCTGGGGCTCAGGCCTTCTTTATGGGTGGATAAGGAGGATGGGGCCATAACCAACCACGCGAGCCCAATGCGGGTTGGTGGGTGTTAACGACTGCAAATGCAGCCTGGGTCAAAGTCAAAGTCAAAAATAACTTTATACAAAGAAACTTAGTAATTAAGCACTTTTGAATCGTCTATATGACAAGAAGAACGGGTGCGCAAGAAACTTATCAGCTTTAACAGATATAAGAACGAACCTGGGCTTAACGTGCCTTCTGAAGCACGGAGGTGCTCGAGATAATAAATTGTCGGTCAGCCATCCCATGACCCACCCATACGACAGTAGCTTAACCTCCGCAAACGCCGAGCCAGGTGCTAAACCACTGCACCTCAGCGTGTGTATTAGATACTTTTAAATAAATACATTTTCTTAGACTTTCAACCATGGACCTGTATTGAAAATGCTGAATTTCTTAATTATTTTTCTTTTATTTGTTAACTTAGATTATTTCTGGAAAATTATTATAAGAACCCTTTAGAATGTTGTTATTTTTTTACAGAAACAATAAATACGAAGCGAAATGTAATTGTGTCCTTTTTCTAATATTTCCAACTGCTTAAACTCACTCGTAATGCACATATTGCGACCTAAAATTTTATTATTACCTAAAGTAGGTGCAGTCAGTCTATTAAGTGCATCACAACTTTAATAGAAATTTAATTTAATAATTCAATCCATCTAAAACCCAGGTATGTCTGTTCTCTGCAGTAATTTGACCCAACTCCTCTACTTTCCGAGTTATATCCATGCCGATTACTGAACAACTAGAGCTTATTGGCATGTCATTGACTTCAACACTAAATTTTAGCTCTTTCATTGAGATTATAGCACAATTGGCATCTAAAAAGCTTAGCGTTCTGGCAAAGGTGAGAAAGAACTTCACGACGGAATAGCTTCTCAATCTATACCAAGTGCAAGTTCGGTCGTGTATGGAGTACTGCTCTCATTTTTGGGATGGCTCCACCAAATATCAGCTTCCAGACGCTTGAGTCTATTGAGCGGAGGGCCAAGAAGCTCATCGGCAACGACAATCTATTCTGTAATAAGCTCAAAAGCCTCGAGCATAGACGCGAGATTCCAAGCTTATCGGTTTTTTATCGGAAACATTTCGGTGAGTGTGCAGGGAAAATGCCTAATTCCGCCATCTTCCTTCTTCCATCGGACAACTAGACGTACGAATCTGCGCCACCGTTTTTTTGGTGGATATTCCAAAAACTCGTGCTAAGAGTTTTGCTTCAAGTACCGCTAGAGAGTGGGACTCCTTGCCTGAGTCTGTTTTTCCTGATAGGTACAATCTGGGGGCCTTCAAGTCACGAGTGAATAGGTTACTTGTAAGCAAGCGCGTTTGATCATGGTCAAGCGCTTGCCTATCTAACTTAAAAAACAATTAAGTGTACAGCGTATGCTTAATGTGACTAATAATAACTAATGATGATAGAACTATGTTTGCATCGACACTAGAAAAAAGAGGGGGAGGAGACACATTGAAAAAAAAACAACTATGTGTGTGTGTGTGTGTGTGTGAAGTATACACACCAACACACACTGACACACCCACAAACTCACACTCACACAATAGCAATAGTACAACATAGCTTTGGTCTTGTTAAAACCAAAGTAATGAAGATGAGTTTTGTTCCATATTTGCTTGTCCTTTTCAAATAAATGTGGAGCCAATTTCAGCTTTATGCTGATCACTCTGTCAACCAAAGACTCGGCTATTCAACTTCAGAGATTAAATTGTTTTATGCAAAGCCCTTAGCACTAATCTATGCTCTCTGTGGGCTTTGGACTTCTATAAGGGAAATTATTTTCTCTTGTTTGAAAATGGAGTAGGTTTTATAGTTAAATTAATGTTTAATTCAGAATTATTAAAGAAGTAAATTCTTTTTTTTTTAGCTGTAAAAAGTTTGGTGCACCGAATTACTAGGCTCCATTTCAAAATGAAACCATAAGATTGGTGCTAATGATGAAACCATAAGATAAATCTCATTGTGAATTTTAAGGAAATAAATTGGCCTGTACGGGTTTTGTGGGATTTTTTTTAGTTTATTACAGAAACATCAGAAGGGGCTACAAGGGATTAAATTATTACACCATTATAGGTACTTCATTGTGTTAAACCTTTTCAAATGGTTTTGCTATACATTGTTCAAAGTTACAATTCAACCTAACTCCTATTTACATTCCTGTGTCAAGAGATCGGATGCCACTGCGGGGTGTTTTGAATCCATTTCCGGTCATATCGGAAACGGAAATAGAATGGAATGTGCCCGGAAGTTGTGTGTAGTCGCAGACATATTGTGTTGCAAGTCTAAAAATGTTGCCATGAAATAATTATGATGTCTGTATTTCCGCTGGCAATTTTTTGTAAAACAACGTTAAACATTTTATATTATTCCCAAATCCTTTACAAATGTTTTATTGTCTTTTCATAGAATTAATTGGCCGGTTCCTCTTATCGACTGCTCACTTCGGCTAGGCAATTTTAAATTAAAAGGAAAGAGGAATTAATTATTTTATTCGGGCTATAATCTCTTGTTTATGTTTTCAGTTAAGAGTTTTAGACGCGGAAAGTTGGACGATAAATTTCAGCAATAAACAGCTGGTGATATTATTCATGACGTTTGTTAAGTTTGTTTTAACGGGCCCACCTTTTATAATTAGTTGATTAAGAATTCTTTTATTGCCGGCGCCGCAAAGTTTCAGCCAAATTGCTTTGCAGAATTTTTTTCACTGGGCTAATTTGTGTTGTTTCGTCTTTTTTGTAGTTTACTTTCTAGCGGATAACAATGTTTTTGTGTCGTTTTTGTCTAACATGACTGGTTTTCTTTAAACTTCTTGTATTTTGCAATCTGAAAATTTAAATGCAAACATAGTAGCGTCTGCTCACGACATAAAAGTGGAATATACGGTGTTTGATGCACGAGGGATAAATGTTGGCAAAGTAAACCTTCTGAACCCTTAAATCATTTAAAGAAGCAGAACTATCTTGGATTTTTGTATGGGAGAGAGTGATAACATTTTTTTGTATGGTTTTTTTTAAATCCTATCGTGTGGGGTATCGAATGAAAGGATTTCTTGAGCGGATCACATTATGTGTGTTTGAGGTTTCAAAGGGTCTGTTTTGAAACCGTCTTTTGTTTCTTATTTATTTATTTATTTATTTATTTATTGAGCACTGCCACATGGTACATATTATGACTTACACAACTTATAACTACATACAAAATGATTAACTTACAATACTTATTAACACTATACGAAATGATAAGAAGTCTAGCTTAGCAACTTATTTCGCCCATCGCTCATTTTAAAGCCATTTACCAAATATTTCGTATTAAGTACCAACTTCTTGAGTACCTGACAAAAATAAAATACTGGCAGTAAGTTCTTTCTACGAGTTCGTTACTTGATGGTTCCGTGAGCCGTGCGAGGCCGGAGAGATTTCCCGGAGGTAAGACACAGTAAGTCGTACCTTTCGCGGCAAGCATGCAAAGGGATCACACCAAATTTAGCCAGCCTAACGTTGTAATCATTAAGTGACCGACCATATTATTAAGTGACCGACTATAAAAGGCCATGACTATGAAGGCCATATTCTAACTTTGTTTAGAATATGGCCTTCATACATAAACAATTAAAGCTTAAGTTATACTGTTTCATAATCTGAGTAGTATTCTTTAACCTCCACTCAAAGACACTAAAGACTATAAATAGAATGATGAAGTGCATTCAATTGAGGAAATGGCGGTCATCCGTTCCGTTCATTTCATTAGTACTGCGCAGTAGACAAATCTTTGTTTTCTAATACAAAAAGGATTTTTGCTGAAAAATGTTGGGCAATTGCAGTTTTTGCCCGCACCCAATATTTAAACACCGTTATAGAAGAGTAATTAAAAAAGACAAGTCAACTGAAAAGATGGAAACAAGATCAAATATTAAAAGCAATATAATAACATGCAGTCGGAGGCATGTATAAAGTGATATTATGATTGATTTGATTTATCCTTAATTTATATGCCTCCGACTGCATGTTATTATGTTGCCTATAATATTTGATCTTGATTTCATGGTATGGTTTTCATATTCGATTGTTAACAAAACCTTATGTAAATCGTTCATGTTCTGAAAGTGAAGAGAGAACGAAGATTTGCAAAGGTTACTTTGGCTAGGGGGCCTGCTCACATTTCACAAGAATCGGTTGAAAATTGCGACCTGTACAAGAAACTGAAACTGAGACGCTTCGCTCGCACTTTGCGCTTGGTCGGTCAAGTAGAACACATATATTACACAACTAACCATAATACTAGTAAAACCATTAATATTTACTACAATTATGACCACCAACATTTCTTGAAAAATATAAGATATACATACATCATATATTATTCTATGAACCATGATAAAATACTCCTCGAAGTTCATTACTTAATAGTTTTACGAGGTGAGCAGACGAGACGATAAGATTTCCCTCAGGGCCATGCGTTCTAAGCCCTCTACATTGTATGGAGTAACACCTGAAAATTTGCATGTAAATAGCGTTTGCAATGTGCATGAAGTCACTTTACTTTTACTACCCAATGGTAGGCTGATGCGAAAACCATTTAGAAAATATGAAGCTGATGCGAGATCGATGGGCATTAGCTAGTCAAAATAGTAAAGAAACGTTTTTATACGGATTAGAATACCTTTTCTAAGATACAATTAGTTTTGTGTACAAAATTTAAAATACAACAACGCTAACAAATCTACTTTTATTTTTAGTCATGAATTTTTTGTTGAATTTTTGTCTAAAGAACTTTTCCTCAAAGATCCAGAGGATGGTTTGCATAATTTTTTGCATGCCTTTTTGTCTCCTTGCATCCCTCGATGTTTATAAATTTCAGTTTGGGGAAAAACGCATTTTTTGCGAAGCACGCACCCTTGCCGTGTCTCTGACATAGAATAATGGACCACCCGTTCGCCAAATGGAAATCCGGATTATGATAAATCACAAACTTTTGAAATTTGGCTTCCGTTCCACGGATTTATTTGCAAACTGTGGACATGGCGATATGTTTTATTAGTACGTCTGTCATACACATGCGGGACACCTGAGGGAGTGGGTTAATTTTTGTTCTTAACTTCGACAAAAACTTATTAACACCGATAGTGTAACTAACATAAAACAGCTCTCAGCTTAGCCATAGCTAGTTTAACTAAAGCTTACTCTATGATATAGTCAGCATCAGAAGCTACAGTTCTACTGTTGTGCTTTTTTAGAAAGCTACAAGCCCCATTATATAGAATATGTACAATAATTTGTCTAGCAGCAAAAAATATGCTTCTTCATCAACTTCGATTGTATGTGTTGATCTGCAGCTTACTATAGATGTTTTCACTTCACTACTACAATATATAATTAATGTAGTCAAAGCGTCTGCTTTGCTAGAATACATAAAGAAATAAACATTTTCTATTTTTAACATTTTTGAAAACCACGTAGGAAATAAATCTAAGAAGGGGTTAATATTTCGAATGAATTGAAAGACGTAACATAATATTCTTAAGCCAAAATCTATGTTTTGTTCTCATGAAAACTTGCTCCAGGTTTCTATAATTATAGTTAAGTAATACCTAATCTAAAACAGAATAGCATAATGACTGGAGATTGTCCAACAACGGGCGGAGTGTACATTTCAGACAGAACAACTTAACAACCGCCGGAGCTATTCCTCTTGTAGGGGATTCCATTCGTAATTATTGAAACACAGCTCTTGTTAACATGCAACGTATCAAATTCTAGATAGCTTGCAATCGCCTAAGGGCCTTCACCCACAGCGCCGGATACGTGCCGCCGAAATGATCTGAATGCATGCGTTGTCTGTAACCAATGGCTGCCCGTGTATTGCTTTCGCGCTGCTAGCGGTAGAACGCAACTTGTTCAAGTGATCGCACGCTGCTCTTGCGATCTCTTGTCTCCGGTGACAGTGATCACGTGATCGGCGTAGCAACAGGACGCTTTTACATTTTTTATAATTATGTTTTGTACAAAATAAGCTTATTTTGTACAAAATCACATCTTTTATCACTTATTTTATACAAAATAAAGTTTGTAAGTGGGGGCGTTATTTTGAGGTGCCCTTTTTGAAACTCTGACCAGCATTTAGGGTATAATTTTCAAGATCGAAGACTTTTTTAGATATACTATTATATAAGCGCAAGTGGATACTGTATAACCCTTTGAATTGGCCAATTTATGGTTATGTATGGTAGAATGGATCGGGGTCAGTGTAAAGATCCTTGCGATACGAACCAAACGATCCGTTCTCAAGATGCGTTCTACGATCGTATCGGCGGCACGGATTGGGCGCGCTGTGGGTAAAAGCCTTAATTCAGAATACATATCTCTTGCTTCAGTGATTCAATAGAGGCACATGAAGAAGACAAAAAGCGATCGAATCTGATTCCATTGGTAGTCGAGAAATGGGGAAACAAAAGAAGAACTGCATGCATGCCAATACTGCGTGGAAATAAAATTATATGTGTCATCACTGAGATGTGGTGCGGTGCGGTTGGTGCTGACGTATCAAAAGACCTTTATCATAAGCATCTCGTTCAGGATCATACGCAATGGGTTAACTTTAATTCGAGCCAAGAAATACTGAAAAGAGAGAAAATACCGCTGTACATATACATATAGTGACACTGTGATTTACCACTGACCTACCGCTCAATGACCTAAAGACATAGTACCTAGCAGTTATTAAAATCAAAACGCCAGTAGTTAATACAAGTTACTTAGCAAGAATGAGTCATCCAGCAAAATAAACAAAAACAAAAGCGTGTTTACATGCTGTAAAGGAATTTTGTTTATTAATCAAGAAACCGTATTTCTCTATTAACATTTAATTGCATGGCGTGTCTGCCTTCTATCTAACCTAACGAGAGCCCAATGTTGTAACGAAAACAAATGTCTTGGGAGGTGTTGCATTTTATAATATTTGGACACGCAATCGACTTCGATTTATTTGTGTAGTTCTTGTACAAATATTATTAATTGATTTTTTATCTTATACTTTTGTATCAGTATCAAGCGCAGTACCACCTATCTCAATTTATATTATAACTGTGTGTTTGGACCTCAAATTGACAATCAACTTAACTTGGTTTCAATATGACATAAAATAGTAGTAAAAGTCGGTCCACATATGTGTCGAAGTTATGCGCGAACTAATATTATGCTATACAAAAATATATACAATCGAATTGAGAACCTCCTCCTTTTAAAAAAATATGGTGGTTATAATAGTATAGTGAAATATCTGTGTATCTTTGTAGATCAGTAATGCCGTATATTGTCAGGCATAACAAAATGAAGAATTACCCATATTTAAGAAATGGCGAGCTATCACTAATACAGTTTTGTTATTTATTATTTATTCATAATCATAACCTAATAAAAAATCATCGCATCAATATAAAAACAGTGCCTTATGCATAACAATTTATGTTTCAAATTGAAGTTGTCATAATCGATAAAATGACTAATGGTTGTTTTATCAAAAGTGGGGCGGCCTTCAATAAATTATTGCTCTCTGTCCTTTAGGATTAGAATATGCGTTTAGATTGATTAGTATTCTAGGTTAGTAGATCACTTTCACTTTCGCAAGAACTTAAGAAAAGTTTGAAAGTAATATATTTTGCCATAAGTAGTGGAATTTAAATAAATAGGTAAAGACCAAAATAATTTAAAGTCAAATTAATAATTTTAGAAGTAGCTAAGTACATGAAAAGTTTCGAATCAGAATTACATAATATCAGCATTGTGGTCTTTGATTTATAAATAAATAAAACAGTGAACGTAGCATGAAAAAGTATAGAGTAGACAGGAGAGTCGCTCTGAATAAATCATAGTTTTCCGTAAACGCACACACAAACATTTCGTATAGGGAATCTCAGGCTAAATGTGCTAGTAGCAGTTAAGCAGTTTCTAGTGGAACAAATTAATGACGGTAGTGTTTTCGAATTCAGCCGGAGCGATATTTTGTCTAGAACACACAGACTGACTTTATATTTGGAGGTAGCATTTCGAAAGTGTAAGGAAATGCCCTGGTGCTGTTACGATCTGTAGCAAACCGTAGCACTGGCGACTACGACCGTAGCTAACTAACTATTACGATATGAACTTTTTTGCCCTGGTGCTGGTACGATCTGTAGCAAACTGTAGCACTGGCGACTACGACCGTAGCTACCTAACTATTACAATATGAATTATTGAGCATTTGAACACCCATATAAATTGAGCAAACAGGTTCTGCACTTATGCAACATAAATCTTTAACTGATATATTACAAAAAATATACAACATACTCAACTCTGGTACCATTTCATGTTTTAAATTTTTAATACACTAAAATACCCACAACTTTTTACATCGAAAGTATAAATTAGCAAAGTTCCAAGTATTTCGTTAAGGTTTGGATTAGGTACAAAACTCTTTGTTGGTTATATTTTTCTGTTGTGTAATTTTGGAGTTTTGTATGTCAACCCGGGCTCCAGAGTGGCTGAGGGACCGACGAAAGTGCCACTTGTAGGATAAGAGACACGAGAGCCATTTTGAAGCTACTGGGAGTTGCTTGTACCCACTGCTTTTACTTTTAGACGTAATCTCTTTAATCGTATCGATAGGGTAGGACGTTCATGATTTTTTAATAAATACAACGTCATAAAAATCGTACCTCCTCGAAAATAATTTCAGACATCATCTGCGATTTTTGTGATGCCGAGTGTATTTTTCGGACATCTCTCACGCAGAGATTTAATATGGAAAATAAGTACTATAAGAATACAATGTAATCAAAATGCCTCACTGTCACACAAACATTTATGTTCCAATCAAACTTTATCCTAAACAGCAGGTTCATCATCATACGTTTGTAAAATGATTTAAGTTTAAAGAAATAAGATTATGTATCTAACTTCATCGTCCATTGTAAAATAAAAGTCTTGTGTTTTTAACCGACTTCAAAAAAAGGAGGAGGTTCTTAGTTCGTCAAAATGTTTGTTTTGTGTTGAAAACTTAACATTATTATTTTTTAAGCAATTTTTTTAACATGGAATCGAGATTAAAGCTAGCGCTTCGCATGCAATTTTTCCCACTCTCTTTTTACTAACGAGCCAGAGGCAGGGTAATATTTATAAATCGGTATTCGCAAACGCTCATAAAATATGTTCTCGCGTAATTTTACGTAGACAGTTTAACCTAAAATGTTATATGTAGACCGATAATATTCTCTGTTGGTAATTAAACATTTTTGTTTCATCTTTTTAAATAAACTTACTTTGAATCAAACTTTTTTTGGATGCTAATGCATTGTTTTGCGTGGGATTTTTCTGATTTTTGCATTTCACGTTGAAAATTATTCTCTCTTAATACAATGTCCAATTTAATTTATTAAATCCTATGATCATCTTTCAGTTAATGAAATCATTTAAATGCAAAACAAACTACACTTTTGGCGCTCATTAATGAATTATTCTTCAATCATTTCAGAATTATTGATTTTTAAATGGCACAGGAATCCGTCGTCTTTTCTCTCTTCTGTCAAGTGACACTAACTATTTGTAAATAACTTGGTAGATAGGATATTGCTGTTTTCTAATAAATAATGAAACATTTAAACTTGCTGCACACTCGATAGCTTCTAGTCTGTTATCCAGAAGGCTTCATCTTAACTTAGAACATTGGTTAAATCTTGCATTTAGTTGGTTCCTGTGATATTGATGGAGATATGCGTATAACTCGGATGAGTCAATGCTGAGCTGGAGGCCTTTATTGGCCAATATTAGACGGTGTACAGACTTGGAGAATGTACCAACAACGCATTTATTTATATGGACAATAGGTACAATAAGAATACAATGTAATCAAACATGACTCCCGATCCCCAATAAATGCCTTTTAAATAATTTATTTTCTGTGGCCAAAAAATGTGTAAGACGTAATAAATCAGTTTTTGGGAGTCAAACAACATAATTATTTATCAAAATACGCATGGTATGAGTTGGAATGTATTTTTTTATATAAGATCGTTGTATTGCTGTAGTGTCACTATCGCTTACTGATTAACGTGTGTGCTGTAATCGCTATCTTCTTATGTGCATCCGTCACTAATTTTTTTTTTTAATTCAAGTTTCCCGCCCACGACTTCGTTGGATTAGAATTCCACATCCAGTGAGAAATTCAATAATTTCTCTCTTGTGGATACCTTCGTCATTATAACTATCAAGTTTCGGCCCAGCTTGTTGTCCAGTGGTTTAAATGGTATAAATTACCTCCACTAGATTGTGGGACCGCTGCAGAAGGCGGCGGGTGGTTTCTCACTGCATACATATGAAGGACATTTATTTAAATATGAAATAAATTATTAAATTTAGATTTTTCGCAGTCACAATGCTATTTTTATATTAAGATAAATAGTATTAGAAAAAATACTAGAAAAAATCGACTCACCCGTAGCACCTCAGACGGGTGAGTCGATTTTTTCTAGTATTTTTTCTAATACTATTTATCTTAATGAAATAAATTTTCTAAAGTAGCAAAAGATAAACGTTAACGTCCCTTATAAAGGAGCGCCGTAGTTACACAATTTCACACTTGCACATTAATATCTACATGACGTGTATAAACGCCTTTATACTTTATGGACAGGCGCAGGCAGTGGGCCTGGGCATATCTAATTGTGGAATCAGTCAAGGGCTCCTGAGGAGGCTAGCATTTCCGGTAGTAAGTGGCCCCATTGTTTTGTGATTGAATACCTTTGCTACAATATTTAGTGAAATGTTAACCCCTAAGAATAAATGAATGTTTACCTGTACCTACACATTTAGACATAATGCATTTATTTTTAACCAAAAAGAGGAGGTTCTCAATACGATCGTATTTTTTTTTCGCTGTTCGTGCTTAAATAATGATTTCAATGCAAGTCAAACATTAACCAACAATGGATATTACGATTTTATAGCACCTAGAACATCATAACTTCCATTAGAAATTTAGTATAGGACATATTCCGACATAGCATCTTCTCCATTAACATTACAAATCTTTCTTTGAGATTTTTTTTTATTAAGTGTCTGAACCCTTATAAAAAAAATGCAAAACGTATCTAATAAAAATTATTGAAAACATGAAAAACAAGATAATCATTTAATTGTTTCAATTGTACCGCTATTACCAGAAAGGTAGCTGTCAAACAATATATTACGTTCCCGCCTAAGTTTATTATTGCCAGAAATATAACACGCAAAATTCATGCTTCAAAAAGGCCGCGAACTTTTTCGACTACCTATTATTTGAATTCGGAAACTTGATCGCTTTATCCAGGTACTGATGCTTATCCCTATTGTACTAAAAATGTGTTTTAAGGATATTCTAAAAACAAAAATAATACCGGTACAACTTTTTGTATCCTGAAATTCGTGAGTGAGTAAAAAATCAAAATGCTAATCAAACAACAATAGGTGTGTTAAAAAGCCTTCGCCTTATTCGGAAACAAAACAAAGTACTTAAGGGAACAAAGAACTGTACAACGCTGGAAGAAATTTTCACAATGTACAAATCTCGCCATCATTCTTTGCATGCAGTATTTACCTGTAATTGTTACATTTACACTAAGAAAAGTTGTTTTATTTAAGTAATAATGTAAACAAGCGCTGGTAAATCAATTAAGTAAAACATAAATAAATAAATAAAAAATATCAAATTATTTGACAAAAATATTTTTAATTAATAATTAATAAACTGTTTATTATTTTGGAAAAATTAAAGTTTTTTATCTATATATATTTAGAGGCTTTTACCTAGCTAATAGGAAAGTTAAGGTTTACTTTTATAAAATTTTCAAGATTATAGGTTTATTATTGGTTGGAACATCAGTGAAAAACTACAAAATTGGGGGTCCCGTTACGATTTTTTTCTATCAAAAAAGCAAAAAATTTTTAGCTTAGTATCATGTTTGTGTCAATCACATAACTGAGTACTTTATTGTACTTTCTACATTATTTTTTAGGATTGATATATCAAGTAATACTGTGTAAAAACTTTCTTCCAAAATGTGTATTTGACGTTGTACGACCCCTTAATCTCAAAATACAAGGCACAATGTTAAAATATTTACTGCACTAAATTGCGGAGGTTTTTCTGTCGCACAAGTACGCGTCAAAAATACATCCCCAGAGGGCAATAAGTTTCCCTTACTGAAAAATAGCCACTTAAGTAATTGTATTTACGGTTTATCTATGTTTACTGGCCTTGATATATTTTATCTGAATATTTAAAAACTTTATTGTTATGCAAGTCCATTTGTACGTAATGTGTTTATTTGGGGCAAGCAAAATGTTAATTCATATGCACAATGCATATGACTATTATTATTATGTATTCTGACTATGATTTTAAATTCATTAGCGAGTGCTTGGACATAAATTACCGTATATAAGGTGCACTGTAATTAGTGTCAAATATTTTCAGGACTGAAAATATAAGTCATACTGAATAGGTCATATGTTTCATATGATTCATAAGTGTAGCCCTTTTTTTGTACGCCTGAAAATATTTGGCACTAATTACAGGGCACCTCATATTATTTTTTACGTTGATTACGAAGCATGTTGTGATTCTTTTAGGATTTCCTTCTTTTCCTTTTGAGGCACGATATTCTAAAAACAATTTTACTGCATTTCAAAAGTCGGCATTATAACATGCACTTTACTAGTCCATTTTATTTTTAAAAACTAACAGATAAATGTTTTCATCCAATGCGAAAACGAATTTACACTAAATTCCGACGTATGAATCCCAAAAACGTTCTCTATAAAAAGCATAGTGTCCCAAGAGAAACACTTAAAATGGAACATTTCAACTGCGCACATTACTGCATTTTGTTTTACACTCTTTATTTAGTGCCTGTGTTACACCTGAACATTATTTAGGATACAAACTTGTTACAAGCTTAAATGCAATTTGGTTGCAGATTTTTACGCTGAGAAATATCACGTAGTTTTATTTTCACAGCCTTTTCGGTGTACGTATGTCATTCTTTTAATTGCTTTATTCCACCTCTTTGCTAATAAATACTTTCCTTTAAATTTTGTAGGCAAAGCCGCGTACGTAAACGTAAATCATACAATTTGTAGCATAAAATAATAATTGTATACTGCACACAATAAAAATAAATGAATTTCATGTGAAAATGGTTATGAATATCTGGTCGAATGAATGTTGCCTGCGGCTTTATCTGGGTACAGCTATTCTTTGATTTTTTTTTAAGTAATAATTTATCAGCAAGTAATAATTTATCAAGTATTATTCATGTCATAATCGAATGATCGGCGAATCTATGTGTAATAAATTGCTTGGCTAACAGTTTATTAGGCTGTAGTTTTCTGTCACACATTATTTATTATATGTAGAGGCCGAACAAAACCTCGTTTCTGACCTTGCCTTTCTCCTTTTTTTTGCTTGGACAATTTCACACAGCGCCATCTAGCTCCAAACTAAGCAAAGCTTGTAATGTGTGTGCTAGAAAACTGATATACTTTTTAAATATATACTAATTATACATAGTAACACCCAGACCCGTCACAGAAATTAAAATTCATCATTTGAATTTCTGCCCGGCCGGGAATCGATCCCGGGATCTCTTGCGTGAACCATATTGACCACTGCACCACTCAAGTCGTTAACATCATTAATTTCTTATGTAAAAGTATTCAGCCTCAAGAACAATGTTATGTTTCTCCGCCTTGTTTCTGAACGTCCCATAAATAAACTTTACGTCCCGATAAAGCGCGAACAAAAGCTTATTCATATTTCTGCTTAACAGCCGTCGATACAGCAATAATTATGTATTTGTTTCCATTTCTGGGTGTTTATTCTCCATTTAACTAAGTCCGTACTTTCGGTCAACGTCTCGCTTGTTCTCGAAAAGCCCAATCAACTGAGGGGTTCCTCTGAAGAATGAATGTTTGGTAAAAACATAGACAGTACGCTTACGGCCTGGCCACGAGAAGGAGAGATCAGCGGCGCGCCGTACAGCGGTCAAATGGCATCAACTGGCAGTAAGAATTTGCTTGTTGCGCCGGTCGTCTCTTTTAAATAGCTATTTAACAAACGTGACAATTTGTCACCTGTCATGACAATTTTATATCCATTGCGTCAACCAATTGAAAATAGTACAAACTACTCATATCTACACCGCAATGTAAACCAAATTGTCATAACAATTGACAAATTGTCACGTTATTAAATAGGGCCCGGGGGGGTATTACAACCTCTTAAAACTTGCCAGGTTTATGAGTTGCTGTAGCTACATCTCTTTCCCGCTGTATAGCATAGAAAAGAGATTCAGAAAACTGGCAAGTTTTAAGAGGTACTAATACGGGGGCTGGCCGTCTTTTCGCGTTTAACATATTGCATTTGAGAAACCTCAACATTCTCTTTCGAAATCAAATCCTCGACATACATCCAGAGTAGACCCCTGTAAAGTTAAAGCTCATTATATCTAATTCATCGCTTTTTGAGTCAACGAAATACGCGTGATGATAAATTTTGCTCCCTCCGACTCGGTATGTAAATTCGTCTTGATGGTGACACCTGGTGGCTATAAATTATTTAGATATCGTCTGAGATTGTGTATTCACGACTTTATTAATATGAAGAAGAAAAACTGCCTTGTGCATTGTTCATTGGCTCTGAAGAAAAATACTCCTTTGTTTTGGGCAGTTATGTAATTACAGACTTACGCAATGAAAAATTGCAATCATTTTTTTTTCCTAATAACTAGAACTAGATAACATTTAATTGTCAGATGTCAAATTATTATCTTTTTGTGTTTGATTATTTTACTTAACTTTTCTTAATGAGATTTTTTTCGCATTTGAATTTCTTATACAAATAATATTACTAAGTGTAGTGTAAGTGCTTGAAAATGTCATGCTAGTTCGGCGATTTCCAGTACAAATAAATAAACTACTATGTAATCTAGAAACTAGTATCAATTAATTTAATGCCTCCTTAACCTCCGTTTGCGTTGTTTGTTAAAATTATTAGATTAGTGAAGCTACTAAAGAAACCACATTTTATAATTAATCAATAATTCATTAATTATTTATAATTAAACGTACTTAGGTTAAGTATAAATATCAAAAATTCATTTAATGTTTCTGGTTTCATGTTGAAAATGTGACTTAAATGTAAATTCTTGAAGTGTTTATGTATCCAATACACATATATTGCCCTAAAAACATATCTTCTGTGCTTAAATGCTGTGCAGAAAACAAGAATCAAATGTAAAATTTGTAATTCCTGTGTATCGAAACTCAATGTAGAATGTGAAAATTACATTTGATTGTAACATTATCAGAAATGTGCCCTTAACCTTATGCAATAATTTTGATGAAACAAAACTGAACTTTAAACTTTTTATAAAATAATGAGTAGTAAACAAATAGTTGATTTATAATTGTAACAACGTATCAAAGTTATAATTAAAATAACAACGATTTGATGTACTTGAAAACAAAACTGAAGTTGAAATTCCACGAGTTTTCTTTGTCGTGTCCGATCCAAAGGCGGCCATTGTTTTGAGACAATTCAAAGTGTTCAATTAAGTAAGTGCTTTATAGAGTTCTCCTTTTGTATCAGGAACAGTCTAGAGAATGAATTTAGCAAATAATGACAGAGAAGCCTGCGGCTAGAGCTTCGGAACAGATCGTTGGAACATTTTTATCCAGTTTTCAACTACACTTTTTATTGTCCAACCTAAGTCTTACATTTTCCTGAATAGGTTCTAAATTAGAGTATCTTGCAAAAACACTTTGAACGACATTATTGGATTTGTATTTTTACTGATTGAAATATCGATGATTTTCTTTTGAACCTAAATAATTAATTTAAATTTATTGATTAATTTTACATAGTGGAAATAATATTTTTGTGCTATGTAATCTGCTTTATTGCAGCATTTAAATTAAGTTTATAATAGTGTTAGCTCTATTAAGTGTCAAACATTGACGAAAGTTCCAAAATTCATTTCTTTATGTTATCAGCAGAAATTTACTAAAAGCGTTATTACTAATAACGTCGTTTGCAATGTAGCTTCTTATTAATATTGTTTTTATTTTTAGTTATAACTTATTAATACAAATTTAAGGTTAGTTATAGGATTACGGTTCCAAAAATTTTCTAATCAATTTAGCAAAACTAAACACTAAGTGACATGTGTAACGGATCAAGCTACTATTGGATTAACAGCTTTATCTATCATGCGGTTTAGGAATGCCGATCGACAATAAAGAGATAAGACGCAAACAATCTTATTAGTATCGGATAAGACATTGTTGGCCTAAGATTACAAATAAAAGTAGGAACTGGCCCAGTTTTTTTGATACACAACATTAACAAAAGTGATCCTATATGGGTTCTTTTTCTTTTAAGTACCATCGCGGTCTCACGTGCCTTAACATTTTGCAGAAACTGCGCGTACCTTTCGTGCGCACACGCATCGCAACAGCGCGAATTAAACCTAACCTTAGGAGTGGTTAGGCGCACGTGTCCTCGATAGTACGAGACACCTTAAAAACGATTTATAGTAAAAGAAAATAATTTGCAATGTTAATTTCTAAGTAAGTTTCTTGTAGTTAGCTTCCTTCTTAGTAGTTTTGTTTCCATCTTTTAATGTAGAGTAATAGACAGATTTTATTTCATTCTAAAATAGTAATAATTGTGTAAAGATAGGTAGAGACAGAACACTATGCTTTTCGATTACTGCCGGTATATATTGCTGTATTTACGTTCACATAGATGTAGAGCTTTACATTGATAAAAACTACATCGTAAATAAAGTGATTTCTCACAAAAGAGCAGCGTTCGAAAAAGGTATCAAACACCAATATCCTATTAGGTCCAAATAAAATGCAGTTGGACGAACAAAGAACAGACAAAGCGACACATGTAACAGATAAAGGCACTATTAAGATAGTACGAGAGACGTCTTGGGTTTATTGCTTCTGTATTTACCCCGAGCAATACCGGCCCAACCGTTCGTACGGTTCCGATTGTTATTACCTAGTAACGTGGTTGGGCTTGTGTATAGAATGATTGATATACCGTTCCGAGGAAATGTTACGTCGCTTTGTATTGGGGGTCTACTCTAGAAAAGTTTGGATGGTAAACACCTCATTTCTATTACGAAGATATATTTGATAACCATTTTGTACTTAAGCTGTGTAAAATACATACGACTAAATTCATCTTATCGCAATTTAGCGTTTGGACTAAGCACATTGTAATTAGATAGTCGTAAAGCTAAAAATAAGAACGAGATTATATTTTTGAAACAAACGAGTATGTATTAGACCTGAGAGCAAAAACAATCGAATTTTAGAAGTCCACCAGAGCGATTATTAAGGAAATACTACTACCCCATTAATTTAACATTGTACAACACGAACAAAGAAGTATCATATTACGTTTCACTGACAGAGCGATAAATTCTAAATTATCGGCAAATATCAAGAAAAGTTTATTTCTGTTCAACCCTACAATTGCCACGGACATTTTTCTCTTCATTTATTCATAAGCAAAAGCGGACTGGAGTTTCGCGAAATATACGTGACTTGCTATGCCTAAATAATACATGAGAAATGCTAGGAAACTACCAAACGAATGGTAGTTGCATTATAACGTATTACCCTTGGTTTGTATGATCAGCTCTGGTATGAAAACTGTGAGCCACTTGATCTTAAGCTGAATCGTAAAGAATTTATGTCTGACCGAGTCGTAAATGTGAAAATGACCAAAATATTCTACTCTCCCTCAAAATAGATATTCAAAGACGAATGTGGGGGAAATTGTATTGTTAGTACTCATAAACTTTACATGTAGGTAATAATTTCGGTGGAAGGTTAACGATGAAATTCAAGTGGAATAATAAAACCATAGGTATATTTCTTATATCGACATTAAAATAATTACACACTTGTAAAATTATGAATGCAAAATGGTCATAATAATATAATAAACGGGCGATTCGAGTTTCTACCGGCTATTACGCGGCACTATTCCTCTGCTATTCTAAGGCTATTGATCCCATTCAAAACAATTTATCCAGGATAAAAGTAATGTTTAATAAGAGCAATTTTTCATCAATAGATGACGTTATAACGGCAATGTACGATTATTCAACCTTCATAGTTTACAATTAATATTCGAAAATTAAGATCCGAAACGGCAGTAACAGATATCAACACTAATAACACCGTATATGTATAGGTATATTAGGCCCCTTACTAATAAAGATTGTATAGCAGATGTATAGTTACACAGTATTTTGTCTCTTTCTTTTCAATGTCAAACTTAAATAGTTGACAGAGAGTAACCATAGTATAACTATACATCTGCTATTCAATCTTTATTAGTGAGGGGGATGGTGTTTAGTAATAATAGCCTTATAAAGCTGAATATAGTAGACAGGGTGCCACATACAACCCCCAAAAATTATTATCTTCCCTGAAAACCATCACTTTTTTGTATCATAAGCTGCATAGTGGCAACCTTAGGCCAAAATTGTGTTTTGCTTTTATTATGTAATGGGATTATTAACGAATACATAGTCTACTTTAGTCTAGGGTTGTTATTTCGCATTTTTCCAAACAAATAAAAAAACCAAAATTCTCAGCCATTTTAAGGGTCAGGGTTTATCATAATTTTCCGGGTTTGAATTTACCATATTCGAATTTATAAGACTTACTAAACAGCTTGTATTTATAAAATGAATTTGAAATTTTCTATTCAAATAAACTTAGATAAGTGCTTTTGAATTGTCTATACTTTTTTAGCTGGCAAGAAGAATGGGCGCATGAAACTCATCAGCTTTGTCAGAAATCAGAAGTAACGATATTTACAAAGAAATAACTAATTATACTGCGCTAATAATGTCATTTGATTGTTTCCATAGAGAAGTGTCTTTTAATGCCTTTTCTATCTTATCGGGGAATCTATCGCACAAGGTTTCAGTCGCGTGACGATTTTGGACACCAGTTTGGTTTTATGGTATTCCAGATAAATATATTCGAAGGGTAGATAAGCTGGCTTGGAAAGTGCCACTAACGTCTTGTTTGTAAGACCAAGACAAAAAGAGATTTTTGATCAATAGTCATTGAAGATTAGAAAAAACAATTTTGTAGCACCTACTTTATTATTGAATACATAATTCATTAAATGTTTCTCTAGCCACCAATGGAAGCTAAGCAAATACCCAGAAGTGATTATTTTTGATACATTGACTTGCAAATTTTGTGAAGTCTAACATCATACTTATTTAACTCAGAAAGAGTTCCAAAGTAAAATGGAATATTTAAAAAAAATACAAATTTGATTAACAGTAAGTGAAATTTAATTTTGTTGATTAGTTAAATGTTATAATTAAAAATGATTCTTATTTTTTTACATAATAAACGGAATATTATTTTCGTTAAATGGAATGCTAAAGCATAAATTTCAGCCTTGTTATCGTTTGCAAGTGGGAGTGAATATTTGACGACTCCATTACCCCTGTTGGTTAAACTGATTGGAATTCAAAACGTAATATTTAGCTTTCAGTTGTGTTCGAAATAACAGTTTTGTGACTTGTATAAATAAATACTAATAATTCTATTTTAGCTATTAGACCATTAAAATATGTTTTATCTTTAACATTTGTCAAAAAAGTAAAAGAAACAAAACACAAATATTAAGCAATAACACAAACATAATAAAAGAGTGACGCTACTATAAACGCCAGGATCGAGACAATGTAGAAAAGTTAGATTTATAATTATATCGACTCGGTCAGGGATTGAATTATCTCTGAGATGGTGACACCATGAGAAAAGGTGTTTAAATGAACTTATTCAAGGTTCAATAAATTGTAACTTTTAAATAACAAAATTAATTTGAAACTTATTAAAATACATCTTGGCTGTCACTTTAAAAAGGTAACACATTAAAAATAATTTCTCACTCAAGTTAATTTTAATAAAGGGAAAAGTTCAATAACATTTAATCTCAAACACCCAACTTTGATAAAACACATTTACGGGTTAAATGACTTTTAATGTTAACGAAGTTAGGTGCGTTAATGAGAAGACTGAAACAAGGTGAAGCTTTTAGAGGGAACGCCATTTCTACATCTTAATCTTGAGTGATGGTTCTCACGCTAAGCCCGGAGTAATCTCGAAGAATACCTGCGTATCGTCGGGTAGAAAATTAGCGAAAATCCATTGCGAGTGTATGAAATATTAAGTCTATTAATTATAAAAGCTCACAAAAGAGTAGCGGAGTAAGCTCACTCGTCTGAGGTTGCTCAGAGATCTTAATGATCGTGTGATCTCAGTTACTCGGTGAATTAGCGAAGTTGACGAAATTATACATCACACACCAGTGTAATGGTGCTAAGTCATTACACGCATCCTTACTTGTAGAATACGTTATAATTATAAAACGACGACCTCCGTGGTCGAGTGGCTTTGTACGCCGGTTTTCAAGGTGTCGCCATCTCTGAGGTCCTGGGTTCGATCCCCGGTTGGGTCATTTTAGAAAACGAACTTTTCTATATTGGCTCAGGTCTGGGTGTTTGTGATACTACCGTTGTTTCTGATTTTCATAACACAAGTGCTTTAGCTACTTACTTTGGAATCGGAGCAATGTATGTGATGTTGTCAAATATTTATTTATTTATTATTTATAAAACACGCAAGTGGGTTGACTTAGGGCCTATGGATCGACGTTTTTGAAACAAGTTTTTTTATTTCCTTATTCTGAAGGCACTTCGTCACACCAACTACGCTTGCATAATCAGTTAAAATTATTTTACTGTAGTAACTCGGTAGCTCAACGGTAAGAGCATTGGACCGGACATCCAAAAGTCTCGGGTTAGATTCCCGTCCGAAAATATTATCTGGTGCGAGTCGTATTTTTTCTAGTATATTATTTAGTATTGTATACAATTTTGTTTGTTTTTATAAAAACAGCATTGTGAATGCAAAAATCTCAAATTCAAAAACTAAATAAGTATTTTATTCTATATACAAGAAAATACCCCTAATGCCGAATATGGTATATAGGGACCATCAAACTGATCAACTTTTACTATGGGACCATCTCTGAAATCGCGAAAAAAAAATCAGCTGTTTCATACAAAAATTAAAATCGAAAATATCAAAATGTATGTTTCGTAACACCTTGTATACGGACAGTAGTCCGCGAAAGTAGCTAAACACCTTGTGCCATGTCGCAATAATATTCGTTTGTTTAAAATAAAATATTTAATGTTTAAATTTGAGATTTTAGCATTCACAATGCTGTTTTTATACAAGTAAATAATATACTAGAAAAATACGACTTGCACCAGATCTATATAAATATATTCTGAAATCTTAAACAGTAGAAGCTAATTTAGCACAAGTTTGGTTACACAGTTGATAAAATAAACAAGCAATGCAGCACTAGATCTTGAGTTCTCGTTGTCTAAATAACCACAAAATTAGAAGCGAAAACATTTACATGGGCATTTACAAGAACAATATTTAAAGAGTTTCATGCGTTTAGATAGGAGCAAAATTAATTACTTTAGCGACTGTTCTAAAATAGAAAAATGTATGCAAAAAAAATTTCAAATTCGTACCAAAGCCATCAATAATGTAAAAGCATAAAGCACAGCCTATTTATTTACTTCTAACTTATTAGAAAAGTATGAAACTTAATGCCACCAAAAATAAAAAATAAACGACAACCAGCTATATTATTATTCGTAACCGATAAGGTTGTGATCATTAAGAAAAATCTGGTGCAACCCATGTGACGTCATTACGCAGTAGTCATGATACAGTACAGAGCACGATTTTTCAGTTTTTTTCATTCAGTAATTACAAGCTGTTGACTTTCCTTTGATATTAAACTCTACGCTGCAGTGTTTTAAATTAAAATTCGATGAGTAACTTTTATATGTTTGCGTAGGTAGAGGTGACAGACAATTTCTATCTTATATAATGAAAACGTTACCAGTAGTTCCTATGCCAAAAATGAGAAAAAATAAAATGGTTTATCAGTACTCAACGTATTTTAAGTTTTATTGTAACCAAATCGCTCTTTAATTCCCATTTTTGTTCAAAAAGTTTTATTTTTATTTGATTCGAATTTGTGTCGATTAAAATACCTTGGGCATGGTCATGGATGAACTTTAACAATAAATTACTGTTGCTTTATTATTTTCACGAGTTTCTTAAGGATTGAAACAATAGAATACTACATTTATTTAGAATTCTAAAGTAAATAATAAATTGGAAAAAACTATCATTTACTAGAATTTCAATAAGAGAGGAAACTAAAAACATTCCATACGTATATCGCATACTTATCGCGAGTTAAAAATTGCGATTAATTTCTCTAATTAGATAAATAAGCGTTCGATATTTAAAAAGCTTGTAATAAAAAAATAAGCTAAGAAAAAAGAAAAGAAAATCGAGCGAAACAAAAGAAAATCATCGCAAAGATGTCCGTAATAAAATAAATAAGGTAACCGATCAGCTAATGAAGAGGCACGGCGGTCTTTTATGTGGATAATCAACAACGGAGGTGTCAGAAGGCAAATCGCGTGTTACCTGCGCGTGACCACTGGCCATTGATCACCCTCTTAAAAGATACGGGGAGGGGACATTTTTTCACACGATCCACCCTGTTATAAAAAAGAAGGCTCTGCTCTATGCTACTTTCATACAAAGTCGCTTGGCAAAAGAATAGTTATATATATATATATATTCGATTTTGCTGCAAAAGTCGATTTTGCTACGATTTTTTAATCGCCAGATGCGCCCTTTTCGTGCTGGAGAGGCGAAAAAAATACTATCATTACCGCGTCTTACATAAGATATTCTACGAATTGAGTATCTTCTAAATAAATATTTTTCATTACAAAAACAAATTTCTTAATATATTGTCAATTTACATCAAAGCATCAGGATCATGTTTATTGCGTAAGAACTGAAATAGCATATTGGCTTACGAAAACTCATTAGGTGACACAAATAAAACACCAAACAGAATGTTCAAAAAATCATAAGAAAAACACATCTAGACTTTTATAAAAGAATTTCGTTAATGTTACTCATTTCTTATTCAGTAGAGAAAGTCGGCCTTATTCTATGAAAATAGTATAACACGTCCTTAATTGAGTTCTGAATGAATGGATGAAACAAAGGAGCTGAACGGATTTTTTTTCTGACTCTAAACGGTTTTGCTGTGCCTTTTTTATTCCCTGCCTAGACGCTCCCAATTTAAGTTGAGATTACAGTACAAATCTTTATATTACCCTTGAGTTTTAATTATTTTTATTTTTTGTACTATGAGCACAAAAACAAAGTAGACAGAAGCCTCTCAGAATATATTGCGATTTTTCGTGCATGCACACATATACACAATGTGTTAGTGATTATATGCTCAGTGTTATGTACAAGCATTTTCAGTTCAAACCTGGCTATAGTCTACTGACTAGTTCCTACTAGTAAAACAGTCTACTTCTTACTATCTAGTCCTAGCGCAACAAAACGAATGACGCAATATTTTCGAGTGGTCAGAGCTGGCTTCTGTTATGGACCAAGGCTTTTGTCTAGATTACGTAGACAATTTTTTATGCTACAAGTGCTTATTTCTTAGCAAGCATGATTGTAAGCGAATCACTAAGGTAGGTTGGTTAAGAAAAGCACTTAAGTGCCATTTCTTGTCTGTATCTAACAATGTGAGTGAGTGATATTAGTTATGTTCTTCTAACACTATAAACGTTTTTATGTTCTTGTTTTTTAATTACTCATGTTTATTTTAATACAAAATGGAATAGCGTTTTAAGAAATTTATGTTACAAAGTAGCGTATCTGCGCATAACGTATCGTGGCGTTATTTATTTATTCATGCGTAATGCTCTCAAAGAGTTTGTGTAGTATCGAATATCTGGAATTATACCAGATTCCAAAACCAATAGTCTAGTATATCACATCAATATACCTGTACTATTATTTCCAATACTCGTACAAGTACCTAAGGCACAGAATAGATATAAGTACTACGTACAGAAAGGACCATAGACTTATTTATGAAAGGACATTCCCCGCCCCGCCCTAGAAAAAATTCCCACTCCCCTCCCCGCGAGTTCATGTGCCGATTCGTCTGCTAGTTTAGTCGTGTTTGTCAACTGTCAACTTTATTTACCTACCAAAAAGTTCGAATTATGAATAGAACGCCGCTCATACAGTACAAACTGCACGGTAGCCCTAGACTTACACACACAGTTGCGCGTGTACAAAAACGTCATTTGACGACATCTGTTTAAAAGGGGGTGGTTGTATGGAGTATCCGGGGTGTGCCTAAGGCTAAGGAATATTTTAAGGCGTGCAAATACTTTTTTTTAATCTATGTAAATAAAAAAAATCGCCGAATTGTAACTGCACCAAATTAGACAATTCTTTTATTATTAATCAGGACAAGGTTTGTATAAGTTGGTTGACTGTACCTCACTACATTTTTGTTATCTTACCACATAATATGTAAATTAATAACATGTTACTATTAACAAATATTTTAACTAGCTGTAAGTCTGCAACCAACATTTCATTATGTTTAATTTTGGGCACTCGTTGTCTACACCATTAACTCTTTTATTTAAATTATTTATGTAATGACTGTATGTGCCAAAATAAATAAATTAAAAAAATAATAAAAATTAAAGAAAATTAAAAAAAATGTACGGAAAGACGGTTTTTTTATTATTTTCCATCATTTTAAACCGCAATATAACTAATAGATGGCGCCACCCGTGTGAAGCCGAAGTGTGCAGCTAGTTTTACATATTACAAACATATAACAGAAAGTGACATCACGTAAATATCATCTAATCAGTCAGTAGTCACTATCAGTAATCATCTATCTTATTTTTACGTGCTAAAAGGCAAGAAGAAATATTTAATTAATTTTTACTCCTTTCTACCGCTTCTGTATATTTACATTTTCAAAATGTATCACAGGTGTGAAGAGTACTGAATAACACAGTTGTTTGATGCGACACATGTGGGAAATTACGTTCTCTGTGAGACCGGTTTCATATCATCTAGCGATATAGCGGAAACTAGCGACGCAATATGAGTAGAATGATTTTGATGTTACGAGTGAATTAAGCACTGAATCACTTGTTTGTAGTAATGCAACATTAATCCATTAATCAAAATCCTAGCATATATTATAAATACGAATGTGTGTTTGTTTGTTTGTTACGCTTCCACGTTTTAACTAGTCAGATCATCATGAAATTTTGGATACACGTTGTCAGGGGTACAGAAAAAGATATAGGGTAAGTACCTTTAATCCTGGAAAGTACCTATTCTTCCCGAGGGAAAGAAAAATAACTGTCATCGCAGATGAAGTCGCGGTTTTATCATAAACATAGCGGAAGAGATTGTGAGATTTTTTTGTTGAAGATAAATGTACCAAAATTGTAAGAGCAGGTTTTAAAATAAACATTTGTTGGAACGAATAATACCTAATTGTTGTTTTGTTCTAGTATCATAATAGTGGCATGAGATGTGGTTATTTTTTAGTAGTCTTACTTACGAAAATTCGAATATTTTCCACTTTTTTAGATACACAAACTTAATTAAAAATGACAAAATTAATTATTCACAGACAAACTTACGTTTGCATTTTGACTAATAATATTAGTGTCTGTGTACTTTAATATTCAAATTAAAATTGCGAATCACCATTTTTGCTAAATTGTCGTTCTTAATCAAGTTTCGAACTAAAACGAACGGAAAAAAAACAAAAGAGGCTCTCAAACGTTTCTAGCGAACGAAACAGTGACGAGGGTGCCGGCACTAAAACTTATCTAGTAGCGATATTGCGTGACAAAACACGACTGGTCCAATAATCAGATTATTTGACCATTCGTGTTGCCCTATCTATATGCTCAGCACTGAACTCAGTATCAGTTTTACGTTCCGTTGGTCCGTGTCAATTTGAATAAAAAACGCATAAAAGGAGGCCATAGCGATGTGGAAGTGACGTTTTTTTTTATTGTGCGTTTTTTTTGTTTTTTTTTGAAGAGAATTTAGTATTTTTTTTATTTAACGAAGTTTCATTGGATATTTCTAAAGAAAGATAAAAACTGTAATAGTTATACTTTCTCTAGTTAAACTGCGAGTCTTTACTTTATATGATTTATTAGGTAGGTAGGTATTATGCATATTTTGGTTTTAATGATGATGAAATTTAATTTTATTAACAATCCATAAGCGTCATCGCCCGCGAGCGACTTTTGTAGCTGCGATTATTGCGGCGTTAGTCACGGTGATAATAGCGGCGATAATCGCAGCGTTTTTTGTCGCTGGCTAAGTACCTAAACCCTTTGTCACTATTGTCAGTGTCATATTACGGATGATTAGTCGCTGAGCTACTGTTTGTAGCTTGTGGGCGTTTACGTATTGAACTCTGTTATACGTATATGTATTACGTATTTTTTTTTGTAATAGCCTAGACTGAACCTTAAATTTTGAATTAAGCTTGACACCTGTAAATTGATTCAATAGAAATGAGCTAATCAAATAATGTTATTTATTTATGAATCTATGTTAATTGTAACATGTACGAATGTAATGTCTGGAAACGATATACATATTTGTAAATGTCGTTCCTTCTAATAAAGCTGATAAGTTTTTTGCGCCCATTTTTCTTGTCAGCTAAAAGACGTCACAATGGGTGGTAGGATAAAAGAATTGACGATTTAAAAATGTGTATTAAATACTATATATTAAATTAAATACTTATTATGTGAGCTTATTTGAATAAAGAATTTTTCAATTTCAATTTCTGTATACCTATGTTCTATTCTCGGCGACAAAAAATCGCTCAGCGATTAATCGCTCGTGGGCGAGAAGTCTTATAATGTGAAATAGTTAAGTGACACGTTAGCGTGTCTTCTCTATATTTAACTTAATGTACCTAATAAAGAAACCTGAAAGAATAATTTAGTCGGTTTCAATGTTTGTACGCTCCAATGCAATGTTTCTAACGTAACTCTTGAATGTTTTATGCTAAAACAGCGAGTTAAAAAATTCTGAGAAAAAAATCTTTGTTTTTATAAGAAAAATTATCGCTTCAAAAATTACGTTTCTCTAAATTACTTTAGGAATTTAACAAGCTAGCCGTCCTATTTAAGAGTGTTATTTATTTTTCTCAGAAATGGATTTCTGCTGTCGCAAATATTCCGCTTGATGGGCGCAAAATTCCGTGACATCTCAGGACGACGACATTTTCATTAAACTGTTGTCTCCAATCCAGTTGACGGGAAATCATAAGCTATTGTTGCGTTACGCAGCGCCTTTTGTCTTAAGAGCGCTTAGTCTGCACACTAGCGCCGCCATTGGGAAAAAATCATAGTATGTCACTTACCATCAAGTCAAATAGGTATTAACTTTAATTAATTTATCGATTTCACCATGTTTTAAGAGCGCGTAGTCTGCACACTAGCGACATAGTGAAAAAAAAAGAACAAGAAAAAACATAGTGCTTAAATAAAGACAAAATTGTGTATTATCTCTTTGTGGTGCACTCCGAAGAAGCTTTGTGGTACTTTTTGTCGCTTAAGCAACATTTTCTAGCCTTTCGTTTCGTTTAATGTGACTACTTTTAGCAATAGCAATAAAATAAAAAATAAAAAATTGTTTAAACGATAAAAAGTACCACAAAGCTTTCTCAGAGTGCACTACAGAGAGGTAATTCACAATTTCGTTTTTATTTAAGCACTATGATTTTTTTCCAATGGCGGCGCTAGTGTGCAGACTACGCGCTTTTAAATTCGAATTACATGGTGGAATCTACTATGTTAAAGGAAATTGGTACGTCGGTGAATTAATTAAAGTTCATATTGACATCTGACGTGATGGTAAGTGACATATTTGCAATAGGAGTAAATTAACTGGCCTTCAAAACGTAGTACAAAACTTTCATAATTGTAATAACTTTTAAAATACACAAGTGATAATTTCAAAATAAAAAGGACTAAAAAAATTATAACTTCATAATCTATAACCTTCTTAAAAAAACTTTTTTATTTCAAAACTCCTTCTGTTGTTTAAGAAAAATTGTAATTTTAAGGGCCTGTTTCATAATCGAAAAGTAAGCTCTGATTAGCTTACTTGACAGAAAATTTGACAGTTGTGAAATGAAAAATATGTCAAATCATCTGTCAAGTAAGCTACTCAGAACTTACTTTTTGATTGTGAAACAGGCCTTAAGTGTAGTACTAAGTTTAAACTACTCTGGGTAGTTACTTATCAATGGGTTATCTATGTAAGATCTTCTTTGAAAGCATTTCCCAGAACCAAAAGTAAAATAAGAGGCCGTCAAAAAGTTGTTGAAATACACAATGCTCATTATTCCAAGTAATCTTTAAGTTTCAACAAAACTTCCACGTACTTTACATAGCCATATACATTATAGTGAAATACTTTGAAAACAGTGTCAGTTGCTCACATTAACATTTGTTTGAAATCTCCACACATTAGCAGGTTATAAGCCCAGCCCATAGTGACTCATTCAACGCGGGTGTTAATAGGACCATTTAAAAGAGACTAATATTTCGCAACGCACCCCGAAATCACACGAATTCCCAGGCTTTAGGGGATGAAATAACGACGACGACCGACGACGTAAGTATTTATTTCGATGTAGCTAACATCCGTCCTTTTATGGTAATGATTTTGTACGTGACGATACAATCGAAATTGAGCCGATTCTATTTTGTTTTCAGTAAACAAGGTAAATAAAAAGAATAAAACGGTTTTCTGTGAATTCAAAATACCAATTCTACTTTGTTTTTGTGGTGTTAAGACGATTACTTTTTGCTGTTGTTGTTTTGGCCCGATTTTCGGCATTGATTCGGATTATTCCCAACCGACGGGGGGGACCGTGGGGACCGTTGGATCCCCACAGGCATGGGGTCGGATTTAAAAAAAAATCTAGCCCCCAATCGACCCTCTGCTAATAACATGGGGATAGTTGATTTAACGGTCCCCACGTGGGGACAGAGGCGTGGGGTCGGTTGGGGGCAATCCTCTAAAATGAAGAACCTAATTTTAACTTTTTAAAGGTAAATAATTTATAAACTCAATATAAATCTGCGTGCAATATATTTTATTAAAAAATCATAAAAACGTAAGAACTTATAATGTCATTCTAAGATAATAGAATAACACGATAACCATACAAAATCAGAACAATCATTTGATGGAATTCCTTTTCATTTTCAGACAGAAACGCTAGAATCAACATAAAAAGATACAATTTTCCGGGTATATCTTCATCAATGATACGGACATAATATTATTATGACATAACTTGAATTTACGGACGGACAAAAGACCCGCGGACAAGTGGACGCGACGTATCTGAAGATACATGGTTCTAAACGATTTGTTCAAAATAGAGTTGCTCTTTGTGCTTAAGGGATTTGCTCGATGACCAAAAGTAATACTTTCATGCAGCTTTCGGAGATAAGGTTGGAGATTACTGTTTTATTATTAAGTTATTATATAAAAATAAAAATCTATATTTTCGGTAGGGATTTTCTTACCTGCAGTTTTTTGACATTCTAAAATCAGATAAGTAGGAATAACAAAGGTGATCTAGCAAGGACAATAAAAGCAAAAGAGATATATTATAGTTGTTCTATCTCACGAAGGCGGTTCGGCTATGAATGTTGTTAGGCGTGCACATGTACATTGCTTTAATGTGCGTCTGCATGCTCTCGTATTACGCACACTAACGTGCAGTATGCACGCCCAACGACATTTATAGCCTAACCGCCTTCGTGAGATAGAACAACTTTACCTTCTTACCTACCTAAATATTTTTTTATTTAACAACAGTAGGCGAAATATAAGTTAACGCTTACTATACCTACTCGATAGCTACTGTTGTTAACATTTGTATGAAAACTTGTCTATGCCAAAATGCATACAAAATTGCTTACTACATGCGCCATCGAGTATGGTAAACGTAACTGTGCAAACTCATAATACAGGCACAGCTTAACTTATTATGTACTCGTAAAATTTTATTTTTCTAAACTATCAAAACTTAGATATCGTTTAAATATAATGTAAAACGTTAGTTGTTCTTGAACGCATAATGCCCTGCAAATCGATGCAAATGCATATTATTATGAACTCCCTAGTTTCTATTCTTAAAATTGTAAAGGTCATTTTATATTCTTGGTTGAGTTGAGTAGCCTGTACACCGGTGTAATGGTTGTGCTATTTCTTGATTCGACATCAGCCATTTTTAATGTCCCCACTGCTGGGCACAGGCTTTCCTTATGGATAAGGAGGATGGGCCATAACCCACCACACAATGCGGATTGGTGGGTGTTAACGACGATCATGCAGCCGGGATCAATGGCTTAACGTGCTTTCCGAAGAACGGAGAAACTCTAGTGAATAAATTTTTGGTCACCCATCCCATGACCGACCCTCGCGAAAGTTGCTTAACCTCCGCAATTTCAAGGCCAGGCGCTAAACCACTGCACCACCGAGCTCCACATTTCTTGATTATTCTTCAATAACTATACATATTAACGGTAAATAAAAAACAATTCACTTGTAACAAATATTTTTATATTTCAACAAAATCATGCCAAATTTATACTAATTACAATACACATTAACAACAAAAGCGAACGACAAGTGTATCTAGTATTGTATTTACATGATTTTGATACAGTCCATAGATAATTAAAAAAAAACTTCATTTATAATCAAGAATCTAAAATAATTACAAAATTTTATTTTATTTATTACATCGTCATACAATCTGAAAAAGTTTTATTTTTGTAAGTGAAACATACGTTCTTCAACGGTGATCTGTAATTGAATTTGAGGGTCCAGACCAGACTTGCACATTAGTCCTATTTAATTAGTCACGTAAAAATATCATGTTACATTTTAATGAAATAAATAAGGAAACCTCAAAAATTTCTATGTCTTTATTTTTTACATTTCTGTTTTTGTTCATATGTGTACATATTCATCTATGAAAATAAACTACTGAATGCCGCCGGTTCAAGATCCCAATTTGGCCGATGCGGTGAAAAATCTATTTTCATCGGACATTTCAGGTCAAATGTTTTATTTATGACTTGAAATTTACCCTGTTATATCAATTAATTTTGCATCAAATTATCATGTTTTCTTTAACCCCTTCAGACCCCGTGTCCATCTCCATGGACATCACTTATGATATCCATTGAGATGGACGACTTTCGGTCATATAATAAAAAATAAAATAATACAAGTATTATTTTATTATAAGACCCAGTGTTGTTTTGAAAGTAATGTAAACATTTCGCGGTGCTCTTTAGATATTGAGAATTGTTTATGCTTCATTAAATTAAAAAATAATAATATGATGATGTACTCGTAGGTACATAAAAATATTAAGTCTAACATTGACTACAGCCATGGATGAAAAAAGTTGTATTTATTTACAAAATTAAAGCAACAGATCAATATTCATGTTAATGGACACAATAATATCTAAAAAGTATAAATCCAAATAATTATTTTTTAACAGTAGGTAATATTTTTGACACAATCTTGTATCCCAGGTCTGAAGGGGTTAAATTAATTTAAAAAGTTTGTTTAAACGTTGAAGTCGTAAAAATGTGAAATAATGCTATAAATAGCTGGAAAATAAAACCTTAAAGCATCAAATAGTGTCGGTATTATGGTTCCTACACCTACCAGCCTGCTTAGCATCCTTCCTAGCATAACCACCGAAACACGATATTATATCGCGTGATAATAGCGTTTTATCGACACTCAACCTATCAAAATATATTGTCTTTTGACAGTTAAACGAGTTAAACGTGATAAATTGCTATATCATATCGCGTTTCAATGATCATGCTAAGGGAACATGACGACCGAAATAAATAATAATAAATAATAAATAATAAATAATTGACAACATCACATACATTGCACCGATCCCAAATTAAGTAGCTAAAGCACTTGTGTTGTGGAAATCAGAGACAACGGTGGTATCACAAACACCCAGACCTGAGCCAATATAGAAAAGTTCGTTTTCTAAATTGACCCAACCGGGGATCGAATCCGGGACCTCAGAGATGGCGACACCTTGAAAACCGGTGTGCAAAGCCACTCGACCAAGGAGGTCGTCAAAGGCGATTCTATAATCGCCTTTGACGACCTCCTTGGTCGAGTGGCTCACTATTTTTACTTGGTCGAGTGGCTCACGATGTTTAACTGTCAAAAGACAATAGATTTTGACAGTTTTGTGTCGATAAAATGCTATATCACGCGATATATATCGTGTTTCGTCCGTCATGGCTGCTAGGAGGGCAGCAGACATAGCAGCCGGGTATGCGCTCGGCAAAAAGTACCATAAATGGGCCGCCGCCGGCATAGTGTGTAGGAGCCATAAATTAATTATAGGTACTCTTTTTTTTAAAATTTTTAATGTCATAAATTTGTTAAATTGAAAATTTGATATTAACTATTAATTTACAAAATAAAATAAATATTCTCCTATTTTATACCACTTATGTACATCAGAAATATTTTCTAGGAAGGCGTTTCTAAACATTATATACAGATCACAAAAGTGACATTTTGATTTGATTCTCAAATTAAAAATGTCGCTGAAGTTTTCTAGCTAAAATATACAATCTATACATTTTTTGTAACAGCTGTTGCCCAGAAAATTTTTAGAAACATAAATTATAATTAACTAATTCATATTTAATCCTAGCATTATCTATAATGTTACAGATATGTATCGAAGACTTAATTCTTAAAAAAAACCTATTTAATACCTAACTAGCTAACATTATTACATTTTTAAACCAATTTGAAACTGTTACAAAACAATATTAATAAACATGTTATTTCATTATTCTGATTCTGTTCTATAGGTTTTTTTTAAATAATCATTGCACATCAGCTCGAAATAACGACTAGGTACGTTTTATTATAAACTCATTTTTTTTGTTCGCAACGGACCGGACGTTTTGTCGGCCGTTGACTGTGAGTGGGCTCACTGTCATCTGCAGTGTGAACGTGAACGACACGCTGTAAGTAATGTAGCTACTGTCAGCATACGGCTACGTACTATCGAAAACACATCCGCTTTAAGGCAACGCATCGATAAACTATTTTCGTATCGACTGTCTCGCTCAAACTCTCGTAAATTACACTTGACTATCTTACTCATGGCAAGCAGTTTTGCGACGCCAATCCGGTTTTTTTCGTTTAAATAAAAATCTATGATATATTTTAAAAAACACAACTGGCATATTAAAGTGTGTGTTTAGACTAATCTACTAAGAAAATTTAAATGCTTAAATCGGTCAGGTTTGTCTGTAAAATGTAAATCAATGTTTTAGGGGTTTCTTTGATATTTTTTATCTGTTATAAAAGTTAACGAATCGTGTTTCTGCAACTGACAAAATGAAGTCAATGAAATAAATAATCAGGGTATTAAATATCACTCTCATATGGTTTGTAATTGATGAGAAAAATCGAGATCCCTGCTACCAAAATGTCCGATGCGTCCTCTTAAGTTAAATCGCTTGCACGCCGCACCGTCACAAGATACGTTTAGTTCGAGAAGGGCCCAATTTTTTCTGCAAAGTGATAAAGCAAGTGAGTTGCCGATCGTACCCACTGTAGCCCAGTCTACATCCGCGGTGCGTAGTGGTACTAGTGGTGTAATACAACCAGTCGTGAGGGTAGTATTAGCGACAGTAGTCAACGGCAAAACAAAGCGTAATAGCGAATTGTCGGTTCAATGTGAATGAAAAGTTGTAATATGCGTAACGCCCAATCACAGTCAATACAAAATCAGTGTGAACATCGCATAAGAATCGAGATTCATCGGTTTCTGCCTTTGGTAAACCAAGTATCAGTTTTTGCAACACAGAGTTATCATAGTTAATATGAGGCATTACAATAAATTCGCGTTTAAAATGCAACTTAACATAGTACCTATGGTATGTTTAATTAAAGAGGTTCTAAACATAATTTAGATGCAAATAACAATACATATTGACAAGTTCTAATTAACACAATAACAGTATTATATTTTTATCTCATAACGAAATAAGTTTGTATTTTATAGTACATCGAGTTACGGTCTGGCCATGCGAAGGGGTTAACCTTAGCAGGTCAAGCGAAATCATATTGCAAGGAGTGTAATGCCAATTAAGGCCAGTATATTCGAAAAACTCTGTCTCTGACTTTTTCTATATGGGTGAAGAGTAATAAAAATAACCTCACTTTTTAATTTTTTCAATGTTATTGTTGTTATTTTTAGCTTAAAGCCACTTTTTGAAAAAGTTACCGTTTAATATTCCTCCTTATGTCATTACCTATTTTTCTATATTTATTCCAAAAAATATAAAAATAATGAAAATTTTCTTTGTCTTTGCATATTTTTATAGTCGAGTGAAGATACGAATATCGTGTTTTTACCAGTAAAATAATCAAGATAGTTTATGAAACTACAACATAAATATTTTTATCTGCTCAAAATAAAGTACATTTGATTGTTTACCTTTGAATCAAAAATAGATTAATTGCTATAATTTCGAATATACTGGCCTTAACTGCTGTGTGGCGAGGGTTCAGTCCGCGCAACGCGCGTGATATTCGTGTGTTCAGGTCTTAATGGTGATTCTCGACTCCAGCGCTACATAAAAAAACGCTAGACAACTTAAAATATTAAATTTATTATTTACCTATATAACAGTCCACTTTCCATCTAAAATGCCTGCTTCTAAATCGCGTCGTGTTGATAAAATGTAGCTGATGGTTTATCACGTTTGTAACATTATTAGGGAATTGAGGAATAAGGCAAGAGAAAGTGTTAACAGTATTACGTTTAGCGTGGGTGCTTCGCTTGAACTCCTCACTGAAACAAACAAGTTAAGTTAACAACCAAGTAACGTGTGCTATAAGGGTAAGGGTGTTTAGGGCGATTCGACCTTTTGGTTGAAGCCAATCGAGCGTATCTGTAGGCACCTTTACCACAATGATCCACAACAAGAGGTTCTAATGGTCGATAATATAAAGAACTATTTTATTAACCGACTTCAAAAAAAGGAGGAGGTTCTATGTTCGTCTGATTATTTGTATTTTTTTTTATGTATGTCCACCGATTACTCGAAAACGGCTGAACTAATTGACATGATTCAAACGCCACTTTATCAGGTTTGCTCCCAAGTTGGTCCCATTTTTTGAAAATTTTAAATCGGTTCAGTAGTTTTTGAGTAATCCTGAAAATACTGTAATTTGTTAGGTAACTTTTGCACGAGTTTTAACGGATCTCCCGACATAATTATTAAAAATTTCAAAAAGTACAAAGTTAGCAGCTTAATACCATACCGAGAGTAATCTTATGAATAAATAATTCTTATTATGTTTTGAAATAAAATGATTAAAATCAGTACCTATAAAGTTTCAGGAACTTCGTATTACTCAAAACGATGAATACTATGATATATATTATAAAACACACTTCTCATACCCTTTACCAAAATGTCGCAATATTTTTCTCGTAACTTTATTCCTATTTTTACTTTTTGGTATAAGTAAAAATACGCACATCAGGATTCAAAAGAAAAATAAAAAACGATTCAGCAATGACAACAATCGTTAGTCCTATAAATGTGCATAATATTTTATAGATAAATTTAATTTTGCTTGAGATTTTAATTTTGAAGCAATATAACATTTTTTTTACTAAACTTAAACTCGTAGTTATTTACATTGTCCCTAGATTAATAACTGAACTACCTACCGGTTTAATTAAAAGCATTTCACCCGACAATATAAAGAATAAATTTAAATAATACTTTTCGGAAAGTGGAATGTAATATTCTATTTTTTTCATATTTTATGTTGAAAGTTGAAACGATGTTATTATTGAATCATTGTTACACAGTGCTAAAAAATGTAAGAAATAATTATAATAATGATAATCTCGTTGTAGAATCCTAACATATTATACAAACCTTAGTGGTGTCCTTTGTGTTAGCTATAGTGAACAAGCCTCATTGTAAAAACATTTATGTGATAAATAAATAATAAAAAAAGCTGAAGCTTTTAGTGCCATGTTGCGCCAAATGTTGCGTACATATTATATTTAGAAACGCAGCTTACGGCACACGCGTTACTTATAGTTATTTTTATCCACAACGAGATAGTAGATACCTTCACCTCACCTGATGTTAAGTGACGATAAGGTCGAAAGTGTAAGCGAAATTATTATTGTGAAATAGTACAAAATGTATCCGCCATATTTTCAGTCTAGGTCGTAATTCCAGCTTAGTTTGTCTTAACAAAACCAAGGATAGAGGAAAAAAGACAATGATCACAATGCGTTATTTGAGGGATGAGCGACTTTTTGTAGCTGCGATAATCGCGGCTTTCTGTCGCTTGCTAAGTAAACCCTTTGTCACTCTTGTCAGTGTCATTTCGCGGGCGATTAGTCGCTGAGCTACTTTTAGTAGCCCGTGGGCGTTTACGAATTGAACTCTGTAGGTTCTATTCCCGGAGACAAAAAATCGCTCAGCGATTAATCCTTCGTGGGCGGGAAGCCTTAATGTGTCACGTTTAAAAAATAATATTGTAGAGTGTGTGCGCAAATAAATAACGTTACTTAATATGTATGGATTATTTCACTTTTTTTTATTTGAATTTTATTTATATCACAACAACATTAAATTTATTTTGAAGTCAGTCGCTTCAAACCTAATATCTTTAATCGCAACAAACACAAAGTTCCAACAGGAATCTCATTAGGACAAAATCAAAGAAAAACACTTGAGAACTTGTTAGAACCGTTGTTGAACTTAAAATTAAACCTTTTGGCTAACGCTGTACCTTTTCTGTAATTTGTTCGAAACAGTACCTATCAAAGAGTTATGTCTTGTTTTATATTGGCCATGACAGCCTTGTGTGCCAGCACATTTAATAATCAGATGGAGCCCAAATGGATTACTAAGAAACATCATAGTTATTACGTATTTCTTTGTACCAGAGGGCCTATTACACAAAGAATCGCGTTAATCGGACGATGTTACTTGATTTTGAACCTTCTACATGAGTTAATAACGTAACGGAGTGGGACGAATATCGTACGCTTATCGCGATGCTTTTTTGTAATAGGCCCTTAGATAATATTCCTTTCCAATTGTTCTTATGATGATGTTATGAGTTTGTCTTGTTTAGCTGCACATAGAACATTAAAGCACAACATTATTTTTAAAGAGATCCGTGATAGAGTGTTTTCAACATGTATTTATGTTACGGTAAATGCAATTAATGTGGCAATTATTAATAATAGCCAGTAAGTATTAATATCAATGTGATGGATTGATAGTAAATTTTACAAAAACTTCGTTTCTGGTGCTTCGCCGGTCGCTGCCGCGGCACGCTCGCTCTGCTCGCTCGGCTCGCGCGTTTTTGCTCGCAGTTCTAACCATTTTTTTTCTAACGTAATGAACACTTTGATTATTAGACTTACCGGCTATAATTGCCTCATTAATTACATTTACCATAACATATATAAACAGAATGAACAAACCATGTTAACTATGCAATAAATAATTGAGTCGAAAATAAAGCCTAAAGACAAAACTCCAAGACTGCGAATAAGTCATAAAGTTTTTAGTCGTAAGCATTTGACCCAAATCAACTGTTTTTCATTAGCCAACACAAGGCAACAACTTTAAATGAACTGCTGTTGTGTATTTAGTTACAGAGTTGTAAATTAAGGGTGGACCTAAAACTACCGGGTAGTTTTAAGGTACTACCGCAGTCGTAACTTCCAACTATTCGGAAACATCTTTCACACCGTTATTTGAAATGTTACATCACTTTCTCAATTGTCCAAAGCGAAAGAGACGGAAAATCATTTGCATACTGATTGGACTGAGCAAGTTTATTAAGTTAGTCGGATTTACTTACACTTGAGCACGCGTTGCACGTTCATTATCAGTATCCAAGGAGAGATAAGTACATAACTAACAGGCAGGTACTCTTTAGGTCTAAGATATCTCTGTCGACATCCGTTTGTAACCCAGTTATATGATAGCGAGCACGAAACTGAGCTATTAAATTATTCTGTGGCTAAGACTCCGACGGCTTCCAGAATATGCTAATAGCCGTATTCAGAGTTAAATGGCTTTATTTATTGCTGTGTTAGAGTGAATTGATAGGTCATAATGCCTTTGTATTTTACGACACATACGCTTATCAACTTTATTGCAGTGCCTATCGAAATGTTGTGATATCTCATTAAAGTGAAATGTCTAATCTCTTTCTAGTAGTACATAAAGACCCTTTTTAGGGTTCCGTACCAAAATGGTATGGTGTGACTCAGTCTGTCTGTATCTGTGTCTGGATATCTCGAGAACTACTAATGCTATCAACTTGAAACTGGAATAGTTTTAGATGACATTTTCCCAACTATTTTGCAAATAAGAGAGAAATAAAAATATTTTTATTTTATTTGCAACAGGGACTGAAAAGGGGTCTAAAACTTCGAAGTGAGGCTTCTGAGAGTAGAGCGCTGCTTGCACATTCTCAAACATTTTTTTTAGGTCGCATAGTTTTCGACTTTTGATGAGAAGTGTAAAAAAAGGAGGAGCATTCGGTGTAAGCATGGGAACACATTCGTATTCACCAAACGTTAGGCTTGCGAGAACATTCTGCGCTCAATAATATAATTTCAAACGCCTGCGCAACAACGCACGTAAAAATAATAGAACGACCATTATTATTACAATGCCTTATATTTTTCTTATGCTTAGAAATTATTCCTACTCCCTATAATTTCTTAAAGTTAATTGTGATTCGTGAACTATTACTGCGCTGACGGTTCAGTTGTTAACAAGCCGACGGGCTCAAACCACTGGCTTTCAAGTCAGTGAGATATGCTGCAGAATATAAAGGCGGTCCGATATGACTGACTAAGCACGATTCTCGGGGATCTCGTAGACCTATAATTTTGTCTACGACAATGTTGCTGAGTTGGTACTAGTTTAAAATAATTGATACTTTGCTTTAACTTTGTTTAAACGAAAATTACTAGTAAAAAAAACTCGTGCAAAAGTTACCTAAAAATTACAGTATTTTCAGGATTATTCTAAATCTACTGAACCGATTAAAATTTTCAAAAAATGGGACCAACTTGGGAACAAACCTGATAAGGTGACGTTTGAATCATGTCAATCGGTTCAGCCGTTTTTGAGTAATCGGTGGACATACATAAAAAAAACAAATAAACAGACGAACATAGAACCTCCTCCTTTTTTTGAAGTCGGTAAAAATACCGCCATGACCAGATTTTGAATAAAACCCGGTTGACAGATTTCAATAAATTGTTTAATTGAATATGCAAGTAAAAGAGAAGAAATTAAATAAAATGGAACCCAAATTTTTCAATACAAAATATAGTCAGTGTTGCCAAGTTATTCGTGATTTTGACATGTTTGCATAGAAAGTGGCGCCCTCATTTTTGTCAACTCTTTATAGTCAAGCTATAACTCGTAAGCTTCATTGCTGCAATAAAAGATTGGCTAAATCTAGCTTAACTACCTCAGATGACAATTATATTTTCTATCTTTATATTATGGTTACATAATTATTTCGGATATATTTTTTAACTGAGATATTATGTACCTACTTGTGAAAGTTTGAGGGTGACTTTGTGAAAGTACTCGGCATTAGCTATTTTTTTTCTAGTTTTATACAAATTTGAAAACTAAAAGTGTAGGTTCGCCGACATTCCAGTTTATTAATCAAATATGAAAGACAAACTGTACTGATAGATCGATATGTTCAAATTCGTATTTAAAAGACAAAAGACATGTTAGTCAATGAACATGGTATTCCATTTCGAGATTACTATATAAGAATATATTTGCGCTCTTACTTTTTATTATTGAAAACTCTCATTTCATTCGACATTTAAAAATAAATACGAACGTTTAAACTGATTCTAATTCCAAGAAGTTCAAGATTCGAGAGCCATTTAAACTTTGTGCTTGCTTTTAGAACCATTTGGAATCCAAACTGGAAGTCACGCAATTGAAAGTATTGGAATATAAATAATTGGGAAATCTACGAGTGTTATGTTACAGAAAGTGTTTAGTTGATTCATTGGTAATGTAATCAAGTTTTTAATCTTAATTAGAAAAACAAAAGACTGCTACTGTCATGTTATTTTTTACGTTTTTTCCTACCATCTCTACTGTTTTTAGAAGGCTGTGTTCTTAAAAACTGCGGTGTGTCAGCAAATCATAATTACCATCATCGGATAAGTTCCAATAATTCCGATAAAAACGCTCTTTGAAAATTCTGTTTTATTATATTTACACAGTTAAAAATTACTTGTCGCGTATTTTACCTAGTTCAATACAAAAAACAAAGGGAAACAAATTATGCAACATTTGTAAGGCCTTTTTCTTCCCTTTTTCGTTTCCTTTGTTGCTTTTTCACGTTCATTGCGACTAACCTGCCCTACATTTTAATGGGTAACCGAATTCAAAAAACAAATATCGCTAACATTTAAGCTCTTCAATCTTCTGAAAGTAACTAAAAAAAGCACCAGTATTTTTTTCTGGTTGCAAATGCAGAGGTTTGCTAAAATTTTTTAGCAAATTCAATTTCTTTTGGTCAATTTTGAGTACTATAGGATCCATGAAAAGAAACACAGTCTATATTTATGTTATCGCAGGTAAAAGAGGATAATATCAAACTTTTCAAAATTCGATAAGAGCATCAACGATTTACAAATGTTTTGTATTTTTGATTAACCTATTACGATCATCATTACCATTCATCTTTTTGTATTATTTGGTTGAGCTGTTTTTAATGGAATACAAAAGCTTAGTGGCTTTTGTAAAGAACAGCTTCGCTGCTTTCTACACAAACAGGTGTTATTCATGCAGTTCATCGCACTTTCATGATAACAAAATTATTTCATTGGACTGCCATAGGGAATTATATTTTCCGCCAGTAGTAGAAAATTAAGGTAAGATGTAAAGAAGTAAAAGAATCATACCTAGAAGCATAGCCTCCATGCTGTCAACCAAAGCTTAGCTAGCTTAGCTGCTGCTGCCAACCAAAGCTTCGCTGCATTCTCGCTAAGAGGGTGCTATTCGTGCAGCGAGTCGTACTTTTGTTACCATATTTTCAATCAGTGTATCAAGGTAATATAGGTAAAATAATCAATGCTGCTCTCTTACCTAGCGAAACTCATTGTTAACTTTTAAAACACTATTTAAAGAAGAATCTCACCTAAAAGCATAGCCTCCTTACTGTCAGCTAAGTGACTGCTGCCAACCACAGCTTCGCTGCCCTCTCGCCAAGCGGGCGCTACTCGTGCAGTGCATCGCACTTGCATCGTCCTGCCTACCGGGACCCTGAGGCCAAGAGCCACTGACAACAAGCCGTGGGCGTGCTGCATCGGAGGGTACTCTACTAAGAGTTCGGGGTCAGTCACCTGTGAAAAAACCTTTTGTTAAACAAGTAAGTTTCAATAAATAATTTTGAACTTAATTTTAATTTAAATATCATTAGAAAATTATTTTTCAGTGCGTTGATGATACTTAGTCACCTGAATGTAATAAATCATGGAATGGTACTCGTAATATTAGTCCTTCAATCAAAGAACTATGATAATTTTGAATTCTTCTTGTCAGCTAAAAAAGTCGTAGGAAAATATAGACAGTTCAAAAGCACTTAATATCTAAGTTTATTTTAATAAAGAATTTTTCATTTCATTTCTGTGCCTTGACAATTCACACTATGCTTCGATTAACGTCGAAATGATAAGCATAGCAACGAATATGTTACAATTCGGCTACTTTCAAGCACACGTAACGATATGTTATTCGTGGAAATCTATCAAAGCCAATTTGTGTGTTCGAACAAAGGTAGTCAATATCCGCTCAAGAACAAATATTTGTTCTGGCACACGACGACACATTCCAAGTGGAACCACCCTCGTAACGTTTCTTTGTTTTAACGTTGTTCTACTTATTCTGTTGTTAGTAGACACATTACTTTCGAAAATATCAATAAAACCATTGACAGAAGGAACTTCTTTTGATTGTGATTACAATATCCCATCATCATTACCGACGTTAATTCATTATTTTATCTTTATTTATTATTATCATTACTGTATTTACTCTGCTGATAGCAGCAGAGACCACACAGCAGAGCAGAGCGCTATATTCAGACTAAATAAATAAATACTTGGACAATTTCACACAGTACCATCTAGCCCCAAACTAAGCAAAGCTCGTAATATGGGTGCTGCCCGCCCGGGAATCGAACCCAGGACCTCTTATGTGGTAGAACGGCATGCTGACCACTGCACTACTCAAGTCGTCAACTGACTGTCTTTGTTTAAAATCTTGTCGCTCGATATTCAGAGTCACACTTTTGACTATAGTCAAGTGAAAGTTATTATAGACTTCCACATATCCACCAAACTGAATAACTTTTACTATGGGACCAACACTGAAATCGCGAAAAAATAATCAGCTGTTTCATACAACAAAATAATTACGAAAATATAAAATTCTATGGAACAGCAGATTTTTAAGTTCGCGATTTCAGAGTTGGTCCCATAGTAAAAGTTATTAAGTTTGATGGTCCCTATATACCATATTCGGCATTAGGGGTTATTTTGTAACACGTTGTATTTAATTAATAATTTCTCACCTTCTCCCCGTCAATGTCCCAGCTGAGTACAGCTGCAGGGTACGACCTTCCCGATGTACAGTTCAAGAACAACGAGTCACCTCGTCTGTTCTCCTGCTCGTTGCCGGTTATTCTAGGACCTTCTTTGGGAAGATCTGGTAAAAAAAAGATATTTTTAGCGTGCCTACTCTTACATGAGACAACTTAGGGTTAAAATTATTATGGCACCCGGCACCACATTACTTCATAGCTCTATCTCTTTTCATCACACAGAAACATCGTTCATTAGAGCGAGAATACTATTCGACTGCGTCCACACTCAATGCCGAACCATTAGTTAGTCGGTCTTAGCCGAACAAAGTTATAGATCAAACAAGTGAAGTGAAAGGTGACAAAAGAACATAAAAGCTATAAAAACTGTGTTGCCGCGAGGACCCTATAGCTTCACCTTTATCCATTACATAATCTATAGGTCAGTCAAAAATACAAACGAAAAGTTCTCCAAATCATATCATTCTCAAAAAATCATTCCAATATGAATAGAATTCATAAATTAATGTTACTGTCTTTGTACCTTTATGTTTCACTTATAAAGGTTTCATAGACAATCTTGTTCTTTTAGATACCCAAGACGTCAGTCCTAGAGACAACAAAAATCTAATTTTCTTCTGATACAAAACTATTTGGCTGACAAAATCACTAAAAGCCCCAATCTCGCTTCCTTATTAAGGACATTATCTGTGCGGACTCTATAGCACATTAGAATTCAGTCAAGAACAAAGATCTTCGGGTCCGCGATAGCAATACCTTGATAAGGGATAAAGGATCTTCAAATATATTGGATAGCAGGACGGTCGCCCTGTATTTTTGGGAGCAAATAGACAAAAATGGCGTTTCATTTTCAGGGGATTTAAACTGTTCATGAATTCTGTACTTTACGGGCGCATTGAGAGTATGAATTTTCTTGGGTTTCGTTTGGAGATATCAAATATGATTTTCTTTGTCTAAAAGTTATTCATTCGTGAAGGAGGCAGCAGAATATTTCATTTTTAACTGCTATAACTGCAGTTCCACTTCTAGAGAAGTGAAGTTAAGCGATTAAACCAGTCGTCTGAGAAGCAATTCCTGTTTTTACAATGCAACGTCTAGCTGGAATATTCATTTTGAGATTAAGGTCTTAAAAATTGTATATGTCTTAATTTAATGTATACGAGCTGTATCAGATTGGGGAGTCAAAGGATTTCAAACTCATAAGTCTCCCAATGTATTCAATACATTCAAATTTATACTTACATATGACTTCCATTCTTCCTTCGCCTGCTGCTGATGCGAAGCTTGGTGCTTCTGCGGAGACCTCGCATCTGTACAACCCTGAAGACTTCAGCATCACAGGATGGAGCACTACTCTCCGATCATCAGATTTTTGTAGCTGAACAAAAAACAACTTATATTATAAACATTGTTGATTGGCTCAAACTGAAGGCACAGAATTAATATAGTCATGGCTTAAACCGATTATCAGTGTCACCCACCCAGGTAATCTAGGTATACCTACTTGTACTTGGGTTGGTATTAGATACTGGTACGGCTTATTTTAGTTGAAGCCCAGTGGGTGGGATGAATGAGTGTTCTATGACACTCACATTCGCAAAGAGGCCCGAATGGAATTGCTGCCAGGCCTAAAGAGTGGGACCCGCAAGGACCTCCTATGAACAACCGACGGGCGTCGATAGGGTAAGTAAGTACTGGTGGCTATGCCTATGGCTAAGCCCTCTATTCGTACCTCAATCAAGCCTACTCTGAATTCGGGGAGGGAGATGGGAGTGTGGAGAGAGAGTGTGTCACTACAAAGTGAATAGACAAGTAAATGAAAAATATGTTTTTTCGTACCTGTTTTTTTGTAAAACTCATCCCATTATTTAATACTTAGTATTTAATACTCGAAATAAAAATAAAGTAATAGATTCTGAATAAACTCATATTTTATTTGTTCATTTTAACGTTAAAATGGACATCTGACAAGCGTATTGGCTGTCAAGTTATGTCAGAAATTAATATACATATCGTATGCCAGACTCGGTAGGTCGGTAATTTTTTAATGCAATTTCATAGAATTTCTTTCCTTACCTTCATTACTTTGAGGGTTAATGAATATTGTATAATACTTGATAAGTTATTTGAATGTAAATGTTAGGAATAGTGTTGCCAGTATAATGAATTACTTTTCTGCTGATCTAGATGGAAAAGGAAAGCGTACAGTGAATTAATGGTTTAGCAACCTACGCAAGTTGCAAAAGTTAGGGATTTGTTGTCTTACGTGTTAGGCGACAGGATGGCTACCTCTCATTACTTGGGGGAATAAATTTACGCTAAGTTGGGTATCACATCGAATCTTATAAGATATAGCCCATTGGCCAGGTGTGACTTAAGAAGCTAAGATATAAAAACTGGCTAAAATCGTGTTGGGCCACGCGCATTATAAGGTTCCGCAGTTACTTTATACAATGACAACATAAAGATCTGCTCAACCCCAGAGGGATATAAAAACATAAAAACTGGTCAAGTGCATGTCGGGTCATGCGCAGTATAGGTTTTACACAACTAACGACTATACATTAAAATACCTAACTATTCAATGAAATTTGTTCTACGAAAACTTTTCCAATATAGATTAATTTTGTGAGTTGATCGACTATTATTCGTTAGCTTGTAAAGCCTACCTAGCAGTGACATTTCCTTCTAACTTCATTAAACTTTACGTATAGGGGAGAAACACAAAATGACGACGGACGGATGGACGGACGGACGGACTGACGGACATGGCGAAACTATGAGGGTTCCTTGTTGAATTGACTACGGAACCCTAAAAAGCGTCATCATAAAAGTAAGTAAGTTCCGCCGTGCGGAAAAAGTCGTGCGGTTTTAGTCACCAGTGTAAATTCCACATTAGTAATTTGTCGCCTTCTACTCGTTATTAAGCTATTGGGTCAAATATTTATAGGTTTTTCATTTTGATATAATGATAACGAAATTCCAAACAACACCAAGTGAATCTCCAACAAAATAAAATATCAAATAACCAGAGACTTTATTTTAAACTAGTGAATTCCATCTAGGTAGATAAAAAATTCCGTTTCGAAAACTGATGCTGTTAATAAATTCAATCAGATCCACGAACATTTTCAGCATAATTTTGTGGAGCACAGTACACCCAATAATTCAGTAGTTTGGTTGGCAACGGTTTGGGTCCGTCGCGTGGAGAGCTCGTATGAATTGTCTGGCTCTCCGTTCATTTTCTATATCCAGGATCTTTTGTCATTATTTCTCGAACGACAACCCCTATTGTGCCCCGGAATAGATATCCCAAACGACAATCTTTTAAAGAATGGAATGCTAAGAAAAGCTTTCAAATTATTTGATAATATGCTGTAGCGGACTCGATCGCGTGTCTGCAGACTATCTTGTTGGCATATTTGCATTGCTTTCATGCCTTCAGTTTTTAAAGCTAGATACTTGAATCAATATGAATATTAAAAGGAGATTCATTTCCGTCTGAAAACTGCAGAACTGTTACGTCACGCTTTGCGCAATGGCGGTCTTTGTTTTTTTCTGCTTCAAGACTTACTAACGACTCGAATATTCTTAGCTCATTAATAATTTATAAACTAACTTGTAACAATCTAAGTTAGAGAATAAGAAAAAACTAGTTTCTCGAACTTCGATAATGTAACTTGAAAAGTAATTTATTCATGTAATTTATTATTAAAGATTTTAAAGTAATTTATTCTGTAACTCTTATTATTTTTTTAAATAGCTTATTATTATTATGCTTTTGAAGTTAAATTGAAGTTATTCAAGTTAAAAAGAAAAATAATTTTGTTTTTATTTAAATAAAAGAGTGATTATTTTAGATTTTTCGCATTTACAATGCTATTTATATATTAAGATAAATAATATTAGATCTTAGATCTTTATCGATTGTCAAAACATCTGGAAAGATGTTTCTTTCGAATGTGGGGGTATTTCATCACAGTGATGAAATTGCGCTGGCTTGCAGCGAAGAAGTAAACAGCACTAGAAAATTTCGCCGCTCCCACTAGCGACTCGGTAGTATAATTGGTCAGTGCATTGGGCCGGAATCCCAAGGGTGAGGGTTCGAGTCCCGTTTGAGGTGCTACGGGTGAGTCGATTTTTTCTAATATATTAATCTTAAAAGACTGATTAATTTTCTAAAAGCAAAAACTTATTCACTAGCCTTTTTTGTAAGCTGGCACTTTGGATAACCAAATAACAAAAATCATTATACTTACCGTTCTGGCATATTTATAACATGAAGTTATCATACACAGCATAGAGAGAACATAGTAATGTTCAGTAATCTCTTTCGCTGACCACATATCTGCGATAAATCACGAAACTACACCGAACACTCATAAATACAAGATACCTTATCCCAATGGAATAACGTTCAATATTACTCACATCAACTTTGATCCCCTCGATTTTGTACGCGTGTTTCGGAGGTTCGTACTTCGGCATGTACCGGTAGAACTCTTCGTTATCTCGATACCATTTCACTGAGTACAGGGTGTCCGATCCGAGTTCGTAGTCGCATTCCAACTGTGCTGGTTGCCCCCTCACCCTGTATGTCGGTACTGAAACTCTTACTATACTCAGCAGTAAAGATTCTGAAACAAGGAGATGACGGCTGTTAACTTTTAGCTATGGAATAGACTACAAAATGATTTACAAATTTTAAAGAGTCCGGCGAACAGTTAGCTTACCCATACAAACGAAATACCAAAATGATTAGCACTTGGAGCATAATTAACTCTTCTTGTGATATTATTTGGATTAAGACAGCATTTATCTAGGATTCCATCAAATAAAATATCCAAAATACTAACCCTATTAAAAATAAATGCCAATTACATTTTTTCATACAAAACTGTAAATCGCATTTTTTTTGTTTGGTATTTTGTATTTTTTATTTAATAGAACCCTAGACAGATACTGTCTTAATCCGAATAACATCACAAGAAGAGTTATTTATGCTCAAATTTCAAATAATTTTGATATTACGTTTGTATGGGAAGCTGGGATCGCCGGACTCTTAACCAATGAATATAGGTAAGAACTCTTATAATTATTGAGATATGTATATGTGATTGCCGAAGAAAATATTGCAAGAGGCGAGTGTGTAGATTTAGCTGACACTGTCTCAAACAGTTTGTTTTTTTGTTAAAAACTTGTTTAAGCATGATCAATTTGTATGAAAAAATGTAATTGGCAATTTTTGATTAAGTACGATGTGTTTTTAAGTTAATAAAATTGAATAATCACACTTTTTTATAATTTGTAAGTTTATCTACCTACTTCGATCGCACAATGAAGCAATAAGCTTAATGTTCACTTCAAACAGAAAGTGTTTGTGAACGATCGAACTTCCATTATCGAGAGTTTGGCGAAAATCGGTAAATATGTAAATGGATTAACTAAGGCTCTGAAGGCGGAGATTGGTCTTTTGGCAATTCATATAGGAATATTTGAAATTAATTTTTAGAAGGAGCATTTTTTTAACATCATACAATTGAGAAATTCCACTGCCAAGAAAAATAATTGCATGATAATGTTTTGTCAAGTATTACAATTTTAATGAAGACAATAGGAAAAATAACATAGTGTGTGTGAATACATGACTTAAACTTAATATAACTCAATCAAAAGTTAACACCTTTCATTTAGAAACAAGACACGAAATAAAAAACACATATATTTTTCTGAAGTTATTGTACTCAAAATTTCAAGCGTTTTATTTCCACAGACTAACAACATATTTTTAAAACTTTAGAATATACATTTTCCTATTATCCACCTTCCTAGAACAGGAAATTAGACAGAGACAAATGAGCGGATCCATAAAGAATCTAGAACAACGTATTCGGGGTGGCTTAAGCTTTAGTGAGAAACTAAGCTTTACATTGATATTTTATTTGCGGCGGAGCTAGGGTGTTAAACTTTGTTTAAAACTAGTAGCTCGGTGAGCTGTAGACAAAAGTCAAATTATATGTTGTTTAAAAATTAATCTAATAAATGTGACCATGAAGTTGACACTGCAAAATTTTAAAAAACCAGCTCGACAAAAAAATCTAAGTAAATTATAAAATTATCGAACCCGCTCACAAAATTTCACGAGATATGGTTGAAAATGCGACCTGTAGAGGAGAACAGACAGCCGGAAAGCAAACAGACATACGAAAGCATCTTTGCCTAAGCTGGGGTAGTACCAGCTAACGCATCGAATTTCGGAAAGTCTGCCGGGCTTCAAATTAAAACAGATAAATGGAGCCCCAATCGGGCCAAAATGGCGAACCCCAATTCATGATGTCACACGAACATCGATATCTTGTAAATAACTTCGGCGAATAGTACAATACGAAACTCCTTACTTCGATTTATTTGTTTTAAGTTGAAGCTCGGCAGACCCGCCGAAGTTCGAAAAGTTAGCCGGTAGGGCCCCTGAAGCAGAGACGCTTCGCGCTCGCTCGGTCAATAAAACGTTTACTTGAGTTGGATTAACTTAATATCTGATACAGTCAAAAAACTACCCTTCATTTAAAATAATCTAGTCACTTGTGAGAACTTACATACAGGTTATGATTATCCCAGTTGCATCCGGCCGTTAGCAAAAACGTACCTAATTATAAAGGACGACATTGTTATATTATAATAATCGATGTTTAAAATAAACGTATCATCTATTGCTGTAGTTAAGTGGAATATATTTGATTAACATTACTTATTCATAAAACAATATACTGAAGTGATAAATTTTTATGTAAACTTTTTATGTACTATTTATCTTATTCCTTTTTTGCAATAACACGTGAGCATAATAACGACTATGCTTACGTCTTATTGCAGAAAACTCAGCAGTCGCGCAGTCTAAAACATTACATGAAAGGCTTTTGAATAAAATCATGCAAGCTCTGTTCTTTGAAATTCAGTTGACACCTGCTCTAATGAGAAGCAAGACTTATTTCAAAAGAAAATGAGATTTGTAATATAATTTACGTGTTTTGACAATTTGTGTTTTGAATTATAAATTTGCAATAAATAAATTATATTTCAGATGTCAAATTAAGATTCTAGTATATTTAAGATTATCAGCTGTCTTGTAGATTTTATATTGAGACAACTGAAGTCGCCTATATGGTTTATTTTAAAATTTTTAGGCATTCAAAATAATACCCGTTTAGATTTTTTCATCATTGCAGAAATACAGGTTTGCTTAGTAATTTTGATTAGATAAGTTTCCCCATCAAGAAGTGCCTTCATTATCATTAACTGCGTAAAGATTTGGGCTCTGTCACTCCGCACGTAGGTATAAGATAAGCAGTAGTAGCGCGTTTTCACAGCGTTTTACGATTCCCGCGCTTACGGTATTTATAAATATGGTGAATTATGTAAATATAGTTTGAACTATCATTGTTATTTAGAACCAAATAGTTGATATGAATAGTAAATTACATTACATTTACAATTACATAACATTTTACAAAATACTCATTTTCTAAATGGTATTTTGGTTCGAGTTTTGTGAAGTTTGTATAATTAAAAAAAAAGAAATTAGAAAAAACTGTCTTAACGTACAGTATTTGGCTAAAAAATCTAAACGTAATTTACATAATAGGGTCAGTCAATACATTAAAGTAAAATAATTGTTTTACACTGTAAGTAGATAGGTACTTACATAATTTTATTATTTCTTGCCGCGTAGTAACCCTGCCGTTCGAGTACGTGGCGTCGAGAAGTTCAATAACATACGCTAACGCATAATGGTTAGGGTGCAATTTAGCTTGGCCGTGCAATGTTTAGTTGTATAAAATGTCGGCTTTCTTTAAGATCAAAGTAGTGCAACTTCTGTACGCTAATACTATTATTCTATGCTATTATTTTGAAGAGCTTTTTAAAACTAATAAATTTCAAAGTAATGAATATCGCGAATAGTTGCCTAATGGTAATCTCATAGTTTTTTCGTATGTATATGGCAATAGACAACAGGCTAAAAAATGCATAGGGCATTTGAACGTACGCAAATACTAACAGAGCGCGTGTATGTTTCATGAATATATGTAATTATGTTAATTATTACCAGCTCAATATGCTTCAGCGAAGTAAAAAAAATAGTTTCGAAACACTTTCTGCAGAATTATGTTCTGCAGAAAGTGTTTCGAAACTATCTATTTAATTTTCTGCTAAGAAAATTCGTCCTAGTTTATGCTACTTATTTCTTTATGGATATAAATAAACACCCAAAAGTTCTCGCACTACTTAAAAAACATTTCCAACTACTATTGTTGCTGTAAGAGAGTTAGATTATGCCGGGTACTTTAGGGTAAAAACTCCAATAACGTAAAAAAGACAATGTTTTTTCTGAACAATGGTTGTATAACTCCGGTTCCTTGAAAGTTTACCTATGCATAAACAACTTCGCTGTTTTTTATTCAGTATTACATACCTTGTGTAACATTAACATAATATAATGATAATATTTTAGATGTTTGGAAGGGCGTGTTTATATAGGTTGTTGTTATAGAATAACACTTTGTATACCTACAATAATTCGAAGGAGTAACTTGTTTGAAACATGAATAGTTTGTTTTGTCTAAATGGTTGGCACCTTAGTAAATTAAAAAAAAAATCCGCTTGCATCAAAAGACCAGTCAACTGAAAAGATGGAAATAAGATCAAATATTAATAATTCTGTTCTACTATTTGAAGTGAATGATAGAACTATACACATAACTATATTTTTTTGTCTAGTTTATTTCTATACTAGTAGAACAAAACGCATTTATGTATCCATTTATTCATACCAGTAGAAATAAACTTATATTTTTCTCCGTTTAGTCCTACTAGTAGAACTGTACGGACTACTTTATGCAGTCGAAGGTATGACATGTATTAAGTGACATTATGAATGATTTGACTTATAATTAAATTCTATGCCTTCGACTGCATTTTACTATGTTGCTTTCAATATTTGATCTTGTTTCCATCTTTTCAGTTGACTTGTCTTTTGATGCAGGCGGGCTTTTTAGTTTTTTTATTTATTTATTTTATTTGTCTTTCTAGTTCTTATTTATTACGGTCATGATATGCCTTTCTGAAAATCTTATGATAAGCCCTTTAATTTGATACCCATATTACAGTATTCAAAAAAATATTTTTTTACTTCAAATAATAGCACCGCACAGTCGCCATGTTGTTTTTTAACGTCACTTGCCTAAGAACACTCATATTAATGATAGAAATCTGTTCAGCCGTTTGAAAGATATGAGGTAATAAAGAATATTACATATAAAAATACAAGATACGCGCGAAAAACATAACCCTATTCTTGCAGTCGGGTAAAAAAAACATTAGAACACGACCAACACTATTCTGATTTGAGCAAAATTTTTTACAAATCACCAATGATGTTTCTGAGCACATAACACTTTGTCGCAGCAACTATTTCTTGTTCAGAAAGATAATAATTATGAATGCAATAGTGACGAAACATGGTACTTAGTACTAATATTATCAGTGGACTAAATGATTAAATAAATAAATAAATATTTGACAACATCACATACATTGCTTCGATTCCAAAGTAAGTAGCTAAAGCACTTGTGTTATGTAAATCAGAGACAACAGTGGTATCACAAACACCCAGATCTGAGCCAATATAGAAAAGTCCGTTTTTCTAAATTGACCCAAACGGGGATCGAACCCGGGACCTCAGAGATAGCGACACCTTGAAATCCGGTGTACAAAGTCACTCGACCACGGAGGTCGTCAATTAATATTGTTTTTGATTAGAGTGTATAGTCCAGATTATTTTGATTTCTTTTTGAAAGTTATTTACGTAACTCTGTACATCGGTGAATTTAGCTCACAAACGTTAACTCTCTGTCATCAATCAAATGGAATGTAAATATTACAACTTTAAGCAGTTGTTAAGCAAACCGACATTCAATTAACTTCCCATAATGATAAGTTATTCCATAATTACAGATCCGTAAGTGCTTGTAAATTAATATTTTATGCTGTTTTGGTAGTAATAGCTGATAAGGCTAATATTAGTTAAGGGTTCAATAAATGACATGCCTTTTGAGTGTAAGGAAAAGTAAAAGAAAGGTGTTCAATACTTACATCTTACCTGTCTGACATACGAATGTCAGACATGTGCCGTGACAGAGCCACAGGGAAATAAAGTAAAGGTATGACAAAACGGAATTAAGAAAAGTCAGGTAGGTGTAAAGTTTGATCTAAATCAAATGGATGGATGCCACTATTTGAGGCCACACATGGCGTCCCATCCATTTGATCTAAATCAACTTAAAACCTCCCTTACTTGAGGAAATGCTTTCGTCTCTCGTTAAGAATATATATTCTGTGCTTTCGTTAAAGCGCGGGTCAAACCGCATGCAGCGCAGCACAGCGCGCAGCGCAATTTATGACGTAATATATACAATACTAGTGGCCCGCCCCGGCTTCGCACGGGTACAATGTAGTTACTAATGTGGTGAGTGTGAAGTTATTAGACTGTCTATATAGGTATAGTAGTGGCCACAAAATTAAGGACGCCAGTCGATTTTCAAACAAAGGAAGTAACTTTTAAGCATTGCTTCTCCGACAGGGATTGACCGAGCGGTGATCTGGTGATGGCCATCCAGGGAGTGAATGGAGGAGATCCAGATTTCTATTTACACCCAAGTGATCTGACCAGCATTTTAGGAGATGTAAGGATATGTTTAAAAAAGCCGCGAATATAGTATAGAAATGTATGAAAACTTGCAACTGTAAATTCTTATGCTTACATCTCTTAGAATGCTGACCAGATCAGTTGGGTGTGTATTGCTATCTGAATCTTCTCCATTCACTCCCTGGATGGCCATCATCAGATCACAGCTAGTTCAATCCCTAGCGGAAAACCAAGACTTCAAAATTACCTCGTTTGTATGAAAATCGTGTGTCCTTAATTATGTGGCCACCACTATATGTGTATACGACGTACACAACATACGCAAGGGGTGTTATAAGTTTGACTTGTGAGTGTCTGTCTGTCTGAGGCAACCTAGGTCCCAAACTTATGGACCTATTTTGATGCGGTTTTTTATGCATAGTTTAAAATATCTAAGTGTACAGACGCCGGGACTCCTAAACCATTGATCCGATTATGATGAAACTTTGGCAAGTTGTTCTGCTTACGACCGAGAAAGTCCCTGGCTAAAAAAACGGAGCATTGCAATATACGCATGCCGGGTGCAGCTAGTTCTAAATAAAAATATGTTGTGCATTAACAGGATTCTCAATCTCGATCATCCAACACTTCTCTATAATAAAAATCAGCTGTTTCATACAAAAACTCAAATCAAAAATATCAAAATGTGTTTCATACGTTTTGATATTTTCGATTTGAATTTTTGCTGATTATTGTTTCGCGATTTGAGAGTTGGTCCCAATAGTAAAAGTTGTTCAGTTTGATGGTCCCGATATACCATATTCGGCATTAGGGGTATTTTTGAAACATGTTTATACCTACCACTATTCTTGTCATGTTATCCGGTTGCAAAATAAAAAGGCTATTCGGCGAGCTGACTCTCGAGCAGGCGACATTAGAGCAGGCCATGGGAGAAACGGTCACTGCAGATCTACACCAGCCGCTCTTAAACTTTGTCCCTGTGCTGTATTAATTGTCATAGCATAGGCGACTTGACCGAATAACGTATGCTTTTAAAATTAAACTGATAATTAGATGAAATAATTTTGCACCTTATTACAACGTAAGGAAGAAAAAAATGACAGCACTGCCAATATAACGCCATAGGTACTATTCAATGAAATGCATGCTACCTACTCTCAGGGGAAATGACCAAAGAGAATGTAATACTACGTTGAGATGACAAATGATATTTATTTTTCTTAATTAATCAATCAAAATGCACAAAAAAGTTTCAATTCCGACGTCGAAGTCAATCACAGCAAAATTACCTTTATATCACTTTTTAATCCTGTTAGGTGATAAATATTTAAAAAATACGAAACACGTGTTCAATTAATTTTGTGAAAGAATGTCTATGCCAAATTTCAAGTCAATCGGGCCAAGGAATCGCGTCCTCCCATACAAACTTTGCCACCCTGTTTTACCCCTTTAGGGGTTGAATTTCGCAAAATCCCGTCTTAGTGAGCACCTACGCCCTAAAAGGAGCCCCCATGCAAAATTTGAGACTCCTAGCACTTGTAGTTTCTGAGATTTCGTGATCAGTGAGTGAGTGATTTTCCCTTTTATATATATAGATTAAGAGAAATGACCAGTTTTTGCAGTTTTAGTTCTTAAATATTGTGTATATTTAAAAACTAAAACTGCAAAAACTGGTGAATCTCTAATATTTTATAGAGGTATTTGTTAGTATGATTATTAAATTATGATTTTTCGCATTCACAATACTATTTTTATATTAAGATCAGACGGGAGTCTGAGGTGCTACGGGTGAGTCGATTTTTTCTAGTATTTTTTCTAATATTATTTATCTTGTTAGTATGAGTTCCTAATCTCTGAAATTTTCTTCTGATTCTTCACCAATACAGTTTAAGGATATCTTAGGGGAGTACTCAACTGATCATCATGAAATTTTGCAAACACGTTGTCAGTGATACAGAAAAGAACACCATAGGTACTTAGTATACTTTTCATCCAGAAAAAAGATCTGTTTCCGAATGCTAGATAAATAACTCTCTACGCAGACGAAATCGCGGGCCGTCGCTAGTTTTTTAAATATAAATATGGCTGATGTTCTTCATAAGGTTGTTTGAGAATTACAGGTCATGCGATCAAATATCTATTTTAAACAATGATTAAAATAGATAGTCTGACAGTTGAACTTCCATTTAGAAATTCTTCAAAATAAAAAGGGAACTGATTGAACATATTAATGTAGCTCTTTCAGCCCTAAGAGCGCTTTCACATACAATTATGTAAGTATATGATAGACACGGCTTACGCCCGCGACTAAAGCGCCTATATGTGAAAGCGCTCTTACTTTTATTTCTCCCTATTCTGGCACAAACAGTCATTAATTACACAAACTAAGTACGTACAAATAGTATGTAAATTTATAGACAACGAGTGCCGAAACTTAACACATAAAAATATAACTAAAAAAATAGAATTGCTTATTGAGTTTCAGTTCTTTTTACGATCTATTAAAAACATAACCATTGTAAATTATACAAATACTAAGCATATTAACTTTGTTGATAATTTTCATTGTAAACTTTTACGTAAGTGTTAGTAAGGCTACGATCACGAATTTTGAAACAACTCTGGTGAAGACGAGGTCGCTGCCGGCCACAGTACCGCGGCGACCGGTTCCGTGCCTGCCAAGGAGCGGCGCGGGGAACACATACATTCCTCCTGCGCACATACATACCACGACACCGTTCGTTGCTATTGTCGGGCGCGCTTTGTAAAAATCTGATATACCAGTAGATGAGTTTACAGTCCGCTCATCTTTCATTAATTATAAGGACAGGATTCCCTTTTCTCTCCATTCTAAATCTTCATATAATACAATGGTTATCGAGTAGTAGACAGCGATTTCTCAACTAGTTGAAATTTATTTTACCTACCCATTGAATGTAAACTTTGTTAATTATTGTAATGGAAAATGACGTCACTTTAAATGCCGACCTCATTTTTCAAATTTTGACGACTCTGTATGAAATATACAGGGAGAAAAAAGCAGCCCTTGACGAGTTTCTTGCCGGTTCTTCTCGTTACAAGGTCTCCCGCTTAGGGTTTTCGAACCGATGGCGTAGCTTCTTTGACATTCACATGTGCTTGTAGCAGCCTAGACTGAATAAATGAGTTTTGAATTTTGAATTTTGAAAATTTGATATAGAAAGGGCACTGCCCCCAACAACTCAAACGTCGAAAAATGGAAAAAAAACTAACTACTATAGTAATTTAAAAATCGTCCATTGAGGACGTACAAGAACGTTTTATTTCAACGAATAGAACGCACGAAAATCTAGTATACTTACCTAAATTTTAAAACACTTTTTAAATAGGTGTACGCTGTATACTAGTATAGTAAAGATTAGAAGAAGCAAATTTATGAAAATTGTGTAAAAATATTTATTATATATGACGACCTCCGTGGTTGAGTGGCTTTGTACACCGGTTTTCAAGGTGTCACCATCTCTGAGGTCCCGGGTTCGATCACCGGTTGGTTTGATTTAGAAAACGAACTTTTCTATATTGGCTCAGGTCTGGGTGTTTGTGATACCATTGTTCTCTGATTTCCATAACACAAGTGCTTTAGCTACTTACTTTGGAATCGGAGCAATGTATGTGATGTTGTCTAATATTATTATTTGTTTATTTATTTATTTGATTATTGATTTTCAGCTCCCGTAGCATGAGCACCATAACGTAAAACTATTATGATATAGCGATTTATCAAAATCTTTTGTCTTTTGACAATTAAATTTCTATAAATCGCTTTAACATTATTATTGTTGTGTTTCGGTGTTCATGCTAGTGGACAGGTGCAAGCTACGGGTTGTATCGCCATATAGGTTGTACTTCGAAACAAGTAATAGAATCGAATTTGCATTGAAAGCACAAAATACATAATAGTACAAACAAAAATCTTCGTTACAGGAACTAAAATTTCCAATAACAACAATTTTAACTTTGTTTTTGATACGATTTCAGTATTCACTCGAAGTGTTATAAGAGCTTCGACGTATGCAAAAGATGGTCGACGCAACTGTGGCCGACGCCTCCTAATGTTGAAAGGGCAATGCAAGCGTATAAAAAAATGTTTATCATAATTTTCTAAGATAACATGGTATAGTAGGCCAGCCAACTTATTAAAATACGCCTAGAAAAGGTTTTCCGAAAGTCATCTCGGAAATATGAAAATGTGGTATCGATGCATTCAGTATGATGTCCTGATCAGAAATCAAGATGACAAGTGCGAAAATGGAACTGTGACGTCATAAAGATGGCAGTACATTTTTTTTTCATTATAGGTACATACCATGTTGTATATCAAATGAAAGGGCTTTGTAAGTAGATTGCAAATATATTACATATTACAACATTTTCTTTACTTGGTGTAACAAATTAAATAAAACCTCCGTTTGTTTATCCTAACTGTCCTATTGTAAACAGTTTTTGACAGTTCTTTGAAACTCAAATCACTTCAAAACTAAAATTGTGTCACAACCAACCATCGCGGCGCATCAACTTTCGGATCAGGAGTTTCGGTGCATGCACCGTAACTTAATGAGCAATTTTCGGTACAGCCTGTCTAGTGTAGTATATACATAGAAGTCTTTGGTCTAATTAGAATAATTAACAATTTGTGGAAAACCAATAAGTTTAAAAGAAGTATGACAACTGTCAAAATTGTGATAACTGTCACACCATCATCATTTTCGCGCTGGTCATATTTGTGATCAAAATATTGTACTGAATGCATCGATACCACATTTTCATATTTCCAAGATGACTTGTGCGAAAACTAACCTGACACCCTGACACCTTTGTTGTTCTTTTTCTTTTTTTGTTATGGCAATCTACTTTCCTCTTGGAAATATTTTTTGCCAGTGTCAAGTGTTAAATAGTTCAGTGGTAGATATTGTTTAAATTTTCATTAGAATGCGGGTGCATCGCTATTTGGCACCAAGTATATCAAGACAGTTTACTCGGTTAGTTCTGCCGAGGAAGCCACCACTTCAATAAAAGTCTCAGCTTCACACAACCAAGATCGCGCCTATTTCAATTATCCCACGTATTGTTCAGTTGCGTAGACACTTGTACCATATAACTGCACCAATTTTAAGACACAATATCCACTATGAATCAATTTGAAAATAATTAAAATAGACACCAAACCGAACTCGACAAAATGGCGCCAAAAACTCCAACACCTTTGTTAAAGAGAGGGAAAAGGAGAAAGGCTCAAAGTAAGGAAGCAAAGAAGTTATATTAGTAATAATAAAATATACAAACCAAACAGCAAACAGAAAACCAAAGCGAAGACAGGTAGATGACAGATAGAAAAAGAGCAAGATATAAACACAAACTATAAACAATAAGATATTTACAAACCCGGCCTGATGGCCAGTTCGTAACAACCTTGTTTCGCCGACCTACTAGTAGTCGAACTTCTATCACAACTGATTCTCTGGATTTTTCCTTCGCCATATTATAAATATGACTTTATTAGAAGTTCCCAAATTTATGTATGGAATCAAATTCCTGATGTCGGTGGTTTGTTTGAGATAACTGTGCAGCCGTTTATTTCCCGGGAGGTCTAAGTTAACGAACGGACTTCTGAACAATCATTTGCAAGTAACACAGGTTTGAAACCTTGTTAGCCCTCAACAAACTTGTACCGTGTAATCTTTGAAAGTCTCAACTTGATGCCACGGAGACGTCACGAAGGTAAATGGTTTCAAGTTAGTTAATTATACTGGTTAGTTGTCGGTCAAGTTACTTAACTGTTACGGTTTAATCCGTTGGCGTATTGACAGGTCGATTTTGCTTTTTCTATTAAACTTTTAGTTTGGAGTATCTAAAATACCTCCAACCTCATAGCATTGTATTTTCTTTATAAGGATTATAATTATGGTTTTAAACCCAAATGGGCTACATTAGTTCTAATACAAACTAATGAATAGACAGAAAAGAATTGAAGAATAACCTACTCAAGAATAATTAAGTACTAAATAATATATTAAAAAAAATACGACTCGCACCCAATGACTTGCGAACAGCTCGTCTATGTAATTGAACAATTACATAGACGAGGTTTTCGCGGCGCATCAACTGTTTCTATCGGTCGCTCGCAATAGACTAAAGTACCTAGTTGCGCTGCATGCACCGTAACTTAATGAGCAATTTTTCGGTACTGTACAGCCTGTCTAGTGTTGTATATACATAAGAAGTCTTTGCTCGCACCAGCGAGGACGATCAATTATGCGAGTCGCATATTTTTGTAGTTTATTATTCACTATTATATGCAAATAGCATAGCTCAAATTTAAAAATATTTAAGGACCTATAGACAAATCTGATGTTTTCTTTAATATGTATATTAGCGGCTTTTTAGTAAATTAATGAGAGACAAAGATATAAAAGTAGGTATAATAATAAAGTGAATGTAAAAAGAATACAAACATAAACGAACAAAAGACCTTATATGATGCACAAAAACAAATGTCAATATTATGCTATTATATTAACTTTGCTGCAACAATTCCCGCGTCTTTTGCCGTTTTGCATAAAAACTCTTATTGACGTTTTGAAAATATGAACTAAAGTTTAATCACCGGTGCAAATGAAAAAACCTGTTAAATATTACATTCATTCAAGTTTTTTCCACACAGTTTTCAGTAGCCACAGCATAAAAACTATTTTTATTCCATCCATAATGGTTATACAGTGACTACTTTAAAAAAAGTACAAAACAAAATCAAAGCAGTTTCGAAATTAATGTCATAATGGCGATGGAAAAATCTTTTTGAACTGTGACTTAGCTTAGGAATTATTTAATATCGAGCTAAACATGGTACGCTGTGTTAGATATGATGTTTTGTTTATTTTATTCATAAAATTGTAGGTACTGGCAAATTATTATTTCAATCTCATATATTTTTTACTCTTGTTCAATTTGAGTATTTCAGTCATTCGGCTAAGTTTTCAATAGCTTTAACAAAACTTTATTTAAACAGTTGTTGATGCAATATTTTGAATTTCTTTAGACAATCCTACTTCCTACTAAATAAATATTATAAATGTGAAAGTGAGAAGTGTGAGTTTGGCGGTTTGTTACTCAATCACGTAAAAATGTCTGATCTGATTTGGAAGAAATTTGGCAAAAAAACATAGGTAATTTTTAACCTACTCGAAGGTTCCCTAGAGATTTTTCCGAATTTCCACGTAAACGTCGCAGGTGAAAGCTAGTCCTTGATAAATGGACTCTCTATTTATCAATAACGCTTTTTAAAATTAATAATTCAATATTTGACTCAATCTGAATTAAAGCTTTTAAGTTTTAATTTAGACGGTTCAGATGGTTCTAAGCTCTAGCTTAAAAAGCTTACCAATCGAACATTGAACCCGGAATCTTTCCATGAAACAGGACCACGGGGGTCATTGCAATTATTTTTTATTTGAGATTAATTGTTTTTTTTTATGTTAGTAACATTTCAGTTCACAAAATAAGTAATAACAAAGAACATCTACCCCTGGTGTGCAAATATTTATTTGTGTAGGAAATATGTAGTGCTTTTACATCCGGCTACGATCCGGACACTTTCCGTGTAACAAGTTTGCACATTGAATGAAAAAAACTGAATCATGACCCGTGTGGTGAACTGGAAGATGTGCAACACTTGTTGACGGAATGTGTCAAAAGCCAAAGGGAGGGACAGCAACTAATTCATTATTTAGACCTGAAAGCATCTGATGTGGGAGCTTTTTAAAGTATTTCGGCGAATCCCGCATCAGATGCAGCCAGGCTTGTCTGTGACATGGTGCAATCGTGTTTTTAATTTGATAATTTGTAAAAAAAAACTTAGGGTATAATGGGACTGACATACTCAGTGTAAAAGTCCCTAAATTAAATATAGAAAAAAAAAGAACATCTACACTACAATGTCCATTGCTCGATAACATAGTGACACATTATTATTAATAAAAGAATATAAATAATAAGATACTAGTTTATTTACTTTTTGATATATTTTGAAATAAAGTTTTATTGAAAGTGCTTTGGTACCTACCTATTTAGTTAGATTTTTTGTTTTTCCTGACGTTTCGGCATCTTTGCAGCTGCCGTGGTCACGGGGGACTGAAGCTGCTCGTGAGCCTACCCTCAAACGATGATTTTATAAAGACGTTCAGAAATTTATAACAAAAATTTTAATTGGTTCAAGTAATTGTTTTAATTTAATTTGTGAATTAATTAATGCTAAAAAGAGAGAAGAATTTAAATATAGATTTTTTTCATTAAACTTGTGCCTTATGTTTTACAATTATTACAGTCATCTTTGAAAGAAAGTGCATTTTATCTAGGTACCTATTTCATTGTATATTTTTTTTTACAGACTAAACTTTTTTATACCTGATCAAGATGCAAATATTCTCTAACAGCCATAACGTTGAAAATATTTTCAAATTGGCTACCCGCGAAATTACTGTACACCTTTTTTAGGAACCCAGGTGTATTCAATGAAATATGTAAACAGCAATTTTAACATGAAAATGTTTTGCGTGAAATTAATACTGCATATTTTTTGCCAGTATATTTTTTAAAGTAGAGATAAAGTACACTTGATTTGAAATTAAGATTTTAGGAACGTCAATTATATACTTGACTCTAAAGATACTTAAATATAAAATAATCGTATGATCATCTAAAATATTTATACGTTACCTACATATAAAAGGAAAAAATATTAATATTAAAAGTAATCAAATAATATTCGTCTCCATGCGAGTTTTAAAGTCCAACATTTTATGCGAATCCACTTCATTTCGTATACAGAAACGTAATTTAATTTCATATTCCCGTCCGACTTTGAAACCGTTGGCATCGCAATATCATGAAGTACATTTCTGTTGGCGCCCAACGTGGAACCCTACTCAAAATGCAGTACGCGAATGTACTGGCAGCTTGCTTAATTTTCCGAAAGTCCGATACAATATGATCACAATCCCGAATAATCAAATTAACATCCAGTTGACACTTTAAAAAATTACCTTTGACAAGGAGGGTGAGTACCGCCAGCAAGATATACATCCTCATAAGTTTTAAACAATTAGTTCCATCACTTATCACTGACCCCGCTTTTTAAACACAGTCACTCACATGCTTGTGGCAGAGTTTCCCCGAGACGTCGTACCTCGGCACGAGTATTATTAAAATGAGATTGCGTCGCGCACGACCGTCTCCCTCGACGGCAAGAACACAACTGAACTAAGTTCATGCGTTCGTTTGCAACCACTCGCCCCTCGCCCAGTCGGGGTCACAGAGACGTTAATATTTTCATGAATGTATGAGATATAAGCTGAAAATTTTGTGTTTGCGCGATTCTATCTACACAATTGATTAATGTTCATACAGAATAGTAAATATTCTTCGGTTATCGCTGAATTTAGTTGATCGAAGACTACATTTTAATAATAGATTACGCTAGAAAAATCAATGCGTCACGTTACTGGCAATAGTATTCGTAGTTTTTTTTATTAAATACGTTATAATCGTTCTTTGCCAACAGATTTGTATTAAAGAAAATGAAAACTTTGTAATACAAATAGGTATTTACTAACGACCTTATAAATACTATCGTCTTATAACTACAACTTCTAAATTGTTCCAAAACTCTGTAGCTCTAGTGTAGAGTAACAGATTTTTACAAATTGTACATTTTAGCTTATTTAATTTGTTCCTTCCAACAAGGGAGATATTTTACAGAAACTGAAGACTGCTAAAATATAATATTAATACTTTTTCAATAACTATCGAAATAAAAAGTTTAGTTTTTATTTATAGTCGGCTTACTAATAAGTCTAAACTTTTACATTTATTTCTGTTACATCGATGTGGGTTTGTATTGAATCACAATGCTTTGTCGAAGGTTTAATTTTAATTAATTTTCCCGGAATATTTTTTGATAAAAAACGCTGAAATCAATATTTTATTTCTTTGATCAAAAAATGTTCTTGTTTGAAATGGTTGTAAGTTTTAAATAAACTAGAAGTGGAATACCTATACTCGTACGGATAATGGTAATACGAGTCATTACAATTTTTTTTTCTATCTTTTCGACTATTTTCGGCGGTCGTTTTCAAATTGGTTCACATGTATTTTAATATTGTGGTAGCTTTATGACTTAAATGATATATAGTTGTTCTATCTCACGAAGTCCTTTCGTTTATGAATGATGTTAGGCGTGAACATGCACATTGTTTTAGTGTGCGTCTGCACGTTCTTGTATCGCTCACTAAAATAATGCGCATGTGCACGCCTAACAACATTCATAGACGATCGGACTTCGTAAGATAGAAATACTATAGCATACATTACGTCTCGGTGAATGGATGTGTGAGTTTGTAGTATTGTTGACTACCTAGGCCTTAAAGTTACTGAAAAGGCTGACTCGATAAAATGTATTTTTTAGAACAAACTGAGAAATCACACAGAGTGCAGCCTTATTGCTGAGCAATCTCTTCCAGACAACCTTGAGTAATGAAGTGAATGAAGAAGAGGACTGAAGGGTAATATTTTATCAACTGCTTAAAGTGAAATAGGCATTTTTTTATTTGACAAATTGCATTCGCAATACAATACAAACAATTAGTTTTTCAATGAATACTAGAAAAAAATCATTAAAATAGACAAAAGAATACGCGAAGCCTCGGTAAGTTTTGAAATAGATTAGTTTCAGCCATTATTCTACATAATTTAATTGTAATAAATTTTAAACCTTTTGCATTTCACAATGCTATTTTTATATTAAGATAAATAAATACTAGATAGAATTTAATTTTATCCCTAAGTAAATAAAACCTAACAAAACAATATCCCATTTATAAGCCACTGACACCTGTCGATGCCAGAAAGTTACTTACTAAATAAAACACCCAAAAAGTCTCTATTTAGCGGCCCCTAACTTATCTAGAAAGAAAAGTTTATTTCTTACTTTTATATTCATATCCCTTCCCAATACTTAATTCGGAGTTACCAAACTCGAAGGAGGTAATATTCGATCAAATAACATCAAATCATCGCAAAATGCTCACGTAGTCAACACCAAATTCATAATCGACGATTCTGAGGGAGCAGTAAGGAATTCGTAAGGGATAACGGGAAGCTGGAAGTGTTTATGATTTTACGAGCCACGTTCGCGATAATAGCTGCGTACAATAACGATCAAGTGTTACGACCCCTTCCTTATATGTATGAGAAAAGTCTGTCGTCGTGAAGGATAGCACTAACGGTGTTTTTGAAGTAAAGGCAACATGTGAAATTGACATAGGTACCTCTACAAAGGTTGCAAGAGATATAAGAAGTTATGGAATGGAAATTGAGTATAGTATAATCGGTGGGACATATTTATTTTTAAACGTTATCAAGTAAAAGAGTGATTCACGTGTGATTCATAAGAAAAAAATAGATTTAACAAAGATCGTCTTTTGTTTATATTTATTGTATTTTCAGAGAATTTAAAAATTACTACATTCTTTCCCTCTTACTAATAAAGATTGTATAGCAGATGTATAGTTACACAATGGTTACTCTCTGTCAAACTATTTAAGTTTGACATTAAAAAGAAAGGGACAAAACACTGTAACTATATGTTATACAATCTCGTAAGGGGGTTTAAATATAGCAGTACCTACTAGTTTTAATATGAAAAAGGATTGCTTGCTGTCTTAGATCGTTTGTAAACGTCCGTTTTTTCACCGGATATCGGACCGGTTTTTTTTCCGGAATCATTTTTTTTTCTGTCAAACGTGAAAGTATTCTTGTTTAGTCATTAAGCTTTGTAAAACAAACATCCGAACTAGGTGATTGGTAGATACAATATCAATCTTTAAGGTACCTAACTAATATTACATGTATCCAGTCAGATACACCTGAAAATAAATAAAATTTATAATTCCACAATCATTTCACAACTTTCTTACGATTATTAGCAGCTCTATATATTTCGTTCGCCTCCAAATTGGCGTCGAACATTGACTATTATTATTTAAAGCAAAGATGGCACCTGCATGACTGAAATGAGCCTACTTACGGTATCTTTCGAGAAAAATGTCATATGTTTCTTTATGTGAAGTAATTTTGAACCATATTAAGCTATGTTGTTAGGGTGACAACACCTTATAGGCTATTCCAGTAATTTCCAGTTAATGTTGCCCCGTCGTAGACTTAATTCACCTGGGCTAATTCTTCAAATCATACAATGATTTTCTTAGCTATATGTTATCGAGTAGTAGACAGCGATTTCTCAACTAGTTGAAATTTATTTTACCTACCCATTGAATGTAAACTTTGTTAATTATTGTAATGGAAAATGACGTCACTTTAAATGCCGACCTCATTTTGCCGACCAAATTTTGACGACTAAATATACAGGGAGAAAAAAGCAGCCCTTGACGAGTTTCTTGCCGGTTCTTCTCGTTACAAGGTCTCCCGCTTAGGGTTTGCGAACCGATGGCGTAGCTTCTTTGACATTCACAAGTGCTTGTAACAGCCTAGACTGAATAAATGAGTTTTGAATTTTGAATTCATACCAGATTTCAATGTATGGGAAAGTCAGCAAAATTAATAAAATAAATTTTAATGCGGCTATGTTATACTTTTACGTGAGTAAATTATAAAAAATAACTCTCCCCTCTCCTCCGTTATCGCGTCACCTTTCCCCCCTTTGAAAAGTATCCCGTTTTAAAGATATTCTCAATTTTAAGGAAAACCATACAAGCTAGAGCAAAATAGTAAAAACTAAATTATTTCCTAATAGATTACCTACAAATAGGTACTCGCATTCATTTTGATATGAGTAATAGTTTCCAAGCTATGGTGCGTCAAAGTATATAATGGTGACTGTACACGAGAAAAATACGAAGAATACGGCTATTGCTTAACCAAACGTCTCAAGTAGGATTGATCTTTGTGTTCCTAAGATGGGTTTTATGAAGTGGAGCCACCAGGATTGTTCATGCAGGTGAGGGAGAGGGAGAAATTCAGCCTTAACGAAATCCGACGTTACCAACTGCGTAAGTTTAGGTACTAAGTAAAGTTTGGTATTATTTTTGGATAAAAGTAGTGTTCATTTTTGGTATTAAAAATGACAGTAATTGTAAAACAGGTCGCTTTTCAGGGGAAGGGGTGACGCGGTGGCGGGGAGATAGTGTTTTTTTTTATAATGTACTCACCTAAAGGTATAACATAGCCGCATTAAGACTTAGCAATTAATTTTGCCGTATTACTATTGTACAGTCACGTCTATAAATATGTTAAGTATATTGTTTAGAACATTGTCACTCTAAAAGCTATTACTTTTTTGAACTACACCCCTACTCTCTATGGGAATTGACGGGATCGTGTTCACATCAGGATCGAATACTCTCTTCTCGCACTTTGATATAAGTAACATAATATTTGAGGTTAACACATTTCATATTATGTAAACATTTCTTGTCAATGCTAAAAGTAAATTAAAGTTACGACCTCAGCGTCAAGGTTACTAATCACTTTCAAACAATTAAATCCTTTAACGTTCAAACACTAGCAAATAAAACACAGACCTAGTGAAACATGTAGCGTCCACTAGTGAAACAAAAAACGGTAGACATGCGACAAAAAGTATTTTTGCGTCGCCACGTCACCCCATCCACGTTATGGCTTGTGCAAAACGCTTATGTGGTTCATTATAAACGTTTTATATTCGCTATTATGAAAATCGGCTTGCGAAAGCTCGTTTCCTTTTTTGTCGACTGCATGAGTTCTATTTTAGTATACAAAGGTAATGTCTTTTGTTACCGAATTAACTTTATTACCGGCAATGTACTGAACGCTGTTATTAAGTTATGACTGTTGATCATACAAAGACTGTAGAACTACACGCAAGTTATTGTAACTAACGAAATACAATTTCAAAAGTCATATTTTGCTACATTAAGCCAGCCAGGATTAATTATATAAGATAATAATTATATATTATTTAAGATAAAATAATTCAAAAAAAGACGAAAATAAAAGTCGTGATCGTATTTGTTTTAGGGGTAGGTACTCTTTATAAAAAATCCATGGAGTTACAAGTGGTGATAAAGTTGGAAAAGGCCGTTTTTATCTAACATTGAGCTGGGCCAAACTATCCTTACAAACAATCAAAATGGCAGCGGGTTAAAGTAGCGCACCGCCCGGCTTCATTCTAAAAGTTATAACTGTCCGGATAGCTAATAGGTCGAATGTGATATCATTTTCGGATAAATCAATAATGTAGAATTCTTTTTTGGTAAAAAAGGCAATTTATTAAACAGTTTCTAAAAAATTACACACTTATCCAAATTTTCAAAATACATTTTTTTATTTTAAATCTTGGCAATTGTTTTAATACAATAAAAAAACTACCCCAAGGAAGCGTTTTTCATGTTCTTTTGTTCTATACTTCTGTAAAGCTAACTATATTTTCTACAATTAATTTGAGCTTAACCCGAGTAGTCTAGGTGTATTGGTAGCGGAGACACAGCTTGTCAATATAAACCTACAGTTTCCATCATGCGGCCAAACTTTATTACGACTTGTTACTGCCAAGTTTTTTGGTTTTAACAAGGTTCATCATACCTTTTTTTTTTTTTTTATGCCGAAGAAAATGCATTTATGCATCCCCCCCTCGCAGGTGAGCGAGGGGTTCGTATGTGGGACTCGCCAGGAGGGGACCGCAACATTCAACAAGGTTCATACCTACTATTATGGTTAGGTTAGGTTAGGTTAGTTAGGTTAGGTAAAGAAAAATTTCATGAGATTTTTAAAAATCTCATAAAAATTTTCCAACAAATGTTAAATCTCCAACAAATGCTAAATCCTGATACAATATTATTATTTCTTGATATAATAATTACTTAGAGTACTAAGTAAACATTTACAGAGATTACATTACTTACGAATCATGAATATTGGTAAGTAGCTCTTTAAACTTTTTGATTCCTCCGAGAACCAAACTCGAAGTTCCAGGTTAGCAACGATCCATTTTGATTCCAATTGCCTAACTTCACCTTTGAGAAGAAAGTTTAATTGTGGGAATATTTCCTAGTCAGAAAAGCTAAACTTTATGGCCAAACTGTGAAGCTAGACAAAACAGCTTTAATGTTCTCCTACAAGTATATTGCAAAATTGATGAAAATGTCATAGAACATTTTAACGATTTCATTTTATCTGCCAGTCTCATACTGTTGGAGAATGCGAATGATTTATACTCAAGTTATATGCGTAGTTGTTGTTTATGGTTTTATTAAAATGTATGTCTTATATATTTTTATAATGGTGTAATCTTAATTTGCGTATTGCATACTAGCTGATGCCTGTGACTTCGTCCACGCGTTATTCGGTTTTATTACATACCCTTGTGTGAGGATTCCAGACCCCTGTTTATGTAACTTTGTTGCAATCAACTCTGACAGGAATCGCAGTTACATTGCTGCTTTAGTGAGAACCAATGTGACAACTATCCTACTTAAAGCAGCAATGTAACTGCGGTTTCAATCGATTTCAATCGATAATTGTTAGCAACAGAGTTACGTAATCAGCCCCCGGATCTAGGACGCATCCACCTTTGGCCGTTTTGCCACTAAGTAACACTTTGGGACACGCGCCTCAATTTATAACATCATAAGTACTCGCTACCGAGTCCTACAGACCCATTAGTTTTTGGGTGATATTTTCCGAGTAACCTAAGTTATCTGATAAAATAGTATTTTATTTTGAATTTAGTTATATACCAAACAGTTTGTTGAATTGCTTATGATTGGTTCCTCATACTTTATCCTTAAAACAATTAACAGAAATAAAACACATTTTATCATAAAGCATTCATTTTATAATAAAGTATACCAAAATAGCAGTTGCAAACCTCGTGGCGACATCTATTAAATGAATTTTGAAAACAATATACAATACTTGCTATTATTGCAAGTATTGTATATTGATACAATACTTGCTATTTTTACGTTTATAAATCTTGATATAATATTCAAATAAAAAAACAATTAATATTGACAATTCATAATGGTTTTAATACTTTATAAACAAAAATAAAATTAAGCCATTCCCAAAAAAATCTGACTTAAGTAAAAATTTAATGCCATCTAGCGTCGACTAGATGTAATAAAGTATAACAAAACAGCATTGTTTTATGTAAAATGCAATTATTAACATTCCATAGAATGTCAAAGATGATTTTTATATTTAAAACTTATATTTTGTAAGTTATCAACTTAAAATAAATAGTTTGGGCGCAATTCTAGCTCAATAGATACTGACCAATAATAACTTGGCTTAATTAATACAGAGACAAGCCTTCTGTTTTTTTTTCTTCATGTTTATGTTGTCATAATGTTCTTTAATCATTATTTGTACGTGCCATTGCAAACGCTAATTCAGCTAATACAAAAAAAATTAAGGCTATCAACTAGATTTTCTTTTTCAGCAAATTTCATAAAATATAAATTACTAACAATTAACATGATCATGATCCCATTTAATTTATCGCAAGGATAACTGTAAATAATAAATAATGTTTAACTTTTCTTAACTTGGGTCCCTAAGAAATCACAGACTAAATAAAACTTCTTAACTTCATTAATGTGCTAAATTATTTCGAAGAGTTCTTAAGAATTTCGTGGATATTTGTGTAATTATCTGCTATGCTTTTCTCTTTGGCTTGCAGCGTCTAATTTATACTGCGGCAGCGCTGTCTGGCAGATCAGTATCATTACTGATTTGGACATTTTGGATAGTGCAGAAATTCAATGAATATAAAATAGACAGTTTTTATATAAAAAAAAATACACTAGAGATAAAATAAAAATTAAAGAATCAAGCTGGATTAAAGTGATAGTAAGTCTTTTAAAAATTATTTAAATCTTTGATTTTAGGCATTCAGAATGCTATTTTTATAATATTATGATTTAATACACAAAAAAAATATCTTGGGTCTTTTGAAAAATTACAAAAGCGTAATAAACAAACAACGAAATATAATTTGTTTATTATGTTAAATCTTTTTTATGACTAACAGATTCATTTTGTAAATCACGTCATGGTTTAATTTGAATTTTGTTCAATTCTTAATCAACCAACTTTACTATAAACTGCCAACCGCTACTTCGTCCGCGTGGATGTTAAAAAAATTCCTAGAGAATCTTTGTCCAGGATAAAAAGTATCCTATGTTTAAATCCTGGTTATAAACTGTCTGTGTGCATAATTTAATTTAAATCTGATTTAATTTCATTTTAACCGCCACTATGGTCCAGAGGTTCGCCCACCCCTGTAAGACGCAGGGGTCCCGGGTTCGATTCCCAGTAGGGGGGTACATTTTACCCGGTTTGGTTGGTGACCTACTACCAACCAAACCGAGTAAAATGTACCCCCCTACTGGGAATCCAACCCGGGACCTAGCCCTAGCTTTCAAGTCTGGATAGCCAGTTCCTCAGTGGTGAGGATTCCGGTTGTAGTGCGCTTCCACCTTCATCCTTATCGTCACTTAACATCAGATGAGGTGAAGACCAAGCAGTAACCCGTAGTGGATAAAAAAATCGCTTTAGTAGGTAATTAAAGGAAGAGAAAAAGCCTTACAATTAGGTAAACAACATCCCTGTTTCCTGTTCGACTAATAGCCAACGGGATTCTAGACGCCGAATAAACATCTGCTTACAAACCAAATACTTTTAAATTAGCTCTTTTACGCGGATTAACGGAATCGACTTGGGAAAACGATCCGGCCTAAATACTTCTACTAGACAGTTTAAAACGACAGTTTGTTCGTTGATAAAAAAGTAAAAAAAATATCAGTATTTTAGTGGATTTCACAATTTAAGTCGCAGATGTGCATAATTCAGTATATAATAATATCGTCCGGTACTCTCAATATTACCTATGAAGAAAATTAGCAAATTCTGGCTCTTTTGCCACAAATGATTGAAGTGAATAGAAGAACTAGAAGAATCAGAACGCAGCTGTAAAATAATTTTATAAACTTGAATGCATTTTTATAAAGTTATAAAATTTCATAAATATATGAGCAGCATTTTTGCCTTAGTCCTCTCGTGATCACCCGTGGAAAGATGTCGAAACGTCGGGAATTTAAAAAACGGTCAAGAGCGAGTTGGACCTGCCCACAGAGGGTTCCATACCATCATTCTGATAAATTCTGCTATTTAGAGACATCGTTTTATTTTTCATGAAATCTTTACATAAACTTCTATCACATAAAATCATTTCACACTTTTCCCTATGCAAACTTCAGAGATAAGGGGGAGAACGGTATCTCTTTTACATTTTTCATTAAAATTCGACCACTATACGACAAAATGTTTGAGAATGTGCAAGCAGCGTTCTTTCATAATAATATGATACCCCATGTGTCCTAGTAGCCTCACTTCAGACAATTTTTAAGATTCTCTTTCATTCCCTGTTGCAAAAAAAAAAATTATTTCTCTCTTATTGGCAAACGACATCTAAAACCAAATTCAAGTTGATTGCGTTAGTAGTTCTCAAGATATCTAGCTGTGACAGACAAACAGACTGAGTCGCAACATAAGGGTTTCTTTTTACCATTTCGGTACCTACGGAACCTTAAAAACCAATTAAATCCAAACTAAATAATTCTAAAATAACACCTGAATTAATAGTAATATACGCGCAGTAATCCGTAAAAAGTGTCTTATTTCTAAGAAATAGCAGAAAGTTATATATTTCTTAAATAATATTCTATTAGCTTCTTTAAACTTACCTTCTAAGTACTTAAACTTTTAATACAACATCAAGGTCAACATCTGTGTGTAGAAATTGAAGTTCAACATCTGTGTGTAGAAATTGATGTTTTTACAAAAGTTAAATAAAACCACACACTTGGTATCTGCAGCCGAATATTTTAACGGAACTTTCACAGTTTTCCTATCATAAATGCATTTCAGTTTTCCGTTCCGATATCGACGGGCCAATGAATACTATAGAATTTGTCAAAACGAATAATGAACCTTTGCACGAGAACTAAACGGATATTTCTCCGTTTAGTCCTACTAGTAGAACTAAACAGTAAAACGTGGTAGAACTATATACGGACTACTTCGTCATTTTAGTATAAAAAAAAAAAATATGCAACCATTCGTTTATAGTGAATTTCAGTGCATAACATTTTCGTTTTTTTTTTATTTAGATTTTTCGCATTCACAATGCTATTTTTATATTAAGTATTTTTTTTCTAATATTATTTATTTTCGTTCGTATTTATTTTCCATCTTAGATTTATGATTCGATATTTTTATCATGCAAAATAAATGTTTTAATCGAATAATAATAATAATTAATCGAATTTATAAATTAGTCGATTACTAGACGTACTTAACTCGGTTTACACTAGCGTAGTGGGTAGAGGGGTAATCGTGAATTACCCGTCCACCCACCAGTGGAAAAGTCCAGTGGGTGGACGGGTCGGGAGGGTTTGTTTCTTTATGATAATTGAGAAATCTAAATGATATTTAAGAAAGTTAGAAGAGACACATTACACGCAAACCTATAGTCTGCTTGGATGTTATCATGTCAACCGCACGGAGCCCAAAGGTTCTTTACAACAACCGGTGCTGCACTGCCCGAGTCCAGCGGCTTCCTGCAAATTTTATCAGATAGAGTCTATCTGATAAAGGTTGTAGGAAGCCGCCGCGTCTATCTGACAGACGATGTACCTTCTATGTTGAAGACCCTGCGGAGCCCTGGTCCGATACGCGATCGCCATTAGAACCTTACCGCCCTCGCTACGCATCTCGCCAATACATATATTTGGATTAAATTGGGGTTATGACTATACATATCATTACTTAATTAAAAATCACATTCAGATAATGTATCTTCTTCAATCTTGTCAAACCCAAAGTTCTCATCAACATTAGGATTATCGTGGCATAACAAAAACTTTGTATTTATACACATTTCTAATACAACTATAAGAGTACTAGGTTGCGAGCACCTCTCGGCACGTCCTTATAGCATTACCGGTTGACAAGCGGGGAAGCTCCGCCCGCTTTATCACTTAATTTGAATCGTGTCTCGAATTCCAAATAGGCCATCCTTGCCATCGAAAATTGCTAATTCTAGATACTCTAATCAGTACTGACAGGGTTTGCAATGTCGACAAATATATTTGATGTTCATTTTGTGCCGTGACATTATTTTAGCGACAGATTTGGATAGGTTGACAAATGTTGCCTTAATAAGACTATTAGTAATTAAACTAGTAATTCAAAGGACTTCATATTATGGGAATATCCTCTACAGGTCGCCTTTCTCAACCGATTCTAGTGAAATTTTGTGAGCGAGGTCAATATTTATATGTTTTTTTTTTCGTTTCAGTATTTTTTTTTTCAAAATGAGAGATAGGTATGGGGAAAATCATATTTCAGCCATTTCGAAAAATGTTAAAAAATTGTATATAGACAATTTCAAGGCGGAAAACCGGGGCGCGGGGGCCCAATCACGCTAATTCGGAAAGACAAAACCAAAACCGTCACGTTGTCATTTAGTTTATATTTACCTAAAAATCTTTGGTTTAGCTTTAGAATTTTTATTTATATTGTCCAATATTGGCATCCTAGGCTCCCTAGGCATATTAGCTTTCTACAATTTTAACCAAACTAAAGCGAGTATTTTTCTGTAAATGAAACTGTAACGGTAACGATTTAGCATTGGTTTTTTTTTATTTAAATTTAAATTAGCGCGATTGGGCGTGATTGGGCCCCGGTCATAGAAGTTGTTCTTTAAGCAGTTCCTGGCGCAATAAAACAAATGACGGTAGTGTGTTTTTGAATTATCAAATACGGTCAGTAGCAGTGCTGTCCATCACCTATATACACAAACAGAAGATGATTTAAAGTTTCGATTACATCCATGCTGCATCGAGTTTATCGACTCTCTGTTTTCAGATGTATCAAACTATCATTTTTTCGACTAAAAAGTAACATGCGATCGACATTAAAATTTGTGCGGGTAGTTATCGTGTGTCGTGATTTATTATCAAAACTTTCCTACCTTTTTATAAAATTGTATAGTAGCAGTCACAACTTTTTATTTTTATTCGAAAATAGACGGTTTATTTTTCGCACCTATTTCTTTTGGTCACTAGCTTCTCCATGGACGTTTGAGTGATTATTAACATCAAAACTATATGCATCAAACAAAATTACCATATCATTTATTTAAAGTACCATTATACCCGCATAACGTGTCAAGTTACCTAACAAATAAACAACAACAACCTATATGAAATTAAAAACATTACATAAAAATGCAAGGTTGTAAAGTAGATATGTATACTCAATTGTTAAATTTTAATTGAACTCATGTCAATATCGATCTGTAGCTCTACCATTGATGCAAACGGTTTCCGCTACCGTAAACTATTGGATATACTGCACACAGTCAATGCGAGTGAAAGAGAGAAAACGATAGTTTACGGTAGCGAAAACAGTTAGCATCAAGACATGGTAGGGCCACTGCTCATCCATAACTTGACTGATTTAATTGAAGTTTTACTATCTACGCTGATTTAAAAGCATGTCTAGTTACATTTTTCCTACAACATAGTTGGCTTACATACTCTTATTTTGCTGGACTCAAATTCCTTTTGAATTTCCAGGCATGCGTTGCAATACCACCACAGAAGTAATAAATACCACATAAAGCTAAATTGTTATAAGACAAACGTATTTTTGATTTGTTTTTAAAGATATTTTTGGTTCAGGTTTCATTACAAAGATGAATGGTTGAGGATAGATGACCAAATAATAACATTATTTTTTTATTTAAAACTATAGATTAAATTAATTACGTACGTATAGTTTTAACGTTTCGTTTAATTTTAAATATTAGTGATGAATGAATTAAGACTTTTCAATAATAATTTTCATACTAAATGGATATGTTACATAATAAATAATAATAATAAGGGAGACGAAATAGTAGAAAAGTATTTCATACTGACTCAGAAAAACCAAGAAAACAATCACAAAATCTGATCGCTAGAAAAACCTGATATATTTCTCAAGCATTTCCTTGAGTTACGCTCAATGATATTTACTTCGGTATCTTCCCATGTGAAAATCTCTTAGACAGTATCATAAATCGCTCCACTTGACATAATAGCGTAAAGGGAACCATCTCGATTTATGCATGTTTGATTTAGATGGTGGGGATTGTCATACCCGCAACTCTCACTAAAAATATGTATGCTCACTTCGGCGCATAGTATTTTTTCTGAATGTATTTTCGCGTTCAGTCAGAAGTGTTGTTGGTGGGTTATTGTTTATAAACAAATGAAGTAGTAAGGATATTTTTTAAGAATATAAAAATGTATTATTTTTTATCTTCAGGTTAGTAAGCGTAACCTTCAATATTTAAGGGGCTGACATGAGCCAACTAGCGCCGCCAGTTGATTTTATTTTATTTATTCTAAATAAGCCAATTTCTTAAAAAAGGAATCAATTAAGGTCTTGTGAATGACGTTTAATGTTATTTTAATAACTTTACAACATTACAAAATGCGTGCAATAGTTTAAAAACGGGTTTGAACCAACAGTGACCACTTTTAACAAAATCGAGTTTTAAACTGTTTGAATGCCTTTTCAAACTGTGTACAGTTATTCAATAAATATTAGACGTTAATAACAAAACCTTGACTGATTCCTTTTTTAAGAAATTGGGCTTATTTAGAATAAATAAAATAAAATCGACTGGCGGCGCTAGTTGGCTCATGTCAGCCCCTTAACTAATATCTGTAATTTTAACAGAAATTACTAATACTGTGTTTAATATCAAATCAGTCTCGCTTTCATTGTAACCATAAAAATAAAAGGAGCTCGGTGGCGCACTGGTATTGCGCCTGGCCCTTCGATTGCGGAGGTTTAGCAACTTTCGCAAGGGTCGGTCATGAGATGGGTGACCAAAAATGTATTATCTCGAGCTCCTCCGTGCTTCGGAAGGCACGTTAAACCGTTTGTCCCGGTTGAATTTGCAGTCGTTAGCACCCACCATTCCGCATTAGACCCGCGTGGTGGGTCATGGCCTCATAAAGAAGGCCTATGCCCCAGCAGTAGGGAGATTAAAATGGCTGATGGTCATAAAAATAAAAAACTTTTTCTATTTTAGACAAAACTTTCTTCTTTTATGGTTCTAGTTCTATTTAAGGCAGAGTACGAACTATGTATGTACCTACTTTTACTACTTATATCTAAATTCAAGTATAGCTTTCTTCAGGCTTTTCAGGCTATCTCAGTTGGATTTTTCAAACTCTTACATACAACGTCTGTATAAAAACTTTATCAATTAAACTTCGATTGGTCACAGTACTTAACAGCGTTCACTACAGAAGCGCTTTATAGCTCGGAACTGCAACTGAACTGTTGAAACATTTTCTGAACGTGAAGTTAATAAAACTTTATACAGAAAATAATTACCTTAAAACAAAGCAAAAATACCGTGATCTATTTTTATGTTTAATGCTAATAATCAATATCAAAATGGTCAAAGAACAAAAAACTCAGGATATATTTTTTTTTAAACTAGGTGTAACATTTTATCACATACATTCATCTACGTACGACAAGGTGGATACAAGATGTTTCGTACCGATTTAGATGCGACATTGAGAAGCAACAGAGCACCTACTCTACTCAGAAACACACACACACACACACACACTTACATGCAGAAACACATACCTTCACTAATGCCAGTAATATCTTTAGCTTTGGATAAGTTATAGTTATTTTGTAGATGAAGTAATTATCTAGTTACCTAAATAAATGTAAGAGATAAGTAAGGAGGAGCAGAACCGCCCAACGCAAGCATTAATATATGCTTCCTGGATTGTTCTGGCCACAGAATATCATGTAAACACTAAGGTTAACGAAATAAACTATTTTATTTTTAAATTTTGAGATTTAAGCATTCACAATGCTATTTTTATATAATACTAAATAATATACTAGAAAAAATACGACTCGCACTAGATCATGTTCTCGGACGGGAATCGAACCCACGACCTTTGGTCGGTTTGTCGGTTGGTCGGTTTGGTCTTTGGTTGGTCGAATCGACCCGGTCCAATGCTCTGACCGCTGAGCTGAGTGACTCGGTAGCTCAGCGGTCAGAGCATTGGACCGGATATCCAAAGGTCGCGGGTTCGATTCCCGTCCGAGAACATGATCTGGTGCGAGTCATATTTTTTCCACTATATTATTTAGTATTATATAACTAATTTATTTATTTTATTTACTCAGGCCCATAATAAAAGAAAGATTTTTCTGATTTGACCCGTCTAAATCAAACATAAATCTAACTGAATTGAAAATGTGTTGTATAGCAAGTAAATAGTAATAGCAAGTAAATAAATAATGTGATATAAAATGCTATTGTGTAATACTAAGTAGTCATAATGTATCAACTTGACTATTAGGCTAAGTGAACTAGGTAAGATTCATTACCCCCCACGCAAAAAGAGGGGTGTTATAAGTCTAACGTGTCTGTGTATGTGTGTCTGTGTATCTGTCTGTGGTATCGTAGCTCCCAAATGGATGAACCGATTTTGGTTTAGTTTTTTTGTGTGAAAGATAAGTTTATCCCGAGTGTTCTTAGTCATGTTTTTACTCTCTTATTTTGTATACATATGCTAAAACTGGGTAAACAAGCATTACATTATTTATGCTCGTGCGTGTCCTTGAATATCAATATGTTCACCCTTAAAATAAAGTATAGGGTCCCAATCCCAACTTCAATTAGGTGCAAGATTTATTTCATCCTTTTCAACTAATGTCCCGAAGTGATTTCACACTGAACAGTGGGCATTGAAGCATATTTTAGGTGGACGTGATTTATTCTACGATATTACGCACCCCGGGTTGGCTTGAATGGCATTACGTTGACAGCTTATGAGGTCCTTTATTTACGTTTGATTTATGTAGCGAGGAGAGATATAACTCTTGTAAGCTAAGAATATATTAGTTGGTCCGTACGGGAATAGCCTGAAAGTGTGCGAATTTTAGTAAGGCATTTTTTAGACTATTGCAATTATGTAGGTATCTAAACTTATCCTTTTTCTATATTTAACCTATCAATTTCTTCCTTTATTTTTAAATATAGAAAACAGATTACAAAGTCGGGTAGTCATACGTATCAGTTCAAGACTGTTTATTTGTTTTTATACTACCTGCTCGTCAATGGCATATTATGTGTCATGCAAACCTTTCCTAAAGTAAGTCATTTTTCCCATGGGGAATAATGTGATTTGAATTTGGAATGCAACCCTTGTAGTCGTGCTTAATCGATGTTAGTTTCAAAAAAGTTTAGGTGCAATGAGATCTTATTCTGAGTTAGGCTGTATGTTATCATGAAAACTTTTTACGAAATTCATTTTCACCCGCGCACCAAGAAGGATTTATTTGAATGTCGAACTGACCACTACAGAATAGACGACAAAAACATAAACTCTAACCCAACTATAAATGTACCAAAGAATGTAACTTTGTCGTTGCACAATTGGTGTAATGTTTCTAACATAACTTTTAATTTTCAATAAATATTCTTAATTTTTCATATTTTATTATTCTAACTTTAAATAATTACTTAAGTACTTTCTTTATAACAGTCATTGGTTTCAATCGCCTCGCAGAAAGTATAAAAAGTAGAGTATGCATCGCGGGCTTAAATGTGTATTTGTCATGGGCGATCTTGAACACCTCGTACTCAGGATTCTAGCCTTAACTCCCTCGCTCCGCTCGGGAGTTAACCATAGAATCCCTCGTACTCGGGGTTCAATAATAGCGCCCGGGACACAATACACTACTTTAAGCCCTTATTGCATAATCTACTATTTCTTTTATATACTGAAAATATATATTTTTATCGAAATTTAAATTTAAATCAGGTAACTCATCAGCTTGCTAGTAAAGTGATATTAAAAAAACCGCATCAAAATCGGTCTACAAGTTTGGAGGCTACGTTGATCCCAGACAGACAGACTGTGTGTCTGTCTGTCTGGGATCAACGTAGCCTCACACGTCCACTTATAACACTTATATATTTTTGCGACGGGGGTTACAAATGAAGAGGTTTGTTGGAAAAGCAGTATTATAGTTTTAGTTGATCATTACACCGCACATCCGGTGCTACAGAGATATAACTTACATTTTGTTAATTTTTAGAAAATGCAATTTAATATTTTTTTTCCTTCTTTTAAGCATTGGGCATTGGACAAAAGAAGCAAAAAAAAAATATTTTTGGCTTGAAACAACAAGAGCTAGAACGTTCCGATCAATTGGTAAATACAGATCAGCATTGCGATTCTGTAAGACTTCATTCTTAACCTCGCATCTGAATCCGCTGTGAGTTACTTGATTGGTATTCTCAAAACTCGCTTGATAATTCGCATGTGCACTAACGCTGCCCTTGCGAGCGTGTCAGCGAGTTGAACTAAATTGACCGTGAGATTTTGACGGGAACCGATAACTTGTCCGAAATTTACTTGTCCTAATTTCATTTAACGGAAACGGTTGACCAAAGTTTTTGTTGCTATATGTGAGATGCGAAGTGAGAGTGAACTGCGAAGGGAGTTGCGAGTTGTTGTCTGATTTTACAGAATCGCAGGGCAGATATCCTTTTAAAACAAAAATTTCACAGATATAAAAATGGAGTCCGGCCCCCAAAAAAGCCCAGAAAACAAGCGTACTAGAAAAAAGGTACCCGGCAGAAAGATACACTGATTTAAATGTTATCAATTAATTTCGATGGTTTGAAATACGATGCTCTTCAGTATTTATTATCTCCATTGAAGCAAAAACGTCTATATATAAAATTACATCAGTCTAAAGGATAAATTCACTTGGGCATTCACAAAAATAAATCGCGTTCGGTGTTAGGCAGTGTCATGCAAATTTTTCGGCTGTTTCGCGAATCCGTTGTACAACGGCCATTGTTATAAAAATAATTGGGGTCACACTGACATTAGTCTTTCAGCCTATTATTCTGCCGCTGTCCACGCCAAATTTGAAATGTGATGATTTGTGACGTAATTGTTCTGTCTTAAATCATTTTAGTGTTTGCGCTTTTTCGGAGCTTTTATATATTACTTACTTTATTTTTATGCACATCTGTTTTTTTAATTAAGGCACTGTTAGTCATCAAAACATAGCATTAGATGCATATTAACATCAGCAGGTTAAAGTGAACTTAAAGATTTATATAGGTGATTGAATCACAAAGTTTTATGCAATTATTAATATAAGTTACTTTATTTAAGTTCTATCAACTGCTAGATCACATCCCCAAAGAACTTAATAATTATTAAGATGTTTACCACCAGTTCTCATACATACCCTACTCCAAACTCAAGTCATAACCCTTAATAAAAATTTATAACTTTACTATATTAATTTACCATGATTATATTAGGTAGTCTGAAAAGTTGGCGGCCTTTTTTACTAAAAATAATAAAGATACCACAGCGTAGAACATCTTTATCATCAAAACTAGAAGACTTGAATCTGATGAACAATTTTTTGCAGTAGTATTTGACAAAGCATCTTCTCTATTAAAATTTCAGCATTCATTTTTTTCTTTAAGGGACGAATCGATGTCTAATATTTGGAGTGAAATTCTCACTTATATGAAGAAAAACATACTTTTATCCATTGCTAGTGGGGCAAGCTTTTTTTTTATGACAAATCTAATTGAGGCTACTTTTCAGAGCAAATTGTCGTTTTGCCCTTTTTATCAAGTGCATTATTAAATAAACAAAGCACAGAAACAATGAAATACAAAAATTATAAAAACATATTCATCCGGCCTAATTCATTATGATAAGGGACATAAATTCACAGTGTATTGTTCATGTACAAAGCAGATACTTTTTTTCACTTGACCCTTTTGTGGGTAGTAAAATACCGTCAAAAGTGGTAAACAATAATCTAGTTAGCGGCGAATGGTTGCATCCCATCTCCGGGGCCTCGTAAATCAAGAAAAACATTCATTTTAATACTTCCTATTGATCAAAGCTTTCCCATTTTCCGGATGAATAATAAAATAATTTTTGGACGCTTCTCTAAACAGTAAAATAGAGGACCTTATGGGGCATTTCCAAGGGTCGATTTTACAGAAAGTCGCCCGAAAAATCGTTTGTTAATAAAAAAGTCTTATCCAAGTTAAAGTATGTTCTATTTATTATCAAAACAAATATTTCGACAAGGTACTTGCAAATAACTAGAATAATTTTAGACTAGTGGCTCTGTAAAGCTTTAGACCTCGCGTTTGTGACATTTTTGAACATTATGCGAAATGGGTGATATATAATTTTTTCCCCTCCGCTATTTTGAAAAATTTCGAAATACTGAATCGACTATAAAAAACCATAATAATGATAGATCCTGCTTACAAAATTTCACAAGAATCGGTTGAGAAATGCGACCTGTAGAAGAGAATAGATGGACAGCGAGACAGCCGGACGGACATACGAAAGCATTTTTACCCAAGCTGAAACGGAGACGCTTCGCTCGCGTTTCGCGCTCGCATACTTAAGTACTGTGTACTGTAAATACCCAGTCATTAACATTCACTAATCTATCCATAACTCACGTGCATTTTAACGATGAAACGACATATTGGTGCCTTAAAGCCTACATATTTACTGAAATTTAAAAGCTTTTGCGGCGGTTTTGCTTCACTCTCTAATTACAGTGGTGAAGGCGTCGCGAAATGCCACCTAAGTCATTATGGGTGTCGTGAGTCGAGCTATAAAGCAAGCAAATGCTTTATGCAAATTTTTTTACCTACGTTAACATTATGTGGCAACGTGGGTAAACATACCTAAGTGCTTGCCTTATTTTAGCAATATACTGCAACTTACACTCGATTTTTAGTAGCCCTGTCCATTTTGAAAAGGCCTCTTTAAAGTAACACTATTATATAAATCAGATCTGTTTTTGTTTTTGTCAAAGTAGTAAGCTTAATACTTTATAGTCGAAGCTTTTTGAATCGAGTCCAATATTGTGTTACGACCTTAGAATAATAAACAACTGGAAGATATAGAAATACGATCTATTAAGTTTTTTTTCATAATTAGTAGGATTTACTGTGAGGATTAAAACAAAAACAATTCATTAAGTTAAAAGAGCTTTTTATACCTGTAACTATCATTGAGTAACATTGATACCAATTTGGTTGAATTACTGACTATTCGGACAAAAGTATTTCTAACACTGTCGGAATTGTCATTTTTTAGTTTCGCGTGTCATAGAGACAATTAGAATTTATAACTATTTGTCTGACTATACAGAATTACTTTAACTATAATAGTGTCCAAATCGTAAGTAAAAAAAAAATATATCTAGTTAAAACGTGTCAATTTGGACAAAGTGTCCGAAATTATTTTGTTCTAATCGTCAGTAACTCATACTGAGGAACTGATATGTGACAGAAACCCAAACTTCTCAGTACAAAGTCTCCTGATTATGGGGCTTTCCAAGCCGATGAAGAAGCTTTTCTGACATTTACTGCTTGTAAACACGGACCTGAAAAAAAGATGGACGTAATATCACACTAAAAGAAGTGAAGCATGCAAGTACAATTTCGTATGTTATACAATGACCTACACTCACACAAATACACCGGTCTTTTCTTTCCAGGTGTATTTGTGTGAGTGTAGGTCATGTACAACAAACGAAATTGTAGGACCTTGCATGCTTCACTTCTTTTTAGTGTTATATTACGTCCGTCTTTTTTTCAGGTCCGTGCTTGTAAATAGCAGCCTAGAATAAATGATATTAAATTCGAACCCAACAGAAAGAAGAAGAAAGAAAGAAGAAAGAAAGAACCTACTCACTAATCTTAAAAAAAAAACAACATTGACAAGCCACTATGACTGACATACACGATACTGTCGCATTTGCTGATAATTAACTGGCTGTCGCTCACATGATTATCTCTTGCTCTGAAAAAATTTCCGTGTTTAAAAAACTCTGCTAAAATATTAGCGTCACGTCTCTAAACAAGTCGTCAGAAATTTTTAATGCTCCGTGAAAACGTAACAAGTTTATCAGTCCAGTTTAATTGCATAACGGATTTTGTGAACCGTTTTTTAGCAAGAACGTTGTTCTTAATGCGAGGAACGGTAAAATTTTATTTTGGGTGTTTTATAAAAATAGTGAAACGGAAAAATGTATATTTCTGATATCTATAAACATTGCATGACTTTAAGTTCTTAAGCAAAGCAACTCAATTTAATTTACTACACAAGCTTTTAACGACCTTCATGATGAATGAAAAAATCTGACTTAACTTTATCACTCTGAGTGTCCAAAATAGTTTTGTGTATTTTCATATGAAATTCTTTCGACCATTTCTGTATTTATAGGAAGTAAGTAGAAAACCGGGATTACCAGTAATATCTGCCAGTGTTAAACAACTACCGATATAATCATATGTGATAATAGGTATGTTGCGTAAACTATTCTATAATCGCGTGCGATGAGAATGGGATGCTACCTTTTGGAACTGAGACGCGCACGGTCCGTCGGCCAACCGTAGCGTCGGCAAACGCGAATTTGCCGACGCTACGGCTCACACACACGAATCCCGCCAGCCAGACGCGACAAAATTAAGTCATTCTGTTAAAAAAATGCCTTCTTGCGTCTTTAGACGATGATATACAAATTACACAGCAAAAGTCAGAGATCGGAAAAATGCTTCATTTCACGTGTAAGTACTGTGTTTAACCAACAAAAATATTTTATATTACTCTGATAGGCCATATTGGCACAAAGACCAAAATGTCTGTTTTGCGGGTGAGCAGTCAATATTGGTGGCCAATGAGCATACAACACATTATCAGACGAAACATACGATGTCTGTTTATCCCTTTCTAACGACAAGTATTCCGCATGGTGGTGTTCATTTTTGTCCCTTTCTTGATGTATTATGTCAATGTGTGTATTTATAGTACCTACTTTTACGCTATTTTAAATAGATGACGTATGACGTATCTTTACTTTTTTAATAATTATCATTGATTCTACGTAACAGTTTTTATTCATCAATCCATCCAACGATTGCCGTACAACTTGATGATGATGATAAAAACCTACAAAAATGACACATAAAAGCACAAAGTAATTGTGAACCTCTTCTCTATTTGAATTGAAGTTCATACAATGAATACAATGGTAACAATAAAACAATTGAAAAGTGTAAAATATCGCACACCCAGTCATAAAACAGAATAGAAGAAGGCAGAGACGTAATGAAATATTTTAAGTCCCTTGTTAGAATCAAATACAGGCCTGGTTTGACAACGGACGTGCGAATTCATTACGTGTGGTCGGCGACCACTGCCGAGTCGTTAGTGGTTTACGACTCTGCTCACAACTCTTTGAAATAATGCTCCCAATGGTGCCTTCACAAGTTAACACACGCTGCGAGTGTCGTGTTATATTAATGCGCTGGTTATGAGGTGACGATTTTTTGGTGGAGTTTGCCCTCATTGTATTTTAAAATACCTATCATGTTTTCAGTCATATTAGACCAAATGATTTTTTTCACTTCTATTATGTTTATGGCGTAAATACAGAAAAATAGGAAATCGTGACTTTGCAAAAGGCCAATTTCCAAAGTAGAACAAATTAGTGACTGCCTTATTTAGATATTGTTTATAGAATATCAAAGAACTGAGTACTGAATCTATTTAGAATTTAGAACGTTAATTGTGTTTTTGTGTCAAAGTATTTAAAACTTTCCAACCGTGTCGTTAACTCATAATATAAAAACGTGTTTCTTTTATAATTATGTTATTTACTTCCATATTTACAGCCTATTTGATAGTGACGTGAAGTGCTATGCCGCCGTGCATATTCATAATTTCACTGACGTATCGCACAATTTGTTCTTGGCAGTACGTCAACCGCTCCACTTGCCGCGTTTACGCATGCTTGCTTCGATGTTATTCATATTTGCATTGAAAAAAATTCATTCATAAAAATATTAAAACAAAATAATCCTTCCAGTATGCTGGATAAAACATAATAAAACTTGAATCGGTGAATATCGTTGTAGATACTGCGAGTAAAGTTTATTATTTAAACGACTTCATTACTTAGCAGTCAAGCTTAGGTCAAGCAAAAAATAAATAAATTTAAAAAATATTATAAAACCCGTCTGCATCAAAAGACAAGTCAACCGAAAAGATGGAAACAAGATCAAATATTAAAGGCAACATAATACCATGCAGTCGAAGGCATGTATGTATAATGTGATATTATGAATGATTTGACTTTTCATTAAATTATATGCCTTCGACTGTATGTTATTAGTTGCCTTTAATTTTTGATATTGTTTCCATCTTATCAGTTGACTTGTCTTTTGATGCAGGCGGGTTTTTCAGTCTATTTAATTTATTTATTTATATATATGTCTTTTTAGTTTTTTATATATTACGGTCGTGATGTACTTCTTTAAAATCCTTATGATAAGCCCTTTAATTTGATACCCATAATGCAGTATTCTAAAAAAACATTGCACAACACACCATGTTGGTTTTTTTTAACGTCACTTAAAACACTTGGGCTGTCAAGACAAATCTAACCATATATATATATACTAGTGGCCCGCCCCGGCTTCGCACGGGTACAATGTAGTTACTAATGTGGTGAGTGTGAAGTTATTAGACTATACTACAGGATATCTATATAGGTATAGTAGTGGCCACAAAATTAAGGACGCCTGTCGATTTTCATACAAACGAAGTAACTTTTAAGCATTGCTTCTCCGCCAGGGATTGACCGAGCGGTGATCTGGTGATGGCCATCCAGGGAGTGAATGGAGGAGATCCAGATTTCTATACACACCTAAGTGATCTGACCAGCATTTTAAGAGATGTAAGGACATGTTTAAAAAAACCGCGAATATAGTATAGAAATGTATGAAAACTTGCAACTGTAAATTCTTATGCTTAAATCTCTTAGAATGCTGACCAGATCAGTTGGGTGTGTATTGCTATCTGAATCTTCTCCATTCACTCCCTGGATGGCCATCATCAGATCACAGCTAGTTCAATCCCTAGCGGAAAACCAAGACTTCAAAATTACCTCGTTTGTATGAAAATCGACTTGTGTCCTTAATTATGTGGCCACCACTATATGTATAAACGACGTACACAACATACGCAAGGGGTGTTATAAGTTTGACTTGAGTGTGTCTGTCTGTCTGAGACAACCTAGCTCCCAAACTTATGGACCGATTTTGAGGCGGTTTTTTATGCATAGTTTTTTATGCAAACCATTGATCCGATTATTATGAAACTTTGGCGAGTTGTACTGCTTACGACCGAAAAAGTCCCTGGCTAAAAAAAATGGTGCATTGCAATATACGCATGCTGGGTGCAGCTAGTTCTAAATAAAAATATGTTGTGCGTTAACAGGATTCTCGATCTCGATCATCCAACACTTCTCTATAATAAAAATCAGCTGTTTCATACAAAAATTCAAATCGAAAATATCAAAATGTGTTTCATACGTTTTGATATTTTCGATTTGAATTTTTGCTGATTATTTTTTCGCGATTTGAGAGTTGGTCCCAATAGTAAAAGTTGTTCAGTTTGATAGTCCCTATATACCATATTCGGCATTAGGGGTATTTTTGTAACATGTTCTATACCTACCAAATTTCTTGTCATGTTATCCGGTTGCAAAATAAAAAGGCTATTCGGCGAGCTGACTCTCGAGCAGGCGACATTAGAGCTGGCCATGGGAGAAACAATCACTGCAGATCTACACCAGCCGCTCTTAAACTTTGTCCCTGAGCTTTATTAATTGTCATAGCATAGGCGACTTGACTGAATATTGTATTCTTTTAAAATTAAACTGATAATTAGATGGAATAATTTTGCACCTTATTAGAACGCAAGGAAGGAAAAAATGACAGCGCTGCCAACATAACGCCATAGGTACTATTCAATGAAATGCATTCTACCTACTCTCAGGGGAAATGACCAAAGAGAATGTAATACTACGTTGAGATGACAAATGATATTTACTTTTCTTAATTAATCAATCAAATGCACGAAAAAGTTTCAATTCCGACGTCGAAGTCAATCACAGCAAAATTAGCTTTATATCAATTTTTAATCCTGTTAGGTGATAAATATTAAAAAAATACGAAACACGTGTACAATTAATTTTGTGAAAGAATGTCTATGCCAAATTTCATGTCAATCGGGCCAAGGAATAGCGTCCTCCCATACAAACTTTGCCACCCTGTTTCACCCCTTTAGGGGTTGAATTTCGCAAAATCCCGTCTTAGTGAGCACCTACGCCCTAAAAGGAGCCCCCATGCAAAATTTGAGACTCCTAGCACTTGTAGTTTCTGAGATTTCGTGATCAGTGAGTGAGTGAGTGAGTGAGTGAGTGAGTGATTTTCCCTTTTATATATATAGAGATATATATGATATAAATCCGTTCAGCCGTTTGAAAGATATGAGGTAATAAAGAATATTACATATAAACATCCATACATACATACATACAACATACGCGCGAAAAACATAACCATTTCCTTGCAGTCGGGTAAAAAATATCTACATAAATAAATACCTTCCCGGTTTAAATTACGCAATGAGCCGGCACACGTTAAACAAATTCGATATCGTTTTAACATACGCGTTAATTGACTTACCTGAAGCCTTTAACCTTGTTATAGAAAAGTTAAAATATACGTTATCTTCATTCGATTAAGGCCACGTAACAGACTGCTTTATTAATTTTTGTTCATGGATCAAATTTCCTGCGCTTGTATTTTAAAGGTCAGTGAGTAATCTGCTTAGCTCGGCTTTGCTTTCAACGCCGCCCGAATTTTTTGTAAGTTATTAACTAAGTCCTATTTATGTGGATGTGGAATACACATTCATTAAGCATTAAGTGAAATTATATTTAGTCGTTTAAATTAAGAGCAAGTTTTTTATTTGCATTGTTGACAATTCCATTGTAAAAAAATACAGCCAAATATCTTCATCAATCTTTGTATGTAAACAGCAAATACCAGTAGCATGTATAACTCTTAGCAAGAACAAGATATTAGTAACAAAGTTATAATAACCTAAGAAATATATTTCTTATCGAAACTAGCGGGGAAGTAAAAAATCTTCACTGAAAAAGCCAAGGCTAGTAAGTGATAATAGATAATATCAGGCAGTCTCTTATTACGAAAGGGTAGTTCCCTAGCATGGATCTCACGAACCGACCGGAAAAACTCCGGATCAGTATTAGGAAAGGAGCTTCATTAGAGTAAGTATAGGAAAAAATATCGTGAGAAACGGAAATTTCGTTATTACTTGTCCACCGAACATTTTCGTGTGTGTACTTGCGACCCGAAATTTGTTAGAAACTTCGGTGGGGACAAGGTTCGGCCGTTGTCAAATACCGGGAACAAATCCTGGAAATGTTCCCTTTTCGTCGACAAAAGAATTTTGCAACATAAATACGGGACGGGTTATTGATTCATTCGATTCTGTTTGTTACCGAACTAATAAGCTTTTATTGGCCAAATGAACTTTTGGAGTTGTCCTTGATTGTAATTTGTACAGAAATTGACTACCATATTTGATCTTTAAACACAAGTTCTATTTGATGAGACTTTAATGAAATTTACTTAACTATCTGCAAAATTAGTAATAATAAAAATATCCTGTAGTTACAAATATCAAAACATAAATACAAGTCTCCGAATGGGGCGATGCCAATTCGGTTAGGTTCAATTCATCTAAAACTCAGGTGTGTCTGTTGTCTCCTAAAAGGAGTATACAATATATCTCATTGTACAAGTTTAGTATCCATTCTGAACACCAGTTAGTAGACTAGTAATCACCATGAGGCCTTAACATGCGTCAATACGTAGTGGTGGCTCGGATTGCCGGGTCGATTCGTGATGGAGTGAAATGGAACGTGACTCTACTCTCTTTGGGTTGAAATCAGTGCGCGCTCCAACGAGGCAGTTGCGTTTTTTTACCGAATTCTCGTTTTTTACACGTTTTTATTACGTTTCATCGCTTTCAAATAAGTTTAAAAAATATGTTCAATAAAATTTAAGATATTAAAATCGGTGATTTTATGTCGATTTTTATGCGTTATTTTTATCATAAACGACTGTTCTGTAACAAATAAATTCTGCAAATAAGACCAAAAACAGGGTTCACGCGATATTTTCTACATCAAAAGTGGTAAGTATTTTTCACATCAAACGTGGTAAGAACCATTTTTATAAATGTTTTCAATTAAATCTGTAGTGTATTATTTCAAGTACAATACACGTTGTCTTTCAATAATTTGAATTGCATATTGGGATTTGACGCATGTTATTAACGCCTTAAGAGTCCGGCGAACAGTGAGTCCCATACAAACGGAATACCAAAATGATTTCCAATATTTTTTTCATACAGAACTGTAAATCACTTTGGTGTTTTGGATTTTTATTTAAAAGAACCCTAGACAAATGCTGTCTTAATCCGAATAACATCACAAGAAAAGTTTATTATGCTCAAGTTGCAAATCATTTTGGTATTACATTTGTATGGGAAGCTCACTGTTCTCCATTAGACTAAACGTGTGCTGATGCAGCTGTCATCTTTGGAAGCCGCTATTAACCGTGTTGTGTTTCCTCAAAAGTGGTATAAAAAGAATATAAAATAGTTGTTGTAAGTACATACCTTAAGTTAATGAATGCTACATAGATATTTACAAACGTGTATGTCGAGTTGAACCATACACTGTTGGTAAATCAGATAACTAAACATTTGTCATAGGAAATAAATTGACTACAGTAAAACCTCCACATTGTAAACTCTGATGACAGGCGTTTTATTATATTAAAGGTTGTGGTTCGAAGGAGTGCCGAAAGCGTAAGACCCTTTAACAATAAAAAAGGAAACGATTCACGGCGTGCGTGATCAACAGTCCTATGCAAATAATACCAGAATATACTTTCCATCATCCATACAATAAACCCAAATGAGACCTTTTAACGCGACAAGGCGAATCGATAAGAAATGACCTACTCACTCGATGTGGCGCACTAAACGACGCCGAAGAGTTTTAATTTTGAATGCTAATTTCTAGATCTGTTCTTAATGTGGGTCATGGAAAGGATTAGTAGAATGCATAAAGCCGACTTTTGATTTTTACAAAAAGAATTGTTTTTGGAGAAAAGAATGCGATACTTTAAATACCTTGTCATTCTGATATTTCGACCGATACTTAGAAAAAAAAAGAAATTGTATTAACTTTGTCGTGTTTGTAGTTTTTATAATACATAAGTGTTAAATGAGAATTTGCGACTTATACCTTTGTACTTACAGACGACGAGGACGTTACATGTTGATCTTATGATAAAAACCGCAGTTTAATTACACTCGGCGGCACAAAAATCAGCCCGCTGTGTGATTTTTTATACAAAAATGCTCACTTTATATTCTCATAAGTAAAAAAGTGCATGTATCATTGCAGTGACTTTTATGTTGATGGATAGATCAAATGTTCATCTCTCAAAAGCAATTCAAAAACCCCTTGATTTCTTAAAAACAATCGGTTTTTAAATTTCATACAACTTTGTTTGGAAAAATCAATCATATTCTTTTGTATGTTTGAGGAAATGAAAAAATATCTATAGTTATTTGGAATACTTTTTTGAGAGATGAACATCAGCTGGTCTATCCATCAAGATAAAAGTAACTGATACATGTACTTATTTATTTATGACAATGTGAGTGAATGAAGTGAGAGATGTTTGAATAAAAAACACACTGTGGGCCGATTCCGACTTTTGTGCCGCTGAGTGTATTTAAAATAAGGTACAGTTAATTAGATAACGATAAAAATTGTCCTCTCTGTTCCGTTAGTTTTGAGTACCTCAGTGTTTTTTTGTTCAATATTACCTCATTCTGGGATTTATTTCAAATGTGAAAGCAGGAGAACTTGGTAACTATATTAAATAACTGCTAACGTGCTTTCCCTTATCTCGTAAAAAGTAACATTCGAAACTTATCTCGAAAAACACCGTCCACTTCCAGTTTACGTAAAATCGAGCAGGAAACACATACACCAAATAAAGGGTTCGTCCCAAGAGCATCCCAGCCGCGATCATAACCGAATTACAACTCAACCGCATTTTTATGAACTCGTTACAAGTTTATCGCTTTCACTACCTAAGTGACTGTTGTTGTAGTGTGGACAGAACTTTATCCATGAAAAGTTAGATGGAAATCTATTGGCATAAACAGAGTGGTTTTTTATAAACAAACTGATGTAAAAGGTCCTTTCAAATTGAACTGACATTTAAAAGTTCTGTGACTCACTGGGATATTTTCGTCTCGTTAAGTAAACCATTTACGCTCTGCGAAGTTAGTATGACATAAAACGGTGTGACTCAATGGGAATAAATAAAAAGACTAAAAGGCGAGTACCTACATTACTTTATTTATTTATTTATTTTATTTTTTCATAGGAAAACATACAGTGACTTAGAAGCTTTATAAGTAATCCGTATAGGAGTCTATGCACTACTATAAGCTTTCGTATAAAACATGTAATGCTTGCTGATTAATATGCTGATTAATATGAAAAAAAAGACATGCATTCACACACTAAATACTAAACAATAACAAAGCAAATAAGCAGTAAGGGTCAGTTAAACATAAACGCAAATACACACAAATTAACAACCCGGACAGTCGGAGAACCATCCAACCATTTCTGCACCATAAGACTTTGCATACTTTACATTCCTACTATGGCTTACTCTTGAATCCAATAATAATTTCAGTCTAAAATGTCAGTCTCAATCGAAATTCAATTTTAATGATGACTACTCTACTTTAGAACTACTAGTACTCTAGAATTCGGGAGTGACTTCTAACGATATGAACGATTTTAATAATTCGCGTCTCTTATTCAGCTTGGGCAAAAATGCTTTTGTATTGTCCGTCCTGCTGTCCCGCTGTCCGTCTGTTCTTCTCTACAGATCGCACTTCCTACCAATTCTCGTGAAATCTTGTAAGTAGGCGGTTCTATAATTATATAGTTTACACTGTACACTCAATGAAATCATTTGTGTCAAACAAAGAGTAAGAATTTCCTTCTCTTGGTTAAAACTCACGAAACATAACAATACCAATGTCATTGATTTGGATGAATTTCAAGGGTACTTAAGCTTGCAGGTCGATTATGAATATTGTGGGAATAAAGCAAATTTAAGTAGGAACTTATATGGAACACCATATACTACCCATTTCTATCTAGTATTTATCCAGCTGGTTGCCTGGAAGTTGCTGGAAACTGCTTTTTAGCGATAATGCCGCCAATTGTTCTTCTTTCGTGTATGTCTTTGTAAATTACTATGGTGAACAATAAATAATATTTCATCTTTAGCTGACGATTTTGAATATAATACCTTCAAGCCTTTATGCGATCACGTTAGTGGAAAAACACCTTTATTGCAAGTCTCTTAGCAAAAACTAGATAAGGGTATAATAGGAGCATGCGAAGCGGCAGTAAAATGGGTGAAGTGGAAAACAGCACGTAATTACAATTACCTAGTGTGAAGCTAATTTCGTTTGCACGTTGCCTTAAAAGCACTAGTTAGACTACACGAACTTTGTTGAAACAAACTGATAAGTTGATACAAGCCATTCTTACGAGTCCCGTTTAAGGGGCCGTACAACCCTGGAAGCAATTTTCATAGTAAAAATTATCGAAATCATTGACATTAACATTGTTAATTAATAACTTATAAACAAGATATATCTTATTATGGAAAACTGACAATTAGAGAGCTAGTTAAGGTTTATTTTTAATAAAGTTTCAAAATTAAAGGTTTATATTTGGTTGGCACATTAGTGAAAAACTTCAAAATTGGTGATTACTTACGATTTTTTTTTCCATCGAAAAAAGTTTTAGCTATGTCAATCACATAACTGAGTGTACTTTAATTTACTTTCTACATTAGTTTGTTGGGACCGATAAAGCAATTGATACTGTGCGAAATCTTTGTTCAAAAATGTATATTTGAGGTTGTACGGCCCCTTAATTTTAACATGGGGAACTTTAGCTTTAGCGGCATTGTACTTCTTATAAATTACTTTGAACATTATTATACTTACCTCTAATTAAAACCACTTTGACATTGTGAGTATATTATCGGTGAGTATTATCTTTTCATTAAACACCTTTTAATGCATTTTGACTAAGAACATAAAAACTTTTTAAACTTGATTAAAGTCAAAAATAGCTTTATTCAAATAAACGTAGTAATTAAGCGCTTTTGAATCGTCTTTATTTTCCTACCGGTTGGTACAACAAAGAAATAAACTAAACACTGTTAGACTTTTTTTATTGCCTGTAAGTTTATTTCTTTGTTTACAAACCTGAAAACTATTTCTAGTTAACAATGTGATGACGATGATGATGATGATGACCTCCGTGGTCGAGTGGCTTTGTACACCGGTTTTCAAGGTGTCGCCATCTCTGAGGTCCCGGGTTCGATCCCCGGTTGGGTCAATTTAGAAAAAATCTGGGTGTTTATGATACCACCGTTGTCTTTGATTTCCATAACACAAGTGCTTTAGCTATACTTACTTAGGAATCGGAGCAATGTACGTGATGTAAGAAAGCAGCCCTGAAACGCGACAAAAATCTGTTGTAAAATTAAAAAAAAAAATAGTTTGCTAAAATTATATTTATATTAACCCATGTAATCATAGTAATTTTATATGCATTTGATAGTGCACATTATAAAGGTTTACTTTTAAAAGACTAACCCGTTTTTTTGGAATAGAGTATTAATGTGCTTTTTTGTATAGGTAAAAACACAAATATAATTCAAAGATCGTTAAATATGTCCATGTGCCTTAATCGTCTTTCTGCAGGAATTGTTCGCTCGTCGATAAATTCAGAGGACTTTTCTAGATAAACTCGCGTATGACTTCTAAGTTAAAACAAATAAGCTTAGATAGGCATGTGTTTCACAAATAAAGCTTCTCTCTCTTCTTCTTATTAAACACTTGTTTATTGTTATGTTCTTCTTTTTTGATAATTCCTACTTCATAATCGCTACCGCTTCAGCCCATACATTACCAGTGGTTAATATAATACGTGCGACCACCCGCTAGTTGTGGAAGGAGATCGAATACAATATGTGATCAGGTTTTTGACGTTGCAATCTATCGTTAATTTCCCAAGAGGTTTACCTGCGGCACAATAAAGAAACTATATTATTGTTACCTACATTGTACTTGGAATAAAGTATTTCGTTTCAATATTATGACGGTATTGGAGTGGAAGCAAAGATTATTTCCACATCTATGGATATATTTATTATGGTGGGGAATTAGACGCGATGAATGGCTAAAAGATATGACACGTGCTGACGGATTCCATATTTCTTTTGTGGTCGTATTTTTCTACGAGTATTTCGATATTTTTAACCGACTTCAAAAAAGGAGGAGGGTCTGCGATTTTAATAATAATTAGTTTTATAAATGATGTTTTAAAGATGTAATTATTTTATTTATGTCGTGTAATAGAAATCCCATCACTATTATCATGTTAACACAAGAAAGAAAATACCGTAATATATTAAAAGTTGCCCACGAAAGCAATCGTATCAAAGGCGCCGCATGAAAAAAACATGACGTTAGGCCCTCTGAGTGGGAAGGAGTTCCAAAAAGTCCTTATTGCGTGCTTACGATTTCCCGGGCCTAATGGGCGCGCGCGATTTCGCTGACAAATAAATATGTACTGCCCTTCCAGGCTGGAGTAATTGGCGTGAGGCCGCGAGAAAAGCCTTTGGCAATCGCTTAAACATTAGCTGTGAAAAACATTTAACAGATTGAGTACCGCTGAGTGGAGGCGTTTATTTTGAACCTTTTTTATTTTTGTTGAAAAGCAAAGACGTTTGAAAGGAAAGTTATGATTTTGTCTGTCTTTTACGGCTCAAAGAGCAGATTTTCATGAAATCTGGCTTTTAACAGAATCGGCTTTTTGCAAACGTAAATATTACACATGAGACATACTTTCTGCGAAAAGTCGATTCTGATCGTGAAAACATTCTATTAAGTAATTTGCATATAATTTTCAGTATCTAATACTTGTTTGTACGAGCGTCATAAAATTATTATAGGTATCTGAGTATTCTTTATGGTTTACGAACTCGTATCAAACTTTTCAATGTATTTTAGTTTCATCAGCTTATGTCTGCATAGGAAGCTTAGGAAGGTATGTTTCGTACACAAAACATGAGTTCCAGTAAAACTATAATAAGAGACAGCCTTTGTAAATACATTTAGGATTATTGTGAAACCAATTATTTTGTAAATAAATATCCAATCCGAGACTGAGAAATTATAGAGTTAGAAATCAGGAATGCTTAGAGATTTTGATCATCCACAATGCTAATTTGTAGGCTTTAAAATTATAGGAATTTACTTATAAACATTATAGAACATAAGTTCCTACAGAATCAATTCTACTTCCCTATCATCAAACACGTAACTACATTCATTCGATTACAGCACAGAATAAAGATAACATTTGCCTCACGTTAAATTTTATGATATGTTTGGATTTGTATACGATACGGCGTATGTCCGTTATCAACCGATAAGCTTGAATATATAGAGGTAGCTTGGGTCTTGTTTGAAGAAACTATTAGGAGAATAGCCAGTTTTACGGCCACACGAGGGTTCAGTGGCATGCAACACGATAAAGCACCAGTTAACATAAAGGTACAGGAATTTCTTGAGCAATAAAAAGGAACAACCGTCCAGTGGGCCTATTACATTAAAAGAATCACGATTATTGGACGATCTTCGTACTACTCCGTTACATTAACTCATGTATAAGGTTCAAAATCAAGTAAATCGAACGACAATAATTTTTTTATAATAGGCCCTCTGTGCGTGACCACCACACCCACGAAATTCATATAATTTATTTTCATTCGACAAATAATGCAGTGTTTTGCTTGAATGAAGATGGAATGTTAAGCTTATGTTATTTTCTATAATTTTATAATGTTACGGAATGCTAATGGGCATAAGAGTAATTTTTATGTGGTTGACTTTGTTATTAAAATCAGTTGTTAAATATTAATAAGTAGCCAACCAAGCCAGATGAAATTGTGAATTATTTCTCTGTAGTGCACTCCGAAAAAGCTTTGTGGTTCTTTTTATCGCTTAAAAAATATTTTCTAGCCTGTCGTTTAGTTAAATGGAGTTTTGTTTGGGAAAAGTGGCAACTTTTAGCAAAAATCTCCATTAAAGTAAACGACAGGCTAGAAAATATTGTTAAAACAATGAAAAATACCACATATCTTTTTCGGAGTGCACTTACAGAGGTATAATTCACAATCATTTACATTTATTAAAATTTACTAAAAGTTTCCACAAGTTTTTCATTAATAAATATGCATACTTACCAGCTAAAAGTAAAGCCGATTTCCATCGGCTTACCTTTTAGAAATTTGCACCGATTCAATTCAAAAAATTTGTAGAACGGTTTACCTCCGCCGTGATTTCACCTTTTATGCTATTTGATCCCTTGATTTTTTATACTATTTGATTAATAATAATGAGGGATGACCAGCAATTTGGTATCAATAAATTTTATTGTAAATTGGTTCCGTCATCAATGCTTTGTTTGTGGTCATGAAATTCCGAAAGGAAATTATTGCTCACTGAAAATATTATTCCTTTATTTATTTAAGGAGACCCTTTCCTGATAAAAATATTTTATATAATTCATTTCAAGATTAGAAATTTTCTCATATACAAAAATATGAAGTTGTCTATAATTTTTTTACAATTATAGGATTTTGCATGTCTACAACTTTATACTTGAGATATCTTAGTTCGTGGTAAACATAAAATAAAATACAATCTCCCATCTAATACAATCTAAGCGTTTTTCGCTGAACGTCCGGCAAAGGAAAACAGATTTCTGAGTCAATGAATCGAAAGCGCTCCTAGTGAGACTATTCTTTGTAACAGAAAAAGTATAGGCAGTAAATGAACTAAATAAATTAGTGATTGGAAGAAATTATCAAAATCTTATGTTATGGATAGAGTAGATACTATAAACAATGACGGTACCACAAACATCCAAACATGAGACAGTGTAGAAAAAAATGTTTCCTATTGATCCAGCTGGGGATCTCCAGGACCTCGAAATGGACGATATGAAATCCACTGTATAGCCACTCCAAAGACCAACTACAGGGGTTGTCCAGTAATTGAAATTGAAATTGAAAAATTCTTTATTCAAATAAACTCACATAAAAAGCATTTTTAAATCGTCAAGACGTATCGAAGTATGACAAGCTACAATGTACAGTAAAATATATAGCACAGACATCAGCACATCGGACTGTACATACATGTTGATGATGAGACCGTCTTTATGCCACATATAATTTTAAGTAATTTTTGCAGTTCAACTGTTTAACTTGATGTGCTTTCGTATGTACTAGCCAAAGATCAGCCTAGGCTTTTCTGAAAGACCTAACGTTTCACTCAGGTCCATCATTAATCTTCAAGACATTGTATAAACGCTTCAGAAAAACGTGATGACGTAATCAGACACAAACCTTTTCAAATATTATGTGCCTTTTTGAAACGAAAATGTTACAGTATTTTTCTAGTAGGTATATTAATTATCTTAAGAAAATGTTCATAAACTGAGAACTTAACATAAAAAAATTGCCCGTTTTATGTTAATAATGTCAACGAAGCATCTATATATATAAAATTCAAAGTCCTGACTGACTGACTGATATATCAACGCACAACCCAAACCACTAGACCTAGAAGCTTAAAAATTTGTACTACTTTTTTATACAGTGTAGACATCTACTAAAAAAGGATTTTTGAAAATTCCACCTCTAAGGCGGTAATTTTAATATATGTATTGTATAAAAGTCCGTCAGTTTGGAAGTTACGATCTTCAAATTTTGTGTTTACGCTGACGATTGAAAATAAATAGTTTTAAATAATTATAAATTGTGATTTTCAGCATTTACGATGCTATTTTTATATAAAGATAAATAATATATTAAAAATATAATAAAAAGGTATTTTATTCCCAAATTTTCGAAAAACTGTCTCGACAAAAAAATCTACATAATTATCGAACCCGCTCACAAAATTTCACGAGAATCAGTTGAGAAATGCGACCTGTAGAGGAGAAGCTGGAAAGACAGACACACGGAAGAAATTTTGCCCAAGCTGAAGCAGACGCTTCGTTCACGCTTCGCGCTCGCTCGGTCAATAAGCACTGCAAAAATGTGTTACTGTTTCCCTTTCACAACTGTCGGAAACACTCCATAGTGAAATGAAAGATCAGTCAATCGTTCAACTGTGAAATAGAAGTTATTGTGTTAGACGCGTCTTACCCTAAACGAATTTAGAGCAAGTTAGCGCATTTGATGCTTTAGTGATTCGGATAATTATGAGTGTTTTAAAGGAAACACTATTTATAAATAAAGAATATTTTGTTTTTTAAACTAATATTTCAAATCAACTAGTCAGTAACTTGACCAAAACATTGGGAGTAAATGTAAATGCCTATCATTTTTAACAAGTTGTTATAGTTAAACCTGTTTTATAAGTTACAGATAAATTTTTTTTTGTTTTGTATTACTGAAAACTCATAGATAACGTTTCATTTCTGAGTTCGTATCTTCAGGCACATCAACTAAGCGTAAGCATTCCTTTGGTTGTTTGTATGGTGTAAATGGCCGGCCTATTCCCGTAATCCTTCACAGTTTTTCTACCAATGGTGGATATCGGGAAATAAAGTATGGATGGTCTATTTCCGTTGTCCACCGCTGGGGATATTGGGAAGAATTGTATAGAAAAAATCTTTTTTCTCAATATCCCCCAGTGGTAGACAAAGATGCAGGACAACGGTGGGAGACAACGGGAATAGGCCAAATGGCCGGCACTGTTATTAGGTACCTCTGTGCAAGAAAATAACCGTGATTTGCCAGTCGTCCTTTATTGAGGAAAATCTAGCGGGGGTAATGGATATTGCTCTACGTACACTTTCCTTTTTTGACGTCTTAATATTAACATATCTTTTGTATGCTTTGAAGAATCCTGTTAGGTGTAACTTTTTCTATATTTTTTTTTTAAATTAAAATGCGGTGTAATATTTTAAACTTCATCATCGAGACTTACAAAAAAACAAAGATATTGGAATAAATTTAAACTAAACTATAAATATACATTGCGTTACATTATCATAATTATTACTATTACATTTATTCAAAAATGTTTGTAATGTGGTCATTATTTTGAAAACCTTCTTTGAACAAAGTCAACCTTGCCGCACTGCTCGGATGGTGGTGATGGCGCAGCAAAGTTCAATAATTATTGTTGAGTTTTAGCCACCAGAAATTTCCTTTGAAAATCAATTATTGTCAAATTCATTGGTCTACAATAACTGCGCTGCTGGCCTTGAGCTAAGCTTAACTACGATCTCGGCCTTCAAGCTTGGTCAGCATTGTAGCCCTTGCTGTCCGCGCTATAAAGGCATCGACCAAGGGCTGCAATGCTGACCGCGCTGTGACGGCCTGGACTTGCCTTTCCAGGGGCCGTGGTCACGGGAGGACAGTGGACCTTTCCAGGTGCCGTGGTCTTGGGAGGACCACTGTCCTGTGTCGAAACGTCGGGAATTCAAAAATCCAATAAATCCGAACTAAATAATTCTAAAATAACACCTGAATTAATAATATACGCACTGTAATCCGTAAAAAGTATAGACATCTTACGTTATAAAAGTATTTTTCTTATTTGAACTAAAAAAAAATACGCTGTTATCCCCAAGGTAATTTTTTCTTTTAATCAAAATTTTTGGATCAAATAATCACTTATTTATGTTAACTTAAAAAAAAGTTTTAAGTACTATTATCTACTAAATTTTAATGAAGATTGGTAGTATTATTACACATGTGATGACAAGATAATTGTCAACCCCTCGAAGATTTAACCGATGATTCGTAGGTACTTCATTTATTGTTCAAGTTATAATGATTATAATGTATAAAGTATTGTCAATGTCTTTAACACTTATATGTAGATCTTCTGTTTGTTAAATATGTTTCGTATTACCAAATACAAGGTACAATTTTTAATTAAGTCCGAACAACTCAGCGGAAGAAACCAGTTGATTAGCATGCTCAAAATGGGTTTAAAATGAGCCCGGCTCACAGGGCTGATTCGCGGTATTAACAGCTTAACTACGGATTTGCTGTGCCCCGATTGTTTGTTTAATCACCGGCTGTGGTGAAGGCACAAAGGTCCGATTGACTGTGTCTCTCACTTTTGTTTAACTTTTATGAATAGGGTAGTGACTTTCGACGTAGCTTTTGCACATACCTGAGGCTTCAGTGTAAGTTTTCAAATGTCTAAACGGTTACTATTAAAACGTTTAATTACTACGTTTGCGTTAAAATTTTAAATCTAGAACTTATTGGCATTAAGGTCCATTTATTATACTTTTATCTCGAACGCGTTTGTACATTTTAAAACTTACACTCTTGTCTCTTTTGGTAGATTTTAGTTGTAGCTTTTAGAAAAGATTTTTATGTGCTTTCCATAAACAAAAATCCATAGATCAGAACCTTTGATGATGTACTCGAGTTCGTCATCTGCGTATGCTCTCTTATTTTTTTTTTTAAGTTGAATTTGAAAGAAAAACCACTATATTCCATTATTCCAGTGTGTAAGTAGACGCTTTTATTTTCACAATATCCAAAAAGAAAAATGTTTTCCATTTCTTAAAATTCTGTTTCCATCCTGGTGCTATCGCCGCATTTGTAAGTATAAGAAATAACGTCATAAAACCACAAAAAGTGTAAACCTCACGACCACAGCTTTACGCACAAAGAAAATAATCCATACCTTCTTATTTTAATAATTCTAAACCACCGTTTCATATCTCCCAGTTACCGTGCCAATAAATCCTGCTTTGGTAAAAATGAAAGTTGAGTTCCGCGAAAACGAAGTTGAGTATTTATGTTGTTTGGGGCCGCAGTTACTATTTTACGAGGTCATTATGGCAACCATTAAATGTATGATTACGGGGGTCCTGCTTTCGGCATTTGTTTAAGCACATCAACTTTTGGTAAACGACCGCTGCCCAGAAGTATTTTAATTCATTACGACCCAGCATCCTGAACTTTAAACAACGCCGTTGGTATTTTATTAGTTCATAAAGTGAGCTTTGGTGGTTACTTTATTGTTAAATAAGGCTATATTGTTAACCTGTTACGGGGTGATGTTGATTAAGTGGTAAATGTATTAGTTATCGCAAAAAATGAGACACAATAGATATTTCATTGTTGTCCGGCCACATGTGGCTGCGTGGGATACATTCAAAACGAAAATCTGGGTTGATGTTTTTGTTTTATCAAATCATCCCATTGATTATGATTAGTAACGTTGTCTGTGTATTAACGCGTAACTTATTTTGAGCATTTTGATGTTTTTACTAGTTCTTTTAAGTGATTTAAGCTTATTGTTCGCGCTTTTAAGTGAAGAGGCTCGTTGCGTGAAATAAAAACAGTTGAGATACGTGCAGGTTTATAATGATTTGCGAAAATATACAGAAATGTTAAGTAATATGAATTGTGCGCTAGTCGATCAGAAGAGAACAAAAAAAAAACGGAAACGGATACAATCCAATCGACGTCAGCAAAGTGTTGCCGTAGTAAAATATATAATTAAATCTAAAGCTTCCTATGCGCGTAATATGCGAAGCCTAAACATGCCCCCGGCCTTGGAAGCACCAGCTTTCAACGGTTGTGCGATCTTAAACTGGAACTAGTCATCATGGTCAAGTAGGGGACAAATCTTGGTGTAGGCGCGCCTCACGATGCCAGATGCGGTCCGGATGTCAGCCACTCTAGCTACTCCATCAGCCCCGGGAATAACCTTCTCAATTCTTCCGAGGTGCCACTTCAAGGGTGGAAGGTTATCATCCCTGATAACGACGAGCATATCAGGTTTTAGTGGTGTAGCGTCCTTCCTCCTTTTGGTTCGTGCTTGGAGCTCGGAAACATACTCCGTCGCCCATCGAGCCCAGAAAAGCTGACGAATCTGCTCCACTCGTTGATAGCGCGTGAGTCGGTGTGCAGGTGCCTCGGTGATGTCATCGCTGGCAGGCGCAGTAAGCGGACGGCCAACCAGGAAGTGAGCTGGACATAAGGGTGAGTAGTCTTGAGGATCTGTGGACATGGGACTGAGCGGACGGGAATTGAGGACAGCTTCAACCTGCGTTAACACCGTGCTCAATTCCTCGTAGGTTAAATGTGCGTTCCCTACGACACGTCTTAGATGGTATTTACAGGATTTTACACCTGCCTCCCATAAACCACCAAAGTGAGGCGCGTATGGCGGAATAAATGAAAATTTAATGTCCTGATTTAATGCGTATTCTAAAATTTCAGGTGAACAGTTATCAATGAACCTTTTGAAATCGTTCATAAGACCCACAAAATTACGGCCGTTGTCAGAAAAGATTTCTGTAGGTTTACCACGCCTTGAAATAAAGCGCTTCAGCGCTAATAAATAAGCGTCCGTGGATAAGTCACTGACGAGTTCCAGGTGTATAGCACGCGTTGCGAAACAAATGAAAATGCATACGTAGCATTTCGACGTTTTAGCGCCCCTGCCCTTTCGATTGAGCATGAGCATTGGACCCGCGTAGTCCACTCCTGTGCGCATGAAAGGGAACCCTGGATCAAGACGTTCCTTAGGTAAATTACCCATTAAAGGAGAAGGGATTCTGCCTCTCAAACGCTTACATACAACGCAAGAATGCACTACCTTCCTAGCGAGGTTCCTACCGCCGATAGTCCACCACGTCTCACGCAGATTGTATAAAAGCGCTTGTGGAGCTGCGTGCAATAAGCGTTTGTGTTCATGTTGGAAGATTAATAAGGCAATTCGATGTTTTGAAGAAATGAGTATTGGATGCTTCTTGTCTAGAGGAAAGTCAGGTGAATTACAAATGCGACCACCGACACGAATTACTTTATTAGCATCCAAAAATAAATTTAATTTTGATAAACTGTGTGTGTCTGTTAAAGTGCCATTTTTTAAAAGTGACTTATACTCGCTTGGAAACGATTCCATTTGAGCCAACCGAGCTAGTGTTATGTCAGCTCCTCTCAATTCATCCACAGTGACTACGCCTGTGCGCTCAGTACCCGTGTGTGCGCGTGAATAATGAATAAAGCGGTGTACATAAGCGACGGCGTGCCTGATGCGATTGAATTGAGAAAATCTGTCAAACGGGAATAAAGTCGATTCGTGTGTTTGCTCGACCGCGAAAGAATGCGTCACACTAGTTTTCAACTCAGGTAAGTCCACTTGTTCATCGTGACATTGTAAGGGCACGTCACCACAGTCGAAGCTCAAATCGCGGAGAAACGACGGGCCCTCCCACCATAACGTGGAAGATGAGAGCTCCTCTAGCCGAAGGCCGCGCGAGACCAAATCAGCTGGGTTTTCCTTGCCGCTTACGTGACGCCATGGAAGTTCCCCCGTCAACTCGTGTATTTCAGCTGTTCTGTTCTGGACAAATGTTTTTTGTAAGTTAGGTGGCATATGTAACCAGCCTAACACGATAGTTGAATCGGTCCAGAACATAACACAGTCAAAGTTACGTTGAATTGCCTTGTGTACCTTGTAGTATAATCGTGCCCCGATCAAGGCCCCACATAATTCCAGACGCGGAATACTGACGGGTTTCAAAGGAGCAACCTTACTTTTAGAACACAATAATTTTACCGATACTATTTTGTCATTACTAACTGTGCGAACGTAAATACAAGCGCCGTAAGCGGTTTGAGATGCATCGGTAAAAATATGTAGCTCTATACGTATAGCGTGTGTACCTATAACATGACGTGGGATGCGCACGGTTTTTAGCGATGACAAACCATTCACGAACTGCTCCCATAAGCGCAACACGTCTTGCGGCACCTCATCGTCCCAATTTAATTGCAATAACCACAGCCTTTGCAATAAAACCTTAGCGATAATTATAGTAGGACTTAGTAATCCTAACGGATCAAAAATTTGTGAAACGTATGAAAGGATTGTGCGTTTTGTAACCTTAGCATTAGCGTCACATTTAAATTGCGTGTTATAATAAAATTCATCGGACGAGTTGTACCAACCTAGGCCTAATGTTTTGCACTGATTATTTTCTCCTAACGATAACTCCTTGGATGCGCTGAACGGAGCTGAGGATTGGTCACATTCAAAGTTGAAACTCCACTTTCGCAGGGGAAAACAAGCAGACTGCAAAACCTTAGAAACCTTATTACACAATTCTAATAATTCGTGTTTATCATCTAGCGATACTAACATATCGTCGACATAAAATTCGTTGGCGATTATTTTTTGTATGTCAGGATCGGTACAGTCGAGCGCAAGCTGTTTTAAACACCTAACACTAAGAAACGGGGCTGATGCGGTTCCGTACGTCACCGTATTTAGGCGGTAAATATCTAAGGGCTCAGATGGGTCGTCACGCCAAACAATTAATTGCAGATCGCGCTGCGATTCGTGTACAAGGCACTGTCTGTACATTTTCTCGATATCTGCACAAGCAGTGTACTTAAATTGCCTAAAGCGAAGCAAAATATCTACCAGATCACTCTGCAGTGGCGGCCCAACCTGTTGAATGTCGTTCAATGACAAACCACTGCTAGTGTCTGCGCTTGCGTCGAAAACAACACGTAGTTTTGTGGTAGTGCTGTGCTCGCGGAATACACCGTGATGCGGTAAGAAATAGTGCGGGGTTCCATACGAGTTTACCTTAGTCATGTGACCTAAGTCAATGTATTCTCGAATGAACTCACAGTACAGTTTTTTATAGCTAGGGTTCCGTGCTAATCGCTTCTCAAGGGCTGTAAAGCGACGCTCGGCTTGAGAAAACGATTCACCTAACTTGGTTGGTGACTCCTTGAGCGGCAAGCAAACGCAGAACCTTCCGTCGCCATTGCGCGTAGTAGTACGAACGAAATGCTCCTCGCAAGCACGCTCCTCGTCTGTGTGCGTGTGGCCAACCCTGGGTAGTTCTTCCAACTCCCAAAACTGTCGTAGCTGTGCGTCTATTGACTGCGAAAAATTACAAGAAGACTGACTTGAATTGCGTGTAAAATCAATTGGACCGGAAATGATCCAGCCTAATTTAGTGTTTTGTAAAAAGGGCCCGTTAGGCAACCTTATTTTACCTTCACATAGAAGGTCCCAAAATGTGTCCGCCCCTATGAGCAAATCGATATCTTGGGGTTCGATATAATTTGGGTCGGCAAGCTGAATGTTATCAGGAATGACAAACTGCGCGCGTTGTTTATAATAATCAGCTGCCGGTAATGTAGATGTGATATAAGGTAACACAAAACATCTTATTTGCGTTGAGTATGTGCCTATGCGTGACCTTATATCAATATCACAGATTTGTGTTGATTGTGTAACGGAGTTACCTACCCCTCGAATTTCGTAAGTGGACTGTAAACAATTCGCGTTTAATAAATTACATAAAGATTGCGAAATAAAACAATGTTGGCTGCCACAATCGAGAAGCGCGCGTGCGAGGTGAAAATTATGTTTAATATCCGCTATTTCGATGAGTGCCGTGGACAATAACACTGGGCGCATTCGAACAATTGATTGATTCGCGTTATCAATGCGTGCGTTGTTTACCTGTGACGAAGGTATGCGCACGGGAAGGGAGCGAGCGGGTGGCTGCGCGGGCGCCGCGGAAGACTCTCGGGTCTCGCCGGCCGAAGCACCGCAGACTGAGTGGAGCGCCACTGCTGTTTGCACATCACTGGGCCCGTCGCTATGAATTAGTGTATTGTGTTTCTTGTTGCATTTCCTACAGGGCCCGTACTTGCATGCGTCATACGAATGCCCCGGACGTAAACAGTTTGCACACAAGTTATTTGCGGCTACAAATTGCAGTTTGGTGTCTAAACTAGATTCTAAAAAACGTTGACATGAATATAGTGCGTGATCGGCTTTGCACATAATGCATGATAGCTTAGCGTGAGTGATACGACCCTGTTGTGGCTTATTGGTGGAAACATTGCAGTGCACCTTGCTTTGTGACGTATTGTGCGCAGTGTGCTTTTTAAAGTCGTGGTTCGACACGTTAACTTTCTTATGCGAAACCTGCAATGTTTCCAACATGTCAGCACGGTTCCTGAGAAACATTAGGAGTTCATCAACTTTAACACTAGGTTTTATATCACTGTGACGTGTAGTGCATTTAAATTGTTCCCACTCGCGTTCGGAAGTGTCGTCTAGCTTAGATGTGACAATGAAAACAACCAAAGTGTCCCAGTGCTCAGTCGGCTCGCCTAAGATTTTTAATGCGCGTAAATTTTTAAGCACTGTGTCTATAAGCCGTCTAAGCAGGTGTGGTGATTCATTGGTTATTTTTTGAATCGTGAATAGAGCCTTGACGTGATTGTGAACCAATAAACTGCTGTTATTGTAGCGGTTCAGAAGCAGCTCCCATGCAACAGAATAGTTAATGGCGGAAAATTCCAAAGAATCGATGACTAACTCTGCGCTTCCCTTTAATGACGACTTGAGGTAGTGTAATTTCTGAATGTCACTGATTTCTCTAGAGTTATGCACTAGAGATAGAAACGTGTCTCTAAATTCGAGCCAATGCTCATACGCACCGTCAAATGTAGGCATAGATATTGTGGGCAGTTTAATCGATTGCAATTGGCTACTACTGCACACATTGGAACTCTCAGCGACTTCTGACGATTTAAGAACATGTTCGGCTTTAGATAATGCGCTGTAATAGCCATCCTCAAACAAATCTCGTTGCGTTAATTGCGTGTCTAAGTCACTATCGCGTACAAGTTTTTCGATTTTTGTTTGAAGATCGTTAAATTCAGTGTACAAACACGATGCACCCTGAATACGCAGCCTTAAATCAACGCGTTTTTGGTCTGACAACTGTTCATTTGAAATACCATTGATATAATTTGTTAATCTGGTCAACCTACCCTTAATAATGCCACGACTTTTAATGCACTCAGTAAGTAAAGAATTGTCGTTTTCACTATAAGCGATTGGCCTTAAAGGAGATTTTTCGCGTGTAATGGCCTTAGCAGCCTGTTCTGTACTCATTTTGGTGGTTTGTGAAAGGACTTACGGTTTTATCCGGACTTGTGACGACAGTCGACAGCCGATGCTAGCAGCGGCACAAAGCTGTCTCGGAACCCAAGCACAAGCACTGTAACGTGAATAAAGCACGGTATCACACAACTGAGCTAAAATGACGGGGTTAGGGAAGATGGCTGGCCGTACCGAAATGTGTTTTCGTTGATGTAGGTCCAAGCTGCAGGTCCTCCGATGCCTTAACCCTGGCTTAGCGTCAGTTCTGGAGCCTCTAGATGCGTTTTGTAGGCCAAAATCCCTCTGCAATCGGGCAGGCCACGTTGAGTCCAAAGGTCGCTGAGTCGTATTTTGCGATATATCCGGCTCGAAGGACCACGACGTATGTTCGCGCTTTTAAGTGAAGAGGCTCGTTGCGTGAAATAAAAACAGTTGAGATACGTGCAGGTTTATAATGATTTGCGAAAATATACAGAAATGTTAAGTAATATGAATTGTGCGCTAGTCGATCAGAAGAGAACAAAAAAAAAACGGAAACGGATACAATCCAATCGACGTCAGCAAAGTGTTGCCGTAGTAAAATATATAATTAAATCTAAAGCTTCCTATGCGCGTAATATGCGAAGCCTAAACACTTATTTTCAAGATTATAAAATATATTTTTTATTTATTTTTGTTAGTACTTGACTTCTCACTACGCTGTCAAGCTCTACTATTTTAAAAAGCGATTAAAAAGAATCCCAAACACCATATTTTTTAATTTACTTGAGAATTCTCTTATCATTTTCACTGAATAGCTAAATTAACGAATTTTGTCGCTATCTATTGATCTTTATAGCATCATTATACGCCACCTAGATATGTCGAAACTGTCTTCGACTATAAGTAACCTGTAATGTAATTGGAGATTAGACTGCAGACACTTTAATAATTCACACGTTTATTAAGCTTGAGTAATCATGAATCCAATTATATTAGTAGGTGACAGAACTTATCTAGTAAATGGGTATGTAACTAATTTTCTTTTTTTTCAAACTATTGTTCAAACTATATAATTTTAAAATTCTTTAAAAAATGAGATTTGTATAGTTACTAATTTATAGATATAAGCTAGAGTTCATTATCAATGTTGAGTATACCTGTAATAGAAATCATACACATCCACGCATGGCATAATGAACGAAATATGTGCGAAATATGTGTAATGTTACTGTATGCATTTTGTTGGTGTACCTAAAATAATAAAAAATGTTGACTACGTGATTTCAGAGAATACAAGTTTTTTATTTTGTTGATTTTACGATTTTTGAGATTTTAGTATAGACAAATTTTGACCCTAATCATTTTCTCAGGCGGGACTCGCTGAAGGTCCAAAGTCGCGGGTTCGAGTCCCTCGTGAAAAATTATCTGGTGGCGATTCGAATCAGGTATAAAATCTATACAAGTAACAACTTACAGTTTGAAGAAGAAATAAATTTATACGAACTCAATTAAACTTTACAGTACGACGACTATTAAAAAATCCTTAAAGCTACCCCAGCTAGCTGAAATACACATTCACTTGAAAAAAGCGTTAACTTGAATATTTTCTTCTCAGTAATTTCGCTGAAAATCCAGTGGAACGTCGTTTGAACTCAAGTTCAACCCACACAGTGTACTGAGACTATATTCGTTAATTATGCACTGTTTTTATTCAATTAGTCGTGCGGCCGACCCTAATTACGTCCCCCGGGTAGGGCCGGATGCAGGGACAAGCCGTGCTTTGCACAAATGGAGCAATAAAATGGGAAAAAGAAAAAGTTTGGTAAGACCGTACCGCAAAATGAAAAAGGTTCAATACACATATTGCTTTTAATGTTCTCGTATGGACTTTCTCTAGATCAATTGCATATTTTTTTTTGACACAGACTTTTTACTAAGCGAGTAACTAACAATGGTGCGCTGTACACTACGCAATATTACAACGAAATAGGTTGCCACTCGGAGTACTGCGTTGCGTTGGATAGCAACACATTCTTTTGTCAGCAGCAGAAATAATCGTAGCCGTAGTAATCGTAGCAGAATATCGTAGCCACATCAACCAATCGCATCCCTACACGCGTGTGGTTTATGTGGCTACGATATTCTGTTACGATCACTACGACTACGAGTGTTACTTGTACGTAACTAATGTTTTGTTTTTTCAAATCTGGATTAATTGGTAAGTATATTCTGGTAACTGCAATCTTTAAACATGCGTTGTTGTACTAGATCATGTACAAATCCTACAATTTATTCTTCTACTAACTTCAGTGTAATTTAGTAGTGTTTAATCAGAATATGAAGAGCGAATTGCAAGGAATTCAGTTAAGTGGCGTTGCAGATGAAGAATCACACATCGTTTATGAAGTTTTATTTTAATACAAAAAAGGAAGCCTACTTTGCAAATGCAGTACCCTAAAAGAAGTCCCATCTCGAAACAATACAGTGAACACAACGTGTGTATTGCCGTTGGTACTGGCCATTTGTCTTCCTGTCTAATCTTTCATGATGACGACGTTGTTTTGCGATTTACACGCTCCTATTTGCAACGAGTGAATAAGCGTGGCTCTTTTATCTTTCCGTCGTATACCTACTTTCCTAATAGATTTTTTTCTAGTATCTTGCTTGTATTGTAGTACATTACGCACTATGTTAGTGAAAAGTTAAAAACGAAAATCATCGTAGGAGTTAACCGCTATAAAGTAATCTGAGCTTATCGTTAGGTTTGAGAAAATAACCTAAAACATCCTAAATTTAAATTCAGTTTGAATTTTAAATTACTTATGTTTCTCCAAGCATCGAGGCCAGAACATATAGACTTGTTTTCGTTGTAAGTAATTTAATTGTTTTGAATTAGTACTACATTAATTTGTTTCAGTATTTGTATTTATAGAAGTTCCTCTTGACTCTCTTATATTGTTTGTTTTCATTTCGTTATCAAAAAGGAAATACGTGATGCGTGGAGATATCAAGTTACATTTCAAATTAAATAATTACTTTTATTTGCCCTAAGTTTTATTTAAGCTTCTCGTTATAACGAATGGATAGTACCTATTGCCACTAGCTGCCAAGAAGGTCATAAAGTACAAATTCATAGCTCATTTATTTTGAAAGTTACGTATTCACACACGTGCAATTTAATTGTTCTGTCAGAGAGCAGTCTCGTGAGCCACCTGCCCGTATGCACTCGGCTTAACATAAACAAGATAGAGCACGCCTGCCCAACAAGGGTCCTTCACGTCCCTATGCGCTGTTGTGTCTCTATGGTTTAGAAAAAGTCTTCTTTATTTTTGACTAGCTGTGATACCTACGATTTTACACACATGCACACTTGTACGATAACATTCAAACTAATATTTTTTTTTGTTGATAAATTACTGCAACTTTCCGTCTGGTGGTGGTTAGCCTTCACAACGTGTCATCACAGCACTCGTTTTCCGTACATAAACTTACCTCCCAATGAATGGGTACTACTACTTAAATGACCTACCTAATTTGCAGTTACGCTTTGTAAAAGTTTAATCAATTTTCAGTATTTACTACAATATTTTGTCTACAAGGGCTCTTAGATCCAGTTACTAATGAAAATTGCAGCGATTCGTTCAAAAAGCGAAATGCAAGCGCCATCAAATGAGACGGAACGGCAAGGTGTCGATAAATTCAGCTTTGTGCTCGCGCTGACTCGACAAAATCCATTCTCTCGACTCAGTCAGATTTAGGTCGGAGATAACCGTGTTATAATGAACGGAGATATCCAAACTAATTTAAATACACACAGATATGATAAACAAAGATACCTAGATTCTGATTTATTTAAGACGAAAAAAATTGTCTCGGTACTAAGTTTATTAAATTTAATCGTCAGGATATTACGTATTTGTTATAATGTTTATGACGACTACAACCTCAAACATTGGTATATCACAACTGCCCAAACTCAAATTACTTTGAGATATTTTATTATTAAGTGTCTAACAATAATAATAATGTCACTCACGGCTAGGATGGGCAGCTTCAGAAAATCTGAAGATGGAAGTCTTTAATGATTTAAATAAATTATAGTATGTGCAATGTCATTACAGTAGTGAGGGTAAAGTCAGAAGTATCCTGTAGCAATTTGTAAGCCGAGTTGTTTGAGAAAAAGGTTTCTTAGCCCGATAGTAATTTGAAGGCACTTAAACATTGAAATACAAAAGGGAAGCACGACATTGACTGAAGTCAAAATTGTTCAAAGCGCAACTAAAGTATTAAATTACAACAATGTTTTTGAACAATTTAGTACCATGTCATACCTACTTGGTATTAAATTACTGAACTGATAAAGGCATGTTTGCTCTAGTCTTACCTTCTTTATAATTATTATACGCATAAATGCTGTTTGTTTTCCATTAAAAAATAAATAAATAAATTAGACCAATATTTTAGAACAATTTAATACCATGTCATGCTAATTTAGTACCATGCATTCCTAAAGATGGGTTACTTACCTAACAAGTAAAATGAAATAAAAAAAGTTGGTGTAAAATGGTATTTTTTGTTCAGCCAATTTCTGATGCCAACTGTGCGCTTCTGACTACCAAAATAGCAATGTATATGTAAAAATCACAATGTTAATGTTATGACTAACACTAGGGACTTACTTATACTTTTGACGACTAGTTTCGATACCTGAATCAAAATTAAGAACAATATTTTACCAAATTTTCTGGCCGGACTTAACTGTAGACTGTTTGGCTAAATATGATTTTTCTTTCTGTATTCCAAAACTAAACTTCGATCTAAGGAACAACAAACTCATTAGGTATGTTCAATAATGTAGGTACATATGATTTTCACTTGAAGCCGAAATATTTAGTAATCTGTGCCGAAATTTGAAATGAGGGTAAGGTAAGCATACAAATACAAAAAAATATTCAGTAACTATATGTCGCAGAGAAATGAGGATATCAGAGATTTCACGAAATCACGGTAGATGTTGAATATTCGTCTTCTTACAAAAAAAAATTGTGATATGACAAAATACGAATATATTATCAGTGATATATCGTTTCACTCAACTAAATCTAGTGAAATGAAGAATGAATGAAATAATACATCAAAATTTTAAACCAACTGATGCATTTATTAGACAATAAAGTTTCAAGTTAGCTAAAAAGAACATAAGAAAATAGACTTTTAACAGTAGGTTTGCGTGGTTCGACTAAGCCTTGTTATTTATTCAAACATGGCAGCAATTTGTGGCACCTTGAATTACATAAAACATTTTGTTTCTTGCAAATGCATCTTTTAGTTTTACACTGGACCTTTGATACCACGCACCCCGCGAGCGACGCATTTTTCACGCTCCCACTAGTGTCCGTTTAAGTAGAGAGAGGAGAAAGTTGCATGTCTCGATTTTTACTCGGCGGTATTCACTTTTCTGACATTTCACTAGATTCATTTAGTGAAACGACATATCACTGACCTATTTTAGTAAGAAGACGTCGTAAATAAGTATATTCAACATCTACCGTGATTTCGTGGTATCCCTAGGGATTTCGTGAATCTCTGATATCCTCATTTTCCTGCGACATATATACATAACTATCTTAGCTAGTGCCCAGGATCCCTTTTAAGTATCAGTAACACTTGTGCCAGTAAGCATGCAGCAACTTATTAAAAACTTACAAGAGAAAATTTGCTTCGAAGCTATGTATTTTCCACAAAACTTGAGTTTCTTCTTAGCAGCCACTAAACTGCTCGTGCATAAGAAATTACGCGATACCGTTAAATTATATAATTAAGTACATCGATTTTACTGTAGATGAGCTTTACAAACTTGAAGGTCTCAAAAACTTTAATATCAAATTCAAAAGGGGATTAAGTTCCACTGACTAACTAATTCCCCCCCGAAGGATACTTAGTTGGTATACTTCACAGAATCCTTCTTAATCCGACTGCGACTTACTTCCGCTTATAAATACACTGGATTCGATCACATCAAACTTTAAATTCACAAACAAAGAACGACCTTTGCAGTTATGTCTATCAAAGCAGATAACAGCAATAAAGTCTCATATTAGATAAAAGCGTTTTCATGATCAACCCGAGTTTGTTAAACTCTACTAAGTTTATGAGAATATTTTATATTTCTTAGATAGGATAAGAAATATTAAGTTAAATTTAGAAAGCATTGCTTTAATCCTAATATCTTTGTACAAGACACACAAACCTGGAATACAGCCACAAATATAAATGCCGAGGCAAATTCTTTTATTATCATGTAAGCTCATCCGGCGAGGGTTGAGCACGCAAATATTATGAGTGCAAGTCACGTAAGTCCTAAAAATGTTAACAACTACAATGTACACGTACAGTCAAATTATATCATCTACCTACACATCACACATGCAGTGTAGCTTTTGTGACCTAACTATATTTTACCAAGGGTAAGTATAGGATATTTTTAAACACAACGAAGCGTTTGGCCTTCATGAGAACTGGGGCAATCGCGCTAAGTTTCAACGATTAAAAGCTTTTCATTTAATCCTTGTTTTTTTTGCTTACTTTTATCGAAATATTTTTGGTTGTGACAATAATTGTTGGACTTTAGCGGACTAGAGGTGCTTGCTACTTTTGCGAATTTTCCATACTATATTTTTCAATGATCAAAGCAGGCCAAGACTTTTATAACGACTAAAGCTGAAGTCTCAACATGCGCTGTGAAAGCCACACGGTCTGTGCATGTTCGTAGCACAACGTTATGTGCTTCAACCACAATATCAGGCCAACGCATTGCCCGTTCGACGCACTACGACGCAATGTCCGACGCACTACGACGCAATGTCCGACGCACTACGACGCAACGTCCGACGAACTATGATGCAGCGTCCGACGCACTACGACGCAGCGTCCGACGCACTACGATGCAGACGCAGCATAGCGTTTGGGTAGGTCTTTTATTTAAATAAATTAAAATGAAACTGCCTGCCCCATCGATGCATAAAGCAACGCCTATTGTCAGTGTCAATATTGGAGTTTCAACATAAAGCTACGATTATTTACCACAAAGCTGACGTTATGCCGTACCCATATAAATTTGAGTTTTATCTGAAATTTCTTATTCTGTACATTTTTTTGAAGATTCTTTATTACTTTGCCGCATTGCGTGACTTCTGTAGATTGTTTATTATTTCTAGTACGAAAAAAGTAAAGTAGTCTCGGGATTTAAACAACTGAATGTAATCATCCTAAATTGTAAATGCTTTTACAATTAAATAAATTACCAAGTATAATTTTATTCGTAGTTTGATTAGCCTAAGGGAAGAAAATATTAATTGAAAATCGTAATGAAACAAAGCAGCATGCTTTATCAAATACATAAAAATATTTAGAAAACATCTTCATAAGCATTAACTAAATCAAACACACTTTCTCACATCGTTCTAAAAAATAACTTCGCAGATGCTAAAAGTGTGTACCTACTGGGGGGTCTTCAGGCAAAATACTCAACTCATACGCTAATACCCTCTGTTTGTAATGTTTTCTGTATGACAATAACAACTATAAATGGGAAATATCCTATTTCCTTCAGGCAAAACTCTCATCAATAATTCTCGGAGAAGCTCCAACGTAATTCGAGTAATATGCACAATCAGATGTCTTCAGTGCAGGCGGCGAAGATATGCTGAATCTAGATGTGAATTCTGTGCCAAGAGTAACTCTATCGATGCACATTTCACGTCAGGTAACTTAAGCCCTATCGGTGGAATTAAATCAAGCCGAAAGAGCATTACATAACACGGAGAGAAACTACTTTAAATATTGTAATTACCAAGACAAATTTACTGAAAGAAAACTTTATTTTCATATTAAAAATATTTTTAGCTGCTGTCACAGATTCTTATGTGATGCTCTGACGGAACGAGAATGCAATCTCACTAAATAAAAAATAAATGATACCGATCGAAATAATTAAGAATAAAATAAATAAATTTGACAACATCACATACATTGCTCAGATTCCAAAGTAATTAGCTAAAGCACTTGTGTTATGGAAAGCAGAGACAACGGTGGTATCACAAACACCCAGACCTGAGCCAATGTAGAAAAGTTCGTTTTCTAAATTGACCCAACTGGGGATCGAACCCGGGACCTCAGAGATGGCGACACCTTGAAAACGTACAAAGCCACTCGACCACGGAGGTTGTCATCAAAAAGATTATGAATTATATCGTATTCATAGTGTTTTAGAATGCAATGTGAATCTTAAAAATCATACCACCATAAGTTCTAAATTCCTTTATGGATTTGGATGTATGGGGTACTGTTAGAATTCAAACATCATACCAAATAACTCTAGCTATATTTGTACAAACGTACTAAACCACTTTCAAAGGCGAACAATAAGTTGTTTTCTGCAATTATTACAATATGGGCATCAAATGAAAAGCCTTGATGAGCAAATTCTAAAACTGTAGAATTTGTCGCTAAAATGTGTGAAATATAAATAAATAAATTTAAAAATATTAAAAACACGACTGCTCTCCCAAAAACGAACTAAAAGGTTAAATAACAAGTGTCATTTCAGACGGGGGATTCTGATTAAAAATTGATCCACAAAATTACTGCATAACACTTGTCATTTAACTTTTTAGTTCGTTTTTGGCAGTCGTGTTTTTAGTATTTTTTTAATTTATTTATTTTTTATCATTTATGCTAAACTAATATTAATGTTTGTAGCAATTTTATCTGTGAATGTGAATTGCTGATCGGATTTGAATGGAAATAGGCACACAGATAATTTATAGCATGGATTAAAACATCTTTAATGTTTTCTAGGTATTTCCTCGCGGATGAAGTCGTGGGTGCAAAATAGTAAAAATATAAGATTGAAATTGCAAACCATTCTAGAAAAAGTTTTTATTAATAAAACTCTAATTTAATATTTGTATTCAGCAATTGAAATAAGGCAAATCAAAAAGTATTGTTTCGTATACACAAGTCCCAATAAAAAGTAAAGTTTACGACTTTCTTTAAACTTCTTTTTCCATTTTATTTGTTAAGCCTCCGGAATTAACCCGGCGAGCATGCGGTGGGGTCTGACTGACATGCCCACACTTTGCGCGAAGCAGTGTATTTTTCATTTTTTTTTATTTGGCACAACAAACAATTCACAAATTGTATTGACGATTTAAAAGTAACACATTGCTATAAATGTAGCCAAGCCGTGTGCGCAGATTGAGTATGAAAACATATAGGGGGGCAGTGATAATAATTATTAAAACAAAAACTACACTTTGATCGTTTTAACGAGAAATTTTATGTATTTTATGTGAGCAAGTAAATTCTAAAAACCCAATTTAAAAATTTGAATTAGAAGATAAGCACGAATTGTAACAATTTAGATTTTTTATTCTTTTTGCGCTCTTATCGTTTTGTTGCTTCGAGAAGCTGGACTGGAGTCAATTAACTCCGCAGGGAGATAGTGGCGTGCTCACATTGTCGCGTCGACCGGCGCAGGAGTTACACACGTGTAAACATCCATGGGGTGCGACTTTACCGCTTCCTAAATATTTTCCAAAGCTATTGTGATTTGTTTTTATCTGATTATCCAATTGAGGATTTCAAATTCATTAGTTTGTGTAGTTTTTTTTAAGTTGGTTAATTAAAATTTATTTTTCAGAAGTGCATTTTTTTTTGTTCGTAAATGTTATGTTTTAGTATTTTTGATAAAAAATACAAAAAATTATATAAATACACACTGTTTTTTATTTTATGCACTCAATATAAACCTTGTTTCAAAATACGACTAAATTCTAAAGTCTTGGTTTAATAAATTGACATTTATATGTAGTTGTATGTTGGGGTTTGGCATACCCCACCACATGCTCGGTGTAACTTTTTTCACCACATGCTCGCCGGGTTTATGTCAGGGTAGAGCTGATACCGACTCATAAAAATAATATAAATACGACTTTTTCTTCTAACCAAGTTGATGACAATAAGCGTTTCTGGCTGTAAAGGCAATAAGAAACTTTGATATAATGAAATATTCATTCGTTTCTTTACACAGACGACATTAAATTAATAATTTCACAAAGTTTAGTTTGCGAATATCAAAGGGTTTTAGTGAAATAGACTTGCATATTTTAGACAATGAAAAAAGGTTACGGCTACACAGTTTTAAATCGAAAGAAATGCATATGAATAAACATCCTGTAAATAAACAACACGTTCTAGTAGGTAATTGAATGAATTCCATCAAAAATATTAGACTTAAGAATACAAAATCATTTTTTTTTTATTTGACATCATCACATACATTGCTCCGATATCAAAGTAAGTAGCTAAAGTACTTGTGTTATGAAAATCAGAGACAACGGTGGTATCACACCCAGACCTGAGACAATATAGAAAAGTTCGTTTTCTAAATTGACCCAACCGGGGATCGAACCCGGGACTTCAGAGATGGCGACACCTTGAAAACCGGCGTGCAAAGCCACTCGACCACGGAGGTCGTCATAAATTATTAAAAATAACTGGAAAATATATAAAAAATAATTAGTAAGATAAACTTACTTAAGAAGACATACTTAAAAAACATTAACTTGGACAAAATCGGAATAAAAAAGCTGATTATATAAAGATACTATAAATGAGAGTGCAATATGTAACTGTAGTAATCGACACGTGCAAGGAAAAACATCGTAATTCAGTTTAAGGCATTTCACAGGAGAGCGCAACAAAGATTCAAAAAAATCTTACCAATTTCGGATAAGTCGTAATGCTAATCGATCTTGAACATTTAAGTAAACGTGGTAAGCCCTACCCAATTGTATTATTATGATGCCATAAATGTATATATTGAATGATTTATTGTATGTTTTTGAGAGTTACAATCAAATTCGTCCACATACACTTTATAAAATGACATTGTAACTCAGACATACAATCATAAATTGTATGAAATTGTTACATTCATTGAATAAAATAACTGTATGTCTGAGATACAATTTTTAAATAGTTTAAGTGTGTTTTAGGGTTACAATTAGAAATAAAAATGTAGTTTTTTATATTGTTTTTCATGGTTATCGACGTTATTAGAATAAACTATGTCGGGATTTACTCCATGCACCTGTTTATTTTTGAGACTCCGATATTTCGGCGCAGTTGCATGCGTCATGGTCACGGAAGAACTGTCGATTGATGCGTGCGGGTAGATGTTATTGGCTGACGAATCAGTCTACCCTCCGTCTAAGTCTTTTGTTTTATTACGCTCGATACCGGTACCACTGTCTGCAAACTCACACTCGAATGTGTGGGCCTAGTACGAGTTGGTGTTTTCACTTTTCGTAGTTAGTTAACTATCGTTTTCTCTCCTTCACTCACTCACATTGACTATGAGCAGTAGATATATCCGATAGTTAACTATGCGAGAAGTGAAAACACCAACTCGTACTAGGCCCTCTTCTCGACACACGACACTCACTGTATCTGTACGCGAAACGGCACTTTTATGATTTTTGTTGTTTTTACACAACCGGACTACTGGATTCCAGATACTCGACAATTTAAACCCATCTTCGAGATTGAAATTTTTGTATTTGGTAATTTCAATCGCTTCCCATATTCCCTGACCATTTTTGGTATATAGTGGCGTTCTGTTGATATAATCTGAAGGTTATGCAATTTGATCCAGTGATTCGCGTCCGAATTAATTAAATGTTCAGTGATGGCCGATTTTGCGTATCGTTGTTTTTGACCACTTTTATGTTTTCCTTTATACGGCATGCTATTGTGCGTTTAGTTTGGCCGATATATGAACTACCACAACTGCTGTGCAGTTGATCTTGTAAACACCAGGTTTCCCAAATGAAAACTACGGTCTTTCGGGTACTGTAGACATTGTGATACCTTTTTCAAAGGAGTGAAGATAATTTTATTGCATACTTTTTTAAAATTTGAATTTATTGCGTATTTGAGGCCTTATCCGTCACTCCCTTTACATAATATGAAAAAATACTGGCTGTCTATCTACTTCCTGAGCTCAAGATAATAAATTTTTGGTCACCCATCCCATGACCGACTAACCTCCTCAATCGATGGGCCAGGCTCTATACCACTGCTCACCGAGCTCCTTATAGCTCCTTATAACTAAAACCCATGAAAAAATATGCATAGAAAATCACATCCATATTAAATGCTAAATAAAAGAGCAAAATGAAGGAACTAATGAAACACATTACAGCATCGATCTCACCGCAGTCGTACAAGACAACAATGTTCAGCTTAAGTAAATCCTGAACCATAATTCCAGTCATTTGTACACAATATCAGCCGATAAAAGCAAGGAATATATGCATATTAAATGCTAAATAAAAGAGCAAAATTAAGGAACTAATGAAACACATTACAGCATCGATCTCACCGCAGTCGTACAAGACAACAATGTTCAGCTTAAGTAAATCCTGAACCATAATTCCAGTCATTTGTACACAATATCAGCCGATAAAAGCAAGGAATATATGCATATTAAATGCTAAATAAAAGAGCAAAATTAAGGAACTAATGAAACACATTACAGCATCGATCTCACCGCAGTCGTACAAGACAACAATGTTCAGCTTAAGTAAATCCTGAACCATAATTCCAGTCATTTGTACACAATATCAGCCGATAAAAGCAAGGAATATATGCATATTAAATGCTAAATAAAAGAGCAAAATGAAGGAACTAATGAAACACATTACAGCATCGATCTCACCGCAGTCGTACAAGACAACAATGTTCAGCTTAAGTAAATCCTTGACCATAATTCCAGTCATTTGCACACGATATCAGCCGATAAAAGCAAGGAATATATGCAAACATGTGCTCAGAATCTAAGTAGTTACTTCGTTTAAACGACCTAACAGTTCCCGTAATTACAGTCTGTGATTTAAACAAGTAATATTGAAGTAGAATTGAATTGAAGAAAAATTGTTATACTCTGATGCATAATTTAATTTTTCTTTAAACAAATCCATCATACCTTATTTTGAGTATGTAAGTAGTTGACCGAGCGAGCGCGAAGCGCGAGCGAAGCGTCTCTGCTTCAGCTTGGGCAAAAAATCTTATGTCCTTCCTGCTGTCCGGCATTCTCGTGAATTTTTGTAAGCAAGTTCGATTATTATATACAAATTTTGGTAGAGCCAGTTTTTTGAAATTTCCTAATCAAAAAAAATACCCATTTCGAAAAATGTTCAAAATTAGAAGCGCCATCTAGCTTTAATTATATCAAATAATATACCAAACAGCACTTAGTACTGCTTTGAAAAATTCGTGACGACATCTATTAGATTAATTTTAAACAACATACAATTTGAGCTACCTTTTTTTATAACGCATAAACGCGAGGTCTACAGATCACGGAGCCACTAGTTAATAGTTAATTTAAGTCAAAATTTCATTTTTACCAATATTATTAGTATATTATGTTATTTGCATCCTTAAAATATCGTATCTTTATACTTAGGTACGTTAAGTTTTAATTCAACTCTCCCCAATGCCATGTCATCAAGACTTTTCAATAAAAAAATCGGTATTTTGTTGTTTTTATTGCAGAAACAGCGGCGACAAGTTTCGAACAAAACATTCATCTAATAGGTTCTTTCCATCGGATTAGAGGCTGTGCGCAGTGAGTGCAACGTGCAAACAACGAACGAGTCAAAGTATCGTACAAACATCGAGCAGCCTGAACATATTCGGCTTTGTGAACGGTTTTACGGTGTTTTGTTTGCTAAACAAAGCTGTGCTTGTTGTGCAACTGTTTAATCGAGCTTGTTTAGAAATTGTCGTAAAAATACGGTTACTGTTGATTATGTGCACACTTTTAAAAACACTGTTTAAATGTGATGCTGTCACTTTTTTGACAATATTGTTTGTAAGAGACAGCATCACATTTAAACAGTGTCTAAATTAAACAGTGTTTGAAAATCTTTTGTGGTAAGGCCGTTTATGTTTATTGAACTAGTGTCTCTGTAGCGCTATATACCTCGCATTTGTGACATTTTTGGTAATTTTTCGAAATAGCTGAAATAGGACTTTCCTATAACCCCGCCATTTTGAAAAATTTCGGAAAACTGAATTGAAAATAAAATCTATAATTATTATAGAACATGCCTACAAAATTTCACGAGAATCGGTTAAAGTTGAAAAGCTGAAGTTGAGTTGAAATGCAACCTGTGGAGGAAAACAGACGGACAGCTGGACAGCGGGACAGCCGGACATATGATAGCATTTTTGCCCCAGCTGAAACGGAGACGCTTCGCTCACGCTGCGTGCTCGCTCGGTCAATTATATACTTTCTCATAGAGTATTTCATAGCATATTATTTTATTGACCAATTAGTAAGGATATTAATATACCTATTTCCAAGATTTATAGTGAACTTAGTATTAAAAACAATGTTACTCATAAGATTTTTTTAAAAAGCCTGTCATTAGGTACACCAGTTAAATATTTGTTTTACCCAATTCAAGTCAAAAGCGATTGATTGACTGACTCATAGTTATAGCTCATACTAACTTTAATAGTAACATAAACAGACAAATTTTCCAAAATGTACTTACTTTTCTATAAACAAGACGTGTCCACCGAGCTGTGAAAAACTTTACACAGTATCGAATCACACAGAAACAACGAAAACTCAAGCAACAAATGGGTAATTTATTCCCGACCCAGGCCAAACACAGTGCAATGTGTAAACAAGACGAGTGAGCCAAAGTGTCCTGTCCTGTAGGACAAGCAAAAAGCTCACTTAAGGCAAGGAGCACTGTTAGTGTCTCTCTTTTTTTGAAAAAATATTACTCCCTAAAGGCGACGCAATTTCAGCTCTATTGAGAGCAGTTGTAATGCACTAGCGCAGAATTAATACTAGTTTGAACTAGTAAAAATACAAACGTCACAAAGTGTCGTCCGTTGGGCCGATTCGCGCCCTGTTCGCTATCTGACCAAACCAAGTGCATGTGTGCCAAAATTATTTATAAAACGGTCAAGAGCGAGTTGGGCTCGCGCATCGAGGGTTCCGTACCATCATTCTGAAAAAGTTTACTATTTAGAGACATCGTTTTATTTTTCCTGTAACCTTTACATAAAAATTCTATCACATAAAATAATTTCAGATTTTCCTCTATGGAAATTTCGGAGATAAGGGAGGGGAACGGTATTTTTATTACAATTTTCATCAAAAGTCGAGCACGATGAAAAAAAATGGTTTGAGAATGTGCAAGCAGCGCTCTTTCATATGATACCCCATATGCCCTAGTAGCTTCACTTCGAATTTTTAAGACCCCCTTTCAGTCTCTGTTGCAAAAAAATATTAATATTTTTATTTCTCTCTTATTTGCAAGATGTTGGGCAAACATCATCTAAAACTATACCTAAGTTGATAGCATTAGTAGTTCTCGAGATATCCAGCTGTGACAGACAGACAGACTGAGTCGCACCATACTCCTTTTTACCATTTTGGTACGGAACCCTAAAAATCACATGAACCGAATGTAGTAAATACGCTGTGGTTATATTATATATAGAAAATGTGTAGGCCAACATGATGTGAACTCAATAAACTGGATTTACCTTTTTTAATCAGGTGATAACTTAAGAGCATAATTATTAAATTTTGATGTTTCGCATTCACAATGCTATTTTTATATTAAGATAAATAATATTAGAAAAAATACTAGAAAAAAAAGACTCACCCGTAGCACCTCAGACGGGACTCGAACCCGCACCCTTGGGATTCCGGCCCAATGCACTGACCAATTATGCTACCGAGTCGCTAGTGGGAGCGGCGAAATTTTCTAGTACTTTTAACTTCTTCGCTGATGATGTTAATCACTTCTTTTTTACGCGTACTTAAAAATAAAACACTTTAAAACGCTTATGAGCAAACTATTATATTTCAAACAATATACCTACCTTACAAGTAAGTTTTTTAAAGGTGGTTTAACAAACTGGTGGCGTAATTTAGCAGCACTATTCGCCTTAAACGGTTTACCGTAGTAGTCAGTAAATACTTAATCAACAAACAGTTCTTTGTGACTGGACTGCTCTGTCTTTTTAATTAGTATTGTGCTCTTTATCAACAATCAAATAACAAATCAAAAACAAGTGTCCGTTTAGAATCAAATGATATGGTCGCTTTTGTATCATAAATAAGTTTTTAGCTTTACTGTCTTGTATGCGAAATTATTTGTCGCCTGATTTTATGTAGATATAAAAGTTAGGTTTGTTTGAAACCCCATATTATTTTTTTATACCTACATCGAATTTGGTTTTATTGTTCAAAATTAGCGGAACTGGCTCACATCTCTCAAATACCACATTTTTAAAATATACAGCTAATTTTTTTGGCGATTAAATTTTCAAAATTATCAAAAAAAATACATAATTCAGCCTTTACTGTCTTGTATGCGAAATTATTTGTCGCCTGATTTTATGTAGATATAAAAGTTAGGTTTGTTTGAAACCCCATATTATTTTTTTATACCTACATTGAATTTGGTTTTATTTTTCAAAATTAGCGGGACTGGCTCACATCTCTCAAATACCACATTTTTTTAATATACAGGTAATTTATTTGGCGATTAAATTTTCAAAATTATGAAAAAAAAATACATAATTCAGCCATTTTGAAAAATGTATAGGAATGTCACAAACGGCAGGTCTTAAAGCCTCTAGTTAGTTCTTACGGCTATATTTCTAAGAAATCATCAGTATTGTGGCCTAGTCAGTACCTAGTTGGTTTGAAAAGCGGAGTACGGCTACCATAACATACGTGGAGGTATCGTTCACGCACCATTACTCCGAGCGTAATATGATATTCTAACGCGAAAAAAGAAATATCACAAATACGTTATAGAAATAATTTTGTTACGAATAAACATAATTCAAAGTACCTAAGCATTAGGTATTTTTTACGAACGAATACGTGTTTAAGATTTTGCACACGTTCACCACGTTGACCTAATTTGGTGATAACTATTGATACACTTTGTTAATTTATTTTATTTATTAATAAATAATACCTTCATAACGATGACCCATCTAGTTCAGACAGTGGGTCTTGACTCGGTGTGCGCACTGCCATAACTTGAGTATTCAGTATGTTAATAAATAAACTAATAAATAATTTTGACAACATCACATACATTGCTCCGATTCCAAAGTAAGTAGCTAAAGCACTTGTATAATGGAAATCGGAGACAACGGTGGTATCACAAACACCCAGACCTGAGCCAATATAGAAAAGTTCATTTTCTAAATTGACCCAACCGGGGATCGAACCCGGGACCTCAGAGATGGCGACACCTTGGAAACCGGTGTACAAAGCCACTCGACCACGGAAGTCATCAAACGATATATTGCATCAATTAATAAACCCTTAACATAATAGGAAATATTTATACAACTTCGGCTCCAACTTCGAATTGTCATGATACTTTAGGGATCCTATTAAGTAATTTAATTTTCTTATTATTATGTTAGAATCGTTAGTGACTATTTTATCAGCGCTAAAACGACTCGTTGCACATTGTTTCTCGTTAAAATATGCGGGTTAGTAAATATTCTGTTCAGTAAAACAGCCACAACCTTGGCTTCATGTATTTTGATAACCATAACAACATTAAGTTTTGTACCTATTAAGGTAACTTTTGTACCTATATAGGTACCTATTAATTAGATTCTTGTTTGTTGGTTACTCTATTAGAAAAAATGTGACCACTCTTGAGGTATACCCTTTCAAACAAAAAAAGAATAACCGAAATCGGTTCATAAGCAAAGAAGTTATACCTGAATATATCCGTAAAAACTCGTGAGATGGTAAGCTAAATAATTGATATTTTTCAGGATTATGAAAAAACTACTAGCCAGATCTCTGTATTTTTTTTATGGGACCACACCCGAACTATTTTCTTTCAAATAAGAATAATTGAAATCGGTTAACAACTGGTAAAGTTATGTTAAAACATACATAAAAAAACCGTCGACTTGATAACCTCCTCCTTTTTTTAAGTCGGTTAAAAAATATAATTAGTCTTCTTCTTTCTTATCGTATGAGGATTAGTGGCCACCTCTGGTGTTAGTGTTTATCAAGAGTCCTTACAGGCGGCTTGGTAAACACGATGTAAGCCGAACAGTCATATACTCTAAATATGGCGTCGACCGCTTACCGATTTAACGTGATTTTAATACGTTTACACGAGAATACAGTTTAATAGAAGTGTGTGCTGATAAAAATAGTGTTAATATTATCTGTTCTCCAACGTTTTCATAAAAAAAATCATGTTATTGAATATGTCTACAGATAACAAATGGTGTTTTTGTGCATTTTTTCGAAATTTATTGTATGCTACGTGATATGTGCGTATTTAATTAAGTATCTTTGTGACAGTCACAAGTTGAAATATGTTTTTACAGCCTAAGCTTATTTTTAGACATAATACAACATTTAATTAACGGCAGAAGCTAATGTGTCCATTGGCGCTGTTCAATCAATTGATACAATCGATTTGACAGTTGAGTGTCGATAAAACGCTATATTACGAGACATATTATTTATATCGTGTTTGGTGGTCATGGTAGGGGGGGTAGATGTCTGCAACAGATACATCGTGTAGAAAATGTAAAAATGAATAATTATTTCCTGTGACTATACTATTTGATAATTTTAATTATTTTTTTATGCAAACAGGGAGCGTTATTAGAAATAAAAAAATATTTACTGTCGTATTGTCTGCTCCACTATAAATACAAGCTTTTTTTTGCAAAAGCAAAAAACAACAAACAAGTTCGGAGGCGGCGAGGCAAAAGCTAAACGGATTTAGACAAAATTGATCGAGCACTAACTTTGTTTCCGTGTGTGAGAGCGATTATTTTTTGTGTGAAACATACTGTAAAATATTAGTTTTAGATACGTGTCAGTTGTTCAGAAAATGGCTTGTCGCGGTGGTTACGTGATTGATATGCCACCCACACGTCCAAACCGCCACTTGGATCATTTATCTTGTGGAATTTTTACAACAAAACCCGTACCATAATGCAGTGGGTCGTACAAATTTATACTATCAGCGTAACGCTTAGAAATGGGTTGAAATATGGGGCTATTAGTGTGCGCGACCCGAAAGCGTTGAAAATATTGATATTGCTTCTAGAAATCTAAAATTTTGAGATTATGGTATTATGGGCGCTGTGATTGGTTTTGTTTGGGGTGCAGTGCAGCGAAAATTTTAAAATGGCTGTTGCCAGGTACAAGTAAATAAACGAAACACACAATAATATATACTTTCTCTTTAGAAATGTAAAACAACACATTTTAAAACTATACTAACAGTTTGAAAGTAAAATGTAGGTATTGATATTTATTTGCATGCCGGTTTTGTACTGAGTCCGAATGAAGACACCTTTTAAACTTTACAATGCTAAAATACTTTACGTGCATAGTGCTTAAAAGTTTATGTTTTTACCCCCTGGTGAAGACATAAATTTCGAACAACCCTCTTTGATTTTTCTAATAATTAAATGTGAATCATAAAAAGCTATACTTTTTATAACAAGTAAGTATTAGAAATAGTACTCGATGCAAGCCAAGTGAACGAATGTACGAATAATTTTTAAAGTCTGTAGAGGCAACTTAGTTCCGCTTGTATCCAAGGTTATAACAGACAGCTTAGAGCAATATTATTAAAGCATTATTAAACAACTTTTACAAGAGTGAACAATGTAAATCAATTTTATACGGCCTCAATCCGTGAACTGTGTCAAAAGCAAAATCCAAAAACCATTTTCAATATATTGAGCGATTCTGAAAAACGCCTTTTAAGAAGTTTGTTTTAAAATAAACAACATCTTTTGAACCCTTCTAAAAATATTGAAAGTTATGCAGCAACGATATTAAACTCAACAATACAACTAAGTTTTTTTTTCAAAGTTCTACTAACTTACATATTTTTTTTACTTAATGAAATAAGAAATTTCACAAGTAAAATTATTACGGGGATTGAAGCTTAGGATTGCAAAAGGAATATGCCAACCATAAAGTGTCTCCTTACAAACATTCCAAGAATCTAATTTAAAGTTCAAAATACTCCGAAAGTCGTGGAGTGCGTGGAGTGAAAGGAGCCATGCTCTTGCATTAGTAACTTTTAGCTCTTGGCTTTAAGCAAATATACTGAATGCTTGCATTAGGTTACCATTATAAATAAATATGCCATTATTATAGTTGTCTGTCAAATACTTATTAGAAAACTATTTTATTATCTCTTTTATTCTTTCAATAAAAGTAAGTAGGTACTGTCGGGTTTATGGGGCGTAGCTATACAGATTAAAACGTCTTTAATAATATTATTTAGACTTTATTTTATATTTTAGTCAGCTAATTATAAACCCGTAATTGAATAACTCTAAATACATTTTTTCTACTTGTTAGGACGAGCTTTCAAAGATAATTCTAAATAAAACATTCTTTATTTAATTTACTACTTGCCAAACGGCCAAGAAGTTTGTAAGCGATGCAGTCAAGCATCACAGTACCTCTTTCGAGTGAAATACGCGCGACGCACGTAAAATATCGATGAATGACACACGTTATCGCGAAAGATCGTCATCGCGAATCTTCTTTACTTCAATGCACGTTCGTGAAAGCTCGTCATTGCGAAGCGAAGCCACTGGAGTGCGATGCACGTTAGCGCGAAAGACCGTCATTGCGAAGCTTTTTGACTTCGATGCACGTTGCATATAAATGACGTCATAAATACCCATTATAGGTAGGAACACCCTTAAAAGAAAAGTTTTACCCTTAAAAGAATTGACAATTGAAACATGCATATTATTTTATTATAATATTATTCGATATGGTATTTACATGGCCTTGCAAAGAAGACACTAATGTATAATTTTTGACGTGTTTATTCCTTTCTTGGATCTTCTACTCTTGTGTGTGATACCGGGATCGATACCCGGCGCCTCCACCATGTCGGGTTTATGGGGCGTAGCTACAGATAAAAACGTCTTTAACTATATTATTTCGACTTTATTTTATATTTTAGTCAGCTAATTATAAACCCGTAATTAAATCACTCTAGACATATTTTTTCTTCCCTTCTACTGTCAGGACGAGCTTTCCAAGCTAATTATAAATAAAACATTGTTTATTTAATTTACTACTTGCCAAATGGCCAAGAAGTTTGTAAGCGATGCAGTCAAGCATCACAGTACCGACATTTTAATAACAGCTTTCCTTATACAAGGTGTTACAAAAATACCCCTAATGCCGAATATAGTATATAGGGACCATCAAACTGATTAACTTTTACTATGGGACCAACTCTAAAATCGCGAAAAAAAAAATCAGCTGTTTCATACAAAAATTGAAATCGAAAATATCAAAATGTATGAAACAGCTGATTTTCTTTCACGATTTCAGAGTTGTTCCCATAGTAAAAGTTGTTCAGTTTGATGGTCCCTATATACCATATTCGGCATTAGGGGTATTTTTGTAACACCTTGTATAATTTTTATTAAATGTTTACTGACTTTGTTTTTCTTGTAATAAATCTCAGTATCCTTGGTAGACTTTTTATTGCCCGAGCGAGCGCGAAGCGCGCCAGAGGAGAACGAAAAGCTTGGGCAAAAATTCTTTCGTATGTCCTGCTGTCTGTTCTTCTCTACAGGTCGTTTCTTAACCGATTTTCGTGAAATCTTGTGAGCAGGTTCGATAATAAGATTTTTTGTCGAGTCAGATTTTCAAATTTTTTTGAAAAAAATATCACCCATTCGAAAAATGTTCAAAGTGCCTAGCTTAGAATAGATATACTTGAAAAAATACCTAACCTATCCAACAGCTCATAGTACTACTTTTCAAAAGCAGTGTCAACCTCGTGGTGAAATCTATTAGATTAATTTTTAAACAACCGGTGGTCGTACAATTTCACTTATGTTTGAAATTTTGCATTTATGTTGTATGTTGAACATACTACTTCTATTTGCAACGTCTTGGCAATGCGGTATCTTAGTTATAGGACATACTAAATACTCTAGTAGAGGAAACTACTCCGTTAAAGGACTTGCCTAATTGGCTTAATTCCATCTCTCCACAGAGCACAGCTAAATTAGTTATTGAAGTGATTGAAAATAGGTACAATTCTGTACACACACTGATGTCATCTGTTTGCAAAGAGGAAGCAGGAAATTGGCAGGAATAACCTAAAATAGATCGATAATATTCATTTCAAGTGTCAACAACAATAGCTTTAAGTAAAAGAACTGTTAAAAAAACAAGAATTTTTCTTGGTAAAGCATTTTTTAAATGCACAAAATAATGATCAATACTTATCGCATTTCATTTGTAATTAAACAAAAATAGTAATAAAGTGCAGAATAATGAATACTGGTGCCATTAAGTTTGCTATTGAATTTCAATTATGCAGCTTTTAATTAAAAACTGATGAGAATTACTTTGGCTCGAGAGGTATAGCGTCTGTTTGAGATGTGACGCTTCCAAGAACTCTATTGTTCTTGTTAAGAGTTTTAGTTTCACTTGGATAATTAACTGTCCTATAAATGTATCAGCAGGTACATAATCGCTTTGGAGAATTCCGAAATCCTTTCTATTAAAATCATCTAGAGACGGCTTACGCGAGACGAATTATTTAATTTAAAATTGATCAAAAGCACTGTATGATTTTATTAATGCATACCGGTCAAAGTTTACCGGTAAAAATCTTACGTTTTGCCTCACCGTAGTCAGGTAAAAACTTTTTAAATATTTTTCGTCTCAGTACTGAGGTACGTATTACAGGCGACAAAAGACGTTAAGAGCGTTGATTCGTCACGGCATTTCTTACAAACTTTCAGACGCTACTTTCAAAATGAAAAAAATATGTTTTCTTTAATTATTACAATATGGGCATCAGATGAAAGGTCTCAATGGGCACATTCCAAAACTATATAATTGTCAGTAAAATGTATCAAATAATATTTTTAAAAAAATATTAAAAAAAAAATTTGTCCCAACTTATAACACACATACCGGAATGTTTTATACATTTAATAACGCACAAACACAGTCCAAGTGCGATGTTAACGCAAATTTATGATTCAACTTAGAATGCTCAGGGATTTCTTCCGAGTACATTTCTAAGTTTGTCAAAAAGCCTTTATTTTTGGAGTAAGTGCACGCATTTTATTACCAAGTTTGTTTTAAGAAGTTTAAATCGTGATGTTGAAGTTTGCACATTATTTAAAACTTGTTGTATAGACTTGTTTGTCATCCATATAGGATATATATACATATGGGATGGCTTGCATCCACAATTCTATTATAATATGTATTTAACTGAATATTAAAAAAACCTTTGTTTCCCCAGTCGGAAGACGAAACCGCGATAACAGAGATTGCAATTTTTCTAATACTTTCTTTCTTTCAAAGAAAGCTTGTGTCACAGAATTAATAATAGTACTGACGTACAGAATGGCCACTGCCTCCCTCCCACCGATCGGCAGTACCGCACCCCGCCCCGCACTAGGTTGGCGAGTTAGCTGTATCATTATTGAGGGCCGTCGCCGTCCGACGACCGCCGCTCGGTTCGACAGTTGCAAAGAGTACTTTTGTAATATGACAGTTGATACAGACTATATGATAACTACGTAAAAGTTTTAATAATAATTAGCTTTTCAGCGAATGTTTAAAAAGGTAAGTAGCCCTGTACACTTCACCCACACATATGCAGTGTGTACAGACGTCATTCTCTTTATGCAATAGAAGTAGGAGATATAATAATATACGAGACGTTTATAATGGAGTGTTCGGGGTTTGCTAGCGTTATATTTTTATCTATTCCGTTCACATTTCAATTAAAATTTAAGTAAAAATAAGTTTTTTTATGTTAATTTTATTGGTCTTATTCTACGTCACATTATCACAGCTGGTAATGAGATTAAATTTTAATCACTAACTTATGCAAAGAGAGGAATTTCAAAGACAAAAGACAGTACAATTGAGCTAGCTTAAAATAATAAAGGCATCAGAAATTTTGTGTTAAAGCTTCTCTCAGCGTCAAAATGTTTTCAAGTCGTCTTATGAGTTTAAATTACCGGGATTCGTCTTAATTTCTTAGCTATTACAACTCGTGCCTCCTACACGGCAGGTATTGCCGAGCTAATTATGGAGCAATTATGTGACTTTTGCTGTATGTTTGTAACATGTCAGCTTTTAAGCCCAGATATAATTATACCTACGAACTGTTAGATTATGGGCTATTTACATGGGTCGATTTTAGTCACCTGTGACGGTCGACTAGTGGCTTGGAAAATTGAATCGCAGGTGTCGCTGTCGTCTATGTAGTCTATGGTATAACGTAGGTAACAATAAGTAATAACATTTAGTTCCAGATTTCGCCACCGGATCACATAAGTTTGTTCAGTCACCTGCGGCGTAAGCCGCATAGTCAATTACACAGCTGTTAATTTTCGCAGTACGGCAAAGTCGTGCGGCTTTTGTCACCCATGTGAATCCCATATTAGGTAGTATTGTAGTTAATACTAAATAAAAAATAAGTATATTACTAAAAAAATCAAATTAAGAAATCGTATTGTAGTTGCATAATCTGATATAGACAAGGGACACCTCAAGACTTTGGTGGCTGTTAACGACTGCAAATGCAGCCTTTTGAAGAACGGGGGGCTCATTTTGAAATATTTACCTACTTTATTTTTTTTTAGACTTTTACTCATAAATAGACTTATTCATTAAAATGGCTTACTTAAAATACAATGTTTGGGTACAACACCTTCCGCTATTTGGGCTTATTGGCTTTTCCGAAAATTAGAGTTAAAAAAAATCAATGGATTTTTTTCTGTAAAATGAATACTATATGAATACTATATATATTGGAAAACTAATATCATTTTGTGTTTATCATGTCCATTCTGCGTCATAAAAGTACCAAAAAGCTTTGCTTTCCATGAAAAACTGAGTCAGAATCAGTGTTGGAAATGATAAAAAAATCACAAACTATTATATTTCCATGTACTGTTGAGTTTTAATTGCTAAATTAACTCCGAAAGCTAAAGTGCTTGGTCAATGCTGTTTGCCGTATTACTGTTGATTGGTTTTTCGCGCTTTTGAATGCTCTTTGGGAGAATAATTGAAGTTATCAGTAATAGCTTTTTCAATACAGTTGCTCGAAAATGTGTGTTTTCGATGACAGTACAGCGTGCGGTAAGTTGATTTTACCGCACGCCGTGCTTTCAAAGAATGTTAAATAATGTCAACTAGTTTATTGTATTTACAATCATACAACACTATTTTTAGGATTCCGTACCTTAAAAGGAAAAAACGGAACTCTTATATGATCACTTTCTTGTTAGCCTGTGTTGGACCGTCTGTCAGTCTGTCTGTCTGTCAAGACTCTTTATCTTGGAAACGCATGGAGGTACCGAGTTGGAATTAAAACCATACACTCAATACAGTCCTTTGAAGCAGTGAAAAAAATCGCCGTTTATGCCGCAAAAAACGCATATTTCGACACTCACGACAAGGGATTTAAAATTTGTAGGGTACTTTCCTTTAAATTTGGCAAATAATATCGTTTTATACTACAAGTGCAGAAAAGAATCTGAAAACTATACATTTGTAGTTAAATAAAAAAATATATAGTTTATTTAAAGTACGTAGGTAATCAATCATCAAATACAAAATTGTACGGAACCCTTGGTGGGCAAGTCCGACTAGCACTTGTCCGGGTTTTTTTTTATTATATTTCAATTCAATATTTATTTCATGCATGCGACCGTCATCAATACTCTTTATTTTGAATTATTAACCTTCTTTTCCATCAATCCTTGTTTAAAACTCTTTAGTATATCTGAGTATTTAATTTTTTATGCTTTTGAATTCAGCATGTCCGACAACATTTAAAATGTTAGAGTAATAGACTTAAAATCCGCGATTAAAGTATTCTATGTATTCTTTTCTCACATTATAAATTTTACAAGTCTAATTCTTTTCACTCTATTAATTTACTCCTTATTATTTTAAAAGGTGGTGTTGGAAATTTAAAAAAAATCTTTTCTTCACACTCGTAGCAAAAATCTATTACGCTGCGAGTTTTTAAGCGTCAAAAGCACCTTTTTTGTGCTGGAGAGGTGAAAAGATTTTTTCGCATTCGATGTCTTAATAATATTTCTGGATTTTACATAAGAATAGTACGAATAATTTGACTCTCCATTCTCATTAAGAATTTATTTCAAAAGTGTAAATTGCAGTTCTGACATAATTTGAAAATACTGTTGCAATTATACACGTTTCGCGTATTGTGTTGCGTATTGCGAATGTAAAGCTATCGGGCAATAAAAATGTATTTTCTGTCGTAAAAAATACGAGACTTATACATAAGGTCATTAATACAAACTTTGTATTGTCGTGATTTGTGCCTTTTGCTTTGTTGTATTGTAATTTTTACGACCCTGGATGCCCGCGCTCGCGTGGTTACACAGCGTAATCGTATTTTATATCAACAATGGCCCTTATCTGTAAAAACGTATTTGAAATTCATGGGACTGCGTCGTTGAAAAATTGTCTACAGTATTTTTATGTTAAAAGCTCTCACAGTGATGATAAAACTCCTGTTTGGGTACCCACATTTGAGACGCACGAAACTTAACTTTTCAATGCGAATAATTTATGTCCTGGACAAAAGTTACGACATCTTTTTGTTAGCGATAAATCATTTTGTGGTGTGGTACTTTATAGTCTAAGTTGATATTTAATAATAATAATATTTACTTATTTCACAAAAAGGTTTTACAAACTTAAGCTACTTAAGTAAGTAGTTAACTATTTTATGTGGCTATGATATTAGCACTAGTAAAAAAAAGTAATAAAGTAAAAAAAAATCTGGTAAAAATAAAAAAAGGGATCAAAATGTTAAAACCTTAGGTTTTGCTCAGGTTGAAAAAATGAAAGTACCTATTGTTAGGGATAGTTATTTTATTTGAAAGTATGCATCTCTTTCTCAGTACGTATCTTAACAAAATGTGGCAGTTACGTAACGATCGCATTGCAGTAGACTAATCACGGGGTTTGGTTGTGTTACAACCAAAATGGCAACATTGCTATTTTGATTCTTTCGATAAAAATTAGCTTTTGGGCCTCAAGCATAGAATAAATCGGGCTCAGGTCTAAATGTGCATATTCCTTGACTAGCGGCCGTCCGCAACCTCGTCTGCGTTGACGGTTATTTTTCTTTCCCTCGGGAGCAGTACTTTTCGCACTTTTTTCTAGCTAAAAGGTATCTTTTGTCCTTTTCTGTACCCCTACAAGGTATATGCAAAATATCATGATGATCGGTTAAGTAGTTAAGACGTGAAAACGTAAGAAAAAAAATTAATTTAGTATTTATGATTTTAGTAAGGATAGGGATGAAAATAAACATTACCATTACATGGACCGAAAAAATAACGTGGGACGAAATGGGAAAACATAGGAACAAAATGGACTTACACTTTTATCTCCCATCCCAACTGTTTATCTGGCGCAGGGTAACTTTTAAACAAATTTTCTTCACCTTTTACGATATTGCTGGCGATCGAGCAATCGATTTAGATTATTCATAAAAATAGTGCGAATAATTTGACTCTCCAATTTGAGCATAATTCAGAAGTATGTATTTGCAATCTGACATAACTTGAAAATATTGTAGCAATAAAATTAAAAACACGAATCGCATCGTGTATAACGTATTGCGAATGTAAAATGAGCCAAAACAAACGTGGGACGAAAAGGGAAAACATTAGAACAAAATGGGGCGTATGGGTTTGTCTCCCAATAACGTTTCTTATTTCAGATCTGGCGTAGGGTAACTTTTAAACGATTCTTTCTCGCCTTTTACGATATTGCTCGCGAGTGAAATATCGACATGTTTAACTTATTTATCTGTGGCAGCGAAGCCTACGACGTGCAGCTAATACAAACCTCCTTGGTGTCAATATAAAATGGGATTACTTCAAGTATATATGGGGCTTTGAAATGTGTTGAGCGCTTTAGATATTGCAATGAGTGTAATAATGTAATAATAATAAATATAACATTATTTAAATAAAATTATGGCAATGAATAAGTGCGGCGACCTCCGTAATCGAGCAGTTTCCGAGCGGTTTTTTAAGTTCCAGGTTTGAAACAAACTATTCTTTCAATAAGTATATTATTAATATTTCTTTCAATATAGAAAAGTTAAGATCGATTTCCTTCCATCGCAATGAAGACAAACGTACCTATTCATAGATAGTCAATCTGTATCGAATCCATTTATCCTTTGGTACATTATTTACTAGGCAAGACCACCACTAATAATTAATTATATGGTAATCCTTCCTGATAACAATCAAAGCCCTGATAAATAATACAGAACTACAGGTTCGGTTTGTGTTCTAGGTACCTACTTGTATTATACTAAAATATTTATTAAATACAAGTAGCGCTGACTATTGATACCAACTGTCTATTTCACAGGTTACCTATACAACATGTTACAAAAATACCCCTAATGCCGAATATGGTATATAGGGACCATCAAACTGAACAAATTTTACTATGGGACCAACTCTCAAATCGCGAAAATAATATCAGCTGTTTCATACATTTTTGTATTTTCAATTTTAATTTTTGTATGAAACAGCTGATTTTTTTTTGTTGGTCCCGTAGTAAAAGTTGTTCAGTTTGATGGTCCCTATATACCATATTCGGCATTAGGGGTATTTTTGTTACATGTTGTATGTCTTCTTTATTTAGTTTAAAAAATAATTACGTGTTCAGATCTTTTGTACAAGACTCATGAGTTTATGTACTACCTCTGAAAAAAAAATATTTAAAAATAAAATTATAAAAAAGATCACGACGAACTGAGAAACTACTCTTTTTTTGAAGTCGGTTAAAAATGCCACGTACTTACAGTCCGTCATATGAAATACCAATATCATTTCGTTTGGTGTTAATTTTCATTGCTTATCGAACTTTATGACAATCGAAAGTTATTAGTTATTGAAGTCAACGACTTGAAAATATTTAGTTGGATCCATTGAATCTTTGGAACTCTAACTAGCTGTTTCGAAGAAAACAAACAGTTGAAACTAGAACAAGAATATCATTAAGGTATTGACTGTATTCTATTTTCAATACCCTAGCTTTGATATAGATAGTATACAAACTATCAAAAAAAATAAAATCATAGTATAACAAAAGAAGGACACTCGTGGATAGCCACTATTCTAGCTACATTTAAATAAATAGATTTTTTTATTTTTTTATTTGGTATAATCACTAATGCCACTTTTTGAAATTTTTTTTAACAAATAGTAAAAATAGTACCGTAATCTGAAATAGTATTGTTTTGGAATGATTTAGTCATTAGTTGGTATAATTTTTGTGTTTTTAATTATTTCTTGGATAAAGAGATGATCAAGATTGTTAACAAATAAGTCTTTCGTGATAATATAAAATCTTAATATAATAAAGCCTACATATTTCTCACCTTTGATTATGTAATCAAATTTTTTCACAGTTCCGTACTTTAACTGATAGGTACAGATATATTTATCAGTTAAAGTACATTAGCTATCCAAAGAATATTATTGACGTTTAGTATTGACGACCTGAGTGGTGCAGTTGTCAACATGCCGGTCTACCACGCAAGAGGTCACGGGTTCGATTCCCGGCCGGGCAGAAATTGAAATGATGAATTTTAATTTTTGTGACGGCTCTGGGTGTTATTATGTATAATTGACCAAGCGAGCGCGAAGCGCGAGCGATGCGTCTCTGCTTTAGCTTGGACAAAAATGCTTTCGTATGTCTGTCCGGCTTGCCGGCTGTCCATCTGTATTCGTCTACAGGCCGCCATTTCTCAACCGATTCTCGTGAAATTTTGTTAGCAGGTTCGATAATTTCACCCATTCGAAAAATGATCAAAATTAGAAGCGCCATCATCTAGCTTCGAATAGATATAATAAAAGAATACCTACCAAACAGCACATAGTACTGCTTTTGAAAACCTCGTGGCGACATCTATCAGATAAATTTTTAAACAACATTCAATTTGAGCTACTTTTTAACTCACAAACGCGAGGTCTAAGACCTCACTGAGCCACTAGTAAATATATATAAAAAGTATATAAAGTAGTATATCAGTTGTCTAGCACCCATATTACAAGCTTTGCTTAGTTTGGGGCTAGATGACGCTGTGTGGAATTGTCCAAGCATAAAAAAATCACAGACAGGGTAAATAGGTTTCCTTCAGTACCCGTAGATATGTAGGTCACGAAGGGAATTAATTAAGTCTTAACGTTTTAAACTCCACACACGAGTGTTATAAATTTTAATGGCCAAGTCACGCGCGACCCTGCTTTATGTATTCACAAGAATTTATCCACAGTATTTTAGTTCACACATGCATTTGGTGAGTTAACCTGAATAGTATCTTGACAGTGATGATACATTATAACAATTAGGGAAAACTTATTTAATAATGTCATATGAGTTAAAACAAGTCCAACTAATTATCGGTATAATATATATTATTATTATCGGTTTTATTTTTGCAATTTTTATTATTAATTTATTTAATAATTGTTTTCAGGCAACTAGGTCCATACATACTATTATTTACACTATGCTCTATCTCCAAAATATACCAAAAATTTGATTGGTACGATTTGATTTATTCAACAAAACTTTCTCAGATATATCATATATTTATTTTCATTAAAAAAACATCAAATCATTGGTACCCGATTGAAAAAATACGTTAAAACAATCCAAAAGGCACGTGAATACGAAAATTGTTTCAATGACGCTACGGTGTCGCTACGATTTTAGTTACGTGAATCGGACTAATTGTTGAATGAATCAATTGTTTCATCATAATCCATACTGTATGTTATTTAGGAGAACTTTGACAAGAAATTATTCAGCAACCTAAAACTGACTGCAGCATTTCTAGATTTTTAATAGCTATAATGTTATGTACCCTCTTATAAAATACCCTTTACTTGTTTTAGTTAAAAGAGAATTACAAGCTCTGTTAATCCGATGCATTTGTCTTAGGAAGCATTTTCTTGGCGCAGAATAAAATATTAGCGCAGTTTCGAAGCTTTTACACATATTATTTATTCAAAGTAAGAATAGAGGATACTTCCAAGCCACCGCAGTGGGTAAACGGAGAAATTTGAGAGAAACGCTTTTTTATTTACTATCCTTCTGTCCTCAGTTAAAAAACATTATTTTAGGTTTTTTGTTCTACAAAAACTATTTTCTAAAACGTTTATTTTTTTATTTCTTAATAATTATACTCCATTTAACTAAGTTGAAGTATCTCAAAGTTAAGCATATACTGTGAGTATGTACCTAGTACACTCGCTGGATGAAGATAATTTCCTGAAGCATCGTTAGGCTTAGTACAACGGTAGTATGTACTATGTATAGAGTACACATACATTACATGTACATTTACATAAATGAGTGTGCACTGTAATTGAAACTTATTTTAATGAACATTAAATGACAGGAAAATCAATATAAAAGGAAACAAAGGCCTGATAGCAGATGATCGAAGCCTGATAATTAAAATTTATACGCATTTTTTTTTTATATTTTACGAAACTACTCATTTTAAATTGAAGTTAGGTAACAATCAGGTACGTGTAGCAAAAACGTGTAGGTTGTGTTTTAGATCTTTAGTACAAAAGCCAAAACTTTCAAAATGAGTATCAAGAATATAAAAACTGTAATATTTGATAAAACAGCATTGATAATAGTGAGTACCTATTCTATGGCATTGGTCTTGACTCAATAAATTCGTCTTCTACTTTTTCCTACTATATGTGTTCCTCATCACACAGAATAGGGGTGACATTACGCATTAGGTGTCCAAAGAAACCATTATAATTAACCGCACACAATGACCATCCATCTCCAAATGTATTAGATCGCAAAGCGGCAATTTAAGCGATATAACATCCTCGTTTAACTTCTTATTCTCGGTTTAAATTCAGCTGCCGACAGTCACGTAGATCTTAACGTCTCTGCTGCTTTAGATTTATAGGGTTTTAGTATTTATGAACGCATCCGTAGCCGTTTTAGGGTCGCCTTGTTCGCGCTGATGCAATTTATGTTTTAAAGTCGTGTGCATTAGCGCACTATACATTGTTTGGAGATTAATTTAAGATTGTATTAACGCTACAATGTAACTCGTCCATCATAATCGAATCAGCCACAAGACTGCGAGCATAACCCTGATCTTGAGGTCGATCGGTCCTGCACTTACTTACCGCTTTTCCAGATCGTCGATCGCTTCACCTTGTCAGGGGCATCTCGCCGAAAATTACTCGAATAACGATCATACGTATCCACGTGGTCGTCATTCCAGAACTTTTTGGCCTAACATCCAATAATCGGTTCTTCTCACTATCTGTCCCTCTCACTGCCACTTCAGCTCAACAATCCTTCGAGTAGTATATTTAACTTATCTTCATTTTTTTTCTTTTATTGCGTAGGGAACCAAACACCAAGCAGGAGGCAGGACTGACAAATACAATTCGTTGATCAATTATTTGTGACATACAAATCTTGAAGGCCTTATGAATCCGATCTCGTTGATACTAGTATGTAGTTTTTTTTAATTTTGAGATTTTAGCATTCACAATGCTATTTTTATATAATACTAAATAATATACTAGAAAAAATACGACTCTCACCAGATTTAAAATTTAAATAAATATACAGCTTTCTCATTCTCATAAATATATAAATAAATAGCTTTCTTTTCATTCATTCATATCTCATAAATATATAGCTTTCTCATTCATCAGCTTGAATTTAACAAAAGGGTGAAAGCCCTCATAACTTGTTCTGGGTACGTGGTCTCCCGAATACTCCCGATGTAAGACATAAAGCCTCGGAATCATTATATTCATTATGTTCATAAAGTGCATTTGATTTATTTTATGTCTCACACAGTATAAAAAAACTGATAAGGCTTATTGGCTACCGTGAAGTACGGACGGTACGATACCTACAGCCCTTATCATAAACATGATGACGTCAGCAAAAATATCTTTTTTTTTCCATAAATATGACTTGGGTGGAACTGACATAATCTACTAAAATACCAAGACGATATGCAGATGTCCACTTCGATATGACATCTGGACATTGATTCGGGTTCATTAGAATATTAGAACAATTGACCTACACTTAAAAAAATGGCCAAGTGTCACGCCACGCGCAGTATAGGGTTCCGTAGTAACCTCAAACCATACCATATGGCTAGCAGTGATAGTTTTCCTTTTAGATTCATCATATGTACTACTGTCCTAAATTTTTTGACGTATCCAAAAGCAACCGCTGACCCTGGTAGGGGGAGGACACTTGATCCTAATAAAGTTCTGCAATTTTTTTTTCTTTATTGTTAAAGGAGCTTTTGTAATTAAATGTCAGCCTCATCGTAACTATAATGAATGTAGGTGTGTAATGTAATGTAGTGTATATTCTATAATACTAATATTATAAAATGCTATTTTACATTAGGTATTTGATCTTAGAGTGACGCTTTGTGCTGCGAACCTGTATGCCAACATTGATACTTCAAACGTAGGGTCCGAAAGCGCACTAAGGAAACCCCAATATCCAGCCGGTTGAGTTTCAGCTTCGCAGCTACGAGTAAGTCTTCAAATTTTGCACTTTAAAGCTTAATATTTCGCAAACGGATCTCTGAAACATTTATCAACAGACCTATACAACGACACGCACACTATGAGATTGACGAAAAAAAAAATTATCACCACTTACATGTAGGGGAGATATACTAAAAATATTTTTTTTTCAAGATTTTATTCTATACATTTTTGGCGTTATTAATTTACATATTCTTGCCTAATTACAGATTTTCAGTACAAAGGGTCTCTAAGCTAAGCCGCGGATGAGACAGGCGGACATGGCGAAACTATAATGATTCCTTGTTGGCTTGACACGGAACCCTAAAAATACTTTTTCAAAAACCAACGATGTTTCTAATATTTGCAATTATTAGCAACTCATAACTCGGAGCGACTCGGTAAAAGCATATTGGTCATGGTTCGAGTTTAATATTATTTATCTTATTATAAAAATAGCATTGTGTAAAAATAATAAATAATAGTAAACATTTAAAAAATATCTTATTATACCCGATTCAATGTGATTTACAGTTTATTTCCCAACAATACTCTTGCAATAGCAAAACAACAAAATATCCCCAAAGACCTTTAAATTTACCGCTTCAACGCAAACTAATTATGTGCGATCACTCGTGCAAATTGTATCATATCCACGATCGATCGTTCAAACATCCAATAAATCTCTTAGTGTTTCATTGGTCTGTAAAAATATTGCCTATGGCTTAGCACAATGGATTTTATTTCCACGGCGCGAGCGGAGATTCGGGAGATTTTTTCCCCTTTTTACGGGAGTTACCTACGCTGAATAAAATTGACGCATCGCTGACGATGCGGTGAACAATTTAATTGCACCATAGCAATTTGTGATAGCTATTTTAGGTTAAAACGTTGTGGTTTCTATTACCTTAGTGAAAATTAACTTTAATTTTAGATTGGTAAACTGTTTGGCGACATTTCTTTCTCATCGTTAAATTCCAAATAATTGGGTAGGATATTATATAAAACTTTAAACAATTACTTTATTAACACTGTAACATTTTTTGCATTAATACACAAAATACTGCATAATGGTTTGAATAAGACTTCTCTGCTAAATTATTGTTATCTATCATAACTGTTGACTTTTAGACACAGTGCAGACTTCTCCTACAAAAACATCTAACGTCAGTTATGTTAAACACACTGCTCCCAAGTCCACTAAAGTTATACCAGTGATTGCGTAAGAGCAATATGACGTCATTAATCTTTCAGTAATGGCCACCCAAACCGTCCGGTCCGTTACGGGACATTTGGTACCCGGCTACGTAACCGCGATGGTGACTATCTGCATTACATCTTCCTTATATGAAATAGATATAACAGAGGGGGTACATTATAATTTATGAAAATGACAGTCACAAAAATTGCCTTCTTTTGTTTTTTCGTACAGCACTATTCTTTATTGATAATCTTAAAACCATATAAACGAACGAGTTGTCAGCATTACATTATGTAGTGACGAGCTTCCGCTTGCCTATTGGTCAGTAAATCCAATTTATATGCGTGGGTAGATCAAAATATACCAATCAGCTGCTGTTATCGAAAACATTGACAAAAATATAACAATAAATTATGATGACTTATGAGTAAGTAGATTATTTTATACAATTATTATAAAACAAATCGCTATTTTTATCTACTTATTAGGAACCAAAATGTTGTTATCAATTTAATGTTTGAGGATATCACTTATCATTCGATTTAAGCAATGTTTGTAGTACTTTGCAATAATTTTTAATAATAAACAAATAAATAGTATACAGAAAAAAAGCACTAAGTACAAATGATAATAATTGCTGCCTTTATTATCACACGTATAATAAAAACGAATCCACAGAAAGTCCAGTGAATTATTTGTACACACCGAGGGCTCCACATCATCTGGATGATTGATAGGCGCCGCACACGCAACCGTCTGTTTTATATTCTATTTGTCTTGGAAACTTTTCCAGTTGTTCGGGATTTAGAGTACTGCTGGATGAGACAACTAATTCACAAAATAATTAAGTAGTTAATGTCTGTGATAACAGAGGTGCTATTGTGACAAAATTGTTAAATTTTTTAGCCATTATCACCAACTTTAGTAGGTTTTGTCTACAATTTAACGCTAACACGATTAACCGTGATGAGTTCTGGGCGACTTACTGATTATAAAAACATAGAAAGTGATAAATAAAGTTACCATACTGGTGATATACAACTTTACTTCGTGTCCTTTATATTTGTATACAAGAAAATTTGATCGTCTTTTGTTTGGTGAAGCTCGACGACGACGATGCCAATACACAAACATTTTGTTTTATTTCATCGATTGTGCCCTTCAGGACGACTTCGTCCACTTTCCCAAGTCGTCATAATTCCCAACTTGTCCACTTCCTAACTCGTCCACTGCGTCGAGAAAAATTAAATGTTCAGTTGTATTTGATAGTTTTAGTTCTTTGTTCCACTATCACCGTCTTCAAATGGTGTTTACTATTAGAACCGGCACAACTTTCACGGCTACCTCGCCCTACGTAAATAAGACTACTGTTTGTTAACAGACAAACCAATAAAGAAATTCTATTAAAGTCATTTTAATACTACTAAAGTTGGACATATTAACGGCGGACTTACTCTACAGCACTCGTGAACGTTCGGCATTTTCGTGATCGTAAAACAGTGTAAGATATAATCAGTGAGTAGACTCCTCTATCGGCTTTTTTCGTTGCTGTATCGAGCAACTAAAATCATATACCGTAATTGTATTGTAAAGCCGTGGTCATCGCAAACGTCGTAATGTCAAATTGACGATCTCGACACGAAAATTCGTTATTGCAAAGGTGCTGTTGAGTAGGCCCGCTGATTGCTCAATCAAAGACATTTTAACAACAGCTCGTCATTAGCTTTAAAACTATCAGACAAAGTCGTTTCCATGGCTTACAAGGAATTCAGCAGACAAACGTGAGATTGAACCGCAGATTGCGTTCCTAGCATCCAACTTGGAACGAAGACGATTGATTGATATGTTCATTTTCCAATTTACAGTTCTTACTACTACAATAATTTCCCTTTCAGCTCTACATTAGCTTTAAAACAAAATGCATTGTTTCCTATCCAACAAAGACTGGCATATAATGAGGTTAAAACAAAGTCATTTCCATGGCCCTGAAGGAATTCAGCAGACGATGTGAGATTGTTCCGCAGATTGCGTTCCTAACGTCCAACTTCGCTGCGTACCGAGCGAAGCTATCAAAGTTTATAACACTGTCTAATACAATGCTGTATGCTAACGCAGACGAACTTGTATTGTGGCGTATGCAGAAAGTTTCATCTCACACCAGAGGTATTGAAATTAAGGTTAATTTAATTAATCTATAAGTACAGATTTTTTTAATTATAACTATACTGACTGATACTGATTAAAAATCATATCATCGTGATAAGACTGGAACTTGACATTTTGCACAAGTTTTCCTTTTATGAGGTGAACCCAGCACTTAGAATCCTCCCGTAGATATAGTATCTATGGATATAAGAATCCTCGCGCACGAAGTCGCAGGCAGTCCTTAGACAAAAATGAAAACATATATTATACTGTTTGAAATTCGCATTTAATGAATATTCCGGTTTCAGCTCTCTCTCTATCTCCTTTTAGCAAATAGAGTCACAGTATCTGTTTAAGCCAGTTGGTTCTAACTTAGTCTACGTTTTAGGATAAGGTTAAACGGGTTTCAAGTAGTAGAAACTCGTTAAGTAAGAATAAGAAGCCCTTTTCAACTCGCTATCTCATTTCTCGCAATAAATAGGAAACCAAGAAAAATACCCACAGCAGGGAAGAATATAAATTAAATATTGAACCGAATAGTTATTTCTATCGATTGACAAAAATCAAGGAAGATGTTTCATTTCATTGGAATTTGTCGATCGAGGGTACTTCCTCACATTGATGAAATAACGCTGGCAAAAAGTAAGTACTAAAAAAATTATGACACTTATACACTCGTTATAACTTTATAATATGTGCTCAATTGATAAGATTATTGGGCCGGATTTCCGAAGGCTGTGGGTTTCATTTCTTCGAGGAGCTGGCATAATGCGCAAAGACGTAAAAATATATTTTAGGTCACTTAAAAGTATGATGTGCTGGCATATTCACTGATTGACTGATTACAATTATCATTATCGCATAGCTAAAACCAATGGATGTATTGTACTAAAAATCAACATACAGATAGGTTATGATGATGTAAGATCCGCAAAAAAGAAATTACCGAAATTATCAAGGAAACAGAATAAATTATAGTAGTTTTATGAAATGTGTCGCGGGCGAAGTCACGGGCGAAAGCTAGTAGCAAATAAAAATAAAAATCATCGTTGATTCAAACCCGATTTTCTCATAGTCATCTCGAATAAGCAGTGTAGGCAATGACTTGCATTTATCATAAGTTCAATGTCAAGATAAATCGTACAGTATTTAAATAACGACAACGACCTTGTCCAACCAGTTATCATATAAACAGTAAGAACGATATTAGTGTGGAATCAGTTGTTATATTAAAGCGGAATATTGTTGCCACAAAGGTATGTACTTAATGGCATTGTTTGGAATCATGGCGCTCATATTCTATTACTTATTTATAACTAGCTGTGGTGCCCGGCTTCGCTCAGGGAGTTGATATGAGATTGTGTGGTAGTTGGAATTAAAATGTAAGAGGATTTCTTTTTATTAAAAATATATTGTAACGGAACTGGGTTACGTGATAGGACGGAAACGACGGGGTTGCAGATACGACACTTTATTTCACCACGGGTCCCTCTGAACGACGCAGAATTTCCCGTTCGAAGTGGTCTTCCTCAGAGTGATGTGATGTACCTTCGAATGTCACGGTCTGCCCTGTCGATGTCGTGTGACATAGTCTTTTCTCGACTCGTTTCTGAGTTTTAGCGGCCCGCACATTTTGTAGACTTTCTTTTATACCTATTGATATTGATAAAAAAATTCTATTATTAAAATAAATGGTGAATGGTTTTTCTTTTGTTCAAAATAATAATTTAAATTACTTCGTGGTAGATTCTGTTGATCTAAACTTAACATTTCAGAAGTAAATTAATCAAAACAAATAGGTATGTTCAATTTATTATGTTTTTAATGTTTTTTTAAACGAGAAGAGATATCACTAGTATCTATTGTAAAAAGATAAATAAGTAATTTAAAATGGGTGCAGTGATACGTTTCCAAGTTAATTCGTTAGATAAAAATAGTGGTGTTTTTTTGTTTACCAACACGTAACATACCAGACCATAGATAAATAATCTTTGGTAGATTACAAAGTTACTTATTATTTATTATATAATACTCGTTCAAGATAAAGATTAAGTTATAAAATTCTGATAACGTCACAACTGATACATCTGTCTCAAAATTTTTATATTAATATTTGTGTGTGTCACAGACTATGAATATTAAATTATTGATCTATCTATTAAGAGATAAACTGATACATCTATAGACATTAGCACTAGGTATATAAAACTAAATTAAATACTGTGATAGCGGCATACCAAAAAAAAGTTTATGTCCGTCTGTTCCTCCTCTACAGGTCGCATTTCACAACCAATTCTCGTGAAATTTTGTAAGCTGGTTCGATAATTATACAAGATGTTACAAAAATATTACATTTTGATATTTTCGTAATTATTTTTTGTATGAAACAGCTGTTTTTTTCTTCGCGATTTCAGAGTTGGCCCCATAGTAAAAGTTGTTCAGTTTGATGGTCCCTTTATACCATATTCGGCATTAGGGGTACTTTTGTAACACGTTGTATATATATTTTTCTTTTGTTAAGAAAACAATTTTATTTGTGAAAATATTGTTTAAAACATGTATGTTCTTTACAAGTATTAATTTGTTTTGTTTCCTTTTTTAAAGATGCCGGTCAAAGTGTACAAATTAGATTTGAGTCCTCCGGTTCGAGCAGTTCTTATGGCGTGTGAAATATTTAAAGTACCAGTTGAATTTATTGATGTTGACATGTCAAAAGGAGAACACCGTACACCAGAGTACTTAAAGGTTATATACTAATAATTATCTTGGCTTCGATTCCACGAGACATAGTCACACAACCCGGTCCTTTTGCCAGGCTTGCGTGGAGACATGGGTCCAACACGTAAAGGCCCTTTGAGATTGTGAAGTGTGTGATGCCAAGCCGGGTTCTGCTCCCCACTACACGCAGATATGCGCAGACGGAAGCGGCCCTGGCAGGCACATGGGCTATTGCAAGTGTGAAAATACATAAAAAATAAATAAATGGGCTATTTGGTGAAAGGATAGTGCATCGAGTATAATTATTATTAATTTATTTATTCAAATGATACAAGAGTGTCGTTGTTATTATTATAAGGGCCTGTTTCATGATGTAAAAGTAAGTTCTGAGTAGCTTACTAGATGATTTGACATATTTTTCATATCACAACTGTCAAATCATCTGTCGAGTAAGCTACTCAAAACATACATTTTGATTCTGAAACAGGCCCTTAGTTAAGTTTTGGGCATATAGAGTATTATTCTCTATTCCTGTCATTTTTGTAATTCGTGGTAACAGGAAAGTGTTTTGTTCCAATAAATAACGCGCAAAGAAGTATTGTACAGTCGAGTTCATAAATATGTAAGCACTTTTGACAGATGTTGACTTTTATTGCATAGGCGTAAGGTTGATGAACTGTCAAAGGTGCGTATATATTATGGAACTCGGCTGTAGGTACTGCTTTTGTTCTGTGAGTAGAAATACTATTTATATTGGTGACGTCAATAATCCTGCCATAAAAACAAACACAATATGAGGTAGGACTTACAGTAATTATGGTGATCGCACTCAATGGTTTTTTTAAATACATAGTTATGACTCTCTGAAGGTCACTATGTTTGTATAAAAAAGCATAAGGATTTTAGAATACAGATTCTAATTTAAAATAATTGTTGTGTGTTTTTTCTAACTATAGTTTAATTATTTTTTCAGTTAAATCCGTTACACACGGTTCCGGTAATGGTTGATGGCGATATTGTTCTCCATGACAGGTATACAAATCAAACATTAAAAATATTTATTTAGTCTGTAAGTAATAATTCATTCAAAAGCCAGCAGCACAAATAATTAAGTCTGTCTGTTCCAAGCAAAGTAAAAAGAGTTTTATCTCAGGTAAATCATGCTCAAAAGTTTGGAAAACCAAAAAGTATTATTTTTTAAAATTTTGAGATTTTAGCATTCATAATGCTATTTTTATATAATACCAAATAATAAACTAGAAAAAATACGACTCGCATCAGAACATGATCTGGTGCGAGTCGTATTTTTCTAAAAATTTTAAAAATTATATAGTTTTCTCATCTTAATCAATTGTTTAAAAATATCTGGAAAGGTATTCAATTGATGTCGAGGTAATTCCTTGTACATTGGTGAGATGGCGTTCTAGTATATCATTTGGTATTATACAAAAAAGTATTAGTTTTTATTATTTTATGTACTTATAATCACATCTTTTGTTTTCAGCCACGCAATATTGATCTATCTCTCCGAAGTATATGGCAACAATGATACACTGTACCCAAAGGACGTGAAACAAAGAGCCCTCATTAATCAGAAACTATTCTTCAACAATTCATACCTATTTCCAAGGATGAGGAATGTTACGGTAAATTAATATTGATGAATACTTATTTTAACGTGAACATTTTCTGTTATTAACGGTTTGATATCAAGTAAACATAAAGTACAGTCATGAATTCATATTTTATGCTGCTATAAGCAAATTTTTCTATGTATATACTACACTTGACAGGCTGTACAGTACCGAAAAATTGCTCATTAAGTTACGGTGCATGCACCTATTGCGAGCGACCGATAGAAACAGTTGATGCGCCGCGACGGTTGGTTGTGATTGTGACACAATTTTAGTTTTGAACAGCTCGTCTATGGCTATAAGACAGACTATACATAACAAGCTGCCAGCGGCAGTCATGTCAGTGAATATACTGTTATTCTGTCGCAAGATCAACTTACTTTACGTAGTCAGCTGTAGTTACACACGACTATAATAGCATAAAAAACCAACCACCCCGCTAGAAGATTTTCCTAGTACGACTTTAACGATATCATACATATTCAATCAACCATTAAGAACAATAGAAAATAAAGACTTTCCAACAAACGTTTAACACAATATAAAATAAATAAATATAAATATTTGACAACATCACATACATAGCTCCGATTCCAAAGTAAGTAGCTTAAGCACTTGTGTTATGGAAATCAGAGACAACGGTGGTATCACAAACACCCAGACCTAAAGCCAATATAGAAAAGTTCGTTTTCTAAATTGACCCAACCGGGGATCGAACCCGAGACCTCAGAGATGGAGACACCTTCAAAACCGGTGTACAAAGCCACTAGACCACGGAGGTCGTCAAATATCCATCCATCTTAATGATTTGGCAAAACTGCTTTCCCAAATTACGTGCTTACCAAATATACTTTGGACATCGGTTACGTTGTTACCATCTGCATCGTATAAGTGGAATCGTCCAGAAGTTATAACTTATTTTAGACACACCGTTCCCTTTCTGAGACTGACAGTTCCCATGTAGGGTTAGGATACTTATTTATCAAAAGTTTCACAAACTAAATACTGCGCCTTACAGACATGTAAACAAATTCTAAAAAACGTATTTCTTTTACTTAACTTTACGTGTGAAAGATTAGAAATAAATAAATATCTCAAACATAATTTACCATTGCACAGAACACAAAAAAAATATATACATAAATAATATTTTATTTTACTAGGTTTAAATAGAAAAGCAAATTTAAGGTTACGGACAAAATCAGAAACAAACAAAAGTACAAAAATTCCAGCGGAACTTTTTGGAATTTACAGTTTACTTCATAGCAATGAACCGATACTTATAAATGGTAAATAAAAGAACTAATAAGTTCTTTGGTAATAGAAAAAGACACCAATGCCACACCAGAAAATTTTGAATTGCCTTAAAAATTTATTATGGCAAAAACGTTAGAGAGATGAAAAATGTCGTTGCCAAATTGGAGACTTTGGCAGATAAGTTACTACAATACTTTTGGAAAAATGCAGTTTTTGTATCTGTAACATAAAATGACACCAAATGAGTTTATCTTAAAAACATTAAAGGCAAACCAACCAACCTTATTTAAAGTTCTCTGAATAATCTATTAGTCAAAATTACAATACAATTTAAGGAATACGTCAGAAATAACATAATACTCGTAACTATCTTTAAACTATTAAATACAGATGGTAAAATGGTGCCAAAAGCTTGTGTGATCTAGATTTGTTCACTAACAAAACGTGTATTGAAGAATTAAGTAGTTAACAAACCATCGAATTACAAAGAAACTATTGAATACTCCATAACATATTTATAGCAACACTAAGAATAACGATCCTAAACAATCAAAGTGTGGCAACACAGTCATTGGATCGGAAGCTTCGTTCGGACGCCAAATCAAAAATATTGTATATGGAAAGCCTCATGACAGTACAGCACTAAAAGAGATGTTAATAAAAGTTAACCCCAAAATAAATGATAATTCAAAGAAAGTCAAAAGCCAGTACTGCACTGAAGGCGATGCTAATGAAAGCTGGCTTTCAAGCTACCGTTACAATGACAAGATACAGACAAGTAGTGGGTAACAAAATGTTTGGTGCAAGACGTAACTTTGAACTGCTCAGTTTGACTGGCGTCGACAACTACGGAAGCATAAGTAGTAAGCAACAGCACCTTAGACTTTAACATGAGAAAAAGTACTACTACCTCACTTGCAACTTATTAGCAAATCCTGAATGCAACGTCTTTATACCTATTGATCTGCTACTGAACTCTGTAAAAATGAAGGTCAAAAAATTACATCTATCACTCAGTAAACTCGATAGGGTAGATACCTTAAAATTACATAAAAGCATTTATATTAATTGTCACGTTATAATCAATTACTCTCAGCTGACGAACTGACACCAGTAATTGGTACCACACGGAACAACTATATTTACGATTGTAAACAATAATTTCATAGTGTAGTATTTAGACGACGTTTATTTGATTATACCTATACAATACATTTATAAAATACTACATTTTTAGAAGTCCTTTAGCAAGGCTCTTGCTAAGACACCCTTCCTATATATTTTTTAGTATCCTGCCATCATAGAAGGTGTAAAAGGCATAGAACAGAAGAAACTTGATGATATCAAAGAAGCATACGGTTTTATGGAGGCATTCCTCACTAAATCCAAATATTTAGCTGGTAACAATCTCACTATCGCCGATATAGCTGCGTTGCCATCGGTCTGTGGACTGAAGTACATATTGCCGATAGACGCTCAAAGGTAACCTGTTAAATAAATTCACTATTTTGAAAAAGCTCGATGGCGCAGTGGCTTATCGTATTCACCCAATTGCAGCAGTTATAGGGTATCTGATATATGTACGTTTTTGTTACAGATTCCCAAAAATCATAGCCTGGTTAAAGGAGTTAGAGAATCAACCATATAGTAAGAAGTACAATGAAGGACCGTCAAAAGTCTTAGGAGAAATTGTCCAGAAAGCTATCAAACAGTGATTATTATTTTGTGATATGAATTGCTAAGTGACTTATCAATTATTTTTTAACTTAGATTATATATTTTTTCGTAATGTTATTTAAAATGATTTCATGGAGTTGTATGAGTTTTAGTAAAATAAAACCCCTTTCATCTCATGTATGGATACATATGCAATTTCGGTATCAATTAGGTTATGTAAAAACAAGCCTTTTTTAATTGTCCAGAAATATCGTTATAAATCAAGTATAATTGAGGATATTACAAAAGCAAAGAAATAAATATCTTATATCAGACACTACCCGGCACTTATTGAAAATTTTACTTCTTAGCACAAAATTGTTCAATTCATTTTTGTTTGTGCGAATAGCGGTGTACCAACAAATCACACAAAGTGAGGGCACAGCCAATTGTCAACCCTTGTTTCATTTGTCACCGGTTTCACCTCAGCGCTGTGGTTTCGTCGTCCACATGTGAAGACAACATGAAAGTATGAATGAATTTTTTATCAACAAAATTCTAAATGCAAATTTGTATATTAAAACAGCGACTAGAATTATAACATAAATCCAAAAAAGTTTACTTTTTGTTCAGTATTTTCTGCTGTTTCAGGCCAAGTTAATTGTCATAATTATTATTCATAGTTATAATCTTTTAATAATAAAATTGTTAATAGATATTTCCTATCATCATTGTAGGCTTCAAAATTGACATTCCGACCACTAAAGTCCCTTATCAAAATTATTTGTTATTCGAAGATGAAACAAAATTATTTACACTTTCATCATTCTCTAACTCGTCTAACACTTTTTGACGAATATTCTGACCAGTAAACCAATATTTAGAATAATCATTATAACTTTTAGATTAAATTTTAACTCGCTCATACGAATTATAGCCACGTAATAAAAGCAAATTACCTACTGGAAACAGTTTCATCGCCGAGCCGGTGCACCGCTGAGATTGGATTGAAGTGGCCGAGTGCCAGTTCACACTGATACAGCGGTACCATGATATTGTGAATAAATCGTGAGCTACCCTGGCCATGATATATGTCGGTACAAATTGGATTTATTTCCCGCTTTCCCTTCACATTGGATAGAACAGAAACTGTTATTGCACGTATGAACGATGAGGTGTCATGAATAAAATATTTTCGTGATACGCGTCACGCACGCGAATCTTGGTTTGAATATACCGCAACAATTATTGTAATTTCCGCTTACTTTGTATTGTCAATTTTAGCTCAACTATATTGTAATCCCATAAAAAAAACTGCGATGACTTCATTATTTGTTTAGCTAATTGTAGTCCATCGTATGTCTTATGTTGGGGGCCACACACGGTCGAAAGTGATGCGGTTCTAATTTACTATATAAATGTTAATATTTTGTTAAATTAGAACGATTTTAACATCTACGTAAGTCTTAAGTTTTTTAAAGACATTGAAACAATTGTGTGTTTATTTTGGGTCATGCAAGGTTTTTTAAATTTTATATATGAGAAACGAGAAAGTCAGATTACTTTCAAGAAGAAAAATAACGTTATCATAATTTAAGAGGTACTTAGAATTAAGCGAATAAATAATGGCTACATTACGAGTATCGATGGCGAAACGGCCATTACTTTAAAGCCCCATAGTAATTAGGCCACAATTAATGTTAGCGAAACGCTGCAAACTTATAAGGTGGCAACACTTCTCAACAACGAAGTTTGTGAGGTTTGTTGTATGTGAGATGGTTTATAGTTTCTTATAAAGTTTAGTTTGATAGGTTTCGTTTTGTGTAATTACGAGTGGCAAAATAGTTATTTTTCTAGCAGTACTTAAGCCGTCTTGATTAGTTACTCAACTTATTTAATTACCAGCTTTAGTCGTTATAATTACGAAACAGAGAGTCCACCCAGAATTCGTAACACCTAACTGCCTATAATACCTCTAACTGCAAAACTTATTTAATGAAATACAAAGTCAGCATTATATAGTTAGGCGGAGAAAAAACGGTCATGGCTGCAGTCGTGAACATCGAATAATTTTCACAGAAGAGAAAAAAAGTGATAAAACACATAACTTTCATAATTTTACCCAAAAATAATAACATCAGTAAAATCGCATCATGAGTGCAATAAATTTCTTACCAAAAAATCTAAATCATTCTCAATTCACACTTTAGTTCGTAATAATCCTTTAATTAATATTTCCAACCAAAATGTTTCTTTAAAAATTACCTAACTTCATGATTCACACTCAGCGGGTGTTTTATAATTATCTACCACTATAACAATTAATAAATCAACTTGATATTGTTCTTACAAACGACAGGATTGCGTGATCAGTCCCCAGAATAGCTAAGCTGTTCGTTTTAGTTCAAGACTTACTGCCTATTTCAAATCAAGGGCAAAAAACTTGTTACCAAAGCACTAGATTGGATACGGTCGCTAATAGGAATGTCTTACAGTAAACAAATACTGAAATGAATGCCTCCTTTTTGGCATGCAAATGCCGTTTGCTGGATTTATGCTTCATTGCAGAACGACTCATTCCTATTTTGTTCTCTCTGTTTTATTTGAATATTGCCCTAATATCTATTTTTGTTTGTTTTTCCATTCGGCGGGGCATCCATTCGATTTTGGGCTCTCCCGCAATCATTTAAGTCTTAATCCGCATTGACAACATTCGAGCTCGCATTGGAACATTGTCTTTGGGGACATATATTTCAATAACTCCGCTGCGGTATCGCGTATAAATCGTTCTTTTAGACGTTTGACAATAATTTACTTCAGTAATTTGCATCGGGTAAATTATGCCCCCGTACTGAAAATTGTAATTGGGAATAATCAGGGCGTAGGTAAAGTCAATTTCCATGTACAGGCATTAGCGTCAGGCTTAATTACATTTGCGGTTGGTTTTTTTACACGTTGCTTGATATCGGTCCGGTTGTATTTAACGACAAAAGCTCGCTGACCGATGTTAATAATTGATGGTGGTTGCTCACGTAAAATGGCACTTTTTTATCCCATTTAAAAATTAACCTATTTTTGTAGAGGCTGAGTTGACGTGAGTCGGCCGCGATCGTTTGGGCGTTCCATTAGACCGACGGAGCCGGTGACATTTTGTATAAATAATGTTCCATGACTGACCTTACCGTATGGCCGGTACGAACTGAAAATACAAACTGTATCCAAGCATACCCAAAGTTTTGGATTCGGTACAGACAGTAAAAAGCAACTTTTTCCACCGAACGCGGAGAGTTTAATAAAACGTTCCAGGTATAATATTGTTTGCGAACAAAATTGTTTACGAACATACATAATGAAAAAATAATAAATATTTTTTCTGTAACTTTGTACTTCTTTCAGATATGAATTACGTATTGTATATGCAATGTAATAGTAATGTATGAGCAAATAAATGTTATTACATACCATAATAATAGAACATTACTGTGATGTTGGTGTTTCTTTCTTATATTAAAGTTATAAAAAATATTATTTAAATTGTTAGCAAAATTGAACTTCGCACTTTTCATCGAACAATAAGTAAGTAGGTACTCCTACTATGATAGTATCACAAGTTTCTTCAAAATAATAAAAAAAATGTGGTTTATTTAAAAAAAGCGGATTTATCACATTCCAGTGCTTTTTGGAGTGTTTGACACATGAAAATATAGTAAACCAAATCACACGGCGTAGTCCTACAAATTACGTATAATAATAATTACGCACGTGACGTAAAGAATTCACATACAAAACTAGGTAGGTATAATTATTTATCTCGATTCTGTAACCAAACTCGAACCTCACTTCACTGCGCGGGAATTTCAAATCATGAATGGAATAATGATAGGCTGTTTTTGTAATCATAAAAGATTTTAGATAGCTTCTTAAAGCCTTTTGCAATCGGTAAAGTAATTTGTATAACTAATTCACGCGAAGTGAAGTATTGTTTCGAAGTGAGATGCGCGTTTGGTTACAGAATCGCTCCTTTAATAACGAAATCAATTACCATGTAAGAATTTGGGCTTAATTAAAATAATAGAACCAAACTTCCTAAAATGACTACAAAAATTATTCACTGGTAAATTACTTACCCCGTTGCCCCTAAGATGACGTCTGTAACGAAATAGTTTGTTATTGAAACTAAAGGAAAGTTACTTTACCACTTGCTTGTATCACAGCTTCTTGGCCTATTATCTCAGCCTGGATTGTTTCCTTAGAGGCGGATGAACTAACAAGTTATCTGTTAAATGAACCACGAGCGTTCAGGTAATGAACCAATTAATCGTCGTCGACTAAGTAGCTGACAAAGGGACCGTGACTGATGCATCACTTAACGCCACAGTTAAGCAAGACATCTCATTTAGTTATGGATAAGTCTATCCGCACTTTTAAGCTAAGCCACAGAATATCGATAACAATAGGGCTAAGCGTCGATTGCGTCGTAACACGCAGGAGAACACGTTTTTTTTAAATAATGATTGCTTTTTTTTTAAAATAATGAAGTGTCTTTATCAAATCCTTCTTTAGTAGGTATTTAAAGCATTTTCTCTCTTCGAACGGTTGAAAAATTCTACCCTGTTCCCTCACCTTCACTGTTCGGAGAAACTGTGAAAAAGAAAATTTTAATTAATTTTACTAAGTTGACTTTATTTCACTGTCCTCGTTACTCTACTGTCACATACTGTACTGCATTCAGCACACGAAGCTAAGCTCTGTACGCGTAATGAATGCCATTTAGGTGGATTAAAAACTATAAGAGTGGCATAACTTTTCAGCGCATCCTTAACTTTTCAGCGCATTCTTTCAAAGACAAAACTTTTATATTACATTTTCAAAGAACGAATGACATAGGCGAGCTCCGCCAAGCAGTCCTTTGAACATTCGTTAACGAATACTCTTAAAACGTATGGGTTTGAATGTTAACGCTGAACTTCTCTGGTTAGCGTACCATTATTGTTAATGACCTAAGGAAACGCATTCCACCTGGAGACCTCAACTGAGGAAATGGCTATTATACCTTTATGTTGCTGCCGGGACAATAGAATTAACGTAGCTGTAATAGGGACTTTAAGGAAGATGGTAGCTAGTTATATCCTCAATAAAGTACAACAAAGATAAACGCTTTTAAAAATATTTATTCGATTTCTAGATTTTAGGATCTGATCTAATACCGGTAGTCAACTTTCCACCTCACTAGACTAAAAAGGAAGTTAGTTAAATAAAAATACTAGCGTTTATACAAGTGAAGAAGAATAATCTAATTAAATATCTAACTAGAACGTTAAACACCAATAATTATACCAAAAGATTCCATTATAGATAGCAACGGACTCGAATATCTCCGCCCACACAAAACAATAATAGTTGAAAAGGCTCCAAAACAGTGCGAATATTTTGCTCATGGGTTTCTGGGTAATTGTGACATAACTATCACGAGGACTGCCCTCTGGACCCTCGTCATGTCACAATCTTCTCAAGTTGTGTCATAAAAGCATTTCAGAAAGTGTCCCAAGCGCTTTGTGTAAACATAAGGTAGATTGGGCAAACAATCGACAAATGAGTATTAACAAATTCCTTCACATTTTATATAGGGTGTAAGGGAAACGTTTCCGAAAAAATGCAGGTGGTAATATATCAAAATTTATTGGGTACTTTCCGTTGACCTAGAACTATGGAATTTAGCAAGTAATATCGTCGTATACTACAAGTACAGGGAAAAATCTGAAAACTATACATTTGTATTTAAATCATAAAAATAATCTATATTTATAAAATAATTTATTAATAATAGTCTTTATTTAAGTCCATACAAATTCGTAGGGAACCCTCGGTAGGCGAATCCGACTCGCACTTGTCCGGTTCTTTTTATTAATTATCGGTTATAGCGTTATTATCGACTGTATTAACAACCGGGTGATATCAAAAACATTTTCTTACTTCTTAATTTTTTAAATTTTGAGATTTTAGCATTCACAATGCTATTTTATATAATACCAAATATTATACTAGAAAAAATACGACTCTTGCTGGCTTGCAGCGTAAGAGTTGATATACTAGGAGAAATTCGACGTTCCCACTAGTGACTTGGTAGCTCAGCGGTCAGAGCATTGGACCGGATATCCAAAGGTCGCGGGTTCGATTCCCGTCCGAGAACATGATCTGGTGCGAGTCGTATTTTTTCTAGTATATTATTTGGTATTACATTTTACTTCGCCATCAAAATCAACAATCTAAGTACGTGCCTGCAGTTCAAAAACTAATTTAGTTTAAAGTATAAGTAACTCATTATACTTACATAGCAGTGCCTACCTATCAAACTCGAGGAACAAAGCCGACTAAGTCTTGTATTATGCAAACCAGCATCATGTAAGGCATGGATTTATGAGGCAAGTTCGTTGAGAAAATCGCGTCTCACTCAGGGGAACACCGACTCACTATAGCCCCAGTATATTCATATTTGGGGTAGCAAAGAGGTGCCGCCTGAGGCGAATACTGTGACATCTCTTTGTAAATTAGTTTACGATGTATTGCTAATGTAAAATAAAATTATATTAGTCCTTAAAGGACAGGTACTTATGTGCTTTGTTTCTGTTTTGAATTGTGTTTAAACTAGTTAGTATTCTATGTTATCTATGATTTAATTAGGACAGGGAGCTGAATGGTTTTTTTATCAAAAAACCTAACACGAATTATTCACATTTTTTTTATATTTTACTAGCATTCCGCCTGCATGAATAATAATTGCACCACTGATATGTCAGTCAAGAGACATTTTATCCTTTTATTAAACGACTTTCCAAAAAAAGGAGAGTCATTTCCTAACAAAAAAAACGGTCAAGAGGAAGTCGGACGCGCGCACCGAGGGTCCCATCATTCTAAAAAATTATACCTACTATTTAGAGACATCGTTTTATTTTCCTGTGATCTTTACATAAACTTCTATAACATAAAATATAGTAATAATAGTATTTCTCTAGATATCTAGCTGTGACAGACAACAACAAACGGACAGACTGAGTCGCACCATAAGGGTTTCTTTACCATTTTGGTATGGAACCCTAAAAACGTTAAAGGAATGAAAACTGAATTCTAATAATCTGCTAATACAAACTTGTCAGGAACATTGAACAGATTATATAAAACAACAAACCATAAAATTAAATCGAACAATGAGACATTTCTTGCCAACATTTAAACAAATCCGTTTACGGATCAAAAGCTTCCAATTACAGTACCAAAGGCGTACCATAACCGTAAAACGTTATCGTGAGCGATACATAAAATAACTATTAAGTAAAGAAGCTCTCCTGGAAAAAAATTGCTGGATACGTACAAGGAAATGACTTTACGTTGCACCCCCCATTTATTTGCTTAAAAATGTATAGGCCGCGATAAGGCTGCGCTGCGAGCGATGGCATAATACATTCCAGAGATCTGGCACTTCGTGGAAATAGTAAGGAAGCTACTTACTTGGAGTAGCAAACATGATAGAATTTTCCAGTATACGGACATAATCCATAATCTAGAGTATTTACATTTTGGATCAACGTGTCTAGGTTATTCAAATTTTTGATTAAGATTTCCAGAGTATTCAGAATTTAAGCTAGCATTAAATTTTTCGATTGTTTGGCATAATGATTATAATTATGAGCAGCCTTTTTGCTTTAGTCATCCCGTGACCACCGCCCCTTCAGAAAATCAAAAACCAATTAATCCAAACTAAATAATTCTAAAACCCCATCTAAAATTAATAATATTCGCGCTGTGATCCGTAAAAAGTGTCTTATTTCTAATAATCTGTACCCGGGCACAGAATAACTAATAGTACCAAACCCGGGTAAGTCTTGGAAGTGTAGGTATAATAACAATAATAAATAAATAGGACGAAATAGAATTAACTCTTTAGTAAGAAATGAGAATCCATTTCTTATTTTTTATAGGTGGACATCGATCTGAGCTCGCTTACTTGATAACGCTAGAAAGCTTTCTCATGTTACATAATGCTCTGTGTAGGCTGACTCATCTTGAAACCCTGTTCTTTTCAAGTTAGTCAGTATTGTTTTAAAATAATTTTAGGAAAAATGTTTTGGAAAAAGGTTTCGTACATACGTAGTCGATTAAATTTTCTTGTCAATTAATACAATGTAACTGTCTTCAGGCATGAGTACACTATATTCATTTTATTGTTGTGTCGTATACGTGTACTAATATCTATTCTGTGGTCGTATTAAGTCTTATTTATTGTTAATAACACGGGTTTAGTTAATTATCTTCGACTTTTTTTTCAAGAGGATGTTATTTAATAAAAAGACAGAAGGTTCACTAAAACACAAATAAAATTAACGACATTTTTATAGTTATTCTTCTTTCCACCTTTGATCGATTTCATTGAACAAGCTACCGACTGTTATGCAAGGCATGCAAATTGACAAATAACTTTTTATTTTTCCAGAATTTTCACTTACAAAGGAGCCAGAACATAGATTCTAAATCAGCAGAAAATAAAGTCAAAATCAATAAAAATTACCACTTTTCCTTTTTAGTACTGTCATCTAGCTTGTGATCGGTGTGTGGCGTAGATTTATTTTATAATTTTTTTTATGAAATCAAACGGTCATACATACATTGTGCAATATTAAAGGAATAAAAAAAACCTGTAGTTCCATTAAAGTATACAAAAAAAGTAGTTAATAACAAAACTTTTTTAAATCTAAAATTTATTTTAAATCAAACAAAAGAAATTGTACTTATTATATGTTAGTAAGTTTAAATAGATTTATAAACTGAACCGACCGCCTTGAAACATTGGAAAACTCATCAGTTATACAAGGTGTTACAAAACAAGGTGACCATCAAACCGATCAACTTTTAATATGGGACCAACTCTGAAATCGCGAAAAAAGGGGGTATTTTTGTAACACGTTGTATAATACTTAATTTAATTAATTGTTACGGTATATTATAGAATATGTTTAAAAAAATATCGTGCTGGTTAAAATAATGTTGTTCTAAAATCAGTAAACAAAAGAGACATTACTCAAAGTACGTACCCACAAGCTCCCAAAACATCACAACGGCAAGGCCAAAAGATATATTTGCAGACTTCATTTGAGTAAAGATTTACGAGTTCAGCTTACCGCAAACGTTTGTCTAACAATTTGTCTAAAAAGTTTCCTAATAATGAACATGCTTGTACAAACTTGAGCATTTTGTTCAACGATGCGAAACATAACGTCTATAGGTATGTTTATATTGGATAATTCAACAACAACAACAGTACTTCTTTGTCATGTTATGACATGTTAGCTTGCTCAAGTTCTCGACTAATGAAGTTGCTCAAGGTCCTGTTTCATAGATATGATATTGGCTTTTGGGATATTGTATTAAATAGACCGAAATAATAACAATATACGCGGTATGTAGTTTTCCACAGTACATGATTTGATAGTAAATAATTTAGTGTGATTTATCTGGAACACTAGAACTCGTTTATTTGTTTCACAGGCAACGCCTCCATGGTTTTTATCTCACTTTATATTACGCTATGTTAAAGCCTGATGAGGAGTTTTTTTTACCTGGAAATATTCATCTCATCATCATCAATAACAAACAATCAAATCGAGCTGAAATGCATCCAAGATGAGAATGTCTGAGCTTTAGTTCGTACGAAGCATAGAGAACAGTTAAAACACACGAAGCAAGCTAGCCCGTTAATTATAACTAACAACATCTTTACAAAAAACATTAAGTGGAAACAAAAGCTTTCGTGATTTTATAATAGGCAAATGCAGTGGAGGTTGATTCAAAAAGCGCGTGCCTACATCAGATAGGGGGAATGAATCGAGGGGGCGGCGCCTGGGCACATGCCGCCTTCCATTAACTTGCCACAATTGCTCTACAACATAATTTTTGTTTCCATTAAATAAATGAACTGTCGGAAATGAAAAAATAAATCAAATTATATCTTGGGGCCTTGGACAAAGAAATCGTTAGTATCTGATTAGCGCGGCGTGTTATGAAGTAGCCTATTATTTCATGATATTATCGATGTTGCGTTTCGCTTTTCCTTTTGTGTTTGTGCTTTCATTCGATTTGCTAAATTGTGAATGCGAATACAATTTGTAACGTTTTGTGACGCACTACAATATGGTGACATTTTCGTCGGAATATTAAGTTTAATTATTTAGAGTGCATAACCGCTTTATTTTGTAAAGTGTAATTTGCAGTACAGGTACGTAGTTTTTGGAGTGCACTTACAAAATGTCCAACCTCAAATATTTACAACGAGTTCGTGTTCGTGTAAAGTGTGTTTTTATGAACATAAACATAAAAAGTAAGTAAAGTAAGATATTGGATTTTTACAGGTCTTTTATCTCTATGTTTGCCATTATTCCCGGATATACAAGACACTTTAAACATAATTATCGAATGATGTAAGTATACTGACGAATATCGTATCTCTTTGTTGCATAATGAAATTTTGTTAAGCTTGATAACAAATGCTCATATCACAACTTCCAGTATCTACTTTTTTATAGTTTCTCTTCTTCGCATCACCATAATTTCAACCGAGTAGATGGCATTGTTTTCAAGGAGTCATTAATTTGCTGGTGCATTAACGGCGAGGGTGATCGATTGCCGTTTGCAAGTTTGATGAATGACAATCAGACGAACGATTGGTTGGCGTTGGCTCTGTGGCCCTACCATGAGTTGATACAAACTGTTTTCGCTACCGTAAACTATAGTTTTTTCTCTTTCACTCGCATTGACTGTGAGCAGTATATCCGATAGTTTGCGGTAGCGGAAACAGTTTGCATCAACTCATCGTAGAGCTACAGTTTCGTTATGGTAAATATGCCTATTATATTCCATGAATGAATAGTTGAACATTTCATCGCATTTCCATCAAAAGTTGTATTTAAAATGAACTGTAGTAACTATAAGACCAAGATATCCTGAATCTATCCATTTTTACCACTAATCACGTTGATGATTATGATTTTTTTTTTTATTCGTATTGTAGGACATAATAATAATGTAGTAGAACATAATATTGTTCCATCACAGTTTCTAAACTTTGCCATGGAATAATAAAATATAATAACTATTATTTAGATAAGTATCTGAACTTTGGAAAAGTACGCAAATCTAGTTCAAAGAAATAAATCCAGAACAACTCATGCTACTATTTATCGTCAGGTAAAAGATAAACACGCCAGAGGTAAAGGAGATTAATAAGACGCTACTGACGTAAATTGCTTCCTTATTTGGCTAAGGAACCCTCAACATAAAACACACTTAAAGCCGTGCTCGCTATAAATCGCCAATACGAGGGAAAACGTTCATAGCTAGGTGAAAAAATTGGGCACAATTTACGACTTTCATAAGGAATTTAAGAGTGTCTCTCACAAAACTCATAAGTTACGGTCATAAGTAATAAGTTTTATGGATTGGTCTGAAACGCAGAATTTCAACCTTATAGTATCGCATGCAGTTACTAGGTAATTAATTTAAGTTAGGGGTTTTGAGGCTACTTTGATGGATTAATAATGTTAAACAAAACTAAATTCAATTGAATTTATTACATTATTTGTTTTGCAATAGATTCACTGAATTGTTTCTGCGCAGTTTATTTTGCATACTAAGATGCAGTTGACCAATATCTATTATGTAAAAATGACGGGTGACTGACTCATCAACACCCAGCCCAAACCACTGGACCTAGAGACATGATGTACTTATATACTTTGTACAGTGTTAGTGTACTTAGGCACCTACTAAGAAAGGATTTTTGGAAATTCCACCCCTAAACATATCGCCCAAAGATTAAATCTTTAATGTTGTCTTGAAACTTCGTAGTGGTACTAAGCAAAGCACACATATTTCGTGATTTTCTGAAAATTAACCCCTTCAAGGGTGAATGGGCTAAATAAACCTAAAAATCGATATGGATGTCGTTATTGAGGTTTTATGGGATGTTGATTGCGAAAATGGCATTTATTTAGAAGTCCAACTCGGTGGTCATGATTCAAACCCTAAGGGCTGAAATGGGGGTTAAAAATTTGTATGGAAAAATAATACGGGATCAATAACAGGAACAGGAACGAGAATGGGCACGGGAACGGGATAAGGATATTTCCTACTAATATTATAAGTGTGAAAGTTTGAATGTTTGGAATAGAACACAGATATTTTATCGCATGGATTAAAACAAAGGATATACTTCTATCTGAATGTCCACGCGGAAGAAGTCGCGGGCGAAAGCTAGTACGATATAAACTTTGCTGAATAGCGATAACCATCGTAGCGAGAAAACAGTTCTTGAACGTTGACGATAAAAACTGGGAGACGCACACGTAGACCTCCCTCTTATGTAGATCAACGACTCTAGAAAAGGAAATAAGAAGGCAGTGGAAATCTGCTAGATACAAACTGGTTTAACTTTGCTTTTTTTGGGGAAGTTACTTTATTTGACTGTTAAAGTTTGAACAAATAAAATCTGCCTGAAATTCTAAACAAAAAATGCGAATTTTCAAAAATCTAAACTATCATGATTGTAACTATTTTCAGCTGCATTTTCTAATTCCTCCACAATATGAAACTGGACATCCACAAATAATTAATGATAAATAAATAAAGAAATATTTGACAACATCACATACATTGCTCCTATTCCAAAGTAAGTAACTAAATCACTTGTGTTATGCAAATCAGAGACAACGGTGGTATCACAAACACCCAGACCTGAGGCAATATAGAAAAGTTCGTTTTCCAAATTGACCCAGCCGGGGATCGATCACCGGACCTCAGAGATGGCGACACCTTGAGAACCGGCGTACAAAGCCATTTGATCACGGAGATTGTCATTAACATGATGACAATGATGTCAAATTGAACCAGTAAATTCTGTATACATTTGCATAAAGTGTGCATCACAAGATGGTCTGCTCCTTAATGGCTCAACAATTTAAATGTCTCATACCTTTATTCAGTTTTGTAACACATGGAGCACATCAGACAACAACTTATGATGATTGTAATAGCTTAATAATACGGTACACCATACATCAATAATAACTAGCCGTATAAATCTACACACTCACGGTGTATAAAACAGCGAGAAATCCCGAAAACAAGGTAATGATTCCGGTCCCGGAGATGGCGCCGGCTTTGCCGTTCTGTAAATCTGAATTTGCAAGACGATTAGGAAAAAAAACCTTTCTTATTATAATTCTCTAGAATTTAATCTTATTATGGTTTAGTTTGAATTATTTTTCTTTTTATTTTCATAGTAGGGATATTCTATCGTTCGTACATACTAACTCACTTACACCGCATTTTTAAAAGGGTCGCCTGTTAAAAACTGATCATTTATCTAGTCAATCCTAACCTTGATAAAGCGTCAAATAAATAAATTTTTGTAAAATTCAGTAACTTGTAGGCATAAGTTTTAATTAAATTTGAGGGTACGATAAGGCCGGACGTTCACAAATTGTGCCAGTAAATTCTGGGTCCATTTGCATGAGCAGTGCACTGCGAGCCGCGACGCCTTAATGGCTCAACTATTTAAATGTCTTGCCCCGTATCTTTATTCAGTTTTGTAACACATGAGAAGGAGTGCAGCAGAATTATGATGAAAATTTCCTGGGACCGAGACGCCTGCTTTTACCTTTTCAGCTGTGCTGCAATATTATGGTACGGAGAATATTATTTCATTTTCTTTCAAATATAATTGCTATAAACCGTGGGTCTATTTTTATTTTTTATATATAGTCAATGTCATTAAAATATTAATTTTGTTTCTTAAAAACCATTCTGAAAAATTATCATTTAATTGAAAAAATTTCAGCCTGAGCTCGCTTTTGCTCCCGTTTTCCTCCGACAGATAATTTGAACCTTATTACTATGAAAAGAGTAGATTGGAGAACTCCAAATTTAATTAAAAAGTGCAGTTATTGTCTTGTTTCTTGAGCCAAAATATACTGGTGGCTCAGCTATGTTGAGCCTTAACCAACCTTGTTGTTTAACAATTAATCTAACAGATGTTGATACGAGGTTTTTAAAAGCAGTACTATGTGTTATTTGTTATTTAATATATTATTATATCTATTCGAAGCTAGATGGCGCTTCTAATTAGTATAATTTTTCGAAATGGGTGAATTTGTTTTCGAAAAATTTCATAATATTGTAAATGCGACCTGTAGAATAGAACAAACGGACATACGAAAGCATTTTGGTCCAAGCTGAAGCAAAGACGCTTCGCTCGCGCTTCGCACTCGCTCGGTCAAAGAACACAGCTTATTTAAACATACCTACGTATAAAACGATGCTTAGATTTGTCTATTTCTGTCGTACCATCTTCAAAATGGCTAGAGTAAAAAAAAGTGTTGTAAAGTTAATGGACATAATTTCCGCGTCGTTAACTGTACACGAAATTAACTTACGCGTTATTGCATTCTACAGGGTGTACATAGATTATGTCTTACATGATAAAATAAGTATATCTTAGTTTAATATCAAGTTCCAAAACCATACCTTAAACTTTCAGGCACAAACCTTTATTTAAATTTATGTTTCCTATTGGTTAATTTTAGAAGTGAGACTAATGTTATCTATTGGTATTATCAGACTCATTACTATATTGTCTTTTGATTTTATAGTGATTATATCGTATTGAATTTGAGTGATTAGAAGAAAATGAATGCCTCTACTCGTGACCTAAAATTATGGCACAGAGTAGAGGTACGTCAAAATAGTTTTTGTTCATACTTGACGTACTATTTCCGCTACACCCTATACATTTAGCAATCGATATAGGTTATTCAGGATTGGTTCAATCAGTACCAGCTACTTAAGTGATTGATTTTTAAATGTCGGTGCCTCGAGGCGCTGGTACCATTCGCCTCTTATGTTAGCCCTGAGGCTATTGTGAGAGAGCGTCGACATACTTTTGACACTGGAAGAGATTACGACATTTTCATTCTATCTGAACTACTCCTGTAGTTTTAGTTCGGCATGTGACTTGGAAAAGCCTTCTTTGCTTACATAAAGTACAAAATATCCATGGTTTAGTTGGTGGTTGGAAGTCAATGGTGGAAGGGTTTTTGTAAGTCCACCTTACGAGCTCGAGAGTGGTTATGTCTACGTCGAAATGACAAAAATGGCATCTCGACTACCTACCTTTTGTTTTCAACAAATAACATAGTTAAGTAGGTACACAAATCAATTATAATTTTGCTTTGTTTCACTATTATTTTAAGGTTTCACTCTCACCATGCAGATCCCATTGTCTCAAAGAAGGATTTTTTGTAATGTTAACACTTCCAGAACATTTTTTTAGTTCCGTAGGAATGTCTTCGATGTCGTGAACATTGTTCTCTTTCTAATATACGATCCTATTGTGAACATGTTACACTAATCTTCATAAATTACGTATCGATTATATTGGGGTAGCTTGTTAGAATTTATTATTTTGGATTAATTAAGGTTTATAAGGTTACTAACATTATAAATGCGCCGCATTATGTAACTTTAATGGGTGTAATTAAGTTGTTTATTTCTGGACAAAATATTTTGGTAAACGTACGAAAGAGCACTGAATTACTCTAAAGTTCTTGTTTACTGTACAGTAGGGACTGGTAGACAGTAGGGACAAACTTCATGCGCTGCTACCATAGGAAGATTTTTGTCAACCCTGAGCTGCCACACCAGGTCAAATAATAGCATTTCTAAAAATAAAATTTACGCTTTATTGTTGTAAGATCGAGTAGCTGTCATTTAGTTTTAGTAGACAGTAGGGACATTCTTCATGCGCTGCTACCACAGCAAGATTTGAGTTTACCCTGTGCTGCCACCGTGGACCAAAACAACTGAAAATAAAAGATTAAACATTCAAATCACATCCGAAAACTTTTTATAGCCCAAAACTAGTCGGATTGTCAGAGCAATCAATCATAATAAAATTACTGTCGCCTCCGTATTTCTCGGTCCGAAGTTCACGATGCCATTGGTGCCATAAAATACCCTTTACTGAACGTGACATGCGTGTTCAGTGCCATTTTGCGTATCCTATGGCCATACTGCTCAAAGAAACAATAGGGGCATTATGTCATTGGCTTCAGTTAGGTTTGCTCTTTAATGTTCTTCAGTAACTAATCACGACTTATGAGAATAAAATAAGTGATGTAAGTAGTTAAGATTTCATTAAAATCACACGACACCTTTTAAGCTGTCGCATTGTGGTTACGGGATTATAAAATAAAATTATATTACACTCTAAAACAGCTATCTACACGCTTAGTACACCAACTTATTAGTAATGACTAATGTAGTGAAGTAGGAATGCATTTTATTTCACTACCAGAGCAACATGGTAGATTAAAACCTTTTAATAGTCATTTGGGCCATTTCATTGTTAGGCAACATTAATGGCCTACCACAAAAGATTTTAAACACTGTTCAACAAGTGTTTAACACTGTTTAAATGTCATGCTGTCACTTTTTTGACAATATTGTTTGCGAGAGACGACATCACATTTAAACAGTGTTTTAAAATCTTTTGTGGTAAGGCCGTAAATCGTATACAATCTTGTTAAAATAAACTACCCAAAAATACAAATGTCGACAAATTTAGTAGATATGGAACTTTTATCAAATATATAACTCCTATGAAGGCAGGAAAATAAAATCATAATATACTTGTATATCTTTTGTCATAGTTAACGCCTTGTTAATCATATTATTTTTTTAAATTCATTGTTTACATTATTGTAAAAATCCATAATAGTTCGTATGTTCTGCTTAATCCGTAAGTTGAATGCATATAACGCATACCGTAGCAGCCTTTAATTAAGACATCACTTAAGATTGTATCCCGTAGTTATATAAATCTTGACTAGTGTAATATGAATATACTTGTTGGTTGTCCTTAAATAAACAAAGAAAATAACAATAGGTTTAAAAACGTATCGATATTAGTCCTATATATAGTACGTGTTACACTAAAACAAAAACAGCACTTTGTAATATCGAATTCATTCTCACGGGATTGAGCAAATCCTATTGAATAGTATTCTATTTTTGATTCACTTTATTGTACACACGACAGCATGTCAGGTTATACGTTAAACTGCGAAAACAGCTTTTATTACGTAGGCAGTAAAGGCGAACTCAAGGCCACATGTAGGTATAATCTGAGGTGCGGTCGTGTGTACGTTTTATGATACGACAGATCTAATTTCATCATAAATATGGTATCTGACTAAAATGTTTTGAAACTGATGCTGTTGAAAAATATATGAGTTACAAAATACTGTTTTACTGTCCATGATTTTATCACAAAATTCATATTGAGATGTTACTATTATAATTTGACCTAATATAATTTTGAGACATAGTCATGTCATCATCAACTATTTAGTCTCCTCACTTGTTTCAAGTTTTTCTTGTGTATTAAAACATCATGAGTAAGCACTTGCCACCATAGGTGGATTTTACCAATTGTCAACGATTAAACGAGAAGGTATAGCTAATAAACTATGTACCTTCAGAAGTACCAAGAAGTTCGCGTAAATAAGATTTTTTAACTTTATTGAAAACACTTTTTCACTACAATATACTTAACTTTAAATAATCACAAAGTCACAAATAAGACAATCACATAAAAAGTCCGCAATATCCATTCTTTTCCAGCACATAGTGGGATCGAATGAATGATTATGGATACCCCGATTTGATTTCGCATCCTTTTGGTGTGACGTATATCCCTACACAAGAGATCCGTCTCCGATAAAAGAAGTCAGTTAGTTTCCCATCGGTACGGGCTCGCATAAAGTAAATCTAGTAAATCTGCTCTCGATACGGTCTCAAAGGGTAAACTGTAGGACCATAACTTCTCTTTTCTGGTGCGATATCTCCGGGGGCAGTTACATTCGAATAAATTTCGTAGCTGTCTTTCGATTTAAACGATAAAAGTTTCAAAAGTGCTTACAGAGGTCGCGAGTGATAACGCTATTCCAATTTCGAGATTCAATCCAACGGTAAATTTGGAGGAAGTTGTTTATTAATATCTGTTTGGACATCCGAATGATATCAAAACAATTCAGCCTATTTTCGATACTGCATTGTTTTGCTGTTAATTGAGCTCTTAATTTTAATTGTTTTAATTGTTTGGGCTGAATTTTAATTGTCTTGATATACTTAATGAATAATTTTATTGATGGTATTGATACCATGAAACAAACCAAAACACGTAGTTTTTTTATTTTTTTTTCTAACCAGAGCACAATAAAATAAATCACATAATTTCATCCCTTCCTCATGTAAGGACGTAATCCTAGAAATGAAATATTTCTTTTCCGTGCCGGACGTGACATAGATAAGCTCGAAAAATATCTATAACTTTCTAAGGACCAGATGACATAACAAGCCAATATTATGAAAATATTATTGGAAGCTATAAGGACAACTCCCGACCATTCCGTAAATATTTTTATTACACCTTTAATGTTCAATGTCCCTTATTTTATGGGTATTGTGTTCCAATTTATCATATTTGTTAACATGAAGTTATGAAATCATTAATAATAACTTTAATTTCGAAAACTTGATAAAATGTATCAAGTAGCTGTACCGTAGCTTTATATCGTTATTAAAAAATGATGTTTAATATCATTTTTCAATAAAGGTAAAATGATGTTTAATATCATTTTTCAATAACGATAAGTATATGGGTTTTCATAAAATTACAATCATTGTAAAATATTTTATCTGTGATTTATCACAAACAATTTCAAATTTTCATGGTTCCGTATCAAAATAATAAAAAGGAACACTGATGGTGCGACTCAGTCTGTCTGCCTATCCGTATGTCACAGCTGTATCAAGAACTACGAGTACTTTTGCTATCAACTTGAAATTTGAAATAGTTTTAGATGACGGGAATGAGCAATTCACTAAGTTTGTTTAAATTCAGTAAATGTGAGGGTTAAACGGAAACATAATCTTCGCAGTAATCATGATTATCATCACGAATTGTATGAGAATGCAAAACTCAAAATGTAACACCAAGATACTTATATTATTATCTCGCAGTCTACACTTTATACTTAAAAGACCGTAGAAAGCCGTAAGAAATTTTCATAGTAAAAATTATCGAAGTTATTATTGTTTTTAATCAATAACTCATAAACTATTTCTTATTTTGGAAAACTGTAAATCACAAAACAAGAGAACTAGCTATTAAATACAATTTCAAGATTAAAGTTTTATTATTGGTTGGCACATCAGTGAAAAACTACATAATTGGAGGTCACTTTCCTTTTTTTCTATCAAGAAAAGTTTTAGCTGTAAAGTTTCTGTCAATCACATGAGTCAATCTACTTTCTACATTATTCTTTTGGGACCTATAAATCAAGTAATACATACTGTGTGAAATCGTTGTTCAAAAATGTGTATTTGACGTTGTACGGCCCCGAATAATCCCGACCTACAACACAACGTAGACACCAGCATTCGGGTAAATTATTGCAGTGTGTTTTTGACCAAGTTTTGTCAACATCAACAGCCAGCCCACGGTGAATGACAACCTGTCGTTTATTGCATGACAACAAATCAAACATTAATAAAATAAATTTAAATAATTTGAATTTAATCTTATGTCACAGCAATCTCATTGAAATAGTCAATTTTAATATGTTCAATGCAACATAAATTGTAAAAGGACTAAACATCAAATTGCGTCTTGCTTGTCATCGAAATTTCTAGTCTGCAACACGTTATAATCCCGACCTACAACATAACGTGGACACCATTCGGGTAATAGATTACAGTGTCACTCTGGGCGACCGTTGTCAGCGGCCAGCTGGGGGCCTGTCAGTGTCCCTATGTAGAAACAATTTGACGTCAAGCTAAGTGTTGGCCGTATCGCAATCTACAAGATTTTAACAAGTCCCGCTACGGTATAGTGAGGAAAGTTGGAGATTTATAGTCCTGAGGGTTTGGTTAATGAACGCTTGTTTTGTGTCTTGGAGTTTCACTGGATATTTTGCGAAAAGCTTAGGTAACGTGTCAATTAATATGGGATGCTTTTGGTTTATTTATGTGTGATAATATTCAAATATCGAACATAAAAGACGACTCGATGACTTTTTCCATTTAACTTGTGTTAATATAAACTTCATTAACATTTATTGTGTGCTGACGTCTTCGGAAAATATTAGTTTACATAATTATATTACTTTCTTTTTTCCCTATCTATATATATAAAAGGGAAAATCACTCACTCACTCACTGATCACAAAATTTCAGAAACTACAAGTGCTAGGAGTCTCAAATTTTGAATGGGGGCTCCTTTTAGGGCGTAGGTGCTCACTAAGACGGGATTTTGCGAAATTCAACCCCTAAAGGGGTGAAACAGGGTGGCAAAGTTTGTATGGGAGGTCGCGATTCCTTGGCCCGATTGACTTGAAATTTGGCATAGACATTCTTTCACAAAATTAATTGAACACGTGTTTCGTATTTTTTTAATATTTATCATCTAACAGGGTGAAAAAGTGATATAAAGCTAATTTTGCTGTGATTGACTTCGACGTCGGAATTTAAACTTTTTTGTGCATTTGATTGATTAATTAAGAAAAATAAATATCATTTGTCATCTCAACGTAATATTACATTCTCTTTGGTCATTTCCCCTGAGAGTAGGTAGAATGCATTTCATTGAATAGTACCTATGGCGTTATGTTGACAGTGCTGTCATTTTTTCCTTCCTAGCGTTGTAATACGGTGCAAAATTATTCCATCTAATTATCAGTTTATTTTTAAAAGAATACAATATTCGGTCAAGTCACCTATGCTATGACATGTTACAAAAATACCCCTAATGCCGAATATGGTATATCGGTATATCAAACTGAACAACTTTTACTATTGGGACCAAATAACTACTTTTGGGATCAAATCGCGAATTTAATATTGGGATCAAATCGCGAAAAAATAATCAGCAAAAATTCAAATCGAAAATATCAAAACGTATGAAACACATTTTGAATATTTTCGATTTGAATTTTTGTATGAAACAGCTGTTTTTTATTATAGAGAAGTGTTGGATGATCGAGATTGAGAATCCTGTTAATGCACAACATACTTTATTTAGAACTAGCTGCACATGGCATGCGTATACTGCAATGCTCCGTTTTTTTAGCCAGGGACTTTCTCGGTCGTAAGCAGAACAACTCGCCAAAGTTTCATCATTATCGGATCAATGGTTTAGGAGTCCCGCCGTCTGTACACTTAGATCTTTTAAACTATGCATAAAAAACCGCATCAAAATCGGTCCATAAGTTTGGGAACTAGGTTGCCAGACAGACAGACACACACAAGTCAAACTTATAACACCCCTTGCGTATGTTGTGTACGTCGTATATACATATACATAAAAGTGGTGGCCACATAATTAAGGACACAAGTCGATTTTCACACAAACGAGGTAATTTTGAAGTCTTGGTTTTCCGCTAGGGATTGAACTAGCTGTGATCTGATGATGGCCATCCAGGGAGTGAATAGAGAAGATTCAGATAGCAATACACACCCAACTGATCTGGTCAGCATTCTAAGAGATGTAAGCATAAGAATTTACAGTTGCAAGTTTTCATACATTTCTATACTATATTCGCGGTTTTTTTAAACATATCCTTACATCTCTTAAAATGCTGGTCAGATCACTTGGGTGTGTATAGAAATCTGGATCTCCTCCATTCACTCTCTGGATGGCCATCACCAGATCACCGCTCGGTCAATCCCTGGCGGAGAAGCAATGCTTAAAAGTTACTTCGTTTGTATGAAAATCGACTGGCGTCCTTAATTTTGTTGCCACTACTATACCTATATAGACAGTCTAATAACTTCACACTCACCACATTAGTAACTACATTGTACCCGTGCGAAGCCGGGGCGGGCCACTAGTGATATAATATAACTCTTGGTGCTACCAAAATCATATATTTTATAGTAAGACTTAAATTTGAAGAAATAGAAAAACTAAGAATCACTTTGGCCACAATTCCATTTTTCTAGGTGAGAAAAATAACTAGCAAAATTCTTGACTTATGAACCCTGAAAAGTGAAGTTTTGAACCCTGAATAGTAAAGACTTAACAAGGAAAGTTTGAAATTAAATTAGAACTGTTATAATTAAAACAAAAATATAATGCATTACCTTTTTTATTATTACCATAGTATTACCAACCTTCTTTCAAAAAATCTTGATCACATTTCCATCCAGTTGGTGTTAAAGCTACGTTTAAATAACACCTGACGCATATTAATATGTCTTCTTGCAAATTTATTACATTGCTGTGCAAATAATGATCACTTTTATTTATTACTTTGATCAAAAATATCTTAGATAATGCTTTACCAACTAAAACAATACGCAAATGTGGCACCGACTGACTAAACAAAAGCGATACAAATTTTTTAATTATATTTTTAACAGAGTACAAATTTCTTTTTTTTACCCGACTGCAAGGATAGAGTTATGTTTTTCGCGCGTATCTTCTATGTATGTATGTATCTAATGTTATATGTAATATTCTTTATTACCTCATATCTTTCAAACGGCTGAACAGATTTAGACTAGTCTTGACAACCCAAGTGTTCTTAGGTAAGTGATGTTAAAAAAAACACGGCGGCTGCGCGGTGCTATTATTTGAAAGGAAAAAAAAATTTTTTTGTATACTGCAATATGGGTATCAAATTAAAGGGCTTATCATAAGGATTTCAAAAAGGAATATTATGACCGTAATAATTAAAAAGATATAAATAAAAACTAAAATCCCGCCTGCATCAAAAGACAAGACAACTGAAAAGACGGAAACAAGATAAAATATTAAAGGCAACATAATAACATGCAGTCGGAGGCATAGAATTCAATGATAAGTCAAATTATTCATAATGTCACTTAATACATGCCTCCGACTGCATGTTTTTATGTTGCCTTTAATATTTTATCTTGATTCCATCTTTTCAGTTGACTTGTCTTTTGATGCAGGCGGGTTTTTAGTTTTTGCAAATTCAGCTTCAAAAAACTATAATAAACTGTCATAAAAACTATTCTCTCGCGAACGAAGTCGCGGGCAAAGCTAGTTATCTATATAATTACTGGAACCTTGTTATTGTTTTTTTAGTAATAACATACACTGATTGCCAGATAATTAAGGACACCAGTCGATTTTCATACAAACGAGGTAACTTTTCTGTGCTTTGCCTTAACTGATATCTCTTAGAATGTTGATCACATCAGTTGGATGTGTATAGCGATCTGAATCGTCTCCATTCACTTCCTGGATGGCTATCATTAGATTAGCAGCGGAACAAGGATTCAAAGTTACCTCGTTTATATGAAAATCAACTGGTGTCCTTAATTATCTGGCCACCACTATACATGTTACAAAAATACCCCAAATCTCGAAAAAAAACAGCTGTTTCATACATTTTGATATTTTCGATTTTTATTTTTGTATGAAACAGCTGATTTTTTTTCGCTATTTCAGAGTTGGTCCCATAGTAAAAGTTGATCAGTTTGATGGTCCCTATATACCATATTCGGCATTAGGGGTATTTTTGTAACACCTTGTATATTGTCAAAAAGTGAAAATTGGTGTCTTGTTTTCATTTACTACCTTCTGTCCACTGGCCATGCTTCACACGTCTGCCGTATCACGGGCCTATCGTGCTTTCCGAAGCACTGAGGAGCTCGAGCAGCTAAATTATTGATCACCCATCTCATAATTCACCCTTTGCTTTACACCACAAACGCAGGGTGAATGCACAAACTTTAGCCATAGAACTTCCCAGTCATAAGAACTTCCCAGTCATAAGACTGGGAAGTTCTATGGCTAAAGTTTGTAACCCATAAGGGTTACATGGAATAGAAAAGTATCCATACCCTTATAAATTAATAAAATGATAAAAAAAATGAAGTGTGAAGCTGGCAATAGTTAATAATAAAATTAAAAGAAATTAATATTTACTTAGTTGTGCTTATGTCGCTACCTATAAAAGATGTGCATGTGTTTATATTGTTTAATTGTTCGCTAAACGACCGACGACTTGGCTTGTGATAATGTTAAGGCTTGCTCTGTTCGCAGCGTTTATAAGCAACGTTTTTCTGGTAGTTTTAGCTACAGGTAATTTTTATTTTATCAGCAGTTGTGATCACTTATTTTATTTTAAATCGTGCAGGGATTGGAATTGGCGTTTCACAGGAGCGCTTATCACAGTGCGTGTGAAGAATCTGAAATTTGTCGAATTATTCCACTGCACGGATTTGCGATCAAATTGTAGTCACAAGTCGTCAATTGTCTGCATTTATCGCCGAGACATAGATGTTCGAATTTCTGATCAGTTTACAACAACTAGCGCTTTTTATCGACAATCGCTTTTAAAATGTAATCGCCACCTCATTGAAATTAGGTTTCGGCTAGATTTTAAAACGAATGTCGATTAAAAGCGCTAGTTGACGTAAATCGAACACCAAGTGCCTGGAATGTCGGCACGTGTAATCCCACATCATTATTTATTTGATCTAAGTACACTCAGTTATTTGAATTATTTTTCAGAATCATGGGAAGACGTCGAGTACCCTTCAACCGATGAATCATGTAAGAAACCTTTAAGATTTCTACTAAAATATTAGTTAAAACATTACAAGTCAAAATAATCTGTAGGTTTTTAAATAATAAAAACATTAAGCGCTTTTGAATCGTCAATATACACTGTCATTTTGTAATTGTTTTAGGAGTGTTCTACAAATGAAATCAAACATGGGCCAAAAAACGTCTTTTTTAACTTTCCCATACCAATCCAATGTTTTATATGTCTACTTAGTATGGAAGGACCAAAATTTTTTGTCGTTTTTCGACCCATATTTCTTTGGCATAAATGTTTGGTTTCATAGGTAGAACACTACCTTAAGGCTCCGGCGAACGGTGAGCTAAATTGAGCTTCCCATACAAACGTAATACTAAAATGATTTACAGTTTGAGCATCATTAACTCATCTTGTGATGTTATTCGGATTAAGATAGTATTTGTCTAGGTTTCTATTAAATAAAAAATCCATAAATGAAATAAAAATTAATGCGATTTACAGTTTTGTATGAAAAAAAAAAGGTTGGCATTTATTTTGAATTGGGTTAGTATTTTGGTATTTTTATTTAATAGAAGTGTTAATTTTGCTCAAATTGCTAATCATTTTGGTATTAAGATTGTATGGGAAGCTCTCGGTTCGCCGGACTCTTAAGTTAATTAAAACGACTAAAAAATTACGGTGTATATTTTTTATTACCTACCTGATTTATAGCTAGGTATGTGGGTCTGGCCGCGAAAAGTTGTACTTTTGAATTGAAACCCGATGTTAAAGTCGCGTAAAAAATTGAAGATTAAGGAAACACTATGATACTATTGAATAAATTATTCTCACACTCATTAATTACATGGCGAAATAATAAAATTTAAACAAATAATGTTATTATATACCAAAACTGTTAGTGAGGTAATTACAAAATACGTGTTTTGCTGTCGTTAATTTTTTATGGGACTTATTGTGCAGAAGCACCGAAAGTTACATAAAAATAACGCAATAAAGTACGGAAATAATACTATTTGCAGCGTATTAGTTGATGAATTATGTGCTAATTAATTTAATAAACATAAACGGGAATATTTAGTCATAAAAACGTGTTTAAATTTTTGTGTCCAACCAATTATTATAGTTATATCTAGTTATTTAGTAGAGCAACACTATAGAGGTTTGTTGTCAAATGTCTTGAACTCCTTTGTGTTCGTATTAGCAGCACAATTTAATACCTTTTACCAAGAAAAAGGAGAATATTAGAACGATAGATTCTTCAAAGGAACGCTTTGTAAAGTTACGCTTAAAAACTGATTATTATTGCGAAAATATGGACAATATTTTGTATTGTAAAGGGCAGTCACAATGGGAACATCAATAATGGCGGCGTAATACAAATTTTATTCTTCTTCCCGTGTGTTTTTCTAGTGTGTTCACATAAGTGCGTTACGTTGTGTGTTATGTGCGTTATGCTGTGTGTTACGATAACACACTGGAAAAAGCACAAATACTTCTTCTTATCGTATGAGAAGTCTTTTGAAGGCAACAAAAGAAAGAATTCCAACATTTAAAGGCATATTAACTAATTTCTGCCTCTTTCCAGTGCGTTGTGTGTGTAATATGTTCCATTGTGTTGGGGTACAACTTTTTGCGCATCACTAACTGCCACTGCAATGCAAAATGAGTTAAATTGTTATAATATTTATGTATCTGGACCCTAGGGAACCTTTGACCAGGACATAAATTCTATGTTTTAATCCAAATTATAAACTATCTGTGTGCAACATGCAAATCCATTCAGCCATTTAGGTGTGAAAAGGTAACAAACACACATAAACTTTCGCATTCATAATATTTAGTAGGAATGATAAAATTATTATTTTCTTCTTTTACAACCAAGTATACAGCACATTAATTTAACTAACAATAAACTATCCTTCGATCTAAAAATAATTATAAATTTAAATTCGGAAAATGCACCTTAAATTTTTTATAAAAACTTTTTTAGTAATGTAATTTTAGGAAAAAGAGTAATCTGTAATTTATAATATGATGCCGCAAACGTAAATATTACACAAACAAACAATAATCCTAATACTGCTATGTTATAGAATTTATAGAAATGGTACAGCGATATCTATCGACAGCTGATGTATTCATAAAATGAACAAGTTGCTTAACATTATCATAAACTAATACACTATGATACTGTAAATCTTACGCTCAACCAGCTCTTTCGGCAACCTGAACTAACAATTAAACAACTATATAGTTAGCAATAAATAATAGTTAATGTTTCATTTGTTTAATTGTTAGTTCAGGTTGCACAAAGAGCAGAACAAAGACATATGAATAAATGTAACGAGAAACAACAGGAGTAGATTTTATGATAAATGTATTACCTGTATTTTCAAAATTCGCTTATTTCGCCGAATTTTGAAGTCAGGGAGTCTTTTAAAATATGAATGGATATCTTTGAAATCCTATTTAATATTTTTATTATCTTGCGTGGCCAATTTTTTATGGTTTCAGTTAATTAATCAAGGTTTATAATCTATTAAGACTATATTTTTAATATTTACCGATTAATGCAGCCCTATTCACAGAAGTATTAATTGAAAGAGGTATTTTCTCGTTTCAGACAAATGATTAAAATAACTGTCACTAGCAGTTTTGACAAAACATCTCCGCAGTTGGTTTATTCAGCCCGTTTCAGAACAAAACCATTCGTACTTACATTTATACTTTACTGTTAATTAAACATCATACAATTTATCACTGACAGTTTATTTTGTCGCAAAACCACTGAAATTGACAAAACTGAAAAGCTATCTATAACTAGCAGAGTATAAAGATACCTAATGGATTAAAAAAATAAAAGAAAGAATTTGTATACCAAATTATAATTAATCTCTTTTGAAAAAATTAAAGGATGTCTGACAGATCAACGCCCAGCCCAAACCACTGGATCTAGAGACTTGAAATGGAAATTCCACCCCTTAATGGGGGTAAAAAGTTTGCATGGAAAAAAATTGAATAGACATTTCAATTTTAAACTTGGTAGAAGTACTTCTGAAAACAAAAAACACTTGTTGTTTCGTGGTTTTCTGGAACCTACCCCTTCGTCAGGGGCTAAATGGGGTAAATGAACCGAAAAAATCGATTTGGATGTTATTGAGGTTTTATGGGATGTTGATAGCGAAAATGACATTTATTTTGAAGTCCAATGCGGTAAATATTATTAAACCCCTAAAGGGGATCAAACTTTGTATGAAAAAAATATAAAATAAACATTACGACTTGAAACTACGTAGGAGTACTTCTATAATTAAATAAGCAAATATGTATTTCGTGAATTTCTAAAATCAACCCCTACCCCCAAGGTAAATGGAGTAATAAAGCCTAAAATGGATATGGATGTCGTTATTAAGGGTTTTATGGGATGTTGATTACAAAAATAAAATTTATTTTGAAGTCTAACATGGTAGCTATGGTTCAACCCCTAAAGGGGTGAAATGGGGTTTATATTTTGAATAGAAAAATTGTATTAAATAGACATTTCGACTCGAAACTTCGTAAAAGTACTTCTAAAAACTAACCAAACACGTGTTTCGTAATTTCCCTTGGGGGTTAATGGGGTAAATAAACCTAATAATCGATATGGATATCATTATTGTTGTTGATTGCGAAAATGGCATTTATATTGGAGCCCAACATGGTTACCATGATTCAACCCACAAAGGGGTGAAATGAGTTTTGTACTTCGTATGGAAAAACAATATTTAATAGACTTTTCGATTTGAAACTTAGTACTTTTTAAAACAAGCAAACGAACTGATATAGATGTCGTTATTGAGGATTTATGGGATGTTTATTGCGAAAATGGTATGTATTTTAAAAGTCCAAAACATCACGGTGGACATTATTCAACCCCTAAAGAACTTAAATGGGGATTCAAATTTTTATGAAAAAATAATACGGGAACGGGAACAGGAATGGCACACAAATAGTTTATAGCCTGGGTTAAAACAAAGGATAAATTTTAATCCCGGTCAAAGGTTCCCTAGGGATTTTCCGAATGTCCACGCGGATGAAGCCGCGGGCAAAAGCTAGTCAAAAATAAAAATAAAATATAAATCGTTGTTTAACTCGGTGTTCATGACGCAGGCAATCAATTTCCTTTTGATGTTATTTCAGATTATGAAGAATATTACAGCGAAACAGAAGCATATTCGCCAAGCTGTTCAACTAATGAAACGCCAAGTAAGATTTCCAAGTAACAAATTCAAAACACAATAAGTTAAATAAGAATTACCAAGATAACATAAAGATAGATTTAATTACATTTTTTTTATCGCAGTAAAGAAACTAACTGCTTCTGTGGTCTAGTGGTGGGCCCAATCGTATCAGACGCAAAGGTCCCCGGTTTGATTCCCAGAGGGGGGTAAATTTTTAGGTACTCAGTACAAACCAAAGTTTGTGGTAGGGTTTTTTCAAGTTCGGCTAGCTACCAACACCTTACATAAGTCTGACGTACATTTTGATATTTTCCATTTTAATTTTTGTATGAAACAGATGATATTTTTTTCGTGATTTCAGAGTTGATCCAATAGTAAAAGTTTATCAATTTGATGGTCCCTATGCACCATATTCGGCATTAGGGGTATTTTTGTAACATGTTGTATATAGTTGGTGCGATTCCGATCTGTAGGCGAATTATGAGTTTACGCTTACTATACTCGATAGCGAAAGTAGTTGACATTGGTATGACAACTTTTAGTTTAGTGTGCTACTAAATACAACAGCGAATTTTGTTTATTTACAAGTTTTTTTTTAACTTTTAGTTTCAGAGTCCTGTAAGGGTGACCCTAATGCATTCATTAGCAGCTGCGCCAATAACTGTCCCAATGAATGTTTCTATCTGAACAAAACACAATATGTGTGTCCAGCTTACTGTGAAGTTGATGGTTGCCAGTGCAAAAACGGATTTTACTTGGACAACAATACTGGAAAATGTGTTTATCCTGAACAGTGCAGTAAGTATATTTTAATATTCCTCTATGGTTGAGTGGCTTGTACACCGGTTTTCAAAGTGGCGTCATATCTGAGGTCCCGTATTCGATTCCTGGCTAGATCTTTGTACAAAATGATTACTACTATGTTATTATTGCCTCAGGGTTTGGGTGTTTGTGACACCACCGCACCACCGTTGTCTCTGATTTCGATAACAGAAGTGCTTTTAGCTACCTACTTACTTTGTAATCGGAGCAATGTTTGTGATGTTGTCCAGTATTATAATACCAAAATGTATCATTTAAACTAAACACTTAGTTCTCTAAATTTAAGTGATTAAAAATACATAATGTACCTACCTATTGTTGATAAAACGTCAAGTGAACATAAATTAAGAACGTTTTACAATGATGTGGTTAAATGAATTTTAAACGACAACCAATGTAACAAAAAGAAACATACAACAATATAGAATCTGTTTCACAGCACCCGTATGTGAAATAAACGAAGAGTATTCGAATTGTTCCAATGGCCTTTGCCGATTCCAAGATTGCACTCAATATGGGGACCCTATACCGTTTTGCCCCAGATTCGACAAGACTAAATGTGAAGGGGGCTGTATCTGCAAAAACAAATACTTAAGAAATCCTCAAGGCGTCTGTGTTCCACAAGAAGAATGTCCATGTAAGTGCGCAGAAGCAGGAATGCTTACATTTTTGTCAATAACATATATCCTCAATTATTCAAAACAAAAAACTTAAAGATCGTTATAGCTACAAATAGAAATTGAAATTGAAAAGTTATTTATTCAAATAAACTCACATAATAAGCATTTTTAAATCGTCAATTCTTTTACCCTACCACCCATTATGACGTCTTTTAGCTGACAAGAAAAATGGCGCAAAAAAATTATCAGCTTTATCAGTAGGAACGATATTTACAAATATGTATATCGTTTCCGGACATTACATCAGGCCTTTATGGCATACCTACCTGTCCGCCATTTTGAAAAATATTGGTTTTGGCCGCCTCCGATGAAAGTGGTGTCAATCGATAGAGTAAGTCATTACAAACAAAAAGTAATAAGCAAAAAAATTCTTAAGTGAAATAAAAAAACCATTAATTTTCTGGATTTAGCGGATCGAATATGTCATTATGCAGCGGCGGTATCGGCTAAAAACATTGAAGTTCATGTTGACAGATGTATGTGATGTGATACATTGTTACTTTTCTTTGGTAAGTTTTTATTTGTGCCAAAACGAAGTAGCAATGTATCACATACATCTGTCAAAACACAGTTAACATGAACTTCATTGTTTTAAGCCGATAGAACCCCAGGTTGTTGTTAAGCTATTTATGTATGTATGAAGCGTCCATGGCTCAGCAGACAAAATAATTATGCTGCAGTTATGAGTATAAATAATAGTAGGTACAGTCAGCAGCACGTCAGTTTATACTAAACTGTAACTTTGAACATTTCTGTAACTTCCTAAATTGAAATCTGAAATTTTATAAGCTATTACTATGTCATGCAGGCTGATTGTTTCCTAATAAATGATTAATAAAATTAAAATAAAAAACTGCTTAAATTTATTTCATACTTAAATGCGAAGATATTAAGGTTTAAAATAAATTGCATGTTTTGTGATGTTTTGAAGTTTTGTATAACCTGACGTGCTGCTGACTGTACCTACTATTATGTATACTCGTAACTGGAGCACACATTGTCAGCTGAGTCATGGACGCTTCCTACATTCATAAATAGCTGTTTAACAACAATCTGCATTGGCATTATTTGATCCGCTAAGTTATGAAAATTATAGAATTTTTCAAATTCAAACTCAACTTCAAAGTAAGTATCTCATTTACGATATTTTTTTTAATTTTTAGGGACTTTTTGTTTGAAATGACTTACTCTATCGATTAAATCTAGTTTTATAGGTGGCGGCCAAAACCGATATTTTTCAAAATGGCGAACAGGTAGGTATGCCAGTCTTCAAACAAAAAATTCTCCGAACCCTTTTATTAGCGGTTTTATTTCATTTTAGTTATAAACTATCTATCCCCATCGCCTTCAATAAAATGTATTGTTTATAAACCATTAAACTCAAATATTTCAGCATTAACTTCATAATAAAACAAATGAGTTTATATATTTACAATAACTATTTCAGCATATTTATGCCTTAAAGCTAATCATGAAGTTTATTCCAACTGTACTAACGGAGGATGCTTTCCTCAAACTTGTTCACAAGTTGGCCTAAAAATTACGTGCCCCAAGATTGACCCAGCTGACTGCATAAAGGGGTGTATTTGTGAAGACGGCTATTTGCGAGCGAAAGATGGCACATGCATCCCAAAAAAAAAATGCCGTAAGTAGTTTTATCCTACTATTAAAGAACCACGCACTTTTGTAATAATGAAAAGGGAATAGACCAGATAAAAGATGATCTTTGTTGCTTCAGGCTGTTTTATTACCTTGAAAAGAGGGATGTTATAAGTTTGACGTGTGTGTGTGTATTTGTGTATCAATCTGTGGCATCGTAACTCCCAAAAGAATGGACCAATTTTGATGCGGTTTTTTTCTTATTTGAAGTTGGCACTCTAACCCACTCCGTTCGCTCAGGCTGGCCCCAGACCTACCGATTACATTTATTTGCTTTGCTGTTCTAGTAGAATAGGGGGCCGTACCGATTTATCTGTTTTAATTTGCAGCCCGACAGACTTTCCGAAGTTCGATGCGTTAGCTGGTAGCCCCTGTTCAACTAAAACAGCAAAAAAAAAAATTAAACAACAATATGTTTGTTTTGTGTTTAAATTGCCCCTCTCTGTAACCGTACGCAATTTGTCTCGTTTGACGATCACTTTTATATTATCTTGTTGTAATATTTACAATAACTATTTCAGCATATTCATGCCTTAAAACTAACCATGAAGTTTATTCCGATTGTACTAACGTAGGATGCTTTCGTCGTCATTACTCACATGTGGGCCTACTAACAAAGTGCCCCAAGATCGACCCGGCTTGTTGCATAAAAGTGGTGTATTTGTGAAGAGCGAAAGATGGGACATGCATCCTTAAAAAAGAAAAGAAGATTAAGGCTTTACCCAAACCGAAACTTTTGACGCATATTAATATTGTAATTTATAATACACAATTTTAATAAAACTCTACGTGGATTTCTTATGACCCGTAGTCTTGTATTTTTAAAAGGTATAATTACATTCCCTCGTAGTCATTTCTAGAAGTAGATAGCAAAACTGCTAAAAGTGGCCGTTTTAGACACATTTGCTACCTAGTTTTATACGAATGACCACAAAAGAATGTAGTAATACTTTCACTATGGGTCCTAAAAAATCCACGTAAAGTTTTATTAAAATCAGTTTTTTAACAACTTATTAAATAAAAACTTATTAAATAACCACGCGATCGAATATTATAGAAGATTATCGATCTCCGCAAGTCGAATGTTTTTTTAAACGATAAGTCTAACCATAGTTAGTCCCTGGTTGAGTTCATGTCCGTGAATCAGTACAGAAGACGAGACCATTTTATTTGGTACTTGGTCTTATAGTGTGTGATGTTATTCTTTTTTTTTTATTAACAGCAATCGTATGCAGAGGAGAGAACGAAGTCTACTCAAATTGTACTAACGGCGGGTGTGGTGCTAAGCAGTGCTCCCAACTGGGATACAAAGTTCCATGTGTAGATCCCAACTCGGACTCCTGTATAAAGGGATGTACTTGCATAGATGGTTATGTGAAAGATGATAAAGGCAAATGTATATCTAGTGACCAATGCCGTAAGTAACTTTTTGGGCTAACAATGCTATTTTCTGTATGCAATTGCACATCTTCGGATTTATCGAGGTTTTGACCACTGTCATATATCTATTTCTGAGTAACTAGGCAAAACGTCATGATTCCAAAGTGTTGAACCAGTCAATGGTTACATGACACGCTAGCTAGACATCTTACCATAGCAACAACTAAGTTCATAACACTAGAGATGGATTGAAATAACCAGCAGGGCTACCTTTCATTTGGTTTCATCAATCTTCATAAAACAATAAATGTAAGTATAGTATTTTTTTTACGCAGCGTCTTGTGGTGGTGACCCAAATGCTGAACCAGGCTGTAGTATAAACTGTGGAAGACATTGCTCCAATTATAAGGAAAAACGTCCCATTTGTCCACTGAGACCTTGCTATATAAACGATTGCCAATGTAGACCAGACTATGTTTTTGATGACAATATTGGCAAATGTGTCTTTCCAAAAGATTGCAGTAAGTTTATTACATACTTATTTCTTTAACATGTCAAAAAATTTTAATCAGATTTACCATCACAAATAATTTTGTGGCACGATGGAGTGGGTAGTGCTTTGGTTGCACTATACACATTTTAGAAAAGTTTGGAGTTTAGAGAACTTTATAAATGACCTTCAAGCGTCTCCGACTCTCCATGCTTTACACAAACTACAGCTACCATGGAGGTCTTTAATAGCCGACAAAAAACACCAAACCGAAGTGTTGACACATAATGTTCTATCAATATGGGTAGTAGAAACGAAAATGTTGTTATCCTTGTTGTTTATTATAAGTTTATTGTCGACGTGTTTTAAATAAGCTTATGTTGATTTGTTTCCATGTAAAGCTTTTGTTTCTTTCTTCTTTCTTTAGTCTTAAAGATTGATATTGATGATGATAGAGTTTTCAACCGATTTGTGTTCACAGCACCGGTATGTAAAGAAAATGAAGTATTTTCTAACTGCACAAACGGAGGGTCTGATGCCAGGAATTGCTCTCAATTAGGGTATCCCGTACCTTGCTTTAAGTTGGATCCTGCTAGTTGCAAGAAAGGATGTATTTGTCAGCCGGGATACCTGCGAGCCGACAACGGCACCTGTATCCCTTCTGACCAATGTCGTAAGTTTGTAATACATTTTGAAAAAGTATACGCGAATCCTTTCGTACGCAACTCAAGCGAATACTCTTCTAAATCCCCACTTTTTCTCTTATTTTCATACCAAAATATTGTAATCTCTTTACAATCCACTCATCCACAGAGTTAAACTATTAAACAAAACATGAAAAAAGCCAAAAAAAAAATTTCCATTAAAAGCCATTTTTTATTATTTTCAAGCATGCAAAGATAATGAAGTGTACTCTAATTGTACCAACGGTGGGTGTGGGGCCAAGTATTGCTCACAGCTGGGATATCCACAGCCTTGTGTAGATTACAACTCAGACTCCTGTGTGAAAGGATGCGCCTGTATAAATGGATACGTTAGAGACAAGAACGGCAAATGCATACCAAGTGATCAGTGTCGTAAGTAAATTTTCCGTTAGTTTTCGATTGTATCATTAAAAAATGAGAATCATCTTGGACTTACAAGTAGTTTTTTTGTAAGTAGGTTTTTTCCTATAAGTATTATTTAGAAAAGTTTCTAAACGAAATATTTATATTAGTTGAAGCTTATGGCCAATCACCTTTAGGCCGGAAAAGATCTTGTTATTATTGATGCCTGAGTTTTAGTTTAATTCGTTGTCGTGTATATTATCTCCCTAAATTAAATATTTATCATGATATTATAACAGTATGGTATTTCCGGTTTTATAAGGTACTTTTTTATTTACAGCGTCTTGTGGTGGTGACCCTAACGCACGGCCTGGCTGCGGTATAAACTGCGGAAGGCATTGCTCTAACTACAAGAACAAGCACACAATCTGTCCACGTATAGCCTGCATTATAAACAGATGCGATTGTAAACCAAAGTTTGTATACGATGACAACCTTAAAAAGTGTGTTTCGCCCAAAGACTGCAGTAAGTTTATCGTTTCTTTCTTTAATTGTATCCTTTCTTCTGATGCAAAGTAGAAGTTGATTCAGCTCCTCCTCTTTGTGTTTACAGCACCAACTTGTAAAAAAAACGAAGTATTTTCTAACTGCACAAATGGAGGATGTGCACCCACAAAATGCTCTCAATTGGGATTTCTAGTGCCGTGTCCTAGGTTGAACCCAGCATATTGCAAAAAAGGCTGTGTTTGTGAGCCAGGATATTTGCGAGCAGAGAATGGAACATGTATACCTGCTAACCAATGTCGTGAGTATATGAAAATGATTATATTAATTTATTGTAAAACCTCGAATTCCTTTAGACCACATCGAGAATACAAATAAACACATTAGTAAGCTTACAAAAATACAGTTTCATAAGTCACATAAAAACACTAATTATTGCATGGGATTGAACCATTTACGATTATTTCCAGTCAGCTCAGTGTTGTTTTTAAGGTTCCGTACCCGAAACCGGACCCCTAATTCTGTTACACATTGTGTCCGTGACAAATTTTTTTTTATTTTATTTTATAAAATGAGAATACATGTCAATAAAAACATGTAAAATTCTGTTTTAGAGTATTTTTTTAATACTACCTGCTCGTCAATGGCATATTATGTGTCATGCAAACCTTTCCTAAAGTAAGTCATTTTTTCCCATGGGAAATAATGTGATTTGAATTTGGAATGCAACCCATGTAGTCGTGCTTGATCGAGGTAGGTTTCAAAAATGTTAAGGTGCAATGAGATTTTATTCAGAATTAGGCTGTATGTTGACTAGGCTGTGGTCGAGTGGCTTTGTACACCGGTTTTCAAGGTGTCGCCATCTCTGAGGTCCCGGGTTCGATCCCCGGTTGGGTCAATTTAGAAAACGAACTTATCTATATTTGCTCAGGTCTGGGTGTTTGTGATACCACCGTTGTCTCTCTTACTTTGGAATCCGAGCAATGTATGTGATGCTGTCAAATATTTATTTATGTTATCATTTTTTTTGCACTGCCTACAAATTAAAAAAAAGAAAAACATGTAAACTTTTTACGAAATTCATTTTCATCCGCGCACCAAGAAGGATTTATTCGAATGTCGAACTGACCACTACAGAATAGATGACAAAAAAATACTTAAGAACTTTCTTTAAAACAGTCATTGGTTTCAATTGCCTCGCAGAAAGTATAAAAAGTAGAGAGTTAAACCCGGGACATAATACACTACTTTAAGCCCTTGTTGCATAATCTATTTAACTGCCCATTAACATATGAGCTTAAAAAGGAGATTATTTATTATGTGCCTTATTCTGAAAGTGCCACCCGACAACTATCACTATTAGAAGTAGCCATTTGAAGCAATGGTTAATATGGCACAAAAATTGTAGGAGCCAAGATATCCAAGTTCGAAGATTCGTCATTTTTATTCATTAATAATTATTGTTAAAGATACATATTGCTAGAACTAAACATCGAAAGCAATTATCACTGACATATGGTCGGTTGTGATTAATTATACTACAGAGTACTTACACTATCTTTTTGTAAGTATGAAAATTATGGTTTCCTAACTCTTACAACAGAACAGATACGGACCCTACAGCTTTTACAATTGCTTCAGATTATTAGTTCTAGCAACATCTATCAGTATTTAATGTTTTCCAGCACTTTCAAAATTTAATAAAATTATTATTGAATGAAAATGGCGAATCTTTGATCTTTGATAACTTGCCTCGGAGCAATCCCATAACATTTTTGCTTTATTAACTATTGCTTCAAATGGCTATATCTAACAATACGTAGGGGAGAGTAACCTATATTGGACCACTTTTGACATAACACTAAAAAATACCTAAACCTTGTAAGTTAGAGAAACCCAATCTGACTTAGGTGATATCTTGGTATTCCTGTTACAACATATTACGCAGTTAAGATTCTTATGAAGTTAAACTTATTTAAAAATATTAATCTACTGATAGTTGTCCTTCGGTCCAATTTACAGAACTAGTATCCTTAATTGTACCACGGGATGCCTAAATTGTACCAAAGAAAACCAATTGTATAAAATTTAGATAGCAATCTGAAATGAAACGAAATTATTAATCATAATTATTTATTTATTATTAGAAATAATATTTTTGGAAATGATAAGGATCATTCTTGGCATAATAGGAACTAGACAACGTAAAATCTTACCTCAGATTAACATAAAATATAGACTCATTTAAGTTTAACCATTAACAATAATAAAATTAAGATTGAGGAAGTAATTGTTAAATAATCAACATATTATTATTTATCTTCTTTCTATTCAACTGTAACTAGTCAAAAACATATTATACTTAATTATTAATTTAAACAATTGTCACAGATGTCAGGGTTAGTTGTGCAGGTCTCATGCGACCATCAACCAATCCACTTGGGGACTACTTTTGTCAAAATAGTTAATTCCGTTTGTTTTTTCTTCATAGGCTCGTAATGCCTCTTTTAAATCTTCTCCACTCCATTTATAATATTTTTTCTGAGCAGTCTCCATCTAAAGTAATACAATAACCTGAATTACTTAAAGTAGATGCATAAATTGTACCGGTCCAATTTAGGAACCTCAAAGTGGTCCAATATAGGGTACACGGTAGTTCGATAGCAAACTTAAAAAAAACAACAACATAACCTTAACCAACTGATTTGTACTAGCGATGTTTAAAAACAGTAGGAATCGTGATTTCTTATAGAATACAGTGTTAAATGATTACTAACCTTTTTGTTGAGCTACCTTCTTAGACAATAGACGAAGAAACTACTTCAAATCACAAAAAAAAACGTTTTTTACTCTCACACTCGTGTCATCTGTCACAAGAAGAAACAAAATGGCGCGGTGACAGTGGCGCTGTAGTCGCCTCGTTTTGTGTTGTCAGTGTAGAATAATGGCACCGTTTAGTGGGAAATTTGAAGGTGGTACAATTTAGGAGTCGGTACAATATAGGTTACTCTCCCCTACTATTTTTTTGTTTGCCGGGACTTTCAGAAACGGCTCAAAAATGTATGGCGCCTGAATGATGTGTTAGTTTTTCCATCAAATACCAATACATTGATAAATCTCAGTTATTCTTTGAAATTCCCTCATTTTCCTATTACAAAACAATATAATTTTATGGTCAAACGCGTAGCACAGATAAGCCTCGTCCCTTAACCCTATTTGATAAATATGCGAAGTACGACACGCACTTGGCTGGTTTTTTCTTATGTTATAAGGCCCAGGTTATCACCTGGGTCACTGATTTTCTTATTAGATAAGTTATTTTGTTACTTGCTTATTTCCATAGATAATTATTTTGTTAATATGTAGTATCTCATATTTATTTTTTAGCTTCTTGCGGTGGAGATTCCAATGCACAACCAGGCTGTGGCATTAACTGCGGAAGACATTGCTCCAATTACAAAAATAAACACTCTATATGTCCACGCATAGCCTGTCTAAGAAACAAATGCGATTGCAAAAAGGATTACGTTTACGATGATAACATCAAAAAGTGCGTCTTTCCAAAGGATTGCAGTAAGTTTCAATTTTTTTCTTGAGAATAAAATTTGTTGGTTAACGTGGATGTGCAAAAACAACAAACCTCTTTAAATACTAATTACTCACTTATGTCTCTAGAAGACGGCAAAAGATAGTTAGTTATAGGTTGAAGTGGAGAAGAGTCTATAAAAGCCGTTTCCCATCGGCTTACCTTTTAAAAATCCCACCCCACTGGTCCACTATATTATGCAGATCATAACACTTGGTAGAACGGCTTACCTTCGCCATAATTTCACCCCTCGTCACTGATAGGTAATGCACATGACAATCAACATAGTCCTAACTCAAAAAACGTAGTTTCGAGATATAGCGTTTCAAAGATTTAAAAAATTATAGTTCCTGACTGTGAAGTATTTATGGCCTGACTGTTATATCGTTAGAAAGCTACATTTACTTTGTAAACATCAAAAATAAAGTCCTTAGGACAAATATATAATGATATACAAGTTGGTTTCTAAAACCTGTTAGAGTGGAGAGAGCATTAACTGTAATAAACAATTAACAAACAAATAAATAGGATTAAAATAAACAAGCAAAACAGTAGTTCCTCAAAATAACAATTAATTTTATATAAAAGTTGACAGGTTGTAGTATGAAGTCGAAGTTAATAAGCTCACATTTGTAAATAATTTTCCAATTTGGTGTGTTAACTTGAGATGCGACACATACTAATGTTTCGGTAGCCTCGGTAATAGGCAAGACCGTTTTAAAATGCAACCCAAACGACTTAAAGTTATGAATTTTCACCAGTTTGTAGAGAAATAATGCTGATTCCGAATATACAAGGTGTTACAGAAATACCCCTAATGCCGAATATGATATATAGGGACCATCAAACTGAACAACTTTTACTATGGGACCAACTCTGAAATCGCGAAAAAAATATCAGCTGTTTCATACAAATATTAAAATCGAAAATATCAAAATGTATGAAACAGCTGATATTTTTTTTCGCGATTTTAGAGTTGGTCCCATAGTAAAAGTTGTTCAGTTTGATTTTCCCTATATACCATATTCGGCATTAGGGGTATTTTTGTAACACCTTGTATAAATAACACAAACTATTTTTTTTGGTTAGGACTATGTTGATTGTCATGTGCGAATGTTACATAATATTCGTACTATTTTTTTTTATTATGGCACTATTGATGCGGTAAGTTTAACAACAATATTTTGAGTAGTAAGAAGAAAGGACAATGTCCAAATTGTTTTTTCTTTAATTGCTGACAGAGATAATTTTACAGAACAAAACAAATTAAACGTGATAAAATTGTTGCCATTATCTTAAACTTTTACAGCTCCAACATGTCAGTTGCACGAAGTGTTTTCGAACTGCTCAAACGATGGAAGTGTAACCCGAAACTGCTCGCAATTACACTCAACATTGCGAAATACCAAATTGGAACAAAAAGGTTGTATAAAAGGTTGCGTTTGTCAAGAAGGATACCTACGAGCTGACAATGGAACCTGTATCCCCAAAGACCAATGCAGTAAGCGTTTAATTTTTCATCAGTAATATTTTATTTTAATCAAATTATTTATAAGTATCTAATAATTAGGTAGTATCAAAATTGTAGCATGTAAGAATAACATCGGTAACGTAACACTGTCCAGTGGCCCTACCATGAGTTGATGCAAACTATTTACGTTACCGTAAACTATCGCTTTCTCTCTTTCACTCGCATTGACTGTGAGCAGTATATCCGATAGTTTACGGCAGCGTAAACAGTTTGCATCAACTCATGGTAGGGCCTCTGGGGGCCTAGCCAAAGTAACATTTCAAATCTTCGTTATCGCTTCGATTTCCAAAAATGGATGGAATTGACATTAGGTTTAGTTTTTAATCGAATTTTAAAACGTCAAATCCATACATTTGATAGCGAAAATTTGTAAATGTGACATTTGCTTCGGGCTCTTGATCCCCAATATTTGTAAATTTTTGTTATCGCTTCGCTTCGAAACATTTGTTTTAATTTGACGTTTTAAATTCGATTGTTAACGAAACCTTATGTCCCATATTTTTCGAAAGCGAAGTGATAACGAAGATTTGCAAATGTTACTTAGGCTTAGGGAGTCAGAAATTTAAAAGGTCTGTAATCTGTATCCAGTTGATACAGTGGATACAGATTATAGATCTAAACTCATTAGGAAAAGGGAAATGCCAGGCTGTGTTTCATGATAATACAAGTCTATGTTGTAGTTTAAATGTTATGCTAAATTATGAATTTGCTAGTACAATTGGACAAAAGTTTGTAGACCATAGACATTCTGATCAACATAGATAATAAAGTATTTTAAGGGAGGACATTACCAGACAATCAATTTTTTTCTTCCAAACTGTAAATTGCATTAATTTTTATTTGATTCAGTATATTAGATTTTTTATTTAATAGAAAACTTGATAAATACTGTCTTAGTCCGAATAACATCACAAGAAGAGTTAATTATGCTCAAATTGCAAATTATTTTGGTATTACGTTTGTATGGGAAGCTCAATTTAGCTCACCGTTCGCCGGAGCCTTAATGGAGTTTTTTTTGCGAAAAGTGGCCACTTTTAGCAATAAAACTCGCAATTAACAAAAAAAAAAGCATGGATACAACTCCTCTTCAATCCACCAACGAGGGGCGCCAAATATAATACAAGACTGTCTTAGCTGACAAGAAGAATGGGCTCAAGAAAGAGCACTATTGCAGTTGAGTTTTATTCAATTCACACATGAAATCTACATAGGTATATTCTTTACTCAAATAGAAACCGATTCAAGGGAAAAAGCGCATAGTATAGGTAAAGGAAGAATTGACACTTTATAAAAAGAACTCTCACGCGCATAACAACATACTAATGTAGGTAGTAGGTAAGTACGTATAATTTTAAAATAATACCAATAGTAACATAACAATACTGTTGACATCAATTTAAGTCACCGAGTACATATTAAAAACCGGTCAAGAGCGAGTCGGACTCGCGCTTTGAGGGTTCCGTACCATCATAATATAAAACAACTCTACAGAGTAGAATAATTATTGTTGTTTTAGGTCAGCGCCAACTCTTGATCGATAGTGGAACTAATGTAATTTTAATTGATGATTTCTGAAAAAGTGTGCTATAAAGAGACATTGTTTAATTTTTCTGTAATTTTTACATAAACTTCTAACACATAGAACAATTTAAAATTTTTCTCTATGGAAACTTCGAGGTGGGTTCGTAGACTATGTGGCCTAAAAAAAGAAAAAATATTGAAAATGTGCAAATAGTGCTCTTTTATATGATACCCCACATGGCCCAGTAGAATAAAAAATAAACATTAAAAAGCAAGTAAAAGGATTCAGTAGGCATTTTTCTATATTTCTTATGAATATAACAAGCAAAACTACAGATTCACTAGGCAACATTAGACTCACAGCATGTCAGTCAACATGTTTGTGCGACGACGCGCAACTTTTTCATTAACAAGTAACAACGTCACGTGCAGTTGCGCAACAACGCACGTCAACACGTGCTGCGCGACATAATCCAAGTGAATACGATACTATCAAAATCTTATGATGCATTTACGCTGCATTTACAATATGGAACCCTAAAAGCTAATACCTAATTTTGGTCTATACAAGTGTCGGAAACAAAGAATTAATACCTTAATATAATAACTTTAACTACGTTTATTATCTTCCTACTGTTTTAACAAGTGCACGATAAAACTATAAAATGGCATTTTCCCTTCATAATTGTCTAGATGTGTAATTGTTGACCATGTGGAAGTTTGTGTTTATATTGGCCACCGCCGCGAGCCTGTTGCTGACGTCACATGCAGGTACCGATCTCGACATTTGAAATTACTGTGGTGCTTATGAAAATGCATTTCTACCATTTCAAATAAATAGAAGCTAATAATGCGATTCCGACTTTTTCATTTTCAGTCTTCTTATTTATTTATTGTGGGCACATAAATGGTTTCATAATAAGTATTACATTAAAAAGTACCTATTGATAATTATTTAATTAAATTAATAATTATTGTGAGACCAACGCCGTTAACTATAGTAAGTTTTAACAAGTTGAAAGAATTACCTGTGAAGTAAAGAGTTACTATGAAAAGTTAATCTTGCATTAGCAAAGGGTTCAATGTTCTGAGCAGTGACGTTTTATTCAGAACGCATTTTTTTATGATAATGGGTCTATTTTTAATTCATATGCGGCCGGATAACAATGGAATATCTTGTGTCTCATTTTCCGGGACTTGATGGGTTAATTATTATTATGGCCTATAACAATTTGTTTAAAAGTGCATTTTTAACTAAACAATTTTTTGACATTACAGGTTTAAGTTTAGTAATTAAGTTTAAGGTTTTTAAGACTCGGTAGCTCAGCGGTCAGAGCATTTGACCGGATATCCAAAGGTCGCGAGTTCGATTCCCGTCCGAGAACATGTTCTGGTGCGAGTCGTATTTTTTCTGGTATATTATTGAGTACTTTTTTAGTACATTTATAATTGAATTTAAAATTTAATACCACTAATCTTTCTTCTTAGATAAATAGCTCCAGTCTGGCCTCTGTAATTCGTTAACTCCCTGAAAAATATACAAACTTATTGAATTAAAAATTTATTGTATTTGCACAAATTTTATTACTTATATATGATTGTATATTTTCTTTTCATGAAGCTAAATCCTCATAATACATAAGACAATAGTACTCGTATATAGCGTCATGTTTAATATTTGAACAGTAGTGTGACTAAGCTAGAATTGTTAACTATAAGCATTTATTTATCGAAAGGGCGATAAAACTAAAAAAAACTATTTTGTGAGTTTTTAGAGTTCAAATATGATTGGCGTTTTTTTTTCATAATAACTTAGTACTTAATATTATTACACGACTGCCCAAAAAAACAGAGAGTGTAATGTATTCAGGGATCACGTATGTTTTTGGGTATGTTAGTTTCTTTATTCCACCGTAACTTCTAAATGCCTTAACGGATTTGGGGTATCGTTAGAATCCTTACATCATCCCGAGTGACACCGGCTATGGCGACTGTGCGACGCCACTTTAAAATGTAAAAAAACTTTTTTTTTCTTTAATTATTTAATTATTTTGGTTTTGATGAGCACATTCCAAAACTATTTCATTTGTCACTAAAATGTATGGAATAAAAAAAAACACGACTGCCTTCTAAAAACGAACTAAAAAGTTAAATAACAAGTGTCATCGCAGTCGGGGGACCATTTTGTGGAACACAATTTTAAACCATAGAGGTCCCCCGACTGCAATGACACTTATTATTTAAGTTTTTAGTTCATTTTTGGCAGGGCAGTCGTGTTTTGTTATTAAAATTTTATTTTTATTTCACAATTTTTTTTATAAGTCCTTTCGAATTACACTTGGATTAGTTCCTCCAATGTTCTGGTTATCGGCTATTGTATGTAGGTATCACAGTTTAGTTGGTTTTATCACCAGTTTCAGGTTTCGGAGTAAAGTTCATTAATTCTAATGTTTGTGGTAATCATTTTTTTGTAAAAACCTTTTCTGTACATACCTCATTAGTAGTCCTTATGGTGTCATGTTTATGGTGTCACTATCTTCGAAGTTCCATGGCACTATCCACAGCCCAAGGGTAATGTAGAAAGCAATTGTTTATATTTCGTCTCGTCGTTGTTTTAGATAGTTGCTAACATTTATTCATTGTTATTTTCAGATAAATGTCCAGAAGGTCAAGAGTTTTCAGAATGCCCAGACGCTTCCTGCTTTCCCCTATCTTGTGACGAGGTGGGTTATCCGATTCCCAGTTGTGGGACGAGCTCGCCTTGCCCCGGTGAACCCGATTGCGTTTGCAAAGATGGGAATGTCTTTGACGACTTCGGAAACTGCATACCTCCCGCCAAATGCCGTAAGTGTAACAAATTATTGAGAATGTATGTGGCACCTCGAATGTTAATAATGGACGCATTTACTTTGCGCGTGTCGTGAACGTACTGCAATACCTAGTCATTTATATGAAAGGATTTGGATTATCTTTCTGATAGTAATTAGTCTTAACTACATGGGTATGCTATTATTATACTACTAAAATAGAAAGAAAAAGAATTTTGCTTTCGTAATTTTTATCATTGCTTTAATCATAATACGGTCTAAATGCAGTTTAAATACCTATTATTTAAAAAATAATATAATTATGATAAATAATATAATATTCTAGATAAAATCGACTCGGAACTCGAACCTATTAATTAAACGATGATTTTTAGAACTTGATTTGATCAGATAAAAATCAGAGTAGTTATTTATATCTTTTCCCTATTTCACAGCATCATGTGGCGGCGACGAAAACGCAGCACAAGGCTGTGGCAATAACTGCGGCAAGAAGTGTTCTGATTTGGTCAAGAAACAATCAGTCTGTATCCTCAGCTGTCAAATTAACGGATGCGATTGCAAAGACAACTTCTATTACGACAGCAACAAAAAAAGATGCGTCTTAGCTGAGGAATGCACATGTAAGTTGGAATGTACTCAGAAAATTACTTTACTTACAGCCGTGTTTATAGACCAGTAAAAAAGTGCATATAGACCAAAACCACGGTAATGGTATCTAAATCTTTTTCGAAAAAGGAGAATGACCATTTTCTAAGGACAAAACATACCACTGTAAATATTTTTGTGCCCTAGTGATTTTAACTGTATGAAGTAGCTGGAAATGTCTTAAGCTAAAATCAGTAATTACGTTTTCTTTTGTTTTCCTGGTATTATTTATATGTATATTACATTTTCTGTAGTGATTTGCGGTTAGATATTAGACAATATGGAGATTTTTTACTCAGATCAGTCAAATCAATTAGCTACTCAACGAAACTGTCTTCAATCTTAAGAAACAAAAGATAGTTTCAAATATATCATAAAGAATGAAAAAAGACTACAATATTATTAAATTTTAGTGCTTAAGAAAAAACAGTGTCGTAAAACGCATTAATTAAAAAAAAGTAATTATGGAGGACGTTGATTAAGATAAGTGAAATCAATTATCTGCTCAATAAGTCTTCAATCTCAGGATACGAAAGATAGTTTGAAATATAATATCGTTAGAAACGAAAAAATAATATAAAATATTATTGGATTTTATTTTTATGGGGCACAGGGCCTAAAAAGGTGGTATCATTATTGGTCATTCTCCTTTTCATAGGTTAGGTACCTATCGAAAATGATTAGAATGTTATTATGAAAGATCCTAATAATTTACGTTCTTCTATCCTTTCCCTGTCACTTTTTTAGGGTTCCGTAGTCAAGTCAACAAGGAACCTTTATTGTTTCACCATGTACGTCTGTCCGTCCGTCCTATATATATTCCTATTCTTCTTCTTAACACAACTTTTCAGTTTAGAATTTCTTATTTTAGGAACTCTGCCATGTTTATGAAGAAATCTTATTTACTTATTAATTTCTAGCAATCTGCACCGGTCCTTACGAAGAGTACGACAAATGCCCCGGCTGCTCGCCCCAGACTTGTGCCACCAGGAACAACATATACCACTGTCCGATGATCCCGGCCAACAAAACCGGGCCAAACTGTGCGCCAGCCTGTAGATGTAAAAAAGGATACTTCAGGAACTCTAATAATATATGCGTGGAAGCTAGCGAATGCGGTTGGTGCTGTCCTAACTTTTTATTAAATACTTAATGAACACACAAATGAGTCGATAGTCGTCTCTTTTCGACCTACAATATCTTTACTCAACTTAGGATCTGCGATAAAATAGAGCTAGCATGGAAATTTTGCAAGCGCAAACCACAAACCGTGTGTTTCACATAATTTTAATGCACACAAAAACCTGGGGGGTTACTCCCGATGCGATCGAGATCGATTTAGAATCGAATAAACGTCAAAATGGTATTATGGAAACCAAAATTCCAAATCTCCAAAGTACCAAACAGGTTTTTGACGTATTTTCGATTCTGATGTGAACTCGGATCTCATCGGGAGTAACCCCCCTGGCCTTACACTGCGTAAACTTGTTGAAACTGTATGATGCCCAGATCATTTCGAAATTCAATATTTTGTAGATGACTGTCCAGAAAACCAGGTCTATTCAGAATGCCCTGATGCTTCCTGCGCTGCTCTGACATGCGCAGAAGCTGGTTTCCAGAAGAAAAATTGTGGGACCAGCGACCCTTGTCCTGGCCAACCTGGTTGTGTTTGCGAAAGCGGGTATCTCAAGGATGCCCATGGAAACTGCATACAGTCAAGCGAATGTCGTAAGTAATAATTTGAGTTAAAAAAGGTGTATATCTTAAAATTTAGTTGTGAGATTTAATGACGTTATAAGGAATTTTCTTCCAAATTCACAATGTATCGAATATGACTAGTAGAACTATATTTTTAGTTGGTATTTTTATCAAGCTAAGTATTTAATTTTAAAGCTTGAAAAATAACTATCTAAGTATGAAATGTACTTTATCCAAATTTTATTTTTTATATCTAGCATCATGTGGAGGCGACAATAATGCAATTCCCGGGTGTAGCAATTACTGCGGTAGAACATGCGCCGACATAGGCAGAAACGGCACAGGATTCTGCCCACTATTCTGTAAATTGAATGGATGTGCTTGCAAACAAAACTACTGGTATGATACCAACACTGAAAAATGTGTGAAAGCTAACGAGTGCAGTGAGTATTTGTTAAACTTTGTTTTTAATTTTATTATTATCTTTATGTTCTCACAGAGTTGGTAAACAAGAAAAAACGTAAAAATATTTTAAACAATTAATTAAAAGAAATTACAGCATTTCTTTCATATTGCAACATTTAGGTATTAAGCGACAGATAATAATAATACTATTATATAGCCTACTCGCAAGGGCGGCGTTAGCGATTTTTATAGTATCAATGCGTACGTAATTTACATTGTGAAACTATTGTTATGTAAACAAAAATTAATACACAAGATTATTTAATAAAATGTGAAGTATAGAAAACCAAAAAAAATTGAGAAGCTGATGGGATCTATATTAAAATTTATGATTGAATATGCTATTTACTCCATTCCTTTTAGTTACTTGTTAATGGCTTATAGTTACTTATTTTGTAATTACTCATATCGTGTCATATAGCTGTAAGTTTTCCTAACAAAAAAAATTTAGTGTTTTTAATGTTAAGTTTTTATCTTGAATATTTGTTCAAGATAAAAACTAATATTTAATGTTCTTCATTTTAGCACCGACATGCAAAGGAAACGAGGAATTTTCCAGCTGCTCAAACGGTCTCTGCCGCGTACAAGACTGTAAGGACAAAGGAAAGACCAGGCCTTGCCCGCCCATGGCCTATGGGTCCTGTAGACCGGGATGTGTGTGTCCGGAGAAATATCTGAGAAAGAACGGCGAATGCGTGCCGGAAGATCAATGTGACTGTGAGTTAGTCATAAATAATAGAGATAAATATTTAGACAGACCAAAAACATTCTCCATGTAAGAATAAAAATAATAACTGTCCTCGCAAGCGAAGTAGCAGGCGGTCGTAACGCTGGCAACTTAATAGGAATACTTCACAAAAAAAAAAACATTGAATAAAACACTTTTAACGGATACTAGTGCTCTTCAATTATAGTTTGATTAATGAATTATTTGGGTTTTTTTGCTTTCCCAACGTTTCGGCACCTTTGCAGCTGCGGTTGTAACGCACGGGTAATGAGACCGGACCAAAAAAACTTAATGATACTACGCTAGTAAGTATCCGTAAAAAGTGATTAATACCAAGGTATAGCACGCGCGTAAATCTCGAAAAAATAAACTAGGTAATATTTAATTTTCTTCATTTAAGCACCGACATGCAAAGGAAACGAGGAATTTTCCAGCTGCTCAAACGGTCTCTGCCGCGTGCAGGACTGCAAGGACAAAGGAAAGACCAGGCCTTGCCCGCCCATGGTCCCAGGGTCCTGTATACCGGGATGTGTGTGTCCGGAGAAATATCTGAGAAAGAACGGCGAATGCGTGCCGGAAGATCAATGTGACTGTAAGTCATTAATAAATCTGTCGATTACACAGATGCCGGGGTTTAGCCGGGTCACTGGGTGTCTCTGCGGCCCCTACGCGAGTCTATCGTCATAACCCGCTTGCCTACCAAGCACGTGGAATTCGTAACTGCAAGCACTGTACCTACTATAGTACTGTACTAATTTATAAATAAGGGGAGAAGTAATTAGAACTAGGAAAGAAAAACCAATAATATTGATACCAATAATATAAATAAATATTTGACAACATCACATACATTGCTTCGATTCCAAAGTAAGTAGCTGAAGCACTTGTGTTATGGAAATTGGAGACAACGGTGGTATCACAAACACCCAGACCTGAGCCAATATAGAAAAGCTCTTTTTCTAAATTGACCCAACCGGGAATAGAACCCGGGACCTCAGAGATGGCGACACCTTGAAAGCCGGTGTACAAAGCAAGCCAAACAAAGCAAACCAAGGAGGTCGTCAAATAAGATTATTATAGAAACCTTGTTTAATAAATCAAATCTGTTTTCACTTAAACACTTAAAAAAGAAATTGAATCAATTATTAAAAATTTCTTGCAGCAACTGCTCAGTGTGACGAAGGTGAGATTTACTCTACTTGCCCTCCAGTTTCTTGCGATGCAGAATATTGCCCAAAAAACCGAAATGCACCTCAAAGCTGTCCAATTCCAAAGAAATGTCCTAAAAAGGGAAGATGTGTCTGCGGCTTCAACAGTCACCGTGATCGCAAAACTAAGAAGTGCATCCCTACCAGAAATTGTCGTAAGTAAAATACTATCTATCTAGTATGCTTTGAAGACAATTTAGGATGCCTAGTATTATATTTGGAAGTCTCTTTTGAAGTCTTCCCACCTTGAAAACAAAACCATTATCCAAATCAAAATCCATTATTAACTTTAAAAATCACACTCTTCCATGTTTTTTTCAGCTCCATTTGCTTGTAATAAGCGTAATGAATTTTATGACAGCTGCCCACCCGTATGTCCTGGACAAACATGCAAGGATTATTTGAACAACTCAACTTGCCCCAGAGGCCGCATTGGGATTGTGGTGTCTTGCAAGCCAGCCTGCAGATGCAAGCCAGACTACTATAGAAATAGCAAAGGATATTGCGTTAGTGGCCAAAAGTGCAAAGGTATCTTAGTGCTCTTAATTTTTTGCATTATAAAAACGACATCAGAATAATATTGTTAACATACAACGCAATTGCGGCACTTCCGATGTCAATCAGTAAATACAATTTTCATAAAGATAAGACAATGTTGTAAAATATTGTTAATACGCTAATATTAAAAATATAATTATAAATGATTTAAGATTTATCTTTACTAAAATAAGAACTTTTTATTAAGTAATAATTGTATCTGTGGAAGCTTGTAATTAGCTTTTAAGTATTTATTTTTATAGTTAACTTGTAAATGATGCTGCAAGATCACCATAGATTTTTTTTTAAATGAATAATATTAATGTTTCCTCTGTTTGGTCCCGTTTTTAGTGCGAATTCAGCACTTCCGAAACTAAAATGCCGCCGAATGCGCGTTGTATTGGATTGGACGTTATTCAACGTAGAGTTATTGCATGGTGAACTGGTGATTGTGAACATCAACAATTACTGTGTGTTGTGGAAAATATTGTTACATGGTTGTAAAGCTTAGTTAAATTAAATGTGAATAAAACTGATTAGGTGAATTTAGGTTGTCTGAAGTTTTGGATATTGCCCTAATAGGTATTTAGTTATATTTTTTATTTTTATCATTCAGATGAACAAGCAGCTTCAAATGGTAGATGTCCCTCAACATCAACTGACTCTGATCAAAATCAAAACACAGATGCAGCAAGTGACGAACAATCACTTGAGCAAGGAAGCAATGCCTTCTCCCTGAAGTTCTTAAGTGTTAGTTTTTTAATCCATTCTTATCCTATTTTAATAATTTTATCCCCATTTCATTAAAAAATATTATTCGCAAGTGAAATATCAACTTCATATTATTCTTACTTTTATCTTACCCTTTTCGTTATTCTTGAATGCTGATGAAATTATTTTTTTAACTTAGTGATGTCCAGTATCACAGTTTTTATTAAAAACGGAGTAAATTTAAATTTAACGCTATATGGTATAGTATAAGGTAACTACGGAACCCTATACTGTACATGGCCCGACAGGGACTTGGTCGGTTTTTTTGTATTTCAAATGTAATTTCAGAGCTTCGATGAGAAAAATATTAATTATTATGTTTTCTAATTTAGGAACTGGTGAAAGCTAATCCTGAAGTCAGTGTCTTCTCATCGCCTTCTTCCTGTTTGACACCTTTAGCTGAGTTGGCATATTATTCTAAAGGTCAAACAGCTACCGAGCTTCTAGATGTTATGAATCTTAAATCCAAAGATCAGGTGGGCCTGAAAATAAATTATGAAGATATACAATGAAGTGTTGATTGACTTCGAAACAATTTTTAATGAAAACGTTCATTTTTCAGATTTCACGCGCATTCCCAGGATTTTTGAATTCGTTCCGCGTAGCTGAAGGCACACAATTAGATCTTGCTAACAGAATATATGTGGCTGATCCGTATAAACTGAGTGACTCTTTCAAATCTGTCTCTGAAAATGTGTTTAATGCGACAGCAGAGACCATCAACTTCAACCAAGCTAGTCAAGCAGCTAGCACCATCAACAAATGGGTATAACTCGCTCCATTAACTAAAGGAATCTAAAATGGCGGCAATATAGGGCAGCAGTTATCGTGCTGTCTCAGTCATACAACAAAAACCAATGATAAACCGCGTGAGATGGCACGATAATTATCGCCATTTTAGATTCCTTTCTTTCATGGCGCGAGTTATACACGAACGATTATTGAAAATACGAATATTATTTAAAACAACGTGGTCTATCAGGTTTCAGATGCAACGAATGGTAAAATCACGAACTTGGTATCAGCTGATATGTTCGACATACTTACACGTTTAGTGTTAGCTAATGCAATATACTTCAAGGTCTGTACGATTTTTAATATACTAAGTATTTATACCACTACTGTATAATAAAAAATATATCAAATGTTTTTACCTTTTCAGGGTACTTGGAAGACAGAATTTAATCCCAGTAACACGCAGTCATCAGACTTCTACGTGAATGCAAACAAAAAGATCCAAGTTCAAATGATGTATCAAAAAAACAAATTTAAATATTCCAACAACAATGACATTGGAGCACAGGTAGGTGAACTTACCAATTTCGGGGAAACAACAGCTGTTGAAGTTTGCTTAAGACTTGTACCGCTTCTAGACCTTACACTACACATAATAATTTAAACCCATTTTGTTTACCAAATCGAAATTTTATTCACTGAAAACAGAGAAAGATTTGGATTTTTTCATAAAGTCCGTCTAACTTGCCAAACATTACAAGCTATATTTTGCCAAATCATGTTAAATATTTAAATAAAAAAAAAATATATTTGACAACATCACATACATTGCTCCGATTCCAAAGTGTTATGGAAATCGGAGAAAACGATGGTATCACAAACACCCAGACCTGAGCCAATATAGAAAAGTTCGTTTTCTAAATTGACCCAACCGCGGATCGAACCCGGGACCTCAGAGATGGCGACACCTTGAAAACCGGTGTACAAAGCCACTCGACCAAGGAGGTCGTCAAAAGTAATTATTCATTAAATATTTATGTTAATTTTAGAATCGTAAGTCTTATGTATGATTATCAATATCACTCTTCTGGTAGTAAACTCTAGTGTAACTTTCAATAGTATTTTGCTGTTCCAGTTAAATATTCTGAAACTTTTAAAAGTTAATGTTTACTGTTCCTTTTGATTGTGTTACCTATTTATTTGAGTTTTTTATTCCTTTTTCAGGTTGTAGAAATACCTTACTTGGATACCAACGTTTCATTCGTTTTGATTTTGCCAAACGAACAGTATGGTTTACTGGATGTACTTAATAAAATGCAAAATCCCTCAATATCGAGTACTTTTCTGAGTGGTCTTAGAACAGAAACTGTTAAACTATATTTACCTAAAGGTGACGTTTCAACCACTACAAACTTAATAAATATTTTAAAACCAGTAAGTAAACAAATCAAGTATCTTAGTAAAATCTTCTAGATTTAGGCCTACTTACATACAAATTAAATTTTAATATTCAATAAACATTTACAGATAGGTGTTAAGACAATTTTCACAACCAACGCTGAATTAAGTGGCATGATTGTGCCAGATGAACCATTATATGTGACAGATGCTACACAAAAAGCATATTGCTCAGTTAATGAGAAAGGATCTGAAGCAGCCGCAGCTAATGGTAATATTTGTGATTGTACCATTAAACGAACAATAATTGTTAAGGTTTATATTTTAACTTCACTGTACTGCACATCAGACAATTTAAATTTCCCTACTTCTTTATGGGCGGATGATAAAAAATTGCCGGAAATGCCTGCCCGGTGCTGAATGGTGGGGGTTCACGATTGCAAATACAGCCTATAACAACGGTTAACGTGCCTTCCGAAGCACGAAGGAGCTCGAGATCATACTTTTTTGGTCACATAAGCCATGAGTCATCATGACATGACCGATGCTTGCGATTGCAGAGCGAATGCGCTAACTGTGCCATCGAGCTTATCGACATATTTAAATAATGAATAATACTCAATAACATGTTTTTAGGGTTCCGTACCAAAATGGTAAAAAGGAACCCTTATGGTGCGACTCAGTCTGCCTGTCTGTTTGTCACAGCTGGATATCTCGAGAACTACTAATGCTATCAACTTGAAATTAGGAATAGTTTTAGATGACGTTTGCCCAACTTTTTTGCAAATAAGAGAGAAAAAATTTTTCGCGTCAGGGACTGAAAGGTTGTCTTAAAAATTCGAAGTGCATATAGAGTATCATTCTTAAATATTTTTTTAGGCCGCATAGTTTTCGACTTTTGATAAAAAATTTGGTATTTCTAAATGCATATGAATCCTTGTAGATTAAGCAAAAATTTCAACGTTCACAGCAGTGGTCGTTACCACTTTGGCGTTACCTCTAACGCCTCTACCAGAGATCATTGTGAGAGCCGATCACCCTTTCATATTTTTTATAATGAATAAAGATAAAATCGTTTTTGATGGAGTTTACTACGGATAAGGTACTGTTTAAACAATCAAGTTCAGTACTCGACTAACAATGGGTTTCATAGGGTAATAACCTTCTTTACTAACAATAGGTACTTTTATTTGCAGCTTTTGTAGTATCAACACGTGCAGCTGTCATGGAACCGTTAGAATATGTCGTCAGAGCTGACCATCCATTCATATTTTGCATTAAAGTTCGCAATCTTCATGTGTTCTTGGGGACATATTATGGATAAGGTGATTTAATTAATAAATATTAACAAATATGTCATTAACTCTAATTAGGTTAATTAATTAATTAACTAACTAAAATAAAAAACAAACAATCGACCATAGAAAATAATTTCTATGGTCGATTGTTTGTTTTTTTTTATATAATCTCGAACTAAACTTGTACATGCAATTCGAGCACTATGTTTTCTCGTGTTAAAAATGTATGTATCCCCATCGAACTGGCACTTTCAATGTAGAACCTTCAACATAGTTTATAGTTTACATAGTCTTCGAAATGTTATCTTTTATATTGTCAGTTCGATACCAACTAAGAATCTAGGTAATGTCCATCGCAGCAATGTCAGTCGAAGCAGGATGAGCACCCTGAGTAGGGTTGCCACTCGTACTTTACAATAAAGTATATACTTTTTTCGGGGTAATTGTACTCTATACTTTATGAGGAGACTTGTTTTTTTCTCTAGGATAAATTGCCAAAAGTAACAAGAGTATGTTTTTATAGGTAAAAATAAAAATTATTTATTTCCATACAATGTACTTCTTTTCTACCTTAAGTTAGCAACCAATGTACTTTATCAGTCCAAAAGTATGGTGGCAACCCTAACCCTAAGGGCCTATTGTAAAATAAAATGCACGATAATCGGACTATGTTCGTAACACCCCGTGACATTATTAACACATGTATAAGGTAAATCAAGTTAAAATCAAGTAAATAAAATGACGAACTAACATAATTGTCCTATGACCGCATTTTTTTTTGAAAGGCCCTCTGTCTTAGAATTAGTAACAAACAGCATAATCTAACTCCCTTTTTTTTCCTTTCAGATTTAACCAAAACTACATGCAAGGTGCTTCAGCACTATGAAATAAATTTCTGCAATAATAATTTTGTTTAATTTCATAAACTATCACAAATTGTATTTTATTGTTCCTATAAATGCTTGCTAAAACAGCTTAAAAATCAGAGGGTAAAATTAATTGCCCGTAATATAACCAGCTACGTGAGTAGTACCACGTCAAAAAAAACACCCGTAGCACATAAATATATGATAGTAAAATACCAAGAAATATGTTTGAGACAATGATCATTCACATTTCCAAAAGAATATCACGAACGTTTTTTTTTAAATGAAAATATACTAGCCCGTAGTACTACCTGTTGTACCTAGTACAACTCACTCTCCCGTTCAGCCAACTACGCTCATGGGTAGGACAACGAACTCGTGCTGCACGCAATACTCGTTGGGTAGATCTAACAAGCTGTAGACCGTCTAAGATTGCGATGACTGCAGTTTCGCCGCGCGTGACCCGCAGGCTGCTCAGCCTCAATCGCCCAGACCTCCGGATACTGTAAGCAGAGGAAACAGCCGCCCACGTGATCCTGGAGTGCGTGGGGCTGGCCACACAACGGGCAGAAATCCTCACAGAGGTGAGGTCGCTCCTAGAAGCCTGTGAACGCCCCAGGAGGCTTCTGCGCTTCTGGAAGGAGCTGGGATGGCTCGATTAGCCATACCGATGCTATGAGGTTTCACGCATAACGGACCAAATTGGTCTAAATGCGGAGAAAAGTGCCCACAACCAATACCAATACCAATACCAATGTACCTAGTACAAGGGGCAAGAACAGCATTTACTGTCTGTTCTTGCAACAGAATACTGATCTAATAATTATAATTCTATTCGTTCGCTAACTTAATCCATCATAGCCCGGAAAATGATACACAAAGATATTGCAGTGTTGTCCGGCCACATTCGGCCGCTCGGGCATTGATGGATTAAGCATAAGTCACATGTCGCAGGCTTATGTAAATCACAGATAGTATTGTATTATATGGAATTGACAAGTTTACGATGTACGTAATTTTTATAGTTTATGGCTTATTTTTAAATTAGCGAACGAATAGAAAAACATTTTCATGTAAAATGTTGGCAAGACGAGACCATATTGATAAATAAATAAATAAATATTTGACAACATCACATACATTGCTTCGATTCCAAAGTAAGTAGCTAAAGCAATTGTGTTATGGAAATCGGAGACAACGGTGGTATCACAAACACCCAGACCTGAGCCAATTTAGAAAAGTTGGTTTTCTAAATTGACCCAACCGGGGATCGAACCCGGAACCTCTGAGATGGCGACACCTTGAAAACCGGTGTACAAAGCCACTCGACCAAGGAGGTCGTCAAATTGATGGCTCGTACTGTCAAAAACTTATCAGACCTCTTGTAGATCCAAGCTTCTAACTATACACGCCCTAATTTAAGCCCTAACTTCACAAACTCTACACCTTAGTAAATTTTTTTTTTCAACCGTGGCAATGGGTACTTATCAGGTACTTTGACCTTATTCAGCATTCTACAATCTCCACATGGCCTCCATTCTCCGTTTTTAGTGTTCCGTAGTCAAGAAGGAACCCTTATAGTTTTTCTTTTTGACCATGTGCAGTGTTCTAGCCCTAGGGCTATCGGATGGATCACAAACTCCTAGCTCCATCATATTCTTCTTAAAGAAGCATTTTACTGTACAGTTATCACCGCCATTCGCTCCAAAATCTGTTTCCGTCCCGTTCAAGTCCCGTCCCGTTCGAGTCCCGTCCCGTCATCGGTGTAAAAAACGCGCTTGAATTTATTTTCGCGTACGTTAATTTTTTGCTACAACTCCTAAGATATTCGCTTAAATGGTATGGTGTGAAAGGTTAAAATAATTTGCATGAAATGCTTAAGGTAACTAACGTATCAAAGTTAATAAGGATTAATACTGTATATTCTTCTAAATAGCTTTCCGAATTACCGCATTGTACGTGATCAGTTTTTTTGAAGATATAATGTATATTGTAAGCTATTCTTAAAAGATAGATATATGCCACCGGAAACTTTTTTGTAGATCTATACAAGAAGAACAATTCCATCATACATTATTTTGTTATAGCTCTAAAGGTTTATGCAGCGTTTTCGATGCAAGCTCCCAGTCGGCTTTATTTTCGCCGACATCTTCAACAATTATCGTCATATTTTTACCAATTTACATAATACCTCAACGTATCCTTCCTTAGGAATCACTCTATCAATTGGTGAAAACCGCATGAAAATCCGTTCAGTAGTTTTTGAGTTTATTGCGAACAGACAGATAGACGCGGTGAGGGTTTGTTTTATATTATGTAGTGATAATACATTATGTCTCATCGCATAGTAATCAGTATCGGCCGTACAATCTTTATCTCATTTCCTATTAGGTACGTGCACTAGCTAAGTACGTGCCTAACCGGCACAGTCACCTATCAAGTCAAAAAACGGAGTGGCTACATTCTCTTTGTCAAGTCGCTGGTAAAATTTAATGGCAATTGACACATAGGTAATGGCGGCGCTGTCGTCTATGTAGTCGATGGCGTAACACATAGTTCCAGGTTTGTCCACCGGATCAGATAAGTTTGTTCAGTCACCTACGGCCTAGGCCGAATTGCCATTTACACAGTCGATTTCCGCCGTGCGACAAAAGTCGAGCGGCTTTAGTCACCCATGTAAATCCCACATTAACGACAATATTTTATGTGGTATTTACACGAGTCGACTTGACAGTCAACTTGGCAGACGATTTTAATCAATAAGCGCTTTTTTAAGACAACCACTAGTAAAATTTAATCGCAACCCTAATTTCAATGAGATTTTACAAGCGATTGTCGATAAAATATGATTTGTTCAGAGTATCTAGACTGTATTAGAGTGGAGAATGGAATGTTAATAACAACTGGCGAAGTTATGGTAAAACACATAAAAAACATACCGTCGACTTGATAACCTCCTCCTTTTTTTGTAGTTGGTTTAAGAGGTCATGATGTCACGATCTGTTTATTGAGAAAATCAATGTTCTGCGGACCGCACTTATTTTAGGCCCGGCTGATGCGTTTTTGTGATTTTTGCTTTCTTTTATATAAATATCGTAAAATAAGGTATCCTCTTTAAAATTAAACAATAAAAATAATTAAAAAAACTTTTATTCAGAAATAACAACGTTTATCTTCCACCGATCCGTCACCGACTCGTTCCGATTTTCTCATTGATCTTTGTCGGTGGCTGTTTTAAGACTATATACAAAAGATACATTGTTTTGAAGGTAATTTAATACACATTCTAGCAATATATAGTTAGATACTAAGTTCATACGAGTTTTTTCGCGAAACGGAAGTTCAGCGCGGAATCACGTGGAATTTTGTGGCAAACGCGTAAAAAGTCGCTTATTTGTGCGGCAGTTTAGTGCCTGACATGTGCAAACACAATTAATAATATCTCGGTACTTACACAGCTTGTTATTCACATGTTAAACAAAAAAAACATTTATTCCTTTTTCATAATCTATTTAGATTTAACAAACATGTTTATTTTGAAAATAAAAGAAAAAGTTACTATTGATAATATGCAGCTGTGAAAAGACACTATATAAGGATAAACGACGTCGTAGAATTCTTAATAGTTGGTATTCAATATCTAAAATGTTGAAATTAAGTTTAATATTCATTATTCTAACAAAATATCACGTTGTGGTGTCTCAAGCAGGTAAGATTGAAAATTAAAATTTACTTGGGTATGTAACGTTTATAATTTGTGGATTTAAAACAAAAGCTGGTAAAAATATTTTCATAGTGTAAATATTATTTTTTTATTATTTCAAGGTAAGTAGCTAAAGCACTTGTGTTATGGAAATCGTAGACAACGGTGGTATCACAGACACCCAGACCTAAGCCAATATACAAAAGTTCGTTTTCTAAATTGACCCAACCCGGGATCGAACCCGGGACCTCAGAGATGACGACACCTTGAAAACCGGTGTACAAAGCCACTCGACCACGGAGGTCGTCGAAATTATCACTATCTATCATTGGGTTCCAGATACCATCCACAGGCAGACCAATGTAGAACACGATCTTATCTATTTCGTGTCGTCGTTGCTTAAAATTTTATTTTCCATAACACAGTGCTTAGTTGCTTACCTTGGGATCAGAGCACCGAATAGGTTGTCTAACAATTTTATTCACTATCATTTTCAGATGAATGCCCAGAAGGTCAAGAGCTCTTAGAATGTCCAGATGCTTCCTGTTTTCCCCTAACTTGTGACGAGGTGGGTTACCCAATTCCCGACTGTGGGACAAGCTCGCCTTGCCCCGGTGACCCCGACTGCGTTTGCAAAGATGGCAATGTCTTTGATGACTGTGGAAACTGCATACCTCCCGCCCAGTGCCGTAAGTATTACAAATTATTCGTGACATTAAAAGAAAACATGAAAACTCAAGCACGTGGCACCTCGAACAGCAATGGACGCGTCTACTTTGCATACATGTGATCATTTCACGAACGTACAGGTCTCAAAATTTATATTTTTACAGGTTGGAACTTCGTCACTTTGTTATAGTTGTCATTTGTCATTCATTTCTCTTCAAAATAGTACTTAATAACTTCTTGTTTCTCAGACGGGACTCAAACCCTCCAATCTCTTAATTAAACGATATTTTCAGTACTTGTTTTGATACACATAAGATAAGAATAATTACCTACATCATAAGATAGCGTAACCCTTTCACAGCATCATGTGGTGGTGACGATAAAGCAGTATACGGCTGTGGCAATAACTGCGGCAGGAAGTGTTCTGATTTGGTCAAGAAACAATCAATCTGTCCTCTCATATACAAAATTAACGGATGCGATTGCAAAGAGAACTTCTTTTACGACAGCAACAAAAAAAGATGTGTCACAGCTGAGGAATGCACATGTAAGTTAAGTTCAAAGATTTTTCATAGGTACCTATCGACAACTAGAAGTATTTAGGAAGGTATCCTTCTTCTAACTCTCGAATTTCCCTTTCCGTAAGTCGCAGGAGTGAATATATTTAAAGATTATTTTTTTATATTATTTTGTTGGGTTTGTCATATACAATGTCTTTGGTCTTTTACTAGCGATAATGTAAAGGCGTGAAATATACCAATTTTTATCGACAAGAACACCCATGTGTAAGGGTCAATTCCCTCTCTTTTTGAATGACCGCCATTTTATATATTATGGTGTTGTTACCTTTCGAACAGTATCAACAGTCAAACATGTATCACTGACCATGAAAGTGTTGTACTCTATTTAGGTACCAACTCAACTTGGAATAAAAACGTCTAAAATAAGAAACAAGCTCAGATTTCACCCTTATGTATTTAATGAATGATGCTAATGCTCCAAATAACTTCTTCATCGAGACTATAAGTAACTTAATTTTATCGATTTTCCGAGATCTAAAAGAATTAAAAACCAGCATTTCACCAGGGCTATTAAAATGTTTACGTAACCGAAACAACCTATACAAAAAATAAAAAAGAACCAAATAATGATGTCCCAAGAGTTACCTACAAGCGATACAGCTGCTCGTATATCCTAAGAAACGTGAAAAGATACTATGATAAACAGCAGATACAAAATGCTAAAAATAACAACAAAAAACTTTGGAATATTATTAAAGAGATTACTTATACAAAAAAAACCTAAAGAAAGCTTTACAGAGATCAAGAATAATTCCGATTCACAAGAGCGGCACCAGAGACTGTGACAATAACTACAGACCTATTTCCATTCTTCCAACGTTATCTAAAATTCTAGAACGAATTATCAATAGTAGGTTGGTAAAGTATCTTGAAGATAAAAATTTGCTAGCACAGGCTCAATTTGGTTTTAGATTTGGAAAATCAACAGCTTATGCCGTGCATGAAGTCACTGACTTCATTGTCAAACATTAGATGAAAAAAAGAAAACTATAGCTGTATTTTTCGATAAAGCAAAAGCTTTTTTGAAACTTTTCAGAGATTATCTCTCTGAAAGTACACAATGCGTCCGAATCGACAGGCACCTCAGTAAAGAGCTTCCTATATCTTTCGGAGTTTCAATCTAGTGACGCAATCGTTAAGAGCTAATATTCTAAAGCTTGATGTAGAGAAGACCAACTGTATGACCTTTTCTTTGACAGACAATTAACCTGACAACCCTAACTATTGCATCATAACTCACATCTGCAAAAATGATAATGACACAACATGTTCTTGTCCAAGATTAAAGAAGTACCGGTGTTATGATCGAAAACAAACGAATCGATGATGCGAAGTTAAAAAGGTCCGACTATTATGCGCTATGCCAGTCTGTGCTATGTTATTGTATAATAGCGTGAGGTGGTGCGGGAAAAAATCAACTCTCTTAAAGATTATTAAAACTCGAAAAAGCGCAGAGAGCAGATCTGAAAATTAGTATGTCTGCCATTCCGACATTCGACCTCTGACCTGTTCATACAGGTAAGGTGGGGTCTTGACAGTACGGTAACTATTTATTTTGCAAAAACAACATTCTGTCATGGAGTACGAACGATAAAAAAGGCGAAAGGATAGTTTGTGTCAGGATTATTCCTTAAAACTAGTTTCTCACACCGTTTTTCTGCTATCAAGGTTCCAGTTTATAAAACAAAGTCAACAAAATTCTTTCAATCTACTCATTGCCTAAAAATCAATGAAAGACCCTAATAAAAAATTGGCTGCAATCATTGAGCTACACCGTAACCGAAGGCTTCCTCTGAATGATAGAGGATTTCCTGCCTGATAAGAAAATAATAAAACTTTAGTGTTTGTTGTAAAAGACAGGTGATTCTTTTGATGGACTAAACACACACACACACACACACACACACACACACACAGACACAAAGGTACATTTTCTAGGCCTTATCGCTAATGTTGAGGTCATAGATTCAGTTTTTTAACCGACTTCAAAAAAAGGAGGAGGTTCTATGTTCGTCTATTTTTAACAATTGAATGCAGAAAATTACATTTTCTGTATCTTCCTTTTCAGTTTGGATTGTTGTATGCTGCCATCATTGTTTCTAATTTATTTCTTCAGTTTTTTATTATAATATGAATAATGCGATGTTTGTAAAGAAATCTAATTCACATACTTAAACGAAATAAATTTAAAAAAAAATACATATTTCTAGCAATCTGCAGTGGTCCTTACGAAGAGTACGTCAAATGCCCCGGCTGTTCGCCCCAGACTTGTGCCACCAGGAACAACATATACCACTGTCCGATGATCCCGGCCAACCAAACCGGGTCCAACTGTACGCCAGCCTGTAGGTGTAAAAAAGGATACTTCAGGAACTCTAAAAATATATGTGTGGCAGCTTGCGAATGCGGTTAGTATTTCAACACTTATGAACTCACAAATGAGTAGATGGCATTTCATTGACGTCTTTTGTTCGACTTACAATATTTTTACTCAACTCAGGATCTGCGATGACAGCGAACTCTGTGAAACGGTATATTCCGAACTCAATTTCTGATCTATTAGAAGTTAAAATAGAGGTAGAATGAAAATATTGCAAGCGAAGACCGTGCGTTTCACATACTTTAATGCATACAATTGTACACACAAAAACCTGGCATTACACTGCGTAAACTTGTTAAAACTTTATAATGCCTAGATCATTTCGAAGATTCTACATCTTGCAGACGACTGTCCAAAAAACCAGGTCTATTCAAAATGCCCTGATGCTTCTTGCGCTGCTCTGACATGCGCAGAAGCTGGTTTCCAGAAGAAAAATTGTGGGACCAGCGACCCTTGTCCTGGCAAACCTGGTTGTGTTTGCGAAAGCGGGTATCTCAAGGATGCCCATGGAAACTGCATAAAATCAAGTGAATGTCGTAAGTAGAAAATGAATCAAGTTAAAAAGTGTAAATTTCAAAAATTATTTGAAATGATTTTATAAAGAAGTTTTAGATGAGCATCAAATTGTTTTCTCTTTCATATTTGTATCGAATATGACTAGTAGAACTAGTTTACTTATATTTTAACCAGCCATTTTAGTTGTCGTTCTAATTATCTAATGACCGTGGACTATCTTTAACGCGCCATTAAACATTCATGATAAAACATTTTTGTATGAGGTGTATACTTTTTACATCATTTTATATCTTTTTTTTACTTTATACATACATTTTTGTTATACCTATCTAGCATCATGTGGAGGCGACAAAAATGCAATTCCCGGCGGTTGTGGCAATTACTGCGGCAGAAAATGCGCCGACATAGGCAAAAACGGCACAACAATCTGCCCACCGTCCTGTATATTGAATGGATGTGCTTGCAAACCTAACTACTGGTATGATACTAACACTAAAAAATGTGTGAAAGCTAACGATTGCAGTGAGTATTTTAATTTTATTATCCTTGTATTCTCACAGTGTTGGTAAACAATCAAATGGGTGGATTTCCCATTTGAAAAATTTACGCGGCACGGATGAAATCGGTAGTGTAAAACGTTGCTTTACAGTTCTAATATTTTTTTCTATGTAGAAGAGGTCGTTGCCTATAAGAGGCAATAAATATTGTTTTATTTGGATTGCAGTTAGTTAGGAAAAAATAATAGTTAAGCCCCGATTTTATCATTTCGGTAGCTGTCCAGAACACTTTTTTCAGTGTAATTTCCCTCGTATAACAAAAACTATTGATTATTTTGATGTGTGGTTACTTTTATTTTAATCTTGAATAGTGAGGGTATTATCACAAAGTAATTTTATAATTATATCTACCCAGTTTAGTAACTGGTATGAGTAAACGCATGTGTCCCAGAAAGTCTATTCATTTCGGTGACCTAAAGTTTATAAGGCATATTTTTGCATAGAACAACTCTAGCTCCCCCCTCATACGCTTAAAACTTGCGTACCAGTGCCGCCTAAGTGCTTGTTGTGGAAGAAAGTGCGCAGCTGGCCTGCAGTTCCCGCCAAAAAAATAAGTATTGCTGTTCGGTGGTCATGGGACAACTTTGTTTTCATTTCCGTTTATGGGTATGACTCGTCTTCCAAAGAGCTAGTATATTTAATTGATTGTTCGTAAGTACGCTATTTCTACTACGTTTATTTGAGTAGTGTTCATAACAATCAATATTAAATAGTTTTCTTTTAATTCCAATATTTGTCCTTGTTTTTAATTTCGGTGTCTTCATTTCGGTTGATTCGGTGGCCTAAACTGTCAACCGAAATGATAAAAAACTAACCGAAATGATAAAAAAAATCATTTCGGTGAGTGATGAGAATTTCGGTGCATAATTGTTTCATGTCAGTGGATTGTTTTATCATTTCGGCTTATTATTATTTCATTTCGGTGAAAATCCAGGCCAGCAGGTGATATTTCAAAATCTTAAGTGTATTTTTTAATGTGTTTCTAAGGCATGTACTTTATGCGATACTAACTTCGACCTTTTATTATTGTAACCACTACAATCAAGTAGTCTTGATTGAAAGGGAATTATATGTTTCTTTTTATGAAAAACTGGCCAGTGACAACCTGCCTAGACCGACATAGTGTAGTGGTTTTGACCATTTAAGTTATGGAATATAGTCCATCTGCGTCTAGGGTTGCATTGCCGTTTTCCATAACTACAAATAAAAACGCAAAATTTCTCAGATATACGATGGTTTTCAGACTTTATAATAATTTTACGTGGTCGTATCTTCTCTTTTTAGTCAGTAAACTTGGCAGGGTGGTCGTGGTCGTCATAATCCTTCAGCGGAAGTGGAAGTGACCTGCATTACTATTCATCGGCATTCTTCGATAGTGGCTGCCTTCTTTATGCATACGTGCAAGCGGTCATCCACGGCTGCTCTGACTTGGTCCATCCACCTCATTGGCAATTTACCACTTGGCTTGACCTAACCCTGCACCGCGACTCGTTCGATAGATGCACCGCCTCGCCGGGATACGTCGTGTCGTTGCTACTTGTGGCTGTGGCTTTTCCGTTCTTTAAATGTTTGAAGATGTGTGTTACGATCATGTCTGCATGCTGGTTGGGATGTGCCTAAACAAGACACGACAGACCGATAGACTATATAAACAGTTAAGTTCTCAAAAGCCTCCTAAACCCTTCATTATCTGTCTATCCTCAATCAGTGCTAAAGTAGTGTCGCTCATCTAGTGTTGCCGTTTGATGGTATCCGCGAGTGGTTCAGACTTTTTGACTGTTCCTTACCATAATTTTGGCTTGGCCCCAAAGTTGATCTGTGTTCTCCATATTCATTTCTGCATACAGAGTTGGAGTCTATGGACAGCCATAGACTCCAATTCTGTTCGAGTATTGCTATAAACTTTGAGTTATTCTCTATTTAGATTCTTTTATTTCTCTATCTTTCTGGCTGCTCTCAGTTTTAGCCGTACTTTGGAGATAAGAATTTGGTGGTCTGACCCGCAATCAGCCGCAAGTAGAGTGAGAGCATTTATGACTGATATCTGCTATCGAGATCCAATTAGAATGAAGTCAATTTGGTTAAGATACTTGTCGTCAGGTATAAAGTCTTCTAGGGTGATTCTGGAACAGGCTGTTTGTCGGCCGCAAATTGCATCAAGCGTTCACCTCTTTTATCGCACTGACCTAGTCTCAATCTTAGTCGGTGGAAGTCAGCCCCAATCTTTAGCATTGAAGTGTGCTGCTAATTGGCCCTGTCTCAGCAAAATTAACTTCTGGGTCATTCTTGTGATGTTTAGAATGACCCAAAAGCACTGGTATTATGTCAGGGTCAAGGAGTGATAGAAACAGACATGTACGTGATGATAAATTATAGAATAGAAGAAAAAAAAACAAATACTTAAGACATAGGGATTATAAACACAAAACAACATCATGCAGGAAATAAAACACAAAAATAAATATTTACACAGACATTTATCTGTTAGAGACCATGCTAATATAGACATCCTAGAAAGATTTCAAAGCAAAGCACTACGGACAATGCTCTTTATCCCCCCAGTGCATTAGCAACAAGTATACATACTTAGACCTTAAAATAAACACAGTTCGGCAAGAAATAGCCCAGTACACTAAAAAGACAGACCAAGACAGGGTTGTTACCCATGCGAACGAACTGGCTAAGACCCTAAGTGGAGAGAAAGGTGTACAACATGCCCCATTGAAACGACATGACATTTCGACTTTATTTAAAAGATCTTATAGCCAAAAAGAGTGTTAGCTGTAAAGAAATCTTACAACTAGATTTGGCTCTCTTAGATGTGTAAAATCCAGATCTAGGATCAGCCAAAGAAATGACTTATTGTGAATACACAGATCGCCATGAAGCAGAATAAACAGGAAAAAAACAGACCTTGCTCATGGCGCTCTCCAGTTCGGCATAAAAACTCTCCAGGTCAGCCTCCGTTGCAGTGCTGGCGCCGCTTTGGGCTTGATGCTCAATACTCGATTGCTGATTGGTTATGTGTGTTTCTTATGAGTTTTGGGAAAAGGACGGCAACTCCATTTCGGGTCATGTTGTCATTGCCAGAAAAGTTGATGGCGTGTGTCTCGGTGGGTAAATGACCATTCCATTCCAATGAGTTTCACTAAGCCCGCAGATGTTCAGTTCACATCTGGTTATTTATTTTTCCAAGATCTTTAGTCCCGGGCTGTAGTGAGCCAAGTACATTTCAAGTAGCTATCCTCTGGACTTGCCGCGGCTTAATTAAGATACAAGTAGTATTTTATTCCATGCGATACCTGATCTCTCACAACGTCATGGCCGGTATCCAATTTTCCACCGTTGCCCCGGACGCAGTACGGCGCCGGTTGCTAAGCGGATTTGCATAGCCATCTTAAGATCTTTGATTTTGATTTCATGATAATTTTCTTAGGATAAGTAATAGTGCAGTGATTTTCTTTTGCCTTCTGCACCAGGTAAATATTTAAGGAGTGATTTAGATTCTAAAGGTCACTGAAGCCTCTTCCAATTGGTTTCACGGCTGGGTGTATGGCTATGGTGTACTGCCATTGCTCGGTTGTCAGAGCCTCGTCTGTTATTCAGCAGTAACATGACGACGACTGGAAGGTTATTGCCGCAAGCTATTCGTACGAACCACCAGTGCGTGCAGGTGAAGTTGACAGTAGGGTAGGGTGAGATAAAGATGTTGTTACCGGACCGGTTACCTTACTCACGTCTTACTCACCCATGAGGTCGTATGCATGCATGATAATGCTATCTATCATATACGGGATTATAAGGGGATTAACAAATACCCAGTGTTAGTATTGCGGTACACTTGTATATGCTGCTTCGGTGGATTTTAATTTCGGTGTATAAGTTCATTCATTTCGGTGACTAGTTATTTCATTTCGGTTAACGACCGTTTCATTTCGGTGACATCACATTTTTAAAGACGTATATCTCATAAGTCTGTAAAGATATTTTGATGGTGTTAAATATGTGCATTTAGAGTATAAAGAAATACAATAAACCACGGTTAGAATTTAAAAAAACTTTATAATAAAAAATTCAACCGAAATGAAAGAAAAAACACCACTTGTTGAAATTGACCCAAATGAAGAATAGAAGTTTTAGAAAATGTTGCATAATACCTACTTATGTGCCGCTTCATACACTACTCTATCTTCTCTTAACCCTTCAACGCCCGGAAAATGAGACACAAAAGACATTCCATTGTTATGCGGCCGCCTGCGTCCGCTCGGGCGTTGATGAATTAAACATTGGAAATTTGGGATTAAAGCTACTAAATAAAAGATCAAAGTTAGAGTAAGAAGAAGTTTATTGCTTGTAATAATTGTTCAAGTTTCGGTGAAATTCAGCACAACAAAGCGCATGAATGGCGCTACAACCCACCCAGCACATCACCGCGCATGCGCCTAAGCAGTTGTGGCAGCGCCCGCTTAGTTTATTCAAATCTTTTTTGTGATACTATTTTTGGTATTGTGTTTATAAAGTTAAAGTACCTATTTCAACCTATATAAATTCGTATTGTATTTTGAATTTACGTTATGAGAGTACCTAGAAAGTAGGGTTCAGAAAAAGTTAGGAAAACAAACTAGTTTTAATTAATTAATTTATGTTTTATTCATAAATTATTATAAGATAAGATTTTCGTAACAAAGTAGTTACCTAATAAACATTCAATGAATTTTGATGATTTCGATCATTCTAATGTTTTAAATTTCTATGGTTTTTGACGTTATTAGAATAAACTATATCGGGATTTACACCAGTCTCAAAAAAAAAAACAGGTACATGGTGTAAATCCCGATATAGTTTATTCGATCATTCTGTTCAATAGTTGACTTGTATTGCAGCTAATTGCCCACCTAGCGAGCACTTCGAGAAATGCCCTATTCTCTGTCCTCCGAGGACATGTGAATCCCTAGATAGAGCCTACATTTGTCCGATCGAAACTGGGAGTGAACCTCCCTGTAAGCCTGGCTGCCAGTGTGATGATGGACATTACAGAAATGCCCAAGGAAAATGTGTTACTGAAGCGGAGTGCCGTGAGTTTTTGAAAATGTGCTTACTCTATAGAAGGTTTAGTATGCTAGCACTATTATTTATTTATTCTGTGGTTAATATAACATTCTTGTGTCTGTAGTAATAACTGATGGTCGAAATACGAAAGTAAATACATACATACTGTTAATAAAAAAGTTGAAAAAATATTTTTTTGTAGTATTTGAGTGCATTCTTACTTAATTTTTCAAATAAAAATACGTCGCGCAAGCGTTCCTTCATACAAACGAATATCGCTAAAACGTTCTTTCACTCTAACTTGTATCGCAAAACGATCATTCCCACAAGCATTCATCGCACTTTTGTATTTCAACCTTCAGTTACATACTCAGCACTCTTACAATATTGCGAGATAGTGGGAAAAACTTCTGATCGTGAATCGAAGATCGATAGACAGTGTCATCACAAACCAACGTCCTTACTATATTTTATTATTATTTAGGTAAATGTCCAGGACAATATGAAATTCTTGACCCATGCCCGGGTTGTTCGCCTCAGACCTGCGCGACCAGGGATGTCACGTACTACTGCCCGTTGAATTCTGAGTGCGTACCAGCCTGCCGGTGTATAAAGGGTTACTACAGAAACTATAAAGGAAAATGTGTGCCGGCTTGTGATTGTGGTTCGTAGAAGCAAATATTTATACAGTGTTAAAGCCCATTATCATTATCAACGTTTTTTGTGTACCCACTGCTGGTTAATGAACTGTCAATAACAACCTCAAAAGGAAATCCGTCGGTGAGCATGATGAAAATAATAATTTACCAACAATTTTTTTTCTCTACTAAATTGAGAGTTCAGTAACCATCGACAGGAATATTTTTTAGCTTTTGGTTTTTAAGTAGATGGTAAAATCTGAGACCAGTTGTTGACATACTCGTATGTAGATAAAATATAAAATAATTAAAAAATTGATTTCGCCTTTGCAGAGAAGTGCCCAAAAGGCGAAATCTACTCCGAATGCCCCACTGCTTCGTGTGGCCCCCTGACCTGTGCAGAAGCCGGTTACGTGAAGGATAAATGTGGTATCACTAACCCGTGCGCAGGAGACCCTGGCTGCATCTGTAAAAACGGATACCTTAGGGATGCCAAAGGAGTTTGCATACGATCAGATCGCTGCCGTAAGAAATTTATTTATTCCCCCTAATTCATTTAATTTATTCATTTTATTCATTTGCCAACAAACATGTTACATTAATGGTAAGTAATATCTTAAAACCTATATTAGGTTTATCTACATACTAGGTTCTCAAAAATAACTTAAAAAGAGCAACCAACAACAAAAATTTAGATAAAACAATCAATTATAAAGAGTAGGTAGGTACATAAGTACTTATCATATAGAATGTTTGAGGATGCATTTCAAGTTAGCGCATGCATAGAATAAACAATGAGTGCGCGTGTGCGTGTGCGCTCGCATAGAAAGGTTGCTCCTATTTCACAACATAAAAACATAGATTCTCTAAGTTAGGAAATATAATTTAAGAATTCTTTTAATATTATTGTTTTTGATTTTATCTTTGATTTCGATTGGTAAGTTGTTTATAAGACAAGTTATCAAATATTGAGATGTTCTTTTAATGGTAAAATTGTTTATTCTATGCATGCGCTAACTTGAAATGCATCCTCAAACATTCTATATGATAAATATTCCAATATCTGACAATGAATATGGATTCATTGTTAGATATTGGAATATAAAGTTCTTTATTAGTAATTTTTCTAGTACATATTTTGTGATTTATTGGTATTTGAATTTCTTCATTAAAGTAATTTTCAATAAGCAAATTATGTTTGACTTTATCGGATATAGGTAAAACTCCACAGTAGGTAAAAAGTCCAGCAGGGTCCTCTGAATATTTAAGATTATGGCTTTGGGTTTGATGTCTTAATTTCACTTTATGAGGTGCAAATAAGGTTGATAAATGATTGCGTTTAAACTCAATTGCTTGGCTGTTACAATAAAAAGTTATTCTATTATCTTTATTGTGACGACTGTTGACTTTAGCGTCACCATCTCTTGGGATCCGTTTTCAGACATGTCAAGTTAGGTATACGAACACTATTAAGTAGTTAACTTATTTAGAACACTATTCTTTTAACATATTTTGACTACAACTAAATATCATATTTCAATCACTGTAGTAATTCATTGACTGGACATTTCAGTATTTTATCAGTACAGCAGTGGTATCTTATCGTAATGCAGCGGAATCAAACTAATACTTTTATAAGATTAGAAAATTGATGTCTGGTGGCCATTTTAAAATCAGCAATGATGTCCTATTTTTAATAACTGTCATTTTATTCAGCGTCCTGTGGAGGTGACAATAAAGCAATTCCTGGCTGCGGCAATTACTGTGGGAAAACTTGCGCTGACATCGGCAGAAACGAAACTGTGATGTGTCCTCAATACTGTTTACCAAATGGTTGCGATTGTAGAAAAAAATACATATACGACGAGAACAGAGAAGCGTGTGTTAAACCTAAAGACTGTAGTAAGTAGATTTATTGACTATTTTTTAAAACAACACTGTTGAATGTTTTACGAGAAAGCTAACCACTAAAAAGGTAACAAACAATATGCCTCTTCTGATGGTGATGGTTACTAAATCCAGCACACCTAACCCCACCTCAAAGAGCTGATGACGCCAAAAAGAGAGATGCATACATCTGATGGATATTGTACGGGTATAATATACGTTACATGTAATATTACAATCATCTCACATCTCTAATCGTTTTCTCATTACGAGGATCGTGATCACTGGTTGCAGCTTTGACGGTCTTGGTCCATCGTTGCTCTCACTGTGTCGCAAGGAATTTGCTTAAATAGGTTACTTCTGTCTCTTGGTCAGACCTTGTGGTTGGCGAAAGACCTAGGTCTCTCTCTTCACACCAACTACGACCAGCTATTCAAGTATCTCTTCTATTCGCATTATAGTATGGCCAAATGTTGAGTGTACATACAGATGGTGGATAGACGTTTTACAGTTATATGTGTAAACCACATTTATTAAAAGTACCTCTTCCTACTGTGTAATGTATATACGAAAAAAATTTAAGAAATTATGTCAGGTGAGTCGGTCGACCTCTCACGCGAGATATTGTTCAGCCCTATACGAGGTTGAAGGTGCCCTTTGATAAGATAATAATATAGTGCTAAATAATTTTATGTTTGGAAATGCCGGCCAAAGGGCAACAAGGCGTACTCGTGGTCCTATACTAAGGTAAGAAAAGATTTCACTATGCTAGGAGGATCAGAGAGCCTACTAAGAAAAAGAATCGTCCGTCTTCTGCCACTGTCAACAATTTTTCGAGCTTTCAAGCGATGTCAGCTAGTTTCGTTTGCATACTGATCTACTCATTTTTATTCGATCACGCCCGCAGAATAACACCAAGCATGTGCTTCCAATTGCACGCTTAATGATATTGAGCCTTCTTATTAGTATCAATCTTAATAAATTGTGTGAACTAAAAATCAATATTGGGTACATATTCAGCTTAAACTGTATTGATATGTAAGTAATTTTGTTCACTTCTGAAAGTAAAAACTCTAAGCTATCAGCTACTAAAAATTCATTATGATGATTTCACTATGAAAATTTATAATAATATTATAATATTCTTCTTTATCCAAATAAAAACAGGTGGTACATAAATTAAATGTTTTGTTGCTTAGAAGTGAAAAGATAATACAGTTGTCAAGTATTATATTAATGAAAAAACCCGAATAACTTATGTAATCTAGTCAATTTACTCAAGGTAAGTTGTTTTTCCTAATGAATTAAGAATTTTGTTTGTATTGTATTAATTAAACGTATTGTATTGTATCAAGTTAACGACGACGACATAAGTAATCAATGAGAGGTACCTACATATAAAATATTATAGTCAGATGATGTTATTATTATTATAAGTGTTAATTCAAAAAGGATAACGCCAATCTACTTTGCATTTCACAATATAAATGTAGTTCTAGATAATATAAAAAAAGGAAAAACTACATTAACAAAGAGAATAACAAGGTAAGGAAATAACAAGCAAAGAATTAAGCATACTTGTTTTTACAGTTGTGTAAATCTTGAATATTATGGTATAAAAGAGTTAAGTGACCGAATGGAAGCATTTCATAAGTAGCACTTACTGGTGACAATGTTAAGGTTAATTTTAATATTCTCCATTTTAGTTAGCTGCCTCGTCACGGCGTCTTATGCAGGTACGTTTAAAATACTAATTAAACACATTCACTTCTAGCGCATACTATACTTGAAAACAAAATATTTAAAGTTTTTATTATGTAGATAATAATAATTAACAGCGCAAGTTAACTTGAAACTGGCATACAAACACAGTAATAAAATAATTTGAATTTAGATGTTGGTGATGAAACTGACAGCGTACGCATCACAAGCGTCGACAGCGATTGTTTAACAAAAGCGAGAAGTAAGTACTTAAATAAAGATATTCAGTAACATACATGCATTCACAATAATCGCAATGGCTAGTTATTGTTAGACAAAACTTAGTTGCTGAAAATCTACCGAAGGATTAGGTAAGTACTTAGGATTCTCTTTAGAATTTTCAGGAGAGAAAGCGGCATAGAAATAATGTAGATATTCTTTAATCGAAATGTTCTGGGCTTGCTTAGACTTCGAAACGACTTCGAGACTTCGGTTGATTTCGAAATATCGTAACCTTAACCATTTGAATACTTGGTGATATGTTGATATTTAGAAAATTATTCAGTAACATACAAATTGCATTCACAACCATCGCAGTGGGTAGTTATTCTAAGTTAAAACTTAGTTGCTGAAAATCTACCGGAGAATTAGGTAAGACTTGTATTCTCTTTAGAATTTTCAGGAGAGAAGGCGACACAGAAATAATGTGGATATTTTTATATCGTGCGAGTCAGACTCGCCCACCGAGTGTTCCTTTGTACTTAAATAAAGACTATGTTTTTTATGATTTCATTACAAAGATTCAGGAATCTGATTAATTCCCTGTACTTGTAGTATAAGACGGTATTACTTGCCAAATTTCATAGTTCTAGGTCAACGGAAAGTATCCTATAAATTTTGATTTCCTTGAGTGTGTCGTCGTCGTCGTGAATTATAAATACTCTAAAACTTAAAACTGTAATTCCAATTCTAATCATTTATTTTACGTGTATTTATAATTCATTACATTAGTCATTTGAATAGTAAACACTTACTCAGTTTATTACACTTATTGACATAATGCTCATAATCATGCAAAACAACACGAATTCTTTGCTCCGTGACTTTGAACAAACCAGTTACGTCATAACCATAGTAGCATGAAATAGAAACACTACAGAAGTTAAGCTTAGTACTACACGCGCTCGAGCAACGCACACACACAGACAGATCTCAACGACCGGCGACACTGCGTCACGCATTTGAACTCGTTTGAGATTACGGTTATACAGTGTCGGTGAGAGGTGCCCATGTGTGCGCTACTCGAGCACGCGTAGTACTAACATGTACTAAGCTTACTACTGTACTCTCTCCATATTGTGATAATAGGCTCTTTTATAACTCAACCATCGTTTTCGTAATTAACAAAAAGGAAATAATTTCTATAACTTGGTTTGTTCTTCTAATACATCAACTTTTTAATAAGCCGTTCTCAATATTCCAGAACCTCGTTGCGGGAAAAATGAAAGATGGGTCAACTGTGCAGAAACTTTATGTATACCTCTAGAGTGCTCTCAAGTTGGCCACCCTGCACCATGTCCGATATTGGGACCAAATGGACGGTGCCCAAGGCCAGCTCGATGCATATGCATTGAAGGATACGTAAAGAATAAGGGAAAATGCATACCACAAGAACAATGCCGTGAGTAATCCTATTTCATCAGTACAATGTTTTAAATTTCCATTATTATTGACGTTATCAGAATAAACTATATCGGGATTTAGTTAGTAGAAAAATAAACAGGAACATGGTATAAATCCCGATATAGTTTATTCTATTTCATCAGATTTTAAAATATTCTTTTGTTTTAGTTTTACAGGTTCCAAATACATAATTATTATACAGCCGTTGTTTATTTCTCCATTACAAAACTCATCTACTGCTTAATATAGATACTAATCATTATATGCAAACAATGTGACGTGAATGTAATCAAATCTTATATTTCACACAAGGCAAAGTACATTGTTACCTATATTAGATCTTCCTATATTTTGGAAGTCAAAAATATCTTTATAGCTAATTTGTAGGTAGTAAATGTAACTTAATTAACAGGATATACAGATAAGAATAATAATTTAATATAACTATCCCGTTTATTTTTAGCGAAATCTCCTTCTAATCCAACCACGCCAGGCATATGCTCAGTTGATGAAACTTTACAGTTACTACAACAAGGAAATGCCGTTTTCACTGGAAAATGTTTATACGTAAGAAATCGATCAATTATCGACACTATATTTTTTTAAGTTTCTTCTAGACTTGAGCTTTTTCATCTATCTATATATATAAAAGGGAAAATCACTCACTCACTGATCACGAAATCTCAGAAACTACAAATGCTAGGAGTCTCAAATTTTGCATGGGGGCTCCTTTTAGGGCTTAGGTGCTCACTAAGACGGGATTTTGCGAAATTCAACCCCTAAAGGGGTGAAACAGGGTGGCAAAGTTTGTATGGGAGAACGCGATTCCTTGGCCCGATTGACTTGAAATTTGGCATAGACCTTCTTTTACAAAATTAATTGAATACATGTTTGGTATTTTTTAAATATTTATCCCCTAACAGGGTTAAAAAGTGGTAGAAAGCTACTTCTGTTGCGATTGATTTCGACGTCGGAATTGAAACTCCTTAGTGCATTTGATTGATTAATTAAGAAAAATAAATATCATATGTCATCTCAACGTAGTATTACATTCTCTTTGGTCATTTCCCCTGAGAGTAGGTAGAATGCATTTCATTGAATAGTACCTATGGCATTATGTTGGCAGTGCTGTCATTTTTCCTTATTGCGTTGTAATAAGGTGCAAAATTATTCCATGTGATTATCAGATTAATTTTAAAAGAATACAATATCCGGTCAAGTCGCCTATGCTATGCCAATTAATAAAGCTCAGAGACAAAGTTTAAGAGCGGCTGGTGTAGATTTCTCCCATGGCCAGCTCTAATGTCGCTTGCTCGAGAGTCAGCTCGCCGAATAGCCTTTTTATTTTGCAACCGGATGAAATGACAAGAAATGTGGTAGGTATATAGAGAAGTGTTGGATGGTCGAGATTGATAATCCTGATAATGCACAACATGTTTTTATTTAGAACTACCTGCACCCGGCATGCGTATTGCAATTTTTTTAGCCAGGAACCTTCTCGGTCGTATGCAGAACAACTGACCAAAGTTTCATCATAATCGGATAAATTGTTTAGGAGTCCCGCCGTATGTACACTTAGATTTTTAAACTATGCATAAAACACCGCATCAAAATCGGTCCATAAGTTTGGAAGCCTCAGACAGACAGACACACACACAGGTCAAATTTATAACACCCCTTGCGTTAGTTGTGTACGTCGTATATACATATACATATAGTGGTGGCCACATAATTAAGGACACAAGTCGATTTTCATACAAACGAGGTAATTTTGAAGTCTTAGTTTTTCGCTAGGGATTGAACTAGCTGTGATCTGATGATGGCCATCCAGGGAGTGAATGGAGAAGATTCAGATCGCAATACACACCCAACTGATATGGTCAGCGTTCTAAGAGATGTAAGTATCAGAATTGTCAGTTGCAAGATTTTCATACATTTTAATGCTATATTATTCGCGGTTTTTTTAAACATATCCTTACATCTTTTAAAATGCTGGTCAGATCACTTGGGTGTGTATCGAAATCTGGATCTCCTCCACTCACTCCCTGGATGGCCATCACCAGATCACCGCTCGGTCAATCCCTGGCGGAGAAGCAATGCTTAAAATTTACTTCATTTGTATGAAAATCGACTGGCGTCCTTAATTATGTGGCCACCACTATTAATAAGATATTCTGTAGTACAGTCTAATAACTTCACACTCACCACATTAGTAACTATATTGTACCCGTGCGAAGCCGGGGCGGGCCGCTAGTGAGTTATATTATTATTAGCAGCAGCTTTTATTATGTAATCATGATTTGTGTTTTTTTTTCAGGAAGCCTACAAAAGCACTCCTGATTCAAGTATGATCATGTCTCCATTTTCCGTATTCATTCCTATGGGAGAATTAGCACTTTATTCTCAAGGTGAAACACTGGCTCAATTTCTTGAAGCGCTGAACCTGCCCAACAAAGATGCTGTAAAAAAATATTTAATAATTTCTAATAAACTAACCTAAAATCTTGGTGTCAAAGTCTTTGTAAAATTTTCAATCATCCTGACAAATTCTAATGAGAACTGATTTCAAAATTTCTTTTACCACGTTATAAAATATAGTTCTAAGACGTTACTTTATCTATTTTACAGATCAAATGTGCTTTCCCTGCTTTAACAAGCAAATTGAGAGCTGAAAAAGAAATAATACTTAATTTGGCAGCAAGAATCTTCTCAACAGATAAGTATCCTCTGACGCCAAATTTTTTGGATGACACTAAGAATATTTTTGATGCTGAAGCAGAGAGTATCAATTTTCTTAATGCCAAAGCTGCTGCTGACAGGATCAATGCTTGGGTAAGTCCAGACATGATGTGATAGTGCTTCAATAAAACAGTATTTCTAAAAGTCAATGAAGTTGCCTTTGAAAAACCAGCCTGTTTTTTTTATCTAATCCATTGTCAATCACAAACCATGTTCAATTCAATATTGGCATAAAGATACTTCCAAATTTGAAAGTGCCTTCTAAAGGATGGTAATGATAATTAGTTTACTCGATGACCGCACAATATTGTTGCAAATCAAGAGTAGGTACAAAACGTTAGAAATGCCGATCGATCGACGTTCTACAACCATAGATTCAAAGCTGGATAAGCGTATCTATCGACGTATAGATACATCAAACATGACTATTTATCAAACTATTTCAAAAGAAAATTAGGCTATTATAAGATTTTCATTTTATTGAAGTTATAAATTACAATAAATATGTCGTTAGGTAAGGGAAAGAGCTCATATTGGAAATTTATGTGACGTCATTAATTATTTTGCTAATTTGTTTTAGGTCGCAAATGAAACTAATGACCGAATAAAGGACATTGCTACACCTGATATGTTCAATGAAGACACGAGGCTTGTTCTCGCAAATGCAATTTATTTCTTGGTAAAGATCATTGTTTATATTTTTTGTTTATTATTTAATCTTATGTTAAACTATAATCCTAAAACTGTTAAACTGTAGTCCAAGACTGGTATTACCAGAAATAGTCAAGTGTCATATTTAATATTTTGTAAGTTTTAATAAAAAAATATATAAAAACACGTCCACAATAGCAAAACTACACTTTATAAGATAACTAAGTACCTACCTTAATTTTATTTTTTTTATTCGTAGGGCAATTGGGTGACCCAATTCAATCCCAATAACACCGAAAACCGGCAGTTTAACATTTCCGGTACCAAATCTGTACAAATTCCAACTATGTACCAAGAAAGTCGTTTTAACTACGCAGAAGTGCCCAATCTAGATTGCAAGGTAAGGAACAAACATACATTATTGAATTAAAAAACTTATTAAGGGCATAGTTTTGTTCTCAATATGTTTCATAAATAAATTCTTGAAACGGCTAGTATTTTATGAACCTAAAAATAAAGATGTTATCGATTACAAATAGATACTTAGGACTGAATCGTTGATGTTTATAAGTTAATAATAATATCACCGTTTAGGGATTTTCAAGCTTAATTTGCTTTTTAATTACTCCATTTCTGAGGTCTGCTTAAAAAAATCAGATAGAGTCAATGTAAGTAATGACGAATTTTTTCACCATTTTCTTGAGTCTTCTAGAGGATTGCGGTATCTTCATCGATGTCATTCGTCCACAAACTTAAATGAGGAGTAGAATAAAATACCTAATAAGTATTGAACTATAAAAAAATATGATAATCGAATTAAGATCTTTACACATCTTTTCAGATACTTGAGATGTTCTACAAGGGAGGAAATTTCTCCTTCGTAGTGTTTTTACCAAACTCAGCCGATGGACTTTCGACCTTAATAGAACAGGTTCAAGATCCAATTGTGTTCTACACCGCATATAATAGCACTACCAATCAAAAGGTCCGAGTGTACTTGCCAAAAATAAAAATTGAGTCTGAATATAACTTAGTTGATTTAATGCGAAAGGTGAGTTTTTTGCAGATTGTTACTTCAATGTAAAAAATGCAATTTGCACATGCCAAAACCATGATTTGCCAAGAGACTAGTTTACTAGATGGGGTAACTAAGCTGGTTTTTTTCTTTTTACCTATACAAGGTGTTACAAAAATACCCCTTATGCCGAATATGGAATATAGGGACCATCAAACTGATCAACTTTTATTATGGGACCAAAACTGAAATCGCGAAAAATCAGCTGTTTCATACAAAAATCGAAATCGTAAATATCAAAATGTATGAAACAGCTGATTTTTTTTCGTGATTTCAGAGTTGGCCCTATAGTAAAAGTTGTTCAGTTTGATGGTCCCTATATACCATATTCGGCATTAGGGGTATTTTTGTAACATGTTGTATAATATTTTGAAAATAGTTTAAAGGTAAGCTTAGCTATCTTCGCACTTTTTTTATTTATTTAAGGACAACCAACACCGCCCGTTGTTTTCTTCAAGACTTTGTTTTAATAAGTTTAATGATTTTGTTACAGACAGGCATCATTGACATTTTTGACGCTGAAAAATCCAATTTAACCGATATCTTACAAGTATTCGAACCTTTGTTTATATCAGCCGCTAAACAGAAGGCTTTCTGTGAAGTTGATGAAACAGGCACTGAAGCGGCTGCTGCTAACGGTATGTGATTAATAAATAAATAAATAAATATTTGACAACATCACATACATTGCTCCGATTCCAAAGTAAGTAGCTAAAGCACTTGTGTTATGAAAATCAGAGACAACGGTGGTATCAGAAACACCCAGACCTGAGCCAATATAGAAAAGTTCGTTTTCTAAATTGACCCAACCGGGGATCGAACCTAGGACCTCAGAGATGGCGACACCTTGAAAACCAGTGTACAAAGCCACTCGACCACGGAGGTCGTCATCAAATATTTATTTCTTAAACTTGAAATTTTTAAAACCAAGTTCGAAAAAGAGAAAACGACGAGTCTCAATATAACCAATGTCACAATGACACGTCACAGGATGTGAATACATAATTATCCCAACTACTCAAAAAATTGCTACTAATCATAAAGAAGCTACTGACTGGGCTGATTGCAGTTAAACAAGAGATTTTATTACAAAAATAGAAAAGTTCGAAAAGGAAGCAATCCTAACCATTAGTTTCCTGTCTTAACTAGAATATTTTTTTTTCTATAACTTAAAAACTTTAAACTCTACTGAATGTTAAAAGTAATCTGGATTGCCAATTTCAGTATTTGTTGGCGCTACAACCACTTCAGTTGGTTTTCCTACTCCCGTATACGTCTTTGATGCCAACCGTCCTTTCGTTTTCTATATCTTACATAATAAGAATATTCTATTCTGTGGGACTTTCGTGAAAAACCAAGATTAATAAAAATATTCTGAAAGGTAAGTGTAAGCTGAAAATAAACACTAATACAAAGTGATAAGAAAATGTAATCAAAGAGTGGTGGTTTGTTAAATATCAACAGTCAAATAATAAAAACATTTCAAAATAACGTAGCTTTGCATTGTTCTGGGATAGAAAATAAAATGTCTGCACTAGATACTTACGCTAGTTTTCCTTTTCAGGCCTGGATGAAGTACGCCATTATTTTTGAAATACAGTTTTCGTCATTAACGTATATAGTTTTTTTAACTCTTCGTTTTTCCTAACAATGAAACGTAACCGTATTTGCATAAACACGAATAATGTATATGTTACCGCTAAAGTACGGAATACGTTAATGTGCGAATTAACAAGGTAATCTGCAAATTACCGGGTACGACCCGTTAAAGTGCGAATTTTATCTTAAAGTAGCAAATTTCCGCACTTTATCTTGTTAATCTGCATTTTAACGGATGCTTCACTGTTAAAGTGCAGAAAACAGTGAGTGAAATAGCCAAGGCAAAATAACTTCAGGAAATTCAAGTGAAACCTCTATTGAAAATAAATTTAACAAAAACGTCGTTTCATTTTTCGTCGCAGTTCTAGTCCTAGTGAACTCTTTAAGACTTTTTTTAGTAGCGGTGGGTGAATTAAGTTAGGCTCCTTAATAATTTTAAAGTGTTACTTGGGAATATAATCCTTATCTACAAATTAATTAGAGAAATTGTCATCAACATTAGATCAACTTACCCAAAATTCACGTACTTCATAGCCTTTTCAAAAAACACATCTTCAGAACATTTCGTTGTTGGTTAATAAGTCTTAGTGGCTATCGACACCTTGTTGTATTGGCAATCTCAATTACAACCTTCCTTTTGTAGTTTTACCGCCGCACCGAAAACACGTAGGGACGTGTTTTCGGGTTTAGTTCAAAACCGGTGGATCGAAACCAACCTTATCAGAAGTGGCTTAACGGAAAGCAAATTACAGTCCATTATAACATGATACAAGACAGAGCTCACTGGGGACTTGTTCCCAATTAACAGGTATTAGGCTCTCCGCTGGGTCGGAATATCGACAGGACCGAATCAAATGAAATTTCGAGTTAGTTCATACTTACTTATCCGGCCAAAGCCTGGGATAATCTTCAAAACGAAACTGCTACGGTCTGTTCCGTTAAACGGGTCCTATAACGAACCATTCAATAGTTGAGTGAGCCGGATTTTAAAAACATCTAACTAGTATATCTCCAGTTGAATGTCATAGATAGTTATACCGGCCTGGCCGGGAATCGAACCCGGAATCTCTTTCGTGGTAGACCGACATGTTGACTAATGCACCACTCAGGTCGCCGATTAGACATTTACACGGGTCGATTTTAGTTGACTGGCGCATTTTATCACCATTTTTCATGGTGACGCCATCTCCGAGGCCCCGGGTTCGATCCCCGGCTGGATCAATTCAGAAAAATAACTTTTCTATATTGGCCCAGGTCTGGGTGTTTGTAGTTCCACCGTTGTCTCTGATTTCCATAGCACAAGTGCTTTAGAATCGGAGCAATGTTTGCGATCCTTTTTTATTTTTAATTGTCCTACCTAAATAGTTAACATAAGAATTATTAGTTCAGCTATTCCCATTGTCCCCCAATTTTGACTCCAGCTGGGGGATAATGGAAAAAAAGATTTTTACATACTTTTTAAATTGTTATCATATCGATATCCCCCAGTGGGAGATAAAAGTGCGGGACAACGAGAATAGGCCACTTTTCGGCCTGAAACTGTTTTTTTTTTACATTTTCGGACTTATGAAACACAATCTAAATTATATTCAATCTGTTATCAAGACTTTGGTCATAATTCATTCATCAACGCCCGAGCGGACGCGTGCGGCCGGATAACAATGGAATATCTATTGTGTCTAATTTTCCGGGCGTTGAAGGGTTGATAATCTATAGACTATCTGATAACTACAAAGTAAATAGAATACCTATTCATCTCGTAGTCACCGATCGTTTATAATTACACAATCGAAATTTTTCACTTGTTATATTAAGACCGAAATGGTCTAAATAAAAATATTTTGTTTTTTAAGAAAAAAGAAAAAAAATTAATACCTACATGAAAAGACTAAAAACATATTAGTTCCCGATTCATGATTTTGGACATTCTGCGAATTGGACGTTTTGCGTAACAGACATTTTGCGAATTGGACATTCTGCGACCGCTGGATAATTTGTGAAAGTAAATCAAGCTATTCTTCTGTAGCTTTACAAGTGTGAATGTAGAAGATCTATCGTCGTGGTCACCGATCCATCAGCAACCCATCCCACAGGGCTTCGTATTGATGATTTAATTAATCCGGCCCTAGCCCTTTAAATTACTCACAGGGATTCTAAGTACGTTTACACACGAATCAAAGGAATACAATACGAAATTATTATACACCAGAGAAAGTTACTTTTTTTTTTAATTTAAAGATTTAATTCATCACTTTCATGGTTTACGAAATATGAAAAAGGAATTGAAATTTTTGGAAGATGCCAATATATTGACTGTGTAGCTTTGTATTAAGTTATGCACTACCTGGGCCATATTTAACAACGTGACAATTTGTCAACTGTCATGACAATTTGGTTTACATTGCGGTGTAGCTATGAGTAGTTTGTTCAATTTTCAAATTGGTTGACGCAATGGATATAAAATTGCCATGACAGGTTACAAATTGTCACGTTTATTGAATAGGCCCCTGGTTTGTGACTAAAAATAAACATTAATTTATTGATTCATAATTTTTTTTATAAAACTTATTTCACATTAATTTACTTTACTCCCTAATCTCTGCTTATTTTGTCTAAAAGTCATAACTCAACACATTTATTTTCTATTAAAAGAAGCTTACAATCTATCTCGCCAATTTTCACTTAGGTATTTAGTTAAACTCACTAAGTTCAAGCAGCTGCAAAACTATTTTACCCATGAATATTTACTACTTTAATACTTACTATAGTTTATTTTCTTTGATCCAAGTAACAAGTTTAATTTAAGTTAAAATACCCTCGACTTCTGAATTTAAGGCAACTATATCCGTAATCCTTCAAGTGGCGCCCTCATCTTAATTAAATTTATTGCTCGTTAAGCACATAATGTATCGAAAATTCACATGCATAGATTGAAGCTAAGCTAAGGTTAAAGTGCTATTATTTATTCTGTGCTACTATTACTACATCGAACTAAATATATTTTGCTGATGTTACTTTTTGTAAATAAGTTATAGAAACTTAGCTTCAATCTGTACATGTGAATTTTCAATTCGTTATGTACTTAGCGAGCAATAAATTTAATTAAAATGAGGGCGCCTCCGTCTACTCTAAGATGAGTCGGACGCGTTCATGTGCAAGTGCCCTTATTAGGCCCCGTAACGTAACACAATCTTGCCCGTTACACAAGAATTTTTAATTAAGAAACAACATCTTACAACAAAATCTGTTTACAAAGTCGTCCCAAGTATTTTATGTTGTTCGCGGTTTGCTCTCACATCTACACACGAGTAGGAAATTCGAATAGTTTCGTTGTTCAAACAAGTTTGCTATTTTGTAATTAAAGGCAGACTTCTAAAAGGTTTTGAATAGGTTTGTTATACTTTTTGTTTGTATTTAACGTTGTTGTAATTACAAATAAGAAATATTAGAAAATTTGTTTTATAAATTAACTCAAATGAGACAATAATTCATGATCGAACCAGGGACTTCAGAGTTTACAAGCCAGTCGACCACATATGTAGGTCGTCAGAAATAGTCAAAGTGCTGTAGTACCTACACAAAATTAATAACAGTTTATTATAGTCATTGTCCATGTTCAATTGTATACACATTACCACACCTTATATACACATTTGTATACCTATCACTTGGTTATTACACAAATTTACGGCGACTTCAACATCAGACCGACGATCGTACGCTGAACTTTACCTTCTTTTTCTGATATTTTTTATGCTTCAACAAGTAGAAGTCAGGAGCGGCAAATTAGTTCCGGATAACAGAAAGTTCCTTATTCAGCTGGACTTCGATTTTAAAGAGCTGTAGTAAATTGATGCTTCTGGGGTTACCCGATGTTCACGGTTAGTGGTCGATAGTTCATTGTGGAAGTCGCTAGCTTGCAAACTTGCCTGATAGACTAATTTAGCGAGAGACCAATCTTTACCTTGGCATGGCCGTACACAGGTATAGATGGAACTTTCAGTTAACTTGGCCCGTTGGGAAATACTGAATTCATAAATCCTTGCTTACTATTCTGGGAGTTTGAAGCTTGCCTCATGTTATAACCCTTCTGGAAATCGAACATAGCAATACAAATCAATTTATTGTCACTGTTTCTCCTACATACTGTCACAGTGTATACAGGGTGTTACAAAACAACCCGCAATGCCGAATATGGTAGATAGAGACCATCACACTGAACAACTTTTACTATGGGACCAACTCTGAAATTACGGAATAATATTACCTGTTTCATACAAAAATTAATAGCGAAAATATGTTTTTCCGCGATTTCGGAGTTGGTCCCATAGTAAAAGTTGTTCAGTTTGATGGTCCCTATTCGGCATTGCGGGTTGTTTTGTATATTATTAAATTTAGATTTTTAGCATTCACAGTGCTATTTTTATATAAAGTTAAATAATTTTAGAAAAAATACTAGAAAAAATCGACTCACCCGTAGCACCTCAGATGGGACTCGAACCCGCACCGTATATTAGTTTGTGTGCTACTGTGCTGCTGGTTTACGAGATAAAACGCTGTCAGGAGAAGTGTCAATATTAGTTAGGTGATTTTGGTGACGTGTCAGACGCGTTGGCTATGTCATTCATCACTAAAGACTAATTTCAAAAAGTTAAAATGTCCGTCGCGCTTTGTACTTTTAGTACCGGACTAATAAAAACCACCGCCGTCATACTTAAAGCCTGATTGACATGATAATAGTCAGCTCGGACATAGTGCACTCGGATTACTACTCGGACGCTACTCGTATTGCGTAAACATGTAATCCGAGCGCACTCGGAAGTGCTACGTATGAAGCTGCCTCGTACGAGTGGACACGGTCGTGACTCGGTCCGAGCTGACTCTCTTTTCTATGAACTTGACAGCAATTTAAGCAGCACTGACATTGACGATGCGCATATGTTATGTTTGTTAAGCAATATCGAAAAGTACGATTTTTGCGTTACAATAATATAATATTAGGTAATTCTATATGAAATTGACGTTTTGTATGAAGAATTTTAAACAAATTGCATTTTCCACACTAGCATTTTCATAATTTATTTAACAACCGTGAACGCTTTTGTAACAAAACTTTAATGTACAAACGTTTGAACATTAAGCTAACTTAGACAACATAATTTAAGCGAAAAAAATAAGTTTCGGCTAAGTTACAACGGCAAAAGTGGTAATTTTCGCTAACAAAAAAAGAAGTCACTTTCAAGGTATTTTTTTAATACTAAGAAAACAAAATAAATAGAATTTAATAATGCTGATAGTTGACGGCTATGGTAATAATTTAATGTAATATCAAGCAACTGATAAATATTTAAAATCACAGAAGTTATGAGGTTTTCTGTGTGTGAGAAAATAACACCAATTTCATAGGCAAGGACCGAATAATATTATGTATCAAAGTAGATTTTTATTATGAAGATTGATTGCGCTTTTTGCGAACGTTTTATTATTTCAACATTACTCATATTGTATTTTATTGTTTAATAATCCTAGTTCAGGCACATTGTATCTTTTTCCCAATATGTATCTTTGTTTAAAATATTAATAGTTGTAATAATGTAATGTAAGATTATTTCAATAAAGATTTATTATTATTATTATGAGTGAGCTCTTTATTTCTATTTACAAAAGAACTTTAACAATTTTAATATTCTACTCACAGTTAACAGAGGGCCTATTACAAAAAAAATCCTAATAGTCGGACGATGTTCGTTGATAAATTTACTTGGTTTTGAACCTTAAACATGGGTTTATAATGTCACGGAGTGGGACGAACATCGTACGCTTATCGTGATGCTTTTTTGTAATAAGCTCTCAGAAAACCTTTTGTACATATTTTACATATGTGGTATTATGCGTCTAAAGGGTAATTTATCCCTTTTGCTCAAACTGTAAAACAACTTGTTATGTATGTACATACTTTTGTGCTTTAATATTGTCAAATTCTGTACCACATTGTTTGTTAATATAAAAGTTTCTCTTATTTTGTGACTCAAATAATTTTCAAATATAATAAAAATATTTGTAATCTAGATCATTATTGAAAATTGTGTACAAATTGTTTGCATTGGCAACCTTTGATATCGCACGTCTATCAATGGAGTAGTCATCACAATCCTACAGGGTACGTACGGGTTTATGATGAACCAAAAAAAAAGACAAATATAATATTTTCTTGACTACCAAACGGACAATATGAGGTTCCATAGGTACAGTAGTCCGTTATCACACTTAACACGTATAATAATTGTACAAGGTACCGTACAAAAATATAAACAAAGTGAGTCTGTAAAAAACCCTGAAATGAAATTAAAATATTTTACATTCAAATAGACTTTGATATCAGTTTTTAACCGACTTCACAAATTGAATAAAGGAGGAGGCTATCTATTCGTCGCGTATATATTATATAGGTATGTATATTTATGTATGTACACCGATTACTTCAAGACGGCTAAACCAATTGAAATTATTCAAACGTTATTACATCAGGTTTGTTTCCAAATTGGTCTTATTTTTTGAAGTTTCGAAATCGGTTCAGTAGTTGCCAGGAAATCCTGAAAATACCGTCGTTTTCGTTACCGTTGTAATGATTTTATATGGATGATAGACCATAGCTTATTTTTTTGTTTGAAAAAATATATTTAAAGGTACCATTTTAATTTCATTGTCATTCAACCTTGGACTTTGAAGATGCACACGGGGACTCCTCAAAATCAAACGGGAACTGTATTGTGATTAAATATTGGTAGGTTTATGACCATGCTCGGACAAGTTCTATGATAAAATTCTTAGTAATTTAAGTCGTTGATTTTTTTTCTAATTATAATTTGTGAGAAGTGTCCTAACTACTAAAAAACGTACCTACAGGCTTCTTGACTCGATGCCTTAAAGTGGGTAGCTTTAAACCCTGTATTTGTTAATATCGTTTGTTGTCTGTTATTGTTTGTTAATGTCATTCTCACCTTAAACATTTCTTAAGTGGTGTAAGGCGATTCGTTACGTTTCCTCGATTATGGTTGAGCGAAACGATGGCTAGTTCATGCGTCATGCTCGTGAACGGGTGCTGCTAGTGGGAATGGGTCTACTTCTGACTACCTATCCTAACACATAACATGAATTGCATTTTCTGTACCAGCCTAGACTGAATAAATTACTGAATTTAGCTTGAACCCTGTAAAATAATGTTATTTATTAATTAATTAATCTATGTTAATAAATTGTAACATTATATAAATATTGTATAATATCTGGAAACGACATACCTATATATTTGTAAATATCGTTCCATCTGATAAAGCTGATAAGTTTTTTGCGCCCATTTTCATGACATCTAAAAGACGTCATGTGGGTGGTAGGGTAAAAGAATTTACGTTTTAAACATGCCTGTGGGCTTATTTAAATATAGATTTTTCAATTTTGATTTCAAGAAGCTAAAACAAGTTAGGTGCCTAACTATAGTCAAGGACGTTCTAAACTAGACTTGTACTGCAAAAGCACAACAGAACTTCTTAACAAAAATCAGCGCGAAAAATGGAAATTGATATTGAGCTATGTACTTTAAAGTAATTGTGCAGATTTTCATATTATTTCTTTCTAGGAAAAAGGGTTAATTACGTTCTATGTACAGATTATGTGTATACAGATTAAGGAAATGAGGAGAAGAAATTACTTATGTATCGAACCTTTAAATTACTTATGTATCGAACCTCATTATATTTCTAACCCGCTGCAGGAATGCAACCAAACGATTAAAGTTCGACTTTCAGCGACGACGTACCGAAAGTTAAAATTAATAATTCATCGTCTGGACGAGTTGCGGAATTCGCCAATAGTTTCGCGAACCTTGAGGTTATTTAACCGGTTCATTAAAATCGTTACAGCTATATTTGGGATTAGCTTCGTTAAGCAATTTCCGAGGACGAAGCAACGATTTTTATAAAAGCATGATTTCAGCCGAATGTGGCTTTATATTCTATATTATTTTTATTTTATTTTTTTTATTATTATTATTATTATTATTAAACAAGCATTGTTCTTTAAACAAGTAACTATTCGATACTTACCTTTTCTTTGTCTAAAATAAAATTGTAATTTAGTAAACTAAAGTTACGGTCTGCAGCTCGGTTCGAAAACGCACTTGATGACAAAATATCGAACCATGTTGAATCATGTTTCCGGTTCAATACGTGATTAACGATATATAATTTTAATTTCAGATCCGAAGGATCTTTCAGCGACCTATGGCATTACATCAATAAGTAATAATTTTTATAATGATTTTTATGTGTAAGATACCATTTAGGCAAAGGTATAAAGAGTACACTTAAGACAAGGCAGTGCACGAAATCTGCCTTTCTTCACTATCTCTTTAGAATATTGCATTGTTTCAATTGTCGCATCGCCAGAAATTTGACGAAATTTAGTACATTTTTATTGATTTCTGGACAATAACCTAGTACATTTTTAATAAATGCATTTTTTATTAAAAATGTACACGGTTATTGTGTTAGATCAATGAAAAAGCTTTCCTTTATGCATCACAAAACATATCGCCGTCGTTAAAAATTACGAAATCTGACGATCGGAAGTTTATTTTTATAAGTTTTTATGGTGTTATTCAGGATTTTTTTTACAGAGCTACCAAGCCATTTTTCAATATTCTGTTCGGTTATTGTGTTTCTTTGATTCTTTTTCAGTCTACAGTAATAAGTGGTCAGCTTTTTGAGAAGTGAAATACTCCATCAGTTCTTCACATTGGAAGCTCAATCAACTTTTCATCTGATCGTGAACTGGCCTCGCCTTATCAGTAGTATAAGTATTATGGGTGGGACAGAACTTAGGTACATACGTAAATCTGTAAATACAACATATTTTTTTTATTACCCAAGGTTTACATGTATAGTATTAACTGGCCAGTTTCACCATTGAGGATTTATACCGCTTTGCTCGGTGTAGCATTTCCAAGGGGGGTTTCCAGCTGCTAAGCACTCCGCTACTCCTTGTTCACCGAACGTTGTACTCGCACCAAAGTTGGTCGATCCGATTACTGTAACAAAGTTCTAAAATTTACAACACATTTCTGTATGATAGTAAGTAGTAAAAGTTACGACACACTTGGTACAAGTGCACTGATTTGTAAATGAAGTATTTTACTTTAATATAGTTTGATTTTTTTTTATTTAAATGACATAAATTTGTGCAATTTTCATTAATTTCGTTCCAACCAAATTATTTTCAGAATTCTTGAAGTTCATTTGGAGTTTAAAATAAGCAATTTTCTTTTAAACATTCACAAACATTGATAATAGGGGTTAAAGTATGAAATTGACAATTTTTTCTCGCACAGAGACTCTCATATCTTCTATGATGTTGAAGATGCTTCGGTTGTTTATTTCTAAGTATGATCATGACGGCCAACTACCTGTTAGCAATAAAAATATTTCTTATTTTCTTTACTTAACTTTAACAAAGTACCTTATTATTAGGAACTCCTTTTTTTGTTAGCAGAAATTACCTCTTATTTCGTTGTAACTTAGCCGATACTTATTTTTTCCGCGTAGCCTAAGTGCCATACGGTATCTTAGTGCTTAAACATTAGTGCATAAAAGTTTTAAAACATTAGCGTTCATGGTTGTTAAATAAATTAAGAAAATGTTGGTACAGAAAATTCAAATTCTTTAAAATTATTCTTACAAAACGGCAATTTCATACTTAACCCTTAAGATTTTTTTAAGTAAAATATTTGCTTTATAAAACTACAAGCAAAATTTAAGTAGGATATGAAAACCAGTAACTTACAATAGTCAACGCTCCGTTTTCCTCGAATAATCTGAAAGCACCAAATTAATTTATGAAAATGGTTCTTTATATTTAACATTAACAGCGTAATTACTTTCATAATTAAACAGAAGCGCAATCTTAACGGCTTTTGTTTACTTTCCACGTATTGGTTAATTAAACTTAATAAATTGTCATTATTCAATTACGCTTAATTGAACAATATCTCGATAGTAAATATTCTTTGAAAGTAATGGTGATACGAAAAACAATGGTTACTAAAGTAAAACTCATTCTATTGTTATTTTATTAAACTGCATAAACAGCAATAAAAAACAATCCGATAAATTGGCATAGAAAATGTCGCCAACATTATTAAACCTTTGAATGCAATATTAATAAACCAAATTACCAGTGAAAGAGAAAGCTGACAGAGTAAACCGCACTTACCGCACACATTGCTAATTCCGCCATTATCCCAATGGCAATACACAAAACCAATGCAATTCTCATTTTACTTTCCTGCCTATTTTTATATTTAGGTTCAATAGACTAAAAAAATTGACACCACCCGACCTCTAATGATTCGATTTCAGTTGAATTCCGTTCACTTCATTTTTCCATATAATCTTGAGCTTTTCTAAAATTCAGGGTTTCTTTCTAGAGAATCTGAAATTTTCAAATTGGAATTCTCAAATAAGTTGCTCGGTAGGCAAGAGACTCTTCAAAATTTTGGTAATGACTGTGTTTCATTAAGTTGTTTACGACACTGAATGTGTTAATTTTATTTCAATTACTGTTAGTTCCTAACTTATTCCACCATGAAAATACTTAATTAACAATTCAATGACATTTATTATCAGCACCTGTGTTTCTGTACTGTGTCTTTAGGGCTTCCCGCCCACGAGCGATTTTTGTCGCCGAGAATAGAACATTCAATACGTAAAAGCCCACATGCTACAAAAAGTAGCTCAGCGACTAATCGCCGCAAAATGACACTGACAAGAGTGACAAAGGGTTTACTTAGCAAGCGACAAAAAAACGCCCCGATTATGGCCGCGATTAACGCCGCGATAATCACAGCTACAAAAAGTCGCTCGTGAGCGGAAAGCCTTATTGCGTCACATAAACAAATATTACGAAAAAGTCCATTAACACTTATCTGTAACGTTATTTCAGTAAGTAATGGGTTTTATACTCGTAGTTTTCTCAATGATATTGTATAGCATTTAGTATAGCATTTTATAATTTATTTAAACAAAATTATACTATTTCAGATTTAGGGTTTTATTTCAATTTCAATTTTCTAACAAACGAAAATTAAGTTACCTTCATATAAAAAAATATACTTACTACAAAAAAAACATTTCGTCACCAGAATTGTCTCAGGCGGGTTCGAACTCGCGACCTTTGGATGTCCGATCCAATGCTCTTCCAACTCAACTACCGAGTCACTAGTGGCATCGTCGAAATTTTTTCTAGTATATCCCACTCTTACGCTGCAAGCCAGCGTTATTTCATCAATGTGAGGAATTACCTCGACATTCAATTGAAATAGGTATATTTCCAGATATTTTGACAATAATTGATTAAGATGAAACAGCTAATTACTTAATTTTTAAATTTGATATTTTTTCATTCGCAATCCTATTTCTATGTAATACATAATTACAAAATAAATTGACTCATTACTAGAATTATCTCAGGCACGGTAATAATAAACCGTGTCTCAAGCGGGAATCGAATGAACTATCAAACGATTTAAGTCTGACATATAATATGTCACTCATAAAACAAAACTAAAACTCGTTCATTGCTGGTTCAGTACTAGTAAGTTATAATTGAGATAATTTGTAAGGCCAAAGGCATGTCATAAACCGTTAAACGCCCGTATAAACTTATCCAATCTCAGAGGCAGCCGACATATTACGGTTAAATTTATAGACTGGTAACAACTTGATGAGCTTAGTTTTTATTATCACTAGATACTCCACTTACCTTTTTGCGTTATAAAAAACTGTCATAAAACTAAAGAATAGATATTAAACTCGAAAAAAATTGTATTTTTCTTGTTGCTTCAGACGTGCATACTTTACTACCTTCTAATAACAAAAGAAATTAAAAAAACACTCGACAACATCAATTGTTGAACTCTAAAGTTCATGACACAAAACCGGTTCACCATTCAGGTTTTGAACCCTACCCAATTCAGGCAATCAAACGGTTAAATGTTTCTTGTTTGCTCGATCGATGTTGTTATCGTAAGTTGGATAACTTGCATCGTATAAACTTAGCGCTCTTAAACCAAAGGAGGACATCAATGTTGTAGTACTTGTAGTCTTGGTACCTGGCCGTGACCATAAATATGTTATCACGTCGCGAGGGGTCGCAAGTTTGATGGAACTGAACATGAGTCGATTACCGAAAACAAACATGGCGACGCATCAACTATGTACAGTGAAAAAAGCGCTTAATTACTTTGAAATAAAATTGGAGTGTTGATCAAATTAAATGCAAGTTTGTAAAGTCGGTCTTAATTAAATAACATGATGAAAAATACTATTATCCAAAAAGTGGTATAAGGGTAAGAGGATGACAATGTCAGGTAATAAATAGTAAATACAGATGTCTACAATTTATTGTAAATAACTATCAGTACTATTGGATTTTAATGACAAATAGACTCTAACACTCTGTACTAAGTTCCATAGTTTCCATATAAAACTATTCCAAATTTAGAGTTGATAGCTTTAGTAATTCTCGAGATATCCAGCTGTGATAGTCAGACAGACAGACAGACTGAGTTACACCATAAGGGTTCCTTTTTACCATTTTGGTACGGAACCCTAAAAAACCATTTACTTTCAGACACTACTCTTTTCATAATTTAGGCTCTCGCTAGAGCCTAATTGCCGGTATAATGGACCCAAAAAAATATATTTGTGTAAAACATGAAAGAAAAGTCGCGTGTCACTGGTCTATAAAATTTTGTAATTAATAACCACAACGCCAGTCGTTTATGGTAATACAGGCGATTTTTCTTTACACTAATGCGCGTCTTTGAGTTCAACGTGCTTGAAACCCCACTTTGCAATTTCAGTGGCTCGAGATCTTATCTCTATCAATTATGGACCATAAAACGTAATGACTTCATCGTAAATCTTCAGCTTACACGACACAATTTTACTTGGTGTTGAATAAATGAGGTCAAATTGGCCGTGGTTTTAATGACGGTTGTCCCGAAAATTTTCGGTCTGGTGCGTGAGCTCTTCACGGAAAATTCGGCAAATTAACGTGTTTTTTCACATAATTCCCGCCACGTGACACTTTTCCTTAAGAGCGTCATATTAAGTATTCGCCTTAATGGTGGTTAAATTATAGTGTGTGAGAAATGATGGATGAGATCGCTTTTGAAAGAACCTTCACATTTTAGAGCAATTTACAATAAGTTATTCCACAGCACTCGAATTTGACAAATTACTTATATTTTTGACATATTAAAAGTAGTGTAATTTAAAGTAATGGAAAAGCAAGAACAAAAAACTAATGACCTTATAAATAATACGAATTTTCACCAAGAACTTTTTTGCGTGCATGTTTAAAAACCAACTAAATCAAGGTACACATAGCATTACTTACGTCGTTATATAGCCGATAGTGACGTTTCATTGGAACAATCAAACAAAAGAATAATCTTAAAGGAGATTCAAATCTCCAAATCGATTGAACAAATCCAGAAGCAACTCTTTCCCATCGAAAGCTTCTAGACAAAAACTCAACAGTTTTTCCAGTGTCAAAAGTTTAAGCAAACTTTCGAGGTAAGCCATTCATCTCGACGACATTTTAAGTGCTTAAGTGGCCTGGGTGGATGGTGAAATCGTGTTTAATTTTCCTTAACGCTTGGAAAACAGAATTTCGCTATCGTCTTTGTGACGCCACTAAATAATTCATTGTACACTTCTTCAACTTTTGCGTGTAATGGACTATTTTACCTCTCTATGGTTGTTTTTAAAGATTTAAATATTGTTTAGTCACAGCAGCAAATGTTGTTTTCAACGATAAATATAAGCAGAATTCAATTAGTATTTTTTTAGATTGTTTTCCTAAATATTGACTGATTTGAATTTAATAAACAACAATTATAATTTTGTATAAATAATATACCATATTATTCTATCTTAAAAAAGCTAGGGCCCTTGATTATGAAAGCAAAAGTTAAATACCTATATTTGAACTTAATCTGACTTTGTGAAACAGATCCTAAATCTATACCTATAATAAAACTGTAACAAATCCAATTCTGTACATTAAAGATATTTAGTTTTTTTGTGGAGGGCACTCTATAATCGATATAAAAGCCAAAACTGTATTTATTTATTTTTTATTTCTGTCTGTCCGTATCACGGCTGCGCATAACTCCGAAACTACTGAATGAATTCAAATGAAACTTGGCTTGATTTGAGTTCATATTACGAGGTAGGAGAACAGATACTTTTTATCCCGAAAATCAGCACGGTTCCTTTGGGAGAGAGGATGTATTTAACCGTAATTCATTAACGCGTAGTCCGATTTCATTCTATCTTTTTTTGTTAGAAAGACTTTAAATATTGCCCCGTAATTATTTCACGGTCATAGGTTTTGTACAAATGATTATATAAAATAAATAAGTAAAGAAGCCGATTAAATTTTAGTTGTATTGGAACGGAAACGGTTTCGGGAACGGGAAGTTTGGAAGTTTAAACATTTGTTACTTAATCACGCAATACTGGGCTGAACGGATATGGAATGACACACAGATAGTTTATAGCCTGGATTAAAACATAGTGTTTCCGGTCAAAGTTTCCCTAGACATTTTCCGAATGTTCACGCGGACGAAGTCGCGGGCGAAAGCTAGTAAATAAATAAAATGAATTTCTTCTTTGAAAAATTCATTAGTCATCATAACATAAAGTACTCACGTTAATCATAATATTTAGATTAGTTAGTAGAACATAGTTAGGTAACGTTAATAACTACATTAGTCAAGGAGTGTGTCGCAGATTAGCGCTCACCTTTTAACCTTTACCAAACACTTATTAGTTAATTTTACTCAAACTCCTTATACAATAACAGAACTTTCTTTGAAATAGAATCAATTTTCACAGCTTTTCCTGCCAAAACATGCAACACATCTTCGAGTCAATATATCTCGCAACTGCAACCTCGGGTCTGTGCGAATTGAAACGTCTATGTTTCATTTCAATTTACGGACCGCTACGTCAATGTTTCCCAACCTTTTAGTCCGCGAACCGCCAGTGGTCCATAAAAGCCAAAATATGGTCCGCGACCTGATATCAATAATTGTAGCTTTGATCAACAAGCCCAATACGTCTTAAAATTACCTAACTTATACCCTGGAGATCTCAAAAAACTCTTTGATTTAAAAAAAATAACTTAAATAGGTGTTTACTAAAATAATACTGCTAATATTTTTATCAAAGTTGATTTAAATTTAGTACCTATGTAGTTTATTTTTCTCGTATATCTACTTCATGGTTTCTGCTGATAACGTAGACGTCAATGTCAACGTATGTCGATACTTGTGATTTGATAACGCTCAATCTTGCGTATGCTTCTTCTTGTCAGCTTCAAGATTTCCTAAATAAGGGTAGAGTGAAAAAAAATTTACAATTCAAAAGAAGTCCATTTGAAATAAATATAGTTGTGATTTCAACAAAGAAGTTAAGAATATGTGACTCGGTAGCTCAGCGGTCAGAGTATTGGACCGGATATCCAAAGGTCGCGGGTTCGATTCCCGTCCGAGAACATGATCTGGTGCGAGTCGTATTTTTTCTAGTATATTATTTGGTATTACATAAAGTCAAGAATATGTTGGGCACCACTGCCGCTACGTGAAGTAAAGTCCGTCGCGAGGGAGGCGTTGAATACTTCACGAATTCATTGCAGGTGTCGACGTACCTACTTGTCTCCCGAGATTTCGTCTGCATATTCATGCCTTTGAGATTGTCGGGTGTGCACTGGCTCTCGATAAGTGTCGGTACTTACGTACTTACTCGTAAATTGAAACAGCAAGTATTTTTGAGTTGTTAAAATAAATCAAATCAAACCAAACCAAATAACTACTTATTGAACAACACTTAAAATTAAAATACGCGTTCCATTTCGTAATACTGTTTTATTTCAATGAATAATACGCGTGGATATCTAAGTGTACATTTTTTTAATTATTAAATTAAATCAAGTTTGGGGTTGATTGTACCTGTCATTGGCTTGCAATTATTCAATCCCCTAATGTTTATTTAGGAGATTGCTATACGGCTATTACGCTCTCAATACCAAGAAGGATATTACGTCACTAACACTAAATACAATATTGTTCTTTTTACTATGGAAATATATAATTTACTTTCCTATCTCTATCTATTTGTATCTACCTATTAATATTATTAATAAAAGACTTAGACGGAGGGTAGACCGATTTGTCTGCCAATAACATCTACCCGCACGCAACAATCGACAGTTCTTCCGTGACCATGGCGCATGCAACTGCGCCGAAATATCGGAGTCTCAAAAATAAACAGGTACATGGTGTAAATCCCGATATAGTTTATTCTAATAACGTCAAAAACCATGGAAATTTAAAACATTATACCTATTAATATGTCTATTTTACCTTTTTAGGGTTCCGTACCAAAATGGTAAAAAGGGAACCCAGTGGTGAGACTCAGTCTGTCTGTCACAGCTGGATATTTCGAGAACTACTAATGCTATCAACTTGCAATTTGGAGTAGTTTTAGGTGACGTTTGCCTAACTATTTTGCAAATAAGAAAGAAATAAAAATATTTATATTTTTTTTGAAACAGGGACTGAAAGGAGGTCTTAAAAAATCCGAAGTGAGGCTACTAAGTCATATGGGGTATCATATGAAAGAACGCTGCTTGCACATTCTCAAGCATTTTTTTTATTTTTTTAGGCCGCATAATTTTCGACTTTTGATGAAAAATGTAAAAAGAAAATACCGTTCCCCGCCTTTGTCTCCGAAGTTTGCTTAGATAAAAATCTGAAATTATTTTATGTGATAGAAGTTTATGTAAAGATTACAGGAAAAATAAATAATGTCTCTAAATAATAAACTTTTTCAGAATGATGGTACGGAACCCTCGGTGCGCGAGTCCGACTTGCTCTTGACCGTTTTTTTTTATAAATTGATATTATATTTTTAAGCATTTAGAAATTTGTTCTATGTCATCCTGTTGAAGTTTGTCAAAATACATCATACAATATGTAACAATAGTTAGCTGGATCTCAAAGTTCTGCTTTACTTAGGCGCCGGGCAGCTATAGACCACTTATTTCTTAATTTACAAGTTAAAGGGCGAGCACCCACGCTAAAGCACAAAGGAAAAATGGGTTATATAAAGGTTGTGCGTGCTTTCAGAAATTACGCTCCGTGGAGCTTTTATGTTCTTGTGTACTCCGCTTTCATTGTAATAATACCTTGCTGAATTACAATATCGACTTATTTTATCTACTTTGTGAAGAAACACGAGTAAACAATATTAGTGTAGGCTGTCTCGGAGCTTTGTATATTTTAGTGAAAAGATTATAAGAAGACAAAGAAAATTAATACGGAATATTTTTGAAGGTATCTTGCTATTATTGGTTGGCGAGATGAAAGAAGAAAACGATGTTGTGTTAAGATTATTGGTAAAATTATTATGAACAGACGAATATCTGATCAATTGAGTTCGAAGATGTTTTAATTTTAACACTTTCAATGCCTTTTTTTATTATATTGATGCCGTACCGTTCAAAGATAATTTGGGGCATTTCAAAAATAGGTCAAACTATTCAAACCATTATCAAAAGCTCATACCAAAAGCATTGACAATGTCTCCTACACCCAGCGACTGTGTAATCACTTCTTAATCTAGCTATTACCTGTACCAGCAAATACCTGACCTGTTGCTCGAATTTCGGCCAAGTTATGTGTTGCTGAGCCGTTAGTTACATAAGCAGGTGTTGTCAGAACCATGCCAGCTAAGCCCGCATCACTTAGCTTGTAAATCCTTTGTCATAGGTACAAAGTTTTGCGAGCTACCTCTTTAGTCTGTGTCTAGATTAAGTTACGTGTATAAAACTTTAATTGCATTAAGTATTGATATTTTTAGATGACATTTGCTTCTACTATAACATTCGACAAGTATTGTAATTTTGAATTTCACTCTTAAATACCTGGTGAATACAATTTTTGTTCACGTATTTCAAGAGGAGCTCGGTGGCGCAGTGGTTCAGCGCCTGGCCCGTCGATTGCGGAGGTTAAGCAACTATCGCAAGGATGATGGGATGGGTGACCAAAAAAGTATTATCTCGAGCTCTTCCGTGCTTGGGAAGGTACGTTAACCAACGGGTTACTGCAAATGCAACTGGTTGCAAATGGTTGCATTTGCAGTAGTTAGTGCCCACCAATCCACATTGGGCCCGCGTGGTGGGGCATCCTTATCCACCCATAAAGAAGGCCTGTGCCCCAGCTGTGGGGATATTTATAATGGCTGATGGTCATCTCAACATCATCCAATTACAAACCTGAGGATCAATGAACCTATTCTTTGTTTCAATGCAATCGTGAAACATATACAATGCGTAAGTATTTTGATACATTTGAGTTTATTGTTTGTAAAATCTGGCCCTCACAGATGATTTACGGAAGTCATACCACAATCCAGGTTAACTAATCGTACCATCGCGATAGATATTCGGCGAATAAACTGCCTCAACAAACTCCTTAGAATAATTGTATATATGATGGGAAATATAACCTTATATCCGCTGGACGGTGAAAAAGAATGTTAACTTCTATAATACTAAGTACCAATTCGCTTTACCTCACTAAGAGTTCAAACACACAGGATACGTTCTGGTCCTGCGATCCGACCGCAGATTGCTGCGATCTACGATATAATGGAAGCGAAACGCAACCAGTGTGAAAGGGATAAGAGAACTCCATACATCGCATAGGTATTTTTTTTAGTAATAAATCATTTATTTACTCATCTCACAATAGGTTATTCAACTCAGCGAGCGCATAGATCGCAGCGATCTGCGGATCGGATCGTTAATCGGAATGCATCATGTATGTTTGACCTCTGACCCCTTTGAGAGTTTATTGTACAAAACTTATCTCGATCACGTCCACATAGCCTCAAGAAAGGTAAGATAGTTCTCTCCATTGAACCGTATTATTGACAAGATTAGAACGTTCTTATTAGATCCGACATTTTCTAACGAAGTTTTGTAGTCTAACAAGAGTTTAACAGTTTGAAAATGAATGTTCCAAAACTTTCAAAACTGCTTTTATGACAAAGGTGCCAGTAAAGTTAAGTTAAAAGGCTTGAACATATTATTGTGTGATTTTAGTTTTGCAGTAAGTATAATACAAAACCCACACATCTAAATACTAAATATTTCAATTCCAACTGAGCTGAATTTGTGCTTGGATCACGGCGCGAATACTTGCCATATATCAATTTGAGCTCCACATTATCATCGCTAACAGTATAAAGCGTAAATATTTGGTAGTCTAAACGTATCCTTATATAAATTACATAGCAAAGCTAATATTCCATTTATTACGAATCAACCAACAAATGTAATAAAACAGTAACTCCCTTACCTATGACTGGCAAAACCGCAAAGAAACACTCAACTATACAACTCTAATAAAATAGAATGCCAAGTCATCATATGTACGTACCCGATATACAAGAACAAACTCAAAGAAAACCTTTGATGTTTTGCCAAGAGAAAATGTATTGCGTAAATGTACACCTCTTATTTTATCAAAAGGGGATGAAATGAAACGACTCACTCAAATTATTATAGTTACTGCAGATAAATAGTTTGAATAAACCATGTCTTATGTAAGTATGTTTTGGAACGTTATATTAAAGATTGAATGAGATTTCGATTTTATTTTCATAAAGTTACAATCTACTTCAAAATAACTTTTTATTTCTAAACATCGTTAACAACATTGTTTTTACATTGTGTAAAATATAAATATCAAAACGGTAAATTATCGAGAATATCGTCGCGTTCTCGCATAATCTCCAAAGTAATTCAAATTATTATCTATTGCATAAATAAGACGGTGCAGGTGCTACGCATAATTAACATAAAATGAGCCAGATATATTATATTATTGTCACTGCAAAACCCATTCCTATTGCAAGGACACAAGAGCGAGATGTTTTTACTTATTCCACGGTATACTGCAATCAAAATCAATGGCAAAACATAAGAATTCCATGCAACAACAGAATAATCCGATAATTAATTCGGGAGGTCTCGTTTAACAAAGTGCACATTATAAATCAATAGACAAATATAAAGCCGATAAACGACTTTTAAACAATACTCGAACGAAACTTATGAATATGCATTTCTGCCAGCAAGCGTTGGGTCGCAATATTCAATATCAACGCAAATTCTAACAAAGTACCTTTCAGTGGAAAATTGGAAGGCATCTGAAATTCTGAATATTCGCCGGCAATTTTGAAAAAAATATGTTAATCTATTCCTGAGGAGACAGTGACTATTTTCATAAATTGATTGCTTCAGACCAATATCTGAAGAATTGTAATATTGAATTATTGACTTTATTGAGATCTTTTTTGTTAAGGAAAATGTTATGGACGTCAATTAAATAAGACCTTTGAGTGAATTATTAAATCATCCACAGATGCACCCAAAAATTTAATATTAGTTCTGTAGCATAAATATTTTATTAATTACAAAGCAGTGCAACGGCATTCACTCCATAAGCCACCTGTACGCACTTCACGCATAACAACACCGGCCCGGCCACCCGATAGATCCCGATGTGCGCCGAGCCCCTCCGAAGCGACGACGCCCGGCTGCCTATAAAAGGCGATGCGCGGCCATAGGAGCTTCAGTCCTGTTGCGTACGGCGCAGCTTCCGCTCTCGTGGAACTGTCCGGACTAACAGCGCGCTAGATAGGGCATACGTACGGTGTACTTCGCTCGCGAATACACTCGGACTGTGCTAACTGCTAAGTTACCCTATACGTATAACATTGTATGTGAACAATAATATAAATAAATCTTCCGTAAACCTGCACGCCGTCGTTTGTTTTTTCTACAATCTGGCGACCAACGTGACGGCCAGCGGTCCACGCTTCTACGTTACGAAATTTGGAAGAACGACGACAGTGGTGCGGAAGATAAATAAAATGGCGAATTTTACGGAAGACCAGTTCAACAGACTTCTGTCGGCTATTGGCCCTAGTACCAGAAAGGGGTCATTTGCTTCGTGCACATATTGCTATAACGGAGAAAAGGAACCGGAAGTCCTAGAGTCGTTCCTCTCAGCCATAAATACTTTCAAGAAGCTAGAGTCAATAGACGACGCTGATGCCCTAGGAGGACTGCCGCTTCTACTGAGAGGAGATGCTGCAGTGTGGTGGCATGGCGTTAAAGGCATCGTTACCGACTGGCAAGACTTCGAAGAGAGAATAAGGAATGCTTTTGCTCCTAAGAAGCCTGCATACATGGTGTACCAGGAAGTCATGGGAGAACACCAAAAACCACAGGAGGCAACAGATACCTTTGTAGCCAAGAAACGGATGCTGTTCTCACAACTTCCTCCTGAACCAAAATTGCATGAATCGCAACAGCTGGATATGACCTACGGCCTCTTAAGTCTTGACATTCGATCTTACGTGCCGCGTAGCTCTTTTAGCACGTTTGACGGCTTACTGGAGGGAGCACGTTCAGCTGAAAGGCTGAATAGAGAGAGATTTTCAGGAGTTGACAGCATCAAACCACAGATAGTTAACAATCGTCCCGCGAAGGTTAGGTGCAGTTTCTGTCGCATACTGGGGCACACAGCTGATGTTTGCAGGAAGAAGCAGAAAGCGGAAAATGCGAATACCACGCTAAGGAAGACACCGCATAAACTTGTGACTTCTGAAGCCATCACGCAAGCACCTTCCCCAACGAGCCCTAAGTACCAGTGCTACGGTTGCGGTGCACCAGGAGTGATTCGTACTAACTGCCCTACATGCAAAGGCAATAAAGTACAGCCGAAAATTGAAAATCTCGGTTTCTGCTCCATTAATGTGAGAAGCGACGTACGGGCCAGACCGATAGTGTACATATCCATTGACGATGTATATGGAGTAGCTCACATAGACACTTGTGCTAAAAGTAGTGTGGCCTCCTACAACCTGTACTGTCGCCTGAAAGAGAGGAACTACGTGTTCAAAGAGGAGCGAGTGTCCATTACCCTTGCTGACGGGTTCTCCAAGCAGCAAACTGTGTTGACTGTACAAGTAGTTGTGGAACTTTGTGGGTATTTAATACCTACAACTTTTATAGTACTGCCCGAATCCAGGGACAACAAGACACTACTTGGGATAGGATTCATCCAGGACGCCAAGATGGTTTTGGATATACCGCAGTTCACTTGGCACTGTTTGGAAAACCCTGACGTTATTTACGAGTTGTACGAAGAGGATTTCGCAAAATTTGAAGACAAGTCCATTAATACCTGTTCGGTTGGAGAACTGCAACAGCTCCAGCAGCTCCCTGATTTAATCTCACCGATGAACAGCACACCGGAGTCGCAAACTAGCGCCAAGACACCTGGCATCGAGGGCAGCCGTCTGCCGGATCCAATTGCACCTGTTAATGCTATGCCCGACTCGATGCCCCAGGATCCGCAAACACATCCACCTCCATCTAAGGAAGCACGGGGCCAAAGAAGATTATCTTGCCCTAGTCAGGAAGCCGTGTTGCCAACTGAGGATGCAGCCATGCCATATAGGTTGATCCCTCTAGAGCTGTCGCCACCTCGCCCAAAACGGTCTTGCATACTCTTCGACGGATATTCGCCTCGAGCTGAATTTATGTATAGAGATGCAGTGATGAATGTAGGCTCAGAGGAAGTAAATTTGTCGCCACATTCTGCAAGTCTATTTGGTTCCGCGACCAAGCCAAACATTGAGTTAAACTCCTTGAGTGTGGAACAGGTTGGGAAGACTCTTACCTTGGAACAAAAGGCAAAACTTGATGACGTACTCCAGGAGTATAGTGATGTGTTTATGTCACAGAAGCATCCTACGCCACTAACGGAACATAATATTAATACTGGTGATAATGCTCCTATATCTGTCCCACCTTACCGTCTTACGTCACACCGAAGAGACATACTCAAGAAGGAGATTGATAAAATGCTGGAAGATGGCATAATAGAGCCGTCTATGTCACCGTGGGCAGCCCCAGTGGTATTGGTTCCTAAGCCTGATGGTCAAGTACGGGTTTGCATCGATTACCGTCGGCTCAACAGCGTGACAGTGGCAGACAGATACCCAATTCCTAGAATAGATGATCTGCTTCATGACGCAAAGACCAGTCCTTTTATGTCTACCTTGGATTTAAAAGCAGGATATTGGCAAATAGGCATTCAAAAGAGTGACAGAGAGAAAACGGCCTTTATCACGCCATTTGGTATATACCAATTCAACCGGATGCCGTTTGGTTTGAGAAACGCACCGGCCACTTTCCAACGGCTTATCGATAGATTCCGGTTAAGCCTCAACGTAAGGTTATTGGCATATTTAGATGATATCATCATTTTTTCATCGTCATTTGATCAGCATTTAGAAGACCTGAAACAAGTTTTTCAAAGGATGAGAGAGTATTACCTAACAGTAAACTTGAAAAAGTGTAAATTCTTCTGTGAGTCGATTAAATACCTAGGACATTATATTACACAAGAGGGATTAAAGGTTGATCCAGAAAGGGTGGCGGCCATACTCAATCTCCCACCTCCAACAACCTTGAAGCATCTAATTTCCTTTCTCCAAACATGTTCATGGTATCGAAGGTTCATTCCAAATTTTTCATCCATTGCTGAACCTCTCACAAGACTTACCAAGAAAACATCAACTTGGGTTTGGGGACCTGAACAAGAAGCTGCGTACAAAGAACTCAAAGATCGCTTAACGACTGCCCCTATATTACGCCAAGCTGATGCGGATAAACCCTACATATTGAAGACCGATGCCAGCAATTACGCATTAGGAGCGGTTCTTGTGCAGGGGGAGGGTGAAGATGAGCACCCAGTCGAATATGCCAGTAGACTACTAACACAGGCAGAAAAGAACTACTCGACAACAGAGAGAGAGGCTCTTGCAATCATTTGGGCTCTTACAAAATTTAGAGGCTATGTTGAGGGAGTACCTGTTACTGTGGTGACCGATCACCAAGCTCTGAAGTGGCTACTTGGTTTGAAATCTCCTTCAGGTCGACTTGCCAGGTGGGCTTTACAACTTCAGACTTACGACCTGACCATAAAATATGCTCCTGGTAGAACAAATGTAGTCGCTGATGGGTTGTCACGGCCTCCTTGCGACGAAACAAATAAAACCAATTGTGGAGTTTGTGTGATATCAGTCGATATGCCTACTAGAAGCCCCAGTGAAATACGTGCGGAACAACTGAAAGACCAAAACCTTCGACGTATTGTAAACGCATTAGAAGATACCTCATATAATGAGAATGCTAGTTATTGGAACACCAAAGGGTATCTTTTGAATAATGGGCTCTTGTACAGATATTCGCCTGACACCGATACTGATGACGCACAGCTTGTTGTTCCTGAACACGAATGGGCAAATGTATTGGCAGTCTATCATGACGATCCCATGGCGGGCCACTACGGATCGGAGAAAACATTCCATAGAATTTCGCAAAGATATTTCTGGAAAGGAATGCGAAAATACATTGATAGTTACATAAAAAACTGCTTAGCGTGTCAAAGATTTAAACCATCCAATCAGAAACCAGCAGGATTACTTCAAACCTCTGTTATGAACAAACGTTTTGAAATCATTTCTATTGATCTTTTCGGACCTTTACCGGCTGCAGAAGACGGCAAAACATGGATACTCGTAGTGGAAGATGTCGCAACTCGGTGGATTGAGCTTTTCGCACTCGAGAATGCTACTGCTGCTAATTGCGCTAGTACGCTTATAAATGAAGTGTTTCTACGTTACGGAGTGCCAAGAAGGATTATCAGCGATAATGGAACCCAATTTGTCAGTGCGATAATGCAACAGGTTGCATACTGTCTACAAATAAAGCAAGCCTTTACACCTGTTTATCACCCTGAGACAAATCCTGTAGAACGCAGAAATAGAGACCTCAAGGTACAGCTAGGAATCCTAGTGGGCGAGAATCATCGGAGTTGGCCTGACAAGCTTCCAGCTATACGATTTGCAATGAACACAGCAACCTCTTCAGCTACTTCGTTTACCCCCGCCTATATGACTTTTGGTCGAGAACTTAGAACTCCAGATGACAACTTACACAATTTACGTGAAGTCATATCCTCTGAGAACTTCATTCCAGAAATTACCCCAAAACTACTGGCTATGACTGACGTATTAAAAAGGGCACGAGACATTCAAGAAGGAAAAGAAGAGATTAGGAAACAGAAGGTAGACCAGAAAAGACAGAAGACACCAGACTACTCTCCTGGAGATCTGGTTTTAGTGAATGTGTATCCAATAAGCAAAGCGAGTCAAGGAATTAGTTCGAAATTTATGCCTCGCCGTGATGGGCCTTATATCATTAAAAGAAGACATGGGCCCTCTTCATACGAAATTGCGGCTCCCACGTCGCCTGACATACCGATGGGAATTTATCACTCCTCAGCAATCAGATGTTTTCACGGAGACTCAAGTAACGAGACTGAATTACCAATCCCGATGCAACCCCTTCGGAAAAGAGGTCGTCCGAAGAAAGCAGTTACTTCCCATAATCCTTCTCCTGTAAGACGACCTAGAGGCCGACCAAAGAAAGCTACATAGATAGGACTCCTTGTCGGGACGCCTGCTGAGTCCTAGGGGGAGACTGTAGCATAAATATTTTATTAATTACAAAGCAGTGCAACGGCATTCACTCCATAAGCCACCTGTACGCACTTCACGCATAACAACACCGGCCCGGCCACCCGATAGATCCCGATGTGCGCCGAGCCCCTCCGAAGCGACGACGCCCGGCTGCCTATAAAAGGCGATGCGCGGCCATAGGAGCTTCAGTCCTGTTGCGTACGGCGCAGCTTCCGCTCTCGTGGAACTGTCCGGACTAACAGCGCGCTAGATAGGGCATACGTACGGTGTACTTCGCTCGCGAATACACTCGGACTGTGCTAACTGCTAAGTTACCCTATACGTATAACATTGTATGTGAACAATAATATAAATAAATCTTCCGTAAACCTGCACGCCGTCGTTTGTTTTTTCTACAGTTCTAATTATGAAGGGGAATTATAAAGGTTCTGAAATATGAAATGCAAACGAATTTATTGATAAGTGAGAAATATACTATCGGGACAACGTCATTTTAATCAGTTTCAAACATACTTAGCACACTTGAAAAACCCTGAAATCCTTATTTTGATGAGCCCACTACTCAACGATGGAGATATTCAAATAAAGAAAAATATGGAACGGAAATAAATTTTAATCATTATATTTTAAAGTAAAAGTTGAAAACAATTAATTTAAACATGTGAACATCTTAGGCATTGTTAGCAACAGAAATGTAGAATGCATGTACCAAATTTATGGGAAATGTTACAATAACGTAACAAAAACTGACATTAAATCACTATTACTACTCTACCTGGAAACTGGAGGAAATATAGAACGCGCAAATTTTTTGCTTTCGAATTTTGAGTAAAATTATCACATGCCTCTTTAAACATCCGCGTTATTTCAAAAGATTTTTAAACGCTGTTTAACTTAGACACCTGTTTAAATGTGATGCTGTCTCTTTCAAACAATATTGCTTAGTAGTAATAACACGGAATCTTTGCATAAGTTTAACTAACTACAATGTTTCAAAAAGTAAATAAGAGCATTTGTTACCAAAGTTGGAATGCTATGTAAAAGTTAAGTTAGTGATAATAAGCCCTACATTGTACAAACATAAAAAAAACTGGCTACTTAAAGTCGTAGCCTTCTGGTCTGGGCAAAGTAAAAATAACACATTGTTCTCACTTTACCCTTCGCAGTTAGGGGCACTCCAAAGCGAGATTTCTTAAAAGCCGGAAAATTTGTCCAATTTACTCCTCGGGACGTCTTTGACACTTTTTGACTCAAAAGAAAATTATTGTATTTTGTACGACTAAAACACAAGGCTAATTTTGACACATTTATCTTGATATTCAAACAAAAATTTGATAATTCTTTTTTCTTTTCTTCCCATGTAATGTATAATCTTACTGATAAATAGCTTAAAATTTTATTAAAAATCTTTTAATTGTATATTTTTCCGGCTTATTTCCGTGCTTTGTTGTAAATATTGTTCATAATATGTAGATATTACATCGGATTAGCGAATGTGAGGGGTTAACGAGATTTTGGTTTTAAAGTTTAATGTATCGTGGGAAGAAAAAATATACTTATAGCACAGAATAAACAAAAATCACTGTATAAGTAGTCAATTGTCTAATTTTCTGCTTAAAATAATTTATATTATTATAAGTAATAATCATTATTATGTTCAATAAGTCCTTTTGCTTAACATGTCGTGCAAACGTAATTTGTAAATTTCATTATTAGACATTTCACTCATGAAGCCCAAAATATTCACGCCTGCTATAAAAAACTAATTCAAAGAAAGACTAAGAAGATAGTTTATTATAAAATCATTACTTATTCACGATATTTTTTACTTTCATACCAACTCATTTACTCTTTAACACACCAAAAACCTTTACATGAATGATGATATATTTTCATGCAAACCTACAATGTATCAAAAGTCCGTAACTTCGAACAAAATATGCTTATAACAGTCCGATAACTCGAAAATATCGTTCACAAGATAGCCAAAAATTTGCATATTTCCAAACGATATAATAAACGAGATGATTTGAAATTCATAAACCGAGATCGATTCTCGCGTTTCGTTCGAATTTTATAGCGCAAGAATGAGACGCATTTTCAAAATCCTCAGGGGTTACTTAGAGACTTTGTCATGTAAATCAGCCCTTCATCCCTAGGTGATGACATTCAAATTGAAATATTGTAAATATTTTAGTAGCGCATACTTGGATGCTCGATTTTAGGCGTTACATTCTTTTGTGTGAAACTATGATGTTTACTTTGCTTAGCAATGATAAAATGGTTGTTTTTCAGCAAAAAGGATTTTGATATTAATAATTCCCATTACTAACACAAAATATTATGTCGACTGAAATATGATTTCAGACCTTTCTAGGGATGTACGTTCTCAGTAACTTTTTGATTCCTTTAATTCAACGGTAACAAAAGTCTCTTGCTGATCATCAACGTCCTACGAATTAAACCTCTTTGATTTTTTAGAATGATTATATTAATAGGTAGGTGTATATATGAGTGGCGAGGGTTGAAATTAAGGCGAAGGTAACGTTCTACAAAAATGTTATGATCTGCATAGTGGATCGGTGGGGTGGGATTTTTAAAAGGTAAGCCGATGGGAATAGGCTTGTATGGACCCTTCGCCACTGATATATATATAAATGTACCATACTACAATGTACCATATTTTCATAGTTGCAAATAAACCAAGCATGTCATAGGGTCTACTCCGAAAACCTTACTACGATAATCGGACCACGTTCAGTTTCGTGACATATTCCTAAGTCAGTTCAAAGAAAAGTTCTTCATTTGTGCCGAATATACTTAATCGTTACTTATACGAGTTAGAAACATTCGGCAGGAAGATCTCATAATACAAGAAGGAAAAATCCTAAAACTTAATATGGCAGTTTTAGGACTTTTTTATTACACAGAAAAAGTATTAGGCTACCGCTGTGTTTGACTTGCAGTTATTATAATCTTTATTGCACTAAAAACACAGTTACATTGAAGGTAGGTAGTAGACGGACTTTGTGTCTTGTGGTAGTAGGCCCTCACTTGATACTGCGACAGATTCACCTTTGAGATGCAAATCAGTTCGATAGTCCCGACCCCCTGGTCCAATGGTGGCTGGTGCCACTTACCGCGTTCATATTTTATGTTCTCTTATTCTTTATTTATCGGGAAAATAAACACCTGTCTGTCCACCGCGAGAGAACTAAATTTTTATTATGAGTAGTATTATATTTTGTTAAGATGACGATCTAGTTCTCCGGCCCGGTGACGGTGGGTGATGGACAAACAGCGTAACACTTGTGCTAAGCTCAGGAAATATTTAGAAGGAAATTTGATCATATAAACACCTACATCCACATTTTCGTTTTCTATCGCAAAAAGTGTAGATGAAAAACCACAGTTTACGAGTACTGAGGACAAGATATGAATCATATTTTAAGCTTTTCGCTCAACTTTGATGAACAAAAATCTGTTGAGACTTTAAAGCTATCATTAACAATTGTTTTGTGAAGACGTACAAGTTTTCGGATAGCTATTTTATTTTTATTTTTACAATTACTTAAAATGGAACCAACACTATAACTTCCTATCAAAGTCAAACTTTAAACTGCAAAATGGACCATGAATCAAACTCATTCAAAGCAAACTTAATTTTTCCATAGCCAATGTAAATGAGATCCCATACCCTCAGGTCCCAAAGCAAAAATTAACGATCCTTCCCAAATAAACCTAGACAAACGGAACTAGTTAGGTAGCTATTGTTAAATAAACAGAACCCTTTTCGTTGGTAATTTACATTTCTGACGGCAATTTCATTAGTCCAGTACTTACCTCTTGAGGGATTGTCTCTGATCTTTGTGTCTCCAACACTGTTATTGATTTACGAAATTCATGATTCCATTGGTTAATTATTTTACTATTTTTGAAAATTATCCTTACATAAATATGAAATAAGACAACAATGGCCAGATGCGCAACGCTTTTCTTCAATCAAAAGTTGTGAGGTGTTAGTCTTGGAGCATCAATTTATCAACTTTGTCATAAATTAATTTTAAAGGAGCATCTAGTGACTAAGAGGTCAACTTTTTCTATAATAATTACTTATATAAAGACTATTTAAACGATGTCTAAAGTAAAAACAAGTATTTTTCCTTAATTAAACATAAAGTTTTGTTTTTTTTCAAAAATAACGATTCATTCAATTGAATCCACAACAACGTCAAATAAATAATAAATAAATAATTGACAACATCACATACATTGCTCCGATTCCAAAGTAAGTAGCTAAAGCACTTGTGTTATAGAAATCGGAGACAACGGTGGTATCACAAACACCCAGACCTGAGCCAATATAGAAAAGTTCGTTTTCTAAATTGACCCAACCGGGGATCGAACCCGGGACCTCAGGGATGGCGACACGTTGAAAACCGGTGTACAAAGCCACTCGACCAAGGAGGTCGTTGAAACGTCAAAGCTTATGAACCAATGTTAAGTATTTTCAAAAACAATACTAAATCAATTTCCTTAACTTGTTAGCCAAACAACACTAATAAAAATAAAATAAACAACATTTCGAAGGTTACACTACAAAGGCACTATCTTTGACCTACGTATATAACAGACAATGGCAGGCATTCAAATCGATCGGTCAACTGAACGACAAGCATTTTGTCATCAACTGGTCCCAAATATTTGTCATGGGAAGATGTGGTCCTAACCAAACACAACGATGTATGAACAAACCACGGACGTGACATCGTCAGCCGTTACCATTTTATTTTGTTTATTCCATATGAGGTGGATTGACAAATCAACTTTACCTGTAAATTTTGAAATAACGTAATTAGATTTCGGTGGACAAATAAAAAAGGATCAAATGCGAATTCAATTTCACATTTACTTTTTAAAATGCCTCAGAAAAAAAGTAAATGCCGTGAATCTAGTAAACTCGTTTCCGCCATTGTTTCTGATTTCCATTACACAAGTGCTTTTGATGTAATTGAAATTGAAATTGAAAAATTCTTTATTCAAATAAGCTCACATAATAAGCATTTTTAAATCGTCAATTCTTTTATCCTATTACCCATTATGACGTCTTTTAGCTGACAAGAAAAATAGGCGCATAAAACTATCTTCTTAAAATTATTTATTCTGTGGCTCTGTGCTTAGGTTTCATATGACAATATACTATTTTTTTTTTTTATTTTTTTTTTATTTGACAACATCACATACATTGCTACGATTCCAAAGTAAGTAGCTAAAGCACTTGTGTTATGGAAATCAGAGACAACGGTGGTATCATAAACACCTAGACCTGAGTCAATATAGAAAAGTTCGTTTTTCTAAATTGACTCAACCGGGGATCGAACCCGGGACCTCAGAAATGGCGACACCTTGAAAACCGGTGTACAAAGCCACTCAACCACGGAGGTCGTCAAATTAGCTTATGCTTAGTTTATTCATCTGCCGTTTCCGTGGATCGATAGGATATGGAAAGTCTTTCTTCATCAGCAGACTAAACAAGGGCGGATTTGGGTACATAGTACTAACACAGTTTTACAAACTACTATAATTCAGGTTTGTATAGTTGGGTATACTATAACTATAGTCGGGTACATCGGTTTAACGTGACTTGCGAAGCGAAAAAGGGATTGAGAATATAAGTTTTTTTTTCTCTTGTAACATTGGTCTTACATAACTTCCCACGAAAATAAGAAAATTCACTATAGCGGTTTGTGTTGCCTATATAATACTTTAGTTAAGTATATGTTCAACAAACCACATCATCGGAAGAATAAAATTGGTAATGTCTCCAATATACTGACTGACTACTTTATATTGGAGGCAAATTGTTTGATTGGGGACCTTTTAATAAGATCACCTGAAGCTCTGTCCTTGTTTTATTTTATCCCACCCCTCTATTCAACTGTCAAAATCTTCTATTCGTTTAAACGCTAACTTAAAATTTTCAAAATTAACAACAAAGGATTATATCAATGTCGCAAGCTTAACTCAACCCACAAACAATAAATATTATTTTACTATTTATTGTTGTATACACTTCTAAGATTTCCGCGCGTACAGTTCATTAGAAATGAATCACTTTTTACGGATTACAGCGCGTATATTGTTAATTAAGGTGTTATTTTTATTGCTGATTGAAATTAACAACTTACGACATGTCGTTATAAAGTCTATTGCTTTTCATTATCAATTTTAAGTGAATAGCAACAGCATATAATCGATTTCATTCTCAGTATACTATGTAAGACACAGAAATTATTTAGTATTGGTACTCTGATTGAAGATTGACAACTTTCAATAAAGTAATACTCGAGTAAGGTCTGCAAATTCAATACGAGACCACAAAACATGACACCACAGGCCCGAGGCAACGTATATTTGTTGTGGACCCTGTCCTTTGTTCGGACACAACACGGTCTATGGTACTTGTAGGTACTATTATTTATTCTGTGCAATGGATTACGGCTCATTTTAATAAAGGAATTTTTATTTTATTATTGTGTAATAAAGGATGGCGGGCGAGGGACAAAGTTGTTGGTCTACCCGCTCTATCAATGAGTGATATATCATTAGAAAGGTCTTTTAAACAAATATTTGCTGCTTACATACTTAATATCAATTGTTAGACTGTCTAGGACAGTTGATCTACCCCACCTCTAGTAGTGAATGATATATCATTAGAAAGATCTTTTTAAAACAAATAATGATATTTGCTGCTAATATACTTTATATCAATTGCTAGTATTATTGGAGTTAAAGGTAAAGGTCTAAAAAGGCTCTGAGCCCTCTTTAGTAGGTACTCATTTTCATTGGCTGTCGAATGAAAATAAGTATATTATTATAGTAAAGAGCGCTCAACGCCTTTCAAAAATAGGCTTCCAGAACGCTCATCATCCTTTTACTGCCAAAATATTATTTTTAAGAATAAAAATTTACCTAATATTTGAGTGTGTAATTATCGTTTAAACTACAATTGTACGATTCTCGTTCGTGCGATAGATCGATTGTGCGATTCACGTTTGTGCGAAAGATCGATTGTGCGATTCACTTTCGTGCGAAAGATCGATTGTGCGATAACGTTTGTGCGATAGATCGACTGTACGATTCACGTTCATACGAAAGATCGATTGTGCGATGAACGTTTGTGCGAAAGATCGATTGTGCGATTCACGTTCGTGCGTTAGAATAACTATATAATGCTTATATTTACAGATTTAATTGACAGAAGCTATCTGCTTTTAGATCAAAGAGAACAAAATAAAAAAATAACGAGTGTAAGCTTTTTTATTTTAATTTATAATTGGAGAAAAGAACATTAAGTATGTACACATAACATGTCGTAAGTTAGAATAATATGCATAATGCAAATGTTCATTTATTTCGTTTGTGCTCTCGCTTTGTGTTGAAAGACTCATTTAAATATTAATTTTGAAGGTATACTTACTTAAAACAACGAAAACGTAAATTAATTGTCTATGCTACCTATTTCATTTTTGAGCAGGTTGCCGCAACGTTACAAAAACATCACTTGATGCTTTACTACTGTCGAGGTGTTTAAAGTTCTTTCTTTACTTCTATCCTTTTCAACACAATGCGTTATAATATGACCTTTCAGTTTGCAACTATCTCCCTCGCAACTACGTGTAGGTAGATAGGTATTTGATTCAATAAGTTTGTTTCACAAGTTATCTTCTTTCTCATTTCTCAACCGATTCTCGTGAAATTTTTTTGAGCAGGTTCCATAATTATATAGATTTTTTTTATTCAGTTCCCCGAAATTTATCAAAATGGCGGAGATATGGGGAAAGAACATATTTCAGTTATTTGGAAAAATGATTAAAAATGTCACAAACGCATGGTTTACAGCTCTACAGACTCACTAGTGTAAAGACCGTTCTTGTTTCATTACGTAAAAAGTTATTAAGTAATCTAAAAAATAGTGATAAATTACATTTTTATAAAAACACATTTTACACCAAGTAGCAGAAGAACGCTTCCATAAGTCATCGTCATACACTCGACACTCAAAATCTACACTCTACACTCATCACAAAAGTCTACACTCGAGACTTAAAACATTGTATAGTTCTATCTCACGAAGACCGTGTTGCTATGAATGTTGTTAGTCGTGCACATGCACGTTATTTTAGTGTGCGTAATACGAGAGCGTGCAGACGCACACTAAAACAAAGTGCATGTGTACGTATACACATTCATAGCAAAACGGACTTCGTGAGATAGAACAACCAGTTATAGCTCAAAACCGAGTCAAAACCTAATACTGGAGAATAATAATTGGCGTGGTCATGGACTGTGAGAATATTGCAGAAGTAAAACAATAACTTCAACTTCAACTTTTATGGTGATGTATGTCAAAACAATTAATAAATATGTCAAAAGATTGACAAATTGTTTAGGTGACGTTTGCTTTCAAACTTAAGTATATTAAAGAAAAATGAAAACCTCTTCAATAAATTGGTTTTTATTTTGACATTAGGAATGACGACGAAGACAAGTTATGGAAACAACTTTGATTTACGTGTGAATCGTGTTCGAAAAATACATAAAAAAAAATATAGTGCCGAAAAAGATATTCCGTGAACTTATCACTTTGCCCGTCACAGTTATAATAAGACATGAGGCTCTCGTTATTATTTTAAGAGGGCTTAATAGAAGGGCTTGCAAATAGCTCAGTGTGCAAACACTGTGAACAAGCGTTCGTTAAACACTTCTGCGCAATTAAAGTGGAGCGGGCTGCGTTGAAAACAATGTTGAGCAAACAACGACTACCTCGGCTAGCCAAATATAACAGAAGAATGAGGTTCGGAACACCGCTCAATAAGTGCTCTGCTTTTTTAAAGATTACGAGTTTTTTTTTATATAATACTAAATAATATACTAGAAAAAATAGTACTCGCACCAGATCATGTTCTCGGACGGGAATCGAACCCGCGACCTTTGGATATCCGGTCCAATGCTCTGACCGCTGAGCTACCGAGTCACTAGTGAGAACGTCGAATTTCTTCTAGTATATCAACTCTTACGCTGCAAGCCAGCGCCATCTCACCAATGTAGTATATTATTTAGTATTATATAAAAAAATAGCATTGTGAATGCTTAAATCTCAAAATTTCAAATAATTACGAGATTTTCTCTAACTATGAATGTGGATGGATAATATTATTATGAGTATTTGATTTTTATTAGTCGTAATAATATAAATCCTATACAGGCCGAATATTGTATCGTAAGCTCAAATCAGTACAATATTAAATTACCGGTAAAAAAAAACACGCAAATATTACATTACATTACAAACAACTTTGGCTCTGTTACCTTTTAGTGAAACAATTTCCAATTTCATATTTAAATAAGAAATAAAGGGTTCCCCGGTCACTATCGGATGTCGGAAACGGAATATCGAAATATCCGCAGGACCCCGGACATCGATCACGCTCGCTTATTTCGCTTCACGAGATACGGACGGACAGGTCGGCAAATATGGCCGGCTCATAGGGTAAGCGTTCAATAACAATTTATGTATGGTTAAACCGAAAATGTTTATCAAGATGTCGAAAAAATTATATTATAAAGTGGTAGCCATAGTCTTATGACTTAACCAATGCAATAAACATTATTGTTTATTGCATTATGTCGGTTATAAAGATCTTACATAGCAAATAGTAATTTCTTATCTTAAAATTAAGTTTTCTTTCAATGGAAAACTACGTCGATCTGTAAATGGTATGTAACTATCGGTACTTACTTACGTAATATCTCTCTAGTACTTATAAAATGGAATGAATGAGTAACGACTTGCCTAGATACCTATAAAAAGAAAAACCTACTTACGCTGTTTGTCTGGAAAAAAAGTCACTTTTTCATGGTGTAAAGTTCCTACTAAAAAATATTTAGAAAGCCTGCCTGCTGGAAATTTATGATATTTTATCATAATTTAAAATATAATGTTATTAAATTAAGTACGTACGTTACGTAAGTTGACTGGAGTATATAGGTACCTCTTATATTTAAGTTGAATTAATAGTCAAGTACTCAAAAATGTTCAAGGAACCTTGTTTATTGTGTAGCTTTTGGAAAATTGTGGTAGTTACTACACATCAGTGGCCTTACCATGAGTTGTTGCAAACTATTTACGTTACCGTAAACGCAAACTATTGCAAACTATTTACGCGTTGTGTGAGCTGTTTTTTCACTCAATGAGCGATTTCGGCCCTTGAGCCTAAATCATTTATTAAAAAAATGTATATTATAAAAAATCACTTCAAAGGTTAAGTAGCGCTGTTTGTGTATTAATAATGATTTCCATAAGTTGCTCTTACTTTAGCGTGAAATCGATGCTTTAGCATGTTTATATTCCATGTTTAAATACAGTTAGAGCTTAGTTCTAATCCAAGCCAATTTGAAAGTGAAAAACCAAAGAAAGCACAAATGTGCCATCGACTCATCGATAGTTAACTCTCAGGCGCATGGAAAACTGCAAATTCAATATGTAGGTACTCGAAATCAGAAAGGCGTCTATTCAAAGCCCGTACAAAATAGGTAGGTATTTCAATTCACCGAAAATCTAAACGCGTATACCCAGCAAAATTGGCGTCGCCTGTATTTGCTGTTGGTTGGTCGATATTTATTATTCATTCATAAGAGCGGCGCGATATTTACTCTCCCATTACCGTAGACCGTAGTCGCGTTTCTTGCATTAAAAATTTATCATATTCCTAAGTCCATCCTGCGAACCCACGAGAAAATATTTAATGAACTTACTCAAAAAGCAGGAACGTTTCTTTTACTTTTTTATTTATTTAATTTAAAAAAAGTCGATGACTAGTGGCTCTATGAACTGTAGACCTGCGGCGGTATCGGCTAAAAACATTGATATTCATGTTAACTGTGTTTTGACAGTTGTATGTGATACATTGCTACTTTTCTTTGGTAAGTTTTTATTTGTGCCAGAACGAAGTAGCAATGTATCACATACATCTGTCAAAACACAGTTAACATGAACTTCAATGTTTTTAGCCGATAGAGCCCCTGGCATTTGTGAGATTTTTGATCATTTTTCGAAATTTCCGGAATAAATATGATTTTGCCTATATCTATGCCATTTTGAAAAAAATCGAATATCTGAATCGACAAAAAAATCCATATAAATATCAAACCTGCTCACAAAATTTCAAGAAATGCGATCTGTAGCAGAGAACAAACGGACAGCTGGACGGACATACGAAAACATTTTTCCCAGGTGAAACGAAGACGCTTCGCGCTCGCTCAGTCGACGATGGCTTTTCAAAGTGACATTTAAAAAATAATAGTAACTATTTGCCTCACTAGATGGCGTTGATGGAAAAGTGAAGTGTCCAAATTGGCTTTTAAAAAAATAAACGGCCTGTGCTTTAAAAAAAGACATTTTCATTTCTTGGCGTTCGTTGGTTGTTAGCGGTGTTTTTATGTTTTCATGGAAATTTTGTTTTCATCAACTATCGAGCCTACAGTTTTTTGTCATTTTGAAAAGCCCTCATTACTTAGTATATGTTACAGTAAAAACTCGTTTTTACTTAAATTTTAGACTAGTCAAAACTAGTTTGAAATAAGTGCCTTAGTTGCGACTAGAATTTACTGCTGCTCGAATAATAATATCAGTTTACTAGTACTAGTAGTTTTGAATAGTCAAAACGCGTTTTAAAATAAGTAATAAATAGTATACTCAAAAAAACTTTTAATGCACTAGGTAGGTTAGGTTTAGGTTAGGTTAGGTTAGGTTAGGTTATACACATACACATTGCTTTAACTAGGTAGAACTAGTTTTAACTAGTGGAAACGCGTTTTTACCTAAAACGGGTTTTATCTGATGGTACAGAAGTAATCCTCTAACCATGTTTTGTAATTTAATGAGGTTTTACACTGACAGCTGCACTATTTTTGACTGTGTCAAACAACTACTAGCGCCTGTCATCTTTTTAGGGTTCCGTACCAAAATGGTAAAAAGGAACCCTTATGGTACGACTCAGTATGTCTGTCTGTTTGTTACAGCTGGATATCTCAAGAACTACTTATGCTATTAACTTGAAATTTGGAATAGTTTTAGATTACGTTTGCTCATTTACAAATAAGAAAGAATAAAAATATACCTATATTTTTTTGCAACAGGGATTGAAAGGGGGTCTTAAAAACTCGAAGTGGGGCTACTAGGGCATGTGGGCATGTGAGCATGTAGGTACATAATGAAAGAGCGCTGTTTTCACAATTTGCACATTCTGAAACATTTTTCCTTTTTCTTTTTTTGGGTTTTTTAGTTTTCGACTTTCGATGAAAAAAGTAAAATTATTCTATATGATAGAAGTTTATTTAAAAATTAAAGGAAAAAAAACGATGTCTCTCAATAGCATTCTTTTTCAGAAAATATAATCAAAAAAATTACATTAGATCCACCTATCAGTCAAGAGATGGCGCTGATAAAAAACTGCAATATATAGAATATTGCAGTTTAATTACATTAGTTTCACTATCGGTCAAGAGATGGTGCTGATCTAAAACTGCAATAATTATTCTACTCTGCAGTGTATTGATATTATGATGGTACGGAACCCTTGGTGAGCGAGTCCAACTCGCTCTTGACCGGTTTTTTATTTGCACCTAATGATGATGCAAACTAAACTCAGGACAGCTTTATAAATTCTAATCGCCAACAAGACAGAGCTAGCGAAATGTCCATAGCTACGGAGCGATTGAAAAATTGCAAACAATTAGCACCGTAGTCATTGTAGTCGCCGTAGCATCGTGTAAAAACCAGCCGGATACAGCTACGAGCGGCACGAGACGTTCGATTGCTACGGACTGTCGGTTGAACGGAGTCGTGATTTGGGAGTTCCGGCTAGCAGAAAATCTCGTAGATCTGTGAACAGAAATCCACTGGAACAGAACAGTTTTTCACAGTTCTAGTGAACTAATAGGCATGTGATAACAACGAACTTTTAAGGCAATATTGCAGAAAATTGATGAATTAAACAAATTCAAAACAGTTACAGATAAAAATCGAAAAGGTGAAGCAATTTTATTTCAACGTACCATATAACTTCAAATCCGAATACTACAAAACTGGAACACTAGAATACTTCACTTCAATTCATTGCATCAAAATGCACGCTTCTTGCTCTCGGAAAAACAGCTTACCGTGTTGTAGGGTTGTCAATCATTCGAATTCAGTCGTAAATACATTTACGAAATGTTAACAACATAGAATGTCATGCCATTTTACATAATTGAATATTACTTCTATAGCAAGTATACAAACTGTTTTGTTCGATTCAATCTGACATATGTTTGCCTTTTTTTTATTAGAGTGAGGGCAAATACAATCTTTAGGACATATGTTTGCCTGTGTAATACCTATGTAGAGTGTATACGTTTTTATAGCCTACTAAATGTATAGATTTACATTTTAAAAGCGCAAATGGCCTAGGCTTTGTTAAACTGATTTCATAATTTCCAATAATACAAATGATGTCTTTCAAAGTTCAGATAAATATGCTTGAGATTTTTTGAGAAGTTTGTCAACCCTATTTGCAATAATAATAACGTGTACAATAATAACGGGTACAGTAATAACGGACACAATGGAAGCGCTTCTTAGAAGCATTGACGTTGGATCCTCTCACCGCACCACAGAGGATTGAAGCAATTTATCCGGTGACGTCCACGATAACGATTTGTGCTAACTTTACCGCTTTGTAACGGATACGAGTCAAAGAATAACAATGGCAGCATTGTGAATAAAAACTAGATCGCAAATTGATCTCTATTCCTATCTAGGACAAGGTAAGTATTTGTTGCAATATCTTGTTAAAGATATACTTAAACGAATTAAACAATGATGAAACCGGGATAGTGCATCACTCTTTTTGTATTGTATTGTATTGTATTGTACTCTCCTAACTAGTTTACCACGTAGACCACGTTTGTAATCTGTAGAATTGGGAATCTGTAGACATGGGCCTAAATGTAGGAAACGGTGAATTGGACGGTATGGAGGTAGGGGTATGCCACTTAGGAAGGCCAAATGGAAGATCTTTCTACGGGCGGGGTGGTACTTGCCCGGGGACCGCGGTCCAACCGATGATGGTTGAAAGTTGTATATAATATGCTGAGTCGCAGAGAAAACTCCGTTAGCGAGAGGTTCTCCATATTTCGAGGAGGCGTTAGGTTCTCCATACTACGAGGTGCTAGTCCATACTAATATTCATTTTCTTAGATACTAACGCCATCTAGTGAAGCGGTGATGAATCTTGTTGTCACCGTATGTTTGTTATGGGCGGCGTAGGTAGATGCCGCCACAAGTTTTATTGGGATTTATATGGTAACATATCTATGACAAAAGTCCCACAACGAGCCCCACTAATGGATTCCATTACGATATCCACGTGGGCTAATTGTACAGAAATATTTAATTGCTGAGTACTGTTACTGTTCAGATTTTCCAATGCGCATTTTCATCGTTTCATTCCGATTTTCATTCTATTTTATGCCCGTTTGTAAGCACGTACGAGCAGCGCACGAATTGATTTCACTGGCCGACTATAAATTCCGCAGGTTATTTCACTTTCTGTGCACATTGTAGATGCAATTCTGTAGTCGCCAACGAACTGTAAATGGATTGGCAGATACAAAAAAATAATTTTATGTTTCGTTTTTTGATAATTATTGTACACAAACTGTGCGACCGACCGTTTGTGAAACCGATTTTGTTCTTCTGTACGTTAATAATTGTTTTATCCGCTCGATATTTGCTAGTAAGTACGGGAAATCTTTATTCTCTCATAAACTTCTAAGCTTTAGACAATTTGAAACCAAAAATGCAAAAAGCCACTTGCGTGAAAAGTATGCCATTGGCTTGTTTAAAACAGAAAAGATTTCGAAGGAAACGTTTTGCACCTAAACGATTAATACGCATAACCATAAGCCCTAAACAGTCCATGCTAGTACCTAATTCTTAAAAAAATATATTCACTTAAGATGCAAGAAATAACTTTTCAATACAGTTGAAAATGTGTGTGTAGCGTCAGCTTGGACTTTGTATCATCAAACACACACACACTGTGTTAGGTATATCCAGCTGACGCACATACAATAATAATATGTAATAATTTAGTATATAAGATGTGAAAATAAATAAACATCGTTCTTGATTTCTTAGCGCTATAGCAACACGTTACACTGGCTGTTTTATTCATCTCCCAAGCTAGGAGCCAAATGTGCTTTCGATGACAGTACCTACAGCGTGCGGAAAGTTAATTTTGCGTCTTTGTTTACGGTTTTTGTTATTTCTACTACATTATAGTACATACTTATAATGTTTTCTCGCAAATGTATTGAAAAACGTGGTACATGGTTGTTAAACGTTAAGCACTCGCCTGTAACACGTTTTAAAAACCTTACCACGGTGATGTTATCATACATACTAACCACTAACAGTCGGAACGCGAGCCATAGGTACCTACGCGCCTCGGATCTCGGTATACTCTCGGTACACCACATAAGTACCTAATTTAATATATTAGGTAATTATAACACTTTTATTCTTACTTCTGTTCCAAATTTTTTAAAGTACTTAGTCATTCATCGAGTTTGTACGGAACTCTCGGTGGGCGAGTCCGACTCGCACTTGTCCGGTTTTTTAATTTATCAGCAAACTCTGTAAGGTAAGACAATAAAATAGTTTTTAAAAACGGATAAACCTGTTAGTACGCAATTTGTTTATTTTTTTAATAGGTAGGTATTTCACTTTTTGCACCGAATAAAATACGTAGATAAATAAGTAAATATTAGCCTAGGAAACTACCTACTAATTTTGTGTGTAGCGAGAGTTCTCGTTAAAAAAACTACAAGGTAGTTTCCTAGGCTAATATTTTTCAGTAACTTGAAAATGTTTATCAGATCGTTTTCGTGGGGGAGTGTAATTCGCTTATATTTCCGAAAGCTATAACTAAACAAAAAGCAGTGATGTCAAAAGATGTAAAAAAGCTTGCAGGGCATCGTATGGTACCAAATTTATGAAAAATATATGAAAATTTATGAAAAAAAATGTAACTTATTTTGGGAAATCAAAAATGGTGGAAATAATCCACACAATTTCCCGTGTTTTCCGACAAAAGATAGGTTATGTCCGACAACAACAAAATTTTTGTCATTTTCCTAATCAAACACTTTAGCTACATATCTTACAGGATTGATTCATATTTTTGTAAAGTCATGGTATCAAATCGCTAAACACAATGCACGTGCTCTGCGATCGACACTAACAGCTTGGCCAGAAAGAGAAGAAATTAAATAAAATGGAACTAAAATTTTTCAGTACAAAATATAGTCAGTGTTGCCAAGTTATTCGTGATTTTGACGTGTTTACATAGAAAGTGGCGCCCTCATTTTTTGTCAAACTCTTTATGGTCAAGATATTTGGGCGCATTATTGTACTGTACATACAAGGCCAAATCGTATTGTAATGTTACGGCCACACTACCGTGATATGCCATTGAATATTGCAATTGATGAACCTTATGAGTATAGGCATAAGGAAAATTATGGGCATGAGTAAATCTACGTTATTTTGTTTTGTTTCTTACTTCCTGCGTCATTGTCGTTTACTCGAAAATCTTTAAAAATCCAATGCATCACAACGGAATTTGCCATCATTTACGTTTGAGTACGATAATAAATTATATTAATTTGCATATTTTTAACTTATTTATTGCGATGCATTGGATTTTTAAAGATTTTCGAGTAAACGACAATGACGCAGGAAGTAAGAAACAACGTAGATTCGCCCGCATAAGTAATTATTGCCATATCACGGTTAGTGTGGCCGTTACATAACGCACTGAACAGATGATACACTTATATTTCAGTGCGTACAAGACGAATATGATTTGTACAATTTTTATGTCACTTTCTAGTTCGTTTAACAGTAGTAATTCAAAAAAATTTTTTTCTCTTTCTTACTCATACAAATTCGTATTGACATCTTGTTCGCACCATACGAAATCTGTGGTTTGACGCCCGCACCACATGAAAGTCGCTTACCGATCAACTTGTTAACTATGTTAAAAATAGGTACCTACTTATAAATCTAACAGCATTCCAAAGAGCGAGTATCATCAGAATTAATTATTTGTTTATACAACATCGCGCGAAGAGAACACCATGCAACACAACAATTTGATTTTATAGCTAATTAGATACACCCGGATTTGTTTGTATAATTCGCGTTTGTACGTAAGCAAACAATCACCTAAATTGGAGAAGGATGATAATTAAATAAAAACAATTAATGACAAATAATCGTCTCTTACTCATTTCAACTCATTTGTTAAAGCCTATGTTATGGGAAAAGCTCATACAACATACAACTAACTTAAAATGTAGGTAAATAAGATTAAGAAAATGTTATTACCTATTTCTATAAAAATCATTGATTTATGTTTCTTCCATACTTTAGCTCCAGAATAAATTGTGACTATTTTAAAGTACCCTAAATATTGATGATGGCAATTTTTACTAAAAGGAAACTTTATTTTATTTTTAAAAATAAGTAAAACTTATTTCAAAGATTTTTGATAAATTACTTATCTCAGACAAGAATCCAACGGTTAAAATACGAAAAAATTAAATCAAATAAGGGTAAATTTCTTCAAAACAACATTGTATTCAAATTAAAGGCAGACCAAAGAAAGATAAAAAAATGTAGTTGCGTAACAAACGTAATTGTTAAAGTAAATGCTCGTTCAATTCCCAGCTGAGACAAAAGATTTATCAAAAAATCTTTGAATGCAGTTTTATTTATTTTTATATACAAGGTGTTACAAAAGTACCCCTAATGCCGAATATGGTAGATAGGGACCATCAAACTGAACAACTTTTACTATAGAGCCAACTCTGAAATCGCGAAAAAAAAATCAGCTGTTTCATACATTTTGATATTTTCGATTTTAAGTTTTGTATGAAACAGCTGATTTTTTTTCGCGATTTCAGAGTTGGTCCCATAGTAAAAGTTGTTCAGTTTGATAGTCCCTATATGCCATATTCGGCATTAGGGGTATTTTTGTAACACCTTGTATAAAGGAATGTTTCCTTTCAGTTAAATTTGTCATCATCAATATTTAGGATACTTTCTCTCCAAGTAGGTACCGTCTTATTTCCCACCCTGTATAATACAAGCACTATTTAGTTAAAGGAAGAAAGAGAGCCAAGAGCCAGAGTTAATAGAATATAGGTACCCGAAAGACCTACTTTGCATTTGTCTTTTTGGCACCATTCCATGGTTCATCGCGTGGTCAGGCCCTTCTTTCCCACTGGGCACTCTGGGCACATGCCAGGGCCCCGCGATCGATAGGGGCCCCCTAGTTCCTGCCAGATTGCTAAACGATAACGGATGCTTATTACCAAAAAATATATAAAACATATTTAGGTATTTCGAAAACTTAAACAATAATTACTGACTACAAATACTACTTGCTTACTACCTTTTGCATGCGCATAGCTATCCTACTCTCCGAATATCAGGCTTTCTGATCTGATTTTGGCATGTTTAGATAAATTTAAGTCAAGATCATAGGGGCCCCCAAATGTGCCCAGGGCCTCAAATAGGTTAAAGACGGCCTTGCGCGTGGTCATACTAAAGCAACTTATAAGTTCAACCTACCTACGATTTTCGTATTTTTTTAGAGTAGGTATACATTCTTGATAAAAAAATTAAAGTGTATGTTGAGTGTTTTATGTTTAGGGTACCTACAGAGAACGAAAGGTATTGAATTGTAATTTAATGGTTCTTACAATTTTCCGGTGACATAGCTACCTATATCAGATAAATTACTAGGTACAGAACCCTCAGAGCATGAGTTACTTACTCTCACACTTGTCCGTTTTTCACTTAGGCAAGGTACTATAAGAATTAATAATTAACTCCCAGCCCTTAGCCTATAAGGGAAACGGGAAACCGTACCCGGTCGCGTTACGTTCCGCCTTAATTGCGCAGAAGTATTTAATGGGCTCTGTTTCTGATGTACACAATGAATGTTGAGTCAACCCTGCACCAATTATGACGATTAACTGGCTACATTTATATTAGTGTTTATACTATGGTTGCCAAACGGTCAGTGTGTGAAATTTTTATTTATCGTTTTAGTCATATTACGGCTCTCTTGGTATAATAATATAAGTAGTTATCCGAGTTGCATCGGCCGTGGTCACGGGCTGAATCGGCCGATGCAACTCGGTCGAAACGTCGAGAAAATAGGTAGGTGTGAAAATACTATCATTAGTTACGTACATATATACCTACGCGTTTAATTCCTGTTATTTTATCTAAGTACAATACAACGTGAAAGTATAAAGTGTATAGGTGAAACTACTTAGTCATAAAATTGAAGGAGCTCGATGACGCGGTGGTCGATCTTCATTGGTGACATTAAAATAAAACTCCAACACAAATAAAAAATTCCCCAAACTCAATTTTTTGTTCCCCAAAATGAGACGTTTTGTATAAAGAGAAGATTTTCTTTTCTCCCCAATAGTTAAATTTTTCCCCAAAATGGGGAAAATGCCCCCAATCTGGTAGCCCTGGCTACACAAAGGATAGCTACAACTTAGACCGTAAAATATAGAGAGGTCTTAGTTTTATCAGTCCAATGTCATATTCATATAGGTAGATATCCTAGTGATCTCTAGGGGTTTGTTTCATCTGGTAATCATTCAATGAAAAGTTGAAATGAAAAATGAAAATTCAGTCCACGGTTTTCGACCGATTCCAAAATTTCTTTTTTCAAACGATTGACAATCTATCTGCCTCGGGAGCTTTTTCCATTTTTTCGATACCGGCTTTCGTTTTCAAAATAATCTACTTTTTTACCGAAATAACGGGAAATTTCTTATATTTAAGCTATAAAATTAAGCGTAGCGTTCAAACGTATAGAATGTTGGCCATTTGAGTAGGGAGGCAGCAGTTCACAGTTCGATCAATCCCTGGCGGAGAACCAAGGCTTCAAAGTAGGTAGGTACCTTAAATTGTTTGTATGAAAATCAATAGAAATATTTCAGTACCTACCTATCAAAGATTAAAATATTTTTATACCGAACCGTTCAAATAGTACCTAAGTACGAACGCATCGTTTCAAAATGAAAATTCGATACACTTAGGTACCTACCTACTTACTGCTGAGCTTAAATAAAAATTCACAACAATCAATTTTGAATTTAACTAATACCGGTATACTAATAATCTAATAATGAAGGTGGTACCTTCCAGCAAACTACCAAACTCTGTTGATATCTTAGATTTTTAATTTAGGCTGATATTAGTAAAATATTGTAAGTAAGTAATAGTAGCTTCTTTCAATCAGCTAAATGCTTGGTTTCACATACTAAGTAGTCACTTGCCGACACACACCTTATTACAAGTTATTCTGCAATGCAAGGCACAAGTTCATTTGCATTCAAAACCCCTTGAACATTACAGTAGAGTAGGTAGCAAAGGTGCTGCTTGAAATGCTTGCTATTTGAATACTGGCCTGCATTTGCACATTTGCATCAAAACACGCCTCAACGGCATATTTTGCTTAATCGCTTTCGTAGGTTCCACTAGCGTATGAGAAATTCCTTAGCTAGATTTGTAGATTGTAGGTACCTATCTACTTACCTGCCAGCTCATTGCTAAACATAAATAATAGTACATTATGATATAAGTGCGGTATGTTGAAAATTGCAGCTGAGGCGATATTGCTATTTCAATAGGGAATGTCTGAAAAAAAATAAGGTCATCTGATTTTTTTAGCTTTAAAGAGCTCCCTTATCAACCTAGACTCCTGACGATTTTTCAGATGCACTACCACCTGACGTCGGGCCTGGAGACCGGTTGCGTATTTTTCATGTTTATTATTCATTTATTCTTGTTATTCATGAAAAGTTTGTAAACTAAAATATGGTAACTAGGTAGGTACCTACTTATATTTAATAATTTATTTTGTGTTAAAATTTAAGTTTAAGTAAATTTAATTTTGTCTGTTAACTACATAGAGGCCCTCTGGAGTGAAGTAGGAGTGAAGACAAAAACTAATGAATTAACATTTAAAAACTCTACTTATGAAAAAAGATATAACAGGGTGCGTAGTGCGAGTTTTTTACTTACTCGACCGGGTTAACGTAAATTTCATTTTGTATAGGATTGGTCAGTGGCTTGACATCTGCGGCGGTATCGGCTAAAAACATTGAAGTTCATGTTAACTGTGTTTTGACAGATGTATGTGATACATTGCTACTTTTCTTTGGTAAGTTTTTATTTGTGCCAAAACAAATTAGCAATGTATCACATACATCTGTCAAAACACAGTTAACATGAACTTCAATGTTTTTAGCCGATAGAGCCCCTGGCGGAATACGTGATGAACTTCATCAACGTTATACAAAATTCTAACGTGCTCACGATTGAGCGTGAGGTAAAAAAACTCGCACTAGCACTCTGATGATGAGGCAGAATGGTCTAAGACTTTAGCCTGTTCTTCGGAACCAATTAAAAAAATACATAGTGAAGTGAAATGGAATCATGACATGAATGACACTGACTGACACTGACTTGAATTTGACATTTTATTTACGTGGTTTGGTTGGTGGTTTCCTGGTTTGCTAGCTAATTTTACAATAAACTTAATTCTGTGAATAGTTTTGTAAAAATACGAAAAATTATTTTATTCAACAGAATCTGATAGTCTTAGACATTTTTTGTTAATTTATCACTATGTCTCACCAAACGGGAATTCAAGGTGTGAAATTCTAGATTTTATTTACAGATTATTTCACACCCACATTACAACATTGTTTACCTAAAAATAGATATTTTTTAACGTCTATTAGCATATAGTTGCACTAGAAAGTTTAGGAAACACCTTAATAAAAATAACTGTCTTCAAACTTGTACACTTAATCTTTTTGTGTTCACAGCAAATGCAGAGCTTAAAAAATTCTTTGGAAAATGTAGAGATGGGAAGCTTCGTGTTATGAAAATCAGCATAGAAAATGGTATGCCCTCTTTAGCCAGTGGAAGCCTATCAATAAATAACCCTACTAATTATCCTATTAATAACTGATGCTTGCACTCTTGAGTGTCTTAGACATCACATCAATGCACACAACATTTCCATTAGAATAGTGGATAGGTACCAAAGTATTCATATTCAATTATTGTTGTACAAAATGTCAACAAAATCACATTCAAAAGATTTAGTGGTCTGTTATTGAGACAAGTTTTTGCTATTATTCATTTTCATAAGGTCAAATCCATGTAATCTTTTGAAAACAATAGCACACATTCTCAAATGAGACTTAGTCTAGTGGAGGATGTTATAAATAGTATCAGGCCTTTTGGATAACATATCTTTAGACTTGTTTTATATCTCATTATTTATCTCATACTCTTGTAGAACAGCTTACCTTGACAAAGAACTATGCTGCCAAAGGATCTTGGGAACATGACTTTGACAAATATGTACCATCACTTATTGTTGATGATCAACCATGCTACATTTTATACAGGTATGTTCAGCTAATAAATTTGCTTATAGTGGAAAAGAGAAGTCAAAGTAGAAACTGTTGTTAAAATACCGATATGGTAATTAAGCTATTAACAGAATTTTCATGTAAACAATATTAAAGAGATATCAATTTAATAAGTTTTGTAATTATCAAGAATTATTCACTTTTAAAAAGGGATATTCCTTCTTTTGAAAACATTTAAGGTCGGTCTGTGGTCTTCATAAATAAATAAATAAAATAATATTTGACAACATCACATACATTGCTCCGAGTCCAAAGTAAGTAGCTAAAGCACTTGTGTTATGGAAATCAGAGACAACAGTGGTATCACAAACACCCAGACCTGAGACAATATAGAAAAGTTCATTTTCTAAATTGACCCAACCGGGGATTGAACCCGGGACCTCAGAGATGGCGACACCTTGAAAACCGATGTACAAAGCCACTCGACCACGGAGGTCGTCAAATAGGATACATACATGATTAAAAGCATAAAAGATTCTATTTCTGTAATGCCTTCAAGTTTGCCTTAATTAGCTAAATACTAAAATTATGTCAATTTTTTTTTCAGATTAGATACAACAAACTCCCTTGGACACGATTGGTTGTTACTTAGCTGGTCACCGGATAGTGCACCAGTCAGGCAAAAAATGTTGTATGCATCAACAAAAGCCACTTTGAAGCAAGAATTTGGCTCTGCCCACATAAAAGATGAAATGCATTCAACTGTTAAAGTAAATGGCATTAATTTTTTATTCTGCCTTTAATTTTTTTTTATGTATATCATCAATATAGCTGCAAATTATTCTTTATACAACTTATTTATATTTTTTAGGAAGAAGTATGTTTAAAAGGATACAAAGCACATCTTAGTGGTATCAGCGCTCCGGCACCACTCACTGACCGAGAAGAGGCGCTTAAAGAACTGCAACAGACCGAACACAATACCAACTATGGCACGGACTCAAGGTATTATTAAGTAATCAATCTTACAATTTTCAACAAAAAACAGTTTTAAGCTTTAAAATTATTTTGAGATTTTTGACAGTTTGTATAGCTTGATGTGCTACTAACTTACATCTTTTTGAGAAGACTTCACACCATTAGGTTTCGGTCATGACATAGGATGGGATCACTATCTATTGGGTAGTGTAGCTTCAAAGGACATCAGGCACATCAGACCCAAAAATGTATTGTATTAGAATAATTCTGTTACCTTTAAACACTATTTATAATTAGAATCATAAAACAGTAGCAACTATTTTTGACTCTTTTATTTTGCTTAAATTAATTAGGTATTAATTATTTGAATAAATTATTTATTGAGAAATCGAAAGTACATCGATAAAAAAGACATCTTTGTCATTGATACTCTAAATATGGCTTGAGAACATAAAAAAACTTTTAAAAATAAACGCATGTAATTATGAATGACATGACATTGACAGAACACGGAAACGCGAATGCCGATTGGTGGGCCTAGGTGGTAGGTGGCACGCGTAAAAGCTCTAGCAGATAAACAAAATCTTGTGTGTTGATTGGTCGATTTTGTTTTGAATGTTTCAAAAAAACCGCGGCACCGATTAATCGCTAGCGCAGCAAACGAAACGTTTTGGTTGTGTAACTGGTATTGCTATAATAGTGTCGGAGTTACAAAAAAAGTTTCAACATAAATAACTCTCAAAATATAAAGCTTTGTTAAAATCAGAATATTTTCTATTACTTACTTATTACAAGTCTTTTGGAAAAAACAGAAATGCTATACATTCTTGGGTGTTTTATCAAAGAAATTTGCTTCACTTGATGTCGTTTAATTACCAACATACATATTGAAAAGTAACGTTTTGGAATAAACTGAATCATTCCAGTACCAACAGGCCCATGGTGATGGACAATATTCATAATCAACAACACAAGTGGTGGTTAGAATGATTATTTTCTTTCTCTTTCTAGGCAATCAACAATAGGTGGAGTATCATTTCCTATTACGGAAGCAGCGGAACAGGGTATACTTGATCTCAAACATGGTTCCTACAATTATTTACAATTTAGAATAGGTAAGTTCATGAATCAGTTTTTTCACTATAAATTAATTGCTCTGCAGAAGATGCCAGCTTAAAGTGTGTACCAATCGTAGAATTCATTTCATGTGATTATTATAATCTCGAGTTTAAAATTGATATTAAGATAACTTTTACTTACGTTTTTGCAACCCTCGCGAATTGGCATTGGCTACGTAAGTACTTACTCTATACCTACACAGTAACAAACTGACACATCCCTACAAACATGAGTGAAAAAATTGAGGCGTGTTTCGGTTGCACTCCAGCCCGGTTCCGGTCCGGATGCGCTATGGATTCGGTCCGAATCCGCTCCGCCTACAGTCCGGTTTCGGTTTAAATCCGGTCGAACGCCAGCGTCATCTACACTCGCTTATGCTGGAACTACATTAGGCACACGTGGGTCACGTACGCAGATCTGGGCGCATCCAATAATATTCTCTATGGGGACGCCAGAAGACATACATTTAGTTGCGTCGCGTAACGTGGCATCGCGTCGCAAAGCGTGGATATAATGTAGCTCTAAACAAGTAGCCCCTATACCAAATGTATGGGTTCCGACGTGCCCAGATCGGCGTACCTGGCCCACGTGTGCCAAATGTTGTTCTGGCTTTATTCTTACTATTATTACGTCATGTTTAATTTTCAGATTTAGAGGAAGAGAAGATCCACTTGTCCAAAGCATCTAAGCTCCAACGCGGAGAATTAAGCGCGCAAGTACCGGCGGACCAGGCGCGCTATCACCTCTATGTGTTCCAGCATTCACACGAGGGAGACCACTTTGACAGTATAGGTAAGAAAATATTATGTTGTTTAAAAAACAAGGGATAATGATTTTCCGCATACCCCATGCCTGGCAAGCAACGAGGCTATGTGAGACTCGCCAAGATCCCTAACTTGGCGAGTCTCACATAGCCTCGTTGCCTACTAAACATTATATGCGCCTTCAAGACGACGAAGACAATACACTTTCTTTCTATTTTAAGTGTTTATCTAATTATTTTAGATTGGGGTGCAATGTATGTGCTAATTTTCAATCGATAGGTCAAATGACCTATTTGGGGGACAAATACGGCACATCTATAATTTACTATAGGTACTTAGTTTACTATAATCAATTCTATAAAAAGTTATAGATATTATTTTCTAGAGAGTACATCTTTTGCTCAGCTCTCAAAATCCGAGCCAGGGATTGAGACAAATTGAGCAGATTCTGTGCTTGTCGAGAGGTTAAGCTACTTTAGTTCAACATGGTGACTTAACATTAGTCCAAATAAGCGATGGCGAATGCCACAAAGTAAAGATGTATTTGAATTCAACACTATTATCAGTGCAAATTCTACAGATTGACCATAAAGAGTAGAAAAATATTGTGGGCGCCATTTTCTATGCAAACACTTCAATATAAAATTGGCAACACTGACTAATATTCTGTATTTAAAGTTTTAGTTCTATTTTATTTTATTTTTACTCTTTCTGGCCAAACTGTTAGGTTAGCTTAAACATGGCTGAACCTCTGCGCACGTTCCACGGCGTTGTGTTATATGGAACTTTAATCAATGTTTTCTTTTCTAACCAAGATGAAAAAATAACGAAATATTACTTTCCCTCTTTCAGTGTTCATCTATTCGATGCCTGGGTACAATTGCAGTATAAAGGAGCGCATGATGTATTCCAGCTGTAAGGGACAATTCCTAGAAATTATCGAAAGAATGGGCATAGAAATTGCGAAACGAGTAAGTTTTACTCCGGTATTGACACTTAAGTTTAACTTAATTGTTTCTGTAACATATAATTTTGATATGATACTCCAAAGAGTACTATGTGGACTAGATTTGAACAGTGGTTTAACCTTTATAATTACATTTAAAACCCGTGACCGTCAGCCATTTTTAATGCCCCCACTGCTGGGGCACAGGCCTTGCTTATTGGTGGATAAGGAGGATGGGCCATAACCCACCACGCGGGGCCAATGCGGATTTGTGGGTGTTAATGACTGCAAATGCACCCGAGACCAACAGCTTAACTTGCCTTCCGAAACACGGAGGAGCTCAAGATAATAAATTTTTGTTCACCCATCCCGTGACCGACCCTTGCGAAAGTTGCTTAACCTCCGCAATCGCTGGGCCAGGCGCTAAACCACTGCGCCATCGAGCTCCTCATTTAAAACCCGTAACCATTATCTATACTCTCATGCACATTGCAATATATGAAGCACAAATAAACTTCAATAAATAAAATCTATATTCTAGCTTGAAATCGACGACGGTAAGGAACTGACCGACGAGTTCTTATACGACGAGATCCACCCTAAAAGGAATCTCCACCGGCCGGCTTTCGCCAAGCCTAAGGGCCCGCCTAACCGCGGCGCCAAACGGATTACAAAGTCACAAACCGCGCAATAAGTACACGTATATCATCTAAATCATGGGTTCCCAAACAGTGGGGCGCGCCTCATTAAGGGGGCATAGAGTTATCCAAAGGGCAAGTGGCTTCAGATAAACTAAACAGTTAGTACCGTAATATTTTATTATTTTGCACGGCGCGGATGGAGCCACCGATGTGTAGTGCACCTCTTGGCTTTGATTGTTGATAACCTACTTAAAAATAAACACTCTCATTTATTTTCTCATATTATCGTTGAGAGGTGGTGGGGGCGTAACTATTTTACCATAAAGTTGGGGAGGCGCATAGTGTAAAAGGTTGGGAACCTCTGATCTAGATTATTCTAGAACTAGACGGCGTTTTCCAGTAGTCTTGTCAAAGAGTCTTAGTAACAATGCAATGAAATATATACTTTTTATAACAATAACCTCCACCAGTGAGGGAATCGCAATTGCGACGGGTCTGCTCTTCTATATTCGGCAAAGAGTAAGAGTAAGTAGAATTTAAATTAAAATACGTCGTTTTGTACCGCTCTGAAGTTGGTTACTTTTCTGCTGTGCATTGTTTAATTAATTGCATTGTATTTACTTTGACATAGTATTTCATGTTTGATAATTATTCATGTTTGTATTGTATTAATAGAAAATGTCAAGATTGTTTACATAAGTATCATGTTGTAACGAATACAGCATACTTCATATCTATCAATTTTGACATTTAAGTTTATTTTAGCTATTTTCACAGCCTTTATTAATGTATGTATTTTCGTAATACATTATAATAATGAATTAATCACAGCTAAAAAAACGCTGATATTATTTATATAATAACTACAATATTATTTTCGTCCAAACTGCTCAATGTATTTAGTACTCCGTGTAAATTGATTATATCAAAAACTTATTTATATACTTTACTTTAAACAGTAACTTGTAATCATGAAATCCAAAGGCATAACATAGATAATGGATTGTATACAAAATATACGTATATTTAAAAAATATCACAACACCATTGTAATGAAATTTTATACCTTACATTCAGTCCGAAACAAAAAGGTTTTTTTTTTATTATTTTATTTACGTAAAAAAATACCTTTCTTACTAAATGCCAACACCAATGTGATAGGAAGAGAATGGATAAATGTAATTTATACAGATGACAGTATTGAGTAGCTAAAATACGAATGTTTATTGTATTATGCACGATTGCTTCAGGAAAAAGTAAAATCTAGTATACAACGTGTTAATGAATAAACGCAAAACCTCTTAGGTGGCGATTGTGCTAATGAACATAAACAACTTTGCAACTTAACAAAAAAGTCTGCTTTTTCATACAAGTTGTCAATACCTACTCGACAAGAATGTATGGAACAGCTGTTTTTTTTCAGTTGCAGAGTTGGCTCCATAGTAAATGTTGTTCATATTCATGAGCACAATCACCACGTATGAGGTATTGCGTTTATTCATTAAAACGTATAGTTGTTATATCTCACGAAGTCCGTTCGGCTATGATTGTTGTTAGGCGTGCACATGCACGCTATTTTAGTGTCCGTAATACGAGAGCGTGCAGGTGCACACTAAAACAATGTGCATAACGGCGGCTAATAACCGCATAAGTTTTACATTTTGCAATGATATGTCATTTTATTGAGCACCATCTCCTTCGATTATATAAATCCTAGATGCAGTGTAAACGCACTAAAAGTGACGCCGAGAACGGATGCTCCAATCGAAGGTGAGCATTAGATCGATCTCAGTAGTCATTTGACCGTCCGGCGTAACGATGCCTAAATGTGCTGTGAAGTTGTGCAAAAACAACTCGAAAAAAGTGAAAAATATATGGAATAACATAATTTTTGTAAGCATTGAGCGTACACATTTTCACTATGAATTTAAAGTCGAACACGTACTGAAACCACCTTAATTTCAATATTTAAATTAAAATATTACAATATTCCATGCCGTGCAACCGTTTTTTCTATTTGCGTTAGTAAGTAAGAAAGAGATGCGTAAGAAAGAGTAGCGTCCCTTGACCAACGTGACTCTGATTAGTGTCGGACAACCTCGTGAGCATTTTTGTAATAATATCGTAAGTACCACACTGCCGTCCGAATTTCAAACCAGTAACTGTGACGTAAGGTCAAATATCAAATAGGCAGCGGCAGTTTTCGGAAGCGAAATATCTAAGTAACTACAACTGTATAGCACTGTTGGAATCAGTTTTTCAAACGCATTTAGTATGGGATTGTGTATCTAGGCTTTATATGATCGAAGACCATCTCATTAATACAGTAAGTATACTATTTAACAAGACATTTTTATTCTCCAAGAACTATTAAACTAAGTGAAACCTTGCGCAATCATTATTATGTAGTTTGTAGCATTATTTGTAGCTTGAAGTATTGTTAGTGTAATATTTATGGTATTATTATACGAACACCTGTTGTAAAACATTTAAATATTAGTAATTATACTTTCTTATTAAGTAATTATTATGATGTATATTTTGAGTATCTAGTTATAATCTTTTAATAAATATAAGCTCGATTCTGTTTACTCTTATTAAGTAGTGTTGTTTCGTAATTCTTGCTAAGTTAAAAGTCATAAATTTTTAAATTGTAATCATACCTTTTTTACATTTTACAGAGTGTTATCCGAATCGAGCTAAAACTATGTTGTAAAGCAATGTTTAATTTTTATGTTGTACCTAATAAAAGTTGTTATCTAAATTTTGAAGCTTTCAAGTAACAATCGCCAGATATGTTATTTACTTAATCAATGTGACGATTACTAATTTTACTCTATATTTAATCGATTGCATTTGCATATGTATTACCCCGGCTCCACACGTCGGGCAATGCATCGTTCGTTGACGCTTTTAAAAGAAACTCTTTGAAGCATGTGTTACAAAACCGCCAAGGTACGATGAATTTGCCAACGTTGGAGCCAACGTGTGGAGCCGGCGGTTAAAATAATGACTCTTGCCATTTTAAGCCTCAAATACAATCATTAGGGGACATGTTGCGGAACATGTTGCTAGCTCTCGCTCTCGGAGCGGGAGCCAGTAACATGCCTCGCGTCATGTAAATGCGTCGCAGAATGTTGCGGGACACTGGGTAACGTTGCCCTCATGTTGGGGAAAATTTTGTCCCCTAATGTATTCGTGGTATCTATGTTCGTGGCTTTATTTTATAAACCGACCTGACCGGTCATTAGTCAATTACTTAAGTGAGATGGAATTTTTAAAACAGTTGTCCAACTTCAAACTTCCGCTTTTAGTAAGAAGCTCATGTTCTCCTTATTGTTGACATAAGCCCATATTCATAACAGATGTATTTATGTCACAGCCCTTGGGCCCTATTTCGGAAAGGCCGCGAGCGCTCTTGTCGCGCGCTGTCCAATGAAAATGAGCAGTAATTGTCAGTATAGTGACACAAACATATCTAACCATAGCCAAAACATGAACTAAAGTGTTATTACATATTGTTACCTGGGTTACGCTGTCGTCTACATAGACTACAACGACGCCGTCACAGGGTCTTGTGTTTTTCGAGTGCGTGTGGTCAATTGTGTCAATAAACAGCATGCGATGAAAATGAGTAGAAAAGAGCGCTCGACGCCAGTCGAAGGATTCAAAAATAGGGCCCCTGAGCCCTCTAGACAAAGACACACCTGTAAGCGTCATCGAAGTTCAATAAGTATAATATACATCATGTTACAAAAATACCCCTAATGATTTGACCCCTGACTGATTTTTTTTTTCGCGATTTCAAAGTTGGTCCTGTAGTAAAAGTTGTTTAGTTTGATGGTCTCTATCTACCATATTCGGCATTAGGGGTATTTTTGTAACACTTTGTATATCTAAACCAATGACTTCAATTACATAGACTAGCTGTTCAAAACCAAAATTGTGTCACAACCAACTTTCGCGGCGCATCAACTGTTTCTATCGGTCGCTCGCAATAGACTAAAGGAGTTGCGGTGCATGCACCGTAACTTAATGAGCAATTTTACGGTACTGTACAGCCTGTCTAGTGTAGTATACACATACCCCTTTACTAATAAGGATTGAATAACAGATGTATAGTTACACAATGGTGACTCCCTGTCGAACTATTTAAGATTGACATTAAAAAGAAAGGGACAAAACACTAACTATACATCTGCTATTCAATCTTTATTAGTAAGGTGGATAGAAGTCTTTGATCTAAGCCGATCCCATAAATGTTTACCAAAGCCGCGATTACATTTACCAATCTAGTGTCCAAATTAGGAATCCAATTTAGAGTTGCCACCCGTATTAAAAGCTCAGTTCGAATTTAACAGTGATTTTTCATTTTCGACTCTCATCTCCAATCATAAACAATGTTTACCTTTCCATTATTATTGTAAAATTGTTAAAATCGAATTTGTTATACAATATTTTATTGTCAAGCAACCCTAAATTGGTTCCTAAATTGGACACTAGATTTGTAAATGTAATCGCGGCTTTAGAGGAGTTCGTTATCGCTTTTAAATATGACTTTGTCTAGATCATCTGTTGTGTGGTTATAGTATTTTAACCTTTTCACCGCCAACGTCGGCATATGACGTCATAAAAAAAAAGTGTCCCGCACGCCAACGTCGGCATATGACGTCGCCCAAATTAGATGCAAATTTAAGTATTCTACCAATCAGTTTAATATTTTTTTTTTGTCACAACATGAAGTATTCAGCCTTACTAATATATTTTCACCAAAAACACTAGAAATTATTGCATATATATTGCAAAATCTATTTAAAAATAATTGGCCGTAACCAAGCAATACAGTCCGAATGTCCTCGGCGCCAGCGTCGGGAGCTGCCGACAGCGACGTCACAGGTAGTGTTGTGCTAATGTGTTTATTAAAAGGTCAAAGTTTATTTATCAATTAGCATTTGGTCTGATAATTACGTCGAAAATATGAAATAAAAATGTTTATGGATACATTACAATGTAACATGGATTATTTTTAAGTTGGCACCTAAATCATACATGTGTACCAACATTAAAATATAAAAAATATCGGTCAATATTTGGCTTAAATGGCTTTAGACCTTTGCGCCTATTGTTTTATGCAGGTGCAAGAAATTCTAAAGAAGGATTAGAAAGAACAATACGCTGGCACCGAGGCACGGCGTACTTTGATCAATTATTGCGAAAGAAAATAGATAATTTGGCCGAAATATTTTTATGACTGCCCATTGTTTTTAAAACAGCTGCAAGATTTTTTAGGCTGACCATAAAACAACAATGGGTACGTCGCGGCATCTATCAATACACTAAAATACTTTCACTTTTTATAAAATAGGTACCAACAAAACTGTTCTTAATATTACTTACGAAAATATTTAGGAATAAGTCAACAGATTTTCCTTCAATTTAAGTATACGATGCAATGATATTGAATAAAAAATTAAGTAGAATCAAAATAAAATTTCTATCTAATATTGAAAGCGCTATAAAGGCTATCTTTGTAATGTATTTAATTAATCATCACGCAATTACATGTCACGAGGAGAGAAAATAAAGTACCTACAAAAGAATGTTATAATTATTAAAATTATGTCGATGTATTAGAGGAACATCACTATTGTTAAAGCACGCGGCTTATATAAAGTATGGTCCCTGTACGCCAACGACGGCAGCTCACGTCCGCCGAGGCGACGGGAAGCTTAACTAGGGACGTTCCATTTTCAATCATAATTATTTATTGTTTACTTGATATTTTGGTTGAATGTTAATTTAAACACACAGTTATTGCTGTGAATTGTTATGATTTACGGAATCTAATAATTGGATTTAAATAAATGCAAGAAAATTCATAGAATATGGGTAGGAAAAGGTAAAAAAGGGGTTGTCGATTGTAATCACTGGACATCACTATTTTTTGGAACCTGTTTTTATTGTTTTAGTGGCGTGGCGTGGGACAATAGATTTTTTTTTGCTATACTTGGCGGCGAAAAGGTTAAATAAGCATCAGCTGCTAAGAATTTGAGCACCCGCCCGAGTGTATTTTTTTTTAAACTACTTTGTAGAAATGTTTACAGTTTTAGCAATCCATGTTCGCCATTCGAGTGGATTTATTGTAATATTCTGAAAACATTTCGAAAAATCTATGCACACAAATCGTTGAAATATTTCACTCTATTTTTATATGTGAATACTGATTATTATTATGATGTTATGTTTTTAACTATATCAATACAGTGCTTTGATACAACTTGTGTTATTATTTCATGACAGCTGTCATTAAATATAAATTAATTCCTTATAAATCAAAGAGTAGAAAAATTAAAGAAATGTAAACGAGTAGAATTATAAATTTTATTTACCTTCTATGATAACTAGAATAAAAAATAATTTACAATGCTATTAGATATAGCAAACTCAACATATTTTTGCAGTAAGATCATTGGCCTGCTTTCAAGCATTCTTAAAATCATGACTCAAAAAACATATCAATTTACCAATTGTTCCACTTTCATTTCACCTTTTCTTGCTACTAGAGAATCGTGATGTTTTGTCAACTCGTCGTTTTTAATTTCAGATGATTTTTCCACTGCCTGGTTGTATTGTTCAACTCTGAAACAAGACAATGAATACCTTCTATAATCATATACTCATAATGCGATTAAATTGACAATAGATAGTGATCCGCGGCAACTTCACTCAAATACATCGTTTTGTACCGGAAGCGCTCTGCAGTTGCCGTGGATCACTGTCTCATGTCAATTTAATCGCATTGTACTTTTAATAATTTTTGTTTCATTACATATTTAAGTCAATATTTTTTAAATTACAATACTACCTTAATCTTTAGGTATGTAATTAATTATCATAGGTATGTATGTATCTAATTATCCTAGGACATGCCGGATCTGATTTTTGCAGGAAACTGCTTAGTCACAATACAAGGTGTTACAAAAATACCCCTAATGCCGTATATGGTATTTAGGGACCATCAAACTGATCAACTTTTACTATGGGACCAACTCTGAAAACGCGGAAAAAAAATCAGCTGTTTCATAAAAACTTAAAATCGAAAATATCAAAATGTATGAAACAGCTTTTTTCTTTTTCGCGTTTTCAGAGTTGGTCCCATAGTAAAAGTTGATCAGTTTGATGGTCCCTATCTACCATATTCGGCATTAGGGGTACGAAATTTAACAACCGCAAGAATCTTTCGGTACTGCTATATTACCCGTAAAAAAACCGAAATTTAACTAGCAATCCAGGGAAGGGATTGTTTGCGGTTGTGAAATTTCGGTTTTTTTATATTAAATATTCTACCCTTTCTTAAGATACCGATAAATTAAATTTTGGTAAAGAGCCACCGAAATATAGCGGTACCAAAATTACCGTACTTGGTGAATCTACGTTGTTTCTTACTTCCTGCGTCATTGTCGTTACTCGAAACTCTTTAAAAATCCAATGCATCGCAATAAATAAATTAAAAATATGCAAACTAATATTATTTATCATCGTACTCTAACGTAAATGATGGCTTATTTCCTTGTGATGCATTGGCTTTTTAAAGATTTTCGAGTAACGACAATGACGCAGGAAGTAAGAAACACGTAGATTCACCCACTTGCCTATGTAATGTTGAAGTACCGAAAAATTAAGGTATCAAAATATAAAGTAACCGTTTTTAATAGGTATGACGTCAGACCGATAAATAAAGGTACCGCAATTTTCCGGTAAATCAGTCCCTGGGGCAAACAGACAGACATGGCGAAATTATAAGAGTCCCTTGTTGACTTGACTATGGAAACTAAAAAATGAGGTTGTATGTTTTGTGTTAAAAAGTATTGGGTTGGGTACATTACCTTGCTTCTCTTATTTTGTACATTGCTGCTCTTATATCATCCATTGATATGCCCGTAAGTTTTAAAACTCCTAAGATTGCTATGCCTCCTATCATACTTAATGTAGCGCCTGAAATATTAAAAGAATGCTGATGATATTATTTGTATACATTTGAACTTAATTTATTCTTTGCTAATTATTTTTGATGATATGGTTAACTTTATTATGATTTCAATGAAAGACCTATTTTGAGATTAAGTATTAAGACCTGGCCACTGGCCACGTAACAAAACGAACAGCGGCGGCGGCTTCGTGACAAGCGAATTCCTAATACATAACGTATGATGCTGAATAACTACTGTGCACCGAGGGCTGCAAACGAGCAATGCGCTTCATTGAGCGATCGAAATCGCTCGCCACCCCACCACCGCGCCGCTGTTGCGTGGCAACGCCGATAGTTTAGTAAGAGAATCTGCACCCACCACTACTTTATTATATCTTTAGATTCTAACGAAAGGCTCTTTTATAACTGTTATATTGTTAGCTGCCAAGTGATCGACTAACAATAGGATTCTATTGACGGGTGGTATAGGATTTATGGAGACCTTGAAGGTAGACCTTTAAGAATATACACCAACCATAAATCCTACGGTAGACCATTCAACCTATAATGCTCTCAGCCAATGGCAGGATAATTTTTCTGATTCACAATTCGTCCACCAGTCGGCGCACTACCGCTAATTTGGCGCTAGTGTAGATGTAGATCTGTCATTTTGTTGTTTGCTATCAATTTTTGGATGTTGGAAGCGAATTTTCGTAAATATAAAATTTTCTTCCAAAACACTTTGGTTTTCTTCAATCTTTAATTTGTTTACTGTCCAACTTCCATAATAATAATTATTATTATCAACCATTTTCAGTCATTAGAATAAACTATATCGGGATTTACACCATGTACCTGTTTATTTTTGAGACTCCGATATTTCGGAATACACGGAAGAACGTGACCATGGCGCATGCAACTGCGCCGAAATATCGGAGTCTCAAAAATAAACAGGTACATGGTGTAAATCCCGATATAGTTTATTCTAATAACGTCAAAAACCATGGAAATTTAAAACATTACATTTTCAGTCATAATTGAAAAATATCCAGTGGCACACATACAAAAGGTCTCCATCTACAGCAGCGCCTCCAAGCGAAATAAATTTTCTTTTATCCTGCCATTGTAATCAAATTCCAAATACTGGCAATGGTCAATGAACATACTACCTTTGACTTATGGTAAAAAAAATCACATTATAAAAAAATGATTACGCAACCATGTTCTTGATTTGTTGTAGAGAACTTAGGGTATAACAGGACTGACATAGGTACAATGTGTAAAAGTTGCTAAATTAATTAAAAAATTAAAAAAAAGAATTACCAAGTCCAGCTCCAACAAAAGTGGCTGCCAATCCTAAGTTTGCTTTATAGAGTGCTCCAGCTAAAGCACCAGCTGTTACATACTCTATCAGTGATGTTTCCCCCCTGTACACTGATATTGTAGTGGCTATTAAGCTGAAACAATGCAAAGTTCACTTTTAAAATAAAAGTATGAGATTAAAAATAAAATCTTAATCAAGAGGATAAACCACGTAAAGTTTCCGCTGGATGATAAAATACAAAAGCTTTGGTTTTGTTATTGGATAAAAAATAAATGCTGCATGATAAAAATAAAAGGCATTTTAAGGAGAACCAAAATGATTGTGTTAATACCAAGATTGTCTTGTTACACAACTAAACAATCAAACCTAATTCCGCAATCACGCATTCGTGCGAGTGGTGAGGGGGACGAGGCAAATACTCAGTCGCTATTCGGCGCGTTTACTGACCTGAACATTCCCGTAAAGATACCTAATCTCCACCCCCATCTGTATGCCCCTTTAGCAAATGCTAAAGTTACATAGGTTTGTAATTTTTTCTGAAACAGAAATAATAATTAATGACTATAATTATATCTTAACATCAATAAAAAGTATGCACTACAGAATTTGTCAGTCAATAATGAGATTATATTTTAGTACGTACATAAAATTATAGCAAACCAATTAATTCATCAGTAACAAACTGATCATCTGGCCATAACATAAACATAAGTTTCTGACTATTAAACAAAAGTAAAGCTCAAACAATAAAAGGAGTAACTACTGTATCTATGGAATCAATCACTTTCTAGAAGACGACACATTTGTACAATGCGATTAATTTGACAGTGGACAGTGGTCTGCAGCAACTTCACTTGAGAATGTATGATGTGCACAGATTAAAATGCACAACAAAAGTGCACAATTCAATTCAATTTTTTATTGGTGTTAAACATGGTTTTACAAAGATGGTACTTATATTTAGGAAGATCTCAAATTTAACCAAAATTTGGCATACAAATAATATTAGGTATATTGAAATTAAGTTTAGATCTACAGCAGCTGTGTTACAACTTACATCAAATTAAGATTCTGGTAAATTTATTAACTGAAGTAAACTTGATCACAATTTTGGAAATTGTCAAATTATCGCATTGTAGTAAATTACATGATTTTGCAGGCCTCCAAAACGCAGTGCCTGTGACACTACATGTCACAAGCTAAAATTACAAAATATCAATACATCTATCATTATATAGATTTACCTTCGCATCCATAGTGGATTTGAAAATAGTTGCCTGATTGTTTTCTATAAAATACACATAAGCATCTTTTGATTGTACAAAGCCTCCGAAACAGCCACCAATAAATGTTCCACACATGGCAGCCTGTATAACATTGTTCATTTCTACTGATACTTGCTCAAATTCACTGAAATTAAATAACCACTCATAAATAAATGTAATGAATATGAATATGAATATGAATATGAATATGACTAACAGGGAAATAATATACTAGAAAAAATAAGCTTTGATGTAGACCTTGCCTAGAATGTCAATCAATTAAAAAATCAACTGGACATATTTGAATAAAATGCCTATGCTATCTGTATGGCAGGATCCAAGGCTATCAGTAGTAACAACTGCTTGTCTGTTAAAAATAATAATAATAATAAAAACGACAAATCACAGGTCCTCAGGTGGGGCGATGAGTGTTTTTTCTAGTGCTTATATGATTTAACATGACATTTAAATAGCATTGTAAATGCAAAACTCTTTAATAACAAAAGGGAAAACTTAGAATAATAATAACGTTAGCTGGTGCTGGGCTGGGACTTGTTTGACACTGACTATGAACTATGAACTTACCTTCCAGTATACATCTTTTTCACACGCGCCCACCCACTGTTGGGAGTTTCCACTTTTGTGTTGAGGAGATCATGATCGTAATCATTATTGTTCCTAAATATGGGAAATAAAGAAGTCGGTGTTAACCTAACCACAGTTCTCAACATTATAACAGTTTTAAACACAAATACATTTCTTGGAAAGGCGATACCGATGTTAGGTCACAAATTATATAGCTATTGTACTGTTATATACTTTGTTCTCGAACTCGAAATGTAAATTAATTACATATTGAACTTATAGGTATTGTAGAAAAAACACCAAAAACCCTTAGAAGTCTGAGGAAAAACCTTCTAGCTAGAGGAAGACAGACACCACCACACCATCACAATGTACTCTATGGTCACGATCTGTGACCAGTGTTACCAAACCAAAAAATAGAAATGCGGTAGAATTACAGTAAAAAAATTGAGAGAATTCAGGAGATTATACAAAAGAAAAAATTTGTCACTTTTAAAAAAGGTTTTTATTATAACATATTGTAATAGTAATAGACAATGTATCGTTTTAAGTTTTTTACAAGAAGACGCCTTTGAGGGCTCAGGCAAACTGCTCCGAAAAAATAGACCATTGAGTCTGCCCTATTTACGTTGAAAACGAGGCAATGTGTGAGTCTGTCGGTCGTCAGAATATTCCATTAAACCAAAATTAAATTAAACGAAAAATAATCGCGAGGATCAACCGCAAAAACTTAGTTCAATCCGTAGCAAACAAACATTCACAAAACGCGTAGAAAAACCTGTCACTGTCAAACAATGTGACGTTTTGAGTGACCCATTTTTTTTAATGTGGCCTACAACGTGAGCTTTTGTCGTGCCGAGCTGTGATGTCACTAAGGGTTTTTTACATTTCATTTATTTTCTCCATTAATATTGCTTTAATAATAATTCAAAACTATTTTTCTCTCACTCCTGAGGAGCAAATCTAGAAACGGTTTTTTTTATTTTGACATAATATTTTTGTTGTATTGTCCATTACACTTATGTGCACATTTCCCCCCTCAAAAAATATCAGAACTATTTGAATAGTGTAAAATCGCTACATAAAACTACTCCCTTCTGGGACGGAAAGGCCGCGTTGCTCTAAGTCCTAGATAGTCACGAATAGCTCCTTAGAGCATTAAGAACGCTCTAAGAATGGCTCCTATCCTACACACATCATGCCGGCGGCACGGGTCGCCGGCTTTTGTCGAGCGGCACGTTTGTCAAGCTAAAAGCTTCCGGGCGCATCGCGGCTTGCCTGGCGGCAGTGCCGGCGGCATAACACAGTTTTCTTGAGACCATAGTAAAAACAAACAAACAAAATAGTAGGTAGTATGACGTTTATTAGTCGAAAATTGCCAGTTAAAGATTAAAGTTCCACTATAGTATAAATTAAAATACAATAAAATAGGAAATGAGTATAGTCAAATCGCGCAGTTTATAGTTTTTTTTTACATAAAACTTAATTTCTTACTACATTAATTGCTTTTTAGATTTATTACTTATTTTATTTCTTTTGGGGCGTTTTGATTTTGTTTTTCAGAACTAGCAACACCTTAAATTTAGTACGAAAGCCGCGGCACAGATGGCGTAATTAATAATGCTGTTGCAACTTAGATAATAATAGGGTATTTTACACCATGTAAGAAACAATATAAAAATGCATGTTTATGATAGATTTCATAAAAAGTGAATGAGAAACGTCGATATTTATTCATAAAAATGCAATATACATTTTATAATTCAATTTAAAAAATCGACTTTTTTAATCTATTCTTCAAATGTTCAAAACGCCATTCGCCATATTGGATTCCGACGTGACGTCAGCCCGACAGTAAGTAAACAGGATTTCGTACTCGTCGTACTGTGTTATTTTATAATTTTATGTGATTATCACTTTTATGCTTTATTTTACTAAAATCGCATCATGGAAGACGGTTTTGTGGAGAAATGTTAAAACAGCAATGTAAGTACCTATCATATCAAGTTTTTTCCAACATTAAGTAATACACAACACGATAATACCCTGTGTTTGTTTACTATTACAATCCAACATAACCTATTTTTATTTTATTTTGTTATCAGGTCCGGAAGGGAATCTGACGACGCAATAGGCTATGTGCAGCTCAAACGGGTTCAAAACACGTGCGTTGTAGTGTACGGTATGCCTGGAACATAAAGTGCGTTCCAAGCCCTATGTACTGATTGACACATAATGTGAATGAATAGGAAGAGACTGAGTAGTGTTAAGTGCTACGATTGTCCCTCGTCAGAAGGTGGCTGCAAGCATGGTGTTACGATGTACACCGCCGAACCGAAGCCCTGTCGTCGTGTACTTCGGTTGAGTTTTAATGGAAGAAATCGAATCTGGCTAAGGTTGGCTCATCGATAAACATTTTGTGTGCAAAAGAAATTTCTAAAAGAAAATCTAAGGAGATGGTTGCAGACAGCAGTGTGCGATGCAAAAGGTTAATTTATGGGGAAACGCATAACCTTGATTAGTATAGTTCCACAACAAGTGATTGATCTACCTTTGCATGAATTTAAAAATCATGTTAAAAAGACGCTCATGGGTAATGGTTATTATAAAGTAGACAATTATCTGAAAGACCAAAATGCATGGAAAAAATGTAACACATAGCTTGCAAATATAAGTACCTACTTTGTTGTTTATAATCTGTTGTATTGTATTTGGTAACTGTTGTAAAGTAATAAAGATATATTTCAATTAGTTAAGTGTTTATTTCTGTTATTCATATAATCAAATTTCCAATTTAAGTTAAAGAGACAGGACATAACCGAGTGACCATAAACTTGACTGATGACAGCCAGATTAACAATAGCAGATCATGATATAATATTTAAGTTTGTAAATATTGTAACTTATTTCTGTTAAAGCTGATAAGTTTCTTGCACCTGTTCTTCTTGTCAGTTATAAAACTCTGGAATGGGTGGAAAATATAGATGATTCAGAAGCGCTTAATTACTAAGTTTATTTGAATAGTTTTTTGTACTTTGACTTTGACTATTCTCCTACCCTACCCTATGTATAGTGCATATGTATTCACATATTTTCCACATGCACATGACATTGAAATGAACATTATTATATCCTTAACATTTTTATGGTGGCCAAGTTGACCCATTCTTCAAATCAACTCGGCTGTGATGGACCAACATCATCTTTATACAGTGAGTGCACCATGGAAATAAAAAAAAACTATACTTATTATTTGATATATTTATTTATTATAATATAATAATACCTTTTATATAAACTCAAAGTTGCCTGTGTAAGTATTAATCCTTCAAAACACATGATTGATTTTGAATCAAAAAATGCAAGTGTTAGGTTATGTTCACATCGCTTATCCTTCTTGCATATCCAGTAGACACAAAATTCACGAGACCATCAGGTGAACAGGATATTTTTCTGTTTGTTTTTTGGATTTCTTTGGATCTCTTCTTACGTTTCAACCAAGTTTTTCTCATTTTGATGTCACTTGGCACTTGAACCCACTATTTTAGTGGAGATTTTACACTTGTTTTACTGCAATCAGGCACAAGACACCAATGATAAAACATTACAACTCATTATTTTAAAAACTTTCGTTACTTTTGTAAAAAGTCATTGTAACCACTCTTGATTGTTTCCCGACGCCTGACGGAGTGACGTCACGGGCTTAAACAGCATGGCGGCTTGCGTTTCTGCGCAATAATTCAAAATCATAAATAAAAAATCATTTTTAAGGTATTTCTTGGTTTTATAAAATTGAAATAAAAATTGTGCTGGTTTATTACGACCTCAGGAATAATATAAACATGTTTTCAAAAAAAGGTGTAATTCCCTATTATCGTCACTAAATATACATACCACAAAAAAGTTTAAAATATCAAAGTTTTTTTTTAAAACAAAACCTCCTTCAAAAAATTAAATACCTTTAAAAAGCAAAAAATTATACCTATTCAAATTATTAGTTACCCATAGGTATCAATATTAATAAAATACGTCTAATGGTGAGGCTTTTAGAATCAGAAAAAGAAAAGATGGTCCTCCCGCCCCACCCGACGTAGACGTATTAGACGTATTTTATTAATAGGTATTGATATGCGTAACTAATAATTTTAATATTATTTTTGCGACGTTTTGGACTAGACTTCGTACTTCGTAGTCCAAGTCTAGTCTTGACGTGTCACGTCGCAGACCATAGCGCTGTTTTGGATTGTCATAAACCTTCCAATATCTCAATCACTAACACAATAATATCCTATCTGACTTTGAGGAGTTCCCTCGTGTATCTTCGAAGTCCAAGGTCAAATTTCAAAATGAAATTGTCACTCTTGAAACAAAAAAAGAATCATCGAAATCGGTTTATAAACAAAAAGTTATACCTGAAAATCTGAAAATTCGTAAAAACTCGTGCGATGGTAAGCTAAATAATTGATATTTTTCAGGATTATGAAAAAACTACTAGCCAGATCTCTGTATTTTTTTTATGGGACCACACACGAATTTTTTTCTTTCAAATAAAAAAGAATAATTGAAATCGGTTAACAACTGGTGAAGTTATGTTAAAACATACATAAAAAAATACCGTCGACTTGATAACCTCCTCCTTTTTTGAAGTTGGTTAAAAACTGACCAAAACTGTGCTTACGCATTTTTATAGAAATAACTTTGAAAATGCATAAATTTAAAATTACAAAGCTTTGTTTCTAGCAAGGTGAATCAAGTAAGTACCTGGGTGCTTACCTACCCATTAGCACAGAATACTAAATAGTACGAAACGTCCATTAGGTTAGTAGACTATAAGTAGGTACCTACCAGTGGCGAAGGGTGCATAAAAGCCAATTCCCATCGGCTTACCTTTTAAAAATCGCACCCCACCGATCCGCTATGCATATCATAAAATTTTTGTAGAACGGCTTACCTTCGCCATAATTTCACCCCTTGCCACAGGTAAGTAGGTACCTAGTCTTAACTTTGAGGGACTGCATGATATGAGTTTGAAGAAAAAAAAATAATAATAAAAAAATGAGTGCTCGCGCTATCTGCTCTAGGTAGGTCCAGCAGATGTATGATTTTCTAAATGAAACAAAATGCCATTTTCATCTATATTTTATTATAAAATGACAAAGAATAAATCTAGAGTTCAATAGGGTAGTCACTTAGATGGTAGGTAATATTGTATAATATTCATAATCCATACAACTGTTTATGTGAGAAGAGTGTGCCACCAGTCCAACTTGGACCAATCACAAAATTAATAAAATTTCACAATCTTCAAAATACACTTTTTTGAATATTACAGCTTGTTAAAGCTTTTATAATTTATTATTTAGTAAGTTAGGTAGTATGTAGATGATTTTCTATTAGAGTAAGATTTAAATCGAAAGGAAATTATCAAGATCCCTGTTATTTTGTCCCAATGATTGGTCTTTGGCATATTGAATCATTACGCTTAAATTATTAACGTGTTTAGCAAATTCACACTAGATAGATAGGTGCAGTTAGCAATGAAAGTCGCTTAACACTTTAGTACTTTTTTTCATAACAACTTTTTTGATTAATGTTTCAAACTGTAAGACATTAATACGTCAAACAATTTGCTTTGGCAAAGTACTAAACTTCTAAAGTGTTAAAGCTACTTTTGTTGCTGACCGTACCAAAAGAAAAGTAGATGTGCTTTTATAAGAAATAAAATATAAGACATTTTGTCGTTACTCAAACGATCGTTTTTAAACTATTTAACTATTTTAACTTTACACACAACCCTTTAATTTGCACACCATTATTAAAATTTTAGTGAACAACTAAATAAATTATAGGCGCAGTTACTAAAGTCATAGAAACAAGGAAAGGAGGGTAGTTACAGTAAACACTCATGAAGATTATCCTCGTTAAGTAGGTAGGTTAGGTATTAATTAACTATAGCGACTACTGAAATTAAGATAGGATATTTTAACTAGTAAATCTTAAATTAATGATTATGTTAATTTTTACTATAGATCCTATTAATTTAATTTGTAGTTATTAACATAGTTGTGTATATTATTTACACCCACAGATTTATTTAACTCGAGAATAACTGCCAGTTTATAGGTGCTGAAAGGTTTCAGTTAATCACTTTACAAGTTTAATTTTACAGATTTGTTATCCTAACATTCGATATCGAGTAGATATCATATCTAAATCGGCGACTGTACATTTTTTCACTCTATAATTGGCAGTTATATATTTTTTTGCCAGTTCAACATTTCAATACGGAATGTTTCAGTTCTTTCCACGCAGTAGGAATAAGGGACGTGGCACGGACATCACCGCCCTGGCATAACATCTACAGGGCAGCATTTAAATTTATTCATATTTATACCCTGTGCTAGATATAATCCATTTGATAATATTATACAAAACATATCATGGCAATATTTTAGTCCCTTACTCCTTTTACAATTCAACTAAACAACAATTTTTGCCTATCTCCGCGCAAGTTTGGACTCGAACGCAACGCAAAAGGGAAGTAGATATTCACAAGTTACTCAGAAGCTGTAGATATACGCCCTTACTAATAAAGATTGTATAACAGATGTACAGTGTTTTGTCCCTTTCTTTTATGTCAAACTTAAATAGTTTGACAGAGTGTAACCATTGTGTAACATCTGCTATACAATCTTTATTAGTAAGGGGAATTTAAATCATCAATAGCTGACTTTAGATATTTATCATTTGGATAGTTTAGATCTATAAGTACGAATATGTCTAGAATACCAATTGTGTACTAATGTACATCATTTCATTATATTGATCCCCATTAAAATTTATAAGTTTATTTACAAATAGTATAATATTCTCTTCGAGTATTCAAAACAATACCGTGGAATTAAAAATACATTTTGGAGTGAGTGTAAATCGAAAAAAAAGAACCATACAAAATGTCTATACAATATTAAAAGTCCTTTTAAAAATATAATATAGTTGTCGTACTTTAGACAATTGGTATCGAGTTTGTTAGAAAACAAAAAAAGAGGGAAGAAAGGGATGAAAAATAAAGAACAAAAAAATCAATTATAATAATAAGTTTAATCATGAAATTAAAAATAAGAATGAAAATAACACACAAAAGGCTTAATTTTACAATAAGAAAAAGAAATGACATCTTAAATTAAAGGACAAACAGAAATGATTAACATAAACAGTCGTCTCTGAAAACAACTAGAAATTAGAAGATTTAACATGAAATAACGGATACTGGAGAAGGAAGTTAATAATAAGTAGTACACGCACGCCTTAGCCAAATCTAGTTATTGATATGTCGGCCTGTATTCATTTTAATTATGAAATACTAATTATCGAGTACAGCTAATATAAGAGATAGGTATTTAGCACAATAAAATAAGCATAAAGTATGATATGCGCAGATATGTTCGAGAAACGAAGGCAGACAGAAACATGGGAAACTAGGGCTCGTGGTCAGGTGCGCAGGCGCACGACACTCTACAGCGGTTGAATCAATGAAGACATTCGAAAACAACTTCCACATTTATTCAACGCATAACTTTAACCAACAAATTGAAACAATCTTCACTTACGATGAATAAAATTGCATATATTGCGCTTAATAAAACTCTCAAATATAATTTAACTGTAACATTTTCATCAACTTTTCAATAAATGTTAAGATTACCTCATTTACCATTTACCTAAAATAATGTGTATTGACTTTAAATTTGGCATCTCATCCTAAACACTGATCTATTTAATATTTTTTTTATAATATTACCATTATTATCTAAATATTTAAAATACATCTCTAAACACATAAATTCCTATAATTATCTATTAGTCGTTACCAATGTTATTGAAAAACTTTAGGCCTGAAAACGCTACACACATTGTATTAATCGACAACTACGAATTGAGCACAAGCAACTGTTTTACTGTCTCGATCGACCTCTATACAAGAGCAAAATACAAATAAAATGCATGTGTGTAGCGTTCTACGTTACAGTGGATATGTAATCTCCTCTTTGTGATTTCAATTTATTTAAATACGTAATAGTAAATATTTAAAATTACAAATTGCGATACCTCCGATCTTCAAGCAGACCACCACCATTCTCATATCATTTTTTTCTTTGACATTATTTCAAAACTCTGTCGCAGAATCCTGCGCATTATTAGAAAAACATTTTCAAAAACGTGCAAAATATCACCACACCCTGGTCACCTAACATTATCTAAACCAAATAACTACTTTATGTCCTAACCGTAGGTAGGTACTGAATAATACGATTTGTATGATTTTTTTTTTCTATTAAACCTTACATTAAAATGATCATCTATTTTTTTATTTTCATCTTACTAAGCTCTAGTTTTTTTTCCTTACGATTTACGGTACGTGATGTATATTATACATTTTATAATAGTGTAAATATGTGATTTATGATTTTAAATTGATATTTTAAAATAAGCAAAAGGTCGTTACGTCCGACCATTGATATATTTTTGTGATATGGTAGTGTCGAAATTAATTGCTGGAAATCCGAGCCTCTGTGGTCAGACATTAAGGATGATTCACGGTAGACCGGGCCGTGCCGTGTCCGGGGCCCAATCTATGTTGGACGCGTCATTGTTCTGTATGAGACACCAATGTTCGTTGAGCGCCGGTTGCCGCTCGGCTTCTGAAGCCACGGGGCTCAAAATGCATTGGTATTTATAAAGAATATTAGCACGACCAACGTAGCTTAGCCCCTAGACACGGCACGGCCCGGTCTAGCATCAGTCATCCTTTATGCCCTTGTGCCACTCCATGCGTTACATAAGTAAGTATATATCTACTCGCGTTCCTTATCGTCTACACTTTGATTCGCTCGCGATCTAGTGATACTGAGACACTTATAATTGGTTCCCCGACAGTGGCCCTTCCACGGTGCGGCACATTCTGTGTGATATTGTATCTTGTCATATCCAGATATTTGTTCCACGCGTGCTTTGCCTAATCATTTCATAGTAAACTGGACGTGTGACTGAACACTTAAAGCTGGTCCTAACAGTTAGAGCAAGATTGCTATCTGGGCGATCAATCTTTGACCAAATTCTTTATAATACAATTTTTCACTTTTTACAAAAGCTTTCCTTACCAGAGTTTAGATAATAAGACATTTTTCTCATATAGTTAAATCACTTAACCCGACAAACTTAATCTCTTTTGCATTGGACTAGACGCATTTTAATTAATTTAAGAAGGCAAAGTTTTGTGAAAACCAATCGAGAGCTTAGCAAAGCCCGGGAAGTAAAAGGCTCAAGCGTTAGTTGGAGCGAGTCTATAAGTATGTACAAAATGAAATATCTAGGGAGAATTTATTTAACTAAAATACTGTTTACAACGATGTTATTGTGACCTAGTTTAAACAATGTCGATTATATACGTCATAGAGCAAAAATCAGATCTCGCTAATACTTTAGTGGCCGCTGCCTTGAGGGCGACAGTGTGGCGCTACCCTTACAATACAATGAAAATTATTCTAAAAAATACGTCATCGCGATACCGTCCACACCGTTCGGCCTGAAGATACCCTCACAGAAAAATAAATAATTAAATCTACCTCCGACTGCTTAGTGAAACGTAAGCACGAGCATTTATATGTTGTAGCTACCATTAATATAAATTAACATCGAAATAAATGCATCATGTCACTATTATGTCGCTGAACATAACTCGATATAGTGATATAATAATCTAGAAGCTTAGCTTAGAGTTCTGATTACACTAACTAATCGTCACGGTCATCGAACTTACAGAATATTCTCCTAAAGAAACAAGTTGGAAGCCGGAAGATTGTATGACGGCGCCAGAGCGACACTACTCTAAAATATATTATTATTAAAATATGTTTAAAACTAATATTGCACACACATACACATCCCTAACATAACATTCCATCAATAAAACAAGGAAAAATGTGTATGCGTACAAAACTATATTAATACTTATAAAGAAATGCAATAATAGTAAATTGTGCATATTATAATATTATAGATAGAGCATAAAATATATTTATAAAATATAATTTTAGGATAATAACTGCAAATTATGTGACAAATTAATATTTTCAACAATGTGCTCAAGTGAATGAATACAATTTAAATAGTCTGTCAATAACCATAAAATAACCGAAGCAATGTTAAACATTGCAATTAAATATTACACAAACTGCCAAATTTCAAATAAGTAAATCTAGCGCAATCTAATTGCCCAATTATACTCTTCCAATAATTCGATTTAAAATGAATTTAATTATAACATAGAAATCACTGGAAATAAGTGTAATCATTTTAATATAAAAATAAAATTCTAGAAATTGAAAAGTGGAATGAATATCACACAAAATAAAAATCCTCTCTCTTTACACTGGGAAGTTAAAATTCGAGTTTAGTACGATGACGAAACAGGTATCTTAGATTATGATGTACCGTAACAGTAAACGTACGTATTTATTAAGAAAATAGAGTAGCACTTAATATCTAAAGTGATCCGAGTAAGCGTAATACAGATACATTTAACATTTTTCAGTCGAGTGAATTCTCGATTTTGGAGAGGTACGATGTGATTGACAGTCGATCGATTGTCGCACTCTGAGACGTAAACACTTTATTGAGACACTGATTGATATTACGGATTATTCATAAAACTTACAAAATAATTAAAAAAAAATCATTGACTTCATTTAATAGTTACCTAATCATAGTAAAGGCTATATCATAATACACTTGCTCATAAGCAAGCGCTCTTGAAAACAGCTAGCGAGAGTTTAAAGTGTCTGGCTTGTTTATACAGTCTCATACCCTATCGTTTTAAGTATTCTTCTGATATTAAATAATAAAATCATAACATGCATTTAAAAAGTTTTAATTCTAAGTATGGTAAAGATCTTAGTACCCACAAAGTAACTGTTAAAAAGCTCAAGACTTTTAAAAGTGGATACAGCGCTATTAACACGTAACTGAAGTCATTTTTGCTGGGTCAGTCTCTACTCCAGTCATATTATATGAAAGACCGAGACTATTTTAATGCTTCAGTCTATGTCCAGAATCCTAAGGCTTCAGTTTTGCTAACGGTTGTCTCCATTTTGAGAATAACCTTTTTTACTTTTATTCATAAGGAGGTTTTGTTTCATCTTCAGATGTTTGTTTTTAATTTTATTATCAAAAAATTTCAAAGAGGTTTTCTTGCGTCTTCAGATAAAAACTTTTTTATTTTTTAAACGTGCAAGGAGGTTTTGTTTCGTCTTCAGAGGCGACCGATTGTGTGATATTCCGTGTGCCCGCTTAGATACTGGACTTGGAGAAGGAGACTCGCAGGTGGTTGGACTCTGACAGCTGGTAGTTGTGCATCTTGATGAGTGCCGCCACCGCGTCGTCGATCGACGGCAACTGCACCAGTGCCATCTTGCGGTCTTTTCTGGAATTTGAAAAGTGATGATTAGCTGGAGCTCAAACCATAAAGCCCATGGGACTTTCATGCCTTCATGGGACAAGTTAAGATTTGTCAAAATAATTAAAATTATCACGAGCTCCACCTTGTTTCGGGAGACACGTGAAGCCGTTGGATCCGGCAGCATTTGTAGTTATTATCCCCCACCAATCTGAATTTTGTTACATAAAATAGATACCTACTAATAAAAAAATATGAAAAAATACTCACGGGAAGAATTTGAACGCCTTAATTGTGAATCCCCGTTTGGTGAATGCGTCCTTGATGTCTTCTTCCGACACGGTTGCTCTGCAATATAAATATGAAGTCGTTTAACATTGAAAGCAATGGTTGCGGTGTTGCCAATTTTGTTTAATTAAAGTTCAGTATTTTAAATTGTCTGATCAAACAATTGATACAACAGACACTATAACAAAAACAGCAGTGATACAAAATAATCATGAAATGCATTTACTATAGGTATTCAATTAGATAAAAAATGCAATTTGGACTTAAACTAAGTACATTCAACACAATGCATAAGAAACATGACGCTCTTAAACAGTGAAGATGTGATAAATTACTACCTAAGTAGATACTATAAACAACAGCAATAACTATTATTGTTCATATAAAACTGTAGTTGTTATAAAACCTGCGCTCAGTTTTTGCGAGAACACAGGAAATGTTCTAGAGTAAGAACAGATTGTTATGGTACAGAATGCAGCAAATTAGATTATATAAATTGGGCAATAACTTACGGAATGTTGGACAGATGTAGCGTGGCGCTCGGCGGGTAGATATTCTGGTAGTTTTTGCTGCCAGGCTTCTTGAATCGGTGCAACGGGCTCTGGGAGTAATCCCTGGTTTTATCGACGAAAATACTCTGATTAATGCTATGAAATGAATGAACGCTGAGTTGGAAAAGTAAAAAATATGGCTTTTTAATAATTGAGCACCTTTTTAAAGGAATAAGAGCTGCTCATAATAATAATTATTTACAACAAAATACTAAGCATACTATAAACGAAATCTTTTTGGTTACTTTTAATAAAATATTGCGGTTTACCTAGTAAGGCCAGCGTCCGGTTGTCCTTCTTTGGGCAGCTGCACTGTCTGGTGTTTGCTGAGCATCACGCGCATCGCCTTGCCGAATACGCGCAGCTTGTCCATGTGGGTCATCGCTGCAATTAAATATCACTGTATTCACTTGGCTCATTGATTTATGCTAAACACTAAAATAATAAATATTTTAGTGACTAGTAGAATAACATAACGGTGAAATCGCAAGTGACAGACTTCTGAATGACAAAATACTTAAAGGTCAAATCAAAGATCAATCGGAAATGTTTGCAGAATTTAGATTATTTGATTTTGATTTATTGCACCAAAACCCCCTGCTAGGGTTAGCATTATTATTCTATGGTAGAAAAATTAACCTATAAATGTTTTCAAAATATATAATTTTAAATAGCAATGTTTAATATTATCATTGGTAAAAATGAAAAGGGTCATAGTAACCTAGATGAGCTTGATGCGGCTCTGCCATTTGGATGAGGGCGGAGTCCTTCTTGTTGTACAGGATCTTCACCCGTTGCACATCCCCATACACACCTACGTATGACACACGTTTTTAAAACTGGACCGAACATCATTTACTTCAATCATTGTTTTTTAAATCCAGATAAATTTGCAATGAGGCGTTATTTTATTTCTAATACTTATTATAACCTCATTCCAATTTATCAACTAAATTACGCAGATTTAAAATCAAAGTTACACATCGAGATGTTACCCAAAATGTTGTCTAATTATATAAGAGGTACCTAAAAGTAAGTCCTACAACTTATTTGTCAATGCGTCTTGGCTAACAGTGTATAGGTAAACTAAGTAATAATGTTGTAAAATATATAATAATGACATGAAACGGGACAGTTGGAAAATTATAAAAGAAGAAAAAAAACCATTTCAAGCGCTATTTTGGTCACGTAAAGCTTTTCGAATGCCGTAGCGATAACAACAGGAACCATCGTTTGGGTTCCGCTGTATCAAGCAAATAACTACAGACTTTAACTATTATTATTTATCTGCTTCATAAGTTTTTAATAAGTATTGAGAAATACTACCGTTCATTGGCAGCGTTCTCATTGAATTCCATCTACATTAATGTCTCTATGTTAAGATATACGTAAATAAATCAAAACAAACTGATTTAAAAAGATGCAAATTATAAATCTGATAGTTTAGACAGACGGAAAATAAAATGATAATGAAACAAAGACAACACTGGGTAGACAAGAAACAATCTAACTTAGCTACGACTAAAACGTCTGAAACACAAATTGTCAAAGTTAATAAAGCGTATAGAGTCGATAGTGTTATCAAGCGAAGCTTCGACAAAACGGATGCGGTTATCAGTACAGAAGTCGAGAATGTTAGGTGACAATTTGTCTTCCAGGCGACAGGGCTCAGGAGCAATATTAATGTTTTAATATAAAATACGGAATGTATGTGCACACGTACCGAAAAGGGTAAAGAGAGCGTCAGGCGTGACCATCTAAAACAATAGGAGAGAGAAAGAGACAGTATTATAAATAGTCGTAAAAGATATTTGACATCATATCTATAAATAAATTAGCAACTTATTTTTAAGGAGTTTGAGTAGAATATATAAGTAGAATAGCCAGTAACGCCGCTCGTATTAGTGATTGCATTAGTTGTTTGCATAATCGCTGCATTGTGAACCCATCATTAAACCGAGCCTAGAGTACACGTTACTGGCTATTGTGTTAGCGTAATGAATAAATTTGACAATAAACATTTACTACTACGTCCAATTAATTCAGAAATTTTGCATCTAAAATTAAACGTTGCAACGTTTCGATGTTCTGCTCAAGTCAGATTTACATCAGGTGTTCTCATTTTATGAGATTTACCCTTTGTGATATCTGAAATGTAAGCGTACGGTAATTTTAAAGCAACATCAGTGTATTCATTTTACTATGTATTTGTATATCATTGTGAAAGTGGGTACAATAATGAGGTTGTTATACTGTTGATACTAACCTCTTCGTTAAGATTTGAGACGAGGAGAACCGTGGCTAAGGGCAGTGGTGGTGCTGCGAGGGCCCTCAGGGCTGGGGAGGCTGGGGTCAGAGTGAGGGCTCCGAAGGCCGGTAGGCCTACGCCGCCAACGCCTACTCCGTATGGAGAGGTCAGCCCTGAACCAAGCCCCAGAAACTGAGGCGCTAGGACCCCGCCACCTGTATAAGAATTGAAATCTGGAATAAAATTTATTAACTACTTTAAAAGTCTGTAAATACAACAATATAACATACAATATTTGACCGTTAAAGAACTTAATTTACAAGGAAATCTTACGATATGATACTGTGTCAGTTATACGTCGGTATGTGGGTATTAAACTTCTGACAATACAATCCTCTACGGTGCAATGCGGATTTATGAGAAGATATTAGTCACTGCGGGAATACTTAACGTAGAAATGAGAATAATAAACAAGAAAACGGAGCAACACAATGCATATTCCAAATGTGACGACAAGAATGAAGAAATAAGATGACATTTGATTAAAAACAACAACGTATATAAGCATTAATGTGTCAAGGAAACAAAAAATTTGAAAGACAGGACAGTTTGTGGAAGTAGTCAATAAATTCAATACAGTCGGCAAAATTAACAATGGATGAAAGTGTGTTGATATAAAATAATCTACTGAAGAACGCACAATTTCAGACTACCTATATGAAGAAATAAAGATGCCGATAGCATAGAAAACTATAATTATTTGTTATTGCACTACCAATGTGCTTAAACAAAAAACGTCACCAAAAACATAGACATTTAACAAAACCAGCCCAATAAATTTTTTAATCCAAAATGTCGTTTTGTGTTTGCTGCAGAAAATGTAACGGGCGATGATAAGGCTTAAACCAAACTAATTAAATAAGCTTTTAAAACATTAGAAGATCGCATTCCAGAAGTGAGAGAAATCAGGAGCCCGGTGATGCATAAACTTATAGAGTTTGCATTTTGGATGCATAGGTCGCTGCAATAGAAAACAGGTGGTGACAAGAGCAGTGGGAGAAAGCTTCCAGGTGCTCGGAGTAGTAGAGGACTAACTCATCCTGGAGGCGAGGGCGAGGGCCACGCGAGCCCGCAGTGGCATCAACTCACTGGTCAACAGTTGGTGCGCGTCGCCGTCACCCGACGGCAGCGTTGGGTTGGTGTAGTCCCGTGACTTGTCGTTATTGTATTTCACGTTGAGGCAGGTCATCTTTGAGTAGTCGATGCGCAGAGTACAGCACCCATTATAAATGTTCTGCCCATCCAAAGCCTGTGAACAAAATATTTCTATCAACATCGAAACCATATCAATATAAAACGAAATTTGATACCGCTAGACTTTCCGAACTTCTAACATTTAATAGCCTGTAAAGTTGTTCACCTTAGTCGCTTTACCGTTGAAAGTACATGGTGAGAAGGATAATAACCTTCCCATTGTAGCCGAGAAAAATTCGCATTATGGCCGTGTCAAAATCGTTAAGTCCTGGGCGCAACAGTTATTTGTTTGCGCACGTCGCCTGCGGGAAACTGATAACGCCGCATCGTGATAGAAAAGAGAATTAATTAAAATGCAACAGCACTCAACTCAACCCATTCCTTTAAGCTTCATGCTTTTAGTTTGTCGATATTTTTAAGGCTAATGATTAATGTTTTTTCTTTGGATTGTCTTTTCAATATTAGTAACAGTATATTACTTGACTTGAGCTTGACCATAAGAAAGACTGCTCTGGGAGCGTCACATTTGCTTGCACTAGTTAACTTTCAGCAGTTTCGTGTTTTATTGGTCAGACTTGTAGGTGTACCTCGGTATCATTTTACCTATTCCTTTAATTTTATTGAGAACCATCGCAATAATGGGACAAACGACAACCGGGGATTAACGTCGTTGTTCTCGATTATTTCAAAGGGTTCAATATTCAAACCATTCTTAGAAGCCATTTCATCAGAAATGTCAACTTCCGTCGCCCCCGGCCAGTCTCTTAAACCGAAATTATTAATCTAACTCATTAAGAACACTTTTCTTGAGTTAAAATAAATGACAGCGACTTTGAGTAAGTATTATTGACGACAATATTATTTTAGGTTAAGCGCAAACCTCTACTTATTTTATGTAATAGCTGCCTTCAAAAATTGACCTTTATAATTTTTCATTATTTATGTAGAAGCCGTAATATAATTTTAGGGGAAAAATTTCATATCCGTTTATTAACCGGCGGCGCCTGTCAAACGAAATTATGAAAAATTAATGGGAGGCACCACTAAGAGGCACCATTAGGTCGCAAGGTGTTTATTTAATTTGTAGTTCTACCTTTTCAACCCCCGACGCAAAAAGAGGGGTGTTATAAATTTAACGTGTCTATGTCTCTGTCTGTGGTATCGTAACTCCCAAACGGATTTTGGTTTAGTTTTTTTTATTGTAATTTTTGCCTAATGTTATTGATGAAAATGATAAAAATCAATGCTTAGCCGTGTTAAAGTGATTTGTGGCGCTGAGTCTGGCATAGCAATCCCAAAATAAAAAGTATGAATACAAAACTGCATTACGTTCTGATAAGTTGCTTCGTCTGCATGCATTGCACCTATTTCAGGATAAAAATTCAGGTGCAGTGCATGCAAACGAATCAACTTATCAGAACGTAATACAGTTTTGGATTCATACCTCAGTCACTCAAAGTGATGGTAAATGTATATTTAATATAAGTTCCACAACGGGTCAGTGATTGGCCTCTCAGCTGATGTTAAGTGACGATAGGGCCAAAGGTGGAAGTGCACTACACCCGGAATTCTCAACAATCGAGGAACTGGCTATATAATATTACCTCTAATTAACCGCCGGAACACAACAATACTAAATTTCCGTTATGACGTCAGACTTAGACAACATGGTGCTTGCTACCCAGGCGGGCTTGAAACACGCCCTACCACCAACTAAATTGAGTACAGATATAAGTTTGAACCCGGGACCTATGTGTCTTACACGGGTGGGCGAGCCACTATACCACAGAGCAGAAGAAAAGTAGGAAAGCAATTTGGTGCACTTTCGGGTGCATAGCAAATAGCTCTTTTACCAACCAATAAAAATATCAGAGACGCAACCAAGAAGCGAAAGTTCGATGTCGGTACGTGGGATATTGGCTGTAGATTTAATAAATTTCTGTTCTATATGCAAATGCGACCCCCTGATGTGTAGACGTGAATAGATTGGCTCGTTTAAAGCTCAACTTATATGGAAATGCGAAAGGCACGTAAGAAAGCGTGGAAGAAGAGCGTTTCGATACGTAATTAGTTTTGTAGACCCTCGCGGGCCGAATTCCACTTCGCCGATGAATGCCAAATGCAAGAGAAGCGTAACGTAAGCGAACGTAATGAGTAATTAATTTACAATTCTAATGTGTGTTTTCCTTGACGCATAGATATTGTAAGGTTGTTTTTTTAAATTCTAATGGGAGGATAGGTACTTGTGATTTGTTATTCCATTTCATTTTGTGTAACGGAGTTAATGATATTTGAATTTCCAATATTAATGAGTATTGAAATAATTCGGTACGTATACAGGAATATTTTTATTTGGAAGTAATTAAATTTTAAGATATGTCTCTTGATGAAAGTAGACGTTTTTAACGAAAAAGGAAAGATAGAATAAAAAAATAAGAGGGCAAAGAGGGATTTTGAATTGCAGATTAATTTCTTTACTTTTATAAGCTTTTTCGGAGGCACTCCTGAATTTAAGTCGGTCGTTATTTTAGAATATTCTATTGTGGTAAATGTTTGAAATGGTACTATTTTTTCTTTTTCCGAATAAATGCCTTGTTCTTTTCGAATAAAAGAGGATAAATACTAAATGTAGCTACATCTAGCTGCCTATAAGGCTATAAGATTGGGAAACCACTTTGGAGATGAATAAAGTATAATTATAATAATTAATATCCTGATGATAAAACCTCTATGATAGATAATATTACTTAAGTATTTATTATTAAATTTCGGATAATTTCGCATTAGGCCATAATCTTACCTGCTACTTTTTTACAGTGCGTGCTCCCAGTGTCAATATTACCGGCATTTTATATTAATCTTGGAAACGGTTATTTGCGCTCGCGAAGGGAGACGTAATTGAGGTAAAAAAATATTAGGAAGAGCGACAAGGTGATAAAATGACAAACGTCACGCCCGTTTTGATATTGGGATCTTTTACTGCGTAATAGGGGGGAGCGAATTTGTTGATTCTTCCGAAAATGGGATTTCAGGAAACTTATTGAACTTTCGTTAAAATTGGACGGGTGATGTTTACAAAGCGTTTTGTAAGATTCGAGCGATCCCTTTTTGTGAGGTTAAACATTTGTGTTGTAAGTGAACCGTCTGCGTGGAAGAGCTAACGGCCCGTCAAAGATCAGCAAAGAGTGAGCCGTCGGCGTGAGCGTAAGACGTAACAAGTGTCCTCCGTATCTCTTAATCACGTCGCCCGTAATTGTTTTATCTTTAGCTCGTTAGAACTCGTTTAAGCAAAGCCTTCTTAGTGAAGGATTAAGTGCGGTCCGCCTTAATCCACCCCCGTTGCTAATTCTGGCGGTTTTTCCGTAGAGACCAGATAAACGTTTTTGTTGGGGTCCCGGTTCCTTAAGTTTAATATTTATAAGAGTGCATATAGCTCTCAGTGCTTTGGTTGGCGGTGCAAGGCTCATTGCGATGGAATAAGCATTTTTTTATTTAATGCAGAAGTTTTTTTTAATAATAGCTGCATTTGCAGGTGTAGATTCTTGGGAAGATTTTTATTATCTTGCTGATATTATAAATGTGAAAGTTTGGATGTTTGTTACTCAATCACGCAAAAACGGCTAAACAGATTTTGATGAAATTTGGCACACGGATAGTTAATAACCTGAATTAAAACATTTTTTAACCTGGTTAAAGGTTCCCTATGGAATTTCGAATGTCCACGCGGACGAAGTCGCGGGCGGAAGCTAGTTAGGTGCTAAGTGATTGATTTTCCCCAACTACAAACGACTTAAAGGACGTAAAGGAATACCCAGAGATTTTCCCCAACTACAAAGGACTTAATGGACGTAAAGAAATTTGCAGTGATTTTTCCTAACTACAAACGACTTAAAAGATGTAAAGAAATATGCAGAGATTTTTTTCTAATTGATTGGCGTGCCATTGTTGCACAGCCGGGGATAAAGTATTCGCTCGATTAGTCCCGGATAAAAGATCACTTAGCGTGCGAGCCGCTCCAATGCGCGTTGCACTCAAAACAAACAGCACTAAGAGAACAAGCTTTTAACAAACAATAAAAAGTACGACAAGCAAAATGTTTGGATACTGCTCATTTTAATCAGCCCCCATTTAATTGCGCCACCTGAAAAGCGTTCAAAAATTTTCAATCGTCGCGAATGGGTTTCCGATATGGTGGATTGCACTTTGATTAATATCTTTTTGGTTTCACGTGAAACACTGCGGCTGTTGCTGTGTGATAGAATATTTTATGTTTTTTAAAACGTATTTATCTTTGGAGTGATCAGTTCATATAACGTATTAAATGGGATACATTGTGGAGTTAAGGAAGCAGTCAAAGTTTCAACCTCGATTGGGGTATATGTACACATTGGTTGACGCGTCACCGAGCAAACATCAGCCGCTCCATTAGACAATGTAATTAATACTTGGGGTTACGGTAATTGCGGCGAAGGCCGAAAGCAACGCGCCCATTGATGATTAAAAAACTCGCCCTTAGTACACCCCGATCACTAAATTGTACCTCTAGATTATGTTCGCAAACTTCATTAATGGCCCCCGACTTTTGTTACCGCATTATAGTTTTAACAATACATTGTTCCACGTGGCTGAGTATACAAGTATACTCGTTTGAGCCGTGTTGTAAATTGGGCACAGGTGAAAAGTAAAACTTGCTAGTTGTTAGCGGAGCCGTGATTGTAAGCAAACCAGCCGCAGAACACCAACAAAACAAGTACTAAACAATGTTTGACACGTAACTAGGTGATGCGGAGTGCAGCTCAGCGGTGTTGACACAGTGGGAATCCAAACAGGGGTGGGCGATGGGACGTGCAATTTTAAACGGGTCTTGGACCTCGCCTGCAGTTGCTTGGCTGTTTGCTGGGCTGTTTGAAATTTCGATGAACTTTGGCAACTAGGCACTACAGCACTGTACACGATCTGGTAACTACATAAAGCAAGCGTCAGGAACAAATGTCGCCTATGTTAAAATAATGAATTATTAAGGTAACGCATTTCCTCACACAACGTGTAACAGAATTAATAGCTAAGCCAGAATATGGTAAATAGGGAACCATTAAACTAAAAAACTTTTGCTATGGGACCAACTCTGATATCACAAAAAAACAGCTGTTTTCATACATTTTCATATTTTCGTTATTCATTTTTGTATGAAACAGCTGGTTTTTTTTTAATCAATGTCCGAAAAATAAATTATTACAAAAATAATAAGTAAAACGACTAAAATGATTAATTAATGTCGTTACGTAAAACTCCCCCAAACCGCCAAAGAAAACCTTTATTAGGTCGTAAAAATACTAATTTAAACTGCCTTAAAGTTTGCAGAGTTCAACCCTTCTCCATAAATTAATTTTGGAAAATTATATGACAAAGTGTCGCAAATTTATTTTGTCTGCGGGCGAAGTTTACGATTTTATGTGCAGAGATATATGTCCTTTTTATGATACGTAGCAGATGATAGCTCACATTGAAAGAGATAACATTTTTGACGGTTACATTGTTTGAATATGTCTCGTTGTTGACACAAAGGCGACGGCTAGACGTTGCCGCAGTGCAAAGTGCAATTTTAAAATGTAAACATAGCCCGCACCTTGGGTCCATAAACGCTATCTCAGATTTCGCCTTATTGAATCTGGGAGACGGAGAATAATCTTGTATTTTAAAAAACGTGAAACATCAGCGTTTCTGCCAGTGTAACCTCACTTTATGAGGATTTATGTAAGTACAATTGTTAAAAGTAAGATATTTGTAATATCATTGGTGACACTGAGTTAACTTCACAGTGCAAGCTAACCCTAACATTTTTAAACAATTTAAAACTAACTACCGTTCCAGTAGTCTAATAATTATTTTTGGTAAAATTAACCAACTAGAATAAAATGTTACTCTTTTAATGAAACTTGTTGTGTTTGACTTTTTTAATGAAGTGTCAATCAGAATACAATAATAAGTAAAAGAAATATAAATTGAAATTTTGAATGGCCAGTAACATACAACATACTCCCCCGTAATCAAAATAAGATTATAAACTATACCTCTTTTGCTAAGTACAAAATCAAACTCGTCGACTAGTCGAAGACCTGAGACAAGCGCGGCTGTCACCAAACAGATTCAACCTGTTATTTTATTATCATCAGAAGAAGAGGAATCTGATAATGAGATAAAAGAACCAAGGTACAATTTGAGACCCAGAAAGCCTTATCGTGCTGATAACGAATGTTGTGTTTGACTTTTTTAATGAAGTGTCAATCAGAATACAATAATAAGTAAAAGAAATATAAATCGAAATTTTGAATGGCCAGTAACATACAACAAAACTGAACTAGGTACTACCCAATGAGGCGCTCAGCTTTTCTAAGCTTTAATAGAAATATAATGTGACACTGGCACCGGGACACCTTGGCGAATGCTAATAGGTATTGTCAGTGACAGAGGCTGGTTTGGTTATGGATGAGCAGGCCGCTCGAAGGCGGGCCGGGGCCGTGGATCCTGTTATCAATCATAACTTACTGATGGAGCACAGCCGCGTCAGCGGTTGATTAACTGGTGACGATGTGCGAGCACGATCGTGAAGGTTTTGGATATATTTCAATGAGGATATTTGCCATCATATCAGCAAAATTAATTATTAACAACAAAAAAAAAATAAACTTGTGCTCATATAATATGCCAAAATGTGACAAAAATTTCAACCAAAGAACATCTTACTGTAGGGCTAAAATCCTTTTCTAAAATTCTGTGAATGTGTTTATTATTCTACCTTAGTATCGAGATGCACAATATGTTTTCTAATACCCAAATTGCAGTCACCCCAAATTTAAGTCTAGTTACTTAACATTTAAAGTTTTCAAAAAAACTGTTAAGCAAGAGTGAACAGTATAGACCAACAATTTAAATTTGGCGGTGTCGCAACACGCCGGGTAGTTACAACAAAACGTGCATTCTCAAATCCGAAAGAGACTCATTATTATTTCAGCGGTACACGCCCGCCGACATGTGTTGTTTTGTTTACGCAGCGAATTCTGAGCCCGGTATAAATGAAAGACATGGATAGGTATTTTTTGCAACTTTAAAAAACAAAAAATTGAAGAGTTCCTTCTGTTGATTCTTGCAAAAGGTGGTGTTTGTAACAATTATTTTGAAGTTTATTTTCTCAATAGGTATTATGTTACATTGGAAAACTTTTTCATATTGATGTCATTAGAAACTAGTTCACAAATGTTAGAGAAGATATTTTTTTAAAGTAGGTTATGGTTTTGCACCTAGCTCACCTGAATTTAAGCAAGATGATTTAGAGTAGGAGGCCTTCCGCATGTTTTTTATATAGAACTATAATAGATGATGCTAATGATTTCATTTTTAACATATTAAGTTGGAATACATTAATCTGATAACATCTCGTATAAGTATTTACGGACAGATGATCCGTATTCGCATCGCTCGCATTAGGTACGTTTCACAACTGCGCGCGTAAGCCGCCCGGTGAAAAGATTTGATGGCGGGGTTAGAGATTTATGTCAAGGATCATACAGCCGGGATCGGGGGATTTCAGACCTCCTAACATCCGACTGTGCCCTTTGTGGTTGGAGCACTATCCGGCTTCACTTCACTTTGTACCTCTTACTTCGCTACCACTTACCTCGCGGGACGTTTTAATTCCATTTCGAGGAAAATCCGCGGTCAGTAGAACCCAAAGGTATGTATATACCTTATATAGGGTGGAGACGCGGTTAGCTATCAACCTATCTGTTAATTAATTTTCAAAAAATAAACAATAAAACTAAAAAGCAAACAACTGGCATAAATCTGTTGTTTGTGTAATTTGCTTCAGATGATATTTTTTACTATCAAAACCTGCATAACTAATACAAACTGAATAATTCAGTACTTTACGAGTGACGGATTTGACTAAATACAAATCTAAAAGTTAGCGATTCGTAATATCAAATTAATTTAACATAAAACAACTGAGCAGCGTCGAAATTTAATATCAGCAACATTTTATAGCGCACGACAAAATAAACAAGAGAAAATCAGAAAAATGTTGAGCGGACACAGTGTGCTTGTTAACTCAGCGGTGCCGGCATTAACTAGTGGCGTATTACAGAACCGAACTAATGCAAGGTTATAACTGCATTGATAGATCTGCCGGGCGTCTTTATCACTCTGTAAACACTCCGCTATTAGCTGTAAACAGGGGATTGTGTGGTGCTAACGAGATGTCGCACTAGTGATTTCTTATGAGACTCTCAATAGTCTGTGTTACATTAAGAAGCATAATTATTCTAATTTGATTACGGTGTTTGGAGAGCTCATAATAAAAAGCAACTTTTGCCTTTTGCATTATTATGAATTAGTAGATGTTTATGCAACAGCCGAATTGGTTTTCTTATAATGTTCCATAGTAAAAGAGTTTTCCAGCTGAGCAATGCTGGCTTTGACTGTACAGAACCGAACTAATGCAAAGTCACTACTGCATCGATAGATCTGTCCCACCTAATCTCCTCTATTAGGTGAAAACAAGGGTTGGTGCTTACGAGATGTCACACTAGTGATTGCTTATGAATCCTAGTGTTAAATTCAGAAACACATTATCTGTCTATTAAGGGTGTTTGATTTTCTAGTAAGGGAAAAAGTTCATAGCAGTTTTAACTTTTCTTTACATTTTGATTATGTTGTAGGAAACGGCTAAATTAAGAGTAGGATTCAGACTAAAAGTTATTCATTAAATTCTAAATAAACAGAACATTACCACCAAAAAGCTTTCACACGAATCCATCACAAAGCGCTAATTAGCTAAATTCATTGTTGAATCCATAGCAAGCTTTGATAATCCCTTTATAACGAGTCCATTATTTTGTAATCCGTATAGTTGATCAAATGCAAAAGTTAGTGCATAAATTAATTGAGGTACTGCATTAAGAGGTCACATAATGCAAGTTGAGAGAGCTCGGGATTTGCTACATTGCTATAAGAGCGCTAATTTGGCTAGCTTGGTTTCACAGAATGTAGTTAATCGTAATATTATGACAAGCTTGAAATAACAATCAATCAAAACGAGGTAAGTAAATCACTAAAAGTTGGATGTTGTATTAGGTTTAACCAGATGTGTATCACTAAACTTATCCTAGCGGTTGGATTAAAAAAAAGTCTTATACCGCGTATACACATCGCTGTATCGTATCAAGCAATGAAATAATTTGACGTCCCAAATAGCGGCAGAAGTTTTTAAAGAAAGAAAAACTTTTCGTTTTGAAATTAAATTTACACATAAAAAACCAATAAAAAGCAGTTCACTAAAAATGTGTTTTGTTTTTAATAAGGCGACATAAAATTAATTGGACAGAATTAAATTAACGAGTGTTCATTATCAGGTACTAATTGATTGTTAATTGAGCGTTTTGAAAACTTCATAATTTGAAGTCGAAATTAAATTATGTAACAAACTGTCATCACTGTAAAATATTGTCAGTTAAAACATTGAACAATACAAAATGAAAGTAAGGTTCGTGAAAATTGGTTTTAAAAAAGTTATCAGGTATCAACTAGAATAGTCTTAAACTGTCATTCAAAGCATTTTCATAATTTGAGACGATTTTCTTTAGTAGGTATTGTTTAGTGAGAAGTCAGAACCATAATCCACCTGTGTGTGATCTTATTTCCTATTATTATTTTCTTTTATTGGTTGTTATTTATTAGTTACTGTAAATGTGAACTATCTGTAATTAGAATAAATAATAAATAAATAATTATGCTTATTCTTTATTATGTTCTTAAATTACTTAACAAAAGTATGTGATCTCTTGTGCCCAGATAAAAGATAATGATGTCCCAAATATGTGGTAGAGTAAAAAAAAATGGATAATTCAGAAGTACTAACTAGGTACCTACCTCGTCGGTCTATTTGAAATAAAGATAGTTAATTAATTTAATTCCATTGACATAGTTCAGGGAAAGTTAGCGATAAGCGTTTGGCCTTTTGCTGAACGCATCATGGCTGTCGGCGAGTTGATACTTAGCGCTAGTAAGTTTTCCCCGGTACGCTTTGCCGCCATATCTCAATTGCAAGAGGGGTTTCCCGCTTTGGGTATAAGTCTATTAGACGAGATACGGATATAAAATATATTTTACATAGGTACAGATTACGGATACTTTTATCTTTCCTACATTTTTTATATCTCAATTTGAGTTGAGTTATGAATGCAAGATTAAGTTATTATATCTACTGTATATAATATAACTTAATATGGTAATTAATCTTGTTAGGGTAATTTATTCTAGAATCTCTAGAGTGTTAAGTTAATTGCTTGCTAAAAGTCCAATACTAAAACTGAAGGAATCGTAAGTTAAAGCCGACTAATAAGGACAAACTCTAATTTTAGAATTCATTAGTGAATTGCCAAATGAACAGCGCATTTGTATAGATGAGCTAATTACCTTAATGTCGGACATACCATAGAGTGGGCGATCGCATTGAATACGCAAACTTTCGATCTCATCGGTTTTAACTAAACAAAAAGCAAAAGCACATACGCTCCCAACCAATCGGTTAAAACAAAGTTACTGGCAGCGATTCATAACATTCTGCGGTTTAAAAAATAAAAAAAAGCTCAATAATTATGCTCGTAAAGTGAGTTTGCGGAAGCCGCATAACGAAATTTAATTTGCCCTGAACGCTGCATCAGAAATAAAGTTAAAATAGTCGCTGCAGTAGGCGGTCGTACGGCCAACTTCTAACGCAAATGAATAGCGAATGGGAAAAGTTGGGTCGAGAAAAATGATGTCCCACTCGCTGGCTATTGTCGCAGCAGCCTGCGTTGTTTCCCGATATTATTGTACTTAAACGTGTATAAACGTTCCACCCTTGTCCAAAGTTCAGCGGACCATTCAAACACGGTGCAGCGTCGGATCATACAATATTTACTAAATGCATGTTGCCGTTCAAACGCCGGCCTAATGGATCTTGTGGGTCTACAAATACTCGTATAAAGTGGCGTTTATTTTATAGTAAAATAAGGAAATATTCCCGATTGTTTAAAAGCTAAGATAATACTAATAACAAACTTAGATCAAATGGAGTAAGCGAGATCGAGTCTCTTCATTCCCAGATAGTTCGGAAAGTAGTCATTAAAGTGAATGAAACGTGCGGCAATAGAAAACTTTGTTTAGTACTTTTAGAATAGTTAAATAAAAACAAAGTTTTCAGCACTTACCGTTTTCGCCGTTTGCGCTGACACCGTATCTGGATACTGGATTAGTGCTTGGAATGAATCTGTGAATAAAACATACCGCCATTAGTGAAACTTGTTTAAATTAAAATTTTCGTCGTAAGCCTTGGTTTCACGTGAAATGTAACTGAGTAATCTTTAGATTGTCTGCCGTTGACAAAACAGGTACAACAGTACTACATTTCAAAGCTTTTAGTTCAAATTGAATAAATAAACATTTACGATGTTATAAAACTAGTTTAGTGACGTCAGCATAAAGTGCTCGAGTGTTGGTTGTCTCACGGAATTCTTGACAGGCAATATCTTGTTCATAAGGACGTTCAAACAAGGCGAAATTGGCGCCCAACGTGGTGCTACGCGATCCAGCGTGTACTCGAGATAGTTGTTTGTCTCAGGTGCACCCCAAGTATTTTATCACCTGTGACACTTCAGCGAATAGGTATTCGAGCAGAACTATGCCTATTGTGTTCACAACTCTATTGACTTAAGATCTCGTCATGTTAGTAGAATTCATTTTACGATTATTACTCGTCTCACTGCTATCGAGCAATTACACCTAATAAAACGGGTGGTAATGTTGTCGGAAAAAACACATTAAGACCGAAAACATCTATAAACAATCGTGTCGTGGGGAGGATAGGAGCTCCCCACAAGTAATATAGTTGGTCCTCTAGTCTATTTACTGCGAGAGGATAAGCGTTAAACCCCCTAATTTAAGGCATGAGCCGGGCGATCATTGCCGGTCGGCGGGCAGCACATAAATTCACATTTTTAGGAAACATCGCAAACAGGCACCACCTGCGTGACCGCACTACTCACCATTAGGTGTCGCCACCATTGCAATATCAACATAATTATGGAATATGGATCGTATTGTATCATATTTTTTTGTATCTAAATATTATAAAGGCTAGTTGTCTGAGTTGTCTACAGAGGTATAGCTGGCTGTAGTTTTTGAGAAAAGTGTTTTACAATGTACCTACCTAGTAAAGAAATACGTACATAATTATGTTTTCTGTACAGAATAGAAAGCTGTTCTGAAGTAAGAATTAACTTTGGAAAAGAAACGCATGTTCGCATTTTACCTCTGTCGGCCAACACTACAGAATGAGGGAATATTTATTTTGGGCAATTTATCTACCTTTACCCGGTCGCACCTATAAAATATAGAAAGTAAGAGCACTCAAGGCAAGTCCTGTCAGCGTAAATTAAAAGTAACGCGCTGTCTCCTTCATACATAGTTAAATGCTGTTTAAGACCCCATATTTTCTTTGGACCAGCCATTTGGGACCGTTAAAATGGAATGTATAAAAGGCTTACCGTAAATTGGAGTTTTTTATGTAATTACTTCGTGAATAAGCAAGGGTGTTTTATGGGAACTAGAAATTAAGCATGGTTCGGGTTTCCTATTAAAATCTCATGAGTTTAATGAATTTAAAAGAGGACAAATAATAGTAATAATAATAAGAGTTTTAATAACGTAATTAACCGTTACATATTTTATTAATATTATGGATCACTTGACTGTATTAGTACTATATAATTCTTTTATAACGCCGCTTGTGCAGAAGATAAATAATTGTTTTTTTTTAATTTGAGATTTTAGCATTCACAATGCTATTTTTATACAATACTAAATAATATACTAGGAAAAGTACGACTCGCACCAGATCATATTCTCGGACGGGAATCGAACTCGCGGCCTTTGGATGTCAGTTTACAAAAATAGAAATACAAAGATATATATACATTTTAAAATTACGAATTTTAATCACTATGTGATTTAAAGTTTAGGCGTTTTCAATTATGGATTCTAATATAGACCCCATACAAAACTTAGCAGGGACCTTTGAGACAATATAAGTACATCACTACGGAAAGGAAGCAGCGTATGTTGAATATACTTACTTACTACTTATAATAGGTAAGAATATTTAATATACCTACTTTACTTGTATCCCTTAGGATGCATTATTGTGTATAAATGCATAATATAGAAGATTATAAGTGTAGGGCAAAGCGGATTCTCCGCTCAAATCTACCTGGGGAACTAGCCCGTTAAGTGGACTGCCTCCAAATAATACTATTATAATCTTATATTTAATAGGTTATCTTTGATATACAAAACATAAACAAGACAACGTTTAGGGTACGTTGATCTCTGCTGGATTTCATTTTTTTTTTGCATTTTAGACTTAATTCTGAAAGACCCCTTTGGCTGGTACTTTCTTTATATATGTATACCCTGTTTTCTAAAGGTATACTTATATCGATAAGTCATTGTGGACTTTGCATCAACAAAAACAGTACTTTTGTAAGAAACTATTTTAAAAACAGAAGCAGTATAGTTTTTTTGTAACAGAAGCAGCAGAATGTTGTTAGGCGTGCACACTCACACTATTTTAGTGTGCGTAGTACGTGAGCGTGCAGACGCACACTAAAACAATGTACATGTGCACGCCTAACACATTCATAGCAAAACGGTCTTCGTCAGATAGAAGAACCGTACCTATGTCAACATATTATTTCTGCCAAATAAGAAGCTGACTAATAATCGTCGTAGTAAGTCAGTCTTCGTTAAGATCCTGACAGATAGGTAACACATAAAGGCGTATCGTATGGCTTCGCTATGTGCTCTATGAGAACGCGACGAGGAAGTTTATGCCCTCGGGATAAAGAACCTTTCTTTCAGTCCTATAAAGGATCTAAAAAGCTCTTCAAGGATGATAGCAACGCTTGAGACGTGTTTTACATCCGGGTGGTGCTTTTGTCCCCTTGAGAAGTTGAGAACAATTTTCTAAATATATAAAAGAAGAAACTGACTGAGTGACTTAATGACTGATATATCAACGCACAGCCCAAACCACTAGGTCTTAATATTCCAAACTTGGCAAGTAGGCCCCTAATGAAGTCTAGGCATAGTATAATAATGAGTAATACCTACTGCGTAGTCTAGGGGTGCTATAAGAAAGGATTTTTCAAAATTCACTTCCTAAAGGGGTAAAATAGGAATTTATTTATTTATTTATTCTTAAGGTACACCAACAGCAATACACATTAGACTTACAAAATATTAGTTTCACAGGGTATTGGAACAGATGTGTTCGCCAATTACAGGTATACACAGCATTTGTTGCATATTGAGAATATGGTTCAGTAACTACATATTAAGTACAAAAAAAAAAAAAGGGGGAAAGATACACAAGTTACTAACAACTAACAAACAAATCAATTACTACTAAACTGAATTTGTGCTGACCGGTTGAAAGAAATTTAGCAGTTTATTTTTAAACTGATTACCCGAGTCACTGAAAATATCTATGTTAGGTATCTGCTTTACAATTTCGTTATATGAGTTACATATTCTTGCAACAGGTTGGTGCAAGCCTAAGTTGGTTCTATGAGACGGTATGTAAAATAACTTCCGTATGTGATGTCGGGGATATTTATAAGGGACACTTAATTTAATTTGATTTATAAGATGAACACTACTAATCTTGTTATTTAAAATCTTGTGCAAAAACATTAGGTCGGAAATCAATCGTCTGTTTCTTAATGATACCATTTTGAAGAATGTTAGTCGCTGATCGTAAGGCTGTCTGTGGAATATGCCAGGGGTTGAAAATGCAAGACTTCGAGTGAATGCTCTCTGAATTGATTCTATTCTCTGCGAAGGTGCGCTATAGACAGGGTTCCAAACAGCACTTGCAAATTCTAAATGACTGCGCACCAGGGTATTGAATAGCACTTTCTTAGTTTTATTACGAAAAGCTTTGGCATTTCTTTTTAAAAATCCTAACATGCGTGCTGCGCTTTTGATAGCCTTGTCTATGTGGACATTCATTTTTAATTTAAAATCTAACGTAACACCCAAGTCTTTGATTTCCTGAACCTTCTCAATATTGACACCATCTATTGCGTAGGAAGTGTTTAAGGGGTATCTTTTTTTGGTATAAGTAATATGATGACACTTTTTCGGATTTAATGACATTGAGTTATTTTTACACCAATCGGCTATATTGTTCAGATCAGATTGTAAGCTATCGGCATCGTCTGAGTCTTGAATCGTCTTTTTTAGCTTAACATCGTCCGCATACATATATATTTCACAGTGATTAACTGTTGCATTAATATCGTTAATGTATGTGAGAAACAGTAATGGACCTAAGTGGGATCCTTGAGGGACGCCAGACGAAGCAATGAACATATTAGACTCAAAGCCATTTGCGACCACGGTTTGAGGTCTTTTCGATAAATACGAACCGAACCACTGTAGTATTGGTCCGTGCACACCTGCACTGTTAAGTTTAGATAGAAGTATGTGATGGTTAACTTTATCAAAAGCACTAGAGAAATCTGTATAAATTGTGTCTACTTGCAGACCCTTGTCTACATCTTGCGACACGGATGAAACAAAAGATGCCAGATTCGATTCCACGGACCGTCCACGCATAAACCCATGTTGGGCGTCAGAGATTGTATTTCCCACAAGAGAGTAAATTATAGGATACACGAGACATTCGAACAGCTTAGAGAGACACGAAAGTATCGAAATAGGTCGGTAGTTAGTCACGTTAGTTCTATCCCTAAGGAAATTAAAGTTTGTATGAAAGTCTCTCTGTTTTTTGTTTAGGCTGACGTTTGAAAATTAATAAATACGTGTCTCAGCGTTTCGATAATTTCACCCTCGGAGGGGCGAAAAGGAGGATGAAGATGTGATTAAAAAATCTTCATTTACGAAGTAAAATCGCTAAATTTATCATGATGATCGGAAACTAACGCATGGTATATCGGTACTGTTGGAATTTCATACCTTAAGGCGTCACCCCCTTAAGGTATGAAATGGGGTAAATGAACTTAAAAATCGATATGGATGTCGTTATTGGAATTTTATGGAATGTTGATTGCCAAAATGACATTTATTTTGAAGTCCAACACGATAAGCAAACACATTTTTTGTGATATTCTGAAAATCAACCCCTTAGGGGTGAATGGAGTAAAAAACCTAAAAATCGATATTGATGTCGTTATTGAAGTTTTATTGGATGTTAATTGCAAAAATAGCTATTATTTTGAAGTCCAATACGATGGACAAGTTCAACACCTAAAAGGTTGAAAGGGGTTCAAATTTTGTATGAAAAGATAATGTAAAATAGACATTTCGACTTAAAACTTCGTAGGAGCCTATTCTATAAACAAGCAAATTATTTTATCCAAAAATCAACTTCTGAGTGGGTAAATGGGGTAAATAAACCCAAAAAATTGATGTCCTTATTGGGGAACGGGAACGGCAAACCCACGATTTCCTCGCGAGGCAACACGCTTGTTGCGGACACGCCTAATCACGTAAATACGGCTGATCAGATTTTGATGAAATTTATGAACAGGATACTTACTATCCTGGTTAAAGGTATTGATTTAAGCTAGTATATTTATAAAAATTTTGAGTCAAATAATTAACTGGTCCATTTTATTTTTGCTCGTTCGAACTTTATAGTTCATAAACAGAAAATCCAATTATGCCATAAAGTTAGGCTTGTGATATTAAAAGAATTAAAGTATAGTACTTACCTATACGTAATTCGACAAACTCTTTTGCTATTTGTTAATGGATTTGTGCAAACAAAGTAATCAACTAATTTAAAACCAATTCGCTTATTCAAGTTGACTCAAAAAGTTGCACACAAACTTTTTCGGAAAATAAGCAAATCCGCGTTCGTATTCTGGTATTCGAGGTTATTTATTTAACTGTAAGCTTAAATATTCGAGGAGTTAATACAATAACGCTCCGTCTCCAATTCAAATGTGCCCAATCAATCGTCTGTACGGGCTTGATAATATTTCATTAAAAATTCAACTTGGTTGCGCAGCCACTTTATGGAATATATTAACCGTCAAATGTTTGAGTAAACAGAAAACACCAGTAGGAGTATTAAGAGTTTACGCTTACTATACTCGATAGCAATTGTAGTTGACATTGGTGTGACAACTTTTAGTTTAGTGTTGTTACCACCAGAGGCGCTGTGCCAAATTGCATACAAAATTTCTTACTACAGTCACTATCGAGTGTAGTAAACGTAACTAAGCAAACTCATAATACAGGCACCGAAACGTTTACAGTACAGGTAAGCTTTTATTATTTTACATGGCCTTGTAGGATCTTTGAGCTTAACACAGCCATTAAAACACACCTGGCAACAAGATGGGTATTAAATTCGATATAATATCTATCTTGGCGTGAATTTTTTCAACAAATCGCGACATGATTCAATGCAAAGTTTCTTCTCATGGTGGATCAGTCGTGCTGTATTTCATAATAAACTTTAATGAACAAAGTCAAATGCGCTGCGCTAGTGACATCTTGTGTCAAAGCAATCCGTATCGCAACGGACTGAAGTAAAAAGACGAGGCAGGGAAGAATACTCCGCTGTCGCATCGTCTGACCTCAACGTAAGACTCCGTAAAACCTAAATATGTAGCTGAAACACTCTTTGTTGTCGTTACACTCACAGATGTAGTTATATTAATCCACGTTTCGTGAAAAGGTAACTTCACTATACCGCTTTATTAATATTGAGCGGGGCGCAGTTTCTGCTCAAACGATTAGTGCATAATTTGATATCTTAAACCTCGTCTTTGGAATGAGCGACTTCTCTGAATTCTAAATGCGTCTTTCGCAATTTGAGCGCCCTTTCATCCTGTCTAGATATTTCCGACTTTCAAATAACTTCCGTGTTGTGTACGGAAATGCAAAAAGAGAAAAAAAAACTTAATCTTTTTATTGGTCAGTTGAACTTTTACGGACCTTTTAATTGAGTTTCATATTTTCTAAAGAAGGTTGCAATATCTACTAAATGTATTTTTTATAAAAGTTAATCTCTACATGTAAGCAACGTTTGAAGGGTCAACCAAATATATAATGTACCTGCTTTAAATATTACGATATCATAAATAAAAATACAAAGAAACAAGAAAACGACATTACATCCGTCACCCACTCAAGCTAACTAATTATGATTGACGGAAGCGTTCAGAACAGAAGTCACAAGAGAAATATACAAGAAACACAGAAGATATCCGTTACCGAATCAAATCCTTAATTACGGGAATCCTAGCGACACAGAGGCGACACCTACCGCAAACAGGGGACGCATAATAATTGTAGCGGTCTGCTACACCTTAATAAAGCCAATAGGAATAGGGCGGGCGGAGGGAGGGATTACGACGACTCCGAGCGCTCTTCATTGAGATTTGTTTCGGGATTAGGAACGCGTTTGATGGTAAACCTCCCGTCAGGTCAGTCGACGCGATAACAGCCCGTTTTTCCGCGTAACGCTTCCAATATTCATATGGTAAAAGCCTAACAGAATATTCATTACCGACACGCAGTGAACGCACGCTGAATAAATGTAAATCAGAGCGCGGTAACTTCTAAGCGATTAAAGTTATAAGGAATTCGGCGCTGTGATGTCGAAGTGTAAATATAAATAAAGGTGAAATATTAAATTTAACAAATCAAGGAAGCCGCATGTTTATTTGGCGGAGTCGATTGATAACCACTCAGACGGTGGAGCGTTCTAGCAGAAATAATCGGTGCCTAAATATTTCGGTCTTATGAAAATCAATTCAAGATGATAAGCAAGAAATTCAACATGTTTTGCATTTTTTGCAATTTGTATAACTAATATTAGTTTATTACTACTAATGAAGATAATATATTTATAGATTAGAGAAATAGTGATAACTTAATTCGATCAGTCAGTGGTTAAAAATAATTTGCCTAATTGCGTGATTTCTATTAAATTGTGACTGTAAAATAAGTTATTGACGTAGAACGATGATGTTTAATCTTCCAAACTATTTAATACTACGGGACATCAAAAAGATCCATTTTAAATAAACCTAAGAGAAACGGGGATCGATCGCGGGACAGTTGTTTTGCAATGAGACAATGACGAATGTAGTAAAAAAACATACGAGTTGTATCCAGAATTACTGTGGCTGAAGCAGTGTGGAGGACGGAAATTGGAAATGCTGCATTAGCAAGGGAACGTCAAGATACCAACAAGTTATGAGCGTTCCAGCCGTACTTCGAGCGAGCAGAGAGAATCGATGTTTAATCGATTATAATTTAGGAATTATATGCTTTTAATCGGCCAATGTTTAGTATTTATTAGAATGAGGTGTACTTAATGATAAAAACTGTTGTGTCATTTCTAAATATTTACGGATTTGGAATAGTCGAAAAAGAAACTTCAGGGGGATTTATTTTAAATTTAACAGGAAAACCAACGAGAAAATTCAATGGTATAATAGTTTAGCTATGATACAACCTTTTCAATCGTTTGTACATATTGCTACACGGGGTAAACCGATAGTTTTTTAGCGCGCGCTCGGTTTCAATGAGCCTACTGCGGGATTCAATTTGAAAAGTTATCTCTATATCATTTCCCGGGGAAAACTCTTGACGAGCTCCCCCGAGGGCAATGTCCGAGGTTTTAAATAAAGTTGATTCGTGGTTCTCAACTAGGTGTACCGGCATAATTAGCCGAGAGTGAGCAGTGCGGCCACCGCGCCCGCGGCTCGAGAGCTTATCAAATATGTACCTACTACCTACCTACCTGGCTCCTGTGTGCCGCCGGATTTATTTAGGATATGCATGAGGGTACGATTTAAATTTTAAACGGATTGCGCCCTTGGATTTTGGGCCTGTGTTATGTTTGGTAAATCTATCACTATAACACCGGTCGCGCAAAATTAATTTTAAAGCCCGTTCCAATTTGATTTATTAATAGTTGTTATAGCCGCTGTAATCCCGGCCTAATATGGACGCGCGCGCGCCGCGATAAAAGCTTATCGTTCAATATTCGATTGCGAAATAATGTACCTAATTAGGCGATTTAATAATGCAAAGCTTACTTACGCTTTCACCAATTTCATGGGCTTTTAAAGTATTAATGAAATAAAAACATCAAGCGTGCGTATGTTTTGTGAAACAACTGTTAACATTAATATGAATACGAAATGAGAGAACGGGAATATTACTTACTATTTTTTGTGAATGTAACGATCTTGAGCACCTTTCCGTATCGTTGGAAGATCGAGTATAGTACGTCCAGCACTATCGGGTATAACATGTGTTCAATAATGACGCGTAAAACTGTGTTGGGGCCACCCTGAAAACAAAGTATAATTCTTTAGCTATTTATTGATCAATTACTTTAAAAAAATTAGCTTCGAGGAGGAAACTTTCGATGTTTCTCTGCCTAGTTAGTAGTTTTAACGAATGAATTACAATGCGATTAATTTAACAATGAACAACTGAAGTGACTAACTTTAGAGCGCTTGCGGTACAAAACCACGTATTTAAATCTGTAAAATTTTCTCTTTGCCATACATTATCGAGTGAAGTTGCAGCGGATCACTGTATATCAATTTAATCGCATTGTTCGCACTTGATTCTTTACTTGAAATTGGTAATAACTGCAATTAATACTCTTTTAAATTCTAAGTACCTATTTTAAAATTTATATTTTAAAAATATAAATTTATTTAATAAAAACTCTAGTTAATGAAGTTGAAATTAGTAGTATCAATACAATGACCGGTTTAATTGGAAAACTGAACTTTTGTGATAACATTTCTAATAACAAAAACATGGTAAAATGAACTGAGCGTAATACGAAAAGGGAACAGAACAATACACATTGTTTCACAATTTTTAATAACAAAAGCAGAAGTTCGTATTTGCTTTTTCGCAGTATAAAGAGATTCGGGTTCGTAATATGTATTTAGCCTAAAACAAAGAAACTGTTGAAAGACCAACTCTATGTACAAAAGCGTAAAACATAATAAACATACATACATATTGACTCCCAGTGTAGTAAATTGAATAACAGAATAAGAATATTTTATGAGAACACGGAAAACGAGTCAAGCTCAGAGTATATAAAAGTAAAATTCTAAGAAATGGAATAAAGTTATATTACTGAAAAATGTATACTTAGTGAATGTTTTATAATATTATATATAGGTAGGGTATATCATTACCATACATTACTTCGGTCTCAAAATAAGTAGATAAATGACTTGTGTATATATACAAGGTGTTACAAAAATACCTCTAATGCCGAATATAGTATATAGGGACCATCAAACTGAACAACTTTTACTATTGGACCAACTCTGAAATCGCGAAAAAAAATCAGCTGTTTCATACAAAAATTAAAATCGAAAATATCAAAATGTATGAAACAGCTGATTTTTTTTTCGCGATTTCAGAGTTGGTCCCATAGTAAAAGTTGATCAATTTGATGGTCCCTATCTACCATATTCGGCATTAGGGGTATTTTTGTAACACCTTGTATAAAATAATGATGGTACCACAACTACCAAGAGGCACGATGAGTATAAAAATATCACTAAGAACCATTAGCGACCTCGTATCGTAAAGAAAATATTGAGATAGACATTATACATTGTATTCACAGGACCATGGTAACAACACCTTAGCGAGTAATCCTAACCATTAATTTTTTAACATTTTGTTAAACAATCATACAAAGTCCAGTTAAAATACTTACTGCACAAAGTCTCGTATGAACCAAATCTTACTTTACAAAAAGAGCAGAAAACCACCTCTAAGGTGTACATAGCATGAAGTGTATATATTGACCGATGGGTCTTAAGACGCTAAGTCCGCTCCGAGCGACAATCCTTGCTCCGTCTGGTTTGCACCGGGTCACCGGGGACGGAGGATCTGATTCCAGCGTCTAATATTTAAGTAAGCTTTGTAATCAGCTCTGTTTTGCTACTAAGCTGACTGGAGGTTTGAGTTGTGTGTTTAAGGTGATTGTACATATTTGAATAGTTGTGGAGTTTGATGTAGGTACGTTAGCAAAACAATGAAATTTCTGCCTAAGTTGGCCTTGTCCAGAAATATTTTCGGAAAATTAGTAAGGATTGAAGTAACAAGCGTGCCATTTATGAAAACTGCATTATGTCAATTTGTAGAATCTTTGCAACAAGTCCAAAAGTGGAACATGTACTAGAAATTTTGCTTATGAACTTTGGTAATTTCTGATATTATGTAATGATTTTTTTACTTACAAGCGAATTACAGTTTTGCCTGTTAAATATTGTCACAAGTAAAAACTTAAAAGCGTGAGTGCGCTGTCAACTAAAGCATGAATTCATAATAGTAACGTTTGGTACTATTATATATTCTGTAATAGTACTAACACGTCTATACTCAAACTGAAATCGCTACGATAAATGACTACGATCGCATCGAACTACTTATTCCAACTTCGTAGTAGATTTCGTAGCGTGTACACACGCTACGAAAAACTAGCTACAACTATAATGTAACATAGGCTACAGCCTAAAGTAACATAGGCTACATACAGCCTACGTTACGTTATTATGTAGCTTACCAATTTTATTTTATTATCTCGAACAATAGTTCCAATAATATAAAATATATTTACAATGAGCTTTCTAATCTTTAAGATAGAATGACTCATAACTGTTTTTTTTAAATGAGAATGAGAGAAATAGTTAGCTATATGAGAAAACTATTTTCTATATAAATAGGAAATAAAAGGAAAATAAGTATTGTACCTGTATTTCCGTTCCTCCATTCGCAGGCTGTAGGGCGGCGCCCGCACCCGCTACGAGCGCTGCGCCCGCGCTGTTCGAAATGGCCTGCGCGGCCTGCAGTGCCGCCTGCGCCGACGCCGACTGAAAACATTGTAGCTTTAGGAAAATACACCTTATTTCAAAGAAGTAATATGTGAGAGTAACAAAAGCGTTTAAAAAAATGGAAGGGCACATTTTCATGGGAATATAATACGCGGACTGAAAACATTGTGGCCTTAGCAAGATGCCTACTGAAATCATTAACTTTGGAAGAAGAGGTCTTTTAACTTTGGCTATGAGTAAAAAAAAAGTGCTTTAATGTTTAACAGATTGCAGCAGAAAAATTATAAATTTGTGTTTGTAAGTTGTAAACATGCGTTTATGAATTTTCGTAGAGTAGTATTAAAATTAAATATAAGACTGGTAGTATAATTTCAACGGAAAAATTGCTAAATAAACAATTTATATTCACGAACGAAGGGTACCTACTCTTTATTTTTTTTGACTTAAGTTTATCATAAAGATTTGGATTTATCTATTACTCGAAAGGAAAGGAACCATGAAAATAAATTTCGTAATAATTTAACCGAAAAGGATACAAAGTTAAGAGAGCATTTTCGAACTACAGCTTTATCGGCAAACATTGAGTTATGATTACATCCTCTATTTATCGTCTCAATAAAAGAAAAATACAACACAGTATCAACACACGCATTGAAATAATGTAACAATGTTCCCCCGGGAAATAAAAAGGTGGTCACGTACAAAAACTAAACATGTCCGGCACTCTCGTAACTCGAACAATGAGACGAGTATGCGAGTTATCTTGTGAATGCGTGAGCCACCTTGAGTGCTAGGAGATAACATTGACCACGTCAAATAAAGGCCCGCCCATAAAGTTATTTTGTATCAAACAACAATTCGCTACTTTGTACGTGTTGGCAGTACTATACGTAGGTAACTGTTGTGGTACCACGTGGCTTTCCAGGCACGCACACATACTTTTCTTAGAGGCAATCTCAGTTTATGTCAGGCTATATTCAGGTAAGTAGCAGTTACCAAGAAGTTCCAATGACGTTTTCGTATACTACCGGAGCGGACCCGTCTCACAGACTTTTTACTTTATGGTGATACGACGTTAAATAATCGGCAACGCTCGAGCGTATACTGTTGCATTGTAAAAAATACATGACTGAGAGTCAGACAAAAGACGAACGGCAACGTGCATGTGTGCAAGTTCCTTTAGAAGAACTTGAATTAAAAAATTAACATGGACGATGGGTACATACTGCTACTCGGATTAAACTGGATCTGCTTTTAAAATGCAGAAGCTTTCCATAATAATTTATTATGTATATTAGAAATAGCTATATTCTGAGTCTATCTCATTTTTATTCGTTAGATTTCAGTAATTTTTAATTTAAGTACAAACGTTAAAATACTAAATTAAAGTATATTATGTTAACAGCTGCATTGTGGATGTACTATTCAAACACACGATATTAAATAACAAAAAATAAAACAGTCAATTCTTGTAACATAGTTAAAATCTCGGCTTGTAGTCCTTCGAGACGCAATCCTTTGAACACCGTTGCTTTGCTGCGTCGTTTTCACATTACCTACGCCCGCGCTCGGTACACTTTGATCCTATATTTTCGCGTGGCTTTGTGCGAGACGGGCTGACAAGCGGGCTGGTCAGACAAAAATAAGGCTTTAACAATGTCATGGTAAGCCTGCCGGCGACGGCAAAGGCTCTGCAAATTCGCGTTGACTTGACCCCCGTTGCCGTGTCATGTCATCGGTATGCGATCACATACATTCGTGATATTGAACTATTTGGAGCAAAGGTATTTTTTACTTTACAACACACTAGGAATTTTGGTAGGTATCGGTAATTTTTATTTAAGTTTTGGAAGTAAGGTATCTAAAATATCTAAAGGTAGTAGCTTCCGTAACTGGAATGCTTTAATAATATTTTTAATTCATATTTCGAACAGCACTAATTGGTGCCGTAACTGGAATGCTTTTGGTGCGGTTCGAGAGGTGCGATTCAGATTGGTGCGGTAACTGGAATACCTCATAAAAATGCATTTACTATAATTAAAACAATGTTTGATAATTGGATGGAGTTTGAACCGTTTTACACTTACATAATATTATTTTGATTTTATTTATTTAAAATAAAAATAAAAATAAAAATTAGCGTATTACTTATTCAAATAAAATATATATTTAAGCATAAGAAGCACAATCAAATGTCGTTTTCATCATCCGACCGAATTCAGATTCCGAAATGCTGGATTGAAATAAAGTGTCGTTCGGAAAGCGCGATTCGAAATATTTTACGTGTCGTAGTCGCAGTGGCCAAGTGGCGCGCCAAACTCTCAAGTTATTTAAAAAGACGCCATTTCTTGGTTCGGTCGAGACCAGATAGTCGACGACAAAATATCTAAGAAGTCTCCTATTCATCCATCACATGAACCTTTTGCTTCGCATGATTGATCAAAGCCGCTATCCGTTGCACGTTCTTTAAGGTGCATCGATGTTCAATACAAGGTTTACCAAAGTAGATATTACCTTTAACTACGAAGCTACGAGTCCCCGTAGCATTTAGTATGAAAGTTGTTTTATAATTCTAATGTAACAGCGCTGCCTTTGAAACGTTCCGGTCGCTAACAGTATACATAAGTCCATTTCGTAACACGCTCATTATAAGTTTTAATAGTGTGCTCGCTTGCTCGCTTGATACAAGAAGATCAGGGACACGTCACTATCTCTTAAGGCCATAATATTTGAACCCTCTTGTCGTTGAACATGATGCTTTAATTAAGCTTGTTTACAAAGTAAGTTTGTGTAGCTTCTTATTATTTCGAAATTACTTTATTTTGTTTTGTTTTTTCGTATGGTGACTTGTTTTAAATCGACAAACACATTTTTGTAGACCTTAACTTCTTTAGAAACTTAAATTAACGCACTGAACTGACGTAACACGAATGCTAACCCTAAAATGCGACCTGCAAGAAAGTATTCACCAGCGATCTTTAAGACCAACGTTCACAACAATATACACTTAAATTTCGAACGTCTGCGTTTGAAAACCTCAGCGGAAGACGAGTCCTATAATGGTAACAAGACGGCACCGAGTAGCATCATTATAGGGAGAGGAAGCACGGATGACAGGCGAACATCACAATACCACCTTTTACATCGAGCAGCGAGTATTTTACTGTCATTGCAATTATTATTATGAGCAAATATTCAATGGGTTTCGATATCATTCAATATATTTAAATATCAGATGTATATTAGAGCCGATACTATGAATTACATAAGAACCAATAATATCGAAACTAAATACGTCATGTAAGTTTAATCATTTATAATGATACCTACTTTCAGTGAACAATAATCACAAAACATAAGTAGAAACGTGTACGTATGTGAAGTTGTATTAGTTATCTACAGATCTGTCAATTAGTTTAATAACTGGGTTCAACAAAGCTGTTTAATAGGCGGTGTTGTTTCATATCAGTATTTACTTACAACTCAAGCACACAGATTCAGACAAACACATAATAGACACCTACTTGTATCTGTTTTAGTTTAATCACCGAATTAATTAGCCATGATATTGACTTAGAAGCTTGTTTGCTGTCAACAATTCGATCGCAGCCATTGTTATTTCATAATAAGCATGATGGTGTCTGATATCGTAAATATCGTATCAGTTTGTTATTTGCATCCCTAATGGAATCCAAGTCCCAAACAAGACATTAACTCTTAAAGCCACGAAGACTAGAGAATAATCTCTAATTTGTCTTCAATCAATTATTACTGAGTTATGTATCAAGTTATTTTTGTACTCACTAAAATAATGAAAGATATAGAATAAGATGCAGGCTTTTAAATAAAAATTTCACATTATAAAAAAAAAATCATTTTACGTGTAAATTACATTTAGTCTCCTGGACTACACATGGTGTAATTATTAAGCAACGATTTGTATCACAAAATCGTTAGACTGTGAGAATGGAATAATTCAAAGTAGAACAAGCATTGCCACATTAAATTATCACGTTTAAATGACTTTCACCCTCAACGGTTTTCTCAATGGCGACACTTGTTTCTGTCGAGTATCTATCTATCTACCTTGATTGTTTCCAGTTAAATTTAGGTAAGGACCATCTCATCATTCGATATTATCAGCCATCAAATGATTGAGGGTTGTTTATGGCAGGTTTCTTGGATAAACGAAACTAATTAAGCGTTTTAATTAATCCTCCCATTGGGTGTTTTGTTACAGAAAATATTGATTTACCTTCCGTATTCGGCCTCAAGGGAGTAAAAGAACTCCCATCGGCGGTTATTACTCACTATCCGTCGAAAGCGTTATTAGTTCACTAATTATTAAGGCAGAACAGTTAATGAGCGATGTCCAATTATGGGGGTGAGAAAATAAAAGAAAATAAGTTGATGGCAGGTGCGCAACAAGAGACGGCACTAAAAGGGTTAAGTGTAATTTTTAGTACCAGGCGACGTTGAGAGACGTTAATTTTATACAAGCCGTAAGCCATGCTAGACTGCCGATGTTGTGAAAGAAATAAAACGAAAAATCAATTTCCCGTCCTTTTTAGTGCTAGAAGCATAGACAAGGTCTATTTTATTAGCTCAGAAGTGCATTTACATACAATGAACAATAGATTTAAAAAATAAATTTCGAAATAATTTTATGTGAATCATCTGGCAGTCACGTACTTTGTTCCTACTTATCAAGATTTAATAGGCAGAAACAGTCGTAGTTCGGTAACTCAATCAAAATCGGAACAACGTCGCCTGTCCGTCCCGCGTGGCATGCGGGTTTATTGAATACTGTTATCTAAATTGTGGGTTCTTGATGCCCTAACAAAGATTAAATTAACAGGTCGACTGCAGGCCGCAACCGAGGGGTTGAATTTCCCAATTGGTTACCTCGGCTTTAATGCTCCATCGCATACGCTACGATAATCCGCTTGTAGAGTTGTAATAGGGCTAATTGAACTATCGTTACGTTATTAGTGGGAATACACGCTCCGAGCCGGATTCCGAATGTTTATTGCGAAAACAGTGCCGATTCATGCCAAACCGAATGAAATCAAATAAGCACGAATGTATTTTTTAGGTCCAAAGAAAAGTAGGTCTCCGAATATTTTTTTCTGTCGTTGGCGTTTGTAAATATTGGTTGGGACGACCTTGATTGAATGACCTTTAGTTTTTGGGGTCAAACAGAAATCCTTAAGCAATAAAAATATAAAAAGCGATTTTAGTATAGAGTTATTTAAAAGATTTGATTGACTTACAGTGAAAATACTTACAGCATTGCTGTGCGTCTGGTCTGTCTTGAGCTCCTTGTGGTTGGAGAACTGGACGTAGACGGCGCGCCCGCGCAACTGCGCGACGCAACCGCCGAAGTACGCCACCATCGCCACTGCTGAAATCTCCTCCGCCATTTCGAGGAATGCCTGTTGAGATATAAATGCAGATTCAAATCATAAGCTGCATGACAAAACACAAAAAACATTATCTTTAACACAATTAATATCATCAATTGCATAGGTAATATTAATGAGTTTCTATTGAATATTTAAAAATCTTTAACACCCAGGAATGCAAGTCTTCAAACTCATTATTCTACGTAAATTCTCTGTACACAAGCTCTGAGCTAAGTCAGAAAATATTCCGAACTCGTGTTTCTCTTGGAGTTAACAGTGTTGTTAATACAGTATAAGTATAGTTGGTTTGCAGCTCAAGCGTCCGTAATACTTCGACAGTTCAGTCCTGCAAACAACGAAGAGCTTGCGGAATCCAATTAATCGAGTCCGACCATAGTCAAACAACATGGACTAATCCTGCATACAGTCTCCATAATTCTAAGCGCGTCATTATTTCGACCATCATTTTCGGTCAGAATTTCGCTGTTTGCGTCCCGTTTCACGTGCTTGCAGATCGCAACCGCAGGATACTGCTTTTGGCATTTCAACACGGCTGACCGTACAGAACACATCGTTAAAAGCTCGCGTAGCCGCAAATTAAATAGAATTTGCCTGATGTTAATTTAAAAACAAATAAGCTTTGAAAGCCAGTCAGATAGAGCTATTCAAATAAAGAACACAGCTTCGTGAACTAATTACGATATCACGGAATCTTTTTTCAATAGTATGTGAGTTTATGAAGCTGAATATCAAATCAAATAGATCAAGCCTTCAATATTTAAGCTTTTGGTATTTTAAAAGTGTAGTTTTTAACTTGAAAATATATAAAAATGAGAATACCGTTGCTTTTGAGTCGGATCGATGTGGCGCAAATTTATGAGAGCGACCTGTCTGACATGCGGAGTAATCGTAAAATTGTGAAGCCGCCTCTTTCGCTTTAATCACTGAGAGTAGGCGATTGTTGCGTCCACTCACCGTGTTTGCCCACCTCTTCACTGACGGCACCTTTGTAACCGGACCTCCGGGCTTCAGTTACCGTCCAATGCGATACTTTCCATCATCCTCTCGTACGTCAAAAGTAAAGCTCGTGTGAAGTGCTCTTTATTGATTAGATTCAAATGACAAAATGTATCGAATAAAAATTTAATTTGATTTAACTTTCCCGGATTTTATAAAAGAATGTATTCGCCTGAAATCTCTTACGTAGTAAGTAAAAACTTATGAAACTTTTCCAGCGCTTTGCACCTTAAGCATGGAACGTGGCTCTGGAAAAGATACGGAATATTTCATGACAAAAAAGCAAGCAAAGAGACTGTGACCGTTCATAAAAAGGGATTCGACTCGTTTCTCGCGGTAGAAGAGAGATTGTTTTCCTTCACGGCACGGTATACAGCGAAGGATGTCATACGGGCTATTTATTAGACGGGATAACATTGTCGCGCCGGCCGCAGCCTCCCTTACCTTAATGGGATTTTCTTTTATCATTTTATTTCTTGGCTGTAAACTAACTCATTTTTAATTTGTCAGCGGCCGCACACCGTAAATTTCGTATTGCACGTGGACGGGAATAAAGCCGGTAGTAAAACCGGATGTCTTATAACCCGTTCGGGCGTAGTTCGCACTCATGATGTGGACGTGTTACTTGATGGATTGTTAACCGTACCGTGCGAACATGTTTACGGTACGGCACATTTTGATATAGGTGATTCATAACGGTAGATTGTAAACGCTTGCATCACATTGATGGAGCTCCCACTAAATTGTAAGATACATTTAATATTCAAAATATAATTTAAATTTGAAAAACGGAGGCAAGAACGGACTCGACGTAATGGAGATTTATAAAGAAGATAAAATGAGAGTTTAATGATACGTATACGGGGTTCAAAACCGCAGAATATTTTATCTACCTACATTTGCGCAGTCATTGAGTTTCTCTCGCCCCAAAATTTAATTTTATTTCTAACGTCTCGTCGGCTGTCCCTTAATTTCCGCTAAACATGATTTCAGATGCAATCTCGTGATCGGGGTCATTTCGCGATGCCCTTGTTACAGTATAAGGAAAATGTAGACAACGTGAAATAAGCTAAATTTCGTAATATGGTGTGCTTGACATCTCGTTTCTGAAACGTACTTCTTTAGCTGTTTCATCGCTATCTCAGTTTAGACTCATATGTTAAAGTTTTAACGACAGTCACATATCAAATAAATCATTGAGTTCAAAACTTTGCCTGAAGATTGACTAAAAATATTTTTGTGCTTACAATAATTGATACATAAATTATTTTAATGCAACTTGCAATATGCCCCATTTATTTAAATTAAGTGAAAAATCAGTGACACAGGAGTCTTTTAAATTAAAAGTCCAATAACACATTATACAAAATTCCAAATATAAGAAAAGTATAATACTCACACCACCGTTACCGAGTCTTTGCGAAGGAGAACAGTGGATGTTTTAAAAAGAACCTCCTTAGTATTAAAATAGAACGGAAGACAAGTTAAAGGAGGATATGGCACATGGCCTATTTACGGCAAATTCAATGACCCATTTGTTTTCCTTTATTAACCTGCTTCCTAACTTTATAAAAAAGTTTTATTATGCTTAATCAAATGTGAGAAATTGCTTAGAGTTATTGCAATCTTCTATAACGCTATGCCTAGTTACAGAAGGTTAAATAAATGGGAGACAAGCGGGAAGACGCGGTACATTGTGGCCTATTTACGGCAAACCAACCATTGTGATTGTGATTCAACCGTCAGCTTTCTAATAGTTACAAAGTCTTTATAGGCTGTTCATACTAATAAATAATAGAATTGCATTTAAATATTGCAACTTTTTTATACGTTATGCCTCGTCATTATAGCAGAAAGACATAGGAAAACATAACTACCTATTTGTTGTGCTTCAACTTGTTTTAACACTAATATGTTAATAGTAAGTAAGTAAGTAACAACGTATTCATCGGGTTTTTTTATGATAGTAAATTTAAAAACTTTATGCGACCTCTTTAAATGCTACGCCTAGTCATTATAGGTGAAATAAAACGGGAGACATGTAGCTAGCGGCCTATTTGCGGCGGACCCAACCACCCACTTGTTGTGCTTCCGGAGCGGCGGCCATTGTGGCACAATGTTACATAGCCGAGTTAATTTACTAAATGAGGGTAGCGTGATCTTTTTTCATGTTGTCCGAGAAGCTGCAAATGTTGGAAATAAAGCATGAAAGAAATTATAGTTCGCTAAATAATATTGGAACTTACAATACGTAATTCGCCGAAAACAATACTTTTATGTTATTCAACTTGTCACTTATTACGTCAACGATAGAGAGTTTAAAAAATAAAAATTCGTTGTGATATGCCCGTATCTGTGTATAGACAGTATACAAAAAATACCAGCCAGTGAAAGAAAATATTCCGCTTACTATTGCTCAAAAGTTTGTGTGAGAAATAGAAAGTATCATTTTTATTTTAGCTAGGTCAATTAAGTTTCAAAATCACATTAAAACAACCAAAGTTTTATCCCACTAACAACCTGTATTGTTTTGAATAAATATTGATTACAAGATAAACCGCAATAAACCTTCTTTTAAATTCACAGCGACTTTAATATCTTAATGTGGTAATAATATGAAAGCTTTTACCGGTTGTAATAACTAAGCTGCACCGACTTGCATATTAATTGTTATTTATTACATTACTGCTTGTCGATTCTGTAACCAAACTCGAACCTCACTTCACTGCACGGGAATTTTAAATCATAAAATTGGGAAAATTACAGGATGTTTTTTTAATCACAAAAGGTAGACTACGATAGCTATACATAAAACCTTTTACAATCGGTAAAGTAGCTTATATTCAGCTAATTTCTAATAAGAAATTCACGCAAAGTGAAGTGAGGTTCGAAGTGAAATGCTAGTTTGAATTACAGAGTTGACAGGCTGGACTTGAAGGAAAGAAGTACCTACCGACATCAATTATCATTTCTATTTATTATTTCTTATATGTTTATACATATAATAATGATAGCAAAAATACCAAAAGTGGTAATAAAAAAAAATTTACAACTTTTTCTAGGTGAGCATTTGCCCACAAGTCCAACACAGATTACACAGAACATAGAAGCTTTTTCTTTGTTCTGTGGACCACAATCACATCTGATGTTAAGTGATCCTGTATAGACTAAGGCGAATCATGATTTTGTTATGGGCCACTAATCTAATCGTCCATAATTAAACATCGAAATTTAATCAGCTATCAATTGTACTGTTCTATTAAACTACAATAATAGCTTTTAAATGATAATGATAACAGTGCTGACAATACGATTTTCTCAAGAGATAGACAAATAGATATCAGAGGCTGTGTTTGTTTGGGTGAAGGGAGTAAAGTTGCACTGGCCTTCTTATTGCTGTTTGCTTAGTTGAACAGGCTACCCCAAGGAAAATGTTTCTTTTACCTAGATAAATATATTTTGTGGAAGATAGATTATTTCTTTAAAACGGTAAAAAGCATTAATCCCTTATCTGAACAACTTTGTTTTTTTTCTTATTATATTTGTAACAAATGTGAGGCTAACTACGTATTATATTCTTAACTTACACCTATTTTTTACATTTTGGAATGTCGTTAAAACTCTGTTTTGTAATGACAATAGGCAATGGTACTTTTTTCCCGTTAAGTTTTGCTTTTCAAATATGACGAAATTGGCAAATAATCATTGTAAATTTGAGAAAAACACAATGAATTTGTGCATGCTACAATTTTTTTTATTGGTAGCACTAAAGTTAGTTACTAAATAAAAAAAACAGTTGAGAAACAGAGAAGAAAAAGGTGCTGTTTTGTCTTACCTATTTATGCCTATACTTCGTGATACAAAAAAAATACCCGTAATGCCGAATATGGTAGATAGGGACTGAACAACTTTTACTATGGGACCAACTTTGAACTTCGAAAAAAAATCATCTGTTTCACACAAAATTAATTACGAAAATATCAATATGTATGAAACAGCTGATTTTTTTACGCGATTCCAGAGTTAGTACCATAGTAAAAGTTATTCAGTTTGATGGTCCCTATCTACCATATTCGGCATGAGGGGTTATTTTGTAACACGTTGAATATTCCGTATGACGACTTTTAGGATTTACTTGCGCCCCTTCTTAGTGGGAAGGTAAATGAAGTGTGCGCTCACCTGATTTTTGCCTTTGAGCACGAGCACATTGGTGACTCTGCCGAACGGTAGGCCGAGCTGTATGATCTCCGCCTCTGTCGTTTCGTTGGGGATGTTCCGTATGTGAATGACGCGGGACGGCTTGCCCACATTTTGTTCCAGTTTCACCTGCAGAAAAAAGTACGGTGAGTGTTGGTAATATACATAGTACTAGGAGAGCTTTGGTTCGAGAATAGAATAGTATTTATTTATTTCGCTTTGTTATACAATATAGGTACCTAGATTTATTATTAAATGGAGTCCCGAATATATTGGGAAAATAACAAAACTATCGTTTAATATCCAGACACCAGATTGTTATAAGGAGATATAAATATGATCGATTGTATTGTACGAGAATCATAACAGAGTTCTGTTCAATAATGCCTAGATTATAATAGACGTAGAAGATAGATTCCTAAATCTCACAATTGAATCGAGAAACAGTATTCTAATACGTATAATACCTACGTATAAATTAATCAATTAATGTTGGGCTCCAAAAGCGCCGTCTAAACGGCGCGCAAATGACCGCTCTAATATACATAAATAAACCAAGCATTGTTCACGAGGAAGAGCCGCCTGGATAATTGAAAAGTCGATGTAGTATAATTGTCGAGGCTTATCGGGCCAACCCCGATGTGGGTGCCATTGTTCCCCAGAGAGGCTTTTGATTACGGCGGCGAGCCGAACCGAGCTCCAAATATATTGTAGCTTTGTATGACACTCCACTTTCCATTGACGCAAAAAGATCAACCTGCGTGGTGACAATTTTACTCGAGCGCTAAATTAAGAACCGTTGTCTTAAGATCCTGCCATTAAACCTATTCTTACAAGATTTTCTAGAGAACTCGGGTCGTGTTCGAGTTGAACAAGATTTCGGGAGTGGTGTACCATCTATCCCCCCATTTTTACGTTCTTTGGCGGGCGGCGGAGCGTGGAGGTGTAACAAATGAGTTTAATGCCTATTAGTTCGACTTTGTTAAGTTCAGACAAAGTGAGCAGCCGCTTTGGCGAAAGTATGGGACAAGTTGTATTACTTTCTGAACTGTTCTCATATAGACATCTTAATCTCTAACTTTTAATGAGAAGAATTTGGTTGTTTGCTTGAAAAATACGTGGAATAGGTATAGATTAGCTTTGGCTTCTTTTTGATATCTTTACGAAGTTTTATTTCTAGGAAAACTAATATAATGCCTTAAATATTTTTCCCAGAGGAAAAATATGTGTCTTTTGTTATGGTAGATAAACATTTTACTTGTCAAAGTATTGTTTGAGATTTACAACGAATTTAAGACACCGTTAGCTAAAAAGAAAAGTACAAAAACAACGTTTACGTATAATCCAAAGGTTGTAACTGTCAATATCAAAAGAGCTAAATCTCCGTGAGTAAACAAATAAAAATATTTTTTTACTTTACCTTCACCGAAAGAAAAGGGAGGAATAAATCTTGGAAGGTGCTCGTTCACCTCGAGTGTACATTTCAGTATTTTCTCTTTCAGCGAAAGAAAACAACTGGTACGTAAAACGTAAAGAAGGACATTTCGCTGGGTCAGAAAATCTGCGACGAGCGATTTCCACATCAGACATTTTAAATCATCCGCTCGGTCTCACATTTCATCCATAAATATTAAATCTTGGCTTGGTTGCTGGGATAGAAAAAAGAGATATCGTATGACGTTTCCCTGAGAGGATTTCCCGGAATCGGTCAATTTTCCCGGTGATCGCGTCGACTGTGTTTATTGAAACACTATTTCTCAGTTGGCCGCCTCCGAGCACGTCGTCATTAGCTATATCACTGCCGATGTCGGTGATCATCTCGCTCTTCTAGGAATCGTTCGGCTTCAAAATTTATCGAACATAGCTGGCAATAGTCACTGCTTTAAAGCCACTTCAGGATTCACAATATATTAAATTATTTTGTAAAAAACTCGAACGTTAAGAACATCATCATCCCCTACCCTTATCCCAATTTATTTGGGGTCGAACTGGAACGCGTAAGAACATATAATAATGGTATATTGTAGATTTGACATTACAGTAAATACAAAAATTGCACTAAGTTATGATATACACGACTAATTATTCTAGTACACTCTGCACATGTAAGAAACCAAGCGATTCAAGTTTTTGTAATTAGGGCGTATATCAAAACGCTGTTCATGTTCTTACTTAATTATAAATAGGATGATACACGGTGAGGTTTTGGAGAAATCTTGACAAAATACAAAGGGGAGGTAACTACACGACGTGTAATCCGCTTGCGGCGACCCAGCTAGAGGCCTGAGACTACCTACGTTGACATCATCGTGGTATTATTTATCACCACATGTTGTAAAGCCTTATTCAAGTCCGTTTTGCGGTAGCTTGAGGTATAATGTAAGGGGAATCAAAAGAACGTCTTTTACAATGAACATTATTTTAAAAACAGAGTTTTCATTGAAAAGTGAGGAATATGGTAAGTCAGAAAGTACAGATGAAAAGGTTAGAAAATTCGCCGTCAGAAAAAACCTACAAACAGAACAATAATAACAAAATTATTTTTCAGTTTTAAGTTAAATTCCACAACAGTATTAGGAACGAATTTGGCTTCCCGACCAAGAGCGACTTTTAGTAGCTGCGATTACCGTCGCGGCAATTATTGCGGCGTTAATCGTAGCGTTTTTTTGTCGCTGGCTAAGTAAACCGTTTGTCACTCTTGTCAGTGTCATTTCGCGGGCGATTAGTCGCTGAGCTACTTTTTGTAGCTCGTGGGCGTTTACGTAAAGAACTCTCTCTGTATTTTCTATTCTCGGCGACAAAAATCGCTCGTGGGCGGAAAGCCTAATAATTAGTTGATATCGACGTCACTTTAAATGCTGACCTCATTTTTCAAATTTTGACGACTCTGTATGAAATATACAGGGAGAAAAAAGCAGCCCTTGACGAGTTTCTTGCCGGTTCTTCTCCTTACAAGGTCTAGGCTTAGGGTTTGCGAACCGATGGCGTAGCTTCTTTGACAGACTTCTTTGATAGACTGAATAAATGAGTTTTGAATTTTGAATTTTATCCACAGCCTTTTAAAATACCCAAAAGACATGTTTGTCTTACCACAGATTAAAGTGGCCGATACAAATTTTTTCGTCCACACATTTTCGGGGTGAGATGTAAAAGCAGGCTAACGACCGCGGACATGATAGAGCGACAGCACCGGTCACGTAATAACTCGTCACACTACGCATGGAGAAATAATTTATGTAAATACAATTATTTTTGAGACTGTTATCGTATTTTGTTTGCGCTTAATATTATTAGCTTAAGGAAACATACGATCATCCCAATAAGAATATCATCCATGATAAAATGAGGGATTTTATTAATCAGGCGATTGAAAAATATACTGGCGACTGTTAATTGTATAGGTGCTTAAATAGTAAACCGAGCAGCGGTCAACTATGTTCGCGACACTTAACGGGCGACTAATTGAGAAATATAAAAAATATATAAGTGGGAAATAAATAATATAAGTCAACAGCGAAAATTCTAAATGAGTGACAAAAATTACTGACTGGTCGACTATTATGCCAAGTAGGTTACTATATAACGGTTTTAAGCTAATTCAATAAGGTTAGGTTAAAAATTGCATTTACAATTGGAATAAAATTTGAATAACAATGTGTGCCGCAATGTCGTTAAAATAGAAATTTTATCGCTTGATATTATAGTACTGATTGTTCTGAATTACAGTAACTCAGATTTGTATTTTAAAGTAGCCCATTTACAATCTTTGTTTGTCGCCTTCAGTCTGTAGTCCGCACTTAGTATTTCAGTACGCTATATTTGGTATTTTTAATACCTTGAATTTTAATTTATTATCGTTTGTTTAAATACCACCCATAAAATAACTATACTACAAGGCTGTAGGTAATTGGGTAATTTTAATCCTATCTAATATTGTTGTCCATCATAATTTAAATCTGGCTTCTTCTGATTATAGCAGGTATGTACATAGTCTACAGTACTTTTAAAAAATACCAGCCTAAAAATAAAAATAAAACTGTACAAATTGTAATTAATTATAGAAAAATATCAACGTTACCGCTACTGCCGAAACTGCAACATTTTTCTTTCAACGCTGTTACACGTACATTTGAAGTCACACTAAAACTGAATCCGAATTTCCGAACTAAAAAGCTGCAACTCTAATTGATTTGTGCATTTAAAGCTTTCCGTCTTGATTGAAATCCTGGAACTAATAACAATTGCGATTTAGTCGAGCGACGCCGTCAGTAATCAGATGAAAGTTTGCAGAGTGCCGAAGCACAGGCGAGAGTCAAGCGGATAAAGTATGTTAGTTCAGTGATCAGTCACGTCGTTCAAACCCGCTGGTTTAAAGTTGGATCTTTGTCTGAATTTTATCAACTTAATACTATAAAGTTATTTTATCAAAATGATAGTAATACATCAAAAGAGAGATTCAGAAAGCTGCTGTGTTTGTTTTAGGCGGTAGAAGCATTTAAATAAATGTAGGTAAATATTCTTTAAATCAAGAACTGGAAAATTTTGTAAAAAGAAAAAAATCTAGTTTACTATTAGGTAGGTAATCTAGTTTATCGACAATTCACCAATATTGTTCCTAGGTATGTGTAGTTAAGATCATCATAATTTGATTAATGGAATAATTATGTGTTGGTAGACAAACAGTTAATAAGCAGATTACAAGGTATTCAATAACAACAGGCGGCCAATTACAGAATCTCAAATATATACAATAGATGAGATAGAACTTATTAAAGAAATATTAGTTTAATGTCTACTGGTTAATAACGATTTATGAATGATACTTAAGAAGTGCAAGAACCCTTTACTCCTCGTAAAGAAATAAACTTAAAGCGACACGCGCGAACACTCGACCCAGAACTCGGAAGGTCCCCCTTGCTTCGTGTAACTCAACCTGTGTGTGTTTCCTTGATAAATTCCGCAATTCATAAGGAGCTACTACAGTTGCATTGGCTGTTGAAATTTCAAGAGCTTCATTACACAAAATCGTTGGAACTCGATCCGACGGAACTTTTAATTGGCGATCCCGATGAATATTGTTATTAAATTGTCGACCATCATGGATACTCGTACCAATTGAAACTTCAATTACGTTACCTGGGACTTTATAGGATTTCTAAGTACTGTGATTTATTTATTGTGCTGCTGTTGCTAATGATCATTGAACAGAATTGTGGGTATCTTTCTTCGCGTTGTATTACTACGAAGTTGGTCACAACGCAATATTTTTGGTCTACTATCGATGCAACAATAAATAAAAAGAACTCTATCGATCTACAGTTTTCGAAAAGATAATGGAATTGATTTCCGTTTGTTAATATTATACAATATTCAATACCTAAGTAAAGTAGCAACTAACAATATTTTGTACATTCTAAATATTTGCTAAAACGACGTGGTAACTAGAGGAGAGCTACCTAATTTAAAACATTTGACGTCGGCCAACCCTTTACTGATAGGTGCTAATTCATTCATGCATAAGAATGGGGCTCAGAGCAGTTGCCGAACAACTTTTAATAGTTGCTCCACCTAGCTCGAATCACTTAGCAACTTCAAAAAACATAATGTAACTTTTATTCATTTATTTTGACTTTTATGAATTTAACAACAGCATACAATTGTAAAATGAAATCAATAATTGGCTTTAAATGATTAAAATGTATAATCTCATTTTACTATTAGTAACAAGTGAATGTTTACAAAGGATGATTAGGTTTTGCGTGGTAAATATTTATAACTATGGTAATCATTATCAAATCATCAACAATGTAAAGAAAAAATGTGTTTTAACGTACTGAAGATGTTGTATTTGCTAATTATCAATGTAAAGGTCCCTATTTACAGTTTATAACGAAGCAAACATACAAATCGTAAAAGGCTCGCTCACCGAAACAATGTACTAAATCACTTGTGTTCATAAGTTTTTGTTTGTATGGATCGTTCGGGTGGCGGCCGTAGAAAATCGTAAAATAAGATAGCCAAATGGTTTTAGTGCCCCTAAAACTAGCAGTAAAATTGTAAGTGCCCCGGCAATGAATATCTTTATGGCATCATTTGATTGATTACCGAATTCTCCGGTAAGAGAATCGATAAATTCATCTCGAGCTACAGTGCACCTTGGGAATATTCATTTAGATACAATTAAGTCCAGTAGAAGAATATGCTGGAGTTCACAATTGTTAACATTGAAAGTTAGATAACTCTGCAAAGGCTGGAGTGAGAGATTTGATTTTATAGGTGCCAAAACGTAGGTTTATTTTTATAGTATACAGAAAAGACATTTTAGAGACTTGCTCTGTACTACTGCCATATGCATATATTACTAGGCATAGTATCGGAGTGGTGTTTTAATGATATAACTAAGGGATGTTTATATGCTGGGCATACATTTTCAAGCAGGATAAGAAATCGAAGGTTATTTTTCGTACAGGTACAATTTGTTCGAAAGATTTTGTTACGGTCAGTAGAATATAAATCTACACAAAGAAACGAAGGTTTACAACAGACAGCACACATGTTTAATGCAACTTCACAAAATAGCAGTAAACCCAGAATTGCGCGTTAGGACGCCGAAATAGTCAGGATTCTGGCGTGTCTTCCTTAAAAAAAAGTATTTAATGAGATTACTTCGATGAATAAGTAAAAAAAGAGCAGATTCCCCTGTACAAACAGTCAAACTGCGCGGAGTCGTAACTTCAGAGCAACTCGTAAATGCTTAAGTAGTGGTGAACGTAGCCCGCGGCACCATCCTCAGATTTGATTGATCTTCACTGTGGAGGCCTCTCTACGTTTTTACAAGCCGACCTCAGAGGAAAATGAGGGAAAAAACGGGGAACATAATTAATTACTTTATTTGGACATTAATGACCCGGTCAAAGAGGACGAGGGTTGATTAGTGTGTTTTCTGCAGACATGCTCTGTCTGATATGGCATGGCTAGGTTAAGTGAAAAAAAATATTGTTCAAAACTTGTGTCACCACTGTCGCCAATTAGGTCAAAATCGAAAAAGAAATATTATTGCCTGCCTATAAAAATAATAGGTACCTCTAAACGAGTCCTTCGAATTGGAGGTAGACCTGTTTACCTCGTTTTATTTGCCGGGAAAGTGTAAATACAAAACGAAATTTCGTTAAAAGATAAGTTTCGTCTTATAAAACGTTTTATAAAAACGGTTGATCAATGTTTTCTTTCAATATTTTCACGGCACGAGGTGTTCGCACAAACAACACAAAGAGAAGACATAAAAAATATTTTAAAAAACGAGTCGCCATTCCGCCGATGGGTTCCAAATGAATATTCAGGGCGACAAAGAAGAAAGGGGTGTCGCAAAAAAGGCAGTGCTTAAATTCTCTCCGGGAAAAAAGAGAGCGCCATCGCAAAACCATAAAATAACAAATAAATAAGCGTTGGAGGACACGTCCCTATTTAATTATGAATTAAGGCCAGGCTGTAACGAGATCACAATATAATTAAGATTACTACGGACCGGCTTTTTCTGGACGTCTCTAACAAGCGAGAGTAAATGGTGGGCAAAACACGGTAAAACTAAGCTGTTTGTTTGTGTAGTTTTCTTACATGGATTATTTGCTTAAATTATTATATTTAAACATGTAAGTATTCCAAATAATGATAATGCAACATAAGAGTGTCTAACTTTATAAAAGTTTATTATATCAAAAGAAAAAAATATGTACTAAAGAAAATATTGTTGTATTTTCGATTTTTTTGCAAATGTTCCATTCATTCATTTTCTTAATAACGTGACATAATGACCGGTGACAGCGGGATATAAACTGCCTGCGGGAAGAATAAGAAAATGGTTCCTTTTCGACGGGATGCTTCATTTCTATTTAATTTACGTAAATGATATACAGGGGTGGTCTATTGAATATAGCACCCTCAAGCTTTTGTGTAACCTAGAAGACTTATTAAGGGCAAATAACAACTTTGGCATAATAAGTACTTAAATAAATAAGTTTGATGTAAAGATAATATACTGTAATTAAATACATGAAAAAAACAGCAACTTCCGTTCGAGAGAATATGATCTGGTGCGAGTCGTATTTTTTCTAGTAAGTATATTATTTAGTACCTATTGTATAAAAATTAGATAGCTGTTTTATCTTAATCAATTGTCAAAATATCTGGAAAGATATTTCAACTGAATGTCAAGGTAATTCCTAAGCTGGCATGCAGCGTGAGAGTGGGATATACTAGAAGAAATTTGACGATGCCACTAGTGACTCGGTAGCTCAGCGGTAAGAGCATTGGACCGGACTTCCAAAGGTCGCGGGTTCCATTCCCGTCCGAGAATATGATCTGGTGCGAGTCGTATTTTTCTAGTATATTATTTAGTACTGTATAAAAATAGCACTATGAATGCTAAAATCTGAAAAATATATCTGTTTAATCATAATTAATTGTATATATGGAAAGATATTTAAATTGAATGACGAGGCAATTCCTCACATTGATGAAATAACGCTGGCTTGCAGCTTAGGAGTGGGATATGCTAGAAGAAATTCGTCGATGCCACTGGTGCCTCGGTAGCTCAGCGGTAAGAGCATTGGCCCGGACTTCCAAAGGTCGCGGGTTCGATTCCCGTCCGAGAATATGATCAGAGGCCCTACCGGCTGACTTTTCGAACTTCGGCGGGTCTGCCGAGCTTCAACTTAAAACAGATAAATCGAAGTAAGGAGTTTCGTATTGTACTATTCGCCGAAGTTATATAGAAGATATCGATGTTCGTGTGACATCATGATTGGAGCTCGATTTATCTGTTTTAATTTGAAACTCGGCAGACTTTCCGAAGTTCGGTGCGTTAGCCGGTAAGGCCCCTGGTGCAGTCGTTCTAGTACACACGACGGCACCTCAGACTATACATGTTGACCTTGAGACCGCCTATAAAGGGTATAAGCCTTACGTAATAAAAGCTGTTTTGGCAGTTTAACTGTACACCCTAACGTGCTGTCGTGTGTACATTAGTATTCCCAAAATTATCTAAAACTATACAGAGTAGGTACAATATATTACTATGTATAACCAGCATAACATTAAATCTATGATAAGATCATCTAAACCAATTTTTCCAGTTTGTGAAAGCTTCTACACAATATATATGTTTGTCCAGTGAACCCCAAATAAATTGATCGGAACCATGAAAAGGCAAGATTTGTTCTCATTGTGAAAAGTATATCGGATTCATTTGCCGAAAATTATCAATTCCATTCAGATTCAATATATTATGTAAAAATTCATTCAGTATCGCAGGTCGGGGGTAGAGATTAATAAAAATTTTGCCCTTCCATCCTCCGGGGATGCCCCTTTATGGCACGTTGGCTTTTTATGAGGGACCTTTTATTTTAATACTCATTTCGGTTTCGCGATTCCGTTGTTTTATCGCTTTATCTCGATTAATCGTTATTCGGTTAATTACGCACCCGGTTTAGGGAGGAGGAAAAAATTAAAAATCAAACCGATCAATTACTTGGCGCTGATAGGAAATTAAAATCAAGTTTCACAATGGAAAAAGAACAATTGAATCAAACTCAGGATTCCAAGTTGATATTGAGTTTCACGTCAATTAGGCGGTGAAATTGAATACAAGTGTTCGGTAATATTTTATTTAAAACCTTTCAATTGTTTATTTCGAACAATGTCGAAAGGTATTCAATTATTTAAGTTGTAACTAACTTCAAAAGTAACACTTTTGTAGTGGTTTGGTATCACATTAGTCAAATATTATTTTTTGTCATTTAAATTCAAGAATTTTATTTTCAACATTTTCAGTTTCATAGTAGGAAGTACCAAGGCTGTTCCAAAAATTGTTAGCCATAAAGTAATTATAATCTTCCTTTTCTGTTTTTGTAATTTTAAAATTAAAAAAAAAATGTTTTATTTTCTCCACAATAATTACAATGATTATAAATTTTCGATCGGATTGTATACTTTAAGTGTTTAATAAGGATTGTATTGTTGTAATTGGCGGGTAATTTCAATTAAAACATCCTTGATGAAAATCACTGGCCAACTTTGCGTGTGTTTTAGGGTTCCGTAGTCAAGTCAATAATGACATGGACCATAGCCAGTCAGGACATGGCGAAACTATAAGGATCCCTTATAGTTTCGTCATGTCCGTCTGTCCGTCGGCGGCTTAATTCAGAGGCACTTAGTACTAGAAAGCTTTAATTTGGCATGAATATGTATATATTAAGAACGCCGAAAAAGTGGTAGAATAAAATGTTGAAAAATGATTTTGTTAGTGTACCTTTCGTACATTTAAAGTGGGGATGAATTTTTCTCTCTTCAATCTCATAGTGTGTGGTGTCGTTGGATAGGTTTTTAGTACCAGTAGGTTTGTGCAGACCACTTCTCGATTCAGGAATCCATTTGCTAAATATTAGGCTTTGAATTGTAAAAAAAAATGTTAAAGTCAAGTGTGTCGTCTGCCCCCTCTTCCAGGTAAACGGTTTCTTTTGAATACGTAAAAATTCAGACCAGTAGTAAATTATTATGAATTTACGAGGAAAACCATCACTGCTAGGTAATAGTCGTTAGTAGTGTAAAACAGGAAATAAATATAAAATAGCCATTTGGTATGGTATGAGGTTACTATGGAACGTTATACTACGCGTGGCCTGGCACATGGCCGGTTTAATTTAAATATTTTTTAATGTTTATATGTCACTCTTATTTTTTTGGCAACAATGGACGTCTTGCGAGAAGATTTTCGTGCGACGATTTAAAGGAATTTTACAAAAATTTACTGCCTATACTATTTAAAGAGTTCCCTTGATTTCTCCAGGATCCCAACATCAGATCTTGACCTTATGACAATGGGACCAATTTGAAAGTATATGCTTTCAAACAACAAAATAATTTTTCATATTTTTCCAGCCGCCTTCGAGTAGTCGAGTAACATTACATACAAAAATAATAATAAATGAACAATATTATAATATGACCACGATGGTCGAGTTGTTTGCACGCCGGTTTTCATGGTGGCGCCATCTCTGAGGTCATTGGGTTCGATCCAAGGCTAAGTCAATTTAGAAAATGAACTTTTCTATCAATCTAGAAAAGTCCGTTTTGTTCGAGCCAATGCTCATGTCTGTATATTTGTGTTACCACCTTGTCTCCGATTTCCATAAAACAAGTGCTTTAGCTATATATGCATGTGATGTTGTCCAATATTTATTTATGTACCTTTTTTGCGGCGGAGTCCTGGTTGTTATTGTCGGCGTGGTGCGGAGCGGCGGGCGCCATGACGGTGACGCCACTCTGCGAAAGAAGCTCGTCTGAGCCTCTCTGAAACGAAAGAAAATTGCAATTAGTAAAAGGTAAGATTACTCAGCTGAAGTGGCAGTGGGCGGGGCACATGGCAAAAAGAACTGACGCCATATGGCTGGAAAAGTTCTGGAATGGCAACCACAGGCTGGAGTAGGTACGCTCCATCGCCGTTGGTGCACCTTGAAGGAAAAGGTGGACCGACGATCAAATGGATGTTGCAGGAAGTCGCTGGATGCGGGCAGCGCATGACAGATCGTAGAGGAGATGTATGGAGTAAGGGAAGGCGTCTTACGGCTTATATGATGATTAGTGAAAAGTTAGAATATAAACGTATACAGTTTATAGTCCAGAAACTATTGAGTAGACTGATTGGAATGAAACCAAAGGGAAGTCAAATGATATACTGGAATAACCCTATATTACTTTTCCACTAATACTCCTGGTAATGGTAACAATAAGGTCATTACATTAGTTTCGTAGCCACACTAGCGACTGATGTCCCCAAAAGATTAGTAACGTAAATAAGTGACTAATATTTTATGAGACGTAACAATTTTTCTATGTCCACTTGCGTCACTTAAAATGATATATTAGTGAGACATCTGAAGGCTATTACTTTGCTCACGCGAGTTAAACAGACGGGTGGGTGGATTACGTAAACAATTTCGAGCGGCATGTCAACCCTTCCAGGATCAATCTCAATTTAAGACGGCGAAATGACAGACCTCAGCAGTTAAACGCACCGGGCGAAGGTATACATCAAGTAGCGTAATAAAGCAAATGTACAAATGACGCGAGGCAGTCACTACACCTCGTCGCGATTGTGCCGAATATCGCGCCCTCGCACCTGCCGCACCCGCGCCTCGGGTATCACTCACGCGAGACGCTTAATAAACCCTGACATCTTCGCCCTAAAAATATAAACAACATTGGGAAGATGCGATCAAACATCGACGGTTTTATAATTTAGATCCAAAACAAAACTAGGTACATACTATGAATTGATATTGTTGGTAGCATAGTTAAAGCTTATAAAATATTCAACAAGAACATCATCTACGTTCTAAAATAACTTTAGTGACATTTTAAGTTGATAAAAAAACAAATGACATTCAATTCGGCATTTACGTAGTCTAAAAATCACAGCAAATGTTATTTTTGTTTACGTATCCACGCATTTCATTTAAAGCGTAGGCTGTGACAGGACAGGGTAACAGGTAAACTTTTTATACAGGTTTTGTACACACACTGATTATACTGGATTGTTATTGTAAGCTGTTTTATTCTTTGGCTTTTAAATAAATAAGATTATGGAAGTTTTTTCGGCATTTAACGAAGGCAGTGAAGAATGTTTTGAGAAAATCAATTAGCTCTTTTAATTGAATATAATACAAATAAGTAATGTTGGAGGAATGTGTAAGCATAGGTAGTTTAAATTACCTAAATTACAATTATATTATTACTAGCGACCGCCCGCTACTTTGTCTGCGTGGAGAGTTATTTTTTTATTCCTCGGTAACAGTACTTTTTTCCTGGATGAAAAGTACATGACATGTCCTTTTCTGTATCCCTGACAACGTGTATGCAAAATTTCATGATGATCGGTTGATAGCTACTCAACCGATCATCATGAAATTTTGCATACGGTCGAGTAGTTAAGACGTAGGTATATAAGTCATAATATATTAGTTTTAAAATTTTTATTTACTTGCCAATATATAAAGAAAAGCACCATCTTTAAATTGAATTGAAGATACTAATAGCAAACCGTGTCTACAATTTACTTTATTATACTAAAGAGCAGATTATGCTAACAGCGGGAAATCCCATTTTGCGGCATAAAGCTTTCATTGTAAAAAAAAAGAACCGTTTCAGAAATAAAACCAACATCCGCGAGGTCCTATTCCTTGGAGTAATTTCGTAGAGCGCGTGTAATAATTGCCCGAAATTAAATAACATTTTTCACAACAAAGAAACAACGAGGATGGAAATTTGGGAGCAGACTGGTGGATTGTGCTGGAAAAGAGGGCAGTTTTCGTTTCCATAACAATTTTTCAAGTTAATGAAGAATGATGTCGGATGTTTTCATTATAAAGACTAAAGTGACAATACAGGTTTAACGGCAGCATTGAATTCTACACTTTTAATTAAAACAAACATATCATTAAAAGGGGCTTTCAGGAACGATTCCAATAGACATCTACTAAACTGTAACCCCCTTACTAATAAAGATTGTATAGCAGATGTATAGTTCTCCACAGTGTTTTGTTCCTTTCTTTTTAACATCAAACTTCAATAGTTTAACAGAGAGTAACTATACATCTGCTATACAATCTTCATTAGTAAGGGTGTAACTTTTTAAGTTGCACTGTAACAGATTTTCGACTTGATAGTATTTGATTAAACTCTCGCAAGAAAACTTTAGATATTTTCTCGATAAGAACAAGCACAAACGTTTCTCCAATATGTCATTTGGATAAATGTGATACGAGGCCCCTCATATCAAAATATCGAGAGTAAAATATACATGAAAGGTTCGCTTAGATCACACGAGCGGCTTGGCCCTTTTTAGGATAGATAGTATGGTCGGAATGATACGTTTACGTGTTCGAATAGTAAGAAACCTTATTGTGCAGTATCAATACGGATAATCTATTAGTGATATTAAAATGTTTGTCCGAATTTCCGAGAAAAAAGTTTAGATTTTTTAGATGCGCTTTGTCCACTGGTTCAGTTGTTGTATTTAATTTGAGTGATTGTGTTTGGGGTACAAAGGACGGACCAGGGTTTCGGTTTTGGTGAGTTTCAAAGTGTTTTTGCGGAACAGTTTTACAACGAATACTTTCACAAAGTTGAAAAAGATCATTGTTCTTTAAAAAATGGTGACAACATAGTGTTTTTTTTCATGAATTACATATTCAGAAATTATTTTCATAAGTAAACTAAAATGTATCCGAACGTTTTCGATAAACAGTCGCCAGCAACTATTACTCTGAGAACTATGTAGATATGCCATTTTAATTAACAAGAATATTGAAAAAATATTCATAATATACAGGGTTTTTTTTTGTTCTTTATTTTGTTTAGGAACTTTGTTTTTTTTTAAACATGTCAGTTCCATCGAACCCAAATATAATTATTACAATACAGAGCCAGTGCATATCATCGTACTCTTAGTGTTTATACTTACAGGGTTATTTGTAAAACACCAATAACCTTTCATAACATAATAAACAACAACGTTTGTTCTACGACTTTCCGAAAAATACAAAAAAATATTGACTTTTCATACAAAACTCGATCAGCTGTTCGGACATTTGTTTGGAAAGTCAATTTTCTTTTGTCTATTTTCGGAAAAGTCGTAGAACAAATGCTTCACAAATAACCCTGTGTACAAGTACCTACCTACTTTACTATTGCAAAGTATTAAATTATTATAAGTTGTGAAATCACAGTTAAACGAGACGTTATCAGTACACGAACTGACAGGACAATTGGCTGCAAGGAGCAAGCTACACCGCCACTCGACATAACCACTATTCGATTTCCTCGCAAAACACGAAGTTGAACATGACGTCTCCATTTTGTTTTTTTATCAATACAAAACGTCAAAAACAGTTTCACATTAAATGGGAATATTGTAAAAAACATCAGGTAGTAAAAGGAACACATAAAAAAATATTAATAAATTCACACGTCACAAGTACATTGTTTCTGTGGCCGAATAAAATTGAGAAAGTGAACATTTATGATGGGAATGAAAAATCGCTTCGCCATTTATGACGTCATTGTTCCTGAGAATGGTTCTAATATGAAAAAGAATAAAAAGGGTCTAGCGAGGAAAAGCTGTAACGAGTCTAATAATTTTTATTGCGATTTCACGAGCTTACAGTCTGATTTAACTCGGCGAGTGTAAATTATGATTTAATTTAATAACCACCGCTGAAAACGAACGTAAAATGTTTTTATGTGAGATAATATACTTTTCATTAAGAGTCATGTGTTACTCCCGCAGTTTTATATTCATGTTTTATGAGTTGAAGTAACTCGTCAGGTTTAAATCGTATGAAAAAAATTACGTGTATTTGTTTAAGCATTTTGTGCGAAGCGATACAAATAATATTTTATATTGTTATAATTATTATCAAATAGTAACATAGCAATATACTTTCCGGGATTTCGGTTTTAAACAATTTTAAAACCATTTTTTTTCTCAGTGTACAAATCTATCGTTAACGCTATAACTGAAAAGGTACTTAAGTTATTAAAAGAACGATTGCAATTCAAAGGAAACGTTCGTGTTCAATCGAACAATTTTACACGATTGATTGAACTAATTACCTACTGAGATTTTGTTCTTTTAGAATTCCTTTAACGAATCGTGGAAAGCCAAATAATTTCTCAAAAGTGTTGGACGTTGAAATATTTTTAAAGTAATTACTATTATGGTTGATGAGTCCTATCAAGAGCAATACCGAAATTGACGTAAATTCGAATATTATTAGTTTTTCGATATATCGGTGGAGGAGTGTAATCGGTTTTAAACGATCGCATTTAAAGCATATTTAGCGCATCCGTAGCGCCGCATGCTGCTACACACATCACGTAATATCTGAGCGTCTCCGAACTAAGATGTCGAAATTAACGATCTTGATAATATTTGTCGGCTGAGCGCTACCAGCTCCGCCCGTAATTAATTGCACCAATTTGTTCTCCGCTTATAACGGGCATTTGTCAAGCGCCCGCTCGCACCCGATGATTTTCGCACTAACTTCATAATCGATATTCCCAAGTATCGATTATAGCCCAAACTCTTAGCCAGAAGTCCAATATTGAGACCTTACCGTGGTCATTAATAAACTGTAACGATCTTTTTCTTGGTTTCTAAACGTTATCGGAAATTCGACCAAAGATTAATCACAAAAATTCTAAACGCTCGGTTATGGTAGCGATAAATTAACAAGACACGAGACAATGTAAAAGTTAACAATTCTCATTCCAACTAGGAGGCAAACCTCTTAGCCCCAGAACAATATAAAGAGACATTACTCGCTGTCACAACTCTACTTTATAGGGAAAGTAGGAGAAGCGAGTTTGTGTGAACAAAGTTGCAGAGGGCTGGCCGCTTCGGTAATGAATAGAGACGTCACGCGGTAACCGCCACTCGGGCGCAACTCGCATACCATTTTAACTTGGAGCCGGCGATTACCGAACTATGTTGTTGTAACAGTTGCGGGACCGAGCCCGATACAGCCACAATTTTGCCCCGTACATTCTTGATAAGCTTCAATTAAGCTTCGACGTGTGCATGTGTTACGTTATATTATATCTTAGTAATAGGAAAGTACTATTTTATAGTAAATGAAGGTTGAATGGACGCTTTAATTAACTAAAAATTAAGGTTAACGTAATCTAGTCTCGGTAAAAGTTGGGTGATAAAAGTTCACAGCAACAAAATGCGAAAAACAAAGGGCGACGCTTTAAGAGTCGACGCTCATTTGCATACGAGACGATTTAAATAAATATACGTATCGCAGTGGACAGTTGTACCCGTGTTTTATAGCATTCATTATTTTATACAGAACCTGGAGAGAAAGCTTGACAAACGCTCGGATTAACATAAAAGTGCATACGTTTGTTAAATGGAGACTACCAATCTTGCGATGCCCGCTTAAGAAATGTTAATGAAAATAATGTTGACCCTACTTGGTTCACTCCCATGAGATTGAATTACTTCTCGGATCCAATAAAGTGTAATGTCACTGTGAGAAGCGTGCTGATGACTGCTATTTATCGTGCGTAAATAACGAGCTTACTCTCGAGCTTGATTGCAAACAAAAATAACTGTGATACCATTTTGAAATAGTTAGGTGGGCGCTGTTCTTACATAATAATTTAAGGTGCAGTGAAAAATTAATATGAGAAATAATTCAGTAAGTATAAATCATTATTACTTTTTTATGTTAAAAAATGCAACATTATTTTTAAAATTACAGATAAAAAAATAAATGACCCAAACAACTATAAGTAATAATGGTTTTATGTATAAAATAAACGGTTGGTATTGTAACACATTAATACATTTTTGTCATTTATGACTATTATACATGTCAAAAAATATACCTACTTCCATAATGTACAAATAGAGGATGGAATAACAACTAATATTCAAGACAACCAGTCCCCAAGGATTCTATTCCTATTCTAGCAAATGTAACAATAACAAATACTATAGATATTAATTTACCGAAAGCTCTCCTACTTTATGGTGTACCCGCAATCAATTAATTTCGAATTACTCTGCAAATAGAGGTCCACGAAAAGGGCAGTTGTTAGTCGCTGGAGAATTGAATATTAACATTAATAAGACGAATACCTATAGCGGTTTAGTTTAATAGTTTCTCGTTAGGGTGCGCGTCGGCAGACGTTGAAGGAGTGTTGAGAAATTCTGCGCTCGCTTCATTGTTTTGTTAAATATTTAATAGGAGTTAAAAAAATACAATTTTAAATTGTTATTCGAAATAGGTTATTGTTTTGGTTCTTAATTCGCAAAATATTAACATTCGTTTAGTATAATTGTGATGGATGTGATGTTATTTATTGAAACAAGTTCTGACTGGCTTTGAAAATATTTTTTTCTAGTTTGATTGAATAATTTCTTCATATTATTTTCTATAGAATCAGAGTATAAATTCAAAATGTATTGATAAATTCAACTTTGATAAACAAATTAAACATCAAAAAACCTTAAACAATAAGCGCTAAAATCAATAAAAAGATTAATTTAACTTCGAAAAGCAAAAAAATTAGTATATGCTAGTTTCAACATTCTTATTAGGTACCTAATTTTTATTTTTTGGATATTCCAACAAGTATGTTAGAAGTTAGCCCGCGGTAATTGTAATTTTTTCAAGCTCTTGGTTACTTAGCAGTGCACTTTAACATGCTTTGCTAAGGTTCACATTACAATAAAATGCTTGAGAATATAAATTCTTTCGTAGCAAGTTTCACCTAAAAACTTTGGAGACGAAAGTTGTAGGGCTTGTTAAGCGCTATTCTTCCAAGGTTTCAGAAGGTTTTTTATTTTCTTAACGTTTTTTTAAGCATTTCGTCATTGACAGGCTATTTTAAGATTTCAACTGCAAATTCCCTGACGAAATTAACTTAAACCTCGAGGTTTCAAGTGTTCGTATTTTAATTGACATTTTGCACTTTAGATAGTTTCAGCCCTGCGATTCTGTAAAATCAGACGACAACTCGCAACTCCCTTCGCAATTCACTCTCACTTCGCATCTCACCTCGCTTGACCTTGACCTTGACTTGCGTTGTACTAGTGACACCACACTCAACAAAATATTAGTCGAGTTTTATCGATTCCAGTTTTATCGATTCCAGTTTAGCTAATATGTGAGTTTTAAATTAAAATTTATTATTTTAAGGAATTTGATGCAGCAAAAATAAAAAAAATAAAAAACTCTTAATTCGTGCCATGAATATAATCCCTATGCCTTAAACTGTATGTCCACGGCGTCCGTCTCCTCGGAGAGAAAAAACCGGACCGAATAGCGGCCTATATATTATATTTGTATGAACTTTTGTAAACTCGACATCCGGCGTCCGAAATCCGTCATCCGTTCTTTTGACGGGCTCCGAAGATTTTGCTTGATCGGATGAACCGCTAAACCGGAGCCTCGATTCGAAGTACCCCATTAGAATATAAAATACATATGGACTTGTCCACGGCGCAGCCACCCGACGTCCGTCTTCGTCAACCGTCATCTTTTGCGACTTGCCGAACTTGCTTATTGCGACAAGCACTTGCGCTGCGACTTTATTTTGTTCACACAATAAAGTTTTTAGGGCAAGTTAATATTAGGGGTTAAAGTATGAAATTGCCGTTTTGTATGGAGAATTTTAAAGAATTTGAATTTTCCATACTAACATTTTCTTAATTTATTTAACAACCATGAACGCTAACGTTTTAAAACATTTTGCACTAATGTTTACACACTAATATAACGTATGCCACTTAGGTTATGCGAAAAAAATAAGTATCGGCTAAGTCACAACGAAATAAAAGGTCATTTCTGCTAACCAAAAAGGAGTTACTAATAAAAACAAATGTTAAAAAAATATCTTCACGTTTTTAAATTTGAGATTTTAGCATTCACAATGCTATTTTTATATAATACCAAATAATAAACTAGAAAAAATACGACTCGCACCTGATCATGTTCTCGGACGGGAAGCGAACCTGCGACCTTTGGATATCCGGTCCAATGCTCTGACCGCTGCGCTACTGAGTCACTAGTGGGAATGTCGAATTTCTCCTAGTATATCAACTCTTACGCTGCAAGCCAGCGCCATCTCACCAATTACAAGGAATTACCTCGACATCAACTGAATACCTTTCCAGATATTTTTAAACAATTGATTAAGATAAGAAAGCTACATCATTTTTAAATTTGAGATTTTAGCATTTACAATGCTCCCGTCCCGTTCGATTTCCGTCCGAGAACATAATCTGGTGCGAGTCGTATTTTTTCTAGTTTATTATTTGGTATTATATATCTTCACGTTGTTGTAATTTATCGTATAGTGTATTAAATGCCCCATCGAGGTATCTCTCTTGCAGGAGAGGGTGAAACCCAAAACTTTTTTGTCTTCTGCGTCTTTGTACGTATATTGCAAGAAGTTGTCGGCATTCTAACGTAAAAAAAGGCACGTGCACATGGACATCTCAGTTGCACCGCAGAGTGATATGTGGTTCGGGATTGGATCGGATCCGGACGCAATGGACAAACGTGATCCGTCTCCGTCATCCGTCTCCGTCGAAACACCCGGATCCGTCATCCAAGAAAAACCGGACCGTGGACAGACCTATAATATTTTGTTAAGAATCCTGCTTTGTATAGTTACCTATATTAAGGCCCACTTGCAGTAACATTTACTAAATCTCGACTTTGTTAAACTTAGATGTAGCCCTTATGAAACTGTGAAAATTTTAAATATCGATTTAAAAATTTTACATATTCGTATGAGTAAAGTCTAGGTTTAACAAAATCGAGATTTAGCAAATGTTGCTGCAAATCGACCTAAGTACTCTTTTTGTATATATTGCTCATTGAATATAATGTCAATGTCTTGTTTGTCAATATTCTTCCTTGCGTTTTTTAATACAGTTTTTACAGTTTAATTTTATTATTTTCTTTCCCAAGATCCTATAATATCAAAAAGTATGTACTTTAATATGGTAGCAGAGCGTTAAGTTACCGGAAATAAAATTCAGATAGAATTTACGTCGAGAGTTGATGGAAAAGTCTATCGTTGAATCAGCAACAATCCAAGTGGGAGACACGAGAGCTTCATGAGGCGAACTTATTACTACGAATTTGTCACAAGACAACTGTGAGAAAGTTTTGCGATATTCTACAGCGAGGGAAGTATGGCTAGAACTACACCGCCTGTATGATGGCTTGCAAAAGAGTAAAGCCTGTGCATGAAGTTCTTCAGCTACACAGTGCAATCCAGTGGTGAAGTGTCACTACATATTAGCAAATTGAAGAACATCTGGTCTGAACTTACCAGGGAACTCCAGAAGGAACACCTGAAGGAAGAGCTACCAGAACTACTCGAAGACGGCTGAACCGATTGAAAGGATCAACTGTCGTTTAAATATTAATAAAATATATTTATATCATCGCTTACATTTTTATTACATATACATATGCCTAGCCCCAAAAATGTTAAAAATAAATAAAGCTTTTTAAATTTTGAGATTTTAGCATTCACAATGCTATTTTTATATAATACCAAATCATATACTAGAAAAGAGTGGCTCGGTAGCTCAGCGGTCAGAGCATTGGACCGGATATCCAAAGGTCGCGGGTTCGATTCCCGTCCGAGAACATGATCTGGTGCAAGTCTTATTTTTTCTAGTATATTATTTGGTATTAAATAAATAAAGCTTTAAAAAAAATAAGCTGTTTTTATAGCAGTTTTTTTAGGTTTTCTGTTAGCACATCATGTTAAAAATGTATAAATCTACTGAATCTACTACCATTTCACAAATTGGAAGGCCTATCCAAGAATGAAATGACGAAAGAAAACTTGTAAAGGGTTTTTGACCACCGATAAATTAAATATGACGTGAACGCCATAGGCTATTTACTATATTTCGTCTACGTTATTGCCCTAGAGCTAAATCGGCGTAAGATGGCAAATCCCTAGTTTGCCTCCTTTGAACTTCAGCAATTGTTTGTAGCTCTTCTAGTCTCTCTTCTTCTGAAATTGTGAAAGCCGGTATTTCTGCGCGATTGCACATGTTGTGCAAAACACAGCATGCAATAACTATTTTTGCAACTATGTCTGGATGATAATTGAGCATTCTGTGTACTAACAAGCACCTAAATCCCTCTATTCCCAGGAGTCTTACAAACCAGTATAATAAGTTTTACCTAACAATATAAATTTTTTTTTATCAAATTTTATACAATAACATGTAAAAAAAAATTGTCATTAAAATAAAAATGTTTTCTGAAATAACATCCTTGTAGGTGGTGGTGGTGGAAAGCTTGTGGCTCATGAACATCTTTGCTTGCACAACAATAATAGCAATGCAATTGTCCAGAAATTCAAACCGTTGACAGACACACCTATCTGTTGTTCTGATTATTGAGAATAAATACAAGTCATCTGGATATATAAACTCAAAGCTTTTCTCACCATCCTTTACATCTCTTACAAAGCATTACAGAAAGTAATATTAAAACTGGACGATCACCGCAGGTAAATTGTTTACTAGTGACCTATTTTATAATATGTTGTTGTTACCATAAATATATAATAATGTTAGTGTATAAGTCTAGCATTCCGGACAAACCGCCGTGGTTTTTGGTTTGTTACGATGAAAAATTTTTGTTTTTGTAAAGTTAAATAATAAAAAAAAAATAGTTTTTCACAAATTAAATAGCTATATAATTTGTGGTTAAAAACTACTTGTCAGTGTTAAAAAATAAAAAATATTCACTTCTAAGACTTTCGCTCGTATACAGTTCATTAGAAATAAAACACTTTTTAAACACTTTTAGTCCTCCCGTGACCACGGTCCCTGGAAAGGTGTCGAAACGTCGGGAATTCTAAAAACCAATAAATACAAACTAAATAATTCTAAAACAACACCTGAATTAATAATATACGCGCTGTAATCCGTAAAAAGTGTTTTATTTCTAAAAAAATATATTATTTTAACATTGTTTGTAGAGGACTTCTTCTATTTTCACTCGTAAAATAGATACTTTTTATTTGACACTTTGAATCGGGTTCACTTGCGAGGTGAGCATCGAAGTGAGGGCGGAATTTCCTTACAGAATGCCACTTCTTATGTCATCTCATATTTCATCTGTCAAAATCTCACGGTCAATTTTAATTCAACACGCAGACTATTAGCTGCCTCAAATTCCTTAAAATAAGAAATTTTAATTAAAAAAACGCATATTTGCTATAAAGTTCTGTACCAAAAACTCAACAATTGTATCAAAAAACTGCAATCAATAAATCTCGACTAACATTTTTTTGAGTGTGGCAGTCACTACAATACAGAACTCACTTCACTTCGCAAGTAAATAGGTGATGCTTACAGAATGCAAATTTAAGTGAGAGTGAAGGGAGTAGCGAAGTGAGATCTGATGCGAGAGGTTGTTTAATTCGAGAGGTGGACGGATAATTAGAATTGTGAAAAGAGAAATATATGTAGCTTACTCCCGCAAAAAATATATATGCAGGATGCACCGCCCGCCTGCCCGCAAAAAAATGCACATGCACACCACAAAAATATCAGTGCACAATACCTGCATTTAGCATGACAGCGACACACCTTGCACCTTCACCTTAGATAATTAGAAGCACCAGATAATTTTCATACCAACGAGATAACTTTGAAGCCTTGGTTCTCTGCCGATCTGAAGATAGCTACCCAGGGAGTGAATGGATGAGATCCAGATTGCAATACACACAACTGATCTATCAGGATTCTAAGAGCTGTTTTGATATGCTAAAAAATCGCGAAAATAGCATTATATTGTATGGAAATTCATCATTCACATTAGGGGACATTCTACAACCACTCTACACCCCATAAAAGTAAATGTAATCGTTTCCTTGATCGTTACGAAAAATCCTGTCACCTCTCGGTCTATACCTTACAGAATGCCACTTTTTACATCATCTCATACTTTATCTGTCAAAATCGGTAACCTATCCCAAGGTCGAAATTTTTTTGATCGAATTTCATTTTACTGAAATCTTTTCGACTGTTTTCGTTTCGCCTTTTTTGACTTCGTCGAAATTACGTTTTTTTCGTTACTCCGATGTCTTATTTGGTCGAAAAACTTTTTACCGAAGTTATGCGCGGTCGAAAGAACATTTCGTCGAAGTATTATATTCCCGAACATTCATTACACCACTGATTTATTTGTCATATTTTCAGTTCACCAAATGAAAAACTTTGAATACATTAAGTAGGTTAGGTTAGTGTTTTGACCATTCGCAGCTCTATAATGCTTGCATGCATGGTGCATGCTTGCTTAATAAAACATGTATTATTATAACAAATATCGATTATGTCAAATGTTACCTACATAATATAAATATACCATAGTTGCGGTTGCGGCCAAATAGTATTCGGTAAAATGTTGTTCTGGTGGTGCCAATACTAAAAAATCATTTTGAAAATCGGTGAAACGTAGTTCGGTAAAATGAGACATATGCCAAATGATATTTCGATGGTTTAAAAATATGGCAAACAATACATATAGCAACAAAAACTTTGGTCAACCGTTTCCGTTAAATGAAATTAGGACAAGTAAATTTCGGACAAGTTATCGGTTCCCGTCAAAATTCTCGCGGTCAATTTAGTTCAACTCGCTGACACGCTCGCAAGTGCAGCGCTAGTGCACATGCGAATTATCAAGCGAGTTTTGAGAATACCAATCAAGAAACTCACAGCGGATTCAGATGCGAGGTCACGAATGATGTCTTACAGAATCGCAATGCTGGTTTAAATGACATTTGCATTAACAGCTATGGCTACAAAAATATTATTTTAGGGGCCGTACAACGTAGATTCGTAAAAAAAATATGATCATAAAAACCAAACATACAGACGAACATAAAACCTTCTCCTTTTTTGAAGTCGGTTAAAATAATGTATATAGTAGATTATAGTATGTGATTGACCGAAACATATCGATAGAAAAAAAAACATAAAGTGACCTCCAATTTTGTTGTTTTTCAATATTATTGTGCCAACTAAAAAACAATAGTAACCAATTAAAAACGATAAGATTTTCAATAAAATCGATATGTCTACAATGATATTGTCCTCCATCCTTGTACGCCCCCTTAACTTACGTCACAAGTACGAAAAATAAAGTTTCGTAGTAAAAGATAATTGACTAACCCAATCATCTCAAACAATTGGGTTTCATGCCTATTATTAGGAGAAAACACAATCAATACCACTTGACTCGGGGAAAACAAATAGATTCTTTATAGCAATGTACGAAGGTAACAATTCACCCCTCAATGGGCCGTACGGAATCTAAAGCGATCGTAATTTCGTCGGGCAATATTCCGTCTTTTCATATTTTCCTTTTGCCTCCCAAATGTTATGCCGTGCCCGATACACGTCCGCGATTTCGTTTGTTATTTTGAGCCCTCTCACGCCTCTCCGATTTAGCACATCGGCACGTGAAGCATCAGTTAAACAAATATACAGAATCACTTGACTTCCTGCACGATAAGGGTGCCTTGTATGCGAGAATTCCGTTATTCACCCGTGCCATCACTATTCATGAGAGGTCCTGCCACGATCATTTGTCAAAATCATTTACTAATATAATAATATTCTTTCAGACGTGATTTTTTAGCTTTTGAATCAATACTTATTGTATTGATTCAATGTGTTTTATTTCTAATCAATACTTATTATTGACGAGCGAAGCGTCTTTGCTTCAGCTTGGGCAAAAAAGGTTTCGTATGTCTGTCCGGCTTTCAGGCTGTCCGACTGTTATCTCCTCTGCAGGTCGCATTTCTCAACCGATTCTGGTGAAATTTTGTGAGCAGGTTCGATAGTTATACAACGTGTCACAAAAGTACCCCTAATGCCGAATATGGTATATAGGGACCATCAAACTGATCAACTTTTACTATGGGACCAACTCTGAAATCGCGAAGAAAAAATCAGCTGTTTCATACAAAACTTAAAATCGAAAATATCAAAATGTATGAAACAGCTGATTTTTTTTTCGCGATTTCAGAGTTGGTCCCATAGTAAAAGTTGTTCAGTTTGATGGTCCCTATCTACCATATTCGGCATTAGGGGTACTTTTGTAACACCTTGTATAGATTATTTTATAGACACATATTTTCTAAATTTTTCAAATATTCAAAATTAGAAGCGCCATCTAGTTTCGAATATAAAATGATACCTACCAAACAACAGCACACAGTACTGCTTTTGAAGACTTCGTGCAGACATCTATTAAGGTTATTTTTTAAACAACATACAATTTGAGCTACTTCTTAACGCACAAACGCGAGGTCTATTAGCTCACTGGGCAACTATAAATTAGGTGAATTTGATTGCATAGTATTATACGTTAAATATTATTTTGCAATGCGAAACGTCAACAGAATAGATGATAAGAAAACTTAAATGTACCTGCTAACACTAGTTTTTAAGATTGAAATTGTTACTAACACGTTATGGACCAAAAGTCGGAAATAAAAGTATTATTATTATATTCTCTTTTTATTTTTTACTCAATACTGAGGTAAATTCATGAATATGCGGGTTTTTGACCAAGCATAGCATGTTTAAATACAGAGACGTATGTGAATGTTTGTGTGTGTGTGTGTGTGTGTGTGTGTATGTGTATCTGTTGTGTGTGTGTGTGTTTGTTTATGATTGTGTCCATACTTATGTATTCCTAGATCGTGTATCTTCGTCTGCTGATAGAAAATTATTATTAAAACTCTACGCAAGCAAAGTTTAATTTCTTTAAAATTCCACTGTTATTTGCAAGTACGAGCAATATCTACCGATGTCCGAAACATTATCTGAACTCGATAATACAGGTTCCTAATATTTAGAAAATTCCTGCATCACTAGATTTTCACAATGCACAACCGGATGCTTTGAATATTTTTGATAGCAGTCGTGCAGAAAAAGCAGTGGAGGAACAAAATGTGACATGCCTTTAGTGCAATGCGAGACTTTATAGTCAAAGAGTGTTGGAAGATTTCTTATGCTGATAGATGCTCTTTGAGGCAATGCATCTGACACTAGATTATGTATGCCATCTTTAAAGTTTTCTGTGGAAATATGTTTTATCAAGGGTTTGAATTCGACAGAGTCGGAAACTACCCTCGCGATTTGTTGTCTTGGAATATTTTAAGTGGAATTTTTCACTGATTTGCATTTTATAAGTACTTTGAAGTATGTAATAAGCAATAACTAGTTCTTATATAACATACTTAAATGTTGAAAGTCTCTAGTATATTTCTGTATTGAACTAGTTTTTATTATTTAACTAGCTTTCGCCCGCTTCTTTATCCGCGTGGACATTCGAAAATCCCTAGGTCACCTTTGACCGGGATAACAAGTATCCTTAGTTTTAAAACAGGCTATAAACTATCTGTGTGCATCCGTTCAGGCGTTTTTGCGTGATTGAGTTACAAAAAAACATCCAAACATCTAAACATATACTCTCATTCAAACTTTCACTTTTATAAAATAAGTAGGATATCCATATTACGTTCCTGTTCGTTCCCGTTCTCGCCCGTTCCCGTATTCAGTATCAAAGAAGGGGGTTCTTTTGTATTGAATACGGGAACGGGAACGAACAGGAACCTAATATGCTCATATTTTAGCTCTTTATTGTTTGAATCATATTTGATTTTTAGGTTTATTTACTCCATTTACACTTTAAGGGGTTAATTTTCGGAAAATCACTAAATACGTGTTTGCTTGGTTTTTGAAAGTACTTCTAGGAAGTTTCAAGTTAAAATGTCTATTTAATATTATATACATTTGAACTCTATTTCAAATTGAATCAAAGCCACCGTGTTGGACTTCAAAATAAATGCCATTTTTGCGATCAACATTCCATAAAACCTCAATAACAACACCCGTATCCATTTTTGCGGCACTCTTTCGAAGTTTCAAGTCGACAAGTCCATTTGAAAAGTAACCATACAAAATTTTAACCCTCTTTTCACCTTTTAGGGGTTGAATCATGTCACCGTCAAAATAAATGCCATTTTCGCAATCAACATTCCATAAAACTTCAATAACAACACCCGTATCCATTTTTGCGGCACTCTTTCGAAGTTTCAAGTCGACAAGTCCATTTGAAAAGTAACCATACACAATTTTAACCCTCTTTTCACCTTTTAGGGGTTGAATCATGTCACCGTCAAAATAAATGCCATTTTCGCAATCAACATCCCATAAAACTTCAATAACAACACCCGTATCTATTTTTGCGGCACTCTTTCGAAGTTTCAAGTCGACAAGTCCATTTGAAAAGTAATCATACAAAATTATTACTCTCTATTTACCTTTTAGGGGTTGAATCATGTCACCGTCAAAATAAATGCCATTTTTGCAATCAACATCCCATAAAACTACAAAGGGGTTGAGTTTCGAAAACCACGAATGTTTACTTATTTGTTTTTAGAAGTACTCCTACAAAGTTTCAAGTCGAAATATCTAAACTTTTTTTCACACATTCCACCCTTAAAGGGGTGAAAGGTGGGGTTCTCATTTCACCTCTTTATGGATGGAATTTCCATAAATCCTTTCGTAGTGGATGCCTACACTGTTTAAGTATACAAAATTTCAAGTCTCTAGGTCTAGTGGTTTGGGCTGGGCGTTGATAGTCACCCTTCATTTTTATATAATAAAGAAAATTTAATAAGATATTTTTATTTTTACTTTAAATTGAATAAGTGATCTATATAATGGCCTCTCAAAATTTAAAACAAAACTCATAATTGTCAGGAACGATATCAAATAAAATTTTGTGAGATGGTTTAGTTATCTGACAAAGGAAAAGCTTTTTTATTTGAGATTTTAGCACTTAAAATGCTATTATATCAATACTGTTTCTTTCGTGGACTGTATTTTATAGGTGAAAGATTTGATTGGGTCACTGAACTGAAAAGACTTCGTTTATTAAGCACTAATTAATATTTTATTGAGCACACGACACATTAGCTGGTGTTGCCAACAAATATCAATGTCAGGAATTACCTTGACATTCAATTGAAATATCTTTGCAGATATTTTTGACAATTGGTAAAAATTAAACAGCTACAATTTCGAAAGCATTCTCAATGATGTTTTTATACAATACTAAATAATATATATACTAGAAAAAACTCGTCACCAGGATTGTCTCAGGCAGGAATCGAACCCGAAGAGCACTGGACTAGATTTCCAAAGGTTGCGGGTTCGACTTTATCCAGAGAAAATTCTGGTGAGTTCTGGATTTTTTGTATTGTATAAAGGAAAAGCTTAAAAACATATTTTTAAGGAAGTGGAAAGAGAGAATATAAGTAGGGCTTCAAAACCTTATGTTAAGTAGACATATCTAGAGGAGGGAGGTTCAAAGGCGCTCCATGTTTACTTGTCTCTGGTGCGCGGCCGACAGCCTCAGATATTTAACCGCCGCCGGCGCTCCGCAAAGGTAAATAAAACGACCGAGATTTAAATACTTTTTGTTCCTATTCTCCCACTTTCCTTTTGAAGAGTTGTCTTTAAAATTATTAAGTCGTTACCACTTCTCTTAATCACACAGATCGCAGTGCCATTCTACTTTATTTTTCAACTATTTAAACATAAATAAAATTAATTGTATCACATTTTATATATCAAATGTTAAAGTCTAGTACAAATTCGAACAGGCCACAAAACTTTTCTGGTGTTACATTGGCATCGTCTGTTAGTAACTTTTAGGCAATAGCATTACACGAACTTCCTAAAAGAGCTTTGAGGAGACGGCACAAAGCAATAGAGCGGACAAATATGAGAAGTGATAAAGCATCGAGAGTCAGGCTTCTGTCAGAATTAGGGGCGTCAAACTAGGACACCGCACTTAACACACTAATATGTTTAGCTGACAACTTGCCGGCTTCCTACGACGACAATTTATAGTTGTGATAACGAATTTCAATAAAATTTAGCTTCTACACACTATAAGGTTTTTACGAGATCGCAATCAGAAGGTCCAAAGCGAAGGGTCGGATGTAACATAATAAAGCTCTTTGCAGATTCCAGCCTCGAAATCCCGAGTTGAATCATTCACTGTAATCTGTTAAAAAATTCTTTGCAGTAATGATATTAAAAAAACCTTATCTTTAGAGTAGATTTAATGCTTTTACCTAGGTACCAAGACACCTTTATTAAATCATGTCAGTTAAACATTTTTTGTTATAAAAATAGTTTAAAATGGTATAAGTTAAATGTCATATGCCAGTGTGGCGTGTTATTACACTTCAATGGTCTTAAAAGTGAGCCCGGATTTGCAGGCTAATGTTCTTAAATCGGAACAGACGTGTAACGGGCAGGACAAATATTTTGCCACTTCGGAACGTTACCTGACCGGGGAAGTGGCCGCGGGCGGGGAGACAAAGTAAATATGTCCCCGTTTTCCGGCCCTCCCCACATTTTATCGGGGAGCGATCGGCTCTCGGGTCGGGAAATGAATTTAAAACGTGTTTGCGGGTAATCTGTTATCGGTCCCTTGTCTCTTGCCCGAATATAGACGTTCGGACCGCTCCTATATCGCGCCCGTGATTTCGCACCTTTGGTAAGCATGTAACTTCATAATTCCTCACGGCTATTGAAATTTTAATTAACTCTTCCCTTTAGAACAAAAAATACTGCGTGATTTTTGAAAGTGTACCTTTTGAGTCGGTATATGACATATTAAATTAACTTATCCAAATCACAAGTAATTAAATACTTTATATTTGCAGTTCCATCTTTGATAAATAAAGACAACTAGCTACTTGAATTAGTTGCATGTTGCAACTTGGGAGAAAATTCATAAATGTGAAACATTGAATTGTTGAAACTCATCAATATAAGACTAAAGCGGAGTCTAATATGAGCCGTACTGGGTTAATTATGTTGTCAAGAGAGCTCACGTAAGCTTCTGTAACAGCGCTCCAGCCGAGCTTGGGGGGCCATAAAAGCTACATAATACGCGGCGACGTAAAACTCTTATTATTTTAGTATCTGTGAAACGGTCGCGGGAAACAACTCGTAAAATAAAACCTGTCGCATCTTGCAAGATGCAAGTCTCTCTCGAAGGCACCGTTCAGCCGATACGCGCGTCTAAATCCACGAGGATTCAGTGTGGACACCGGTTAGGATCGAATACACCTAGATACCTGGATTTCTATGGAAAATGCAGACTTTATGGTAGCCGAGGGATAAGTTTCCATTTTAAATTGAAGAGAAACTCTGAAATGTTTCCTTGTCTCCCGCCGGGGCTGAGCACGCGAAGCTGAATAAAAATTCACGTCAGGTAAGCGCACAGAAATATTTACACAAACCGAACAACTTACTGAGGGGTGCAAGTGGTTACATAAATAAAATGTTCCTTGTTTATTCACCGTATACATGTCAATCGGTGGATTAAATAATTACGCAATAAGCCTCCGTGAATTAAAATTGAACTTTGAGCTTTACTACTGAACCAATTTTTGACAAGTTATGTTGTAGATTAAGGTAAAATTTTCAGTGAGAAATTATTCACCTTTTTTGGCGAAAATGCGACTAAGTCCCGGAAACGCCCATTTACATAGCCGATGTCGGCGCGATGGTGCGTGGCGACTTCAAATGGGAATTATAATACCAAATTGAATACAAAACTTTCCTTTCAGTGCCGAGTAATGGAGGAGTCTATGCACCGGAACAATCGAAAAGACAAATAGAACGAGAGAAGAGACGAGACACTCGCTCTGTTAAAATAATAAGTGCCTGACGTCTTTTTGGACGTTCTTGCCACGCTTTTTGTAACGATAAATTTTAACGCTTTGATCTTTCCAATTCAAATAGGCTTTTTTTCGTAGAATCAGAAGTTATAGGAATATTTCAAAAGCTTTAAGTGAGGCGCCGGAGCGGATTTTCCTTTACACCGGCTATATCATTCTGATTGAAATGCAAATGAAACGGTGTCCGTTCGGAACGTATTTATTCTATCTGCCTTCTCGGCAAATCTTCGAAATTAGGTTGATGCCATACAGTAATTTATTGATATCGCATTTCGTATCTTCCGATAAGCTTCACCTGTTCTGAGCGGTAACTGAATCTCAATATAGGTTAGGTACCTCTAAAATTATAAAGAGGTAATATTTATAACAAAATTAATAGCTAAACCAGGGACCATCAAACTGAACAACTTTTACTATGAGACCAACTCTGAAATCGCGAAAAAAAATCAGCAGTTTCATACATTTTCATATTTCCGTTATTATTTTTTGTGTGAAACAGCTAATTATTTAGGGATTTCAGAGTTGGTCCCAGGTTAGTTTGATGGTCGTTCACCTCTAGCCGGATCCCGTGTGGCCATGGTGATAGTCTTCCACGGGAGGACGGTCCCTATCTACCATATTCTGGTTTAATTCTGTTATACGTTGTATAAAATATCTTTCAAAATACAAAAGCATTTGCAATAAAATTGTCTTGATTTAAATAACTTGCACCAGTAGAATTTATGAAATTTTAATCTGGACTGTGCAGTAGCGCGTCTGTAGTCGCGCAATGACAGGGATTGTTTGCTGAAGAATCTGAGGCGGTTCATTATTCCGTTCCGAGTTATTTGGCGCCCAACGAGGGGCTCGACTCGCTTCCCCGCGAACATCTGACGGATCACTCGCTTTAGCTCTATCTTCAAAACGTTTTATTTCCATAATAATACACGTAACCCTGTGCGGCGCCTCATCGCACAGTGCCTGTACACAGCCGTAACTTCAAATCCGAACAAGTTACACGACGAAACAAGCTGCAACAAAAACATTTGCCTATGCCGACGTTAGTGAATTGTTCTCCCGCTTGTGACTGGGTAATTTCCATACATTTCAAGTTCCATCGCCTGCGGGACGTTCGTTCTTTTGTTGATAAATGTTTGACGGGAGCTCCTGGGACGCCATTAAAAGTTTTTTCGTGAATAATTCCAGTTTACATACGCAAATGTTTACTCGTGAGTTTACCCGCGCTCACCTATTCGGTGATTTCTTTTCATAGAGGCGTTTGTTCGAGGAGCGCTGGGTTTCTTCTGAACCGACTCGTTGAATAGGTAATTGGAAAACTTTTCGTGTTTTCTTTGTCATAAGTCTAGTTTGTGGTAAGTGGGTGCGCAATCCGCTAGAGTAGCGACTACCCTTTCGTAAGAGAACGCGCTCCGACGCTTTTGGCTGGCGGGAAAGGGGAGAACCATAAAAATATTATAGCACTGTATACATGATATCTTATTTAATTTAAAGCAATTAACGTAGACTGTATGAAATAGTTACAATAAATGTAAAAAGTGTTCTATAGATCTATCAAAAAGCTACATCAACTTTTTAAAACTCAACGGCCTAAAAGTAACATAACAAGTAGCAGTTTATTTATCCACGAAAACAAACCAAATGTGTCGACTTTCGGATTGCAAACGAATTGATCGGCATGAGTAGGTTTATACAAACTATTGTCGCGGATAAACGCACGTGACATGCTAACGTAGTCAAAGATTACATTCTCGTCACAAGATCCCTGTAACATGCTTAGCCTCAATTCCATCATCAAGCTGACAATTTCTGTATGGTTAGATCCAATGTAATTTTATTGTCTGACTCAAAGATAATTATATAACAACATACCTACATATAAACCTAAGAACGATTGTTATCTAAAACAAATTTTATAACATCCACGTGGGGTATATTCACGTAAATAATTTTAAGGATCAGTGGAGGTTGGCAGCATAATTATTTCGCGCTAACGAAATTAATAAGGTAAATTTCAGCGGTGTGAGCGCTTATTGCGTTACGGGCCCGCTGTTTGATGTAAACCGCAAAGGAGATGCAGGCATTGAATAATAAAAATAAGTTGCAGTGTACCTTAAAATAACAGTATGAGTTATTGATAGACAAATTGCGAGATAATTTAATAAGTAATTGAAAATTTTATAATAGTCGTTAAAATTTTAGTCGCCGTCACCAAAAAATATGTATTAATTCACATTGCTTGAGAGCTTACAGTGGAAATACCAAATAAAGCAAGGGTTATAGAAGTTAATAGAAAATGAAAGTTTTTACGAGCCATAACGTCTCCTGCGAAAGAGAAATAAAATGTTATCCTTTTTATCCACTAAAAAATATGCGATGGTTTTGTCTCCTTACCGTGTAAGCTGTTGTTAAAAAAACGGAATGGACGAAATTAAATTAAAACAAACACGGTTAAGATTTATAACGGCAGCTGCTCAACCTCTATTTTTAATATCTAACGAGAAGTTCTTTAAATTTTATGAAAGCAGCTGGTGTGTACAAGTAATAGTTGGAAAGTTTTCGTTGACTTTCAAAGCACCATTATCGTAAGCATGCATGCACTACGTTATTCTTCGGATGAAAACTGAGTTAGAATATTATTAATTTTCTCAATTGTTTATACTAATTTCTTTTAATTCCTTATGTATCCAAAAATAATGTTAAATAATCAAGTGGAAGAGAGACTGTATCTTGTCAAAGTACGACACAAATCGAGGGTGTCCACATCAAGTCTCGTACGACAAATTATGTGCTCGCGAACAGATAGCGATATTGTCGTCCCAAAAACACTTTTTCCTTGTTTTCTACGAAAATGGGGAAGGAAGAGCGCTAGTTCGGGTAGACAGCTTGATCCGGCGTTCGGCCTTTTGAGGGGCAGCAACAAGTCTGTAACTTGGACAAACGAATACTTACCTTCCCACTAAGCCTTAGAGTACAGTTTACGAAATGACAAGAATAAAAATAAAAGAATTCATACGTGTCTAAACGTACGACAAGACGGAGAAGATAGAAGTTTAAGTGATGGAGCGTTACAGACATTAGGTAAATTGTTTGAGGCAACAGGCATTAGACAGGGATACTTTACAGCGTTGGATGTTTCTATATATAAAGGGGTAAAAAAAATCAAATAAAAAAAATGCAGAACTTGTATTCCTATTTTATGTAATTTCATGTATGAAGTAAATAGAAATACAAGTTCAACATACAAAATATTTTTTTTGTGTTTGATGAGAAATAAATTACTTGAACCTATATAGGTTCAATGAGTTGGGACAATATTGTCCTAAGGCATTTCAGCAAAGAAGGCCAGTGTCCATATACAGTAGTACCTAATTATTTGACAAGCTTTACAAAGATAAGAAGAAATCTATCCAATCACTCAAGTAAAAGCTTCAATGAAGTTGTTAATGCAAGTGAACAGTGTATATTTTCAATAAATGTCTCAAGTTGGAGACGTAGCTTATGAAGCATTAAAATCGTGCCAAAGTTAACATTGAGCGGTCTCAAGAAGGGCAATGGAGTGCACAATCGCGGCAATAGGTGCTTATGTGGAGGTAAGTTGGCGAGGTTTCGGAACGCTCGGCAAACTGAGTGGGTTAAATGGACCGAGGACGCGACGAGGCCCGTTGCACTTGTTGCAATTTCTCTCCTCTCCACAACTTAATTGTACCGAGTACGCTCTTACGTCGCTATAGACGAATGGCGTTAATTTCGCTCAGGAAGGTTGCGTCCATTACTCTAATTGCGAGCCGCATTTCGTCTAAGCATCAGACTGAGAAGTTCGGTCGTCGGTGAAGTCTCCTTGAACAAACTCGAGAAAATTCGCACAAACCGACTATCAGAGAGCATGGCTTAAACGAGGACACTTCGCTAATATTCCTAATTAAGCTTTTAATGTAATTGAAAGAGTGGAGACACGTCGTGATTCAAAGGAGTCTGGAAGGCGTCACCCCTTCGCCGCCGCCAAAAATACTCTCTTAGATAAATTACTTAGAGAGAGTTCGGCGCGCATACAAATCGACCAGAGATTCCCCATATTTCATGTTCCGAGCACTCGCTCGATTTACACACACCTTTAATAGGCTCGTTCTACGGAGGCGCCCAGCGGTGAACGAGCGGCGCGTTCCTAAGTTGGTGAAAATTAAGCCATTTCCGTTTGGAAGCATCGCGTTCAAACTTTATTACTAATCGAGTCACGTCAGAAAAAGAATTTCCGATATACAATTAAAGGTGAAACGGGCGCAGCAGATAGCGGAGTCAGAGGTGGGCTGATATTGTTGGCGTTTGTCGCGAGGAAGCAAATTACTGGAGAACCGGGGCACCTGTGTTCGATAATGCGACGCCCCGTCTGCCCGAAAGGGCGAGGAATCAATTAGGACGTTACCGAATTGCGTAACGGTTCTAGTTACGAGCGTTACGAGTCGAAACGCAGCTGCTTTTTGTTCATCCAACCTCTTGTTATTGCGCAATTGACATTCGACGCCTCAGATTAGGATATTACGTATTCATAGGACATTCTTTTTATAGTTTTATCGAGAAAGCGATTTATGTATAAAAATAAAGTATGTGGTAGTTTTCACATTTCGGCATGTATATTTCACAAAAAAAAACTTTATTATAAAAAATCTTTGCATAGCAACCCATAAAGTGGTAAGGTAACTGTTTTGTGGTGAGAATGCATCGCTTTGATGCGATCATAATCATCAGGTTAACCGCAGCCGGAAGCATTCGCTATGAAAGAAGCATTTTTCTAACACGACGATATTATGCCGGACACGCAGTATATTAAAAATATGTGCGATTATACTAGTGGCAATAACTTGTGTTATTGCCAGTAGTTTAATAAATATTTTTTATTAATTGACATAAAAAAAAAATATATACTATAATATGAATATCAATGCAGATCATTTTCGGGCAGTATTTTATTTTTCATTGAGTAATGTTTTTCAACGTGACTGTGATAATTATTATAAAACTCACATGAAGGAAAGTCTCTTTTATATTTGGAAATAATATTAAAAGCCGCCCCCCACGCCCAAATTTCTTGACTTTTAAAAAAAGGTAAAGGAATCAATCAAATTTTAATTAACTAATACAAAGGTTAAGAAGTTCGGGTTCGGGGTTAATATTTAAAAGCGGCCAAAAGTTTTTGTTTCATAACAAGTTTGTGAAAGCCTTTGTATTAAAGGGGAATAAATAATTCAAATAAATTATACGGGTATCGATTCCATGTTTGCACATAGAATCCAATTATTTGGAGACCGCTTCGGCAACCGTTTCTAAGAAATTACTGAAGTTTTTGGCCTGGGGTTACGAAAGGTTTGTTTGGTAACAGCGTAATCTTTTATACCCTATCACAGGAGTTTCGAAATTAAGTTTTATACAACTTATGCGATTGTATTGAATTGCGCTAAAGGAATAATAATATTTACAATGATACGAAATTAATTACTAAAACCACAGTGGGTTAGATGGAGAAATTATGTTTTTCACGGTTATTATATTACTAAAATAAATATGGAAAAATTTACTTATTTTTTATACATAGGATATAGAATGCAATGATTTCAATGCTGATGCTTATTCTTCCATACTGGGGTGTTTCCCAATCCCAATACCGCCAGTAGCCAGTGGTATCCGTCCCGGTCCGAATGTGAATTATTTAGAGGCGGTGGCTCGGCCGAGTGGTCCACAATTAATGAAGTGGGCCCAGTCGTTTGTCAATGCGGCCGGCCGCGGTCGCCGGGCCCACACCTACTACAATCTATTTCCTAAAATGTGTCACTTGCAACCAACCGTGAGGTGTAACCGTTTTGCTCGCAATACCACAAGTGAACGGTAAACAAATTATTAACCTGTTTTGGGTACCATCAGTTGTTAGACTCAATAACCATCTTTGATTTTAATTTATTAAAAGACCGTGACTTCGTGACTGCTGTTAACCCTTTAAGCGGAGTACGTTAAAAAAATAATTGTGAATAAACTAGTAGGTCTATTCGGCTTTTTAATGGTTTGAGAATATATGTATTAAAAAACCGGCCAAGTGCGAGTCGGACTCGCGCACGAAGGGTTCCGTAAAAAAATCACATTTGTTGGGAAATCACATCATGGGAGCCCCCTTAAATATTTGGTTTATTTTGATTTTATTTTTTATTTTTAAAGTGAATATATAACGAAATATTATGTGAATGTTTCAAGCGTCTAGCTGTTGCTGTTATCAATATCGTGCAAAACAAACAAAAAAAATCACGTTTGATGTATGCGGTAGCCCCCTTAAATATTCATTTTATTTTGTTTTTTATTTGTTGTAATAGCGGCAACAGAAATACATCATCTATGAAAATTTTAACTCTCTAACTATCACGGTTCATGAGATACAGCATGGTGACAGACGGACAGACAGACAGACGGACAGCGGAGTCTGAATGATAGGTCCCGTTTTACCTTTTGGGTACGGAACCCTACAAATATTATTTAAATTCGATGTTACATTAGTCGCCTTAGATTGAAAACCCTAATTTTTTCCGTAATATCTATTAGCACTTATTAGTCATTCCAACTTAATACGATAACGGCGATATTCTGAAAGGCGATTATAAATCTACTAGAGAGCCGGGAGCGGCTCGCGCCGGGACCCCCGTTAATTTTAATGGCGAGATTTATTTGTCCCCGATTACACGAGATTTGATCAAACTCCAAGACGGCACCGTACGCGAAGATATTTAGGGTAGGTAAGAGTTATTTATGTAACTGTTGTATAATTAAGGGTATTAAAACACGAATGTGATAATAGTATCACCTGAGTGTTTTAATACCTAATTATGTAGGTACAGTCGCTACAAGATTTTATCTACACCCATGATATTAATCCTCTATAAAAGGTTCTGAAACCCATGAGGTGCTGTACAGTGGTGTTGTAAGAATTGTATGTTAATTCATGGAAAGTTAAATGGCTGAGTATCTAATACAAACAAACTATGATAATATAAGTATTTATTGTAATAATTATTTACATTTTTGATCAGACAATTATTGAAATGCACTTGAATATTTAAACAGCCATACTTTGAACCCCTATAAAAGTTTCTGAAACAGTTAGTTTATTGCCAACATTAAAATAACCAGTGTCATAGTAATAGTCATAGTCATACTAATAGTCCAAACAAGTGTTTTAATGTTGTAGACGTACTAAATTTCACAATGCAACTCCTTCGCTTTTTCGATCCCTTCCGCGCAAAGGGGTTTACTCGTCAAACAGACACTTCTCACTACTTAATTCGTAGTAACTTAATAAATTTCTAAAAAGAACACTGCCATGCCCACGCATTTCACTACCACAGCGCGGTAGTTGTGAATTTACATATTCCGAGTACATCAGGATCTGCCAAGTGCTGCCAACAATGGGCAATCGAAAAAGCAAAGGAGTTGCATTATAAAATTTAGTACCGACCTACAACATTATAACACTCGTTTGGATGATATTATGGTTACTATGACACTGGTTGTTTTAATGATAGCAAAAAGCTATTTCAAGAACTTTTAAAAATGGGTGTAGATAAAATTTTTAAAATGATTCAAGAGTGAGTTTCTATGTGAGCTTTAACTTTAATGGTGGATGCTTAAAATGAGTTGTATTTTCTTGTAAGTGAGTTATTATCATATTACAGTGTCTACATTGCATTATCTTATAAACTGGCTACCATCGAGAAACCTCACTGGCGAATAATATTGGAATGAAAATTCCGCTACAACGAAGTATTGTAGGTATGCTGCAAGCCAGCATACCTACAAAACTTCGTTGTAGCAGAACGAATCTAAAATTCATAAAATTATGCATTATTAATAACTTTTATTCCCTTCTGCTATGATAACTATAGAAGATATTAGCTTGTAGTTCTACAGTTGGATGATTGAAATACAATAAAATAGCTGACAGTTTCCATTATTAATTTGATATGGGTAACTCGCTCAAACCTGCGATAATAAGCAATTTGAAACCATACGACGCCAAAATTAAATGGCAGAAGTATTTGGGCGACTAGCTTAATCAGGCAGAAGGAGCATCGATGCTTGTAGTGGAAGCGTCGTCGCTCTTATTGTAAATATGCATTAGGGCGGATGACGTGTCGGCTTCGAGCGCTCATTACGACAATGTACCGTCAAAGACGTCTCCGATCCGGACCGTGAAGTGTCCCGGATACAAGCCGCTCAATTATGTTAATGGGCTTGCAGCATTCTCCAACAGGACTGCCTTCAGCTGATTGATATGCGCCTCCTCACAATACGCCTATACATTTACCAAGATTACATTGCACGTGGAGTGACGCTCTCTGAATCACCCTAGATGGGTTCTAGATAATGACGTGGAATCAGATGGTATCTAAAGCTCGTTGTTGGTTATTGCGGCACGTATCTGCCGGACTATCGTTTCGGCCAAAATCAATAACTAAGCACCCCAATAAAGCAAATACATTTTATTTCTCGACATGTCTAGGCGCAGGCGGATGATTGATAGTGACCTGAGCACATAAACGCTTATTGAACGTCCAATAGGAGGCACCCTCTGACAAAAAGGTTGACACAAATATCACAAACAAAGATTCGTAGTTATCAAAGTTGCATTAAGCTTTTAGTCAAGTAATAGTTTTGATTAGTTGGACTGATAAGTAAATTATTACTTACTTTTATTTATGTTTTGATCTTTTGACAACATAAAAATATACTATTATTCAAAATAAATTCTAAGAATCGTTAAGGGTTGACCGATGATTTTACTCTAAGTATACAGACTTACCCCCGGTTTTTGAGGTACCTTTTTCGGAGGTTTAACTTTATAAGACTTTATTAACTTTAAACCTGATAATGTGGACACCTCCAATCAAGTTAAACTTCCGATAAGTACCTCAGAAACCGGGCATTGGAATAACTATATTCATTTGAAAGACATCGACAGATATCCACTGAAGAGGTTAGGTTTAAAGTTAATGCAATCTTCACACGTATTTTCGACACGTTCTTACCCCAAAAAGTTTAAGCAAATCTTTATGGAACTTGCAGAGTTTTTGGCATTGCAAAGTTTTACACTTAAGCAATGGTATTTTACCACATTTGAATCATTTGTAGTAACAAATTATTCAAATGTTGTAAAATACCATCGTGCAGATACGGATAGGGTTGCCACTTTTTGTTTCAGCCAAAAAGAGTATTTTTCATTTATAAAATACGCAGCATAAAAAAGAGTACATTATTAATTGTATATTTATTTTTACTAAAAACATATTGAGTGAACTTTAGCAACTTTTGACAAATAGTTGTCTTTCTTTAAAATAGTTCCACAAGAGTTACGTAAATAGGGTATTTAAGCGTACTCTATTACTATCGTAGATTATAGAGTACACCTACACGAAAAAGAAAACAATACTCTATTTTAGAGCACAGGAGGCAACCCTCGATAGGAGTAGTGCTACAATTGGTGACATTTTAAAAGAAATGACTTAATTTTTTCCGAGAGAAACTTTTCCCGGAAAAATACCTGGTACAGTATAGTAAAGTAAATACTTAGTATATCATACAGAGATATATGGTACAATGGTACCAATATTACTCTTTAGTTCGTTAAAGTTAAGCATGTTGATACAAGATTTTTTTCAATTCAGGACTCAAATAAAGTACGACTTGATTTATAGCTGTTTGTTTACTCATCTACCTGAAAGAGGCACATAGAAAACGAAGAAAGTGTTTTGTGCGTTACTTTTCAAAAGATGAAAGTCGCAGGTGTAAAATAGGTCGTTCAGCGTCAACAGTGACTTGCTTTCTGAACGGGGAAGACCCAATTTAACATCTGTAGTCTTGCTGCGAGCATCCCGTAAGATTTCCACAAAACGTCGACTCACTGGGTCGGTATACGCTCAAATTACGCGTAAAGCCGAACACAAAGGCTATGCTTATTCAAATTCCATTAATCTCTCCGGGGGAAGGTGGGGTAAAATGAACCAGCGCGGACAAAAACAATGCCGCCGGCAAATAACCGGCTCAGCATTGTTCCGGCAATTAGAAAGCTTTCCCATGTAGCGGCCGTGTATAAAAACAGTGTAACATCAGCACGATTCGCTGCCTATTGCTCGTTACCGTTGATGTTTATTACCGTTATTAGGACTAACCCGTGCGGTTCTATACTAAACCTTTTTGTGGACAATCGATTAAAATTTGTCATTACTGCGGCATTCGTGGTAATGTTGTCAATAGCTCTTATTAAATCAGTAATAAAAGAAGTTCATCGAATTTTATTAATTTTATACAAAAAACCTAAAGTTTTAAATTTCTTTAGAGTGTAGACTCTAAAGAAATTTAAAACTGGACCACCTCAACTCTGTCAGAATCCAGATCAAGGGAGCGATCAACGTATTAAAAGTGACCCGATACTGATTGGTTGGGACAAATGACACCGAGTTACGAGCTCAGCTCCACTTAATCCCAACCTCCCCTCAGGCTTCCGAAACGACATTTTAAGCTCACAATTATACATTCTTGTAATTTCAAATCTTTATGAATGTTTTGGGTGTAAATAAAATATTAAATCAATTTTTCATGAAATTGAGAATTGAAAAATAAAATATAAGGCCGAGTAAAATAGCACTTTTAAATTTGAGATTTTAGCATTCACAATGCTATTTTTATAATACTAAATAATATACTTACTAGAAAAAATTCAACTCGCACCAGATCATATTCACCGAGTCACACAGTGGCTCGGTAGCTCAGCGGTCAGAACATTGGACCGGACTTCCAAAGGTCGCGGGTTCGATTCCCGTCCGAGAACATGATCTGGTGCGAGTAGATTTTTTTCTAGTATATTATTTAGTATAGTATAAAAATATCATATTTTTTTCCTTACAGATTTTTTTTTTTGTATATGTTTCAATATATTAAGGTAAAAGTGTTTCACATTAATAATTTGAGCATTCTGAGATAAGTACATATATTTTGTATATTTAAATACCATTTATTTGCTTCTCTTTGAATATATTGGTGTAGCATAATGACATAAAAGGTACGAATTTACACTATTATTTAATAAAACCATACAATAATTAACGATATTACCTACAATAAATGCGTGCTATCTTTTATGCTAAATATTTCAAGATGCTCATACAACCAATTTTATTAGCACGTGTACACAGAAAAGATTCGGTGATCCATTAAACAATTATATTTTCATTCAACCCCAAAACCGCTACTTGACACAACCAGAGGCATGTAATGGGAACAATACGGCTGCAGCAATCACAAGGAGCTTGCCTCGGCTATTGTTTTTACCGTTGTTATTGCGGAGTGCCGAGTAGCAATAAGCGAGGGTTGTTTGCCCAGGCCACTATTGTAGCCGGTTATTAGGACAGGTCCATAGCGACCCCCCGCGGTGCGGCGTAGGGTTAAGATCAGCTCAACCTGGCTTAGTCTGTAACGCAGTATACGATGGATATAGTTAAACTGCACTAAATTGAATTTTACACGTAATTGATGGTTCTATTTAGAAATATATAAGGTTATGGACTAGTGATAGATCAGATTTTTTTTCGAATAAGTATAAATTTTGTTAAAAAGAAAAATTATGGAAAAATGAATAAATAGTATAAAATAGAATAAATAGTAAGTCTTATGAATAGAGTGGAAATTAAGAATATTATTTATAACCTCTTCAGAACGAAAAAGGCGCTTTATGGCGTGTCAAAACCTTAGACTTATTTATATCGCGTCAGGCAGTGTTTTTTCATTTCTAACACCTTCTTTTGAAATAATAAAGAACAAAGTAATAGAGTGAAAAGGATGAGACTTGTAAAATTGATATGTGAGGAAAGGATAGATAGAAATACTTTAACATTTTTAAATGTTGTCGGACATGGATTTTTAAAAAAAAAGTATATGAGAATAATACGAAACAAAAAGTATGGATGAAATGAGGTCGCGCGCATGAAATATATATAAAATAAGAAAAAATTATGAAATATAACAACAAATTACAGCTTTACCACAAAAAAATTTAAAACACTGTTTAATTTAGACACAATTTAAATGTGATATGCCCTCTCTTTCAAACGCAATGTTGTCAAAAAAGTGACAGCATCACATTTAAACAGTGCTTAAGTTAAACACTTGTTGAACAGAGTTTTAAAATCTTTTGTGGTAAATCCGATAGTGTTTTATGGTTGTAAATTAATAAATAAGATGGAATATTAATAAATAAGAGAAAAACACCACGTAATATAAAACAAAATGACGGAAATCTACTTTACTATTTGAATCAATCTCTATGAATAAATTTTTCTCAGCATGCATAGGTTTGATTGAACTTTTTTTGTGATATACATATATTACAAAAAAATAGTGCGTCCAGCGTTGAAGATAGTTGTCTAATTCCAAAACAGTTGAGAGAACAAGTTTCTAATTATGAATTTAACTTTTTATCAGGAAATCACGTGACAATAACTTTTCTCGCTGGTAGAGGTTAAAAGAGATCGAGACATCACAAAAATTTGGTTTGTTAAGGTTCTGGCGAACAGTGAGCTTACCATAAAAACCTAATACCAAAATATTTCTTGCGGATTTTTTATAATACTAAATATCCAAATTGAACATGTATGAACCATATATCTGATAAAAAAACTACTGATTTTATCACGGTATTTCTACCACAGTCCTAATAAATTAAAATAAGGTTGATAGCAAACTTGTTTGAGCGGTGAAGCGACAAGCCTAATTCCCAGTTCAAATAATAGATGGCGTTACAGATATATGAGCAAACAACTGTGTGTAAACAAACACATCGTGGTTCTGATAGAATACATACTATCTAGTAACATACTCGTGTTGTGTAAACGCGGCTCGGCCATTTAGCGGTTGGCCACGGAATATGGCGACCGACGGCGACGTAGCTTCCGATGAAATTTTGATTATTTTTGCCACTATCTGGGGTTTGTCGTTTACATTAATTACACGGTTTCATGTTTCATTAATTTTGATGAAGTGGATGAAGCAGTGTTTATGTGGTATGATTGGTCAATTTTTTTTGTTTTAAATTCTTTAATAAAATGAAAGAACTCTTAAAGGCATGGAGATAACAAAATATCTATTAAAAATAATTTGGCTAACAAGTAATGAAATATTAAAACAAATTAAAATTTGTATGATACAACAGCTACATTTCAACAACATACTATTTTACAGAAAAAAGTTAAGATATAAGTATAGGTACCTTATAAATATATTAGTTCTTTAACGAAAGAGCGATTCAAAACTTCAAAATGTGTTGCACATTACGAAAATGACACCTGAAGCATCTTAGCATTTGGGCAATTAATTAAACTGACAGATAAAGGGCTCATTGCGACATAGTCCCATTGTAAGAGCACAGATTTTGTCAAAACAAGCTCAATTTTTGAACGTGAAACGTTCGTCTTTTCATGCAAAAACTCACCTCATTTATCAAATCACCGTTGTCTACATTACAGAGTTGGGGGCGTTTTGTGAATAGGCTAAAAAGCCCATCCGCACAAAACGCCGTCGCGACGCTCGCTCATTTCCAATCACGCACGAAAATGGGCTCTAAAGTCTTACACTTTGAACTCTTAATGTAACAGCGTCAACGCGAATCAATCCAGAACCCGATCAGAGCAGTAATTTAAGCGTAAATTAAACGGGTTAAATTAAACAAATAAAATTAATGAAAGCAAAGAGCTTTGCGATTTTCCAAACAAATACATTATTTTATAAGCTGAGACCGAAAAAGGAATTATTATAATGAGTATTATTTTCTTTTTAACTGCAGTTGAGAGCTAGCGGGTATTTCGTTCTTTTTCATCTAACGCAATGTTTTAACTTTTTCAACTAAGATAAAAACCGTTGCTTCATTATTTACAAATAACAAAAAAGTTTTTAAAAAAGAAAAACCTCCTTCAAAAAACCTTTCTTTTTTTTCAGAGATATTTAATTTTGATGCCGTTTTGTTTTTATTTTCAGGTTTTTTAAAGGAGGGTTTTCTTTTTTTCTTAAATGCTTTTTTATTTTCAATTTTTGAACGGAAGGTATTTACAATGACTCAATTTCCAAATTCACGTTGTTTGATTTTAAGAATTTCCGTTGTGCCTTCGTAGTCCAAGTCTAGTCCAGAACGTCGCAGACCATAGCTTGGTTTGTTTTGGATTATCATAAACCTACCAATACCAATATCTCAATCACTATACATATATCCTATTTGACTTTAAGGAGTTCTCTAGTGTATCTTCGAAGTCCAAGTTCTAATACCAATGAAATTAAAATTTGACCCCTCTTGAGGTATACGAAAAAAAAAATAATCATCTAAATTGGTTCATAAATAAAGAAGTTATGCCTGAAAATCCGTAAAAACTTGTGCGATGGTAAGCTTAATAAATGATATTTTTCAGGATTATGAAAAAGCTAGCTAATCAGATCTCTGTAAAACAATTATGAAACTACACCTGAACTATATTCTTTCAGATAAAAAAATATAATTAAAATCGGTTAACAACTGGCGAACTTATAGTAAAAAATACCTAAAAAAACCGTCGACTTGATAACCTCCTCCTTTTTTGAAGTCGGTTAAAATATCATAAACTCCCATTGCGGTAATTTTTGTGTTGTTCTTTGTTTTAAATTACTTAAATTATAATTTTGACCTTAGTACCGTCTGTGTTAGTACCTAATAGTTAAAATATTTTGGGAGATTTTTTATTTCTACTTTTTGTTATTTACAGTTTTACTAAAACTGTAACCTAAAAGTAGTACCAATGAGCTAGCTACTGTCAAAAGCAGTCAGAGAAATGAGGGCTTTTAAAAAAAATAGTAACTATTTGCCTCTCTTGATGGCGTTGATGAACAAGTGAAGTGTCATTGGCTTTAAAAAGTAAACGGCCTGTGCTTAAGAGGCTGACATGAGCCAACTAACGCCGCCAGTAGATTTTATTTTATTTATTCTAATAAGCCCAATTTCGTAAAAAAGGAATCAGTCAAGGTTTTGTTAATAATGTCTAATATTTAAATTTAATTTAATATTTGGTAAAAAGTGGCCACTGTTGATTCAAACCCGTTTTAAAACTATTGCACGCATTTTGTAATGTTGTAACGTTATTTAATAAACATTAGACATCATACCCAAGACTTTGACCGATTCCTTTCTTTTTAAATGGGCTTATTTAGAATAAATAAAATAAAATCGACTGGCGGCACAAGTTGGCTCATGTCAGCCCCTTAAAACAAGTCATTTTCATTCTTTAGCGTTCGTTGGTTGTTAACGGTGTTTTCAGTGTTTTCATGTGAATTGTGTTTTCTTTTTCCTACGGTTTCTACAGTTGACGCTTGCCTGTTTATCAACGCCATCTATCGAGCCTACATTTTTTTTTGTCTTTTGAGAGTTGCATAGGTTCTACCTTAGATACCCCATATATAAAAATAGTTTGTTTGTCAACCACATTTTATTTATAATTTTCCTCACAGAACAAAATAATCTAACAGATATTAATTATTATCCCCACAATAGCAGCTTATTTTGTTTCAAAGGTCTTATCATATTGAAATAAATGTTCTTTTGACAATCTTCTAATGCTCCATTCATATTCATAAATATGGAGAGCGGTAATAACGCGTCATATTGAATACACATTAAATTTTCACCGGCTTTAGGAAAAGCGGCTTGGTGAAACGGTGAAAAAGAAGGAACCTTCATTTGTTTGAGAGTGGCTTTGACTGGTTTAAGTGCTTTAACATGCATGGGACGCGCTTGAATAGCCCTAAGTGTTGCACCGAAGGTGTACTTAAAAATTACTGAGTAATTCCTATGAAGCACACGTATTCGCAAAGTGCATACGGCTTCGGATTGGGCGTAGGTTCCCTCGCTACACATTTTCCAGACGGGGAATTGCTTAAGCCAATTTTGGCTTAGTGTTCGCACCATTATCTGGGAGTACTCTGTACATGGACACTCTTGCCTTTGGGAGCGTGATTAGCAGCTAAGTGAAATTTATTTTATCTACCCTCGTGTATGTTAGATATCCTTCTATTCTATATGTATACGTTCATTTAGGATTGTAAGATCTGGAAATGTTATGTAAGAGGATTCAGTTGGTTCGTTACTTACACATAGGATTTCGACTTCTGCCACAGAATAAATAATAGTACTCGTCTTGTCTGTTATAAATATAACCGTAGTATTATGAAATATTTAAATTGGGTCAGTAAAAGATAAAAAGAAATATAATTGTTTTATCTTACGAAGACCGTTTTGCTATTAATGTTGTTAGGCGTGCACATGCAATTATTTTAGTGTGCGTGATACGAGAGCATGCAGACGCACATTAAAACAATGTGCATGTGCACGCCTAACACATTCATAGCAAAACGATCGTCGTGAGATAGAAGAACTATAAGAATTAAATTCTAGATGGATAGCACTTTAATATTCTTTACTTAGATTTATATTATTTTTTAAGAAAACGTGTGAAAAAGAGATATAACTTGCTCATTATGTGATAGACAAAGTTAACAATCTACACTCGCTGTAAAACCGATTCCGATATGAAAGCAAATATTTTTTATGCAAAAACTCAAGCTCGTTGCGAAGATAAGCCGCTTTTCCTTTCTTAATCCTTTATTAAATATAAACACGCACTTATACAATTCTGGAGCCGGAATGGAAAAATATTTGCTTCGCGGCGCTTTCGAGTTTTCACGTCGGGAACTCATATAAAAGACATTTCGTTGGAGCTTCTAGCCTATCGACGGTATTATTCAAATTAATTTAGAGCGGGCGGTGAGGCAAAAAGTGCGCGCATTTGTGGCCCGCCCCTTATTCATAGGGCTGCCCTAAATTAGCATCACAATGAAGTGTTGGAGGCGCCAGCGCTTAATGCGACCTGCGTCTTCTCACGGATATGTTACATACTAATGAATTAAGTACAAAACTTCCGTATAGCGAATTTGCTGGCGACACCCTCGCAGGTGTAATACTCCACACATTATTTAATTCATTAACTGTTCTGTTACTTAACGTATAGGTCAAATTAAATTTTAAGTATTTTACTTGCGTTCGAGTCAATTTGCATGCCTCCGTCTATCAAAATTTTGACATTATTTTTTCATAAAACGCTGGTAGTAGGTGAACTTCGTGCGCCTATTGGTTAAACCACCCTTTTACGCGTTTGCACCTATAAATAAATCAAAATATTCAGTAAAGGCTCGACTTTAAGGCGGCTTAGAGGAATCGTAAAATTCAACAACGTTCGCGTCGCCCCGGGGTTTATCTTTCGGCGGCGGGTGCCGTGTTTTTGCTGGAATCGTAAAAGAGTATCGCAGTATATGAATAGAGAGCAACCAACCCTTTTACAGGGGACATATGGAGTACTTTAAAAGTTTAATGCTGAGAGCAGATTATCTCTTCATAAAAGGTCGATCTAGCTAGCACATACGCCGGGCGGCACTAAGACGAAAAAATTTGCCATTGAAGAAAATAAGTTATTATTGTTTGACTGACATATATTTTTAAATAATAAAAATTTGAATACCAACGAGTTGTAAAATCACAGTGCTCAAATAATCAGACAGAGGCAGATGTCTGGCGTCCCAAATATCCGAAATTTAACCCTAAACAAAATACGAGCCGCCATTATCATCGCAAGTTGAGAACGTTTGGGTCATTAATAACAATTTATTTAGCACAATATCGCTGTTTGGTCCAATGGTAACCTTTGGGAAACGTAGATTTGATATTAAACCGGGTATCGTTTTGTAAATTGATTAGATAGTTCGTGATAAATTGTACAAGTTTCCCAGTTTTGTTTTGCCCGTGATGGGATCCGCAAGTATCAAAAACATTAGACCGTTTTAATCTGGCTTTCGTAATTTAATACTGAATTATACAGTTAGGTACTGTTTTGGGGGGGCCGTAGTCGTTCACAAAGTCGATTAGGAAATAATTTAATATCTTCGATAAGTATAGTTAGAATTATTTACAGCTCTCTAAATATATTTTAATTCGTTTCTAGTATATATATAATGTATATTTAATATTTAACTGTGTTCATAACATTGTGTTATCTTATAAATCCAAGGATAAATTAGTAATGATAAGTGTAGCTGTTATTTTTACATAAATTTTGTTGGGATCTACAAGCTAATTTCGTACTTAGCACTTAGTAGGTACTACTTATTAGCACCACAATGGAAGTGTACAAAATACAAACTTCTTATCAGAAAATGAGCAAACCCAGGTTTTGCAAAATACTTTCAGCTGTGTGCAGGGGAACTTTCAGATGCAAAGTTGAGGTTCCAAAGTTCCCTATTCAATGGCAGGAGCGCGGGCCATTGTGGCTAATTCAAGGGATATAATTAAATTTGTTTACATAATATTGTTTGTTAACTTCGGTATTCGATAACGTGGCCACTTGATATTGTTTTATATTTAAGGAAAATGTTGCATGTTTAACTTTTTTTGGACAGTTGTTTTAAGTGGATAAAAATGGAAATAAACGGGAAAGCGATACCCAAAAGAAATATTTCTTTACAATCTCTCTCTCTCGGATTAAGGACAACAAATTCAAATTTCCGCTGCGATTTTTTTAGAGACGTAATAAAATTACACTTGGAACTAAAGCGACCCGCCGGAGGAAAAACAACAATATTCTCGACCTCTCACTACAAAGGGGCCAGCATTCGTATTATCATTCCATTAAACAAAAGTCACCGGAGTTTCAAATGAAAACACAGAACTCATTATTCCCGGGGCAGAGAAATGATTTCAAATGTTAACAAGATTCCCCATAATAAAGTTGTTCACAGAGAGATTTAAGAAAAACAAGCATGAGCTAACGCTTGCTTTCCTGTGTTTGTGATTCTGAGTGATGTTGTTACTCAATAATGTCGCTTTATCACATTTAGAAAAACTGCGGAAGACAGAATTTCTAGGTAACAAATCTAGTCTTCTGTGAATACTTCTTAGTAATTGTAATGTCCCCGTATAAGAAATGTTTCAAAAGGTTTTAAATCGAATCTTGAATGGTTACTTCCAACATGTTTCAAATTAAACAGAAAAACTTCTCCTACATCAAAAATGCGTGTAAGTAAACTCACGAGGTCATTTTATCGTAAAACCTATATCGGTTTTCGTTTGATCAATTATTAAGGAATTAGTTTTAAGGACTATAAAGATTTCAGTAATGATTAACAAATAAACATAACTTTAATATTTGATTACCTCGAAGAAAATACGGTAAGTAACACAAAACCATTCTCTAGAACACCGGCGAACAGAAAACAAGAATGAAGTACGGCAAATCCAGAACATTTTCGCGAGGCCCCTTGAGGAATTTCTATATTATATAATACATTGGGGAGGATCATTCTGCTCGTTTACTGCCGGATATATTTGTGAATGCTCGTTTGTCAAATGCACAGTCATTTATTCAACGATATATTTATGTAGTCTATACATAACTGAGAACAACGGGGGCACGCTTTCATAAAATGTTGATACGTATTTCAGGTAAGTCAGGAGCAGTGGAGGTACTTTTGATTTAAGTATAGTGTATGTACGGTAAATATTACGTAGGCAGTTTTTAGGAGGGCAGAAAGTACAAATTACCAACCATAATATTTATAAACTCATACCAAAGAATAAAGAATAGTACCTAGTACTAGCCATAACGATGTTCATAAGGTTTATTCTAATATTCTTTCTTATCAAAACAAATACTAAACGCAACATATATACTTTAATAGCAATAAATCAGGTGACTCCCAATCTCCAGACAATGCCGACAGTAAATCGTAACAGCAGCGCGTCAAATTCCTGCAGTGTGTATTCGGCAAGGTGATTTAATGTAATACATTTCCGTGTGGTATTTGGAACTGATCTGCTCACTAGGGTAGGGAAGCCTTTATCTACTGCATAATAGTGTTAGCCATATATGATACGATAAACTTGTAGTTTTATATGTATAGCTGTGATGGAATTTGAAATAAAATTAGAGGAATCACTGCTATTTGATCCTGACAAAATAGAAATACGAATCATTGAATTTCACTTCGCAAAAAATGTGCAAAGAGATAATTAATTATTTTGGTTTTATAATCAATCTTTAATTAATTCATGAATGCCCGAGCGGCCGAATGCGGCCAGACACCAATGGAACTCTTGATGGGCTAAAACAAAAGCATATTTTATCTCCTAAAATAGTTCCTATTTTAAGCAAAAACAGTGTGCGACATCAAAGCAGGTATTTCAGAGTAGGCATTCGTAGTTTCACAGTGGGCACACGCAGACAGCTGGCGGGTTCGTCTCGCCAATCAAACAGTCACTGAAAGCGGGCAAAGGCTTTGTATAATAAACCTGACAACCTAATGTTCCCCTGCGCCCGACAGAAATTGAATGCGAAGATAGTATTGGGGCATTTACGAATATACAGTATTTTGGATGGGGATGCATCAGTGATACTGTGGACTTTAACTGCATCATATCGATTATACGGAATATCTATTCCTATTCGGAATAGCAAATAATATTATTTGCTACGGAATGACTTATATTCTTAAATAATTGTACAAAGGTTGAGGTTTGCGAAATAGTGAGGAGTAAGGTCTTTGTTACAGTTTTGCTTCATGCGATATCAAGCCACAATTCCAATGCTGCGTGCCACTATAGAAGTAGAAATGATAATTTAGTGCCGAAGACAAAGGACAACCGTTCTTGAGCAATAAAAGTACCACGTTGTAAAACGATACCTCCATATTTATTTCTGTTATTTGTTAAAAGCGCCGTAAAGTTAATAAAGGGTTTTTTGTAACAAGCACGTGGCGCGGCGAGTTCGAGATAAGCTACTGGTCCCAGAGGGCTAAAATCTTTTAAAACGTCGTTAAAACCAACCCCTGCTCGGCGCAGACAAAGGCCCAAACAGCCTAATTGTTGACGAAAAATATTCTCGATGCAAATTCGCACTCTTTACAGCCCATTCGGAATTTGTACTCCCCCGAAAGAAGTTAACGTAATTAGCCCCGCGGTGGGGTGTATTCTGATTTTGCAAAACACTGGCCAAAGTATAACGCACCTGTAAAATATAAAGTGAATTCGACGAGGGTACGTTTTATATAAGCTAATAATATGAAACTTTTCATTTAAAACTTTGCGCTTGAAAAAGAAACTAAATTTTTCACCAAGTGAAGTAGAAAAATTCTTTGCTCGCTCGTGGTTGTCTATTATTTTTAATAGCTATAAAATTCATTAGATATGAATTCCTACGTACGTCTTGGAGCTTTCATTTGGATTCCTACGAGACAGAATGTAATGAATGTGACTCAGGTACAGATCAAAGGTAAGATAGTAGTATTCCCACAATTAAGCACTTGCAAAACGCAGCCAAGTTAGATTACTTACTCCTAACTGCATTTATCGAAAGCTACGATGGTTGTAGTTGGCTGTCTAATGGCGGATTTAGACTATAGACTTAGTAAATTGTGTAAAGGTTTCACTATGCACCGATCAAAGCAGGGTCAAATAAATGGGATACGGTAGCTTTAAAGGCGAAAAAATATAAGTCATATCAAGAAATAAAAAAAAGCTTTTTAAATAAAAATAGCTATGTGTTTAAAAAAAGAAAAAGTCTTTCAAAAACCTGAAAATAAAACAAAACAGCTTCAAAATTAAATACCTCTAAAAAGCAAGAAATAATATTCAAATCATTAGATACGCATATAAATTTTAATAGAACACGTCCATTGAAGTCGGGTGGGGCTTTTAGAATAAAAAAACGTTGTCCTCCAACGTTTTTTTATTCTAAAAGCCCTACCCGACTTCATTAGACGTGTTTTATTAAAATTGATATGCTTATCTAATGATGAATGGATGGTGGATGTTTTGGATCGTCATAAACCTACCAATATCTCAATACACTATGCAAATGCATATGCTATAGTAATATAGTAGACTTGCCTATATTTAACAATACAAAATTAAATACCAATGAAATTAAAATATGACCACTCTTGTGTACTCTTTCAAACACTAAAATAATCATCTAAATAGGTTCATAAATAAGAAATTTCTACCTGAAAATCCGTAAAAACTCGCGCGATGGTAAGCTGTATTAATTGATATTTTTGTTACTAAAAAAAACTTTTACCCAGATTACCAAGCTTGAACTATGTTCTTTCAGATAAAAAAAAGGAATTATTAAATTCGGTTAACAACTGGCAAAGTTATGGTAAAACATAGGTGCATAAAAAAAATAAAAAATACCGTCGACTTGAGAACCTCCTCCTTTTTTGGAGTCGGTTAAAATACATTGTTCATCGGAATCGAATCAACTAGTCAAGTTTGCTTATAGGCAGTTATTGACCAGGTGAACAAATTAACTTTTGATTTGCTTCTTGCTTTCTTTTTTCTGCCTGTGTCATATTGTCACACAGATCTTGCGGAATTCCATTGATATTATAAAACGGGCAATGTACAAATGCAACTGATGGCAGACACGTGGGTAAAAATTCAATTGCCATAGTCGTATATGACCGACGTTGAATGCAATGAAATAAAAATCTTTCATTTGCTCATTGTGGTAGACTTGCAACGTATGTCACAATAATTTTCTGTGCATCTCATAACCCTTTTTGTTTTAAAATGCGAGAAGTACCTGGGTCACACTATTTTCGATTTTTTCGAATTCGATATTTATGAAACGAAACAATAGGAAATGGACTGTGATTCCCTTAATTGATGTAGGTATGTATCCAAGAGATTATTGGGCACACTTCTCCCTAAAGACAAAGGTTCGCGGAGTCCTTGCAATCCGATCTGCCTCCGCCCCCTCCGTAATTTTCTCGTTAACGGAATGAATAAAACATTTCATTCCTTACCTTTCTTTTGTAATTGTTAATGGTTGATGGGTTTTGGAAATTTATGTTTGGAGTTTTATGTCTTGGTTTCTTTCAATCTTGTTTTGGATAGGCATTTATTATTCTGAACCTTTTTATGGTTGACATTCGGATTGACACTCCCTAATTTAGTTCAGATAGGTTGAGTAAAGTAAGTCGTACTACCGAAAGTGAGGCAGTCCATTAGAAACCTTCAAATTATTCACAATGAGATGGAAATCTCTTACAGGTGCCGCTGAAGTCACTTTTGCCAATTCATACAACGGTCTAACAATAATAAAAAAGGGTTCGGTCTCGCGATAGACAATTTGCAAAGAAAAATACATCACGATAAAAATTGTAGCTCTAACGAGAACCTCAAAATGACTCGTAAGCAATGAAACAGCGCAATTTCATGAGAAAGGCGGCTCACAAATAAACCAAAGCGGAGCACATTCCCGCCGCCATAAAACGCAGAGTCGCAGGCTGAAATAAACGTAACAGACTCGGTTCTTTAAAAAATCTACCCGACGACAACCGCAAAGCTCAGCAAAAATCTCTGGTGTGAGCCGGAATTCCAGTGTCGGAATTTTCATAACTGACGTGGCGTCGCGGCCGCTGAAGCGTTCCAGGTGAAAGATGCCGAATTTATATCCCCAGGCGCTTTGATCGCGTTCCGCCGCTACTTTATTAGGCGGTGCCCGCTGCCTCTCAAGAAATATGTCTGCGGCCAGATCACAATAAACACCCGTATGAACGCTGCCCAGAAAGGCTTTATTTCGCCAGGTGTCATATCGCGTGGATTCGTAAAATATAAACGCGGCCCCGTTGCCCGTTATAAAAGTACACAGGATTCCGCATATTGAGACTCTTCCTGGTTTATTTCGGAAACATATGTGGGATTGTTAATCTAACAATCGAATCACTCGAGATGCGGCTGAGTGGCGACTGCTGGATATTGTGGGCCACACCCCGCGAAGATTACGTGAGTTTTTCATATAAAGCCATTCAGCCAATTTCCTCATATCCTACACGGGAGCATAATAAGGGAGGCTTTTGTGAAGGAAAGAGGTTCGTGCACCTACAATGCGTAGGTACCGTGTGTGTTCGCCGTTGAAAAGGGTAGAGAGACGCAATATTTGGCTCCCACTTGGATCGAATAAGTTTGGATATTTAGAGCGCTGACGATGTGAACAAATAGCTACGTTTTTACTATGTCAACGTCTGCTCTGGAGAATCAGTTTGGGTATTCAATTTTCACGAATACCCTTGCTTATGTGTACATGAAAAATTGTGTGGATATCTCGATCCCTCAAACAATATAGGGCGTGTTTGAAGTACAAAGATTGGAGTGAGGTTTAGGAATATATAAAGTTCATCTTACACTCCTACTCGATGCTCTATGCTAAGATGATAATTACCTGTAACAAAAAATAAAACATGTTTGAAAAGAAACTCAATTAATAACACCAGAAAATAATAAAAGGTATCATTCTGCATAATTTGGATCTGATTTGAGTTTAATAGACTGTTCGAGGGCAATCCAATTCACATTGCCAGTTTGTAGGGTTAAATTAAAAGTTGAATGTAGATAACTACATGAGCCTATGTCGCTTAGTTAATTATTTCCAGCAACTATGATTATAATAATATACGTTGCGGCAGGAGCCGTGAACAGCTGATGGTGACAGGGGCGACCGCGGCCACGGGTCAACCCGTTTCTCTATATTACATGTGTGATATTAACGGGATTTGATTAATTTTACACTACGAAGAAAAACATAATGTACTGGTAGTAATAAGTAGTAGTAACATAACTAATTTTGTTGTAGAACCTATTTGGTACTTCATTACCCTATTATAGGTTCGATAATGAAATGAAAAAATTCTGTCATTTTAGAAGTAGATACGTTACTATGTGCTTGTTATAGCAACCGTCTTACGTGCTATTAAAAGGATAACCTTTTAATATATTTTTCTCACAACTCCAACAAATTTAGTAATATTATTTTTTGATTGCATTTATTAAGAGGTATATTCCGCATTTAATACGCCACTTTGATTAGTTTGTTTTAGGCATTATTATTTTATGTTATTCCTGTTAAGGTTCGGCTAGCATCAAATAATGCATAGTTTTAGACCCTGTTTTTAATTAATGACCAGAATTTTGAAATCAATCACTTTGCCATCTTGTTAATGCCACTGCATACTGTGATGCCCAATAACCAACTTAATACATTGTTTGGTCAATAAATTTAACATCTAATTAACAAATTACAAAGTTCATCTAACAACAAAGAGTTTAAGGTAAGACCTCAACAGGGTGCTAATCTAAGTAAGTGCACTAAAAGAGCATACAACAAGATTAAAACTATCGATAAATATTTACAACTTCCATCCGATTCTTAGCTTCCCATCAGCGTATTCCCACGAAGTAATAAAAGATCGAACATATTCCAATACAAAGCAAGCGAAGGTCCTTACAAAATTTATTTATACGGAAAACGGTTGGTGTGGTTTCCCGACCACGGTCCCAACGCAATAAATTGTTGCAGACGCGATACCGCGCGGCCCGTTTTTATCGATAGTTTTCATTTTTAATCCACCTGTGATACTTACAACACTTTGTTTTATTTGAGCAAATGAACTTTAAGCCTACACAAATACTAATTTATGATATATTTTATAAAAATAAAATACATAAAATTTTAATTCGCAGCGAGAGAATTGAATAATAATATTAAGAAGTAAGGAGCTACTCTGTGGCAATACAAATTGTAAGTAATCGGAAGATTATTGTACTTATTTGAAATTTTGAGATTTAAGCATTCACAATGCTATTTTTATATAATACTAAATAATATACTAGAAAAAATAGGACTCGCACCAGATCATGTTCTCGGACGGGAATCGAACCCGCGACCTTTGGATATCCGGTCCAATGCTCTGACCGCTGAGCTACCGAGTCACTATTCGATTCCCGTCCGAGAACATGATCTGGTGCGAGTCCTATTTTTTCTAGTATATTATTTAGTATTATTATTGTACTTTTAAAACTTCCTATAAGTGATGCAATGAAAATGTAACCCTTCGTATACACTCACTTAAGACTTCCAAGTACACTACTTAAAATGACCAATTTTCGTATGAAAGAAGTGTTTTATTAATTATTTTAGGTGTAGGTGTTTTATTTTATTCACAATGCTATTTTTATACAATACTAGTGACTCGGTAGCTTAGTAGTAAGAGCATTGGACCGGACTTCCAAAGGTTGCGTGTTAGATTCCCATCCGAGAATATGATCTGGTGCGAGTCGAATTTTTCTAGTATATTATTTAGTAAGGTGTAGGTGTTTCATTTTCTGAAAAGAAGTTTTCATGGCTGGAGTTGCTAAGGTTCACCAACAAAATAATATCTTGGATGATAGATATGACGTGTTACGTAAAATCAGTAAAATGATACTGAAATACACATGACAAAAATTTGATACTTATGAGTTATATTATACTTTGAATATGAAGCTGAGCTTCGCGCCCTAAAATTAATTAACTGTTGTCATACAAGCCAAGTTTTGTGAAAATAATTAAGCAAATAAAACTAAAACAAAGACAACACAAAGTTTGCTCTTCAAACAATCTTTAATCTTCCAACTTTCTTGGTTATGAATATTTATTGTTTTTATGTAGTAGTAGGTAGTAAATTACAAACAATGATGTCTTATCTCACTTTTTGTCAATAAAGCCCTATTTCTGACGCTTTCTCATAAACCCATTACCTGTGTGTCTATTAAGGGTCAATCGGATACCTTTCACACCTAATTAGAATTCTACGGTATAATTTAACGAGGGGTCATCAAAGGCCTCGCTGGGCGTTTGAATTGATTACCTTTATGTGGACAGTTTGTCAAAACCACACACTGTATTATCTTTGTAATAATTTTTAATTGATAATTTAATTAACAATAAACGTATTTCTTTATAGCTTTTTCAGACACAAATGACAATATTTTTTTGTAAACACCTGTAGATTTTGTCAAGATTTTTTCAACACTCAGATTGTTTTCTATCCCAAAATGTTAAAAAATTAGAATCAAAAGTTCTCTTTTATTTTATTTTTAGTGCCTGAAAACGCAAAAATTACTTAATTTCAATTAACATAAAAAAATACTTACATTTTGAAAAAAGTTATCTAACAAAAAGTATTTGTTTTGACCTCATCTAAAACCCCTTAGCAGGAATAACTTTATATTTCCAATAACCCTCTGTAACAATATTTTAACTTAAAAAAATCCGTTTGATATTTCGAATCCCTCTGATCTTTTATTTCAGGATATCAACAATTGTAAGCCGCATGCGCTAATCTAATAAACGCAATCGAGATCTTCAAGTTTTTGACATAATTCTTCTCATAAAACAAAAACCAGCCAAGTGCGTATCGGGCCACTAGTACTATAGGGTTCCGTGTAGTAACCTCATACCATACCATATAGCTATAAACTTATATTTACTCTCTGTTTTACACCACTAACGACTATAACTGAGTATTATACCTAAGAGCTTCTGTTACATAGATATAGACAATATATATATAGATATATACACAATGGTACTTCGTTAGCTAATTGGAACATTACAACGCTATGGTACATTAAAAACAATCGAATAAGCAAGATTTGTCCCGCCATGTCGTATCATCCGTACAATTTTATATGGAATAATTTTATTTCTTCATTTGCGGGTACTCAACAATTCATTGAACATTTAGTTAGTTTTTGGGCTTAAGCCTTCAGAAAATGTAGGTATACGTTTTACTTTGTATAATATTAAACTAGTTGGCTCTGTGAGCTGTAGACCTCGCGTTTGTGTCGTTTTTTGAAATGGCTGAAATATGTTTATTCCACATATCTCCGCAGTTTTGAAAAATTTTGATAAACTGAATCGACAAAAAATAATATATTTGTCGAACCTGCTCACAAAATTTCACGAGAATCGGTTGAGAAATGCGACCTGTAGAGGAGAACAAGCGGACACGGGAAGGACATACGAAAGCATTTTTGCCCAAGCTGAAACGGAGACGCTTCGCTCGCGCTTCGCGCTCGCTCGGTCAATTAAAGAATGTTATTTAATAAATAATGTCAACTTTCTTTAATAAATTATCAAGTAAACTTTTCGATATGAGTGCAATGCAATAACTTCGGATATTGGTATTAATTTGATTGTTGTCAGTACTTCAACCCTATTGACCAAGTAATTATTAATTGTAATATAGGCGGTTCCAAAAGCTCGCTTTATGTCTGATGAGTTTCGAGAATTAATTATATTCAAAAGATAATTTGGATTTGGTTAATCCATTTGTTCCCAAATCAAGCAGCATTATTAGTAATGAGGTCAAAATGTAGGGTAAGTATTAGGTTTGTTTACGTTTTTATTTTTTATGTTATCTGGAATGAAATACTGATTCTTTATTTGATGAAATTGGAAATCGGTGGGATTCACTTAACATTGAAAACTTGAGTAAAACAAAAATTACTTAAGTAAGGGTAATTTAAGTGATTGATTAATTTTGTTAGCTCGTGGCTCATTAACTATTTGGCTAAGTACTGAACTAAAGCCTAATGGGGTAGGCTGAAAATCGACTAGTGTTTTTCATTAAGAAAGTGCCTTGACCTAGTTTTTTAGAAACATTTAAAATTACACAATATTCATTAGTTTGAAAGTTATTACTTAGCAGGAAGTTATTATAAATTCAGATCTTTAAAAGTAATAGCTTCCATACCATATCTATCTGAATTATCCATATCTATCTTTTTAAAGTTTAAGTAATTATAAGTCAAGATAGCAATGATCCTGGAATGTCCATAATGATTAACCAGATGAAGACCGTATAATTTCGTTTACGTAGAAAAAATATTATAGAAAAGGAACTCTGTATAAATATCTACTTTCCAAGTAGGTATATTACGCGCGTTTGAAACCTACGTTAAACGTTTCGTTTCACAAACATTCGGCTCGAAATTACACACAGCTCTCATTTCGGAGCTCCGCCGGTTATTTTTATTTAATTCTAGGCAGGTGTACCGCGATCCTGTTCCACCAATATTTTTACACGATTACCATGCTGATGAAAAGCCAACATCAGAACATGGAACGAACATGTCACCCCTTTGAGCTAATTGCACATTACACGTTTTCTTTTGTCGTGTTAATTGAATTTTAAGACAAATGTTTAATGTAAATTTTAATTAGTCTTATGTGGAATAAAAAAAATATGATAAAAAACAATAAACCGATAAAACCTATTACGGAGGAACCAATAAGGAGAGATCCCGGTCGCGGTTTCCCCCAATAAATATATCGAGATGAGCGCAAGATAAACATATCGGGAGCGAGCCTGGCGGTAGGTTTAAAATATGCAGCCTTCCGCGCATCGTGAAATTCGTGTAAACAAGTGAACGCCGACTGCGGATAAATCTTGGGATATTATTGTGCTCATACTGAGTTGACATGTTTATGTCGATATTTTTATCAATTGCTAAGCCTTCGAGAGCGTTTTATGTTAGTTCAGCGTTTTCATTAATGCTTGAAGTGGGACAAACAAAATTGATAAGTTTTTTTTATAGACACTCCTAAATACATAACTGTTAACACAAAAAAGTAACTATAACATTCGTACTTTTTTATTAACCATTATGATTTCACTGTTGCGTAAATCGTTTGAAAAGTAGCAGCGACCAAATATGTAAAGGTCAATTAAAATTAGATAGGTACTGTATACGTGAAGTTAATTACGTAAAAACGCAAAATAAACGTGAGAGTACCTATGTATGTAATCGTATTACAGAACTTTGTATATAGAATAGAATATTTAATGCTAAGAAAAACAAATCCGCCGTTGAGAATTCGCGTGGTATATATGAAGATATCTAAGTATAGAAACTTTTTTAAGAAGTGTGTAAATAAACGAGCGGTCGATGAGCTCTCGTTCCGTTCGGATATCGCCGACAACCCTTGGGTTTAGCTATTTAATACGTATATACGTATATCTGTGAGTAGTAGATCTTTATGAAATGTATTATTGAACCTAAAGGTTTTAGCAAAATTGATATTCTTAGGTCGCCTATTCATGTAATGGTCAAGAATATAGTTTAACATTTCTTATGTTATCAATTACTTATCTGTAGACCATTTATTTAATGTGGTTTTTATTACAGAGCATTAACTGACAGATTAAAATGATACCTACCGTCTAAAAAAGAAAAACAATAACAAGCACTGAAAACTTAGTTGACAATGGATTTTTATGTTCTAATCTAAACTATAAACTGAAATATTAATCAATACTTAAAAATGGCCTGTCGTCAGCCCTATCAAGGCCCGTATGGTACACTCCGCGCCACGTCACGTTCCACCATCAGTCCGTGATAATTTTTATTCGCTCAAATGATCACATTTGTTCAACTTTTATCCATGCCGTTTAACTCCGACTGCGCCATTTGCATATGAATTTGATGTCACTGTGACTTTTTTCCTCAAACTGAGCGCTAAACTGCCGATGATCTATTGGTCCATTCAATCTATTGGAATAGTTGAACCAACGTGAATATTTTAGATTACGCGGTAATGATTATTTTGAGTTGTTTTTTTTTCAGGGCAATTTTAGTTAATAATTAATATTATTAAACTAGTGGCTCAGTGACCTGTTAGACCTGGCTCAAATTGTATGGTGTATAAAAAATAATCTAATAGATGTACGTGAAAAGCAGTACTTTGTGCTGTTTGGTAGGTTAGGTAGGTATTATTTTAGTATATCTATTCTAAGCTAAATGGCGCTTTAAATTTTTTTCGAAAAGGTGTTTTTTTTTTTCGAAAAACTTTTTCACTGGCATCTGTTGAGAAATGTCACTTGTAGAGGAGAACAGACAGCCGGACAAAAGCAATTTTTGCCCAAGCTGAAGCAGAGACGCTTCGCTTGCGCTTCACGCTCACTCGGTCAACTAATAGGTATTTCAAAATGAAGTAAAAAAAAGTAAACTTTTAGTACTTATATCAATCAACATTGGAATCTGGAAATATAGTATTATGCTTGAGCTACAACTTTCATTAAGAAGGAAAACATAAAAAATAAAACTTCTGAAGCCGCACAAAGAAGCGAGGGCAAAGTTGGCGGTCAAAATTAACTGTCGAGATTCACAATCAACGCCTACGTAATTGCTGTGTTAATATTTACAGTGACTGAAAGTTTAAACATGGGAATTGCACACTTTGGTCCAATTAATGTTTTGAGTTAAAAACGGTAACAAAGGCAGTGTCATCGGCCGAATAACGCGCGAATGTTTACCCGACACGCCGCGTGTGCATCAATTAAAAATATATTACCTGCTGAACTGGCAACAGTTTGACGCGACCGTGTGTACATACCTCGCGCCCAATGCTTATGGTCGGTAGGGTTATCAATGGCCAACAATAATTGAAATTGAAATGAACATAGTGTCTGCACGTTTTAACCTCTCAATAACAAACTAAGGGTCGAAAGTTACGTTGTTGGTTAATGCCATATTGTTCAAGTTGACTATACGATGAAATAATTTTGCACAAAACCTTTTTTTACTAAGGTTTTATTTGAGAAATTGAAAACAATGATTATAGCCAATTTGCTTTAAGTACTTTAACTTATAAAATGCATTATAGATTTATATTTATCTAAGCTTAATAAGAATGCAAGTAAAAATGTGCATCCAACTTGCATCCTAGCGATTGTTACGTGTGAACTACAGTAAGCCCCTGGAAACACTGGCCGTGAAAGGTTCTCTATAGCGTTGTAATAAGGATGACTTTTGCAGAGCAGCTAATACGGTTCTATCGAAGGCAGTACTATTATTTTTAATTTCCGACATAGGCGCGCACTGAATACCGATTACAGTAACTGCTGAACGTATGGATCGTGTCGTAGTACAGGGTTGCTGTTTTCAGTGATTTTTTTATACTTATCTATTTTAAACATACTATTATATTGTATTATTTATTTATAAAAAAATCAAAACTAAAAATGATGGGAAATAATAACTATAAAAGCGTCATTGACACTTTAGTATTATTAATCATATCCAACATAGAAGAGTCACCTTACCCAAATTTAGTAGCTGTCATCTTAATCCAAGCACATTGCCTTAACGTGCTTTTAAACAAATAGGTCATCGTAAAACCAAGCATAAACACCTCATTAAGTCCCGCAAATGAGAATTAATCAAGCTCATCTTGCAGTTCAGCACTCTCACCCAGGAAATTAGTTCGTTCCCGATCCAGCCTAATCGGTATCAGGGGTCTACTCTGTTGCACGAATTCTGGATTTAGATTTTAAGTTTTCCTTCTCCAAATGAATGTGCTTCTTTGAAGACCAAATCTGACCAAAAATTACAAGACAGTTTTTATATTTTCTCGAAGCAATCATGCTCGGCGTATTAATTTTTATTACAGTAGGTATGTAGTTCTAAATACATTTTATGTTTTTTAAGGCGATGTTTGGTAGTTAATTTTTGACTTCCGGATGTCAAGGGTTCAGACCATCAGCCATTTTTAATGTCCTCACTGCTGGGGTACAGGCCTTCCTTATGGGTGTTTAAGGAGGATGGGCCATAATCCACCACGCAGGCCCAATGTGGATTGGTTGGTATTAACGACTGCAAATGCAGCCAGGACCAACGGCTTAACGCGCCTTCCGAAGCATGTAGGAGCTCGAGATAATACATTTTTTGTCACCCATCCCATGACCGACCCTTGCGAAAGTTGTTTAACCTCCGCAATCGCTGGGCCAAATACTAAACCACTGCGCCATCGAGCATTGAGGGTTCACTTCCAGTTATTTGAATTTTAGCTTCTTCGACATTGGAGAGTATTAAAACATAATGCACCAACAATATTCGCTGGGACGGGCCATCATAAAAACTTTACCCAGTAGACGCTCCGTGCAACGTAAATACGGCATCATGCACTTTAACATTGTTTTTAAAAGTAAATTTCAATAACCCAAGGAAGTTCCTCGACTGTTTTGATGGTTAAAGTTTCAAGTGTCGCTGTTCACTTTCACGGTTTAGGTATTCTTAATTACGACGAAAAAGGAGGATTTTTACAGCATTCAAAATCAATATATATTTATGTCTTACAAGTAAAATTATTACTTAAACTTTTTATTGCTGTATGCTATATTATGAAATAATGGCACAACTGATATTTACCCTTATACCACAAAATTAGTATAGAACTGACGCTTTTAATAAACCCTACGCCATTCCATTATCACTCCGTCTTCTGACAACAATACAAAGTTTAAACGAAATAAATAGTCATTTAAGTGCATTAAGAAACTTTTGAAATCTACTCATCTTTTAAAATTCCGAACTTTTTTGTCTGTATATTTTTTGTTCATGTTTAATGTTTTTTAATTCATACAGTGTTAATAAACGCCTGTCTAAATATAACACATTTCACATTACGCTATACTATTTAGCTATATAGTATGGCATTACATAGCTTTCACATTACGCGATATAATCGCAAGCTCAGTTGACTGCGATTTGTCAGTGTGCACACAGTGGTTTTGATACTAGATAGTCTTGAAAGCTCATCAAGCGATGATGATAACGCGAAATTTGATTCCAGCTTGGCATTGCTGCTACATAAGCAGAAAAATTCTACACTATGATTATCAAATCATATAAAGTTTAGACAAAAACGAACGAGGTGACTCCAGACATTTTGCTCGTTTTCGAAATTTTCCACTACTAGATAAATATTAAATTCAGCGACAGCGACAGCTCATCGACCAGTGGTCAAGTAAGGGATGGAAAATGTGGCTAGCGATATAGCACTGCCATGCATAACGTATCGCTAAAACTCAGGATATTAGCACAGTCTAATAGCCTCTTAATAGCAAGCCTATGACAATTATAGTATAGCTAAGTGTGAACGCGTTCTACATAAATGTATGGTGAGCGATATTGTTGTGCTATTATATTATAGCGCAATCTGAAATGTGCTTAAAGCTTGGCTAGCATGAGCGTTAGGGGCAGAGGAAAGAGCGGTATCAATTTCCGCACAGCCTCTGCCCATTTGATTTACGTTTCAACCGGTTTTTTTTATTAAACCGAAACACAGTTTGTTTTTGAATTGTACGCGAAACTGCAACAAATAAACAGCGAACATTGTCAGTCAGTGAATATGATAGCCATAAAGTTTTCAGTGCAGTTGTGAACTAAGCGACGTTAGTTAATATATTATTACAAATATGAACTGTATACGTTGTTTATACTTACAGTGGGCGCTTGATAATAATTACAAACAAAAGCTGAAGTGGATGTATTGAGATGCAAAAGGTTTTTGTATTTGTAACTGTGAATACCAACAATTTTATTTTACAATAAAAAGAACTCGGTATAAAGAAATATTTTTGAGATAAGATATTAAAATTGCGATCAGTACAGCGACGAAAGAAACAATTTGATTTTTCAGTGTGAATGAATAAAATTCTCCTAGATAAAAAGGATATTCGATCATCCACAACTTTTTTAATTTATTAATGCTACATGATCAGCAAAATAAACTCTTAGACTTTATTGTAAGAAAATTATCACAACATTACGATATCATTACCAGACATTTATCTACCGAGACTAAACGGTAAAATGACAAATGGCTTAAAAGTTGACTTTTTTGAATCCACTCTTCTCGTCTACACGAGCTAACACACTCAAAGTTAGTCCATCGATCAATTCAACGCGTTCCGAGATGGCGAAGTTATGCACTCGAGACTCTGTTAGATAAAGGTATTTCAAGATTTTAACATAATACTTCTTTAAGTAGTTTCTGACCCCACGTTTAGTGTGGTGTCTTAATAAATAACAAAAAAAAGTTTTAATACATCTTAATCAATCTTTTTTATTTTATTGTTGGTACACTAGCTAGCCCGATAAACGTTGTTTAATTGTCTTCTGTAAATTTAAATCGTTTTGTGAATTACTTTTGCTTCTCTGTGCTTCAGTCTTGAGTTCATACAAAGAGAGACGTTAAGTTTTTCTCTAATTTGAAAAAATTTCAAGAAAATTCAAGGAATCTTGCCATTAAACTTAATTCAAACGAACCTTTTAAAATAAAATATAGCCAAATCTACTATATTCTTAATAATGGGCTATTATTGTAATCTTTATTTACTTTTTCGTTTAGGTAGGTATTATTAAAATAATAACCCAAACAAAAACCTCACCTCTCACAGCAAACGCATAAACTACATCATAACAGTAGTAAGCGTGACTCGTCGTAAAGATACTAAGTTTGTAGTACACTCGGCAACAAAAGTGGTGTGACCTTAATATTGTTCGAAACAGTACCTCTCAGGTGTTGCCAGTTCACACCATTCAGTGATTAATGTGTGGGCCGTGACAAGCGAGTGCAACGAAACAATAAGTTTTCCTGTTATAACTACCATTTTGAACGATCCCTAAGTTACCGCCCCGTTAACAGATATTATTGTGTTGTCATAAACAATCAATCCAACTTTTTCTTTGTACCTTTTTTTGGTTAATGAACGAATTTTCCTTTTCGTAAGTTGTTGGATAAGAGTGCTTAGTAATTCTACTTATATAAATCACTTTGTTGTACACATTTACTTCTTGGCTCCACGGAAGCCGCAATCTACCAATTATGTGAACTTCTATGTAAAAGAAAACGAAATTATCAATTCTTATTTCCTTCACACAAAGTTATGGTTCATCAAAAGTTTTGCAAATAGTGATTGAAAGTAGGTACTTAGAAAAAATAGTACTTAGTCTTTCGAAGTAGATTCAAGTATTTCACATTTCAAAAAAATCTTCAATATGAAATTCGTTATCTTTCAAAGTTAATGACTTTATTAAAACCACCTTAGATTTCATTGTACAAAGTCGAAAAAAGGCTTAAAGGGGTTGAAATTGGAGATGAAAGTTTCTTCAATTTTTGTGTTTGGGCTGACGATTAAAAAATAATATAGTTCATGTTCCAGCGCTTTTGATAATTCTACCCCCGAAGGGATGAAAAGGGGGATTAACTATAAGTACCTAATTATGCTAATAAACAATAGGACCTAAAATAATAACAATGATATCCTGTAGAAATCCATTAAATATCATATTACAAATGAATAAATAGTAATAGTTATCCACGTTACTGCCACAAAAAACATAATTTGTAATATTCTTAAAATGCCCGACCGCGTTTCGGGTCTCATTTTTTGATCGTTTTCTTTTATTATTAAGTATTAAAAATTGTTAAACACTTAAACAATCAATATAGTAAGTAATCCTTACTCCTTACTCAACTTCACTAATATTATAAATCCGAAAGTGAGTTTATTTGTTACGCCTCCACGTTTCAACTAGGTACTCAACCGATCATCATGAAATTTTGCATACATGTTGTCAGGGGTACAGAGAAAAGCATAAAGTATAATTCGCGCGCGATGAGAATGGGATGGAACCTTTTTAAAGTAAATCAAAAATTGACTAATTAAATATTTCTTATCTTACTTGAAGTTGCTGCAGCAAAAATTCTCTCACCTCGGATTTGTAAAACTGTGTTTTTGGATATCCCTGTAGCTGGCCGGCGTAACGTACGCGTCTCAATTTGACAAGGTTCCATCCCATTCTCATCGCGCGCGGTTTATAGCTACCTTTCATCCCAAAAAAGTACTGTACCAGAGCGATAAAGAAATAACTGACCACGCAGACGAAGTCGCAAGCGGTCGCTAGTTAAGCAATAAATCTTAAATTGTTAATAGATTTCTTGATAAAATATCCGTTATTTCCGTAAAATTATTTTAATTACCACTTTTGACATTATTCCCTCAGTGTTTTGACAATTTTGTAGCACACTAAAGTAGTCATAACTTTGATAAACTGTTTCAAACTATAATTAATATTCATATGTCATACCTCATCATCGTCATGAACGCAATCTCTTTCATCGTGAATATATCGCAGGCGTGACAACATTTCACGTAAACTGAACATTGCCACTTATTCACTTCACTTTGTAAGAATAGTAAAAGAAAAATCACAATCACGTTTTATAGACAAAAAGTAAAATAAACTTTAAATCAGACGAGACACATGATAGTTGCGAGATAAAGCAAAAGATAGAATGCTAACGAACTGACGTTAAGTGACTAATAATGACAAATACCCTCCGAAACAAATGACGGATAGTAAACAATTTCACTTTTTTTTCTTATTGGCGGGAGATTCAACCATTGACGAAAATAGAAAAAATACAAGATTATTTGAATTTGGAAATGAAAGAGGTTTTAATCGATTTGGATTTGCAAGAACTTTGAATTCATATTCTTGAAGTTCTTGGATTTTTGCCACAGTTAAAAATAAATCTTCCGTTTTTTGACTACGACTACTTAATTTGTAAATACAAATAAACTATAATATTACAAATATTGATTAGAAATACGAATATTATATTAAATTAAGTAGAATATTTAGTTATTATCTTAGTATTTTTCTACGAATAAGGCTGAAAACTTGTGGAGGTTGGCATTTACAGTTTTATTACTACTTCACTGCACAAAACACTTGGCAATGCAAGTACCGCAATAACAGAATTAATTAGTAAAGTGCATGGCAGCAAATAGCAGCAAACTATTTCGTATGTATACCTTTAATTAGTAAGTACCTTTATTTCTTTTCATTGTAAGTTTTATATAATGACATGCAAGAAAAATTGGTTTTCTGTATTGTAGATATCAAAATATTGTGATATTCTAACATAAAATATTATTGATTCAACGTTAATGTAACCATATTGAAACTACTTCCTAAATCGTTAACCTTTCATAATGCCTTACAATGTAAACAAACAACTTAGTAAAATGCGTGTTAAATTAAAATACTAAAGTTTACAGTACAACTATTTTTACACGCTTGCGTTGTGTAATCGTATCTTCGCAGAAGAAGCGCCATGCGTCAGCCCAGTGATGCGAAGGTGTCATGCGAATTACACAGCCTAACGCCTTCTCGGGTTCCCAACATGTGCTGTGATATTATAATATTAATCTGTGCCTTCACTTGCATTACACAATTTGTTATGGTGCGGTGCTTGTATTTTCTTAAATAATCAAGGTCTTACTACAATTATGTAGTGAGTACAGTATTAAATAAACTACCTACTAATATCGCTATGATTTTCATGTTCATTAAACGTCTGAATCTATGGTTCCCAACATAAAATACTGACTTAAATTTTGAAAGGATTTCACATGAAAACAAAAAAGCTGAGTATTCGTTGATACAACTCTTTAGTTTATTCTACAAATGGTTAACAGTCAATTTGCACTCTGGTATATTTCTCTAGAACGGTGTCAAACGACAAATTTCACGGAGAGCTCGCATCTCGTACGTGCTGACGTTACGTCCCCTTAACTCCGTATTCGCTTATTTTTATTTCATTTCGAATTTGGTGTACTGGAGTTTTGGTTTCAAATTAAACAGAAAATTAGATGTTGGCATGGATATTTTTATTAAGCAACTGAATTTAATGTTGAAATTAAGCACGAAGTGTTTTTGTGTTTTCTTAATGATTTCAATGCGTTTTTTGGGTAAGAGGAAACCTGCAAACCTACGCACTTAAGTAACACTTTTTTACATTGCATGTCTAATATTGAAACATAATAATATTTAAAATGTCCTCCTGGTCAAGAGAAACAATGTGTGTTATTATTTATTAAATAAAAAAACAAAATACATCCTCGCAAAACTTTTTAATAAATTTGTCTGTAAGTACGCAGTGATGCTCAGCCTCATTAAAAAAAACTGTAATCCTTAAAATAGCATGATTGCATAAGTATTAATCTCGTTACGTGACCATGTCAGCTTCAGTTGCGACGTCGAGAAATGAAAAAACCAATCAATCTCCACGACCTTCTTGGTCGAGTGGCTTTGTACACCGGTTTTCAAGGTGTCGCCATCTCTGAGGTCCCGGGTTCGATCCCTGGTTGGGTCAATTTAGAAAACGAACTTTTCTATATTGGCTCAAGTCTGGGTGTTTGTGATACCACCGTTGTCTCCGATTTTCATAACACAAGTGCTTTAGCTACTTACTTTGGAATCGGAGCAATGTGTGTGATGTTGTCAAAAATTTATTTATTTATTTATTTAATTAAGAAAACCGGACACCTAACCGTAAATATGCGACCCGTCAATAACAGTCTGTCGACTAGCATTGCTCTAGCAAAGAGATTAGATTCCGATTGCAGACGCACTGTCGGACGGGGCATACGTGCAGTAATCCTAACACAGTTGCAGCCGATTGACACCTACGTGCCCCTACGGGTCGTGCGTTCTATGGGTCGCTTTATTTTAACTAATTGCTTTATGATGACCTCCGTGGTCGAGTGGCTTTGTACACCGGTTTTCAAGGTGTCGCCATCTCTGAGGACCCGGGTTCGATCCCTGGTTGGGTCAGTTTAGAGAACAAACTTTTCTATATTGGCTCGGTCTGGGTGTTTGTGATACCACCGTTGTCTCTAATTTCCATAACACAAGTGCTTCAGCTACTTACTTTGGAGTCGGAGCAATGTATGTGATGTTGTCAAATATTTATTATTTTATTTTATTTATTATGGGTGTTTCGGGTAGGTTGTATAAGCGAAGGGCCACATCACCTGAGATACTTACTATAAAAGAGTGCCGTTAATTTTTCAATCCTCAGTTAACAGATATCAGTCAGTTTAATTATTAACCAAATAAAATAAAAGTCATTTAAAAAAATTGACAGACAATGTGTATCAAACATTTTCAATTTAGCTGTATAATACGCTATCAAACGAATAAAGCTTTATCTAGGAATTAATAAATCAGCCTTACACAAGTAAACTCAAACTCTGTGAGGTTTTTCGGGTGCAGCAACATGTAGGCATTGAATAATAATAAATATCTATAACTATAGTTAGTAACTCGTATGCATTCGGATAAACTTCACTTTGATTTTGCTTTTCAAAATTCTATATTTCATAACATAATAAGTACAACTTAAAATGAATAAACATTAAAATTCCAAAATTATTTGTTAACTTAATTTAATTGGTTATTATTTATCAATGGATGGTAATAACCGACTTTTTTAATTTACAAATTATTGATTTTCATTTTTATATGACGTAAAATGGGACTGTAATTAAAAGATAACCTCATTGTTTACTTTTGTCACAGAAAAAGCACTCGAAAGCAAAACTTTTCCAAAATCTATTTTCAAAATTTGCAATCGATAACCTAATGGAATTACGCGCAACGATCCACTTATTTCACAAGTGCGTACTATTTGAGAATAGGTTCATACACATCGTTCGATCCGATCACTTCCCAAATGTTGTAAGCGCGATAAACTTTATGGTTACAGCTCTCTATATAGTTCGGGTGTATTAGAGAAAGAATACTATAAAATGGAAAACTCTCCTCGTAAATTTCAGGCAGCTAGACGGAAAGTTTTAGAGATGTTTGACAAATTGGTGTTGCGATAAAGTGACGTAAGGCGTGTGGAGAAAGCTTCGAATCGAATGGCTCATCATATTTTCGATGTAAACGGCCCTTAAAGTTTTTGAGATGCAGTATTAACGGTTATTTCTTATCAATTTGACATTTTGGAATGAGATTGAAATTGGTTCTGTGGGCGTTGATTGTCCACCGTAAAGGGGTAAACTTGGATAATAATGAAATGAAATAGTCAAGATTCGAGGATTATTGTTTAAAGATTAAGTTTCGATATGTTAATACGAATAATATATAAAAAGGTTTTTTCATAAAATAATGATGAAAGGTATCGGATTGAAAAGGAATCTATAAATTACTTAAAAATTAAAATCAATAGATAAATCTACGCACACTGAGTACAACAAAACTGAAACGACTACCAAAAAACCGATAAATTAATCGATGCTCGATCTATCGAGTACACAGCATCCGCGCAATATCATTAGATGAAGTCGGTTAGTCGGCACGACAAGTAAATTGACTTAAGTATTCATGGCTTGATGAATAAGTGATGGGAATAGGGATGCGATCGAATCAGGTACGATTTCAATGATCGGATAAGTTTTGTAGGCCGACTTTGGGTCCGTCGTTACTGTAGTGTGGCTATAACTTAAAGAGGGACACGATACGGAACTTCCTAGTACAAATTAAGGGGATCCTTCCAATTGATTCCGGGTTTGACCGATTGGCTAAAAGATTTGACGACAGTAAAGTATTGGAAAAGAGATGCTTAAATTTAAATATCACGTCGACGTTACTTATATTCAAAGAAAAAAAGTAGGCCGCTCAGATAAAGCTATGAAATACAATTATATAAACACAAACATCTTATAAATTAAACAATAAAACAACCCATCACAAATTCAAAATATTATAGCATGTCTGTCTTACGTATGTATTAAGCCAAACAGTAATATTTCTTAAGCAAATTTGCACATGCGTCAGGTAACATAACACAAAGCACAGCCTTTAAATATTCCTTTCCCTCATAATCAAAGTGCTGCGTTCGTAAGATAAGAATTCCCAACGCGTCTGAGCGAGCGAAGTCGTGTGCGACCGAAAATTATTTCACTCAGCTATTTATCAAATATCTCGCGAAAGAAGCGGAGCCCAATTTCACAATACTCAGCTTGACTAATTTATGTAACTAAGCTGTAGAACGTGAGCTTTAACGATACAAGTAGGAAGGCAGAGCCTTAACAACGACGCTTGACTACCTTGATGGTTTTCTTCAGAGGCTATCTTACAATACAAAAGCTTGGAGCTTTTTTTTTTTTTATGAAAACAAACCACGGAGTTCTAAGAAGATTGACTTTAAAAAATTTAATGTTGAGTGTGATTATAGCTCACAATTTTTTGGAAATACATAAATAATTGAAATTTCCAAAACAAAATTATTGACCGATTTAGAGCGAACCGTCTCCGTTTCAGCTTGGACAAAAATTCTTTCGCATGTCTGTCCCGCTGTCCAACTTTCCGGCTGTCCCTCTGTTCTTATCTACATGTCTCATTTCTCAACCGATTCTCGTGAAATTTTGTGAGCAGGTTTTTTTATCAATTCAGTTGTTTGAAATTTTTATAATGGCGGAGATATAGCAGAAATAATATTTCAGCCATTTCTAAAAATATTCAAATGTCACATACGCAAGGTTTACAGCTCTACAGAGCAATTAGTATATAAAATTGCGTTTATTTAAGAGTTTAATAGACATTAAACCTAAGCGACGCCGGTAGTGGTTACATGAAAAGGAACCGCAGTATCAATGTCTTCTTTTACTAGAGTGGCACTGGACGGACAAATTAAGGCTCCTATATACCTTAAGTGGCGCCTTCATTTTAATTAAATTTATTGCTCGCTAAGTACATAATGTATCTAAAATTCACATGTACAGATTGAAGCTAAGGTTCTATAGTTTATTTACAAACAATAGCACTAGCACTTTTAGCACTTTTACCATCTACTACTACAACGAACAAAATTTTACACAGGTTATTGTTTGTAAATAAACTATAGAACCTTAGGTTCAATCTGAACATGTGAATTTTCGATATACTATGAAGTTAGCGAGCAATAAATTAAATTAAGATGAGGGCGCCACTTGAGGTATATAGGGACCTTAAGCCAAAAGTCATGGGAGGTTTTACATTTTTAAAACAGAGCTAATAAATGACTTTTTGTCTAGTTGTAGTACTTCTTTTTTTTAGTTTAGCTTGCATAGTTACGTTTACTATATTCGATAGCGAATTTATTAAGCAATTTTGTATGCAATTTGGCACAGCGCCTCTGGCGGTAACTACAGCAACTAAAAGTTATCATACAAATGTCAACTACAGTCGCTAGCGAGTATAATAAGCGTAAACTCATAATACGCCTACAGAAGTTTAATAATTAGAGAACAAAAAAAATTTTTTGACTTCCACAAAAAGCATTTTAAATCGTAGTATGCAATGACGTCTCAGTGGATTATTCAAAGTGACTTCGCGAAATTTCAATGAATATCCTTAAAGCGTGCAGATTAAACATGGAAACTTTTTGTATTTGCTTACCGCTTCACGGCTGATATAAGTGGATTGCAAAAGTTGGAGGATGAGCATAAAAATGCTCGAGTTGGGGGGAAAAGAAAATCAGTATAAAGGGAGTGTCGCAATAACAGAGTGTGTTTTCGTTAAAGTTCTACTACTAATGTTGGAATAATGGGCGTGTAATGAAATTTTATTACTATCCTTAAGGTAACGTATGGTCTGTTATTCGAGACATTGTCGGCCTTACCACAAAAGATTTTAAAACACTGTTCAATGTAAACACTGTTTAAATGTGTTGCTGTCTCTTTCAAACAATATGATCAAAAAAGTGACGGCATCACATTTAACCGTGTCTAAGTTTAACACTTGTTGAACAGTGTTTTAAAATCTTTTGTGGTGAGGCCGTATATTTTTTTACAATTTATAACAGAATTAATATCAAAAATCACTATTGACCCTATGTACTGCTCCTTTAAGATCGGTGTACTTAATGCGTAGACGGACTAAGTACTGGTACTTTAGCAAAGTAACAAAGTAAAATTATCAAAAGTTACTATTCGTTTTACTGTCACTAAAAATTAAATATAAGTCACTTTTGTGGTCAAAATGATTCCATCTCGTGCTTTTACAATAATTCTTCGTTATGATTCTTCAACTTTCAACTCCTGCGCCACGTTTGGATTCAATTACGTCACCACCCTTGTTTCAAATTGTAGACAAATACGTAACTTTTTCTGTTGTGTGTTTGTTGTAAAATCGAATCACAAACATAATTTCAATGAGGTGACGATTCGATTTTACTAGCGTTTGTCGATAAAAAGCTCTAGTCGACTAAAGTCGCCTGGAAAATTGACTTGTATTAAAGCCCCATTAGCACCTGGGTGAATCTACGAGCGCTTTGAACGCCATCTTTATTCCCAATATATTTTCATGTAATATAATTCTGTCCCCGTGTGCAGTCACGGGAATAGGTTCCAGACGAGTATCGTTTAGCAGCATAAGTTATATTATTTTAGCAATCTATCATGACAATTTTATATCGAGGACAATGACGGCGCTCAAAACGCCCGTAGATTTACCCATCTACAATGTTTAGGAGACACTATCTCTTTAGCATTGTGTGAAAATATCAACTAAGTGGTTACAACTAAAACAAACTAGAAAATTGTAATACCATTTAAATAGAGAGAGCTAACAATCTGAAGTTTTTTGTTCTCAGCTTTCATAATCAATGTTCAGTGGATTAAATTTCTTTGCTTTTTAATTGAAGAAGCTTTTCTGAGGCAAAGTGAAAGAAGTAGAACGTCCTTCTATTGTCTGTATAAGTGAGAAGGATTGCTTTAATTCAATTGGCTGTTAATTCTAGTAATTAAACCACTCAAATGGTTTGAGAGGAATTTATTCTTGAATATCGACTAGACGGATCCTAATAATATAAAAACGGTCCTTTAGTCCGTCCTTTATTTTAGGAGCATATTGAAATAGATTGTGTTTAGTAGTAATTATTATTATAAAACTGTAAAGTTTACAAATAGCCTAACTTAAAAAAAAATGGTATTCTTATTATATTTTGACTTTATTTATCTTTTTCTGGATTTAAAAGGTTATTCTTAATTACTAGTAGTTAGACATAATTTAAGAAACTACACGTGTCTTCAGTGTCCTTCCTACTCAAAGTTAACACAAGAACTCCTCATATACTCGTCTAACGTAATGATGATTAGGTTTGTTAATTTGAGATGGGCCCAAAGATAGGCCTTCGGGGACCGTTTCTCCTGAAGGACTGAAGGATATGAGTCCAAGCTCCATAAACGGATGACTATTTACTCACACATTTGCTTGGCTAAATTAATTTGACTTTCGTGACTCTCGTAACTTTTGTGAGCAAACAGATTTTCTTAAGTAAACAGATATACAAAGATTTATTAGCCCATTTAATGTGGAAAGGGAAACTTTAGTTTGACACTTGAAATTAATTTTATTGCTTCACCTTAATTACAAAGAACGGTGAGATTAGGTTATTTTTCCATTACATATAATTTTTAAACTCCTGAAAGATATTTTTGCAGGTAAATTAAATTAAATTTATTTCAAACTAACTTGAAAATAGTTTATATAAACTTAATCGATAAAATACAACATGGATATTTTTCTTCTTTCTAAAAATAGCCTTGAAAAAACATTCTTCAAGTGTATCTGTTGTTTTAATAGTATTAGAAGAACTACTACCAACTCAACTTGTAATTTTGTAAACATATGTTTCGATAATTCTTTTCACATTTTCAGGTTAATAATAAACACAAAAAGAGAGTGATACTAATAACACTTTTATATTTATGAGCGTTTCAGATTCAGCGAGTCATGGCAAGCCTCAGTTAGCCAGCTGGATATTACCTATTCATCGAGGGTCCCGCCATCTTCACACAAATAGGACCACTTGGGAAACGAAAACGTATTGAAATCACAATGTAACCGGCCCCTCCTTTTGTCCATTTCAAAATATAACATTTTTTTCATACTTACAAAAAGAGGTAGGTATGTTTATTTAACAACAGCGTTTAAGAGAAATTACTTATTCATGGCACGTCTACATTTTTCCTGCTTTTGTTAACTCGAGATATCGATTCGTTTGTCGTCTTTTAACTCGAAAATGGATGCAATAAGATATTTACGAAACACATTTTAACGTAGGAGAAATTATTTGTTGAGCAGTCAATGTGGAAATGGGTTATTCAGAAATTAATGAATGAGTTACTTAATGAAATTGATAAAAAGATACTCATAAAATGCTTGGTCGATGTAAAGTTAAATATATAATGATTGTTTAAGTGTACGACGTTCGAAAAACACGTTGTTTGTTTTGATAAACAAACATGTACCTGCATATATTAAACAACTTTTAAATTCTGTTAGTAAATGTACAGCACACATAAACTGAAAATAAATTAATATGCCATTTATCCACAAATTTAATCAATAAAACGAAATAAAACAATGAACTGAGTGGTCGCTAGTCCATAAAACACGATTTTATCATACCGTAGGGAGAGACACGTTTTCGAATATCGTCATAAAAAAAGTCACAGATGTCAAATTTATGACGTTGAACCACTGTAAAGAGATTAAGAGATTTACTACGGGCCGCAGCGGGCGCAGAGCATCGGTACATTTTACAAGTTTTAATAATTTTGTAATCCGTTTATGGCGACACCGCCAACATTAAAGTTTCCCTTTAAAATAAAACTGTACACTTTCTGTTATTGATAAATGACAGATTACAATAATATTCAAACACTCACCATTTCACATGAATGAAATACGATGAAATACACATACCTGAAACAAAACCATACATTATTGTGACAACATGAGAGAAATGTATGAAATATATAATAAAATATACCTTTTTTTTACGCAGGGTAGGTACTCTTTTACTACTAAAAATATACTATAAAATATACCTAACTACAATTTAACAACAAAAAAAATTAGTGCATCACTTTTCGAATATTATAAGTCTAATGCAATGCAGTACAAAATGTAATAAGCAAAATAAATGTCATAAAGAGTTACAAAACAACATGCAAATTCAAAATATCGTCTTGTGCAACTGTGCATCATTGAGCTCCCACCCGGTCACTATGACTTTGCAAAATATTTTCCAGTAAATGTTACAGGCGTCAAGACACCGGAAATTATGAAAAAGATGTTTCCCTAGAGACGCTTATAAACGTCCGTAACTTGGCGAATAAATCACGGTAAGCGCTAACGCGGCCAAATAAATAATTTTCTTTATTCATCAAAATTAAAAGGAACAGTTGACAAAGAGGCGTTCTTAATTAAAACCCGCTTTGCGATTCTCATAACGCGCCCGATCAAGTTAGGACGCTTAGTTTGTTTGGTGTTGTGAACACAAATATAATTATGAGATACCCCTGCTTCTGATGCCAACTTTTGAAATGCCTCTCTTTTTGTTTCCGTTTACCTTTCAAGGTAATATTTATGGAGTAAGTGGAATCTGCCAAGTTATAATTGCCGGTGGTATTTTATGACTGGATTTTAGAATTTAAAAACTTTACGCGGATCGGTTGTTTGTAATCGAACAAAGCTTAATTGTATTTAAATTACATGAAAGTTCAAAGGATTTTTTTTTATGAAAAGTGAGTTTGTTGAATCTATAACGAGAATGTAATGTATTAGGTATGTATTCACGAACGCTTTCTTTAGAAATGAATCTCTAAAAAGATATTGCAGACAAACACTCGTAAGATTTCCATTAAATCCTTTGTCGTACAAGACTAACTGCTTTACGTTAAACTTGGTGTTTTAAGAACTGAAACACATTTCCAGTAAGCATTAGTCGTTGCATTCGACGCGAGAGAAAGGAGATTACTTAATGGTCTAAACCAGACGCGCGGTGGAAAAAGAAAAACATGTTTGGGTCTGAGCTTACTTCGGTAAAGCGCAAATGACGCGATGTTCGTGGGTAGGTACATGTTGTTTCAATTAGGATTTTGTTTCGGTAACGGTCATTACAGACTAAGGAACTCAAGGATCAATATGTTTTTTGTTAGACTCAGAATAAAACTATTTGACCGCATGGATGTCACTTATAATGAGTATATTTTTTTCAAATAACAATCTATTGTAGCCCTGAAAATATTACATACTGGATTTGTTCATCAAATATCAGCGGAATACTTGTCATAACTATGAAACATTTTTTTGACACATTGCGAAACCACTTTTCCGTGCAAATCAATTCGTAAGCGTATTCGGCTTACGTTTATTACAACATTTTGCAATATTTCCCGAATCTGAGAACAAAGATGTCGGCCGCTAGAAAATGGCTTTAAGGCGATTACGACCGCCAAAAGTGACGTCCAGGTAAAGCTCTGAAATATTAATGTACTGAATGATATTTCGTTCCGTTATGAAAACAGCCTAATAGATAAACAATAGGGAAGCCAACTGCTGCTACTGCTTTATATTATCTATGTATTAAATTAAAAGTTACTTTACGAGTGCTCTTATTTGAAAATAAACGTTTAATAATAATATTTTTTTGTTAAAACTCATTCATAAATTCATAAAGAAATAAACGTTTTACTATTTTCGGACCTATTAGCGCCATAAATGAAAAATGAAAAAAAAAAATGTTTTTCCCCTTTACCATTACAGAAGCCGTAATTCCAAAACCAACAGCTTTTATTTCACTTCGATACGATAAGTATTTACAAAGTTATTGTAAATAATTATTCTGCTTAAAACACTATTACGTTTGCATCCGCGAGTCGACGCCATAGGTACGCCTTTTCCGAACGAGACTAGAGAGAGATTGGAGTCCGATGACGTCATCGGACTTGGACCTGCCTGACACCACGGTAGTGATTACTTGCTCAGTGCCTGTCATGAAAACAATAGCGCGTGGTCATTTGTACGAATCTTTATTTTTTTTTTGTGAAGTAGGTGGAAGCTAGGGCTACAGAAACATTTTAATGACATTTTTTAAGTTAAAATATATATATATTTAAAAAAAACTGTTTCCAAGCTCATCTCATTGTAAAAAGCGTTCTAAACAAGTGCACATCGAATTTTCAATTACACAAAGTGATGGCAACACCGTACCGGCCGCGCGGAGCTCGCGGTCAGCTCTGACCGATTGCTCACCACCAACGCCAGCCAACATAAAGCCGATTCAACCGTTATAAAAATAAAGCTACTTTTCCAACTAACGGCCACTTGCTGAAGTCGGGAACAACTCGTTTTCGAAAGGTTGAAGGAAAACTCGATCGCTTTTCCAGGGGGAAGCTCTCAGTGGTTTATTGCGTTATTACCTGGACGTGTCTGCCGCGCCGGGACAGCCGCAATTTGGGGAGAAAAGACGATATGTTGCTAGGAAAAGGATTTTTATAGAGCTCTGGCGGTTGGGAAAAGACCAGTGGCGCCGTCCGCACCTCGTGTAATTTTCTTTGATCGAAAACACTGTGGGACACCTCTTCAGTTTTTATTTTCATTCAATTCAATATCGCCGTCCGGTTTGTACGACGTGCACAATTTGCTCGTTTTCCACAGTCGCTTGCACTTGAAATACAATATAGTGTGCCTTTTAATGAAAAATGTGCTCAGTAAATCGAAGCTTTGAAATATCAATACTTTAAATATTTATTAAAACAAGTAAACACAATTTTAATATTTGCCTCGATACGCAACTCACAACTACAATCAAAACACAAATGGATTTTGATTTTAGACACTGAAAAGTTATAACGAAACACGAACAACACTAAAGAAGAAAAAAGAGCGTTGACGTGAGCCACATAAGTCGTCTACCGAATTCGATTCAATAAAAATGTCGATCTACAAAGATTTGCCCCAATAATCTTGCGACAAAAACCGTAACCCGTCTTAGGAGCTATGAAATAAGAGTGGATGTCTATAAAATAAAATAATAACCGGTCAATAAAATATCTCGGCGGCTGGGGGTGGGGTCTGTCAAAGAACAGACGGAGTGCAAGGCCACAGCATACATAAAAATCAGTATTTTATCCCGCTAAGTGTTAAAATAATTAGCTATGGCCGCTAAGCGCAATAGCGCTGCCCATTGACTCTCTTTAAAAATGTACCGTATTATTAACAAAAAATTCAAACGCGTAATAAACCCATTTTAGTTAAAATGTGTTTTGTATTCTTCGTTTAAACTCAGTTCATAATACGAAAGAAAAAGACAAAACACTTTTTAACTAACATAGGTAGGTTTAAAGCGTTTGATGTTTTAGTATAATAGTTATTTATGGAACTGTAGTACCTATAATGAGGGGTATTATAATACGAATGTTGATTTACACGAATGTGTGATAATAGTATCAAACGATTTAAAGCATGGGTGTAGTTAAATCTATTAAAAATGGATTATATTAGTATGAACGAAAATTTTATTTTAGTACACTGAATAAAATAGATAGTCTATAATTTCGTATCATAATCTACTTAATTAAATGCGCGTGTCCATACATTATTATTACTGCGGCGCAGTCGCGACTGTGTACCGAAGTATACCGAGATTCATTGCGCGTCGCTTTGTGATAGAATACTGGCATTTTTACACTGTGGCAAGGCGTTGTGGGTGACAAGTGGCCGGAATTTGATCAGAGGTCGCGGCCACTGACAAAGATCGGTTGACGGTCTCTGACAATAGAGAAATATTACTGATTGGGTACTTTATTTCGAGAGTCTATGGATGGTTAATTGACAATATTTGGCATCTGACGTTATTTTTTAAGGATATTCAATCGTTTTTAATCTATTAATAAAATTGTTTATTTAATTAATTGCATAAGTGAATATGTAACATTAAATCGGTTTTTGGCTGAAAGTATATAGAAACAAAAAGAAATGGAAGCTTTTTGTAAGTGAGACTTTTTGGAGAGAGGGCGCTGCTTTTGCACGATCAAATCGGCTCCGTAGTTTTTCTAATATTTAAAATTAAATAATTAATATTTATGTCATAAAAAGTACTGCAAGTGTAAATAGTGAAGTGTTTTACCAGTTTTATTATAGAAAACGAAGAAAAACCTAAAATATAAAGTGTAATAAAAAATTAAAACATTTTATACTTCGTGATAAAATAATGACCTATTTATTGATAAATATCATTAAAAAACAATGAAACTACAATAATAAGTGTGAATTTAACCTAAACAGTGATAAAAAGTACTATTCAGTCGATAAAATTACCAATAAGTGCAAAATATGACAGTGACTTAGTGAATTTGAACAATAGATGACTCATCCGTAACGACTACTTAATGATTCAAACTATCTGAGCGAAGTAATACATATTTTCGGCAAGTGCTTCAAGTCACCAAACAGCGCAGGAGTTGCATGCTTAAACTCAGCGTCGCACAGGCGATGTGATCAAGTCAAGCGACACGAGTTCGATCCTAACGAGCTTCATATTTATTATAATCAAAAATTTTTTTTTTCTTATTTAATATTATAAATATTAACATTTGTAATACACAAAATGGATACAAATGTGACATTACGCAATAAAATGACTCGATCTCATTCCGAACATGACTTATCTTCATTCATTCATGACGAAATCGATGCCGCAAATTCAACATTATTTGACGCGACAATGATGAGCATTCAAAGTGATACTATAAATAACGATAATATCTTTATCAATGACCTTAAACTGGAATTAGAAGTGACTAAAGAAAAATTAAAGATTGCCGACAATGAAATTGAAAATCTAAACAGTGAAATTAGTGGCCTTAAAGAAATATTAATAAACAAGGAAATGGTGATGGAAACTCTAAAGACATTAGTTAAAAATTCGACGCCCCAATGCAAAACATTTTTAACACCTCAGAATAAGATGATAATGAATTTAAAAATGAGATTGTCTAGAATTTCACCGTTAACAAACTGTAGAAATATATGTAGAAATCTTAATGCGACACCGAAACGTAAAAAACCTGAGCCAATGAAATGTTACGAAATTGATCCAATTTATCTGAATAATCAATCTGTTCGTCAAGAAGTTGCCATGGAGAAAGTTCTGCAAAATTTTGAAGAAAAAAGAACACTACGTGACTACAAAAATTTAGAAGATATTAAGAAAAAGAAGAAAGTGATTATTTTAGCGGATCAACAGGGAAGAAATGTCAGAAAAATATTACAAAATCTTCTTGGAGCAGAATATCAAGTTCTATCTTTTTGGAAATCTAGTGCTAAGTTTAGTGAAATATTAAAACCGGCACTTAATGAAATATTGAAATTGAGTAAAAATGATTTTGTAATTATAATAGGAGGAACTAATGAATGTAATCCTTATATTTCTCAAAGCTCTGTAAATGATATGCTATGTTCCATCACTAATACAAATGTAATCATGACTGAGGTGCCTTATAACAACAATATTTATGTAGAAAAACTGAATAGTGAGCTTAGATATATGTGTAGTAAGCATAATAATGTATCGTTTGTTGACCTAATGTATAGTACTACCAATATTCCAAAAGGTTTCTATTGCACAATCAACCTATGTCGTTGGTTGCTTAGAGAGTTGTTACGCTTGGACTTTCAGATAAAATTAAAAAATCGCAATGTTGTAACTTATGTTAATATCGATCCTCCAACAAAATGTGAGAGTAAATGCACTCAAACAGACTTTAATGATGCAAATAATTTTTCTTTTAATGAGATTGATGGAAATACTGTATCTCAAGGAACGGAACAAACCAATAATGATAATACAAATAATCTTTTTCGTGTTTGATTATATTTACTTTTTACACCAGAACATTGATGGCCTGATTGGAAAGTCGGACAGGCTGTGTGTTGGCCTATCTGAAATGGCTGACTCAGGTAGAGAAATTGATATCGTTTGTATTACGGAACATAACATGGTAGGAAATGATAAGGAGCAACTTTACCTGCCTGGTTATGTAATTGGTGCTTGTTTTTGTAGGTCAAATAGGTATGGTGGGTCATGCATATTAATTAGACATAATCATAAATATAAGGAACTTAAAGACGTTGCCGAAATAAGCATTTCTGGGGTAGTGGAATGTTGTGGTGTACAATTGGTCGATCATAAGATTATAATTATCTGTATGTATAGACCTCCTCGACGTAATTTAAATAAGACAAATATTTTCTTTCATAAATTTGATGACATTTTACATAAATATTGTTCTAAAGATAAATACAAAATTGTTATATGTGGTGATTTTAATATAGATATTTTAACGAATGATAAATTGACTAGAGATTTTACTGACATAATACAAAGTTATAATTTAAATATTAGCATTAAGACACCTACACGACCATCTAGTGGTACATGTTTGGATAACTTTATTCATAACGTGAAACGTAACGGTAAGGGCGAAACGATCGAATTGACCTTGTCAGACCATAATGCACAGGTTTTTAAATGTCCAGTTAAGAAAACTTGTAAATTCCCTTTCTGGTATGTCAAGCGGCGTGACTATGGTATGGACAATATTAAAAAATTTCGAGAGAGTATTATGAATCTCAGTTTTAATAATGTTTATGAGACCAACAATCCAAATATAGCCTTTAAATATTTTTATGAAACTTTCAAATTATATTATGATCTCTGCTTTCCTATAAGAGTTATTAAAATACCCACGGCCATTAAACCAAAATGGGTGACCAAAGGAATTAAAACGTGCAGTAAACGAAAACGAGATCTACTCCATAAGTACAGACGAAAGCCTAATGAGTCGAACAAAACTGAGTTAAAAAAATATACTAAACGCTTTAATAAAATTGTGCAACTAACTCAAAGGTCACAAAACAGCTACTTTATAAGTAACTCCGTTAACAAATCAAGGGCAACATGGCAAATTATAAACAGATCAAAAAGAAACTTTCCCAGGGAAGATATTAAACAAATAAAAGTAAATGGCAATACAATTAGTGATCCAAACCATATTGCCGAGCATTTTAATGATTTTTTTATTGATCTTTCATTGACATCAGAAAATACAGGACTTAGACTTGACAAAACTTTGACATATAATAGTAGCAATTCATTATTTATGACTCCGGTAATTCCACAAGATATATTTAATATAATAAAATCACTTAAATCTACTAATAGTACTGGCTATGATGAAATTAATACAAGAATTTTAAAACATGTGAATGATATTGTATCCCCAATAATTGCTCATATTATAAATTTATGCACTGAAACCGGAACGTTCCCTGACAGTTTAAAAGTCACCGTTATAAAACCACTTTTTAAAAAAGGTGATAGAGACAACATCACGAACTATAGACCCATTGCACTTGAATCAGTTTTCGCAAAAGTATTTGAAAAAGCTATATACAAATCGCTTTATGCCTATTTTGAGACTAATAATTTGCTAGCTAAAGAACAGCAAGGTTTCCGTAAAAATAAAAACATTAATATGGCAGTATTTGAGTTTGTCAATAAAATTATTACTTGTATGGATTCAGGAGTACAAGTTATGGGCCTATACATGGATATGACCAAAGCGTTTGATTTAGTCGATCACAAAATATTGTTAGATAAATTACATAAATATGGAGTGCGGGGAAATATTCTTGAGCTCATAAAATCCTATCTAACTGACAGACGAAATATAACTCAAATTGTGAAGTTTTGCTGCCGTACTAGATCTGAAAAGACATATACATCTCGGTCGAGAGAAACGGTTTGTGGTGTCCCACAAGGTAGCGTTTTGGGTCCTTTATTATTTCTTATTTATATAAATGACCTACCAAAGTCTATACATCGCCCGATGGTGATGTTTGCGGATGATAGCACGATAATATTTGAATGTAATGATGAAAGGGATTATGAAAATGCAATAAATAATGATCTTGACAAAGTAATTACATGGCTTCGAAATAATAAATTAGTTGTAAATATAGATAAAACAAAAATGACGACTTTTAGACAAAGAGAAAGTAAACAAATTGTTGATGTCAAGATACAACACTCAGGAAAACAAGTAGAAGAAGTAGATACTACTAAGTTTCTGGGCATTTATATTGACAGTAACATGAATTGGGAAACCCATACTAATTATGTCTGTGAAAAATTGAGTAAATTTTCTTTTGCGTTATACATGCTAAACAAGATTGCGAATCGATTTGCGTTAATGACGGCGTATCATGGCTACGTTGCATCGATATTAAGATACGGCATCCTTTTTTGGGGAAACTCAACAAACAAAGAAAGAGTCTTTAAAGCGCAAAAAAAGTGTGTACGTGCAATATGTAGACTTCGTCCTACCGACTCCTGTTGCCCTTATTTCAAAGAGTTACAAATTTTGACAGTACCATGTTTATATATATATGAAGTGTGTGTTTTTGTTAAGTCGAATTTTGGATTGTTTGTTACATTTTCATCGAAGAGGCATAATGATAAGCTGTGTCAAATACCTCATAAAACTGCTCTCTTCAGAAACAATATTTATGGTATTGCTCCAAAAATATACAATAAGTTGCCGAAAGACATAAGACAAATTAATAATATAGTGAAATATAAATTGGCACTAAAAGATTTTCTGATAAATAAAACCTATTATACGTTGACCGAATATCTGTATGGCCCTGACATTTAAATTGATTGTATGAATATTGTTAATATGTGACATTTCTTTTAATCCATTTTTTTGACGTAATTGTTTGACTTTTTCTAATATTAATTTTGCACACCCGTTGGGTAAGAATACAGCGCTCAAATTTTGTAATACAACACCAATTATTGTAAACCTACCTATATTCTGCAAATAAAACCATTTGATTTGATTTGAAGTGTAACATTGGTACCTATTGTTGCAAAATTAGAAGAAATAAGTATTAGTACCTAGTAGTAAGCAAAAAATAATGATTCAAATTAGGTACCTTACTTATAATATGTATCTGTCACGTTAAAGTACGAAACTAGATAATCTGCAAATTACCGGGTACGATCCGTTAAAGTGCAAATTTTTATTAAAATATCAGATTTCTACACTTTACCTATCTCTAACGCGGTAAAACGCAGAAGACAGTGAGTGAAATTGGCGAACGCAAAAGCTTCAGGAAATTAAAGTTAAAGACCTCTATTGATAGTAAAATTTACAACTAGTGGTTCTCTGAGCTGTAACCTTCGCGTTTGTAACATTCTTGAGCATTTTTCGAAATGGTTGTTTCAGCCACTTCGAATGTTTTGGTCCGAAAAATTTCTAAAATCTGAATCGACAAAAAAATCTACATTGATTATCGAACCTGCTTACCACCAGAATTGGTTGAGAAATGAGACCTGTAGAGAAGAACAGACGGACAGTCATACGAAATCACTTTTACGCAAACTGAAACGGAGATGCGTCGCTCGCGCTTTGCGCCCGCTCAAGGCTCGCTCAGTCAAAAACGTCGTTTCTGGCGCTTCACCGGCCGCTACCGCAACACGCTCGCTCCTCTTGCTCGGCTCGATCGTTAAAAACGCTCCATCTGATGATAAAGCAGGAAGAAGGCCAGGGTCTGATGACCCTGAACACTATCTCCCAACAGAGTTCTTGTCAAGACTAATCAAACGAGACAAATTTTATTGTGGTTCACTGAATTGCTCGCCAAAAATTTATCAAACGCAGATTACTGATTGCAGCTAAAAAAAATTAGGAGCAGTCCAGTATGACATTAATTGCTGATTGATTTAGAAATACTTGCTAGCCTAAAGTTGCTGACAACTAACCATTTTGGCTGACCGAAAACATTTTTAAAATACGAATATTTTGCCAACCAGTTAAACCACACCCATTATAATGTTAATGGTTGTATTGTATAAGTCAACTCACTTAGAGCACCAAAGTTGCCGAAGACTAAAAACTAAATAAACGATCGTTCTGAAAAGGTATCCGACTCGTCACCTAGCATTAGTTTCATCGATACTTTTCAAACTCCGCCCAACGAACATCGCTTTTCTATTCTTAGTTTCGCCAAACTTTCCAACGGGATGAAATAATAAAACACTCTTATAAATATCGATACAAAGAAATTGCGGAGCCCGTAGTCTCTTTAACATCGGAGTAAAACCAAATGAATAATACAACTAAGTGCTTAAAAAATCTCTGAACTTTTTTCGCAAATTTATAGAATTTCACCCAAAATTCTCGATTTAAGTGTTCTAGTCTAGGCAAATGTTTATGAAGTAAGAATAAGATGTTTTATCAAAAGAAGAAAATCAATTGAAAAGTACTGTTGAGCGAATTTAAGCTATTTTCGTACCGGCACAAAAATATACTATGGCACACTGGAGACTCATTTTAAATTATATATTTTTTTATCTCAAAAGGAAAAGAAAATATCTTAGAGGTAGTTTACAATATTGTTTTAACTACACAACAGTGAAAAACCTCATGATCGCTATCATTGGACGGCAAACGAGTTTACGTAAAAATGTACCGGCAGCCATGGGTATCAATGTAAGTAAAGAGAATGCAGTCTCCATAACAATTGAGGCGGCAAATTGCAGTGTTAGCTCCGCGCAATAACCTCCGACTTCGCATTATGCAGATTACGAGCCCACGTGTGTCGTCGTGGTCACACTGCACAAAACACCGAGGAGCATGCCTTAAAGGAGTAAATATAGTAGAGATAATGTAATAATAGTATAAGAGTAGATAGTGTAAAAATAGTTATTTAAAACACTATTCAATAAATGGATTTTAGTAACACATTTTTTTGTTTGCGTCTTTTATTAGTAAGTCACACTCCACCTAAACACCGATGATCATATTTTATTTTACACGTTTTTATTTTACACCTTGTTTATTTATTTTATTATAAAGTAAGGACTTCGATCATCTATAGGTACTTGATGATCGAAGTGTAAGCAGTCTTTTTATGTTACCCAGCGTTGTGTCCGGAGAATTTCCTTAAAATCTGTCCTGTCTGATCTATCTTAACGTATGTTCGAAGGTTACAAAGACGCAACTAAGACCTCCCTGTTGTTGTGTTCATATAATAAGTGTCCGTTTTCCGACAGCCTCATGTCGGAAAACGGACACAATACAATACAGGAGTATTAGTAATTTAAGTCTTATTTAACCTGGAAAATAACACCGGGTTACGTCAGGGTTTAGCTCCCTTGCTAAAAAATCGTTGTTTAGCAGATATATTGTTGAACGCCCCGGTGAGTCTTAGTGAAATTACTGAAGTTAAACATTACAAAGAAAGTGGATGATTATTGTGTAACTAATCGCTCGCTATACATAAATTTTATTAGCAATAAGGTAAGTGCAATTCTTCAGAAAGCAATTTCATTGACAATCTTTGACTGCTTTAGGCCGAGTCGATGTGAATAATGTGTAAGGCAATGTAACACGAATTTAGTGTGTGAACGGCACTACGAACGAGCACTTCATGTAACGCTCGCAACTTACAATGCGATTAATTTGACCATAGACAGTAATCCGCTGCAACTTCACTCGAGAATATATGGCAATATTCAATTCTTTGATTATACAGAATGACTGCATTAAATATTTAGCAATGCAAATTGATTAAGTTATTTTTGGGCTTAAATACAACATTATAGACGTGTTTTATTTACCAAGTTATAAAATTTTAACTCTTCATACCTGACTGATAATTATTTTTTCTAATTTATTGTTCCTTACTTAAAAAAACTAATATAAATCAAAATCAAACAAAACTGCAACTGTCCGGAGATAAAAAAAAAACATAGTAGTTGACATTATCTCACTGAAGTATAGTGTTGTAAGAGACTCCAAGGAGACTCCTACTTAATTAAGGCTAGTTATGTCACATTTTTAACTAAGGAAAGAAAAGGAAGTAATATAATCAACTTATTTTAGAGCTTTTAATATCTTAATTGACTTTCATTGATTTCTTTACCTTCTTATTCCTACTTAATAAAGTGTCAGATCTAGCCTTAATTCAGGCTTTCATTCATTAAATAAGCTAAGTATGTATATAATCAGTTATTTATTTATTTAACATAATATCATTGTGCCTTAAACGACTTAAAAGACTCAAAGTAGTGAAAAGGCTCAGAGGACTCATGACTCGCGTCGCGAGACTAATAGTCCCGAGTCATACAAAATGGCTCATGTCTCGAATTTAAGACTGAAGAGCTCAAGTCTTTTACAACACTACTTATGTGGCTAGTACGATTGGCTTCAAAAGTAGTTGAATAGTTTCAGTACCATATCGCAGCAACTTACTGAACAACTGCATTAAGTACCTAAGTTGCAACCCATAATAGAGTATCGCAATGATAAGTATGAAATGGCAATAAAATGTTCAGATACTTCTGAGGCTGACCGTACAACACCGCAAAGGAAAAGTTAGTTGATATTTACCTTATATTTAAATAAATACTTATTGTAAGTAAGTATACGAATTTCGATCATAAATCTGCAACTAATGGTTGAAATTTCTATCCAGATGTTCACTTTGAATGAGATGCATTATGATAATACTCTTAAGTTCTGAACCTAGTAGGAAATGCTTATTTCATAAACCTGTTCTGCAAATTTTAAACCCGACCGAAACATAAATATGTATGAAAACAAGCAGTTTTATTCAGTTGCTGAAAATATGGAGCAAGATTTTAGTAATTTGTAATGGATGTGTATTTTCATTTTTTGTTTCAGATGTTTTTTCTGATTTTCGTTGTAGGCATCTTGTTTCAGCCACGTAAATAAGGGAAGTTGCAAAATTATTTAATGAAATGAAATGACTTAAAGGACTTTAAAAAAAGAAAAAGAATGCCCTTTAGCTAGCTGTACTCGTATCTCCGCTGTATCCTTACTAAAAATCGTTTTTAAACTTTGAGATTTTAGCATTCACAATGCTATTTTTATATAATACTAAATAGTATACAAGAAAAAATACGACTAGCACCAGATCATGTTCTCGGACCCGCGACCTTTGAATATCCGGTCCGATGCTATCGAGTCCCTACTAGCTCAGCGGTCAGAGCATTGGACCGGATATCCAAAGGTCGCGGGTTCGATTCCCGTCCGAGAACGTGATCTGGTGCGAGTCGTATTTTTTCTAGTATATTATGGAGAAATTACGCCGAAAGGTGAGAAAGTTGTTCAACAAAGCCAAGAACTCTCGAGATGCGCAAGACTGGGACGCCTACAAGCAAGCCCAATACAACTACAGGAAGCGTATTCGCCTCAGGAAAAGAGAATGCTGGAGACGCTTCTGCACCAATATTGAAACCAATTATATAAAAAATCGTTGTTTAGCAGATATATTATTAAACGCCCCAGTGAGTCTTAGTGAAACTACTGAAGTTAAACATTACAAAGAAAGTGGATGATTATTGTATAACTAATCGCTCGCTATACATCAATTTAATAAGCAATGAGGTTAGTGCAATTATTGCATCTTCGACTGTTTTAGGCCGGACCTAGACCTAACCAATGGAACTAGACTACCCGGGTTAGATTCAAATTGTAGAAAATTTAGTTAGCTTTACAGAAATACGAACAAAGTAATCTAAAACTCTAAACTATCTTTGACTAAGATAGATAATATTAGAAAAAATACTAGAAAAAATCGACTCACCCGTAGCACCTCAGACGGGACACGAACCAATAGCTCCCACTAGCGACTCGGTACCAATTATGCTACCGAGTCGCTAGTGGGAGCAGCGAAATTTTCTAGTACTTTTTACTTCTTCGCTGCAAGCCAGCGCAATTTCATCAATGTGAGGAAATACCCCCACATTCGAAAGAAACATCTTTCCAGATGTTTTGACAATCGATAAAGATGAAACAGCTATATAATTATTAAATTTAGATTTTTCGCATTCACAATGCTATTTTTATATTAAGATAAATAATATTAGAAAAAATGTCCCGTCTGAGGTGCTACGGGTGAGTCGATTTTTTCTAGTATTTTTTCTAATATTATTTATCTTAATATAAAAATAGCATTGTGAATGCGAAAAATCTAAATTTAATTATCTTTGACTAGTTGTGTCTCCGCAACCATTGGATCTAGATGGACTACTCGGGTTAGGGTCATATTGTAGAAAATGTAGTTAGCCTTACAGAAGTATGGAACAAAGAAACCTGAAAATGCTTCCTAGAGGTCGTTTTTTTGGTGGCACCACTTTAACACAAATTAATAATGTTATTTAAAAACTACCTAAATGATTTCATTTTCAAACCGCGCGCCAACTGATACTTGTCGCACTCTAAATATTTTTAAATTAGGAGCAAAAATTACTCCGTAACTGCATGTAAGTAACATCGCAGTAACTGTATCGTCGGATAGATAATCTGCATAATTGGAATTCGTAGTAGGATATTGCGTCCAGGTGAGTGGGGAGGGGATGGCAATTTTCTGCGTCATTTCCGGCCGATCGTCCAGTCCGGCGGCGCGCATGCCTACACTCAACTTTACTTAACTGTTGTAAAAGTAAGTAATAATCTTAGATGGGATAGTTTAACCGAAAGCATATTGCATTAATGCACTCGGCTACATTTTATCGCGTGTATTTTGTTCGCATCAGCCTTGCTGTGATACGCTAGTACCTAATATTATTTAATCTGTGCTGTGATATCGTGATATTAAAAGTATTCAATCAATTTAAATTTCAGTAACAATTTGTCATCGTTATTAATAATATTAAAACACCAACAAGAAAGTATAAGTAGAAGTAAGATTACTACGTAGTAAATGCGAACCTGCAACCTGCGAACTTAAGCTACAGTATGAATGATGAATTTCTCAACAACCTGTGTCAATAAGCTCATTTGATTGAGTCCCTTTCAAATTATTGAGTTTCAAAACAATACGTAGGCCAAAGGGAAAGTACAACATGGTTTTTGTTTTTTTTTTTGGGAATGTCTAACGCTACTGGTTTCCCAGAAAGATCTCGTTGCTAAAATGTAAGTAAAGATTTGTATTTAATAAAAATATAACATCGTAAAACTGTTTTCTTGTCCATTAGGGTAGTGAAAACTTGAGAATGTTTAAAAAAGTCAGACAGCGAAGATAAATTAAACTACAGACGTACCTGAAGTTTCTCCGTTATGATGGATAACATTTTATGATAATAGGAGATTTAAAACTACAATGTAAGGGAAATTTCACGGGTCAACTTGAAGGAAGTCAGTTCATGGAAAAAGTTATCTTAAGTTTAAAAATTATTACCCAATAAAAACATGAAATGATGATGATAGTATTCAGTTTATTTAGATTTTTTTTATTTAATAAAATGTTAAGTTACTTAGGGCCTGTTTCACAATCAAGAAGAAAGTTCCCAGTAGCTTACTTGTCAGATGATTTTAACAATTGTGATATGAAAAATCATATGCAATATCAATTAATAATATGTCAAGTAAGCTACTCAGAGCTTACTTTTTGATTGTGAAACAGGCCCTTAGTATATTTGGTATATAATATTTATACTAAAAATCAAAGTAAAGTTTGAAAAAGCCATTTTCTTACACGTTTAACTAGTGTACTTCTCTATCATTCGTGTCACTTCAAGCGTCAAGTCTACTAAGTGCTGATAATAAATGGAAGTGAATGGAAATAAATGAGTAAGGGCATTACACACGTCGTTGAATCTATTAGATTATATATACCATAATCAGTCAGCGTCTTACTATAATTATCATCACGCAATTTAACGTAAGCTAATACTTTTTTATTAAAAGAAACCCCTATTTGTACGGCGAATGGTTTCAACGGACAGCCAACTTCGTTTTTTGCACAGAGATGTTTGCTTTATGATAATTAACAAGACTTGTAGCGCTATTTTGTATTTCTTGTTCCGTTTAATCCCCTCGCAGCCTTATCGTTATGCAATTTTTATCACCAAAAAGTTCTTTTAATTGCGCTATTCCATTTCTGTTCACGTAATTGTGTAACCTCGTTTTTGGTACTTGTCTGGTTAGAGGGTTTTACAATAATTTTGTTCGGTAACAAGAAGATTTTCAAGAGACCGTTTAAGTCGACATTGATTTGAAAAGCAGGTGTCCGAGATTACCGCTAGATGGAGTCACGTAGCTCGGTCTGAAATGTGACGACACTGCAATTGCATTTCACGGCGAGGCAGTTGCGTACCAACGAGGTGCATTACACAGATAATCTACTAATCTTCTGGACGATGAGTTATGTAAAATGGCGGTGGAAATAATAGTCCTTTTATTACTTTTAAATTTATCAATTACTAAAAACAAGAAAAATAACATATTTTTGTTCTTTATTGCTGCTACTTGTAAAAGGTCTTAATAGCTTGAAAATTACTTACGGTTCAATAAATATTATCCTTACCATGAACAACCCAAAAATGCGTTTAATAAATTCTGAAACGCTTCTTGACTTAAGTAAGTATTTGTTTTTGTAATAGTATTAACTGGATCGGGTAAAAGTTTATCCTAATTAATCTTTTGAGGTATTTAGTCAAAGAGAAGTAAATTCTTCAACTCGCTTTATTTAATCCTTAGTCCCGGAAAGTTGCGTTAAATAAGAAAGCATCGATACGCGGTGCCTTCGCTCGGTAGTCCTTAAGCGATTTCTCAACTTAATATAAACTAACAAGATTGTCTAGTCGGAATTTCATTGAACATTGAGATTTTGCTGCAGGAGATACAGTAAGTGAATTCGTGCAATATCTAGCTCCAGGTTTATTTATACCGTTTGTACTCACTTAAGGATTTTTCCAATATTAGTCTAGAGAAAGTTTCCAATACTCTTTATGTTTAAAAGCAGTATCAATTCATTTGAATACAGTAAAAATGGCAGCTACTAAACCTTCCCAATAGATTTACATACCCGAATGTAAATTAAAAAAGCTTCGAAGCATCGAATATTATTCATTCAAGTGTGCGCAGAGAGAATTAGCCACGTAAATTACCATTGTAAATAGTCGTCGGAGGTAATAGCGAATATTGAATTATAGATGAAGTATTGGAGGTACGAGATGAATCCAGTTTTTTCGCGTTGAAAACCCTGAGGGAAATTCCCAGCCACGCTGTGGCTGCAAAGCCTTCAATTTATGCAGGGACCGCATTGGCGTCTATCTGGACGACAATCTTGACACACGGCGAGAGATGAACAATGCAGTTTGCAGGAGCTTAGGAAACGTCGGTTGTTCGTTGGTTTTATACTCGGTAAATAAGAAATAAGTTATGTATGTAAATAAACAATTAACGTAAGCTCACAACGGGAAGTTTGCTGCTTTTGGTTTTACTAACGATATGTCATGTTCAAATTAAATAATGTTAAGAGCGCTTAGTCTGCACACTAGCGCCGCCTTTGGAAAAAAAAATATAGTACTTAAATAAAGACGAAATTGTGAATTATCTCTCTGTAGTGCGAAAAAGCTTTGTGGTACTTATTATCGCTTAAACAATATTTTCTAGCCTGTCATTTAGTTTAATGGAGTTTTTTTGCGAAAAGTGGCCACTTTTTACAAAAAAAAAATTATTAAACTAAACGACGAACGATAAAATATTGTTTAAGCGATAAAAAGTACCAAGTATAAAGTACTTACAAAGCCTCTTCGGAGTGCACTACAGAGAGACAAATCACAATTTCGTCTTTATTGAAGCATTAAGATTTTTTTTCCAATGGCGGCACTTGTGTGCAGACTACGCGCCCATAAAAATTGTAGTTTCTAGGTACTAATATTAAAATAATTCAAAAATAAAGTACAAGTAATAGAGTAGTAAAATACAATACACTCCTTTTTGGGCAGTCGTGTAAAAAGGGAAATAACATCGAATAAAAACAAGTGGGGAATTCAAAGAAACGATTGAGGTAAAAAGTCAGTCAAAGAGAGCAGCCGAAAGCGAGTCCCAGCATATAACTAGCCAGAACAAAGGGTGGCACAAATGGAAAATATGCTTCTGTTTGGTATAAGCCTGGCCAATCAGGGCCAGCACAATGTGCGACTAAACGGCGCACCGAGTGAACGGCACAAAAGCCGTAAAGAATGGCTCGTACTACCGCGCTAATAAAATAGTTGGCGCAACAGGTTGGCCCGCGCGCGATACTATGCTGCTATATCTGATCCCTGTGCTTACTTCACATACGGGTTTATCCTAATTCTCGGTATGTTGTCGTATGTCGAGGACGTTTTTAAGAAGCCACGAAGTTTATACGCTGATGTGTTCCGTTTAAGTTCCGCTTGTCTAGAAAGCTTTATAGTTCACTTTTAAGTTTTCTTTATAGTTTGGGAAGTTTTTCTTTTAGAATTTCTAAAAGCAATACAATTTATTTATTAATGATTCATTAAAAAATGCATACCTACTACTCTTTATGACACGAGATGAGATGCAAAATGAGAATATTTTGATTTAAAACATTTTGTACGCTTTCGCAAAGTGTCGTAACCGTAAAAAACCTTTTTAATAAAATATCTATTTCGAAACTACTTTGAGTAAGCTATTAAAGTAATCAAACTGATTTTGTAGCCGATCCAAGAAAAAATATTATTGACAATACTGTGAATCGTTAATGCAGTAGTGTCAATTGAAAACATGGTCGCGGAATGCCCAATCAATATCACTGAATCAGGTGTTAGCCAGCTGATCAACTGAAGGCAATCCGAACATTCCAACAAAGCACTTAATACCAACATCGTTAGACAACCACTTATGACTAAATGACTATGTATTACTATCAATAACTAAGCTAGTTAGTACAATTAATCTTTAGTCCCGGAGGTTGAGTACATGGTATCTGTTCTGACAAGGTAGTCTGTTATGTATGCAGATGTAGGTAAACATTCAAGTATATAAAACACAACCAGGGCGGAAGTTTGAAATAAGTAGACATTTAAAGAAATTACTGTCTGTACGCATCATACTTACACCTAATTAGAACAGGTCGTACATGTGGGAAGATGTACACGGAAATGTCATTGTCGCTTTCTAGGTATATGAAAAGAATAACATTAAATTCATAAGGTAAACTAAACTTAGTAAATTGTTGGATTAAGGGGAAATTTTTCTGATGTCAAATTTTTTAAATTTCAACAAAACACTAGGACTCGTTTGTAAAACGCATTAGCTTACTTTATGCTAACTGTGATAATTAAGTGACTTAGTAGATAAAAATACTAAAATAAATAGATGATTTGGAAAGACGGCACATGCCACCACAGAGAAAAGGTTCAAAAAACTTATTTTTATAAAAGACTTTTCAGTAAAATAAATGATAATGATTACAATTCAAACCTAACTGTATTTGAATATCTATCAATTAATTAAGACTTAAGCCACTGGTGTAATACGAATATAATGAACGTAAAAAAGACAATTCTGTTGAAGTCTTTTGTGATACGAATATTCATAATAGTATTAGTACACATAAAAAGTACTAAGAAGACATTCACCCAATTAGAGCGTAAGAAGAGATCAATAAAAGGACCACATACAAAAACAGAGGAGCTAGGTACTAAGGGGAAGCTATTATGAGTAGGTACTGTGATATCGATGACAATCAGCACTCCAGTAACATCCACTTAGTTGGGACCACGACTAAGGACACTTTACCTCGAAACCTATATTGTTTACGATGGTTCCACCCTACTTACGAATTGTTTTATGGCTAAAGATCTTAAATGGAAATGAAATTTGATTTCCCATACGATACTTATCGTTTATAAGGATACCTTGATGGAAAAACTTGAATAGATTTCAGTAATTTATTATTTTGATAATATAAATTTTAGTTTTACAAACAAATTATAAAAGTTAAATTAATGAATATCTAAACTCGTTTTACAATAAGAAGAAAATACCACAATAACTTCGTGTTTCTAAATTCTAATCTGTCAAAGCGTAGTTGGAAAAGCCCGAACTGGTTTTTATTAAGATTCAGTAGCTTTCAGTTGACTTAAACTTTCAAGGGATCATGTCTTCGAAGTTAGGGAAAGCCCTTTGATATTTGTCCGATTGCGGTAAGACGGTCGATTCCAGCAATGAACATGATTGATAATCTTCAAGATTTAGGGGCAATGGTAGTTATTATTATGAAAGTTGCCATATGTATTTTAATCATGTGGGATATATTAATGTCTCAAGAAGGGATTGAATTAATAATTGGATGTCTTTTTATCAAGCTATCTGAAGTTACGATTATTCATGTAAAGCCCAACAAAACAGTCCTCAAGTCCGCAATAACCATTTAGAATCTTTTAACAACTCGAACAGAAACACTTCACAAGGCGCGGGGAGTTGTAATAAAATGGAAGACATGCATTAATTATGCGTAAACAAAAGGCGTTGAACGTTCAACCAGCCACAGTCAGCAAAGAACAATCTATTAAACAACCGAGCGAGTGCCAAGCGGCGGTAACCGAGGAGTGACAAAACTTGATTCGGCGACTAATTAGCAATACAAACATGAATCAGGGGCTATTAGTTGTAATTGAATTGTCGCCGGCGGCGGAGTTGTCGCGGCGGCAAATTTAAATATCGTCAAGAACGAGGTTTCGACGCCAACAAAGTTTGCCTCGACCGCTTCCAGTTTTATTCACTCTATCTCTATATATCAACATTGTGCCGTTACCGACTACGTACCAAAACATGTCATTCGAATCGTACATTGAAATTCAATACGGTCATTGTTTTCGAATCGGCTAATAAATATTCATAGAAAACAAATGACGGTAAATTACTGCGGCAACTTTGGCCGATCGGGAGCTCTCGAGCGCGGCTCGGCGACAATTTTTCATTGAAATTTTATGAAACACTTCTCGTTGCTCCGAAGAAATTATCTCCCCCATTGACAAAAAATTTTCACGGCAAGTTTGACATCAATCCATTACTTTTTTCCCACTTTTATCTTTTGAGCCGTCATGGTAAAGTTGGATTGTGTTAATTGCGAGCTCAGATATTTTGCAGTTGTATTTTGCGTAAAATAAAGGAATATTTCTGGAATTTAGAGATGTTTAATAACTGAGGCGTGGTGTTAATTGTCTGGAAACTCTGTTAAGCAGAAATTTATCGGTGTACCTAAGTGCCCACTTTGATGCTACCAAAATTGCTGTTATTCTAAGGATTGCAAAGTATATACCTAGGTAGTAGTGAAACGGCGTTTAACAAAATTAGCTTAGTCTGTCTGTTGCTTAACCGACCTTAGCTAGTGTACTCGTAGTACGAGCAGAGCAGAGCAACAAACACTAAACAAGCGTCAACTGATGACAACGTGTGCGTAGTTTCATGTCTCGTCAACGAATTAGATTACCTGAAACGCTGCTGGTACAGCTTTGTTTAAGCGAAAACAAAAAAGAACTACAAAGCTTCTTCAGAGTGCACTACAGAGAGATAATTCACAATTTCGTCTTTTTTTAAGCACTGTAATTTTTTTCTAATGGCGGCGCTAGTGTGCAGACTATGCAGTCTTAACGACCTTGACCACATATAACATTCACTAGCAATAATCTAGACGCTTTATCCCATTTTAATAACCGCACATACGTCATCATATTACGTCATAAGCACTCCTATCTACATATAGCCCTAACATTCTGTGGGTAACATAAATTACGACTAGGATTTAATTTTCTTGTTTCTACTAACTTTACGAGTGCAACAGTTTTGGGAGTACCCTACGCTTTACTAATTAATATTTAACGATAAGTTATAAAATATAATTGACCGAACGAACGCGAAGCGCGAACGAAGCGTCTCTGCTTCAGCTTGGGCAAAAATTATTTCGTATGTCTGTCTTTTCGGCTATTCTCCTCAACAGGTCATTCTTAATCGATTCTCACGAAATTTTGTGAGCAGGTTCGATAAATAATATTATAGAATTTTTTAAAGAGCCAGTTTCGAAATATTGAGAAAAAAAATCGCCCATTCGAAAAATGTTTAAAATTAGAAGCGCCATCGATATAACTTTGAAGATATATTTAAAAAATACCTAACCTACCAAACAGCACAACAATGTACCTATTGGCTTTTCAAAAACTGTCAACCTCGTGTCGACATGTATTAGATTATTTTTGAACTACACAATTTGAGCGAAGTCTACACTAGTATTTTTAACCCCCGACGCAAAAATAGTGGTGTTATAAGTTTAACGTGTCTGTGTATCTGTGTATCAGTCTGTGGTATCCTAGCTCCCAAACAAATTAACCGATTTGGTTTAGTTTTTTCTGTGTGAAAGATAATTTTATCCCAAGTGTTCTTAGTCATGTTTTAATAAGCTTTAGGTTTGTATGTAGTGTTTATTGCAGAAATTTTAGTTCTATAGCGTTTTCTTAATTAGATTTGATTGTTATTCTATTGACAGAATTATTCAATCTTTGTAAAATATGGATTACAGACGTATCAGACTGTACTGTTATTTATTTATGTGACGTGTGGTATAATAATATCACAAAATTATGATGCGAACACTTCCGCATTCGCTAAGACAATCTTACTCGAGAAATCGTAAGTACTACGTTCGTACTTGAAACAGAGGATTAAGATATTCAAAGCCAGGCTTCCTTTGCGGTCCTCACAAAGGGATTCAATCTGTTCGCTGTTACAGTATTGAATCTTACTCGTAGTATGTATAACTAAATCGAAGTATTCATGAAATCTACTATTGTTTGTCAGGATTAAGTAAAAAGTTTATTTTTACTAAATGTAGGTGAGTGCTGTATCAGCAGTAACATTAAGAGTACCAGGATTGCAGGAGCGAAGGGGAGCTTGCACGGTCTCTCATTTCCTTGACTCAGCTAAGACGGGATTAGGTAGCTTGCCGCACGCATTGAGATTTCTCAGCGCCAACCACTCTCTGAGGATTTTTGATTCATATATTTTGTAAGCCACACTTACGTTTTTAATATAGTAACGATTTTTCGTTTCTTTTCAGTCTTCGGTCTCGTACCCGCATTTTGAACATTGAATTAACATCGAAGTATTTGATATTTTTTATTTAATGGAACTACAAAACAAACTCACAAAGACGTATTCATTAAATAAAGTTCTGGAGATCAGTCGTAAGTCCAAAAATTCAATGTAAGGGACTCCGGAATAGTATTTCAATTACGTTAAGAAATCTTGAAATCAGAATAAAAAGGGAGGAACTCAACATACGTCGTTTTGCTTACAACTGGAATAATACATATCGTATAATATCTAAAATGGCTTTCGTAAAAAATCGAAATACAATATTTGTGCGAGACAAACATTACCAAAGAAATGAATAAAATTTCTATGAAGGTAGCTTGCATTAAAATTGTAATAGGAGCTGCCGCCGTGATGTTTCGCCGTAGATTACGAATGTAAATTAATAACGAGTGTTTCATAAAAATGGGGTTTTGCTCAACCGACCCCAGAGGATATCACGGTACATAATAAACCGATGCTACGTCCGGAGCCCGGAAGACCGACCCACCACTGCAAAGACCCTTATTATTACATATGATTCTAAGGAAAAGCGCTCTATTCCTTTGCAGTAAATATTTAATAAAAAATTTCAGCCAGTTCCATGTATGAAGCTCAAAATATGAATATGTCGACTTTAACTTTTAAAAGCACATTCGTGTATAAGATTACACAGTGATATGATACATTAATTAAGGCACGTCTCCGCAAATAAGCAGTAACATAGAGAAGTCGAACTAGTCAGTCCTTTGGACTTTATCAGATCTTTCTCGTATTAATTAACTTAAATGCAACAAGTCCAAGTTTGCTTTGCTCTCGAGAAAGACTGTCGTATGTTTCATTATGAAAGCAGCTGAATTAAGTAGCTTCGTCTAGTCCAAAGATCTTTTTGCAAACGAAATTGCACACGAAACTCTTTGGCAACAATTTTGGCTTTTATGCTTTTCAGCTCATTTTCTAAACCGTACTCCAAATGAGTTTATTTGACCATAATTAGTGAGTTTTATATACTACATCAATCCAATACAGTAGTGGCTTTGCAAGCTGGCGATCGCGCGTTTGTGGCATTCTTAAAAAAAAAAATTCGAAAATCCAAAAAATTTAGCGAAAAGAAATATTGTCGAACCTGCTCAAATCTGAAAATTTTACGAAAATCGCTTGATGAAAAAGAGAACAGCCGGACATACAAAAGCATTTTTCCCATGCTGAAACTGAGACGCTTCGCTCGCGCTTCGTGCTCGCTCGGCCAATAATGTTAAGTGCAGTTCACATACATTTGTGTAGAACACGTTCATTTTTAAGAGGTATTTAGACGGGTTGACTTGGCAGGCGATTTTAGTCAATTAGCGCTTTTTATCGACAGTCTCGTAAAATCGAATTGCCGCCTTATTGAAATTAGGTTTACGATTAAATTAGAAATAGACACGATGTTTGGGTGGTGGGGAGTGATGCTTCCACGCCATGAGTCTTATTTATTTGCTTGTTTACGTGTCAGTGACTAGACATGTTTACACGAGCTTAGCTACTAGTGCTTAGCACTTGTCACTAATACCATGGCGTATAAAAATACCAAACAACTGTTTAGTAAAAGTGTCAGTGGACCACTCGCAGGATTGGAGCTAATTAATATTACAGAAGAAAATATAACATTGTTAAGAGGGCGCATATACAATCACGCCACTTCAAGTCTAGAAAATAATTATACATACATAATGCATAAGAGAAGAGCTGCAGGATTGGATACCATACTGCATTATTACTGTACACTAGTGTTGTACCCATACTATGACTTTATTGTGGTATAGGGTGAGCCCGCTACCAAGAACAAATACACCATCCCGAAGCATTTTGAAACCACATTGTAATAGACGACCACTAAAAATATCTCACGTTTTGCATTTAAATAAACAACATTTTAGTAAAAACTCGTTATCTTCAAACTCTTGACTACTAGTCTCGTTTGACTTTGATTGCTGGTGCAATAGGAATACACGTCAATGTCAAACAATCAAACTTGTATGTGTGCACACTCTGTCTGAGAGATCGCTGTCAACTGGGTTTGGGATTATATCGCGTAATGTGAACGCAATGCTGTACAATGCCATATATTATAGCTTTATGACGTATAATGCTATACTATATAGCCAAAGCGTTATGTGAACTGCGCTTATCTCTTAATTTTTTGTTAACCTCTCCACACTGCGTCTTAAAAATAACTTAACAATTTTTAACGATAAGTTAAATAAAAGTTGCTTTTAGCAATAAAAATCTGAATTTTTCTTCGTTTAAATACGAAGCGACCGGATTAATTGGCTTAAAACCTAACAAGTCGCCGCGTTTGCTTTGCTGTAGAGCGTGCGCCGTATTTTATGAAACCAAATTAAATAGTCCAGTTGGATTATGAGACCGAAGCTCACCGACTGCGGAAAGAATAATGTTATATATTGCCCGATAATAGAAGCGAACGCAAATATTCATGCAATTATAAGACCTATATACTTGAATTAAGGAAAAATTAAGGAATCATATCTTTACATAGATATGGAAGACATTATTGTTTAACCGCGCTGTTCATCCGATGCGAAAATAAACAGACTTCTTAACCAAACAAATTGGATAACCTATATACACGTAAATAAACATTAAGAAAAAACTAAATTGAACGATTTATTCTCCAGATTTTTTTTCCTTCGGGTATAGTAAAAGCGTCACTCTATGAAATTTCGACAGATGAATGGACCAGTGCACATCATAAAATTAAAAGGTTGCCAGTTTGCCTGCGGCTATGAGTCTGAAAATCAAAGCTTCCGATTTTATCTGTATTCCCTTGGGTTAGAATTTTTACTGATACCCAGTAATTGTTTGTCGATAGTACTCAGTTAAAATGTATAAGATTTCAGTTGAAACGTTTTTTAGTTTTTATTTCGTTAGTTTCACTAAAAATAACAATAGCATTGCACACCAACAGAGCTAATAATACTAGTATCAATTTGTGATCCAGAAAAATCACTGGGCTGCCCGATTGACGTCGATGGCGTCGGTTATTGGGTCGTCGGGTTGCGTACACGATCACAAACTTATGAGCAGTTGCTCGAATCGAACCCTTTTCAGTTTTGTAATAAGATCAGAATTACGACGGCGGGGTGTACACGGAAACGGCCTAATGATGGCATAGACTACAATAGCACGTGGGCCCTTATTATTGGTATCTGACCTGACCGCTACGAGCGATTTGTCTAAATGAGATCCGGACCTCTTCGGTGCTTTGTTATTTTTTTCTGTATTGGCGCCGTTGCTCTTGACGTATTGGGTTGGGAGTTTTCTTCTATTCATATCGGAAACATCAATTGTTAGGAATTTTTCAGTAGAACGTAAATATCTATAGGAATCCATTCATCTTTATTTGATTTATGCAATATAATGAATTTCGATGAAAAGCATTTCGTACAACATATATTAAATAAAAAACAGCGCCTTTCGTAGTTTTTCCACTATCGAATGAAATTACTTTATGGCGAACCCATTTACGTTCCAATGTTTTTGCAAAATTGAACTATAATGGAATAACATTGTTGAATAGGAAATTTTAGGTAGGCCTAGCGTACTGGACTGATGGAGGACGGTACACGAAATTTTGTGCCTAATTCCGTGTGAATAGATGTTATGTTTGTTGCGGAGTTGGTGTGAATACCCTGTACAGGGTAGCGTAACCTCGGTAATCCCGTGCAACGGCGATTAATCTTCGTTTCGGCTCTCACGAGGTGGTTTGTTGCGGGAAAATTTGTGGGGATCGCCACGATTTGCTGATCATGGGCCCCACGGGTCGTGTTCGTCATACGTTAAGCCTTTGTTGGTTTAATCGCCTCTTTTATCGACGGTATAATTATTAGAAGCGGCTTAGTATCTACAGCCAAAACTGTAAATCAATAGCGAAAGCTGTGCGAATATTAAGTAGCATCGCTACAAAAACCTTCTGGGTTAGATATTTGTTTATCCTCAACAAAAAGTAAAAATATAAGAAAATAAAAATAACATTCATTAATAATGGATTATAACAAAAAACAAAAGTTTTTTTCATTTATAAGTGTAAGGTACATAACAACATTCGTTATATCAGGCATTTTCTCTACGTACGAGTGTAATAACACCGGCCGTTTCATTTCGACATTCATCATTAGTTTTCCTAGAACATTATTTACGCGAACAATATGAATATTTGACGAATTCGGACGCAGTAAATGTAGTGTGTGGCGTCGTAAAATATATGTTGTTGTGGTTGACACACAAATAACGACTTATAATGTGTTATTTGTGTGATTCCCATCACGCGATTAGCGCGCTTGCAGCATTTTGTGACAACACTAACACCTTGTACATTAGGTGTAAATCCGTACAAATTATGACAATCATGTAAATGATACGGCTTTTGAATAACGAGTAATATTATCACAATACTTTTGATATAAGGAAAGCTAAACAATAGCAGTATCAAGTGAAATAACTATCGATTCACAATCTAAAGAATGTGCCAAATGTTAATATTTTCAAAAGTGGACCGAGTTCTTATCTCCTTGAAAATGATTTATATTCCGTAGATGACTATGTCGAGGCATCCATATAATCAAATTTAAATTTTGAATTCAATGGTTAATTTTAATTTAAATTATTTTGTATTTTTTTTGTAATAATTTAATTTGACCTTTAATTTATTATTGTATACTGTTTCCAAGACAATTTATGGATTGTTTTATGGAATAAATAAATGAATGAATGCTTAGATTATTGACCGAGCGAGCGAAGCGTCTCTGCTTAAGCTTGGGCAAAAATGCTTTCGTATGTCCATCCGGCTGTCCGTTTGTTCTCCTCTACAGGTCGCATTTCTCAACCGACTCTCGTGAAGTTTTGTAAGCAGGTTCGATATATTCTGGACGGCAGTCCTCCCGTGACCACAGCCTCCGGAAAGGTGTCGAAACGTCGGGAATTCTAAAAAACCAATAAATACAAACTAAATAATTCCAAAACAACACCTGAATTAATAACATACGCGCTGTAATCCGTAAAAAGTGTTTCATTTCTAATGAACTGTACGCGGGAAAGTCTTAGAAGTGTATAATTAAATAGATTTTTTTTTCGAATCAGTTTTTTGAAATGTTTCAAAATGGCGAAGATATGTTAAATCGAGGTCTACAGCTGACAGAGCCACTAGTTATATTAATGTTACACTTTGTAAACAAATAAATTATTTAACATGAAAATCAAGATATGGGATTTACTCAAAAATCATAATAAAGTACTGACAGAGATATGTAATTTTCAGTGATACATTTCATAAAATAGCAAAGAGCCCATAATATCTGCGTTCTTACAACTTTGAGAAGTAATTTAGTTATTTAAAATATTTACTATAGTATTCTGTTGTAACAGACACTGCATAAGTAACCTTAAGTCATTAACAATGAAGATCGTGTGTACCGTCTGAGGCAGCCACTGTGCTTCAATAATACGCCGCCCGGCTAATGTTTTACTCGCGTTCGTCTGTCAACTTTATGTACCTTGCCTTTTACCAAATTGTATTTTCGTGTTCGGCCGAGTTTTCCTTATAAATACCTACTATCATTAAGACGACACTGTGACAGGTGTTAATGTCGGGGGAAGGATCGAACCCATTTTCCGTAATGTAAACAATACACGTTATTTTGGGTCGATGACAGACACAAATTAGAACGCGTTTTTATGTGGGCTTTGCGTTTACGATTGTCATTTGTTCCGAGTGCAGTAGCGTAGCAGACAAAATGTTCTGCATTATTTTGACGTCAAATAAATGTAATATAAATTAAACAAATAATTTTTAGTACTTAATGTGTAAAATTTTAAACAAAATTAGTACAATTTTAAAACCTTTCCCGCTTGAGAGGAAATTATTTTGTTTAATTCATCAACGCCCGAGCGGACGCATGTGGCCGAAAAACAATGGAATTTCTATTGGGTCTCATTTTCCGGGCGTAACCAAAATAATCCTCTCTTACACTTACATTTACTAGTATAATTATCGTTTCCAGGTACACCTGTAAACCAGATTTACGCTTTAAGATATTCCCAGAATGTTTTAATTAATATGACACGTTTCAGTCGTAACTCAACCACTTCATTATATTCCGAATATTACGCCTTAAGCAGATTGATAAATTATCGCAAGTAAATTGTAAACTCTGAACCCATATGTTGAGGTATTAACCAGATAAATTTTATGCCTAGAAATTGTACCTATATAAGGAGAACTTCAAATAAATATTTGAGGGGAGAGACCATTATCTCCATTCGCAATTTTACAGCTTCCGTGGAACGAAATCTTTGGAGCAATTATTCCAATTTGAAGTTACACAAAAAAAGTCTGAATTCGTAAGATTTCGGTGAGGGGCTGATTCTGTTCGTTAAGAGTAGATTTAGGCTGACAAGTATCATACATATTAAAATTGTACACATTAATGAAACTTTTCTGTTTTCCCAGTTTTTCCGATTAGTTAAATGTGGTCTTGACGGCATATTTGTGTGATAAAATATAGCCAATGGCACGCTAAGATAGGTTTTCCTCTACGCGTATCAATGTTATGCTTATCATGTTTACTCCGGAAAACGGAATACAAAAACGCATCAAACATTTAATTGGCCTCCATAAAATGTTAGACAAGAAGAATGTTATTAGTTTTCTAACTAAGGTAATAAATTACGCCAAATTAATGGTATACTGAAGATGGTCGCAGCTGATGTCGCACCTGTACACAGGCATTAAACCTAGGCAAGGAGCCGTCATTTCGCCCCTCGCGTCATTTGTTTATTAAACATCCTCCCAGATGGAACGAAATAATGGTCCGTAGACTTTGTCGTGGCCGTTTTCCCTTGAAATTAAATTGTAATGATGATGCAAACACGCTTCGTCCTCCCACCCCCGTTATTAAGTCCGCGTCTTCTTGAGGTCAAAATGAATAGGTTTTTAAAAGCCTACCCGCCATGACAACTGTCATAGTTATGAAAGGAGCCCGAGTGCCCGGAGGTTGTTGAATAGAAGATGTTTTTGCGAAACGCCATCTGTGATGCCCGAATCTGTATTTGTGTTGGAGCCACTTGAAAGATCGTCTGGCTACACGATATTTTTAATTTCCACAATTTCTAAAAGTTTGGCAAGAAAAGTCGGTTTATGAGAAATGACACAGAGCAGAGCGTTTCGAAAGTAATTAAACATAGTATGAAATAAGATTGAAATTTATCTATAGGTGCTAGTTTACTTCTGTTATACTATTTTAGATGTATTCACATGAACAAATGTTAACTCAAATAGTCATAAACATAATACATATCTTTACCTCGCTATTTGTGTCTATTTATGATGCATTTAAACTACATAGTTCTAGTTTTAGTAATTCCAGGTACGTAAGTAGGTTCTTTGGCGTGGAAGCACTATTGCTCCCATAAGAACAAAATTAAAAAAACTTACTCTATTAAAGATCTAAAGAAAATTAATTTGTATGTCCCATTTTACAAGGGACTGCAAGGTGTATGAAACAATTGAATTTTATTTTATAAAAGTGAAATGACTTGACAAATCTCGCAATCATCCAGCGACCCCAAAACCTAAAAAATCGGGAAACAAAACCCACTTTTTGAATAAGCACGTTCAAGCATACCTGACGTAGGTACTTCCCAAAAGGATGTATAAATATACCTGAGCACGGGGAACCGCAAGGTATGAATGCGCAGTATAATTGACGCCCTTTCATCTTGCTCGCTTGCTGCTTGTTCAAAAACTCATTTGTATAATAATGAAATTATACTTAATTTGTTACATCGCAAGTGGAATGGTGCTAGACGAGTATTGTTAATAGTGGTCTATTTTATTAAGTTTTGTAGTACCTTTGAAATAATCAAAATAAATGCTGAGGTTTTATCTGTATCAAATTTCTCACTGTACACTGTTTCTTGCACACAACATTATTTTATACTATATATATTAGACGGCCTGAGTGGTGCAGTGGTCAACATGCCGGTCTACCTCGCAATAGTTCCCGGGTTCGATTCCCGGACGGGCAGAAATTGAAATGATGAATTTTAATTTATGTGATGGGTTTGGGTGTTATTATATATATAAAGAACATATTTAAAAAGTATATAAGTAGTATACCAGTTGTCTAGCACCCATATTACAAGCTTTGCTTAGTTTGGGGCTAGATGGCGTTGTGTGAAATTGTGCAAGCATTTATTATTTATTACTTATTCATTAATTACGTTTTAGCTTTGCACTTAGACTCTCTGATTTATTATATTTCAATCGATTACTGACTATGATGCACATAGGTTGGTTAAATCAACAAGATAATATTTAGTACCTGTGAAAGTTAATAAATATTTTCCAAAAGAAATCTTACTTATCTTATGCCTTCTTGAAGGCAAAAAAAAAGTTTATTTGTCAGTAGGTACTTCAAGTACAGTCTGTTCCAAATGTCTTAAGTGGCAAACTTGTTAGGCTTGCTCGTTTCATCTCGTTCACAGGTCAGTAGAAAACTAAACCCTATAAACCCTAGTGAATGAATGGTTTTAACTCGTCAAGTTTTATTTCAACGAGACACCTAATTACGAAAGCTGTGAGTTTTCTTAAAAGTACGCGAAGTTTAATGAAAAGAAAAGTTAAATTTAAAATGATTAACAAAGTATAAAACCCACTTGCAATTTTCCATAAGTTTTATTTAATTTTCGACAATTATTGTGATTCATAAAATAGTTTATGTTCATGTAGAGATATTTGAACTGCCGTTATTTTATACCACTCGAGCAAAACGACCAAACTTTTCTTACGAGTCGAAAAATAGAGAACGTAAAATTAATTCTAATGAATATTTTCCGACTTCCAAACTGTTTTCGAAAGTTCTAACACGCTTATCGACTAATTAACACAAAAAAGCTGAAAAGAACTTTTCTGAATAGGAAATTGAAATTATTATCAGTAACGGCCGTAAATATTTCGGCATGAGCAGAAGAATTTTAATTAAAAACTTGTAAGAAGTATTCAGAAGAGAATATGTAATCTGTTGTAAATTAATTCATAATTGGCCCACGGTCTGTGCCAAAGTGTGGAACATTTGTAAAACTTTGCGAAAGTAGATAAGTGGATAATATTTTCCCACGAATTACGGGGATCTTTATTATATGAAAATTTAATTTACTGTCATTTGTGGAACTTTGTTCAAGTGTTTGTTTAAAAAGGTTCAAACGTTATTATACTCTAACTCGATATTTCCTTACATACTCGTGATTGTATTTCTGTAATAGATGCATAGAGTTGATATTCCTGTTATAAACAAATGCTTATTAGATACAGAAGTATAATTATTTTGGTGCTACCTACATTTACAAAGAAAAAAACATAGCGGGATTAAACAAAACTCAATATCGTGAATCTATATTTTTTTTACACTGTTCTCGTAGTCGTAACTCATTATTTTACCTCACCTGATTTAAGGCCGAAAGTGTAAGCACGCTTCCGGGTGTAGACCCGGAATCCTCACGAACGAGGAACTGGCTATTTTACCTCTAACTGCCAGAACACTATAATTTTTAAATTGTTGATATAGCGTCAAACTTAGGTAAGATGGTGATAACTAGCCAGGCGGACTTGAAATAAGCCCTACCACCAACCAAACCAAGTACAAATTGTACCGATTCCCCTCCTGGGAATCGAACCCGGAGTCCCTGCGTCTGACTCGTGTGGGTCATTAGACAATCAACCAACTACCTCTGTAGGTGGTTTAAAAAATAATACTTCTGTTGCCACCTAGCTTAAAACAGAAGTATTGAAGTCATTGCAAAATTTATACGGCTCATAAAACACTTCTATTCGATAAAAAAAAAATATGATCGTGATAAAAATATACGACAAACAAAAACACCGCACCCCAGCGTTCAATTAACCGACGTGATTAAATTTTTACGCGACTTAAAAATACTTCCGAAGTATATAAAGGTATCTACTTACATTTTTATTACATAAAGTGCACGCTTTGAGTTTGACGATTTTATGTTTTAATGGAGAAATTGTGTTTGAATTTATTTTGAGGGCCCATTAAACCACTTCAAATTGTTAAAGGCTAAATTAATTAAGGTGCTTCATTTTGAAATTCAAAAAAGAAAATAAAGAAATGTTAGCTGGATTTTTTTGGGTAGTTTTCTCCATCGGTACTTCACCTCAATATAGTAAGTACCTAGAAACACACTAGTGGCAGCACTAGATTAGTAGTAACATGGGGAAGTATAGAAAAAACATAATTACTAACAGGTTTTCTTTTACCAAATGCAATAGAAAAAAGCAACGGGTCCTTGATGAAATATTGAATACGACCTTAATACGACTTATTAAACCCCAGTTTTTCTGGGCATTGGAAAAACCTAGAAACACTGTAGTGTTGTACTCCCCGTAAAACGTGGAGTTACGTCGTCAACTCTAGTACAGTTCGAGGCCAGATGTGGCCAGCAGCAAGGTAAGCAGTGTCCCTCATCGGCAACTTAGCTCACACACATGTAAATCCACACAACATAAGCCCTCTGGGGAACAAGTGTGGAGTAATTTGCAAACACACGAGCTCCCGGCGTCGCGAGAACATTAACTATTAAATTCGTTGCATATTAAACTACACCCTTAGCTATGTAATCTACCTGAACGCTGAAGATACGTTCTAAGCATAAAAATACATTTTTTAACTGAATATGTTGAGTTGCTGACTTGAAAAGCTAATGTGCAGTAGCAGGTTTCCTTACATGTTTAAAGAAATAGTTTTGTAAATATTTTAATTGACTAACAAGATCATGAGTCTGTGCTCTTTGCTAATTAATTGGATAGTAGAGACTTTAAAGGGTGAACTGTAAACTTAAACTTAAATGCATAAGATAAATAATATTCGAAAAAATACTAGAAAAAATCGACTCACCCGTAGCACCTCAGACGGGACTCGAACCCGCACCCTTGGGAATCCGGCCCAATGCACTGACCAATTATGCGAGCGACTCGGTAGCATGATTGGTCAGTGCATTGTGCATTGGGGTCAGTGTATTTTCTAGTATTTTTTCTAATATTATTTATCTTAATATAAAAATAGCATTGTGAATGCGAAAAATCTAAATTTAATAATTAAATGCATAAGCTAATTTGAAGAACAAAATTTATTTATTTCGTTGTTTTCGTTTTGATGTGATACTAGTAGGTATTTCAAGAATTTTCCGGGGAAAAGGCATGAAATCTAGGCCAATATATCGAATTATGTACTTTCATACTCGGTTCCTTTAGTCAATTAATCGGTAGAAATTATTACTAATTGGGCTACAACATAATAATATAAAGGTAAACGTAAAGCTAAATTTATTTTGAATGAAAACTTCATTATAATCACAGAACAATAAAAAAGTGGATCTATTTTTTTTATCCACTACGGGTTAGTGCTTGGCCTTCACCTCACCTGATGTTAAGTGACGATAAGGCCGACGGTGGAAACGCACTACACCCGGTATCCTTACCACTGAGGAACTAGCTATCTTATCTCTAACTGCCGGAACACCTTTTTTTATTGTTGTTATGGCTTCAGATTTAGGTAAGATGGTGGTAGCTAGTAAAGCGGACTTGAAATAAGCCCTACCACCAACCAAACCGAGTACAAATGTACCCCCCTTCTGGGAATCAAACCCAGAACCCTTACACGGGTGGGCAAACCATTAGACCACAGAGGCGGTTAAACCCTCGCTATTATGTACTGTTATTATAATAATTATTATGTATTCTTCTACATCATTGACATTTACAATTCCGATTAGGCGCCCAAGAATGAAATAATTTATCCATTCGAGTATTATATTTATAAATACGTCTAAAACTTACGTCACTGTTCATTAGCAATACGAAAAAACGGTTTAGGGAAATTGAACATCGCAAGAGCAAAATTGAAAAAGGTCGCTCTTCAAAAAATTGCCCGTGACAGGCATCGGGCTGATTAGTATGCCTGACAAGTAAAATGATAACTGAAATAGATACAATGTTTACTCCCCTGAGGGGGTATCACGACCGCTTATCATTATTGTAGAGCTCAGCGTTTCGTAGATAGTTGAATTTTTCGGGATATTCTTTCGATTTTGGAATGTTTATCGCATAATTTTACTTGGCATCTTTTTGTTAAGACGCTTTTTTCTAGGGATTATCTTTCCGGCTGCTAGTTAAGGGAAATGTTGGTACTATATGGCTGTAGATATACTTCTTTGAGTATTAGAAAAACGTAACTAGAGGCTCTTAGCGCTGTAAATTCCGCGTTTGTGACATTTTTGGTAATTTTTCGGTTTATTTGAAACTGAATCGACATAAAAAATATATAATGTCATAGGATATTCGTATAAACCGGATCTTTGGAAAAATCCTAGGTAGATTGTAAAGAACCGGGAAGGACCGGATAGTTGGAATTCAAGATAGATTAGTATTATCTTAGTAAAAATCCCAGTATGTTTCGGACAATTGGAAACTTGAATGCTAATTGGATAATCTAAGAGTCGATAGCCTGATTGGTCCAAACATGACTCTGACGTCAGCCAATTAGCGCGCGCAAAAATGATGGTCATTCGCGCTTTAGTTAAGATAGTCTGGATTTTTGTAAAAAATTCAAACATTACTCGGACTATAACAAAAATCTGTTTCGATTCGGCTTTACATTTTATCTTACGACATATATTATTATGGAACCCTGCTCACAAAATTTCACGAGAATCGGTTGAGAAGTGCGACCTGTAGAGGAGAACTGCTGGACAGCCGGACAGACAGACATACGAAAGCATTTTTTCCCAAGCTGAAACGGAGACGTTTCGCTCGCACTTCACACTCGCTTGGTCAATTACGTGATAAACCTAGAAATTATTTACATATTTATTTATTTGTAATAAGTTTTGTACACACAATTTTAAACGGAAAAGAAATTAACAGAAGAATTGTACTGTATAAGGGTTCGTTATTTTACATTTCTATCGGTATTTATGTAAAATCTTTACAAAAGTACCTATAATACACCAAGAAAGCTCTCTCCACCTACTTGATTAAACAATTCTATCGGAAACCAAAAATGATTGAGACGCCCTTAAAACAAATCTCAGGTCATTTTTTAAGGGGGAGTTTCCTAAAAAATTGCTTCTTTGTTTTCGACAGCCAACAGGCGCCCTCTAGCGTGGTCGAGAGGGACCCCACTTGACACGCTTCATTTTAGCTTTCCTTTAAATTGAAACTGGAGCGGGGCTTATATGATACCCGTCTGGAATGAATCAAATGCGCTGCGATATTATTTTGAGAATTATATTGTGGACTGACTGATATAAAAAGTTTCTTTCGGTAGTATATCTGCTATTTGGTATACTGATTTCATCTTTTAAAACGTTCTTGCTTTCTTAAATAAGATTCAATTTTAGTTACACAACTTTACGTTTTAGTGAAATCGACTGTGTAGAAGTGAAAACTGACTTCTGCTATTTCTTCCTTAAAAGATGGCAAAAGATAATAATAATATCACAAATTCAAGTCCAATAAAGTAAAGGTTTCCCCCTTATTCGGCTTAAATTAGTGTTTATGTATAAATAAAATTATGAACCAATAGTAGGTTGAAGAGCAGAGCGATCTAGCCAACATTCCTTTAAAACGGAACAAACTGATAATTTCAAACATTTCCTTCAATATTTCCCATGGAGCATATTCTACGCTACGCGGATAACTTTTCCCATCGGGTGCAGTGTACGGCCGTGGCAATGCACTTTCGCTGACCCCGTGCCTCCTCCCACGGCGACCCTCTCCCTCACTCGTATCGACTTTCTCCAACCCTCTCGCTCTTTGATGCGCGAGCGCTCCCAGTACCGAGGTAATAACATTCTACGACGCGGTACTCCGACTGGAACGGGTTTTGTCGATGACTTCGACGATTACTTGTACGAGAGACAATGCCCAAGCGCATTCAGCTCGTTTAGAAACTTAGAAGGTTGCAATTCGTAAAAAGTACGATTTCAATATAATGACAAAAATAATAAGGTTGAAATTATTGTAATTTGTTCTGTTCACGACGCTCGAACGTCATTTTGAACTCGAGAAAAAGAAACAAAACACTGTATAATTAAAATTTGTAAGGCCCTACCAGACGACACAGACAAAACGCTTCTACACTGAATTTTAATGTCAAAACAATAGTGTTTCGAGCTTTGTGCAAAAAAGTATTATGCATGCTGGAAATACATGTCATGTTAAAAGTGCTGAAAGTAATTACAACGAGGAACGCCATATGCAAATCAAGTGTGAAAAATCCGTCAGCCGCGAGTGCATCATTCTCCCAGACATAATAGCGGGAATGAATGTTTCATTAGGACGTTAGAAGAGGCGGAAAAGTACAAACTCATCGCGCACAAAGTTGGAGAAAGCCTCCGGCCAAGTAACAATCGTTACAAAACTACACGGCTGCATTGCACTATGTATCGACAACCGAGGAGTCATAGATTTACTCACCGTAAGTAGAATAACTTTCTTGCTTACGAGAGCGCTTCTACTGGCATTGTTAACGTTCTCTATATTTACATTTATCTCGCGCGCTTCCACGAGAATGATCTTCCAATATCCCAATAAGATATTCTTTAACCATATGCGAGGAACTAACGCCGAACATGTTTTATGTTTGCGATACGGTTTAACATAAAATACTATTTTCAAATTTTCATTCCGCTCGCTCCTGAAATACTATAGCGCGTGTGTTACGGAATACGTGGGAGTACCTACGCTGGAATAATCTCTTGCTGTTTGAAAGCGAGAAGTGAAGTATGCAATCGAGCGTCACTGATATTTGAACTTTATCTATCAAAAATTTAGGACGACATTCGTCGGTATCACTCTCAGGGGGACGTCGTTCTAGGTTTACCAGCATACTGCAACGTCAAGAGCGAATCGTTCTAAGGCGGCGTCTTCGTCGTTCTATTTTGATGCATATGTCGGTGGGATTAAGTACAAATTCGATTGCAGAAATGATGGCCGTCTGAGTATATGCGACTGGCAACATTCCATCGTACAATGAGTAATTTAAAAATTCAAAAACTCGTCGAGGCTCGGCTTGTGCGAGGTGAAGCTATCCTCCGAGTGCCGCTCTGCAATTGAGACTGTTATCTGCTTGCACGCTGCCATAAAACCAGCGGGAACATAATACCAACTTGCAACCAAATAACACGGTTACCTGTATCGGGGCACAATCATTAGGATAATGAAAATATACAAAACCTCAACTAGACCTCGATTCGAACTAGATTAATACCAAAATGTTTTAAACGTTTTCGAAGACATCCTAATTGTTAAGCATGCTGCGAACAAATGCATTCGATCGATCGCTACTCAACCATTTTTAAATTAAATTCTTTCAACTCGTGTATTCCCAAGTATGGTTCCGACGAAGTGGAGCGGCGTTTCGTTGGTTTTTGGAATTTCGTAAAAGGTATTTGATTGCGATTTAATTATTCAGTTGCTATTTGATGCATATGCTACACGTCTGTTTTGCGGAGAGCCCGATATGTCGATTGATCTGTTTCATGCATACTTGAATGTTTTAAGCGAATGATGTCAATTTGGTTTGGTAATTTATTTTACAGGACAAATAGAATTAATGAAAAGTATTGATGACAATTTTGTATAACTATGAAAAAGTTAAATAAAGTTTGGTGTCGATTAAAGTATACATTTCTTGGTGTCATTGTTGAGGTATGTTGTACCTATTGCTATTTCTTCCACTCCAATTTGATTAAGTAACTGATGGTTTCGCAATCATGGAAAATTAAGTGAAATAACTTAGGTGTAACGAGGATAAAGTAAATTAATTATAAAGGGTTGAATGAAATCAACAATCTAGAAACTTTTAATATTCAACGGGAGAACAAATCTCATAATGTAACGCCATACTAAAAATAAAAAGAAAATAATTACAGTTATTAGTAATTACCAACTCGTGGCGTACGAACAAATCTTGGGACCAAACCAGCTCGAAAATTACTCTTTGAAGCAAAGAAAACGTAGCCTAAGTCTCATAACGATAAAGTTGAAAATGTTTTGAAACTCGTAGGCACAGTTTCCGGGTTCAGAATTTATAAAAGTAAAACAAACCTTGGTGTTATAACTTAAGATTCAATTCAGCGGAACGGGAAAGGAGAGTGTTGCGGGTATTTGAAATTTAAGCTTTACATACAAACAGCGTAGGTTGTTAGTCGCTTAATAGGTTAGTAAAACATCCGAATGCAACGGGAATATGTTAGAGTGAGGTGGTAAAAACTAGGCCGTAATTAGTCTTTGGAGTCGAACCGTGAACAGGAGTGGAGGGCCTCAGAGGGCCCAGACTAGCTGTTGAAATACGTAATTCAATGGCTGCAATTGTTTTGCTCTATTTTCAAGAAAAATAATTCCATTTCATTGTTTTAGCCAGAATATTCACCTCAGACTAACTTTTACATTTTTGGCTGAGATGGATAAAAAAATCAGGTAGATTAGAACGGAAGTTTGAAAAATAATAACAATGATTATTAAGAGAGCTCTGCTTATTTTGGTTTTTAAAAATCTTAACATTATTTTTGATCAAAAACAATAAATGATTACTTACTGTTTTATTGATTGAATAATGAATTGCTACACGTTACCAATTTATTACTTGATTCGATATTTTTTCATTTAGATAACTTACTTAACACACTAAACTTAAATTTTTATTTGAAACTTTCAAAATGGACTCACCGTATCGGACGCTGTGTAACGCCCGTTGCTGCACTCAAGTAGTGAAGATTCACTCACCTGAAATAAAAAAATCACTCTAATAAGATCACAGAACTACAACAAGAGGCCACACAGATTAAACGGATTTAAAAAAAAAACACTTCGACAGGCAAATATTTGTGAACGCAAGCCAAGTATTTATCTCAAGTTTATACCAACAGCAAGTAACTTTGTCTATAAACTCCAAGTACATCTAAAAGCTTTAAAGCAGTAAGAAAACGCGCAAACAAAATTTTGTTGTGGTTCAAGACAGCTGGAATTGAATGCAAACTGTTTAGCAAACAACTTACGAACGCATAAGATTGCATTATGCATAAATTGTTCACATTAGCGTATTCCGTTCGCGTAGCAGAGATCTTGTGTCGGCAGATAGGGGTGAGGGAACCCGCAATCTGCGCTTAACTTCATTACAAGGGAATTGCTAAGCGTTCCTATTGTTGACCACAGTATAGATGTTTGAGGCACGCTGCCTTTGCCCGGTTAGTCATGCAAATAGAGATCAACTTGCGTCCCCTCTGCGGAATTGAACACAAAAGCTGTTTTGTTCCTAGTAACGAGATCTATGATTCTGGACTAGTTGTGTTTAGGGAAAACTATTGGTAATTATTTTGTATCAAAATTAGCAATTTTTTTAAGAACCTAATAAAACCCGCAATCTGCGCTTAACTTCATTACGAGGGAATTGCTAAGCGTTCCTATTGTTGACCACAGTATAGATGTTTGAGTCACGCTGCCTTTGCCCGGTTAGTCATGCAAATAGAGATCAACTTGCGTCCCCTCTGCGGAATTGAACACAAAAGCTGTTTTGTTCCAAGTAACGAGATCTATGATTCTGGACTAGTTGTGTTTAGGGAAAACTATTGGTAATTATTTAGTATCAAAATTAGCAATTTTTTTAAGAACCTAATAAAATACACAACGATAAAGCGTAAGAGAGGAACACAAGAGATGCAGATCATTTAGTTCAAAATTCCAAAACTAGCACTAGCTGAAAACTAAAGTTTGCAGTGTTAAGTTCTCTCATTTGAAGTGTATTGTGAACATAATAGCCATTGTACTGAAAACTGAAAGTCGATCAAACCATGGCTGGGACCGGTTAAAAGGCTAAATGATTTTCCGTTAATAGACGTTTATCGCACAAAGGACGGTAATGGAGACCAAATTTCAACCTCTATAGTTGACGTTCCGTTCGGAATATTATCACGGGAACACAGATAGGCGAAACAATAATCACAATCTGATAATGTCGACAGTTTCAACTGACTTAGGGGTTCAAAGCGAATTGGGTTTGAAGCGAATACGTACGCGACATTAGGAATATTCAAATAAACCAGTTTAAGGTACGATACAATGTGCTTATTCTCTTACAATATTAAGATTATTCTCTTCTATACAGGGTGTTTCATAATAATCTGTAAAATTTTGTTTTTTATGTGTATGGAAATTTGCAAAGTGACAACCCTAGACGCAAATAGGCTATTGTTTTCGATAATAAATCCCATTAATGGGTATAAGCAAATATTTTTCCTGGTTGTATGCATGTTGTATCTACCATATTCGGCTTTAGAGGTTTTTTGTAGCACGTTGTATAATATAACTTTATTGTTATGATTATTTTTAGTTATAAATACAGAAAAAATAAATTCTAAAATAGCTTTGCGATTTAAATAAACACGTTACGTTACCAAAATCAACGAGGAATTCCGATTATAATCCACATACACAATACACACAAAATGATAATAACAACGAAATGCAATAAGCGAAAAGGTATTCCTCGTATTAGAAATGCTTTTCAAAGGTAGACTATAAGTATACAGTTTATTATCGGACCAAACATTTTATAAACAAAGCACGGGCTATTTTGCATGTCCGAACTTCTGATGTTGTGAGTGAATTCCAACAGCATGAATGCTGAACAAAGGAATATAGGGGACAATGAAACGGGAACCGTACGCGTACAGTAAACTATGAAAAATTCTTAACGTTTCCATCGGATTTTAGCTTGTTTAGTTCAAAGCATTGAATTAGAATTCGTTTATTCGCAAAAAAACAAAATTTCAGATCTCATCTGAAGTTCATACAGGTTTTACTACTCTAGCGATATGCAAATATTTCAGTCGTCATGCATCTAATTAATATTTGAATAAAATAAAATAAAAAATAATAAATTAATAATATGACCGTGTTACATATACTCTGCATAAGAGGAACATGAAATAATTTCAATGTTTGTTTTAATGACTCTATGTAACAAAGAATACAAAAAGTTTGGATTATATACTTTGTTCAGTTATAAAAGTAATACGCAAAATTTCAAATAGTAGGTACTAGATTTTATCATAGCCTTTTAAGCTTTAATCGTTAAAAATAAGCAAGAAGTTATTAATCATACTAAAAAAGTTTTACGATGCTTGTATAAAATAACTCTCTATAAAATTCAAAGCAATCACTGTGATGTGACTGTCATCAAAAACGAAACAATTATCGAAGTTATATGATAATTCCGCTGAATGCAAAGGTGACACAGATATTTTCCGTGGCACAGCAAATGACGCCGTTCGCGCTACGCCGAGCGCGAGCGAGCTCACATGCACGAGGGTGTCATATCGAACGGGCTGCCGATGTTTGTTGTTGCATGTAGCGAAAGAAGATCTTTTATACTCGAATGCCTAAGTCATTTTCACTTAAAAGTGATAAGTAAAATAATAAAGAAATATGATTGAAGGTTTCCACTGTTCATGTACGTCAGCCAGCCGAGTAAGCTCATTGGATCACATGCACAAGCATGTCATATCAACGGGCTGCCGATTTTTGTTGTTGCATAATACTGAAATTATGCAGTTCTTCTTTTTAACTAAAATATAAATGTACTTATAATAAGTTGAAAACTTTATCGATGGATTGAAACAAGGACCTGCAAATAGGGCACAACAGGTACAAAATACGTTTTGAAATGAATGAAATATGTTCTCGAAAAAAAAATCTAAAAATATATATTTTTTAAAGTAAGAAGTAATCTATGGCAGTCACATATAGTGAAATATAATCTCAGCTATTCCAACAACAGACCCATGAACAAGATGTGTTATTTTCAAGCAACTTCCTACAATTCGGTTGAGTTGTGATGGCGCTCCGGGCAGATCACAACTTAATGCAGCCAACTTTGTGCAACGTCAGTCTTAAGCGAAACTTAACAATGTCTTAACTAATTACTTGCCCTGTTTGCTTTAAAATGTTCATATGTAGAGGTTAATAAAGCAAATACAGTTAACTTAGTTGTAGCGTGCCTGCTTTTATAGGTGCTTACGTAAATGAAAACTTAATATAATGCTCATAATATTTAATGAAGTAGTTACCTAAATAGTTTGGCTGTTGAAATATCAAAAGATAATTAAATAAGTACTACAAAACCTTCATTTGTATTTAAATTATGTTTACTTTGCATTAAGTTTAAATAGGTCATGTTTACATTATGGCTTTATGAAACGTTAAGGTAACTAAATTATCTATAAAAACTGTTTCAGATAAAATATTAAACAAATATTTATTACGCTTGAACAGAGAAAAAAGATTTAACTTAATTGACTTAAAGTAAAAAAATGTAAACGGCATTAACATAAAAATTTAAGATGTTACTACGGATAAAATGACAGTATCAAAAATATGAAAAAGCACAAATAAAATAGTGTAAACATGGGAGAACCAAGTCGCATCCGCTTAATTAGCGAGTCGCCGTCGACTTACATCATGCTTTGTTCAAAACTTAATAAACTTTAAACAATACAGGCGAAGATGCGTTGTCAGAACTTCTACAACTTGAAGTGAAACACGCAACCGAAGTTACGCCCCTATTACCGTACAATGTGTCTAATACTGAATAATTTATTATCTCGCGTAACACGTGAAATGGTACAATCTTTCTAATTAATCTCTCCTAAAGTAATACCTTCAATGTCCTTCCTTGCAAACGTTACTTTGAAATCTTTTCCCATGAGCTTGCACAAAGGCAAACTTAACAAAATAAAGTGACATACCTCCTTGACCCAAAATAGTTGCTACAAAGGAACCAATTTCATTAAAACAACTAAGTAAAAAAGTAGAAAGGCAACTTTAATAAGAATTAGTTTTAACATTTTCGCAATCTACATTCCCGAAATAAATACACTTGGAATTGCAGTAAATACTTCAAACAGTTTTCCTTATTGAGGTAAACTTAAATTTATAACCAGATTTACCTCTTTTTTTACAATTTGTTCAACGATCAATAAGTTTTTCTACCGTGTTCCTAAATGAGAATTATTAAATTGCTCTAAGAAAAATGATGGAGCTTCAAAGATATTATGTCCCTTAATTTCAGCGTAAGACTTCAGTGTATTATTTTCTCCCCACGTAATGTGGAACATTTTTTAAATCGGGCCATAAAGTGAATCCTTAGCGAGCAACCTGGCCAACGTTGGAAGGAATTTAATAAAGTAACGTCTATTTTATCCTGAATTTATTTATTAAAGCGTGTTTTGATATATTTATTATTTAATTATAAATAATATTGTAGCTCTTAATATTTTACCGCACCTACCTTTTTCTTGCACTTTATATCGCAGTTCTTTTTATTGCAGTTTTTAGGGTTCCGTAGTCAAGTCAACAAGGAACCTTTATAGTTTCGCCATGTCCGTCAGTCCGTCCGCGGCTTAGTTCAGAGGTCCTGAGTATAAGCTGTAGTTTGACATGAATATGTATATTAATAACACCAGAAAAGTAATAAAATAAAATCTTGAAAAATTATATAATTATAATTATGATAATATATTATTTAGTGTAACCATGTAAAGTGGGGATTGCAATTTTTTCACATCAATCTCGTAGTGTGGGGTATCGTTGGATAGGTCTTGTCACTTTTCAGAGATCCGTTTGTGAAATATTAAGCTTTGAAGTGTTAAAGTCAAGTGTCCCCCCTCTACCAGGTAAACGGTTGCTTTTGGATACGTGAAAAAATTCAGGACAGTAGTACATAATAATGAATTTAAAAGGAAAACTATTACTGCTAGGTAAGCTTTACAAGTTGACGAATAATAGCCAATCAATGAAAAAATTTTCGTTGGTACAAATGTTATTGATTAGGTAGATATACACTTAGTTATAGTCAAATCTTGTCTGTCCGCGACCTAGCTCAGAGGCCTTTAGTAAGCTGTAATTTGACATGAATGAATATGTAATAAATCACGCCAAAAAATTGGTAGAACAAAATTTTGATAAATATCGTTTATGGTCATTAGTCACACTGTTTTAGCTCGCAAGCAAACATTTACTCGCGGCAACTCGAGAACGGATCTAGAAATAGCTAAGCAGTTACAATCACCTAATTACACTTTCCTTACTACGTTTAAACCTAACACATGTTTAGCAAAGTTCATACTACAATATTAAGGGGTTATTTTTAAGTAACATAACTTGAATAAAAAATCTTTATTTTCTTTATAAACTTCTATTTAAGCGATATGATGAGCGTGCATGATCAGCGTTTAACTATTGCTGAGGTCATGTTGAACCTATGTGCTGGTATTATATCCGTTTTTTAATCTTCATATGTTTTCTCATTTCTTTTGATTATAAATTAATCAAGAATAACAAAAATATTTAGTACCCCGCTGTCCGCCTATACATCTTTTTTATTCCCGTATTCTTCGCTCCGATGGTTTATTAACGTATCGACACAAAATAGGTTTTGACCATACCGAACGGCCATTCTTTTTTTCTTTCTCTCCGCGCAAAAGCCTTCCTTGCTTTTTTACAACGCTACACTAGTATTTTTTCCGGAAAAACCATCGGTCCGTGTTGCTTGCTTAACACTTTTATTATAATCCACGTGATATGATGTTCATTAAAGCGGCATGCAAGATTTTTAAACGTCTACTGGTTTTAACGGCTCAATTTTTGTGGAAAAAGCTTTGTGGAATTTTAAGCATCTCTACATTTTTGTTTGTATCTATTTCAGTAATGCTGCAATTTAATGAAAAATAAGCTAGTCTGTGTTATAAGTTGATTTAAACTATCTTAAAGACTAAAACTTTTAATTTAAAATCTTATATTATTTTGTCAGTATTTTTTGTTTCTCTTTTTATGAAAAAACGCCGCACGTCATAAGCTACTAAAGCTACACCAAAACCTTTTTAAATTCAGTACTACTAAAACCTTAGACTTAATTTCTTTTAGCTTCCAACATGAAGTTATCTACACGGTTACATGCTTATGTTATGATGGTATCCGTAATCACACATACACGAGGAAAACCGGTAGAGAGCAATTTAGATAACTGGATCCTGCCTCTGTTAGGGCTAATTAGAGATGTAACCGAGTTACTGTGACTCATTTATAAGACGCAGGCCACAATTGAAATCTATTCCTGTTTAGTTAACTTGCTATTTAAAACCTACTGAGTTATATGAGCTCTTTTATTGATTCTTATATTTAATTTGTAATAAACCTAATAACTGTGTTCTTATAGCTTTCATTTTTATTTTTAGTAAGTTTACCTTACCTGAGTACCTTAACGATGAGTTTAAGTACCGCTGTGTTCAATCCGAAAACAGAACAATAAATTGGCACCTAAGCTATCGTATGAGAAGGCTTTTTTAACTTCAAAACTCCCTGTAGTAAACTTTATTTGCTATAAAACCATAAAAACTCTTTCGATTTCATTCACAATCTTCATGGTAAGTTAGCACATCGTTTAAGTCCAAAACCCTTGTCCTTCATACTGGGCCTGTAAGAGCCGAAATTTCACAGCCGATTGCATGCCGCTATTGGGGCACCTTCGGAAAATGTCCGAAAGTATTAACTCCGTTATTGTAAAAACCTGTAATGGTCCTATAAATATTTTTTTATCTATATTCCAACGCAGATACGGGTCGGGATACCGACAAATGTATTTGATTCAACCCTATTTTTTGACAATAAATTATGTGTTTTCACGGTTGAAAGCAGAAGTACTTAGGATACCTTTTTTTTCTTGGATTATGGATCGTTTTTCACGTGATCTTGCTTAGGCTTACAGATTAATATATATAACTAATAATACTTACCAAATAAAAAAAAATAACAAGATTTATAAACTTTTTAGATTTAATTCATAATTATGTAAACGTTCACTTTCATTCAAGAAATAAATACGATTACTTAACACTACTTACGGGTATTATCGATCCTTTTCAATATTTTACACCGGCAGGGATGACTTATTCAACACATAGATCGCGTTGTATCAAAAACAAATAGAGGAAGCAACTGCGAAGAAAAATAAAAATACGACAAAAGAGTAGGAATGAATAACATCGCGATGCGATTTCAATGTTTGTATCCGTTGTTTGTTTGGCATACAAGCTTGAGATCCAGCCCGCGCGCAAACACAAGAAAATGACATTAATTCTAATATACGCTTGAGTAAGCCATACTTACTACGATTACGAAATATGATAACAAAGTCAATCTATCATTTTCAACATTCAACGTAAACAATCTGAGTATTAAAACATAAATATAATCAAGGCAATTCGATCATTTTATTTGATTCGATCACAAACAAACTTAACTAATTGTAATGTATTACCTACTTATAATATTGTAGCTTATATTTTGTTAAAAATAAACAAATAATACCATTCTCAGTAAAACATTTTAAGAACCAGGTTTTTAAGATCACATTTATTGAAGCTGAATGTAGAAATGTTGATGAGTGAGTTGAACATATTTATGTATAAGGCTTTCCCCAAAAACAACCCACATACGACCGGGTCACCCTCTGCTCACCATTACATTCAATAAAGAAAATCGAAATACACTAACCCCGCCGCGAAAAATGAATCTGTCTAAACGCAGAAGGGGACAAAAGATTAATTGAAAATCGATATAGGGACATACCTTTGCGAATCTATCAAAATATATTCAGTTTGCTTTCAAACGATAACGCTGGCCCGAATTACACTGTCAGTCTTGATTAATGTCGACTTATGACACTTATTGACTGTACCTACTCAGAAAAGCGAAATTTGCAAATAAAAAAAATACTAGTCACCCGCCGAGATCTGCTGAAGTCCATTTGTTGGGAGTGATTTATCATTTTGCAGTTATTCAATGAGAATTAAATTAAGTAACGAGAATACTCGAAGTTTGGAGGCCATATTGAAATAGAAGATTTCGTGCGTAGTAAAATTTGTTGAAGTTTGATAGTTGCAAAAAAACGCCTGCTAAGCTGAATGGTACGATTGTTGGTAGAAGCAATACGAATTTCCACATATGGAGCAACCAAAATGGACATGGAAATGTAAATAACAACAAAAATACACTACAAAGGGAAAACGTTGGAAACAACAAGGTCACGAATCAATTAGTTCGAATACACTTTTTTTTTAATTCGGAGCCATTACCAGGGTTGGTTTATTTGAAAACCATTAGCGGCAGAATGGATACGGTTTGAATCATCGATAAATGAACGGCTGTCTTTCACAAAAACCTGCCACAGGGTCGAATGTGAAACGGATATATTCAATCGACTTTTTTAAATATTCACATCAGATTACAATCTAAATCTGTATCTCTTTCGGCTTAATAATTGACCTGAAAACGTAATTAATTACACATCCAAAAATTGGCAGGGGATTTTTAGGCAATGCCGATTATAATTCATTGGGACTTCGGTATTATTCGAGGTGGAATTAAAAGCGAGAACCTTAGGAATAATTTATGTGGGTGAGTGTCTTCTTCACATAAAATTAGCCTTTGCCAATCTGTCAGAGACGGCCGGTTGAACTCCTGAACAATTAACGGACGGGTAAAACGAATTTTTAATTAGTTCCATCCGATACAAAACCGCAAAGGAGGTTACAATCAACGAGAGCGCAGCACTAAATCAAAACAAAGTTTCAGTCGGATCCCTTTTACCAACTTTCTAAATAACGGCGAACAATCTTTTTCATTAAAAATCTCCATGAGCCCGATTATTAGGGAAGTAAAACGCCTCCGGTCGACCGGACGGAGTTTGGGAGTAAGATTTCGCGGGGTCAAACTTGGGAATGTTAACAGATAATTACGGCCAAGTTTCAGCTAGCACGAGACATTTAACAGATGCTTTTGGGAACGCGCTCGCGGGCGCGCGATGAATCCTAATGAGCCGTGGACGCGCCCGAATGTGAGCTTTGTTACCAGACAATAGGCCGTCGTTTTCCGCGTAGAATCGAGGAGCTTTTGGTAGGCACCCGTTAACACATTCGGACTCGTGTCTAAGGTTAATTAGATTAGGTATCCGACAGTGTTCTGTGATGTTTAAGAAAAACAGATTTATGTTGACGCTATTCACTTGTCAAATGTACGTTATTTTTAATATAGGTACGTTTTTTTCCTTTCTGCGTAAGTACGTGTATTAAACGTGTCTTTAATATTTGTTACTTCGCAACTTTGAGTACGCACGAATTAACGTTAAATTGTTTATGAGCCTGAATCAAAATGGAGGGAGATATTTTGCTGAAATTTTTTTCTTTCATTGTGACGACCTTTTTAACATCTAAGATTATTGGCATCTGATACGTGTTGAAATGTATATTAAAAGACTTTAATAATCTCAAAATCCGCGAAATGTTAATTATGATCATCTTTTGTTTAGTATGACGCTCTCAGAACTCATATTGTTTTTGGCGTTTAGGTATGAACCTCTATACAAAAAATCTTACAAAGTTACAAGCCGTGATAAAGTTTGGCCGCATAGTGGAAACAGAGCTGTAGGCTGTTCTTAACTAATATTGAGCAGGGCTAAACTATCTTTACAAACAACGCAAAATGGCGGCGGTTTAAAGTAGCTCCCCGCCCGGCTTTATTCTAAAAATTATAACTGTCCACGTTTATTATTATTATTATTATTTCGAAGGGGGGACGCCAGCAAAGCCGGACGGGTGATCAGTCTCCCTAATCGGAACCATTTCACCAACTTCCCCAAGTCCCCTGAAAGCTGGAAGCTGGGGGGGGGCGGGTTATCGTTTACCCCACCGGCGTCGGACCCTCGAGCCTACCTGTGCGCTAACAATACCTGCTGATTTGACTTATCGTTAACTGCTTTAGATCGCCTTCCTTTAGCTTGTCCGCTCCAAAGAGCTCCCAACGCAGCGTTGCGTACATGGGACATTCTGCCATGAAGTGGTAGCTTGTCTCTTCTTTTTCTTTACATAGCGGTCCTCTGTCCGTTTGATAACTGCCAGGTGTCTGTTTAGTGGACAGTGTCCTGTCAGTAGGTACTCCTACTATGGTTCTTATATTTCTTCTGCTTCGTTTCAGCAGTTCTCTGGTTTTCTTCTTGTTAACTGATTAGATGAAGATCTTAGACTGTCTGCAGACCTTTCTTTCCCTCCATCTTTTGTTGGTCTCTCTAGTTGTTTTGATCTCGATAATATTCTTGGTGATTCTATGTGAGATTGGCAGTCTTGGTTCAGGCCCAATGAAGGGTTCATCAGCCCCTTTCCTAGCTAATTCATCAGCTTCTTCATTGCCTTTGTTACCTTCATGTCCAGGTACCCAGGCAATTTCTACCTTAACGAGGTTTGCAAGCTCCTGAATGCCTTGTTTGCATTCCTTTACCAATGCTGAGGTTATCTCCGATTTGTCAAGGGCTTTATTTGATGGCAGCTTGACTGTCGCTGTATATTATTATTTTTCCTACGTTATGGTTGCTTATCTCACTTTTCCATCATATGCGCACACTCCAGTATCGCGAATACTTCCGCCGGAAATACGCTAGTGTATTTGCCCAGATTGAAAGTGACTCTTTTAATGTCGGGTTTGGTGATGTAAACCCCTGCTCCCGATAGCTTAGTTGATTCTTTTCTAGACCCATCAGTGTAACATACTGCGATGCTGTCCAGATCTGCTTGTTCTAAGTTCCAGTCTTCTCTGGATCTGATGCTTATTCTATACTTTTTGTCGAAGATCCTTTCCTTTTTTATTAGGTCACTATCACATTGACCAGTATCACAGAGAGGTTTTCTTCGTATTCTTTCCCTATTTCAGCGTGAGCGTCATTGTGTCTTCCTATCCATAGTTTAGTGCTTTTTAGCTTAAACCATTGTTCTGTAGCTCTATTTTTGATTTCAATGTCTATTGGACTAAGGCCTATTATCATTTCTAAGGCTGCCGTGGGAGTTGTTCTCATGGCTCCTGATACCATGATGCTAGCTAGTCCTTGAACTTTTGTGAGTTCTTTTCTGTTGTATTCAAATTGTGCCTTGTGCCACCATACTAGTGCTCCATGGTAACTGCTAACTGTCCACGTTTAGCTAATAATCTAATGTGGAATCATTTTCGGATAAATCAATAACGTAGAATTGATTTCTAGTATTAAAATGCAATTTATGTAGCAGTTCCTGAAAAATTGCACAATAACCAAAATGTTCAAGAACATATTTTTACTTTTAGTCACTGTAAACATTACGTACGTAGCGGGGCGCTCCGCAGACAGAGAGCCCACTGCAAACAAAGCACCATTATGCACGCACATTTTGACACTACTACTTTAGAGGGATTCTCGAGCAGTTTCGGACAGAGCTCAGTCGCAGCTGTCACGATTCACACTTACTTTTTTGGTTTTTTTTTTCGTTGTTTTTTTTACAAAACAAAAACCAATTGTGGAGCCTCTTTGAAAGATTTGCTTAAAGTTCCATAAATTTAATTTTAAAACTTGCAATATTTATCTACTTATGAAAATTTTGCTATTATAAGTAAATGTATGGCATTGCATTGCTTAGCATACTTTCTTTATTAGTTGTATTGTTGGTATAAAAGGAAACTATAAATAGGTTGTCATTTAAGTCAAATTATTTGTACGACTGTTTGTTTCTATTCAATAAATAATTTTAAAAAAGTGGCGTCTCTAAATAAATCCCAAATAACATTTTACTTGCAGTAAAGTTTTTTTTACTAGACGCACGACAGTGTGCCAACCAAGTTCGGGAAATAACACCAGTCATTAAGGCGATTAGTGTCCTTACAGTATTAGTAGGCAAAAAAGCAAAAAAGGGGTCACTTTTGGCACATTTTCCTACAACTACTACAACGAACTATATTTTACAGAGATTATTATTTGTAAATAAACTATCTATAGTTTGTTTGTTTTTTTTGAAGTTTTAAGCAGACTGAAGCTAAGATTCTAACCTTAGCTTCAGTGAAGTTCATACCTACTGTATAATACCTATCCCCGATAGCACAGATTGTAGGTACAAAATATTCGGTCATACATTTAGGTGCACATGCTGCGAACGTCTTTGCTGAGGCTGACAAGCAATTTACATGAGTTGTTACCTCTCGCATCCTTCCGTTACGGCCGGTTGATACACGGAACCGGATATATGAACCGCAAATGGGTTCATCAAATCCATAATTTAACACACTTATGAGACAACTGACATTGTTCCGATAACTAAGTGGTAAGTAACTGCTAATGTGATTTTACTTATTAAGGGGGCGTAGTCTGCACACTAGCGCCGCGATTGGAATAAAATCATAGTGCTTAAATAAAGACAAAATTGTGAATTATTTGTGGTTCTTTTTATCGCTCAAACAATATTTTCTATCCTGTCGTTTAGTTTAAAGGAGATTTTAAGTAATAAGTGGCCACTTTTAACAATAAAACTCCATTTTACTAAACGACAGGCTAGAAAATATTGTTTAAACGATAAAAAGAACCACAAAGCTTCTACGGAGTGCACTATAGAGAGATAATTCACAATTTTATCTTTATTTAAGCACGATGGTTTTTTTTCCAATAGCGGCGCTAGTGTGCAGACTAGCGCTCTTAAGGTGCATCCCATACCTACCGAAAGTATTTTGGATTTTTTATTTAATAGAAACCTAGGCAAATACTGTCTTAATCCGAATAACATCACAAGAAGAGTTATTATTAGTATCCTCAAATTACAAATCATTCTGGTATTACGTTTGTATAGGGAGCTCACTGTTTGCCGGAGTCGTAACGCTTTTTAACTACAAGTGCATCTGTTATTCAACCATTAAGTATTAAGTACTATATATCAAGAAATAAATTAGAGATAAAGTACTAAGCGTTAAACTAAGTAAGTAGTACAATGCATAACAAAATTAATAAAAAATAAACACACTTTACTGCACCCATACTGTGGATAATAAATGCTAACCTAACCCTAGGGTTAGGTTAGCATTTATTATATATATCTAGATATAAGAGAAAAACAACATACTGTTCATTACCTCATGGCCTTTAAGTGATAAGCCGCATCAATATTCATGTTCACTCAATTAACAGGGACCCTTCCACTATCGTTACTATAAGCACCATTAAAAGGTCATCACACACTTTTCCATAACCTTTGCAAAAAGTTAAGGTATACTCACACATCACGGCATGGCATAGTAACGGCTAATTAATTCTTCGCAGGAACAGGAAGGGCACGGGTCGCGTCATTAGATGCATTATGCAAACGCCACGCATGCGCAATGCATGCTAAACGATGTTATGCAAGACGTAGGTGACGTCATACTATTGGATATGGTAAGGGAACAAGGTGAAGGTAGTTTTTGTAGATTAGAAAAATATGCAGCAGGATTTTTTATAAAGTGTTTATAGAAACGATAAAAAATTATAAATCTAATATTTTCTTCCGATCAATTGAATTCAGATCCGATTCAGTTTACTTTTTAAAATATAAATACTGCGATGAATGAAAATGCGATCGGTTTTCTTTTCCAGCTAACAAATCTTAGTTTATTTCTCAGAATTATCTTACTGACCACCAGAATCACAGATACGATCTCTTGAGACTATTTTTTTTTAACCAACAACCAAAACTAAATACTAAGATGAGTACAATCTATCTTCAATTATCATTTATTATAGTCATACACATCAAAAAGTCAACGGCCATACCCGGAAAATAAACGAAATATTCAATAGGTTAACTCTTGGAAACGAGAGAGCATAAAGAAACACATCTTGTATAAGCACTCCGCTGCCTGGAATATCTCACTCGGCGGCTATCCAACTAAATCACCTAAGCTACTCGAAACCGACTGGAAATTATTTTTGGAGAAACTTTTTAAACAGATTGATTAATGTCTGCACGGAATACTGGTGGTCTCATCTAGGTATTGAACGATTGGTAGCCTAAAAACTAACGTAGCTACGCAAAAATACGACCAATCAGTTCTAACATTCGACGTTTAGTGTACACGCAAGTGTTTCATTTATTTTGTTTGAGAAAGGAAATGACGTGGTGTTTATTATCGTCTTGTCAAAATTCGTTGATGAGTTACTCTAAACTTTTTTGCTTTTGCAAATATGAACAAGTTAAATTTCAATCCAGTATAGAAATCTCTTCCCATGAATCTTCGGCACCACTCATTCAGCCATTCCCCGTAATTATAATCATAATTCAAGTTGGACACTTTTTAATCCTCAATCCCGTTATTCATAGGATCACCACGGCAGAATGCAATTTACAATAAATTATGTAGATATTAATAAGTAGGGAGGTTAAGGGTTGAATATTATGGGCTAACCGTTCATCGTTCGATAAATTGCGAATGGAGACACAGTAGCCAGATTACGTGCTTCAATATCCGGAGAATAGACGGGGGTCTATTATCGAGTGTGATGGAATAGAAACTGCACGGTGTTAGTCTTGCGAGCACTTCGAAAAAGATCGTGTACTTTAGATGGAGCACTGACTCGGCATTGTGTGCTGTCCTCCTTGTCATTTTATAAAGGTTTAATCAAAATTTTCTGATGTATATCAAATATTTAAACGAAAGCCAGCTTATTTTGAAATCAAATCATTATTATGACATTGTAGTTAACAATATCTTAATAATGTTAAATGACGCTACAATTAATTATTAACTACACAATTAGAATTAGTAAAACTTAAACTAACTATAAAATATATAGAGGTTATTTTTTTTAAAAGACAGTTAAAACAATTGCAAACCTAACTGAAGACCTGACAATAACAAACTCAAATAAATTTTAAGGAAGTTTAACGTTACAAAACTAGTATGCTATTAGCAGATCAATCATATCAGGAAGCAAATTATTGCGTGAAAATATTTCCAGGTGCATTTCGTGAGCTCGTAAAATTCAGCAATGAGGAAATTGCAGTAATTTGAAAATTAATAGCAATGATAAAACGTATGTTTTGTAATATCGCTGTACTCTTTTCTTCACAGTGGTTACCATAGTTAACCACCACTTTCATTCATTGCTGATATTTCATTTTAAAGAGCCATCTTTCGATTGCGCTTAGTAATTATATTGAAAAGTGTCAAAAAGCACCCACAAATTGCACGTTTGCAGTGTCACCGCGGTAATAGTAGGAAATTTAAGTTACTTTGAATATTCACATAATTGAATTGGCGTACCTATTTGCGGCGGTTTTTTCTTATTGGTAAGTTAATAACAGAGATTTTGGATTACTGTGAAACCTTACAGTAAAACCAAACTATGTAGAAAAATAACGGAACAGTCAGACCCTAACCTTCAAAGTATTTTACGTGTATCAAAATTGTGTGCTGCAAAGAGTTAAGTGATTCCTAAAAGGAAATAGCAATTTTACTAACCTTTTTTGAATGATTTAAAAAGTTTATACAGTATATTGTGAAAGACAAATTATTAGAAAAGGAAGATGAATAAATGCGATAAGACAACATGATAACAATAATGTAAAGTACCCACGAAAACAATTACGTCATAATAATTAATAATGAAGCTATTTATTATTGTTGACAACAACGTAATTAATTTCAAATTATGTCTTGAAAAAGCCAACCAAACAAAATGTAAATAAAATTAGCTTCAAACTAATTCGGTTTATGAAAATTTCCCATGATACTGATGGAAAAAAAACGATCGAACCTTTTCTAAAGTAAATAAGGAGCAGTAGCCGCCAATGTTTGACGACAAACAGAATTACGTTATTGTTTAGAAGGAAAATATTTGCGAATAAGACATCCCGCAGACAAACGAGCTTCATAATATAATTAATGTGTTTTATATCTTAATAGTCATTGTGAAGTTTTAACCCTTAAAATAAGAGGCCCTAAATATGGTATCGTAAAGAATATGGAATTGGGAGAGGGTATTGAAGGAATACCTAGTATGGATATATTATTGATAACAATTGATTCTGATGATACTAAAGATATTCAAAATGCAAGTATTGTAATCTAACCTACGTATTTATTACACTGTATTAAACGTTTACCATAAAAGTAATAAGCAAAAAATTTTAATCTTCATATTTTGTGTACGAAATTATTTCTCTAGATTTTAAAAGACGTAATATTAAATTGTGACATAGCGACCTTACATTTTCATATCGGTAATTTCCACGGGCGGACTCGAAGGCAACATCACGCGCAAACAGATCGCTCATTCAGTTGTGCGTGACTTCGAGGGTCCTCCACCACTTAATGATATTGCCAACTTTTGATGACTTCGAAGATAATAATTCAAATTTCACGTAGCTCGTTAATCTCAAGATTCTGATTCACTGAACAAATATTAACAGAAGGAATTGGATCAACTGTTTAACATTCATTACTTAGTGTGTATAGATGATTAACGGCAATATTGCCGGGTTTGTTTCGGGCCCAAATGCAGATTCTAAGATACTGGATAATCTTCAGTTAAGGCCAGATTTGAATTATTGTAGGACGTTTAGTTGGACCCAAAAAATACTCTAAGTATCGAAAGATGTTTCAACTTTTACAGCTTTGATTTCTATAAAAATGTAGATGTTTATAATATCATGCTTAGGTCGGTATATGACCAGTTTTTTTAATAAATATAAAACCTATTTTTCCATCAAAATGCGATATCTCTTGCGCACAGGCTTGAATATACGCCAAAAGCCCATAAATAAGAGAGACTTAATATTATAAAGACCACATCACATAAATTAGTTCACGATAGATAGCCAATAAAACAGCTGAATGCTCTTCGCTCTGCTTCCCAGATAGACTAAAGTGACCCATGCGACATTCAAAACAGAACTTTGGAGGGTCTGAATAAAGTTTCGTGTAGTTTGGGTTCTCGCCGCTGATCTGCGGTGAAGGTGCAAATCGAGATACGTCTTGATTGACAGAAGTCACGTTGTACGCAGTATTAGAGGGATCTAAACTTAAACTGTCAGGCTCGTTACTGCGTCGAAAGGATAGGACTTAAGAAGATAGTGATCTGGTGTGTTTTTGATCTTCATAACAGCGAATTAATTGGGTAAGGTAGGCTAAAAGGAGCGTATTTATGGAGTAGCCTCGACTGTTTGAATAACTTTCAGATATGATTGAAATGAAAACTTTGTCTGTAAAAAGATTCTTGATTTGATTAGGTAGCAATTAAGAATTGGTTGATCGATATCAAACGAATTTTGAACTATCAGCAGAAAAGCTAATTTGAATATGGCTCATCGATTAGACAAGTTGACAGCAGATGTCTGTTAAGTATGCGCGTCGCGTCGCCGGCCTGAGTTAAGAGGCAGCTAAATGTCTGAGACGAGTTGTTAATTCGACTGATTAATTGTTTCAACACCTAAAGTATGCGTAGTGAATGAAATTGGTTGATTACTGTCACTTATTTCATGGTTGATCAAATTTAACTTTTCAACAAGCGAAAACTTAATATGTATCACATGTTGTAACATAATAAAAAAAAATTGTACGTTCAGTGCGTTAATAGAGTCTAATGGACTTTAAAATAATAGAATAAAAAGGTTATAAAGCAGTTCGATTAAAAAAACACAAGCTTCCTAAATGCATAACAAGTATTCCAAATGTGATAAATTTAAAAAAATCACACCAGCCGTCGATTAAGAGTAACATAGTCTATTATTGATATAGCTCTATTAGTCTATAAAATAATAGCACCATGCAGGCAGACGCCAAAAACGCCAACATTACAGTATACAACACAGTGCGGATCAACATACACAGTAGGTATAGGTACATCATACAGCGCGGCGTAAAAACAACTGCACTCCGATTTATTACTTAAAGTACTTTTCCATTGTGCTCGTTTGTAATGAAATAGTTCGCGGACTATCTCCACTATATATATGCTGCTGGATACATGGCGTTCGCTACATTTAAAGTTAATAAACCAAATTATGAATACAGATATTAACATATTGTTGTCAGGGGACGTATTATTTTTATCCAAATAAATATTTTGTACAATTGTCAATTAATAAGATAAATATCTCTCTCTTACAGAAACCCATTATTATACATTCATACCCCGGTATACCGTTATAGACCCCACTTAACAATAATTAAACAATTTCCAATTAATGGCGTTTAGTCAAATGGAAAGCTTACACAAATTAATTAAGTAAATCGTTTACGCGTGAAATTTAATAGGTAATTACTGTATTCGGTATTAAATATGCGATGTCCGCGGGGTCGGTAGTACCCGATCATATTACCTAACCAAACAGTTGGCGACCACTGATAAGTAAGTTGCAAGCACGCGAAACCCTTCCGCAAAGAACAGGGCGGACAGAGATGGCAAACTGCTGGTAAACTTTTAATCTTCATTGATACTTACCTACATACGACACAAAGCTGAGTCAAACTATATTATGAGAAGAGTATAAATAAATTTATTAAGAAAACAAAGTAGGTACCTATGTAGGTTTCTGCAAGATATGGACCTAATAGTTATAATTACGTTTTCTTTGCGAGACAAAAACGTTGTATTTCTATTTAGGTCATGTGAATTTATAAGTACATGTCAAGTAAATTACACGGGTATCACTTCATGTCAGTGTAATCATTCATTTTGTACACTTACGATCTAGTCTAGCTAGACATGCAATTCCCGCTCAGTTGCATATCTGTAATACAACATTAATAATAGCAAAATACTTTCCAAATTTAAAGGTAACGGACAGAGAGTTACTTCAACAACAACTTCAACATTTAATTTATTATACTTATGAGATAGATAGATAAATAAGTGATGTAAACTATTTTCAAGTAAAAGTTTTAGTTTACCGAAGTTTCAAACACCTGCCCCCTCTACATTCCTAGTCTGTGGCACCTGGATTTAACTTCCACTGTACCCATAGCTTACACATGTACTTTGAGCTTATCACCTTGCACATCCTCCATCTTCGCACCAATTCACAAGACCGTACAATGTAAAGGGAAACTTAAATGGTAAGTTTGAAAATGTAGCTTATGTGGGTGTGTTGTTTGCTTTGTCGATAAATGAATTTAATTAACAATATTTAACGCACATTTTAAAGTAAGTTTATAAAATGTTTTAAATTTCCATGGTTTTTGACGTTATTAGAATAAACTATATCGGGATTTACACCATGTACCTGTTTTAATCTCGGAGTCTCAAAAATAAACAGGTACATGGTGTAAATCCCGATATAGTTTATTCTAATAAGTTTATAAAAAACCTCTTTCAAAAACCTTGAAAACCGACTGCAAGGAAAGGGTTATGTTTTTCGCACGTATCATGTATGTATGTATGTGTGTTTATATGTAATATTCATAATTACCTCATATGTTTGAAAGGCTGGAAGGATTTCTATACATAAGATATCGTTAGATTTGTCTTTTTATTAGGTATTTAAAACTACTGAACCGTTTTCTAAATTTAAAAAATAGGACCAGCTTGGGAACAAAGCTGATGAAATAACTTTTGAATCATTTCAATCGGTTGATCTGTTTTCGAGTAATCGGTACACATACATATAAAAAATATTAAATATCTAAGACAGATAGATTAAATTCCTCCGTAACAATAATCTGAAATACCTACACCATCCTCCTTATTCACTCACAAGGAAGACCTGTGCCCCAGCAGTGGGGACAGTAAAAATACTTGATGATGAACAGTATAGACCATCAGCCATACTCAATGTCCCCACTGCGGGCACAATACGGATTGGTAGGTGCAAACGAGTGTAAATGCACCCAGCACCGACGGCTTAACGTGCCTTCCGAAGCACGGAGGAGCTAGAGAATATAAATTATTGGTCACCCATCCCATGACCGACCCTTGCGAAAGTTGCTAAACTTCCGCAATAGTTGGGCCAGGCGCTAAACCAGATTTCTGCTATAAATGAGTAAACGTTTCATATGATATCTTGCCTTTTTAGACACACGCTGATAGGTATGTCGGTAAATACAAAGTATAAATTCTCTCTTAACCCGGCGGTAGCGAAGTATATAAAATTGAAATCAACCGCTTGTTTAATGGAAATATTTATTATTCAATCTGCTTCGGGCTTACGCGTAAATTAAGCTGTCTTAGACTTAGCCACTAATCCCTTTATTTCATTTATGAAATATTCATTTGTGTGGCTTCATATTTTGAGATGGCAAAATCAGTGACCTGATTCAGATTAAAATATCGTTGTGACTTAGTAATAAAAGTGACACAGCTAACGTTTTCTTTATATTTCATTATTGAAAATAGGAATTATTGATCCTACTCCTTAAATGAAATTCAGCACACAGAAAGTGTATAACCTGGATTAAAACATAGGATACTTTAATCCTAGTCAAAGGTTCCCTAGGGTAGCGGACGCAGACGAAGTCGTGGGCGGAATCTAGTACCAAAATAATGTTTTCATTGATATATTTTTTGTTTCAGTTAAGTTATTTGTTATATCATTTCTTTACCATAACTCACATTAAAAGACATCATTCTGCTTACTCACTTTACAATATGAAAACGCAATCATCATTACAGAAATGATGGAACAAAATAAAACATTAATGGCATCTAAACAAAGGCACGGTACAAAAAAATCAATATTTTTATGTTTTCTGTAGTATCTGGGTGTTTTATCATGTCCCCGCTTTCAGTACAAAAGTGATAACACGCTACCGATCTGCGATAACAGACGACCCAACTAAAAAGCTTATAATGTGTATCAATAATAACTTTGCTTGTCAAATTACAACCTGTCTGGCATCGTGGAAGAAAAACAAAAAACTATCCAATATCCGAGACATAGGGTTGAAATCTCCCAAAACTATGTCCAATTAACGTGTTAATTTTTAAAACCCTTCCGTATAGTGTCCAATTGAAGAGGAAATATTTACTATAGAAAAAAAACGAACAAAAGCTAAGTGATTATTTCGGAAATCGGTGTGTGTTCCATAAACTTTAGAGTATGTATGAATACAATCAACTTAATTCACTTTTGATTACTGTTTCGTACCATCAATATTTGGCTATTAGAAATTATAATTGCATTCAACGATTCGAATTTAATATTTTATTATTATTAGTCAGGAGTAAAAACAATGTTTTGTTTACCTTTTTCTTGTGAGTCATTCCATTCAAAAATTGGTTCCTTAAAAAGACACGATTTTTAACTGAGGTTACACAGATTGTTGTATCTATTTTCAAAAGACGTCCTCCGTGATCGAGTGGCTTTGTACATCGGTTTTCAAGGTGTCGCCATCTTGGAGGTCTCGGGTTCGATCTCCGGTGGGGTCAATTTAAAGAAACCAACTTTTCTATATTTGCTCAGGTCTGGGTTTTTGTGATACCACCGTTGTCTCTGATTTTCATAACACAAGTGCTTTAGCTACTTACTTTGGAATCGGAGCAATGTATGTGATGTTGTCAAATATATAAAAAAGTGTGAATATCATGAATGAGTAGCTAGTTTGAAAAAGATTTATTGTCGTATAAATTAAGGTGAAAACAACACCCTAAGTTACAGTAACTTATTAATTATGTTTAGTTACAGAAACAGATAGGTATAAGTAAGTAAGTAAGTATAAGTACTAATAGCTTGTACTGAAACATATGATTTTTAAGAAAACCCAGGGGTTTCAAAATATAATGGTGAAAAAAGAAATGAATCAAAAATAACAAACAACAGTTAAAACTATGGCACGAGCAACGCGCATCGATAAAAATCATTAAAAAGTCCACCGATTCCGATATATGTATCGGATAAAGTAATCGACACCAGCCACGATTAATGCCCAGCCCACACCGTACCACTTTCATTACACTTTACGATATATCGAATGGAATCGATTCCCCATGTTAGGTTTGTATGCGGAATGCTAGTACGGAAATAGCTAACTACAGTTATAAACAGTGCGTGGTTATATTTAACCTGCATTTTTAAATAATTATGTATAAGTTGTTAACTGCTAGTCTTTCGACTAAGGCCGATGAAGAAGTAAAAGATTTCCTAAGGGAGCACAAGAACAGGTTGCTTTTGCTTGTAAGACAAACGATAACAGCATAATTAAAATATAATATAATAATAAAGTTACATCATAGGTGTGGTTTGAATGGTTAGCAAAATATTTGTATTTTGGTGAGCAGAAAAACAAACTCGGTCAGCCAAAATGGTTAGTTAGTCAGCAACTTTTGGCTAGCAAATATTTCTAAATCAAGCTCTAATTTTTTAGCTGCATTCAGTGGCCTACGTTTGATATAAAGTTGGTAGCCACGCTTAAGAGAATAAAAAATGTCCGCTTCGCCGGCTACTGCCGTAGCACGCTCGAGCGTTTTTTTGGTCGCAGTTGTAACCTATAACCTAACCTAATTTATTTATTTATTATTGAACATAATTAAACTGGTATAAACCCAATTACATCATTACGGAGTAGAATGAACTATTTAAGGGAAGTCCCCTGCTTTTCTGTCTGTTTACCTCCTTGTATAACCAAATTTGGAAGGAGTAAGCAACCACTCCCCCTCCTATCCTCTTACCCTTCCCTCTAACCCCTCCCCCATCACTCCTCTAACTCCATTCCCCTCTTAGTTTTCTCTGCTGACCAATTTTGACATGTTGCTGACCAATTATATATTTTGCTCTCCAACTATTTATTAAATTGCTGACGATTTTAAGATTGTTTGCAGATCAAGGTTTGCTGCCTGATTTTAATTTAAGGCTCCTATATACCTCAAGTGGCGCCCTCATTTTAATTAAATTTATTGCTCGCTAAGTGCATAATGTATCGAAAATTCACATGTACAGATTGAAGCTAAAGTTCTATAATTTATTTACAAACAATAACCTCAGTATAATATAGTTCATTATATGTCATCAAAAGTGGCCACTTTTAGCACTTTTGCGAACTACTACTACAACGAACAAAATTTTACTGAGGTTAAATAATAATAATAATAAATAAACTATAGAACATTAGCTTCAATCAGTACATGTGAATTTTCGATACATTATGTACTTAGCGAGCAATAAGTTTAATTAAAATGAGGGCGCCACTTGAGGTATATAGGATCCGTAATGCGAACGAAATAGTTGTTTGCTGCTCATTTGGAAATTATTTATTTTAACTGCTGTTTTTTTTTTGCGAAACATTTACATTAAAGTCAGTTCAAAAAAATACACAAAAAAGAAGCTTTGCGACTAGAGAATGATGCTGTAAACGAAAAAGTAAAAATTAGATACTTAAGCAAAAGTATATAATATCAGATCGATGAGATCGCAGAAAAGTAAACTATGTCATTTCAGGGTTAAATACCGTAGTATAGCTTGGCTTCGTTGACCAAACCCTACAAAGACCCATATTATATTGAAACTCTGTCCTTTCCCTTTCTTTACGAAGCAAATAAATATTTATTAAGGCGCAGTACTTTTTTCTCTAAGCCATTACCATCATCCTTTACGAGATTTCACTCGATAAAAATCTAATACGTATTTATATCAACACTGTTGGAAGCGAGTAGGGCTTAAATCGATGTCTATTCGAGCAGGTCAGCTGGAAGAGGCGCTGCATAAAAATCACTATTTTGTAAAAGGCAATCAAGGCTTATAAATTATGTGTCTCTTTTAAGAAACCGTAGGGAATTCGGAATGAGCACTTTGCGTTAACGTGTTGTTTTGAAACATGATTATTTTCTATAGTTTGATTGTACTGCTACTATTGCATGGTTAATATTTTGATTTGAAAGTTTATTTTGCACTTGAAATTAGTTTTTGGTTAAAAATAATAATTTAGATTATGTATCACTTATGGCAGAAAGTTAATTTTATTATTGAAACGAGCTCATCATAATAGGAAGAAATTCTGAAATGTGAATAAGTGTTTAATTTCCTATGTTAAGCGCTGCGGGACAGAATTTGATCTATTGCAAATTTTTCCTTAAAAGATTACCATAAATAAGTAACTCAAAAAAATAAAGCGTATTGAATTTCAAAGTTCCCCACGCGGTCGGTTTGTTGTCAATAAATCTATTCCCGCCGTAACATACTCTAAAGTTAACAGATAAAAACTTAGTTCGGTGGCGTGGCTTCGATTACGTAAGAGAAACTTCCCCTATTACCCCCTACTTAAGGGTACAAATTTAGGCACCCCTATTTAAACAGAACACCTACGTGTGTAATTTACGCGAGTGTGGTTTGTGCTGCACTAGGGTCGGCCACTATCTAACCAAAAACATAACTTTATTTAGCGACATAAAATTCTGAAATAAGAATCAAATTAGAACTTATAGTACCTAACTCGAATGTAAACTATGGACCCAGTCAAAAACTAATGGTTTTAATAGATAGGTTTTATTTTGTTTTTCAATGCATTTTTATGCAAACTATACTTTTGACGTAGAAAGTGTTCGAAATTATACGCACTGTATAAAAAGTTCTAATAACTTCATCAAACGTAAATGCGAGACTACGAAACCTTGCAACGAAGTAACAAATTTTCGTTGATTATGGTATTGTAAAGCGCGTCACCGCAAAACTGCCAAAAAATGTTGTAACAGACGAGTACTTAAATTGAATTCAAAATTCCCTGACAGCCCTACCCAAGTGTGGTTTGCGCCTAGCACATGAGTAGGCACACAGATGGAATAAATCTCGGACGGGATCAGAACGATTTACAAGACTGGTGATTTGTTTAAGAATTCCAGGGGGAGGCTCGTGTTTGATTAGACCTGGGAGTGGGCCTGATGTTTTTTGCGTTTCTAATTTTCGTAAGTAAAACATTGGATGCGAGCCGTCCAAGTGAGGGATTGTTTTGGCGAATGTAATCGCACCTGGCTTTATAATCAAGATTCTATTTTGAATCACTTTGAGACAAAGAAAAACAGTGGAGCGTGAATTGATTTGACAGCGCACATTTTATAAGCTTTATTTACTCTTAAAGTTTATGAAACTGCACACCGTAGATAAAAGTAAAAAACATAAGCCTATACTCGAAGCTTTCTATCGAATACTCGTGATCATTGTCTACAATGTAGTAATACCAATCGTAAATTTAGTTGAGTCGTGACTTTTGTCTACAAACTACAACCGTAACTCGTCTCACCGATATCGAGATCTATCATTTGAAAATTCGATATCGTAAAATATTGTCAACTATTGTTCTTTGTCAGTAATACTAAACCATTTAAACATTATTATTTTTTCAATAGCATTTGCTTATTTAAATTATATATAGTAAATTCTCATTGCACATTGTTGCCACAAAATCTAAAACTAAAACTACAGTTTTGCCTCGAGTACGGCAAGTTCACTACAAAGTCTTTATTTAAGCCTATCATGAGACAAATTTAATGTCTCAACTCAAGTTTGCCGTCGTGTTTTGATACTAAAAATCTACCAAGAGAGAGTCGGTTTTGCATTAAACATAAGATCGTTTTTAATATCACTATTTTTGCAATGCAACACGCGAGAAATTGTGTCAATTAATATAATAACATTAAATAACTGCTCTTTATTTTTAAGAGGACAATTTTGATAACATTTAAAATTTATCGTCCTGTGTTTTATTTGTTATTTAGAAATTACTTATGAAAAAAAAAGACACGTGATTTTTGGAAATAATTGAAACAATTTTGTTTATTTTTAGTCATCTTAAAATTATTTTGTCAACTTATTCATTCTAAAAGAGCGTAAGTGCAGTTAGACAGAATTCTGGCGGACATACGCTGACCCATATGAATTAAAACCTCAACCTGTCTACCTTATCTATGGACGCCAATTACGTTTGTTTGTTTTTGTTTTGCTTGAGGTTGTTTTCTTTTATTCTCACAATTTTTACCTGATTTTTCCTGATTAAATGTTTCACTTTTAACCATTCGCAAAGGTTTCGCAGAATACTCTGCTTCAGCAGCATCTTGAAGTCCACTTTGGGAAGGCTGCGACTGTCTGCCATTATAAATCCTTCAAAAACCTTGATACTTACTATGCATATAACCTACTATACTAGATAATTTAACTTAAAACAATAACAGCAAAACGAGCAAAAAAAATTTACATTTGACAGGAAAAGCTTTTTTCTTCATAGAGGAAATCACACTAATATCATTAATTATTCCGTCCTCTCGATAATACGGGGTTTTCTTTAAATAATTGGTTAAAATTCCGAAAAAATATGTATGGTGTTGGAAATTGAAAAACCTCAAAATGGTTTTCGATTTAAAAAATAAGCATCTGCAAATACGTTTTCGAAAGTAATAACTTAAATCCTATAACAAACAATTGAACTATGAAGAAGTTTTTTATAAGACTGTAAAGATTAACTCAGTTCCCCTAACTGTTTCCTCAGTATTCGGTATGGAACTCTAAAAACTGTCGTCCTCAAACAAGACCGGTAAGTCGCCGCAACACTGTCATCATTTAAGCCGCACATTAGTGAAACTTGCGCCGTTTGAACCCGCACCTGCGCCCTACACACTCGATGTTTCACTACACAAATATACCATGAAATATCCCCTTAAGTTTTGGACTTGTGCAGTATTTATTCGTTTGTTGAAGCAAATGTATTGCTTTGGCAATTTATCGCCAATACTTTCAAAAGATAAAATTAGGGGGAAAATATATTTTAGTAAAATTAACAGGGTGTTTACCATACAACTACACCGTGAAATATCCCTTTAAGTTTTATTTGTTAGTTTGTTGAAGTAAATGTATTGTTTAGCAGTTTGTCCCCGTACCTATACATTTCAAAGTTAGGTGGTCAAAGTAGATTAATAAAAGGAGCATTCCCTAGTTTATAGCTTTTTACATAAAAGTATGGTAATGCATGTGACACGCATTAAACCTAGAGCAGAACCAGAAACTCAATATTGTTCTTTATGATATTTAAGAGACAAAAACTGCTTTTAATAATTACGATTGAAACCCACTTTAGAGTGTTCCATTATTTTCTGAAGTTATAGGTCATACTGACAATATTTTTTTGAAATTAGCTAACAGCATTTTGGGGAACATAACTTTTCACTCTGCCACACCTGAGGACTGTAGGTTTATAATGATAAAAGTTTTCAAGTGTCGACTTTATGTGAGTAGCTACAAGGTGCATTATGGCTCGTGCATGATATAAGTGAAATAATCTATAATTTGGAAGTTGTACCCGTTGGGAACAAATTCACAACTGAAGTAGGTATAACTTGCTAAGAGAATTTCTGATGTAGGAGTGAAGGTAGATTAATGGACCTCCTCGATTAAGCAGTTGAGTCAGGGACAATGTGATTAAACATATAATTTGATTTCACGTACTTTTAGTCACGTGAGTATAAATTTTAGGTGTGAAATGCTAATAATTTAAGTAATACAATCAAACGCTCTTAAGTTTGTGACGTGTCACGTGTGTAAGACAGTTATTACACTAGCTAAATAATGCTTTACTTATGATTACTAAGAAAAACGATTTTATTTGTTTTCTTTTTTTTAATGTGGGTACAAATTATTATCTTTATGTGGATGTATTTTATGTTGTTTTAACATATAAATACCTTATTGCATGTAAGTACATGTACCTGTTTATTAAAATAAACAGGTACATGGTGTAAATCCCGATATAGTTTATTCTAATAACGTCAAAAACTATGGAAATTTAAAACATTATATAAATACCTATTTATTTTCAAAATATTGCACAATACGATTACGAGAAAAGTGTCCACCTTTTATCAGTTTTGGTGAGACTAGATGCAGTTTAAAATAAATGAACCGAACTATTTTATCTTAAATAGCGAGGAAAACTTTACGATGAAAAATACAAGTTTATGAAATGTTTGATGGCGTTCCGAACTCATTGCATCTTTAGGTGTTATAAAACTGCTTTAAAATTCAACAGAAGCCTTAATGTTGCGGAGGCGCCTCTAGTAATTGCCTTGACGAAAGAAATTAAGAAAAAAGATGTTCCGACTTAATAAGGATGGTGACATAATGATTCGCAAAAATATAAAAGGTTTTAAACTGTAAAAAGGAATATTAAAATACTGAAAATTATATAACGTAACTGTAAATATGCGTATTTTTTAAATAACGCTCAAAATCACGTGACTGCATATGCCAATCGGAGCGCATTACGTAACGAAGTGAGATACCATTCAAACGAAGACAAGACAAGCTGTCATACATAGTGTCATCATAGTGTTGTTGGTAACAATAATTATTTTGACTGATGTTTGACATTGGTTTCATTATTTATTACAGCGTTACGTAATTAAAAGGGTTGTTCCGTATTCATCCCATGACGATTCATCCCAATTCTTCACTCATCCAAAATTGGTATTCCTTACTCAACCCATTACATTATTTTAATCACGTGACTGCTTGGAGCGTTTAGGCGGGAAAATTTAACATAAAACAATTTTCTTATCTTTTTTTAATTGTTTTTTTCCGTACTATTTACATGTGGTAGACACAACACTACGGAAAAAAACTAAATTTAATTAAAGCGGTGCCAAAAATTTGTTACTAACTAATAAATCATAGTTATAAATAAACGAATGAAAAGAGGATGGTAGGTAGGCAAACTACTTAAACAATGGCAAAATAAAACCAAACAAAAATAATTCTGCTACTTACGCAGTCGAAAATGAATGAAATCTAGGTATGTACGTGAACTTTCACTCACAACACCCACGTACCTGCAACCAAACACAATGATTTTAGAAATAAAGCTAAACTGAAATCGTGTTCTAGTAAAATTAAATAATATACAAATGGAAAATATTTATTTGTAAACCATGTAAATTACCAGCGCTTTTGGAAATAGAGTCAACACTATGTTAAATTTTACCACTGTCACGCGATGTCATTAGAGATTAATATCCTATGTCGCTTTTGACATTCTAGTGCGTAACGTAGAACCTAGTGAAAGAGCAACTAAAATAAAAGATTTTCGGACCTCTGAAAATTAGCGGTGCGGTTACCGCATCAGGTAGCGCAGAGAGCGTTGAAAACCGAATATAATTAAAGTTATTCGGAAATCGAAACAACATTCCAAATTCAAACGGGTACATTCGAAAACAAACCTCGCTGTGGAACCACTAGTATGCCGGCTAATCGCCAGCCACCTAGTGGGTAATCCTTTCGAGTGGTGTGCATATAACGACTGCATACCGAGCTCCGACCCGTGGTTCGGCAGAGAGAAATTGCGGCACTCGGCGGTTCAAAGCGATGACGGATCCGTATCACTGCATGACGTGCATGAGTAGGTATATACGAATGATGTTGCGCACCTTATTGTTGGGAACGGATCGTATTCCAGCCTTGTTTTGCTTTTTAATCTGTTGGCAACTGATGAAACTGTGCCTGCAAAGGTTTCTGCATTTGTGTTTTAAAATGTACGTATAATTGAATAGTGTTTGGTTTGTTAGCATTTTCTGTTGTTTTATACCTAATGATTTAGTTTTTAAAAGTAAAATATCAAAAATCTGACAGAAAAATTTACACTTACAAATATGGTTGTCATTTATTTTAAATACGGTTACTAACAAAATACTTTTCTGAAGTACGTAGAGCTACGAGTGTGCTTGTTTTAATGACCTCCGAACAAAAACAGTTACAATAAATTTCTAAACAAGAAGAATAGGAAATAAACGCAGCATCAGCCAGATGAACTGAATGGGAGGCAGAGTTGCGCCGGCGCAGCGTGCATTGCCCTCGGTGCCCCCCACCCCGCGAGCAAACGCGACTGACTGCATTCCGCCGCGCTTCCTGGCCAAGGCAAGTGCAGCATAGCGCTGCAAGTACCCCCCTTCCCTCTCACCCCTCTTTGTACTCCGCGACCCCTTTCCCGCCTAGGCAACAGAACAAAGAATCATTGTATTCAATGCCAAAGCCCGCCAAGGATTTTGATAGCGTTCTCTTTTAAAAATTTATAAACGCTATACTGACATTGATGTTTGGATTTAGAGAGCACTTGACCGATCGACGTTCCGTTTTGGAGACCCAATCTACAAGCCAAAGCACTTGACAGTGTAATAAAATATTTTTAGAAACGGATAGATAGGTCCGAGGGAGGTCATCTGCTACAAAAACAAAACCTAGATAAAGCAAATGTTTGAAACTGTTTGATGTATTTCGGTTCTTAGCCCCTTTTAAAATGATCATAAAAATCTAATATTATGAGGCAAAATAAAGGGCACTTCCCCGCCCGATCTCCCAGAGTAAGCCCTTTGTAATCTAATGCATTAAGATTATTAGGTTGTTCTAACATCGTCTTATTTCTTTAAAACGGTACCGACCCTTTATTCACTCAATGGTACAACGAAATTACGTTTCTTTTAATCCGCGTACAGCTTTGGTATCTTGATATTTGATAGCTTGAAATGAAAGGAGTTTTTTGTTGTATCAAACGTAAATTATTTCACTAGATATCACCAGGCTCGTATTAATAAATGAAAAAAAGTTCACGTCGACAAGCAGATGTACAGTCTGAAAACTTCAAATTAACATACCTGATTTTACCGCAGTCAAAAGGAAGGAGAAGGGAGAGCGATCAGTCAAATGAAAATCTGAAAACTGGACAGTTAAGAGATACCAATCAGCTCTCAGACATACATTGCACGTAACTCACACACAAGATATAACTCTACCTGTACATGGAAATCCAAGCAAAAAGTATGGAATAATCTCGTAATAGTCCGCTACTGAAAGCGTTTTCCACGAGGCTTTTAAGCGCTTATCTTGGGAATGATAGCCGTGGCCGGACGTTGAAAGGCTGTGACGACAATTTGCCTACATTAGGACATGCCCCGTTTTGCCATCGGCGTTGCCGGAGATTTTTCAACTCGTGAGCTGTTTTTAGAGTAACACAGATCGAAAGTGTTTTTTATCTGACCGTCCGAAAAGGAGTATTCAGTCTACGTTTGGTTGCAACCTGTCAATGTTTTTCATTAGGTCTTTGCGGATCAATGTTTTTCCCTTTTATGCTGGCTGTATTGATACACAGTGCAGTCAACTATGAACGCAAAGAAAATTCAGTTACAAACTGGAATTGTACTTTATCAGTTCAAACTATATTAAATGTTTATTACAGGGATTGGCGCTCGTTTCACCTCTTTTACGTTGAAACAATGGGTGGGTTTTATAGTTGTAGATGTTAGCCAGATAAATTTGACATTTATGAATTAAAATAGAAAACGGTTGTTTACAGAAACTGTAGAACAGAAAATACCTATGAAGAACAAAGTTCTGTGATAACTAGTGAAAACTTCAGGATGATTAAACTGTTTTTAGGACTTGTTAAGATTTCGGTTAGTTCCATTTAACTTACTTGACTGGAATGAAAAGATTAAGACTAAATTATGACAGCAAAATATAAAAGCAACATTTAAAAGATATTCATTAGATCTTGTACAAATACTGCTATCGTTGCGATAATACAACGCAGAAACTGTAAGTAAGAGAAAGGGTCATAATATCATAAATTAAGAAAATCCAACTTAGTTTCAATTTACGCGACTAAGGAACTAGATGTTAGTTTCTCGTCGTGTATCAGGCAACTCCGCATATTTACTGCGATTTGTGCAGCGGAAACTTTTAATTGAACAAGTATTCTTTTAACGACTTGTAAACTTGGTGCATTGCAATTTGGTTCGAATTGCGTCGATATCTCTCCATTGAGGATTATTCGATATGCTCTGACGGCGGTATTCGATTTGAGCAGTTGTTAGTGTATCAATTTTGTAGCACGATGTTGCAGTATTTCATGTTTTTGAGCACTTAAACAAGCACAGATTGCGAGTCAAGTGAGTTATGTAAGAGAGATATATGAAACTGACACGGTAAATAGCAATTTTGTTAATGATATTTTTTTCAAATAAGAAATTACTTCAGTTTAGACAATGAGCGTACTTGATTATGCAAAAAAGAAATTTAAAAAAAACACAAACCCATTTCTTAAAAGAATGAAAAAAAAAACTTACACAATTTTAAATGACTCTACTGCGAATGATGGTGTAAGACCATGAAATACTCGCATTTTTATAACATAACACAAACGTTTATATTTCAAAATAGAAAACGTGCACAGGAATGTAAAGTCAATGTAGATACTCAGTTATCTCGGTAGATGGAATAAGGTAATTGCTAAGCTAGCGGTCCATACTTTTATCTTACTTGTAAAGTTTCTACAGAGTTAAGAAAGCACAAAAGTACGGTATCCACGAGCGTCTGTTTGTTTTCCTCGGCTATTTCTGAACTAGCATTGAACCTTGAGTTATGGCTCTGAAGAGAAGGTTAACAACAAAACTATCGCCGTTCCATACGAGAAAATGAAGGTAAAAATATTGGGCTAAACCAATATATTATGTTTCGGCAGCGATTTATATAAAATTGCTGAAATTTCGAATTCTGCCGAGATACAAAACTCTTTCGTGTTGTCTTTTTTATGGACCACTGTAGGTGTGGAATCGTCGGACACAAAGAAAATGCACTCGGAAAACCGTGAACGTTTGTAGGTGAAAGAAAACACGGACAGTTTTAGTTTTCAAAAGGCTGTAAAGTCTAAGTGTACTCTTTTGAATTATATCTTGTCTGTTTTCTATGAAAAAAAAACTCATTTTAGATTGATTTGTTACCAAAATTATGTATTCTTGTCTAATATATTATGAAATATTGAAACTGATATTTACACAAAGGTTAATATGCCAATGCAATAACGAATTATTTATAGCTTTCAGAAGCTGCACTAGGAAATTCAAAAGCTGCTAAATAATCGACGGTACGCGAATTCGATACGTCATCCGTTTCATTTCGCGTCTGTGAAGGTAAGGGTCCACCCAACATTTGTCATGTCATCATGTTTCGAGTATTGCGTAAGGCGCAAACAGCCCGGAAACCTCTTACAATGAAAACGGAGTAAGTGGAAATACCTCGAAATATTGCCACCGTTACGAATGCGCAAACATTATGGCCACGGATCCTTTGCGATTCAATTGTAATTCAATCGAGATAGTTTTGATACGTCAGTCGTTATTGGCCCGCAAACCAATATTCACATTAATCTCCATTTGGACGTTTATTTTCACCTTTTCTGATATCGGAACTTTTACCCCTTGGGATTACGACGACGGAACTGCGAAAAATGTTTAATTTGCAGCACATTTTCTTTTACGTAACAATATGTATAATGAATAAGGGACCGTTGGCTTTATCAAGTTTATTTTTGTCGAAGGCATTCTCTTAGATCATGACAGAAAAACTTAATCTGATAATACCCATTCAGCAAAAACAATTCCATTTGTAAGTAAGCTCTCAAAATGTTTATACAATCAAAATTTTCATTTTCCTCAACTTAAAGAAAATAATATTAAATTATATTTTATACACAATGTCGTTGGCGAATTATAATGAAAAGAGCATCGCAAAGCCATGAAAGAATTTTCTACAAAACGAGTAATGAAAAAGGGAGGTTAAGTTAATAAGCTTAGAGCACAAGCTTCTCTAACGTTGACCTGGGCCATTTTTTTTCATTACCTGCATCACAAAGGGGCAAGAAGCACTTTTTTTCTTTTTTCATGTCTTGTGACTCGTTTCTTATTTATAAAGATAAAACAGAGACGGTACATAACGCACTGTAAGGTATTACACTATACGTATATATCCGCTTAGCGTTCTTTTAAAACTTTTTCATCTTAAAATAAATAAATATTTGAAAACATCATATACATTGTTCCGATTACAAAGTAAGTAGCTTAAGCACTTGTGTTATGAAATTCAGAGATAAAGGTGGTATCATATAAACACCCAGACCTGAGCCAATATAGAAAAGTGTGAACCCTGGTCCTCAGAGATGGCACCTTGAAAACTGGTGTTCAAAGCCAAACTGTTATGCATGCATGTAGCAAGTGTAGGAAAATCATCAAAAAGTCTAGGAATTTGTTTACATTGATGAAACAACGCTAGGATGCAGTGAAAAAGTTATAAGTAACTATAACAATAAATGTATGTCTGCGTTTCATTGCATTAGACGTGAATGTTACGATGTTTAGATGTTTGAATGTTTGTTACTCAATCACGCAAAAACGGCTGAACGGATTTGGATGAAATTTGGCTCACATATAGTTTAAAGCCTGGCCTTAATACATAGGATACTTTTAATAGCGGTAAAAGGTTCCCTAAGGATTTTCTGAATGTCAAAGTCGCGAGCGGAAGCTAGTAAAAATATTTATTACAAAAAAAAGTATTTTAGAACCATTATAATTTGAACACATCATGTGAGTATTAAGGCTCCTATATACCTCAAGTGGCGCCCTCATTTTAATTAAAATTTATTTTTTACATTATGTACTTAGCGAGCAACAAATTTAATCAAAATGAGGGCGCCACTTGTGTTATATAGGGGCCTTAAGTTTTTATCTGTATTTATACAATATTAATTTGACCAACATTTATTCACAAACTCACATACAAGCTGGTGAGCTTAGGTCCGCATTTGAAAGTCCTCACAAAAACAAACAAACAAATTATAACTATTAAAGCGACGGGTTGAATGCTGCCCGATATTAATATTTCCGACGAGGTCCCGTTTTATTCAGCAAAATTGCAGTTAGAAAGATCCTATTAATGAACGTCGGCGGTCTTTTGTCCGGCGCCGGAGCATTTCCTGCACAATCGCCCTGACACCGAGTAATTAGGGAGAAAAATTCGTTACTCCGTAGTCTACCAACGTATTTCCCTATGCGGTGATTTTTAATAAGTTATAACACGACGTGCTGGTCTTTGTTCGCTCTGTGGTGTTGGGAAAGTATTGTGTGTAATGGAGTATGTCGACTATACAGCAGAGTGTAAACTTTTACCTGCTTAAATCTTAAATGTATCTTAACCTTTGACTTTATTCATTACAATTGCAATGTATTGTTCACCTACTACGGATATATTTAATCTTTAAACAAGGAATTTTTTATTGAATCAAGCATTACTTGGCGGAAGTCCCAAACCATTGTGAAAAGAGAAATAAGCTAGATAGAAATAAGCTAGCCATTGTGAGAAGAGGAGTAAGCTACATATATTTCTCTTTTCACAAAGCAATATATTTTTATATATTCATATGTAGAGGTAGCATTGTACTGGAGTAGTATACATGTACTGTACATACTAATCACCTAATCATCCGTTTAAGATGGTGTAAGTAGGTAATTGTTTTTCGGCCAGATATACCAAATCATCTGTTTATTATTATCTCACAATGTCACGAGGAAACAATAATTATTACTTATATTATTAGCAACCTTTTTAAAAAAAATATAACACATTTTTTTGCACAGTAAAAAGCATTCCATTCTTGACGTGTTTTTACTTTACATATTATTAAAACATTTCAATCAAAGTTAAAATATTATAAAATCCCGCAGACCCATGGTGTTATAACAAAAGATCTAACGAATTGAAGAGACTAGTTTTTTGGCGTCCACATTTGAATCTATGGCCGTTCCGGTTCGTAAGTCGGCACGATGACCTTATATTATTTACAAGTTGGCGCGAAAAGCAAGCGATGGCGTTTTGATTGTCCAAAGTTTGAGTTTTTTTTCAATGACGGTGCTGTGGCATTAATGTTTGTACTGTCCTATACTAGATTCAGGAAAAAGATAAAATAAAGAGAGAAAATTTTTCAGCCAATAAAAACATTTCCCATCAGCTGTTACCGCCCACTGACCTAGTGAGTCTATCTCTTTCACTGGCAAAGAATACCGTGAAAAATAGAACACTAGTTTATGAAGCGACTATTAAAACAGAATAATTATAAAACAATACGGCGTATAAATTGAAAATAATCTTAGCTTTTAAAGTCAGTACGGATGGAATATTAGATTTATCTTACAAATAACAATATTTCAAGACCAATTCAAGTAAATAGGTAAATCGTTTCTGTGGTAGAGATATACAATAACAATCGTTAAATATCGTATATTTAAAGCGATGATATAGAATCACATGTATTTTCACATTTTAATACTAATACTAATCACATTATTTTAAGATCAAATTCAATATAAAAAAATCATAAGCATTTTTGATTATGGAACCTAATTTTTTTTGCTTGGTAATTAGGTACCATTATCGCTCATCACTCGTACCTTCTACTAACATGAGTACTTTTCTACTCTTACGGTGACGGACAGGGGCCCCTCGGTCGCAACTTTTTATAAGAAGTATAAGAACATAAAATGACCAGTGGTAATTTCAAAATAACTTTAATCACATTTAATATTTACTGTTAGGAAACACCTGCTTGCTGCGTAATGGGCAAAAACTGTTTCTAAAGATCATAGGACAGGTACTATTCTTGGTTTATAGTTCTACATTCTTATCTTATGATGCAACGGCTTATCAGTGTTGTGTTTTCATTCAAAAGCATATTAAATAAAGTATTTTCACCTCTCCAGCACAAAAAGGCTGGTGTGTAAAATCAGCAGCAAAATCGATTTTTGCTGCAAGCGTGAGGAAAAGTGTTTTTTTAATATAGATATCTAACATTACCTTTTAAAATAACAAAGAACTGAAGTGAAAAGGATAAGACTTGTAAAATTTATATGCGAGAAAAAGACAGATAAAATACATTAACATTTTTAAATGTTGTCGAACATGGAATAACTGGTGGCTCAGTGTCTAAGTTGATATACTGGAAGAAATTCGACGTTCTCACCAGTGACTCGGTAGCTCAGCGGTCAGAGCATTGGACCGGATATCCAAAGGTCGCGGGTTCGATTCCCGTCCGAGAACATGATCTGGTGCGAGTCCTATTTTTTCTAGTATATTATTTAGTATTGTATAAAATAGCATTGTGAATGCTTAAATCTCAAAATTTAAAAGTTATATAGCTTTCTCATCTTAATCAACTGTTTAAAAATATCTGGAAAGATGTTCAGTTGAATGTCGAAGGTAATTCCTTCTACATTGGTGAGATGGCGCTGGCTTGCAGCGTAAGAGTTGATATACTGGAAGAAATTCGACGTTCTCACCAGTGACTCGGTAGCTCAGCGGTCAGAGCATTGGACCGGATATCCAAAGGTCGCGGGTTCGATTCCCGTCCGAGAACATGATCTGGTGCGAGTCCTATTTTTTCTAGTATATTATTTAGTATTGTATAAAATAGCATTGTGAATGCTTAAATCTCAAAATTTAAAAAGTTATATAGCTTTCTCATCTTAATCAACTGTTTAAAAATATCTGGAAAGATGTTCAGTTGAATGTCGAAGGTAATTCCTTCTACATTGGTGAGATGGCGCTGGCTTGCAGCGTAAGAGTTGATATACTGGAAGAAATTCGACGTTCTCACCAGTGACTCGGTAGCTCAGCGGTCAGAGCATTGGACCGGATATCCAAAGGTCGCGGGTTCGATTTCCGTCCGAGAACATGATCTGGTGCAAGTCCTATTTTTTCTAGAATATTATATTTTTTGAGGCTAGAAGGCGCTTCTAATTTTTAACACATTTCGAAATCAGTGTTTTTTTTTTCAAATTATTCGAAAAGCTGGCTCGACAAAAACATTTATTTAATTATCGAACCTGCTCACAAATTTTCGAGAATCTGTGGAGAAATGCGACTTGTAGAGATGGACAAACGGACAGATATACGAAAGCATTTTTGCCCAACCTAAAGCAGTAGACGCTTCACTCGCGCTACGCGCTCGCTCGGGCAAAAACTATAATTAGTAGCTCTGTAGAGCTGTACCTTGCGTTTCTATGACATTTTTAAATATTTTTCGAAATTGCTGAAACATTATTTTCCCCATATGTGAAATAAATTAAATTAGTAAATTTTGTGACTAGGTTCTATAACTTGCTCACAAAATTTCACGAGTATCAGTTGTGAAATGCGACCTGTAGAGGAAAACAAACGGAGAGACGAACAGCGGGAAAACACGGATTGATAGTTAATGAGGTCGCATGTATCAAATAAATATAAAATAAGAAAAAAATATGAATTTAAATAATAAAATATTATTAATAAGAGAAAACATACATTTACAGTGTGTAACTTTATGTTTTTTTCTGAAAAAAAAAACTATTATATGAATTAGTTTTTGTAGCATAGGTTTGATCAAACTATTTTTGTGATATGTTTCAAAAAATGAGTGCATCCAGCGATGAAGATAATAGCTAGATCTAACTCTAATAGAGCTGAGAGAACAAGTTTCTAATGCTGAATTTAGCTACTACTACTATTCTGACCTGGTAGAGGTGAAAAGTTGTATGTTTCACACGAGACCATATTTTGTGTGTGTCGTGCCTTTGAAGCACTCACCAGTAGTCTATATAAGAATCAATTCTAGACTAATTCGCTAGTTCGTGATTTAAATTCGGCACTCTGATTCTGAATTCTAGTATGACAAATAACTATTTCAACACACTAGCAGGAGGGGCGTTTTTGGTGTGTAAAAACTCGCACGCAGCAAAAATCAATTTTACTGGAAGTTTTCTCGCTCGTAGAGGTGAAAATGTGGTATGTTTAACACGCGAGCAATTTTTTTATGTCTCGTGCTTTTAAATCACTCACTGTGCAAGTATCTATTATTACTACTTCGCTAGTTCGTAATTAAAAGACAACACTACTACAAAAAATAACTTTTGTTACTTATTGAATAAATAACCATTAACTCGAGGAAAGTTTCGGAAATTACGCTAATAACAATTTTTGCCACTCATTTGTTCTTTACATTGCTAACTAACATTTTATCTTACTGCCGGAAAACAACAATTTTTAAATTTTTGTTATGGCGTTATACTTATGTAAGTAGTAAGTAAGTAGTGACAAGATGGTTTTTTCTTCAGCTGTGTCACAAAACTATAAAAAGTAGTGGTCGAAAACAAATAGTGCGTCGTTTAAGTAAATTTGTATAACCAATAACTTAATAATTCATAATGTACACAATTTATTGATTTAACTACAAAATTAATGAAATAAATAAAGATAAAAGTTTCTATCTGCTATTATCGACGCACAGCCGACGGCCCGTAGTGAAAACGTATCAGAGCAAAAAGTCGCAGCATAAAATATCACGTGACAGAATCCGCTTTTTGCATAATTGCTTCTTGAATTGGAATTGTTACCTATTAGACGTATGAATGCAATTAGGTGAACATATTTCGATCGCATACCGTCTCGCGCGGCCGCCGATCCTACTTTCAAGCGAAATCGAGGAGAAACTGAAATAATGACGCGAACGCCACGCGATACAAGAAATCATTTTAATGATTCATAGAAACAAGAGACTGCGGCTGTTGTACGCTTTAACTTTATACATATTGCACAGGAAGATAATTCGATGTTCGTAATGGAAGTTCATCACAGTAAACTCTTAACAGTTGAATAATTGGACATTTTATAGTTTTTGCAAGAACACTCTGCTGGCGAACACGCTATTTTGGAAGGGTGTAAAATTATTGATTGCTTCCCTTGACTTACATGTGATTTATTTCTTTTTCTCGTGCTTTAATTAATTTTTTAACATAACACAGTACCTAATATTTCTCGTGCTTATTCATTTTTATACAGTAAGTACATCTAACACTAATGCTCATTAATTAATTCAATGTTTTCGATTTTGTTGAGCAAGCCCGTACAAAACTCAATGCAGTTAGACGCCTTAGTCTGGCGTATGCGCCGTTATCTATACACTTCCATGAAGTATTTAAGCTCGTCCGAGGTACTGTTTCTTCGGAAACACGGCCCGTTATGCAGCCGCATATGAATATTTTGCGCACGTGAGTCAAATTCAAACGCTCGTCGCTCTTAATATTCTGCGGCAGCAAAACAACCTAGGCAGCGTGCAGCGCAAATGCTTGCAGATTTAAAAAAACGCGTAGTTGACATAAATGCGACACAAAAGACACTCGCGAAGCTTTCCACGTTTTAATTAATTTCATCACTCCAACGTTATTGTATGGTAAGCTATTATTATTAAGTGTTGTTTTGACATATGATACAGTCAAGTCTTTGTTATTAACGAGTTATCACCGAGTTTTATTAGACTTTATTAATCGACTTTGGGCCAACTTTTGCAAAATTTAACTTTGTGTTTGATAATTACGCTGATATTTTGCGTTCCTACTCGGCTACGTCTTTTCAATACGCTGCGTCTTTCTATTGTTTCTTACGTAAGTAGGAACATTAAAAAAATCACAAGGCTAGAATTCTGTTAGCTGAACCGTTTCCTTAACAGCAATGCTTTAAAAGCTTTTTCTGCTATCCAATCAACATGAAAGGTACAACAGCAAGGGTATTTATTCCCTTATCTCACTTTATATTTTACGAGGAACGTACATTACGACTTACGGCCTCACTTCGAAGAATAAACCGGATTTGTGAGGAGTATTAAAATAACATAATCACACCTTTGACTGGTAGTCTTAATGAGAAAAGTTTAAATACGACCTCCCATTTAAATCAAACTTCTGTCATCAACGTTACTTTCACGGCGTCGGGCAGCGTCGCTCAGACCACCAAAAGATAAGAATCGATTCAAACGTAAACAAAAATCGGTTCTTCTCGCCTGCCGAAGAAACGATGTCTTATTCCTTCCCTCGATTTCCGCCTTTCAAACTTCTTTCGGGATTGCATTTGAAATTTCGTTACAAGTTTACATTGACGGAGTTCCGACGAGTTAAACAATGTTTTGGTTTAGAACAACGGAATCTGATCAGCTGGGAATCTGCAATCAGTTTAAACGTTTCTTTCGACGAAAGTTCGCGACATGTGCGCTATCCGATGTATTTAAAACTAAACAGATAAATTCTCTTATACTCGCACTATTCAGAGTTTGCTCGTCGAGAGTTTGCATAGAATGATAAATTGTTTTCTACTTCAATACCTAACAATTTCAATTGTTCGTAAGTTTTGTGTTAATGTAAATAATATAGTACTTATTTACAGTATTAAATAATACTTTGCATTACACAGATGCATTTAAATTTTATGATATCTATCTTGATTCATGTTACTAGAACTAACTTGAAAGATCGACGACTTAAGCTAAACTCCAAGTAACATTTACATCGGAGACGTTAATATGCTTAACTTATGCGTGTAAATCTTACTCAACTTCTCAATAGTTACGATCGAAGTTTACGGAATGATCCCACCCGCGATAACGTTTCATTAGCAATGTTGGTAGATATTAAATGTTTATTTATGTGGTATCCGAGCGGAATTGTGATCAGTGAGGATAGTCATACCGCATTCACCACATGAGGGGAGCGATTGTATCACCATACATTAGTCCGAGGCCAGAGAGAGTTATTATCAGATCACAACAACTTTGGAAAGTTGGGAGCGCGCGTAAATAAGCGGGAAAGTGACTTACCATGTTAGAGAGCAGCAGACGATGGTGTTTAGCGACTTGGGGGTCTAGGGCTTGGAGCGGGAGGGCAAGGGGCAACGGGAGAGGCAGCGGCAGCGGGAGCGGGTGCGGAGCCGGCTGCAAGAACAACGGCGGGCAGCAAGCGCACGGCGTCACGTAGGACACGCACCCCAGCTGCGGCGGGAACAGCGTGCCGGCGGCCTCGAGGAGGCCTCGCACACGTCTCTCACGACCGCATCCGCGGCCGACCTCCGAGCGCTCGACGGCTCACGCCGCCGACTTCACCGGGAGAACAACCCTGGACTCCTAGACCGCGGAAAAGCGCGGGAACACGGAAGTTCACGCGCGGAAAAAGTTTCGAAAGTTAGGTTAGGAGTCACGCGAGGGTGGGAAAACTTAGCGATCGGGAGAAGCGAGAGTCGTCGCGCAGGGCTCGCGAGAGTGTGGAGAGAGCGGCGGCGTGCACGGAGCACAAGTCGCCAGACCGGCGTGTGGCGATGGACTGGCGGCGAGGCAGGTGCGCGGGGCGCGCGGCGGGGCTGGGGGCGGGCCCACCTGGCTCACCTGGGCGCCTGCGCGCGCTGGAGGCTGAGCCCACCTCGCGCTCGCACGCGCCTCTACCTCGCAACGCCGTGCGCTCCAAGCTGCAACTTTTAATGCTGCTAATGCATTACCTTTTTTTGCGTAACGGTCAAGCTTTTCGTTGTTCAATACAAGTTAAACATTCATAAAGTTTTCAAGTTTTCCACTAACGTATAAGTACACGAATGAATGTGAAACTATTAATAAGTACTGGAATTTTCCGATACTAATTAATTTAATTAAGCCCAGGAAATAACAAATTGAATAAGATAAACGAAACATTGCAATAAATTCATAAACAAATATTGCAATAAATTAAAGAACAATATTGTTAATAAAAGTGAAACATATTATTTAATTAACCTATTTTCATTCTAAAATACTTTTTTTGCTATGACACAAATTGTGTTACGCTTGTTTCACATTTTTTGATCATTATTGACGGATAAGAGAGTCATCACTCAGCAATAACGAGGTCTTATCAGAGGGTACCTTGGTGAATCGCATTGATCTCAGTTCGGTGGGAGCGGAGAGGTAAGCTCATTGTGCACGGTTACTGGATTAGGCGCCTTTTAGCGGCACTCACTATTTACGTTTTGAATTTTTTTTAGAACATACGCAGGTAGGGTGACAAGACTTCACAAGACTCCTTCACAATTTTTCGAAAAACTTATACAAATAAAATAGATATTTATGAGTATTCGAAAAATACTATTCTAACACGAGTTTGGTATTAAACACTTTATTTAGAAGTAGGTAATGAGTTCATTTTCTGAAGCTCTTGTTATCTATAATAAAATGGTAAAAAAAGACAGAAAATGTACTTAATTTAATATTTATGGAGCACTTCTTTAGGCAACTTTTCAACTTAACACTAAGAATGAATTTTTAGCACTGCAAGGTATGCGAATACTACTAACCAACCTATTTGTCGAATATGATGAAAATCTTTTACAGTTTTATTTACCTATACCGAAATGAAACACAAAGATAAACATCCTGAATTCTGACAAAAACATAATAGACTTACTCCAACTTTTTCTAATAATACAATTATTCTGAGAAATGTTATATCGATTCAATATGTCTATTTTTGCTTTAAACAGTCGCATTGCCTCTTAAGTAACTGACGTCATTTCCAAAATCAGTTGCAAATATCAAAATTTTCCGCGAATAAATAATAAATCACTAAACAAGCCAAAATAAGCTATTTTAACCTTCGGCAGTTTTCGCATCTGAGATTCGTAACCAGTAGCGAATTAAGAATTTTTATTCTTTGTTCTTTTCCTTACCCGCAACTAGGAACCAAGTGAGCGCAAAGTGCGAGCGAAGCGTCTCTGCTTCAACTTGGGCAAAAATTATTTTGTATGTCCTTCCGGCTGCCGTCAGTTCTCCCCTACAGGTCGTATTTCTCAACCGATTATCGTTCGCAACCGATTGCGACAGAAAATTTTCGCAACCTTCGTTATCAGTTCCTTCAGTAGGTACCTATCTATCTGTTTGGGAAGTTTTTATTCTTTATTCGTAACCAAGTTGCGGTTAAGAAACAAGTTATTTTGATTCGCAACTGGTTGCGAACAAAGAATAAAGATTCTAAATTCACAAATATTGCAAATCGAAGTTGCGAAACAATTTACACTACGGACGGAGTTACAAGTGTATATACATGTGCGTGTCGCCAAGCGCTAGCAAGAATCTTCACGAAAGTGTGAATCGGTTTAGTGCTCCACCTTTGACAGAGCGCTTGTATGAAGACTATCTTTCTATACGTATTTATTCTAAGAGTTCAGTATATAATTATGGCATCGTTTGAACTGAGATAAGTACCTATTTAAAGAAATTATATATTTTGCTTTTTTTGGGAAAAGAACCGGTGAACTGCACTTTACTGTTACGCAGCATTCACTTTGACTAATGAACATTTTTTTTATAGAGGATTTGCTAAATTTGATGTCATTTCCGACAAAATATTTGCTAAACAATGATTATTACTAATAAGTAATTAAACTAATTAAAACAACCTCCGTGGTCGAGTGGCTTTGCACACCGGTTTTTAAGGTGTCGCCATCTCTGAGGTCCCGGGTTCGATCCCCGGTTGAATCAATTTAGGAAATGAACTTCTCTATATTGGCTCAGGTCTGGGTGTTTGTGATACCACCGTTGTCTCCGATTTCCATAACACAAGTGCTTTAGCTACTTACTTCGGGATAGGAGCAATGTATGTGATGTTGTCAAATATTTATTTATTTAAGAAATTTTTCTACCTCAAAGATAAAGATCACAAGTGAGTAAATATCCACCGTACAAACGTATCCACCCTACAGCGACACAGATTACTCGATCTCATTAGGGAGCAAAGAGTAGCGGGATCTAAGTAGGTATTACAAATAGTTAAAGCAAACTTAGCCAGTGGGAGCAGCTCCATTTGGCTAATCCCCAAAAAGGCAGGTAATAACACTGGAAACGCTAGTGGCTAAGGGAGTACAAACGTGTCCTCGGATTAAACAAACATACGGACTTATCCTGGGGAAGTTAATTGAGTTACAATGAAAAGAAAGTATGAAATGGTATCTGGCAAAAAGTAGATTATACCTAAAAAAGAACTGTATACAGTTCTTTGTATGTATTGTCAGAAAATGTTTTAAGAATGGAATTTAAATTATAGAAGGCACAGTTGAGTTCAATAATAATAATTGTATTAATCTTGTCACTTTACGCAAACTTATGCACTTTGTGTTAAAAATCAATATATTATTTTGTCAAAATTATGTACAGTTATTGAATTTCACTGTAATTTTATTAGACCTACATGAATAATTATTTTGGATGAATATATAGCTTATCTGTTAAATGACACATTATTAGTTAACATAAAACGATTGAATTATAATTTTGTGTAGAATTTGTATATTTTAATGAAACTTACTGCAAATAATGTATAAGTGTATTAAACCTTCTTATAAGTGCGCTCTATTATTTTGAATTCGTAATAAAACTAAATCCTGTCTGAGTAGTTGTGCTTCACCTATAAACTCTTTACACTGGTAGTTCAGTATAGTTTTAACAAGTCTATAAAACGTTGGGCTTAAATTTAAGCGCAACTATTTACTAACAAAGTAAACTCAAAACTCAAATTCAGAATATTTTATATTAAAAGCTCACATAAAATAATAAAGTAATTTTTTGGACACGATTATTCATTTATATTCATGTAATTACTACTTAATTTGAAATAACACTTTTTAACGGATACTAGCGCTGTTTTATTGAAAGTACTTTGGTAATTAAATGGTATTTGGTTTGACTTTTGATTTTACCGAAGTTTCGGCACCTTTGCTGCCGTGGTCACGTACTTTCACAAAGTACTTTCAATAAAACCGCGCTAGTGTCCGTTAAAAAGTGTTTTATTTCATGTCTAGTGAGCGCGTAAGCTTGAGAGGTGAGTACTACCTAATTTACTATACTGCTATAGCAAAATTAATGCTACATTAAAAAAAAGAAATGAAGTTAGAGTAGTAGTTCATCACGTACCTATGTCATTGACGAAAAATAATTATGCATTTTTCTCACTCTCGCAACTTAGTTACTCAGCAGTTTTTAAAGCATTTATCAGTACAAAATTTAAATTCACATCAAATTTTATAACTACATAGTTTAGCAAAAGCTAGTAAAAATACAAGTAAACTTAAATAAACGTAGAGTACGTCAAGGTACTAAATAAATCTCTATACATCTCAAACATAATTTCGCTCAACATTCAAGTATAGCACGGCTCACAAACAAAATTATTTCGTCTTGCTAAACAAACACACCCCGACTTTATACCTCAGAGGTTAACTCGAATGAGAGCTAAGCGATTAGTTTACTTAACATATTGTTGCTCCATCAAGTCGTGTGTATATTTAAACGTGTGTTCGAAGGTATTAATAATTAATTAATACATATCGAAACGTCGTCAGGTAATTACTGGCGCTTAGAACCGGGAGATGAACGGATACTAACATGTTCGCGGTTTTCAGTCGGTACCTGTAATCTATTCAGCGTGTATCCTTCTATTAGGCCTATTTCTCCGTGGATTTAACAATGTTATACCGGAATTTGAAATTGATTTCACCTAGAGACAGACACAGTAAGATTATTTATATCAGTATCAAGGATAAGTACATATTTTTTACTTATTTCAAATTTGAAAGTAACACGGTCAAATAATTCTCAGTACGTTTTATCAAAGGGTGATAGATTCCCACTTCCTACCTAAAACGATCACATTAAAACTGTTTTTTTGCGCTTATAACTTCAGAAAGAACTTAAACATATTACTTGTAGATTAGATTGAATGACAAGACAAATTATCGAACTCTTATAAATGGCTTTACTCGATAAAAGTAATTACATTTATAAACACATTCAACAAGTACAGTAAAAATCACGTATATGTAAAATTACATGAAAAATTGGAGACAGGTTTCATCTTGATGACCCTAAAAATACGTTGAGAAGTTCATAAAAAACATACTGAAAAGCTATAAAAATAAAGTTTAAAAGAAGTAACCTGCGCCTTGCACCAAGATCGGATAAGAAAATCCAGAGCTATAAGACAACTTTCTATAATAAGCTTCGCGAAGTTAAAGCTAAGATAAAAAGATGCCATAAAATCGTACAGAACTAAAAGTATGACCTAAATTATAACTTAATTTATGTTGAAGTCGGTTTTCATAAAATAATAAAAAAGTTAAAAAGCTAGCTTACATTCCGTCTGATTATTTATAATAATGTTCCTAGAAGCTTAACCTAAACTTACTTAGTTGATTTACCTGAAATCGAATATTGCATCGGATAAACCAAATCCGATATCCTATTGTATCTGCCATTAACATCAATTTGACTATTTCCGGGAAACCTGAAACATCAATATACTAGGCTAGGAGATTCAATCCACAACGTTCAATTTGAATCATGTTATTGCTGAATAATATTTGAGTATTGAATAATGTTATATCTTATTCCCCATAACAAATTCATAATAACTTGTTAGCAAAGGTACATTATACACATGAACAGCGGTGTAAGTAAATACAATTACCTACGACACTTCTCGCCCGTACTGCAGGAAGAAAAAAAAATCCCCATGACACTACCAGTAGTGCGGCTTAGTAGTGCAGTGGGGAACATATACAAATACGATCAAGTCACATTTCTAAGTATCAAAAGTTTCCTTGTGTGGAATGAGTCAAATAGATATTATGAAGTACAGCAAGAGTACAGCGTTTAAAACCTCAGCAAAAACCTCTACCATGAACAAAAACAAGCCTATACAATTACACACTGATTCGAGCAACCTTCTACACACATGACTCATGCCTCTAAGATAAATAGATCTGAATAAAACTCCATACACATTACATTGGAAAGTCGAGCAGTAAACGGTTTTAAATCTTTACTACAAAAACAGTGATGTATTACTGACTGCAGTAAAATATCGCGAGCTTTTCAATGGCGCGTGTTTTAAGTAAGACTGAGCGCCCGACGCGGCCCCGGTCGATGACCTGCGCGTGCGCCGCCAAGCCGTCTACTTAGTTATGTAACGTGACCTTAACATTGGGCGGTGTGTGGGACGCTTTATTCAGAACGTGTCGTATCGTAGTGGCTGATATTGTTAAACCTACTTTTAGGATCGGCTGATCAAACAGTTTGTCGTGACTTTCGTAAACTTCGACAACAGTACATTAAGGTTATATCGTAGCTATAAATCGAAAGTTAAAAGGATCCTTTTAATTTAATTTTCTGAATTCGTGGTCAGTTAGATCAGCAATACAACAAAATAATAAATATATATACAAACCATTTATTTAAAAATACTACGAAGTTTCACAAATTTAATAATAAAACATCGAAGCCTGTGGTAGTTAAACTGTGCTACGGGCCCGTATTCGATCTCGCAACCTTTCTTAGGAATCACTAACCGCTACACCAATCTGGCTGTCAAATGATTTACTTAGTAACTGTACTTATCAGTGGCGAAGGGTCCATACAAGCCGATTCCCATCGGCTTACCTTTTAGAAATCTCACCCCACCGATCTACTATGCAGATCATAATATTTTTGTAGAACGGCTTACCTTCGCCACAATTTCACCACTCGCCACTGGTACTTACATATTAATTTTAATAAAATATATAATGAAGAGTGTGTTTAAGTCGAAAATGATTTTCTTACAATAAAATGACGGTAAATATCAAAGGATTTTACACCAAGTTGATGCTGTTTTCTATTTAAAAGTACTTACTTGTTATATTGAAGTTCATTGGGTGCAAAAGCTCAGTCTACTTTCGGAGAATACGTTTATTATTACGCTCCGGAAACCGGTGCAATAGAATTGAATTTCCTAGAACAAACGCATTCTAGGCTTACAAGCTAAATGTAGAGACTACTATCGAAAAGGAGGTACTTGGCGTTTCCAAGTCATAATTTCATTTAAATTCACCATCAGTCTTTGTGTTGAAAAGATACGATGCAAGAAAAAAATGCTAAAGCTATCCAAAGCGTGTATTTACATATAGTATTTAGTTCAAATAAGTATAGAGTTCAAGTTAGAGTTCTAATCTTGTAAAGACTCCACAGAAATTACTACTACTGAAAAATTACCCTTGTAAGCAGGACGTAGAAGTATGGTTAGCAATAAAATATTAATACCTATGGAACATTAAATTATATCAATGTTATTCGTCCGTTTTCCGTAAAACTGACATCATAAACTTGTGTATTGACAGAAATCTTTTTTATACCTACACCCTTATGAGATAGATAAGGCATAATTTACGGTTCTTTTTATGACAGAACGATATTACAATATAAAAGACTACATTCTGCTCTAATAGAGTATCGATTCATTTACAAATGGTTAGTTTGACGAAAAACACTTTTTATACGACTGCCCAAAAAACAGAGATTGTAATGTGTTCAGGGTTCTTACACGACTGCCCAAAAAAAGTTATCTTATACCAGCGACGGTATCGGCTAAAAACATTGAAGTTCATGTTAACTGTGTTTTGACATTGCTACTTTCCTTTGGTATTTTTTTATTTGTGCCAAAACGAAGTAGCAATGTATCACATACATCTGTCAAAACACAGTTAACATGAACTTCAATGTTTTTAGCCGATAGAGCTAAGAGATTTATGAGCAAGAGTAAAAAGGTTTCATAGACTATCTGAGTGTAATAACATCATCAATTTAGACATTATAATGGGAAATGAATATACATAGCTACTTTGTTTAGCTACAAAGCGTTTCACAGAACAGACAGAAAAAATATAGTTCAAGTCAGCTGTTGAATCACATAAATATCGCGTCATACCCATTTGAAGCATTCCGAAATCGCTTGAGTAATCAATGTTTAACAAATAACAGAAGCCGAAGCAACTAACAAAATGCAAAATAACGGCTGGCGAAAAGAAAACATAAAACAAGAGCATCGTAATGCAAGTAAATCGTCCGTGGAATCCGAGAACAGAAACGAATAAATTGTTTTAATAAGGCATAAATTACTGGTAAAAAAATCGGACCGATATCACGCCACTGTAAACGACGGCGCGCAGAACCTTTTCTTTTATGATTCACGTACCCGAAAAGTTTAAAATTGATCCTGAACCTAATGCTTTAAGACATCAGTCACAAAGATTCTTTGTGACCGATTGATTACAAAGGTCATAAAGATATTTGAATTAAATCAGTATGAATGAACTACATTATTATTATACAAGTTGGACCTGACAAAAAGTTTAGCTCTTTTAAAAAAATACTTAAACATTTCTTTACACCTATACTTCCGTTCAAAATATTCATTGGGATGCAATTTTTGCTCTTATCTAATTATTCCGAGTCAACAAATTTTGTTCGGGTATTGAAGGCACGTTAGCCGTTGATCCCGGCTGCATTTACAGTCGTTATGACCCACCAATCCAAAATTGTGCCCGCGTGGTGGGTTATGGCTCATCCTCCTCATCGACCCATAAGGAAGACCTGTGCCCCAACAGTAAGGACATTAAAATGGTCTATGGTCATTGGAAAGAATAGAGAAGGTTGTTTCTTTCTAAGATTAGATTTGATGAAAATAAACAACTTTTACGAATGTGTTTTTTCATAAACGTCATAGTTTTTCAGAGAAAATGTGTACATTTAGAGAATATTGAAGAGAAAACAAGAGATGTAGTCTTCTCATGAGATTATGCCTAATATAATTTTATTAATGAAAAAAAATAAACACTTTATGTTCTTGTCCTTTTTTCATTGAGTGTTACAGTTTCATAGAAAATTAGCTTTGACATTTCTTTCAAATATATAATATTTTAACTCACTACAACCAAATGGGTGTAGATACCTAGGTAGGACGTAGTAGGTAGATTTGTTTCTCAATTGCAAAGAACTCAGTTTACTAGCTATTTATAAATTAATTTAAACAAAAAGCTGAATAGCCAAACCTAAAGGCTTTTTTCGTAACTAAGTATAGATATTTTTATTGCAATAAAAAAATTCACTTAACCGCGGTACTGAGAATCATTATTTTCCATGGCGTTACAATGGGTGACCATGGCATTTACGCTGTGTGCTCCGTATTGCCGCCTTATAAGGTGTGGGTTTAAATGCACTTTTTGCACAAAGTGCACGCTCGGTAATCGCCATACTGTTACACTCAGTGCAACGGGACGGTCACGCTTGCCGATTCTATGATTACATGCGATGATAGATATATATATATATATATATATACAAGGTGTTACAAAAATACCCCTAATGCCGAATATGGTATATAGGGACCATCAAACTGTACAACTTTTACTATGGGACCAACTCTGAAATCGAGAAAAAAAAATCAGCTGTTTCATACAAAAATTAAAATCGAAAATATCAAAATGTATGAAACAGCTGATTTATTTTTCGCGATTTCAGAGTTGGTCCCATAGTAAAAGTTGTTCAGTTTGATGGTCCCTATATACCATATTCGGCATTAGGGGTATTTTTGTAACACCTTGTATACTTCCAAGATGTTATTAATATCTAAATAGTTCCTAGTATTGTATATCAAATTCAACATGTATTGCAGACAGGCTGATTGCTATGTAATTAGTGAATTGTAACTTCCTAATAACAATGTCTAATCTAGTTTCAAATACACTAATTACCTGCTCTATAATACCATCGATCGTAGTGTCAATGTCAATTGACATTTCATTTTGCGAAAGTACTAACAATTAAAAAACCATTTCGAGATGTATGTAGTATTTTTACCGTTAATTAAAAAAAACTAGTCCAAATTGAGATAGACAGGCATTTTGAATCTCTTTGTCTAATATTCAATAAAATTAATTGTCAAATTTGACAGTTATTTACACGAATGAAAGTGCTTGCCTACGAAACTATCGACACTATTATCAAGTATCGATATTTTATATTGGATAGTGTTAAAAAGAATAAGATGTAAATTCCACGAAATAAACTGCTGTTTATTGCTGTGGAGGCGATATGTTTTTCTACATTTGCGCTTCTTTTTAGAGTCATTTTGGCAACTAAACTGCAAAACGATAACAATAACCACGAGCCACGTTAGAATAAAATAATAAAAAACAGAGAAATTATCACAGCCAGCTAGATTTTTATACCTTAATAAAAATTACTAACATGAAAACAGTTATCGCCATCATTTACAGAAATCCCACTGCCACACACGTCACTATCGATATCATGGTGACATCCATGTTGGTTGTATTTGATTTTGAAGAGTTCTCTTTGTATCTTCGAAGTCCAAAGTCCAATTTAAATGCAAAACAAAAATAATCTAAATCGGTTCATAAACAAAGAAGTTATGTCTGAAAATCCGTAAAAAGTACAGTACAGTATTTTCAGGATTACTCGAAAACTACTGAACCAATTTAAAATTTTCAAAAAATGGGACGAACTTGGGAACAAATCTGATAAAGTAACGTTTGAATCATGTCAATCGGTTCAGCCGTTTTTGAGTAATCGGTGGACATACATAAAAAAAAACAAATAAACAGACGAACATAGAACCTCCTCCTTTTTTTGAAGTCGGTTCAAAATGATGAAAAGAAGACGTTTCCCCAAATTTTTTATCTACTTTCAGTATACAAAGTAGAACCGGTATATTATATTTTTGGAAAAAACAATTTATTTTACTTGTTTTCATTATCAAGCTAAATACAACTTCATGCTTTCGTAGTACACACGACGGCATCTCAGACTATACATGTTGACCTTGAGACCGCTTTTATGCCCTACGTAATAAAAGCTGTTGTCGCAATTTAACTGTATAACCTGACGTGCTGTCGTGTGTACCTATTTTGTATTTTCACAAAACCAAAGATATAGTTCAGTATTATAAGTAGCGCTATCACTTAATCAATATTAAGCTTTTGGTTACTTACTGCTTTTTAGGAGCCAAAACACCTTGGAATGATTTTTTACAAAAGTAAAAGTAAATAGGCCACCTAAAAGTAAGTGTACTAAAATTTACAATATTCAAATACAATATTGAGTAGATGTCGATTTTTTTGTACGCAAAACACGCTAAGCAAATTTTTTTCGTGTATCTCGCAAATGGAAAATTCGATACCCATTAGTATCAGGTTTTTGTTCAATTAAAAATCCATAGCTTTCTGCGTAATGGAAGCAGAATTATTAAAATACACAGTCGAAATAGTACTCGGAAAATAGTTCATGTTTTTTTTTAATTTCCTCTAGTACCTGGTTTTAATACCTGGGGCATTTATACGGGTCGATTTTCCAGGCGACTTGCTAGGCTACTTAGGTCGAATAAGACTTTTTATCGACAATCGCTTGTAAAATCGAATCGAAGACCTAATTCCAATGAGGTGGCTATTCGATTTTACAAGTGTATCTCGATAAAAAGCCCGGTAAATCGACCCGTATAAATCCCACCTATGTAATAGCAACTCATTACTGGGAATAGAGTTCAATATTGTAATAAAAATTCAAGTAAAATGTAAAATATCAGGAATCAATGAGTTTGCGGTGAAACGTCGAAATGTGAGGTTTTAATTACGTATTTCACTTCATAAAAAAGATGCAACTTTTTAATATCATGTTTAATTAAGTTGCTTGTATTAACTGTATTTTATTGAAGCATCAATCAGTTGAACAACAAAACCCTAAAAAGATATAATATCATAAGTAATCATAACTCTTTAACATGAGATGAGATTCACCTAAAATAACATTAAAGGGGCCGTACAATAAAAATACACATTTTTGAGTGACAACTTCACACAGTATTCCTTGATTTATCGGTCCCAATAAAATTACGTAGAAATATATTAGAGTAATTCAGTAATGTGTTTGATAGAAACATGATAGTTAAAACATTTCTTGATAGAAAAAAATCGTAATGTGCCATCCAATTTTGTCGTTTTTCAATAACCTATAAATCTTGAAACTATGTATAGTAAAAAAACCTTAGCTAAGTCTCTAGTTTTGTGATTGTCTGTTTTCCAAAATAAGAAATAATGTATAGTTATTATATTCATAATTAAATTTTAATAAAGAAATTGTCTTCCAGCGGTGTACGCACCCTTAAAAAGATATTTGCGATAAATATCTAGATATTTTGTCAAAAAAACTATATAAATATCTACTGCTTTAACTTATTTTCAAAGCTTTCAGAAACTTTTATCAATGACATTTATTTATTTATTTATTTACTTTCAGTTTTAAGTTTGTAAATATCGTTACTTATTTCTGTGAAAGTTCCTTGCGCCCATTCTTCTTGTCAGTTAAAAAAGTCTGGTACGTAATAGGAAAATAATTATAGACGACTCAAAAATGCTTAATAATTTGAATAAAAAAATTTAGACTTTGACTTGAATCGAACTTTATATAGTCGTTAGCTAAATAAAAGTATTTATCTTTCTGATACGATATCATGTGAATACACGCGTCAATCCACACAAAGTGTATAAAGCTAGTAATTTAACACAGGCTTATATGTAGAGTACTATATGTAACATCAAATTACTTACGTTTATAACGCTTGCTTAATGTGAGGTGTAAACTTCTATGTTCAAGGGCTTTCTGCCTGAAATATTCTTTGTGATACGAGGAGCAAAAGTGGCTGCGGTTTGCTAGTGATGGGACATGTTGAAACATGAGATCGATGGAACCATTTCCATCGATCTCGTGTTTCAACATGTCCAAAGAATTTCAAATTAAATTCCCATCGTGCAGGGATTTTGATTTCCATAATTACCGCTGCGTGGAAATCATGCGATACAGGCGCGTGTCTGTTCAGATTTAAGTTTCGTATGTTTATTTCTTTTTGTTAAAAAAGAAATAAACATTTAACATTACGCAAACATCGACACCTCCTACATCACTAGTCTACATCGCTCTTTGGTGGCTGTAGCAGATCAAATTAAAAACAGAATTTATTATAAGTATCATTAATTATTTAATGCAACACCTTTACTGAGTCTCAGGACAGAGCGGTGACCGCACCCACGTTTTTGCCGAGCTCCGACACAAACAGAATGAGATATTTAGATTAACACTGCCACGAAACAAGTCCGTATGTTGATTAAGGACACCCGGAAACGTAATTAGTTTCACACGTAAAGTATTAGTATTCAATTAAGCCTTCCATTTGTAAACAGGTTTAATTTTGTGGGTATTAAAAATTTCTACATTGCATATTTGAAATGTAAATTTTCAAAGTGCTGCACTATGAGAAATTGTATCACAGTAATGTTTTTGCTTTTAAAGATACCACTTGTAATTATTGAAAAAAAAGTTTGTTGATGATATTGATATCAGGTCGACCTGAGTGACACCCGGGTTCTTGTTTAATCGTAATAAAGAAATCTTCATCAGTATTTAGCTATTCTTTAAATAAAAGCCCTTATTATAGCTGTAGTATATTTTGATCGCAAAATATTTAAAGATATAACTTCAAATATATTAAAAAAAACGAATGGAACAACAATCTTTAATACATTTATTAGAAAACAGTAAAATGGTTAAACCTCAGTGGGTATTATGTCACACGGCACCTGAACAAAGTTAGTTAAACCCTTTAAGTACTCACCAAACACACACGACCTTTTATAGCAAACACTAAATAAGGAGTCATAATAAATTAGTCCTCTGGTGACCTTTTCGCAATATTAGTGGACTCAAAGCAGAATAAAATATGAATATTTGTCAGGGCTATCCGCAGAACAGGCAAAAGGTCCGAATGTTCTTCGAAACTTTGTAGTGTTTCCGAAGCAAGTGGGTTGACAGAGTCCACACCCTGAGGCAAATTTCGGACTGGCCTACTTTAGTATGAATACGGCGGTTGTATTTACTTTGTGACTTGTAAATGCCCTCAGTTGGAATGACGACATCGTTAATAAATAACTTGAAATGTGGAAATCTTGTGTTTGTCTTCAAAAGTAGGCGTATCATTGTGATGGAACGTCGGCCATTTAAATTTTTATGGGGTTTGCGAAAGTGAATTGCAATGTTCTTCGACGTTTACTTAAGACAAGGTTTTCATCTTTGAAAGTTTGCGAGTCTTCAAAAAAATGAGATGTACAAATGAAACATTTACTGGTTTGTAGCATAAATCCTTTGAACACTCTAAAATTGTTATTCATTCATTTATGAAACTTCAGCAATTTATTTCATATAAGAATCTAATATTTGAAATCGACATTATTTAGCGTCAACTTTATTATTCATTGAGGCCAGTTCACGGTCTGACGAAAAGATAATTTTTTTAGTTTCTTCTAGTGTGAAGAAATTATGTAGAATTCTATTACACAAAATTTTTGAAAAAAAAGCAAAGAAACACAATAACTGAACATAATATTGAAAAATGTCTTGGCAAATTTGTGAAAAAAAGCTAAATATCACCATAAAAAATAAAAAAAAAACTTTCGTAATTTTCAAAGACAGTGTGAAATGATTTTTATACAAAATTATATTTTTTTTTTATCTAACACAATAGCCGAGTACTAGTTTTTGATAATTGATCCAGTATTCCAGAAATCTATTAAAATGTGAATGAATCGACAATAAAAGCTATGCAATAAACAAACATACTCTAAAGATATAATGAAAGAATTCGTGAACTGAGAAGAATTGGAAAATAAACCATATCATGAACAATTTAAAACATACAATTTTGCCTTTTTAGGCCCGCTGATAGCGAGAGTGGAGTGACTACATTTTGACACTTGCGTAGTGTTTAATTGGAGGGAGTTTACCCCAGTAAGTGCTGATAAAGTGAAACTACAATCTCTGTCATTAAACAAGGGGAAATGTTTGTAATAATTGATTAACGTACATGTGTGTCGTCACTTGATTAATAGTCGCGGGGATCACGGCTTACGGCACCGGATCTAAATTAGGGGATGGGTTCTTTATCCTGATGAAAATAGTTTCACTTATTATTAAATTTCTATATTGATCTAGGTCACAGAATAAATATACAATCTGGAGACGACAATGCGACAATAAATTAAATGTCGTATAGCTAAGAACCTCCCAGTCTAAAAAAACAATTACAAATATCCAATAATTTACTTACAGGACATATTTTTCAGTTACTGTTTTCAGAACAATTAATTTTAATGCTATTTTGATTTTTTTATTTATTTCATAGGAATTATTTGATAGTTTTAAAATACCTATTCCAATGAAATAGTGTCACCACTATTTTCATTTATTGTCGTATTATCATCTCCATCCCATATAGGTATTTTATAAGAGCGGCATAAGATGTTTTTCATACCCATCCCATAATATTTAATGTACCTACATATTATTATCATAAGTTTGGGTTTTATGATGTCTTGTTTCTGAACGATATATTGTGGAAAACTAACTATATCGCGTGCGTAAGGAATTCGTTAAAGTTCCCTATCATAATTTATCGAATAACCCAGCCATTTGCGAAGTAAGACTTTATCACCTCATGGGATAGCTTGATTATTTGTGTATTATGTTATGTATCAGAATGATTTGAAGCGTTAATAGGATTCAAAAGAAACTATCTACCAGATGAACTGGGTATATAATTACGTCATTATTTTTTTTTAAACCATATATTATTTAATAGTCATCGTCATCATCAGCGCACATAGTTCTGGCATAAGTAAAATGGTTCACAACTAGATTCACTAAGTAAACAACCAACAGGGTAAATAATTAATAGAATCGAGAGTAACCATCTGAAGTGGATCTGACAGATTTTGTGGGGAATCGATTTACCCCTTTAATGAAACCATCACAATACGGGATTCCCAAAACAAAGGTAAGTGTGCCGACTAAGTCAGTAGATATTTGATAACTATGATTTTGTAATTGAAGTCTGGTTATTATATCAAATGTAAAATAGTTTATTTTTATTTATTAATTAATATTTTAAGTTGTTTACCCTAATAATACCTACTCGTAGAAAGTTATCACGACATACCTAACTAATTGACTAAGTATTCCATTAGCAATAGCTCGAATTTAATCAATTTAAAATATACGCATGCGTAGACGCATTCATTCTTTCTATACAAGACACTCTATTTTCATTACGCGCGTGTAAATATGAATGAGTTACTAATACTAATTACTAATTTGTGGATTTATAATCCATGATAAACTGGGTATATAATTACGTCCTTAAACAAATCAGTAAAATTTTGGGACACAAACAAACTTCAATATCTTGACTAGTTATGAGAATTTTTAATTTTTATCTGCAAATACTTGATAAGTGAAGGTTAGGAATGCACCCGTTACTTTTTAACGCGTTTTATTAAGTCGTTTTCTCGTTTATTTGTTTCTTTGTTTGTTAACACAGATAAGAATAAAAAGCAGAAAATAAACATTTACTGAGTAACAAATAACAACACGTTTTTAATCGTACTAAAATATACCTATAAAAAACGAATAAAAAGCATAAAATTATTAAATTAAAATTTTACACATTCACAATGTTATTTAATTATTTTTATATTAAGATAAATCATATATTAGAAAAAGCACTAGAAAAAATCGACTCAACCGTAGTACCTCAGACGGGACGCAAACCTGCCATGTGATTCCGGCCCAATGCCAGTGCATTGGGCCGGAATTAGTCTAAAATTTCGCCGCTCCCACTGGCGACTCGGTTGCATAATTGGTCAGTACCAATTATGCAACCGAGTCGCCAGTGGGAGCGGCGAAATTTTCTAGTACTATTTACTTCTTCGCTGCAAGCCAGCGTAATTTCATCAATGTGAGGAAATACCCCCGACATTCGAAAGAAACATCTTCCCAGATGATAAAGATGAAACAGCTATATATAGTTATTACATTGAGATTTACAGAAAATTAACCGTGTATTACGCTATATACCCAACAGTAGGTGTCGTGCGGCTCATAATGATGACTTTATTTATATAAACAATGCAAGTGAGTAACTTTTGCGTCGAATATGCAATGAAGGTTTGTGCAAAAGACTGAGTGTGCGATAAATGTTTGGTGAAGGTTAACAAAGTGAGCAATAGAGCAATAAATTTAATTAAAATGAGGGCGCCACTTGAGGTATATAGGAGCCTTAAGTTACAATCGCTTACGTTAAGGACTTTCTTTTGTCTATTCATAGTGTTTGATTGAATATCATTGAAGTTTGCAAAAATAGTCCGTCCTATTTTTAAGCTTCGCCCGAAGGCTTTGCTTATAAGATAAAAAGTGTATTTTTGATAGTACCTTCACCCTTCCAGTGCGTCTTAACACAAATTGGACATCAGCTGGAAAACAAGTAACATCTCCTGTTATAATATTCACTTTGGTATCCCCCCTCTCTTCATACCCCGCGATCCCTTCCAAAAGCTCTTAATGCCAAGTCGGCCTGACCTCATGGCAGCTCCATTAAGCCGTTTATACATAATGTATGAATTTGTTATGTCGTTTGATGTAAAGAAGCTTAAACTCAGGTAATATAGTGCTATGGTTTTAGATCAATATCACCTTTGTGTTTCGAGATTTTATTAAAGTTAAATATAGGTAAATAGCTGAGTTATGAAATGTTGTACGATAATGAAAATTTCATCAATTATTAATTTAAAAATTTATTAGAAAGTATGAAATGAATTATACAAAATTAAAAATTATAAGGTATTTCAAGACCGTGTTCTTATTTTTTAACTGCCCAACACTTTTCTAAAAAGCTTACATTAAAAGAACCTTCAATTTTCTGTAACGAATAAAACCAGGCAGCTACAACACAATTTGTAATCGATCCGCCATCAATTACCGACCGGAGGCTAAACTAGGTCTGCCCAACTAATAGTTACGAGCTGCTAAGATTTGTTAATGCTCTAGACTAGTGTTTTTTCAACCTCCTCAAATACGCGACCCCTTTACAAGTCAAAAAAATTTGGCGATCCCCTAAAATGTTAGTGATTTCAAAGATTACGCACCCAACAAACACTTTTTTTTGTTACCCTGAGTAGGCTCTCAGGTTGAAAACAATGCAGTAGACGACCAGCCCCCTAACTATGTAACTTTGTTGCAATCAACTCTGACAGAAATCGCAGTTACATTGCTGCTTTAGTAAGAACCAAAGTGACTATCTTACTTAAAGCAGCAATCTGCGGTTTCAATCGATTTCAATCGAGAATTGTTAGCAACTGAGTTACGTAATCAGCCCCCTGAATGTCTAAATTCAAATCAAATTATAATTATATTTTATATCAATAGTCATTAAAAACTCTTGTTTAGACATAGCAAACATGTGTAGGTGTACGTGCATACATCTGAAATAATGATAAAGACATACCTACACAACACATATACCTACGAAAGGATATAAACTATAATCGCTCAGTTTATTTGCTGAGTAATATTTATCTAATTTCGAACAATACAGCTGTATGACATACTTACCTAATAAAAAAATATTAAATGGTATATTATTTATTATACAGGTGACTTTGTTGTGTGTGTGTTTCATACGACGTTTTTCAACACATTTGCGAGGAAAAATCAAAAATAAAATTACCACACAGCTACAAATACGATAAAAACAAAATATGAAAAATATGGACGCGCAATTTTTTTTCACGCCCAATGCAAGAATATTTTGCGAACAAAGGGGTGAGTAATACAGCAATTCAAAATCATAATTTTAAGTGATAAAATGCAAATATTTTAATATTTTAAAACAAATTATTGTAAGTTTTGAATAATTTGATAAATCGATGCAATAATGCTCACTTTACGAGCAAGGGTGTTGATAAAGTTGTTGTAGGTACTCCTCCGTTGTTTTTGTACATTTTCACTGAAGTTTTGTATAACTTAAGACTGCGTAGTCTGCACACTAATGCCGCCATTGGAAAAAAAATAAAAGTGCTTAAATAAAGACCAAATTGTGAATTATCTCTCTGTAGTGCACTCCGTAGAAGCTTTGTGGTTCTTTTATCGCTTAAACAATATTTTCTAGCCTGTCGTTTAGTTAAATGGAGTTTTATTGTTAAAAGTGGCCACTTATCGCAAAAAATCTCCATTAAACTAAACGACAGGATAGAAATTATTAAGCAATAAAAAGAACCACAAAGCTTCTACGGAGTGCACTACTGAGAGATAATTCACAATTTTGTCTTTATTTAAGCACTATGATTTTTTTTTCCAATGGCGGCGCTAGTGTGCAGACTACGCCCTCTTAAGAGATACTTACTTCAGTAGTATGAAAAAATCTAATTGATGTATTATTTAAAAAAATGTTATAAGTACACCTATGTTAGTAAATATTGTTTTAAAATAATAACTATAACAGTTTTTAATTTCGATAATGACCGTTTTCCTATGTACCTATACCTAACTATTGAATAACAAAATAAGTTTTCTGTTTATAGAAGACCACGCTCCATTTATTTTGGTACAGATGTTAGTTGTTGTTCCAGTGTCCAGTTTAAGTTTTGCCGTACCAACTCCGGTACCAGCCACTTGCTTCTTAGTTTACGACAGCAGTTAAATAGTAATATAATCTGCAGTGCAGTTATCTGGAATTACTACACTAGCTATAGTTCATCTATTGCTCACTTTGTTAAAGGACTTACTTTCATAAGCTTAATGAAAAAAACTGGGTAGGCTTTATTTCGGACTACAGCCGCCAGGGTATTCATTCCATGAATTTCTATCGCGCTGAACTAATGTTGCGTGTAAATAATACACGGTGCTTTATTTTTTTAATTTACTTAATTTAAGACGATTAGTGCCCTCACAGTGGCGCCCTCATGATAATTAAATTTATTGCTCGCTAAGTACATAATGTATCGAAAATTCAAACGTACAGATTGAAGCTAAGGTTCTATAGTTTATTTACAAACAAACCCCTCGGTAAAATATAGTTTGTTGTAGTAGTAGTAAGCAAAAGAGTAATAAGTGGGTGGCCACTTAGTGGTTTTGACACATTTGCCTACTACTACTACAACAAACTATATTTTACTGAGGTTATTGTTTTGACGACCTCCTTGGTCGAGTGGCTTTGTACACCGGTTTTCAAGGTGTCGCCATCTCTGAGGTCCCGGGTTCGATCCCCGGTTGGGTCAATTTAGAAAACGAACTTTTCTATATTGGTTCAGGTCTGGGTGTTTGTGATACCACCGTTGTCTCCAATTTCCATAACACAAGTGCTTTAGCTACTTACTTTGGAATCGGAGCAATGTATGTGATGTTGTCAAATATAAAAAAGTATGTATTATTTAAAAATATATATTATTATTTCACATAACATAATCCTAAAATCCATAATTATAAAAACTATAATTTTAAAACTCATAATATTAAAACCCATAACTATGAAAATAACATATTAATTGTGATTTGATTCTCTTAGCAAACGAAACAGTTCTAGTTAAAGATAAATGAACGTAATTTTCAATACCGATAGCAGAGATGACGTAAGCCTGTGTTACGACGTGACTTCCTCTGTCTCGGAATGCTATACCTGGCGCAGTATCTTTATTGTATCATGGTCAGAACGGACGAGTTTGAGATTTGAGAAAAGACGTCAGGACTGCCAACATGCGAGGCATATCGATTATGGAAACTGCTCAGGATCAGGCGTTATCCTCAATTGCTTGTTGTAAAACTAAAATCAAATTGATTTCCCAAGCGGTGTTTAAACATAGAATGACTTTAGGAGATTTCAGCATGCAGCTCTAAAATTTCCTAATGCGTCTGCAGCTCAGAATGTGTAGAAATATCATTCCGCCATTTAGGAACCGCACATCTCAACATCCCAGCATCTCCATGGGATAGGTGCGCTCGTTAAGCAACGTTACATACGAATACAGCTTATGATAAATAGTATTTCAGACTCCGCGTTTAATGCTAAACGATGCATCTTTCTGTTTAAATTTATGAATGTTTAGGAGTTGTTGTAAGAATTTAATACTCATTTAGTTTGTTATAAATTGTCAAACTATTATTCCTTTCCTTTTGAAAACTAATATTTTATAAGATACATTGTAATAAAATTCCATGAAAAAGAGTTTATTCATCAATAAGGAATATTTTTATCACCGAATGATTTTTGTTAATTTAAGTTACTTTTATGATCAAATAGAAAAAATAAATAAAAGATATGGTACGGCATAGAAATATTAAGGAAATCAAGATTTATGTCGATTCCGACTATTCAATTTTCTTAATTTAGCTTTATTTATTGGCTCAAAGCATTTTTAAATACTTTGTGACATTTAGATAACGGAGATTGCGGAAGCAACTCATAGACTTGTATAATAAGTTTATGGGGCAACATTACATCAATGTCAATGTCAACCGATCGGATACATAGAGTTGTCTGTCACTGTCACTGACAATGACAAGTGTCAAACAGTTTCGAATAGTTTGCGCTGCATTAAAATAGTACTATTGATATTTTTAAATACTTTTTTCACACTGTAGGTAAACAAAAACATAAGTTTCTTTAACTTCTTTAGACTTTTTTATATGAATACATTACTTTAAACACACTCTTACTCGTGTCAGTGTTTTAATTGTTTTTGAACGCCACCACGCATTACCAATATTGCCAATGCTTATTTGCATGTAAAATCACAACATAAATCATCGATGAGCCGAAAAATTACTAGCAAATTTTAAATATTTCTATTTTTCTGAGAATCCTTATATTTTTTCCTGTTTTTTGGTGTGCTGTACCTACATGTGTAGGGAGCCGCAAAGTTGAATGTTGCGTTGCCCTCCTGGCAAGTCCTAAATACCCCCCTCTCGCTCACCTGCGGGATGGGGAAGCGCGTAAATGCGTTTTCTTCGGCATTAATAAAAAAAAATGGTGTGCCGTACATATACCTAGTCCAGATTGGACCTTCTCCTTTTAATCGTTTCTTCTATAATTTAAAGTCAAACATAGTAAACATCCTCAAGTCCATTTCATTAGTACGTACATACCAAAACAATTTCTTCACCACTCAAGTTCGGTAACCAAACGCAAGAGACCACGCTTTGACCAAGTTGGACCTTTGATTGCGGCTTGCAAATGTTTGGCCGAGCTCACGGGAGCGGCATCAATTATTCAAATAAACCTGCACACAGACTAGACGAGTAATTTTGAATATTACCCTTACACAAGACACGTAAGCCGCTTACAAGTTTCGCCAGAAATAACTTGGGGACATGCTGAGCTCTTAAGTGATAAGTATAGAGCTCGTACTTAGACATTGTTAATTTCTAGGAAATGTCAGTGTAAGGAACTAATTAGCTATAAGTAGTTAGTAGGCAAGAATAGTATTAGTTTGCCAATGATTGATTAAAAGGTAACGAACGAGGGAACAGTGGCCAACGTATTCGATAGAAATATTAACAAACACAGGACAGGAAAACAAATCATAGAAACTTTATACTTGTGAAAAGTCAGCTAAACTTTCTTGTGTTGTTTTGAAAAAGTGTGAACTTCATTAATCAGTAGTAGGGAAAAGGCTGATAATGATGCTGCAAACCAATAATTAGCATAATATGCAATAGGTGATTGTTTTTAATTTATACAATTATTGCAGGACTAAGGAAGTCACAAAACAGCGATTGATCAATGTTACTAATCTTTGCAATATCATTGTTTTTTGTGTCATAAAAATTTGTGTCGATAGCAACATTTTAGCACCTAATGGTGCACTTAATGGTGCAATGGTGGTTAACAATCGATGCTTTCAAAAAATAAGCTCAAGAAATACCTTAACTTTTTGTAGACTCTCATTACAAGGTCTCCCGCTTAAGATTTGCGAACCGATGGCGTAGCTCCTTCGAAATTCACAAGTGCCTGTAACAGCCTAGACTGAATAAATAAGTTTTAAATTTTTGAACATAATATATTACTTATATTATGAGTTTACTCAGTAGCCATCACTTGGTTCTCATTTCGCCAAACTTCATTAAGGGCTCGCCAGACGTCCGACCCATGAACCGTGTCGTTTGTGACGCTTCAATAGGAATATGTATATAAGACTATTATTATAGGTGGTTGTAGATTGGAAAGTAAACCATGAGTTGCTCTGAAAACAAAGGTTATTTTATTGTCCCCACTTTTCACATTTTTTTACAAAAACACAAATGAACATTATTACTTAACATTATACCTACCTGAAAACAAAGAAACGACATTTAAAGTTTATTATTCCTTTCTACAATCCAAATTAATTAATTATGTTTTGCTAATATGAAGCTTCAGTGAAAAATGTCACCCTTTCGAAAATCACACGTCATTCTGTCTCTCCGCCAGATAGCGCCATCTTGAGAGTAACCAAGGTAACAATTATCGACCCATTAATATTAAATAGGCGCGCTAAAATTTAAAAGTAAAAAGAAAGGATCTTATTCCTTTACATCTCCCCCCCTAGGTTAGAAATTTTTTTACTAAAATTTTCGCTAACATCCGCACTGTCCTTTTCAGTAGGAACAGGAATAAGTTTAGTAATGTGGAATAGATTCGACTCTAATTTCTTATGACCTGTATTTATCTTGTAAATTGTATGTGAAATTTTTTCTTCGATTTTATAAGGCCCAATCCTTAGTTCGTCCAGTTTCCTTCTATTTAGTTTGTGCCCATTTTCCACATATACCATATCACCTGTATTAAAATTATGGTGTGTTCTACATTTATCATTTATCATCTTGTTATATTCATGTGACTTAATTGATCTTTCAAATGCAATTTTTCTGTCTTTAATCCAGTCATCCGTTTCTTTTCCTAGTTTAAGTTCAATTGGTAGGATTGAAACATCTGTACCATCCAACAGGTATCTCGGAGCGTAGCCTGTGATAGTATGTTCAGTATTATTATATCTATCCACACAGTTATGAGCAATAGTTGTCCAAGCTGATGTATTTGGTTTTTCATTCATTTTGCATCTTATCTTATTTACAAGGGTTTGGTTCAATCGTTCATTAAGTCCATTTGAAAATGGCGAATTTACTGCAGTGAAAATTAGCTTAATTGATTTTTCATTTAGAAAATCTTTAAATTCTTTTGAGTTTATTCCAGGATATTGGTCGCTGAGAACTATGTCAATTTTATTACAATTTGGTACATTATTTAATAGTTTTATAAAGTCTTTTGCACTTTGTGTCTTCGAGGTTACTATATATGCATATCGAGTGTAATGATCTACTAAAAGGTGTAAATATTTTTTTGTTGATCGAGAGCCGCCAAAACCTCCAATCGTGTCTATTGAGACAATTTCAAATGGTTTTGAAGCAGGACCCAAGTGCGACATTAAACCATATTTTATTTGCCCTCTTGTCTTATTCTTTATACATATTTCACATTTTTTGCATAAATCATTAATATTTCTTGTCAAATTCTTTGCTGTATAAAATTTGCCTATTTTCTTCTGCATTTGTTTTATACCTATATGACACATATTTTCATGTATTTGTTTAATAATTTTTATACTGAATTCTTCTGACAGTAAAATTTTTTCTTGCTTATTTACTCTCTTGTAATATATTTGGTGTTTATGTATTAAATTCTTCTTATATTTTTTTAAATCCTCATTTTTTTCTTGATCTGTTACTATTTCATCCAATGTTATCAAATTTACTATTTTTAATTGTTCATCTATATCTTTATTTGCTTCCAATACAGGATTTCTACTTAAACAATCTGCTTCTAAATGTTCTCTTCCTGGAGCATATATTATTTTGAAATCATATTGTGATAGATAGTATACTAATTCTCCTAATTCTTCATCTGTTCTAGTCTTAATATTTAAATTTTCTAACGGCTTGTGGTCAGAATATACAGTGAAAGGTTTACCTATGAGCCAATATTGCCAGTATCTTATTGCTTCCTTAATGGCTAAACATTCTAAGTATATAGCCTTCTTTTTCTTTTGAACTTCGTTTAACTTTTTCGAAAAGTATGCTACCGGTTTTTCTTTTCCATTTGGCTGTATTTGCTTTAACACTGCTCCAATACCGTGTAATGATGCATCAGTGTATATGTTTATCGGCAAGTTTTGATCATAAATTTCTAAGATGGGTTGTGAGCACAGCAGTTGTTTTATTTTTTCAAAAGCCTCTTGACAGTCTGTTGACCAAATAAATTTTGTATTTTTTCTTAGTAAATTGTGTAGTGGTTCTAAAATTATTGAGCTGTTCGGTATATATTCACGGTAGAAATTTATTTTTCCCAGAAGCTGTCTAATATTTTTCTGAGTTTTTGGTGTTGGGAAATCCCTTATTGAAATTAAATTATCTCTTACTGGTCTAACTGTATTGTCTTGTATTATATGTCCCAGATATTTTATTGAATTTGTGGCAAACGTACATTTTGTGAATTTTAGTCTGAAACCTTCTTTTTTTATTGCCTCCAAAAGCAGTGATAAATGATTTATGTGCTCAGAATAAGATTTGGAGTATATCAGAATATCATCGATGAAATTTACTGTAAAATCCATTAATTTGTACTTTCTTAGTATGTTGCTCAATATTCTCTGAAACGTAGCCGGAGAGGTTTTTAAACCAAAAGGTAAACATGTCCATTGGTAATGACCTTCCTGTGTTACAAAAGCAGTTTTCTTTCTATCTTCAATTCGCAAGGGAATGGACCAGAATGCAGAGTTTATATCTAATGTTGAAAAATACTTACAGTTTCTGGTTTTTGTAACTAAGTCCTCAATCAAAGGGAACGGTTGAGCCTGTGGCACCACTATTTTATTTAAATCTCTGAAATCAATACACAATCTAGTTTTTCTATTGTCTTCTTTTTTAAAAGCTAAGGTTACCGGTGCTGCAAAGGGACTATATGACTCTTCTATAAGGTTTCTTTCTAGTAATTTTCCTACTTGTTCTTCTATCTCTAACTTATCCTCTATTGAGCATCTGTAAGGTCTTTTACTACAGTATTTGTCCACAAGCAGATCAATGTGTGCTTCATAATCTTTTATTGTTCCAATATCGTATTTATCCTTTGCAAAGCTTGATTTATATTTTTCAATGAGTTTATTTATTTCAGCTTTTTGCTGATTATTTAAATGACTCTGAACCATTATAAATTCTTCTTCCTTAACATGTTCATTAAAATTTACCAAATTCAAGTTTGATATATCTTCATTTTTATTAGAAATATTTTTTATGTGTAATTTCTCTTTAGTAACATTTTCTTCTGTTTTTTGTAACACTTCCAAATTTTCATTCTGAATCAAATTAAACTCTTTAATCATATCTAGTCCAATTAGGAAATCATATTTAAAATCCTTTCCATCTACAATATAAACATCAATTTTTTTCTCTATTTCAAAAATTTTAATCTTTATCGTTGTCAAACCTTTTGTCCTTTTAACACCATTAATTGTTACTAAATTTGCATTGTTTTCATTATTTTCTTCTTTCTTTAGTCTTAATAATTTAGAGTTGACCAAAGAAACGTTGGATCCTGAATCATATATACCAAGTACATCTAATTTTTCTTCTAGTGTTAGTTTGACTTTAATTAATGGTGTTATTATTCGTTTTTTTGTTCATTTTCACTCAATTCAACATCTAATACAGTATTGTTTATATTCTTGCTATAGTTTCTCTTATTGTCATAATCATCAGTTTGTTTAAACCAGCACTTTTCTTCAGCGTGGAAACGACTACCTTTATTTAATTTTTCGCATATCTTGCAAGGTTTTATTTTATCAGCCTTCACTTTGTTATCCAAAAAATTTTTTTTGAATTTATTATAACTATTTCTATATACTGTTTGCTCGTGTTTACCAATTTCATTGTAAAGGTTAGTAGTGGATGTTATTGATTCCCTATCCATCTTGTACATTATATAATCTGGTAAGCCCATTACAATAAGATTTATCATTGTCTGTGTGTCAATTTCTTTATTTACCTCTAGTAGCAGTCTTTCCTTTTTCGTGGCATATTCCAGTAATGAACCTCCTTGGAATTTAAACATAAATGCATATTTAACTTGTGACCAACCTTTATTTCCGTAAGTCTCACAAAAATTATTTTTCCATATTGTCCATTCTGCATTTACTGTACATTTTATTAACATACTTGTATACCAATCTAAACACTGCTTTTCAAGTAAATGTTTTAAAGTTTCAATTTTTTCTACATCCTTTATTATTTGGAAACGCGTACACTCACTCTCAAATTCATTAATCCATTGTTTAACATTTGAAGTTTTTCCTGAAAATTTTTCCAATAAAAATCTTTCAGCTACCTTTCCTAAATTTTTATTTTCCATTTCTATACTTTTAGTAGTATTTGAAAGCTTGGTTTCATTTGTTATTTCGTCTAGGTATTGGTCGCAAAATTGTATATTTTCTCCTTCATCCAAGTAGATTTCTTTCAATTCCGGTGTTAATGGGATCCATAGCTTTCGTGTTTGATGTCTTTTCTTTAAAGAATTTTTAATTTTTGTAAAAACAGCTGAGGTTGTTATTCCAGTGTGTTTACTTGCCGGTTTTAGTTCATCTGGTATATCATATAAACACCCATCGGGTGTCTCAATTGAGGTTATGCATAGAACATTACTCTTTCCATCGGCCGCCGACAATACTGTGAACGTGAATCGTAATTTTTCCATGTTTCTTGACTAGAAATGTCGTTTTATAAGACTATTATTATAGGTGGTTGTAGATTGGAAAGTAAACCATGAGTTGCTCTGAAAACAAAGGTTATTTTATTGTCCCCACTTTTCACATTTTTTTACAAAAACACAAATGAACATTATTACTTAACATTATACCTACCTGAAAACAAAGAAACGACATTTAAAGTTTATTATTCCTTTCTACAATCCAAATTAATTAATTATGTTTTGCTAATATGAAGCTTCAGTGAAAAATGTCACCCTTTCGAAAATCACACGTCATTCTGTCTCTCCGCCAGATAGCGCCATCTTGAGAGTAACCAAGGTAACAATTATCGACCCATTAATATTAAATAGGCGCGCTAAAATTTAAAAGTAAAAAGAAAGGATCTTATTCCTTTACATGTATTCTGAACTTAATGAGGCAGATCGACAGTATTTTTTTACTATAGCCCTTCAGTTACTAACATATGACTCCTGGATGCGTACATTGCAACTGAAGGGTTAAAGAATAGCTTAAGAAATTAGTTTTATATTTACATTATCTCGCACTACATTAGGTATAAGATTAAAAGAAATTTTTCAGTTTTATGATTAACTAGCTTTTGCCCGCGACTTCATTATGGGATGTGTAAAATTATTTTTTATAGCAATTAAAGTAACCAATGTACTTGTGTGTGTTTATTTATTAATGTGTTTGTGTATTACGTCAAATTTCAAAATTAAATCCATTTTTAAAATCAAACCTTCTTGTAGGTACACAAACATAAAAAATACAATATTGAGTTGCGACATCTTACCTGCCTAAAACATCAGTATAAGATTAAAAAAGGCAAAATATAAAATACAGACAAAAGGAACTAAATTGGATAATGCGACTGTCAAACTCAAACAGCCCCAAAGCAATTTAGGCCGGAAAGTCTACAATCTGAATAAAGAGTGCCACACTGACTTTGGTTTTGCCCTAAACGAAGGATTAAGGAAGTCACGGAAACGACAAGATAGATTAAGCCACGCGTCAGCGTTTAAAATGCCTACGTTGGTGCTTATTCGGTGAAAGATCGCATACATTTTATTTTCTATATGGATTTTCATCTTTAATTTATACAACTACTGAAAATACGTATGAATTCAGTGAAAACACGATTATTAATTATCTGGAGACTGCTTCAGTATTATCTTAAGTCTAGACCCACTACTTAATACCAGGTCAGCAGAAGACAATCCGCATAGCTTATAATATTCACTGTTTAGATAACAAATTAATTATTGAACTATGCTGAAGTCTAAAACTAATTTATCAGTTGAAATGTTAGGTCAGGTACAGACCAACTAATCTAAAGAATATATTTGGATTGGACATAATTTAAAGGGTTTTGGGGCCATTTATAGGCTTATGGTGGTGCAGATCTACAGGGCACAGATTCTGTGCCGAATTCAAATCCCGCAGTAAGCGGAATCTTGCTGGATCGCGAAATTCCAATTAGCGGGAATTCAAGGCATACTTTTTCTTTAATCTCGCCTTAGGACATTTAATGGGATGAACATGTTGGAGATTTGGAGAAACAGTAAACATTATAAATATGAGGGTTTTTAGTCTTAAACTAACATGTGTTTTTTAAGTTTCCCTTATGTGGATAATCACTTGTAAAATCGAATAGCCACCTAATTTAAATGAGGTGGCGTGTCGGTTTTACAAGCGACTGTCGATAAAAAGTGCTAGTCGACTAAAATTGACCAGAAAACCTACCCGTGTAAATGCCTTATTATTACCTATGTTTGGGCAGTAAGCATAATCATTTGGAATGTTTGTTTTTAAAATGAACATTGTAGTGCTTACATGGACGGAATTTCATCTGAAGCCCGTCATAATAAAATAATTACTTCTGAAAAACATCAATTAATTGACGAGCTAAAATGGCGGTCGAAATATGTAATGATTAAACGGTTTTAAGGTTGCACACACGCGCTTGATATTCCTCATTACCATTGTGAAATCTGCACACCGTCAATATTTTGCGGGCTTACAATTTAGTATCAGTTGTGTTGTACCTTCTGTTGTAGGTTATTATGCTCGGAATCCTTAATTAATACCCTCGACGTTCGTTTAATATTAGATCATTAAAACCGCAATGTTCGAAAACTTACCTGCTTTCCAAAACTGGAAGTTCTATAAACAAAGGGAAGTTTCGTTGTGAACTTTGAACCGTACCTATGTCAGCTTACAAGTTATATCTTCCCATTCTAATTAAAAATTTAACAAAGAGGATAATGGTAGACCTTGTGCAGATCGAATATAATGGAGATTCTAATCACTGGTAAATTCCCTGAAATTAGGTGAAGTTGGCAGTGTAAATTCTAAGAACATGTTAAAAGTCGGCAATGTGCCTTAATGGCTTAGATATAATTTAGATGGCGCAAAAACGTCAGATACACCAACAAATAGTAAAGATAAACTCATCCATAGAACAACAGGAGTACATGGAAGAGGAGCACGTATTGAGCCTACCTCAAGTTTATATAAAAATAATATGAGCTGATGATAATGGGTGATATAAGAAACAATAAACTTATTTTCATAACTTGAGTAGCAATTGTGCTTTTTGTGATAATGGTACCATAACACGGTGTGCAAGTCCGCAAAATTGCCAAGGGAGCGCAGGCGCATGCGCTTCTTTCGCCTCGCCTGAAATGTGCTATACTTAGCATGACGTAAATAAATGGTGAAAAAGTCTACATTAAAAAGTATGGTAATCGATTTTTCTCTTGATTATTAACAAATCATTTTCAAGCGTTGAGCATCAATATGTACCTGTTCGTCAGACTGGGTTTAAAAAACGACTGGGTTTTTAAAATTACTCAAGCAAAATGGCGGCGTCTGCTTTTCGAGATGGCAGAAACACAAAGGTAGACCAAAGTAGTAGGATGGACTTTAGGTGAAACTAATAAGTAGATACTTATTTGTTATTTAACAAAGTATCAGTACAATACAAAAACTTTGTGCAAAACAGTTCAAATTCAAAATATCTGTAAATATCAAACAAAAAGTTAGGCGACTCTTTACATTAAAAAAATGGAAAACAAAACTGTGTTTCGTGGTTTCTCTAGTCGGCGAGTAAAGCTCCATGACGTCCATGTACTTAGTCAACTTTTATCGGAGCAGACGGGCGTTTTAAAGTACACAGAAAATTAAATATTTGTCTGAGAACTCCGCAGTACGGAAAATTGTAGTAATATTTAAGAGACGGGAAATGTTGACTTCTGAGTAGAAATAAAAAAACTGTTACTAAAAGCTGGATTTTAAATGAAGAGGTAAAACTCAAAACTAGTCAAGTGATATTTTGTAAAGGTGTCGATCTTTTAGGTATTAAGTACTGGTTCGGTTATTACTATTAGGGCCTGTTTCACAATGTAAAACTAAGTTCTGAGTAGCTTACTTGGCAGATGATTTGACATATTTTTCATATTATCACAACTGTCAAATCATCTGTCAAGCGAGCTACTCAGAGCTTACTTTTACATCGTGAAACAGGCCCTTAATATAACAAGATTTAATACTTTTTAGGGTCCCGTACCCAAAGGGTAAAATGGGAACCCTATTACTAAGACTCCGCTGTCCGTCTGTCTGTCTGTCCGTCTGTCCGTCTGTCACCAGGCTGTATCTCATAAACCGTGATAGTTAGACAGTTGAATTTTCACAGATGATGTATTTCTGTTGCCGCTATAACAAAAAATACTAAAAACATAATAAAATAGATAATTTGACAAAAAAAATACAAAATTATTTATTCAGTAACAGGAGATTACAAACTTAAAATTAATATTGGGATCGCCAGTTAAGTTATTTAAGGGGGCTCTCATACAACAAACGTGTTTTTTTTTGCTCGTTTTTGCTCGATTTTGATAACGGCAACAGGTAGACGCTTGAAATATTCACAGAATATTTAGTTATATATTCACTTTAAAAAGAAATAATTAAATTAATATAAAATAAATATTTAAGGGGGCTCCCATACAACAGACATGATTTTTTTTGCCGTTTTTATAGATAATGGTACTGAACCCTTTGTGCGCGAGTACGACTCGCAATTGGCCGGTTTTTTTGTTTTAAATAAGTAGATCCAACTTTTATCATCTGATGGCATGGTATATTATTATACCGTTATTCCAGTGCACAGTCTCGCTTTTTCTTGCTCAAACGCAGGTTTTATTTAGAGCGAGAATACCAAAGAACAATGTTTTTTTTTATTTACGAGGAGAATTACCGCTCGGTGATAAACAAGTGGCCGATATCGAAGAGCGCGGTAACTACCGAATGATTTTCTTACAGGAGAAAGAGAAAGGAGCCAAGGAAAATGCGGTGCAGAGTGCCAACGTGACCTCACCCTAAATGGCACGATTTCATAATTTAACGTAAAACAATTTTCTTGACAATTTTCATACAATTTAACGCATCCTAGATAGAGTATGCGATTTAATGGTACCCACTAGAGAGCAAAATCAATATGTATGTTGCTCTAGGCTACACTGACCTGATTTACAGCGCACATATTTTGCTGAAAAAACATGCACTCCACCTGTTGTGCTTTACATAAATAAAATTGTACATAAAATGCAGACTCGGTGTCGATGTTGTTCTCCGTATTTTCAACATTCGTAGTATTGTTCTATGTCCATTTGATCACAATTTCCAGAACACTCAAATTAAACAGATGGATTGGCTTTCAAGCGTTTTGGATTCAATATTGTATTACCAAATAGGCATGGTGTTATTGTAATGTAACTAAGCTCATTAAATAGAACCTGAATTTATGTATTAATTCATTAACACCCGAGCGGACGCATGCGGCCGGAAAACAATGGAATATCTATTGTGTCTCATTTTCCGGGCGTGACAATAATTTTAGTTCCATTCTGTTCTAACAAATATTTTACAAACACGTTAATTTTACAAATACTATCAATCGATGGAGATGAAGTATGTAGTTTGCTTATCATTATTAATAATAAGCTATTTTTCTTCAAAATTATTTAGAAATTTTGGGATTATCAATTTAGAAGTTTGTAAAGGGAAATTGCACTGTTACTTTATAAAAAAAACGCCGTCTAGAAATATTTAGAGACCAAGTTATCGACTTAAAAAAATCGCGCAACTCATCCAAAAAATCTCTGGTTTAAGAGATTCGAAGGTAATTAGATTTATCAATAATCATTAAATAACTTTCAAACTTATCAGATTATAAACACTCACTTGGGTTTCAGAGGGGAACCCTAATTAAACTAATTAGTCACTTAACGCAATTTGTGTATCGAGTTTAGTTAAAGCAATTAAAATTACTTACCTATCTGCTTCAAACTTTTGCCTCGTAACATGCTATCAGATTTCGATAGGCAAGTATGACGTAATTTTCGTGTAAAGTTTAACTTCAATATTCTCATTATTATAGCTGTAACATGAACAGGCCGTTTTGGTGTTAATATTTCCAATAGTCATACTCGAATTTACCTGGGAGATAGATACCTGGGTTATAATTCCATCCTACTTTTAATAATATTATAAATGTTTGGATGTTTCTTACTCAATCATGCAAAAATGGATGATATTCGGCACACAGATACGGGATTAAAACATAGGTTTGATCATCTTTTCAAAGGAAATTGCTGGTGGCTAAACCTCAACAATAATGAAATTCCACACAATTTTGCTGCACCACCATCTGAGTAGCGCGGAAAAGTTGACTTTGTTAAAAGAAGGTTGTTAAAATAATGACTATAATTACAAGTATTTTTGAGTAAAAATATTTGATGAACCCATTCTTGCCAACTTTTGCAATGAAAAGTTTTTATTAACTGTTCTATGAAAGAAAATGGAAATCGTCAAAATAGTCTTCAAGTAGTTTGACAACATCAAACAACCTAAACTTAATTAAAAGTAATTTTGTTAATTAGCATTTTAACAAACTTAAGCCTGATAAGGCGAGAAAGGTTTCAGCGTCTGCTAAGTTTTTGTTCCTTTTCGAGAATCTATTGGAAAGTTGCGTACATTATCTTAATAACAATTTTCAGGTTTTCGAGCATAAATTTCTTTATTATCTATCCTACCCACGCAAATTTTCAATAGCACAATAAACTAGATTAATAGTTTTGTAATTTCGATAGACACGTTATGTCGCCCTTATTTCACGATAATAACCATCATCTCAAAGCACCGTAGATCGACAATTACTTTGTGTACTTTTATGTAACACTAACAAAACTTTTTCTCAACATTGAGAAAAGTTTTTCGCCGATTAGGTACATTACATCATACAGCCAGATCTATTGAACGTTACTAACGAATTCCTTTTTACAGTTTCCCATTCCATCACAATACAGACAGTCGCAACGGAAACCCAATTAGGTTTGTTTTCGCTGTCGCATATTAAATTATTATGCAAAATTGACTTTACCATTTTTCTGTACCCAGCTACGTGCAAGGGTTGGAGTTATTATGTAAGTTAATTTTACGCGTTCCCTTATTGTTTAATCTTTTTGTTTGTTAGATTGATAAGTTATTTTTTATAGGAAAGTTGAATCACGTAGTAATGTTTGGATATATTTCTAAATCTTTTAATCGGTCAATTAATCAAAGATGAGCATTGTCCACCGCGTATACCGGTAGTATTAAATCACTAACAATGTTTCAACTATTTTTATTTATAATGTACTGAATCAACATCAGTAATTAAAAAAACCATGTGCAAACATTACTAAGAATTCAGTCTTAAATTATGGGTTATGTAAACACTTAGGAAGTACTAAAGCAACAATGACACGCCACACGCTTAATTCTCCTTACGGGTAAGCAAACAATAAGCTTCAGCTTATTTAATCCACATTTAAAACGCTCCTTATTGAAATCGACATACACCAGTAAATCACCGAAATCCTCCTTGATAAAGGTAGTCAGGGAAGTACCTATTTCAATTTCGATTCAGATACCACATTAAGCGCCCGACCTGCCTATCCGTTGGTTTCATCCGTAATTTAACTTTGAGACGAATCGGTTCAGCCGGACCAGAAAGACGTATAAGGACGTAAGAAGCTGGATTGATAGGAGCTATTCGTCCACCGCGGCTCATTGGGTTGGCGGATTTTTAGCTTAGTGATTTCGATACGGTTGAGGTGAAATACGATTGAGAGATGGGTTTTGATGGTAGTGAATGAGGCTCTGGTAACAATAGCTTGAAGTGAAGAGATCGGGATGATTGGAGAAACTATACAAGGATTTAAAAACAGAAACGTTAAATACTAACAAAAGCGACATTGCTCGGAACTGTTAAAATAATTAGACCGGTCGAGAATTGTATTCGCAGAATCGGTTATGAACGACGACAATGATTTAGATTAGTTCACCTGAGTTGAATTGAACTGTGAAGCAAAAGGTTAAACTACATTGGCCCGCCCGTCAGAAAAGCCACTTAATAGACTGTGGAAAAGCTTAACTTGACTGACCACTTTAGGGACGATGGCATGTTATCTTATAACTCCGTTAACAATTTCTTCAATTAATTTTCACTATAGGTACCAAAGTCTATTGTTCCTTCGAATTTCTCAAACTAAAGTCTCAAAATTCTTACCCTATAAAACATTTTCTTAGAACGAACGCTGTAATAAACGCGGTTCGTACTTTAATACAAAGGCTACCTAGAGGCAAATTAATTAAATCTGGCTAAACTAGCGATAGCTGCACACAGGAAAGTGTACTAAGTGAATATTATCGTGTCGACGACGCTAAAATTATTTTTACCTAGTAAACAGGCGTCTTGAATTTTATAGGAAAAATTTCAATTAATTGGTTCCGTAAAAACAATGTTGGCTTTTTTCTGTGGTTGCATTTAAGCTTTGAATTGGTCAGTCGAAAACATTGAACATTTAAGTAACGAGAAAGCTTAGGTGTACGTTTTTTTTAAATAAGCTAAAACTCTGAAACTGAAACTCATAAACGCTTGTTTCTTTGTTTGTCCGCAATTTTAGCAAACAATTTTATACTAACTTCCTGAAGAGACTTGAAACTTTGAACATAGGTCAGATGGAGTCATTTGGCTGATCTGATAATGGAGCCGGAAGAAAGCCACATGAACTCTGTAATAAACCATAAAACCCCATTGAGTTTGGGCGCATTAGAATCCTCTTGACAAGTACTCTGACGGTTGTCGAGGTCCAGAGTCTGATGATGAAGCAGGAAGAAATCCACGGGAACTCAGTATAGAAACCATGCAACCCCATCGAGTTCGGGCTCGTCTGATTCGTCTTGACAAGTACTCTGTGTTGGGAAATAGTGTCCAGGGTCTTATGTTGGAGCCGGAAGAAGGCCACAGGAACTAGTATAATAATAAAACCACACAACCCCATCGAGTTTGGGTTCGTTTGATCCGTCTTGTCAAGTACTCCGATAGGAAATCATGTATGCTCGTTGACTAAAAAGAAAATAATATTAATGAACTGAAAAAAACACTTTTTTAAAAAGGACTAAAGAGTGTAAAATAATGAGAGAAATTATTTTAAACGTTATGGTCCGATTTAAAAACGTGTTTTTTATCATTATTTTTTAGTTCATTTTTAATATATTGTAACGTTATAATAATATTCTGAAACAGTGCAGAAACGTTCTAGAAGCTGATTATAATTAATGTCTAGTTGCGGCCAAGGCTTGTATATTACTTTTCTCAAACAATGCGCGGTATTTCAAAATTATTTTCATCACTCTTATTTTCTTAGCTTGAACTGATTTCGTCAAATAAAAATGTTCAATAACAACTCGTTTGTGTTTGTTTATTAATTTCACATGCCGCATTTTTTATGTCGGTCCGAATCCTTAGATGACGTTACTTCAACTTACTTGAGCATTGCAAATCAGACTGGGTGCGGTATCTACAACGCGTTACAAAATAACCCCTAATGCCGAATATAATACAAAAAATATGAAATTTTTTTTCGCGATTTCAGAGTTGGTCCCACAGTAAAAGTTTGATGGTCCCTATCTACCATATTCGGCATTAGGGGTTATTTTGTAACACGTTGTATAGTATCGGCCCTGCATGCATAGGTACACACAATACGATTCGGAACGCTGCCTCCTTGGTAGCCGTGTTAAAAAAAAGTTCGTTCCATTTTTTATTACATGACTGTTAAGAGAGCGTAGTCTGCACACTAGCGCCGCCATCGGAAAAACAAATCAGATTTTTTGCAATAAGTTGCCACTTTTAATAATAAAACTCCATTTAACTAAACGACAGGCTAGCAAATATTGTTTAAGTGATAAAAAGAACCACAAAGCTTCTACGGAGTGCACTACAAAGAGATAATTCACAATTTCGTCTTTATTTAAGCACTTTGATTTTTTTTCCAATGGCAGCGCTAGTGTGCAGACTATGCAGCCTTAAAAGTATTCATAGTAACATTACATGCCGGTAAACATAACTTTTAAGGATTTTCACACTTCTCAAGCCGTTGCTTGCGTGGTTTTCCAAGCATGTTTGTGAAAAATAAAATAATATGGTTTGAATAACAGCGATTATTATTAAATGTATGTGTTCTTTGATACCACTTTTTAGGTAATTCAATTATTATTGTCAGATTACTGTAATCAAATACCCGAAGAACCAAAATATTCAAATGATGATGTCATAAAAAATCCTTTACAGTAGTTTAAATTGAATCTCTATGGAATGGACTGTCAATTAATTTCATAGTTCCGATACCCAGAGCAATAAATGTTGGTATTTAATTTTGATTGAGAAACATAGTTTAACGTGTTCGTTCTGAGTGTTCTGAATATTAAGACTCAAATATTTTTGTGCATTTTACAACAGTAAAAAAAAATATAAGTTCCATGTTTCGAACTAGGTTTATTTTTCTTATCTAGGCGTATTTTTTTAACAACTGATACAATTATTAAATAGCAACAAAAACCTATCTTTTCATATTTTGAAGTAAATAAAAGCAACAAAATTAATGAGTGTGTAGTACAGTCATTGATTTTGTTGCCTCTTAATATTTGTTATTTTTAGGGTTCCGTACCTCAAAAGGAAAAAACGGAACCCTTATAGGATCACTTTGTTGTCCGTCTGTCTGTCTGTCTGTCTGTCTGTCTGACTGTCCGTCTGTCAAGACCCTTTATCTCGGGAACGCGTGGAGGTATTGAGTTGAAATTCAAACCATATACTCAAATCTAGGGGCACTTGCAGCTGTGAAAAAATCAAACTTCTAAGTTAACGTCAAAAAAATATACGGCCATTAATGCCTCAAAAAACGCATACGGCAACGCATTTCGACACCCTCAAGGGAATCAAAAATCATAGGGTACTTCCCGTTGACTTAGAACTATGAAATTTGGCAAGTAATATCGTCTTATACTACAAGTACAGGGAAAAATCTGAAAACTATTCATTTATAATTATATCATAAAAAAATTGTCATTAAAGTACGTACTCAATCATCGAGGTTAAACGACGGTATGCGCGGTCATAATTTAACTTCTAATTGACCTTTAAACTTGATATTTGGTGATAATGTTTATTATTACGTGTATTTTACTCACAAATACCAATACATTAATAATTCTATTTTTTTTCTTTTAAATTCCCTCATTTTCCTTTTACAAACCAGCTTAATTTTGCAGTCAAACGAGTAGCACAGATAAACCCCGCCGCTTAGCCCTATTTTTATAATTTTGTAATGTAATTAAACACAATTCTAAATAGATACCTACCTACTTAAGTGTCTTGTACTTAGTAGTATTATACAAACATAAAAATTATAAATAAAACAAATATAGATGTCACATTCAAAGGCGTGTTCGCGATGTTTCCCAATATACCGATACGACACCGCGCAGCGTCATCTAGACTTAATCTAAATAACAGATAACTCGTAAAAAAGCACAACCAACCCTTGCTTACTTAAATTATTTTTAAATTAGGTCGACACAAATGCTAGATGGCGTAGCTTTGAACCTACTAAAAATATTGTGTCACTGATAGGATCATAATACAAAATAAATAAATCATTTCACAAAATAGCGTCCATGAGCTTTTACTAGATAATTTAAATTTTAAACTATTCCAATCATTCTAATCCTATCTTACATTAAACTGAGTAAACTTCAAGAGTAAGCTTGCTAGGTTCTTTGCTTTAAGCCTGCTAGGTATATTTCTCATATAATCTATAGAATAAGTAAAGAAGTATGTAAGTACCTACTTATGTGACGCGGTAGCACTTTTGTTGATGCAATTTTATTGTAGGTATTATTATGTATTCTGTGTTGATGCTAGAAGAGAGCGGCTTTAGTAATATTGTGTTGATAAGCATATTGGAAAAGTTTTTGTAGGTATAATTATTATACATTAAAGTCTGCGCATCATTACATTCATAACTGTCGAAGAAAAGTCTACTATAATACCTATATATACTTATATCTATAGTAGGTATGAACGTGTAACAGAATTGAAACCAGAATTATGGTAGATAGGGACCATCACACTGAACAACTCTTACTATGGGACCAATTCTGCTTTTTACGAGGACTAACTTGACCTATAAGTTATAATAATTGAATTAAGGAAAAATAAAATAATTACACAACCCACCGCACCTGTATAAAATACAAGTATACAGGTGCGGTGGGTTGGTGGTCGCCATAGAGTACATTTTAACCATGGAAAATAATAAAATTGAACAGTAAAACAAATTACTTTCCATGGTTAAAATGTATAATGTGGTGGTCGATGACTTAGCGATCGGTCTGCTGAATGCACCGATCCGTCCGTTTTGAGTACTGAATTTTGGGTGAAGCTGAACTATTTATAATGTAGGTACGGAAGCCTCGGTGGGCGAGCCTGACTCGCACTTGTCCGGTTTTTTATACTAGAGAATGGTTTAAAGGCACGAGACATACAACTTTTGTCCTCTACCAGCGAGAAAAAATTTATTTTCACGTGACTTTCCAGGTAAAACGCATTCAACATTAGAAATATGTTCTCTCAACTCTTTTTAGTTAGACAACTATCTTCATCGCTGGACGCACTCATTTTTTAATTCATCACAAAAATAGTTTGATCAAACCTATGCTGAAAAAAAATTATTCATAGAGTGAATAGTAAGATTCTCGTCATTTTATTCTACATTACGTTGTGTTTTTCTCGTGTATAGAATATTATTAAAATATTCCATCTTATTTATTCACCTATTTACAATCATAAAACACTTATTTGTTATTTGATTTCGTTAATTGTTTTTATTTTATATTTATTTCATACATCATCGTGTCATCAGCGATCTCAATTCCTCTATATTTTTTTGATTTAGAACTCCTTGGTATATCTGTGTATTTTATTTTTTATTCTTTTTAATCCATGTCCGACAACATTTAAAAATGTTTAACTATTTCTATCTATCCTTTTCTCACATATCAATTTTACAAGTCTTTCATTATATTATATTGTTCTTTAGTATTTCAAAACTAGGTGTTAGAAATTAAATTAACCTTTCCTCACGCTCACAGCAAAATTCAATTTTGCTGCGAGTTTTTACGCGCCAAAAGCGCCCATTTTGTGCTGGAGAGGTGAAAAGTAATTTTCCAATTTTAAACAAATAAAACAAAGAAAGGAAATATAGGAATGCATAGTCAAGCCTTCGGGCGACACAGTATGCAATTAGCCATATTGTTGCGATTCTGCTATTTGCTTAATTAATTTCACGAACAATCGGGTACAGTGCTACAGCAGTCTGTAATACTCACCACAAAGCTTACAATAATAACGTTGAGTTCATAGTTTTCATATTAAAAAAAATATGTTTTTTATTGCTTTGGTTTAAGAATCATTCCATCAGGAATTTGTAGCCAACTGAATAACAGATTCGACTCATAGGAATTTATACGCACTGCTGAATGATACTTAGTGCATGTTTTTGTTTTTGTTATGAAATTTGGAAGAAAAAATACAAGAGCAGTTTAATATTTGAAGAGTCATTACTTTTTTCTGAATAATGATTGTGTTCTCACAGTGACATTGGGATTATATTATTATGATTCAAAAAACGAATGTATTTGACTTTCTCATAAAACAAATGACGATCCTATTTGAGGGGAAAAAATAATATTAGTGACGCAGTCACTGACTAATGAGCTATTAAGTTAAGTTGTGCCATAAAAGACGTCACCATTTTATCCATTGACTTTCCCTTTTAACCTTTTTTGTGAGATTTTACATTTACCATTTTCAGATTCATTTTTGCTAGTAACGTTCTTTTATTGATAATATACCTACGTATTATAGTGGAGTGGTATGCGGTCGTAAAATATATGAAATATTTAATAAAATGTGGTATTTTACCAACTTTAATATTCAGACTTTACAAACCAGCGATTCAAAGCAAGTCAATATTGTAACTGATAAATTAAACATGACCAAACACGGATTCGTTCAAATGGGCCCTTATTTAAGTGTGATCACGGTTCAATCCCGGTTGCGTACAAAGTGAACCTTTATTTACATCGCCGATAAAAAGTCAATAAACCGTGAAACTATCGAAAATAATCGTTTTCAATTAAACACCGTTCATTTGCGTTCGTCCTTACGTTTAATTTAACCTCATTCGCACAGTGGATAGTTAATGATTTTGTTTTAATAATTCGAAACCTAAAGTTCGCCACGCACGGTCCTATCCCGCTGTTATGTTAGATGCAGTTAATAATAACAGGTAGTCGGAAAAGTTCGCGGCCTTTTTGAAGCATGAATTTTGCATGTTATATTCTGGCAATACTAAACTTAGGCGGGAATGTAATATATTGTTTGACAGCTCACTTTCTGGTAATAGCGTTAAAATTGAAACAAATTGATAATTGTCTTGCTTTTTTATATTTTTAATATTTTGTTTTAGATACGTTTTGCAATTTTTTTTCGATGAAGGTTCAGGCCCTTAAGGGGCTGACATGAGCCAACTAGCGCCGCCCGTGGATTCTATTTTATTTATATAAATAAGCTCAATTAAAAAAAAAAGAATCAGTCAAGGTTTTGTTAATAACGTCTAATATTTATTGAATAACTTTTAAAAAGGTATTCAAACAGATTAAAACGCGATTTTGTTAAAAGTGACCACTGTTGGTTCGCATTTTGTAATGTTGCTAGTTAGCTCATGTCAGCCCCTTAGTAAAAAAATAATGCTGTTAGTGCTCAAAGAAAGATTTGTAATGTTAATGGAGAAGATGATTTTTCCAACACTTCTAAAAAATTAGTTCGGTAGCTTAAGATCTGGTAATAAAGATGTTCTTTACTGTGGTAACTTTATTATTTTTAGTACTAAAAGGCCGCAAACTTTTCGGACTACCTACAATGCATGCTATGAAGTCATGTGCACTAAGCATAATGATTTTGACAAATTTAACAAAATAAATTGTTAATTTATCAATACCTAATGATAAATTAACAATACGATTTACTTACCTAAATAGCGCAAAATACATAGATGGTAAACACGGGAGAGAAAAATCGTCACTGTGAGGACAGTTCTGAGAAACCTAATTTCGGAATTGTTTCCAAGGTATTATTGACACTAGAAAAGTATATCAACGCATAATAAATCAAATAATCATTTGCAGGGCTCTTTAATTCACCCGTCTAAAACAACCTCAGTAATACACAAGCTTATGCTGCATCACGACCTTTTCTTTACCAAGAATTTTCTAGAATAAATGAACATAAAGCTAGCGTTCCATTGCTTACACATATTTAATTTAATTAACTTTCCAGTGCACGTCATATCTTTTTATACTTCATGAAAATATGTTAGGAATGAACCACTATGACAAATTAACAATTTGTAGAGGTTTATTAAAATACTAGCAACCGCCCGCGACTTCATCTGCGTGGATTTATCCCTCGGGAATCGTATTTTTTTCTGAATGAAAGATCCTTTTCTGTACCCTTAACAAAGTGTATGCAAAATTTCATTATGATCGGTTGAGAAGTTAAGACGTGAAGGCTTAACAAACAAACTTACTTTCACATTCATATTAGTAAGAAAAGGTAGCGAATTGTTCGCCAAAAATCTTATGAACAACATGTCAAAAAATAGTTTTAAGTATTAAACAAAATCACAAACATTGCACTGATCCCAAAGTATAAGTAGCTAAAGCACTTGTGTTATGGAAATCAGAGACAACGGTGGAACTACAAACAGACCTGAGCATAGGAAAGTTCGTTTTCTAAATTGACCCTGCCGGGGATCGTACCCGGGACTTCTGAGATGGCGACACCATGAAAACCGGCGTATAAACCACTCGACCACGGAGGTCGTCGGTTTCTGTAAGTCTTTGAGATTTTAGCATTCACAATGCTATTTTCATAATCAATTGTAAAATATCTGGAAAGATATTTCAATTGATTTTCGTGTCAAGGTAATTCCTTACATTGATGAAATAACGCTGGTTTGCAGCATAAGAATGGGATATACTAGAAGAAATTCAACGATGCCACTAGTGTGTGACTAGGTAGCTCAGCGGAGCATTGGACCGAACATCCAAAGGTCGCGGGTTCGATTCCCGCTCGAGAATATGATCTAGTGCGAGTTGTATTTTTCTAGTATTATATAAGTCTTGTTTTTCAAACTTGCAGTCCATACGGTATAAAATATGAGTAAAGTTGTTTAGAGCTTTTTTAAATTCATAAATGCTTTGAATATTTATGAAAAAAAAAATAGCTTTAACTAATTTGTATGCAATTTCCAGTAACATATTGGCACAGGGTACCTAAAGAGAAATCTTCTGTGAATATTGGTATACGATTTGCTTTTATTTTTTAACCAAATTAAAAATAAATACTTTTAAATCAGTATTTGCAAATAAATATGATCCATATTGCTTGCACAGTATTTCACATAGGTAATCCATACATACCGGTAAACAAACAACTACGAAAGAGCAAACACGAACTATTTACTCCACACTTTTTTTAACTAGAAAAAAACTGAAGCATTGAGGGGTAAAGTAGTTCTATTACACTTCAATAAGAAAGCGACCACGAATATAAAAGATAGACGTTAATTATAGTTGTACAAAGTATTTTAAATGATATGTTGTGAAAGGAAAGTGCTCCAGACTGCTCCATTCATTAGGCAGGATAAATTTTGTAATGGAAGAAGGAGAATCTAAATGATGCGATCACTATGCAGAAACGGGTTGAAATATTAAGTCTATTTATTTTAAATCTTTCTCATATTTTTTGAATTGGTAGTATCATATTAATGTTATATAAGTACTAAATTTAAAAATGCAGTCAATATTTGTAGAAATTCAAGCAGTCATTTCTGGTGATACGCATAGGTATTACATTTGCAAAACTATTGGGATAGTTAGTACACTGGTGTGCCCGAAATTATCACTTCGACATTACGATCCTACACTTTATACTGCGATATTTGTGACTAAAGGATTCATTGATTTTCATTACAAAAAATTGAATTAGACAGAACATTTGCTGTACTTAGAATAAAATGAGCATTAAGCAAATACTCTCGAACATAATGACTAAGTAAAAACAGGCCCCAGTTCTCGGACTACAAAAGACTCATTGAACACCAATTACCTTGGAGGCCTCCGAAAAGCTCTTTAATTAAATCCTTCTCCGATGACGTCATAATTATAGCGCAAATTGGATTGAGACACCCTCTTGTTTTGTTAATTGTAAGTAGAAAATTTCTCATCTAAATTAATTAGTTTTAACAGATTCCAAAAAGGCAATAGTGAGTCCAATAACTGTTGTTGAGGATATTGGAATTTCATAGTACAAGGGACTTTACAGTAGTTGTTGCGAAAAACATAAAATACTTTTATGAAATCACCCTCAAATTTACCATTATTACGGAAGTATGTGTGATCGCTATCAAAAATAAGCTAGTGGCTCTGTGAAATGTAGACCTATTGATGACCTAATTGACATGACATGATTGTGAAATTTTTGTTAATTTTTCGAAAAATTTCAAAAAACTGTCTCTACAAAAATATCCGTATAATTGTTCACAAAATTTCACGACGGATAGCCCAATTTCTTAAAAAAGGAATCAGTCAAGGTTTTGTTAATAACGTCTAATATTTATTAAATAATTTTACACAGTTTGAAAAGGCATTCAAACAGTTTAAAACGCGATTTTGTTAAAAGTGGCCACTGTTGGTTCAAACCCGTTTTCAAACTATTGCACACATTTTGTAATGTTGTAACGTTATTCAATAAACATTAGACGTCATTCACAATACCTTGACTGATTCCTTTTGTAAGAAATAAGGCTTATTTAGAATAAATAAAATACAATCGACTGGCGGCGCTAGTTGGCTCATGTCAGCCCCTTAATAAAATACAAAATTCCACAGCATTTGTTGAAACTAACTGTTACATTTTGACTACTTAACTTTAGTTGATTCATACATTGTTAAAGCTGAAAATGAAACTAAGTATTCTTTTTTTTTTAATTAAATGGGCTTACTCTTGGCCACATTCAAGAACCATAAGGCTTAGGAAGAGACTGAAGATGAAGCGAGCTTGCCCAGAAGAAACTGTTCACTCGGGCTTCAAATATCGCTGGGTTGTATGCTTGCGGGAATACAGACGCAAGCAGGGAATTCCACTCCTTAGCTGTGCGCATTAAAAAGGAAGATAAAAAACGTTTCGAGCGCATGCGTGGAATGTCATAAAAATATGGTAGAACTGGGATGGCAGAAAGAGCCACGCAGCTCAAGAGCACACTCTCCGAAGTATAACCTGTAGAACACCGCCAGCCAAGCTACTTTACGGCGGTGGGAAAGACTGTGAAGCTTGATTTTAAATAGCTTACTATCCCCTATGAGTTTTCTGGCTCTGCGTTTAACAGTCGAGTGAGGCTAGCTTAAATAAAAAATTACCATTTAAGTTAAGATTTTTTTAAATAGGAGATCTATTACGAAAATAACGTACGCAATTGCGTAACGCAGTCACTTGGCCACGATTGTCGTTCGCAGTTCGTCGGTTGTAGCTATTACAAACACATTCGATTTGACTATCGTAGCCCATAGACTAGTATCGGACCGTTTTCGTGACTGGTAAAAGCGAAGACTGGCAAAGATGTCGTAAAGGTATCTACACACAATATAGCACCACAAGCATTTACAAACTAGTAACACTGATGGGAGAGAAAGATTGATTTAATAGAGTTAGGCCAAAAACCGGTAATCACAATAAATTATTAAAACAGTAATACAGTGGCAATTTCATAGTTATTATGGATGTAAAATAGCTCTATTTAATACAAAGTAGACAAAACAAATGAGCCAAGCGTATGATTTTGGTTAAAAACCCTCATGACTTTGACTTCTCAAGCTAAGCCAATCTGTGATGCCAATTGTCAAATTTGTATACCTAATCTATGTTTGTATCTATCTGTGTCACTGTCGGCGGTTTTGTTTGCAAAGATTTTAAATCTTCTTTTCTGTAAGTTTATATTTGTGTTTTATACACGAAAAAGAAAACCTACCTAGTACCTAGGAGAAGAAAGAAGTCCATGTAAGTATTTCATTGTTTTATACTTTTATTTTCAAAGCGTGTTTCCTTGTTAGCTCGTTTCTTATTTAATTACCAAGTTAATCCTTTCGTAATTTTAATTTGTTTATAGAATGAATACAAGCGTAAGTGGTGACCAGTTGAAGTTATTGCTGGATTTCATGCAGAAACATCAAGACCTGGCCCGAAATTGTCTGCTAAGATCCATAGAAGGTCGATTAACATCAAAGAATTTGTGGTTGGCGCTAACGAATCAACTAAATGCAATGCTGCTGTTAAAGCCACAAAACAATGGCAAAAGGTTAGTCTTCTATCCTAGTATTGTATAACTATCAAGTTTCGAACCTGAGGGCCTACTCAAATGGCGATTCTAATAAAATTTACGCTAGTAGAACAGAAAGACAATGCATGTACACAGGAGCTAAGCATTCGCTTATGTCATTCCCATACATTGTAATTATATTCTACTAGCATTAATTTTAGTAGAATGGCCATTTGAGTAGGGGGGCTGACTCTCCAACCTTATTTTCACTAAAATTTTGATGTAATCTGTTCTAGGTGTGGTCAGATAAAAAATATTTAACTAAAAAAGCATTATTATTTTTAGTCTTGAAAATATTGCTTTGCACAGTTTGATTCTGAATGATTGATAAGACTTGTCTGTAATTAATAAATTTTTATTATAACATTATATGAGATTAAATAAAATCTAAAAATTGAGTATTTGGACGTTAGGTATTGTAAATATACTAACACCTTACAATAGAGTTCGACGACCTGAGTGATGCATTGGTCAACCACGCAAGAGGTCCTGGGTTCGAATCCCGGCCAGGCAGAAATTGAAATGATAAATTTTAATTTCTGTGACGAGTCTGGGAGTTGCTATGTATAATAAGTATAAATTTAAAAAGTATGTATGTAGTATATCATTTTTCTAGCATCCATATTACAAGCTTTGCTTAGTTTGGGGCTAGATGGCACTGTGAAATTGTCCAAGCATTTATTTATAGTAACCAACAACAACACAGTATCCCAACATAACAAAATAATGTCTGCTTTTAATTTTCAGGATACCAACAATGTGCCTGTACCAGCCTATGTGCCCGTACCAGCCTATGTACCCGAACCAGCCAATGTACCCGAACCATCCAATGTGCCCGAACCATTAGGATCTGAGTTGTCTGAGGATAGTTTTGACATTGTACCTACTGAAAAATAAAAACATCAACAATAATAATAATTATTTTACAATTTGGTGTTTTTTTGGTATCCACATACATTTAAACTTATTGAAATTGAAAAAATCTCTATTCAAAACTTAGAAATTGAGTGCTTTTTTAAACATTTAGTCAACTATTTATTTTTCCTACCTACCACTATTTATTATTGTAAACTCACAACATACCTACTATCCTAAACTTATTATACAAAGGTCGTAAAAATAGCCTTTCTAGCTCGGAGTCAAGTTATATTTAACTCAAATTATTATTTTATTTGAAACTTGTAAGGATCAAGTTATCGTTGTTTGAGTACTATGGTGAAACCTTAAAATCAAAGGGTTAAACTAAGTGTTCACTAAGTGCTATTTATAGGGCTAATAGAGTTATTAAATTTAGATTTTTCGCATTCACAAGGCTATTTTTATATTAAGATAAATAATATTAGAAAAAATCGACCCACCCGTAGCACCTCAGACGGGACTCGAACCCGCACCCTTGGGATTCCGGCCCAATGCACTGAGTCGCCAGTGGGAGCGGCGAAATTTTCTAGTACTTTTTAACTTCTTCGCTGCAAGCCAGCGCCATTTCATCAATGTGAGGAAATACCCCCACATTCGAAAGAAACATCTTTCCAGATGTTTTGACAATCGATAAAGATGAAACAGCTATACAAGGTGTTACAAAAATACCCCTAATGCCGAATATGGTATATAGGGACCATCAAACTGATCAACTTTTACTATGGTACCAAATCTGAAATCGCGAAAAAAAAATCTGCTGTTTCATACATTTTGATATTTTCGATTTTAATTTTTGTATGAAACAGCTGTTTTTTTTTCGCGATTTCAGAGTTGGTCGCATAGTAAAAGTTGATCAGTTTGATGGTCTCTATATACCGTATTCGGCATTAGGGGTATTTTTGTAACACCTTGTATAATTATTAAATTTAGATTTTTCGCATTCACAATGCTATTTTTATATTAAGATAAATAATATTAGAAAAAATAGGTACTAGAAAAAATCGACCCACCCGTAGCACCTCAGACGGGACTCGAACCCGCACCCTTGGGATTCCGGCCCAATGCACTGACCAATTATGCTACCGAGTCGCCAGTGGGAGCGGCTAATAGAGTTGTTACAGTTTTGTATGCAAGTACTTTGCAGAGTATCAAGAGTTAAAGAGCAGCAACAAATCCAAATCGTGAGCGGTTCCAAGTATCCTCTAGCTAGCCAAGTCATAAAATCGATCCACAATAAGTCCGAGGTTAAAGCCGAAGTCAAATAATAAAATAAGATATGTAAACTGGGAAACACTTCTGAAACGACACACTCACGATAGCAATTTTGGTATCGTTGATTTGACGTTTAATATCCGCAACAAGTTCTGTCAAAATCCGATCCAAGTCCTGTCAAAACGGCGTTTGTAATAAGGTTGTTGAACGAATGATGTCGGATCCGCTAGATAAACTGTCAAATTTACGCAATCACTTTGCGATATCGCGTACGCAAGTACTTTGTAATAGGATACAATCAAAACGAAGCACGGACGCAGCTGCGTGTATCGCATTAAAGATTTCGTAATAGACCTTCTCTGCTCTTATGAAAACGACATACAACAGTAAACAATTCTATTATTCTTATTACCTAGGAACTTATTATTTTTAGGTATTACTAGGTACTAGTACTAGGAACAATGATTACTCTTCGGCCATAAAAAGATAGTATAACATAAGTAGGCAGTTAAAAAAACGAATGACGAACATGCATAAGGAAAAACGCGCAAAGAAAAATTTGAGCTTATCGAGTAGGCAGGTATACTTTGTTTTCTTACTTGCTCTAACAAAGAGCTAGTTTCAAAGCGAAATTCAATTCCGTTAGCGAATATTTTCCTATTTCTACGGTTGTTTTATAAGAATGAACTCCATGTTAGGGTGAAACCAGATATATACGAGATTGAAGTTAGATGACAGAGATAAAATAATATGAAGAGTATACTTCATTACATAAAAAAGGCACAATTTAACTTAAAACACACGTATTAATTATAAGCACGGGAATTTAAACAGTTTATATTTAATTACATAATAATATAGTATCTACGAAAAGCCTGTACTGGGATCCCAACTTATTTTCCTTGGATCAAAGAATTGCCAAGCAATATGGGCTTTAGATGTAGGTAAAACCTAGTGGCATGATCGTAAACAAAAGATTTACGGTACATGTACGGCTATAAAAACAATAAGTTTTTTTTATTACTGTGATATTGATAATTTTCTAACACACACTTTCAAGCGATGAGAGTGAATGAAGCTACCCCTATTTATTTATTTTAAAAAACCGCTAAGATGGTTTAGGTTACAATGATAGGTATGTAGAAAAAAGTGTGTGTGTAAAATTGCTAGCCTGAAAGCCACCTTTTAAAGACAGTCATGCTAAAATTATAATAATTAGACAATATCCGCATAAAAGTAAGGTTTTGTTGACAAAAGGAAAGGATATATAATAGTAGGCCTAATAAAGCCGAATATGGGGGACATATGTTATCCTATCTGCACCGGAAAATTATTATAAACCCTGAAAACCGCCACATGCCTGAGTTTTTTTATTTGTAAGGACAAATAAAAAAGGCAACCCTAGACGAAAATAGACTATTGTATTCGATAATCAATCCCATTAATGGGCAAAAGCAAAATACAATTTTGGTCTAAGGTTGCCACTATGCAGTTTATCATGAAAAGAAAACAATATGTGTGTTGTATGCATGGTACCTTATCTACCATATTCGGCTTTATAAGGCTATTACCAAACACCCTGTATACAAGCAGGCTACATTTGAAATAGATACCTACGAGTATTTCAACCAAAACTCCAACGGCATATTAATCAAGCAAATGTAAGAACAAAGTAGGAAAACATTATCAGCGAAGTTACCGACAAAGGAATAAAAGCCAACACTCAAAAGCGAATATTGGAAAATTGCACACACATTGGAATTATTTCCAGTAGCTACGATATTAAATTTCCGTAATTCAGTATTTCGTTTTATCGTGTAAAACATTTGAATCAAGGTACGAGTATTATACCTAGAAATATTGGAATTTGATGTATTGGAGCCGAATATTATTTTGTAGCCGCTTTGTTTAGCTGTGCACGGTTTAAAATTAGATGACTTGTACCAAATAATATACTAGAAAAAATACGACTCGCACCAGATCATGTTTTCGGACGGGAACATGTTTCCCGTCCGAGTGCGAGTGAGTCTCTGGTGCGAGTCGTATTTTTTCTAGTATATTATTTGGTATTATATAAAAATAGCATTGTGAATGCTAAAATCTCAAAATGTATAAATTATATAGCTTTCTCATCTTAATCAATTGTTTAAAAATATCTGGAAAGGTATTCAATTGATGTCGAGGTAATTCCTTGTACATTGGTGAGATGGCGCTGGCTTGCAGCGTAAGAGTTGATATACTAGGAGAAATTCGACGTTCCCACTAGTGACTCGGTAGCTCAGCGGTCAGAGCATTGGACCGGATATCCAAAGGTCGCGGGTTCGTTTCCCGTCCGAGAACATGATCTGGTGCGAGTCATAGTTTTTCTATTATATTATTTTATCTATATAAAAATAGCATTGTGAATGCTAAAATCTCAAAATTTATAAATTAGATGACTTGTATACGATTTTTGGAAAATACAATACCATCTCGCTAATACAACATGTTACAAAAATACCCCTAATGCCGAATATGGTATATAGGGACCATCAAACTGATCAACTTTTAATATGGGACCAACTCTGAAATCGCGAAAACAAAACCAGCTGTTTCATACATTTTGATATTTTCGATTTTAATTTTTGTATGAAACAGCTGATTTTTTTTTCGCGATTTCAAAGTAGGTCCCATAGTAAAAATTGTTTAGTTTGATGGTCCCTATCTACCATATTCGACATTAGGGGTATTTTTGTAACACGTTGTATACTAGCACAAAAGAGTTTGTTATGACGACCTCCGTGTTCGAGTGGTTTGTACGTTTTCAAGGCGTCACCTACTCTGAGGTCCCGGGTTCGATCCTCAACTCAGAAATCAATTTAGAAAACGAAATCACAATTGCTTGAGCTATTCACTTTGCAATGTTTGTGATGTTGTCTAATATTTATTTATTTATTTGTTATAGGGTTAAATTACTAAACGCCCTGTAGCGGTACCGCATTTTTGTCGTTTTGTCGTTTTGTCTCTTTCCGTCACACAAAATTTTATGTCTAGAATGAAAAGACCACTCAGCCTTACTCACTTTTCGGCATCGGTGGATCGGATGCCGCAGGTCACTGAGCGGTATTCTCGCTCTAGTGCTCGATGGTTCTATGCAGCGGAGAGAGATAAAACTAGAAATTCTTAGTTTACCGCACTGATGTTACGTCAAAAGTTTGAAATTGTTGAGTCAATCAGATCTTTACTGATATATAACCATGCGCTTTGCCTGCAGGTGACTTCGCGGAGTTCCACCGGTCATACCCCGAGTGGTGCAGCCAGGCCGGCGCGCAGCATGTACCGCATCTACCCCTTATGGGCCTACGGTACGTCATACATTTTCATACTGAGTTTTTGTGTATTTATTATTATTATTAATTTATAACCCGGTATTCTCGCTCTAGTGCTCGATGGTTCTATGGAGCATAGAGAGATAAAACTAGAAATTCTTAGTTTACCGCACTGATGTTACGTCAAAAGTTTAAATTGCTGAGTCAACGCGATCTTTACTGATATATAACCATGCGCTTTGCCTGCAGGTGACTTCGCGGAGTTCCACCGGTCATACCCCGAGTGGTGCAGCCAGGCCGGCGCGCAGCATGTACCGCATCTACCCCTTATGGAACGATCATAATAAATATTACTGTTTACACAGAACACGAAATGGTTCCGTGGTTTTACAGCACAGCGAAATAATAAAGTTAACCAGATGATGATAATATTCATCCTAACACAAAGTGTAAATTTATGCTTATAGTTGCATTTTTCAGACCAAAGCCTAATAAATTGTAAACCCAGTAATGCATCGAACGTTCGTTTTGCGCAACGCAAAACATTTTGCTAGCTAAATTGGTTTTCTAAAAAGCCGATTAAGCGAAAACTAAAATCGGTTAATAATTACCAAACAATGAACAGATTATACGACATAGAATAATATCAGTTCATTTGCGAACATATTTTGAATAACTACTATCAGAATTCATAACTGATTGGTTGTATGAACCAGAAATGTTGTCTGGTTATTCCTGCTTGTTGTAAAAGTATTCTGTATTTTCAATCAATCATATTTCAGTAACGCATTTTATTGCCTTTTTGAGAGTATGAAATAAAGAATTTTAAAATTTCTTGATGAGATTAAGTCCGCCATTTGCTGTGTTTTGGCACTTGCGATAAAAGTTAAACAATAAATAAATAAAATCTCGCCAAATTCCTATTTGATGGAGTAAGAAACACTATTCCGATGATTATCTTCTTTGGAACTTAGTTTAGTGTATATTCTCTCTGACTTAGTTAACTTTATGAACTTCTTCAGCAATAAATAAATGATTTTTTGCGATATAAATCTTGTTGTTATTACTTTAACTTAATAAGCGTGGTTTAGTATGCGAATGAAAATCAAAGATAAAATAAAACAAAACGGATTTATTAATCCGTATATTCCTATTTAGTCATACTAGTAGAACTAAACGGACTACTTGAAAAAACGGCTTTAAATAGTACAGTCCTGTAATTAAAAGGTAACTTTGGCTAATTGATACAACTATTATTTGTAAATACACAAAATCCAGAGCTTAAAATATAATATTAATGAATTAAATCAAAATAAACCAGGCAAATAATTTATGTATTATTATAACGAGCACTATTATGCACTTGACTGGAGGCTTGGAGCCAATCGAATATGTCTGAGTGATCAAGTAATTTCGCTAATTAGCACAGTAAAATTATTAATGACTACTGATGCATGAATAGTCTGATCTGGTAAAGTACGTCATCATCATCATCATCATCTTCATATCAGCTGCATGACACCCACTGCTGGGTATAGGCCTCCCTCAAGGATCTCCACAACGATCGGTCCTGCACTGCCCGCATCCAGCGGCTTCCCGCGACCTTCACCCTTACGTCAGTCCACCTTGTCGGGGGCCTACCCACAGAGCGTCGTCCGGTGCGCGGTCGCCTTTCCAGAACTGCCACACCCACCCACTGCCACTTCAGCTGAGCAATCCTTCAAGCGATGTCGGTTATTTTAGTTCTCCTACGGATCTCCTCATTTCTGATTCGATTACGTAAGGAAACGCCGAGCATTGCTCTCTCCATTTCACGCTGGGTGACTTTGAGCCTTCTTATGAGACCCATAGTTAGCGACCACGTTTCACTGCCGTAAGTCATCACTGGCAACACACACTGGTCATAGACTTTCATCTTGGGACACTGAGGTAAGTAAAGTACCATGAATAGATAATAATTGGACACTTCTTGGAACTCGGAAAGAACTAAGTGCACGAAAAAGTAGCTTAATGACGGAATATTTTTGTGGTTTTGTCTTTATACTTATTGGTTAAGGAATGAATAACAATAGCTTATAAGCTTATAGAACCTATGTCCTATTCTATGATAGAAAAACATTGCAATTACCAAACGAAGTCGACGTAATCTAAATGTTATTCCCATGTAATTCATACCTGTTAAGTTAGTGATAATTACATCTAGTCCAGACGCTTACCTGCAAGAAAAGAAACAAATGTTATTAATTCTGTGTACAATATTGGCTGAAATACGTATCGACTGCAAGTTGTAGTATGAAAAAACTTTGGTCCAATAGTTAATATCCCAGTCCATCATCATTATCGCATCAAGTCTGAGATTCAGACTCGAATATGAAACGAAAACATTCAATGGATTGAGAGTGAGAGAGTATTTCTGTACTTACCGTGGTACAACATAAACAAAATAAATTAAATCTAATATCATTTGTTATTGTGCGTTATAACTTATAGGCCCATCTTTCCCACTGGACACTCTGGGCAGGTGCCCAGGGCCCCGCGATCGATAGGGGCCCCCTAGTTCCTGCCAGGCCGCTAAACGATAACAGATGCTAATAAGCATATAAAACATATTTAGGTATTTCGAAAACTTAAACAATAATTACTGACTACTGACTACTAGACTTGCTTACTAGATTTTTTATGCGCATAGCTATCCTACCCTTGCCCAATATCAGGCTTTCTGATCTGATTTCGGCATGTTTATATAAATTTAAGTCAAGATCATAGGGGCCCCCTTATTAATGTGCCCAGGGCCTCAAATAGGTTTAAGACGGCCAAGTTATTAACTTATAAGTTCATTTATGTTATATCGTCATAAAATAAGGTTCCTAAACGTTATTTCCAATAACAAAATAGCAAGTCAATAACGGTGCTCTTCCTTGAAAGGTAAAGTACAAATGTAGGAATAATACAATATTGAAATTGAACGAATGAAACCGATCTGCTTGACTGTCAGTTACAAAGTAAAAAGCTCACTGTTATTTATTATAGATACATTAATCGTAAAAGGAGACTGTATCAGATAAACGGTGATCAAGTTAAATTTACTGTAAAATGGATAGTGAAAAAGGACCTAAACACTGTATGCTTCAATTGAAAAAAAAATGATGCATTAGAGGAATTACAGCTTCAAGCGTAGTTCACTTATTTCTACACTACATAATCTATTCAAAACTAGCATTTGTTTTTTTTATAAATAAATCAATAAGTACCTAGTCATAAAACATTAGTGTCAATAACAAAAGCATTTGAAACAAGCTTAGATTTAGTTTTTAGTGTTTCATGAAAGAGCATTATGTTTCTATGTTAACTCAATCATCAGTGTAACTGATTTCATAGTAATTTTAACATCATATACATCGAACTTCTAGATGATATGATATGCTGCAACTTATAAATGTTGTATAAAATGTATCTTGCAAGATTACACCGTAAAGTGTTAATTTACTAACATTCAGAGAAAATAACATTCAATTATTATTAAAACAAGTTAATGTCAGAGGCTTGAGGTCAATCAGTCAGTATTTACATCACGCAAGCTTACCGAGTGTCGAACTGAACGTATTGACAGTAGCATCAACGGATTGAATTTTTTATGATGTCATGAAATTATGAAGAGCACAGGCATGTGAAATTATAGGTATTGGGGTCACTCAGACCCAAGAACATCGTCTATTTAAGCAATCTAATGGAAAAAATACGGATATTAAGTAACTTGGATAGTTGCATTCTTTGAGTATTTCTGTTTAATCGCTATATATAGTGCGAATAGGATTAAGTAGCCTGATTTCTAATTAAAAGAGAGTTCCTATGAACAAAACAATTGAGAAGTAATGGAGAAAAATATGCGTATCTAACTAAATCTAGAAAAATCAAAATCCCTTAGTTCGCATAATTTTACATTCGCAAAACTTGCTAAACATTAAATTCTCAAAATAGAAGAAATACAATGAAACACAATTATAAATAAAGTTTCGTGACGAAGCCTCATTCAGCTAATATACAACGAGTAAATTTGAAAAACTGTTACAACTTTTATGAAACTCGCTTATGTTGTGTCACGGTAAATGAGCTTTAAACACATAGGTAAACAAACATGTAGTACATCCACTATTCCTCTATGATTAATTGCGTGGCGCGTACCAAGACAGATTACCTTTCCCTCGGGAATACTTCGGCTTCCCTACTCAACGTTTCATCGCCGTTGATGAACTTAACTATACTGGAGTTGATGCGGAAGTGAGAGTTTGAGAGCTTAGGAGAATAATATACAACATATTACAAAAAAACCCCTAAATCCGGATATGGTAGATAGGGTACCATGAATACAACCCTGGAAAATAATTATAAATCCTGAAAACCGCCATTTTTGAAAATATTTTTTCTTCATTTCATGATAAACTACATAGTGGCAACCCTAGACCTAAATTGTCTATTGCTTTAGCCCATTAATGGGATGGATTATCGAAAACAACAGTCTACTTGCGTCTAGGGTTGTCACTTTGCAGTTTTTCATACAAATAAAAAACAACATTGTACGGGTTATTATGAAACACCCTGTATAGTCTGTTTACGGAAGTGAAAATAAAACTAGGTTTCATTAAACTCATTACAAATTGTCGTACGCTAATTGTTTACCTAATATGGACGCCCGTGGTCCATGTGCCAGCGACCCTTTTTTTTATGCGCTTGACAACAGCATGCGTGCCCCGTGCGCTCACAAAACCCAGTGCGGGCGGCGATAAAGCGACGACGCCCGCCGTACAGATTGCGATATCACTATACCGAGACGTTTCATAATATTTATCAACTTTCAGGGAACAGTCAGTCAATACCCATTCATAAAAACCCATACAAAGGTATCGCCAAGATCGGAACGAGTAATCTTTATTGACGTGTTCCCGTCGACCGCTTAATTAGCTTTTGGGCGGAGATTTCGAAGGGATTTCCTCCAAATTAGGCATGAAGTAATTCGTTGTCGATACAGAAAGGATTGCCTTTTGCACGTTTACATGTTGTCACCAAGAAAATTTGTTTAGGTTGGGTCTCTAACATGACGTGATGATCCTTAAATAGATTTTTCACCTCTCCAGCACGAAAAGGACGCTTTTGGTGCGTAAAAACTCGCAGCAAAATCAACTATTGCAGAGAGCGTGAGAAAAAAATATTTTTTAATATTAACACCACCCTTTGAAATAATAAAGAAAAAATAAGTACTTACTAAGAGTGAAAAGGATGAGACTTGTAAAACCACTTTAACATTTTTAAATGTTTTCGGACATGGATTAAAAAGTATTTAAAAAAAAAATACATTTATAGATATACCACAGTCTAATAACCTCTTCCCGATATACCAAGGAGTTTTAAACAAGGATTGTTGACAAAGAAGGTTGATAATTCGAAATAAAGAGCAGGTCGTATGTATGAATAAAACTAATAAAATAAGAAAAATTAATGAAAAAAATACTGTTTTGTGATGGTAAATAAATGAATAAGATGGAATATTAATAAGAGAAAAACACCACGTAATGTAAAACAAAATGACGGGAATCTACTTAAGAGTAATCTTAGAATTAATTTCTTCAGCATAGGATTGATTGAACTATTTTTGTAATTTAAAAAACAAAGCATCCAGCGATGAAGATAGAGTTGAGAGAACTAGTTCTAATGCTGAATTTAGCTTTTTACCAGAAAAGTAACGTGAAAATTACTATTCTTACTTAAAACCTTATTTTATTTTCTCGCTGGTAGAGGTGAGAAAAGTTGTATGGTTAACACGAGACCAATTTTTTGTTACCTATGTCTAGTGCCTCTAAATCGCTCGCTGTGCTCAGTAGTCTATATTAGAATCGTAGCATACTTTGACTTTGATGTCTAGTGTAACAAATAACCATTGATTGAAAAGATAAACATTTATCTTATTTTGTGCCTTAAAAGGTATTCTTTTAATTCAGTACCAATGTCAGATATTTACATTATTACAAATGTCATCTTTAGCCGTTGACGATTACAATAACGGTATGCAATCGTGTTTTTCAGCATTTAATAAGACAACTGTATTCTGTTCTATTTGCTTTGTTTCCTTATCCCATTCACTTCGGTTTTATTTAAAATCTCTTTTTCTGACCCGATTTTAATAGCATATTAGTTACTTTTCCCCGTCATTATTTATATCGATAAATCTGTGTCGAAAATAATACTATTTACACAAAATTAGGCTTAGTGTATCCGCACAATCAGGTTTGCTCAGTAAACATGCTCAGAAGACATCTTACCTCGATATTTGCGGACGGGACTGTAAACAATGGGAAGGTCCCCTAGAGTAGTAGGAATACAAATAAATTATTTTATTAATATTTATTTGTAGAGCAACACTTAAGCTTGATAGGGAAAACTTTGAAAATAGTAGGATTGGTTTTGTGGAAATTGACAGGATTTTGATAATAGAATATTGTTATTTTGCCAATGATTCGGATTTATTGGCAAAATTCGAATTCTAGTGAAATAAAATTTTCTACAAAAAAAAAGCATAGTAGGTACCTACAATAAATATAAAGTTATCAGAAGAAACACTCAAAACGAATTGCGGTTTTACTGTTTCTGGGAAAATGTATCAATTTATGAAGTTGAACCTGTCAAAAAACTATATTTTCCTTCTTCTCTTCTTAATTTGCATAACTTTAGCGGGGTTTTGTGTTCAAGGGAACTAGTAGTGTCTTGTGACCTTTCAAAGGAGGCCAAGGAGGTCCCGCGACGTAGTGAATTAGAAAAGTCACACAGACGGTTTCTGGGAGAATATATGATCAATTTGCGAAATACCTTCCAGTAACTTCAACAGGGTTAAATAAGCTAATCAGTGTCCAAATTCTCAATATCAGTGGTAAATTCTTTAATTAAACCCGTTTGAAAGGCGAGGCCAAGGAGGTCCCGAGATGCAGCCCTCAGCGATAAGGCAACCAGATGTCGCGATGTAATTGCGCGCCTTTGTGGCGTCCCTAATGAAAGGTTGACGAAACTGATATTGCTATCTTTAATCAACGGAAACTTGTCCGCGTCACGATGCGGGCGTTTGACAGCGTGTTGCTGTCAATGTTGAAATATGGACGAGAGTTACACCATTCCAGAAAGGAAAGGCCAGAAGGCATGAAAAGGAACTCATATTTCAATAATTTAAATTCAGTCAAAGAGAAAAAATATCATAAAGAACAAAATATTATTATTTGCTATGGTGTTTTTTAATCAGAATTTAGAAAGATATCAGTAAAGAAATAATTATACAAACCTCCTTTCACTGTTTTACTAATTTTAATTTCTATTTATAAAATTGAACATCTAAAAACTTCTTCTTTTAGGGTACTCTTTTTACATTAGTTCGTCGTCCCCACACAGCGTGTGAGTACAGTTAAAGACATAAAAGTGAAGTCACGTATTTAATTAATTAGACGTTCTGCTAACAACCCGATCTGTCACATCGGGCAGCCACACGAGCGAAGGAAACTAATCTCTTTGAGACAATACTAAGGCAATATCTTTGGTTTACGACGACCTCTCACTAGATCTACAAATATTTGAACAATCCACCAGCACCATTGTCTAGGTCAAACTAATTTTGGGACCCCAAGTAATTCAGTTCAACATTTAAGACCACCGGGTACACTGGCGTTTAATCATTATTTGATTAGTAACTTTTAATTGAAAATAATGACTGTTATAAGAAAAAATATACTTTATCACGTAAAAATTGCGTTCAACGCGAGTATACATTTTTATCAAATAATCTGAAAGTTAAATTAATTTTATGTAAGTCATATGACCACTTGTAAATCCAATTATTATTATTTGCGAAATATAATTCAATGCTTTAGGAGACTTCTACAAACAATAAAGATCCAAGTTCACAGTTGAATTGACCGCTAAAGAGGTTATATTACTCCTCACAGATAATACACTTATAAGGTAGTTCTTAACCCTTCCCCGATTCCCCCGGTGGAAAGTTGCGAGGCATGCGGTGCGATGCGGGTGACTAAGTGATGTACGGCCCCCGGGGTCCGTATGCGCCAGGCCGTGACGGACCCTCCGAGCGCCTTGTTATTTTAGACGAATTTGATCATCTACAGGTACATTTTACTGGATGAAATTTTTGAATAAACTAGCATTGTACCCACGTACGAACCGGTAGCATTATTTTTTGTTAGTATCGAAACAAGATAATTCCGAAGAAGAAAATTACAACGAAACTCCGCAAAGTTGTCAAAAATTAGCGTTAACAACAAAAGGATACTAAATATTCGCATTTAAAAGCAACAACAATTGGTCGTACTGATTGCTGTCCTCCCGTCCCAAATGAAAACAAGTAAATTCAATTGACTTTTAATGATGCAAATTTTTCGAATTCCATTACGAGTCCGCGAGTCCGTGCATTGTTCGTCCGTTGATCAAAGGCGTCAAATTAAACAATCAACAGGTCCCGAAACAAATGTTGATAAAGAAATTCCTGTCGCTTCTATAGTTCAGCATTTTTCTCGAATTCATTGACATTGTTCGATACCCTATCGGATTATTTCGTTGAAACGCATGAGGGCAAACGGTTCATAAATAAAATAATTATTTGTTATAAGACTTATCTAGTTATTCGAGTATTACGAGACAAAAATAAATCACATATCTTAGAGACAAAATCGGTATCTTAATAGGATTTAAACAGCTGTTTTTTCTTGATAGCTTATTCATAACTTTAGAGGTGATAATTATATACTCGTATATAACGTTAATTAAATTAAGTACAAAACATTATGATTGTATGGTTGAGTGAAATAAACACTCCCACCACCTAAACGAGGTTGTCTTTAAAAACCCTCTAAGAAAAATTCTAAACGCCAAGGAAACTTTGACGTGAGCAAAACTAATAAATTATTAATATCCCTTACGAACAATTGGATAAGTAACTTACTCCAGCATAAAATAAATTTATATCATCCCCAAGGAAACAGCCTACGTTTCTCGGAATAATAGATGAAGCGCGTTCTGCGTTATTCCCATACGTCACCGGACTAACTAGTGGAAGCCGTACAAAATATTGCTGATTCAAATAAAAAACCGATTGCTATCTCACTTTGATGTTGTCGGAGGAAATGAGATCTGGTTCCGATCCGCGAGAAAAGGGAATAATCTCCTTCCCAGTTCGGAGGTCCGTGGGCAATGTGCCGGAACCCTATTAATCTTGCTTCAATATTTACCAGTCTAGAGCGGTACTCTTCTAAATAAAATTTATTCGCAATATACAGAGGTGTAATCGATTTTGGAAGTGTAATTGGATTTTTAAAACTAACAGTCATTTTACGCGACGGCCATTGTATGGTCTGAAGAATAATTGGTGTCGGGAGTTGGCAATTTTCAAAGCAATTGCATTAACAGTTTACAGAACCGCGATAAAGAAAATATAAACAAAGTTAGATGTTTGTGATAATTTTCTGTGGTGTATTTGTGTTTATTAGTTTTGGGAACATCAATATTTACGTTAAATATTTACCAGATCAATGAATTTCAGTTATCAAATATAAGTTTGGTATTATCATTTTCTATTTGATTCGACGTTTTCAGGATTCAAGTGAAATAGAATATGTCTTCTGTTATTTTAGTTCTGGTAAATGCAAATATATTTTAGTGAAATAACCTTGGAATCGTCTTCATAGATCTATTCAGGTCTATTTCGTGTTGCCAGTAGCTGGAACTTTATTTCCCCGATGGCGCAACAAATCTATATTTACGTCTGTTTCCTTTTTATTTTGTCGTAAAATCACTGTGATTTATCGATCTATATATCGTTTATGTTTCAAGATCGCTTAATGATTATTTTTCTTCAAAACAACAAGAGTTTAAGCATTGGAAATAAAATAATAAAATGAATAGTTGTCTCAAATCTTAAGTGTTTCTAGGGAAATGAGATTTTCAAATCCTCTATCGATAGAGTAAAATTGTCTATGGGAAATTTTTCGGTGTTAGATGGCGTTGTTCAAATTTCCCATACAAAATTACTCCATCGATTTTTTTTAGGCGCGTACTTGCGCCACCTTCGCATCGTACTTTCCGCACTTGTGCGACTGAATTTCAAATTTAGAACGTGAATTACCTCCGGCATTCTTTTTTCAAAAAAATCCTATTACTTACTTGTCCAAGTTCTGTATGTATGTATCACCTTCGCCTTATATACTGTATGAACATTACAAAATAGTATAGTTTAGCTGACATTCTTCTGTAAGGCAGGGTTCATTGGGTAAATCTTCAGACTTCCGATCCATTTCAAACGAAAAATCTGTAATCTTCTTTCATATAATTTGATACGGAACATTTTTTCTGACTAGACGTATGACTTTGCTCCTTTTTAAATTTCACTGTGATTGGGAGAGGGTACCGTCATATCAGCTGAAGGGCTGGGTGTCGACTTCTGACCGTTTCGAGTGCCGATCTAATTTGCCGAATTGCGGAAGCATATGAAATTAATCTTTCCCCATGTAAGGCGGTTTTGTGGACGTATGTGAAAACCTAAGAAATCAGCGATATCCGATAAAAAATTACAATAAGTATAAAATTTGTTTCACGTTAGACAAAGAAATATGACTATGAAATGAAAGCTGCAAAGGAGTGTGAAATATCGTGTTCAAAGTTTTTCATTTAATTACTGGGAAAGCCAATAAAGCATGTAACGCGGCATCGAGAAATAAATGAACAACGAGGTTAAAATCAAAGAGTATAAAACTGGTCAAGTGCGAGTCGAACTCGCGCACCAAGGGTTTCGTGCCATCATAAATAAATACACTGCGGTGTAGAATATTACAGTTTTAGGTCAGTGCCATCTCTTGACCGATAGTGAAACTAATGTATTTTTTGTTGATGATTTCCGAAAAGTTATTGAAGTTATTTAGAGATATTGTTTTATTTTCTTGTAATCTTTACATAATTTTCTGTTATATGTAATAATATCAGATTTTTCTCTTTGCAAATTTCGGAGATAAGGGGAGTATGGTATTTATTTTACATTTTTCATCAAAGGTCGAAAACTATGCTGCCTAAAAAAAGGAAAATGTTTCAGAATGTGCAAACAGCGCTCTTTCATTCATATGATACCCCACATGACCTAGTTGCCCCACTTCGAATTTTATTTGCAAAATAGTTGGGCAAACATCATCTATAACTATTCAAAATTTCAAGTTAGTAAGTAGTTCTTGAGATAACCAGCTGTGACAGACAGACCGAGTCGCACCATAAGGGTTCCGTTTACCATTTTGGTACAGAACCCTAAAAACTGCGCATATTGTAACGTGAAGCTGGGGATAATTGAATCCCCACAAAGAACGCATCATCCGCGGATGACCGCGTAGTGAGGCTGAATAGAAAAACAATATTTGTGGAAGTAACAGCACCTCCCCAAAGCGGCGTTTTCCTCAGCCATTTCCTCCGCAGTCACAGGTGAGATTTATATACGGATAATTGGATAAAGAACGCGTTTGGGAGAACTGATACGTGGAAGAGGGGCGCCGCCGGTGAAAAAATTGGAACAGCCATTAACTCTGACGTTTACTGCATCAGTTGTAATTCATAATTGAAATAATTTTATCGTTTTTTTGAATAGTGGAGTTTAAAATGTAACGGTTCGATTATTTGAAAACAATATCTACTCCTATTTGTATTTTTATTTCCAGAAATTAAAAACTATAGTATAGAAGAGATGGATTGGAAATGGTTGTTGGCATTGGCAAAGGACTATAAATAGTTACATAAAACTATGCTATTTTCATGTAACGATTTATTAACTACCACCTATGAATATTTATTACGTCAAAAGCACGTACCTTTACGTATTTCATTTGTGAATGTCACCGTGACGTCATTATAACATATCACTCTGAAAAAATTACACCGATACACAAAGAGTGTTATTCAAGCTGACGCTTTGAAGGTTCGCAGCGTGCATTCATTTTATTAATGATCGACTGGGCCAGTTCCGTAGAAAAGGCCATGGTTTCGAACATACATTTTTATTATCGGGTCTGGCCATACAGTATTCAGATGCAGCGCTGTTTCAATCCGTGGATCAAAAGCAACGCGCGCCCGCACCGCCTGTATTCGCAAGCAAACAACTCGTTTGACACTTTACCGGGTCGATAATACCGGGATATGTATGAAAGGTATACCTACCGTGAAAAGGTTTTTGATACCCCAAAAGGTTTTTTTAACGTCAAGTACTTAAACGTATGAGAAAAGTTACAGCTTTACTAAAATATGTTAATAATAAGCAGCAAATGTAGACCACTAGTTTAATTGGAACACAGATTGATTATGTGAATTACTTATCCAAATGATTTAGGTCAACAGGTGGGTATGTACAACAAAAGATACAAAAATAATTCACTATTTTGTTTCATACTTAATTATAATAATTATGTTTTTTATACATTTTAAATAAAGGAAAGTACCTTAAAAAAGTTCTTTGAATTCGTATTGTAACCATTCCTCCGCTATTTTAAATGTGTCTTCCGATTGATATACATAATAAATACCTACCATTATTATATCAACCCAACACATTGAAATTAACCCAATCATACACAGAGGATTAAAATAAGACACTGGACAAACCGCCCATTGACCAATTTAATTTGTAATGAGCCCGCGTAATCCAGACATTAATATAAAAGCGGATAATAATATTCTACCGCAACGCGCTCATTTAATATGAAAATGCACGTGTTTGAATAAGATTAATTAATAGAATTTGTTGCTGTATTAGAGAGATACAACCATGGGATAAGGTTAAAGGAGCTGATTCGATTTGGTTTGAAAATATACAGTGTTAGTAGCACCCTAGCGAAAACTTTCAGAGCATAGTCGACTATGCTGTCATGATTTAGAGTCTATGCTGTCTTTCTTTAGAGACTATGTCTGTCTTTCTGTCTGTCTTTAGAGACTATGCTGTCATGAAGTGGAGTTTGGCGTCGCAAAATTCATGAAAAATTGAGTATTTTTTTGCTATCACACAGAGTCTGTTTTAGTTGCATAGAATCCAAAACAGAAAAATAATTAAAACATCAAAATTTTATAAACCCGCAATGTATGTACAACAATAGCTATTTGCTCGCGGTCGCGGCGGCGACGGTAACTAAATAAATAAATAAATATTTGACAACATCACATACATTGCTCCGATTCCAAAGTAAGTAGCTAAAGCACTTGTGCTATGGAAATCAGAGACAACGGTGGTATCACAAACACCCAAACTTGAGCAAATATAGAAAAGTTCGTTTTCTATATTGACCCAATCGGGGATTGAACCCGGGACCTCAGAGATGGCGACACCTTGAAAACCGGTGTACAAAGCCACTCGACCACGGATGTCGTAGCTTTGTTGTAAGCGCGCGCACGCTCCCGCGATATTATCGAGTTGTTACGCGTACATTTCTGCTCAATGAAAAATCAAAATCTCAACTATGTATTTGCGACAAGTGGCTCCATAGAGAAAGTTTCTTAACTCGAAGGGTAGAATAATCCTTTAAGTTTTCGCTATTTTATAAACGGGAGCATCGTCGAAAAAAAACTAAGTAAGTATCACGTTTGAGTAAGGATTAAACTCCGCTGTAATAGGCCTTTTTTATACCACTTATATACGTTATTAATATAGGTAAGCGGACTCTTCATTATGAAAATGTATTGAAGATGTATTTAAATTTTAGAATAACAACGGATATTTAAATTAAAATCTTGAAATACAAGTTCTCAATCCACCGTCCAATTTATTTTAATGAGTAGTGCCCGTAAAAGCAAAAAGAGGTCCATTACAAAGAGAGGATTATCTGGCAATATCTTTGCATTTAGAGATAAAAATATTACTTGAAAATCTTGCCCAAACTAAGGTATTACCGTCAAGTCGACATGAATTAACTACAGACAAATGAACACAACACCTTTACAAGACACACCAAAAACAAGCAGTTCGTGCGAATTCCTTGATATTTAATTTCTACAGGAAATCTACACAATATCTATTTGTCGACAGCACAGTATGAACTACAACACACAATTATACAACTTGAAAACAATTATTATTATTACATTTATTTTTAAAACATTAAGATAAATTATTGCAAAAGCCTAATATTGGTTTTTGTGCGAAGAAGTAATTGCAACTCTTATCCATTTTATATTAATTATTATGTTAAATAAAAATAAAAGATTCATAAGAGAGCCTTAGCAAATACAAAAAGTAAGCAAAAGTAATTAAAATGTTCATAAATGAACGTGTTTGTTTTATACAACACTGTGCTGACGACCGACCAGTAAGTGAGCGAAAAAGGTGCTGCACAGACTTAAAACATTTGAAATTCAAAACAAAATCAAACAGAGGTTGGCACATTTGATTCCACCGGGTGAAAGAGTGATTCGAAAATGTATTTACAGAGTGAAGCCCACACACGAAGGGTTAGCGTGACGTGAGTTGCGAAATGTGAATTATTCATACAGAGCAATTTTTTTATTACCTTGACCATTTCACGCAATATGTTGGTTGATCACTAACGGCCAGACGCGCTCCTTAACACCTTTTTAGGCACTTAATTTTGTCAACTACTGTTTAAAGTTCTTATCTGTCCTCTTGCGCACTTCACGATAAGAGCTGGTCCTGAAAATCAATTTAATGTTGTTAATTTCGAGATAGAGATACACTTTGTAAGTAGGTAATACACGTACATAATAATATTTTTTCTATTGAAATACAATTTGATAAATAAAGAGAATTAATCCAAACTCAAGTATATCCGTATTTTTTACCGACTTCATTATATAATTCCTTAATTTAATTTAATTAATTTTATTTTAACTAAGTATCATAATTTAAAGGATTATGTGATTCTACGTTAACATTAAATGTTGTAGTGCAATGAAAAGATGGTTTGTAATTGACAATTAAAACACCATAGTATATTTAGGAGATACTATTTTCAATTTTACAAAATAAGCTACAGCGTGAAATCAACATTGGCAACGGGCGCTTGTCGCGGCTTTTTCTTTTTAACCGAGTTTCGAGTTTGCTCGGTGGAATTAGTTTACGCCGATGTTTGATCGGATATTCCTTTAAAGAAGTTAACGGAACGGTACCACCGCAGTAAATAGACGCAGGCAGCAAAGCACCTCGTTATTGCTATTCGGAAACATCTGTTTGGGTACAAATTAAATTTTTGGCTGTCGAGTTTAGGAAATCGTGTGTACCGATATCCCGATATCGTTCAATGATCGCTGAAACTCGATTATGTGTTTCGAATACGCTGCTGCTATGTGAAGCTGAATCGAAAAGGGAGGACGCGCATTTCTGACTGTCAAAATGTTGATTTTATCAATTATCGTGTATGGCATAGAGAAGTAATATAGCTCATAACATTTCATTTTTATTGTTATTTATAAATTGCTAACTAATATAAAAATCAGCAGTACAGAAGTAGAGAAAATTATTCATAAAGATTGGTAATATTACAAACTAGAACATATGGATTTTACCATTACATATTTATGCTAAGATATAAGACTACTATATTAAAATATTATAATAAATAATCAAATACAATATTATTATACATGAACTTTTAAAAAAGCTGTTTGAGGTCAACGCTTATATGAAAAGTGGTTATTTTTCTTTACTACTGAAACGAATTTTTGTTTTAGTACTTGCTTTAAGATGTCTACTGTAAAAAATTATCAAAACATGGAATTGACATTTTATGTCATCGGATTACATTTGGCATTTCATTTAGAAATACAATACACTATATTTCACAGACTAAAAACGATTCAAAGATTTAATAGCTACTGTTAATCATCGCAATGCTAAGTTGTGGTACTGAAGATTTTTTTACCTTCAGCGTTGGATAATTTGTACGGAATTATACAAACAGTTTCTTTCCGAAGTATTTTCAAGGTGTAATAGGATTGGCTACCGACTTTTTAATTATACCGATCCTATCAACCTCTGAGACCACTAGATTTTGAAGTAGTTTTCAATTAAGCGAAGTTATCGAGTTCCGTACTAAGCGATGTAAACTGTCCTGCTGGACGTTTATAAGAAGTTGCTGTCAGATTTTTTTACTAACAATATAGATAAGTATAAACAAACTTTACGTGAAATTTGAAATGAAACATGTTTATCAGTCAACCAATTTGTTTTGTTTTGTTTTGATGACCTCCGTGGTCGAGTGGCTTTGTACACCGGTTTTAAAGGTGTCGCCATCTCTGAGGTTTCGGGTTCGATCCTCGGTTGGTTCAATTTAGAAAACAAACTTTTCTATATTGGTAGGTCTGGGTGTTTGTGATACCACCTTTGTCACAAGTGCTCTAGCTACTTATTTTGTAATCGGAGCAATGTTTGTGTTGTTTTCTGATATTTATTTTTATTTTTCAAACTTCTTTACTACCTATAAACAATAAGATATATGTATACACGCTTATAACCTTGACCTTAGCAACACAGATATTTTCCAACCATGTCTAGCAATATTTTTATTAATTATTAGCATCAATATTTTGAAGACTATAAAATCATATTCATAGATAAGTCTAAAACAAATTCTATAACTTTCAGACTTAAAAATTGTTACATAAGAAGCGAAGAAAACTATTCGATCCCAGATGAAGTTATGTGAGAAGAAGCAATACTTTTTAATATATTTTTGATGGCTTTTATAAAATAACTTTGGGATTGAAGTTGAAAGGAAAATTCATGGAATGCCGGAAACTGAGTACAATAACTTTTGGGCAGCTGTTGCTTCAATACAATACAATTACAATGTTATTGCGTTCCGAACTTACTATCTGAGTTTTAAAACAAATTGCGAAACCTTTGAAAGTAAAAAAAATCTTTTTAAAATTCTACTTATATATTTTATTAGAAGCTCTTTTTTCTGAAGAAAACTTTTTTTTGTGTTGATAATAGAAATGGAACATTCAAATGCTTATTAATTCTAACTTGAAATTAGCAAGACAAAGTTGACGCAATATCAATTAATTTTTCCTTTGCAAACAAAGGTATCCGATTAAGGTAATTAAATTGAACGGATTAAAAGCCATGGTAACAGAAACACCCAAGATCAAAGAGAAGGCAATAGGAAATAATATCAGAGAACAATATAATTATCGAAACAGGTAATGCTACTACACAGGTATTAGCAGACTCGAAAATCGAAATAAACGTACCTTTATTATACGAACATATTATTCAGTAGATTGAATTAATTTCAATAACAAATTGTAACCTTTAAATTTGTGATACCATTTTAAGGTGAATCGGCTTTAAGATCTTCGTACATTAGGTACACTAACTCGACACCGACTCACATTGAAGCATTGAGATATAAGCGATAGAGTTTTCAATATTTAGTTGAAAGAAGTGAACGGTGCATAGACCATGATGAAAATTCCATAATAACAAGCACAATATAAATCTCACATTTCAATGCTTTGTTCTGATTCGAGCATAGTAGAGTCGTTTTTGAGTCGCTGTAATGTGCGTAGCTAAGTAGCTGAAAAGCTTAGTACATTGTCACGCCAATCATAAGGCTTGTTCGACAAGTTGCATTCCTAGTAAGATAACACATTATCAGCTACATGGTACTAATTATGTTACCGGCAGTGTGTTAATCCGGTATTGTATACAATACCTAGGTAATGTATAGAATACCAAAACGTTCATGGCAAATGACTTGGTTCAATAACGTTTAAAGACATGCCTAGCCAAGTTATTGATATTTAGCTTCATTTTCTATCACTAAGCGCGCTGTAGGCGGTGCTGTCAATAAAGCGTCGACCAGCTGTGATATTTTTGGTGTTTGTCACGTATACTTAGGTTAAAGATTTTTTGAGCCACAGTTCTTAAAAAAACTCCCTTAGGAGAAGAATTATGGTGTCATCTTTTTTTGTATCTAAAAAAAAATAATTCTACAACCTATCGTGTGTGATTATTTTTAATGCAATAAAATAGGTTAACAAAACTGCCATAAGTGGCATAAAAAGGAGTCAAAAACAAGTAATAAAGTTGCTTCAAAAATTATATTTTGACATACTTAAATATAATTTATTATGCAAGCAAGCTATAATATTTTGGTTACAGAAAATATCTATAGTTTAATACGAGTTTTTGAAAAAATTAGATAGGTATGAAATATTTTACTATAAACAGCACAATATAGTCTATAATTGCAATTTGCCATAGTAATTACTTGAATTTCTACTTAAAATTCACAACAATCACTCACGAAACCGTCACACCGTTCGTTCGTGTACCGAAAGTATACCGAGAACCAAGGCGCGTAGGTATGGCTCGCGTTCCGACCATTTGTATGAAGACAGAATACTGATAAATATTATTACCGTGGTCAAGCAGAGGGGGCAAATATTGCCTTCTCTTTCTCTCTCTCTATATATTGTATATGTTAGTGCAGATTACCTAGTCGACTCCGTTAAAGTGCAAAAAAATGTTTCATTTTTTAAATTACCTAGGTTATCTGCAGATTAATGACCAAGGATCAGTTATAGTAAGAAAACAGGTTCTTTAATTGAAAAAATAGTGTAATCACATAAAAGGGGTAGATAAAAAAAAAGTAACGTGACGGAGGGTGCAGCCCCCCGCCGCCATCAAAAAAGTCTTAGAGAGTTCATTAGGTTAGGTTAGAACTGCGATCAAAAACGCGCGAGCGGAGCGAGCGTGCCGCGCCAGCGAATGGCGAAGCGCTAGAAACGACGTTTTTGTAAAATTTACTTTCAATAGAGGCCTTTAATTTGAATTTCCTGAAGCATTGAGTTTTTCACTCACTGTCGTCCACACTTTAACTAGGTAAAGTAGGTAAAGTGCGAAAATCTGCTACTTAATGAAAACATTTTTCGCACTTTATCGCACTACTCGGATCGTACCCGGTAATTTGCAGATAACCTAGTTAATTCGCACATTAATGTATTCCGTACTTTAGCAGTAACATATTCAATCCCTAGGTATTGTATACAATACCTGAATTTCACACTTTGGCGGTAACATTATATACCTCAACAAGTCTTCAAGAGCTACCTACTTTTAAGGCCAGCGATTTTCAGCCATGGTTACGTCAAGCTAGAATCAAAAAGAAGCCTTAATTGTGTCCACTCAATTTCAATGAAACTAAATTTTGTTTTCATATTGTTAAAGGAACAAAAACAGTTTCATAAAAGTAATCTAATATGAATTCTGTTTATTTTTATGTAATCAACCTTTGTTATAAACGGAGCTGTAACTTCGCAGAGTTATATAACAGGTTTAACTCTTGACGTGAAGAAAAGACTGCGTAACTTAATTCAAAATGGTCCTATGACGTCACAATAATAGTTAACTTCAAAGAATTATTAGGGGTATGTCTGAATTTAATCGAATCTTCATTTTAGTAAGATTTTATAACATTAATTCTCTTAAAAACAATATATATATATAATATAATAATAATAATATTTATTTATTTTCAAAAATGCAGTTTAGTATAATCATTTACAAAGTTAACTTAAGTAAAATAATAATAACAATGTAAAACATAATACAAAAAAAGCAGTAGACTTGATGTTCTGTCAAAAGTTAATGTATACATAACATCGTATTGCGAATAATAAATAAATAAATAATAAATAAATATTGGACAACCTCACATACATTGCTCCGATTCCAAAGTAAGTAGCTTAAGCACTTGTGTTATTGAAATCAAAGACAACGGTGGCATCACAAACACCCAGACCTGAGCCAATATAGAAAAGTTCGTTTTCTAAATTGACCCAAACGGGGATCGAATCCGGGACCTCAGAGATGGCGACACCTTGAAACCCAGAGTACAAAGCCACTCGACCACGGAGGTCGTCTTCACTTTTTATCTTGCCTGAATTTTTATTCTGGACTTGTATTCTGGAAAACTTAATGTGAACAGACTTAGTCGAGATCGTACTATGTCTGCATATAGTTTCGTGGCCCATACTTTTGTAATATTTACAAAAAATATATTTGTAATAAGAGACAATCTCTATACAAGGTGTTACAAAAGTACCCCTAATGCCGAATATGGTAGATAGGGACCATCAAACTGAACCACTTTTACTATGGGACCAACTCTGAAATCGCGAAAAAAATATCAGCTGTTTCATACATTTTGATATTTTCGATTTAAATTTTTGTATGGAACAGCTGATTTTTTTTCGCGATTTTTCTGTCTTAAGAAGCAAGACCATCTTTATAAATAAAAGTTTTTTAGCAGTTTGTATTTTTAGGGTTCTGTACTCGAAGAGGCCAAACGAAGCCTGTCACTCATGTGTCCGTCTGTCCGTCCGGAGTTTGTCTCAAAGCTCTAGCAAGTAAACCGTTGAAGCTATATCTACTATCATATTTAAACCAAAAATATTTATTGCAGAACAAGAAAATATTTTAAAATTAGGCTTCCATACTAGTAAAGTGGGGGAAGAAAAAATATTTTTTTTTTAATTTAATTTATTTTTTTAAATATGAAATATGAAATGAAATGAATTTTGTGTTGGATCATTGTTCAGGACTCATTGTGCAGACAAAGGCTGTATTTTTTATTTTAATTTAGATTGAAAAATAAAGGCATGAGAAGCTTCCGAAGTCAGCTATTTTTTTCTAAAATTTGTTCTAAGTATTTTTAAAATTTCTTTTGACCTATAAACTTGGGGGATAATGTTTAAAATTACGTTTACTTTACTTACAATAAATCTGAATATTTATTTTCAATTCTCTCGTTTTCCTAATAGGAACCAACTTAATTTTGCGATCACTATTTTTACGTAACGTAGCACTATTTTGTACGGAATACTAAATGTGAAAGTCCGACTTGCACTTGGCCGGTTTCTTTCTTGTGTACTAGCTGTATATATGTATATTCATTTAACAATATTTTTCAATAATCTTATTGGCACTCAAACTATTAAGTATCTATGTCAGTGACCAATCTGGACACAACATTGCAATGTAACATTTTCAATAAAAATAACTATCACGCTGTATACTTAAAATAAGGAGAAAATTAAGTAGTAAATTCCACGAAGGAATAATAAATATTTATTTTTATGAGGATTAGTATTTTATTTCATTTATTCTATGAATGGACGGAGTCACAAATATTTTATTTATAAAAGCAGCGTATATGTTACCGAGTGTACCATTAAAGAATTTAAGTATAGAAACTTAATTTTCATAACATTGACTCGGAAGGGAATTTTTAATACACATTTTGTTTAGCATGCTTTACTTAAATTACATTACTTGTCAACGTAACAATTCAGGCTTCAGTGCTATATTTGTTTTCGAAAATTCTTGTTTTTAATTTCACCATCGTAAAATATTATAAAAGCGACCAAAACCATATTAGAATAACTTTATTCTGTCTAGAATATGTTTAGTGCTAAAGTTAAAACATAATTGGTCACCAGAGCGTATTTAAAGCTGTTAGGTGCAAACAACTTGATACAGTTTCATATTTTTATTGCTTAGGTATGCACTTTGAACAATAATAACGTAAAAGCACAGGAATAAATATCAACATGAGATTTTAGTTTACTCAGCAGCAAAGGGTTGCTAGATGTATTTCATTTATCTTTTTATTTGACAACATCACATACATTGCTCCGATTCCAAAGTAAGTAGCTAAAGCACTTGTGTTATGGAAATCAGAGACAACGGTGGTATCACAAACACCCAGACCTGAGTCAATATAGAAAAGTTCGTTTTTCTAAATTGACCCAACCGGGGATCGAACCCGGGACCTCAGAGATGGCAACACCATGAAAACCGGTGTACAAAGCCACTCGACCACGGAGGTCGTCGATTTATGTGCTTTCTTGCGATAGAAATATCTTGTGAAAACATGAAGTTCAGGACAAGTAATGTAGTAAAAATAAATAAGCTGGTAATTAAAATTATATTCAGTTGCGGAAACAACCCGTACGGACAGAACACGAAAAATGTGATAAAAATTAGAAATACCATAGTGTTTTATATTTGATGCGGCACTTTATTAACTTAACTAAACTTTATTAGTAAAAACGAAACAAAAAATAAGATATTAAATAAAACTTAATGCAATCAGAAGGGACACAACCAAAGAAACAATTTACTAGGTTCCACAAACTCGAGCGGAAACTAAGGAGCGGCGAGATTTCCGATAACAGAGCCAAAGGGCGCGAGCGGATGGCTTGTTTCCGCCGCGAACGTAACTTAATCTAGTAACGATTAAGTCGGTTGTTGTTGACCGAGAGACTGATATGGTCGAGGTGTCACGTCTTATCACCGTTGTTTTCGTAGTATCATGTTTTTTTTAATGTTTTTGCTAGGTTAGAGCAGACTCATGCTACACCGCGCCAGGTCCGAGCCAAGTCTCGGTTGTAGCACGGTTGACTAATATCCCATTTGGGATCGTCCTTCAGCTGAGACTCGGCTCAGACCCAGCGCGGTGTAGCGTGAATCATCCCTTCGTAAAGTTAGTTTCAGGAGCAAAGTCCTCCCTCATTAAGCAACATTGCGTCATTGTCACTGGCAGTCACCAAACATGAAACTTTACATTACGATTTGAAATTATTTTTGTTTTGATTACCTACCCAATATGACTTTGTAGAAATAGATCAACTTCGATACCTAACCTGATGTCTGATTTGAGATTATTATTTTAACGGCTGCACAGTTAATATGTTTCACACGCATAGCATCACCAGCCATAAGCTTACTGTTTTCTTTTAAAACATAAAAACATGAATAAGCAGATACCTCAATAATATTAGGTAAAACAAATTTGTTTTCCCACTGAACGGTATTGTCAAATTACGGAAAAGTAAAGGGTTATTTTACAGCCGGGAATTAGAAGCGGTCGGAAGTAACAAACCGGCAGGTTTCCGGCATAGCGTCTTGAGGGTTAAGAACGCTCGTTTCCGAGCCTCACACCTAGGGTTACAAGCCGTCAGGATTTATCCGGACATATCCGGACCTTTGGTTTTTTGTTCGGTCCCAGTCAGTTTTTATTCAAACAGCCTTAACATTCATACTCGTATATTACTATTATATTAAAAAATACTTTTAATTTCCTAATAAAATTACTAAAAACAAAAATATTGTGAATATTGTTACGTGGCGTTCGTTGTATATTTTGTCCGGAGTTTGCTAATAACGAAATGGTAACCCTACTAACACCACTTAATCCTTAAACGATTAGTTCTGTTTCTGAGGTTTGTAATACCAGGGGCCCAATCGCGCTAATTCTGAACGATAAAACCAAAACCGTTCGTTGTCATTTAGCCTATCATTACCTAAAAATCTTTGATTTAGCTTTAGAATTCACATTTAAATTGTCCAAGACTGGCAAAAAAAAAATTTTCACAAAGCTAAAGCGAGTATTTTTCTGAAAACGAAACTAAAACGGTAACGATTTAGTTTTGGTATTATCGTTGAAAATTAGCGCGATTGGGCCCCAGGCAACATTTGTTAAGTACGCTAGCTTTTCAATTGGCTTTTGCTTATTTTTCGTCTGTTTATTTCCATGGTGGTGTTTAGAGACTTAACTTGTAATTTTAGTTTGTTTAAGGTTTCGTGTTTAAAATTAAGGAAAGACTTTGTCTTTATGTTTATTTTTTTAATTCTTTTTTCCTACTACTAAGCACGAGATTACTTTAACTCGTACTAATAGCCCACAGCATTTGCAAAGCATTAAAACTATTTTTTTTATCTACAATGGAATAGTGTTTTGTTTAGTTCAAATAAGACTTATTTTTCAGACTTGAATCTTTTTGTATCGTATTTATGAGTCTATAAACATTCAAGCAAGCGATTTCATTTGGTAACCGTGACTAGTTGCTTTTGTTTCGTCGCTACTTTTATGGGCTGGTAAGCAACAAATCTTTAATTAGTAGTTACAAGGGCGACAAAACGAAAATTTTAATTAGGCCCGACGTCATTATGGTTGGTTCGCTTGTCCACTCTACCGTCTACAGGCGGAAAACTTACTATGTCTTGTATGGTCAACAAAAAAAAATATTATTAAATTATTATTATTAATATTATTGATATCGCAAGTGACATCAAAGCAAATAAAAGTAATTTTCTCCAACATGCTTGGAAATTATTTTGACAACCTTCTTCGAGATAAATCGGACTTGCTGAAAAGGTCCACGCGAGCAGCGGCTTGAAAAGTAAGTATGAAAATCCTCTGTTTAGAGGCATGTCGACACTTTTTCTGTATAAGTTTTTTAAGCTGTTGAGTAGTGAAGAGGACCAGAACATTTTTTTTATTTGGTATAGTTATTCCGTCTTACGAAGTCCGTTCGGCTATGAATGTTGTTAGGCGTGCACATTCACTTTATTTTACTACGAAAACTCTTAATAGTCTTATTAAAAAATGTATTGAACTTTTTCTATGAAACAAGCCACCATGGAAGTAAAATAAAAAAAGGCTGTAGCCGCGTTCCAAATCAAATTGTGTGGATGCATGCAGAGCCGATATATTAGAGATTTACAACGCTGAAAAAGACATCATCTAACTAAGCATAAATGCGGCCTATGTAAATAAAAAAATATGAGTGGGATTCCATTGAATGGTGGGACATTTAAATTTTACTCCAGAATTTGACCAACTCTGAGTTATAATTAGTAGCTTAAGAATCATTTTGCTATCCTTATAGAGAAAAGTCTAACAGTCAATATTTTCAATGTTAAACTATTGTTTAAATCAAACATAAAATGGCCGATCCTTCTTTCCACCTTCATTTCATTATTGTCAAATTTTAGTCAAACTACTAATAACTGATGTGTTTCTGTGCCATAACTTTAAAAGTCAGTTTCACAGGTTCCGGTTAAGTTCCAATTATGTTTTTTTTAATCTTATGTGTAGTGTGATATTAAAGTTTTTTTTAATAATTTTTGTACTCCGATTCCAAAACATAAAAACAACATGAATAATGATTTAAACTTTTTTTTTCGATTTACCCATAAAATTATACCAACTATCTGATTTTTTTTTTATACGCAGTGACAACATTTTTCTGACCGTACTCAGCGGTTGTGCGTGGAGGAGTACACGCGAACCCCCAATTACAAAGCGTGCGGTGTTAAAAATTAATTCGCAGCTATAAAAACGTATAGTTTGTTGTAGTATGTCTCATACTTTTTTTTTTGTTTGCATCCTTTGATAAAATTAGTTTGATTTTAAAAGACAGTCATCAAGTTATTACTCTACAACTTCCCGAAATATAAATTAGAAAGTAAGTATCAACAACTATTATTTACTAACAACACAACAAATTGTGGAGTAGTATTATAAGGTGGTATCAGTTGTATAAGAAATAATGACCTCCTTTTTACACTTGTCCCCAAAGATTTTCCTACATAGAAAAAAGAATCAGTTACCTACCCAAACCCTCCGAACAATAATCATAGGTTCCCAAACTTCGCAAGTCAGTTAAAAACAGCTATCGCCATCAATAAAATTGTCACCTATAGGCAATAAGCGGGGACAAAACTCACCGAGACCTTTATTAGAAAACTTTCAGTATCCTTGGACATGGAAAAATAAAGTTGTTCTACGTGCCAAATAAAACATAATGGTCGGACCGTACAGGCCAGTAATTTGTGATCGTGTTCGCGATTAAACATAAACACAAGTTTCTTGGAAACGTAAGAAATAAATCATGCAATTTACTGTTGTGGGTGAAATCAGCTCACGCAATTTGTGCTTTGACAAATATTTGCAAGTTTTTTTTAAATATTATTCTTACGAATAACGATGACGCCAAATCACGACTAAGTTCAAATTAAAATACTTGAGTGACTTCATGTTAATCTGTTGCATTTTTTTAATTAAACCAGAAGTTGTGTCATTTACACGAGGAGACTTAAGCCAACTGTGAAAGGCGATTTTATTCAACTAGCAAGTCGCTTGTAAAATTGAATCTCAGGTGACTAGTCAACCAGCAGATCGCCTGCGAAAGTGACACATCGATGACAGCGTCGCTGTCGTCTATGTAGTCGACGGCTTAATAGGTAACAATTAACACTTAGTTTCAATTTAAGATAAGTTTGTTTCACGGTCGATTTTAGTCATCTGCGGTTTTAGCTGACTTCAGAGTTATTTTGCCGTGCAGCAAAGGTCATGCGGCTTTAGTAACCTATGTAAATAACCCATAATTCTGCTTTTTAGTCAACGATCTATAACTAAAAAATCACCATCTCCTATCGGAGTACTTGTCAAGACGAATCAAACGAATCTAAACTCGATGGGATTGAGTGGTATTATTCTAGTTCCTGTGGCCTTCCGGCTCCATCATCAGACCTTGGACACTATTTTCCAACAGAATACTCGTTAAGACAAACTAAACGAGCCTAAACTCCATCGAGTTGTATGGTTTTATTACAGAGTTCCTGTAGCCTTCTTCCGGCTCCATCATCAAATCAGCTCAATGACACCATAATACTGCATTGCATTCCAATTCTGACCTATGTTCAAAGTTTTAAATCTCTGGCTCATCGGGAAGCTGGTATAAAATCGTTTGCAAAATTTGTGGACAAACAAACAAAGAAACAAACGAGAAAGCAAAGTTATAAAATCGTGTTAAAAGTATGTCCCTTGGTTAGGTACAGCCACAGATAAGTAAAATCTAACCCTTACGATGACGGACGGGCCCCATTAACCTCACCACCGGTTATTGCGCTGTCTGCGACGTTTATATTGTTCCGTGGATAATGCCTGTTATTTAGACGCGCGACGCTAATATTTGGCCACGTAGGGTTAGGGTACCGCAGAAATACAAATAGTTTTAATATACTAATGACATTTATAAAGACAAGACAATAATGAAAGTCGGTTAGTTAAAAAAATTGCAATAAGCCACTAGCTTTGAACATGGCTTTGTAGTTTTATTTATTTATTTGATGGACGTTTGTTAGTCAGCATTAAATGTTAGTCCAAAGTGACGCACTATGTTTTTGGTGTTACTCACACCCGTATTCACAAACATTACTATGAAGTCTCACAACGCCCGCGGACGCACAGCGTCCCCAACTACCAATCACAGGTTATACGTAAAACAAACGAACCAATCACAGAGCTCTATTTCGTTCCCATAGGCAAGGGTCGTTGAGTATTGTTCTTGAATACAGGTGTTACTTATCATTGATATTACATTAAATAGATGTTTAACAAAATCTGCGTGCTTAATTAACACTGGTGCAAAATTCACACTTGACTTTTTAGCGAGTCGCTTTCTACAATAATAAAAAAATTGAGTCAGTCGGTTTTATTAATTTTGACTGTTATTATTGTTGGACATTTTAGAGATAAAGGGAAATCCATAAAGCCTTTATTTAGTTAGCTGCGAATTGTTAGCATCGCGGATGTTAATGAATTTTGAGCCGCATTCCGTTATGGAATCTGTGAATTTGGATTTTGGGGAGTCTACGTCTGTTTGTAGTTCGTTGTTAACCCTTCAAAGCCCGGAAAATGAGACTCAATAGATATTCTATTGTTGTCCGGCCGCATTAGGCCGCTCGGGCGTTGATGAATTAATTGAAATTAATGCAATACGGGTGTGGTCAGACAGAAGGTGTAAACATTTAAAAATATTTTGAATAATACTGTTCTAATAAATAAAAATAATTGATCGAGCGAGCGCGAAGCGCGAGCGAACCGTCTCCGTTTCAGTTTGGGCAAAAATGCAGCTCACAGAGCAGAGCCACTAGTATTTATGTTTGCCAAAGTTTTTGTTATTTTTGTGAATATGACAATTACTACTCCCTAATCCCTAGTGTAAATAAAGTTCAATTTGCTAATGGAAAAGACACGTGTAAAATACGTGTGTCACAATCTCATTTTACATCCATTGATTTAAGTATTGTTCACTACTCATCCTACTGAACTACATTAGCATTTGACATTGGCAACAAATGCAACGATCAGAAATGGCAGAATTATCGTCTCTTTGTGGTGATGGCAATGTGATTGAAGCACAAAGACCGTCCGTGGAATTGACCTGTCAAACGTTTCAGTGTCTCTACTACGAATGACAATTCCGATGTTAGCATATCACATGGACACAAAGAACTAATCTATACTACATTGAATTATTTAAAGGGTCATTTGCTGTTTTATACTCTTAATTAAAAAGTCTTATCCTTCTGATATATTTAACACTTTCTTATTCTGTGTATGTAAATGAAATTTTGGCGGAATGGTGTCGTAAATTAATTATTTAAACAATATTTAAAAATTATACGAACTTTTGATCTGAAGAAAGAATGGGCTTTTAAAATCGTTCTACTTATGAGCAAATAGCTTGAAAACATACGCATAAAAACTCAGCTAAGTTTCAAGATGATCAAATAACTAACCGCCTGGCACTTCGTCTGCGGGAAAAGTAATTTTTATATTCCTCGGGAAAAGTACTCTTTTCCTGTATGAAAGTTACCCTATGTCCTTTAGTGTATCCCTGACAACATGTATGCAGAATACTAAATAATATACTAGAAAAAATAGGACTCGCACCAGATCATGTTCTCGGACGGGAATCGAACCCGCGACCTTTGGATAACCGGTCCAATGCTCTGACCGCTGAGCTACCGAGTCACTAGTGGGAACGTCGAATTTCTTCTAGTATATCAACTCTTACGCTGCAAGCCAGCGCCATCTCACCAATGTAGAAGGAATTAACTTCAACATTCAACTGAACATCTTTCCAGATATTTTTAAACAGTTGATTAAGATGAGAAAGCTTTTTTAACTATTTGAAATTTTGAGATTTAAGCATTCACAATGCTATTTTTATATAATACTAAATAATATACTAGAAAAAATAGGACTCGCACCAGATCATGTTCTCGGACGGGAATCGAACCCGCGACCTTTGGATAACCGGTCCAATGCTCTGACCGCTGAGCTACCGAGTCACTAGTGGGAACGTCGAATTTCTTCTAGTATATCAACTCTTACGCTGCAAGCCAGCGCCATCTCACCAATGTAGAAGGAATTAACTTCAACATTCAACTGAACATCTTTCCAGATATTTTTAAACAGTTGATTAAGATGAGAAAGCTTTTTTAACTATTTGAAATTTTGAGATTTAAGCATTCACAATGCTATTTTTATATAATACTAAATAATATACTAGAAAAAATAGGACTCGCACCAGATCATGTTCTCGGACGGGAATCGAACCCGCGACCTTTGGATAACCGGTCCAATGCTCTGACCGCTGAGCTACCGAGTCACTAGTGGGAACGTCGAATTTCTTCTAGTATATCAACTCTTACGCTGCAAGCCAGCGCCATCTCACCAATGTAGAAGGAATTAACTTCAACATTCAACTGAACATCTTTCCAGATATTTTTAAACAGTTGATTAAGATGAGAAAGCTTTTTTAACTATTTGAAATTTTGAGATTTAAGCATTCACAATGCTATTTTTATATAATACTAAATAATATACTAGAAAAAATAGGACTCGCACCAGATCATGTTCTCGGACGGGAATCGAACCCGCGACCTTTGGATAACCGGTCCAATGCTCTGACCGCTGAGCTACCGAGTCACTAGTGGGAACGTCGAATTTCTTCTAGTATATCAACTCTTACGCTGCAAGCCAGCGCCATCTCACCAATGTAGAAGGAATTAACTTCAACATTCAACTGAACATCTTTCCAGATATTTTTAAACAGTTGATTAAGATGAGAAAGCTTTTTTAACTATTTGAAATTTTGAGATTTAAGCATTCACAATGCTATTTTTATATAATACTAAATAATATACTAGAAAAAATAGGACTCGCACCAGATCATGTTCTCGGACGGGAATCGAACCCGCGACCTTTGGATAACCGGTCCAATGCTCTGACCGCTGAGCTACCGAGTCACTAGTGGGAACGTCGAATTTCTTCTAGTATATCAACTCTTACGCTGCAAGCCAGCGCCATCTCACCAATGTAGAAGGAATTAACTTCAACATTCAACTGAACATCTTTCCAGATATTTTTAAACAGTTGATTAAGATGAGAAAGCTTTTTTAACTATTTGAAATTTTGAGATTTAAGCATTCACAATGCTATTTTTATATAATACTAAATAATATACTAGAAAAAATAGGACTCGCACCAGATCATGTTCTCGGACGGGAATCGAACCCGCGACCTTTGGATAACCGGTCCAATGCTCTGACCGCTGAGCTACCGAGTCACTAGTGGGAACGTCGAATTTCTTCTAGTATATCAACTCTTACGCTGCAAGCCAGCGCCATCTCACCAATGTAGAAGGAATTAACTTCAACATTCAACTGAACATCTTTCCAGATATTTTTAAACAGTTGATTAAGATGAGAAAGCTTTTTTAACTATTTGAAATTTTGAGATTTAAGCATTCACAATGCTATTTTTATATAATACTAAATAATATACTAGAAAAAATAGGACTCGCACCAGATCATGTTCTCGGACGGGAATCGAACCCGCGACCTTTGGATAACCGGTCCAATGCTCTGACCGCTGAGCTACCGAGTCACTAGTGGGAACGTCGAATTTCTTCTAGTATATCAACTCTTACGCTGCAAGCCAGCGCCATCTCACCAATGTAGAAGGAATTAACTTCAACATTCAACTGAACATCTTTCCAGATATTTTTAAACAGTTGATTAAGATGAGAAAGCTTTTTTAACTATTTGAAATTTTGAGATTTAAGCATTCACAATGCTATTTTTATATAATACTAAATAATATACTAGAAAAAATAGGACTCGCACCAGATCATGTTCTCGGACGGGAATCGAACCCGCGACCTTTGGATAACCGGTCCAATGCTCTGACCGCTGAGCTACCGAGTCACTAGTGGGAACGTCGAATTTCTTCTAGTATATCAACTCTTACGCTGCAAGCCAGCGCCATCTCACCAATGTAGAAGGAATTAACTTCAACATTCAACTGAACATCTTTCCAGATATTTTTAAACAGTTGATTAAGATGAGAAAGCTTTTTTAACTATTTGAAATTTTGAGATTTAAGCATTCACAATGCTATTTTTATATAATACTAAATAATATACTAGAAAAAATAGGACTCGCACCAGATCATGTTCTCGGACGGGAATCGAACCCGCGACCTTTGGATAACCGGTCCAATGCTCTGACCGCTGAGCTACCGAGTCACTAGTGGGAACGTCGAATTTCTTCTAGTATATCAACTCTTACGCTGCAAGCCAGCGCCATCTCACCAATGTAGAAGGAATTAACTTCAACATTCAACTGAACATCTTTCCAGATATTTTTAAACAGTTGATTAAGATGAGAAAGCTTTTTTAACTATTTGAAATTTTGAGATTTAAGCATTCACAATGCTATTTTTATATAATACTAAATAATATACTAGAAAAAATAGGACTCGCACCAGATCATGTTCTCGGACGGGAATCGAACCCGCGACCTTTGGATAACCGGTCCAATGCTCTGACCGCTGAGCTACCGAGTCACTAGTGGGAACGTCGAATTTCTTCTAGTATATCAACTCTTACGCTGCAAGCCAGCGCCATCTCACCAATGTAGAAGGAATTAACTTCAACATTCAACTGAACATCTTTCCAGATATTTTTAAACAGTTGATTAAGATGAGAAAGCTTTTTTAACTATTTGAAATTTTGAGATTTAAGCATTCACAATGCTATTTTTATATAATACTAAATAATATACTAGAAAAAATAGGACTCGCACCAGATCATGTTCTCGGACGGGAATCGAACCCGCGACCTTTGGATAACCGGTCCAATGCTCTGACCGCTGAGCTACCGAGTCACTAGTGGGAACGTCGAATTTCTTCTAGTATATCAACTCTTACGCTGCAAGCCAGCGCCATCTCACCAATGTAGAAGGAATTAACTTCAACATTCAACTGAACATCTTTCCAGATATTTTTAAACAGTTGATTAAGATGAGAAAGCTTTTTTAACTATTTGAAATTTTGAGATTTAAGCATTCACAATGCTATTTTTATATAATACTAAATAATATACTAGAAAAAATAGGACTCGCACCAGAACTGTTTAAAAATATCTGGAAAGATGTTCAGTTGAATGTTGAAGTTAATTCCTTCTACATTGGTGAGATGGCGCTGGCTTGCAGCGTAAGAGTTGATATACTAGAAGAAATTCGACGTTCCCACTAGTGACTCGGTAGCTCAGCGGTCAGAGCATTGGACCGGTTATCCAAAGGTCGCGGGTTCGATTCCCGTCCGAGAACATGATCTGGTGCGAGTCCTATTTTTTCTAGTATATTATTTAGTATTATATAAAAATAGCATTGTGAATGCTTAAATCTCAAAATTTCAAATAGTTAAAAAAGCTTTCTCATCTTAATCAACTGTTTAAAAATATCTGGAAAGATGTTCAGTTGAATGTTGAAGTTAATTCCTTCTACATTGGTGAGATGGCGCTGGCTTGCAGCGTAAGAGTTGATATACTAGAAGAAATTCGACGTTCCCACTAGTGACTCGGTAGCTCAGCGGTCAGAGCATTGGACCGGTTATCCAAAGGTCGCGGGTTCGATTCCCGTCCGAGAACATGATCTGGTGCGAGTCCTATTTTTTCTAGTATATTATTTAGTATTATATAAAAATAGCATTGTGAATGCTTAAATCTCAAAATTTCAAATAGTTAAAAAAGCTTTCTCATCTTAATCAACTGTTTAAAAATATCTGGAAAGATGTTCAGTTGAATGTTGAAGTTAATTCCTTCTACATTGGTGAGATGGCGCTGGCTTGCAGCGTAAGAGTTGATATACTAGAAGAAATTCGACGTTCCCACTAGTGACTCGGTAGCTCAGCGGTCAGAGCATTGGACCGGTTATCCAAAGGTCGCGGGTTCGATTCCCGTCCGAGAACATGATCTGGTGCGAGTCCTATTTTTTCTAGTATATTATTTAGTATTATATAAAAATAGCATTGTGAATGCTTAAATCTCAAAATTTCAAATAGTTAAAAAAGCTTTCTCATCTTAATCAACTGTTTAAAAATATCTGGAAAGATGTTCAGTTGAATGTTGAAGTTAATTCCTTCTACATTGGTGAGATGGCGCTGGCTTGCAGCGTAAGAGTTGATATACTAGAAGAAATTCGACGTTCCCACTAGTGACTCGGTAGCTCAGCGGTCAGAGCATTGGACCGGTTATCCAAAGGTCGCGGGTTCGATTCCCGTCCGAGAACATGATCTGGTGCGAGTCCTATTTTTTCTAGTATATTATTTAGTATTATATAAAAATAGCATTGTGAATGCTTAAATCTCAAAATTTCAAATAGTTAAAAAAGCTTTCTCATCTTAATCAACTGTTTAAAAATATCTGGAAAGATGTTCAGTTGAATGTTGAAGTTAATTCCTTCTACATTGGTGAGATGGCGCTGGCTTGCAGCGTAAGAGTTGATATACTAGAAGAAATTCGACGTTCCCACTAGTGACTCGGTAGCTCAGCGGTCAGAGCATTGGACCGGTTATCCAAAGGTCGCGGGTTCGATTCCCGTCCGAGAACATGATCTGGTGCGAGTCCTATTTTTTCTAGTATATTATTTAGTATTATATAAAAATAGCATTGTGAATGCTTAAATCTCAAAATTTCAAATAGTTAAAAAAGCTTTCTCATCTTAATCAACTGTTTAAAAATATCTGGAAAGATGTTCAGTTGAATGTTGAAGTTAATTCCTTCTACATTGGTGAGATGGCGCTGGCTTGCAGCGTAAGAGTTGATATACTAGAAGAAATTCGACGTTCCCACTAGTGACTCGGTAGCTCAGCGGTCAGAGCATTGGACCGGTTATCCAAAGGTCGCGGGTTCGATTCCCGTCCGAGAACATGATCTGGTGCGAGTCCTATTTTTTCTAGTATATTATTTAGTATTATATAAAAATAGCATTGTGAATGCTTAAATCTCAAAATTTCAAATAGTTAAAAAAGCTTTCTCATCTTAATCAACTGTTTAAAAATATCTGGAAAGATGTTCAGTTGAATGTTGAAGTTAATTCCTTCTACATTGGTGAGATGGCGCTGGCTTGCAGCGTAAGAGTTGATATACTAGAAGAAATTCGACGTTCCCACTAGTGACTCGGTAGCTCAGCGGTCAGAGCATTGGACCGGTTATCCAAAGGTCGCGGGTTCGATTCCCGTCCGAGAACATGATCTGGTGCGAGTCCTATTTTTTCTAGTATATTATTTAGTATTATATAAAAATAGCATTGTGAATGCTTAAATCTCAAAATTTCAAATGTATGCAGAATTTCATGATGTTCGTTATTCGTTGTTGCCAGTGGTAATGTGACTGCTTCTGGCTCCCTATCTTAAGGCATATTGAATTGTAAAATTTGCTTTTTTTGTAACAGCCTAGACTGAATCAATTACTTTGAATTTAGCTTGAATACTGTAAATTGATCCAATAAATTAAATAGTGTTATTTATTTATTAATCTATGTTTATTGTAATATGAATGTATTGTCTGGAAACGATATACATATTTGTAAATATCGTTCCATCTGAAGTTGACAAATTTTTTGCGCCCACTTTTTTGTCAACTAAAAGACTTCATAATGGGTGGTAGGGTAAAAGAATTGACGATTTAAGGCGAGGCCAGTTCTATCTGACGAAAAGATTGATTCATTGAAGAAATAATGTAGAATTCTAGTTCACAAAAATTACTGTCGACTGAAAAAGAAATACAAAAACCGAACAGAATATTGAAAAATGGCTTGTTAACTCTGTGAAAAAATCCTTAATAACACCTTAAAAACTTATAAAAATAAACTTCCATTCGTCAGATTTCGTAATTTGCAACGACAGTGATATATTAAGATAAATAATATTAGAAAAAATACTAGAAAAGATCGACTCACCCGTAGCACCTCAGACGGTACTCGAACCCGCACCCTTGGGATTCCGGCCCAGTGCACTGACCAATTATGCTACGTAGTCGCTAGTGGGAGCGGCGAAATTTTCTAGTACTTTTAACTTCTTTGCTGCAAGTCACAGTGATATATTTTTTTTATGCAAAGAGGATAGCTTTTTTATTGATCTAACACAATGACTGAGTACATAATTAATAAATGATCCAGTACTCCAGAAATCAATAAAAATGTACTAAATTTCGCCAAATTTCTGGCAAAGCGACAATTAAAGCTATGCAATAATCGACCATATTCTTAAGGGATAGTGAAAGAGCAGATTTCGTGAACTTGCCTTAAAAATGCTTATTATGTGAGCTTTCAATTTCAATTTGAGTGGTTAAGATGTAAAAGCGTAAAGAAACAAACAAACTTACTTTCGCATTCATAATAAGTTAGCATTAGGATTCTTCTTGTACCTACATGTCCAAAAAGGGCCACTCACATGTTCAACAGAGGGATTTAATCATATTTGCTGAAAATTAATATGAGTTTGAATGCAAGCCTCTATAAAGCTAATGGAATGGAATTCGAGTGATTTATTATTAAACTGGCTTTATTAACCCCATCACGAGATTGCAGTTTACGGTGTGGCCCGTGTTACGGCCCGTGTTATCCTTCGGGAATGTGGTTGTGAATGAATGTTTTAAATTATTATTTTTATTGCAACTAGATTTTTAATAATTGTGGTATAAACAATGTTGAACTATTTTTAACCAACTTAATCGATTTCTCTAAGACGGCTGAACCGATTGGACAGATTCAAACGTTATTACATCAGGTTTGTCCCCAAACTGGTCCCATTTTTTGAAATATGGAAATCGATCCAGAATTTTTTAGGAAATTCTAAAAATACCGTCGTTTTTGTTACCATATTAATGTGTTTTTAAACAAATTACTTAGCTGATTTGAAAATACTAACGTTTGTTTTTCTAATTATTTATCGTTTTACTAACTAATTAATTTTTAGGCTAAATTTTTTTTTATTGATATGTTTTTGATGGAAAAAACAGATTTTCGGACTTTAATAACGCGGTTTATTACTTATCAATTTTTCATTTTTTGTAATTTAAATTAAGATCTAAATATTGTTTCAAATTTTGAATAAATATTTTTAATTCAATTTTCTCAAGGTGACATTCTTTTTAACTCTCATGATTATTCATTGGAGTATTTTAATATATTAAAATCAATGCAATTTGTAATTAAGTTAAAATTTTATATGTATTTTTGTAAATGGGTGTAATTTGCCTAAATAAATAAAAATTCCATTCTATATTCTATTCTATTACTCCTATCCCAGACACCAGTATTTAATTAAAGTTAATTATTATTTTTGTCTTATCTTGGTACGTTTCTACGCACCAGATCTTATTCTCAGACAGCGGTAAGAGCATTGGACCGGACTTCCAAATGTCGCGGGTTCGATTCTGAACGATAAGATCTGGTGCGAGTCGAATTTTTTCTAGTATATTATTTAGCATTGTATAAAAATAGCATTGTAAATGCTAAAATCTCAAATTTAAGAAGTATGTTTCGTTTTTAATGTAATATTTTATCCCGAAGATACACAATTTCTAATTTATCAGTAAACATTTGACAGTGAATAAGTATGTACTTTATATGTACTACTTTGTACACACTTGTAATTGAAACCTATCGGTCATACACAATACAACCCACTGATACATACCTGGATTTATATACCTACATTTACATAGAATTGTATGTTTGTCATGTATGTTCTATGCAGAGCTCTTCAATCTACGCCCCCAGGGTAGATCCGTTGTATTGTACCAGGTCAAAAGCAAAGCCTGTTGCCTCCGTACATTCAGCTTTACAAGAAATTGCAATGTTTTGTTTTGATCGAACACTATTGATTTCTATTTGAAAGGTTGACTAAACAAATCTTCATTTGTTTTTGAACATATTATCAGAATTTAGTAAACATTAAATAAAACAAAAGAAGGATTAGTATCCTTCAAATGAACACAAACTATTTTAACCATCTCAAAAAATATATAAATATCATCAACGAAATATCAACGGCGAACGATGTTCGTATAGCACGGCCTACGTAGCGCTTCCGTAGCAAATCTCGTAGGCTGCTACGCAGTAGCGGGTTACTAATGAGGGTTCCGATATTGTGTTCCAACTCGAGCGACCTCTATAAATTGGTTTCATGCATATTTATTTATTCAAATATGTGTGAATTGAAATCTCGCTACTCAAACAAGCCTGGACGAGAAATTGAGTCAAGATATTAGAATGATGTGATGTGACATAACATAGACTATAGGTGCGAATAAATTGGATTTCACCTATTTAGTAAAAACAAATCGGTCTTGTTAACTGAATTAGTTGTCATATTATACCAAATAATATACTAGAAAAATACGACTCGCACCAGATCATGTTCTCGGACGGGAATCGAACCCGCGACCTTTGGATATCCGGTCCAATGCTCTGACCGCTGAGCTACCGAGTCACTAAGCGCGGGTTCGATTCCCGTCCGAGAACATGATCTGGTGCGAGTCGTATTTTTTCTAGTATATTATTTGGTATTATATAAAAATAGCATTGTGAATGCTAAAATCTCAAAATTTGAAAATAGTTGTCACATTTTTTAAAAGAATATGTAACCCGTAAATATAAAATTACCAATAAAGCCCTACATTAGAATGTTTTTCAAATAACGACAGTCTTTTTAACCCCCGACGCAGTGCAAAGAGGGGTGTTATAAGTTTGAAGTCTATGTTTGTGTGTCTACGTATATTCGTAGTACCCAAACGGATCAAGCGATTTAAATGCGGTTTTTTAATTGAATGCTAAATTAATCGAGATGGTTCTTAGACACGTTTGATGGAGATCCATCTAGCCATTATGGAGATATATCTATCAGTTCAGACATGTGACGAGTTTAGATGTAAATCCATTAACTTAGCGGTCCCCCGACGTCTTCAATTTTTTCATATATCTATTTATGACTTGATGATGTGATGATATTATTTTTAACTTTTTAAGAGAAAGCTTTTTTATTCATTGTTGAAAACGTAACACCACACGTAACACCAAACTAATCTGAATCTAGGACCTTTAAGTCGTCACTTCAGTTTGCATGTAGTCGGCGACTAATTTATTTCCTAGTGATAAAGCACGCGGGCACGTGTTAAAACGCTCTAGTTAATAGTTTTTTTGATGGTTCCGCCGTGGTGGCAAATTGGACGAGCATTTTGACATAGTTGGGTGGTAGACAGTATGTCATTCAAATGTGGTAAATAAAATTTGACGAAAAAAGGTTACAAATAGTTAGGTAAAAAAAGATAGTTAGGATTGAATAAAAACTAACTGTTTACCGCATGGATTTTTAAATCTTTTGAAAAATATATATGTTGTTATATGGAATAAATATGATAATTAAAAATATTTATCCATATTGTTATGTGTAATTTCAATAAAATAAATGTTCCTAACATGGAACAACATGCACTCTAGTTCTAAAATAGTGCTGTTCCATATTTGGCATATTATGTAAGGGTATATGTTTATGTATGCACTAATTTCTGCTTGCGACTCTGTCTGCGTAGACTCCAATTATAGTAATACCCCTGCACAAGCAAGATTCGTTCAAATCCATCCATAATCAAATCATACCATATATTATCAAATTTATATCTGCTTTATAAAATGTATTCTTAATATCTGCGTTTAAATGTTAAGTGCCAATCACTGTGGCGGTGCTAAGATAAGTAAAGCTTACCCAATATTTTGATACGTTATCAAGAATAAAAACTGCTGTTAAAAGTATCATATTCAATTAAGAAGGGTGTGCTCAGTGTCAGTAAAATAGGGTCAATATCAAAACCAAAGTTGACTAATAACTCGATCCCGTCTATTAAAAACTATTTTACTGATTTTTTCTTTACTATGATGTAGATGCAGGATAGTCACTAGTATAATAACTCACTTTTTAAATGGTAAAGTACTCTTTCTGGCTAAAATGCACTTTGATATAAATTTGGTGTAGGTAGAAACAAATCGTTTTTGCTGATAAGTAATAACTATTTATAATAAATTATTATTATTATTATATTCATGGCACGGGCACTTACAGTAATGAAAGAAATCACTAGCAGAATAAATGTATACTTCTTACTCTATGGGATTAAGCTCAGTTATAATTATCAAAATTATTGCTTTATTATTTAATAATATTTGGTATAAGAGTTACGTCTTATTCTCAACATTTAAAAATATATACTTACTCAAAATGTAAAATAATTTATTTGTAAAATAAGCAAAGGTATACGGAACATCTGATGCGAAATATATCCCGAGGCTACACGTTCGTTATTGACCTGACTATGTCCCTTAAAATATTCCGCCATTAGGCGAAAACATGGCGACGTTGTTTTGTTTTTAATATTCTGCTCCCGGTTTTAGATATCAGGCCAAATAAAATAAAGGAAAATGTCATTTCAATAAAAGCAGACAAACAAGATTGTAGAAAAAAATTGCTTTATTCAATGAAACATAAAGCTTTTCATGTTAAGGGCGATGTAAGAAAACATTATTTCAATTAATTCAGAAACAATATAGCTTTTTATTAGTGTCGAAAACCAGTAAAAGTAAACTGACCAATATATGTAGGTACCTAAACCATCTAGCTAGATAGTCGGATAATACTTGCGTATTGGCTACCATGCCTTTGCTCTTTACCATTTAAAACTCTGCCAACAATGTTTGCAAAAGAAATTCAAAAATATGTAACTATGAATTATTTCTAATTAAGGTAGATCGCAAATCTTTAATGAAATGAAAGAGTACCAGGTGTGTCTTGACTTGACACAGTCGCTTCCTCTCTATAGCGCATGTCCTATTTTCTTGAATAAAACATCAAATTTATATGGCAGAAAGTTAAAAAGGAAAGCGCACGGTTTGGAGGCAATATTGCAGGCGTTTGACGCAAGTCGAATAGAAAGTTAAAGCGAATCGGTAACGACAGACCAAATCAAGATCAAGAGTATTATACTAAGTGGTCTTGCCTGTAGAATGGATCTCAATATAATTATTTGTTTATGTTAGGCTCAAAAACCGAAATCGCTTATTGAGCGAAAAAACCGCTCACAACGCATTGTTGTCACTGCCAAAAAGTCACAACGCGAAATTCGTATTGTGGCTCTTCTAAAATCGTCCATGACGCGTTGTGGTAATCACAGAAAGACCACAAAGCGAAATTCACGTCGTGGTCATCATACCAAACGAACACAAAAAGAAAAGCCATGACGTGTTTTGAGCACTAGTTGGTGCAACCATAACACGACGGACAGGTAATTGTGATTTCCACTGACGGATATTTTTTAGCATGCGCGTTTTTAGAAAAGCCACAACACTAATTTCTCGTTGTGGATTTTCGGCAGTGACCACAATGCGTTGTGAGCGGTTTTTTCGCTCGATAGGCGATTTCGATCTTTGAGCCTAACATTTACAAAAATGTATCGTAATTGCAAACTGAAGTTATATTACACAGTGAATAAAGTAAATGTGCTCTTTTTCTATTTGCTTTCAACTTTTAATTAACAAAGACATTTCAGCATTCATATTCAGAATGTACAGACTAAAACTGTATGGATATCATGATCAGAAAGCTTTTCAAATAAATATTTGATCGCATTCAATTTATGAAATCAAAAACCTTTTTTTCCATAGACCGTACTTTTGTTTCGTTTTGTGAAATGACCGTGTGCATTTCAATGCTTTTAAGCTAAATAAATACAGTAGGTACATACCATATTGGCTATATTGTAACTAGAAAAAAGTGGTTGTTTTTAATTATATTATTATTGTATTCTACAGAAAACGCATGATCACAAAGTAATATAAATAAAATTACTCTTATTAACCCCCGACGCAAAAAGAGGGGTGTTATAAGTTAGTCGTGTGTCTGTCTGTCTGAGGTAACATAGCTTCAAAACTGATGGACCGATTTTGATGCGGTTTTTAATCCTTCACGACGGTCTGGTAAAAACAGATCTATGAAAACATTTCGGGATACATTTACCGATCAAGGTTAATAAATGAGTAGAACGTTCGAGAGCTAGAAACTAATTAAAGTCGTCGTTCGAATCGATACTTGTAAATTAAGACGGTTTAACTTGCCGAGCTAATTGGGCAAAAGTTCATTTCAAATATTGATATTGCTGTGTCGTCTGTGCTCTAAAGGTGTTCCGTAAGGGTGGGGTGCACTGGGTAATGAATTTATACTTCTGTGGTTAGTCGGTTGCAGATTTTTTTTTTTTATATAGTAATTATACATAATATGGTAGTCTGTTGAAGATGGGATAGATATTTTGCAGTCTGGAGAAATGATATTAATGTAAATAATGTCCTATCATCAATCTATTTTGTCACCGTAAAACTGTAAATACCGTTACATTATAATTTATCTCGGGAGATTGTAAACTGTCGAAAAATTTAGATTTGTACCACACTACTTACAATTTGACGCCTTATTTTTGATAGATTATAATCTATCGAAGTCAAACCGTCAAACTATGAAATGTCATGCGACGGCACGCCGTCATGTGCCCCGCACCGCCCTATTTGGTTTAAAGCAATATTACAGCGTATATTTCGCTGCCCATTTTATTATTAAATGTCCTTGTCTTAAACGTATTCGTACTTTACAACTACCATTTAACCAAACAAAATATTAAAATACAAAAGATACAAATCATAAATATGTAGTTCTTTCACAACAAATAACAATATTAAGAGGATCTTTGAAGTATAATCTAGAGTTACTTACAAACTAAGGTACAGTGAAAAACATTTTTTTTATAGAAAACGTAAACAAGGTGTGTATACCCAGCTTAACATTCAAGCCCCAACTCTCAAAGTTACCTTATATTCTTTCGCTTACTTATATTATTTAGCTTTGATATATTCGCAATTTAAGTTGCCTGAAACTCGCCCGAGGGAGGCAGGATTAAATTACATATTTTTTACTCGCCAACGAGAGCAAGCGACTTTAGTCCGTAAACGAGGTCCGTCACAAAATGGACAAACAAAAATCCCCTGAAAATTTATCGCGAATATAATTTGGCTCAATGGTAGCATATTTTTATGCAACTTAATAATAAGGTAATGTGAGTTTTAACAGTTTTCTGTATTTTGTTATAATTATTTTTAGTTGTGACAATATTTGTGGTAAAATGTATTAAAGTGGATTAAAAAAAAAAATTAAGTACATCCAGTTAGCACGGTCAGTATCCTGAGGCGACATCCAAATTGACTTTGATCGTATGAGCAAACAATGCGTTTTCGTCGCACGATAACACATTTCTATAGACTGTCACGCGATGACCGATTAGGACACTAGAATTTCGTCGTCTGACGAGCCAATTAGAACGACGCCTGGCTAACTATGGTATGAGCAAACGATGCGTTTTCATCGCACGATGACACATTTCTATAGACTGTCACGCAATGACAAATTAGGATACTAAAGAAATGTGTGTGATTAGTCTCGTCGTGCGACGAAAACACATCGTTTACTCGTACTATCGTAGCCAATTAGGACGACTCCTAAGTGTCTATTCTAACCACTGGGCCAGCATTTAACCAGGCAAATGTCTCACAAAGCTTGCGTTTGAAAAATAAATTCGAATGAAAGTTAGTGAAAAGGTGCCGTAGTAACATTAAATGTAGTTTTTAGCAACGTTAGTGGCAAATACACAAGCTATATTGTGACAAGTTGACACTTAACATTAGCGGCTGATTTTAATTTCGATTGATATTAAATGTTCACGTTAAAGTGTAATAGAATATTTTCTTAGACCAGTATAACTATAAAAATATTAAGCTTTTCTAAGTTTGATGATTAGTTTTGTACTTTTTCTTTTTTATATAGCACACAAAGCTTACAAAACGATCTTAAGATTGTAAGGTAATAATAAATATATTAAAGTAAATAAATACCTTAATTCCAATGTGTATGGGGAAGTCTGACGCTAACGCAGGCTGAGGATGAAGCGCCGCCGGCAACAGCGGCAAGGGCAAGGGACAGGACATCATAGCTGCGCCAACCTGCAACCAAACACAACGGTAAGTATTGCGCATCAGCCATTTTTATTGTCCCCATCCTGGGGCACAGGCCTTTCATTTAGGTGGATAAGGAGGAAGGGCCATAACCCACCACACGGACCCAATGCGGATTGGTGGGTGTTAACGACTGCAAATGTTTATTCCACCTTCGGAGATCTTTATGCTTCAAAAAGTAATTGACTAGGCAAGCACTAAAAGCGCACTATATCACAAGCTAAACTTCACAGCTAAAACCAATCGGTACGTCGCCAACAATTTAGTTAGCGCTAGAAAAGCCGGGATCAGCCAGCATATATGCTCTAATATTCCGTATGGAGAACGTTGAAAACATTATGAATAATATAGGAAGCGCACATTCGGAGCGAGATCACGCTGTATTACTGTGTGACGAATACGCGCGACGAACGAACGGACAGCCGACGCGGTAATCTTTTATTTATCACGACGTTTATTGTTTAATTGATATGTGTACGTTTTGTTAGGTAGGTAGGTATTCATTAATCCTCTCATCTCTCATTAGTACTCATTAATTAGCCCATTAATGAGTTGGCAAAGTTCGAAGTGGAAGTTTCGAAGGTGTCTTTGAAAATAATATATCTACTTTCAGCACCAGCAGGGTGGTTCAATAAAGTGCTTGTTTCTACAAAACAAATATTTCAAATTTATAAATTTTATTGATTTTTAACGTATCTAATCAATAGCGAAGAAAACTTTTTCACCACCGACCAGAACAAGCCCAAAAAATATTTAAATCCAAGGGTCGATAAAATTATTTTCTACAACAAGTCAATATTACCAATGATCTGAGACAAAACTCCAGATCTAGTTTAACTATTCAATTAATATTTGGTTTAAAATTATTACATCATACCTACCCGTAGTTTTTTTTATCTGTGATCAACGTGATCGTATGATAAGTATTTATCGAACCTAATTCATAGTAGTAGGTTTTAATGTAAAAAGGAAATTAAATAAATTGCTCATGAGAATGATAATGATGGTAGACATTTTGGTACAATATGGTGCTTAAAATATTATTTCCCATCAGAAAATATAAGACTAAATCTTCAACACCCGAGTGGACGCATGCGGCCGGATAACAATGAAATATCTATTGTATCTCATTTTCCGGGCGTTGAAGGGCTTATATTAAATAATCTGACAACATTGTTTACAAATCGTGAGCGGTAAGGATGTAAAGTTTTAATCGAATCGTCGGCCGTTTCCGGTGCCTAGGGACTCGTGCGATGAATCAATTTAACTTAACACTAATTAAATGATACGAAACAAATTGGGCAACAAATGCTGAATTGAAGGCAATTGTTTAAAGTTGTAAGTGTTGGGCCAAGTGTTTCGTAGTTAATAAACATAAGGGTTAAAGTTTACCTTTGTTATTTTATTTTGTGTACGATGATTTAAATGCAAAGGTATTTAATATTATTTGTGTTGTATTTTATTTTTATTATAATAATAATTATTAATTACTTACTCGATAAGCAAAACTAATTTATAACCGAAACTTTATAGCTCGCTTTGGTCTTCTATTTACGCCGTGTCGGTCAGCCGCTTACAGTGTCAGGTCAGCGTCACAAGGCTTACTAAAGAATCGTACCCTTGCGGTCTCTTTCAATTGCTGACGTCGGCGTATAAAATGTATAGGAATGTTTACACTGACGTCAGACGTTGCTATCGACACCAGCCATTTTTAATGTCCCCACTGCTGGGTCACAGGCCTTCCTTATGGGTGGGTAAGGAGGATGAACCATAACGCACTACGCAGGTCCAATGCGGATTGGTGGGTGTTAACGACTGCAAATGCAGCCGGGTCCAACGGCTTAACGTGGTTTCCGAAGAACGGAAGAACTCGAGATACTAAATTTTTGGCCACCCACCCCATGACCGACACTTGCGAAAGTTGCTTAATCTCCGCAATCGCAGGGCCAGGCGCTAAATTACTGCGCTACCGAGCTCCTCAGACCTCGCTATATATAATAGCATAAAATAGATAGAGATAGAATAGTAGGTACAAAGGCCTTGTGTTACCGACAAAGGAGGATTTACACAATGTTATTTTTGTCTGTATTTTTTACTCTTTTTGATTCTTTTTCTAATGTCATTAAATATTCAGTTGTCACCGCTCCAGCTGCCTTTCAATTCTTTTCTTCCTAATTTTATTATTGTACCTACTAATAGCTCAAAACATTTTAAAAACCTGTACTTTTGTTGACGTTTAACAATAACCAGCTACCAACAAATGAATTTAAAAACTACAGATTTCTTTTGTAAATATTAAATTTTCCGGCTATATGCAATTTTAACTTTTATTTCAGTTTGGTTTCAAAAAATTAGGAAAATAAAATTGGGCTGTGATTTAAGTTAATTGTTTAAACTGAACCGCGTTTAGGTTCGCTTATCCCATTAATAACATAAATGTAGGTTTCATTACCGTAATTAATGGAGTTACGTAACTGTCATAATAACAAAACTTTACTTCTAAATAGTTCGTGGCGTGGTTTTACTTTCGCCATAGCGGGAACTACTAATAACAGTTTATTCCTCACAGGTACCTATATCAAGGCTGTGACAAAGAAGTGAGAGAATAAATAAATACAGAAGGCCTGTTACAAAATTAAAAAACCTATGAATTCTAGTTGGCCTGTTACAAACGAAATTGGTTGCTTTTACATACTTTTAGTGTCAGTGATTTTTGAAGAAGCAAACACAAATTATTAATGCGTTATAACAATGCCTATATATTTTTTTTTGCCTTTTATAATATGTTAGCAAACAATTGACTTTAGGTAACTAAATATGCATCAGATTATCCGATCTTTAGTTATTCCATATTGTTACCTATGTTACGCCATCGACTACATAGACGACAGCGACGCCATCACCGATGTGTCACCTGCGATTCAATTTTACAAGCAACTTGCTAGGTGACTAAAGTCGACAGTCACAGGTGACTAAAATCGACCCATGTAAATAGCCCATAATGGGGATTTACAAGGTTTGATTTTCCAGGTGACTTGCTAAGCGACTCGCCAAGTCACTGAAATTAGGTTTAAAATTACAAGCGATTGTCGATAAAAAGCCATATTCGACTAAAGTCTCCTAGCAAATCGCCTGGAATATAGACCCGTGCAAATGCCCCCTAACCAGTTTTTTACCGAAAACAAAAACAAAAATACTATGAACTGTTGAAGTGAAAAAAGAATATCTACGTATTTATTTCTGAAAAAAGGTGGTTATTGTTTTGGGTACAAATTTTTTATTAAAACTGAATGATACGCGACTTAATTAAGTTGCGTTTTTGTTTTCAATTATGATTCTGTACCCGAATGCGGATACAGAATAATAATTGAAAAAAAAACGAAACTGAAGAATACAAAAGGTAAACAACACACAATATCCTTTCAATTCAATTCCATACAGTTTTGGAGAAGATGACCTTTTTATTATCTGCATAATTGGTAATTTTTCATGACGGTTATTCTTTTCAATTCGTTTATTTGCATAAATATGAGTACATAAGAGGTCACAAGAGGTACAATATCCGTCATATTTTACCCATAATGGGTGTGCAAAATAGTAATAAAAGATTAAAACAATATAAAATAGAAAATCGGCAAACTAAATAATATCACTTCTAAGACTAAATAAAACACTTTTTACGGATTACAGCGCATATATTATTGATTCAGGTGTTGTTTTAGAATTATTTAGTTTGTATTTATTGGTTTTTAGAATTCCCGACCTTTCCAGGGGCCGTGGTCACGGTAGGACTAAAGCAAAAAGGCTGCTCATATTTTTTTAAATAATATATATATGGAAAATAATAATTTATAGAAATACAAATATGCAAAATGTTTCCATTTTGGAATATTTTACCTAAAGAATGTTAAAATTTGAAAAAAACAATAGCCCAAGTATTCCCACTACAATATTACATATATGTATGTATGTACGCAGCTTGTACGCAGGTATTTCAACTGGGAATTTCGCTTAAAGACTGTATCGTTATTGTATTATTATATCCTAAATTCGAAACAATAAACGAAATAGATTTCAATAAGCTTTCTCTCTTAAAATCATTAATCCTCGAAGGACGATTGGCATTCTATAATTTTGACAGATCCAATTATTTTATCGCTTCTTCCCGAAAGCGAATACCGTTGAAATTAATTAATTAACTATTGGTTTAATTAAATCATCCCAACTTCGCTCAATTTATTCTTTCGAGTGATCAAAGAACTTTTCTTAATCACTATAGGATTATAATAGGATAATTACTTTTGTTTCAATATCCAATGGATAATATTAACTAAGAGAGCATTTTTCTACTTTTGTGTTATTCAGATGAATAAGTAAGTAATGTATAGTGAAAAATTACAAAACTTTCAAAATTCGAGTAATATTATCACCAAGAAGCTGCAACTGACGTCGTAGCAGAGATAGAATTAAAAACAAAACAATTCGAGATGAAATAATATACAAACGCATTTGGAGCGGAATTTTTAAAAAGGAAATATTTTCTAGGATTAGCCATAAATCCTCATTTTATATTCAGGTAAAGTCACCTCTTTGTCCAAGAAAATATTTAAGGTTTTTTTTACATCATGACACTCTTTTGTAAAATTGAAATGGAAAAATTAATGAGAAACGTTCCTTGGTTTTACAGAAAATATGAATTCAAAATCACATTTCATAAAAAAAAGAATAAACGTAGCAGATATTTTTTTATAAAAACATATTTTTATATTATACAAGCGGACCCGACAGACGTTGTCCTGTCATATTGATTTCGAATTGATGTAATCAATAAAAAAATATTTCAGAAACAATTTTTTTTACATCCTCTTTGACAAAAAGTTGCAGCACGCATTCTGTCAATGTTATGTCAAACGCCATAAGGTTACATTAGAAATAATTTAATATGGTGGTTAAGTATTCTTCAATTTTTTCTTCAATTTCCGCGCGATTTTCTTATTTTTTTCTTTTATAAGAGAACCTTCTCCTGACAATAGCAACATCAGTGGTGCAGTGGTCAACATGCCGGTCTACCCCGCAAGAGGTCCCGGGTTCGATTCCCGGCCGGGCAGAAATTGAAATGATGAATTTTAATTTTTGTGGTGGGTCTGGGTCTGTACAATAAGTATATATTCAAAAAGTATATAAGCAGTATCTCAGTTGTCTAGCACCCATATTACAAGCTTTGCTTAGTTTGGGGCTAGATGGCGCTGTGTCCAAGCATTCATTATTATTATTAAAATATACATTTCCATTGAAAATTTAACTACCAATCCCAACGATTTTGTAGTAGTTGCAACAAATTAATTTTCGGTGTCCATTATTTAATTCCTGCATTTTGTGAAACATTAAAGGCGAAAATCAATGCATTATATTGAAACGTAATGATAATTAAAACAGTCTGCCGTTTGCAATATCCAATCTCGTGTTTGCAATTAGTGAGTGTACCAGTCTGTAATCTGGTATTAATCTTTCGCATGATTAACTACCGATTAGCCGTATGCTAGAAGCGTGCACACATGCAAAATGTAATCATGAGGAATTGAACCGGTAATGTCTAGCTGGTGTTAAGCCAAAGTTGGACATGTGGATGTTTCAAGAAGATTATGCATGTTTTACTAACTTGCCCATTGGATAAGGATCGCTTCGAAAAAAAAAGTATATTCATAGTCGTTTAACTTAGTATCTACCGGGTCCTACCTATCGAGGTACATGATCCTTGAACACAATACACTCTCCTTTTTGGGCAATCGTGTAAAAATAGACGAGTAGCGCGCTTACTACACACTCCGACTAAAGAAAAACTAAAAGCACCGCATAACTTTCCAAACTTCCATATAAACCATCTGATGCAGAACTTCAACAAAAATAAATCAAACTTACAAAATTAAAATGTTCCTAAGCGCTAAGTTAGCAATTAAGTTGCAATCAGAGCGGCGCAGCGTGCACCATGTTAGTTCAAACGGACAAAGTTCTATTGTACTAAGTCAGCTCAAAGACTTAACTTAGTTGTACTTTCAATAACTCCGCAATTAGTTGCGTTGTTGCATTCACGTATATTCAATTTCCTATGTTTCCTTACTTCGTTTACGCTTCTCTCCATTTGTGGCATTCCGTACGAGGAGTAAGGACGAGCTTTCAAATTCAACAATTAGCAATAATCTTATTATGTGCTGTATACTCTAGTTTGAACATGTATTTTGTTTACATTTCTAGTGTACAGTCGAGTTCATAAATATGTAGGTAAGCACCTTTTGATAGATGTTGACTTTTATCAAAAAGTTTTTTTTTATATAATTTGATGAACTGTTATTACTAAACTCGACTGTACCTATTTATATTGTGTTCCTTATAGCAGAAAAATCCAAATGTATGATTATCTTTTTTATTAGGTAAATTATATCAGAATACTTCACTAACATTAGTACCTTTTATAGATTAAAATAATATCACTACTCGATATAGCCGGATTACGTGCCGCTAAAATAATTTATATTTATACTATCTACTGATTTAACAGTATTTGAAATTTTGATGTTGTCACAAGAAACAAGTTTTCGAAGAAATTATTTGTTTCTCAAGTTAGTATACTAATGGTGTTAGTAAATAAGAAATGGTGCAATTAAATAGCGTTCTTCTTCAAAAGCTAAACGTCTAAATTAGTTCAAATCCTCCAAAATGGCTTGAAAATATTCTGGAACGTAAAAGCGTTATTTCATAACAAAATCTTTGCCGCCTATTCGGGCTTAATTAAAACGATTGAAATATTTCGTAACTAAGTGAAAAACGCATTAAAAGTTTATCGGCGGGAAGGCGGCATCCCCGCAATGAAAGCGAAAACAAAGCCATAGAATAGAATATTCCAATACAAAAACTTTGAGAGACTTTTCGTTCGAGGGATACGTTAGTACTAAACTGTTTTATAGTTTCAGGAATTATTTAAGATTTGGTGAATACCTATTTACATGCATTTTTTTCTGGTTTACTCTACGATAAATTTGACTAGACCTATGTATTTGTCATATTAAACATTAACGTTTATTCATAAACTAGCTATAGGCCGTGATTCGTTGTCTGTGACAACTAAACAGTATACAATTCTTTCAAAGTTACAGTGATAAATACTAAACACTGGTTATGCTCTAAAAAGATTTATATTTATGTATTTTTAAATTTCCAAAAAATTAAATTAAACCAAACATCAGAACAACGATTTCTTTCTTTCAACGAGATTGCATTTCCATTATTACATTCCCAAAAATATCCACCGTACTCTTCAAGTTTTTTATCATCATAAATTAATTTGGCAAGTTAGATTGCGGTCGGAAAGACATTTTCAATGGTACCAGCTATCCGTCGCTGTGTGTGACAACCTCTCATGTCTTTTTTACTTCGTTATTTGTTGTTTTTGCTATAATAAGGGGAGGTATAATCGTATTAAACACAAATTGTTTCTACGTTTGTTGTTGTATTACTATAAGAATGAAAAGATGGATTTTATCGTGTGCTGGTATACTTTTTGAAGTGCACTTGTAGGGGAAATATAATTCCTTTTGCATTATTACAAATGTGTTCTGTATTCTTGTATGATGTTTTAAGGAAGCAAGCAAAACAAAAATATTACATTACACCAAGAAATTGGGTTAGTATACTTTTTTATGCTAACTTTTTTAAATATTAGGTTCGGAGCTGGATTACTATTTTTATAGGCACTTTCTTACCTATACAAGGTGTTACAAAAGTACCCCTAATGCCGAATATGATAGATAGGAACCATCAAACTGAACAACTTTTACTATGGGACCAACTTTGAAATCGTGAAAAAAAATCAGCTGTTTCATACATTTTGATATTTTCGATTTTAATTTTTGTATGAAACAGCTGATTTTTTTTTCGCGATTTCAGAGTTGGTCCCATAGTAAAAGTTGATCAGTTTGATGGTCCCTATATACCATATTCGGCATTAGGGGTATTTTTGCAACACCTTGTATACTTATGAGGACAAAACCGGGTCAGGCAAATAATATTGTTAATAATGTAACCTATTTCTATTTGATACTTTTATAAAATTAAACACGAAGTCAAATACCTAATTAGTTTCAATTTAATTACCAGTAGAATACTTATAATAGCTCTTGATAATCACACCAAAATTCAAGAACAATACTCAAACGAACCTTGCTTATGCGAACTCACTGCGTTGAAATAGAGCTCTGTGATTGGTTAGTTTGTTTTATGTAAGTATTACGTGTGACTGGAAGTTGGAACGCTGTGCGTCTGCGGCCACTGTGAGACCTCATAGTAATGTTTGTGATTACGAGTGTTAGTCTCTTGAAATCAGTATAAATGAGTAGGTACTTATATTCAATTTAAAACAAAAGTAATTGAATAAGAAGAATTAACTTAAGTTTCATCTCTCTCTACAATCTCTACTATTTCCTTGAATCATTTGAAAATAATATACCTTACGATAAATAATCAAAATATTCATTCCACCTTGTCTAAAAGGCTTTCGCAAAGAAGCTGTGTCTGTTCCGATCTCGAGTTCGTTATGAACTTTCTAAGTAATTACTTGAACAAAATTGTTAGTTTTTCAGCCACCCGCCTCAGACTTGCGAATGCGGCAATTCAACAAGTAGGTAGAATTTACACATAGTCTAGGCTATGACAGAAGGTTATTTTATGTATAGGTCCCACTTTCTTACCTTCCTACTTTTATGTGTACCTTATGACTCGTGCTCGACAGTCTTCTTTCTTATATATTTAACACTTATTAGTAAGTATTCAATCTGCAAACTCAAACATCCAATTCCAGTTAATTCACTTGACTGTGTCCTTGTACTAGGTAGCAATGCAAACGACAAACTAGGCAAACTATTTTTTCAACACACTTGCTTGTAATGTGAGCCTTATTACATCGCTTTTAGGGTCATTAACCGAGCTGTAACACACACGTGCGTAATAACATTACACAAAAGTACGTAATAAAATTTTCTACAAAGTTAGATTAGTACCTTACTGCAAGTTATATGCGAGTAAACAGAGCATTCTCAATTTAACCGGGTATTTTTTTTAGTAACAACAAAGAGATTTTATGCTGATAAAAATCCATATTCATTTTTGGAATAAATAAATGTGTACGTCCTTAATCAATTTAAACAAACATTTATTATTATCTGATTATTTATAATTCACAATAATTTGTTATAAAATATTAAAATATTTGCATTTTATCACTTAAAATTATCATTTTGAAGTAGGCTATACCTATGTTCACTCACCCCTTTGATCGCAAAATATTCTTGCAATTGGCGCGTGAAAAAAACTTGCGCGCATTTCCCATAATTTTCATATTTTATTTTTTATCGTATATTTTGTCACTGTGTAGTAAATTATTTTGTTTTTTCCTCGCAAATGTGTTAAAAAACGTTGCATGGAACTCGTGAGCTCTGCTCATTACACAGACGGCTGATTTACGCCCTCTCCTGCGGCTCAGGCTGCAACCCACAGCCTCGCGTGGAATAAGCAACATAGCTCACTTGTACGATAATATACTATTTATAAACAATCCTGTTACTATCTATAAAAATCGCAGCTTGTTATTTTTATAAGTATTTTTTATTTTTCTTCTGAAAGTATCATATCTGCATCCAATACCATACTAAGTATCGGAGGCATACCTGCAACTACAATTCAAGTGGTTAGACGCAGACATAACTAATTTCAGCTTACCTGAACTCCAAGACAAACGCAGAACTAGCATCGCTCCGGCTTATGACGACATTTAGTTGCCAACTAACATTTGCACAGTGGATCATACCGGCCAACTTCGAATAGACTATGTTAACTAATTTGTATGTGATATGAGTGGTTATTGTACAAAGTTAACAGTTCGGAATCAAGACTGACAGATGAAATGAACAGATGAAAATTGGAACTATAACAATTCTCCTTATATTTTTATAAAAAATCAACCATCTTAAGGCGGTGTCTAAGTATATTTTATAACAAAGACTAAGTGATATCATATAAATGTATACAGGGTAATACTAAATATTGTTCTTCATTACATTTTGTACTTTCAGCATCACAAACATATGTTGAGTTACATACGTAGAATATTTATAGAGGTAGGACACACTGAAACGTAGGTAAGTTTGTAGATATTATTTATTCAATAATAAATACAAGCAATATTTAAAGAAATCTTTCCATTAATATCTTGCCAGGCTTCCCAGATATTAAGGCACTGGAACGTCAACCCACATAGTATCGGTCGGGTCCTTATACTCGTACCGGTTCAACGTCTGTATCCAATTAATTGCTAGGGCATTCTCCGCGCAGCTTCCTCCTCCGGCATGTCAATGAAAGTAATTACTATCGCCGTACACGCACTAAATGGGATAGGCCACCCAGGCGCCTATTAACCAACTATGTCAATAAGTGAATCTGTCATTTAATGGCCACACGATGCGTCTCTATTTAGCCGTTAGATGACGCTTTTGTTCCCCACGCTCCTGCATAAATGATGGATTACACACCAATCGTCCGACGGCACGAAGAAAACATCCACTCGATCAACACAAAAACACGAGTTAGCATCCCCTCATCCTACCTATAACCATACGCTTAAGGTCCAAGATGCTTTGCATGATCTCCAACAATTCTTTTACAAAGATGTAAACGCCAATCGATGTGTCAGTTGGCTGATGGGGAAACTTTTCATTTTGCCGATGTATCGGCCAATGTTGCCAGAGGAAAAACAATTTTCTTGCTATTTGAAAGCTCATTTTTAACGTTATTGACTGGGAACTTTTTAGAGTTGAGGTAGCGCGAATATTGAGCGAATGTTTACCAACTGATATCGGGTGATCGATGGGCTGCTCCGACTCCGATGCAGAGGTTACAATTATTATTCAGAAACACGATAAATTTCACGCAACATCGAAATGTAATCCAAAAAAACAGCAAATACGTAGTTAGTTAAAAATGGGACGGTTCCTCTCAAAATATATAAGTATCTTTTCCTTATACTACATAGATGTCGAAAATATTTCATAAGTTCTGATATATTATTTACTAAGCCTTATTTTGCTGGAAAATAACAATTTTCTTGAAAGGAAGCCTGACTGGAAACATAATCTATCAAAGTATCGAACATCAAGCCTATTGTTATTAAAAAACATATTGTGAGTAACAATACAATACTTACTTATTCATGAAAGGTACATTGTATTTAACAGGTTGGTGTATTTTGAATTCCTTTTCTGTAGTATCTAGAGATTTTTTCTTTAATTAAGCAATCGCTTATTTAATCGGCATGCTACACCATTAATTAACAGTCAGCCTCTAGCTTTGTCGACAAATAAATGATTACGAATGAACTTATAAAATGGTGAGCTATTAAATTAACGACGTTTTAACTGTGTTTAAGTAATCAAATCATTATGTATAATTATTAAATTTAGACTTTTTCGCATTCACAATGCTATTTTTATATTAATATAAATAATAATAGAAAAAATCTACTCACCCGTAGCACCTTAGCTACGATTTCGATTTTTTTTTCTACTATTTTTTTCTATTATTATTTATCTCATTATGTATATCTTGAGTATTAATAATAATTACTTTCATTGCGTTATGAGGCCTGGGATATGGATTGCTTCCATTTCGAAAAAGTCAAAACAATATTTAATAAAGAGAGGACGAGTGATAGCAATGAATAGTATAAAAACGTGATTCATTACTTACATGATTGACTTATTGGTTGGTTTTCAATGGCCGCACATTTCAACTAATTGGATAGCTGAAAGCTAGTGTTCTGCTTTTGTTTTCAATGTTCAATGTAACGAGCCATGCTTTTTATATTGCTCCATACGTCGAGAGAAAAATTCGATGAACGTTTCGTGGTACCATTAATAATATTTATTTATTCTGTTGCACAGCCAAACAGGAACCAATGGCCGTGTACGTGAAAACGGCGCGAGTGGTAAGCGGAACGCGAATAAAAAATTTATTCCATTAAAAATAGGGTTAAGACTGTACTTAATTTAAACTAGGTTTTACATATTTAAAAAAAAATAAGAAAAATCATGCGTTTATTACCCAATGCCACTTACTTTTTAAACGTCAATCAAAATCATCAAAGACGATCTTCCGAACCAAAAATAACTAAGGACCAACGAAAAGCTGTTATTAATAAATCTGATCTAATGCCTTAAAAAAATTAAATTAAATTATTAATTTAAATTCTTTTTACGCTAACCAATTGCATTGGTGGTGATTACTCGTCTTTTACGTCAAGAATAACAGGAAGTTCAAATCGTGGTTATATGAAAAGGCTATGTACTACATAACGCTAACCACTTGTATTTTAGACCGCACCCTAGGCTCGGGGCTGTTTTGTATTTATGTAACTGAAGGGTCAGTTTTCCATTTCTCTTCATATATCTCATATGTTTCATGCATTTCAGTAATACGTGTGTATTGGGATACGAGCGAAATTTTCACAAAGAGTAGTGCAATAGGAGTACTTCTGATTCTGAATGAAACAAAAACATAGACCCGGTGATTTATAGGGTTCCGTACCAAAATGGTAAAAAGGAACCCTTATGGTGCGACTCAGTCTTTCGGTCTGTCTGTCACCGCTGTTTATCTCGAGAACTACTAATGCTATTAACTTGAAATTTGGAATAGTTTTAGATACGTTTGCTCAACTATTTTGCAAATAAGAGAAAAGATAAAAATATTTATATTTTTTTTGCAACAGAGACTGAAACAGTCTTAAAAATTCGAAGAGAGGCTACTAGGGCATTTGGGGTATCATATGAAAGAGTGCTGCTTGCACATTCTCAATCATTTTGTTTTTTTTTAAGTCGCATAGTTTTCGACTTTTGATGAAAAATGAAAAAAATACCCCCTTATCTCCGAAGTTTGCATAGAGAAAAATCTTAAATTATTTTATATGATAGAAGTTTATATAAAAAATTACAGGAAAAATAAAACGATATCTCTAAATAGTAAACTTTTTCAGAATGATGGTACGGAGAGGGCCAATTACAAAAAAAACACGATAGTCGGACGATGTTCGTTGATCTTGATTTTGAATCAATTGGTACGAATGGTTTCTCCGAACGCAGGGGCTGACATTCGAAACGTACGTATGGAATGTTTTCCGTATAGAAGAAAAATCTAACGTGTCAATGTATTTTATTTCGATTTCAGGCATTTGGGTCTCTGAATCCGTATTTAGAGACCCGAATGTTTACGAAAAACGTATGTATGTAGCCAGCCTTAGATTAAAAATTGTTCCACAGAACGCGACTGTAATAGCACTTGTTTTTTTTATCTTTTAGTTCGTTTTTTGGCAGGGCAGTAAAAATATTTTTTACGAGTATTATATATTATTTTGGGATCGTGTAATTTATTAAGCAATTTTTTAACTGTTTGTGTAGGTACCTACCGAATACGAATAATTAACTTAACAAGCAACAAATCAAAGAGGCATTTTAAACTGTTTCCTGTATTTTGAAAGGGACCTAGAGCATTCAGGGCTATGAAGCAAGTCCAGGCCAGGCACAAAAAATCACAAATACTTTAACTTTTTCCAGCCCATTCGCAAAACCGAATTCGAGATCGGACGCAAAACAAACCATTTCACCAATGAAACAATGAACGACTATACGTTGTAATAACTTTACTCACAGAGCTGGGACTAAAACACCTGAATACACAGAAAACTACGTAGCAACATTGCCTGTAACACCCCTTTTTCAATAATAGAGCTCGACAACGCTTTGCGCTCCGTCTCTGCCAACCGTAATATGTTCATTTATTCGGTGTAAGAGAATTAGAGTAATACTAAATAATATACTAGAAAAAATAGGACTCGCACCAGATCATGTTCTCGGACGGGAATCGAACCCGCGACCTTTGGATAACCGGTCCAATGCTCTGACCGCTGAGCTACCGAGTCACTAGTGGGAACGTCGAATTTCTTCTAGTATATCAACTCTTACGCTGCAAGCCAGCGCCATCTCACCAATGTAGAAGGAATTAACTTCAACATTCAACTGAACATCTTTCCAGATATTTTTAAACAGTTGATTAAGATGAGAAAGCTTTTTAACTATTTGAAATTTTGAGATTTAAGCATTCACAATGCTATTTTTATATAATACTAAATAATATACTAGAAAAAATAGGACTCGCACCAGATCATGTTCTCGGACGGGAATCGAACCCGCGACCTTTGGATAACCGGTCCAATGCTCTGACCGCTGAGCTACCGAGTCACTAGTGGGAACGTCGAATTTCTTCTAGTATATCAACTCTTACGCTGCAAGCCAGCGCCATCTCACCAATGTAGAAGGAATTAACTTCAACATTCAACTGAACATCTTTCCAGATATTTTTAAACAGTTGATTAAGATGAGAAAGCTTTTTAACTATTTGAAATTTTGAGATTTAAGCATTCACAATGCTATTTTTATATAATACTAAATAATATACTAGAAAAAATAGGACTCGCACCAGATCATGTTCTCGGACGGGAATCGAAAAATAGCATTGTGAATGCTTAAATCTCAAAATTTCAAATAGTTAAAAAGCTTTCTCATCTTAATCAACTGTTTAAAAATATCTGGAAAGATGTTCAGTTGAATGTTGAAGTTAATTCCTTCTACATTGGTGAGATGGCGCTGGCTTGCAGCGTAAGAGTTGATATACTAGAAGAAATTCGACGTTCCCACTAGTGACTCGGTAGCTCAGCGGTCAGAGCATTGGACCGGTTATCCAAAGGTCGCGGGTTCGATTCCCGTCCGAGAACATTATCTGGTGCGAGTCCTATTTTTTCCAGTATATTATTTAGTATTATATAAAAATAGCATTGTGAATGCTTAAATCTCAAAATTTCAAATAGTTAAAAAGCTTTCTCATCTTAATCAACTGTTTAAAAATATCTGGAAAGATGTTCAGTTGAATGTTGAAGTTAATTCCTTCTACATTGGTGAGATGGCGCTGGCTTGCAGCGTAAGAGTTGATATACTAGAAGAAATTCGACGTTCCTACTAGTGACTCGGTAGCTCAGCGGTCAGAGCATTGGACCGGTTATCCAAAGGTCGCGGGTTCGATTCCCGTCCGAGAACATGATCTGGTGCGAGTCCTATTTTTTCTAGTATATTATTTAGTATTATATAAAAATAGCATTGTGAATGCTTAAATCTCAAAATTTCAAATAGTTAAAAAGCTTTCTCATCTTAATCAACTGTTTAAAAATATCTGGAAAGATGTTCAGTTGAATGTTGAAGTTAATTCCTTCTACATTGGTGAGATGGCGCTGGCTTGCAGCGTAAGAGTTGATATACTAGAAGAAATTCGACGTTCCCACTAGTGACTCGGTAGCTCAGCGGTCAGAGCATTGGACCGGTTATCCAAAGGTCGCGGGTTCGATTCCCGTCCGAGAACATGATCTGGTGCGAGTCCTATTTTTTCTAGTATATTATTTAGTATTATATAAAAATAGCATTGTGAATGCTTAAATCTCAAAATTTCAAATAGAATTAGAGTAGTTCTGAATGAATGAATGTAAATAATTAATTAAAATAGACTTACTTATAAGTAAGTACTTTTAAATCGTCTAGTTTTTTTTCCTATCACCCATTCGGGACGTCTTCTTGCTTACAAGAAGAAGACAACTGAACATTTTAACGTTTCGCTGTTATTGTTTCCCAAATAATTGTGATGAAATTCATTGATTGAATTCCTGTGCTCGTTCGCAAATTGTTTTATCATTGACCGAGCGCAATTTAGCACGAAGCGCGAGCGAAGCGTCTCAGCTTCAGCTTGGGCAAAAATGATTTCCTACGTCTTAAGTAGGTATAACCAAACAGACCCGGTGGAAAGGCGCAGGTCTTCGAGAGGAGTTTAGTTGGTAGTGGTGCATTCTCCCGTCCCCCCATCTGGCCCGCCCACCATGAGTGGGTAGCCTTATGGGAGGCCGGAAAAATGCTTCCTCCCCCTGCCACTAGGGCAGGGGTTAGAACCACCCAGCCCTGACGCGAAGCCTATTAGGCTTGGCGGGAGGGCTGGGCGCGGCGAGGAACATGCCCCAGGTAATAACCTGGGGGGTGACCGACCCCAACATGCCGTTTGGTATGCGTAAAGATTGCATTCTCCTCTTGATAAAAAAAAAAAAAAAAAAGGTATAACCAAACAATGAACATGTATAAAGGTACAAAATATTTAATTCATACTTTTTTGTTCAATTCCTACTTGTCAAACTTTAGGTTCTTCACCACTCAAGTACTAGCCTTAATTTTAAAATTATATTTTTTTTTAATATCTACGTTTCCAAATATACACGGGAACGTTGCAGCCGATCAGCTGATTTATTTTCGATACATTAAGCGTAGTTAAAAAACAAAAACAAAATTATTATTCTTATGAAAATAGTTGTAATAAGTTTATTTCACACCATTAAAGTTGAAAAAAGTGGTATGTAAATATTTAAAAAAACTGTTTTTTTGCGGGAACGCTTCGGCAAAAAGGCAGGTTTTTTTCTTACACCTTTACACCCGTATACCTAAACAGTAATTTATGTCTGGGAATGGTGAATTTAACCACCGCTTATAATGAAGTACAAAAAACCTTTGCGCTTCTTATTTCACACAGCAAATAAACTGACTACAGTAAAACAATTTTAGTTTCACGAAAACGCGCCTCGTTTAAATGTAGGTGCATTATCCATTCAGAGGAGCGTATATACGAAAATGTGTTCTATTCCCGTAATTTAATGTCGAAATTAAATAAATATGAGCAAGTGTCGAAGGGCATACGGGTCGCAAACAAAGGCAATAGAGCGTGCCCCTGCGGTCTCAACCGCGGCCGCTCGTGTTTACTGGCTGCTTTTCCTTTAAATCATAAAAAAATAAAGCTAAACAATGCAACCTTTTTATATTACTCTTGTATTCATCCTCTTTGTTACGTGGAAATTCTAAAGATATTAAACCTCTTTACTGAATAATGGTGATAACCACAGAGCAAAATATGGCTTACTTTTTTCAGTTTTTAATTTACCTAATTAATTACTAATGCATATTATTTTATAGAGTTAGAGTAAGTATTTGAATGAATAAAGTTTGTTAAATTATTTTGAATCAAACACGCGTAATAACTAGGATTAAACAGCAACATGACATTTCATTCTCATCATAAATTCCGGAACGAAATTTATAAATTCATATTCTGTCAAAAGGAATAATATGAATGGCTCGATTCGTAGTGTAGATTTAAGGATTATATCGACATATTTAATTTTTTTATGCTTTCCAAATATGAACATGGCGAGTGATGAAACATATTTATTAAGCCGTATGTGGCTTGATGTACCAACGATGGATTATATCGAAATATTTTATTTTTACGCTGTTTCAAATATGAACATGGTAAGTGATGAAAAACTTATTAAGCCGAATGTGGCTTAATGTACCAACGATGGTTAAGCGTATATATAGGTAATTTAAGCCCGTGATTACTGCTCTCCAAAAAGCATAATTAATTTAAAATGTTTTTATAAGCTACTAGAATCCAAATGGCTTTTGCTCAAATACCGTGTCATATTAATATATTTTAGTAACAAAATACTTACTTCTGTTTTTTTTAAGGTTAAACTATTAATTATTTATTTTCATAGCGTTTGTAAAATATTTTTCGAAAGCTGAGTTTTCAATAGCCATGAAAGATACGCTCATTTTTTTTTTAATAAATAACAGTAATTACCTAACTACTAACAGTGATGTTTTTTTTTGTTTCCTTTACAATAGAGGTTTGAAAATTGCCTAAAGAAAATTCAATCCATACCCCAAAAACATAAAATTTATGTCTTTGGATTTGGAATGAATTTCCTTTTTATTATTTTAATGCTAGTATAGCAATCAATCCATTCATCCGTATAAAATTTCACTTTTTAATTCTAGGTCTTCCTAAGCATTAAAAAAGATAAAGTTTATACGATTACAAAAAGCGATTAGAAATAGGTCTGCCAAATTAAAAACAGTTTTTCTGAGATATTCTTCAGGCATTTTCATTAACGCGTTAAATAGGCCGCGTTATCTGGTCAGCGATCCTTCAAATATCCCAAAACGTATTAACATTAACTCACTAACATAACAAAGGATTATTCACTCAGGCTTTGTTACTCTAATTCTTTATTCCACCTTGCCTTTTGGAGCCCATACAATTTACTTTGCACAAAGGACCCTTACATGTTTGTGAATAGTTAGTAAGGCACTGTTTTATTAAGTACTGCCAGATTTACGTAATTTGTATGTAGCTTCTTTTGCGAAAGCGTTTTCTCGTGTTTTTATGTTTTTTTTTATTAGGAGCCTTTGTATGCGTCACATATTATTATTTGAAGATCAATCAGACTTGTTTTGAGAATGAGGAATTAAAAAATCACCTATAATACTTATATTATTAGTAACTATTTAGTAATCTGTGATATTATATAGGGTACAATGCATACAACCCCGGAAAATTATTGAAAACGTAGAAAACTGACACTTTTTTGAAAAAAAATATTTATATTGTGCATAGTGGCAACCCTAGACTTAAATTGTGTTTTGCTTTTTCCCATTGATAGGATTGATTATCGAAAACAATAGCATATTTGCGTCTAGGGTTGTCACTTTGAAGTTTTCCACACAAATAAAAATCAGAATTTTACGGGTTATGAAGAAACACCCTATATTAAGACTCGCGATTGAAAATCTTGCTTAAATACTATTTGTGTGATATACAAAAGGAATATTAAACACAAAATTATAATTGGTTGAACTTTCGAGTTGAATACGACTTTGATCCATTTTGTGATGTTATCTTTTACTATTATATAAATATAATGGTTAATAAACAAACGCTTGTTCTCGTCGTCCTTTAAGACAAATTTAAATTAAGCTTTCCAATGCCTGAAATTCGACGGCATTGTACCTTCAAAACAGCTAAGATCCCGAGCCACCCCATTGAGCAGATTTAATTAACAAGATATGAGTATCTTTAAAACCAACTCTACCCACTTTTTGGTACATAGCAGATTAAAATTCAATGAGCCGGCAAGATTTTAATAAATCCCACGACTATATTATTACGTTAATAAAATTTTAAATTAGTGAACATATTGCTGGTGATAAATAATCGACAAGCACAATGTGATCGGTGAGATTTCATTTTTGAAGTTGGTAATTTGATTAAATTTCTGTCCTGAAATCGTTTTCATCGTTCGTATTGTTCGGGGCATTGTTTCCGATGGCATTTTATGTGAATTATGAACTGTATGTTTTTGTACGCGCCCTGAGGGCAAGCACTGTAGCGAATTGAAAACCGGTAATCGAATGCGAGAAATGGGAGTTGTGACAATATTTTAAACATCTGTATGTAATCATTCAATATTTACATTGGGTTGTGCCTATTATGCTCATAAATAGGTATACCTAGTTTTAATCATATTATAAAACATATTTTCTATAGTATTTATACTTGCGCCCTGATTAAAAAAAAACCATTCAGTCTCTAGAAACGCTTACACTTAATGTCCTTTCATTAACCTTTAGTTCAACTTTCATCTACAAACAGCAACGCAATGATTTTTAGTATTTTATTTGCTATTACATGTATAAGCAATTATATCATATTTCAATACATACTATTAAATTGATTTCGAAAAGCTACATAATAATTATTTAGAAACAAAGGCCACATTATAAAATCTATGTTACACGAACGTAACATACAATATTATACACGCACTCGATATATTTCAGTTTGTAAATACTATTACTTATTTCTGTTAAAGCTGATTTAACAGAAATAATTAATAATACCCCATTAGCAATAAGCTCTTCGTTTTGCGGCCTTAGCGTCAAATAAAATCTCAACCCCGCGAATCGAAAAAAAGGTAGTACGATGAGGGAGTCACAACTTTGTTTGTTAGGCAACATCTCCCCGTCATCTGATGGTGTAGTTCGACAAAATTAAAAAAAAAACCAAGCCAGCTGGTGACTTAATTAGAATTTTTCGAATTATACAACGTTGGGCAACGTTTACGCGTCGCTCGTGAAATTTAGGGATCTTCCTTTAGTTTTGTACTTTTTTTTCTTTGGCACAGTTGCAAGACACAAGCCAAGCAGTACAAATAAGCCGCAAAATACAAGTAAAAACTTATTTCTCAATTACAACCGTGCACAACATGCAAATATAGTTTTAATAAAAAGTGCAGCTAACTAGGTAGTTCCAACTTATTATTAAACGTGGACTAAAGTTACAGTGGTTTAAAACTGACACTATAACTTTATTTTGATGAAAGGAAGACTTTTGGAATAAGGTTGTATGTGTGATTTAATAATACAGGCGATTAATTCTAATAAATACAATTAAGACAGCAAATAAAAAATAAAAACAATTAATAGCACATTTTTTATTATTTAAGCTTTACCAATGTATTAACAACAGTACCTATTAGGCATTTCGGATTAATAAATCGAACTGAAGACGACAACTCTTTTTATTTCTCAATTTACACTACAAAGAAAGAACACAAATGAAATAAATTGATATTCTTAGTCGCACAATTAATAAAATAATATTTATTGTTGAGTGACTGCGGAACCTTTATGTTTAAGGACTTTGTATACCTAAAGCATTGTTTAACAAAACGACATAAAATAAAATTGTAAGGACCATGCTACACAGTAACGGTGGAGCTGCCAGATTTTTAACGTTCAATATTTTTGAGCAACGACGCATCTTATTACATTCTTGGCCCAATGGATGGATGTAATTTAAAATGTTTATCGTGCATACTAAATAAAAGAAAAAATCTTATATTACACACACACTTCTATCGAATACTTCATAATCATTTTAATTTATGTTAGGTTGTTGAATTTTTTTAACTTATCGGGGATTTTATTAAATCGTGGATGTATTGTGTTTATAAGATTATTTAATATTTTTGATAATTTAAGTTATACAAGGTGTTACAAAAATACCCCTAATGCCGAATATGGTATATAGGGACCATCAAACTGAACAACTTTTACTATGAAGGCCAACTCTGAAATCGCGAAAAAAAATCAGCTGTTTCATACATTTTGAAATTTTCGATTTTATTTTTTGTATGAAACAGCTGATTTTTTTATCGCGATTTCAGAGTTGGCCTCATAGTAAAAGTTGATCAGTTTGATGATCCCTATATACCATGTTCGGCATTAGGGGTATTTTTGTAACACCTTGTATAGGTATTACAACAGATTTATTTTATTTATTTTCATGATATAACTCTATCGATTAAACGTTAATTATTTATTAGTGCTGAATGTTTAAGGAAATCCAATAATAGTATTCTCTGGATTTAGTGATTTAATTAAATAACAACGAAGCTCTAATACTGCCTATGGTTAAAAAATAATAGGGTGACCTGTCGAACGGTTAACCACATAAAATTCGAACCTTCACACTTCGTAATTATTCATCTAACTATCTACTACTAAAACTACTAATTGTCACAAACTATCATTAATTGACATTGCAACATAGCGACCCACAAAAAGTTTCCAAGTGTGGTGAAAAGTTAGTATATCGCGAGAGTCAACAGGTGTCGCTGGCGTCGCGCCAGAGACAGGGACTAAACGACTCCACTCATGGACCGTTCCGTTTAGCATATTATTGGGCGGATCGAACATCTATGAATACGAATCGAGACATTCATTGCTTGTAATGGATCGCGTTAGCTTGTGCTAGTGTTGTTTTTATCTTTAACCGGATTTGGCACCGTCGTCGTTGCTTTGCTAATAGTGGTTTGTATTGGAACTAGGAACATAAAAAAGATTAAAAAAATATTATTAAAGATAGGTCTATTAAATTAAAGTTCTTAGGTCTAAATTAGTGGGTGTCAAAATATACTATGATGTCAATTAGACGAGAAATTATTTTTGAGAAGATTTATTAAACATCAGGGAATAACAGTCTTCTTATGGTTCAAAAATATAATATTATAATTTATAGTTAATTAAGAGGTCAAAAAATAAATATTTATGATATTGGTTCTGAAATACATACTTTGTAATCATGTAGTTAGTGTTTCATTACATTTCACATAACGATACTGGAAAACCAAATACTCGTTATACTGGCCAAATCGCGGACAGAAACTTGTAATAAAAATAAATGACACAATTATCTATCAAAACCTTTCGTTTATCATCTCAAAACGTAGAAGAGTTAATCAAATATATAAATTTGGAAATCAGAAACAATGACGCAGAAACGTCCCATATTAACCACAGAGTAGAAACATGCTGCATTCCTCTAAAATGTCGAAATTATACAGGGCTCTCATAAAATAATAGTCGTCCGGGCTAAGTCGGCTGTTGAATTATTCAGTCGGTGCACTGTTTCTTAATAAAGGTGAAAAATGCTCAGCCACTTTCGAGGGAAATGCAACTTGCACTGATATAACCTTGGATTGTAGGTTTGAGTACCTACTATGTTTTTTTTGGAACAAACTTAGGTGAATACGCAGAAGGCGCCACTGGCACAATGATTGAAACTACAAAACATCAAAGCGATATGGTCCATTGATTGAAAACACCGTGTGTTTGATAACTATGATTCGTCCTTGGCCTTTCTTTGTTGTTTTGAGATGGCATAATGACCAGTAATAAACCGTTTAATTATAGTTTTTATACGTTGGCATGTTTCTATTATAGTTGTTGATTTTTCCAATAACGTACTTCGTAAACCAACATGAGAGTTATGAGGAAGTTATTCTAGCAGAGTTTATGACGTGTGCCGTTGCGCAGATAGCGGCACAACTACAGCGAAACCGATAAATTTTCATGGTTATTATGGTGCACTCCTGCCGCGCTTTACGATCTGTTATACAGAAGGAATGTCAAGTTGGCCTCCAGTCAACCGACGTCATCTTCGTGTAATTGAGTTGTAAGTTGGTAAGAATAATGACTAAAAAGTTGAGAAATAAATCACCATATTCATATAATAGGTATATTATACATTTCGCAAAATAAAAAAACTTGCTTTATTGCTATAAACATCAGTATTACACTTATAAAATATACTTTCAAAGCAAATATTTTATCAACATAGGCCGTAATAAAAACCCTAATTCGATCAACTAACTGGAGAAATTAGGCATAAAAGTCATATTAACCGAACATAATATAACAAATCACTCGTAGTGGTAACTTTTATACATATATATAATAATACCCAAGATTTTAAGCTATCTTAGTATGCATCCACATTAGAATAGTATCTAAAATTCACCACTCCGTGTGTAGCAATAAATTTCTCGTGAGTCGCAAGGACAAAATCTCGTTACTTACAAGCGCCCTAAAGCATCTGCCTCCATAAATCAAGCAAGCTCTTCCGAAACGTTTTTCTTGTCGAGTACATGCAACAGATAGGCCGACAACAGGTAGGCTGGCGAACGGCCAACGACTCACATCTGTAGGTCTTTTGAACTTAGGAGGTGAGTATTGTTCAGTCTATTGTTGGAGTTCTGGCTGCTCTGTTTGCAGTTGTTTGAAGTAAAAGGTTAGGGATTTGGGAACTTGAGCTCGTGATAAATATATCGTCAAAATTGATTGGATGTACCAGATACCTATATACATTCGTAATTCAGAAGAGAGAATTCTCCTAAAAAAACGTGTTTTCTTGTCAAATGCGTGTCATATAATATAGGCTTAAACAACGGGTAGGCACTTAGTATTTTGACGGGTAAATGTTGTTCAATTCATTATTGAAATTATGGCTGGATGTTTTTCAGTTGTTTAACTAAAAGGTTGAAAGACATCTGATAGTCTGTGAGCCTGATAAATATTAATTCATTTATTTTAGTAGAGCTTCCCCAGGAACGACTCCTTCGATTTAACGGTGTCTTATTATTTTATTTCATCAATAACTGTCACTATTAAATAAATAAAACCTGAATAATAAATCAAGCTTAAAGTGGGATAAACATACAGATTGTTCCATTTGAATCTAAAGAATAAATCAAATTAAAAATATCATAGAAGCAAGTCTATTTTTTAAACTATCACTCGTATGAATTGAACAACAGGTTGGCGTTCGGCCAGGCACTTCTATGTGTCTGGCTACGAGACTACGAACCTCAAGCGCTACGGTTATGCTACGTAGCGTTTTAAGACTTTTACTACGATGGGCTCTGAGGTTAAATAACAAAGCGACAAAGTTTTTAGGTTTGTATTGAAAAGAGAAAAAAACGAGTTCTAAACGGCAAAGATTTATTTTTTGAGATTTCTTGACGACTATTTCTTATTGAAAAACTTAATCGAAATAGACTTGAATACAGTTTTTACTATGATGGCAGATTAATAAAGCTTTTTAAGTGTGAATAGCCGAGTGCTATATTTGATATTTGTTACAAAATCGCTTTAATCTTTAACAGAGGGGCATTGGCGACCTTGTCTAAATAAATCGAGATTTTTCCGAAACATCTTGTTTTTATAATTTACTACATAAAATATTGATTCTATTTCAGGATTGTCTTTAGATTAAGCAACTTACAACTCAATTACACGAAGATGACGTCGGTTGACTGGAGGCCAACTTGACATTCCTTCTGTATAACAGATCGTAAAGCGCGGCAGGAGTGCACCATAATAACCATGAAAATTTATCGGTTTCGCTGTAGTTGTGCCGCTATCTGCGCAACGGCACACGTCATAAACTCTGCTAGAATAACTTCCTCGTTACCTCAACATCGGTTAATAAAATAAAGTTATTGGAAAAGAAATAATAACTACAGACGATTTACTTCAAAAACAAAACTGGTTACCATAAACTACTTGTAGTATATACAAGACGTAGTTTACGTAGGTAACAAATAGATAGACGCAAAAGTGTGTCAACCCACGTAATTGATGTTTTTTTTGTTATTTATAATTATTTTAATACAAATAAGTAAAATAACAACATGATTCTGAACTTACCAAAAACATGTCCAATATTTGAAACAAGTCTATACAACTTGACTAACTTTCTTTCCAAATTTTTAAACGCCATTTCTCGAAATGCCGTGCCTGTGGATGGTTAAAACACTTGATTATTTGCGTCCAGTAAATCCAATTTTGTTCCTAAGTTTTTGATAATACTTAAACAAATTTTATGTAGTTCAGGTTGTGCAAATTAATTAATAACAAATATTTTTTAATTATGTTTTTCTTAAACTTTAAAATTCTGGGTCCAAGTGGTTACCACTTTGTGATTTCAGGCTAATTCTAAAGGCGCCATTTACGAGCACCTCTAAACCAAATGTATGGTAATTTCATTCCGGATATACAATCTGTTTTTAAGTAAATTTATTTTTTGTATTACTAAAAAAATTTGCAAAGAAATATGAAACTTTTCAAAAAACTTTTCTTTCACAAACTAAAAAATTGTTTTGTGTGTTAATACCAGGTCAAACTAAACGGTCGTTAAGAGGTTTAAGTATTACTTTTATATAAGCAAGTTTGACTTTAACTCAACGTTTACTAAAATAAGTAAAGGTCGATATCTCAGGCCAATTCTAAAGCCAGCCATACGCGACGAATTGCGACTCATTACAGGCGCGGGGCGTCGCCAAATCTGTGGCGGGGCTAAGCGGCCGTGACATTCCGCTTACAAATTTTAACTGAACACTGAGCTTAGGGAGCTCCGTTAAACAGCAGACAATCTGTTATGCTTGATGGATCTAGATTTATGGAAGATTTTTTAAATTCTTTATTTTGAAAGGGTTTTGAACAGTGGCTATGTCAACCCCTTTTTCGTGCCGGTTCTTCTCGTCACAAGGTCTCTCGCTAAGGGTTTGCGAACCGATGGCGTAGCTTCTTTGACATTCACAAGTTTGTGCTTGTAACATAATTATTTGACTATTTCAATACCAAATTTCAAATACCAGGAAAATAGTTCAATATAACATCAGAATTTAGATATCAAATATTCCCACATAAGCCCGCACAATACCTATATAAGTACCTACTCAATTAAATTTGCGGAATGACCTTTACAATTTCAACAACCACAAGTCTCTTGACGTCCTTTCACAACAATGGTCTGACCAAAATACAATGTAGGCTTTGACGGTAAACCCTATTTACCGGTCGAACGTCGAAGAAACTGACGGATCGCCACCGCATTCGACCGACGTCACGCGGTTTGGTGAATAATTTACCTAGCTAAGGAACAAGGTACAAGATGAAACATTTGGTGAAAAACTAAGACAAACTACTTCGACATAAGTCCAAAAGTCAAACCTGCATGCAACCTTTTTACGGAGAAGTTTCTTCTGAATTTGGCGACAGCAAAAAAATAACATTGAATAATCTTCGACACAGTATTCCTTGCTTCGACAGTGCGAACCTGCCAGGTTGCACATCATAATTGTAATCATTGCAGGCTTTGCTTATCAACTAGGCATATAAGTCAGTTTTCATTTGAGGACGTAGGATAATGAAGTGCAGGAGCACTTAATTACTTTAGGAAAAGAAACGAAAAATTTAAAGTATGTTTACCTTAAATCAAAACGTACCTAAGCTAAAATTGAAGGGATTGATGTCATAATTTACCTGTAACAAAAAATAATAACATAGTTATAAATTACAATTGGTTATATTATGGAACAACAAAATAATATTAAAATAAATCGTCCTTGCAAAGTTAGAACCAGATTAAATCAATATAATGGGAAAGGTGAGAGCTATTTACTATCATACAATAAAATATCATACAAAGACATTTTAGTTTAAAACTTGAAAACGTGTATGAATGAATTCTAATATAAAATTCATTGACATGAACTGAACATTCGTCTTACATCTCTTAATTCGAGATTAGAAATAAAATGTACATTTTCTTCTGTATATTGTAAAACGTTTCGTTGTGTATGAGACTAAAAGCGCGCTGAACATTCTTGTGAGTGAAATGTGAGGCTTCCTCATAATTTATTCGTTGACGACGGCTTCGGAATTTTAGGTAATCCGATACATATGAAACGGATTAAGAAAATTATACAAAAACGCATCATGTCGTGAGTGGGAATGTAGGGTAAAACCGGGATAGATGCCCCACTTTTTAAAATAGTCTCCTTATTTAAAAAATATTCATTAATATTAATAATTTCTATGAATGTAGGCTAGCTTAATCATTTATGTGCAATTATAATTATTTATTTTTGACCTATCAATTACAGATTTTGCATAATTTTGCTTTTTGTGGACCCCTTTTTTTGAGGATAGATGCCTACCTGTATGGATAGTTGCCCCACCGTGAAAATACTATGAAGGATAGATGCCAGCAGTGCGGGATAGATGACCTTTATACTGCGTAAACAAAAACATGTCCTACTCTTGAAACAACAATTGTCTCCCAAGAAATATGGGTCGAATTACGAGAAAAACATTTTGCTTTTTTTTTAATGTTTTAATTGTTATCGTTATAAAATAATTCCAATATGACACAAATAATCATGATTTTTGTTCAACAAACATATTAAATCTTGATAATAATTGTTATTATAAAATATTAATTATAAAGTTTCAACAGGCATAATCACGCTTTTTTTAAATTAAAATTTAATTCTCATTGAATCCAATCGGATTTAGACTACGTATTTTTATAGTTTTCAAAACATTCTATGCAGTTATCTTTAGAGTTATCCTGTCCATCTCTCTTAGTATTCTTTACGGGCAAACCTTTAGTTTTCTTTCCTTTAATTTCATAGTTAGGTGGATTGTCTTGTAAATACTTTTCTTACGTTTGTACTGTAAATAATTTTCTTTTTAGTATTGCTCGGCCCTGGTTTACCTTAAAATAATTATCATTTTCTTTATCACACAAATCAGCTAGGTCTTCATCGTCATTTTCACTAAAGTAATGTTTATTTTTTTGTTTTATTTTTGTTGTCTTATTCTTTGTTGGTGGTTCCTTTCTTTGTTTTTTATAGTTATCTTTTTTCTTTGGTAGTTTCAGTCTTGTTTTGTACTTTCGTGGCATGATTCTGCTACAATTAGTAAAGAGTCCAAATATAAATATACGCAAATACATAAAAAATATAACAGTACCCTAAAAATCATTTGAAAATATACACTGACACCATATATAGACATAATAGGCATATATGGTGTATGAAGGGATAGATGCCCCTAAGGGCACCTATACCTCGAAAAATCAGGGCAACTATCCTTTGCGATAGGGATAGATGCCCAAGTAGTTTTTAAATAAATTAAAAACAAAAGAGAAATTATTTACATCCAGATGCACACTTAATGAACCAGTACATTGACGTAATAAAAAATAAAACGGAATTAATAACTACTTAAAAAGTTATACAACGGCAAATACTAAGCTTTAAATCTTTGACGTGTTCGTGAAGTTAGCCGCGGAGGTGATTGCACGCACGAGCGAAACGCATCCACGCCGTAGGACAGCCCCTGGGCAATTCTGGTGTGGGGTGACTGCGGCTCCTACTTATACTATTAATTCTTAGTTGCGACTCTGGGAAGTTAGGTTTTTGTAAATGAGGCATCTATCCCACTGCGGCATCTATCCCGGTTTTACCCTAACTTATTTTTTGCCTAAAGTTTTGACTGCCATTTTCAAATTTAGAATGTTTTTACGGTTTCGTATTTACCAAAATAATACTAGTGGTTCTGTGAGCTTCAGAATCGTAAGTCAATGTTCACCCTTAAGGAGCCGTACAACGTCAAATACACATTTTGAGCAACAATTTCACACATTATTACTTTATTTATCGGTCCCATAACGTTTTACCACTGTTCCCAGAATAATATTAATATTCCACCCAGTAAGCAACGAAGTCCTTATAGAAAATCCAAAGTTATTAAAATCCAAATAATATACGCAGTCGTAAGTTCTGTCACAATCTCACAACCTTATTCGGATATTGGCCAGAAATGTTTTGATTGATTTTGAACTATGAACTTTTGAGCCTCCTTAAAATAAAAAAATAAAAATGTTTGCTTTGCACCGCTAACAAAAAAGGTTTGTGTTATTTTTGAACATTTATCTAAACGACAATACGATCTTTTTTAAAATTTTGAAAAAATTCGAATAACTATCTACCAAAAAAATTTTTATAATTATCAAACCTGCTCACAAAATTTCACGAGAATCAGTTGAGAAATGCGACAGTACAGGAGAACAAACGGAAAAGGACGGACATACGAAAGCATTTTTGCCCAAGCTTAGACGCATACCGTAGACGCATCGCTCGCGCTTCGCGCTCGCTCGCTCAAAAATGGTTCTTATGGTGCGATTCAGTCTGTCTGTCTGTGACATTTGCCCAACTATTTTGCAAATAAGAAATAAATAAAAATATATATTTGCACCAAAGAGCGCTATTTGCACGTTCTCAATTTAATACAATTCAATATTTTTTTTTTATTTATGTTTAACTTGTTTTTACAGACAATTTTTAAACAAATCGAATCGAATCGAAATATGCGTTTTTTGCGGCATAAACAGCCCTCCCTTTTTACGTTAACTTAGAAGTTTGATTTTTTCACAGCTTCAAGGGACTGTAGACCTGTATAATTATTTTTAATTTCAACTCATACCTCCACGCGTTCCCGAGATAATGGGTCTTGATAGACAGACAGACGGACGACAAAGTGATGCTATAAGGGTTCCATTTTTTCCTACTAAAATACTACAAATAATTGGTAAATTTATAATGACCCAAATACCTTAAATAAACATACTTTTTTAAGCTTGCGAACCTTGTAAAGAATTACAGATGTTTATTTGTATAGAATCCTAACAATGTGAGAAACAAGCTTCTGCTCCCATACAAATTAAGTACAAATAAGTACATCTAAGGAAAGTTGTTCGAGTCAGTCGTTTTATCGGGAATCTACGGCAAAGTTTTTACGGTTTGATTTGTTACAAGTCCTGAGCGCGGATATAGGGAGACTGGATCGGGTCGTTCATCTCTAACAATTTGGATTTCTATTAAGATATAGCTAATATATTAAACATAGGCAACTTAGTGCATAAAATGCATAGATAGCCTAAAATTGTGTGCTCGTTTATTACGAATAAGCTGCTGGCCGAATACGTCGATCGTGTTCGGTTTAACTGAATTTGTTAATCTAGTCACGTTGTTTTTAAACAGACCGCATTATTAACAAATGTTAATTAAACGATAAGGCGGTATTTACACGGATCGACTTGGCATTGGCAGGCGATTTTAGTGAATTAGCGCTTTTTATTGACAATTGCATGTAAAGTCGTATCACCACCTCATTGAAATTAGGTTTGCGATTAGATTATACAAACGATTGTCGATAAAAAGCGCTAATTGATCAAAATCGCCTGCCATGTAGCCTGCCAAGTCGATTCGTGTAAATACCACATAACGAGCAAGTCGAATTCACTCATACCTAATAACAATTAGTATTAGTTCACCGAATACGGACTGTAACCGTATATTAACCAAAACCGAATACAGTCCAACCGATTATTGTTAGCACAGTAGTGAATACGAGTTTCTTGTCGGGTTTCTCGTTACGAGGTCTTCCTCTTATGTCTTGCGATCGAGAACTGACGATGGCGTAGCGTCTTTGATATTCAAAAGTGCATTGCAAGTGACAGCCTAGACTAAATAAATGATTTCAGATTTTGAGTTATAGAATTTGGCCATTTCCAGCGCAAGTGACTTCTCCGTATGGTTACGGCTTCACGCTTTGCGAGTCTATCGCTCCGCTCCGTTTGAACTCCTTACTTATTTGGGAATGTTTAAAAAGTTCGCGGATTGCGAAATGGATTTTACGAGATGAATACTGATATCCATGTATTGATTTTGGGTTTATTCCCGGTAATAACTGATAAGTATCTCGCTCAGGAAACGAGAATGAGAGAAGGTATTGTTGAATCTTAGAAAATAAGAATTCAGATATTTTACAGATGTTCGAAAGTTTATATTAAGTGCATACTTATTTCGTATAAGGACTTTATTAACATTTTTAGCTGTCTTTAAGACACTGGGTACCTATTTCTAAAGGTTTCTAAAGGTAACAAAAAAATATTGTAACATCGGGCCCCCAAATTAAAGAGAAGATTGAAGTCAACTCTACTATCTTTAATGCCGTGCCCGATATAAATTGGTAGATAGAGCTAGAGTGTGAAATATGACATTTAGTAGTTCCTAGTAGCATTGGAACCCTCCATGGCTCGATTTCCTATGAGGCGCATGCAGGTTCAAATACCATGCATTGGATTTTCAACATCTTTTTGTTTACTCATTTCTCATTTCTATCAGTGAATTTTCATAGTAAAATCGTAAGAAAATTACAAGACCCCACAACAACAGTTCACCTTCTAGCTCCTGTTAAAGTAAATCATTAAGGGTGCTCGTCACGGCTGTCGCCTCCCATCAAATCGAACAAGGCAAAGTGTAGATTGATTCCAGCGCTCGCCACGGATCATTTCGGACCGTCTATTGTGCGCTTAATGACGTCAACTGTATTGCTCGGTGGTTAGCGCCGGGACTGTGGCCTTTGTTCGTGCAATAACACTATTAAGTGTGACACGAATCTCTTTAATATTATTAAACAAAGACGAGAGTCATCGAACTCCCAAGCCTTAATGTACTTAATGAAAGTTTTTTTAAGAACTTTGTGTTTTATTAGAATTATTATATCACCAACACATACCCTTGGAACGTTGTTATATCGAAAATGATGACTAAAATCCGTTAACAACTGGTGAAGTTATGTTAAAACATACATAAAAAAATAAAAAAAAATACCGTCGACTTGATAATCTCCTCCTTTTTTTTGAAGTCAGTTAAAAAAAGAATGCCTTTCAACAAGTAAGCAACAAAGTATTGTATAAGCTATTGGAAATCAATTATTTGTAATACAGTAATGCGGTTTACGATATTAAGTGTAACAATGGTAGATATTAATCGGATCAACGTGTATGCATAGGCCACCTAGTGCATGCTGAATGCGAACAATAATCAAACGGCGGACAATGGAGGCTTGTCCTGTCCGGAGAATACATCTCCATAGCTCGGTAGGCATTACGTGGAAATCGAAAGTGTCTGTTACATTTTTTTATAAATAAGCGATAGTTGAAAAAACGATCTTACGACTTGGCCAGAATAATCAGCGCCATCCCCGTGTACACTGAATGGCCACATTTGCAATTTCTATTTGACTCTTTTTTATAATTTTGTCTACAACGTGTTACGAAAATACCCCTAATGCCGAATATGGTAGATAGGAACAATCAAACTGAACAACTTTTATTAAGGGACCAACTATGAAATCGCAAAAAAAAAATCAGCTGTTTCATACAAAAATTAATTACGAAAATATCAAAATGTATGAAACAGTCCCATAGTAAAAGTTATTCCGTTTGATGGTCCCTATCTGCCATATTCGGCATTAGGGGTTATTTTGTAACACGTTGTATACCTATGCCTCATTATTGTTTTTACTATGATCTTATTAGACTTTATTCAAACTTTGCAGAATAGTTCCAAAGTTCCATTGTGAATGCGGAATGAGCAGTCAGTGATTTTCTTTTTCGCCTCTTCTATGCTTATACTTAACAAAAAAATCACTCTTATCCCTTAGACCAGTCTTGGCCTGCTTAATTTTAGAAAAAAGTATCTATTGGGAACTCAATTTTTGATTTAAAATTTTTATTTAATTTCATACTTACACTAAATATCGGGCTTTAGTAGATATCTAACTAATTTGCCTTCATTATTATAATTACCCTAAACAATGAAACTAATAACTAGGGGTCAAATATCGACAGGAGAGATAATTATTTTCAAATGTAGACACGATAATTACTATTGCATACCAAACATATCTCATATGGAGCGATATAATCCAGCATCTACAAAGGATATCAGATACACAGAAACAAGGATATAGAATTATACTTGATCAGAATTAGTGTACTCGTTCTTATAGTATCTACCTATTATAATCAAACAATACTGCTGGAAGAGAGAATCTTTAAAAAAATACAAATCTCGTAACGATAATAATAACTTTGATCTGCGAATTCGGATTTTGTATAATAATAAAAAATAAACACAGACTTTTTAGATTTTAGACTTAAGCATTCACAATGCTATTCTTATACAATACTAAATAATATACTAAAAAAAATTCGACTCGCACCAGATCTCATTCTCGGACGAGAATCAAACCCGCAACGATAAGAGCATTTGACCGGACTTCCAAAGGTCGCGGGTTCGATTCCCGTCCGAGAATATGATCTGGTGCCAGTCGAATTGTTTCTAGTATATTATTTAATAAAATACAGACTTCTTACGAACAAAATAAAGCATAAGTCACAGTATTTAAAAAATAAAGATATTCTGTTTTCTTTACAGAAAATCTTTCAAGCGTTAAAATCACCGCACAGAAAGATTACTTATTTAATAAAATAAACAGGACACATCCAGAACTTCCTATGGTTTCGATTCGATCGTAATTAGTATCATGCTTCACAAAGCTCAGATGCAACATGTTGATATACATAGATAATGATACGTGTTGGCGATCAAGCCAAACTCCTTTTTAGACCTGATGATATTATACAAGGTGTTACAAAAATACCCGTAATGCCGAATATGGTATATAGGGACCATCAAACTGATCAACTTTTACTATGGGACCAACCCTGAAATAGCGAGAAAAAAAAATCAGCTGTTTCATACAAATATTAAAATCGAAAATATCAAAATGTATGAAACATCTGATTTTTTTTCGCGATTTCAAAGTTGGCCCCATAGTAAAAGTTGTTCAGTTTGATGGTCCCTATATACAATATTCGGCATTAGGGGTATTTTTGTAAAACCTTGTATATATGAGATGTTTTTATACTTTATTTGTGTTCCCATAAATAAAACAGTTGACGAAAATACGTCTATCATTTACAATACGACTAACCTTTCAATTTCTATGACTGTAGATTAGACTGGTATTGAGTATTTTTAATCAATGGATAGTGACTTTAACAGCTACTAGTGGCCGCCTGCGACTTCGTTTGTATGGACAGTTCTTTAATAATAATAATAATAATAAAAACACTTTATTGCACACTAGTACAGGACATATTACAAAGAAAAAAACTTTATCTATCCCTCGGGAACAGTACTTTTATTCTGGATGAAATGTACCCTTTGTCCTATTATGTACCCCTGAGATTGTGTATGCAAAAGACCATGTTTATAACTATTTGGATTAGTAGCCGTTCGCATAGACTTTGTTCCAGGTGCCAATACGAACTTATTTTTCTACCTAATCATTTTCATGACAAAAAGGCATATGACCTTCCAGATGGTTCAATCTATTTTTCTGCGAAATTCACGAAATGGATTTGTGGTTCAGTCTTAACAAGGGAACACAAGACATAGACAAAAAATACCTTAGAACACTTAACCCTTCAACGCCCGAAAAATGAGACACAAATATAGATATTCCATCGCTATCCTGCCGCATGTGGCCGCTCGGGCATTAATGAATTAAGTGACGAAAAAAAAAGATATTTGGAAACTAATTTAGATTTAAAATCAAACATCAAATCAGTTAACTCGTTAACTTCAAAACAAAACCGTTGATTTACTTTATCTATCTATACATTTAGGATTCATAAATTAAATATGTACTAAGAGGAGTCATAAATGATTTAATATTTACCAACGTAAGCATAACATAATAATATGATGTACACCTACCTCTCTGATACAGCAAACATGTCATACTCGTCGCTCCTACTCTTATAAAATATGCATAGGCCCGAATAATTTGAACATTCTTGCGACACACGTGAATTTATAATTTCATAAAAGGAAAGAACATTTCCAATTGATGCTCCCTTAATATGCATAAAGAATTTAATATTTCTATAAAGATTGTAATTTTTTGCCTGGAATATCTCGAAATTGTGGAATTGTTCTTTATAACTTCAACTGTTCAGGTAAGAAAGGATGAAAACTGCTTTTTAAACACGTCGGAAGTCACTTTTGTTTGAGTCATTCGAACACGAAAAACTCAATTTAGAAAAAAATAAGGAGGTCGTATTATTTCTTAATTAACTCAGCTTAGACTTATTAATTTATTTCTTAAGCTTACCACTTCACTTATCATACTTCTCAGCTTAGATCAAAGCAAATAAGTAATTATTTTTATAATTATTTCAGCATCTGAATAATATAAATTTTTGATGAAACGTAGATTTAAGATAAATAATATTAGAAAAAATACTAGAAAAAATCGACTCACCCGTAGCACCTCAGACGGGTAGCTACGGGTGAGTCGATTTTTTCTAGTATTTTTTCTAATATTATTTATCTTAATATAAAAATAGCATTGTGAATGCTAAAAATCTAAATTTAAAAACGTAGATTTGCCATATTCAATATTTACGAGTAGGTAGGTACTAGACTGGGAGGTACCTATTTGATATCGTATTTTTCATCGTTGTCCTAAATGAATGACTGACCTTTCTTCTTTAAAATCCGACAAAGTAAGACATCAATAATGTTATTTTTATTTCCATTTTTAATTTTCAAAAACAAAAATAAGCTAATAAAGTGTGTCACGTTGGAATAACAAAAAATACAAGTTAACAAAAGCATCCCTGTTCTTTATACTAGTCTCATAAACAAGTAGAAGTACCAAAACTGGGTACATTTCTTGTATAATATTGTATAATATTACCCTTCAAATGTTTTCATCTTGATATCATGATAGTTTGTCAGTTACTGTCAAAGTAAAAAAGATAACCGTAGGCGAGTTCCCATAAAATTCTACCTGGCTACAAACAATGTTAGCGAAAATTCAATCTCGCAAAATAGAAAATATTTTTACGGTCAATGAATATGAAAGTGTGGATATGAGGCGGTATTATGTCGGTCCTACGGCGTATAGCGCGTTATAGCAACACTTCACACCTACAATGAATCTTACAGCAACGGTTTAAGGTCCAGAATGTTTAACGATGATTGTTTGTTGTCTCAAACTAAAGTTAGTGTTCTTGTGCAAAGCAATATATTTACTTAGACTTCGAATCGTTGGTAAATTGTTTCTGTGAACTCGCTAGTGAGTCTTACCTGGGTTTGTTTTCTAAGTACATAAACGATCTCGAAATTAGTCGAACCTAGGTCATATGTACTTATGAACTAAGTTTAAGCTCCTGTTTAGTTAACGGATTAGCAGAAGGTGGCGAAAATCACAAATAAGAATTTAAACTCTATTAAGCTAGAAATCGGTTGATGGATTTATTTATTTTTTGGATACGTTGATGAAATGTATTAAAAGTATTTAATTCACTTTTTATGCAACTGTTTCCATGAGATAAGTAAAGTACCAATTCGTCGAAGCCGCGGCCACGTTTACATAAAACGAACGCACGAAGCTCCAAGTATTTAATTAAAAAAACCTGTGTTACACCACCGCCGGATCTGAGTATTAGGTGCTATTGTAGTGAGCGTCTTTCAAGGAAAATTTTAAATCGATTCCCAAGCGCTTTCTTCGCTGGGAAACCAATCCCGGTCGTACAATAAGCCCGCGCACAATGCCCCGTTATAGTACGACGATGACGCGAATCACTCCACCGCTTACACAGCTCTTATAGGAGGATTATGCTATTTACGCTTTTATAATGTACCCATAGCCTACCTGTCGAAGAACATCATTTAAATACGCTGATTATCGCTATTGCGCAGTAGATATCAATTTATGTTGATGTGTATGACTGAATCTTTTCCCCTATATGCTTTGATAAAGCTTTATTGCTGAAAGTCGTATATTTCTCTTAATTTATTTGATTTTTTAATGATAGATAAGCAAGCGCTTGACACCTAACGCCTGGTAGTAAGCGGTGACGATATCTACGATAAAACGCGTTTACTTAGAAGTAACCTATTCACTCACGACTTGAAGGCCCCCAGATTGTAGATACCTATCAGAAAACACAGATGTAGGCAAGGAGTTCCATCACCACTCACTAGCAGAACGGATGATAAATTTGAAACAAAACGCTTAGTCTTAGGAATCTCCACCAAAAAACGGTGGCGCTGATTCGTACGTCTGGTTGTCCGAGAGAAGAAGGGAAGATTTATAAACAAATCATCACAGTCATTTATAACAAAATTCGATAAGTAAATAAAACGATATTGACAAATCTGTAACGGCGAAACTTGATAAAATTTAATACAATACCTACTTAATTAAAAAGAATATCGTATTTTTTTCTGAAAACTGATATAATTTGTGGGTAGGTAGGTATATCTCGTTTTTGTACACATCAACACTGCCAATACAATTAAGAAAACCTAGGCATCAAGTTACAAACTCTGACTTCAACTTACAGGAGTTTTCTAACGATATCTCGAAAAAACAACTGAGACTTTTTTCAAATTAAGCTTCAGAAATCAATTCGAACTTTTAACTTTTTGTTGTCTTTAGATGGCCTTCGTAACATGGCCGTAGGTTTAATTAAAAATACACGGGTTTTAATATGAATTACGAAAATTGTGCATGCAGAGTATATACAAAGGCTTTTACATAGTCATCAACATAATTTGTATTTGTAAGACCTATGATTAACAAAACATTTGGGATTAAAACTAAACAGTGCAGCTACGTCCACCACCGCAACCTCAAATAAATAATTAATTTAGCCGCATCCGCAGTAAAATTAACATTTAGCTACTACCTAAATAAACAAACTGTGTTAATACGAAAATAAGTTAAGTTTGCAATGAAAATAACATTTAGTGTTAGTTTCGGTAAGTATTTAACAGTGTGATAAAAGGCTACAAAAAAAAATCAGATTTCACGCTCCATGCAACTATCAGAGTATCAACACTGAAAATGAATATATAAAAAGTACTAAAGGCGTTTGCCCGCTACACCGTATCATACTATGACCGTGGTGCTAGGAACGTATTAGACAAGAAAAGCAACACGATACACTCTACTATGCCCACTGAAAGAGAGCGACGGCCTTCCCGTATGATGCCCGTATGCAACATCCACCAAAACCGATAAGAATCCGTTTCATTCTCGCATGCGTATCGGAGTTGCGTGGATGTCTTGGAGTACTATCAAGTTTTTAAAAAATAAAATAGGTATGGCTATTAGAAAAGTAACTGAGACAACAGGCAATGCAACGCCTTTATAACGGTCATCATACGCGGTTACAACCCGTATTTACTATACCGTATACCGGTTTGGCAACGTCGCGTGTCATGCACAGAGCGTGTCAGCACCGGCAAACGCGCGCGACGGTGTTGATCGGGGACGGAGTGGTCTAGTGGGAATAGTGTCACACTTTTCAACACAAAGAAAGTGTTTTTTTGCTAGACACATTCTTAGCACAGTCATGGTATAGTATGGTGTAGGTGGTGGGTACTGTCGTGAGGAAGGTGAGAAATTATAAAAAATCTTTTCACTTTAAATTATTTATTTCACACACACACTGTCACGGCGTAGCCTAGAATGGTCTCTTCAAAACAAAAAAGCGAACTGCCGATCGGCCGATCGCATTCGAATTTAATTCAAAAGCCTTTATTCTTTTTTAGACTGTAATAAAATAGTTACAGAAGCCAAAAAGTTTGAATATGAGGCTAAGGCCTCACAGTACACCCTTAATAGTATCCAGTTCAGCCATCAGCTCGTCCATCGAAATCGGAGAGTTCTATTTTTAAGATTTGTTGTTGAAAAATTACTAAGATTTATTTTTATAATTATGATTTTATTGAATTAGTACAATACTTTGAAATCACAGCAAACTTTATTGAAAGATAAATAAATTTGAATATAACCTAAAACTTACAAAAAAATCTAAGATTTGTTTTGCTAACTACGCCCTCTCTCCTCTTCAACTTTGGCTCTATCTCTAGGGGATTTTTTCATGTGATAATCATTCAATGTAAAGGGCACCTGCCCAGATGACTACATTCCTAGATATTGCTGTTTTTAGTTTGACAGCTGTCATCTGAAATAAGGATCTCACTAAAAACTTTCATTTCTTCAAAGACACCATTAATTTAGGACGAGTACTTTCCGAAAGTTATTCTAAATCTTGTCCGGCAAATCGGATTTTTTTTTTCTCAAAAACTACCCGTCAGATTTTCAAAATTCAAGCGCCATACGATAGATCTTGGCGCCTTGCACATTTTGACACCTGTCCCATAGCGGTATTTTCAATTTTGACTAATCTACGGTCATGTCGCAATTTTGGCTGAACATCGGGCACATACACTGGTGATCACATAAACATTATCGATGTTAAAACTTCGTGCTCTTCTAAGTTTACCAATTTCACATCTCGCAAGTTTTTTGTTATTGTAAATAAAGGCGTTTAATTCACTATCTCTACGTGTCTCACTCGGATAAAATGTTCTTATAGAAATAATTTTCTTTGAAGTTTAGATGTTATACATATTAATATAGCAAACTATTCGTTTCGTGGCAAGAAATCCATTTTTTTTTCTTTACAGAGCCGCGTAATTGTTAATCTATTAAACGCAATCGCGACCCACTCAGATATTCGATTAGAAGTAATGAACCGTCAAATCCTCACTTAAACGATCAGTGAGTTCATAACTCACGGCGTTCGTGGAGCCGCGGCTTAAAACCGCCTCGGGCTTAACGTCACATTTTTTCCATTAGCGCGACAAATCGGCGACCTGTTGCCACTTGTCGCGTTGTCAGTGTTGTCACATGCCCGCACCGTTAAGACGCGGCAAAACACGGGTTTTGTCACTTAAGCCCTCATGATACTATTTTTAACTTCGTTCATTGAATGTGGATTTCCATAATCTTTTTATACAACATTTTCCGCGTTTTCAATGTACAATATTGAATAATTCTCAGTGCGGGCTGGCAAAGTGGTGGAAGTCTTAAATGAAGTAAGTCTAAGTCTTCGGTAATAACTAGCTTTTTTGTTAATTGCGCGGTGTTTATTTGTAAACTCATAACCAAACCTTCACGAAATCTTCGTTAAAGAACTCATTAGTATCGAACTCTTGTATTAGCTTCTTATATACCTACTGATATAATATTTTACCTAGCCACTACATATCTATCATATTCTTAAAGCTTACGTATTACTTATCTACGAAAAGTTTATAAATAACCCAACCTCCTTTTGTCCGTAGAATTCAAAAGCCCCATTCTAATTGTATGACACACTTTATTAAAAAAAAAATACATCCCTCTTACCTGCTTATTTATTTAGCATTAACAAAAGGGAGCAGAGATGAGGAGGGAACAATCGAATCGATCTGGTATTAAAGAACCTTATTTCCTTCTGAAAGGGAAACGGCAGACGTCGAAAACATCGAATAATACTCATTACTAAGTATCGATCACAATGGATCGTCACTAGCCCTGCGTTACACCGAACGAATGAATTTTCAATGTTTAAATGACTTTTTTATGTTATTTTAAAAGAGGTTGAACAATGAGAATTTAATAAACGAAATAACTTTTTGGAAACAAAGCACATTGGTTTACTTATCTATTATACACATAAAACTTCCGGAAAAACTGTAAATCCAAAATCCGTTGCGTAGTTTAGAAGAAATGAGCGAACAAACAAACTGACATGAAAAGCGACTTTGTTTTAATCTATTTAGTGACATTTTCTGTTTGAGTTGGAATTTCCGAGCTTTGGAAATGTATGCTTATTAACATCGAATAACGCCTTGTGCATTATTTTTAAGGCGAGCCAAAATAAGTAAAATAAAAGTATATTATGCAATTAGTTAATAAAATACGGATTTAAAGCAACGGGCTATAAATGAATCACGAGCAAGAGAAGGATTCTAATGATAGAGAGTGATTCAAGTTTTAGAATCCTGAACGACGCGAGTGATTCATGGCCCTCGATATAAATCCGTTTTATTCAAGAGTTGCATACTATATTTTATACCATGATTACGAGAAAAAGAAAGATTTAAGGGAAAATATTTTTTCCACAAGGAGTTTGCATATCGATTATTTTTTGCACAAGGAGGTTGTATAGTATTGATATGGAGGTCGAATTGTGTTCTAAATTCAAATACCAAAATAGTGATTAAAAGTGCTTTTTATTTACTATTTTCAGTGAATAAAATAAGCTTTTTAGAGGGGGAGTGGTAAAATAGTAGATTATGCAATAAGGGCTTAAAGTAGTGTATTGTGTCCCGGGCGCTATTATTGAACCCCGAGCACGAGGGATTCTATGGTTAACTCCCGAGCGGAGCGAGGGAGTTAAGGCTAGAATCCTGAGTACGAGGTGTTCAAGATCGCCCATGACAAATACACATTTAAGCCCGCGATGCATACTCTACTTTTTATACTTTCTGCGAGGCAATTGAAACCAATGACTGTTATAAAGAAAGTACTTAAGTGATTATTTAAAGTTAGAATAATAAAATATGAAAAATTAAGAATATTTATTGAAAATTAAAAGTTATGTTAGAAACATTACACCAATTGTGCAACGACAAAGTTACATTCTTTGGTACATTTATAGTTGGGTTAGAGTTTATGTTTTTGTCTATTCTGTAGTGGTCAGTTCGACATTCAAATAAATCCTTCTTGGTGCGCGGGTGAAAATGAATTTCGTAAAAAGTTTTCATGATAACATACAGCCTAACTCAGAATAAGATCTCATTGAACCTAAACTTTTTTGAAACCAACATCGATCAATCACGACTACATGGGTTGCCTTCCAAATTCAAATCACATTATTCCCCATGGGAAAAATGACTTACTTTAGGAAAGGTTTGCATGACACATAATATGTCATTGACGAGCAGGTAGTATAAAAAAACTATTTTTTTAATTTAGTTGCTCGAAAGTGTGTACTTGCTATGACAGTACAGTAAGGTAGGTACAGGAAGGTAGGATTTTACTGCACGCCATGCGTTTTTAAGGTTTTTTATATACTTTTATTTCAGTAGGTAGGTAGGTACCCAAAATGTTTTCTCGCAAATGTATTGAAAAACGTCGTATGGTACACGGTTGTTAAGGTTTTTTAAAACTCGTGACGATTATAAAACGTAAACTCGTTTTAAAAACCTCTATACCAACCTTACATCATAAACTACTAATTTCAATCTATATTTCCTCCTCAATATGTGATTTCACCAAGGGTGTGAGCTGAGGACCAAGTTCAACGAAGCCAATTACATCGGTAGATTGTGTAAATCACTCCCTTACTGCAATATGGAATACTCAAGGAACTCGCTAACAAGCTCTTTTATGCGACTCTGCTTCATAAGATTAACCATACGGAAAAGCTATTTTTACAATATTGTTGCAAAAAGCAATATTTTTAACGTATAACATACTTACAGTCATTAATGTAAGCAAAGAAAATAAATCACTCTTCTGGGTAAGAAGACTTCACTCGTTGGCGATTGCTTTAAAATTAAAATGCTGTGAACACCCCTAGCGGTTACTAAATTTTCATCTAAAGCTGTAAAATAATAAACGCAACGAAAAAAGTTTTTTTTTCTAGTTTCTTATTTAGTATTGTATCAAAAAAGGAATCAAATAAATCAAACTTAACAATATTTGTAGGTGGTGTATTTGTTAACTTTTGAACTTTCCAAAATCACGTAATATTTTGTCTCGTTAAGCAAATTTCTACTACTAATGGAGGTGCAAATATAAATCATACCCTTTTAAATTAGAGTACTAATGGGTCCCTAATGAATTTTGATGGCGACCACTCTGTTATGCGAATCAGGATTAACTAAAACTAGTAGCACTTTAATATTTATTAGCAAAACACCCTCGGACCGACCTCTGTCGTAGCTACTTGTCAATAAAGGGAATTGACCAAATTTGGTATCCCTATCACTTGGATCAGATTTCCCATTCAAATGCGTAAATATTATATTTGATGTTACTTTCGATTGAAGGTTAGGTTACATTACTAAAGAGGAAAAGCAAAGTTGAAAAATTAACAAAATTAGTAAGAATGATCTGGAATATTATGACGATACCTATATAATAACTAACGATATTTTCTTTTCTCACATTTAAAACGATTAAAATCAAAACATGCAAAAAGATATTTAAATCAATATAATTGCCAATATTGATTGATGCTTCAAATCTTTGATGGACCATATTATTAAATGGAATCTTAGCAAGCATTATTTATTTAACTAATTTAATATTCAATATTACGCACAATCCTTAATTACTTCTAAAAACTGTACGATGTAAGCCCCTCATTACAAGTCTGCCCACAAATTCCCAGCCCAAATCCCTTCTTAGTCTCAATGTTCAAAAGTCGTAAACAAAACCGAGTAAAACAAAGCCCATCTAAGATATTAACAATCCTTTTTAACTTACATTCGAGACTGACAAATGAATGTTTAGCCGGGTAGCAGGTGGCACAGTTTATGAGACTTGGTAGGTGTCTCGACATCGCATAAATCAAAATAGTACGCAACGGAGGCAAGTCTTGCCCGCAGTTTCTTGGGCACTTTGAAACCGTTTCTAACGAAGGATTTTCGTGACGCTTCGATGTTCTTTTGTTTACGTTTACTTAGTTGTTCGAAAACAAGTGACTATCTTGTGTGTGTGACGAAGATTAATATATGGAAAACTTGAAATGGGTGTAAGGAGAGTGTGCAAGGAGAGTGTGCCTTGCACAAAACATTGGCCGAAAGGATACACACCTTGTGCTTATTACGTACTTTATATCAAATGTAGTTTAAAAAAATCGCAGGCCGTACAAACTTTTTTCTGGAATTTGACAGTGCTAAAAGACTAATCTTTACATACATTCTCAAACTAGAGACGATAAAGATTCGTGTTACAAAAATACCCCTAATGCCGAATATGGTATAATAATAATAATAATAATAATAATAATCATTTATTTCGTCAAACATGAGTATACATTTAATGTAGGTTGTTAGGGTTTATTGTTGTCCTTACATGTTTGGCCTTGTGAGGCATACAAAATTACAATGTTGGAGATGTCTATTTTTACAAATGTCAAATGTTAATATTGGTAATAATAAATAAAACAAATTGATATCTAGAATTTACATCTTTACATAGGTATTATAAATTAGGTAAACCTCTATCTGATAAATAATCATTTATGCTATAGTAGCACTTTTCTATAAGGAAATTCTTTAGTCTTATTTTAAATAAATTTAAGTTAAGTTCTTTCAAGGCTCTTGGCAGCTTGTTATATATTTTAGGTCCCATACCAAAAATACTATTGCGCGTAAGTGCCGTATTTGCACTATACAGACAAAGCTTTGTATTTTTATTTTGTCTTATTCTATTACTGACAAAAGATTGAAATTTAAATATCTCTGGGTTCGTTTTCACAAAGACAGCTACTTCGAATATGTATAAACATGGTAGTGTTAACAATTTGTATTTTTTGAAATAGTCTTGACAGCTATCAATACGTTTCAAACCAAACATTGAACGTATTGCTCGTTTCTGGATTTTAAAAATCATTTCTTTATTTACAGAGTTACCCCAGAAAATAATACCATACCTTAATATCGATTCTACTGTTCCATAATAAGCAGCAATTAACCCATCTATATTAAGAACTGGTGCTAATTTGTATAGCGCATATGAGGCTTTGCTTACTCTTAAGGATATTTTTTCTACATGTAACTTCCAGTCTAATTTTTTATCAATTGTCAAGCCCAAAAAGGTCGTAGAGTCTGTTTCATTAATTTTTTTAGCATAATAGTGGATGTTCATTTTCATGCTAGGTAATCTTTGGCTAAAATGCATTAATTTGGTTTTTTCTAGGTTTATCTTCAAATTGTTATTATCTAACCACATAATAATAGATTTCAATGTTTTATTTACATCACTCTCGTAAAAATTTTTATTCTCGCATTCAATAATGACCGTACTGTCGTCAGCAAAAAGGGATACAGGTTTTTTAACTGCTTCTGGTAAGTCATTTATATATACTAAAAATAGTAACGGTCCTAACACACTTCCCTGTGGAACACCATATGTAATGGTACGCTGAGAGGATGTATATGTTTGTTCATGTTTAGACTCTATACATACTTTAGAGATTTCGACAAATTGTTTTCTATTTTTTAGGTAAGTTTCAAGGAGTTGTAAGATATTACCTCTTATTCCATAAGAATTTAATTTAAATAATAATTTTTCATAGTCAACATGGTCAAAAGCTTGAGTCATATCACAAAAAATGGCACAAACTGGATTTCTTTTATCAATATTTCTCATTACAGTTTCCAAAAAGTCATATATAGCCATGTTAATTGATTTACCTTTTCGAAAACCTTTTTGCTCTTTGACTAAAATATTGTGCTTTTCCAAAAACGAGAGCAATAGACGGTAAATGTATTTTTCAAAAAAATTTGAGAACAATGACGACAGAGCAATTGGCCTATAATTTTCCATATGCTTTCTATCTCCCTTTTTATATATAGGCTTTACTTTGGTTACTTTTAACTTTTCTGGATAGATACCAGCACTTATTGCCATATTGAGGATGTGTGTTAAGTGCTTGCATAATGTTTCTGCAACGAATTTCACTACCTTCGTACAAACATCATCATATCCTACACTCTTTGTGTTTTTTAAAGTTCTAATTATATTAAGTATGTCACATGGTAGCGCTGGAGGCATAAACATTGAATTCATAGTATTTTGAATGTCATAATTATATTTAATATTGTTATTTTTTATGGGTTCTACTTTATTTACAAAATAATTGTTAAAACTATTAGAAATTTCTTTAGGGTCAGTTATGATGTTATCGTCAATATTTATAGCAGTAATTGATTCATGAGGTTTATTTTGCTTACTGTTGTTAACTATCTGCCAGACGCTTCTAGACTTATTATTAGATTGTTTAATTTTATAGTTATTTTGAGCACGACGTGTAAGTTTAATTATTGTCTTATACAAATTATTATACCTTTTAAATTCAACTTTATTAGAACTGGTATATAGGGACCATCCATCAAACTGAACAACTTTTACTATGGCACCAACTCTGAAATCGCGAAAAAGTAATCAGCTGTTTCATACAAAAATTAAAATCGAATATATTAAAATGTATGAAACAGCTGATTTTTTTTTTTTTCGCGATTTCAGAGTTGGTCCCGTAGTAAATGTTGTTCAGTTTGATGGTCCCTATCTACCATATTCGGCATTAGGTGTATTTTTGTAACACCTTGTATAATAACATTTATAGAAACAAGAAAGAAAACACTCAAATACACAATACAAATAAAACAATTGGCCGTCCACACACACACACACACACGCACACACACACACACACACACACACACATATACGACAAAAACTTTTTTATGGCATCGGGGCCTCGTTTAGAAATAACAACTGGAGTAGAATGCTTTACGTCTGTTAGCCCTTAGATTGCTTGCGTTGGAAGTGGGAACGCACGTTCTCAGGACGCTTAAGCCCACTTTTTCGGGCATGCACTTTCCCAGGACGCTTAAGCCCACTTTTTCGGGCATGCACTTTCCCAGGACGCTTAAGCCCACTTTTTCGGGCATGCACTTTCCCAGGACGCGTAAGCCCTCTTTTTCGGGCATGCACTTTCCCAGGACGCTTAAGCCCACTTTTTCGGGCATGCACTTTCCCAGGACGCTTAAGCCCCGTTTGGTTGCCTGAGCCGGACGGGTGAGTGGATCTTGAAATCATGTAATAAAAAAGGCAGTTGAAAAGTAGTTCTGAGAAAATATTTTTACGCTTACAAGTTCAGTAGGTAATCGTTAAACAAGGGACCTGCACATACCGTGTAGAGGTTGTAACGGTCCTGATCATCTGAATTTTTTCATGTTACTTTTGTAACTGTATTATACCTTTTCCTGCTTACTTATCCTACCGATACTGTGGTCAAGCGTTTACTCCAGAGAAAACCACCCATCACTTGTCATGTCATAGCTTAACTTGTCACAGGCACTGACAACGAATACGTGCATCGGATATGAATGAATACATATATGTTTTGTTTTTAAAACCAAATAAATGTAAGAAATAATAAATGTCAGTTTAAAAATAACAAGTTGTTTCCAAATACTTACTCCTTATTAAAATAGTTTGAGCAATAAAATGTCGCATTTAAAATAGTTAAAACATTGTAATGTTTTTAAATTTCCCATTCAACATTGATAAATTGACAACGTAGGGATAGATATACTATTTAGGTATACAAACAATAATTTTGACCGAGCGAGCGCAAAGCGCGTACGAAGCTCTGCTTTAGCTTGGGCAAAAATGCTTTTGTATGTTTGATTTCCTCTACTGGTCGCAATTCTCAACCGATTCTCATTAAATTTTGTAAGCAGGTTCAATAATTATATAAAATTATTTTGTCGAGCCAGTTTTGAAAAAAATAAAAAAATCACAGCACACAGAGCCATAAGTCTTTCTATATAAATAAAAAATAATTGCCAAAGCGCATAACTTAAGAACGACTGCACCAAATCAGTCTCTTTTCCGTCATTTTAGATTGCAATATAACTAATAGATGGCGCCACTAAAAGTACCTATTCTTTTTCAGTCCTTTTTATTTCGAAAATATATCTTGTATATATTTTAAAAGGGTGGTACTAAGTTTTGAAGGCCAGTATATAATCATTCACACATACCTACATAATTTCTTTCAAAACAGAAATTCATATGCCACCAAAGAGTATGTTTAGTGTAAGCATCACTTTCATAAGGCTCTAAATATGTAATGTTAAACACAAGCAACACGTCCATATGTACGCAGTTTACGTGCCGGTAAACTGATCTTAGACGCAGGTAGCGTAGGACAAACCACTAAAAGAACACGTTACTTGCCAGGACAGATCAGGGTGGGTAGTGTTGTGGCCGAAGTTGTCGATAGGACTTACACAGCATTCGAAAAAGAAATTTAAATTAAGAACGTGTGTACAGTCAGAAGTACTTTACTTTATGTTATTCCAAGAATATTAACAATTTACTAGGTACTATTTGTCACTAACGTAGTTTAATACAGCTACTTCTACAGTGACATGATAATTATTTTGACTACATATATATTCTATTTAATTAATGCAATAAACAAGTTTCATCCGAGACTTGAACTATCGAGTGAGTTTATCGAGTAGGCCCCCATTCCTAGCGGGCGGGGGCGGGACGGCAGGCGATTAGCCGCGGTGTTTCCCGCCGCCTTGGAAATAGAAAATAAAGGCGCCGTGACATGAGCGTCGCGTACGTTTATACCGACGCGTGCTAGTGGGCTTGAACGGCACTTTAGAGGACCGTTTAGTTTTTGTGGGCAAACTTGGTGTTTTGTTTTGGCGTGGAACGGTTATGTTTAAAAGAAATATTGTAGCTAGTGTTCGGTACGTTACATGTAACGAACTTACCTCGCAGAAATTTCGATAATTCGAATGTTTTTATTGCATTTTCTGTCACTTTGCTACGTTAACGACTGGTTGAGCTTTCTGTTAAAGACAATTTAGCTGATCCCAATGCAAATAACTAAAGCGCTGGATATTCTACACAAAAACCTTTCAGACCAATGAAAATTCAGAAAATAAATGTGACTGACAAGCTTAGCCTAGCCTCAGAGTTGGCCAACCATACTTGCCGCTTAAAGGACAAATTAAAGTCGTAACTACTAACTTCAGAAACAAACCGCTAAAATAATTGTATTCCACTATACTGTCCCATTCGAAGCCACCGTTGTCCATAGACGATACAAGTTAAACGCGCGGTCTTCCGTCCGAACGTGACCGCTTTACGTATTTATGCAGATGGGACACCCGCACGTCCCAACTCCTGAGAAGAATTCAACCGGCGTCTCCCGCCGGTGTAACGGACACACCTATTATTGGAACAACTGGAATCCGGCTTACGAAGATTCGGAACATTACGCCCTCCGATTAGCAGAGATTATGGGGATGAAGATTAGGGATTTTTCTACCTCGATTTTCTTATAAGATAAAAGTGTTAGAAGTAAAAAAAGGCCAAATAATTTTGATATAAGTGCCTACTTTAGTACTTGTTGTTTAAAAATATTTCAGTAATCTCTTTCTCCCAAAACATCATAGCAACAATTCATACGTTAGGTATATCTGATAGCGTAGTAAACAGATCTTTCAATAATAAATGGAATAAGAACTTAGATTGATGACAAAATTGGGTTTAATTTGTTTTCAAGGCAAATTGTTTTCGCAAAGTTTTAAATTTTCACTTAAAAATATATCATCAACTTACAGCGTATGGAAGGAGCCACACGCAGTGCAAGTATAATTTATGTCCTCCACACAACCAGTCAGCACTCAGCCATAATATTCAAAGAGAAAAATCATAGTTTATGGGCAACAATCTCTTCCCACAAAAGCTCCTTACAAGACGAGCCCGAGAGCATCCATTAATATTACTTACACTACAAATAAATTTCATTTTATTTAATGAATAAAAATTCTTCAAAAGTAATCAGCTTTGTCTCATTAAGACGTCGTCAACTTGTATACTTTTTGTGTTTTTGATTTTTATTATGTTTCCTATTAATTACGTTTTTTGTTTGTAACAAAGTGAAAGTTAATTTACACTTATTATATTTTTCACGATTTTCTCCTCAAATAATATTAAATCAACATTTTAGATTACCGATCCCTGCAAGAGATAAGAAAAGAAAATAATGAAATAGTACATTGTTATACAAGGGTCGAAAGGAAGCCATTCCGAGATATTTAAGTTCGAGTATGGAATTGGTAACTTTCACCCGACTTTAAAAAAAATAGTTATTTTAAAAAATACAAAATGAACTGTACGAAATTTTGAGACAAAACTCTTTTAAAACGTGACAATTTGTCAATTGTCATGACAATTTGGTTAACATTGCGGTGTAGCTATGAGTAGTTGTTCTATTTTCAAATTGATTGACGCAATGGATATAAAATTGTCTTGACAGGTGACAAACTGTAACATTTATTAAATAGGGCCCTGCTTGATAATGAGGGATATCAAGTAGTATAAAAATCCCAAGGGATACAATGTGATTTGAATTTGTGACGTTAAATTCGAATAAAAACTCTTAGCATAATATGAGCATTGTAAAGAGGGTTTATTTCAATATCGAACTGGCCCGTTAGTCACCATAAGCGAAACACAAAAAGGCGCGATTGCAAAGAATGTAAAACAAAAGACGGGTGCATTCCAGCAGATTAAAAAAGGTAATAAATAGGCTTTTTACTGTCTCGCAGAAAGTGTGAAAAGTATAGTAATTACCTCTGGAACAAAGCCTGTCTTTTTCTTGGGCGGTTTGAACCCCTCGCTTCACTCAGGACTCTACATAACTCCCTAGCTTTACACTCAGGGTCCAATATACCACCAGTGACGTAAGACACTGCTTTATCCCCTTGATGTATAATCTACTATTTAAGCCCTAGAGTGGAAAGCAGTGTGTTCCACCCACTGGTCGGTATAAATACACCACTTTCCGAGTATGAGAAATGAAAATAAATTATATTCGCATTAAAATAAATATACCTATGTGTGCAAATTCATTCAAAATTAAAGCTAGTGCTACGTCGTAACGTGTAAAATTTTAAGCCTTCGATTTATCCGTCGAGTCTGCCTGCATATATTCATTTAATTATTCATTAATCCTATTTAAGTTTAACTTAAAATTTCATAGTACCTTTAATGGGCGCGTTCTCAAATTTATATAAATATGAGTATTAGAATGTTAAGTCATTTTATAAAGTGAATCTGTTTTCGACTTTATTATTCCAGAAATCCTCGCAACGAATCACCTCCTCTTCCATAGCTATTTTGCGAAAGTAACTTAACGTGCAATAACGTCTTTAGGGCAATATTCATGCTCTAATAAGCCCCCATTAGCCTTCGCCGGTTATTCGACCTAACCTCACCGTAGCGAGTGCAGTTCATAAATTTATAAAAATTGCTTCCATTACCTTCAGTCCTATTTATTAAAAGGCAATATTGCAGCGTGGAGGCCTAGATTATTTCATGCGTTTAAAGTAGGTAAATCTTTTTTCATAAAACTTTTTGACCGTTCATGTGACTTAAAGCAAATAAGGTTTGTATCATCATTATTTAATTATTCGACGACCTCCGTGGTCGAGTGGCTTTGTACACCGGTTTTCAAGGTGTCGTCATCTCTGAGGTCCCGGGTTCGATCCCCGGTTGGGTCAATTTAGAAAATGAACTTTTCTATATTGGCTCCGGTCTGGATGTTTGTGATACCACCGTTGTCTCTGATTTTTATAACACAAGTGCTTTAGCTACTTACTTTGGAATCGGAGCAATGTATGTGATGTTGTCAAAAATTTAATTTAATTTAAATTTTAAATTTTAAATTTTGGTTGCTTAAAGCTAAGGATAATTGTATTCTGACATACTTAGTAAGGTTAAAGGTAAATACCGAAACATTAAAAGCTAAATAGTGAAAGCGATTTTTCATTTTTTTGTACGAAAAAGTCCTTTCAGTTACTTACTCTATGCCTGCTGTTACTTAACAGATTTAAAAACCTCAAAAACTTAAAAGAATTCAACAATATTACTTAACAGGTTAAAATTGTAATTTCCCTGAAAGATCCTGCCTTTTCACTCTCGTGGGACCCCTAACAGACCATAAATAAAACGAGTGACGACCTCGGAATCAATCATCCCATCCTAAATCGCTTTCGCATTATCTTACTAGATAACCCTTAGCGTCACGGCGGGGACTACTGGGATTGGTCCTTCGAATGGGGACAAGTGAGAATTTGATAATAATGGTTGAAGGAAAACAATGAATATTCACTGGTCTTATGCTTTAAGTCTATGAGTCTATTATGGGTCAGTTGACTAACGTAAATATTAGTGAAAATATCTGTACTGTACCTACAGTGTTATGAGAGCGCCTAAAACTTTTTCCAGACTACGGATCCGTTATAACAATAAAAAGCTATTATTTATTACAATTTTATTATGCTACAAAATATAATTCAAGTAGTAGTTAAAGCTAGATTACGATATAAGATCATATTCGTAGTTAGTTTTTAATTATTAATTTCACAATAAATATTAAGAACCCTGTTTGTTACTACAACTGTCAAAAACCAACGCTCTCACTGATATCATTTTGCCTAAACTGCTAATCATTGTACAAAATTGGCGCTTCCCAACCAAGGTACTCAGAAAAACATTAAGAGTTACTAAATCCGACAGTATATGAACATCACCTGTTGAGATGGCCCCAGAAGTGGAGCAAATAAATCAATCATTCAATATAGGAGCCCCGCGGAGTCCGGCGATTTGTCATGAAGGGGACCAGCCTCCTAATGTCTGTTCGATTCGTAGTTTCAATGGCCCCCGAATGGAATTTTTCAAATGTTCTTTGGGGCAAAGTGTTTTAGGTAATAAAAGGATTTTCGGGTAAGCCAACAATATTGAAAGCTGACGGAATGTGGTTTATTGCTTCAGACGTAGCGTTTACTAAGTATATTGGGCTGGTTTTGACTTTATTATTAACTAGGTAGTTATTTGTGAAGATCAACCTCGTTTTTGTAGTTCAGTTTTCAGTTCTCCGAGAACTGATTTTTCTTTTCATATCTAAACTATTACGAAGACACCGCAACGTAAATAACAAACTAATAAATTCAAAGTTACTGGATATTTCTTGCAAAGATAATAACGGAAACATTGAAATTAAATAGATGTTTCGAATCGTCTTTCATATCTCGCTAATTCGCCTGGAGGCAACATCGCGGTAACAAAGGCAACATTTCCATTGCAATAGACAAAAGAAAAAAATACATTACAATAACATGTTCCGAGTAACATGAACGTAATCGAAGATTCCAACGACGTGGTATTCTGTTTCTCAGCGCGTCGGCAAAGAAACGAATACGCTCTCACTGAAACCAGCACTTTTATCTTCCGGAATGCGGTTATACTCCGCCTGGAGCGATACCGAATCATTTCTATCTATTTTTCTCAAAACACAAACTTGAAATACATCTAAAGCTTTCCCTTTGTCCCTTGCAAAGCTTTTGTTTCGTAAACAAACCCCGATTATCCGCAGATTTGCTACAAAAATGATAGGTAAACAACAATATTTTAGGCAAACAACTTATATATCCCTGAGCCAACATTGGCGCACGCCCAAGGGTCCTCTTTTGTGAACTGGGGTCCATCGCACAGTTCGTTACGCAGACGGTAGACCATCTGTTATTTTTGCCCATTACATATTTTAATGCCCCCGAAGGAGATTTTCTTGCCGCCCGCCTCCTTAACCGTTTCCAACCCATTGGGCGACTTAAATGAAACATTTAAATGCAATCTTCAGCTGTGATCGCGGTTTCCTCGAATAGACTTTCCCCAGTTTCAATATCTCGTCGCGACATGCTAATGATTTTTATTATTATTGGAATTTATTTTGTGAAGTCCTCTCGGGCTAATGGCGGACTGAGCTAAGCTTCAGAAGGGTTGGGAGAATTTACATTCTTTATGTTTTGGGGGAAGAAATGGGCTCGTTGTAATGTTCATATATCGTAATTACGTCGGTACGAGGAGCCTAAAGAATGTTAACATACAAACGTGACTCTAGAGATTCTTTAGATAAACATTAATGTCAGTCATGAGATGTTTCAATTCCTTTCGCTTTAGGCGAGATTCCAGTCCTGTTTTTTTTTGGTCTGAAAAAAAAACTATGGACGTTTGTTTATTGAAGAACGCCCAACATATTCCGAATAAAAGTGAAGGTGCCATCTACATAAAACCGGGTACTTAAATATCAATATCGTTAGAAATCGGTCCCCATACATTTCAAGTATTCTTCTTAAGCAGTGAATAAGAAATTTGTACAATGGATGCTACAATACTGAATATTCCATTTAAATAGCAGTACATTTGTCTCAAAAGCTTTCGGAGTCGGAGATCATAAGAAATGCATAAGGTCGCAAGAAAGGCGGATATAAGAATTCCGGATCTAAGAGCAAATAACATGACAATGAAGTGGATCTACCTACACTATAGGAAATGGCTTCGGCGTGATAGAAATTTCATGTCTTATAGAACATCATATTATTTAGATCACGTCTTAGTAGCTCCCTTACCGCTCGTACATTATCGAACTTAGCTAGGCTAATACCTATCTATTAGCCTTTCTATTCTAAATTCAAAAATCATTTATTCCGTCTAGGCTGTTACAAGCACTTGTGAATGTCAAAGAAGCTACGCCATCGGTTCGCAAACCCTAAGCGGGAGACCTTGTAACGAGAAGAACCGGCAAGAAACTCGCCAAGGGCTGCTTTTTTCTCCCTGTATATTTCATACAGAGTCGTCAAAATTTGTAAAATGAGGTCAGCATTTAAAGTGACGTCATTTTCCATCACAATATTTAACAAAGTTTACATTCAATGGGTAGGTAAAATAAATTTCAACTAGTTGAGATATCGCTGTCTACTCGATAACGCATAGCTAAGAAAATTATATTGTATGATATGAAGAATTAGCCCGTTATATATATATTTATCTATCTATTGGCTATAATAGATAGATAAATATATGATATCTTATGACAACCAATCTTCAACCAGTACAAACGAACGACAAAACATTAAGTTAAAAATATCTATGTACAAAATCAATTCATACAATTCATTCATTAATTGTTTTGGAAAAACCTTAATTACGTAAAATAATCAATTAAATAAAGACTAAGTAATAATCTGTAAGTCATTTGTATTAGTTTCTTTTTCCTATAGCTGTTATCAACAAAACGCTGAACAAATAAATAAATTAAAAAAAACATCAAAAAAACGACTGCCCTGCCAAAAACGAACTAAAAAGTTAAATAACAAGTGTCTTTGCAGTCGGGGAACCGTTTCGTATAATGGCAAGCAAGGTGGGGCAGACGTATTTTTAATATATTTTAAATTTATTTATTTTTATTTCACACATTTTAGTGACAAAATATATAGTTTTGGAATGTGCTCATCAAGGCCTTTCATTTGACATCAGTATTGTAATGATTAAAAAAAAAATATTTTTTATTCACATTTGAAAGTGGCGTCGCGTCGTACAGTCGCCATATTATTATTTTTTCTAAAAATATATAGCCAGTATCACTCAGGATGATTTAAAGATTCTAACGATACCCCATACATTCAAATCCGGAAGTTATGGTGGAATAAAGAAACTCACATACCCACAAACATACATGAACCCTGAACACATGACACTCTCTTTTTTTAAACGGTCGTGTAAAATTATAATACACTCTTATAGTATATTGTACTTACGAGTACATAGGTAATAACTTAAAAAAAATGTCGGTCGAAAATATCTACTAAGCTTCACATTAAAAAATCTGACAAGTTTTATTTCTACTTGCCGTAATTTCATATTATAGAATGGTCACCTACATTTTCAACTCACGAAATATTTAATTTTGAGATGAAAAAAGAGCTGAAAAGTACCTACTAATTAAAAAAGGAAAATATTCCGTAAGCCGTTTACTTACGGGACTGTCTAATAAATTTCACTTAAATACAATTGTAAGGGACAAGGTTAATTGGCATTCTGAAGAATTGCTTTTGAATTTTTCAACAGCTTACTTAATGGAACGAAATAAGTTAAAAGAAAGCTTCAAAATATCTACTGTAATAAACAAAAAAACAGACAACTGCGAGTCGGACTCGCCCACCGAGGGTTTCGTGCAAATTTGTAGGTACATAATTATAAATAGTTTAGGAATCGGGTGATTACGTAGGTACTTTAAATAAACACTATATTTTTTATGATTTAAATACAAATGTAATAGTTTTCAGATTTTTTCCTTTAGTTGTAGTATAAGACTTAGTTTTAGGTCAACGAAAAGTACCCTATAAATGATTCCCTAGACTTTTGAAATATGCGTTTTTTGCGGCATAAACGGCCGTACCTTTTTTTACGTTAACTTGGAAGTTTGATATTTTTCATCTTCAAGGGACTGTAGACCTGAGTATATAGTTTTAATATCAACTCGATACCTCCACGCGTTCTCGAGATAAAGGGTCTTGACAGACAGATGGAAAGACAAACAGACAGACGGACAACAAAGTGATCCTATAATGGTTGCTATTTTTCTTTTGAGTTACGGAACCCTAAAAATGGTATTAATAATTATTTTGTTTAAGATTTCTAGATAAAGCTAGTCATGTAGCGTGTAGTAGTAGCTAATTAGTAATTTCATAAAATTCCTGACATTTATCAAAGAATTTACCAAGTTACCAAAATGTAGTTTCATAACTTCGTAATAATTGTATTATTCACAGAACAAAAATGTTCTGTGGTATTATTCCTCTTTAGAGTATTACAGCGCCATCTAGGATCTCGCGCACGCACTTTCAAGTAATGGAAAAGCGGCTTCATGAATGTGAACCATCTGCTGACAGCGCGGCACAAACAACCGTTTGTTGACACGCCACTAGCGCCTCTAACGTGAAACTGCGGAAAATAAAGTTTCTACCAGCCCGTGCCGGGAAAAGTGATAATTTTGCGAGAGTTTGTTCAAGAAGTTTGGATATGTATCGTATCGTTTATATCGGTTTATTTCAGTTGAATGCTCTTTAAGCACTTTAATAAGTAGACTTAAGTTGAAGTAACTTACGATTCGACATTATGACCGACTGCGGAGTGATTGATTACATTACATAAGTACCTGAAAATAAAAGAAAGTTATCTTATTAGTAAGTACAGTATAGAGTACGACGTACAATAATCTTCTTGTCTTCTTTTCAGCATTGTTTTTTATAAACTATTGTGGCTTGTAGTTTTTAAACCATCATTGTTGTAGGTACAACTCGTTTATCGTTTTCCTTCATCTTAAGAAAAAATTAAACATAAACGGCAAACCACTCACATCACACCTCTTTGTGATAATGATCGCGAATATTAAGTAGCGGTTTAGCCACTTTGTTCTCAAATTCAAAGTTTTAAACAATTTTCAACCTTACTACAAACGAGATAGGTATCATGGACAATGTAATCTTATGCTGCTTCACATGAAAACGTAAGCACAAATTGCTACAAATTAATGTTGCGCTACGTGTAAATGCAATTCTCGTCTCTAATCGTATAAGAATATAGTTTAAAGTTTCTTTTTGGGTGGTGATCGTTGTCAGATAATTAATATTCAAGTTGGCTGGCGTCCGGCCGTCATCCTTCCTCAAATATTGACACCCGCCTTTTTATTTTAACTACAATATACGTCGACCATTTTTGCAATTAACGTGTTTTGTTTCGTTATAACTCACAGTTTTTAGAGCGGATGGTTGCGAAAATAATGAGCTGAATCAGGAAGATTTTTACTTGCTACAATACTTGCTAACTGTAAAGATGATCGATGATGGAAAATAAAAGAAGTAGTTACGTACTATATCGACCGCAAACAAATATTAGTGATAATTAATGCTTGTGCTTGTTTTTACTTCTCAGGGATATACATCTTCTCATTCCTGTACCTCATAGTCATAACCGACTTTTTTTCTTTAATTTACTCCTGAAACCTCTGAAAACACTGCTCATCGATAAAGCAACAACGCCACGTAAATATTAGGACAGCGGTAGCTGCATCATTTCTTTAAAGGTTTCTGCTCTTTAACGGTCCACATATTTTTGTTGTCATTGAAACAAAACGTTTATCCGAAAGCTACTTCGCTTAAAAGATTATGCAAGACAATTATTCTTGCATATTGGTATCGAAAGGAATTCAATATCCTTAAGTGGAATGTACCGATCATCACCTCCCGCATCATCTGGATAGTTTCCTTAATGCACGTCACAAGACTCGAGCATTACCGCCCATGTATTACTGACAGAGTAGGCCTTCGCGTACATCACTCAGATGTAATACCCGCTGGAAGAGACCACGTCTATATTAATGTTGGAATTTAAGAAATTTTTTTCAGAATGGATGGAATTTCGTTATTATAGCTCGCGCAATATAACTTGAATCAAAGCATAGACAATGAGGCTTACACACTAAACATTTTTGTACCTAAAATTGCTACTGCGCACGTCACGTGGTACCAAAATATGGGTCAAGTTATCAACTACATACTGTTACCTAAGTTACACTATCGACTACATAGACAACAGCGACGCCATCACCGATGTGTCACCTGCGATGCAATATTAGAAGCGACTTACCCGTGGCCCTACCATGAGTTGATGCAAACTGTTTACGTTACCGTAAACTATCGTTTTCTCTCTTTCACTCGCATTGACTGAGAGCAGTATATCCGATAGTTTACGGTAGCGTAAACAGTTTGCATCAACTCGTGGTAGGGCCAAAGGTGACTAAAGTTGACCGTCACAGCGTCACAGGTGACATAAATCGACTCATGTAAATAACCCATAAGGGCACCAAATAGTCAGTCTGTGCTTATGGCCTCTTTTACAAAGGCAAAAATTTCAATCTCATATTTTTTCGGATATAACTAGGACAATTAGTTTGAGTATTATTATAAAAGTTATTTTTATTTATATGTAAATATAAAATTTAATGAATTGAAATGATTTAAAACCATCTTTAGTGCTCTATATTTTGTTGAATACTTTTAGGTAATTTGAGATTAAAGCGCTACAAATGATTTTGAATGGTACTTCCAGTGGCTCTAGTTTTAGGTCAGTACTCACGACAGGCCTACACTGACGGATATACCGCATCTAGTCGTAAATTGTACCTCGTGATGGGATCCATTGCTCGATTAAACTAAAGCCTTTATATGACTAAATTGTAAAATTGTATGGGCTTTTCTAAAGTTAAACTGTTTACAAACAACTACAGTATGTTCAATTAAAGTAACCTGCAGACTTTTCAAAATTGATAACTGCATTTCATCCCCATATAATAAATGTTTATTTCCTTTTCACATTTCACACAATTTTTATTAAATAGAACGCTTTGATTTATCATTATCTTTTTTTTTAAACTACAGTTATTGAAATATTATTATCAGATGCTATAAAAAGCAAGTAAGTACCTATATCAAAAGGAATAATTATTACCATGTCGAATATGTATTTGTCATATTATTCTAGTTTCCTCCTTTACACCCACATGCCTAAGTCATGCAGAAACTTAAATTCGTTCTGGCATTGTTCTAAGTTTATTAATACACCGAGAGTCCCCTCCCGTGACGTCACAATGTTAGTAATTTCACGCATAATGACGCAAACAGGTACAACACAATATGTCACAGGCTTTGAAAAATTGTCCTGGGGCGGCCCAGTCGCGCTAATTTTCAACGATAAAACCAAATTTAAATCGTTACCATTTCAGTTTCGTTTACAGAAAAATACTCGTAGTAGTTTTGTTAAAATTGTTAAAATCTTGGATAATTCAAATGTGAATTTTAATGTTAAACCAAAGATATTTAGGTAAATATAACTTAAAGGACAGCGTAACTGTTTTGGTTTAATCGTTTAGAATTAGCGCGAGTGGGCTCCTAAGAATAAAGTTTGCTATTAACGCGCTATTTTTTACAGCGCTATGAGAATTATTCGCTGATAAAAAGCATTTAGAATTGCTACGTATAAATGGCAATAAACTTCATACACAAAAATTGTGGTCTTAATTTTCTTCATTTGTTCTCTCTTGTGTTTGTGCAGAAAGAAAAGATGAACATTATACTCCACAAGGCAATGAATCAATCCTGATGTGGTTTTCATTACCTTAGAAAGATAAATCGTGCACATAAATCATGAATAGGGTATTTTTCTAACAAACAAATAGGTATCTTTTTAATTTGAAAACATTATTTCATATCGAGATAAGTTTGTTGGCACAAATTATTTTCAAATTAAAAAAGCTTTTACTAAAACAAAACTTCGAACATTCGTCTGTCCATGCCCTAACTAAAACATTCGGTAGTACATTTCTGTTAATAGACCGTGTGCGTTCAAAGTCCCAAAGTCCCCGTTTGCAAACGCACATAAATAATGCGCAGTGACGTCACTCGCAGCCCCACTTGTTCCCGGCTGAATAGTTATTGTGGCCCGCAACCTGCCACAACTGAAACGTTTGTAAGAGGAGGTACACACGACACGGTTATGAACAAACATTGTACAGTCGACGTCAGAAGTACCTATTCTAAGTTGCAATCCTATATGTAAGTTATGTAAGTAATCCTAGGTATGTAAGTTGCACTTACTGAACAAGCAAAATATTCGTGCAACATACTATTTAAGGTATCATTTGTTGCTGGCAACATTTAATTATTTAAAAGTAAAATGTGGTACTTCCGTATCCTAGCTCTCTGCCCCAGGCAGCAAAAATGCACTGACTGTTTTGTGTGTCTTAAATAATTATTAAGTGTGCAAAATAATCGTTAATTCTTTAATCCAGTGTTTTGTTGAATAACCATCGCAGCAACTACCTACAGTCAACAACGAAGAGCTCAACATCATCAACTTTCAATTTTCCAGCCGTCATAATTATTTTACAGAATGATGGAAATCAGTATAAAACACAACCTAAAAAGTTTGTTATCTTTATTGAGAGATATTTTGTAGGAGCAATTTTATCACGAAACTTTGTAAGTAGCGTGTTCTTACAAATAGATCGACGGAGTTAAGATCCGCAAAGTTACGACCTTTTAAAATAGTTCAACACTTGCGATATAAGTTACCTACATTGTAAATATCTAAGTACAAAAATAAAACACTTAAATATATTTTTAAGATAGGTAACGAAACGAACTAACGATGAAAAAAAAATGCATAAAAAAAGCTTTCGCTTAATATAATGTCGTGTTTTAGTTGATTTTTAGGATGCTACATTTACATTATAGGTAGGATTAAATTCCCAAAGGATAAAAATTACAATAAACATATTTAATTTTGTGAATTATACTGGATACAAAATAGAAGATGGATAGCTTGACTAATGTAACAAAATGATTACTCAATAAATAAAAAGTAACAACCAAAGCAGTTGTTATCGAAATAAAATGGGACATAAAGAAAGTTTTATTAGGTTGGTGCGGGCGATGTACGTACGTTCATTCGTAAATCACCTTTTTTACGATACGTTACGAGAGACATATTAAATGAAGATTCGATATGTTCGCCTTCGGCGACACCATTAGGACGTGCCGGCACGGAAACCCTCTGGTATGCGGTGACGCGTTTACACGGATTGGTGCAGTTGCGCCAGTAAGTACTTGAACACGAACAATACTAATATGTAACACGAAATAAAGATAAATATTTGATGTGTCAAGTTTCTCAAAAAGTGTGCCAAATTACGAGGCCTTTCTTCATACTTATTCGATTTCTTGTTTTTCTTTATATGCAGAAAAAATAGTGAAGCTTGACATTGACATAGCTTTGATTATTTTTTCAAACATAATAAGAATATGTCTTATTTACAACATATTTAACGAGGTATCTCTGCAACACCGAAAAATTATAGCGTTCCTTCTTCATATAAAAAACTAATTCTATAATCACGTTAACTATTACCAAAAGATATAAACGCAACAGTTTTCGCACAACTTAAGATATAACAACACTTGATCCCCCCCTTAATAATGTCTCCAAAAAAAGACCGTCCAAACGCATCAAGTAAAGATTCCGATGAAATGAAAGGATATGCTCCGAGGGAGAGCTCTCGGCCTAGAGAAGCCCTGAGGTGAAAATACCCACCAAATCTTTCACACTACATAAACTCGCAGAACTGAGAGAGGACACGAATAATACAAAATGCGACACCTTGTCGAAGGAGGAAGTACGCTGTAAAAATATCTCGATGCTTTATGCTTCTTTACTTTTATTCTGTTCACTCCCTTTTTCCACTATTAGTCGAGAGAGTCGAGATAGCTTTCCATTTAAAATTAAACTCTTGACTTTTTATATAATGTTTTTCTTGATTCTTGGCGTAAGGTCAAGGTTTAGTTTAATTTTATTCTCCACTCTTTTCTACTGTTGCCTCAAGTTTTTTTTTATCTTGATAGTCCTATCAATTTGTCTAAAGTCTTGTGTGATTGATCACCGTCTTATTTCTTTTTTTTTCTGTAAAAGTGAGTGTAAATGGTAAGAAGTTAATTTGGGATGAAAAATACATAACGTTATTGACCGAGCGAGCGCGAAGCGCGAGCGAAGCATCTCCGTTCAGCTTAGTCAAAAATGCTTCCGTATCTCTGTCCGTCTATGCGTATGTAGGTCGCATTTCTCAACCAATTCTCGTTAAATTTTGTGAGCAGGTTCTATAATTACAAAGACTTTTTGTCGATTCAGTGTTATATATTTTTTCAAAATGACGGAGATATGGGGAAAATCATATTTCAGCTATTTCGACAAATTTTCAAAAATGTCACAAACGCGAGGTCAACAGCAGCTCTACAGAGCTACTAATAAAATAGATATGTTTTATTTACCTACTTAATAATAATTTCAATCACAAGAATATTTTGTATTCTAAATTCAAATCCTGTAAAAATATTTTATGTCCGTTCCAATGTACTGTCTTTCTAATAACTGGGCTATTTACATGGGTCAATTCGAGAATAGAATATGATTATAAAGTTCTTGGGTCGATTTTAGACACCTGTGAGGGTCGACTTTAGTCACCTAGCAAGTCGCTTGTAATATTGAATCGCAGGTGACACATCGGTGATGGCATTGCTGTCGTCTATGTAGTCGATGACATAACATAGGTAACAATATGAAATAACGTAGTTTCAGTTTTGGCCACCGGATCAGTTTGTTCAGTTAGCCTAGGCCGCAAGGCTGAATTGCCATTTACACAGTCAATTTTCGCCGTACGGCAAAAATCGTGCGGCTTTAGTCACTCGTGTAGGTAATAAATACCACCTAAATAACAATTTGTACCAGTGTCGGTACAAATTGTTATTTAGGTTAGTTTTAATTTATGGTTGACATTCATGGTCGAATTAACGCCTGAAAGACAAATGGCACGTGCAATATCGTTGTCACGGCGACACGATTGCGTCTTAGAAATGGGTATTATTAGTGTTACAAGCAAATTATATTTATCATAAATTATCGTGATGTTGTAAAAAAAAAGGATTGTGAAGCAAACGGTCTCCATACAAACGGCAATAACGTTTTCCACTCTCTAAGTCTAAACCATCACCTAGCCCGAGTTATGATTTTTTAGCATGTTGTTTTGATGCCTAAAAACTAGGTCTGTTCGTTTTGATTATTTTTAAAATTTATTATAGATTTGCACTTTAGTGACTTCATACAGAACAAAAAAGTGACAATATTTTCAAATCGACAATGAATATTGAAAAAATCAAAACTTACGCACCAAGTTCTCAGGCATCAACAACATATTAAGAAATCTTTACTCTAGGAAGCAACCGTTTGCTTCCAGTCTTCTTAACTGACTGTTTAAAGCTTTTATTTTGTTGTTTAGAACAACTGCTATTGATTATTATTATGATAAATACTAATTAATTTTAAACATATTGATTTTTTTATTTGTTAATCCCTAGATTTTTTTAAAAGAAGAGAAACCATGCTACTCAAGCATTGTATATACGTGGTAAATTTTTTTACTCAAATATCCATTATACGTAGGTAAACTTGCCTTTTACTAAAAGGCTTTGAAAGAAAACGCAAACTTTTGTGATGTTGCTGTTATGATTTGTTTCTTTATTCAAACATTAAATTTTCGACATCACTCAAAACCATAAACCATTTCATCTTAGTCGGTTCCATAATCTGAAAATAACTTCAAACAACAAACTTCCGTTCAAACCAAACAGTATCTAGGGCGGAATATATTCCATAATTCCATTCATATCAATAGACCGTATCTCAGTACTCATCATTCGATAAACAGCGAATGGATATAACAAAGTTCTAACGTCAAACTTTATATTGAGGAAACTATAAAACTGGATAATCGTAAAAGCAAAGTTGGGCGGTGTCCAAGTTAATCCACAATGAAAAATAATTCAACATACGGCTCGATGGCGAGACGGGCAGCTTTATTGCATTTATGTTACTATAACAAATAAAGACACCGGTTGAAAGATTCGTGTTGAGTTTGGGCGGTTCTTCTATATGCATATTTAATGGCTGATACATACTGTGCGATTACGACAGAAGCGGCAACTTCAAACGAGAATGTATGGTAAAGAGTAAATTTTTCAGATACATCGTTTTGTACCGCTCTGAATTTAGTCACTTCTGTTGTACACACAGCTTATTTATACGCATTGTATTAATAAAATAAATGCAGGCACGCAGCATGCAAGCAGACATACAGCATGCAACATGCAGCTTGCAACATGCAAGTGTGAGATATTTAACGTCGTTTATTTCAAAATAAGCAAATTAAATAATATTTTTAAGGTACACTTCAATGAATAGTTATTAATATTCATTCACAAACTGATTTCTAGCATAAATGTTAGTTCACGTGGTGATTTGTGTAGCCATTTCCGGTTGTTATCCTAAGCAGTAAGTAACTTCCAAAAACTAATAAATTATAAACTAATGAAGTTTTTAATAATGACTTATTTATTAATAGTATATTTACAAATAATTACCGATAAAACATTGACTATTGTAACGATTTTGCACAAACACTTCCGGTAGTCAGAGGCGGGGCAGAGTGAGATTGTTTACGCCACGTTGGCGGACGGATATTAGAATTATTCTTATCGGAGCCGCTGCAGTGAACACATCTCTCCGTACCTACTGACAGTGTAATCACTGTGTGGCACTGAGTACTAATTAATGGATTAAAGCTAAGTATTCTGCTATTGTTGAAGATAACTTGCTAAATGATTCGTTTTTGTATGGTTTTATTGAAATAGTGATAGTTTAAAGACTAAATATGAATTCAGTATTATATCTTTCTACTTCATTGTTATTTTTTGATCATGAAACAAATAATTTGTTCATTTAAGTAGTTAAGGTGGCGAGTGGTCAAAACACTAACCTAACCTAGCCTGCCAATGGTGGTCGCATTAAAAATTTTTCGGCCCCCCTGCTATAAAGAGTATGGAGCAGTAATATTTTTTTTGTGTAAATAATACCCTTAATTAATTAATCGACGTCAGAAGTGATCGGTATAACAAGGTAAAATGTATCAGTATTTTGTTCTTAGGGCTGTCACAAAAAACCGGTCCAAAAACCCTTCTATTGATTAGGTATTTAATGTTATATGAGGCGATAGCATTTTTTTATATTTTGATTAATGAGTAATCGAATTTCTGATATTGCTTACAGCATGAGAATTGTAAAAAACTAATTTGTCTATGTAATGAAAAGTTTCTTGACTCCAATGAAACCTAAGTTAAGAATAACTTATGCATTTCAGTCGCCAGAACTTTAACTTGTTGAATATGGGTTCACAACCCACTCATAATCTCCGATTTGAAAAGTAATAAATTAATTATAAATAAGAACCAGTATCGATCATGTTAACTTTTTGAACCCATTCCCAATTTGCTAAAATCAGTCCAGTATTATAGAGGCAACCCTAATGTCACCACGCTGGAGACAGGGGCGCACAAAACCGAATGCCTTAATTTAATATATCAATTAGGGCCAATTTAATTTCCAGCCCATGCAGCCACTCACTGCAGCGCATGACAAAACTATATCTATCTCTTTTCCACTTATCGTTTTCATGCTATTAAAAGTATTGTTATCTCACGTTGCCGCGGTGTTTACTCCAAGTTTGGGACAAACACTTTATGTCGAATGCAGTGTCAATAACTTATCTTCAACTGTATTTTGAATAGAATTTTAGGTCGAATTGAATTTTATTAGAAGGAATTTAAACACAAAAAGTTATAAGTAGGTACTTACCTAGGATTTTTTTTTCTTTTTGATCCTTAAGTGAACGTTGTGAAAATTTTGTTTGAATTTTAAGTTTAACGTGTCTTGTTTATTTTTGCAGACTCGCACTACAGAACATTTTGAATATTATACTGTGATGAGTTTCATGGAACATACTTATACTTATTAAGTATGTTCCATTAACAAAATCTACTAGGAAAAAGTTCTCTTATACTTAAAAGTGTACAGTGGTAAATACAAGTCATAACATTTCTTATTATTCAATGTTTTTGATCTTCCTTTAATTACTCTTGACGCATAAAAAAGTAACACCTTGTCGAATAGTCTGCATCATAAACAATGAGTAGGCATTGGTAAATCTATATCTTGACACCGAACCCCATTTAAGTAAAAAAATGAGGGGTTCCCCCTCACAACTGATTGGCGATCTCATTAAAATCAGGAAAGACCCCGGGAGCAACCGCGGGCTGACTCAAAACTGATCGTTTTACTTTTGATATTCAGAGTGTACATTAAAAGTAAATATTAAGTTTAAAATTTAAATTCTATGATTTCTTTATTTTTATAAATTTAAATAAGAGCACTTAATCACGGTCTTTATTCTTTAAGTAAGTAGAATAATTTAAGACAAAAATAATACTTTCTTAATATTGTTTTACTTTTAAATTGTAAAAATCAGCAATCGCTCAATAAATGCCAGCGTCAAACGCGACTGAAAAACGATCATTCGACATCCGCCATTTTTAATGTTCCCACCTGCTGGGGCACAAGCCTTCCTTATGGTTGGATAAGGAGGAAGAATAACCATAACTCACCACGCGGGTCCAATGCGGATTGGCTGGTGTTAACAACTGCAAATGTAGCCAGGAACAACGTCTTGACGTGTCTTTTGAAGCAAGGAGGAGCACAAGCTAATACATTTTTGGTCACCCATCACATGACCGATCCTTGCGAAAGTAGCTTAACCTCCGCAATCGCAGGGCCAAGTAGTGATGTGCCGAGTCGCTGTTTTTGTGGATCGAGTCGACTCGAGTCGGTAAATACGGTATTCGAATCCTGACTCGATTCCGCGATTCGAGTCCAGTACTCGAGTTGACTCGAGTCTAGTCTAGTTCAGCCGCTGAACTATGAAGCAGAAGTTGGCCTTCTTCTTGATGTACTCTGTCACGTACCGGGGCTCCATCAGCTAACTTACATTGCTATCGTAATCACTCTGATTTGACAAATGGATGTAATACATTGCTACTTTTCTTTGGTAAGTGTTTATTAGTGCCAAAACGAAGTTGCACTAGCAATGTATCACATACATCTGTCAAAACACAGTTTACACTTCACTGTATTTAGCCGATAGACCCGCCCCGGTCGTCCCCCGCGGTGACAGTGTAGTGCAGACGGGACAGGTATACCGCCGTGGCCAGCGAGATTCTTCCTGACTCGATTATCGGACTCGAGTCCAGCGTACTCGAATCAAAATAAATTGGTATTCGAGTAGGCGAGTCCAAGGCAGGAATCGAGTCTGACTCGAGTCAAGCTGTACTCGGCACATCACTAGGGCCAAGTCAAAAATGACCTTACAATGTGATAATGGCGACAAGTATAAATTATAAATACGAAACAATATTGTAGTGGTATCTACCACTAAGTAATGAAAGATACGAACTACTAGTGTAATTAATTACATAAAGTGTTAAAGAAGGCAGTAAGGGCTTAGACCTTTTAAAACATAAAGTAATGTCATCGTGGCTTTGGCCACGTAACCGTGTAAGATTCAATTTTTTTACGCAAAGTACCGAGGAAGAGCGCTTGTTAAAAGCTTACCAACATAAACCTGATACGGGGAATCTTCATTTTGAAGTAAGCATGTTACACCGGAATGGTTATTCATAACCCGCGCTTTCGTAACAAATTTTCAAAGAAACTGAACGTGAAAATGAAGTATGTAGCATAAAATTTTATATATATTTTGCCGAGCCCAAGATTTTTTCTCTTGATTTATTCAATCCGAGTCACTGCCCCGTGTTTTGGGAATATGTTTTGACAGTCAATTTATTTGCCTAGCCAGTGTATCGCCGCTTACGAAAATAGGTGAACTAGCATAGAAATATACAGTGACACTAATGTATTTTAGAGCCGAAAAACGGAGTAGATGATAGCGGAATGAGTTAAAACATTGTAGATTAAATAGTCTTCTCATTTTTTTAGAAGTGTTTATTTACGTTTATCATACTTCATAATTAAAGAGGTGTGTTTTTAATATGGGATAATCTTGAAATTACTTGGCAAGAGATAAAGTGATTTATAGATTAATATATCTACTTCATTCACCATATTTTGTTTAAAATGATTTTTCTTTTCCCCTTCAATAGTTTCAATCCTGTAAACGCTAATATCACGATCGTGTTAAGATAAAACCTTTTTCATATGATGATACACCCCTTTGTTATATCATGTACGTACCTACAAAATTTAATATGAATACCTTTCAAATGACATGATCACACAAAAGACTTGTAAAAGGACAAGCTTCCACAGAGGGTGTAATTCTCGCCAATTAGCCGGCTGACTACCTCTTTCGCACCAGTGGGCAGCGAGATTGCGATCCCACCTCATGAATCATCTTACAACTTACAAGCTTTCCAGTAGCTAAAGATGCTGTAATTTTTCATAATGAGGTAATTGTTTTAGCATTTGGGGAGGGTTATGAATGACAGTGTATTGCCTTATATATTTTTCTCCTAAGATATCTCTCAATGTTTGTTTTTGTATGACGACACGGTACAAATTGTGTCAGTCTAATCAAAAGATTGCTAGGTTAAAAATGTAATGTCGAACTAGTGGTATTTACAATCGATTCGTCATAAATCATTATTTAACTATTACACATAGGCTCAATAGAATAAAACTAAAGCAATGCCTTTTGCTTCTGTTATTCGAAGTTATCGCTTCGAATTTGATGAAAAATACGTAATTATTTATCAAATCCGGAGCATTTACTTTAAATAATAGAAACAAAAGCCAATGCTTAAGTTTTATTCAAACGGTTTAATTTGTAAAATCATTTCAAATATAAGTATAATCACTGGTATGAGTTTTATTTCAGACATGCAATTGGTCTTTTAATCCCCGACGCAAGTTTAACGCGTGTGTATCTGTGTGTCTGTGGTATCGTAGATCTGTCTGTGGTATCGTAGCTCCCAAACGGATGAACCGATTTTGGTTTAATTTTTTTTTCTCTGCATTAAACAGACGGTGTCATGGCAAAATACAGTACAAAATATTATTGTGAATAATTCATACAATTGTCTTACCTCCATTTTCTGTATAGGTTTCTACAAGTTGATAATTTTCCGAATCTATTTGGGGCATCAGGAGAGCGAGATATACATAAATATTTAATATAACGAAGTGGAAAATTCAATGAAGATCGTGCGTTGCTTGAAGGAATATTTCTAAAACAGGAAAATAATGTTTTTTTTTAAATAAAGATATATTAGAAAAAACATTTGAGAATGTAAATTTTAATGCAAATACTTCTTTCAGTTTCTTCTGCATTTCAAAATAACTTGAAATATTTGACGCATTAAACTATTGTTTTCGATAATCAATTGCATTGATGGGCAAAAGCAAAACACAATTTAGGTAAAGGGTTACCACTATGCAGTTAATCATAAAAAGAAAAGAAAAAAATCACAAAGTAGCGGTTTTCAGGGTTAAAAATTATTTTCCGGTGTGTTCGGCTTCAGGGGTTTTTTTGTAACACGTTGTATACAAACACATTATTACAACTTATTTTATATTTTGTAGTTCAACACGGTCAAAAATATCTTCATCCTAATAGAACAATACACTAAAGTGACTTCTGGTAATTTAGATGATTGATGGTAAGATAAGAATCTATGATAATATCAGGCGCCGCCCGTAAATAACGACAAATAGTTCACGTGTTAACACTTCAACACATTTTTAACACAGTCACAATAACGTTGGCATCGCATAGTGTTCAACTACAATATTACATCTTGAACAACGAAACTGTTAATTCCAGTTTCTATGCCAAAACCACGCCCGCATGTTTTTAAACAAATTTAATTCTAATAAACTGAAAATAAAGTTTGTTTTTAAATAGTGAGTGGGAGTGGAATGCAACCACACTGTGCGCTGTTTTGCAACCACACTGTGCGCTGTTTTTCGACCCACAAAATAAGTGATGTGCAGTTACACAATAGTTGTTACAAAAAAATAATTATAGAACAAGCTGTTTTCTTCAACATTATACAATAATACTTTACGTTTAAGAGTTGTACGGTCTAAATCATCGAATAATGACTTTGAATAAAAACTGGATATGTACTTGAATCATGTATCTGCAACTAGTCGTAAGGTAGCAAAAGTCGTGTAAAAAATAAGATTGTTCTTTTTGCAAATTAAATAAAACCTCTAAGTTATAAAAAGCTCCATACGAGCGGACAGTGATTCACGCCCCAATTCGGCATCCTTCTGAATAGGCTGGGAGGTCACGCGAATTTTTTTTAGGGGTCTAAAAAGTTATATGATTTTTACAAAAGAATCTCCAAGACGATTAATATACACGAAACTTTAAATCTTTCATTTATACCGAAGCGCTTGTAAAACACTTTCAGATTTCTGTAAAAAAAAATGCATCTTCGGACAAATAAAGATTAGCAGCCGTCAATCACTTTTATCAGTTATAATAAGTGACTGACTACACAAGTAGAATAGATGACCTGAACCTTATAAGACGATTATAAATCATTGGTTCAGTCTGTTTCCTTACAAAACTTAATTCCATTTAGTTGTGCCATATAAACTTCAGATACCTATATTATATCAAGAAGCTTTAAAGTTAAAATTAAAGAAAAGTTAGATGGTCGCACTATACGAGTTGGGATAAAATAAGATTTTCCTAACCGATGATTAGAAAAATAGGCAAATCGGAATTTCATAAGTCATTCTAGAGCTAAAATTACCAATAGTGTAAAACTGATGTCGTCCCTGGCTGCTTTCGGCAAATAAAAGTAGTCTTTTTTCAGTCAGAATATTTGCTGAAAGAGATATGCTTTAGTAATTTTTTTTTAAAGGGATGAATGTCTTCTCTATGGGTTTTGTACGGAACACTTGGCAAGCAAGATAGAGGTTCTTGTCCTTTTTTTAGCGTCCATGTTTTTCAGCCTACCCTGCGTGCATCGTGTTTAGACAACCAACCTTTTTTATCAACGTTGACATGAAAGAGCTGTTTTATATAATATGCATGACTGTATTCCAAGGAAATATTTTATTCATTTAGCAGTTGAATGTAACTTTTATCTACGATCTACCTACCTCACATTGACAAATTTTCGGAGTGTGTTTTATTTATGTACAAAGAGGATGATGTATATATATCTCTTAAGCTACCTATGGTTTTTACATAGCTTTAATTTCTTGGGCAAAAATATAAATAATATCTTTCAAACTGACTTTCCACTTTAGTTATCTTTCCACAAAACTATACTCTGCTGGCGCATCATCATGATTTAGAAAAGTATGGTACACTTTCGACGTACCTTTTATAATTTGTTTTATAAAAAATTAGCCTGCATGTTAAAGGAGACTAACAAATAAAATCATGTCATCAATCGTTGTGTTCTTGTGGTAGTTAAATTACAGAGGAGTATTCTCTTAGCACTTGGACTAACTGTCTGCTTGTCTTGTTGAGCTTTTCTTGATGTCGCGAACCGCGTCCCATCATGCAAACTCGCTATTTCGAAACCGTTTTGTAAACGTCTTCTAGCTTCTAGTTTATTTGATAAAACAGTTATCCATACAACCCAACATACAAGACCAATTGCGTTTCAATAACTTAAAAAGTAAACATTTTTTTTATTTTTTAAATCTGTCGTGATTACTACGATGCGTCATTTAGTAATTTCATATCGATATTTTAAAAGGGTCGTTAGTTAAATTTGGGTTGAAAGAAACATTAAAAACGCATAAAACAGCACCATTGAGCTAAAGTTTTGGCTTCCGATGTTCGGGCCTATCACGATGACACCACGCGACAGCTGTTTGGATTAAATCCGTCTGCCGATGTTGAAAATGTGGATTTTTTCACTATAATTACATACGCGGCGAAATTGGAACGAGCACAAGCCGTTAATCGTCACACTGAATTTTGGATCTTAATATGATTATCTTAAAATGATAATAGAATCCTAAGAACAAGAAAACGAAACATTTATTTCCTGAGAATGAAGGTACATACATAATAAGGACTAAAACGTATGATGACAAAATTTATCAACTAGAATAGCTGTATTAGAATAATAACATTTTTCTTAAGCAATGTTGTATGATACGTTAACTTCCCAAACTCAACATGTTTCGGTACTGCGAACGCACTATAATTGACCTTTTCCTTGTTTGAGAAACTTTTGTAAATAAGTGCTGGTTACACTTTACAAAAACAATACCTTCATCATTTTAAAAAGTTGTTAACAATAATTTAACAGATGATACTTACCAGATGTGTCCCCTCAAATAAGATATTTTTTTAAATTAAATCTGATAATTGATAACTAATTAACAATCAATACAATATTTTTCTGTTTCAGCATTAAATATATGCGATATGATTGAATAGGTAATAATAATCTGTAAGTATAACTTCTATAACAGTAGTAGCCGCTCCAAATAACTTTTTTTACAGACAATTGTATTCTTAAACATTAATGACAGGCCAAATTATCTGAACTACAGTTCGATATATCGATCGTAACATAGAAAAAGCCTGCAATATTTTTGAAAACTACATTGATGTTGTGCGAAACACAAAAGGAAATTAAGAACCGAACTGTCAATGTAACTAGAAGATCGAATACAAAAAAGTTACTGTTGTTCGGCAAGTTTTGTATCTCTTTGAGATGTTAACAAGGATCAAACGGCATTGTCGATCTTGACAGCTTTGATATATGACCGAAAGGAAAGTGGTCCAAACTGGAAAAAGCGGAGGAAAGTATGCTGTTCAGCTTTGCGATGTCAATGAAAAATATAACAGATGGGTTATGCTTTAAATATTTTTTTTATAAAACAGATGTGTTAAGGCTGAATAAACAACTTTGTAAGAAGCTTTTTCATTCGTTTGCTTACCTGTAAAACAAGTAACAATGTCATATGAGATAAATTTCAATTGTTGTATACAACAAAGACAGCAATATCAAGTAAACATAATTGACAGAGACGTTGCATTTCACAGACACGCACGTCTACTCACATCCGTGCAGCGCGGTGCGTAGGTATGCTATTCTATGGTGGGTGGTGGGTGACTTGAATATCGTGATATGATTATAAAGTTCTTGGTTTGTTTTTTGTTCTCCTCTACTAAATGCGAGGGTTGAGAAATGCGACCTGCATTTCTCAACCGATTCTCATAAAATTTTGTGAGCATGTTCGATAATTATAAAGATTTTTAATATAGAGACAGTCTTTCGAAATTTTTGGAAAAAAAAATCACATATTCGAATATAAATTACAAAATTAGAATCGCCAATTAGCATCGAATAGATATAATAAAAAAATACCTTCCAAACAGCACAAAATACTGCTTTATAAAAAAACCAGCGACATCTAAGAGATATTTTTTTAAACAACATACAATTCGATTTACATTTTAACGCTTAAACGTGAGAAACTTTCACTGAGCCACTAGTAATAGTTTTACAAAATCGTTGTCTCTTGGAATCCCTAGGAATTGTATACGTTACCTAGGTAAATTATGTAATGGATAAATAATATTCATAGTATGTCATACTGAACGCTCCGAACGTATTGTAAATAATCCCTATTGTATACAATGCCTGAATTACACAGTTTGCCGGTAACATAATATTCATTCTAAGCATATTCCTTCAAGTTAATGTCACATCACTATCTCCAGTTATAATCAAACCCGAGACAATTTAAAAACTCGTTTTACAAATTGATCCGATTTAAGCCAACGAGGTCGCCAACGAAGCCACGGAACTGAAATTAAAAGATTTCCTTAACCACAAATCTTTCCTGCAATCCATCTTAACATAATTACAGTTTTAAGTGTTCCAAAACGTGCTAATTTCCCAGCAGTAGGAAACACTCGAACATAAATAATGGAACAATGGGCTGTGGCACTGACTGGCGTTTATGTCAACAATGAACGGTTTTAGATCTTTGATCGAATGCCAGCAGCAAACCGCGCAGATGTCAGTTTAATAGGTTACAGATGCTGAAAAATATTTGGAAGATTCTTTTGCTGCACCGAGATATGTATGAATATGCTTAAATTGATTTCGTTACGATCAAAAAGTATTTTATATTTGAAATGTAAACATCAGAATCGTGTTTCTTATAAACAGCCAAAGTCCTATCTAAACAAAACTTAAACTATAGGCTCCGTGAGCTGTCTATATAATTATCGAACATACTCACAATATTTCACGAGAAACGGCTGAGAAATGCGACCTGTAGAGGAGAGCAGACGGTCAGCCGGAAGGAGATACGAATACAAGATAAAGAATTTTTCAAGTCAATTCATTCTAAACATTAGTACGATTTCCCATCGCATAACGACATAGAGCTTTACGGGCAAACTCACATTGCAATTGTTATTAGCCAAAACAGTGACTTTGTAGTCACCTAGTGATCAAATTATGACACGACACGAACATCGCACGTGGCCTGCTATAAACTGCGCAGCAACAAATTTACAGCATCATCATTTTACAGCGGCATAATTGGGCGTCTACAGAATTCATAGACCCAAGATCAAAATACCTTGCACCAGGACTTTCCCAACATACGACTTTTTTAATATTAGATTTACCTTAAAATAAAAAAACCTCTCTTTTTCACAGATGCCTGCAGTAACAAGGGCAACACATGCACGTCTTCGACTATCAAATACATCAATTTCTGTCAAAAGTTATAAAAATTTACTTGTGTAGGTCTGATGCCAAGTATTTAAGGAATTATGGTTATAAAAATCTTGTGGATTATATAAACGCACTTTAAAATAATGAAACACATTTTAAAATGTTTAGTTTTAAAATTAAATTAATGAACTATAAAAATAATGGTTTCCACTATAAATATGCTTAGCTTTAAAATTAATACTTTGCACAACACAATTTGATTTTATAACTTTAGTACTTGTAGACCTTTGGTAAACAGATGATTAGAGGCGACGACGAGCGAGCGTAGCGAGCGAGGATTAGGTCAGGTTCCATTGCGATTGCGACCAACAACGCACGAGCCGAGCGAGCAAAGCGAGCTTGCCGCTGCAGCAACCGGCGAAATGCCAGAACCGACTTGGTAGCGTATATGCATATGCCACAAGTTGTCTTCTATGCCAAACCTTGCGTTGTCATCTTTAATGTGCGTTTAGAAACTAACTGGTTTCGGAGTTGTGACCCAGTTAAAGTGTAAACCATTATTCTTGTAGTGATAATTTAAATTGTAGACTATTATATATTTTAACTTGTGTCATAGATCTATTATTATTTTAAAGTGCTGATATATATATATTGTGTTTCGTTTCCTTCTATTAAATAATTATGTCCATTTCCTTGCTTAAAAATTGAACAAAGAATGGCACATTAGCGCTTCGTTCCCTATAGAAAAGCAAAAAGCTCATGAAAATATTATGAAGAACTATCAGAAACAATAAATAATAGTTCCATTAGTATGTGGAATCCGATTTTTTATGATTACACTCTCGAATAATACGACCAAATGATAATCGGCGTACAGTACTGAACCAAAGTTGAGCACTAGATGGAATTTAAATGGAACAGTTATTGGTTGCGCATCGGAATTATACTGCGTAATGGAACACCGCTATCAGGACGATGCGATGCCAAGTCGTAAACATTCCTACGGGCCAGTTGCACGATAAATCGAAGATAGTGTAGTGTGAAGTTGTCTTAATTTTATTTAGATTTATGCTAAGAAAAGGGATAATTAAGATGATTAGGGATTTTTCTATCATTTTTCATTACGACTTAATTGGTTTTGATGTGTCATGAGAAAATATTTATATTTATGTGAAATCGTGAATGTTAACTTGCATTTGTTTAACAACCTGGGGCCGTACCGGCTAACACATCGAACTTCGGAAAGCCTGCCGGACTTCAAATTAAAACAGATAAATAGAGCCCCAATCGGGCCAAAATGGCGAACCCCAGTTCATGATGTCACACGAACATCGGTATCTTCTAAATAACTTCGGCGAATTGTACAATACGAAACTCCTTACTTCGATTTATCTGTTTTAAGTTGAAGCTTGGCAGACCCACCGAAGTTCGAAAAGTTAGCCGGTAGGGCCCCTGACCAGGGTTTTCCTCGTCGTTACACCTGTGTAACCTGCAGCGTAACCTGAATGAGTGCTTTTTTACAAGGATTCTTTTAGGAATCTTACCCTAGTAAGAGGCCTAGACACGAATCCTTTTAAGAAAGTACCTAGTCCTACAAAGGTCTACCCAAGTTAACTTAGTAAACGAAACGAGATCAATAACAAAATACTAAATACATACTCAAATCATTTCATTACAAACTTTTTATATTAGGTACACCAAGTACCTAATAGGGGTACTTGATAGGGAAACAGAAACTTATAAAATTAAAACCGTAAGAATAAAATTGTTATGTTATGTTATGTTTATTTTTTACAATTTTACTATCTAAGTTAAGTGATAAGTTTCAACAAAGGCACTACAAAACAGATTGCCATTTCAACTAAGAAATTAGATTGCAACTTTGTAAACGTACAAAGTAAGCATTACAAATTAGGACAAGTGTACAAAATGAAGTTCTTGTGAACAAAGTATTCGGCTAGCTCTAATCCTGAAGTAATCCACTTAAGTGAAAACAAAGATATATCTTGCTTGAAGACGCGGGGTTTGTAGTTTAAGCTCACTTTCACAATGTTTTACTTTGTACTTAATCAGTAAACTTCTGTTATTAACTAACTCTAGGCATAAAATATTAAATTTTATTCTAATTAATATCGCCTGTAATTTACTGCTCACGTTTGACCCCGTTGGTTGAAAAAGGTGAACGTTGCTTAAGAAAAATATAAGATGTGGATTATGACATTTATCATTTAGGTGTAATAATTTATAATGTACTGTTCTTTATGTGGTAAGCTACAATGGAAATTCGACGACGGAGTTACGAATTTTCAATAGCTCTAAGTACCTACCTCTTTTCGCCGCTTCGAAATATTGTGCGCTAGAGCGATAATACCAATCGGCGAAGTCTTAATAACCGATGCCGTAAAGTTGGATGGAAAAATATAGAGCTATAGATAAGATTAAGTTATTCCTAAACAACATTTTTTTTCAATCTTTGCAAGACAATATTGAAACTTACGGTAGAGTTGTCTTTTCTACCGTAATTTCCAATATTTAATTTAATCAAGATTGAAAAAAATTGTTGATTAGGAATTACTTGTTTGATAATGTTTTTCTATCTGATAATATTCTTGACATTAAATAAAAGAACATTGGCATCAGCGGATCATTAACTATGCACAACAGCTTTTCTGCTTGATCTTGGTTTGCTGAAGCGTTAATGCTCTTAAGCGATTGCGTTGCTTACACTGTGACTTGGGTTAATGAATGCAACGAAAGGTGAAAATCTTTAGGCAATAAAGGTAAGTATATTTTTAAAACATTCCAAAATTCAATGAGCAATTTCCAAGGACATTGCTCAAACTGAAGTTATATTTGATAAACAATCTTCATCCAACTCTTTATTCAATTATATCCAACTCTTTATTCGACAAATGGATTTCCACACATAGATTTGAATAAGACAACGCATTTTTATTTTTTTTAAATAAATAACGATTAAAGTTTAAAAACCCTATTTCAAAAACCTTAAAAAAACTAACAAAACAGCTTTAATATAAACGGCTCTAAAAATAAATATAAAATATTTTTTCAAATCTACATAATTACTAATAAGTACGCATCTCTGATATGAAAAAACGTCTTTTGAAGTCGGATGGGTCCAAAGTACATTTTCCGTTAGATACTTGAACTTTTATGGTGGTTTCGCTTTCTCATTTTACTTTCAAGACGTTTTTTTTATATCAGACATGCGTACCTATTAGTGATGATGCAGATTTGAATATTATTTCTTTCTTTTTATAGCTGTTTATTTTTAAAGCTAGTTTGTTAGTTTTTTTAAGGTTTTTGAAGGATGTTTAGTTTTAAGGTATAAGTCAGCAGCATAAAAATTAACAATTAATTTTGTCGCTCAAAAATTTAGAATGAATATATATACTAGTTGACCAATCCGCATTGGGCCTGCGTGTTGGGTTATGATCCATCCTCTTTATCCACCCATAAAGGCCTGTGCCCCAGCAGTGGGAACATTCAAAATGGCTGATGATCACGTAAATAATACTTTTCATATAATAGTTCATAACATATCACACAAGTGATATGGAATTAGTGTTAACTATTTTAACCCTTCAACGCCCGGAAAATGAGACACAATAGATATTCCATTGTTATCCGGCTCGGGCGTTGATGAATTAAGACCTCCGTGTTCGCGTGGTTTGTACACCGGTTTTCAAGGTGTCGCCATCTCTGAGGTGCCGGGTTCGATCCCCGGCCGAGTCAATTTAAAACACGTACTTTTCTATATTGGCTCTGGTCTAGGTGTTTGTAGTTCCGCCCTTGTCTCTGATTTCCATAACAAGTGCTTTAGCTACTTACTATGGAATCAGTACCCTTAGCACGATCATCTATCAAGAAAAAAACGCTCGTAAAAGCACTCGAAAGAGTAATTATTTAAAGAAAATTTAATTTTGCTTCTTGGCGGTAAATGGCGCTGCACAAATTTCCCATACAGAATTACTCTATCAAATATTTTTACGCGCGTTATCTTTTTACATAGCTACTCGTGCTAGGGGTACGTTTGCGATGCCTGTCTAATATATTTCAATTGAAATGAAACAAAAATTTGGTGTTTCTTACAGATTTTTCATTAAAAATTCATTAAATTAGGATAGAGTAATTGAAAAACTCTTGACTCGAATGAGCCAGCTTGATTAATGTTAGTACTTATTATGTATGGGTGTTAATATTGAATTAAGTTAACGTTTAAGTAATGTTCTTTGATTATCATCCATCAGCAATAAATAAGTACATTACTTACTAGGTTAGGCTTACTATTTCCCATAAATATAAAACAATAATGAAAAAACATTGTTTTTGTTTATTCACATTTAATTATACCAACCAAAGTGGGTATTTATATATCTATTACCAAAATATTTGGAGGCACGTTAGAACGTGATAAAAAACTTTGCAGAGGTCATTAAACCAACAACATTATGAAATCAGAAATGACAAGGCGTGAGTGTAGACCACTGCATTCTGCGGCGAAACTTCACTGATTTTCATTGCTGAAAAAATTCATTTCCGTTGTACGAAGCTTTAGGCTTCCTTCTAGCATTGCAACATATTGTAGTTGAAACGGTAGTCAGGCCAAATAAATCTCACACTTTAACACGACCCGCTCAGGTGCAAGCGCGTCTCGCTCGCATCCATTTACCCCCCAGAAGACAACAGGCATGAATCTACACTACGTAGCTTTCAGACATCCATTCAACTTTCAAGCTTATTAATAACCTCTAGTACAGTTCCATAGTTGCTTGTAACTTTACATAATTTATTGCAGAGAAAAGATTCTGGTCACATATCGTGGTAAAGAAAATATGACATTGTCTACGTACTGCGAACACAAGTTGGAAATTGTAATATCATTTCACATATCTGCCACTCGAAAGAATATATGAAGAGCGAAGGAATTTCTATTGCTAAAAAACAAAAATAATTGTATCTTCAAGAAGGAAAGAGTATTTAATTACGATTGCAAAAGAAGCCAAACGATAATATGGGCGTTTAAATTTTCCCTCTCGTGTAGTTTAGTTTAGTTATCATTATTAAACGGATTTAATTAATTTGACTACCTATTGGCCACAAGGCAATCGTTGTAATTGAAGAATACAGTTCAGTTTTAAAGCTATCGAGTCATAGAATACGGCATACTCATTTAAAAAAAAATAAAAAAAACTCATTGTATGTAGTTCAGATTTTAAAGATGGAAAAATACGTTTATATGGAAAAATAGAAGATTGGATTGGAACTTATCAAAAAGATCGACAAGAGACGTCAACATGTCAACAGTTACCGATCGAGACCGCTTCATTTACTGCCAACTGCTGCAGTAAGTATTTTTGCAGCAGTCTGCAGCAGACAGGCCATCTCGAACAAGTCTCCCGACAAACTAGACTTGAATCGAGTTACTGCCACTAATTGCTTGGGGTCTAACTTAGTTTGTTCTCCAAATATTGTTTACGATTCAGCTACGATATATAACTAGTTATTTTATGAAACCAATATAAATTGTTAACAACTGTGATGCGCTGAATGGCACTGAACTATTTTCATATGTTACAGAACATTCGATCTTTGAGTTTTTTGTTTATTATTAAGTGATTAAACAAAAATCACACAATCGACTTGAAACGAAGCCTAAAATAAAAAAAGGCTAAAACGAATGACGTAAATTGGTTAAGTGGTTTTCTATATCGGACAGACAAATAGACATTGTTTTAAACAAAATGTAAGGAAGTACATTTCCACCTACACAATATTTTACGAACATCATTTTTAAACAAATATTTGAAAACATTGATAGAAGATGAGTTTGAGAAGCTACCACTAACAACAACGAAAGCAATATTTTTTTTTCATCAACGTAAACATCATTGTCAGCTATATACCTACTCATTCTGTTTCTTTACCGATATAGGTATTGTAAAGTTGTAGCGAACTGAAATACTTAAACGACCGCTTTTGTAGAAACCTGAAGCGGACAAGCTAGAAACTGGAGCAAGTCTAGAAACTCTGTAGATAGGTACGAGTCAATTTGCTAATGGTACTGTCTCTAAGAGTTGCGATATTTTATTTATCTTAGCAAATGAGCTCATTGGCAAGATGCTCCCAACGCTATTTGAAACTTGCAAAAATAATATCAATATTGGCATGATTCAGGGAATAATAAGGTATACAATCAAACAATTGTATAGGTGAGTAGCTCAACTACCTATACATATGTTTTACGAAGGACATTCTGTACGTAGTCTTTCGTTATTTAAAACCCTATTATCTCGGACAACACTAAAAAACAATTTATCACAGTGACATAAAAAATCTCTACATCACACAAATGTCACTCTTAGGCACTCTCAGGAGCATAAAAGGGATCACCAATCATTTTCGTCGTTAAAAATCCAAATTGTTGAAAGCTAGGAGCTTCCAAACAAACAAACTTCAAAAGAATCTCTAGAAAAACTTCAGCTCGTAAAAGTTAAATGAAAAAGTTGGCCTTCAAATTGACAGTCCCGAGCCGTGGACCGAAGAGGTTAATAAAATTGCCTTCTGACATGGGAATAAAGTGTTGCATTACCGCCTGCAAATATTGAAAGGGATTGGGTGCCGTTTAGCACGTGCCCCTTTAAAATACCCCGGGAAATGTACGCAATTTTATTTGTGAAAGCTTTGAGAAGCTTAGTTGCAGAAATATTAATTTTCACCAGTGACATGTTTATGTATTTTTAGAATGGGCCCAAGATCATTGATAAAACAATCATCAGACTTGGGTTCCTAAGTTTCTCCTGGTTATCAGTGTAAATTTGAAAATTCCCTCTTTTAACATTTTTCAAACCTAAAGTAGCCAAGATTTTTCAATAAATCTACTTTGTAAAGTACACTGATCAAAAACGAGTCAATATTTAATTAGGATATTTAAAAAGAACTCTTGCAGTGTACACAATCCCTTGTTTGTTATAGAGATTTTGCGCGGTAACAAGTAATAAAAAAAAGTCTTTAATATTTCCCGAGACGGAAAAGTGAAAGTTTTAACCAGACTTCCAGAGCAATCAAGACTATGAAAAATTAATCTCGTGATTAAAAATGAATTTCTTAAGTCGCGCCTCGGAGTTATTGAATACACAGTGGGGAGTTGCGTTGTTAGTGATAATTAAGTAGGTAAAACTTTTTTATTCTATAAGGCTTAAGTACCCATGATTGTTTTTAAACAACTTTTAGATTATCGTCAACGTCTCGTAAAATATTAAAACTCCTAATCGGTAATTTCATTCTTAAACCCCTATTACTTTCTTTTCTTTCTTAATGGATATAATTGAATCAAATTGTAATAAGTAAAGAGCAAGCAAATATTTTTATATCTTAGCTCCTTATCTCTTTTTGAGACGTGTTGGAAAAATCCGTCGAAAAAGAACCAAATCAGTATGAACCCATAAAATCTTAAAAAGACATAGTTTTAAGGCTTGGTTGACATTGGCAGTGTAAGGTAAACACTGGCATGCTTAATCTTTCGTTGTCCATCCGTACGAAACTCAGGTCGCAGTAAGGGCGTCATTTTGTCTTCAGCGAGCCATTCATAGTGAGTGCCATCCACATCAAAAGGACGCCACTCGGTTCAACAACCGCTATAAAAAACGCACAATACCATAGAATCCTCAATAATACAATAAGTCTCAAAGACTCTTCTTAAGAGGTTTCGCAGCACTTATTTCTTTAATTTTGACTTTGTTTTCTGCATAAATAAGGTTTGTTTAACGAAAAGCAATATTTCTACCTAGAAAATGTTGAATTTTATTTGTTTAGCGATTGATGTTAAATTCAATACAAGTGACTTATTTTATCTAAGCTTTTTATCGTCTCCATAACCTGTATAGTAAAAAGGTTTCTTAATCGGATTTTACATAACCTTTGAAGCATGATGTAGTTAAGAAATCAAAATAAAAAGAATGTCTCTTATAATTTTATTTCTACCTTGATGTTGACTTGAATAAATATGTGGCTAAATTAAATTATTGCATTGTATTACAGGAATTGGAATATGTAGAACATCTCGACTGAAATAAATATGATGGCTAAATTAATTGATTGCTTTATATTAATAAAGCGAAATCAGTAGAACGTCACACTGTTTTTATCTTTAACTTAACTATGAAGTTAGACTCTAACTCGACTTTGGAATAAACATGTGGCTAGAATTAACTGGTTGTATTACGTAGAAGGACAAACAATAAGACCGCTAGGTACCTTGATAAACACATGTGTTTCAGAGTCAATATCGACAGCCGCAAATTGAACCCAAAGTGCTACCGTAGCGTAAGGCAAACTGTCTTGGCGTTTGATCATAAGTAAATAGACTACATTGTTATGTGCTTAGCCCTGTTGAAATAGGAGACGCAGACATTTGTGTAGGGATTCATACGCCAGTAAGTGAAGCTAATTCTAATCGATAATTGGTTAAACAAGATCTTTATGTGGAAGATTAAGACTTTCGCTAGATGTGTGCAGCGCGAGACCGCATTATGGAGATCTTTGGGAGAGTACTATAAGCCTATAGGCCTGGATACCAAACAGCAGTGCGTCATAATTGGTTAATCAAGATCTTTATGTGGAAGATTAAAACTTATTTTTTTTATGTACGCTGGATGTTGGCAGTGCGCGGCCGCATCATGAAGATCCTTGGGAGAGTACTTTATGCCTATAGGCCTGGGTATACCCAGCAGTGCGTCATAATACAGCTGATATTTTTATACAATATGTTTGTTCACTTGTCTGATGGTGATATCGCTACTCGCTGCTGCGTTCCAAAAAGGTCCGAAAACAATATTATTACTGTTCTATTAAAGCAATTATATATTAAAGTTGTACCTGCCTAGCGAATCGAAATGTATTTTTTATTCCTAAGTGCATTTATTTACCTGATTAATTTACAAGTCGATCGGGAAAATTTTCAGTGCCCTTATTTAAAATACACCGCACTGTGCCAATTGTATTACACTAGTGGCTCTGTGAGCTGGACCTCGCGTTAGTGACGTTTTTGAACATTTTTCGAAATGGCAGAACATTATGTTTTTTTCGAAGAATTTAATAAATGTAAAAAAATGTTTTTATATAATTATCGAACCTGCTCACAAAATTTCAAACCGAGAACACAAAAGAGAACAAACCGACAGCCGGACAAACATAATGAAGCATTTGATTAAGCTGAAACGGAGCAGTTTCGCTCAAAAATTGCTTACTTCAGTTGCTATCGAGTATAGTAAACACAACTGTGCAAACTCATAATACAGGCACAGATGTCGAAAGCTGCAGTCAAAATATCGGCGAAGACACGTGCGTGCATTTGGGCGACTAATGCAATCGACTGACAAGCACGATGCATCATCCAGACAAAGACGACTGCAGAAATAGATGCGTCCGCGCAACAGACTGTCTTATTATGAATAATTGGCGAATGCGAATGTGATGAATCGTTTTGACCACAACCGCTTCGTTCAGGATATCTCCTCTCTGCTGTGTATCAGCTGATCGCAAAACTCGGTCGAGTTTTAGAGATTACAAGCTTACAATTTGACACTATTTGGTGTTCAGAATGTAAGAAAAAATTACTACATTGATAATTTATTGAAAACTATATTATGTGTCATTTAGCGCTTTAAATACATAGTTACTTAAAGAAAAAACATTACGACTGAGAGCATGATCTTGAGCTAAGAAACCGTTATAAATTAGGTACAAGGATGAACTATAAAGAAGCATTAATGACAATAAAAACAAAATAATACTGTAAATAAACAAAATAGCAGTAATAGTCTTCGTATTTAACTTAATGATTTTCATAAGTTTTTCCCTGAAAACTATAAAGATAAATTCAAACACAAAATCTTTAAAAAGGAACAAATTAAATGACAATGTTTGCTGTCTAAATCACTGGACCGACAAGTTTGCTACGAAAGGCAACAGAGGAGAAATCGTCGGAAAAACCTATCAAAACTTGAGAAAATTCAATAAGGGCACTTGGAAACTTTGTTAAAGGAAGTAACAGGAATATTCTTATGAAAAAAAGAATCCCAATTTGTGTCGCCGGTAAAATAAATATGACGTACAAGCCCGCAGGCTTTTGGCATAATGGAGTTAGTTTAATAACTCCGAGGGCGGGGACCGCGAAATGTTGTGTTTTAATTAATAACGAATAACAAAGGATATTCTTAATTATAAAATAATAATAAAAAAGTTATAAGTTCTTAAGGAACACATTTTTCTCATATTTTAATGTGAAAGTTTGTATGTTTGTTGTTACTCAATCACGCTAAAACTGCTGAACGGATTTTAAAATCTTTGATTACAAGAAATTTTTATTTATTGACCGAGCGAGCGTGAAGCGCGAACGAAGCGTCTCTGCTTCAGCTTGTATGTTCATAGTATACTGCTTTTCAAAAGCAGTGTCAACCTCGTGGCGACAACTAATAGATTAATTTTTAAACAACTTACAATTCGAGTGAGGTTTACAGCTCACTGATCAACAAGTAAATACTATGCGTAAAACTGCTACTGATAAAGTAATATATTGTTCACCTTTCCAGCACGAAAAGGGCGCTCTTGGCGTGTAGAACGGTATGGTTTGTTTTTTACATTATTAATCAATATACGAAAATTACGCAGCCTAAAAAATTAAAAATAAATGTTTGAGAATGTGCAAGCAGCGCTCTTTTATATGATGCCCCATATGCCCTAGTAGCCTCACTTCGACTTTTTAAGACCCCCTTTCAGTCCCTGTTGCAAAAATATATAAATATTTTTATTTCTCTCTTATTTGCAAAATAGTTGGACAAACGTCATCTAAAACTATTCCAAATTTCAAGTTGATAGCATTAGTAGTTCTCGAGATATCCAGCTCTGAGTTATGGCATTTTTTTAGATTTTTCTGTTTTCGAATAAATGCTTCCATTTTTAAGGTTACGTACCAAAATGGGTAAAAAGAAACCCTTATGGTGCGACTCAGTCTGTCCGTCTATCTGTCACAGGCTGTGAGTGTGAGTGTCACTGAGTCGCACCATAAGAGTTCCTTTTTACCATTTTGGTACGTAACCTTAAAAATGGAAGCATTTATTCGAAATCAGAAAAATCTAAAAAAAATGCCATATTTGTTCTAAACAGGATTACAAATAAATGTGTCCTTATTAAAAAAATTATGAACATTTATATACCTCTCAACTATTTATTACAATATCTATTCTGTGCTATGGATTTAAATCATGCCGTAGACAAAATATGTCCAGACAGACCGACAAATTTATGTTTGACGGTTTATTATAATGAGCACGTGATACCAACATTTGAATATATTAAAATTGATGAGTATTATGAATGGTCCAACTCACGCAAACGCTGCATTCTATATGGTTGTCAGTTTACCTGAAAACAAAAAGACTATGACAAAATGGTTTCTATACAATCAGTGAAGTACATAACGTCCATTTGTTATATGAGACTTGTATTTGGTAAAACAAATACGGCGTCATTTTTTGTAGAAGTACTTATAACAATCGAAAATCAAATATTCATTCAAATTAATAAAATAGATCAATAGCTCTTTAATTCATCAAAATATAACGAACGAGTTCAGTTAATTCACTGAATAAGACTTTCTTAAATAAATCGACTACTAGCTGGTTCATTAACCATATACCACCACATTTGGTATTTACTCGGGTCGGTCGGCTGGTCAACTTTAGTCAATTACCGCTTTTTATTGACAATCGCTAGTAAAATTGAATCGCCATTATTGGAATTAGGTTTGCGATTAGATTTTACAAGCGATTGTCGATAAAAAGCGCTAATTTACTAAAACCGACTAGCAAGTCGCCTGCCAAGTCGACCCGTGCAAATACCACATTTGCTTTCCAAATTCTAGTTCTCTTGCGCTTGCTGATTGGACAGATAGGGCAATAACCACAAATATAACATAACATTGATGTAGCTTAAGGCATAATATTAAATTGAAATTACTTCAGTAGTGTTGTATGGTGATTTCTAAAATTAACAATATTATAATACTTTTAATTAATTAGTGGAAAAGCGCGGTGTATCGTTTGTTCCAGCGTACAGCTAATATATGTAGTTGGTAAAGGAAAAAAGTTAGTGTTGAAGAGGCTCCGAAGCATTTCAGAATATAGGATCCCACCAAAAACATTTTTATGTAAAATGTTGCCAACACGAGACCATATAGCTCGCACTGTCAAAAAGATCTCTACACGCTCTAACTAATAATGCTAATTCTAAATGTCAAAAAGTAGATTGAAAATATAATCAGACCATTACCGCACGCAATAAAGGTGTGATTTATGATCATTATGAGTGCTGAAAAGCTTAGCACGTCGCGGGCAGTGAAGCGCCAAGCATCGCTATCGAGTGTTGTCGATATCGATTAATGAAAAACATCGAGCAGTCCGCCGGCCGCGGCCACTGACGCATCCCGGTCACCATTAATCAAATCACGACTATGCGGTATAATGGCAGACTAATTACAGTTTGTGCGATTCACCTCTACAACGTGGCTGTAATTACTGCATTAACTGGACTATGGAAACGGTTCATATGGGATAACGCTGATTACGTATCGCAATGCGGGCGCTCGAAAGTTTGCTCAGCTCGTCTATCAATCAGTCACTTGTGTGGAGCTAAGTAATTCGATATTTATCATCATTTGTGAAGGTTCCACTCAATTATATTAAAACAACAGAGGTTTATTTTGAGTCAGTAATTCGAAAAATACGTTCACTTAATATGTGTTTGATTTATCAATCCCATAAACAAACAGCAGACATTAGAAAAAATAACTATGCCTAAATAGAGGTAAGTAATAATGTAAGGAATAGTAGCTGTAGCTCTACACACATGTCACTGTTTCTATTTAGTCGGAACCTATGTTTTTTTTACACACACCAACTTTTCGAAGTAACCGCTGAACACAATCATCGACAAAAACTCATCACTATTTAGTCCAAGAAACGAAATCTTATACCACTCAGTGTTCCCTCAGGACTCATAAAAGAGGTGATAAAGTGGTGGATCCTACCTTAACGTTTACCTCTGAATACCGGTTTATGGATCTTTACCCACTATCCGAGCGGGAATAACGAACCACCGTCTCATATTTTGCATCAGTATTCATAGTACAATATTGGTTTAGAATAGGAAAAATATTGTGATAAACTTTTCGAGCCTTCGAAGGTTTATAAACCTTCGAAGGCAAGGCAATGAACATGAATGGATTCGTTTTTTTCATTGAAGCGGCACGTAATTGGTTGATGTTGGAAATTTTCTTGATTTCACAAATATAATCTTATTAAAATTGCGCTTGGATTTGAAGAAAGATTTTTTCTATGACAAATCACAGTCGTGCTCTAATTTATTTGGTGCTTATCTAACTGTATTCTTCATAAAGCGCACAAGCTTTGTACAAACCATTATAGTCATAATTGTGAAGATTTGTCAATAGCATTGCATTTACTTTTTAGACTTTAGCTATAGATGTTATTTGTCTGTATATCTTCCAAGAAATAAAAGAAATAAATACCAGTAGAGGTAGAGTAAAGCATCGGCTGAGACCCGATTTCGGTCGCACTGCAGAAAATATGCATAATTATTTCAGATATAATCTACCACCTATATGCAATCCACTAAGTGTATTTCTGGAACAGGATGGAGAGGTGTCATGTAGTAAGTGCTTTTACAATTTATTATAGAAAAAGAGGCAAATAACGTATATTTTTCCTTAAGAAATAAATAAGTTGACTGGGTAAATTATCTTTAATCATAATTGGCGGTTTTATTTAAAACATAATAATTCATGACCATAAACAAAAGAAATCATTTTATTAACTTCAGGTTACTTCTATAAAAAGAACAATGTTAATTGTAAGGCACTTTCCGATACCATATTTTATACATCGATGTTTTATTTTTAGTATTCCATGGTTAATATTGCAATACTTTTATCATAAAAGCACTGCGGTTACAACTTCATAAGTCATTTAACCAATATGCACACCATGCAATTAACTGTGAATGGTAAAGTTAAAACTTCGTGGTGAAGAATAAATTACGGAAATGTGCAGAAAAATTTGTGGATTTAGTTGTTTTTATTAACTTGCTTTAGTTTAAACTTTATATTCAGATACCAAGAAAGGGAACAAATCACCAAAATTTGTAAGTAGATAAAAACCCAGATTGTATAACACGTTGTTTAAATTTATACTTAAATACCACAATGTACCTAAGTATAGTACTTTAAAATCAAACCTGACAGTTATATTTACATCACATCTATGAAATCATTTCTGGATTCTCATTAATAATCCCTTTCATATACTTCAATAGTTTTATTACTTGTTACAGAACAAAGGTTTAAAAGTTACACCAACAAACAAACAATTTCTTTCAGTACTTACTTACTAGTGGAATAAGAACTTAAGGTTTTTATGACTTTTTTATATCAAAGGTCAATCGAAAATTTCAATCGACCAACAAAGTTTTGTCGACAAGGGTTCTGCAAAAACGGTGTTAATGTTTCTAAATTAAAATCTTTCCTTTCCTCCGGTTACGTAAAAAGTTAAAAATCGGCACTGGTGTATCTTAAGATCCCTTTCCTCGAGATCGAATTAAACAGTGGTAATTATCGCACGTGCCCTATCTCATTACACGGCTATTTTATCGAGACAGCTGCATTGTGTCTGAGACAATAAACTCGAGAAGGAAACAATTAGTCGGTTAATTCGGTATTCTCGTGTCGTGAGTAAGACGAGAAAGCACCGCCTACTTTGACCTTGGGTCTTCCATTGTCTTTTTAGCGTTATATTAAGTTCTAGTGTAATCGGCTGGAAGGCACGGGACTAAATTTTGAAGGTGTGAAGTAATTTCTAATTGCTTGTTTGTAGGTATATTTTAAAAATATCTTAAGAACATATAAAGGTACTAGCTTTTGCCCGCGACTTCATTAGCGTAAACATTTTAGAAAATCTTTATCCTTAAAAATGCTAGTAGAAGGCGTTTCCGTTCCCGTTAACCTTTCCCCTTTTTTAACCGACTTCTTAAATATGCTCTGGAAAGATCACACCATATATTTAGTCTGAAACTATGCAAAGCTTGTACTATGATCACAGAATTAATAGAACTGACGTACTATGGTGAATAAATAGAGAACATAAATGCATAAATAACAATATAAAAGATCATGACTTAAGAACAAAATGCTCATGTTCATCAAACATAATATGCCCCTACCAGGATTCGCCATTTCTATAAATGTTTGTTTGTAAACATTATTTCCGTAAGTTAAGGAGAAGGAGGAAGGAGAATGTTAAGGAAGCTTGTGGAAGCTTGTAATTAGCTTTTAAGTATTTTTTTTGTTAACTTGCACATGAAGCTGTAAGCTCCCCAAAGAAAATAAAATAAAAATTGGCTGGAGTAAAGGTATATAAAACCTATCTGCAAAACATGAACCTACAGGGCACATGTACCTATGTATCAAGCAAAAAATAACAGCGACTTAACAGCATTACAACACAGTCACCGGAAATGATTTGCAAACGCAAATTAACTTTATGTTATCGCTACGACTGGTAACTTGATAACTCGACTGTTAAGAGTTAGTTTGGACTAACTAACTATGTGATATGATATCACATGTATTGGACTGGTCTAAGACTAATGTTACATTACAAATATTGATTTTAGTAGCACAAGAAAGCTTTTTCTTAAATCATTTTATTTTTAAACTGAGTTTTTAATACCAAATTGTTTGTGTACCAAAGTGTTTTTAATTTGAACATAGTATAAAAGTGAATGAAAAGTCAGAGCTATTAATTTATTAGTGATCACAGGTTTTTAATCTGGTGTGCATGTTTCCTAAAGTTCCTTCAAATGTTTAATATTATCTTCATGAGGTCGCGTAGTAGAAATTACAACTTTCATGAACTGGATCCTGGATGAATTATGTTTCCATCGCCCTGCCATATCATCACTTATCAGGATAAATGAAGGCCAACCGCTTGACTTCACCTAGGTAAAATGAGAAAGTAGCTCTATCCATTTGTTTGTACGTTTTCATAGGATTGAGACGCTGAATAAATTCTGATGTATAATCTTTGGTATACCTTGATCCAGAATTAGATCGGAGAAGAGCATAATATCCAATGTTATTACCGGAAATCCCACTGAAAACGGAACTAAGATCAACGGAGATAAAAGCCAGTTTACTGTATAAAGCAAAAATTTTTTTTATAAAATTACGGACTCAGCTGCAAGGTCTGCAAGCAAGAAGAAACATTTCGTTTCGTTCGTTTTTAAACGGCTTAGAAGACACTTCCAGACGAGAAATTTTTCCAATGTATCGCACTTTCCTAACGAGGTGTTTAAATAATTCAGTGCTTGGCACTTTTAATTGGCTTGTTAGCACCGCTTCAGCAAATGGCTTCGGGCCTGAGACTTGAATTTTTAAACAATTTTATAATAATACAATATGATTATCATAGTAAATTCCTTCCTATAGCTGTATTAAACTTTTATAACTTTAACCCAATTTTTGTCATCATGTTACTTTTTTCCTTAGCAGTGGTTTTTATTTTTAATCTAATTCAGTACAATCATTTTAGACAATCTCTCTCCGAGAGAGAGTATTTTTTTATATTATCTACATTGACCCCACTTTAAAACGAATGAAATTAAAACTAAACAGTGTTAAAATGCTCCGTCACCCATGTATATCTCCCCTTGGAGAGAATTACTTCCTTAAGTAATTCTCATAACCCCGTGTTTATGTTAAAAAAATTACTGCCCATAACTCATTCTTATCAGTACGGAGGTTTCGTGTCATCCGAGGTTTCAGTTCCGCGCCGAGAAAGATATTTAAATAATTAATAGTGTTGTGTACACGGATATCTGAAAGTTTAAATGTCTGCTTAAATGCGAGCCACAGTCTATTAACCAGCAGTAAATACTTATAACTTCTTTATTTACGTAAAATGGTTGTTTTTATCAAGCTGATACGAACAAAACATGAAAAAAAAAACTATTAAAAGATGTAATAGCGTCACTAAAACACATTCTTCTGATTTTGATAATCACAAAATGTTACATTGGTGGCATTGGTGTGATATTGTAGTGATAAACTAAACCACAAAATTAAGGATTAAGTGATAAACTAAACCACAAAACTTATGCTCTGAAATGTTATCATTCCATTTGAAAAAAGGATGAGAGATATTTCACTTTTACGTAATGGTCAGTTCATCATTCTAAATTTGAAATACAGTACGGGGAATTAATTACAATACTTACTTCCCGATCAAGTACCTATTCCAAATTCAAAAAGGTAGAACTCATCACACGAACCAATTTATAAAATAAAATTTTACTAAGAACATTTTATTTCCTCGTATTTCTTGAGAAAAGCATTATACAAGCCTTGTACTGGAAGCATTTACATTGCCTCGAATGATTAAAACCATCCTCGACAATTTAAATGCTAACTTTCCGTTCTCGGCTGTAATGAACTATTACAATGTGTCATATATTTTACTTATTCACAAACCAATACGATCCACTACCCTTAATAAAGAAGCTTGCATACTAAACGCATCAGTCAAGTACTTACGTCGGAGTAGAGCTTTAGCCTTAATGGAAACAATGGATCGACAGTTGATTTGTGGTCCGCGACAATACCTTCATCGCATCGACGACGATACTTTAGAGTCTTATAGAAAGAACAATTACTTTTGAGACTACTGTAAGCACTTCGAACCACTGTAATGAGCCTTAAAAGAAAATAAGATAAACAATAAATCAAAATCTAGTTGGTTCGTTACATCACACTGGGGGTTAATTTTTTTGTAGGGTATTTATTTAAACGGTTTTGAAATTAATGTATGCCTGAATAGAATGCCAATTAATTACAACTCTAAAAAATATTCTAGATAAAAGCTTTACAGAAAATTAAATTAATTTATAAGTTTTTTGAATAACACAGAAAAATGGATTTCGTTTGGGATTCCTATAACAGGATTAAAAGCTTCATTTCGAAGTATTGTTGGAAAAATTAAAATATAACAAAGACAGTACTATTTTATTTCGCCTTAGCAAACACTTAGTGAAGGCGAATATGTAGTGTAGGCACAAATTTCAACTGTGGTTTCGCTACATTAGCCGACAGAAGTGCTCATTAAGCTAATATGCTGATATGCCACAATATCTGCATGCAAACCGAATCGTAATCATTGTTTAATAGACTATAAGAAATATTGTACAACCCTAAGCTTTGTTCAATAACATTCAAAATACTCACGTAGTGGCTAGTAGTGTTCCTGTGTGACCACATAAAATAACTCTGTGGGTTTGAATCCTGTTATTAAAGGCAAACATTAAAATAAAAATTATCTTTCACACAAAAAAAACTAAACCTAAATCAGTTCATCCGTTTGGGAGCTACGATACTACAGACAGATACACAGACACGTTAAACTTATAACACCACTTAAGCACTTTAATAATTGATGTGAGTTGTTGGTTGTTGGTAAAAAACATACTTCCTGCTTGAATCATTATTATGACAAAACAGTTCTTTATGTTATTATAAGTTGTAGTATACTATAAATAGCTATAAACAAAATAAAATCGATCATATTTCTTAGGACATAAAGTGGCTCCGTCCATTACGACACGGTAACGCTGAAATAATGGCCCATAAACATCAAGTAAATGTGAGACTAAATAGAATATTTTTCCGCAAGTATTGTCGTTTTCTGTAAAATGTGAGCTAATTGCAGAAAAAGTGATAAGAGCATAGTAAGCACACAATGGTCTTTAAGTAGCTAATCTCGTTTGTTGATACTAAACATTATTAACACTAAAGTGTGGGCTACATATTATGTAGCCCAGCGTGACATATTGTTGTATATCTCTTAACGCTGCGCGGTACAGAACTGCCCTCTCATGTGTTCGTCCAGCATGAATCTCTGCTCCCACCAGTGGTGTGTCGATTCCCACGGCACAAGGACTTCTGAGTAAATCGCCGGTAAAGTTGGTGGTCTACGCATGTAGCCCGCGCGAGCACTCACGGAATATTTTTTTTAAGTGCTTTCATCTAGCTAGTTAATTCGAGTTTATTGGTAAATATTACAATATTCTTTTGATATGCACATTCGTAGTTTAATTTTTATTATAATTCATATGCATGTTTGTAAATTATTTAAATTTTTAAATACAATTAAGGCAGTAAACTTTAACAAAAGACAATATTAGAGTGGTTGATGGAAATGTGAAAAAATTAAATATTTAAAGCAACTGTAAGAAATAAGAAGAAAATCCTAATTAAGCAAGTGTGTCGTGTCAGTCTCCACTCGATTCTAAAACTAAAAAAAATCTTCTAAAGGAGAATAAAAAGCTAGACTAGTTCAAGTCTCAAGATATATGATTGCGTTTTAGTGACCATCAGGCGGTTTTGTGTCCTCAGTGCAGTGAAATTTTGATTGTCTGCTTTAAATAGATGATGGAGACTTATTAAAAATCATGTTATAAACGTATATAAAAAGTTAAGACTGATCGATCTCATACCGTCAAAATAATGTTAATTTTGTAAAGGTTTACAAAATAACGATAAATTATTACACCAAAGGTAAAATAATAGTTAATAAGTGCAATTCATAGATGAAAATAAAGTTGATTATTGATATACTTGGGTTTGTTTTTTTCTTTCATCTTTTATAGAAAAAAACATAGCCTGAAAGTGGGTTACACATGTAGCCCGCGCGCGCGAGCACTCGTGCAGTATTTTAGGGCGCGTGCTCTCTAGTGTTAAGCTTAGTGCCATTTGACAAAGGTCTATATTTTCTTCGAATTAAAACAGAAGGAAGGAGAAGTGTTTGATGATTTACTGATGAAAGAAACTCTTCTATACTTAGTTCTTTCAAAATTATAAGACTCGGTATGCAACCCGCCCGACCAACCGTTTAAGCAACGTTGAGAAGGAAAACAATTGAGAGCACTACTACTTAGGTTACTTTCATTGTTTGGATTGCAATGCGATAACCGGGTATCGGTACCTATCGGTACTCATAAACAACTTTAATCGTCTTTTGTTCCGGCCTGTGGTGACCACTTGCGTCAAGCTATTGTTCAATACGACATAACACAGACCATCCATTTCAGTTGCTCGTCGTGCATTGCTTGGATTGTTCCCAGATTGCATGTCACACACTGGAAACTGCCCGGGAATGTATCAATGTCAACTGTTAAACATTGGACAATCGCAATCGCAGTTTCAAAGTGAAATGCAACTTCAGAGACTAAGAAGTGGGAAAAAAAGCGAAAAACACTTTGGTGTCAGATGCAACGACAGTTCGCCGTCCAACTCTGAAACTTTGAACACTAGAAACTAACTTAGTAGTTCTATTTGGTTGGAATTTGGCTCTGTCTATTGTCGATAAGATATAGCATTTAAATTAATTGTTTTGTCAGTAATTCAAAATTGATAATAATATTCAAAGATAGCTGGAATTAAGAAAACTAAACAAAATGAAGAAGTTGCGGCATAAATAATATTTTTGTTTAAGTTTTTAAGAGTTATGATTTCACGAAACGTAAAATGTACTCATCCATTTTAAAATAATTTCTCGGCACGCATAACTGAAACATGTTTTATTGAAATCCAAAAATAGTATGTAGGTATTATGCATTATTATGCAAGCTTCATCCAAAATCCTGTGAACGTGACATTGAAAACGGCCCCCAGGATAGGGTATTTTGAATCGACAAGTATGTTGATTAAGTTAAACTTAAATAAGCATATATGACTTTCACACGTCGAAGATAAGTCGCTGACGTGAAAAGCGTTAAACGTGTGAATTCATTATTTATTGATATTTGGTCATTCCTTAAAGACAATTGGGTTGGAAATTGTCTGGGATAGACTAGTGTTTATTTTTATTCAAAGTGCGTTCACTTCATTGCGGTGTGAAGTGAATTTTATAACGATAAATTGCGTTACCTAGCCGAAGCATATTCTGTGTACGCTCGGAAATCTTAATTGTCTAACACCCATTCAGGGATTCCAGCGAGGCGTCTTATTTCAGAATAGCAAGACTTGTTACTCTCACGTGCGCGCGGTTGACCGTGATTCACATTTGTTGAGTTGAGCAACGCTATTCCTTGGCAATGCTTTTGTTCTATTTACACTGTTCCAGAATCTGGAGCCACTCGTGATATTAATACTAAGCTTCACGGATCACCAGCTGCAAGTGTAACAAGAGTCGGTTGATGTAATCGAATGATTCACTGGATACGCATCACTGAATCAATAAACGAATATTGTGCCAAACGTCACTGGGAGTCGTAACTGAACGTTTATACGCTCAATAACCGTAAATATGAGTTGTATTTCCGAAGATCGGGCAATATAGTTAGGTCATCAGACGTATTTAGCGCTCAGCGTGGGGCTGGCGTGAATTCCATCATTTTATTACTTAATCAAAACAGATTAATGGATTACAACGTGTTTTATTATATGAACGTCATAAAATTCAGTTATTTTGCGAAATTAGTACCTACTTACATCATTTAAAATGTCTAAGTTTAAATGAAGAGCCGTAGTTCCGGTATACCTATACCGAGAGGAAAGAGGGTGCTCAATTCCATCAGGAGTCAATGACATTTGACGAACGTCCCGGCGCAGCCATGACCTCTTCATCTTCCTCCGTAAATACAATCAATACACTACCTGTGCATACAAATCAGCTAAGATGCCTGCGGTCCCCTAAGTCTTTTGCGTAAGGTTCGAAATAGATTGTTGTTGGAATGATAAATTTAGTCCATTATGAGCAGCTATTCAATTAAGGACTCTGTGTTTGAAGGTATTGTTAGTATGGAGAATGATCGCGAATAGGCCCATTAAGTTCACGATAGTCATACTCGTGCTTTTACGACATTGTAACACGTGTGCTTTTTCATGCTTTTCGTGAACTACACACATTAATTACCAATTTTTTCACACTATTTATGCAAAAATGTAGAAATAGCATACAATATTGACTTTGAAAACTTAAGTTAGTACAAAATTTATTAACGTTACTAAAAACATCTATCGACACAAGTAAGGATTAATACGAAAGTTTCTCTGTTCAAATGTTAAAATTGACGTTCCTAATTCTGATAGGCAATTAATTAATGATAGGTAGTAATTATCTGTTTAGGTTTAACATTGTCACAACGCGTTGTACTAATATTATGTATTCTGTGGTTATGGTACTAAGAAATTTCAAATAAAGAATTCTGAACGGTTTGATCCCTTTATACGTTAATTGGTATATGTACAATAACCTATAAACGTTACCTTTGATTAATATCTCAAGAGAATACGTGATATATTTCAGTTGACGTTTATGACGTCGACAACTGCATTTGCTCATTGTGCGTTATTTTAGGGTTGTCTAGTGAATGCAATGGGGCCAAGGTTAGCCACTCGCAAACATTCAAAGATTACGATGACTTCTGGGGGTTTAATGCTTTTTTCCCCTTTTAAAAACTAACAAGATGTGTATCCATTTACCGAACTACAAGAATGGATATGACCCAAATCCTGAAAATCAGAATGTAATACTGGTAAATACCAGTTACTAGTAGGCAGTAAGTTACAATTAAGTTGTAAATCTTAAAGAGTGTGGATAGGTTTTGGTTCAAGATGAATCTGCAATGGTATCAACTAAAGTTTAAAACTCTAAAAGGTATACAAAACAAAATAACTAACTCTATCATACATAGGTATATACGTGGGCGAAACCAATTTTCCAAAAAAAAGTGCCTTACTCGGTTTCTGAGGAACTTATCAGTGGTTTATCGGGGGTTAACTTTATCGGAGAGGTTCACATTATTTGGTTTAAAGTCATAAAATTAACTTTAATAATAAAGTCCCTCCGATAAAGTACCTCTGAAACCGGGGGTAACTGACAAACCGTAATAGTTGTAGAACCACACCTAGACGGCCATCTAATGCTGGGTTCATAAACCGCAATGGAACACCAAAATGGGGTATTGTTTACTAGCTATGAAACAGAACTGCTATAAAGGATGCGAGCACTCGTAAAAGAGTTATCATATACCCATAAATTTCGGGGACACAAATAAATGTTCCGAACAAAGTTATGGTCTTATAGACCCATAGTGACTTAGTTTTACATTTAGTAGCTACTTATGTTACGATCCCGATGAAATTGTAGGTCAATAGAGATCCATTTTTTTGCCTAATAATTTCATACATATTTTAACACTGAAAATGTTTATCACGATCGTTTTCGTATTTCCAAAAGGTATAAAGTTAAACTAAAAGCAGTGATTTCAAAAGATTCAGAAGTTTGCGGGGCATCGAATGGTGAAAATTTTTTGGAAAATCGAAAATGGTGAAAAAAACGTCAAAATTTCCATTTTTTCGGATAAAAAGTAAATTATTCTGAAAACAAAAGCCGTGCTGGGCAGGTGCCCTGTCATAAAACATCTAGAGATTGACGTTGGGCTACATTTTGAAAAAACCGAACCTCTCTATTTTTTACGGTCTAAGTTGTATCATATCCTTTGTGTGGCCAGGGCTGCCAGATTGGGGGTTTTCCCCATTTTGGGGATAAAAATAATTATTGTAGAGAAAAGAAAATCTCTTTCTTCATACTAAACGTATGATACGTTTTGTATGAAGAACAATTAAGTGCATACAAAAGCCATCAATTATTATACTAGTGATAACGTAAACTTAACCGATTACAACAAAGATACAATAAAAAACGGACAAATATAACAAAACGAGACAATTCCCAATTTAAAAAAGCCAAATCAACTTTGATCATTCGATCAAGCGAAAAGCTGTCAACAGTTCATCAAAACGGTTTAATACAGCCGCGGCGTAATCAAGCCGCGCCGATCGTTCCCGTCAACTTACTACGTGGATGATGAATTAATTGCAACGGCTATCAATCACCGCGACAAACTCCACTGTATTCATTCATAACTAAGCGCTTGATGTTTATTTATAATAACACTTAATTGACTACGGAAAGGTATATGAAGCTGCCTCGTGTTTATTTATTATCTTTAGCTTAACGAGTAATGGATTTAATGAGTTAAGCCTGAAAATTGGACTGAGTAACGAAAACAAATATAAAGAACTAGTGGCCCGCCCCGGCTTCGCACGGGTACAATGTAGTTACTAATGTGGTGAGTGTGCAGTTATTAGACTATACTACAGGATATCTATATAGGTATAGTAGTGGCCACAAAATTAAGGACGCCAGTCGATTTTCATACAAACGAAGTAACTTTTAAGCATTGCTTCTCCGCCGAGGGATTGACCGAGCGGTGATCTGGTGATGGCCATCCAGGGAGTGAATGGAGGAGATCCAGATTTCTATACACACCCAAGTGATCTGACCAGCATTTTCAGAGATGTAAGGATATGTTTAAAAAAACCGCGAATATAGTATAGAAATGTATAAAAACTTGCAACTGTAAATTCTTATGCCTAAATCTCTTAGAATGCTGACCAGATCAGTTGGGTGTGTATTGCTATCTGAATCTTCTCCATTCACTCCCTGGATGGCCATCATCAGATCACAGCTAGTTCAATCCCTAGCGGAAAACCAAGACTTCAAAATTACCTCGTTTGTATGAAAATCGACTTGTGTCCTTAATTATGTGGCCACCACTAAATGTATATACGACGTACACAACATACGCAAGGGGTGTTATAAGTTTGACTTGTGTGTGTCTGTCTGTCTGAGGCAACCTAGCTCCCAAACTTATGGACCGATTTTGATGCGGTTTTTTATGCATAGTTTAAAAGATCTAAGTGTACAGACGGCGGGACTCCTAAACCATTGATCCGATTATGATGAAGCTTTGGCGAGTTGTTCTGCTTACGACCGAGAAAGTCCCTGGCTAAAAAAATGGAGCATTGCAATATACGCATGCCGGGTGCAGCTAGTTCTAAATAAAAATATGTTGTGCATTAACAGGATTCTCAATCTCGATCATCCAACACTTCTCTATAATAAAAATCAGCTGTTTCATACAAAAATTCAAATCGAAAATATCAAAATGTGTTTCATACGTTTTGATATTTTCGATTTGAATTTTTGCTGATTATTTTTTCGCAATTTGAGAGTTGGTCCCAATAGAAAAAGTTGTTCAGTTTAATGGTCCCTATATACCATATTCGGCATTAGGGGTATTTTTGTAACATGTTCTATACCTACCACATTTCTTGTCATGTTATCCGGTTGCAAAATAAAAAGGCTATTCGGCGAGCTGACTCTCGAGCAGGCGACATTAGAGCAGGCAATGGGAGAAACAATCACTGCAGATCTACACCAGCCGCTCTTAAACTTTGGCCCAGTGCTTTATTAATAATTGTCATAGCATAGGCGACTTGACCGAATATTGTATTCTTTTAAAATTAAACTGATAATTAGATGGAATAATTTTGCACCTTATTACAACGCAAGGAAGGAAAAAATGACAGCACTGCCAACATAACGCCATAGGTACTATTCAATGAAATGCATTCTACCTACTCTCAGGGGAAATGACCAAAGAGAATGTAATACTACGTTGAGATGACAAATGACATTTAATTTTCTTAATTAATCAATCAAATGCACAAAAAAGTTTCAATTCCGACGTCGAAGTCAATCACAGCAAAATTAGCTTTATATCACTTTTTAACCCTGTTAGGGGATAAATATTTAAAAAATACGAAACACGTGTTCAATTAATTTTGTGAAAGAATGTCTATGCCAAATTTTAAGTCAATCGGGCCAAGGAATCGCGTCCTCCCATACAAACTTTGCCACCCTGTTTCACTCCTTTAGGGGTTGAATTTCGCAAAATCCCGTCTTAGTGAGCACCTACGCCCTAAAAGGAGCCCCCATGCAAAATTTGAGACTCCTAGCACTTGTAGTTTCTGAGATTTCGTGATCAGTGAGTGAGTGAGTGAGTGAGTGATTTTCCCTTTTATATATATAGATAGAATAAAATAAATCGATGTGCTTGATCTAATGTTGGGTGACACTCGATGAGATGATATTACCATTTTAGAGATAAAAATGAAATGAAAAAACTAAATACCAATTTAATGTTTGCTGTGACCTTTAAAATTACAAGAAATAGAATTTCCAATTTTTACTCCTACTAACACCTACACATAAAATCTGCTACGACAAGAAATAGACATTATCTATTTTAAAACTTTCAAGTATTTAAAAAGACTATGAATAAAATTATTTCTTTCTTGAAAGCACCTGCAAGGTAACTTTGCTAATTATAATATTAATGGCTAAAATTTCATGTTAATATTAAAATGGAAATTCTCAATAATACCACTTGGTATCATTACACGTTACGAGCAAGGAGAACGTAAGCTCCTTGAGTCTATTCCGAGTTTCAGGCTTTGATTCAAGTGCTATTTAAGCAGAGACTTATATCAAGTAATTGGGATTCTAATTACACATAATTTTGGCAAAAGCTATTTAAATGTTCATTTGGCTTTTTGGCTAACCATTTCAATTCAATTTATTTATATTTTCAACTTACTCTGGCCATGAATCTACAGTCAAAAGTTTCTAAAAGTCAAGTGTGATTGTGTCAATCAGTGCAAGCATTATAGAAATTGATACAGGTGTTCAATTAATCATCTTATCTTAACGTGTCTGTAATGATTAAACAAACATTTCAAAATAAGTTGGCACTATGTCTTTGATTGTAACGGTGCCACTTTCATTCATTTTCGTGAGTGAGTGTGGTTTATGATTGAACGATATTATTCTCTAATGCATGATGTTAGGGTAACTTATTGTTGGTCAGTAAAATGTAGTGTAGTTATCTACCACGTGCCAACTTACATTTGACAGCGGCAGACATGTGTTTGCTTTCCGGCCACCTCGATTAGTTTATTGCAATGTATAAATTAAGTCTTGTTGCGATCAACGTCTTAATGACACTTTCCTTAGGGTTGCCGTTTAAATCACTGATGAATTATACAAGTACGTGAAGTTAATAGTTGTTTATAATTTATATTCGCTAGTCATATCGCGATAATTATGCAGTGATAAATACCTACGCATGCCAAGATCGCAAAAGATTGGCTAGACCAAAAATTAGCACTATTAAAATTGATCCTTCTGAATGAGCTTTTAATAGTTTCAGTGAGCATTCTTTCTTCTATTTACACTAGATAAACTTGTGTATGCTACTACAAAACAATCGAAAAAACGATGCATTTTTAAGGATCCTAAATCTTTCACGGGAAGGCCAAACATTTTCATAGAAATTTGATGAACAGCCCTATCTACCTAGCTCCAATTAATTATTAATTCAATATAAACGTCCCTAAACAATTGATCGATTTAGTCAATAAATTATTTATGCTCAGGGCATTACAAGCATACGGGTTTGATTGAAACTGATGAAGAGCCGCTCCCGAGTCTCGTTGACAATATTGCCTGTGTTCTAATAACAAATCATGTCAAACTTGGACGAAATTCCGAACGTTTTTTTATAGTATGTTATCGAGTCATCATCGTCGAGTCAATTGAGTGCTTATTGAAAAGATTTTAGCGCACCATAATTGTGAAAACTAACTAACTAAAATATTGTGTATTTTTTCATCGCTTTCTTCACATGAGAAACAATGAGATTGCTCGGTTTGATTAAAAGTTCGAAACAAATATTTGTTGGATTCCGGAATTGTCGAATGTTTGTGTTCGGCCAAATCACGTTGTGTGGGTTTTATTTGTAATGGAACTTTCACTATAAGTAATGCTCATCAGCATTGAATGAAAATAATGTTTTATAACGGCTAAATATAAGCCATATAGAGGTAAGAAAAAAACCGGCCAAGTGCGAGTCGGACTCGCACACGAAGGGTTCGGTACCAATTATCTATAAAAACGACAAAAAAAACATGTCTGTTGTATAGGCGCCCCCCTAATATGTTTTATTTTGTTTTTTAGTAGTAGATTTTTTTTAATTTACAATGTTTTTAGAATAAGATGCAGCGGCTGGCATATTAGAATAGACGACCTAAGCACCTAGGCAAGTAAAATTACCCTTAACAACCAAGCAAGTTTACAATTGCTTTATTTTTTATTTGGTTTGTCGGCAACACAGAATATATAGTACTGAACGTCGGTAGGATTATATCAGAGTCCCCAAACTGCGCATTGTGCGGAAAATTAGACGATGTCAAGCATTTATTAATGGAATGTGAGCGCAATCGTCACCACAGGGTCGTGGTGTTTAACTCGCTAAATGTAAATAAGAACTACGTTGGTTGCATGTCCAACTTCTTAGCTGAACCATTGTCGGAAGCTGCTAAAGTTATTATCAACTTTGCCATTCGTAGTCTTTAGTTGCGTTAGTTATTAAGATTAGGGTAAGATGGAGCTGGCATGTTCGAATAGTCGATCAAAGCTCCTACACAAATAAAGAGAAAAAAACAACCAAGCAAGTTTACAATTGCTTTATTTTTTCTTTGGTTTGTGGGCAGCGCAGAATATATAATAGTACTAAACGTCGGTAGCCTCGAATGTATAAATAATTTGTTATGACTTCTTACATTTATACGTAGCCCCACATGTTTTCTTTTACATCGGACGCGGTCCTCAAGAAAATCTTTGCGACGTATTACCATATTCCCCTTTGGGCTTCATCGCTACTGGATGTCATATCCAGTAGAGATATAAGAATTTCTCCTTGTGTATTTTTATTTTCTTAAGTATTTTAAAATAATAAAAGAGCAGAGATAAATATCTACATAAATTAAAAATAATTACAAAATCACTAACGAAACGGTTAATGTATGATCATCAATGCAACAAAGTTCATACGCTAGATTGCTCATATAGAGACGTGTATGTATGACACGACGGCTGCTGTCCCCCGATCAGGATGTGCGCCTCAATTGGATAATATCCAGTCCCAGAAACGTAGGAAGCCCTACGTACCTACTTACGTATTTACATGTTGTAACTGAGTGTATGATACAACTCAGATTTTATATATTCTATAGTCTTTCCTTTGTACAGCAGAGTTCCTAAACTATAATTCGTTTCGAACCATTTGTTATAATATTCCATAAAAACTGCAACTGTCCCTCGTCTGCAAGCTTTCATAACGTAATAACCATACGAATGAAACTACTTAGACTACTCCGGGAGACATAACCAGTTAGGCTCCAGACAGATATAACAATTTTAATTAAATAGACTCACATGATTGTTGTGTTATCTAATGCTTTTAAAGAAAGTTCAGCTTTCCGGCTCGGCAATACGTCTTATTCTTGGCTGCACATTTCTATTGTCGTAACCACACAGTGACGTCTACATTTGACGATATGAACTCTCAATTGATTAATATCTGAGCTGCGCCCAACACTTATTGATAGTTATTGTCCAGTGGGATCATAAATTGCCAACAATAGAGTGTCGATATTTATTGGACCTCTATGTTTATGCTATTATTTCTTCTATGTTTTATGTTTTCAACGTTCGATTTCCATAATTAAAGGATATCCAATAACCTCATTGCTTAGTGTTAATATAAAGAAACATTGGGTCCACATCTCATATGGATTAGTCAATAATGAAGTTTAAAAAACTTTAACTTTCATAATGTCCTTGCGAACACTAACTTCATCTACGCTGACTTGGTATCTCAAAACAAAATTAGTAATGACATAGACACATATTAAAAGCCTAAAAAAACAAGTTTTAATAATATATTATATTTTCCACTCTAACCATGATTTAACAAACACATTTAAAAGCATAAAATTTGAATTTGGTAACTAACAAGATAATAATCGCATTTTGAGCTACGAGTTAGTCATTTCAGTACGATTCAACACAAACTCGTATCTTCATCTTATTTATTATGTCAGAGTCAGTTTGCGCAAGACATATTCCTCCTTTAAACTTATAGTTCAGGTTTAAAATCCGAATTTTAAGGAGCTTGTTTAATAAATATCAGCTGACTAACAACTATTAATAATATTTCAATTTATCAAGATTGACATAAAAAACGGACCGTTCTCACATTGATCTTACAAATACAAATACATATATAGGAGTATCTACTGCTTATATTATAGTACTCGAAAGAAAATTTCTATTTTAGATTTATTCCAAAACCGGTTTGAGCACAACACAAATATAGAATACAATTTTAGTTCGGCTAAAAGCTACACAAGAGTTTTCTTTCTCTAAATTGGTTAGTTCCATTTCAGTTAGAGTTTCAAAGAATTTCAATGGTTGTTACTACGAGTTCCAAGAAACATGAGCAGTATCCATCCATCCATTATTTACAATTAGATAATTTACTAGGTTTCCAGAAATTGAGTAATTAATGACAGCTCATTTTTTCAAATGTGTGGAATTTCTGTGCTAAATACTTTTTTTGTCAAACGTATTAGAGCAATTAGCTATATAAAAATTACCTAACATTTCTTGATTAAGCTTCCCAAAGCAGGGGACCGTATAGTTAGTTGTTAGTATTATTATTGCTTGTATAGTCACTAGGTAAAAATATATAATAAAAACTAGCTTCCACCCGCAACTTCGTCCGAGTGGACATTCGAGTAAACCATTACTGAATCAACCATCGGAATTTGATCAAATTAAAACATGTACTTTTTATTCTGGTTAAAGAATCCTAAAGGGTTTTCTCGAATGTATTTTTTCATACATTTAAATCCTCATTTCACCCCTTTAGGAGTTGAATCATGTCCACGGTTGGACTTCAAAATCATCAATCATACAAACTTTCATATACTATTTCACCCCCTTTGGGATTGAATTTCCAAAAATCCTTCCATAATGGATGGCTTTACTATATAAGGTATCTGTGTGCAAAATTGACTGTGCGTTGATATATAACCCAGCCAGTCAGTCAGTTTACGATTTTTATTTAAAGTTGGAACTTCATTTTTCTTAACATCAAAAGTTCAGCTTTGTTTAAAGAAATACGAGTATGAGAAAGAACCGTGGTAGGGATTTGGCTACTTGTGATTCCGCTCACGCGGCCGTCTGAGTGGGCCGAGCTACAATAGTTGAAGGAATCGCTCCCCGGTTAACAGTCATTGGGCCACATGTTTCAATTGATTGTTCGGTTTCCTCGCCTCACACGTACAATATTTTTATAAGTAGCGTCTGTGTTTTGTTTAAACTTGATCTATGGATTTTGTTAAATAAAAATGTATCGTTTGCCTACTACAAATGACCTATTGCTAAAATTGAAAAATTAAGCACACAATAAAATAAGACAGTGAGGTCAGTGAGTATTGCTGGTTATGAGAATAATAAACGAAGATTTCAGTGTTCTAAATATTTTTAATTTACGCGGTGCAAAATATTCAGGAATGTCTGCATTAGTTTAACAGCAGAGATCCAACACCGAGAACAAGACATTTATTTTGGTATATCCATTTGTCATTTCTATTATCATATCTCCCGCTATACAATGTCGTGCGAATGTCATATCATCATCAGTTGACACCTTTTACCGTGTTATTCTTATGAGTCACTTTGAAATATTTATATCTAAATATTGAATTCCTGATGCCTAAAAGTTGTTACTTCTTTATTTTATTTTGTACAAACCCGTCAGAAGAAACGATTTAGTGCTGTTTTTTGTTTTCTTCGTGAATGAAGCTAAAAACCATAAAGAAAAAGTCAATATTTGGCGACAAAAATTGTGTCCTATCTTTAACTTGTCAAAATTATCATTAACACTGCTTGATAGCAAACTACGTCCAAATTATCGAATCAAACATAGCATATAGTTCTTCTATCTAACGAAGACCGCTTTGCTATGAATGTTGTTAGGCGTGCACATGCACATTATTTTAGTGTGCGTAATACGAGAGCGTGCAGACGCACACTAAAACAATGTGCATATGCACGCCTAACACATTCATAGCAAAACGAACTTCGTGAGATAGAAAACAACAACATATTTTAACAATACTTGGATTCGATTTTCCGAATATCTGACGTTTACTTACAAAGGTTTGTGCAAATGGATCACATATCTTTAAAAAAGTATCACCAATAGCAAAATAATCGTCAAATCGTTTCGTATCAAAACAGGGCAAGCCCCTAGCGACCACGCTGATGCGAGGTCGAATTGATTGAACTCAATTGACTATGCCTTAGAAATTGTCACACAGCGTTTGCTAACGTTCTTCACATATAGGAGGCAAATGGTTCTTTCATACATTTGTCTGGCCCCACAATATAAATCTCTTTGTTGTGTTCATTTGGGTGTGTACTGTGTAATTCCAATGTGCGGGAAGAGACCATTCAACATATTTGTGTTGATTCAATACCCACGTCAAAATAAATAAATACCTGCCGACAGAATTAACATTTTCTGTTTTAAGCTGCGGGCATTTAGAATCTCCTCAATGACGTAAGAGTTTATTTCAATTCTTGCGAATAACATTTAATGCATTTAGTACCGGTGTAAAAAAGTTTTACAAATCGCTTATATGAATAAATCAATTTATAGAAGTTTTCTGCTTGAAGACCAACCAGACCAAGTAAAATATTAATTACCTAACCCAATAGGTTAGATAGTTTCTACGTATTCATAACGCTTTGACTATCATGAAATTGCTTTCAACTAATTTAAAGCACTAAGTATCCTTACTCTATAGAGTAATAAGACGACGGCTGTCTGGTAGTTCAAGTGATAACTTGAAAATCATAAGCAAACAATATTATCTGCAAAGTTATCATACAACAAAGGCGCTCGACCCTTCAATATAGCTCAGGCTCGTCACTATAGCCGTCTAATGGATTTATTAATTAATCCATAACCGTACTCAGGTAGGCCCAACCGCGAGATAAATTCGACGCAATATCCGGTGGGTACGGAACGGACACGGCCTGGCGTATTGGCAGATTGTTACCGGCAATATGACCCACGAGTATATCTTCAATTATTCAAAACTATTCCGCATTGTAGTTTCATTATTGACCAGATTTCAAATATAATTTTATCTTTCAATTCATAAAGTTTATTCTTCTTGATTGAAAACAATGCGTTTTAGTCGTCTGTGGAGTCGAGGATCTCCTTATCAATCTGAGAAATAAAGGGTCATTTCCACACTTCTATTCGTGCCCAAGCAGCAGGCGATTTTACTTTAAGAGCGTTGCACATATTAAACGACATTCACTCTACCATTCAACCAATCATATCACGGCATGTACTGACTTATTAAAATACCTATTAAGGTACGTATGTGTAAAAATTGTGCTCAACATTCTGAATAATTCATAGACAGCCTTTAACAATAACTTGTGTAAAGTTGAGAGTAAGTATAGCCAAATTAGTGGTAGCTTACGTGAAAGCGAATAACTCGAAATCAAACATTTGTTTTGAACTTATGATGATTTATTGAATGAAACATCTACGCTTCTGGTGTTTACCTAAATAGCAAAACCAGTGAGCATTGTAATGCCAGTTTGTGCAAATAGTATTGGCACAAATCGGTGAAGTTTTGCCAAGTTATATTGCGCTCGGATTTTCATTACACAAATTCTTGGTTACACTAAAATAAGTTTTTGAATGCTTTTCACGAATAATGATTTTATATGTTTGAATTTAGAATTCGGCAAAATAAACGCAGTTGTGTTACTTACACGTGGTGGATGGAAAGCCTTACGAATTATTATGATTGATTGTATGGCATTTACTCCTACTTCTAATCCGTTGTTGACTCTAGTCTATCATACAGTTTAATAAGAAAGAGATACTCTTTGCATATCCTTGACGATTGAAAGTACAACGCATTGAAAATACCAAACGAGCCAAAATAAAAAATTGTATAAGTCATAAACATGATTACCTTATCTTATGATTAAACGAACTTGATTTATATGTTACTCCAAAATTAAAATCCGAATTATATGGCTCCTTTTAAAAGAGCAAATATAAGTCAAACCCTATAAAACCACGTAACGAATCGCATAAAAAGCAACTTTTTCAATTGCTAGTGAGGGATAATAGCAATGGAAATCCTAACCTAATTCCAACGTTACGCAAAATCATTTGTCATGCGCGTTTCCTACTCGCCTTTACCCATGATGTATGGCCTTGGGTCGTTCCTTTGACCTCAGCTAAAGGCACGTCTCCACGTCTTCAACTCGAGAATTATTTCCGTGGACCCCAACCCCTACTTTCCGCGCCGTTTACTGTTCTTCAATTATGTGACTTTCTCTAAGTGGTCATTCCCTCCTCGAGTTTTTTTGTGCGATTTGACACGGATACGATTTATTGAAAAGTTGCAAAATTTACGTGCGATATGAATAACTACTACAATATTAATTGAATAGGAAGAAAAATATGTTTGCAAAGATCAACTGAGGAACTAGAGCATCATAAGATAAGGCCAATAATTTTTTTAAGTCTTTTGAATCCAGCGTAACAACAAAATTAAATATTGCTAGGATAAGGATTTGTGATATTGGTACAGAAAAATAACAAAAGACAAGCGGCGAATAAACGGTACTTAGCTAATGTATAAATGTAAGCAAAAACAACAAAAAACTGTTGTATTTTTATAGAAATTCAGCATAAGCCTGGTGATATTTTTTCTGGAGCACATTTATAGCGTACAAGCCGCAATTGAAAATACTAACGTCATAATATATAACATTGAACGAGGCTCGGCGACCCAATGATACGTGATCAATTGAACAATTTGTTCCACGGCACACTTGTCGCTCTCTATGAGAAATATTTTAGTTGTAACATTCGTCCAAGTTGCTACATTAACGAGAAATGTTTTGAAACTAAAGACTCTGTCAAATAAACTGAAATCATAATCCTTAATGCCTAAAAACACTTTCAACCCAACCATATTAGACACATCCATAAAGGCAAAGTGACTATAAAATTCAATTCGGCGAAACATATTGCGGTTTTAACATCAAAGATAGTTGCGAATAGAGCTTGAAGTGAGATAATGAAACGACGAACCACAACGTTTCCGTTGGTTGATTGTAAAGGCCCCGATATACAGTACGCAGATGCGAGACAGGAGTGGCGGTAAAGTGGAACACGGTGTTCACAACAGTGAATTAGTTGGAGAGATAACATTGACTTACATTTTACGCATTGTTGTGTAAACAATATAATTTTATGATATAATACCCTTAAAAACCGGCAAAGTGCATGTCGGGCTACGCGCAGCATAGAGTTCCGTAGTGTCCTCATACCATAACAAGCTTATGGCTTTAAACTTATATTTACTCCCTGTTTTACTGCTAACGACTATAACTAAGTATAATACAGGTTACATAACTATTCAATAAATAAATAAAATACTTACGAAAACTTTTCCGTTAATCGACTATTACTCGTGAATTTGTAAAGTCTACCTAGCAGTGATAGTTTTCCTTTTATAAGTTCATTAATGTACTTCTGTCCTGATTTTTGTTACGGATCCAAAAGCAACCGTTTACCTGGTAGGGCGGGGGGGGACGAAACCGAAACACTTGACTCTAACAAGATAACTAGATCGAATCGAAGCTTCAAAGCTCATAATATTTACTAACCAATGAAGCAGCTTTTCAGCGTTCGGAAAAAGCTGTAGCCTGCATTTTTGAGCAATAAATACTCGATTTATATAATCAAAACCGATACGAATAATTATGATTTGTATATCAGGAGTAAAAAGCTTACGTATTTTTAATGAACCTATGTCCCTTCTGTTTTATCCTGCAACTCTTTGTGTAGCGGGGACTTAACTACGTCCCGCTCGACTTCCCGAGATATGAAGAATGTACCCATTCAAACTTTCCCTCGTTAAACTCTTGCTAATGATTACAACGCAGCTTTTTGCGATGGACTCGGTCATTCGTCTTCCGGTAACTGATGTGTGCACCCGCTTTTTGGATGGACTAAGACGGACTTTTCAAGACTGATTCAGAATTTTAATACCTAGTTACCTACTGAAGTTAGAAAATGTTCTACAGCTTTTAAAATATTTACAAAGCTACAATAGGTATGTGAAAAATTATTTTTTTATGAATGTTGTTTAAATAAAGTTTGTTTTTAGAATTTCAAGGTACTCAAAAGCAGATAAAATAAATTCATTACCGTTGTAAAAAAAATGTTTTCTTAACCACTCTCCCCAAAATGTGTGCTGTGTCAACTTACCACAGTCATCCATCGCACACTTTGTAAATACCAATGTACACACGACAGCACGTCAGGTTATACTTTAAACTGCGAAAAACAGCTTTTATTACGTATGGCATAAAGGCGGTCTCAAGGTAAAGATGTATAGTCTGAGGTGCCGTCGTGTGTACCCGTGAGACGTTAAAACAAACTTGCCGTCGTCTAACTACCCACAAATGACGACAAACCTTTTTACTGGTCATTTCTCTTCCGAGCGACATGTGTTTACGGTAAGATTGTAGGAAGTATGTTACTTTGCGGATTGTTTCAGTGAAGAAGGTGTAGGTAGCATTATTGAGTCAGAAATATTTTATATTGGCAGGGAGGTAGAAAATTGCATGATTTTTAATATGAAATTTAATATTTCTCAAGGTTTAATGAGAGAGTTGGCTATTAGAAGCCTTAAATAGAAATGACACCGCACCGATTTAGACATCGCCAATGCTAAAATCTGGTGATCGATATGAAAATCTTACAGCCGTCGGCAAACTCTCTAAAACTTCTTATTTTCCAGAACTTTCACTTCACTTCGACACTTCTTTGTAAAAGAAATTTTCTACAAATTAAACAAAAGGAATGCCCCCTAAACAAATTATTGACCTTCCGATTAGGGCGATACTTGGGCCGCCCTACACAGCTTTCCTTCACAATCAAAAATTTAAATGAGTTTCCTCCATCCAGGAGAGAAACGTTTTTTCTCGTAATGCCATTTTAGGCAGGCATTACTCCTAAATGAATATTCATTCAGTGCGAAATCGTTTAAGAGATAATAGATTGAGGTTCATATTAGGATCAGGATGAATTATGGATCTGTTTTATATGCGGGAATCCGATGGTTAGACTCGTCAATTTCATTTAAAATGATTAATTGATCACAGAAGCAATTACTTACAGTTGGTGTTATGCAGGAAGCGACGTTGGATTATGCGGGTTTTTACCTGAAAACAAAACGGACTGTCATTAATTAAACCAATAGGTACGTATCGTCTTGCTACAATTTCCCCTGTGTTAAAAAGTCATTTATCACTGTCCCGTGTGAATTAAAGGATTCTGTATTCTTATTACCGAGAACCAGAATTTCTGGAACTGTGTCCTTGATTTGAGATTTACAATCTGCAAAATTGTATTTAGATACAAAAAATGTATCTACTTTTGAAAAAAATATCGGCATTTTACTTTACCAATGGACAAAAAAGCAATCCCTCGGCGATACAGTGCTATCTAATTGAAAGTATTACATTTCGGAAACGTATAACAGCACGGGTAGTTGTTTTTAAGGTAATTTCCCGAGCGACCGAGAAAAATACGAGCTATTACCGAGGAGACGGTGATGCCGACTACACGAAACTTACCATTGTCGGTACTTTCAATCTCGTGCAAGTTGTTTCATAATGTAGACAACTGGAACTAAAGTGGGTAATTCTCACCGACGGGAATTTGGTTATTTGTCGAGTAAGGAGTTATTATACTAGTAAAACAAACTGGACGATGCTCGAGTACTAGCTATTCCCAAGCGAGTCTTGCTGCAGCACGACAGATGCCGATATTTCACTACATATTATGATTTTTAAAGTACTGTGTGGTATGCACGAAAATCGGGTTACATCTCTGCATTTGTTTGCTTGCACTCTCGGACACATCCTATTGAAACGATCACACGTTCCGCAATGTACAATCCATAACTTTCTGTTACGAGTATTGCCTGAATTGTATTAAATATGTTGGCAATTCGTGGAATAAACATACGTTTCAAAAAAAGCAAAAGTCAAACAGCTCTGCTTAAGCCTTTTAAAAACATTGTAAGAAATTAAATAAGTTTTGAAAGCCTAAAAGAATAAAGAAAAGTTGAGAATGTTGAGATATCGATACTATGCCTCTCTAGACTTGATTTAAAATGTTCTGTCTATTGATTCTATTTCATAAACTTTGTAGAAGCTTATTCCCTGGAGAGTAGTGGCGCAGACTCAGATATTGCTTTATTTAGTTAAGCTTTTGTATCCTTACCAATATAGATACGATACCAACATATTATAATAACGAGTCATAATAGATTATCATAAATGAGCAACAAATCAATCTGTCGCCATTTTAAGCGTAAAGTATTTAATCTAGGTCTATCGATATTGAGTACTTATCAGAAGACTTACCAACCTACTTATCTTAATTAATCATGAAGTTAAGCATCTTCTGTTTACTTTGATCCTTTAACAATGTCTATAATTTGTATAGTATGGTTTGGGTCCAGGGTCCTAAGGTTTACTTTTAGATATCGAGAACTAGACTCGGACGTCAATCTAACTTATCTAAATGATGTACATACCTAGGTAAGCGTCATCTGTATACCTCCAACAATGAGGGTTTAACCGATTGTGTTTCGTTCTATACGAGTAAGTAGTATAGTCTGCGGAGTGGACGGTCAACATAATAGGCGTGCATCTCGCATCAAATCCTCCGGCGGCCGCGTGTCGCCGGTTGATAAGCAACCGATGGGCTCCACTGACGCTGTGTGAGCCAGGAGCTGTCGCGGGAATTATTATCAAGGGTCACAGCACAATACAATTAATGAGTAGGGTGGAAACACCCGTTTTAAGCTACCGACAAGTGCTTTGAGTCACTAACGACGTTGAAATAAATAAAAATGTAGCTACAAATCTATGCATTAATAGCTAAGCAGGTTTGATAAACATTGTTTTATTAGGTCGTAATCAATTCTTGATAACTTACAGAGCATTATTATTTACATCATCCAATTATTGGTGTAACTTTTACATGGCTTCGTTTCGCTTCGCTTTAAGAGCTAAGGAAATCTATTTCGTTCGTAACTTACGCCACGAAAAATAAAAATTCAATCTACGATAGTGATGCTTTATTAACTGACCACAATAATTATGACAACATCGCTCGCCATAACAATCCTTTAGAATAGAAATAAAGGGCTTGCATTCAAGTCAGTCATCGTCTTAATTCATCAATTTTCCCCGCTTCATTTCAATATTATAACGTTTACATTTAATAAGCGACGCAATTTAAATGATGGGGGTAGATAAATTATGACGTATCTCATCTCATTAATCGCGAGCACCGTTTAAACACAATGAGCGGTATGGTGAAAATTTTCAATTAAACAAAACAAAAAGGCAACGCCTTCGCGGGCATTGTGTGGCGGGCGACAGCGTGGCGTGGTGGGGATGGCGTGGCGGAAGTCCGGCGCTCGGGTGGCGGATGGCGGCAATGGCTTCGCCTCAGAATGGCGCGAGCGTCTCACTCGCGCCATTACACCATGTGGCGGAGATTATGAGAACTGATATCATACGGAAGTAACGCCAGCAGCGGCTGCGTACTCTTCTTCAGTTGTATAAGAATGTGGTTCCGAGAACAATTTATTTAATTTTTAATAGGTAATAACTCCGATTTGGTAATGTGGTTCAGAGTTAGATTTGAATATCATTCCAAAACGTTTGCCTCACAAAATTTAAATAGCAATCCAAATATTATGATTTTGAGAGAAATACGAGAAATAAAATACACATTTGATTTATAGAAGTTGGAGCGTCAAGAACCAACGAGTGTACTTAAGTAATAAATGAGCCAAATTTTGCAAAACTCAACACGATACCACAATAATGGGAAGAATAAATAAAAAGCACGTGACAAAATTGACATTAGTCCCCCCTATAGAAATCTCTAAAGCTATAGGGACTTATTCAATCATATTCCTAAACATGACATCTCACACAGTAAGTATCAGCAAGCGCGATACAAATCTCGCGACAGGCAGAACTGTAGCACAGTCCCCGCTTCCTGCATTGTAAGTTACGCACGTCATATACGAATACCCGCAAAATTAGAATAACCACCCAAAACGAAATGACTTGACCCTTATTCAATTTGTGGTAAAGTTAAAACTCGCGCATCTTTGCCGCCCCCAGCGGTAAACCGAAAATCGGTACCCGAGCGTCAATCTACCGGAGTCAGTGAACGCTATTTCGGTCTGCACAAGCATACACAAGCAGTCTTTGAAATTTTAATCGTTACATTCACCCTATCCCGATGGCACACTGGAGAGGTACCATGTTCATCACGCGAGCGTAAATACGCCGTGAAAAAGGTAGACAGTGGTAAGGTATCGTGAAATTTTTACTACTGTGCTGTTAGCCTTGGTTGGTTGTGGGATGTGGACTTAACAAAGTGGTCTTAAAAAAATTATAAAAATTCTTTGATCTAGAAAAAGTTAAGTGCTAGAACTAAGCTACTGTAAAATAGCGGAAGGGGTGAAGTTATCTCTACTGTCTGAAGTACGTGGCGCTGAATGAGCCTATTTTTATCAGAACGGAAAATGAATCTTAAAAAACGGTCGAGAACTTTGCATTGAGACAGTAACCTATTGAAATTATATATTAAAGAACGGTAAAAAGACACACTCAATTCATAACGTCGACTACACAGCACCGCACGTGTTTTTTCACACAACATATTATTATCTACTATCTTGACCCTTCTTGCTTTTTGTGACCGACCTTTTTTCATATTTTTGTGCTATTATCCGTCTCTACATTATTAGACATTATTGTGTTTTTGAGCTATTCATATATTCAGAACTTTTTCTCTTTGAATGATATTTATAGATGAGCGTTACGAATTAAATATATATTTATGTGTAAAAAATCCCTTTCGCATTTTGCTCATTTTTCTACGCTTTGAATGGCATTCTAAATAAATTCTTAATATTAATAAACTAGAGATGGGCCGAATATGACTTTCGCCGACTAGCCGACTGGCCAACTAGTCGGTCCCAAAATGTTCCTATTCCTGGATTGTACTGAAAATTATCAGACTGATTCTACTAACATTAAAACCTATAAATGGTAATAATTCCTGTCAATCACCCCTATTATACATTTAAATATTTTAAGCATATGAATAAGTAATAGGCCAACTAGTTGGTGCTTTTTACAGACTAATCGCCGACCACAAAAGTGGCCGATTAGTCGGCTTTCCCGACTAGTTGGCCACTAGTCGGTACACATAAACCGATAAAGAACAAAAAAAAATTCATTAAGTACTGTTATTTAAATTAAGATCAAGTGTTATACTTTTCTTTATCCCGGGTAAATCAACTTCAGCTACAATCGCACTAAATAATGCTATTCCGGCCGTTGGTCGGGTTCCTTCGCTTAATTCAATATAACCCTAATCTCACCTGCCTTCTATACATAATACTTTATGTGATTTCATGTGGGTAAACAGAGGCCCTACTGTTATATGAATGGAAGATGGAAATCAATAAACAGAGTTATATTACGACATAATGTATTGTGAACACTACGGAAACAGAGGAATTGTAGTAGGAAAGCCGTGTTAAGTAATTAATCACAATATTCTTGTACGTAATTGAGATAATTCTGCCAGAGCGTACACTTGCCGAGTCGAGAATCGACAGCTTTTGCATACCAAGTAACAGATCTATGCTAGCTAATACACCCATTATGTAAATTCTTAGGTTTAGCACAAAAAATGGCATTAGTTTCTAACACTAACACAATGTCCTTTAAAAATTCATAATGTCCTCGTAAACAGTTTTGTATTTATAATTATCATGGCCACTATTTACGTTGTCACAATAAAAATGGCGTGCCTCCTCGCATTAGCTACCTTATTACGCAAACAGAAGAATATTTCAAACAATGCGAGGCAGACGTAAAAACCATTATAAATAATATGCACCTTCACTGCTATAATACCTTGCATACCACGAAATACAAAATAGGTCAACGTTAAATTTCAAATAAAGAAAAATACCACTCTTTACGTGACTTTTTACAACACATGTGCGTCTTGCTTTAAAATTTAAGCCCTGTTTACATTCAAATATTCACCCCCAAGAGAGCCGTGGGTACCCGAAAACGGCAACTAACATCGAAAACTTGCTGTGGGACTATTTTCGTCGCCCTACAGGAATGTTAAAATAGATTGTAACAGTTTCGTGATATAAAATTCAGTAAGTGGAGTTAGGGGGGTCAACTTTCATGTCGTTAGAGCTTATTTTGGACTAATGCGATTTCGGTGTTGTATTCTTACATTTCTAACGTACAGGGCTTCCCCTGTCTTGAAGCGCACGTGCGTATCAAATGAACATTTCAATAACTCGTACTAGTTCTAATCGTAGAATAAACATTTGAGAGTATAATAATGTGACTAATAATTTGTTATAGAATCTCAAATAGTATTAACAAAACGTATCGTAAATTCTAGAATACCGAGATTTTAAAACGTAGTTTACATTACGAAACATCAAGAATAGAAATGAATATTATTAATTTATAAATTCTTACTATTTATGAAAAAATCAAGAAATAGTTTAATGCCTCACTTCGGTTGGGACTGTCGTTAACAGAAACAAAAAGCTTAACTTAACTTGATAAGAAGACAAACTGTAAAGTTTCTACACATAATTTTATTCTGAACTTCGTTATTCGATATCGAGTCAATTTAGTTTAATTCCCGCTCTTACATTCATTTCTGTTATAATAATATTTCCATAGAAACTAAATAAAAGCAATTCAGTTTACCCTTCCATGCTAACCTCAACTTAAATGTCGCTCGGGTCCATTCGTTTGAAATCGGCATAATATCACAATAATGCGGGATGTATCACTGCCTTTTTCTCCCGCTAGGTTGCGCATTAGCGATGGTACCCAATTGAACTGTCAGTTTTATAAGAAATTTGACATTTTATCAGAAAATACTGTGATAATGCCTCAGTGTACGGCTCTAAATGCAAATATCGAGGTGTCCATCGTTTGTCGAAAGACAAGAAAATATGAGTTTTGTGGTCCCTGCAACTTAAATAAATACTGGTAGTATAAAATTAATCATAATATTATGTGCATCAGTTATTTCTATAAATACCTGGATATTATGTTTAGATAGAGGTGGCAAAGGTGGCAAAGCAAATGATCATTTATTCAGCGCCCCGGCCGGCGCGGCGTGATAAGAAATCACACAAAGAACTAATTCACATACAATTCACATTTGTTACGGTCTAAACTTTGATAAGAAATTTTAATAATCAATATTATTAAATGCCGACTCATACATAATAATCATATACATAATCTCCTTTCAAATTGAGCACAGTAATTGTTAGAAAATTTATCACCGTTAATATAATTAGTCAAATTTTCAAAAATACAATGGAAGTTACCTCAGGCTTCGGATTCTACTTCCATTTGCAGAAAAAAATGAGGTATACACCAATGTTTTACAAAAAACAGAAATAATCATAACTTACCTCAAAATTAATAGTATTATGGGGATGCCATAAGCTGCCATCAAAGTAATGTGGTATTTATAAGAGTCGACTTGATAGGCAAATTAGCAGGCGATTTAAATCAATTAGCGCTTTTTAAAAGTCGCTTGTAAAATCTAATCGCAAACCTAATTTCAATGAGGTGAATTGGATGACGAGGTAATTCCTTACATTGATGAAATAACGCTGGCTTGCAGCGTAAGAGTGGGATATTCTAGAAAAAAATTTGACGATGCTACTAGTGACTCGGTAGCTCAGTGGTAAAAGCATAGGACCGGACTTCCAAAGGTCACGGGTTCGATTCCCGCCCGATAATATGATCTGGTGACAATCGTATTTTTCTAGTATATTATTTAGTATTGTATAAAAACAGCATAGTGAATACTAAAATATCAAATTTAAAAATAATAGCGACATTGTTATGTTAAGATTTCATATTTTCTCCGTAACATGCGAACAAATTGATGTTTAAGGTAATCAAGGTGTGTTGAAAAAAAGTGTTGTCATTCTAGAGCTTACAATTTATTGAGAACTTCTAAGATATTACCATAACAAACATTGAGCTAATGTTTTAGCATTGGAACGTCTCGCACGATTGAGAAATATTTGGATAATGGAAGACCTTGAGGTTCATTGTCCACGGAATAATGTCAAAATAGCACTTATTTCGCAAAAGAACAAGTATAATAGTCACAGGTATGATGTCATCGAAAATTACTATCAAGAATTTATACGCGAAAAAACAATTTCGAAAAATGATAAACTCAAAAAAAGAAGTTGATACCTACTTGACGATCAGTCATTTTTAATGTCCCCACTGCACTGCTGGGGCGCAGGTTTTCCATATGGGTGGATAAGCAGGATGGGCCATAACCCACCACGCGGGCCTAATACGGATTGGTGGGTGTTAACGACTGCAAATGCAGCCGGGACCAACGGCTTAGCGTCTCTTCTGAAGCACGGAGGAGCTCGAGATAATACATTTTTGGTCACCAATCCCATGACCGACCATTGCTAAAGTTGCTTAACCTCTGTAATCGCCGAGCCAAGCGCTAAACCACTGCGCCATCGAGTTCCTCTTAGAGATACCTACTTAATGAGGAGGAAAGAGCCCATCACCAATACCTAGTTAAAGATTTCTTATTGTCAATGTATAATTAAGGTACGGATTTTGTTTTTCCATTGTAAACCTTTATGATATAAATTATAATAAGTTATTGTAATTACTGTCATACTTATGTTCACTTATGATTGTAACATTCAATTTGATACGATCGTAGTTCACCACCATTGGTAAAAAAACAAAAAAGAAATATGTCAGAAGCAAAACATTTCTTTTAAAGTCTTTGTTGACTGACGTAAGCTGTCTGAAATGTCATGCATTGTCAACGTCTACAACACAGACGCAAATCAGCAGAACGAAGAAATAAAAGAAACAAGTTTTGGCATTTACGTAATTTTGGCGTTCATCATCTGCTTCAAATTCTGTTATAGAACAATACCTAATCAAGCGAAACTTTTACTCTCAACGTCGGCGGTTTACATAATTTTTTGTCAAATAGGGTTAATAGTACATTACAGCCGAGAACGGAAAGTTAGGATTTACATTGTCGAGGATGGTTTGAAGCCCGAGCCGCAGACGAGGGCTATAATCATTCGAGGTCATGCAGCCATAAAGTTTCGTAAACATAACGCTAGCTGATGAGTTCTACCGTTTTGAATTTGCAATAGGTATGTACTTGATGGGAAGTAAGTATTGAAATTCATTCCACGTGGAACGCCCCGCATTCTTTTTTCAAATGGAAAATATTTTTCTCACTTATGCTCTGAAATGTTATGTAAAAATGTTATTTTTACGAAATTTTATGGCTGCATGACTAGCCACATGAACTAATTAAAAAATTCATTTATACAAATAACATTTTTATTTCCTCGCATTTTTTGAGAAAAGCATTGTACAAACCTTGTACTGGAAACTATTTACGTTGCCTCGAATGATTATAGCCCTCGACTGCGACTCGGGCTTCAAACCCTCCTCGACAATGTAAATGCTATCTTGGCTATAATGGAAAACGGAAATTTTCTGGAAAAGCGAAGCATTTTCGACACTTTTACTATTATCTCGCAATCAACACTTTTCGAAGCCCCTCTACAGGTCCAACTATTAACAGCTGTTCAAAAGGTAATTCTTCTTTCAGTTTCCCAGATCTTTTTAAAAGTGTTATTAAATATAAACATAAACTAGCAACATGTTTACTGCCACCAAAACCCAGTGTTAACGTAAGCATTTGCCGGTTCACTTGATTGAGTGCGCTTTGCGGTTACGGCTCAGTCGAACAGGGGCGCTGCAAGCTGCAATGCAACCAACTTGGCTTGGCTTGAGCCCATTCCTTTCCGCTGCCTACTGGTACTACTGGCAGAGACTTCAAATTTTGGAACTAAAGACCTTTATTATTAGGTCTCCCTATTAAATTAAACAGAAGATAGGATAAAATAGTTGATTTCAGTTTATTTTTTTATAATATAGGGAATATTCTGATCCCGCATGACCTGGCTCGATGTCGGTCCAAATCAGAATCCGTCAAAAATTACATCGCAAGCCTTCACTCTTAATTTACTTTTCAAATAATCATATCCATTCTAAAAAGGCTTACCTACTTATAGAGTAAACTTTTAATATTAGCTAATCACAGCCTTCAAATTAACTTTCCTTACAGTACTGTGTGTGCAAGAATTTTAAAGTGTATTATAAACACTACCACATTTTCAGAACGAAATTGCATGTATCTTTTATGTTTGATATCCATTACTAAAGGGTGACTATCATAGCTTTAAGAGCTGACGGCGTGCATGAATCGTGGCAGAAATCCACATTGGCTTTAAGCGATACTTTCGGCGAAGTCAAAGCTTCCAATAAAAGTGTGGCCATTTTTGTTTTATCTTCACAAGTTTTCCAGGGTTCCCCTCAGTTTCCAGTCGTCGTGTAACCGATTGAGTGTGAAACAGTAGGTGTGAAGCGACGGATGGTGACGTCCGTCACTCATCCGTGAAGTGTTGACGGGAGTAAACGGGATGCCGTGCTGCGGTCACCGTGTCTCCTATTTTTAGCTCCCTATTTTTTAAGGTCGACTGTCAAATTGCTCAGTTAGCATGTAAAGAAGGGTTAGGATAATGAAAAAAAACAAACGAGTTTTTACTCATTATGAAAAAATAGTCTTTGCTTCATTTTTTCTGTTCTTTATCACACGGGTGGAGTAACAAGAGGCGGTTAAATTATATTATGTTGCGTTTAAAATGATTTATTTTTTATTTATTTAAATATTTGAAAATAATATTTACATACATGGTGTTCTTTAATTGACAAAAATATTCAGTAGTACTGAAATAAGCAGCAGAATAAAAAGCACAAAAAATATCTTGAAAAAACTGCACCGACGTACGGCAGGCGGCGCGGGCGCACGGGCGCGACCGGTTGCGTTCTGAAATGCGTTCACCAGGGTGAAGGTCACGCGCTCCTTGGCGCGTAAATTTTGTAGGCTGTTTTCCCGCCATTATTGTCTCGGCGTGGCTCGTGGTGCATTCGTGAAGCAATTAATAGAGTAGTAACAGTGTGTGATTTTAATGTATCAAAGCTGAAAAAAGTATTTTTCAAATTGATTTTATTTTTTGGTTAAGAAAGCCATGAAAATTTTAGAACTTTAATTACAGTCACATGTAGCGCACCGCACGCAGATAATTGACTATGAAATAATGTATATTTACATATTTTAATTTAAGTATTATTTATAGGTTTAAATTCTATAGCTGAATGTGGTTTAAAATTCCTTCTGTAGCAGTCGCTTACTACTATACTCTTCTATCGCTTATTTATTACTGGAAATGGAATTTAATAAGAGGTAGTGAAGTCAGCTCCTTCTCGCTTGAGCGACCGGGATGCGTTCCGAAGTGCTTTTACCTGCAATCTATCGGAGCGAGTCGTCTAGACTCTAGGTGAAGGTCGCTACTTCACCGATTTAGAATATGATGTTCACTAGTGCTGAGCTTTCAATTCGGTTTATTGATACAGATAGCTTTATCACAGGCTTTATCTCAAACCGTCAGTACAAATATAAAAAAAAACAAATAGGGTCTTGATTTCAATGAGCGACTACTCGTCGAATTTAGCATTATGTTAAAGCGTTAAGTACTGATTTTGATTCTTTTTATCTCGACGGCGTTTACAAGCTGTTGGATAAAGATGATGGTATTGGATGAAATGGAACGATATAGTACTTATAGTATTTCATAGGGAGTCGAAATCACTTTGCTTTTTTGTGTCTATTCGCTTCTTAATATTAATCTTATCAATACCTTTAATATCTACACATTTTCCATCTCCTCCAAGACCCAATCATCTCCCTATTACTTACTAGAATATCCTAGTCATAAAGATTGTTTCAGTGGTTAAGTAAGAGTCCGGCGAACAGTGAACTCCCATACAAACATAATACCAAAATGATTTGCAATTTGAGCATAATCAACTCTTCTTGTGATATTACTCGGATAAAGACAGTATTTGTCTAGGGTTCTATTAAATAAAAAATCCAAAATCTCAATTCAAAATAAATTCCAATTAGGTACATTTTTTCATAGAAAACTGTAAATCGCATTAATTTTTATTTGGTTTGGTATTTTGGATTTTTTATTTAATAGAACCCTAGACAAATACTGTTTAAATCCGAATAACATCACAAGATGAATTAATTATACTCATATTGCATATTATTTTGGTATTACTTTTGGTAACTATGGGAAGCTCACTGTTCGCCGGAAAAACGTAAAAATTGAAACAAAGTTACTTTCGTTTCTGTTACACTGCTGATTGTTAAGAGCACGTAGTCTGCACACTAGCGCCGCCATTCGAAAAAAAATCATAGTGCTTAAATAAAGACGAAATTGTGAATTATCTCTCTGTAGTGCCCTCCGAAGAAGCTTTGTGGTACTTTTTATAGCTTAAGCAATATCTTCTAGCCTGTTGCTTAGTTAAATGGAGTATTATTGTTAAAAGTGGCCACTATTCGCAAAAAAACTCCATTTAAGTAAACTGTTGGAAGATGCGAGGACTGGCTGGCTAGGACTGCTGGTACTGGCCAGCAAGTGTCAGGCATGTAATCTGCCACATTGGCTGATATCACTTCTTGATTGAAAAGCTAATGAAAATATGTCTGCGAACCGTTGTTTATAATATTTATATAGTATTTGGGTGAAGCTCCTCTCTTTTGATAAGTAAATTTACAATATGTATAAACGTTAGGCTAGAAAATATTGTTTATGCGCTAAAAAGTACCACTAAGTTTCTTCGGATTGCACTACAGAGAGATAATACACAATTTCGTCTTTATTTAGGCGCAATGTTTTTTTTCCAATGGCGCCGCTAGTGTGCAAACTACGCGCTCTTAACTTTGCTCGCGCCTATGCGTTTGGTCTTTTGGACAAGCAACAAGTCAGGACGCATTTGGATGAACGAGTTTATTCCGAAGCACGTCCGACCTCTCAATGCAGGTGAAGGTCACTGTCCTGTCCTGGTACTGCCGAACGCAAATGTCAATATAAATATTGTAGACGTTCCCCGCCACTAGCGACGGCCATCTTGAAATTCGGCTCGACCGGTTTATAGGATGGACGAGAGCGAAAGAATGTTGATTGTTGAGTATATTGGATTTCGCCAAACCCTATAAAAATATGGAATTATATTAATAGTTATTTTTCCGTTTTCATTACCTATTAGCTAAGTATACCTACAAAAAAACTACTCGCAGCTATCAAAATTGTTTTTTATAACATAAAATAATATGAAGCTCCCTCTGTACTTTGTGCTTATTTAAGTATCATTAAAGGTGGTGTAAAATATAAAAGTATTTATTCTTGTTACGTTTACGTCAAAACAACATTTGAAGTCGTTAAAATAAATTTTGAGCTTTTCATTACAGTTCTATTGTCGTGACCTCGGAATAAAGCTGCTAATTAATCATTGTGACCTACGGTACCCTTTTAATGAATACCTAAAGAAATTAAAACTCCTGCAGTAGGAGGACTGGCTCACTAAACAAAAAATACACAATCGTAGCTTTGTGCTCGACCGAACATTAATTAAGAAGGAAAAGATTTGCTAACGAAAGGACTTAAAGTTGCTTTCAAATATAAACTTTCGGTGTTACGTGATATGAGTTAAAATCGCTAGATACCATCTGTAGGTCGGTATCGAACAGATGGTTTGTTTGGAGCACGTTGTGGCTTTAGATGGGTTGGCATCGGTGCCAAATAATCTGGAATTAAAAAACAACTCATTGAAATCAATCATTAGCGAGAAAAAACATCGCGAACTCTTAATAAGAACTGTGTCAGCCACGTGGACACTGAGCAGATGAATGAGCTTTTTTTCAGTCTTCCAGAGAAATAAATTATATGGAACAGAGCACCTTTTAAACTAGAAAATTATTGGAGTTCTATTACAGATCAACGAGAATAACATCATAATAATTGACATCGCATAATAACAATAATTTTATTTTGCTAGGAACATGGTAACAAAGTCGTAATTATCATAATATTGGTAAACGTGTTTCGCTGAACATTAAATATAAATATTTGACAACATCACATACATTGCTCCTATTCCAATGTAAGTAGCTAAAGCACTTGTGTTATGAAAATCAGAGACAACGGTGGTATCACAAACACCCAGACCTGAGCCAATATAGAAAAGTTCGTTTTCTAAATTGACCCAACCGGGGAACGAACCCGGGACTTCAGAGATGGCGACACCTTGAAAACCGATGTACAAAGCCACTCGACCACGGAGGTCGTCAAAACATTCATAATTATAAAAAAATTGTACTTACTTAATGTAACAAATATAGCTAATTAATATTCAATAAGGTAGTATGTCATTAATTGAAATAGAAATTGTATATTTTTTAAATAAATAATACAGAAAATGACAGCATAACTATAAATTACAACAAATTTAAATCATATTAATAAAAACCGATGAACTGAGAATTTCCTCCTTTTTTGAAGTCGGTTAAAAATTTAATGAAATTTCTTAAGGGAACTAACTCTACGTGACTTCTGATCCTAACAAAAACTTATAGTCAACATTCATGTTTTGCGTGCACGGAATGTAGATTTATTTATTACCAGAAATTAGAAAAAATACTTGAAACCTCTCTCTTACTTACTTCCAAATCACGCCTATGGTACCTCAGAAGAATAATATGGTACACATAGTTCGATAAGGCCAGTGCTGTGGGACAGCGGACCGGGCCGGGTTACTAACGAGGGGAAGAGTGCCTATTTCCGCGACCTAATGACCGAGCGCCCTTCACTAACATTGGAATTGGAACTACATTTGTAGCTCTATTCGATGTCTTACCTCTAACTGCCGAAACAACAATTTTTAAATTGTTTTTATGGCGTCAGACTTAGGTAAGATGGTTGTAGCTAGCCAGGCGGACTTGTAATAAGCCCTACCATCAACCAAACCGAGTACAAATAATAGAACCCGGGACCCCTGCGTCTTACACGTGTGGGTGAACCAAAGAGACAGTTTTTAAGTAGGATTTTTAACTGTAAAATGGCGCCATGGATGACCATATAGTAAATATGTATGAACATCTGAAAGTTACAAATGTAAATTTACTGACTTGAATTAAAAAAACCTACGGCGGTTATCTTTAAGGGTACACACAGTTTTTTACCGTAATATTCTACGGTTAACTCGCTCGCCGTGCGTAGGCACGGTTGACGAGTGTTATAGGATCACTATGGAAGCTTGTCTACCCACTGTTTTGACGTACGTGGACAAGATTTTATAGTGCTCCATACAACACAGCTGACCGGGCCTACGCACGGAAAATTTACGGTTAATTCGCTGTGCGTAGGCACGGTTTACAATGTTGTATGGAACACTATTGAAGCTTGTCCACGTACGGCGGAGCTACGTCGGCGGCAAAGAAAATATACACGCGGCGGAGGCGGCGGCGGCGTACACCGCCGAAGCGCACAAAACACTGCCATCCGTAACTACGCACGGAGAATAAAGCGTAGATTTTTACGGCGAATGTCCGGGAAGGTTGCTCCGAGCCTTTCTGCTTGAGTGTGCAAAAAAAAAGAGGTGAAAAGCCGTGTGTGGACATTCACCCTAATTCTGAATCTAAAGATTAATTAAGAAAAAATTCGAAGATGGAGCGCGCTTGTCCAGAAAAAAATTATTAGCCTTTCAACGCGAACTTTTTAGCCTGCCCTTAAAATGATTTTAGACCAAACTAAGAAACTTCTCGTACTTACGAGAAGTTTCTTAGGTTCCGTCTATGACGGTACGTATCGTAACTAATTACAAAACATCATAATCTGGGATGAAAACGCACCGGTAATAGTTATCAGAATGTATCCAATTACTAACGAAGGGAAAACTACAGTTACCGCCCCATAATAACCGCTGATACAGCTCGCCCAAACATTTAGGTTACCGTTCTATGTAGTAATTAAATTTACCTATAAGGGGGTTGTATCAGTTGTATGTGTAAACAAATTTAAGGACTAGAAAATATTTGAAATACCCATTGAAATTAAACCCTTTTTTGTCTTCTAAAAATCTTATTGACTATGATCTTAAAGTAATAAAATCTCCGCAGGAAATTTAGCAATCACTGTAGGGTGGAATTTACGTATGCCAGAAAGTAGCTTAACGTAAAAATTTACGTACCTACCTATGCCCAAAATTCTTAAAATTTACTTCAGACCACAGACAGACACCGTAAGGATTTATAACCATATATTTTTGTAACTAAAACTTCGGGTTATTGTAATGGATCAAGATCAAACTTCCTCTAAACAATAACAATAAAACCAAATTTACACACTTTTATTTAATACTTACTTATTTTAAATGTAGGTCAATGCCTGGGCAGCTTTGTTTGAGACACAATATTTTTCCAGCGATTATTAAATAACATCGATGCTTGAAATAATGTTTACTACTAGCTTTCCGCCCGCAGCTTCGCCCGCGTGTACTACATTTTATATCGTGCGGGCGGACACTCGTGCCCAGCAGTGGGATAAAAAGATAGCCTATGTCCTTCCCCAAGGTTTCATTTATATCCTTACCAAATTTCGTCAAAATAGGTCCAGCGGTTAAAGCGTGAAAACGTAACATACAGATGTATGTCTGTGTCGTTGAGAGTTGCTTTCGCATTTATAATAAGTATGGATTTTCAAAAGCCAAACGTTTGAGGTCTGTATGACAGTTTTGATATCTCTAGCTAGAGAGACAGGTCGGTGTCTGACTAAATACAGAACGGAACGATTCTAAATTAAATTACTTTTTTAAACCCCGACGCAAAAAGAGGGGTGTTATAAGTTTAACGTGTCTGTTTATCTGTGTATCTGTTTGTGGTATCGTAGCTCCCAAACGGATGAACCGATTTTGGTTTAGTTTTTTTCACTTAGTTGTTTCTTTTCCAATATATAATTGTTTGCCCATAGGCATGTGCAGCTATAATAAATAAGAATTCCAAGTTATGACCTAAGTATTCATTCAACGTCGACCTCCGTGGTCGAGTTGTTTTGTACACCGGTTTTCAAGGTATTGCCATCTCTGAGGTCCCGGGTTCGATCCCCGGTTGGGTCAATTTAGAAAACGAACTTTTCTATATTGGCTCAGGTCTGGGTGTTTGTGATACCATCGTTGTCTCTGATTTCCATAACACAAGTGCTTTAGCTACTTACTTTGGAATCGGAGCAATGTATGTGATGTTTTTAAATATTTATTTATTTATATTTATTCATCCAATCCAATCCGAAGGTTAGTGATTTGACTTTGATTTTAAACAAATTGTTCGTCTATTTAAACAACGCTACTTAAGTTAGCAATATTTGCTTACACACAACTCGACAATAATTAAATTGAACACTGGAAATAGCCATCGAAAACGTCGGATAGATTTGGACCCCTGTCGCTGTCAGAGATTTATTTAAAAAGTTGCCCGTCTGGACACTGCTGTAAATGTAACAAAAAGCAATAGAATAGAATCCGCTTCGAAACGATGGAGAATATTGACGGCGTTATGCACAAGTGAAACGAAATTAAAGACAGAGGGTACATTGATTACGAATTTAGCTCCAAATTAACACAATTTAGCTTTTGTTCTTTTGCTTGCGAATTGCGACACATATTGACTGTGCGCTGAATTGTTTTATTTGCTGTACTCATTCTGAAAGTTAAAGTGCTGTTCCCTAATATGGGATTTACACGGGTGACTAAAGCCGACGAGCACGACTTCATACGACGACGACGGCAAAAGTCGTGCGGCTTTAGTCACCCATGTAAATCCCACAACACAGACACTATCAAAACGATCAAATTTGCATATCGTCTCACGGAGTTGACTGATGTTTGCGGAATCGAAAAAATCACAATAATTAAGTTAAGGTAATTATTGGCACATAACAGTATACAAGTCAATTTAATTAACCCTGAGCCTCTTAAATGATTTTCCTCATAATCAAAAAATACTAAGTTCCTTTGTAAATATGTGTAAAACCTGTTAAGACACAACCTTTAAGTTATTTTATTTGATTTTTATTGCGTACCTCTTAGCCAGTCATGTCAAACAGCCACTAATTTATTAAAATTAGATTTTTCGCATTCACAATGCTATTTTTATATTAAGATAAATAATATTAGAAAAAATACTAGAAAAAATCGACTCGCCCGTAGCACCTCAGACGGGACTCGAACCCGCACCTTTGGGATTCCGGCCTAATGCACTGACCATTATTATGCTACCGAGTCGCTAGTGGGAGCGGCGAAATTTTCTAGTACTTTTAATTTCTTCGCTGCAAGCTAGCGCAATTTCATCAATGAGAGGAAATACCCCCACATTCGAAAGAAACATCTTTGCCACTAATTTGCTATTTAATATTGCACTGTGTAAAGGTTAAGTTACCTAATTTATTTCCTCAAAGTAGGTAAGACAGAATATGTAAAATAAAAAATCAAACAAAACTTTAATACTGTTTACTTTTTAGGTATATTGTCGAAATAGTTGGTCACGTTTCATAAATATTTGTCCAAAACCAACCAAAGACCACATAAGTAGGTATTGGTTTTTCACGCAACATTGAGACGCGAAGTTGTCCCACTATTTATTTTCTAACTATTGGGTTGGACTGCCAGACGTACTTACAGAATAAACGAGCTTGAAATCCGAGTCCATAAAAACTTATGTGCATGCGTGAGGTATTGTTGATAGACATAGTAATCGATTTGCTATTCGCATGAATAAAATCTGTGGAACTGAAAACGTTTTATAGCCGCTGTTGATAAAGGCCAGCTGCAGTGCCGGACCGCGCCCCCGGAAGCGATATTAGAAATGCCTGTGTTTGCCACAGGGTTTTAGGCCGATATTGTTGCACTTTTAAGTCGAAAAAACCAGTGCAGTACAGAGCAAGCGATGTTCTGAACTGCACGGGGTTTTCAGGCGTATATAACTTAAAAAACTTTGTGCGGTACAGAGCAGGTAGTGTCTGTACCTCACAGGCATTTCTAATGTCGCCCCCCGGAAACTCAGCGTAACAAACGCAAACTATAATTTTATTCAGAACTGTAGGGAAATTTCCTACTTATACTTTTTCACTTTAAAATTTAAACTTCACTTTCGATATATAAATGCTGGTTTCGTCCAAGAAACATGATCGACGTACTGACGAGTACGTTCTCTTACTTAGTAATTTATACCATTTTGACTTTTTATATTTGCCATTTCTAGGGCTATCAGAAGCATACTTTGATTTTAATTAAAATACATATTAATAGATTGGCATTTCTATTTCAAAGTTCATCAGTGACAGGTAAATAAATTGTTATGTGGTAAATAAGTATTCATTTTAGAAGTGCTGTAATACACCTGTACATACTATTACCACGGTAATGGTATAATGGTGATATTACAGTGTTAGTTTTTATAAAATGCCAATAGATGGTGATCTGACTGATCTGATAGCGAATTACTGGGTGCATTTGGTCACAATCCACTACACACTAACTCATTTTCTCAAAAGGCCAGTTATGATATGAGTTGGGGACAAAAAAAGTAGGTTTGAAGAATCTAACTCTATTTATAAAATTATTTCAGTTATCAGTTATCTCGAAGGTATTCCCACAGATTTGGATGAATCAACATTGGGTCACGTCTTACGCGATTTCAGGATGGAACATTGTACATAGTCATACTATCTAGCCAACAAGACCTGCCTTTTTTCAGTGTTCTGTGTGCATAATTACAAAAGATACGCCAATCAACCTCGGAGAAGTAGATTACTTACATCATAAACAACAACATTTTGTTATACGATTGTTTATGATGTAAGTAATCTACTCCTATAAGGTTGTTGGTGTTTTACAAATAACCTGTAATAAATAATATGAAAAGTATATAAGTAGTATATCAGTTGTCTAGCACTCATATTACAAGCTTTGCTATGTTTGGAGCTAGATGGCGCTGTGTGAAATTGTCCAAGCATTTATTATTTATTATTATTTATAATTCCTTTCAAGAAGATTACCAACAACGTTGAATGAATGAAGGAGGCTGATTTTTTGCGACCAACCTAAAAGGGTATCTTAAGTACTGAATCCCGCAGACATTATCGTCAAAGTATAGACCCTTCCCTTAAGGTGAACACTTTTATATCCCCATCAAACGTTACGACTACAATAAAACACGATTGTTTTCCATTAACATGGACGTCCTCATGCCGGGTCGATGTAAAAAAAATAAACGAATCAATTTTGGAAAATTGGCATGTACTTACTTAATGTACTATTTTTGTTGTCTTTACGAATTTCTTTAAATTATAATAATTTAGCAAATATATATTATTATGCATAGTGATGCACTTTCTGTTTACAACATCGATGGTTCTAGAGACAGAAAATGATTTTGAATGAATAGATTTAAACCATCGTAATTGAAGAACCTGCCATTTTCTATAATTTTCATGACGACAAAATAAAGAAAGCCATACCAGTGGACACACTCTAACAAGAAGCTAAAACAATGGTGCCAGATGTAGATAGCGGTCTGGCAGGGCGTGTTCAGCGAGCAAAATAAATTTTATTTACATTTAAAAAGCGTGGCGGGATCTTCGTCAATGGCCGTCCAACTGTCGGGTCGGTGAACAAATAAAATGAACCCGCTATACAGGGTGACTACAATGAACTGGGAAAAGCTCTGCTTTGCTTTAATTAAAAGTAAATTGTTTGTGTAAGTCCATTCGTTCAACGCCACCCTGAAAATGGGTTCGCGATAACGCGAGTACAAAGTAGTTACTCCGCGATAAATACAATACTTGTTAGGAAGTTTTCCTAATTGCCTTCAACAATAGCCCGCTGCGCTGACTGCGTATTTATAAACAAATAGCGAGCTGTAATCTTACCGCGACAGTAATACTGTGGTAACTTACTGAAAGTTAAGGCAACGAAGAGTCCTCTTTTTAAATCAAATATAAATTGATGTCAATTAGTTGATAGAAGATGAAAAACTAAACGATTTAAAGAAATAACATGATGAAGTAAATTGAATAAGTTGAAAAATTAACTATAATAAAAAAAATATAAACAGAAATCTTGATGTATTGTTAAAATTATATCACGCATAGTATAGAAACACGCGCATGATACGGTGAATCATATGTAAAGTGATTTTTATTATTTCGAAAAACCACGATTTCCTGAAACAATTGGTATTTAAAGTAGTAACATAACACCTTCTTTCTTTTTTCATTTAAAATCCGACAAGATCGGGGCCTACAGTCTCGATATTTAGGTGGGTAGGTTTATTTGAATAAAGAAATTTAGACTAGGTATTTGACTATTGACTATTGATATAAGAAAGCGATTGTATCGTTAGTTACCGATCGACAACTAAATGAATACTTCGGTAAGCAAGCACATATCAGAAATTACAATGTAACTTACGGGAACAATATATTGATCTTTATATAAAATAGAGAGAGAAGTACAATCCATGCAAGTGAGGAATAGTAATAAAAGATTTCTTTGTTATCAGTTCAGCAGGCTTCAGTTTCTCACGTGCATTGAACTAAATTATGCAGAACAATCGTATCGTAAACATAGTAATACCAAATCGGTTGTAAACCTGAACTTAGTGACCTATATAATTGTAGGAGAGTTGACAAAGCAGTAGATATTAATATTTGTATATTAAATTCGAGAAATTATTTTGGTATCTTTATCTTCTTTATTTGATTGCAAATAAATATAAGTTAAAAATTATGTGTACATTCATCGGAATATCGACATCGAAAGTTATGTTAGCCGATAACAAAACTATGCATTTGCGCATACCTAGGTCTTCAAGGATAACCTCCGTACGCTCTAAGAAAACATGCCTATTTATTATTAGTATTTTCAGTTACAATAGAACGGAAACTAAAGCACCATTTAAATGAACTGAAGTGGATAAGACAAGTCGTAAACAGAGCCCATTACAGTTCCAGACATTTCTTGAGACATCCCTAAAAAGCAAAACAATACTTAGCCCCCATTCAGAAGTTTTCCATAATCGTTTTTACATATTCATCGTGATGTCAGGGTGCGTTTGTGACGCGACGACTGCTATGAATTTGAATAACAAATGGCTGACATCTGCATGATTCTACAGGGATTTCACAGTTCCCTCAAATCCAGATCCAGGGAAACAATACAGGGCCTTAAATTGATAGCTATGACGAATTTAGCTTGCGGTTTGGGTCAACAGCACAGCCTCAGGAAGTTTCTTGAGTTTGATTCCAAGTATTAATTCAACGAGCATCAATATAATTTTGGGAATTGTGTTCAAATAGCTCTTATTAATGTATGATCACTGTTTACCAACACACGCATGTTATAAAATACGTGACAAGACATAAATCCAAAGAAACATTCTACTTCGACAGACCAGGGGTCATTATTCTATTCCAATATTCAGTCGTTACGTCACCCAGTCGCCTGACGAACGACTCTTGAATAACAATCATGAGGTCCACTACCTAGACGATAATTAAATTTTCCACACGCGCTCCACACAACACTACAGAACGAATTCTGAAGGTCTTCGAACTCTACACACCTAATATTATATTTCAAAAGCATTCGGTGCTAATTTCTGCCACTTATTCTGTCGAGGCATAATTGAAAAACTTCCGCTCTTAATTAAAGTGACGATTTACAGACGCCAGGATGAGCTAAAACAAAAAACACGTTGAAATTATTAAAGTTCATATTTTTAATCACGAAATTGGAAGCATTTGGTGAATATTACAATTCCACGCTTTCGATTATTTGTCTCTATCTTCCTCTATTAGATACAAGACATGCGCGGCCGTCAAGGTTATTGTCATTACCTAGTTTACATTGAATGATGTGGCCAATTGTGTATGCTTCGTTTAAAACATCCGACACTTCAAGGTCGTCGTTATTGCTTCAAACTTTTCCTAATCCTGGCAATCCCAGAAATGAAAAACTGCAAGGGAGTCTCAAGGCACCGATAATATCTAGGTTATCGCAGCTGTAATAAGGCAGGAGAAACTCGCCGTAGCGGAACAATATAATCAGTTGTATACGCTTCATGAAAACATGATTCATGAGAGCTCTTTCGTTATATTACAAGGCCTGTGTATTTGCATGAGCAGTTGCATTTACATACTTTTTATCACCATTAAGAGCAAAATACTTTTCATTTAAATAATTATCTCTGTAGAAAGGATTCTGTCTTGCAGTCTGTCTGTGAGAAGTACCTTATGTTTTTAAATAGGTACCTCACCTACCTAAGTTTTAACTTAGTATGGATATCATAAATTTCAACAAAAACTTAGGTTACCTGCACATTTTCGTATTACTTTTTATATATTACGAAATAAGAGTTTGATGCCGTTGTTTATTTATATGTAGGAATAACAGACGCCTCATTATTAAATCTCATATTGACAAAGTTATTTCATACATTGGCAGTAAGATTTAATTACATGACTAAAACAAAGGACTTAATGCCTAAGCGTAATTGACCGAACGAGCGCGAAGCGTCTCCATTTTCTTTTGGGCAAAAATGCTTTCGTATGTCCGTCTGTTCTCCTCAATTCTTGTAAAATTTTGTGAGTAGGTTCGATAATTATATATAATTTTTTGACGATTTAGTTTTTCGAATTTGTTTGAAAATAAAACAATTTTATTACAGAAATTTCGAAAAATGTTCAAAATTGTCACAAACGCGACTTCTACAGCTCACAGAGCCGTAGTTGTAATGGCTTGTGTTGAAAATGGTAGCAAAATGGTGCATTATGTTGAAATTGGTGATTGGTTGGCAAAAGTATTTAGTTTCATATAACAACTTCCATCGTTTTAAAGCGCGAGTCTTATGGCAATCCCAGATTTCTTGTGTGGTTTGAAAGACTCGAGTCGTGTCGAAAGAGGTCCCGCCCGCCTCCATTTTGCAACATTACGCCAGTGATGAGACGGCAAATTGCTCATTTGTCTACGGTGACAGTGGCAACTGCTGTCGTGATTATAGTCACCTATGTATATAACAGCTCAGCTTGAATTGCAGAAAGCGCGGATCTGAGGTAATTACTACCATACTTTTGTAATATTTCTTGGGATTTTAGAACTAGTTGCATAAGAAAAAATATTTGTTTCTTTTAATGTATCTTTCGTTTTTGTGATATCTGATTAGTACAATCAGGTTATCCGAGATATACACATACAATGTCCACCTCCAGTGGTCTCTTAGGCCCCTATTTATAAACCACTCTCAACGTTGAGAGCTATCTTGAGATCTTCTTATAAGAACAGCATCTTAGATATTATCGCAAGATAGCTCTCAACGTTGAGAGCGGTTTATAAATACGGGCCTTAGAAGCGATGATCATCTTGTCAAAGTTGTTGTACAAAACTTTAATGCACGAAATGTACGAAAAATGTACATACTTTTTTGCATAAAGATTTCTTCATTGTTTTTCCTATTGTCTGTGTACCAAAGTTAGATCAGAACACCCTCGGCGAACATAATGGATGCATCATTTCTTATTTTAAAGTTTGTTATTGAAGGTAGATTTGTATTCGACTGATGTTAGTTGTAATTGATTTGCTTAGTTTATAATAGTTAATTTATTTTTTTATTTAACATTCTTTAATGTACATTTATAAAACAAATGTTACAAAAGGTGGACTTAATGCTAAAATGATTCTCTCCCAGTCAACCTTTAAGAAACAGATATCAATGAAGGTGGTACATGAGGTAAAATAGAAATAAATACACATAACATATAATATATATTTTAAAAAACATAAATATATTATAATACATATAAATAATAAACTACAATAGTAATCATTGAGGTCAACAAGAGTCCTGTTAATTTTAAAGTCATTTTTAATATTTTCGTTTTGGTAAAATGTAAAAACGTAGAAATTATACTTGGCAATGACAGAAAGAGGAAAGAGACGGTCATGTAAAAACCCGATGCTTAAAGATGGCTTTTGAGCAGCCGAGGTTTTCAACTTCAGCCATCTTATCCACCTAGAGTGCAGTGACGTCACAATGCCCTGAAGCGGCCGTCCTGAAAAACGTTAATTGCGCGACACCAACCATCCCGAGGTGCTTTCTATCTCACATTGCTTCCGCAATTCCTGCACCGAATGAAATAACTAAACTATACCTTATTGTCCAAGCAGTAAGATACTATTTCGAATGGGCTACAGTCAATAAAATATTTAATATAGATTCCTGAATCAAAATGAACTTTAAAACCCAAGGCCGACACTTTTAAGTATCCATGGTTATAAAACTGTCCACTTATAGAAAAGTTTTTGCTGAAAGTGTTTTGGTCGGGATCGGGCATTACAATTTTATTTATTATTGGAAGTTTCTTTTAAACCCATTTTTCCGAAACCTGAAAATAAAGACAAATAGGTTTCAAAATTAAATAGCTATTAAAATTGACACGCATATCATTTTTAATAAAAAAAAGCAGTCGTAACGTCGAGGATAACTTCTTTATTTAAGTATCTAATGTTATGTTCTTGCTTTTTGGAGTTATTTAATTTGAAAGTTGTTTTTGGTTTTTATTTTCAGGTTTATGAATGAGGTTTTTTTCTTTTTTAATAAAGCTTTTTGTATTTTCTAGTTGAAAATTGTTGTGGTATGTAAGGGTGTAAATACTTTTTTCTCACTTATGCTCTCAAATATGACCTTTACATTTGAAAAACTCCAGGGAGGGTTCCACATTTACGTGGTGGTCTGATTCATCACATTCTAAATTTCAAATTCAGTGCGGAAATGAATTTTAATACTTTTGAATTTGGAATATTACTACTACTATTATACTACTACTAGATTATTAGTATTCCAAATTCAAAATGTTAGAACTCATTAGCTAGCATTATTTTTATAAAACCTTATGGTTGCATAGTCAACGACCAGTCGGTCGTTTCACATGGCTACACGAACGAATTATTTTTTTTTTTCTAAGAAAATTTTATATCCTCGCATTTCTTGAGAAAAGCACTCTACAAGCCTTGTACTGGAAGCTACTTACATTGCCTCAAATGATTAAAGCTCTCGCCTATGGCTCGCGGGCTTCAAACCAGCCTCGACAATGTAAATGCTATATTCCCGTTTTCGGCTGAAATGTACTATGAACTCAATTTCCACATTCACGCTGCTAGTTTTTAAAGAGTTCCGTTGTGCCTTCGTAGTCCAACTCTAATATAGATCATCGCAGATTATAGCTCGGTTTGTTTTGGATTATCATATAAACCTACCAATATCTCTATCACTATACATATCCTATTGGACTTTGAGGAGTTCCCTTGGTTATCTTCGAAGTCCGGGTTCAACGTCAATGAAATTAAAAGTACTTCACTTAAGGTATCTCTTTTCCAACAAAAACACATTCATCTAAATCGGTTCATAAGCCGAAATAATAGTATTTTCAGGATTTCTTGAAAACTACTGAACCGATTTTAAAAAAAATGGGACCATCTCGCAGGAAAATTCAAGAAAAAGAATCATCAAAATCAGACCATAAATGTCGAAGTTGTGCGTGAACAACGATAAAAAAATACACAATCGAATTGAGAACCTTCTCCGTTTTTTGAAAGTTACAGTTATAGTTTTTAGTAACATTATAGTTATTCGTCCATCTAGTATTTTGTAAAATCATCTATACAATCAACTATACAGTTAATCACGCATATTTTAAAAATAATTTCAGAAGGCTCTCTTAACGTTTTCGTCACTATCATTATTAATTTCCGATTTATCAAAACCGTATCGTATGTGATTGATTCGGTCAAGGTTAATAAAGCAAAACCAATAAGAGCTTCACCTGTCAAGGTAAACGACAATCGATAGGCACTTACAAAATAAATAAGAGTGTTTAATTATACTATTAATATTCAAAGTAATTATTACTTTTAGGATCTATTAACGCCGGATTAATCAAACACATGAACCTGTAAATATCGAGCAATTGAAGCAATACATTATACAACACACACAAATTAATTAGTAAAAGACACAGAATTAACACAAATTAAAGCGAGCACATTGACGCGACAACCACAGCCATCAACAAATAAGCAATGTATAAAACGATACGAAAACACACCTAAGAAAATCCCAACAACAGTTGACAAATGAAACAGAACCTAAACACATTTCGATAGGATTCGATCTTGCCCAAGCGTGTAACCAATAAGGGGAAAGAACGACGCAACAGATCCCTACGAATATGTTCGCAGGCTCACTCCGAGTTACTAACACTCGCAATTCATTTTGTGAACTGAATATATTACGCAATGACAAAAGATAAAGAACCTTTTCTCTCTTTAAATAAGGGTGAGTATCAAAGCGAAGCGAAGTCCTAGAAATAAGCACGAATTTCCGAAGAAACTTTCAATGGAATATAAGCCTTATATTGCTTCAGATTAAGTTCAAATCAAACAGTTTAACAAGTGTATTTTTACAAATCCCAAATCACGATCATATGGCAAGGCGAACGATAAATATGTTCGGTGTATTGAAATCTTACACTGTCATAAGAAGTCGGTCAATTAAAATAACAAACAAAATAAAATAAATAACTTAGTTTCTTTGTAAAAAAAAATTAAAATAAAATAAATGTAAATATATAGTTAGTAATAAAACTAAAATTAAAACATAAGTTACATGAATAAACTACACAGTGAGATGTGATATTAGGAAAACTTTTAAGTGCATGGTAGTTTTAGCTAGTTGATCATAAAATAAAGATTAGGAAAACATACGCAATAATTTAGTTTTGTAACAACTACTTGCCATATTTTTATCAATACCGTCTGTGTTAATACGTCGAATCCTTATGGTGAAAGAAATGTGTTATAAACAGGCAAAAAATAATATTAAATAATCTGAACCCTAAAAAAACTCAAATTTAAAAAACCAAATAATTATAGATATTGTAGGTCCACTTCTAAATGTAAAGCAAGCAGGTAATTCCTTGAAATGAAACGCATTTTTGTGGGCAATACGTGTTTTATGTACAAATCGTAACCATTACAGCAAAATTGATTTCAATTTTATGGTTTCTGCTCTCCTGAATCCAATCATTGTTATCGCTTTTGTGTGCCATTAAAATATAATGAACTCAAGCAATTCTAAACTCGGTCGAATAGCAGATTTAACTCTCCGTCTAATTACTAAGAAGAGGCCTTTTCGGCCAAAATAATTATAACAATGGAGCGTAAATGAATGGATTATTATGCATATTTGATCTAATCAGACTGCTTAATTTTTCAATAATGTTGACTTTCAAACATCGTGGTTATAGGTCAAATGTATGTTATGTATATTAAGGACCTAATATGAACCGGCTAAAACCCTACACGACAACTAATTTTTTCACCAAGCAAAGTTGGGCTGATTAGCGCTACGTAAATGCAATCATTACAAAGAAAACATCATCTCTCATTAACTAACAGTCACTCTTTCGTAAAACGAAATGTCAATATAGCTTTTTGAAATCCAATATAGAGAAACAATTTTGACCATAATCTTATTTTTCCCGCCGATGAATTTTCTTTGATATAGCGATATAATATGACAAACAATTGTAAATTTCTTCGTGGTTCCAAAATTTGATTCAAATTGTGATTGCTAGGAGTATCATTCATATCTTTCATCGAGTATCATACCACTACATTTATAATCAAAAAGCGTGATACTTGTTGATTACCACCGGCGTCACCGCCTACTAAAATTACTTAGTTGTAAAGTGCCCAACCCAGCCTTCGTTGTAGCACGTCTTTAAACAAACACATTATAATGTTGCAGTGTAACACATCGACGCAGGCTGGCGTTCTGATGGCTGCGATGTGGACCGGTGCCAGATACTTCCAGCAAGACATTTGGTGGCTACATAGCTACACGGTCCTAATGACCACCCGGCAGATTGAAAAATCTTTCTGGTCATTAAATCACGCTTTAGATTCATTTACATTTTTACCAGACTTCAGAATTTAAGTCTTAAAATATGATGAGATACGATCAAACATAACACAAAACACCAAACGTTGTAAAAGTGCATGAGAAGGCTAATCCTGCCTGATAAACTATTCTGATCTAAAGATCTCCAGTCCAAAGCACTTCTTACTGAAACTGGTACCATAAGTTATGTACGGAATACAATAAACTCATGCTTACGTGGTGGAATTTCATAAGTAGGTACGCATAAATTGAGCAAAGCTCGCTAAGTACTATCGATCATGTGGCGTTGTCCTGTCGCATTGCCCTGCGGCGTACGTAGCTGTCACAGTTTCCGTTTGCTGTACAGTCAGCAACAATAGAAACACACTATATTCGCCCTTATTGATACCAAGAGAAGGCCAACGTAATGCCTATGAGTTTCGACATGTGCTCACATTCTCATACAGGTCTGATCCATATCGTAAGCAAGAATTTGCATATTATCATAAACATGGAAAAATATTTTAATAATTCAGAAAAAACCATGAAAACCTATTCAAAATGTGAAATAATCTCGTTACTCAGCAAATTTGGTTTTCTATAACTATTAGAAAAAAGCATAAATGAGAAATATAGGTAATAAAGGCAAAATGTGCCCCACGTTTTTTGGGTAAAATTTGACGGGAGAAATTATTTTATACTTTTTAGTACGTTTTAATAACGTGCCTTTTATAAAACAAAATAACTTTATCGATGGAAAGAGTTTTAAAAATCTTTAGTTAAAATTAAATGTCAATTAAAAGTGCAAATGACACATTTTATAGATCTATGGTAGCTTTAGTACAAACTCACAGAGCAACACCGTGAAAAAAGACATAAGTAACACTAAGGCTGAGTTGCATCATCTTAATTTAACCTTAACTTTAACAGACACCAACTTATCTGACTCGCTGACAGCGTCGTTGTCGTCTATAGCGTAACCTAGGTAACAATATGTAATTACACTTGGTTCCAGTTTTGACCACTGTTGTGTACTGTTAAAGTTAAATTAAGATGATGCAACCGAGTCTAAGTTTCTAACCGTCATAACTGGGGTGTCCAACCACTGAGTAGTTTGCGATGTATCGATCAGGCTTCATAAAGGATGCTGCGGCCGCTGCGGGTGACCCAGTACCGTCTATCGAAGCATTTTACCATTTACACTTCACACAATGAGCGTACCGGCGGCGATGGGACGCGTTGACGCGCATTTAATAGCACAAACGGTCTTCCCTGTCCCGTCTACGTTATCCCACATTAGTAATTCACCCTTATTTCAAAGATAAGAAAAATATGAGAAGATGGAAAAGAAAGGAGATCACCATACAAGCGTAACCACTACCACTGTAACATAATTATTCATATCGTACATTATAACTTTAGTAGGGTAGGAATTCATTCCTATGTCAATTATATATTTATGAACAATGATATCATTGTTATGATTATAAAAACCAATTAATTATTGTTAATAACGAGTCGCATGTGTTACTAAATTAAATGGAAAGGTCTGTTATTTTTAATTTCTATCCAGATTAGTATACCAAAACCACGACCCGCTTGGAATTTTATTCAGCCATTAAAGCATGAGGCCTTATGATTTATTTAATTAAATCCAGCACGCCCCACACAATGGTGTGAGCAATAAGATGCCGAGAACTCCTAAAGCGTGAATAGGAATGTCTTCAATTAAATCCTAATTACTCCGATATTAAATAATTATAATACTAAGGTTCTCTTGGGACACCTTTTGATTGGAACTATTCTATATGCTCTATTTTAACAATTTTCAATTTTCCGCAATTCGGCAGTTTCTATCGACATCAGCCATTTTTAATGTCCGCACTGCTGGGGCCACAGCACAGGCCTTCTTTATGGGTAGATAAGTAGGATGGGTCATAACCCACCACGCAGGCCCAATGCGGATTGGTGGGTGTTAACGACTGCGAATGCAGCTGGGAGCAGCGGCTTGTCTTCCGTCTGTCTTGTCATGCACGGAGGAGCTCAAGATACTTAATACATTTTTGGGCACCCATCCAATGACCGACCCTTGCCTCCGCAATTTCTGGACCAGGCGCTAAACCACTGCGTCACCGAGCTCCGAGCTCAGCTCGCAATTTCTTTAAAAAATCGAATTATCAGTTACCAGCCTACATGGAAAAAAACATTCAAAGTATAAAAATACATAGCCAGACACCAAGTAAAACCTGTAAATGACCAAATTTTGGGTTATTGCGCAAAGTACGTAGCGGCGTTGTGGTTATTGGTTTGTTGCCGTTCCTAATTTAATTAGTAAAGAAGATTAAGGCCCCAACATAATGTTCTAAGCCTCTTGAGGCTTGACCTCCTTTCTCGTTACCTCACTTCCAACATCATTACAATCTTTCAATTCAAAACTCTCATGCCGAAAAATATGAGCAATCATAAAAAGAATTATTAGCGTACAACCATAAATGAAAATTTCTTAACAGAAAAATAAAGAGGCTCTCATCTTTTCTCGGAGGAATTCTTTTCTCGACATAGCGGCAAATACAAATCTGCGATAAATATCACATAGCCGTGACATTCCTGCTTCAAACAATAACCTGTTAGCAATATTGCAGTAAACAATTCATGCAACGGCATTCGGAGTCAGTGAATGTATCAGAACGTATAGCACTTGTACCATTATTATTATGTATTATGTGGTATAACGTAGCGGCTCATATCGGTCTGAATTCTGTGTCGTTACTACACAAACACGTGTCTCTCCATCATGATCGTATCTGGGTGTTTATGTATCGTAGTAGTTTTTCTCATTTCTTTGTATTCTGATGTAATATAGGTCTAATAAGGTATTTAATTTAGGTACTATGTGGTGATTGATTGCAAGAGGAAACATCTATTTAAATTTTATATCCTGGATAGGAAAAATGCAAGGTACAAAGTAGACAATGCTGAAGATGATTTTTTAAACTATTTGTGAAATATTTTTGAGGTGTCGGTTTATAATAAGGTAGGTACCCACAGATAGCTTGGATTTTTACACTCGGACGTAAAAGTTACGCAAACTTAGGTATGTGAAGGCTGGCTATTGGTAAGGTTTAATTATCTATATTTAGGAACTGCTATTATATTTGATATTTTAGCACATTAGCTAAGATTACACTCGTGTTCAAGAACAATACTCAAACGATCCTTGCCTATGCAAACGCACTGCGTTGAAATAGAGCTTTGTGAGTTGTTCGTTTCTTTTATCACAAAATGAAGATAGAAGTCAAGCTTAGTATTTACTACTCGCGCAACGCACGCACACATAGATAGCTCTCACCAAGCGACGACAGTGCGTCACGCACTCAAACCCGTTTTGAGATTAGTCTGAGATTCCGGTTATCCCGTGAGGGTATCTATGTGTGCGTTACTCTAGCGCACGTAGTACTAAATTTGACTTCTGTCCTCTCTCGGTTTTGGTAGTTGGGACGCTATGCCGTCTTTGTCTTTAAGCTCTATCAAAATATGTCTGTATTATCATCACTTTGAATGTATCCACCTAGCATTTAACAGAAATAATTGTGTATAGCCTAAAATGTGATAAATTATTTCAGCTACAAATACAAATATGAATAGATATAAATAGAATAATAGCAAGAGTTCCCTTTTGCATTTTTTGCACTCTATTTTGCTTTCGTTTAAATTTTAGATAACAATATAATAAAAATTGTCATAATTGAAAGTTTACAAACACATCGTTCATTTGATTTCATTCATTGTAGAGCTTCTAGAATACTGCGTTTGAACTTTATTTTATTAGGAAAAGTTCGTGCATATCTGATTACAACGATTAGTCTCCGGAACATCAAGTTGTTCTTGAAGCGGGGTCGACTCTCGATGTCCGTAAATCGGAGTTTGGAATCGAATGATTTGTTTTGAAATTTTGAGTTTCTTAATAGTTTTTATAGCACATTCACTGGAAAGCTCTGGGCTTAAGCCATTCATACATAATTACACTTAAAAAAAAAAGGTTCCATTAAAGTGCCGGCGTAGAAAATACATAAAAATAATATTGACTTTGTGGAACTTAAATAAAGTAGACCCCCAGAACTTAAAGTTAAGAACTTAGAACTTTTTTCCTCTAATCTGAGTTCACAGTTCACACATAAAGCGACTCAACATTTACTCGAAAGCTGTTTTCATATTTTAAATGGTATGGGACAATTACCTACGGTAACTTCCCACGATGGCACTTGAAAGTAAATTGATAAAGGTTCTAGCAGAACCCGTATTGCATCTTAAGCCGTGGTTAAATTTAGAAACAGTGATGTCATTTGAACAGTTACGCCCGTTAACTAAATTCCTTGATGAGTTCACCCCACATCGTGCGTTTGTTAAAATAAGCTAAAGCCAATTATCAGCTGTTACTTGTAAGTATTCACATACATGTATATATAAATACTAGGTACGTAATAATGAAATATTTTACTAATTATTTTGCATGTAGAATGATGCTCACAAAAAATTATGAATTGAGAAAATTTATTGAAGTCGGTGCCAATCCAAGCATGATCGACTATAGCTTGTTCGCTGCATTTGGCATGGACTTCAAAAGAATTGAAAGTTTGATTTACACAATTTCATTTTAGCACATCCGTCTTGCGGTCTGTTAGTGTGTAGTTTTTTACACTACTGCAATTCTGACTTACCAGTCAGTATCTATTCCGCAGTAGGTAATTGAACCTTATATTTTTTCAAAAATAGAAAGTATATTACGGTGTCATATTACTAACTTTATAAAAAATCTAAGTTACGTTAGCACATAATGGTAATCTTAAGTCTAAAGGTCACAAGTGAGGAGCAATGCTCAACGGCCATTCGTGTTTATTTGTTGTTACAATTTATTCGACAATTTGTATCCATTAACAAAGTGAACGAAGGCTCAATAGGTGCTCGTAACCAGGATTTAACGTCTTAGTTCCCTGTGGGAGAGGGACGGTTTCCTGCTCCGAGAATTTTGCCGTAACATTCCAGGACAAATTCCCCACAAAAGTTGGCCGTGCATGTTACAAATAGAATAGCGATTTTGTACAGTCTTCATTCTTCTTATATTTGAAACTTATTTGTTTATCTGCGTTTTTTATAAAATGTGAAGATCCTCTTTTTACGAATGCATAAAAACTTTTAAAAGACGATTACCTTCAATTCAACTTGTAACCTATTAACCATGGCCACGCACGCTCCCAAGATGACGCAAATACGAACACGCAAAATGAAATCATCGTTTATAAAATCTTTGTCCATCCGAGAAAGTGGCATCAGTTCAGTAGGCAATCTCGTCAACGTAATAACATGCAAAACAATAAACAATCACTAACAATAGTAGAAAGGAGGATAGACTTTGAACAATGGGTAATATAATTTTGTCTGTCAACAGTCTTGCAGAAAACTATTTATGCTCATTTGTCCCCCTAATTGTAGCAACTTCATGGAAACAGCTTGTTCTATTTTCATACTAATTTTAAGTTTAATCCTAAACTAATAAATCACCTACTCGAACTAATGTATCGGGCCGGTCCCATGACCTCGACTACACTTAGATCATGAAAACGTTCATTAACAAGGTTAGCTATTGTTTGGTTCGAATCGTTCAGCTCTTATGAATGCGTTGTAATCTTATTTTGTATGAATTATAACACTCACGGAGATGTTTTGTGTATTATTATAAATTATTATATGTGCTAAGTATTCCATTTTGATGTATTTTTATAGGCTCAGTTTCTATAAATCTTTTGTGTCAGAACAAGTATGTAAGTATTATTAAATTGATGTAACCGTAGATTTATAACGAAATCATCACACCGATGCCGACATCATTTGAGTTTGAGAAGTGTTGCAATTTGTATTTGAAGGTATTGATAGCGCGTCTGATAGATGTGTCGATAACTTGATAAAAATTGTACGGGATAATATATATTTGACGTTTTGACAGCTGCCTCTCAGATATTGATAGGTAAATACAAAAAAGTGTACTATTCTTGATAAGATTGAAGAAGCGTCGAATATTTTAACGACGAAGTGTTTAAAATTTAAGCAAACATCTCAATAAACTTTAACCTGATGCATTTTCACTGGCTTGCATTCGGTTCTGTTGTGTGGGAAAAAAAGAAATAAATTATTTAGTCGGGTTTTTAAATAAACTATCCAATGTAGAGATATATGATCATTTCCTGTTAACGATGGAGTAAATGTAATCGATATTGATAGGTAAATACAAAAAAGTGTACTATTCTTGATAAGATTGAAGAAGCGTCGAATATTTTAACGACGAAGTGTTTAAAATTTAAGCAAACATCTCAATAAACTTTAACCTGATGCATTTTCACTGGCTTGCATTCGGTTCTGTTGTGTGGGAAAAAAAGAAATAAATTATTTAGTCGGGTTTTTAAATAAACTATCCAATGTAGAGATATATGATCATTTCCTGTTAACGATGGAGTAAATGTAATCGATTGTTGGAAAGTATCCAAAGTTTTTTCTAACTATATTCTTGCGGCTGGCACTAGTTATCAACGAATGATATTTGATTCCCTGAACAAAATTAATTCTAATTTTAGGACGTTACAATCTGTTTTTACAGGAGACATCTTCGTCCATAGAGACCTGCCAGTTTATTCATGTTGATTTAGGCCATGCAAGCATTTTTAAACATTGATGATATTTTGATATTCCAATTAAAGATGGCATACGTAGAAAGCATTTAAATCTTCATCTTTCAGACCACTTAATTCCAAATACGAAATTCGCATATATACGATATATATACGCATACAACATTCTTCGAATAATAAAGACATCAACTTTAGAATTCTAATCTATTCTATATATAAACATCTGTATTCTACTGTGAATGAAGGTCAGCAATCCGTCACGTGGGAGCAGCAATTTCTGGGCATTAACCGATACGTACTATGATTCTCGAACTCTTTTATATTTAAAATGATAACATTAAAAAATGCTTTCAGCCTGCGTCTGAACAAACCACCATATGTATATGCAGAAACACCAACAAAACTAAGGTATTTAGTACAGTTACCATCGCCTTTAGCTCAGCGCACAAGAGTTACTGGTGATCGGTCTTGCCGCAAAATCTGCGCAATCCAATGTTGCCTAACATGTAACATGGACTAAATGATCGATCCAGAGAATCGAATATAGTATTAAACTCTAACTAGACGTTTGGTAGTTTCTAACTAATTTACGCCAGCCTCGGAGACGGGCGTGAACCCATGATCGCTACTTATTCCCCCAATTATAACTTCAATCGCATTACATTTACACCTCATTAGAGGGACCCCTGACGAACTGAGATTCCCGAGGCTTCGTTCATTTTAGATTCGACAAGAATCTTGGAGGCTAGAACGTGAACTTTAGGTGATTGATTTTTTTAGTAACTGACCATTTATACTCTATCTCTAAATAAGAATCTGTCAATGAATTCTGTATGCACGATCATTATATCATTAATAAAATAAGCTATTTTTAACATTATCTGACTAGTATAGTCAACAAAAATCACCAGCACGAACTTACTATATTGGTCGTTGTAATATGTGTACTCTGAGGATTATGTTTAAGAGCTTGTTAATAGAGATAACGACGTTCCGTTCATCCGGTGATCCTATCTAAACAATTGGAAACTTCAACCGCAACGCACTCATTCAACAAATCCTAAATCTTAACCCAAGCTATCTAAACTAGCTCATATTAGTCACATTAAAGAAGTGAGATAATTTCGGGGTATCATTTTATTTACGTGACGTTAAAATGCTTATCTGGGCTTTATTGAATCACTTGTCGCTCCCAGATTATTTTAAGCTTCCTGAGCCCTCGCTAAATCTGCACCAGTAAAGGAAATCGATAGAACGTTCTAGATTTTAATAGACGATATTTTCTAACTAGTTGGTTCGCACGTAAGATCTCAAGCATTTCTTTCAATGGGGCGTTGCTCCATTCTAATGTGAACGATTTATGGGCAGCACACACTCAGTAATATCAATGCGGGCTTAAGTGCCCCGCATGGCTTTCTATTAAATCGGATACTTATTGAAGTTCGAGCGCAGTAAAGAGGAATTTAGTAAATAGTTCCGGTTTTTTAAGTATTTGCTGCCTTGTGATAAAGAATATATTTACATTCCTCTAAATAGGTTTTGAACAGTTATTGTTACCCGTATTTTGGTGGTTATCCTTTCTTAAGTAATGATACCGTAGAAGTTAGCAGTTAGTATTGAGGTTTATTTCAGTCGCACTAACTATGCCTTGTTTCAGCGCCGATACTCACGAATAAATGCGATTTGAATAATATTATCGGGCGCATTACGTACAATTCGCTTGAGGCGCGTATCTTCCTAGGCTGCAGAATTCAGTCGCACATTTTTCCAACTTCATCCTCGCCGAGCACAAAGACTTCAACTACATATTTGCATCTGGGGCGCCAGCCAAGATATTGTCAGACGAGCGCATATTTGAGCGAAAATAACAAAATACTAAAATTGGCGCCCAACGTGGTACGCCACCACTAGATTAGTTCTTTGTCGTTATTAAAAGCTTAATAAAGTTCAAAGGCTTCCATCGGACGTCAAAACACTGGACTCTGAGTAAACTACGCTTAGTTAACTTCAATCGAGCAGTACCGGCGGCGGGGTGAGGGCGAACCGTAATTAATTACTGCTGTCGCTGACAAGCGAAGGCTGCTAAGTACATGTCGCTTCATAAATAATCTAGTAGACGCTACATATTATAACATTGTAATCGAAAAATTATCGGATCCGTTATAAACTCAGTTCGACGAAACTTAGTTACTGCACCAAACCGGCTTCGCACACTATTCGAAGAAAATTTCGTTATTCAATATAATATGCTCAAAAGGCTGAGATCTCAGTGAAGATAGGGTAATTAGTCATACATCCGACTCCGTAGTTAGGAATTCTTGTCACTCGTGATCGTGACATAATTAAATTCTTTTGGAAACATAAATAAACAAGGGTCTCATCTTCGCTATAGTGTCCGGAACTCACATAATTTGAATAAATAACTATTTGAATGGAACACAGTTATGTTTCCGCATTAAACATTCATGTAAATTATGTTGATGATGATATGTAGTAGTAATTAATTGCAATTGCAATAGATTTTTTTTTTAATTCACCATCGCAGTTCCGAATGTGTGTTTATTTCGCAGGCGTCCCAGCCAACTAGCTTAATCAGACGTTTTCATTTAACGGCGCCATTCAATCAGCGGCCTAAATTATATTATAATGAATATAATATGAATCAAAATATCCTTCACACAAGCATTGTTAAGATATTTTATTTCAGTTTCTACTCTATACGAACAATGTATGTTCCATTCATGTTCTCAAACCCTCAAAGTTATAAATCACTTCTCAGCTGAGCTCAAGGTGGTTTGAGGCAAATAGCCACACATCCTAACAAAATAAGGATTGTCAATAAATTCGGATTCAACGCAACCCACTCTTCAAAAATCTCTTTATCTTTTGAATCTATTTATAAGCGTCTTTTCAAATCTGCAAGAACGAATCCCTACCTTCTTGCCATTGAATAAGGTAGATAATGAGAAAGCTTCCACAAGCACTCATTTTAGAACTGAGGGGTTAGGAAAAATATATGAATGTAACTTAGACCTTGGGTGTCGCTGTGTTACTGTATTATTAGTAATAAGTTGACCCAAAAAGCAAAAGTAAAATTATTGTTCATTTGGCAATAGTTCCAATGTATCTTAAAAAATACCAGATAATGTTAACGATCTTTAACAGTAATAATAAATAATAGCAAGAAATGTATTAGACTTTCTCTACCACAACAAAATAAAAAACCGGCCAAGTGCGAGTCGGACTCGCGCACGAAGGATTCCGTAAAAATCACGGTTGTTGTATGGGAGCCCCCTCAAATATTTATTTTATTCTGTTTTTAAGTATTTGTTGTTATAGCGGCAACATAAATACATCATCTGTGAAATCTTCAACTGTCGAACTATCACGGTTCATGAGACATCGTTCCTGGATCTACAAAGTATTGCTTCCCGGGTCTACTATTAATACCTTCGATCATCTAATAGTCTATAGATGATCGAAGATTAATACCCAGAATTTTATATTCATAAATTCTTGAAAATACACTTTATAGTAGTATTATATGTTTTAATAGAGGCTATGAACTATAAGTTTGCCAAATCCGTTCAGCCGTTTTTGCGTGATTCATCCAAACATCTAAACTTCCAAACTTTATATTAGGATATCCATATTCCGTTCTATTCGTTTCCGTTTCCGCCCCGTTCTCGTTCCTGTTCCCGTTCCCGTTCCCTTTCTCGTACCCGTTCTAGTTCCCGTTCCCATATAATTATTCCATACAAAATTTTAACCCCTCTATTTCACCCCTTTAGGGGTTGAATCATGTCTACCGTGTTGGACTTCAAAAGAAATGCCATTTTCGGATCGTACCAACCCCGGTAATTTGCAGATTACCTAGTTAATTCGCACATTTACATATTAGCGGTAACATATAAATTACAAAAGAAACGTTTGTGCAAAATTTCAGCTTTTTGGGTTCAAAGGTTTGGGCTGGGCATTGATGAGTCAGTCATCCTTCATTTTTATAAAATTGATAATATTTTATCATAATGCAATACAAGCCCTTACATTTTCTAACGTCCTCCAACTCATAATATGAGGGCATTTATTCATATTTGCATGTGTAACATCTACACACATTTATAATAAATTGATAACAGTAATAAAGGCTTTACTATCAGTTTCTATACAACCAATGTCTGGAACCTAATTTGACAAAAGTTTATTGAATAAATAGAAAACTAAACTTCAACACCAAGAACTTTATAATCATATTCTTTCATCACAAAAGCTAAAAAATGTAAATAAAAATATTAATTATATACATAGGTCAAGTTGCGTACGAGAAGTGAATTTTTACCTGCACGCGCCATACATCGTTGCGTTGTTGATAAAAACCAGGTTTTTTTTTACAACTTAGTCAAACGTTGGCCCCGAGTTTTTGTTACCTTTTTTATAGCACACAGATTATCAACTTTTTTAATGCACGCCAGAAACGTCACCTAGCGAACTTTATTAATGTCCAGATTTTATTTTCAAGAAACAAGATTTTAGAGTGTACCATAGAATATAATAGTACTAAACGTGCGTAACTTAGATTAAAAAGGACTGTTAACAATAGCAATAAGTACCATTGTCTTTGTAATAAATAACAATACATACAACTGACGCCCGAAAATATTTAAAAAAACAATTCACTGTTTAATAAACTTGTTTTGATATGTGCTCTGCTGTGTTTTTGTGTGATATAAAAATGACACAAATACTGTGTTTTGGGCCTACTTAATGATACATAGAAGATGTTCCATCCAAATTTACCCTACTCATCAAGACTAGTTCTAATATTATTATCATTTAAATATTTAAAGCGCATTAATAATCATCACTACACTCAAAGAAATCCAGTAGATCCATTTAAATCGATGACATCAACGAATAAATCTGTCATTCTGCGTGTATGCTGTGTCTCACTCCCCCAGGGACGCACCCGGATCCGGTTGTTAAGCTAATAGAATCTTCTATTTTTACACTATGTTAACATAAGACCTATTCATATCACATGTCCTCATCAGTTACATCTTTTTTATTATTCAAAAAGAAACAATTAATATTTTACTTATCAGTATAAGTATTTTTTTTTATTATTTAATTCATATAAGTACAAAAAAGTATTTTCTTTGATTTGTTCAGTTTTTTTTATAAGTAAACGTTTCTTATAATAGTTAATGCTAGAACTTCAAGGTCGTCGGGCATTGAAAAGATGCGATAACACAGTCTCGCATTTTTGTCGCTGGTTTGAAATCTAAAGGGTTTGAAAATGAATAAGACGATAAGTATGAAAGAGTTTCTTTAATTTATTATTGTCGTCATAAAACACGATGTACGCTGTAATTAACATTTTATAGTAAAAAACTACGTTCATAACCGGCTATGTAACTAGTTAATCAAAACTTATTTTGATTTTCTTGATATTTGAAAATGCAAAATTATTTATTATTTTTTTGCACAATATTGTTATGAATTTTGATAATATTATAAAGAAAATAAAAACTTTTGACATTTCTGTTCAAGAACATCGGCAGTTTGTGTTTGCACAAATGCAATCAAAAACAACTCTTGAGAACCAAACTTTGAATTCAAATGTTAGCTAAGTTACAAATGTGTTTGTGATGTGCAGTTGAGTGTTACTTAGCTTTGCTAATGTTTCCATGACATTTGGCCTCGGCTGCGAACGGAACTCGAGATTCAATGGATTCGATTTAAACGATGATAAATAATTACCGACATAGTCGGCGATTGATGCAATGCCTTTACAAGGTGAACGATTCATTCGATTTACGTTCGAACCATTCTGCATAAACGCATTGTTAATTAAAAACTACTTTGATTGAACAGAAAACAATGGTTCGCTAACATCTCCTGAAGCATGACAATTAAGGTAAAAATATTTTATTTTTCAAAATTGACTTAATATCAAATTAACAAAATATTATAATATTGTAGTAAGAATCAAGGAAGACTTCTAATGTGATTGTGTCTATCTTATACTCTACTAGACAATCTCAGAATAGGTTACATATTTAGCTTCAGGAAACTGGTAGTTTCCTCGGTAACATTATAGATAATTGCATACGCACGGAGAAACACTAGCGTTAGCTAACCTATAAAATTAGACGATTACGAAACTGTCCACAGATGAACTGAAATCTAAAACAACTCTATGCTTGTTTTTACGCAACAGAAAAACTCGTCGATGAGAAAGCTGGAAGCTATTTCACAATTATTAACGGGATAGGCATATGATACTGTTGACTAGACCGGTCTTTATGGTAAACATTCTACATGAGATTGTCAAAGGTTAAATCCATTTTATTAGATTCTTTAGTGAGAAAGTACTATATGATTTTAAACCTGCAATTAATCTAAGCTGCCATTGTATTTTTAAAATGTGAATACCATCTTGAAGTATTTGACGATTTAGGTCGAGTCGCAGCTGCAATATTCGAGTTAATATGTCAGCCGTAGCAAGCCATCACTTTAATACCAATTATGTTCTATTACCAAAGAAATGCTCATCGAAAACACAAGAGAAAAATAAATCTTCAATAAGTACAAACGTCTCAGAGTAATATATGCGTCGTTCATTCGAAAAGGATTTTGCCAAACACTAGGCTATAATTCTTTGGATTTGAAGACCGAATAACGAGGATATATTATTTGGGATATAAATTCGTAGATTGGGTCTTATTTCGATAATACAGTACAAGGTGAAATCGTAAGTCTTTTGGCAATGACAATCAAGCGCTGAACACTGTCCAATCACGTCCAGTGCTTAAATTTTAATATTGGCAGACCTCAAGATAGCAAACGACCAAAATCATATACTAACTTGGAACTATAAAGATGGAAGGATTAAGTACAGATTTTATTAATCCGTTTTATTGATTAAATACATACTTAGATACTAGTTGCTCTGTAGAGCTGTAAACCGAAAAATGTCACAAACGCGAGTTTGTAACATTTTTCGAAATGGCTGAAATATGATTTTCTCATATCTCCACCATTTTGAAAATTTTTGACTAAAACTGAATTGACAAAAAAAACTGTATAGTTTGGAACCTGCTCACAAAATTTTACGAAAATCGGTTGAGAAATGCGACCTGTTGAGGACAACAGACGGACAGCCGGAAAGCCGGACAGCTGGAGAGACATACGAATTATAGTTTTTGCCCAAGCTGAAACGGAGATGCTTCGCTCGCGCTTCGCGCTCGCTCAGTCAATAAGATTTTTTCGCTCATTGATTGTTTCACGTCTTATTGTGTACCTATCCAAATTTATTCATTATATTGATTCATTAACAATACACAATAATGAATATTTGACAACATCACATACATTGCTCCGATTCCAAAGTAAGTAGCTAAAGCACTTGTGTTATGGAAATCAGAGACAACGGTGGTATCACAAACACCCAGACCTGAGCCAATATGGAAAAGTTCGTTTTCTAAATTGACCCAACCGGGGATCAAACCGGTGTACAAAGCCACTCGACCGCGGAGGTCGTCGAAATAGTGCTTTTGTTTCTAATATTAAGATGGTTCTGAGTTTATAAAAATGTTTTTGCCAAAAAACATTTCTTATATTTATGCGTGGAAATTTTAATACTGAAATTTGATCTTATGATTAATTAGCGGTTAAGTAAACAGAAGTGAATAGACCAATTGTTATAACTTAAAAAAATATGCGTGTAAGTTATTACACAACTTGGGGTTTATACTTAAACAACTGTGTAAATTTAAAAGTTACAAATTAATTTCAAGGTACATTATATACTTTGTATTTGTTTATTCAACTGACATAATATTATGAGAATAAATATTAATATTTTGAATAAATACAAGAATTATGATGTTCATTCATACACATTCCTAGTAGGAATGGTGGGAATTTCCTAAACACGTTACGAAATCATAATTGATGTAAGTTTATATATTTCTAAATCAATCAGAGGGTGGGACCGATTTTTTTAAAGTTGTAATTGAATCACTATGAAATTTTACCACATTCATATTCATGTAGATCAGCATCATGGATCGATCTTCTCAATTAGTAGGTATATCAACACATGGTATGATATGGTTGGTACCAATTTCTAACGTTTATCTTAAAGATCGTTAATTGGTGACGTAATGAATGGTCAATAAAATCGAGGCAACTGCCTTTTATGAATGTCAAACTGCTAGAGTTGTAAAAAGAAGGGGAAGGAAAGTGGAAGATTTGAGGTAGCTTATAAATCATAAGTAGTCCACCATATAGGTACAGGGATAGATGTTTTTTTTTTCTCGTGAGACTTTCGCGAAATTATAATGCTTTGAGTCACTATCGACATTTTCAACGACAGTCTTAAGTCATTTAAGTCAAAGATAATGTCTGAAGTGGTCTGAACAGTAATGATTGTACAATATTGTTTATTAGTTATTATTTTAATTTTTGTTTTTTAATCCAACAAATATATGTAGGTAATTAGTTTCTTTTGTTTTTTGGCTAATTTGCGTTTTGTGTTGTCGGGTGTTTCGCCATTAGAATTTTATATTGTTAATATTGTAACGCGTGCTGTGCCATCTAAAAACAGTGCTCTTACCATTTATACTTTTGTATTTGATGTTTTTACTTGTATTATTGTAACTGTTACTGTTTGTCCTTAAAGTAAATAAATAAATATAGGTATTATAATTGTTTGGCAATAGCCAGGTTTCTATACGTTTCGGGAGTCCAACTTCTTTTCTTTTATACACTTCTAAGACTTCCGCGGGTACAGTTCATAAGAAATAAAAGAGTTTTTAATGGATTAAGCGCGTATATTACTAATTCGGGTGTTATTTTAGAAGTTTTGATTTATTGCTTTTTTTTATTTCACGACGTTTTCCGACACCTTTCCAGAGGCCGTGGTCACGCACGGGATGGCTATACCAAAAAGGCTGCTCATAATTTTATGAAATTACCCGCTCGGAACTTTATGAAGATTTATAAAATTATTTTATAGCTCCATTCTGATTTTGTATTATTATTGAATTAAATCGATTGAAGTTATTTAAAAAAGACTAAGCTACTGAATCTTTCTCCAGATTGGGAGGCCTCTCCGAGAAAGAACTGGCGGAAGAAAACTCAGAGAGGTTGTGTCGACCTCCCTTTTGATCCCTATCTACAAAACGAACTGTATCTTTAGATCCTGCAGTGTGAGATTAAGAATGGGATTTATTTGATGGGTCATGGGTCCCAAGCTGGTGACTATTTTCCAAACATCTTCTCTATTGAAATTTGAAAATTGGTTGATTTCAATAGCCTCGCGTAGCATTCTGGGAATGAACTTTTGTTTTCCCTTTGGATCCCTTTGAAACATGTTAACATACTGCAGATACTGTTATCGCGCCTATGCTTTATGTCAGTTACATGTTCTTTAACGCGTGTTCTTTGTTTGCTCGATGTAAGAGAGCCCACAGTCGCAATCTAGTTTGTAGACGCCTGCATCTTGAAAGGGGATGTTTTTTGACAGGTTGTAAGAATTGGTTTATCTTCTTCGGCGGCTTTAAGTAGGTCTTGATAGACGGTACAGAATACCTCCAATATTGCCAGTGTCACCTTTCATGTAAGGTAGAATAGCAGGTCGTCTTTCTACTGTGGCTGGTTTGACACGGTTTTTATGATGGAGGCGTGGTACTGGCAGTTTGTTACTTCGCAGTACGTGCTTGACATGCTGAAGCTTAGCTATCAGGTGGTCACAGATTTCGTGTGCTATCTGAAACAAAGATTTCCCTACGGTTCCGAACCGGTAATTTCATAAAATTATGAGCAGCCTTTTTGCTTTAGTCATCCGGTCATCCCGTGACCACTGCTCCTGGAAAGTAATCCAAACTAAATAACTCTAAAGTAACACCTGAATCAATAATATAAGCGCTGTAATCCGTAAAAAATACTTATTTCTTTCTTTTCCTAAGTTTTTTATTATGGAAGACGTCTCACGCTGTAGTAGATAACGGTGAGTGAATTTTCACAGTAAATGCTTCGAAGACGTGAGCTTTCTGCTCTGCGCGCTCTCGTATCACGCACACTAAAATAATGTGCATGTGCACGCCTAACAACATTTATAGCTAAACGGTATTTGTGAGATAAAACAACTATAACTAAAAATGTAGTATGGTCATTTTTATATTATCTTTACATAATAACGACAATGTCAATCAAATATTATTTACTTGAGACTTCTTCGTCTAATATTAAACATTGTCGTTCCTATATTCTTAAAAGCTTAAACATAAAACATACGTTAATCTCCGAAGTACTACCAGAAAACTTTGTTTAAGTAGGACTTTATCAAACATCAAAAAGTTCCGCAAAGGACTCGGTAAAGACGTAACTAACCATACCGGCGGAAGGTAGAAATCGTCGGTACCTTAGAAAAGCCGACTGTTTAATCAAACTACGCTCAAGTACCTACATTGAAGTTTCCGAAGTTATAAGTAATTTGACGTCAACAAAGTTGTGGAATAAAAATCTAAGAGTTGTGCTTGTGATGTTATTGGCAGGAGAGAATTTTTGGCCAATTTATTAACTTTCGTCAATTGCTGGTTCTATCTATCTAGTACGATATGATGGGGATACCACAGAATAAATACTTATTTATGTAGGTTCTGTTAGTAGCAGATGAGCCGCCTAGCCCTTTCGCCTAATGCTACGTATGTATGTTAAACAAAATAATGTTATTACTTTTGAAAATATTATCACCGGTTTGTTATAAACCATCTTGATAAACATTTAAACAATATTACGATTGAAGTACTAATCTCGTTTGCAAGATATTCATATACTCATTTCAAGTAAGTATTCCTTCCGTCACATGATTAATTACGAGCGTTACCTGAACCGTACATTGCCTACATATCACTACCTACCTACGTTTCTAATGATTCGAGATATTTCTTGGAAATACGGGAACAAACAAACAATACGGGAATCGAATCTATGATTTTTGCGACGTTCTATTTATATCTCAGGTGCTTCCAAAATGTTCGTTATTAATTACAGCTTATATTCTTACGATAGTTTATCATCACTATCACCGATTCCAGTTGCGACATTTTAATTTAACATCTATCATTGAAAAAGAAGTAAAAAATAATGAGCAAAACTCTCTACTGCAATGGCACACGAACACGATTTACACGATGCACACAAAAAGCTATGAATTCGTAATTTATCCCTATGTTATAGTCAAACGCCGAAGCTCCGGTACTCTTAGGTTTGACAAGAGGTCTTAGTCAGAGTCTACAACCAATACCTAGCGTGTTTCGGCCTTTACGATTAAATTGAGGTTTGTTCGAACAACAGAAGTCTTTGGTTCACAGAAAAATCAATTAATTCAGATAAATTAATCTAAACTCCGAATTGATCGTATTGAGTTTCGGCGTTTGACTGTCCAAGTTGGTCTCTTCTAGGATTAGACATAAATTCGTTAGTCAAAGGCCGAAATAGGCTTTTGTTTTGGACTGTGACTAAGGCTTCTTGTCAAACCTGAGGTTTGACTAGCCACCTAACCTAGGAGCGCCAAAGCTTCGGAGTTTGCATATAATGTAACATCCAGAATTGCTACTAAACAAAACTGTTTTACTGGTATATAAAAACGATTTTATATTTCTCACCATACTTCTTCAATTAGGAGTAACGAACACTAAAACGTTCGCATTACCACATCAACCAAAAAGGGCAAATAAAGAAAAAGTGTAAACACAAAATCTTGGTAAACAAATCAACGAGATTTATCTCGGCTATTTCCCCTCACTCCCTCCCTCAGTCCATCTGTTTGTGGGAGCAGGATAAAACATTGCTTGGTATGCTACTTAAGTGACGTCATCCTATAGAAACCCGAATATAACCACACGACACGACACGACACGGGCCTGGTAAAAAACGGCTTTGGTCCGTGTGTAGAGATTCAATGCACTGAGCTAAACGACTTAAGACATGCAACACAGAAATGCATTAATGACTTTTACTGTTTATATTACCAGTTCTCATTCATAAGATTCCATCAAATCACACTTTTATGCTAACATGCATAAAAAATAGAGGGTAGGTACCTACTTAGTAAAAAATTGTAGAGCCAGAACGATGAGTCTAAATAGCACATTTCGTAAAAAAATTAACATTTGTATGCTGAAAAGGAGCCACTAAAAGTTTGGAAAAGTTTAAGAACATTGGAAAAAGTTTTTAGAAACTCCGTACTGAATGTCGGAAATGAGAGGGTATTTGCATACAAGAGACCAAGAGACCAACTTAGCTAGTATTTGACAAAACTCACCTTGTAAAGAGGTTCCGTGCGCGCGCAGGTAAATCACCGAAATCCCACAGGTGAACGTTATCCTCGGTTTAAAAATCCAAAATATTTGGTAGCGGCCTGTTGGCAGTCGGCGCGGAACCGGTGAACACTCGTGCGTTTGTACTTAACCACGCACCAAAACACAGTGTAACCACAACGTTGACTGTTTGTTTATAAAATTATGAGCTACTTATTAATATTTTGTATGGTCCGAACTGCGCATGCCCGTGCAACACGCGCCGAGTTCGAAATAGGTTATGTTTTTAAGTTGTAGGCACGTCAAGACTTCACTTCACGCACTTCTCACTACTTTCCGAGAAGAATCCTATTAGAACAGAACTACGCGAACTTTTACGTTCCGAGATACGGGACCACTGCAAACTTTATCAGTTATTCCCATGAGAATTTCACTTAGATACACACTATCTCACCTTTTGACCAACAGCCGGCTCTACCTGTGGTAATCGAAGGCCTCGTATGTATAATAAACACTTGAAAACTCCGGAACCGGTAATAATTTGATTCCGCACGTGATATTGACACTGTCAAAATAAAAACAGGTTGAACATAGCAACACTTGAACTCACTCACGGACGACACATTTCATGTTTAAACGTCCTGAGGTCCGAGCGGCAAATTAAACGAATAGAAAAGAAAATAAACGAAGAATACTAAGGTCGTCGACTGCGTAGTCGAGCGTCCGACACTCGCTGAGCGCTGTACTAACGCGAGACGAGAGGCCGCGCGACCCGCCCCGCCCCGCCACCCGCTCCCACCCCCGCCCGCGCCCTGCGTGCGACCCGCGCCTATATACCCAATGTATGAGAAAAGTCGCGATGGAAGAATCAAGAGTGCATTCAACAGATTACATTTCCATAGGTAGTTTTATCAGCCCATAGATAAATAGTACAGACAGCAGAGGTTAGGTGATCGGTGCCGATGTTTTTGTGTTGTTTTCCGGTGCCGGAGCCGGTGGGTGGAGGCAGGAAGGCAGTCAATTAGTCTGAGCGCCACGTGCGTAATGCACAATACAACGATTCATTGATGATTTGATTAATGCTGACTGTTTGTTTTGTTTGGATACGATTAGATTCATGGATGTTTTTTGAGAATCTTATATAAAGTTGACTCTAATTTTTAGTTATGCTACAGGTCGGTCTGTATGTGATTTGATTCCTGAATAATGCAATTATTTTTTGAGTAGGTGGTAGGTACGAACATTACATTATTTAGACTAACTAGGTACTATTTAGTCTTATTATTGTACTTATACCTCTACAAATAAAGAGTTTAAATAATATCGTTGCCAATATCCCACAGTCTTGAAGGAAAGGTAAGCACAATTTGTAAACGTCTCTCTACTTCTTTCCAAATTATGGTCCACTAGACTGGACCTCAATCTGTCGAATAAATATTAATGATTAATGAATGATAGTCAGTGGAGGAAATGAAGAGGAGGTAAAAAACTTCTCTGCTTACTCCAACGGAACGGGCGTGAAGATAATGCGTGCACGTATGCAATCAACCATACAGAAGACACTTAAGCACAAATCAGTATCAGTGCTAATAATTAATAGAATTTTTGTAAACTTACGAAACAAACTCTACATTCTCGTTACAGTTTCATAATCTCCTAATACTCACTGACCACCTTTTGGCAAATATGATTAGACTTAAACTGGTATATCATGTTGATGTAAAACCAAGATAATGGCGTGAAAATATCTCTAGTAGGTACTTACTTGTACTAACGTGACATGTCACATGACAGGTGCGTCGATTTGATATCACCGTATGATTGAACAGGGCTCTACGTGTAGAACTTTGAAAGACTTGGTCTTATCGGCAATAAAGAAAAAACAAAGATTTTGGCTTTCTTGACCAATAATTTTTACTACTTTTTCTTCGCTCTCAACTAGAAGGGTTCAGAGCATCTTTCGGAGATACAGACTAGTAATGCAAAAGTTCTTAAGGGCCATATTTGAGATGCCGTCGGCGCCGTTTTGACTCTAAGCTGATAATGAAAGATTTGATTTCATCAGTAGAAATCGAAACAGGGTCTGTCTGTATCGGGGATCATAGGAGGACAGTTCAGAGAGCTCAGCTCCTCCTCGACTTCCCGTAGGTATATGATCAAGATCACATTCCTGTGTGCTGCTGACTGAGCATTGAGAAGCAAAACTATCAGAGAAAAACCAGTAGGGGTCAAGAGCATGCCGGGTTTTGCTGATCAGTTGCCCATGGTGGACCACGGAAGTAGTTCTTGACCAGGTTCCATCCCAAAAAATGTCGGAAAAACTCCGAGCTCACTCGCGGAAGGAGAATTCAAGTGTCAATATAGTGCAATGCAAAAGGTGCGAATGAAAGTGCATGTAGCAAAAATGTAGAGGAAGTAAGAAAATATCCGCTAAAAATATTGCGTAACAAAACAGCAGTGACTTTCATCTGGTGCGGTGGCGTTCCAAAAATGTATGTATCAGACTTTCGTACTGTGAGTGGCAGGCCCTATCGACCCGCCGCCTCAAGATGGTATAAAACTCAATTGTATTTGCGAATACAAAATTTTTACACTATTATAATTCTCATAAATCACATTGGCTTCGCCCCTAGATTCTCCCAAACAGAATGTGAGAAATTGGCAATTGAAAATGGCAGGTAGATAATAAGGACTAACACCGCACTAAAAGTAATTTGTGTAGTGATAGAATGTTATTGCTGAGACTGTCGTTTTTATGGATTTTAGTTTTTATGGAGACAGGTTGCAGACTATGAAGTTTTGTGCCACTGGGCCCATGTAATAAATATCATTGATGGGACTCAATTTTTTTTCGCTTAGGAAAAATCTCTCCGTCGTCACTGTCGTTTTAAAAGCGTTTGTGTTTATTTGCCGAGCGTGTAGGTTTTTTTACGCGACTGCCCAAAAAAGGAGTGTAATGTGTTCACAGGGTTCATATATACCATTACTTATAAATGCTCGAACAGATATTGATGTATAGGGTATCGTTACAGTCATCACTCCGAGTTACACTGGCTATAGATTTAAAAAAAAAGCGGCTGCATGACGATGATGACGCTTGAAGTGTCAAAATTTGAACAACCGTTTTCACTGGTACCATTTTCTAATCAGATCATTTTCATTTTCTAATTCTAGTTTATCTCTGCATTTACATTGCGCCATCCCGTGATAGCAAATATTGCATCCAGAATCGCCGAAAACAGTGTGCGCGTACTCCTCCTATAGAGAGTACAACACTACTAGCGTCTCAACTCTTACGCATTTGCACAGGACGGCAACAGGCCGATATCGGTCATCCACCAAAACAGGCCCGCCACCGCAGGGGGTGAAAATTGTCTATGTTCTATGCGGCGGAGGTCAATAAAGGCCTGCCATGATATTTTTATACCATATTTCTAAACTTTTAGTGTCAATCCGAAAACTATATTTGTCTCTGTCGTACTCGTAAAAATGTCAAAGATACACGTTCCGCACGAGCGAAAGAGACCTGATTTTTACTGCTCGCATTCTGTTAGCACCGCGGCGGGCCAATAGAGGGTGATCCGCAGTGTAAGTATCGAAAAAAAAAGCAAAACAGTTAGTTACCTAATAATTAATTATCGAAATAATATTTAATAAACGGAAATCAACAGTATCTAATAGCGAGACAACAATATGATCTAAGATCATCAAATATATCCTCTAGTGTAGCTAGAAGTTCCTATGAAAGCAGATATTTCTATATGTGTCACACAGGATGTTGTCAATAATACTGCCCGATTCTATTCTAGGCCAGTAACCGTAATAGAAACAAAAATCGCGTTACCTTTAACAAGAGAGTCGAACTATCTATATGTATATAATAATATGTTTATGGAATATCTGAACACAAACATTGTAGTTTTGTTGAAACAAGAAAGAAAACAAATGAGTTATCGTATTAAATTGAACAGTGGAATAAAGCAATTTTCTGGTAATATTCGATAATTATAACTGTCAGGAAAAGCTCGACTCACGCAATGTTACCGCAATTCTTTCAGAAATATTTGTTTTTGTGTCAGTCAAACGCCCTCCTACGCAACTTGGAAAATCATCGCAGCTGCATTGTTAAAATATTGTTTACATACGGTGAAAACTGTATTAGATAGTTTAAAATTACTTTAACATTTCTAGTCTACCAATCAGATAGAAAAGATAAACTGTATTAGGTAATGGGATACTATTATGTACTTTCTTCTTTTAGTAATTTTGAAAGTGTTGAAGTCACACCACTGTTTGTTTTTCATAAGTACGAGTATGTAAGTAGAAACCCAAGAAGGTTATGATAGCAACCAATCTGCAAAAAGCTTGCTAAAATAAACACTCACCTCATATGTGGTTACGTCACAGAAAACGTGAGCTGGCAAATTTCTTTCGAATAAACCACTCCCTTTTTTACCCATTAACCCCAAAGTATCTTCTACTCAATAGAGTTTATACAGCGCAAAAAATCCAAAATTTCCCGTTGAATTGCCAGAGTGCACATAAAAAGTAGGTTACGTCCCGAAAACACGGTAATTGAAAAACGAAGTTAATTAGAGAACCGCCACTAAAACACGTTAACGACTGTCTGTCTGTGGTGAACGCTGCCATATCCTATTCATTTTGTTATATTGACCGCTTTTGCATTTTAATGGGTAAATCGCCACGCGTATGTAATGGAATCGTTGGTACAACGACCATAAATAACGTTAGTACTGGCAATACCTTTTTTGTGTGCCAACAAAGCAATAGAGATTTCAAAACATAAAAATCATAAGAATAAGGGATAGACAGTACCTCCTTCAACAAGGTATGTATACATGGGTTTCAATCTCCTTCAACAAGTAGTTTATTATTATTTATATAGTAAATCGTTGGAACTTTAAAAATCTTTAATCGGCCCCATAATCAAATACAATTTATGAACCATAACAAATGGAGACAGACCTCCTTTTTTGAAAACGAATCGAAGTTTTTTCACCACTAAAAATACTTTTAATAAATCAACCCGAGTCAAGTTCGCTATTAGACACCCGGATCGAATGTAATGACACCGAGAGACCAAATTGGCACTTTTCTAAGTAATAAAATGTCAACTGAAATCGTATTTATTATTTATGGCTCAGCAGCGTTGAAAACGAGGACACTCGTATTTTTAACAGTATTCAGAGATACGTTTAAAATATGCCAAATCCTTTTTTTGCCAAATTAAATGGACTGCTACTTCAAAGCATTTGTAATCGCCCAACTTTATTAAAATTATAGAACCTTATTTCATTACGATAGGTCAGTGATAGTATCTAAATAATCGCATTTTTTTTCACACGCCATTTTTAAAACGATTGCTAAGCTATTTACTTCGTCATCATCGTCCAGTTTATTGGTGTTCTTACACGGCAGTTTTCAACAAATGACTTTTTATATAGCTCACGATAGAAATCTCATGTCTTTCCCTATTATTCGTTTACAGTCACTAAACTTTATATAGCCTTTTCCGTACGTTAAGAGAATCAAATTAGTCACTTGCTTCATTCAATCGAAGTCAATGGATCGAAAGGGGTAATCTATCCTTATATTTAACAGTAAAGACAATGGCGATGGTGACCGTCCCCTGTAATCCCCGTATAGATCTCAAGCTAACTGTTGGAAGTTAAACTGAACAACTGACGATCCCTAATGTGGTATTTACACGAGTCGACTTGACAGGCAACTTAGCAGGCGATTTTAATAAATTAGCGCTTTTTATCGACAATTGTTTGTAAAATGTAATCGTAAACCTAATTTCAATGAGGTAGCGATTTGATTTTACAAACGATAGTTGATAAAAAGCGCTTATTGATTAAAATCGCCTGCCAAGTCGCCCACCAAGTCGCCCACCAAGTCGCCCACCAAATCGCCCACCAAGTCGCCCACCAAGTCGCCTACAAAGTCGCCTGCCGAATCGACACGTGTAAATACCGCCTTTGTCCTCTGCACTCCCATATTAATACTAAGCGCGTACAATTTTCGTTCAGTAATAACTAGCCGCCGTCATTCCTTTAGCGAAGTAAAGAGTTCGCGCTTTATATTTTCAAAGTATCCACGGTTGAAGAAGTTACAGACAGCTTAGACAGTTTAATGCCTGTACAAGCCGTATTTAATCTTGGACACCATTCGGCGTGTAACTATTAACTTGTAAAAAGAATCAATATCAGTCAGCCAATGTTCAGTCTACAGAAGCCAGTTTACTCACAAAACATCTTAAATGTTCCTACTATAGCACTGTACTATTGAAATAGAGCTCCAAACTCCAAACATGGTATTCGTTCAATTTACTAAATTGAATACCATGCCTTACACTGGAAGTTTAACAAAAATTTCATTTGGAGCTACCAATCCATATATACTATATTTGGATTGGTAGCTCCAAATATATTTGGTGAAAAAATTCAGACAGAATGGATAGGATGTGTAAATTATTTACACTGTGTAAGCGAGGATGGAGAATGGATTTGAGAGGAAATAAAACAATCAATTTGAGCTAGATTTCTGTAAGCCGTATGACGCTGTCAGAAACAATTCATAAATGGTATTAATGTCGTCTATTCCGAGAAATGTAGACGGCACATCAATCTGATCAAAGATAACACGTAATCATGAGAACAACGGAGGTTTGTCAAAGGAGAAGTCTTATTGTTTGTACAAACAAATGATCAGTGCATATCTTTGGTCACATCACAGCCTCTCTCGGTTAGATTTGATGAATAAAACATTGAATCGTGTGGATCCTTACCTTTCTGTTTGTTTGATTGTTTGATGTACTTACACTGAGTTTAAAACATTTAAAGTCTTTTAAAGTCTGTTGAAAATAAAGTGCACATTTAATTAAACTCTTCTTTTTTTCCTCTTTTTCGACTTAGCACAGCTGGCTTTGATAGCACAAGCACAGGGGTCTTGCTATGCTCTGAAATGTTATCACTTCATTTGAAAAAGAACACATTTACGTGGTGGTCGGTTCATCACGTTCTAGTCTAGTCCCCAACAAGTACCTATTCCAAATTCAATACGGTATGGATCTCATCAGGTAGCGTTATTTTTAGGAAACTTTATGGCTGCATGGCTGGTCACACGAACCAATTTCAAATTTTCATATTTACTAAGAAAATTTTAATACCTCGCATTTCTCGAGAAAACACTATTCAAAACTTGTACTGAAAGCTGTTTACAGTGTCTCAAATTATTAAAGCCATTTACACCATTCTCAGCAATGTAAATGCTAACTTCCCGTTCTCGGCTGTAATGTACTATTAAATATAAAAGAGTTCTTTGTTATTACCCCACGGCAGCATTGGTATACTGAGTGACACTGACAAAAACTAGTATGATGAAAGTTTTTAAATTAAAACATGGTTCTGCTCATAATAAAAACCTTTTGCACTCGTTAAACGTACCTTGTTTTACTTTGCTGGCTGTGTTTATTCAACACAGGAGAGATAGATGGCATAGGAATTTTTCATCATAAAATTTAAATGAGGAATAATTTTCATATTTGTATTAATTTTTATCGTCATAATTAGTAATTTTGGGAGTTCTCTAATGATTCTCCTTTTCCACGCATAAGGAAGGCCTGTGCCCAAGCAGTAGACATTTTAAAATGGTTGATGGTCTAATGATTAACTTTTTCTTTGCAATCAGGCAAATTAACACACAGTTATGCACTCATAACTTATTAAACAACGTTAAGGGCATGTATTAGATCACGCTATCCAATCAAAAGTTGTTTGTACTTTTCGATGTTTTTCGGAAAAATTAACAAAAAAATAGTTGTCTGCCTAAAAAAGGTGATCTATGTAAGTAATAGGAAGTTTCAAAATACGAATCACATTATTCTTACTCAAACATTTTAGTCTTTAACAAGAACGAGCGGCAACAAAAACTTCCAGCTAAGTCTTTCCCTGTAAAAGGGAGCTGCGGATCTGACAACGGAAATTGTCAGGTAAATGCATTGTTGATAACCGCCGATTTACCATCGCGAGTCGCCAATAGAATTCACAAAGCCGACAGTAAACTTACAGTGGGCGGGGGGGAGATTAAAAATCGAGCGACTCGCAGACACTCGCAGTCACAATGAAAATGTTTTTTCGCAGGCCCCTTTCAGCAGTCGCTTTGTTTGTGAAACGAAGTTCCCCGTTTCTCTCTATACGGCTCATCGCGATTTTCTCTTGGGGGAAAATATTGCGTAATGAATACCGTGCGCTGACGTATCCGTAACGGAGTCGTCGCGTCGGTGCAGCGCGTAGATATTTAAATTTTTATTTACATAATGATGGAAATGTTCACATTAATATTTTCTTATTAATTTTTATTTTACGCACTTCAGGAGCTATAAAGCCTTTTGTGATTTCCAGTAAGTTAATTTTGTTTCTCTTTTTTTGTATCATATAGGATAGGATTACAGAATTTGTAATTTGCAGATCTGTCACAAAATAGTAACCATTATCTTCTTCTTCTCGTTCTAGAGTATTATTACAGAGTATAACCAAATCAATGATCCTAATTTCTATTCTCTGCAACTTTAGTTTCATCCCAAAATTCATTGTTCTGTATTTTGAGTTTAATCTTATTTTAAGGTTTCGTAAAAGTTACAAGTAAAAATGGGGCAAATTTTGAATGTTTTTTATTTGTAAAGCCATCCATTTTAATGAGCAGGCTGGAACACTTAGAAGCATATTAATTAATAGTCATTACGACGCATTTGTTCCACACATTTTATTACGAAGTGAGTGTGGGATTAGTCTACTAACGTACAAATCATCATGACTATTGTATATGTATTTGTATTGCGTCAACCAAATAATATTAACTCGATTTTCAAGATTGTTGAAGTTTCCGTGTAGGGTCCATGTTTATGCGCTACGCAAACTTGTTACACTTGCTAACTAATCGGAGGGTAGGAATTAATATTATTAGTCGGCACCTCGTGGAAACCCAACGGATCGATTTTTAATGCAATAAAAAGTGTTAGGTGTTAATAAATAGTGTTGACTGCACGTTATACAATTTTAACTGTCAGGGTGAGGACATTATTTGTGAATTATGAAATATTTTATTAAAACTAATAAGTTTCGTTATCGTAAATTTTTGATGTTTCTAACTAAATACATCGCCACCTGTTGGAAGCCTTTATCTAAATTAAAATGTTTTAAGATATAAGTTCAGTGGGAGCCCTCTCGAGCGAAGGCTTTCTGAATAAAACATAAAACTGTTACTGCGCACGGCTATCTGTCTTATACTTACACGATGGTACATTTAAGTGATAGAAACAACGTTTAAAGCAACGAATAGTTGCTTCATCACATTACTTTCGTTTGACTATTTCTTAGAAATTTAATCTTTTTAATAATATGTCCTATAGTTAACTGATAGGGCTGGTTCCTATATTCGATAACGATTCGTTTTCCTTACAGATGGTAGTAGTTTGACATAAAGTCCATAGTAAATGTGTCAAAATGCTACCATCCGTAAGCAAAACGAATCGTTTCTCGAATATAGGAACGGGGGTATAACAGCTGTCTTCTATGCTACGTTAGTGATAGACTAAATAACGTTAAAAACAACGGCGGCCTTATTAATAACCGAAAAATAAGTGAACACCCTCGTTAAACTAAAAAGTTTGCTTGAGAATATGACGCCTTGAGACGTCAAGAGTAATATTGCTAGCAATATTTTTGGTTTAGCCAGGAAGTAAAAAAAATATAAACGTTATTGAACTTAGTGTAGAAAACATTTTATCGCTTTTCTGACAATTCGAACATATATGTTAGTAAATTTCTATAACTTTAGATAATGATTTAAGTTTTATAATGTTACCAAGTATTTTATAACTACCGTGTGAGAGCACCATAAAGTTAGTAACGACGCACTGTAAAACAAATAGCAATATATCTATGGCTTTCTCAACAGGTTGGCTATAAACCTAATGACACTCGTCAAGTACCTATATGCCTATATCACGGAAAACTCTTGAAAATTGAGTCTCAAGCTCACATAGGTATTTATTGCACAAAGGATCATTCACACAGCTCAATCACGTCAACGTCAAGTCAAGTTTTTTATAAAAGTTTTGACTTACCCCTGATGTCGGTGACGTGACTGAGCTGTGTAAATGATCCTTAAGAGGTCAGGCAAGAATATATTTTTATAGTGTCTCTCTGGATATTAATAGTGATAGATAGAGTATGTGACAAGTTCTCAAAATTAACGTCATATTTACATTTGGTTATTATCATCACACATGCCTCGAGGAGTTCGGTGGCGCAGTAGTATAGCGCCTGGCCCATCGATTGCGGAGGTTACGCAACTTTCGCAAGGGGCGGTCATGGGATGGGTGACCAAAAATGTAGTATGTAGAGTTCCTCCGTGCTTAGGAAGGCACGTTAAGCCGGTGGTCCCGGATACATTTGCAGTCGTTAGTACCCACCAATCCGCATTGGTCACGGCCCGTCTTCTATCCACCCATAAGCAGGTGCCCCAGCAGTGGGGACATTAAACATTTCCGATGGTCAAGTAAATGCCTACTTTATAATTTTGAAAAAAATGCGCTCATTTTGCCGTTGAAAAGTTTCCCGATATAGGTACAAGCTAGAGTAAGGTAACTATTCGATTCGGCAGTCGTCGGTCGTCTAGTTTTGCTAAAAATATATCAAATTAACTTTTTTTTTTACAAAAAAGTACATGAATACATGTTTACGTAACTAGCACTTCTGAAGATTAAAGTTAGGAATGTAAAAAGGAAGGTCATGAAAAAAGGATAAACACATGTTCTTGAGTCCCCGAAGTGCCACTTTACGGCTTGCAATAATGTCGCGAGGTAGCTGGCATCATGCATTATTGTTTTTAAGGGCTTATCTTGCTTATTAATGTCTATAACAATTTTAAATTAAAGGATCTTAGGAATATTGGATTTGTACACTGGAGATATCAGATAGTGCAGTTGTTAGGATTTTTAGCGATTGCTTCTAAATGCTTTTCAAGCTTTCTTTAGTTTCTTATGACAGCTTGAACTGAAAGCATTATGTTATCTGTGTTAGTCATCTACATCCACCAAATTGCACATAGATGACAGTGGTGGGCTGTGGCCTGTTCTGAAAAAGACAAAAAAAAACTTAACCTTTACAGCAAAAACCTTAACTTAAACTTAATATTCCATTAGCATATTTAAAATAAAAACTAAGCTTTAGGAATGTTCAAATAATGTTATCTTAACAGAAAAGTATTCACAAACGATAAAAATAGATGAAGGTTGAATTAAAAAATCTTGATATTTACCTCAGACGGCGAAAACCGTACAATTACTGTTTTATGTTCTTTACCAAAGTATTGATTGATATTTATAGGACGTAGGAAAGGTAATTCGCTCGGGACAAGGTAATTTACGGTGCCGAACCAAACCGACAATAGCTAGTTATTTACGATTAAGTAAAATACAATCGCTTAAAACTATGTATTTAAAAATTGTTGCAGTTTTTATTGAATTCAAAATTGCATTTCAGTGTACACATACAAAGTTACTGAATAAAATATTTTTATTTGTTTGTAACTGTTTTATACGAACTTTAACTAATCGTAACAAACGACACAAATCTCACTATTTTATCAATTTAAGAATCTATTTTATTTGTCTCTACACCGATTACTCAAATTCTTAACTGCTTAGTTAAGAATTTGAGCATAATTATTTGTTAACTTTAGTTCACACTGAACCCTTTAACATTCTATTATGCTATTTTTGATAGTCTACCCGCACGTGTTGCCGTTTAATTCATGTCCTAACGTAATCCTTCTTTATGGTTATTTTGGGTTTTTGTTTTAAAAGTTGTTTTGACGACCTCCATGGTCAAATAGTTTGTTCGCCGGTTTTCAAGGTGTTGCCATCTCTGAGGTCCCGGGTTCGATCCCCGGCTGGGTCAATTTAGAAAACAATTTTTTCTATATTGGCTCAGGTCTGGGTGTGTGTGTTTACCACCGTTGTCTCTGATTTCCATAACACAAGTGCTTTAGCTACTTACTTTGGGACCGGAGCAATGTTTGTGATGTTGTTTAATATCCATATTTATTATTTTTTAAAAAGTAACTATTAATATTATCTCACGGTCTACTTCATAATAAATTATTTGACTTGATTACAAAATCTATGATAGCGTTTTCGGCTTCCGTTTATTTGCGTTACGAAAGTTAACAGAGAAGAAAGTTTAACTAAGTATTATCTAATCTCTCTAAGTAAGTAATGCCCTATTTTGTGCTTCATAAATATTTTTGATGATGTCTGAGAGGTGTCATTCACATATAACACAGTTTAGTTTTAAATGATGCACCTTTCTTTACTTCCCTTTATAGGTAAAAGCTACATTCGCACACCTTCATAGTCATATAATAGAGTTGGTTGAAGTAGGCCAAATTGTTTTCCTTACGCCTCCGTCCCTCAGCTAGAGCCCGAACCTTTCTCCGCTTGATCAATTTGTCATTTGCAACAAAAATCACTCCGTCGTGAAAGGATAATGCGGCCGCGCCTGAAATCACTTGCTGTGACCTCAGCTTTACGCCATTTTATCACGTTTTTTTGTTCTTAGGTGCTTATTGAATCTAAGTTTGCTGAAAATATACGTCTCGTACTATATTTGTATGAAGTAGTGTGAGTATACGTACTACCTATGAAGTTTTGGGGTCTTAATCATTTATGTATTTGCTAGAATTTGTCATCCTACTACTAATCTGGGGCTAAACTAATGTTATTTTGTATTATTTAACATAATAGGTATAAAAATGCATTGAGAATTTAAAATTTAAGAATGCGTTTGTTTTATAAAGTTGAAATTGTTTTATCTAACTGAGCAATGTATGTGAGGAGGTCAAAATTATTTTAACCTTTGAACAAATCAAAGATATTGTTGCAGCAGTATTAACGGGCAGTTCAATAATTCATATTTAGGCTACAGTTTACCAATATTTTTGACGTTTTTATGTATGGAGGAAATGTCAAAAACTATATAAATTAAATTAAGCTATAAATTAATCGGCTGTTTAAGTAGTTGGTGAAATTGGGTCTTATTTAACTGCCTAAGGTAAGTATTTTACTTTTTTTAATAAATAATTTATTTACATAAAGTCATGAATAAACCGAAACCTACTTAGTAAATATAAAAGACGAAGCTCGGCAAGCTTCAGCTGGCTTCCACAATATAAAGCGGAGGTCACACTGAAGTGGGCAGTGCAAAACTTTCCTTTTATTAGAACCGTGTGCGGTGAGCGAAGCGAGCGGCTACTATTTCAATAGTACAAAGTACGATTGTCGCACTACCTGTTGAGCTGCCGTGCTAAACTTTACTAATAAAGAGTTCAGGCTTCATACAAATTTAATTTATTTGTGACATGTATGAATAAAAAGTCAAATAGATACGGAGTAACTTTATGAAAGTTTTACGTATTTAAGTTGCTAAAATAGTTGTTGACGAAGCGGTATAGGCTCAATGTTTTACGCGTTCGGCTTCTGATAATGTAAAGATCGTTCATCGGATGGGTTCCTAACTAACCAGCATTATTACCTCCGAATTTTTAGCTTTTTTAAGCATTCTTACTTTCATTTCGTGGGTACTAACTTGAATTTATTTATTAAACGTTTTCTAAATTTAGTAGAAGTTTCGGACGAAAGTTCAAGGTCATGTCCGATAGAATTTTCTTGAGTGTCACAAGGATTATCCTAGATTTTCTAAGTCTAAAGTCAGTTCTATTAATACTTCATGCGAATAATATTAACAAAATAATATTTACAACTTTTCCAATTTAGCCACTATTTATTGTTTAATAATCTTGTTAAAACTTTACAATATAATCTTTTATCCTTTTGAATTGTTTCAATTGTATGATTAATGATTCCAAAACTTAATTTAAAATGTTATTGAATCCTGAGAATTTCTTGCCGAAACTTTCTTTACTCAGATGATTTATAGGATCTAAATAATTTGATTAAGTCTGGAAGATAAATTATAAAAAACTAATGTAGAACGCGATTTGAAACATATGGTGATTACCATTGGTTGACCTAGGTACAAATAAAGTACTAAGACTTTTTTTGTCTCGATTATATTTACCTTGGTGTGTGTACCTTCCCTTCGTGCGGTCCCTACCATCTGAAGAAAAAGTATACATAAATTACAGATGCATACAGTAAACAGTTGTACTTTATCGACTTTGCACAATAATGAACGCCCGATGCGCCGTTTATCCGGGGCTGTCGGCTCCGCGTCCGGTTTTCATCCGGTTTTCGCCCGGTTTCTGCATTACATTTTTTTCCATTAGCCCAACAGCTTTATCTATTTGTTTGCGGTGCTCCAAACCTAGAGTTTATACCAGCTTCAGAAGCCATTAGGATTACTGGTGTATTTTGTAAAAGTCAGTAACGCACCGAAACGGGCAAGTCACTAACTATTAGTTAAGTACCTTTGCGGCCTAAAAGTTAAGGGGACAGCTTTTAGTCGAGTGTTGACCTAATTGAATTGACCAACACGATTTTCTGCTTATTAATTGCAGTTAAAAACTATAGCCAACTAATGTCCCTTTCTAATTTGTTTACTGTTAGAATTGATTGGTATTGGTGCATAGGCGTTTGTGTTGTAACTATAAATAAATAAATATTTGACAACATCACATACATTGCTCCGATTCCAAAGTAAGTAGCTAAAGCAGTTGTGTTATGGATATCAGAGACAATGGTGGTATCACAAACACCCAGACCTGAGCTAATATAGGAAAGTTCGTTTTATAAATTGACCCAACCGGGTATCGAACTCAGAGATGGCGACACCTTAAAAACCGGTGTACAAAGCCACTCGGAGGTCGTCAAAATATAACTATGTAAACATTGTCTTCGTCTTAATCTTTTGTCAGCTTAACTGATTTATAATAGTCCCTAATTTACCTTTACGCACACTGTTAAAGTAAACCTGTCGCCAAAGTTTAAACGAATCTTAAGAAAATTCGTTATTATGCTGAAAACGGAAACTACTGCCCCACCTCTTAAATTGATTCGTTTAAAAGTTATTTCCAAGTGAAAAGCTTATACCTGGCTAAACTCATGCATAGTTAACAATAAAAGACAAATGGCGCTAACGAACTACGAGTACTTACCTACAAATACAACAAATATAATCACAGCAGAACGCTCCGCTCGCTTCGCTCAGACAAGATTGAGCTTGAGATATACGCTCTGAAACATGCTACTTTAATGATGTAATTTAGAAAATGTGACCTGGTATTTTGGGGTTCAAAATGTAGAATTATAATAACTTCTAATTAAAAATTCTTGAGCTAGCAACCACGTAGATAGTAACTATTTAGTAATCTGTGTCGTAGGTAAATGTTGTCCTTTTTTATTATAATGTATTGATGACCCCCTAAACTGACCATATTGCAAAAAACATGATTCACGATAGTTAAACATTGATTTATTTTAAGTATTGCTCATTTGTTTAGTATCACTTTCACATAATTTTTGGATGTAGAATACAGATGAGACAGTCTGACACATTAACGTGAGATGGTGTAACAAATAATTTAACCAATCTGAAACAAATAAATTACATAACATAGGGATTTAATTAATGCTAGGTTCTTACAAGCGTTTACCTGTCCGGTGTTTGTTAGTCCGTCTATATAATCAAATCTTGTCCGTCCGCGGCTTAGCTCAGAGGCTCTTTACTAGTAATAAGCTGTAGTTTGGCATGACGGAGTAAATTAATCACGCCGAAAAAGTGGTAGAATAAAATTTTAATTAATATTTTTTTTTAGTGTATTTCCCCTACATGTAAAGTGGAGATGTTTTTTTTCTCATGGAACTTATAATGTGGAGTGTCGTTTGATAGGTGTTTTGAAAACATTGCAGGTTTTTGAAGTTCACTTTTTGATTCATGGATGCGTTTACGAAATATTAAGCTTTAAAGTACCAAATGTTGCCAGAGTCAAGTGTCGCTCTAATAGGTAAACGGTTGCTTTTGGATACGTGAATAAAATCAGGATAGTAGTGCATCAAAATGAAGCTAAAAGTGAAACTATCACTGCTTTACAAGCTCACGAGTAATGGCCGATCAACTTTATTTATATCGGAAAAAAAATCTGTAGATTCAAATTTCGCTGAATAGAACCTACCTGAAACAAATAAATTACATAACATAGGGCTTGAAAAATATATAAATATATACTGAGTGAAATGCCCGACCACAAAATCAAAATCAAAAATAATTTTATTCAAATAAACTTAGTAATTAAGCACTTTTAAATAGTCTTTATTTTCCTACCACCACATATGGGATTAAATTAATGCTAGTTTCTTTTTCTTGAAACGAGGTGTAAGTATCCAAACGATTCCGCGAGTTTAGCAAAGGCAACCGCGAACGTAAGACGGGCTTATAATTTCATTTGCTTAACGCCCCGGGCCCTCGAACACAACTTTGGTAAAGACATGTTTTGTTCACTTGAACAACTGTCTTCAAAACTTAGTAAAAAACATTTTACTGGATTAAAAAGGGTGTTTTATGCCAAAGCAAAATTGTTGTTGCTAGAAAGACGGATACTTATCAAAATGACAAAAAAAATACTTGCGTACCTATGTTATTATTTATCCTTATTATTTATTATTTAATACAACAAAATACATATCGCAACTTTGGTAAAGACATGTTTTGTTCACTTGAACAACTGTCTTTAAAACTTAGGAAAAAACATTTAACTGAATAAAAAAGGGTGTTTTATGCCAAAGCAAAATTGTTGGTGCTAGAAAGACGAATACTTATCAAAATTACAAAAAAAAATACTTGTGTTATTATTTATCCTTAACTTTTTTTGTAGTCTTTACCTACGAGTGCCTACGAGTGATCAAATTCAATTGTTTATTTGCATAATTAACTAACGCAGATTGCTAGGCAGGCTGCAGTGCAGCTAATTAATTGTCATTTCCGAGAATGCTTATACACAACGCTCGAGCACCCACTAACTAAGCTGGCTTACTGTCTATTTGTATTAAATTAAAGCAATATCTGAGAGCATTCTGTGGTTTACAAGTGTAAAGGTCAACTAAAATCTTTTGTTTATAAAAGTTACTTACTAAATAAGACATTCAGGAGTTCCCGAATCAAATTGGAGCCACAGAATGTTCGAGGACACCCCATTTGTAAGCAACCTGTTGCTAAGAGAATAGATAGCCAATAAGTATTGTCTTTTAGTGTAGTATACCAGACAGAGCTGAGGTCCAATAGTAAAAATTGAACGGTATAACAGTTGCCATTATCACAGAGAACCGTGTGGTTGCAACTTTACTGAACAAATCAAACCGTGTGGAGTCCGTCAAATATTAGCACAAACCTTTCACACTTGGTCGTATAAGGCACCATTACTCAGTCACCTCCGTGGAGCTAGAGAACTAAAGATAGATTGAGAATCGCTATGGAATAATAATTGCCATATACAAATTAAGGACTAAAGCTCAAGATAGGTGATACACAGTTATTTATTTATTAATGACCTCTACATTACTAACACGAAACGAAAGAATTCATCCTAGACCAATTCATTCAAGGTAATGACTATGGGCAAGTCACAGTCCCACACGTAATTCCAATGGGGCTTGATAAAGATGTTAATATTTAACTACCACATCCTCTTTTAGAAGCACATTTACTAGAGGAGCCGCAGGAGATAAAGAATTCACGAATCCCACAGAATAAATAGTAGTGCAGTATTTATTACCTCGCTTTGGTTCTACCTTACTGTTAAAGTAATAGAATTATTTGTCGTTGAACTCACCTGAATACTTTATAATTTGATATCTCTTACAGTTACACAGACAAAATCTATATATGAAGATAACTTTACGCTTTCTTTGAACAGATTGTGGTGTCAATCACACCGCATACAACCTTCACCGTGATCAACTTTCGTCAGTTTTGTTTGTTTTTGTATGTAACTACTGAAGAAAAATTATTGTTTATGTAATAGATACATAATTATCATTTAAAAGCAAATAAACGCAAAACAGCCCCTATACGGATTTTTGCTAGAGTATTGTTTTACAGCAGTTCTGGCATGGACCAATGATAATGGTCCATGGTTTTGGTAAACAGCTAATCCAGACCAGCGCGCACGGCGCAACTACATAGGTGCATACAGTAACTGGGAAATTGACAAATCTGCTTCAAACCAGAAAAGCTGAAATTACGTCAAGATATACATAAGTTTCTTACAAAGAATCTCTTCATTCTCTTCATATGGTTTTCTTTTTTGTAATAAAAGATAAGTCGTAACAATCGGTATATAACGACAAGGAAAATGCAAACAAAATTAAATGGAAATATTGTTAGTAGGTACCTATACAACATCTAACTAAGTGACATATACAAATTACAATATACGTACATATATACAAATATTCAATTCCCGTACGTAAGCCGCCTTACTTTAAAAGCTGCGATTGTCGATTGGTGATGGTAGAATCTAATTCGCATAATACTGTGCATACTTTGCGCGTGTTGTACAGTACGTATTCAGGGATCGAAATAAGCTCCTGATTTCTCAGGAGACGCTGAATACCGGTCTGTGGGTTACTGTGCCGAAAGAGGGTACATTTGGAAGGAAACGGAGTTATATTTAACGAGAAAAAAAGAAGAAACTGGAACTAAAGGTAGCTAGAGCTTCATGTTTAACTCTAAACAAATGTAGAGTAGGCTGCACTACGTGTGAAAAAGATGGGGGCTTAGACATTTATTCTCATTGAGAATTATAAATAAATTCACTCGCATGAGAACAACACAATTTACAAACAAAAAATACATATTTTAGAGATACGTATTTATGGACGGTAGTTTTAAAACATTGTCACAACAAATACAAAGATGATTTAACCAATATTTCGAATGCAACTTTTTTAGACTTAATTTAATTTTTCTTTTGCAATCATACTATTTGTAATTCGTTATTTCCACATAATTAAATGCGCGTGCCAATGCCAAGTACCTACCTTTTAAGTGTAAACGCAAATGCTCAGTTGTCGATTTATGCTATAATCATCAATCTAAAATTACTACTACTTATAATAAAACTGTAACAGGTCCAATTCTGTGCATTGAAGATATTTTGAAAAAAAATGGAAGGGCACTCTATAAGCGATACTGAAGCTAAAATTGTATTTTTTTTTTTTTCATTTTTGTCTGTTTTTCTGTCAGTTTGTCTTTATCACTTTCGCGTATCACTCCAAAACTGCTATTCAGCAGTTTCAATTCATTCGAATTCAAATGAAACTTGGCATGATTTTAGTTCATATTACGAGGTAGGACAACGGATACTTTTTATCCCGAAATTCAGCACGGTTCCCTTGGCAGAGGGAAAAGTCAAAATGTGTACTTAGTTGTAATTCATTAACGCGTTATCCGATTTGTTAACAAATACACGAATCGGCACATGAACTCGCGGGAAGGGGTGAGGCAAATGTTTCTAGAGCGTGGTGGGGAGTGCCCTTTCTGTGATATCTATTCTGTGGTATTACCTAGTACTATTTTTATACTATGAAATAAGATAAACTTTCATAATGTTTTTCAGTTAAATTTCAGTCACGCTTTCTACAAAACAGAAACAAAGAAAATACGAAACAGTGTAAAAATTACTTAAACGAACCCCCTCTCCATATATTTCAAACGAAAGCAAGTAGGTAAGACTTCGATTTCTTTGTAAAGCTCCACGCATTACAGGGGGCTCTACAAGCAGTTAATTTCGCGAAATTCACCAAAATTTCATTAGTTAATGAACTGAAATACATTTTCTATGCACTGAATGAGACAAGCCTTTTTTAATTCGTTAAAAGCATTAACAGTAAAATTTTATTCAGAGTTTTCCTGGAACGATTGAAGTTGGTATACAATACATACCGTATGTAAATTAACTAAAGGCAATCTTTTGACCAGGCCGTGTGTTGTGTAGGTTGGGAAGAAGCCAACGGTACATGTTTTTTCAATTTAAAAAATATTATATTCATTTCACATTTAAAAACATTAATCTCTTTCGTAATCGGCAAACAAATTTACATCACCCCGAAAATAGAGTAGGCAAGCATAACAAACTTCTTTACTGTTTTTCTTTTAAAATAAGGAGTTTGTATTATTTCATTGACAATTAATTGACAGGTTGATGTTATTTCTTGACAATTTTTTGATAAACAAATACCCTACTCAACACTTTACAGTATGTTACATTTATTTTTAGAAAATGCAATTATTTTTTATAAATCTTTACTTTACATAGTATCTATGTAACCAGTGGCCCTACCATGAGTTGATGCAAACTGTTTTTGCTACCGTAAACTATCGTTTTCTCTCTTTCACTCACATTGACTGTGAGCAGTATATCCGATAGTTTACGGTAGCGAAAACAGTTTGCATAAACTCATGGTAGGGCTACAGATAAAAATTCATTGTCATAAACAGAAACTAACTTCCAATGAAGTGTACAAACTTAATCTAAATTATAATAAGTACCTACTTTGTTCAAAGGTTTACTTTTCTGAGTTAGTCAGAATAATCCGTTATCTGTAAGATGCAAAAGTTCTTACAACTTCTAAAACAAAGGTTTATCTTTTATCCTACCTACATTTAGGTATACGTAAAGTCAGACGCTTCTTGGCAATGCTTACGTGTGAATATTACAAAACTTCAAGCAATTACTTTATCAGTTTATTAGCCTGCTATAAATAATGGTAGACAAGAAAACAAAATAAATTCAAACTTAATTCAATTTTATCTAAAATTTGTCATTGTGGTTTGCTTGAAAACAAAAAAAAACCTCACGTATCTGCTGACGTCTTTGAACTCGGTTTACTATCAGGACAAAGTAAAATAATTATTTTTTACTTGATCGAGCTTAATCGTAACGAAATTTAAATAGAGTAAGATAGATCTAAAATATTTACGCGAGTCACAAATATTACAAGTTAAAACATATTAGAGGCAAAGATAAAAAATATTAGATAAAATCGACTCACCCTTAGTACCTCCGTAGCTTAATTTATTTAACAACTTGGTAGCATATTGGTCAGTGCATTGGGCCGGATTCCCAAGGGTGCTGGTTCGAGTCCCGTCTGAGGTGCTACGGGTGAGTCGATTTTTTATAGTATTTTTTCTAATATTATTTGTCTTAATATAAAAATAGCCTTGTGAATGCGAAAAATTTAAATTTAATATTTGAGGTCGTTCGTTTGCTTTACTTAAGGTTCACTTATACTGGAATTATTCTGGTTTCCACAGCTCAGCCGGATCATAGACTCGCTCTGTAGCAGACGTGCTTTGAGCAGAAACTAATTGCAATAGAGCCACACAACATTGATCTAGAGAAATGAACATATCGGTACTGACGCGACAATTTTTGTTTTACTTTTTTAAATGGGATGACTGACTGATTAAACATTGAGAGACGTAACAGAGACAAAAATAAACAGCCGTTTTTCTTACAAACGCTTTATTTATTTATTTTTTTGTTCGATTTTACAAAGAAATATTAAATTAATGATGATGAGGACAATCAGGGTGTGCATTATTTATCTCACGCGGAACTACGAGTAGAAAACAAAATTGAATAGGTATTAATTTTATTTGTTTTCAAACTCAGTCGCTTACAAACAATATTGTTATTATTTGTAAGCGACTGAGTACTTAAATAAAAAATACTAGAAATTCTGTTCTATTTTTAAATAAAGTATCAGAATATAGTATCTAGGTATCTTGAAACTTGATAAAGCATACAGACCCTATGGGTAATACTTACTAATGCTTACTTATAAAATACTCGACATCATTGTCCTGGAATAAGAAAGGAAACAACACCTAATTTATGACGTGTTAAGTTCTAGTACCAACAAAAAACACCACATAGTTCATGCCACGTCTAGTAGTAGTTAATTCCGCAATCCAGACCCTGGATTAAAGCCAAGGAAGATGTTAGCCGTACTGGTGAATAACTAGACGGTGGTTGTATTCCGTTTGCAATAATACCCGAAATACGTGGTCCGCCGGTGTTGTATGGTCGGTGATTACAGTCGCCTGCCCCAAGACAGGTGGCAAAGCCCGAGATACAGCTCCTCCGCTTTGAATTCAGACGACCGTTCAAAGCTGCCGAGGAAATCTACAAATAGGTGTCTGTCATATGTTGCGTCCAATAGAAATTCAGATTGAATATTGAGAGTGGTATTAAATCGTTTACTCTTCTGATGTAGCTTTTTGTATTTAATTTAAAATTATTTTTATACGCATTAGCAGAATAAGAAAAAACAATACAAAATAATAAAATTTTCTTTTTACTATTTATAAAAAAAAATATAAAAGTAGACTACACATTAATGTTACTAACACTTCGGAACACGCGCCTCAATTTATAACGTAAATGTACTTCGCCAACAGTTGATTAAGATGAGAAAGCTTTCTCAAAGGTCAAGGCAAAGGTCGCGGGTTCGATTCCCGTCCGAGAACATGATCTGGTGCGAGTCCTATTTTTTCTAGTATATTATTTAGTATTATATAAAAATAGCATTGTGAATGCTTAAATCTCAAAATTTCAAATAGTTGAAAAGCTTTCTCATCTTAATCAACTGTTTAAAAATATCTGGAAAGATGTTCAGTTGAATGTTGAAGTTAATTCCTTCTACATTGGTGAGATGGCGCTGGCTTGCAGCGTAAGAGTTGATATACTAGAAGAAATTCGACGTTCCCACTAGTGACTCGGTAGCTCAGCGGTCAGAGCATTGGACCGGTTATCCAAAGGTCGCGGGTTCGATTCCCGTCCGAGAACATGATCTGGTGCGAGTCCTATTTTTTTTAGTATATTATTTAGTATTATATAAAACTACCTACATACCATAATGTATTTTGATTTAATGTGTTGAAAATAAAAATAAAAATTTAGCTCCATCGAACTTCGAATAGGTAGATATAATAAAATAAGTATACCAAAACAGCAAATATAAGCAGTGGTTTTTGAAAACCTCGTCGAAACTTCTATTAGGAGAATTTTGAAAACAACATACATTTTAAGTGATTTCTATATAATATTCAAATAAATAAGCAATTATTAACATTTCGTAGAATGCTATAGATAATTTTTATATTTTAGACTTATATTTTATAAGAAGTTATCAATTTCAACTATGTAGTTTGGACGCAATTTTAGTTTTAACCAATTTTTGTATTTGCCCCGGGAATGAGAAAACTTCCCGAAAAATAATCTATACTATAAGTTGACCCGGATAGTCTGTTACCATACCGAATTTCATGAAAATCCGTCAACCAGTTTTCGCGTGATGCGGTAACAGACACACAGACAAAGTTATGAAAATGGTGGATTTGGCCCCTAATAATGACTAGGTATTAGAATTAAAATTTCCGAAAAACATTGAATGTACATAGTCGACTCAGTTACAGATTTATTATAAGTATAGATTATGAAAGGAAAAACTTGTAGAATAAGAACGCGCGCAATAATTAAGTATACAGAAAGACACCATTTGCTGTTCATTACGTCTCATCATCAGCACTTCAGTTCATTTGATCGTCAAATTGTTCATGATAATTTACCAAATGAAGTTTACGCGCGCGCGGCAAACATGCGTGTCTTAATATATTTAAGAGAAGTGACATCTTGTCTCGCTACACGTTTACTCTCGTCTGTTTGACAAAGCTGGCTGAGGGCGGTAATTACCAGCTAATCCTCAATCCAAGCTTTCGTCGCCTCCAAACAGATTGCTTGGTGCTATGTTTGATACTTTTGCATCACAGTGCAGTGGTACCAAACATTGGGCATATTTTTCTGACTTTCTTTCAATTCTTAGCCGTCATATTGCCTCCAAAAGAATACTTACTCTATTTAGAAATATGACTTAAGTTTTACTAATATGTTAACTACACATTGAAATGCTTCATATTTACATCTTCTTATTTTAGGTACTTCAATTAACATTTTCATTAACGTGGATAATGTGCAACATTGTACATACAGACACGTGTACACGTTGTGACTTCCAAATTCCTACTGACTAAGGTTGTATACTGTGATTTTACTATAGTCGCACTCCTTATCAGCCCATTTATTTATTATGTGCGTGAAGATGTGTTCGCTAGCTGGGTTTAGCTGTTTGCACAAGATCTCGGATGAGTGTCGCCGTGCCACATCTCTACGGATTAAGACGAGTGTCCTTGTGAGAGATTAGCTCTATCCAATTGTATTTCAACTAATTATTGAAATTGAGTTTCAGAATTCACAGCATTATACAGTTTATTATGTTGCCTAAACAAAGAAGATTGTATTTAGCTAATACAGTTTCTTAGAAAAAAGACATATTGAGTATATAACTTTACCTTTCATCCAGAAAAAAGTACTTTTTCCGCGGGATAGGAAAAAAACTGTCCACGCAGACAAAGTTGCAGGCAGCCGCTAGGAAACATATAAATAACACCTGTATCTTGTTTGAGTTTCACAGTGTACAACAGAAAATGGGAAATAATAGCCCGCCCGCTGCCATGTTTTCCGTATTTGACATAACCAACTAACTGCGTTTGAAGTTGAACGAATTATACAAACTTTGAGGAGTCGTCGTTTTTGTTTGAGAAGTAATTAAAAGTTTGGATCTGTTACGGAATAACTTGATGCCCATCACATTGATCTGATATTATTTACCGGAGCCTCTGAAGTTTTATTTAATATAAGTAATAAACCTGGTGTGCTGGATTAACTGCAGGGTAAGGGTATTTAGCGACATGCTACTTTTACTATCGGCGATTAGGGTTTTTGCGATTGCATCGATGCTGCATCGCGTTTTGGTGACTTGCTGCGTGCCGTTGCGGTATCAAAATCGATAGCTAAAGAGCTGTCACCGGCGAACGGCTACGGGGTGTAGGGTTCAGTCGCTGCATTTAACATCTTGATAGCAACGATCGTTGTTTTACGTGTGCGATGTGAAGAGTTATGTAGCTGCATCTAGCTTCCGAAAAGCAGCCACCGATCATCGATGCCTAAAGCACGGTAATTGCCTAAAGTATCGTGTCTTCTGTGGCTTCTTTAAATACAATTTCACTGTCAAATTCAATTCATCCAGTTTCTGCCAGATGTTAATTGCTAATTTTATAGAATACCATTCTGATATTTAAATTTCAAGATTTTTTAACTGAATTCAAATGCAGAGTACAGAGTTTTCAAGTCTTGGAATAATGAACCATTGGATAATGTTTCAGGCAGCAATGAAACTTGAAAGTAATTAAAATGTAAATTAATTCCTCCAGTACCTTCAGATTGCGTAAAGTTAGTTTAAACCTGTAATACATACAACCTGATTCTGAAAACGTTAAATAGTTATTTTTCGAAAATTCGAGTAAGTAAATGTGAGTTAGAACCATTTCATTTTGATTACTTTGCACTCTTTTTATTGATTTGTGTTGAATAGTACTCGATCACCAGAAATAGAAGACCTAGGTAAAAGAAATGAAATAAAATGTTTCATACGCCGCATGTTTTTGGAAATACCTACAATAAAAGAGATTCTATTAGTTTTAATAGAATCAAATAACTCTAGAAACATAATTCAATCTGGGATTTAAAATCGAATTTAACGACTGTATTGAACGCGATTGAACTTCATGATTTTTCTGAAGAAACCCAAATAATTTTATTTACTTATAGAGTTATTCCGGGAATTTTTGACGCAGCAATACGATGTTAGTGTAATTTAGGACGGACTAATGTTCTTTTTACGATCCACTGTGTAAAACTGGCACTTTTGATGTCTGTCCAGCCAGCTGCACCGTCATTCCCGGAATGTATATCTTCTGGGGGTTCTGTATACAACACATTATTATAAATACCTTAAAAAATATAATAATGTATTTTTTATTAACAAAACCAAGAGGGTGACGATGGCCAAGTCACAGAGCGTCTCTAGAATATGTTTCAGTAAAATAATAACAGTAAAATGCAATAGTCCTAATATTTCACCATATAGATAAGTTAAATTTTAACTGCATAACGGGATGCACAGACTACGGCCCGCGGGCCGCATGCGGCCCGCCGGTCGAATACTGGTGGCCCGCCGACAGCAAAAATAATACTCTCGTACATTCGAAAATATTGAGTTCTATTCCAGAATAAAACCAATAACAAATGTTCGAAAAGTAATTTGAATCTCGCGCGCGCGCTCTATCAATCTTATCGGTGCGCCGTGCATGCGTCGGTAACAGCGGTCGGTAATGTTCGTGCTGATCTCGGTTAAATTCGTTTTCTTGAGGAAGCGCGCCGCGTTATACTGTTCGAGCGAGCGAGATATAGAGTTGCGCATAAACGCTCTGAAATGTGCAAGCTTATTTGGTTCTACCTATATATGTGAACAAACCTTTTCAATCCTAAATAATAATAAAACAAAAAATCGAAACCGCCTTGCAAATGAAAGTTTGGAAGCAGTTTTACGTGTTGCTACAAGTAAATTTGAGCCAAATATAAAAAAGATTGTAAGCACTATGCAGTGCCACGCTTCAAATTAATAAATTCTTTTTCAATTTGAATACATTATTATCAATTTTTCATTGTCTTTAATTACCTATACTTCTGGTGGCCCACCATCAGTTCATAATTTGCCCGAGTGGCCCCTAGTCTTAATAAGTCTGTGCATCCATGAGTTAAAATATAGAAAATCATTCAACAAACATAAAGCTTTAGTAAAGAATATCGCATGTCACATTCTTCACTTATGATTGCCATCCATTTGCAATGCTATTTCAAAAATTTAACTTTCTTATTCCGGATTCCATATCATCATACATAATTTTATTTACCACACGACAAAAAATTGTGGACTGCTCGCCCACGATAATAGTGTGGTCACAATAACTGAAAAGCTATTTAATATCTAGAGACCTTCAGCCCACTACTAAAGTTTCTAGGAAATACTACCATTGGCTTTTATTGTCACAGATATTTGCTTCCCCAAGGCGACTATTAATTTAATTCGTATGAAAACCATATTGGTATAGTTTGATAATGGTGTCAACTCAAGTCAAGTATTTGTTGCTAAAAAAGTCTACTATACCTACTGAAAATTAATTTGTCACAGAATTTATCACAATGAAAATAATACGCTGTTGTGTGTATTTTTTTAAATATGGTCGCAGAGAGAACAAAAATTTGATATTGGTCTCTCTCCTATATGGAGTGTAGATTAGAACTTCACGAACGTAGGAACTTTTGACTAAGTACAAAAAGTATACTGTCTGTAAGTATATCATGTCCTAACCAGATTCAGTCCTAAAAGTGTCTGATTGAAGCATACTGTGCTCACTAAACATAAAACGCAAACGCAACAAATGAGAGCTCGTAAACACGTTACGATACTCGTAATTTTTTGACTGATGCTTTCGGTCTATTTTTGTAAACAAAACCGCTTTTTTGTTACTTCAGGTTACGTAAGGACGTTGAATTTCATTACTTTGGTAAAGCTGTAACTGACTCGTTTTGTCTTAGTTCGCTTTGAAAATCTTTATTTTCTATTAGGTATGGTGCAATAGCGTAAGATCGTCTACCTTAAATTAGGTACCTAGGTGTCGGAAACGACTTAGTGTAATCACAGAATAAACAATGATACCTACTAGTGTAATCGTTTCATCATTACGAACCAATTTGATCGCATTTTGATAAGTCTGAGTGAACAATCATACTTAAGGATTTATTTTCAAACATTGAAATTTAATTTTTTAAATTTGCATTTATTTTTAAATTTGAGATTTTAGCATTCACAGTGCTATTTTTATGCTTGATTCCCGTCCGAGAACATGATCTGGCGCGAGTCTTATTTTTTTAGTATATTATTAAGTATTATATAAAAAGCATTGATTTCTTTAAACTAACATTGAAGGTACAGTTCAACCATATAATGGTTGAACTATATTACTATTATTTACGGCGTTTTTAAATGAATATAAAAAAAATAATACAGAAGTATAATTACGCGCAAAAACTCAAATGTAAGAATCTGTACTTGCTAGAAACATTCAAATAATAACAGCTACTGTGCATAAATAAATAATGAAGCGTTTCAGGGTTTTTTGGATTTTTTTTCACATTTTGTGAGAGGAAACGGAGGGTGAAATTTTGTATGAGTATCGGTTTTTTTAAAGGTAGGTAGGAACAGAAAATATAAAAAATACTAAGTCCAATACTATAGTCCACACTGAAGCGAAGCCAGGGTGGGTCGCTAGTTAGGCTATAAATATCCGTTAAGTTAATCGCTCTAAGTTTTAAAGTGCAAGTTGCAACTTCAAAAGCCCGATCGTGTCGTCCAAGTACCTGGCTGAGTTTAACTGGCATTTGTGATCTCGCTTTTTCAAAAATGTTAACCAAAAAATATGAACCAGCTAGTTTCTTACATACTGATATAAAAGTGACTCCTTTCTCGGTAATACTAAAAGCACCATCCAACATCTTTAAATACAGAAAGAAAAAAAAAAGAAACTTAATTTTAAATTAATATGGGTGTAAATTGAAATTAAATGTTGTACCATGATCTGGGCTTCAAAGCTATTATTTCTTAACAAATGGGCCCAATAATGGAGCTACGCTTCTCACAAAAACCTTATCCCATTGAGAAAACAAATGTAACTTTTACAAGAACCTCCCTCGTAATTCAAGTTTAAACTTTACAGGAGTCGGTAATTATTATAATCTTGGCAATATCAGAGCAACAATGCTTATTGTTTAAACTGTGTTGTCTTGAAAGAAACTTTTAATAGGCAAGAAACTTAAGAACCAAGTGATTGCTATCAACACAGTTTCGTAATGTGCTTATTATTAATTTAGGAATCCAATTTGAAAGTTCCAAGCACTCATTAAAAGTTTATGGATTAATTCTGTGTTAAAATATTGATTACTTAATACACACATCTGGGACTGACTAACAAAGCTTCTTTTTGAGTGAGGTATATTTCATTTAAGAGTCGCTGTTAATTTGACACAGTACAATGTATATCGGTGTGGCTTCAAGATTACTTGTCTTAATGTTTAAACACACCTAGCTGCTTTGTAGTAGAATGCGTTCTGTCCCTCGTCAAGTCCCTACGTCGAAGACAATGTATTCTCTGTTCTCGTTGTGACATCAACATTGCCTTTGTGTTTATTTCTACATTAATATATCTATTTTTGATTGAAAAGGACTTGCAAAGCCAAGGTACCCACATCACACAACTAATTACTTAATAGCATAGCAGGGTGGGTCATTACGCCACCGATATAAACTTTGTTTTCATTATACCTTTTCTAAAGAACCAATCGAGTCTTTAGAAAATTAACTCCAGAGTTAGGGACGTAAACAATTATATTAATCTAAGCTTTATATTTCTCGTTGCTTTATTAGAAAAAGGGTCTTCATAGACAGACCTTTCGAGCTCCGGTACGTACCCAAAAAAGTCGGTAAACAAGTACATGCACCTAATAAAGTAACAGGTTCTTTGATAGTTTTCATTCAAAGGCTAATAAAATTATTCTGAGAATGGATTTAATGTTATGATAACTGTTGGAGAATATCATATTACGTTGGTGAAACATCAAGTATTATCTTGTAGCTGATAAAATACTAATAGTATCGAAACCAAAAAATGCACTTCGGCTGCAATCTCAGATTATTAATAAAGCATTGGAATAATAAATCTATTCTGAGGAAAAGGTTTTCTCTTTTTTTCAAAATAGCGGCCACGCATGAAACCTGTGAATCAGACAATTCAATAAAAGATGTAGGTAATTCATTAATATTTTTATTTTTAAATTGTCTGATTTTTCAGGATCTGTATTGGTAGGATCATCATATCCGACCCCAAATTGTCCGTGGATCAGGTACAGTACTCTCCTCAAAAATAACACGATCAAGATCAAGATCGTGTCACCCATTTTATGACAATAAAGTGCCAAACAAAACAAATAACTTAAAACTTAACAAGAACAAATAAACAAATATTTTGCTGTATTGCTATGCCCTTGCAGGGTCATGTTTGTGTCTATTTATATTTGTAACAATAATTAACAACATGATGCAATAAAGAACTTTGAACTTTGAACTATGATATCCGCATTAGAATTACTCTTACTTTTATCAGAGGTAGGATCTCAGGCTAACATAAAACAATGTTTTTTTTTAGATTTCTCTTACTTTTATTATTTCTTGTCGAAACTGAAATCTTTATCTTTACCACTAGTTGATCACGTCCAACCATCAAAGACTACGATTGACAACTGTAGGCTGTTACTCAAGTAGAACTCCCATACATCCAAGTTCAGAAGTACCAACCTTCTTATACACGAAAATGTCACGACATTTTTAGTTGCATACATAAAATAAAAACAAATTATTACAGGAAGAAAATCTACCTAAACACAGACTAGGTAAATAATGAAGACATATTGAAATACAACAATACAAATATGAAGGATATAGGAGGACTGGGGCTGTCGGCAGACTGGGCTCACTCATATCGCGGCGAGGCTTAAAACTGTAGCGAGTAGGTTCCTAGATAAATAGCAAGACGAGTTAGACGAGGGATGCATTGAGTGAGAGCTTCAATGTTTTTTTATTAAAATATGAATCGGTCAATTTGGCGGAATCTAGCTATGAAAGATGGCCTAAAACGGCTGTTGGTCGAAAGTATTCACTCAATTTTTGTTAGATCATGTTAGTGTAAGTACAGTATTTGCTATCGCATTACATTTTTAGGGTTCCGTAGTCAAGTTCATAAGGAACCCTAATATAGTTTCGCCATGTCCGTCTGTATAATATTGTACGGTTGCTTTTGGAAACGTGAAAAAATTCAGGACAGAAGTATATATATTAAAGTTAAAATGAAAATTATCACTACTAGGTAGGCTTTACAAGTTAACGATTAATAGTCGATCAACTTATAAAACCAATTTATATTGGAATCGTAGAACAAATTTCATTGAATGGTTAGGTATTAACTACACTTAGTTTTAGGCGTTAGTTGTGTAAAACAGGAAGTAAATATAAGTTTATATAGCCTGTTAATTATACAAGATAACTGCGGAACCCTATACAGCACTTGGCCAGTTTTTGTTGGAATAAGTTTGAAGCACACACTGTTATTTAATATAAATATTTTTGCAAGCGACTCCATTGCACTTCTGACAGTGTCTTAAACGAATACGAAACAATCCATGCGTGCATTCAACGTTGCAAAGTTACGGCATGAATTAATAACCGCCCGTATTCTGTGGTCGTTAAAACTAGACAATTTTAATAAACTTAGATATAGTCTGTTTGTCCTTACTTTATTGAAATATTCATTTTTAAAATACAACAATTGGTTTTTCACACAGATAATGAAAGAAGATGATAAATTATTAATGATAATTTAATTTGATAGGACAACATATTTTTAAATAACTATTAAAGTTTTAAAATGCCAAAAACTGTACCTGATAATTTTATTTCTATTTCTCTAGGCATTTGCCAAGTAAAGTTGATAACTTATTCCTATAACTTTTTAAGTTTCACCTCATATTATATTAACACAAACCTGCGATCTTTGGAACTTAATACAATGCGATTAGTTTAACAATGCACAACTGAAGCGACTTGAAAGTGCTTGCGTCGGTACAAGTACATTCTCGAGTGAAGTTGCAGCGGCTCACTGTCTGTTGTCAATTTAATCGCATTGTACGATAAGTTATTTTTCTATAATTTCCACAGAAAGTTTGAAAACATTCATTTTCCACAATACCCATGCTGCCATCTAGTAGGTTGGTACAGGAAACTTTGAAAAGCAGCTCCTTCCTCACCGTGCTTCTTTTCAGTTTCCCTGGTTTAGTATAGATGGCGATGAGTGACCGTAATGATAAAATTTAGATTTGGAAATAAAGTTTTTACTTGCCTTGCTTAGATTTTTTTTACTTAGAAAACTTCTAAATTATTTAACCCTTCAACGCCCGGAAAATGAGACACAATAGATATTCCATTGTTATCTGGCCGCATGCGGCAGCTCGGGCGATGACGAATTAAAAGAACTAATTAATTACTACAGTTATATCAATAATCCCTACATACGAACACAATACATAAATTTTATAATGCTTTAGGTGGCTTTAGTTAATTACTTGATGAGAGGAAAAAATTGATTTTCATAAAAATACAAACTTTTACCCCATTTATGAATATTTTTTGTTAATCTAGATTGTAGTAGCAACTGACCTTAGTTTTTATTTACATTTCGACTGTAATTTAAATTCATTAATTTGATATACCAGATATATTTCTGAAAGCTGTTAATTAACTCATCAAATAACAATACAACATCCATAATCGACAAACTTAAAGCTGGATACTTCTAGCTTTTCTAACGGATCACATGGTTTTAACAGGACCTAAGTCTAGATAGAGGGGTGGAAACGAGTGGTCCGGTCAGGGGCGATCAGTCAACGTCGCCCGCGCATTGTTATCCCCCCGTAATAAAGTGCAAATTGCTGCTCGCGCCGTTTCAACAACTTTATAAAATATTAACTCACTATAAAGTTCGAATTCGAAAATCTCAGGAAAGTGTAAAACAATGGACGTTGCGATACTATAAAATAAACTATAGATATAAGTTTTAGTTGAAAAGCTTATATTAACGTAGAAGAAAAACAGCAAACGTTTCAGAGATTTCAATTAGAATGCTTGATAATAAATAATCACAAAATAAATAATATGTACCAATACCTGGCACAAGTGTTATGTGTGGTGTTGGCTAATGGAAAAATTGGAAAAAAATAGATAGCACCAACTCCCAACTATGTATGTTGCTGTTAGCTTTATTTTGTAAAGTTGTGGTTATTATAAGCCCTGAAAAAACTAAAAAAATGCGTTGTTGATTGCTTATATCCCCAAAAAACTTATGATAGCAAACTTTTCTGCTTTTACACCATGCATACATGCAATCTAAGTAACGGCATTCGATCATACACTCCGTCCGTTCTCGAGAAACCGACCATTTTCTCGTATTTTAGGAAACCTCGGAGGCACAATCAGTCAACGTCACGGCGCATTGTTAGAGGGAATAAAGTGCAAACTGCAGCCGGAACCGGGAACTTTTATAAAATATTAGCTCGACCGGCGCTTTGTTGGGGTCCAGACTTCAGATTGATTGGAATAATGTTTCGTAATTTATTCAAATTCCATAGAATATTTCAAATCTCCAAGGAAACTTTCATGAAAATTTTGGATGTTGTAAAAAAATCACATGGAAACATTACCACAGAGTATATGATTGTATAATACTAAACAAGCTATGCTTTTATATAATCTTTCTACGAGCTTTTTCAATTACTTTTCCGACTTTTATAAAATTTTGAAAATACATTCGCTAAGTCAATTAAACGTGCATTACCTACCACCAGCCTACTTACCTGCCGCCAGATATAAAAAAGACTATAGGCATTTATTTTATGTGAATTTACAAAATAATACGACATTTCGCGAAACTTCCCTATTCTTTTTAAACGAGAGCTATAAGCTTTGAAGCTTTTACGATTTAACAACGAGCTAGAAAAAGCTCCCAAGAACTAGGTCCCGCCGATGCAATACTTAAGACTGAGGCAGTCCCATCGGTGGGCAAGATGGAGCAGTCGGCTCCGACAAATAGCGTTTTTATGTCGTTGCGGCGGTTACGCGCTAAACGGTTGACTCGATTGCTACCAGCCTCCTACCCTTTTTAATACTCTACTATTGGTTCTCATTTGCCATTGACAGGATCGAAGAATTAACAGACATCAAAATCGAATTCGAGTAAGAGGAAAAAGAAAAAAGAAAAAAACAGAAACAGGAATGGATGAATAAGAAAGTGGTAGGAGCTGAAAATAAGTTGATCAAAAATTCTGTTCCTGAATTGCGCATCTCAATGGTTACTTTATGTTACCATTTGATTATGTTGGTTAGAATATGTTTGCGAATATCCCCGTAGCAGCTACGGCGTAGCTACTACTGAATTCTAAATAAGATTATCAATTATAATGATTTTTATAAAATTAGTAAAAACTACATTTAAATCAATTTTTTGGCTTTTGACGTTGTACGGTTTACACCGCACATACCGCGATGTCAGCACAATACTTACGTCATGTAAATTCGTAATAATGAATATTCACTCATATTTTAATTAGTGTATAAGCTACTATACTGCTGTAAACATTAAATAATAAAGTCAAATCTCAAGTCCTGCGTTTTCTTCAAGACACTCCAACTAACTACTATTACTTAATACAACTATTGAGTACTAATTCTTGCTAATTACCTGTATTTGGTTTTGTCAACTAATTCAAAATGATGAAATCATAATTCTATAATTGCTTTGATCATGATAGTGTTGCGAGCAAAAAAACTTGCAAAAGTTAGTCATATATAATCATCGATCTGTTTTCAAAACATGTGCTTGCTTGCATAACGATAATTTATCGAGTTACGATCGAGAACCTCCGGTATGAACGGGCCTAATAGTTTCCCCTCTGGAACTTTTCAATCGCCTGATAAGAGGCTTGCGGGGACGTCCCGATATTTATTTACCACATTAAACTTATTCGCATCGTACCGTCGGCGTCGACTGAATTTATTCATTGTTCAATTGTTTCACTGACTTTTTTTAGGGTTCGGTATCTCAAAGGGAAAAAACGGAACCCTTATAGAATCTCTTTGTTGTCCATCCGTCTGTCTGTCAAGACCCTTTATCTCAGGAACTCGTGGAGGTATCGAGTGGAAGTCCTTTGAAACTGTGAAAAAATTAAACTTCTAAGTTAACGTAAAAAAATATATAAAAGATAAAACGCATATTTTATGTATATGAATCAAAATTTACAGGGTACTTCCCGTTGACCTATAACTATGGGCTAGTAATATCTGCTTATACTACAAGTGGAGACAAAATTCTGAAAACTAAATTTGTAATTAAATCATAAAAAATATACGACCTTACCACAAAAGATTTTAAAACACTGTTTAATTTAGACACTGTTTAAATGTGATGCTGTCTATTTTAAACAATATTGTCAAAAAAGTGACATCACGTTTAAACAGTGTCAAAATTAAACACTTGTTAAACAGTGTTTTAAAATCTTTTATGGTAAGGCCGATAGCCTTTATTTAAGTATCTACGTACAGAACCCTCGGTGGGTGAGACCGTCTCGCAATTGTCCGATTTTTTTTTTACACAGATACTACTTAACTGTCTGCGGTGCGTTTGCGGGTACTTTCCGGTACTTAGTTAAGTATTTCATGGTAAAAGCTTTATTTTCTGTGAAAGCCACTAGTATATTTAATTTTTAAAAGACTTTTATTTTGTTCTCTAAAGATAAACTCCATATTATTATCATAAATGAAGTCATACATGTTTCATACAAATGTACATATATTTGTCTTTGACCTTTCCCAAACTCGCTTTAAACAAGAAACCAGTGAATTTTACATGGAACAGCTTAAAGAATTAAGCCTCTCTGGCTGCTTAATGATTCAGAGAGCCTAATTGCCTCTTCCGAATCTCGGATGATCGTGAATAAAACCTTACGCTAAGTCAATGTAGACCCGTGCATGACGCACGTCGTTGGATCAAATTTAATATTCATACACTTCAAGGCCTTTTTTAACATGAAGAAAACAAGCTTAAGGCTCGCCATCCTAAGTTTGTTTATTAGGCGCAATTTATTTCTAAAAAATACATAATTTCTTTAAATAGACAGTTAGTTAGCCGCGTGAAATTAAACCTATGAAATCCGCTTTTACGCATTTCAAAAACAGTTACCTATATTATGCTCTTTAATAATAAGACCTTTGTCAGTGCTTCCCCACTAGTACACTATTAATTTTTAAAACACTAGAATCATTTGAAAAAAAAGTACCTACTATATTTTATTCGTTTTGCCATTCCAGAACTCTACGTACCTACTTGCTCTAGTACTATAAAGTGTAAGTGGCGACATGGCTTATAAAACGTCTCATAAAACATTTAAAAACCATTAAAACATCGAAACGCGTTTAAATTTCACCCCAGTCGTAAAATGGCGCAATTGTTAAGGTGCGCTATGAACATAAAATTTGGCCACTCAAGCAGTACTGAAAGAGTCGTTAACAAATCCGATTTAGCCTTTGATGAGTCAGGGTTTTGAGATAGTTACAACATTTTCCTACAAATTATGGTTTCCATATTTTGATTAGTCGCATTCAATGTGAACAAATCCTTGCTCGAATCGTTGATGTAGAAAATAGTATTGAAACAGAACATTACTTAATCATAGAAACAGAGAATAGTTATTGTTTGTTTTCAGCCATTTTTTCTTTCCTGTTTAAAAACCTTTATTTCTACAATCTAACAGTCAGCAGTAATTTAAACTACAATTAGGTTTACTCAGTAAACTACATATATATATAATGTATGTTCATGATGATATATGAAGATTCAACATAATCTTGCCTAATTAGCGTTCGCGTATATTCTAATCCAGCGTTTCCCAAACGGTGGGTATCGCGACCCAGCACCGGACCACGAAACTAAAATACCGAGGCATTGTCTCATAAACTTAAAGTTCATGTTTTTTTCATTTTCCTTAATAATTAGGAAAATTAAGTACATAAGTAGAAGGGTTAAAACTTTTGGTGGGTCAGACAGAGCATAGTAAAATTTGGGAAACGCTGTTCTAAACCCATTATCATTAGTGATAAACATCATTATCTTAAATCTAGACAAGAGACGTAATTGAAATGTCTAATTCTCTGATTGCCTTTGTACGTATCTATCAGTTACTTATGGTAATTCTCAGCTTAGAGTACGTATTGACTTCTTGTGCAGGTCTATAGATACAGCTTAGTGTCATGTTATAGTAAGCAATCATTTAAAAGCATTAAATAGCATTTTACTGATTTTTTGGAATATTGTAAGGAATAGACACTAAAACGTAGTGTAAAGACTTTGCAGCTTCGAAATACCTTGTGATTAATGGGATACTTGGGAAACCTTTTTTTTAACTTTTTCAGTACTTTGGGTTATATTGTACCGTTGTCAGAAATAGAGAGAGGTTCTATTAAATAAAAAATCCAAAATACTAACCCAATTCAAAATAAATGCCAATCTATTTTTTTCATACAAAACTGTAAATCGCATCAATTTTTATTTGATTTGGTATTTTAGATTTTTTATTTAATAGAACCTTAGAGAGATACTGTCTTAATCCAAATAAAATCACAAGAAGAGTTAATTATGCTCAAATCATTGTGGTATTACGTTTGTATGGGGAGCTCACTGTTTGCCGGACTTTTGTTTACTTAATACGTACAATTTAATGCTTCCACGTGTTATGCGTTAACGCGTCCTACTGATTAATTTAATAAACCAAACACCGTGTGCTGGTGCAACAATCATTAACTTTGACATTCAAATCGACCATCGTCCAACCCTCAGATATTGCTATTAGGTGCTCTGACTGAATAATTAACGGTAAGACTAATAGCTCCTTTGGACAGTTAGGTACTTAACTATTAGTGACGTATTAAGGTGCTGAACTGATTAATTACTAACCGTCTTAGTCATAAAAAATTATGGAGGGCCTTTAAGCTTGTTATAAGGAATTTCTCAAAAATCATCGCTCCATAGCGACAAACGCGCTATGAACCTTTGATAAAGTTACAGAAGGGTGCCGCCAATTTTATCCCTATTTTAGTGAATAGCATGGCCAACTATAACAAATATAAAAGCTGATTGAAGTGGCAGCTTTCACGATATTTTGCCATTTAATGACAGATTATTGTTTTGTTTTTTCGGAAGATGTGGATATCAGCCGGTGGATTTATTTACCTGAGGTTTTGTCTATTGATTCGCCAGAACGACAACATATTAACGCTATAGCATTTTCTTAAAACACGTTTATGAATAATGAAAGTTATAAGACGTTTTTAATAAGCCTTATCAGCATTATAACTAAAATTGACAATAACTTTATTTGATTAAGGTTTCTTATGAATAAGGCGGTAAGTATTTTAAGGACTAGTAAACTGTTCAAGAAATCTGTATACCTACCTAAAAAAAAGGCGATACAAAACCATTAGTTAAGTACTTACCCTAGAAGTTTCTAGTATTTTTTTTTCATTTTCTAAGTACCATGTAGAATATAGGTGCAGCTAAACTTTAAACATACCTATATTTCATGATTTCAAAGTCTTACTGTGTGTTTCCACTACTCTATTAACAATGTTTTAAACATTTTTTCGAAACAGTCTGACTGATAGTGAGAATTCAACTCTATCAATAGTTTTTATAATTGACAAGTTGCCTTAACAATTCAATGCAGTTAAACCGGTTACGCTTTTTAAATGTCAATATTTTCATACCACCCGTTTAAGACTATTTTGGCAGACAAGAATAATTAAAGAAGATTCCCTTCCATATCGATGTCGTCTCACCAAAGACAAGACCCATACATGAATAATCGGCGTAATTATTGATTAGCATAATTCTATCTAGCGCAAGTCCGCGTCACACAATTAACCTCATGTTAATGAAGGTCTGAATTAACATGAGGCAGCTCATTAAATCAACAAATGTTTAGTAACTTTATTGCATCGTGTCATTACATAACTTCAAAGGTTTCTAAGGTTCCGTACCAAATAGTAAAAAGGAACCCTCATGGTAATACTAATTCTGTACTTTTGGTGTGTACTGACTGTCACAGCTGGATATCTCAAGAACTACTAATGCTATCAACTTGAAATTCCAATGACGTTAGCCCAACTATTTTGCAAATAAGAAAGAAATAAAACTATTTATTTTGCGACATGAACTGAAATGAGGTCTTAAAACTTCGAAGTGTGGCTGGCTACTAAGGCATGTGATATGAAATATGAGGTATCATATGAAAGAGCGCTGTAAAGATTACATTAAAAATTAAACGATGTCTTTAAGTAGCACACTTTTTCAGAAATCATAAAAAAAATAGAAATTTGTGTAAAGATTACAGGAAAAATAAAACGATGTCTCTAAATAGCATACTTTTTCAAAAATTACATTAGTTTCGCATCGGTCAAAAGATGGCACTGACCTAAAACTGTAATATTCCACACCGCAGTGTATTAATTTATATATGGTCACATGGTGGAACCCTCGGTGCGCGAGTCTGACTCGCTCTTGACCAGTTTTAATTAGATTTTAGATTGTTATCTTTTTCTTCTCTCTTGATCAGCCGCACGATGACGCAAGATTACTGCTGGATATATGATTATATGCCAACCTCAAGGATCTCCACGACGATCATGCTGCCGCTGCCCACATCCAGGCAGCTTTCTGCGACTTTCACGAGATCGTTCGACCATCTTGCAGGGACACTTACAGAGAGACTATCGACCGCCGATCGTTCCAATAAAAGGTTTTTTCACAGTCCCAAACTCCAAGCAAGTTGACAGATTATGCTTCGGCCGCGCAGCCAATACGGACTCCTTATAAGTTTTCTACAGTAGAAACCTAATCTAATTGGAAAAAGGACTAAATTTCAAAAAAAAACAGTAAGACCTTTCTTTCAAAGTAGCAGCACCGATGTTATTACAGGAGCACAAAGAGGAGTAGTTGTATTTTTAGCTTCAAATATGAGAAGGTGTATGTAACAATACATAAGAATTGTTAAAAATTAATCAATAAAACAAATAGCGCAAATTTACGAGCTGTATAGCATACAACATCGTTCCGCTGCCACATTTGTGCATAATCAAAGCCAACAATTCAGAGTCCATTTTAATTTCGGCAAATCAACGAAGTGAGCATTGGCGGTTGGCGGTTCAATACAGGCATGTTTACTCGGAGCAAACGCGCGGAGCGGCCGGCATTGTTAGAAATATACCAATTGTTTGCCACAAAGAGTTCATTCTACCGAATTGGCAACAACCATTGGAACTAATAATGAACACGTTAATGCTTTACGGCAGGGGTGTCAGACTAATTTATCTAAAGGGTCATTTATAAGAATTAGGGTGTGTTAGCGGGCCAGACTCAAAATTTAAAACTCAAACGCATACTAAATTATTATCTTCATTTATTTAAAGTAAATTTTCATACAATGGTTACAAATGGAGTTATCTTGAGCTTGAGAATAAATAAATAAATAGATTCTAGTCCCGGGTCATATTGAGATGGCTTGCGGGCCGGATGTGGCCCGCGGACCGTATCTTTGACATCCCTGCTTTACGGCATATGCGCTCACGTGTTCTGGTAATGAAATAGCTCATTTTCTATTAGCGATTGATAGCTTGTGATACAAGGTAAGTATATGCAGACTTCAGTAAAGCATCAAGCCGGATTTTTACAGCAGTAGTTCTTTTTTAGGGCTCCGTACCAAAATGGTAAAAAGGAACCCTTATGGTGCGACTCAGTCTGTCTGTCTGTCACAGCTGGATATCACGAGAACTACTTATGCTATCAACTTGAAATTTGGAATTGTTTTAGATGACGTTTGGCCAACTACTCGTATTTTGCAAATAAGAGAGAAATAAAAATATTTATATATTTTTTGCAACAGGGGCTGAAAGGGCGTCTTAAAAATTCGAAGTAAGGCTACTAGGGGGCTATATATGGGGTATCATAAAAATACCGGTGCCGAAGTTTGCATAGAGAAAAATCTCCGAAGTTTGCATAGATAAAAATCGGAAATTATTTTATGTGATAGAAGTTTATGTAAAGATTACAGGAAAAAATAAGACGATGTCTTCAAATAGTAAACTTTTTTAGAATGATGGTACACCCTCGGTGCGCAAGTCCAACTAACTTTTAACCGTTTTTTTTTATAATTTACGTATTCACTTTTATTAATACCAGCATTTTAGTTTAAAAAACTCTTCTCAATTGTTATGCACATGAATTAATAAAAGCTTAATTAAAATTCATATCCATCATACGGCTGCAGTATTTTAAAACAGACTGCACAATAGAACATGTTATTTCAAGTAAGTACATAACTTTCAATTAGACGAGTTTACTTTTGAAACACAAGTTAAATTCACAAAGCATTTTGTAAAGGTGAACCGCCGGGGGCTACCGGTTAGCAAACTAAACTATAGTTAGGCTCACGATCTGAACATTTCGGATGGTATAATAATACTGCCGGTGAGACCTGTCCAAATACACCGTTATTATTTTGGACTAACACGTAGGAGTTAGCGTCTACGAAAGAGTTTTGATTTGTTAAAAGTTTTTTAATGAAAGAAAGTTTTTAACCAAAGCTATATCGGAAAAAATTGTCATTAATCTTGTGGCTATATTTTCCATTAGTTGAAATGTCCTGTTAAAATTGCCTATACATTATAAATTACAATCAACGGCAAGCATATACTAGGTGTTACAAAAGTACCCCTAATGCCGAATATGGTAGATAGGGACCATCAAACTGAACAACGTTTACTATGGGACCAACTCTGAAATCGCGAAAAAAAAATCAGCTGTTTCATACGAAAATTAATTATGAAAATATCAAAATGTATGAAACAGCTGATTTTTTTTTCGCGATTTCAGAGTTGGTCCCATAGTAAAAGTTGTTCAGTTTGATGGTCCCTATATACCATATTCGGCATTAGGGGTACTTTTGTAACACCTTGTATACAATGTCTTTGGTCTTGTTCTAGTGATCATTTATAGGCGTGAAATATACCTAATTTTATCGACAAATCACCCATTGGCGTCCATCCCCTCTCCTTTTGGAATGACCGCCATTTTAATTTTATTTTTTTATTTTAGATGGCCCTGCGGAAAGATATTAATTTCTCCGGATCTAGAAGTTCTACAGATAAAAAAACAATATTATAATCTAAAATCTTAATGTAATACTAAAATCTTCACTTAAATATACAATGTCTTTGGTCGTGACCAAAGTATATTGAATCGATAATATCTATAGCGGTTATGTGAAAAGTAAAGTCTGCAAATAGGTGTCTGTACCCAAAAACAGCTATTTCTCTACAGGAAATCTCATTTCGCTTTTCGGCAGTAGATGGCGCTGTACAAATTCCCGTACAAAATCACTCTATCGCATGATTGTACGCGCGTTATTTTTTTCGATAGCTGTTCGTGCTAAGAGTATTGTACTTTCACCCTGTGCTATGGTATTTTTATGTTCTGTGGGTACCCCGCTCACAAAATTAGTGTACAAATAGCTACTAACGTTAGGTAATAAGAATTTATAGTTACTAATTTAGATATGTGCAAGTCCAACATATAAATATTTTTTATACTACCTCGTCAATGGCATATTATGTGTCATGCAAACCTTTCCTAAAGTAAGTCATTACAGCCCCACGGTCTAACCGGCCCTTCTATTGTCTAATTTCAAAATCTATCGCAATCGCTTTCAAGATGTAACACATTGATGCTTCTTTTTGGCATAAATAAAAAGTTACCAAGGAAATGCAGCAATGTGTCACATCCATCTGTCAAATGAAAGCGATTGCGATAGATTTTGAAATTAGACAATTAGCCCCACGTCATGTTGTACTGAATATCATTTTTTCCCATGGGAAATAATGATGTGATTTGTGTTTGGAATGCAACCCAAGTCGTGCTTGATCGAGGTTGGTTTCAAAAATGTTTAGGTGCAATGAGATTTTATTCTGAGTTAGGCTGTATGTTATAATTTTTACTTATATGCACTACCTACAAATAAAAAAAAAGAAAAACATGAAAACTTTTTACGATATTCATTTTCACCCGCGCATCAAGAAGGATTTATTCGAATGTCGAACTGACCACTACAGAATAGACGACAAAAAAATTGAAAAAATACTTAAGTACTTACTTTATAACAGTCATTGGTTTCAATTGCCTTGCAGAAAGTATAAAAAGTAGAGCACGCGGGCTTAAATGTGTATTTGTCTTGGGCGATCTTGAACCCCTCGTATTCAGGAATCCAGCCTTAACTCCCTCGCACTCGGGGTTCAATATAGCGCCCGCGACATAATACACTACTTTAAGCCCTTGTTGCATAATCTACTATTAACAAATTATTATGTTGGATGTACGCTGTATCAAAATTAAATATTTTTGCACGGAACCTACCGAAACGAAATCAAATATTAAATATAACCCAGATTGCTACTCGTAATTCTTTGTTAGCTATAGTCAAATATTTAACGCATACCTCGATGATGAGGTATCTAAGTCCTAAACAAGCAACATTGCAAATGAAATCTAAACGGCTGATAGTAGAAAGATATATTACCGTTTTGTTAATTACTTTCTCTGTAAAGTGTAATTTTGTTATTTATACTGTGTTTTGTGGCGAATGACAAATTGACAAATTTTATATTTTCCCCCACATTCATTGTCAATAGAAACTAAGCGGTAATTTAATTATTGTATCTAATGGGTTACTATAATAAGCCTACCTGTAATAAATTATACAGGGTTTGGAAATAGATTTATGAAGCCGAATATGGTAGATAGGGTACTGATACTAAATAATTGACCGTAGCGTCTTTGCTTCAGCTTGTGCAAAAATTCTTTCGTATGTCTGTAATCAATCCTATCAATAGGCAAAAGGAAATCACAATTTCGGTCTAGGGGTAACGCTATGCAGTTTATCATAAAAATTAAAAAGAAAATCCAAAAACCCTGTATAAGTCATCGTAAGTTGGTGAATTTAGTCCGACATCGTGGAGGTATTATTTATATCCTACAGCACAAGCGGCATTTTAGTTGACCGTCACATCAAAAAAAATACGTTTTAGATAATAAATAATATACTTATGCAAAATACAGAAATCTGATAGTAATAAAAACGGTAACAACAAGCCTAAACTGAAACAATTATGCAACTACGAACTGTGGCATACTTACTTCCAAGTAAGCAGTAACGAATATAAAGACGTAACTGAATTATTAAAATTAAACCGTTTTGAACCGGTTTCAGCCGCTCGTTTACCGCAAGAAAGTTGTGAATTCAAGCACAAAGGACAAAGGATCCACACCGGGGGCCATTTGTTCAGCGCACGTATTTGTTCCCACCTAATTAAACATGAAACAGAGCCAGGTATTATATAACTGCGAATGATATCGCCGCTACGAAACCTCAGCGCAGCTTTCAAAATAAATGAGTTACAAATTAGATCTTTTCACTAAAAAATCAGAGATCCATAATTAGTTTACAAAGCAAATTTTTTTTTTTAATTTGGGTTTTAGCATTCACAGTGCTATTTTTATACAATACTAAATATTATATAAGAAAAAATTCGACGCGTCACTAGGATTGTCTCAATTCCTCACATTGATGAAATAATGTGGCTTGCAGCGTATGAGTGGGATATACTAGAAGAATTTCGTCGATGCCACTACTAGTGACTCGGTAGCTCAGTTGGTAGGGTCTGATTCCCGCCTGAGACAATCCTGGTGCCGAGACGAATTTTTCTGGTATAATATTTTTTATATTAAAAGTTTTACAAGTTGTACATAATATGATTGAAATAACAATCCCTTTAAAGGCTTTAGCTGTCGACGAAACCAATGCTACGAAGAATGAATTTTCTTGCTACGAAAACAGCTTCTTATGAAGAAATATTTTTTTCGTAGCTTGTTTGTTGCAAGTAAAAAAATATTATTATTCTTTTCACATTAACTTTCTCAACTTCAACAATCATTTTTCTCTGCGAGTTATTTTTCTTGCTACGAAAATAGTTTCTTAATAAACAGTATTTTGTTTCGTAGCAAAAAAAACTCACTAGGTATGGTGACTGGTAACTATGGATAATAATAGTATTGGTTTCGTAGACGGCCGAACGGTTTAGTTCAGTGCCCAATAGAAAACGTCAGAGTATTATTATACATTAGGTATTGTTGTGGTGGATCTTTTTGTTTATTTTCAACAAAAATATAAAATTAAACATAAATAACACTAAATAAATTATGTGAGACTTAGATAAGGAAGAATAGGTACAGGTACCTACATATTTTTTTCAACTTGCTCTTTTACCAGCAACTTAAGTTACCAAAAACAAGATAAATAATAATAAAATTTGCGTAGTCAATACAATGTTATCTAACCGTTCTGGTGAAATGGTCAACAGTTACATTTCATATTGGCGACGACCTCATTCGGTAATGAGAGCAATCCTCAAACATTTGCATTCGAGCGGGTGTTTATCTGCTCCAAACGTTTGCAATCAGAAGCCATATGCCAAATATTAGTTACCTTTGGGTAAATTGATACTATAGAATCGGTTTTGCTGAATCGGCATTGCGTTTAATTGAAAAGTCTGCGACTCTATGATAAAAGTAAAATAAGTAATAATTATTTCTTAGTCATATCATATCATCATCATTGAAGGAAATTTAAAAGACATAGAATTAAATAATTACATATTCAAAACTCAATTTAGTTAGGATTATATACATATCGACTGTTGATTACATTATTCTTTTAATACATAATGTAATCAACAGTCGGTGCAATGTCGGTACGGTGTCAGAAATTTTTTGACCATAAAATACAATCAATTTTCAGCAGATGCATTTTCCCAGCACGAAGTGGTTTACATATCTTATCACATTCGTCTTTCTAAACTAAAACCCACAATTTAATTTTTTTTCTAAAATTAATCATGAGCCTTAATCATAAATCGAACAGGACCTGCCTGCGCATTGGTTGGCTGAAGACATTCGTAAATTACTGATTCGGAAAAACAGGACTAAAGCGAAGTTCAAGGTCGATCCTTCGGAACGAAAAGAGTCGAAATATAACCGTACCAGAAATAGTTGTAATACTGTTGACGACCTCCGTGGTCGAGTGGCTTTGTACACCGGTTTTCAAGGTGTCGCCATCTCTGAGGTCCCGGGTTCGATGCCCGGTTGGGTCAATTTGGAAAACGAACTTTTCTATATTGGCTCAGATCTGGGTGTTTGTGATACCACCGTTGTCTCTGATTTCCATACCACAAGTGCTTTAGCTACTTTGGAATCGGAGCAATGTTTGTGATGTTGTCAAATATTTATATTTATTTATATTTATACTAGTGGCCCGCCCCGGCTTCGCACGGGTACAATGTAGTTACTAATGTGGTGAGTGTGAAGTTATTAGACTGTCTATATAGGTATAGTAGTGGCCACAAAATTAAGGACGCCAGTCAATTTTCATACAAACAAAGTAACTTTTAATCATTGCTTCTCCGCCAGGGATTGACCGAGCGGTGATCTGGTGATGGCTATCCAGGGAGTGAATGGAGGAGATCCAGATTTCTATACACACCTAAGTGATCTGACCAGCATTTAAGGAGATGTAAGGATATGTTTAAAAAAACCGCGAATATAGTATAGAAATGTATGAAAACTTGCAACTGTAAATTCTTATGGTTACATCTCTTAGAATGCTGACCAGATCAGTTGGGTGTGTATTGCTATCTGAATCTTCTCCATTCACTCCCTGGATGGCCATCATCAGATCACAGCTAGTTCAATCCCTAGCGGAAACCCAAGACTTCAAAATTACCTCGTTTGTATGAAAATCGACTTGTGTCCTTAATTATGTGGCCACCACTATATGTATATACGACGTACACAACATACGCAAGGGGTGTTATAAGTTTGACTTGTGTGTGTCTGTCTGTCTGAGGCAACCTAGCTCCCAAATTTATGGACCGATTTTGCGGTTTTTTATGCATTGTTTAAACGGCGGGACTCCTAAACCATTGATCCGATTATGATGAAACTTTGGCGAGTTGTTCTGCTTACGACCGAGAAAGTCCCTGGCTAAAAAAACGGAGCATTGCAATATACGCATGCCGGGTGCAGCTAGTTCTAAATAAAAATATGTTGTGCATTAACAGGATTCTCATTCCGATCATCCAACACTTCTCTATAATAAAAATCAGCTGTTTCATACAAAAATTCAAATCGAAAATATCAAAATGTGTTTCATACGTTTTGATATTTTCGATTTGAATTTTTGTTGATAATTTTTTCGCGATTTGAGAGTTGGTCCCAATAGTAAAAGTTGTTCAGTTTGATGGTCCCGATATACCATATTCGGCATTAGGGGTATTTTTGTAACATGTTCTATACCTACCACATTTCTTGTCATGTTATCCGGTTGCAAAATAAAAAGGCTATTCGGCGAGCTGATTCTCGAGCAGGCGACATTAGAGCTGGCCATGGGAGAAACAATCACTGCAGATCTACACCAGCCGCTCTTAAACTTTGTCCCTGTGCTTTATTAATTGTCATAGCATAGGCGACTTGACCGAATATTGTATTCTTTTAAAAATAAACTGATAATTAGATGGAATAATTTTGCACCTTATTACAACGCAAGGAAGGAAAAAATGACAGCATTGCCAACACAACGCCATAGGTACTATTCAATGAAATGCATTCTACCTACTCTCAGGGGAAATGACCAAAGAGAATGTAATACTACGTTGAGATGACAAATGATATTTATTTTTCTTAATTAATCAATCAAATGCACTAAAAAGTTTCAATTCCGACGTCGAAGTCAATCACAGCAAAATTAGCTTTATATCACTTTTTAACCCTATTAGGTGATAAATATTAAAAAAATACGAAACACGTGTTCAATTAATTTTGTGAAAGAATGTCTATGCCAAATTTCAAGTCAATCGGGCCAAGGAATCGCGTCCTCCCATACAAACTTTGCCACCCTGTTTCACCCCTTTAGGGGTTGAATTTCGCAAAATCCCGTCTTAGTGAGCACCTACGCCCTAAAAGCAGCCCCCATGCAAAATTGAGCATAGCACTTGTAGTTTCTGAGATTTCGTGATCAGTGAGTGAGTGAGTGATTTTCCCTTTTATATATATAGATTTACTGTGATTAGGAACGCCATACGAAGCCACACCCACAAAGTGTGGAAATTCTTGAAACTCTTGGAGTTGACAAATCTCGCCTTCTCAATATTTCCAGTAGCAATCTTATTAATAATAAATTTATATCAACTTAATAATCACTTTTCCTCGTTTGAGCTATTGATAGCAACAGTAAAGTCAACCTTATCATACCTTTCAACTCTGCCTACTCCAGATTCATCTTATTCTTAATTATAACTGTAAAACGTAATCCTGAAATGTTTTCGGAATATCGACTTATTTCTATCCTTCCTTTCGTTTCCAAAGTCCTTGAAAACTAGTCTATGGCCAGTTGACTGCCTATATCAACATTAACCCCCTTTTTAATCCTATCAGTCCGGCTTTTGCAAAGGTCACAGTACATCTACTGCTTTGGTTAATATTACGGATGACATACGCCTAGATTGGATTGAAAACCGACAGCTCACACTGCTGACGTTACTGGATTTTAGTAACGCTTTTAATTCAGTTGAATTTGATATTTTGTAAGGTGTTCTAAAATCTCCTAACATCTCCAGTTTCAATTGATTAGTATTACAATTGATTGGTTTCAAAGTTATGGGCGAAGGCAGTGCATCCGCTTTGGAGATTCCTCCTCTGCGTGGTGTGACATCAATGCCGGAGTTTCTCAGGGTGGCGTCTTATCTCCTCTACTCTTTTTCTACTCTACTCTATTTATAAATTTCATTACGCATTCACTTTCAAGTACCTATCACCTTTATGCTGATGATCTACAGATTGACACACAGGCAGGTACCTGAACTTTTCAGTGTAGTAGCGGCTCAAATCTTGCATTTATTAGTAATTGTAGTAAATCATTTGGACTAACCGTTAACCCGTCAATGACTCCGACCATTATTATTGGTAGTTTCACATTTCGATTCGAGAATCGACTTTGAACAGCTTCCACTTGTGACATTTGATGGCACTAGTATTCCGTTTTCTAAGACTGTCCCAAACCTCGACTTTTAGATTACGCTGACGTATGTTACACTGATCTATCCGAGGCAATGCTTAACAAACTAGAGCATTTGAAGAATATGTGCGTCCATTTTATTTTCGACCTACGCAAATTCGACCACCACCATTCCAACTTCTCCACTCTACCTTAAGAAATATTTCCGCTACCGCTCCTCATCTACACACGCACTCTTTGTTCTACTTTAAATCTATCTCTGCAAATCCCACGTCATTTATCTGATTTCTTCTCCTACTCCTTCTCTGTGCATGCTGTCTATGCGCACTTCCGGAGTGCATCAGAAGAGCTCGTACATTGAAATCTTTTAGCGACTAAGTCAGAAGACATTTCTTTTCATCTGCCTAGCATCTTTCTTATTCCTTTCCTATTTTTCGCGGACGTATGCGCCCGGATAACAATGGAATATCTATTGTGTCTCATTTTCCGGGCGTTGAAGGGTTAATTTTATTGATACATTTTTTTTTTTCATATCTATATGCGTCATCCTATCTTACTTGCATTCACTCAAGCTCCTTCCTCTTATTCTCTTAAAACTCAAGGTTGCCTAAAAGAGATTGCTATATATCAATAAGGCCGTTGTAAATGTTCTATTTAATTAGTGTAGTAAACTTATAACCCAAGCTCAGCTTACGTCGAGCTTGGAACTTGGCTGTTACGTGGAAAATGATCGAGTGGTCGCGGTCATATCCGTTGTGACGTCACAAAGCCGGTAACTGCTACCAATTTCCGGTAAGGCTTATACGTTATAATGTCAGTCTTATTTGATGACTGAAAAGATTGAAAACGCAAATATTTGCGTATGTGTAATGTGTTGTTGTACTAATATACGTGCTTACAAATAGATCATTGTAAAAAATATGTTTTTTTAACACATAGCTCCAACTTACAATGTAAGGCATAACCGCATTTACATAAGCCATTGTTAAATGAGCATTTAAACGATTTATTTTAACTATACAACTCCCTAGGTGCCATTAAATTTATTATCTTACAATAACAGCATCCAGAAAAATTTTACTTTATGTAAACTTAAAAGATTGAGATGTTTTCTTCAAATCGATTTTTTATCAGATTATTATTTTACATGATGCAAACCACTTTAATAATCAGTAAAATTAAAAAAAAAATTCGGGAATGATTCAGTTAGGCATACTTGAACGTTATTAAAATAATTTTAGACGTCAAAGAGAACTCGGAAAGCCTTTTCTTGCCAAGAGGAATCCACGATTCCTCGTTATCAGAAACTTAGCAACCGCGAATAATTAACAAATTCCCACAAATATTTTATCTGTGTAGCAAATTGCCGTTGTCAGATTAGTTCTGGATGTTTCCAAAACAATTTTCCCAAAAACAAAAGCGGCTTAGCGGGGGGGGGGAGCATCGCGAAATAAAATATTCTATTAGCAAAATCCGTTGGCTCATAATTCTCAGAGAGCGGTGCGTTCGTAGCCATGGCAGGTGGTCTTAATAAATACGAAAATGGTCTATCGTCGAGTTAGTAATAAATTCAAAAGGCAATCAACGCCCAGGGTGGGTAAAAATATTAATAGCAGAGAAATAATTATGCATTCATGACTCCCTACTCTGGAGCGGTGGATCTGAGGGACTGAGCTAAATCCGTGGAGATTGGGTGACCGGCATAACTGACCTTTGTGAACTTCAGCAAGTAAGGATTATGAGTGAGCACCTAATGTTATTAGGTGCTTACTCGCTAACTTTGACTCGTGTTCTTGTTTCAGAACATCTGACGTATAAATTAGGGTTTAATTATGTCGTTTACATTTTTGCGTTCAGAAACGAAAGTATGTTAAGCTTTCAGTTCGTTTGATGGTATTACTTAAAAGTTTCATAACGCACAAATCATTTTCGGCTGTTATATCCCTAATACAAATACTTATGTTTAAATCAGACGAGCGCTTTTATGTGAATCCAAACTAGAAGATGAAAATAATTGGAGAGAATAATCTACGTGGCATAGGTAAAAAAGAACTGCATGGATCTCCGGCAATTTCTCTCGGAACAAAACATAGGCAACATAAGCTCCGTAAGTCATCACTCATCAATCAGTCGTTAATCCGTCGATGCAATATCCATAAAATGAATCGCGCGCACCGTGTGAGCTTGCATTGCTGCGTAATTCTACAGCGAGACCCTAGTGCTGCCCTCGATTGTTTAACGTAAATAAACAGCTCTGGTTTACTACTATAAGTCATTACTTATTCATTTTGTTTACCAGCTATTTTTACATTATTACATTTATGACCAAAGTTGGGCCAAAGTCTTATTTATTATTAAATGTTTGTACAAAAATGTAATACAAATAATACAAAAATCCAACGATTTTCCAAAGAAATATATTTTAAATGTTTCAGTCTATTTTATTATGCACCTGGTCTATTTTATTTGTATGGGATAATAATGTTGACCTGAAATTATTTCCTAACTAACATATCCTAATATCATATCAGAAATTACTAGGTGACTGTAATAAAAAACAGCATTGAACTTTACTTAAAATGTATTAATTTTAACACTCCCTTTCACCTCCAAAACACAAACAAACATGCAGGTTTCATCCATCAAACCCCCAAAGTAGTTGTAATTAACAATAACTTATTCTCTCATCAGTCATTATTTCGATGTAACTACTAAGTAGGGTAAAAGTTTAAACTATTTTCTAGTTTTACAAGAAGACTCGAACTTCTATTCGGATGCAGCGCAACACTATAACGACGACAATGCCGCAATCGGAGCAGCAATCTGCATAATGGATTGGTCGGCCGAACGCGGCGTCCGGTCGCCGCTCATTCAATTGTCGCGCCGCCGATGTGTCGCTCCGTTATTACGGAATACGGAATTAATAATTTCACGGGATGCGGATCGGCGGTTTAGAAGCCCTTTTTATTGACCCCCAGTTGTTGTTTTTGGAAGGCTAATTTATTTTGATTTGCGACGCAAATTAATAGCACTTTTGGTTGGTCCTCATGTGTTTGCAACCCCTGTATTTTTACGGCTTTTTGGTTTGCTAGTACTGGTATTTAGATTTTAAATGGAAACTTGAAATTTTTTTAATGGAAGTATGTTTCCTTTTATAATCCAAATTGGCTTCCTGGAGCTTTGAACCTGTACCATAAGTATAATTTAGTACCTAGAAAAAATCTAAACGATGTCATTGATAAATGTGAACTAAAATTTCATCTTTAGCTTCTTTTCTGTGGCTTACAATGTCTCTAACTTTAATCTATCTTATGGAAATACCAGCGACAAGAACAGAAATGGACTTGGTTGTTCCATTTCCCTGAAATCCTAGTCATAGAGCGAATACTAAATCACCTGTTCCTTCCACCCGAAGCAATGTCTTCAGGTGTACTCATTAACAAACAGAGTGTGCCAACACTACGTACCAAATTGCTCGAGTTAGCAGTTTTGAATTTCAAATGTGGGTATGAAGTGACAGTACAAACAGTCAACCTTACTGGAACAGATCCCGAGGGAGTTCTTTGCATATTTGACAAACTGTTTTGTCGTTTATCGCTGTAATATTATTGCCTTAACTAGATTACACTTGTCGAATTTTGAATTGGTAAGTAAAAAGCTAAACCGGGTGAGTCTGTTTATTATTAAAAACAATTACAAACTTTGAGTTGCAAAATATTTTTTACAGTGAGCTGTTATAGAAATTATCAACGTCAGATTTTACCACAGGTATACAAAGTTAGGTCGCTGTATCTGTTAAAAAGTAATCCTTTAACTTGCTTATACATTACCGGAACACTAAATTAACTTAACCTTAAAATGCCGCAAATTGCCAAAAATTAATTTAATTACATTTTGATATTTTCGAATTTAATTTTTGTATGAAACAGCTAATTTTTTTTTGCAATTTTAGAGTTGGTCCCATAGTAAAAGTTGATCAGTTTGATGGTCCCTATATACCATATTCGGCATAAGGGGTATTTTTGTAACACCTTATGTATATATACTTAATATTGGTTCTAATAAAATCTTTGGAAAATAGAAAAAGCATATCTTTTGCGAGTCAAGCACATTCAGAACGACAATCTTTGGTAGATCTAAACACAAGTCACCTGTAATGACAAAGGAAAATTGTTTTGTTTGCGCCTTCCCGCGATAACGAAATTATTCTTGACCGCAATGTTCTGCCGGCTCACGGCGGGTGGCAAACTCTCAAGATATACGGTGCAATAATGGCCTCATCTAAACCCAGCTTTCGAGCTTTAGATTTACTGACCACACATATTTATTGCATGTAGGGAACTTGATATGGTCGCCTTAGAATAGGTTTTAAGATCTGACTTTTTTTTTTAAACGCAAAACCATTCAAAAGCTTTTAATATATTTTTACCTAGATCGGTAATCACCAACACCCAAAAGAATAAAACCAAAAAAGGAGGTCTGTCTGATCTCTCTGGGAGGAGGGAACTGTTTAGGACCCTTAAATTTCTGTCACGAACGAAATAAGCATCACCCTAAAGGAAAATGACCTAATACTAATTTCCCGTAACGACGGCGACGTTCAATTTAAAATACCTAATCCAGCAATTCCAGCTGCTGTTACAATTACAGTAAGGTAATTGAAATCCGTGGAGAGCGGCCATTCTCTCGTACGAGCCTCCATTCCATATGAGCCTTGGTCAATAGAAAAACACAATAGGCTCGCACAATGCCCCACTGAATGGTCTTAAACGGTCCCAGTCGAATGGAAATTTTAGTGCTCGCGAAACTTTAATGGCGTCACTGGATTTTTTTATAGCTGTAAAGGCCCAATTGACATACGAACGAGTTTCGGCAAGTACTCGTCTAACTATAGCCAGTGAAAGGGTTTAAAGTGCTTACCTCTCTTTACAGTAATGATCCGCTTAGTAACAAGTTTATTCCACTTGTCATGATGATTGTTTATTTATTTTTTAATTATTATTTTTCTGACAACAAATATCATATATTATAGTTTTTTCCTTACCGTTTGTAGTAGGTATGGGCCTTTGCAGTTAAAAGCCCTTTAACTACATACTACAAACGGTGAATGGACAGTTCCTCCTCCTTAGTAAGTCTATCTGCCACATAATAAGAAATGAGAATTCATAAATTCTAAACTTCTTCAAATTAATTGAGTTCGTTTAAAAAGTAATCAAGACGTCAAATCAAGTTTCTAAGCTATTGAATAACGAAATGTCAGTTATGCATGGAACAGTGATACATTTCATGTAGGTAATTACTAATTAGCCACAATATCTGAGATCATTCTGTATCAGCTGCTGATCTGTATTAACTATCATTGCGGTCGCTGTTACTTAGATTATTGTGTCAGTTGTGTCTTTGTTGTTCCAATTCTACACTTTTACTAATTTACACCTTTAGAAAAGTTTGCCGGTTCTGAAATTAAAGTTGAGCAGGCCTATAACTAGATGTTCTAAATAAAGCGTCTGCAAAAAGCTGCAGTCAAATAACAGATGATTGTATTCTTGTAACACAGTGCACTCCTACTTAGGATGGTTATAAGTAGTAATAATAAATAATAGTATTGGCACAGTTTTACGATACCTACACAGATTGTGAAACGAATTGATACTTGTTTGCGTAGTAGCACAGTAACGAACGGCATATGTATAAAGCGCGACTTTGACCTTACTATCACAAACGCCTTATAATTACAAGCTTATGAATCGGTAAAGCTTTTGACCAAGCAAACGCGAAGCGGGAGTGAAGCGTCTCTTTCAGCTTAGGCAAAAATCTATCGCATGTCCTTTTCGAGGTTAGGTTGTCCCGATGTCCGTTTGTTCTCCTCTACAGGTCGCATTTCTCAACCGATTCTTGTGAAATTTGGTGAGCGGGTCCGAAATTTGTTATTTTTATGTCTTGCTAGTTTTTCTAAATTTAACGAAAAAGAACACTCTTTCGAAAAAATGATAAAAATTAGAAGCGCATCTAGCTTTGAATAGAGTATACTAAAAGAATACCCAACCAACCAAACAGCACATTGCTTTTCAAAAGAAGTGTCAACCTCGTGGCTACATCTATTAGATCAATTTTTAAACATCATACAATTTGAGTGAGGACAAAGGTCTCACAGAGCCACTAGTTTTAAAATTGAGTCATTATGAAGGAAATCATAGTAGGAGTTCCGAAAAGCGAACAGCGGCCGGTCCACTCCATAACGAGCGTAACATATCATTTGCCTGCGAGCGTGAAACTCGAAATGCACCCAAACTCGAATACAATGGCATTCCACTGTTTGCAGGCTGCACTTGTATTTGAAGAATACATTGCTTTCATTCTACGTCCATCGAGCCACCATTTTTAATTAAAGCACTTTATCGGATCTCCTAGGTTGCTGTTTTTGTAATTAACTGACACTCAAAAAACGAGTGAGTCCCATCCACCCCAAAACGAGTCCTAAATTGTCATTAGGTACTCATTAGACAAAAATCTGACAAAAACAGTTTTCTAAATTGTCGTCCTTAATTTTGTATCCTTTTTGGATTTAATACATTTTGTTACTAGCATTGCTTAGCCAAAATAAGATCACCAAAAAATATAATTAATTAGGTATGAATACAACGTATTACAAAAAAATGTAACGTATCCGGTGACGGCGACTCGAAGCCGAATATTATTATAGGGTACACAACCCTGAAAATTTATTATAAACCCTGAAAACCGCCACTTTTTTAGAAAACTTTTTTTTCATGATAAAATGCATTGTGGCGACTCTAGACTGAAATTGTGTGTAGACTATTAATGGAATCGATTATCAAAAAATGAGTCTATTTGCGTCTAAGGTCACTTTAAAAAAAAAAACGGGTTATAATGTAATGAAACACCCTTAAAGTAAAACACTTTTTACCGATTATTGCGCGTATATTATTAGTTCAGGTGTTATTTTAGAATTATTTAGTTTGGATTTATTGGTTTTACGAATTGTCGACGTTTCAACATCTTTCTAGGGGCCGTGGTCACGGTTAGAACATATAATATACGCGCTGTAATCCGTAAAAAGTGTTTTATTTATGAACTGTACACGCGAAAGTCTTAGAAGTCAAACTTAAAGTAAATAAGGAATGATAAAAATACCTAATATAAAGCATTCTTAGTGACCGAATTAAATAAGGCTATTCTATATTATCTAAGATTTGAAAAGCTTTTTTTAACCCTCCCGTGTTTATAAATTCTCAAGATTTATAAACACGGATTTCAAAGATTCTCGAGAAGCATTATTCTAATTCAAAGTTGTAAAAATGTTTACTAAAAATCCTCCTCTGCCAATACTAACTATTACCACTATTATTACCGTGACAGGGCCAAGTCACAATACTGTATAGATATTATTACCGTGCTATTACTCTGGGGTTCTGTTTTTTTCTTATTTCGGGAAAGCGAGGATTTTTTATCCTACGACAACCCAACAACTACTCTAGTGGAACCACAGATAAGTGAAAGTCAATAAAAAAAAGCTATTTGCATATACTATTACTAACTCACTAACATTGTTATAATTCGACAAACTTAATATAACTGATTTTTCTATGGATATATTTGTAATGCTATTAGACATAATGGAAAAATATTTTGTTCCGTAGCGATAACAAATAAAATCAAAGAATAAACCTGCACAATTTGATCGCATCTATACATATATACCTTCGCTACTCACTTTTACTTTCATAACTTTTCATTACTGTATATATTGTATAAGCCAATCGAGTTACCTGAAACAATGGAAAATTAATCAGATTTAATGAATTTAATTAACCGCCCACAGAAACGAGTTTACACTTTCAACGACTTTTGTCATTATATGATAAGCATCTTAATGGTAAATGGTATCTTTATTATTAGATCCAATGTTATGTAACAAAGAGACTGATTCCATGAAAACATCAGGACTTTAAGAGTTAGTTCGTTCTACAAAAACAAACTCGTATGTTAGAGTACACTTCGTCTTCTTGATAGTTTATTTTTGTAAATTAAAATAAATAATAGTGGAGTGGATACCGAAACAAAAGTAGCCAGCGACACTGGTACCACACTGGAGACCCTCGGAATCACCCTGTAGTGCCACCGACTCATCGCTATCAAGATCTGGCGACGAAATTTGGGAGATACCGACAACCAGTCACTGAAATAAATGGCTGTGTTTACTGAATCACTCTGAAAAAGGAAAATGTAAATCTTTAATTTATTGTGGACTCTGATACTTATTTCATTGTTAATTTTCAAAATCGACCAACGTACTTACCTCATGTTGAACCAGATGTCCATAATAACAGTACATAAAATTTTGAGCTTGAAACACGAATAATGCGGCAAATAAAAACATAAATTCCACAGAAAACACGTTTACCTAAAAATTTAACAAACATAAATAAATTATGCCTACAGGTAAATTTTTCAAGCTTACTGAAATAAGCAAAACACTTCTTTGGATAGCTATCAAGAGGGGTCATTTATTTGTCCTCGAAAAGTATTTAGTTATATACATACTAAGGGAATCTATGATTTTTATTTAGGTTTAATCTAAGTTATAACTTAGATTATTATATATATATAGTTTATATTCAAATAAATAATAGATATTATTTATTGTTTATTTTCAAATAAATATTTTTATTGGTATAAATATTTGTAGGTAATTACCGATCTTAGGCCGTAAACAATCAAACACATGGCCAGAGATAAAGTCATGAAATTCACTGAAATCCCAAAGTTCAGTGCACTGTTAACTTGATTAATAAACCTGAAAAATTAAAATAATCGTTCTTAATTGTACCTACTCGTATTAGAAAAATGTTCTCATTGGCCGCTAATTTGAACTCAACGGATTATTGTAAAAGCTTTGGCTATCTATACAACGTGTTACAAAAGTACCCCTAATGCCGAATATAGTAGATAGGGACCATCAAACTGAACAACTTTTACTATGGGACCAACTCTGAAATCGCGAAAAGAAAATCAGCTGTTTCATACATTTTGATATTTTCGTAATTAATTTTTGTATGAAACAGCTGATTTTTTTTTCGCGATTTCAAAGTTGGTCCCATAGTAAAAGTTGTTCAGTTTGATGGTCCCTATCTATCACATTCGGCACTAGGGGTACTTTTGTAACACCTTGTAAAACTAATCCACAAAAAAAAAAACTTACCACGATATCTTCCCGTATCTCCGAACATAATAAATGAAACGTTTGTTCAAGTTCCCATCAAATTGATCTTTGAACTTAAACGAATTTCCCGTTATCGTTGCTTCTTGGCCAAAAGCGTGTCGCAGTTTGTACTTGATCGACTTCAGTTGACTAGTGGCTTGCATGTAATATGAAGCGATCATGCAATCTAAACTGTAATGTCCGAAGCCTGTCCAGATAGCTGCGGCCGCTTCAAACATGCAGGAACAGAGGAATCTGCAACATTTATAATAATACCACACCACACACAAATAAAAACACTTACCTAAATTCCGCACAAAAAAAAAACAAGTGAACTTTTGGAACTTTTATTGCTTTTATAGGCGTGCAGAAGAGACGCCTAATTCTAGATCTGATGATAATTATTCAATTTTTTTTATATTAGGGGTTTAAGTATGAAATTGTCGTTTTGTATGGAGAATTTGAAAAAAAATCCGTACTAACATTTTCTTAATTTATTTAACTACCATGAATGTTTTAAAATTTTTGTGCACTAATGTTTAAACACTAAGATAACGTATGCCACTTAGGTTACTCGAAAAAGTTAAGTATCGGCTAAGTTACAACGAAATAAGAGGTAATTTCTGCTAACAAAAGGAGTTACCTACTAATAATAAGGTACTTGGTTGTTTGGAAGTTAAGGAAAGAAAATCGGAAATATTTTTATAGCTGACAGGTAGTTGGCCGTCATGATATTCGAAATAAACAACCGAAGCATCTTTAACATCATAGAAGATTGAGAGTCTCTGTGTGTAAGAAAAAATCGGCAATTTCATACTTCAACCCCTATTATCACATACCTAACTTTGTTGATATTTACTTTAATAAACCTACCCTGTCCATTGGCTGGTATCGTAAGGAACGTACGATGATAAACTAAAACCAGGATTTTCAATTCTTTTTAAAACCCTATTTAATATCCACAATATCATAGATAAAGCCATCCAACCATTAACCATCTTAAACAGTCTCAATGCTTTTGTTTTATGTTCCTTGATATATTCCTCATCTTTTTCATTTTCCGGAGCAAAAATTGGATCTGGGAAACACAAAGTTGTATATTTTATGTACCTACCTACTTATTTTTCTCTAAAATACACTATGCCTTGAAAAGAGAAGAAGATATGTGGCGTTTTTATAATGTTAAAGTTCCTGAATTGTCGTGCATATTGCTTTGTTGCGTTTTTGTGCTTAAACTGCTAAACCAATAATTTTGAGCTGATTTTGATGGAGATCTATGTGCCCGCAATTTCAGTTGCTTGCTTTAGTTAGATGTTAGGTGCTCAAAAAAAAAATGATGGAATATTATAGTTGCCTTTTCAATAAAACCAGCCTCTCACCTTTGATAAGATTATGAAGAGCATCAAGTTTTGTTGCATTGAGAGAAAGAGCTATAAGTTTTCCTAAAAAATTTATATGCGATATTTCCTCTATGAACGCCTCGTATTGCAAACTGCTGCCGTCGGAGTTTAACATCTAAAAAACAATAACTTACAATATTAGAACCGAACGCCACACTATCACCACAGCCACATCTTTTTCATTTTGCTATACATTTCACAATAAATTATTTTCTAACTATACGTAAGTAAGTAGATAACTAGGCAGTAATTGTGAAATTTTACAAATACCAAGTTCAACATTACAGTTTTGATGTCGTGTTTATGTACCTATGTCGCAGCCAAAGTTTCAACAAACTTGAAAAGTAACAGAAAAGTAGGAACCTACTTACGTAATACAGATAAATAATTTTCTGAAGGTTGAGTATAAAAACAATACATATAACAAACATCCTGTAAGTAAAATGCAAGTGTTCGTAGTAAGGATTTGGCGAATGCAATTTGTAAATACCAAACCAAAGCATGGCTGAATAAATACGTCGATGAATGTCGAAAGCTTCTATTTTACTCATATTTTTACTGTCACCCATTATGTTCGTCGGTACAATGATACTGATGATTACTAAAGCTCTAAGCAGCCTAATTATTTGCAGCGTAAAATAAAGCATTTTTTTCTACGCACTTCAGGGTGTCCCATCTCTATGAAACTAATAAAATAATGTAGGTAGTAGGTATAAAGAATTAATATATTATGTTACCGGCAATCTGTGTCGTCCAGGCAATGTAATAATATTTATACTATGAATATTATTGTCCATTAAATATTTTACTTAGGTAATGTATACAATGGACAACATTTCATTTTAAGAAAGTACTAATTGTATGACTACTTACCTGCTGGTTCACCGGTAATGTATAAAATAAATAGATTTTGGTTAGGGCAATCCCCTAAGCGGGGTGACGGGGGGAACCTAACCTTCATTAGGTTAGGTTAGTTAGGTTTAACTGCGACCAAAAACGCGCGAGCCGAGCGAGCGGAGCGAGCGTGCAGCGGCAGCGGCCGGTGAATCGCCAGAAACGATGTTTTTGTAAAATTTACTGTTATTATTAGGTCTTTTGATGATATAATACCGCTCCGCTTAATAAAAAAAATATATATTCGTCGGGGCGCACCGATAAATAGACACTTCCTTTCTTTAACTACAGTAAAATCACAAATCACAATAAAATCCTCGTCACACCCATTATCCTGTCTCCGTGGAGCTGAAGTCTTAGTGACAGGGCCGAGAAAATTTTCTTCCTCCTTTGTACCTCACGACAAGTGTTCTCTTTGGAGGACTCGGGTGACCTACTTACCGCAGCGGGGGCTCGCAACTCACTATTATGGTGTTATCTGAAGGCTTCTAACTTATTTCGGCCAGGCTTGTTTTCAGGGAAGTGATGTCCTTCAATAGCCTGGTGACGTCGACGTGCTCAAATCTGACGGAGGGCAGCTTGTGCAGCTCCTTAGCCACGAATTTCGGCACATCGCCTGGGTCCTTCTATAAACAGGTGATGGTGCTCTGGAGACTCTTCGCATCTTCATCCCTTCGTCGAGATGGCATCTCATTGGCTTTCCCGATCCTTCGGAACAGCAGAGCCTTTCCACTGCAAATCTCGTCTTCTATGGATTTCGACTTGCAGATCAGGGGCTCTATCGGCTAAAAACATTGAAGTTCATGTTAACTGTGTTTTGACAGATGCATGTGATACATTGCTACTTCGTCTTGGCACAAATAAAAACTTACCAAATAAAAATAGCAATGTATCACATACATCTGTCAAAACACAGTTAACATGAACTTCAATGTTTTTAGCCGATACCGCCGCTGGACGATGCTGACCTCGACCATGGTGTCAATGGCGTTCTGGATGAAAGCCAAGATTTCTGGGAGGCTGGGAGCTCATAGTGACAAAACTCACCGGCTAATGCCGCGTTAAATGTGAATAATAATTCGCACTAATGAAATTGAGCGCGTCCGTTTCCGAGCGCGCACCGCATTGCACTTCGGTATCATTTCTAGATGCGCGTAGGTACTTACCTACTATTCATTGAAATAATCACTTTTACGGCTTACAGCGCGTATTTTATTTTTTCAGGAGCTTTTTTATTATTTAATTTGTTTTTTTTTCAGTTCCCATTTCGGCAAGGGCCAGTCATTCATCCCGTGGCACCGGACCCACCGTAATCCGTAAAAGTGTTTTATTTATTTAAGAAATATTTAGGTACTCTACTCAGTTTAGCAAAAAAAATAGGATATGGCACCTAACGAATACATCCTGTAAGTCTGAAAAATAATAATTATACGTTACCTGCTCAGGCTTTCTAATTACTCTATCTATGCCAATGAAATAATGTAAGTAGGTAACTATTAAAGACTTTTCAAATTATAGGGTTCGTGATGACTAATCCGTCAACGAAATTCAAGGCAATTAGTAACTTACGATTAGATACGATACGACTAATTCCCGCATATTACGTAAAGTTAATTATTCATAAAACATCATGAAAGTATTCATGTTGTACCAATTCACTCCTCTTCAACAAGGAATACTTCTGCCACTTTCGGGTGTTTGGGGGGTTTTTGATTTGCATCGTTTCGTTTGCATTAGAATGCAGGTGTACCGCAAAATAAAGTTAAAAAACGCTGCATTCAGTTACCACCAAACGGCCGCGTAGCTTTAACTAAGTATATGCTATTGCATAATCCTCCCAAAGGTTCGAATCCTGGTTCTGGTAGAAGAATAATGTTTTTTATTGAGAAAGTTTCTTCCTACTGTTAAGGAAGTAAGGGAACCAAAGTCCCCAAGTTTAGGAAATAGGTTAAAAAATAATTAGGTAGGTAGGTACTGTTTTTCTTTTTCACGTTTCAAGTGTCAAAGTATGGCCTAGATTTTTCAGAACAGGAAAACTTCAGGAAAACTTTTTACATAAGTAGGTAGAATACAGTTTAGAGTTTAATATTGTTACGGATATATTTACATTTTTACACCCTGTATTTTTTGATATCCCCATAACTCTGAGGTATATTCTATAGTTCAAAATCCCTAGAAATAAAAAACTCCCTGGTCCAGAAATGCATAGTTTTGGAGATATTATCAATCTTAATCATATTACTTATTTGCAGGATGTTCGCTTGTCCGATGCTCAAACGGAGCATATTACAGGCGGTTCAGAATGATTTTGTTTTCAATTAAAACAGGCTGATGACAAGGCTTCCGCCTACTTCAGCCAGCTCTGCGCGCAGAGCGTTTCAAGCGGGTCACATATGGGGAAACGTATTATTCCAAGTCCATCTTTTTGGAGATGGAATGACAATGAAGGCAGATAGTCTCCACAATGGTCGAAGGTTACTTCAATTTGGTCAGAATTAAGCCTCCTTAACCATTGTGGCGTAAAACGTTGTGGCGTAAGGTTGTGGCTACCGACGCGACGCGTCGGTCGGCCTACCTTGTATGGTACAAAATCTGCAAAGGCTAGGCTTGTTGAAAAAATATCGATAAATCGATATTTTTTCGCGATATATCGAGGTCGATATTGATATTCTGAATCGGAATGCACCCTTTGGTTGATTGAAGTCAAGTACCTAATGGAGTTTTGTAAGTATTTGTTTCGTTTACATAAAGTGGTTGTTTTGTTTGTTGTCGACTTGTGTGAGCAAACAATAATCGTAATAAAGTGCCAGATTACAATAATTTTCTACATACATGATAATGTTGTCTGTTTATCCTTACTTGTCCTATTTGGTAAACAATCTTCACCCAACTCTTTATTGAAATAATCATTTATAAAATACAACAAATGGTTTTCTACACACAGCTTACGAAAGATACCTATCATTAGTTATTAATGACAATTTAATTTAATAAGTAATATACCTACCTATTTAAAAAAGTTTAAAAATCGTATGACAACTGTCAAAAACTGTTTATTAAATGGGACAAGTAAACAGTCATTAAGAAGAAGAAGAAGGATACAGACTTGACTTGTCATATTGTGTTACTTTTGAGTAGTTGCCATATTGGGCGATATGTCGCGATTTGGGCTACCTCACGACCGAAATCGCGACTTGTTTTTCGAATTTTACGATAGTCTCAATTTGGGTGTCTTCAAAAATTTTTTGCGCTATTTTTGGGCTACTTCAATTTGCTGGCAATGGCAACATCCAATTTTATTAAGTAAACGTGATCGTACCTTCAGAAGAATAACTAAAATCGTACCTATGCAAAAACCACCTTTCCTCACACTGTAAGCCATATTAATACATTTTTTTTCAATATGGTAGTTTTATTTCTCCGTACGGCAACCCAATGTTTGAAAATCAAATCGGCAACCATAGACAAGAAATAGCTGCGCAGTAGGCTTGACACCCACAGACTTAGAGCATTAAGAACGGGAGATGCCAACAGCACTCTTCTACACTAGATTTTGTTCACCGATTTTGGAGGGGGACGAGGTAAACACGCACAGCACACAACTTCATATTCACGCACACTCTTGTAGAAAAAAGTCTTGTTGTTACACACGCACGCAAAAACAAAATCCCACACAGTTATAATTGTGGGTGGTCAAATTTGGAACTAACAATCTCAGTACAAATTCTGACAGATCACGCTACGGCAGCGCCAAACTTAACAACAACAGCTAGTGATGTGCCGTCAAAAGACCGATGAAATTGAATGATTGGAAGATGAGTGATTGATTACGAACAAGATTATGTTAAAAGGTTTTCATTTGATTTTGTGATATACACCAACAATCACTAAAATGTGCTTATAATTAAATGTTCAACATACATTTTTATTTATTTATTTATTAAACAAAGTAAAACATACAATTTATAGAAAAACCCAGCGACTAAAACGTAAAACCCGATTAGGTTTGTCCGGTCACTACGTATTCGTCAAAATAGATAGTCGGTATACAACTTAGCAGTATTGAAAAGAAAAAACAAATTGCTTCATTCTTATGAATTAAAAAAAAATAAAAATAAAAAAATATGTATACACCATGTTACAAAATACCCCTAATGCCGAATATGGTATACAACGTGTTACAAAAGTACCCCTAATGCCGAATATAGTGTATAGGGACCATCAAACTGAACAACTTTTACTATGGGACCAACCTTGAAATCGCGAAAAAAAAACAGCTGTTTCATACAAAAATTAATTACGAAAATATCAAATTGTATGAAACAGCTGATTTTTTTTTCGCGATTTCAGAGTTGGTCCCATAGTAAAAGTTGTTCAGTTTGATGGCCCCTATCCACCATATTCGGCATTAGGGGTACTTTTGTAACACGTTGTATAGGGACCATCAAACTGAACAACTTTTACTATGGGACCAACTCTCAAATCGCGAAAAAAAACAGCTGTTTCATACATTTTGATCTGATTTTTTTTTCGCGATTTCAAAGTTGGTCCCATAGTAAAATTTGTTCAGTTTGATAGTCCCTATCTACCATATTCGGCATTAGAGGTACTTTTGTAACACGTTGTATACATACGAGTATATATATTATTTTAAGGTCTTAGAAAATACTTAATAAACACAATATTTGATCGTAAATGCGTGTGCACAGGATGATGTTAAGAAAAAGCTGACTATTGTTTAAATACGAGAAATTCTAAGACAAATTTTTGGTAGAACAATAAATTTTGAGTTTTTGCTTCACACTTTTGTGTTTGAGGTCATCCAGAATAACCTATAACTCTTTCGGTAGATTGTTAATTATGACAGGAAGAAGACAAGTAAATTTTCTCTTTGCGTAAAAGTTATTTGAGCGGCCCTTGAGAAGTTTCTTCTGCGTAATCTGTCTTGTTTGGAAGCAACGTTATCGAGTTGTTCAGTTAAAATTGCGTAACTCACTTTGTCATGAACCGACATGACCTTGCATTACCTAAAGAGTTCGTCATACTTATCTTTATAGATATGATTGCATTTCTTACTAACTATAAGCTTTAATATTCGTAATTGTAGATTATAAATTTTCTCTAATTAGGTTGAAATGTGCGTCCATAGCTTGAAATTCCATATGATATTATAGGATCTACCAAGGATTTGTACAGGATTAATAGAACTTGGAACGGTATTTTATTTTTGATTATGACAAATTTAGCTAACAGAGCACGAAGTTTTTGGCACACAGTTTCGATATGAGGACCCCAGTTGTGGCGGTTGTCAATTGATAGGCCTAAATATTTTTACTGTTGCGCCGTTTCTATTGGTTTGCATTGGCAAGATGATACTTTATTGTGCATACAATCGTGAGTGTGTATTACTATTGAAACGTCGTGGTCTCTACAATATGAGTTATTAATAAAACATAATAGTACAAAAAAGTGAAATAAAATAATAAATGCTTGGAAAACAAGTGATTTGTGTTTCATTTTTATTAGGTATTATTAAATTTTTGTATACATGTTCTGCCAAAACATGATTAGTTCGTTCCGATGCCAAGGTAGGCTTTATCCAGAAGCCTTGTTTGTGTAGATGTGCTAGAAGGCTCACAGCTCCGCTTTTTAAGCCAAAATATAAGCAGTAGTGAATGCTTGCAGCCACCTTAAAATGAAAAAGTTGGTATGATAATATGTTAATACCTATAATCTACAAATAAATATGTATTGGTTGAATTGAAAACCTCCTTTTTGGTAGTTAGTAATTTTTTTGCAAGGAAAGTTTAAGTAAACATAAGTTTTGAAATTTCTTACCTGCAGAAGCTGCACAATCGAAACAATTTGACTTGAGGATCTCGGCATCAGTTTCCTTTATTTTGGTTAATGATTTTGGTGTCCTATGCTCTGGCTTTGACAGGACTGATTTATAAGATTCTCTCCACTTCTACATAACCGACAGACAGCCGAGGACTAGTAACTATCCCGGGATGACCTAAAAGAAAGAGAAGATTAAAAAAGGAGAACTTCACACCCGTAAAACACTGTCTCCAATTAATACTATGTATAGATTTTGCAAAAAAAGTCAATACCTACCTATTACATATTAGTTATAAAAAATAATCTTTGACAATTTATGTGCTGGTCTGATCACATCAAAATAATAGTTAAAACTCATTCACTTGATCATTCATTCGTTCTTAGAGCATAAGCATTCGTTCTCTTTGTCGCAGCACTAAGACTTTTATTATGGTATTTGGCATGTGTTTGGTATCGTTTTGCTATCGCAATGTCGTCATTATCTTACACAAACAAAGTGCGTTTTCTCGTAATTATATTTTAGTTTGGTAATAAAATTACACTTACGTGTGATAGAAAATCCATTCTTAATAAAATTTGAATTTTCAGATCGTCTTTTGCACGAAAACACTGCACAATTCACCATTTTTGCGGAGCTGCGATCGGCAACATGTGTTCTTACAAAATGACGGGTGTTCGAGACCAACTAGTTTTTATAAACTGACACGATCAAATTGGTCATGTACTTTGGTGAAAGGGGAGCGTGTATTTGCCATCTCCCGTTCTTAATGCTCTAAGCCCACAGAGCTAACACAGAGCCACAAAATATTGAAGTTCATGTTAACTGTGTTTTGACAGATGTAGGTGATACACTGCTACTTCGTTTTGGCACAAAAAAAAACTTACCAAAGAAAAGTAGCAATGTATTACATATCTGTCAAAATACAGTTAACATGAACTTCTTCTTCTTCTTTTTTTGTTATGGCAATCTACTTTCCTCTTGGAAGTAATTTTTGCTAGTGTCAAGTGTTAAATAGTTCAGTGGTAGATATTGTTTAATTTTTCATTAGAATGCGGGTGCATCGCATTCCAATGCTGCTTGGAGCATTTGGCACCAAGTATATCAAGACAGTTTACTCGGTTAGTTCTGCCGAGGAAGCCACCACTTCAATAAAAGTCTCAGCTTTACACAACCAAGATCGCGCCTATTTCAATTATTCCACATATTGTTCAGTTGCGTAGACACTTGTGCCATATAAACTGCACCAATTTTAAGACACAATATCCACTATGAAATCTATTTGAAAATAATTAAAATAGACACCAAACCGAACTCGACAAAATGGCGCCAAAAACTCAACATGAACTTCAATGTTTTTAGCCGATACCGCCGCTGGTGGGTGACAACACTGTCAATTTTGCTGTCGGAATATCCAATAATAAAAGGGCTTGAAACCAGTGCCGTTAAAACCCATATTTTAAAAAAAATGCTGTCGGTCACAGAGTACTCTTTTATAGTCGGTTCATCGGTTGTGTTATGTCAAAGAGGATTTATTTAATCACTAGGTTTTTGTTAGTGATGTGAGTGTGTGAATCAGAAAAAACTATATTTTTAACCTATTTCGTACACGTGACGTGAGTGTTTTTTGAGGTATTTGATTTATTAGCACACAAGCATGGTGAAGATAAAATCCGTCAAAAAGAAAGATCAAAATACGAAGTCCCTAACTAAAGGTGACGACAATGTGGTTCAATTGCCCCCGCTGCGAATGTCTGATGAACCTGCACCGAAACAGGTATGTTTCAATTCAAACTAGTATTCCAGTCCTAATTATCGGTAGTTTAGGTATAGTATTCTGACCTTAAATTATATGACTGTTTGATTGAGTATACATTTCTCGTAAATTTTGAGGTTATCGATGCAACACAATTTTTCAGGTAAAATGGATCAACAGACAAAGAGTGTTAGTGTTTGCAACTCGTGGCATCAATCATCGCCACCGGCATATTATGGAAGATATCAAAAAATTGATGCCACATCACAAAACCGAGTCAAAGATGGAGAGAAGTAAAAACCTTTATGTGGTTAATGAAATAAGTGAGATGAAGAACTGCAATAAATGTTTACTGTTTGAGGGTCGAAAAATGAGGGACTTGTATCTATGGATGTCCAATATACCCAATGGACCAAGTGTCAAGTTTTTAGTGGAAAATGGCATGTATATTTTATTCCATTCAGCTTTAAAAATTTTCTTTGACTATCCCACATCATAAAAGTAATATACATCATTATAATTTCATATTTTTTTACAGTTTACACTATGGCTGAACTAAAAATGACAGGCAATTGCTTAAGAGGATCCAGGCCGCTTCTTTCTTTTGACCCTCAGTTCACTAAAGGTCCACACTATATACTCCTTAAGGAATTGCTGACACAAATTTTTGGTGTTCCTAATCACCATCCTAAAAGTCAGCCATTCTTTGATCATATTTACACTTTCATGATTTTGGACAATAGGATTTGGTTCAGAAACTACCAGATTCTTTCTGAAGATGGTGCCTTAGCTGAAATTGGTCCAAGATTTGTATTAAACCCTGTAAGTGTACACAATAAGGCTTGTAAATACAAGATCATTATTACATTTCTTGAAGGAATAAAAATGTAGCAGCTGTCCTAATTTCATTCTTCTCTCAGGTAAAGATATTTTCTGGATCCTTTGGTGGAACAACTTTATGGGAAAACCCTAAATACATCAGCCCTGCTAAACTACGACAAGCATTCTCCAAGAAGGCTGCTAATAAATACGAGAGGAGAATTGAAAAGAAAGTAGTGTATGAAGCCACAAAACCAGAAACAGGTTATCCTGATATTGAAGGTGCTGACTTTTTCAAAGGGGATCCTATTGAAAAAGCTAAGGAGGTTGTAAAAAAAGGTAAATATTGCCTTAAACATATGTTAGTGCTGAAAGATTTATATTATATGAAATTTCTAATTGATCTCATTTTAAACAATGTCTAATTGTAAAACATTACAGAGGAAGATGAAGATTCTGCAGATGTTGAAATGGAACCACCAAAACCAGTTACAGTAAAGAAATCTAAAAGCAAACCAGATATGGCAATCAGACGTAAACAATTGAAAGCCAAAAGTAAAGCAATATCTGACCAAATTAAAAAGAGGAAACAATTTAAAAAGAAAAAACCCTAGGGGCTATCTGTAGGATCTAAATAAATAAAACAATGTTATTTTACACACAATAGCTGTTTTATTTCAAATCACTTTTTGATTATACTGCATACAATGATTATTTAAATTAAATGGAAGATTCTTACTGGAGGTAGAAAAATTAAAAACAGGAAAGCTTAACATGTAACAAGTTCCTTAGTCTGAAGTGATATTTATACTTTGTTATGAAACAATATGACGTGTACACAACTGAAAAGTTATATTTACTATACTAAAAGATAATTACACATTCAAAAACATAAATTATACTTAAATATATGTCATGAGATATTTTTGAAATGAGAAAATAAAGAACAAGGGTTTCAGATTTAGTATGTTCCTTTACCTTATAGTATATGGAATCTAGCTGAAGCTGAGCAAATTCATATTAGGTATACATGATTTACAAATCACATTTATTTCGTTACTTTGTAAATCGCAAACAACCTGTATATTGATAATAGAGATTCTTTCTTTTAATTAGTAAATCTAGAGTTAAAATTGATGAAAATAGAAAACAATATATTGATTAGAAAATAATACTTTTTAAGTTTAAAAGTGCAATAAACACAAAAGCAAAATAGGAATGACAGATTATTATAAATGCCACCAGTGTATCCTAACATTTAATCTGCTACACTTAACGTAAATACGTTATTTTGCAAGTCATTAAGAGTTCAATAACATGCAGAATGCATTTAAAAGAGTCGAAAACAAGATTCTTATGATTATTGGACGGTTAAAACAGACCAACCACAACAATCGGTACACAAGCTAAAAGTGCATATTTAATAATTATAGTACCGAGTATATAATAGTGAATAACAATGCAAGCAAACAGAGCTATTAACATTAAAATGACAATACTTCTTTAGATAAAAAAATATGCGGCACCAACTCTTTTTGCGGTAGGCTCTTTTATTTAAAATTATTGTGTACAACATTGAAATGCAATTAGTAATCCTCTTAAACTATCAATTTATTTTAAAACTAAATCAGCAGTCAGTACGAAAGCTCTACAAACAGTCTTAGTGAATATAATAAAAACTATATTCGTCAATTTTATAAAGTTATACATAGGATAGGTATGTAAGTAATATAAATAAGTGCAATAATATAATTAATCTGCTTTAAAATATAGCTATTGCTAAATTTTTATATTTAGCAGGTATTTTTACCCTAAATACTAAATTATTACGTTATCTTGGTAAATACTATAAAAAATATACCTAAAAAAACTTTGTGATTATTACATTTCATCAAAAAAATACGAGCAATACATCCTAAAATGTGTATATTATTATTATTACGATCTTGTACTGTGTAAAATGTAAAAAATACTAAAAAATAATTGATAAAACTTATCTAATTAATTATACGACTAAGGTAAAATTATTCAATTAATAATACGACATAGCTCCTTCACGGCGGCGGTGGATGATATTTATGAATTCATCTGTGAATAAATGTATATGTGCTTAATTTTATAGTCACAAATGAGTCCAAGATGCGTTGGTCTTTGGGTGAACGAGTGAAACAACTCCTTAAATTCTGGCAGTGTAAAACAAAGACAGTTGTGTGACCTCCCCTATTCCCTCGGCCTATTCGATTTTGGGTTACAACCTCGGCGACCTCCGATTGCGCAGAGTAGGATATGAAAAAAACTAATTGGTCTATCACCACAAAATGTTCTTTTACACTTCCTTTTTCCACATTTCAAGTACGTTGGTTGGTAGGTATAATATTTTCAATATTTTTATAGAAACTTTTTTACTCGATATATTTTATTTTAGTATTCTGTCAATCAATAACCAATACCAACTTATATTTGAATATATTAATTCTTTTGAGACCGCATTTCGGATGAATTAAACCACAGAATACAAATAATAGTTGATTAAACCATAAATTATATAAGTATAAAAACCAACCTTATTTAAGTCCCACAGACAACATCAATCTTTTGCAGTCTGCACATGCATTTTAACAGTACCCAACTTAAAACTACCCAATTATTTAATTCATGAATTAACTTGTAAAAATTTAAAAAAACATTAGTACAACACCAAAAAGTTGATTAGTAAATACATTAACAATGATTTAAATGACTAGAGCATAATATCATAAAAGCGTTGAATATTTAGTACGTTTGGCTGGCTTGAGCATGATCCGCGTGGTTTTCGCTACGCTCGAAGCGTGTTTTGCACACGGCAAGATCACCCAAGGCAGCGAACGCCTTGCCATAATCCAATAACGAGCAGATCTATCTAACCCGCAACCGATTGATTTAAAAATATAAAATATATTCATAATTAGTATGCACAAAATGGTAAAGCTAAAAAAATATTATTTAAAATGATATTATACGCAAATATTAGGAGACATTCCAAAAAGCGCATAAGCGTTAAATGAGATTCAGTACTTTTCTTGTAGATCCTGCAGCTCGGGTCCGTCAGTTTCGTCAACCTCCCGTTTGTGTCCACCGAGTTCTGCCAAACGGGATCGCTTCCATTTACCGTCTGATCCGTTCATGTTGCGGTCTTCACACACGCACAGGAAAAGGGAATCGACTACCATCTGGTAATGTATGTCAATACAATTAGAAATGCTACCATAAAAACAAAACACGTGTTGTTTCACACGTAAATGATGTCACTTGATATAAAGGGTGTAAAAAGACCCTCACCGAAGCCGAAGTTTACGTATTCTGCCAATCATCGGGACCATTTTTGTGTTTAAGACTATACCTGGGAAATTAATAGCTATAATGTTATTGAAGGTCAAAGTAAAAAAAAGTTTTTAACGTTATTTTTGTATTTATTTATTACTTAAAAGAAACATTATCAAAATAAAAAAAATTACGTAATAAACATAGGCTTCAAAACGTGAACTCTAAATGTATCTCATGCATACGTAACGCTGCCTTTCAGCTCGGCTGCACGCGCCGCTATGTAGCACGCACACACAGGCGCGGTCCGTTGCGCGCGTTACATTGCGTGGTACTGTTTGCAGTGCTTTTTAACACCAAAAAATAAAATAGTTTCCCAGCAATAATTTTGAACAGAGATGGTCCTGACGATGGGCAGAATACGTATAATTTGTCAATCATCAGAACCATCTCTGTTCAATATTTTTGTCGAGAAATTTTTTTACTTCGGAAGAGGTCCCAGTGGTACCTCATCTGACATCGCCGGAGGGAAAAAATCTACGGGAGGTCGATGAAAGCTTCATTCCGGTCACCGAAAGGGAGCTGGAGGCCGTGACGGATCGCCTGAGGGACAAAAAGAAAGCTCCAGGGCCTCATGGCATCTTTGGCAAGGTTTTGCTTATAGCCCTATGAGGGACCCTTGTAGGAAACAAGGGTCCTTCTGGGCCAGCCGTCGTCGGCGCGAGGGCAAATACCGGAGTTTTTATTGGGTATTCTTCCCTCCTTCGATCCTATCAAGCCACTAGGGCTGGATGAGATGGACCGTAGCGCGATGTTGCAGCCCCCTCCTGGCAAGCCCCACATACGAACCCCCTGCTCACCTTTGGGGGATGCATAAATGCATTTTTTCCGGTATACAAAAAAAAGAATACGTAGACTTCGGCTTCGGTGAGGGTCTTTTTAATTACACCCTGTATTGTTTTAAAACTTACCTCATAAAGGGACAGTATGCAGTGCGCGATGAAGAACGAGAACACGCATATAATGAGCGTGGGGGCGGCAAAGAAGTGCAGGTCCGAGTTGCGCTTGAGTAGCAGCAGCCCGACGATGCCCGTCACAGCGGTCACTATGCACTTGCCCAGGAACAATATGAAGTCGCCCACACTGTTGATGGTCGCCACTTGCAAAGCGTTGTTCACTATCGTACTGAATGCCTGGAAGGAACATTGAAATCTTATTTGTATGGTGTCTTAATAATCTTTAAAACGATCATCATCATCATCAACATGCAAGGGTCATCTGCGCCAAAAAAACACCAGGGGCGATGGGGTCGTTACTTCCCGACGCCATCTCAATATAGTTATGCTACCTAACCTACACGGACAAAAGTTAACCTTAACACAAGTACTTACCTTAGCTGCAGCTTTGCAAAAGTGACATCTTTCAATGGTTATGATAGTGTAAGCATTGTGATTCAGATAACGAATAAACTTTTCAAGGCAATAGAAACAGCAAATGCCACATTTCAGTCCACATTTAGCACATTCGGATCCCTTTTCTGCTCTGGCTGATAATCTATAAACAAAAAGTTTATTATCGTTTTAAAAAGCAATGCAAACTTTGTTTATCTATACTTAACTGTCAGAAAATATTGTACTTACTTAGCGTGTAGATACATGAGAATGAGGCGAGGAATCTTAAACAGGGTTATCAAGAAAGAGCCCTTAGCAACAGAACCCAAGTGATACTTCACAAGTTTTCCAATTGAATACATTACAGGAGAATTGGCATTTGGACCTCTGAAAAAAAAATGGTTATAAATATTTTCAATTTACTTACTAAAATGACTGCAATATCCATTTCAAGCAATCACAGTGAATTTACCTGAAATACCAATGTGAAACGGCGCCAGCAATAGTCATTTGTTGACATCCGAGAATGAACTCGCTACCCCATATTAAACATATAAGGCAAATCCACCACATACTCTTCACCCACATCGGATCAAACTCCACGGAGTCCAGAGTAAAAGCTAAACATAAAGAAACATCTTGTGTAAATACTATATCGTACATTAAAAACCCACTACACATACACACACCTAGAGGTACCACTTCAAAATCCTTTAGACGTTTTTGATCTCAGACTTTCGGCATTAGCCATTTATTGTCCCCACTGCTGGAACACAGTCCTTCCTTGGGAAGGAGGATGGGCCATAACCCACCACGCGGGCCCATTGGTGGGTGTTAACGACTGCAAATGCAGCCGGGACCAACGCCTTAACGTGCCTTCCGAAGCACGGAGAAGTTCAACATAATACATTTTTGGTCACCCACCCCATGACTGACCCTTGCGAAAATTGCTTAACCTCTACAATCGCAGGCCAATGCGCTAATCCACTGCGCCATCGAGCTCTTAAGACTTTACGAGTCCAACATTTTAAGTTTTAAAATCAATTGGAGAAAGACAGTTTTTGTTTTAACTAATGTGCTGCCAATAGTTCCGTGAGAATATGGCTCAATTTATACCAAAGGCGAAGACAATTAGCGTCTGGAAGCGATACGAATTTTATTATATGAATGAGTAGTCAGTGTTGATTAGTATAATTAGTCATATAGTGTAAAGTACAAACAAAACTAGCCAAAAAAGAGGTCGTGCGTCTTCACGCGCATTGCCGCGCATGTCTGCACTTTACAAAATGGAAATAAGACATTATGCTATGTACAACATAAAATAAGCTTCGCTTCCAGACCTCTCTGTTTTGTGCCTAAATTATTAAAACAGTAAAAAAAATAAAAGAACTTATATACTTTTGAAACTAGCACTTCTGTTGATGTTTTGGGCTTGGATGGCTGCTTTATCAACATGATCAGGCAATGGAGTTCCATTAATGAAAAAGTTTGTTTGGTATGGTATTCCTGGGTAATTTGCTGTTGCTAGACAAACCTGGAATTTTTTATTATTTATAAATAAAAAAATACTATAAGTAATATTATAATATAATAAAGATAGCATAGCATCATAATAACCAGACAAAGGGGCAAGGGATATATTTTACACACAATATTGACATATTGTGTGTAAAATAGTTAGTGACCTAAAATTGAATTATCCTTTAATTGAGTTGACTTGGATAGAACCCCTAAAAAAGACTCTCAAATAAAAATAGTGCACACACTTACCACAACCAATGACCAAAATGTGAAGAATAATATCAAAAATACGAAAGTTATGATTGGTTGCAGGAACAGAGCTGGAATGGAGCCCAGGCAATTGGCTGTTTCCTTGAACAACGCCGCCAGGAACGATACCCGGGAACGCATCACCCACACCAATAGCAGCAAGATGAGCTGATCAAAACAACAATATTATTTAGTTTTGAACATAACAGACACTATTTTGCTGAAGTCAAAACACATGTTAATGTTCATCAGTTTATAAAACAATCTTACCGTTACAATAGTTGCAATAATTGCGTACCACAGGAAAGCTTTCTCATTTTTCAAAGATTCCTGAAAATTATAATAAGCATGATAAAAAATTATCGGTGTTATTAAGATTTTAAAATACTTTATAGACACTATTTAGCGCCTGTAGCATATGATGCTGTCTCTTACAAACAATACTGTCAAAAAAGTGACAGCATCACATTTAAACAGTGTCTAAGTTAAACATGTGTTTAAAAATCTTTTGTAATATTAATTATTTAAGTTAATAAGCCAACAGTTAAGTAAAACATAACTATCCACTATTAATTTACACTTGATTTGTTACTCACAGCTAAGAAAGGGGTATCAGCGAAGTCCCTTTGTTTAGTTCTGAGCTCATGATATGTATACCATAAAAGTGCAGTACCGGCTACGCTCACTATAGATACTACGATCATAAATATCCAAGAAACAAAAGTTGCCAACAAGTGTAGGATAGACACCATAGCCAAAGAACAAACTGTAACAAAAAATAATGATTATGATCAGTTTAAAGAGTTTTAAATTGTTAATGATGTAATAGTTGCAATTTAAAATTATGTTCTGTCCATCTTGTCACTCAATAGGTACCTACCTACTTTTACTACTACCTACTTTTACTACTACCTAATTTTAATACTACCTAAGTAGGATCTTGATATTTAACATTGTTAAAGAAATAAGAAATGTTAAAAGATTTATAATATTTTGTTAAAGAATTAAAGTAGAATATCAGTTATAGTTCTTTAATCTCACAAATGCCGTTTTGCTATGAATGTGTTAGGCGTGCAAATGCACATTGCATCTGCATGCTCTCGTATTACACACACTAACAACATTCATAGTAAAACGGTCTTCGTGAGATAGAACAACTATACCTATGTAAATGTAGTGTGAGTTCAAGATAAGTGATTAATTAATTTGTGATAATCAATAACACATTGCAGACATAAAACAAAGTACCTACATAACCATTTGCATAACAACCTTTAATCTTACTGAAGTATTACAATGTTATTGTTACTTAAATTAAATAGCATCCTTCTTCCTATTCCTTTTTTATGAAAAAACAATCAACTCCCAGTGTATTGTAACAATGTAATGTACTACTATATCCACCCTAAAAACATATTATTTCCATTGAAAGCGCCTACATAATACATATTTTAAATTGCATGTTATTTTTACATTCATAAATAGTTTAAACCTGTGTTAAAATTTGTTAAAAAGACTATGATGTCATAGCATTCAATGACTCAGTGTAATAATACAGTTACATCCTACACTGTTGTATATAATAAAGTGCCTTGGCTAGCACTAGAATTAAAATAGATCTGACCTTCTTTTAATGGATTAGTCAATATTTCTCAAGGCTACGGACACAGCATTAACTGGATTACAATGTTAATAGTAAAATATGAATTACAGTGAAATAGGAACTATTAATACTGTCTATAATTGCTATAAGGATACTGTTTATATACAGTGGGAAAGTGTCCGTACAAGCCAATTCCCATCGGCTTACCTTTTAAAAATCCCACCGATCCACTATGCAGATCATAACATTTTTGTACAATGGCTTCTTACCTTCGCCACAATTTCACCCCTCGCCACTATAAATTAAGTTTAGGTAAATTCAATAATTTTGCTTTCTAAAATATTCTTGACAATCCAATTCCAGACTAACTTCATTGGAAGTCAAAGTTTAATTCAAATAATATGATAAATTGTTTTAAAATATTTAAATATATTTTAATACTTACGGAATGCAACGATTACACAAATTATCATTTCCTTCCAAGATGAATAGATATCAGACAGCATTTGTTCAATAGTATCCCAGCTGTTTAATAAGTCATAAAAATCACTAAATACTCTTTCAGCTAGGTCCTTAGCAGATTTAGGGAAGCATCTATTTAGAAGTGGAAAGGAGTCATATACTGGCAATGTAGGACATGGCCCTATGAAGTTGTTGAGGTCTGCACTGTAGGTAATGTTGTTTAGATTTATATCATATCTACAAAGATTTGAGCCAGTTTGTCTATAGAAATCTTGTAAATCACCAAAAGATGTCATTTTTCTATTAGGACATTGCTTTACACAAATCTTAAGTGAACGTCTCAATTCCTTGACGTCCATGAAAAATAAATAACTCTTGTCAGCTGTACTGATTCCAGCCAATGGAAACTTCATTAATTTTTTATTTGTGTTCACTCCACATGTGTTTCCGAAGGAGTCATATCCATTTATCAGTCTTTGTGGATTTCCATACACAAAGGAAATAGCAGCAACTATAATCTGTAATAATTATACAAAGGTAAAGCCATTTGGGCTTCATAATAATGATTATGTACACTCAAAAATAAGAACAGGACACTTCAATTATTAAATTATGTTGTATCAAAGTATTTACCATCAAAATCCAAAACAATATGTAAATGATGAGCCAGAGAATATCAGTGCAACCTTTTTTTGGTGCTTCATTTTGAGGTGAGATTTCGCTTTGAGCACAACCCATGCTGATGATTCAAAAAAACTTCACTTTTCTAAAAAATCATTCTAATCAAAATTTACACGACGACAACAACAACAGCAAAACCCGAAATGAAATTCGAAAACAAACAAACGTGAATGAACGTGAACAAACCACAGATGAATTTACAAACGATATTTTTTTTTTTTTTTTTGTTTTGGCTCGCACGGTTTGTGCATTTGCCACATACAAGTAAAGATAGGGAAATCATTTTTATTTATTAAGGATCGGATCGGAATTTAGGGATAGTAGGATCAAAGGTGCTACATAATATATATACAATTGGTTTAATGGAAAAAATTATAGTTTAATATTATTATCCGATAAATATGTAGATATTGTTATATAAATCATAGTTTAAAGTATACAATAAGGTAGGAACAGATGTAGGAAGGTCTATCAAAGAAGCAATTAATGAAGAACAATTACGTAGAGGGCAGCCAAAGAAAATGTGATTCAAATCCTCCTCAGCAGCACCACAAGCACATACACTGTTGTTACAAATTCCTATTCTAGTAAGATGGGATGCAGTACAAACATGTCCTAAGCGCATTCTAATAAGACTGGATGTAGCGAATTTGCTTAACTGTATTTTAGAAAACCATGGCTTAAGAGTAACTTTTTGTTGAATTCGTTTATAAGCTTTTCCTTTAATAAGACTTGTAGTATTCCATTTATCTTCCCAACAGATACGTAAATGCTCTTTGGGAAGAGAAATGAGATCCGGCACTATGTTTTTATAGGGGAAGGTATCACCAGAATTAATTGCATCCTTGGCAAGCTTGTCGGCAATTTCATTTCCTACGATCTTATGATGGCCAGGTATCCACGCGAAAAGAACGTCATATCTATTTTCTTTACAGGTTAATAACAGCTGTCTACACTGTATGATATAAACAGAAGCTAAGCAGGATTTAAATGGAAATTTTTGTAGAGATTGTAGAGCGCTCTTAGAGTCCGAAAATATAATTGTTTTTTTAAGTTTTGCTATTAGGACATATTCTAGTGACTTTAGGATTCCAAAGCATTCTCCAGTGAAAACTGTTGTCTCAGGTGGAAGTTTAATTTTTTGATGGATGTTATATTGCTGATGGAAGACACCAATTCCAACTGAACCAGAACTAGAGTGTTTAGATGCATCGCAATATAAATAATGCCAGTCCGGCCATTCACTATGAATAATATGTCTTAGAGCTGCATCAGGGCTTTGGTAATTTTTTAAAACGTCTAAACTGAAAAGGACATTGGTTTCAAGAACTAGAGCTGGGTAGTTTGTTGAGAACAAAGGAAGGTATTGTGATCGGTGAGTAGGGGCTTGCAGAGAGGTAAATTTACGAAAACTGACGACTAGACAGGGGGGAGGCTTATTGGTCCAGAATGAAGAGGTCTCAATTTTTTCTGATAATTCTTGTAATTTGCTGTATAGAGGGTGGTTCGAAAATTGAAAAGCGCGGAAGAGGAATTTATCGCACAACATTTGCCTTCTTAAATTTAATGGGGGTTCTGCACATTCAATCTGAAGAGCATTTAGTGGGCTAGATTTCATAGCTCCACCTATGAGTCGTAGTGATTTAGATTGGATATCGTCCAATTTACTTATGGCAACTAAGCTACACGGCTCTAAAAAGAAAGTCCCATAATCCAGGATGCTTCTGATAATAGCGTTATATAAAAGTTTTAGATTAAAAGGGTGGGCGCCCCACCAAATACCCGAAAGACATCGCAAAATATTAAGTAATCGTTCACATCGTGCGGAAGCATAATAGCAGTGTGGTAGACCTGTTAATTTTGAATCTAATATTAAACCTAAAAATTTGAATTCATTTTCTGATGGAATTAATTGACCGTCATAAAAAATCGAAAAAGTAGGTGGACTGCGCATTTTAGTGAATAAAACTGCACAGCTTTTGTTTACAGAGAGACTTAATGCGTTTTTATCCAACCAAGTTTTTAAAAGTTTCAGAGCGTTGTTTAACGAATATGTTAATTGAAATATAGATCGGCCAGATACATAAATTGCTAAATCATCCGCATATTGTAACACGTTCACGTTGTCAGCGATAGAAAATTCAAGGTCATGAGTATAAATGGCGTATAGAATTGGGCTGAGTACCGATCCCTGTGGCAGACCTTTCCACGTCAGTCTAGATTTTACCTTTGAGTCACCAAAATTAATCTGAATTTGCCTTTCTGAAAGGAGGTTAATTATAAAGTTACTTAATAGGTAAGGGACCTGAAGCTTATCTAATTTATCTTTGAGAAGTTGTAGATCAACATTGTCATATGCTGCAGAAATGTCTAAGAAAGCTGCAAGTAAAAATTCGTTATTTGAAAAGGATAATCTTATATCAGTAGTGATAATGCCTAAGCTATCCATAGTACTCTTCCCTTTTCTAAACCCATATTGGCTCGGGGCCAGCAGCCCCTGACTTTCTACAAACCACTCCAGCCTGTTCTTGGCTAGGTGTTCAGCCAACTTAGATAAGACTGACGAGAGAGCTATAGGTCTATATGAATTAGGATCTAATGGAGGCTTATTGAATTTCAAAAAAGGAATAATTTCCTGGATTTTCCATGAAGGAGGGACTTTGCCAGACATCACAACAGAATTAATGAGATTTAGCAAATAAATTAAACTATTATCATTTAAATGAGTTAGAAAAGAGTATGGAATACCATCAATACCAGGAGCTGAATCTTTAACATAGGACAGAACACCCTTCAACTCAGTCAAACTAAATGGTGAGTTAAGATTGTTTAAGTCCTCTATAGTATTGCGACAGGATGACTGAGGTGATGATAGTATAAGTTCTTGAGGAACAAATGGCGGAGCTAATTTGTCCAGAAATTTTTCAGCTACACCCTCATCAATACATTTAGGGACTCGATCTTTGAAGGCAGATCTAAACCTACGAATGTTATTCCAAACTTCAGAAGGAGAAATGTTAGGTGATATAGATGTACAAAAGGTCCTCCAACCTTCCCATTTCTTTTTTTTAAATAGACTGCGGATTTTGTTCATTATTTGTATCAATTTATCAAAATTTTCAGAAGAACTATTATCTTTATAATTTATTTCGGCCTCTTTTCTCTCTTTTATTGCTCTTGTACATTCACTGTCCCACCACGGGGGGGAAGGAATATACCCATTTGTTATTTTTTTTCGGAAAAACTTCGTCAGCTGCTTCTAACAAAACTGAGGCAAAAGCATCGGCACTCTGCGTTCGGTTGTTTTCTTGAATAGAAGGAAGGGCGGACACTTTTTGTTCAACTTGCTCCCTAAACATTTCCCATCTGTCACTGTCATTTTGGTTAAGTTTGTATTTCAAACGATGGCGTCTGCTTTGATTTTTTATTAAAGTTGTAGGAAATTCAATTAAAATAGGAAAGTGGTCACTGCCAAACGTGGAAGATAGTGGACTCCAAGTCAAGGTGGAAGCTAGATTAGGACTACAAATTGTAAGGTCAGGCGCACTGTCACCTTCATGAGGCAATGTTCGCCGTGTCGGAAGTCCTGTATTAAGAATGCAAAAATTATTTAATTCTGAAAAATCTAAAATTCTGGAACCATAATAGCTAGATTTGGAACTGCCCCATGCTTGGTGTTGAGCGTTAAAATCTCCCATTATAAAAATGGGTTTTGGGAGTTGAGAGATGATGGTATCTAATTCATTGTACACAGAGGATGTTGGATGAGGAATGTATAGTGAAACAAAACAGATATTATTAATAGAAGCGGCTATGATTGACAGGTAAACACTATGGTTAATAGGAATGTGCAGAAAGGAAACTGAATCATTAATTAGTAGAGCTACGCCACCATAGGAATCAGATCGATCTTCTCGTAGAGAAAAGTAATGAGGAACATTAAAAATACTATTTGGCTTAAGCCACGTTTCTTGTAATGCTATAACTACAGGTTTATATACATTAATTAAGTGAAGTAAATCACTTTTCTTATTATTAATACTTTGGCAATTCCACTGAAGGACTGATGACAGATGATCCATTTTGATTTGTATTTATATTATTTATATTTTCAGGTGCAGCGTTGGACGGTTCAGACAAATTGCTCCGAACCTGACTCTCCGACCGCTGTTTGGGACAAAAAATTTATCAGGGCAATAATGAGGTCTCTGGTCGACATATTGGAGAAAGGGTTATTTTCATTTAAGGTACCTACTGTTGGCAATGGAATATTATAATCTTTAGTTAAAATGTCATGAGTTTCTTTGTCATAGCCCTTGGAACTAATTTTGTGTAATTTAGGTTGAATAAAGACTGTTTTTCTGTAAGATGTAGTTTTATTGGAATTAGAGATAGATCTCTGTGATTGGGGAGCAATGGATGATGAAAGAACTTCAGAATATGATTTTGTGATTGGAGGGTGAAGCTTAAGGGCTTCAGCATAAGAAATGCAGTTATTGGCCATAGACTCTTTTATTGATTTTTGTCTAGCAAATTCAGGACACTTCCGATTTGTGGCATAATGAGATCCAGAGCATAGACAGCAAGTAACATCATCTTCATCAATTTGACAACTTTCACCTGAGTGGTCATTTCCACATTTAAAACATTTAGGCTTTGATCTACATTGACTTTTTATATGGCCAAAGCGACAGCAATTGAAGCATTGGACAGTGGGAAAAATATAAAGGTCTACAGGGAGAGAGTTATAACACAGGAACACTCGTTTCGGTAGCACCTGACCATCAAAAGTGAGTACTACAGTCTCTACAGGAGTGAAACTGACCTTACCATTTACTGAATTTTTCCTGTTAATGCGCCTAACTTTTAAAATATTTCCACAGCCCATAGGTACTGAAATGTTTTGTAAGATTTCTTCTTCAGACCAATCTATCGGAACCCCTCTTACAACACCCATACGAGTAACAGAAAAAGTGGGTATAAATGCCTTGAAATTACTGCCCTTTAAGGCTTCGTTAGTAATGAATTGATTTGCATCATCATATTTAACAAATGAAATTACCAGTCTATTTCTACCAATTTTTTTGAGAGATCCATTTACAATGTTTCGGATATTATGTTTTTTTAAGAATCTACCAAAAGAGATTGGATGCAAAGATACATTTTCGTCTGGAGTTGACTGTATTTTTTGAATGTGAACGATGTATGGAGATACATCAGTTGCCTCATATATATCTCTACCTACTACAGGGCGCGTCATAGACTTGATTGATGTATCAAGGGTCGGATTAGTTGTATGTGTTTCTGGTGCTGAGGTCATAGTAGGAGTCTTAAAAGTTTTTGGTAAATTATTATCACTAATTTCGCAATGGCAGTCAACTTCAGTCAAAACATTTGAATCAGATTTGTGATGCCTCCTCTTTTTGTTACAGTGTTTGCAAACTTTACGTGACGCTACTCTTTTACGTTTTGTTTGATTGTTAACAGAAGTGTCCGAGTCAAAAAGAGAACCATCAGTGTCCATACCTCCCACACATTCATTAAACGGTAAAGTTACATTATGAGAAACCTGGGGGACTGTCCCCCCAGGGTCCTCAGGATCGTTCATAAAAGTACAGATTTAAGAACTCACCAGATCGCTGCAAATATGATACAAAAACACTAATACTAAATATATACACTATATAAACAATATTTACACTATCTGATCCTACTATTTACAAAGAAATAAGTGAAAAATTCTATAAAAGCCAAAAGATACACCCGCCTAGTTGAAGGTTTCCCGCGCTTTTTTTCTACAAACGATATCCACTATACTCTAAAGCACAGAACAATATGCTCTATAGTTATCGTATGTCTTCTTAGTCGTATGAATGCTCTAAGGTCTTCTTCTTCTTCTTCTTTTTTTGTTATGTCAATCTACTTTCCTCTTGGAAGTATTTTTTGCCAGTGTCAAGTGTTAAATAGTTCAGTGGTAGATATTGTTTAATTTTTCATTAGAATGCGGGTGCATCGCATTCCAATGCTGCTTGGAGCATTTGGCACCAAGTATATCAAGACAGTTTACTCGGTTAGTTCTGCCGAGGAAGCCACCACTTCAATAAAAGTCTCAGCTTCACACAACCAAGATCGCGCCTATTTCAATTATCCCACATATTGTTCAGTTGCGTAGACACTTGTACCATATAACTGCACCAATTTTAAGACACAATATCCACTATGAATCAATTTGAAAATAATTAAAATAGACACCAAACCGAACTCGACGAAATGGCGCCAAAAACTCCTGCTCTAAGGTCGTATGTAAATGAAACTAACCAACCAAACCGTTAATGCTCTAAGACCAAACCGATGTTAAAAAAAACAAGACTGAGACTGATTGTGTAATCTCCCTCTTAGAGCATTCAAATAAGTATTATTCGAATGCATTATTCAAATTATTCGAATAAGTATAAGGAAACTAATGGAAGTGCCCTTAGAGGAAGTGCCATAGTACCTACAAAAAGCATACCACAGACCATTAAGTGAACAATAAGAGTGATTACATACTTCTCCATACAAACGCAGCCATACATGGTGGCTTAGCTTTAGCTAGTAAACCTTATGGAACAGCTTTAACCATAGAAATAGAATGTCAAAGAACAACAATGTCAATGAACAAGTGATCCGAAAAACGAAGTGCAAATGTGTGAGTGAAATAGTGTTGTGTACACTACTTAGTAATGTTATCGATGGCTGTACCTACCTACTTACGTCTTTCTGTGTGGCTTACATAGTGGTGATATTGACATTTTCAATCCAACTTTTCATCTGCGCCATCGACCTACAATACAACTACAACCCGTAGTTGTATTGTAGGTCGATGGCGCAGGTGGTTAGTGCACTCAACTCAGTATCGTAGGATTCGTAAGTAGGTAATTAAAACATTGCGTATAATTCGAATAATTATTAATGGGTGTGTAATGTATGACATAATATATTTATATGGACAAGCACAAAAATAATATCATACCTACAGTATTAACGTGATTTCACTTACGTACACGTACTTTTTTGTTTGAGTAAATAAGTAAATTGATTTTGATGACGTTAATTTTTCTAATTAGGTAAGTAGGTCCTAACAGATTTCCACACCTGACGGAGGCAGAGTAGCAGATCTTATTTTATATGTCATTAATGTATACTATCATATTCTGGGATATAAAGGATTATGATTATGACTAGCGACCGCCCGCGACCTTGTCTGCGTGGAAAGTTTTTTTGCTATCCCTCGGGAACAATTATTTTTTTGGGATGAAAGGTATCCTATAACCTTTTCTGTAACCCTGACAACGTGTTCACGCGCCATCTAGTGGACTAAGCGAGAAGCGCCGCACGCAGGTGGTTTTATACGACGATCATCGATCGGCTTATATGGATTACACAGTACCAGAGAAACAACACCAGAGGGCGCTAATTCCAGCTATATATTGGGCTGCGCATGAAGACGACGACCACTTCAAATAAATTCTCACTTCTCACCTTTTTTTTATATACCTTTAAAAACTTTGTAATATAAGTCAATATATATTCGAAACTGTATAACCGAAGAATTCGCCTTATTTTGAACCTGACCCTATTAGACGAAAGCAGATAAATTCGAACTTTATCATTGGACCTACGAGCCAGGATCATCGAGGGAACCACGAAGGGTCTGGCCAATTCGTTCCTTTATTTCCCTATACCGTCTTATCCCATTTCAATTTGTGCTAAAACTGTGCTTTTTACCATTAGATTCCGGTGTTCGCCTCATCAACAGGCAGAAATTTGGTGAGTACCCTACTTTTTATAATTCGTCAAAATGAGTGTTGAAAACGTAACTTTTCGCAGTAAATCTCCTATTCCTAGTGCTAGTTCTAATTTACGTGTAGAATCAGATGAAAGTGTGATTAAAGAATTGAATAAAAAACGCGGTTCAATCAAAGGTAGACTAACTTTATTCGTAAAATTTGTGAGCTCGTTCCGTAATATTGATTTAAACGATAAGCAAGTAACGGAATTAAAATTACGTAGCGATGCATCTAAACCGTTAATCAGTGAATTTAACAATATTCAAAACTCAATTGAAATGTCAATGGCGTCCGAAGACGATATTGCAGTTCAGTTAGAAATTCGAGAATCGTTTGAAGATGTTTTTTACGATACCATGGCGGAAGTGGATACTTTGCTTAAACGTTTAAGTAGTTCTGATCAAGCTAGTTGTGAGTCTAAGTGTGGCGCAAAATCGTTAGTTAAGCTTCCTACGATCTCACTACCATCTTTTGACGGTTCGTACGATAATTGGTTGGAGTTTAGGGACACCTACTTTTCTATGATTCATAATTCTACTCAACTTGAACAAATTCAGAAATTTCATTATTTACGTTCCTCACTGTTAGGTAATGCTGCTCAAGTAATCAAGTCAATTGAATTTACGTCAGAAAACTACGTAATGGCTTGGGATTTGCTTTATGAGAGACAATAACACTCAACTGTTAATACACAATCATGTAAAAGCAATATTTTCTATGCAAAGTTTGAATAAAGAGTCTTCTTTTCACATTAGAAAATTAATAGATATAATTTTAAAAAATTTACGCGCTTTAAAGACTCTTGGCGAACCCACTGAGTATTGGGACACACTCATTATTTTCATAATCACCTCAAAATTAGATTCTGTAATTGAGAAAGAATGGGAACAATATAAAAATAATTTAACTACCCATGTTAATAAAAGTTTCAAGCTAGACGATCTTATTTCGTTTTTGAGAAATAAAGCAGATACTTTAGAAATGATTAAAGCGCATAATTCTTCTTCATTTTCTAATAATAAAGTCATTCCAGAAACTATTAAACGACCTGTTCAACAAAGGGTACATAGTTTCACTTCAACAAAAAATAATTTAAAGAGTACTACCCGCACATGTCCATTATGCAGCGGAAATCACTCGCTTTATACGTGTACAAAATTCTTGGACTTTACAATCCAGAATAGATTAGAATTCGTTAATAATATGAAATTGTGTATTAATTGTTTACGTGCAGGACATTCTGCTTCAGATTGTTATTTTGGTGCGTGTAAACAGTGTAATAAAAAACACAACAGCTTATTACACCAAAATAATATCATCGAAAGCGCATTATTGTCAGTCGTGGAAGGTCGATCGGAATCGAACCCCGAACCCCACGCGTCATCCGTTTTACATACGATCCAGCAACCACGCATTAATATTGGTTGTAAGGAAACCGCGAGTAATATCGTAAGCGCGTCGGAAACTGTTTTATTATCCACAGCATTAGTGGAAGTAGCAGGCAGCGACAATGTCTACGTTAAGGCCCGTGCCTTACTAGACAGCGGTAGTCAACATTGTTTAATTACAGAAAATTTAAGCAAACAGTTAAACGTTAAATCGATACAGTCCGCTTTTCATATCACGGGTATAGGGCAGTCGCACACTTACTCAACGGAGTCGTGTGAAATTAAACTAAGATCGTTAGACGGTGAATTTAATACTCGCTTTAATTGCATAGTTTTGAATCATATTACTACTGCATTACCGTCAATCAGCTTAAATTATAATTCATTAGAAATTCCAAACAATATTCAACTCGCCGATTCTTCATTTTACAAATCGTCACAAATCGATATATTGATCGGTGCAGATGTGTTTTGGGGCTTATTGATAGACGGTAAAATACGCTTGAAAACAGGTCCATACCTACAGAATACTACGCTAGGTTGGATTATATCTGGTATTATTTATGATAGTCGCGTACATAATAATCGAGTACAATGTCATTATATGCAAACAGTTCAGTTAAATAAACAGTTAAGTAAATTTTGGGAATTAGAAGAAATTGTTTCTCCTAAACAATACCAGACAGACGAAGAACGCTACTGTGAACAATTATTTACCGAAACGACAAAGCGGGTAGACGGCGGTCGTTTTTCGGTTAGGGTTCCAGTGAGAGATTCACTTGATCAGTTAGGTGATAGTTACAAAATAGCTGAGAATAGATTTTTGTCATTGGAACGTAGATTAGAAAAATCACCAGAATATAAAAAAATGTATTGCGATTTCATGCAAGAATATTTAAGCTTAGGACACATGACGCGAATTGAGAATTATGCGTCGCCTCATTATTTTTTACCGCATCATGGTGTAATGAGGGAACAGAGCACTACTACAAAGTTACGAGTAGTTTTTAACGCAAGTCAAAAAACGACAACCGGTAAGTCATTAAATGACGTTCAGATGACAGGCCCGGCACTACAAAATGAATTATTTTCTATTATTTTACGTTTTCGTCAGTACAAGTTTGTAGCATGTGCTGATATAGAAAAAATGTTCAGACAAATATTAATTCACGAAGATCAAAGATATTTACATTTAATTTTATGGCGACAAAATTCGTCCGATCCCATTAGTGTGTACCGCCTTAATACGGTCACATACGGCACTGCGTCCGCGCCTTATCTTAGCAATCGATGCATTAAGCAATTAGGATTAGAATGCTCGGACGAAGACGTATCACGCACTATTTTAGAAAATATGTATATCGACGATGTATGTATAGGGGCGGACTCAGTACTTAAGTTATCGCAGATATGTAAGGGCGTATCGGATACTTGTTTATCGGGTTGTTTTTCATTAAGAAAATGGATTTTTAACACATCCGACATTACTTTTGATAACGATGTAGACAGTATTAACCAAACTAAAAGTTTATCATTCGATGAAAATTGTTTTAATAGGACCCTTGGTATGGGTTGGTATAATAAAAGTGATGAATTGCATTTTACAACAAAAATAAACATAGAAAATAACAATAAAATTACTAAACGTCAAATATTATCAATCGTTTCACAGGTATACGACCCACTCGGTTTATTAAGCCCGTTTATTATTATAGGAAAATCGCTGTTACAGAAGTTATGGTTATGTAAACTAGATTGGGATGAAATAGTTCCTAAGAAATTATCAATTATTTGGGAAAAGTTTATTAAATCGTTGGAATATTTACAAGTTATTCGTGTACCGCGTTATGTCATAGGACGCGATTATTCTAAAATAGAACTTCACGTATTTACGGATGCAAGCGAGACTGCGTACGGCGCGTGTGCTTACATACGGACATGCAGTAGCAATGGTGACGTCACAACGAGGTTGTTATGTTCGAAGAGCCGCGTCGCGCCAGTGAAACCGGTTAGCATTCCTCGGCTTGAATTATGCGGTGCATTGTTAGGCGCTAAATTAGGCGATAAAATATTAAAAACATTGCGTTTAACTTTTGATAAGATTTTATTTTGGACAGATTCAACTATTGTTCTCGGCTGGTTGCGAATGTCTCCACATAATTTAAAGACTTTCGTACAGAACCGTGTGGTTGAGATAAATGAGTTAACAAGCGACTCGACCTGGCTTCACGTTAGCTCATCACATAATCCAGCTGATCTAGTTTCGCGCGGTTTATTTCTACCCGAATTAAATTCATCTGAGTTATGGTGGAACGGACCAAAGTTTTTGCGTGAAGATGGGACAGCTTGGTCACAAAACCAGTTTGTTACTTTAGAAAATGACAATTTACCTGAATTGAAACAATATACTGTTAATATTTTGAGTAATAACAATTTTGAAAATACCGAGATTATTGATTTTAATAGATTTTCGAAATTTTCTAGATTACAGCGAACGTGTGCATATATGATACGCTTTATACGTAACACACGAGTGCAAAATAATGATCAAAGATTGCGGGGGCCGTTAAATGTAGACGAACTGGATAAGTCTTTAAATTTTATAATAAAGCAAGCTCAAATGCAATCATTTCCTTATGAATACAATGCACTAGTAAATAATCAAATTTTAAAATCTAATCGTAACATTTCTAGTTTAAATATATTTCTAGATAAAAATAAGATTATAAGAGTTGGAGGCAGACTAGTAAATTCAGATTTTGCATATGATAAAAAGCATCCCATTTTATTATGTAGTAAACATGTTTTTACTCATATTTTATTTCAAAGTGAACATTTAAATTTATTACATGCTGGTCCACAACTTCTTTTATCTCATATCAGAGATAAATGGTGGCCATTAGGTGGTAGAAATTTGGCAAGAAAAATTGTAAAACAATGCGTGATATGTAGTCGTATGAAAGGTAATATTTTAAAACCTATAATGGGTAACTTACCTATTGAACGCGTAACTGCAAGCTTTCCATTCATTACTTGTGGAGTAGATTACGCAGGGCCCCTATATATTTTAAATAGAAAGGGTAGGGGTTCCAAACTTGAAAAATGTTATATATGTCTATTTGTATGTTTTTCCACGCGTGCCATACACTTAGAACTTGTTACTAGTTTGTCATCAGAAGGTTATATTTCAGCTTTGAAAAGATTCATTTCTCGGAGAGGAAAACCCTCCCAAATATTTTCTGATCATGGTAGGAACTTTGTGGGGACAGCTCGTGAATTTTCAGATTTATTCAAAAAGAATTCAGAGTCTATCATTGATTATGCGTCAGATAATCACATTAAATTCACGTTCATACCTCCGTACGCACCTCATTTTGGCGGGTTATGGGAAGCTGGGGTCAAATCCTGCAAACACCATATTACTCGAGTAGTAGGAAATGCACATATGACTTATGAGGAGTTCAGCACAGTTTTAGTACAGATTGAAGCTGTCCTGAATTCCCGCCCTATGTATCCTTTATCTTCAGATCCTAGTGACTACACTCCTCTTACTCCTGCCCACTTCATGATTGGCCGGCCGCTGACAGCTCCAGCAGAGGAAGACGTGACCACTACGCCCACGCACTCATTATCCCGCTATCAACGAGTCGAACAACTACGACAAGCATTCTGGAAGCGATGGTCCACAGAGTACATTTCAGAACTACAAAGACGCACTAAATGGCAGACGAAGAATGACAACTTAGAAGCAGGAACTTTAGTTGTCATAAAGGAAGATAACCTCCCCCCGCTCAAATGGCGTTTGGGACGTATTTTATCTTTGATTCCAGGCAAGGACAGTGTACCCAGGGTTGCGATCATTCGTACAGCAACGGGCGTCATTCACCGGGCATTTTCCAAAATATGTCCACTGCCGGTCGTCGAGGAACCAGGTTCGATGTCCGACATGACACACTGTTGAGAGTGGATCTCTCAAGGTCCGCCGGGATGTTCACGCGCCATCTAGTGGACTAAGCGAGAAGCGCCGCACGCAGGTGGTTTTATACGACGATCATCGATCGGCTTATATGGATTACACAGTACCAGAGAAACAACACCAGAGGGCGCTAATTCCAGCTATATATTGGGCTGCGCATGAAGACGACGACCACTTCAAATAAATTCTCACTTCTCACCTTTTTTTTATATACCTTTAAAAACTTTGTAATATAAGTCAATATATATTCGAAACTGTATAACCGAAGAATTCGCCTTATTTTGAACCTGACCCTATTAGACGAAAGCAGATAAATTCGAACTTTATCACAACGTGTATGTAAAATTTCATGATGATTGGTTCAGTAGTTAAGACATGAAGGCGTAACAAACAAACAAACAAACGGACTTTCTCATTTATCATATTAGTAAATTTACTACTGGCACATCTTAATAAAATAACAAAATACCTAAGCAAAATACCCACCAAAAACTAAAATAGGTATTTAACTTTTGCATAGGTACTTAGATATGTACCTACCTAGTCAGTAACAATCTGATGAATCAATTATAAGTAATTTTTTACGATTCGAGTACGTAGGAAAATCAAACCTCAACAATATGTCAACAATATTAGCCTTTCATAATATCTAAAAACTTAAACTTACAAGCGAATACAATAATCACTGCACGCTATATCGATGGCGGCCTCTCAGCTCGTCGTCACAACCGATTACCGAATTCGCTTGCCGCTCCTCCAGTTCCGACCGACCGACTGACGATATGGTCACCCTACACTTTGATTATTCATAAATAGTAATAGAAAATAAATTTGCAAATTTCTCTAAAACGAATGAAGATATCGTGGAAATATGTTTTCGGGACGTTTATCGTGATCAAACGGTTAAGAAAATCTGTTTATTTTTAATCTGAATACAATTTTCACCAATATTTAGACTTTACATTACAAAAAAAACTCCTTCAAAAAACCTTAAAAAAATTGCAATAAAAAACAGCTTCAAAAAGCAATAGCTCTAAAAAGCAAGAAATAATATTCAAATCTTCATAATTACCTGCTATTCAAGTAAGTACGCATATTTGATATTAAAAAAACATCTTTTGAAGTCGGGTGGGGCTTTTCTTTTTAACTTTTAAGGATTTTATTTTTAATTTTTAAAAGCTTTTTTATTTTTCACTTTTTTGTGGTAGGTATGTACAAGTAAATGGAAGCAATGACATATATATATTTCATTAATATGTCACACTTTTTATATACCATTGAAAATACTCCTAATAAGTCAATTTCCACTTTTCGCGCTGTTAATTTTAGCAAGGGTCAGTCATGGGGTGGGTGAACAAAGTGTTTTATCGCGAGCTCCTCCGTGCTTCAGAAGACACGTTAAGCCGTTAGTTCCAGCCACATTTGCACTCATTAACACCCACCAATCCGCATTGGGCCCGCGCGGTGGGTTATGGTCCATCCTATTCATTAGCCCACAAGTAAGGCTCGTATTCCAGCCTCAACAGTGACACTAAAAATGGCTGATGCGAAACCTTACAATACCGTAGAGTTATCACTAATACACTATCCTATTTGATTTTGAAGAGTATTAAAAATAGTCAGAATCAATAAAACTTGAAAATAACGAAATCAGTTTCTTAAAATGGTCTTTATTTTCAAAAAAAAATATAATAAAAATACATCAAAAATAAATAGTATGGCCAATTGGACTGCCAGTCCTAGTTTATCGATTTTATCGATACTCGTGACGTCATCAGTTAGTCAAGCCCTATCGTAAAACAACATTTTACTATTTTACGTAAAATAAACTAAATTATTTATTGTACATATAAAATACGACTATATATGGCAAATCAAATTAATAAACTATGTTCCATACTATTTTCTTCGTCGATAAACGAATAAATGTAGCAAAATTTTGTTTTTAAAGAAATGTGTGGCAATATCTTATTTACCTGTGAAAAGTGTGATTACTTGGATTGTTTCTTTTTGTCACATCACAATTACATAAAGAACAAGACACCGTGGCTCCACGATACCTTTATTAAAAATTCTAATTCAGATTCTCAAATATTTTAAGCAAAATGTGATTGCTAATTTGCAAGACGGGACGCTAGGGGCTCTTACTGTAAAAAATGTTGGCACACTGTCACTTGATCCTATGTCTCTTTTTTTCATACACCGTGTCCGTATAACGATAACTTCTCTTTTCCACGCTCTATTGGTCTTCTTGAGCGCAGCGAAAATTTTTCTAAGTCTATGGCTTTAACCAAAGGTCGCGGGTTCGATTCCCGTCCGAGAACATGATCTGGTGCGAGTCGTATTTTTTCTAGTATATTATTTGGTAGCTTTAATAGAGTTTTAAAATATTAAAAGAAAGTAAATAAAATATATATGCATAAAGGAAAGTAAATTGCGTTACTTCGCTGACTGAATGCTTTCCCACTGTTACCAACTTAGCGCATTCGGATGCTTTTTTAACTACGTTAGCGCTCAAATTCATTTGACGTTTATGGCATAATCTAGCGTTTTCTTAGTTTTAAGTTTTTCTCCATGTATAGTTAATAAGGAAAAAAACCAAGGCCGTAAGACCAAAGTTGTATTCGTTGTTTGTTGTCTTTATTATTAAAGGAAGAAAAAAAAAAAAAAATATTTCTTTTTTTTCATTAAGCGCTATTAGATCTTGCTAATTAAGCGCTTTTTCAACACAACTTAGCGCCTTTACATTGGACAGCGTTGGCAACACTATGCTGTGCTATCCTTAAAAAAATAAAATAGAAGCAACATGGGATTTTCCAACAAATTGTTAAAAATCCAATGTTCACTACTGAACCCTTATCTAAAAAGATATTTAAACAATAATGTAGCCAGTATTACTAAAATACACAGGGAAGTGTACTCTAGAACATATCCAACGAAGGTGGTACTAGCCGATGGTTCTTCAATAGAAATTAGATATCACGAGCCCAGAAAAATTATCAAGGTAATTTAACTGCCAACAAAACTGAGTCAGTGTCATCTTATTGTCGTCACTATGACGATCTTGTATCGATTTTAACCAAGTTATTTTTTTTGCAAAATTAGACTTTTAGGTATGTTATGATTATGAATTTATATAATAATTGTAAGTAAATTATGTTTCATAATTTCTTAAAAAAAAACATCAAGTTTTCTCCTCAATCTTTTAACTCGAACATTATTTTTTCATATTGTAGCTACCCTTGGATTTATCCCTATTATCTGAGGAAGAACGAAGAATTAGACTTGAAAAAAGGAAACCAAAGATAAAAGTCAAGATAACTGACGATTTAGAAGATAACTACAGTGCTAAGAAATACTTAAAATACTTGAAGAAATGATAGACTCTATTTTCGTTTCATATATTGATGTCATAAAATATGAAATAAATAGGTAGGTACTTCTACACTATAGATCTTTTATTATTTGAAGAATGATGCACAGATGAAGAATTAGAAAAATGGTACATGACTGCCTGTCAGGTGGTTAATATCTTTCTTATGCACTTGCATTGCAGTATAGTTGTATGTAGTACAAGAAAAAACTCAAGGATGAAAAAGTAAAGGCAGAACAATACTAGGCCGACATGGGCCACGTACACCAATCTGGATGTATCGGTCCCCATATATTTTCCATAGAATATAGCCATTTAAAGCTACACTACCACACCATGTGACACAATGCCACGTACACAACCAAAAAGTAATGTATACATATAAAGGGGAAAAGAGCGCCCACTCGTGGCAATTTTTCGAAACATTTGATTGAAAGGCCAGCAGCTGCGCCTCTGTAAAACAGTGCGGAACTACCTGACACGAAAGTATAATAGCTGATAGTATGTGTTTTTTGTTTGTTATTTATAATTTTTTGACTTTCTATAATTATAAAGAATCAATTGAAACAAAAAAAACACCAAAAACAAATATGTAAACTTCGCTACGATTTGAAGTCGGTATTCTTCGTTCGATAGTGGTGATATGCATTCTCTGGTAGTGTGGCAATCCGTTACCCTACTGGGTCGTTAGTGTCGAATTTTATGATTATAGTGTAGTTCGCACACCCGCAAACTTAAATTATAATGAGACTAGAAAGCTACCTTTCGTTTCGGGTTTTATATGAAACATGATAAAGTATCATCTTAACTCAGTTGGGTGTTTTCCCTACTTGTATCGCGTTAGAAACCGGTCCACATGGCGCGTTGCATCAGCGACCAGTGTTGCGTCGACGCAGCGCTGTCATTTGCTTTTTGTATACCGCCTTTATGCCCTAAGTAATAAAAGTTGCTTTTTAGTACCCACAACGGTTACATTTGATGTAGGTACCGTCGTATGAGCGGCGGTATCGGCTAAAAGCATTGAAGTTAATGTTAACTATGTTTTGACAGATGTATTCACATACATCTGTCAAAACACAGTACTACTACATACATTACTACTTTTCTTTGGTAAGTTTTTTTTTGTGCCAAAACGAAGTAGCAATGTATCATATACTGATGGGGTTTATTTCACTGAAGCGTTGAACTAAAACATTATTTTCGAGAAAACTAATTAACTTTATTGCAATTGGCATATTATATTTTATTACACAAAATTGACAAGACATTATTTCATCCTCTCTTTGGTTAAACATACATAGAGCGGCAATAGCGCGGCAGCCAGCGGCGGTATCGGCTAAAAACATTGAAGTTCATGTCAACTGTGTTTTGACAGATGTATGTGATACATTGCTATTTTTCTTTGGTAAGTTTTTATTTGTGCCAAAACGAAGTAGCAACGTATCATATACATCTGTCAAAACACAGTTAACATGAACTTCAATGTTTTTAGCCGATAGAGCCCCTGTACTCACATATACATATGTCAAAACACAAGTAACATTAACTTCAATGTTTTTAGCCGTTATAGCCCCAGACCTTAAAGAACCTACATTGTAACCAAGAACTTTAAAATCATATTCGTAACTTGGGGAATGAAACTATTTACACTACACTAAGACTAGATATCGCACGTTTTTAAATTGTGTGGTTTAATTGATGCTTTAAAATGCCATTTTGTTCAATGAAATGGTGTGGAAACTGTAGCACAAAACAAGCAACATCTAGTGTCACGAACTTAGAGCATTGTCACGAAAGATGGAATTACCTACATTTGTTCTTCTTTTTTTTGTTATGGCAATCTACTTTCCTCTTGAAAGTAATTTTTGCCAGTGTCAAGTGTTCTTAGAGCTCTAAGCAAGTGTTAAATAGTTCAGTGGTAGATATTGTTTAATTTTTCATTAGAATGCGGGTGCATCGCATTCCAATGCTGCTTGGAGCATTTGGCACCAAGTATATCAAGACAGTTTACTCGGTTAGCTCTGCCGAGGAAGCCACCACTTCAATAAAAGTCTCAGCTTCACACAACCAAGATTGCGCCTATTTCAATTATCCCACATATTGTTCAGTTGCGTAGACACTTGTACCATATAACTGCACCAGTTTTAAGACACAATATTCACTATGAATCAATTTGAAAATAATTAAAATAGAAACCAAACCGAACTCCACAAAATGACGCCAAAAAACCCAAAACAGTTAAAATGAACTTCAATGTTTTTGGCCGATAGAGCCCCAGCGGCGGTATCAGCTAAAAACATTGAAGTTCATGTTAACTGTGTTTTGACAGATGTATGTGATACATTGCTATTTTTCTTTGTTAAGTTGTTATTTGTGCCAAGACGAAGTAGCAATGTATCATATACATCTGTCAAAACACAGTTAACATGAACTTCAATGTTTTTAGCTGCGGCGGTATCAGCTTCATATCAACTTCGTCTTGGCACAAATAACAACTTAACAAAGAAAAATAGCAATGTATCACATACATCTGTCACAACACAGTTAACATGAACTTCAATGTTTTTAGCCGATACCGCCGCTGATCTTTGTAAGAATCCTAGGTAGATTGTAATCAAGTTAAAATATGACACTGAAAATAATCACAACAATAATAAAGGACGCAGCAATGTGTAAAGAGCATATCCGTCAGTTCAAGCATTCAGCGTTGGCGTCAACCCATCAGCGCGCGCACAGTGATGGTCATTCGCGATTTATCTAAAGTACGTTTTTTTAATTAAAGAGACAAATGACGTTTCACATTATACTTAATGCTCTAAGACATTATACAAGGTGTTACAATAATACCCCTAATGCCGAATATGGTATAAAGGGACCATCAAACTGAACCACTTTTACTATAGGTCCAACTCTGAAATCGCGAAAAAAAATCAGCTGTTTCATACAAAAACTAAAATCGATTTCAGAGTTGGTCCCATAGTAAAAGTTGATCAGTCTGATGGTCCCTATATACCATATTCGGCATTAGGGGTATTTTTGTAACACCTTGTATAGTATGTTATACAAGGTGTTACAAAAATACCCCTAATCACATCACTCCCCCCCTCAGGGGGGGAGTGATGTAGCGGCACCTACCACCTACCTATGCCGCACATACCACGACACACGGCACAACAACAAGATTCCTCACCGTGTTACTAGATGGCGCTAGTATCTAGAAATATGAACATTAAGTATGGAGTAGCACCTTGCAGTATGGAAATCCTACATCTCGCTAACGAAGTTCACTCGGCGAATTAGCATATATACAACTTCCAACCATCATCGGTTGGACCGCGGTCCCCGGGTTAGTACCACCCAGCCCGGAGGAAGATCTTCCCTTTGGCCTTCCTATCAGTGGCTACCTTATCTCACCATCATTTCCATACTATTCACTCCTACAAGCGTTATGAATAGTAATAGTTATGGGTAAAAAATGTATGCAATAAAATTGTATGCTTTTTGATCATTATAGTAATAGTATTTATGCGGAATGATAGTATGCGTAAACATTTAATCGGTATTAATGTTATGCGAATTGATCATTCTGCCAAAAATTTTATGCATTCACTTATGGACCCATCGCGATAATATCGATATTATCGCTATGCGGACCGCAGCCATCACACAAAAAATATCGATATATGTATATTTTCGATATCCCCACCCCATCCTTAAAAACCGGAGTGGAGTGGAGGGAGGGAAAAAAGCAAAACTGCAACCAATTAACCAAAAAATTAAAAAGCTGTGTGACAAGACGAACTGATTTAGCGTGATTTATAAAAAACGAAAAATTTCCTTTACCTTCCAATGCTTGTATAATATCCAATCATGTTTTTTAATTCTCTGTTCCCTGAATAATTTTGTATTATTTTATGCAATACTTACTTAACAGATAACCTATTATACACTGTTACGTAATTTATTTGCCAAAGTTTAAAGATGGGGAACAAGGTATCAGCTGAAGCTAACATTAACATCAAACGAGTAGAAAACAATGCGCAGCCACCTCCGGAATGTCCAATGCATAATAAACTGAATGATGCACCTGTTGGTAGTGTGCAGATAGAACATCCTAAGCAACAAGAGAGTGATAAAGTTGACTCCAAGTTACCCTCAGAGTGCCCTGTGCAACATGGAAATAATGATATTAATCCATATAATATGGTAAGAAGATAGATTCATGAAATAAAAACTAGAAGTTTCAGAAAAAAGGTAAGTACTATCTAATATATTGTTTTCAGATGCCAGCTGCTAACCAGCAACCATCACCAGACCAGCCATTCGCTTTGCCTACTAATAGGCAGGTTTCCTCCATCCCGCGGGCTATGCCAGATGGATCCACCGAGTTCTGGGTGTATCCAAGTCAACAAATGTTTTGGAATGCGATGTTGCGTAAAGGCTGGCGTTGGAAGGATGAGGACATCAAACAAAAGGATATGGATGATATTATCCGCATCCACAATGCTAACAATGAACAGGTAATAGTAATAACCATAAAAATATTTCTGTTTATTTAACATCTATACTCCACCCAATTTAAGAAGAGAATGTTTCTAAACAAACAACCCAGACTTAAGAGCGCATAGTCTGCACACTAGCATTGGCAATTAGAAAAAAATATAGTGCTTAAATAAAGATGAAATTGTGAATTATCTCTTTGTGGTGCACTCCGAAGAAGCTTTGTGGTAGTTTTTATCGCTTAAACAATATTTTCTAGCCTGTTGTTTTGTTTAATGGAGTTTACTCCTTTAAACTAAGAGAGATAATTCACAATTTCGTATTTATTTATGCTAATGTTTTTTTTAGTTGCGGTGCTAGTGTGCAGACTGCAAGCTCTTATCCTCAAAAGATTTTTTTATTACACATCTTAGATATAAGTAATATCATTGATGCCTTATGATAAATAATATATTAGAGTTTATTTATTTATTCTAAGTATAGCCACATGGCAAACATTAACACATTGATTACAAACTAATTCAGATAAGTTCTGATGCATGCCACAATAACGGAGTACATAGCATAGAGTTATATTATCTAATATAAAAATAGCATTGTTGAATGCGAAAATCTCAATTTAATCATTGATACCTTACTAATATTGTCTTACTGTGATTTTCTTGCAAGAATTAACCAAGTCCACAATAAGACAGTATATTTTGATGTGTCTCACTCGTCCAATTTCTTTGTTCAATGAAATTACTTACAAATTTGAGATGAGACTGAGATTTCCCTACAAGAAACACCGAAAAGAATCAATTGTGAAATAATGGGTGGCATACCACTTTGACTGCTGTTCATTATTGCAGAACTAGAATGAAACTATTTACCACAGAAATGCGGTATGATATTTATATAACAATTTATCACTTTTAATTGTCAAAAGACAATAGATTTTGACAGTTGAATATCAATTTAATGCTAAAAATTGTGATTCATTCGTCTTGCTGGGGGAACCACGAGTCAAAAATCAAAGTAAAATATGATAGTTTATATAACCTATTTTATGATCTAATTAAACTTTTATATTTCAGGCATGGCAAGAAGTTCTGAAGTGGGAAGCACTTCATGCAAAGGAGTGTGGACATCCCCGTCTTAAGAGTTTTGGGGGAAAGGCAACGCAATACAGTCCCAGAGCTCGCTTTCGTAACCTTTTGGGGTATGTATTTTATTTGAAGTTCATCGAGTCTTATTTGGCAAACAAATATTATGGCGTCATGAAAATCATAGAGACAATATTTTTACGTTTGTGTTGCATTGTATTTAGTTAACGTCAAGAACAGGAATTAAACGCGTACCTACAGCTTGGCCAGAAAGAAGAAATTAAATAAAATGGAACTTAAATTGTTCAGTACAAAATATAGTCAGTGTCGCCAAGTTATTCGTGATTTTGACGTGTTTGCATAGAAAGTGGCGCCCTCATTTTATGTCAACTCTTTATGGTCAAGCTGTACGTAACTAATGATAGGTATTTTCACACCTACCTATTTTCCCCGACGTTACGGTTACGACCGAGTTGCATGCAAAAAAGTAGATAGGTGTGAAAATACCTATAATTAGTTACAAACGCGTTTAATTCCTGTTATTTTAACGAAATACTTAATAAAATAAAAAAGGTTTTTATATATATAAGTAGCTGTTACTTACACTTCATTTAACTACAGACAATAATACTGTGGAAATGAATGAAATAGATTAACACTTGACTGCAGTTTTGTTTAGTTTTAGATAAGTAGTGTTTTTGTTTCGATTATAAATGTAAATTATATGATTAAAACCTATTGTAGTTTAATTTAATTAATTGTACCCATATCGTCAAATTTCAGTTGAATTATGTAATAAATTAATATTATTTTTCAATGATCAAATATATTTTTTAGGTAAATATTTTTAATTGTTTGGTGATTCAGTTTTAGTGACACTTTTATTATTTAGAAACCCAATATAATTATTTGATGATTGATATTATTTCCAAGTAATTCTTAATTAATATTTAGGTAAGCGTTTTTATATTATTTGGTGATTAAATTTAAGTGACAGATCTATTTTAGGAACAAATATTATTTATTAGGTCACTGAAAATGCATTTATTAGGCAATTGATAAAACCATACCCTTAGAATAATAGGCACGCAGCTCTGTGCAATTTGAAATTAGACTTTATTGCCATGTACCGAGAGTAGCTTATTATCTGATTGTCTTCGCGCGAAAAGGCTTCTGTACGTTTAGAATTATTATATTATATTCGGTGCCATAAGATACCTACGTATCTTATGGCCGAATACTCAAACGTCACTCAACTTTGAGAGGCTCTCAAACATCGTCCTGTCGCATCAAATGTCAAAGATACGAAAGACAGATGATGTTTGAGCGCCCCTCAAAGTTGAGTATCGTTTGAGTATTCGACCATTAATTACAAATACTCTCCCACAAAATCATAATGATGTATTATGCAATATTTAAATGTAAGTATACATTAATCTTAAGGTTGTTTTTACAATTTCAGGTACGAATTACCATTTGATCGTCATGATTGGATTGTAGACAGATGTGGCAAAGATGTCCGCTATATTATTGATTACTACGACGGTGGAGAAGTTGATAATAAGTACCAGTTTGCTCTATTAGATGTCAGGCCCGCATACGACTCGTTTGAAAATGTATGGGATAGAATGAAAGTATTTTACATGAGATATCGTTACGAATTAATTGGCAATAAAGAAAATGCTAATTTAAATAATTAGTTACCTATTTATCTATTACACATGTTTATTTTAAGGATTAACATAACAAAATGCATCAGAAAACATTGTTTTGTGGAGTTCTTCTGTCGACTTAAATGTCACTGTTGTAACTCTTTGTGATTGTATTTTGATGTTTGGACAGATGAAATATAATGCTTTCTGGTTTGGGACAAATATAAAAAAAAAAAATTACTTCTCCCACCTGTAAAATCTTTTGATCTGTAATTATTTTGTTTGTACTTAATAAATTATTTTATTGTAGAAATATTTAATGTTTGTCATTCAAGTTCACAATGTAATAAATAACTCTACTGGAAGGTTTGTTGGCATTCATAGAACTAATAATAATAATGCTTAAATTAACAAGTAGGTACTTTAATTTGCAATGGTAGTGTTAACATAATATAAACAATAGACACTTATTTTATGGTCATTTTATTTAGATATATTCTTATCCATACATTAGTTAATACTAGTATTTATACAGTCTTAATAGATAGATAGTACTATCAGTTGTCAATATTTACAACTTGATTGATATGTGCTAATCCTTTGCATTCATTTTTAAATATTTCCACCTGCTGCTCAATGTATCCTTCAAAATTTTTATAAGGACAGGCTGGGAGCACTTTGAATTTTGGTTTACCTTTGTTGGAGTGGTAAACAGATCTCAATGTCAATATTGGAGGTTTTTCTGGAAATTTTACACCTGTAAATATTTTCTGTTTTGAGTAGATTATCAAAGGTTAAAAAGACAAGTGAGTTGGGCCGCGATGGAGTGCATTTTACAATCTGCTAAAAGATATAAATTTATGCTTTTACCATACAGGTTATTACGAGCCAATGCGCGATGTCGACCTGAGGGCCTAGTACGAGTTGGTGTTTTCTCTTCTCGCATAGTCAACTATCGGATATACTGCTCATAGTCAGTGTGAGTGAGTAAATGAGTGAAGGAGAGAAACGATAGTTGAACTATTCGAAAAGTGAAAACACCAACTCATACTAGGCCCTCGGGTCGACGACGCGACGACGGTGACGTTCTATAGTTTGAATTAGTAGTTTATGATACAAGGTTGGTGAGGAGGTTTTTAAAACCTTAACAGCCGCGTGCCATACTACGTTTTTCAATATATTTGCGAGAAAACATTATAGGTACTTTTTGAAATAAAATAAAACAATCCGTAAACAAAAACGCACGGTGGTGGCGTGCGGTAAAATTATCTTTCCGCACGCTGTACCAAAACGTAAACAAAAACGCACGGCGTGCGGTAAAATCAACTTACCGCACGCTGTACTGTCATCGAAAACACATTTTCGAGCAACTGTATTGAAATAAGTAGTAGTTTATGATACAAGGTTGGTAAGGAGGTTTTAAAACGAGTTGACATTTTATCGTCGAGTTCTAAAAAATTCTTAACAACCGTGTGCCATACTACGTTTTTCAATAAATTTGCGAGAAAACAATACCTTCTGAAATATAAAAAAAATCGTAAACTAAAACGCACGGTGGTGGCGTGCAGTAAAATTAACATTCCGCACTCTGTATTAAACCGTAAACAAAAACGCACGGCGTGCGGTAAAATCAACTTACCGCACGCTGTACTGTCATCGAAAAACATTTTCGAGCAACTGTACTAAAATAGTACATTATGATATAAGTGCGGTAATTATCAAGCGTATGTCATACGACGTTTTATAACATATTTGCGAGGAAATTAATAAAACTCGGACTTTCTTAAACGAATAAAGAGCATCATGCGCTTTTGGCATACCTACCTGTCCGCCATTTTGAAAAAAAAACTGTCATTTTCTAAATCAATCGATAGAATAAGTCATTACAAACAAAAACTAATGAGTAAAAAAATCTCGTTAGTGATATACTTACTGAGATATTTGAGTTTGAAGTTGAAAAACAAAATGAGTATTTTTTTTAGATCAGTTGATAGAATAACTGGATTCAGGTCTGTATTGAAGGTCGTCGAACAGTGGTGCACTAAACACAATCTAACAGTGAACCCAGCAAAGACGGAACTAATCATGTTCACAAACAAACGAAGTCTAGGAAATCTTAAACTCCCTAAACTTTTCAATACCAGTCTGTCCCTTAGCAAGGAAGTCAAGTATCTAGGTGTGATACTGGACAGCAAGCTTCTCTGGAACAGACATCTCGAAGGAAAACTAAACAAAGCCACCATCATCTTCTGCCAATGTAAAAGACTACTCGGCAAAAATTGGGGACTATCACCTAAAATAACGATGTGTGTATAATAGTAGATTATGCAATAAGGGCTTAAAGTAGTGTATTCTGTCCCGGGCGCTATATTAAACACCGAGTACGAGGGATTCTATGGTTAACTCCCGAGCGGAGCGAGGGAGTTAAGGCTAGAATCCTGAGTACGAGGTGTTCAAGATCGCCCAAGACAAATACACAATTTAAGCCCGCGGTGCATACTCTACTTTTTATACTTTCTGCGAGGCAATTGAAACCAATGATTGTTATTGACGACCTCCTTGGTTGAGTGGCTTTGTACACCGGTTTTACAAGTGTCGCCATCTCTGAGGTCCCGGGTTCGATCCCCGGTTGGGTAAATTTAGAAAATGAACTTTTCTATATTGTGCTCAGGTCTGGGTGTTTGTGATACCACCGTTGTCTCCGATTTTCATAACACAAGTGCTTTAGCTACTTACTTTGGAATCGGAGCAATGTATGTGATGTTGTCAAATATTTAATTTAATTTATTTTTTTTAATTTAATTTAATTTATAAAGAAAATACTTAAGTATTTATTGATTTTTTTTTTGTCGTCTATTCTGTAGTGGTCTGTTCGACATTCGAATAAATCCTTCTTGATGCGCGGGTGAAAATGAATTTCGTAAAAAGTTTACATATTTTTTTTTTATAATTTGTACATAACATAACATGCAGCCTAACTCAGAATAAAATCTCTTTGCACCTAAACATTTTTGAAACCAACCTCAATCAAGCACTACTAAATGAGTTGCATTCCAAATTCAAATCACATTATTCCCATGGGGAAAATGACTTACTTTAGGAAAGGTTTACATGACACATAATATGCCATTGACGAGCAGGTAGTGTAAAAAATTGTTATACGTCCCATAATCACATACGGAGCCGTTGCCTGGTGGTCCAAAACAGAGCAAAGCACCGTCATCAACAAGCTGCAGCAATTTCAAAGATTGGCATGCTCTGCGATAACCGGCTGCATGCGAACTACCCCCACAGCCGCCCTAGAAGTAGCTCTGGATTTAACACCCTTGGACCTGTTTATACAACAAGAAGCCTCCATGGCTGCTATAAGGCTAAAACACCTGGGTCTGTGGTACAATCGAGAGGGTCCTCACTCCATATTGTGGAATAACTTAGTGAAACTAATCGCTGCCCCATGCGACAGGATCCCCAAGCAAAATTTATTATTTTCCAAAAGAAATACCAAATACAGTTATTTGAAAGCGACTGAGATTACTCTGACATACATGAAGTCCGAATTTATACGGACGGTTCCAAAATGGGGACTGGAACTGGAGCTGGAATATTCTCACAAGACCTAAATATCAAGATATCACTAGCGCTAGGCCAACACAGTTCGATATTTCAATGCGAATGTGTTGCAATAATAAACGCCGCTACTACGGCTCTGTCTAGAGGTATGAAGGGACTAAACATCCGCATACTGACTGATAGCATGGCCGTTCTAACAGCACTGGAAGCCAACACGATCAACTCCAGTATCGTCTTCGAATGCCACCAAGTTTTGGATCGTTTGGCATCCAACAACGGAGTAATCCTACAATGGATTAAAGGGCATAGTGGATCACACGGGAACGACGCCGCCGATGAGCTGGCTAGAATGGGATCTTCCACAACAGTGGCAGGACCCATACCCATTCTGCCACTCCCGTTCAGCCAACTACGCTCATGGGTAGGACAACGAACTGGTGCTGCACACAATACTCGTTGGGTAGATCTAACAAGCTGTAGACAGTCTAAGATTGCGATGACTGCAGTTTCGTCGCGTGTGACCCGCAGGCTGCTCAGCCTCAATCGCCCAGACCTCCGGATAGTTGTAGGTACACTTACAGGTCACTTAGCTTTTAACCGACAACTATTCATCATGAATGCGACAGACAGTCCTCTATGCAGGGGATGCCTGGAAGCAGAAGAAACAGCCGCCCACGTGCTCCTCGAGTGCGTGGGGCTGGCCACACAACGGGCAGAAATCCTCACAGAGGTGTGAGGTCGCTTCTAGAAGCCTGTGAACGCCCCAGGAGGCTTCTGCGCTTCTGGAAGGAGCTGGGATGGCTCGATTAGCCATGCCGATGCTATGAGGTTTCACGCATAACGGACCAAATTGGTCTAAATGCGGAGAAAAGTGCCTATCACCTATACGAATACCAATACATATAATAACTGGAGCACACTTCGTCAGCTGAGCCAGGGACGCTTCCTACATACATAAAATAGCTTAACAACAATTTGCAACGATATAACCACTAAATCCAGAATATAATTTTGTTTATCAAATTCTAACTCGAATATCTCAGTTAGTATATCACTTGCAAGATTTTTTTCTTATTACTTTTTGTTTGTAATGACTTATTCTATTAATTAATCCAGAAAATGTCAGATTTTGTTTTTCAACTTTAAGCTCAAATATCTCAGTAAGTAGGTATATCACTTACGAGATTTTTTTACTTATTACTTTTTGTTTGTAATGACTTATTCTATCGATTGATTTAGAAAATGACAGTTTTTTTTCCAACTTTAAACTCAAATATCTCCGTAAGTATATCACTTACCGAGATTTTTTACTTATTACTTTTTGTTTGCAATGACTTATTCTATCGATTGGCACCACTTTTATCACAGGCCTCCAAAACCGACTTTTTTCAAAATGGCGGACAGGTAGGTATGCCAGTCTTCATACATAATGACCGATGGCTTTTCTAATGAATAAATTTTTTATCACTTGTTAAAGCAGTTATAAAAATTTGAACAATTGGTAAATATGATTATTACGTTGCCAGTTGGCATTTCCACATGGCCACTTGAGCGTCTTTTTAGAAATGCCAGCAAGTTGGAGTATGACTTGATATCAATACCATGTTTTGTTTTCACAGTGCTTTTTAGCATTGAAATGAAGTAGCACCACAATGAGCTTGACTTATACAACATGTTACAAAAATGCCCCTAATGCCGAATATGGTATATAGGGACCATCAAACTGAACAACTTTTACTATGGGGCCAATTCGTGATTTCAGAGTTGGTCCCATAGTAAAAGTTGATCAGTTTGATGGTCCCTATAGGTATACCATATTCGGCATTAGGGGTATTTTTGTAACACCTTGTATATTTTTCGGGCAAGAGGCTTAGAATAGCCTTTTTCGCTGCCTCTGAGACTTCTGGCGGTGTCGAATTATTAAATTCATCAGTACTTGACGACATTTTCAAATAAAATCAATAAAGCAAAAAGAAAAGTAGTAGTAGTTATATTCGTCCTTTTCAGGACAGGCGAAGGTCTAAGCCATACTGCCAGTTCTTGAGTTGATATTATTTCATTTTTCATTAGAATGCGGGTGCATCGTATTCCAATGCTGCTTGGAGCATTTGGCACCAAGTATATCAAGACAGTTTACTCGGTTAGTTCTGCCGAGGAAGCCACCACTTCAATAAAAGTCTCAGCTTCACATAACCAAGATCGCGCCTATTTCAATTATCCCACATATTGTTCAGTTGCGAAGACACTTGTACCATATAACTGCACCAATTTTAAGACACAATATTATCCACTATGAATCAATTTGAAAATAATTAAAATAGACACCTAACCGAACTCGACAAAATGGCGCCAAAAACTCGCAAAAAGAAAAAGCGCGCGGCATAATTTTTACTTGTTCAAAAATTAGTGATGCGCGCGCATCAGCGCTTTTTTTAAGACAAAGGCATAAAAAACAGCCAGTATTACTAATAAAGTAAATTCATATTTTTGTGTTTTGTTACAGATGAATGTTTGTAATTTATTGTCAAAATTAATAAAATTAAAGAATTAAATGTTTATTTATTATATTTTATCCCCAAAAGTTAATTTTATTCATAAAATGCAGACCTCTTTTCTGACATAAAAACTTTATTCATAAAATGCAGACCTCTTTTCTGACATAAAAACTCTTTGCTAAGATTTAAAAAAGTACTGTCGTTTTAGACGGAGCATCTTGATAAACTGTGGGTTTTACATTACCATAACGCACAAGTACGTAATGAGATACAATACAATATTGAAATTGGTGTAACAAGAGACCCTTTACGAGCAAATATGTTATAAAAATATTTACGCACATTTGGACTAGCCATGCAGGGGCAACTCTCAGACGATTTTTATTCTTAAATATGCTTTCGTTTAGGGGGTACACTAAAGATATGCTTACCTATATCTATTTGGAGTATCCAATGAAAATCATTCATTTCGAAAAGGAATGCTGCATTATTTGCATCATGCTCCAATATAGCTCCTTCATATTTCACTATCAGTTGTGCTAGGAGCTCTCGTTGTAATTTCTCATTATTTAAAAGCTCTTGAATCTAAAAATGTTTGTATTATTATTGAAATAGTCATAAATAATAATATTAATAAATAAATATTCTTCACATTCACCTTATTATTAAGAAGTTCTGTAACCATTGGCACATAATCCATCAAAACACCAGAATGATGCATCCTGTAAAAGTCATCTTCAAATCATTTTTGATGCTAAATATACAGGTGTCCTAAAACATTGCCACATGGAGGGAAAGTACCTTAAATTTTGAAGAAAGGATATTTTACTGAAAGAAAAACCCATTTTGTTTTTAAAAATAATTGGAACTGCATACAAAGATTTGGAATAAAATGTATACCTACTACTATACAATACACAATAATTAAATGCATGGTCGTCCTTTATTGAATATTCTGTATTATTCAAGAAAAAAATATCCTAATAAGTAACCCTTGAGATCGGAATAGTAAAAAATAGTTTTTTTTTTCAAATTTGGTGGGTTCGATTCCTGGTTTTGACAGGCGATTTTTCAATAATCTTTGAATGCAGTTACAATTATCTACTTTCATTCATGCGGCAAAGTTTTGGGCCGCCTGTATAAAAAAATACTCTTATTCATATATTTATAACATACACAGGTAAGACTATATTTCCAAGTGACTTGGTGAGAAGTGGTGATAGTATTAATTCTGCATTTGTAGAGTTGGGATACCGTACAAGTAGTAGTGCTGTATCAATTCCAGGGTTCTGTTCTATTCTGAAAAATAAAAAATATATAAGAAATCCTGAATTATACTGTATAAATAAAAGAGTTGGTAAACATAAAACATACCCTTCATTGTACAGCTCAGGTAGATGAGAGGTATCTATGTTAAGTTTAATCAAAAACTCAACAACATGTCCCCCTACCCACACTTCAATATCTTTTTCAGAAGTCACAGCATCACCAAGTAATGCACTATATTCAAAATATGCACGAGAACTTTCATCTTCATTCAGTTTATTAATCTTAAAAAGAAATTAACTTGTTATAGTGTTTATTAATACTTGCAAACATAGTGTCGGTCTGGGACCTAAAAAACTACTGGGATTTTTCCAGATCCAGGTCCCTCTGTGGGCTGGTCCAGTCTGGCTGGCAGACCAGACCGGACCAGAAAAATTCCCGGTATTCCCTAAAGCCAGACTGACCCTACCTGTAAACAGTTTTTGACAGTTGTAACACATAATTTTGACTTATTCCCACCTTCCAACCTAGCTATCCACCCCAGGTTGGATGTTGGGAATTTTATTTGTCACCTTCCAACCTACCCCAGGGGCTCTATTGGCTAACTTACATTGCTATCATAATCGCTCTGATTTGACAGATGGATGTGACACTGTCAAAACACAGTTTACATTAACTTCATTGTTTTAGCTGATAGACCCGCAGGTTGTTTAATGGGGATCTATTAACTACTTTTGTTTCCAACTTCCAACCTGTCATTAATATTGACAGTAATCTATGTGTGGAATACCATTTGTAGTATTTAATAATGAATATTTCAAGTTGGATGAAGATTCTTTACCAAATAGGACAAGTAAGGATAAACAGACTATACAAAGCCGTAAGTTAATGCATGTATAATATAATATTAGTCAAATTATCTACCTGATGTGTTTTATATAAAGTAACTAATTCAGATATAACATCACTTAATGCTTTTGGATCACTTTCATTCCATTTAGATAAACTTGGTAATTTAGCTTCAGCAAATTCTTCATCGATATTGTTAAGGAAACTATCATCATCAAATCTAAAATCAGGTGCAAACCATGGAGTTGTAGAATCAAAAATTACTTCCCATTTCAATTTCTTAGAGCAGTATGGCAGAACAAGTCGGAATTGATTTTCTGCACCTTCCGAATTCCCAGACAGGCGTTCAATGTCTACTTTAGTTTTACATAAACCTGTAATATAAGAATATCAATAAAAGTAAAATAGAAACATTGAATTATAATCTATAAAAAGAAAAAATAGAGAGCGTGGAATTACCAAGTTTTAAATCCTGATATACACATTGTATGAATGGTCGAAAAGCTGGAGATATATCATTTAAAATGCCCTGACAATTTTCATTAGACATTATGTAAGCTTGTATTTAACTTTTATCGACCTAAGTAATATTCAAATTGAATAAATATGTAATTCAATTCAAATAAAAAAATCTTTGTTTATTGTATTGACACTTTGACAGTGACAGCAAGTGCGGCGGTATCGGTTAGTCAAAAAAATTAAAACAACATAAAAACTTACCATAAAAAAGAAGCAATGCATTACATACATCTGTCAAAACACAGTTAACATCATAGAAATGCGATAATTTTTCTAAGTCTATGGTTAACATGAACTTCTTCTTCTTTTTTTGTTATGGCAATCTACTTTCCTCTTGGAAGTAATTTTTGCCAGTGTCAAGTGTTAAATAGTTCAGTGGTAGATATTGTTTAATTTTTCATTAGAATGCGGGTGCATCGCATTCTAATGCTGCTTAGAGCATTTGGCACCAAGTATATCAAGACAGTTAACTCGGCTAGTTCTGCTGAGGAAGCCACCACTTCAATAAAAGTCTCAGCTTCACACAACCAAGATCGCGCCTATTTCAATTATCCCACATATTGTTCAGTTGCGTAGACACTTGTACTATATAACTGCACCAATTTTAAGACACAATATCCACTATGAATCAATTTGAAAATAATTAAAATAGACACCAAACCGAACTCGACAAAATGGCGCCAAAAACTCTCAACATGAACTTCAATGTTTTTAGCCGATACTGCCGCTTGTATCCGACCAAAAAAGTCTTCAAACATAGTAGGCTGCATGTGTTTATTTGCCTTGTAAAAAACATCGATATATCAAATTATATTTATTTTATATTATATTTTTTAATCTATTTTTTTTTTTAATATATCGATTTATATCGTTGATATTTTTTTCTCGGTATAACAATATGTCGATTTTTTATAGATCGATATGTTTCGATTGCCTATTTCGCCAATAACAAATACGGCTTACCGAACGTCTGTCGGTTTTTCAAGGCACATCAAAGAAGACCAATAGGCAAATACGCAAATATACTGGCCACATACGGTTATGGCTGTACAACATACTAGCAAATATTTGGCCTAACTCAAAGCTATAGCGAAAGCGATAGCAATGCACTGTCCGTCCTTGTCATATCATAACACGATGACAAAGACGGACAGTACATTTACGTCATAAATTTTAGTAATTTGAAAGCATTTTGAGTTAGGCGGTAGGTCTGTATCGCCTATTGGCCCGTACGTCGAAAACTTTGGCAAATATGCCAACTTCCAATAACCAATCAATACAAATAGCCATGTGTGGAGCCACCATAAAATTCGATTGTGTATTTGGTAATTAATGTACATAATTAAAATGATCTGTAAGCTCAATTCTCTTTACCTCAGAGCATGCTAGCTCTTTACAATTATATAAAAATGTACATACTACTCATAGTAGAGATAAGAAGACACCAAGACATGGCTTAAAGGACGTTGATCCAAGCCAAAACTCTTAAAAAAAATCTCTGTTTAAATTAAAATCTATGTGTACTTGCTTCGGCAGTAAAAAAAAAAAAGAGGCGCGGGAAACTTTTAAAGTGGAAAAGTTATCTTTTAAAATAATTTTAAATAAATAAATTTTCCCGAGTTTATTAACTATAATTTATTGCAGAATTACTTATTTTGTATTGTAGTTTCGTATAGTTTTGTGAAAAATGGGGAGGAGTAAAGCAGCAAAAAAGCGGAAAAAACTTGACCCAGATAAAGATGATGACGGCGAAGTTCCTGTCGATTCTACCTCTTCAGATTCGGATGAAGAAGAGGAGGAGGCCTCGCGAAAACCTTATTTTGTTACGGATTACACCCGGTTATACCAGGAAGACTATGTATTCTGAATACATAGTCTTTGTGGAGTCTGCTGACGCTCAAAGACCTATTGGATCCAGGGATTTACTTTCAATTTCTAACTGTATTCGAAGATTTAATAAAGGAGTCAAATACTTAAAATCTATAAATAGATACAAGATTGGAGTATACTTTGAAAAGCCAAACTTGGCTAATGCTTTACTAAACAATAAAACTTTTTTATCAGAAAACAATTTCAAAGCTAGCATTCCAGCTTCTTCAACTGAAATAACAGGAATAATAAGAAATGTCCCCATTAAATATACCAACAAAAAAATTTTTACTATGCTTTCAAGTTTCAAGAAAATTATAAGTATTAGACGTTTTTTCAGAAAGCAGTTCAATGATGATGGTTCTGGTTTTTCTCTTCAGCCGACGCAGACCGTCGCCATCGTGTTTGCAGCTACCCAATTGCCTGATTTCGTGGACTTAGATGGATGGAGACACTCAGTCTCTCAGTATGTACCTCCGGTTAAACAATGCTACAGATGTCTAAGGTACGGCCATATTTCTAAATATTGCAAGAATCCAGAAAGATGCTCCATCTGTATCAAAAATCACAATTTTAAGGAATGTACAACACCAAAAGAAAAAGCTGTTTGTGCTCATTGCAATGGTAACCATATAAGTATTTCTGGCCAATGTCCAGTAAAACAACAAAAAATTGTTGAAAACAAAAACAAACATCAACCTCCTCTTTTTTCTAGTCTATTTGACAAAAAACAATTTCCTGAAATGAAATCTACTACTAATACTACTACTAAAAGAACTGAACCTCAAAATTTGCTTTCAATGTTAAATTCTGATTCATTGTCCATGGAAATACTTTTGGAAACTATTGTTAAACTTATTACTTTAAATAAGACACAGAATACTGCTATATCTTCAAAGAATATTATTGAAATTTTGACTGAAACTCTATGTAATAAAAATAAAAGATTTTAAAATTCACTCAGCAACTAAAATTATTACAATGGAATGCTCAAAGTTTGATGTGCAATCGACATACTTTAACTAGATTCATGTATGATCAATCTATAGATATTGCAGTTATCTCTGAAACGTGGCTGAAACCTCATATAAAGCTAAAAATAAAAGGTTATAATATAGAACGTAATGACTGTGGCAACAAACATAATGGAGTTGCTATAATTATAAATAATAAACTACAATATGAAAAAGTGCAAACAGTTTTTGATGATTCATTACAAAATGTAGCAGTGAGAGTAAAAGTTAATAATAAGCATATAACTATAGTATCAGCTTATTGCCCAAGTCAAAGTTTTTCTAGATTTTCCATAAAGAAATTTACAGATTTAGTCAATAGCTTACCTAAGCCAGCTTATATAGCTGGAGACTTCAACGCTCATCATACTATTTGGGGGTGTCATTCTATAGATGCACGTGGTAGAGATTTATTAGATTGCTTAGTTGACTATGACTTAGTTTTATTAAATGATAAACAACCAACCACTGTAGGTACTGATAAATGGAGACCAAATGGTTTAGATCTAACAATGGTCAGTTCTAGCATAGCTTTAAATAGCAACTGGTATGTACATGATGATCCATTGGGAAGCTATCACTTGCCTACTTTAACAAGTTTACTTTTTGAAGGTTCGCAGACTCTGCTTACTTCACCTTCTGTACACGATCTACCGTATGGAAACAATTTACGTTTGGTAAATTGGGAATATTACTCTGACTTAGTTAATAACTTATTAAAAGAATTCTCTGTAAATTCTGAAGATTCGCTTTCTGCTTATTATGATTTTTGTAAGATTATTTTATTTGCAATAGATAATTCTATTCCCTGTAAACATAATAAAAAAACACGTCAACGTCAACAACTACCACAGACCGTACACCATCAACATGACAATAATAGTGACAATGACAACACAGGGATGGGTAAGGCAGTAAAAACTGAGTCGAGTAAAAACTCGATTTTAGTAAATACTGAGTATTTACTTTTTTGTATGAGTATTTACTCATCGGACACAGTAAAAACGATTTATTAAATATTTTAAGTGATTACACTTAAACGAATACAGAATATTACAGAACAATGAAGCATACTTATTAAAAAGACATAATTGAACAGATTCATAATTTTAAGTACCTAAAATTACTAAGACAATGTATTTTCATGTTGAAGGTTATCAATATGTTGTCCCTTCGCAGCTCTTAAATATCGTAGAATTTCTTCATAGCACCTTGTTCGCGCACATGGCAGAATGTATTTAAATTCTTCAGCAACCAATAGACCAAACAATTCGTTTATCTTGTCTTCTCCATATAATGAACATTCAGTACAGTTAGACTTTTTTTCTTCTTTTGTAGGGGATTCTTTAATTTTTTTAGGTGCTGGTAAATCATCTGAGCATTGAGTTTCATCGCCGAAAATATTCGGTGAAAAGTTAACAGACCGCTTTTTTTCTAAATTAAAACAAATTACATAATTAAACGAACAGCTTTATAATTCGAATATGCAAAAAAAAGAAATAAAAGAGTTTATACTTACGTATTTTTTCTTTGACTAGTTTCTTTACAGTTTCGTCCATTTGGATTTAATTTGGCAAGTTAAATAAAATTATACAAATTCAATGTAATAAATTCAAGAGAAAAAAAAACACAGACTCGAAAAGAAACGCAACGTTTAATGATGCGTTTAATCCTAAATAGACTCATACGATCGACACACACATACAAGACCGTGAACTAGGGACTTCCCCGTTACCTTAGTCTATAGTCTATGGTTTGAAATATAGATACCGTAAAGAGGCCCCGAGACGGTCAAACGGTTTGATTCAAACCTTATGTGTTTGATGAAACCACTTGATGTTGGTTTGAACGGTTGTCAAACTAAGCCGAGTTTGTTCAAAATGGTTTGAGTCTCGGGGCCCCTTAAATGTCAATAGATATGCATGCAGACTATCGGACGCGAATGATTTGTCTCTGGTGAATGAAAATTTTCTGTTTCGGGCGGTATATTCAAAGTTCAAAAAATCATTAAAGCCCTGCGCAGGCGACGGAGCGCAGCGGAGAAAAAAATACGCTCAGCTACGCTCCGGCCCGCTCCGCGGCCGTGGCGTGGCGGAAGCGTATTTTTTTCTCCGCTCTACCTCGTTCGCGTTACTCGATACAGTTGCAAGCGATCTATTTTGGCGGAGAAAAAAGTCCGCTAGAAAAAATCCCTCGTCTGCGCAGGCTTTAAAACTTAAACGTGATCTTCAAATTGGCAGTCTATGCCATATATTTTATATAGCACTTTCGGTCGAAAATACGTATGCCTAAATATTAAAACATTTTCCTCTGTCTATATATATGTGTATGTGTCTGTCTATATATATGTCTGTCTATTCCGGTTGACTGTTAGAGAATGCTCCCTAGCATTAAGTCCGCCATTTGTATTTTTTTTTTGCAATAACGTTTAAATAAATAAATATATCGAGAAATCATTAATATGTTTGAAATGTGCCGCCTCAAACTCATATCAGAAATATCTATAACTCAGATAATTTTCATTCACCAGAGACAATCCATTTTCGTTCTCGGACGTTTTGTCCGATAGTCTGTGTTGAGCTTAATGACGGGGATTCCCTGACTGAAATATCGTGATTTTGACGGAACGGAGGGAAACAAATTCGTGATTGGTCTCCCACAGTTCGGACGTCAGTTTGCGTAGTTTTACTTCATATAAACACTTACATGTAGTGATTTATTTTAAAATTGGAATATAGGGGAAATATACATTCAATGATTGTACGGTAAGTCAGATTATATTATACTAGACTTCCGCGTGCGGCTTCGCCCGCGTTTTTACGGGATGTGAATAATTTTCCCCGTTTTTGCAACATTTCTCACAGACGCTTCGCTTCTATTGGTCGCAGCTTAATGTTATATAGCTTAAAGCCTTCCTCTATGAATGGACTATCCAACAAAAAAAAGAATCTTTCAAATCGGACCAGTAGTTTCTGAGATTAGCGCGTTTAAACAAACAAACCTTTCCGCTTTATAATATTAGTATAGATTAAATGCCTAGTTCTTACGATTTCGGGCTTCAGTAACTTATTTTTAGATATATTATACACATATGTTTTTTGTATCTATTCAAAACTTAAAATGATAAGTGGGACATTATGTTTTAGTTATACCTACTCGTATAACAATTTATTTCAACGATTACATTATTTTTATCAATTTCCCTTTGTAGATGGGAAGACCAAGAAATGAACGAGTGTGGAATCAGTATCGAAAAGGCGCTGACAAATCAGTTACGTGTAAACATTGTGGTATAATCTACAAGTCTGCAAATATTAATAGGATGTTAACTCATTTAAAAAAGTGTTCTGTATGTCCATCTGATATAAAAGAGCAGTTTGATCAGCCTCAGTCACAAACAATTTTATCTCGTGTATCTACACCTAGTAATAATGATGAAGGTCCCTCAAATGAAACAGTTATCGAAGTTGTATCCAAAGAAGAAATAGATAAACAACTAACTAATGCAATTTTGGTAACCGGTACTCCATTTTCTGTGGTAGAGCATCCGTTGTGGAAAAAATTATTTAAACTTCTACATCCTACTTACCGACCACCAACAAGAAAAACACTGTCTACCACATTATTAGATAAAAGTTACAACGACATGAACAAAATTGTTCAATCCAAAATAAAAGAATCACCGTGTCTGCATTTACAGTGTGACGGCTGGAGCAACCTTCGCAATGAAGGCATTATAATTTTTTTGTTTTCTACACCAGAACCAATTTTTATTAAAAGTCTTGACACCAGTACAAATCGACACACTGGAGAATATATCGCAGAACAAATAAAAGATTTAATAAATGCTTATAACAGTCACAAATTTTTAGTATTGATTGGTGATAACGCTGCCAATATGCAAAAGGCTTTTCGTCTAATAAAGATGCAGTATCCTCATGTTGTGCCTTTGGGTTGTGTTGCCCACACTTTGAATCTGTTATGTAATGACTTTTTGCAAAATCAAAGCATAATCACTGTTATAAATATTGTTATTAAGATTATAAAAAAAATACGATTGAGTCAAATTTTGCGTGCACTTTTTGTACAAATTATGCACGATAAAAACTGCAATGAAGAATTAAAACTGCCATGCAAAACCCGCTGGGGCAGCTACTTTAAGTCATTTCAAAGTATAAAAAATAGCAAATCTACACTACAAACTTTGGTTGTTCATGAAGATGCTGACTTTGATTTGGAAACTAAACAAGTTTTGCTCGGTGACGACTTTTGGACGTGGATTGACCAAATTCTTGATATTTTAGACCCAATCACTACATGGATTTTCAAATTAGAAGGGGATGATAGCAGCATTCATCGTGTACATTCTGCATTCAGAGACATAAGAATAAAATTGCATATGGCTCTACCTTTGAACACCATTATAGAAGAGTCAGAAAAACAAAATTTGTTGTCGTCTTTTGAAGCTAGAGTGCAGAATGCTGTAAAGCCAATACATTAAGCAGCATGTTTGTTAAATCCATATTCACAAGGGAATCATTTGACCGAATCAGAAATTGCAGATGCTATGGAATTTATATTCGAACTGTCTCAGCAAATGAATTTAGAGGTTTTATCAGAGCTGGCAAACTACAGAGCTAAACATGGATTGTGGGCCAAAAGATTTATTTGGGAGAGCCTTAAAGAAGAAAAAATTAGCGCAGTCACATGGTGGAAAGGCTTGTGTGGTTCGACGGGACTAAGCGTAGTTGCTATAAGAATTCTTACAGCTCCATGCACAACCGCAGCTACTGAACGGTCCTTCAGTGTTCAAAGTTTTATTCATTCTAAAGTCCGAAATCGACTCGCGACGCAACGAGCTGCTAAGAGTACATTTGTATCGTATAATTGGAAATTGATTAATAAATATATTGATCGAGATGACAATCAAGAAGAAGATGAAAACGTAACCACCGAATCAGATCCATTAAATATCAATGAGCCCTCTACAAGTGCAATGACATCTGAACTAAATTTTACAGAACCTGGGAGTGAATCAGATTAAAAGCACATCTATTTCGGATAAGTGTTAAATCAATATAATTTTTTTCTTGTGTTTGACGTAAACCTACATTTAAATATTTTAGTATTTTATAGTTAAAACCCGTGTTTAATTGGCATATCATATAAAAAATAAAGAAAAACCTTACATATTTCAATTCTGGTTAGTAAAACATAAATACTCACTTAAAAGTAAATACTATGTCCTTAAATTAGTTTTTACTGAGTATTTACTCTGGCCTGAGTAAATACTACAGTGCTTACCCATCCCTCAACACTATCCATTCAAAACATAGACGTCGTCTTTCACTACCTTGGTGGAATGAAAAGTGTGCTAGGGCTGTACAAAACTGTAAAGAAGCTTATGTAATTTTTAAAAACAATCCTTCCACTGAAAATTTTATTAATTTTAAGAATTTACAAGCTCAAAAGAAATTGGTTATCAAAAAGGAAAGATGTGATAGTTGGAAAGAGTTTTGTTCAGATATAAATAGGTTATCTTCCATGTCAAAGATTTGGCAGACTATGCGAAAATTCAATAAATCTTTTGTCCCACCTTCTGATCAATATAATGATAATGTTTGGGTGAACGATTTTCTTCAAAAATTTACACCAGATTACGTAGATCAGCCTCCCAATTTCACTTATAATTCAGAATCTCACAATGATCAAAATGAATCGTATTTACTCTCACCTTTCAGTTTAGCAGAATTAGACTCCGCAATCAAATCTAGAAGAGATTCATCCTGTGGTTTAGATGGTTTATCGTATAAAATGTTAAAAAAGTAAAATTATATACGTATAAAATGTTAAAAGTAAATCATAATAATTTAGAAAAACTTTTAAATATCTTAAACAATCTATGGCTTAATAATATGATACCTGAAGAATGGAAAACTGATTGTCTTATCCCTGTTTTGAAACCGGAAAAAAGTAAAGATTGTCCAGATTCTTATAGACCTATTGCTTTAACTTCTTGTCTTGGAAAAATTTTCGAGCAATTAATAAAACAACGGTTAGAATTTTATATTGAGAGTAATAATCTTTTACCAAACAACCAATTTGGTTTTAGGCGTGGTCGTTCTGCAAGAGAGAGTATTGGATATCTTTTTGTAGATATTCAAAAAGCTTTGAGTGAAAATAAATTCCTTGTTTGTGTATTTTTTGATATAGTGAGTGCTTTTAATAATGTAAATCTCTCTATTCTGGGAACAATCTTATCTTCTTTAGGTATTCCTCAAAAACTAGTGAGCTGGATTTATGAATTTTTAAATGGACGTAAAGTGTTTGTAAAGATGAACAACAAACTACATGGTCCACGCTTGTCTCATAAAGGTGTATGTCAAGGTGGTATATTAAGCCCTTTGTTGTATATTTTGTATATAAATAGATTAAACATTATTCTAGGTCCAGATCCTTCTATATGTAATCTTCAATTTGCAGACGATTTAGCTATTTATACTCAGGGTTCTTCACTTAACGAAATAAAAAATAAATTAAATAACACTCTTTCTCGTTTAAGTGATTATTTTAGGTGTTTAAATTTAGATGTAAGTCCTAATAAAAGTAAAGTTATAGTCTTCAAGAAACGGTATATTAATTTATCAAAGTTTGAGCTATGTTATGAAAATGAAAAATTGCCTATTGTTGCATCTGCAAAATTTTTGGGAGTGATATTTCAACAGTACTTTAAATGGAAGGGTTATGTCGATTGCCTAATCGAACGAGCACTAAGAGCCTCCAATTTATTAAAATCACTTGTTGGTACACATTGGGGCGCAGACCCAAAAATCTTATTAATATTGTATAAAGCTTTAGTCAAAAGTCATTTTGAATATGCATCATTTTGTTTCGCTTCAGATAAACTTTTAGTTGATAAACTTGATAAAGTCCAAAATAAAAACCTTAGAATTATCTTGGGGGCCTTCAAAACGTCTCCTATAAATTCTTTGCAAGTAGAATGTAATGTGCCACCTCTTTGTATACGTTTTGAATTCCTTAAATACAAATTCATTCTCAAGTTATTGTCTGTAAACAATAATCCATTCTTATTGAAATTATTATCAACTGCTAACATTCGATCATACTGGCACGATGATTTGAACGAAATCTTAAAGCTGAAAGAAGACAATAATGTTCATAGTAGTAATAGGTTAAATTGCTATAGTGGTGTATATAGTAGTAAATTTCATGAAATTTTAATAGTCATTTCTAAAACGTTATCTTGTAAATATGATGTTTATAATGATTTAAGTCTATGGGCGGATCATAAGCAAATATACACAGACGGAGCTAAAAATGATTTATCTGTTTCAATGGCCTTTTACGATGCACAGTCTAAAATCTGCCATGGTTTAAAGTTACCTAAAAGTGCGAGCATATATACAGCAGAGGCTGCTGCTATATTAGCAGCATTACAATATATTGAAAAGTCGAATTACAACAAATGGATTGTTATATCTGATAGTTTGAGCATACTGGAAGCTTTGAATAATCCGTCTTTAAACGCTAAAACCAATTATTTAGTTTATGACATACGAGAATGTATATACAAACTGAAAGAAGCGGGTATAGATATTATTCTATTTTGGACTCCTTCCCATATTGGAGTAGTCGGCAATGAAGAAGCTGATACTTTTGCTAAATTCATTACAAATACTACTGAAGTAGTTCCTGAAAAAGACATTAAAATTCCTGAATCTGATTGCATCAGCATAATCAAAGATCATTTTCACAAGAAGTGGCTCCAACATTGGCATGAAACTTTGCGGGAAAAAGGTACCTGGTACCATAGAGTAAATTCAGAAATTAAACGGCCGTGGTTTGTTAATAAGAATTACGCTAATAGATCATTTTACAGAATAATGTGTCGCTTGCGTATTGGACATGGACGCTTTAATGAACATTTACACAGGATGAACATGACCTCCTCCCCTACATGTTCGTACTGCAACTTCTCTAATCAAACTTTACATCATATCTTTTTCGACTGTCCGAACTTCTCCATCCAAAGGATTATTTTGATAAATAAATTACTTGAACTGTATAATACCCCTGATAATATACCGCGCTCTCTTCCGGATTTACTTAAAAATTTTAAATGCTATCCTGCTCTATACAATTTTATAAGAAGCACAATGGAAGACATATGAGAAGAATGAAGACTGAAAATTTGTAAACATACGCTGTACAAATATGTTGTAAAATAACTCTGAAGTCATGGCTGTATGGCGCAAATGAGCCCTTGCCTTTTCTGCGTATAGCGGAAAAAAAATGAACCAAAAAAAAAAAAAAAAAAATTAAAATCTATGTTTCATTCAATTTCATTTCAACTATGTTTCTGCTCTTGATTAAAAACATGACTCCTTCACGGAAATCTGTTTAATTAAATTATTGACCAGTAACCAGTTACAAATGTGTTAAAATCAATGGTGGTATTTTTTTCCTGCAACGTTTCTATAAAGTTAAATTATAGAATAATAGTTCTTTTGGACGGTTCGTTGATTAAGTTGATTTGACTTTTGCTGTGGCGTTCTCATTTGACATCGTGTTTTCCTTGAAATTGTTTTTGTTGGTGGTCTAATTCGACAGAACTTAGATTATTTATATAAATAATCTAAGATTTTATAAGTGTATGGAGTAATACAATGAAAGAAATGAATTCGATTATACAAAATACTTCTTCTGATCTTTTAAAATTAGCTAGAAAATTTAACTGTTTTTATTTATCAGGTAAATAATAATATTAATTGACAAAACTTGACACTATTTTGAATAATAGGAATTTACAACAATCATGGTATTGATAATTTGTCGTAGGTTTACACCAAGGCACTTGTAAACCATTCATTGTTGCTGGTCATCAAGTTGGATTAATAAGGCCTAATGTTATGAAATATCTTCAAAGATTCCCTGGGGTATAAAAATCACATCAGTAATTTGTATATTATATTTTAGTATAGAAATTCAGAATTATCATATAGTTTTGCATATTACAGGTTTTTAGAGTGTCTGAAAAATTTGTTGAATTGAATCCAGCATTTAGAGACTACTCTGAAAGAACAACAAAAGTTGCTGAAGTACTTGAACATTTAAGAAAAGATAGTGAAATATGTGCCCTTAAGGGTTGGCGTGATGAGGTAATTAAGATTGTTTATTAAATTTCTGGAATATGGGTTTGAGTATGGTTTGGTTCAACATATAGTGGTGGCCAGATAATTAAGGACACTAGTCGATTTTCATACAAATGAAGTAACTTTGAAGCCTTGGTTCTCTGCTAAGGATTCACCTAGCTGTGGCCATCCAGGGAGTGATTGGAGGAGATTCAGATTGCTATATACACACCCAACAGCAAGGTCAATCCTTGGTGGAAAACCAAGGCTCATACATTGTTTGTATGAAAATCGAATGGTGTCGTTAATTATCTGGCCACCTCTGTAAGCTGTAAAGAAATGTGATCATATAATATTTATACTCACCCTACTACTGCTAAATCCTTTATATTTGACTGGCTTCTTTCACTAAACTATTACAAAGCAGAATTGTCTGTTTACTGCCTCATTGTATACACAATAATTGCATCTTCTTTTTCTTTATATGCTTTGGTGGTTCTTCTTTAGCAGTGTTAATGTTAGTATTAACACAAGTATATAGTATAATAGATTCTTACCCACATTATTATTGATGCTGAGTAAGAAAATTCTTATGCAGGGCTATTAGTTGGTTAGATTTTTATCTCAGGGGTGGAGTGGGTAGTTCAACTTGTCAGGTTTCATTAATTTAGTCAAAATGGTTAGTTGGTCGGTGACTTTTGGCTAGCAAATATTTCAAAATCAATCCGCAATTAATGTCATTGGATTTTTTTTAGCTGTATTCAGTGACCTATGTTCAATAAAATTTTAAAAGTAGGTTATAAACATAGTTCCCCTTCACTTTCCCCCCGCCCTAACCCTTCCCCATTCCCCCTCCCCCAACCCCCTCGTCTACCCCATCCCCCTCCCCCGTAGTCCCCCTACCCCATCAGTTGTTTCTGCTAACCAATTTAGAAATGATGCTGACCAATTAGGCATTTTGCTCACCAGTTAGATATTTTGCTCTTCAACTGTTTATTAAATTGCTGACGATTTTCAGATTGTTTGCAAAGCAACGTTTGCTGCTTCATTTAAATTAATGCCAACCAAATATTTGTCTGCTAGCCAAATAATGAAACTACTGATTTTTTTGCTACCCGTTTAGTTATTCTAAACGGGTAACAGTTGACAGATCCAAAAATACTTCCAATTATCAAACATATAAGTGTAGTTTTTATTTGCCATACTTTGGCACCATGAAAGACTAACTAAACTAAATAAGTCTAATTTAATTTTTTTTCAAACTTTACACATGTAGGTTACACTTTAATCAATTTACATTTTATTTTTTATTATTATTTTAATCATTAAAGTAATATCTTTCACTTTTTTAGTAAATTTAGCACTCCATTGTGTAAAGTGCAAGCTAAACTGGCCTTCAAAACTTAGTACCACACTTTTAAAATTTTACTCACTTTTTAAATATACAAGATATATTTTTGAAATAAAAAGGACTAAAAAAATATTTCTTCTTGAAAAAAAAACCTTTTTTTATTAATTTCAAAAGTCTAACTTCTATTGTTTAAGAGAAATTGCAAATTTTAAAAGTGTGATACTAAGTTTTGAAGGCAAGTGTAGTATTACTAGATACTGCTCAAGAATGTGTATGAAATCCTTGGAAGACTTGAAAACTTTTCTTTCTTGTATCTAGTTTTTAATTTACGCAATGGACATATTGAGTCATTGTAATATGTACCATAAAATTCGCTTCACTTCCAGATACTTTCCCTTTTACCACGGTGTATTGAGCCTTATGATATTGCAGTGTATTTGAAATTGATTCATTATTTTCATATACAATTTCTTTACAGTGTTTCGAAGTAAGCACCCCTTTTTGTCATGAAAGTCTATTGGAAATGGATAGAAGTGCCATCTGTTTGTTTGGAATAAGAAATTATGGAGTCAGTGTAACTGGCTATTTGAACCACCCTTCCAAAGGATTGTGTATTTGGTTACAACAACGAAGCTTCACTAAACAAACTTGGCCAGGTCACTGTTTTCTTTCACTGTAAAGTCTTTATTTTTTTACTTGTCCTATTTGGTAACAATCTGCACTCAAATCATTAATGGAAATATCAATGATAAAATATACTACGCGTTCATTTCATGATTGCGCTACCTCCCGGCCCGCTTCGTCATACCGTACCTCCTGCGTCGCCCATTTAATACGGAGAGCAACGCAAAGTTTAATTTTTGTTTGTGTTGATTTATTATCGACGACCTAAGTGGTGCAGTGGTCAACATGCTGGTCTACCACACAAGAGGTCCCGGGTTCGATTCCCGGCCGGGCAGAAATTGAAATGATGAATTTTAATTTTTGTGACGGGTCTGGTTGTTACTATGTATAATAAGTATATATTTAAAAAGTATATAAGTAGTATATCAGTTGTCTAGCACCCATATTACAAGCTTTGCTTAGTTTGGGGCTAGATAGCGCTGTGTAAAATTGTCCAGGCATTTATTTATTTATTTATTTATTATTTACCTTCACTATTTGTGTTGCTATAATGAGTAAAAGAGGTCCTACCTACACAATGGCGAACGTAATTTGTTATTTATGTTTATGACACTCTTTGAACAAGAAATAAAAGAAAAACAGTTGATAACGCCATATTTATAATGTTCAAGATCTTAACATCAATCACAGTCAATTATTCATAGCACCGCCCCACTCAATTCTTCGCACTCAAGTCGCATTATATCAGATAAATAAAAAACATTATTACTTTTTTGTCTACAGTACCGTTAGCTGAGACGTCATAACGGTCGACGACGGCAATCACGAAATGAACGCGTAGTAACAAACCTTTTTCCACATATAAATAACATAAAAGTTAGTAGTTACTAAAGACAATTTGATATAATATGAAATACATTTTTTTAACTTTAACAACCTGTTATAAACAGTTTACTAAATAAGACAAGTAAGGATAAATAGACTAATAGTTTGATATTCAGTAGCCAATATTAGTAAAATTTATGTAATGGAGAATGAATGAAATCAGTGTTTCTTTCAGGCACTAACCCGGAGTAGCTTAAGTACCCCCGGAACTCACTGCTTACTCCTCTTCCTCCAATCACTTAATTGCCCCATAGAGAATTTGGCCTGAAAGAAATACTGAATTAAATATTATACATGAAATGTATAAAATAATGTAATGTTACAGGCAAATGGGATTGCTTTGTGAGTGGAGGATTGGCCGTTGGATATGGTATTCTTGAGACCACCATAAAGGAAGCTGCTGAAGAAGCTTCTGTGGAAGGGGATCTTGTTACGAAATTGGTACCTGCTGGCTGTGTCAGGTTTGTAAATTATTATAAAGGACGAAGGGTTCCGTACTATTATCTATAAAAACGGCAAAAAATACATGTCTGTTGTATGGGAGCCCGCCCCTTAAATATTTGTTTTATTTTAATTAAATTATTTATTTTTAAAGTAAATATATACATATAACTAAATATTCTGTAAATATTTCAAGCGTCTACCTGTTGCCGTTATCAATATCAAGCAAAAAGTCATGTTTGTTGTATGGGAGCCCCCTTAAATATTTATTTTATTCTGTTTTTTAGTATTTGTTATAGCGGCAACTGAAATACATCATCTGTGGAAATTTTAACTGTCTAACTATCATGGTTCATGAGATACAGCCTGGTGACAGACGGACGGACGGACGGACGGGCGGACGGTTAGCGGAATCTTAGTAAAAAGGTCCCGTTTTTACCCTTTGGGCGCGGAACCTTAAAAATGGAGTCTATTTTTTATTTTGTATGCTGTTTTTATTAAATTACAATACTATACTATCTTATTATATAACAAGGTTTAATAAGATCCAGGTGTGTAATGGCATTAATGGCAGGTTTTATAGATTTACACAATATTAAACAGGCTCTTTTTGTTTTAGTTTTTATTTTGAAAGTGAAAGAGGTCTATTTCCTAACACGGAATATGTGTATGACCTGGAATTGCCATTGGATTTTGTTCCACAAAATGCCGATGGAGAAGTTGAAAGTTTTGAACTGTTAACTGCTGAGGAATGCATACAAAGATCTCTTACACCACAGTTCAAGACTACAAGTGCTCCAGTGCTGATAGACTTTCTGATAAGGAAAGGATACATCAACCCCGAAAATGGTATGTATATTTGGGATAATTCAGTGGCATAACTTCACATGATGGGGCGACTAGCTTATAGCAATTTAACAACCAATGGTGCAGACTGCAGACTTTGCCAAAATACAGTGTGCTTAAAATAAATATTAATAAACAAGATAATTAGTTGCCTCTTTTCACATTATGTGATATCTTTGAATGCATGAACAAAAAAAATACCCCGATTTGAGAACCTCCTCCTTTTTGAAGTCGAAAAACTGCATCATAACTTTCCAATCTTATGTTATCTACTATTTCTATTTGTGACCATAATTTCACTTACATTAGCAATTATAGTTTCAGATTTTTTATTTTTTTATTGATGAATTTTTTCAGAACCAAATTATCGATATTTGGTGGAGCTACTTCACGTTCCATTGCAGTCAATTTATAATTGGCCCTACACTATGGTCACTGCAGTTAATGGAGACGGACAAGTTATAAACAATATTAATTAAAATAGCCTAAATACATAAATTGAATAAATTCTTTTTGAATTATCAGTATGCTGTGGGTATAATTTTAATGTATTGGGAATGAAGAAAAATCCAGGTAATTTCTAGTACTTATATTATATTGATTTTTGTTAAACCTTAAACAATACAGTGATTATGGCCTATTTTTTTATTGAAATTGCCTTATTTTAATAGCTCAATTATTTAAACGAGAATTGATAGCTTATAAAGGTGTCCAAAAACTTAAATTATTCGAGAATAATCTTATTTTTTTTAGTGTTACTTATGCCTAAAATATAAAATAATTCCAGGTCGAAAATAATTAGGGTGTTTGAATAAATATTTATTCCGCACCTGCCCTGTTTCCTCGTGGTCATTACTATTTTGTCTTATTATTTTCGATAAAATCGTTCGCTCTTATTAATGAAATATGTAACAGATTCGAAGTTATTTAGCGGTCAGCTCAGCAAATTTCGCCCTGTCTTGCGCTTAGCAAAGTTGTTTCAATGCTGCCAACATTCATCTACTCCCGGATGTTCCGTAACCTAGACTCTCTTCTTTTACCAACGCTCTTTTTGTGAGCTGGAGCAGCTGGTACCTCTCGTCTGTCATCACGTTCGTTACCAAGATACCCAACCTTTCTCTGTTTGACGGTTTGCAACAGTTCTCGGGTCTCAACAACTTGTTATAGAACTTTCATCTGCGATTTTCTGTGTCCAGCTAATGCGGCGCATCCTACGCAGCTCCAAATCTCAAAACTTCGAAGCATCCGGGTGTCACTTTTAGGGCCCAAGTCTCGCTACTGTACAACACCACTGGCCATGGCCACGCGTAATAATGAAGTATCCTAACTCTGAGCTTCGTACAAAGTTTACACCCATATAAAACAATCTCAATTTTCTTGAAGGTTGCTCGGGTAATTTCAATTCAAGCACGGATATCTTGATCACTGTCTGTCCCGTTCTTCATTTATCCAAGCACCGGGATACTTATTTTGCTCTCTCGCTCAAGATCTAGACCTGCCACTTGACACCACTAATCCAAGGATTTAGATCTGTGTTGCTGGAGGCGACCAAGAACTTGGTTCTTAACACGTTCATTATGTTCAACCCCGCCCTCAAACTACACTCGTGCACTCAGTTCAGTTTGGGTTGTAAGTATTGCTGTCTGTGGAGGCTAAGGGTACAGTGTCACCGGGATACTTAACTCAAGTTGTTGGTGGTTTTGCCATTGATCTGGCCAGGTTTTCTAGAGCTATAGAGGTCATCTATCATACGTCGTATCATTAATATTGCTGTAATTACGAGTTTCTCATTTATTTTGATAGAGTTTCGTTCCTCAAAAGATTTATCGATTGTCAAACATCTGGAAACATGTCTCTTTCCAATGACGAGCATACTTACTCGCATTAAAAATCGCTGGCTTGCAGCGAAAAAAGTACTAGTAAAATTACTAGCAGCTCAGTTAGCTCAAATGGAAGGACAGTGGTCGGGATTTCCCAAGGTTGTAGGTTCGAGTCCCACCTGAGTGGCTGGAGACGAGTTGCTTTTTTTTCTAGTAATATTATTTAACATGAAGACGGAACGCTTAGATTTTATAAGACGGAGCTCTACCGGAGACAAACCGGAGGCCGGACCGTAAAGCCGCGCAAATACAGAGTGGCCGGTGGTAATATGTATGACAGACTAGAGTTGTCCACGATGAAACAGGATTAGGTATTGCCTACAGATGTTATCGTCTATTTTTTTGTTGTAATGTACCTAATTTATGATTGGCACTAGAAGAATTATTCATTGACCAAATTCTGATAAATGTGGTATTGTTCAGATATTATTATTACTATACATTAAATGTCAAGATAGTTTAGCTAGGTATGGTTAATTTCTGTGATACTTTACCAGTTTGGTATAAGACATTGTGTTTTACTTGGAATTGGATTTTTCGGTTCGGTCTTAAATGTATTATAATTTTAAATTCAACACACAATTTAGATGGTGGATTTTACAAGTGTTGTACCAAATTGTGTGATAATTATAGTGATGCGTGCTACATTCAAATTAGGGTGGTACTTACTGGTTGATGGTTTTCGAGAATGTAGCCTTCTAGTCATTGGTTGACGATTCTATAACTTTATGCATTACCTATCCTTACTTATTTAACACCAAACAAAAAGCCAGCGTATCGTAAGTAAAACTTAATAAGTTATCTTCTACTTATTTCTTACCAATTAAATTTGTGTTTTATGAAGTGCCAAAATGCTGTTACAAAAGTAATAGCTTTTCCTTTAGTTTATTTAAGTTGTAGAAACAATTTTTATAATCATGTAATGTCGTCCATTTATCAATCCTATGATATCCAAACAGCTTAGGCTTATTTTGTAATATGCTAATACTGTCAGCGACAAATTAGAGCCAAGCCACCTATAATCCAGTTATTTGTGGAACACCCAAAGTAATCCAATAATTTTGTAAGAATCGGCCCGCGATCAGAATGGGATAATAGCTTGTTGAAGTAAGTTGATTTTCAAGCAGAGAAAGCGTTCACAAAGAAGTTTTATTAATATTCGTAAACTATAGTCCGTATAACCTATTTGGTTGATATATCGAGAAAAAAATAAGTTGCACTCGAATCTTTATTGGCAATAATAATTTATAAAAAATACGAAAAAATAATGGTTTTGCACACACACCGACCGGAATAATTTATTGTTAGTTATCAATGTCAATTTCATATATTTTTAAATAACGATACGTGTTGTAAGACCGGTAAAAAACTTTTTTATCTACACCCATGCTTAAAATCCTCTATAAAAGGTTCTGAAACAGTTTGCTTATAGCTAACATTAAAACAACCAGTGTCAACCATAATATCCGTACAAGTTAAGCGTTCCCGCTTAAGAGGTTATTAGACCTTCCTAAATTACGGATCCGAAATTCAGAGTTCGATTTAGCATCCGTTATTCAGTCGCCAGAGCTGATTATACCTTCCTTGATTCAGCGTCCTTAATAGGGATGGGCGAATGAATCAAATATATATATCATATCGATATTTTTTTAAATATATCGAAATTACATATTTATGTATAAAAATAAAAAAATATCGACAAATTGATATATCGAGAAAAAAATATCAACAATATATACTGTAGCTATATTGAAAAAAAAATATCGATATTTTGATATTTTTTTACAAGGCAACTAAACACATGCAGCCTACTTATGTTAAAAAACGTTTTTTTTGGTCGGATACAAAACGTCATGATAAGATCTTAAAAGAATATAGAATTTCATACGGATTTCGTATTTGGAAATATCGATATATTGAGAAAAAAAATATCGATCTAATGGTAACATCGGTCGTACATTTTGATATTTTCGATTTTAATTTATGTATAAAACAGCTGATTTTTTTTTCGCGATTTCAGAGTTGGCCCCATAGTAAAAGTTGTTCAGTTTGATGGTCCCTATATACCATATTCGGCATTAGGGGTATTTTTGTAACACCTTGTATATTTATTATACATAATATTATATACGTATCGATATTTAAAAAAAACTTAATGATATTTTTTACTACCGATGCGCGACTCCGAATGATTCTACTTTTCGACTAATTCGTAACTACCTACTAATTTGGATATTCGAATGGCAAATTAGTACCTAGTATACTAATGTCTATGTTCGAATAATAACAACTAATGTTACGCCCTTTGAGCCGCAAGGATCGATAACGTAGTTCATTTAAACAAACACTTGCGTCGTTAGAGAGAGAAACGACGTCGTAGGAACTGTAGCGGTGTCCGATCTGAATTGCGCTTTATTGTGTCGGAGCAAAAGTCGCTATTTATTTAAATGACTACTGTGGCGGAGCATCCTAAATGTAATTACACTCTCCTTAATTTAGCACCTGTTATGTCGGAGACCATTTCATCCTGAATTAAGGACGCTAAATCGGATCCTACCTTCCTGAATGCATTTAAACTTCTCTGAATTTAGGAGCGACTGAATATCGGATCCATAATACAGGAAGGTTTAATAAACTCTTTAACTCGTTCCAGCGCCCGCCTCCGTCATTATATCATCCAAACGAGTGTTATAATGTTGAACGGAATTTCATAATGCAACTCGCGGGCGAGGGCGCGGGGGGCGCGACCAGCCACTCGCTCGGATATTACGGCTATCATGACACCGGTTGTTTTAATGTTGGCTATATGCTACTTTCAAAACCTTTTATAGAGGTTGCATATCATGGGTGTAGATAAGTCTTGTATGCAACTGTACATAATTAGGTATAAAACATTAATGTGATACTGTTATCAACTTATCACACTCTGTGAAAATACCTCTTATTATACTACAGTTGCATAAATAACTATTACAACGCTTTGTAAAGATAAACGTATAGTCCGTTACTTTATTATTTTCCAAATTGTTGGGCTTACTTTTTTGTATTTTCGAGAAAACTCATAACTTGACGGATGAATCACGCGTGCGGAGGTCGAACCCCATTCTTCGCGTGTCTTCTAATTTTTGGCAATTATGCTCATTAGAATTGACTTTAGAGTCTCTAATGAACTTGTTATTTATTACCATTGGTTGTTCCGATATTCATATATGTATTTTCCTAATATTTGACGCTGACTTTACAAACAAACGCTGATTGTCAACTAGTAAGAGTAAAATTTTATTGTACCTAGCCTGTTAGTTATAGTATGTGTGTACTTATTTATGTACGGTCCTTGATTTTAAAAGTATTATTACTCTACGATTATTTATAAAATCACGTACATCATGTTTTTGTTTATACTTTAACGGTACGGAAGGCCTGTGTATGGTGCATTTAAATTTGATACTAGCAAATAAGCTTTCTATTTGCGCAATAATATTCTATTATAATCGCTTATTAGCACCAATCTTTTATTCCGCCAAAGTGACACTGTCTATATGCTTGGTATAATTAAGCTACATGGGTGTGCGTGCAGTGTGCAGAGGGTTACATAGATAGTTGAAATTAAAAATGTAAAGTAAAAAGTTTTGTATTTGGGTCTCTTGTACCTACATATACTCGAGCAAGCAAACTGAAATCCTGGTTTAGTGTCGAGAGTTAAAAAAGGTAAAATTTGGGCGAATTTTGACATGGGAAGTACTTAACAAAATATTGTTCCGATTTCAAGATAATAATTTTCTCGCCAGAGTGGAGATGCACGTTTGGCATTTTCTTATTGATTTAATATTTTTGAATATTTCCACATTATCATATTTCTAAACTTTATGAAATAGCACTAACGAATCTATAGATTTTTCTACAAAGTATAATACAATTTCATAGTCTGTAGTGAAGTTAATATTAATCGTGTTGCAAATATTAGTCAAATACCTACATAAATATAATGACAAACCAGTTACTTTTACTTAAGGCAATGCTAGTTAAGGTTTTATACGAGATTTAAAATAGAGGTAGTTGTGTATGTGTAGACAATTATTGTATAGAAATTGATGAATTGTGTAACGCTAGCGATGTATTATTATTTTCGTTTACCAAGCGTAAAGCAAAGTATCTGTTCTGGGGTATATATTTGTTCAATATACTTGAGAATAATAGTTATTTATGCAGCTGTTGTATAATTGGGGGTATTTTCGCCTCGTGTGATAATAGTATCACATGAGTGTTTTAATACCTAATTATGTACAGTTGACCCATGATATGAATCCTCTATAAAAGGTTCTAAAACAGTTAGCTTATTGCCATTTAAAACAACCAGTGTCATAGTTACCATAATTTCGATGGAGTTGCATTATGAAATTTAGTACATCATTATAACACTTGTTTGGACGATATTTTGGTTATAATGATACTGGTTGTTTTAATAGTGGCAATAAGAAACTTTTATAGAGGATTTAAAGCATGGGTGTAGATAAAAACTATTATTTACATACATTGATATGCTATTATGGAATACTAACTAATAGTAAGTATATTATTATTATAGCGTTCAACAGACAGACCGTATGTACAGTCAACATCAGATATTTGAAGACAGCCACAGCCAGTACGCGAAAATAGAAACATGTAGTGACAAAAACATCGAAATATCCGAAAAATATATATTATTTATGACGATAGTCGTCGGCGCACACCAACGTGCTGTGCTGAGCTTCTGAGAATACTAACCGCCTAATTCATAAAAACAAGCAAAGTTGTAGGTGGCTTATAAAGTGTTTTGTTTCTTTTACTTTTTTGAGAAATGCTAAAGATAAAACATATTTTAACGGTGTAATAGCTAAAATTGAATAATTAGGCGTTTATGAATAACGCCGTTAGAATTAATAACAAATACTAACCGTGTTATTCTTAAAAAAATCAAACGCTTAATAATCCTATTTTAGTTCAAAAGTGTTTTGTCTTCTTCGTTAAAACTCAATTCATAATACGAAAGAAAAGGACACAAGAAAAGGAAAACACTTTAACGAAAATAGGTTTATTGTGTTTAATTTTTTTTTAAATAACACGGCAAAATTATTGTTATTATCGACAAAACGCGACGCTCAAACAATTGCGATAGTGTTCAATTTATAGCCTAAAAGGTAGTTATTAATAAAGTATTTTTTTAGTGTTCTCAGAAAATACAATGCTCGTGGTGTGCGCTGGTTGACCCATACACAACATTCTAAGGTGTTGTCAAATATAATGTGGTTGTAACGATATTACATAATATTGATAACTGGATGTTTTCAAATATTGATAACCGACTGTACTCGAGTATTGGTATTTTGCGCTTGGTTAATGTAACATTGTTGATAACATGATAAGGGCGAAAGATTTTGTACCAGTTGGTAATATTTAAAATAATGAAATGTACTCGTTTACACATATTTGTGAAAGTAGTTATGAAACTAGTGTTTTCCTAAAAATTAAAAATTCTAAGTGAAAGAAATGGTTTAATTTCCCTAGGACAGGAATTAGGTTCGAAATAAAAGATAAGATTACATACATACACTTGTTGATCTTTATTCTAATTGCCTATTTATTGACAAACTCATGTTTCACTTTTTACAATTATTATTATTATGTAACAAATTGTTATGTAGGATAATAAATTATCAACTATTCAGTAACAAAATATTGCCGCCAGTTTTATATCTGTGATATGATACAATATATTTCGTAGAACAACGATGTGTCTTACAAATATAAGTAGATAGATAAATTATACTAATAAGTATTTTTGAAAGTTTAAATCGACATGATTTTATCATGTTCGGCTACCACAAACAATCAGTTTTCATATTTTTGCAGCTTTGGCAACTCATACTTTGATATTCCATTAGTAAGTAAGACTGAATTTAAGTTGATTGTGCAATAAAGATTATCGAAGAGGAGTCCAACAAAATTAGTAAAGAAAAGCTTATTATAAACAAACCGCACCAAAACTAGCACTACAAAGCTGATTCGGTGAAACATTATGAAATTAATAATACAGAGCACAAAATCTGAAGTACATACCTAGTGATTAGTAACTTTTAAGTATCTTAAAAAACGACAAAATAAACGTAAAGTATAACATTTTGATTCTGATCCTTTTTTATAGGACCTACTGGTGTCTCGTTCTTAAAATTAAAAAAGCGAAAATAACGGTCAAAGTCTTTCGATGACGTCCGACATACAGAAACAGCATGACTTTATGTGGTCACATAGTGACGCACGCGCTCAGTGGATGCTAGTAATCGTCTCCGCGAGAGATGACTTCCTTGCAAGTGGGTCTGAGTAGGATGGTGTGTTCGAACTGCGCGGTGTAGCAGCCCTTGACGTCGCACAGCGGCGGGTAGGGGTCGACGACCCCCTTGTCGCAGAGGTCCTTCAGCGCCATGGCGTAGCGCGACGCGCCCGCGCGCTCCAACCATCGCTTGCAGAAAGCGAGGGTGCCGAAGTTTTTGTTGATCAAGTTCAACAACTGCTTTGACGATTGCAGTCTGAAACCGAGATGCATAATTATTCAGCCAAGCACATCAATAATACCTTTAAAAGAATACACTACAAGTACAGTACACTCACGAGTCACGATACACAAATTACTTTTTGTTTTAATGAAAAATCAATTTGATAATATTCATATTCATATTCATATTCATTTAATCTCCACAAATAGCTCCGAGTAAGCAGCAGGAAAGTGTTGGAACATAATTTCGTAAGTACAGATCGTGGTGCCAATGCCAAACTTCTAGCTCCGTCTAAACACGAGGCGATCCATAATAATTTCTCGCTTTATACGGAAAATATACTCTGTGCCTGCGCGAAGCAATTTTAAGTTGTTAGACTTATACCTACACATGCATTGAGGAGGAAGAATTGTTAGTGTCTCTTTTTACCTTAGTGGCACAAACTGCTGGTCGAAGTTCTTCATATAATGTGAGCAGTCCATATCGTCATGCACTTGCCCGCGTCCAGTAGAACCGAATGTCTCGATGGCGTAGAACTCGTTCTCTTCCATACGAGTGGTCTCACCACCCTTTACGATAGGCACCGTCTTGCCAGCGTGGATCCCTGATTAATGACAGTAAAAATGTAAGTTACTTAACCAAATATCTGACATCCCTTGCTGTTGTTGCCAGTCAGAAAGTAAAAACACTTTTGTATCAGTACAGCATATAATAATAAAACACTTACTATATGGTCCAATGGAATGACCATTTAGATTTCGAATGGGTTTCACTTGATAAACTTGTCCATCTAATTCGACCTCATGTGACTCCATAACCTGTGGGAGAAATATCCATAATACTAAATAATATACTAGAAAAAATAGGACTCGCACCAGATCATGTTCTCGGACGGGAATCGAACCCGCGACCTTTGGATATCCGGTCCAATGCTCTGACCGCTGAGCTACCGAGTCACTGGTGAGAACGTCGAATTTCTTCTAGTATATCAACTTTTACGCTGCAAGCCAGCGCCATCTCACCAATGTAGAAGGAATTACCTTCGACATTCAACTGAACATCTTTCCAGATATTTTTAAACAGTTGATTAAGATGAGAAAGCTATATAACTTTTTTTTTTTAAATTTTGAGATTTAAGCATTCACAATGCTATTTTATATAATACTAAATAATATACTAGAAAAAATAGGACTCGCACCAGATCATGTTCTCGGACGGGAATCGAACCCGCGACCTTTGGATATCCGGTCCAATGCTCTGACCGCTGAGCTACCGAGTCACTGGTGAGAACGTCGAATTTCTTCTAGTATATCAACTTTTACGCTGCAAGCCAGCGCCATCTCACCAATGTAGAAGGAATTACCTTCGACATTCAACTGAACATCTTTCCAGATATTTTTAAACAGTTGATTAAGATGAGAAAGCTATATAACTTTTTTTTTTTAAATTTTGAGATTTAAGCATTCACAATGCTATTTTATATAATACTAAATAATATACTAGAAAAAATAGGACTCGCACCAGATCATGTTCTCGGACGGGAATCGAACCCGCGACCTTTGGATATCCGGTCCAATGCTCTGACCGCTGAGCTACCGAGTCACTGGTGAGAACGTCGAATTTCTTCTAGTATATCAACTTTTACGCTGCAAGCCAGCGCCATCTCACCAATGTAGAAGGAATTACCTTCGACATTCAACTGAACATCTTTCCAGATATTTTTAAACAGTTGATTAAGATGAGAAAGCTATATAACTTTTTTTTTTAAATTTTGAGATTTAAGCATTCACAATGCTATTTTATATAATACTAAATAATATACTAGAAAAAATAGGACTCGCACCAGATCATGTTCTCGGACGGGAATCGAACCCGCGACCTTTGGATATCCGGTCCAATGCTCTGACCGCTGAGCTACCGAGTCACTGGTGAGAACGTCGAATTTCTTCTAGTATATCAACTTTTACGCTGCAAGCCAGCGCCATCTCACCAATGTAGAAGGAATTACCTTCGACATTCAACTGAACATCTTTCCAGATATTTTTAAACAGTTGATTAAGATGAGAAAGCTATATAACTTTTTTTTTTTAAATTTTGAGATTTAAGCATTCACAATGCTATTTTATATAATACTAAATAATATACTAGAAAAAATAGGACTCGCACCAGATCATGTTCTCGGACGGGAATCGAACCCGCGACCTTTGGATATCCGGTCCAATGCTCTGACCGCTGAGCTACCGAGTCACTGGTGAGAACGTCGAATTTCTTCTAGTATATCAACTTTTACGCTGCAAGCCAGCGCCATCTCACCAATGTAGAAGGAATTACCTTCGACATTCAACTGAACATCTTTCCAGATATTTTTAAACAGTTGATTAAGATGCAGGCTTGCAGCGTAAAAGTTGATATACTAGAAGAAATTCGACGTTCTCACCAGTGACTCGGTAGCTCAGCGGTCAGAGCATTGGACCGGATATCCAAAGGTCGCGGGTTCGATTCCCGTCCGAGAACATGATCTGGTGCGAGTCCTATTTTTTCTAGTATATTATTTAGTATTATATAAAATAGCATTGTGAATGCTTAAATCTCAAAATTTAAAAAAAAAAGTTATATAGCTTTCTCATCTTAATCAACTGTTTAAAAATATCTGGAAAGATGTTCAGTTGAATGTCGAAGGTAATTCCTTCTACATTGGTGAGATGGCGCTGGCTTGCAGCGTAAAAGTTGATATACTAGAAGAAATTCGACGTTCTCACCAGTGACTCGGTAGCTCAGCGGTCAGAGCATTGGACCGGATATCCAAAGGTCGCGGGTTCGATTCCCGTCCGAGAACATGATCTGGTGCGAGTCCTATTTTTTCTAGTATATTATTTAGTATTATATAAAATAGCATTGTGAATGCTTAAATCTCAAAATTTAAAAAAAAAAGTTATATAGCTTTCTCATCTTAATCAACTGTTTAAAAATATCTGGAAAGATGTTCAGTTGAATGTCGAAGGTAATTCCTTCTACATTGGTGAGATGGCGCTGGCTTGCAGCGTAAAAGTTGATATACTAGAAGAAATTCGACGTTCTCACCAGTGACTCGGTAGCTCAGCGGTCAGAGCATTGGACCGGATATCCAAAGGTCGCGGGTTCGATTCCCGTCCGAGAACATGATCTGGTGCGAGTCCTATTTTTTCTAGTATATTATTTAGTATTATATAAAATAGCATTGTGAATGCTTAAATCTCAAAATTTAAAAAAAAAAGTTATATAGCTTTCTCATCTTAATCAACTGTTTAAAAATATCTGGAAAGATGTTCAGTTGAATGTCGAAGGTAATTCCTTCTACATTGGTGAGATGGCGCTGGCTTGCAGCGTAAAAGTTGATATACTAGAAGAAATTCGACGTTCTCACCAGTGACTCGGTAGCTCAGCGGTCAGAGCATTGGACCGGATATCCAAAGGTCGCGGGTTCGATTCCCGTCCGAGAACATGATCTGGTGCGAGTCCTATTTTTTCTAGTATATTATTTAGTATTATATAAAATAGCATTGTGAATGCTTAAATCTCAAAATTTAAAAAAAAAGTTATATAGCTTTCTCATCTTAATCAACTGTTTAAAAATATCTGGAAAGATGTTCAGTTGAATGTCGAAGGTAATTCCTTCTACATTGGTGAGATGGCGCTGGCTTGCAGCGTAAAAGTTGATATACTAGAAGAAATTCGACGTTCTCACCAGTGACTCGGTAGCTCAGCGGTCAGAGCATTGGACCGGATATCCAAAGGTCGCGGGTTCGATTCCCGTCCGAGAACATGATCTGGTGCGAGTCCTATTTTTTCTAGTATATTATTTAGTATTATATAAAATAGCATTGTGAATGCTTAAATCTCAAAATTTTAAAAAAAAAAGAAATATCCATTTCAGTATTTGACCGACTTCAAAAACAAGGAGGTTCTCAATTCGTTGCATATTTTCTATAATAAAGAGTTGGGTGAAGATTGTTTACCATATAAGACAAGTAAGGATAAACAGACTTTAGTTGATTGTTCAGAAGGTTGTGTGTTCAAATCACAGGGTCACCACTGTAGGGACTGTAGTATGGAATGGTAAGTGGATGGTATGCCACTAAGTGGTAGGACGGCCAAATTGAAGATCTCGATTTTTATCTTAAAATACAAAACTTAAGGTTCAAAATCAATTTGAGAAGTTTGACAGTATTGGATGACTGTATGTGTTGCTAACTGCACAATTAAATTAGAAAGAAGGATAGAAGATAGCCTTAACTAAATTAAAGGTCATAATAGCATAGAAAGGCAATGTTCTACCTAGGTATGATTGAAACCGACGATCAGGCGAATAGCGACCTAAGATATAGCTTCGCTATTCGTCCGAAATGCCGCGCTTAACGCAAACGCGCGAGTGGCGAAGCGAAAAGTGAGCTTATGTCTACACACGAGGGGTTGCTATTAGTCTGATAACCTCGCCACTCACGCGAATGTGTGATTGCGGCATGATACTTGAGAAAATTCAATAAGTCCAGGGAATATTGCATTACAATTAGGGTTGCCAACCCTGCTATATAATAATATAGTATCCTACTATATCGAGGGCTCGTCAAATATATTTTTTGAAAAAAATATATTGCAGGCAAAACTACTATATTTTTCAGATGAAATAAATAAACAAGTTAAGCAGTGCTCTTTTGAAAGACTTTCTTAATCCGTTGTAGTTGTAACTTAGCCGATACTTCTTATATTTCACTTAAAACACGTGTCATTAATAATAACTTAGTGTTCAAACATTTGTACATTAGAACATAAGCTTTCATGGTTGTTAAATAAATAAAGAAAATGCTAATATGGAAAATGCAATCTCTTTAAAATTTTCCATACAAATGGCAATTTAATACTTAAATCCTAAACACAAATTATTTTAAACCTACTATATTTATGTGAACTTTTTTGCCATCTACACTATTTTTACATGTAAAAATCTATATTTGATGCAAAAAGAATTGGCAATCCTAATTACAATATTCAATGGACTTATTGGATCCTCGGCTTGCGCGAAACTAGATGTTAGCAAATTACCTCCTGTACAGCAGTACCAACATCACAAAGCCTGACATCAACTCCTGACGCCTTGATGCCGGCCTCGGTGGCCTCTTGCACGCCCTTCACTAACGGGTCGTAGCGCGGGTTGAAGTGCAACGTGAAGGCGCAGTCGATGATGCGCCCGTTGATGTGGGTACCGAAATCTATCTTCACCACGTCATCGTATTCAAGGACAGTAGTGTCACCTAAAACCGACATATAATTAATTATGGTTATTGAATTGACATTGATGAAACTTTCAACCAACATGAGATCTCAAAGAAGGATTACTTAAATAAATGAATTATTTTATGACAGCAACTATGAATGTTAATTTGGATAATTATTTTATGTGAAAAATTTGCCAAGTTATTTAATTATTTCTGTGGACAATTTTTTCAGTTACAATGTTAACAAAAACATATTAAATAGGAAATTTTGTGAATGTTTAACTCTATAATAATTACCTGTGTTAGGTGTATAATGAGCAGCACAGTGGTTGCGACTGCAGCCCGTTGGGAAGGCAAGACCTGCCTTGAGGCCGTCCTCTCCTATCAAACGTCTGGCAGTAGATTCCAGCTCTTCACATATTTGTATCATGGTCATGCCTGGTTTTATCCAGTCACGCATATACTTGCGAGTCTAGAAGATATGTACATTAATTTTATTGAACACTTAGGTTAGCATAAATGACAAAAAATTTCATACTTTAAAATGTGATTTTTGACAGTATTCATTCATACAAATTGTTGTGTGTCTATTTATCCACACTTGTCTTTGGTAAACAATCTTCACCCAACTCTATGTATAATGAAATAACAATTTATAAAATACAACAAATAGTTTCCCACACTTAAGTAACAGAATAACTTGTTAATTTATCAATGACAATTTGATTTAGTAAGAAAGCATATTTTTAAATAAGAATTTAAGTTTAAAAAACTGTTTACTAAATAAGACCAGTAAGGATAAATGGACTTCTAAGTAGGATACCTGTCTATGAGCTTCTGCAGCATGTCTGATTTCTTGGTAGATGTCCTGCTGCATCCTGTCCAAAGCCCTTTTCTCTTCGCTAGAGAAACGATCCTTAGCAGTTCTCTCATCTATGCCTTCTGCTGGACCATGCTCCATAATCTGACCCTCTGGGAAGTTGTCTGTGAAGGTAGGTAATTGTTTTTTCATTTAATATAATTTTTTTATCTATGAAATCTTTCTGCACAGGGCGCTATGGGGCTGTATGCATGCAGTATAATTTTATTGTAGTAGGCTATAATGAATAAAGTACTAAATACATACAATCAGATAAGCTAAATCCATCTATATCACACATATAATAGAATATTACTTTTACAAACGAAACTTAACTATTAAATAATGAAGGAATGAATGTATAAACACTTTTTGTCTGAGAAGCTATGAAGCATCTCAGACTCATGATGACCTCGAGAGCACTTTTGAAATGTGACATTTTGAATGTGAAAAAATGACATCCCAACGTAGACAAACTTTTTGTTTAATTGTCAAAAATGTTGTTGAGGGGTAGATAAAATCTTTGTCAGGTTAGTCATGTTAACCTGCAGGTGTATTTGCTAGTCACACTACTATAATGAACAAAATATAATGTAAAATATGATGTACTTACTGTCAGGATATAACTCGGCAATAGGTATAGTTGGTGGGTTAGTTTGCTCTTTGCCGGCACCCTTGGCTTTACTTTTGTTTTTCTTCTTTTTTTTCTTAGAGGCATCACCATCTGCCACATCTTCAATTGTTGCAGAGCTCACTTTATCTGATACATTAGTGACTTCAGCCTCTTCATCAACAACGGTTTCTGTATCAGCTGAAAGGTAATTTTTAACTGTAATGAAAACTTAATGCAAAACAAATTTAATTTCTTAGATCCAACAACTTTGTTCTTCTCTGTATAGATAGAGCTTTTTTATTTAAAACCTAAGTAACTCTAGAAACAGGAAAAACTGGAATATATCTTTAAAGATCATGTTAAAATTAATTAGGTTATTAAAAATGGCTATGACATCCAAAAAATATGCATGCATGTTTGTTCGCAATAAATAGGTAAGGTTATCAACTACTATAAACTTCGAATGCGCATTGGTTTACGAAGCCAGCAACTAACCTGACTTCTTCTTCTTTTTTTTCTTTTTCTTCTTCTTGGCGGGATCTTTTGTTTCGCCTTCTTCTACGGCATCTAATTCCTCCTCCTCACCGTTTTCAACTTCATCTGATTTAATTTCATCCACACTTTTTACCGCAGCCATTGTTTTAAATTTTACAAAAATAAAATATCCTTACCTCCCCCATGCGATTTACGAATCCGATTTGTTTTTTTGTTCTATTTTTTCTTATTTCCACATTATTGCGAAGGCAAAGGGATCTATGTTCCACACAGCCTTTCATCATACCTATTAATAATTTTTTGATTTACAATACAGTACCGTAAACTGGATTGAATAATAACAAAATTTTGGATTTAACCTTAGAGGCTAGAGTATTAAGAACTTCAACGATTCATATATTTGCCAATTTATGTTGTATGTTAAAAGTAACATAAGAACTACCTACATGAGTTATGTATTCATCCCACTGACCTGAAAAAATAATAATATGGAGGTCAGTGATTCATCCCAAAAAGGGTTTTTTTATAGCAACTTAAGGTCGCTGCATACGGAACGGGAAAAAACCCCGGACTGGACGGAGACGTGCTGTGTGTCATACATTTTCCCCTGTCCCGTCCATGCCCCGTGCCCGTCGCGTCGCGTACATTACAGCCAAGAACGTAAAGTAAAGTTAGCAATTACAATGTCGAGGATGGTTTGCATTTAAGTCCGAGCTAGTAGGCGACAGATTTAATCAATTAAGGCAATGTAAATTGCAAAAAAAGCAAATACGAGGAAATAAATCAACTTTTAAATTAATATTTAATGAAATATAATTAATATTATTTATCCATCCATCCATCCATCCATTACTAACAACGCCATCTACCGCCGAAAAAGCGAAATGTGATTTCTCATAGATAAATCCTCTATCGATAGCTTAGAGCTTAGAGGCTTAGAGCAATAAGAGTACTCTATCAATTTTTTTTATTCACGCGCACTTGCGCCACCTTCGCATTGTAGAAAAAATGCCTTTTACTTGTATACGATTTAATTTGATCTTAAAATAAAGCCAATAATATTTTCTACATTGATCAAGTTCTGTCGCATTTTTGGCGGATGTCGAAAAAAAGTTATTTAATTATGAAGTGTAAAAACATGGCTGGATAAACCATAATTCTTTTCCTTTTTTCAAAATTAAGAAAACGAAATGACAACTCACAACTGTGGCATTCACCACAGACTTATTTGTGAAAAAGTTAATCACATTAGAAATTATTAATAGTTATTAGAAATTATTACATTTAAAAAAGTAGATATACAACTTTAACATAAAATGCCAGGCCAATCCCCTTTAGAAATTGATTCACCAGATTGCCACGTAAATGTGGAACCTCCGGCATTACTTTTTTGAATGTAATGATGATATTTCTGAGCATGAGTGAGAAATATTTTTTTAGTAATTTTGAAGCATTGAGTATAGGCCAGTGTTGCCAGTGGCAGATAGTCAAATATAACATGAGCCAGCTCAAAAAGTAACATTTTCACGAGAAAAGTAACATTACCTACTTATTGTGGAAAACGACACAATACTATAATATATGGCATTTTATTACACAAAAACTAAAATAAGTTTCCTGTCACATTTGTTAAACATCGAAAAAATCGTAATAATTGTTGATCGAATAATCGACTGGCGATGTTGAAAAATGCCTGATGTGGACCCCTATCCAATAGTAAACTAATTAGTAACCGTCTTAAAAAAAACATTTTAATTAGTTTTATTATATAATAAAATTCTACATAGGTGGGTTGTGTTTGAAAGATGGCTATATCTTTGTTTGTATCCATTCGTGTAAAAGTCTAGTCGCGGTGTGCGTAGCGCGCCGCGCGCTCCGGGCCCTGCGGTGATGACGGTTTGGTCAAAAAATCATTACAATCAACCTGTACCTAATGATTTTGTAAATGCATTTAAAATTTTAAAATCGATTGTAATCATTCGCTGCTAGTCACCACTCGCCTCACTTGCGCATGCTTAAGTAAGCGGGATGGAAAATTGAGAAATACAGGCGAGTGAGTGAATATGTCGCATTCAGTCAGTCCACAAAATCAAGTGCGCCAAGATGACGTACAAAAAAAATCTAGAATGCGTTCCCTTTCACGATATTTTTTTGTTTGCTGGAAAATCTAAAAAGTAACATAAAGTAACATATTGAGTCGTGTAACATGGAGGAAACATGAGAGGGTCAAAAGTAACGTAAAATGTTACTTTTGTAACATTCTGGCAACGCTGGTATAGGCACGAAGTTGTGGTATAGGCCTCTCTCAATGATCACTACAGTAGCGATCGGTTCTGTGCTGCCCGATTCAATGCCTTGTACCTAGGGCTGCCAGTTCCAAAAACATAAAAGCCGGACTCAGCGCTTAATTTGGCCGGACATTTTACCCTAAAAGCCGGACATATGTTCCAGAAGCCGGACAATATTATTACCGCCTTGCAAACAGCGGTCAGTCAGCGGGGTAGTCGTGTCGAGGCATTACTTGCGACTCGCACAAAAAGCCTAACAAAAGCCGGAGAGGCCGGACGCAGTTAATTTGGCCGGACAAGAGGTCAAAAAGCCAAACATGTCCGGCTGAATCCGGACACCTGGCAACGCTACTTGCACCTACCTCTACCTCTATAATCTCAAAAAAATATGTTCCTTTGTTGCAAGTTGCAATGCAACACATATGGTCCGACGTCTGAGACGTAGAGGTAACGCGCAGATTTTTCGAAGCTTCTCGAATGCTGCCCATCCGAGCTATAAAATTCGTTGAGAGTTCTCTTTCTAGAAGTTGTATTTACCTCACACACGACTATTCTGTCCTAGGTTTATGGGTACGTAATGGTTACCAACTTCGAGTAAGTCCAATTTTTTAAAACAAGGAAACAAGGAAAAGTTAAAGCAAAACGAAGGTGCGTTGACTCGCCATTGTTGATGCAGAATCCATTCCAGTCAATATCCTCCATCGCAGCGGTGAGCAGTTCAGAACAGGTAAGTAGGTGGTAAGGTCCTATCTACATCCATAAAAAATAGTTCACCGTTTAATTTCGTCGTTTTGATACTCTATTGATAAGTTAGCTAGTTTGCAGACGTGTGAGGTTTTGTTTTTACTGTTTTTTTATGGCGCAGTAAACAAGAACTGAGAGTTAAGAGCTCAGGAAATTGCTGTGTAAGCCTTTTTAACACCGTAACACGATTTTTAGAGCATCTTATCTATTTCATTTCAATGAAAGTTTCTTTGATTGATCTCTTAAATATTTTTTCAATACAGTTGCTCGAAAATGTGTGCTTTCGATGATAGTACAGCGTGCGGAGAGTTCATTTTACCGCACGCCATGCGTTTTTGTTTACGGTTTTTTTTAATTAATTTATTACAATATGTACAGTCAACAGCACGCTAGGCTTTCTCAACAAAACATAAAATATATAGTAAATTCTTCAGTATATAAAGTCAGTCAGTTGTCTATTACAGCTTTCGAACATTCACAAATTCAAATAAAATCAGATTGAATTTATCAGAAAAATACTCAGAAGAATAACTTCTTCTGAGGAAAAATACCTTTTAGAACTTAGCTCTTTTTAATGGAAAATCATATGATGGCTCCTATATTGATTTGAGCAGTATATGTTAACTTATACATTTATTGCGTGTCACAGCATTCTCCATTAAGTATAATTTAAAAGCCTTCAAATATTTTTTAACTTATTTTATTTTGTTAATCAATTTTAGGAAGACTATCGACTAATACATTATACTACATAACATATTAGCCACAAAGAGTCATTTATATGTTTCCACTGATAGAAACAACTTGTATAGCTAATGATACAGTTTGAGTTGAAATTAAATTAAATCTGACTTTATAGGCACAACACTGAATGAGTTAACTGTCACTGACAAGAGTACGACACGGGCGACAAGCGACTTCCTCCCTAAGTTTAAAATAAAAAGACATAATATTCTATATTTATATAATACTAAATAATATACTAGAAAAAATAGGACTCGCACCAGATCATGTTCTCGGACGGGAATCGAACCCGCGACCTTTGGATAACCGGTCCAATGCTCTGACCGCTGAGCTACCGAGTCACTAGTGGGAACGTCGAATTTCTTCTAGTATATCAACTCTTACGCTGCAAGCCAGCGCCATCTCACCAATGTAGAAGGAATTAACTTCAACATTCAACTGAACATCTTTCCAGATATTTTTAAACAGTTGATTAAGATGAGAAAGCTTTTTAACTATTTGAAATTTTGAGATTTAAGCATTCACAATGCTATTTTTATATAATACTAAATAATATACTAGAAAAAATAGGACTCGCACCAGATCATGTTCTCGGACGGGAATCGAACCCGCGACCTTTGGATAACCGGTCCAATGCTCTGACCGCTGAGCTACCGAGTCACTAGTGGGAACGTCGAATTTCTTCTAGTATATCAACTCTTACGCTGCAAGCCAGCGCCATCTCACCAATGTAGAAGGAATTAACTTCAACATTCAACTGAACATCTTTCCAGATATTTTTAAACAGTTGATTAAGATGAGAAAGCTTTTTAACTATTTGAAATTTTGAGATTTAAGCATTCACAATGCTATTTTTATATAATACTAAATAATATACTAGAAAAAATAGGACTCGCACCAGATCATGTTCTCGGACGGGAATCGAACCCGCGACCTTTGGATAACCGGTCCAATGCTCTGACCGCTGAGCTACCGAGTCACTAGTGGGAACGTCGAATTTCTTCTAGTATATCAACTCTTACGCTGCAAGCCAGCGCCATCTCACCAATGTAGAAGGAATTAACTTCAACATTCAACTGAACATCTTTCCAGATATTTTTAAACAGTTGATTAAGATGAGAAAGCTTTTTAACTATTTGAAATTTTGAGATTTAAGCATTCACAATGCTATTTTTATATAATACTAAATAATATACTAGAAAAAATAGGACTCGCACCAGATCATGTTCTCGGACGGGAATCGAACCCGCGACCTTTGGATAACCGGTCCAATGCTCTGACCGCTGAGCTACCGAGTCACTAGTGGGAACGTCGAATTTCTTCTAGTATATCAACTCTTACGCTGCAAGCCAGCGCCATCTCACCAATGTAGAAGGAATTAACTTCAACATTCAACTGAACATCTTTCCAGATATTTTTAAACAGTTGATTAAGATGAGAAAGCTTTTTAACTATTTGAAATTTTGAGATTTAAGCATTCACAATGCTATTTTTATATAATACTAAATAATATACTAGAAAAAATAGGACTCGCACCAGATCATGTTCTCGGACGGGAATCGAACCCGCGACCTTTGGATAACCGGTCCAATGCTCTGACCGCTGAGCTACCGAGTCACTAGTGGGAACGTCGAATTTCTTCTAGTATATCAACTCTTACGCTGCAAGCCAGCGCCATCTCACCAATGTAGAAGGAATTAACTTCAACATTCAACTGAACATCTTTCCAGATATTTTTAAACAGTTGATTAAGATGAGAAAGCTTTTTAACTATTTGAAATTTTGAGATTTAAGCATTCACAATGCTATTTTTATATAATACTAAATAATATACTAGAAAAAATAGGACTCGCACCAGATCATGTTCTCGGACGGGAATCGAACCCGCGACCTTTGGATAACCGGTCCAATGCTCTGACCGCTGAGCTACCGAGTCACTAGTGGGAACGTCGAATTTCTTCTAGTATATCAACTCTTACGCTGCAAGCCAGCGCCATCTCACCAATGTAGAAGGAATTAACTTCAACATTCAACTGAACATCTTTCCAGATATTTTTAAACAGTTGATTAAGATGAGAAAGCTTTTTAACTATTTGAAATTTTGAGATTTAAGCATTCACAATGCTATTTTTATATAATACTAAATAATATACTAGAAAAAATAGGACTCGCACCAGATCATGTTCTCGGACGGGAATCGAACCCGCGACCTTTGGATAACCGGTCCAATGCTCTGACCGCTGAGCTACCGAGTCACTAGTGGGAACGTCGAATTTCTTCTAGTATATCAACTCTTACGCTGCAAGCCAGCGCCATCTCACCAATGTAGAAGGAATTAACTTCAACATTCAACTGAACATCTTTCCAGATATTTTTAAACAGTTGATTAAGATGAGAAAGCTTTTTAACTATTTGAAATTTTGAGATTTAAGCATTCACAATGCTATTTTTATATAATACTAAATAATATACTAGAAAAAATAGGACTCGCACCAGATCATGTTCTCGGACGGGAATCGAACCCGCGACCTTTGGATAACCGGTCCAATGCTCTGACCGCTGAGCTACCGAGTCACTAGTGGGAACGTCGAATTTCTTCTAGTATATCAACTCTTACGCTGCAAGCCAGCGCCATCTCACCAATGTAGAAGGAATTAACTTCAACATTCAACTGAACATCTTTCCAGATATTTTTAAACAGTTGATTAAGATGAGAAAGCTTTTTAACTATTTGAAATTTTGAGATTTAAGCATTCACAATGCTATTTTTATATAATACTAAATAATATACTAGAAAAAATAGGACTCGCACCAGATCATGTTCTCGGACGGGAATCGAACCCGCGACCTTTGGATAACCGGTCCAATGCTCTGACCGCTGAGCTACCGAGTCACTAGTGGGAACGTCGAATTTCTTCTAGTATATCAACTCTTACGCTGCAAGCCAGCGCCATCTCACCAATGTAGAAGGAATTAACTTCAACATTCAACTGAACATCTTTCCAGATATTTTTAAACAGTTGATTAAGATGAGAAAGCTTTTTAACTATTTGAAATTTTGAGATTTAAGCATTCACAATGCTATTTTTATATAATACTAAATAATATACTAGAAAAAATAGGACTCGCACCAGATCATGTTCTCGGACGGGAATCGAACCCGCGACCTTTGGATAACCGGTCCAATGCTCTGACCGCTGAGCTACCGAGTCACTAGTGGGAACGTCGAATTTCTTCTAGTATATCAACTCTTACGCTGCAAGCCAGCGCCATCTCACCAATGTAGAAGGAATTAACTTCAACATTCAACTGAACATCTTTCCAGATATTTTTAAACAGTTGATTAAGATGAGAAAGCTTTTTAACTATTTGAAATTTTGAGATTTAAGCATTCACAATGCTATTTTTATATAATACTAAATAATATACTAGAAAAAATAGGACTCGCACCAGATCATGTTCTCGGACGGGAATCGAACCCGCGACCTTTGGATAACCGGTCCAATGCTCTGACCGCTGAGCTACCGAGTCACTAGTGGGAACGTCGAATTTCTTCTAGTATATCAACTCTTACGCTGCAAGCCAGCGCCATCTCACCAATGTAGAAGGAATTAACTTCAACATTCAACTGAACATCTTTCCAGATATTTTTAAACAGTTGATTAAGATGAGAAAGCTTTTTAACTATTTGAAATTTTGAGATTTAAGCATTCACAATGCTACTTTTATATAATACTAAATAATATACTAGAAAAAATAGGACTCGCACCAGATCATGTTCTCGGACGGGAATCGAACCCGCGACCTTTGGATAACCGGTCCAATGCTCTGACCGCTGAGCTACCGAGTCACTAGTGGGAACGTCGAATTTCTTCTAGTATATCAACTCTTACGCTGCAAGCCAGCGCCATCTCACCAATGTAGAAGGAATTAACTTCAACATTCAACTGAACATCTTTCCAGATATTTTTAAACAGTTGATTAAGATGAGAAAGCTTTTTAACTATTTGAAATTTTGAGATTTAAGCATTCACAATGCTACTTTTATATAATACTAAATAATATACTAGAAAAAATAGGACTCGCACCAGATCATGTTCTCGGACGGGAATCGAACCCGCGACCTTTGGATAACCGGTCCAATGCTCTGACCGCTGAGCTACCGAGTCACTAGTGGGAACGTCGAATTTCTTCTAGTATATCAACTCTTACGCTGCAAGCCAGCGCCATCTCACCAATGTAGAAGGAATTAACTTCAACATTCAACTGAACATCTTTCCAGATATTTTTAAACAGTTGATTAAGATGAGAAAGCTTTTTAACTATTTGAAATTTTGAGATTTAAGCATTCACAATGCTATTTTTATATAATACTAAATAATATACTAGAAAAAATAGGACTCGCACCAGATCATGTTCTCGGACGGGAATCGAACCGAATCGAAATGATCTGGTGCGAGTCCTATTTTTTCTAGTATATTATTTAGTATTATATAAAAATAGCATTGTGAATGCTTAAATCTCAAAATTTCAAATAGTTAAAAAACTTTCTCATCTTAATCAACTGTTTAAAAATATCTGGAAAGATGTTCAGTTGAATGTTGAAGTTAATTCCTTCTACATTGGTGAGATGGCGCTGGCTTGCAGCGTAAGAGTTGATATACTAGAAGAAATTCGACGTTCCCACTAGTGACTCGGTAGCTCAGCGGTCAGAGCATTGGACCGGTTATCCAAAGGTCGCGGGTTCGATTCCCGTCCGAGAACATGATCTGGTGCGAGTCCTATTTTTTCTAGTATATTATTTAGTATTATATAAAAATAGCATTGTGAATGCTTAAATCTCAAAATTTCAAATAGTTAAAAAGCTTTCTCATCTTAATCAACTGTTTAAAAATATCTGGAAAGATGTTCAGTTGAATGTTGAAGTTAATTCCTTCTACATTGGTGAGATGGCGCTGGCTTGCAGCGTAAGAGTTGATATACTAGAAGAAATTCGACGTTCCCACTAGTGACTCGGTAGCTCAGCGGTCAGAGCATTGGACCGGTTATCCAAAGGTCGCGGGTTCGATTCCCGTCCGAGAACATGATCTGGTGCGAGTCCTATTTTTTCTAGTATATTATTTAGTATTATATAAAAATAGCATTGTGAATGCTTAAATCTCAAAATTTCAAATAGTTAAAAAGCTTTCTCATCTTAATCAACTGTTTAAAAATATCTGGAAAGATGTTCAGTTGAATGTTGAAGTTAATTCCTTCTACATTGGTGAGATGGCGCTGGCTTGCAGCGTAAGAGTTGATATACTAGAAGAAATTCGACGTTCCCACTAGTGACTCGGTAGCTCAGCGGTCAGAGCATTGGACCGGTTATCCAAAGGTCGCGGGTTCGATTCCCGTCCGAGAACATGATCTGGTGCGAGTCCTATTTTTTCTAGTATATTATTTAGTATTATATAAAAATAGCATTGTGAATGCTTAAATCTCAAAATTTCAAATAGTTAAAAAGCTTTCTCATCTTAATCAACTGTTTAAAAATATCTGGAAAGATGTTCAGTTGAATGTTGAAGTTAATTCCTTCTACATTGGTGAGATGGCGCTGGCTTGCAGCGTAAGAGTTGATATACTAGAAGAAATTCGACGTTCCCACTAGTGACTCGGTAGCTCAGCGGTCAGAGCATTGGACCGGTTATCCAAAGGTCGCGGGTTCGATTCCCGTCCGAGAACATGATCTGGTGCGAGTCCTATTTTTTCTAGTATATTATTTAGTATTATATAAAAATAGCATTGTGAATGCTTAAATCTCAAAATTTCAAATAGTTAAAAAGCTTTCTCATCTTAATCAACTGTTTAAAAATATCTGGAAAGATGTTCAGTTGAATGTTGAAGTTAATTCCTTCTACATTGGTGAGATGGCGCTGGCTTGCAGCGTAAGAGTTGATATACTAGAAGAAATTCGACGTTCCCACTAGTGACTCGGTAGCTCAGCGGTCAGAGCATTGGACCGGTTATCCAAAGGTCGCGGGTTCGATTCCCGTCCGAGAACATGATCTGGTGCGAGTCCTATTTTTTCTAGTATATTATTTAGTATTATATAAAAATAGCATTGTGAATGCTTAAATCTCAAAATTTCAAATAATATTCTATACTCAAATATTTGTAAATTGCCAGACATGCAAAACTTTTAGAGTGCCCTATGTATAATAATATTCTTTCCTTAACTATAAAAAAAGTACCGCGTTGAAGTTTTAAGTCAAAAATCTTTTTGTTTGCACTTAGTTTTGCTCATTTCTTATACTTAAAACCCGAATACTTCAGTATTCTTTTTTGTAAACACGAATAACTTGACCATGTTCAGTTATTAATTGTACTCGTGCATTCTAACAATATATTATTATGTTAAAATTAATAATTTCTAGCATTCCGAAAAAAACAGATACCTACACATAATGTTTTAATAAAAATGAAATAGAGACGATTATGTAATTGTCTTTAATGTTCTTATTCAGCCAAGTCCATTTCTAACGCAGCGGGGGGTAAATTACGAAGCGATGTTCTAAATACGGTGAAAGAGGACGTAACTGAATTAATTGAGTAGGTATAAGAATTGTTCTGAAACCTGCGGGTTCTTACTATGAACTCGAAATCAGAAATATCGCTGTTGTAAAAGCAGACGCTGTAATTACACAGCGGCCGGCGTCTCGTTTCAACTTTTTTCACAAAGTTACTGAAAATGATCTAGGTACATTTTGCATTTAGGATGACTAATCTATTAAATTGATATAAATAGGTAGTACAAGGAAAGATTTCGTTTATGTATATACAAGGTGTTACAAAAATACCCCTAATGCAGAAAATGGTATACAGGGACCATCGAACTGGACAACTTTTACTATGGGACCAACTCTGAAATCGCGAAAAATAAATCAGCTGTTTCACACATTTTTATATTTTCGATTTTAATTTTTGTATGAAACAGCTGATTTATTTTTCGCGATTTCAGAGTTGGTCCCATAGTAAAAGTTGTCCAGTTTGATGGTCCCTATATACCATTTTCGGCATTAGGGGTATTTTTGTAACACCTTGTATATGTTTTACTTAAATTAAACAAAAGGTTTAATAACGCATTATTAAATGTAAATGTCCGATTATCATGTAAGCTAAAGAAGTCGGTTAAAAAGACATCTTCCGTGGGTTAAACTTTGACGATTGAAAAATGCTTGATTCAATTAAAATTACTATCAATTTCTTTTTCACATCCGTAACGAGATTGCCAATGTACAAAGTATCTATTTTTTTCCTATGCCTCCTTGAATTATATTCTCCCCATTGTACAGTACATCCAGTACATTGTACATATATACATACTTACTGCTTTAGAAGAGTGCATGGTAGGGCCCTAAAAAGCACGGACGCGGAGGCGTGATCCAAGAGGGGCCAAGCTGAGACAATTTGCAAAGTCGTTACAAAGTTAGTAGGGAGTTATTGAACGAGTTTTGTTTCCTTGTACTTAAATAGTGACCGTTTGTTATGGAACAAGACAATGACTGATAGGTGATCTATTGTTCAGAAAGTAAACAGACCTTTATTATTACCTATTAAAGTACTTTTTAAAAATATAGCTTTAAATAAATTCAATAACCTGACGACCTCCGTGGTTGAGTGGCTTTGTACACCGGTTTTCAAGGTGTCGCTATCTCCGTGGTCCCGGGTTCGATCCTCGGTTGGGTCAATTTAGAAAACGAACTTTTTTATATTGGTTCAGGTCTGAGTGTTTGTGATACCACCGTTGTCTCTGATTTCCATAACACAACAACACAAGTGCTTTAGCTACTTACTTTGGAATCGGAGCAAAGTTAAAAAAAACTTTGTGAAGGAAAAAGTCTGAAACCTAATAGGCCACAGCGCCCACGGCCCATCTGGTCATTTGGTTAAGGGTTTTCAAGAAACCCACCGTAAATGTTTCTTTTGTTCATATTTTTGTATCTGTTGAGTTAAAGACAGCATAAGAATAATGTTAAAATAAATATTAGTTTGGTGTAAATTGTAAAAATACTTCTATAATAAAATATTTCAATGTTTTTTCAATTCCAAATACGCATGACAAATTGACAACTGCCATAGCGATCCCGATTTCGATACGTTTAGTTTTTTTTGGCATATGAAATCATATAAATTATGTAACATATTATGCCCACCACACCACCTACCACAATCTTAACTTTTAGGTAGGTACATTTCAAAAATGTTAATTATTTTTATGACTAAAGGAGTTCCGAAAACAAGAACCTACTTAAAAGTAATTAAGTGATGGCAGTTTGGTAAAAACGTCCGTAGGTATCAACGTAATAGCCGAAGTCTTTTAACGTAAAATTTTTCGTTTTGAGCGGTGTTATTAACTGGAACAAAGCGGCACGAAGTGAATTAATTACTGAATTAATTTAATATACCTCGGAGGTTGTTAAAATGACGCGATTATAAGTGGTTAAAGGGAAAATTATATCAATTATTAACCATTTTGAAACATGATATTGTGTTGTGTAAAGTTTGTCTCCGTTCATTTCATACTCACCTTAGGTATTATTAAAAAAATATTTAGCAGTAATTGGTTTACCTGTTAATACAATAGAAGTAAAAATTAACCGTCTGAGTACATCCAGATAAGTTAAACTGTAATTACTGTAATTAAATAATACAAAAATCGACTTGTGGATGTTAAAAGTATAAAAAAATAATAAAGGTAAAGCCGCTTATCATTCCGCAAAGTTATAAAAGTTGACAGAGGGATTTGGGTTATGGTGTCCTTTGTGTACTTAAGGTACTTAAGGGACAAGCTGCCATTATTACTCAGACTCCGCAGAGAGATCGATGGTACATGGAATTTTAACAATGTAGTTATTTGTCTGGTCAGGTATGGTTTAATGAACCTATGCTGCATGCCTTTACAGAGATTCATGAAGGTATTATCAAAATTATTTTAAAATTTCATGGCATATAAGTAGTGTACCTATTTATTATTATAGTATAGCTATTTGTTTTTATATCATAATTCATAACTTTCTGTATTTTATCATTGAAAATGTATGTGATCAGAGTGTATGTGCCCGATGTTCCAAAAGTGCAAAATGACTGTACGTAGATCGGACAAAATGGAGATATGCAAATTGATCTGTCGGTATGAATTTTGACAATCGAAAAAGAAAACCGACTTGCCTGACAAAAATTAGAATAACTTTTTTTCGGGGATCTAATTCAAGATTCGAAGAAAGAGGTATCTGGAGGTTGATTGGGACTGCAAAATAAGCCCACTGGGTAGATGATCGGACAACAGATGTGGGCTGTGGAGGTTTCCAAAGGGGAGACTTTTGTAGTTCGGCCGCGTTGATGCAGTTTATATAGCGCATGCGCTGTCGTGAGGTCTCAGTATTATAGAGTAAAGTGTAATGAATAGTTATATGTAATAAATGTATTATTTAACTTACCGAAAAAATTGGTGTCTTTGAAAAAATTTAAGGTCTCGGTGAGATCTTCGTTTCTGATTTCAGCTGTCAAACTTAAAACTAAATATCTTGGAAAATAATCACCGTCTTTGAAAAAATGTAAGATCTTCATTTCATAATGACAGCTTTCAAAACAGCAATATCTCGAAAAGTACTCATCCTAGACTGATGGTGTCTTTGAAGAAATGAAAGGTCTTGGTGAGATCTTCATTTCAGATAACAACTATCAATTAAAAAAAGTTTTTCAAGTCGGTCCATAAATGACGAAATACTGAGGTAACAAACAAAAATACAACCGAATTGATAACCACTTCCTTAATTTTTTGAAGTCGGTTATAAAAAGGTGCCGGCACGAATCGTGAGCGGTGAGAGAAATTGGAGGGGATTACTCCAAAATTCCACAATTTGCCCCTCCCTTCACCACGTCCCCCGCCAATGAGACCTAAAAATGATTTCTCAAGATCCGTGCCGAGGCCTGTAACTTCGGCACGGCAATAATAAGTATTTCGGAATAATTAAAAAATCGTTGTATTCAACATGTTTACAGCAATATGCTAAAGGTAACAAAATAAAAATAAGTTTTTTATTTTTATTTTGTTACGCTCTAAACAATGTTGAATACAACGCTTTTAAGGAGTTTTCTTAATCAGAAATTCGTGGCAATATGCCTATCAAATATGCCTATGGGATATGATCATATTGATCAACCGTATCCATAAAAACAGTAAGTCCATCTAATGCTGATAAAACCTGCATATTTTATTTATCTAGTTGGCAAATCGATATAAACAAAAGATAATCTAAAAATGAGATCTGTATTAGACGCAGTTCAGATGGATAAAGTTTTGTGGTATGCATTGGACAAAGACGGCTAAGTTAAAAAAACTTTAAAGGAGTACGTTAAAAGAGTCGTCTCCGGTGTTGATAATGCTCTACTACTGCTAAGCCAATTGACCCGACCGTGCCAGCTGCAATGCCGTAAAAGCCGCCTCAATTTCAACACAGTTTATGATCGCAGAAGGATATTATCGACAGACAGCGAATAAGGTTACGTGTATAGTTAACAATATGGTGTGAAGAATAGATTTGTGAAGCTGTTGTTCGGGTATACGATAATATCGGGAGCGATTATGTGATAAGAGAGGGCATGCTACGGCGTGTAAACGAGGTTACCCTGGTTTGTGTGTAGGCACAGGATTGTAGGTTAGCCAGGGCTCATGGTGTTGGTGTCTGTCTACGCTACGGTAGGTGTTTTGTGGCGACGCGTCGCGCCGCCGCCGGCAGTCGTGATTCGCTAGCCCGCCCGACGGCACGCTACAAGATTCTCGCCGATCTACGTGCTACGAGATCTCGTAGCACTTTTAATAACACAGTTGAATTCTTGCGTTATTGTAACTAATGCATGTGACTTGTGTTAAGTTGTCTGAGTGAAAAGTTTGTGTGTAACTTGGAGTTATTCTGAGCTGTGTTTATAGACTATTAAAACTGTTAGGAGTACACACTCCTATCGCACTAATTCTTAAGTAAACAAGAGATTTAGAGTAAAGGAATTGTGATAAATATGACGGTTCTGCAGTGAAGTTGTTTGTGTTACTGTGCAATTTGGTTTTCAATAATATTTTTTTGGTGAGTTTGTATCACACATTTTCTTATGTATGCCAGTTATTATTACCTTGTATTAGGTATGGAAAAAGTACAAAGTACGAACGAACGAAAGTAGGGACCTTTAACAGTTCACGTCCAATTTTATTATTAGTTATTAACCATAGAGTTTCATTTATGGTATTAACAAGCTTCCAGATCAGAAAATGTATAAACTGTACTTTATAATACGTATGTATTAGTAATATTCTTAACCAAATAAAGATTTTTGATATTAGACGGTGGTTCGCAGAAGATTTTTGTTCACCCTGTGATACAATTATTGGCCATGTTACAGTTAGTTATTCATAGTAGACAACAATATGAACTACTTGCAGCTGTTAATTAAGACTTAGGTACACACGACAGTACGTCAGGTTATACAGTTAAACTGCGAAAACAGCTTTTATTACATAGGACATAAAGGCGGTCTCAAGGTCAACATGTATAGTCTGAGGTGCCGTCATGTGTACATATTTGGTGGGTTGAAGTAGGTAAAGAGACGTAGGAAGTTACAAGAAAAAAACGAATAAACCGACTGTGTGAAAAAATATGTAAGCAAGACGCTTTGAATAATATTTCCTTACAAATCAGCCAATACTGCCGAAGGCTACATAAGCCTTCCTACCACTGATGTAAATACACACATACATACTTCCGAAACTGATATTTCAGTACAATTTGTGAATTATATGTCCGGGCTTTGTCCGGCTTTTAATTTGTACTTTGACTTTTTATTGTAAAAATAAGAGTTCTGTTTCTAATTAGTCAAAAATACTATTTCATGAACAAAGGTTCGGACCTTTTCAAGTGGACACTTTAGTTATCGTTGACTGATTATCACATTTAAGCATCTCGACCAATATTTATTTAGGTGACAATGACCATTCACCTCCACAGAAGGTGAGGCCCGAAAGTGGGTATTCCAATATTTGATATTTGAAATAAGAGGCTGGTTTGACAGTTTTTAGGGTTCCGTAAAAAATGGTAAAAAGGAACCCTTACTGTCACAGCTGAATATCTCAAGAGCTACTAATGCTATCAACTCGTGGAATAGTTTTCCTCCCCCTCCCCATCTCCGAAGTTCGTATAGATTAATATATGAAATTATTCTGTGATATATGTTTATGTAAAGATTACAAAGAAACAAAACGGTATCTCTAAATAGCACACTTTCAGAAAAAAAAAAAACATACATTAGTTCCACTATTGGTCAAGAGATGGCGCTGACCTAAAACTGCATTATTCTACACCGCAGTGTATTTATATAAATGATGGTACGGTGGTATGGTAACCCTCGGTGCGCGAGTTCTACTTGCTCTTGACCAGTTGTTTCTTTAATTATAAATAAATAAAAATTATTATTTAAGTAATTACCTAAATAGGTTTGAAACTCAATATGAAAAATTATTTAAAAATCGTGTCACACATTTGTTTTTTACATTCAGTTCTATTTAGCATACGAGTAGGTACATTAATAATGCCTATTCTTTATGTGATCATCTCGCATTGGTATATATTTGTATTATCGATCGAGTATTTATCTATGTCGTTAGTGATTTGGAGAATAGAATCGATTGGAATTTGTGTCAAGTTTGAAGAATCGCTCCATCGGTTTACGACCCAATCTGACATAAACCTTTCTCGTACTGACGACAGAATATCAATTTGATTATTCACGAATCCAACAAAGGAGATTGATCTCAAAAAACTTCTGCATCTGACGATGTCCGTATTCAAGTAATACATATGATGTATGTAGAGAGGGCGACTTTGCCATTTCCGAAATCCTGGGTTCAATCCACAAGATTTAGTGATTTCTTAATTTCATTTTATGTAGTAACTGAGGTCGAGTCAGTTTAAATAAAGGTCGCAATCGCAAGTAATAGTGTAAATACCGCTGTACAAAACTTATTAATCGCTTAGCCAAATTATGACTCATTTTAATGTTCATGCTCACTTAGCAAATTTATAAGTTATTATGCTCATTGTTATAGTATGCTCATACCCAAAACACGTTTCAAAAGATCCTTTAGAAATCGTATTATGTTTAGGATCAGCCAGCCATTTGAATTCTTCGCCGTTTTGAAGCTGAGTCATGACATGGAAAGTAAACAAATTCCGAAGAGTTTTACGATCTCTGTAATAATAATAAACAGGCCTTAATGTAACTATGAAATATTGATACCAGTTCTGTTATAAATAGACTTTGACTGTTTGACCTAAATGTGCAGGACGTTATTTTTACACGACAGCCCAAAAAAGGACTGTATTGTTCTTCATAATGTTTAACATTCAAAAAAGAAATTAACGTAATAAAGTACGTTTTACTTCGTTGTTCGTCTGTACGAACAATTTTTTTTTTGGTTAACGTATACAGTAGGTAGAAAAGAAATTAATGAAAAGAAATTTGATTCTAAATAAATCAAAACTTATGGGTTATAAAAAACTTATCTGTAAATTAAATGATATTCAGTCGACCTAGATTCATAAAATCTAACAGGAAGTAAGCACTATAAAGGAAATGAATTGTATTTTTCATAATATCACTAAACAATATTAAGAACCCTCAGTCAGGTTCTTCTCAGACTATGATTGGTCAATATCTTTTGTTATTTAAGTAAATATCTGTATTACCTACCGCAATTTGCCTTTCCGAGAAAGTGTATTAGAAGGCTGATAGACCCAATCAAAAGAAACTTATTTCGATATGAATATTCTTCGGCGGGTTCAGTGTGCCTACAGCAAATTATTCTGCCCTTTCCTATTCAGCAGCAAAGTCATATGATGAAGGTTTGATGGAAGCGTTCCTATCGCGAAACCCGCAGAAAAAGTAAAAAAAGTAAAGCTCTTGTACCTACAGTTCAATTTAATTCGGGTCTCAGTTTTTGACTGCGAAAATACGAGGATTTATCCCATGTTATTTTCTAAGTTTGTATAGAGTTTAAACATGTTTTTATTAGGTTGCTTTATTATTTGTTTCTTTGTTTGGTTGTTTTGTCCATAAATTTAGCAAACGTTAAAAGTTTTAAGTCTCTAAAGTAAGAGTACTATCTTCCCGTTGAGCTAGAGACTTAATACTTTGAACATAGGTAGATCTGATGATAGAGCCAGAAAGGCCTCAGGAACTCCACAGTAAAACCATACAACCCCATCGAGTTTGGGCTCGTGAAAATCGCCTTGACAAGTAATCTGATGGGAGATGAGGGTCCAGGGTCTGATGATGAAGTTGGAAGAAGGCCACACGAACTCTATAATAATACCACACAGCCCCATCGAGTTTGGGCTCGTTTGATTCGTCTTGACAATTATTTCGATAGGATATGGTGTATTTTTATAGCTAAAAAGCAAAAAATAATAATTTAATGAAAATACCTTTATTTATAAAAAAATACGTTCATAAAACGGACTAAAAAGTTTAAAATAATTTCTCCCGTAAATATTTATAAACCTATACAGAAGTTTTAAACCTAAAAACATGGGGCGCATACAAAAGACAATTGATAATAAGTCTTACAAAAAGCGCCCCACGTTTTAGGGTTATAATTACGGGAGAAATTTTTGTATGCTTTTTAGTCCGTTTTTAAAACGATTTTTTTTTATACAACATGTTACAAAAATACCCCTAATGCCGAATATGGTATATAGGGACCATCAAACTAAACAACTTTTACTATTGGGACCAACTCTCAAATCGCGAAAAAAAAATCAGCTGTTTCATACATTTTAATATTTTCGATTTAATTTTTGAATGAAACAGCTGATTTTTATTTCGCGATTTCAGAGATGGTCCTATAGTAAAAGTTGTTCATTTTGATGGTCCCCATATACCATATTCGGCATAAGGGGTATTTTTGTAACACGTTGTATAATACTAAATAATTTTTTTTATCAAAAAGTTATTACATTGTTTGAAACCTCAGATCAAGATTAGAATTGTCGTGCAAGTAGAGGCGTGAACTTATTTCAAGAAAAGCAACACATTTGCGAACGAACTTTCCTTTTTGCGACTTATTAAATGCGACTGTTGAAACTTTTCGAAGTCTCAGTGAGGCAAAACCCACTTCACGGTAAATTAAACAAGACTCAAATTGCTTAGTCAACAATCCTTCAACTTGGCTTTATCGTCTTCTAGATGGAAATCTACTTAAAATTATGTTTTTATAAGGTGTATAAATTGTTGGATATTTACAATTTCTCGATCAAATAAGTATTAACTTTGAATTATTGGATTTACGACGATATTTCTTGAAGAAAAAAGAGTCAAAGGGATGAAATGAGTATTTATATTACCTACTATGTTATAAATAAGCTTATAGTCCCCTTTGACGTTGGATTCCTCCCTTTTATGATGGAAGAGGGAGATATCAATTTGAAGGTGTTTCATTGAGTAAGCAAGCGCAAAGCGTCTCTGCTTCAGTTTGGGCAAAAATTCTTTCGTATGTCTGTCTTTCCGGCTGTTATCCTCTATGTCGCATTTCTCAAACGATTCTCGCGAAATTTTGTAAAAAAATATCACCCATTCGAAAATGATCAATGTTAGAAGCGCCATCTTGCTTCGAATAGCTATAATAAAATAATACCTAACCTACCAAACAGCACATAGTACTCCTTTTTAAAAACAGTGTCGACCTCGTGGCGACATCTATTAGTTTAATTTTCAAACAACACAATTTGAGCGAGGTCTACAACACACTAACCACTAGTAAATAATAAATTCGGATAACTATCTCATAGTAGTTTAGTTATTTAGTACCAAACTAAGTAGAGCTTGTACTATGGTAACTTAATAATGGAAAAAAAACATAAATAAAATAATGTAAACACCCTTGACTCGGGAACAAATAAGCATATTATGGCTAATCCATAATACATATATTTATGCACCTACCTACTTATTGAGAATTAATATTAGAGTACTAGCTTCTGCCTGCGACTTCGTCCGCGTGGACATTCGAAAAATTCCTAGGAAACCTTTAATCAAACCTTTAATAAAAAAATAGACCATGCTTATAGTTCTAAACCAGCCCCCCTACTCTTGACGGAGTCGAGTTCACATCAGGATCGAATAAACGTCAAAAATCTGTTATTTTGATACATTGTAAACGGTTTCCATAGTACCGTTATGACATTTACTCGATTCGATCACGATCTCGATCGTGTCGGGACTGTCGGGAGTAACCCCCAGGTCATAAACTATGTGTGTGCCAAATCTAAGCCGTTCAGACGTTTTTGAGTGATTGAGTAACGAACATCCAAATATAGGTACAGACCTTCACATTTATAATGTTAGTAGGAAGTAGGATAACTATAATTTTATTACGGGGCCCATGTCCCAGAATATGTAATGAAATGAAAGAAATATGTTTTCTATGAAACCGCATGACGTGAACACAATATTGTTTGGCTTACATACGGAGGAGGCATAGAAAATATTTATAGTGCGTTCAACAATTTACGCATCACTACTGGGGTAGGCAATTATAGTAAGCTATTAGCTTCCAGCGGCGACGGCGATATTGCATGCTTATAAAATATTGACTGCTGCTAGAAAATTGGTTTGCCTGTTTAACTACGCCATTCTATTACGTTTAGTATCTAGTTGTAGTTTTTATTGCTGTTTTATATTAAGTTCAATAGTCGTAGAAAAGATAAAAGTGAAAGTACTTATATAATTGAAAAAGAACGTGAAGAGAAAATAACATTTGTGTGTGTGTATTCGTATTCGTTCACGAAAACACTCATACAATATGGTTTTATTCTTCCACACAACCTTTTACGCCCTACACGGACGCGACCGCGCGCGGCAGCGAATCGCTTGCGCTAGCGAAACATCTGCGAAACGAACAAACGAAACACCACTAGATAAATGTGAGCGTCGGTGCAACGACCATTTCGCAGATACTCGTGAAACTGTAGCGAAAAAGGACGCAACTGTCTTCTATCTCGCTAATAGTAAAGTGAGATAAGCTTATATGCGAAACGCTGGCATGCCATACAACTGTGATACAACTAAAAGATTTTTCATCGCTTCGCTGCCGCGTGCGAACCCGTCGGTGTACATGAAATCGAGTGCCTTGAACATTTCAAATGTTTTTGAACTTTGAAGTGGCATTGAAATCCTTGTCATTAAAATAATGAGTCACACCACACCACATACACATATCAATTGATATTGATAAAGTATGGGAACTAAAATTAAAATATAATTGTAATTTATTGAAAGTGCTGACACTGCCGTAGGTAATAACAAACCGATTGTAGACCGTGCATTATATCAATGTCAACAACAATTTATTTTTTACCCTGTGTCATTGGAGTATCAAACGAGTAGCTCCAACTTTTTGATTAAAGTGAGAATCATAACAAAAACTGTTATAAACTCGCTTGTTCAAACAAACAAAAGTTGTGATGTAGGTATGTACTTACTTCGTTTTATTTTACTCACAAGCGGATACGTCCTCTATTCGACTTCATTTCTGTGTAAGCTGATATAAAACACAGAGTGTGATATTTCAACTGTTTGCTACTTTACGACTGCGTCGACTTTGAGAAACATTGGTTGACAAAGTATTTCAAGAACACAAATATGAAACATCTTAAAGTGAGCAATAAAATAACATTGTTACTACGACTGAGTAGTAGATAACACCAGTTTATTGTCTTCCTGATGTAATAAGACAATAAAAATGAGTTAGTAAGTGGGTACGTATATCTTTACAATGACGATTACGACAATAATGTGAAAAGCCAGCCATTTATAACAATATCATGAACATCCAAATTGTGAGTTGCTATCTATCCTAATTAGCTAACAAGAAATAAATCAATAATAACATATTGTATGCTCGTTCGCAAATAAGTTCAGTATTAATTTGTACTTAACTATCGAAAAAGCTATCATTTATAAAAGTCTTCTTAATAAAGTGCTCATAAAGATTGTATAGCAGATGTATAGTTACACAATGGTTACTCTTTATCAAACTATTTAATATCTTATCTATCTATATTTATTAGTAAGGGGGTTATACGCAGTCATAAATTCTGTCACAACCTTATTATTTTCAAATTTTGAATATTGACTGGAAATGTTTTGATTGATTTTGAACTATGAACTTTTGAGTCTTCTAAAAATAAAAAAAAGGGTTTGTGTTATTTTTGATTATTTTTTAAAACGGCCAAAATATTTTTTTTTCATATATCTCCGCCATTTTGAAAAAATCGAAAAACTATATCGACCAAAAAATTTTACGAGAGTCGGTTGAGAAATGCGACCCTGTAGAAAAAACGGACATCCGGACACCGGAAGGTTATACGAAAGCATTTTTAACCAAGCTGACCCGTAGACGCTCCGCTTGCGCTTCGTGCTCGCTCGGTCAATTATAAATCATGATATTGTTTGGAATTATTTGCATAAAAAGTTCGAGTAATTATTGTGTATTCAAATCATATAATCATAATCCTTCGATTATTGCGTATAAGAATATTCTTTTGTGCAGAAAACAGCCTTTCATTTGTTATTTTGGATATAATGCCATTGTTGAAAATTACGTTAGGGGCAGATACAATTTAAATTTATTGATTATGAAAAACCTAAGTTAATAGCATGTTGTGTGAAACATTTGCTCCTTGATGTTGAATACTTATATTCCAACTAAAATAAAATCTCAAAGCGGTGTATAACTGCGGAAAATCCTTTTTTCAAACTGAGAAATAAAATAGTCAAGCTTGACATTTGTCGCAAACCTCAAATGTCACTTGTCTCGTTAAGTTTCCATAATTTACTTTAAAATTGACCAAAAACGTTTTCCCTTTGATAAAGTTTAATGGACGGTTCAGATTTAAAATTCAATTAAATGTTGAATTACTGACGATTTCGTATTTGTTTCACTTTGAGTTCTTACTTACAATATTGTTATCTGTTGTTATTAAAGTTAAGAGGTACTTCAAAGATCTGAATTGGGGAACGGGGATAGAATGAAATGCAAATGATGTTTTCGATATTTCATGGTTTTGACTTATTTTTTTATTATTTTGAAAACAGCGTGCTGAGATAGTGAGATGTTACATTATGTTTATTTTGTTTACAAATCGATTTATATAATTGTTATACCTATGAATAAGTGCATATTATGTAAAGATTTGTGACGCACAAGCAAGACAAGTTTGAAAAACTACAATAATAATTTTATCGGAGAACATTGTATTTGTACTGAGCATAAATGAATTTATGAAGAAACTATTTAATGTAAATTGGAAACACGGAACATACGAGTGATCGTACGAGAATTTGTTTCTGACAGAATCAAATGTTTTTATCAAACTGAAATATATTTCTGCTTTTACATATTCATAAAAAATAAGAAACCGAATTAAAAAAAAGCTGTTACATAATACTTTTATTATTTTCACTAGTTTTGGTGAAAAACTTGAATAAACTGTTATTGTATTCTTCGAAATCCTTACAGAATCCAGTTAAATCTCGAGATCTTCAGTCAATCGCAACGAAACTGATATAAAGCTTTCAATTCCGTGTGATAAGGCTGCGCAAACAGAATCGAGGAAACGTTATTGAATATCAGAGCTTGACGAACTGAATGCCATCCGGAATTGCATGTTTGAGTAGGTATGTATCAAATATTAAGTGTATATTGATCGTTTGCAGTACAAACCTACTTACGTGTTACCACTTACATCATATCTTGCAAGCTCACCCTTAGCATGAAAATATTTTAAAGTTCGTATCAAGTACAAATTAATTAGTGCCACCAGCCTCCGTAAAGTGATTTCAATTTTAAATTTAATACGAATTGATTCGCACAAAAAACAATACCTATATATTTTCTGTATCATTTGCATATTCACTTTTTTGTAATGTAAAAGAACAAAGAAACGTTTGATAAATCAAAGAAATGACGAATACTCCCTGAGCGGCCGGTGGGGTTAGATTATGATTCATGATTTTGTGTTTCATACAAGCTTAATAAAAGGCAAGCAGAGGTAGGCGTGGACACCGTATATTATCGGGCTAACGCCACAGAATAAATAATTCTAGAGCTTCATACTTGTGGCTTGACTTGAAACAACCCAGCTGTTATTATTTTTATAATGATCGGCATATGAACGTACTAATATTTTACTTTATGATTTTTTATTTGAAATTAATAAACTGCTATTAGTCTAATAGCAGCGGTTTATGAGATTCACTTTAAAATTCATATTTTTTTCCATTTTTATGATTTGGTGTCGTCACATTTCTATTAATCATAATACTCTCATGAATAACTTTCTTATTTTATTGTTAGGTCCTGAAATGTTTTAAATTAAATGTTTGTGCAGTCTTTTGTTTCTTTCGAGAGTGTATGAAACAAAAGAGTATGATTTCTTCGAAATGATTATTGAATAAACACGTCATGCTCCCCAGCAACCCCTATGACTGTTATAACATTTTTTTTTAACCAACGCGATTGTACACAATAAGTTCTTAATTAGAGATAAGATCTCATTTTATAAATAACCTAGTACTTACTGAATCCTTAGTATTTGCGCTGAATTACCTGAAAATCAATATGGAGTTGCTGGGGAGATGCTCTACAGCAGCCCCAAATACAAATAACTGTACGTTGTATTCTACAAAGGTACATTTTTTTAAAGGTGTACTAATTGAGAACTTATTGTGTACAATTGCGTTGGTTGAAAAAAAATGTTATAACAGTCATAGGGGTTGCTGGGGAGTATGACGTGAATAAACGGCGTCCAATGTGAAAAATTAGAAAGATGATTCTACTTGCATAGGAGATAGTCTATTTTTCTAGACATAATGCTTAGGCAGTAAATCACATGGCAGTGAAGGGCGCCAGCGAGACCCGTAAATCAGGACCGCGGGACTTCCTGCCCCTCCGTATTAAATTAATTTTGCTACCTACGCGAAACAATGACCGAATTTTTGTATTTTTCCCTTCCTTCTTGAGATTGCTGGCGTTTTTAGCATTGTTATTTTGTCAACAGTTTTATTGTAAAGTAGTCTTATTCTTTTCAATTTTCAAGTAAGTATACCGGATTTCTATATAAAATAACATTATAATAGTAAATAGGTAAGATGTTATTTACAAAATAACAGTAGTTATAACTTCGATACCTTGCATATCGCAAATGATTCGGTAACTTTATATTTATCTCTACAAAAATACAATGTCATAAGTATCAAACAAGTATTTACGAAATTATAAGTGAACGGAATTCATTAAAAAAGTTGTAAAAAGTTTCTTTAATGTATTTGAATGCATTTTGTTACTCGAAAAGTGCTTAGTTGTTGAATAATGTTAATCTAAAAAGATCGAAGTGAATATTTAAAAGGCACTCAAGTACGTACAGAGATTGCAAGCGCTGCAAAAAACTATCTCATGAGTACCTATGTATAATAATAACGCATCGTAAATCAAGGGCATCAGCACGGAAGCCGGCGCCATCCACATATGAAATTAATTTCGCAAGGAACAATAATGGCGGGAATTTCACCTTCGCCCGTGTGTGACACGTGACAAACAATAGCCTCATAGTCGATATTCATTTAAAAAAGTTTATCACAGTCTTTTGTTTTTGTAGTAGTTGGACATTGTTTTTAAAGTGAATTGGTAGTTAAAAATAAGTTTATTGGTTATATATCAGAAATTCCAGGGGCAAAATAATGTGCATGTGCACGCCTAACAACATTCATAGCAAAACGGTATTTGTGAGATAGAACCACTATAACTGATGTTTTTAGAATTTATTAATATGTCTTTATTTTTCATAATTATGTAAAATTAATATTTCACATGTCATGATGAAATATATGAACGATATAAGAGGAGGAGAAGTCCAGAAGTCCAAAAGCACAAGGCAATAATAGATGCTGGGGGTTCACTGAAAAAACAAGATTCCGGTGTCTAAGTTACGTAATTTACATTAATATGAATATTGTGTTGTTGATAAACGCGTGATATAGTATATTAACATGTTAGTATAAGTATATTTTTAGTAGGTAGTGTATAGTTTTGGATAATAGTAGTGGGATTGTTTTAAGATAGTTATAGGATAGATATGGATTAGATAATGGTAAGGGTTGGATAGTAGTAAGTAACTAATAGTTAGTGAGTTTAGATCATGGTTAGTATGGTTAGCTTAGTAGTTCGTAGAATAGGGGAAAGCGGATAAGTATAGTTAAAATAAGTATTTAAGTAAATGAAGTATCATAGTGATGTAGTTTATTTATTGAATAGGATTATTATATAGTTCGTTGTCAGTAGTAGGTTAATAATTTTCTCTCACGATAAGCAATTTCTAATGTGGAATAAAGCGGCTATTCTAATAAGTATTCGGAATTACTTATTAGAAATTCTACCGAAATAATTGATTGTCATTTTGGGGATTGTCTTATCTTTTTAAAAAAATTATCGATAATTCCCTAATTCTCTAGATTATGCGGGAACATTGTATACTTAGGCATCAATTTATAAATTGGACTAATTGACATATTTTTGGGATTATGTTTCTGGCCTTGTACTTAAACCTCTAAAATTCTTGAGAGATTCAAATACATATATGGTGTAGATATTTGTAAATTTAAAAAATATAACAAGTTAATAATAAAACTTGGATATTTGAAAACGTCCTATAATTAATATGTCCTTTAATTTATTAATAAACTTATTTTTAATCACGGTTAATTTGCGGCAGTAGATGATGTACAAATTTAAAAAAATAATTTTGAAAGGTACACCTATAGGTACATATAATATTTACCTTTCAAGTTTATGACGTCGTATTAGGATGGTATTTCCGATAGGAAAGCGTATTAATTTCAAAATGAGGACTTTGATATCATAGCTCATATCATATCGAGTTCAACAATATGTACGCACCTTTGACAGTTCATCATCCTTGCCTTTGTAATAAACATCTACCAAAAGTTCTTACATATTTATGAACTCAACTGTACTTAAAACGGACTACTAAATTTATTTTCTGTGTTTTTTTGCTGTATTAAATCATGAAGATAAAATTATCTGCGTCAAAAAAGTGGAGTAAGTTTCTAATTTTAGTAAACCACCCTTTTTAACGAATAACGTCATAAATAAGCCACGTATTTGGATACTTTTGGAAATGCGAATAACGGTAATTTATAGTAGATAGAGTATTATATCACTGGTTTAAGAGTTTCTGCGAGGCAATTGAAACCGATGACTGTTATAAAGAAAGTACATAAGTATTTAAAAAAAAAAATTCGTCTATTCTGTAGTCGTAAGTTCCTTCTTAGTGCGCGGGTGAAAAGAAATTTCGTAAAAGTTTTCATGTATTTCTTTTTTTTAATTTGTAGGCAGTGCAAAGAAAATGATAACATACAGCCTAACTCAGAATAAAATCTCAGTACACCTAAACATTTTTGAAACCAACCTCGATCAAGCACGACTACATAGGTTGCATTCCACATTCAAATCACATTATTTCCCATGGGAAAATATGATATTCAGTACAACATTATGACTCGGCTAGACCGTGGGGCTGTAATGACTTACTTTAGGAAAGGTTTGCATGACACATAATCCATTGACGAGCAGGTAGTATAAAAAATAATTAGTTGACTAATTATATAGGTAATATTATTATGTAACTGTATGAAATCACAAAAAAAGTAATAAGGGTGTTTTGTAGTAACTTAAAGATGCTACAATAATTCTTGCTATTATACCATTATTGAATTTTTATATGAGGTATTATAATTCTCGCTGGTGTTAAGAGAATAACTGAGTTAATGTTTTTCTTAAAATAAATAAAATGCTCCAAACTTAATGAATATACTTAGGCATATTATACATTATACATGGTAGGTACCAGTAATTTATAAGTACTAAAGGTTAATAGAACTGGTACGGTGGTGCCTATGTAGGTTCTGGCGAGCGACTAGCAAACTAATAATGTGTAATTTGAATTACTAACATAGTGTATAAGATGTTTGTTAATAACAATATATGGACCCTTGGAAGGTTGAAGTATTTTTTTTTTAATTTTATATGTTTAATTTATAATATGGAAACCTGATTATAGTTCGCTAAATACACTTTGTTGATTGGATGAAGAACTATCATCTTGTAAACTAATATGTCATAAGTTAATCTACACTGCTATTAATGATGGTTTATTTGTTAAAAAAGTATATGTATTTGTGTTAATTACTAGTTGTTTCATCAAACTGTGCCCTATTTGCTTAAAATGCAAATGATAAGTAATTTAATTGTTTTTACAACTTCACCAAACAGCGTCCAATCGATTGCTGTTTTTAATGAAAGTACCTATGTGTAAGTAAGTTATTTATTATTCGATGACACAATTTTTTTTTCATTAAGCTAATGTTTGGCATATTATGAATATGGCTACAGCTATTAGGAATAATTAGCAAGTGCCAGTTTGATATAGGTATGTACCTACCTTAGTTTTATGTACCTTGGAGATATAAAATAAATTGTTCCCTATTTTATAACGTGACAATTTGTCAATTGTCATGACAATTTAGTTTAAGATTAAAAAAAAAACATACAGGTCAGCTTCGGATCTCTAAGATTGACACCTAGTTCAAACAAAGCCTTCCCTTTTCGTTTTATCTGTGGTGTGCTGTTAACAGCATTTTGTAGATCTGAGAGTTTATTATAATAGTTGCTCAAATGTTTTCTACTTTTTATTGATACTAAAGAAATAAGTGAAAGTTAAATAAATGGAAAATATAAAATCTGGATCAGCTATACTACTCTCTTTTAAAATGTGATTCGAGAGTAAAATATTATGGTACTTGATCATAAATAATAGGAGCAGGAGATGAGATTCCATAAGTAGGACATTAAAAGTCGAGTGGTGAAACAAATTCAATAATTCGAGGAAATAAAGGGACGAGAAATTATATTATCCTTTTCTAAAGGTGACTGTTTTTGCCGCCTATATTTAAAAGATAATATGAATAGCTTGGAAAAGTAATCCTACTTACATATTAGTTGAATAATGTTTTTTTAAGGTTGCCAAACCACTCATAACTTGAAAAGTTTGATCAAATGGCTTTCAAGTCCAAGATATCCATATTTAAGCTATTTAGATCAGCTGATAACTATAACTTCCGAATTCTTTTGTCTGCAGACGAATAGTGGTAGAGTGAGGCCGGTAGATTACACGCACAATAACCTTTTAGGTGGTTTAATGTATTTCTCTAGGGAAGTATGTTTCAAGTGTGCAATATATGCCTACGAGGATGGGTATGGGCGCGTCAATGTTGCCAGTAAATTACACCTACAAATACAAACTAGCTCGATAATCTAGGATAAAAGAAAGACTGTACAAAAGAAAGCAATGTTTTTAAAGATTCTTTACTCTATCCCCCTTACTAATAAAGATTGTATAGCAGATGTATTAGTTACACAATGGTTACTCTCTGTCAACTATTTAAGTTTGACATTAAAAACAAATCACTGTGTAACTAATACATCTGTTATATAATCTTTATCAGTAAGGGGGGTTTATATCTATTTCTATAGATATATCCTATCTAAATCAGTAGTCAAATTAAAATGCATAGTTTTCCCTTCTGCAAGTAGGTTGCTGGGCGCTGGCACTTTCTACTGACTCTACTCAGAAAGATGTAGGAGTTTCCACACATTGCAAGTTTTCGCACATAACCGACACCGACTCGACGTCAAGTTCAATCCGTTTTCTTTAAAGTTGACTTTTCAAAATTCAACGACACGCGTCGATCATACGTACCTATTTGCATACCTACCTTGCCCAAATTTTATTCAGTTTACTTAGATGTTGTCCAGCCTAAGACCGTACGTCGAGATGTGTAACGTGTAGCGCAGGTCGGTAACGTTCGTGGTGATCTATTTATTATAAAATAATTGATTACAATCATTTACTATTGTTTTCGAGAATTTCGTTCGGTCTAGGCCACTACGCAGTTTTTTTTATAAAAATAATCTTTTTTTTCAGTCAAGAACGCACGCAGAATAGCACGAACATCTATCGAGCACGAACAAAAACACGGGCGTAAAAAACTCGATAGAGCAATTTTTAATGGGAAATTGGTACACCTACATCGCCATCTACCGCCGTAAAGCGAACTGAGATTTCCCATAGACAATCATGATTTTTACGCGCGTTTTTTTCTCGATAGATGTTCATGCTAAGGGAGGCGGTCCCCCTAGCATGACCACCGAAACACGATATACAAGGTGTTACAAAAGTACCCCTAATGCCGAATATGGTATATAGGGACCATCAAACTGAACAACTTTTACTAAGGGACCAACTCTGAAATCGCGAAAAAAAAATCAGCTGTTTCATACAAAAATTAAAATCGAAAATATCAAAATGTATGAAACAGCTGATTTTTTTTTCGCGATTTCAGAGTTGGTCCCATAGTAAAAGTTGTTCAGTTTGATGGTCCCTATATACCATATTCGGCATTAGGGGTATTTTAGTAACATCTTGTATATCGCGTGATATAGCATTTTATCGACACTCAACTGTCAAAATCTATTGTCTTTTGAAGTTAAACGTTCGGTCATTCTAGAGGTACTGGCTTTATAATAAATTAATAATGTACTATGATAGCAAAACTTATGTTGGTAACCATTTTGTTATGTAAATAGAGTGTTTTGATTGAAGCGATACACTGTTGAATATTCCTATAAGAAAAAATGTGTACTTAACTTTACTTCTAACCTAACTTATCCTATAATACCCATGTCATACGTTGAGAAGTTACTCCTGAAGTTTGTTCTACTTACTGACATAATGGCCCATATTGTTACATGTCATCCACAAACTTAAGCAAGACAGTAATTTAACAATACTGTTGTACTTGTACTGTTGATTCCCCTTAAGTGATTCCCAAAAGGACAACATAGATAAAATGTTATTGCTTGCTAGGTAGTCACTTCACTATTAACAGCTTCTTAAAAATCGTGTAACAGTGGTTACGATCAGAGTATTTTTTAAAATTCTACAAATGAAAAAGCTCAACCTTATGTCACTCGACGTAAACAGCCGAAGGCCTAAGCACGGTCTAAATCCCTAAACACTGAAAAAGAAAGAAATATGGCTATGTTATTTATTCGAGCAGAGTAATTTCAACATTTGTATGATGCCGTCAAATATTTTTTTGGTTAATATGTATTAATCTACAGACTCCACGTCTCATGTTCTACAAAAAGTATGTTTTTTAACGGTGATTTATTTAACGTGTAAAATACATAAAATATGTTTTTTTTTTCATTTCTTTTAAAATGTGTTTTTATGTTTAGTGATCTTATTATTTACTTTACCCTTTGTCCCTTTTTATTGAATGTAACAGTTTTTTACCTTCCTATTCCAAGAACCGTCACTTCGTATGACACCTGAGTGACTCCATTAGTGTTCCGTTTTTCCAAAATTGGTACGGCTAATCTGATAAAAGTACAGAAGATAGGTCAGAACACCTGTCATACGACGCCTTCGTAAGAGAAGTGACACATTGGAGGCACATGAGAGAAGGGCACATTCAGGGCACGAGTTAAGAAAAGGACTATTCACGCTAATCGTTCGAAAACAATATACTTACCTATTTAAACCAAAATAAGGGCTGATTTGTCAGTACTCATACAGAAAAGTGAGTTACCGGACAAATACAGTCTTCCCTCCCAAGTACCAATATTTTTCAATACAGTTGCTCGAAAATGTGTGTTTTCGATGACAGTACAGCGTGCGGTAAGTTGATTTTACCGCACGCCACCACCGTGCGTTTTTGTTTACGGTTTTTTTTATTTCAGAAGGTACCTATGGTTGTTAAGGTTTTTATACTCGTGACGATTACCTTGTATCATACTACGTTTTTCAATATATATGCGAGAAAACATTATAGTTACCTTCTGAAATAAAATAAAAAACCAATAACGCACGGCGTGCGGTAAAATCAACTTACCAGACGCTGTACTGTCATCGAAAACACACATTTTTGAGCAACTGTATTGAAAAATATTTGTACATATTCAACTTAATTTTTTACTTGGGAGGGAAGACTGTATTTGTCCGGTAACTCACATTTCCGAGCAACAGTATTGAAAATTACTATTAGGATTTCGAGTTTTACAGTTCAGTTCGCCAGAAGACAAACATATCCTGCCGGTAACATTTTTCGTAAAGTACTAGAGAGTTTATGGGTTAGCTTCATATCAGCGCAGTTTCCTCGCATCGTGCGCAATGAAATTATGGCAAGCACCTAAATCCTGAGAAAAGTGGTTTCTTCACTGACTCAAGAAATTTGGTATTTACATGGTTTTACTGCCAAAGTTGAGCAATATCCTTGTTATATATTTTAAAATGTATTTGAATAATTTTACAAAACAGTATCGATGCCCTTTTAAATATTCATTAATTATTATATAACAAACCAGCTTATCACATCGATACTGTTAAAAAATTACAGAAGAAGCAGGTTTCACATGTTCACAGTGTTGAATATTCATAGGTAACCACGCCTTTAAAAACCCTTACGCAAATGTACATCTGGGAATTTACCTGAAGTTGGTAACATCAATCCTAAAAATTGTCGATCATTAATCAAGAAAATCGGCATTGCTTCTTTTGACTGATAGCTTTTTCTTATACTCAGAGCATTTGCACTATCTATTGTAAGATTTTTTAATCTTAAAACAAAGTTATATTACTTGTGATATATTTGGTTGTCCTGCATATTTTTGAGATTTTGATGAAGAAACAAAAAGACTAGATTTTACATGTGAGGAGCAAACAATACTGTGCAACTGTATTTTAACTTGCTAACTTTTGTTCACCATTTCAAATATCGATATCATAATGTATAGACGCAAATCTGTAAACTAGAAAGAAATTAATCTCAAGTTAAATTATCTAAAAGGCAAGTTTTATGAACACTCGGAACATCAAAAAGCTCTCTGTGATGAATTTGGTGTAACACGAAAGCATAAATAACGTTTTATCTGTGCAAGGTGTAGAATATGTGACAGAGAGGGGATCACTTTTTAATTAAAATGAAAGCACTTGAGAGACGGTCTTATTAAGATTGTTACAGTGATCCTTTGCAAAAAGATATTTACAGCAGATATATAAAAAATCAAAATCTTCTAAAGAATTCGTTTTATATAGATAGGTGCCTGTAGGTAATTTGTATGTTGTATAATATGTTGCTATTATATTGTTTGAAGGCTCGTGTTGTTATCGATACTACAGAATATGTATATAAAATTCTTGGATACTTTTATTGTACTAAATAGTTATGTATTTTCTAATTCTGATTTCTTTGAAAGTATTATAAAAAAAGAGTAGGTAATGTTATGAGTTCATTCCTTCTTGATGTTTTTCAGTTATGGAATGTGTCGAAGCTTTTCTCCGTAGGCATATAAAACAAGACACTACCTATAGGGTAACTCTATCATTTGTTTTTATAGTGTGAATACCAATTGTCATGTCCACACGCTTGATAAAATTTAATCAAACTTTGTGTGTCGTAATTTCAATAGCAAATATCTACCTTATTACAATAATCCATGCAACAAATTATCGTGATTTATCGTGAAGCGTGAGCAAAGCGTCTCTGTTTCAGCTTGGACAAAATGCTTTCGTAGGTCTGTATGTTAGTTCGGCTGTCCGGTTGTCCGTTTGTTCTCTTCAACAGGTCGTATTACTCAACCGATTCTCGTGAAATTTTGTGAGCAGGTCGTATATTATTATTTTTTTAAATTTAGTTTTTCATTTTTTTTTGAAAACTGTGGAGATATGAGGAACAATAATATTTGAGACATTTCAAAAAAGGTTTCAAAAGCAAGGTCTACAGCTCTACAAAGCCACTAGTATTAGTAATAAACAAATTATTAGAAAATAAAACCTATTTGTGAACCATAACAACAATATAGCATTGTCGAATTAAAATCGAGAACGATGGTGAGGTAATTAGCTCAAACTAACCAACTTGGTAAACACGACAGAGATATAGTGAGCATGGTGTAAATGAATAGGTGTATGTTTGTGCTGCAAACATTAGGTGTAAACTTTACTCAACATGAGATTTATATTGTTTGCAACACGTCAATCACGTGACTAGGTCGTTAACAATGTACTGGATCATGCCAAGTCTAAACTGAGATCCTGACCCAGACATAATAAAATCGAGGAACGCTTGACGCAACGGTAGCGATCCTGCCTCTTGAGTTGAAGTTCCATGGTTCGAATAAGATAGGGACATCTGGTCTAGTGTGATGCGTCTAAGCATTTGTTCCCGACGAGTCATTTATATTTTTCACAAGCTTTGCTCTCAGTACTACACTAATTCTGTGGTTTGGTACTAAATGTTTGGCGTGACGTGTCCGGATTATTTATTCATTTAAAACTTTTTAAGAGTTTTATTGGCACCATTCCGCCTATCTGACTAATTTAACCGTCTTCATTTAATTGCACCCTAAACTTTCTGTTCTCTATCACAGAACAGGTAATGTAATCGGAGCCCTTTATTCCGAAACTAACGATTCTAATTATCGAGGGTCACTCAAAAGCGTTGGTTGACCCTGCAAACACGGTTTCTTTAATTAATTATCCACGTGAAACACAATTAAGAGATTGGATATATGAAGCTTAAGGTTCTCAGCAGTTTTAATGAACACAAAAATAATAAACTTGGATAAGTTGAGAAATGAGATATTTATTTACAAACAGCGAATGCTTACTTTTATTCAAGCTTTCATACCTTCGAAATTACTTATTTTTCTTATTATTTACATATTATAAGTGATGTCCTTATAATTTACCTTGAAAGAGTTTGTTAAGACTGCGCGGTAGGATCATATTCAATGGTAAAACCCACTAAAAGCCCACTAAGGCTCTAGACAGACGGACCGCATTTCAACTGCAATCCAACCGCAAATTGCAGTTCAGGTGCAGTTTGAATGCAGTTGACACTGTCAATTGCGTGTCAACTGCATTCAAACTGCATCGGAACTGCAATTTGGCAGTCGGATTGCAGTTGAATTGCAGTCCGTCTGTCTAGAGCCTAAGACTAAAAGATCAATAAATTGTTAAGGATTCCAATTTGTTATAATGTTGAATTTTTTTTATGGGACGAACACCAGTGCTTTCGTAAATTTTCGTACTAATAAATTGTCATAAGTAATTAGATGTACAGTGACGCGCCCGTACGTAAAAGTCCCAGCCACAGCGTAGACCACATTGTTTGGGGGTCATCAGCGCGGCGTACCTACCTTTCTGAAAGCCTAAAAGCATTGTAATGTTGTACGAAACACATTCGAAACTTTAGTCCATTTTACATAAAGAAGGTTGTTGATTATTGTCCCAAGTAAATGGTGCTAAAATTAGGCAGTAATGGCCGTAGTCAGATCATTAATAGGGGTCTCTGAAGTTAAAGTTGGAAAGGGATGAGTTGGAATTGAAATAAACTGTTACGTTTTATACTTAATGATCCAATTAATAACATAGATACTAGGATAAGTAAATAAGGTTATATTCTTGTTGTCATTATTATCCTAATCCTAACCTATCTGTACCTATACCTTGAAAAATAACTGTTTACGCAGATGATCACGGGCGGGTCGTGATGGGTAGGGTTACCAGATGATAATTTGATTAAGGAGGGTTTTCTTTAAAAAAGTGGACTTTCACAATTAAACGAATTTTTTATATTTTTTGCGCGCACGCGGCGAGTAGAGTAGTTGCAGCGGCATAGCATAATACACGCCGCCGCGCCACCGGATGGCGCGCACGCTTGCTCGTTTGACTTTTGATTACGCATGCACGCACGCACGGCGCACGACATTAAATTTTAAACGACCGACGTGCTGCAAAAAGGAGGACTTACAGTAGGTAAGGGAGGACGGGAGGACAAAACATGCAAAATGTTGTGTTCACAGACATTTTTATACCTAAAATAAATAAGAATTTAATAAATAAGTACGTCTTATAAAACGTGAATTATGTGAATTGAGGCTTAAAAACTTATCACCAACACGGAAGAAGAGTACGGTCTAAAAGCGTAGTAATCTTTTAACGACTCTATTATAACAAAAAATCCACAATTACCGCAATGGAATCAAACTTTCCATGCCGTAATTGTAATTTCCTATTCTTTGATTTCGAACATTTCGGGTTCAATGCATCGAACGTAAATATAGAGGCAGTGGGAGGCACAATGGCTTCGTTTGGTTGATTGCATGGGCAGATTTCATTGTGTCGTTTTACTTCAATAGCACCAACAATTTCAATAGATAGGGCTATTTCCCCTGAGCAAAAAAATACATTAATGGTTTTTACTTAGTTTTGACCTATGATATAGACAGTTTCGGTTTTTACTCAAGCTAAATTGTATACGACAAGCTTTCTTATCATTCCTGGAAAAGTTAAATACTCCAAGAATAGACGCCTACAACAGCTAACATAATATGTAGTCACTGTAACTATGTATTTGGAAAACTATCTTGTACTTGTTTTAAATTTCCATGGTTATTGACGTTATTAGAATAAACTATGTCGGTATGGTATAAATCCCGACATAATTTATTCTAATAATATCTTGTACTTTACGGAACCATTTATTAAGTACTCTGTAAAATAGAAACTCAACATTTCACACTATTCCTGTCCCGTTCTGTCCCGTTGAGCAAATGAAATCATATCAGTACTGTTTAAACCAGTTGAATATGCAAAGTATTTTTATATCCTTATTAGAAGTTTGAAATTGCGCGGTTTTATTGAAAGTCCTTTGAAGATTATTTTAAATTTGGTTTGATTTTTTATTTTTCTTGGTCACGGGTCACGGGGAGCTGAAGCCCTAGTGCTGATTTCATAAATATAATACTCAATATTTTTTTATTGGGAACGTTGTATCTTGTTAGAATTTTGAGCTGTGGATAATAAATTGCTCTTCATTAAAACAATTGGTATTTCATGGCCCTTTTATAATATCTAGACAAGTCGCGACGACACAGGGATGGTTCACTGGGTGTTCTAAGAGGGTAGATCCGCGGTGAGACACGCGACATTAGCATTTATATTAACCCTTAACAAAACAGGTTGGTGGAAATTAGAGTAAATTAAATTATAGCTCCATTTCCTTTAAAAATAAACATTATAGCATCGTGCTCTCAGCGTCCGTGAGTAATTAACGATGTTAGAGATTTCGTGCTTTTTATGTTTTTCTGGGGCCTTCTTGTTTGAGATATTTAATTAACTTTATTTCACAGCTCTATTTCCCAACGACAATGAGGTTTTCCTTTAATTAAATGTCCAAATATAATGTAAAACAATTTGCGTAAAGCAAACTTGCTCTGGCTCTCAAGAGTGTTGGATAACTATAGCATATATAATTTCAACAATGTAGGAAGTTAGTTACAAACAAATAGGTAAGCATGTGAATTTCATTGAAGGTATTGGTTGAATTTGGCAGTTATTACGAATAACTCATTCGTTTTAACGAGGGTTTGATATTGATTTAAGCAAGTTACTAATAAATCTAAAAGTTAAGGATAGGCTCATTGTTTTCTTCACAATGGTGTCCTCATTAATTTATTTAGTAACGATATCCATCAATTCTAATTAACAGCTCGACAAGCCCATGACAGCTCTTTAATGATAAGAAGTAACCACCTAAACTAAGATTTTCTCTCAAATTACAGTTTCAAGGCTGAATATTCGTATAGGTGTTTGAGTTGAGCGCGGTGTGTGCGATGCAGTACTGAAGTGTAGGGTGGTTGTTGAGGGTTTTCCTATAGGGGTATAGTACTGTGTATAGTACCACCTTCAGCCGTAACACAACGACTCACGCAACCTTCCACAATCGATAATCCATTGACCCCTGTAAATGTCCCTACGAACGTAAATATGTTTTATAAAATCAATTTTATAATTTAAGCATCAACACCTATAGAAATTTTCGTCTGTAAATAACCGACGACGTGGAGTGTTGAAATTACAATAATCTGGCTTAATTTCAATATCCAAGAGGGTTGATCGTGAAAGGGAGGGACGGTTAATTGCCGATCAAAAACCAGTCAGTAAGGCAAATGGATTTTTTATTAGATTTGGCATAAATGTTATGTTATAGTATTATAATGTCTGTTTGACATGGATTAATTGCGATTTTAAATTAATACATATTTAAAACCAAATATTTGGCGCGAAGCTAAATGTAGCGCTTATTAGGAGATCTAATTAAACGTAATGTGGCAGTGGTCAAACTGTTATTGAGTTTAATGACATTCATCAAATGTTTACGAGTGACCACCACCAGTTTCAAATTTAATAATGGTTGTAGCTTGTTTGTTTAGGGCGCACTATTAGGGGTCTGTCAATAGTGTTGGGACAATTTCCATTGAATTGGTTTAACTCGCGAATCTTCAATCAAAGTCCCAGTATTTCAGACGGCATTATTAGGTCTTTTCCTCTTGGGACTAAGGATATTAAGGAAACGACCTCATAATGACTGCAATTTTCAAACAATGAACATTATGTCATTCTTTTGTACTGTCACGGAGGAACGTTACTAGAATGATAATTTTTAGTTTTTAACATTTTTTTTAGTGCTCATTGCTACGTAATCAAATGGCACGTTTTAAATAATATTATTATTTCCCAACAAAAACAATAATTGTCTGAGTAAAATAAATAAACAAAATGTTTTTATTCTACGAAATGAATTTTAGAGGACAGTTTGATATTGTTAGTAATTTTATCGTTGTATGTCCTATTTATTTAGGAATTATATACGACCGCGACTTCATCCGCGTGGTCATTCTAAAAATCCCCAGAAAAGCTTTGACCAGGATGAACAGTATCCCATGTTTTAATCCAGGTTATAAGCTATCTGTGTGCCCGTGAAGCCGTTTTTGTGTAATAAATTAATTTTATGTAAGGTGATTGAGTAAAAACATCCAAATATACAAACATCCACATTTAATTTTATAATATTAGTAGGATAGTCATTACATTATTTTGTATTAAAAAATCTGAAGACCTTAGTCTTAATACAAAATCTGCATACTTATATATTATTAACATTTAGTCTTACGCCCAAAGTTTTGTCTAATGACAAAGTTTACTCCACTCTGCAATTTGGAAGTGAGTGAGTTTGGATTCAGTAACACCTAAATGCAGAAACTTCAACATTTTCTAGGAAGTAAAACAGTATAATGTTTTCACAAAACAACTGGAGCTTTGGGACTACAATTTACTTGTGGATACATAGGATTTGCTTGCTTCTTAGGAAACTTGAGAAGCAATTTGGAAAGTATTATCGAGATACTCTGAAGTTTCAGTTTACAGAATGGCTAAGTGTTTTATTAAAGTAAGGCTTGTAATTTAACAGTTGGAACTTTAGAGTGATAAATTCGTACATTTATAACCTAAACTGTTTTTAAAGTATATTTATCGGATTTTCGCGATAATGTTTATTATTCAGTTTCGATTACTTTGTTAACATTGTATAGACTGGAGTGGAAATTTTGTTTCAATAGGCACTTACTTTAATTTTCAGTATAAATTAATATTAAAATTAAACATCTATCGAAGGTAAACAAACAATATTTGTTTACCTTCGATATATACCCATATGGGTATAAATAGATTTTATAAAGCATAGCAAAGTAGTTTTATTTGTTTAAAAGAGTTTTGTCTAAAAAATTTATATAAATAAATGAAATATATCCTTGAAAGTACATAATTATTAGTTCAATACGTATGCGCCATGTTTGCTACTTTAAACTCAAATCTCTGCTAGCACTAGAACCAAGTTAAGTTTATACCAAAGTGTAAAAGAAGATATTGGATAACTTTTACTGTAATAGAAGCAAGGATGTAGTTCCGAAGTATAGTGTCAGGTCCATAATGACTGGAGAAAAAAAAACTGAGTTATTAAAAGAGGTCTCCTTCTGTTCTGTAAAAAGCATAAGTTATGAAGCAATGTATGACAGAAAACGTAAGAGTGTAGAACAAATTAAAAAAAAACGATCGTTTTTCGAAGCTCTGAGCTAGGCAAAGATAGAAGATAGACAAAAAGTGTGAATGCCAAAGTTGTAGAGCATTTTATCAGCTTTCATTAGGTACTATAACAAAATTTCGTACGACGCACCGTTTTCGAAATATAAGCAAAAAACCAAAAAAAACGGGACCTTTTCACCTCGGAGGGGTAAGGACTTTTAGTATGTTTATCTCCTAACTAGTCGAAACAAAGTTCCTAAGTCAAAGTTTCTGCTTTACTAGTAGTGTCGAAGTGCTTTTAATTTACTATAAATAAATGCCGCCAGGCAGCTTGTATACATTATACAATATTCGCTTTGTACAGTAAAGTTTTGTACTTTCGTCACTATGTCACACCATCTGTTACATCACCGACTGATTTAATATTATATTAACTGAGTGCAGATGCAAAGTTGACAACTTCGGAAATAAATGTACTCAGTTTATTTTGTTGCCAGATAAATAATAAATTGAAATAAAAAAAACATTTCCGCTTTCCGATGCTGATGGTATGCATTCAGTTGTTCGAAGGCATAAAATAGTAATGACTGACAATTAAGAATATTTGATCAAATTCGAATTGTTTGTTGATGTAACGACTAAATTTTAGTTAAAAATCTAAACTTTGGTCATATTTTATGATGGGTGTGATTGGGTATCTTTAAGTCAAGGATCTCGCTCAAGATTCTAAGTCAAAGTTTCGATAGATTTTTGGTGTTCCTAAAAGAGCTCAAAGATATTAAATATTGTCGTTACATTGTTTGTGGAAAAGCGTTAACACGTTGTAACTCTAAAAACCTTTTGTTTTCATAGAAAATACAAATAGAAGGAATCCTAAACAAATAGTTGCCAAACTTGGCCCACGGTAACGTTTTAAACAGTAGAGATAAGAGCTCATAACGTACTAATTTAATAGAATAGAACTTTCATTTAAGAAAAAATAATGCATTGAGAGCAGTATCCTCCTAATCTCAAACTGTCAATTGAAAAAACAAAATGGCGACTTGAAGATTTTTGGCGACATAAGATTCTATCATGTTGCGTCACATCGTTGATTTACCGACGACGTAGGCACTGTTTTTAACCGACTTCAAAAAAAGGAGGAGGTTATCAAGTCGACGGTATTTTTTTTTTATGTTTGTTTTAACATAATATTTGGTTAAAGTGTCGTTTTGCATTTCCGATAAGAAGGGGGTAAAAAAGAAAATTTTAGGCAATATAATAAATAATAAAAATAATAATAACAATAAAAAAGACATTTATTGTTCTTTGGCAGAGAATAATAGTTAACACTTTATACATTTCATCAAATATTGACGTTCGATCAACTCGAGCTCTCCACTGGCATACCACTCGATTTTCCACCAAAACGAGCGCAACCTATTTTCGCCAAGTGTCCATCGTTGAAAACACAGCGTTGCACACGTAGTACTAAGCAATTCTTCTGTCACCGACAGCGTATAATAATCACTTCTGCTTCAGGGGCACATACCTTCTTTTTCACTCTATGACCAACTTGGACCCACCATGAAAGCTTATAACTTATTGAGTGTGTTAACGATGGCTAATCGTTATCAGCCGAATCTGCGGTTTCTTTGAATCACGGAAGAGCTGAAAATTGGAGATATATTGGATAGATAGATAGATAAACACTTTATTGTACACACACATTACAGGAAATACAATAACATAAATTTAAAACTATGGTGAGCAAAGGCTGCCTTATCGCTAAGAGCGATCTCTTGGATAATTAGATATAGCCATAAAGTAGCAAACCGCAATTACTGTGCCATCGACCCCCAATTCTGCCAAAGGGCAACAAAAATACAAAATCCGATATCTTTCCACGATTGTTCCCGTGTTATCTAGCCACCACATTTTCTCGGGCACCCACTTAAGGGTTAAATGGGTCAGTTGTGGGTCTCTATACGGGTGTGGTCTGCAATCAGTGTCACTGCAATTTACCTCATCGTGTGTTCCACGTACATATTCTGAGCTAGTCTAATAGCGATGATGGATTCGACGAACGGATGTGTATCTTCATTAATGTTTATCCGCCTTGGATAAACTTATAGATGCTTTAATCGTGCGAGCAATAAATAAATAAACATTACTTATTTCGATTGAAGATAGGTAGGTTGGTTTCTAATACATTTGAGGACAAAAAAAGCATCTATTGTTGATGTTTCAATAGTCTTACCAAAATGTAGGTACGGTCTCGTCTTTTAGTGAATATTTTATGTACGAGTATGTAAGTATGAGAAAAATAATTCCTTCAAACGAGTTCTCTATTCACCTCTCAAGCTTACGCGCTCACTAGACATAAAGTAAAACATTTAGCGCGGTTTTATTGAAAGTACTTTGGTAGGTAATTAGTTGTAGTTTGGTTTTTTATTTTCCCGACGTTGCGGCACCTTTGAAGCTGCCGTGGTGACGGGGGACTCACGGCACGGCAAAAAGTGTTTAATTTCATAACTGTTCTCTAAATAGAATATTTTTAAATCCCACTGACTCAAGCAATTTACTTATATTATTATCCACGTATGTAATTGTATATGCAGTGTAATAACTAATCGAGCAATAAACATTGCTCGATTAGTTATTTTGACGACCTCCGTGGTCGAGTGGCTTTGTACACCGGTTTTCAAGGTGTCGCCATCTCTAGGTCCCGGGTTAGATCCCCGGTTGGGTCAATTTAGAAAACGAACTTTTCTATATTGGCTCAGGTCTGGGTGTTTGTTATACCACCGTTGTCTCTGATTTCCATAACACAAGTGCTTTAGCTACTTACTTTGGAATTGGAGCAATATATGTGATGTTGTCAAAATATTTAATATATTATATTGTTTACTTTATGGGGAAATCTTCTTCATCAGACCAAAAGGAAATAATTGGCTCTTTAATAGGCGAACCTTATCAAGTAATAAATATCGGTAATTTCTTATTAGTGTGTTCAATGTTCAATCAATCATAATATAAGTAATTTCTGATTAGTGAGTTCAATGTTCAATCAATCTTCTCCGAGAGTGACTCGGTAGCTCAGCGGTCAGAGCATTGGACCGGATATCCAAAGGTCGCGGGTTCGATTCCCGTCCGAAAACATGATCTGGTGCGTGTCGCATTTTTTCTAGTATGTTATTTGGTATTATACAAAAATAGCATTGTGAATGCTAAAATCTCAAAAATTAAAAAATATTCTCCATGTTATTGAATCAGTTGAGTCAGTATAGGTACGACTGTGTTTTTTTAAAGATCGAAGAATTTCAATATTTATCTTTGGATTTTGTTAAAATAAGTAGTGACCTTTTCTTTGGAACTTTCATCACGTGTTAGTGCAATCCCTTTTATCGTATTATTTTTATTTGCAGGATCTCTCGGTGACTTTGATAAATAACAAACACGCAAGCTTTGACTTTACACTTACTTAAGTAACTAGTCTTGATAAATTTACCCAAATAAAATCCAAGAAAGTGTGTAATATATTGTAGGGCAGGGCACGTTACAAAAATAAAATACTTACATCTAGATTAGTTGTTAGCAAAATGCTATAGTTTTATAAATATCAATATCTCTTTCGAATGAATTTTTCACTTTATTTTTATTTTTTTAGGCCGCATCGTTTTCGACTTTTAATGAAAAATGTAAAAAAAAATACCGTTCCCCCCTTATCTCCGAAGTTTGCATAGAGAAAAATCTGAAATTATTTTTATGTGATAGAAGTTTATGTAAAGATTACAGGAAAAATAAAACGATGTCTCTAAATTGTAAACTTTTTCAGAATGATGATGGAAAGGACGGAACCCTCGGTGCGCGAGTCCGACTCGCTCTTGACCGTTTTTTTTATTTAATAACTTATGTTTTTAGCTGCATCTTATTTAGGGTTTGCCAAAATGCTTAATAAACTAAAATACAATAAATATAGATACAATTATATTTACACTATCAAGAAGTTTGTCAATTTCTTGACTTTATTTTAGTCAAATAATTAGTGGGATTAATTTGTTCTTCGTTATATTGGAGTGGAATTTCTTTATGTTTAAGTAACAGAAGTTTTAAGTACTTTTACTTCAGCACACAAATATTGATTGGGTGGTAGTACTTACATAACAACGTTAAAGTTCTTAACTAAGTTTTAAGAAAAATAAACTTTAATTACTTACCAGGTACTTCGTTATTTATTCCTCTACTTTGTGGAGCTTCATTTAGATATCAATCGAATTGAAGGTAACTTCAATCTGGAATCATAGGTATTCGTTAGTGATTACCTTTTAAAATAAAAGCTGTTTAAAATGTTTAACTGACCGAGCGAGCGCGAAGCGTCTTTGCTTCAGCTTGGGCCAAAGTTCTTTCGTATGTCCGTCTGTTCTCTTCTACAGGTTGCATTTCTCAACCGATTCTCGTGAAATTTTGTGAGCAGGTTTGATAATTATTTAGTTATTTTTTTGCCGAGGCAGATATTCGAAATTTACTTATCAAAAAAAAAAACTTCCGATTGTAAAACTGTTCAAAATTAGAAGTGCCATTCAATTTAAATTATATGTAATAATATACCATACAGCACATAGTACTGCTATGAAAACCTCGTGGCGACATCTATTACATTAATTTTTAAATAACATACAATTTAAGCTACTTTTTAACGCACAAACGTGAGGTCTACAGCACTAAGCCAATAGTTTATCTATTGATAATTTTTTGTACTTATAAGAAAACCTAATACCTAATTTCCTTCTTTACTCCTTTATTTGATTTTTTTATTAAATCTTGTATGGAAATCCTAAATTAATTGTATTATTATGGCCAAACGTGGATTGACATAATCATCAAACGTTGACTTTAAAACAATATATTCAGTTTAAGCTGGACAACCATTTTATGAAATGGTTGGCCACACATGAAGTGCTCAATTCTAAGTGCGCCACGTGAGTTGTCCGGATATTAATTGCAAGTGAATAGCGCATTATAAAGTTGCTAGATATTTTAGAATGATAAATATGGCAGTAAAAGAAGTTTAAAAAAACGTATCGACGGGTGGTTGACTAATCAATGTTGTCGACCACCCGTCGATACGATTGGATATCGACCGAGACCATGGCGATACACGCTACGTATAAGAGAGTATGTGGCGGATACACAAAATACGTTTTATTGCATTTTTGGCATCTATGTACCCATATTTATTATATCGATAAAAATTTCGTTTACTTTTTTGATCAGAACATATTTTTTATTTTTATTTTTATTTTACTTTATTGAGAAATTCGACAGCGTATTAATAAAATTACTTAACATTAGTATGGCCAATAATAGGTTTCCCTTAAATTAACACTATTTATGTCGTGGGTGAGTTATATAACAGTTTTGTTACCAAAAAATTAATATTGTATCTTTGCCTATTTTACATACAGTATTATATTATGTAGAGATGAAAGAAAAAAAAAACTAAATTATATTTCCTGCAGTGCCTTTTCTCAGGCATATATCTTAGGTAACAAAAAAGAAATGGACAAAACACTGTGTAACTATACATCTGCTATACAATCTTTATTAGTAAGGGGGATATTATTTTACATTGGGGCTCCACTTGAAAATCAGTATTTAAGTGCTCACTTACACATTTATACTCCATTAATGTCGAGTTTTTTTATTAAATTAAATTGTAAAATGAGTTACTTAATAATTCAATAGTATTATTTTTAAATTTTGAGATTTTAGCATTCTCAATGCTATTTTTATATTTGTGGTTTCACTAGTGACTCGGTAGCTCAGCGGTCAGAGCATTGGACCGGATATCCAAAGGTCGCGGGTTCGATTCCCGTCCGAGAACATGATCTGGTGCTAGTCGTATTTTTTCTAGTATATTATTTGGTATCAATAATATTAGTTTTGTCTTGGATAATTATGCAAAATCGATAAAAAGTTAATAAATTTGAGATTTCAGCGGCCAAAGAGACCACCCGAAGGTAAATTGTGGTTATCATTCCAGCTAGAATGTCTTTTTCAGTCTGTTCCAGTTCCAGCTTCCAGTCCTTTCGGTAGTTGTTCAAGGGAATGGCGAAATTGATCAGGACATAACGGGATATATCTTTAAGTCATTGGTTTATTCCACATCGAATCTAGATATGTGGTTTCCTTACCCATTTTGGGCAACAGGCCAGCAGTTTTCCAATATGTGTGATCTAATCTAAGTAACAGTAATAGCATAATAAAATTTGACCTCAAACTTTTCCCTGATCTGGTAAATAGGCCCTGTTGTTGATTTTGACTATCACCAGTATTTAAGAACAATACTCAAACGACTCTAGCCTATGCGAACGCTCTGCGTTGAAATATAGCTCTGTGATGGTTCGTTTGTTTTACGTGTTAAGTGTGATTGGTAGTTGGGACGCTGTGCGTCCGCGGGCACTGTGAGACCTCATACGGGAATACGGGTGTATAGTGGGTGTATATGTGTATAGAAGTTTTATTCTGTCTGTCTTTGATGAGACTCAAATCTTTAGGGCTATTTATATCATCGTTATATATTTACGCCCTAAAAAAAATAATTAGGTCTTGTAATATTAGTGGGCTTTTCCCCTGAACTATTTGTATTATTCAAGTACAAATACTCGAATATGATTAACATAATCAAACAAAGGTTGACATGTACATTCTCAATCCTTGTCGTATATAACAATACAATTTTTAACATTGATTGTGGTGAGATAACTTTGTATTGTGGAACATAGCGATAATCTTTTACTTGTTATTCAACGGTCGCGGGTTCAAATACCATCAGTAGCAGTTGTTTGTGTGGTGAACACCAAGTTTACTTAGGTTTGTCACTTACAATATTTTGTACATGTTTTATGACTGATTATGGCCATGGTTTGGGATTAATTTTTTGTTTATTGGTTCTTACGTAGCTGTAGGGGAAGTACGTACAAAATGACATAGTATTTTTATTGATATTGTATCTTTCTATATAAAGGCCCTTACTAATAAAGATTGTATAGCAGATGTATAGTTACACAGTGTTTTATCCCTTTCTTTTTAATGTCAAACTTAAATAGTTTGACAGAGAGTAACCATTGTGTAACTATACATCTGCTATACAATCTTTATCAGTAAGGGGGAAAGTAATTATACTAATTATTTCATTTTTATAATCCTCTTTAGTTATTTGCCTTATAGTAACTTTAACTTGAAAATTAATAGAAATCAGCCAAATCAATTATATTTAAAATGATTGTCTGTCTGTATGTTTGTGCGCGTATCACGCAAAAACTACAGCACCAAATTATCTGCGGTTTTCACAGTTGTATTTCTGAGAGTCTAACAATCCGGTGCATGTTTCATCTTGTTACGCCACAAAGTCCAAAGAAAACCAAGACTTCAAAATTACCTCGTTTGTACGAAAATCGACTTGTGTCCTTAATTATGTGGCCACCACTATACATAGATATCCTGTAGTATAGTCTAATAACTTCACACTCACCACATTAGTAACTACATTGTACCCGTGCAAAGCCGGGGCGGGCCGCTATAGCTTAAAAGATCTAAGTGTACAGACGACGGGACTCCTAAACCATTGATCCGATTATGATGAAACTTTAGTGAGTTGTTCTGCTTACGACCGAGAATGTCCCTGGCTAAAATAACAGAGCATTGCAATACGCATGCCGGGTGCAGCTATTTCTAAATAAAAATATGTTGTGCATTATCAGGATTATCAATCTCGATCATCCAACACTTCTCTATAAAATACAACGTGTTACAAAAATACCCCTAATGCCGAATATGGTATATATGGACATTTTGATATTTTCGATTTTAATTTATGTATGAAACAGCTGATTTTTATTTCGCGATTTCAGAGTTAGTCCCATAGTAAAAGTTGTGCAGTTTGATGGTCCCTATATACCATACTAGTGGCCCGCCCCGGCTTCGCACGGGTACAATGTAGGTACTAATGTAGTGAGTGTGAAGTTATTAGACTATACTACAGGATATCTATATAGGTATAGTAGTGGCCACAAAATTAAGGACGCCAGTCGATTTTCATACAAACGAAGTAACTTTTAAGCCATGGATGCACAGACTTATTAAGACTAGGGGCCACTCGGGCAAATTATGAACTGATGGTGGGCCACCAAAAGTATAGGTAATTAAAGACAATGAAAAATTGATAATAATGTATTCAAATTGAAAAAGAATTTATTAATTTGAAGCGTGGCACTGCATAGTGCTTACAATCTTTTTTATATTTGGCTCAAATTTACTTGTAGCAACACGTAAAACTGCTTCCAAACTTTCATTTGCAAGGCGGTTTCGATTTTTTGTTTTATTATTATTTAGGATTGAAAAGGTTTGTTCACATATATAGGTAGAACCAAATAAGCTTGCACATTTCAGAGCGTTTATGCGCAACTCTTTGTACGTATTTTTATCAATGCAGCGGTAAAAGTTCAGCAAGTCTCCTTCGTTGAATTTGTTGCGTAAATCTTGGTCGTTCTGAATGTCGATAATTTCTAACTGCATTAACTCTGGCGCATTTTCAACTGAAATCGTGAAAGGATTGCTAAATATGTCCAACAGAGGTTTCACTGTTTTAAACTCCGAAAATCTGTCTTGAAAAGATTGAATCAAAATATCTAGCTTTTTTACATAACTGAAATTAATAGCAGTTTTTTTGAATTTTTCAGCCATTTTCTTATAATTCGGAAAATGATTGTAATTTCCAGAATTCAATTGCGATCTGAAAAGTGTCAGCTTGCATTGAAAGGATGATACATGTGCGTAGAGCTGGGATATCAGTTGATTTTTGCCTTGAAGCCGTGTGTTCAAGACATTCAAATGATTTGTAATGTCAACTAAAAAAGCCAAACCACACAACCACTTTTAAGTTCCGGGACGTCCCTTTGCTTTTCCGCCAGAAAAATATCAATTTCTTCTATTAAATTTAAAAATCGTTCCAGTGTCAATCCACGACTTAGCCACCTTACTTCTGTATAATACAGTAAATCTCCATGTTCGCATTCAATGTCATCAAGGAATTGTTTGAATTGCCTGTGATTGAGTCCTCGTGATTTTATGAAATTCACAGTCGAAACTACCACTTTCATGACATTTTCAAATTCAATTTTTTTAGAACAGAGGGCTTCTTGGTGTATAATGCAGTGAAACTGCATGAGATCTTCAGCGTTTAAGTTTTTTTCTTGCAAATGCTTTTTCAACAAAGTAACTAGCCCAGAATTGACACCAATCATCGAAGGAGCACCGTCAGTCGAAACTCCCGATAATTTCGATAAGTCCAAATCAGTTTTTGAACACTCGTCCAAAAGTACATTGAGTATATCAACTCCTCTGGTTTGACCTTTCAATGAACACATTCCTAATAACTCTTCGAAGACTTCAAAATCTTGAGTAACACCTCGTATGAATATAAGAAGTTGAGCTGTGGAACTAATATCAGTGGATTCGTCGAGTGCTAATGAAAAAAAATCAATTATCTTAGTTTTTTCATTTCATTGTTCCGCAATATTATCTGACAAAGACATAATTCGTCTTTGGATGGTCATACGATTCAGTTGAATTTTCTCAAACTTTTTTGCTGCTTCTGGACACATTTTCTTAGCGGCAATTTCTATGCATTCTTTTACAAAATCCCCATCATTGAAGGGGCGACTCCGCTTTGCTATCATTCGAGAAATTTCATAACTAACTTCTGTAGCTGTTTCTGTATCTTGAATGGGTTTTGTAAACATAGCTTGTTGACCAATAAGCTCCCGTTTTAAAGACAAAACTTTTTGCTTTCTTAATTCGCCTGTAAACTTCGTAAAAGTAGGATGCTGCGTTTCATAGTGCCTTTTTACATTATATTCCTTTGCAATCGCAACAGAATTCTTGCAAATTAAACAAACGACTTTGTTATGCGACCATACAAAAAAGTATTTCTCAGTCCAAATTTCTTGAAACTGCCGATTTTCATCTTTAACCTTACGTTTTTTACTAGTTCCTGGCATGTCCATGTTGCGTTTTAATCCTGACTAGGATTACCACAGCACCTAAAACCAATTACAGTTCCTAATTAATTACCAAAAATAATTGATAAAATATGTAGATAAAATTAATAACAGTTTTACTTACGATTTCACAACACAATTATACACGGCACTTGACGGGAAATCTACGTTGAATGTGGATCAAAATATATTATAATTATGACACCGGCTAGTCGAGTTAAAATCTACACTAGAACTAACGACACTTTACTCAAATTAAAACCGAACTGTCGGTCGCTGCGGTTAGCGTGGCTTTTATACCACGCGCATAGAGTCGAAAACTGTCTGGAGACTCTGGAGAAATCTCGAAACCGACTCTGGAAGCTTCGTGTATCTACCTACGCGAGCTATCGGGAATTTGGGACTATTGCTATCTCGCTCGCTCGAACAGTATAACGCGGCGCGCTTCCTCAAGAAAACGAATTTAACCGAGATCAGCACGAACATTACCGACCGCTGTTACCGACGCATGCACGGCGCACCGATAAGATTGATAGAGCGCGCGCGCGAGATTCAAATTACTTTTCGAACATTTGTTATTGGTTTTATTCTGGAATAGAACTCAATATTTTCGAATGTACGAGAGTATTATTTTTGCTGTCGGCGGGCCACCAGTATTCGACCGGCGGGCCGCATGCGGCCCGCGGGCCGTAGTCTGTGCATCCCTGTTTTAAGCATTGCTTCTCCGCCAGGGATTGACCGAGCGGTGATCTGGTGATGGCCATCCAGGGAGTGAATGGAGGAGATCCAGATTTATATACACACCCAAGTGATCTGACCAGCATTTTAAGAGATATGTTTAAAAAAACCGCGAATATAGTATAGAAATGTATGAAAACTTGCAACTGTAAATTCTTATGCTTACATCTCTTAGAATGCTGACCAGATCAGTTGGGTGTGTATTGCTAACTGAATCTTCTCCATTCACTCCCTGGATGGCCATCATCAGATCACAGCTAGTTCAATCCCTAGCGGAAAACCAAGACTTCAAAATTACCACGTTTGTATGAAAATCGACTTGTGTCCTTAATTATGTGGCCACCACTATATTTATATACGACGTACACAACATACGCAAGGGGTGTTATAAGTTTGACTTGTGTGTGTCTGTCTGTCTGAGGCAACCTATAGCTCCCAAACTTATGGACCGATTTTGATGCGGCTTTTTATGCATAGTTTAAAAGATCTAAGTGTACAGACGGCGGGACTCCTAAACCATTGATCCGATTATGATGAAAATTTGGCGAGTTGTTCTGCTTACGACCGAGAAAGTCCCTGGCTAAAAAACGGAGCATGACAATATACGCATGCCGGGTGCAGCTAGTTCTAAATAAAAATATGTTGTGCATTAACAGGATTCTCAATCTCGATCATCCAACACTTCTCTATCATAAAAATCAGCTGTTTCATACAAAAATTCAAATCGAAAATATCAAAATGTGTTTCATACGTTTTGATATTTTCGATTTGAATTTTTGCTGATTATTTTTTCGCGATTTGAGAGTTGGTCCCAATAGTAAAAGTTGTTCAGTTTGATGGTCCCTATATACCATATTCGGCATTAGAGGTATTTTTGTAACATGTTGTATACCTACCACATTTCTTGTCATGTTATCCGGTTGCAAAATAAAAAGGTTATTCGGCGACCTGACTCTGGAGCAGGCGACATTAGAGCTGGCCATGGGAGAAACAATCACTGCAGATCTACACCAGCCGCTCTTAAACTTTGTCCCAGTGCTTTATTAATTGTCATAGCATAGGCGACTTGACCGAATATTGTGTTCTTTTAAAATTAAACTGATAATTAGATGGAATAATTTTGCACCTTATGACAGCACTGCCAACATAACGCCATAGGTACTATTCAATGAAATGCATTCTACTTACTCTCAGGGGAAATTATCAAAGAGAATGTAATACTACGTTGAGATGACAAATGATATTTATTTTTCTTAATTAATCAATCAAATGCACAAAAAAGTTTCAATTCCGACGTCGAAGTCAATCACAGCAAAATTAGCTTTATATCACTTTTTAACCCTGTTAGGTGATAAATATTAAAAAAATACGAAACACGTGTTCAATTAATTTTGTGAAAGAATGTCTATGCCAAATTTCAAGTCAATCGGGCCAAGGAATCGCGTCCTCCCATACAAACTTTGCCACCCTGTTTCACCCCTTTAGGGGTTGAATTTCGCAAAATCCCGTCTTAGTGAGCACCTACGCCCTAAAAGGAGCCCCCATGCAAAATTTGAGACTCCTAGCACTTGTAGTTTCTGAGATTTCGTGATCAGTGAGTGAGTGAGTGAGTGATTTTCCCTTTTATATATATAGATACGGCATTAGGGGTATTTTTGTAACATGTTGTATACCTACCACATTTCTTGTCATGTTATCCGGTTGCAAAATAAAAAGGCTATTCGGCGAGCTGACTCTCGAGCAGGCGACATTAGAGCTGGTCAATCTGGCATAGGAGAAACAATCACTGCGCAGATCTACACCAGCCGCTCTTAAACTTTGTCCCTGTGCTTTATTAATTGTCATAGCATAGGCGATTTGACAGAATATTGTATTCTTTTAAAATTAATCTGTTAATCAGATGGAATAATTTTGCACCTTTTTACAACGCAATAAGGAAAAAATGTCAGCACGGACAACATAATGCCATAGGTACTATTCAATGAAATGCATTCTACTTACTCTCAGGGGAAATTATCAAAGAGAATGTAATACTACGTTGAGATGACAAATGATATTTATTTTTCTTAATTAATCAATCAAATCCACAAAGAAGTTTCAATTCCGACGTCGAAGTCAATCATCCCAAAAGTAGCTTTCTATCATTTTTTAATCCTGTTAGGGGATAAATATGTAAAAAATACGAAACACGTGTTCAATTAATTTTGTGCAAGAATGTCTATGCCAAATTTCAAGTCAATCGGGCCAAGGAATCGCGTTCGCCCATACAAACTTTGCCACCCTGTTTCACCCCTTTAGGGATTGAATTTCGCAAAATCCCGTCTTAGTGAGCACCTACGCCCTAAAAGCAGCCCCCATGCAAAATTTGAGACTCCTAGCACTTGTAGTTTCTGAGATTTCGTGATCAGTGAGTGAGTGAGTGAGTGAGTGAGTGATTTTCCCTTTTATATATATAGATAAATAACAAAGCATCAGGATAATACTATTATGTCCCATACATTCATATTTATGACAAAAGTATATTGAATAACAGTTATAATGTATTAATTTTGTAGCTTTACAACCTTCACAATGATTTTACTTTATAATTCGACTTAGGAACAGTGGAACAATAGACAAGGACAATAGGGTTCGTCTAAGGATACAAATTATAATGGTTTTTATTTATAAAGGAGGTTTTGCAGTGGTAGGCTCCACAAAAGCGTTTCGTTGTACCCGTTTGGTGACCCTAAAAACCTAAAATGATGAAAAATGAGTTTCATGGCTGGATAGGATGATACTGAAACAAAAACTTTGGTGTACTTATGAATTCAATTCCACGCTCTATTTATGGATTACTAGAACTTTACGGCCTTACCACAGAAGATTTTAAAACACTGTTCAACAAGTGTTTAACTTAGACACTGTTTAAATGTGATGCTGTCACTTTTTTGACAATATGATTTGAAAGAGACGCCATCACATTTAACAGTGTTTTAAAATCTTTTGTGGTAAGGTTTGCCGATAAATCAAGTTTTCAACGTTTATGCTTCTGCACAAATTATTTTTCTATACTAACTCTACGTTATATGAGTGGGTGGGTGTTATTGAAAACAAATATGCAGCCATGACTAACAGCTTACGACACTCGAGATAATAATATTTTGGTCACCCATTCGACGACCGACCCCAGCGAAAGTGGCTTGACTTTGCAATAGCAGGCCGAATAAATAAACATGCCATTACGCCATCGAGCTCCTAGTATAATATAGAAAAAACACCTTTTGCAGCTGCCGTGGTTACGAGGGCAGCTGCAAAGGTGATGCCGAAACCACAAGAAAATAAAAAAGCAAATAAAAAAACCAAACTAAACATCAAGAAATATTTATTGAAACCGCGCTAGTATCCGTTAAAAGTATTTAAGAGGTAAAAAAATGTACGCAGAACTTGTGTAAACCTCAGAAGTGAAAAAAAAGGAATATTATTGACAGCGAGAATCCATGATATTTAGCTGAACGTAATTATAGAATGGCTACACTCAGACTCTCATCGAGAAAGTCTAGAAGCAAGTAACAGTTATTACATAAGTTGAGTGTTTCCAAACGGACTTTTAGCCATTCTGGAGAAGTTGTAGAAACTAACGCCAAGTTTATTATTACTACCAGGCGTCGTTTAATGAAAAACAAGAAATCGATAACTGAAAACCAGCTTCAAAACTTAAATACATCTTAAAAGCAAGAAATAATATTCAAATCATTCGATAGGCATATCAATTTGATTTGACGACCTCCGTGGTAGAGTGGTTCGCACGCCGGTTTTCAAGGTGTCGCCATCTCTGAGGTCCCGGGTTCGATCCCCGGCTGGGTCAATTTGGAAAACGATATTTTCTATATTGGCTCAGGTCTGGGTGTTTGTGTTTACCACCATTGTCTCTGATTTCCATAACACAAGTGCTTTAGCTACTTACTTTGGAATCGGAACAATGTATGTGATGTTGCCAAAGTTTCAATTTTAATAAAATTCAACATTTATGTGGTAGGCATTCAGTGGTACAATGTCCATAACTCAATTTCCAAATTTACGCTGTTTGTTTTTAAGGAGTTCCGTTGTGCCTAAGTAAGTAGTCCATCACAGACCATAGCTCGGTTTGTTTTGGATTGTCATAAACCTACTAATATCTGAATCACCTATGCATATGCATAGTTGACCTGCCTATTTGACTTTGAAGAGTTCCCTCATGTATCTTTGAAGTCCAATATCAAATTAAAATGTGACCACTCTTGAGGTATACCCATTCAAACAAACAAAGAAACATCTATTCGGCTCATAAACAAAGGATTTATGCCTGAAAATTCGTAAAAACTCGCACGAAGCTAAATAATTGATATTCTTCAGGATTATGAAAAAACTACTAGCCAGATCTCTGTAAAAACGTTTAGTTATTTGATTACAATAATGAGAGTAGTACTTATTTGTGGTGAATTCACGGGAAAACTTTATTCGTCCGGCCTCATAGGAACAGTGCCTCATACCGATCTAACGAAAAGGCGAGTACGAGCCTTCTTAGCTCAGAAACTACGATACGATACTTTAACACGTCATTACAAGCGTCTCTGCTTCAGCTTGGGCTTGTATGTCTGTCCGTTTGTTCTCCTCTACAGGTCGCATTTCTCAACCGATTCTCGTTAAATTTTGTGAACAGGTTCCAAAAAAAAACTTTTCTTATAGCTAATAAACGAAAGCGAAAGACTGCGTCAGTGTTTACTGAATTGATCATGAGGGGTGATAAATGAATTTACCAGTCTATTTAATGTGACAAAATATAGAAGATGGTGGATAATTATATTTTGCAATAATTAAACAGTTTGTTGAAAACCTAAGCTCTGAACTTTACACATAAACTTCACACTTTTCGGGTTACATACTTTCCGTTAATGAAACTAAGATAACAGATGTGTATGCCAAAAGGCATTTTTTTTTATATCAACAGCGATTGAGTGTCTGGTAAAATTGATGACAATTTTCCGTCACCACAGACAGGATATGAGATAGAAATGCGGTTACAAAATAATGAAATATTAGGAAGCGTGCTCTTAATTTGACGATATAATATTTTATTTTATTTACTAACGCAAACTTCAATTACATACTAGTATGTATTAGTGTTGATCTGAAAGGTAGGTAGTCGGAAATTTGCCAAGTTTTTTTATTTACAAAACAGATTATAAACTATTAGTTTTTGATACAGTTATTTCTTCAAACTTCTGAAATCTAATTCCTAATCCCAATTTTAATAGAAGACTTTCACTATGACTATGCGGCGGACTAATAATATATACTGTTTCTGTTACATTTTACTGTTATTAATGACATATATCAATTTATTTGGTAGCGCCCATATTGGAAGTCAAGGGCGCAAAAGTAATCAAACTTTTGCGCCAAACGGTGAAGCAGTATACATAAGTAATAATTGTAAGACGTGTGCTTTTTCTCTCTTCTTCCTATTGCTTCCAATACAGATGTTTTTGGATTAGACAATTGACCAATTCGTTTTAGGTTACAAAAACTTATCTATGACGTTTGAGATATAAAGAAAGTTAAGGTTATTAAATTTTAAGATTTAAGCATTCACAATGATCATGATCATGTTCTCCCGTCCGAGAACATGATCTGGTGCGAGTCGTATTTTTTCTAGTATATTATTTGGTATTAAGTTAAGGTTATTTTTTATTCGATAAAAACATCTTACATATTTTATCACACTTTATTTCTTATTTGACATCGTTTAGTCGCGGATTTGTGTGTCAAGATATATGCGCTTGAAGAAAAAATTACATAATAATATGAAATTGGCAATTTTTTCTCTTATATAGAGACTTTCATATCTTCTATGGTGTTAAAGAGGCTTCAGTTGTTTGTTATCATGACGCCAACTATCAGCAATAAAAATATTTATGATTTCTTTCCTTAACCTCAAAAAATAAAACCTTTTGACTGACTTCTTTTTTTGTTAGCAGAAATGACTACTTGATTCGTTGTAACTTAGCCGATATCTTTTTTCACTTAACACATATGGCATTAGTTAGCCTAGTATTTCAACATTTGTGAATAAAAGTTTTAGAACATTAGCGTTCACGGTTGTTAAATAAATTAAGAAAATGTTAGTATGGAAAATGCAACTTCCTTAAAATACAAAACGGCAATTTCCAATCTGAAAGTTGCAGCATGTTGTTGTGAATTCTAAAACTCGTATATTCCTGGACATTTGTTCGAAGCCTGGCAGTTCATTATGCTTCTGAATTTCCGTCTGGCAAATTGGTACGTACCAGGTTTTATGGTAGCTTCTGAACAAGCCATTAATTTAATCCATTTTCTACTGACGTCAGTCTTTTTTGGCGACGCATTTGGCGTTGAACTTATTCAACTAGCCACGATATATTAGATACTTGTAAATCAAATCATAAGTCTGCCATGCCTGAGGTCTCGCCATTTTGTAATTTCCCCCATTTTTATGGTATTTTGCTCATCGCGTCTAACTTATTTTTTTCCATATTAAGTTCTTTGTAAGTTGTTTAGTTGGTTTAAAAAAAAGACAGGCTGGATTATTCTAACTTTCCGACTGTTAAAAACATAGTGTGCTTTCAAATACCATGTTCACGAAATTTAAAGTCATCGCTTTAAATGTTCCTTTTGATTCGTTATCTAGTATCCATATTACAAGCTCTTTAAGTAGGGGTGGTCAATAATAATAGACTGCTCAATCCCTAGACAATAGTATTGTTGCAAGGGTTGACAATCTCGTGCCGACACTCATCCTATTACCGAAGCTAGGTAGACCACAAATACCGACGACGTTTGTATATTTCATTTCATCCCTTAAATGTTTTAAATGTCTCATTAATTTTATATTCATGTAGCAGACGTATTAGAAAAGGAAATTAAGTATGAAGTAAATGTTTTTATAAAACTTCTTTAATTATATTATGAATACATAAGGTAAAGCTGAATTCGATTAATAAGTTTGTATTATCTAAGCTCTTCGGTTTAATTTCTAGTATTCAACCAAGTAAAAGGAAGTAATATGCTTGCTGCTGTTTTTTGAAGTGTCTCCACGTTTAAAAAGAAAACTATATTATGGCAGTTGAACAATTCTAGAAAAAATCGCTTGAGACTACAGGTATTAAGGAGGTGTTCATTATTTTGAACTTGACGACCTCCTTGGTCGAGTGGCTTTGTACACCGGTTTTCAAGGTGTCACCATCTGAGGTCCCGGGTTCGATCCCCGGTTGGGTCAATTTAGAAAACGAACTTTTCTATATTGGCTTAGGTCTGGGTGTTTGTGATACCACCGTTGTCTCCGATTTCCATAACAAATGCTTTAGCTACTTACTTTGGAATCGGAGCAATGTAAGTGATGTTGTCAAATATTTATTTATTTATTATTTATTTGAAGTCGCCAAGAGATAAAATGGAAGCGATGACTCGAAGGTTATATTATCGACCTTTTTTCTTTCTTTATTTAAGTACTTTCGTTGCTATAGTCCGATTATTTGCCAATCAATCAATGTTTAGAGAGGGCTTGACAACCTTAAGGTGAAAGTAAATTGAGGATTATATTCATTTTTTTCTAAGTGTTTTAGTTTTCCAAAACAAAACCTTATTTAATAAAAGGACAAGAAGTAACCTTTTTCTCTTTTTCTAAGGTACAAATAGTGGGATTGCTTGACACAATCATGTGGCTGTCCATCATAGTGATAGATCTAATATATTATTTAAGCGGTGTATGTACATACTATACAGTTAGTATCTCGGAGAGTAAATGTATTAGCAACCTTAAAATATGACCAAGTGCGAGTCGGACTCGCGCACAAAGGGTTCCGTACAATTATCTATAAAAACGGCAAAAAAATTATGTCTGTTGTATGGGAGACCCCGTAAATTTTGTTTTATTTTAATTTAATTATTTATTTTTAAAGTAAATATATATCTAAATATTTTGTGAATATTTCAAGCGTTTACCTGTTGCCGTTGTCAATATCGAGCAAAAAGAGCAAACGTTTGTTGTATGGGAGCCCCTTTAAATATTTATTTTATTCTGTTTTTTAGTATTTGTTGTTATAGCAACAACAGAAATACATCATCTTTGAAAATTTAAACTGTCTAACTATCACGGTTCATGAGATACAGCCTGGTGACAGACGGACAGACAGACAGACAGACGGACGGACAGCGGAGTCTTAGTAATAGGGTCTCGTTTTACCCTTTGGGTACGGAACCCAGAAAATAGCAGTTATAGGTACCTTTGACCTCCGTCCTTTCTCGTCAGTAACCTCCTATGTAATTCTTATGACAAATGCTCTTGGACGAATAAACCACTACTCTATTTAGTTATCTCTTAATTTAAGTGCATTTTTTTTACTTTTGGGGTTGATTGTACGGTTCATAAAGCAATTTTTTTATCAAACTAGGTCAAATGATCAAAGTAAATCTGTTTTATGCATAAAAGTATTAATGAAACTGAAGTTAAAATATATAGTAGTGGATTGTTAGTGATTGTGACACACAAGGGGATAATGTTTGTTATACAGATTAGCGTGGCATCATGTGCATTGACAATATAAGTAGTAGTTAATGAGATTGCAATGTTTTCATGAGTGTATTGGGCTAGACTAGAGGATTATTGGATTAAAGCAATAAAGTTGGGTCCGCGTTGTTAGCTGATTGGTCTCGCGCGACGCGGGACAATATTTGACTATTTGTGAATTGGACAATTCAGTCTGTTCTCTTTATGTCACCAACTTTTTGTTTTCGGTATTGATTGTAATGCTACACTAGGGCCACAGGAAAGTAAATATTATTTACTCTGTACTAGGGCGTTATTGTTGACACGGAATAAATAATGATAGGGAAGACCGGAGCCAGTCTTAACAAATTTTCGACTTTTAGTTGAAACTTCCAGTCTTCATATCTGTGTTATATGATGCTCTATTTATTCAGGTATCGTGTCATAAGCACAGATCTAACTTTAATTACTTAATGTCTTAGATGAAAATCACTTTTTCTAAACAAAAACTGGCATTTGTTAATTATCACCCCATGTTTGGGGCAAGAATTAATAGATTCGAGATAAGTATTAACTGAACTTTTGAAATTAATTAAAATAAATTTAAATATGAATAATATTTCTTTAATCATAACAAAGGTGTGCTAAAGACTTGTATGCAACACTTTTTGAACGATCATTTACTGAATTAAAAAACCAAAAGTTTCTTATTATGAACATAAATTCTTGCAGATGACCATTGTTTAGTCATTTCACTTAAAAAATATATCAGATTTACATTTATAACCTTAATATTTTTTATGCTAAGTACCAAATAACAAGTGATCAAATGCACTTTTTTTATTTAATTGATCCGTAAGCTATTCAGTTTAAAAAAAAAAGATAATTAAATTTTTAATAATCAGAGAGTGTTGTTTTAAAGTATTTTCTTCAATCTTACTTTAAACGGATAAGTAGTATTATATTGGATACCTCTATAATTAATCAATAATAACAAAACTAATATAGGAACCAAACGACCAATAAATAAATTAAAATGTCACCATTGATACACACAGATTGGGCCTATTGCTTGCAAGAGATACATTGTGCCTATCCAGTCATCATCAAAATGTGTCGTATTATAAGAAACACTGACAAACAATTCCAAATTAGGTAGGTATTAACACGTTAATATATACCCAGCCGATTTGTTAATAATGGCCCCAAGGGTACTTTTTAAATATTAATTGATATGAAAAATATTGGTTAATAATTACGATAATTATGAAATGTTGCTTAATACGTATATATTCTATGGTATTACACAACATAAAATAAGCTTCAGGAAAAACATTTTTACAGTCATTAGACCGAAAATTTCAGATGTTAATCAAAACAATTTCAAGTAGAAAATGTTCTTTACCTTCCCAAAAATTATGTGTGATATACCAGGTCACTTTCATATTGCCTCCAGCGTATCTGGCCAGTCTAAGTGGTGGGTCATGATGTCCTAGTCGGCATACAAAAGGTAACGCATTATTTGTAGTTTGTATAGTTTTTGATAAATTAGCTTGTTAATACTTACCTCAGTTAATTGTGGCCCAGGTCTCACTTACCTACTGGTACATCGTGCGTTTGCAATACTTACGTTATGTAATGTAACTTAGCCGTTGATAAGATAATAAAGATAATGAACCGTTTCGTGTATCAATGCTAAATTGATTAACTCTTTTGTTGATTGTATTGTTTATACTGATTATAGCAGGTAATTGATTTTTGACCGATATGAAATTCTTATTTCAGTTTTTGTTTCAGATCGACATTGGTGGGTACTCGTGGAACTTTCTAAACTAATAGTGCAAATATTGTTAAAACAAGATTGATCTATTGTTTAAAAGCTGTGTAAAACTTAATTTGTGAGGTGACCAAACGTATCAGTGCATGTTGTGGATTGGCATAATTGGACGTTGCGAAAACAAAAGAGGGTAGTAATTTGCGTTAAGAGTTTTAGTGCGAGTAAAAAGCTGTTGAGTGGAAATTTTGTGTTGTTCGTGTGCGCGAAGATAGTAATGTCGGCGTGTGTTGTGGAGGAAGGGAGAGAGGAGGGGGGCGGTGATGGTTCCGCTGAGGAAGACGTGCATGAAGAACGTGAGCTGCCGTATGAGCGCACGCGGCGAGAGGTGCTAATGAGCGGGCGCGGGCGGCGCGCGTGCTCCGAGCAGGGCCCACACCCGGGACTGCAATTGCGTAAGTAAAACTCTCTACTGTTGAATACTTTTAAAAGCCCCTTTTCTACTTGAGTCATACACTGAAAATGTGAGAGGGACAGGGATATGGGGACATGGGGATGATATCCCAGACTTATTCAATAGCTGGTCAGACAGCATGCAAGACGCGATGCTTGCGCGATATCGAAGAGTTGTATGTACTAGTTTGTAGGAAATCGCCACACTGCTTTCTGTCCAGAGCTTAAGTGTGGTATTGCTGGCAACATGCGATTACATCTGAAGTACATGGGTCGAACGGTAATATTGCCACAATGACCTAGCTACGAATTGGTGGTAATTATTGCCAAGGAAGTTTAGTTTGTAGTACGCCGTTTGCAGCAGTTACATATCGTCTCTGTCGTATAGATCTGTGTCTGAAAGCTTTCTCGACTGGTCGTACAACTTATCAGCCATCGAGTTATCTGTTTTATGACTAAATTTATGACTAAACAAATGTGACAAAACTCAATCGAATTTTTTTACCAAACCACGCTAATAAAAAGCTTTACGCAGTCTTGCTAATTTTACGTCACGACTATCTGGCGCCTTAGTACGAGTTTTTCCAGTTCACTTGCGATCGTGAACGCTTGACCATTAATATTATGCGGTAACGGTGCGCAGGGTTCGGGCCAGCTCTAACAGCATCTTGAGCATATAGGTATGCATATAGGTACTAGCAGATTACACTGCTAGTACCTATATGCATCATTATTGAATGGTGCATGTGCTGCCTAACAGCAGATATTAATCATGTGAATCTTTTTATCGTGTTTTATGATTACTTGATTTTATTGTATATTTTGTGTGTAATATGGGCTACTTTGCTCGAAATAAATAATTTTTATTTTATTTATTTATATTTATATGGGATTTGGGGACCATCACCTAGTGAAATACGTGGTGAACTTCATCACTCCATACAAAATTCTAAAGTGCTCACGTTTGAACATGAGGTGAAAAAAGTCACTCGGTTCAAAAAATCAGTTTGTGCCTACTGATTAAATTCTAGTTGATACTCAATAAAAAAGGTCTAATAACAAAATGTTAGAAGCCAAATCATGTATGAAAAGGGATTGCAGAACAAAGTTTACAGACTTTAATCACGTATATATTTCGAGCCATTTCACTAACACGAATCCGAAATTCACCGTGAGTAAAATGTAATGTCACTACAAAGATATTCTCACATGACTGACCAATAGTCGTCCGTAGGTCGGAAAGACCACAAAAGTGTCAGATAAGATAAAACGTAAGAATTTGAATGAGACTGTGAGAGGGCTTCCTACCCTTGTAACGCTTGTCATGGAGCATGAAATGAATGGTCGTAATATTATCATCTACTATATACCTACTTTATTTATATTGATAAATAATTAACAAAAATATACAATACTTTATGTCCATAAACCATTACAACTGTGCTATAATACCTACTTTTAAGTAATCGATCGAGTGGAATAAAAATAAATTTGGCACTATTTTGTAGTGTTCATAGACGCGGTTAGTTGCATCGATTTAATTAAGGAACAGTAGTCTTGCGCCAAGAAAAAATAAACATTATGGCGCAAGCGAAAATCTGAGGTTTTAAACGCATTATTGAGGTATGAGAGTAATTAAAAGTATTAAAACTTGTTCGACATCGACCTTTCAGCCAAGTTAGAAAACTTCTAGGAATATAATGGTAATTATGAAATGTTTAATAGTTTGTTGTTCATAATGTGAGTAAGCTTCGCATCAACCTCTACGCTTAATTTTATTTAGCCTTTGCCCATGAACTATGTGAATAGTGAACTGTAATAAAATCTTTATCGAACTTAAAATATTTACATTACGTGGTTCCTTCTGCGTCTTTTCGAAGTGATTGCGGTTTTGATCCATACTTAAAATAAAAATCCTAACTGTTGTCAAATAGCCGAAAACTTCTTTTGGTTAGATTTACGGTTTTTTAGTTAATCAAATTGATCACAACTAAAAAATATATGTATATTACATTTATTATTACATACATACGCATACTTTGCTTGTTTCTGTTTTCTCTACAATAACTTATTAAATGATTTAAGAAATATTCAATAACTTTATATGAATGATGAAAAAATATCAACATAAGTAAGTACCTTGTAAAAATATAATATAACCTTCTTTGAATACTTATTTGAATAAAACATTTGTATGACTTTGGAAAGTTTATTTTCTCCAGTCCGAAAATTACCCATTGTTACTAAGTAACAGTAAATTCGGGATTAAAATAACTTTTGATATCACAGTCTGAACGAGCCCTAAATTAATTGTTTGTTGCCGGGCAACATGGGAATAATGGAGCCACGCGGTTTTTGTAATATATTTTCTTTGAATTCTATTACATTACTTATCAAAAGGTGAATTTTAAATGGATCGATCGTGTTATGGTTCAACTTTTCTCTTTAGTGTAAGCTAATTTGCATGCAAAAAGGCGTTGAAAAGCTTGGCAACGAAGATTAATAAACTGTGAATAGGCTTGGAGCTGATTATTATTATGATGTTGACCCACATCTTCCACGTCGTTAGATTCCCTCGTTTTTGGAAGGTTTGTAGCGGCTTAGGGGACTAACGCGGAAAAACCTGGACCCTGTTTAAAAATTCAATCGGTTGTTTCAAACTTTTTGATTGGTCTCTATGTTGTTTTGACACGTTTCTCGTTTTTGACAGTTTTTCGTAACGTTGAGGAATAAACGGATGTATTTTCATCATTGTACTTAGAAATAAAATAGAATGTCTGAGTTATAAAAGTTTTTGGATACGTATATTGTCAATGTTATCCACTCTATTTCTTTCATGCACGACCCTCGTCATAATTTTTACTTTAGGTTTCATTGTTTGTTTTAGCTATATACTGCTATCTAATCAATCATCCAGGAAAAAGTAGAATGTCAAGGGGGAAAGCGAAACATACTTTATTTTTATTCGAAGAGGTTGAGTAAAGTTATAGAACTCGCAATAAAGTAGCTGTTTAAGCAATGTACTCCTTATTAAATCAGCCTTTAACGGTATGGATATAAATATCTAAAGGCTTGCATTCAGCAACAAAATCACGATTGTATGGTCCATGGTATTGGACCTTGGACTTACAAGATTCACAAGGGAACTCCTCAAAGTCAAATAGGAGATATTGGTAAGTTTATGACAATGCAAAACAAACCGAGTTCCGCGACATTTTGGACTAGACTTGGACTACGGAATTCCTTAAAAACAAACAGCGTGAATTCGGAAATTGAGTTAAGGGCATTGTACCATTAAAAATATTATAAGTTAAAAAATATTTACACGCTTACATACCTACCACAAATATTATTAATATAAAGTTAAAAATATTTAAATACCTATCAATAAAAAGTTGAAAATAAAAACTTTAAAAAAAAGAAAAACCTCCTTCAAAAAACCTGAAAACAAAAACAAAAATAAAACGTCTATTGAAGTCAGTGGGGCTAGAGGGCAACTTTTCTAAAAGCCCCTCATTATGCCTGTTTATTTATATTGATATGCGTAACTAATGACTTCAATTATTATTTCTTGCTTTTTAGAGATATTTAATTACGAAGCTGCTTTAGTTTTTGTTTTTATGTTTTTTGAAGGACGTTTTTTTAATTTGTGATTAATATTCTGACATAATTCCGCGATATGTAAATATCTGTCAACCAAGTGACAGCTATCAATGCTAAATTAATATCAAATTGACATTTCGATTCTCAATTTCGAAAAAGCAAAGGTAAGTGGTTATGCAGCCACGTTTTCACATTTAAATAAAAAATCATTTCTAAGATTTAATAGTGACATTTCTGGCCTTTGACGATTTAATGTGACGTTTAAGATGACTCAGTGTTTCCATATAAAATATTCATCATTCAATAACTATTTATCTACGTGTGTTAAAAAAAAGACAGAACTTGATTCATGTAGCAAAAATTATTGTTATTGACTATATTTTAAGACCAAATTCAAACGTATACAAGTTAAGCTTTTTTCTATGGAAAAAGTGTTGTTCTTTAGTGATGAAATTTTATATGTAGAGGTCTATAGGAGAAAGCCCTACATATACAATAGACTGCAAAACCTATGCACCTATAGAAGACTGCACCAAGAAGGTCAGTGTTGTGAGGTCTTTGCATACCAATTATCAATATCGGTGGGTAACCTTGGATTTATTCCTGACTAAACCTACCAAGGTTTCTCGTCTCTTGTGTACAATAGGTACCTACCTAGAATTCAGCGTATAAATGTAATATTATTCTAAGAATCTAGGTCTTTGAAGGTTTCATCGTTAGTTTTGTAGTTTCTAAGAATATTATATAATTTATGACATGCCCACATGATTCAAAGAAATACTTATAAAATATGTTGCAAACTCATTACTAGAGCATACACACACACATACACACGCACACACACACAGACAAATAGTATTTTAACACGTTTTATTAGGTTGATCGTTTATTTGTTTGTTTGTTTGGTTGTTTCTTTGTTTGTCGACAATGTTTGCAAACAATTTTATACCAGCTTCCCGATGAGCTAGAGATTGTAATAAAACCATGCAACCCAATCGAGTTTGGGCTCGTTTAATTCGTCTTGACGAATACGAACTCTGTTGGGAAATAGTGTCCTGAGTCTGATGATGGAGCCGGATGAAGGCCACAGGAACTCTGTATTAAAACCATGCAACCATATCGAGTTTGGGCTCGTTTGATTCGTCGTTAACTCTGCTGGAAAATAGTTTCCCAGGGTCTGAAGACGGAGCGGGAAGAAGGCCACAGGAACTTTGTAATAAAACTATGCAACCCCAACGAGATTGAGCTTGTTTGAATCGTCTTGACGAATACCCCCTGTTGGGAAATAGTTTCCAGGTTCTGACAATGGAGCCAGAAGAAGGCCACAGGAAAAAGTAACACAGATATGTCTAATAAGCAGAAAATAATTTCCTGAAAAAAAAATAATTTTATAGATAGTGTCGATAGACTAAAGTTCAACTCGATGACAACTTACATATTTTGTAACTTATTTATAAGTAAGTATTTACTTAGCGGCCGCCCATAAAATTATGTTTTGATGATCATTTTTGCAACAAAAAAGACCCTGTCCTTCCCCACGGTCGAACATACATTTGAATTGAAATTCATGAAAATTTGTTTAAAGGTTCAGGCGTAAAAAGATAACAGACAGAGTTACTTTCATATATAAAATATTGACTAGTGGCTCTGTGAGCTTCGCGTTTGTGACATTTTAGAACAATTATGTTTTCTGTTTTCGAAAAATTTCGAAAAAAACTAGTAGTGGCTCTGAAAGCTGTAGACCTCGCATTTGTGATATTTTTGAGCAGATTTCGAAATGGTTGAAATGTGATATATTCCCATATCTCCGCCATTTTGGAAAATTTTAATAATCCGAATAAACTCGCTCGGTCAATAACAAAAAAACTGCATTTAGTATGAAATGATATGATATTTATTTCAGCATGAATAAACGACAAATTAAAAGCGTGGTGTCTGAAAGATTTTCTCGACTTTTCTCTTGATCTTAGTCCCATTGCCACCATCAATCACGTTTAAAATCACAATGATTTATCAGTGTCCGGGCCACAACAGGATTAGTAATAAATGAGTACCTAGTTAGTGATTTTATATCTCAAAGGTTCCATGGAAATTGTATAAACGAATACATATTCTTAAATATGGCTTTTGATAAGTACTCGTACAAAGTTTGAACCTCGCAAAAAGAGCTCAATTATGTGGTTTGAACCTATCATTATGGCATATTAATTTTTAATTAGCTAGAGTTAAATTACCGGCCACCGCTTAACTCACCTCATTTTAGGGAGTACTTTTGAAACAAACCACGGCTTTACTTCTGTAAACCGTAAGAATACAGGAGGACTATTTTTCATGTTCTTGCACACTTACGTCTCTTACAGTTTTCTTGATAAAGGTTTCTTAATTTCAGTCAGGATCAGAATTTTATACGAACTGACACGGACAGCAGCACGAAATGTCGATGTTAATCTAATGTAATTTAGTTATTACAAGAAATTTAGAATTCAGGAGAATTCCTGATTCATCATCGTACAGCTCAAACGGATTGGGTTGAAATTTGGCATACAGATAGTTCGTATCGTATGCATCCGCTGACGAGAAATCTACGCGGATAAAGTCGCAGGTGGAAGTTATTTATCTTATTTAGGGTCAAATTCAATTATTAAAATATACTTAATGGCTGTTAAATAAAATGTGAGAGAGGCTGCATACCGATCCTCACGGTCTGGAGCGAAGAGGATTAAATATTTTGAATTCATAATTGTTTTGGTGTTGTTATGAAAAAAATTCGGATTATTTAACTGTCAAATTTCTCTCAGTTTAGGACACTTTTAATAAGTTTACCAAATGGAAGGAAAATATAATAGTAATACTAAATAATATACTAGAAAAAAAATCGATTCATGTGGTTTCGTTCTTTGACGGTTGTTTCTTATAAACAAAATCGGTGTGTTTTTTTATTTTTTGGGTAATTTTTAGTTCCATCAAGGGTAAGGCAACCCTTTAATCAGCACTTGGTGTTAACAGAGCACGGAACAGCGCACTTATGGGGCGCGAACGCCGCGAGCAGCGGGCGCCGCGGGTGGAGTCGCAAGCGCACGTCCGCGCCACAGATGGGTGTCAACATGCACGGTTCTACGCCGCGCATCGCACTCGTGCTGCGTTCGCGCAGAAGCTGGCCCGTCGCACCGCAGTCATACCGCAGGTAATACTCTATTTCTATATTTATAATGCATTATTTGAAGATAACTGAAGGCATGTAGTTACTAATTAATGTGTGACAGGAACGGAGAACGCGCAACACCAACTTTTCAAGGTATTTAAAACATGATCTTGCTTCACTGTATAAACATTTAATTTCAATTTAACACTCGAGTTCAGCTTAAGTTTTCAAACATTAGTATAAAACTTCACTAAGAGAGCCGTTCGCTATATGTAGAGTTGCAGAGGAAACATACGAAAACTGCAATCAGGAAGCACTAAGGTAAGTTTAAAAATGACATAATATTGAGATTTGACATACAAAAGCATCTTAAAAAGGCTATGGTGACCAGTAGACACCAAATCTAGAAGTGATAAGAATGATTTTTGTCATCCCTAACGTGTAAAAAAATATTAGTCATGTCAAAATCTGCTAAAAGCAAACAAATCTCTCGAAAAACGTAAGATGGATTTATTGGAATTACATTATCATTGTTCTTTTTCCTAAATTCTGCATGTTTTATAACGAAAGTACGTCACTTTTTCTTATAAGAGACATCTTACGCGGAGCAAAAATATTTCACGTGAAAATGCCGGATAATGTAAGGTGTAAATGTCCAAGTAAATCTTATTACATTTTATTTGATGTGAATTTTAAAACTTTACTTTGGTTTTGGACCAGTATTTATTTACTTACGAAAACTCAGTTTATTTGTAGTACGATAAAGATGCAACTAACTTAATGTTTTTCTTAAACTGCTTCTTTGATTCGTACACCCATTTGTACACTCCTAAATATGAAGAACAAAGAAAGTTTCGATTAATCTCACCTACTAAATTCTCAGCGGCATTTATGAAAGTGACGTGTTTTAATTCCACTGAGTGCAAAGTGCGACTCATCATTAGACGAAAGTAGTCGTCTTGTAAAGCTTTGGTCTCTTCGGATGTTGCCTTAATAAGTTTAGACAAGTATAAAGTTTGCTAGAATGTAATAAATGATTATATATTTTTTAAATAATATAATATTCATTTGTTTATTTGTGCCTTACGCTAAATTGGATTATATTTTATGCGGAATGGGTTTAAAATTCATCAAAATGTTATAAATTGTGTTTTTATGCATAAATAAGAAAGTAATACAGCTCCATTTTACTCACTTACAACGGTCATGCTGCAAAAAGTGTAAGTAGGTACATGACTGTTTATTTTATATTCTGGAGATAAGTAAGTATGTATATTGAACACAAATGCGTAAGTGATTTTCCTTGAGGGCATCCGTCGTTATTCGACTAATTGGATTGAGCGATACTGGACACCACCAAATGAGTCGTAAAAGCAATTTGGAATTTAATGCGCAGCGGTATTTCTGTAAGCCTAGACTACAGCTACATTTCACCAAAACACCTTATTAAGAAAGTTTATGTAACATACTTGTACGTACTTACGTATTCTGTGGTAATAATAGGATGATCGCAATACGATTATTTGTTTATTGTAATAATATTTTCAATACTCAGTAACTATTGCTGGCAAAAATTATTACAGTGATGTTCGAAAAGTCCAAATCTTTTAGAAAACGTGACAATTTGAAGGGCTGGGCGAGAAAAATGTATAATAACGGCAGTTTCTTTACAAAGACGTCATCTCGAAGGAGTATCTGTGAGTAATAGTTATCTTGAGTTCTTTTCAAGCTATGTTAATGTGCCATTTAAGATTTCTGTTTCTTTTTGACATACTTAATATTAATTATAATTAATTAAAACTGATTAGTTTTTCAAAACTTTATTACAATCAACAACTGAATTTCGATGTAGGGTTAATTAATTAGTTCGAAATACAAGTACCTCCTAAAAAGATGTTGCTCACAAATGCGTGAGCTAAGAAATGTGTTAGAAATGCCCTAATTGCGAAGAGATTTTATGCTTGCTAACACATAAACAAATCATCCGATTTGTTATGGTACCCCATTGCAAATTTATTGTTACCATGTTTTAAAACCTGTTGAATAGAAAAGGCTGTCAAGAAAATTGTCAGTTTCTGACTTAAAGAGTATAGTTATAATTTTGTTCATATTGTATGTTTTGTGTTTGAAATTCCTTCTCATATACAGTTATCTATATATATAAAAGGGAAAATCACTCACTCACTGATCACGAAATCTCAGAAACTACAAGTGCTAGGAGTCTCAAATTTTGCATGGAGGCTCCTTTTAGGGCGTAGGTGCTCACTAAGACGGGATTTTGCGAAATTCAACCCCTAAAGGGGTGAAACACGGTGGCAAAGTTTGTATGGGAGGACGCGATTCCTTGGCCCGATTGACTTGAAATTTGGCATAGACATTCTTTCACAAAATTAATTGAACACGTATTTCGTATTCTTTTAATATTTATCACCTAACAGGGTTAAAAAGTGATATAAAGCTAATTTTGCTGTGATTGACTTCGACGTCGGAATTGAAACTTTTTTGTGCATTTGATTGATTAATTAAGAAAAATAAATATCATTTGTCATCTCAACGTAGTATTACATTCTCTTTGGTCATTTCCCCTGAGAGTAGGTAGAATGCATTTCATTGAATAGTACCTATGGCGTTATGTCGGCAGTGCTGTCATTTTTTCCTTCCTTGCGTTGTAATAAGGTGCAAAATTATTCCATCTAATTATCAGTTTAATTTTAAAAGAATACAATATTCGGTCAAGTCGCCTATGTTATGACAATTAATAAAACACAGGGACAAAGTTTAAGAGCGGCTGGTGTAGATCTGCAGTGATTGTTTCTCCCGTGGCCAGCTCTAATGTGGCCTGCTCGAGAGTCAGCTCGCCGAATAGCCTTAAAATTTGCAACCGGATAACATGACAAGAAATGTGGTAGGTATAGAACATGTTACAAAAATACCCCTAATGCCGAATATGGTATATCGGGGCCATCAAACTGAACAACTTTTACTATTGGGACCAACTCACAAATCACGAAAAAATAATCAGCAAAAATTCTAATCGAAAATATCAAAACGTGTGAAACACATTTTGATATTTTCGGTTTGAATTTTTGTATGAAACAGCTGATTTTTATTATAGAGAAGTGTTGGATGATCGAGATTGAGAATCCTGTTAATGCACAACATATTTTTATTTAGAACTAGCTGCACCCGGCATGCGTATATTGCAAGACTTTCTCGGTCGTAAGCAGAACAACTCGCCAAAGTTTCATCATAATCGGATCAATGGTTTAGGAGTCCCGCCGTCTGTACACTTAGATCTTTTAAACTATGCATAAAAAACCGCATCAAAATCGGTACATAAGTTTGGGAGCTAGGTTGCCTCAGACAGACAGACACACACAGGTCAAACTTATAACACCTTATGTATGTTGTGTACGTCGTATATACATATAGTGGTGGCCACATAATTAAGGACACAAGTCGATTTTCATACAAACGAGGTAATTTTAAAGTCTTGGTTTTCCGCTAGGGATTGAACTAGCTGTGATCTGATGATGGCCATCCAGGGAGTGAATGGAGAAGATTCAGATAGCAATACACACCCAACTGATCTGGTCAGCATTCTAAGAGATGTAAGCATAAGAATTTACAGTTGCAAGTTTTCATACATTTCTATACTATATTCGCGGTTTTTTTAAACATAACCTTACATCTCTTAAAATGCTGGTCAGATCACTTGGGTGTGTATAGAAATCTGGATCTCCTCCATTCACTCCCTGGATGGCCATCACCAGATCACCGCTCGGTCAATCCCTGGCGGAGAAGCAATGCTTAAAATTTACTTCATTTGTATGAAAATCGACTGGCGTCCTTAATTTTGTGGCCACTACTTTGCCTGTATAGACAGTCTAATAACTTCACACTCACCACATTAGTAACTACATTGTACCCGTGCGAAGCCGGGGCGGGCCACTAGTTTTTTATAAAAATCACTGATTGAGTACGTAGGCAAACTACTTCTACTTCTTTAGAAGATCTTGTGATATGTTCTTATTTTATTACCTATTATGAATCTTGATTGTATTTGACCGCGACCTTCATTTTGGCATCTTTTAGACTTTTTTGGTCCTGCGAGTTGTCCAGAACCTTCGCTTTGTATGGGTGACAAATGTGACAATACATCACAGCAGACTAGAAATTGGGCACAAAGATAGTTTTTAACTGGGACAAAGATAGTTTTTAACTGGGATTACTATTGAAGGGATTTTTCAAATGTTCATGCGGACAAAGTCGCGGGCGGAAGCTATAGTTTTTGAAATATCCCCAAAAGGTGTACCAACAACTGAAAGAAGAAAAAAAGCTTCCACCTGCGACTTCATCCGCGTGGATATTCGAGAAAATGTTAAGGGAACCTTTAACCAGAATAATATATATTACTTATAATTTAATTTCATCAAAATCTGATCAGCCGTGACCTTAATGCAAATTTTTATCCCCTATTTCAACCCCTTCAAGCTTTTTTTCGCAATAATAGGTAGCCTAAGACCTTTCCCAAATTCTACTCTATCTCTGCACTAAATTTCATCAAAATCGGTTCAGTAGTTTAGGCATGAAAGTGTAACAGACAGACAGAGTTACTTTCGCATTTATAATATTAGTATGGATTGACTAAAAGCATTGAATACGCGCTTAACGTATTTCGTGTGAACAAAATAATGGATTTTCACGAAAAAGCGCCATCGCTGTTCGATTAATTGAATTGCACGCCACCGGAGACCCGAAATTGCTCGTGACAGCAATTTGAGACGAGTTTAGCGGATAACTATGTTTATGTAATTAACGTAATCCACGTCACTTAGAGCTTAGTAAGGTACTTCTATCTACTAAAATTATTTCAAATCATTACGTTTTTTTTCTTTAAAGGATCTATAATGTTATAGTAGGTATAGGGTTCATAGTTTTACGTGGCTTCACAGTAGATTTGGAACGCTATATTTTTTCCTGTCGCAACCAGAAATAGCTTTGATTCTGTTTTCAACCGACTTCAAAAATTGAAAAGTAGGAGGTTCTCAATTCTATTGTGTAAATATTATTTTTATTCACAACGGAGTAGTTCTTGATCTTCACCTCACCTGGTGACGAAGAGGCCGAAAGAGTAAGCGCACCCCTCACCACTGAAGAACTAGCTATCTTACCTCTAACTGCCGCAACACAACAATTTTTAAATTGTTATTTTGACGTCAGACTTTAGTAAGATGGTGGTAGCTAAGTAGCCAGGTTGACTTGACAGAGATAAGCCCTACCACCAACCAAACCGAGTACAAATGTACCCCCTCCTGGGAGTTGAACCCAGGCCAGGACACCTGCGCCTTACACGGGTGGGCGAACCACTAGACCACAGAAGCGGTTTTTATCGTTGTTCGTGCGTAACTTCGACATTTATAAACCGATTTTGATGATTCTTTTTTGGTTAAGTTTTCTTGCGAGATGGTTCCATTTTTTACCGACTTCAAAAAGGAAGGTTTTAAAAATTTGTTCAGCAGTATTTTTGCTGAGACATTTTTTTAATTTTATTTTTTGAAGACGTTATGAGAAGCATACCAATATGTAAATTTATCTGTCGTCGTAGGCAAAATTAAAAATATAAAACTATTTAATAAAGATTAAAAACGAAACTCGCGTAGGTATGATTTTATAATCTGTGAAAAAACACTAGGCTTTATTTTGTCTAATTTTTTTAATAAAAGACAATACGCTTTTAATTTTTTTTTGTAAATAAAACAATGATAGCAAATCAGAAGCGTCAATTGACAGAGACAAACGAGATTATTAGTTTAATTAAAGTCTTAAATTAAATGCATTCCTTAAGCATCGACTTAGTCGACACCAGAGCCCGTAGCATGTCACATTTACAAATTTTCGCTATCGCTTCGCTTCGAAAAATGAATGGATTTGACGTTTTAAATTTCGATTAATAACGAAACCTTATTAATCGAAATTTATAATTTAATAAATCCCATACATGTTTCAAAAGCGAAGCGATAACGAAGATTTGCAAATGTTACTTCTAGACCCCCAGGTCTTTTTCAATTTCGAAGAATGAAAGAAACCGTGCCAAACAGACTAAACGTTGCGTGGACTATGCGTAAAATTGAACAATGTGTTTTGGAGTAGAAGCTAATAATAATAAGTAATATTTTAGCGCTGTCAATTCGTATTTACTGCTTTGTTTACTCTAGTCACAATACGTTGCACATAATTACCAAACATTGTTCGTATCTACTCAAAGTATGTGCTTTCAAATGTAATTGGAATGCGAATTAGCGGCATAACATTACAAGATTGTGAAATGTCATTGTCAGCTTATTATTACGCTTCTTGGGCGGAATTGCGGCTTGGCTTAACATTTGTGCCAGTACGTGCCCCGCGCGTTATCATGGCTTTTCAGCATAAATCGTTGTTACATTAAACCTCGTCGTAGATAAAGTCTTATTAAGGCTAAATGGCTTAATAGTTCCTAAATAAATTACATTTTCTCTGCTCTGAAACAGCAAGCTTTGAAATTTTATCATTACATTTGAAATTAGAATGCGAGTGGTCTGGTTCATCACATTCTAAAGGGGTATAAGTGTGTCATTTTTTTAAATCGAAAATATGTAAGTTATTCCCAGTGTATGTGCCCGATGTGCAGCCAAAAGTACGACATGGCCGTAGATCGGTCAAATAAGAAGATATCTCTATGGGAGAGGGGTCAAAATGTGCAGGGCGCGGAGATCTTTTCGTATGGCGCGGAATGTTTAAAATCGGTCAGGTAGTTTTTCAGAAATTTTGACCCAATTCTGAACGGGACGGAGACGGGAACGGGAAAGGGGAAAAAGGGCAGCGCGCTTGAAGGGGACCCGCCTGTTTTTTGCTTATTAGGATAAGATCTTTGAAATGAAACAGCTTTTTGAAAGCGACATCGCAAAAAAAAAGAAAATGAAGCATATTATTTTTTAAACTTAAATATTTCATAAACTGCCATTGATGGACTTCCCCTTCGAATATTTTATTGCTTATTAGAAAAAGATATTAAAAATAAAAAACAGTTTTTAGGAAGCAACATCGCCAAAATAAGAAAATGACCCACTTATCATTTTTTAAACTTAAATATCTCATAAACATAATTGATTAATAATTAACATTGGCTTTCCTTCATTACCGTTGTTTTGCTCCTAGTTTTGTCCTTACAGCAATAAATATGGGATGTTGCACAAATTTTATCAATTCCTCCTATCTCAATTTCAGCTGCGCCTTGGCCACTTGCTCCTTTCGGGTTTATTAAGTAAACCTATTACTTGCAAACTGATTAATCACAATAGAATCTGAAAGCATCAACATAATTCAATCAATCAACATTTGGCACAATAGCCAAACTTCGATTGCTTGTCGAATGGATGACTAATGCTACCGCGAACACTTCTTTAGGAAGCATTTTGCGGAGACCTTTGGGTTATCCCGAATTTTCCGGGGTAAATGGTTGTTTGATACCTGTGGGATGCCCATTTTGTAAATAAGAAATTAAGTAGTATAATCACCTTTATAGATTTAAAATGTGATCAAAGATTTGATATAAACATGTTTGCTACCTGTAGCTGTACATTATTTCACGACATTTGGAAATGTTTGTGTTGCATTACACTTGAGTCACAGAATTAATAATAGTACTGCTTGAGTGATATATTATAGACGTAATTAGTATCTTTCAATATCGATTTAATCCTATCAGAAGCCTGTGATACTTTCTAATTAAAATGTCAAAACCATACTAAGATGGTAACTCTGTTATAATTTAAAGGTTATTCAATTTACTTTTGCGGCTCTAAAAAATATGTTACTTCTTTTTTCAGAATACTATTATGATGGGACATAATTTCGGTTCTAATCTTTTATTATTATTTTATTCCATTTTTTGCATGTTTACCAATCAATAAAATTTAAAATACCTCAATAATCAATAACATGCTAAACTGTAACAGACTATTCAGAATGATTTTAAGTTCTTGGTAATTCAAAACATGTTTAATGTTTTTTTTTTAATTTAAAATAATTCTATTTGACAACATTACATACATTGCTCCGATTCCAAAGTAAGTAGCATAAGCACTTGACTTATGGAAATCAGAGACAACGGTGGTATCACAAACATCCAGATCTGAGTCAATATAGAAAAGTTCGTTTTCTAAATTGGTCCAACTGGGGTTCGAATCCGAGACCTCAGATATGGTGACACCTTGAAAACCGGTGTACAAAACTATTCGACCACGGAGGTCGTCATTGACCTTAAATTATAATATAAGTATTTTGAGTTTTTCGCGGACAAAGTTCTGATAGTTAAAGTAAACGTTGATCGACAAAATAATTCCATTTCATATTTAAATGTAATCGTAATCTAAAAAGACCCATTATGGTTTTTTCCTTTGTTCAATGATTTTACCTTTGACGTCCAGACTTATTCAATTTAACGTTTGTATCTCAAAGAAAATGATCTCTAATGAAATAACTTTTGTTACCGATTCAGCCACTACGAAAACTTTTGATTGTTCGCAAGAAAACTTTTTTGTTTTAGTCGTGGACAAAACATAATTATTAGTAAAACTGTTGTCTAATAAATAAATACCCTTTCAAACGCAAAATCTAAGTAAAAAAATCTGTAAATCAATCGATGTTAAAAAACGTTCTATTTGGAATTCAGATTTCAGGAAGGTGTCTTTATTTATGTTGAGAGCAGATGGGTGTGGAAGTGCTCGAGAAACGTATAAAGACGCCATTATGTTTCGTGAATGAAACCGTGTTGCGCGTTAGGGTAGGGTTCGATCGAAGATTAGGGGTCCTTCGTTGCTTTGTTGTTGGCAACCAATGGATTATTTCTTAATAGAAATAATCTATTGGTTGCCAAAAGGTTAATGCTAATGCCTTGTTCTATTCTTTTCCTTCTCAGTAACGACGTAGTAAGATTAAAAAGCATGTTTTTTAATCTTCCTTCCAGCAATTTTGTATACGTATTTAATTTACATTAAGATGTATTTTAGCATGTTACTTTAGCTTCACTTTAGGCTAGAAGTAGAACAAAAACTATTTGTTTAACAAGCAGTATCACTATCCGTTATTTGATCTGTTATTTTGTATGTTTCATATCATAGAGAAGTAAGTAGAAAGTTTGGGGTTCATGCAAAACACAGATGAATGGAGGCTTAATTATTATAAAAATATTTAATAAATTGCCTAATGAATCCAAACAATATAAGTTTTAAATAAAAATCTTAAGTTTTTTGTAAATGACTATCTCAAGGGCAATGACATAAATTCGGTGCTTTGTTTAAAATTATTTCATAGTTACATAATAAGTTAATATCTAGTTATAACTAATTTATTTTAATAATAAATTGTGATTACACCTATTTTATGTGATTTTGCATGCTGAAAAGCAAAATTAAGCAACCTAATTTTAATTTACCAACATGTAAAACCATGTCCTTTGCAAATAAATTTTCATTCATTCATTCAAAAAAGACATTGCTTTTCATTAAAATCATAGTAGTAGTAGAGCAGTATAATTTATTTGTTTTATAAAAATAAATAAAAAAAATAAAAATAAAAATAAAAATTGTTTATTATCAGACTTCTGTCCATATTTTGTTAGTCACAATAGTAACAATTTATAGGTGCACATTAATTTGACTAAACCGCACAAAATCTCTTACCTATACATTTTTTTACGTATTGTAGAACTTTTTTTGGTCCACATTAAACTGCTTTGTTGCATGTAAATGGAAAATAGTCCAGAAGACAATTGGTATCGTTTATCTGTTGACCTTGATAGAGACGTTGGTATGCTTAACCTTAACTTAATTAAAGATGATGCTATCTTGAAGTCTTTCAAAAGTGATTTTCGCCAGTACGGTGGATCGCATAATCAGCGGTAAAATATACGATCTCATTTACCTCTTGTTAGCTTAGCTGGCATGATCGATCAGTTTAGGTAATGTTTGCCATCGTACCTCATGTCTATATAATCAGCTGTTTCAGGCTGCCTATTTTATGATTGGGGAAAATCGATGGTGTTTATATTTTGGTATCGCCGTGTGAAGGATTATGGTTTTTACGTACGGTCCCTTGATAAAAGATAAGGGCGTTTATTAAAGTTGTGTACTGTAAAAGTCGTATATTGTGAAATCTTAGGTTTTACTAGTAAATCTTAGGTTTTAACAACAAGACTGTTGGTAAGGGTATAACGGGACCCTATTACTAAGACTCCGCTATCCGTCCGCCTGTCTGTCTGTCACCAGGCTGTATCTCATGAATCGTGATAGTTAGGCAGTTGAAATTTTCACAGTTATTTAAATTAAATTAAAACAAATATTTAAGGGGCTCACATACAACAAACGTGGAACCCTTCGTGCGCGAGTCCAACTCGCACTTGGCCAGGAAGATTTGTTTTTGAAAAATTTCTAAGATTTGTTTAAACTTTTATTTTTATTTATTTATTTTCCTGAATTAGTACGCAACCAAACCCATGAACTTTCCGACCGATTTTCAAAATTCAAGCGCAATACGATAGATCTCCGCGCTCTGCACATTTGACTTCTCTCCCATAGATATATTTATCTTTGATTTTGATCGATCTAGGGTCATGTCGCACTTTAGACTGAACATCGGGCACATACACTGGTGATCACATAAACATTTTTAATGTTAAAATGAGATGAGAACTTTTTCGATGAAACACAGAAAAGCCCTAACGCCCGCTTAGTCAGGTTCATGGTTATAAAGCGCTCACGTAAGTTGAAGTAACATCTCATATGAGTCGGACCGAGCCGGCGTGGGGCAATATTAAATGTCATCACTCGTGTAAAGTAAAAAAAAAACAAATGAGTGATTGTATTGAACATTTAGGTGTACCTATTCAAGCGAGGAAAATAAGAGTGATAAAAATATTTTTAATTTCCGCACATTGTTTGAGAAAATACCGCTGCAGAAATGAGAGGAAAGAAAGGGACAAAACACTGTGTAACTATACATCTGCTATACAATCTTTATTAGTAAGAGGGTAGATGTAAAGTATTTTTGAATTATAGGGTTTTACTTTACACACTCTTTATTCATCAACTATAATACTGTCCCGTCAGTCAAATGCTAATGATTTAAGAGGTACATTCACTGATAAGCCAAACACAATAGGAAAGCTAGAAATTATTTATCAATCACTTAGGAGACCATGTATCGGCTAATGTAATTTCTGTAATAATTAAGCTGTTTTTAATAAGCACTAAGCTTTGGCTTCAAGAAAAATATCTCCAATCGTAACCAAAACTATACTTAATTATGTATTTTAGCAACTGAATTATTCATGAAGAGAAAGCATAGCTGATCCATTATACAAACAGACCGATTCCTTACAAATATATCCAGATATTGTATTATGTTTATCTGTGATATTTTAGTACCTTTTTTGTACACCTGACGACCGACGTGTTACTATGCAAAGTTTAGTGATGATCGAGTGTAACAAACACACAAACAAACACACTTTCGCATTTATAATATTAGTAAGGATTAAAATGTTTGTTGAATCGCATGCAGTATAAATCAATGATTCCATTGTCAATCGATTTCAATCGAGTAGAAACTTAAAATTATGTTTATATATTTTTATAACTGGTAAACATTGTAGTAGCAACATTGTTTCTTAAATAAAATACCGATCGTGTTTTCTAATAACAATTTTACGAAGAGTTGCTCAGGGATATATGTATACAATACTTTGCAGTTTTGTTTACAATTTTCCTAGAATACGCTATTTATTTAATCTTATATGCAGCTCCTGCAAAGTAGAAGTTTATTTTTACACATTATTTCAATCGCTTGCGATACAAGTAGAGGGATAATAAATAAATAAATATTTGAGCACATCACATACATTGCTCTGATTCCAAAGTAAGTAGCCAAAGCACTATGTGTTATGGAAATCAGAGACAACGGTGGTATCACAAACACCCAGACCTGAGCCAATATAGAAAAGTTAGTTTTCTAAATTGACCCAACCGGGGATTGAAACCGGGACCTCAGAGATGGCGACACCTTAAAAAACGGGGTACAAAGCCACTTGACCACGGAGGTCATCGATATGTAAGTAAGTAGGTAAGTACGATGTTTGTTTATAATAGGCATGAATTAGACCACGCATTTTCAAGCGTGCGATATCTAGTCTCAATGTAGTGTAAACAGAGTAAGGGTCTGTTTCACAATGTAAGAGTAAGTTCTGAGTAGCTTACATGACAAATGATTTGACAGTTGTGATATGAAAATATGTTTAAATCATCTAACAATAAGCTCCTCAAAACTTACTTTTACAATGTGAAACAGGTCCTAACACCCATTTGCACTAAACTAACTACAACCCCACCAAGATAATTAGGCGCATGACAGCTGCATGACGGCTAAGTTCATTACACCGTTTTAATTTGGTTGAGTTGTAGTTAGAAAAGACTTAGGCGATTCTTAAGTTTAGTGCAAGCGGGTGTTAGTCTCTTAGAATCTCGAAATCGTGCGGCCGAGTCTGCTCGATGAATGGAGTCGATAAATTATGTGGTGTAAATTGCACCTTAATTAAGAAAGACAAGTTCAGAAGATATGTATTAAATCGACGCCTTTTTCGACGACGACGGCTGTAGTTTTGGTGAAATTTATAAGGGAAAATCCATTTTATGTCGATTTCTGTGTTGCGGAGGTCGTAGTTTGCTCAATCTCAGTCCCAAAACGTGGAGTTGGGCTTAAAACTGCTTAACTTTCTCAGTCAAAGGAAGGGCCCCGAAATTCTAAATAGCAAGGGGTCCATTTGTCATTGTCTGACGTAAAATATTGTTATGGCAAAAGTATAGTTGAAAGGGGTGTGTTTATGTTTTAGAAGTAAAAACATACATTAACATAAATGTGAGATAGGTACAGGTGACGATTGAAAGATTGCTTTATTGATTTTGGATATTGGTAAGAAGTTTCTTGAATAAAGTTATTTTATAATTTAATTTAATTAACTTTATTTTTATTTTTTTAAAGTAAGATGAAGAGTTTGGTTGTGTACACAATTTTACCTCGTATCTGCAATAATTAATCCCTTATATTTCATCATTAATCATATTAGACTACATACTGCGATAACAAAACCATAATTTGAAAAAGCTCTTAAAATAATTGCGTTTATTAAGAAACGCTCCAATTTTTATAGTTTTATCCCTATAATGGACTGAAAAGAAGGTTATTCCCAGAATAGGATTTCATTCGCTATTAAAATTAAAGGATTAGCTTGATCGCTAGAGCCCACGTTTCAATATGATATAATGAAAGGAATTATCGAACTCTGAACGAAACTCTATTAAAAAGTGTCATTTTTTAGGTTGAATCCTTTCATTATTAATATTACTTCAGATTAAACCTTATCTTCAAAGGAAAACCTGTCCTTTCTAGGAAATTATAATTTTCTGTAGTCTTACATCGTAGCGATCTGAGATCGGGTCGCATTACCGGAATGCATCATGTGTGTTTGAGCTCAAAACGCATAAATATTACCATACCGCTTGTCGTCCATTCTTCTTTTACTTCCATATTTAATTTATTTGCTTTGGCTTTGTTTTCACATCAATAATGGTATGTTGAATAAAATGTAACGAACGATAAGGGAGCAGAAATCAATACTGAAAATAAATATCATTAGTGGGGACTAATGATATTTATTTTCAATATTGATTCATATTCGAGGGAAGATGTTACTAAAACAACATTACTCTATCTATAACACCCCATAATTTTTTTATAAGACTACAGAAATTTATAATTTCCTAGAAAGGTAAGGTTAAATTAGCATTTGTTTTTATTTAAGACTTAAATGAGATTATTCTGCTTATACCAATGATGTATCATTGGATTATACTCGTACTTAATTATGCAATCCGCCAACACAATTGCGACATAATTAACTGTAATACATTACAGACAATACATTCTAATTAAATGGTGCCATGCAAATTAGCACTAATGCCAAGAAAACTTTACCTATACTTACGTATAACATAACTTATTTCGTAGGGAAAAATAATGAAAAATTATACATAATAATATCCAATTATGCAGCGTCAATATACCTAACACATAACAGAAAATGTTATTTTTTATATATTTGCACTTGCAAATTTATGAAAAAATCCAAGAAAAGGTGTCAAATTTCCTATGTATAAATAGATAAAACTTGGTTAATGCCCTACTGTTCCTGGTACGGAATGGAACATTACCTTAATAAAGATTAGAATTTCAAATCACACCTTGTTTACTTCACAAGGCCTTGGCTTTTCCTTAATTTCCATATTCATATTGAATCAGATTTTATGTGCTTTGCAAACAATCTCTTTACAATGGGCCTCACGTAATTTTTTTTTTATAATAATAAAGTACTTATAAATAAAAAGTCAACTAGGAAATCTACAATTGGCCTTAGAAGTAGCAGCCACTCGAGTACCTATAATTTCTCACTAATGATGCATTATGGTTGTAACTTACTGAACAAGCGCAATAGCTAGTGTGACATGGTACTCATTTGAAGCATATCATACTATTACTAGTGGCTCAGTGAGCTGTAGACCTCGCTCAAATTGTATGTTGATTAAAAATTAATCTATAAGATGTAGCCACGAGGTTGACACTGTTGTTGAAAAGCAGTATTATGTCCTATTTGGGAGGTAAGGTATTCTTATATAATATCTATTCGAAGCTAAATGGCGCTTCTAATTTTGATCATTTCTAGAAGGACATACGAAAGCATTTTTGCTCAAGCTGAAGTAGAGACGTTCCGCTCGCGCTTCGCGCTCGCTCGCTCAATTATATTAGACTGTTTTAAAGTCAACAGTAAGCTTTAACTTCTGGGTTGATTTAAAAATGGAACAAATCCATGAAAATATCAGCTGTCAAGTAATTTTATCGGAACCGGAACCTATAACTTTAAACAAATCGCCTGCCTGAAGGCTGAAAATGGCGTCGAGTCATACGACAGCTTATTACTACCATAACATAAGTGACTAACACCCGTATTCACAAACATTACTGTGAGGTCTCACACTGCCCGCGGACGCACAGCATCCCAGCTACCAATCACACGTAACTCGTAAAACAAACGAACCAATCACAGAGCTCTATTTCATCGCAATGCGTTCGCGTAGACAAGGGTCGTTTGAGTATTGTTCTTGAATACGGGTGTTAGAAACAAAAAAAAATCTGTTTATGTTAATTAGTTTTTGATTTAATAATTATCGAACCTGCTCATTATAGTTGTGAATAGGCTTACAAAAATATTCTAAAGAATATCCAATCCAATCTATATGGGCGGGTTACACGATCGCCAACAGTTGAATGAAGATGTCGATCGATGCTTGATTAATATAATTTCGTTTTAATACGTGCCTTGAAACATTATTGTTTCGTTTTCGAATGTTCATATTGTGTCGAAGGGTAAAATTTGTTATTTAAATTTTCAACTCTGGCAATAATGGCGTACACATTAACAGCTACTCAGTACAATGGTGTTAAGTTATGGGCTGAATCTTGAAATATCTTACGTTAATGTTTTGAGTGGAGGCCCGTTTCATTACAGCTGAAAGGGACTAACAAATGATCCCGTATTTATTGCTATAATTGTAAATTAAAGAGGGATCCATCGCTTTAATGAACTCTTATCATGTTTAAACATACGTAATAGGTACAGAAAATATTCAGAATTTGAATGTCATCTATATATATAAAAGGGAAAATCACTCACTCACTCACTCACTCACTGATAACGAAATCTCAGAAACTACAAGTGCTAGGAGTCTCAAATTTTGCATGGGGGCTCCTTTTAGAGCGTAGGTGATCACTAAGACGGGATTTTGCGAAATTCAACTCCTAAAGGGGCCAAACAGGTTGGCAAAGTTTGTATGGGAGAACGCGATTCCTTGGCCCGTATGACTTGAAATTTGGCATAGACATTTTTTCACAAAATTAATTGAACACGTGTCTCGTATTTTTTTTATATTTATGGCCTAACAGGGTTAAAAAGTGTTAGAAAGCTATTTTTGGGGTAATTGACTTCGAAGTCGGAATTGAAACTTCTTAGTGCATTTGATTGATTAATTAAGAAAAATAAATATCATTTGTCATCTTAACGTAGTATTATATTCTCTTTGGTCATTTCCGCTGAGGGGCCCTGAGAGTAGGTAGAATTCGTTTCATTGAATAGCGAATATTCAATGAAACGTACTATAAACATGGGCTATTTTGTATGGGAATCGCCATTTCGGGTTACTTTTGACAGCTTCTACCTAGACCTTTTGATAGAGGTTTTAGTCTGAATAATGATCTTAGTAATGATAAAAGGACCGTAGTGTTACTTTCGTTTTAGTATTCTGCTGCTTTGTTATTAACTTACTAATTAAAAAGTTAGCGCTGGTTCTCAAGGTAAAATTGATAATCATTAAATTGTAGGTGATACGAAGTTCACAGGGTCCACTAGTACATTTATAAGATCAATAGTCACTACAGAAGTTCAGAGACAACAATGCGATTGCGGTGTTCTATTTTAGTTCACCGAAGTAACGCAGCCCACAGTGTTCTTTGCTGCTATAAAATGTTAGATTGTGGTTGCTTCAAGGTCAGCCCAAAATAAACATTATACAACAACAATGTTTTTCAAAACGAAAAAGTAAAAACTTTTTGGGAAGTGTGTGTATGTAAATTATTTTTATGGCCTACTAGCTTCTGTCCACGTGGACACTCGAGAAATCCCTAGAGGATATAACCAAGATGAAAAGTATCCTATGTGTTAATCCATTCCAAATCCGTTAAGTCGTTTTTGCGTTATCAATCAATCACTCAAGTAACAAACATCGAAACATTCACATTATTAATATTCGTCGGATGTAGAAACTCTGATACAAAGTGGATTTTTCTATGTTCCGTTTTACCAATGAGGGATTCTTTTCTATGCTTTTACTAAATATGATGAGATATTATACTGTGTAAATAAATCTTCTCAACTGAAATACGTAATCCATCATAATAAAAAGGTGTCAGCGTTTGTAATTTCAGAGACATTCATATTTTGAAATCAAACCTTATTTGTATGTGCTAAAAGTTCAAAAGTATTACCTTTCAAAGCTTCGTCTTCCCTTTGCACCGCCACCATAGTCTAGATTCAGTCACTTGAGAAATTATTTAATCGCATTTACAATCATTTTGATTAATATTTTTAAGTGCTAGCTAGAGGAATTATTTTAGGTGTTTGTGATATGTAGCTAAGTAAAACACAATGAATAACCGAAAGTACTTTTACTGGATGTGGAATTCATAGGCGTTGAAAGAATATGAAATGTTTATAGGGTTGTTTTAGAAGTTTGTAGTAGAAGAAAGTTTGTAGAAGAAGAGTGCAAAATTAAAACTGCGCACAGATGTAAATAATCTTCTCCGTAATTTATTAAAGAAAAAAATTATTTATCTGATTGCAGTGCAATTAGACTGTCGAGGCACTTTGCTAATAGGATTTAACGGCATTTATAGCACAAATGAGTTTTCCAGTTTACATAACCAAACTAACTTTTAGTGGGATTATGTAAACTTACTTAAAACTATTCAATTTAACAACTAAGGGTTTGGTCAGCGGGATGATTCGTAGTTTAGAAATAGCTTTGATATATTTATTTATTAGCTTTTGCCCGCCACTTTGTGTGCGTGGACATTTGGAAATTCCCTAGGAAATTTTGACCGGGATAAAATAGTAGATTATGCAATAAGGGCTTAAAGTAGTGTATTACGTCACGGGCGCTATATTGAACCCCGAACACGAGGGATCCTATGGTTAACTCCCGAGCGGAGCGAGGGAGTTAGGGCTAGAATCCTGAGTACAAGGTGTTCAAGATCGCCCAAGACAAATACACATTTAAGCCCGCGATGCATACTCTACTTTTTATACTTTCTGCGAGGCAATTGAAACCAATGACTGTTATAAAGAAAGTACTTAAGTATTTATTTAAATTATGTCGTCTATTCTGTAGTGGTCAGTTCGACATTCGAATAAATCCTTCTTGATGCGCGGGTGAAAAAGAATTTCGTAAAAAGTTTTCATGTTTTAATTTGTAGGCAGTGCAAGAAAATGATAACATAAATAAATAAATAAATATTTGACAGTATCACATACATTGCTCCGATTCCAAAGTAAGTAGCAAAGCACTTGTGTTATGAAAATCAGAGACAACGGTGGTATCACAAACACCCAGACCTGAGCCAATATAGAAAAGTTCGTTTTCTAAATTGACCCAACCGGGGATCGAACCCGGGACCTCAGAGATGGCGACACCTTGAAAACCGGTGTACAAAGCCACTCGACCACGGAGGTCGTCAACATACAGCCTAACTCTGAATAAAATCTCATTGCACCTTAACATTTTTGAAACCAACCTCGATCAAGCACGACTACATAGGTTGCATTCCAAATTCAAATCACATTATTCCCATGGGAAAAATGACATACTTTAGGAAAGGTTTGCATGACACATAATATGCTATTGACGAGCAGGTAGTATAAAAAATATCATATGTTTTTATCCAGGCTGTATTTTTTCCATACAATACTATGATCCCCATTTTACTCCTTTAGGGGTTGAATCATGGTCGCCGTGTTGAATTTCAAAATAAATTCCATTTTGCAATTAAAATTCCATAAAACCTGAATGTTCAGGATGGTACAAGTTAAAAGAAAGAAATAATCTTCAATAAAAAAGTAGTTAAAGAGGTCAAAATCTGCAATGGGGTGGTGCAAAAAGAAAAATGTATTTATAGGGATTGAAGTGTCGCGTAATGACGTCCTGCTTGTCATCGGGAGGTTGGGGGTTCCGCTCCGCTGATTGGCTGCAGAAACATCACGCGATGAACATACGATTTTATAAGGCTTGAAAACTGAATAACAACATCCGTATCCAGGTTTGCGGTTCATTTACTCCATTTATCCCCTAAGCGGCTGAGTTTAGGAAAACCACGAAATATGTGTTTGCTTATTTGTTTTTAGAAATAGGTACTCCTACGAAGTTTCAGGTAGACATGTCTTTTTTTTTCATTTATAATTGGAACTCCCATTTCACCCCTTCAGAGGTTGAATTATGTCATCATCAAAATAAATACTATTTTCGTGATCAACATCCCATATAACCTCAATAACGACGTCCATATCGATTTTAGACTTTTTACCCATGTACTCCATTGGGTTGAGTTTCAAGAAAACCACGAAATACGTGTTTACTTATTTGTTATTAGAAGTACTCCTACGAAGTTTCAAGTCAAAATGTCTATTTTATTTTATTTCACACAAACTTTGAACTCCCCTTTTACGGGTTCCTTATTTCTTATTCCTTGTATTCATCACAAAAAAACGTACGTGCAAAATTTCAGCTTTCTAGGTTCAAAGGTTGCATTTCTCAATCGATTCTCGTGAAACTTTCTGAGCAGGTTCGATAATTATAAAGTTTTTTTGTCAATTCAGTTTTACGAAACTTTACGAAAAAATAAATCATATTTCAGCCATCAGTCGAAAAATGATAAAAAATGTCGCACAGTAGGTCTACAGCTCACAGAGCCACTAATTTTAATGGCACCACCACCGTGGTAATTAATGTCACATGACAGATAATGAAAACAAAAACTAAAACAGCTTCAAAATTAAGTACCTCTAAAAAGCATGAAATAATATTCAAATTATTAGTAACGCATATCAATATTAATAAAACACGTTTATTGAAGTCAGGTGGGGGGACCATCTTTTCTTTTTTAATTTTCTAATTCTAAAAGCCTCACTCGACTTCATGCGATGGTAAGCTGAATAATTGATATTTTACAGGATTATAAAAAAACTACTAACCAAATCTCTGTATTTTTTTATGAGACCACACACAAACTATTTTCTTTCAAATAAAAAAAGAATAATTGAAATCGGTTAACAACTGGTGAAGTTATGTTAAAACATACATAAAAAAATACCGTCGAGTTGATAACCTTCTCCTTTTTTTGAAGTCGGTTAAAAAATATCTATTTTTTTGTAGGTAAAAATTACTTGTTCCAAGCCCTTATGTTGCGGATACTGAACAATGTCACTATCACGATGTTTGAAGCTCTACGGCTGGTATTAGATTACATTGTTTGCATACACAATAAAATGATACAATGACATTCTATTGAATACTGGTGCGATCCCCGCAATGATGTGGGAATGTGTAGCGGTATACTGTGTCCTGAAAATCAGTTTATGATAAGGAGCTTACGTTAAAATTATTATTGGATGCGTCATTATAATATTGGGGAAGTGTGTTGACCTTATGTTATTTATTAATATGTTACAACCAGCAGCTTACTTTTGAATTTGATACGAACTCGTTAGATCGAATCGAAGTAGCACGGTGATTTACGATTTCAAGTAGTTCGACCACAACTCGATCGGAACTAAATCGATTTCCAGAGTACCAAATTTCTGGTTCTCGACATCGATTCGATTTTGACTACTGGTTACAACACCTACTACCGTAGAATATCGATGGTTTCGCTCCGTGAAATGCGCGCAAGGGATCCAATTGACCAATAAGAATCAAATCGGAAAATTAACATTTATTTAACCGCAATGCCTAAAAGATCGTCTGCATAAACGCTCGGTATGAAAATAAAAGAAAAGATTGTATAACATTTCAGCCGTTTTGTGAAAAATAATCTCTGGTGAACGTTTTTATTTCTTTTGGGCGTATGTAACGAAAGTAATTTTAAGTAAGTGTTTGAAATAAGTAAGCCCTTTGTGTTATACGAACCTTTGATTTTATATCTTTAATTACAGATATAAATTTAACAAAATTATAAAATTCCTACGAATTTCTGTCTGTTACATTCTCTTTTACCATTACATATTTTAAGTCTCAATATTTATGTTTCACGCTGAAAATATCAAAAACCACTTTTATCAAATGAAATCTCGAAAAGTGTCAGTAATGCCGTCGATTATAGGAGATAAAGTACCATGGTTATTATGACGATTATTTTTCATTATCTCACTTAGCTTTTTCTATTTTTTTTTTACTTAAAAAAATTTAGCATACTATTATGTAGGAAAGTCAATCAAACAATAAAAAATCTAGAAATATTAATATAAAGAAATAAATATCGAATGACTGACATTACATTTCAAACTTCATAGCTGCATTGTATAAATGCACCACAATTTTATTTATTTGGATGGTATTGACCAACATACGTGACAGTGAAGTATGTATTTTCGTTAAAAAGAAAAATAAAAACGCCATCAATTACTAATGGCTATTCGTCCGTCCATTTAAAAGGTTTTACGAGTATTCGAATTGTATTGTTAAGTCCGTATGGTTTTCCTTTAAATAGGTTCTTCTTTACTAATATTATAAATGCGAAAGTGTTTTTGTTTGTTTGTAACGCCTTCATGTCTTAACTACTGAACCGATCATCATGAAATTTTTCATACACGTTGTCAGGGGTACAGAGAAGGACATAGGGTACCTTTCATCCGAAAAATATAATTGTTCCCGAGGGATAGCAAAAAACTTTCCACGCAGACGAAGTCGCGGGCGGTCGCTAGTACCTAATACATATTTTCGAAACTATTTCGTACTGGCGAACAACGTTTGATTTTTATGTCATGAATAAATACGTGATGTTATTCATGCATAATAAAAATTATTTTATTTCCATTTATTTATTCAACAGGTATCAACCAATTTCTTTATTTATTTATAATGTATTCATCTATGTTTTACAAAATTTATTATTTATTTATGGCTTGTCTATCTGAGATAATAAAAAGAGATGTCAGGATTAGTAACAATATTCTTGCCAAGGTTGAGCCCTGTCCTGTGGTTGAGCCAGAGCTTTTATTACAGTTGGAAAATGATTATATTAAAGTTTCAGACCGATCAGCCCTTATTAAACATTTCAGTATTTAAAAAAAAAACTGCTGTAACATACCCTTCTACAAACGCTAAACAAACGCTCCATTTTTTTTTTTCGTATGTCATTATTTCCATTTAATTGTTTAAAGCGCCATCGCTGGAAAATGTACAAACTAATTTGTAAGACTTAGTTGTGCTCTGTGCTGTATTCCTGGAGTACCTACACCTGAAAAGTTGTCGTGAGTTTACGGAAAATGCCAAGAGATGGCGTTCAGCAAGTCATGCAGCGTTTCCATTTCATGTTTCAGCGAGTGCGTAGATGGCGCTAGTATCTTTGAAAAATATTCATACTACGGACATTTGTTACGTTTTTTAGGCGTAGACAAAATCTGCCGAAGAGGTAATATACAATAATAGCTTCGTTAATTTTCAGAAAAATCTATCAACTTTTTTGACTTGTTTGATAACATTTTGTAAACGAATGGATATTAAAGATTTAATATCAATGCAACTGTTCCTAAGTATTGTATCTTTATTATTGTGAAGTTTATTAAGTATATTGTTTACAAAATGTTATTAACATTTAATTGTTTTACCTTACTAGACGTAGTAAGGTAAAACAATTAAAACGTAAAAAGGGTCTTTAGTTTGTCCTATTTTTCAATCCTAGCCATGTTTATGGTTCATTATTTCTGAAAAAGCGTTTCTCTAGATGTGACATGCTATATATGCAACTAAAATACTATTGATAAAAAAATAACCCAATGTGTTTTCACGTCAGCGTTTGAGAAACATAAACATAATGAAACCACTTCTAAATTGTAAGTTACTCACCATTTTGTTCACTGGGGGATTGTTGCGTTTATGGCTAACAGGCTAACAGCTGATCTCTGTTTTATTTTGTATAGGCAATCTTGCCTTTGGCACGCCTCTCACTCGCACCTCAGCCCTTTCACCTATCAGGTTTCATGATGGAAGCCATTATTAATTCAAAGGAAGCCGACACTGAAGCGGTTATTGCTGACATCACAAGGTTCCGTACGTCCATTAATCTCCTGCCACTACATTTATATTCAACCGTTTTCACCCACTTTGTTTCTTGGTTACAAATAACGGCTGTCGTGACTACGCATTTATTAATATAATTTATAGTTTGCAACTTAGTCAGAATTATTTAGCAATTTATTTGCAGTGCTCAACTTAATTAATACTTTTGAGTGACAGATTGATTTAATGAGAGACAGTTTGTGACGTCCTTCGTCGTTTTTCTTGACTGTCTGTGACCTTTGGTTGGACAAATTTTTAATTTCGTTCTAAGTTGTGAATCTGATGTTCCAATGTCCTTAATTAAAAACTTTTACCTCAAAATGAGAAAGTACAAATATTTTTGGTCAGTTTGTTTTGTTTAGGCTACCTACATGAATAGTTTGCTAGCATTACTATTAATTTTAATTCCCTGATCCAAATACTAAACTTGTGGTAATCTAAGAACGTTCGTTATTTTTAACCGAATTCAAAAATTGAAAAGGAGGAGGTTAGCTATTCGTCGCGTATTTTTTTTATATGTATGTACACTGATTGAACAAGCTTTCAAAACCACATACACTCAATACTGGTTTTAAATAAGTCTAATGAAATAATTATTTCATCAACTATCAGTGCATTATATAAGTCGATAGGATAGCTTATGCACGAAAGTAAACTAGATTAGTTAAACTAGATCCATAATTTAATTTAATTGTTTTTAACTTGAATTCAACGGTGTCTTTAATTCGAATTCAACGGTGACACTGCAATTTGCTACATTGTTGTACATAGGTAGATAGCTCTTAGTGTCAAAAGTTACAGTTGCATAGGAAAACGATTACAATTCGAAGAAAGTCACAGGCTGAGCTAGTCCAGATGATTTATTTTCATTAATCATTGTTTTAATATGAAAGTTCTGTAAGTAAAAAAATAATAAAAGCTAATGTGAAATTTAATTTATTCCACACGTGCTATGTTGATATCCATGACGAAAATCATACATGAAAAACATTTACTCTTTTCCCGGTTTATCCTACGTAATATTATAAATGCGAAAGTCTTTTTGTTTGTTTGTAACGCCTTCATGTCTTAACTACTGAACCGATCATCATGAAATTTTGCATACACGTTGTCAGGGGTACAGAGAAGGACATAGGGTACCTTTCATCCCGAAAAAAATAATTGTTCCCGAGGGATAGCAAAAAACTTTTCACGCAGACGAAGTCGCGGGCAGTCGCTAGTTTTTCATAAACTACAAAATGTAGCCTCCAAATGAAATAGTGATTGTAATGTAAATCAGCTATAAAAGTGTTTCCAGGCTGTTTAACTAAATGCGAGTGATTTTCCGAGGTCATTAATTTTGATATCACCGTTATCTACGCTACAGACTTTTTGCTAGAGAATTGTTAAATTACGTTCGTTTTACGAAAGTTCAAATTTGTTTACGATGTAAATTTCATGTAATACCTTCGGTTTGTTAAGTCTTAAAACAAACGCCTCTCAATTAAAAGCGCGGTGGAAGTTAAATAAACATTGCAGTAGGTATTGTATCCTAAAATACTACTAACTACAATTTTAGAACATTTTACGACTTCATCTGTAGAGATGTTGTTACCCACCTTTTTGCTAGATGATTTGTAATAGACAGAATTAGTTTATTAGGTCTTGTGGTTTTTTCTGTCCAAATTAAGAAATACGTGACAACAAAAAATATATCTATTCTGATTCACTTTTGAATCATTTTATTTCGAAACTGATTGATTGGACTGGGTTAGGTTAAAGTAAATTATTTTGCTAATAAAAAAATCGTTATTTAGGGTCCGTACACATCTAACGGAAAATGCGTCGCGTATGATCGGTCGCGTAACGCCAGAACAGAAAAATACATACAAATACATTAAACCTTTCACACTCAACCGATAATGCGTTAGTGCGTCGAGCGTATAGCGTTTGATCCGTTACATCTAACGGAAAATGCGTCGCGTAGGATCGGTCGCAAAACGCCAGAACAGACAAATACATACAAATACATTAAACCTTTCACACTCAACCTAGTGCGTCGAGCGCAGCGTTTGATCCGTTTCCGTCAACGCATTGTCGGTCGACGTAAGAGCGCCAACGTCTCGGCGTCGCGCCCCGTGTATTATGATTAGTGAAGGGACTCGAGTCAAATTTTACCACTCGAGTCGTTCAAGTCATTTAACAATCTCACTCGAATTGTGGCAGGTCTATTTTGTTTGACACCGAACAGACACGACGGATGATACGCTCGACGCATCTTCCGTCAGGTGTAAAAGGTCTATTTTAATCGAAATGACGCGACGGATGATACGCTCGACACATCATCCGAAAGATGTGAACCGACCCTTAGAAATATAAACGTAAAACAACATAAAATCGGTTGTAACTACAACTTTAGGCTGTATTTACATGGGTCGACTTGGCATGCGACTTTGCAGGCGATTTTAGTCAATTAGCGCTTTTTATCGACAATCGCTTGTAAAATCAAATCGCCACCTCATTGAGATTAGGTTTGCGAAAAGATTTTACAAGCGATTGTCGATAAGAAGCACTAATTGATTAAAATCGCCTGCAAAGTTGCCTGTCAAGTTCACTAGTGTAAATACCACATTAAGGGTTCTTTTCCTATTAGATAATTTAAATATTATTTATCCAGAACAATAATTTAAACCCAAAGTTATAAGTACTTATTAAATGTTAACAGTATCATAACTTCTAGACAGGTACAATGTGAAACTAAACTGGTCACGTACAAATAGCTTAAGTAGCACACAAAAGTTGTTTTGTGTTTGTCAACTTGGTTTCAGAGTTGCTCATATTATTACGACTTTCTGTACCGTACAGGCAGGAATACAACACACCTACATTTAGGGAAAAGTTTAGGCACATTTGTTTATGTTCTGGTTGTAATCTTCGTAAAATAACATTTCATGTCGAGTAGGTACTTCATAGGTATTTGATATATCATAGGTAGGTTAATATATTTTATAGGTAGGTATTTTTATAAAGGAGAAAAATACTCATTTCATAAGGGTTATTATGGGTCATAAGACCATAACCCATAAGTACCTACTTTAATTTTTTCGTAATACGAGAACTGATTTCATTAAAATCCATTATTGACTATATCTCAGCTTATCTTGAAAGCTGATTAAAAGGGGAAAAAGTTGGTCGTGGGCGGTGATACACAACACTGGGAAGACACGACGATTGTAGCTTTCAGGGGCCAATATCGCGTCGCCAGATTACAATCTGGCTTTATCCCTGTTTCAAATTCAATAGCACTTGCGAAAATGAATAAAACATGACTCTCATGAAGATTAGGTAAGTGTTTTTCGTAAAATTTGCTTCTTTTATAATCTACTTACTTCGAAAATGTTACATTTTTCTTTATAAAGCTACACAATTAATCACCAAGAAATGGTTATGCGGCCAAATAAAAGTGTCCTTGTTAAACTTTTGTCATATTGTGTATAGGTGAAAGCTCTACAATATTCAGTTCACGTTTAATATGAATATGGGTCGAGCGTCGTGTTTACAATAATAACGTTACTCGTGTTTTATCCGAATGAACAGCTTCAAAGATGCAGGTAAATAAATAAAGCGCTGACAGCGAACAAAGGTTATCAGTATTTCATATGCAACGCAACTGCGTATGAATATAACATTAATTTAGTGTCCTGAGTCGGGGTAATGTTTGAAATATCGACATTGCACGCTTCTATTTTAAGCACGTGAAAAGTGTGGGGATCGGGTCCGGGGCGGGGGATGTCGGCATTCAACAGGCGGCGTCGGTCGATACGGGCGGCGCAGGGCTCACGCCTCCGAGCCCCACAGCCTATATTGCTTCTGTCTTATGCTAATACAGGCCTTTCTTCACAAAAATACGCCACCCGCCAATTAGGGTCCAGACGAAAATGCTGTGGCGGGAGCCGTTTTTTGCAAATGTCGCCAGTCATAAATTGGCCAAATTGAATTTTCCTGTGTATCTGCTAATCGGTTGCACCATATGGTGTATTATGTTCACGATTAATGTGTTATCGTTGGTATTAAAAGTTCCCTAATACATTTTTTGCTTTTATGAGGGCACGAGTCGTAGTCGAAGTTCTTTTGATTCTCAGACTAAAACGGTCAGATTTGTCACAGACTTAGAGGTTTTAAATACTAAATAAGAATTTTATTATCTGTTTGTCAAAGACAGGTACTGCTTAATTATTTTTTCAGTATCTTTATAGAAAATTAAGAGTCGTAACAATTTTTGATACCACCAAAATATAAAAAAATAACACTCGTAAGTTAATTAGAAAGTGATAATAATTATTTACTTTAGACTTTAGCAGGTATTTTTATTGACAGGACTTCAAAGGTAATGTTGTCTTGTGTATTGTTCTTGTGTTTATTTCAATGCACATGGTTATATGACGTATAGTATAGAAATTCAAAAGGAACCGTATTAGAATAGAGTGATAAAGGGAAATCTTGTTTCCTTTGTACCTAAATATTTAGGTCCTTACCTATGAAATTGACATTTTGTATGGAGAATTTTTAACAAATTGCATTTTCCACACTAGCATTTTCAGAATTTATTTAACAACCGTAAACGCTATTGTAACAAAACTTTTAAGTACAAATGTTTGAACATTAAGCTAACTTAGGCAACATAACTTCAGCGAAAAAAATAAGTTAAGGTTAAGTTACAACGAATAAAGTGGTCATTTTCGCTAACAAAAAAAGAAGTCATTTCTAAGGTATTTTGTTAATGCTAAGAAAACAAAATAAATGTACTTTTATTATGCTGATAATTGACGGCTATGGTCATAATTTGATGTAATATCCAGCAACTGATAAGTATTTGAAATCACAGAAGTTATGAGGTTCTCTGTGTGTGAGAAAGAAATACCAATTTTATAGGTAAGGACCCAACATTTTACAACTACGTAAAAATATTTGCTGTCTAACTCAAAAAGTAACTAGCACAAACACTCGGCTAAATTAAGTACCTAAATTATTCTAAAATAACTGCTTAATTTCTATAAAGTGACCATAGGTATTGACTATAAATAACTTTTTGACAGGTCTGTCGAAGAGGTCAAACTGCCGGTTTTAGCCCGTGTTAATCAAGCCAAAACGACCGCCACTGCCTAAGGTCAAACTAAAATTATATCTCGGATTAGTTGGCTTTGTGGAAACTTTGTCAGATAAATCCATTGTTCAGCACATATTTGTTCTAAAACATTAGATTTGAATCTTGTTGTATGAATATAATATCTATGACTATAGCTGGTATTGATAACAACAATTACTGTTGTCATCAATACTATATTATTATCATCAATATCATCGATATTACAATATCAGCTTTATTTTTAAATGTAAAAAAAATACAGGTTTCTGTAGAATATCCTTCGGTGCAAATTTTCTTAGTCAAAACATTATTTAGTTTACTTAAAATTTTAGTTCAAATGGCAAATTAAAAATCTACTAGGACTGGAAATGAAGATAAAGGAATCTAAGTCTAGCTCAAGAACAGAATTGAATCGATAGTAGCGTGTTATAAAATTCATGGGCTAGATTGCGCTGAGTCTCCTCAGCAGATCTTATCTGAAATGCCAGCTTTGTTGTGGAGCCAACTACCTGGACCAACACATATATATTAAACTATGAGGACTTTATCTTGATACAAGACCTTAAAGTTAACAAAAATGTTTGCAATAACTTAATCCAAACAAACAAGAATAGGATATCAAAGTATACATTAAGTACACAATGAAATCGATAGCCTAGCGTGTTAAAAGATTCATCTTATTTCAAATTCCAGCGTTGTTGTGCAGACAATTCTTTTTACAAAATCCAAATAAAGCCAAAAAATATTATTAAAGATTGATTATTATTAATAATAATAAAGACGAAAAATGACTAAATGTTAAAAACACTAGTGAAAACCTAACAACAAGAAATTATATCAAAGTAGAGGTTTCAAAATTCTAGATTAAAAACACAATTACATCGATAGTATCAAGGAGATTAATGGGTTAGCTAGAATGCACTAGTTCTCTCAGTGGAAATGCTGGCTTTGTTGCAAAGCAAAGTTCTGGGATCCGATCCGATTCATCAAATATAGTTACACTACTGCTTATCTTGATACAGATCCTTATGCTAATGTATCACTGCTCTTTTATGTAAATGGGGTACCTTGTAACACAGACAAAGGATTTAAAATGAATGTAAAACAAAACGTGATAGTTTAGTGGAGAAGACAGATCGCGCGTGGGGTTTGTAGAATTACAATATATCTAGACAGTTTAAGCATGGAAAATTGTGTTGTATCTACTAATTACTTTTGAAAAAAGCATTTATTGAAAATTTATATAGGTTTAGGTAATGTTTTTAATAGCGATTTTCAGCTTCTTCATTATTCATGTTCCTGGAAAACCAGTAGCAGAAAATAATAAGTTATGCTCCATGTTTATTCTTTCTGAAAAGTGCTTTAGGTACTTTAGTTATTTACCTTGCAATTGTTCACCAAAAGCCTTTTCTTAGGTGCCCTTTTTCAGTAACCGATTTTCCAAGTGAAACATAATAGAGAGTTAAAGCTCTTACATAGGATTAAAGAAGATCGCTCAATATATACCGGATTTTTTTTCATCTCGCCCTTCATAATATATCTTTCCGAAATTACTTGTATTTCCTGAACCCGGCCCTGAATTTGTTGAAAAAAGATCATGATTAATAAAATAATTCTAATGTATTTAATATATTTAACAGTCTCTTATCTTAAGGTGCTTGCCCATCGCAAACTAGCCAAAAGTAAGCTTAGCCAAAAAACAATTAATAAGAGTCTAATATAAAAAAAAAATGGATATCCATCAAATGACGCGGTACAACATTAAAATGGATCTAATATAATGTTCTATTATCTATCGTACTTATGTAGATAGACTAATCACTTTATATGGTCAAGTTTTCAACTTCAATTAAATCGATGCTGATCCATGATAAATGCTAGGATAGTGCCATTGTAATCTGGTTTCATCTTACCAGTGATTATGAGGTACCTATTTCAAATAAATACTGGACAGGTGCGTGTCGGCCTCGTCCACCGAGGGTTCCTTACAAATTTGTAGGTACATATTTACGTACTTTAGATGAAGACTATATTTTGAATGATTTAATTACGACGTATTAATTAAGACGATATTACTAGCCAAATTTCATAGTTCTAGGTCAATGTAAGTACCTAACCTATAATGATTCCCTTGGGAGTATCGAAATATGCGTTTTTGTGGCATAAACGGCCGTATCTTTTTTTACGTTAACTTAGAAGTTTAATTTTTTACAGCTTTAAGGGACTATAGACCTGAGTATATTGTTTAATATCAATTCTGTACTTCCTCGCGTTTCCGAGATTTATGGTTTAAATACCCTATAGGGTTTAAACAGACAGACGAACAGCAAAGTGGTCCTATAGGGTTCCGTTTTTTCCTTTTGAGGTGCGGAACTCTAAAAAACACATGCCTGTGTTTGTTTGTATTGCTACAAAGAGAGATGGAAACAGAGGAAAGAATAAAAAGTTATTAGTCTATTTGTTCAAATTATCCAGTATAAGAACTTACAGACGACCCTTTTAATGTAGTTTGAAAGCTTTTAGTATCGCTTTTATTGCGATTGTTTAAATAGTTTACGTTATAATCGCAGTTGGCTTCCAACTGTGTTAGTTCTTTAGTTACACAATAATCAGAATCATTTTCTAAGCTTTTCATATAACCAATGATACCTATAACTAAATTATATATGGAACATTTCAGCGTAGCCTACAAACGATTATTGATATTGACTTACATTTGCCATTGTAAACTTTGAAACACATACATAACCTTTTAACATACATACAGATAAATCTGTACAGTCGGAAACATCTGGAATGCTTCCGTTTGCTTCTTACACTTTGATCGGTCCCGGCTGAAGGGGTTACATAGAGGAAATGCTGAAACGCAGCGACGTTCAACTTTGTATTAGATAGTGGAATAGAGAATTGATGTTTTAGGATTTTCATTAGCTTTCCCCCTTCACCTTTATAATAGAAAAAATAAGTGCAGCCTAAAGTTTTGAGGTCGTTGATGACAAGCAGAATTATGTAGGAACATAACCATATTTTTCTGAAATTCGTGTAGTGATTGAATCATTTTAATATTCTCAGAACCAGTTTCTTATGTAATGTAAGTTTCATAATATTATTGGGTATAATTAGATTTAACCCTCTAATTGCAATTTCTATTCAAAAATATTTTCCACATGAAAATGAATTCGGATTATTGAATCGAAATGCCAGCTATTAGCTTTAATCAGCTTAAGTGATGTAAAATAATTACGTTTGTATGTAAATTTATTCTGTTATTGTTAGTTCTGTTTTATAATTAAATATAGACGGATTTCAAGGAATTTTTGCCTTAATGTGGAATCTCCTGAAACTCGCAGAGATCGACAAAATTTATGGAGATAAGATGAGGGTCTCCTACGGATACTAAGGATAATGTATGTGCACTGTGCAGCCTTTCATATGTGAACATTTGTATAAGCATGACTTGTGTACTAAATTTCGTACGGTAAGTGAAAAGGGTCATGGTTTGGTTGACATGTAAGACAAGAACAATATTTTGAGCATTTCGAAGGTACATCTCACTATTACTACATCCCACCAATGATTTTCCAAGTCTCCAACAGATTGCCAGTGGAAAATTTGGCATTGCGATATGCTTCAGGTCTTCGTCTTCAGGTAAAGTATGAAATATACCTAATTAGGAATATGTATTCCTGGATGATGGAATTTCCATATATTTTCTCACAGGATTCTACAGATTGCCGATAACATAAACAAGTGACTTACATTTCCTGAAAAAGAACTTAACTCTCAAAATATTTTTTGGGATATTCATGGCAATAAAATTGCACACCCTGCCGTCCGGTGGATGGGTCGGTTTTCGACCAACTGAATCCATAAACATCCTTTCACGGTCGCATGACCCTTTTATCTTTTTACATGGCAAACTAACGGGGCGCCGGCCGATTATCGGCAAACACGTCGAACCGCGGCGCGACCACAGATATTTGATGTTTCTTATATCATATCTTTTTCATTGTTTCTTGTGTGGACGTTTTCTGTTTGATGTAAATACGTAAAGGCCTATTGCCACAACTCGTGTAAACCAATTGTAAGCCAAATATGTTACTTATAAGCGTCTTGAACTTTGTGGGTCATGAAGTAAATTGTTAAATTATATTTTAATTTGCCTGTTTTTTCTTAAAAAGTAATATCCATTTCTACTAAATACTCGATTTTTTACAGTCCATATCTTATTTCTTATTTTCGTTGTCTCTATAATTTTTGAAATATTCTCATAACTTATAATGTTAGTATTGTATTTAGGGCGTAAGTCGTGTCCCTACATTCATTTACTTACCGAGCTGTAGGAATGTGTAATGAACTTAAGCTTTCCATACATTTTTAATCGGCTTCGAAAAAGGAGGAGGTTCTCTGTTCGTCTGTATGTATGTTTTATTCATGTATGTCCATCGATTACTCAAAGACGGCTAAACCGATTGAAATGATTCATCAGGATACATCAGGTTTGTGCCCAAATTGGTCCCTTTTTTTGAAATTTCGAAATCGGTTCAGTAGTTTTCATGAAATCCTGGAAATACTGTCGTTTTCGTTACCTATAAATGAACTTCTACGGATGACAATCAACCACAACTTCTTTGTTTATGAACTGATTTAGATGATACTTTTTTAATTTAATTGACATTGAACCTTGAATTTTAAAGATATACAAGGGAACTCCTGGAAATCAAATAGTAGAGCAAGAAAAAAAAGAATGTCATTTTCCTCGCTCTTCGGCATCAGTGAGTCGGTCATCGTCGAGTGGAATTCTGGCTCTAACTAATGATGTTACAGTGCAGCAGAAGAAGTTATAAGAGCTTTGGGAAAAATGCTGACCAGGTGATTCTATATAGCTCAACCCTAAATATTTTTTTGAGTGTGCCATGTAAACACTGTTATTAATCATCGAAGGTAATTAACGTAAAATACTGAGTACTTTGAAGGCATGTTCTTAAGTTGTATCGCAGCGCAGGGCGCGAGCAGATGGCGAGATGTAGGATCGATACTCGCTATGAATAATTAAGATGAATGTGCCTTTTTGAGGCTGAAAGGCAAGTGGGTGAGGACTCGGTCGGAGTAATGTGTTTAATGTATGGTAAATAAAGGACTACCTATGTCACAACTTTTTGGGAACTATTACTGTTGCAACGTCATGTAAACTTTCGTTACTAAACATAAAATGTTAATGTGGTAATGAATTGATTCGATAAGCAGCTAAATTCTCTATACTTTGATAGTACCGACAAAATTTGCTGTACTTTTGATTGATTTGATGTATAGCCACATAATTCATAATAGTACAAGTGTATAGCTCCAATGTTAATTGTCACTTATCCGAAACCTGATAATGCACAAAATGTTTTCAGGTTTATGATAAGTGTTTTACAAATTACGTTCAAACTCTATAGTTACAACTTTGGTTTCTAAAAACCCTAATACTAGTTTATCCGAGCATTTCATCGGTTAAATCGCTTGTGACATTTCCCTTCAATGTCGGACTCATTAGACGGTGAATGGGTATTGAATGATAGCAACGAAGGATAGCAAGAAAAATAAAAATCTATACTAAAAGTAAAGTACTCCAGTAAAACCTTTTTACGACGTTTTCATTGTCACTTTCGAACGATCCATTTATAGCTATTAAAGATATATTGAGAAAATATTATGAGTTCATTCAATAAATAGTAAAGCTGATGAAATAGATTCGATAGATGTTTTCTTGCGGTCGTGACTATGCTTTAAGTAAGGAATTTAAAATAGTTTCATGGAAGACACGGAGAGAAAGAAAAGCTTTTTGTTTTTACGACAGAAAAGATAACGATATTTTTTTTACTTATACTTATTTTGACCAACATGTAAATGTTCTTTGAATTTCTGACCATGATACATTCTCAACAGCTTTTCCTAATTATGAGCCGAGAACACAAACTTTTAAGCAAATCTAGCGCAAGAAAATGTCGTAGTTACAAAACGTCTATTTTTTCTTATTTTTTTTTTTTCACGTTTTTATTTGGCTGAAGTTTCGATAGCTCAGCGGTTAGAGCACTCGTTCGAATTTCACGATTCGATTTTCGCCGGTGATTACAGACAGATTGTTTTGTTTTTCTATAAAATTGACCATGTTAAGACAGTAAATAATGGCATTGGAAACGAAAAAAAAACTATTATTCGTTTTGCTTACCAAATTTATGGTTACATGATATTCATACTAATATGCTGCCAACCAAGTTTATAATTTATACCTCCCTACATGACGCATTGAACAAAATCTGATTAGCCGTAATGAGAATCCAATGTAGCATATGTTACTGAGGACATCCTAAAGCTGAGGGCTTTCAGATTCAATTTCGGACAATTGAATTGATTGAAAAGGAGCTCGAGCTTAGTTCCACATGTTACACGTAGTATCTAGGGCGGAAAATGGTACCTTTATTGGTAATCGTAAGTATCCACATAATATTCTTGTAATAGTCGTTTTTGAGTATATGGAGATAGGTAATACAGATTTTTTTACACATAATTTATTATTAGATAATTTCTATTCATAATTTATAGTTAGAGGTTTATTGCATACCTAGCTCCCTACTGTTACCGGTACTGGCTGCTTGTTCAGCCCTTTGGCAGTACTATACTAATTCTGTGCCTTTGGGCTATAGTCGCCGCTCTCACACGTTTATCTCTCCGGGAACTTCTTTTAATATCACTCTCATGTAGAAAATATTCATAAGCTAAACTTTCTATGGGGTCATGGTATTTTTCCGCGATTAGTTTATCTTTCATGCTTGCGGATATCCACTCTTTATTCTCAAAGTTTTTAAAATCTAAGAATTTTTGACAACACGTGTGCACTGTGTTCTTTAAAAGACCCCACTGCTCTTCAATGTTTCTCTTTCAACACTCTTTTTGTAGAACTCGTACTCAAACTAAATAAATAAAATAACGTAACAAACAATATCAGACCATGAAGTTCATAAAAGAAATCAGCAGATAAAGATGGGCCTAGTCACAAGGCCATGAATTTGGTCAAATCAAAGAAAGGAGGTTGGGCCACACTCCCAATCATAATAGCATTATTGCGAAACATGGATGGATAGACGAAACAAGGTTACATAAAAACCAATCTGTTCCCGACAGGGAAGAACGTAAAATAATATGATTAAACGCTGTTTACCCATCGATGCCCATTTTATTGATGAAATTGCTATCTTGTTACTGAACGGTAAGTTTAAGTGGCACTACGAGGGCAAAATAATTTCAAGTGTTTTTTGTGGCCACCGTGTAGTGCTTTGGAAATTTAAATAATACTTTAGCATTAATGTTTCACAACTTAGAGTATTCTCGAGCTACCTACCTACTATATACTAGGTACAACACTATTAATTAAAGTTATTACACATGATAGAAATTATACAGATTTAGATCATTTTCTAAATTAGAAATTCATAGCATTAGGAATGCAAAAATCAAGAATTTTATAATAATTTACTAAAGTAAAAGCTAAGTATTGTTAACTTGAAAGTTTACTATACAGAATATGAATGTTTCTACACAATATTGATAAATAAGTGATAATGCCAGAAACATACTTTTGAGATTGAATCTCACTTAGACTAAATTTTTACATCAAATCTGTTCAAAAAAACAAAGTTAACATTTCAATTCCTCAGAAAAGGTAAGTGAACGAAACATAAGCGTAGTAATTTACGATAATTGCTTAAAACCACCACTGTATTTAAACGCAATTACTTCAGGATTGTACTGTGGTTAACCCGCCCGTCGCGTACGATTTATTTTGAACAACATTTCAATTTGGGTATTTATTTACAGTATTAATTACGTTTTGGATCGTAGCCACTATTTTACCGAGATATTAAAGATATAAACATTACGTAGTTATTACTTTTGTGGTGAATTAAAATTCAATCTTTGTCGACATTTAAATGTTTTGGAGTCCCATGATGGGTTTCATTCACTTTTTGCATTTTTTATGCATTCGGGACCCGTAATTTTTCGATCGTAGTTCTTTCTTATTTAATCAAACTTCGTATTTATCTAACTTCGAAATAAGGAGAGAAGTGACTATCAAAATATTTGATAGAGTAAAAAATCACATTGCCAAAGATTTAAGTATCTTTACTTTCCAAAGTTTATCTGTTGAAGGTTGAATCTATGTGCCTTACCTTTATCGGCTGAATAATATAAAACCTTGCCCAGGGAATTTGTTGAGGGACACTGTTAACAACTACGTATGGCTACCGAACTGAGAACTGTGTTCGAAACACATAACCCTTTTCCATTTACCTACATGAAAACGGTTTCATGACAAAGTTTTGTCACACTTTCTAAAGTAACCCTTTTGTGACATTATGCAAGATATGTTTCAAAATGTATTAAAAGTTTAGATGGACAAAGTTAGTTCTTGAAGTGTTAAGTGCGGCTTCTGAAAAAATATATGTTTGTTGGTTCGTACTTTACATTCTCCCGAGACAAATGGGTGGTGTAAGCTAGTACTTAAAGTTTTTCATATATCACTTTTTTTTCATAAAATAATCTCTTTTAAAAGTAAGTTAATAAGAGAAACACAGATTTATTTTGGGACTAGCTGCCCGCCCTGGCTTCGCACGAGTGGCGCCTTCTATTAGTTATATTGCGATTTAAAATGTAGAAAAAGAGAAATATTGTTTTTTACGACTTTCCGAACAGTTTAAAAAAAAACATCTTCTGTCCAAACTGATAATAACAAACACAACAAAGAAATAAATATCTAATTTGGTGCATTCGTTCTGAAGTTATGGGCTTACATACATTTAGGCGATTCATTTTTATTTATATAGACAATGCTGTGCTACTTACTTCGTATCATTTTAACTCTGTCCAATTTTCGTACAGCGGATTCATTAGCGCATCCCGAACTCAACTCAGCGTCTTGCTTAACAGTTAATCTTCTTTGAATTCAGGTCACCATAGTAAAGAGTTTAAATCCGCCTCGATCAATAGGATTTATTTATTCGTCTCTTCTCGCTAGCTCTCATGAAGCACGGAATTCGTTAGCGACCAGTTGATAAAAGAGCATTATTACATAGTTTGGTATCTTTGCTGTTTTATTAAGATTTACAAACCATTATGAATATTAAAAAGGTAAATTCTTTACCAAAATAAGCTCCTTTAAAAAGGTCATTATCATATGTGTAAATTAATATCTTAAGAACGTTCTCTGTTCAGCGTAATGGTACTAGATATTATCAGGAGTATATTCTTAAGCAATAGGCGACACCTATTGCTTAAGAATATACCCCTGTTGAGGTTATGTAAGAGGTTATTATTAAGTTAAACTACATTAGCCCGCCCAGCAATGCTTTATTTCATAACTCTTTCCATTTTCATATCACAAAGACATGGTTAGCTAGAGTGAAAAAACCGATGCCAAAAGCGAGTGAATCGGCGAGACGGTCTCATGCAGTCGATTGTTCTCCACAATAATTTCACTGTTCTGTGGTATCCATGTCTCCACTCTGGAGAACCATGTTTCTACGAATCAAACATGGAAAAATGGGGAGATGGTCTAATATTGTTTAACTTTAGCCCATATGCAGCAGCGTATTCATCATCTTTTTTTTTATTTACAACGGGTTAGCGCTTGGCCTTCACCACACATGTTAAGTGACGATTAGGCCGAAGGTGGAAGCGCACTACACCTGGAATCCTCACCACCGAGGAACTGGCTATCTTACCTCTAACTGCCGGAACACAACAATTTTTCAATTGTTGTTATGGCGTCAGACTTAGGTCTCTAGCTCATAGTGGTAGCTAGCCAGGTGGACTTGAAATCAGCCCTAATACTAACCAAACCAAGTACAAATGTACCCCCTCCTAGAAATCGAACCCGGGACCCCTGCGTCTTACACGGGTGGGCGAACCACAAGGCCACAAAGGCGGTTACAATTATCTTGTTTCATTCTGCATTGAGAGCAACGGCTTTTCTAATGTGTCGATAGCTCAGTTAGTCAGAGCATTTGTCCTTGCTGCCCCCCTACTCAAATGGCCAATATTCTATCCGTTTAAACGCTGGTAGCCAAGCTCCAAAATTAAATAATCCAATAATTTTAGCTGCTAACATTATCCGTATTCTTATCCAAATATTACTTAATTTTTTTTAGTCAGTGGCTACATCACACAATTACAGGGCTAAATCGAAGTCATTGAACAACTTTTCAACTAAGAAACTAATCGAAAATCGACCCGTAAGGGATGACACGGGTCGATTTTTCGGGCGACTTTAGTCGAATAGGGCTTTTTATCGACAATCGCTTGTAAAATCGTATCGCAAACTTAATTTCAATGAGGTGGCGATTCGATTTTACAAGCGATTGATCGATATTGCGGTTAGATTCATAGTTTAAAAGATTGCCAATGATTTCAATTTCACCCTGTATATTACCGAAGCGCGACAGGAAAATACAAATATGGTTTTAGGCGTGTTACTATCATCACTCTAATGGCATTTTTTTATATGGCTATAAGTGATTGAATGCTGTAGAATACAAACATTTGCAGATATAGGCATAAAATTATCCAAATTATGTTTTCTAACGAAAGCAACCTTAGGACCTTATTTTAGCACAATTTTGAGCATTGAGTACTTAACACGTTTTTATTAGGTTGCTTTCTAATTTGTTTCTTTGTTTGTCCACTTTAGCAAATGATTTTATACTAGCTTTCCGATGAGCTAGAAACTTGAAACTTTGAACATAGGTCAGAACTAGAAGGCAATGCAATATTATGGTGTCATTGAGCTGATCTGATGACGGATCCGGAAGAAGGCCACTGTCAACTCTGTGATAAAACCATGCAACCCCATCGACTTTGGTTTCGTTTGATTCGTCTTGACGAGAACTCTGTCAGAAAAAGTGTACATGGTCTGATGATGGAGCCGAAAGAAGGTCACAGGAACTTTGTAATAAAACCATGCATCCCCATCGACTTTGGGCTCGTTTGATTCGTCTTGACGAGTATTTTGTTGGGATATAGTGTCATGATGGATCTGAAAGAAGGCCACAGGAACCTCACAACCCAATCGAGTTTGGGCTTGTTCTATTCGTCTGGACTACTATTCCGATAGAAGATGGTGTATTTTTAGTTATAGCTCGTTGACTAAAAAGCAGAAAATAATAATCTACCGAAAAAATACTATTTTTAGTAGTAGTTTTGTAGTAGTTAGTAGTAAAGTAGTAGTAAAGTAGTTATAAAAGTGTTTTTTTATTGAAAAAAGTTTTTATTAGTATTTTTTTGTTCTTGCCTCTACACTCTGATGTTGTACTATGGTAGAACTTGAAATGGGAAGCGAGAATGCTAGGTAATAATCAAAACACAAAAAAGCCACTGTAATCATTTTAAAATAGTCCCCGAGGCTTCAACACATTTAGTCATTACGTCTCATTCCCGTGGGGCTCTGACCTAGTTTGTGGACACAGGGTTAAAGGACTTAATTTCAGTAATGCTTTTAGAAATTATGGTTAGCTGAGTATTTCTACTAGGATCGAAAAATAACAAGCTTGAAGAGATTTTCAGTGGGTGTTTACATCCCATTGAGATTGATATTATCACCTTTGAGATTGCTTATCTAAATCAATCACAAAACTGCAATGAAAAAAAATCTGGAAAATGTAATGTGATACAAGAAAGCGGAAAAGTAAGTACCTATACCTATTACTTCATTCCAACTCCAAATTTTAAAGAGTTAGTGGTTAGAGTGCTTAGTTAGATGAATGGTGGTGAAAATACTTATTTACGACACACTTTAATCAGTTTCGCCTATTCGACGAAGAAAAACGTTTATCTTATTGTTTATACGATTCGTCTATTTAAATAATCATAATTATACATGTTTGAGTGGCATTTATATTCCGATCTAGCTAGCTAACTTTCTCAGTCGGATATGGAAAGAGGACGTCAAACTGACTGTTAATTCACAGAAAAAAGTTGATATAACATTTTGTACGTTTACATAATTCAAGTAAATAATATTTAGAACTTTTTTCAATAAAACGAACATATACACTCGTTTTATTGTCAAGACCGATTAATGTCGGGGACGGATCGCGAAGTAGGTAACCCGTTGTCGCGCAATTCATTTCAATAAAACGTCCGAAGAGACGTATAGGTATGCAAATCGACTGTGCTAAATGTCTTTCTCAAATTATAGATTGGATCCAGCTCCTTTAATTGCTGCAAATAAGGAGGTGACGCAAATAAAAGATCAAAGCTGTTATGGCGAGTTTTCGTTATATTTTTAGAATTAACAGCTATGAATAAAAAACATACTTACACCGTACGAAAACTTCATTAAAATAATACGTGTGATAAAAAAGGAACGAACGAACTAATGTGAACAAAATTCAAAATGTGAAAAACTTCAGCACCGCCAAAAAACAGGAAAATCAAGTTGATGTAATCAAGAACCTCGAGGTTTCACCCAGGAAGCTCATTAGTAGCACGCCATATCATTTTGCGTTAAATAGATCCAAGTTAAGCAATTTAGTTGATTTGCTAAAACACCTTAATTATTTAGTCCGGTCAAATTGATTAAGCTTAATTGTCTCAGCTTCTTGATTGAACTACAGTGACAGCTTGAAATAAAATTTAATCTCTATCTCGCTGTATTTAATTTATTTTTACTGTAAGTATGAGTACTAATATTAATCATGTGGCATACGTCTTTACCTTGAATTAATACTTTGTCGCTAAGTATTATACAGAGTGTATAATGTGTATCGCAAGTTTGTTTTCGTAATTGTAAATTACACACGTGTACGGTGGGTTTTGATAATAAAAACTTCTCAATGTTAATGCTCCAGAAAACAAAGCAATTATAATAACAGAGTAAGATATTAGGCTTAATTATCACCTTAGGCTACTACCCTACTATGAAACTCATAGTAGGGACATAGAATATATAAGTTATATAGAACGGCTGACCTATCTAAAGTTCAAACAATGATGTCTGTGAATCAAACAATTACAATCGCTCTATTAACTAAGGTTTGGCTTAACTACTAAATTGCCTTTTGCAACTGTTGGAGTTGCACGTTAGCGCCCTCCTCTCATAACATTATCTTGCTATTAAAGATAATAATCTTTAATAGCAAGATGGGACGTGGTTAACCATTTTTGAACACTCAATATTTTCGAATTGAAATCCATTGAAAGCAATGTTAGGCTACTGATATATTTTTTTTATACAGAGCTATAATTTTATAATGGTTCTACATATTATTATTACTTCAATAACATGTTAAACAATTATTTTAAATTTTTTAAATTTCGCCGAGATCAAGTGTTTGAGCCACACAGTTCTTTTCAGTTTTGCAACAAACTTCAGTGGGAATATTTTGCGAGTATTTATTTAAAAAAACATTCTAGAATATGAGAGTCCTCTCTTTTCTCGTTAAAAAGATGTCTAGAAAATGAAAATGCATTCGGGGCTCTGGTGCGTTGCGGTTCCGACGACGACAGATTTTATATTCTGTGAGGATTTTTACCAACCGTAAAGCCCTAATAAGACGAAATCTAGCTCTACACCAAATTGCAAACATGGTTCAAGTCTGAGAGACGTATTTTTAAGGGTTTTGCGGAAAATACGCTGTATTAATAAAAATGTGGCTGGTAGATTATTTCTTTCTTACTGTAATATAAGAAATAATGTTTTGCAAGTTCAGGAGGAATGGATTTAAATTTTGTTATCAAGTATGAAAATAATATGTTTTGACTGACTATCTCTTATGTTTTGGTTTACCATTTGGTGGTATGACGGAACATTTCAAAACGAACTATAGCTACCGTTATATGTACGTACTTTGAAGCAGTATCACGTTACCAGAGCTATGACACTCCCCTGTACGTGTGAGCTCTGTCGCCGGTGACCTTGAGCTGCGTCGAGTCGGCAATAGGCACAGAATAAGAAAAATCTGTGGCAATAGGGTTGGTAGTGACGTGTAGCGGCGGAAGGTGGGCGCACGTAGTTAGTGCTAGTAATAAATAAACAGCTGTGTACATATGTAGGTCGTAGACACATATTGAATTTAGCAGGTAATAAATAATTAAGTTTTTGACCGAGCGAGAGCAAAGCGCGAGCATAGCGTCTCTGGTTAAGCTTCCGCAAAAATACTTTCGTAGGCACTTCGTCCTTCGTCCTTCCGGTGTCCGTTTGTTCTCATCTACAGGTGGCATTTCTCAACCGATTCTCGTGAAATTTTGTGAGCAGGTTCGATAATTACATTGAATTTTTTGGACCATATTTTTCAAAATAGCGAAGATATGTAAAAAAAGTCATATCTCAACCGTTTTGAAAAATGATCAATAATAATAAAAACCTTTTTTGTTAGCGGTGCAAAGCAAGTTTTTTTTTAGAAGACTCCTTTTGAGTCTTCTAAAAATCATAGTTCAAAATCAATCAAAACATTTCTGGCTAATGTTCGAAATTCGAAAATAATAAGGTTGTGACAGAATTTATGACATACGCATAAAGTATTTTTAAACAACATACAATTTGAGTTACTTTTTAACGCGAGGTCTACAGCTCACGAAGTCACTAGTTTATTATTATTTAGGTACTTATTTGTTGTTGTTTCTAAAACTATAGGTACATAACACACAACAACACATCGGTATGCTATTGTTTTTATAGTCACAAACGTATGATGCACCAAATAAATAATACATAATTATAATTTTGTGCGAGCGACACAGACACAGCTCGCGCACAGCTAGTCCTCGTTCTCGACGACCGAGACGGCTCGCTCTACTCCCCTCTACATAGCCGCGGGTGATTATACAAGCACACAGTCATGCTAAAGTGTTGTTTCTTTTCGTGTTAGACTATATATTCTGGGATGTTACTAAAAAAATCAATGTATGAAAGCTTTACGTCGTTTCAAACTTAGGTACCTAAGAGTAAGAGAGCAATGAAATGAATATAGCTGGACTGATTCCTAAGAAATGCTTATCTCAATTTTATAACGATTTTAAGTCGGCTATAAAGAGGTTTAATGGTAGTTGGTTTATAAAGCTGAAATCATTATAAAGATTTTTATGATAGTGGATGATACGTTAAAGGCTTCCTTCGCATGAAGTTATTATGAAAAGATTTCATCAGTCGCCAACATAAAAATTCCTTCCAATTTGTTTTACGTTTATAATTTAGTAGAGGTAAATTGATATTTTGATTTTTTGGTAGCTATACTTGTCGTTGACTGTACAACAAGAAACTAAGTAGCCGAAGGACACTAATGACTGTTGTCTGGGGAAAATTGTTGCGGCAACGGCATAATCACAATTATTGTCACTTGTTGCCCGCCTTTGTACCTCAAATCATATTTCAACGTGCCTTATGTTTCGTTTTACATTTTACTTTTGCGGAGCTGAATAATGATATACATTTTATGAAAGCTGTGACCAAACCTCATTCGCCATCTTACTAGCCTTAACGTCGAAATGTCATGGGTCATGTCATATGCCAACTACTCTAAAGAAAAAGTGTTTTTGATGAGAAAGTTAAATGTATAATATACTATCTCTTCTAAATCTGGAACTTTTTATTCTATTCTTTAGTAAAAACTTTGTAAAAACGAAAAATCGTTCATTTATGTTATTATAAGTAATTGCCATAGTAATAGTATTTTCTTCGCATTAAATAGGGTGGTTTACATAAGGTTATATCTTAAACCTATTTAACCATAACAATGGCATGCAAAAATTTAAAATATATGATCTATTCAAGGCATATTATGATCTCATTATAAGAAGCATTTTAATTAAATGTAATAATATTAATATTAACAATAATCCATGCGCAATGTTAAGCCACACACATGTCGGCTTACTTTTATTTGCGGTATTTAAAAAAACTCGTTGATACTGTAAAAAGTATTTTCTTTTAATTTCGAAGTGCTATTACATATCGGTGGCACTGAAATATTTCTAAAAGTCTCAATTAGTTTTCTATATGATTGTGTTAATACTAATCTCTAATCTAATCACGGATCTATTTGTTTGACTAAACTATAAATTTAGATGCATAGAAGTATGACCGACCAAGCAATATGCAGCCAAAAGACGTATAACCAACCAAGCCACTTATTTTTGTGCGTTATTCCCATCAACTTTAAATACAATGTTCTAGATTATGCTAGAATGAGGTTATGTTTACTAAAACTTAATGAGTTTATTTGATAAGATCTAGGGAAAGTCAGACACTCGTTGTTTAAAGTGTCTGCATGTGAGCAAAAACTTAAAGCATTCTTACATTTTAATTAATAAAATAGGAAGTGTTTTAAGTAGAGCCATCCTTAACTTTCTGAGGTATTTGTAGAAATAAATTATACTAAAACAAGAACTCATTTCTTATACACGTGGGTCGATATTTTGAGTGTACAATGTTCTCGCGATAGATAGATCAATAAAGCATTGTTATAAAAGTTTAATTAATTCGTTAAGTGATGCAATCTAAACATCAGCCAAAACAAAAGAAACGCGATGTTAAATTCTTTTTAATTACCGTTGAGTGCTCGGCGATCATTGTAATTATAATTTGGGGTGCCATAAATAAAGTAATACAGCTATATTTTTCAAAAACACTTTGTTCGCCGTGCTCGTGGCTCTTGGGAGACATTTTACTGTTTCGGAAGAAAGAAACGTCAATTATCTTTTGATTTATCTGCAAAGTGAAATCCACGAGAAGTTTTATATCCACCATGAAATTTACTGCCGATGGCGGGAGGTACAATGTTTTATTTGTTTTTTTACCTTTGATGTTAAAACCACCATAGAATTCATAAAAGAAAATTTAAATTTCGTATGTAATTCGCAAAGTAATTATTGAGGGATAGCGGGTAACTATAGCCGTTTCTACGATACACTAATTATGTTTATGTAGCAAATATTTATCCGTTAAAGGATTCAAACCTACTAGAGCACGTGCTATTAAGTATTCTGTGATATAGCTACTATATACCTATTAGGTACCAATTAGATTGAAAAGCACTGCAGTATTACAAAGAAATGTTTATTGTTCAAATTATACACGTCAACCGATTGTGTGTATTAAATGTGAAACCGAGAAAATCCATACAGGGTTATTTGTAAAACACCAACAACCTCGCCGGAGTAGATTACTAACATCATAAACAACAACGTTTGTTCTAACGGCTTTTCCGAAAAAGACGTAAAAAAACGACTTTGCATACGAATGCCCGAACAGCTGATCGAGTTTGGCATGAAAAGTCGAATATTTTTTTGTCTGTTTCGGAAAGTAAGTTTTTTGTCTGTAGAACAAACGTTGTTATTTAATATGATGTAAGTAATCTACTCCTGCGAGGTTGTTGGTGTTTTACATTTAACCCTATAGTATCAGAAGTGTCTAGCAAACATTATACAAGGTGTTACAAAAATACCCCTAGTAAAAGTTGTTCAGTTTGATGGTCCCTATATACCATATTCGGCATTAGGGGTATTTTTGTAACACTTTGTATAGATACTGGGATTTTTATTGAATTTGTGTATGAATTTGACATTGAATAAATTGATTTTTCATTGTTTCAGGTAAAGTTTTGCACGCGATGATAGTTCAAACAGTTCGACTATGTGTAAGATTCGAAGAATTGACAGTTTCGAAGATGTGAAATTTTAATTATTGCAATAAAGGTATGTTGCTTTTTTATTGTTATATAGAACGGTCTAGATAAGTCCATTATATAAAATAATTGCCTACCTAAAATTAATAAATATTATTATTGTCAATTCGTCTTCTCTATGGTTCTTGGTTGGATTAAGTGCAGTATTATTTTAAAGTTTTAACAAAAAAATACAAATTGAGACCTAAATAACACTTGAACGAGATTCGCTTTAACTTTAAGATCAAGAATTAAGTTATAATAAAATATATGATTTCTATATTTCAAAAAAATAAAAACAGTTTGGAAGTCTTCTGTTAAGTTTAAGATTCAATTAATATACTTTGAGAATTCATTTAAATTCTGTCCCATTTTTAACTAGTGGATCAGTGAGCGTGTAGACCACGCTGTAATTGTATGTTGTTTAAAAAATAATCTTATAGTGCTCCACGAGGTTGACACTGCTTTTGAAAATGTACTGTTTGGTAGGTTAGGTATTCTTTTAGTATATCTATTCTAATAATTGTTCCATTCACAAAATGAGGTCATACTGGCATTAAAGTATAATTATTCTGTGGTCTTTCACCGGTCAGTAGGTACATCGGGTGGCTTTATCAAACCTGTCAATATGGGATTACCTGGAATCGGCTTAATTAGTAGGAACAGTGGATTGTATTCTGTTTTCGTTTAATGTAAATGGAAGCATATGCTTCTAATAATAAACATCATTTTAGAAATGAAATAGGCACGAATATTTTCTAAATAGTGGCAAATGGATATATTTTATTTTTACCGTCCATAAACTTAAATATTTTCTTTTATTATGGAATTTCCTGCGCATTTCCCATTGTTTTGGTGTTTTGTAAGAAAAGGTAAAGAAGATAGCAACTGTGGTTGGTTGTCACCCATTTTCAATTGTGATAATCTTAGCGCGAATTTAATTTAGTTATGGTATAATGCGTTATGCTTATTATATTGAGCCAAAATAGAGCGGCCAGTAACAAAGGAAGTAAACAGCTCAGAGGTTTACGAAGATATTGTTTGGTTTATTACTGGGCGAAGATCAAACCATGAATTAATATCCTGTTGTTATTAATATTAAATGTCGTACACACTGAGTAACGAAGAAGAACGTTGAGTTCATGTTGTTTTAACCCACATCGGTGAATGAGACCTTCGTGATTTACGTCAATTTTTTTTGAAGGTTTTTAGGTTAGATTTTCCCGTTTGTGTCTATGTGGAAAATAAAACTTTTTAGCGAATTGGGATTACTATTAATCTAATAACACATGTGTTGAGTTAAAAATACGCAAGTAGTTATTTTAAAACGGTAAAAATCTGTTGATTATTCACTACCAGTACTCAACACTCGATTTTAACTTCTCTTCATAACATGAAAGACTTGATTATTTAGATTTGAATACAAAAATCTGTAGAAATAGTACAATATACAAAGCTATTGGCTTATTACAGATTTTTAAATTTTCTACAGATTTAGTAGAAAGGATAAAAGTAACCTCAACCAACATCACACCTTGTACTATGTATACAGGTACATATACTTACGTTCGCATCGTCAATTCTTTTATCCCCGCCAGCAAAAATATACGTCAACAATCTTTCGGCATTCTCCGCTTGATTGTATCCGGATACACATCCAGATATAACGTTGTCGGATATTAGATCGGGCTAATATAGGCCGGTATTCCACTGTGCAATATCGGGGAGTTTAAGCACTCGCTCTGAGCAATGTTCATTAGAAGCTTTAAAGCTCCAATTCAAAGTGAGATTCGTAATACCTAATAGAATCGCAATTGAAACCGAGTAATATCAATGGCTTTGTTTACGAGATCGTAAACGGTTTATCGTAAACGAAATCAATCTTTCTTGCCGTAATTAAACATGGGTACCTACCCACGGGTGAATAGATGTGGCAATATTAACAAAACAAAATCGTAAACAAAGAAATTGAAAAAAACAGAAGATATGAAATTAAATCTCATCATCTGTAATTCAAAGAAATGCGCTAAGCCCTTTTTAACCGATTTCAAAAAAGTATGTTTTCTATTCGTCGTTATATATTTTTAAATAGTGCGAAATGTGAAAATTGAGTTACTTGGCGTATTAAATTATTTAAAAGTGTGAAATATTACATTTTTAAGTATGTAAATACAAGGTGTTACAAAAGTACCCCTAATGCCGAATATGATAGATAGGGACCATCAAACTAAACAACTTTTACTATGGAACCAACTTTGAAATCGCGAAAAAAAAATCAGCTGTTTCATACAAAAATTAATTACAAAAATATCAAAATGTATGAAACAGCTGATTTTTTTTTCGCGATTTCAGAGTTGGTCCCATAGTAAAAGTTGTACAGTTTGATGGTCCCTATCTACCATATTCGGCATTAGGGGTACTTTTGTAACACGTTGTATATACCACAAAAAAGTTGAAAAACAAAAAGCTTTTAAAAAAAGCAAAACCTTCAAAAACCTTACAAAAACAAATCTAAAAAGGCAAGAAATAATATTCAAACCGATTCATTAAAAACAACGACACAATTATTATAAAAGTAAAAAAATACCTCCAGCTTCACCCGACTTCAATAGACGTTTTAATAACTAATTTAGTTTGAACATTGTTTTTGTATTATTTTGAGTTTTTTAAGGTTTTAATATTTAAATACTTTTTATAAATACATATTATGAAATTAAATAAATTATAAACAATAAGCTAAATTTTAACGAACTAATAAATGAAGAAGATAATTTAAAGCTAATGTAAGAAGTGACATAATCACTTAGCAAAATATTACCATTTCGAAATTAAATTTATACGTATGTTTGCTTGCTACTCATAATTTATATCATGTGTTACACTTATTTATTTAGGCTCTGCATAAATAACACTCATAAATTGAATCAAGTAAAGATTTATTACACCAATGAAACAATTTATTTGTTTCAAAATGAACTGAGGGAAATATGAGAGATGCGCGGTCTTTCTGCAATGTTGCGTAATGAAATTTAAAGTTCATTGTTTGTTGGTTTCTTGATATTTTGTTTGTGGAAATTTGCTTTCTCGCGCTATTTTTTGAAGTGAAATCTTCCAGGGCCCTATTTAGTAACGTGACAATTTGTCGATTGTCATGTCATGACAATTTGGTTTACGTTGCGGTGTAGCTATGAGTAGTTTGTTCTCTTTTTAAATTGTTTGACGCAAAGGATACAAAATTGTCATGACAGGTGACAAATTGTCGCGTTTATTAAATAGGACCCTGGTAATAGCTTTCTACAATCTTTTTGTCTAGGTATGTAATCAGGCCTCAAGGTTTGTGTTTTTTTACTATTGTTTACCATTGTAATGAACACAAACAACCCTAGTCGAAGATTGATGATACGAAATCCTATCTAGACTAAATACACATTGATATAACAAACAACCAGAGCGTTAGGAACAACCATAGTAACACATTTACTTACCAATTTATTTGTTGTTACACTTATAATTATTTCTAAGCGAAGTAAATATCAAGCTAATATAATGCCATTGCTGCAATTATCACTATCTTAAATTTTAATGAAATTTAACTTAAATATAAAATTAAATCGTGCAGAAACATATTTATAATGAGTGCTTTACTTCTACTTTAGGTGTTACGATATTATTTTAGGAACTTAGAACATAAAATACAAATTAATGTTTAATTACAATTTAGTTATACTATTTATATTCACTCTTAAACGTATGCTGTTTGAAGTTTGCTACAACACAACAACAGGATGTGAGAGATGCTCACATCTGTTCTTGTATTCTTTACGTTAGTTAATTCAAGTATATTTAACTTAATCTTATGTCAATTGAGTGAGCCAGCCGTTCTTGAGTATCGGTAATCTATATAGTTAACGCAGACGAAATCTCGAATCCACTCAAGATCTAACCTTGAAAGGGCGTCTGCTTTAATTTGGTATGAGGGGTTTATATTGATTGTTATACCTATACTAAAGTATTAAGTTGAGATAGAATGTGATATCTATTAATGAATGAGTGAATGAATGAAACTTTTTATTTAGCTGCAACACACGAGACATAAGCAACTACAATTACAAACTACACAGTATAACTAAGATTACAATCCACTAATTTATAAACATTTACACGTGCACTATTTATGCTACGTATCACGGCTGCAGCCAAATAGGTAGCCAATTCAGCATTATGTCAGGCCCGACTGACGAGCTTGACGCTGTTTTTAACCTCCGATGCAAAAAGAGGGGTATTATAAGTTTAACGTGTCTGTGTATCTGCGTATGTGTATATCTGTCTGTGGTATCGTAGCTCCCAACGGATGTGTTTGTCGGGTTTTCTTTAAAGTAACAGGTTTTAAGTTAATAAAGTACAAGTTCTATGATAAGATACACTTTTCTTTTTTCAACAACTAAGGTTGATATTTTATAAAGTTGATGACAAAATAAAATGACAAACTATAAAATTATTTTAATGTGCGCAAATATAATTATAATTCAATTCTAAATCAATTCTTTATTAAGATAATATAGATCCATAAGTGTTAGTAAAAATTACCTTATAACCTATGTTAGTATTTTATAACTTACTTAGATGTAGTCGCCTGACTCAAATGCCACATAATGGGGCAGACATCCTTATCCCTAAACTAATATAGAGCTTATAGTATTAACTTTTTAAACCCGCAATTAATTATTAATATGTTAAATTAAATTTAAAAAAATAATTAAAATATATGTTCAAATATCAGCGGTGCTTGCAGTCTGTTATACTACACAGAATATCTAAACTAACTAAGGCATGATCATTAAAGAAATCTAAATACAGTCGTTATACAGTTTAGTTCGTAATACGCATCGTATAAACCCTTAACTTCTAAAAGCTGTTGAGTGTATTCCGAGGCGTATGGCTGTATTAAGCAAGGTACGAATTCTTGTGTAATAATTGAGTAGCTCATTAGCACTAATGACTTACGTTCAGAGCACGGTCGTGTTGTATGAAAAGACAGTTGTGAACATGAATTTAATAACACCTCAGATTATGTTTGCGCCTTCCAAGTCATCCTTTGATATGAATGAATGAATAACATTTTATTGGCACACATCAGATATAATAACAAACAAAGTAAAAATAATAAAAAAACAGGTACAAAAAGAATCATAAACACAAATAGAAAATAAAAAAATTAAAATAAATATATAAGGTTGAATTTTTTACCTCTTAAATTTTTTATGTATAAAGGTGCAGAGGTGATTGACCCTATTTCTTATTATTCGCACATGAGGTCCCCGAAGTAAATTTTAGTGCATTATCTGCATGTTAGTTAGTCATATTATATTTTAGGGAACCATATTTTTTTTATGAAATGTCGAAATATTTTTGTACGTACTTTAAAGTTTAGACACGAAATTATTGTTCTTTTAAATTACTTTTTAAGAAGTTTTATAATATCTAAAATAAGTTTGCGAAAAATTAAGCTATAGAAATACTACACGGTCTATCTTTATAAAAGATTTAAGAGTGTATTCGCGTAGTGCATTTATTGGGAGACTCTGGATCTTACGACCTACTGCAAAAAGTGAACGACGATAAAACGTTCAATAATACGACGTTCGTTACAAATAACGGAGCATAGACCAAAATTAAGTAGGTAAGTCGAACGTCAAACATAGTCCGATTGTATATTTTTTTTGTAGTAGGATGTCTGATGCACATAAAACTGTACTAGGTTACATTACAAACTGTAATGTTATTATAGGACTTGGATCCAGAAGGATTCCCGAGGGGATTCCCCTTGTTTTGTGAGGTGCTGATCCGTCACGTGACCAGCCTCGTACGAAACAAATAATACGTGATACGACTAAACAGTGTTTTACGCGTAATACGCGTATTTTCTTATAACTTGTAGTTTAGTAAATTCTCGCAAATATCATCTTCCAGTTTCAAATTCCTTAACTTTGTTAATTCTCTGCTTGTTTCAAACTTCAATTATCGTTTTAAATAACAAGAACTTTGTAAATACAGACGGTAAAATAACGAATAATTCAATATTCTTGAATAACTTTTCATATTTAAATGATTGAATTTTTAGCAAACTAAAACATCAAGTTATCGTTTGATGATAAAATTGAAAGAAACTTACTAAGAAAGTTATTCCCACTTTTAATTGCGAATAAAAATGTTTATATTTTACGTAAGAAGGTACTCACAGTAAGAAAAAAATTAAAGGTGCTTGATAAATAACTGATACTAAAAAAAAACAGCATCTGTCTGTAACGAGATCATGAGCGTCTCTTTAATAATTTACCACTACTATTCATTAGTCAAATTTTTCTGTCCATGTTGACAAAAGAAGCAGTACAGCGGCAGGAGATAACATGCCCTTTACACTATGCAGTTTATCGCATGCAATCAGAAAAAAACCGTTTATACACGAAATGAGTAGATTTTAATAATAAACACGTAACGGGGGTAAATGCATTTCGTGTATAATTGTGTTTTTTTTTAAATTGTATAGTGTGAAAGGGGTGTAACATCACGACATCGTTTGCTGCTGCTTCTATAGAAGAACTATAAGTTTCTAAGTAATTAATCTTCAATAAACAAGCGGTCCAGTTGTGCAACTTTAGTCAGTTCATTTAAATAGGCTGGATTTAGGATCTGACCGCTTTGAACTTCGGGTAACACCACTGTTTATCACAATGATAAATGTTGCTTTCCCTTTCCACCGACCTCATTACCTTAAATGAGCACCTTTCGGTTGCACCATTAAATACAAACCAAGTTAACAACACACAATGGCGTTCACTCAGAATTATCAAAAACCAAAAATCTATTGATTTTCAATTGTTTTTTACTGCTTTCGTGATCTATGCGATATACGTGAGCGTATACTAGACTTTTTCTGTAATATAAATAAAGGTTTTTTTCTTTTTTAAGTGTACACGCATGAGACTAGAAGTAATGAGGTCCCAAAAGAACAACGAAATATTTCTTTTATAATGTTATCAATAAAGATGTACTCTAAATAACCCCTAATACACAAATATGGAGACAAAAGAGGCTTATTGAATGACAGGTGGACAAGGATAGGGATAGAAAATCAGTAACGTGATGTTTTATTTTTCCGTATATATCATTCAAATTAGAGTACTAGTGCCAAAAACAATTTGACGGTGGACTATGGACATTAATAAAATTTAAGTGAGTACGTGCTAATCTAAATATTGATGTACCATCCTCTAAGCACTTAGGTATCTTTTGTTAGACTAATAATAAAAATAGTCAAGAGTCAAAGAAATAATCAGGAGGTACATACATAAAAAACTGTCCGACCTGAGAATCATACATCTTAAAACTCTTAAAACATACAAAAGTTTTAAAATGATAATGTTGTTTTCAAGTACATAACAAATATTAAAACCCCTATTAAATTAAGAACCTAAAATTATAACATTATTTGAAGTAGGCTACGTTCGTATTTAAAAAAGTATAATGTTTTGTTGAATTCGTAGTAAGAAATTGAAATGAAAATTAGCTGTGGAATAGATACGAGAGGCTCAAGACATCCGCGACACTTGTTGAGTTGGGTGGCTATCAGAGGTAAGCAGGTGAACTGAAAATCAGGAAAAGTTCAAGACATTTTCCATTATAAGTACAACTTGTGTTCCACTATATAAGATTTGACGTGTTTTTCAAACTTTAATTAAAGCATGCAAATATTGATAAAAAATTACATGATCATTCAGTGCAACTTGTGTTTTGAATCTTCTTTACTGCATAATTCATTTTAAATGAAACAAAAGAAAATTGGTTAATATAAATCTAAAAAACAATTTTGCTAAAGCAACAAAAATAACTTTTGCTGGTTTAAAAAGTTATTTTAAACAAAACGTCATTTAGTTTATATTTTTGATCATGCAATCAGTGTATAGGTGCTGGCAATACTCGTAACCTCTATTTAATTCAAATTAAGTCGGATGTAATGCATTTGGCAGCTAATCTACTACCAAAAACAATAGGCAAGTAATTCATTAATTTGCAAAGTGTTTGAGGATGTTTCGTTTGACAATGGCTCATAGAATTTAACTGTCTTTATTTGGATTGTTATATCACTAGTGTGAAATCGAAACGACTGCCTTATTCTTTTATAAAGCCATTCAAGCGTCGGTAATAGAATCTGTTTTTCCTTTTTAATGGTTTACTAAATTAATGTTTATGGAAACTCTATAAAATAATTCAGTAAAGGTTTTAAAAAGTGTGAAAACACTTATTGTATTTAGTAGTGCAATGTAGTAATTACAAAGACGATTAGCCTATATATAGGTATGTCCGTAACTATTTAGGTCGCAAAAACTTGTGATCACAAATGTTATTTAAAATAAGCAAAAATATTGGTTTTGAAAAAAAATATGGGAAAAATTGCTTTTTTTGAGTGGGTCGCTAACGACCCACTGGGATAATTAGTGCCTTAAAGTGTATGAAATGAAACAGATTCGTTTACTTGGCAAAATATTATTTTAGACCTAAAAATAGTAATAAAAAGAACACGGATGGTTTAGTTCTGTTTTACCCAGTAGACCAGGCTCAATTGAATCTGCAACTTTAGGTGTAATTGACATCGATTTTTACCAATCGTACATTAGCTTGCAGCTACAGTCTATTTGCATCCTAATAATTTTCGTCTCCTGAATCACCTTCGGCCTGCTAACCATCACCAGGAGAATCCAACACACACACGCACACACACACACACACACACACACACACACACACACACACAAACATAGGTACACTTTCTAGGCGTCCAGCTCACATATAGTTCACATATAGATCTATGTATGAATATAACATATATAACAATTATGTTATTTGAATAGTAGTAGTAGTAGGGTGGGAACCTGGTGATTTGTATAACAGGCTATTCCCATTTCAAACACCAGCTCCTCACATACAAAATAAATGTATTATTAATATCTTTTAATAATAATTGTGCCTACCTTTTGTGAAGAGAAATAAATTTTATTATTATTATTAACTTGGAAATTCCAAGTATACGTCTACTTGGCATACATCGTCCCCTTCTGCTATATGCTCTAGAAGTTCTAAAACTTCAAACGCTGACTGCATTACGCATAGACTTGTAAAAAAAATGAAAAGGGCAAAGATTATCCCAGTGGGTCGCTGGCGACCCGAATGTATTTTTGATAGTATATTATTTAGTATTGTATAAAAATAGCATTGTAAATACTAAAATCTCAAATTGAAAAAGTTATATTTACATTTTTCGTAACTCCGGATACAAAAAAATCGCTCCATAAAAAAAAATTAAGAGCTCTAGAAGTATGATTTAACAATTGAATAATTTGAAAATCACTTATTAAATAGTACTTCTCACTTCCGACTAGCCGGCAGAATGCAATCAGAATAGAATAGTAGTTACTGACTTTGGGTCGTTAATGACCCCTTAGGGTAATATACTATATACTGGTTAGACAAAACTTAGAGTTAATATGATGCGATTATACGAAAGAGCTATGAATTCACTTGAGGCTTAGGTACCTAATTGGTAGGTAAGCCTCTAATCAAGTGAACTATAAAGTCTACTATTCTTATATTTCTGTTTCAGAAAGGACATAGTATTAAAAACGAATATAACCGGAAACTTCAGGTCCGTAAACGACAATTTTGTCGGCGCGTAACGGCCATAGTCACCTTTCACGGCTCCCCGAAATTCGAATAAAATTAAGATACTGAATTGAATTGAAACTGAATCGTTATCATAGGACCCTTTTAGGAAGAAGCGCGTTTGTGTGAAATTATATTAAGTTACCAAATCGATCTGTTGTTTTTTGACCCTCTCACCGACTGAAGTAAAGCTAAGGAAAAGTGAGTTAAATGGAAAAGTGTTACATTTGTTGCCGTTTCTCTATACTGCTTCACCGTCAAGTTAAAATCCTTGAAATTTTAACAAAGACTAGTTTTTACAGTTAGTTTGTTGATATTAAAATTAAAGTAAGTGAATTAGAATTAGTAATTATTAAAATAAAGTTCGGTGGCGCACTGGTATAGCGCCGGGCCCATCGATTGCGTAGCTTAAGTAACTTTCGCAAGAGTCGGTCATGGGATGGGTGACCTAGCTAGTTTATTATATCTCTTCGAAACATATTTCGGAAACAGTGGTAGTACACAATAATTTATTTATGTATAGTTGATACATTTTAAATTAAGTCTATATTGTATTTATTAAGAATAATTTCAATATTACTCGTAGTAACATTATGTTTATTGACACAATGAACAATTTACTAATTGTTGAAAGCTCATTAAAACATCACATAAAACAATTATGATTTATGCCAAGAAACTTTTTCTGCTCGTTATATTTTTAGCATTGTTTACTAATAAAAATACCGCCGAGGTGTCCGAAAATAACTGAAATACAAAATAGTGGTTACATGCTATTTTAGATGGTGTTTCACAATTTGCGTTGATCCATTTTACAAATCCGTGCGAACATGATTGTAAACATGAAGTTTTGTTATAATAATAGTTAATTAACATGTTAAAGCGATTGTATTTCACCAAAATAACAGTAATTACCAACATTTAATTTATTAAAACGTTGCTTGTTTTTACTTTCCCGATTTATTGTAAAATTCTGGAGATTTACATTACAGTAGGGTACAATTTGTAAAATATGATATAATATCTTGAGGCTTATTAAAGTTTCGGGGACTTTAATACCTAATAATAATAATAATATTTAGAGTACCTAATTCAATATGAAAAACATAAAAATATTCATGCTTTTTAGACCTGTCTATTTTTTATTTTAAAGTTGTTTTCGTTAGTTTCTTGAAGGTTTTGTTTTTTTAAATGCTTAAGCAAATTTAGCAAGTGTCAGTAATGTGATGGGTGACCAAAGTGTATTTATCTCGAGCTCCTCCGTGCTTCAGAAGATACGTTAAACCGTTAACATCCACCAATCCGATTTGGGCCCGCGCAGTAGGGTTTGAATCATATCAATCAGTCCAGCACTTTTCAAAGTAATCGGTGGATAAAAAAACCGGTCAAGAGCGAGACGGACTTGCGCACCGAGGGTTCCGTACCATAATTCTGAAAAAGTTTACTATTTAGAGACATTGTTTTATTTTTCCTGTAATCTTTACATAAATTTCTATCACATAAAATAATCTCAGATTCTTCTCTATACAAACTTCGGAGATAAGGGGTAGGGGGAACGGTATTTTTTTACATGTTTCATCAAAAGTCAAAAACGATGCGGCCAAAAAAATATGATTGAGAATGTGCAAGCAGCGCTCTTTCATATGATACCCCATTCATATGCCCTGGTAGCGTCACTTCGAATTTCTAAGACTCCATTTCAGTCCCTGTTGGAATAAAAAAAATCTCTCTTATTTGTAAAATAGTTGGGCAAACGTCATCTAAAAACTTTTCCAAATTTCAAGTTGATAGCATTAGTAGTTCTCGAGATATCCAGCTGTGACTGACAGACAGACAGACTGAGCCGCACCATAAGGGTTCCTTTTTACCATTTTGGCACGGAACCCTAAAAATATACAGTCGTACATAGAACCTCTTCCTTTATTAAAGTCGGTTAAAATATAACATTAAAGTCAATGTCAATGTAGCGCAAACGTAATAAAATAACTGTAAATTATTTCTTCATTGAAGAAAAGTGATAGAAATGCAAATATTTTCACAATACTGCTGAACATTTAAAACAAAGGAACTGTCATTTAACGCGTATAATTTAATTAACTTTAACTAAATTGTTTTGTTTCTACGCAACTGTCAATTAATTTTTGATAACCGCGAAAGATCGTTCAAACTGAAACGGACGAGTTTCTTTGTAAAGTAATTATCTAAATATCTTAAATGTTACGGGTTAAGTTTTCTCTTTACAAAGTGATTGACGAGTACGAAGTTGCATTTAAATACAGACAACTAAAGTTTTTCGCACTTTCTAGGTATTATTTAAAATAAATGTGTTATTTTATTTTAAGTTTCTTACCAAACAATCGGTTTAACGTGAATTTTTAATCCTAGTTTAGGTTCAGCTCAACCTCGTAAGTATGCGATAAGTATTTAAGTACATAATAGTATAAGAGACATGTACTTCAATACCTAATACATTTAAATTGACGAACGCTTTTACCTGAAACTCGATGTAATGAGTTTACAAGAAACTGTACTTACAATATTTTGAAACGCGGTTTTACTCGATTGCGCTAATATCTGTCTGTGGAGTACTGTGAATGATCATACCTAAATATACTGTTTTCAAACAGAGATGTACTCAAGCTGACCATGAACTCGTTATGCGTTTACGTTTGAACATTCATTAATCATTGGAAAACGCAAAGTAGAGCAACAAGCCCGCGGCAGGGACGGCTTTCGTTATAAAGAAGTACGGACCTTTTCAGAAGAATAAAAATGAGTACCATGCTCTTTGAATAAAATAGGCTTGGGTTCTTGGGTACGGTTAGGTGTTATGTCAGAAATAAAACAAAAACATGACTCTTTACATCATAAAAGTTTTAAAAGGGTGTAATATTATGGACGAAATGATAAGGATTGAAAAATACATATTCTTGCGACGTGTTTACAACCATTATTTTAGGATAGTAAATTTTTTTACATCTCTTTTAACATACTTTCGAACGTATTACACTAAACAGGTTTTAATCTTTCAAGGTCTGTATGCAACTATGCATTTAGGTTGAATACGGCTTATGCCATATCGCCCACCAAGGAGAACGCTACAATAAACTTCCCCCTTTTCCCACTCCACTCCCCCCTTTTTCAACATCTTGTGTAGAATGAAGTCCTTAGTGTGCCTCCCAAATTTGATTGAAATTCGTGGATATATAACGCTACAGAAAACTTTCCCCCCTTTTCCCCCCTATTACCTCCTCAATAAAAAATTGCAATCGACAAAAAAATTCAAACACATCAAGGAACTTGTGTGTCAATTTTCGTCAAAATCGGCTGAAAAATGCGACCTGTAGGCGAGAATAAACAAATGAGAGAAAGAACAAAAGCATATTTGACCAATCTCGAAACTAAGCCGCTTCGCTTGCTTCGCTCGCTCGGTCAATAAATAAAGATGTAAGTATACAGATGACGCAGAATTTAGTTATATTTCTTATCTATGTAATTTGTTACTCAATCACGCAAAAACGGCTGAACGGATTATAATTCGAATATACGATACATTCAAATTTCGTATGTTTAATTATATATTATGTATATGTATTGTTCGAATGTCCACGCGGATGAATTCGCGGGCACATTTATATATGTATATAAAATACAGCTTATTTATATTTGACACTAGTTAATTTGAATGTATTGTCTTTGCTTGACTGTAAGCTTTGCGAATATAAATAGAAAATTGATTTTCAGCTGGTTTATTATTATTGAACTGAATGCGACTCTGTGTATTCGATTAGAGAATCGTCCGACATTCAAATTCTCTAAACAGCATTGAATTTCTTTAGCGTTTGCATAAAAATATAAAAAAAACCGTACAACTGTTCGCACTGTACACTTTTGCAGTTTTAATTAACTTTAATTAAACGTAATAGACTATTATGTATTCTGTGGTAGTAGCAGAACTCTTCGCATTTCTATCAAACATTGCATGTCGAGCGTCATTTGTCAACTCAATGCATAAAACCAAATGAATGGAACCATGATTTTGATTGAAAGCAATTGAGTTTATATCGGCGTTGCTTTTTGTTTTGTTATGTGGGATTAACACATTTATTTATTTACCTAGGTTACGCCATCGACTACATAGACGACAGCGATTGAGCAACAAACATACAAACTTACGCATAATTATTATGAAGGTAATTATTATTACCTATGTACTAACCCCAGTACTTTTTTCGATATAATATAATTTATACAAGGAGTTTTCTCAGCGACCGACCGCGTCTAGTGAGCGCGCTCTTGGCCGATTTAGGAGAGCAGATGCCCGATCGATCGTTTATAAATAGTGATGAATTTGGCGGCAAGTTGACGGCCGATAGGTGTCGATATCCGACACAACACACTTTTACGCAGCACTTTCTTATATTTTCGACCGAGATATTTTATATGATTTATATAAAGAAAAAAAAAATTGGCTATCAAAATTATATCAATCAAACTCTTATCGGCATTGTTTTCCAAGTACCGACGCTTTTACGTTTTATGATGTATTCCGAGTTTTTCTTATAAAAACAATTTTATTCAGCCTTTGTAATGATTCAGTTTTCTTAAAAAAGATTATTTGAAATGTTTCGTTGTCTACGCGGAAGTTCTAGGCAACAGCTGTTTAACAATAAACCTAAATCAAATTAGCGTCAAAGATAATCTTCTTTTACAAGCAGTCATCAATATCCGTCAAATTAATAGTCTATAAGGATTTGCTACGCTTGCTTACATTCGAGCTGCTCATCTGTCTATGGGTGGAGCTTGGCGCTTATTCGTTTCCTGCAATGTGTTCATTCAAGCTAACTCACTAATAATGTGCTTCCCCCACTTGATCACAGGAATATCTATTATTGTCACTGTGTCGGTGACAACTTGCTATTTCTCTTTTAACCTTTACTAGTCCGGTAAAGGTTAAAAGAGAACTTTTCTTATCCGCTCGCGTCGATTCCCCTTAAGAGTTATTTTTTTTTAATATTTCTTGGATTATAATGGGATTTTTTGTGGAAAATTTCAAGTTTCTTATCTGTGTTGTTAAGTCAACCAGTTGGTCAGTAATTATTCAAAAGTTTCTTAACTCGACTTCATTTTGAAATAATAAACATATGCATCAGTGATTTATTGCTTTCAGTATTGGAATGCATGTACCAAATTATTATTTAGATATGGCAATTAGCTAGTTCATACGTTTAATTGATTCGAGCACCTATATCAAAGTATTAATAGTTGTTTATCATTATAATAGGTTCGTTTGCAAATTTCAACGATAGCTTTTACCTATTTTAATTCAATTCAAGGACAGAAATGTTTTTGATAAACCCTCAAGGAAATAAACTTCATCCTACTTTTAAGTAGAAACAAGGTAAATGTTAAAATGCTGTTATATTTTAAAAACTCTTTTATAAGCTGTTGGAGATATTTCAAAGCAATAAGTTAACAGAACGTCGCGGAACAAGTAGCGAGTTAAAGCCGGAGCTAAGATCATTTAGTTAGTTAAACAGTACCGTCGAGCGACTTGGGCGTTGATTAAACAAGCATCAGGCTTCTCTAAACTAGAGACAAACGCAGTGTGGCACCAGGAAATGACATCGACATGCCACACTAGCCAGTGGCATTCAGAAAACTATGCTGTGACTTGCACAATTGGGTACGGTCCTGCGCAAAAACTTTGACATTCAAAAATATTTGATGCTTTTTGGCTCACAGATTGTTTATTAAAAAAGTTGTCAACTAATTCATTATTTATAATTTATTTATTGCGTACAAACTATACATACTTATTACCGGAGCTCGGTGGCGCAGTGATTGAGCAGGTTAAGCAACTTTCACAAGGGTCGGTTATGCGATGGGTGACCAAAAATTTATTATCTCGAGCTCCTAATATTCAGCTCCGAGGGCTCCGACTAACTGAATATCTGTGCTCTTTGTGAATGAATACGACATCTCTGAAATTCCTATGTAGAAAAAACTATTTTTCTCTATTTAGTATCAGATCAAGATAATTGCTGTGCATTTGCTATTATTACAAAACAAAACAGTATTTTTTATTGATCCTGGGATATGAACTTTACCATTCATATCCCAGGATAAGAAAAAAATACTGTTTAGATTAGTGGCATTGTCTATTAGGGGCTGTGAATCCGAAGCCGTGGGTTTTAATTTTAATATCGCTAATCGATGAAATAGACCAACCCATTTGTCAAATTGTTCTAATTTGATACATCCATTTTAGTCCATCATCAATCCATTGCTTTTATTTGTTCTAACATTTATTCGACCGTAAGTCGGAAAAAAGACGGAGATCTATAGTTTTCCCCTCTATATCTTCAGGTTCTTTTTTTTTACTTTATTCTTCAGTTTACTGTTAGTGCGGTAATTAATTGGACATTATTTTGATTGAAAATAATTGCGGATTCTTTTTTAGTCCCACAGTAATTATCACAATGAAAAACATTACCAGGTAGTGGCTGGCACTCAGCGGTCATTTTAATGAAAGTATCAAAACGTATTAATTGCTGGATTTCATATGTTCGCACGTTAAGTACTCTGCTTTGCACTTATGTGGCTTTTATGAACTTACAGCAGTAATATAATTTTATTATTTGAATCAAAATAATATAATATTAATGTTGATATAGCTATTTGTATATTCACATAATTATTTTATACCCTCTTGGTTGCGAACCTTCAAGGGCTCCCAGAGAACCCCAGTCGAAATGTCAAGGTGAACTTACAGATGTTTACAAGTTAACGGACCGAGTGCGTCCACCACATAAATTTACTAATGTCATATTACCATGTATTACTATTAGGTACTATGTATCTTTGGAACAGTACTATATTTTGCATAACAAACTTATCAAAATCTTATTGAAAAGTATTTTATTACAAATCAATAATAATTCGTGAAGATTTAAGAGAACATGAACATCCAATAGTTGCTTCTATTATGTGGCATGTTTAATTATCACTGTAAGGCATCAAGTAAATCTTATTGAATACAAGTACGTTTCAAGAACAAAGGTAGGTTTACAGGGGATTGGCTACATGGGCCCAAACCAAACACGTTCACGGTCAAACAAAAAGGCAGAAGCACGCTCGATAGTGACATAACATAGAAACGACCATACAATAATAGAGGCTACGCAGCATCTCTATCTCTAACGTCTACGTAACTCGGAAACGGACGCTCGCGGGGTGAAAAACCCTTTTGCAGACCCACAATAACGTAAGAGACTCTGCGTAGACAATGGAAATGGGAGTTAGAAGGGATGGTCGAAGAGTCAGAATCGTAGGTCGGGCGGGCGGCGCGCGAGTATGGTCGTCCTGCTCGCTCGGCGCCCTAGGCAGCGACGCGCAGCAACGCTCCAGTCGCGGTCTGCCGGCCGTCGCGACGCTCGGGGCCGCTCCGCCGCCGCGCCGCCTCGCGCTCGCTGCACGCGTGACATGTGGGAGACGTGTGAGATGCACTGCTGAGCACCAGATCCATCGCCGCGATCACCCGCGCCGCCCAGGATTGCGCCCCACGCTCCCCTCGGAACGTGCCGCGTCGCCCAAGTGCACTGTGCCGTCGAGACATTGTTTTGTGTACTCCTTCTGTTTTAAATACGCATCATCGCAACTTAACATTACAACTTTTCGCCTCTACCTACACGCAACTGCAATGCGTGAGATTTACGTTTACTATCGGGCCACTCTACGCGGCTTAGATTTACGCTGAGGGAATTAGCGTTTCGTGCGGTGTGATCATTGTTACGAGTTACGACATTAGAGATAACAGTTTAATCTGAACATCACGCGGTAAAAAACATGCATTAGCGAGTTACGCCGTGTTACGTGTCTAATGTCCATAATTATTATTAAAAAGTGTCAAGGTTTTGTAAAATAATAGACAACAGAAAAAAAACCGATTTATTTTACTTTGCTGAAAATATAATGAGTTTTAGACAAAGGAATTTTAATCAAGGTCACCACTTTTCGAAAAGTTAATCATTTAAAAAACCTTTAGTAAATATTTGTCATTGATTCATGGGCAACTTGTTGAATGTTTACAGTTCGTAATGGTGATGACCCTTGCCGTGTTCTCAGGAAAAATAGTTTATCCTCACTGTGTAAAGGGTTTATGTGGTGGATTTATGGATTTTATTGCCTGGTATTTGTTTCCAATAGCCGCAACACAAATTATATTTCGGGACAAACAATAGGTCCACCATCTATTTGATTGTTTACTGTGGTCGGTTTGAAATAAATTTATACGCATTGACATATAGCATTTTTACAAGTAAAACTGTAACTTTGCCACACTCTACTAACGAAAAATTATGCTTAATTTTTTAATTATTATATGATACGATCTCAATGAATATTCGCAATTTAAGTCATCAAATTATATATCTTAACCCGGCGTCGTTCACGTGGAAAATAGTTACACCGAGATCCACGTTAGGTCGAAATCATCCGCACTTAGATCATGGTTTATTTTGGAAGCTGGCTCAAAATGTTCATAACTAACTTAGTTATTTAAAAGATATCATATAATTGATTTGTAAAATAAAATAACTAAAAATACAGAACTAATAACTTTTACTGTCTGTTTTTCCAAACCACTCCAAAATATATCAAAAATGCAGTATATTCTTTTAAGCCTAAACAAAAAACATATTAGTATTTTTATTCAACATAATAATAAAAAAAGACTACAATCTCATATATACGTAATAAAAAGTAACATTTATGACGTTGATACAGATCATAATACTAATCATCACGACACCGAGTGCCACGTTGGGTCAAATTTACCTTCTTCAACTTTGAACGCGTCTATCTAACAATACTGTCGTACGAACATTGCAAAACAGTGCAAAACGGACAAAACAAAGTCTTTTCTTCAGCTACTGAGAAAATAAACATCTGTGCAAAACTTATTTTAAAAATACCCACAGTTGAAAAAACGAACGTCCGGGTCATACTGACCCAACGTGGATGTAATATTATGATATGATAGATATATGATACTTATTATTTAATTTTTATAACACAATATTATGCTAAGAAATGATGGATTGTTCAATCGAGACATCAGAGCATTTTCATGAAAATGGAGTCTCACCTTCGTCAAGAGCGTAAGAGCATTCTTAATAATGAAGAAGATTAGGTATCACATCACATTCTCTTATCTTTAACATATAAATATTAAAGATAACAAATTTCTAATACAGACTAGCCAGTCTTTGATCCAAATATAACTTTAATCAGTATTTTATGTGCTAATTTACTAATTCACTACAAAATTAATAAATCTTTAGACAATATTTTTTTTCGAAGTCGAAAAAATGAAACTTAATTGATTCATGCATATTCTTTCACATCCATTTTTCCGCGAAATCATTCCCAAAATCGGTGTCGTTATTTCTGCAAAAAAATAAAATTTTCTCTCAGCAATTTTCACATACATGGCAGCCCTGCGTTAACGAGGCTGGGTGACGTTCAAGGCACAAAAGTGCGTTCAATTGGACGTAGCGACTGTTCAACTAGACGTAATTGATTTCGCCGATCATCATTCCTTCCTCGGCATAATATCAATAATTGGAATGGTTACCATACTGATTAAACGAAAACGTGTCAATAGGACTTGTATCATAGAAAAACGTGTCTACGGGACTTGTATCATAGAATCCTAACAAATTGAAGATATATTACGACCTCCGTAGTTGAGTGGCTTTTTACATCGGTTTTCAAGGTGTCGCCATCTCTGAGGTCCCGGGTTCGATCCTCGGTTGGGTCAATTTAGAAAACAAACTTTTCTATATTGGCTCAGATCTGGGTGTTTGTGATACCACCGTTGGCTCTGATTTCCATAACACAAGTGCCCAAGCTACTTACTTTGGAATCGGAACAATGAAAAAATAAAAATAAATGTATTTCCTATGTTGGTGCATATTTGGCACCCATTTAGGGCGTTGCCATAGTGGTAAAAGTTATCAAAGCAAATTTTTTGTTGCACCTATTATTATTCTACTCAACTGATTAAACTCAAACGTGTCGTTGGATCAATGGATTGTTTATTTGTGGCTAGGAAGTAGTTTGACGCTGTGTAACTGTGTCAACAGATACAATTGTATATGAGGAGTATGATGGACTACAACTGGCGACCCTGACCGGCGCGTCATTCATGAATCAAATTGATAGATTTGAAGCGTACAAATACAGTTATAGAGGTGGTGTATTTCCTATTTTTTGTTACAGTCAATTTTATTTGTGTTTTTGACAAATGGTAAAAGAAATTTCCTTAAGTAATACGTTAGAACATTTGTTTTTAATACGAGAAAATCATTCAAATCAGTACAAAAATAAGAACACAATGTCTTAATATTAAAAAAATCTGTTTACTAACGAAGATAAAGAAAATTAAAAGTCCAAGCGAAATGATGTGATAGCAGTTAAAATAGAGTCATGCCTATATATTTTTTAAAATTACACTTAAGACAACGAAAGTTAAACAAAGTAATCTTAGTTGACTGACGTAGATAATCTTAAGGAACAAGGATTATACTAATAATAATATACAAGCAGCTATTAAAGAGTTAATATAGAGATCCAGCTAACTTTCATGGTTTTCGTTATATTTTGTCGTAATTTAAATTTTTTCAATTGCGCACATATTTGCTCTCGCAGAAACACTAAAGTTTTATACATACATGATTTCTCAATATTTTTACGTTCATAAATTCAATACAAATAGCAGGCGATAAAAATATTGAATATTTGATGTTGAAACAAAATATAAACGACTTTATAAAGATCTACAAAACAAAGAATGGAACTGGATTTTTTGTAAAATTTAAAAGATTCCAAAGAGTTTTTTTACTACGAATTTAATTAGGGTTCCGTACCAAAATGGTAAAAAGGCCTGTGTCACATTTACAAATTTTCGCTATCACTTCGCTTTCGAAAGATGAAATTGAAATGGAAAATGAAAAATGCTTTATTCAAATAAGTTCAAATAATAAAAATTTTTTAATCGTCAATTCTTTTACCCTACCACCCATTCATCGTCGTCTAATAGACGTGTTTTAGCTGACAAGAAAAGTAGACGCAAAAAACTTATCAACTTTATCAGATGGAACGTGGTATGGGATTGACATAAGTTTTCGTCATCAATCGAATTTAATTAATCAAATCCATACATGTTTCGAAAGCAAAGCGATAACGAAAAATTGCAAATTTTTCTGGCGTTCAGAAAGGTTCATTTCAAAAAAGTTAACACCGAAACTGAATTGTGGTCATTTGGTTCTAATGACAAAGTTAAAGCGAATCATTTTCTGTTAACATCAGAAAAACAGTAACGAATTAGTGTAACGACTATCATGAAAGTTTTTTTATTTGATTCACTATCTCAAAAGTCTCTGAAAGTTCTGTCATAAAAAGAAAAAAATGGGATTACAATCTCTTACTTAAACTCATATAATAGATTTTCTCACTTATGCTCGGAAATATTATCAGTACATTTGAAAAGACAATGCGGGAGGTTCCACATTTACGTGGTGGACAGGTTCATCACATTCTAAACTTGAAATTTAGCGCGGAAATTAATTTCAATACTTAACTTCCCGCACTAGTGCGAGAAGTAATATTCCAAGTTCAAAACGGTAGAACTCATCAGCTTGCGTTATTTTTTAAACTTTATGGCTGCATGACTCGAACCTATTTAAAATTACATTTTTAGTGAGACAATATTATTTCCTCGCATTTCTTGAGAAAAGCACTAAAAAGCTTTGTGCTGAAAGCAATTTCATTACCTCGAATGATTACTTCCCGTGCTCGCTTGTAATTACTATTAAAGTCTAATGTAAGACAGTAAAAGAAAAGAAAGATGTATCTTACATCGTGTAATATAGTCCAAATTAAAAGGGAATTAAAATCACCTAAACACCTAAAGTGCATTGATCGCGAATTTCTTTACTTGTTTTTTGTTACTCTTCTTATTTTTTATGGAACCAAATAAAGTGTAATGCTGTATCTACGCCTACACTACACCCGATGCCTTACCAGAGCCAAAGTGGATTTACCTGTCAGACCCCAATTTGTGACAAGTGGTGGGAGCAGAAAATATTATTAGAAGTAAAATGTAACCTTATAAAGTAGTGAGATCCTGGCTTAGGATGTATTTTTTTCAAAGTGTTTTTCTACAATAGTCAAACAAAGAAACTTACGTACTTCTCTTTAAATGTTTTACTATGAGAGAGGATTCTACTCTCAAATTTAAATACGGCCATTTGCATATTTAATTTCGTTGTCATCGATACCGAGTAACTCTCGAGGTGATAATCTTTGCGCTGCCGCCGTGGAGTTGGCTACGAGCCAAGAGATACTTACACCACGTCACTTCTTATGAAATAATATGCTTTGATCCACTCTCTAATACAATTATTAGAACTCGATTCAGACATGGACTGCTACTTATTTCGCATAATGTAACGACTGTCCCGAATTTGAGTGGCTCTATAGAACAAACGAAGTAAATATCTCATCGCATTGCGTAGAATATTATGATTTAAAATACTATCTCAATTACAGGAATGACTATGGGGTAAACAGTTGAAATAAAAAGTGTTTCGAAAATGGTGCTCATATTTTTGCTTTATAGACAGAACAGAAAGTAGATGAGTCTTGAGCCGAACTAATTATTTATTTACTCCTCTTTTCTTTCTTACCTCTGTCCTTTACCTAGAAGACGATACTTTTGTAAATCTTAAGGCTGATATAGCCATTCAGACTGACATATCGATATTTATTTAATCTTCTAAGCTAACTTGAAGACTGACCTAGAACTTTGTTATTACTCTTGTTATCGCATAAACGTTTACTAAAGTGCCAACGAATGTTGTTTATGAGTTCGGAAGTTTTGAAGTGAAGTGTCGTGTTCATGAATGGTGTTCATCAGTGTTACGCGCTGTGTTATAAGAGAAATATAGCGGTGAAAAGCTGTGGAAAAGTTTTGGCCAACATTTAAGGGTGTGTGGCGACGAGAAAGTGGTTCGTGTCGTGGATAGGGCTGGGTTGTGGATGAGTTCATAATAGGGGCCCGCACGGCGACAAGGTGGTCGGAGGTGGGGTGTTCCGTTGCTGCGTGCCCTGGTGTGGGGCGCGCGCGGCGGCGCCTGTCGACGACGCCGACCATGCTCTTAGAGAAGGCAGCCCGGAACTCTCTCGCCACCAACTCGGTAAGTCTTTTTACATTCTTAACATTTGTATGTACCCGTAGCACGAAAAACTATTTAATACGAATCGAATTCGTATCGAGCCCAAACGTCTTTGTTTGTGTATCTACCGAGTGGACCAATCACAGCGGTATATATCCACCTCCACAGAACAGAAAAAACCCACTATCGATAAAGGCTTAATTCGTATTCTATCTCTAACTCGATATGAATCGATAGTTTTTTATGCTAAGGGTACAGAATGAAAAAAAAACCGGCTAGCTTGGTTGGTTTTTTCATATTGAACTGAAAAACATCACTTTCCGTTTCATATCTATCACCATAAAGACTAGTTTCAGACAAAATATTATAGGTATATTGGCCAACCTTTTATTTTTATTGGTCAACTGAGCTGTCGGATATTTATCAATAATAATTATCATTATTCTACTGCATATTTAGTTTAGTTTTCTATGTTACGGACATCTTGATGGCTATTAATTTAATCTATTTTTAATTCAAACTGACTGTCTTTAATTTGGCGGGTTTAAAAAAAACATTAATGACATCTGTAACAAAAATAAGACTTGATCAATTATTGAGATTTATATTGGCTATTCAATATTAATTTAATACCATCATTAATTAAAGCTAGTTGTAATAATGGTGTTTAATACTTAAACACAATTATTACCTAAGCTTGCTTCAACAATCAAAGCCAACGCAGTGTACCTAAGTACAGGAAGATAATACAAATACGTATATATAAGTTGATGCAAAATTTGTGTAGGTACTTCAAAAGCGATTACAGTAAAAAAAATGCAATACCTACTTAAAACTATATTTTTTTCTTTTATGATTTGTAAGAACATTTTGCAAGTTGTTCGAAAACATTTGATTGCCAGCCAATCGGAATATTTTCGTAAATAGAAATAGTCCATATGTTACAAATGCCAATTCGATTATTCGCTGAATTCAGCGTGTTTGATGCAATTGGTGGTATGAGAACGCAATGAGCGGAATCACGTATTGATAATAGGATTCCCAGTTTATTCACACGCGCTTAGATTAGATTACTGTGTATACTGTTTATACATCGTTCTTGAATCTCACTGTGAGCTCTCTAATGGAATGAAAATATAGCAGAAAACGTTTTACCGTTTCGAGGTTAGTAGGGCGGTGTGTTTATTATCAAGATTTGTAAGAGATCTTAAAAAAACTTAGCTAATTTACGTTGAATACCTTTTTGTAATAATTGTGCTCTTGTTGCGTGGGAGAGACGTGTCGTCTTGAGTATTATGAAACAGCCCACTTCATCTGTTAATTATTTTATAATGGAGCTATCACTATAGTTAATGTACATAAATAACTTCATTAAAAGAAAATATTGTCCTTTGTTAAGCAAATAAACTTTTTGAGAATTCATAGAATATCGCAAGATGACTAGGAGTATAATTATGTGTCTCACTCAACCCTTTATTTCAAATACAAAGCGTTACGTACAAAAAATACTGATTGCTATCGAGACAGCCTACGGGGTTATATTTTATGAAAAAAGTATGCATTTTGCCTAATAAAGGAAGATCGTATCGGACCCTCGGGTTAAGATTTCTGGGTGTTAAAAACTGGATAGGTACTCGATGAATTGAATGAAGAAAAGTAAAATCATAAAAAAAGCTCTCTTATAGGCTAGAACACAAAATACGTTTACATATTGACTGATTTTGCTGTTTGACTATAAATGTAAGTCATGGAAAAAGAAACAAGTTCCTTATAAGTACTGCGAACAGTTATTTGTACGAGTGGGAAATTAAGAAAAACGTCAAACAAGTGATTAAAAAAAACTTCTGTTTAGCAAAACTATTATGATTACGAACTTATGCATAATTTATTTGAAAGAGTTTAAAATTATTATTGGGAGTATATATCCCACTAGTTAAAATTAATTAACCCCTTGTCTGTCGAGGCCTCCTGGAGGCCGGTGTCAAATTACATAGGGTAGAGTCAGCATTTTTTGTCGGCGTGGTTTATTTAGTCGGTGCAAACTGTTACTGCCCTACTTGTTTGGGTGAAGTGAAATGCAGTTAGTTAATCAAAAATGTAAATTAAAAACCAAAAATACGCCTTAGACAACATATACATTTTACGGTATACGATTTTCGGACCCGTACATGATCGAAGTTTACGATCGCGCTTTTTGTTTAACCTGTAGTTTATGAAATATGTCTGTGAGTAAATGTTATTTTGGTTTTAGAGAATACTATCTAGTCATAAATGAATAAAACGAACAAGTCAGAAGAAGTTAACGAGCAAAAACGGAAAGCTATATGAATTCATGAAGAGTGGTGTTTTTATGTTTTCCGCGTTTAAAGGTGTTTTTATCGCAAAAAATTAGCATAAAGCCAAGAAAAATGGGTCACACACGATCACTTTATTCGGTTTTATGACGACCTGAATTTTTGTCAGAGAAATATAGTTTGGAGGAAGGTGGACTACTCAGCGTATTTTTCCGCTTGAATGGTTGAGCCTTGCATAAGCTAGCTTGCTAGTCAGATACTCAGATATGGTCATGCTGCCCGTAGACCAGTGTTTCTTAAACTTTTTGTAGTCAAGGACCACTTTCAGAAATTAAAAAATCCACGGACCTCTCTCAAATAATATTTTAGGAAAAGAAAACAAGCATTCTATTGAAAAAACCACTTTTATTGGTAGTTTCATTACGGGAAGGGTTAACTGCGGAACTCTGATACACATGATAAGGGATCCATGGACCACACTTTAAGAAATCCTGCCGTAGGCTATGGGAGCTTACTTCCTTCACACGAAAAATTTTCGAGTGCGAATTGAATTTGTATCAAGCATACCATACCATGTCTGTGTATTGAAATTTGTACGGCGCGGGCGCAACCTGTCTCCGTAAAGGGAACTTATACAAGAATGCAATATAGTTGTTCTTTCTCACGAAGTCCATTTTGCTATGAATGTTGTTAGGCGTGCACATGCACATTATTTTAGTGTGCGTAATACGAGAGCGTGCAGACGCAAACTGAAACAATGTGCATGTGCACGCTAACACATTCATAGCAAAACGGTCTTCGTGAGATTTAAGATCTATATATAATTGTACTTAGTGATGTCTAAATAGCGGATCCAATGTTTTAAAATTAAGAATAAAATTATGGATATTTGTATGTACATTTGACTCTGGAAAAAAATTGCGCTTACCAGAATTTGATTCTAGAGCCTTTGGAACAGCAAGCAGGATTGCTATCTATCCAAGAAGGAGGCGTCATAATTGATAGTGATTTGCATACAAAAGTACTTAATGACTGTATATTTCAAAGGTAGAAAGCACGTCACGAGGTTTTTGTACTCACTTCAACTGAATTTACTTGCGAAATTTGAATTTCTTTCATCCCAATCCAAGTGGAATAAAATAAATAATGAAAAAGAATGCAGTGAAATGAAATGAGCAATGATCTCAATTTTAGTAACTTAAATGGTGTATATTTAAGGTCTTAATGTCAGACTAGAAAGATTTCGAATAATTTTGAATATAAAACATGGAATAGATTAAAGATATCGACTGACTAATAAAAATTGCTTAGAAGTACAAATGTAATGTGTATTGATTTTGGTATACATGTAGCTGGCAAAGTCTGAAAGACATTAAATATTAAATCAAGGACACTTGCTATAGATTGAGGTTGTAACGGCACAACATATAAAACGACAAATGCGTGTTAAACGAACTGGATAATTTTACATTAGTTTACATTGCTTAATTTGGGAATAGTTGATAAAATACAATAGCTGTAATTTGCTTTGTTGTTATGTTCTGTTTTTGCTGTAACTATAAATACAGATCTACATGGAATTAGATGCATACTATGTTCGGTGTTCCCAATGAATGTATATAGTCTGCGTCCATCCCAAACAATTGAATTGGCTTATGTTATTGACAAACAATTAAATGCAACTTTCATATCTCAAGACAAATCAGTGCTGTATTACTCCCCAAAATTAATTCAATAGACGTAATTTATACAAAGTGAGATGTTGTTTTGATAGGCAAGATTTCTCTAAATAAGCAATTAATATTTAAAAAGAATCCCAGACGATGATCGCTCATATCGAGAAATGGAAGCTTACAAAATATTTACCAATATCAAATGCTTTCTTGAGATACACACCATTCGATTCAACAGTTAGGTAGGTATGTCGTCGCGTCTAAAGAAAATGGCACCTGTATTCTGTACAAGATTTTCCAATGTCAATACATAGCGTATTTATTGAATATTTCTTAGGAATATCTATTGATCAAAAAGTTTATACAATAGTCGGGACAACTACTTAGTCGCAAAGTATGTTGATTATTGTAGTAGAAAAAGATGCTCATAACTACTTCTTTGATTATTTCAATAATAATTACTCGTTTATTCAATAAGTAGACTCAAAATAGTTTTAATAATGTGTACTATTGTTTTATATTATATCACTGAAATATATAAAGGTAGTAAGGTAAAAAATAAAAAAATAACGTCAAGGGGAAGTGAAACATACTTTATTTTTATTCAAAGAGGTTTAGTAAAGTTATAGAATTCCTGATTAAATCAGCCATTAAACGGTATGAATATAAATATCTTTAAGCAACATTATCACGAAAAGAATATAAAGAAGTCTTTCACTTACCCCTGAAAAGGGGCAGTGAAACAGTGGCTAAAATAGCTTTGACTATTGTGTTCATTTAAGTTAATCAGGACAAAAGGGTCATGTTAAACGATTAAAGTTTAATCGTTAATATCCACAATATGTATAAAATTCTATTAAAATAGGGTCCAGTTTTAAAGATATATCAAAAATACATAGTCTGGGGGATGTGAAACATAGTTTGTCAGGGGTGACAAACTACAAATACATTTTTTAAACATTAAAAATGTTTAAGTGATCATCAGTGTATGTGCCGATGTTCAGCCAATCAGTGTTTCTCTCGCTCCACCTGACCTTACTTACATGCAAAGAAAATACTCTAGTTGTCTAGTCTTAAAAAAAACAAGTCAGGGATCAGGGAATCTAATATGCCGGCAAAAATCAGAGGTCAGTCCCAGCTCAACTCGGGAATATTATGAATCCAGAAAGTTTTAATTAGTTCGACACGACAAGTGTTTAAGCTCGCCATTTCATACGAAAGCCAGACTCAAATCCCTAGCTTCTAGAATACTAAGGCAGGCACGTTTATTATGTCTGTTTGCTAGTAGAACCAACGTTTTAGATATTTATGGAATTATGTAAGTAGTTGTGGAAAAAAAATACCACGAGTCAGCAAAACTTACGTATTTCCGATTTATACGTGCACACTAAAAGTACTTACAAGTTTTAGATTAAAACGCCTGTTTCGGCTTTGAATGGTCATTTCCTTTTCATATAATTTAAAATATTCAAGCATGCTTAATATTTGTCTATTGCCAATTCGGTATTAAAATTATAGTTCATACAGCTGTGTTAATTATTTATGTAAAATTATTTAACCTGTAAGATAATGCAATGTGAAATTTTCAAATAGCACAAACATAGTACTGTCAAGGATTTTAAGGCTATTTATTAGAAACAATTTCATGGGAATAAAAGTGATGGTTTACTTACATCGTTGGTATTTGTAAATGTCTTGCGTGATCCTGCAAACTCCACAGTGAAGTGGAAACACTATTCGTGATATCGCGGCGCAAGGGCTGTATAACCACCTGTAAAACGTCTGCGGCTGTTTACCGACCGTCGCGTCGTCGACGTTCGGTAGGGTGGCGATTACGGGATCCGCCATACAAATACCGGCTGGATCGATCGCTGGCCACCAATACCGCGCTTTAAGCTACTTATTTTAAAGCTGTAGCTGTTTCGCTAATTTAAATTCATGACAGATAATCCCTTTTAATTATTGCTGCTGAACAATGATAACCGAAACGATACGGGGTAGATTAATATCTTTTTATACTACCTGCTCGTCAATGGCATATTATGTGTCATGCAAACCTTTCCTAAAGTAAGTCATTTTTCCCATGGGGAATAATGTGATTTGAATTTGGAATGCATCCCCTTGTAGTCGTGCTTGATCGATGTTGGTTTCAAAAAAGTTTAGGTGCAATGAGATCTTATTCTCAGTTAGGCTGTATGTTATCATGAAAACTTTTTACGAAATTCATTTTCACCCGCGCACCAAGAAGGATTTATTTGAATGTCGAACTGACCACTACAGAATAGACGACAAAAAACATAAACTCTAACCCAACTATAAATGTACCAAAGAATGTAACTTTGTCGTTGCACAATTGGTGTAATGTTTCTAACATAACTTTTAATTTTCAATAAATATTCTTTATTTTTCATATTTTATTATTCTAACTTTAAATAATTACTTAAGTACTTTCTTTATAACAGTCATTGGTTTCAATTGCCTCGCAGAAAGTATAAAAAGTAGAGTATGCATCGCGGGCTTAAATGTGTATTTGTCATGGGCGATCTTGAACACCTCGTACTCAGGATTCTAGCCTTAACTCCCTCGCTCCGCTCGGGAGTTAACCATAGAATCCCTCGTACTCGGGGTTCAATAATAGCGCCCGGGACACAATACTCTACTTTAAGCCCTTAATGCATAATCTACTATTTATCTTTAGAGCATCTTTATAGGGCGCTCTAAGTTTAGGACCTATTTAATTCATACTTTTTTTTCTATGTTTTACATTCACAATGCTATTTATATGTACTTTTATATATTTTATGTTAATAAAATTGACAAGTCACCAGATCATTTTCTCAGGCGGGAATTCCTACTTGCTTGTAATTAATATGGAAATATCGTTTTAGTTACTATTTAAAACAGATTACAGAAGTCATACGATATGCGACACACAATTTTACATTAGAGGTTAGTATAATTTATAAAAAAAAAGTACTTACCTAACTCTTTGATCAAAATTTTGTGAAAAATATAACAGCCTAATTTTAATGTAAACTTTCGTTTGTCCGTTTAAGTTCTTAATAAGTTTCATTAAAGTAGTTAGATAATTTCCTACTGTTACAGTATATAATTTGTTCGCTGGTAAAAGGGTTCTCGTAGTTTTAATTAAATTTATGAGAATTTCAACGCCCGTTTGTTAATAATAGATAAGTGAAATCGAGGAATTTCATAATACCTGTTCACTCCCTCAGTTTTCCCACTCATATAATTTCGATATAATTTACACGTCCTCTTACGGATTCAAAAAGATTTTATAAAAAAATGTAGAGTTGTAGAGGGTGCCCTAAATTTCACTACCTACATGCAGCCTCCGACCCACCTGGGAACGAAGCATTCGAGCCTCTTCGTTTTGGAAATCATCTTTGCTCACATTTATAATATACCTATATTATTTATAATAACCTATAACTGAAATTTTTGTATATTCAAGTTTTTCCCCGTATGAAGATAGAAACTTCAAATTCTCGTTGTCCCAATAGTTCACTACCTGCAAACCCCCGACCACCCGGGTGGCCAGCAACGGTTCCCAATACCACGGTTCATTTGGCCTCTTTCGATCTAAAATCCATCTAATCTCGCATAATATTTCTATGTGAAGGACTCTTATAAATTATATTATTATTTATTCAAGTTCTCCACATGTAAATTAGGTAGAAACTGTTAGATCTAATCTGTTTTTTAGTGCATGTGGTGCCCTCATGTAAGTAATGGGGATAGCTAATAACTAAATTGTCTGTTATTAGTGTACCCATTGTTGGAGAGCAAAATAAAATAAATACACAAGAAACTACAGATTCTCGCACAGATTCAAAAATAACTGATAGATAATATGAGGGTTCCCAATATTTCACTTGGTACCTTCAAACCCCCGACAGCCCGGGTGAACAGCAAGGGTTTTCAATACCACGGTCCATTTGGCCCCTTTCGTTTTGAAGTCCATCATCGCTCATAAATAATTGCTATTGTGTTTTACGGTACGATTATTGTGGTAATTGCGATTTCGATACTGTTATTGTTTTTAATTAAGTTGTAAACCACCTAGGAAATAAGTTGACGTACGGGGAAGAGTTCTAATTACGTAATAAGTGATTGATTCGCGAATTAATGACAGATGTCGGCCATTTGCAAAATTCCGCTGCAACAAAAAAGTGGTCATCTTTTTAGTGAATTCTGATAATAATCAATAAATGAAACTGAAAATCGAGAAAACTCTCATTCTCCTTTGATTTTACGTCGCTTCGATTTAGTACAGTACTCGTATATTATTAATTTAGCTTCATCTCAAACAACCAATGTCAAAACCACAAAAATCTTACGAAGACCTTATTTAATATTTTTGCCGCAAGCTTTTTTCGATAGCGTATCAAAGCGTTGATTCGCTCCAAACGTGGCGATTTTATCCTGTCCCTCAAATTACATGGAAACTACAATACTACTTGATTGGGAATCCTCGACTAGAGCAAAAATAAAAAATTCAGAAGACATTCTACCGAAAATCAAACCCAAGGATTATAATAAAATAAATATTATAAAAAACTTTATTACTCGATATCAATATAACTTATCTTAGGATTATATCGTACTTATAATTATCTCATTAATTATTATGACGCACAAAATATCCCAAGGGTCAAAATGCGCCATGGGTCTCCCTGTGTATTAAAATAAGACTTCAGTGAAAATATAGGATGACCTACTTACTTTATACAACGTGTTACAAAAATACCCCTAATGCCGAATATGGTAGACAGGGACCATCAAACATCAGCTGTTTCATACAAAAATTAAAATCGAAAATATCAAAATGTATGAAACAGCTGATTTATTTTTCGCGATTTTAGAGTTGGTTCCATAGTAAAAGTTGTTCAGTTTGATGGTCCCTATATACCATATTCGGCATTAGGGGTATTTTTGTAACATGTTGTATAGCAACGTTAAAAATGTGTCTTATGTGCTGAGTCCAAAATTTTTAATTAGATATTTCGGGTTCCTTTTTCGTCAAGTTAACGAACTATACGCCAACAAAAAATATTTTGAGTAAGAGAGTAATGGTTTCATTATTTATTTCTAACGACTTGAAAGTGTATTTTTTTAGTTTTCTTTCTCAACCACAACAACAAAGCATTTGAAAGACGTAGACTTGCGTGGGTGGCAGTCATAATATCATTCAGAATAGTTTCCGGTAGCTGTGATAATTTTTAAAGATAATGGTTATTCTAGCTTTATTTGTGGTTCTGTCGTGGCCTTAGCCACCAAATGTAGAAAACTGTTTGGTTTGGAAAAAATAACTACCTAATTATTTTATTATATTTGAAATACAATTTAATTATCCTCTTTTTCTAACATAAATAAAAACAAGCATGTACAAAATTATCTTCTTTTTTGATACAATCTTAACAAATAATACCAATATTTCAGCCTGGAATCATAGTTTTATTATCTACTTTATCTTTATGTCTTAAAACTAACACTTTTTTTTTTTAAGAAAGACTAATCCAAATACATTTTTTATTTCATAGCTAGCAATTAAGAAGCGCTCTCAATATTATTTTTAGTACCCAACGATTTAATTGATTGATGCGCTAGCTAGACAGCCATCTCGTTGATTTTCAATCGGGACGAAGGCCGATTTGGTTTGTTCAATTAATAGGTTATTCGAACAACATTCCTATTCATGTATATTTGTTGATATAATACTGGAAAGTGACAATCTGCGAGATTAAAGTGGTAATATTGTATGTTGAATTTTAAGTTTACCTATATTTCATTTGAAATAAAACACTTTTAACGAATATAATACTAAATAATATACTAGAAAAAATAGGACTCGCACCAGATCATGTTCTCTCTAGTATATTATTTAGTATTATATAAAAATAGCATTGTGAATGCTTAAATCTCAAAATTAAAAAACTTTTAACGAATACTAGCGTGGTTTTATTGAAAGAACTTTGGTAATTAGTTAGTTTGGTAGTTTTTAATTAGTAAATAAATACAATGTCTAGTGCGCGCGTAAGTTCGAGAACTGAATATGTTTAATTTCCCAAGTCTTATAATCACAAAATCATTTTATGTAAAATTTTGTTTGAAAAAACTTCAAACTGAATTTAATATAATCATATTTTCAGTTATGTATTTGTATATTTCTACTGTCTACTTTAATGTCTTTCTACTTTAACTGGTTAGAACTGCTGTTTTTTTTTGGTGGAATCAGTGATCGGCGTTTAATAAATTTTGGTAAGCCATTCAGTGACCCACGTTTAGTAAAATTTTGGTAAGCGATTTTGTGACGGTACGGTACGGGTCCATGTGGGACTGCTGTTACGAAAGTGAAGCAACTCTAGGAAAGGCTGGGTATGAAATGTTAAAAATAAACCATTTATATTCATATTTATGTATGATTCGGAATCGGAATATGATTCTAATATTAAATGTTCTCAAACGTTTTATGAAAATTAATTGCCACTATTTTAAGGTGGTAAATTAAATGTTTCGTTCAAAATCTTACTATTTTAACCTGGCCATTGAAGTTAATTGAATACTCGCAACTCCTATACGCTTCAGGCTGCCATGTCTGAGAGCTTTGTAAATAAACAAGATTAATTAAGATAAGGCAACAACCTAAAGAAAATGCTGTGTCTTGATTATGCTAATATCATAATTTACTTTTTGAGGCAAGGAAGTTAATCAATCGTGCCTTCAAAATAAAATATATTTTTCCCGGTACATTTACGCAACGGCTCGCCCTAGTCCTGTTGTCATTATTATAAGGACTGGTTATGTTATTCATTTAATATGTTATTTTCTATCATTGCTTTTCTTCTACATTTTATGCATTATAGTATCTATATATTTCATTTGTTACCTACTCATTATTTTAAACCACCCATCAACCACCAAATAATGCAACTCTAACAATTAGTACAAATAAAAGGAAGCAAAAGCGGGAGAGGATTTTTTTCACTTTCTTTTTGAGAATGCGGTAACGGTTAAGGAACTCCAAAAATTGCGGAACTTCCGCTTTATGAGGAAGCGGATGAGGAATCCTCATCAACCCTAGTATAAGCTTATGAATCAATAAGTACTTCAAAAGTATAATGTGGAAGGCATATCATACTTATATGTTCAACAACGCTGAAAGGCACCATCGAGAGAAATAAATTTACATACGAAACCCATAGCTTTATTCCATGCCATTTGCATCCTCAAATCGTAGTCTCTCATACAAACAAATATTATCGTCTCTTTACCAGCATAGTAAAATATTCTTTAGATTATAACTAATACAAAATAAATACGATGGATTTCTACAATCATTATAATTATGTTTAGAATAAAAAAAAATTAAGGGCCTCAAACACATTTGACAGGAATGTAATACAATCAGGGTTCAGATTAACCGTTTAAATACATTTAACATAATTTGCTTAAGCATTTTATTATGGTAATATCATTACGCTGCTAATTGGTATTAAAGACAGCCTAATCCCAGGCATTATTGTTAGTAATTAAGTCAGTATTGGACGATATAATTTAGCAAATTAATAGCAAAGGCCCGATCTCATGCTATAACAATATCGAGCATGATTTTCAACAATTTACTCCCATTGTCTAGTCGATGGCCATTTTAATTTGAATTCCGTATTGTTTTATTGAGCACAATGAAACTTTTTGATCGTATTGTTCCTCTTCTTTTCTCTTACGTATCAAGATTGATGAATTTTAATATCCATTAGGACGCAAAGAACAATTTGCTTTGATAGATTGTTCACAGTCGCCTGGGTATAGTCTAGTGTTGGTCATTATCATTAGATCCAGAGGTCTGGCCGCAACTTCTAAAAAGGGGCTAGATTAAATTTATGGTCATTTACGGATTATAGCTTTGGGTTGAAGATTCTGTTTGGTCGGAGTGAAGTGTCATTATATATTTGCGCTTGTAATAAAAATATTGTTCATCACTAAATTATTGATTCAGAGTGCTGTGGTTAAACGGGTTAATCATATTATTACGTAGGTAGTTATAATAATAATAATACTTGGACAATTTCACACAGCTCCATCTAACCCTGAACTAAGCAAAGCTTGTAATATGGGTGCTAGACGACTGATATACTACTTATATACCTTTTAAATATATACTTATTATACATAGTAACACTCAAACCCATCACAGAAATTAAAATTTATCATTTCAATTTCTGACCAGCCGGGAATCGAACCCGGGACCTCTTCCGTGGTAGACCGGCATGTTGACCACTGTATCACTCAACGAGAAAACTTCTTTTCTCGTTCAGAAACGAGAAAAGAAGATTTCTCGTTTCTGAACTTATTTCTTTAGTACATTTTTAGATCGATCGATTAAAAGACTTATTCGATTGTATTTTTATCGTAATCAAAAGTAAATAGGAGCGCACCTCTTTCTATAAAAACATGTTACTTACTCGTTAAATAAATAGTTCATTAAAAATTGCTTTAGTACTGTAGTTTATTTGGAAATTATTAACTTGTTAACTTTGCACTTAGCGAGATTAATTATTATTTTTTCAATAGCACTAATCGTCTTAACAGCATAAAATATAGGAGCAAAAAAGCTGCTTATCAGCACACGCAAGTCCACTGAAGGGTTCGTTTTTTTGTCGTCCCTTAAGTATGCAACAGGCTGTAAACCTGTCACCATTTAGTGTGTAGAACGAAGATTGGCGTATTACATCGATTTTTATAGCTATACGGAAAGCCGCTAGCAGCTTCATCTGCGTGGATGTTTGTCCGTGGATTTTCCAAAAGATCTTTCATAAAAAACTTGTCTTGACATTCACGAACAAAACAAAAACAAACAACCGCATCGGTCAAGTGAGCTCCACGAGATACAGGCATATAATTTTTATTTAAGATAAAATATAGATTATGATACTGAAATTAGGCACAAAATAGTTTGGAAAACCTTTTTCTTGACTTTAGGATAAATGAAAACCTTTCATAGTTATAGGTCTGAACACTCAATGACCGTACAATACAGCTTAATCTACCCACCTCTAATTTCTCAGCTGATTAACTCCGTGGAGTGCCTAGTTTGACAATACTATCAGGCAAAGTCCCTACCGACAAATTCAGATGACACTTATAATGAACCCTATTTGAAACTCCCTACGGAATTCCAAATGCAACACTTGCTCTGTGTACATTACGTAATTAATATTTGACAACATCACATACATTGCTTCGATTCCAAAGTAAGTAGCTAAAGCACTTGTGTTATGGAAATCGGAGACAACGGTGGTATCACAAACACCCAGACCTGAGCCAATATAGAAAAGTTCGTTTTCTAAATTGACCCAACCGGGGATCGAACCCGGGACTTATAGAGTCAAAAAAATTAGCATGAGCACTCAATTACCGTTTTAGCCGTAGCCATATCGACCCACCTTTAATTTCTCAGCTGACCGACTCCGTGTAGGTAGTGCAACAATGTTATCGGGCAAAGGCCATGCCTTGTAAACGAAGCAGCCACGGTTCACCGCCAGGCAGGACGCAGTCTAAAATATTCAGCACCATTGATGTGATTTTTAACCGACTTTTATTGTATAGAAAATAACTTTTTAAAGAGCAGAACAGTTGAAGACCACGCGGGAAGAATAAGGAATGTAAATTTTTTCGGATATTAAGTTTTAAAAGATTGGCTAAATAAGGAATGTACGAACGGAAAAATATTTTTTTCCACAACATGTAAAATTACTGTCATTTCTTATTCTTCCCGCGTGGTCTTCAGTTTATTTATAACATTGTTTCGAACGATCCGATCCGATGACAATAAATTATCTACAGATTGAAGGATTGTTTAACATACAATTCTTGTCCAATTGAAATCCCTATTATCTGTTAGAATTTTAATGGCAGACTTTACAAAAGTACTTATGTCACACCAACTGCACAGAAGAGTTAATCCCTTTTCGTTCAGCTATGTCATTTGACGTATTAGCTTAGTGGTATAAACAATGTTGGCATTAATTAAGATTTCTTAAGACTAGTGTCATGTATTAACGATGATAAAATTCAAATTATAATAACATGACATTTATTAATATTAGCATGGGTTTTTTTGTGAAGACCTTTAATTGGCCATACAATAAATGTAAATGAAAACAAAAAATAAAAAAAATATTGAAATCATTACGCATAAAATCTAGCAGAACCTGTCTCACTAGTAGACTTACAATGTTAGTAAATCACCACAGACTAAAAATCAATAAATTACATTGTGTAGGTAAAGATATATCCTAGGCTGTTTTACTATGATAAATCGTGACCCAAACGAATCATACGAAGTAAACGCTCTCAAGATACTTTTAAGATAATTACGCTGAAAGTTTTGTTTGTTGTTTACTTCTCCCGTTTTCCTTCGGGATACGTAAATAAAATAAGCCACGGCCTAAGAAGGTTTCTTATTATTTCTGTTAACCGAGACTGTTTTTCGATAGCCTTATTTTTTGGAATGAAGAAAAAATTTACATAATTTAATAAAGGAACTTGTCCTTCAGAATCTCGTGCCTCATAATAAACCTACTTTGCACATCGTCTAAATTTTTTTTTACTTTTCTCGCAATTATAGTAGGGAAAGTTCCATCTAAACAATTATATTATAAAATTATTTCTTATTTATCGTGATATTTCTTACCTTCTGAGGACGAAATTGAAATCAGGTTTTTCTTTAATCATGACAATTCAAAAGCCATATTGTAACCAAAGATCTATCTCTATCGCTTTTAATATGACAATCTGTGTACATCCATCGCTGGCTTAGAAAGACAGCCGTCGAAATAATTTGTATTGACGCAGCAATGGACGTACAGTGTATGTCAAACTGAAATCGATTGCGATTTAGATGTTGAGTTTCGCAAGGCCCCAGGACGTATTGAATAAGTAACGAATCCTATTTATGAAAGCAAATCCCAGTAGATATAGGTGAAATTGATTTTAAATTAAGTCTTTGTTACTTCGGAATGATAGGAAGGTAATTTTAATATCATTGGAATTCAACTCGCGCACTTAATTTGGTAGATGGATAATAGTCGTTAAAATCTTATCCCGGTCGGATTTAACGTGCTTAGAATAGAAATTAACTAAAATGCATTTAAAATTGAGTCCAATATCCTTTGCGCTAGACATGAATTTTGCATCAACTTTTAATTTTACTACGTGAACGTGAAGCTGATTGTCTTCAGCTCACACAGCTACTGAAATTGGTTTCTATTGCAAAGCACTAAGAATGTTTGTTCACTGGCTTCATTACTTGTTTACAGTCGCCCCGGAGCCTGTAATAAGCTCACCCCGACCGATCGGTCAACAGTCTCCCCTTCCGGGGATAGAGGAAGAGGACGACTCCGACTGGCCTTTAGAAGACGCGACGGACGCAACAATCACACCGTCTTATAAAAGTACTAAAAGTAGTACGGATACGGTGTTCACGTCCTCTAGGAGTTCGGGAAAAAAGTATAGTATAGGGAGTCCTTCATCGGTGAAGATATGTATATCGGCAGCGGCGAGGAAATCGAATAAAGCACGTAAGCGTGGATCGGGCCAGGCGGCGCCCGCGGGCGGCGAGGAGGCCGCGCCCGCGCCGCTTGGCAAAATGCAGGCGGAGCAGGGCAGCATCGGCGAGCTCCAGAAGTACCATGGACGGTACCTCAAGAGCCGACGCCATACGCTGGCAAATGTTCGGTGAGTTCAAAGTTCTTGAATGTAATTTTTGTACACATGAAAATATTAATTAATTACAGTTTTTTTTAACAAAAGTATTTAAAAATCTTCTTAAAAATATAAAAATGAAATGCTGTTTGTTAGTGGCAAAAACTTAAAAACGACTTGAACGATTGAAATAATTGTTTATTTGTTTGGTGAAAATTATTGAAAATCAAAATATCTTTAGTGTCAAAATCTATGCCTGAATCGTATTTGAAAAAACTAATAAATATAGGATGTCCCAAAACTTGGCTAAAGTACCTTAAATATTAAAGAATTTTACTGAAAAAAGACTTTTCATAAATTATTGTGATTGTTTTTAAAGATTTTTTTTAAACTCGCATACGATACAAATTGACACAATACGTAAAAATTAAAATGTTAAATTATGTGGTTTTCCTTTTATTTAAGATGCTGTGTTACTCAAGAAAAATCTCAAGAATAATCCTAGTAACCCTTTCGTTCTGTTTTGTAAAAATAAAAGATTGATTTTTATAATTTTTTGATGGGTTCGATGCCTGGTTAAGGCAGGCTATTTTTCAAAAATCTTTTAATGCTGTTCCAATTATTTTTAAAATCAAAATGAACTTTTATTTCAGTAAATTTTCCTAACTTCAATATTTAAGGTACTTTCCCTTCGTGTGGCAATATATTTTGGGACACCCTTAATACTGTGCATTTAACGAATTGGTCGATTTAGATTGTAATAGCAATATGATTGACCATGTGGCGATACTGTTGCAAATCATTAATAACGAAACGCTGCAATTTCGATCGATCAGCATTGATTTCAAGGCCTTATAGTCTATTAATATTATCAGGAAAAAATAATAGTTTGAAAGCAGCTGATGATCAGGATCACGCCAGCTTCACACAGTGGTCTAACAGTCCTCTTGCACTTAATGAGTGCTGAAAATCTGACCGAAGATACGCCAGCGTTCAGTGTTCAGTGTCTGACGTTTGTGCTTTATTGTTTACTATTGTATGCTAATATTTACTTTGGCGAAATAATAAAGAAAAACTTTTTAGAATATCTAGTGCCGGGCAGTTATTCGACGATGCTAGATGCAAAACGTAGTAGATACTACACAAACGTAGAGCTAGTTTGTCGTTCCCGCCGCGTTTCATCGTAAAAATACTTTTAGATACCCGTAAATTATCTACAACATATTAATATAAGTAATAACAGACAGCTGACCCATTACCCAAAATATACCTCATTATAATGTTTACAACTAGATGGGGGAACAGGTCGTAACTTTAGTGTTACAAAATGGTTTTAACCTCACAGTTAATACACAGACGGCTGTAAAAGCCGTTTATGAGTTAGGTAACCGCATCGATGTTTCTTCCGTGTGATTAAAACGTCAAATGAAATATTCAAACAGCTTTTAATATCGCAATATTGAACTTCATTTGGCAGTGTGAAAGGAAAAGATGGATCTTTCCTTTGAATGGCAATGCCCAGCTTAAACTGTGTTTAAATTAAACAAGGTATCACTTTGTTTCAAAATAGGGCATGTTTCGAGTATATTAATCGTGTACATTGTCCAAGATTTAACTAAAGCTGGTACCGGGTACCGTAGTCTTCACAAATGCAAGATAATAATATTAAAGTCTAGTCCAAAATTGCCAAAATAGAGCGCCATAAGGCAAGTATTCCTTTGGGCAAACCTTGCTCTCGTGTGTCGACCACAAAGAGTTAATTCCTTACTCTACAACAGCACATCTCTAAAACAAACAGTAGATACATTTTAACGTGTCCGAGACAGATTGATTTGACTGCGACATATTTTTGAAAAAAATCATTGAAGATTTTATTTTTTGAGAAGAAACACACAGATGCTTCAGTTTCAGATCTTGTTTTTGGACATATAGTACTACTATGACGACCTCCGTAGTCTATCTCTGAGGCCCCAGGTTCGATCCCCGGCTGAGTCCATTTAGAAAAAACGAATTTTTATGTTGGCTCAGGGTCTGGGTGTTTGTAGTTCCACCTTTGTCTCTGATTTCCATAAGACAAACATGTGCTTCAGCTACATACTTTGGAATCAAAACAATGTTTGTGATGTTGTCTTATATTTATTTATTTATGTACCTTTCTTCGATTACTACAAAAAATACGCACTATTCCCTTGCGCGAAGACGAACACATCATGAACTCTGTCAAATGACAAATCACCTCGGTTTAAGACGCTATTGCGTCCTTCCTTAACTGTTTTGACTCATTTCTTAAACTGTGGACTCATTAATTGTTATTCGTTTAAAACTTTTGCAAACTGTTACACCATTTTTTATGATATCACAATAATACTTTTGATAAAAAGGGCTGTCAAAAGTATACATTTTCCTAGTTTTAAGTAGTGGCTCTGCTTTGTTTTTTGCATCACAACAATACGAGACTTTTGCATCACAACAACTTTGCGTCTAATGCCGGTTATTTAAAAGATCATTTGTTTGTTTGAACTAGGGTGTGTGAGTGGGTTATCACCGTATCAGTGTGTGAATGGGTTATAAGGGTGTGAGAATAAAGTGCTTGTTGGGTCGCCATCTGTGCATATCTCACTGACCAGCGGCCCAGCTTGTGAACGTCTGGAAAGGCTACGGGTTGCATATTAAGCGCTTCCGCTTCATTATCTGATCTATTAATTAATCTTCATTAACGCAAACACGAGATCTTTGCATTACAATTAATAACTTTGCGTCTAATGCCGGTTGTTAAAAAGATCAGTTGTTTTTATGAACTAGGGTGTGTGAGTGGGGTATCACCGTGCCAGTGTGTGAATGGAGCATCAGGGTGTGAGAATAAAGTGCTTGTTGGTTCGCCATCTGTGTATATCTCACTGACCAGCGGCCCAGCTTGTGAACGTCTGGAGAGGCTCCGGGTTGCATATTAAGCGCTTCCGCTCCTTTATCTGATCTATTAATTAATCTTCATTAACGCAAACACGAGATCTTTGCATTACAATTAATAACTTTGCGTCTAATGCCGGTTGTTAAAAAGATCAGTTGTTTTTGTGAACTAGGGTGTGTGAGTGGGGTACCACCGTGCCAGTGTGTGAATGGAGCATCAGGGTGTATAAAATATGGTGCTTGTTGCATCGCCATCTGTCTTTATCTCACCGGCCAGCGGCCCAGTTTGTGGACGTCCGGCGAGCGAGGCTCCGGGTTGCATATTAAGCGTTTCCGCTCCTTTATCCGATCTATTAATCTTCATTAACGTAAACACGAGACTTTTGCTTCACAACAACTTTGCGTTTAATGCCGGTTGTTTGAAAGATCATTTGTTTGTTTGATGTAGTTAAACTTATTACGCATTTTACTAAAAATTAACCCGATGTTTTTTCTTATAGACTGGTAAAACTTTACAACGGTTTAACTAAATATACAAGGTGTTACAAAAGTACCCCTAATGCCGAATATGGTAGATAGGGACCATCAAACTGAACAACTTTTACTATGGGACCAACTTTGAAATCGCGAAAAAAAATCAGCTGTTTCATACATTTCGATATTTTCGTAATTAATTTTTGTATGAAAAAGCTGATTTTTTTTTCGCGATTTCAAAGTTGGTCCCATAGTAAAAGTTGTTCAGTTTGATGGTCCCTATCTACCATATTTGGCATTAGGGGTACTTTTGTAACACCTTGTATAGGTTATTGGATTAGTAGAAGTCTACATCATAATATAGCATGCAGTATCATTTAATGAAATAGATGGGTGGCTTTTATTTTAGTGTTAACTAGTGTGAACTTCGTATCACCGACAATTTATATTATATTTATCAATTTTACCGTGAGAATTTTATAATAATTGAAAACCAGCGTCATCTATTAAGGCTGTAAAACGAAAGCAAGAAACTACGTATGCTTTATTTCACCTAGTGCTTTTTATAATTATACAGACTAAATTGCATGTATATAAAATGTTGAATTTTCGATTATTTAGCTGGTCTATAGGGTTTATCAGGTTTTTTTTGGTCTCTATACCACCCCAGTACCATAGTGAACAAAAACAATAATTATTTTAATCGTTCAAGCTGTTTTTAAGTTTTAGCCAGACTAACAATCAGCGATTATTTTTGAGATATAGATAAATAAATGAAATAAATAGTAAAACTTCCAGGTTTCTTGCCTAATGGTACCTTTATTAATTACCTATAACTAGTGCGCCCAGTGGTCGCGGCCAAATTCGACCATATTCGTAAGTAATGAGAGGAAAACATTCAAAAATAGTTTTTTTTTTCAAAAATTGTTGTTAATAACACTAAAGCTTGTCAATAGCTATCAAACAAAAAAAAGAAAATCAGTTGATAAAGAGGGGACAAAAAGAAAGACATCTGTTTACTTACTGAATTGTTTTGTCTTTACCTATTTAATAGATATGGTTACAACTTACTCCAATACTGTACAAATGTCTGTCACCTGTTATAATATTCAGTTTACTATGTATAAGCATACCCTTAATATACTTTACTGATGAGATGATCGATCGGTGACAGGCAGGGGTGATAGATTTCGTTGTCGCTCAATGGTTACGCGTCTATATGACCTTTCACCTTTCACGTTTTTGGATATAAATATAAAAACAATATTATAAAGTACGAATTCATGTAACGTTAAAATAAATAATAATATACCTGTCACTTCTCTTTACCGGAGTGGAGTATGTATACTTTGTCAATGTGGTTCTCTTTGAGAGATAATGAGATGGAACTTTGTTAAGATATATCTCAGACGAATCTCGAAAGTTAGAGCTCAGTTAAATAACACTAACACCTCGTCCCGTTCTGTATATAGACTCATATATAGTGCTGTAACATCTGTTCAGATGTTACATTACTTATGTACTGTAGTGTAAATACTCCCTCCCAAAAACGAGAGATACCTAAGTAACAAATAGCTTCATAAACACAAAAAAACAAAGTTCAAAAGAAAAACAAATAATGTTAGTAATAAAAAATATAGTGTAGAATGTACTAATAAAATATTGGCTCATAGATAATACAAGTTACAAACAAATACTTTGCTCTGCCCCTTGATTATGTAACTCTGTTGCTAACATGACTCGTTTGAGATCGATTTATTTCAGATTCGATCGATTTTTACCAGAGCAACGCAATTTTCTGTCTAATAAAACAAAAAAAAATACAATCAACAGCCAAAAGGTGATTGTAACAATAAGAGTTATCAATATTAGCAAAATTATGATAAATACTGATGAATAATTATTTCTAATGAACAATAGATGTTTGGTGAGACTATTTTAGAGTTACAATTCTAAATGACGTTTCCATAAATAGAGGAGGATTCTGAAGCGGCTCATTTAGAAAATATTTGTAACTCCTTGGTATGGGTATAAACATAAAAGATGTCGAAATGTCTCTTGGGTTTGTTGACCGTCTGAAGGCTTGAGGGGAACCGATAACGTGAGAATTCTTTACGAAGAATAAATAAATAGCTTTACATTGAGCTAATTCATTAATATAGATATCAGATGTTAAAGATGTGCCATTAATTATAAAATGTATAGAATACATTGCATCCAAAACTGTGCTTATTCTTACAAAAAGTTTTAAGCAAGACTAGAAAAACGGTCATTACTAATAAATAGAAGTATTTTTTGTAAAAAAATATATTTATATATTCTATACAAAGATTATGTACAACTCTGTATTAATTCTAAACCTAAACAAAAAAAAAGACTTTCTCTATTGAGCAGACTAAAATAATTAAAAGAATGGAAAAGATAGATTTGTTTTTTTATTGTTTTACTATTTTTTTATTTCTCACTTTTCCGCTAGTGGGCTGGGGAGTCATATGTCAGGCATGTCACAGACACCGCCTCGGGATATTCGGAGATCTCCCTGTATATGACATGAAAGTCTCTTTTATGTACAAACGAGGCTCAAAGTAACTGTTTATGGTCTAAAAATAAACAAGATATGTTCTAGGAATACTGAAAACCAGGAACAACACAAAGGCCGAAAAATACCAACATTTTGTTTTGAAGTAAAGTATTTAATTAAATACTATGATACGTTATTTAAAATGAATGGTAATACACCCAATATACTGTACTTTTATTAGTTAGTGGCTGCTAGTCATAAAATAAACTTAATCTTCTCAAGATTTTTCAGTAAGTAATAGATTGAATTTTAGATTTTAAAGAAGCTGATATTTGATATCATTACCTTATTAACATACATACAAATAAAATATTATGTATTACAATAATAACATGACAACAAAACCACAAGACTATGACAAAACTATCAAAAATATTGCAATTCCGCATTCATACTCACCTGCTCAGTTTGCTCGTTCTCTTTCTAAGCTCGTACACGATTAAGTGAAGTACGACGACGACAGCACATAGTAAACAAAAATCTTCCTACGGCTACTGACTATGTTATGTATGAGAAACATTCAGCCGTGAATTTTCACCGTCAGCTACGCTGCAGGCCAGTCATTTTTCCACAGTGGTATTCGTTTTCAGAGACATGTTGGCGTAGTCATACAAAAAAGTGTGTTACGAGCGACGCCGACAGGGGTCAGTGTCGGCAAAGAATAGATTGTCTCTATTCTGTCACATCACAGCGCTAGAACGAAAAAGTCCGAAAAATTGTTTTACCTCGCTTCATGTCTAGGATGTACCTACCTCAATCAACTTTTACACCTTGTTCGATACGTCAGACGATAGCTTTATTTCGCTAGCACATAACAAGCTTGAAAAATATAATAAAATATGTTTTGAATATCAGGCGTTACCTTCCGGAAGTCCAATATAATGGATGCAAAAACAATATTTAGCAATAACTTCCACACCAAAGATGGTAAAACATGCAAGAAATCTGTGCACCGCCCGCCCGCCTACAAATAAATGCACAATATGCAAATACCCGTAGTCACGCCGTCAGCAACTTTTTGGTGCACAGATTACTTGCAGATTTTATCATCTATTGTGTAGAAGTTATTGCTAAATTGTTTTTGCATCCACTATGTTTTGAACATCTAGTATAGGATAAAGCTATCTTGATAGTTTGAAACTTGAAACTTTGAAACTTGTTTCATCCGCGTACTTTGTGTGAAAATTTGTACAGCGTCACCTTCGTAAATATATCTAAGGTTTCAAAGAGATTTGACATTCAAATAGTCGATTTTTGATACATTTTCGTGCTTGAATAAGAGTACCGAAATTAGTGACGTTCATAGTTTCGTTCAATGCACTACCTATTTTGTTTTATTCGATGCCTCTTAACATATAGCCTGTTTTGTTAGCAAAGCACTAAAACTTGAAAGTTCAGCGCACACATAAAAAGCAACTTGCATGTAATATGAAGTATGAATGACCCCGGCTCCCCGGCGACCACAGCTTAACAAGTCCTAGATTTTTCCATTCTCTATTGTAGTATCCACCTTTCATCGCAAGTAAAGTGTTATGATCAACGTACCGGTTGGAATGAAAGTGGTAATTTCAAATAAAAAGTTTTTTCCATTGTATCTAGGATTAAAAGGTTTTTTATCGATACTTTTTATTTTAACAAGATTTTTTTTATAATTTGTACTTTTGATTGTTACTGGATTATTTACGACGAAATTTTTATTCCATTCGTTTTTATTGATCACCTTGGGTCATGCATGTAAATAAATGGTGCTATGTGCGGTAAAGTGAATTTTTGATTTTAGGTTGAAACAAAACAGGAAACTTTTTCTTCAAAATCTAGTGAACAGGTATATTACCTATATACCTCTATTATCCCAGATTCCCTTAACGTGCTACAAGATAAATAACGTGCCTATGGGAATTTCAGAAGTTGCGAGTTGTCTATCAACAGACTACTCTGTCAGTGTCGGATAGGACAAGAACAATAAATCACATGGACTGAATTTAACATTGAAATACAAACTATTCAGTGTTAATGCCACTATGTGATAGGTATTGATAAATAAACTTAATCTCAAAGATTTTTAGTTGATGATTATTTAATACTTTGTCAATGTAAATATAAATAACGCCTTTTTTGCAAAACTCACCGCTATTAAAACGGGATAGGCACAAGAATACCCAAGGTACAGTGCTTGGCTTTGAAGTTCTTAAAACTGCACGGGGCATTGATTTCGCTATTTTATGTAAGTCGTCTCGCTCTGCTTTGTGAAAGTGTTTATATGACTTAAATATTTAAAATTTTTAAGAAGAGTTGTCTGCAACGGGAGCAAATGTAAAAATATATATTTTTAGAGTTCTGTACCTGAAAAGGGAAAAACGGAAACCTTATGAGATCACTTTTGTTGTCCGAATGTCTGTCTGTTAAGACCCTTTATCTCGAGAACGCGTGAAGGTAGACCTGAGTATATGGTTTTAATTTCAACTAGACGAAATTAAAACCATAGACTCAGGTCTACAGTCCCTTGAAGCTGTGAAAAAATAAACTTCTAAGTTAACGTAAAAAAGAGATACGGCCTTTATGCCGCAAAATACGCAAATTTTGACTCCCAAGGAATTCAAAACTTATAGGGTACTTTCCGTTGACCTAGATCTATAAAATTTGGAAAATAATATCGTCTTATACTACAGGGAAAAATCTGAAAACTATACATTTGGAATAAAATCATTAAAAATACAATCCTTATATCAATTATCGTCATTGGTTAAGCAACGGTATGACCTATGAACTTGAAATTTGGTGATAATGATTATTATTACGTATATTTTACCAACAAATACAAATTTATTGATATTTCTGTTTTTTTTTCGAAATCCCCCATTTTATTATTACAAAACAACTTAATTCTTGCGGTCAAATGCGTAGCACAGATAAGCCCCGCCCTTTGCCCTAATTAGTACAGAACCTTAAATGTGCGAAGTCCGACACGTACTTGGCCGGTTTTTTTTATAGAAGCAGCGTCATTTTCTCTAACGCTTTTGTTCTGAGGAAACACTCGTTTTTAATGAAACGCATGTTTCCTTAGTAGGGGATAGAGAATGTTTGTGGCACGTTTTCAAAGGAATTGCACGTGAGATATGGATGAATCGGAGTGCATTTGTATTGAGCGGGAGGTGGATATCCACGATGTGGTAGTCTGTTTATTGTGCGATGTATCTGTCAGTCGCATTACGTATGTTCTTGTTATTCAGAAGTGTAAGTCGTTTGAGCTGGGGATGAGTTTTATTTTGAATGACCACTAAAAATCGACTCATGTCTCGTCCTTCGTAAGTTCTCGGTCCCAGTGGGACTGTATAGGCTGCTTATCTTTGCTGCGACATTCGCAGGAGGAGGTATTATTATTCTAGATGCAAGGAGATGCCATACAGCCGGTCTGCCGCAGGGAAGGTTATGTTAAAAAATATAAGAATAGTGCTGATAATGTTTAACTAATTGATACGTTTGCATTTTGACGAAAATATTTTCTTTATTTTTTAACTTTAGAAATCAATATCGTTATAGAATATTTTAATACCAATATATCATACACCATTCATATAAAAAATAAAAAATAAATAAATTCTAACATTTTTGACGTTCTTTTAAGCGAAACTGCATCAAACATTGAAAATATAATCTAAACATTTACAAAAACTTTTACACAAAAGTTTATAATTTTAATTAACAAGCAAAATGACCATTCAGATAAATAAAAAAACATTTAATTTATTACATTTGAAATTTTAAGCGGAACAATTCCATCAACAACGCACAACTAAAAACTGAATGAAAACGAGAACTCCATAACAAAAACATCAGTATTTTAATATCTAATTATGTGCTATAGTATGCAAGCATACTGAAACGAAGTACATTCTCATGCATGAGTGAAGATTTAATAGTTTTACATTATTTGAATACAGATTTACGTCTCAAAATTGCAGCGTTAAGTTTATTACATAATATTTAGTTTAGTATCTAATAAATAATTAAGAAGCATCCATCGATTATAGTCCTGGGGATATACATTTAAACTTTCTTGCAATTATGTTTAAATCACTTAGGGGCGAGTCTTATTACTGGGGTACAACCGATAAAACAATTTGTCAGTGGACAGACAGATTTACAATCCCGCTGCGCTGTAACTTTGATTCCGTTCCAACAAATGAAAGTTGTTCATAACTGTCTTGGCCGGGGATTAGCGTGAATTGAGTTGGGTTTTATTAATTTTAAAATGCCGATGCTTTATTGTTTAAAATTTTTCATGATGATTCTATTTTCGAATCGATACCGAATTTGAATTGAAATTTTAATTTTGAAAGCAAAATAATTATTGTTTCTAGTAAGTCAGTAGGTTTCTTTATTTTAGCTGAATCTCGTTATCTTTTGCAACGTCATTTTTAGAATGTGATATGGTGGTAATTAATATGATTATTCGTGTTCGTGACGAGTATTTGCCATTTTACGTCCAAATATTCGTAATGTCCAAACATCATAAACACACCCTTCACTTATGGACGTGAACAGCGTACTCTCTGTTATACCATTATTATTTCGATTTATTTTGCGTACCCATTTGTTTGTGAAAAAGGTAAAGAAGACAAATAGGTTCACCTCACCATGACCGAGTTTTGGAAAATGTGAGAAATAAATGAGCACTCAATGCCATATGAAGTGCCATCTTTAAAATTGTTTTCAATATTTTTAAATTGGGTTTTAACACAGTTCGTGTTCAAATTTACAACACTTTCGAGAAACATTGCATTTATTTTCATGCAAATGAAAGTTATATCGTTGTTCATGTTTCGAGAATTCGATTTCTTTAAAGCAAAGGTCTTTGAGCTCATATCGATTATTTTCTATATCACTTCACGAAATTGTAAATCCAATAGCTTTAAAACGGCAAACGATGGGTCGTCTCGTATTGTGGATTGGATTCTTGCACGCTACGAGCATACCCTTGCGGTATCGATGCACCTCTTTATAGTTCGTATCAGTACCCTTAGCACGAACAGCTATCGAAAAAAATAATGCGCGTAAAACATTCGATAGAATAATTTTGTATGGGAAATTTGAACAGCGCCATCTACTGCCGAAAATTGAAATGAAATTCACCATAGATAATAACTCCATCGAGAAATTTAACGCAGGTTTTTTTCTCGATAGCTGTTCGTGCTAAGGGTACTGATTGGGATGTTTATAAAACAGTGAAAAGTATGTGTATGATGTAGCGTTAATATTAGTCTCATAACTTTTGTGTATAATATAAATTTTAATGTATACTTAGTATCGATAGTTTAAACAGGTTTAAATAATCTAATTCTGCAGCTGCCGTGGCCACGAGGTAAATCTACAAATAAGTCCACTTCAACATTGTTTAGTAAAAATCCTTTATCTTTAATACTACGCTGCAATATTAACGGTGTAGCATGTAAAGTAACTGATACTGTATGGACGTACGTGTACGTGTACGTGTGCGCGAGCCTGCTGCCGCTTCTGCAAGCGGGCGCAAGCGGGGCGCAGCAGCCGACCCGCCGAGTGTCGGTCTTCAGTTGTTTAAAAGCGCGCGTTTTTTACCTCTGACGGATGTGCAATCTTAATTTCGTGAAGTTATCGATTCATCGATGTTTTAGCATACCAAAAAGTATTCAAAGTAGCGGAAAAAAATGACGTGTAAATAAAATGACAGTAGTGGTAAAATGACTGTGAACGGACTGTCATACTACAAAATCTTATTAAGATTGCTCCAGTGCTCTTTTATCTCTTGATAAATATAAAATGACTGAGCTTATAGCTCTCTTTATAAAAGGAAATAAAGCAAGTTGCAGTATGGTAAATAACTGTGAACGGTCTGTGCAATACTAACACAACCACAGACTTCAAAATTTTATTAAGTTTGCTCCAGTGGTCTTTTATTACTTGATAAATATAAAACAACCTCTTACAGCTCTCTTTATAAAGGAAAATAAAGCGAGTGCATTTGATGCCGAATCCCTAGCATACGTCCGTTTAATGTCGTAATAAATTTGAGATCGCAGTTGACGTCCTTATGGTTTAGTAGTAATAAAATTAGATGTTTGAGCTATGTTTCTTATCTGGTTATACACTTCAGTGCGCACTACTGAATCTAATAAATACTATTAACAGGATGTACACACAACCTTGAGACCATCTTTAAATTGTACGTATTAAAAACTGTTTTCGCAGTGTGCTATCGTGTGTAAATAAAATACATAACTGAATAAATTTACATATATTTATAGGGAAATAATTTGACACGGTCTCGATCCTCAAGGTTTTGGACAAACTGGAAGCGTTAGGAGTGATGGGAAATGAATTAAAACTGTTCCAGAGCTACTTTTTTTAATTGTGATATCGTAAGGAAAAAGGGCACTCCGTATACACGCGCGCCATTGCTAATAGCAGGCTTAGGATCGAACGGGTCGATAACGCATATGGCAAGAGGACGGCCAGTTACATTGTCCCTAGAATAATAAATGTAGGTTTAATTAAAAGCATTTCACCCGACAAAATAAAGAATAAATTAAAACAATTCTTTTCGGAAAGTGGAATGTAATGTTCTTTTTTATATTTTATGTTGAAAGTTGAAACGATGTTATTATTGAATCATTGTTACACAAGTGCTAAAAAATGAAAGAAATCATTAGAATAATGATAATATTGTTGTAGAATCCTAACAAATACTTACAAACCTTAGTGGTTTCCTTTGTGTAGTGAATAAGCCTCATTGTAAAAACATTTATGTGATAAATAAATAATTAAAATAAAAAATAAATAAAAAAAACCTGCAGAATAGAACACAAAGTGTGGCAAAATTGCATGCCTCCTCTATTAAGAGCGAAAGAGGTAAGGGTAAGGCACAGATTCATAATAGATGCTCAGTTTAATTACACGTACTGATCTTAATGGGCCTGTGTGTGGGTTATGGCCCGTGTCGGTAAAACTCCGGGCAAGGCATGTTTATGAAAATTCTGAGACATTTTTCATTACGCTTAATAATACTTTTTACTTTATCAAAAAAAATTATATAAGTTGTTCGCCCACACGTGTAAGACGCAGGGTCTCGGCTTCGATTCTCAGGAAGGGGTAAAATTTGTTCTCGGTTTGTTTGGTGGTAGGGCTTATTTCAAGTCCACCTGGCTTCCACCATCTTACCTAGTCTGACACCATAACAATTTAAAAACTGTTATGTTTCGGCAATTAGAGGTAAGATAGCCATAGTTCCTCAGTGATGAGGATTCCGTGTGTAGTGCGCTTACACTTTCGGCCTTATCGTCAATCAAAAAATGACACACTTTCTTCCATTTCTATGATGTAAAATGAGGTACCTCACGCGTATTTCAAGATTAACAAATATGGTTACATAGGTACCAAGGTAGACAGTGTGGCCTTCCCAAAAGGCACATAAAAGAGTAACAACACTATTATATTTCAAGAATGCCTCGTATTCGTCAGGTGCCCACTCAACCACACGCTAACAGAAAACGTATAACGTATCAAGACCCTTTTAATGGCCGATACTTTCCCACGGTTTAATTCTAATAAACGTTGTAGAAATTAAATTTATTTTAACCGACTTCCGAACCTCAAAAAAGGAAGAGGTTCTCTGTTCGTCTGTATCTATGTTTTTTATGTATGTCCATCGATTACTCGAAGACGGCTGGACCGATTGACATGATTCAAACGTTATTACATTAAGTTAGTTACCAAGTCAGTTCCGTTTTTTTTTGGTGGGTTCAAATTTTATAATCGGTTCAGTAGTTGTCAGGAAATCCTGAAAATACTGTTATTTTCGTTACCATTATATGAACTTATACGGACGAACGACCATAACTTCTTTGTTTATGGACCTGGTATTGGATTTTAAACACAATACCACAATCCAAAAATACACAAGGGAACTCCTGAAAATCAAATAGGACTGTAAAGTGATTGAAAGATTGCTATAGGTTTATGCAATCTTAAACAAATTAGTTTTGGACTAGACTTGAACTGCGAAAGAATAATGAAACTCCTTAACAACAAACAGCGCGAAAAATGGAAATTGAGTTATTAGGGGTATTATACCATTAAAAGTGTAAAGTATTCAAAAAAACCTACCATGACACCAGTTATTTTTAATGTCTCTGCTGCTGGGTTCCGAAGCACGTAAGAAAAAAATAATAAATTTTTGGTCACCCATCCCATGACCGACCCTTGCGAAAACCCTTACCTCCGTAATCGCAGGGCCAGGCTCTAAATCACTGCGCCACCGAGCTTCTCTGACAAAATAGTTAAAAATAAAATAGCTTTAAAAAAAGAAGAATAACCTTCAACCCTAAAAACAACTATAAAAATAAACAGCTTTAAAAAAAGCAAGAAATAATATTCAAATCTGCATAATTACTATTTAAGTACCTATCCCTACGCATCTCTGATATTAAAAAAAGTCTTATTTATTATTATACGAAATATTAAAACAAACTCAACATAACCCTAATAATAATCAATGGTATGTGCTATGGTGTGTACTTTTTATTTTAATAATTAGCTTTGTGAATGAGAAAAATAATATAATTTTAGTAAATATACAAAAGCATGGCATGATATGAAACTTTACTTTGACACTGAACAAAATTCAAGTTTTAACTCCATTTGAGCTAGAAATTGAACAATGATGCAAATAGAAATGATTTCTCTGTCGTGTGGGAGTATAGCGAATGCATGGAATTTCGTTACATCGGTATTTAAATAAAAGGGGAAGGGTCCCAGGCGTCTAAGAAATGCGGTTTATCGGCCACAAGTATGTCATTAACTATCGCTAGCAGGCAATATCGCCAACACCACTGGCACACCACGTTCGCCGATCTGGTAACGGAGTGTTAGATTATATTGGTCGGAATTGTATTCACTGAAACTTCAGTTTGCTTCATGTGTTTTTCAAGCACTACATACAGTGTGTAGAGTAGATATAATATAAACAATTTTATTCGTTCTAAAATAGAATACATAGATTTTTTTTTATTTCAACAGCAACGATGCTAGACTTCACATATTTGACTTGATATATTATGTACCTATGTGAAATTGCTGATCCTGCCTTGGAAGTGCTGTAGGGTTTATGTGGGACTCTGTCAATTCTTTATATTTGTAAAACCCACACCTAAAAATATTTTTTACCGAGCGAGCGCGTGAGTCTCCGTTTCAGCTCGGGTAAAAATGCTTGCGTATGTTCGTCTTGCTGTCCGGTTTTCCGGCTGTCCGTCTGTTCTCCTCTACAGGTCGCATTTCTCAACCGATTCTTGTGAAATTTTGTGAGCCGGTTTTATAATTATATGGAATTTATTTATCGATTCAGTTTTCGAAAATTTTCAAAATGGCGGAGATATGGGGAAAATCATATTTCAGCCATTTCGAAAAATGTTAAAAAATGTCACAAACGCGTTAACCACTAGTTATTTTATTAATAGCATAGCATATGAAACAAAGATGACGCGGTGTGTGTTCCGTGTGTGAACATAATTAGGCTGTTGTCACTCTATTGAGCATGAGGTATTACACATAATAAGCCGTGTGCGCAAGCTGCGGTAAACACTTCTCGGCAGTTACGTAGTATTAGGCTTTAAACTTAATTATTCGTGTAAATCTATCCGAACCTAATATTGACGTGGCAAACATAATTCACTTATGAGATGCTGATGTTTGGTTGAGAGTGGAAAGTGATATTTCATGAAATGTATGCCTGTATAGCCCTAATGATATGAATGAGACTGAGAGCGAATTTGTCTTTGTCAAAATGTCAAAAATTACACCCCGGTGTAGAAAAACCCTTTTGTTTATTTGTCTAAATGAAGGTAATTCAGTCATTTTTTTTTGTCGAGATCGTCATTCTTGCAGGTAGGTATTCTATTTTCTTTCTTCGGTGCACAATCAGCAATAATTCAATCTTAATTGTTCTATGTACGATGTCGTATCAATTGATTAATACTGAATACTAGGATTTTATCTGCAGTCTGTCTGATCTAACGAATTGATAGTATATTATACTTTTGTAAAATTTTAGTTTGAATATTACTTTTTATTGGTGTACTTACCCGAAAATACAAAAAAACACATTCATAATAATACCTATAATGTCACAGTACATATTTTAAGATACGCTCTCAGATAATCACTTCGCTACCGTCTCCGACATCGATTTATTTGAAAGCATTCGACGTGGTTACATTTTCCCGGAAACGTACAGTTATTTAATACGTAGTTTCAAATCGTAACACCAGTTCGTTAATTTTACGACGGTTATGAATTAAGTGCTGAAAGTCTAGCACCTCTGAAATAGTTGGCTGATGTCCATTGGAGACGGCACCTTGTCAACACCGGCTGAATCACGGAAATATTCAGCCGAAAGAATAAAACTAGTTTTTCAATAACTTTTCAAATAGTTTGGATATTATTATGATAAGAAATACCAATTTTATAACATTCTTTGACTATAAATTTGATATTCTTTTTTAATCAAAAGTCTGGTTCTTTTATTACGTTAACAATGCCACTCATTTATTTCTCACATTCAACGCATTTCATAAACGAGGAAAAACGCAATATAAGCTACACCATTCGCGCGCGAGCTGAATATTTTGGGTTACGTGATTTATATAAATTTAAAGTAATCCCGAGGTATTTGTCTCTCAGCACTGAAAACATATGGAACAACATTAAACCTGAAAATATCACTGGCAATCATTGCGTAAACAATTTTGAGTTATGCATTAAGATTTGGTACAGAGTACCCATTTATTTTTAAGTGTGAGTGTATGTGTATTCGCCTTTTCTACCACAATTAATGACGTAAATAGAATAAATAATGAGTTAAATTTCAACAGAATTCCAATCAACTGTCATATATTTTTCTTATATATTTAGCGATGTTTAATTACAAGCTTATCAAATAAACAACCGAGCCATTAGCGAACCGGAAACTAACTACAACCATTCAATAACTTCTATTTGATAATTACTCATAAGTGAATATGATTACACACGAAATTGATTTCTCATGTTTTTACCGTACCACACTGAATTAGAGCGCTTTACCAATACTGCACAATACACTGTAATAATAACGAGAATTACCTGCCTAACACAATCGAATTCATTGCTAATACCGTATTGCAGATATTGACAGGGTTTATTAGTTCGTACCAGTTTATTACTAACATAACAATATTGATGAACGATCTGAATCTGGGGAAAAGTTTAGACAGAAATAATGTTTTGATTACCTTTGTTATAACGGCCAATTGGGGGAGAGCAAAGTTAACGTTAACTACAACATGGTTTTGATAGAAAAGAAAAAGATCTATCGCAAAGTAATTTATAACTGTAATTGTGAAAAGAGTAGATTATTTTAGTAGTTTCAGTTACTAAATAGATGAATAGATCTATGATGTACTTTGAAGTGATAATACTTAGAGCTTAGCTGCCCCCCTAGCAAAATCTTCGTTATCGCTTCGCTTTCGAAAAATGTATGGGATTGACATAAGGTTTCGTTATCAATCGAATTTAAAGACGTCAAATTCTTCCATTTTTCGAAGCGAAGCGATAACGAAAATTTGCAAACGTTACTTTGGCTAGGGGGGCAGATCAGCTAGCTCTTTGGAAAAAACAGTGCTTTTTTGCATTCAAGAGCTGATAACAAGGCCCCTAGAGTATGGAGTACACTACAAAACTATAAGTGCCGGGGTACGAATGTATTGCTCACGATATCTATTAGAAAAACTTCAGAATTAATAGTCAGTAATTTTATTTTTTAACTTTTTACCATGATATAAAATATTTTGATATTAAGAAATTGCAATGAATGTGAAATACTTTATAATTTATTTTCCAAAATCCTCTTTTTTATATTTTCCCATGTTGTATTATCCAATACGTGTTAAATTATTTTTATTTTACATAAAGGTATTGCTAGTATACGCTTGGAAAAAAAATCAACTACGCATATAAAAAAACGACGACCGTTTTCACTCTGCATTGTCACCCGTAATAATAGGAAAATATATCCAATAACCTTTGGAAAGTCGGTAGAATGCCATTAAGTAAATTACTATAGGAAAACGGATTTTATTACTGAAGGCTGGATATTGAGTTACTGCAATAACTTGCCGTTTGCCTTTATAATTCAACGGTAGAGTGAAGCAAATATTTTGATACTGATCTACATTTATCACTTTATTAGTATTTTGATACCATTTGACAAGGTCATCAATCTTTCCGTTTTTGTATCCATAGCGGCATAGTGCTTGGTCTTAACCTCACCTAAAGTGACGATAAGGCAGAAAGTGTAAGCGCACTACACCCGGAATCCTCACCATTGAGGAACTGGCTATCTTACCTCTAACTGCCGGAACACAACAATTTTTAAATTGTTGTTATGGCGTCACACTTAAGTTAGATGGTGGTAGCTAGCCAGCACCCCTAGCATGACCACAGAAACGTGATATGATATAGCGATTTATTACGTTTAACTGTCAAAAGACAAAGGATTTTGACAGTTGAATGTCAATAAAACGGTACATCATGCGATATATATCATGTTTCGGTGGTCATGCTGGGGGGCAGGTGGACTTAAAATTAATTCTACCACCAATCAAACCGAGTAAAGTATACCCCCCTGCTGGGCATCGAACCCGGGACCCCTGCGTATTACACAGGTGGGGGAACCACTAGACCACAGAGGCGGTTAAAAGGCCGTTAATCTGATATGTACTTGCTTTGACCAATTTTTTTTTAATTTGATTACTTTTATGCCACTTCTTTTCACAGAAAGTGTTCTCGAGCACTTCAAAGGCGCGGACGATAATTATGTTTAGTGAGAAACAATGTTTCTAGCGAATTGACTATATTCATGAGAATTAAACTAATAAAGGATTTTCTGAAAAATTCCAACAAAATACAAACATGTCTTTTAAATCTGTTACTGGTATACAAAGGCCATCATAATTCATATACGTACAAGCGGGGATTCAAAGCCGAGATTGTACTGATAGGTTTGTAACGTAAGAGTTTGGCAAATACGTTTTTACATCTGTAATTTTGATTTAATGTATCAAAGTGTATCAAAATACGTGACTCACGACATATTTCGTTTTCAAGTTAACGTTACCTTCATATTGTTCATTGCCCACAAACTTTTCGTTTAAAACTTGCCCTGCAGCTGCACGCTGGCAAGTTTCACCTTTCGTTTTCAGTGTTGAGTAATTTAATGTTTCGTTCTTGATACTGAAAGTTTTCGTTATCCTCATATCTTCAAAGTATTTATTAATCACCCACTTATCTTTACTGGATTCTCATCACGTGTCTATTCAAAATGTTTAAAGATAATGAAAAATGTTGGCTCAAAACTCATGTATTCTTATGTGCGGGCGTGGATACCGTTTATAACAGCGAACTAATATCTATGAAGGTGTAATTACAAACAAATATTGCTTAAAAAAATGGTGCCACGGGGTTAAAAATTACAACTCGCACAGCATTTGAACGCTAACGTCTGACGGCGGTGTCAGGCGTTCTTTACAATAATTGCAGTTTGTATTTTAAAGAAAAGAGAGAGTTTATTAGAAATGACTCCTGTGTAGTCAAATGTTGTAAAAAACTTAAAGAAGGCAAAAAGATGCAGGAATAACGTATCATAAATATTAAATGTTTTTTCGTTTTTAGCATAGAAAATATCTTTGAGTATAGAGGTTATGATCGCTATTATGCTGCCAGTGTTCAGGTGCTTTGTGCTGCATAAGTAAATGCCAGCCTAGTTTATTTAGCTCCGACCACTTAGTTTTAATTTTTGTGTGGTGCCATTTTTTAGAGCGGAATGTTTGTTCCATAGATTTTAGTTCGCTGGTTTATAATGACTGTGCTTCCTCCTTTCAAATTGTTGTTTGGAAGGCATCGGTATTAGACTTGAAGTAACTAAATTATATTTTCTTAATTTAAAGCATGAATTATAAATACTTTATAAATGTATAGACTGAATGCATTTAATGTTGCGATGTTGACGGTTTCATTAAGTCTATAATCTTATCTCTCATTGAGTCGGGACTAACTTCTCGGCCAAAGAACTTAGACGTGAACAAAAAAGGAAAACAAAGACAGCAATCTGTGCTACGTTATTTTCATTGTGTTTTTAATTATCTTCGTTACAGGCTTGTAATCTGATTGAAACTTTTTTGTGAATATCGCTGGAATGTGCAATTATATAACTGTAACAAGATAATTGCAAACACGCATATCATAACAATATATTTGTACCAATGTTATAATTATAAAAACATGTCAATAAGTAAGGGCCTATTTACATGGGTCGATTTTAGTCACCTGTGACGGTCAATTTTACAAGCTACTTGCTAGGTGACTTATCACCTAGCAAGTAGCTTGTAAAATTGATTCGCAGGTAGTATCAATCGTTGTATCTATTTATATATCTAACCTAGGTAACAATATGTAATTACACTAAGTTCCTAGGCTGAATTGCCATTTTCGCCGTGCGGCAAAAGTCGTGCTTGCGGCTTTATAGTCACTGATCTAAATCCCACATAAGTAATATGTGCACCATTTTAAATGAATTTTATTGACCGAATATTAAACTAGCATAAACGATATTGTACCGTCTTTTTTTACATAGACGATACGCATAAATTAAGGATTACGCCAACATTAAACTTTTTAAACTTTAGACATTAGACTTGGCAACATTGTAAAGGTGTTACTGATATTCATCTTCTCACCTCATTTACTAAATCTTACATCTTTTTATAACAGCGAATGACGTCATTTTGCCTCTGCAATATTTATCATAGACGAAACTTTCATACGGACTTTTATTTAGTTCTTTGCAGAACTACTAACCATTGACGTAGTCAGTTTTGGTAGAACAGTATTTTTTATACCTTGACTAGTGGGTAAGTATTAATAAAAAATAAATGGAATTCTTGGAAACTTATACCAATTACTTACACAAATTATAGATTTTTAACAACCATGACTCGTTTTTTTCTCTAATATTATGGAATCGCTTAATTTATTGACGCATGTTATTCTTATAGGTTATTTATTTAATGTAGATATATTATGCAGTCAGCTCGGTCGAAACGTGTTAATAGATAAAATTATTATTGTTTTACATGATTAGGCCTATAAAACTGTAGAGATTTTTAAGCACCAGCTTCCACATAATATATTCTGTGCAAATCCTAATTTATTAAGTACAACTACTTCGAAGAGGTTTCATTGTAATTCGCTATTCGTGTTTACTCATAAACTACTTATAATATGTGTTAGTTGGTCTCTTGCGCGCCATTAATTCAGGGATTTTATCGCAGTTGCTGGTTTACTTGTTTTCCTATTTCACACACTTTTGCGTTGGTTCCGTAAATCAGACTCTTCTAAACATAATAAGTAGTAGGAGTTATGGGTTGAAAACAAAATGCTGTGGATTAGAAAATGTTTTATACGTATAATGTTTTTTTTGTAATGTAACATAACGTGTAAAATAAAATTCTTTATAATTATTGAACCCACTCACAAAATTTTTCTTGAATCGGTTGAGCAATGCGATCTGTAGAGGACAACAAACGGACAGCGGGACACACATACGACAAAATTTTTGCCGAAGCTGAAGCAGAGAGGCTTCGCTCTCGCTACGCAATCGTATATCAATGATACCTTTATGGAAAAGTAAGTATAGGCATATTATACAAAATATACATTTTGTAATGAATAACGACAGTTCAGTGCCGAAGTGCTTCGTTTTTGAGTGAGATGGCTTATAAATTTATATATAATCAGGCTGAAGAATTAATACTTTCATTTACTGTTACAATACTTAAATAAAATTATTAAATCACAAAATAATTTGAGTAAAATGTTATTAAACATAATGTTTACCTACCGGGTACCATTCCTAAAGTATGTTTTTACCTCAAAACATACATCTAGACATCTACTGACTAATGGACATATAATTATGTATATGAAAAACTTAATGAGCTTCTTTAAACGTATTTTCTTCAATCTTTAAACGTTTTTCAAACCTTATTGTTTCGATCCAACTGATAAAATGGGCCAAATCAAAGAGCACGTTACCCACACATTATGCGCTTGATACCTAACTCTGAAGCATATTTTATCGAAGCACATAATAATGTATCCTTACGAAGCGTCTGTGTAGACAAAAACGGGCTTATATAAGACTCTTGCGGTTTAGTACATCGTAAATCTGCCGAACAAGGGACACAAAATGTGGCTATTAGCTTGAAAACCTCTTTATTAAATGTATCATTTTGCACCATACCCACATTAGGGTTAACGAACTTACTTACGTTTGCGAATGACTATTCCGATGACGTAGGCTTTCACGTACTGTATTTCACTAATTGTCTTTTTTATTTGATTGAAAAAGCACTTAAATAGTATATTTATTTTAGAGGTATATTCAATGATCTACACTTTATCGCTGTCTAGATTTTTAGTCAGTTGTTCTATTTGTTTTTTATGTGCGTCTCCACACAGAGACTTGCTCTTTTATACGAGTAAAGTGAACCTACAAAATGTGCTTGATTGTAATACATTTCACTTGTTCGATCTTGCTCGATTGAACCGTAAAAAACGACGATGTCTAAAAAAGTAATAGCTTTTAGACTGACAAAGTTCTAAGGTGTATACATATTTATAGACGTGACTGTACATTATAGAGGTAGAATAACGTAATTACGTAAACACACTTCTAAGATAGTGTCCTATTCATTAAATTTAAACATTTACTAAATGAAATAACATAGGTACGCGTTTTAACTCCTAAAAGTGTTAAACTTCAATAAAATTACGTTTTTGAGTCTAGTCAACCGTAATGCAGTTAGTAAGTATTTAGTAAGACTTGTATCGTCTGATATACACACCAAAAACGATCTGTAAAGGGAAAAAAATACGTAAGAAATGGTGAAATATTATATTAATACTCTTAATTAGATTTTAATTTTCAAGTGATTTTTAATTAAAAATTTCGGCTCAATACATTTCATAACTAATAGCCTTGAAATTTAGGTCCGAATTTAATAACTTTGGCTTGTAGGGCACTCTGATATTCTGACATGGTAATGAAAATTCACCCTCTTTCGCTCCATAACTCATGGGTCAAGGCCGTAGCAAATTCGCGAAAGACTTATTAAATGTAATTGAATGACGCTTCTCGATTTACTGGGCGAGTGTGACAATATTCGAATTATGTCACCAATATCACGCTGTGGCGAAAATTAAAGTAAAACCCTCTTAATAAACGTTTAAGGATGAAAAACGATCATACTTAATGCTGACACTTTGAGGAAGACAAAATATAAAACTCGTTAACTGGAATTATATCTAATTTGGTGATAATAATAATATTAAAATTCTTTACATAATATAGGCCGTTTTGTCACAAGCCCATACAGTATTTAAGAAAAGCAATATACTTACTACTATTTTAAAGAAAATTCTATTAACCATTTGACTGAAACTACTCCTAAATAGTACCTAGGAATGTATAGGTTAAAAATATAGGCACATCGCATAAATTAAATATATACCTAATTGTATAAAAAAAAGTTTATTACAAGCATTATTACTGTGTTGTTGTATAAATACTGTCACAATAGACACAAGAATAACTAGTTCAAGCTAGCTTCGTTAGCTTAATTCAAAAATTCAATAGCGATGTACGTACACAGTACAATATACACAGTCCAACGGCTGCAGTGCAAATAACTAAGTTTGTCAGATATTAAATGAGCCAATCAGAGCCAAGAAGCCGTATCGTTGTTTCAATTCAGGTTATGCCATGTCGTGCACTCATCGGTGTAATCAACAGAAGGCTTGTTTGCATTCACTTAATTAAACAAGTTGACAATGACTAATTAGCTAATAACTAATGGCTTTGTGTTTGCCTTGTGTCGAGACACTCGGCGAAATGTCTAAACTAAAGGCCGACAATGTATGGCCGCCATGTTTTGTTTATCTCACACTTGCTTTCCGCCTGAGGAATATTTATTGTGTACGTATACAAGGAAATACTACTAATATTCTCCTAAGTAATACTAGTGGCTCTGTGACCTGTAAAACTCGCGTATGTGACATTTTTGATCATTTTTAGATATAACTGAAATGTGTTCTTTTTTTCGAAAAAAATCAAAATTGGCTTGACAAAAAAAACTAGATAATTATCGAACCTACACAAAATTTCGCGAGAATCGGTTGAGAAATGCGACTTGTAGATGAGAACAAACGGAAAGACACACAAAAGCATTTTTGGCCAAGCTAAAGCAAAGACGCTTCGCGCCCGCTCGGTCAATAATCTCTGCTAATAAATGAAACTCGGTGAAACAACGGAACTGTTTTGCATCAATGTGTTGAAAGATTCAATTAAGGCAGCTAACATAAGGTTTTCTCCTTTTGGTGATTTAATTATCAAAAGGATGAGTGAATGAATCATGTAGCCGTATTTCGACATGTTTGCTGCAGACACAATTTTAGTGTGTTTTGGAGAATTATGAAAACACATTATTATCTGAAAGTGTACTTAAAGAAAATTAAATTTGTTTATTATCCACTTTCAAAGAATATAAGACATCCACACAAGACTCAATATAATTTAATGGCCACGCCTCACGATCTTCTGTATTGTGTACTTTACGTCAAAGCTGTTAAATAACTGATACGTTATTATTTATACCGTCAAAGGCAATCGAAGCTTTGAACGAAACTATTCCCATAAAAGATGAAAACAGATAAAAGCACAAGTTAACGGCGGAAAAATAATCTTACATAATACGTTGGGGAAGTAATCTTCAAGTGAATCCAATAAACTTCCAATAGGTATTTGGGTGTACACAGATGGCGGGTTTCCCAGCCGAGTTTCCTGTTTTCCGACTGGAAACGGTAGCAGTAGATCAATGGACCACTAACAATTTGGCAATAAAAATAATAAAATAGCGTAGAGAAAAGGTACTCAACATTTAACTCTGTAAATAGTCAAATAACGTAGTGTCCAAACACTAAAGCGTCATTATATACTCTTCTATACATCGACAGAGACATCAGCAGATTCCATCTGCGGATGGCCGTCCGCCGATGTATGTACGGCGCTATTTGACGTTTATGGGGTGGGCGGTAAACGAGCAAATACTTCCCTATTGCACATCGGCGGGCGCATCCGCAGATGTAATAGATTATAAATTAAGATTTTATTTTATGGGAATAATCAAAAATAAATCCTGATGCGAGTGATCATAGCAGTATTTGTATAACGGTTGAAAAACCTACTTATATTTCTCGAATACTGTAAAGAGATCAAAAGAACCTTGTCAACGATAGAAAGGTAAATAAACGTATAGCTCGGAAATCAGCCTGTCCGTTTGCGTCACAAGCGAACACGCTCGGTTCTTTGCAAGCCAATCACTGTGAAAGCATCGGCCCGTTGAACTTCAGATGAAACATAAATTGGTAGAACTGACAGACCTTCTAACACTTGTACTTCGTACTTATCGATTTCACGTCGGTCATGAATAAACAAAAGGATATGAAACAGAAATGCTTGAGAACTATGTATCATGTTTTTAGAAGTTTGTGTTAAAGTTGAACAAGTGCGTGTGTTTGTATATATGGGGAGTCTGTACACAAGGGATGGAAAATGTGAGGAAGACATAGAAAGACGAGTGAAGAAAGGTAATTCATTGAATGGCGCTATACACTGGGTTATGAGTAGCCTAATCGTATCTGAAAAGGCGCGAATGGCTATTCATAACGGAGTGCTGGTGCCGACACTAATGTATGGAAGTCTTGGGTGTAGCAGAAAAAAATAAAATCAGAAAAAATGCTGTAGAGATGCGATCGTTGAGAAAAGGATGTGTATTTGATTTTAAATTTTTGATCTTAAAATATGTGATTCGTGAATGGTATGGTCTGAAAGATGATATAGTGACAAGAATTGAGAAAGGAATGCAACGGTAGTTTGTTCACTTGGAGAGGATGAATGAAAATCGAACCACGAAAGAGATATATTGTGCAAACGTGGAGGGAACGAATGCGCAAGGGCATCCCAGGAAAACCTACGCGGACCAATCAGAGGTTTTAATAAAAAAGGCTGGTGTACGCAGTGAGAAATATCGTCGGGCATGTATGAAAAGATTGATGGATGTGAATGAAGCGAAAGAAGTGTGCAAGGATCGTAGCAGGTGGCGACTCATAGTGTCTGGCTCTCCCATGGGAAGCAGGCGTGAGTAATATGTATGTATGTGTGTGTTTCCGAATCGAATTCGTCACAAAATCGACGGTTATTTTGAAAGATACTCGTATTTGTTGAGTTTCTCAATCCGTTTACATATTTTTATAAAAATCCGGGATAATTTTGGTGTAAACTTTTACTGTGATAAAGATAGTACCTACAATCAATTAGGAAAAGTCTCATCCAAATAGTCTCAAACCTAACAAAGCATCAGATTGCCCATTGCTAGATCTAATTGGCTACTACTGGTTTTATAGTCGGTAGTCTAAAGAAAATACAAAAGTATGCAAATGGATCTGACTTTTACATAGTTCTTACCTATATCGAATTCTAAATCTGTTGATTGCAAAGTTGCAAGATGATTGCTGTCGTTATTTACAACACACCTAGGTGCAACCCTGCGATTCTGTAAAATCAGACAACAACTCGCAACTCCCTTCGCAATTCACTCTCACTTCGCATCTCACCTCGCTTGACCTTGACCTTGACTTGCGTTGTACTAGTGACAACCACACAACAAAATATTAGTCGAGTTTTATCGATTCCAGTTTTATCGATTCCACTTTAGCTAATATGTAAGCTTTAAAATAAAATTTCTTATTTTAAGGAATTTGATGCAGCAAAAATAAAATTAAAAAATCTCTTAATTCGTGCCATGAATATAATCCCTATGCCTTAAACTGTATGTCCACGGCGTCCGTCTCCTCGGAGAGAAAAAACTTGGTTCTCTGCCGATCTGAAGATAGCTACCCAGGGAGTGAATGGATGAGATCCAGATTGCAATACACACAACTGATCTATTAGGATTCTAAGAGCTGTTTTGATATGCTAAAAAACTGCGAAAATAGCATTATATTGTATGGAAATTCATCATTCACATTAGGGGACATTCTACAACCACTCTACACCCCATAAAAGTAAATGTAATCGTTTCCTTGATCGTTACGAAAAATCCTGTCACCTCTCGGTCTATACCTTACAGAATGCCACTTTTTACATCATCTCATACTTTATCTGTCAAAATCGGTAACCTATCCCAAGGTCGAAATTTTTTTGATCGAATTTCATTTTACTGAAAACTTTTCGACTATTTTCGTTTCGCCTTTTTTTACTTCGTCGAAATTACGTTTTTTTCGTTACTCCGACGTCTTATTTGGTCGAAAAACTTTTTACCGAAGTTATGCTCGGTCGAAAGAACATTTCGTCGAAGTATTATATTCCCGAACATTCATTACACCACTGATTTATTTGTCATATTTTCAGTTCACCAAATGAAAAACTTTGAATACATTAAGTAGGTTAGGTTAGGTTAGTGTTTTGACCATTCGCAGCTCTATAATGCTTGCATGCATGGTGCATGCTTGCTTAATGAAACATGTATTATTATAACAAATATCGATTATGTCAAATGTTATCTACATAATATAAATATACCATAGTTGCGGTTGCGGCCAAATAATATTCGGTAAAATGTTGTTCTGGTGGTGCCAATACTAAAAAATCATTTTGAAAATCGGTGAAACGTACTTCGGTAAAATGAGACATATGCCAAATGATATTTCGATGGTTTAAAAATATGGCAAACAATACATATAGCAACAAAAACTTTGGTCAACCGTTTCCGTTAAATGAAATTAGGACAAGTAAATTTCGGACAAGTTATCGGTTCCCGTCAAAATTCTCACGGTCAATTTAGTTCAACTCGCTGACACGCTCGCAAGTGGAGCGCTAGTGCACATGCGAATTATCAAGCGAGTTTTGAGAATACCAATCAAGAAACTCACAGCGGATTCAGATGCGAGGTTAAGAATGAAGTCTTACAGAATCGCAATGCTGATCTATGAAAAATAAATATGGAAGTACCTAAATTAGATTATTCTCAAAGGACAGCGAGCGTAAGCTTGACAGTCATGACAGTTTAATGGGCATTCACGTACCTATTATTCCCACTGACACGCATTTTGTCCATACTTTAGGGTTCCCCATTTAGCAATGAACTCCATTCGATGTAATGTATTCAATAGTACAGGTAATGGCTTCACGTAAATACTTGTAACATATTATTATTATGGTTATACAATTCCTTACAAGAAAGTCAGTGTTAATAAATAATAAATATTGGTTACCCTCACATACTTACACATCAGCTGTGCCCACTTTTCAAATAAAATATAACCTAGGTTGTTATGATGGAAATCTAGTTCTTTTTATGTTCCATTTCTGTTAAGGTATATCCTTTCAAACAAAAAAAAACATCTAAATCGGTTCATAAACAAAGAAGTTATGCCTGAAAATCTGTAAATACTCGTGCGATGGTAAGCAAAATAAATAAATTGAAATATGAAAAAACTACTGGCCAGATCTCTGTAATTTTTTTATGGGACCACATCTGAACTATGTCTTTTTACATACTAGTTAAATCTGCTAACAACTGGTGAAGTTATGGTCATCTTGAAAATCTTCTCCTTTTTTTGAAGTCGGTTAAAAATGTGTTTCTATTAATACAATATTATTAAGTTTTTTAAGTTAAATTGTTTTATTTTTATTTTAACGTCGTTGTCGAGTCAATAAATGTTGAAAATAGTTTTGGATTCGGCAATGACATTTTAAATAATTATTGCAAGTAATTAAAAAAAGTTGACTTCGATTTGATAGCCGTAATTTGATGCAAACGGACATGTTGTTAGAACACATACACTGTATACAAGCATTATTGATTGACAACGTTATTTATTAACGTAATAGATGTTACATCCCACGAGCCTGGTTATTAGAAAGAATATAAAGAAATATTTTCCATTTTCCAGTCAAATAAATGTCTACCTTATCTAATTATGTAAGTAATTTTTGTAATTTGGTGTTATTTGTTTAAGTTACCTGCTTCAAACCACCACTCACGAAGCGTTAGTATCAAAACATTTAAAAAAGTCTCTTAAATTATTTCGATCAATATTGCTTAAAGTATTTTAAGAAGACGAATTTAAGAAAGGCAGCATTTAAGAGATTTAAGGAGAGTAATTATATTAGAAGGATACCAATTCAGGTAATAGTTATTAATGGAACTGTTGTATAATTAGGGGAAATAAAACACGAATGTGGGTTCCTCGGCTTCGCCTCGTGTGATAATAGTATCACATGAGTGTTTTTATACATAATTATGTACAGTTGCATATAAGACTTTATCTACACCCATGATAATAAGTTATGAATCCTCTTTAAAAGGTTTTGAAACAGTTTATTGCCAACATTAACACAACCAATGTCATAGCATGGACCAATTTGATAGTAACCATAATTTCGGAGGAGTTGCATTATAAAATTTGGTACAACATTATAATACTCGTTTGGATGATAACATAATGGTAACTATGACACTGGTTGTTTTAATGTGCAATAAGCTAACTGTTTTAGAAATTTTTATGGAGGACTTAAAGCATGGGCGTAGATATTTTTTTATCGACCTAAACACACGAATTATTTAGTTTTCGATGTTTTGTTTCAACTATGAATCTACGTTATGTTTTAGGTGCGAGAATTTTACGGGAAAAAGCAAGAGTAGATTGATCGAGGCCGGAGATGTTCTTTAATTTTGAAAATTTCGAGAACATGAGAATATGGTCAGCCATAAATATAATTACTAATAATGGTTCTCTTTTAAAGTCTCTAAAGAAAACAAAGATAGTAAATTTTATAATAAATTAGTAATTTCTGCGTTGTTCACGATACATCGTTACGTGAGCTTTACATTACTCCTTAGATGGAAAATGTTCTCAGATGAAAATAATTATGTAAATACAGTAATTGCTTGGGCCATTACATTTCATTCTTCGGCCGTGAACCTCGCAGAACATTATTCACCTTGTCGAAACATTAGGCGCTTCGCTTCGTTTACATAATGACTGAATCAGGTATCTTACTCTGATTAAAATAATGTTTTAAGATTAAAAATTGGATTTGTTGACAAGTTTGGACATTTCCCAGGCTGTAATTAATGCCTTAATTTCAAGTAATACTCGTAGTTTGCATTGAGAAAAATAATGATATTACCAATGATAATTTTTTTAGAAATATTTTGTATAAATATGTCACTTTATCTAACTCCGACGGTGATTATGAAAACGGCGGCAATTTTTTGCCTATTTATAATTCAATTATAAAATTACAACCAATACACTAACTTTATAATCTGTAATGTGTCCAATGATGTAAGGCAATTCTATTAAATTGTGTAATTTATGACTTCGATAAAATCGCTTCAATGGACAATGACAATATTTGTAATGGTTAGAGACACGCACACTAAATACAATATATTGATTATTTGGATTGAAATATTACGACCTACACGATAGCATGAATGACTAAGATATATGTATATGTAACTTGTTAGGTACCTACAACGCTTTATTAAAAAGAGTGTAAATACCTACATTGTATGAGGAACTGGAAGTCTTTTGACTAATTTGTTTCAAATATACTAAACGGTGAAATAGAAATTAAAGTTGTTTCAGAAGCTCACAACAATAATGTAATCCCATTTTAAGCACAGTTCTTTTGAAACTAATTAAAGACCTATTTAAAGCTTAAGCCATAATAACTTAGCCAATTAAAGTACTCACAGCAAAAGGTAACAAAATGACGTAACTTCTCATGGGACATAAAATAATAAAATTGTATCAGAGTTGCTACGTTAGCGCGGAGTAATTAAGTCTAGTGTACGTGCTTTCTAAGGCACGCTGCTAGAAGTCAGATTATATTTATGAGAACAATTATTATTATAGCAGGAGATAGTTCAATTAGCTTCTTTTATACTTCCAAGTAAAGCAGGATGGATTAAGTTTTATTTATAGACCTAATGACGAATACGTTAAAGGTCAAATACGTTATACCTATGGTGCTAGCAGCATTTTTAATAGCATGTAAGTAGTTAGTGGAGTAAAAAATGATCATAAATAAGTCATACCTACCATTACTGTTTTTGAAAAGATAATTAGACATTTATTCCCTTTACACAAAGCCACGGCAAAGCACACAAATGCCCACTAAATCCCTAATTATTATAAGTTCTTTTGTTTTCGGCAATCCATCTGAATAAGATGGAGGTACCAACATTAAGATATAATGTCACGCAACTTTTTCTCGTGGTTACCAACAAATGTGATACAGCCGAAGTTATTTGTTCCGTAGACGTTTGTCTTGCGACGCGAAACAAGAATATTACACTTCGCCACCTTTTTGTGACAGCTTGACAAGACCGAAAAGTATAGTGCAGAGATAACAACCACTAACAATGGAGTATGATATTCTATTACAAACTTACTCTCTCTTACCGCAAAGTTGAACAACTTGAATGCAACTAAGAAACCCAACATAGTGTTTAATAAAAAATATTCGTAAAATAAGTATGTTCAGTTTTATGGTACCTACCGTTGTTGTCGCAGTAGGAAAGTTTTACACTTTAAAAAGAAATCCTCCTCCAAGAAATACTAAAATTTTACTATAATATTATATTAGTCTTACCAAATCGTATGAATCGTAGGCCAGCCGTCTGAGGTTGATCGTAGAAAAGCAGTCTATAAGAAGGTGATGATAGAAATCTGTAGAAATTCTTTGAATGAAAATCTTTAACTTTTCTTCTCAAGTTTGGTAAAATATATAGGTATGTTTTTCAGTTGTTATAGTTAAAATACACATTGTAAATGCACTTCGCAAAACGCGGAACAGCATCACAACCGAACTGTGCGCGTTTTATTCTCGTAGTTTGTTGACGACCTCCGTGGTCGAGTGGTTTGTACGCCGGTTTTCAAAGTGTCGCCATCTCTGAGGTCACGGGTTCGATCCCCGGTTGGGTCAATTTAGAAAATGAACTTTTCTATATTAGCTCAGGTCTGGGTGTTTGTGATACCACCGTTGTCTCTGATTTTCATAACACCAGTGCTTTTGCTACTTACTTTGGAATCGGAGCAATGTATGTGATGTTGTCAAATATTTATATTTATTTATTTAGTTGGTCTTTAGGGCGCTTTGGGCCTCATTTTATCGGTTACAAATGGAAACACGCTACTTATCTATGATAACACAAAATTGGCCCATTTCCCTAACTTGAGACAGTTCTGACAGCTGGGTCAGTCAGTGTCAGCGTTAAACGCAAAGGTTGGTTTTCTGTGGGGCATTTTCACGGCTGATTCTGTGGCGAGATCCCAATTTCACGTAACACAAGTGAGGTAACCCAAAAACTACAAGTAACAAACTATTTCTGTTATGACAGTTTCAACGTATTTACATTCTGTTCAGTGCGTCAAATATTAGTTGACTGGGGCGTGCGGTAGGAAAAGGAATAAATTTTGACAGTTGTTGCGCCTTATTCTATAAATCTGATGAACTCAGCGGTCGAGTGGCTTTGTACACAGGTTTTCAAGGTGTCGCCATCTCTGAGGTCACGGGTTCGATTCCCGGTTGGGTCAATTAAGAAAACGAAAATTTCTATATTGGCTCAGGTCTGGGTGTTTGTGATACCACCGTTGTCTTCGATTTCCATAACACAAGTGCTTTAGCTACTTACTTTGGAATCGGAGCAATGTATGTGATGTTATGAAATATTTGTTTATTTAAAAAAAAAATTAAAAGCTTCTGTTTCCAATACCATAATTATTAGTTTAACAAGGAATCGGGTGCCATTATTTATAACGCTTATTATATTGTCGCATGTCTTTTTTTAAGATCAATACAAAACCCATTTTTAGAAGAACATAGTTAAAATCAGCTCATGGTTTCCATGTCTTGGAAATACCACCGATGTCCCAATACATCAACAAATTAATCTGTTTGGCCGTTTTAAGATCATCAGCTCCTCAAGTAGGAAATAAGCTTCATAAATTATAACTAAGAACCATCTCAATAAGCTCGGGAACAGTTTTTTGAAAAATATACATTTGAACTTAAAATGTGACTTTTTCTGTAGCTCTTCTACATACATCACAATACAATTTTAAAGATTCGTAAAAATAACCACACGTTATTGTTTTCTTGACAGGCACTGAGCACGTAATTACTACCGTGGTGACAGGATTCCATTCTCTCGCTTGTCTCATTCGGAAAGAACGTATACGTCCTCATTGCTAAGATCATTATTAAGACTAAACCTCTTTATCAAAAGTTAGCTGTCAAAAGTAACCCGAAATGGCGATTCCCATACAAAATAGCCAATGTTCATAGTACGTTTTATTGAATATTCGCAATTCAATAAAACGAATTCTACCTACTCTCAGGGGAAATGACCAAAGAGAATATAATACTACGTTTAGATGATAAATGATATTTATTTTTCTTAATTAATCAATCAAATGCAATAAAAAGTTTCAATTCCGACGTCGAAATCAATCAGCTCAAAGGTAGCTTTGTACCACTTTTTAACCCTGTTAGGGTATAAATATAAAAAAAATATGAAACACATGTCATGTTCAATTAATTTTGTGAAAGAATGTCTATGCCAAATTTCAAGTCAATCGAACCAAGGAATCGCGTTCTCTCATACAAACTTTGCCACCCAGGGGTTGAATTTCGCAAAATCCCGTCTTAGTGAGCACCTACGCCCTAAAAGGAGCCCCCATGCAAAATTGGAGATCCTAGCACTTGTAGTTTCTGAGATTTCGTGATGAGTGAGTGAGTGAGTGATTTACTCTTTTATATATATAGATAGGGTAAAAATAAACTTTCATTTTACCTACATACATTACGTCAGCTTTTAAAGAAAAAAAAAACGCATCAAGATGGACTGATGCGGTTTTTTGGTTTTATTGGTTTGGAAGCTACGTTACCTCAGACAGACAGACAGACACACACGCAAACACATACGTTAAACTTTTACCACCCCTCTTTTTTCGTTGGGGGTTAAAAATGATTCTAAAGATGCATCAGTTGCTTGCATGCTTCATTATGATCATATCAGGCAACTATCAATAATACAAGATGAGATCCTTATTTTAGTTTTCTTGATGTACACACGACGGCACCTCAGACTATATATGTTGACCTTGAGACCGGCTTTATGCTCTACGTAATAAAAGCTGCTTTCACAGTTTAACTGTAAAACCTGACGTGCTGTCGTGTGTACCCTAACAGTGTTGTTATAGTGGAGTTCGATAAATTGATAAAATGCAACTTAAAAAAAATACACTTGAGAATTGGCAATTTCATATTTTAAACCCTAACATAATCACAAGTGATCTCGCTTGTATGCGGGCATCGTTTGCTCACACTAAATTGGCAGTAATCCTTGTGGCCACTGCAGTCAAGTCACGTCTGCCACATGTCTGAGCTTCGTATGGCTCAATATAGCTTGGCCCTTATTAGATCGTTTATATAATCGGTGATCCGTGAGTGAGCTTACTTAATTGTAGTTAACTGTCATTACCAAACACAAATGATAAATCAACTTATATGTCTACTTAATTTTATTCCAGTAGTACAAAAGTCTCAAATAAAATAAGATTATTTTCTTTATATTTAACTGTCAATATTTTTTTTAAAAAGCACAATAAGCAATACTCTTTATTATTAAATGCATTTTTACATTATTTTTAAGTAAAAATTTTATCTAAGCTGGAATTATTTTTAAATCAAGGATAATAATGTCGCAGATGACGCGCTGTTTCTTAACACGACTGGCCAAATAAAAAGAGTGTATTGTATTCAGAGTTCATGTATATTTGTATAAGTTTCTTTATTCCACCATAATTTCTAAATGGCTTAACAGATTTGAATCTCTCAATTTCTATATAATACCAAATAATATACTAGAAAAAATACGACTCGCACCAGATCATGTTCTCGGAGGGAATCGAACCCGCGACCTTTGGATATCCGGTCCAATGCTCTGACCGCTGAGCTGAGCAAGTGGCTCGGTAGCTCGGTGCGAGTCGTATTTTTTCTAGTATATTATTTGGTATTATATAAAATAGCATTGTGAATGCTTAAATCTCAAAAATTTAAAACTCAATTTCTCTCAAATTCATCTCATTTTGTTTTTGATATTTTTGAAAATTATTTTATTTTTATAAAATCTAGAAATTCTATTTCGTTTATACATACGTAGTATACGTATACTTAGTTTTCCTAAGCAAACGTAGGGAATTTCACATCGTTGATAAAGCCCCATCTCTGGAAGATCATTTCCACCAACGAAGTTTAGAGAAATCGTTCTTCGATATTGGAAAAAGGTTATAGATCGTATCTTCATTAATTTTAAAGATGTTATCAGAAGTTACGGGCCTTCAATTTTAAGTATTTTGTCATCGTACATCGCGTACAAAACCGTACATGGCAGTAATGAACTGCGCAACTATGATTTTTGGCATTAACATACTTTAAAAAAATTTTTTTTTCAAATATTACAGTAATTTACAAGGTAGATTTTTACATGAATATAATACTTTAACAATTAAGTTTGTAAAGGTATGCCGCATTTATAATTATCTCCAAGTATAATCCGTATTTATACCTAACTAATAACTTCTCTTATAATAAAAACTTCTGCCGTTTTCAATGATAACTTAAGCTTCTTTCGCACTCTAAAGTTTGCCGCCATCGATATTCATTTTTCCGTTATTTTCATTTCCACCTTAATTCCAGCTGTTTGCGCTCCTCAGATTACTCGTCTGCCACTAAGGATTTATTTAGGTTGGAATTCAATTCAGATCCATTTTGTGTTACCGTTGGATTTGTGGGAAAGTTAGTTAAAGTGGATAACTTTGGCCAAAATTGTTTATCCCATTTTACGATTTCTTCATTCGGAACGAAATATGATTGGTCGTAGTGATGGTTTCTGTTTCGACCCTGTGTACTTCGTTTCACCTGCAATTTATATGACCTTTGATTTATCAACCCTATCAATTTTACCTTAAGAATTTTAAAATATTCCGGTCCGTGAACCAATAAAGATACTGTTGTATTATACCTGTGGGTATAATTCAACTAAACCCCTTTACATACTATAGTATGTAGAGATGTAAGAAGCATCAAAAGCTGACCCGTCAGTTTTGAGAAAAACAGTACCTATTTCACAACACATATTTTTAGTAGGTACATTTTTCGTATAACAACTGGTAATTCTGTTATTAGCTTATTAATATTTTGATTCTGCTGGATAAAACTTTTTCGTGATTATTTATGGTGATTTTGCATAGCATTTGTGAATATTATATTTTTATTTAATTTTTTATTTTAACATAATACAGCTATTCTTACAGGGGTTTCTAATACAATAGTGTAGTCACCTAAGTTCACAGATAAGTATTTTTTTTATTAATGACAGTTTTGTAAATCACGTCATGTTAGTTATATGATAGGTCCGCCATCGCCACGAACGCCATTTTTAAAAAAGTTATGTATAACAGCTCAAATTACATTGCATAGAGTTCGATAGCAAAACGTAGTTTGAAGGCGTGTAGCGCCATCTATTAGTACCTCACAAAGCGAACATGGACTAGGCACTGTCCTAACCCACGGTGATCTTGTCACAATTTGTGATTTTGATAAGGCAGGGGTTTCGTCCTCCTACTCCCCCTTGTTGATCTTGTTACCATTTGTGATTTTGTTATGGAGGCTTTGCCCCCTGGTCGGTCATTTATAATTTTATTATAGCGGGGTACTTCACCCCCCGAGCCTCCCGTCCCAACCACGTCGCTATTCTAACCAACGGTGATTTATTCCAATCGGTCAAGCCGTTTTTGAGTTTTAGCCTGACTAACGCACAGCAATCGATTTTTTATATAGATAGAATAAGTTTGATTAAACTTTTTAATTAAAATGTTTGTAATCTCTCATCAGCTTTCAGAGTTTAAGGGATTTAACTGTGTGGTTTCATCTGAAATTGAATACTGTTTATGTTGAATTAGCGGCGGCCCGCGACTTCGTCTGCGTGTACATTTATTTTATTTTTCGGATATTGTACTTTTTTCTGGATGAAAGGTACCCTATGTCTTATTCGCACCTTAGCATGACCACCAAAACGCGATATGATATAGCTATTTATCACGTTTAACTATCAAAAGACAATGGATTTTGACAGTTGAGTGTCGATAAAACGCTATATCACGCGATGTATTATATCATATACGTGTGGGGCTGTACTCTTGCAAACTAAGTGTATGCAAAATTTCATGATGATCGGTTGAGTAGTTAAGACGTTAAAGCGTAACAAACAAACAAACTTACTTTCGCATTTATAAGTAAAATTAGTTAGTTAATTAGGATAGCAAAAGCGTTACAGCAATTTTAACGTCATCATAACTATAAATAACGTTATAAAGAGCTTGACATTACTTCGTGCAAGCAAAACTGGCCTTAAATTATTATTTAACAGTCAAGATGTGATATCACAAGCTTTCATGGAAGAGTGCCTACGCATTCAGCCGTGCACAAGCGTAACTCCTTCTATAGACGGCGAAGAGGACGACGTCACAAATACCGAAATACAGGACTTAGCTAAAACTCATTTGCTTGTGGTGTTACAATGTAAATTGTAAAGTTAAGAACACTTTACACTTTAAGTATAGAAAAGCATTATTTTGAATAAAAAGTCTAAAATTGTTGACGTTAAAATATTATTTATCATTACTTAAAACTACTATTCTTATTTTAAAAACTACCTGTTTGAGCCTTGAGTAAGAAAATAAGACTAATTATAAAATATAAAAATATGCAGTGTGGAATTTTTGATGCCACCATGGAGGGAAAGTACTCTAAACAATGAAGATAGCAAATTTCACCCAAAGAATTCTTTTATTTTTGAAAGGAAACAAAAGTGCATTCAAAGATTTAAAAAATACGCTTCCCACATCCAAAACAACACCCTGTACTTTCATATCAATTGATAGGGTCAGTCATAAGGATCAAATCTCTCTAACAAACATGGTAAATTAAATGAAAGGAAAACCATGAAATCTGAAATTATTTTAATTGAACGGGAAAAAAGCTGATATTGTTCGAAATGGACCCCATGTTGTTGTATCCATAAATTTATTCTTGTCTTTTTTATTTAATAAGGAGAGAAAACAGCTGGTGTCTGTGAATGAAAAAATAAAAGAATATTAACCCCCTTACTAATAAAGACTGCATAGCAGTTTATAGTTACACAATGGTTACTCTCTGTCCAACTATTTAAGTTTGATTTTAAAAAGAAAGGGAGAAAACACTGTTTAACTATACATCTGCTATACAATCTCTATTAGTAAGGGAGAAAGAATGTTGTATTTAAAACATTAAAAAAAACCCTACAAGTTTCTAGATAATTATATTCTATTCAGCTGATCAAGGTAAAAGGGTACCGAGGCAAGTAAAATGGGGTCCCGTGTGAAAACTTTGATGGAAAGCGAATTCCAAACTTCGATTCAGGTTCAAACCAATTTGTTATGGAAGCTGTCGCGGCCCATGAGTTATTCGTAATTTATGTTCCTTGAAAGTTCGCGGGAAGTTTATCTGAAATCTAGTGGAAAACTCCATATTACGATAAGAGTACAAAACCGTTAATTGATTAAAGTTGGAATATAAAGAAAAAAGGTTTAAAAAAAGAAAAACTTATTTTCAAAACCAAAAACAGCTTCAAAATTAAAGTAAGCTCTAAAAAGCAAGAAATAATTTTCAAATCATTGGATACGCATATCAATTTTAGTAAAAAAAACGTCTCTTGAAGTCGGTTGATGTTGAAGCTGTTTTTGTTTTATTTTTGGTGGTTTTTCTTATTTTTAAAAAGCTTTTTTATTTTCAACTTTTTTGTGGTATGTATGCGTGTAAATATTTTTTAACTTTATATATTTTTAATGGTACAATGCCCATAGCTTAATGCTGTTTGTTTTTAAGGAATTCCGTTGTGTCTTAGGTAGTTTACCCAAAGTCATAGTATTATCAGAATTACTTGAAAATTACTAAACTGATTTAAATGAAAAATAGGACCATATCGCAAGAAAACTCAATCAAACAAAATGTCGAAGATACGCGCGGACAAGGATAAAAAAACATACAATCGAACACAGAATTCTTCTTTTTTGAAGTCGGTTAAAAAGGAGTCATCAAAATCGGTCCTTTAATGTCGAAAATACGCGCGAACAACAATAAAAAACACAGTTGAATTGAGAACCTCCTTCTTTTTTGAAGTCGGTAAAAAAAAAACACCGAACATGTTTTCAGTTTCGTGTCTTGGTTACATACACACCATGAGGAATAAATAGGTATAATATTGTCAAAATTGCACATTATCAGTAAAACAATCACAGTACAGCTCGTATATATTAAATTAACGTTACCAATAAGACAGAACCATTTATATCTTAATATTTATTAAACTCTTTGTACTTCTTTAAGACTCAAAACAAGAAACTGAGTGTAAAACATAGACTTATTTATATAAGTAAAAGTATTTCCACTCATGAAGAATGAGTAGTCATTAAAAAAAAAAGAATAACGTGTTTATGAGATTGACGCACATCCAAAGACATTTTACCTACGTGATTCGAACGCACGCATAATCGTAGATTTTGCAGCTAATATTAATACCGGCTGTCATAAAATACTGAAATAAAAAATATTTGGCATAGAGCCGTCTTAAGAAGTATAGAAATCACGAGATTACTTTATAAGCTAAAATTAGATAAGCATGTACTCGTATGTATTTAAGCATTCGGTGCTAAATAATAATGTGGAATGCATACCTACATAACAAAAATAATCAAAGTTTCACAACAGCTTTGCTTTACAAGCTAAGCATTTTAAAAATAATTTTATTAATAATTTTATACTTTATATGAAGTTTATAAAATAATAACTATTTTTGCTATAATTATAAACCTTCAAATTGTTCTCTTAAGCGCATTGTTTATTTTATGTCATTTATTGATAGATAACTTAAACTGTACTAGTTGTATTTTGGGATGAGGAATCTGCGCCTATTTTAGGATGAGGAGCTCGGTAGCGGAGTGGTTTAGCGCCTAGCCAATGTGGGTGACCAAAATTTATCATCTCTAGTTCCTCCGTGCTTCGGAAGGCACGTTAAGCCGTTGGCCCCGGCTGTATTTGCAGACGGTATCACCCACCAATCCACATTGGGCCTTCGTGGTGGGTTATGGCTCATCATGCATAACTGGAAGGCCTGTCGGGATATTAAATAAAAATGGCTGGTGTCGACAATCACAGCGCCATCTATGCGTTACACACAAAAATGTATTGCTACAACTTTCAAGGAAAACTTAACTACCAGTGCCGTAGAGAGCGGGATTTTCCTTCGTAGTCTCGTAGCAAGAACGCAGGCTACTATTTTGATTTCAGCGATTGCCACTAGATGCCGCTACGCCGAGGAAAATAATGAAAACTGGCTACACAAGTGCTTTCGAAATTTGAGCATAGTCATTATTTTTAGTATTGATACTATTGATACAATCATCTTTTTTTCATTGTAGGTTTTTCTCTGCCAATTTTCTATGAACAAGTTAGAGAGGTAGTGTTTAACACCAGAGAGGTAGTATCTTCAATTCATCAAGTTTTCATCTTCACTAACTGATTTAAAATAATACTTTGGTTAATATTTAGTTATAACCATATTATGGTTACTACTACAAGTTAGACCGTTCACATTTTTTAATAGTTGTTCAGCTAAATTCTGATTTAGCTCGTAAAAAAATCTCAAGATCGTACTCAAAAATTAAAAACGAGAAACCTCGTAAGTCTAATTTTAGTAGTCTTGCATAGAAAGACTGAAATAGATGCTGTGTATGATAATAATGTGAAAAGAGTATACTTACATAGATTTTTCCTATTTGTTTGACTATAAAAATATGATTTCTTATTCCCAGTTACTTGTCATATTTTTTACATAGCTTATAAAAGAAATACTAGTTTTCATTTTTTGTTTTTCTAAAATTTTAACTCATTTTCAAAAACAATTTTCTTAATTCATCAACGCCCGAGCGGCCGCATGCAGCCGGATAACGATGGAATACTATTGTGTCTCATTTTCCGGGCGTTGAAGGGTTAATAGAATTGGAAAAAATATACTTATAATTAGAAATAAAACTTTTTACGGATTACAGCGCGTATTAATTCAGGTGTTGTTTTAGAATTATTTAGTTTGTATTTATTGGTTTTTAGAATACCCGACCTTTCGATACCTTTCCAGGGGCCGTGATCACGGAAGGACTAAAGCAAAAAGGCTGCTCATATATATATTTCTTTTATTTAGTTTCGATAAACCACAAATACTTGCCAAAGAACAAAGAATCATTCCCAGAATGCTACGCGAGGCCTTTGGAATCAACATCCAAATTTAAATAGAGAAGATGGTTGGAGAGTACCACCAGCTTGGGACCCCATAATTCATCAACTAAAATCCCATCCCAAATCATACACTGCAGGATCTAAAGATATATGAAGACGACTAAACAAAATAAAAAACAGAGAATTAAAAATAGCACATCTTATTTCAGCAAAAAAAAATAACAACAAAAAAAAGAGCACAATCTACTACTGACAAATTATAAAAAATAAAATTCACCGGCCCTGAACATTATAGTTTTGCCACGTCGCTAACAATATATAGTTAGTTCAATACTAAATAATATACTAGAAAAAATAAGACTCGCACCAGATCATGTTCTCGGACGGGAATCGAACCCGCGACCTTTGGATATCCGGTCCAATGCTCTGACCGCTGAGCTACCGAGTCACTAGTGGGAACGTCGAATTTCTCCTAGTATATCAACTCTTACGCTGCAAGCCAGCGCCATTATTTTTCTAGTATATTATTTAGTTTGTATAAAAATAGCATTGTGAATGCTTAAATCTCAAAATTTAAAAAGATATAGTTAGTTCGTTTTGTAGATAGGGATCAAAAGGTAGGTCGACACAACCTCTCTGAGTTTTCTTCCGCCAGTTCTTTCTTTCAGAGGCCTCCCAATTTGTAAACTGGTAGTAGATTCAGTAGCTAGATCTTGTTTTCTAATTAACTTTATTCAATTTATTTCAGTAATAATGATTAAAATCAGAACGCAGCTATGAAATAATTTAATAAACTTGAATACATTTTTATAAAGTTTCAAGCGGGTAATTTCATAAAAATATGAGCAGCCTTTTTGCTTTAGTCTTCCCGTGACCACGGCTCCTGGAAAGGTGTCGAAACGTCGGGAATTCTAAAAACCAATAAATACAAACTAAATAATTCTAAAACTACACCTGAGATAATAATATACGCGCTGTAATCCGTAAAAAGTGTTTTATTCCTAATGAACTGTACGCGCGAAAGTCTTAGAAGTGTATATACTTATAATTAATGAATATTTCAGTGCTATCAATTTCCTTGCCACAAATCAAGTTGCTACATCTGCGGCCTGTAGAAGTTGTTAAAAATAATTTGAATTTAACGAAACGGAACGAAAAGGAAAAGTTTTCCGTGAAGAAACATCCGCGAATTTCATTTTGCATTTCTCATGGCGCACTCAAGAAAACTTGGCAAATTAACATGTCGGGTAACCGTTCTCATTCCCATTCGCCACCGAGCAAGAATGCAAAGGATTTGTCGTGATATTTGTTTCGTTGCGATGTTTTGTCTCGTGAGTTTGTAATTTAAGAGCGAGTAGTCTGCACACTAGCGCCGCCATTGGAAAAAAAATCATAGTCCTTAAATAAAGACGAAACTTCGAATAATCTCTCTGTAGTGCACTCCGAAGAAGCTTTGTGGTACTTATTATAAGTTAAACAATATTTTCTAGCCTGTCGTTTAGTTTATTGGAGTTTTATTGTTAAAAGTGGCCCACTTATCTCAAAAAAAATCCATTAAACTAAACGACACGTTAGAAAATATTGTTTAAGCGATAAAAAGTACCACAAAGCTTCTTCGGAGTGCACTACAGAGAGATAATTTACAATTTAGTCTTTATTTAAGCACTGTGTTTTTTTTCAATGGCCGTGATAGTGTGTTAAGCGCTCTTAAGTAATGAACAAAAGTGTCATGGTAGTAACCGTGTTGAGAAGTAAAGTTTTAATAGAAAAAAATAGTGATGGATTAGTTACCAAATGTTAGCTTGTCTCCTGTAAGATACTACTTCTTAATTTTTCCAGCACTAAAATATAGTAATAAAGTCTATAATAATAAGCAAAAACCTTAAACTAGTTAATTTGTAAAAGCAAACCGATGAAGAACTGACAATAAACTAATTTTATATTTTGAAAACACCATTCTATCCAAATCCAAAACACTCAAAAAACTGACAGAAATAATGAAAAATGGCTCCTGCCAAATAGAACCGAATATCTAATATGCAAATTCCATCTCAGTTCATTATTTATACAACGGCAAAACACCAATTTGTTGATCGTCAGTATGGTAATTATTTAATTTGCATGCTTTTGAACTTTTTGTACACGAATGCATTACATGTGGATAATTTTAAATGAGGTAAGATACCCATCAATGGTAAGAACTAATCATTATTTGAGGTGTAAAGCTTTGGCCTTCACTTAACAACGGAAAATGTGGAAGGAAGGTTTAGCCTGAATGACTGGTCATTAAGCAAACGTTAGTAAACAGAGTCGTTAAATATCAGTAAGTACGTTTCTAGATCATTCAAATATGGAAAGATCTTTACATAAAATATAATAACTATATTCACTTAACATTAAATGTTTGGATTTCAATTCTAAAATTACTTTACTGTATGAAACATAAATAAAACGGTTGAAGAGGATTTAAGGTGAATACCAAAGGGATTCATAAATAACTAGGGTATCATCCATACCACAGAATATATAATAGTACTAAACGTTCCATGGTACTAATTTAGGATACGATCCATCAAAGCTACTGATAAAATTACATTATATTTGTGCTCTAGTTTATACTAACTGTAACTCCCTGGGAATGATTCTCTTTCGTATGAGGTTGAAAGATCAAAAGGACTAAATAAATAATCAAAGTTGACTGGTGAGGTATATTCTGTGAAAGGGCAAAGAGTAAAATTTAGAATTCGATTGTTTTGATTTAGTGAGAGGGGAGTTCAATGAAATACAGAAGAAAATAATCTGGGTGGTTTTGTTGTCGCCTTTTGGGATGTTATTGTAGCTAGATCACAATTACACTATATTGATATTGTACGATGGAAATGATACTTTTACTTTGTTTGTTTGTTTACTCTCTTTGAAACAACGATGTGAAATGTTATTCTGACTGTTCGATCAAAGGAAGAATTAGTAGTGCTAGCTGAGTTACTCAGCGAGGTGACAATACATTAGGATCAGCCATAAATCTATTTTATACACTTGTTCTCTGACAAAAGACATAAAATGTAATTTAACTCATAGCATAAGTGTCTAAACGCTGAAAAGTGTGGTGTGGATATTTTAATTATCAATATAAACCATGACAAAATAGCAATATTTGAAATATTATCTATACATGGGCATAAATCTAACTTTGCAGTAATAATAAAAGTGAATTGGAAGTGAAGAGCTAGATATTTTATTGTTTATAAAATATACATGTTTTTGACCGAGCAAACGCTCCGTTTCAGCTTGGGCAAAAATGCTTTCGTATGTCCGTCCCGCTGTCGGGCTGTCCGTCAATTCCCCTCTACAGGTCGCATTTCTCAACCGATTCTTATGAAATTTTGTGAGCAGGTTGGATAATTATTGACCGAGCGAGCGCGAAGCGCGAGTGGGCAAAAATGCTTTTGTATGTCCTTCCGGTGTCCGTTTGTTCTCCTCTACAGGTCGCATTTTTCAACCGATTCTCGTGAAATTTTGTGAGCAGGTTCTATAATTATACATGTATGATTTTTTGGTCGATTCAGTTTTTCGATTTTTTTTTCATAATAGCGGAGATTATGTAAAAAAAACCAATTTCAGCTGTAAATTTCCTCAACACAAACCTTTTTTCTTAGCGGTGCAAAGCAAATTAGTTTTTTATATTTAGAAGACTCAAAAGTTTTTAGTTCCGAATCAATCAAAACATTTTCGGGCCGATATTCGAAATTTGAAAATAATAAGGTTGTGACAGAATTTATGACTGCGTATGTTAAGTATTTATTTGCATTTAAACAACATACGATTTGAGCTACTTTTTAACGCGAGGTCTACAGCTCACGGAGCCACTAGTATAAATTTTTTAGCCGATTCAGTTTTCAAAATTTTTGATAATGGCGGAGATATGTTAAAGCGAGGTCTTCCTACAACTCACAGAGCCACTAGTATTATTTTGTTCAAAACAAAGTACAGAAAGATAAGTAAAATTACTTTCGGAAGTTGGTTTATTTTTGTACAGCATTTCTATTCAGAAGATACAAAAATTGTTACATCATTAATGATCATTGGATTTGCTTTGAGATATTCTTGGAGAAATTTCGCGCTAAGCACCTACATTTTTGGTGAAATATTCGTCAAAATAATTAATACCTGCTCAAAGCAGTGAACGCATAAAAATCACTCAAAGTATTTAAGCATATGTATAGTAAAATGTTACACAGGTACCTAATGAATATAGAGTTTCGTCAAATATCATAAAATCAGTTTACAACGCTTCGAGAGACTACCTACATTGATTTTGTGTTTATATTTCCCTTTGAACAAATTCAATCGTAAATATTTAAACACCCCTGTGTCCGTGGGAATAGAGACTGAAATCAAATGTAAACACTTTAATATACGTTCTTCGTTTTGTCTGTTAATTTATTGCTCAATTTTTTTAGCAACCTGAACACGATGGTTTAGCCGGAAAGATAAGTTTGGGTTCATTAAAAAACTTAAATTTTGTTTCAAACTGCTGGGAAACGAACAGCGAGATACATTCCTCAAAAAATACAGCTAAAACTTTTCGTAACAGCAAAAAAGACTCTGTAGGAAGATGTCTCGTCTAATGTCGTGGAAAACATTTATCAAAATATATTGCTTTTATACAAACCAAAATAAATCGAGATTTATTTTTGACAAAATCTCGCTAAAAAAATTATGATAAATGAGTAGTTCAAGCTTCAGTTTCAAAATGCATTCACGCTAGATGAGAAGATTGTTTGATGTTTTGAAATAAAATCTGTACAGCTGGAGTGGATAAATGTTGAAAAAGACGAAATGAGCATTGCAAATAAGCAATTACCCAAATGGATGCAACGAACTTATACTATCTGCACTGTAACCACAAGCAAGTAGAGGGTCATGAGCTTCAAAAAAGAAGTCCTTTTTGAAAGTTAGTAGTTTGTGAACTTTCATTTTTCATTTTACCAATTTACGTGACTTTTAAAGTTGTTAAACTTGATGTGCTTTTATTGAAAATGATAATATTAGTAAGTTTTTTTTTTAAATTTACCATCTCTTTTTTAAAATATGCATCACCTAACTTGGTGTAAAGCTTGTATAATTAATAACATTAGGTAAGATAACCTAAAATGTGAGCCTACTTAATTGATTTGATTGATTTAACTTGCATTTGAGTTATCTTTACAATATTTGATAAAACATTAAAATGCTTAAATCTGTTGATTACTTTACTCAAGAACAACAGTTTCAATGTCCTTCAAGGATAATCATCGTGATAGAATTCATACTCGTTACCTAGTAGAATGCAAAATGCAGATTGTGTAGCTCGCAACGGGCTTTTGAAAAGCTCATGCACGACTGTGCAACCTTACGTAACGCCGGTCGATAGCTGCCCGATGTATACGGATACATAGGACATTCCGACACAAGGATGTAGTGTCAAGTAGAGCAGCTCTAATGGGTTGTAATTTGTAGGAGACATTGGCATTTGTTGTTCAGATGTTGGCGTTTATTTCTGCTACTGAGAAAAGCAATTTCCTATTGTGTTTTTCATTTGATCGCTTTTGGTGCACACCTTAAGCAATCGATGGAACTTTGGTTGTTTACAAATAAAATGTGTATCAATGCATGTAATTGAAGTTTTTCCTAATGTGAAACCTCCCTATATTTTCCTTCTTAGCCAATTCTATTGCAGATTTAAAACTTTTCGTCATAATCTCGGCCTTTAGAGTTCCTCCTCCTCTTTAGACCTCTTTATGTTATGGGATAAACACACTAAATCCTATTTCTGGTTTTTCTTACATCAAATCTTTAAGTAAAAGATGATTCATGTACCTAACAATAAAAAAGTAGGTAATCATGTACGATCTTAGCTAATAAAACAAAACAAATAAAAGACAGCAAATAATACAGCTGTTACAAAGTTATTACCACGAATAAAACAAACGTGCACGAGGTCTGGAAATGGCAGTTGTTAACACCCACCAATTCGCAGGTCCCGCGCGGTTCCTACAGTTTCATCTTTAATGTGTGTTCTTTAATGTAGCTAATTTGTAGAATATTGTCGTAACTCGATTATTGTTGTCTGTCAGAAGAAGAAAGGCGTCTAATGACATAGAAATAGTACATAGTTTGAGCAGGTGCTGTTCGCGGCGCAAATTGTGATTCCACGTTTACACCTTTTTTTAGAAAATGTGCAGCCCCATCTTCCGATGAAAACAGTCCAATACTGCGATCTTTCGCGCATCTGTTAAATGTGGTAATAAAAATTAAAATAATAAATAAATGCTTGGACAATTTCACACAGCGCTATCTAGCCCCAAACTAAGCAAAGCTTGTAATATGTGCTAGAAAACTGATATACTACTAATATACTTTTTAAATATATACTTATTATACATAGTAACACCCAGACCCGTCACAGAAATTAAAATTAATCATTTCAATGTCTGCCCGGCCGGGAATAGAATCCGGGATCTCTTGCGTGGTAGACCGGCATGTAAACCACTTCACCACTCAGGTCGTCAATTTATTATTATGATTGCCTCTCACCGCAGTGGCCTACGTACTCCAGTTACTATAATGAGCTGTTATGTAAATCTGAAAAAGAAAATCTGCTTAGATTTTTTTTGGTGTTAATTATTAAACCTCACATAATTAAACATACTTAGATTGCTTTAACTAAATATTTATTGAAAGAAAGACAGTACGAAAATTATTTTATTCCAGATTAGAGGCGACAAATACTTTTCAAGTAGGTTACACAATACACTAGGCGAGATGAAGGCTAAGACAAGCTTTGTAAGACTATCGAAATCAATACTGGTTTATATTCGTCAGCTGCCGCCAAAATGACACTGTACACCATCAGAATAGCAATTGGGCACTTACAACAGCTCAATAGTTGTATTGGCTCTTTTTAGGGTTCCATAGACAAGTCAACCCTTAGTTTCGCCATGTCGGGCTTAGCTCAGAGGCCCTTAGTACTTGAAAGCTGTAGTTTGGCATGAATATTGATAACGCCAAAAAATAAAATCATCAAAAATATTTTTTATTGTGTTTAGGTACCTAACATTAATCGCCACTTTACATGTAGGGGAGGTCCCCTACATGTAAAGTGGCGATTAATGTTTCTCATCAATATCATAGTATGGGGTGTCGTGGAATAGATCTTTTAAAAATGTTGTAGGTTTGTGAATACCATTTTTCAATTCAGGGATCCCTTTACAAAATATTAGGCTTTAAAGTGAGACCAGGTGAACGGTTGCTTTTGAATACGTGGAAAAAAATCTGGACAGTAGTACATTCAATGAATTTAAAAGGAAAACTATCACTGCTAGGCAGGCTTTACAAGTTGACAAGTAATAGCCGATCAATGGAAAAGTTTTCGTAGGTACAAGTTTTATTGAATAGTTATTTATTACACTTAGTTAAAGTCGTTAGTCGTGTAAAACAGGGAGTAAATATAAGTTTATAGCTATATGGTATGATATGAGGTTAGTACGGAACCCTAAACTGCACGTGGCCTGACATGCACTTGGCTGGATTTTCTATTTTCTGTTTTAAATTTCAGACGTGTTTTTCCAAAGGTCTAGAGTTTTTCGTAAACATGTCGTGGAAGCCTAGACTAGATAAGTGAAATGAAATTCACTATTCTGACGAAATATATTGTCTTTCAGATAATATGATTGAAAGTGTATTTAACATTACTTATTTTATTTGGACTTAAGTACCGAGTCAGGCGATTCAGCTTTACTACTTTTGTAACTACTTAACTTTCTAACTAATTTTGTATTAAATTAGATAATCAATTATTTTCTAACAGACTTGAAAAAACCATTTCATCTCTAAGTGAAATGCAGTGTTTCATATACTCGTATGTCTCTCAAAAAATACACGTTTTATTTTCAGACTTCTTGGACATTTTTTTGCCATTTACATAAACTTTGATTATGGAAATTCAGATTAAAATACTAAGGTTCATACCAAATCAAATTATTCCTTTGACAAACTAATTCATTCTAAGTGGATTATATTCTAATACTAAATTATAATGAATAGCTGTTCAGCAACGCCCAGCAAAACTGGGGGATCGTAATGAGCTTGCAGATTATTTAATTAAAACGCTCTTAGCATGTATGATACATGCTTGTAGAGGAGGCATGTAGTTTGCCTATCTATGATATGATATTATACGTGTGAAACTGTGAATCCGTGAGAGGTGCTTAAAACAGTTGACTCAAAATTGTGGGTATGAATATCGTTGTTACAAATTAGATTTAATTATTTAAATATTGCGTATGATATGAAATAACGTAATTCTAATTTCTTATTAATTATGTGTATTTTATGAAATTAAGACTATATAAAAAACATTTGATATACAAAGTCGTGAAATAAGATATAAGTAAATAGATATTAGACGTAAAAGTGGAAATTCTCATTGCCCATGAGTTTCAACTCGCTGTCGATGTAAGTCTAATAAGTGATGAATGACTAAATATAGTGAGTGATAAATAATTTATGAATGATTTCACATTTAGAAATGATTCATTTTGATAATTGATTCTATAAATTGATGATTTCATTTTTGTAACTGATGTCACAAGCGATTCTATTAATAAAATAGATGTACAAACCCGTTGAAGCATATTGCGAATCAAATACACATATTGATCGATTGACGCATGATCAACAAACCAATAGATTTTACCGCACTTTAAGTGATTATATTGAAACCGGGAATATCCTTGGCTCGATATAACATAAATATTAAGTACGTTTGCTTTTTAAGTAAATTATATTGTTTTTAATAAGTTAGAAACTAGTGCCAAGCAAATATTTCACACGAAAGAATTTATAAAAATCTTAAGATAAATAATATTAGAAAAAATACTAGAAAAAATCGACTCACCCGTAGCACCTCAGACGGGACTCGAACCCGCACCCTTGGGATTCCGGCCCAATGCACTGACCAATTTTATTATGCTACCGAGTCGCTAGTGGGAGCGGCGAAATTTTCTAGTACTTTTAACTTCTTCGCTGCAAGCCAGCGCAATTTCATCAATGTGAGGAAATACCCCACATTCGAAAGAAACATTTTTCTAATATTATTTATCTTAATATAAAAATAGCATTGTGAATGCGAAAAATCTAAATTTAATATCTATAAAAATCTTTTTATAACTATATTCGTTTAAATTTAAAGTATTTGTAACAACTTAAGAACAACGCAATAGAAAAAAAAAATATTAAATATGTTATAGGAAGAAACAAAAATAATGATTAGAGGAAAGTATTATACTGTGGAAATATTAGGTTATTATTATGTATCAGTATTATTGCAACTTTCATAATGGCTATCACTCTGAAGCGTTTTAAACTCACCTCTTCAGAAACCGTTTCACCTAGAAAAGTTTATAACCTCCCAAGACGTGGAAGAGGGCCAAAGCAATTAAATCGCGAACCGTCTCCTAGGGTTGAAAATGACACGTAAAATACACTTATTTCTAGAAAGTTTACGTTTTTTACGATCCGTATATTGGTTAACTGGAATCTGAACACAAATGACTATGTTCTATGTGACAGGTACGATTTATGAAATTGTAAATAATGAAAAATATATTGTTTCAAATTCTATCTCCTTTTATGTTATTCTATCTTTCAGGCAAACATTGTTTTTTTTTGGTAGACAAATTAATAGTTGCAAATAAAATATAAGTGTAGGTATCTTTTGCCGTTTTCAACCCTAGGGTGGAGACTAGTCTTCACCAAATTGCTCTCGTTACTTGCACTTTTTCGATGGAAACGGTATGGTATCGAAGAGCGGCAGCATTCTTGCGAAAGTTCGTTCTTGTTAGTATTTGTCACAAAAAGTAAATTGTAAAATCTTCATCAAGGTCTCAACTACAAATCTACTGATACTAAAATAAATTACTTTTACGGATACGCGTGCGATTTCTGTAACGATTTTTTATGTTTCTATTTAATTTTTATTTGAGTTGTGCAGTTCTTTAGTAACCCGTGACTAGGGTAGCTGTGAAGTTGGCGAACCGTAAATATATAAATAAATATATATTGGACAACATCACAAACATTGCTCTGACTGATCCCAAAATAAGTAGCTAAAACACTTGTGTTATGGATATCAGAGACACCGGTGGAACTACAAAAACCCAGACCTAAGCCAAAATAGAAAAGTTAGTTTTCTAAATTGACCCAGCCGGGGATCGAACCCGGGACCTCAGAGATGGCGACACCTTGAAAACCGGCGTACAAACCACTCGACCACGGAGGTCGTCAATTTATGTTGTAGGTGCTCAGATGATGAATATAATCTACTGATAATTTTGATTTGAAAATGATAACATTTTGACACTAACTATAAAAATATTTATTTAGAACGAACAGAAGATTTTTTTATAGAGATAGAGCATGGCCATTACATAACCCGTTTTTTTTAATTGTTGTCATGGCATCAGACTTAGGTAATATGGTGGTAGCTAGCCAGGCGGTCTTGAAATAAGCCCTACCACCAACCAAACCGAGTACAAATGTACCCCCTCCTGGGAATCGAACCCAAGACCCCTGCGTCTTACATGGGTGGGCGAACCACTAGACCACCGAGGCGGTAAGTAAATATCGTATCTTTAAGTAAAATATCTATGTTTACATAGGTTTGACTAACTGAAATAGTTTATATAGTTTTTTAGTTACCTTGGATGCCTAATGATTGTTTTCTACAAGATTGTAAGGTTAATGTATGTAAAGTGTATTTAGTTACTTTTGGCAAATGAATAAGAAAGCGAGTAAACTATGAATATTTTAAAATTTAAATGTTTTGGAAACAGCTTTAGTCGGTAGAACAATGGAAATGGTAAACGACTGCCTGTTTAAGTGCTCAAGCTGAATATGATGAGAGCATTCATTCTGTGGATTCTTCATTTAGACATTTCGTGTAGGTAGGTTAGCTAGAAATGTAATAAAAATATGATAAACATTAATTAATTTTGTCATAGTGACTAATTTCGCGTGGCTGTTAGTGACAATACCAGGGGGCTGATTACGTAACTCTGTTGCTAACAATTCTCGATTGAAAACGATTGAAACTGCAGTTACATTGCCGCTTTAAGTAACGTAGTTGTCACATTGGTTCTTACTAAAGCGGCAATGTAACTGCGATTTCTGTCAAAGTAGATTGCAACAAAGTTACATAATCAGGGGGCTGTAATCGTTTGTTTCTATGTGCCATAAGGTACTAGGCCTAATACTTTTAAATAGGTACCTATATCTGAGGGTACGAAGGGACCAAGACGACCAAGTGAAGCGCAAGGACACTACCTATACCTACCTTTTCTGGAAGTGCTTCGTCGTGGTTTTTTGAACCCTCATAACTTGGGTTTGGATTATACCAGATAAACAACATTCTCGAAATATGATGTCAATAGTCGATTTATTAAACACATAAATTTTCTATTGCATAGCTCTTATGCTTTAGATTTTATTGATATCTAAAAAACCTCGATTTCGTCACTGACTCACTAATGATAATCATAATTCTTAGGGTACTTCCTGAAGTCCTAGAAAGCTAAAATTTGGTACCTATGTAAGCTAGCATTAGTACACAAACAACAAGAAAACTAAAACTTGGAACTTTTACCCCCCAACCCCTTAAACAAGGGGATGGAAGTTTGTATAAGACTTCCGCAAATTTATTTATTATAAAGAAGTATTATTATGTAATAATTTACCATGACTATTTGAATAAAACTATGATTCTTTCAAAATAGAAAACAAAAAACCACAGTGAGTATTTTTAGGACTTAAATTAATCCGATTTAATTAGCATTAAGTTTCCAGTTACAACGTAAACATGTAGCATTTTATAATGCAAACAAATCAAATTATAATCCCAAGTCAAATAGATCCCGTTCCCGACAGGCAACTGCGGAGCATTTCAGGAACAATAAAAGGCGATTACGAGTAAGATACATGTCGCATTAAAATACGTTTTCAGGCTGAGCGTAGGGGCACGTTTATTTACTGCTAAGTTCAGACAGTCAAAATACTAAATTATTTACGTTACCTTGTGTTGATTTAATAACTGATGACGACGTGTTGACAAAAGTCTGGTTTTAAAATTTTAAAATGTACTCGTAGAAAAGTGTAGAAAAAACTATGTCATAATCAATATAATGACAAGAAAAGAGCAGCTATCTGCTCATATTTTCTGAAAAAAATATAAAAATACATAAAGATTATCTGTTCACGATTTGTGAAGAAAGAAAAAGGAGTTCTCGATTCCATTTTTAAGTCTTTTTCACTATTTTTGTTTTACAAGGAATAAAAATACCGTTTTGATTATATCAATACCGTGGGCTTAGTATCGATTCCTGAAAACGATACTACAATACATTCCTCGTATATTTTATATGATGCAGATCCGTCTTTATCGTAATGCCACCGCTTTGCTTTATTTGCACAATCTGAATGCGTAAGCTTATCGCAATGGCTATTTTATACGGACGAATTTGTTGAGTGAGCTTCCAAGCATATAATGTATCGATCCTATCATAAAAATCCGTCCAAAATTGCTTTCACGTTATTTTAATGTTGATGTCAACAGCCAAGAATGCTATTGAACACATTTATGTGTTTCGTATAAACTAGGCCCGAAATTGAAAGATGATTAATTTCTGTAAAAAAAAGCAAAAATTAATGTTCTTATAATTATTAGAATTTTATAAAATTCTTGTATTTTAGAAACGATCGAAATTTCATCCTTAATTTCAATATCTATCGTTTTTTCTGTCAATCTGAGATATGTGTGTAAGGGTTTTTCATTGTTTTCTTAATGCTAAATGAACTTAGCTTTACCTTGTATGTAACCTATGACCATGAAATCATACTAAGATATACTTACTTCCTACATAACCTGTCGGTCATTCAACTTAATACGGAGATCTTTGGGGTGTTTGGAACGTAGTAAAATAAAATAGGTAATGAATCTTTTTTTTGGTTTAGTGGTCAATCCCACATTTTTTACCATAAGTTTCATAACAAACTTTTTACGACTAACCAGTTATTTTATTTAGATTTGAATGACGTCATTTTGGTAATCATAATGCCAGTTATGTGCTTATTTCTATTCTTTACAGTTTAAAATGTTCAGATAATACTTAGACCAAAGAAGTCTAGATGTATATTTTGTACGAAATGTTTCATACGAACCACTCGTAATATCGCAAGCACTTCCTTCTGGGGCGTTTCGCAGCCCCGTTACGTCACAGCGAATACGGGTCAATATCAACGAAAGCAGTTGGCTCCGCTTACTCTTGCATTTGCCCTATTCATAGTGGAATGTCAAAAGATTTCGGATTCATTTTATTTACATACTTAAATGATTCGAGACTAGGAACTAAAATAACACGTGATGGTTTTTAATCAAAAAGTATTGCTTTAAATTTAAAAATATATGTTGTTGAACGATTTAACAATCAATATAACTACTTCACAACATTACCGCTAAAAATATGCTTGTAAGTGCAATTTGATTATGTTTTTCAATACTTTAACAAAATTTAATTTAGGCACATCAGCCTATAAATACTGTCTTTAGTGTCTGTAAAGTTAATAGTAAGCGACATAAAAAATAACAGCATTTATGGTTGGAAAAAATAAAAGCATCGTGTGCATAAAATATTTAGGATAAAAAGTGATGCATAAGCAAAATCAGACACGCTGATGCCGTTGATCAATCATTTCTAAAAGCATCTTTATTGCTAAGCGTCACAGGAAAATTGATGGACCCAATTATGGACACGGGGAAACGTTGGTACCGAAACATTTGGCTGATTATTATCATTATTTCCATAGATTCATCTCCTCAATAAATTGATTTTCTTTTGAATGCATAAATCAATCATAATCACACATAAAATTAAAACTGATATTGCTTAAATAAAATTCAAAGAACTAAACATCAAACTTTATGGGTAGGGAATTCACATTATTGCCTGAACTATTGTGAATGGATGAATTAATGAAATTCTTTATTCGAAGAAGCTCACATAATAAGCATTTTTAAGTCGTCAATTCTTTTACCCTACAGCTCATTATGACGTCTTATAGCTAACAAGAAAAATGGGCGCAAAAATACTTATCAGCTTTACCAGACGGAACGATATTTACAAATAAGTATATCGTTTCCAGACATTACATTCATATATGTTACAATAAATAAAAAACATTATTTAATTAGATCATTTCTTAATGAATCAATTTAAAGGGTTCAAGCTAAATTTTAAATTTAAAGTCATTATGCAATCTAGGCTGTTAAAAAAATATGCAAAACATACAATTCAATATGCGTTAAGATAGGTAGTCAGTAGCAGACCCTTTCCCACTAGCAACACCCGTTCACGAGCATGACGCATGAACCAGCCATCGTTTCGCTCGAAAAATTTACAACTCAAACTACTTGGAATTTTATTATAAAACTATGCCTAGACCTATGAATGTGACCTATGAATTATGAGTAATATAAGAACATAATATGAAATCTGTATTTCATTTAAATTAATAATTCATAGCTACCGAAGATGTAAAATTCGCTTGAGGCTGGAGGGAATCAACCATCATTAATATCAGCTTTGTAACTGAGTGTATGATTTATGTAGTTTCAATATAATAAATCTTAAACATAAATAGTACGACTACGCCCGTGGTTGAAAAAATAAACGTCTTTGCTGTTCGATAACTAAGTTATAAATCAAGTTGTAATGGTGGTCTTATAAATTTTGGATAAGACTGCGGTGTATTTTTCCACTCTTTCCAATAACATTCTGTTTATAAAAACATTTAAAGTTGACACAAAGCGACAAGTATTCCTACTTATATCAGCTATGTTATTCTCTAAAGTTAGCAGCCTTTAATGTCGAATACTCATTACTCGATAGTAATTAAAAAAACCGATGAAACAAAAATGGACAGTGAGAATTGCATTGTAGTGAATTGAACTGCTGAATAAGAGGATAATACCCAATCATGTAAAAAAATCCGGCTAAGGCTTCAGAAAATATTTGGAAACAGTACTCAAATGTCTGGAATAAATTTCATTCTCGTGTTCACTACTGATTTCGTTGGTGCATTTGCAATATAAAGGTATAAATGTTTCGTCTCAACACGAAAAGGGAGCAAATGAAAACATTCAATGTGAATTTTTCCACAAGTTTTCGCGCATAACATTTTTACGTCTTGTTACAAGTGGCGTGTCATCTTTCTCGAGATACTTATTATTCTTGTTTCTCAGACGGCGTGATATGCAAGATAAGGTCTTTTCACACACAATGTATCAGAATGGAGATGGATCATCGTTCTTTTTTCTCTCCATTACACTATTGTGCGGGTCTAGTGACATCCTTTGTATGGGAATGGTCGATTTAGGATCATTGTTCCGGGTCGCAAGAATGTATAAGCATCCTAATGACGGTCCGTAATAAGCTGAATAGTGGAGGACTATGTTTGCTGCGAATGCGAAACTTAATTTTGTAAGTGTTGAAGTTTCAGGTTGATATTTATAATAAGACGTTTTACTGGGATAGTTCCTGAATTATTGCGTTTGTTATTATTTTATTATTATTACTAGCGGCCACTCGCGACTTTGATGGCTTGGAATGATATTTTTCTGTCTCTCGGGAACAGTACTTTTTATGGATAAAAAGTACCCTATGTCCTGTGTTGTACATCTGAAATTTAAAGATGATCTGTCATCAAGGAAGCATAGCAAACAAACTCATATTTAAGTCTGTTTATTGTCATATCTATTTTACTAAAACTATTTCGATGCTTTTGCATCTACAATTATTCAGTCTTGATCAGTCTACCTAGATATTCCACGTGTTAATTTAATCACCTTAAACGGTGGTTTCTACTCTTATCTATAGAATAGCATGGGCATGGCAAGTTTCATTCGAAAAAGTTGAAAACGTTTGCACTTCGCGGAATTGAGTTCCATTGATTTTTTTTATTACCGCTGTTGGTATAAGTGAGAATTTCACGATTACGTCATCTGTGGTAGACATGAAGATCCGTTTCAATTACAATTTAATAATAAAATTGTCTATTATTATTATTAAATTATCTTAATATTTTTATGATATTATACAACCATTAGGATTCATGATGATACTTCCTAACATTAACCACTATATTACTCATGAAACGATAAAGATATTTATATTTGTAATAAAAGCCATTCAAGTTTTGTGAGAATCAAGTTCTCAAGTAAAAAATAGGTTTTTTATATAAATAAAACACATTTTCGCTAAGTTTCAAAAGCCTGTAAATTGAATTCTATTAAATACTTGAAGGAGTAGTATTACTAGTAGTAGTAGTAGTAGTAGTAGTACTTAGATCACCCAACAAATTTACGAAATGCTGGACTGTCATCATTTTTTAACGGCAAACGGCATTTCATAAAAACTTTCAAGTCCCAATTTTTCAAAACGAATGATCCGATTTTAATGAAACTTCATACACATAAGCAGAATACATTGGTCTAAAAAGTTAGTAGAAAACATTTTTGAAATAGTGTTACAGCTACATAAAACATTTTAAAGATGTTTCTTACTAACTTTTTAGGCCTATGTGTCCTTATAAACGTATGAAATTTCATTAAAATCGGTTTATTCGTTTCGAAATGTAAGGACTTGAAAGTTTGTATGCAATGCCGTTTGCGTTAATGCTCTTAAGGCTCCTATATACCTCAAGTGGCACCCTTATTTTGATTAAATTTATTGCTATTGCAAAAGTGGCCCGTTTTAGCACTTTTGCGAACTACTACTACAACGAACAAAATTTTACCGAGGTTATTGTTTGTAAATAAACTATAGAACCTTAGCTTCAATCTGTACATGTGAATTTTCGATTCATTATGTACTTAACGAGCAATAAATTTAATTAAAATTAGGGTGCCACTTGAGGTATATAGGAGTCTTAAATTGTTTTGTTTTTATAAACTTAAGTATATCGAAAATTTATTCGTTTGTTTCAGGTAAGTCAACAACTGTGGTGACGAAGAAATTGTGAAAACAGACGGTATTACAGATACACAACATTTCTTACTAATTTTAATTTTCAATCGTTCGTCATTAGGCATCTCTTAAACTATTGTAAGTAATATGCAAGTAAGTACGTAATTACTAAATTCAAATAACCTGTTAAATGTGAATAGGTATAACCTTTCCAATACCTTACCTATCACCGCTTTCTCTACATTTTAAGACTTTATTATGTTATTGCCCGGGGAAATCAAGGAAAGAATGAATAATGAAAATATTGTACCTTGATCAAGAGTTGGATTACGACAAGTCGCGATTTAATATGAATTTTATGTAAAACAGCAATATCAAAGTGAACATATTATTTTATTCATGAAAATAAATATTATTTCATTGCCTACTGTGTTGCGCTTTTATAAACTACGGGGAAAATAATTGGTAGCCTTAATTGGTTAAATAAGAAATTATTTTACATTTGTGATATTATTTATCGCTAAGTTACGAGAGTCAACATAATCATTGTTATTTTTGAATTACGTTTTATATGGAAAAATATTTTATTCAGCACATAACATACAATTATAAACACTTTTTATATTATGTGCAAAAAAGGCTACAACTCGGGATTGCGTCGCGATGAGGTTATATACGTACGTATGTATTTTTAGACGCGATCAACTTTAATAACTTTGTAACTCGTTACGAGAAAGTATTAAATTATAGTAAGTAAATAGAATATCAAAACAATCAGAACAAAATTAATTTATTGACTTCGTTTTTCACTAAGTCGTATCTAAAAAGGAAATTTAGAAAACTTCCACACAATTGACTGGCTAAAATCAATTCTGTCAAGTTATCCAAACACATCAATGGCCCTTCTGAGCCGGTGCCAAGTTGCAACTAACTAACTATTTGGACTAAATTAATGTATTAACTTCGTTCTTCACTAAGTCATATCTAGAAAAGGTAAGTGCAGAACTCTAACAAATTGACTGGCTAAAATTAGTTCTGTCAAGTTATACTGATGCATCAATGGCCCTACAAAGCCGGTGCTAAGCTGCAACTAACTGTTGAAGGACAGTTATACTGTTTGACATGGTGCCAATATCCACGATCGGACAACTTCCGGGCCGTCACCTTGCGACCAACTATTTGTCGTAGTTGTCTTTTCTATTTCCAGATTTTTTTTTAACTGAAATTAAAAATAATGCAGCAGTGACTCTGTTATCTGAGAAATTGTTTCGCATTAAACACTTAAGTTCATACGTAGTAGATAATCTGCAGTTTCTGTTTTAAATGATTGAAAAATTTATAAATTTTGTGAACACAATATTTTAAATGAAAGAAAGGGACAAAAAAAGTCATAGTACAATGGCATAAAATAGATTACTTCATAATGAAGTTAGGCCCGTAACAGGAAATAACATTGAAAAGGGACGATAAATCCATTGTTATCAACTGATAATAAGTCGGTTTTAAAGAAGTTAGTGACGTCACAAGGCCTGAAGTAACTGCAAATGCCTTCAAAACGATATTTTCTTCTTTATCCTCCTTATTCAAGTAAATAAGTTACAGTAACAATGTTTAGCGAGATAAAATAACAATTTCATATTCAGGAAAATAACCAATTTAGTTTATGAATGAATAAATTAACGTAAATTTTTAATCAATTTCATTTAAAGTTATCAGCAGCTCTATGTAGTTGATAAGACCGGAAATTTGGTTCTTATCGATAAGGCCAAACTACGCAATTCCTTATTATTGTGTGCTTATTATTAATAAAAATAATTAATTCGTTAATTACAAAAATTACTTTCAAGAATGAAAATCAGTACGAGGTTGACAAATCAAGTCAAAACATTATAATGTTCTAATAAGCTTTCTCATCAATATAGTTTTTAAATCATCGAAATCGGTCCATTTGTTGCGATACCCATTTTATATAATTTTTAAATTTAAGATTTTAGCATTCATAATGTTATTTTTATACAATACTTACCCCCTTACTAATAACGATTGTATAGCAGATGTATAGTTACACAGTGTTTTGTCCCTTTCTTTTCAATGTCAAAATGAAATAGTTTGACAGAGAGTCACCATTGTGTTACTATACATCTGCTATTAAATCTTAATTAGTAAGGGGATAAGTATATAATATGCTAGAAAAAATACGATCCGCTCGAGATTATATTCTGGGACGGGAATCGAACCCGCGACCTTTGGATGTCCCGACCACATTTTATTTAGCCAATATTTATCGACGGGCGGCCGGTGCGTGCGACGTCACATCATCGGAGTCCGCAGTTTATATGGTCCGAGCCGCATTATGGGGGCTAGCGTCCTCAATTTGCCTCAATTATTAAGATAGAGAAATGAAAATAGCATCAAAAGACGCCGCGCCGGCGGTTCAGTGAACTTCGCTGGTAAGTTGATTATAACCTTCGATTATAACTTATTCACTTTTTGTCGTAGAATAAAAATTTTGCACTGCATGTTATGTAATTCTTAGCTTTTTAAATCTGCATTCTCAACTAAAACTGTTGCTGACCCTCATTATAGAGAACTAGCGGCTGCCCGCGACTTTGTTTGCGTTTATAGTTATTGGTGTATCCCTCGGGAACATTACTTTTTTTTGGATGAAGGGTATTTACGAGTGGCTCCGTGAGCTGTAGACTTCGCGTTTGTACGTTAAAAAGTAGATCAAATTGTATGTTGTTTAAAAATTAATCTAATAGTTAGCATAATTAGGTTGTTTTTTATAAAATACTTCTTTTTGAGTTTAACTAATAATAATACTATTATATTGGTTTGAAATAATTATTATTATGAGGCGAAGTGTTATTAATATTTTGATTTTAATCAAAAACTGTTGTCAAAAAAGCAGAAAATAATTGCTTAACATTATACATTAGTGACTGTTATTAATTCGATATGATGAATAAATTCACTTTTTATGATTATTAATGTTAATTCGTTAACATTCAAGTTGAAACTAGATTCACATGGAGTAGAGGAATTTGGTTTAAGTTTTAAACTTTGTCTTAGTTTAACAACATTGCTTATCATGGAGTTTGATTCCTGAATTCTCTTGGAAGTTGTATTGCATTTGGATGGTGTAATTCTGTTAAGGACTTCAGGGCAGTGTAGTCACTGCACTTCAGAATTTAGGGCGTATTAAGAGCTGTAAATACGATTAAAAAGCAGCGCTGATAAGTTTGTAGGTAGTATATTGTGTATATCGTTATTCTATTCGACATTATTTTAGACAACGCGTAGTTGGTGGTGACAAACTATAATAATTTGCTGATCCATAGCATAGTGAGCAACTGTCTGAATAAGCTATAAAATAATCCATTCTCCTATCATTTCAACGGAAGAGTATAAGGATACGATGGGTTGGCATGTCTAAAAGAGAAAACCCCGGTCTCTTAATCTAGATTAACAAAAATAATCTTGTAGTTTATTTTCTAAAGATAGAATTTTATATACTCAATTTGAAACATTCAACGTCAGTATCAGTAGGCTTGTAATCAGAAGCTATAGTAAAAATAAAATACTTTATTTTACTGACGTTATGAATATAAATTAACATTTCAATTAATTTGAAAACAAAGATGTTATCTTTTAGCTAAAACACAAAATGTTGCGTGCCGAAATAATCGGATTATAAAATGACACGTTACTGAACATACTTTTGCACTCGTCGAGTTATTAGACAGGATGACTTGCTGATGCGAACAAGCATCTTGGTTAAGTACCGGAGCAAATGGCTTCTAATTCACTATGGCGTCAGACTAGGTCGCAATTCTATAGTTTGTTTTACTATGGTTTGGTGCTATTAGTGTTTTCTAAACAGCTTGAGCACGTTATTGCTTAGCTGACACACATGTGTAAATACCCAAAATGAACATAAAGCAAGTATATAATCGAAAAATCATTCATATTTATAATGTTCATACAGCAAGCCTATTACATAAAAATAATTGCGATAAGCGGACGATATTCGTCCCACTCCGTGATACTATTAACTAATGAATAAGGTTCAATATCAATTGAACGATGAATTGCGTCCGATTATCGTAATTCTTATTATGTAGTTCGCCTGCAGTTTTGATTTCAATGTAAGATATAAGAATTAAATCGACTACAACACAAGCTATATTTCCATCGACTACAACACAAGTTATATTTCCATCCACAAACTTTATGCTATTAAGAAAAGCATTGTTGAGAAAGTTTTTGTTTGCAGCTTTGGCCAGGTGAATTTTCCATATTATAAAGTTTAGAATGAGTGTCATTTCTTATCTGAAAGAGCGTGATAATCATCTCGCATTCTTAATGTCTTAGTTTCACTTTAATTTATCAGTTATTTTGTTTTATAGAACTTTGTTCTTTGTTACTTATTTTGCAGTGATAAAAATAATAATATAGTTACAGGGATTATAAACCTAATCGACTTCAAAATATTATAGCTTTGCAGACAGATTACAAACGCCAGCAAGCAAACCGTTCTTCACTTAATTTCTTACAATGTAAACGTAACGTAAAATGCAATTTGGTTTTGAAGTAAAAGGATATTATTGTACCTATTGATACCTATTTTACTTAAGCAAATAAAAGTCTCAAAATGTAAACATAGCTTCGGAGTCAAATCACGAACTCCAGTAAGCATTCCATCAATTTCCTAATACGTAAACTACAATTTAGTTCTACAGACGTAGTTTTAAACGCTGTGATGTATGTTACTTTTTGTGGCGATGCTCTCCGCTCCGCCGCCGCCGCGCCCCGCCGCCGAGCAAATGTGTGTACTACAAAAATGTAAGCTCCGCTAGGCAGAGCGTGCCGTATCACCAAGTACCAACAAACTCTGAAGCAGCCTTGCAATTTGACTACGCAAAACGAGTAGGTATAAGTAAATTACTGTGACACATGTAAGGACACATAAAAAGATTTCGAGTGAAAAAACTGCTGGATGGTAACACTAGATTATGGTTTCAAGTGAAAATAAAGGTACAATTTGTAACTATTTTAAAAGCTTAAATTATGGATTCACTATAACAGGCACGATGGGATGTTGCACTTGACAGGTCGTAAGAATTATCTTCTTCGGCGGCTTCTAGTAGGTCTTGATAGACGCACGCTTCAGAATACCTCCAATCTTGTCAGTGTCACCTTTCATGTAAGGTAGAATGGCAGGTCGTCGTTCTACTGTGGCTGGTTTGACTCGGTTTCTGTGATGGAGGCGTGGTACTGGCAGCTTTTTACTTTGCAGTACGTGATTGACATACTGAAGCTCAGCTGTCAGATGTTGTTGGTCAAAGCATGTCTGAGCTTTAGCATCCTCAAGCACGTATTGCGAAGTAACAAACTCCTAGTACCATGCCTATCACAGAAACCGAGTCAAACCAACCACAGTAGAACGGCGACCTGCCATTCTAGCTTACATGAAAGGACACACTGATAAGATTGGAGGTCTACTGAAGCGTGCGTCTATCAAGCCACCGATGAAGACAAACCAATTCTTACGACCTGTCAAGTGCAACATCTCCTTTCAAGATGCAGGCAACTAGATTGCGACTGTGGGCTCTCTAACATCGGGAAAACAAAGAGAAGTATAGGAACGCGCGTCAAAGAACATGTAGCTGACATGAAGCATTGGCGCGTTAACAATTCAGTTTTCGTCCGTAAGTTGAATTCAGCTTTGGCTCAGTTCAACAATTAAACGGAACGTATGCATAAATTACATTTGCTTTACATTGAACATCACCACTCAAACCATTAATAACCAAGGGCAAGTGTCACCAAAGAAAGCGTGTCGTAATCCGATCGGCTTGCGTGTAGGGTTACATTCCCCCCGATTACGTAACTCTGTTGCTAACAAATTCTCGATCGAAATCGTTTGAAATTTGACAGTTAAATTTATTAGCAAAGTGCCATTATAGCACTCTGCTATCAACTGAAACTGACTCAAACGGTTTCAATCGATTTCAAACGAGTTTATTATTTTTAGCAACAAAGTTACGTAATCAGGGGGCTGATCCAATAATGAAATTTCCTGACATTTTCCCTGACATTTTATACACCTACATCTACATTTCTTATTTAGTTGACGTTAGATTATTTTTTCTCACTATAATGATTAACAAATTATGTGTTTTCATCAGGTACTTACACTTTTTAGGATTTAAAAATGCCTGACAGTTTTTCCCTGTTTTCCTGACAGATGGGTAAAATTCCTGACATGTCAGAAAAATCATCTGGCAACCCTATTTGCGTGTGACCACCGGAGAATCGGTACGTTATTCACGCGCGGGGGATGATTCAGGTCGGTGCGCCCCCACATCTAAGCCAGGGTTACGTCGTGGAAAATTACTAAGCATTTGTTCGTGTTAACTCCTGTCGGTGAAACCGGCCCCATGATTGATTACAACTAAACTGTCCAAATGAAAACAAAGAAGATTAGTGGATGTTGGTCTGAAGCTACAGTTTAGTTTTGTTGTTATCAATTGGTAAAAATTGGATTTTCTGTTAGATAAATCAGTGAATAAATAAATTTTATAAGTCCTAAAAAACAACTTTCACTGCTCAAGTGGAACGAGTTGTTTTCTTTTTTAGTATAACATTTACATAATAATAAAAATTATCTTTCACACAAAAAACTAAACCAAAATCGGTTCATCTGTTTGGATGCTACAATACCACAGACACGTTAAACTAATAACACCCCTCTTTTTGCGTCGGGGGTCAAAAAATAGCATTTTGAATGCAAAAATCTAAGACTTAACAACAATAACAGTCAGTTTTAAAACAGTAATACAAAAAAACAACACTGATGATTTTGATATTCAATTTTAATTTTCATTAGCTTCGTCACAGCACCAGCTCCACTTACAACTTTGGTTTTTTATATCTTCCGACAGTATGTCAATACTGGTCATGCACGGTATGCCTTCTATTTAATTTATCTTTGAAAATCTAGCCTATTGCCATTACGCATGCGGAACTCTTTTCCTGATAACGATAATTATAGTGCGTTATGAATGAATGAAATGAATTAAAGTTTTACTCTTTCTAGTACTGCGACTCGTATGGCAATGCACGGTCGGACTCAGAAATTGCAAAGCACGGAATGCGTTGTTCTATGTCACGCCAAATTTACATACGAGTACCTATTGTAGGGTTGCAACTTAACAAGCAATCACAAAAGGCTGGTGTGAAAAAGTACTATGGCGTTTAGGTATTTCGGAGGCCAACCGTACTTTCAAGTCGACTTTTCCGTGTTTCACTCATTAGTATGAAAACTCACTGATTAAAAATACGAGTCTGTACCACAGGCTCTGTTGTAGTGTATTAACGAGACTTAAAATAACACAAGTTAAAACTATTTTTTGTTGGTCTTTGGCCATTGTTTGTGACTTTCAGTGCTCGGTGAAACTGAAAGCCGCATCAAAAAGGATCAAGTAGTCAAGAAGTCTTAAGTAACAAATGTGTTATAAACTAAAAATAACAAACAAACAAAACACTATTGAGAATTTAAGCACTTCGAAATTGTTATCAATCAGATTGATATAAAATAATTGTTTTTATTAGTTATTGAAGATTTTTCTAACTAAGAATTTGTAATTTCTTTATAACGCTATAAATAAACTTTGAGACGTATTTATATTTGACTACGACATAAAATTATTGATAAGATTAAACTAGTTATACGTAGAAAGTATGTCATATCCAAGAAACCTTGATAAATATTTTAAGAAGGATAACATACATACGTTTATTTGTTAAATAAATTATGTGTCTTCTTATTTTCTTCAAAGTTAAATAATGTTTTTCTGGAGGCGACATAAGATTTACTATGACATGACCTGCCTAGTGATACGTGCCTGCGTCAATGCGGTGGCAGAATTTTGTAACGTTTGTAAAAATAATATATAATGTGGATGTGGCAGCTTTGGATATTAAAACGTGCTTGAATGGCATATTTAGTCTCCGCGAATCTCGTCTGGCGCAACGTCACACGAAATAATTATATTTTATTTCGTTTTGTTGATGAATTAAAATTTAACTCGGCTTTAAGTGAGATATTTAATAAGAAAATTTAAATTTTGTGTAGGTAATGAAGTTTTAAGCACATTTATTCAGTATATTCGAAAAGTAACTTGTGAACGTATTTTGATATTCAATGAATAATTGTTTAAAAATATATATATTTCTGAACTCATCATAGTGATATTATAGAATACTATAATTTAGTAATCTTATTACAGTTTGTAATAAGATTACTTATTTCTATAAACTTATCAATTATTTTTTATGTTTGTAAAAATATACAATGGAAGTTATTCTCAATAATATCCATTGTAACAATTTAAATCTCGCAAGTGCAAAAGCATTTAAGTTATCCGATACATCGTTACGCTCAGTAACTCCAGCTCTTCGTGTAATGTTACGAACGGACGCAAATCGACATCGCTAAGTCTATTTCTCTAGCGGCCGGTCGCTCTCGACGCGCCGCTCGCGTCGGGCGAGCGAGCGCGCGAGCGGTTCGCACGCACTGCCTCTGGCTCGTACAGTCCTCTCTAAGCCGCCAGTGAGCGCGCCTGCTGCGGCTGCTTCCCACCGTAGCAGCGCAATGCCTACGAAATGTCATCTACCTACAAAACCCGATAACCGATCCCCTTATACCGCCAAATAGCACTATAGTGCACGGCATCAATTAACAGTGAAGTTTATCAGTAAGTTCATAATAAATGTGTCGTTAAAATGCATAACCTTGACGTAATTTTTTTTTGTGTGTGTGTGTGCGTGTGTGTTCAATTATAACCGCGAGTTAAATTGTCGCAGTTTGTTACTTTTCGGTGTGTTAAACAGGAAATGGCAAGTAAATGCATCGATGCGTTTGTGTTACATTCACCACTGGGTGGTGATTATTCACAAATGATTTCGAATGTGTCTTCAATCCGGTTTCTGTTTACGAATTCGATGACCTTGGTAAGATACGTAGCTATGATAAGATACTTGACTTGCAAAGTCATTATAACTTAGAAACTTATTTTTACATGGTGTTATAATTATAATAACTTTAAAATGTATTGACCACTTGTGTACCTTTTTTCTCAATAGCTTGATGCTAACTTTGTTGGCTGCTAGACCCAAAGATCTAAGCAGATGGCTTAAATGGGATTGATGCCAACAACGACAAAACTACTTAAATGTAATGAATATTCAACAAAACGTTACCGACGTTATTACAGTATTGTTTATATTATAATAGTATTTATTTCATGTTTAAATTACAATTCTATGAAATCTTATCAGGTTGGCTAACGCGTTTATTTCATATTTGTTGAATAATAGTTATAACGTTAAAATACGAAAGCCTACATTATGACTGAAGGATAAAATTATTTTATGTAATCTATCTTTTCGAATTTGGTCACCATGTTCTATTGACTAAAAACGACAAGTATTAATTGATAAGAGAAACCGGAAGCAATATGTGTTGCTTTAGAATTTAATACTAACAATAAAATATAATAGAATAGGTGCGTTAAAAAAAATATCCGCCTTTTTCCTGTTCAGTTAATTAATGTTTTACTATATTAAAACTTGCAAGTGTTGTATGGCTATAGTTATTGTTAGTCGCGTTTTAATGTAGTACATCTATATTGACAAAATAACGAACGATAATATTAATAAAATAATAAACAACAAAAAACATCTGATTTGTTAAAGTGTTGCATCGTATCGGATACATTTTCATGTAATGATAAAAATAACTAGTGGCTGTTATGTAGACCACGCGTTTGTTAAATTTTTGAACATTCTTCGTAATGGCTGAAATATGTTGTTGAAAAAAAACTTCAAAGTAAGGCCAGATATACTTTATTATAATACAAATACAAGTTCAAAAAGTAAAAAGTATAAAATATTTGCACATTATTTTGTACTGGACATCCCCTTTTTAATCCCCAATTACCCCCCTAAGAACTTGTGTGCCAATTTTCGTCAAAATCGGTTGGAAAACGCGATCTGTGGAGAAAACGCGAGAACAGACAGACGGACAGAAGCATTTTTTTGGCCAATCTCGAAACTGAAACGCTTCGCTCGTTTAGTCAATAATGATGCAGGCTAGAAAAAATAAAAGAAACCCAGCACTTAACGAGGAAATATATTTTTTAATGTATTGCCGTTACTTTTTAAATATTTTTTTCTACTTGTATAGTTTCCATAGTAACTTAAACACAATTAATAATTTGTGTAATTTAGCACAAAAATACCAGCCTCACAGTTACGCTCTCATGAAACAATAAAATCATAACAGGCCGAGCAAAATCGTGAGATTTTCACACAGAATAGTTCTCTCAATTTATTTAATTTTCAATAGAAACATACTGGCAGGTATGAAACTGGTTTCTTTTTTGCTTTATATCCAAATCAACCTTGATTAAGCCTAAAAAACTAACTTACAATATAAAACTATTGATTCTGTGTGTTTTCAGTAAAAATATCCAATCTCTTCGTGCGTCGTTTACGATACCTTTGTTGGGTAAACAGAATCGTAAAACAAAGTAAAAATTGACCTATGAAAAATTTATAAGTCTTCGTAAATAAATTACTGCTAAATAAACATGACTATTGTCGAAACAAGTCAAAAAATATTTACGACCACATTAGGAATATTTTCTTTGTGCCATATTTTTCTTTAAGTAAAAGTAAATAGAGAAACCAAATGGCTGTTTAAGATCTCAATCATACTTTTCTGGTAGCATTAAGTGTATCAATCCTATTGATCCATCTCTGTGTCTTTTCTTGTCTGTACTAACATTTTGATATAATTTGTCTGAAAGTAACTTGAGTCTTGAAAAAACATTGTGTTTTAGGCAAAAAATATCTGGATTGATAGTTTTAGTTCCCAAGCGAGTCTTTCTAGAGAGGAAAAACACAATTCCTTAAACTTTATTGGAAAACCTTGCAATTAAAGGCGAGAAAAAAATGATTTTATATATTTGCAACGAATGCTCTCATCAGAAATAAGTAGGTACTACCTTTATGTAACCTCGGTTAAAAATTTACTCAATTACCGGTGACATAAAGATTCTCATTACCAAAAGAGTATTTGAAACACGCAAGTTCAAACAAAGTCATTCTTTTCGTGGTAATGAATTTACACAAACATGCGACGAAGTTATTATCGCTCAAAATACTTCAATTGACAGCACGACTAAGTGGAATGACTCGATTTGATACTTCCAAGTGATATCAGATATAAGTTACATCACAAACTTTTCACTAAGTCTAACTTTCAGCATGAGCATTCTGTTTCAAATATACTTTGAGCTTCATGAATAAAGGATACTCCGTCTTCAGGTTAAAATGTTCTGCTAACACTAAGCCTCTTGTTTATATTTACATCTAACTTTAACTGATACTAGAGTGTTTTTTAAGACTTTTATAATAATTAAGTTTTCAAATAAATACTTTGATTTAATATGTTTTAAATTCCGAAATGATCGATAAAGTCACTAGGATGATTGACAATATGTTTCAGTTATAAAATCAAACTTTGAGCTCAGTGGCGCAAAATTTTCGCTAGGGGCGGTCATGGGATGGGTGACCAAAAATTTATTACCTGAAGCTCCTCTGAGCTTCGGAAGGCACGTCAAGCCGTTGGACCCTGCTGCATTTGCAGTCGTTAACACCCACCAATCCGCATTGGGCCCGCGTGGTGGGTTATGGCCCATCCTCCTTATCCCTCATAAGGAAAGCCTGTGCCCCAGCAGTGGGGACATCACAAATGGCTGATGATCGAATCAAACTGAAAGAAACTCTGACATAATAGAGTTTTGTTTTAAAATACGTGTGAAATATAAACTTAATTATTTGAATAGGATCTCGCTCGAGACTTGGAGTAATTGGTTTGATTTTTAAGTAGCTACGAAATGGCATGAACTTTACACTGACATTAAATTTATTTCGTTACAAGTTTCTTTGATGAGAAAAGTTCTTTTGTTTTATATTTTTGCCGGGCTACTGAAAATTCCAACTCCAACTTGATTGTTCATCTGCCAAAGTGTTTAATTACTTGATTTTCGAAAGGTGCCTATTATTTCCAAAAGTAGTCATTGTTGTGATTATTTTCTTGCTACGGATGTCACTAAGTTATATCAATATATAAAAAATATTTTGTGATTCCAGTACTGGATAAAAAATATCGCAAATACTTATCAAAGAGCGAGTAAAAGTAAAAGGAAACAAATCATATCCAATCATTGTTTCTCTTTCCATCTCAATACAAATAATAATAATGAAAGAGATAAAACGTAAATCACGTAGGTAAATAGTTACACTGTACCAAATTTTATTTGATTCGCATAGTATTTTACGAGAAGATGTAAAACTAGGTGATGTTAGCAACAACATACGTGAAAACGGTCAGAGCTGACAGGAATTATGTGGAATCCAAATGGCCGAGGCGTAAACCTGGGCCTCGATTACGTTAACGTTAACCTAACAATCGTGTCTCAATGGTGTTTGAATAGTATTGCTTCTTGACACAGTTCTGGTTACTCATTACAAATACCATCGAAACACCATTGATTCACGATTACGTTAGCAGAATCGAGTTACTGTTTGCTATCGGTCGCTTTAAATATGTCAAAGGCAGACCTTGGCTATTTATCGAGCCCATTTGATACTCCACAGACATCGCGACACGAAATTGTGAAGATGGAAGTACCTTCACCACTGCCGTACGCCGCCTGTAAAGTGTTACGTAATGATTTTTTTTCCCAATTTATTGCCGACTCCAACGATATTTATGGGACGTATTAAGTTGAATTTATTTGCTTAGATTAATAAAGCGAAGGATGCAATCCCAGACTTTTGCGGAACGATTCTGTAGCCATAAATCTGAATCAGCCTATTTGTATTTTGAAGGGTAACGAGTGACCCTTTTCAAAGTCATGCGGATTGTACCAAAGTGTGTAACTTTATGTGTGGTGAGGTGAGGGTATGTTAGCAGTGAAGAATATTTCTCGTGCCCTTTTAACTTCGGTTTCTAACGTGACTCTAACGGAAGATTTTTGTAAGCTCTCCTTCTTACTTAGATATATCAAACAATTTAAAAAGATATGATATATTATACTTTTCTGATAAAAAAAATTCATCAAATATTACTTCGGATTAGTTCAGATATTATTATTATTACTGTAAATATTTTTTTTTGTATGCCGAAGAAAAACGCCTTTACGCGCTTAAAAATAATTATTTACTATTTGTATTAAAAATTTCTACATAGTACAATAGCAAATACAAACTAACGAGCTGAAATGTTTTGAAGAATCGGAATGTTTTTTACTTTGTAATCAATAATTAATAAAAAAATAAAATAATATTAAATTGCAAATATTAGTAAAAAATAAGTGAAATAAGTTAATAAAAGTATTTAGATTCCAATGTTTCTGAATATGATTGCGGGGAAAATGAAACAAATATATAAGATTTTAAAAGAGTTTAGTTCACAGTGGTATTTTGTAAGTAGAATAAAACACAATGAAGTGTCTTTTCCTTATCTAGTATACATTTAGTAAATATTGACTACAGAGTTCATTGACGTAACAATTATTTAGGCACGTTCGATTACTCTCGACGACTTTAGGGCATCTTCAGGAAGATAAGTAATCCGCCGCAACCAAGTTTCAAGATATAGGGCCGTGATAATCTCCACTTGAACCTCATGAAAGCGAAATCTCTGAGCGAAGATATAACTTTTTGCAGACACAGCAGTTTCGTGGGATTAGAGGTTAAGTTCGAAATATGAATACGTAAAGATGAAAAAAGTTGCCTTGCAAAGTTTGAGATGCAATCATGCATAGAAGAGAGCAGGAGTCTTTAAAAACTAAATTAGTATTAAAGTTCTGAATTGCAAAATTTAAAACACGTTTACGGGTTAGGTCAATGTAACTTAAAAAAGGTCAGTGTGACCATAGCAGTCAAAAGTCATCGGGAATCGTAAAATGTAAAATCAAAACAGACCATCTAATACAAAATACACAACAAAGTGACGCAAAGATGAATATAAATTAATACACAAACAAAAAACTTCATATATAAGTATGAGTTTACCATTAGCCCATAAATCCAATCCATATCTAATTGCAAAATGGATCAGGGATTATTAAGATTGACATTACAGATTGCTTCCGCTTCATACGAGGCATTTATACGTAATGTTTCTTTTATGAAATACTAGTTGCCTGCCCCGGTTTCGCATGGGTGGTGTAATCTATCAATACTGACATTTATTTTGTTAATCATAGTATTAAAATAACGGAAAAGAAAAAAAATTTTTTTTTTACCTTTTTCTTTTACACAAGTACAAATCTTCTCCTAAAAATAACAAATACAACAAAAAAAAATTATTTGCTTTAGTACTTTTTTGCTACTGTAATAAATAGTGTAGTGTAATAAATAATTAGTATTAGCTTCTTATCTGTAATTAATCGTAAACATACTACATTTACGTAATAACGTACAAGTTTTATGCCTTCCGCGTAAATCGACTAGACGTAAAGCGAACATAAGAGTTATGTCTGTGCCCTAAAACAATCAACGTTACAGACCACCATAATTACTTCCGAGATACTTCGCTAAGCCCTACAATAACACTTAATTCCTAAGGGACGCATTTTTTCGAATTATAGTCGTTTCAAGTATGTGTTATGTATATATAGGGTGCACTTTTTTTTTTTTTTCTCTGTTTTTTTTTGTGTACCCCGGTGGTGTTATGTATATATAGGGTGCACTTTGTATTAAGTTAGTAATAAAGTACTCTTCATATCTAACACTCGTTTACTCTCTCGATATATGAATAGCAAGTTGCTATCACTTCCGTGACTAGAAGTCATTTGGGTTTGACATATTATTGCGAATAAATCAGAGAAGTTATGGGTTTTACGCAGATTCCGTGATCACGAATATTATTGATAGTTGAACAATCGGGCCATAACTTGTCTATAACAATGGTATTAAACACTTTTTGCTGTAAAGGGTGGTCAAGGTTACTATTCCATGGATTGGGTTGGGACCTTACTTTATTGAGGACCTCACTTAAGAGCGCGTAGGCCACTAGTTTTTTGCGATAAGTGACCACTTTTGGCAAGAAAACTCCATTAAACTAAACGACAGGCTAGAAAATAATGTTGAACCGATAAAAAGTACCACAAAGCTTTTTCGGAGTACACTACAGAGAGATAATTCATAATTTCGTCTTTGTTTATGCACTATGATTTTTATTCCAATGGTGGCGCTAGTGTACAGACTACGCCACGGTACGTGACTACGCGCTCTTAACGGTATTTTATTTTTGCACGCAACTACATCTAATCTTCTCAGACTATGCACTGTATCGCCAGTTTTTCTTGAAAGCAAAAACAATTATCATATTATATTACGTAAGGTTTTCAGTATAATGCCTTATATTCTTAAGGTTTTAAATGATACCATAACAAACAGTCTTAATTAATACGGTGAAATAAGCAAATGTAATTATTTTTTGTGTGTTGAAATTAAAGCCATATAATAGAACGTGTATCATAGAAGATGCTTGTGTATGGCATTATACATTCCTGATGACGGCGCGTCGTTCATTGTAAACATAACATGTAAATTCTGAAAAATAGTCTAATGCAATTCATGTCATTCAGAAAAGCTTTGTTGCGAAAAAATTGCATATTTTCCACTTCTTTTGTCTTGAATTCAGTTTGACTTCTCTATCGTATTTCATTAAAAAAAGTTCCCATATAAGACGTAATTCAAATTAAAAAATTCGTTATTACAATTTTAACGATTTCCTAATTATAATTTAAGTTAAATTGCTGCTATTTTCTTTTAAATCAACGTAATGATTCGTTTAGAAACTAATTTTGATCTCTAGCGATTTAACTCATAACGAGTATGAGGAAGTGGAAGGAGAAGGGGAAGGACGAGTAATAGGGTGAAAGAGAAGCGATGTGAGGGGAAGAGAGGGGAAAAAGGAGTAAAAAAGGGGAAAAGATAAGAAAAGAGGGGCACAGAGCGGGCTGACATCGGGCAAACAGCGGGCAAACAGCAGGCAACCAGCGGCAAAAAGAGGGAAAAAACATTTTTAAGGGAATACACTAATTTGAATGCTAACAAATAATTATCTTTGATGAAGAATGGAGATGTAATTTTATTATAAAAATATAACATTTTGCTGAATGGATTTCATGGATTGTTAATATTCCTTCGTTTGTTTGAAGTTCGGTAAAACATGAATGTTTGGGTTTTGAGGTAATTATGAACACAAGGAAAATAAAAACATCGTAAGAAAATACGGCCGCAGGAAGATGTTCCCAAAACATTGAACAAATACTCTTTTGCCCCATAGGCCTGTTATTCATATTCCCTTATTTGTATGAGTTTTATTATAAGGAATGATGAACTAAAACATCTTTGTTACTTAAAAATGCCGAGTTTTTCCATAATAAAGTCAAACTCATTCAACGTCTCTAAATGTTATGTTGGGAAAAATAGTAGTCAGATTTTGTCTGGAAAAAGAGTGAACTTAAGGTGAGCCGTATTATGTTACCTTTGGCAAAGTTTGACAGGACCGGTTTTATGGAAGCTCAAAAACTCCATTAGTACAGCAAACAGTTACAGCAAAACTGCCGTCAACACTTCAATGCGATTTGCAGAGTCCCACCAGTCCAGCCCTCTAGATTTAGACAAAGACACATTTTCAAATTGTCGCTTTGATATCGAAAGATGTTTGTTTTTGATGTTTTAAAAATTGATGACAAGCAAAAACTTATGTCAATCCCGTACATCTCTCGCTAGTGAAGCTTTGCAAAACATGACATTGACTAACAGTTCAATCATATCGTAGAATTCGGAATTGTACAATTCAGTTTGTCGCAGTAATGTCTTGTCCATTTCCATGAGACGAATGGTTCGATATGAATTTATATCGCCACCCGCTACTGATCTTTAATTCATAAAGCTATTTTTTTCTTCACACTTGTTTCATATTCTGGGTTGTTTCGTATTCATCCAAAGTTGATATAAGATTTATAAGATGGGTGTATTTCAAGGATAGCCTTATGGTATATAGCTAGTGATTCTTAAACTTCTTGATATAGGTACCTGCGCCCGTTGCATGAGAACGCTAAATTTTGTCGCAAGGGGGCTACAAAATTTTTAAACCATAGTAGATATATGTCGCGCAACGCTGCATGAGTTGAAAGCGCAGCATAATATCCACCGTGGATAATTTTATCTAACTAGCGACAAAAAGGCATTGCCATTGAAAATAAAAGGATTATTTTTTGCTGTCAACACTGAAGTGTCCTAAATCATTAATCTGCAATTGGAAGCATTGTCTTTGGCTAACGACTTGGAGGACTAATTGTCTACAACTGACATTTCTCCGCGACGTAGGTAAAATTTAACTGTCTCATGCACGCTGTGACGTTTTATCTACGTAGATGCGACTAACCCTGCGACATATTATATCTTTTGTCGCGAACTCATGCATGCGTAGGATAGGTATATAGTATTAATTCAGTTTTAAGAAAAAGATTCCAATTTTGATTGTAAAAAGATCTTCCTTGCAGCTGATACAGTGTTATATGGTATATTTGCAGAGTTTTAGTTTAAAGTTTTACTAAAAGACTACATTTTAGGTTCTTCTATATAAAGGCGGGCATACAAAAATAGGCATTAGTATCATGATTTATGTATCTCACCTCCATTTCTTTCGTCTCGTCAAAGGAACTCCATAAGAGCGTGAATACCCGAAGCTTTTAGGTTATTCATTACCTATTTAATTTCTCCGGTCACGTTTTGTGTACCAAAGCAAAAAGGATTTTACTCTTAAAAATATTTCTAACCAACTGACTTCAAATTCGGTGTAGGTATGTATATTTTATTTTTACTTCTTTTTTCTTTCTTTTTTTGCGAAAAATGGCCTCTTTTAGCAAAAAAACTCTTTTAAACTAAACGACATGCTAGAAAATATTGTTTAAGCGATGAAAAGTACCACAAAGCTTCTTTAGAGTGCACTACAGAGAGATAATTCACAATTTCGTCTTTATGTAAGCACTATGTTTTTTTCCAATGGCGAGTGTGCAAACTACGCGCTCTTAATTATTAAGTAGTTTCTTGTAATTATTTATCTTTTAGATTCTTCAAGAGACAATCTGTAATGTACCTTTGATAACGACATAAAGATATATTTCGTGATATGAGCTCGCTAAGACTCCAAATAGTAACTTTTATGGAACACTCAGTCCTCTGAATGCTCTCTTACAGAAATTATAGAAAGGACTAAAAATGGCAGATGAGTAAAAAAACAGAACACATTTAAATAATGCTTTAATACTACTCGGAAGCTTTCGATAAGCCTCATGGCTTTTTCTGGGCAAAATCAATTTATTGCAGTATATTTTTGATATTTAAAAAAATTGGCAGCAGCATTTCCGCAGTTACCTTATACAATTACCATATGGCCATAAACTTATATTTCCTTCCTGTTTTAATATTTCAAAGCTTAAAATTTATAAAACGGATCCCTGAATCAAAAAGTAGTTTTCACAAACCTATGTATAATATAATTGAAAGACCTATGATTATCAAACTACGCTCCACACTATTGATGAAAAACATTTTTTTTTCATCCGTACTGTACATGTAGGGGAGGTAAAAAAAATATTAACGAGATTTTATTTTACCACTTTTTTGGCGTAATTAATACACACATTCATGCTAAATTACAGCTTTCTAGTACTTAGAGTCTCTGAGCTAGGCCGCGGACGGACGGACGGACGGACAGACGGACATGACGAAACTATAAGGCTTGCTTGTTGATTTGACTACGGAACCCTAAAAATGATAGTTCGTACGAATAACCTAGGTATTCTTAGGTATTCTTTCTTGCAGAATTAGCATTTCACTGGAAATTATTTTTAATATGAGTTGATAGTTGTCATAATATTATAAAAATCACTAATATATAGGAATGAATCTTTTTTGTCTAATAACCTCTTCGATTGTAACCTCTGAATTGTTTTACATAGATAAATCAGCAATATTACGCAACCGGTCCGTTTTAAACAACGTTTTTTTCGATATTATTTAAACACTGATTTCTGTTTCATTAAACGAAAAATGAACACCAATTTTCAGTCGAGATAAGAGGGAGTCGAGTGGAGAAAACTCAAGCACGTTATTACGAAAAATGATATACTTGCGAACTGCGTTGTTTGGTCTAATTTGACGTCATTGTTTTACATTTCAACCCAATGGCATGAAGCAAACTGCTATCGTAAATATAAACTAAGAATAGAACAATTAGTTGTGGCAGATAAACAAATTCTGTATGTATCCCGATTCAAACATTTTGTAGTTCATGAAGACGGCGTCACGTTTTCGTGCCCAAGTCAAATTGTCTTGCTGATGTCTCGTAAAGTTTAATTCAATCATAGTATATTCATTCTTGATTTCAATTTATGTGAAAGACGGCAAAATTAATAGTGGCTATAACACTTTATTTATTTCATAAATATTCAATTTGAAAAATTACATTTTACAAATCTATAGTTAAGTGTTAATGTTGCTGTGTTGTACCTATAAGTGAGTACATTATGTAATAATACACAACTCTCCCGGCCCTTCCCGCAACCGCTCTCTCTCCCTCCCTCTTAAAAGATGCCCCGTTTTGCAGATTTTCTCAATTTTCAAGAAATCGTTACAAGCTAGGACAAAATGATCAAAGAATAAATTAATTATCAATAAATTATCTACAAATAAGCACTTCCATTCATTTTGATACAAGTTATAGTTTCCAAGCTATGGTGCATAAAGTTGAAAGATTTGTAATTTTCATACTTTAAAATTTTATAACACAGCAGCATAAAAACTTAGCTATTAATTTGCCGCTCAAAAATCTAGAATGAATAAACTATCATGTGATATTTTGATGAAGAATGAAAACACATAAAAAAGGAGCCATATGAGCCTTGTGGCGTTTTACTTTTCCTCATAGTAAGGATGAACAAATCCTTTTCTTATTCAACAATGCGCAAATGATTTTACTTCATTTGGCAGTAAGTAGAAGCTGAGTCCAGATGGCTACTACGAAAATAAACCGCGTTCAATTAGCTGAGCATAAAAGAATAGATAATTATTCAAATAGACTTACAAAATATTACAAGCTCTAGTTTTCTGAATGGCTATCAATGCGTTTTTTATTTGCTTTACAGCGAGAAAGAGATGTACATAAGTAATGCAATTCATAAACCTGGCAAGTTTTAGGAGCTTATAATACCCCCTGGTTTCTTACAAGTAGCGACAATTAAAAGAAGTCAGCTAAGTAACGGTGCGTACTACCCTTAGCACAAACAGCTATTGAGAAAAATAACGCGCGTAAAAATTTTCGATAGTGTAATTTTGTATGGGAATTTGTACAGCGCCATCTACTGCCGAAAATCAAAATTAAATTTTCCATAGATAATAACTCTATCGAGTACTTTTACGCGCGTTTTCTTTCTCGATAGATGTTCGTGCTAAGAGAGTACTGATCTCTGCGTTGCGCAGCGAATGCGCCTGTTTGCGAATGACTCACGAGCTTCGATACTTTCCCATACAAAATTACTCCATCGAGTTTTTTAACGCGCGTTTTTTCTCGATAGATGTTCGTGCTAAGGGTACTGAAAACGTTTATTGCAGTTAATTAATTGAAAAGTTAACATTGCTATATGTTTAGCTGATTGTATCGTGTTTTACTTTACTCAAAAAACTCCTCCGTAAATTCGTGCTCCTTGCCAACCTCAACAAAAGAATCACGACCTTTTATTAAATTTCTTCGCCTTCTTATTCAATAAGCTCACACAAAATTTGGTGTCAATATCGGCACATATTTAGAATTTTCTCATCTCACCCATTGAATCAAATATTAAATTAGATTTCATGGCATCTTTCGGTCGGAACCTAATTTATAAGCAAATTTCAGTAGACCTCTTTCAATAATACAGATAAATTGTTAAGGGTTTGGGAATTTAATTTCGGCTCTTTGTTATTTATTTTGTTTTATTTCAAAAGAATAGTTAGAATTCAGAATTAAAATTATAAATAAAGTACCTTGTATTTACGCTTTAAAATTACACGTAAGTTTGTAACTTAATAACTACTGAAAATCTGTTAGCTAATTATGAGAGCTGTATAAGTCTCTTTGAATTTAATCTATGATAATTGATTAATTTATTTAAGAAACACTGAAAAATTAGTTAATGAAAATTCGATAATATCTTGCACAGAAAAATCGAATTGATTTATACATCGAATGTATGCTTTTATGAGCACGGCCGCATCTTTCTCGGCACTCGAAACGAATATGTCGAACGTTTTACACTGCCAAATGCCGTGACGTCAGTTGTTGACTGCCTCAATGTTAGTAAACAAAGCGAAACTGCTTCGGTCGTACCCTCAAAGTCGGGTTCGACGCTGTGAAAACAACGTGTCGAGGAACCTTGACACGTACTAATTGTATGGTGGTTAGTTGAAATATATTTTAAATATACAAGGTGTTACAAAAATACCCATCAAAAATCTAAATGTATGAAACAGCTGATTTTTTTTCTCGATTTCAGAGTTGGTCCCATAGTAAAAGTTGTTCAGTTTGATGGTCCCTTTATACCATATTCGGCATTAGGGGTATTTTTGTAACACCTTGTATTTTCCGTTTGGACCTAGCTAGGTCATATATACTAGTAATTTTATTTAATTACAACTAAGAAAAAGCTTTAAGTATCCTAGCTTCTACTGACCCGTTTTATTGATTTTTGTAAGTGAAAAAGTTAGTATTACCAGTAAGCTGTACCCAGCATACAACGAGTAAAAAATAAAAAATAATAATGGAAGGAATCTCTTAATTCACTAGACTTTATTTTATTATTTTCTTTTATTAACTGTAACCTTGCTGGGTTAGGAAATGAACTTGATGGAATCAAACTGATGTAACTATGATGATTGATTATGATACTAAATAAGGGACACGTCAGTAAACATTTCAGTACGTTAACTAGCATTTTGAGTTTATTAACTACCGTGATTGTTGTTTAACATAATATTTCACATTTCAATTAGCTCGTAGATATCAGCAAACATTTTATGTGACACCTGTCTACTATGCGTTTGCAATGCATTCTAAGTAAACAATCACTTCGCGATACACAAACGCGCGCGTTATCGTGTTTGTCGTATGAAATATTTGCAGTACCGCCTTTATTTGTGTTTGTATTCCACACAAGATAAAATATCATAATATTACTAGAAATACTACAGACGCGATAAAGAATGTTTGTAAACAAAACACTTTTTATGGTTGCTGTGATATTAATTTTATAGCGAACCAAATCGCTTATCATGAAACTATTTATTATGGTTAATCATATTCTGAAAAGTCAGCACGTCACATTACGGACTGACACAGTACCTATATTAGTAAATATATACTGGGTGCCCCAAAACTTGTCACACGAAGGGAAAGTACCTTAAATATAGAAGGAAGGAAATTTTAATGAAATAACACTTCATTTTAATTTTGAAAATAATTGGAACTGCATTCAAAGATTTTTGAAAAAATCCCATGCGGAATAATTAAATGTTAGATGGTCTTCCTTTTATTTAAGATGCTATGTTATTCTATAAAAATAATTCTAATAATGTTATCACTACGCCATCCACAAACTTACTTGACGCCATTTAGGAAAAATAAATGAACTAAATAATAAATTAATTTAAAAAACTGCGTCAAAAGACAAGTCAACTGAAAAGATGTAAACAAGATCAAATATTAAAGGCAACATAATAACATGCAGTCGGAGGCATGTATATAGTGACATTTTGAATATCATTAAATTCTATGCTCATGTAGTTTTTTTACGTCACTTACCTAACAACACTTGGGCTGTAAAAACAAATCTAAATGATAGAAATCCGTTCATCCGTTCGAAAGATATGAGGTAATAAAGAATATTAATAATACAAAACTGTTCTAATAAGTACATTCTTTTAACTGCTCTTTGTATAATACAAAACTGTTCTAATAAGTAAATTTTTTTATAAAAACCAATTCAAGAGAATAGTTTATTTTAGCTGCTACAGGTCGATGGATGGTAACGATAGCTATAGTGTAAGTGCGGGCTCACCGGCTTATCGTTGTTGCCGGTGCGTGACCAAACCGGCTCTTGAACATACTCGTACATACTACTAACGTTTCAATTCCCTAGCGAGACTATTATATAAAAAAAAATGTTGATGATAAATCCGTAATTTGGTTTGAAACGCCTTTATATCAATGATATATGTATGAGTACTTGCTAAAACTTGTCATTCTCTTACTTCTATGCAATGGGTGAAATGGTTCCGATTAGGGAGACTGATCACCCGTCCGGCTTCGCTGGCGTCCCCCCTTCCAAATAATAATAATACTTCTATGAATAATAATTGGAGTTCATAAATGCATACTAAATGCTTCTACTAGAACAAGAAAAATTGGTAGATATCTACTAAAATGAAGTTTTTGAGTGTCGAAGTAGGGAACAACATTATTCTACCTTTTTTAACATTATAAAATGGCGTTTAAATAAAAAAATTGGTAAGAATAACGTCAAACCACTATACTTGCTAAAACTTGTCATTCTCTTACTACTATGAATAATAATTAAAGTTTATAAATGCATACTAAATGCTTCTACTAGAACAAGAAAAATTGGTAGATTTTTAATAAAATGAAGTTTTTGAGTGTCAAAGTCGAGAACAACATTATTCTACCCTTTTTAACGTTATAAACAAGTTTAAATAAGACAAACCACTACTGCGCCAACAGTGTAATCAAATTTTTACTGCCTGCAAACGTAGCACCAATATTTTTCTGTTTTTCTTATAATCACAAGATTCTGAGATTAGATCTACTATGATAGAGCTTGCATGCACGTGTTGCGAAGAGTTTTTGTAAAACAATCTTTCAAATGGGTTTGTACTTTTTAGAATAGGTTGTTCAAATATCTTTTAAAAAGAGAGAAAATACAATTGTAGCTAGACATAATTTTGTATCATTAATATGCGCAAGGTTGGCGAGTGAACCCCAAAAGCGTATAACTGGCATATTTTATACTTTACGACCCGTGACGCGAATTTCATTAAACTAGAGACATATTTGTTTTCGCTGCGCCTTTTACTGTCGTAAAGAAGGGGCAACTCCAAAGTTTCCGACACATAAAAACAGACTGATACCCTCCACAGCCGTAGCTTCTAATTTTGTGGCGAAACACAATACAATTTTACAACTTTTGGAATGAAAAACGACCTTTTTTGCTAAATAGTACTTGAATGTAAAGGCGAGATGCTTTATTTTAGAAAAAATACCAATTTGATTAAACATTAAAGAATTCGAGTTTTAACTAACATTTTTATATTAAATATCTAAACAACAGTGAATGCTCATGTATTGGTTAGCTTAGTGATCATATGTATGAACAGTAAGCTAAATGATGCCAAAATAGGTGTGGTTAAACTTTAAATAAATCTCAAAGGAGACCCAGCCTTCTATGCTGAAGTCGTATACTTTTTAATTTTTTTAATCTGTGATTCATAATCTGCTGTACTTTTTCACTCATTGGTTTGTAGTACCTATCAACCAAATGACAAATCAATGCCAAATCGGAAGTCAAATTGACATTTCGCTTTCTTAATTTCGAAAAAAGGAAAAGAATTATGGTTTACGCAGCCACGTTTTTACATTTAATAGTGACTTTTCTACCATAACGGAACGTTTTTCAATGACTCGTTGTTTTCGTTGTGTTTCCATATCCAAAAAGATTTTTTCTACACGCACAAAAATAAGACGGAACTTGATTAATGTAGCAAATATTATTTATGACCAAATTCAGTCTTATACAAGCTAAGCATTTTTTTCAGAGGACCTTATAGCAATAACAATTCAGGATTGTAACTGCATGTTATGTTACAGCGTTTTTACAGAAAAAAAAAACATAAGTGGTACTTTATCGCTAACCGCAAAACGTTTTCGTTATCAGGTGGTACAACTTCATATTAAAAAACTCGAGAAAACTAGATACCATTACCGTGCTACCGCCACTAAAATGGAATAAGTTGAGTGGGAGAGTAGATAAGATAAAAATAGTCTCGTAGAATACTATAGTTTTTCTAAAATTCAGTATCAATTTAAAGACCTAAGGGCTTGTTTACATTATAATAACTGTTAGTAGAGAGTAGACGAATATTGTCTGCTGTGGTTGACGTTCTGTTAAAATCAAGGAACATCCAGGCAATGTACCTCTACTCTCTACTAACAGCTAAGATAATGTAAACCAGCCATTAGAAAGCAAGAATCTATTAATAGTTTTGTTATTAATACTTTTACTATTTGGGATAAAATTATATAACCCTACGCCATCCTAACTACGTCATCTACACTCCTTGGGGACTTTTAAAACTGAGCCTCCCGATATCTATTTCCATGAAACGTGCTACTTGGGGGTTTGCTGAACAAGGGTTTGCCTCAATAATTGATTTTGGAGAGGTACAGACAGCTTACGTGACTTTTACTAGAATCTTTATTGGACGTGTTTGGTCACCATTGACCCTAAAGCTATTTGTTACAGTTCTAAGACGATATTTTGAGGCAATATTGAAGCTTGCAGCGAAGAAGGTAAAAGTACTAGAAAATTTCGCCGCTCCTACTAGCGACTCGGTAGCATAATTGGTCAGTGCATTGGGCTGGAATCCCAAGGGTGCGGGTTCGAGTCCCGTCTGAGGTGCTACGGGTGAGTCGATTTTTTCTAATATTATTTATCTTAATATAAAAATAGAATTGTGAATGCGAAAAGTCTAAATTTAATAGCAATATTGAACCTTAATATCAGCCTGAGCAGAACTACTTTTTTTATACACAACAGCAAATACACTGATTCACTAAAGTTTCAAGATCTAGCTAGACATTCTAGCTAGACCATCGACAAACTTTGTGCTGTATTTTACTACAATGAACCAAATGTATTGTTCAATATACACAGGTTAACCCTATTTCCGTAAAGTCCAATGATACAGTGCTCGCCTCCTATCACAGAGTTACTAATCTACGAGAAATGAATTCAATTCAAGAGTAAATCTAGGTTATTGCATAGGTAACACATAAACCTTCAGAAGTAAGGTAAAAATCTCAATCAAGTTCGATATCTGCTTCGTTAAGATATTGACCGTAATGCTGCTTGATAACCAATTTGTTAAAAGTCATTAACTGTCTGTCTAGTGGAATAGCATTTTTTTATCAATCACAACACAAGATGTAGGTAAAAATAGATTTATAATTTTCCTATCATTGATATTTTAGTCTTATGTCTATAGTGGTTTCAGACAAAGATCCGGACACATGTTGGGCAACCCAAGCCATATATCGTACGCCGCCGCCACGCAGCTTATTGCTTTAGCGTCCACATTTTTTTTGCCTCGAGCCTTTTTGTGGTACGACAATGTGAAAATTTGGCGACTAAGAAGTGTCGTGTACGGTGTGACGTCACATAAATCACGCTCTTTTCAACTCGGCTTAAACGATTAATATAAAATATATGAGATTTGGCTACGCTTGATTCGTTGTATAGAAAACTCATACGATTATAAAAGTCTCGGTTGAACTCGCACAAATCGTAAGGTACTTTTATAAGAATATTACAATAATTATTGTACACTGATTACACATATAGGTGTAAAATAGGAGTCATGGATAGAGTATATTGTGATTATTTTTTCTATTCTAGAGTAAAGTTGTTGTCAATTCTATTGTCAACAATTATTGAATAGAACACATTGTGAGTAATAAATAATGCATTGATAAAATTTAAAAGCAAAATAAAAATAAATCTACTACTAACCTAAATAAAAAAGTAGAATTTACATATCAAGACAATGAGTAGGAAAAGTAGTAGGTTTAATGACCAGTTATTCTACATTTTTCTTCATACTCAACATAGTTCAAAATAATTTTGTATTTACAAATGTTATGTTTCAAATGTTTAATTTTATTCTAAGAAAACAATCATAAATATACTTTTATATGAAACATACTCAAATGTTAAACAATATCATTACTTTAAAATGACATTAAACCAATTACAATAAATGTCGACTTTACATACAATATCTCGATACCTGTTCTGCAGAACTTATCAAATTGCAAACGACTACTGGTCCTTTGAATGAGGCTATTTAGAATATTAAAGGTCTGTGGTATAACCCAAACAAATATTCACAATTTGTTTCAACATGTTCCAAGTTTTGCGAACTTGCAAATTTAAATTGCTAAATTACAAAGTATCTATTCAGGAGGCACAAAGGCAAATTTACTTAAAAATATTTTAAAATGTGTGTTCTTGTTATGATTGTATGTTCCATTACTCTGGAGTCAGAGTGAGTGAGTCCTCATCCAAGTAACAAATCGAAATCTAGAAAAGCAATAATTATGGGTACCAGCATGCGGCATCGCAATAAGATATTACAAATAGATTCAAGCAAACGAATGTTAAAATAAGGGATCCTTATTTTCCACACAATAATTACGTTACCTAATATACGTACAAAAAGACTCGGGCAATATTTTTTGTAAGACAACAATTCGTGTTATTTTATTCTGAGGAAGACCTTTCTATCCATGATATGTTTGTCGAATAAGAAAATTTCTCTTACGATACGCGTATTGTTTTCATAATATTTAATGATCGTGATCAAAGGAATTCTACAAGTATTCATAACAAAATCGAAATAACAACTAAACGTATTTTTTCACATACCTAAATGAGGATTCAATATTTGGATATTTTTATTAAATCACTGATGGGAAACAATATTGTTATTTTTAATTGTTAATATTTTTATGAATAAATATTGTTAAATTTAATTGTTATTGTCATTAAAATATATTTGTTAACCTTTAGTAAGAATTGTTGATAATATGTTATAGGTAGGTTAATACACCAAGTAAAACGATAATTCCTTCGATTTCATAAAAAAACTGAAGTTAAAGTGATCTTTATAATACATACACAGGACATTTAGGATATAACTCAAAAAAGATTACGTACCGGCTTAGAACGCGCAGCTCCCGTTTTCAAGTAATAATTGGTAATTTAAAATTACTCCTCTGCTCTGTAGTAGAATCCAGTGAAATATTTTCAAAGCAATAAAATACTTTAATCTCTGCACAGTTGATGCTGAGAAGTAATTTCCTTCTTTAATGGCCCTACTTTTTCTCCTTGTAATAAGTGTGACGTAGCTTAAAATCGCGTGCTGCGAATCAATAAAATGATCCCACGATGCTTTATGTTTGAGACCTGTACCCTTAGCACGAACCGCTATCGAGAAAAGAACGCGCGTAAAAGTACTCGATAGAAAATTCTCTATGGAAAGTATCATTTCGCTTTTCGATGAAGATGTGATTTCGGTAGATGGCGCTGTACAAATTTCGCATACAAAATTACTCTATCGATATTTTTACGCGCGTTATTTTTTTCGATAGCTGTTCGTGCTAAGGGTACAGAAAATCATTTCGTAACTATATTGATGATCATATATTGATGATCAACTAACGTATCTGTACCATACATAAGACGGAATACAGAGTTTTAACGTTTGTCTTTTTAAACTAGCAGCACATTATTTTTCTTTGATGTTAAGAAAACACTAAAGTTGGGATACATTTTTTACTTGAGTTATTTTGAACACCTGCTTTTAATAACAATATTTTGATCAGCCATGACAGCTGGTAGTCGGCATCGGGATTCTCTGTCTGCAAAACCCGTGGGATCAGTTTCCGCAATAGGTATATGTGTATACAGGGTGCTTTATTTAATTAGAGCGACGCACATTTTTACAAAAAAATATTAGAATAAGAATTCAATAAGACGTAAAAGTTTTCAAAATAACATTTATTTAAATTTCAAACTCCTGAAACACTTAAAAGCGTTTATTTAATATTGACTAGAAGTAAAATCATGTTAGCTGTTACTCCATCAACATGCTACATTTTTATGACAAACGATTCCATGCTCCAAATTCCAACTGAAGTTGTAAACAAATCAGTTATGTTCTAAATATACTTATTTTATTGAAGTGTTGGCAGGTACTCCGTTTCAGCTTGGGCAAAAATGCATTCGTATGTCCGGCTGTCCCGATGCCCGGCTGTCCATTTGTTATCCTCTTTGAGTTGGTTACTTATGAAATATATTTTTGTTATCAAGAATTAGTGTCAAAATCTTCTCCGGAAAATAAAAATATCGATCGGGTAGGATACTGTCAAACTGTCCTGTTGTTCCAGGACAACTGACAAAATAAAAGACTTTTCCTCTAAAAATAGTTTGATAGCTTTAAAATGACCAAATGCTGTGTAAATAGGCTGTAAAAATGTTGGCACTTGCTTTCCGAAAAGTAATAGATTCTGTAAGAGTAAAAACGTCTTAATTTTTTTTTCATGCCAGTTTTTAGATAATTTGCAAAAAAAAACCTATTCGAAAAATGTTCTAAATTAGAAGCGCTATTTAGTTTCTAATAGATTTACTAAAAGAATACCTAAGCTACCAAACAGCACATATTACTGCTTATCAAAAGCAGTGTCAGCCTTGTGGCAACATCTATTAGATTAATTTTTAAACAACATACAATTTGAGCAAGGTCTACAGCTCACTCAGCTACTAGTAATATGTTGGTGATAGGATGTGAAAAGTAAATAATTTAGTTACAATCTACAGGATAGTGGTCCAAACCAAGCGTCCGCTTTGGACTCTCCATTTCAAACCGGATATCCGCTGCGCCCTATCTTTACTCCGACATACTTTGACTGTATTAAATTTCAATCTCTGTTCAGTTTCATTGTTAAATTATGGAAAAGTGTCGTCACACTTTGTTTATTCTTTTGTTAAATGATTCTATTTTATTCTTCTAAACGTTGTACCGGGCATCTTAGTATTTGTTATGATTATTTGTATTAAGAACATAAGCAATTGTCATATTTGTAATCAGGTCACGTTAATAATGTAACACCCATATTCACAAACATTACTATGAAGTCTCACACAGCGTCCAGACTACCAATCACACGTCATACGTTAGCAAACGAACCGATCGCAGAGCTCTATTAAAACGCAGTGCGTTCGCATAGGCAAGGGTCGTTTGAGTATTATTCTTGAATACGGGTGTTGGTCTCTGAATCCAGTATAATCTCTCCTTAACTTGATACAAAATGTTTGATGAAGTCGTGCACAGCTTATTTATAAAGCTTTTCCCCGAAACAGTAACACTAAAATATAAATAAATAAACTACTGTTACAATTGTTTCAATACATCATTTCTGAAAACAACCCGCTTGTTTTATAGCTCAATAAAACATTTGTCTTACTGTAATTTTGGGTGTGCTAATGTTAGTCTCAGTTACGGTGTGGCAGTAAAAACACTGAGTAAAAAAGCGTTATGACGTCACACGCCGAGCCCAACACAATGGACTCATTACATAGTTAAAAGATGAGTCTTCATTAAGTGAAGAGTAGTTTTATGTTTTAGTTGCCTACCATAGTTGTTTACTACGAGTCATTTATTTATTCTATAAAGCTATTAAGTGGATAGAATCACTTAATAGCTCTATAGAATAATAAATAATATAATAAAACAGCTAGCGCGTTCGCAATAAGGGCATTGTTTTATCGATAACCGGAAATGTACCGGTACCTACATTAATCCTACGTAAATCGCATCCAGTTAATCCAGCAAAGGTTGACTAAAACAAAAGACAATCGTTAAACAAACAACAAAAAAATATATTCACCTGTCCAGCACGAAAAGAGCGCTTTTGGCGCGTAAACAATCGAAAAAAAAATGTGAAGAAAAGTGATTTTTTAATTTCTATAACCACCTTTTGAAATAATAAAGAATAAAGAAAAAGAGTAGAGAGGAAGAGACTTGTAAATATGTGAGAAAAGAATAGATAGAATACTTTAACATTTTAAAATGTTGTCGGACATGGATTAAAAAGTATAAAAACAAAACACACAGATATATCAAGGAGTTTATACATGGATTGTTGAAAAAGAAGGTTGATCATTCGAAATGCAGGTGTCATAGAATATGATTATAAAGTTCTTGGTATGGACGAAATGAGGTCGATGTATAAAAATGATATAAAATAAGAAAAATAATGAAATATTATTAACAAATTACGGTCTTACCACATAAGATATTAAAACACAGTTCAACAAGTGTTTAACTTAGACAGTTTAAATGTGATGCTGTCACTTTTTGACAATATTGTTTGAAAGAGACGGCATCACATTTAAACAGTATTTTAAATTTTTTTGTGGTAAGGCCATTAGTGTTTTATAATTGTTAATAAATAAATAAGATGGAATATTTATTAACAAGAAAAAACACAATGTAATGTAAAACAAAATGACGGAATCTTCTTTATTCTTTGCTCTATGAATCAATTTATTTCAAAATAGGTTTGATCGAACTATTGTTTGAGATTTAAACAATATAGTTTTCTAGCATATTATTTATTATAATACAAAATTGCATTGTGAATGCGAAAAATCAAAAATTTTTATACAATTATTTAATTTTGTTCTATAGAAAAGTTTTCATTCATCTGAAAGAGATCTTATTTAAATTGTGGCTATGCACGTTGAAAACAATAACGTCGAATGCAGTAATGACGAAATTATGCGAGCATGGCCCATTGAATGGTAGTTACGAAAGGTATTCAGCATTTATTTAACCTATACAAATAAACTATACAGTGATAATAAACTCTACATGTTCTTTGTCTGAATACAAATTTTAAATCAAATTATTCATAGTTTTGTAGTGGTACTACAGAGCAGCGTAGGTAGATGTGTTTTCACTGTTGTAATAAACAGTTTCTCGGCACTAAAATCTAAACTGTGTAAATTAAATCCTGTCCTTTTATGACACATAAATAGTTTACTTCCAATCCTAGTCCACCATCGCTATCAATAGTGATAATGTTAGTAAATGCACTAATGAAGTTTACTAGCATATAATAAATTTAATGTTCGAAGAATTTGCTTTAAAGTTGGTTTTCTTCTCAATCAACTTAGTATTGGAAGGAGATAGGAATTCATCAAAATGGTTTATGTATCATTAATTCAGGTTTTTTTTTCGATTTTATTCCGAAGATATTTCATTTATAGGTATGATAAGCAGATAATTTATATAATTATTACAGTTCTTGTATACAATAATGAATTAATTCATTTCTTAAACTTCAAATTCATGAACATAAGTTCATGATCATTTCTTAATTATCACATTACTATACTTACAATTGTTTATTACGTAAGTTTTAAGTTGGTTTCTCTTATATCAGCTCAATATTATGATATCAAGCCTTTTTGAAAGCAGTCCCACTCGTTTGGAACATTAAAACGACATAAATATACGTTTCACCAGCGATTCACATATATCTACGCGTCAGGCGCAGATTTATCCCCAGACGTCATAAAATTAAATGAGGAGGTGTCGCCGGGTACGCTTACGTCACCCATGGGTTCGCCACTTCGATGGATGGATCATCACGAGGTTGTAATAAAGCAGGTCACGCCAATTGTTCCTTATTACCCTTTCTGTTAACCGACACTGCGTCGTTAATTTTAATATTACCTATTTGAAGAAAAGTAGACTCTGAAACGAATGACTGCAATAAGGATGCGACAAAGTCTTCAACTTTCAGACATTGTAAATATAAGATGTAAACCTTTTTATGAGGTACTAAAGTAAAGAAATCAAATCAGAGTTCCAGTCTACACACAACTTATTTGGTGGATTGAATAACGATATGAAGTTACGATCTTTACACAAAACCGTTACAGTCGGATTTATTGTCTGATAATTTAGATGTTTGATAAAATAATATAATTTTGATATCTGATCCATTTTATCTAACAAAATACTTAGAATATTCTATTCACAACAGGCTGGAGACGTAATCGTAACACATTAGTTGACTTTTGATGATTATTCTATTGAAAACCTATAACATCAGCTCATTGCTAAACATGCCACCATGCGCTAAACGCCGCTATCTCTTACGCACCAGTTGTCAACTAAATGTCGTGATAAATATGCTCGCCGACCTAATTTAGCTAGCACCACTAGCTGGTATCCCTAGATCTATCTAAATTAACTAATTACCTTAACGTGCCCGCAATTTATTATACACCGAGATGGTATTTCGCGCTTATTAAACAGTAGGCACCTTAAACGGAATTGTTTATCAATATTTACTTTTATGCTGCCATAAATAAATTAGTTATGACGTCTAGAGTGAACAACACTTTGCAATAACCATACGACCATACTATGAAAACAGGCAAGCTATTTTTTTTTTCCGGAGGATCAAAAATAACAATGTAGGTAATCAATCAGCCCAAAAAAACATTTAATACAAAAAGTTTTATTATAACCTTTTGTTTGTTTACTTTAAGCTTGTTAATATTAATATACTCGTACACGCGCTACATTTATCAGAATCTTTTATAAGAATATTATGAAAAGTATTAAAATTGAAACATTTGTGGCTGAACAATAAACACCATCTGCGCCATTATTTGACATAGAAAATTAATTTGCATCACTGGCGATACTTATCGCATTAAAAAGAGTATAGAATAATAAAACATACCTAGCTAGATAGATAATCACAGATAACAATTTAATCAGATACCTATTCTACGAGTATGTTGGGTACTCTCACTGATAAGATTACAAGTAATTTGTTAAACATATTACAGTAAGCAGATAGTATATAAAACTATGTGTAAAAATAATAAGTACAGCTTTTATCATAACAATCAGAAGCCGCTTATGAAATACTCAATGTATCGACTATTTTATCTGGCCCAAAATTGGTTGTTGATTGATAATGAACAGAAATATTGAAGATTTATTAGCTTAATGAATTAGCGATGCTTGAAACCGTTGTGTTTATGTTTTCTCAATTTGTTACTTACCCTCTTTCCTATAATAGAGTCCAAACTTTTGGTTCTTTAAAGGATGCAAAATCATTTTCGTATAAAGTCTTAATCAAAGTATAATCGGTGTTTTTGTTCCCTCCTGAGTACAATATCTGTTTACTTTTCACCCTAAAAATTGAGCACCGAAAAAATGCAGAAGGTGGAATAGCTTTAAGATGAAATATATAGTGAATGCCATAACTCGATTTTTGTGCAGCATGACGAAGTAGAATGTTCGCCCTAGCGGAAATTCTATTTCGAATCGATGTGATTCGATACTTTAAATATTAACTTATGCTGGTTTAATACATCAAAATTATTTTGCCAAAAATAAATCTACATTTGAGTTAATTTTACGGTGTCAGCTGTTAATTTTGCAGATATAGGGAACAGCGGCCAAGTAAAGGCTGACATTAATGTAGTAACACGCTGCGTTCTGATAAATGACAAAATTTCATACAGTGCAACAGGCATAATTTTAAAAGCGAATTTACGTATTTTATGTGTGTGATTTTGTTTATTTTCCATTGAACTTTTACCTATAATATAAAATAATATGATCTGCCTGACTGACTCGAACTAAATCAGCATCGCACAGCTCAAACTAGCGAACTAAAATCTATGGAACAAGCATTCCGCTCAAAAAATAGCACTACTCAAAAATTACAAGTGGGTGGGGCTAAAATGCTGGCATTTAGTTCTGCAGAACAAGGCGACTGAACACTGGTTGCATAATAGCGACCATATAATCTGTATACTCATAGATATTTTTTTCTATATTGAAACGAAAAATATTAAATACTTATGATACGTTATAATATCTGCATCATTTTGCCTTCGTTGCGTCTTTTACACCATTTGACTACACAGGACGTCTTTTCTAATAAACTCTCTCTTTTCTTTAAAATACAAACTGCAATTACTGTAAAAAAACGCTAACGTCTGTCACCGAGCGAATGGCTGGCCTGACTAAATGCTGTGCTATTTATATGCTTTTTTAAGCAATATTTGTTTAAAGCAATATTTAAATTACATTTCCATAGATTTAAGTTCGCTGGTTCAAACTACTAGGAGTCTAGACGAATTGGAACTTGACATTCAGATAGTGATTATGATAAAAGCATCCTAGCGGATGAAAGGAATTTATGGAAAATCTGTAAGTGAAGAAATAAATAAGTAGGGAAGTTAAATTTCACGTGGGCGAAGTCGCGGGTGAAAGCTATAGTACCTCCATATTAAAGTAATCTGTCATCCATGATATTTAGACTTAGTAATGGTTGTAACCTTAAACTTATTTCTTCAATTAAAACCCCATCTGTTGAATAGCTGAGAATTACAATAATTTCATGATCGTTGTTTTCAGTACACAAAAGCTGTCTTTCAAATAACCAATAATGTTTCGTTTCGAATTTGCAGTATAAATGTTGTTTTCTTTTACCATCGATATCCTTAACAATTCTTTAGTTCAAAGAAAATTACTTTATAAAACCTAGTGTAAACATAGTATAAATGTATGAACAAAAGTTAAATGACAAACTCCTCAAAGCATTCATAATGGCATAGAAAGAGATTTAAAAAACCACGTATACCTATGTTTATTTTCGACAAAATTCCAAATGTGTTTGTGGTACATATTTAGCCAATTAATCTTAACTTAACTAATTACGAGCCAGACGAATAAATAAACGGACAAATTGTGATCGAGGTAGGCACAGTATGCAAATTCGCGGACTAAAGCCATTGTTTGTTTTCATTTCGTTACTACTTGTATTCATAGCAACAGTATCGATTAAGCGTACTCATCAAACATAATATCTACTAATCTACGTGACTATTGCGTCATTTGAAATTAAATTTTAGATTATTATTATGTATTCTGTGACCTCGCGTCATTGCGTCGAAAATTGCTTTTAGAAATGAAGACACTCAAAACAATTTGTAAATGTACACGTGCTCAACTCAACACGTGAACCTTTATTATAAAATGAAACTTTTAATAGTTTGTTGCGTATTCGCATAGTGAGGCGGTATAGTGTTATTGCTTATTGTTATCTGAGGAAGCCCGTTTAATAGCAATCGATATAACAAGTATAGCTCCTAAATGCTACGAGTGACCTCTTTTATCAGGTTTCCGTTTGTCCTTGTCTTTGCTTTCATTGCCTTGCGAATATTAAAGGCAATACAAAACTGTATCAATTAGTAAATTAAGCCGTAAAAATAAATTTAAAGTTTTATTGGTCCTACCTATAATTGCATACGTACTATTGAAATTATCAGCATAAATGAACTTTATTATACACCTAAAGTGAATGACGTTAACGGAATTAATTATAGAAAGTCTGTTTCAAAATTTGAAAATAAATATAGTATTAAAAAGCACGTTAATGAAGAATTTGGCAACGCAGTCATATCGCTACATAAGCAGTGTAGTCGAATGACGCAGAAAATTGCGGGGTCAACGAAAAGTAAGTACAACTGTAAACATTTCACACAGAAGTGACGTGGCACTACTTCATTTCTTTACTCCAACTGGAGTGAAAATAACGTATCCCTGTCCTTCGGTAAAAGAAAAACTACTTAAGAAATCACAATTAAATAACGCCTACTCGAAAGAAATAGCAAACAGCATCAGTGTCGTGCATGTCACGCGCCAGTCAGGGGCTGCGCGCACGCAAGGTCGCGATCCGCGATTAATCGCGGCAGCCCTGCCTCTTTAATGCCCTCCACCTAGCAACTCCTGAACAATTGAGAATGTTAAGGTCAATGCTTCCACCCTCCTAAAGGTCATGTCAGGGTAGGTAATAAAATTATAAGGTTAATAATAATCTGTAATCAACCGTCTACGTTTCATTATGATTTACGTGTGTGTACACCTCTGTAAAGGTAGTGATACCTCTATTTGTAATTAACAATAAGATCTGTTTTTTGTAACCTTGTTTCTATGCACAATAAAGTACTTACTTATTTACTAAATGCGTATGATAAAGCTGATCCATTATTTTTTATAAAATAAGTAGCTGTACAATTTACTGACAGTAGGTACTAATGTTTAGCGGAAAAAAAGCTTAAACTTATTTACAGCTCGTACATTTCAACTCATAAAATTTATTTGAAAAACAAACCATTATCCGATTGTAAACAACCTGCGGCGTTTCGATTTCATTAAAGTAGGTACTTTTATTTTGATCATTTAACTTTCGAGCGTTGAATTCGACGATAAAAATTTCATTAACAGTAAAAAGCGTTTGAGCAAAAAATAATTACTGGCCCTTTGGGGTTTACCTTGTAGCAAGCATTTTTATATCTATTACAAAAAATAGGATTAAGCTTATTTTTAATTGAAGTCGCGGATTTTTTCCGTGTTTTGTTTTCCCGGTAGGCATTATTGAGATCAAGCTCCTAGTTGAGTAGAATAGCAACATAGAGCGAACCTAAAACTTTCTTGAAAATGTTTCAAACTTTTGAATGATTTAACTTCTCTGGCAATAACGTAAAGTGCTGACCATTTCAAACCTCTCAATGTAAAATATGGTGGCGTTCATTCATCATTGCGAGATTTTTTGCAAAGAAAGGTATCCAATCTTATCTATTTTCATATCGATCAAAGTAAATCGAGCAGAGAGCTTCTGATTGAACGCCTCATAAAATTGATGCGAGTTGCTACGAAGTGTAGTAAAGGTTTGCTACGTAGCTACAGTTGAATTATATGGATAGCAATATCTATTGTACGCTAAAAGTTAAACAGTATGCCCTCTTACAGAATCTTATTCTATATACTATAAATGATAGGAAAAATTTAGTTTTGTAATTCAGACATTGTTTTTGTTTCTTATTGAATTGATTGGATTAAAATTTGCAACTGGGAGTTTCGTGTAGCTCTCGATAAAAGTAACTGGCTCACTTGAAAAAGTTAAAATAAGTTCCGACTAATGAAAAGGTCATCAAAACCATACAAAAGTTCGTCGAAATAGTTAGTATTCACTTATATAAAATATTTGTTTATTCCTTAAGAGTTATAAAATGAAAGAATAAGGTCTCTCCCGTTTTAAAATACTTAGGTACCTATTATATGAAAATTTATAAGTACATTTAAAGTTACACAAAGAGAAAGTAAGGCTTCTCCAGATTTAAAATAGCAAAATATTGTTTTTTTTTTGTATCTGAACAAACTTTTGCGGAGCGAAGCAAAGTACTACAAATTCTTTAACTGGTGGTGGGATTCGTGAAAACGTTATTTTTAATATTTCATTTAAAAATCGTATTAAGTAGGTAACTTTATATATAGACTACGGTGTTCCTCTTATGAGATACAGTTTCTTTAACGATAACTTGGTATACCTCAACTGGTATAAAAACGTAAGCACATATAGTTAGATATAAAGGTGCCATAAAAGGTGGTCTTCTCTCTTAATGCCAGTGCTATTTGGCACTCAAGAAACCAATTTTCCCGTGAAATATTACTCCAAGATGGCAGGTGGAATTTTATTGCACACCCATATAAATCTCAATATTCCATTCAATTTCACAAGGTTTCATGATGAATATCTCTTATTTATTTATGTTACGTTTTAGTGTAACTAAATAAATTTCTTTTTAATTGTGGCATTTAGACCTTTAATTAAATGTAGTGTAACATTTAAAAGCGAGGCGGCTTCGATTTCTCTGTAACTTTGTGCAATTCCAAAATTTAGTGGATGCTCAGTCTGAATTTACGGTCGGCCACCAAATGAGGGTTACTTTTAGGGGGTTTTGTTTTTTCCGTAATTTTGTCTCGTGATAAAAATACTAAGAGTTTATTTCGAGACTTTCAGGGTAAGTACACAAGGTTAAGAGCATTAAATCGAAAAAAAACCAGTTTCTGAAGCCTAAGATTGTAGTTACAAAATATTATTAAAAAATATCAACAAAAAATATTGCTAATACTAACTTTCGGCTCAAAACAGTTATAACTACCAACTACTATATACATAACTGCGGCCGTACTGTTTACTTGCACTTCAAATCACTCTTGTTGAATTTATAATGTAATTCACTTTTATGGGACACTATAACGGACACAATATAGCCTTGAGCACAGGGCTAAAAGTATTAGGCACGCAGCCAACAGATGTTTCAATAATTCGGTCACACGAAGTCCGGCGCACCTACGATATTTTTCATTGATGGATTGTGTAAATTAATCTAGCTTTTACACAGAACAATATTTAGAAAAAATCTTTGTTCTAAAGTATGGTAAACAGGTAAGTAGGTAAATTAAAATAATTATGGCTTGTTAAAATAAAAACATAAACAAAACAAGAGTGTTGAAATAAAAACTAGTAGTCTCGCAAGGCGTTTACTCTAGTAAATAAAATCTTTACTACCGTTAAGTCGGCGGAAAATCGAAGCGGATTTCGATAATGTCAAGGTTGAGAGTTGACAAGATTGGCTTGTTAGGGCTATAAGTAAAGGTTCTCGTGCGAAGGGTGGGGTGAGATTCAAAAGAAAAGTTCCGGAACCGAAATTAAATATTAAAATAAGTCATCATCATCCCCCTACTCTTATGTTAATTTATTTGGGGTCGGTGCAGTGCGTCCATTCCTTACGGTCACTCGTCATCTCCGCATCCACTCCCTTCACATTCATATCATTCCGCACACAATCCATCCATCTTTACTGCGATGTTTCTCTTACTTTCTAGCCATCTACACCCATATCCAATACTCTTCTAGTAACGTGCCTTTCATCCCTTCTCATAACATGCCCATACCAAGACAGACGATTCCCTTTCAACTTTTTGATTACTTGTGCTACTTTCTTTCAAACTTACTCTCATATACTCATCTCAAATTTTAGCCATTCGCGTCACACCACACATCCAGCTCAGCATTTTCATCTCTGCTACATGTAATTTTCTTTCATACATCTTCTTCATAGCCCAACATTCTAGTCTACACATCACTACTGGCCTTATTACAGACAATGTTGCTCTTTAAATTCTTTTTCGAAAAAAGACCTACTTAGCTTCAATAAGCTAAGTTGGAAAGTAAACAACTTTACGTAAACGGAGTATAGATGCTATTAAACGTGTGATGATAAGGTTATAAGCGGATGTCACGATAGGGCTTCGTAATCACGCCTTCCTTACTTAGGTGCCGATGTACCTAAAGGAAATAAAGGTCAAATACATTAAGCATATTTTTATAACACCATGTAAAACGGTACAGGTAAAAATAAAGGATTTGGTGTGGGTATTTTTATAGAACTGAGGACAAATATAATTTACATAATAAAATTTTCGAATCAGAAGCACACGTTTGTGAATTTAATTAAATGCATTTTAACGACACTTCAAATTTAAATTTTCGACACAATGTTAATATCATTAAAACTGACATTAATAATTTCAGATAAACCGAATGGTACAAGCTTTAAAGTCACATCTACAATTTTCGATACGAAGTTTACTATTGCGTTTTCGCGATCGAATGCTTTGCGAAATTTCGGACGATGAGGCGGGCATACTGAGTTGAGGGGTTGACTATGAGAGTGTTTTGAAGAATGAGTCGGCACCAACTGCGTGTGCCCGAGTTGCGCGTCAGTGGTGCGCCGGCGCAGGATGACCAAGAGGACTCGCCGGCTGCGCTGCCGCCGTTTGGACTCACTTTAGCGTCCATACCGAGGCGGAGGCACTCTTGGATATGTGGGTAAGTGTAAACAAAATCACTTTCTTTTTGTTCCGCGAGGAAACAATGAAGGTTCGACCTTAGGTTATGTAGTGATACTATGGTCATAGTAAGAGTAAAGGTGTATTCTGTGGTAGAGGCATGAACGCCTAACATGTCGAACTCTTGATCAGTAATGAACTTTTATCCTAAGATCACCGATTACAAGGCTATAGAAAAAGTATTTATTTATTTATACACTGGCCGTCAAAACTTAGTACCACACTTTTAAAATTGCAATTTCTCTTAAACAATAGAAGTTAGAGTTTAGAAATAAAAAAAATATTTTCAAGAAGGTTATCGATTGTGATGTTTTTTCCAAAAAAGCTTTTTCGTCCTTTTTATTTCGAAAATGTGAATTGTGTATTTTAAAAGTTATTACAATTTTAAAAGTGTGGTGCTAAGTTTTGAGGGCCAGTCTATAATTATGTAAAAAGAATACTTAACTGTCATACGGCCCGCCTTATGCTTCGCAGTTACCTTACATTCTGACCAATAACTTTATAATTATGACGTGATTAATGCAGTTAAAACGCAGATAAACGGTAATAAAGTGCCTATATTTAAAATAGCCGTATAGTGATGAACAGCAATTGCAAAAGTTAGGTTGAAACAACAGTGTGTAAAGTAAGCACTATAAAAACTGCCAGTGTCCTTATTTCAGTAAATAGTTTTTACACCACCCCGTAATAAGGGCACCATGTATATAAGTAAATAAAACTAACAAACACAATACTGTACACAACTCAAACTATAAATACATGATATTCTAAAAATATATTTACTACAATGACGACACAAATAAAGATTTACATTTCAAACTAACTTAACACTAACAATCAAACAAATGCATAACATTTGTGATGTTTAATTTTGAGCAAAACTTTTGTCAATTAACTGATATACTACTTATATACTTTTTAAATATATACTTATTATACATAGTAACACCCAGACCCGTCACAGAAATTAAAGTTCATCATTTCAATTTCTGCCTGACCGGGAATCAAATCCGGGCCCTTTTGCGTGGTAGACCGGCATGTTGACCACTGCACCACTCAGGTCGTCAATGAGATTAGTGTGTCATCCAAATGTCGTCCAAAAGATGAGTGTACGCTTAATGTCGAATTGTGTTTGAAGCTAGACTTGCTGTGAGAAAGCTTTAGAGCGCTTTGATTGTCACAGAACAGTTTTGTGGGTGTGACTGTGTTTACGAGATTATTTACAATAAATAAAAAATAAAAGTAACTTTATTGGATTGTGTGTAGATAGCCTCTTTACATGCACCGCTCAAAGACATATTTTCGGCTTCCGTCGTCGGGAGAGCCACCGTACACGGCTGTTTGTTGTCTCCATGGGTGCTTCACTAAGAATAAATAGGTACCCTGTATATGGCCGACGATCTACAAGACACGACCCGTAATCAGCATCGGCGTAGCCCACAATGTTGAGGCACCATGTTTTGTCGTCTTGAAATCGTAGACCCATTGATTTTGTCGCTTTAAGATAGCAAACGACCCGCCAGTGAGCCCATAACCTGCAGTTAAAACGCAGATTAATGGTAATAAAGTATATTTGAAATAGCCATTGAATAGAGCAATAGCAAAAGCTTGGTTGAAACGACAGTGTCAAGTAAGTGTTTATCAAAAATTAAAAACAAGACAACACTATAAACTGCCAGTGTCCTCATTTCAGTAAATAGATTTTACAAATAAAATAATGCTAACTTACTCGTATCCTAATCTTTAAAATGCTAAAAACTTCTAAACTTTTTAAGTAGGTAATAGTTAATTTATTTCGACTCAAAATGTTGCTTTTACTTATTTAACTACTTATAAAAACATGTAAATATATTGGAAGAAATAAACTCTTGCAAAGAAAAAAGGAAAAAAGACGAAGAGTTAAATGTGATCCTAAGTTTGAATGAAATCTTGTCGAGCTGAAACGATGTGATTAAGTACCTATCCAACATTCGAAGTTTCGAATTAATTTAAGGAGTTGTTGTAAATCGGACCCTTTTCAGGGAAAGTTCACAGAAGCAGTAAATAAAAAGGATTCAATTTGGTACTAAGTTATTAAATGGATCAAATAAATGCCAAAAACGAAAGTCAGCCGTCAGTGTAAATCAGTGCCAAGTTATAAAAAAAATAATTAGTCTAATACGGATCCTACAATTTTCATCCTCAATGATTGCAATTATTGTGCTGATTTTACGATCAAATATAGGTATTGTATCATTATTATCTCACCAGAAGCAGAATATTATATTAAATTACATATTTGATAATCTCAAATACTCCATTCAATTTGATAAAGTTCCGTGAAGAATATCTCTTATTTATTTATGTTACGTCTGTATTTAAGATTTTCTGGTTGTGGCATTTAGAGCTTTAGTTTAAGGCAAAAAAAATATAAAAACAGTTAATATTATTAACTAACAAAATAGTGTGGGTATGCAAAGTGATTATTTTACCCATGCAAAACAGATCTATCTAATGATGTCGAATTTCGTAACCGATGCATATTTGCATCAGGTAAAATTATAGTTTTCAAAATATTGAACAACATGACTTTACGAACGTGCAATTTGAACAGCTTTTTCAGAGTTTCACGACGAAAACAAGTAATATTGTTCAAAGATCTATTGTATCAAAAAGATAAACGTGATGTAAGTACCTGATACGTAGTATGACTAAATAGTTAGTCGTGGTCATAATTGTGGTATTTTCAGCAGTGAGTTCCAAGACAGTTATTTAATATTCATGAGCTGAATAAAAGTGGTCTGCCCCGATCATTAACATAACAATGGCCTCCGAGTGAGCGTTCAGCGTTCATCCTAACTAACCTCCACTATTGTGTCGAGATCACTGTCTTCTACCTCTTTAACTTTCCATTATAATATCAGTAGTTTCTAGCATTCACTTCAGTATAGTGTAATTTCAAACTCGACACATTCGAGTCGGACTCAATGTTATTTTTTTTAACAATGAGCATTTATTTTGCATGGAAAAGTATCACGTCAGCATTTTGTACCATACCAAAGTAGTTTTACTTAAATATGACGAGAAAATTCAATATAGTAGGTCGTCTAGTCAATAAAGGCAGGTAAGTGTTTGATGGTAGAGCTTTAACTTCATAGACGACAGCTGAGATAGGCATAAAACAGACCAATTTAAGTCAACACGATCAAAAGGAAATGGATCAATCTGGAAAATGGGAAATAGCTGTTTGATGCCAATTACAGGCGATGTTCCGTCATCGCGTCATCGCGTTTTATCCCCGACAAATCAGGGACAAAGAAATGTTCTAATGAAATGCCGATAACTTGGCCGACTCCCTTTGTACTTACTGCGGCGTGTAAGAAGTCAAATAATTATTAACAGATAATGTTGAAATAAAAAAACTTTCTTTCTCTCTATTAAACTTTATTTCTTAAAAGTAGCTTTTTTATAACTTAAAAGCAGAAGTCAACCTATTGATATGTCGTTTATCCCATATTTTTTGGTTGAACCAATTTGTTGAAAAAAAGAAATTCTCATAGAAATCGTAGATCTAACAGAACTTTTTCATGTTCGAGCATTTAGTGCCTGGGCTTTGGGACAACACCATTATTTAATGGATTTACTTTTTACAAGAACGTATTACTTACAATATTCTACATTAAACATGTGTGCATGTCAGTTGAGGGAGCAAACTCTGAAAAAATCACATTCGACATCAGTATTTTGTGAAAAATAAAAATCAAACAAAGGTGTTTAAGAGCAAATTCAGTTTTACCCTGAACTCTATTTGGCATACGATAAAATCAATTTTTGTTCGCCATCCTTCTTTCTATCTTCTTCTATCAAAACGGCCAGTTTAAATAAATTCGATTCTTTTCCTCACACAATCAATACAGAATTATTACAAAATAATATGCGAAGTGTTTTCAAGCGTGTTACAATACACAATCATGATAGGTTTCCTACATAAAGTATCTGCTCACCAAACGGCTCTAAAGCTAGGACAGCTCCTAGATTATTCAATTTCCCCACCACATAGTGGTGTAAGATTAATGCCGGCACCTAGCTCTGAGTCTGCAATATCTGCTGTGCTTACCTTAGGAATCCTGATCTATGCAGAGCTTGCGTGAATTAATGGACTTCAGCATTTGCCACAAAAGCAATAACCATACTAGCCTCATTAATGCCATACAGATAGCGTTTAGTTACATAATGTCAGATGATGGATGACAGACTTATTAACTTTTATCAATTGAAATTTCTTTAGTCGCATAAAGTCCACTTTAACAAAATTCCCACTTTATCAAAAGGTCCACAGTCCACAGTCTCAGAATGGAAACTTCAAAATATCCTGTTATCAAAATGACCACTTAATCCAAATTGTCCACTTTATCAAAATATGTCCACCGTATCACAACGTCCACAGTATCGAAATGTCCACCCACACCTTTTAAAGTCTTTATTACAACTTTATTACAATAAGAAACAATCATCAAAATCCATCCGCTTGAATTAGGGAATACAAACCGGTTTCACCAAAAACCTAGTTTTCGAAATATTTTAAATTATTTAAAACTCCGGGATTTTTACCATATTCTTAAATTTTTACTTGGCTATGATCAAAAGTCAATGGAAAATAATGATAAATAATATTAGAAAAAATACTAGAAAAAGTCGACTCACCCGTGGCACCTCAGACGGGACTCGAACCCGCATCCTTGGGATTCCGGCCCCATGCACTGACCTATGCTACCGAGTCACTAGTGGGAGCGGCGAAATTTTCTAGTACTTTTTACTTCTTCGCTGTAAGCCAGCGCAATTTCATCAATGTGAGGAAATACCCCCACATTCGAAAGAAACATCTTTCTAGATGTTTTGATAATCGATAAAGATGAAACAGCTTTATAATTATTAAATTAAATTTTTAGAGTTTTCGCATTCATAATGCTATTTTTATATTAAGATAAATAATATTAGAAAAAATAATGATTTAAATATTTGACAGGTCTTTCAATACGATTAGTGAATCATTAACAATAAAATAATACTAAATAAGTTTTATTCAAACTGTATGGTACAAATATTATTTGTAGCTGAATAATATTACAGAGTTACTCTATGTAATGTGGTGGTCGGCGTACGAGCTCGATATCGAAGGAAAACCGCAAATCGATGTACAGGGAAGCTGTTTGGTACAGGAATATTTGAGAAATCATTTATTTCTGTTTAAACCACAGTTCTTAAAAAAATTGCCCTTAAGAGAGGAGTTATGACGTCATCTTTTTTGTATGGGGAAAAAAATATGTTCTAAGATCCTTTTTAAATTTTGAGATTTAAGCATTCACAATGCTATTTTATATAATACTAAATAATATACTAGAAAAAATAGGACTCGCACCAGATCATGTTCTCGGACGGGAATCGAACCCCCATCGAATCGAAGGTAATTCCTTCTACATTGGTGAGATGGCGCTGGCTTGCAGCGTAAGAGTTGATATACTAGAAGAAATTCGACGTTCTCACCAGTGACTCGGTAGCTCAGCGGTCAGAGCATTGGACCGGATATCCAAAGGTCGCGGGTTCGATTCCCGTCCGAGAACATGATCTGGTGCGAGTCCTATTTTTTCTAGTATATTATTTAGTATTCTAAGATCCTATCGTGTAATACCAAATGAAAGGGTTTTTTGAGACAATTCTAAAATCATACCACATCATTACATTTTAGCCACTGGTTTTAAATTAAATGAAAAAACATTTTCAAACCATACTAAGTTTGTGATTCTCCACATACGATACGGTTGAATAATTTTTCGTATAAATATACTTCAAATGATTCGTAATTTTCTCATATCTAACCTCAAGAAAGCAATTTTGGAAATATTTACATTAGGTACGACTAGCACTAACATGGTAGTACAGTAGCATTTAAATCGTGAATTAATGGAATATTCCACCCAGTTTAAATAATACAATTTCATACCAGTTATTAAGGCAACCCACAGATCGGTCGTTACGATTCGGAAAGGTCCGAAAATGGTAAAACCGCCCTTAATATTAATGTTATATGTGATTATTTTAATAATAAAATAAATAACTTAATTTTGAATTATATGATAAAAGTAATGGGCGACACCATTTTAGTTTCTTTTAATCAAATTAATCCCTTACAAAACAACTTGATTAAGTGAATTCGAAGGGTTTAACAAAACTTATGTCTTTTAAAATGGTAGTTTTAATTTATGTGAGAATATTTTATTGAACTAGGTGCCTGCGGAATTTCAAACTTCGCTATTCATGCGCTGAATAAAAGCACTTGAGTTTAAGTTTTAAGGGGACTTTCGTAACCTGTCCATTTCCTTTTATTTAGTTCCCTGCGGGGTTAAAATTAGTAGGGGTGGATAAGGTGGGCCAAGTAAGATGAGTCGTGTTATTCGTGTTTCCCTCCTTTAAATCGTCTACAAAAAAGTCAGCATAATGAGAAGGCCGTGGGCGCCTGTAAAAAGTTGGGTCGAGTACATTAATTTGTAATAAGTATAAAGAAACTCAAAGGTGTCAACCTTAACAACTGTGCAGTTTTATTAATGTATAAGCTTATAAATACCGATAATAGCGAATAGTGATAACAATTTTATTAATTTGTCGTTTATACAACATGTAACAAAAATACCCCTAATGCCGAATATGGTATATAGGGACCATCAAACTGAACAACTTTTACTATGGGGCCAACTCTGAAATCGCGAAACAAAATCTGCTGTTTCATACATTTTGATGTTTTCGATTTTAATTTTTGTATGGAACAGCTGATTTTTTTTTCACGATTTCAGAGTTGGTCCCAAAGTAAAAGTTGTTCAGTTTGATGGTCCCTATATACCATATTCGGCATTAGGGGTATTTTTGTAACACCTTGTATAGACATCCTTATTTTATTTACTTATTAAATTAAATTGTTGTTATATTAAGATAAATAAATAAATGCAAAAAATCTAAAATTTAAGAATTTGTTGTTGATAAAAAAGAACAATAAGTTTTGTAAAATCTTATTTAACATAGTTTATAAGATTTTACAAAACTAACTGTTTTTTTTTTCGTTCTGCGTTGTAGATAAATTTGTATTAATAATTGCAATCTTTTGTTTTAGCTCATACTTCAGGTGCGGTGCAAGTAATTTTTTTCAGACTGTTTTACTTTCTATTTGCTTGCCGTGCTTAATCTAAGTGATATCTTAAGCATTTCCCGTGCAATGTACTAAGATTGTGTGTGTTTTTTTTATTATTTTCTCATAAACTCTTCTAATAATACCTAGGGTTGCTATGCCTAACATTTAATCTTTTTTGTCATGAAATTGATGTTGTCAAGTTCTGAATTTTGTTTTTATTAAAATATCACTTTTGAATTCAAAACGCACAGATACATTGATAGAAGTTGCTTTTAGAGTTATTGGTGTGAAAGTTAACTTAGTGAGATTTCATAAGTAAAATTATAAAAGATGTTTTGAATTTAAAAGTATTTTGTTAAAAAATATTCAATTAACTTTTATTGTGTTATTAAATTTTACCGTGTTTTTTAATACTCCTAACATAGCATATTACTAAGAGCTAATTTTGAGCTTCATTTCTATTTCAGACGTCTAGAAATGAGAATTGAATGCATTATGCATAAATAATTACTACCTTTGACTGTTCTCAATCAATTATCTTCAGTGGGCCTATCTTTTACTGGGGATAAGTGTACAATGCTACAAGAACTTTAATATTTGTTTTTTGGTGAATCATAAGATTGACAATATTCTTTAAATTTCAACCTTTATAACTTAGACATTAAGATAACAATCTTACAATATCTTTGCATAACTTATTTTGATTTACCTGGTGACAGTTCCTCTCTTTGGCTAGTTCCTGCCTTTGTTGATATGTCGACAGAAGAAGAATATGGGAAACTATGTTGGCAGCTTTCATACCGACATATGCCAAATGGTAACGTAAATATTGGTAAATTAGAAATATCAATCACTTTCACAAAAGGGTTTGTAAACAAGACTTAACTGACAAATAATGACATTGTCCATGTAACTCGATAGTGGAGCATAATGTATAAATGCTAATTAATTGCGACAGAAATGGTACAAGATGAAGTATAAGAGATGGCGACATATTTGAAACTTTGCCACGTCTATTTTGGGTGGCGTATGGTACGTAAACATTCTGTCGGAGACACTACCGGCTTATTATAACTGTGGCAATAATAACTTATACTGCACGTGATACACGTGAGATAAAAAAGTGTGATATTGCTTGCGTCATGGTTGTATGAGTCTGCGTTTAGCTTAAATCATTTATGTAGTAAAGAACAAATCCAATCATAATAGGATTTAGATAAATGATTTCTATTTAAAACGAAAGCCGATTTGACTTTTATAAAGACTTTTTTTCAAATTATGAGTATTTTTATTTACTTCTCAAGAGCTGATGAGTAACAACATGAATTTATTTAGCTTGAAAAAATATAGGAACACAAAATTGTATAATATTTTGTATAGGTATGTAGGTACACAATATGTAGTGTAAACATAATAAAATTATTATTATCCACAGTAAAATATTTATTGAATTGTGTAATCGTAGAGCTTAACGTGATATGAGGGGTCATTGATGCCTGAAGTAAATGGTACAATAATAATAGTAATATATATGGGCAAGATTGTATGCATGTACTTAATTACCATTATTCATCATAAACATTATATATTACATTATCGGTCTCAAATATGATTTCAATATGAAATGAATTGGAGATATTTCATGATTAGTGTCACCATTTTAGGCTTTTGATGGATTTCTGCTAAAAGTTAGTCAACTCTTCATTTAAAAATTATTTTACAAGGAGATCATACTTCTTTTGTCCAATTACAATATTAGAATATTTTTTTCATTAAAATCTTTTTTTTTGTCCGATCTACAGATCACATCAGATTAAACAAAACTATTCTCAAATTGATTATTAACTTTAACTTGTGACAGATTAAATTCAAAATCGATTCATTAAGCTGACATGTTGCGGTATTTCGGTGTGCTGCTAACAATACCAATTTGTCATAATTCATTGAAGTATTGGAATTTGTTTTGGTACAAATTCCTAGAACAACTAAAATAAGTCCACACTGGCGCAAACTTTCGGGTGAAATTGTTGAATTCGTTCGTTGCACAGTTTGCTGTAGACTAAAAACAGTTAAGTTTTATAAACGAGAGTATAAGATTAAAGAAGTTTATAGTTGCACTTAGCTCTTGAATGTTATGATATAATATATTATGTGTGGGGGAAAAAGCCAAGTAGTTAAGAATATAATTCTAAAAACCTTATGATAAAATAGGATATTATTTTATTCATTTATCAAACTTGATTGCATCAACCTGGGAAAATCGCCGTTTTAGTTCGAAGTTCTGAAATTTTTTTAAGCCGCTGACCATCAAATACATAAATAAAACCGTTTAAAATAAGCTCGCTATGCCATAGGCCCTTAGCAATTAAGCTGGACTCACACAACAATTTATATTAAATCACACCACTGGATTCCTTTCTATGACTTTTAGATGTTATTGTTATATAACGATAAAATATTATTGAAACCTTTGTGGGAGAGCGCCCTTTATTTAAATATCGTTTATAACTTCTTCATTTGAATTGGAGCAGTTATAAATACATTTTATATATTTTTTTAATTCAATTCACGACAGAAGACTTAAGATCAGGTCATACGAGATACAGCTTCGTCATATTATACAAAAACTCAATTTATTAAAATTGTTTACAAATAATTAAATCTTTAGAAGCATCTGACCGATTCAATCTTCTTTTTCAAACAAAATTTTGTATTAATCTCGAACAACTAGCTGTTTTTTTGGTGGAAACCCTACGAGTGTCGGAAAATACAAGTTTAAAACTATCAATGTTGCCAGCGCTTGTAAACTGGAAACAAGTACTAGATTTTGCTGAAAATAGCCAATATTTCAGCAACGTCATCAATTCTCGTTACGTATGTGGTAAACCAATTGACTTAATGATACGGTTTTAATGGTTTATGCCATTCAACTAATTTTACCCTGCACAGGTACAATCGTACAGTCCCAAATTAGGGCATTATTTTGAATGGTATTATCAACTCTTTAAATTTATATTCAACCGATCAAATTATGAAATATACTCAGAGAACATACGAAAATAGCATCAGTTTACTAAACTTCTATTTCTTTTCATTATTTACAACGTATCATTCAACGTATCCGTATAACAACGTGAAATAACAGAGGAACTTTTCAGTAAAATATGAAAAAGGAAATTTATGTGGTATTTAAAATTGGTGAGACCGGGATTTTGTCTGGACGTTGAGTCATAAGTCTCGGCAGACAGTGAGTTATCATCTGCTATATTTCATGAAACACATTGTTCGAAAGCCGTGTCGGAGTGACACCGTGTGTCCTTAGCATTATCTTGAGTTGACGCTTCAAGCGCCCGGAATCACGCGCAGTGTTCACTACGCTTCAAGCGATATAAACGTCAATAGACTGAAAAACATGCCCGGAAAGCTAAGGTGTTCGTTTTCGAAATAACAATTTCGATTTATATTAATCCGTACTTGTGTATCATTCGGATTTTACAAGTGGAGTGACGATAACATAATGCCAATGCAATAAATTCTCATAATGACATATGTGACTGTGATTTACATGTGCTTGATGTTGTGGCAGTGTTGTGACCACTTAGTGGATTTAATGCTGCAAGTTTGAAGATTTGGTTCGTGTATTTACAGACTAATTAAATCAATGGTATTATTCATTTTGAATACATGGAGATTGAAAATGTTATGTTTAATATTTTTACAAAAAGATTAAATAAAATAAAATAAGAATAGTAAAACAAATTAATTCATGCTTCAATTAAGCGTTTCATAGCATTTTTATTACAATAGGAATGGAAATCTTCCATCTTGCACATTTAAGATACTTACTGAGAAGTAGCAAAATAAGGGTAATGAATCAAAGTAACCAATAACACTCATAGTTACATTTATATTATAAACTTTTATTGATAAAGAATTAATAAATAAGAGACCAAACAAATGTTCAATCAAAGGATTTAATTATCAATAAAATGCAGTAGCCATATTTCAGTAACAATCACTAGCTGAAACTATCCAAGTATTTCAACTTTTATGTAGTGAGCGAGTAAGTTTTTTCAGAAAAGTTGTTGTGGACCACTACACTGATTACTAGTTGTACTTATTACTTTAATGTACTTCCGAACGACTTGACAGAAAGAGATTATCTCACTATTTAGATTTTTTTTTTATTTGTTTTACTCGCTGTATCTAGTAAACCTGTTGTGGCAAGTTTATAAATAATGAATGACTATAAATATGGCTTCTTTTTACTCAAAACTTTAGTTAACACTTATCATGAGTTATGTTTGTAATTAGTTATATCATAGATTCTAGACCCTACTTGTAGATTTTTTATAGTATGAATTAATTATTTGACAAATAACAAAGAAGGCCTAAGATATGGGTGTGTAAATTATGCTGGGTTTTCGTCATATAATGAACAAAATCATTTGTCTGATAAAAATGCCTTGCTTTTTTTCACGAGATTTTTAATCGATACTCCTATAGAATTCGAAGCTGCAGGTGATTACTTTTACTGCCACCAACATTTTAAACGCTCGAGTTTTTTTGCTAACGTGAGAAACATTTTTCCAGATGAAATGTTTTTTAACCGTATGAAGTACAATCTGGGCAACAAAAATTTAATAACTTAAATTATATATAAACTATTCCTGAAATGGCCGGCCACATCATGCAGTGATCATTTCTAAGATTTGGCCACGACATATACATCAAAGTTTTTATTAATTTCAATTATTACCATGTTATTTTTACAAATAGTCATTAAATTGTATCACTAGAATCTCTGTAGAATATCAGTTTACTTTGGGATTTAATTGTTTGACAAAATAGCTCAATGATTTTCTACAGATTTTTACTGCGATTCAAACGGAAATCTCGATTTTATTTCCTGCATATCACGCACATTTTTGTTGACTAAAATATCAGGAAACATTATTGGCAGATTGTCAAAGGGCAATTAAACAATGAAACGAAATTAAAGCAAAGGTTTAGTTACGCTTGCCAAGAATATTTCGATGCAATTACAAAATATAATGATTATAGATGTTTTACTTTCTAAATTTGACCTGTTTGCCTACGATCCATACTATAATGGGATATATACAATTAGATTAGATATAATAAATTGGGGATTACTTTACAAAATAAATCATATATTGACAATAAATTATTTTTCTACGAGTTTAATGTTATAACTACAAACAATTGAAGTTTTCAGCTTTACTCAATATTCGTAATTCTATACCCCTAACCAATAAAAATTGTATAACAGATGTATAGTTACACAGTGTTTTGTCCCTTTCTTTTTAATGTCACATTTAAATAGTTTGACAGAGAGTAACCACTGTGTAACTATACATCTGCTATACAATCTTCATTAGTAGCTATAACTATACTAAACGAATATACAGCTATTAAACTAATATCTGGTGCGAGTCGTATTTTTTCTAGTATTTTATTTAGTAGAATATACAGCTAATTAAAAGGTACTTTGTTTTCAATTTTCATCCTCACACTTAATAACTAAATAATAAGGTGAAAGCTGTGAGTGTTATAAATGAGAATTGGTGACGCCTCACAGACATTTGACATGTAATAAATCATAAATATCAATTAATATTTGCTAATGACGAGAACGTTAAATGAGCCTGCTGACTTACAATTAAATGTAACTTACACCAGCCGAGTGGAGGCTTTATCAAACAACGTATCTCAAATTATAGGTTAAAGGGAATAAATTATTTTGTTTTCTCTGTTCATGTTAGAAAATTACTAATTAATAATAATGAAAAAATCTTCTAATAAACAAAACATAGCTAAAAATGGGCCACATATTTTTAAGTAAGGGAGGGTATTCTAAGCTCTTAAAGTAATATTGAAGTTATGTTGTGATAGAAACAGTTATACATCGCGTATAGCGCCATCTCACTTATGATATTACTTTGATGTTACTTTTGATAGTCAGAGTAAAGGGGCTATTCCACCGGTTTTAAATTCTGGTTAAATATAAAACGGAATATACAATGTCTTTGGTCTTGTACAAGCGGTAATTTATTGGCGTGAAATAAAACTAATTTTATCGACAAAACACCCACATGATGAGATCCATTTCCTCTCCTTTTGGGATTACCGCCATTTCATATTTTACTTTTATTTTAGATACCTAGCCCTGCCAAAAACTATTAAATTCTCCGGAACTAGACGTCTTACGGATATAAATGAAAAAATATTCAAAACACCATATATCAGTAAAAAAAAACAACCCAAGCTGAAACGGAGACGCTTCGCTCGCGCAGTCAATAGTTTCTCCTATTCGCCATGATGTGTCAGTTAGAATTGAAATATGTTTTTCACGTATTCTTGTACGAAACTCCAATTTCTTTCTATTCTAATCGCCGAATACGAGATTATACTGACGTGCCCCCATATAAGAAGCATTGTAAAGTAAAGTTGAATTGACATTGTTATCTTTAGTTGTATCAAATTACCTGCCACTCCGTTTACATAACTTTTATTAACAGCATTATTTTTCAACTAGTTGATTGGTTCGCAACAACCATTTTATCCAATCAACGTTGCTTATCTAGTTATCTGCAGCTCCATCAACGTAAAAAAATTCATGAAATGAAAATTCATAAGCATTGAAGTTGATATTAAATTAAAAAGTAGTATAAAGGCATTCGTTTTTGGCATACGGCAAGTTATTATAAAATATTAAACCAATTACAGTAGCAACTAATAAGAATGAATAAGTAGGTACGTCATAAATAGGTAAAGTAAATACAGGTCAGTACATTTTTCCCTGTTTATCAACAGATTTTTTTTTCTTAAAATATAAGTAAAATACAAATTCATATTTATCCGGACGAACACTAGTAAATATAAATTGCATAAAAAGCACCCATATTAATCCTTCGTAAGTCTTGCCTTGTGTGAAACGAACAATGACCCAGAAAAGAGCAGTGAAAAGTTTTGTTCATTTAGCTTTAAATTAAGTTTTACTCTCAAAGAACTTCATTGTCTTAAAGCACATTAGAGTTAGAAGAAAAGTTATATATTCTTTCTTGATAATTATTTTCAATAATTCGTTCCTTTGAGGATTTAACAAAATCATGTTATGTTGAACTTTCACGTTAATGTACGAGGCAAATCTGTGACTTAATTTTAACTAACAAATAACCAAATATAAAAAAACTAATTACAGTCGATGTATAAGTAAATGTTACATTTCACATTCTATTAATTCATAATTAAGCACATTTTACATTACGCTATACTATTTTACTATACAGTATAGCATTACACGTCATAAAGCTATATTAAATAGCATTGTATTGTATAGCATAGTGTTCGCATTACGCGATATAATCGCAAGCTCAATTGACATCGATCTGTCAGAGTGTGCAGCGCACACAATCGGATTGATACTGAATAGTCTTGAAAGCTCATTAAGCGATTATGAAAATGCGGAACTGCTTGGCATTGCTGCTACAAAAGCAGAAAAATACTAGACTCTGGATATCAAATTGAATAAAGTTCAGAGGAGAACGTGGTGACTTCATACTTTTTGCAAACGTTTTCAAGTTTCTTCACTGCCAGTTTATAGACAAAATGTCAAAGTCAAAGTCAAAATATCTTTATTCAAATAAACTTAATATAAGCACTTTTGAAAAGTATTTTCCACCCGTTTCAGATTTTTTTTATCAAAAGCTAGTGCCATGTCATGATCATGAAAGAAAACGGCTTCTTCTAGAAAACTACTCATCGACTAGTCGTCGAGTAAAAAAGAATTCAGATTTTCCTATGTCGAATGAAAATCGGTAGAATTCGTGCGCTCGATGCGAAACGAACGGTTCATGATAGGGTCCCAATCCCGAACGTGACGTTTCGTCGGAGCGAGCGGGATGGAGAATGCATCTTGTGATATAGCACAGCGCATACGCTGCTATAGCTTAGCCAATGATATTATAGTATAGCTAAGTGTGAACGTGTTCTACATAAATGTATGGTGAGCGATATCGTTGTGCTATGAACTATATGCTATATTCTTGTAAAGTTATATTATAGCGTAATCTGAAAGCGCTTTAGGCTCACATAGTCTTTTCAGATTTTACTTCTTTGACTTTATCATTACTGCTTTGGAATCGAACGATTCAAATAATTGAATTAATGGTATTGAGCTTTATGTGATTCAATCACACAGACACAGAACATGCGGCATTGAATTATTCCACTTCACTCTACTGTGGTAAGTCTAAATACTTTCTTAGAAATTAGCGATCTGACAGATTCCTTAGCATTTTGTTAGCAAGTCCACAAGTGTGAGGATGTTGCGAAAAATAGAATTTCTTAGAAATAATCAATATTGAAACGTTTGTAGCTCTCAACAAACTCCAAACATCGGAAACAATCTGTCATCAGTAAAAAGTTTGGCCGAGTTGGTGATTTCTGCGCAAATAAATATAAACAAGTCTTAAGAAAAGTTTGTTAAAGTAAACGTTTACGTTTGACGGAAAAACTCAAAACTTCAAAGTTGTAAGATTTCATATTTTAGCTACTTACTCAGAAAAAATGTATGAAAAAATAAAATAAAAAAGGCAGTATTGCCACAATTCAGACTGAAAAACTTAACACTGGTTAAGATTGACAGCGTAAGTGAGTAGGCAAAAACAAATAAATAGTTATAAAAATAAAACTTCATGTTTTGATTTCATTCGAAATAAAAACAATCAATAACCTCTTTGAAGTCGTAATTATTCGGCAGTTTTTTGTTTTTGTCTGGAACGCCTCCAAGGTATATTTTTTCAATGGACTCCGTGTTCGGGTAATTCAATAAATAATATTTTTAATAAAACGACTTTTTTTGTCTCTTTGGACACCATTTTGTTATAATCCTAAAATAAATCTTAAATATTCTAAAGATTTTTACTTTGTCGTTTACTTATAAAGTTACTAAAACATTGTTTTAGCTTGATTTCAAATAAAGTAGGGTTTCCATTCAGGACTACGTAATACGATTTGGGAATAGGTACCCTTATTTGTTATTCTTATCTCCTGAAGTATAAAACAAAGATTAGAATCAGAACGCTTCTACCTATTTTTAGGGTTCCGTAGTCAAGTCAACAAGGAACCCTTATAGTTTCGCCATGTCCGTCTGTCTGTCCGTCCGCGGCATATCTCAGAGGCCTTTCTTATTACTAAAAAGCTGTAATTTGCAATGAATAATATGAATATTTATCATGCTGAATAAGTGGTAAGTAAAATAAATCTTTGTCGTAGAAAAAAATTCTATCTTAACTACTTCTCCTACATCTAAGTAGGGATGAAAAAAAAATGTTCTTGTAAATCTCATAGTGTGGAATGTCGTTGAATAGGTATATTGAAATATTGTGCTGTCTAATAGTCGATCAACTTATAATTCATATTGGAAATGTTTTATAGTTACGTATTTTACTTAGTTACTGTCGTTAGTTGCGTAAAACAGGGAGTAAGTAAATATATGTTTATAGCCATATAGTAATGGTATAAATAAAGTATCTACGGAATCCTATATTGCGCGTGGCCCGACACACACTTGGACAGTTTTTAGTTACTAGGTTTATTTTTTTGTGAATTTATGTTATTAAAATAAAGTTACTTAATTTTTTTGCTTAAATATAATTTTATTGAATAATATTAGACTTCAAAACTAGTTTATGAGCCTTGTTAAAAAATAATGAGTTTGTTAGCCTAGTTAATGTTTTGTGCCTAGGTTTTCAACCAAAATAATAATGTTAAGTGAAGATAATAGAGTTATTCCTTTATGTTACCCTCACGTTTTCGTTAATTAAAACCGCAATCAGGCATCAGACCTTAATTTAAATTAATTATTTAGTTTACCTAGTTAAGCCCTTATTTTGCTACATCTAAGTTGAACTAGGTACTTATACAACGTGTTAATGAATGAACCCAAAATGGGAAATCCGCTTCTTCTGACCATCCAACTGAACAAATTTTACTATGAGATCAACACTGAAATCGCGAAAAAAAATCAGCTGTATCATAAAAAAAAAATATCGATCATATCGAAATGTATGAAACAGCTGTTTTTATTTCGCGATTTATGAGTTGGTCCCATAGTAAAGTTGTTCATTTTGATGATACGAAGAAACGATTTTCCCATTTTGGATTCGTTCATTAAGACGGTGTATATTTCGATAAATACAAAATATAAGTTTATTAGGTAGGTAACTCAAAAAGTCAACAGTGGTGTAACGTTGCTAAAACTGTGGATAAAAATGTGACTCCCTTAAAAAGCGACATCTTGAAGTAAATAAAGGAATCGCTTAAAAACCAGGCGAAAAACAAGTATTAGTGATGTTGCCAATAGCTGAACGGGAAGATGGCGCCACTGCGCATGTATCGATATCGCGGCACCGGCGCACTAGAGACCGCGTCGTTTCAGCTGAAATGAGAGCGGTGCGCCGCCGGCGAGGTTGGACTGTCGTCGGCTCTGAAACAAGGTAAGTCAGCTTCGTGAACACAGATGGCGCTGCTTTCAGTTTCAGGACAAACAAAAGAAAAATGAGGCAAACAATTGAAAATAGCATTATTAGTAATTAATGAAATGTTTTTATTAATTGTGTTAGGAGCACACTTTTCCTTTTTTTACGCTACAAAACTAGCAACTGGTAAATTAATAGTAATTTAATTAACAGACGGTTGTTAAAAATATTTAGTTTACTATTTACGCCAGTTAAAAGTATCTTAAAACCTTGAAGAGCTAAAACAACGGTTCATAAACACTAGAGTGGGAATCATTTACGTAGAGATTTTTCCTTCCTTAAGTTAATAATTGTCTATTGTGACAGTATTGTCCATAAATAATGTGAACGGAAAGAAAAATACTATAAAGTGATAAAAAACTACAATTCAATTTATGACCTTAATGAAGTCCATTTAAAGTAGGAATCACTAAAAAATAGGTAGAGTGACTGAGCTCTTAAATTCAAAGGAAAAGTAAGCAAACAGAAATCTCAGAAAATATTTTTACCTCTCAAATTGACCTATGAATAATTTATAAGGGGAATTATTCAAACCATTCACATAAATGGATGTCATCGTCAATACTTATCGTATTTTTGTATTATTAGTTTTTAAATTGAATTCAATGTACCTTCAAGGATTTGGTAAAAAAAACAATTATAAATTTTAGTCAAAGCAGATATAGATTTATAGTTCCGTTTATGAATAGTTATTAACTATTCTCGCCGTGAACATTGCTTGTCTTAATAATGTAAGCGCTTATTGCATGCTCACTAATACGAGCAACATTGGGTAATTGATATATTTTGTTAACCCAAAACTTCTAATAGAGAATTTGAATAATCATACAACATTAATGTACACAATTTTATTCTTCCTACTTAGTATGTATCTGGGTTGATTCCTTCATCTTGTAAAATATTCATTCCCACTAACCTGCGCTCGAATAGATTCGAAATGTATTCGCAAAAACGTTATTTTGATATTTCAAAAGGGCTCACCTGAATATTATCTGGAGGCTACTTCTGGGTCGAGGTAATTGCCAATTAGTAGAAGCCTGAAGCCAGAGTTAATACACGATAGCGATATATTTCAGTAATTCGCTATCGTAGCGATGTGTTTCAGGATTTCAGAGATGAGTTGTTCCGTATGTTTTCGTATGTCGTTGAGACTGTTATTTATTTACGCATTTTTTTATTGTATGTTTATTATAATTATCTTTAGAATTTATAATTTAGGGAATGTAAAACAAGTAACGAATAAAGTTTGTTTTCCACTGTGATAGTTTTCTTTTTTGTTTTTGTTAAACGCCGTGTTTAAATGTAAATAAAACTTGGAGTCTTGTTCCGCTACTTACATATAAAAAGGCGGACATTTATTATTCCAAAACGTAATTCGCTAAACTGTTGCCCTCGGGAGACCCGAGCAAAGACTCAAAGGGAAACTAGGTACCTTAATTTAACGGTTTTAATGGCAGCTTCTTACAAATTCCAGTTATCCACTTACTCTAATGATGTTTTAACAAAAGTTTTTAAAAGAAACATAATTACAAGATCGTACATACTATTAATTAATCTGTAATTTGGTATTTCTTAGATTAATATTAAATAGGTTTGTTAAACTTTAATTTAAACTAAACTTTTTTAAATCATTCAGTCCAGTTTCACATGCTATGGATAAATTTCTTGACAGATAATTGCAGCGTAAGAGTTGATATACTAGAAGAAATTCGAAGTTCCCACTAGTGACTCGGTAGCTCAGCGGTCAGAACATTGGACCGGATATCCAATGCTCGCGGGTTCGATTCCCGTCCGAGAACATGATCTGGTGCGAGTCGTATTTTTCTAGCATATAATTTAGTATTAGATAATTTAATACAAATTGTCTCTAATTTTAAGCCTCTATGGCCCTTAAGTGGCACCCTCATCTTAATTAAATATGTTGCTAGCTAAATACATACAGTATCTAAAATTTACATGTACAGATTAAAAATTCTTTAGTTTATTTAAAAAACAATATCGTCAGTCAGATATAGTTCGTTGTAGAAGTAGTTGGCAAAAGGGCCTAAAGTGGCCACTTTTTTGCTTTTCTGCCTACTACTACTACAGCGAACTATATTTGACTGAGGTTATTGTTTGTAAATAAACTTAACTTAAACCAGAAGAAAGGTACTATCCAAATACTATGAAACTGGCCCTAAAATTCACAATTCTTTATAAAATTTAGAATGCTGCTTTAGTTTTTTTATTTTTATTTGCTTTAAGAAATTTCTTCACCATAATACCTGTAACTTATCATTATGTCCTTTAAAGCATAAAAATAAAACCTTATAAAACCCCGATAATTGATTTTATTTGACGTTTACTTCACGAAAATAAAAATCATTCAGATATCGGGCTAATTGGTTTGATCCTTTGAGATGGAAATTATTTTTATGCCGCAGTTTGCTACCATTACCAGAAATCAACAACATCTGAAGATAAATCTTAACTCTAACTATCAGTAGAAGTAAAAAAAATCTACAATCAATAAAATATAAAAAAGTAACTATCCTTTCGATGAGAGTATAATGGACATACCAGTAAAATAGCGCCTGTATAGTCAGTCACCAAAAGATTACAATCATGATTTATAATACGCCAGAATCAAAAGCTTTAGTTTATCGGAGTCTTTCGGGTTTGCAAATAGCCTGACAACTAGAATCAAGACAACTTGATAAATTGTAATAGGGATTGTTAGCACTTGCTATAATATTCTCTAAAGGTAGCAGCGTCGAATTCGTCGCTACTGCATCGCTGTCTGACTGGTGTCATGTAATACTCACTACCCGGTTAAACTTTTTGAAATATTTGTAATTTTGTCAGAATCTTAATGAGTCGAAGATTGACAGTGAAATTGCATTTTAGAGTATCGTACTATGTTTATTATTATTATTATTATAAACTTTATTGGGTATCCACGTCATTTACGTATTTCTCTTGAATCACTAGTCTGAAGTTTTCTATGAGTATGACTCATATATTCAATATGATTGACGACGTCTTAATTCTGATTGTGTGACGTATTATCTCGTGTTTTGTGAGCAGCTTCGATATTTAAACAGATTTTTTGTGTTTATTCAGTTTTTTAATATTTAAAAATGGTAGAGATACCTATGTTAAAGCTAATCTTTTGTAAAAGACGACAATGATCAATCATGTAAGCTAGCAACTTTCGCCTTTCACACTATGTCAACTAAACACTGACTGGTATTCATTCACAGTTTTTTAAACACACTATAGCTTGTATTATTGGTAATAAAAAATATCTCTTCATATTCTGTCTATGGTGGCCTTCGCTTATCAAATTGCAGAAGGAAGATATCCTTACCTACATTTGGGTTGAAATAATTGGTACCAGTCATTGGCATAGCGATCGTGTCTGGGTGCGTCATGGCAGTACTTCAGGTGACAGTTGATAAGCCGTCTGGGCAGTTGGCAGACTGCCCTCACGGATATAGACTGGGACGTGTCGTGCCGCATACTCAGGTATAGCCAATACCGTTGCATAAGCGGAGCGAGAGCGTTTTACTTTTTTAAGTGCTGCAGTAGAAAAAACGAATATATTACATTTTGATTACTGAATTATAACTGAGTCTGCTACTTATACTAAATAACGAGTTTAACACGTTGAATGTAGCACGGCCACAGAACAAAGAACATTTTTATGTTCTGTGTGCACGGCATTCTAAGAAATTTCAACTGGTGCTATACAAGTCGATATTGGTGAGTGTAGGGTTTTTTTATGATGCGATGCTGTACATTTTAGTCTTGTAGGGTGGGTCGATTTGTTATGCTTATTATTCTGTAAACTATACTTACAAATGTTTTTAAGTGTTATTTAGTGTTTCAGAACCTTTACCTATCGTGTGGTTTAGCTGGATCAGAATCAGCCCATTAACTTGATAAAATACTGATAAATAACGTCTTGTAACGCACAGAAAATATGGGACAATCATTTTGATTTGTATACTGTATTTAGTGATGGACAAGTAATAAAGCAAATTATCGATTTCAAGACTTAATTTTTATTTTTATTTGAATGTTATTTCTTGTTATACAGAGGTGTTTGATTCTGAAGCTGTTTTTTGTTACTCTTTTTTTTAGGTTTTGAAGGAAGTTTTCCTTTTTAAAAAAGCGTTTTTATTTCCAACTTTTTTTGTAAGCGTGTTATTTTTTTTATATTTATATTTTCAATGGTACATTGCCCATTATTCAATTTCCACATTGATTGTTTATTAAATTCACACTGATTGTTTATGAGGAGTCAAAATTAAACCGCTCTTGAAGTTGTTTTATGTTATTCTTTTTTCAAGATTATTGTAAATTAATTTTATAATTTTTGGTATTATTTACCTAGTCATTTTATATAATTTACCTTTTCATTTGCGTGCTAATTATATTGTTTCAATAAACTAACGACATTTTACGTTTCTTTTCATAACACATAACATAATAATTGGCTTCAGTGATGTATGAAATATTAAAGGGAATATTTAAAAAAAACGATAATACAGAAATAATATTTAGTTTTTGTAAAGTTTATCATATTCTACTTTACTACTTATTAGCTTTTCACTTTGTGAGTAAAATTGTTTCCAATCCCTTCATTATACAATAAGCTTTATCATACCGCTTTTTAATATTAACGTGCGAGTGCCCTTATTACAAGTGTTAGCTGAAAAAGTTTTAATTGAATTTCTTTGTATACTAGATTAATAATTGTAGGTATTTATAGCGCGAGCGCAACACGGATTTATTCATTCTATATACATATTGAAAAGCTAATCGCTCAACAAATTGTTACACAGATAAAAGCGGAATTGAGTTATGAAGACTCCTCGAGGTCAGCAGCTAGTCTCAAACTATATAATATTTAAAAATTAAAAACAAAAGACAAACTATTTTGGTGGATGGTTTCGATAAATGGAGCCTGTGTGTATATACAGTGTTTTTGGTCACTAGCGATAATTGAAAGCATGAAATACACCTAATTTTATCGACAAAAACACCCACATGTTGGGGTCTATTCTTCTCTCCTGTTGGAATGGCCGCCATTTTTTTTTACTTTTGGTTTTAGATGACACTGCCAAAAAATATTAATTTCTCCTTATTTGATAATCTTATAGTTATGAAAAAAATACTATTCGAAAGCTAATAATTTAAGTAAAAAATTGTGTAAGCTTTAAAATTTAATACGTACCAAAAATAATAAAGTCCATTTTAATCCGATATTTGAATGGTTCTTTTTAGATTTTCTCACATATCTCAAAAGCTGGGACATTAATGTGCATTTTTTTACATTATTTTAATACACAGAGCTATTGTCTACAATAAGACATCAAAATTATTTCTCTGAGTTGCATATCTTAAAAGTTATTGTTGTTGGAATACGACCCTTACAAGCACTAAATGTAAAATTTTCTTAATGGATAAAATTCAAAACACAAGTGTATTTTTTGTGATTTTTCATAATTATAATAATATGCCACTTAGCAGTATCAGTCGTCTTAGGATTCTTCAAAACACTTTATTAAAAGATATCGTATACAAAAATCCTTTGCAAATAAAAAAGAGAATATTTAACTTTTCTTAAATCCTTTTATTCTCCGTTCCACTTTGACCACAACGACTTAGTTCACTTTGTATTTTTAAAATCCGGTGGAAATGTGTGAGTTGGGTAGATATTCAGTTTGTCAAATAAGCCGCACAGTTGCCGTTGGGAAGGAAATAAATAAAAAAGAATAGGAGTGTATATCCGCTTAACTTAACCCCAGGGCACAACAATGTCTGAGAAATGTATTAGAGAAAAATAGCATGTTGTTTTTGGGTTATCCTGATCAAAAAATAATGGCTACTAAATCCATCATTCGTTTTTATAAAGTCTTAATTACTATTTTCTCGTGGCATTCTAATACTTATAATAATTATGAAAATTCTACGTAAATAAAAATTACATGAAAACATTGCGATCATATTCATGTTTTTATTGCATTGATGTCGTAGCAAGGAAAGTATACCTCTACTATACCTATATAAGTAATCTTGTTCACAAAATGTCCTTAGAGACAATTTGTGTACAGTAACAAAACATTAAAATAACTTTCGATAAGAGCTGAAAAACAATAAATTGAACTCTTGAAGTCGAAACATTTTTCCAATCTTTTACTACAAACATTTTACTACTAAAGACTTCTGTCTTTTTTCTTGCCAGACAATACCTTTGTACGAAAAAAGGTTTTTAGGATTAAGGAAAAACTTTACCAATACAAGTTTCCCCCGTAAGGTGATGTGAGTATGTCAAAGCACGCTCAAGCTAATGGTATTTCGTATCTGAGCGTAATCTAAGTAACCAACCAAGTTATCGTTGTCAGGAATAAGAAAGTTTGCCTGTGCTGTAACTGTTTATTAACTAAGTTAATATTAGTCAGTTCTGTGCACTTTTAACCACTACAAAGTTACAATGGTTAGTTTAGTCAGTTGCCAGTAATTAGCAGTTTAATTTAACATGTTTACTTTGTGGTGCTCGTTGGATATATAAACTTTGAATCTAAATAAAGGTAAAATAATGTAAAACCTTTTTTTAGTATGTTTTATTTACCACCAAATTATTTTTTAGTCTTTTTTGAGAAACTCGATTATGGGATATTTGGTAAACCATCATAACCAGCTTTTGCGGAAGATGCACAATTCATGAAAACCTTCGCTCACTGCCAACCAATGTTCTCTAACAAGGCTGTGTGTACCATAGAAGTAACTCAATAATGTACTGTGACATTGTTTTTTTTTTCTCATTACGTAAATCTCGATACCCTGCACTTTTAAGTGAGTACTACCAAATTATTAGAATAGATTCTCTTTTAGAACATCTCTTAGAACGCTGATGTTGGGTGTGTATATATATAATTGAATTTCCTTTGTTTATGAAAACAAACGAAGCTTAGAAAAACTTCTTGGAAATGGTTTTAACTTTTTGATTCGCATCAATGATCAAATGCCGGGGAGGAGATATATAAAAAGTCAATGAAACAGCTTTTTGTAAGATATCATACTAATATTGTAAATGTGAAAGTTTGGATGTTTCTAATATTTGCATGTTTATTACTTAATCACGCACCAAAAACGACTGAACAATTTGCGTAAAATTTGGCATACAGATAGTAATAACCATAGACTTATTTATAAGTTTATGGTTACCTGTATCAAAACAAAGGATGCTTTTTATCCAACTCTGAGATCCTCGGTTCGATCCCCGGTTGGGTCAATTTAGAAAATGAACTTTTCCATATTGGCTCAGGTCTGGGTGTTAGTGATACCACAGTTGTCTCTGATTTCCATAACACAAGTGCTTTAGCTACTTACTTTGGAATCGGAGCAATGTATATGATGTGGTCAAATATTTATTTATTTATAATTTATTTATTTATCCTGGTCCGTTGACACAAAGGTTTCCCATGTATTTTTCGACTGTCTACGCGGATGAAGTCGCTGGCGAAAGCTAGTAAAATATAATTTTGATATTCTGTTGTCATCTGAAGGCGTGCCTATTATCATGTTATTTAAGCTTTAATTCACATAATGTAATATGTTAAAGTACTGTACTAAAGTTACGTTACGAAACAACGCAAAATGCAAACTATTTCCGAGAATGTTTAAACTTGCAAGTCGAGTTTGACACTCAACCTCTTAACAAACCTAGACTGAAGATAAGACCCTGACATAGAGATTATAAGAATAATAATAATAAGGTAAAAATAACGAAATTTTTATGTTAATTAGAAATAATGTTCCGTACAAGTCATACCAATGTTAGCCTAAACTAAATGAAGCTTGAACTATGGTGACTAATTAATTGATAGAAATATTTATAAACAATTCTCAGAAATAGTTTATTGATAGCACCGCAGTATGAATCTGTAAACAGTTTATCTCTAAACTATATTATGTGAACATCAAATTGATGTTAGGAGCAAAGGTCTTGAGGGCTACTCAATTGGCCATTCTACTAAAATTAACGCTAGTAGAAAGAATAATAATATATGGTATTGACAGAAGTTAAGCCTTAGCTTATGTCTTTCCCATACATTATTAGTATTTTATTCTACTAGCGATAGAGGTAGAAATTTGAGTAGGGGGGCAGTTCGACTAACAGGTTTTTACTACGTAATAATTGATGTCAAAGTTGAACTAAATGTCTCAAAACATTTTCCTTTTTCATAAACCTCACGATTCCTCATGTTTTTGTAGTTTAAATGTTGTTTTTTTTATATTATTGGAATGATTTCTGTTTATAAATAAATTAGTAGTCGGGTTCCTGATACCTGATGCCTTTGACGTCCACAAGTTCCACAACGTACAGGCAGAAAATAGATCTAAATTGTAACGTTTATTTACAGGTCATAATATTGAACCTTGTGCAAAGGGGAAGGTTTTCGGTCAACCGAACAGTTAAATTTTCTACTCATTATTCCGTTTGAACTCGATGCAATTAATTAAAAACCAACGGGCCAACAAAGCTGTTTTGTTGGCAAAGATACTTATGGTTGTAATTACGTTTTATGTAACACATTAAATTGCTTCGTAAGCATGTTGTTTTTTTATTCAAAATCCGTGCAGCAAGTCCGTAAAATGTAAATTGAGTAATATAAATCTCTTGTTTTCTTTCCAGGTAAGTAACGAAGCATCTTTTGAATCTCCAACGAGTCTTGTTAATTATTTCGCAGTGACGAAATAAGTAACCGCAGCGAAGGTACGGACAGATTTTCTTGACATCCCTTTTATGTTGTGATTTACAAAGCAGAAATTTGATTGGAGCAAATAGTCATAAATTTCAACTTATTTAAGTTATTTAAAAAAGAAACAATTATTTTTATCGTATATTAGCAGAGAAGTATAAGTGTAAAAAATACGAGTATGTCGAGTCAGATTTTTTAGTACTTTTAAGCCAACTACATTTTTAAAGTAACAAGTTTGTTTAATTTTTTTTCACTTACATAAAACTAAGTGATAGACAAGCTAGGTATTTGTATCATTTATATTTATACACCCTTACTAATAAGATTATATGGCTGATGTACATGTACACAGTGTTTTGTCCCTTTTTAGGGTTCCGTACCAAAATGTAAAAAATAAAAGAGTTTAATAACACCCGACACAAAAAACCTCTAAAAAATAAAGTGTGTTGATTGACTCTTCTACTTACTTTAATATTTATTGTTCCTAGTAATATTTTAATCTGGGTCGTCGCGTCGGGGCCCGCTAAGTTAAGAAGTTATTGTCACTGGGCACTGCTATATCTGGGTATATTTTTGCAGTACCCCGGCGCGACGACGCAGGTTAAATTTTACTAGGTACAAATATTAAAGAAGTAGAAGAGTCAATTTAAGTCCGCCATATTGGTTGAGTAGTAGTTTGAGGTTTTATACTAGGATTTAAAGCGCCTCCTACACCGGCTTGAAACGTTTTCGTTTCGGTATCTTTTAGTATCGTTGAAAATGAAATGATTTTTGAATTTAATTATGAATTAAATTTCTACTTGTTAAACTTTATACTATACTTACTACTACTCAGGAGGGAGTCGAACCTACGATATGTTAATGTTTTTCTGTGTTTGTTTTGATTTTTGAGGTTTCGATAGAACACTGACTTATAGTGACAAAGGTAAACTATTTTACTAACGATTCGAATAGCTCAGTGGTCAGTACCCTTAACACGAACAGCTATCGAAACGTAAAAACATTCGATAGAATAATTTTGTATGGGAAACTTGTACAGCGCCATCTACCGCCGAAAAGCGAAATTAAATTTTCCATATATAGTTACTCTATCGAGTATTTTTACGCGCATTTTTTTTTCTCGATAGATGTTTGTGCTAAGGTTACAGAGCATTTGTCCGATGCGAAAAGTTGTAGAGTTCGATTGCCCCCTGAAGTACTTACTTATAGACGAGTTGTTTTTTTCTAGTAAGTACTTCACAGGTAATCCCAAATATATCTGTATATTTTTATGTCAGATTTAATTCAATTATATAGTATTAAATGAAAATGTGTGTTGGTACGTTGATTTATGTAACTTTCTTTCCAGTACTACCTACAATGTGCACAAAAACTACTATTCTAGCAAAAAGCTCTGTAAATTTTGTAACTAATCCATTGCCACCAGTTCCATTAATGTGGCCGACGTTTTGTCAAAACTGCCCATAACTCTCGTAAAAGGTTTCCACAAAAATCCACTTTCAGATTGTGCCTATCATCTTTCACAAAGCTGCGCTTTGAATCTCTACAAATACCTAACAGATTTTCCTTCTTTACATGATTTCTTTCCGGGATAAAGGACAAATGTAAACGAAACTTTACATCTATAAAAATGTACAGACATAAATAAGATCGTTTGTATTCTTGTTGGTCATGATCTAAAATCCTTATCCTTACTAAAATTATAATAGAGAAAGTGTGTTTGTTTGTTTGTTATGCTTTCACCTCTTAACTCAGCCGATGGTCATGAAATTTTGCATACACATTGTCAGGGGTACAGAAAAGGACAAAGAGAACCCTTCATCCAGAAAATAACTGTAAATTTAATAATAAATAATAAATTTGTACAAGCCATCTACAGCTGAAAAGCGAATTCTTATCATAGATAAATCCTCTATCGATAAAGTAATTGTCTATGGAAAATCTCATTTCGCTTCTCGTCGGTAGATGGCGCTGTTAAAATTTTTTATACAAAATTACTCAAATAGAGGATTAGTCTATGAGAAATCTCATTTCTGTTTTCGGCGGTAGATGGCGTTGTACTTGCGTCACCCTCGCATTGTACTTCCCGTACTTGTGCGAGAAGTAAATATTGAAATTCATTCCTGGACTGAATTTCAAATTTAGAACGTGATTCACCAGACTGCTATGTAAATGTAGAACCTACGGAATTTCTTTTTCAATTGTAATGATCTTATATCAGAGCATGAGTAACAAAAAGTAGTCATGATTATCCGTCAAAAAGATAAGAATATACATATAGTTGGGATTAGATAAATCTAAAATTTATTCTTAAAGAGTATATTATTGTATTATTACTTGAGTTATTTTTGTACAAATAAATATACATGCACAAAATATTTCCATTAATTACACAAAGAAACGTATTGTTAGTACCAGAATTCTTTAGAAAAGAGGAGAAAATAATCATTAATTTAATTTCTTTAAAACAAAATGATAGTCACTGCCTTCGATAAATATTAAGATTCCATTTGATTGTATTTACAGAGTTGAGGAATGGAAGGACAAAGCATTTCAGCTAGAGGGCAGAATATTTTCCAAAGCGCTGAATGAATAGAAACACTACACTTTATACAATATCTCATGATGATAATTATTAGATAAATGGCACAATAATTTCGTTCTATGATAATATAAGGTTAGAAAATGAACAGTCAGCCTTAGAAGTACTTACCTAATGATTTTAGATCGATGTGTTGTATGTGTCCATGGATTTCAACAATAGGTAAAGTTGTATTTAATAAAACTACCATTAGTATTCTGTGATTCATAAATGGTACACAATATAGGTAGGTAGTATCACCTTAAACCACTAGCGACAGTATTCCTATATTAATCGAAAAAAAATTAGCTAAATGGTATAATTTTGGTCCTTACATAAAATATTATTCCACATGCTCTAATCTCATAATGGTGGTGTGTTGTACACACAATAATCCTGTTGTGTACCAAGTTTTCTCATTCATACTTTTCAGACGCAAAGAAGAGTTAAGTTTTCAAGATCGTGTTCGGTAGGCCGCTTATCTAGATCCAATGGCTCCAACGAAAACTTTTCTTCATCAACTCTTTTTACAAACACAACGTCTTAATCTAAAAACAACGACAATGATTAAGAAATCACAGAAAACAAATAATTTACCAAATCTTTATTCGAATAAAAACGTGTTAGTCTGACTGAACGCAAGGTAGGTAAATCAATAAATCATATAAAAAAATAACGAAGGCTATACACAAATGACTTTTGATTAATCTTAACTACGTCACAGAATATTACGTATTATATTATACAGGGTTACTTGTAAAACGCCAACAACCTCGCTGGAGTAGTTTATTTATGAATAGAACATCCTATTACAGGTTTCAGCATAGGTAAAGGATCCTCTGAAAACCGGTAATAAAGTGAATAATATGATCTTAGCGATGAAAACCTTCGAGAAAAAAGCTAAATTGGAAATTTTAATATATACGAGAAACGTCTATAAGATTAGGTATTTCAAAGTCATACAAAAAGTTTAATCAAATTGTGTGTTATCCCTTAATGCTCCTATTAAACTTTGCCAAACATCTATTGAAGAAGTTGTTGACTTAGCAACTTTTAGGAGATGTCATGAATGTATTAAAACATTAAAGTACCTACCTATACAGGTTATTAGTAAAACACCAACAACCTCGCAAGGAGTAGATTACTAACGTCATAAGCAACAACGTTTGCTGTACTTTTTCGGAAACAGAAAAAAGGGCTTTACATGCAAAAGTTCTAACAGCTGATCAAGTTTTTTATTATTATATAAAGTCGATTGTTTTGTCTGTTTTCGGAAAAGACGTAGAACAAATGTTGTTGTTTGTGATGTTAGTACCAACATAATCTAGGTACTTTTTAACATGTTAATCTTCATCATGCTTAGACAGTCAATCTTTGAACGTAAAACCACAGAATAATTAAGTAACAGTATTGCATCTCACTCATTATTTATGAAATAATTACCTACAACCGCTACATGCACTAGGTCCACGTATCTATATAGGCAATCTCTGGCCAATCTGGGCTATAGTCGCTTCTGCAGCAGTTCACAAGCAGTTCCTAGCGCAGCAAAAAAAATCGGCGGAAGTGGTTTGGAATACGGCGGCCAGAACGGCGCTTCTGTCGAATACACACATTCTGTCGAATTAAAACTCTTTATTGATTTTAAAAATGTTATTACTGGTTGTGGTATAGATTAATTCAAACATCAATACTCTGAACATTTAGTCGATTTTCGTTGATTAATTTACGCTACTAAATTCGCGGTGGAGTCACGCACCATCTGAGTCCGTACATTGTTGCGGCGAACTCACGTCTATTGTGTACCGTCCTTGCTTTGGTTTTAACGAAGATAGAATACTGGTTCTTACTTATATTGTAGTCATACTGACAGCAAATAATAAAGAACTTGGGCTGAAATAAATCCCTGGTGGTTAAGCGGAATTGCCGGAACACCCATCTGTCTTCGGATTCGTTAAATGAACTTGGCGAAGAGAAATCTGCTCGTACAGATACGCTTAGGTCCTTATCGAATTTTGCACTGCCTTATCTGTTTGTTAGAAGTAAACATGACTGATCTAAGAGGTCAAACTATTAATGATCACAAGACAATTATTATCAAATTCATATATCTGAATTATAAGTAGTTTTGCCTCATACAACAACAACATGTCTATATTTATTCTAATAAAAGTAACTGTTTTTATATTCAAATGAAGCAGAAGACAAAATCTTAGGATTTCATTATACCCATTTTTTTATCATTGTCATCGTTTTGCTCACTGGGTGGGTATTAATGTTGACTGTATGTAGTACTATAATGTATCAATATTGTATGTTTTTATGCAATCCGACATATTATTACCATTGAAAAGTCGGTTTGCGACCTCTGAACTGGAAAATGCTCAAAATTTTATTTCCACAAACGATACGCTAGCATTCGTATTTCATTCTGTTTCGTCGTAAATTTAAATATTCCCAACTTATTATTCTTACTGAAAACCTTGGTTAATTCTTAGAATCTACTCGTAACATCTTTTCAAACAGAATCTATGCAAAGATTAGATGGATAGTTGAAAAATATTTGTTTGATTGAACGACGCGAACAGTACACAATAGCTTTGAAATATCAAGATGGCTACGAAAATAGCCGGTAAAATTAGAGCAATAATACTCATAATTTAAGAACAAAAGTTTAAGACCGTGAATACATGTATTCAGTTTAAATGTTAGCATTTTCCATTTTAAACGTAACGTGAATTTTGTTGTTTATCTCATAAGTAAAACTATGTTACCTACAAAATAAATATTTAGTATACATTCGTATACCCACACATGTTACAAGGTTGTATTTCAATATAATAATATACATAATAAGTAATACTGTGTAAGTAACAGCAACTCTTTATACCAGAAATACACTAATCATGTTTTAGTAGTTACCAAATACTTACTATACCTATTATAACGGAATCCTATTTGTTAACTTGTATTTGCTATAGGACTAAAGACGTTATAAGTATTATGTTAAGGTTTTATTTAAGATCTTTACGCTAAGTGATAGTTATTTTCTTCAGACGAAAAAGTAGAATAGTATAACGGGTACCGCTGATATCCTCCCCCCTCCTCCTCCCTACGGAACAGTTAATGAGAAAAAAGTTTCTGTAATTATACTTCCATATAGTCATTCTTTCGGAGCCTATCCTTTTCTATTTACTTCACATTAATATCCTTGTAACTAGTTCCTATGACTAAGTAAACAATTCTTAGAGGGTAATATTGAATAAGTAATTTTACACCTACTAAGTTATTCCCGCAAGGGCTTGTTCTTAGATAGGAATCCATGAATTAGATAACGTATATGTTAAGAACCGTTTCCTATTGAGAAAAAGCTAAATTAACTTGCAAAATAGCATGGGGCTTATAGTGATTATGACCTATTATTTCGCGGCGAATTGGATACCTACTGAGAAATTTGATTTATATTTCCTTTCAATTTTACTGAAATATCCAAACCAATTCGGTCGCTATAAATAAGTCTACAGATATGAAGTTTATTTTATCAAAAGCTAAACAATAACGCAAATAATATCTCGTCCCGAAATCGTTCGAGTAGTCAGTTGTAGGTATTTGAGATAGGATGTTTGGATTCAGTTGAAGCAAATACCCTTAAGGTCATCCCTTACAGATGGTCCTTTATGGAATTCACTCAGACCTTTGAAGATCATAAAAACATTGACATTAAGTATGTACCTATACGATATTAAATGAAAGTCTATGTGAATCTCATCACATTATTCGTATTTTTTTAAAGTGCGAAATTACTTTTGTCAACAATATATTATAATAACATGATAAAATAATTGCAATGCGATTCATCTAGTATTGCTTATTGAAACTAGCACAAGCAAAAAAAGCCTTTTTTTAAACTTATTTTTACGTTACAACGTTGCTAAAATAATATTTATAGTAAAAAAAATAGAAATGCACTAAAGAGATGAGTCAATTGCGTTGCGCTCTAAAAGACGGCTAATTTGAAAGTTACGGGTTTAACGATGTGACAAATGAAAAACTCTTGAAAAATTGTAAGATAAGGGCAATGAAAAGAACGCCGGAAATACTGCTTAACAGGAGACTTTTCTTTGTTTTTAAGCGAACATAACGATTAAAGACTTTTACTGTTATACATTTTATCACTTTCATGAACTGTATCATTCTTAAATTATAATGTCCAGGAAAAATACCAAGTACCAATCTACAGAAATACAGGTAATACGGATGCTAATATTACAAATTTACAAGGTAAGTATTAGGTACTTATATCAAACGCCCCTAAGAGAAACCCCTGAGCTAAGAAAAATGCAGTTTACAATGACCAATGAGCTGTAAAACTGTATGAATATACAAAAATATCATCAACAGCCTTCGATGGTCCTTCCATCAAAATTAGGTCATCATTATTGTCCATTTTCACGTGGATTTCGGGGTATCCGTGCGTTGTAGCCCGGCCGATAAGCGCAGCCGGAGCGCGTTTGCGGCTTGCGGCATCGGCGGCAGCGGCGGCAGTCACAGTCGGTTGGCACGCGCGGTCACACGCGCCCCGCGGCTCGCCCGCCCGCCGCCGCTCACGCGCCCGCGCCCGCGCACCTTGTCTCACCCTCAGGTAAACGCAACTGCATCTAAACCAACCCTCGATCTCAAAACGCTTAACTAGCCCTGTATCTCGAACAACATTCGGCCTAAACGTGAAACTAATTTGGAGTGGAAACAAAAATTCAAAGTGTTTTGTTGTCAACGATTATTTTCGTTGTGTGAACAGATGTGTTTCTAATGACACCTCGCCATGGATGTATTATTGTCTGCGAAGAGTACGCGGCTCGATTATGCTAACACAATAACATATTTCTTGTTGTTAATTAACGATCTTACACTGAATCTCATTACCAAGAATTTTGCCATGTTGTAGGTATATTAAGACCTTGTTAGAGAATCTGCTTACCTTAAATTAAATATTCTTCTTCGACGTCAAGGGAATAACTAGAAAATACAGAAAGTTGTCTCACAATTTACGCCCTCTTATTAAAATCAAGCTTTGAGTGAAGTTTTTAACTTTCTAAGCTTAAGTAACTGGCATTTAAAGCCACCGAAATATGTTTTGTTTAATGGCGAACATTAACAAGGCGTCTACGTATTATATCTTCGTCATCATTTTGAGATAACGACCCTCTTATCTCGTGTTAAACCTTGAGATGAACCTAATTCTGATGCTATCAAGATCAAAAGCCACATCGTGTGAATAAACCAAAAGAGGAAAAGTTAACCCGAAAGAAGAAAGAAGATTATTTACGAAATCGATAATTGAAATTTCATAAGAAATTTGGTAAAAGATGTCTCTGTGATGTAAAAATTAATACATTAGCATGTTCAAATTATAAAACTGCAAAGACGTCGCCATATTGATATGAGTACGCTCGTGAATGAATCGCTCAAGTACAAGAAAGAAAGATATATCTAGGCTGTTTCATACCATGGTGTTAGTAGTATTATTATTCTGTGCCATGGTATGAAACAGCCAATTCAAAAAGCGTCCTTATGCGATTCATACCGTGGTATGAACCACTCATGGTATGAATCGACGAAAGACCCGTGAATTCCGATACTGGGTTCTCCGTTCAAAATACTCGTACTTAAAAGAATTCGTATGTAATAACACTCATAATTGGATCAAGAACTACACGGATGAAAGTGCTTTCTATATTTTTAAACGACAAACAAAATGCATTAAATTCGTCAAACTTAATTTTATCTATTACTGCAGAAACCTTTCATATGTAATGAACACTTATAATTGGATCGAGAACTACACGGATGAAAGAGCTTTCAATATTTTTGAACGGCAAACAAAATGCATTAAATTCATCGAAATTAACTTTATCTCTTACTGAAAGAACCTTTCGATTAATAGAAACTTGCTGAGATTTTGTAACGAATAGAAATCATACCTACCAATAGACTAAACAAATACTTAATCAACAAGATTAAAAAGTGATGGTGTATTGATTCTTAATGAATAAATAGTTTGATTTCTTAAAAATTATCGGCCAAGTGCATGTCGGGCCACGCGCAGTATAGCAGTTCCGTAGCAACCTCATCCCTACCACTAGCTATAAACTTATATTTACTTCCTGTTTACACTACTAACGACAATTAACTAAGTATAATACCTAACTATTAAAAAAACTTGTACCTGCGTAAACTTTTCCGTTGATCGACTATTACTCGTCAACTTGTAATGCCTACCTAGCAGTGATAGTTTTCCTTTTAAATTCATTAGTGTATTACTGTACAGAATTTTTTCACGTATCCAAAAGAAATAGTTTACCTAGTAGAGGGGGAGGAAACTTCACTCTAATAAAATTTTGCACTTTAAAGCCTAATATTTCGCAAACGGATTCCTGAATCGAAAAGTGGTCTTCACAAACCTCCAAAAGACCTATTGAATTGATGAAAAAAAAATTCATCTCCACTTTTCATTGGATGTCATAATTGACCAAACACTCACCTTCAGGATGCATATAAACTCCCTCGTACCTAGATTATAGAAGCTCGTCTATATTTTTTAAACACGTAGACGGACCGCAGTCATCAAGACGGTATATTATGCGCTGTGCCAGTCACTATTGGAGTATTCTGCGGTATGGAGTGGTGTCGCAAAAACCAAACTGAACACCATCTTAAAAAACCCACCCACTTGAGATATGATCTCGATTTGTTAAAGCACAAGCGTAGAAAAGGCAGGCACCGTTTGTCGAACATTTCGTCTCAGGACAGCTACCTCGCGCATTTTTTGTTTTTATAGATAACTGCCTTTATAATAAGTTAAATGGGATTCTAAATATCTATCCCTTCCCCAGAGCCAGGTGTAAAGTAACGATCACAAACTACCTGAAGGAACAGGACTAAAAACGACTGAAAACTTACTTATTCCTCTAAAATAAAAATCTTAATTACCTACCTACCTAATCTAAACACAAATAAAAGAATAGCTTTAATAATAATAAAAAGAAATAAAAAATACCATACTGAATAACATTGGCTTCTCCTCTTGACTCGAGTAATATCGGTAAATATAATAAAATTGGCTCATATACACTCACACATTACACACACTCACTTAAACACGTACGCACACAAGCACACATACACAACCACAAAACTGTGCTATCTATAAAGCTATAAAATGTTTAGATGTTGTTTTTGATACGACGTCATGCTATAATTAATTAATACTTTTACTAGCTCTTCACATAAGTCTACAATACGTTTAGTTAAGAACACTAACATTGTATCCTTTTGCGGGGGCGGCCTGGTGACCTGTGAAACCGGTTTTGTTCTCAGACCTATTGCAGGCACCAGCTTCTCACACTTCAGGTAATCTTTCACTGAAATATGTTCTAGAGTTAAGTAACTAAATGATTGAGTAAATAAATGATTTATTAATTAATCTTTCTTCGTAAAAGGTATATCAATAACATAATTATATATTTTGGAAGATGTAATAATTTCTACTTTTTGGGATAAATTGCACCTAATACAGCGAATTTTGTCAGTCTGGCCTCTGTAATTCACTACATTGTAAGATTAAGATATTACGGTCATTTGGCACTTGGTTATATAAACTGTAAAATTTTATCACATGAATTTTTACATGTTACTAAGTATTCGTATATTTTTACCTAGTTTATTGTAATTTTGTACATTGTAAACCACCTTAAAACCTTTTTTGCACTTTTATACCCTAATGCCATAAAATTCCATATTGCGGTTCTAACAATTACCTATGTAGTATTTTTCCTTGTCATGTCTCTCAATTTATTACAGTTTAGTGGTCCTTCATAGTCATAAAATAAACTTGATAGATAGTTATAGGATCTCGTCGATTAACCCGCTGTGAATTTATTGCATTAAAATTCCACCCACGGTTTCCCTCGTAAAGTGACATTACTATCGAACTTAAATAGAGGCTAAGCTAAGCTATGCAAGTTACCTATAATACAAGTGAACATAATTTTTACCATTTTCTTAGGTACGTTGGTGTATATTATATACAAGTCAGTTTAATCGTATTAGGAGGCAATCTTGTGGCTAATAATATAATAATATGACAACAATAAATAGAAGCTGCTACAATCGTGATTAGAATCAATGCCAATAATAACAGTGATTTAGAGTATGATTATGAAACTTTAGTTGGATACCTAGAATTTACCAATTACCATTACAAAATCATTATAAAATGTTAAGGTTTAGGTAGGTACAAAAAGAGTTTAATAATATATTGTTATAGAATGCGGCTTGACTGGAATAACTTAACTTTAAGGTGCAAAGGCAAAAGTCAAGTGAAGTGTATATTGTTTAATAATTAATGAAACGAGAATTGTTTCCCCTCTGTACCTGTATTTTATAAAGATGCCTGATATTTTGATAAAGAATAAGAAATTATTGTTCCTTTTGTTTAAATGCCTAAAGCAATTTTCAAGTGAATACACTTAAGGAAAGGAGGTCGGTAGAAATGGGCTTAAGCTGTTACAGAAATCAGACTTCAACTAAAATTAATAGTATATATTTTAATTACTTGTGGAAAAGAATTCATTTAATTATTAACAAGGACGCCATAACGAAGGACAATGTTGCCAGTAGAAAAACTACCTGTTGTGTCGATTAGTACACCGGATCGTTGTATTATTTTTAATTTAATACTAACTAAATCATTTACGCATCACTTAAAAATCCTAGATTAAATGTTTTTGTATTTCTATTCCATCCTATTTGCCCTAAGTGAAGCCGAAAGCCTCCAATTAAATATTAGAAATAAATTATTTTAGGTTATAGAACATAATAATCTCATTTAGTTTTCGATGTAAGTATCGAAGAATTTATGACAAAAATCGGAAAAAATGTGGAAATCCTGAAGCTGAGAACTCTGATCCTTAAAGCTCTTAGAATGCTGATCAGATCAATTGGGTGTGTATAAACATCTCGATCATCTCCATTAGCTCCCTAGATAGCCATCATCAGATCACAGTTTGATCGATTTTTGGCGGAGAACCAAGGCTTCAAAATTACCTTTTTGTATGTAAATCGACTGGTGTTTCACCACTAATGCCTCGTTTGCTTGCTAAACGCAACTTTTACGTTACTTTTTTGAAACACTATATGGAAAAGTAACGTAATAATCGTTAATTAAAATGTGGCTGATGCTGATAATATCGGTATCGGTATAAGATGCACCCCTAATTTTAACGAAAAATCTCGAATATCGAATATGATTGTATTTATTATTAGTAAAATCACTTATCATAGTCATACTTGGTAATTCAATTTAATGCTAACTCATTTAAGTTACGCGAACAATGTTTGATTCAATTGAAGTCTGTGTGCTATGAAGTTGTTAAATCAATCGCTGAATTCTTAGCAAATTTATTTCTTTGTCAAACTTAATAACCCGTCATACCTATTTAGTAGATTGATTGAGTTCTCGTTATAATAATAGTATAATAGAATACAAATGAGTATAGCTCACGAGTTTCATACGACGTTTTTCAACACATTTGCGAGGAAAAAACAAAATAATTTACCACACAGCGACAAATACGATAAAAACAATATAAGTATGATTTTTTTTCACGCCCAATGCAAAAATATTTTACGAACAAAATGGTTAGTGAACATACAGCAAACTATTTAAACCGACTTGAAAAAAAGAGGAGGTTATCAAGTCGACGGTATTTTTTTATTATTTATTTATTTTAACTTCACTAGTTGTTACCTGATTTCAATAACTCTTTTTTTATCTGAAAGAACATAGTTCATGTGTAGTCCCACAAAAGATTTCAACGATTAACTCACACGTCATAAGCTTATGTAAATCACAGATTTCTATTATTGTATGGAATTGATAAGCTTACGGCACGTAATTTTATAGTTTGCTGCTTATTTTAAAGCTTTAATAGGCGTGGCGTTCAAACGCATAGAATGTTGGCCATTGGAGTAGGACAGCTGATTTGTCAGAACTCTTTCAATTGAGGATTCCTGAGTACTGCTATAATTGCTTCCACTCCATCAAAGCTTTTAAACTCCAATTGCGTAATTTTAAAGTTTGATTGTTAGTAAATTGAAATCAAGTAAAAGACAATGTAGTGTAAATTACTTTATTCGCCTTTCTGTTAAACTAATTTATAAGATGATTGCATTAACATACTTAATATAACATTGTCGAATAAAATTATGATTTTGAAAATTGTCTATATTGGTAATCTAGTTATAATTCACTACTATTGTAAAACTTTATTTAAATGTAATTTGAACTAATTTCATTTGAACAAATTATTGTTTTCATGTTACAAATACCTACCTACTACTACTACTACTTAAAATATCTAAATATAACGTAAGTATCCACAAATCATGACTAGAAAAAAATACCGTATTATGTAAGGCTGTTTCTTTTAATCTAATCGGATTTTCTTCCCTTGCTTTGATTCTTACCTCGAAGAAAAGATATAGGTATGACAATGGAGCGTATTCTTTTCAAAATGGAATGTATATCTCTATGAGATAAAATATATTTAACGAAACAAAGTAACTGTTCATATCGATTTTGGGAATTTTGCTTTATACGGAATGTAGCTATTCCCGATACTTCCTTTGTTCACAACTCGTACATATTTTTTTGTTGTAAAAGTTATGGGGCTTTTGTTTATGAGAAATTCATGTACATTCATTCATTACCTTCGAAATATAATCTAATACCTACTCAAACTGAAAATCAACACACTATCTCGACATATTGCTTTTGAAATTTTGTAAATTTTTCAATGTTATATTATTTTGATGTGGAAATAAATGTGTTAGAAGTACTTATTATCCCATATTACACTTCAGCGTCAAACTAATTTTATTCTCCGAACAATTCAGTTGTTATTACCCAGGTCAAGATTACAATATACTACATAATTTAATCAAATATTTGTATTTATTGATTACACAACGTCAATCATATAAACTTTTTTTAAAGACATCATAGATGCTAACGTAATCTTTGGATTTCAGTATATTCTAAACATTCGTTTGACTTTCGATTTTTGTTTTCGTTTTATATTTATACTTCTGTGACCACCTGTTACTATCATAATACTAACGCAGATGTTATTGTTTTTTTATGGGTCGTATAAGTTACTTTCTTAAATATTCCTCCACTTAAATGCTTCTTAACCCATCAATGTTCCTATTTGAATACATAGAAATACATCCAGGGGTTTTTTTTTCGAGGTTACTTGAGTTGAGCCTAGCCACTGAAGTAATATATTTCAGAGAAAATTAATACATCAACGCCCGAGCGGACGCATGCGGTCGGATAACAATGGAATATCTATTGTGTCTCATTTTTCGGGCGTTGACGGGTTAAAAGTTTGCATTATTTTCACAAACAGAAGCTATTTCTTTATATTAACTTGAAAATATGGTTTATCGACGGGTGCTCTTTAATGTTCAACCCTCGCTCGGCATAAATCTGAACTGATTGTTAGTCAAAATGCCCTGACCTTGACCGCGATAAGCATTCGATTATATGTCGTGACCTGTTATGATAAATATATCGGATAGTGTAAATTCAACGAGACGGTAAGGTAATTTTCACTATCGTACTTTAAATTGTGAGACCAAGACTAACACACTAAAAGTATCCAAGACAAATATCATACATTCATATTGACATTGATACTGAAACGAGTTTTGCCAGTTTTATGGTTAAAAGAAATAAAATTAATCAATCTGAAATGTTCAAATTCGTTAAAACTTGATGATTAATACAATGTAATGTTTACATCGGAGATTGTCTATGTAACAAAGAAACAGTGCTGAGCTCAAAATCTTTGTCATAACATAATCTCAAAAGTAGTACCTAAGCATATTCACAGAAGGTGTGTTAATACATTCGAAAGCCTTCACTTGAAACTCGTGACAGTCGTATTTGTTTATGCAACGATGTGTGCGAGGTCTTGCATTGTTCTTATACTATTTATAATAAAAACTAGATAATTATAATAAAAAATCCCTGGGGAACCTTTGACCGGGATAAAAGCATGCTTTTTTTATCCAGATTATTAACCCTACTCCTTCAGCCGTTTTCGCGTGATTGAGTAACAGTCACCCAAACTCACTAACTTACATTAATCGATATAGATAAAAAATAATCTTCGAAATGTATGTAAGCACACACACAGAATTAATAATAGTACTGACGTAAGCGCATAAGTAGAGAATTCTTTTTTGTTGTGTTTGATATTTGTAAGAAAAGGTTTGTATAAAATATGATTCTCAAAAAAAAAAACAACATAAAAAAACATTGTTTTTATTCAAATTTAGAATGCATTCATTTTATGAGATAATGTTTTTTTTGTAAACCATTATGTATGTAACCAATTAAAGTATTCATTGATTCATTCATTTTAAATCACAACATAACTAATAGATGGCGCCACCGGACGAAGCCGGGGCGGGCAGTTAGTTTATAATACTAATAGGAAGTAGGATTTCAGGCATGCTTTTCAAACTTCTTTTTACGAAGGATTAATTCACTTTGATAATATGTATAATTAAATGCTAGTGAGCTTTGCTCTTTATTTCTCTTTTCTACTCATGTTAGAAACAAATAATATACAAGCGTAGGTACTCAACGATTTCAACCTTGAAAGAGTGTGTTCACAAGGTTGTATTTATTGTGTGAAGAAATAATACTTACAGAGCATACAGTAGGTACAGCTGTTTACTACATTTCAGTGATGTATGAAATCTACATACAGAAACCATTTGAATGATTTTTCTAAACATTTGAGTTTTTGAATGAATGCAACGGTGATTAAGCGTTGTAATATAATGATGGTAAATGAATATAACCCATACACAACGTGTGAATGAAAGAACCAAAAATGGGAAAATTGTTTCTTCGGACCATCAAACTGAATAACTTTTACTATGGGACCAACTCTGAAAAAGCGAAAAACCAATCGGCTGTTTCATAAAAAAAAATAGGTAGCGAAAATATTTAATTGTATGAAACAGCTGTTTTTTTCTTGCGATTTCATAGTTGATCCCATAGTAAAATTTGTTCAATTTTATGGTCCTAAGAAACGGTTTTCCCATTTTTGGTTAATTCATTAACACCCTGTATAAATCAATCCTCGATTTTATGAGTATTTTGTACTTCAAAATTGCATCCTTGGTTTTAAATACAAAGGTAAATACAAAAATGCGACGTTAAAGTGCTATAAATCTGCTAAAACAGTTACCTTACATTTTTAAACTTTATAGCGCTCTCTAGCAAAGCTTATAGTGTCATGATGCCTATTAGAATCAATGACAAATGTTCGGGGCTCTAACGTAGCACCGACCATATTTTTTAAAGCGACACTCGATTGTATTTCGCCGGTCTCGCCTGACTCAGTGATTTTTGTAAAAGGAGAACCTATAACTCTGATATCGATGTACACTTAACTGAAGTTTTTTTACTCGAGCAATCAGAAGTACCTACCTGGGTCGTAATATATCTTTAACTTTTCAGTGGACTAACTCTACAACTATGACCCTTTTTTACACGACTGCCCAAAAATGCCACGTATGTGGCATGTATGTGTTTTTAGGGTTCCGTAGTCAAAGCCAACAAGGAACCCTTATAGTGTCGCCATGCCCGTCTGTCCATCTGTCCGTCCACGGCTTAGCTCAGAGGATCTTTGTACTGGAAGCTGTAATTTGGCAGGATTATAATGTATATTAATAACGCCGAAAGAATGGTAGAAAAAATCTTATTATTTTTTTTGTTTATCTCCCCTATTTATAAAGTGGGGATGAAAATTTGTTTTTCTCATTGATCTAATAGTGAGGGTTGTCGTTAAATAGGTCTTTTAAAAATGTTGGTTTGTGAATACCACTTTTTGATTTAGGAATCCGTTTGCTTTGATGTGCAAAATTTTGTTACAGTCAAGTGTCCTTCACCCTACACCAGGTAAACGGTTGCTTTTGGATTCGTGAAAAATTTAGGGCAGTACGAGTAGTACATAATAAATTGAATTTAAAAGGAAAACTATCACTGCTAGGTAGGCTTAAGAAGTTGACGAGTAAGCGGTTCGATACTTGAAAAAGTTTCCGTATGTACTTTTTGTTGAACCTACGATTATTATACCATGTATACCATGCAACACTCTGGCCACTAACTGACTATATTTTGTGATTTTAAAATACCTGTCATATATTGACTTTAATAAAATAGAAAGACTATCAGTCATTCATCACACTTTTATTGAATAATTAGGTACCATACTTAGTTGTAGTCGTAAGTAGTGTACAACAGGGAGTAACTAATATAAACATAACTAAACAACTTCTAATCACTAATCGAATTTGTTTATGAGATTAGTGCTATGGTACGGAACCCTATACTGCGCGTGGCTCGACACGCACTTGACCGGATTTTTATTCCTTTTCCTTGACAATGCATTTTCACATTTAAACTTCAACTTTTTAAATTATTCTTTTGACACTATTTGGGTTTAAAAAACCGGCATACAACGAAAAACAGTACTTACCAATATGAGGTTGCGTAAAGCATAGCATAATGCTGAATTTCGAAACAGTATTGTTTAAAATTACATACGTAATCTCCTGACAACGCGTAGGCGCAAAATGTATTCTTATTCCAGTAAGCTGGCAGAATATTTACCTCAGTTCAAATTATTATATAGTCATAAAAACAAAACAAATTGTAGTTTACCTGAGATGCTTTAACAAGTTTACAAAGGAAAATGCTTTATAAAGCGAAAAATACGCGTTATAATCGGTCAAAGTGTTTTATTTCAATGTAAACATACGAATTTATCATTATTTTGAAAAACATACATTTTTGAACTGTAGCAAACTAACAATGTCTCGTGAAATTTTGTGAGCAGTAGGTTCGATAATTATTATTTTTTGTCGATTCGGGTTTTTAGAATATTTCAAAATAGCAGAGATATGTAACAAAATCATATTATATCAACGGTTGTGAAAAATGTGTGAAAAAATAATACAAACCTTTTTTGTTAGCGGTGCAAAACTTATTTTTTATTTTTAGAAGACTCAAAAGTAGTTCAAAATTTATCAAAACAATGGCCAATATTCGAAATTTGAAAATAATAAGGTTGTAATTGAATTTATGACTGCGTATATTAAGTATTTATTTCAATACAGTTTTGTCAATACAGTTGCTCGAAAATGTGTGTTTTCGATGACAGTACAGCGTGCGGTAAGTTGATCGTACCGCACGCCGTGCGTTTTTGTTTACGGTTTAGTACAGCGTGCGGAAAGTTAATTTTACAGCACGCCACCACCGTGCGTTTTTGTTTACGGTTTATTTTTTTTAATTTCAGAAGGTACCTATAATGTTTTCTCCCAAATATATTAAAAAAACGTAGTATGGCACACGGTTGTTAAGGGTTTTTAAAACCTTCTTACCAACCTTGTATCATAAACTACTAATTAAACAATACACAATTTGATATATTTTTAAAGCGAGATCTGCAACTCACGGAGCCACTAGTAGAAAAAGGGTAGAGTTATTTTTCCTTAGTTACCTACAAATATAAGTCCTGTTACGGAAATCGAACACTTGACGTCAAAGGCACAGAATGGATCACGATTCAAAGTATAACTCTTGTATTAATTAAGTTTGGAGCAAAGGGAATAGACGCCCCTCTGTGTTTAAACACATTTTGCGTAATCTACATAAGTCAACAGAAATTAGGTTTCAATCCAAAACATATTTTGAAGTCAGTTGTTCGGAAAATGGATAAAGTAATGGATACGGATTTCTATGCCTCTTAATTAGTTACCTATTAGAAAATGAGACCGTTGGTTGGTCTTATTGTTAAAGTGCTAAACAAATGGATTCGATTACAGCTGGGAAAATGTTTGTTATAAACTCAAACCTCTGTTTTTGTATCACAGATTATTAGTTACGCTTATTTTAGTTACGTAAAGTATAAGATTCGATACTGTTAGTATTTTTAATTTCTTAAAGTACACTACACTTCCTTATTAACCTTTTCCTTAAATTAACCATCCATGGTTTAAAATGAATAATAAATAAAAGTAATAAAAATATAATTAAAACACCTCGCACTTTGAACAATATAAAACTAATAATAATTAGATGAGAGGGCATGCACCTGCAATGTAAAAGGGTTCCTTGTTGATGCGACTACGGAGCCCTACAAATCGCTGTGCCCTGCTTCTCTCGCCATTCCGGATTTTCCAATTAACTTTGTCTTTTAAATTTCACATCTTTTTCACTGAAATTAAAACTGGTTTTAGGATTTATAACCTCGTTTTATTATATTATTTAGGCAAAAAAAATATAATATTTATTTACTCATTGTAAAACCACTTCGAAAATGGCGGTTTAATATTGATTATGTTATTAGTGTAGAAATGAAGAAAATAAAAGTGTATTAATTTTCATGTAATTCCCAATCTATTGATAAAGATTCTTCTTTATCAGAAGCATTTATTCATCGACTTATTTCCGTTGATTATTAAATAAACAACTGTGTTGGCTACCTGAAAAATTCTTTCTCATGGGAAAAGTCAAACCTGGCTAAAAGCTGCATTCCGAATGTCATGTTTTATTCATATGTGATCCTGTGCTGGCTCTATCTACGTTCATTCTATTCCCGTGATCCTTATTTATGTCAATCATTTGAGAAATATTCTTTAGCCTGTCATAAAACATGTGAATTATCTTAGTAACGCATGAATATTATAGTATACCTTTTTTCTATGGAAATAAGTATAAGTGTAATTACTAGTGACTCCGTGAGCTGTAGATCTCGCGTTAAACAGTAGCTTTGTTGTTAAGTAATAAAGTAGTTTTGTTTGTTGTTTAAAAACCGAAATAATAGATGTCGCCACGAGGTTTTAAAGCACATAGTACGTGCTGCTTGGTATATTCGCAGCTAGATGACGCATCTAATTTTAAACATTTTTCGAAATGAGTGATTTTTTTATAAATTTCGAAAAACTGGCTCGTCTGCAAAATTCTATATAATTATCAAACCTGCTCACAAAATTTCACGAGAATCGGTTAATCGAATCGGACATCCGGACAGGACATACGAAGGATTTTTGTTCAAACTGACCGACAATTAAGGCGGTCATTATAAATAATAATTTACGCGATTTCGTTGACACAATTTTTAACAGCTATTCTGTTTTTTAATTTGATGTTATGTTCATGTGTAAATGATATGTAGCTTAAGGAGAGGAAACTCAATAAAAGTAACTTACTTACTAGCGCAAACTGTTACTTTGTTGCTGTTTTACCCCCAGTTCCTTTAATTGATGAACAATTCGGTTTGCTTAAGAAAAGCTGAAATCAAAGCAAAGCAAAAACGGACAGTTTCTTCAATATTGGAATCGGGGTTTAATCACTAATAATTTATAACGCAGTGGAATAAAGTTTCATATAGTTAAGGATTTTCATAAATTATTATTTTGTTTATTAAGACGTTAATGTCATATTTCCCTACTAGGTTGATAAATAAAGAATGATAGGTGACAACTTTCCATTCGCCACCCTTTGTATGAACTTTTACCTTTACGTGTATACAATATATTTTCAGAAAATGTATGAGCGTGAAATCTCCATATATTTATCGTGTTTTTGTCACGTGATTTCCCGCTAGTAAATATAGAAAGGAACCCGTCGCGTATAATCAATTCGCGTCTAGCAACATTCGCCGGTGCGTGAAAATGCTTCCACTATTCCTTTCAGTCCAGTGCCTGTATTATGAGTTTGCACAGTTACGTTTACTATATTCGATAGCGATTGTAGTAAGCAATTTTGTATGAAATTTGGCACACAGCGCCTCTGGCGGTAACTGCATTAAACTAAAGGTATTCATACAAACGTTAACTATAATCAACATCGAGTATAATAAGCGTGAACTCATAATATGCCTACTGGGCTACTCAAAGTGTGGTTCGCATACCCCTTCGCCAATTAAATCGTAAGAGATCGCGGTAAAATTAACGTCATGGCATCAGATGGACACATGGCTACATCTGAACTACCAACCTACCAACTAGCATGTATTTTTATTTTTCAGTTTCATTACAAGTTTTTTTGTTTTTTTTGTATTGTACCTAAGAAAGTACCAATAATGTGTAAACGAGCAACGTGCTTACAGGAAAATAATGATTCGCAGTGTCTCGATAAATTAGAAAGAGGTTCTTGAAGCTAAGCTTTCAATTAGCCCTGCTCTAGTCAGTTTAACTTGCAAGGGAATACCTTGCAAGTTAAACTGACTAGAGCAGGAGCAGCCGTAAAACTCCCGCGAGATGTTACTTATGAATAAGGTTGGTCAATTCTAAATTAATGAGCCGGCACGCTTTCCTTTTACATGCTTATTTGATTCATTTTAAATTATTACAAAGGTTCGTTTGAAGAACAATTCTCTTGCCAACTTTGTTGTTCTTACCTATTTCAATTGCCAATAACTTTATTTATTACATTTAAAAACAACGAACTGGATTTTTTTCTCCCGCGAAACATCAAACATCGAAATCACCAAAATCGCATAAATGCTTCAGAATCGACTAATCCAAATATCAAAACTATGAATTTATTCACAAAAAAAATAAGCCAATAAAACAAAAAATAATAATTAACAAAACAAATAGTAAACTTAACGTGAATAAAATAAAATATAATTTATTCAGCGCATCCTAAAATTAATTTAACACCCGACTTTAGACAGAAATAGTATGCAGTACTTTAGATTAATTGGATGCAATCAAGAACGCGCCGCCCAAGCGAATCGACAGTAAATACATTAGACGACCAATCTACAAAACAGGAAGTTGAGGTAAAAAATAAAATTTCGCTTAACCCTTAGAAGGGCTATAAATATTTATAACCAAATTATTATAGCGTCATTATTGAGAGCCGACACACCCAAATATTTAAAAATGGGATTATATGTGAAAGCATAAAATTCAAGTCATAATATACTATGGCATCAGGTTTTTTGGCAGAATGATCAATTTGCATAACCTTAATATCAAATAAATGTTAACGCATACTTTCATTCCGCATTAATACTATTATCATAATGATCAAAAAGCATAAAATTTTATTGCATTATTTTTTTACCCATAACGATTACTAATCATAATGTTTATTAGCATAACAACTTGTGGCGTAATGTATACACGCCAGCAAGTCAGTTCTGGCACTTTGCCGGCCGCTGCCGCGGCACGCTCGCTTCGCTCGCTCGTGGTCGCACCTAGTCATCTATTCACCAAAGGTTTTAACATAAGTAGTCCATCAAATGTTTTTATATTGCCAAACAAATTATGACTATGAATGTTGTAGTAATAAATTATGCCATTTGTATATTATGTTAAATTTTTATTACGCGTGTTAAAGTTATGCGTTTTACATTTATACTCACCAAATTTACGCCAAATGAAATTAGTACAAGCAATCATTATGCCAATGAAATCACAGTAACACCTATCACAATCACAGTATACCTGTCAACCCAGACATGTGACGAGCTAACATGTAAATCCATTAACATAGCGGGCCCCCTGGCGTCTACGATTTTTTCATAGATCTATTTATGACTTAATGATTTGATGATAATATCATCAACTTTTTAACTTTTTAAGAGTTAACTTTTTTGTATGGTGGGTTTTTTATTAAGAGTTATTCGATTCCCGTCCGAGAACATGATCTGATGCGAGTCCTATTTTTAGTATATTATTTAGTACTAGTATATTATTTAGTATTATATAAAAATAGCATTGTGAATGCTTAAATCTTAAAATTTTAAGAGTTATTTGTTTAAGAAACCACGATTTTAACAAATAATCCTTGTCTATCCTATCTGAACATCATTTGACACTGTGTCGATTTCAATTACTATTTTTGTAAAGTTCATGAATGTAGTTTACTATAGTTTCAATGATACGACCATTAGTTTAATTTAAACGAAGTACCAACCGAACGCCTTTAAATTAAGGGAACGTAATCGAATTCGACAAGTCCTTGCCGTACACTTTGTGAATTGGCAATAAATTTACCGATTTCGCTTTCCTTTAGATTCAAACAGAAAATTATAGCAAAATCACCGATGGGATGATTTCTGAAAGTAAAAGACGTATTTTCAACCTTGCCCGCGGCTGTCCATTCATGCCCATTACGACGTATGACAAAACACATTAATAAAAATTGGTTTGAAGAAAATCAGCCAAATTAATTTTATGAGACATGATATGCAAAGAGATTGCCAATTTCATAATTCAGATCGGTATAAATAATGTGACCAATTATATTTTTGTTTAATGCAGTTCTTAATGAATTTATCATTTCTCTTTAATTTTCATCAAAGAAATTTCGAAGAATAATTCAACCTTCAAATATATTAATACTACTTTCTGAACAACATTCAACTTTAAAAGATTTTATTTTCGTGCTTTAAATGGCATCAGAATTAGTTTTCGCAGTTACGTATTTATTAGATTTATTGGTTCTCAGAGTGATTAATCAGAAGCTTGAACTCGACTGAAATGCAAAGGGCACCAGTGGCGGATTTACAAATTTTCAAGGTATAGGCTGTAAAGCTTTTGCCGCCCTTGCCTCCACAATTGTCAAATTGTCATGTTAAATTTGTCAATTTTTGTAATCCTATCACGAAAAATCTACTAGCTGTTTTACTCTAGAATATGGAAGATTGCTAAATGGATTCACGGAACGTACAATGACAAATGATAAGTGAGAAGGGAAAGTCGTCGGCAAAATTTGTTGCAGACTTCTATCTGTAAAACATTAGAAAACAGAATACAGAAAACCGTCGTCCAGAAATCTTTTTGATTTCTGGTAGAAAAAAAAAATCGGTCCCCAAATTTGCCGCCCCAAAAATCTGCCGCCCTAGGCTCAAGCCTACTCAGCCTGCTGGTAAATCCGCCACTGAAGGGCACTGAGTACTCGCTATCGCAGCCCAAATTACAGGTTAGAGCAACGGACATGAATCAATTTGACTACCGCCAAGGGGGAACTTTCCTTAGCTGTTATATGGAGCATCAATCAAAATGCCATCCACCTTATCGCTACAGAACTACAACCTTTGATTCTCATCAAGATTGTTCCATTCTTTCTGTAGACACAGAAGGCAGGTGCTATTATTTGTTTATTTGTGATCACATTGAGAACGTGCTTCAAAACCACTTCGTAACATTACCGTACAAATCCTCGCTGGCTACGAGGACATTTATCGTATAATAGAATCGTAAATAATATAGTAAGTAGACTTGTCAGTATTTCAATCATATTGCTGCATAATAGCGAAACTAACTAAAAAAAAAATCTTCGATCTAAAATCATTCTTACGGCAGATAATGGGTTTGGTTATTTAAACGACTTGTTTGTCTCTTAAACTATTTTTTATATTTAACTACATAAATAAAATTGTAAAAAAGCTTTAATGTAATCATTATTGCTTTAAAATAACTGACATATTATAACAATCTTTAAATATTTTTAATGTTCAGATGAAACCATTATGTAGGAAAAATTTAAGATACCAATGTTGTCGTTGCATTCATAATTTAACGAGTCAAAACGAGTGCTAGGAGTAATACGATATTTACAATATTTTTCCATTGGTTGCATTTAATAACTAAAGCACAACAAAAGAACGGTTAACCGATATCGTTATTTTACCACCACTTTACTTTTGAGCCATCACTCAGGTTTGTAATTCATATACGAATATCACGTAACGAGACGTTGACAGGTTGACAGGATTAATATCTGTGCCTGCAGAAACATCGAATCAATAATTTATGCGCATACATCCACCGCAATGCATGCGACCATTTCATTTATAGTTTTGAGGTTAAAGGAAAATTCAATACAAACAAAAATATTTTTTCCCTAGAAATCATTAAGTTTCAAAGTGACTATAAAGTTCATTGTTAGATCAGACATTATTTGTTTGAGCTTGCCACAACTCTGGTATGAGTAAAAACTTGCAGCAGTTTCTCTTGTTAACATTTTGCAAGAAAATTCTTTAGTACGACTAATAAAAAAGCGCACTAATATTGTTAATAATTCAGGAGCTTAGCTAAGTGATTACGTGCTCACGTTTAACCTCTCGTAACTGTATACTGTGGTCATTTAACATTATTAGTCGTAAACGGTTTTCGAAATAACAGCTGTCTTATGAAGTCATTATGACATTCATTTTCTTGACTTACGATGATGTTATTTATTCTTCATTAAACGTAAGGCTTTCATAAAATCAAGATAACACAATAAATCATAAAATATGAGTAAAACCAGAGTTAAGAAGTAAGTAATTAATATTCGGTAACAAATTATACATGACTTGGAATTAAAGAATGTAAAACAATAGTTTTATTTCAAATTTAGTTTCGAGTAACAAGTGACTACTGTTGTTTCGTTTAAAATAGCTACATAGTTCAATTAATCTATCTAAGTCTAATTGCCACGATAAAGACATTCGATAAAATTAAATTAGATCTCATGATATTTGCAATTTGGCATTTTTTTATATCGGACTTGGGTTTTTTGTGGAGATTGGTTAATCCTTGAGTTATTAATGTTACATTGATATTTTTCTCCTTAAAAATATAATAATTCCAGTATTTATTCTGATTTTACTACAATGCAAGCTGTTTTAAGAAGTATTAAACATCTTCCCGGAAAGGGTAAGGGTCCTAAAGGTTTATAAATCTTAATGAAGAGGTCTTAATGTAATTTTCGTTGTGGAGACATTAACGTAATTAGGAACTTAAAAAATAAAGAGCTGGGATCGTTGCTTTTATTTGTCTTTTCTAAATATTTATTTTAACAAAAAAATGAATTCTTTTTAACTTAAGCGAATCTTTAATACTTAACTACTTAATATTATTTCCTTTAATTTTTTAGGACCATTTACAAGTTCGAGTTAAGTTCCAAAGTTCCAATTAACTAATTTGAAAGTTAATTTCATTGAACTTCCATTTTTTTATTAAAGAAGAAGTAGGTACTGAGTATTTTTCGAACCAAAAACTTCTGCATAATTTTTACAATAATCTTAGTTTATCTGCATCAAGATTTTAAGTAAAGCCTTTTTTTTCATGTTGATTAATTATTCCATCAGAGATTTTAGCGACACAAAGTTGCTGAACCAAGTCGTCAGTTAATAAGGAGGTCCTATGTAATTCTACTCCTCGATCTTTGTGTAACTTAGTGCTACTACAAGTTGCTGACCTCTCGACTTCAAAGGACTCAGACCTTTCCCCCACTTATGGGATGATAAGCAGTTGACACATCTAAGCTTTTCTGCTGCTTATGACTTAGATTTTCATTTAGTTTCTATGTTTAATGGAAAAAATAAATACCTACATAATTTCAATACAATTTTTTATAGAAAGTAAAAATGCAAATTTATACCACAAAAAACCTAAAAATCCTAAAGGCGTAATAACATTTTAGGGCGTTATCAAAAACGTAATGGCGTATTGAAATATGTCGATCAGTCATAATATTTACATGAACTCTTAAATATTGTTAGGAAACTTTAAGTGGCCTAAGAATAAAACTGACTGGTACTTATATAACTTGTATGAAAGTTTGTTTACGAATACCTTTGTGTTTCGAAAAACAATTTCGGTATAGACGTTTACCCAAAAGTTTGTAATCGATTCAGAACAATTAGAGGAATCCACATCAGCCATTTTTATTGTCCCCACTGCTGGGGCACAGATGGGTGGACAAGGAGGATGGGCCATAACCCACCACGCGGGCCCAATGTTGGTTGGGTGTCAACGACTGTAAGTGCAGCCAGGACTAACGGCTTAACGTGCCTTGTGAAGCGCGGAGGAGCTCAAGATAATACATTTTTGGGCACCCATTCCATGCTATAGCAAGGCCAGGCGCTACTCCTGACCACAAAGCTCCTATCAGAGGTATACTAATATTCATCTTAACAAATGACGTGCGTGCAAGGTCGCATTACTAATAGCACCATTGCCTAAAATTATAGAGACCAAATTCTTTACAGCGTTATAGCGTCATAACCAAAGTTTTTGCCTAACTTTGGTAGCATGGAATCGTGTTAACACGCTACATTTTGCCTTGAATTCAGATTATCGATATGTGGACGTGTTTCCAAGCTAAGCGATCCGAGTCAAAACATCGCAAATTCAAATTGGTTCCACGGCACGGCGAGCTTTTGAACGAATTTTCTGGATTCGGACGTTGACTTCAGCGTTTCCTTTTTTTGAAAAGCTTGTTTGTGCGAAACAAATGACTTTTTCATTTTCACATAAACAATAAGTTTTAGAGTGAGTTTTTGGCGCCATTTTGTCGAGTTTGGTTTGGTGTCTATTTTAATTATTTTCAAATTGATTCATAGTGGATATTGTGTCTTAAAATTGGTGCAGTTATATGGTACAAGTGTCTACGCAACTGAACAATATGTGGGATAATTGAAATAGACGCGATCTTGGTTGTGTGAAGCTGAGACTTTTATTGAAGTGGTGGCTTCCTCGGCAGAACTAACCGAGTAAACTGTCTTGATATACTTGGTGCCAAATGCTCCAAGCAGCATTGGAATGCGATGCACCCGCATTCTAATGAAAAATTAAACAATATCTACCACTGAACTATTTAACACTTGACACTGGCAAAAATTACTTCCAAGAGGAAAGTAGATTGCCATAACAAAAAAAGAAGAAGAAGAAGTTTTAGAGTTTGTTTATAAACTAGAAAAAAAAACAATTCGTGTCTCTAATCACCGGTTCTGAACATTTTTTTAGACATAAAGATATTGTTATAACTGTGGAAATTGCTGGTAAGGTTTTGAAAACAATAACTTTACATTTATCTTGCGAGTATAAATAAATATTCGTGTTTCCGCTTTGCTCTAATTAGTGTACCTTGTAAATGTTATTTGTAACAATGAAAAGTAAATTCATTCAAATCTAAAGTTAAGCCGAAAGGGTTAACAGAATCAACACACCGATAGGTTGTTATTTCTAAACCCATTGACATACATGTATAAATTATAAAAAAAATAGAGGATTTTTTGGAAATAACAGCAAATATCTTAGAAAATTACTTGTAACTAAAAAAAGTACATGTAACTATGCGCAAAATATTTTAAAAACATCTCCAACTATTCAGCTTTCAATTGAGCAATAAAACTTATAAATAATTTAAATAAAAATGAGAAATCAAGACTTAACTAACAGCAATCCCATTTCGTGTGACAAAAATTTCCTTAATTTACTTAAATAAAAAAACTAAGTGTTAACTTTTCTATAAAAAGTTATCTAACAAAAAATATTTGTTTAGATATCATCTATAAACCCTTAGCAGGAATACGTCATATTTCCAATAACACTGTATATTTAGAAGATTTCGAGGGTTAAGTGGGAAAGGGGACTTGCTTGCATAATCAAAATTTATAAATAAACTTTTAAATTACTAGGAACCGGTAAATGCTGAAGAGAAACACAATTTGGGTCTGGTATGTTTACCTTTTTAGATTTATATAATAACTGGAGATACTATAGGGCTGAGGCAAATTTTTTTTAGAATAGAATAGAAATATAGGTATTTAAGGTAAGATATATGATTTAAATTTTGGTTATTTAATTGTTTTAAAGTTATTAGTATCTATAATTATTGATAATTAAAACTCTATAGTTTTACGCAGGATATGTATACTTACCTTCATTAAAAAAATATTGTCAGTCAAAATTATCAGAATGACCTTAACGTACAATTATTTTAAATTAGATTTTTGTAGATTTCGTGCGAAGTAATGTTATTTTCTTATCGAAACTGCTAGACAGATAGTGCTAAAGACTGCTTTGCGTGAACTCAATCAAGATACGCACGTTAACTTTAACGTGAAATAAATTTTCTCTTTTTTAAATATTTCGATAGATTTTTTTTTTATAAAAATATGGCTATTTTAACTAAGTTTACTGAAACAAAATGTGTGATACAGCATATTTTATGCAGCATATATTATTATTATTCATACCCACCAAGTAACAATTTTATTTTGCTAAATATTGCCAGCCCATTTTATGAAGATTTTATAAGAAAAGTATCCGAAACAATATAATATGCAAGTATATTTTCAATTCCATAACTATGATATAATTGAATAGAAAGATAACATAAACTGTGCTTTAACACAGTACATCAAAACAGAATTTTCTGAGTTACTTAAATTAAAATTACTAGGTAGATAGGTTAGGTAGGTAGTTGTATTTACTGGAAGTTTAACACCCGTATTCACAAACATTATTATGAGGTCTCACAGTGGCCGGGGATGCGCAGCGTCCCAGTTACCAATCGCACGTAATACGTAAAACAAACAAACCAATCACAGAGCTCTACTTCAACGCAGGCAATCGTCGTTGAGTATTTATTGTTCTTGAATAAGAGGATGTAATTGAGTCGGCATATAAAACGTCCCGTTATTTTGACCTTGATTAAAATATATAGAAAGATCAAGCCTTATCGAGGCCAACGCCGATTATCGGGTGCGCTAACGGCCGCCATCCGCCATAGCAGTCGGGATAAATAGCTTAGCGTGCCATTCCAACTGTTAAATTAGTTTGAGATAATAATAATTATTCTCCCGATGGCCTATTTTTGTGAACCCTTTTTAATTTTAGCATATTTTTTAGCTAATCTTTAATTTAATATTTCATTGATACTTTTCTTCCTAACAGCACGGTAATGATATTTATTTACCGTGCTTTTTTTATCTACAACGCATTTCTGCTTGGCCTTTATCTCACCTGATGTTAAGTGACGATAAGGCCGAAGGTGAAAGCGCACTACACCCGGAATCCTCACTACTGAGGAACTGGCTATCTTACCTATAACTGCCGGAACACAATTTTTTTTTTATTGTTGTTATGGCGTTAAACTTAGGTTCACCATCCATCACACATTATACCATCTTGGCGGTAGCTAGCTAGGCGGACTTGAAAATAAGCCCTACCACCAACCAAACCAAATACAAATATATATCCCTCTCTTAATACACAAATATATACCACAGAGGCGGTTAAAAGTATTCAGCTAAAGGCATTCAGCATCTTGCGAAAGTAGTCCCCTAGCTAGATTATAAAATTCCCTATATAGGTGAAAGCAAGAACCCATAAGTCATGAATCACTTTTTTTATTTTCAATGTCATTATTATAATGGATAATTTCCCCCATTAATAAGCTCTACACAAGCTCTTAACTTTCCTATAACCTTAGTCAAATTGTCTTATTCAACCTTGTCATGAAATTAAAAGGTCACGTTAAAATTGCAACTAGGTATTTCGTCCCTCGACCTAACCCTGGTGTGATAACTATCGGGAGGACGGAAGCACTCGCGTGCACTAACAGTGCCACGTTGCACTGTGCTCCATAATTCTGTTTAATGGCTCTACACAAAAGGTCACGGTATAAATAGACATAGTTCGCAAACTGTGCTCTAAAATCCCTACAAAGGGTGATTTAGCGATAACAGTTCTCGTGTGGGCGATACGCATTTGCCATAAAACGGGTTGTTTTATTTTATTTGTTAGAACTCTATCTATTTTTTCCTAGAATTTTATGTTTTCTGGTGAACAAAAATCATACTTCATCTCGTAGATAGTTAATGCAGCTATTATTGTATTTGCGAATTATTTAGTACGAAAATTTGAAACAACGTGTAACCATAAATGTCCGGACTTATTACAAATGTTTAATGAAGTCACTATGGAATGTCCCTTTTGATAAATCACAGTACTTATCTGTACTTATGAAGCAAAACAAAAATTTTTTGTGAGCAAAAACACAATTATAAAAGCAATTGAATCACGAATTTCGACTTCTTCTTTTATACAGTTTTCGGGGAAAACTTGTGTTGAAATGTAAGAAGGTCACAATCATAACATTCTAGACACACTGATAGATATGTCTAATTCAAAACGAGCGGTCTAGCTCACGTCCTCGTCAGTTGTATTATTAATAATTCGTTCTCATACTTCTTAATGTCATTTCCTATCACTATTAATAGTTGGTATTGGACAATATGATTAATTACGTAACAATAAAATTGCTGGCAAGCGAATGTCTGAAAAAATAGTAATGGGAAAACTTAACCTTATATCCTAAAGTATGTCATCATTTGAAAAACACGTTCGTAGTTGACCTCCTTCAGTTGTTTTCTACTTCTTTTCTATTTAATTTTGTTATTAATTTTGTCATAGTCTAAACTTTGTTTTTAAAATATTCCATTGAATTTAATGAAGTTGATTGCAAAATACCTTTATTAGTTATAAGGGTAATTTATCCTTTATGTTTTTTAATTTTAGTCAATTTGTAAAAGATCAGAGCTACAGAAAATAATAGATGGATTAATCGTCCAAAAATATACTTACCTATCTAATATTTTGTAGTGTTGTATTTCTGTATTGAGGAAGTTTAACACTCCTAGAAATTAAAAATAAATACAATAATGAGGTATTTACACTAGTGACTAAAGCCGTACGACTTTTACCGACGGCTAAAATCGACTGTGTAAATGGCAATGCGGCCTAGGCCGCAGGTGACTGAACAAACTTATCTGATCCAGTGGTCAAAACTGGCACTACGTTATTACATATTGCTACCTAGATTACGATATTGAATACATAGACAACAGCGACACCATTACCGATGTGTCACTTGCTATTCAATATTACAAGCGACTTGCTAGGTGACTAAAGTCGACCGTTACAGGTGACTAAAATCGACCCATGTAAATAGCCCAAAACTAAGAGTCTTGTCTGAGAATCTTGATTAATTAAAGTAATTTATTTTGAAAATTAAGCTTCTCATTGAAGTGAAATTGACTGACCTTGTCAGAGTGATCTATTAGAATTACGAGACTGTCGCAGTTAGTTTTATCTTACTTAGCAATAAGTACCTACTTTCTAATAAAAATAAGAGGGTTTGTGGGTTATGATGAAATTGGTATTAACAATATTTTTCTTCATCTTCATTTATAAATTTTCCCCGAAGTCACGCATTTCCTCAAAAAATAATTGAAATTACCTTTTCCTCAGATGCTGGTTAAAAAACTTACCAATCTATTCAGCAATGCTGTCGCGCAGAATTAATATCAAATGGTATAATGTTGTTTAACAAAAAAAATCTCGAAATATTTAAACCACTAAAACTGGCTTCAGTTCCAAGAAACTAGCTTGACTTAAATGTTAATTAGGTTTCGATTTTTAATTTAACTAGAATGTAGTGCCTACCTAACCTTAAATTGTGAAACTTTTATTAAATGCCAATTTAATCACAGATTTCTTACAGCGAAGTAAAACCGTGTCACGTAAAATTTCACATCTTACCGCAAAGGGCAACCCGGACATTGTCTTTCGTAACTTTTTCAAGCAAAGTTGGTGTGATGGATAACGATTCTCCCGAGCTCAACCTGGAAGAAGAATAGGTTGATCTTTTTCTTTGTCATTTATACAGAATGGTAAAGCTGCAGTACCTACCTATTGTATAAATTCTTACTAAAGACACGGTGTTATTTCTAGTAAAACAAGATAAATATTCGCAGAATAGAATCATAAATTTTGCCTACTCCACATAAAATTATTTAAAAAAATGAATTTTATTCAACTTAGGCATACGTGTTAAACACTATTTTTTTAAGACTGTTAAAATGAAGCTGTTGTTTTCCAATTAAGTGGGTAGTAAATTAACGTGCCTTGCTCAACGCAATCCATTGGCAATAATGGGCTGTCACACGTTTCCGCTTGGCGGCGCATTACACCGGTTGTCTGTAACAGCCATTCCCAAGCGCATGCTAAACACTAGCTAGATAATTCCCTGTATGGTTTACGCATACCTAAACTCAATAGTGTAATGTGTGAACCCTATTATGTAGTGTTATTGTACCGAACAAAACCAGTGCTCCATTGTATCGAATTGGGTGATTCTTCAGACGTGTCAGACCCATGGCTGGGCTCGCTACTTCAATACTGTCTCTTGAAAATTCAAAGTGTGAATTTTCTAGAGACAAAAAGCTTTAGCTTGGTGGGAATAATCACTTGGTACCATATTTTTTTACCGTCTTCAAAAATAGAAAAGGAGGAGGTTCTAAATTTTATTCGATTGTATATTTTTATATTTTTTAACGTTGTTCGCGCTTAACTTCGACACCGAAGATATGGACCGATTCTATTTTTGTTTGATTGAGTTTTCTTGCGAAATGCACATTTTCTTTTTAAATAAGTCAGTAGTTTTCAAGTAACCCTGAAATGAAAATACAATGATTTCGGTGAACTACCTTGATGATAGATATGGTCGTTTAACTTCTTTGCTTATAAGCCGATTTAGCTGATTATTTTGTTGTTGGAAAAGGGATACCTTAAGTGTAGTCCTTTTAATTTCATTGATATTGGATCTTGTACTTCGAAGATACTCAAAGGAACTCCTCAAAGTCAAATAGGATATGTAAAGTGATTAAGATATTGGTAAGTTTATGATAATCCAAAACAAACCGAGCTATGGTCTGCGATATTCTGGACTAGACTTGGACTACAAAGGCACAACGGAACTCCTTAAAAACAAACCGTTCTAATTTGGAAATTGAGTTATGGGCAATGTACTAAAAGAGCTATTTATTTATTTTTATTTTCAGGATTTTGAAGGAGGTTATAAAACAAAGTGTTTTCTGAAAAATAATTTACTAATTGCTTTCTAAATAAATATCTGTCTGCCCCTAGAATCGAATGCTACGCCATTTCCTTTTATTAAAATTTCTAAGTAATTTTAAAAACCGACGAGATCCAGTTCCAGTGCATAGAATATAAATATTATTAATGGCCCAATACACTTTACATGCCTCTTATTTTGGTATTTCTGAATCAGTATGTTTAGGTAACACATAAATGTTTACATTTTATGACGCAGTTTCATTGTAAGACATTTATTATTGTAGGTATTTTGGAACTAGAGTACAGGACAGGTACCTATGATTATGATGATGTGATTTTAGATTTTCAAATAATATTGCGGTGTTGAATATCATACAAATATTTTACGGTGTTATCAAAAATCCAAAATCTTTAATTAATTTTGCTAACATGGGTGGTGGTATACCATTCACCACCCTGTCTAATACTTTGCTGCTACTTACCTACCCAGTACCTAAATACAATTTATGATGTAAAAACTACTAAAAACATAGACTTTTATTTAAATTGTTACAACTACAGGATGTTTTTTATTGAGATTTTAGCATTAACAATGCTATTTTTATATAATACCAAATAATACTAGAAAAAATACGACTCGCACCAGACCATGTTCTCGGACGGGAATCGAACCCGCGACCTTTGGATATCCGGTCCAATGCTCTGACCGCTGAGCTACCGAGTCACTAGTGGGAACGTCGAATTTCTCCTAGTATATCAACTCTTACGCTGCAAGCCAGCGCCATCTCACCAATGTACAAGGAATTACCTCGACATCAATTGAATACCTTTCCAGATATTTTTAAGATGAGAAAGCTATATAATTTTTCTATATAAGCTTTTCTAGTATATTATTTGGTATTATATAAAACTACTGGAATGTTCTGATTGTGAATCTGCAGTAGTGACTCGTTAAAAGTTAAAATACCGCGGGAATTCCACATTTTCGCTTATGAAAGTTGTACTTGATATTTCAACACACATTTTTACGTAACTCTTTTACTTGGAAATGTCTTTTATTTTTGTCAAAACAATGGAGCCCTTTATTTTTATAGTAATTTAATTTAATGACAACCTTTTGGTGTTGCAGTTCTGGACCAGAATGTTTTTTCGATCACTTTACCAAAGACAGCCACTTTGCCACCAAGCCACTTGTGCACAGATTCGTTATCCAATCTGCTACCGCACGCAGGTGTGCCACTTCCGAGTTCAATAATTCGATATCCACTGAAGCTCCAATATTGCCTTCAACATTTGTGTCAGAAATTCACTTCAGCTTGAAATTGCACATACCTATATGTGCAATATTCTAGAACCTTCTAGAATATGTTTAGTTTTCGGGTATTTTGTAAAATCAATCTAGCACTAAAAGTTTGGTAGGTAATTAAAAGCACTGGTGTAATGATATCAATGAAAGATTTCGATAAACGTAAATTCAAAGTTGATATATTTTATTTTTGAACGAAATTATTCGATGGACGCCAAAATAATCACGATGTGAGATACAGATAAACATAATACGTTCAGTGAATCATGTTTACATTGCGGTGAATAAATATCGAAAATATCTTTGTTTCCCAAATACTCCGTTTGAAACCGTGTGGGTGCATGTATCTCTGCAGAGAAAGAAGTTAAAGGTTGGGTTACACACTGGCTGAAGTTAAAAAAGATGGTTAAAAATTAATCGCCTGGTTAAGTAGTTGGTGAACTCGGGTCTAAGTTTGCAACCTCTTGCGCTCCGCCGTGAACCTGTAATATGATCCAATGGGCACGCTACAGGTTACCATTAGGATGAACAGACTTCAGCAAATACTACCACATACTACAATGTATTTACATAAAATTACTAATTACCCATACCAGGATTTAAACTCATAAAATAAAAGTCCATTGACATGATCTGTACTTTAGATCTTCATAAACGACCTTGAAAAAGTGGGTATAGAATAAAACCGTATCGTATCTTAGAAAAACATTGACTGTTCTCAGATTTATCTCACCTAGAGACTTCAGTGGAGGCGGCCAGCAATGCGAAATAACTTTAAAAAGTTGAAGCGTAAAACCAACATCGTCCGGTTTATTGCTTTCTTTATTAACTTCATTTTAATAAAGCAACCGAGAAAACTTGCCGCTTCAAATAAATTTAACCTTAAAATCGATTACACAAGTAATGGACTTCTTATGGTCTGTCTTCACCGAGTCGTTTCAACTTAAATTGAACTTGCGTCAGGCGCATGCAAAACTGCCTCCAAACCATGCGCTATCCCTTCCAACTTTCTGCCCTATAAATTTGACCTTTTTTGAGAAGATAGGGCATGCGTGATTGCAATGCAATGCGATGAGGCATGCCTCTGTTAAAAGCGCAAGAGGAATGGGATAGCGATTATGTCAAGACACATGAATTTAAAATATTCACGCTAAAACATGAACTACAAGAATAAATTACATAATTGTAGTCCTGAAAGGAAAATCACTTTGGTGTATTCATTTATTCATCATATAAATATTAGCCTATTCGACGGTTTGCGGAAACCAACTTGGCCTTCATAAATATACAGTATACTTGACCTCCATACCCTTGCCGGGTGTATGTATAGTTATTATAAGTCTTCTCTTCCAAATGCGTTACTGTATGCAATAAATGAAAAAAAAACCTGAAACTTGGCATGTAGTTTTTCGTGTGATACCATCCTTATACTGACGGAGCTTTGTCAATCGTTACTCATATCGCTACATGTTTATCGCCCCCTACATCTCCGCGTCGTCATCGCTTCATGATTCGCGATCCAGTGACGCATTAGGTTATTTTCAGCCAGCTTTTGCAAAATCACTTCCATGAATAAGGTCAGTTTGTCGACTTAATGTACAACATAATCGATAATTTTCCCATTATTTTTGTCTTCATACTCATTTACAATAAAGTAAATTATCTTCAATATCCAAAATGTGACGCATTATATTTATCTTGATATTATTTAATATTATTTATGAGTCACTAATTGCTCAGTACGTCAAATTTAATTAACAAAGCTGGTTAATCTGCCAAGACAGATGTAGTTGATGTCGAATAAATCTGGTCGAGTCATAGGGAATTCGCAGACACGTCTTCGGCCGTACCTGCGCCCACGCAAAGCTCCGGACGAAACAAAGCGAGAACCGCATTCTGCGCTCAGTCCACGCGCAAGCTCGCTAACGGAGACAGCTCCTGAAAAAATTACAAAAGTAAATTGCAAAAGTGCGTTGATATTTTCAAAGGATTTTAATTCACGTCTCAAGCTTTAAAGGTATTTACTAAATCTGATATTAATTTTATACGCTATATTTTATTCAACTGAACGCGATCGTAAAACAAAAGAAATGAACTTAGATATTATTTCAGTTTCCATTTAGATAATTAGTTTAAACAAGGTGCGTTATGAAACGGATTCAGTTAATGATTTTCAAACATTAGGCAAGAAAATCTTTCTTGCTGGTGGCTTAATCTTAATTTCTATATCAACATTGAATTATAATAAGCAAATCTATATTCGTAATGAATTAGTTGTGAAGTCCTAAATATATACAAATACCTAGTTTTCCAAGTTTTACAAAATACTGAAACTTATTATCCTTTGGGGAATTGCTTCAGGCTTTCTAGAAATGAAATTAACTTCAAGTTCTTTTATGTTAAGCCTTTTACTACTACTTTTATATTATATTAATTAAAAACAGGAGTATTATCGGGATAATAACAGTGTTGTTCTCCTTTCATAATATCAAAGGAAACTGTTACTATTAGTTTTTTTATATATTGTGTAGGTAGACATAAAAACAACGAAAAATATTTATATCATTAACAATTCTGATTATTATTAACATCAAAATTTGGATGAAATAAAAGCTCGTATGGTAGGTGTAGGTAGATTAACGGCCAAATACTCAAACGAATCTTAAAGTTTAACAGAAACTCTATGAAACTGACAGCTTCCTTATGTGGTTTACACGAGTCGCTTGTTAATCGAATCGCCAGCTCCTTGAAATTAGGGGTGCGATTAAATTTTACAAGCGATTATCGATAAAAAGCGCTAATAGACTAAAATCGCCTGGAAGTCTACCCACGTAAATACCGCCTTAAAGTTAAGGATACCTTAACTATACTAATTCTGTGCCTTAACTAAAGATTTTAGCTAAGAAGCCTTTGAGTGTTCGGCCGTAACTTAATTAAAATTTCCACATAGTTTTATGAAAATAAAACAACAGTATTTCCGCACTTTACATACATAACTCCCACCTAAAATAGAGTTCGCTGCATTTTATGCTCAACAAAATTCACTTTCCACGACTCGTGCTCATTTTAAAACGCTATAGAAATGCCGTGACTCGAAGATACTTTTACAACGTAAATTTAAATGCGGACCAAACATTCTGTTTGGCGTCACGCCAACTATCCATTCCTATCAAACTAAGATTACTGAATCACAAATGCACCATGACTTCTGACTCACTATAATTCTTTTTGTTCTGACAAAGACTAACATGCGGCGAATAAATAAACAGTGATAAAATTAGCTTATTTAATCACCGAATTTATATGAGGCACTAAAGTTGGTAACTAATTTCTAAATTTTCATGGATTTCTAGAAATCACATAATGTCTGAAAACAAGACTCTTGAGGCTGGACAGCAGTTGGTGAAGAGGACTATGGATGAACTAATCCAACAGAAACAAAGCACAGAAAAAGTAACCATCCAAGCCAGACAGGAGTTCCGTGAACAATATCAGGAGAGTTACGAAGAGGAATTTGAAGAAGAAACCTTCATTGATGAGCGTGGAAATGCTACAACGAAGAGGGTGGAATCTAGCAGTGAAAGCAAGGAACATTCTAAAAGTGCAGACGTTCGAGTAAAGGCCACTGGTTTAAATACGGAACAAATGAAGGCTCTCACGGAGTGTGCGAATGAAGCGGGACAGCTGGCACTCGATTCGAAGGCTGCCAACTAATCATGTAAATAGAAATATATATCAATACAAAACTAACAACAAATACCTACTTATGCCTCTTTTATATTGGCGACGTACCAATCTAACTTACTGTAGGGATACTTATAACTGTTACTTGACAACAAAACATTACAATAAAATCAGTGACACTGATATTATAATTTTGTTCGAGATACAGAATACGTTATCCATCCCATCTTTCTTTCGTGTACCAATTTGATTTACTAAATAATCAGCGTCTTTTGTTTCAGGTGTTTTAACGAAAATCGTGTGGTGGTCTCAAAGAGTGATAAAGACTGTGTCCAGTGTTCCTTATTTTATGTTATTTTTAAGCTAAATTTTATAAGAATGCAATAAAAATGTTATTGAAATTTTGAAATGGTGTATTGATTAGTAAGGTGTGTCTGTTAGTGAATTAGGGTTAAACTAGTTAAAAATGGAAGAAGAAGACGACGATAGAAAAAATCGGAGGCCAACCCTCGCAACCTTTGGCTCGGTAAATTCGCGCCTTGTTCACTCGTCATTAGAGGAGGGAACCGTCCGTCAACAAGCCTCCTCCGAATCCAACGAGACGAACACTTGCTCCAGTATTTCAACAGCTCAGTATAGTGACAGAAGTTTTGTGTCAAAAACTAGCACATTTTCGCGCAGCGGTACATCGAGCTCCAGCCAGGAGGAATGCGAGGTGGCTCACACGACTGCCACGAGCGGTCAGTACTTGGCTGCGGCTCGAGTTGAAACAGCTAGGTCTATGGAAAGTCTCCGTCCAAGTAAAGATACGTCTCCAGCACGACCAGCGAGCTCCTGCACGTCAGTACGAACGCACAGAAGTTCATTCCTGACTGCAAGCGAGCGTGATGTAAGGGAAACTCGAGGTGCACCAGCTCGGCGAGCTCTGTCGGGTGAGGATATGGGAAATGCAGAAAAACGGCGAGGCTTATTCGCGAGTACTGAGAGGCGGGCGCTGCAGCAGCTCAGTCTCCCGCCTCCAGAGCGCAGGCTGACTATCCTCAGCCCACACAGCCCCATGGCGATAACTGAACTACAATGGCCAACTCCATCAGGCATACGGGGTCGCCGGAAAAAGGGAATGGTTCTTCCCAAACTAATATTACCACGCAGCGACTCCGACGGCTCCGACGTATTTTTTGAAAGGTGCCAATTTTTATTACTCTTATATCTGTAGTTTTCGTTAGAGTTTAGACGTAATTATAGTCCCAATAGTACATCCTATCCTGTCTAATAATAATGTCTCGTCTGCATGAAGGAAAGGTGAACAAACTCTGCAATTTATTTGGTTCGAGAATGTGAAGAAGATTGGTCAAGAGTAAAATAAGGATAATCTTGTTGATGTCTCTGAAAATGGTTTGATCTATCAGGATTATTCAAGCGTTAGTTTTTGTAGCGTTCTCAAGGCTCTATATCCCTCTTATGAAACTATTGAGCTGTAGGCGTTTTGCTTTAGTGCTACAATTGTTTGGGACTTTTTTTATGTAACATTAAAGTCGTTTTATCTTTTTAATTGCAAGTATGAAAATAAAGGCAGGATAAGTAAATTATTTTTCGAACTGAATTAATGATATTTGCGATTCTGCCAAGAGCAACGTTCACAGACACTCGTGCGTCATGCGCTTGATTTCACAACAGTCAGGGTTTTATTTCTCTTAGTCTTCATGCCAGTTTTTCAAAGGAATCTTTTTATAACAATGCTGAGGAAATACCTACAGCTGCATTAATTGTTCACTCGTCTATGGAATGTGCCAAGAAAGGTCTCATTCATGTTTTTAATTCCGAAGAAATTTTTCAATCAACAGGGGGATAACAATGAATGCCATTATTGAGTTAAATAGATCCTTAATTGTTCTTCAATAACTTCATAAGAACAGGTCTATGCTTTTATAATTATTACTAAATAAAAAAAAATATAAAACTGGAAGACAGCTAAATCATAGTACCAACCTAATCTTTTCATATTGCTTATTAAAAATTATATCTCATTTTTTTCGACCCAGCCCTTGAGCTCGATTCGAAGGAGCTATTCGATATCAGATTATCTGCATTCAATTCAAATATAATTGATATTACTCTTACTTTAATATCATTTAGCGTTTGAATAGCGTGTAAATTCGAAGAGATTTGTTGATTACAGTACTTTATATTCAAGTCTATTTAAATTGTAACAAAAAATCGCTCTGATTTTGTAAGGAATTGATAATTTTGTGTCGGGCGAGTAGGGAAAAAATATATTTGTGCTGTGGATAAACCATTGGTGCCTATTTCCTACTCCGCCAGCGTGTCTTCCTATTTTCTTCATTACAATCATTGGTTAATCCCAGAGGTAATTATTAGATGCGGCAATTTGAAAATCGGATTATGTTTTGTAGCATTGGGACGTTCATATTCAAAGATCTATAGACTCGTTGCTGGAAAATTTTGTTTTATTAAAATTTCAAGGAGTATGTTTGATGAATCTTTGGAAACCCGAGCTGAACTTTAAGGAAGTTAATTAAATTATAATTCATATTGGTTTAAGGTACGTAGCTTGAATGAAATCTTATACAAGCAAATAAACAATTTAAAGGGTGTTATATTATAAAGGCTGTACATATATATTTTTTGACGATATCGTGGGTAATTATTTTGCTCAACCCACGCCCACACAATAAATATCTCAAATACTGACAAAAATTCAATAAAAAGGAATGCTAATATACTTTTAAGCACTCTGTAGAATGAGAATGTGATTTAAACTTTCATTGCTTGAAAATTGGACAATGTCCAATCGATCGATCTTATTTCTATCCAATTATCAGGAGACTCCAAAAATACAGTTCATTTACTGTGTATCTGACATCATTACTAATGACTAAAAATACAAGAACAATGCCACACGTAACAAACAAGACTTTCTTTGCTATCGGTGTTGTCGAGGGTAAAAATAAAAACCAATGCCGACCAGTGTGAATACAGTATTAATTTCATACGGTTCCTTTTGAAATGTGCCAATGTCAGTTCAGAATATAATTTCGTTATAGTTATAAAGTTACATTAATTTATTATATTCATTTTAAAACTGCCTTTATGCAATAATTATTTTGTAAGTTATAAAAGGAAGGATAGTAACAATTCCGATCAATTCTATGACAATACATGATAACTTTAGTCAAAATATATTGGACCACATTTTTTCCACTTTTTTCCGTAGTTTGTTTCTTATGTGTCTCAGAAACATTCGCTAGGATACCGTTTTAGGCTATTCTTACTGAACGATATTTCTAAAGAAAATAAAGATAAAAATATTAAACCTTTTAAGCACTTTTCTATACCCAGCAAGTAAGTGTCGTGCGCCTGACATATTGATGATGATCAAACGAAAGTATAATTTTAAAGTAAAAAAAAATCATTTTCTTTTAACAACAAGACTTGATTTGAAATCTCATTTTCAAATCGATTTGAAAGTCAATAAAATCGAAAAACTGGACTCATAAAATCATAAATTTACTTCAAGACACTTTTACAGCCTCAGTAACGAGTTATAGCAAAAAATATATAGCACATATGGTATTTTACATAACAATTCTTAAAAACATATTCAAACTTTATTGCCAAGTCATACTGAAGTCTGGAATTGAAAAAAATACCTGAGTAGAGTTTCAAACTAAAATCTTGCAACTTATTGAATTTTTAAATTTAAGATTTTAGCATTTACAATGTTATTTTTATACAATACTTAATAATATATACCGAGTGACTCGATAGCTCAACGGTCAGTGCACAAAAATCGAACCCGCGACCGGACATCCAAGGGTCGCGGGTTCGATTTTTGTCACAGACTATGATCTGGTGCGTGTCGTATTTTTTCTAGTATATGTATAATAATATACTAGAAAAAATATTTTCTTTGAATTATTTAGTATTATTGAATTTTTTGAATATCTTTTATAACACCCAACTTGAAATCAATTAGTAACATACGAAGATCAACTTTGTCTAGAACAGCCTTCGACATTGGACTTATACAAAAATATGAACAAAATAAAATTAAACTTCATATGAACTTGTTATGCATGAAATCATGTTACTTTTGATTGGGTACCTACATATTTAATGTAGTTACTTATGGGTCGAAGTAGCATCGGCAACCAATTATTGCAGATCACTTTATCATGTTACCTGGCCATCAACATAGGAATTATTAATTTTATGTGATAAATTCCGTTATCACAAGAATGACACTGCTTCCGATATTGTAGAAACGATACACACATTGATTAGTTATCAATTTAGTAAGTTTGTTATCAGATATTTTTGACAACATGTTTTTTTATCTTGATGTTCTTGTCACAGAAGGTAGAACATTTTCAATTGTTGTGTTATTTAGTATCAAGTACTTACAACTTTATTTGAAAGACAAGACTCAACAAAATTATTTTAATGACAATCCCATTTTTTGCCCGTGACACTACTGCGTGGCACTACCAGTAGTTATTAGCAAAATAATGGTTCAAAGATAAGAAAAGAATAGGTCAATATAGTTCTCAAAATATCTCTCAGGCTAAACGTCTATAATATGTTTCCCAATTTGATATCTCTATATGTGTAATCGATCGATTTTATAATCACCTACTTGCTTTATCAGCAAATCTTAATAACATCTACAGCAACTAAATTGGCAACGTCTAAAGCATAATTTTACTAATGTTATAAAAGGAATTCAATACATATAAATTATAATTTAACTAACCCAGGATTACCGAGAATTTCTGACATATGCTTTACGTTATTAACATTCAAATGACGTACCACGCTTTCAAATAGACATGCAGATATAAAGGAAAATGGAATTTCTTATTATCGCTGCTTCCTATTTCGTAATATTTTCTTTTGAACACTTTTTGTTTTTGATCAACCGTCGAAACTCATCGTATATTTTACAAATGATACTGATACATAGTGGATTGATACATAAGGGTGAGAATAATTAATCAGTTGACTTGTAATAGGATAACAGTTATCATGGTCTATAAACTCTTGTAATCATCGAGAAGCTTGAAACCCATCTTAAAAGATCAAACAATAGTTAAGAGTTCAAACCTTAGTAAGTCCTAAATCTTAGTTCAAACCTCACGTGTGGCCACGAGAATATCACTATGCTTAAAGTGTCATTTAGCTACAAGCACATTTCAGTTGAATTTTACTGCTGCCTGTAGTGCTACTTCATGGCCTCGAAGATCTCAAATATTTGTAGTTCTGTCGTGTTCTCTTTAATCCTCAAGTTCGCTTGTGGCTCTCGGGTACTCACCTAACATTGTTAAACGGTATGTGTGTATCAAGTATCTCTCTTAACAGTATAATAATACTTGATCTGATTTCTGTATTCTCGAACAATCAGGTAAGACCAAAATAGATGTTAATGTGGCATAGTTGCCACATGTTTAGTATGCCACTAGCGGATGAATCACTTTGTTGTTTTGTTTCTGTTAATAAACTCAGCCATAAAATTTGAAAACTTGATGAAAGTTTTGTAATATTAATAATTTATTAATTAAATAATGATCTTCATTTTCAATTCAATCTCTGGTTACCTATTTTACATATTCATTTTAATAATTGATGTCCATTGCATCAACATTAGGGAAACCTTTTAAAAACATAATTATTAGGTACCTAGGTAAAAAAAAAACAGCTACAGTAATGTATTTTTTTAATTCCAGCCAGAGCAATAGTGAAACCCCTAAAAATTTATAAAAATCCACACCTCATATAAAATTGGTCTAGAAACATAATATGATAAAAAATATTTGGTAAAATATATTCCATCAGAACTTGTTAATTAGGTGCAGATTCTTTTAAAATAAAAATAACATGTTGTTTCCTTCATTCCCATTCGGGTCTGCCACTACAGTGTGTGCACAGGTGGTATAGAACTGAAGAACATCTGAACAAAACAACGATGTCGTAATCCTTCAGCTATGTGCCACTATTACTGTCCTCATTCCAGTTAATCTTCTAGTGGACCAGGGCTAGTCTAACTTTAAAAAAATAAGAACCCCCTTTAGATGTATCGGTAAACTGCGTATCCATATCTTGCCAGCAGACACGTTTCTTTGTTCACTCATATTGTACAAGAAAATGTTTAGTTTAAGACATTACAAATAACCAAACAACTGAAATGAAACTGAAAAACATACATGCATGTAATAAAATATACTATTCTTTCATATGTCGAGAGTACCTCCTCACATTGATGAAATAACGGTGGCTTGTAGTAGAAAAATTTCAACAACTCATGGTTGACAACAATGAAAAAATTACTGGCCACTTGAATTTTGAGTATCATTGATAAAAAAGTAATGTTTAGTTGAGAATAAAAGATGTTATTACTATCATTTTGTGTTTATTCATTCTAGATGTGAGTAAAGTAGGTAGTCATTTGAACTTATTATTTACGGCATTCTGAAAAGAAGTTATTTAGTCCTTCTCCATTTTAGTTATTTTGCATTTTAGTCATTCTGCATTTTAGTTATTTTGCATTTTAGTCATTCTGCATTTGAGTCATTCTGCATTTTAGTCATTCTGCGTTTTGGTCATTCTGCCCTTATGGTATTTTTACCTTTTAAGCAGCGTATTCAGGTAGGGTTTAAATAACCGCACTAACTTGAGATCTATGTAGGTTTATGTATATATACTAGCTTCCGTCCGCGACTTGGTGGGGCCCCGCCAATCATAATTATTATTATATTTTTATTTATTTGTTATAAAGTTTATCTAAAAATTTTCCGAATGTCCACGTGGATGAAGTCACGGGCAGAAGCTAGAATATTCAGAATTGGATCCAGAGATAATAGTTCCCGTTCCGATTCCGCTTCCAGTTCCGGTTTTCCATTCCGTTCACGTGCCGGTTCCGCAACATTTTCCATACACAACTTCATCCCTCTTTTGCATCCCTTCAGGGGTGGAATAGTTATCAAAAATGTTGTGGCACGTCAATATTTATTTTCAATCGTCAGCCTAAACCCAAATTTTAAGATCCTAACTTCAAAACTGACGGACTTTCATACAAACTTTCATCCCCTATTTTATCCCCTTAGGTGTGGAATTTCCAAAAAATATTTCTTAGTGGGTCTACACTGTATAAAGTATCTATGTATAAAAAATTCAAGTCTCTAGGTCTAGTTACCAGATCTAAAGACTTGAAGCAACCCGAATCACTAGACTATAGTGGTCTGGGCTGTGCTTTGATATATTAATAGTCAGTCAGTCACGACTTTGAATTTTATATATTTTTTATTTATTTTAATATATAATTATGAATATACGTAAAAAATCATTACTTTACATTGTAATAAACTGATAATCATTATCACCTCTAGTCTAGATATAAGTATTGTATAATACTATCGTTCTTAACATTGGTTACCCAAGCACGTCTACGCACTTTCGTTCCAATCCAAATTTAAAATTTCAAAGATAAATTTAAAGCCGTGCCATTCTTGCAGATCTATCATTCTTTGAATTTTTTAAAGTTTAATAATCTACAGTATTATACTAATGAGTCATGAACTAAAACTTGGCACAAAAGTATGTATTGTTGATGGGATATGACATATGCTATCGGAGATGTTTGGCTTACATTCTAGTCTCACTATGAGTGAGATGGCATTGAAATCAAAATATCAGTCACATGTGCGGTCAGCAACGAAAGTCACTTAACACTTAGTACTTTGTCAAAGTGACTTTTTGACAGATGTCTCACAGTTTAAAACATTAAAAAAGATCCTATGACAAAGTACACTATTAAGCGAGTTTCGTTTCTAACTGTATCTTCTGCAAAACTATGTCAATAGTGTAAGAGCTATAAGCTCAGTGTAAGTTTTATTCCTGTGACACATAGCAGAAACCGGCCATTTTCGGGCCACGCGCAGTGGCCCCTACCATGAGTTGATGCAAACTGTTTACGCTACCGTAAACTATCGTTTTCTCTCTTTCACTCGCATTGACTGTGAACAGTATATCCGATAGTTTACGGTAGTGTAAACAGTTTCCATCAACTCATGATAGGGCCACAGATCGATTTAAAAAAATCTAAATCTTTTTTACTGTCTGGAGTTTAAGTGGTACTTAACGCCACCGCCTTTGTAAGTTAACTGAAGTAAAAATATCTTGGTTAATCCTTGTGGAATAAGAACAACTAAATAAAAACACATTATACTTTAAAATAAAAATACTTCAGTATCAGTTTTCACTTCAAACAGATAATAAGCGTTTAACTTCAATTTGCAGTAATATCCATTTGAAATAGGATAGTCTATTTATGTGACCCTCAAACTAATTTAACGTACAACTAAATACGGTTAATATTAACATGTTCCTTAATGGGGTAAACTTCAGCGTTGTTCGTAGCCTAACATATGCAAATGTTATATTATATCTAAATTAGCATTAATGGCCGAATACTCAAAGGCTATAATCTTTATTTAAGGTCTCCTTAACATTACGGAAGCTGACAGTTTCATAGAGTTTCTGTCAAATCTGACAGATTTTTTGAATTTAAGGTGGCCTTAACTCTAAGATTCGTTTGAGTGTTTGGCCGTATGACATTTCATCTACATGACAACACTTTAAGCAGCATGTTTAACACTAAAAAAGTTGAAATTCTAGGAAGGTATTATTGGGTATCGTAAGACTTGCAATCTTATAATTGCATCAAGCTCCTCCTACTCCTACTGTGCCTCCTTACTTCGGAGTGCATGCTAAGCTGTAAAGCCCTAGCTGTAGTAGTTAACCCATTTATTCGCATTTAGGTGGAGTGAAAAGGCCTTATTCTCGCTACTCTGTTTTCTTTAAACGATCGATATGTCCTCAAATCAATAAAAAAAAACTCCAGCATAGGGGTACACATGACATGCCATAGTGAAAAGACACTTAAACTAGAGAGGTCTACATGATCTGGGGCCTAATTTCATAAACGTTACAATTTGTAATTTACTACGGTAATAATACATTGCGGTGCCTGAAAGTAGTATATTTTCTAGTTTTAAATTGGCTGGCCTGGCGCAATGTACACCAATCGATCGCTGTAATTTACTACGGTAATGTTAGAAACAGGGCCCTGCCATTATGAAAAATAGTTACGGAAACGGCAAAAGGGATGTTTTGCCCTTTTCATCCTTAATTATTGGAACAAATAATACCGACGTTCCATTTTTGAAATCGAAACAACTTGGCGTGAATTTTGAAATAGTAGAATAGATGCACAACGTGTTACAAAAAACCATAAAGCCGAATATAGTAAATAGGGTACCATGCATACGACCCCGGAAAATTATTACAACCCCTGTAAATCACCACTTTTTTCTTTTTGTAATAAACTGCACAGTACCGCACCCTAGACCTAAAATTGTGTTTTGCTTTTACCCATTAATGGGATTTATTATCGAAAACAATAGTCTATTTGCGTTTACGGTTGTTTTTGCAGTTTTCCATGAAAATAAAAAATAAAAAAATTTACGGCTTATTATGAAAAGGATACATAAAACATGCAATAAATAGGTACCTTCATCATATTTTCTCTGTTATTAAAAACATTTTGGGCATTTTTCTTCTATAACAGAATCTTTAATAATACACATTTGTGAGTAAAAAATATTTATTTTTCTCTCTATAATACATTTTTTTTACCTTAAACTGAAATTTAAATGTAGTAAAAAAATATAGACAACATCACAAACATTGCTCTGATTCCAAAATAAATAGCTAAATCACTTGTATTATGGAAATCAGGGACAACGGTGGAACTACAAACACCCAGACCTAAGCCAATACAGAAAAGTATGTTTTTCCACATTGATGATTGATGATTTTCTACATGGATACCCAGCCGGCGGTCGAACCCGGGACCTCAGAGATGGCGACACCTTAAAAATCGGTGTACTTACAACAGCACGTCAGGTTATACAGTTAAACTGCGAAAACAGCTTTTATTGCGTAGGGCATAAAGGCGGTCTCAAGGTAAGATTTATCGTCTTTGGAAAACGCTTAATTTCGTTTAAAATCACATAAACTCGATCATAATGACCAACAATATTTAGTGGTTGATTCCATGCCAAAGGACATGTCCCGATATGGACCACGATTATCTACACCATCTCAAAAGTTAGAGAATTTACTGATTCTGAGAAAAATGCAATTAATTTGATATAATCCACGGTTAGTTGGTTATTAAACAAAAACAAAAATAATTAAGGCGTCAGAGATAGCAACCACAGAACAAAGAAAAAAATGTTTTGACGGCAACCTACGTTAAACAACTGTCACTGTCATTGAGTCTAGTCTGTGGTTCCGTTAGAGCCAATACGCACTGTTGACTGATCGCTGGTTTGGTCTCCCCCAGCGACCAAAACATGGGCCACTAGGCTGCGACCATGCGAGCGACTTGAATATGGGTAATGTTTCTTGTTCATTCGTGCAGAGAAGTTGCATTAATAGTGTTATAAAATTTCAATCAAAATTTGTTAGCAACTGAGTTGCATAATCAGCCCACTGGTTAGTAATTTTGTTTTAGTAGTAATAAGTAAGTAGGTTATTTTATTTTGTTGTGTTTGTATGCTTGTGGCTTTATTTGCTTTATTTTTATTGCTTTTTTCTTTTTCTTTTTTCTGTTCCGTGATGGTCTCAGCAGAATACCAGTTGCAGTAGAATGTTTTTAACGTCTACTGCTTACTCTGAGCTGAGGTCAGTCTTGGCATCACATACCACAGCACAGTGTAACATTTGTTAATTTTTAGTCATCTTTTCAAACTACAGAAAGACACACTCGCCGGCGACCAGTCGACAGTGCGTATCGGCTCTTACGTTTGTTATTTTCCCTACCAATAAACATAACCATTTTAGAGGAATCGGATGATTAGAAACAACAGGCCTTCTACATAAAAATAATAGCGATAATCGAACGCAATTTGTTGTACAATTTACTTAGTAATGAACCTTTTTCGTGAGTTAATAGTGTCACGGATTGGGACGAACATCGTCCCCTTATCGCGATTGTTTTTATATATAGGCCTTCTGTTTATTGTGTCTTTACCTATTTTTTTGTATACTATACATAGACGTGTCCCAGACTCCATACATTTTGGGACAACTCGTTTTACAGAGTGCTGTTACGAATATTGTAAAGTGCATTTGATATAAAGTTCCTTTCGTTTCTATAATATCAGATTACTCACAAGCTGTTGCATGAATTAATATATTTATAAATGATGTAACTTTTGTTAAATCCTTTCGAACATCATCACCTCAATAATTATAATTATTTTGCTTTATAGAAATTTGATATGTTTTTGTTATAGTAGCTTAAAGCGAAAGTAGGGCATCCGTAATTAACGTCAGTTCAAAACTTCCTTTATCCCTTATAAAGACACGATAGGCAAAATTAATTCATGTCCTTTGTAATCTAAAATAATATCTTTTCATTCCTCTTTAAGGTTTCTTTCTTGAGCCTTTCTTTGAACTTATCTGAAAATGAGCAAAGCCGGTTTATGTCTCTTTTCGACAATTTTATAGTCCATAGTTATAATAAACTAAATGGGTGCACTTTGCAATGACGGCTTTTCAAGGTGACATTAAAAAAATAGTAACTATTTTCCTCATTAGATGGCGTTGATAGACTAGTGGTGGAATTGGCTATGGCAAATAAACGGCCGATGCTTAAAAAAAGTAATTTTCATTCCTTGGCGTTCGTTGGTTGTTAGCGGTGTTTTTGGTGTTTGTGTTTTCTTTTCCTACGTTTTCCACAGTTGACATTTGTCTGTTTACCAACGCCATCTATCGAGTCTACAGTTTTTTTGTTATTTTGAAAGACCCTCATTGAAACGTGATAAAAACCTTAAATTCAAAACAAAGCTTACAGAAAGAAGAACTCAAAACAATAAAAAAGACTTTCAGAGTATGCGACATCAATACCATGTAAATCGGCTAGTATTCTTGATTATAGAATAAAATATTCATAGCAAATACGTACCTATCCTGTCAATACATTTGCACGCGTGCAGGTAATGTGCAACCGAGCCATTCAATGACCTCGATATACTCTCGTACCTATTGGTCTTTATCGATTGGCTCTTCTAGTGAAATCAAACTGCCGAGCTTTCATGTTTGGTTAATTAGCTAGTTTCTGATATAGGTAGTTATTGATGAAGTCTTAACCCTTTAACGCCAACGGAAAATGAGACACAATAGATATTTCATTGTTATCCGGGCGCCTGCGTCCGCTCGAGCGATGCTGAATTAAAAGAATTTCAGTGTAATCTTGTTTTAATGTTACGAGTATTTGAGTTTTTAACTGAAATTTTGCATAAAAGATATCCGCAATAATCCGCATACGAGATTTCTTTGGTTTTTACAGGTTCTAAACCGTAAATAGATCTTTCATTTGTTTGGTTATTTAGCTAGTTTCCAATGTAGCTATTGATGAAGTCCTAAAGGAAATTTAGTGTAATCTTGTTTTATTTAATGAGTATTTGAGATTCAAACTGAAATTTTGCTTTTCTTTTTTACAGATTCTTATCTGTAAAAACAGATTTGTGATTAAAAAATTTCATGTGTTATATTATTATTATAACATTTATTATTATCAAGGACGTGGCTATTTCTGTTTAAACAGAAAACTATTCCTGTTTTCAATTTGTACAAATTACATTGAGCGTTTTAACATTATTGAATAATATACGAGATTAAAATATCTTGCATAAAATGCAGAAATCAATAAACATGACTAACTCCGTATGGTAACTCTATTAGAAATAAAACATTAAATTCACTAATGTCTTTCTGATTGTTCCGTTGAAAATAATATATTTGCACGATAAAGACTAGTTTTCTGCACACCTACTGCGCTTACCTCTTAAAAACGCTGTTTATGAGCTATCCGAATGACTTCATATAAACCTTAGTGGGTTTATTGGTATCATTTTGGCGAAACCTTTTCATCACTTAATGTGCAGACCAAAAGCTCGCTGAGTATAGTATTTTTATCACAATTCTTTGTTATTTTATCACAGAACATAATGCTGTATTATATCAAAATTAAGTAGTATAATTTCGCTATCAGTTAGATTATTCGTATAATCATGAGCTCAGTCAGAGCTTAATCCATGCTAAGTAAACTCTACCGTCGATTGTCTGATTTAAATTAAGCCTGCTTTACTCCGCAATATACAATGCTCGTTCACATGAACTAAGCTCAAGCAACCGTGCTATCAATTTCATTAAGGAACCAGAAACGTAGTCTAGCATAAGCTTTGATTTCTAACCACAAGTAACTTTAACAGAATGGTTAAAAGTTATCTTTAAATGAATGGTATATGTGTGACTCATACGCGATGTACATAGAAATTACGAACAAGGATATTGAAAGAAAGCTCTGATGTTAGCGCATTGCAAACTTGATTGTGGAGAGGTTTTTTAATCTTTATGACTGACCATCATTGGTGACAAATAATAAAGAAAAGATATAAATGTCACCAGTAGGTATGTTTAGTATGAACATGAGTTTGGACTACAAATATAAATAAATGTTCACGATCAGAAAGCGGTACCCTGGACCTTATATAAATGCAATCTGGGCAGAGTTTCTATTAACCCTTCAACGCCCGCAAAATGAGACACAATAGATATTCCATTGTTATCCGGCCGCATGCGTCCGCTCGGGCGTTGCTGAATTAAACCAGAACAGAGCTGATATTGGAGTGGCAGCCAAATATAGACAGGCCATTTACAATTGTTGCAAGACAATTGCTATAATTTTAAATATATTGCAATTCACTGCTGAATTAATAAGGCATAGTAAAAAGTCAGTTTATAGCAAATCGTTTTACATAAATTAGCTACAGCAAACTAGAACTATAATATCATAATTTGAATCATTTATCCAATTTGTCATAATAAAAAAAACTTAACTTCACTTAAAAAATGAATTCCAGTCTCCAGTTTGACATGACTTCTTTATTGCATAAATCTGTTGAATAATTAAGACTGTGAATAACGTTTCATTCCAAGTTTAGTTTGTCGGTTAGTAACCCTATAACTACGAACGTAAAGGTAGGTACCTACAACTTACAGACTTAAATTGTTAGTGACCCTGCCATTAATTTAGTTAGATAGACAACCCTGTCATTGTGAACATCGATAACATGTAAGAAAATGCATAGAACATTCAACTTTGAGGTCTTTGAGGAACCCGGTGGCGCACTGGTATAGCACCTGGCTCAGCGATGGCGGATGTTAAGCAACTTTCGCAAGGGTCGGTCATGGGATGGGTGACCAAAAACTTGTTATCTCGAGCTTCTCCGTGCTTCGGAAGATACGTTAAGCCGTTTGTCTCGGCAGCATTTGCAGTCGTTAACACCCACCAATCCGCATTGGGCCCGCGTAGTGGGTTATGGCCCATACTCCTTATCCACCCTTATGGAAGGCCTGTATCCTGGGATATTAAAAATGGCTGATGGTCATACAACTTTGAGTAATCTAATAGGTTGCAGAATTAATTTAAGTGAAGTGAATTTTGGATAAAAACTGAATAAATCGGAAAAAATGGAACCAGTAAGTTGAGTAACAGAATATGTTTTATTTCGCAAGAATTCGGTACATCAAACAAGACCTTAAAACAAATTGGACTTTTTCCTAATTAGGCTTACTGCTCATTAGACGTTTCGCTCTGTTGGACGTTTTACTGCTTAGACCTTCTTATCGTAAAGGGATGCATTCACCTAGCCTGGGCTATATTTAAGTACCGATATCGTCGTGCAAAATGCAAACAAAACTCTTTGGTATTTTTTTTTTAATTTAGATTTTTCGCATTCACAATGCTATTTTTATATTAAGATAAATAATATTAGAAAAAATACTAGAAAAAATCGACTCACCCGTAGCACTTCAGACGGGACTCGAACCCGCACCCTTGGGATTCCGGCCCAATGCACTGACCAATTCGAAAGCGAAAGCGACTCGGTAGCATAATTGGTCAGTGCATTGGGCCGGAATCCCAAGGGTGAGGTGCTACGGGTGAGTCGATTTTTTCTAGTATTTTTTCTAATATTATTTATCTTAACTCTTTGGTAGCTAAAAGAAGAGATCTTAGAGAAATTATTGAATTTAAATTATCTCAAATTTGGAGACTCAATTTAACAAACTATCAGTAAAACTTAGGTCTGAAAGGCAAGAGACAGAAATTGAAGGTTGATTTTAATATTAGGTACATTATGTAACTTGTGCGCTTTTCGTCTTTCAAGAGTCGCTTGTTTCAGATAAGGAAAGGTAGAAAGCCACAAGACGGCACACAACTCAAAGCCGTCGGATCTGAATTATATATGATCAGCGAAACAACCTAGCTCCAACGCATAAATGTATTATTATGTGTAGGAATGTTTACACATCAAGTTTAGGTAATAGTAGTTTATGATACAAGATAGGTAAGGAGGGGCGAGGGCTTATAATCGTCACGAGTTTAAAAAAACCTCAACAACCGTGTACCAATTATTATTGACTGCCAATTATTAGCCATTCGATTTAACCGATTTTAGCAAAATTGTAAGAACATCATAACGACTTATGTGGTATTTACTCATTAAAATTAGGTTTGCGATTAAAAAACGCATGAAAAGCGCTAACGGACAAAATCGACCAAGAAGTCGTCTGCCAAGTCAACCCGTTTAAATACCACATTACGAATGCAGACTTGTAAATAGAATAGAGTAGAAAAACATTTATTTGAGACAAAACAATTAAAATACGCACGTAATAATAAAAATAAACAACGCCTTTCTTAGTTTTGTCCCAAATCGGTCCCGACTCAGCATAATGCTAGGCTTATGATGACCCAGCGCTGAACTTGTGTCGGAACCGGTTTGGTAATGCCACGGAACAATGATCGGTGAAATACACACTTAAAACTAAATATCACAATCCACATAATATTATAGAAAAAAAACATATAAACTATAAAAACTGCCTTACACGTAACGTAAATAAATGTTACCTGACCTACCTGAAATATGGTAGTATATGTTGGTATAGTAACTTAACGATTACTGATTCACCAATCCTTATGTTAAAAGCCATTATTTTAAACATGCGTGCAATGACACAGATAGGCTGATAGGATAACACCACCATGCTGTTTGAGATTATAAATAACACCACCAACATTTAACCCGTCGCATACTGAGTATACAATACAGCTGATGGTAATTTGCCCTCATTCCAGAGGAGCTATTCTGTAACTCACATCTCACTTCGAGCCTCACTTCACTTCGCGTGAAATAGTTATTAGAAGTTACTTGAATATAAGCTACTTTACTGATTGCAAAAGGTTTTAGGTAGCAACCGCAGCAGCCGTACAGCATATCATTATAACATTTATGATTTAAAATTGCCGCGCAGTGATGTGAGATTCAAAGTGAGGTTCGAGTTCGGTTACAGAATCGACAAGCAGCCAGGGTTGTTGACATAAGTCGTGTTTAGCGTAGGCCTTGCATGAAACGGAAACAACCCGAGGCAGACTTAAACGAAGTCTTTAAAACTGAACCGACGAAGGGTTTTCTTGTGGAAATGACATACCGAAAGTTTTTCGTACTTCTAGATATTCTAAATGTCTTTAGTTTTAAGACAACGTATTTGCAAATTTGAACTGGGATTAAAATAAATTTGACATTATATAGGTATTACAGATTTTGTTTATTATTGATCATAATTTAGGACTTATTCATGCGAAATCGTAGCCAGTTTCAGTATGTAGTTAACTACTCGTAATTATTTATTTTGTGGTCCTTTTAGCCTGTCCGCTTTTGTTCGATAAAGAGATCTTTATTTTCTGTACCTAGAACCTGTTAAAGTGAGATCGTGTTTTCTTTTCTAATTACCGGAATGAGTAAGCAACTTAATAAAAACAACCTCATTCTTTTTCCGCTATAAAAATGTGTGTGTTTTTCACGCTGCTTTCTAAAAATGATTAATTATGTGTCTGGTATAATACTGGATTTAACGTAAATCTTAATTGCTGATTCAAATCAGTATTATATGTTTAAACAAAGGTACTAACTAGTCTTATGTTAAATATTAAAACGGAAAGAATAACAAAACGAAACCCTAGATAAAACTCCGATAATTAAAAATAGTTAAAAAAAGACTTTTTCATCTTTTCTAAAAAAAATAGTTTTTTATACCGCAGAAGTGCGGAATACTAAATAAAATTTTAAAAGACTGTTCAGTTTACCATGATTATACAAGGTATTTCGGTATGTACGCGAAAAAAAAATCAGCTGTTTCACACATTTTAATATTTTCGATTTTAATTTTTGTATGAAACAGCTGAATTTATTTTCGCGATTTCAGAGTTGGTCCCATAATAAAAGTTGATCAGTTTGATGGTCCCTATATACCATATTCGGCATTAGGGGTATTTTTGTAACACCTTGTATTGACATTATTGTATAACATGACAATTCAGCTAATTCAATCACCCTGCGAATGAGCCGGCTTAATTATCTGTCAAACCATATGCTTAACAGAGTTGTCAACACCTCATAAACTAGTTTAGCTCTTGATCATGTGTTAACAAGTTTAAATTAGCAATTTCGAAATCCGGATGGCGAAGTTCTCATACTTAGCAACACCTAATTTGTAACGTAAAAAATATGCTATACTAGCTCGCCCGCGACGTTTTTTGCGTGAAACTCCATCTTATGAGAATGTTGTTAATTGCTTTCTTAGCAGATGCAAACGTTATAATGACTATCTGTATGCCAATGTCAGCCCGATCCTTTTAGTGGTTAGAGCTGCGCAATACTGAATCAAGCAGTGAGTCAGTCAAAACATATTATTTTATAAGTATGTATAGCTTATAAGTTCTCCGTAAGATTTTTAAGGTTCTGTCACTCAAAAGGAATAACGGAACTCTTATAGGATCACTTAGTTGACCGTCTGTCTGTCTTTCCGTATGTCTGTCAAGACTCTTTACATTGGGAACGCGTGGCAGGTATCGAGTTGAAATTAAAACCATATACTCAGGTCTACGAACCTTGAAACTATGAATAAATTAAACTTCTAAGTTAACGTATTTACGTTAAGGGTTACTACGGAACCCTAAAAAAGATACGGCCGTTTATGCCGCAAAAACGCATATTTCGACACTCTCAAGGGTCTCAAAATTTATAGGGCACTTTTCATTGACCTAGAACTATGACAGGCAAGGAATATCGTCTTATACTACAAGTACAGGGAACTCGATTCCTGAACTATTTATGTACCTACAGTATGGAACTTTCGGTGGGCGAATCCGACTCACACTAACCGGTTTTTTTTGTTGGTATGTTCGGTACGTTTAAATCGATTCAAGTACTTAAATGCTATTGCCCAAAGTATACATTTTCAAAATCCCAATCACCAAAAACAGTACCGGATTGATGTTATTGGGATATCTTTTAAAATTGCAATCATCAGTCAGTGTTTGACTTGGTGAACTTGTTTAGGGATAAAACAAGGGTCTACATTTCCATCTGAAGATTGCCAAATTGATCGATCAGCTCAAATTTAATCATTAAAAATAATATCGTACATAGTGTTTATTTTACACACGAAGCTTTAAGCAAAGGTTGTACAAGTTTCTCGGCATCTTTTTCATTTTAATATTTAAGCGTCATTCTCATACGTTCATTTTCGTTTCTCAAACACAGCAGGGAAAAATTATTCGTTCATTTTCGTTTCTCAAACACAGCAGGTGATAATTGTAACATGTTTGATTAAAATACAGCCATAAGAATAACCAATTGACTATGTTTTTTAATATTTACTTATTATAAATATTTCATAACTAAACTACAGTTGCATAGAAATAAATAATATTAGAAAAAATACTAGATAAAATTGACTTACCCGTAGCACCTCAGACAGGACTCTGACGACAGTCCCGTCTGAGGTGCTACGGGTGAGTCGATATTTTCTAATGTTATTTATCTTAATATGAAAATAGCATTGTGAATGCGCAAAAACTAAACTAAATAATTACAGTTGCATTTATAAAAAATATGCCTTAATTAACAAGCTTGATACCTGGATACCTATCGTATAGTATCTACATATTTCAAGAGTCTATAAATTATTTATTTAGTCTATAAATATTCCAAGATATTGCTTAAAATTATAAGACAGCAAACGATATAGCTGCTGCATAAGAAACAGCTGTTTTGCATTTTTATTTAAAGAAAAATATACAGTCACATTATTATTTGCATTTTTCATGAGGTTCTTTCTTATACACCGCAACCGAAACGCCATTTCATTGTGGCGGTAAACAACTATGTAACATCAAACTTTTCCATATATTTTCTCTGACACATTTTTTTAGTTGATTAACTTATTTGGCAAGATCGACGCCTGTAAACAAGAAGGTTTCAATAATACACATAATTATTTTGACATGGAAAAAAAATATAAATGAAAATTATGTCTGAATGTTATACATAAATCTTCCTACATTTTATTAAGATTTAAATATTGAAATATCATAACCTGTCTGTTAATAGAAAATAATAAAAAAGCTTACCTCTGCAATTATGAGAGTTCAACGAATAATAAACTTAAAAGATATCAAAAACCGTTTTTTTTGTCGGCACACACTTCTCTTTAGCCATTTATTCTTCGTCAATAACACATTTCCAACGGATACGTTTTTTTACATATTATGACAATATTTTACCTTCTTCTGCCAAAGCTTCATATTCTAAAGACGACGTAAGTCATAAGAAATCGAATTTCTTGACAAGTTGAAGGAATATCGTTCGTCAAAAGCTATTCGACGTCCTTCCCCTAAACTTCAACTGGGATTTTTTTATTGCTTTTAACTCCAATATTACTTTGCTAAATTCAATTTAAGTAGTTTCTTGGAAACGCGGGATGCCTTGTAATGTTTTGGACAATTTATTTACCAAAACCTTTAATTAAATTCTTGTTTAATTAACAATTAAAATTAGATTTAAAAATATTACAATAATGGAATATAAATCTGGTTTGAGCTACGCATATAATGCCGAATTTAACAGAAAGGGTTTGTTTCAGGAATAACTTGTTTATATGCTATTTTCTTCGAGATAAGCCCTCGTATGCCTCACATTATTTATATTGAAAGAACACAATACCGTACGATTAATGTTAAATTGCGTAAAGATAAAAGAAAAATACGACGCTATATACTTTTGATAGCAAGTGTAGCGCGCCACCTGGCAACGTTGTCGCGCTTCATGTTGAGTGTTGAGCGACACGTGTTGCGTCAGCAAAATTGCCTGCTGAATACAAGACTGTGTGTTTTCAGTACTCTCAAACTGATGAAAATGTTTGAAAACTGTTGGATGGATCTAATTTCCGGAGAGGCTTATCTCAATGGAAAGAACTATTTTGATTCACTTTTTATCGATTACTTTCATAAGATTTGTGTTAAATATTATTACATATTAATATGAAAATATTTGGTAACATTTTGCTACAATTTGTGACGCAATATTTTTTTTACTTTCTGTAAAACAATAATACCTAATTAGTAAGGACTGCAAGTGAAACTTCATTTACTGCAGATTATATTAGTGGGTCTGGAAGCGTAGACCTCGCGTTTGTGACATTTTTAATCATTTTTCAAATGTTTTTTTCGAAAAAATTCGAACTTTGGCTCGACAAATAAGATCTATATAGGTAATTATCGAACCTGCTCACAAAATTTCACGGGAATCTGTTGAGAAATGCAAGGAACAAGGGGAAAAAACGAACATACGAAAGCATTTTTGCTTAAGCTTAAGCAGAGACGCTTTGCTCGCGCTTCGTACTCACTCGATCAAATATTCATCAATTTTCGAACTATGTATAAAATTTGTATTTTTTGTTGTGTGTAAATAAAATTATTAATTGTGTTTTTTCTACTTTCAGGTAAGTTCGCTGAATTTTTGCGAATCCTCAAAAATTAATCAACATGGATAATGTAAGGGTAACATAAAACATTATTTTCATTACAGCTTTTACATTTTGGAACCACTGAACTCAAACTGTCTGTCTTTACTACGGATTTTTGTGTAGAAAAGCAATAGGTACACAAAAATCAGTAGTAAGTTAAATTATTAAATTGGAGTTATAATTACGCGCCAAAAAACCCCTTTTACAGTGTTATCTATACGTATACGTGTTACAAAAAACCTTTAAAACTGAATATGATATATAGATTAATTATTTATAAACGCTGAAACCGTCAATTATTGAAAAAATATTTTTTTCTTATGATAAACAGCATTTCTCATGATCAACAACAGAAAAAAGAACATTGCTGGAATAACTTTTATTTTCATACAAGCGAATTTCGCCTTTGAGAAAAGTTAGAAAAATAAATTACTTCAGAGTATTATCAAAAAATAATAGTCTGTGTGTTTTTCTGTGTACTTTATACTTGGTGTTAGTCCATTAAGCCAAACGTAATATAACGCGTTTATATAAAATTATATTTGGTTGGATAACTTCATCGTAATAATTTTCTTTCCAAGGTAGAATATAATTTGAATACGCATTACTTTTTCAAAAAAAACTTAATCCATAAAGAACCTTTATGTGGTTTAAGTTGAGACTATGTTTATTTATGTGTAGAGATGCCTTCATGTGACTAGACACGGCATAAAGTACAAGTTCCTTAGTTCAGACGTATGCCAGTTGATAGACTATAAAAATCCTGTTTGCGAGAATACAGATTGAAATTAAAGTTTTTCAAAGTCCTACAAACTACGGAGTCATGTAGAGTAATGAGAAATAGTAACAGAATCATTTGAAAAGTTGTTACTTTTGAATCACGTTTTAATTTATTCACCACTAACCATTTTTAATGACCCCACTGCTGGGGCACAGGCCTTCCTTATGGGTAGATAAAGAAAATGGACCATAACCCATCACCCGAGTGACAACCATTGATGGATGTCACTCGCTAAAAGCATAAATATTCAGTTTACTAAACTTTTAAACCAAATTCAAACTTATTTAATAATAACACAACAATCACTTTAAAGTACTTCGAGCTTCCACTTAATTTATATACGTAACATAAAATGGAAGTTATTTACTATTAATATTAAATTTCAACTAGGGTATTTTATAGAAGTCCGGCCAAAGTGTACAAATAAGAACTATCAATTATCCATTGACGTAGGTGCCGAATATATAATAGGTGTCACATGAAATATACATTTATTTATTAAACATAAAGTTATTAGTTAGGCATTACCACAGCCCTCGCTTTTAGTCAAAGTGACTTAAATATAAGTATACCAGTCTTATTATGAAATTACGAAAAATATTATAAAGTCTGTGTGTTCTAGACAGAATCCCTTTGCTATAGTACTGGGAGGTTACTCCCGAGTTCCGACGCGATGGAGAATATCGAGATCGAGTTGGAATAAAGTAAACGTTAGTATGGACACCATGGAAACCGTTTTAATTCTACCAAAATCACAGATTCTTGACGTTTATTCGATCCTGATGTGAACTCGATCGCGTCGGTTCCCGTCGAGAGTCCCTACTCTCTACTGCCCCCTGGCTGACTATAGCAAGATTTGACCTGAGATTGTCTGTACATAATGTCAACTGTGCGTATACGTGTAGGTACTTAAAATCGCGATATGCGAGTTCGATACCATATCGTATAAGGATAAGGGACGAGGTTCTATGTTTTATTAGTGTACATATTGAATTCGATATTCCATAACAAAAATCTGTGCTAAGATTGGAACAAAAATCTAGAATGTGTTGCTTACAAACCTCAATATGTATAATTTGACGTAGCAAGACAGAATTTTCATCGTTTGTTAATGGCTAATACGACGTATATTTTGTTCGAATAAAAGAATATTACCTGCCTCTTTATTAATTTATATTATACCATACATGAGCTTAGTGAATTTAAATATGAACAGAATTTACATAAACGGTCTCATTGAGAGCAGGTGGGCAAATTCCGCAACATGGCCGCATTTATTACTGCCGCCCTGCAGACTTTACGTAACACACACGTAAATTGTAACCCGTGCATTACCGTTGTGTGTGTAGCAAAGCGGTTCATTATTTTTAAAAGTGATGAGAAAGCTGACAGTGGAGTTATTTATTATTTACCCTGCGCTTATACTCATAAATTTAGCTATAAATACATAATTTACTACGATCAAGAGCTATCGTCGTATCTAGTAGAAACATACTTTTTCTACGCTGTCAATGCGATGGAACTACTATTTTTCAATATTATGAATTAGAGAATAATACACAAATATGGGCAAAGAGTATGTTCTAGCTTATTTATTTGTCATACTTAATAAATTCCCATTTGAAAGGTAAACTAAACATGATCTAGGAGGTATCAGCGGTGTAATAAAAAACTATACACAAATCAAACTGTGCAACGAAACTATTTGCTTCCCAAAATAAATATAAATCTTCAAATACTAAGAAGTTATACCACAAAAAGATACATGTTTTCGTAATTGAAAACAAACAATGACAAATAAATATATACAAATAAATTACGAAGCTTTTTGTTCAGCTCATTTAATGTTTGTGAGCCAATTGCCGCGGGGTAGCGTGAGCGTTCCGAGTGTTTTACCTAATTCACTTTATTTTACGAACAAATACGAGAACATTGATACACCTTCATAAAATTACATGATGAAAACCTTCGTACCGAGTGTCATAAAGTCTTGCGATGGAAACTGTCACAAAATACGAGATTCTTGATAAATGTTTTGTGCTATATTCTTTTAGGTCCGATGATTTTTCGATAAGTATGTTTGAGAATCGATTCTTAGTTTCGAAAGAAGAGCATAAAACTAGTTATGAAAATAATGAATAAAAATATATAGTATATTTTTTAGACTACTTCATAGCTACAGCAGCTTAATTGTAAGTTTACTGAAAGACAATTATAGAAAACCTGTTTTGTTTAGAATCACCGAGCGTTTTTTAAACAAACAACACCAGCCTTCTGTTAATAATGATTACAATACTAAACTAAATCTACAAACTCAAATTCAGTTCACTGCGATTCTCACATAGATATGATTCCTAGTTGTTCCTACTTGTTCCCATTAGCGACGTTCATTTAGTTACCTTGTTAGACTTAACCCCGAGGAATATAACGTATTATTAAAAACCATTTCCTTTTCAAGCACACTGCAAGATATAACATAAAGCGTAGTGATTTTTTCTTCTTAGCTTTAACTAATACTTTGTTAAAAGACGTGTGATTTATCTGCAGAAGACTTCAACACAAGATTAATAAAACAAGGTACAATTTTAATTATTCAACTTGATCTATTCCTGTTTTGAAATACTTCTCCTAATTATTATTAAATAAACCAAAAATTACACCCCAAACATAAAACTTTCTCGTCTCTTCATGTTTTAAGAGAAAATGACGTTAACTGTGTGGTAAATAATAAGAACTAAATCTATAAGGATAAAGAAAAATCTTTTTTTATCTTTATAATTTTCAAGTGGTACCTCGCTTAAAAGCTAAAGGAAAAAAAACGTTAATTTTCGTAACTTAAAATTCCTCGTGAATTTCAACTAGGATACGTCATTTTCTATTACAACAAAAGCTATGATTTCATAATGCAAAATCATAAAACACAATTATAGACTAAAATTGGGTCAGCGAGAAAATTAACAATCTAGCTAAGATGCATTATTGTAAACAAAGTATGACATAAGCAGATTTGAAATTCCTGACTATTCCTACATAAGAAGATTTATTGCTTTAATATAATGTAGGAGTTTATTGTTCAATCTAGAAGTATCATGAAAATGTACAGTATTTTATGATAAAATACTGTAAAATAAACAACTTAATGCTCTCAGAATGAAAATAATTCATATTTTCTTTATGTGCACCTTCAGGATTATACAAACTTTATAATTCTAATTTTATCAAATAACAAGCTGTCCAGATAAAACGTTCTTTTATTTACGAATTTTTTTAAGTTAAGAGTCTTTGTTTGTTATTTTACTCTGTTTGTTGTCTTACAACATAACAAATTCAGTCTGACAAAAAAAAAACTCAATTATTCTTCATGAAAAATCTTATAAGTATGCATTTTGTATTCACGCATAATTTCATTACTGCTCTGCTATTGAATCAAACTACATTGTATCAGAATTCCATTCCTGGATCCATGAAGTTCTTTGTTGTTTTTACACTTTAGTGTGATTTGTGTCCCGAATTGTGCTTAAAACCTATAGGGCTTAAGTACGACTTCGATCGTGATGATTGTGACTAGAAAAACGGAATGAAACAATTCTCATTTTCTCAATTCCGGAAATGGTAACTGAATCTCGTGAGCATTGTCTGATTGTTTCAATGTATCATGAAAAAATACCTTTATCTTAAAGGAAAACAATTTCTCTTGCATATAGACGTTCGAGTGGATTTGCGTCTAAAAAGCTTTCGATGCAAAGGAGCACTTTATTTCAAGAACTAGAATATGCGTTGGTTTGTGTCCATTTGTTTTCTGCGAAAGAGAACATGATGAAAACAATATAATAGACTTCAATGTAAGCAACACAAATGTTTTTAAAAATGAAAAACCAGACACTCGTTATATCTTCATATAGATAAAATAATTATAGCAATTTTAAAAACAATCACTTTCTCTGATATTTAACTCAAGAACAATTGCTTAATTATTCTTTAACATTGTTGTCATTATAAAGGTTAAAAACTCTCTAATCACGTAATTTATATTGGTACTTCGACCAAAGCTTTAATTGCAGGAGCGCAATCTTCATTAAGTCTCCTTAAGAGGAAACACCACCGTCAAGAGAATTCAAAAAATGCTATAGAAAGTTGACAAAATCAACGTTTCGTATACCCTTGTTTCCTCCAAAACTAGGCCAATTTGATTACTATTTTCATCAGAAAATAAAGATATGCTTTGACTTTATTCCTGTTTTGTTTTTAAAATAATCTCGTCAGATTTAATTGCTGGATGTCTAAACTAGGGTTTTTTTAGAAAATTAATATATCTCTTTTCACAATTGATTTATGAAAATGGAAAACATAGGAACACAGCCTGATCCTTTCTTTAAATTTTCATGAAAAAAGTATTTAAATCCGACGACCTAATGACTTCTATTTAAAAATGGTTCCTAATTGTTATAACTAAAAAGGTAACCGTTTGCACCTACAGGTAGTATTCATTATTTAAGCTATGACCGTTAGCTACCACGGGTGCAGAATCGTTATTCTTGCTCATTTTACTAGTACTTCTAGCAAGAGAAAATTATATCTATTTTTCAGAGGGCATTTGCTTATTACGCTACCGCTATACCTTTTTGGAAGTAAACTCATTGATATAAATAATAAGAGATATTTACACCTCTGGGAGCTTTTCTAGGGACATTTATCTTACTATATCATATTACCAACCCAAGCCCTTTAGAAATTCAGAAACATAACACCCATCGAACTTTTTAACTCTATTAATTATGTTTGTTCTTGTGCGTCTGTTTGTTTATGTCGTGGCATATTTATTTATGTTTGGATAATGGGTGCCTAATATAGAATGATGTATTAAATTATAACGCAACATAAAAAGAACATTGCCCCTAATGCTACGGCCACATTGTTGCACAAACTTTCGTGGTGCGTTGTCGCGATAGAACTTCGTGTACTACAACGTATGGTGCGGCCACACTATCGCGATAATGCGAACATTTGCGCTGTCGCGGCAAGTTCACCGATAGTCTATAGCCACAGACTAGACGCGGACCCAACAGTACTCTATGCGTGGACCACAGATTTACATTCTCTGTGATTAGACCCGAAACAATGGAAGAGGCGGTGGCGCTGTATTACAACAGAAACATTCCATAAAAAAGTTGGTTTAACTGGAAGTATGAAGATTATTCCCTTCACCTTATACTGAAAAGTGATATGTGTATTAAAAAAAGTCAACTGACAACGCAGAATATGGCCAAGTGAACGAACTGTGTCGCGATAAAACCCTTTGATGTGCAGCAAGTGTGCAGCGGCGTGCATTCGTCATTCACGACAAATTTTGTTATCGCGATAGTCTGGCCGTAGTATAAAAGAGCGAGATGGGGATTCAGTTTAAATGGAAATGAAAAAATAAATAGACATTTCGACTTGAAACTTCGTAGGAGTACTCCTAAAAATAATAATCTTTATATATAGTTTGTGATGTGTCATTTTGACTAGGTATTGTAAACAATTTATTTACTTATTTTTTTCACTCCCTTCCTAATTAAGTACTTTCATCAAACAATAACGACATAATGTTTGAATGTCGATAACACTATATTAAATATCTTATCGACCAATTTTATCTGCCGCTCTTGTAAACCTGACGGAAGGCAACAAAAGGGGCTTGATCAAGATAATGGGTTTGTGTGATCATATCTTGTGCTAACTGTTTTCTGTGCTGGGAAATAAGTTTTCAGTTATGCATTGAATTTTGTTAAACTGAGGAATCAGATTTTTACTTTATAAATGGTTTTTTGTAATGAAAGTGCCTAAATTTATTTGAAAACACCTCCAAGCATAATGACGACCTGAGTGGTGCAGTGGTCAACAAGCCGGGTTTACCACGCAAGAAGTCCTGGGTTAGATTCCTGGCCGGCCAGAAAGAAATGATGAATTTTAATTTCGGTGACGAGTCTGGATGTTACTATATGTAATAAGTATATATTTAAAAAGTTTATAAGTAGTCCATCAGTACCCCTACAAAATTTGCTTAGCACCAGGACAGACGGACATCCGGACACCGGAAGAACATTCGAAAGCATTTTGCCCAAGCTGAACCAGAAACGCTTCGCTCGCGCTTCGTGCTTGCTCGATCAATAATGACAGATTCGAAATAGTTTGTTAGAAAATACAACAGGATTTCCCTTGTCTGTCTAATAAGCGAATTGTAATTAAACTAAAAACTTGTCAGTGAGCTGGTAGACCTCGCGTTTGTTCGTTAGTAAGTACCTCAAATTGTATGTTGTTTCAAAACTAATCTAATAGATGTCGCCACGAGATTTTCAAAAACAGTACTATGTGCTGTTTGGTAGGTATTATTTTATTATATCTATTCGAAGCTAGATGGCGCTTCTAATTTTGAACATCATTTCGAAAGGGAGATTTTTATTTTTTATTTTGGCAAAGTGAGTCGACAATACACAGACAGACATACGAAAGCCTTTTTGCCCAAGTTGAAACAGAGACGCTTCGCGCGCACTCAATCAATAAGAGCCGAAATTCAAAACTTATTTACTGAAAAATAACTAGATTTGACAGATTTCATTCAAAATACACTTAATTTTACTTTATTATAAGTCCTTCTTGAGACAATTGCTTTCTCTTGACCAATTAAATCACAATGGCTGTAACGGAATGTTTCTTTCATAAACCTTTGTGTTCAACGAAACTTTTGAAAATGTACTTTGGAAAGTTAGAGAAGTGAAATACTTATACCTGCAAAATAAGTGACTGAAAATCGAAATTATGCCAATAAAATAGAATAAAATTAGTTTACCATTATTCAAATTTAAAAAAAAATTACTCTATATCTAGCATAATTGAAAAGATAAATAATTCACATGGGCTAATACACCTAGGTGAATTATTAAGTACCTATTAGTAGACAATTCATCTCTATAAGAAGTTCGTAAATTGACACCACTAATTACTGCTAAATTAACACCACATTTTGAAAATATGATAAATGAAAACTGGTAAACAATAATAGAGAATAAAATGAACCTGTTTCGATTTCATTTATAAAAACAATAGGTTAAAATTTATAATGGTGTTTGTGCCTATTCTATTATCACTGATCTTTGCCTTTTATAAAATTATCTACGTACCTACAACTTGTGTAAACCCAGTTTATGTAGTAACCTTTGTAAAAAATACAAAAGCCGGCAGTGAAACAAATTGCGGACCTTTTGTACGGAATAATACTTTCATTTTGCTAAAATACCAATGTTTAAAAAGGCTTTTACTTTAAATGCATATCAATTTTATTTTGCTAGCTTAATTTTGAAACGAAATAAAATTAATATGAAATTCATGTTGATAACACTTTTTAATATTTTGGCAGCATTTGCGAAATCTTTATCAACTTCACTTCGATTTGGTTGATTATTTATTAATTTAAACCATGAAAAACTATTTAATTTTTTGCACGTTTGCTCGTAGAAATTTAATAAGATGAGTTTCAGTATGGCGGAAAACTCTCTGATAAAATAGCTTCACTTTCCACAGCACACGGTGTTCTGAAAGCACTTGAATAAAAGCACGCTCCAAGCGCCATCTATGAAAATCTGAAAGTTCAGAACTACCACGAAGTTTCAGTGCTTTCCGCTGAGGCTATTATGCTTTCATGCTCGTGACGCAACGTGGATGTGCTATTTTCTACCAGACGAAATAGATGGCGCTGTTTCAATTCACTTCTTGTTGGGATGCCAGAAAATTTACGCTTGGTGGCGCTGTTGTAGATGGAGACCTAGACATGGTTATTTTTCAATTATGTCTAAATATGGTCGATAATTATACTTGTTATTATGGAATCTTTTAGATGAAAATTTTATATTAACGAAAAGTTTCCAACTTCCAAAATTGATAGCAATCACAGCCAGACTTGTCATTTGCATTAATTGGCGCCAAATCACCGTATTTTAAAATACTTCGCTGTTGCTAGACGGTACTTGAAATGATCGTCAGGCAAAGCAAAGAAATACGTGATCATATAACTTAGATTTTAGGCGGGAAAGGATTAACATCAAATCACTAGAAATATTTTACTAAAATAATATATTTATTAAGTCATAAAGGTTTTTTTTCATCTGCGTTTTTATGCAAATTGCGCTATATTATTTTTGTGTCAGTAAACTGAAACTCTTTATTTATGAAAAGCATTCGTAGAGATGAACAGTTTTTTTTTTCATACAAACAACTTTTTGTATGGAAACAACTGAATTCACAAATGAGTTTCAGATTTTTCATACAATTTACCAGAATTCAAATAAGTTGTATTTTTCTAATAAATTAAAGGTTTTTTGCGTGGTTTCAGGGCTGTTTCCACACAAACAGTTGTCCATAATAAATAATTAACTCTACGAAATTGTGAGATTACATACCTACGTTGCATATTTTATAACTTATTTTTCATCACCACAAATAATAATTTCCGTTTATTTTATTATTTATAAAAACGAAATTAAAACAAACCTGCATTACACAAGTATTGTGATAATATTTTTTTATTGCGACTTTGTGACAATGTCTTAGTAGGCATCATCAATCGTTTGGATCCGAAATCATAATCTACATACATATGTGTTTTAAATGCATTGCGTACTCACATTACTCTACTTCAATTGGTTTTTTACTGTAATTCTAGAATAAATACAGTGAAAAACCAAACAAATATGATTGTTAGCTTTCAGGCATTGTAAGGTTTTGTAATATTGAATACTTATACAATAGCACTCATCATTTTCTCAACAAGACATACCTTAAAAGTCAAAGAAAACATCACAACTTCCCAGCTTTCAGTATAAAGTAGAGATACTAAACATGTTTCATTACCGACCTCTTCTTTTAAAGCCATCATTAAAATTAGGATTTGCATATTACAGGTTAGTTAGCAACGCTCATAACTCGACTCATTTGAACAAAAACATCATTTGCATTAAATGCAAATACGCTCGTGATGCCTTTTCATACCTACACATTTCTCGGTCAAGATAAGTATTACCTATATTGTTACGAAACTCGGTGTCGCTTTATTTAACATAGCTCTAGACAAAGAATACCAAGCCTTATATTTTTAAATTTAAGGTGTTATTTCTTTCCTCCGTCATTGAATCCACTGGATTTTCGGTCGTCGGCCGTTGAGCCCCGCCCCTGGTCTTGACGTCACGCCCGTGACGTCAGAACCTCGCCCCCTTTTCCCCTCACACTGTAGGCTCTGGGAGCTCGCTACTCCGGTTAAATTTCATCAAATCAATTTCATAATGCTAATCGGGCAAATCAGCTTAAATTAATGGAAATTTACGAATCAACGTTGCTGTGGTTTTTTTTATTTCAATTTATTGAGATTTTTTGTATTAATACCTACGTACATGTATGCTAAAACATGTTTAACAAGGTGGTACTATTTTTAGTCATGTTTTTTGCTAATCAAACATTTGTTTACGTAGAATAAACTCAACTTCAAAAAAATAAACAAAGACTAGGTGAATATCTTTGAATGGTCAGTCAATTTGTGTGATTTGGGTGTAATTTTGGATGACTAAATTGACCTTTAAAAAGCAATACGATAAATGATAAACAAAAACGTAAAGATATTGAGACTTGTCATACATAATTACAAAGTCTTTAAGTTACTAGAAACAAAAAACAGAGTGTATTATACATTGGTGAGAAGTGACTTAGAGTACTGTGCTTTAGCGTGGAATGTATAAAGTTGATATGATACGTATTGGGAAACTTTTAAAGCTTTATGTGTCATTTGTCCAATAGTTGTGGATTAGCAAAAAGGTTGCCATCCTACTCGGATAGACTGAAATATTTTAATATGCAATTTCTCTCAGATAGAAGAACTTTTTTAGATCTTTCGTTCCTTCATGGGGTGATCCATGGGAACACTGATGGTCCCCAGATATTGGGCGCTTTTAGTTTTAACTTCCCTAGGAGGGACGTCCCTACGGCTTTCTAAAAAGTGGAACCTCGTCCACAAAAGCGAAATCCGTTTACTGGGAGCAAGTTTGGATCTCACGCTCGTCTTGTTAGGTTGATGAAACTTCATATGTCTCTGTGCTCGGACTTGGATATATTGTGCAACTCTCTTAGAAGTTTTAAAAGAGCCCTCTTTACGGCAGACAATCGTTGCAATTTGTCATTGTCAATTTACTAATTCAGTTGTTATTTTAGAATTATTTAGTTTTGATTTATTGTTTTTTTGGTTTCCCAACGTTTTGACACCTTTCCAGGGGCCGTGGGTCATGGGAAAGCAATAAGGCTGCTCATAATTTAATGAAATTACCCGCTTGGAAGTTTATAAAATGCATTGCATACTTTATCTAAAATAACAACTGAATGAACTGTCCGTCCGTAATCCGTAAAAAGTGATTTTGTTTTCTAATACAATTTAATTTTCATCATCTTTGGTTAAAGATGCTGTGTTATTAATGAAAAAATATCCTAATGAAAAACTCTTTCGGTCAGTATCGTAAAAATAAAATATTGTTTTTTATATTTGGTGGGTTCGATTCTTTGTTAAGGCTGGCGATTTTCCAAATATGTTTGAATGCAGTTCCAACTATTTTTTAAAAACTAAATGAAGCCGCTTGCGACCCGGTAGCATAATTGGTCAGTGCATTGGGCCGGAATCCCAAGGGTGCGGGTTCGAGTCCCGTCTGAGGTGTTACGGGTGAGTCGATTTTTTTCTAGTATTTTTTCCAATATATTATTTATCTTTATATAAAAAAGCATTGTTAATGCGAAAAATATCAATTTAATAACTAATTTAAATCTTCTTTTAGTAAAACTTCCTAGGTTCAAAAACGTATTTTCTCTCCGTGTGGCAAAGTTTTGGGATACCCTGTATATGCACTAATAGAATCCAATTCTCTCACAATACTTGGTAGTTTACGACGTTCTATTTTAGTGGTACATACATTGGACCTTATAAATTGTCCCGGAAAGCCTGGCCAGTCGAATATCGCTCTAGGGACTATTAGGCAGAAGTGATTGTCCCCACACAGACAAGATACGACCGATACGACATTGGGGAACCTTTCCGATGCTTTCAGCTTTGTTTATTGCAGGAAACCAAAGAAGCAGTCTGTATCGTTCTCCTTAACTTTTTCTAATAACCAAATGTTTCGTTCGATAGTACGAAAACATTTGGCTATTCAAAGAAATAAGGGTAGGTATTGTTTTAATTTATAAGTAACTAGCGGCCACCCGCGGCTTCGTCTGTGTGGACAGGACAGTTATTATTCTATCCTTCGGGAACAGTACTTTTTTCTAAATGAAAGGTACCCTATGTTCTTTTCTATTCCCCTGACAATCATGATCATCAGTTAAGTACTTACCTAGTCAAGACGTGAAACCATACCAAACCAAAGAACAAACTCGCTTTTGCATTTAGAATATCAATAAAGTTTATTACACACTTTTCTTTTAAGTATCAATTATTTTATTGTTTTAAATCGCTTGGTAAATCAGATCATGCAGTTTCTAAGTTTTACAATTTAACTAATGCATTTAAACAGATGAAATGAGCTGATAATTGAAGTATCTATGGCACAAATCAATAATTGTGTAAATCAATTACTCGGCAACTGCTCATCTTTATACCTACCATTATATATACCCATACTTTACTTTAATTGGATTAATTGCATCCATTAGTTTTAGACCATTACTATCGATCTGTATAAGAAAAATATGTTTTTTTTTTACTTAAAGTTAGCTATAGCAATATTCAGTACACAATCTTAATTTCTCTTCCAAAAATTTTATTTATGATGATATCTCGGTTACTTTATTTAAAATAAGTTAAATAGTGGAATACCAGAAGTTAGTTTTGTTAGGTTATAACATTGGACACTTATTCTGAATGATATTATTATAACCGCAGCATTGCATCACAACTCGGCTGGCAACGGTGACCTGAATCTGGGCGCGTGACGTCGCCGTGACGTGGCGTTCGAAATTTGTGTTTCAGATATTTCCAGTCAACATGAAATAAGGTTAAAACAATTAAGTAGGTAAATACTGAGTTTGCCTGAAAGGGCTATTCTTATGCATGCCAATATCTTTGAAAATTTCTTTATAATAGGATTGTGAACGGAAACAATTCATTAATATTGCATTTAAAATCATACGTACATATTAATTACGTAATATCTCTTATTCGGTGCACAACATTTTCTAATTAACTTAATCCAACCGCACCGAATAAGTCTACTTCTGTCAACAGCACAATAAATAAGCAAGAGCATTGCAGTCCCACCCAATTTACATACAAAAGTAGTGAAATCAACAGAGTATCCAACTTTATTCGGTTACAATAAATAAATCCCACTTAATATATAAAAAGGTCGTCATTAATGTACTCCCACACAATAATTACAATTATAACGTTATTTAACATCGTATAACATGATAACATAGATCAAATGTAATGCCTAAAATATGTATTTTAGTAAACCTATTTAGGTTTATTGTAGTGTAACAAACTTAATCAAACTTGTTCGGTATACCATCATCCCATCTTGTAACGCTTAGAATGTAAGATTTTTAAAATATTAACAGGCCCTCGTTGAATAAAGGTCAAATGTTTTGGCACTATAACACAAGTGTTTTAGCTTTTTACAACGTAATCGGAGCAGTGTACCTATGTGATGTTGCCCTATACTAGTTTTAGTTAATTGAATAACTTTGTTACAAAATATTACAAAGCAAATGTAATGCAACGTTCTGTAACTTTAACTTTAGTGTGGGAACAAAGTGTAACATCTAAATTGTCCTATTCCGTCAACGTTGGCGAGATAACGATCTCTTTGTTAACTCGTAATGAGGTGCTAGATAACCACCTTAGTCAACCTGCCCCGCCCAGTTGAGACGATCTGATAGCGCCAGCACACTTGAAAGTCCTAACATGTGGTTGATTAAAAAATATTTCAGCTATTAGTTGTACCTATACACAAAAGTGTTAGTTTTATAGCGTAATGAAGTTTTAAGTTCTACACTTTTACACAAACACAGAATGTTTCAATTTTCAAATAAGTGTTATCGAAATAAGCGTATCTAGAACCATAACTGTGGTGATAAAGATCTCGCAGGGAGCCAGTAATGAGGTGTGTCAGTTAGATAAACATGTTACGTCATGCGTCGAGCCTCGTTATTGCGATTCGATAAACTCTGTTTACATCAACTTTCACATTAGAAACAAATCTTTTATAATTCTAAAAACTAATCTGCAAAGAGTTGTGAACAAAAATATATTTTGAAGTCCATGATATCTGCAAGTCTGTAGAAAATATATGCAACAAAATTATCATACATTGAGATTAAAAAAACCGGACAAGTGCGAGTCAGATTCGCTTACCGAGGGTTCCGTACAAGCTCGATGATTGATCTGCGTGATCAATCTTTTAATAAAGACTATATTATCTTTTAAATTTCATTACAAATGTACAAAAGAAAGTACCCTACGAATTTTGATTCCCTTGAGTGTCGAAATGTGCGTTTTTTGCGACATAAACGGTCGTTACTTTTTTTTTTAATTTACTTAGGAGTATGATTTTTTCACAGCTTTAAGGGACGGTAGACCTGCGGATATGGTTCTAATTTCAACTCAATACTTTCAGGAGTTTCCAAGATAAAGGGTCTTGACAGATAGACAGACGGACAGCTAAGTGCTCCTATAAGGGTTCCATTTTTTCCTTTTAAGGTACGGAACCCTAAAAACGGCAGAAGACAGTATGTATAAACTATATTGTTTTACTTCGAGTCAGTTCTTTTTACGTTTACGAATTGCGTATAGTTACACAAAATAAATTTCGAATATAATAATATAACCAATAGGTTATTATTTTTGTTTTTTCCATTCACAATGATATATTAAAACGTTATACTTTCTACAAGAAATGAGAAAAATATTGAAATTTTTTAATTGACTTCCGTAAGCACAAAATAACCAGCTGTTAATTAAGTATCTATACACTAGCCTCATAATATCATAGTAGAGGTTAATATAATCGATCATCTTTATGTTCTCTGTTTATCGCGATCTTAAGGGCTCTTCAAAGTCTTTTCTTATTATTACTTCATTTTATACGAGCAAAGTATTTGAAAACAATCTCTTTTATGGCATTAAGACTATCAACAATTTACGATCAATCCCCACTTTGTGGTGACCACAAACACGTTTTGATATCCAAAAACATGCTACCTTGTTTTTGTAACATTTGTAATGCCTATGTTTGAGTTTTATAAAGATAAACTGATACATTGACCAAGCTTTCTCATAAATTATGCAGTATCCAGTTATTATTTGTTTGGAATTCAAATTAATATCTTAAATATTATTTAAAGTAATTTACGTTTCAATTACGTATCGGGTTAATAAGAACATATTGTGTGTAAACAAGGAAATTAAAATAATATTCCCATACATAGAAAATTACTCGGGAAATTATAATACATATATCTAATTTGCTTTCTGCCAAGGGCACAGACAGATAATACGCGTTGAGATAACAAAATCAAACCACCCCATCTAACATTAATTTGTCTACGAGCTGGAATGCGGATCGTCTCGTAGGCTACGTGCGTAGCGTCGGTCGTAGCTTCGTAGCAGATGCTTGTCGTACTTTGATATTGAGATTACATTTACATAATTATTAATTTGGGTAAAATTATACTACTAATCTTATAAGCATGTTTGTACTAACATTTTTAATCCTAGCTTTTGATATGTTGTTTTATTCGGCATTAATATGTTGAGCTAGCTTCCGCCTGCGACTTCGTCCGCGTGGACATTTGACACAATTTCTAGGAATTCTTTAACCAGGACTTTAACCGTACAGCCATTTTTGCGTGATTGAGTGAAGTAAGTACTTTCTGTAGGGGGTATGATGCAGCGTCAGTGGACAGTAAAACAGAGGCTTTTCTTCAACAACCGTTTTTTTTTGCAGAACAACATTGCTTTTGTTAGTGTCTAGTACAGTAGTTTTAAATAATAACCATAGTTAAAAATCTTGACATACTTACTTTTTATCCAAATACGCATATTACATACAACTTATTTCCACACTTTCCATCCTCTAATAATTAAAACGATATAATATTTCTAAGCGGATTAAAAAGTCACAATTTTTTGTTATTGTTGCCCACAGTTATCGATTTCTATTTCACTGCTTCGTATAATCAAATGAACGTCAAGTCTACACAGTTATAAGAATGGACTCTTAGCAATTTTTTACTGTCTTGAAACTTTGAGATATGAATGAATACCAGAGAGAAAATTAATCATTAGGTCCTTTTATTCGTGGTGTGCTTAATAATCTAAACCAATGTCCACTTTAAATCACACATTAATAATAAATTAATATAACTTACTTTAGAACGATAAATGCTTCTTGCAAAATTAAAATACTGACATTTGTAAATCCAAAATTGAACGGTCAGACCATTGTTTAAGAAAACAACATGCTCAACAGAAGTACCTTTTTTAAGTGACGAGTAAACAATTCTAACCAACAATTAAACGATGAATAAATTATAATTTATATAAATTAATTCACTACATACTATTGTTTATAATGAGATATAAACTTTGTCTTTACTATTATATTATAAGTAAAACTTATTTGGTTTTACACAAAAGCCATATTTTCATAAAATGTTATGAAAAATTTTAAACTTTTTTTTTTATTTTATTAAGGGAACACCAACAGTTGTTACATTTTTGCTTATTATATCGATAACACTTATAATTACTTAATCTAATGTACAACTACTTATAGGTGAACACAGCATGCATTGTGTCACAATTAAAGTATTCTTAAATTAAGAGGGTATAAGTGTGAGGTGTGTGTTAATGTGGTTATGTTTATGTACTTAAAAAAGAACACTTTTAAATTTCAAAATTAATAGATTAATAGGAGATTTTTGACAGTTTTGCTTATAACTTCATCTGCTGCTGACGGTACAGTACAGCATAAATAATGCCTATTTTAGTTACACGTACTGCCTATTACCTTGTTCGCGTCGCTGGTCCCTAATTTATCTCCCATTCACATCCAATATATTAATTTTATTATCAAAGACAACTGAGACGAAATGGACCGTCTTATATCCACTTTGCTACGATAAGGAATGCGTTACGAAACGCTACGTGCGTAGAGTCTCGTAGACGTTCGAGCGCCTACGTCGTAGTATACTTAAATATTAACCGTAGCACCAGCTAAAAATAAATTAACTGTTGAGCCTTCTTAGCTCGAGTTAAACCTATTTTTACATTATGATGAAATTCGAAATTAAATATAACGACTTGTTTAGATTTTGGAGCTATATAATAACAACCAATAGAAATATATAAAAAGCTTTAATAAGCTACATAATATAAAAATACTAGACAGATTATTGATATTAAAGTGTGAAACTTTTATCCGTTTCACCGTTTTGCTGATAAGAAGACATTATCCTCTCGCTAATATATAACTAATGGTATCCCTTTACACGGTTTTAATAAATAACTATCTTTCTTTCATCTACAAAATTATACACTCACAGAACAGTTATTTTTTTATTGTTAAATGATGAGTCCATATTGCCATGAAGTGAACGCTCTAATTTGAACCGAACTAGCGTAGCTGCAGAATAGAAAATAGCTGATGTATTAAATTCGCAGTTTATGCCAGCATAAAACTTATTTCCTCTCTTTCGTAACTTTATGTCATAATGTAATATGATGTATTGCAGTTTATAATTACTATGTTGCAGTACAGATGCAATGTTAATATTTTGTCAAGTTTATGTTATTTCAAAAATATATCTAAAAGTAAAATTGGTATACTTTTGAACATATATTTACTTACATAGATACATTAATACCAGTTTCAAGCAACCGAAATACAGAAATGGGACTAACATTGACTTAATAAATCAAATCTTACGCTCAAATATGTAAACCAAAACCTTTGCTTATAAACTGTGTTCCTCATTAAAGCTCAGCCAGAAGCCATCAATCTTAGGCACCGCCTCCAGGCCTATACTATCTATGTGCACTTGAATACACCTGAGTGCCCGATCCGCCAAACTGCAGCTCAAAAATCGATTAAGTCCCAAAGCGGAGTTGAGGTCTCGAGGTGGAGGGCCCTCGTGGAGAGTTTTTGAGTCTGCTATGGGTTAGATGGCGCATGCGCGGGGTGGGGGCACGCTCTGACGTCACGAGGCTCCCCGGCCGTCGGCAGTGCTTCTCGCGACAGCGCGCTCGGCCACGCGCCCTTCACGCCCATAAACACGACCTTCCGATGTTCGTTCACCATCAGAAACTTAGGCATCGCGACGTATCAACAATGTTCCTTGTTTGAACGAGGCGGAACCAACATCCAACTTATGAGTATCAGTACTTTGCATTGACAGCATCAAAACAATTGACAGCTAGTGTCTCGAAGTTCTATTTAATTGTTTAGTTTGAACCCTGTACCAAAGAATACTAATTATACATTTGGAACGAGATAACGTTTGCTGGAACTGTTGCAGCTACATTGAACGAGTTAAATACTATTAGCGTAATAGAAGCAGTGCTCTTAGCAAATTGTGTACGTTGCCTCCAATTACTGCATTCCTTCACGTTTCATGTGACAGTTTATAAGTAAATGGATGTACTGCATGTCCCTTCTAATAACTATAAACATTAGATTGTGACTCCAATAAGACGGTTGTGTATGAAAGCACTGATATGTTTTGTTGTAATTTATGATAAGAATTTCAATCGAAATAAGAAGTCGTAATTTCATAGAAATAAAGCACCTTATTCTGTGGCAAGGTTTGTATCCTATGGAGGGTCAATGGAAGGGTCCGGATACGACTAAAGGACTCCGGCACAACATTTTTAGTTTAAATTACATTAGGAAGAGAACTTATCATAAGAGTCTTTCTCGCATTATTCGTTTCTTCATGCATCGTTTTCACATATGTAATTACGTTGATGTTGTAACGCTTTCATAATAATTCTAGCCACATCGTGAAAGAACAACGGTGGCAATAAAATATTTATAAAATTTTAAGAGTTTATAAAAACTATAATTTAATTTTTATAATTTTCTATAATCTGAGTAAAATGAAAGTCTTTAGAAACTAATAGTTTTTATTAAACAATTAAATGATCAGTTCAGTGCCCATTAGATTTTTTTCGTTCCGTTCCACTGAATAATGCTCCCGCTTTTTACTTACTGTTTTAATTCGGTCACACTTTCAAAAAAATATTAAGGATGAATTAACAGCTTTCCTCGCTGTAGAAAAAAACACACTTCCGCTTTGTTTGGGACATCAACAATTTGTCATTTATGTCAGTTCTTTTATGTGATTATTCCATATAATCAAAGGATTATTCTTATTCGATGATACCCGGGGTGCTTAAAGACTCAGACATTTATATGTGTGACCTGTGCTTGCCTGAGGATAAAACTAATCTGCTGAGATTTATAGAAAACCATTGTGCTTGTAGTGTTTATGTTTTTTCAGCTTAATTCATTTATGAAAAGTTACAGTCAAAACTCATAACCGATCAAAATCTCTTTAGACTAGAAAAATCAGGCTAAAGTGGTTTTACCAACAACGTTGGTCAAAACCACTTGTAACTTATTTTTGCAGTCAAAAGTGGTTTTAACTAAGGCCACTTTTAACCGGCAATTAGTAAAATAAATAGATTTTGGTATTAGTCAGGGGGCGTGGGGGGGAGGTATTTCATTAGGTTAGGTTAGAACTGAGACCAAAAACGCCGAGCGAGCGGAGCAAGCGTACCGCGGCAGCGGCCGGCAAGGCGCCAGTAACGACGTTTTCTGAACTTAAAATAAGGTAAAACCACTTTTGACTAAGAACGTTGGATAAAACCATTTTTGAATGGGAAAATCAGTTAAAACTGTTTTTGACCAAGAGCGTCAGTCAAAAACCTTTTGCCTGATTTTTACTGACAAAAGTGATTTCGACCGGTTATCGCCTGTAGCATACCTCCGCCGCAAAAACAATGACCGCTACACGAGTTCCGCTACCCAACAGTACTTCATTAGTAGCGATTTGGGTAGCGAAACATCAATCTGCAATGTATCACAGTGTAAAGAAATATTTGTCACTAGTGTCAATTAGAATGTCGTCCGAAGAGGAAGCAGAAATATTATTATGGACGTTACCTTAAAAAGTCGGCGTAGAATCCGGATGACTTAAGAAATACAGTAAAGGTCTATTACGGACCTCTTGTATTAGTTTTTCTGTAAAAAATAATAGTAGCAACATTCATTATTACAAAAAAATAAAAACAATATATTAATTTCCTACAATATTGTGAATAATATATTGAAAATCGAAATGTCATTACTTACATTAGTGTCAAAATCTATAGCTGAATCGTAGTTCAATTTTTCACTATTTCACAAAAAAATATAAAAAAAAACTGTGTGGTGTGACTGTGGTTTCGCTTTATATTTTTTGGTGACTGCCAGTACGCCACAAACACTCGCGGAACAAACGCGGAACAGCAAAAAATGGCGGACCGAACGCGGAGATGTAATCGGGAGTCCGAGAAGATCGGCGATTTCGCATCTGTTTCGCTTGTCGTACAACTGACAATTCATAGCGGAAGTACTACGATGCCGCTGGTGACGAAGTTTCGCGGCGGCGGAGGTGTGCTACAGGCATAAAAGTTTTGACTGTAACATTTCTACTACTAAACAAAGTTTTTTCATTATTATCTATAGTTTTTTTAACGTAGTAGTACTTTGTCTTCCTATATTTATTCAACATTCTTGGTCATGAAGCTTCTTGGTCATAGCCAAAATGGCTTCCAAGTATAACACTTGTACTAATGTAAGTATACTGTGATATAAACCAGTAAGGCTTAAGAGCCTGCCTATAACTTTTCACTAATGGGTGAAATCATTAATTTTAACTCGAACGGATTTTATTTGAACTCCAAAGAAGTCATTTCTTGTCATTTCATTCTTCTTTTTTTGCTTCGAGCATTTCGCCAATCTGATAAATAAATATCTTTATTTGCAGAGTTATTCCGCTAATAATCTAGATGCTTAGTTCCCCAAAAACTTATTCTGGATCGCTTAAGCAATTTTTTTTTGTAAACTCTAAATTTCAACTCAGACAAAATCATATTGCCAATGTCCTTTAATCAGCTGTTAAGGTCATTGGCCCAGTGAGGTAACCCAATGTGTTCGGCTGTTAAATGTCCCATAAAATATTAACAACGCATGACAAAAAGCTTAGTGGTAATGGTTAATTTAATACACAAGAGATATGAATGACAGTACAATCGTACATAAAAATAAGCAAGGGGAATTTCTCACATCAGATTAAAGAAGATCCTAAACTAACAGAGGGAGTTCTGTTGAAACACAGATCGGCATTAACCATAACAAGATAATCGAATTAACCCCTTTACTTTCCATAAAACATTTTGATTAGTATTTTGGGCCTTACAATTATCCATTTGCTGGTTTAATGAGTAAACACTGAGTCTATTAAAAAATATCTATTACGAAATAAGTATTTTTCTAAAATTAAAGTTTTTAAAATATCAGTTACTAAACTGTTATTTGTTTTTATCCTGAAAAAGTTCTTGAAATTGTGCAAATATTAACAAAAAGAGCTCATTCGCGCTTTGAAATCCCAAAAAGTTGCATAACTAAATAACAAAAAAAAATAACTAGATATCTGATCACTAGAAGTGGCTTCATGGCTTTTGTTTTAGTCGATAAATTAACCATACATTTATGAAAGACGTCCGTTTTATTGCTCTGACGTCCATCTCTTTATCCGGAACGCAACAACTTCCTTTCATAGCCCCTATAAAACATGAATATTTTTCTGCTCGAAATATTGCGACTTTCGTTCATCACTCTAGCCAATTTCTTTCCTTCCACATTGCCCTTGGGCTTATTACGCGACTGAACGAAGAACGTATTATGTAGTTATTATACATGCGTAAGCAAAATAGAATAGTCAACGTGCGGCTAACAAGTTGAAGCATGTTCTCGAATCAAGGCTATTTTCTTGAACAGAAACGATCAGAGACCCAAAACTCTCAAACATTTCTTAACCCGTTCTACATGTAAAGTGTTACCTACGTACGTACACGAAAGGATATGGAACCTTACTCTTGTATAAAAATACCTCTTGTAGTACTTATAAACGATCGCTCTACGGTTTCCTGAATTTAAGATCAAGTTATTTTTCTTTTTGTGTACGGGTTTTTTTATTATCAAAAACCCTGTACACAAAATAAAAAAATACCAAACATCCTGTAATTAAATAACACCCAAGTAATTTAAAATGTTTCACTGACGCCAAAATAATAAAATATCTTTACCTGCTTAATCAAACTTTAAGTTCGAAACAAAATTAACATTTCAATGGTATAATGAGAACGATAGAAATTTATTCTCGTTGGTGGGTTGGTGGTTAGCGGGAATTCCTGCTTTGCCCGGAACCCTTTTCCATCCAACTGTCACATTTTGATATACCTGTTATCGATGCGGAAAGGTCAAACTGGGGACTTCAGGGTGGCAACTTTCTTTGATACTTGTAAAATATTGTTCAATATTTCAGGAATATTTTATGTTTAGCGCATAAGTACATAAAACAATTCTTATAACTTTTAATATTTGTTGCATAGATACTAATATTTGAATGTAAAAAATAACTTTAAACAAATGCTGTGACAGACAGATAAACAGATTGAGTCGCACCGTAAGGGTTCCTTTTTACCATTTTGGTACGGAACCCTAATAGCATTGTGAATGCGAAAAATCTAAATTTAATAAAATGTATCGTATTTTTTCCTTTTTTTTAAACAAGAGCACATAATTCCTAGTTGAAATTTAATATTCAAACTTAGAAGAATAAAAATATTTCAAAAACAGTATATGTAAATTACTTTCACACTTTTTATTAATTCTCAATAAAATTGTTCATGTATACATGAAGCAAGAAATTAACATTGAATGACAACCAAAGTTATTAAAGCAGGAGATTAAAATTCGTAATTACAAACTTATTTGGCGTCTGAAAACTCCTTTCTAAGTGAGATTGGCGCAAAATTGTTTCTCGAATAAGTAGCTCGGTGTTGTAAGTTAATGGAAATCTGTGGTAAGCAATGTAATATTACCAGCCTCACCACGGGCCGCATGGTGGCGTAGTGATGTGAAGTCGAGATAAGATGATCGTATCGATATTTTTTTTTAAATCTTACCGGTTAATTTAGTAGCTTTAGCAAAAACCAAGAATTTCCGGAGTGATGATAACCTATGTTCTTCTCTAAGGTCTAATTTAGCTATACATCAACATTTTTCAAAAATCATTTTGAAAAATTTTGGTAAGCGAATTAATTATTTACTTTTACAAGATTAATTATTATTGGTATGAATTGAGAATGGACATTTTGATTACATACATCATAAACATGTCCATTCAAGCAATCCTAATTAATCTGGCACCATTGCTTGTTCTACAAATAAATACAAATCATAGGTTTTCAATAGCTGTAACTGTAACAAGTAATTGTACAGGTTTAATTTAAGTTAAGTAAAACCATTTTTGTTATCAATCGATGATTTCTGTGAACCAATATTTTTACCATCACTAACTTCAGCCACTTTAGTAACCGCACGTCTAGATAAGGGAATATATTTGAATCTCAAAATCTGTACCATCTTTCACCTCAATTTTCTGTGAATTTTCATCAACCTCCATTAAGACGCTCCAATTCTCTTCACAAAAAAATATACATCTACTTAAAAACGGTTTTCGCCCGTTAATCGTTTATTTCTTGACTCTAGTGTATCTTTTAGTCCATTCAACTTTACAAATGGCCTATTTATTTTTTACTTACCTAAATGGAAGAAATGTTAACTACTGCTATATATCTTTTGGTAACATATTTCAACCTAAACATTGGCTAGTAATTATTTTAGCTCAGTAATTAGTTTGCCCTACTTTTGATATAAAAATGCAAAGCTTTGCGAATTTTAAACTTGTTTGAAAAGTCGATTTCTTTTTGTGTTTTTCTTGTTGTTTATGATGTTAATAATCCACTCCTGCGTGGTTGTTGGTGTTTTACAAATAATCCTGTCCAGTAACTTAACACATTTTACTAGATTGTCGTTTTGATACAGAGACGATCGAAATCTTAATAGTTCTAAAATAAGTTGTAAAAGGAGACCCATCATTGTATGCTTAACTTGTATACCTTTACAATTTTTTTATTTGTACTTCACAGCTATCAATGCCAATTCGAAGTTAAATTAACATTTCATTTTCTTAATTTCGTAAAAAAAGTTGTAAAAAACATAGGATTGTGGTACAGCGTGGTACAGCCACGTTTTTACATTTCATAGTGACATTTCTGCCCTTTGAAGAATTAATATGGATAACGAGACGTTTCTGATAACTTCAAGTTTTCGTAGTGTTTCAACATCAAAAAAAATTCACAATTGATTAACTCTTTTACTAAATGCACTAAAAATAAGACAAAACTTGCTTCATGTAGCAAGTATTATTGGCTATATTTTATGACCAAATTTAATCGTATACATGTTAAGCATTTTTTCTATGAAATGTGCCGGGTCTCCTTTTAAAAGTTTATTTGTACGCCAACACGACAAACCGCAGTCAAAATAGCATAGTAAATAAATAAATAAACATATAACCGAATTGATAACCTCCTCCTTCTTTTTTTGAAGTCGGTTAAAAATGCTAAGACTTTTTAAAATTACTTTTGATATCAAAAGTACTGTTTGTAAGGTTAACTGACAGAGTAAGTTTTTTAAATATAAATATGCCCAAACTATTAAGCATTAAACATATTTTTTCCTCGACTTGCTGATGTTTTATTTTATTTTATTCCTGCGATGAAATTGAAATGAACCGCAAAGTACATTTATCAATATACGCCTGCAATGCTGTAAGCAGATTCGCTACAATGCTACACTTCCTAATCAAGCAAGGAAATATGTATGGGAACTTACTCCGAAGCTCGTAGCAAGAGAGTTCAACTGAATACGGACTGCAAATTCAAAGGACAGTTAAAAACCAGTGCTAAATCAAAAGTGCTAACATTGACAATGTATTTTACGGCAAAGAGTATTATTGCAAGAGAGTTCATTTGAAAACGGACTGCAAAATCAAAGGACAGTTAAAACCAGTGTTAAATTGAAAGTAATAAGATTGACAATGTATTTTACGGCAATGAGTATTATAGACTGAGAAATGTGTTGGCGTGTGCGTGGTACGAGGATGGCTGAGTAGGCGAGGCTGGGCGGGGGCGGCTCGCGGCCTGCCGGCTGTGATGCGATGGGCCAGGACTGGTGCTTCCGACGCAAGAGGAAGCGAAGCAGCAGTCAAGAGGACTCCCACACGCATCACACCCGGTAAATATTTGACATCTGACATGTGTGCGTGGTACAAGGATGGCCGAGCATGCGAGGCTCGGCTTTGGACTGAATGATTTTATAATGTGTAATACCCAACTTGAAAGTTGTGAAAATTCAATGAAGTAATAACAGTAACGTTTGTTTATCATAATTACATAAAATACTCACATTTTTCAAAAACATTGACAAAAAATATTTTTGTCTAGTTTGATTAATCATGCCAAAATCAGGTAAAACTTCAGTATTTTATTTTTCTTTCTGTACTCATATTTTATTTAACTTAAAGAAATCAGCACATTTGGAAACTTTGTACACGATTCCGGACAATTTGAAACTCTCACAAAGAAACTCCGAAACTGAAACTTGCGAGTTTGTTTGCTAATGACGTTAACGATCCTCTTTTATTTCTTTTTGACGTTGTCAAGGAAAATGTTTATTTTCGGTCGTTAGGCTCAGTCACTTTGAGATGTTAAATAAAAAAAAATAAGAAAAGTTCCGGTTGTTTTGAGAAAAGCACAATCCCACCAAAAACTTTTCATGTAAAATGTTGCCAAGACGAGACCATATATGGCTCGCACTGTCAAAAAGTTATCAGACCTCATGTAGAGCCAAGCTTCTAACTCTACACGCGCTAATTTTACATTCACAAACTCAATACCTTAGTCAAAATATGTGGCTTGGCCATTTCGCTACATTCACATGGACTTAACGAGGTCTACAGCTCGAAGAGTCACTAGTTATATAGTCACTTTCATATACTAAGCAGGAAAAAATTCACTAAATCATTAAATTCAAAACTATCTGTGATTATGAGTTTTTACACCGCAAAATTAGCATTAAAATACCGCTCAAGCAGCATAACTATTAGTAAAAGAGTAAAACTTAAATTATCACGCACGCACACTACACTTTAAGGTAGTATAAACATAATATTATGTTAATACCGATTGTTGTGTAGTTTTAGGGGAGTCCGTAACCTGATCGCGAAATACACTTGATCGATGAACTGAACATCGAAAGAATTCTAAAACGACACACTTATGTTCGATCGAACTAGTCGACGAACTGAATATCGAATGAACTTTAAAACGACATACTTCAGTTCGACTGGGCTTCATTTCTTTGACATTTTTTCTGTGCACGCCCAATAGTACTTGTCAACCACTTTTTTATTCAAGCTATATGTGTAGCCGTCAATAGATAACAAATCCGACGAACTAGTTATCTTACAGAACATAATAATATTAAGTTATTGTTATGGCTGACTTAGGTAAGATGTTTGTAACTAATTTGTTATTTAAAACTCGTATTACATACTCCTTAACTGCTACAAAATCACAAATCTCGAAGGACCCTTGACTCCATTTTGGGCTAGCAAACCCAATTTCAAGTTCCCAATCTATAAATCACTCTCTGGACAACTTTTGCAATCATATAAATAAAAAAATCGAGCCCGCAAACCCAAAAGTTGAAATATTATGTACTTTCTAGTATAGATCATCAACCATAACTTTTAAAACTTGGTATATTTGTGTTACATAGGCAGTTGGTATTGATAAAAAATTGTGGTAAGGTAGCCTCTTGTGATGTAAAGTGCTGAAATAGTCCTTAATCCTCATCCAAATTGCTCTAATATCTGTAATCATTGAACCACCAGAAAGTATCAGAAGCATTACTAAAATATTTCAGTGGCTGGGTTGCTTGCACATCGATTTTTATTGTCCCCGGCCGGATCAATGAAGAAAAATTACCTTTTCTATATTATTTCAAATCTGGGTGTTTGCATGTCGCATGCATACCTTTGCAGTCGTTGTTTCCGTTTTCTTATGACGTTATACGACCTTTAGCTACTCAATTTTGGAATCAAAGCAGCCAAAGTAAAGTAGGTACACGTATGTTATGAATTTATATAGACTAGAGAAATTAAATAGGTCGGAATCTGACTAATCGAAATGTTTAGTTTGTTGTGTTAGTTTTTGATTTATCATCAAAAGCTAAGCGGAATATTTTGAGTATATAAATGAAAAAAATCCTGATCAAAGCAATCGTTAGCAGTAAAACAAATAGGAAAGCAAGTAGAGTTTACTCTGGTAACAAAATAGGAAACGAGCATTAACGTGTTTGCCGTTCACCGATAAATGGCGGGTAGATGACGGAAAGCGATCCCAGGCGACGCGCTGTTAGCGACCTACCACAGTTATTTTCGTTTAATAGCCACATATCGGCTGCAACTTGATGCTACTATTTTAAACCAACTGGCGCTATACACCTCGCCAAATTGTATGTTGTTTAAAAATTAATGTAATAGATGTCGCCACGAGGTTTTCAAAGCAGTACTACGTGCTGTTTGGTAGGTGTTCTTTTAATTTACTGAGGTTGCTGCGATTTTGTAGTGCATCGGGTTTGTTTGCTGAATACGGCGTGGATTGTGTTTATGCCACCATGCGTAAGTGATATACATCTCTGGTGCGCAGGGTTCGCGATAGCACTAACGGCGTTCTTAAAGCATTTTCGAATCGTTTTGACAGTCACGATATGAATCATACTGCTATTGTTCATGTAGTGACTACATAAAGTGAAAAATGAATTGATAATATAATTAATTTAATGAATTAGATTGAATTTAATAATATGTACTAACCTTGCTTTAAATTACATTGTTACTAACCATAATGAGACTGTTTTTCGAGTAAATAAATAAATTACTATTATTATTATCTATTCGAAGCTAAATGGCGTTTCTAACTTTGAACATTTTTCGAAAGGGGTGAATATTTTTTTGTCATTTGAAACTCACAATATTTTTATGGATTTAAATAAAAGAGAAAGACACAACCAGATCGTCGTCGACTGTCCATTGTACACAGAACCATGTTTGTTGCTAATAAAATGTATGCTCTAACAACATAAGCCGAGCGATAATCCGCTATAATAAAAAAAGACTTTCGGAGAGAATGAAGGTGACGACTGTAAGGTACTTATTTGTTTTCCTTTTGGGTGTTGTTGGAAGGTTGCAATTGACAAAAAAGAGGAAGGAACCGAAACGAAGCGAGGGCGGGTCGTTAGTGTTGTTCGTACATACTATACGATTTCGACACTAAAATCGTAATATCCTTTTTTACACATCATTACGTGATTGGTAACACGAACGTTAACACGGCAGTACCGTTGACCAGTCACCGGTAACTCGTGAGCCGGGCAAATGATCCGGAACGATCCCGGCTAGCATCGAACGGATAATTTTCTAATGGCAACTATCAACTTCAGCTTGCAACGATTTGGAACTTATGAGAATAGTGATCTTTTTAAACATTACTGTACACCCACCATGTTCAAAAAGTTTATTAAGTTTACCATGGAGTTTATCAACAAAAAGCGATATCAGTGGTCGTTTTAAAAGCTACTTTAACCCACCAATTACCGAGAAGAAACTTTTTTTTTCTTAAAAAAATCTATAAGAAGCCAAATATAAAGAAAGCCTATTTTCAGTACACACGTAACAGGACGGTAGTACCGTTGAGTTGACCAGTCGCCGTCCACTCGTGAGCCGCGCAAATGATCCCGTACGATCCCGACACGTCGACCGGATAATTTCCTAATAACTATCGACTTCGGCTCGCAACACAATTAAACCTGGGACCCAATCGCGCTAATTCTGGACAGTAAAATCAAAACCATTACGTTGTCATTAGGTTATATTTACATAATATAACCAAATCTTTGGTTTAGCTTTTGAATTCTCATTTTAATTGTCCAATATTGGCATTCTAGGCTCCCAAGGCATAACTTTCAACAATTATAATAAAAGTAAAATAAAGTAAAGCGAGTATTTTTCTGTAAACGACGATAACGACGACTGAAACACTAATGATTTAGTTTTGGTTTTTATCGTTGAAAATTAGAGCGATGGATTCCCTGAAAGCGCCTTCATTGTCTCCGCTATTTGTCACACGTGGTGAGGTGATACTTTAGTTAAACGATATTTACTGTTTGATGTTACCTATGATCAAGTTTGAGGTTTAGCTTTACTCTGCTTTAGTGAATGTAATATTTGATTTACAAATTCACTTCTCAATTTTCTAGGGTGAATTTTTCTAATGAAAGATTTTCATCTCAAAATTCCAACCAGAAATAAAAATAGGCGCTTTTCAATAATAGTTTTGATTTCTCTATACAAGGTGTTACAAAAATACCCCTAATGCCGAATATGGTATAAAGGGACCATCGAACTGTTTCATACAAAAACTAAAATCGAAAATATCAAAATGTATGAAACAGCTGATTTTTTTTTCGTGATTTCAGAGTTGGGCCCATAGTACAAGTTGTTTAGTTTGATGGTCCCTTTATACCATATTCGGCATTAGGGGTATTTTTGTAACACCTTGTATGTAAATCTTATAATAATAAATAAAGAAATAAACTAAATAAAATCAGTGGTTTCAATATATGCTTTCACATCAGTAGGTATTCACATGAGTTGAGGCAAAACCGCAGTGAATTATTTTCGCTTTGTTTTTGATTTTCATTTTTATTGGACATTCACTAAGAACCAGCAGACTCGGCATTATGTAAAATGGCAGCAATGTAAATTTTAACGCATCGCAACATGCACCCGAATGCTCAATCTCTACAATTGCTAGTAACGAACAGCCAATAGTGTAGCTAATTTAGGAGAGGCCTATGTCCAGCATAGGCGTTCTGAGGCTGACAATTAATGAAAATATTACCCAAATTAAATTCATCAACAGCTGATAAACTTACCCACTGCAGAGGCCTTTCTAAATGATAACCACGCCCAACCAATACGAATGGTGTTGTTAATAGTTGACTGAGTCCCTGCATCACGGAGGAGCACAAAATAATATTTTCTGACCCATCTAATAATCGAACTTTGCAAAAGGGCAAAACCTGAACAAACATCACGCACTAATCTTTGACCAACCATTGAAAACTATAGAGCAGCGGTAAACAAAGTAATTAATAACGCCCACCAATCACTAACAAAAACTTCAGGCCGCATAAAATGTACATCCTCTAATTTAAACTCGGAACGCGAACGTAACATCGTAACATAAAACATGAATGTTTTTATCCCGCGGCCTTGGGCGTTCTTGGCAGCGTCCTAATTACATTAATACACGTAACGTGACGTGAAGCGCGTATAAGGTATTCATTATAGAGACAATCCTCGTAGAGTGCGGTAATTGCATCTCCATGCAATCCCGCAGTAATTATCTCTGGCCACAAGCGTAATAATACGGTGGACAGACGCCATTACACGTCAAGGTTACTCTTAGTGAGACTACAATGTCTTAGGCTGCAGGCTGTAATCGACAGCCGGTAGGCTAATTTAGGTTTCGATTAACTTTGGCTTTTGTAATAATGCTGTTTGAACAATACAAAAACGTTCTAATAATTTTATGGTTTTATTGGTTCATTTGACGCTAACCCCCATATTTAAGGACAGTACTCAAACGACCCTTGCCTATGCGAATGCACTGCGTTGAAATAGAGGTTGATTGGTTCGTTTGTTTTAATATAGCCCAGACTTCTGAAATAAGGTAATTTGTGTATCAGAGTTAGTATATATTTTTTTGAAACATTCTAGGTAGTAAAAATAGTTTTAAAAGCTCCTTGATAGTTGATACCCACAATTTTCGAAGAAGCCCGCAGTACATTGTATCTAACCAAAGTGTCATAACATAAGCTATTCATAAGCATCATATCATTTCATCATCAGTTTCAGAGCTGCATGGCATGGCAGCTCCGAAACTGTATTTATAAATGTATTTAAAAATAGGAACAAAAAATGTAGCCATGGGCAAACGACATCTCCAAATAGCACTATTCAGTAACGCTACTTTTCTAAATTCATTACCGCACGACCAAAATCTTTAATTATAAAAAAAAATCCTCCTTTGAATTTAATATTTTTTAAATATTTAACAGTAGAATAATGATAGTGTACTATAAAATCGGCGAAAATCTGCGTATTTTGTATCTTTTATTTAAATAATTATTTATGTATTCTTTAGATGTGCACTGACCCTAACATTCAATGGTGATTTGTTTCATTCGTCAGAATAACGACCACATTATGTTAGTGGCTATAGAGGAGCACTAACAACTTGTTTGTTTGGATGCTTGTTTAATGACCGATTGTCGCAACGATTCAGCCTGATTCACAGGTCATACATTTGAATCTAGTTTTAACTATAAATAAGTACCTACTATTTACGTGTTTTTATTGGATTTGATAGACTCCTTAAAACTTTTTAAGGTTCCTACCTCATTACTAATGATGTTTTTCTGTATCTTATCGAGATACTCTTTTTTACATAAACATTGAATTCATATGTTTTCATATGGTTGATTGTCATATGGTTTCAACTTTCTCGTTTTTTTATTAATTAACAAAAAACTTTTCTTTGCTCTATTAGGCAGACACGTCGAGTTTGTAGTCAAGATAAAGTGAAATACGCTCAAATAGTTTTCACAGACGGTATCAGTGTTGTTTACTGTATGAAACTAAAATTATTTTTGTATTTCTCATATTGATTATGAAACGCCCTTCATAGACGAGGTTATAGTTAAGTGTGTAGTTATATTTAATGTTCATCATTTATTAATGTTTATTAAACATATCCTCTGTACAATCATCTTTAACCCAAATCTATTAAACTCAAACCGTTTGTCGTGATTTGCAGCAAGCTTCAGTGGATACATTGGCAGTTTTCGTGTGACCTACAATCGAACGCATTTTGTCCCGTACGAGAAAATGCTCCTTGTGATGAGGGTGTAAACGTCGCTTCCGAGCGGCGGCGGGGCGCTTGCGTCATTTCCTACACGAGGGTTGCGTGTCGGCGTACGCATGCGGCCCGTCGCCCACCCCGCGCCCCGCAACATGGCGGCACAAACATGGCCGCCGGGCAGCCGCAGGATGCTCCCTGAAGCTGCTTTTGTCCGAAACTCTGAAACGAAGTTGACACGATTTCCCGACGTGCGATACACCTGAAGCCGCACGCCCGCTCCGGAGCCGTTTCCATCGATTAACACTCTCGGTCGCCCACCGCGACCACCGGAGAATTCGCGCGTGCAACAAGTGACATCTCACGAAACATACACGGTCAAATGACGCACTACCATTCTGTTGCAGTGATGTGATCGCAAGTCGTTTTATAAATATAGAACGTGCCCTTTCGGTCCGTAGCGGCGCGGGTGAGCCAAGCAATGAGTGACGTCGACCGCTCACGTTCCCCGCGCCGCGCAACGTCAACAGTGCCGCGTCATGGATTCCTCGCTTCACATAAATATTATCAACACGCACGCGTATCTTTCTCGAGCGGCATTTTTAAACGCGTTCTCGCCAGTGATCTTATAGTGTGTTATATAAGATAACCTTTACAAATGTCGGAGCACTCACCGCCTCAATGAACCGTCTGATTGATTCGATGAGTAACAAGAAATATAGTCGTCGATTATTAACTATAGATATGATAACGGGAGTGCAACGTTCAAAACGCGTGCCGGCGCCTGAGTGAGCCCAGTACGTTAGGAGTCGCGACCGCGCGTGAACCGCGCGCCAGTGCGATCCGCACGTGTTTCTCATGCTGTTTACAGTGCGAATACGTGATTGACTTTCGTTTATGAGTGCGTGAACTTGAACGTACTTATGTGTTCGTCACGAGTGTTATGGGGAGCGGGAAGGGGGCGCGCGCGGAGAGTGGCGCGATAGGTGCACGATGTTGACATTAGTGTTCGTATTGTGGTCAGCGGCGCGGGCGCTGGGCTGGGCGTGCGAGCCGACGGCGGGCACGCCGGACGCCGACGAGGCGCCGGTGCTGCCTCGTCTGCGATCAGCGAGAGCTTCTAGTGACCTCTCAACCCTAAGCACCACCACCACCAGCTCTAGCCAGACCAGCAACGGCGAAAATCCAAAGAGGTCCATGCCTCATCACCAACATTATAGAAGTCCAACACACACAATCGTTACAACCCTCATTTTTTGTGACTTGTCTATCCACTTAAATATACTTATCATCGTTATCAGCAGTAGATTAGGCGTGCTTAGTAGTGGAGGAATCAAAATTCGATTAAAATACGAACTCTTATCATAATATTGTGTTGATTATCAAAAAAAAATATTATTGTTTATCAACCCACGTGGTGTTGTTAAGCATTTTGGCAGTTTTGTCAACTAAATTCTAGAAATACCCAGATAATACTTTACGGTCATAATACCGAACAGTAGTTAGTCTTAGTACTCTTAGTACCTAGTGAGGCTTTTTATGATAAAATATTTGATGAAGAATATGAACGATGCTGACCACAATTGTGTTGTAATGGCAGCAATCCCTCATTGACGTCAGTGAAATGAAATCATTACTTAATCATGACAAGCCATCATTAGTAAACACTTATTAACTTGTAATAACGATCAGAAATATTCTAACTAACTGCTTACATAAATCAATAATGAGACAAGTACGTACACACTGTCATTTTTTTATTAACTACTTTTCAGTATTGTTGAGGTTAAGTGCCTTTTTTCCAGTCTACGGTTAGTGTCTGGTTAATTTAAAAATGAAAGGTTAAGAAAGATTTATATTAAATTATCTGTAATATTTTCTGTTCAAGGTGCTTTGAATTAACAAAAAAGAACATTTTTTACCATGGAATATTTTAAACAAGCTGCTAGTCACATAACCAATACGTGTCTACTTACACATAATCTAATAATTCTTAACTAAACTCGCTTATCCTTAGTAGAAAGCCATAACATTGAAAATTTGCCGCGATATACCTTCCTTCCCAGTCAACATAAACCTCTTTTTGAAGGAAATCAATAACATCGTAATCACAACATGCTCCACACTTATAAACAGTAGGTTAAGCCACACTAGTGTCAAGTGTCATCGATGTCTGGTTGTATGCAAATATGTACAATTAATTAATTTCAGGTTATTGTCTCCCACAGTATCCATTATTATGCGGAAACTGACAAATTAATTGATTCATTTATTCATAACAATGTAGCAATACCCGCGGGGAGTCAAAAGCTCCTTATTTACATACCTTCTCGCGTTATTAAAGAAATTTGATAGAGTGTCAGGAAATTGGAATTACTTACAGCGGCATGGGGACGTAATAATGTTACTGGAAACCTTACACTGCTGCTTCTATAACATAAAATATATGTTGCACATAGATTTCGGCTTGTACTTTAATCAAGTCAAAGCAAAATAAACATATTTCACCGAAAATCATTTTGCTATTACCTATTCACGGACGGAAAAATCAATCCTGACCTAAAACTTAAACTTGGTTTAAGATTTTCAATATAATATTGCGCTTTTGCTCAATGTAATGTATAAGATTCATCTAAAAAGGCAATATGGCTGCAGCGCACAACAAAAGATGTGTACTGAAAGATTTCATTACCTATCGATGGGTAGCGGAGCAATGAATGAGCACGGCATTCTTTTCACTCGGCTTTCTAGAGTGGAACCCGCTGCTAAGCTCAAGCTCAGCGGTACACTGTGAGCCCAAAGGAGCAATGGACCAGAACGACTTGAAAGAACTTCCTTTTATTATATTTTCGGTCGGTTGTATGCGATAAGTGGGAACAAGTGTTCATCCTAACCACTTCCTTTTTTATTCTGATATTCGTTTGTTTCTTCGTGATTTTGTGATTCGGTCACAACTTTACTTTTTAATATGTTTGTAAGATTACTTGGCATGCGAACTTTTTGTATTTTTTTAAGTATGTATTGATAATATAGATGGTATATTTGATGATGTGCAGGTAGTTTAAGTATTATATTTACCAACAAACATAGTTTTGTACGCTAAACCTTTGATACCACATTAATATTTTGAAAAAAATATTAAAGTCTGTGTCTGTGTCTACAACTTTTTATGTCACACATCTTCAAAAAGAGGTTCCAATCTTAGGACACAAATACACAATATCAAACACTTATTGGTTCAAACTTATAACACAGTTGTTGAACAGCAATTGAAAGCCGTTCCATATCTTTCTTTACCATCAGAAATTACCAAATATACACATTCTGGTCTGGATTAGTGCGGTGGTGGATAATTCGCGGTTTCCTAGGTGGAGCGAGGCACCTCGACGGTGGAGTGCCCGAGGAGCATCCCGGAGACCGCTGAGAAGACCTCCAGTATCCGTTAGAAGACGTACAACGGGCAGGTACATACCTGGCCATTATTTTGAAAATACTTGTTACATCATAAGGGTGCCATTAGCCATATTCGCTCATTTTTTTTTAACGCAAAGGAGTCGTATTAGTAGAGCAAGAGGTTGCAAAATGCAAAATATTTTGGCGTGCACGAGCTGATCGGTCGCCGGTTGACAGGCAGGTGGTCTCGCTTTTTCATTAAGACGCCTTTGTGTGATAGAAGGGAATAGAAGTTTGGTAAAATGTCGTAACTGTGCGTATTATAGATTTGACTGCTCCTTTAGATCATGTCTCAACATACCAAATAGATGTACAGTCCAATGAATTTTTCACTCGAACTATTTACCTTTGTATTTATATTTGGTAGCCTTCCAGAACTCCTTGCATTATTAAAAATATACCTATCTACCTTATTTCGTAGGAATATATTTAGCTATGGTGCCCTCGTACTTCATGCACTTGTACCTAAGTCTTAAGCTTTTACATTTATATTATGAATCTCAAGCAAGACTGACTCAAAAACCGGACAGGCGCGAGTCGGACTCGCCCACCGAGTGTTCCGTACAAATAAATTGGTAGGTACTTAAATAAAGACTATATTTTTATGTTTTAATTACAAGTTCTTTGAGAGTGTCGAAATATGCGTTTTTGCGGCATAAACGTACGTATCTCTTTTTACGTTAACTTAGAAGTAAGTTTTTGTTTACTATTTCAAGGGACTTTAGGTAGACCTGGATATATGGTTTTAATTTCAACTCGATATCTCCACGCTTTCCCGAGATAAAGGGTTTTGACAGACAGACAAACGGACAACAAAGTGATCCTATAAGAGTTCAGTTTTTTTCCTCTTGAGGTACGGAATCCTAAAAATGGCGCAAAGTCAGAGGAAGGTTTGAAGGCAGCACCGGCGATAAGCCCTAGAATAGGGCTTATCGGTTCTGCCGATAACAGCTTTTTTTTATCCATTTTTTATAATATTGAAAAATAATAAGTGCACGCAACGTTTCAATCTAATCTAAAGAGGTTAACGTACGAGGTTTTCTTATTTCAGAATTCTTGAAGTAACTGTTCAAGGCAGAATTTGACAATATCGTAATGTAATCAATCCACATTATTAGGTAATGCCTCACATAGCTAACACTTCACTTCACTATCGTCTTTAATCTCAAGTAGTTTATTGCGAATGAGATAAATGTTGAATCCGTTCTGAATCTGTCAAAACTGGCATCATAGAAATATAGGACATCCTTTTTGGTTCTTACGCTATTTAATAACTATGTGTTAACTGTTACCTACAGACTTATCTGTTGGATTTTCGAATACCTATGTTACAAGTGCTTTTACGCTTTTACACCGAGCTGTTTTCGTTACGTTACACGCACTTCACAGCTAATTCTGTCTAGACCTAGGAGCATAACGTGTTCCATACTATTTTTATACTGAAATCGTTTGCAGTTGTTTTTGCGGCACAATCGTCGTGAAGTTTACCGACGAACCAATGGGAAAGACATTCTATATCTTAGACAATGCAGTCTTGTGGGAGTAATATTAAATATAAATATAAAAATATACCTAAATTATAATAATTGATATCTATTTATATTTATAATTTAGTTAATTTTTTTTTATCAGATGGAAGTGTTTGCTGTTTTAGTGGTGTGTCTGTCTAAGTTAATCGGACATTCCGACTTTTTTCAAATATGTGGAAAATATGTAAAAGATGGCATTTGAAATTTCTTTGCATATTCTTAACCAGCTATAGCTCTTTGAAGATTGGTAATGTAGTTATAAAATATTAGCTTTTTAATGAAAATTAAGAATGTTAATATCTCATTATAAGCATCTCTCAGTAACGTGATACCTACCGAATAATTTGTATCAGAGTCCTCTAGCGGCAATATGCTACACTGAAACTTTACTGAAAAGTAACGCCAGCTCGCAACGTTCCGGAGGTTTTCTCTAGATGGCAGTATAGCTAAAATTTAATCATAGTCTCCACCGTCGCAAATACTAAGGAGCGGATAACACACAGTAAAATAAAATAATTTGTTGAAGGCCTGTTTAGGGTGAAAAAATAGTGAGTAGGTACTTACTTAAGTAGATTAAAATTTAATACATCGATACCTACTCGAAAATAAGCATGCAGCAATAAAAAATGTTCATGAAATTAAAAAAAATAACTTTACAAAAAAAGATAATTTCTTACGAATTATGAATGTTATAGATTCTCGTCGATCGCTTCGTTTGTTTTAATTTCTTTGGTTTAAGTTACTGCTAAACCATATTATGTATATTTTCTACTGACAAGATACTAAAAATATAATTTATCTTTTGTTCAGTTTGATGGTCCCTATATACCATATTCGGCATTAGGGGTATTTTTGTAACATGTTGTATAATTTATATAAATTAAGTTTAAAATACTTGGCAAGTTTCTGTTTCGATTTCGATTTGAGTGAGCAGTACCGCAATGTCATGTTCGCTGTATTTTACATCAATTTCCGGGTAATTTCTGGTGTATCGATAATTATTAGTTTACATAATGCCAAAGGCTTGATGATTAGCGTTGTTCACAACAACATGTGCTTCATAATATAATACCTATTCACGATTTCATTCGCCAGATATGAGTCGATTGCGCGGTCGGCTGGTACTCTCAAAGTCTTTTTCACGGAGTTCCTTGCGGCAACAGAAAAGGTTTGTTTGATTTTTTTCAAAGTGAAACTGGACGAAAAAGTCTCACAAAAATTAGGAAGTTCAAGTGTATTGGATGCCTCACTTAATCTGTACTTTCAAAATTAACAATGGCAAAAAGTGGTAAGTTAAAATTTTAAAGTTGGTTCTCGACTTGGCCGAGTGATTGAAATTACACGATTTATAAATCTTTTAACTTACATAATTATTATTCAGATTTTTTAGTCCTAACTATAACTAATAGAAAATTAATATTCTGATGACTGAGTTGACTATAAGTCCCTTATTTGCACTTTGAATCCTACTGGCAATAATACTGGTGTTATGAACATAAGCACTCGTTGTTTAGATAATTGTTATGAGTTATATTTACTTATTAATTACATTATATAAATTGGGTGACAATGCAATATTATTATGACATGGAGTTGATCTGATGATGGAGCGTAATTTTAATACAAAAAAACACTAACACACTTAAATAGTATCGAATATAACCAAAAATAAATAGCTTTGAGAGTCGCGTGTAACGGTGTGACCTTTTCGACGACAGGTGCTCGGTGTAAAATTATATAATTCGACAATCTTCGATTTACTTTGACAAGGTTCCATCCCATTCTCATCGCGCTCGTATTATATTAATATTTCAAGACATTGCTTAATTATTTGCTCATTGTCATATGCATAGGTAGGTACTTTAGTTGAAAGAGCTGCACTATTAATTTATGTCTTCTTTAAATAAATAGGTGGGTTTAGGATTTCGTACCTCAAAATGTAAAAAAAACAACGCAATCAAAAAATACCGGCCGTAATGCCGCACGTTCAATTGTTTTTTATAATCATACTCTCATAGACTTTATTTCTAATGAACCTTATTCATATTTGAAAATACCTGACTCATTTTTTATTTTCATATACATTAAGTGATACGAGGCCTATTAAATTCGACCATGTACAAGATAATACGTTTAAAATCGTGTAATATAATTAAAATATCATTTGAGTCCGACTGTACCATTTGATTAAAGTATCTTAGCGCAGTAACATTGAAAAGAGTGTTGTCATAGATCGTCTGTGCGTCTGCGCGGACCCACTCACATTATACCGTCGTTCGTCGGTGGCCACTAGTTTTGGGTGCTTCACACCGTCATCGTCGGGGGCCATGTTACCGATCAGCAACGCTACAGCCTCTTTGGATTTCTCTTTGGTCCACCTTCTGTATTCTAAATTTCTATGACGTTTTTTGATAAAAAAAGTGAATAGTTGACAATATCATCACCACCAGGGGCTCTATCGGCTGAAAACATTGAAGTTCATGTTAACTGTGTTTTGACAGATGTATGTAATACATTGCTACTTCGTTTTGGTACAAATAAAAACTTACCAAGAAAAATAGCAATGTATCACATACATCTCTCAAAACACAGTTAACATGAACTTCAATGTTTTTAGCCGATACCGCCGCAGGAAAACGTGTTCTAATTTCTCGTGCTTTATCCTCATCATTGCCACCAATTATAATAATTTTATGTTACAAATTGTTACTGTCAAACATTGTTTGTCAGGTTAATAAACAAGGCTAATCTTTGTAACAGATGTCTCCTTAAACTTATCCAAGCACCACTGGCGTTTGTCATACCTCTTATCAATATTACAAAGCTAAGGCTCATTAATCATATTGTACAAGATGGTAAACGTGACGTGTTTTGATCATGAAATTCACGATCTCAAAACAGAATTAAAATAATCACTTCTCAATGTCATACCTCTTAACAATATTAAAAAAGTAAGGTAACATTAATTGCTTGTGCACATCAGTACCTACCATCAGCAGGTTTCGAACTTACCTACTGAAAATCGCAATAGAAACTGAATGAACAGAAGTATACACTTCTTCTCAGATCTTCACGGATTGCAGATACTGCTGATACGCGCTGAGATATCCCGTGACCACGGCACCTGGAAAGATACCGCAAGATAGAGAACTTAAAAAAACACCTTTAAAATAATCCCTAAAGAAATTAAATACACATTGAAAAAATAAATTCAAGATAATGCTTAGTTACTTCTGAGATCGACTGTATTCAAGACGTAAATAATCAAAGGTGGTAGTGAAAGATTACAAAATGACGTGTAAGATAGATCGTACGTAGTAACACGTCACAGTTTTCTCGCAATCGTTATCGGCCACTTCCTACTTAAACGCGGATTATCCCCGACATCTGACTCAGTAATTTAACTTCGTATTTCTGTTCCAACTTAAGCTAAAAGTTTCATGGTTTTGGAACACAGAACTTTTAGGACAACTTTTTATTTTTCCTGACGTCATGGCACTTGAAAAGTGTGGTCGGCGAATAAAATTGAAAACTATAGATATGTATATCTTATCCTTAACTTAGTAATCAGATCACTGAATTAATACCTGCACTCTTCGGTCAATATTCGTAAAATAATCGCAGAAGGGAGCTCGAAGCATTTGCATTGTAATGAATGGCAGGATAATACGAGTACCTACGGCTGCTGATTCACAAATCGTCCACCAGTCGACGCATTAGCGCTAACTTGGCGCTAGTGTAGATGTAGACCTGTCATTTTGTTGTTTGTTATGTGTTTTTGTCTGTTGGAAGCATACATTTTACTTCCAACACATGTTAGTTTTCTTTTTGTTCAATTCGATCTTTAATTTGTTTACTTCCTTAATTAACCGAGCGAGCGCGAAGCATCTCCGTTTCAGCTTGGGCAAAAATGCTTTCGTATGTCTGTCCGGCATAATAATGAAAACCAGCGCCATCTATTTAATCAGTTAGGTTCATAACAAAGCAGCTAAATATTAAAAAGAACGAAAGGAACACTAGTATGCTTTATTACCCGACTGCAACGGCTCAACGGATTTCTATCATTAGTATATTGTTAGATTTGTCTTGACAGCCTGGTAAGTGACGTTAAAAAGAAACCAACATGGCGGCTGTGCTAAAAAGAAAATATTGGGTAATAAATTAAAGGGCTTTGCATAAGAATTCCAAAAAGGTATATCATGACCGTAATATATGAGAACTGAAAACTAAAAAGACGTAAATAAAAATTAATTAATTAACAAAATAAAAAAAACCCGCCTCCATCAAAAAACAAGTCATCTGAAAAGTTCAAATATTAAAGGCAACATGCAGTCGGAGGCATAGAATTTAACGATAATTCAAATCATTCATAATGTCGCTTTGTCCTCCGACTGCATGTTATTGTGTTGCTATTTGATCTTGTTTTCATCTTTTTAGTTGACTTGTCTTTTGATGAAGGCGAGTTTTTTATTTTTTTTATTGTTTATTTTTAAATAACTAAAGTACTTTGTATTGGAATTTGAACGCTCAAAAAATTATGGAACGACCTTTTCAAACAGGTTTACTAACTTAATTGAAAGAAAATTTGACTAATGTGGGTATATTATATATTTATTCCTACATATTTGCGTGCGTCTGCACCTTGGCCTTATCGTCTTTACCAACATGTGAGAAGAAAGCCAAGCACCTATCTGTTATGTATAAAACGTCATGTCAGGTTAGAAGCACGTGTTCCACGTCTTTTATTCTACAGCCTACAGTCTCCGTTGTGGCTACTTGTAGTTCACAACTTTATGCTACAGTGCTACAGCGCATTCATTGCGGCAACTACTTTACACCGTAGTATCTTCAAGTGCTATTATTAATTTCACTTCCTTTGTTGCAGCTTCGATGTGGAAAATGGAGGTGCTGGAGGGGGCGCGGGGGGCGCGCGCTCCCCCCTCGAGGGTGGCTCGCCGTCCGCCGCGCTCGTCCTCCAAGCCATGCCGCAGCGCCGCGAGTCATTCCTCTACCGATCTGACTCCGACTTCGAGATGTCGCCCAAGTCTATGTCGAGGAACAGCTCGATCGCCAGCGAAAGGTAAGTTCAACTTCTTTTGAAGAACCTGCAGACGTGGTACGTCGTGGACGAGTTCGAGAAAAGTTTTGTTATACATCTGTTTCCCCTATTCAAATGGCAACTTTCTATTCGTTTAATGAACATTTTCAAATTTAGAAAAAATCTACAAATTAACATGTACACAATCAATCGTGATTGTGATTCGGGATGTTAATTTGGACATTTCGGTAAAGACAAAGCTTTTCTCTAGTTCGACATGCTACAGGATTTTTTAAAACAATTTAAAACTAACCGTGTGTAGCAGATTGTGTTAAATAAATAAGACACCTAATACATTTTATTAATGATTAGTTGATATTTCTAAATATCAATTAACAAGAGGACCAGTATTTTTTGTATTTGTAAGGTATTGTATTTTTTGTAGAAAGCAATAGTAAACTAAATTCACAAAATTTTGGGGTTAACGATTTTCGTATTCCATCGCTACTACGATTTTAATAAAAACATAATTTATGTGTACTAAAAGCGTATCAAATATTTGACTTTTCATGCAAAACGAGCAGCTCTCTGAGAAATAGTATGAATATCACTAAGAATACAAACGCTATTGAAGCACACAAGGCTTAAAAACAAAAGCTAGCCAGAAATTACATCGTTAAATTATATAAAAATATTATCGACCACGTATGCTCGTTATAATAAAAGTCGTAGTCAACAAAATTTCAAATCAAAGACAATTTTTCAAAGTTAGTATCAAACTTAAAGCAGTGTCGCCATTGCAGAAAAAAACAGCATTGTATACAAGAAAACAAGAGCTTTGTAAATTAACCCCATTTCATTATTAAAACTTCTTGTTTGACAGAACTTAGTTGGAACCGTTCCAGATTGCTTGATTATTCCTTAGAGTCATAAAAATATTTTCACTTAAAATCTTGTCTTCAGCTATATTAATATCCTTAGCTAAGTATCTTTATAATCGTACTTGTGTAACACCAAAAAGTTACTTATTACTACTCCAACAATTGCACCAATTACTTGAAACGTTTTCTATAGGTATAACGAGCAGTATCAAATCCTATTCATAAAAATATAAATAGTTGGTAGTCGGTATTGTATCAGAACAGAACCATCGAATATCTCAAGAGACTCGTTAGAGTTAAAGCTCTGTAACCAATTATTAAATGACGCAGGTAGGCAGGTAATGTTGTTGACCTTACCATTGTGCGTTCAACTTGCTCTGCAAGCTATGCGGAAGATGCATACAACGAGTTATTTTGACATTCACAGACTTTCACGTGCGTTTTTATTGCGATGCTAATGAGAACAAAAGACTGTCGTAATGATGAACAAAGAGAATATTTTGATCGTAAAACGCATTTTAATGGTCATGTCAAACAAGGCGAACAGCAGTAAATCATCTGCAAACAAAGTCTGGGTATTAATCTAAATCGTGTTAGTACGTAAAATATTACCTTTAAATCAATCGAAAGTGTCAAATTATTAAGCTGAGTTGAAGGAATGATGCAATTTAAGAAATCAATTCAAGTTTGTTACGTTATCTTTAACATCCATTATAGGTAAGCACGAGCCACTATCGCTGTATGATGAAATCGAAGCACAATCAACTTGACGCCTCGTCAGCTCGCTGCACTTTCATCTTGTAGTGACCCGGCAGTTAGTTAGTTGGTTAAATTTCTACTATAAAAAATATATTATTTTCTTTCCATAAGTGGTACGTAGGTTAGTATTTTATGTCAACCAGAATATAAAATGTCTTTCATTTTTAGAGACAAAACCTGAGCTCGACAATAATTAGTCTCTACTTTCCAAGAAATCAAAAATCCTTTCCTCATGATTACAGAAACAAAGTAGAGTCATTATACTTTCACTCTCTGCTTCGACCGATAAGAAGACAATAATAGAATTTGATCAAATTATTACCTATCTTGAATTTAATTACGTATTTTTATTAATATTTAATCGTATTAAATGTATTGTGTACTTGCATTGTATTGTGGCGTAAGTTTTATCTAATCTAATCTCTTCCTCTTGCGTGATAAGTGTTGGAGTCAGATCGTAAAAGTGTACTCATATCAAAGACCGATGTTGCAAGCGTACAATCAGCGTCAAATATGGTGAGATGGTCATCACTGCCATCTATTTGTAAAACGCCAACAACCTCGCAAGAGTAGATTACTAACATAACATCATAAATAACAATGTTTGCTCTACGACTTTCCGAAAAGACAGTTTATAAAATATCGATCAATTTTTATTGAAAACTCGAACAGCAGTTCGGATAGAACAACCGTTGTTGCTTATATATAAATAAGTCTGCCCTATTTGACACCGACTCTACCATAAGTAACTATAATCGCTCACCATGAAATAAGTCATTTACTTAATTTCCTACTAAAGGTAAAAACCAACAGGCTTTTAATTCAATATTTTTGAAAAGTCATTGAAAGAACCGGTGGAAAAAGTAAAATTTTAAGTAGGTACACAATATTGTTCATGCCACTAAGCAAAACGCACGTTAGATTCCTATTAGTAGAGGTAGGAAAATGAAATCATTTACAAGTACCTACGCATTATCAACATTTACTTATTTCGACCTACATAATTATATATGTGCGATACTAAAATAGTCCTAAAGAAACTGTATTCTAAAACAATTTATACAAAAGTGAGAACTTTTGTTCACAATTCTTGGTTCTAGTAGGAGTACAAAGCATCGACGGGTACAAATTGAAAGTTATTCTACTTCTAATTCGATTTCGTTCGCGTATAGAATAGTTCCCACTTTTTTTATGAGTGGACTTGGTGAACAAGAAATACTTAAGCTAACTGTGAGAGAGTCCTATGGAGTGCCTCACTGTGACGTTATGAGCTTACACACAAACCCACTTTGCCAGAAAATAAAATGAATTGCATTTCATCCACATAATATCACAACATTTTCTTTCTGATTATATCGTTGATATTAATTAACCATAAGAGGGTCAATATTTCAACACAAAGATGATTTTTATACATATTATTTTGAGTAAAATTAAATTAAATACTAATTTTTCAACATGTTGCAGACAGATTTATAGAAATAAATTAATGAATTCATTAATTATGTTGAAATTAAACGCTAAAGTGGTTTAACCACGTTGTTGGACCATGTTGTTTCTCGCTTATTGATTTTCATAAAATTAGTTTTCGCCAATGAGCAATGTTGAAACAAAAAGAATAGAAGCAAAGATACAATCTCTCCCAATCTGGTTTATAAATATTATTCTCTAAATTGAAAGTCACCTCATTACTGTAACCTAAGTAAACATTTTATGAGAAACCGTGATACAATTTTGTGTGTAACAAAGTAAGCTTGTACAAACACATACAGGCGGACGACCTCAGCTGGAGTGATACTCGTCCAGAATAACCCAACTCTGCGGTGAGACCCTTCTCCAGTTTCAGAATATGCCGTGATATTTTTATAATTAAAAACTTCGTGGAAACTTTGACGGGGTAAAATATAAAAAAAATAATTATTCCTTAAAACTTTCACCAACAGCGTTACCCCTCCTTCGTCGGTATCTTTGAGATTTGAGGTAAATCTTTTTAATTTTATTGACGCTGTTTGGTGACACTTAGTAAGACGATCTAACAATATAGAATTAAAAATGGTTTACTTTATGACGATTTATTCAAAATTTTAGTAAGTGACCACGGCATTTGCAAAGTTGCCGAAACGGCGGGAAAATAAAACCCAATCAAAACATCAAAAAATCTTATCCATGAAATCGTATAAGCATCCGAAATGGTAATTCTTTTCAATTAAGGTATTAGTTAGAATGGGCTCCCTTTTATCTTTTTTTATCTCATATGTACATACTAGGTATATATAAACTGTACACTACGAATAAATCAACATACACAGGTACAACTTTTGTGTGCATACGTAAAAGTACCTAACGCAAATGCAATTGAAAAGTCCTTAGGGACTTTTCAGTTTAATTTAAAAGTACAAAGATCTCATTGCGAGTAACTGCACTTTGGATTTGCTTTGAGAGTAAAATATTTCTAAGCAAAAGCATCTTAATTTAAACTACAGAAATAATTGAAACGCAGTCACTAAATAATTGTAAAGTGGCTAGAATTGACGATCCTTGAACTTTAAAATATAATTTTAGAAAATTGATACATTACGTTCTTATTTGAGAACTTGATTATTCGCCTCTGTTGCAATATTTATAAAGGCGATTAGCATAAGGAAGGATCTAGAATAATGTTACAAAATGAACCTTCGAACATTATACAACACTTCGTTTATTAAACTGGACATTTCACAATCAGTCACACCTTTGGACCAGTACAACTCTTTCGGATGCAGGGGAAAAGTAAGCCATATTATAATATGTATAACTGTGTACAAAACTTTATGTTGTGAACAATTAACAGTACCTTAGCAGCTTACTCACAAATTGCATACATCGTGGCAACAGCATGGAAGAAATAAAAACAGCCAAATTTCTTTAAACTCACTAATTAGAGTTAAATTTTCTTTTGAAATTTAGGTATAATTCCATTACATTCCATTATTTTACAATAATTTTGCGAAAAGCAACAGACTGTGAACTGGTAATTTTCATCCAGCTGAATCTAGTATTGATTTGCCTAACCACTTGCTATTAATACAACTGTCTAATTAGATTAAATTATTAATTAATAATCCAAGTTGATTTTACCTATTGCCGATTAAGGCAATATCATTTCAAGTTTTTTTTATATGTTTTGTAACTCACATCAAAAGTAAATATTTGGATGGGCTGATAGAGAAATACATTTCTGATAACAAAAAAGTACATTAGGAGATGTGACTTATAACATTTTCCAAATCATGCTGTTGCCACAACGTGAACAGAGCCTGTCACTACACAACTCCAGCACATCTTGGTGTGAAGCTCCCGCATAAGGCCGACCTACCCGCGGTGGCATAAGTGTCCTACTCGTATAAAGTCTTCGTTTTCTTTCTTTTCCTTATTTTTTTATTGCTTGCAGATTCAAGGAGGTCGAGGCTGCGGCGCTGGACAGAGCGTACGTATCCAATCTTTTTGAAGCACCTAGCTTTTTGGTCTGTCTCGGCTTGCTTTTGTTTCGCTTTGAATGTCATTTATTGCACTTATAGTTTGTCGAGTGGAACCTTATTAATACTAACTTCAATTGATCCAGCCATAAACATGATCGTTTTATTGCTGTTGAGATCTCAATCCTGTTCCTCTATCTAAAATAAATTTATCTTTGTTTAAAATATAATGTTTATTAGTTAAGTTTCGATTTACAATCATTTAATTGGTAGAATTGAAAAATTTAATTCTGGTAACCATGGTTGGCATGGTAAGGCATGGTTCATCATAATTATAATCATGGTCGAAATTAAAGAGACATGAAAAGAAATAAGAGAATAGTAGAAAACTAGGCATTAGTGTGTTTGTGTGTGTGTGTAGTGAAAGCTGGAATTGCTTGAATACAATAATGACTTTTTGATGCTTTGATCTCAACGTTCAATAGAAACTTCTAATTAATTCATAAATACGTACAAAATTAAGCGTGGGATATCGACCGACAAGGTAATTTCTGTGTAGACGTTTGAGAATTACATAAGTAACGTGATTTAACGAAGCCACAAATTTCGATTAGTTCATTGTAGCATTAACAAACGGCGACGGATTCTAAGATACTAAAATTTTAGCTCGGGTATTATTTATATAGGTATAATTATTTTAATAATCATCGTTTCTCAAAGCGCTCATGGCGGAGCTTGACAGACTGATCGTACTCGATCACCAGTAGGCCAGGTGTCGGATGGGTGACCGTTAAGTGGCATCACAACTGAACGCTTCCGTGCTTCGGAGGGCACGTTAAACCATCGGTCCCGGCTGTAATGTTGTCATCTGATAACAGTCGTTAAGCCAAGTCAGAGGCCTTACAGGCGGCTTGATAAACTCTAACACCAGACTGGTGGTCACTAATCCTCATACTTTTCTATAAGAACAATAAACAGAATGTCAAAAATGCAACAGTTTATTAAAAATGTCGGTTAAAAACAATAACCGGTTTTGTTCCAATAAATATGTGGCTTGAGTAGATCTGGAAATCATATACTTAGTTTCATTGGCATGTATTTCTTTGAATTCTCTTGTATGATCGATTTGTCATGCATCATTTGGCCAGAGGTACCCGGGTTGCTTGTATCAACTCAGAAGAGCAGTACAGGTACGTACATACATTTAGAGATATTTTACTCAAAAAGGCACAGACTATTTGGAAATCGTCGTTGCAGAGTATATTACCGTCATGTTCTAACGCCCACACTCAACAGAAACATGTCTCATATCTACATTCCGAATATTTCTACTTTATTTCACCTGTCATTATATACCAATGATCAATACTGGTACAATAATTTGCCGACAATATCTTCCAATGACGTCAATCGATTTGATGGTCTAATCAACTAATGTTTTCTGGGATCGAATTAAATTGATATAAAATGAAGACAATTATTGATAGATTAATTTTGCCATCAATGGCTCTGATGGTTTTTAATAGGCAAAGCAAGCGTAAATATTGTCCGATCACAATTTTTTGAAAGACCTAATAATTAGCGGATATAGTATTAAAAGTGACTAAATTTAAAAAAAATGGCATACGAATACTTTACGAGAAGTTTACGAAATGAGTCCTTATGTTTGCTACACAAAGCGATAAATTTGAGCCTCCATCTGATGGGCCATTTAATTTATTTCCCCAATTATAGTCATTTAAGACAAAATCAACATTTGAGACACACAGTAAATTTTGTATACTTACGTAAAATTGATTCTGACGTTCTGACGCCATTTTCATTTATTTCTATTTGACTTGATTCAAAGTATTTAATCTTGTTGATGAGTTGTTTCAAAAACTCAAATGTTTGTCTTCAAAAACTATTTCGTTAGTTCTTGCTACATGATTTTAATAAACTGATGACTACATTGAATATAATTCCAGTACTACATAAAATATCCTATTTCTCTTGGGAATAAACCATTCAAGTTTATTCCCGAATACGTTTTTTTTACCAATTATGACAGTTTTTTTTGTGGAAATGTCAAAATGACTGTGAGATTATCACAGTTTTTGGTGGAAATATCAAATATGATTATGAGGGGACAGAAGATTATAGTGATAATCCCTTAAAACGTATAGTCTTGTGATAACACGATAACGTTAAGTCACGAAGGTGTTGACCTTAGTAGTTTATTAAATTAGTTACAAATTAATTATTAAAACAAAACTAAAGTTACTTACATAATATGATACATCCTATTTTTAACAACGAAATCTGAAATTTCGGCCATGAAGGCATTAGCTTCAGATTTTGTTGTTATTTAAAAATAAACAATACTTTCTGCAAGATTTTTTATGGAGTTTGTTGTAGTTATTATGTCTTTCTCAGGGGCTATGATTTTAACCTATGTTTAAAAAAGTTTCGTCAATAAAATGACATGATATCTCATCATGAAACAAAAAAACGCTATTTTACATTTTATTGCGTTTACTGACATGAATGGCTACGTCACCCATCCAGTCCACCACTCCACTTGCGGAAGCTTATCGCTCCGAGGGCTCACAATAAAAACACAAATCCAAACAGCCAGTTGCGCCAGTGGCTCATAATCTTATCAGTGAGCAATTAAAAGCTCTTATGCTTCGAGCTACAATTGAATCTCTAGTTGGCATTGATAATGCTTGCTGGGGCCCTACCGGCTAACTTTTCGAACTTCCGCGGGTCTGCCGAGCTTCAACTTAAAACAGATAAATCGAAGTAAGGAGTTTCGTATTGTACTATTCGCCGAAGTTATTTAGAATATATCGATGTTCGTGTGACATCATGAATTGGGGTTCGCCTTTTGGCTCGATCGGGGTTCGATGCGTTAGCCGGTACGGCCCCAGGTCCTCAATTTCCACGTCGAACATTGATTACCGGCGCCCACCGCCGGTTTCCATTAGCGCCAAATTTATCCTCGGGTGGAGTCGCTGCCGCTCGTGCGGCGGCCGGGCGGCTAGGTGCGAGAGCGGGACGCCGCGCCGCCGCCGTGCGAACCTCGCTCTCTCTGCTCAGCTCCATTGATAGTCCGCGCGGCTCGTAGTCGACACGCCACCTATGCCCTACCGCAACACTACTCCGAACCTCCCACTGAGAGGCGAACCCCGACAATGTGACATTACAAAATCTCCTTCCTGCGGAGTGTTGTTTTAGTAAGCGCGCACATTCTCAAACGTAAACCAGCAGTGTCGAGGTCGTTCACTGATCCGACAAGTTGGCCTACGACCGGCCACCGCACGCGACCAGCTACAGTACTCAAATTGGTGCCAAGGATGAGGCCTAATATTTCTGTTATTTGTTTTTGAAGTGTTTTTGATGTTAAGCCGTTTTACGGTTCACGATGTTGTTGTGATAAAGAGCTACGAACACTAGTTTCAGTAGCCGCATTTGTTATTGATAAGAGTATTCAGTGCGATAAAGTTATCTGAGTATAATGTATGTGACAGAAACTCCCATTCGAGTAGCCATGAAGTAATTTTAAATGTCAAAAGCAGTGTGAATCGATCGTTCATGGACTATGTTGTAATGTTGGAAAGGCAATATAATAACTGTCAAGGCGACTAATAGGTTAGGGTGCGATGTATCTCGTGCGTGGTTAATTCGTCAAGATGCAGCGGTCGGAGTCTCAGTCTGAGCGGCTGGGCGGCACAGGTGGCGCTGGGTTCATCGCCAAAAGCTCAGCGTCAGAGCACAGCATGTCCACCGGTGTCTCTGGGAGCAGCAGCGGCGGCACGCTGCCCAGAACTCTCAGCACGAGCGTGCTGCGCATCAAAAATAGATCTTCTTTTTGGGAGAAGTTTTGGGACGAACGCACCAGGCGAGATGCGTGAGTACCTTCTTAGATAAAAATCCATTTAGTATCTTTTGAAAAGAGTCGCAACCCGCAAATCATATTATAAGACTTGATAGAATCGTTACTTGAAAAATGTATCATTGTAGCTCGCCATTACCAATTTAAAACAGTATTGAAAAGGTTAAAATACTTATTTCGTTTGATGACTAATAGCATAATTAATGTAAATAGCGTGATTGTAAAATTCATTTCAGGATGGCAATGAAATATTCAGAGCATCATAGTTTTAATGATCTTATCAAGTATCCATCATTTATCTTTAATTAAACTCGAACAAAAGCAAATTATGTTTACGTTGTAATGGATTTCGTTTTACAGGGCACATAATAATTGAAATCTGTAGCTACACTCGTATATCTATCGATCTATGAAGATGGAATTTGCATACAAATACCTACGTAGTAACCAATAGCTGTATCGTATCCTTATTAACAAACAGAGATACATAATTATTATTCTATTTGTTACATAACAGTGGTACACTCATTGAATTAATTAATGGCTAAGTGCAGTAAGATATTTGTAGGTAACAAAGTGGTAGTGCACTCATGAGACTTACCATAAAGGAGAGCCAATTTACATTTCTAAACAGAACCAAGTTAATGAAAACTGTAAAAGATTTCCATTTGGTTGAAACTAAATATTTTACCTTTCATCTCATGGAAGCAACGTCGGCAATGTTGCATTCTTATATTTATGCGTGTAATGAATAAATAATTTATACTTACTTATTGACATGAGATTTCAATGTCAATGTTAAGTGCCTTTTGTCTACGTGTCCATTATTATTAATAACTTTATCTAGAAATTCTCGGAAACTCTTAGAGGAATCTCAATTAATGGCACGAACACGAATGTATAACAATCGCTCAACTATTTAACAATCTTAGAAGTATGCAAACGTTTAAGCTGTATTTCACTCGTATTAAATTTAATACTCTATCATCATAAATCTTCTTTAATTTTTCCCCAAGGCCCTCTTTATCAGAACGACAAATTCTAATAAAATGTCTATGTAGGGTGAACGAAACAAAAACAAAACGTCTGAAATAGTAAAACGAATTTGTCTATTATATATACCAAGTATTTTCAACGTTAGTTAACACGAATTTATCGTTAGATGAACAATTTCTTAACGTTAATAATTACTCATGTAGACAGAGAGCTCTTAATTAAACATTTGAATACGCCTAAACAAATAGATCTTTATCTCTGTTGATATAAATCAGTTGATGGCATGCCTTTTAGATATCACTGATTAGTCAAGTAGTACAAATGTTTGCAAAATTAATCATTTTTCATTCAATAAGGGGTCTTCCCGTACATCTGTACGCTTCTATAGTATATTTTACAGTGTAATTGACTTAAATTTAATATAATTGACGACCTGAGTGCAGTGGTCATCAAGCCGGTCTACCACGTAAGAGGTACCGGGTTCGATTCCCGGCCGGGCAGAAATTGAAATGATAAATTTCAATTTCTGTGATGGGTCTGGGTGTTACTATGTATATATTTAATAAGTATCTAAGTAGTATATCAGTTATCTAGCACCCATATTACAAGCTTTGCTCAGATGGGGCTAGATGCTAGATGGCGCTGTGTGTAATTTGTCCAAGCATTTATTCATTTATATTTTCTCTTTATTATAAGAAAAAACTGACGCATCAACAATAAATGTCATTGATTCACATAAAATTTGCATGCAAAAACAAATCTATTTCTGACTTTTAAACGTGCCATTTTAATCTATCGCAAAAAAACAAAATCGTCATCAATATAACATTTTAGTATATCTACTATAAACATCTTCTAAAGTCCATAGCATATTTTTAAAAAACCGGTTCTTTTTTGTGGGCTATTTACAATGTTTTTATAACATTCGAAGAAGTATTCAAATAATAAATCTTACTTACATATTTGATTTGACTTACATTTTTAGGACAAATTAAGGTTTTTTTTTTCTATTGCTCAGTAGTACTCCTTGAGAAATATGCTAATAAACGAAACCAGATTCACTAGCGATAGCGAAAAAGTTTGACTCAGTTTTATCAAATACTTATATCACAGCGTTAAAAACTTAAGGTTGTTAGACTGAGATTATATTATGCAGATATCAAAAACAAATCACGACTCTAAAGCCTAGACTCTCGTTGTCACTGGAGTGGTTTCCAACTATCTTCGCGGCCGCCAGCAGGCGATGCGCGGGGGATCGGATGTGTCCCACTCACTGCAATGATATCACTGCTGGCGTTCCGCAGGGTGGAATTCTATCTCACCTCTACTATTCTCCATATTTATTCATTTTCTTTTCTCTCCGCATTCTACGCGGACGACTTACAAATTTATGTACAGTCACCAGCCGAACATGTTAGCTCTGCAGTTTCGTATTTAAATAGCGTCTTACGTAGCATCAGCACCTGGTCTGTAAACTTCGGTGTCGTGGTTAAGCCGTCTAAGTGCTATACTATCATAGTCGGGGGTTATAAACAGATTGCCAAGATCGATAACAACTCGATCTCGCCTATAGTTCTCGATAATACTACCATCTCCATGTGCTCCAGTGTTTAAAACCTTCACATTGATTCCACGCTTAATTGGACAACGCAAATTGCCGAGGTGAATCGAGCAGTTACATTTCCTCTTCGCTTCTTAAATCGCTTCTTGAAATTCTTCTTAAAAATTTCCTCCCTATCCGTATTAAGGTCACTCTCGTAACTTCTCTTATTCTTCCACTAATCGATTATGGTGATGTCAGTTTATTTCTGCCTCCGCAAGTTCGACCACATTAATTCTTCATACAGGTCACGGCTTAAATGGCTTCCTATCCATCAGCGCAGACAGCAAAGGCTACTCTGCACGCTTTACTCTATTCTTAATAATCCCCATACTCCAGAATACTTGAAATGCAAGTTTCAGTATCTTTGCGACTCTCACAAACGTCAACTTCGATCTACTAACTCTCTTTCTCTTTTTACTCTTCTTTTTCTCTTTTTACTCTTCTCTTTCATTCCGGCTAATGTCCGATTCTTTCATACTGCAAGCTCTGCGTCTCTGGAATAGTCTACTTGAATCTATCAGAAGTTCTCCCAGCAAAGTCTCCTTTAAAATGAAAGTTCATGCCTTGCTCTTAGAAAGCTCATAAGTAATGTGAAATCAACGTTATTTGTATCTACTTCTTATATACCTATTTGATAAATATTGTAGATTATTATTTATATTTATTATATAAGTATTTATGTTTTTACATATAATTATATGTTGTCTGTATTTTTTACTATTTTTACTTTATGTACCGCCTTCATTGATATCTGTTTCCTGGGACTGGGTTGACTGGGAGAGAATGCTCTTCGCATTAAGTCCGCCTTTTAATTATTACTGTATAGATTTTTGTATAGATTTTTTGGTCGATTAAGCTTTCCGAAATTTTTCAAAATGCCTTCTTTTTGATATAGGGAAAATCATATAAGTTCAGTCATTATTAAACATTTTAAAAAACTTCACAAACGCGATATCTACAGCTCTACAAAACCACTAGTATGGTAGATGGAGGTATTTGCTTGTTTACCGCCCGCAAACGTCAAATACACATCGGCGGTTGGCATCCGCAGATGGAATCTGCTGATTGCCTCTGTCGATGTGTAGAGGAGACATAAATGACTATAATACCACCAATGATATAAAAAAAAATATTACCACTAATTATATCGATAATTATTAAAAGTTAAAAATGTTAACTAAGTAAAAAAGTAAATATTGTTAAATATGCGCCAAAAGATATCCAATTAATATATAAATACGTATATAATATAATATTAAGAGTAAATAGAATGACGTCAACAGCGAGGAAAATGTTATCTTTCCTTTTTCATTCCGCAAAATATGGCAAGGAAGACAGACAACAAACTTTCTGATTTGATGTACCAAATTATTGGGTTTCTTCATAATTTCATTATTCATAACAAGTATCGAACACGTGGCTCCCAATGCGAATTAAAAATGTTGTTGTTTTTCTTCCTAATAAAATACCGTAAAGATATTCAAATTAGTACTCGTTTCCCAAACAACTATTGCTTATTCTGTGACATTACCATAATAGCTCAAACGATAACTTGACTAAATGACTATCTCTTACGTAAGCTACAGGTATAATAAGCTATTATTTTAACGAGCAACCTGGCATTCATAATTTTACGAACGGCATATACGCAATGGAAAATGTAGTTGAACAGCTAACAATTACTATTGGCAGTCAGTCACAGCAAAACTTTGAATATGGGTTTGTAATTAAAGAGTCCAGCAAACGCATTGGTTTTGTCATTCCAGTATCTTTATTTCTGTGTTTTAATTTGTTGATCCTTATAATATCTTGTATATTACAGAAGTTATTCTCCCCTCTAATATCCAAACCTTGATAACTTTCGTAGCAAATTACAAAAATAAAATGAATATACCTTTTTTGGTACAACTTGAGCTTCGAGTCATCACTTTGAGTTAGCAATAAACGTCAATCAATAAGGTCAAGATTCCTCAAAGATAACTTAAGGTTAATTTGTCCTAAATCCATTATAACTCCTAATTTATTAATGTACTAAGTTTCATCACAGAATAAATAAGGTAGCACAAGTTTCATGTAACACTCAACAAAAAAGGATTTATTTAGAGGTAGATATATCCTAAGTATACTGGGTTATATTTTTGAAACACCATCAACCTCGCAGGAGAGTGGAGTAGATTACTAACAACATAAACAACAAAAGAATATTCTACGACTTTTCCGAAAACAGACAAAAGAAAATTGACTTTTCATACAAAATTTGATCAGCTGTTTGGACATTTGATGAATAGTAGATTTTTTGTCTGTTTTCGGAAAAGTCATACGATAAATGTTGTTGTTTATGATGTTGGTAATCTACTCCTGCCGTAGGTCGTTGATGTTTTTCAAAGAACTCTGTAGAACTTTGCCATTTCGTGTTGACCGTTGTTTGACCATCAGCTACTTTAATCTCCCCACTGCCTGGGGCACAGGCCTTCCCATGGGTGTATAAGGAGGATGGGCCATGACACACCACGCGGGCCCAAGGCGAACGACTGCAAATGCAGCCGGGACCAACGGTTCAACGTGCCTTCCGAAGCACGGAGGACCTCGGGATAATAAATGTTTGGTCACCCATCCCATGACCGACCCTGGTGAAAGTTGCTTAACCTCCGCAATAGTGTTACTCTCGAATAACTAACTCATTAAACAACTCAAAGAAACATTTTTTTATTTCTTTATTAACCACAGATGAGTATAAAACATTTTTATTTAACTGATTATATATACAAATTGCATTTATCTCTTTGCAGATTCGTTTTCCCTCTGAATTTCCAATGTTTTCCTATCGTGTAGAAAATAATGAACGCAAATAATCCTTTTTAAAAATACAATTTCACCACTCAACGTTATTTGAATATAAGATTCTCTATTTTCTAGACTAATTTACAAGAATGTTACCCACGCGTTTTTCTATTATGAGTGTTTTCGTTAAAGTTACTAAAAGCTTATCATAAATTTTGTGTTTAAAACAAATAAAAGCTAAAAATAGTGAAGCAAAATCTTAATCGCAAATAAAGAGTTTAAAAAAGGTTTTTTTTTAATCTAAATTGGCTTTCCAATTATTTCACAGAAATGTTTACTTTTATTTAGACTAAAAATCTTTTGTGCCGTTCTAAAATTAAAATATCGAAAAATTTGTTTCCAGTCCTATTAAAAACCCTACAAAAGGCCCTTAAAACAATGGATCTTCATTTTAGCTCGCATCATAAATTGATTCACGGATGACGGATGACAGACCAATTTTTTTTAAAACACGAGGACAATGGAATTATGTGTCTGCAACTAGTAACATCAATGGTCTGCAAGTATTTTGCTTTGCAGTTGGGTTCCCAACGAAAACTTGACGGTTGTTAAGGATTTGCTTCTAAAAATTTACGGGCTACGGCTCATTATCAAATCCTGTCACATTCACTTAAAAAACCATTACTCTAATAAACAGACGAACATAGAACCTCCTCCTTTTTTGAAGTCGGTTAAAAATCATGTAAACATTTACGCATGTCCAGTTGGAGACCGATAGCCAGTTATTTATCAACTATTAGAATATGTCCAAATTTCCTCCTTCAAAAACCTGAAAATAAGAACAAAAACAGCTTCAAAATTAAATACCTCTAAAAAGCAAGAAATTATTTTCAAATCATCAGATACGCGCATCAAATTTGAATATATATTTTTTATTTCAATTTTTGTGTGATACCTAGGTATGAAAACGTGTAAATATTTTTTAACTTTATATAATACTTTCAACGGACAATGCCCATAACTCAATTTCCAAATTCACGCTGTTTGTTTTTAAGGAGTTCTATTGTGCCTTCGTATATAGGTAGTCCAAGTCTTGTCCAGAACGTCACAGACCATAGCTCGGTTTGTTTTGGATTGTCATAAACCTACCAATATCTCAAACACTAGGCATATGCATAGTTGACTTGCCTATTTGACTTTAAGGAGTTCCCTCATATATCTTTGTAGTGCAATGTTAAAAATCTAAATCGGTTCATAAACAAAGAAGTTATGCCCGGAAATTTTGCGATGGTAAGCTAAATAATTTGTATTTTTCAGGATTATAAAAAAGCTACTGGCCAGATCTATAAAAACACACCATGTTCTTTCAAATAAAAAAAAAATCTATTAAAATCATTCAATAACTGGCTAAGTTATGGTAAAATGTATGTACTTACATAAAAAAATACCGTCGACTTGAGAACCTCCTCCTTTAACAAATGACTATAAAAACAGTTTACATAAAATCACTTAACCTTTTATTCATTCAAAATAATGTTACTTCGAAAAAAGCATAAAATAATCCTTGCAGGTAGGTACCCTCCCAGTGAAGGGTACTCTACTCAATATAAACCCTCTTCTGTTCACTGTGAGGATATCGCGTGCGATGTTAATTTGAAACACGTGGATGCTTCCCATTCCAGCAAATATATTTCACAAGGAATTAAATCTTTCGCAGAAGACTATTTTGTAATTTTATAAAGCCTTGTTTTTCTTGCATGCATCATTGACTTTTATTCGGAAGCTTATTTTTTTATACTATACATCGCTTGTATTTTTAGTAGTTTATATAGTATTCATTGATTGAATCAGGCGTCACTTGGCGGAAGTCCCAAACCATTGTGAAAAGAAAAATATATGTAGCTTACTGCCGCAAAAAATATATGCAGGATGCAAAAATATCAGTGCACAATACCTGCATTTAGCATGACAGCGACACACCACAAGATCGCTAAATGCAGGTATTATGCACTGATATTTTTGTGGTGTGCATGTGCATTTTTTTGCAACGGACGGGCGGTGCATAATGCATATATTTTTTACGGGAGTAAGCTACATATATTTCTCTTTTCATTCACAAATAGTATTCGGCGGGCTGTAAACTTATTCACGACATTAATATAACGTGAAATGCAAATCACATGAAAATTATTTTAGCAAAACATCCAAATAAAAATGGCTTAGGCTTAAAACTTTTGTCATTTTTGGATGAGATACATTAGATTCATGGATGAATATAATTTATTTAATCCAAAAGTTCCTCCTCTAGATACTTTGTTTAACTTTTGCTATGATAATTTATTTATTTATATATAAAAAATGCAACAAGTTCCGTTAATGAAAAAGCCCTTTCTATGATTACCTAAATATGGCTAAAGTTACTAGGGCAGACAAAGACCCTCGTTATCAGTAGACGGCTTATCGTAGTCAGCAACATGACCGCTGGCAATGTAATTTAAGAGCATTATCAATTTTTTGCATAAATTACATAGTCTCATATAAAACAGGTTATTAAAAACGTGTCAGATATGATAATGACGGACGTGCGTACTATATTAACTCTATAAGTATGTAGATAGGTACCTATTTCACAAAGTCATTATTTTACTAAAAGGTTACCAAAAATTAAAAACCTAAAAGTGTGCATGTATGATTTATATACAAACAAATGAATTGCTTGCTTGCTTAGATTGCATCAATTTACTTCTGATTAAGTAATTCTTACGTCTTATCTGTTTGTCCTGATAAAGGCTCACAATAATACTATTAGTTTGTAAGTATTAGTTGTTGTTATGTTTTTTATAAATAGAAGTTGTTATTGATCGAATAAATAAATGGATTTTATACAATATTTTCATCTCCTCTAAAGTAGGTTTTAACTATCAGCAGATTCAGCAGATTGACAATAAAGTTAAACTAAAATTTAATATTTTTATTTAGAACTAGTGGACCCTGTGAACTTCGTATCACCTACAATTTACATGATTATCAATTTTACTTTGAAAACTTTAAAATATTGAAAACCAGCGCTATCTATTTAATAAACGAAAGCAACACTACATAAGCTTTATTTCATCGAGTGCTTTATCACCTTGGACGAATTATTCGTCCAAGTTTATCACTAATGGTTCAGTGAGCTGGTAGACCTAACGCGTTTGTGCGTTAAAAAGTAGCTTTGTTGAGGCAAAATCTCTTCGTCATATATTCAGCGAAAAGGGAAGTACTTCCGCCGAGCTAGGTGTCTGTGCTCGGGGACATGATCAAACTCTTCGATGTTGGAATTTGTATGTAGCGAAGCTCTTAGAAAACTTCGATATCGTGAGTCAGGTCTTCATACATTTGCCTTGATGTTAGCTTGACGTAGTGCGACGTCATGTCTGCGTAACATACTATAGGTTGTTGTACTTTTCTCTGATCCTGCATTTCTTCGTCATTCGTCGATTGCTTATTTAGCAGTATGATCGCGTCGCTACATTGCTCAAATTGTATGTAGTTTAAAAAATAATATAATAGATGTCGCCACAAGCTTTTCAAAAGCAGTACTATGTGCTGTTTGGTAGGTATTCTTTTATTATATCTATTCGAAGCTAGATGGCGCTTCTTGAATTTTGAACATTTTTCGAAATAAAAGATTTTTTTTACAAAAAATTTGAAATAAAATCTATAAGTTTATTGATCACTCACAAAATTTCACGAGAATCAGTTGAAAAATGCGACCATAAAGAAGAAAAAACGGACATACAAAAGCATTTTAAACCTCTATAGTCTCTTTATCAATAGTTAGCTGTTAAAAGTAATCCTAAACGGCGATTCCCATACAAAATTGCCAATATTAAATTTTCGATTATTTACCGTTTTTTTGTTTTCCTATTTTTTTTTTCTAAACCACCCCAATACTAAAGCAAATAAAACAAAAAATATATATATTCAATGTGTCAAGCCGTTTTTGAGTTTTAGCCAGAGTAACGAATAACAATTTCAGTTCTTTATAGAGATATTGTACCTATCTATTCAAAATAAAAATATTAAATTTCATACAAATGCTTTGCTACTCTCAATAATATCTAATGCACGAATCACCCAACCTTTGATTTCAATTTTTTAATATTAAATTCACAATCAATGAAATTTTATCTCTTGAATTCCTCCTCCATTGAAATCAATTTCAATTCGAGATTTTGTGAATTCAATAGCCGTTTGAACAATACAATTAAGGCAGCAGTGAAAGTTCGTTAGTTTAATCTATTGAATAGGTACGAATAGTTTTTTTAAAAGTTTCATATAAAAGTTATTGAAATGCCAAATGCAAAAAAAAATCTTTGGTATATTTCAGTAGTTACTTGCTATTTTTGGATAGCTTGGAAACTTAGAGACCTATATTTTTAAGAAACTATTATCGATTTAAAAAAAGACTCATTAACCAAAATGGCAGTTGAGATATCATTATTTTAAATTGCCTGACTTCCAAGCCATCTTTTCCTTCAAAAAGCTTTGAATCGACAAACTAAGATAAAGCCTCAATATCTCGTTGCAAAAACCCTTTCTTCCTACACCGATCACGTTTCGCACATTGAATATGCTGCCGTCCTTTACAATTTATCGATACTCGATACATTCGATACTAACATCGATATTCATAGTGAATAACAAACGAGAGACTATTATTTAAATAGATTACATGTGATATGCATCGAACAAAAAAACAACCTTGGAACGATCGAGGATACGTCACTTAAGTGTAAATTATGATAGGTAAAGAACTTAAATCTCGTAAAACATATATATCCAAACTCAAATAAAGGTATATCAATGAAAACAGAGCTTACAGACATAATTATTTTCCAAGAAAACATTTGAACAATGGGGAATGTCTAAAAAAATCAAATAGGCGGAATTTTTTTATAGGTAGGAAATAAGCTTCTATAATATAATCTTTTACGCAACCAAATATTCTGAAACATTTCCCTATGAAACAATAAGGAAGCTTATTCCTACCTATAAAAAAAATTCAGCCAATTTGATTTTTTCAGACATTCTTCATTGTTGTAGATATTCATAGCAGTCGAAGCAGGAAAGCAAGCAAAAAAACATCGATTCGTACGAGGTTTTTTATTCCAAGAAAATTACAGCATTATTATTGTAAGTCTCGTAAATACGGTATGCACAGTTAGATTAATCTTTGTTTGTATCTACATCTACTCTGATGGTTATATTTTTACTGTTTTTATTGTAGTCACTGGCTTAGCTTGATCTGCTAAAATCCAATAAGCACTTTCAACTGTCACATTGTCTGTCATGCTTCAACATAAAGATCTTGCAGATTTACACAGTGTAGTAAGCAAGTAAAACTGATACTTTTCTATGCCTACTGACAAAATTTCTACACTGTGGCAGTTTGGGAATATAGCTCTTTGCGCGTCCAATATAATAACGCTTTAAGGATATTGTAGGCTGGCGCGATACATAGCACGTCCACACTGTTTGTGCGCAATTCGTTCGATTGCTTTTATGCAATAATGCGCAAGCACAGTTGGTCGCTGCTATCGCGCGTGCGCGACAAGCCTAAAGAGTATTGCGCGCATTGCCAGGGGAGAGTTGCTAGCAAGTTTATTCACACCATAGAAATAGATGAGCGCAGCGAAAATTTTTCTAAGTCTATGATTCACACACATATGAATGTTTACGGAGATATTTTTATTACTATTGTAAAACTATAGTAATTTACAGGGTTTAACCAACCAAGCTTAATCAATGCCGTTCAAAACCGATTTGAACTTTTCTTTTCCAATTGGTCTTGTATTCCAATCACGTTTGTTACACATAATAAAGGAACTTCTATCTTCAATCGGAAAATTGTGGAATCGTGCGTGTAGGCATACGGGCTGATGAATCAGTCACACGCTTAGCATGACAATTGTGTCGTAACAATGAGGAGCAACAGTGAAATCAATTTATTCATGATCTTTATTGAGTGCTGTATTGGTACTATCTTTTTTTCTGATTCAATTCTACTTTATACATATCTACAAAGGGTAGGTTTCTGAAAGTTACGACTTTATGGAAGATATATTTTGTGAATACTATGATGGACATCACGACAAGTATAAATATATATTGTATTTAAATACTGTAATGTAAAAGGTACAAGAGCAGTATCATATTTCGTGCCTACTTTACTCAGCTATAATTAGTAAAGTCTTGTTATTTCATGGGTCGGTAGAAAACTAAGTACTTTATGGTTTAACATCCGTTGGTACTTGACTAATTATTTATGTGTCAAAGCAGAAAAATAATAATATGTAACAGAAGCAAAGCACGGATTACTTGACAAAAACTTTACATTTCACGTTATTATTATCTTATTTCGCAAAGCTATCATTTGTCAAAAATATTCTCATCGCAATGTCAAAGTAAGTATCACTTAAAAAATAATCGTTTTTCAAATTAAATTCTAGTATTTTCTTCATTCAAATTAATGCATATGAATCATAACTGATGACTTCATTGACTATCCTCAACACTATTAAAATATCGCACCATTTGCCTGTACAACTTCAAGCAATAAACTATTATTGACAGCACAAAACGTTAATATAGGAATTCGAATAGTTTAAACCCTATTCCAAAATAGGTATTTCGAACTAAACGAGACACAATCCTTAAATGTGTCTAGCAAAGTGGAGCAGTAGTGTGCTTGTTTGTTATTATTCTCTGGCAGCTTGTTCGTGGAGGATGTCTCCACTATTTCCGGTTCCGACATTGCTCGCTTCATAAAACCAATTTTCTTCCCCCTCCCCTCGACCTACCTTGGATATCCAACGGAGAAAATGGCTTCTATCTATGTGCTACACGTTTAGCTCTTTACCAACAATTTTAAATCTAACATCAACGGAAATAAGAATGAAAATCTAATGAAGGCTCAAACGGAAAATTTAATGTATTCCGCCAAAAATATATCAAACTCTCGCTTTGTTTATATTGCCATCTTTACTTTACTGTAAAGCATGTTTTTCATGTTTGCTATTGGTATGGTTTATATTGCAATTGCGGAATTTAATTGTGATAACCGTGATGAAATTTCGTTATTGGAAATTGGCTTAAATTAAACATTTGTTAAGCTTCATTTGTTATTGGCCAAATTAATAACTTGCAAATTGCTATGTTATTGTTCACTTTTATTTCATTTAATACCTTCATTGTTTCAGTTAGTAGATAGAGACGCACAAACTCCAATATTGGAATTTATTGTGAAGGCAATAAACGGCGTTTTTATAGTTATTTGTTTAAAGAAAACATAAACCATTATACTATGTTTGAAGGTAAATCGCATAACATCGTTATGCTTTGAGTTGCGATAGAGTGACACAAAGCAACATGGTCAGAGTTGGAAACTAATATGCTTAAAGTAGGACTAAGCAAAGCAACTTCATCGTCGTGTTGCCAAGACTGGATTGTTCCCCGTTGTATAGTTATGAACTTGTTTTAGCATTTAAAAATAGACTGATATGGAAAGATAATGTTGTTTATAAAGTACCTAGATATTAGTAATCAAACTATGATCTTGTTTCAGTTCATGCTAGGTACTCCGATAAAATTCCTATTACATTTTATAAGGAAAAATTGGGATTTCGTAATTGTCTTTATTCAGTTATGCAATTGTCAGTCGACTCCCATTTGAAACCCTTATTAATATTATGTTATTTATATTACCTAATACTAAAACATAAATATACACATTTCTTATGTAGAATGCGACTCCATCGCCTAAATTCTATCATACCACAATTAATTCATTAACTCAATAATGGATAATGACTTTAAATATTTAACTTGCTGACTTATAGCTTTGATTGTCTTTGTAATCACTTAGAATAATTTACTCGGAAAGGCTTTCAGTTTGAAGCAGTTATTCCGTGAGTTATGTTGGGTTTTTCATCAAGTTACTTAAGCAGTGCGCATAGAAATGTTTCGCGCTCTACTATTTACCGATTTTTATTAGTACCCTTAGCACGATCAGCTATTGAGAAAAAAACACGCGTAAAAGAACTCGATACAGTAATTATCAATGGAAAATTTCATTTCACTTTTCGGTGGTAGAGGGCGCTTTACAAATTTCCCGTACAAAATTACTCTATCAGTTTACGCGCGCTTTTTTTTCTCGACAGATGTTCATGCTACGGGTACAGTTACTTACTTTTCTTTTGCCTAGAAAACATAGACAAAATATAAACCCTTATTCAAGCTTATTTACGATTTTTTCAATAAAAAAATATCATCATGTTTTATGTCAAATTGATTGTTCAAGTGCGTTTGTGAAAAATATTTCAGTAACTCGAGAAATTCGGATAAAATTTATCTTTTACACAATATACTTCAGTCAACCATGAGGTAAATACAGCCCCCATCTTACTCACTTACTGTATTCAATTAGAAATAATTACTCTTAATAGAATATGAAAACCGATTTAATTCTTTGATGAAAAGTTATTCGTTCGTTGACCGCATCGTAGTACTATATAAGATCTTCGCAATGATTATTTAAAATTATAGTAGTTTGATCATGATCAAATTGGAACCATATTGTTTGCATTTTTATCTTTTCAGGGAAAAGTATTTTTTATTAGACTGTGCATTAATTTAGGTCTTCTCTTTCCTCTATTTTACAAAACCTATAATATTTTATAATTAGTCAATATTTTAAAAGCACAGCTCATAAAATGATTATGTTATGCATATTCAAATTCAATAACAATATATTATTTGAGAAAAGAAAATGATAAGTATGTACCATCTAAAAGATCATTGTATTATGAGTGAAAACAAATAATAAACCTGATGTCTATTTTAATATTGATTCAGAGAGAAACAGATATTGATATCTACGATTGAAAAAAAATATAAAAGTTAATGGTTGTATAATATTGTAAATTGTATTTGATTCGACTCTTGAAACACAGTAAATTGATTGATTAATGTTGTAATATACTAAGTATGTTATTCATAACTGATTAACCGGTATTGAACATCTACTGCAAAATAGTCTGAACTCCCATTGCTGGCAACCTTATCCCACAAGGTGGAAGATCAGAGTGCGCTTCAGTAATAAATAATACTTAGGAACAAAGGATTTTAGTAGGTTGTTATCGCATATTCTAAAAAAAATATACTTACTATCGTTTTCGTACCGTTATTTTGACCAAAAATTACATCATAAGGTGTGTTGATTGGCTCTTCTACTTACTTTAATATTAGTACCGAGTAATATTTTAATCTGGGTCGTCGCGTCGGGGTACCGCAAAAAACCCAGGCATAGCAGCGCCCATCAGCGACAATAACTTCTTTATTTAGCGGTCCCCCGACGCGACGGCCCAGATTAAAATAATACTGGGTACTAATATTAAAGTAAGTAGAAGAACCAATCAACACATTTTATTTTTCAAGGATTTTTGAATCGGGGTCATTTAATTTTTTAATTTATTTTTTCAACACCTTAATATACTTCGCAAGACTGTCAGTGCATAGATTTTAATTTCATATCATGGTTTGTATTAGATATACCCTAAATCATAGCATTTTCGTTATTCCAAGATTTCGTTATTCCAGCTTTTCTAGTCAGTCACATCAATCAATTTAAATTGTTTGATGTGGCTGAATAGAAAAGCTGCCAGGCTGAAGGCAGGCAACCCTATATATTCATGAACGGCACGTCTAGGGCAATCGATCTGCATCAGTTTCATCAAGCCACCTGATGAGGTAATTAACCCCATTTTTGGGCCTCGTAAAACATGGCTGACCTTGAAACCTTCCAGGGCTGGGGCTGGCAAACTATGTTCGAAAACGGGTTTCGATCTCCAAATGTTTCTCTTTCGAAGGGTACATGTTTCGGTCTTCCACCTTATGATGTAATTTTCGGTCAAAATAGAGCGTAAGAGCGGTACGAAAACGAAAAAAAATATGTTCTTCCAGGATATGCGATGACAACCTACTAAAATCCAGTGTTCCTAGTATAACACACTTACGTACTGTAACACACTTCTGATCTTCCACCTTGTTAGTAAGGTTGCCTGCAATGTGAGCTCGGACTAAAACGACAAAGTAACATTTTCAATCGTTCGCGTAATGAGGAAGTTCGTCATGACGTAGCTGCAATATCGTGTACACATAAATTGATTTTAAACTGGCGACCTTCGGTATCAAATATACCCAGCGGCCGCGGGCAAAATAAAACTGTTTATACGCCCAGCGTCGAGTGTAATAAGAGAAGCCGTAATCCCAAAATGAGGTTTTATTCAATTTAACGCTCGTACGTGATTTGGCCACATTGCCCGGGAGTTTTGCATAAATTAGAAATCCTGGAATTCGGAATAAGTCTTTTTGCACAATATTATTGGTGGTATCTGGTTGGTATAGCCAACATGTGTGATTGGGCAAAAAGCCTTAGAAAAATGACATCAAAGATATTTTCTATTTGATTTATTACGTGCCAACAACTACAGTTTGGGAAAATTGCTTCAAATATTTACTTAGGTATTTCATGTTTATGGAAACAGAAGATGCTATGACTGTGTTTCCCTCTATTACTGGAAATGGAAATTGCTTATTATATAGAACATACATATATGCATAGCATTTTTTGTTTCAAACTGTCTTACTCACCGCGATGCTAGCCAAAAATTAAAAGAAACACCCTTAAGACCTACGTATCTTAGTGAAAAACACTTAAGCCACGTACGCACTGACAGGCAGCTTGCTTAGCGCGTAGAGCCTAGGTAGAGCCTAAATAGTCACCTAGCGTATAGCGTAGTGAAAGAAACGTTCTATAATGTTCGCAGCCGGCCGCACTGAGCGCTTGGCGCCTTCCCTATGCGGCCGGTTGCGAATATTATCGAATGTTCCTTTCACTTCGCTACACACTAGGTGACTATTTAGGCTCTAGGCGCTAAGCAAGCCGTCCGCCTATCAGTGCGTACGTGGCCATACCTACAGGACAATTTAGATTATTGTATTTTACGATACCTATGTGGTACGTTTCTAATTTTATTCATCTTGGTAGTAGGATGGCTATTTTCCAATAAATCTCTCTACAAACATAAACAATCTTGAGCTTAGTCTAATGTTTACGACCGCTACTACGTATATGTTGCGGAGTTCGTAATGTAAACAACTTCCGCTTTGCAATGAACAAACATTTGTTGTTTTATTTTGTATTTGTCTGAATAGCGCGTGTTAGTTATTAATTGATAATTGGCCTGTGAATTTCTTTTGTGAAGTAAGCCCTCTTTATTTATTATTAAAGGGCACACACAACTATAATTGTAGCACAAACAACTATACTAGCTAGTTGTTATATAAAAATAAAAAATAGACACTATATTAAGGGCCTGTTTCACAATCAAGTAGTAAGTTCTGAGTAGCTTACTTGACCGATAATTGCGATATGATGAAAAATATGTCAAATCATTTGTCAAGTAAGCTACTCAGAACTTACTTTTTGATTGTGAAACTCTACATCTTAGTCAAAATATGTAGCGTGACCGTTTCGTTACTACAAGAACTGGGTATGTGACTTGGGAATGGATTCTCTTTTAAGGTATAATAGAGCAAAAAGAGAAGCAAAATAAACCCCTACGCGATGGCTCAATTTGACGAATTTTACTATGATTTCTAAGACTCCAAAGTTGGTAAAAAATCAAAATGCTCCAGTGACAAAATTGTGTTGATTATTAGAAACCATACGTAATTACAGAAACAATTATAAGAATAAATTATAACTATAAAAAACATACTAAACAGTATAAAATAATTTCTTCCGTACAGATTAATAACCCTTTGCATTAGTTTTAAACCTAAAAGCGTGTGGCGCCTGCAAAAGACAATTGATGATAAATCTTTCAAAATTCTTAAATATTTTTTTTTTAAATTTAATTCGTTTTTAAAAGCATATTTTTTTTAAAAAGGTTTTTTTAGTAAATTCATTATTTCCTTACAAGCTGTTTGCTTCACGACGCAAAAGGCCTCGAGACCAAATTATCATAATTGTCACCAACAGATGGATAGCCTATAAATATAATTGCAAATGTAAATTTATATTTACGCAGATGCAATTGATTTGCATTTGCCAGATTTAAAAAAACCGTGATTTCTTAAAAAATACTAAGGATTGTTGGTCCATTGTAATGGTTTTTGTCAGGTAATGTCTATTTCTTGACGAAAAGTTCTAATTCGGATATAAATCTAACTTTTCGAGATTATCATTAAAAAATTCAGTAACTGCAAACCTTTCATTCACGCACAAACGCTATTAATCTACGTTAACAGAAACAAAAGATGATAAAGCAGTAATTATGTAGATTAAAAACATCGCATATACTTTCATTAAACGCAACGTTTTAAATGATTTGATCACTTTACCAATAAAAACATGACGTCGGCGTTTATAGCCACAAGTGGAATAATTACTTTTATGATGATTACTAAACTGTTTTTATAAGCTAAGTTACTAAATCTTCTGTATGTTTTTCACCCTGATCCTAAAAGGAAACCTAATTTAATCGTTATTTATGGTATATTTATTTATTTATATTTATCGTTTGTTTGTGTGCTTTAGGTAGTTTGCTTTATTACATGTTTTTTTTAATCTACAACGGAATAGTGCTTGGCCTTCACCTTAACTGATGTGAACGAAAGTGTAAGCGCACTAAACCCGAAATCCTCACCAATGAGGAACTGGCTATTTTACCTCTAACTGCCGGAACACAACTATTTTTTAACCGACTTCAAAAAAAGGAGGAGGTTCTATGTTCGGCTGTTTTTTTAATGTATGTCCACCGATTACTCGAAAACGGCTGAACCGATTGACATGATTCAAACGCCACTTTATCAGGTTTGTTCCCCAGTTGAAAATTTAAAATTCCCCATTTTTTGAAAATTTGAAATCGGTTTAGTAGTTTTCGAGTAATCCTGAAAATACTGTAATTTTTTTGGTAAGTTTTTTTTATTATATTTGTATTTAAATTTAAGCTTGCGGTTTCTATTCTACTTACATTGTTTTTTTTTTTATTTCACTCAGCTTTTTATATTGAATGTGAAGTGGAGCTAGCGTACCAACCATGTAGGTAGGTATTTTCCTAATTTTTCAGATGTGTCAAAATCTTACCATTATAAATTTTGGTACCACCATATTTAAGAGAATTATTATCGTCCAAATCGATATATCAATAAAATACTATCTATAAAAGAGATTTCACCAAAACGACTACAATGCTATCGTATTACCCAAACATACTACTTATTTCATTAATCGTGTTAGTGTTGTTTATTAATATTACTTATAGGGACATAATATACCCGCTGTCTTCATAAACAAAAATTCATTTTGTTTATTTCATCTAAGTGGATAACAGACTATCTTCCCATTCCGCTCGATGCGTATAAGCGTATAACTACAAGTTACTCAGAAAATTGGGATTGCGACCCAGTTTCATCCCCCCCACATCTTATATTAAATTATACGAGATACATGTATCAGCACGATATACATAATATCCATAATATCTACTTGGCTACACATTGTTTTCTTTCGGTATAATATTCTTATTTATATGTTACCTATACTGAAGACTATGAATAAATGATAGAGTCAGATAGTACTCTTGAGGCCTACAAAATTGATTAGACATATATATTATGATATGATAAAAGAGAATTACTTTTATTAAACTCTGTATTACAATCAATTTTCCAAGTAAATTGAGTATAAAAATTATTTTGGTAGCTTTTCGAATCCATGAAATTAATTGGAAAAATGAATTTGGTGGGATAACGAACTATTTTAACATTTTAAATCAGATTTACTTCTATTATAAATTGTCACAGACATTGCGTAACTTCCAAGCAGGATGCTGGCAAACGAGACAAGTGGTCACTCACTGCAGTCGTTCGTTAAAGTTAATTTAAGGGCCAGCTCAATTCAGGCTAGGTGCTATCACGAGTTCAACTCTAGCTCCCTGTGATTAGAACTATTTTAGTATAATCTTACCCTACTATGTGTTAATAAACGATGGATGCATTGTGACGTCTTTAGATCTTTCTACAAGCAGTCAGTATACTTCGTTCTAGTACTTTGTTGCTTATATACGTTGACCGACTTTTTTTCTTTAGCAACCATATCTATTAGTTTTTCATCAACTAGTCTGTCAGAGTTACATAAACAACCACAAATAACATGACTTCGTAGGAAAATCGTAGGGCTGTCTATTAGAAGATAAATAATTTATCAATATAAATCTTGTCTACGTCATTGTACCTCGTAATAATTTTTCAACGGCAGCATAAACGCCTATCATGTTTGGAATTATTGATTTACACTCACATCCTTATAACATTTCCACTGTTTTACGTCAGAACTTACACGAATATGCTAAATACATTTTACGATTACTTTACAAAAGTGTTCGCATTACGTTTTTTTTTTTATAGAGCCTTCGTTCATGTTTTTCTTATATTTGACTGTTTGAGGTTAAGATCAACACTATTAAGTTTAGGTTCTTTTGTTTGTTTTTTATTTGGTTCCCTCATTCCACTACGATCCACCGACGAGGCTCCGTCACGCTCCACCGGTGGGTCTACGCGGATCTCCACGGGTGCAAATATCATACATTTTCTATTTAAAAATATTTTTGTAGTAACCCTACGTACCAAACCAATACATGTTTGCTCATTATGAACTTTTCTCACGTGATCTACTGGGCTGGGCAATATTCCAGAGTCTCGTGGCTAAAATCCCGAAACGTCACTTCACATGATCACAGGTTCACCTGGTTATGAATTATGATTTATAAAACCTTATATAAAATACACCGTTATACAACAAGACGAAATCATGTTTTATAAAATAATAAATATTTTTGGTGGACGTGTGAAAAAAGATGGTCGTTTCTTTCTTTACGACATATTATGTAGCATGCAGCCATTCTGTACCAGGGTCTCATGAGCAATAAAAGCATCGCTGGAAATGGCATCTCAATACCAATCGTAGCAATATTACTTTTAAAGCTTATAGGTACTTACTATTATTATAGTTTGTTGTTATTTTGTGTATCATTTCCTCTGTTTAATTTGCAAACTGTTTTTAACGTTAAATTAAATTTAATGTTTAAAAATAGCAGTAAACTATAAAATAACGTGTCTTAACTTGACAATTACATACAATATAATCAGTGTTTCCTTTCGTTATGTGATTTAATTACCTGTAGCTTATTTTTCTAGCGTTAAGTTCTTCATTAATGGGCCTAGCCGAAGGCCAGCTTTATAACAAACTTTCACTAAAGAAAAGTTAATGCAATTAATGAGATACTAAGCCGTTACAGTGAATTTTTGTTTAAAACTGTTAACGCAAAGTATTACATTTCTATGAGGAGCGTAACCCAATAACAGAAGTAAGACGAGGAGCGCGCCGAGGTCGGTCCACCACAAATGTTAACTAGTCCACCATTATTAAAGTTATCTGATAGGATTCATCGTAAATTCTGGGTTATGTAGGTACTATTTCGATCTTGTATTCTGCCTTATTTATGTAAAAAAAAAGGTAGTTTCAAGGCCACAAGCCCACTATATAGTGCTGGATCCCAATCGCGCTAATTTTGAACGATAAAACCAAAACTGTAACATTACATTTAAGTTATAATATACCTAAAAATATTTGGTTTAGCTATAAAATTTTCATTTAAATTGTCCAAGATTGGCATCCTAAGCTCTCTAGGCATAATTTCAAAAAAATAACAAAACTGAAGCAAGTATTTTTGTAAACGAAACTGAAACGGTAACGATTTAGCTTTGGTTTTATCGTTGAATATTATCGTGATTGCTAGGCCCCTGGCGACTAAACTCTGCGTGTATCTTTGTCGCGCTTTAAAACCAGTGTCTGCTCATTTAAACTTCTAATGCTCGAGCCCCGATAGCAATAAACAACTTGTTTTTATTTTTAAAAATTGCCGTTTTCGCCATACCAAACTTAGGGGAAGGAAATGCTTTATATTTCATGATCTCTATACTTTTAAGGGTTTCGTATCTGAAGGGGCCAAATGGAGCCCTATTGCTGTCAATCATGTGTCCGTCTGTCCGTCCGTCTGTCCATCAGTCTGTCTGTCCGTCCGTTGTCTGTCACAAAGCTCTAGCAACTGAACCTTTGAAGCTACAGTCTTCATTTAATAATTAATAACAATTTGTTAAAGTTACTAACTTATTTTTTTTTTTAAATTAAGTACAAAAGACTTATGGCGTCTGTCAAAAACTGTTTACTAAATAAGACAAGTAAGGATAAACAGACTACTATGTTTATTATTACGTATTATAGAGCGGGCTCTCAGTAAAGTTCCGTTTGCAAAAATTGCGGACCGCATTCTGTCTTTTGATATATTATATTATAAAGATCCCAGACATCCTATTAACAGATGTTATTTTTAGAAATTCTACCTTCTTGTATGGAAAAATAATTAAATAGACATTCCGACTTGAAACTTCGTAGGAGTACTTTTTAAAACAAATAAGCAAACACGGGTTTTGTGGTTTTTCGAAAACCTAAATGTGCGAAATCCGACATGCACTGGACGGTTTTTAACATGTTGTCGGGGTGAATTCCAAATTCATAAAACTCGTCATAAATAAAACCTCACGCAACTGATACTAAACACTCGTTCGAAGGTCACACGCAAAATAGAAAAGTGTATTTTATCCTAATCGATTATACTTACTAACATAATGTAGTGGTTTAACGATTTAAAAATATATGAACTGCGAGTTACGAAATGCTAAATTTTAGAGCTCAATCACAAAATGTTTAGTAAAGTATTTGGTTTTAATTAAATCCAAAGCTCAATAAAAATGTTAAAGACAATCTTGAAGAAATTACAGAAAACTTTGCCGATATACTTAAGTTATTGCGGTCAATATTAATGAATGATTGAGAAATAATACGCTTCAAAGTTTAAAGCTATCCATAATCGTATCGATAATAACTAGGTATATAACGAAATAAAAAATCTACTACTGCGTAATTATTGACAATATATTTTTCAAGCTTTTTTATCTCGACATTGATAAGTATAAATTTTAATTATAATTTCAAAAAAGCGCGGATATATCAATATTTTTCTACTACTACTAATACTTAAAAAAAACAATAATTAAATCGAGTTAGAATCCGTAAAAGATTTCAAATATCAATCTTTTCTATGTAAGTAGGTAGATTAGGCAAACTTTTGAGATATGAAAGTAGGGCGTATGTTAATCCTGGGTATTAAACAATTTTATTACACAATTAAACCTGTTTAATCAGTTAAACCGCAGAATAAATAATGGTACTACTTTGAATATTGAGTAATAGTTTGAGTATATTGCAGTCGTAATTATTTCAACTTTGTTCAAAGATATTTCAAATAGGGGTTATTGATTAAATTATTTTAAGAATTGGGTTCGACACCATACATCTCTTTGCTGCCAAATGCACACCTAAGACCATACACTAACATAAAAAAAATCGTGATCGAAACATTAGTAGCGTAATCTACTAGCGTGCAGTGACAATGACAACTCACAGCAGCACAGTACATTTAGATTAGGCCAGCATAATTAGATGGCGTGGTTACAAATTGTATAGAGCGAAAAGCTTCAAGAATTGTGTTAAAAAATTTTAGTGTCACAGCATGTCAGTCTTCATGTAAAATACAAGTTAGTAGAATATTTTTTTACATTAACCATGTAGAAAATTTTAACAATCTTTAAATTATTAATTTAACCTCTAAATATCCTATCGTTTGATACTTTCAAGTACCTAGTAAAAAAGCCATAAAAATTGAAAGATATCATAAATTTTCCAAGCTATTATGATTATTTACTTAGATGGTTGAGACCATCCCATCACCACCAAAGGGAACAATAAAAATGACATTCAACATAAAAAAGCCATGAAAAAAGAAAGACAGACATTTTAATTGGTTCCTCTCATAATTTATTTTAGACGGATAACTAAAATATATAAATAACTAGAAAAAAATCTAAAAGCTCTTTCTAAAGGGAGTACCTAATTTTGATCTGTTAATTTTTCAAATATCCAAACTAGTTTCCTTTTTTGATAACTGCTGCTATAATATTAATAACACTAATTACTAAAATAAATCGACCTTTTTCCTAACCTAAATATCTTTTTCTCTAACTCATAAAATGTGTAGGGACAGTCACCAATTTCTATTAGCTACGCGCTACGCACTCGTGAAATAACGCATTTATTTATAGAAATGTTCCTAATTTATAGCAAAAAATATCGTTTTATCAATAAGAACATGAGCTTTAAGCAGGTTTCCTTATGTATATATTAATATATAAGAGTTTTCGGTACTTGATCTGTTCTATTAAAAGGAGAAATATATTCGTTCTCTTTCATTCACATGACTATGCCTCAAGCGACGAGGACGAGTCCAATGTTACGCAGATTGATTTATTACCCTTTTATTTATGAAGTTCCTAAATTGCTTTCCATGCGAACAAAGTCTTTAAATGTTAATGACAAACTTATTTTAAGACAGCGCTTTCCATAACAAGTTGATTTTATATTTCGCTAAACAAATTCCAAGCACTTTGAGTACCCGTAATAGAAGCTATATTGGAATGACAATTTAGTTGAACGGTTAAGGATTTATCGTACTATGCATAGATGAAATCTCGAATAGTCTTAGTAGAGGGTCTCTGGAGCCAATTAAACTTCGATATTCATCTGAGTGTGCTTTGTTAATTTGTTAGGCGAACCCATATCAAATTTCTTGGAATAACAAGTGATAGTTATATTCCTAATTATCAGAATATCTTATAAGACACAATGCGAAATAAAAACAAAAAGAATATTGCACATATTCTTCAATTCCCATGATGTGTTTGAATAAAAGTAACCACTCTCCTAATAAATAGTACACAAATATTAAATATATATACGCCATAAATAAAATTATAAAAAATATAGGGTACGTATCAGAAAGTCTAAACTTAGAATGCCTGAAGTTAAAATGGCGAAGTTCCCTAAGGGGTTGAACCCTTCGGGGGTGGAATTATCTAAAACGCTGAGACACATTATGTATTCATTTTTAATCGTTAGCCTAAACACAAAATTTGGAGATCCTAGCTTCGAAACTGAGGGACTTTCATACAAACTTTAATTCCCGTAGGGCGTGAATTTTGAAAAATCCTTTCTTAGTGCACCCCTAGACCTTATGAAGAACCTACGTGCCAAATTTGGAACCTCTAGACCCAGCGGTTTGGGATGTGCGTTGAAATGTCAGTCAGTTACTCAGTCTTCTTTTATATACGAGTATTTAGATAGAAGGATAAAAAAAATAATAGCAGTCGAAAAAAATTGATTAACACTGTCACCTGCAGGTGACACTGGGAATTGAAGAGTTAACGAAAAAATTACCCTATAAAACAATTTTATCCTTTGATTGGTTTTAAAATTATCCTCTAGTTTGCAAAAGATTTTTGTCGCAGTTTAGACCAAAGTAAATGTGACTTACATCAAAATAACATATTTGTGTTAAAAAAACAGGACTTTCAGTGTCTAAAATGCGACAATTTTTTTTTGCAAACTCAATGTAATAATTTAAATTATTTTAAATAATTATTTTACATTTATTACTTTTGAATTTTATCTAATAAACAAATAAAATACGAAATCAGAAAAATAAAAAAAAAAGAATTTAGACTAAGTAATTTATAATCACTTTAGAATTACATTAATTTCTTTCCCGGAACATTGCTTGTATCATTCGATTTTTTTTGCTATTATTTGAATTGCAGTGAATATTAATAGAATAGTCGTTTGAAATAAAGGTAACGCAACTTTTATCTTCTATTCTACTTGAATATTATTGGGAATCAGATATCTTTTTTAATTTATACCTGTTGAAACATAATATCAGAGTCTGCGCCCAATCAATTCCAATAAAATATAATACTTTTAAATTGAGATCGATTCGCGAAATTTTATACTCCTCCCTGCCATTGCTATATCGTTACGATAATTCCATTCTTCCATCCGTTCCATCCTTTAGTGCTTAGAGTTTAAAGCAATCAAACGTAAATAATAGAAACGTACTAAATTTTTGTACTTTCTTAATAAAATTATTATTTTTGCCTATATTTTCTTATTCTTATATATTAATGTATCGCAGTTTACTAAATAAGGAATACAATATAAATAACTTTAAATAACAAACAAACTACTTACCGATTTTTTTTTTACTTAATCATCCAGGCCGAGTACATTAATGGCGAAGTGATACCACGTTTTTATAACAGCAGTAGTTTTTATTAGAGCGCTATTTATAAGCCTTAATAAGTAGAACCATTGTCTGCGCACATAAGTTATTTTTAGAATGACAAAAAGTTGTGTTGTTCAAGTGTTGTTCTTTCATTAATAGCGTTATTTTTGTCCACAGCCACGGAGAAGACTTGATCGTGACGCCGTTTGCGCAAGTCCTGGCGAGCCTGCGCAGCGTTCGCACTAACTTCCTTTGCCTCACCAACGTGCCAGCTTCCAAGTAAGTGAAACTTTATTATTAACTTTTACCTGTATACATACAAGTTAGGTCTTTGAAATATTTAGTATCTTTACTTTGAGTCCGCGCATTTTTTTTCCTAACGAGTTGAAACTTAATAGTGTGGTTAACTTAATTTTTGGTATGACAGTTCAATATTGAAAAGATCATATATAATCTTTTCAATATAAGTATATAATAATATAAACTTTTTTAACATATTGTTATTACCATAGCTTTTTTTTTTTGTAAACTATCAAAGTACTAATTGCTTCGGAATAATTTGACATACTAACAGACAGTTATGAAATAACAAAAGTTTTTTTTGTAATATTTCAAAGTACTACTTTGCTATAATTTATGTTTGTAACCAAACCGAAAATACTGTGTTAAAATTATAGATTTATAATAATAAATTGACTAACAAACAGACAGGTACCTACGAAATAAGATTTTTTTTGTAAAATATTAAAGTAGGTAGTGGTAGTTGTACCTACTAGGTATTTTGGTATAATTTATGTTAAAAACTAAACCCATTATATTATGTTAAGTTATAAATCCAAAATAATTGTCAAACTAACAGACAGTTACAAAATATAAATAACGTATGAGCCGTAACCTACACTGTTTTATTTTAAATTTTTTAATATTTTTAAAAGTTGAAAATAAAAAGCTTAAAAAAAAAGAAAATCTCCTTCAAAAAACCTGAAAAGAAACAAAAACAGTTCTATGATTCCCGCACGTACAGTTCATTAGAAATAAAACACTTTTTACGGATTACAGCGCGTATAGTATTAATTCAGGTGTTCTTTTAGAACACACTCAGAAAATCTTGAGAAAACATGAAATGTGCGAGCGAGAGAACGGCAAAACGTTAACATAAACGGCCTCTTAAGTTATTACTGGTTTTTAAATAAAATATCAATAAGCTCTACCTTTAGTGGATACATAAATGTCAATCTAATTAGTGGTTCATTCAGGTTCATGTGATAAAATGTTCGCGATGCAAATCATTCGATTATGACGATAAAATGCCATTTCAGTGCATCGATGATATTTCAAAGATTCAATACAAAAATTCAAATAACTGCAACAACACTGCGGCAACACTAAAATAAATATCTAACAATGACGAGCCGCTCAGTGCCTTGTCCACCGAACGTCCCGGATTCAAATCCTGATAATTATGTACCTACTTACTTATGTTCCTGGCAGTACAAGCGTTGCTTAGCTAAATAAGACTAAATGATTGGTGTGCGTTGTCCAGATTATTATTTATATGTGTCGTCATAATAGTAGATATCTATGTGACATAACCAAAGGTTAAAGATAATGTCCATGTTCCTAACCAGCTGTAGGTGTTTAAAGTTGGGAATCGCATATATTGAAAATAAAATAAATTTGACAAAAGTAGATTATCTTACGTGTATAATAACGTATTAATAACTGTACTACAAACTCCTACACTGCTACGACCGGCTAACGTCACTTGCGCGTGATGGAGGCCGTGAAACTTTAATGTGTGAATAGTTGACACGTTATCGTACTGTGCTCAAACTGCCGCCTACATATAAAATAAAAAATTGTAAGTGTTAAATATTTTAAAATCTTCCTTTGCCTTTGTATTTATGTTTCAAACATAATCAATAAATATAATAAAAGAAAGTCTACAAAATGTGCGTGCCGCTAAAACTCAGAAACGAGTCCCGGCACGATCATGGGAGTAAATAATGTTGTGGTAGCCCTCTAGCCCCCATCTATGAAGAAGTACCCGTGCTATTGAAGATATTAGGGCTGGAATACACCTATATTGCGACAGCCGTGACGTCACATGATGTAAATAAGAGTATCAAGCGATGACCAATGGGGTGTAGCACTGCCTTTTTCTCCCGCTAAGTGGCGCATTAGCGATTACTCAATTGAACTGTCAGTTTCATAAGAAAGCTGTCATATTTTTATTATTTTCATAAAATACTGTGATTATGCCTCAAAGTGCAACTTATGATTGCAAAAATCGAGGTGTCCATCGTTTCCGAAAGACAAGAAAACATTTGTTTTGTGGTCCCTGTAACTTAAATTACTGTTAGTACAAAATTAAACCAATAGTGTACCATGGACTGATGGAATAAACGCTTATCACACAACATTACTTTTCGCATGCAACCTATATCTTAATCAGGCATCATTTAAATTAGCAGTATGAACGGAGTCAACGAAACAACAAACAGACAGACATTTTGAGCACAGTCGTGAGATAGAACGTCCACAGTTTACAAGCTCTTAGATTAGTGACGTATCGTCATGTAATCTCGTGGCGTCGAGCACGCGACTTTAAATCAGTCTTGATCAGGAGTCGCACCGACCTCGCATGTCACTCGACATCTCGCCCACCAACTGAAATTGCCCACTACTCGTCCGCTGCCCCGTTATTTTGATAACGCAGTCATTTGTTAAGAATTCCGAGCATCCGAAATATTCCGGATTCTTGGCGACAAATAAGAATTTTGATTTTGATACCCGCTTTATATCAAACTAATATTTAATGAAACACGACTCGAGAATGTTACATTGAAGAAGAGTTCTGTTACACACCAGAATATTTCCAAAAAAAGGGGAATACTTAACCATTTAAATTATAAGGATAAAACTTGTAAATATATTAAATCAACAACAAACCCTAAGAAGCAATTCATAATATATTATTATGGCTATCATTCATGTACCTACGCATTATTCAGTTATTTCAAACTTAAATAAGAATGGCTGCTTATTATTTCTCAGTCAGCAGTACCAACATAATGAAACTCTTCAGCAAATCGCACTCAAAGGAATTGAGAAATAAATAATTATATACAGTAAAATGAAATGTAACGGTTACTTTCTGATGCTAATTATAGATCTAAGATGGGCTGTTTATAAAATATTCAATTCACAAGAGCAGAAAATACTAAGGTGAAATAAAACAGAATTTCATTCCATTTTGCGAGCCTGGTCTTTGAAAGGAATAAAAGTGCTCTCGACAGAGCCACTGCGAATGGAACCCAGTCTTTGAAATCCCAACCATCCTCACTATAATTCGTATCGTCAAGTCCTATGTTTACGTACACATACACATACACACTGTGATATCACGAACGAAACGAAACGAAAACGAAAAGTTGTGCAATTTCTAAAACTTAGTCATAATCAAATAGGTACTTGATCCACAATTTAATGAGATGGAAAACTGATCCAATTCTATTAAATTAAATAGGTACCTTTGTCATTATTTTTCATTTTTATTAATTAAATAGATTAGAAATCCGAGTTCTACTTTTATTTTTAGTGTAGCAGGACACTTTTCCCATAAAGGAGAACATTTTTGTCTATCATGTACAAATACGGCAAACCTATCTCAGGCTAGTATTATTTTAGCCAGAAATTGGTTTTTAACCCTTAAAATAACTTGGGCAACAGTAAAACTTTGGGGGCGTGAATGAAAAATGCTTTTCCCATGTGACGTCGTATTTCGGCCCAGGCAAATATTTGCTGCGGCCATCCTGGCGTCGGATGACTAAAATAATTTATTATCCCTTATAAAGTTTGCCCTCTCTAATAAAAACCACAAGCAAGCCTCGCCCGTTATGAAAACATAAACATGAAATAAGTGGCAACTATTTTATAAGTATGACTAAGCTAATTAAGCTGTACATGTAATTTGCGTAAAGATATACTTACTGTGATTAAACTGTTCATTGATTAAAATGGAAAAAGAACTCTTTGATTAGAGATTGAAAATCTTGATTACCCTCCTCTTGTATATTCTATAGCTACTCTTAACGATTAATTACCTACTCAAGCTATTTTTAATGAAGCAATATAACCCTATTATCAGGCTTAAACATAAACTACATACCTACTAAGTTTAAATTTCTTTAAAAATTATGTGCCGTTAACATTTTGCAACCGACAACAGTTTAAATAAAAAAGTTAATTATCTTGAAAGGTCTAATCCAAAACGAAAATCTAATAAATCAAACGTAAGTTTCATTTTCTAAATTACATTTTCAAGTAGCATGAAAAAAAGACTGCAAGGATTCCATTCTCGACGCTATCCAGAAACAGAAAATTAATCTTTCAATGTGTTTTCGTTTTCACCATCAACATTTATTCTGAAAATAATGTTAAAAAATATTTCCGCAATAAATAACAATGTGTCAGTTTCGTCCGTTGATCTAACAACAGATGACTACAGCATCGAAAATCTACTCAAACACACGGTTCAACACTTTTAGCACTTTTGCAAACTACTACTACAACGAACAAAATTTTACTGAGGTTATTGTTTGTAAATAAACTATAGAACCTTTGCTTCAATCTGTACATGTGAATTTTCGGTACATTATGTACTTAGCGAGCAATAAATTTAATTAAAATGAGGCTGCCACTTGAGGTATATAGGAGCCTTAACTCTTGATAATATGTTTCATGATTTCATCAAGATATATTATTTTTAATTTTAAATGAAGGTTCGGTTATAAATACAGATTACCTAATCTTACCTATAATAATACTACTAGTGACACTAGTAGGTACTACATATTTGATCATTTTTCGAAGTGCCTGAATTTTTTTTTATATTTATATAAAAAAACGGTTCGACAAAAAATATATATATTGATTGAACCTGCTTACAAAATTTCACGAGAATCGGTTAAAAATGCGACCTGTAGAGGAGAACAAACGGACATACGAAAGCATTTTGCCCAAGCTGAAGCAGAGACGCTTCGCGCTCGGTTGGTCAAAAAACTATATCGCAAAGTTACTTTTTTAACAAAGATTTAACAAAAATCTAATCTTATTTTGCTTTTCAAAATAAAAACCGTAAATTAATTGCTATTAATTATAAAAGTTCATTTCCACAAAAATCTACAAAAGAGAAAACTTAGCCCTTCTCATTTTCAGTTCAGTCAAAAACAGGAAGTCCCAGACGATAATATCCGAAGGATTACATAATTAGTTGGCCAAATAATCTGTCACAATAATAACATAATAGTAACTGATAAGATCCATATGCTGTTTGTTATTTCAACCTCGGCCTTGCCCGAGATTACTTTGATTATTTGCCACCGAGCTTGTTGCTAATTTCAGACTGCAGACCGTGTTCACATACCTTTATATTCGAACGTCAAATTGGACCCCGATATTTCTCTTTTTAAGACCGACTATGAAGCTGTAGTACCCATTAAAAGTTTTTGATTGGACTCCTATGCTTGCCAATTTTAGAGTTGTGACGATTCATGTTTTATTAAAGTTTTAATATCGGTCTGCAAATTAGTCTACGTATTTTTTGCTCTATAAACAAGCTTTTTTGACGTAATAGTTAAAATAGAGTTTTTATAAATATTGTTTTCTAAATTTCTTGAGTTATTAAAATTTTTACTTTTAGTGAGCTCTTTATTTCAACTAGTTTCAACATAAAGGAACACAACTTTGCGAATTGGTAATTGTGTTCAATTTAGTACAACTAATAACAAATGCTGTCAAATTCTTCAAGTGTCTTTTTCTGTAAATTATTTTTACTCGCGTTGAGAATTAACCACTTGCATATTGTATAATCACTTGTTTACTCGATACTCAATGCTTTATTGCAAGACAGAAGATGGAAAATTTAATATTTCATTGAAGAGCTATCGGGTTTCCAATATCGATACCGGCTTGTGGCATGCAACTATTATTAGTTTTCATACTATCTTATTTAGGAGCTCTTTCAATGTTAATGTTGTATTTAAACGTAGGCTTAGCAGTGGCGAAGAGTCCATACTCCTAGGTAGGTACCATAGGTTTATACCTTTTAGAAATCAATCCACTATGCAGATCATACTATTTTTGTAGAACGGCTTACACAATATCACCCCTCGCCACTGGTAGGTAGGTATATTATTTCTATAACAAAAATCATAGTAAAAGTAGCTACGTATGAACCCAGCCTAAGCAATCAATTGCACACACGGGTGAACTAAAAATAGAATATTGCCGTGTTGCATGATTGTTTTAGAATTCCCTCGAACCATATGTAAAGTCCATCTGTCGATTAACATTCACCATATGCTACTTCTATCAGATGTCACTTCAGATTAATAAGCGACCTTTAAACACGCTATTATTGTAAACAGACCTTCGAACCGGGAAAAAAAACTGTTTGTTGTTTTCAGCAAATCTGTAATCGAGCCAATCATCGGATAATACTTTCTGCTGTTTTGAAAATAAAAACAGTGATTTTTTTTTACAATTTCTTCATGACAGTTTGCATAATAACAATAAAAATTACTTATATTATTTACTTAATAATACAATATACAAAACATGCCGCGTTTATTCTTACATCGTATGATTTTTCATCATCGTTTACCTTTAACCTTTACTCCGCGTGATTAGAAGTAGAAAGAGGATTAGTTGGGGATTTCCCGGTTGTATTAACCGCATCCGAAGACTTTTAAAAGCTATAGGGCATAGGAACTCCGCAGAGAAATTGTGGAAAAATGATACTTGAAGAAAAAATCTCAGCATTAATACTTAATGATATGACAAGCAAACTATATGAAAGAGATTTTAAAATTTTGAGATTTTAGCATTTACAATGCTATTTTTATAAAATACTAAATAATATATCAGAAAAATACGACTCGCACCAGATCATGTTCTCGGACGGGAATCTAGCTAGCTAGCTGGCTTTCTCATCTTAATCAATTGTTTAAAAACATCTGGAAAGATGTTCAGTTGAATGTCGAGGTAATTCCCTGTACATTGGTGAGATGGCGCTGGCTTGCAGCGTAAGAGTTGATATAGTAGAAGAAATTCGACGTTCCCACTAGTGACTCGGTAGCTCAGCGGTCAGAGCATTGGACTGGATATCCAAAGGTCGCGGGTTCGATTCCCGTCCGAGAACAAGATCTGGTGCGAGTCGTATTTTTTCTTGTATATTATTTAGTATTATATGAAAGAGACATAGAAGCTCTGTTTGAAATTGGGTCGGCAATACTTCTTATGGCTATAAGCTGATGTTATTGTCCAGTATTTCAGGTGGTTTCTAGTTTTTATAATATAACGCCAGTGCGTACGAGTGCGTGCGTCTTTAGCACTACCGGTTTCTGTCAAGTATTGCAGAAAATCAACGGGAAAAGCCTGCAGGTGGCTGAAATCAATAGTGTCCTTTCAGAGATCGATGTCTAAATATGCAATAATTAATTATTAATTCTTAATAAATCGGTACTATCTCTGGGAAGTAGGTTTATAGCATAAAGTATTTATTCACAAGTTGACTACGTAAATATACTCGTACCTACATTGGTAATAAATCTGTAAAACCAGACTTATTTAACCTGCCAGTTTGTCAAGAAAAATATTTCATACACTACAATTTACATCTTCAACCTGATAACAGATAAACATTTTTTTTAAATTTTGAGATTTAAGCATTCACAATGCTATTTTATATAATACTAAATAATATACTAGAAAAAATAGGACTCGCACCAGATCATGTTCTCGGACGGGAACATGATCTGGTGCGAGTCCTATTTTTTCTAGTATATTATTTAGTATTATAACAGATAAACAGTTGGGTGCTGTTCAATCTCAACTACATACACGTAAACATTTGTGTTTACTGCGCAATACATTTTTCAAAGGAACAATAAACCTTTGATAGCGCGCCAGTGTCTCTCGACCTATGCCCACTCGCACTCCGTCAAAGCCTTTTGAGTACCCAAAGAGAATTTAATCTCATTAAAGATAAGAGCTTTTCTCAAAGTAACACTGTTATAATAAAACCTCTGTTGCCTAGTCTTAGATGTTTACTTTTCATTTTTTAATCGTTTTCCGGAGGTCCGACTGTTCTCAATGAAACAATGAAAATTTTCATGATATATTGTGAGCTGGTTAGATAATTACATGGATTTTTTGTCAATTCAGTTTTCCGAAAATTTTCAAAATGGCGGGGAAAGGGGATATATGAAAATGTAAAAAAGCGTTACATTCTAGATTATTTTTAATGATCTGGTACCGATCTAGGCTACTTTGTACAGATTCTGCTTTCGTCAGAATAAAAATTTACAAGCTATTACTAATTAAATACACAAACTTGGTTAATTGACTGAGCGAGTGCGAAGCTTCTCCGTTTGAGTTTGGGCAAAAATGCTTTTGTATCTCTGTCCGGCTGTCCGCCTGTTCTCCGCTAGAGGTCGGTTTGAAAAAAAAATATGTTTAAACAAATTAAAACATAAAATTCATTTTTATCTTTATGATAACTTGAAATGATAAACCAATTCAAATTTAATTCCATTATCTCAAAACCCTGAACTTATTCTACAGATTTAGATAAAAGAAATTGGTAGCAAACAAGTCTAAAATATCATATAAAATATTTTTAAATCAATAAAAGTTCTGTGTAACAATTAGATATGCCTTAATTTTTTTCTAAAGCTTTATTTGAATCACAAGAAATCATTTTTTTACAATTGGCTGAAAAAAGATGTTCTTTGTTATGTTTTTATATAATACTAACCTCCACCCGCGACTTTGTCCGAGTGGACAATCCCTTTGGCCCGCGACTTACAGTGAGGTGACCAGTTTAAATGGCCTCCTCAGTATATGAAAGCCAAGTACTACGCAGAGTTTTTTGTTCAACTGTTACAATTTTCGATTCTGATATTTTAAATATTTATCTCTTCTTATCAGGTCTCGAAGATCATCTGGAGCAGCTTCTGCTGTCACACCACAGCCAAAGAATTTTAATCAAGGAGGTGAGTAATTTCAAATACTTACAAATTAGTATCACATTCAACTGAAGGTATTAAATACTAGTTTCTTTATTAATTTATAAATAACAGATGTTCTACATACAAATTTTTTTTTTATTATTGTGTCGATTACTTTCTGCTACATTTACAATTATACGACATAAGTCTGAAAACACTTGATCATTGAATGCACTTTTGATGAGTTCTCATCGGTTATTACTAGAGATCGGATATTCGGATGCATTTATCTAGAGTTCATACATTGGTTGGGTATTATGGAAAGCACTTTTTATCGAAAATATCCAAGGGTTACGGGATTAACCAATTTTAGAGTTTACCTGCGTATTATTATTTACCAATACCAATTTTAGTGGTGTATATCTAAGCACAATTAATTTCGCTGCTGTAACATCAAAATTCATATCTCCTATCTTTTTTATATTTTTAGTTGTGTCAACAATTTCATTGGAAAAAAACGGACTTCGCGAAGTTCTATTTCAATTACCAAACCTTTAATAGCAAAATCAATATGGATATTCAGATACGATAGAAGGTCGTCCGTAATTCTAACAGCAGTAAACAAAACTTTAATCAGCTAGCCATAATAAGGATTACTCATTCGTTACGTGTTTTGTTTACATTTTTATCTCGTTTGATTAGTTTCCTGCGATGATATCCCGCTTGTTCGAGGAATAATCTCAGTCGCACATAGTACGAGGAATCGCACGTGTCTAGTCTGTTGACAATTTTCATATCTTTAAGATCAAACAGGAAAAGATATCAAACAATCTATCAAGTAAACGTATGACACAAATACAGAAGCTATGCAAAATTTATGAAAGGCGATTTTTTTAAACAGTTTTTCTTGAATCCTCCAATGCCGCAGCATTTACAATTGTCGGTTCAGTTTAAAAAAAACCGGTGAGCCAACTTGCATTCTTTTATGGTAATATATTTATTATTCTATACTTATTTAATTATAATATCGTACCAAAGCGTTCAGATTTTTTCCAGATTATCGTTTCTATGCGAATTTTAACTCGGTAGGTTACTTTATGATCAAACGAACTAACCTAGACGCGAAGTTCGATCATAGTTACTCGATGGACTTCGTTCGAAGATATTAGCATAATAGCACATGTAGTTTCACACTTAGGTCCGTATTTATAAACTGCTTTCAACTTTGAGAGCTAATTTGAGATCATACTTGAGATGCTGTGATTGTAAGAAACAGCATCTCAAGTATCAAGGATCTTAAGAGAGCTCCCAACGTTGAGAGCGGCTTATAAATACGGGCCTTAGATTTGCCATTTCGCACTATATTAAGAGAGAACAGGAATAAATGACAGAAGGTAATAAACATATTACAATAATAATATGTACAAAATAGCATATAGATATAAGTGATACATATATAATTTTTACAAGAAAAACAAAAATTTATAGTAAATATTATATTAATAAAAATAAAGTACAAGTGACACAAACGTTATTTAAATAAGAAATTAGTATACAATGTCAAGGAAGGATAAAAGAAAGTAAGTTTTGAATTATAAAACAAAAGAGTAAGTAGTAAGACATTAAGTTGCAATGAGCTCTTAAAGCTAAAGAAAAAAAGAAAGAAAAGAAAAATGGCAAAAAAGGTGCTGCCAAAAAGCGTGGAGCAGCCGCATTATAGCAAAAAAAACACGTTTACCCACTTACTCAAAGTTTAGGATGAAACTTTACAATGAGGTTTTCTAATTGAAATAAATAATACTTTTTCATTTTTACGTATGTCTTTATAGTCTCATCTAGATAGGATCGTAAAGTATCGGCTTATTTGTGGCCTTTGTGAATAAAAGGGTAGTATGAGTGATGGTTGAATTGAGCCCATTTGAGATGATTTAATCAAATCTGAAATGTCAATAGTTAGATGTGAACCTGAAAAAGTTATATTATCAATATTAATAACAGAAAATATTAACACTCTATGGTCCGTGACTAAAGCTAGTATAACGTTATTAGCTTTTTATAGATTTTTTCTAGATTAAGACTTATTTGGGTACCAAGTCGCAATAAAATTTAATACTTGGTCAATATTCCAAGTAAGATTGTACTTAGGTAAAGCAGGACTTAACCGAAACACACCTTTTAAGTTCTGATTAAAAGAGACTTGGATTTATTTATGGTAAGTATATTTATTATTATATACTTATTAATTATAATATTAAGCATCGTACCAAAAGCGTTCATTTATTCCAGATTATCCTTTCGATGTGAATTTTAACTCAGTAGGTTACACCTAGTTTTAATGCGTATAAAAATTACACAAGCGAAAGAGTTCCTGCAGTTTTATAAAGAGTCTTGATGGCACAGCGTCGCTTTCTCTACGGATGGCAAATAGATGGAAATATAATCAAAGCTTTTAACATCAAAACAGGAGTATTGAAGCATTATATCGTATGCCGCACACATTTAAATGAAGCAATTTTTTATATTACCAAGAGAGCTTTTTAAATATTAAATTCAGGGAGATATTTTCTAAAATAATAGAGAAATATCTTATAAAGCTTGGGAATTCAAACCTTCTAAGTTTAGCATTGAATTTTTAACCCTTGTTTCATTTATATAAAAATAGTAAGGTTTTTTCGACGATCATTATTCTTCAGAAATTATTGCAATGTAAAGGTATTTCAGATATTCTTAAAACAATATTGATCCGTTCGTCATTTCCTGTTCGTGTCGGATCCCAAATCCTTACTCAAGCATCCTTTTAGCCTACTTAAAATGGCAGCATTGAAAATCCAATAATGACGAACCACTTCGCTTAAAAAGCATGACCTTAGAAGTTAAAGAAAATGTTAAATTCGATATAAGTTGATTTGTGGATTCCATTTCCTGTAAAAGCTTCTGAAATTATTTAAGTCTCAATTTTATACCAAGCCACTTTTAAAAATATCACATCATGGTAAGTACTTAAAATGTTACCTTTATGTCTCAACTAAATTTGTAGGGGATTTAATTATGAATTATGTTTAAATTAACAATATTAATCTACATTGAGTATCTTTTTCAATTGCCATTATATAAATTAAGTTAAAAATCTCTGAGCACAGGTTTCCGAGCCTTTTTAATCAGCTCAATTCCAAGAATCAATATTAGCGTTTCAATAGCAACCTAAATAGATACCTTTTCAATGTTGCCGAGGTTAGAGGGCCTACTACGAAAAGAATAGCGGTAATCGGTCAATGTTAGTCGTTCGATTTATTTATTGACGTTTGTATAACACAAAAATATCACAATGTATGAGAAACCGTACGCGTTCTTTATTCCTTAGCTAATAATGTGACGGAGTGGAACTGGAATGTGGTCCTTATTGTCGTTGTTTGGTTTTTGGAGTAGGCTATTTGGGCGCAGATTCAGTATGTTGCGGTTGTTATAATTTATGTGATTTTTAAGTAGTACGTTGTCAGCTAAAAAAGCTCATACAAACTGCATTTCTAAGGAAATCTATTGTTAAGTTTCATCGTCATTTTTTAACACGTTTTTATTAGGTTGCTTTCTCGTTTATTTGTTTTTGTCCACAAATTTAGCAACCGATTTTATACTAGCTTCCCAATGAGCTAGAGACTTAAAACTTTGAACATAGGTCAATACTGGAATACAATGCAATAATATGGTGTCATTGAGCTAATCTGTCGATGGTGCTGGAAGAATGCCACAGAAAATCTGTAATAAAACCATACAACCCCATCGTTAGATTTGTCTTGACAATAAGTACTCTGACGGGAGACGAAGTCCGATGGTGCTGGAAGAATGCCACAGAAAATCTGTAATAAAACCATACAACCCCATCGTTAGATTTGTCTTGACAATTAGTACTCTGACGGGAGACGAGGTCCGATGGTGCTGGAAGAATGCCACAGAAAATCTGTAATAAAACCATACAACCCCATCGTTAGATTTGTCTTGACAATTAGTACTCTGACGGGAGACGAGGTCCGATGGTGCTGGAAGAATGCCACAGAAAATCTGTAATAAAACCATACAACCCCATCGTTAGATTTGTCTTGACAATTAGTACTCTGACGGGAGACGAGGTCCGATGATGAAGGCGGAAGAAGGCCACACGAACTCTGTAATAAAACCATGCGAGTTTGGGCTCGTCCGATTCGTCTTGACGAGTAATCTGTTGGGAAATAGTATCCAGTGTCTGATAACGGAGCCGGAAGAAGGCCACAGGGACTTTATTATAATACCACACAACCCTATCGAGTTTAACCCTATAGTTTGATTTATCTTGACAAGTACTCATATAGGAAATGGTGGAGTTTTACTGAAAAAAAACTTTTTAAAACGGACTAGAAGTATAAAATAATTTCGCCCGTAAAAATTTATAACCCTACACCAAAGACTTCTATGTATACTACACTAGACAGGCTGTACAGTACCTAAAAATTGCTCATTAAGTTACGGTGCATGCACCGCAACTCCTTTAGTCTATTGCGAGCGACCGAGAGAAACAGTTGATGCGCCGCGAAGGTTGGTTGTGACACAAGTTTAGTTTTGAACAGCTCGTCTATGTAATTGAAGTCATTGCCCTACACAGAAGACAATGATGATAAATCGTACAAAATGCGCCCCACGTTTTTAGGTTTAAAATTTCTGTAGAGGGTCATAATCTTTACGGGAGAAATTATTTTATACTTATTAACGTGTTTTAATTAAAAAAACATATTCACTAAATTTTATTGCGTAAAAATGTTGATTCTAGGAAATAAGTGAGTTTTCGTTCTATCCATTCAATGCATTATTTTCACTATCAGACTGACAGATTTTGTTATTATGATGATAACGCCCAAATGTTTTGACTGTATTTTCGTAAACAAGTTTATTTCCTGTCGTTGATTTTCTACGGAACTCAATTTTTGGAATATCGTTATGCAATTAGTATCTGATCAATTATTTCCTTAATATAACAATTTATCAGTCTCAACTCAAGATCCTATTTATTCTAAGAATTCGAAGATACTAAAAACACAGTCAATCTTGAGTGCCATGAGAATCACATGTCGTTGTTATATTTTATTTTATTTGCTGGAAAATCTGGCAAGTCGTGACTATACAATTGTCACATACAATTACGATATCTGTGTATAGACGTGTGATCCCAATGGTTTTAACAGTAGGTACTACGCCAACGATAGTTCTGTGTTCGTGATTTGTGATACATTGGTTTTTTTGTTTAAATTATTTCCCTAAAATAAGTATGGCTATTTTAACGTCGTATTTTGAGTGCCTTTGTCATGTTAAAGTGAGGATCAATTAATAATAATTTTAGTTTTGTTCATCTATTTGCGAAGAAAGGTATTGTATAACGCAACAAAACCTATGTTATCATTATCATTTAGATTCGGAAAAATATCAAAAGTTCCAAGTTTTAGATTTTTTTGTTGTTTGTGTACTAACTAATACTAGCTTACATACCAAATTTCAGCTTTCTAGGCCTGAAGTCCTAAAGGAAGTACCCTAATAATGTTGATGATCATCAATGAGTCAGTGACGAAATCGGGGTTTTTTAGATATCAATAAAATCTAAGTATAAGATCTATGCAATTGAAACTTTTGCATATTTGATGAGTCCATTATTGACATTATATCCCGAGAATTAATTTTGTTTATCTGGTATAATCCAAACTAAAAAAAGACGAAGCGCTTCGAGAAAAGATAGGTAGTGCCCCTGCGCTGCGCTTGGTCGTCTTGACGGGGGTACGGATAGAGATATCTGATATCATATGTCATCTGATGTTAATTAATTTTATATTTTTATTTTTTTTAAAGCTTGCTGACTTGAATGAAGAAATAATGTTAGTACCTATGTTAACAAAGCCTATTTTGTTATATCAACTTTATCCAAACAAATCGATAGCACTAATTGTTGTTAAATATTTCAAACAAACCTTTATTCTAATAAAATAAAGAAAAACAAATCAGTCTCAGGATCAAGTCCAAGATAAGCAAGCGTAGCTTGATTAAGAAGCGGCGAAACGAAAATCCCCACACAACTATCTGATCTAAACAGAAGCTCTGAAAAAGTCGACGAGAGATAGAATGGATGCGGCGTGCATTTGGAGCGTGACAAGTACTAATGAGACACAGCGTTAGCTCGCCCTGGATTCGATTCAGAGTGGTACACGACCGCTTCCAGGGAAAAACGGAAAGTAGGCCACTGGGGAGCACCACAGAGATGCGTTTTAAACGGAGCGGCTCAAACGCTTGAGTATTTTTCTTTATAAAATAGTTTGTAACTTTAAGATCCCCACAGTGTTTGTTGTATGTTATTTATAAGGGTCAGTTTCTCGGATAAGTTTTAATTAACCAGCTTGACAGTTAATTTCACAGATTTTTATTTAAATTTGCAAATAAATAAGGCAATATTAACAATTACATTTAATATTATTATTCTCGAGTCCGTATTAAACTTTGACTACCCAGAAATCAAACCATCGCGTTTAGTCATGTCATGCCCTGGCATGACTATTGAAACGCGATATGATATAGCAGTTTATCATGACATGTAACTGTCAAAAGACAATGGATTTTGACAGTTGAGTGTCGATAAATGCTAGAGGGCCATATAGACCATCCATAGACCATGAGAACATCTATCTACTATTCCCTATGCATCGCAATTTTATCGTATACGTACCTAAAATAAAGAATTTTGCTCTGTTATTAGCAAAAACCCGCGTCTTTGTGAGGTATATTTTTCTGTTAAGAAGTTAGTTTAGTTAAGCAGAATTAGTCCAGACTGCTCTAAATACTTCAAGGTCTAAACCCTGAAAAATCTTAAAACTGCTACATTATCCGTGTTTTAGTTGAGAAAAAAAATGCTTTGTTATTCGATTAGACTGACAACAAAATCAGATTGTTGACGCTTATTTATATAATGTTACTGAATATATTTTTCAAGCAATTGCATTCAAAAGAATCATTTCATTCATCATTACTCAAGTTGTTATTTTGCAAATTATCCTTATCCTGACACAACTTTTAAAACCATCTCGTTTAAGAGTTAGAAATATTTTTAGAGTTCGTTTTTATTTAGAGGTCGACAACGCAACTTTGTTGTCTTACTAAAGTACCTTCCTCACCTACTTAGTACACACAGACCATACAACTAAACTACCTAAATACCTACAATTGCACATTACATACAGCTATTGAGCTAACTGTCAAGTCTTTAAAGTGATCTTTAAACGCGACCATTCTTGCCTTAAGAATGATAAAAAGATTACGGTGTATCGCAGATTGCCAAAAATTTCCATTTCTCTTTAATCCGGCAATTCAGCAATTAATGACCAACAAATAGTCGTCGAGATTAACAAACGAGATAAAGTTAACAAATAACATCATACACCTGCCTCTATTTTTAGATTAAAGAATGTTCAGGTTTTGCAGTTCATTGTTGCTAACGTAGAAATCGGCCTCAGAAGTAGCTGCATACTCAATACTTTGCCATACCAACTGTATGTAATACTTGTTTAGTAACTTGCAACCCTAATACACGCAACGATTGGCATGACTTGGTACTAGAGCATTTAGTAACTTCAGAGGCCGTATGAGTTTGAATGATGGAATCCCATTATATTTGCAGATTTCCGCTATTCTTATCATTCTAATCCCGTCTAGTGTCATTCATGGTAGACGGACATTTATCTGTTATTTACTCTATGTGGGGTCAAAGAGGAGTCAGTCAGTGCTGAAGAATTATCTGGAGAAGTATTGAAATGACGCACTTTATCACGATTGGTCCCCGTGCTAAATATAAATAACAATATTAATCTTTGCGGGGTCACAATATCGACACACGATGCCTGTATCAGTTGTAGAAAGTCGAGGAACAAGAAAATGGTATCGGTTTTTTTATCTTCATAACCGGTTAGCAATTTGTTTACGTTTTTCGTGTACAAATGTTCAGCTAACTGCCTACGTAGTTCTAATATTGTTTTGATGAAAACACAACGGTAGGTATTTATAAACTTTGCACAAAATTATTTTTAACATAAATTATTTTTACTTAAATAACTCTTACTCACTTATCATCAAAAAGTTACATGGCATATTTTTTTTAAAGAACATATTAAATAAAAAATATTATGCATAAACAATTTTCAAAAGCGAATGCATCTTTTGATATTAAGCCAATCTTGTTACTTTGACAGAATTGCGTTAGGTCTTTCAACAGAATTAATTATTTGTGCGTCAATATTTTCTAGTACCTTTGTAAGTATTTCATTAAGACGGTCTTTGAGTTTAATTGGTCCTAATTCTACATTATGGTGAAGCTCTTTTAATTAGATTTTACTATGCAAATAGTAACTGAAGCTCTCCAAAAAAAAGGTATGCTTATATCTTTTAAAATTTTAATATTGTTCAATTATTCAGGTTTATACTGAGAAATCAACGTCATACTTAAACTTATACTGTTATTTTTTTTAATTAAAACTTTACACAATTAAAATGTAAGTACTTAGGTAACCCTAAATAATTATTAAGATTCTATAGTAGCGTCACCGTATATTAGTACTAAACGTGTAGCGTTATGTCAACGGCACGTCAGACTATACACGTTGACCTTGAGACCGCCTTTACGCCGTACGTAATAAGAGCTGTTTTCGTAGTTCAACTGTTTAACTTACCATGCTGTCGTGCGTACATCCGCCAAATTACAGCTATCTAGTACTAAGTGTTTATGTTATTTAGGCATTAGACGAACAGACGGACAAGGCAAAACTATAAGGGTTCCTTGTTGACTACGGAACCCTAAAAATGGAACAGAATTTGTATGAAAATTGTCTGTGAAGTCTAATGACTTGAACAAATCCGAAACCTGTGGGACTGATGACCCTTAATGTTTTGTAACAAAAAGCTAATAAACTTATTAAAAATCCTGATGATAGGACGATCACCGTAGTATTGTTGATCAGAGGCTTTCAATCCTATACGTGAATAACATGTATTTGATTTGGGACTCTGAGAGATTTGTAATGCATGCCAGCCCCTTACCGAAAAGGGTATCCTTAGCACAAACATCTATCAAAAAAAAAACGCACGTAATAAAACTCTTAATCTTAATTCGCTTTACGGCGGCAGTACACCGTAAAATATTTTCATACCTACATTCTTTTTACGCGCGTTTTTTTTCTCTTTAGATATTTTTAGCAACTTACTACCGGAGATTGTATGTTACTAAATATTGTTCATAAAGGTATTACGTTTCATTTCCCAAATCTTATTGTAAGAATCATTAAAATCGATCTCAAAATAACATCATTCAAATATGAAATTAATTGCACATGTTGCATAAATTTATCACCCTTTGAGAGTGTTAAAAGGATTTCTGCAACAAATTTATACATCACATCTCGAGGCGCTCAAGTCTCGAGGAGCTAGTGACTTTATCCTAATTACTTTGTTTGTGAACTTAAGAGAACATTGTTTTGTTTATAAAATGAGACTATTGAAACTTAATACTCCGCCCCAATCGTTACGTAATATCTTTTCTTAAAGCTATTCCAATTAGCGTCATAATAAAAGTATTAATGTGTTATCGTTTTAGTATAAATATTGAAGAAAATCATGTTTACGTACATACATATTATTATTAAACTATATCGTTCACAATGTCATAGACTTACTTAAAAAAAATATAGATATAAACTAAAACAACAGTCATTTGAACCTGTGACTAACGAGTGAATTCTAGTGCTGAAATCCAATTATGTTTTTAAACGGTGAAGGAAAATAATTACCCTATTTCAAAAGGTTGTAACACCTTACCGTACACTCTCCATTTTTCAAACAACCATAATCCTTTTGTCTCGATTAGACTACAAAGTTTATTTAAATTAATCGTTGTGGATTATTAAAGTATTATATCTTAGTGGCTAGCAGCAAAATAAACAAAATTATTAATATTTACCGATCCATTGTCTTTGCTAACTTGTTTCATTTTGAAAGGGATTTAGCAAAAAGAAAAATAATGTTCTTCATAATTTAATCTCCATACAGTAATAACCATAAAACGATTTTGAACATACCAACAAACCTATTTTTCGTAGCTGATGCTATTGTTTCCATATATTACTCTATGGTTTCCGTATTCTAATTGATTTTAAAATTTACTCTAAATCTCCTGTCAGACAGGAATCCGCAAATCTTTGTTTCGAATCTAACGGTTTGTCAAAAGTTATGGTAACCATAAAGTAAATATATGGAAAGCATAGCATTCGGATACGGAAAGTTTCGGACGTTTAAGAATAAGGGCCCAAAAAGTGTGATACTGTAGTATCTACTACTAGTCGCCATTTGTCTGCATCATCGCCGAGGCAATGGATATAATTCACCTCACTATAGGAAAAGATATTATTACAACATGGTGTGTGGATTTCATTGATGAAAGACTAAAATATAAAATGTTGTTGCAGACGAAGCGTACATGAAGCTGGCACTGGAGACGGTCGAGGAGCTGGACTGGTGCCTCGACCAGCTGGAGACCATACAAACTCACCGCTCCGTCTCCGATATGGCTTCGCTCAAGGTGAGTGCGGTTCCCGCTAATATTGCTGTAATGACATTGTACAACAAAGTCAGTTAACAATTTAGTACTTTGCCGTTTAAACTTTTCTTTGTCTAATGTTTCAAACTGTGAGACATTTGCCGTAAAAGTTGATATGAGTAAGTGACTTTCATTGCAGCGAATTCAATGATATATTAAAACAATTCATTAAGCGAATTATGTAAAAGATTATACTTTTAACTTATTATAGGTACTATTTGTTGATCCCACGGACGCTAAACGAACGCTTTGTATCACAAACTTATGTTGGTGACCGAATTTTCGTCAAAATTTAGGATTTTACGTAAATGACTGTGAAAGAGGTGTTGTTACAATTTTTCCCTTTGACTTATAGCGATGTGATACATTCAGGGTATGAACGTTCTCTTTCTGTTATTAAGTACGCAAAGTTTTCGGTTCAATCTTACGAGTATTTCAGTTAGAACAACAAGTACTTCTTAATTTTTTTGCGAAATCTAGTTGTTATGATTTACAAGAACTTTGGTTCTTATGTGATTGCCTCCAAACACGAGTTCATAGTTTTTCTCCAATATGTGTGTTTACCGTCTGTATTCCACTACTGCGTAATGTAATTGACATGTTTTCTCTGACTGGTTTACATTACACTGAAAGAGTTTCTATTTCATGCAGACGAACAACTGTTAATATTCAGGGGAAAGTCATAACTCACCCACTTCCGAAAAGTAGGTTCAGAATCTAGTTCTAACAGTTTCACTTTTGACAAACAAGGATCGTTATTGAGGTAAAATGAAAATCACTTGCTACGATCAGTCATCTTTTCACATTTACATATTATCGATTATTTTGTTACTACTTACATACTGTCGTTTATGCTAGTGTTCGAGGTTAATATGTATCTGCTGTCAAAAAGGTACAGAAGTAATAATGGATTGTACTTTGAAACAGATAAGTACATTACAATCGGTAAACAGCTGGGAGTCGCGGTCTGTGATGGTTTTCTTTTACAGACACATCATCAAAACAAGGATAAGGTCGAACCCCTATACTTTTTATTGTTATGCCTTGTTTACACGAGCTTAGCTACGAATGCTTAGTACTTTTTACCAATAGCTGCGTGTAAACATACTGAATAAGTGCTAATGTTTACATGCAAGGTATAAGTATTAGTGACAAGTACTGAGCATTAGTAGCTAAGCTCGTGTAAACTACGCATTAATCAAATGTTTCATTCATGAGTAAAGATTTTACATGTTTAAAACTGCTTTTTATCGCCGTATAGTAAAATGAATGGAAATACTCATGTTATTCTCATGCAAAAGTTATATCGGGTAGAAGTTTACCGCATTCCATGTCGTAAAGTTGACATTGCACAAGATAACAGACAAATGACTCCGCCAAAGTTTTTCAATTTATCTCCGGGAATTATTTTTAAAAGCATCTTCAGAAATTTGCATAGCCTGCGTAATGGTTCAAGGAAGAGTTTGCTAAATAGATATTAATTCGTATCTTGGGAGGACAATAATGTTATTAGAGGAGGTTGGGTAGCGCCCAACCAATTTTACGCTCGAAATGGTTCTGCCTGGAAAAGTGAATTTCTCGTTACGGAATATGATGTTTATCATTAGACCCTATAGTATATTTGGGTCTTCTGTAACGTAATAGTCTGCCTCAGTTCAGGTTACTCCTATGTAAGCGGAAAAAACTCCCAACCCGCTTTAAAAACGGCGAATATAGGGAGTCGTTTAATTTCCTACCTATACATTTCACGTCGCTATATTTCTATTTACTTAATTATAGTCACGATATCATATCGATCACTTTTTTTATAAATCTACTCATATAAAGCTATTTTGATTCTTATATATAATCCAATAACGAGCATCACTTACGTCGGCCATAATAATAATGATGTTAACCTACAATAACATGGCTTTAAAAACTTATAAGAAAAAGGCCCTTTAGGGCATTTCATACAAACTTTCATGTCCTAGTTTTTTGAAATGAAGGAACCGATTATCATAAAACTTCATACGCATGAGCGGGATACATAGGTCTAAAAGTTAGTTAAAAACATTTTTGTAATGTCTTATTTTAAAAATGATAATAAGAATTTTTGTTTTATGGCAAATTTAAAATTGGTCTAATTTAGCTGTTACACTATGTATCGCAAATGTTTTCAATTAACTTTAGACCAATGTATTCTGCTTATGTGTATGAAGTTTCATTAAAATCGGTTCATTCATTTCGAAAAATAAGGACTTTAAAGTATGTATGAAATGCCGTATTTCGTCAACGCTCTTAAAGCAGCGACTTAAAGTTGAAAATAAATCATTGAAATAAAAAACAATTTATATTCGTCTAAATCTTTCCTATTTTTATGAATATCATATTGTTCGTATTTATTTGAAACATACACTGACCTTGTTTGTCACTTCCAGTTCTTTAAAACATGTAAACACTTCTTAATTGCCTTAACTTCTTTAGTTAAGTGTTTAACTTATTGTCTTAAAATAGGTTGCAGACATATCCTTTGTGTATGTTCTAAGAATAACGGGTAACTATTAGTGTCATTTTATTTAAACCACGGGCTTACAGAATGTCCTTATTTGCTTAGCACTCATATTTGCTTAAGACATTCACGGAATTGCACACTACCTGGAAAGCTACCGTGAGATACACGACGTGATTTTCCAGTTTTCCCATATCTATGTTTTATGACTAATCTAGTTCATGTATGCTTTGTAACTTAGAAGCTTGTTCTAAACCAAATAGGGTTTGAATCAAAACGTTATTTTATTTTATCTTTATGTATCTTAATAAATAAATAAATATTTGACAGCATCACATACATTGCTCCGATTCCAAAGTAAGTAGCTAAAGCACTTGTGTCATGAAATCAGAGACAACGGTGGTATCACAAACACCCAGACCTGAGCCAATATAGAAAAGTTCGTTTTCTAAATTGACCCAACCGGGGATCGAACCCGGGACCTCAGAGATGGCGACACCTTGAAAACCGGTGTACAAAGCCACTCGACCACGGACTTATTCATGGAAACAAACTATTTTTTAGGAAAATTCGATAGATTTTTACTCATAATACTATATCATAGTTTACTAAAACTACAAATTAACACAATACTAGTAATCATAAAGCTCATTAAGTTAAATAGGTAAATATAGTTATTGTTTTCGTTATATAAAATCATTTTACATAACAAAAAACATCGAAATAACAATGTGACTGATAAACGTTTTATGACTTTATAAGTGATTTATTTATTGTGAATAGCAATACTTTGTTTAAATGTTGAGAACGACTGTTGATATGGTCGTTTTTCCTAAAGCATGTCATTAACGTGCCCTCGATAGGATTGATCTAGAATTATAGAGCTGCCTCATGTGTGGAAGTTTTAATGATTTCAGGAAAAAGTCGACTCTAACCCAACAACCCTCTTTCATATATCTGTCTTAGCAACATACCGGTTTTTAAGTTATTTTGTTGGTTGAATGGTGATTACATTATCAATGAATTGGAGATACCGGTGGAATTTACGTTTCTTTGCCATAAAACAAAAATCCAGTACTTACCTACTATTTATGATTACACCATAACTACAACACAAATATAATACTTCTCTAACAGAATGTGTTTATAGAAAAAGTAATCTAAATAAACCATATTGGCAATTATATAGTAAACATAATATTGAAAGGTTCTATGTTCGTCTGTATGTTTTTGTGTATGTCCACCAATTACTCGAAGACGGCTGAACCGATTGAAATGATTCAAATTATTACATTAGGATTGTCCCCAAGTTGGTCTTATTTTTTGAAATGTTGGAATCGGTCCAGTAGTTTTCCTGAAAATATATCTTGAAAATACTGTCGTTTTCATTACCATTACATGAACTTATTATATGGATGATCGACCATAACTTCTTTGATTATGTTTATAATCACTTAAATTTACATATAAATATCCCACAAAAAAAGTTGAAAATAAAAAAGCTTTAAAAAATTAAAAAGAAAAACCTCCTTCATAAAACCAAAAAAAAAGCTATAAAAACAGCTTCAAAAAGAAACAACTCTAAAAACAAGAAATAATATTCAAATCCATAGTTCTATACTATTATTTAAGTACGCATATCTGATATTTAAAAAAAACTTCTTCTGAAGTCGAGTGGGGCTTGAATTAACAAATAAAATTAAGAAAGAGAAACCATACTACCAAAACTAAGTATAGGTTTGTACTTACACTTCTCACTTACTAAAAAATATACCACTATATTTGGATTTAGAACGTACTTTGTATTTTTTATGTCAAAGTAATCTGGATTTAAATCTAGTAGACAGCATATTAATTTGCAGAAAATCGATCGCCATGTTTCTTCTTCTGAATTTAACTCAGCTTTTTTGGTTCCCTTTTGCTTTTACGTATGGTATCATAGTTATAATACTTAATAGAAAGAAAACATTCAGATCATGAACTTGTATAAAAGTACCAACGTTCAGATTTTTTTATCCTTTCTGCGTAGGTGGTTCTTGGAAAATATAAAACCCTTTTACAATCCGTAGCCGATCTCAATAGCCAACCTTACTTTCTCTCGGGATTCTATTCAATAAACGAGACAATGGGACACTTCTATTACATTGATGAGACGAACGCGAACGTTGATTAAAATGGCTCGTTTTTCATAAAGAGGAATCTTTTATACATAACTGAACTATCCGAACTATCCGTTGGCATTCTCTTGCTACTAAAAAAAAAAGTTTTTCAAAGTAAGGGTGATATTTTTCGTAAAATGTATTTATGTATAACAAATTAATTTAATCAGAACGCAGCTATAAAATAATTTAATAAACTTGAATACATTTTTATAAACGAGCGGGTAATTTCATAAAAATATGAGCCGCCTTTTGCTTTAGTCCTCCCGTGACCACGGCCCCTGGAAAGGTGTCGAAACGTCGGGAATTCAAAAAAACAATAAATACAAACTAAATAATTCTAAAACAACACCTGAATTAATAATATACGCGCTGTAATCCGTAAAAAGTGTTTTATTTCAAATTAATTTAAGTAAAATATAATTATTTTTTTAAACATATCGTTATTGATGCTTGCTCTTATTCTTTTTTTATCGTACTTAACCTCGAACTCGAACGAAAAGTTCACAGTTTCGACATTATAATGAATGTCGAACACATTCGTGATAAATTACTGTTTACTTCCTAGAACTTCAAGTTTTATCAGTTCCAACATTGAGATGACATAAAAAGTAAGGAATACCTATAAAATTTTAATATAAAATCAGAAGTGCCACATAATCTCCGGGTTTAAGATCAGACTTTAAGTTCAAAACATCTTTACTTCGTTTTGGGCATCGTCAATACACCAGGTGCCGCCACTTCTAGTCGAACACAAGTTTACTGCAGTTGGTAAATTCCCAGGGCCATTATGTAATTAAATACGTAAAGTGCTTGCTTGTACGACGAAAGCACACGGAGTACCGGTTCTACAGCAATTTGCGTCTTGTCACAACTGAGTAAGGCGCAAAGTAAGAAAAGTTTCATATTTCTGACTCCTACGACGGAAAATGGCACACGTTTCACGTGTAAAACGACATCACTTAAACTCCCCCTAATTCTCTTAAGTGTGCTCTTAAGTTTGGATAAAAAATTCGTCTGTCCTACTTTCTACTCTTTCATTTTCTATAAGAGGTTTAATGATCCACTGTACTGAACTGTTTTTCCCCACAGACAACTTATGGGCTTACCACACAATCACAGTTCATTATTACCATTAATAGCTCTTGTCACGACTTTAATTATAATATTAAACATAGTAGGTACCTACTTTGTGGTAATAAACTGAAAAACGATTTGCGTTTTACCTGATGCCCTGTATTCATAACACAGATTACGATGATTACTATTAATACATTTTATCACTTTAAAGACATAACCGGGTTATTCAAAAGTAAGACGTAACACTGAAAATGAATAGATTGAGAATTGTAAACTATCGACGCCATTTTCATTACCGTTGATATCGGTATAAGAACAACATGGAAATGCAATAATTTCATTTCGAGTTCACAAAATACATTCTTAATTTTAAAAGAACAAGTTGTAATAGTGCTTACAACTATAACTGAGGTAGTTGATAGCCCGGAGTAAGGGAGGGTTTGCCTTGTAATTTGGGCATTAAAGTAATATTGTTAGATATTTTGTGTTGTAATTGAGATGGCGCTAAATGCAAAGTATAGCTCTGTCTGTCTCAATCACAATATTACTCGAATATTTATTTAACAGCTTAGAGTACGTATACGGCCCGGTGATACAAAGTTGATGCGTAATAGGCTTCAGGAAACACAAACCTCAAAACCTATCAAAAGCAATCCCTAGTTGGCAATATAATAGTAAATGTGTGCGTGATGTGGAGTCGTTAAACTAAAGGACACCAAACCTTGTCTATGACGTAGACCCAACACGGAAAACTACATGGCGTCTAAATAGTGATCTCGTATTAATAATCCAATGCTATGTTACTATTTTTGTGTACACGCTGGCAACAGAATAAAGTCCCACAGAAGGTCTTAAATTACGTCAATAGATCTTTGTTGATGGCAAATCGATCAGAAGAAAAGTATCGAACTAGTCCAACGATAGTGAATCAATAAATAGATTTATTAATTCTTAAGGTTAATAGTTCACGCATCCTGTTTTGCTCGGTGCTGTTGTAATTTAAACTTTCCGTTCAGAAAATTAGTTATTAATATTATATTATTAAGAAACATCGAAAATCTATAAGTGTTCAATACTAGTGACATGCCCTATAAGATTTGTTTATCCACACCAATGCTTTAAATCCTCTATAAAAGTTTGTGAAACACTTAGTTTATTGCCAACATTAAAACAACCAGTGTCATTATAACCATAATCATCATCCAAACGAGTGTTATATAATGTTTTACTAAATTTCATAATGCAACTCCAACATTGAAACGTGATTTTAATCACATTCCCTTATAACAAAAGTATGTCACAGATGGAAAATATCTTTAGATACCAATTGAACTTAACATTGAATATGGAGGCATTTCATAATAGTAAACAGCTGCACACAATTATTATTGACATCAATAAATTGTTCAATAGTTTTTACTTGACAAAAGATAAGTTTTATCTGCCTAGTTCATTTAGGAGACAAATAGCTATCTTTTTATCTTAATAATTTTCTAGAAAAACAACTGTTTCTATTGAGCAGTCAACTTTTGACATTTGACTGCTCAAAAGAAGTCATTCATCTTTAGAATCTGTTCCATAATAATAATAACATTTTACTTAATTCAATTAATAATAATTGTTTACTTTTAAATTACCATTCAAAACAATAGAGGCGTCCTCTAGCCCTGACTTAACAATAGAAAAGCCAAACTGTTTAAGAATGGTACATCAGAATATGCAACACTAGGCCACACCCCCGTATAAATAAAAGCAGAAGGAAATTATACGAACTTTATGCAGATAAAGCTACTTCCTGTGATCCACACTTCATTGATTTTGTCAAGAAGTATTCACAAACATTCAAGGAAGTATCTATCCTAGCAAAGTCAAAGTAAATCTCGAATAAAATTAAATCAGCTGATAATAAAATTAAGACTACTTGGAATATTATTAACAAAGAAACTGGCAAAACAAAATCCAATATAAATTCCTTCCGTCTAAAAATTGGTGATCAAACTCTGACTATGAGGTTACTCAAGTCTTTGAAGATTTCTTTGCTCGTATACCAGTAAAAACTACCAGTACTCTTAGTGCTTGTCCCAACATTGCTGTCTCCCTCCTAGAGTCTAATGTTAATAAGTGCAAGGAAACCTTTTCATTCAAATATATAAATAGTGAAGATATTATTTAAAGCTTTTAGAACAATTATTGTCAAAAAAACAGAAGATCTCTGTACGTGTCAACAAGCATCATTAAATCAATTATTGGTATACTAGCCCCTTACTTAGCTTTTATTTTTAACAAATGTATTGATGAAGGAGTTTTCCCTGACTTAATGAAATCTAGTAGTAAATTAATTCCTCTTTTCAAATCTAGTGGTAAAATGTTGACATTGTTGTTACGTTACAATTTTATTATATAATGATTATGATTGCTGTCCTCGTTTATGGGTTTCTAGCTCACCTATTTCATTTCTTTCAGCACTTTTCTTTGGTTTTATCACTTTTCACAACTACTTAGTTTGTGTTTTTCATGCTTACTGAACTATAATGATAACAAACGATTTACAACATATTGCTAGAAAAATTAAAAATCTTTCTGTTATTGGCTACAGCCGCTGTAAAAGGAGCTGCTGGAAAACTAAACGTTTTTTATTGAATCCATCGTATTTTGGAAGCAGACGTAAAACACGAAAGATCGTTGAACTTATCATGCTAGATAATTTTATTCGGTATCCAAAGCCTACTCGGGATTTTTCTACATGTACCCCTTTAGTAGACTTTTGTGTTTTGCTATTCTAAAAGTAGTTTAAAAAAGTATAATTATTGCAAATAAAAGAGCATCAGGCTCTTTTGGCATATCTACCTGTCCGCCATTTTGAAAAAAGTCTATTTTGGTCGCCTCCGGTAAACGTGGTCCCAATCAATTAAAATAAATAAAATTAATAATGCCTTTTAAAATACATAAAACATTATTTTGCTGCTTGAATTTATTAAGAAGTTTATTTCGTCCACTACTGTGTCTCATGGTGGTGTATATGACGTAAAGATAGAGAATATGAATTAAAAAAAAACTTCCTTTCTTCTTAATATCAATTACATCACCAACCTGCCCATAATCAATCTTTTGTAATGCGAACGTCACTTATATCAGTTCATGGTATGCCAAGTTTATCTAATGATCAACAACTGTCGTGCTGATGATTATTTTTATTTCTTAGAAAATGAGCCAAGATAATAATGCTCCCCCGAGATGAATCACTCAGCTGTGTCAAGTGTGCTTTTGCTCATTTCCATTTTCTTATCTTGTGGGGGCATGAACACAGCCACTTGACGTGCTCACATTGATTTAGTCACGTACGCACAAATAAACGGCCGATCTTTTTTTCAGAAACTAAACTTTTTGTAGTGAAATTGAATCATAAAAATGTATTTGTATGAACATTGCTCAAACAATCAGAGGCCATATTTTATTGAATGAATACTTACCTACTCTAAAATCAATAAAATTTTATTGCATGTTTTTTTATATTTATCAGCTTTATGATTTCCGCAGAGGATTATGTAATTCCATGATATCCAGAGTCATATAATAAATAATTAAGTAAATCCCATAATAATTTTACATTTATCATCATCATGCATGACTCTTACTTTTCTATCATCAATGTCGAAATACTCTCGTACTTTATAGTGAGCGTGAAATCGAAGTCACTGGCAATCTTCTAACCGCGATATTGATGATGATAACTTTAGCACAAACAATTATTTAATCAAAATTTAAGGTGAAATAGAATAAAATAACACAAGAAGTCATAAGTAAAAAAAATAAACATGAAATAGATGAAATATGAAATGAAATAGTTTAAAATATATAAAAGATAAAAACTTTTGAAAATTTAAGTAAAATGAAGAAGGTACTTTCATGTTTTTAGCATCAGTAATCTTTTACCTACTCATAAATTGTGATTATTTTTTGTTTTTTTTTCATCTTGAAGTTTGATAGCTTTTATTTAAAAAGTTTTTGTCCCAAAAATTTTTAATATCGCGGTTAGATTCTTTAGTTTAAAACTTAAGCAGCCTTACCACAAAAGATTTTATATCAGTTCAATGTGGTGCCGCGTTTCTTTCAAACAATATTGTAAAAAAAGTGACAGCACACATTTAAACAGTGTCATAGTTAAACACTTGTTGAACAGTGTTTTAAAATCTTTTGCGCAGTTGTCCCATGGGACTACTGGGACATAAATTATGAAATATATTGGTGTCAGTTGTCCCATGGGACAAGTGGAACATAATCATCCCACCTGACCCATTATAGGACTGGGTCAATGAGACCCCTGACAGTTGGGATAGACAGGTAAAGGATTGCCAGTGACTGTCACCCTGTATAATCTTGATAATGCAGACTACGGAATGTGCTGCGTATTATGCGTTGTTTAGCGCGGGGCAAACGGCCATGATCGCCTAACCTGCGACGCGATGGTCACGTAGGCTCTCGCCTATCGCACCAACCTCCTAGGCTAGCCGGGCGGCGGGCAGCGAGTACCGCGCTGCTTTAGTTTTTTTTTTAATTGTGACTGTAGCATGAAAATCGATATTTAAACCGCCTAAGGAGTTCTAATAAAAGTTTTGTACATATTCACTTATAATATAATTTCTATGAAATTACTTGAATAAGTAATTACTACTTGAGATGATTTCTAAAGTAGACATTTAAAAGTGCACTAAGAACTCTAAATACTAAAAGGATAGAAGGAAGGACGAAACTTAACTATTCATTTCAGCATTTCCAACAGAGAATACACTATACAGTTTAAAATAATGGTTAATGGCTTCAGACGTAATACGTTCCAAAATATGGTCATATTTATTAAACAAAATATTTGTATAAGCTACCTCCGTTATTTCAGAGGTTATTATTATTATCATAACCAATCCTTGAACATATATCATGCGGCAAAGGAAATCTCCGAATAAGTATTATTACCTTTTCCCGTAACATGATGTTTATTCCTCAACCTACCGGGCGCACGGTTTTAACAAGAAAATAAGAACAAGATAGAATACCCTGAAAGTCAGTTTTCCCAAGCGGCTTAAAGTAGTAAATATGTCGACAGAGTATGCCAAGTTCAGAGCACAGGTATAACTTTCAATTTATGAGAATTGTTTATGGCAGAACGTAGATGCCAAACAGACAGATTAGTTATCTTTTTGTGTGGTCTTATCTCGCTATACACTGCTTACGAATAGGAAAGTTATAAAATATATAAATGATTATTAATAACATTAAACATACAACGCATTGCATTTGTAGTTCTAGTTTAGCCTTCAATGATGGAACGGCATATTATTAAGACACCTGTTTTCTATTAAATTCATAACGAATGTTTCTTGAGAATTTGAGATACTGCTTAAATCTATTCTGGTGGCTTACGCTACCCGTTCAAATAAACATGACTTCGTTCAAACAGAACTAAGTGGAAAGCCCGGAGGCTGATTATTAGTCCCAATTCGGTCTTTTTACGGGTTATTGAATGCGTGTACTCATGAAGAAAATATTTCCTCAATTCTTTTTAACCCGAATGAAAGAATGCCGGTTAAATATCACAAATCATGGCTGATGGGCAGTAATTTCTATACCATTTATATTGAGCATAAAAGAATATTTTTTCATTACGGACTGAATGGGTATTTTTTTTCTGGCTAGGGTATTCTAAGGGATACTTAAGATCCAGTTTGACTTCATCTTTGTCTTGTTTTATATTTACATTTATTTGTTCTAAAACCCTAAAGCACACAAAATGTTACACAATTAACAATTAAATTATAACTTTATTCAGTCCCCCGTGACCTCGGCAGCTGCAAAGGTGTCGAAACGTCCGGAAAATCAAACCAAATAGCAACTAACTACCAATGTACTTTCAATAAAACCGCGCTAGAAGTGTTTTTTTTCACAGCTTTATTCATTTACCTTTATACCATAGCAGTCAATTTCAGCACATATTATTATGAATGTAAATTTCATACAGCAATTTGTTCGGCTTAAACAATTTTCTCTCAATCCAGCCTTTATTGCAATTTCCACGCTGCCAATGACAATGAGTCACACAACCACATTTTCATACGTTGCTTCATTTTCATGTTAATAAGTATTTTACATTATAAGCATCTAGCTAGACTATGATAAATCTATCGATATTATATAAGCATCTAGTCATACAGACATGGCCATTTGACTGAATCCTGTGTGCTCTCAATAATTATTATCAGTCATTCGACCTGTTTAATGGCCACAACGAGACCACACGATGTTACCACGCAAACTATCACGTGATTGCTCCAACTCCATTAAAATTTACAATTAGCATGCCACTAATATAGAGGATCTACTTTTCTTCATCCTTTGTCAGTTCTCAGCTAGTTATTATGTCATTTAGGTCAGATTGGTAAAATACAGTTTTAGTTGTAGTTCATAGTATAGTAGTTGTAGTTTAGACACTATTCTAAATGCAAATGTTCTTTAAATTTAGTATCACATAAAACATTTTTTTTATAATATCCCTGATAAGCCTTTAAAGAATTTAGGTATATGCACACGCTATGGCAGTTTATCGTCTGACCAGTCTGTGCATTACTTTATTTTTTATTACGAACTAGTAGTAATGACTGCATAATTTATGAACAGTTACTTAGATCAATGACGTGAGCGAGCTTAAGGGCATTATTGTCGTACGCATAAGAAGTATGTAATATACGATTACATTGATTGCCAATTATGTCTAAGTAAACACACCGTGTTTTATGGGCAGAGCAGTTCCATTGTTCGCTTCGATATGATTAAGTTATGATAGAATGCGAACGCGTGCACTACGACAATCGTATTGATTATGTTGTGAGTACTTGTGAGTAAGGACTTTGTTTGAAAGCTTCCAAGGACCGTTATGACGTAGTTTAACATAAGGACGCTGTGCTATACAAGTGTACAACTGCGCTATTTTTACCTGACATAATTACTTTCGATATCTACAAAGGGTAGCTATAGCACCCTATTGTGTTTCAAGGGTTCCGGCAGCGCAGAATAACCTGGTTACGGTGAGTTCCCACTTCACTTAACGAATTTTGCTATTAGGTCTCGGTGAATGTAAGTGGAAAAGTGGCGAAGAAGGTATATTTTCTAACAGGAGAAATCTAGCGTTTAATCTGTTAGATTGGTCGTCTATAAACCAAAACCAAGTATCTAATACCCTCACCAATAACTTCCATTTGCTACGAAGTTCCTTAACTCGCGGCCTACAAATTGTAACCTTTTTAAAATTATATTTATAAGATAAGATCGTTATGTCATTTTGGATAGGTAGGTAATGCTTAAATTTTTTATTTTTTCTTTCAAAATATTTGTAACCTTCGCTTTCGTTTAATAATATCAAGAATCAACTTATGAAAACTGAAAATCTTCAAAAGATTTTTTTTACTACTTACTTTTTAACTTTTAATGAATAAGTCCTTTAAGATCGGTGTATATAGGTACTAGCCCTTACCTATGACGTATGTTCCGACCTCAAGCTCATTCGCTACTAAGGTCAAAGTGAGTTTCCCACCACCGTTGAACACATCAACCGTCGACCCTGTTTCGAATTGTTCCCATTTCAATTTCCTAAGAACAATAAACCGATATTACTTTGGGAAATAGTTTTGGGTTCTATACTATTAGCCTTTGCAACAAAAAACAAACCATATGCCTAACCTTACATACTTTATTATGTCATCTCATTTTATTTTTTAATAAAAAGTGAAGTTTTGTCATTTATCTTTGTTTCAACGAGTGCCCTAAATATAGCTCGTCTCGCATTGGGGACTCGCCCTAACCTATGACGTATGTTCCGACCTCAGACTCTCTACGAAGGTTGACATGAGCTTCCCTCCTTCGCCGTGGAGATTCACGACACGTTTATTATGAACCGTCGCCGTCGTCGGTCTGTATTTCAAATAGATGACTTTTAGATCGAGAAGAAAGATATGCATAAGGTATATTTTCGCGAAAAATGTGACCTTCTATAAGTTATTATAGGATTTTCATTATATTTATATTTCGTATAATTATTAGACTAGATATCTCTCATTTCAGAATTTTCATAAATTATTGGTTACTTTGGGCACTTTAATTTGTATAAAAAGGACACGATGCCACTTAAAAATACATTGTTCATAAATGTATACAGCTCTTTTTTCATTTAAAAATGTGGACTTTCCTGTTCAGCAGAACTCATTGTGCGTCAACCATAAGTATTTGGCTCTTACAAAGCGTCTGTTTGTTTTTCTGGTGCACGGTTTTATAAGGAAGGCCTCATTTAGATGAAGCTCCCGATACCCCGCCTCATACAATAGGACGTGACTGTGTGCACGACAGAGCTATTATCACGTCCCATCAATTACAACATACACACGTACACACTTGTTTATCGATATTACAGTAACACTACAAAAAGTTAAACTGTACTCTATCGTCGGCAAAAATTTTAAGTTTTTTTAGTAGGTAGATAAATGGTAACATTTATCAAGCATCACAGTACTAAAAATACTTTTATTTTTGCCTGTCACTGCTGACTCACAAAGGGTTAAGCAAGCCTTTTTGCGATGACTTAGTCATAATAGGTTAAAAAGTTATTTTAGAACCTGTGTTTCATTGTAACTTAATGCACAGCTTTTTTTGTGATCACATAATCCATTTTATACGCTCGGATATATAGGGCTACCAGTATTTGAAACGTTTCCATTTTTAATGTCTGTTTCATTCAATCAATATCGACAAGAGTTTGGAGCACTCTTTTTCATGAATGATTAATAGATTTGGAAACTCAATCTCTATTTGTTGATACTGTTTACGTAAAACCTAATAAAATCATAGAATATACATAAAAAATATCAAGCGTTTATCTTACAAAGTGTTCGACTCGTGTAACATTTCTTATCTGTTCGCAATAAGAATAGCACGACAAGAATATTACTCAACAGTCGTAAAATATATCTTACGTAAGTCTTCTTTTGAATAGAAAAATGTGCCTCCCGTAGTCACATCAATATGTGGGTCATGGCTCTTGCGGCGTTTCGAACGACCGCCACTTCTGCGACTGCCAAAATATCTTATCGTTATCAAAGCTATAGTCTTATTAGTCTTGTACTATCTTAATAAATTAACAAATACTACGAATATTATCTACTCAAAGACAGCTTGTCATATGTTGTAAACTACTTAAAGAGGCACCGTATTGAGCCATTTATGTGGATTGTTAATTAAAATTAGATCTTAATTATGTTTCATATGAAATTACTTGATCACCGCAAATTATATATACCTATTTTATTTATACTTAAAATGATTCATTTTCCTAAGTTTGTTGACTCGAACTTGTAACAGTAAAGGAACATTATTGAAACTGAAAATAACTATAACCACGAGTTTAAAAGGAAAAGTGTGAAAATACGGAATACAATTAATTTTAATTTTTTATTATTTTTCATGGCTGCTTTATATGCAGCGCGTTGACGCCGAAACTGAATTTTCATTGAATATTAAATTCTTTTCGTTAACATGTGGGTCGAGGTTGTCGCCTCATTATTATACATTTTTAGGCAAATTGCTAAACAAGTTCAAAACATTAACATTTTTACGTTTATTGAAAATTTTGTTTGTTTTGCTTTTGTTTTATCTGTCACACTATACCTTTCTTCGGTTTGATTAAGTTGAGTAATGATAAGAAAGTATATATCCCGTCTTATTATAGTTGTAATTAAACCTGTAGTATTAACTTTACTAACATCACCTCATTATATCCATTTATTAAACATAAAAGATTTCCATTTCTTATTCAAGGCCACACGCATTCGGCAGCATTAGTCCCCTGTAATAAGATAATCCTTCGCAAATGGGAAAAATATTAAACCCCCTAAGGTTTTCTTATATTCATACTGTCAAAAGTATAGCTTAGCGAACTTTATTAGTGAACTATTACATTACATTTAATCAATAAAATGATACTGTTGCCTCTGAATGATTACAAAATAAAAACCCAATCGATAAACTCATAAGTTCAAAATAAAACCAAAATGTTAAAGTAACAGGATCTCCATCTTGATAGTTGTTTTATCGAAAACCAATTCGATAACTGAAAATTTAAGGTATTGGTCCCTGAAATGATTTAACATTGGACTGATTTCAATCTAATCAACTTTCACGATAAAAAAATTGCATGATCTACATATTACTTATGCCGTATATGACAGGAATTTTTCTTATTTTATATCTATGGCACAGAATTTAATAATAGTACTGATCTATATAGTCTAACATCAAGGAGTAAAAGGCTGTGTGATAGTTAATAGTAAAACATACCGTGTTACAAGTTGAAATTATTAGTTGAAACTTAACTCATTGTTATTGGTCATTGTAAAAATCTTTCCTTTTTTAAAGGAAAGTATGAATTTTAGTTAGATATTTATTATAACTTACTAAAATTCATTTACAACACACAAAATTAGTTTAAATTTTTGCCTGTATTCTAAACTAGCTTTACCACGTTTAAAAGTGTTTTTATGACCAATTAATAGTAATTGGATTTTTGATTGAGAATGCAATGTGATCATAATTTAACGTGGGTATTATGGTAGGAATATCGATAAAAACACTTGTATTAAGAGGCATAAACGATAGTTTACAACCCTTTCTTACAATTATTTAATTTTGTTCTGATTTGTAGATCCGATCCAGATACCAGCCTTTTTTTGATGTTTTTTTATAAATTTAAGTACTTAATTAAAATGGAACTTCTGAAATTGTACAGAAAAAAATATTTCCGAATATTTTTCGTTTTTGTTCGACTTTGGCAAAATCTTTACCTGATCCCGGCCCTTCAAAGATTTGAACACATATTTGAACTCATGTGTAGTATGGTTATTTAAGCATGTGTTCAAAGTTTGGCAGGAACACTTGTATGCGCTAAGATGTGTTCAAACAAGTGTTCAAATCTTTGAAGCTATGTCTGAGGCCGGCATAATAAGTAACTACCTAAATCTCGTGGGAATAACGTTCAGTTTAGTAGGCGTGTGCACTACGTAAGCTGTATAGCGCACGTCAATATCTCTCGGTATTTTGCGGTTTGCACTTCAATAGGTATTCACTTCGACGTCATCGCTACGCTCGAACTAGTGAATTCCCGCGGCTTTACCTTCTCATTGTCCAGTTTGTAAAATATAATTTTTATTTAAAGTTATCAATATATATTTCTACATATACTGTATCTCTAAGTTTTTCACCAGAATTCTTTCAGGTTCAACTTTGTCAACAAGACAAGAAAACTTTAACATGAAATTGTTCTATGGATAGATAAATCTTTTCATTCAAACTAAAATTATTCAACTTCATTAAATCCAAATAAGTTCTTAAACCACTCTTAGTTTCACCAAAGAAGTCTTGACTTCTTCGACATTGACATCCTTGGATGACGAAACCGTTGATCCGTGTAATTATTCACCTACTTACTTACCTATAGAAATTACATAAATATTTAATGTCATTTTTGTGCACGTTATTTAGAACTAATAAATGAGTCATTCATAATTGCTATGATAACAAAAGTACAAAGTTCAATCAATTCAGTACCTACTGGAAATACCATCACTTACTTCCTCTATAGGGAATAATAAATTAGTATTTATTAAGTTTAGATTTTTCGATTTCAGTATGCAATTTTGATATTAAGATAAATATAGATAAAATTAGTACTTATCAATTAACTTCATATTTTGTATCCGCTAAGCAGTGTATGATATTTTCACAAAATCATGAGAACAGGTTGATTTTCCACAATCGTGAGTGACGTAATACGATTATCCAATCTTACGAATTATGATTCGTAATAATCATCATTGTAGCCTATGCGTTAATATTTTTGTACAACATTTTACTTAACGTCATTACGTGGTTTACCCATTTCCACTACAATATCCGGTGTACATCATTCCACTTTCCTTTAAGTCTTGGAAACTCTCCAACTACACTAATATTCAGTTTCATTTCTACGAAAATCTCAATGTTTTTCTTAACACATTTCGACATTTACCCGAATTAGTTTGAATCAATTGTTTGAAAATGTGTACCTCAATTTATTCTACTATGATAGATGACCGAGCCTTTAGGACAGTTGTTTGATAAACAGAATTTAGGTCAATCAACGTCGATTAGAGTACTTGTGATATAACGATACTGAAACAAATCGAACATGGTATGTATCAGTCGTTTTAGTGCTTTAAATTTTTCAGAACGTGTGTAAACTGAAATATTGGTCAAGGTATTTACCTACGTAAATGTCTTGTGAAAAGAACAAGCTGACAAAACGAACCATTACGAAATGAATATTGAAGGATACTACTTTAAACATGTTATTGTCATCGAAAATGTATAAATAAATATTTAACAGTTAATTTTACTTTAGCAGAAGTTGTGATGAATATGATATACAAACATGAAGAACGTGTCAACTTACATACAATTGACAAAATGTCGGCACATTTATTTTAATAACTTTGTAACGATTTAAGTAACAGAAGCTTTGCGTCTGTGTTCTTATTGTGTCATGTGACAGATTTAGCTGATCATTCATAGATATTTTCTAGCAAAATTGAGACAATGAAAGTTTATTCATCTCGCTAAAGTGACTGGGACAGCAAAAAATCGAGATCAATATAATCACAAAGCAAAGAACTTTACAAATATAAATAGATTGTAACAAAAAGTAGCCTACTTTATATTTAGCATTTAAGAGACGTAGGAAACGAATCAGGATCTGGTAAACAAATGAGTTAAGGTACAGCAAGAATAGAGATAATAAAAATCAATTTCATTTAACACACGTATTCATTGGTTACAGAATCTATAAGTGAAGTGTTTTTCTCGAAGTGAGGTCGAATTTTATATGTCATAAACGCCGAGATTAGCGTCGTAATAATTGTAATGAATCTGCGGTAACGAGAAGTAGTTTACTTCCGATCCTGAGCATGTGGTCGACCATCAGGAATAAATCCGAGGCTTTTTAGAATCTAGGTCAAGATCACGTTTAAATTTAAAGTGGCGATGAGAGATCTCTTAGACACAGTACCTTGACGATTTCCACAAAAATTACATCATACATCAACACTTGGAAACAAGCTTAAAGGAAATAAAGTTAATCCTCATCATTGAGTCGTTTTTATCGAATTCGAATACTTCTATCGAGTTTTATCATATAAGCCCTTATACTAATTCCATGACGTCACCGTTCATGCAACCATAACAATTCTGCTGATGACAGTTTATTGAACTACACTATTTTCCCACAAATCTCTCAACTTATCTAATGCAAGCAGTAACATTACCGCTAGTCAATGTGCACCAGTCGTCAAATCTAATTAGGATAACTAGTAGTAGTCATAATTGTCACGAAAAACGGAGCTTTCTTCTTTCTTATTCGATATTAGGGGGTCGATGATGCATTCGGTTTAGCCGAAATGTATTACATTGTATCGGAAGAGGTATTTCTGTACGTAACGGTGGTGACGATATCAGTGTAGTAGAGAAGGCGATGAAACGCGCGCCGCGACGCTTCATGGCTTCAGTTTAGCGATCGCGCTCGTGGCTTATAGACGTTTAGCTTTTGTTGCCGTTGAACATAAACATTCGTGATTAAACTCGTGCTTAGAGTTTTATCTTGGCGCTCAATCTTTGTTAGTGTTACCTTTTTTATTTTGTGAAATGCGCGTGTGCGCCGAAAGACAAAGCGTTCGTTTAGCGTCGGCCCGTTGGCTACGCCGCCGAGCTGCAAGGATGGCCCATTCAATTGGAATGTTGCATTTTCAGTTCAAGCGCATGCTGAACAAGGAACTCAGCCATTTTTCGGAGTCGAGCAAGTCTGGCAACCAGATCTCAGAATACATCTGTTCTACATTTTTGGGTGAGTGTTAGATCTAAGTATGATGATTAATAATCTGTATGTGACTTTTTAGTTTCACTTAAATTAGGCATGATTTTTCAATGCTTAGATAAAGCTTTATTCGTTTTATAGCGTATTATACCGGCCAAATTGAAAATGTTCACCTTACTTTTATCTGTCACATTTTTGAATGATTTTTATTTTATTTCGTTAATAATTAAACTGACTGACATCTGGTAACTGAGGATTGAAAAATCAGCCCTAAATAATATAATGTTTAATTAGAAGTTTGCTCGTAAATAATTTTTGACATTAAAAACTAAGACATAACTTAAATTAATATTGAGTATGTTATTGTATTTTCGTATCCAAATATTTATATATTATTATATGTATTCGTATATTTATTCTCCAAACAAAGCTATTAATCTTTTTGCACTGAGCAGAATAACAGTTAGAATACGAACAGCATTGTTATTGCCAAGACAAATATGTCGCAATTCCACTAAAAATCATTACGTACCTATATGAAAAAAACTGTCAATAAACACTATCATTAAAAAGTTATAAAAAGCTCATGATAGTTAAACATGACACAAATCCAGTGAAAGCAGTTCATTTTGAATTATTCCCTACAGCTTTACACGAATGCGTCACAAAAGAACGCACCAAATGAAAAATGAATTGTATTATAGCAAGGAAAGTGCGTACTTTGCCCTGCCCCCGTGTGACGTAGGCGCCGCCCGCCCTACGGAGGCAGCTACGTGACCCGCGTGAAAATTAGAACAACCCTCGTAAACCTCAACCTAGATTATTAAACTGCGTATCGAACCACATCGAACTAAAACCCACAGAACCTTACTAGACTCAACTAATAAGTAAACTGTTCCGAAATCCGGAGTAAAGTAACTAATGTTCGTGCTTCTTAATTAACGAGTAAACTGTAGTATTTAGCACTTTTAGCGAGATGGAAGTAGTTTCAATAAACTTATGTGTATTACGAGCATCGTTAATAAATCGCACTCGCAGGAGTAGGTGCTACACGTTTCATTTAGATGCTACGAGATATTAATAAATTTCGTAGTAAATTGTTAGTCTCTACCTACGCCGTTCATATAATGGTAACGAAAACGACACTATTTTCAGGATTTCCTGAAAACTACTAGACCGATTTCAAAGAAAAGGACCAACTTGGGAACAAACTTGATGTAATAACGTTTGAATCATTTCAATCGGTTCAGCCGTCTTCGAGTAATCGGTGGACATACACAAAAAAAAACAAATAAACAGACGATCATAGGACCTCCTCCTTATTTCAAGGCGGTTAAATCGTGAACAAGCATTAAAAACCCTTTATTCCGTCTTCGAGTATTCGGTGGACATACACAAAAAAAAACAAATAAACCGACGATCATAGGACCTCCTCCTTTTTTGAAGTCAGTTAAAACGTGAACAAGCATTAAAATCCCTTTATTATAGATTCAAAAAATACATTCTAATGCCAAGTCCAGACATAATGTAATGTAACGTGATGTTAAAAATAAAAGAAATAAAAGATTAATAATCATTAACTAACAAACTTAAGTCATATATTAATACAAAAATGTTATTATACAATAAAGGATTTTTTTAGTGACAAGTAAAAATTTATTTAAGAAATTCATTAAGTACAACCATATTGTGTAGTTGCTAACTAGTCATAAGTATAAACACTTTTTGTAAAATTAGGAACATCAATATTCAATTACTTAATTAAGTAAAATTTAATAAAATTGCCATACCCTTGCCGGTTGCATGTATAGCTACTATCTTCTCTTGTAAGTGTGTTACATGTATTGTGTGCAATAAATATAAATAAATAAATGTTACTTGTTAATGTGTTAATTACACAAGTCTGAACCTGACATAAGGCTGCACAAAGCATCCCAACTTAACAAGTTATTACAAATTTTCTTTACTAATTTCCAATTTAAAGTTCAACACCCAAAGTTCGATATCAATTGAAAATATTAAATGGTGGGATGATTGTTAAGGACTATATATACCATACAACAGTATTCAATTTCATCTAATACAAAGTTCAGCAGCAGTTCAACCAATTTAATGCTGCTGTGCGCAATATGCAAATTGATGTTGATTCAAACTTTGTTGGATCCGGATGAAGTCGGTCCATTTCAGAGACTCCATTAGGGACAATAAGGTTCGTTAAAAACATTTCAGATGCCTTTTTTAGCATCATATAAAAATCAAATCACAATTTGATACAACAAGACTTATAAGGTTAACAATACAAGTTTAATGTCGATAACAACACTAAGTATTTATCTACCCAAATGGAAATATTTCCAAAACGATTAGTCATTTCAGTTTCATAAATTGAAAAAGTAATATTTTAAAACATATTGATTAACAAATTTTATTTAAGTAACACCGATTATTTTTCTTATTGTCTCTACCAAATGCTATTTAAAAACACCGGAACAGAACAATTTATTCGGCAGATTTATCTTCTTTGATCTAATTATGGTGAAAAATTCATGAGCTATAAATTGAGCCCCTAGTTTATAGCCTCTTTGCGCCAGAACAATAATGTTACTTTATGATCCTACAGTATAATATAACATTTACACATTTATCTATTCAGATTAAAGTGCATTTTTAGATTTTGGCTTTATATTTAACATCAAATAACATATTATAGTCTGACCTAACATATCTTACCGCTGAGTATTAAAATATATCTGATTTGTACATTGAACAAGGTAGTGAGAAGTTAGAGACAGCTAAGTAAAGAAAATTAAACCAATCGGGTTGCAATTGAGTACCAACGTCACTTGGCACTAGCTGACACTTTACCAACTAAATTAGCCGTAATCTCACGAAGACCACTTTCCATGTATGTGATTTTTTGTAGAGATGCTCTTATCTTTATGCAAATAATTTATTTTTTTCTGTGACATGATAATGTGGGAAATTAAACCTGCGCACGCGACGACAACCAGGATGTTAGTGTGAAACTGTTTTAATAGGTCGTATAAGTAAAAGTAAACTTTTTCGAAAACTCAAAAAAGTACAAAAAAATATAATTTTGACCGATTTGTCTAAAAATCTAAATATACAAGGTGTTACAAAAATACCCCTAATGCCGAATATGGTATATAGGGACCATCAAACTGAACAACTTTTACTATGGGACCAACTCTGAAATCGCGAAAAAAAAATCAGCTGTTTCATACATTTTGATATTTTTGATTTTAATTTTTGTATGAAACAGCTGATTTTTTTTTCGCGATTTCAGAGTTGGTCCCATACAAAAAGTTGATCAGTTTGATGGTCCCTATATACCATATTAGGCATTAGGGGTATTTTTGTAACACCTTGTATACTAAATGTTAATATTTTTTAAATTGCTTCCACAACGTTAGCTGATATGGGTATTTTACCTGCAAGAGCCCAAACCTAGTATGTTTTGAATTTTTTTTTCTGTTTTTTTTTTAAACCAGTAGCTGCAATTTAATGATATTGTATTGGAATCAGCTAAAAAAGATTTTTTGATATCTCACACGATGGGTTTTAGAAAAACAAATCCATACAAAAAGATTGCGTTTTGAAATTGAAATTCATTTATTTACGAGAAACATGGTAAATACAGATGTTAAGATTAAATTATGAGCATATTTATTTCGCCAAGCTCATTTATTATTATTTAACTCTCTCCCATAAAAAAATCCAAGATGACTCTTTTCAAAATGATCTAAGGGTCCAGAAGATTTACCCTGCCAAAGGATATCCCTCGATCACCAAACGCCGTATTTTTGGCCGCACAATTTTTTATAGCAAACGCTAATAAAGCCAAAAAATCCATTCTCGGGAGAAAATTATCAGAAGTTTTTCTATCTGCGTATTGCCATTTGAGATAAGTGACAGCAGCTGTAGATGCGTAGCTCCTTAATTGATTTGTTTGCGCAGTGCGGCCCTGGAATCTCCGCCCAAGTTTGAGTACCTACCTACGGCTCAATAATAGTTTGAATGCCAACTCCGATTCTATGCAAGCACTACCCTATTAGTTATCTTGTTGTCTTAGGTGAACGGGGGGCTGATTACGTAACTCTGTTGCTAACAATTCTCGATTGAAATCGATTGAAACCGCAGTTACATTGCTGCTTTAAGCCAGATAGTTGTCACATTGGCTCTTACTAAAGCAGCAATGTAACTGCGATTTCTGTCAGAGTTGATTGCAACAAAGTTACATAATCAGGGGGCCGGTCAGTAAAATAACGGGTTATTCCGATCCGAGCTATTGATCACATAAAGGGTTTCGTTTGTTATAAAGAATAATGTTTTTAACTACACTTGGCTGATATTTGAGGCTTACGGAGCTATTATTGTCCACTTGAATTTTTTGACTCGAGTATCGTCACTTAATAACTCTCAAGTTTGCTTGCATTACTGCTCAGCATAATTAAATATAAATTAAAAAGTTTTCAGTAAGATATTTTTTATCGTGAAATTCTTTGTTATGCATCGCAATTTTAGTCAAAAACACAAAATATAAGTCAATAGCTAACATTTAATTTAAGATTAATTAAAATTAATAATATTTATTTTTATCTTAACAGCAAGTTCTAAATGGGACAGTATTAATTCTTATTAAGTATTTGTTTCGTGCAAGATTTTATAGTTGAATACATTGCTCATTAACTTTTGTTAGGCCAGTTTATTTCTTTTCTCGTGGCTGTGATATAAAAAAAGATATTTTGATCTAACATTGATAAGGCAAATGACATAACGGATCGAAAAGTTTGTTCCCATAATTATGTCATAGTCATAGCAAAGAGTTATTTTGTTTTTCCTATAATATAAGATACTTAATAAGAAAACAAAATACCCCTAAAGCCGAATATGGTGGATAGGGAACCATGCATACAACAAGGTTAATAAACATAAATTATAAAAGCTGAAAAACATGATAAACTGCATTGTGCCAACCCTAGACCTAAATTGTAATTTTGCCTATTAAAATGGGATGGATTATCAAAAACAATAGTCAATTTGCGTCTAGGGTTATCACTTTGCATTTTTCCATACAAATAAAAAGCAAAAGTTTACGCGTTATTACGAAACATTCTATATAATACGTAATATAAAGCACTCTGCATTCGCCTAAAAATAACTTAGTGTGTGCCACTGATAAGATACCAATTTATGTTTAATGGACACTAACCACTCCAACCATCGTACCTACTTGAATAAATTATACCTTCTTTAACGGTATACAGTACTTAATATCAATTAGTTTAATCCCTGTACCTAGTGTACAATTCTTTCTATATATATTGTACACACCGAGTAAATAATGTTTAAGGCTCCGGCGAACGGTGAGCTAAATTAAGCTTCCAAATAAACAGTACATTGAAAATAACTTCACAAGAAGAGATTATAATGCTCAAATTGCAAATCATTTTGGTATTAGGTTTGTATTAGGAATTTGTTAAGAAATAGGTATAATAACGAGCAAAAATATGGAATCAACACTCCTATTTTCAACAAATTAAATAATACTTAAATTTAGATAATTCCATACTTATATTAATTTAAATGCGAAAGTAACTCGGTCTGTCTGTTATGTTTTTACGCCTAGACCGCTTGACCGATTTTGATGAAATTTGGTACGGATATAGACGGGATCTTAAGAAAGGACCCAGGCTTCTTTTTTATCCCACTGCTGGATACGAATCTCCGCTCACACAATATAATCTATAACGCGGGCAAAGCTGCGGGCGGAATGCTAGTAATTTATACAATCTGTTCTGGGTAGTACTAATAAAAAAGGCGTGATAATTTTATCGATGAAAATACCTTAAATCGGGGGTCTAGCTCGCCCCTTGCCAAATTACAAAAAAAATATCTTTTATTTTTTAGTTATGACCTCTTCCTTAAAAAACATGGGCACTTTAACACTGATACGCAACAATTTAATATCGTTCGATAACAAACAAGTTTAAGTATCAGTAGAAATAGCAAACAGACACAAAGCCCCATACATTTTGAGAGAGAAAGGACAGATTTAATTTAAAAAAAATCATGAAAGTTTTGCACGTTTTTTCAGTTATCTTAAAATATCATTAGCAGGTCGTTAAGTTATGTTTAATTTGCATTGCGTTACCAGCATTTGAGCTGTTCTACAAAACGAGAGTAAAATTATTATTACGGGTTTTGGAAAAAAATAATTGCCTACTTCAGTATGCGGTATCAATCAAAGCTAATAACTATTAGGTACATATTGCACATGCTCACCTACTTTCTCCGACATAGAGACCTGATAGCATAGATTCGGAAAACGATAATATCATTTCAATTATTTATCTGCTTATGGTATTATGTATCACCTATATGCGTAACTATATTTAGTTTCCTCGCAAAGCAAGTTTGCTGACATTGCCAAACATTGTTTTAAAGAACTAAACAAAATCATGTTAATTCTATTCAAATAGTCAGCTGGTTTTTTGTCATATTTTTAATCATGAATTATAATCTTTACTTTAGGATAAGATATAAATAAAAAAAATATTAATTACCCCTTTTTTGTTAACAGACAAACAACAGGATATTGATCTGCCATCATTACAAGTGGATGAAGCACAAGAACGTCAAGCTAAGAAGAAAGATAAACCACAACGCCATGGCGGGCCGGCCACCACTATGTCACAAGTAAGTCATAGATAATTTTGTTAATGAATATTTTAACTCTTATGAATGTGAAAGTTAGATCAAAATAGTTTTTTTATTTACGTGAGATACCTACGATATTTTTTAAATTCATTATAAAGAGTTTTTACCTAACAATGTTATAATTTTTTCAGATATCTGGTGTCAAAAGAGCACTCACCCACACCAACAGCTTTACTGGTGAACGCGTCCCAAGGTATGGAGTGGATACTCCCCATGAGGAAGAACTGGGCAGGCAGCTGAACGAGTTGGATCGCTGGGGCGTTGACATCTTCCGCATCGGCGATCTCTCCTGCGGCAGGCCGCTCACAGCTGTCGCTTACGCAGCTTTCAACTCCCGAGAGCTTCTGTCAACTCTGCAAATAGCACCTCGTACCTTCTTAGCGTTCGCTGTGACACTCGAAGAGCACTATGTGCGTGACAACCCCTTCCACAACTCGCTCCACGCAGCTGACGTCACACAGTCTACTCATGTGCTTCTTAACACACCAGCTTTGGACGCCGTATTCACACCAATTGAGGTGTGTGCGGCGCTGTTCGCAGCATGTGTTCATGACGTTGACCATCCTGGACTCACAAACCAGTTCCTCGTAAACTCCAGCTCTGAACTCGCTCTAATGTATAATGATGAGTCCGTTCTTGAAAACCACCATCTCGCAGTTGCGTTTAAATTATTGCAAAACGATGGCTGCGACATATTTATCAACTTGCACAAGAAGCAAAGACAGACATTACGGAAAATGGTCATCGACATGGTGCTCTCGACAGATATGTCCAAGCATATGAGTTTACTGGCTGACCTAAAGACAATGGTAGAGACAAAGAAAGTGGCCGGAAGTGGAGTATTATTACTAGACAATTACACAGATAGAATACAAGTCATGGAGAATCTCGTTCACTGTGCCGATCTAAGCAACCCTACAAAACCTTTGCCCCTATATAAGCGATGGGTAGCGTTGCTTATGGAGGAGTTCTTCCAACAAGGAGACCGTGAGAGAGAGCAGGGCATGGATATCAGTCCAATGTGTGACAGGCACAACGCAACAATAGAAAAATCTCAGGTCGGTTTCATCGACTACATCGTGCACCCCTTGTGGGAGACGTGGGCGGACCTGGTGCACCCAGACGCTCAGGATATCTTGGACACGTTAGAAGAGAACCGCGACTACTACCAGAGCATGATACCTCCGTCTCCACCGCCGGCTCCCGTACAATCATCGCATTCAGCACCCGACGACGATCGCCCTGAACAAATACGTTTTCAGGTAAGTTCATACTGTTTTAAAATAATTTTAAATGGTTTGCCTACCTACTGATTTATTCACTACAAAACATACAGTTCAATCACTATAATCTTCATTGAAGCAAATAAGCAAAGCCGATATTACGTCAATACATGTGACCACTCGAAGTTCTATCGCTTCAGATAAACTATTTTAAGATAATGAAAGCGTATAATCTACTTGTTTTTATAATGACAGATTAAGCATAGGTGGTAGGTACTTCAGTTATATATTTAAATAATTGCTTTATTTTTAGATACCTACAAGTAAATTCATTTCCATTTTGGTCCCTTCCAATACAGATTTTCAGTAAAACATATTAGAAGTACTTTTTTATTGGATAAAATTTTTCTTACTTATTTATCAGTTGCTATATTAGGTCTTGTTTTTGTGCAGGTAACGTTAGAAGAGGGTGAGGGTTCGGAAGAATGCGAAGGGGAGGGCGACGGTGGGATGTGACGGAAACTACTGGGAATCTGTAAGAAACTCACTGAGAAGATGCAGGTGTGGTGGAGGCTCTGGCAGTAGCGCAGCGCCCGCGTTCGCGCCCGCGCCCGCGCCCGCGCCCGCGCCCGAGCCCGCGCCCGAGCCCGCGCCCGAGCCCGCGCCCGCGCCCGCGCCGAGCGCCGGCAGCGCCACCACGGCGCGCGGATTGTTGGATAATAATAACACTAATTGTTGACGCTTACCTCGAAATGGAACGATCTGCGGGTGTATCGTAACATTTCGATTATGATTATTTATATGTGATTATTATGCAATGTTGTTTAGAGTTACCTAACGACTAAAATATAATGTCCCTCCAATGACTGTGTAACATTCGATTGTCTAGTGTTTTTTACTATTGTTTCGTTTTGTCTAACCAAAGATATGATTCGGTTCTTACGTTTACAGTAAAGTTCGATATCCCTGTAAGTAGTTAGTTAGTGTTCGGTTTAAATTAAAAGTCGTGTAAGTAGATTAGCGGCCGACTCCGAATGTACCGGGTCGGCTAAATAAGGACATTGAAAACGCTTATTAATTGGTATGAAAGGGTAATTTATATTGTCATATCATCCACGTTTCTCATATTTAATACGGGTTTGCGATAATGATGTTATTCACCAAAATATATTAACATGATAGGTATCCTAACGTAAATCTATTTTAAGGTAAATTTTAAAAATTGCCTTTCGAAGTTGTTGTGTCTTTTTTCTGAATATATAATATTCGGCCAGGCTCTCACCGTGGACGGGCTCGTCACCACGATCATCCTGTTAGATAGCTTTACTTGATTTGATAATCCTAATAGCACCTCATTTCTTATGGACGGTCGCTGGCGACCCCTTTACTTTTCTCTCTAGTATACTGTATAGTGTATTATTTTTGTAAATTAATTATTGTCTAGTTCTCTTGTATCCAAATATTACGAAAAACATTAGTCATGGATCTTTTAAGAGTTTTTGTGTATGAAACTAACGGCTTGGAGTGTTTGATTAAAATGTTAAGTACTAACAAACGAGTGGTTTGCGACTAAGTTTTCTCTCGGAAGGTTTCACTTTAGTTTCAAACATAATTTACTTAAGTGCAATGAATAACAGCACACGGGCCGGGTCTTGCAATAGTACATACTAAGTAGGATAGGATCCGAAGCACTCTCTTCGCACAATATTCATGTATTACCAAAGTATCCATGTGTTAGTTAGTGATCATATCCTAATAGGTATTTTAATACGTAACTTCTGAGTAATAACAACTTCGATGCGACACAGTGCAGATCTGATCATCACCCACACAGTATTCCTCATTATCTATAAATAAAAATAGAGTTCCATTTATTTAGTGGACACTACGAGGGTGAAATAAACCTGTATTATGTTTGCATTTCATTATGATCATCGTTTCGACGAACGATTTTGTTACTTATATGAGCTGGTCTCTACACTTTCATGTACTCAAAAGATATTCGTTTTTACTTGTTTAAATGATTTGTAATTCTTGATTAGCTTTTTCGCTTTTGTTACGCATTATGTTACCGTTGTGTCAACTAGTAAGAGTATTATTTTGTGAGTATTCTCTAAGTCAATCATTTTAGCATTCATCGGAGTCAAGAAAGAAGGTCCAATGTACATTATTTTCGTAGGTAATTTAAGATTAATTCGGCGGTCAAAATTTTTGAAAATACAGGCCTCGGCACGGATCTTGAGCGGTGAAATTTATTGCGCAGAAGCATAGCCGTCTCTATTGAAATAGCAATAGAGACGGCTATGCTACTGCGCATTAAATTTCACCGCTCAAGAACCGTGCCGATGCCTTGTACCTATCTCGGGTTCGCCGTGATGTCTTCAAATTGTCTGATTTTGGAATGCATAGAATAGTATTTGGACTTTAAAAAATAAAGCGCTTACCTATCTACTTGTGTGTTAAAATAGACAGTACGCTTAGAATCATTTGTTTTCTAATGTATAGGTATTTGTAACGAAATTGTGTTATAATGTTTGTATAACAGTAGATCTGTGTATAACATCCAATTTTAGCAAATGTGCCGAACGTGGCGCACTTTGCTTACGACATACCCGAAATACAACATCTTTGAACCTTAATTTAACAGTCGTATATCTAGTTTACCAGTATTTTTTGTCAATACCTAGTTGTACAGATCCTACCAAAAATAATGGTCGTCATACACGTAACGTTTCGAATGTCATTTTATTTGAATTAATTTAGTGACATGATTATGTACTTTTCGTATTATGCTAGTAATTTCAGTCAGGATGTTTGAAACAGTCCTTCATTCAAAACTTCTACAATCTCTATTTATACAAGGTGTTACAAAAATACCCCTAATGCCGAATATGGTATATAGGGACCATCAAACTGAACAACTTTTTCTATGGGACCAACTCTGAAATCGCGAAAAAAACTCAGCTGTTTCATACATTTTGATATTTTCGATTTTAATTTTTGTATGAAACAGCTGATTTTTTTTCGCGATTTCAGAGTTGGTTCCATAGTAAAAGTTGTTCAGTTTGATGGTCCCTATATACCATATTCGGCATTAGGGGTATTTTTGTAACACCTTGTATAATACCATTGTAATTTTAGAGCAATACCGTTGCTCTAAGATTGTAATAGCGCTACGACTGTTATGACGATCATTCATATTGTTTTTTATAAATTAACGTCTATCTGTAGTCTGCACACATCTAACCGGTTCTGAAAGCTGCGGGTTTATGTTGCCAGTATTCTCACTAATTTTCAATGAACCTGTTTAGTACATTTGTATTATTATTCATTATTTCCTACCGCACGAGGTGATGTATGCAGACAGTAACGCACTTATGACATGTCAAGTAAATCTTCGTTCTTTAAAAGAGTAAATTATTGTATTCACCCGCACATTTGTGCCATTCATTGTCGTTCTTTAGTATCAGTAAAATTATGTTCTGTTTTTAACTTTAAGATCAATGTAACTTAAGTATTTTTTTATATACCTACTGATGCTTACCTATTTCGAAAATTTATTTGTGGAGATAATATTCCTTGTAAAAGAACGATAAAAAGTTTAAGCTCTTAACTTGAACATGACATGTCATTTTTAGTCGTGTAGGTATAGGGTTACCTACTATTTTAATGAACTATCAAATTGTTTTACGCCAAAGTGGTTTCAGTGTTGTGTCAATACCTATATGTTTTGTCAATATGAGGAACTATCCCCAAGATTGGATAGACATAGTTAAATTATTAATACCGAGATAAAAAAAGTGTGCAATGCTGGTCATTTGCATTACTTTATTTATGTTTAAAATAAAAAAATAGCTTGTAATAGTTTAAATGAATATTTGAGTTGAATTAAAGAATATTAATGTATTTAGAATAAAAAGATATGGGAGAAATCTAATATTATTTTATTAACAATTTCGCAATAGCCCTATTCCTTCCGGTCGTGGCGCAACTTAAGTTCTTTGGGGAGCTTTCTTCTTTCTTCCAAGAAAGCTCCCCTATTTATACAGCTAACATATTAATGTTTAAGATCGCCCAGGACACAAATAGATACACATTTAAGCTCCCGATGCATACTCTACTTTTTATACTTTCTGCGAGGCAATTGAAACCAATGACTGTTATAAAGAAAGTACTTAAGTATTTTTTTTGTCATCTATTCTGTAAGTGGTCAGTTCGACATTCGAATATAGCGCACGGGATATAATACATTACTTTAAGCCCTTGTTGCATAATCTACAATTGCAATGTCAAGTTTCATAAATATCTGACAGCTTCTAATGAACATACGACGGCACCTCAGACATGTTGACCTTAAGACCTCTTTTATACCCTACGTAATAAAAGCTGTTTTCGCAGACGCGCGTGTCGTGTGTAATATATTGTAAAAAATCTGTGATGTGAACAGCACCTATTGTCAATAATAAATATCGCTCGCTACACCAAGGAGCACTTGTTACCCGTGGTCAAAGTAGGTCGCCCCATTACTGGATCCACTAGGGTTGCCACTAACTGGAATATTTGTGAAACATGGCCAACGGAAAAGGCTCACTTCAGTGTTGCAAGCCATTAAAAATCAAGACGATTAGTAATATCATTGCAGAGAAAAGGCGATTACAAAACTGACATGGAAATGGGACAAGGTACAAACTTTGATTAGTAATTTTGATATGTATTTGCATTCTTTTAAGGTTGTAAATCGTTTAATCGTAAAGGACATGATGTCAAGAAAAAGAAAAATAATATACAATTCATCTATGGACCTATGGAAATATTCAAAAATATTTATATGGCAATCATGCAATCAAGCGTGGGGACCTCAGAAGAATATCTAGTTATTCTTATGACAAAATTCAAAATTCAAAACTCATTTATTCAGTCTAGGCTGTTACAAGCACTTGTGAATGTCAAAGAAGCTACGCCATCGGTTCGCAAACCCTAAGTGGGAGATCTCGTGAAGAATCGGCAAGAAACTCGTCAAGGGCTGCTTTTTTCTTCCTGTATTTTTCGTACAGAGTCGTCAAAATTTGAAAAATTAGGTCAGCATTTAAAGTGTCGTCATTTTCCATTACAATAATAAACAAAGTTTTACATTCAATGGGTAGGTAAAATAAATTTCAACTAGTTGAGAAATCGCTGTCTACTACTCGATAACGCATAGCTAAGAAAATCATAGGTATTGTATGATATGAAGAATTGGCCCAGGTGAATAATTCCATCATGATCACAAAAATATTCCATCATGATGTTTGAAATATTCTTGAAAAAAATAATTTTATTCAGAGAGACAGGGTAATACAGCTTGGCCAGAAAGAAAAGAAATTAAATAAAATGGAACTAAAATACGCCACCGTTTCGAGCTATAAACTCCATAGTAACCTTTAAAAGTAAATTACGTTCCCATTTACTAGAGCTCCAAAAGTTAGGGCAATCCTGATTACGACAGCCCCCTTTTTTATTGTTATATTTATATGTTTTTTCTGTCTTCACTAAGGTACCCTATAAATTAGAATGCATTTCTTTTCCTTTCCATCTTTATTTTTTGGACCTTTATTTATTCATTTTTTTTATATAAGTATGTATTAATGTGGTTCTTTATTATATTTCCCGTCCACCCTTTAGGTTAGTTTGGGTGAAGGCTGAAAATCGGTTTCTCATCCCGTGGGCGAAATTATTACACCGAGCCTAGACCTGGTTTGCTGCTGCTGCACATTGGCACATCCGCCCTACGTTTAACGTAGTGATCATTAGTTAATTTTCTTTTTCTCGTATGTACTCTTATACTCTCCAGATGTTTCTATGTGTGTTTGCAACAAATAAACCATTTATCTATCTATCTATCTAAAATTTTACAGAACAAAATATAGTCAGTGCTGCCAAGTTATTCGTGATTTTGACGTGTTTGCATAGAAAGTGGCGCCCTCATTTTTTGTCAACTCTTTATGGTCAAGCTGTATGTAAATTTTTTAGAATCGGACACAAAATTAAAATCGAAAATATCAAAATGTTTGAAACAGCTGATTTTTTTTCGCGATTTCAGAGTTGGCCCCATAGTAAAAGTTGTTCAATTTGATGGTCCCTGATACCATATTCGGCATTAGGGGTATTTTTGTATCATGTTGAACAGAAGTCTAAAGAAGTTAAAAATGTTAAAACTCCAGGAACTTATATTATTTGTTTACCTACAGGGTGAAGAAAAGTATTTAATGCAGCGCCAACATTAATGAATTTCTAAACGAAACTGTTTGACACTTGTCATTGTCAGTCAGTGACAGTGACAGACAATTCTCTCTATCCGTCATCGGTTGACATTGACATTGATAAAGAGTTGCCGTGCCGCCATCTCGGTCACCTATCTGTCACAAAGTATTTTAAAATGCTAAAATGCTTTGAACCAGAAAATTCCAGAAAATAAAGCTAAAATAAGAAAATTGAATAGTCTGAATCGACATAAATTTTTATTTTATCCATTTTACTATGCCGTAGACCTGCGGCGGTATCGGTTAAAAACATAGGTTAATGTTAACTTTGTTTTGACAGATGTATGTGATACATTGCTACTTTTTTTTGGTAAGTTTTTTTTGTGCCAAAACGAAGTAGCAATGTATCATATACATCTGTCAAAACACCGTTAACAATAACTTCAATGTTTTTAGCGGACACGACCTTAGACCACAGATAAGATATATGCATAGTATAAATAAGTCTATGGATATACAGTGGTGGCCGGATAATAAGAAACACCAGTAAATTTTTATACAAACGAGGTAACTTTGACTCCTTGGTTCTCCACCAGGGATTGACCGAGCTGTGATCTGATGATGGCTATCCAGGGAGTGAATGGAAGAGATTCACATCGCTATACACATCCATCTGATCTGATCAGCATTCTAAATTCTAATTATCTGGCCACCACTATAAGTAGGCCTACCTTTGATAGATAGGCCAAGCATTAAGTTTCTAGACAATCAAAATGTGATTGACATGCCGAAAAATAATATGTTTGACAAGCCCTGCTTGACCGTTTAAAGGGTCTATTAGATTTACGTTTTCACTAGTTTTGCCAGGGTTTAAATTTCCATTAGTTCCAAGGTTGAATTTAGGGGAGAAGGTGGATGGGAGGGAGAGGGTGACCTCACCCCCACCAAAGCGTTTTGAGTGGAATATATGGTATTTTGTTCAAATGATTTTTGAATTTTACTAAACATAACCTCTTTTGAAACGAGTCATTTAAGGGCGGCGAGCAGCGAAGGGAAAAGAGGAAAGTATAGAGGAGGGACTCGCCCATCCCCCCAAATAAGCTTTGAGGAGTTTAAGAAATATATTTCTTTTTTCTGTTTAAAAAAACCACGAAAATTAGCCCTAGAAAAGTCTAATAGAACCAAGAGAGTACACATACCCTGATCTTGAGCATGAAGTATGGTATCGGTTACATCCAGAAGGGCTGTAGTGGTACCGCGGCCCTTCCTGAATCCGGATTGTAACTCAGGTAAAATGTTATTCTTTTCCAAATAGTCATTTAATTGTGCACCTACAGCTTTTTCTAGGATCTTGGATAGACACGGAAGTATGCTGATGGGCCTTAAATCCTTTAGACTTACTGGGTTTGGTATTTTAGGCAGTGGTAGTACAATAGCCAATTTCCATATATCAGGATATGTCTGGGAAGTGATAGATAGATTAATGATGTTTTTGATAGTGTCTAAAGTATATGGGAAGGTCCTAACGAGCATGTCCAAACTAATTAAATCACACCCCACTGCATTCGATTTCAAACTATGTATTATTTTGATTATTTGTTCCATAGTAATAAGTTTTAAGTGGAAAACTGAGTCGGAAAAGCGATTAAACTCAAAAAATGTCAAGTGTGAGATACTCACATCTGATCTGCCAGGAATATTCAAAAAATAATTATTAATAATGTTTGGATCATTAAAAAGTAAAGGCAATTCAGTCTTTTTCGGGTGCAAAATAGAATTTTTAAGGGTTTTCCATAATAATTTAGGATTTTGAATTTTGTTATTGACATGATGTTTGAAGTATGCCGCCTTTTCATGAAATAGTGCTTGATTAACTGTTGATTTCAAAGATTTGTAATATGTATTTGTACTATCTGGTCTATGGTTGTGGTAATCTGCCAAAGCCTCATCGCGCAATTTCATCATGAGTCTGACTGTGTCTGTGATCCAGGGTGGTATATGATCCCTGATTCTGATAGTCTTCTCAGGTGCATGAATGTCAAACATAGCCACAACACATTGGTTAAAAAGGCCTACCAAATCATTTACACAGTCAGTTTTGGATATTAGATCCCATCTTATACCTTGCAGATCGGTGTTAAAATTATCCACACAAATATTTTTAATAGGTCTGTATTTAATAATTTGGGGAACGGGTTTTTCCCGCTTAATATTAAACTCGCAAACTATAAGACAGTGACCATGAATGCAGCCAACATGATCCAAAGCTATTTTTTTTACATGTAAATCAGAACATACAACGTCAATGAGAGTTTGGCCATTTAAAGTGAAGTGTGTGGGTTCAGAAACTAATTGAGCTAGGTTGAAACAAGATGTAAAGGTATTAAATTTGATGACACTTTGGTCACGCGCTTGTAATAAATTTATGTTAAAATCACCAAGTAATATAATATTATCATATTTGGGAATTGAACTGATTGTATCCGAAAGTGCGTCAAAGAATAAGTCAATGTTCATCCAATGTGGTCGATATGCAGTGCCAATAATAAGCTTCCTTCCGTTAAGGGTCAACGCCAGCCACATTTGCTCAACCAACCCATGCAATGGGTCTACCGGGTGAGGCCAGGTGCGGACACTCACATTGCGCCTTATATAAAAACCGACACCACCTCCCCTCTCGCGCCTATCACGCGGCCGGGGGATGTGGCGTAAGCGGTACCCCGGCAGCGCGGGTGCCCGGCCCTCCTCCCCCTCCCTGAGCCAGGTTTCGTTAATGGCTAGCACATCTAAGTCAGACTGAGTCACTGAGGCAATAAAGTTGTCATGATTGGTACCAAGGGAACCTGCATTATACAAACCAATCTTTAGAAGCTTATTAACCATTGTTATGTAATAAGATAATAAAATAGTAATATAGATAAGCCCCTATAGTGAGTGGAGAATTATTTAAGATGTAGTGCCAATAACCATAATACCATTGATAATAGAAACAATTTAAAGAATTAATATACAATTTACAATAATGTGTACCGTAATTAGTTATAGTTATTATACCAATTGCTTTTATTAATAAATAAGATTTTATTTTTAATAAAATAGTCTCAGACACTCGTGCGTTTTTGTTTTCCCGCCTATTAATATTTAAATTACTAGATGTATAAACTAAACCTACATTCGTTTCAGGCCAAACTATCACGCCCAACGGTTTCCGAGATAAAAACACGGTCTACATCTATGTCCGACCGAAAGTAATGCACCTGCTTGCCGTCATCCATTGGCAAGTGCGCCTGTATCCATGTTTTCCAATTTCGCATAATATATGAGACGGCTGTAGTGTAGTATCTATTGGCCACACTGATTGTATTGTATCCAATTAAAAAAGTCTGTTCTGTGATTTTTGTCAGTGTTTCTACGTTTATTATTCGCATTTGGCAAATTAATAAATCGTGCGAGCCAAAAAAAAATCTCTTCTCTTTGGTTGGTTTGGTTGGTTCATTTGCAGCGTTGCCAGAATGTTACAAAAGTAACATTTTACGTTACTTTTGACCCTCTCATGTTACCTCCATGTTACACGACTCAATATGTTACTTTATGTTACTTTTTAGATTTTCCAGCAAACAAAAAAATATCGTGATACGGAACGCATTCAAGATTTTTTTGTTCGTCATCTTCTTAGAATAATAACTATATTCTAAGGTCATCTTGGCGCACTTGATTTTGTGGACTGACTGAATGAGAAATATTCACTCACTCGCCTGTATTTTTTAATTTTCCATCCCGCTTAGGTACTTGAGCACAAGTAAGGCGAGTGGTGACTAGCAGCGAATGATTACAATCGATTTTAAAATTTTAAATGCATAAACAAAATCATTAGGTACAGATTGATTGTAATGATTTTTTGACCAAACCGTCATCACCGCAGGGCCCGGAGCGCGCGGCGCGCTACGCACGCCGCGACTAGACTTTTACACGAATGGGTACAAACAAAGATGTAGCCATCTTTCAAACACAACCCACCTATGTAGAATTTTAATATAAAAAGAACTAGGTAGCTAAAATGTTTTTTTAAGACTGTTACTAATTAGTTTACTAGTGGATAGGGGTCCACATCAGGCATTTTTCAGAGCATCGCCAGTCGATTATTCGATCAACAATTATTATGATTTTTTTCGATGTTTAACAAATGTGACAGAAAACTTATCTTAGTTTTTGTGTAATAAAATGCCATATTATAGTATTGTGTCGTTTTCCACAATAAGTAGGTAATGTTACTTTTCTCGTGAAAATGTTACTTTTTGAGCTGTCTCATGTTATATTTGACTATCTGCCACTGGCAACACTGTTCATTTGTGGCCAAGTACGGACTTTTTGGCGGGAAGTCAAACAAGGCGGCAGCTTTAAATTTTCTTTTTATTAAAAGTTTATTATTCCTGCCAATTTCTGTTAAAATACACTAGTAAACTTTAAACGCGCTCAAGATGGGTCCTCCTAGCAAGGGGGAGGACCCTGCGGAGAAGAGAAAACGACGACATACGGAGGTTTCTAGCGACCCCCAAGAACAGCAAAATGATAAGTATAAAATTTATACGAAACCTAATTACAAAAGATTATTTCTCGAAAACAGTGCAGGAGATTTTACTGTGTTTGTTGAATCTACCGAGCAAGAAAGATTAGGTAACAAAAATCCCATAACTTTGACGAGATTATTCTCAGAACATGTAAAAGGCATTACTGGCGTACATCGAGTAAACGCACACAAAATTGGAGTCACTTTCAAAAAAGCATCATCTGCTAACTATTTCTTAAAAATGGATGACTTCCTAAGCAAACATAAAATGAGAGCTTTTGTACCATCTTATTTGACTGAAAAAATTGGTGTATTGCGATATGTCCCAATAGAAATGTCCAATGAAGAGATATATAAAAATATCATTTGTGACGCTGAAGTAATTTCAATTAAAAGATTTATGAAAAAGGTTAATAACACACTTGTACCCCTGACTACTATCGCTGTTACGTTTGCTACAACTACTTTACCCCAATATGCTTACATCCAATTATTCAGATACAATATCCACCAGTATATACCACCTGTCCTGCAATGTTTTAAGTGCCTTAAATTTAATCATTCCGCCAAAGTTTGCAGAGGAACACAAATGTGCTCATCCTGTGCTGGACAACATTCATATAAAGAATGCGATGTAGAAGAGGTAGTATGCATTAACTGTAGCGGCAACCACTTGGCCATATCCAGAGACTGTCCCATCAAGAAACAGAAATTAGAAGAAAACAAGAAGAAGTACTCTCAGCCAAATTATGCCACTGTGGTGAGTTCCCCTCCCCCTCCAGCCATTAATGATTTAAAATCCTACCCAACATTGAACAATGTAAAAAATGTAAATAATGAAAATGTAGATATTGCTCAAATAGCTAATAATGACATAATCCTAAATGCTATTGTAAAGTCGCTAATAGCTCTAGGCAATAACAAAGATAGCAAAACTCCTTTAACCACTAAGAAAATAAAAGAAATATTTATATCTAACTTACTTTAATGGATAATTATTTACATATAGTACAGTTTAATGTACAAAGTTTACAGAGCAAAAAACCACTATTAGAAAAGTTGCTTTTAGATAAAGAAATTGACATATGTTTGCTTAACGAAACTTGGCTTACTGATAAATCTGTTATTCCTAACTTTCCCAATTATAATTTGATTTTTAAAAATTCTAATAACAAACATAATGGTGTTGGTATACTGATCAAACATGGTATGAAATACTCTGTCTTAAACACTAATTTTCATGAAACTATTCAAAACGTTGCTTTAACTATTACGACGCAGTCAGGAGATATAACTATACTTTGTGTTTATTGTCCACCCAACACTGGCAGGTTTGACACTAATAAATTAAAAAACATTTTGAATAATATTCCCAAACCATGCATCATTATGGGTGATTTTAATGCACATCATGTAAGTTTTGGATGTTTTAGTAATAATAATAGAGGCAATAATTTATACAATCTTATTGATGAATTAGATTTATGCATTTTGAATGACGGCACACCCACAACTTGTCCATATCCTAATAGACAGGCTTCTGCAATAGATGTTACTCTTGTTAGTCCTTCCATAGCTCATTTGTGTGATTGGCATGTTCAGGATGATCCGTTAGGGAGCTATCATTACCCAATATCTCTTCATGTGAATATCCAACCATCCCTGTATGAAGTAGGTCCTGTAGAAGAAAAATACATTTATAATAAAGCTAATTGGCTTGAATTCTATGCTTTATCTGAAAACTGTTTCTCTGATTTAAATACTGAAACTGATGATTGTCTAGAAGTGTATAATAGTTTTGTAAATATTTTAAATGACCTAAGGGAACAAACTATCCCTAAAAGAAAAAGTAAGTTAAATAATAATGTTCATAGAAAACCAGTTCCTTGGTGGAATTCAAAATGTGAAGATGCTATAAACAACTCAAAAGAAGCATTAAAAGAATACAAATCGAACCCGTCTATCGATAGTTATATACGGTACAAAAAATTGGATGCTCTTAAGAAAAGAACTATAAAAACAGAGAGTTCTGAATCTTGGAAAAACTTATGCAGTAGTTTTAATAGAATGACACCTGTTTCTAAGATATGGAACTACATTAAAAAATTTAAAAGAATTGGTAGTAGTAATCATAATAAGAACTTTAATGATGAATGGGTACCAAGTTTTCTAGACAATTTATCGGATTCTAACAATTTCAATGAAGAGAGACTTTTATCATTATTCAATAGTGCTGAGGAAAATACAATTAATTCATTTCTGAACCAACCATTTTCTTTGAATGAACTAAATAATTCATTACAAAGCAGGAAGGATACCACCCCAGGGCTAGATAACATTCCATACATTTTAATTAAAAAATTACATCCTAATGCAAAACAAATATTACTTTGTATTTATAATAAATTATGGCAAAACCTCATCATTCCAGAATCTTGGAAAACACAATGTGTTATTCCTGTATTAAAACCAAATAAATCTGCAAATATTGCATCTTCTTACAGGCCTATATCGTTATCATCATGTTTGGGAAAATTATTTGAAAACATGTTAAAGCTACGTTTAGACTATTTTTCGGAAAGTTACAATTTAATCCCTGCAGTCCAGCATGGTTTCAGAAAAGGCAAAAGTTGCTCTGAAAGCTTTGTATCATTAATACATGACATAAAACAAGTAAAACTGAGTCATTCCAACATGGTATGTGTTTTCTTAGATGTTAAGGGTGCTTTTGACAATGTGAATATAGAAGAACTCATTCAAGTATTGCATGATATTGGAATACCAAAAAAGACTCTACAATGGCTTTTTAAATTTTTGAGCAATCGATTCATTTATGTAAAATATAACAATAAACTACATGGCCCTAGGGTAGCTAATAAAGGAACAATGCAAGGTGCTACATTATCTCCGTTACTATATAACCTTTATACTTCTGAAATTTTAAAATATGTAAATACAGATAATGTAAATATTTTGCAATTTGCAGATGACTTGCTTTTATACAGTATAAATCAAAACATAGATATAGCTAAGAATAATATAAATAATGCTTTAAACCAATTATTTGCATACTACCATGATAAACTTAAATTAGATATTAGTCCTGAAAAGAGTTCAGTTTTAATTTTTAGTAAAAATAATACCAATATGAAAATTTTTTACCATAACTCTGAAATACCCACTGTTGCTCAATACAAATTTCTTGGTGTGATTATTGACACACAATTAAAATTTGATAAGCACATTGATTACATTTGTAAACAGGCAATGAGAAGTATTAATATTTTAAGGCACTTGGCTGGTACTTTCTGGGGATCAGACCCAAAAACCATGAGCATGCTGTATAAAAGTATAGTCAGAAGCCACTTTGATTACAGTAGTTTAGCCTATTTGAATGCCAGTAGCAGCCTACTCAGAAAACTAGATGTAATACAAAATATAGGATTAAGACTAATCTGTGGAGCAATGCGCTCCACACCCATTAATTCTCTAGAAGTAGAAACTTGCATACCTCCTTTATTCCTCAGGCGACTGCAATTAGCTGAGAACTTCTTTTTAAAAATTGTATCCTCTGACAATAGCCTTCACTCCAAACTTGATCAAATGACAGAAAAGTTACATTCAATAGCAGCTCCTAATTTAACTCCTCATTCACTCGCTTCTGGTACTGAAATCATAACAATTTATACTCATGTTAAAAATGCATCAAAAGATATTTCTAAATGTAATAAATGGCCTATTTATGACTGCTCTTACAATAGCCTGATAAATTATGATAGAAATAAGATCCATTTAGACTTAATAACAAGTAAAATAGATTTTAGTGAGTTTAAGAATAACAAAACTGACAGTTATTTTGTATACTCAGATGGCTCTAAAGATGAACACAATGTTAAAGTAGCTATTTATGATCCGCAAGCTAGTTACAGTGATTGTATTAAGTTAAATCAGAACTGCAGCATATTTACAGCAGAAAGTTATGCAATACTCATAGCCTTAATGTATATAAATTGTCATGTAAATAATGTAAATATTGTTATAGTCACTGATTCCAAAAGTGTATTATCTTCTCTTTTCCATGGCCTTTCGTCTTACAAATCAAACTATATTTTGTGTAAAATTCTTTGTTTAATAGAGCAATTAACTAACCAAGGATTTAATGTAGACTTTATATGGGTTCCATCACACAGTGGCATTGAAGGTAATGAGATAGCAGATGAATTGACACGCATGGAGCATAACCAAGATCACACCCAAACAGTTCAAGTACCATTTACAGATTACTACGCATATTTCAAGGCAAATGCAAAAGACCTATGGAAAAGTCACTGGAATAATACATTACAGATTAAAGGCAAGTGGTATGCTGAGATACAGAAAGACTTACCAGCAAAACCTTGGTATAGCAAAAGTAAGAGCTTTGAATGCAGGAAATTTGTAACTATAATCTCACGAATGAGACTTGGCCATTGTTTAGTTCCGACGCATCTCCATAGAATCAATGTCTCCAGCAATAGTAGATGTCCACACTGCTCTGAAGAAGATGCCGATTTGCAACACATAATCCTCAACTGCTCCAAGTTTACAATCCAACGGTCTACCCTTATCAGTGAAATAAGTGACAGTGACAGTTCCCTATCAAATCAAAACCAAAACAGTGTCCCCCGCCGGGTTCAAGACCTCCTATGTAACAGTGATTTTTTCAATGCTATTTTTAAGTACATTATTACCACAGTGGAAAAGATTTAATTTAGTCACCTGTTCTCTTGTGAATACTTTTTGTACATAGTTTTTTATTTTGTTATAATCTCTCTTGTTTACTTATATTATGCTTTTAAGTTAGCGATTTTTATGTTAATTAATTCTCTCTTAATTCTTCCTTTTGTGTGTATGTAAGAGACATATTCTAAAATTCTTAATGCTTTAAGTCTAAAATGTATGCGACTGAAGGACTCTGTATCCAAGTCATGAATAAATTATTAAAAAAAAAAAAAAAAAAAAAAAGTGGCCAAGTACATACTAGCGAAGCGTTGTTGTTTAACATTACAAATAAGTTTAAATTTGTTATTTTGCAGAAACAAAAACATTGAGATCAAACAATGGTGAAATTAACTACAGAATTGATACAAAATTCCATGCAATATATGAATCCTTGCCGGGATCGCGAATTGGATCTGAGAGGTTATATTCATTGCTTCAATCTGAAACTGCTGTATTAATTTGTTTTTTTTAATTTAATGTTACTTAGTAGCCCAATTTATAGTAATTTAGGTGTTTATTTATAATTTTTATGATAGGGTTCATTCTTTTAATAATCCAAGGGTTCATGTATATTTTTCTCGTAAATAATTGCTTTTTATGTTATTATCATATAAAGTGAGTCAAAGAATGACTTCGCATTGACTTCAGATTTTTTAAACTACCGTCTATTACAATACTTATTAATAATACAAAGTACATTCCAAATGGACGTAATCCAGAAGGCCTCATTATCTACAACTCATTGTTACAAAAACCGTAATGCCGAATATGGAATATAGGGACCATCTAACTGAACAACTTTGTATCTCATTCTTATTTTATTTTACAGGATATAAGATACCCCAAATTGAAAACATGGGTGCCACATTAGATCAATTTGATACAATTGATTTTTCAGATAATGATGTTAGAAAACTAGATGGTTTTCCTCTTTTAAAGAGACTTAAATGCTTGCTGTTAAACAACAACAGGATTGTGTGAGTATTATTATGAGTATTATGTATCATGTGAAAAGCATAATGAGCTATGTTATAGAGAGAGTAAGAAATAATTTTTATCATCTCCTCCCTCATGTTTTTATGTCGTTATCTAGTAGTGGACCTATTTAGAATCTTATCGTAATAAATAATATATTAAATAACTGCTTTTTACAGGAGGATTGGTGAAAATCTGGAACAGTATTTACCAAATTTAGAAACATTGGTATTGACAAACAATAATATTACAGAACTTGGGGACTTAGATCCACTTTCCACTATGCCTAAACTGAAAACATTGTCACTTATGCATAATCCAGTGGCTAATAAGCAACATTACAGGTACTAATTGCAATTATTAAAAAGAGTGACGTTATAAGTTTGACATGTGTGTGATTTTGATGTGATTTTTTCATCCTGTTTAAAAATATATTTACAGTGGTGTCTTATAGGTATATTAATTTGTATGCTTAAGTATGTCTGCCCAGAAGATAACTATGACAACAGCTTTTATAAATGCTGCTCAAATGTTCCATCAAAGCACCTTTTTTAACAGTGAAAGTACCCATCCCCCATCTATTTTAAAATTAAATACTATTGTTTGTTGATTGTCAAAAAAAGGGTCAATAAACTTGTTTGTATTTCAGGGCTTATGTAGCATTCAAACTGCCTGAACTTAGGCTACTGGATTTCAGAAAAATAAAACAGAAGGAAAGGGAAGAAGCTAATGCATTCTTCAAAAGCAAGAAAGGGAAGGAAGTTCACAAAGAGATTTCACGGAAAGCTAAAACATTTGTTCCTGGTGGCAACATGCCTGATCCGAAAATCACAAGTAAGCTTAAATTAATGTCTGTCACATATTAAAAAAAAGGGATCCTTTTCCTTTTTAATATTATCAATTTTATTATGCATTTCAGGTCTTACACCGCAAGAAATCCACAAAATCAGAGAGGCTATCAAGAATGCTTCATCACTTCAGGAAGTAGAGAGATTGACCAGAATGTTGCAGTCTGGCCAAATTCCAGGCCAAAAACCATTACAGCCACAAACTCAAAACAATGGTCAACGTAAGGACATTTATTTTTGTAACAAAATTACACTTATTGCTTCAAAGTATAGTTTGAGGAACCATCAAGTAGATTTTAAACAGCTTCTCTTGATATTTCTTGTATTTATTGATTACATACTACTGTAATGATTTATCAAATTGAGTTTGACAGCCCATGGAGTGCTACTGCTGCTCAGCTGTAACTTGGAGTTTTTGTGCGGTCGGAGTTGTCATTATGTCACTATAAATCTTTCATGAATTGCGCTATTGGGTCAGCCACATACAGACAGAATTTTGATTCGGATTTCCGAAACGGAATCATTCCGAACGCAGCAAATCCGTACAAATCTATAGACCTATACCAATACCACATTTTGGTAATTTTCCATCTGAAATTTTCGTACATTATCGATATTCCGTTTCGGTATTCCGAACCAGATTCCGTCTGTATGTGGCGGGCCTTACCAGTTATTAATAAAAACGGTATCTATGCCAAATTACGGTTCTTAATAAACCACACCATGTGAGATATGCTACTTTAAAATGGTAGTACCGTTGGCTGTGACGCCATAACGGTCGTCGACGGCAATCACGAAGTGAACGCGTAGTATGTATTTTTTTGTGGTGGACCACCCTTATCACTTAAGGGTATGAAAAATAGTTTATATCCTATTCTCACACCTACTGAATATACACAAAGTTTCATAATCGGTCAAGCCGTTGTTGCAAACAATGACACGAGAATTTCATTATATTAGATATAATTAATAGATTTTTCTGCATGAGCGCTCTTTAGGACGCGCTGCCTCTGCAATAAGGTATTATTATTAAGTTGGCTTTTTATCATAACAACGTCTGCATATTACCTCAATAAAAATAATGCCCTACAAGCAATTCACGTCAATATATATAAGTTATTGCTTCAGTTTAATTTCTACAAAAATTAATAAACGACCTCCGTGGTCGAGAGGCCTTGTACACCGGTTTTCAAGGAGTCGCCATCTCTGAGGTTTCGGGTTCGATCCCCCGTTGGGTAGAAAACAAACTCTTCTATATTGGCTCAGGTCTGGGTGTTTGGGGTACCACCGTTGTCTGATTTCCATAACACAAGTGCTTTAGCTACTTACTTTGGAATCGGAGCAATGTATGTGATGTTGTCAAATATTATTAAGTATATTTTTATTACTCTGTAATACATTGCATCAAAATGTGGTAGTCCAAAAAAATAATATTCTAGCTCAAATGACAATCGCCTCCAACATAAACACACTGAAAAATGAAATGAAATATAAATCACAAATTATGTTTCTGTTGACTGTTTCAGAAGAAGAAGAGGAAGAAATGGAAACGGACCAGTCTGGCCAGTAAGCAATTCCTGTCAGAATGGATACTACATTTTTATTTGCGTGTTTTAATATAAATTTAGCTGTTAAGATCAGATACACACTCGTTCAGTTTATTTTGCTTCAGAACTAGATACTACACAAACTGGTTTTATGAAAAGAACAGAATACTACCAAGGTTTATAGAAATGCCTTTCTACTACTATCAACATATTTAGCTTTTAAGAACAGATGTTCACTATGATCCAGTGTCACTATTTTTCTCAAAATAAAAGATAAGTACTTTACTTTTACTACAGTTTTATTTCATTAAAGATGTCCATTACAGTTTATCATTATCATTTATTAATTATCAATATACACTCAAGAAATCTTTAGCTTTTAGTAACAGTTTATCTTCATCTCCCGCATCCAAGAAAATGCTGTAGATAACTGGCAACATTATCATCCTTCCCATAATCTCCTTGACGGTGGGTCGTTTGTCTGGCAATATCGACAACATGGAGTCAATCAAGTCTTGCATTCCTCTGCTATAAACGCTCAAATCGATTGGATGGACGCTTCCGTTTGTTATGGCATCTACCAATCCAAGTAAAGACTGCAATGATTGAAAATATCTAAAGTTAAACTAGATTTATCAGAAATTAAAAATGAGAACTTTCTAAAAATTTTCATCGTCTCAATAGGTATGCGAAATGTTGCCATTGAGGTCGGCTAATTACTGCATCCCATAAAAAAGTACCTACCTCAGCATCAAACGCTCTTTTGTGAGTACACATTTCATAAAGCAGACAACCCAAAGCCCAAACATCGCTCTTCGTGTCGTAAGGTTTGCCTTTACAAAGTTCAGGAGCTAAATAATACGGCGTGCCAATGACGGTTGAAGTTTTCTTTGCACTGGAAATAGAAAAATAATTTATTATGCCATTACTTTCTTTTTTTATACATGGGTATTAAGATATGTAACAAGAGGGCAGACCCATTCCCACTGGATATGGATCGCTCAGACTAATAATTCAAAATCATTATGATAATCATTTCACTTAGGTACTAAATCCGTTCAGCTGCTTTGACTAACATCCAAACTTTTACATTAGTAATATTAGACCAGCGGCGGTATCAGCTAAAAACATTGAAGTTCATGTTAACTGTGTTTTGACAGATGTATGTGATACATTGCTATTTTTCTTTGTTAAGTTGTTATTTGTGCCAAGACGAAGTAGCAATGTATCACATACATCTGTCAAAACACAGTTAACATGAACTTCAATGTTTTTAGCTGATAGAGCCCCAGACTTGTACTAGTATGTATTCTGGATATTAGTAGGATAATAATCATGCTAGTCTTACCTTGCCAACATTTTCGATATACCAAAATCGCCTATTTTTATTATTACACCATATTTTCCTGTCATCAGAATGTTTTCTGCTTTTAGATCTCTATGAATAACATTCAAACTATGTATGTAGTTAACTCCGAGCAGTATCTGAGAATAGAAGAATAAAATCTCCTGGAAAGTAAAGGGCACCCATTTATCATTGGTCCATGGTCCATGCTATTAGATAGCGTAAAATTTTCTTTTTCGACTTTCAGCTAAATGTAACCTTGCATTAAGTTTCTTGACAAGCGCATTGTGTTAATTTAATATTTATTTATGTTTTGTCTTTTCAAACTTAATATCTCAAAAAACTGTCATTCCTTATTCTTCCCGCGTGGTCCTTATTTGAAGTCGACTACTACTCACAGGATACCTTGTAATATACGGCCTACTAACGAGTCAAAAACATTACGTAATCATATCAAAATACTAGATAGGTACTATTATCACAGGAATAGTACCTAACTAGGTACCTAATAATAGTTATGTGTGTGGGTATCAAGAACTTTGAATTCATGTGTCATAGAATGAAGTTCTTGTTCTTGGTACCTACCTAATCAAGGTACAAATTGGTGCTGACAACAAACCCGCAGTTTTTGATAACTTTATTCGATCGAACTACCTAGCTAGGTCCTATAAGTAGAAGTAATTTACTTATCTAGCCTACTTAACCAAACCTTTTGTTAAGATTATGAAATTATGGAAATTATACATAATAATAAGATGAAATCCTTACAAATAAGACGTATTATAAATTCTAAAATAAGTTTTTTTGTTGCGCCTTCACGTCTTAAATAGGTACCTACCTACTTAACGGATTATCATGAAATTTTGCATAGACGTTTTTAGGGGTAGGTACAAAGAAGGTCATAAGGTAAAGACCTTTCATCTCGAGCGGGCGGCTGCTAATTATACATAAATATCCAGTGGCGCGGTCACATAACTTTAAAGACACCAGTCGATTTTCATACAAACGAGGTAACTTTGAAGCCTATGGCTATGAATAGAATATGAATGGAGGAGATTCAGATCGCTTTGCATCAGAAGCGATATCGCGTCAGAATGCCGGGGGGAAAGTAAAGCGCCGCCGCGTCAGAGAGAGAAGTATGCTCGCGCCCGTCTCAAAATCCTAATCAGAATCTGATGATTAATGGAAAAACATTGCGAATGTGTAAACTCTCCGAGAGCTATAGGTACGAAAGTGCTGTTTAACAATATCGTCAAAGACAGTTCCGCGACATAAATATGTGAACGCTACCCATCTCGTCAGAGCCCATTCACAACACGACACCTCAGACAAATATTACACGATCATTCAGACTGATAAATGTCTGCCATTTGTACAATTTTTTCTAAGAATGATGGGGTTGGCTTGTCATGTTTAAAAGACAAAAACCCCGGGTTTTTTCATCTAGATAAAAAAAAAATATTATCAAGCTTACTTCTTGTTTTATTAGCTGCGGGTAACGTTGGTACATGTATTCCGCTAGATTCCCGCTAGTAGCATACTCCATTGATATCATAACGCGATTATCAGTGTAAAAACAATCGTAAAATCTAATTATATTTGGATGTTTTAACGATGACAAAATATCAACTTCGTTTGCAATGTCCTGAAAATTTTAATTACTTAAATTACTTACTTACAGTAGATAATATACATTTTTCCATATTAGATTAAAATAAAATATTCTCGCACTAACCTTCTTATGGTCATATATTTTTCCATTCAATTCAATGTCTTTCACTATACTTAAAACATTATCAAGTCGATTTTCACATAAATAAACATTTCTGAAAAAAATAAACGATACAAAATTTATTTTAGAATAGTAAACAGCAAAAACTGGAGCAACATTTTGATGGTAGGTAAGTACCCATAAGTTCCTTGTCCTATTGTTTTCAATATATGTAAATTGTGATTCATAAACCTAATTGTAACATCCATCATTGGAGAGTCAATACAATAATCATAATAATTTCCAATGCAGAAGCGGCGCGGCGGCTAAACTAAACTAGGTACATTATATTGATTGGGACGTAAACTTGCGATGCTAGCCCGGGATCATTCCTCAAATTCTTACCAACCAACCTGCCACACCTACTTAGTGGTCACATCCTCTTTGCTACCTACCCGCCACAAACTGTAGCGGGTAGGCAAGGCAGGAAGGCAGTCACAGCCACCCGCCAATAAAGGCAATAGGTAATAAATCCTACCTACCCTACTCGGAACTTGGAACCAAAGAGTAAAATAAGTATGGGTCATGATGGATGATGCATGCGCTAAAGGTAGACTACGGTGCGCAGGCAGCGCGGGTTCGGCTAAAAACAACGAAGTTAGTGTTTACACTACATGATTACATTATCCTTAGAGCATTAAGATATTATCCAATCTAGTGTCCAAATTAGAGTTGCCATCCGTATTAATGAGTTCAATTTTAATAATGACGGAAAGGTAAACATTGTTTCTTATTTTTTATTTTTGATTCTCATCTTTATTCATATACAATGTAAGTTTACCTTTCGTTTGTGTAAATTCACCGATAAAATGAACTTATTACACATTTGATTCCTTTTTTAAGAAATTGGGCTTATTTAGAATAAATAAAATTAAATCGACTGGCGGCGCTAGTTGGCTCATGTCAGCCTCTTAAACAATATTTTATTGTCAAGTACACTTGGTCAGAAAGAGTAGAAATTAAATAAAAGGGAACTAAAATAATGTCAGTACAAAATATAGTCAGTGCTGCCAAGTTATTCGTGATTTTGACGTGTTTGCATAGAAAGTGGCGCCCTCATTTTTTGTCAACTTGTAGATAGATAGCTAACTGCCATAAACATAAAGTTCATTAATGCTCTCGCTATTTAAGTGAAATGTGAACAAGTTGCTGTGAATGCTGTGATCAGGGATGTCAGACGTACCAACTTCTTGGTAAACATACTAGTTTTTAGCGTCACGTACCATGTACCAAGACTACTCGGTCCTTGTACGCAAAAATACCAAGATTGGCCGTTAACCGACAAACATACACCGACAATGGCGATAATTAACTAAAAATGATGTATTGTCAACTTTTCTTTTTGAACACGAAATTAAATATAACACGGACAGAAAATCGCAGTCAGCTGTCAGTTTTTTGTCACTGTACGGTTGGTGAAACTGCTTGGCTTGGTTATGGCTAGTCGATTACTGCGCCATCTTCGCATCGTACTGAAATTGAAATATATTTTTTTTTCACTAGGATGCGATTTCCGACATAGTTTATATACCAGTGTTGGCAGCGCCGCGCCGCAGCGGAGCACAGGCGTACCAGTTTTTTGTTCTCAATACCAGCTTTCAGCCAGCTCGGCACACGGATTTCTGAGTGGCCGTCTAACATCCCTGGCTGTGATCACGAAGTTGCCTACAACTTCGTGGCTGTAATCTTAAAGCAATGTGATCTTACACACAACTGCCGGGCTAGCCGCGATGCGCCCGGCAGTTTTTAGCTTGACAAAGGTGCTAACTCGACAAAAGCCGGCAACCCGTGCCGCCGGCATGTGTGTAGGAGCATTACATGCTCTAAGACAGCAGGCTGTGATACTTAGAGCATTAAGCTGTGATATGATGGTTCATCATGGATCTTAATGCTCTAAGATCGTGGACATTGGATGTGATCTGTGCTGTCATTGACACTTTCATTTCACTTGTGTTTCACTTCACATCATTAATTGTTTGTAGTCTGAGGACAAGGATATTTGCTTGTGTTGTGATGTTGTGTTGATCATTTTTAATTAGATGCCTATAAATTCAAAATTGTACAAGTTATCATAAAAGCTTTTTAGTGAATTGTACAACAGCACCAATAATAATCTCAGTTAAAATGGGTCAAATATTGGGTTCATATGGAGCGCGAAATGTAGATCTCTACATGGATGATAAACCAACATTCGATCCTCAAGCTGGATTTTCTTTCGAGCGGAAAGAAAGAGGTAAATGTAAACTAGTTATTTATATTGTAAGATAAAAAATGCTATTAAAGCAAAATAATAAAAACATTTAAACTAACAAAGTTACATAATCTTATTAATTTAGGTTAGAAAATTCAAAACAATTTTATTTTTGAAACAAGACCGTGTCCGTAGAAATGACAATGTATAACTTTTATTTTAGAAATGATAGCACGTGAAGAGGATCTGATATCAGCTAGAATACCACCATCAAAGAGAGACTATTGTGCCCATTATTTACTGGAATACCAAGTTTGCCGTTATAAGAATATGCCCATGCTCTATAGATGTGCTCACGAAAAACATGACTATTTGAATTGTGAGCAGCAAGAGTAAGTATCTTACAAATCTTAAGAAATAATTAATTTCTAAACTGGCTAATCAATGATCTGTCAAAATGAACAACCTGCCAATAAAATAAACACTTAGCAAAAAGATTCTGGACTACCATCAAAAACAATGTCTATAGTTTAATTTTAGAAATACCTCACAACTACCAGTAGCTGGACAACTATGAATATCTATTGTCTCATTTTCCTGGAATTGAAGGGTGTGTGGTGAGAGATATTGGGAGGGGATTACTGCACATGTTTGCAGTAACCCCGCACCCCGTCTCCCGCCAATCAGAGAAAAATTACTTATGTGCATTAAATGTCACTGTTCAAAATCCATACCAAGGCCTGTAGCTTAACCACATACCAACTGCGCTTCAATGGAAAGTTAGCTTCTTATCCCATGATAAATCACAAAGATTTTATTCATAATGATTAGTATCTCTAAAATTCCACATAAAACAGAATTATTCAAAACTTATATTTTTACAGCAATTTCAGAAGTTTGCTTGACATATTATAAACAGTCAAACCACCTTGACATTATTATGATTGCCATTTTGATTAAAATGAATCATTAAAAAGTTTGTAATAATATGTATTGCTTTCTTTTTTATTGCAGTTATGTGCTCCGCATGAAAGAATTTGAGCGCGAACGTCGCTTGCGAGTGAGGGAACAGCGTCTGGTTGGTGCAGCTTAAACCGTGCATCACTTCAAATCACTTGTTTCAATATTTATTAATGTAAATAGAATAAAAATCATGCTGAATATTCCCGCATTTCTTAATTTTTAACCGACTTAAAAAAAAAAGGAAATTATAAAGTTGTTGGTATATAATAATGTTACAGTAACAACCCGTTTTTAATTAAAAGGTGTTTTCCCTAATTAAAACTAGTTTTAACTAAATGATATAGTAAGAACCAGTTTCACCTTGTTAAAACTAGAATTTACTTGCAATGTACACATGACAGCACGTCAGGTTATACAGTTAAAGAGCTTATTAAACCTTCCTGAATTAAGGATCCGATATTCAGTCGCTCCTAAATTCAGAGAAGTAATTGCATTCAGGAAGGTAGGATCCGATTTAGCATCCTTAATTCAGGATTTAAATGGTCTCCGACATAACGGATGCTAAGTTAAGGAGAGTGTAATCGCATTTAGGACGCTCCGCCACAGTAGTCATTTAAATAAATAGCGACTTTTTCTTCGACACAATAAAGCGCAATTCAGATCGGTCACCTAGTTCCTACGACGTCTCTTCTCTCTCTTTCTGACGACGCTAGGGTTTGTTTAAATGAACTACGTTATCGATACCTGGCGGCTCAAAGGGCGTAACATTAGTAGTGATTATTCGAACATAGACATTAGTATACTAATGTACTAGGTACTAATTTGCCATTCAAATATCCAAATTAGTAGTTACGAATTAGTTGAAAAGTAGAATCATTCGGAGTCATGCATCGCTAGTAAAAAATATCATTAAGTATATATTTTTTAAATATCGATATACAATAAATATATAGGTAATAAATATCAACGATATTATAGTTGACTTTTTTTCGATATAATTATCATTAAATAGATATTTGTTTTCTGAATATATCGATATTTCCGAATATGAAAACCGTACCAATTCGATATTTTTTTAAGATCTTATCATGTCTTGCCAAAAAAAACGTTTTTTTAACATAAATAGGCTGCATGTGTTTAGTTGCCTTGTAAAAAACCTAGTATATCGTTGATATTTTTCCTCGATATATACAAGGTGTTACAAAAGTACCCCTAATGCCGAATATGGTATATAGGGACCATCAAACTGAACAACTTTTACTATGGGGCCAACTCTGAAATCGCGAAAAAAAAATCAGCTGTTTCATACATTTTGATATTTTCGATTTTAATTTTTGTATGAAACAGCTGATTTTTTTTCGCGATTTCAGAGTTGGTCATAGTAAAAGTTGATCAGTTTGATTGTCCCTATATACCATATTCGGCATTAGGGGTATTTTTGTAACACCTTGTATATATCGATTTTTATTTTATTTTTATACATTAATATGTTTTGATATATTTAAAAAAAAATCGGTACGATATATATTTGATTCATTCGTCTATCTCTATTAAGGAAGCTGAATCAAGGAAGGTGTAATCAGGAGCTCTGGCGACTGAATGACGAATGCTAAATCGGACTCTGAATATCGGATCCGTTATTCAGGAAGGTCTAATAAGCTCTTTAAACTGCGAAAGCAGCTTTTAGTACGAAGGTCATAAAGGCGGTCTAAAGGTCAACATGTATAGTCTGAGGTGCCTGCTGTCGTGTGGACCTATATAATATTTTTTAGTTTAAACTATGTATGTAGTTCTAATAATTCAAATTAGTATTATGCCACATTTACACGCTTGGCCAGTCTCGACAAGCGTTCAAAAACACCAAGCGTGTGAATGGGCGTTTGGCGTGGCTTGCGTGAGCTTGGAAGAGCTTGTCGCCGATCGGCCCCCTAATAATGTAACTCTGTTGCTAACAACTTTTGATTGCAACTGTCAAAATTCGCAGTTACATTGCTGCTTTAAGTAACATAGTTGTCATATTGATTCTTACTAAAGCAGCAATGTAACTGCGATTTCTGTCAGTTATTTCAAAAGTTGATACAAACAAAGTTACATAATCAGGGAGTAAGACCCGTGCGTGTCGGTTTTTGAACAACGATCATAGGAGCTTGCGGCAAGCGCATGCGACTTGCGTTGCGCAGGCGTGTAAATGGCATCCAAGCGTTTTTCAGGCCTAGCAAAAAGAATTTAATCACTGAGGCCTAGTGCTTCGAATTTTGCGGGTAGCGGGGCGTTGGCGCGGGAGCACTGGAGTGTACCACTCGTCATCCGCTCCCACCCTGCTGCCGCGCTGCTGTTTTCAAGGTCCTGCCCATTTAATTTTACGCAGAAAATCCTGCCGCTCCCAGGCCGCCGCCGCCGCCGCCGCCACCGCCGCCGCCTAATAGTTGGTCGAGGTTTGGAGCTTGTGAACGCTTGCCACGCAGTGGCAGGTGTGTAAATCCGGCATTAGAGAATCTTGTTTGGAGGAATGACGTACATAACTATACAAGGTGTTACAAAAGTACCCCTAATGCCGAATATGGTAGATAGGGACTATCAAACTGAACAACTTTTACTATGGGACCAACTCTGAAATCGCGAAAAAAAAATCAGCTGTTTCATACAAAAATCAAAATCGAAAATATCAAAATGTATGAAATAGCTGAATTTTTTTTCGCGATTTCAGAGTTGGTCCCATAGTAAAAGTTGTTCAGTTTGATGGTCCCTATCTACCATATTCGGCATTAGGGGTACTTTTGTAACACCTTGTATAATTTGTGGGAATGACTCCATCAGAAGCCACTTGAACTGTTGATGGGGGATAGATCGTTCAAGATATCAGCAGAGCTTTTGCTTTAATTTTAATACGTTTTTATTAGGTTGCTTTCTTATTTGTTTCTTTGTTTGTTTGGCAAACGATTTTATACTAGCTTCCCGGAGAGCTAGAGACTTAAAACTTTGAACAAGGCAATGAAGCAGATTTGATTGCTGATTTTGAGCATGATGGAGCCGGAAGAAGGTCACAGGAACTCTGTGATAAACCATACAAACCCATCGATTTTGGGCTTGTTAGAATCGACTTTACGAGTAGGTACTGGCGGGAATTGAGGTCCAGGATCTAATGATGAAGCCAGAAGAAGGCCACAGGAAATTAGTTTTGAAACCATTCAACTCCATCGAGTTTGGGCTTGTTTGATTCGTCTTGACGAGTACTCTGTCGGGAAATAGTGTCCAGGGTCTGATGATGGAGCCTAAAAAGAAGGCCACAGGAACTCTGTAATAAAACCATGCAACCCCATCGACTTTGAGCTCGTTTGATTCGACTTGACGAGTACGTATATTTTTACAGGGTATGTTCAGTGTATTTTTAGTTTCAGCTCGTTGATTATAAAGCAGAAAATAATAAGAAGAAAAAATAATTTGTTTCCAGTAAAAACCTAAAGACAAAAACAAAAACAGCTTCAAAATTAAATATCTAAAAAGCAACAAAAGTAAAATAATTAGTTCAATGTTTTGTTCGTCAAGATTCCGTATTTAGTATATATTGAATGATCGATACTTAAATCTTGATTGCATGTGAAACGACTCTATTTCCATAGAGAAAAGGGTCGTCTGACAACACATTAAAATCGATAATGTTGCCATCCTATAAAAATAATCTTGAAACTTTAACCATATTTACATTTCAAACAAGGATGTATTTTCTTTGACAAATCTTTGCTTTAATCATTGTAATTCTATGGTAGCATCAAAAAATTAAATACAATTTTAGACTTTACTGAGTTCCTTCTCTAAGGTTGACCTAATCCAGTGACGTCTCTCCAGAATTTTTGTAAACACGCTTGTCGAATACACAATTTCTATAGTTGAATAGGCTATTTATTGCGGAAGTAATGGCTTCCTAAAATGTAATTGCAGACATTTATTATTTAAGTAATTAATAAAATAAACAAACAACAGTTGTGACATAGAAAAGTTTTCATTTAGGGCAGTGCATTTGGTGAATTTTCGTGTTATCCGGCGTTTTTCCATTTTCTATGTTACACCGCGTCCTTTGATTTAGATACAAAGATTTATCTTGAATTGAATATTGGGAATGGGTTTGAGTTTGACAGAATAAGAGCATCATTGTTGAAATGGAATACTTATTTTAATCTAGAATACGCAAGTATTTCTAATGATTTCAAATGACAATGACAATGAATACTTCGCGTAGATACAGAACATCAATCTAAGTGACTTGGAAAGGGTTGAATTACATCCTATAACATGAGTAATGTTAGAAGTAGTAACCCGCTACTAAAAATGAAAGAATCTGAGGAGGAAGACGAGTCCGAGGACTCCATTGACAGTGAGGATGATGACGAGACCATCGCGAGAATACAACGAGCTCACTTCGCTCAAGCGGCTGCAATGAAGTCTCGGAGACGTTCAGCACCTCGTCCGAGGCCAATGAGCCATAAAAGGAAAATGGAAGCTGTAAAGAACTTCCATGACTTTACAAAAAAATTGAAAAAAGACACTGGTATTACCATTCGCAGTTTAGTAGGCAACAATATTTTAGATTTAAGTGACTTTTCAAGTGAAAATAGTAAGTCTGAAAGTGATGGATTATCAGAAGAAGAGTTTGTAGTGAATCCTAATGCAGTACAAGAGTTGGAAGAGGCCAATGAAAGTTATATAGATCCGTTTACTGGTGATATAGTTCAAACTAAGAAGGAACCACAAGCTGCCAAGCCTCCAAGTCCATCCCCTGAAACCAGCGCTGAAATAGAAAAAAGTGCCGAGCTTGAATCAAGTGAACCCGATAGTGTGGCTATCGAAGCTCCTAAAACATTGTCAATAAGTGACATCATTAATGAAGGTGATTTAGATCTAACTAAAAATGTGGAAATAGCTGAAGTGGATGAAACTGAGCTATGTAGTGAAAAAACAGCTGAGGAGCTCTTAGATATCAAACAGGAGGAAACCAGTCAAGACTTTGATATAACTGAAAAGTTAAAAGAAATGGGTGAGATTAGTGTAAAACCTATCAAAAAGGAAGATGAAGAAGAAGATGCATCAAAAGACGGTGAAAATGAAGAGAAGAAAGATGATCCTGATGATGAGGTGGTTCTAATTCCATGTTATATTATTAATAGACATCAATTATATGATCAGTTGTTTAACTAAGTCTTCTTAAAACTTTTTTGTAGAAAAAACAAAATCCAAATGCAATAAATGTGCGTCGCAACATAAGAGAGGTAATGGATGAGAAGAATTTAGACGCCTCCACATTGGCTGCACAGCGACAAGAGTCAGAGCGTCTCGCTAGAGTTCAAGAACAACAAAGGATCATTAGAGAGGTACCTAATATTTATTGTTATATTTTAAAGGCAATAATAAGAAAATGAGAAGAAAGAAAAAATACTACATTAGTAGTATTTCTATAGCCAATTAGGCTGTATTTAAATTGAAATATAAGTAAATTACTTTGTATTTACAGGTACAAAAGCAAATAGCTATTAATCGTCAAAATAAAATACACCAGAAAACTTTATCTCTATTGCAAGGTGGCTCATCAATATTGAAGAAATCTGGGCCTGGTCAGAAGTTAAAGTAAGTTACTTTTTATTTGACAAATTGAACATATGTAAACAACATTTAATGACTTTCAAGTTTCAAGTCACCTTTGAAACCTTATTATTAATGACTTATCTGTGATTTCTAGCCTGCCTAACACAGTGTTGGTAAAACTACCATCTGGTGAAGTTAAAAAAACTACTATGAAACAAGGCCAAGTAGAAGTAACTAAAATATCTAAACCTACAACATCTACTGCTGCCTTGCGAAAGGATGGAAAACCTGAGCAAAAGACTGAAAAGAAAGAGGTATAATTAAATAAATTAATATTGGTAATGAAAACTCCATAGGTCATATAAAATGTCTTGCTGCTGTATTATGTTCTTAGCATAGTACTTTTTAGGGTTTCGTTATTTTTCTTCTTTTTGTGCTTTGGAGGTTCCCTTTTGGATTCCGCTAGTGTTGAATGGTTAGCTCAGTTATTTGTTCCTACAGACTCTGCTTCTTGATTGTGTGGGTTGTTGTGGCTAGCTCATTAGTATTGATCTTTCAAATGTTGCTGTTGCAGTATATTGAGATGTTGATATATACAAAATTCATGTTTCACAGGTTGTTGAAATTGTTGATAGCAGCAGTGGTGAGGAATCATCCTCTTCATCGTCAGATTCTGATGACTGCATTATGCTGTCAGATTCTGAAGTTCCGCCTAGTCCTGAAGCAGATGAAGATCCCAACAATTCAGGTATGTTGCAGGATTTACTCTTTCTAAGTTTACAATGCATTTGAAACTTTCTTTATTGCTTGTTCATCAAACACTTTTCAGGTCTTCATGTCAATGATGCATATAACATTCCCGATGAACAAGGTCGTGTTTTGATTAACATTGGTCATTCAGAAACCGAAGAAGATATATTTGTAGCTCCACAGATTGCCAGAGTCATAAAACCACATCAGGTAAAAATAAAATTAATTAATTAATTTATCATCAATATGCTTAATTTTTATTTATTAATTATATTGTGTTTTCTGCTTATAGATTGGTGGAGTGCGGTTTTTATTTGATAATATTATTGAATCAGTCGAAAGATTCACAACATCAACAGGTTTTGGTTGTATATTAGCACATTCTATGGGTCTAGGAAAGACTCTACAAATTGTGTGCTTCTGTGATATTTTTTTACGACACACTAAGTCCAAGACAGTGTTATGCATTATGCCTATCAATACTTTACAGAATTGGGTAAGTATTTTTTTTTCTATACACAATTAAAAATTTATAATTTCAAATCTATAATGTAAATGCTTTCGTTATTTAAGGTGGCAGAATTCAATATGTGGCTTCCTTTAGATGCCACAAATAGTCCTTTGGCAGCTCATGGAGAAGTTAGGCCTAGAAACTTCCCTATATATGTTCTCAATGACAGTCATAAAACACTGCAGATGCGAGCAAAGGTTGTAAAGGTAAAAGACAAAAAGTTAATTCAACTAACTATTACTTAGTCAATAGCAGCTCTGTTGCTTGACGGCATATACATAATATATATTATTATTATTAAGCTTATATACATATTCCATAACAAATGTGTTTGTGATTTACAATAGTATTTATTTATTCTCTGTGCTATGGATCCCTTTCTAGGGTGTAAGCCTCCTCCATCAGCATCCATACTTGTCTATTTTTAGCCGACTGTAACCAGTCTTTCCCTGCTACCCGCTTTATGTCGTCAGACCAGCGTTGTTTGGGTCGACCAACATTTCTTTTCCCCCTGGTCCCTTCCTGTCATTAGGGACCATCAAACTGAACAACTTTTACTATGGGGCCAACTCTGAAATCGCGAAAAAAAAATCAGCTGTTTGATACATTTTGATATTTTCGATTTTAATTTTTGTATGAAATAGCTGATTTTTTTTTCGCGATTTCAGAGTTGGTCCCATGGTAAAAGTTGATCAGTTTGACTGTCCTTATATACCATATTCGGCATTAGGGGTATTTTTGTAAGACCTTGTATAGTATACAACAAAAGCACCCTTAATGGCGAATATGGTAGATAGGTACCATTAAACTGAACAACTTTTACTATGGGACCAATTCTGAAATCGCGAAAAAAAATCAGCTGTTTCATACATTTTGATATTTTCGTTATGATCCCTATCTACCATATTCGGCATTAGGGGTACTTTTGTAACACGTTGTATAATGTAGTAAAATGTGAAAGTCAAATGTATTTGTTCTTCAGGATTGGACAACAACAGGCGGTGTACTTATGATAGGATATGAGTTGTATAGGCTACTCTGCATGAAAAAAGACAAAAAACCTCGTAAGAAAAAGAAAGCCGATTTGAAAGCAGACACTGAGAAAGAAAAGGAGGATAAGAAAAATGAAAAACCTGAAGGGTTCAATGAAGATACACAGGTACTTAGAACTTTGAGAATAAGCAAGTTTCCTTAAGTCGAATTTAGAGAAATAGAATTATAAATATTTTAAGCATAAGCGTTTAATTTTAATATATGAAAATAGATTACAAATTCTGTATAATTTTGTATGAAAAATGGAAGTCATGAATTCTTTGAACTGCTATATCTTCGTCGTTTTTGTAATATCAAAATATTTTTTCTGTTATGTGAATATAATTATTAAAATTAAATTTTAAAACTTCATTAAATTGGAAAATTTCCTTAGTTATTTTTTTTTTCTAGAATTCTGACCTGACCAAATGCTCTGAAGACTTAAGAGAAGATGGTGACAGTAAGCTTGATGGGGATAAAGAAGATGCCAAGAAGGAAGAAAAGAAAGAAGATACGCCTAATGACGAAGATAAAAAATTATTAGATGGTGATTGGTCAAACTATTTTTTGTTTTGCAATGACTGCATCCAGTAATATCATTATAAGGAATAATGATATTACTCCATGCAGGCGACCTCCTGCATATATCTGCTCCCTCATAATATATTCCGACAGCTTATTTATTGAATGCAGTTTATTCGTACTTACATATCTGTTTTTAATTGCAGAGATGTACGAGGCTCTAGTGAAGCCAGGACCAGACCTCGTAATTTGTGATGAAGGTCATCGAATTAAGAACTCCCACTCGAACATATCTTATGCTTTAAAGCAGATGAGAACTAAACGCAGAGTTGTACTTACTGGTAAGTAGAAGAAGTAGGATTTTATTATTTTTCGCGAATCTCTTTTCTAGAATTACAGGTAGAGGATTCGATACCGACCGTTTTTCAGTCCCGAAATTTTCTAGATTTAGTTTTCTCGATCCTGGGATTTTAGGGATTGACATAATTTTCAAAAAGTTGCAAAATAGACTGTGAGAAGAACAGGCAGTGCCAGTGCACTCAATAGAATTGCTTGGCCATCATTTTAACGTAAAGTACAAGAAAAACTTCTTGTATTCATACAAGCTGCATTTTAGCAAGCAGCACAAAATTAACCCAGCGGGCTTGCGATGGTTTCTTGGAATAAAACATCAATTTTGAACTAAAATTGTAGGCAAGCAATTCTTACTGGTTTAGTTTTGTATTATCGCGAGCGTCAATCGATTTTCTGCTGCTGAATTAGAATGTAGGAACATTCTTCAAGATAAGTTTTCTTCATATTTTAGAGAAATATGACTTCATCTGACTTTTGATATCTGAATTTTATTATTTTCAAATAATTTGCTAAGAAACTTACTTTACTACCTACTTTTAATGAAAGCCGTATATTTTGGTCGATGTTTAGAGCGGTTATAAGTTTCTTTGAATAATTTGTTACATAATGGTTTTTTATTTGTTGAAGTTCAAAGAGATCTGATGCATTCTTGAAATAGACCGAATAAATTCAATATAAAGAGAGTCGGACTTAAAAAGTCTGGTTAGTCTGACTTTAATTTTGATTAGTTAGAGCTGTTAGAGTGTTGACCAAATTTAATTATTACTTTATGTCTATTTTCATTAATTTTGTTGATTAAAGAGGTGTTTTTTGTTCCCATTCCCATATTTTTTATTTTTTATCTTCAATCCCGAAATAATCCCGTGATCCCGGGATTGACAGAGTATAACCCGAAATCCCCGGGATTCAAAATAAGGGCCAGGATAGAATTCTCTAATTACAAAAAACATGAAGTATTTCATGTGTCCACAATGCAGCAATGTGAAGGCAGCTAGTGTAAAACAAAAGCTTGCTTGCTTGGTTCTACTTTCCAATGGCAGGATAATTTTGCTGATTCACAAATCGTCCACCAGTCGGCGCACTACCGCTAACTTGGCGCTGTAGACCTGTCATTTTGTTAATTTCTATGTGTTTGCTATAAATTTTTAGATGATCGAATCGAATTTTCGTAAATATCCATTTTTCTTCCAATTTATTTTGGTTTTCTTCAATCTTTAATTCGTTTACTGTCCAACTTCCATAATTATAATAATTATTATCAACTATTTTTAGACATCATTGAAAATTGACCGTGTACATAATCCATATACACACAAGCGGGATAAATTTTGTGTCATCCCGCCCCGCCATTGACACCAGTTGCTTGACGTATTACAAAAAGAACTAACCATAAATTAGTAATTTAACTTTTTTCTTCTTATTAACTTGCAGGTTACCCATTACAAAACAACTTGCTTGAATACTGGTGTATGGTAGACTTTGTTCGTCCCAACTATCTCGGTAGCAAGACTGAATTTTGCAATATGTTTGAGCGACCCATACAAAATGGACAATGTATAGACTCTACACCGCAAGATATACGTCTCATGCGTTACAGAGCGCACGTCTTACATTCGCTACTTGTGGGGTTTGTGCAACGGTGAGTGCTAATTTCGTTATAAAGAAAGGACGTTAGTTTGCTGCAGTAAACTTACAAATGCCAAGCTTTCAAAATTTATATTAATTTTTATTATTTAATTGCACTTTAAAATAAATAAATAAATATTTGACAACATCACATACATTGCTCCGATTCCAAAGTAAGTAGCTAAAGAACATGTGTTATGAAAATCAGAGACAACGGTGGTATCACAAACACCCAGACCTGAGCCAATATAGAAAAGTTCATTTTCTAAATTGACCCAACCGGGGATCGAACCCGGGACCTCAGAGATGGCGACATCTTGAAAACAGGTGTGCAAAGCCATTCGACCACGGAGGTCGTAAAATAAATATATAAAACATATAATTAGAGTGTTTTTGACCGAGCGAGCGTGAAGCGTCTCCGTTACAGCTTGGGCAAAAATGCTTTCGTATGTCAGTGATTGTCCGGCTTTCCGGTTGTCCTTCTATTCTCCTCTACAGGTCGCATTTCTTAACCGATTCTCGTGAAATTTTGTGAGCAAGTTCTATAATTATATAGTTTCTTTTTGTCGATTCAGTTTTTCTAAATTTTTCAAAATGGCTTAATTATGGGGAAAATCATATTTCAGCTATTAAGAAAAATGGTTAAAAATGTCACAAACGCGAAGTTTACAACTCTACAGAGCCACTAGTTTTTTTTATTATATAGCTAAAACTGAACGCAAACTATAATCTTTACAGACGATCCCATGCAGTATTACAGTCCACTTTGCCTCAAAAAGAAGAGTATGTACTTTTAGTACGAATGACACCACTTCAAAGAAAATTGTATGATAGGTTTATGAACGAAGTTGTACGTACTACATCGGTGCCAAATCCCTTGAAAGCTTTCGCTATTTGTTGTAAAGTAAGTACTGATTGTTTCAGCTTTACCACCTTAATATTATTGATGTGAAAGTTTGTATGTTTACGATGTTTGTTATTCAATCACACAAGAACGGCTGAACGGATTTCAATGAAATTTGGCACACAAATAGTTTATAACCTGGATTAAAACATGAGATACAAAGGCTCCCTAGGGAGTTTTCGAATGTCTACTCGTACGTAGTCGTGGGCAGCAGCTAGTAAATATTATGAAAAATAGCCACTGTCTGCATTAATCTAATTTAATCTTTTCCGCTTTCATTAACATAACGTTAATTTATTACAGATTTGGAATCATCCCGATGTTTTGTACAACTTTTTGAGAAAGCGAAGTGAAGTAAATGCAGCCATTGAAGAAGATTTAGATTTAGAAGAGATAGGTGGAGTTACTAAAGCCGGCCGCGCAAAAACCAAGAATAAGCCAGGGCGGCCCCCGAAACTACGGGTATTTATTGTTATTTTTACCTCATTATTACTAGTCGTAGTATAGCCACAGAATATTATAATTGTACAAAAAGTACAGAAGCCCATCCGCGCGAGGATAACCAAATAATAAGCTACTCTCGCTGCTTGGCAATAAAGTACAATTTCAAATTACACAGCACTGCTTGCCTATTATTCTAAGCACCTCCGAAGCGCTTCTCTTTTTGTCTGAGTAAGCTGCGAGCAGTAGGCTAATATAAAAGTATAAGCGTGGAGTGAGACCCCTTTTGTATAGCGAGTGATACTTCATACTGTTTTGTCTCATTATTAAACGGTATTTTATATTTAAGACCAAGTTTTTATGATTATTTTTGGTATTTAACAGGGTGCTGCAAAAAAGCCAGCAGCTACTATACAACCTAATACAACTGGCGCCACGGCCAATCGACCGGATCCGACTGGTTTCAATAACACACAATATCCGCCAAACGGACCGTATAACCAACCACCCAATACATACAGACCCGACCAACCAGGCGGATCGTTTCCACCCTACCCCAACTATCAAAATCCAGGCACTGGATATTACCCACCGAATCAAGGCTACAATCAGAATTATGACAATAATTACTATCAACAGCAACCTCCTTACGGCAATAATTACCCCAATCAGTATCCCCCAAATAATCCCGAACAATCCTATAACCATAATTATTGGGGAAACGGGAACTACTACGGCAACTCGGCGTATTATAATAATCCGCAATATCCTAACAACCAACCTCCTCAAGACTTTAATAATACCCAGCAATTCCCACCGAATTACAATCCACCTTCACAACCAAACAACCAACCTTACGCTGGTAACGCATTGCAGCCTTACCAAAACAATCAAGAGGGGTATGGAAACCAACAAAGGCCACCTTATCAGGGGTATAACCAGCCTGGTTACTCCGAATATAATTCGAACGCTCCGCCTGGACCGTCTTCGCAAGACTATTCAAATCAATCAACTTACCCACCGCCACCTTATGCTGGAAACCCGACATATGGACCTAATGGAGCACCGTACAATCAATACGAAAACCAAAATCCGAATTACCCCAACAACATGTCGGGTTACCAAACTAATACTCCGCCCAATCAACACGGAAATAATATCGTAAATCAAACTATTAAGGCTGAACCAAACACACAAGCATACCAAAATAGTGAAGTGAAAACTGAACCGAATATTGGTATGCCTCAAAATCCAGCTGGTCCTTATCCAAATCAGACTTATGGCTACCAAGGCAATTCCTCAGGCGCTGGTTATCCCCCTGCGCCAGGTCCGAGTGAAAACACTAATGGCAATTATCCAACCCAATATCCTAACTTCCCACCACATTTGGAAACAAAGCCACCACTTGGAAGTGCAAGCTCTGGCAGTCCGGTGACTTCATGGCCAATCACAGAAATAAAGACTGAAGTTGATAAACTGAAAGCTGAAGAAAAGTTGGAGATTAAGTCCGAGTCTGATGGTGAAGTGAAAATAGAAGATTTGGATACCAAGACGATTGTTAGAGACGAGGTAAAAAAGGCTGTTTATCCTGAAACTCCAGCTCCGAAAAAAACAACCCCTAATAAAAAGAAAGGTTCAAAAACTGAGGCATCAAAGAGTGATGGCTCTGAATCTGAAGAAGAAATACCTAAAAAAGGGAAACGTAAGAGTAAAGGCAAAGAAAGAAAGAAGACAGATAAATCAAAACCAAAAGGTCGGACGAAAGCTAAGGGAAGGAAAGATAGGAAGAACTCGAAAGAAAAAATTGGTGACTCTGAATCGGAGGAAAGCGAGAAAGAAGAGAAGATGAACAGAGAAGAAGAATTAGCTATGGTTAAGAAAGCTGAAGAAGTGACTTATGATTGGGCAGCAGAACTGTTAAAAGATTACATACCGGGCTTGATAGAGAACTCAGCTAAGATGGAGCTATTCTTCTATATTTTGAATGAAAGCATAAAGATGGGCGACAGGCTACTGCTTTTTAGCCAAAGCTTGTTTACTCTGAATTTGATAGAAGATTTCTTAGAAAGGAATTATATTCCAGGCACTAACTGTCGATGGGAGAGAAACACAAACTATTACCGTAAGTATAATCATACCTTTTTTTGGTAATTATTGTTTATTATTTTTATACAGAATTCTAATTGATATTTATTTAAGGTCTTGATGGATCGACACACGCATTAGAACGTGAGAAACTAATCAACGAATTTAACGCCAACCCACATATTTATTTGTTCCTGGTTTCTACCAGGGCTGGTTCGTTGGGTATCAATCTCGTCGGTGCCAATAGAGTAATCGTATTTGACGCGAGTTGGAATCCCTGCCATGATACGCAAGCGGTGTGTCGAGTGTACAGGTAAATTAAATTTATTTTAATTGTTTGCTGAAAATACTGTTGTCGAGCCGAACAGTCATCAAGTTCTTTATATAATGTGCACCAATAAAAGGCACACGCAGAATATGGTGGATAGAGTACCATAATGATGTAAAAACCAAAATTAAAAAATAAATGATAAACTGCATAGTGGCAGCCCTAGATGCAAATATTTATTTATTTATTTATTGAAAACCAACAGCGTTACAATTTTGTTTACACTCCTAATTCTAACCATTAGCAAGGCCAATTACAGGTTTTCCATAAAATTACCTTACTTAGTAAATTCTAAACAAGTTCATATCAATACAATAATGCAATGATAACAAATCAGTCGCAAAGTTATTAGTCAACACTCTACATAAAATTATTTCATGTAATTTAGAAGCTACAAATTAACTTATTAAAAAGATTACTTGATAAACTATATCATCCACTACATTTCAAACTCATTTTATTTTAAATTTTAAATAGATTTATAGTATATTTAGATTAAGTGCCCGCTTCACAATGTATCATTAAACATTAACTTTGAGTTATAAAAAAAAAATGGAACAGAATTTATATGAAATTAATTGTCAGGTATATGAATTTGAATCCAACTAGACTTTGAAAAAGGGCTCTCAAACAAATGAGCACACGCCAAAGACTTACACATTATATGAATATATTTTATTTTCCAAGAAATTGTTTTTTAATGGTAATTTTAAAGGCTGTCTTAGAAAGAGAAAATATGTCAAGGTCACCAAATTCCTTGTTGTAAGTATGGGGAAGGCGAACCAATATACTATTGCAAATAGACAAATAGATTATAGTTTTCGATAATAAATCCAATTAATGGGCAAAAGTAAAACACAATTTCAGTGCAGGGTTGTAAAATTGTGGTTTTCAGGGTTTATAATAATTTTCCGGGGATGTATGCATGGTCTATCTACCATATTCGGCTTAAAAAGACTATTACCAAACAGGTTGTATATTATATCAGTTAACTATGACTAATGTATTTACTTAGGTACGGTCAAAAGAAACCCTGTTTCGTGTACCGTTTCGTAATGGATTGGTGTCTCGAGAAGAAGATCTACGACCGGCAAATCAACAAGCAAGGCATGGCTGACCGAGTAGTCGACGAATGTAATCCGGACGCTGTTCTTTCTATGAAAGAAATTACTAACCTCTGTTTCGACAATGATGAAAAGGTAAAGAACCTTTACTTTTGGCTTTGTTTTACTTTGATATAGAATATGTCCTTTTGAGACAAGAAACACTTACATACTAACATCCGTATTCACAAACAATACTTGCCTGAGTAAATAATCAACCCTGTGCTAAATAAGGCAATTATCACAGTGAGAAGTGCCTTATTCAGCCATATGATGATGATTGGCCAATTATGTTTTGCTCTGTTCACTCTAGTATTTGCCGTGAGATTGTAACAGCTAAAGTAGGGCCAATTTAATAGATCATATTTGACATTTCATCATAATTCAACAACGCAACCTTCTAACGGCAGGCACACAATATTTGTTTTTTCAAAAACACAATTACTTAAGTAATATACATTTATTGTAATAATTTCACAAGAAAGCAAATTTACTTAGACAAATAACACTATAGACTGACAGATGTCAAATGTGATATATTAAATTGGCCCTACTTTAGGCCAAAGAAGATAGTAGGTAGTACAGAGTAGAAAAACGTGCATACGAAATAAGTTACTCACTACCTAGTTAGTGATATAATATAACATTCTCTTTACCCTCTTCAGTATTGTGTTTGAAGTTGGTTTGAAGGTCAGTGCGTTGCGTTGCTTAATATTAGCTGTGCATACCATTTTTTGGACGCATAGCGTTGCTTCTGACTCAAGTGTTGTTCATGAATAGGTTTTTGGAACCCTGTGCGTCCGCGCGCACTATGAGACCTCGTAGTAATGTTTGTGAATATGGGTGTGTTACATCACAAATGTGTAATGACTCTATTTTTTTAACAGGAATCTGAGGCTAAAGACCTCTCCGAGTACAGAGACAAATATTTGGACATCCTAATGCAAGGTATCATAACGCAGCATTGGAAGTCATTAAGCAAGGAACCTTTCCAACACGAATCCTTATTGGTTGATAGAAAAGAGAAGAAACTGTCTAGTGCTGAAAAGAGACTGGCACAGAGAGGGTAAATAAAACGATATTTATGATATAATTTCTTCTTTCTATTTCCCAGGCTGGTTGTGATGAACTTTACCAACATTTATTTTTCAACTACTATATTATAATTTAACTCACTACTAAACATCTTTTGTTTCGTTGCCTAAGGACCTCCTCAGTACTGAATATAGCCTGACATAGACTGAGATCGTTCGTACGAAAATTCTATGTGTGCGTGCACGGAAAGCCGTGATTTGTTTCGATCGGCCTTTTTGTCTCCTTTATATTTTGTGGTAAAGTGCTCTAATCGGGATGAATACTGAGCCACAAGCGAATGTACTAAAATCGTTCGATCGATTGTTTCAAATGTTAAACGTCATTTCTGACGTATTTTCTCCAATCAAAACCATCGATAGAGGTCGGAACGCCGCCGGCGCCATCTGCGATTAGCTTTGCGTGTAAATCCTCACTGTAAAGTATAATCTGTTATGTCGTCGTCCGTTTTAGATATGAACTGGAAAAGAAGGCGGCGCTCGCTCCCAAGCCGACGACGGCGTACCGCACCGTGCGCACCGCCGACGGCAGCCTCGTGCAGCGGCCCGTGGCGTCGGTGCGGCCCATGCAGCACGGCGCGCGCTGGATCCCCGCCGACGTGTGGCGCCGGCAGGGCATGTCCGCGCAGGAGATGACGCTGCCGCTCGGTGACTACTTCATTATATCATAGCGTATGAGGACTAGTGCCCACCTCTGGTGTTAGGGTTTATCGAGCCGCCTGTGAGGCCTCTAACTTGGCTTAAGGCCCCTATATACCTACCTACCTAAAAGTGGCCACTTTTAGCACTTTTGCGAACTACTACTACAACGAACAAAATTTTACTGAGGTTATTGTTTGTAAATAAACTATAGAACCTTAGCTTCAATCTGTACATGTGAATTTTCGATACATTATGTAGTTAGCGAGCAATAAATTAAATTAAGATGAGGGCGCCACTTGAGGTATATAGGAGCCTTAACGACTATCATCAGATGACCCTCCGAAGCACGGAAGTGCTCAGTTGTAATGCCACTTGACGGTCACCCATCCGACACTTGGCCGGACCGAGCGTTGCTAAACAAACGTGATCGAGTACGATCAGTCTGTCGAGCTCCGCCATGAGCGCTGCAGTGAGTACTGCAGCGGCCAGTAGCGTTGGTTGTATTGTTACAACACTGCTGGAGTACGCCGGTGCACATTCTGCAACTCCAACTCTTGTGCAGCGAGCGACCGGTTCTGGAAAATATACGAACATATGGTGCAGAAACGGGTCTTTCAAACGAATTATTTTGCTAAATCAGCACATAATAGTGATTGTCTTTTTGTTACAGATGTCGTAATACCAACGAATTCTGCGGAGAAAACCAACATTGTGCTAAAGGCTGGTCAACGAGTCATGGTCCTAAAGTCTCCAAAGGGCATTTACATGCAGCTAGAGTCTGGCAAGATTATCGCGATCAAGACCTCTTTCAAAGGATTAGGCCAGAAGAGTGGAGATAATAAAGATAGCCCCATTGGAAAGAAAGGTAAGGTTCGAGTTAAAAAGTCTTACAAAATTTTCTTTTAGGTTCTTAGGCCAATAACACATTTTTTTTTCTTACAGTACTCAGCGGTCGACCTTCGGCGTCAAGTATTCCAGGCTCCCTAAAGAACAATTCGGCAATAACAATAACTTCCAAAACTGGCCCTCGTCCAGGATTCCAGAGAGTTCTCACTAGACCTTCCATCATGGGCCAGAATAAAATGTCCAGGCCGTTAATACCCGGCCAGAAAATAGCTGATATCAGGAGCAGATTGAATGAGTTAAGATCATATTCGAGCATGCGACCAAGATCGCCAATTCCTCCTGGCAGATTATTGCGTCCTAATTTGCCAGGATCAGTTAGTATAACCAAGATAACTAAAGACACTAAGAAATCAGATAATGAGAACAGTGACGCTAGTACCGCTAACAAAATGGATGTTGATTCTGATGAAGATGCGCAAGTTCTGGACAGTGATGATGATGAAATAAGTCCAAGTAAACACGAGGATTCTTCTTCGCCGTCTAATCAAAGAGAAGAAGTCAGTGCTGATAATCAGGAACAATCCAAGTCTTCCACAAGTCAAGAAGGACACAAAGAATCGAAGACTGAACCGACAGAACCCCTTGTTTTGACCACAGATGAGAAATTGCCTTCTGAAGAAGCTTTAGAAAATAAAAAGAATGAGAAATTCACGTCTGAAATTAAAATTACACAGAAAAAGAAAGAAATAAAAAGAACAAAAAATGTGCCACTAAAGACAAAAACAGATTCACAAATATCAAAACCAGTACAACAATCACTTGTAAGGGAACGGCCGATGCCGAAAGTAAATGTTCCACCACCACAAATGGAGCAGCAAGTGCCATACTTGGACAATAAAATGCCACATATGGAACAACTGATGCCACAAATGGAACAACAGATGCTCCAATCTGATCACGATATTCATGTGAATGAACCAGTTGAAAGAAAAATTAATTTACTAAAGAATTATCGACATCAGAGACCTGGAGCCCGCCCACCGACAGAATCTAGCCTGTTACAATTAGAACGAACAGCTAGTGTTTTAAACAAAGAAGGTATGCCAGACTTTCGAAGAAACTTGGACGACATAACACAGTCCTATTCGCCGACTAACGAGGAAAAACCAACTGGCAAATCGAGAAAGAAAAAACATCCAACCAAGGTGGAAGTCGCTGAATCTCAAAGTAACGAAAGGCAGCCCGCAAGTACGGGGATGTCCCACAGTGTGTCTAGTCTATTAGGGTCTCCCGTAAATAATGTACAAAAGTCGAGGAAGGGCGAACAAAATATGGCGCCGGTTGCGCCTATAGAAAATCCGGTAGCTGGAACTCAAAGATTGATGAGTCGACCCCCAATGGGAATGTCCCCTGAAAGTGCAATGAGTGGAATGCCTTACCCTCAAGGTCTTCCAGTGAAACCGCAAAGTGTTCAACCTCCTTTGACGGGGATGTTCCACGGGGAAATGGATAAAGGTCTTGCATCTTCCATTCCTCATCCACAGGGTGCCCTGCCTCCAGGGCAACAGTTTCCTGCTCCTAATCCTCCGCCAGAGGGACCTTATGCTCATCAATATCCAGGTAAATGACACAGTCATAAATGTAATAATGTTAATTATGCATTACGAAAGCGTTACATTATAAATATACACTGTATAAAATACCGAGACTGATTAGCAACTTTGAGCTATTTACTTAAAACAAATAGGGGTGCTAGCAAATTTCTATATTATAATTTGGATTTGTGAATTTTATGATGTTCATATTTTTTTACACAGGTTATGGGATGGGATATGGGGCGTACCCGAATCCAGCGTACTACGGAGGGTATGGAGGTCCCGGGTACTACCCTTACGGGCCACCAACAGCACCACCTTACGCCGCGCCCGCGCCCGCTCCCGCTCCCGCGCCCGCCCCCGCTCATGCCCCAACACCGGAGGGCTATTTACCCCCCAACCCGCAGTGGTAAACTCCCTGCGGAAAACTGAAACATTAGTATAAACAAAACTGTTCAAATCTATAAGTTACATAGCAAAATCGATTAGCGGTAAATACTCGAGTGAATGTTCCTTAAAGTGCGCAAGACCCGAAGTGAATATTTAGCTTGGTACATACATTCGTGTAGTGTGGCTTTTTGGCGTGGCGAATGTTTTGATGCAATCGCAAATTCTTTCCTCCGCTCTTACGATGACTGTATCAGTTGGTTCTGATGCGTGTAATGTAAACCTACTTTTTAAGTCGAAAAGTTTCATGTGTGTCAATCATTAATATTGTTTCAAAACCGTAATGAATAAGCATGTTTAAAAGGGCTGTCGATGGTACTCGGCCAGTTTACTGTGTAACAAAATTGTTCGTGGCTGTTAGTTTCTAAATCACTCGTTAAAATAACCAAAATAATGTTGTATAGCTGATATTTTTCAAGGTAGCACGAAATACGGAAATTTCACGTTGAAAAATTAAAGTAAACAGAACTTTCGTTCCATTCAAATACTCGGGTGTGACATAATTTAAAAATACAGTACTTAGTACATTTTGACATATTAGAACGCTAATTTTTTAATGAAAATAGATGTTACTATATGAATAAATTATAAAATATCGATACTCACATAAAAAAATCAGAAATTCAGCATGAAGTTCATAATACTTAACTATTATTGCAAGATTTTGATGTGTAGTAAACTCTCCAATACTATGGCTATTGATCGATGGTTGGATGTGATACGTTGCTAAGTTAGTGTTAAGTCGAATATAGCGTGTATGGAGTATTTATCAAACTAATTTTAGAATAGATAGGAGCCCATAGGTATCTTAGATTCTAGTTCTCATTTAACCATTCGACAGACCAGTGATATGTGTTATTTTACACAGTAGGTATGTATGCGAGTACTGTATGAATAAAATGATTTAACAGTGATTTTAATACTGGAGTTTCTCAAAATGATCTGAGTGTGAAACTGTTCTTTTAAATATACTTTTGAAAGCCTAATTCTATTTTTTATTTGGTGTGTTGTAAAATATATTTGTTTGATTCGGTATGCGTTACGTGGATGAGTCTAGTGTGCAACTAAATTATTTTAATAAATTATGCGTCTAGTCAGTTTTCTAAACAAATAGCTTTCAAATTGTATGGGGTACTATGAAGAAGAAATCCATATTTTGCTTAGAAGGGTTACCTCAGAAAATTATGATATCTCCATAATAAAATGATACGCATAATACCTCTTAATCTCATTTACCACGCCTTTATGATCACAATAATATATACAGCAGCACAACAAAAGTCAATTTCCACAAACAATTTTGAACTTTATATGCAACATGTTAAGGTTAAAAAATACATTTGGAGAAAGACAGTTTAAAAGAAACTGATGTGATTGTTTCTGTTGCTGTATGTTCATTTGTTTTTATTTTAACAAAATTCATCTTGATAACGAAAACATTACGCATCGACTCGTCCACGTAAACGTATATTTGACCAACCAATGTATGACTCTGTATCTAAGTAAGACGAAGGTTGTTGATTGGACATAGTCCAATTCTTCCAAACTACACCACAATCAAAGTAGTGATAATATGTTGTGAATTTGTTTGAAACCTTGAACATATAAATGTGATGTATTAACAAAACAACTTTGTTATTTTTTATGTCACAAAATTCCTAATCTCATTTGTTTACCAGTATTATTTCTTTGCTTGCGTATACGAATGTTTCAAGTGTAAGAGATTAAAATAGATTTAAATTAATTTGAAAACGAAATGACATCGTATATTTAACTTTCTTGTCCATGTCATAATAATAATAATTATTATTTTGTAAATTTATTTACCGATGATATGTTGTACAGACATTTTTACTTAAACATAATTATTTAGATTTTTCTGTTAAATAATCTTAAAATGCTGTCACATTGATGACGAAAAGTTAGTTTTTTCATCCAAATAAGTATACTTATTATTATTTCCTAATTTATACAATTTATGGCACACTTTATTTCAGATGTTTTTATTGTACCAGTCAGTATCAAAAGTAAATAAAAAAATCGGATAAACCTTATAGTTAATTCACCTTTTAATTTGATTCTTATTTTAAAACCTATTAAGTAGGTATCGCAAAAAAAACTTAAAATCACTTTAGAAAATTATTCGTTTCACAAGTTCAACTATCTTTTACTTTTGAGATTGCCTGCTTACATTTCATTAGAGTGTAGATATCTGCTTTATGTGATATAAGATTTGTTTAGAGTTTCCCCATAACACAAAAAAAAACTTAAAATCACTTTAGAAAATTATTCGTTTCACAAGTTCAACTATCTTTTACTTTTGAGATTGCCTGCTTACATTTCATTAGAGTGTAGATATCTGCTTTATGTGATATAAGATTTGTTTAGAGTTTCCCCATAACACAAAAAAAAACTTAAAATCACTTTAGAAAATTATTCGTTTCACAAGTTCAACTATCTTTTACTTTTGAGATTGCCTGCTTACATTTCATTAGAGTGTAGATATCTGCTTTATGTGATATAAGATTTGTTTAGAGTTTCCCCATAACACAATTAATCAATATTGTGTGATTTCTCATAATTTTACTGTTACAAATAATAAAAAACTGTGAGTGTGACAGCTATTTTATGTACATGTTTTGATCAAAAATGAAATCAGCTTTGGCTATGCTCGTAAGCACACCAGTAAAAAAGTAGAAATATTTTATTTCTTTAAAAAAGTTTGAATTTGTTGTCATGTGTACAAAATTTTTAAAGTGGGACATTGAATACTGCATTTTAAAATTGTCAGATAGAGTACTGTACCGGCGATATTCAATAAAATGGTGAATAAACAGTATAATTTAGTGGTTTTATTAACAGTTCTTCCACTTCGGGATGAATAAACTAAAAAAATTTAGTAAAACAATATTTCATCATATTTTTTTTGCATTTCACAAAAAACTCTACACATTTCCATAAGTTAGCAAAACAATTTCAACATTAATAATGCAACGCAAATATTTCCAACTAAAATTGCCTCCTAGATTCAATTCAAATACGCAGACCTGCATAATTCCTTTTGTATTTTGTATGTATTTCATTAATGATATTAAGAAGTTATTTTATAAAAAAACTTCCCCTTTCATGTTTTTGTTGGAAACCAAGTACAGTCTACTTCAGATATATCGTAGCACACAAGGTGACCAAATATTTCTGAAGAGTTTAAAATGTCAATAAGTTCCATACACTAAAGTTACTAATAATATCTAAACATTCTCATTAATATCTGAGCATGCTATGTCAATAATTTCTATACACGCAACTATTTGTTTGGTGTCTTGTGCGTTGTGTTAGTTGTGTGTATGGAAGTTATTGCCATGCATCTGCTCAGATATTAATGAAGTAATGCATGTTCAGATATTATTGGTTACTTAGTAGTAGTGTATGGAACTTATTGACATTTTAAACTGTTCAGAAGTGTTTGGTTACCTTGTCTGCTACAATTTATATGACGGCGACTGTACGACCTTGCTGCTATTTTAATTTGCCCAACAGAGCTAAGTAAGCTATTGTGAAAACAGATCATTGAGATGATTCGATGCGCATGACAGCCAAGTTACATCTACCTACGCAATTCATTTGAAAATCTGCGCGTACTTAAAAAAAAATGTGTCGTTATTTTATTTACGCGCTATTGTCCCCGACACGGCAGTTTAATTACACGGAACGTTATAAAAATTAATTTCCCACGTTTGTAAGGCTTATAGCAATTTGTTAGTATTGTTGTGCTCGTGTTTTTAATAATCTAATAAAGATATTCTATTTATACTTACATTATTAGGTAATTAGGTATTTGTAATGTAAGCACGAGCTAAAATAAAAAAGCAAAGGAGCTCATTTTTTGAATGAAATGTAATAACTTTGTATATATAAATTACAAAATAGGTAAGTAGGTTTATCAAATAAGGTCGGAGTTAATTTAGCTTACGAAATTTTAGAGGTGTAGAGGCATTGGTTTCGATAGAATGGAATGATAGATCGTCCCGCTAACAAATTAAGCAAAACAAAAATAAATGCAGCTAGAAAAGCAGAAAACATGTCTTCTTGTTCTTCTATCTTCTATATACAATAGGGGTGGCCACATAATTAAGGACACCAGGCGATGTTCATACAATCGATCTACTTTTAATCGTTCTCCGCCAAGGATTGACGTAGCTGTGATCTGATGATGGCCATCCAGGGAGGGAATGGAGAAAATTCAGATCGCTATATACACCCAAATGGTCTGATCAACGTTCTAAGAGATATAAGAATATGTTGGGGCTGACACAGGGCCGGATTTAAGGGAGGGCAAGCGGGGCAACTGCCCGGGGCCTCCACAACAGAGAGGCCTCCACATAAATAGTATTTATAAAAAAAGAATCTTACACAACGAAAGAGTACCTACCTAATATTACGATTTGAAAACATACCTAGTGATTTTGATTTTAACATTATTTATTACTAGCGGTGTGTGTCATTTGAAACACTTTGCAAGAAAAATATTATATAACCTATTTGAAAAAAAATTAGGGGCCTCCACTCCCCTGCTGTCCCGGAGCCTCCACATCTCTAAATCCGGCCCTGGGCTGACATGAGCCAACTAGCGCCGAAAATCGATATTTTATTTTATTTATTCTAAATAAGTCCAATTTCTTAAAAAAGGAATCAGTCAAGGTTTTGTTAATAACGTCTAATATTTATTGAATAACTAAATGTTTGGTATAGTTATAACTAACTTCAAAATAAACTATTAATATATATATTAATAAATATATTAATACTATTTTCTCAGATAATTTAAGTAATTTAGCAAATATCGCCACTGTAGGACCCGGCAGCGAGTAGGTACTTATTATATTATAAATTAAGGCCCGTGTCCCGAAGTGTTACTTAGTGGTGAAACGGCCAAAGGTGGATGCGTACAATCCTCAAACAACCAACGGTATGAAATAAAACCGAATTACGCGAGAACGTAAATGCGAATGTGGCCACTTTTACCAAAAAATCTCCATTGAAATAAACGACAGACTAGAAAATATTGTTTAAGCGATAAAAAGTACCACAAAGCTTCTTCGGAGTGCACTACACAGAGATAATTCACAATTTCGTTTTTATTTAAGCACTATTGGCCAGTAGATTTCGTGAACTGCCTGGCCTTAAGACGTGTCTTATTTTTAGTCATAATAATAATATCGATTATTTCGATCAGGATTGCTCAACATTAACTGCAGTAAAACAATAAAGTGGAATATAAATATTGATTTTTGGTAGAACGACATCACATTAAAATTTAAACAATGTCTAAGTTAAACACTTGCTAAACAGTGTTTTGTGGTAAGGCCGTATGGTTTTTTCCAATGGCAGCGCTAGTCTAGTGTGCCGACTACGCGCTCTTTCTTTCGATACAGAACCTTGAAAATTGTAAAAAAATAATATTATATTATTGTGTAAGTACCTCTTATTTTTTATGTTCACAAATATTCAATTACCTGCTTACCTACATAATACATTTAGTTTTTTACAAAGTTTCTAAGTAAGAGGTAATGCCCAGCTGTGGTAGTTGATAAAGTGCAACATCAACTTTGGAAAATAAACTACCTCCAAAATTTCTTCATCAATCTCGTAACTCGTCTCGCTCAGGTCTAAAATAGGTAATATAAATATACCTTTTATTGCTCTAAATAAATAAAAAGTCTAGGCGATCTAGATTTTTTCTCCTAAGTCGTGATTTTATAAAACACCTAATACTTCTAACGTTAGAAATAAAATTATAGAACAGACAAACAGAAATTAATACTGCTTCTGGGGTTTATAATGAGGTGATAGCACAGTATAAATAATTATTCTAATAAATAAATAAATATTTGACACCATCACATACATCGCTCCGATTCCAAAGAAAGTAGCTAAAGCACTTGTGATAAGGAAACTGATTTTCAAGTGCTTTAGCTACTTACTTTGGAAGAACAGTGGCCAACAGTGGTCTCTGAAGACAACAGTGGTATCACAAACACCCCGACCTGAGACAATAAAGGAAAGTTCATTTTCTACATTGACCCAGCCAGAGAGAGATGGTGACGATGACACCTTGAAAACCGGCGTGCAAATCTCTAGACTACGGAGATCGTCTTGATACTTAAGTGTATATTTAAGTGTGAAATTGACGATTTTTTCACAAACACACACACACATATGCCGTCTATGCTACAGTTGCTTGTTATTATTTCGAATTATGATTATGACGGCCACCTATCTGCAAGAAAACTATTTCTTACTGACTTTTTTGGCTAGCAAAAATTACCAATTAATTAATTTGACGATCTGAGTGGTGCAGTGGTCAACATGCAGGTCTACCACGCAAGACGTCCCGGGTACGATTCCCGGCCGGGCAGAAATTGAAATGATGAATTTTAATTTCTGTGACGGATCTGGGTGTAACTATGTATGATAAGTATAATTATACCTATTTAAAAAGTATATAAGTAGTATAGCAGTTGTCTAGCACCCATTTTACAAGCTTTGTTTAGTTTGGGGCTATATGGCGCTGTGTGAAATTGTCCAAGCATTTATGTTATTATTTATTTATTTAATTAATTGTAACTTAGCAGATACTTATATTTTTCACCTAGCACAGTAGCTATCAATAGCTTATTATTTAGTGAAACATGGTATGCATAAAGTCTTAGAACATTAGCGTTAGCGTTCAGGGTTGTTAAATAAATTTTTACACTACCTGCTAGTCAATGGCATATTATGTGTCATGCAAACCTTTCTTAAAGTAAGTCTTTTTTCCCATGGGAAATAATGTGATTTGAATTTGGAATGCAACTCATGTAGTCGTGCTTGATTGAGGTTGGTTTCAAAAATGTTTAGGTGCAATGAGATTTTATTCTGAGTTAAGCTGCATGTAATGCCTTAACTCCCTCGCTCCGCTCGGGAGTTACCCATAGAATCCCTCGTACTCGGGGTTCAATATAGCGCCCGGGACATAATACACTACTTTAAGCCCATATAGCATAATCGACTATAAGAAAATGTTGGTATGGAAAATACACTTCTTTAAAATTTTCCATATAGATCATCAATCTCATACTTAAATCCCAAATATTTAGCTGTGAAAGAAGGTCATTCTCTACTTATGTTGCAGGTTTTTCTTCACTAATTGGCTATTTATTACATACACATACACGTGGACGAAGTCGCGGGCGGAAGCTAGTGTCATAATAACTTTTCGTGTCCACGCACCTGTTGATCCGATATTTTGATTATCCAAAAATGCTTATAATATATTTGTAGCTTTGAAGAAAACATTTCATTGTAGGTAGCTATGTAGGATACGAACGAATCTTGATTTTTTAAGAAAATTCACAATGAGATTCGTGCTTTGGTGACCGTTTCGTTTCAACAGCAAATTGGGACTCGATAAGTAGGTTCTAGTAGGAAAAATCACAACTGAACAGTTAAAGAATTTATTTTTAATACTCTCCCATTATAGCATACCTAACCTTGAGACAAAAACTTAAACTGTTTTAGTTAAAATGAATTTTTAATCTCGACATGAGGTCACTGAATGACCTAAGTCAGTTATAATTTACGATCTCTACGGTACCTACGTAAAGTTTTGGCGAATGACATCTTAGGTAAAGTGGCCCTGGAAAACAAACAAGATTTAATTGGTCTCCATTTCATACTTTTATGGCAGATCAAAAGGAGCTATTTGCCAAAAAAATTAATTCTTTATAAAATCTTTGTCATTAGTAGCCAATTAAGAAATGCCTATAAATAAGATATAATTATGCCTAGTCCAAGGTCCAGCCAGGGTCGCCAGGTTGTAGGTCCTGAGACGTTACTTACTTTCTGAATAACATAATAATATACCAGACACTTCCCGTCAGCGGGTTTACAGCTAGAGCTTAAAGCCTACTGGTTACAATACCAGTACAATGTATTATGTATATTAGCCTACTGGTTACAATCGTACAATGCGATTAAATTGATAATAGACAGTGATACGCTGCAACTTCATTCGAGAATGCATGGCAAAGAGAAAATTTTATAGATTAAAATAACTTGCGTCGTTTTGTACTGTAAGCGCTCAGAAGTTGGTCACTTCTGTTGTGCGCACAACAGCACGGTAAGTTAAACAGTTCAACTTCGAAAACAGCTTTAATTACGTACGGCATAAAGACGGTCTCAAGGTCAACATGTATAGTCTGACGTGCCGCTGATTGTACATTGTTAAATTAATTGCATTGTAACTGAAAATTCGGCTCAAGCAAGCAGGGATGTGTACGATAAAAGTTCATACATACATATTATTATTAATGCTACTGAATTCCACATCGCCGTTCATATATTTATGGTACCTATATTGTTTCGCTTAATAACTGTAATGATGGATTTTCTACGGCTAACGTATGTTTTCAATAATTTTAAAGAAACCAGAAGAACCTTGTGTTTAGCATATACCTACAATAACGATGTTTTTCTTATAACCTCGAACTAATAATTGTTCACCTCATCTTGACACTACGGAGATGTATTGTAATAATCATGCTAAGAAAATCAAGAGACTGAGTAATTATCTTACATAGAAGATCAAATGGGCGACGCCAGGTTTTTTTTCAGAAAGGTGCATCTGCGTGTTAACTTACTTAATAGAGGAGTAGGATACTGAATTTATTGACAAGGTGATAGCAACCTAGACGCCTACATTTTTAATTTTTAAATAGTACAACTTAATAAATAAAGTGTTTTATTTTTTTATTTCCTGACAGGGGTGTGCAAGTGCACCCCCTTGCACCCCGCTGCCGGCGCCCATGGAAGATCATCATGTCTTATATATAACCTGACTATTGTACAGTCAGATCATCAACTAAACATGATTGATAATATTTTTCTCAGTAGAATTTTTAATTTATTCTCAAAAATTTGAGTTCAATATCAGTTGCGAAATACTTACGTTTTGGGGTAGGAAGATATAACTTTGCGTACACTTAAAATGGCCACGGTCAGCCACGGTGACCACAATGGCGGCCATTGTGGCCAAGAACGTGGGTTCTTTGAAGCGTCAAAATGTTCCCACAAGCAAGGGCTTTCTGTGGTGTAATAATGGTCGGAAATGTTGGTGAATCTTGATAGATACGGTTTTAATTCAACAAAGTTTTTGTTTTGTTTTTGCAGATATGCTTATTTTATATCAGTTGAAGAATTCGTTTCGGTTACGTTACCTTTTGGGTAAACAGCCTTCCGACAGTCATAATTAAAGTTTAAATTTAATTTTATAACGGACGACCGTATTTCGGTAAAAATTAGAAAAGAGAAGGAGTATGAATTCAAATTTATTTCGAAGAAATACCCATAGTTTATTATACCCATGGATACCGAGTTCCATTTATGCTGAGTTTATTCTTCTAGTTTCAATGACCAAATCGCAAATTACCATGTTTCTGTCCTCGGTCTTCTTAATTATCTACCTGACAAATAATGGGTCATTTTAATTATCTCTAGTAATTTTGAAACCCGCTTTATCTGAGGTAAGACATCATACTTTCAACAATTCTGATCACTCAATAAGTAGTGCGAAAACAGTTTTACAACTTCAATTACAATTTGAAATACTTACTTACTCTTCAGCTCTTTCGGTAACATTATCTGTGGATGGTTTTTTTGGAAAAACTACGTAATAGATCAGTGCCGATGAACTAACACTTACACCCGGTTGGGTAATAGGTATTTCCTCAAAATAAATATGAATTCACGCCGATATGACCTAGGGTTAACTAAAATACTAGTTATAAGAAAATAATAGGATACTACTAAAAGAACATGGAATGTGCCGTTAACAGAATATTTATTTATTAGTCAACTAAAGATTAGACATGGTAAAACTTGCAGGCTATTATGCATTTATTTTTAAGTGAATGAAATGTAGATTTTAGTTACCTTTGGCTATTGGAAGTGTTTTGAGATTTAGGCCTTGATGGAAATATGAAGCTTATAATTTACGATTAGAAACTCAATTGTTTATTAAAGACTTTGATTTGTTAGTGCGACGACATACTTTTGTTTTTTTGTTGCTCGAACCGCTTAACAATGTCTCAATATTTGACAGATTTGCCTTTTTTACATTTTGTTATGGTTAAAAACGTAATTAGTGACTGACAGTTTTTGATAATTTCACGCATGGATGATTGTTGAAATTATGATGGGGGCGCTACGATTATCTAACTTGTGTAAAACAACACTTTACAATGAAGTTTAATAGAACCTATATATTGATCCGGAGAATTGCGACGTTATATAAAATGTAAGCATAATAGCCGTCTGCGTTCATTATTTACGTTGCGGACGGCGCGGGCGCATTGCAGTGTTGGGCGGGAAATCGTAGCGTTATAACGTCGTCGATAGTGAAGTGATATTGATTAATAACATTTGATCGATATAAGTATAATTTTCATTGAAAGTCTAGTGCATTAAATTTGTTTGTAAACGGTTTAAAATGAAGTGGCAGTTCTCAGTGGTGAGTTAAATTTAAAGAGATTTATTATGTTATAAATTATAATTATTATAAAAATTATTGATTTTTAAATTTTATTCATAAGAAAGTGATCTATTCACATATTGTTTATTAATTCATTGTTTGGTACCTACTTATACAAAAATGGTTTTTAGTAGGTAGGTAATATTGTCATAAAGATTAATTCCATTAATTAATGAATGTTTCATTAATGTAATTAATATTGATGATTTCAGCAACTGACATGTTATAAATATGGAGGTCAATTATTTTATGACTTCACAGTCTAAAGAAATTTTCTCGAAATTTCTGTAATCGGTCAACTTTTCTCAGCTTATTAGCTTCACTTTCCTTTTGGGTATCACTCCACCAAACTCATTAAACTATAACAGTCCGTTAAATGACGTCACAGTCCCGTAACGACCTTGTAGGTAATCTGCCTCCAATAATAACGGACTTAGAAAGTGCCCTATTGAGACCCGATGGTAGTCGAGATTAAGTAATATTTATTGCTCAAAGGGCCTCATATTTTGAAGGAAACATTCGGGCTAGGTGAGCTTACTTCGATTATAGGTTAGGACTTGTAGTGTCACCCTGGGGTCCATTAAAGGATGAGCGTGATTTACTTCCTAGTAAATTGCTTATGATGTGGCATATTATTATTAGTATGGTATTTTTTGTAAATCATCAATGAAAAGAGGGCTTGAGGGGTGACAAAGTAATTTATATAAGTATTTTTTGACATTTATATTTTTAGTAATAATCAAAACGTTTGCTACATTTTTTTACTTTATGTCACCGTAAATTTTAAACTGATGTTATTAGCAAACAAAAATTATACTAACAAAGCTCATTTAAGTCTACAGCTCCTTGAAGCTGTGAATAAAGTTAACGTTAAAAAAAGATAGTACCGTTTATGCCACAAAAATATTTAAGGGTACTCTCCGTTGACCTAGAAATATGGCAAGTAATATCTTCTTATACCTCCAGTACCTAAAGGGAAATGTCTCAAAACTTTTTGTAATTAAATCATACAAAATATAGTCTTCAATTTATCGAGGTTAAGCAGTGGCATGCACGGTCATCATTTAACTTCCAATCGACCTATGAACTTGGTGATGATGTATATTATTATACCAATATATTAATTTATGTGTTTTTTTCTTTTAAATTCCCTAATTTTCCTGTTACAAATCAACTAATTTTGCGGTCAAACGCATAGTAGCCCCTTAGCCCTATTTGGTATGGAACCCGAAATGTGCAAAGTCCGACACGCCTTTTTTTCTTCTCTTCACTAATTCCTTATCTTTCTTCCTTTCCCTTCGTTCTCCTTGACCTGACTATTTCCAACTATTACGACTGTTCGTTTCGTCGCTGCTTATTATCCATTCAAGATTAACGGAAACTTTCTTCTTTGATGGAAGATAGAGGGCTACTACAATAGTAACTCTCTAGATCGTACTGGAATTCGTTTTTGCTCTTTATTAATTATACAGGTATATTGATTACCTAAATGCTCTAGATTCCTATGACAAACTATGGAATTCAGAAAGCTAAATCGAACAATAAAATTAATTCATGAAAAAACAATAGTATTACAATCTGGCCTAGAAAAAGCTTGTATTCATTGATTAAAAAACTATGTGTAAGCAGCAAACTTTATAGCAAAAGAAGCTAACTCTCAAAAAGTTAAAAATAATATTATCATATTATCATCAAGTCAAAAATAGATCTATGAAAAAATCGAAGACGTCGGTGGACCGCTAAGTTAATGAATTTACGTGTAAGCTCGTCACATGTCTGGACTGATAAGTATACTGTTAAGTATAGCTAGACAACAACCGCTGCGAAAACATTAGATAATTGTGTTGATCATAATACTATAACTTATCTCAATACTTACTCAAATAATTAAAAATATTAACACGGAATACTTTTAATTATTTGAAACTGCATTCAGTATTCGTATTCAGAACAAAAGTAAGTTATGAATACGTCGAAAAAAATCAGCAGATAATGTTCAGTTCAGTATATTTGTTGTAGAAAAGAAAGCTTAACGAAAAAACATACTGTATTTATATAAAACAGGAACAAATGAATGCATCCGCTGAAAACGAAGACTATCATTTCAACTTTTCAGATATCCTTGTATTCGGAATACTGAAATGAGCACGGAATGTTTCTAATATAATCGATACTGCAGCTCTGAAACACATATTATGCTTGTCGTTGAACTTGTTTTTTTATTTTCAGAGATTTCAGGTCATCTCTTTCTCTATTTAATCCTGTTTCGTTTGCAGTAAATGTGTAATTTGGCTACAGAAGCGCGACATTTATTTTTACTGGAGTCGCAGTTCCGATTGCTATTTTTGCTTTGGATGGGCGTTAAATTTAAAAAACATTCCCGAAAGTGCCCGTTTTAAAGAGATAGGTACTATTTAGATCTGTGATTGGACTTAGGATTAACCAGATTTTTACGTTAAATCCTTTTAAGCCAAAGAACACTACTTCAATTATAACCTTAATTTGTATGTTACTTAAAAGTATAGAATAACAATACTCGAATCCTAATATTATAAATGCTAAAGTCCGTTTATTTGTTACGCCTTCACGTCTTAACTACTGAACCGATCATCATGGAAATTTTGCATACATTGTCAGGGATACAGAGAAAGACATAGGGTACCTTTTATCTCGAAAAAAAAATTGTTCCCGAGCGATAGCAAACAAACTTTCCACGCAGACAAAGTCGCGGGCGGTCGCTAGTACACAACAAAACAGCATATATTATTAGAATTAATATTAACCCATAAGGTATTTATAAGTTCCTCACGATTTGCTTAGTTTAATTAATGTGACCTATTTCTAGCAAAAATACGGAATCCTTTCACCAACTTGATACTGTGATAGGGAAACTGTAGGCACCAAAGGTATCGCTTACGTCGTTTGTTACCGCAATCTAGGCTTTCTAGGTAGACCTAGAAAGTGAACAGATATCCGTTCCATTGACCGTGACCACTTTGCACTAGATAAATAAGTAACTACTGAAGTATTTTATCACATTTGTGATACTGCTAAATGTTGGGTATAAAGTTAATTTATTTAAAACCGTTAACAGTAACCTAAAACAATTTCAGGTTTTAAGTTTGCTTTCAACCAAAATAACAAGTGAAAAATATTTCTTTTAATGTATATTTTTTTAAATAGTTTTTTTCTTACAATTGGGACATGAGTTCGATTTACTTATTTGAGTTTCGTATGAAAATAAGTTTTTTGTGTTACATAATTACCTATACATATATAGCATTATTTAAACAATAGCTAAAGGAAGTACAATATCTGGCAAGTGGCTTGGCTTTGACAAATTTTAGTGCTATGTGCAGAGTGACTACCTAGTTGTTTACCTGTCACTTTTAAATAACATAAAACAATTGTTTTTCGGAAAGGTCAATGTCAGCTTTTTTGCTGACGTTATTACATAGATATAGGCGTTAATATAAGAAAAAAGAAAAATAATAATATGTATTTTTTAAGAATTAAACAAACGTACAAGTAGTTCTATTATTAATATTTACCTTTTTAATTACTTATACCATATTTTTTGTAGCTATTGATTTTATTTAATCACAAACCACTTTATTCAGCATATAGCGCTGTGCGGAATCGTCCAAGCATTTATTTTTTATTCCTAGTGAACTTTTTCTCATTAGTTTTGTTAGAAATTATTTGAGAATCATCTGAAAGGTATAAGGTTTATGATAAGCGCTGCTGGAGAATATTTTGACGTTTGTAAGTTTAAAATAGCAGAAGTTTAAAATACTTAGCATGAAGGTATTCGTTCCAGCAACCGGCGCGCATTCCGAGCCCGGCATCCGAGATGTATCCCAGTAATATATCTCGGGAACTGCGAAATAACTTAAACCTTGACCCAATAGTTTGGAAACTCCAATCTGCAGCTGCTTTTCAAACTTTAGTTGTACAATTTATGTTGCATTGTACTCGACAATCGAACTGTGATTTACTTAACAATCACTAAGCTTTCATAATTGTTTGCTTACAAGCAACATTATTATTCTTATTGTGAGAAACTATTATTATGTCAGTTGGAAAATATTGTTTTTTAAACTTTGCAATAAAAGTGTGTCTTTAACCTGAGGGCCTACTCACATGTCCATTCTACTAGAATTAACGCTATAGTAGAATATAATGAAAATGTATGGGATTGAGAGGAGCTAAGCGTTAGCTTATGTCATTACCATACATTGTTTAATTTTCCCATACATTCCTATAAATAATTGTCCAAGCATTTATTTATTTATTTATTCTATTCTACTCAATTGGCCATTCTACTAAAATTAACGTCTTTTTTCCGAAGTCTTCAACTTCAGAATAAGCAAGTCTATTAAAAGCTTACAGGAATATAGGAATATAGAAAACTGGAATACAAATACTAAAGTGGCTATAAATAACTGAGTCACCATAGTTCGATGTCCAGTAAAACCGGACTACACCGTGACCAAGTCGCTAAGACAGCGAAAGTGAAAACTTTAACTGAAAGTAAACAGATTCTACTATAAATTAACCGTTATAAGTTAATAAATGCCACGTTTTTTTATGTGTTGTTAATAGCAAATTACACGCACGTCAAGTGACAAATTTTATTTTTTACATCAAATCAGTCAAACATAATGTAATATCCGTTAAAACACGATTTTATGTGTCATAAAACTTCTTTAGCTAACAACACTGATTGATGGGTTTAATATAAACATTCACAAGAAAAAAAAAGCTTAGGAAGAGTGTTGAACCTGAGAAATATACGACCTGTATTATGGAATGGAATGGGGCATTGCTCTAACGGTGTGAATCAATGACGTTAAAAAAGGTAGCTACTCGACGATTTTTGGCCGTAATACGGGGCCCGTGGTGCGAATAACACTACCTACTGTGCTAGATCTAAAAAGAGGTCGTAGTTTCAATGTGAAGTTAACAGCAATATGAATGGTTTCATAATAATGTTTATTTATTCAGAAATATAAAAATTTAAGCATGATTTTTGTTAAAAAATGCTACTATTACATACTTATAGTATTACAACAAGACCTTAGACATTAGGGCTGATATTTCATGAATGTACTGATGTCTATCTTTATTTGTAAATCGAGTAATCTATTTGGATTTTGTCTATAGTTTTCTTCTGACGTCTAGGGACTATCGAAATACATCGTAGCTCATATTGTGTAAAGGTTAAAAAAGGTTAGGCCGGCTTTGGATTTTCTATTTTTAAAACCTTTCTGAGGACGTGGACATTGCTCCTGTTATTAATGTTAGGTAGGATATAAGACAAGATATTATTGTAATTGAAACAAAAAAAACTAGAAAATTCGCCCCCAACAAAAGACAAGTATACTGAAAGGATGGAAACAAGATCAAAATTAATACTAAAGGCAACATAATTACATGTTGTCGGATGCATGTAGGTATAAAGTGACATGAATAATTTGACTTATCATTAAATTCTTAGTATTTGATCTTGTTTCTATCTTTTCAGTTGATTTTTTTTTTGATGCAGGCGGGTTTTTTAGTCTTTAAAATTTATTTATGTATTTTATGTCTTTTTAGCTATTATTGAGCATGATATATCTTTTTGAAATCCTTATGATAAGCACTTTTATTTGATACCTATATTGCAGTATTCTAAGAAAAAAAATTCCGATATTTTGATAAAAAGGCGCATTGTTGTTAGCTAAGTAGTGTTGTTATGTTTTACTTTTGTTTAAAAAAAGGAGGAAAGACGTTAATGCGTTAACTTTTAGTATTTTTATCATTGTTTCAATTCAATGTACAGAACAAATCATTCGTTGTTAACTATTGGTTCACGTGTGTTATTTTAAACAGCTTCGATAAAAGTAACTTTGATAAAACTGTTTATTTTTACTCATCAGATTCAGACTAGATAAAAGTATTTGTTCCAAATGTAAGGACAAGAACAGAAGCTCCATGTGAATCAGCTTTCAGTTTACTTTTGATACAATATTTATGTAACTAGACCTTCCCAAACATCAATATACGGTAAAGGTAAACAAGCCATTATTTGGAGTTCTGAATTTACGAACAAAAAAGTGGCTGGCGACCCAAACTTCGGTCAAGTTTAGCCAACGAAAAACTTACATCAGACGGGCGAAAAAAAGTCAACTTCCGCGCACGGTCCATTTCTTTTGAGACCGTGGTCAGTGAATGTCTTACTTTATTTTTTCTCCGACAGATTGTCCGTAATACAGCTGTGGGTGATAGGATGTTGCACAACTTTACGTTTACGATTTTACTTTAATTCCTGTTAGTGCTTATGTCACTGTCAGACGTTTTCCTGATGCGGCAAGCAAGGCAGTGTTCGATTTCCTATCCTAAGTATGCGAAGAAATTACGTAATTTACTTGATATAAAGTTGCTTTTAGGAATTAAGCTTGGGCAACATGAGAGCAGTCTAGTCGTTATGTAGGATTGTGGCATGACATAAAACTTGTAAAAACGTTTTAGCAAAATAAGTACCTAGCTTAATAACAAAAAATGATAAGAATAAAAATCTAGTGAGTTTTGTTAGTTATTATCAATTAAAACTTTACAAAGCCTTTGACCAATAGCAATGAAGTAGAACAATAATGACGTTTTATTTCTCGTTCAATTATAGCTTTCATTATTGAATACGTAGCTACTTTTAAATCGACCTCCTCTTTATACAGTTGCGACATACTACTTTATTTCAAATTAAGATTACGTAACGTCTTCAACACTTTCGTTCCTTTTTCTATCGGAATTGGTCCATTTAGGCACAACAGTGCCGTCCAATTGCACTGACAAACTTTTTTGTTCTTTGTCTTAACATTTTTCGATTGACCTTAATAGTAAGAACTATGGAGTTGATAAAGTGATGTAATAAATTCTTTTTTTCTGTTCCAGATATTGCCATTAATCATTTCAACGACGGCAATTAGAGTACCAGTGGACAAAAATGATGAAAGTAACTCAAATCAGTCAGTAAATAATACAAGTCAATCAGGAAACTCCCACCGACCAATATATTATGAATCTGAAGAAGAGGAAAATGTGGACAGCTACCTTATTCCCCCTAATCCTCACAAAGAGGAAGCAGTATTACCTGGTTCGGTAGTTACACCAGCGACTTATCTCTTACCTCCATCAATTGATAAACAAAATGATTACTATTATGCTCCAACAGAATCAACTGGACAATCTGATTGGTATCCTATCTCCCAATCAGTTCCCCAGGATCAGCCTGTCAAATTACTACCCCTGCGACAGCAAAGTGCTCCTATACCTATCTTTATGGAAAATGACAATCATTCTTGGCCGTTCGAAATTTATCAACGTCCAAGAGCGGGAAGGGTATACAACATACCTATTCCATCTCTGAATCTTGAACCTCCAGCGAAAGATGCTCAAAATGATTATGTTATAAACCTTCCTTCCAAAGAATTGGAGTTACCAGCTGAAGAAATAGATCAACGATTTGCACAACCCGATGGAGACTATCCAGATTTAAAATTCCGTTTGAATTCGGATCATCCAACAATCGCATCACATTTAACTCCACCCAGACTGGTTGTTCGTAAATTCAAAAACCCCACAAAATTGTACCCTAAGAAATATCCGGGGAGTTTCACTCCTTTACCTATTCCGATAGGTCAATATGCTGATGATTTGTCCGAGGAAGTTCCTAAAGCAAAGCCGGCTAAATATTTCAAGCCAACTACGGGCTTTGAAGGGCCAGTATTGATACCAATTGATGAAAAGAGAACTTATTTGTTTGAGCAAGCGGAAGAAAAGCGCAAGTTAAAGGGAGAAAACGAAGGATTACAGGTAAGTTGGTTGTTGAAGATTTGTGAATTATAACAAAGAGGTTTCTTATACTTGATAAACTCAACAAGTTTCTAACCTCTTCGTTTTCTCAAGTAGTAGGGATGTTGTATAATTTAACAATATTGTGAAAATTAAAATTGTTATTAAAATTAGTATTATGATGAAAATAACATTGTAAATGCAAATAATATAAAACTCAACTAGGTAAATTTTATACCTCGAATAAAACATTCAAATACCGAAGTATTTGACCCAGCCGGCCATTTTACAAGTAAACGAACCTTTTTAATGAATTTATGTCAGAATCTCTCTCAACTTAGTTCATTTATCGAGTTTTTTAGAAGAATCCACGATGGATTCGACACTTGAATGTTCACAATTATTTTAGTTTGATTTCGTTGTTTGTTTGGTGTAATTTGGTCTGAGTGATTGTCAATATGTCAAGAAGGTTTTAAGCTAGCTATTGGATTTAGCGAAAAGAAAGTCTTTTGATCTGATTTATAGCTGTCCTATTAGACTTGAGTATCTTACAAATTTAACTTAGATTAGATAACACACAAAAAATAAGAATACTTAGTACTAGTCGATAGATACAAATTATTTTAAATATTATTATCGTATATTACAGGAGCAAGACGTGCCATCAGCAGATAATTTGGGCGACGACGTTCTACCCACGGAACAAGACGCGTCGGAAACAAACTTCAGATACCCCGGACGTATGTAAACAACAACATTATTATGTAAATCTCGCCAGTCAACTTTACTAATAAAACTTCACCGAAGAACTAAGTGCAACTAAGTTGTCAAAAGTTATTAGAGCAGGAAACGGATGTAGGCTACCATTGAAAGCACGTACGTTGTTCTGCGTGAGCATTATTCATGCATTTGAATAGTTTAGAAATTATCCGGCATGGAAAATTATACTTGATAAAGTTCACTAATTTTGCTGCAGAATCATATGTTTTAAAAGGAACACGGTTACCTACAGTCAGTTCAATTTCATTTATAAACTCTGCATATTATGATTCATAGTAAGTGTATATTGCGTCACTCACATTACTCAGAACCAAATCAAGAGAAAATTACCTTTATTACGAGCAAAATTTAGTGTTGCAATCATATTGATTGGACTCGACTAGCTCAAATCAAAAGCAAATGACATAATAATAACAATATTATATTGAAATTTGTAAATACGTGTATGTTCGAGGCTCTAGCAATTAGTTCAAGCATACATAATTGAATTGAGATATTCAATGGAGTTCATTAATCACACGTTATTGACGTTGCACTATACGAACTAAATAACTTAGTATCTAACTATTAAGATTCTAGATTGCTGGCCAAGTGGATATAATCCGCTGCACCAGACTCGAACATAATTGGACATTACTTTCTGTACGTTATTTATCTTGGAAAAGTTAAGTACCTTTTTAAGATTAGGATACACATCAAATCATAAAAATGTATATGTTTATATTTATTAACTTCATCGCCATACATATTGTGGTCACCTCAACATAGACAATCATCGCCAATTTGTCAACAAACACTAACCATCGCAAATTACATGACAAGTAGGCCAACTAGAATGTAACTGTATCTTATGTTACATCAAACATTACAGATAACATCTACCGACCGCATCCAGCTCCATTGAGACAGCGACCAGTGCCATCCCCCGCCCCCGCACCTGCGCCTGCACAAGTACAGCATCAAGGACCACCGGCGACGGATGACAGAACAGAGTTCCGTATGCACGGCATGAAGGGACCTCATAGTTACCAGTTCGGATACGACACAGGGAAAGGGTAAGCCGTTAATTAATGAATTTACGTTCTGGCCAAGCAACAGAGTGCGCGGCGCGGAATCAAAATTCGTAACATACACTTGTGATGTTAATTAACTAACGCACCGTCTGGATTTAGCTGCGCAATGAGGCGATTTCTCGCCGCGCCGCCGGTCGCTCTGTTGTGTGGCCATAAGAAATTAAGAAAGTATAATTTTAATAGGTATTCTATTTTCACTAAAGTTCCTGGGAATTGGTCCTAAGAAGCTTTAGGTATAACCTACAAAAAAGTTTGTAATTAATTCAATGAACTTCTGCGATCCCTGGAATGCTAAGACGTCTAGCAATTACAAGCTACTTATTTATAATATACAAGGTGTTACAAAAATACCTCTAATGCCGAATATGGTATATAGGGACCATCAAACTGAACAACTTTTACTATGGGGCCAACTCTGAAATCGCGAAAAAAAATCTGCTGTTTCATACATTTTGATTTTTTTGATTTTAATTTTTGTATGAAACAGCTGATTTTTTTTTCGCGATTTCAGAGTTGGCCCCATAGTAAAAGTTGTTCAGTTTGATGGTCCCTATATACCATATTCGGCATTAGGGGTATTTTTGTAACACATTGTATAATATATCTCGATTACGAGAAAAGAAAAACAACACTCCTTCAATGTCCGCCAATGCCAAAGCCTATGTTTGTTTTATCTCAATATGTAACGTTATTTAACTTTATTTTATCTACGCCCATCATGCTTTAATTAAATCCTCCATAAAAGTTTGTATACTTAAGTAATAGATTTGTATAAATGTTTAATAAATATAAATAAATAATAATGTTTAATCGCATAAAAGGAGTTGCATTATTAAATTAAATTCATTCATTATTAACTCCTTGTTATTAACTCCTTGAAAATGTGGTTACTATGACACTGGTTGTTTTAATGTTAGCAATAAGCTAACTGTTTTAAAACCTTTTAAAGAGGATTCCTATCATGGGTGTTGATAAAGTCTTGTATGCATGTACATAATTAGGTATTAAAACACTCATATCATACTAATTATCACATTTAATAATAAACCCACATTCGTGTTTTAATACCCTTAGTTATGTAACATTTGCATAAATAACTATTGTTATTTCCAGGAAAAACCGCCAGTTTCGTTTCGAAGAGCGCGACAATGACGGCCTAGTGCGAGGCCACTACGGTTACATGGACAAGAACGGTAAAATGAGGGTAGTCAACTACCGAGCCCACCCCGAGCACGGATTCCAGGCTGAACCGCAGGTTGAAACTCAGCCTGAACCAAAAGCTGAAATACAGGAAGACGCCAAAGAACCTTGAACATTCAAAATACTGCCAAATATTTATTGAGTACAACAAATTGCATTAGGATAAATAAATACTAAAATAAATGAACTCATCCGTAGCGCCTCAGACAGGACTACGGGTGAGTAAATTATTTCTAGTAAATATTTATCTTAGGTCCTGTTTCAAAAAGTAAGTTCTGAGTAGCTTACTTGACCGATGATTTGACAGTTGTGATATGAAAAATAAATAATAAATAAACTTAGAACTTACTTTGTAAAAATTGCATTGTGTAATGCAGAAATCTATTTATCAAATTGCATGTAGAAAATCCCCAAAATACATTTTAATTATTTGATAAAGTCTCGATGGGTTATTTGTGGTAGATGTGTAAAAGTTAGTACCTAATTACATTGATTAGGAAAGCAATGTTAACAAACTAATTTGGAAATTAGCCAAAATAATTGTCCGTTAGATTTAAACGAGAGTTAAAAGTGCACAATGAGATAATAATTTTCAAACTGACTTAAAAAATAAAAAAAAACAAATAAACAGTCGAACATAGAACCTCCTCCTTTTTTTGAAGTCGGTTAAAAAGGAGGAGATTCTCATTTTGATCTACAATAAATGTCAACGTTTTAGGATTCGGAGTAGCTATTTTCATTTTGAAAACAAATTTTGAATGGTTCATTAGAAACGGAAAATAGTTTTCATTAGCTTTGTGTCATTCCGTTGTTATCTTTTTGAATTAATTTGTTGAGGATAATTAAATAACTTGATTTTAATAAGATAGAATATGTAAACAGTGTCTATCTGTTGAAAGGTATATTTATAAGAGGTTTGGGGACGTGTACATAAAGTAGTTAGTTGCTGGTTAAAAACTTAACAAAATAGTTGATATTATCTGATAAGTGTTCAAAAGATGTAATTTTATGTTTTATTACTTATCAGTTACATTGTTAGTTGTTTATAATATGCAATTTATTAATATATTGTTTTAAAATTGCAACCACTATAATAAAATTGATCTTTTGTGTTTCGACGTTAGAGACTACTGTTTGTTATAATTTAGTATTACAGTAAGTGTCATATTAAGTTTGCTAAGTAGTAATTTATAATTTTATAGTTATTACTGGATTACATATTGTTTGTTACAAATTAACTGTTATTTTATTTTCTGTTATGAGTAAGCTATAGTAGATCAAAGTTAGTGATTCATTAAGAACCACGCTTTGGAAGCATATTTGTTAAGTATAATATCTTCCTATAATTTGAAAGATAAAAAAAATCTGATTGTACAGGCCATGTTATTAATGTACTTTCCAGTTTGCAGAAAAATAACAAGAATAGTTCTTTCTCGTGGAATAACCAGATATCTATCTACTTACTGAACTACCAACAATTATGCTAAGAGCCCATACACGGTATCTCAAGACCCACGTCCTTAATTTAAAAAGTCTGCGAAGTTATTTGCAGGAACGTACATTCACAGAAATGAAGTAACTAGATTGGATCAGATTAAACGCAAACATGGACCATTGCTGGGGTCTACTCTCGTTGTCTTAAGCCGAAGTTTCGAAACTATCAGACTTCTCACATTCTTCATCGTATCGAGAGTAAGAACCACCAGTGGGCCTAGCAGGCGCATGACCATGACAAAATTTTCTCGACACTTTTCGCGTAAGCGCAGTGTCTGTTGCTCACATCACCGTACTACACACGCGAGAAAAGTGATGAAAATGATGAATGCAATATTTTAAATTGGTCGTTAGTTGACTTCAAGTAATACTTTTGATTTATGAAATTGGCCGATATTCATACTAAATACATAAGTATAAATGCCTATTTGAACTATCGGGCGATAGACAGTTTGTAATATTAGTTTATGAGACTAACCTTATTATTGATGAACACTCTTTCTATGTAGAGCTTGTTTGTAATGGACTTTTAGAGAAGGAAAACGAAACCTTCGAAAGAACGGACTTCGTGCAATGAAGAGTACCCCCAGCCCGCATGAACGGTGCACCTAACGAATAAAGGAAGTGGCAACATTAGAGCGCCTGCATGAGAAATTACTTTATTCATATACTCGTAGGTACTTTTCGAGAGTGCTCAGAGGAATCTGGCTTCGCTAAAATCACATTGATTCATGAGTAATAAGTTTTGATCAGTTGGATTTAAACGAAATTTAGCTTTTCGCTGGTATTAGGTACTATAATAGTAAGTAACATATATATCTAATTATAATATTTGAAACAACATAACAAATTGAAAGAATAACTTTTTCTATAATAATATTTGACTCATAAATTCAAATAAGTTTTTCAATACTATGTGTTCAAATGAATAGATAATAAATTTACAGAAATTAAATAAACAAAAATAAAGTTGTATTTACAGTCACCATTCAATCTCAAGTATATGACAAAAAGGTTTTAAAATAATGTAATTACCTATTTCTTGTCTCACCCATTTTTTTCTTTACAATAAATGGAATATGACTTGTTCATATCAGAGTTTTCTTGCAAACAATCAACTAATTTTCACCTTTTCCCTCATACGGGATCTTTTTCCCCCGTTTATTTATGTTGTTGTGTTTCTCACGTATTCGGAGAATAGAGAGACGCTAATCAAGGAATAAATCTCCGTTCCCTGTACGATTTATTGCGATCTGAGATTTGTTCTCGCAGGACGAACCGGCCGAAATAAACATTTCAACGGGACGTTACTACTATGAAGATATAGAGCAGGCCATTCTGATCCTCTTGAGATTATTCATTAAAACGTTTCACCCAATGGCTTCACGTGTTTTCCGAAGCACGTTGGAACTCAATAATATAATATTTTTTGGTCACCCACCCGATGACTGACTTTGGCAAAAATTGCTTCACCTCCGCAATCCGCAACCACCAGTCTATACGAGCTTTGCCACTGCGCCATCGAGCCCACCCAGCATAACATAACATTTTGTTCATTAAAAATAAGTTAGACTCAGTGCTGTGCAGTTCTTTTTAAAACCGTGAGTTATTATTAGATATACCAAAGCCAAAGGGACTTAAGTCCTTGAAATATCTGCCGTGAAATCCACGTCTTTTTGCTTGATGTGTTAAACTTATTATACAGGGTGGAAATAAAAGACGGTAGTTGGAGGGAAAGTACCCTAAATATTAATGATGGCAAAATTCACTGAAATAAAACATTCCTTTATTTTTAATAAGTAAAACAGCAGTAAATTATTTTGATAATTTGTGAAAAAAAATACATTCTGTGCTTTTATGATAGGTCCAAGTCTTTTATTTCCACCCTGTATACTTGTATTTATGAAATTTTATTGAAAGGTAAGTACGTACCTACCTAATTATTTTTAACGGATGTAATTCATTTTTCATATTTTTTTCGAATTATGAAATAAACATATTCCTAAAACTGCATGGAAACTTCGTGTCGTGAAAGACTATTTCGTCAAATATAATCAATCTGGATTATTTCTTGATAAAATATATTTAGCGTGGCGCTTATAAGTTTCGGTATGAAAGAAATGGACTTCTCATAGTATCGTTTTCATGTGCCAGTGACTCATTAATAATGAGTCATCATATCTTCGACGGTATCGTGACTTCTTATCACAGCTTAACTTTTTCTTAACTTCTATTCGAGTAACCGCTACTAAGTTACGCGTTAGTTTACCGGGAGTTTCCAACGTTAACACAAAACTGTTCCACTATCTACATTTATCTTCAACGCCATTACAGTTCCCACTGAGAAAATGGCTTCTTAGTTTTTGCCTTAAAAGTTTTAAAGGTACTACTGTTGTTACGTTGTTCCGGGGACACAGATTGAATAGAACTCCGAACTTGGGCCCTTTATTCCGAGTTAGCCTCATGTTTACGCTGGACTATTGTTTCTCGTCCAACTTTTATTAGTGCGTTCCGTTGTTGGTGACTTTAAACACAAGGTTTTTGTTAGTTTAACGTGGAAGGAAGAAGGGCCCGTGGAAGATCACTTACCCTATGGAACGATGCAGTTAAGGAGGTCTGCCTAACTGACATGCAGACATCTCTATCCAGATGACCGAAAACCGTACGACATGGAGGGTCCTCATACACCGAGTGACTTCATGCTGTCGCCACCCTTTCTATACAACTTACAACGTAGGCTTACAGTAAAATAAAACACTTTTATTCTACTGTCTTGAAGCCCTGTGACCGAAACAGCAGCAAAGGTGCCAAAATTTCGGGAATAATCAATATCAATACCTCATGTCCAAAAGTACACTAATATGTGGCAAAATTTAATTGGGACAGTATCTGTAAATGTTTTCTTTATTTAAATAAAAAATGTGTATACGAGAACTGGGGCCCTACCGGCTAACTTACATAGCTATCGTAATCGCTTTCATTTGACAGATCGATGTGATACATTGCTACTTTTCTTTGGTAAGTTTTTATTTATGCCCAAAAGAAGTAGCAATGTGTTACATCCATCTGTCAAATGAAAGCGATTACGATAGCCATGTAAGTTAGCTGGTAGAGCCCCTGGTGTATGACTCTCGTTCAATACACAGGGTGTCCCAAATCTTTCCCTCACGGAGGGAAAGTCTCTTAAATAGGTATTGAAAATGTAAAATTTCACTGAAAGAAGACCACATTTTGATTTTTAGCCAACTTTTAAAAAGGAGGAGATTTTCTTTTCGTCTGTATGATTGTTTTTTGTGTATGTCCGCCGATTACTCGAAGACAGCTGGAGCGATTTAAATGATTCACGCTCGCTTGTATCATAATATATTATTATAACCGTATACAATTATATATACCGTAAACCCAATGAAATAAAGTAGACAGTGTAGAATAAGTTTAAGTAATATTATTTTTATTTCTGTAACACTATGATTCTAGAGGTAAGATTAGATTACATCCTTCATTCTTAATAATTCGTTTGTATCAGTTTTATATCATGTTTTGAAGCTGTAAATGTGTAATAAATAAATACATGTGAAATGTGTAGCTCTTGAGATATAGTGGGGAGAAAGAATTTTCATGTTTCAGACGTGACTAATAAAAGGGGTGAGTAGGGGTTCGATAAATCGTGAAACCTCTGGAGTTGAGATTTATATTTCTATTAGCTGCAGCTCACGGCTCTGTTCGCCGCTACCAGTAAAGGCTTTTTAAACATTTTATTTTGTCGACAGTGAAAAATGACAGCCGGCGAAAGTGGTTTCATTCTTTTCAGTTCCACTACAATTGGTTATTGGCAGAAGTTGACGGATATCCACAAATTCAAGATCTGTTGAATGTAAAAGTAACCTGCAACTCTTTACCTATCTATTAAGGATAAACGTCCAGGAAGTACCTACTTAGATAGTCCAAGTAAAAGCTCCGAATCACACCCACTTAATTACTTCTTTTGTTATTCAGTAAAATGAGTTTTAGTTCAGGAAAACGTTTAAAAAAAGGAAAAAGATGAGTAAGATTAGGTGTCTAACCAAAATGGGTACTGAACTGTATTAACTTTATACTTTTAAAAAAGTCTCAGAAAATTCAGTATAAGGTTTACCAAACTCAGTTGCACTTAAACGATACCCAATAAAGTAGAAACCAACCTGGAATCACAATGCTTTCTTTTTTTAGTCTGTCTCTTCCCTTATTTAGCACAAAAATTTAAAGCATTAACACTGCTTTCATTTTTTATGCATTAAGTGCTGAATACTTAATTTTTAACAAGGTACTACTAACTATGTTTACACTTCTATCAACAAGCTTTTTGGTAACTAATTATTACAGCTCTAAATCATAGTACTTATGAACGAACGAAGTTGTCAAAGAGGTGGCAACAGGGTGGCAAGCATTATTAGCAAGTAAATAAAAAACCCGAAAATAACAGTTGGCTGTAGCGTTGAAGCAAAAGTAGTTGTTAATGCAATACTGTTAAGGTTCGTTATCCCAGTGCTAGATTTAGTTTGAAAAAGGCTATCATTTGCGGAAAGCGACATAAAAAGTGAGTTTCTTTACTCTTTATGTTGGTCAGCCTATTCACGTCCCATATATCACAGATATTATCTAGCTTATAGTTTATGGTGTACTTTATGGTATTTTGAAGTCTTTGTTGACTGGTATGAGAAAAAATAGGCACCTGTAAGTATGTAATGTACAAATGGTCCTTATTTTTGATGATTGTTTGATCTGAAAATGTATTCATTAGTTTATCTAACTATCATTAATTTGATATTTAAATCAAAGCTGTATTTGCTACATCTGGCAAGATTGATCAAACTAAGTATTTATTATTATTGGAATGATGTCATTAACCTCTTTCTTCCATATCAAAAGGAAAATATTAAAAGCAAAAGCGAAAATTATCGCTGCAAAAAGCCTATATAAAAGCCGATAAGCCACATCTATTTGGCAAATCAAAGAGATTAGATAATCCTGTAGTGGTGCAAAGCCTAATTAACTACTATTTCAAACTACAAACATCGAAGCGTTATGTAACTGCCGTTGAGGGAATATTCTGTGGCTAAATGCCTCCATTCTGGTTGCTATATATCATACATACCTATAACATACATACATCGATTGTCAATAGTCCAGTGGTTCCTTACCTTTTCAATATTGTTACCCATATGACCTATGTAGGGAAATAGACTGTACCCCCAACTTTGGTGGCACTCCCTCATCCCACCGCCTGTATACACATCACGTTGCATTTTGTGAGCAAGTATACATGCACACTCCACGCAACGCCAAAGAGCGCTATACCACGTAGATACCTAGAGTCGTACGAAAAAAATAATAATTTCATTTTTTACTCTCTATTCTATTCATTCGTACTAGGTACCAACTTTGTTACCCCCATAAAATAGCCGTTTTACCCTCGCGGGGGTAATTACACCCAGATTCGGAACCAATGCAATAGTCTCCTTCAAAGAATAATAATTGAATAATGGAAGGAGTTAGTTATATAAAACTAGCGGCCCGCCCCGGCTTCGCACGGGTCCAATATAGTTACTAATGTGGTGAAAGTGAAGTTATTAGACTATACTACAGGATATCTTATATAATAGTGGTGGCCACATAATTAAGGACGCCAGTCGATTTTCATACAAACGAAGTAACTTTTTAAGCATTGCTTCTCCGCCAGGCATTGACCGAGCGGTGATCTGGCGATGGCCATCCAGGGAGTGAATGGAGGAGATCCAGATTTCGATACACACCCAAGTGATCTGACCAGCTTTTAAAAGATGTAAGGATATGTTTAAAAAAACCGCGAATATAGCATTAAAATGTATGAAAATCTTGCAATCGACAATTCTGATGCTTACATCTCTTAGAATGCTGACCATATCAGTTGGGTGTGTATTGTGATCAGAATCTTCTCCATTCACTCCCTGGATGGCCATCATCAGATCACAGCTAGTTCAATCCCTAGCGAAAAACCAAGACTTCAAAATTACTCGTTTGTATGAAAATCGACTTGTGTCCTTAATTATGTGGCCACCACTATATATATATGTATATGCATATATGACGTACACAACTAACGCAAGCTCCCAAACATATGGACCGATTTTAAAAATCTAAGTGTACAGACGGCGGGACTCCTAAACAATTTATCCGATTATGATGAAACTTTGGTGAGTTGTTCTGCTTACGACTGAGAAGGTCCCTGGCTAAAAAAGTTGCAATACGCGTGCCGGTTTCAGCTAGTTCTAAATAAAAAATGTTGTGCATTATCAGGATTATCAATCTCGATCATCCAACACTTCTCTATATACATACCACATTTCTTGTCATTTTATCCGGTTGCAAAATAAAAAGGCTATTCGGCGAGCTGACTCTCGAGCAGGCGACATTAGAGCTGACCATGGGAGAAATCTACACCAGCCGCTCTTAAACTTTGTCTCTGTGCTTTATCAATTGTCATAGCATAGGCAAATTAATCTGATAATCACATGGAATAATTTTGCACCTTATTACAACGCAATAAGGAAAAATGACAGCACTGCCAACCTAATGCCATAGGTACTATTCAATGAAATGCATTCTACCTACTCTCAGGGGAAATTACCAAAGAGAATGTAATACTACGATGAGATGACATATGATATTAATTTTTCTTAATTAATCAATCAAATGCACTAAGGAGTTTCAATTCCGACGTCGAAATCAATCGCAACAAAAGTAGCTTTCTACCAATTTTTAACCCTGTTAGGGGATAAATATTTAAAAAATACCAAACATGTATTCAATTAATTTTTGTGAAAGAATGTCTATGCCAAATTTCAAGTCAATCGGGCCAAGGAATCGCGTTCTCCCATACAAACTTTGCCACCCTGTTTCACCCCTTTAGGGGTTGAATTTTGCAAAATCCCGTCTTAGTGAGCACCTACGCCCTAAAAGGAGACCCCATGTAAAATTTGAGACTCCTAGCACTTGTAGTTTCTGAGATTTCGTGATCAGTGAGTGAGTGAGTGAGTGAGCGAGTGATTTTCCCTTTTATATATATAGATAAATTCGTCCAAGACACTGTTTCAAAAACTATGCTGCGAGATAAAGAGTTCGATTAATAAAGTACTTAATTTTTAAGTGATTTTTCTAGATGTTATCATGTTGTACATCCTCAGGATTATTCAATTTTTTTATATGTGTATGTTGTAGGTAGAATAGGATAACATTGGAGGATGCGAGGCTGGCTGGCGAGGATTGGCTGGTACTGTCCAGCAAGTGTCATGAACGTAATCTGCATAAATAAATAAAAAACTAATTTGTTTTCAATTTTACTTATTTCACCAAAACGTAAAGCTCTATAGGATGAGTCCTCGCCCGCGCAGCACAAGGGCGAAGTTGAACTTCGTTAATGAGAGGATATTGTCATAGACTCACACACTATTGTGGTCATAATGATGCCTATTTCAGAGATAGAATAGTTTATGACTTAATGCATTAAATCTGGTGTCTCCGCGCCCCTGTGCCTCGCGGGCGAGGACTCATTTAACCGGTCGAATTTTTAAATTACACGTAGCCAACATTCCGAAAAAAAAGTCTCATTAAACATCTTACAGTGGCCTATTATTCTAAGAGTGGCCTATTTCTGAGACGCAAGTTGTTTGAGAACTGGAAATAGCCAAAATAAAACGATCCAAATACAACGATAATTGCCCTTTTTTCTGATTCAAATTTAAGAGTATTATCACTGGACAGCGTAATGAGTTGGTTGGAATTACCCCACTCGTTGCTAAATTACTAAGGAAGCTGGCTTTAATTCCACTTCCTCTAATGGAATTCATTCACTTCTCAACAATTCATTGTCCACTTTCTTTTTGAAGGGATTTTAAAAGGGGCGTATTGTTTCTGACACTTTATCTGACGGGATGGCTACGCTGAGTCGCTGATTGTGATTGCGGTTCAAGTAAAGGAACGCGCGCTGCCCAAATGGTCCTAACGGCCAGGGAAATCTAAGATTTGTTTTATTTAAAGGCTTTCTGGTAATATTTATTTAGTTTCTTTTGTTTCTTTTATGGCTGAAACTGTATAACATTATGCCGTAATGTAAGAAGACACTTATCAACTCTCTCTCTCAAGATACAAGGTTACTACATAGAAATTAGGCTTGAAAGCAACTCTGCACACGTATATTTACTCAATTACATTATAAGTAAGCCTAAGTTACGAAATTAAAGCCAATCCACCGTAACAGGTAGTGGTGAGAGGGGAAAGCTCCCAGGAACCGCCAAATGTTTTCACATACGTTTACAATTTCACACTCGGCTGCGTTACTTAATTAACCCGTTCAGCGTATTTAAATGAGATACATAAGTTACACCATATCAGGGTTAATTTGAAACTTATGTAGTCTTCAACTGAAAATCGGCGGTCTGACTGAACTGAGGGCCTACTATAAAAAAAATATTGTGATAATCAGACAAACTGCGTCGTTTCACTTACTTAATCTTGGCTCGGAGTAGACTTTGGACCTTATTCTTGAGATGGAATGACTCAAAGCAGAACGAACCTCTTCCGATATCGTGGCCCGGTTTTCGTAGTAGGCCATCTGAACTTGTTTACATGCAATGCAACTTTCCGCTTCCTTCAGGCGCCTAGTTCGAGATCTTGTCGGGCTTAATTGAGGACAGGGTTAAACTGGGCACAAAAACGGGAAACGGCCTTGAGCCGCTGAGTTGTCTGCTACAGACAACGTAGTATATTATGGACAGACCTCCAAGATATTTATCGGGGTATTTACCGCTGTTTGCCAACTTAGAATGTTGTGTTTTGCGAGCGGAACACAAGACAAAACTTATTTGCATTTTTGAGATATTATAGAAAATAAGTAAGTAAGTAAGTATAAGTAAGTAGCACATAGTAATAAATTATGACATTTGTATATTATGTAAAAATTATTATTATGCGTGTTAAAGTTATGTGTTTAACATTTTTATGCTCACCAAATTTATGCCAAATGAAATTAGTGCAAGTAATCGTTATGCCAATGAAAACATACTGCTAATATAGCATCATGAGAATATGCCATTATGCGAAAAAACTTTATGGTCTACCTAATAAGCCAAACCATATTATGACTAAAAATTGTATGTGAGCAAAGCATGACCCTCCAAATGCAACAGGAATTTCCTCGAAAATTGGTGTCCAAAATCTTACACGTAGGGAAGGTACCTACACTAAAAAAATATTTTTCTACATTTTATTCAATCACTTTATCGGAGTAATTAATTTACACATTCATGCCAAACTCTACTTCTACTTACAGCTTTCTAGCACTAAGGGCCCTTCGCGAACGGACGGACGGACAGATGGACATGGCGAAACTTAAGGGTTCCTTGTTGACTTGACTACGCAACCCTAAAAAATGCGTATTGTCCAGGGATTCTCACCCCGTCATAATAATTAACTTTCCGCCAAGCTCTACTTATAGGGATCCTACCCGGTCATAACATGTAAAACAACCTAATTAAGTTTTCCCATCTCAGTACTTACGACCTAATGGATACCGCTAAGTGTGTAACGACCTTTAAAATAACTCCAAGAGATATCTCAGTTTCACACTTGGCTGCGTCCATGAAGAGTTGTAAGTTAAGGACGAGGTCCTACGTGACTTTAAAAGACCAGAAGTTATATACTTTACAATAACTTTCGGTTAACGCGGGTCTAATTATGAAAGTTCTCAAGAGTTTGCTAATATTATAAATGAGGAGGAAAGAAGCTAAATCTTTGGTCTGACTGTAATGATATTTCTTCCCACAATTGGGATTCTCTATCCCGTACGTTCTTTGTATAGATTCGGAAGTTTGCTCGGGACGGCTCTTGAATGACCCTCTCGGCGAAGTTTCTTTGGTCACATAATGAAGTTGATTCAATAGAAACTTGTGCATTTATCTCCTCGGAAGGGTAAAGAATGTATAATCTTTCACAATTCCAAAATCTTTTTGGCATTTATTCCCTAAGTAACTGGAAACCAATGAATAAATAAAATTTCTCAACCTTTGTCCGTTCAGAAATATAAAAAGTTTCTGATTTTCGTGTAATTATTATTGTTGTAACTTATGTTCAGATTTTGTATTCCTAAAAACAGTCATAATTATTATATTATACAGAAAGGTACTTTAGTAACAAAATCGAAAACAATTTGAGAACATTTATATCGCCACCTAATAAAAACTGATTCTTCGTTCTTCCTTTATTAATTCTGATTTGGAAATGAAAGATAATTATTTCGTTTACGAAAGCAATTTCTCAAAAGTTAACGAACCGACGAAGATTAAAGAATTCAACAACTATAAAGGCATCCTCACGTCTGTAAGCGGCTTTACTTAAAAAATACGTAGCAGTGAAGATAAGAGGCAAATGTTTTCCTACTCGCAATCTTCTCAAGAAAAGAATTTTCCAAATTAAAATTCTCTAAACACTTCACATAATAGTAGGAATAAGCATTGAAGATTCATTCATTGTGGCATTTTTATTACGTAATAAGACGGAATTCAGATGGATAATCTCTGGCAGTAAACGAGGCGGGAATACGAGAGGCATGTTTAATATGTCTTATCCATAAAAATGCCGTATGGGAGCCATTGTATTCCAAATCACAAGCGAGGAATCTCTCTGTCTTGTTAGCGAAAATTATCTATTTCATTAAATGCTGGATTAAAAAAAAACCCATTCTGTGTAATCATACAAATTCTTCATCGAGCAGAAAGAACACCCGGTTGATTACCAAACGGTTGTTCTTCAACACTCTATTGATTAACATAATTATTAATACATTTTACTTACGTCAGAAACAGTTAAGGAATAAGTTTCTGAAGTTTCTGAACTAAAACTGTTAGATAGAGAGCAGTGTTCGCACTTTCAGGTAGTCGTGCGAACAGTTCGTCGCAACTTGGACTAGGTTTGCTAATTATTTAACCTCTTATCTGAGTTTCTCCTTACACAATGTATCCTTGGAGTTTCAAAGGAAATTGCGTTTGAGCACTATGTTATTTGTTGCAATTTTGAAAACTAGGTTCGCTAATTTTTAACCTCTTATGTGAGTTTTTCCATGCACAATGTATCCTTGGGGTTTCAAAGGAAATAATGTTAGAATTTGTTGCACTTTTGAAAGCTGCTATGTGAGAAGCTAACAAAGACACCGCGTATCCCAATATGTAACCTAATAATATTTAATAAATTGAATCGTTGGACTCCGATGCAGTAACTTGTATACATTGGTTGTTGCGATGTTTTCGATCACTTTTTAAGAGATGATAATTTGACGCTGATTGTAAATGCGAAATGTCATATATAGTTGTATTTAAGTTAAGTTTGACCTATGGGATAAAATTTATTTTTCTTTAGTATTAGTCTAGGGTTGCCTTAGCAGCCTTATTTATTTCATTAACGATTCTTGACGTTAAGTATTCAGTATCTAATTGAATTTTCAAAAGTGTCTAGTTAATAATTGTTAAATGTTGCTTCTTCAAAGTCCTCTTTGGAATGAAATGGAGCTGCCATTAAAGAATTAGAATTAATTACAGAACAAAATTAATTAGAACTAAGTTAATTATTGAATTATTAAATTATAGCTAACTTCGTTAAACAGCTTTTCTGATTTTTCTGATGTCTCAAAGATGATTGAATTATGAAATTATAACTAACTTCGTTAAACAGCTTTCCCGATTTTTTTGGAACAGAGAAAGTAATATAATTTGAAGATTATCGTTTAAAGTGTATCTCAACAAAGAAATCTAAAGAAGCCGATCGACGTTCGGGCCCAATAATAGAATTTTCCCAGATGCTGGGAACGTGATTTCACATAAAATGTTGTTTGCGCGAACGAGAGCCCTAGGATTAAGTTCAGGATGGAAGGACACAGTACGGCATCTCGGTATAAATGGACTATAAAATACTTTATGTTAAAATGCAGTGCACTGGCTTAAATTGGGGTCAATTTTGTTCTGAAATAATTTCCATGACAAGAATCAAAGCTAAGAAACAATAGATATTTATTTTTCCAAATTCACAGAGCTAATAGCAGAGCCCATTTTCTCAGTCACATTAATAACATGACAGACCTCGCGTTTGTGCTTTAAAAAGTAGCGCAAATTGTATGTTGTTCAAAAAATAATCTAATAGATGTGGCCAAGAGGTTTTCAAAGCAGTACTATGTGCTGTCGAAATAGGTGATTTTATTTCGATAAGCAAATTTCAAAAAACTGGCTCTCCAAAAAATACAGTTATCGGACCTTGTCACAAAATTTCACGAGAATCGGTTGCATAATGCGACCTGTTAGAGGAGAACAGACGTACAGCCGGAAGGACATTCAAAAGATTTTTTGGCCAAGCCAAGCTGAAGCAGACACTTTGCTCGCGCTTCGCGTTTATTCGATCAATAAATTTTGTAATTTTGTGTCAAATTAAATGTATCCATCAAAACTTTTTAAAGCGCATTCATACAATAAGAGGCATGAGGCTCACTTTATTGAGCATATATCGAAATCTAAAATCAATTAAAATACACAATCCCCTTTTTTAAATTCTATTGTATGGATTTTCTGTGGAAGTTTTATTTCGTTTATTCTGCGCCTGAGGGAATTAAACTTTTTTTCATACATCTAATAAAAAAATGGTTTACAAAATTAAAGAACGCCCCAAGTAATAAAGATATTATCGAATTAATTATGTGTATATTAATCACTAGGTATGTTTATTCTTGCTTTTAAGTAAGATTATTAGAGCAGAATAATAACTACATTATTATTTATTATGTTGTTTGTTTTTCCAATAGACTTCATTATTTTCAACAAGCTTGTCAACAAACTCGTATATGTATTATACCAATGTTCTAGTTATACCATGTCATGTTAGTAGAGCTAATTGGAATCTTAATACTATAGTAGTAGTAGATACCGATATTACTGATTCAAGTTAAAGTTCTTGACAATTTACAACACAATACATTCCACGAATGAAACCTTATTTCAATATTTATTAATTATAGAATCACATAAAGATTTGCGCACGACCGATCGTTGGGTTGATCCTTGGACTCCCCCAAGGCACCCAAGGATCTCCACAACGACCCACTGCTGGGTACCGTGCGGCTGTTATGATGATGATGATGATGATTCGAGTTCCAGTCTATTCGATAAACTTGACAGAATCGCTTGCAAAATGAATCTATATCAAATCAAACATCAATATAATGATACTGTATCCATATATACTGTGTCGAGTTCGAAAGTTCTAAATGTGTGAGAACAATGTCGCCACCTGGTGCCGCCCCGCACCGCTTCAATACACGTTAATTGTTTAGTTACATCCACAGTTCCTGTTTGTACACCTTCGGAATGGATCTAGGAATAGAAACTTCCACAGAGTCTCTACAATACTCCTGAACTCGTAAACTACGAATCATGAATGAACAATACATTTTTATTATTAATATTACTATACATTAGTACCCTTTTTCTTGACATAAAATCAATGTTATTAACCAACCACTCAATACACAGCAGCTTCATGATAAAACAGTCTGTTGATGCCATTTTATCGCACTTTGATTGTTAGAGTAGCTTCACATTTTTTTTATTCACAACGGCGGCTTAGCGCTTGGCCTTCACCTCACTTGATGCTAAGTGACGATAAGGCCGAAGGTGGAAGCGCTAAAAGTGGTAAGGCTTAAAGATGGTCAACATGTTAAGCTTGATGTGCTGTTGTGTGTACATTCAAAACGGTCGTACTCGTTTGCTTATGCGAGTGGCGAGGGGTGAAATTATGGCAAATGTAAGCCGCTCTACAAAAATGTTATGATCTGAGGCTGAATTTTATACACGTGTTTAGTTTACTCAGTACTGCTCTTATTTATGTAGACTAGAACGCAGAGCTTTTTTAAAGGAATCTGATACTACCAGTAAGGTTCAGTCAGTATGACGAACGATATTATGAAATCACGATTACCTATTCAAAAAGAAAATGTTGTAGTTAATCTTAACTTTTCTGTTTCATATTTAGACTCTCTAAAATAAGGCATTTGCTATTTTCTGTTACCGTTACCGTTAAACTGCATCGTAGGTTAGGATAGGTTATAATTGTTACGTGTTTTATATTTTCTGGTTATTTTTTTTTATTCGGTGTAATAATACGCCGATGAATACCAAACGCACCATAAAAATTTACTTGAAATTAATGAATCACAAGTGCGTAGCACTCAGTAGTACGGAATCCAATCCCAACTAGAATCCACCCACCATAGTCATAGACAATTAGGGGTTAATGCGACGCGTTTTTGGACAAAAACTTGATGAAGTGTCGTTATGAGGCAGCGCGTGGCCGCCCGTGACGCATGGCACGGCCATAACATTATTATTACGAGAAATTCTTCATAAGAAGGGTTCAGCTGTTTTACCAAGACAAAACCCAAATCTTTTCATCTACTTACTAATAATGTCAATTTTGGCATAGTGAATTGCTATTTGTTAGTACGTACTCAAAAAAGATTTTTGTATACTCACTGGTGCTACTGTCCAATCTCAACTGGAACCCACCATAGTCATAGACAAGTAGGGGTTAATGCGGCGCGATTTGGGACAAGAAGCTTGACGAAGTGTCGTCATGAGGCAGCACGCGGCCGCCCGTGACACATGGCACGGCCGTAACATTATTATGACGAGAAATTTCTTCATTTTCCCCTTTTTGCCGCTGGGATAGCCGTTATCTATCATGCCTTGTGTAATCTAGCCATGCCATACTACGACTCTTATAAGGCTGTACACGACTACAGTTTTAGTGCTCGTAAATTATGGCGGGTTTATTGATATATTGGTGTCTTTACGATAGTGTAAAATGACAATGTAATACGTTGTTGAGTTTATCTATCTACTATACAAAAGTAACATGAAATTAAATAAGGTAATAAAGAAGGTTGAAACTATAGAAGAAAGTTGGTGACAGTTTCTAATGCTAAGCTTAGCTAATGTTACTTACGTTCTTCGATCATATAATCTCATATGATCGAAGCTTACGTTACTAAAATAGGTATCATGTTTAAATTGAATTTACAAACATCAAAAGAGATTATAAATTATTTAAACTTAAACGAACTAATAAAAAATAACGTTGTAAATTTAATGATAGTCTTAACAAGGCGGATAATAAGATCATATGAATATCGTATTGCCAAATTGAAGTCCAATATTTCTAAACGAATCAAATTACGACTGTTCGTTGAATTGTACCAAAATTGTAGTGTCGAGGCGTTAAATTAAAATACGTTTCGGACGTAATATCGTAGGACCTTCTTGGCAATGTCTGTTCCGGCTGCTTTATTAAATTAAAATACCAAAGCTCCACGAGACGTAGGTAGAATATATTTGTTTTTTCCCCTTAATAACTGCGGGGACGTAGTACCTACTTTTTTCAGTCGCTTTCGATGTAAATTGCATCGGTCTCGCGAGGCGAACGAGCTCTTTCTATCCGACACGATCTGACACCCGTGATAAAAAGAGTTCACCAGGCAAAATTATACAACTTACTTTGATCTCGGTGCTGGCTGGCACTTAGTTTATTCACAATATTTAAGCGAGCTTTATTTCTGAGTAAAATATTTTACTCTTTCGGATTTAAAATAACTTGAAATAGTTTAACCTGCGATTGTAATACGAAACACACTTACGAAATTACCGCACGTGAATCGGTACGGTCGGTCGGTTTTGATATTAAAGATTTATCCGACTTCCGAAGAAATATCCAAGTTTTATTTTCCGAGCAACTTACGTTCAATCGGAAATTGTTGGCGGACGGTGGCCAGATGAACAAGGTTAATGTGGCGAGAATTTAAATTTACATTTGAATGAAATCCGGAATTTTCCTCTGGGAGGTAAATTCTAATGGCGAATTTTAAGACAAAACGACAACATGTTGAATAGGCGTAGCGGTCTGTAGAACAACGAACACGTCTCCAGAGTATTTGCATGAATTATACAGTAGGCCTGCTGTGTAAATCAGACTCAGATTTAATTCTTTGTACATTGTTTCAGATGCATGAAATATCTATCTCTTATAATCTCAGTAACAGTTATTATTTGCCCATAGCCCAACATGAAAGTGCCTTTGGTTGGCCTAATATGTAGCTTATAGACTTACCTTTAAAACGCTAATTAATGTCAGATAAAATCTACCTACGAGGAAAATTGGGCATAGCGGTTATCAAAATCAAAATCGAAAATTATTTATTCAGAAATTCAGAAATTAAGTGCATTTTGAATAGTCTATATTTTTGTATTAATTAAAAATTGTTGTTTAGCTCTTCATTAATTGAAGGATGAAAGTTTAGAGGGATATGCTACTAAGCAAACCAATAATTTCTGATTATTTTACTGAAGAAGTTACGCAGTATTTAATTTAAATAAAATATGCAGTTCAGCGAAATCATGTCAAAAAGACGCTCATGGGTAAAGGTTATTACAAAGTAGATGATTATTTGAAAGACCAGAATGCGTGGATATGATGTAACACAATAACTTGCTAGTAAGTACTTTGTTGTTAATAACCTGTTATATGTATTTTATTTGGTAACGGTATATTTAAGTTTGTAAATATCGTTGCTTATTTCTGTTAAAGCTGATAAGTTTCTTGCGCTTGTTCTTCTTGTCAGTTAAAAAAGTCTGGAACGGGTGGTAGAAAAATATAGACGATTCAAAAGCGCTTAAATACTAAGTTTTTTTGAATAAAGCAATTTTTTACTTTTTTACTTTTACTTTCATCGTCTTCATACAAAAATGTATGTTGGATGTATCTATAGAAGTAGATTTCATACTCACTAGGATGAAATCTACTTCTATTTATTTGATGATTCTACGAACGGAAACCGAGAGTATAAAGCTTGCTTTTTACTGTATTCCAATGGGTATTGGTCGTTGGTGTTATTTATGTGATAAACATAGCTTGGGTGTTAAACTTTTCACAAATAGTGTTTTTAAAGGTTATTGTGGTGGACTCCGCAATACTTTATTTCTGGGTAATATTTTAAGAAAGAATGAAAATATATACTTATTAGATAACTTCACAAGTTCACATGCTTAGACCATCAGCCATTTTAATATCTCCACTGCTGGGGCACAGGCCTTCTTTATGGGTGGATAAGGAGAATGCGGATTGGTAGGTGTTAACGACTGCAAATGTAGCCGGAACTAATGCTCGAGATAATAAATTTTTGGTCACCCATCCCATGAGGGACCCTTGCGAAAGTTGCTTAACCTTCGCATTCGCTGGGTCAGGCGCTAAACCACTGCGCCATCGAGCTTACTTTGATTTAATTTCAAAAAGTAGCTAATCTCCTTATGTTACGAAATTAGGAAACAACGCCGACACCTCCAAAAAATACTAATGTTATTATAACCTATAATCTCCATACATTTGCAAAGTGATTATTCATTGGAATGTAGGAATATTGTCTTACGAAAACCCTTTCCGTAATATATTTTGTTACTGACTTTGATAAAAAGACTCGGTTGTTTTTTTTTCATTCTGATCTCCGATTCCAGTTCCAGTCTATTCGTTAATTTATCTCCGATTCTCGATATGATAATATATTTGAGGTGGGTTCAGGGTTCAGGGTTCAGCTGCTGATGCAAATATTATGGTTATTGGTAACAAAATAAAATCCAATAAGTATAAAATGAAGCAGCCATGACGGCGATTCTTATTGCTGAACGATAAAATACAAATGGGAACGTTTAAAAAAAAACGACAAATCGTGTAATTTTGTAGAGGGAAAAGAGAAAATTTAGAGTTGTCATCATTTTTATTGATATCTTCTTCATTTTAGAAATATGCTGTCGGTACGAAATTAGAAAATTAAACGATAGTCTTATGTAATCATAACAGAACTTAAGTGATTATTTGATAAAGAAAATACCCAGATTTTTTTTAATGATCAACTACTCACTTTACTATAATTTTACAATGTTGCTGAAGTATGGTTTCATTTTGAAATTCAATTTAAGGCCCGGTATATAGTGAACTGTGTTTTTTTGAAAGCATAGTACCAGACTTCTAAAAAGATTTCCGTCGTTATATTTTAGTATGTGTAACTTCAGTCCTTTAACTAAATATATACAGAACAGAAACACGATTGGTAATAATTTTCTCGATAGTTTTATTTTGAAAATGTGCTTTTTATTTTGAAAATAACCAAATATTTGCAAAACTATGCCGAAACTAAGCAATTAAAATGCTGTGTTCGATACTTCTCCGTTAAACTGATTTTATGACCGAATATTTTAGCGATACGTTTAATATTATTAATTCGTGAATTTTTCGCCTAATCTGCCAAATCGGTCTCGCTCCCGCGCGCGTCGATTTCTCATTGCTATCTCGCTTTAGTATTAAATTTCAGTGCAATAAAAATTAAAATGTTTATAGCTCAACAAAACGCTAATTGATATCAAATGTTCGTCGAACTTCGTACCATAATTAGATAACATCAAATAAACCATAATTGCAGGAATCGTCCATGAAATAGACGAGGAACCGACGAACCTACTTTACACATTGACTAGGTACCTATACCTACGTTGGATTTCAAAGGCAAACCATCTGGTCACATGAGGCTTCCCGTTTATCGGAAACATGGCACAAGCTCTGCATTTGCAATCAGGGTTTGAATCAATCGATGGTATTTCGACTGACGATCGAGTGGTTTAATACTGCCTTTATCGACCTTACTTTGCTTTAGTATTTGGCTTAACAAAAAAAATATCAACGTTTGTATCTAGACAGTGTGTAGAATAAGTATAATTTTTCAATAAACGTGGCAATTGTCAATTATCATGACAATATGGTTTACGTTGAGGTGTCTATGAGAAGTTCGATCAGTATATTTTATATTTTCAAATGCATAGTTGACGCAATGGGTTCAAAATTGTCATAGTAATTTACAATTGTCACGTTTATTAAATAGGCCCTAAAGAGTACCCATGTAAAAGAACTTTCGAGAAGATATCAAAATAGCACAATAGGTCATCTTGTCATTATAGTTGATTCGCATAATATTCTCGAATCTGCTTATGTTAACGTCAAAATCGTGTCTCAATGGTGTTTCAATAATTGCTTTTAGTGGCAATACCATTGAAAGATTAGTGAGACACATGACACACACACAACATTAGTATAATCGAGGCCTAGGTCAATATGGCAGCAGCAAAGCTACATTTATACAGCTTATTTCCCAGCAGTTCTGTCTCATATTTCGTTACAAGACTGCATGCATAAAAGCATTGTTAGCATAAATAGTTTGGATGCCCGCTCAGGAAGCGATCTTGACGCTTTTGTGGTAATATTATGGATAAATTTACATTTTCAGGAATAACTCAAGGAAGTGAAATAATATTATAAATTACATCTGAGAAAGAAATTTTTTTACAAGTGGCGCCGAAAATCACACGAATTAAATAGACTTGGTAAAATTAATCCCTCCAATAAATAACTGTTTGCATTCACCCCTTTTTTAAATATTTGAAAATTAAATGTAGAAATATGTTTATTTTGCTATAGTAAAATGTATAAAAAAAGAAAAAAAAATTGTGTGTATTATATTTTTTGAGAATTTCATAGTATAATATATATATACTATACATATCTGGGTTCTTAGAAGAGTACACTTTACTTTACTCTACTTTAACCGGTGAACAAATAAATATTAAATTATTTTTTAAGGGTTAATTGTGATAATTATAAGGGTTTATTGTCGCAGGTTTGCGTCCCGCCTAAGAAAGTGATCTGGTGGGGAGACGGTTTTTTTCCAGTCGATCCGAAGAAACATCTGATTTCACATCTGGCCTAAATAAAACTTTCTCATGATAGCCAACCGGACATATAGAAATATCTTCCCATTACACAATCAGATCGGAATCATAGTCAATAGCCATTTTACGAGAGTACCATTGTATGTAACGTGAAGTCAAAATTGGGATACATGCACATGCACTTTAGAATCAGATGCAGCCACTCAACCCGGCACACAAAAAATGATACTGAAATTCTAACAAAGTAAGTCCGGATTTTAAGCCAAGGGATTAAGATAAAATATAATACTACGTAACTACACAGGTTCTGTCAGATAATTTCTCGCAAACTCTGTTCCATTTTTGAGTTTAACTATAGATAATAATTATGTTATCCGAAACCTGTAAATGTTTCATAAAACTAATTCAATATGTGCCGATCTTGCTGTGCTACGGGCTACGAGCGTCTACGTGTGTAGTTACTCGTACATATCATTTATCTTAAACTCATAGTCATTCTAATTCTTCATTACTTATTGATTATTGTGATTGACTCGCGCCGTAAGCGCTTTAAAAGGTTGCCTACACACATTGAAACATTTCTCATTGAAAAATATGATCGTGACGTTGATAAATGAAGAAAATCCATTTAATAAAGTGCGTGCCACAGGCTGTAAGCGTTCATAAATTATGTACCACGTTAGATATAGGCTTACAAGTACACATACTGTGGTACAATGAGAAGTAATATAATTTATATTTCAATACATTATAACAGGTAAAATAGTTTTAAAATACAATAACTGTTTTACACTGATTGAGAACACTTTTTTGTAAAACTGGAAATGCGAATGGAATTAATGAAAACAATTCAAGTTTCCTAAATCGTGGATTATTGACACGAATTTAGGCGTATCACATGCTGAATATTGCAATTGAAAATAACATTATATACTGTGTAATGCTATAATGAAATACATTTATTAACCCTCATTTAAAAAAAATACTCGTTAATATTTTGTAATCATAACATGAAACATAATTAATTCTCTTTGCGATTTAAATTCCTTATTCTTAGTATACCCGAAAACTAGCATGTAATTTATCCTGAGGTTGTTTATGTATGCTCTCAGCAAGTAACAGGTACTACAACTACTAGTTAGTTGTAATTTAGGTCACAATAGTTACAGTTGTGTGTGAACAGTATGGTAGGTACTTTTGTTTTATACAAAAGAATCAGGTGAGAATGCAAGATACCCCACGCTATTGGGAATACGAAATTTGTCTGAATGAAGAAGTCCTGTACTAATACGAACACTAATTGAAAATAAGATGATAAACCTACACAAAATGTTGGAAAATAAACTCCTTTATTCCTTACTCGATTTATTAGTGATCTTCCTAAGGGGGGGCTAAAGGTATTAAGGTGCTAGTTGGCTCATGTCAGCCCCTTAATAGTACATTTAAATTACAGGCGAGCGCTCGCAAGTGCGGGACGTTAGAATTTACATTGTTGAGGATAGTTTGAAGCTATTTACATTGCCTCGAATGCTTTAATCAATCGAGGCAATGTAAATATAGCTTCCTGCATAAGGCTTGTATAGTGCCTTTCTCAAGAAATGCGAGGAAATAAAAAAATATTTGGTTTGTGTGGCCATGTGAAACGACCAGTCATGCAGCCATAGGATTTTATTTAGCTGATGAGTTCTACCGCTTTGAATTTAGAAATTGGAATACCTCCAAAAATTATTTCCACTGAGAATCAAAATGAAATTGCTACTCCTTTTGAAAGAAAAGGAAAAGGTAGCAACCGATTTTTTAAAGCTGTGTGGAGAAATGTGACCTATTTTCAAAAATCCTGCTGAATTTGATTACATTGAAGCACAGAACAAAAAATTACTGTTTGTTTTTGTGGTGCCTATCCGACTAACGAAGTTTGGAAATCGCTAGGACTGTACGTTTTGTTTGTACAGTCTACGGTTTGACGAAGCAATTGGGCGAAACTTTGTAGTACTGACAACTTTTCCAATTTTATTCTAAATTAATGAACTGTAATTGTCTTTTATGAAAAAATTTATCCGATTTACCCGAAACTAAAGAAAACATTTTGAGTTTTAAAGACCTAATTAAATCCTTACTAATATTATAAATGCGAAAGTCCGTTTGTTTGTTTGTTTGTTACGCTTTCACGTCTTAACTACTGAACCGATCGTGATGAAATTTGCATACACGTTGTCAAGGGTATATAGAAAAACATAGGGTACCTCTTATCCCGAAAAAAATAATTGACCCTGAGGGATAGCAAAAAACGGGCGGTCGCTAGTTCAATACAGAAGTTTATAAGCTTAAGTTAGACTACTGAACGTGTTATTCCGTAGCTTTGGTGGAACAAGGTCGTGAGCGGATCTCCTGCGAAAGAGGAAGGAAGCTTGGGGTCCCATTTATGGGACACAGTGCGGGATTGAGGATGGGCCTGTTATAGCTGTTGTACATCACAACGTGGCTATGTGTCTCCTTAATGTGTATGTACTCTGTATTATCACATCACGAAGTGAACTGAGGACTTTAACATAGTTGGTAGTAATTTATTGGAGTAGACGATAGTTTAAAGTTTAAAGATTTTGGAAATAATATTATAGATTATTGTTTTATGTATGTACAACTGAACATATAATAATAAGGCATCACAATTTTGTATAAAACTGAGTGATTTGTTGTAACATTTTAGTTTGTTGCTGATTTCGTTTGTCTTTTATTTTACGAGGAATCTCCTAATGCGCGTAATGTGCTCGGTAAAATTGAACAATGCTAATTTGTTTTTTTGTTTTTTGCAACGATGCTCGAGAGATGCTTTCATGAAAACAATCTTATTAAGTGTACCCTTTGATGTAGAGAGAAAGCAGTTTACTTCGTAAATAATAGGAATATTGTGTGTGTATTTTACAAATGAAGATCACGTTAACTCTTTTAAAATGAAATGGAAATTTTCGTTATATTTATAGTAATTATAATATGAATGTGGCTGTATTTTTTCTAGTTGTCTACAGCTACAATATGTTGCTAATATAATTATTGGTCATCACATCACGTAATCAGTCATGTAGTTTGTTTTACTAATAAAAAGGTTTTGTCTTTTATACAAATGTTATTTAGTGTGTTATGTTACAAATGTTAAGTTGAGTGCATTCATTGATTCAAAGAAGATCAGCTTTGCTATTCAAAAACGTTTAAATTTCCTTACTTATTAATTTCTGCCACAAGCTGTGACCCATTCAACTGTACCATTTGATATTAACGCAGTTAATTCTTGCATTCAGCAGGTTTCGAGTAAGAGCCATCTTCATTGTTCGTCCTCTTGGCGTTGCTGAATAGGATTATAATGTGTCGACGACATCGGCTTTCACTGGTGGTTGATGCTTCGTTGTTTTTGTAAATCAAAATAGTAGGTAAGACTGGTTCTGATATATTCAGCGAACTAAAATCTAGGGAAGTGTAATTGCAAACAAATGCTTTAAAAATGGCACCCCGGGCACAGAATTATTATAGTACCCACGAGGCTAAAAAATGACAACTCACATAGCATTTAGTCGGGCCAGCCACGTGCCCGGTGACTGACGTTAGCGTTCTTTACAATAATTGCAGTTTGTATTGTAAAGAAAAGAGAGAAAGAGTGAAAAAGAGAGTTATTAGAAATTGCGTCCTGTGTAGTCAAATAGTGTAAAAGACGCAAAGAAGGCAGTAAAAAGATGCATAAATAACGTATCATATTTTTACTTTTAAGTATAGAAAATATCTATGAGTATACAAATTATGGTCGCTTTGTGCTACAGTGCATTTTTAACTCCACCCACTTAGTTGTGATTTTCGTGTGGTGCCATTTTTTGAGCGGAATGCTTGTTCCATTGATTTTAGTTCGCTGGATATATGACACAAACAAATGATATAAACAACCAGTGATGAAAAAACACGACCGAAATGTATTGAAAATCTCATTACTGTACTTAACCTGTAATTCTTAAATATTTTGTTTATAATACTTACTAGCGACCGCCCGCGACTCGTCTGCATGGTCAGTTATTTCTCTATTCCTCGGGAATAGTAACTTCGGTACCTACTCCATGGCCTTCTCTGTATAGGGATGTATAGGGACGTTGTCAGGGGACAACGTGCAAAATTTCATGATGATCGGTTGCGTAGTAAGAAGAAATCATCAATAATTCACTTAACTGCCACAGTTAAAGCCGAAACGGCTTTTGTAGCGTTGTTTTATTTTATGTATAACATTGTATCAATTTAAACAATAAAAAAAAGTTAAGACGTGAAGGCGTAACAAACAAACAAACTTACTTTCGCATTTATAATATTAGTAAGTATAAGGATATTAAGTCATTGATATTCTACTACAGTAATAAGCTTTTATTTAATAAATAAAATAAAAATCTTTTTTAGCATTCAAGTGTTTTTTGCCAAAGAGCCACCCAAAAACATCCTCACAATTATCTGGTGAAAACTTGCACACCGTTTGACAGTGGTTAAGATAAGCATCCACGCACCGCTTTGCTTCCTTGCATATCTGCAAAGGGGTTGCTTAATAAACAAGTCTTTACTTATTTATTCTCTAATTTTTTAATTTAAAGACTTCATTAATATTTTTAAAATAGTCGTCATTGACCATATTAAATTCGTCCATCTACTCGTTTACCTATTCCCACAAGTGCAGTCTTAAAGTAGCATTTTTTAAAAAAAAGGTAAGTGCAGAAAACTTTTAAAAAGATACCATTAAATGTAGAACCTGAAAATCCTACTTTTTTGGTCATTTGTTAGGCTTTCCTTGCATAATTAGGGCCGCAGAAGTAATGCAATAATAGTTATATTTTTTTTCGCTATTTTTTTAACGCTATTCTTTTGTTAAATGTTGGTGCAATCTGTGTTTCTCAAATATAAGGTTCCTATTATCTGCCTCTGCGAATTTAATTCAGATTTCATTCATCATTTACATAACCGAAGATTAACAACACTTTTTGTAGACTTTGATGTTTTAAATACAACATCACTCTCAATCCAATTGATTAAATCTGAACTTAACGTTGAATGTTAAGTCCAATGTTGACTTCGATTTTAGCATACCTACCTATAGTGGCAATCCTGAGTGATGATGTGTACTTGCAATTGTAACCGTATTAAAGTTCAAACTGTTTTTTTGTAAGATCAGAAGAATTAATGTTTCCTAACAACAATTTTCTCTAAACCTGAAAGGTATAAGTTTTGTACAAGTCTTTTATAATAGTAGGTATTTGTTATTGAAAAATATAACATATTAGCTTAGCTTATATCAAGTATTTCAATCGAAGTATTGTAACAAAGGAAATATAGGTAATCCCTGGAGTGTCCAGTAAATTCTTCTCGAGGCGTAGTATACACCCAAGCTTTAGATTTGAGAATAGGGGGTGAGGGTCTGAGGGTGGCATCAGCATCGGGAATAGGATAGTGGGTGGAAATATTAGTTTTATTCTATTATCGGAGAACATTAAATAATGTGAACAACTCTATATAAATTCAGACACATAAAATCACACCAATTATTTAGTCTCAAACTAAGTACTATGGTAACTTAATAGCTCATAGAAATACATTTGCTAGTAAAATTGAAACTAAAAATAGCTCTATCTTTACGAAGATTATTAGAATGATGTCAGTAATTGTTTGCGTAGCGCTGTTTCCATTCGAAATAGTTTGTTGAATATACAGTAATAAATCGTGAATAGTTTGGCCATTTTGTTTTCTGTTTGTGCTATGAGGGGTTATATAGCGGGATAGGGGTGAGGGGTGGCCATATATCGCGAGCTTTCTGTTATGGGCCATTACCAGCGCATTACTGCGCTTATATGAAAATTACCTACGGCACAATTTCAACAAAAGGAACGTGAGAATATTCTAATACTGTTTTTGCTGACTGGTGTCTTGAAATGAAAGAAACTTCCATCGCATCCTATTGCGACATGTAGATTGTCTCGCCTTTAAAAGCGTGTCTACTCTTGTTGCCATAGAATACAAGCTGGGTGGAAATAACATTGTTACAGCTAAATTATAGCTGTTGAATTTGTCGGGAATGCTGTACAAGCAGGTAAATTTATTATGGGGTCACCTAATGAAATGGGCTAATGTTTTACCTAAAGAAAAACTTTTGTTAAGGGAAGATTTGGTTTTAACCTTGATTTAGCGTTCGTTAAAAAAAAACTAACGCTATACACAGTTGCACCATATCGTTTCATTTCCAATTGTAACTAACATATTATTTAATCAAACTCATTCATCATTATTAACTGCACGTTTTTATTTTCCTTTTAATTTCAAAGCGAAGTCCTCCAACCTACTTACTAACTCAAAAAATTACGACGTTAAAAATAATTAATTCTCTCCACGACACTAAGTTTGACCATTTGTAGCATTTTTTATTTCAACACGGCGAGAATTTGTAAACTTTTATTCGTCATCTTTCTGCGAACGAAGTGGAAAACAAGGCAATCACAACTTCGGACGGAACAGAGCAAACTTTGAGTCGGGAGTGAGGCAAATTGACTACATTGTGTTACGGACGGAAGAACTCTTGTGTACAATATCTGTACAGTACTGAAACATGGGACGCCGTTGCTTTATAAACAGCTAGTCTTGTCCTAAAGAAAACAATAAAATACCCCTTTTCTATAATGGGAATTAAATAATCTGAACTCCAGTTTCAAAACCTTTGCTATCAAACGAATTGCACTAGTCATATTTTTTGTCAATTACTTTTACAGTCAAACACAAAAAAAGAATTGATGAATTTTATGCCGTAACATAACCTTGGTTACTCTTAATTTTAGAGTTTGTAAGTTTTGATCGGCGCATAAAAGTTAATTTTTCTAGTCTTCCCGTGACAGTGGCAGCATCAAAACAATATACCACTAGACTAAGAACACCAGATTCGGGAATTTACTTCAGCGTTCCAATACGCTTAAAAATCCAATTTCAAACAACCTTTTTCCAACCAAATACTCAAATTGTATGTAGCAGCGAGTTCCATGAATAATTGGCAGGTATAATTGAATGTTTAAAATATCAATTCTCTTAGGACTCGTCACCTGTGACCGGGATTATCTATCTATCTCCACAATTCCTCTTAACATGCAAATAAGGGCCCTTACATTATCTGAATGGGGCTTAATGTTCTCTTCAGCTACAGTTTTTGTAGCATAATAAATAGATTGGCTATATATAAGTTGAGTTTGTTCTTGTCTTATCCTTTAGCCGTAATAATATTATCATGTTATTTTTGTATTGTATTGTGTAAGCTTTTCCGGGCAAAATGCCAATCAGCTGGACTACTAATTGGGTGTATTATCGTCTATTCTTAAGTACTTATTTTGTAGATAATGTACACGAAATAGGTAATTTATTTTGTACCAAAGTCAGCCTATTTTTTTAATATGCCGTTATTGCTAAAGAAGGTTAATTCAAAACAAGATTTTACCAAGAAAAAATCCCCAATTCAATCTAGGCGCAGTATGCAGATAGATTATATCCATGTTACAACCTGAAAGGATACATTTTTGTATACAACATGTTACAAAAATACCCCTAATGCAGAATATGGTAAATACTGATCAACTTTTACTGTGGACCAACTCGACAAAGGTATTTTTGTAACATGTTGTATATAACCGATTTTTTTTTTAAAAACCGTTAGATTACAAAATATCTCGCGATATTACAATTTCATCGGCATATTTTATTCTGATAAATTTTAATATCAAAATCGGAACTAAATGCGGTAAATTGTAAATTTTGTTTCCAGTTCATAATATTCCGATATATTTTAATCGTTTGAGATTAATTTTAATTTTACGGTGACCTACATGTACAAACAATTAGAACTAGTGATTTGAACGGACGGAAATGATGAACGTTCCCAATGTACAAATGTATAACCGTCTACAGTTGGCAACAATGTCCATAAAAGCGCATTGTATCAACACAATAAGACAATGGCGAACACGAGCAGTGTTGGAGGCAAACGCCGTACATTCCGGAAACCCGCTCTGCCGATACAAATCGAATCGTTCGCTCATACTTCTGTTCATTTGGGTATAAGTTATATGCTACAATACAAGCAACACTATTGTGTTACCAATATTGATCTGATTATTTCTGATAAGATTACTTTATCTGGACCTTGATCAATGAAACTTAAAATTATTGTATAAACAAACAATTACTGTTTTATAAAATTAAAAGTATCCTATAAGACTAAAAGGTGAGTCATATAACTATATACTTTCATTAATTCAACTAGGCAATTATTTTCCTACTTTCCCGTCATTATCAGAAACGCAACAAAACTCTTACTGAGGATAGAATATTGGAATGAAGCTTATATATAACATTTAATTTCATTCAATAAGCTTTTGCGCTGCTTTTGCACTTGAAATAGTCCGTGTAATAACTAAATTTTTGGTCGGTCGAAAAACAGTTAATAGAAAATTAAATTCGCAGGCTTTGATCACCACAAAGGCAACTACGTCACGAATTGGGCCGAGCACCTTAATTACCTCAGGCAACACAACAATACAATCAAGAGTGCGTGATAAAAATACTAAAAAGGTTTTATGGCTCCTTAATTTGATCGCTTTTTAAAAGCGAATGTCTGTTTTTGTTGGTGGCGTTTATTCGATTAAAAACCAAGTTTCTAAAATAAACGTAGGTTTATTTTGTTGCAGTTGGTCTGTTTTTGTATTAGATGATGGTTTTGACTTTTTTTTTAGTGTGTCACTAATTACAGAAAATGATGTTTAATATTTTTTGCCTTTACTTTCACAGTAGGTATTATATTATGGAAGTGCCTTTTGTGATTTGGACCACTGCCTCTTAGGCAAATGTTTGCGGCCTGGCACTGGGATTTTCGGTGTATCTATTATTTAACAGAACTTCAAGGGAAATCTTTGGTAGGTGCGCTTATTCTGCCTAAGTCGCTTGCGTGGAGCCGATTTGAATACATGTTTGAAAAACGTGGTGTGTTTGTTTTTAGGAAGAATATAAAGACTTACTTACTAATACCTGCCTAAATTTGTTTGAGGTAACAAAATATATTATTGTACCTCTTGTGACCTCTTATGTACTGATATTTATGCAAATAAACGAATTTAATTGAAAAAATAGTTATATTAAATTAAGTAATTAATTAAGTTTATCTAAGTTTGCATAAGTGATTCTTAGATAATGCTGCAATATTTATAGCTTTATACTTAATCACTCTATAAGCAGCGGTTACCGAAGATACAATTCAATCAAATATTCAAGATAATTTGCAACTTGTAATGGACCGACATTTAGGGTTTATTTATTTGTTTTAGCTTTTGGAAGTTTTAAACAAGTATACGTTATGGAATATAAGCATTAATCTTTATTTTCATAAAACAATTTAACATGTTAAAAGATCAAACGCGTAGAAAATAACGATATCGCATCGAATACCACAGTAATTTTTCACTCAACTGTCAAATGCTCGTAAAAGATATTGGAAACAATTTGAAGGATCTCTCGCCCCCGAGTGTTCGGGAGGGCGAGCTTTTTACAAAAGAAATATGAATAGCGATCGCTTACTGGAATCGGGTGTCTAATGTACTTCGAACTGTCGATGATATCCTCACTAAACTGAACCATTTGTTCCCATACTGAACTTACGTGTTTGGTCCGTTGAACTTTATTGTGCGATCAGGAAAAAACAGTTTTGTGTGAATAGGTGAGGGATGATTGACGTATACTGTTTTCATTTGGTTCATTTAGTTACATATACTTTCGATTTGAGAATGATTTGATGCTTTCTCTTTTTCGACATGTATTTTAGTGATAAGAATTTGGAAAAATGAGCCATACTTAATCTTTTCCGAATTTAAAAAACAATAACAAAGGTATTTTAATCGGGATTATCCTAAAATTGCTTTAACTTTATATCCAAGTATGTTATTCTCTTTATCGGCCTAGACACCTCAATGTCCGGACCCATACCTTTATGTTTGGAGAAAAGATATACATAATTGGGTACGTATCTCATTTCCACAATATTTTGCTTAAGCAAATCTGGATTTAATATTTTTGCTTCCGTCCTAAAAAAATATACATATAGTAGAGTATACAGAAAATAATTAAGTTCTAGCCGTAGGGAAGCACGTTGTTTATTTATGTGATTGCTCTCTACTTCATTCTGCTTTCTAGGGGAACACTTAATTTTCGTTGGTTTCCATCGTTTTATGTTTTATTTGATGATGTACGCGACTTCGTTGCTTTCATTGCTTATTCCGTGGCAGCTTTATGAACCCCTTTTAGAAGGGAATGAAAGATGTGTTCTTTAATATTTTTTTATTGGTGATTCAAGAGTAATATTGCTGTCTTTATAAAAAAGAAGGTCGCTAGTTAATTTAGTTATATATCATAATATCTACCTTGCGTGATTTCCATATTCTTGGACCACGGCCCATACTTGTCCAATAATTATTGGAATCGATTGGTTAAATTCCTGCCCATCAATGTTCCGCCTTTGGCAAGTAGCGGTCAAAGAATGGCGTTTGGCCTCATTAATCCGGCAGCAGCAGCGCGCTGTGTGCGGGTGACAGCGCTCGTTAGTTACCCGCCCGTCCGCTAGCTGTTACAGTCCGACACAATCTATTAACGCCTGCGTCTAGTGGTCACATCCGTTGGTATCGATATCTCATATTTATTATAATTAATAATTGTGTCATTGTATTGTTTATCAGTCGTAGACAAAGAATGGCGGTTGGTCGCATTGAGTCGGCGGTAGCAGTGCTCGTTAGTTACCCGTCCGTCCGCTAGCTGTTACAGTCCGATACAATCTATTAAAGCCTGCTTCAAATAGTCACAGCAGCATCGGTATCTCATATTATAATTGTGTCTTTGTGTCTTTGTGTCATTGTATTGTTTATCAGTCGTAGTCAAACAATGGCGATTGGTCGCAATGAGTCGGCGGTAGCAGTGCTCGTTAGTTACTCGCCCGTCCGCTAACTGTTACAGTCCGATACAATCTATTAAAGCCTGCTTCAAATGGTCACATCGGCATCGGTATCTCATATTATAATTGTGTCATTGTATTGTTTATCAGTCGCAGTCAAAGAATGGCGATTGGTCGCATTGAGTCAGCGGTAGCAGCGCTTGTTAACTACCCGCCCGCCCTCTAGCTGGTATTATTATAGCATTCATTAATAAATTGTGTCGGACTACAATTTATTAATGAATGCTTCAACGCCCGCTTAAGATAAAAAAAAAATACAGTTCCTGTATGATCCAGCAGTGAGGCATTGAAATGGCTGACGATGATGGCACTACCAGCTTAAGTTCAATAAAGTAGCTTAACAATTAATGTTGTTTAATGTATTAGTATATTCGAAAGTGCTTTTCTATTGTCTGTGATGTGCTTGCCACGTTACTTGCTACGAGTTGTTACATGTGAACGAAGCTTTCGAACTACACAATAATAATCTCAGTAAAAGATTTAAGTTAAAGTTCTGTTTTAGATAAACAAATGTATGCAATATAGTTTACTAGCTAAATGTAACGATTGAGTGATATCTGGTGTCTCATTTATTTCAGTTGCCCAGTGCGCCACAAGCTCGTTAATTTTTTTTTACATTTTCCTAACCAGAGTCAATGTAATCGAGTATCGAAAAATCTTCCTTGTTAACGCTTCGATTACCTACCAGGCGACATCCTCCATAGGAGTATGTGTACAATCGATTTTTATGAGTGGTTTTCATAAATTTGAACAGTAATTGGTTCACGCATCGCCGCCTCATTAATTCCTCGTTAGCCAGTCGCCGGCGCGATGAGTGGGAATGATAGCACTCATTAATTATGAACTCGCCCGTTATGCCCCTGTATGTTTGACATAGCTTGTTTGCACCTATAGTGAATGAAGATTTATGACACTATGTTATTTTGGACTATGTTGTTTAAATGGTAACTGTGATATTTAGCAGCCACCTCTCTTTACTGGTAAAGTAAGTACTGGTAAGTAAGTTTCAATCTCCAGCAAGACTGCAAGACAGCAAGACTGGGAATTAGAGGAGTGATATTCCGTTTGACATAATGTTTATTCTATACTAGATGTATTATTTATCGAAGATTATTTGTCTCGGTTTCCCAGCAAAATTTAACTCAGTATAAGCATATTTGATTTACAAGTTCGCAACTTTTGTCAAAACATTCAAAGTTAAAACATTTCTTTAGACGACCTGAGTGGAGCAGTGGCCAACATGCCGATCTATCACGCAATAGGTCCCGGGTTCGATTCCCAGCCGGGCAGAAATTGAAATGATGAATTTTAATTTCTGTAACGGGTCTGGGTGTTACTATTTATAATAAGTATATATTTATAAAGTATATAAGTAGCTAGTATATCAGTCGTCTAGCACCCATATTATAAGCTTTACTTAGTTTGGGGCTCAATGACGCTGTGTGAAATTGTCCAAGATTTAATTTATTTATTTTTTCTGATTTTCACTAGCTGTAACAGTGTAATATATTAGCTTTCAAAAACAAGTTGACTTTATAAATTTAAATAATGGTCTGTGTTAGTGCCTAAGATGATGCTAATATTTCCTCGAAAAACTAAACTTATTCTTTAAGTGAGGAAGCTCGCAGCTTCTAGTCTCTTGAGAGTCAAATAATGTTTTAGAAATTTCCCTAAAGAAAAACTTTTTACTGGTTTTATTTTGTGTCATCTCAAAGAAAAATTCAATAAAATTTAAGATATCACAAAAGTTTATTAAGGAAAGTCTTTGTGTTATTAGAGGGATTGTATATCTATTTGTGTATATTTGTATTTAAATATCGGTGGTTCATCATGACAGCGCATAAAATAGTACAGGTATAAGGTAAAGTAAGAATAAATATGAGTTTGGCGGCAAAATATGTACACACGACGGCACCTCAGACTATACATATTGACATTGAGTCCGCCTTTATGCCCTACGTAATAAAAGCTGTTTACCTAGTCTAATTTATAACATGACGTGCTGTCGTGTGTACATCAATGAAACTATTATTTATGACTTTATCTTGGCACTAGAAACGAGAATCTGCCGAGTCCTACCAAAATTTTGAGGTCCTACCCCCTTCCAGAATGTATGGACAGGGGGGAAATTTTCACATTTTACAAACTAGGCGAGTAAATCATTTTCTATGTATTTTTTGCGCTGAATCGAATGAGACCATACTTAAAGGATCAATATTTTGCGAGATATTAAGGGTTTATGTTGAAAATAATGAAAAAAAAAAAACGAAAATGTTTCAAGTTCAAGTCAAAAGTAGGATTTAATCAGCAAATATGTAGTATAACAACTATGAACTTGTTTTGTAATTAATATTAAATTTTTACTTCATCTTTTCCGAAATCACTGAGATCATCATCATCGATGTCTACATGTCCAAGTCCGAGTTGGAACAAGAAAGCCCCTCGCATGTTTTGCATACAGACGAGCAGATACAGAATTGCCATAATATTAACGTTTGTCAGAAATTTATCGAATAAAGTATTTTTTTCTTATTTAAATCCGTTTAACTCCCTAGGGAATTACAACCGCGATGAGCGTCTCTTTATGAAGAAAACACTTTTTGTCAGCCAGTTGTAGTGCTAGTTAATTTAATTTTCATAGTCTAATAAGGTATTTAACTAAGACACTGTACAGAGCTATCTGACGCATCTGTCCCGCCCAATCAAAATGTTGATTTATTATTTGAACCTAGGGTGAACATATACTCTACGTCGTGTGATAACCGCAAGTGTACAAGTAATTACAACGGTTCACTCAAGACTTCACTCCTGAAGGTTCAGTATCTTAGTAAATAATTAACGAACAGCACTTGAATTAGGACAAGCCCGTCCTCATAGACCCTGCTCATTTTATGTTTATAGTGACAAATATAGACGGTTAACTTGAAATTGCGGATTAAGTACATAAATGCGTGCGACAACAATTTGCCCGTTAGAAGGGACGACGACGATCCCGTCATTAGCAATTCATAGCGTAATCCGAAGTCACCTATTCTTAGGAGCTAAACAACGTGTTTCTCCGCGCCTGCATATTTATTTTCCAGAGCAATTTCCCTAATAACCTTCCTGCTTGTAAAGGAAATTGACGACTTGCCTTCGCAACACTTTGGTCCTTCCTGGATGTCACTCTACGGGAAATGTTTTCATTGTGACAGTTTTAAATTCGAAGTAAATTTTTGTCGATGTTTGATGAGAAATTTGGTGCAGAGAACGGACTATAATTTGCTGATCGACTTAAGGAAGATATCGATAGCCTTAGTTGTAAAGTTTGTTCAAGTATTATTTATCATCATTATTGTTAAAAGCAATTAATTCGGTTCTTAGGAGTCATTAACTTGAACATTTACGTTTAATGGATTTTACTTCTGGTTTTATCGTATAATGTGAAATTGCATTAGATCTTTACGGACCGGACCTTAGGAATGTAATAAAAATGATTAACATTACTTCTTGCAATAATCAGTTTCAACCGATGACACAGTCATCATTGTATATACAAGGTGTTACAAAAATACCCCTAATGCCGAATATGGTATATAGAGACCATCAAACTGTACAACTTTTACTATGGGACCAACTCTGAAATCGCGAAAAAAAATCAGCTGTTTCATACATTTTGATATTTTCGATTTTAATTTTTGTATGAAAAAGCTGATTTTTTTTTCGCGATTTCAGAGTTGATCCCATAGTAAAAGTTGATCAGTTTGATGGACCCTATATACCATATTCGGCATTAGGGGTATTTTTGTAATACCTTGTATATCTTTAAAACCTCGACAACAAGAGATAACAACAAAGGCTAAATTGCATCAAAATTCAGATGCGGCACCGCACTCATGGTGATGTATCCCGGTCCTTCGAGATAAATTACAGTTGGCGGAAACACAATCAGTTTAAGAAACTGAACAGAAATACAGACCCAGAGCACAAAAGAGCAGGTCTTGAGTAATGTGCAATCAGCGCAGTAAAACCAAATCGGTTTCATCCAAACGGAGTGACTCCTTTGTTCTCATAATAAACTGTCAGGGTACAAAGAAATTTCGAAGACATCGGGTGTTACTGGTTGAATGAGAGCTACTCGTGTGCTGGTGAACCTTCCATTCATTGGAGGCGGTGTACAAATTGGGGTTGCCTTAAGTACTTACCTCTGCGATTTCACTGGTCAGTTTTCATGTGAACGAAGTTGGAAAGGTCAGATGAAATGATCGTTTTTTGGGTTCCGTACCAAAATGGTAAAAGTTTCTGATATTATAGGTCTTGACAGAGAGGCGGACAATGAAGTGTTCCTCCTACTCGAACTCTTTTTAGGGTTCCGTGCCAAAATGGTAAAAGGAACCCTTATGGTGCGACTCAGTCTGTCTGTCACAGCTGGATATCTCGAGAACTATAAAAATCTGTTATTATTTTATGTGAAGATTACAGGAAAAATAAAACGATGTCTCTAAATATGTAGTAAACTTTTTCAGAATGATGGTACGGAACTCTCGGTGCGGAGTCCGACTCGCTCTGACCGTTTTTTTTATTTGGATATCATCATAAGTTTCTTTGAAAATGTAAGTGTGAATCACTTACATACGCAATGAGCAATATTCTAGCTGAGAATTTGTAGCTGTAAAAAATGAAATGCTTTAAAAATACCTAGACTTAAAAATAACTTTTTTATACCAGCTACCAGTAGTTTAGTGAACACAAAAAAGGTTCCAGCCTTTACGATGATTCGAAAGTTCGATTGAAGGTAGTAAAAATAAAAACCCAATTTGAATAGAAACGATTTTACTTAAAAGTACAGCACGAAGTTCTTTTAAGGGAAGCATTGGGGGGAATTGTTTATAGGGGCTCAACGGTGCGGCGAGCCGGAGGTGGCAAATCACTGGTCGTTTCCGGTTGGCACAGCGCCGGAAATTGAGAAAGTCTCCGGCCTCTGACGTCACATCATGACGAAAGAAAAGTCCACTGATCTCCCGCCATTTTCCGTGATTGTGTAGCGACCCGTCCGGAGCTTAGGTCGGCACAACAGAAAACGGGCAAACGTTTCGTTGAGGTCTCAACGTGAATATTTATGAACCCTGATACTGTATATTGAAGGATGATCAGATTTTTTATTTTTTGGGATAGCCTTACAGATTAATTTCAGTTGACCTATCTGACCAAATATGGAGTACACCTCTTTTTTATAAATTTCGATTGTGACATAATAGCTACAAAGTTTTTGTCAAATAGATATGTAGATATGTTGAGAGTGGTTTGTTTGATTATTACAAAATTGTCTGCCAATTTTGGGGCGCTCGCTCCACCAAAGGTAAACACAAAACGAAGCCATGATCAAAAATCAACACAGATGTCTATTTTTACTACGCCATTTTAATATAAACAAACCCACGCGAAGGGAGGTGTTTTCGGCGAATATCTAGCGTTAAATAATTTAATGTTCAAGATATTTGGTTAACGTTTGGTCTTAATTGTCGTTACCAAAATAATTGAAGTGGACAGTTGCATTGATGAATGAATTCAGTAGGTAATATTAAGTAATCATTGGATTTTCTATTGGAGGCGAAAGCTTATTACATTCAATTACGAATTATTTAGATCAAACCAAAAGAGCAAAATATATTGAATAAGGTATTTAAAAATTTCAAATCACATTATTCCATAATAATATAATATTATGGAATAATGTGATTAATAACATAAGTAGAAGGCTTTCAAAGTAATAACTTCCTAAACTGAAAATTCAAAATTAAGACAAGTACTGGATATATTCATAGTCATAACAACCACAACATTTTTTTGTTAACATAATACCTTAACCAGAGTTCAAATAATATATTGTATGACACAGCCGAATTATTTTTTCACAATTTCACCCTGCAATCAACCCTACTTCCATACAAGAAGATGTTTAAAATGTTTTTCGGATTTGTTTACTAAAAATAACGTTGTTGAAAAACATTAAAACAAGAATTCAATGTAAATACAACTAAGGCTTAGTTTCCGATTTCATTATTAGTCAACTGAAAACTAATGCTTTTAGTCCTTCGTCCATAAGTTATTACAATAGTGACGGTTACTGATAGGGCTGTCTAACGAAATACACTGGCACTCGGCTAGCCTCAATTTATTTTCAGAATTGAAGCCTTTGGTGACAGTTGGGCTTCAGTGATATTACGTTTCCAATTAAGCGACTACAGCTGCAGATATAGTTTACGTTAAAACTTTGGAAATGGTATGGAAATGAATGTAATCGGGATGATTTGCTGATTCTTATTTTATCAAAACATTTAATTTCATAATTTGGAACAGCATTGCGATTCTGTAAGACATCATTCGTGACCTCGCATCTGAATCCGCTGTGAGTTTCTTGATTGGTATTCTCAAAACTCGCTTGATAATTCGCATGTGCACTAGCGCTGCACTTGCGAGCGTGTCAGCGAGTTGAACTAAATTGACGGCGAGAATTTTGACGGGAACCGATAACTTGTCCGAAATTTACTTGTCCTAATTTCATTTAACGGAAACGGTTTACCAAAGTTTTTGTTGCTATATATTGTTTGCCATATTTTTAAACCATCGAAATATCATTTGGCATATGTCTCATTTTACCGAACTACGTTTCACCGATTTTCAAAATGATTTTTTAGTATTGGCACCACCAGAACAACATTTTACCGAATACTATTTGGCCGCAACCGCAACTATGGTATATTTATATTATGTAGGTAACATTTGACATAATCGATATTTGTTATAATAATACATGTTTTATTAAGCAAGCATGCACCATGCATGCAAGCATTATAGAGCTGCGAATGGTCAAAACACTAACCTAACCTAACCTACTTAATGTATACAAAGTTTTTCATTTGGTGAACTGAAAATATGACAAATAAATCAGTGGTGTAATGAATGTTCGGGAATATAATACTTCGACGAAATGTTCTTTCGACCGCGCATAACTTCGGTAAAAAGTTTTTCGACCAAATAAGACATCGGAGTAACGAAAAAAACGTAATTTCGACGAAGTCAAAAAAGGCGAAACGAAAACAGTCGAAAAGATTTCAGTAAAATGAAATTCGATCAAAAAAATTTCGACCTTGGGATAGGTTACCGATTTTGACAGATAAAGTATGAGATGATGTAAAAAGTGGCATTCTGTAAGGTATAGACCGAGAGGTGACAGAATTTTTCGTAACGATCAAGGAAACGATTACTTTTACTTTTATGGGGTGTAGAGTGGTTGTAGAATGTCCCCTAATGTGAATGATGAATTTCCATACAATATAATGCTATTTTCGCGATTTTTTAGCATATCAAAACAGCTCTTAGAATCCTGATAGATCAGTTGTGTGTATTGCAATCTGGATCTCATCCATTCACTCCCTGGGTAGCTATCTTCAGATCGGCAGAGAACCAAGGCTTCAAAGTTATCTCGTTGGTATGAAAATTATCTGGTGCTTCTAATTATCTAAGGTGAAGGTGCAAGGTGTGTCGCTGTCATGCTAAATGCAGGTATTGTGCACTGATATTTTTGTGGTGTGCATGTGCATTTTTTTGCGGGCAGGCGGGCGGTGCATCCTGCATATATATTTTTTGCGGGAGTAAGCTACATATATTTCTCTTTTCACAATTCTAATTATCCGTCCACCTCTCGAATTAAACAACCTCTCGCATCAGATCTCACTTCGCTACTCCCTTCACTCTCACTTAAATTTGCATTCTGTAAGCATCACCTATTTACTTGCGAAGTGAAGTGAGTTCTGTATTGTAGTGACTGCCACACTCAAAAAAATGTTAGTCGAGATTTATTGATTGCAGTTTTTTGATACAATTGTTGAGTTTTTGGTACAGAACTTTATAGCAAATATGCGTTTTTTTAATTAAAATTTCTTATTTTAAGGAATTTGAGGCAGCTAATAGTCTGCGTGTTGAATTAAAATTGACCGTGAGATTTTGACAGATGAAATATGAGATGACATAAGAAGTGGCATTCTGTAAGGAAATTCCGCCCTCACTTCGATGCTCACCTCGCAAGTGAACCCGATTCAAAGTGTCAAATAAAAAGTATCTATTTTACGAGTGAAAATAGAAGAAGTCCTCTACAAACAATGTTAAAATAATATTTTTTTTAGAAATAAAACACTTTTTACGGATTACAGCGCGTATATTATTAATTCAGGTGTTGTTTTAGAATAATTTAGTTTGTATTTATTGGTTTTTAGAATTCCCAACGTTTCGACACCTTTCCAGGGACCGTGGTCACGGGAGGACTAAAAGTGTTTAAAAAGTGTTTTATTTCTAATGAACTGTATACGAGCGAAAGTCTTAGAAGTGAATATTTTTTTATTTTTTAACACTGACAAGTAGTTTTTAACCACAAATTATATAGCTATTTAATTTGTGAAAAACTATTTTTTTTTATTATTTAACTTTACAAAAACAAAAATTTTTCATCGTAACAAACCAAAAACCACGGCGGTTTGTCCGGAATGCTAGACTTATACACTAACATTATTAAATATTTATGGTAACAACAACATATTATAAAATAGGTCACTAGTAAACAATTTACCTGCGGTGATCGTCCAGTTTTAATATTACTTTCTGTAATGCTTTGTAAGAGATGTAAAGGATGGTGAGAAAATCTTTGAGTTTATATATCCAGATGACTTGTATTTATTCTCAATAATCAGAACAACAGATAGGTGTGTCTGTCAACGGTTTGAATTTCTGGACAATTGCATTGCTATTATTGTTGTGCAAGCAAAGATGTTCATGAGCCACAAGCCTTCCACCACCACCACCTACAAGGATGTTATTTCAGAAAACATTTTTATTTTAATGTCAATTTTTTTTTTACATGTTATTGTATAAAATTTGATAAAAAATTTTTTTTATATTGTTAGGTAAAACTTATTATACTGGTTTGTAAGACTCCTGGGAATAGAGGGATTTAGGTGCTTGTTAGTACACAGAATGCTCAATTATCATCCAGACATAGTTGCAAAAATAGTTATTGCATGCTGTGTTTTGCACAACATGTGCAATCGCGCAGAAATACCGGCTTTCACAATTTCAGAAGAAGAGAGACTAGAAGAGCTACAAACAATTGCTGAAGTTCAAAGGAGGCAAACTAGGGATTTGCCATCTTACGCCGATTTAGCTCTAGGGCAATAACGTAGACGAAATATAGTAAATGGGTGGATTTCCCATTTGAAAAATTTACGCGGCACGGATGAAATCGGTAGTGTAGAACGTTGCTTTACAGTTCTAATATTTTTTTCTATGTAGAAGAGGTCGTTGCCTATAAGAGGCAATAAATATTGTTTTATTTGGATTGCAGTTAGTTAGGAAAAAATAATAGTTAAGCCCCGATTTTATCATTTCGGTAGCTGTCCAGAACACTTTTTTCAGTGTAATTTCCCTCGTACAACAAAAACTATTGATTATTTGGATGTGTGGTTACTTTTATTTTAATCTTGAATAGTGAGGGTATTACCACAAAGTAATTTTATAATTATATCTACCCAGTTTAATAACTGGTATGAGTAAACGCATGTGTCCCAGAAAGTCTATTCATTTCGGTGACCTAAAGTTTATAAGGCATATTTTTGCATAGAACAACTCTAGATCCCCCCTCATACGCTTAAAACTTGCGTACCAGTGCAGCCTAAGTGCTTGTTGTGGAAGAAAGTGGGCAGCTTGCCTGCGGTTCCCGCCAAAAAAATAAGTATTGCTGTTCGGTGGTCATGGGACAACTTTGTTTTCATTTCCGTTTATGGGTATGACTCGTCTTTCAAAGAGCTAGTATATTTAATTGAATGTTCGTAAGTACGCTATTTCTACTACGTTTATTAGAGTAGTATTCATAACAATCTATATTAAATAGTTTTCTTTTAATTCCAATTTTTGTCCTTGTTTTTAATTTCGGTGTCTTCATTTCGGTTGATTCGGTGGCCTAAACTGTCAACCGAAATGATTAAAAACTAACCGAAATGATAAAAAAAATCATTTCGGTGAGTGATGAGAATTTCGGTGCATAATTGTTTCATGTCAGTGGATTGTTTTATCATTTCGGCTTATTATTATTTCATTTCGGTGAAAATCCAGGCCAGCAGGTGATATTTCAAAATCTTTAAGTGTATTTTTTAATGTGTTTCTAAGGCATGTACTTTATGCGATACTAACTTCGACCTTTTATTATTGTAACCAATACTTGAACGAAAGGGAATTATATGTTTCTTTTTATGAAAAACTGGCCAGTGACAACCTGCCTAAACCGACATAGTTAGTGTAGTGGTTTTGACCATTTAAGTTATGGAATATGGTCCATCTGCATCTAGGGTTGCATTGCCGTTTTCCATAACTACAAATAAAATCGCAAAATTTCTCAGATATACGATGGTTTTCAGACTTTATAATAATTTTACGTGGTCGTATCTTCTCTTTTTAGTCAGTATACTTGGCAGGGTGGTCGTGGTCGTCATAATCCTTCAGCGGAAGTGGAAGTGACCTGCATTACTATTCATCGGCATTCTTCGCTAGTGGCTGTCTTCTTTATGCATACGTGCAAGCGGTCATCCACGGCTGCTCTGACTTGGTCCGTCCACCTCATTGTCAATTTACCACTTGGCTTGACCTAACCCTGCACCGCGACTCGTTCGATAGATGCACCGCCTCGCGGGAAACGTCGTGTCGTTGCTACCTGTGGCTGTGGCTTTTCCGTTCTTCAAATGTTTGAAGATGTGTGTTACAATCTTGTCTGCATGCTGGTTGGGATGTGCCTAGACTAGACACGACAGACCGATAGACTAAACAGTTTAGTTCTCAAACGGCTCCCAAACTCTTCATTATCTGTCTATCCTCAATCAGTGCTAAAGTAGTGTCGCTCATCTAGTGTTGCCGTTTGATGGTCTCCGCGAGTGGTTCAGACTTTTTGACTGTTCCTTACCATAATTTTGACTTGGCCCCAAAGTTGATCTGTGTTCTCCATATTCGTTTCTGCATAGAGAGTTGGAGTCTATGGACAGCCATAGACTCCAATTCTGTTCGAGTGTTGCTATAAACTTTGAGTTATTCTCTATTTAGATTCTTTTATTTCTCTATCATTCTGGCTGCTCTCAGTTTTAGCCGTACTTTGGAGATAAGAATTTGGTGGTCTGACCCGCAATCAGGCGCAAGTAGAGTGAGAGCATTTATGACTGACATCCGCTATCGAGATCCAATTATAATGAAGTCAATTTGGTTAAGATACTTGTCGTGAGCTCGTGAGATATAAAGTCTTCTAGGGTGATTCTGGAACAGGCTGTTTGTCGGCCGCAAATTGCATCAGGCGTTCACCTCTTTTATCGCACTGACCTAGTCTCAATTTTAGTCGGTGGAAGTCAGCCCCAATCTGTAGCATTGAAGTGTGCTGCTAATTGGCCCTGTCTCAGCAAAATTAACTTCTGGGTCATTTTTTTGATGTTTAGAATGACCCAAAAGCACTGGTATTATGACAGGGTCAAGGAGTGATAGAAACAGACATATACGTGATGATAAATTATAGAATAGAAGAAAAAAAAACAAATACTTAAGACATAGGGATTATAAACACAAAACAACATCATGCAGGAAATAAAACAAAAAAATAAATATTTACACAGACATTTATCTGTTAGAGACCTTGCTGATAAGAAAAAAGATTATCCTAAAAGATTTCAAAGCAAAGCACTACAGACAATGCTCTTTATCCCCCCGGTGCATTAGCAACAAGTATACATACTTAGACCTTAAAATAAACACAGTTCGGCAAGAAATAGCCCAGTACACTAACAAATACCAAGACAGGGTTGTTACCCATGCGAACGAACTGGCTAAGACCCTAAGTGGAGAGAGTGGAGTACAACATGCCCGTTTGAAACGACATGATATTTCGACTTTACTTAAAAGATCTAATAGCCAAAAAGAGTGTTAGCTGTAAAGAAATCTTACAACTAGATTTGGCTCTCATAGATGTGTAAAATCCAGATCTAGGATCAGCCAAAGAAATAACTTATTGTGAATACACAGATCGCCATGAAGCAGAATAAACAGGAAAAAAAGAGACCTTGCTCATGGCGCTCTCCAGTTCAGCATAAAAACTCTCCAGGTCAGCCTCCGTTGCAGTGCTGGCGCCGCTTTGAGCTTGATGCTCAGTACTCGATTGCTGATTGGTTATGTGTGTTTCTTATGAGTTTTGGAAGAAGGACGGCAACTCCATTTCGGGTCATGTTGTCATTGCCAGAAAAATTGATGGCGTGTGTCTCGGTGAGTAAATGACCATTCCATTCCAATGAGTTTCACTAAGCCCGCAGATGTTCAGTTCACATCTGGTTATTTATTTTCCAAGATCTTTAGTCCCGGGCTGTAGTGAGCCAAGTACATTTCAAGTAGCTATCCTCTGTATTTGCCGCATCTTAATTAAGATACAAGTAGTATTTTATTCCATGCGTTACCTGATATCTCACAACGTCATGGCCGGTATCCAATTTTCCACCGTTGCCCCGGACGCAGTACGGCGCCGGTTGCTAAGCGGATTTGCATAGCCATCTTAAGATCTTTGATTGTGATTTCATGATAATTTTTTTGGGATAAGTAATAGTGCAGTGATTTTCTTTTGCCTTCTGCACTGAAGCCTCTTCCAATTGGTTTCACGGCTGGGTGTATGGCTATGGTGTAACTACTGCCATTGCTCGGTTGTCAGAGCCTCGTCTGTTATCCAGCAGCAACATGACGACGACTGGAAGGTTATTGCCGCAAGCTATTCGTATGAACCACCAGTGCGTGCAGGTGAAGTTGACAGTAGGGTCAGATAAAGGTGTTGTTACCGGACCGGTTACCTTACTCACGTCTTACTCACCCATGAGGTCGTATGCATGCATGATAATGCTATCTATCATATTCGGGATTATAGGGGGATTAACAAATACCCTGTATAAGTATTGCGGTACACCTGTATATGTCTGCTTCGGTGGATTTTAATTTCGGTGTATAAGTTCTTTCATTTCAGTGACTAGTTATTTCATTTCGGTTAACGACCGTTTCATTTCGGTGACATCACATTTTTAAACACGTATATCTCATAAGTCTGTAAAGATATTTTGATGGTGCTAAATATGTGCATTAAGAGTATAAAGAAATACAATAAACCACGGTTAGAATTTAAAAAATCTTTATAATAAAAAATTCAACCGAAATGAAAGAAAAAACACGACTTGTTGAAATTGACCCAAATAGCCTATGGCGTTCACGTCATATTTAATTTATCGGTGGTCAAAAACCCTTTACAAGTTTTCTTTCGTCATTTCATTCTTGGATAGGCCTTCCAATTTGTGAAATGGTAGTAGATTCAGTAGATTTATACATTTTTAACATGATGTGCCAACAGAAAACCTAAAAAAACTGCTATAAAAACAGCTTATTTTTTTTAAAGCTTTATTTATTTAATACCAAATAATATACTAGAAAAAATAAGACTTGCACCAGATCATGTTCTCGGACGGGAATCGAACCCGCGACCTTTGGATATCCGGTCCAATGCTCTGACCGCTGAGCTACCGAGCCACTCTTTTCTAGTATATGATTTGGTATTATATAAAAATAGCATTGTGAATGCTAAAATCTCAAAATTTAAAAAGCTTTATTTATTTTTAACATTTTTGGGGCTAGGCATATGTATATGTAATAAAAATGTAAGCGATGATATAAATATATTTTATTAATATTTAAACGACAGTTGATCCTTTCAATCGGTTCAGCCGTCTTCGAGTAGTTCTGGTAGCTCTTCCTTCAGGTGTTCCTTCTGGAGTTCCCTGGTAAGTTCAGACCAGATGTTCTTCAATTTGCTAATATGTAGTGACACTTCACCACTGGATTGCACTGTGTAGCTGAAGAACTTCATGCACAGGCTTTACTCTTTTGCAAGCCATCATACAGGCGGTGTAGTTCTAGCCATACTTCCCTCGCTGTAGAATATCGCAAAACTTTCTCACAGTTGTCTTGTGACAAATTCGTAGTAATAAGTTCGCCTCATGAAGCTCTCGTGTCTCCCACTTGGATTGTTGCTGATTCAACGATAGACTTTTCCATCAACTCTCGACGTAAATTCTATCTGAATTTTATTTCCGGTAACTTAACGCTCTGCTACCATATTAAAGTACATACTTTTTGATATTATAGGATCTTGGGAAAGAAAATAATAAAATTAAACTGTAAAAACTGTATTAAAAAACGCAAGGAAGAATATTGACAAACAAGACATTGACATTATATTCGATGAGCAATATATACAAAAAGAGTACTTAGGTCGATTTGCAGCAACATTTACTAAATCTCGATTTTGTTAAACCTAGACTTTACTCATACGAATATGTAAAATTTTTAAATCGATATTTAAAATTTTCACAGTTTCATAAGGGCTACATCTAAGTTTAACAAAGTCGAGATTTAGTAAATGTTACTGCAAGTGGGCCTTAATATAGGTAACTATACAAAGCAGGATTCTTAACAAAATATTATAGGTCTGTCCACGGTCCGGTTTTTTCTTGGATGACGGATCCGGGCGTTTCGACGGAGACGGATGACGGAGACGGATCACGTTTGTCCATTGCGTCCGGATCCGATCCAATCCCGAACCACATATCACTCTGCGGTGCAACTGAGATGTCATGTGCACGTGCCTTTTTTTACGTTAGAATGCCGACAACTTCTTGCAATATACGTACAAAGACGCAGAAGACAAAAAAGTTTTGGGTTTCACCCTCTCCTGCAAGAGAGATACCTCGATGGGGCATTTAATACACTATACGATAAATTACAACAACGTGAAGATATATAATACCAAATAATAAACTAGAAAAAATACGACTCGCACCAGATTATGTTCTCGGACGGAAATCGAACGGGACGGGAGCATTGTAAATGCTAAAATCTCAAATTTAAAAATGATGTAGCTTTCTTATCTTAATCAATTGTTTAAAAATATCTGGAAAGGTATTCAGTTGATGTCGAGGTAATTCCTTGTAATTGGTGAGATGGCGCTGGCTTGCAGCGTAAGAGTTGATATACTAGGAGAAATTCGACATTCCCACTAGTGACTCAGTAGCGCAGCGGTCAGAGCATTGGACCGGATATCCAAAGGTCGCAGGTTCGATTCCCGTCCGAGAACATGATCAGGTGCGAGTCGTATTTTTTCTAGTTTATTATTTGGTATTATATAAAAATAGCATTGTGAATGCTAAAATCTCAAATTTAAAAACGTGAAGATATTTTTTTAACATTTGTTTTTATTAGTAACTCCTTTTTGGTTAGCAGAAATGACCTTTTATTTCGTTGTGACTTAGCCGATACTTATTTTTTTCGCATAACCTAAGTGGCATACGTTATATTAGTGTGTAAACATTAGTGCAAAATGTTTTAGAACGTTAGCGTTCATGGTTGTTAAATAAATTAAAAAAATGTTAGTATGGAAAATTCAAATTCTTTAAAATTCTCCATACAAAACGGCAATTTCATACTTTAACCCCTAATATTAACTTGCCCTAAAAACTTTATTGTGTGAACAAAATAAAGTCGCAGCGCAAGTGCTTGTCGCAATAAGCAAGTTCGGCAAGTCGCAAAAGATGACGGTTGACGAAGACGGACGTCGGGTGGCTGCGCCGTGGACAAGTCCATATGTATTTTATATTCTAATGGGGTACTTCGAATCGAGGCTCCGGTTTAGCGGTTCATCCGATCAAGCAAAATCTTCGGAGCCCGTCAAAAGAACGGATGACGGATTTCGGACGCCGGATGTCGAGTTGACAAAAGTTCATACAAATATAATATATAGGCCGCTATTCGGTCCGGTTTTTTCTCTCCGAGGAGACGGACGCCGTGGACATACAGTTTAAGGCATAGGGATTATATTCATGGCACGAATTAAGAGTTTTTTATTTTTTTTATTTTTGCTGCATCAAATTCCTTAAAATAAGAAATTTTAATTTAAAACTCACATATTAGCTAAACTGGAATCGATAAAACTCGACTAACATTTTGTTGAGTGTGGTTGTCACTAGGTACAACGCAAGTCAAGGTCAAGGTCAAGCGAGGTGAGATGCGAAGTGAGAGTGAATTGCGAAGGGAGTTGCGAGTTGTCATCTGATTTTACAGAATCGCAGGGCAGATCAAATTCACCTTTTTGTTTCTTAAAATTGCGGAGTGGTAGTTAGATTCTACACTTACTTAAGTACGTTTTTAGGGTTCCGTAGTCAAGTCAACAAGGAATCCTTATAGTTTCGCCAAGTCCGTTTGTCCGTCCGTCCGTCCGCGGCTTTGCACTGGGCCTCTGACTAGTACTAGAAAACTGTAATTTAGCATGAATGTGTATATTATTTATGCCTTAAAAGTGGTAGAATAAAATTTTGTATAACTTTTTTTTAATATAGGTACTTTATAGTTGTTAGTTATGTAAAACAGGAAGTGAATATAAGTTTATAGCCATATCAAGATAACTGCGTAACTCTATATAGCGCGTGGCCCGACATGCACTTGGCCAGATTTTTTATCATATGATAACGGTATGAAGATTAGTAATAATTTTGTAAATAGTTATTAGAATTAACAATTCAGTATAAGTACCTACTTAATTATAAAAAGTTGAAGTAAAAGCTATAAAATATGAATTGTCGATGTTTAAAAAAAACACATTTTAGTAAAAAAACACGTCAACAGAATATCGCATAAAGTTATTAATAGTCATTAACACACCCTAAAAACTTCAAACAAGTAACACTACCCTGATGGGCGATTCTACGATTTGGGCCGTAAAAAAGTAGTTTGCTCTAGTTTATCTTATTCTGAACGAATGGCAAACACAATTTTATTACGGTGAACAGATCCCTTAAAATTTAATATACAAGCAATAAATGTTTTAGTGCCTAACTTAAGGGCACAAAACGGGACGGAGTAGGCAGCAGGTTGGATGCGGATTCTAAATTGGTTGTGACTGAAAATAGCTCCCTAAGGTATGACAAATGAAAGTTCAGCATGATTTTTTGGAAAATTAGCTTTGAGTAAAGTTTGGGACCGATCAGGTGTTCCCGTGGGAATGAGCCGTGACTAATGAGCGTTTAGTGGCTACATCGCTTGTTTTGAGGAAGAAGGGATTATTGTTTTAATGTAAATGAAAGGGCTGTAGAGTGAAACATGCAAAAGAATACATAAAGAAAATAAGAAGCTTAGTTGACTTCTTAGTCAACATAATACAATTTAATTTATTGAGAATTTTGCGATACCTATTTATTAGGTAGTAAGTAAGAGTTTTTGTATTGATATGTGAACTTTGGTGACTGTAATACCAAATAATATACTAGAAAAAATACGACTCGCACCAGATCATGTTCTCGGACGGGAATCGAACCCGCGACCTTTGGATATCCGGTCCAATGCTCAGCGGTCAGAGTATATTATTTGATATTATATAAAATAGCATTGTGAATGCTAAAATCTCACAAATTTAAAAATTTGGTGATTGTGTTAGATTTTCAGGGTGTGAAAAACGTCAACAGAATGATAGACGAGTATCGCCGGGAAATAGATACTCGTATTATGTGTTTTGTTTTTTGTTTCAGGTAAAACAAATATTTAATAATAACACCTATTGTGGGAAAATTTAAGGAACAAATATGTACAATAATAGGTATTGGTGTCATTTTTGGGTAAGTCTCTAAACAAACGATCAATATTAAAGTAAATCGTTTCGGTTTGCGTACGATTGACAGTCGCCGAGAGAGCTTGTTTACTGCCGGCCGGGGCCTACGATTTACGTCCACTTGCTCTGCGCTTGTAATAAACCAGATAACTCAATTTATGACAACAGAATGGCGGCTATATCGTTACTTCGGTTCTGTACTTGTTGCGATATGTGAGGGTGAATCGATGTCGTTTATTTTGAAGGACTCTTGTTGGCTGTATTTACTATATTAACAGGGATTGTATCTAAGCCAATTCGCTGACAAATAGTGACATGTGAACACACTAAGGAACATGCATAGTCTTTTTTTACTGTACCACAGCGCAGCGTCAGCAATTAGTAAAGTACTCAGTCAAAGTGTGATTATATTAATTATAAGTAATTATTAATTTAAAAAAAAGTATAAATAATTATTAAGTGAGTATAATATTTATGTCCATTTATTTTCTGCTGATACCCGCTTGCTTAAAGATAAAAGAACGAGAATTAAATTAAATCCATTACATCAAACTTTTTACGAACGACTTTGCTATAACGTTTAAGCTAAAAAAAGAAGAATCTAAGTGGATAATTCAAGTTGTTTTCAATATTTATCTGATTCTAAGAACAATGTTTAATCCGAAACGTTCAGCATTTATCAAGAATCTTTCATACACATTTAAAAAGCTGATGAAATGTTTGAGTTTCATAGGGCACGCCTGAAGCCCCGACGGTTTACACTCGGAAAGATGATGAATTATTCATTAAGATATGATTATAAATTTTGTGGAATAATAACAGACGCGCAAAGTAAACTTCAAATTGAAATTTTCCCGCTTTTAGGTTAAGTAATAAAAAAAATCTTATAACAGCTCACATTACGTTTAGATTTCCCTTGACAAATAGTTTACCGTGTGACATTTACTTATTCATTATATAAATATTGGATTGAGACTCTTTTGTTTCGTTAAAATTGTTAAATTTTTTCGTACACTTCGTGACGTAGGTAGGTATCACAATTAAAATTAAGTGCTCCCAACAGTCTTGCAGCTGAGTCAGGTGATTGAAGTGAGGGATTAAAATCCTCATTCCTCACAGATGCTCGAAATTACTAAACCCGCGAAATCTTCGTAATTTCACCGTTTACAAAATAGGGATTACTGTGAACAGTATTTTAGTAGAGCATGATGGATTTACTCAAAAGATTGCTGTTTTTTAATCATTGTTAATTTACGTGTTTGCTCTAATCGCTAGATTCTTTTTGATTTGTTTAGTTAGATTCTTTTTGATTTGTTTAGTTTTTTTGTTGTGTGATTTTAACTTATTTTGCCACGTGTATCGTCTATAAACTATTTAGGCAGCTCCTTTATAAAATGTTACCAAAATGTATCATTATTATACCAGCCCAGTGTACTTTTAACAATGATAGTAATAATATAATAATAATAATAATAATATACACCCTGTATATTTTGAGATCCCATAACTCTGAGGTTATATTCTATATAGGACAATGTAATAAAAAAACTATTAAAACATGTAGTCTAAAAATGAATATTTTTGGAGATTTCATCAATGTTTATTGAATTACTTCGAAAGTTACCCTTATGACTATCCTTTATTTTTGCATACATACTTTTTTACTTATCATTATTATCGATATAAGGATTAGTGGCCACCTCTGGTGTTAGAGTTTATCAAGTCGCCTGTAAGGCCTCTGACTTGGCTTAACGACTGTTATCAGATGACAACAGCCGGGACCGACGGTTTAACGTGCCCTTCGAAGCACGTAAGCGCTCAGTTGTAATGCCACTTAACGGTCATCCATCCGACACCTGGCCGGACCGAGCGTTGCTTAACAAACGTGATCGAGTACGATCAGTCTGTCAAGGTCCGCCATGAGCGCTTCTTTACTTTTTTACTATCAATGCTGTAAAGTGGCGTTTGTGTGGTATTTATACGGGTGACTAAAGCAGCATGACTTTTGCTGCACGGCGAAAATCGACTGTGTAATGGCAAGATTAAGTAATTGAAAAATATTGCCTATGCTTTTCGATTCTATTTCATGGTCTCATTAATACCCTAGAGTTATGGGATATAAAAAAACATGTTCCATAAGACAATGACTTTTAGTATTTTGTGGTATAACTAGTCCACTACAGGGTATAAGCTTCTCCGAGGACGTAGCCATAATCTAGCGTGGCAGGCGGGTTGGAGATCGCAGTATTTGATCGAAAAATAGTGCTATCCAATTTTTGGTCCCCAACTTGTTAAGTGTACCTTTATGTTATTAATCACCTTTATGACAACCTTAAGTGTGAAGGGGTGGTGCTTTTCATCCAAAATGATTACTTGGATTATACTTGTAGCTTGTAGGAACCGTTATCACAGGCCATTGCCACAGTACAAGCAATTTCAGTGTAGAAATTGCAGTCATTCTGCAGCAAAATTGTTCTATACAGTTGTTTAGAAGGGGACCGTTGGTACGTGACATAGAAAAATCACCGGGTAGTTCGTTCACTCCCGACGGCGCTACCGAAGACGGTCAACAAATTGGAAATTGGATGAACAACGTTAATAAAATATAAAGCAGCCAATTCCGATATTATTGAATCTAGAAATACTATATCGGTTTCTAGAACTAGCTTTGTTTTTTCAATTTATTGTTTCTGTTATCTGAATCATGTTCCTATTAATGATGAGACTGAGAAATTATAATATATGAAGTCAATTTTACGTTCCATACATTACGTTGTTACAAATATCGATCAATGAAAATATGTTAGTAAAATTACACACATTTGTTTTGTAGTCGTTTTAATCCCTTGAGGCGAGTGTTCTACCCGCAGAACAAAGCAAAAATTGTGGTTCTACCAATGAAACTAAACATATTTGCCAAAGAAAAAAAAAAAAAAATACTTGCTCATACTAATACAATGTTTTAGCTGTCTAATTGTATAGGAGGACTTAATTTTTTTGCCGTTTTTCGATCCATGTTTCTTTGGCAAAAATGCTTAATTTCATTGGTAGAATACTCACCTTCAAGGGATTAAAACAATTTAAAAGCGGGAAGTTAGTATTTACATTGTCCAGGATGGTTATGAAGGCATTTAATCATTCGAGGCATTATAAATAGCTTCCAGTACAAGGCTTGTATAATGCTTTTACTGAATTTCAAATTTCGAACGGGATGGAACAGCACACGTAAATGTGGAACGCCCTACATTCTTTTTCAAATGGAATGATAACATTTCAGAGCATGAGTGAGAAAAATAAGTTATTACGTCTCACAAAACTATGCTCAGTAAGTGTCAAGAAAAATAGCTAAGTATATTAAACTTGTTGACTTGCTTTCCTAATGTAATTGTTTCCATCCTCCACTTGCTATGAAAATACTATACATTCAGATTTTATTTAACTGACATCCTTTTCATGTCCTCGAAGTATCTATATAATTATGAATTGTCATTAAAATGTCAGCGGCTAAAGTAATTATTAATTTAGTGGTAGGCATGGTACAATATAGGTACATTACACCAAGTATACTAACTATAAAGTATGTTGAGATAATAATGGTAGGTATCATTAGTAGTGTTTAAAAATCAAGAATATTGAATCGAATTTCTGCATTGCGTTACCTAAATTATTTTGTACCAAATAATTTTCAGAACGATGCATAATTTAACATAAAAAGAATAATTAGAAGATATTGTAAATATCTCTTTTTTTAATGAAAACACTACAACACAATGTTTGTGCTGTTAAAATGGAGGGAAAACAAGTAACGAGCATAAAAAAACAGACAAAAGTTTTGAAGCGTTCCGAACTATGAGGCTGTCTGCGAGGGAGTGCTGTTTACATCAACTCTTGTCAGCGGCTTGGAATCAACAGGCTTTTGTAAAATAATGCTTTCACAGTCCGTACGCAGAAAATGCATTTCCTTCACAAAGTAGGGACTTATTATTTTTTCTGCAATAGAAAAATGAGATCTATTAAACTTAATATTTAAGTTTTGGATTTGAGTGACCTATGAATTATGTACTTAGTAAATAAAATGTTCCTTAATAAAATAGAAAGATAATTGCTAAATTTATTGTTTCCCGTCAAAGGTATAGATTTAGATGTCACCTTGTTAAAGTTTTGTAAAAGATTTCTAACATAGGAAGATTCTTGAATAATTCAAGTATGCAGTTTTGTCTTCCGTTTTCCACGTACCTGGCGGCATTGCGGGTATTGTTTACTTGAGCTGTGCTGAGCTGAACAGCGATACAAAAAGAGCGGGACACCCGACACCCCGCATGGCAGATGACGGTGGGATAGGCTCTAATAGTATTTTGCATTTTTTCGTCAGGATCACTTTTTGAATACTAACCGGTGACATGCAGGGGTCATTTCGATTACGCAGCGTAACCAAAATGACTCCTGCATGTCACCGGCGTAACCAAACGTAAATTACGCTTAAAGAAAAAAAAATTTTTTTAGCTCTTATAAAACTTAGGCACGATAGCACCTTTTATTGTTCCTAAATCTAAAATTAATATATTTAGTATTGCTTTTTCTAATATTTTTCGGTATGTGAATGAGACTCAACTGAGTAAAAATTGTCATGTGGAGACGATGTTTGCAGTTGTGGCGAAGCTAAGCTAAGTGATGCAAGATTATTATCTATTGTAAACTTTTTTGTTTTTCCACGAATTGAAATGAAGAAAATCCCGTTAAATTACTTTACCCTTCAGGAGTGTGCTCTTCTCATAATTCTTATAACTCCTTATTTTTTTTATTCCTTTTTAAAGTAAGTAACTTTTTGCGAAGAACTACTGAGCACCGTACTTTCGTATTGGATTAAACTCTTAAGTTGGTTTAAATTAAATCTTAAGTTCCCGCTTTTCGAAAAAAAATTCATTAAGTTCGTTTTACTTGCGAGGAAAATGCATAATTTTTCCTGTAATGTAAAACCGTCGGTACGTATCCATTCTAGTGTAGTAAACTGTATCCAGCATTTTAATACAAAGAAATATTTCGGGTAGCAATTGTGTTTATTTATTTTACTTAAACCAAAAGACTTACGATATCGATAAACAATAAATAGGGTTTTCTATATTACTTTTTCTAAAAGAAAATAGCAATCTTGAATTACAATAACTTAATAATGCTGCTACCTATAAACAATTTCTATTACGAGAATTAGCGATCGTCAAAGGAAAATCTCGAAGGAAAAATCGGTTGAAGACGCTTTCAAAAATACACAAGCTACTGGAGTCAGGATTAGCGGTCAAAAGCTCTCAAGGGTTAAGGGATCGTCAAATTCCAAATTACTTCTATCTTACCGGGGTCTGCAGTTCGATAACAGGATATGGTATCCGAGCGGACATAACGAACTCATATAAATGCGGTATTGGTTGCGGGGGAGGGGTAGGCTGCGACCTCCCTGATTTATTCAAAGTCCTAATACCGGTCGCATCCACGTGGGATTTGCGCAGCCACTTTCACCTCTTAAGTTGTCGTTGAGGAACCGGTGAAGAAAACCCAGAGAGTGTTCAACGTGTTGTCGTACGAGCGTGTTTTGTTTTTCAATTAATATTTTTCATTGATAAGCGTCCAAGAAGCTAGAAAATAAAGAAATAATGGAGCGCTGATACTGAACACATTGGCACCGATCGACACCAGCACGGTAAAGAGATTTCTTTACCGTGACACCAGCGACCGCGTCGCGTAACATTTCAGTCGTTGACATCGTTCATAGTAAATAGTAGCGAACTAAAATCTATCGAACAAGCATTCCGCTCAAAAATGGCACCACACTAAAATTACAGCTAAGTGGGCGGAGCTTAAATGTTGGCATTTGGTCATGCAGCACAAAGCGACTGAACACTGTAGCATAATAGCGACCATAATCTGTATACTCATAGAATTTTTTAATACTAAAAACGAATAATATTACTTATGATATATCTGCATCTTTTTGCCTTCATTGCGTATTTTACACTATTTGACTACCACAGGACGTCAGTTCTGAAAAACCTCTCTCTTCTTTAAAAAACAAACTGCAGTTATTGTAAAGAACGCTATAACGTCTGTCACCGCTGACAGACGTTTGCGTTTAAATGCTCTGCGAGTTGTAATTTTTTAGCCCCGAGGTGCCATTTTTTAGCAATATTTTGTTTGCAATTACATTTCCATAGATATTAGTTCGCTGGTAAATAGCCGTCCTAAGTGACTACTGACTACTAAATACTGTAAACGAATATGAGTGAATTCCAACATAAAGGAATCGTTTATAACGGGCAAGATTCGAAACTGCGCTTCATAAACCAGGTCACGTGCAATAACCAATTTTACACTATTTTCTTTGTCCTGTCAAAGTGAACTTTACTAGTTAGTGATACGTGCAGTCGATTCGAGTTGCTTTTCAAATATTCTGAGAATCGAACTTAAAGCAGCTAATAATGAAAATAGAGATTTTGTTTTGAATTTATTTAATATCAGAAACAACAATTATTTTCCTTTCTACAAAGTTCAATGTAGCCCAAATCTAGGCGAACAAATATTATTCGATGTGAGTTTACGTAAGCTCTTCTCTTTTCTCTTTGTATCTGTTAGCTTTCGCGTAAAAGAAACCATATTTTTATTTAAACTATTATTTCTTTTGCGTTCGAAGAATTCAATTTATAAAACACAAGACAAGGAAAGTCCCGGCGAAATTGGGTAGCCCTCTGGCGAGTAGAGCTTAGATATCTATCTCGGAGCTTCATGGCTCTAAAATATCGAGTTAGATTTTCTATACTGAAAGAAGTACGTTATTTAGTTAAACTTTCGTATCTATTTTTTTACTTATGATATGTTATGATAAAAATAATTATGAAACCAAGTTTTTTTTTCATTTATAATAACCAAACAATTTAGTATCCATTAAATTTTATCTCTTCTCTAAAACAAAGAAATTCACTTAACCAAGATTTTTATTAATTTTTAAATAACCAAACAATAAAACCTTAATTGAATTCAACCTCCAAAAACTTAATCTCTGTTTAACATTGTTATATAAATTGGCAAAACATCGGTAAATTATATAGCAACATTAAACACACGCGTGACCACATTTGTAATTATTGAAGCTTATCAATATGCCGGTTAAATATTTGCTATAACAGCTGTACTGAACTATCTTGGTTGTATAAACAGAGTTGATTTTAACTTACATAAATCCTATAATCACATATTCTTAATTAATAGCAAACATTCTAACAAGTGTTATTTACTACATGTAATTCAATTTTGCTCCAACTGACGTGAGCCGCGTGTGTAGTTAGTCTCAGTCCACACAGCTGCTTTGAAAATTAAATTATTTGCATCTCTTTCAAGCTTCTATTATGCCTTAAAATTATTAACAAGAGCCGCAGAAAGTGTTTTTCTTAATCATAAAGGGATTTACTTTGAGGTGAGGCAAATTTTAATGGGTTTCTAAAATCATTATTAATGACCTCATTTGCGGTAAGTACTCGCCTTAATAATCTGCCAAGATTAGCGAAATTTGTTATGAATATGCAAGAATGTTTCAGAACCTGATCACAAACTTGTACCATTAAGAGTAATGGAATGTTACTCTAAATTACGAAGCTGTATTTCTTTAAGCATCAAGAGTACCTAATATCTGTATTCATAAGAGAGAGGAAGTAATTATTCATTCATAAACAATGTCTTGTTACAGCGAAGACTAAGAGGAAGCAAATTGTTTGTTAGGAGGAAACTATTTCTGTACCTTTGTGTGAGGTATAAAAAGCGGAGCATTCCCTGCCACTACATTACCCGTGATAGCTTCCTGCGCTGCGATGCGATAATGGACCGCGAACTCGCGCTAGCGCTTGTCTATAGGATTCTAGGTACGATTAAATTCTTCGAAGATGTCGTCCTTTAACATTAAATCCGTATTAAAAAACATAAGCTTGTAGACGTACATGCCAACTGGAGATAACACTTACCCTAATCAACTATTACAACCGGGATAGACGTTTTTTTATCTAAAGTGTACCTATTCATAGTATTCGGTTCCAGACAAAAGCGCGTCGCCCAATACCAATCTTCTTGCAAATCCCGATCACCCCAAGCAATCAGCTTTCGTCCAAGAGCTTACTAGTAAATCACGTAAAATTCTGCAATATCACTTTTCTCACTGAGGATTATGAACGTTCGAAATCTCCCTTCTAAGGAACGTGACCGAGAAAGTATTCAATTTTGACGCTTTATTACTTCCAGATTTAATTTCATCTGCCAATCTGTAAATATTATACGCCCTGTCTCGATATCTTTGGACACGATATCGTCTTTTCAGAACCTTAATGAAAACCTTGCGAAAAAATATTGAAGTAAAGCAATTATAATGTTTTTGATACCAGTCAAGTGATTTCATAATTTCTAACAAATACCTTAAATGTAACCTCGGAATAGCAATATAAGTGTTTTGTTCACGTCACTCAAATGCCATTCCAAAATTATATGCAAGTAAACCAAGCAAGGAATAACTTTTCAAATTTTTTGCGAAATAGTGTACACTATTTGTATAGTAATAACTATTGACAAAGTGTACACTATACAAATAGTGTACACTTTGACAATAGTTATTTTGCATCTAAAATAGTTTGAATATTCACTTATTTCCTAAAATGCTTTTTAGGAATTTGTATCTAATAATTTAAACCTTCTGATTATAAACTCGACTACCCCCACTAATTCAGAATTCATTTGTAAATCAAGATTGATTACAAATCTTACTCTTATTATTATTAATTGTAAATACCAGAATTGAAGTAAGAATAGGTTATGTAATTGTCTTAAGAAATTATACATTTAGTTGAAAATGAAAATCAAACAGCTGCTCTTTATTATTACAACCACTAGAATTGTTATTTAAATATTCATGTCCTGCCTCGGCTCTTTAGATTTTATATTTGCAGATAAGGTTTCTCTTGTGTCTTTTGAACAAGAATTAAATAAGATTAAAAGAAAAACGGAAGAATTTATGTGACCTATTCCTTATTCGCTTAAGAAATTATCGAGTCATCGGTGAAAATCGAATCGATTTTTTCTCAATTGCATACCCATTTTACACTGATTTGTAGATCAGACGGGTAGTTTTAAAAAAAAATGGAATAAAAATTCCGGCTTGTCGGACAAAAAATAGAATAACTTTTTTTCAGGGGCCTTGATCAAAATTCGGAATAAAGTATCTGTAGATTGAATTGGGCTACAAAATAAGCCCACGGGGTAGATGATCGGACGTCAGATGTAGGCTGCCGAAGTTCCCAAAGGTGGGAGTGGTTTGTAGTTCGGCTGCGTTGAGGCTGTCTATATAGCGCATACGCTGTCGTATATATATTATTTAACTTACCGAAAAAAATTGGTGTCTCTGACAAAGTGGAAGGTTTTGGTGAGATCTTAGTTTCAGATGACAGCTGCGAAACTTAATACAGCCATACCTTGGAAAGTATTCATCTGGGCAGGTGCCATTTTCATTGAATGATTACCAGATGAAAAATAACGCCTAGAGATGGAGCGAAAGTTGAAGACAAAGTAATTATTAGAAGTTTTAGGTTATAGTACTAACTTTCAATAAAGTTCATGGGTTTGCTGTGATTTTAAAGTATTGTACTAATTCAATCGGTAAAAAAATCTTAGAATTTTTTTCAAAAGCAAATCTTAAAAATGGAACTCTCTTCGATTTTAATGGACGAGCAGATGGCTGAACTAAAGTGTCTATTAATACGAAGGGATAAAAAGTACTAATAGTAGTTCAACTTGCGAATGTTCATTTGGCGTATTGTACATTTTGCAAGAGGTGCACCTTTTTCGAATCGTACACTATGCTACGAAGGGCTTTTTATTTTTGATGTTCATTTTTAATTTACTCTGATAGATGCATGGAGCGTGAAATTTGTAAATTTTTGGTACAATTTTGAAAATTGGGTCACGATTTCCAATGTTAACATACCTTAACATACCTTGGAATCAGCGTTAATTAAACATTTCTATGTTTTGAAGTTATTAATTAATTAAGTATAATATAGACATGAGCTGACAAAAATATTTTCCGGCGCATGTCAATATTGGCGCTTCAATCAAGGCTGTGTGTGTGTTCACCCATACTTGCTTCCTTGAGTAATTTTTAATGTTTACAATTTCCATAACACAAAACGTGTTTACATTTACTTTAACTTCAGCATATATTTCGCGTTCCACTTGTACGAACGGTTCCATATACATAATTATAATCAGCGAACGTGTGAAATGAGTCATGTGAATCGATGTTTCCCAATATCTCCCCATTTCAGTACCTAACATTTTATTTAAATACTGTAATGGAAGCACGTGTAATAAATACCATCTGACAGAGCGTTCAGGCTTCTCCGCTCTCGTGACATTACAAAATCGTAAAATAAAAATGACTGCGTCTATATAACGGAGTGCGATGAGATTTCGAATGGCGGCCATGAAATAAAGGAGCCAATGTGCCGCGACAGTCACCTGTGTCTCTTGATATATTGCTTTATTATGTGCACGGTATTACGCCACCGAGGCGCCTCATTAAAAGTTAACACCCGAATTTTGTTTTCCACACGACGTTACCTAGATTATATTTTTTTCAAGGAGTTCCCCCGTATCTCTTTGTTTCCGAGCGGCAATGAAATTTTCAATTTACATACTTAAGAAAGCTTTCATAATAAAGAATCCAGCGCGATAACCGACCGAAGAATCCCTTTGTCTGAACGCCACGATTTTAGTTCCTTTTTCCTAATCGCTTCTTTTTCATTTTGTCTTTTGATCTCTGGTTCGGACGTGGTGGTAATTAAAAAAATGTTACCGTTTGTAATTCATGTCATTTACAGCTGCAATTTTCATTAATTATTCGACTTCAATATTTATGATCCTTTCGTTTGTTCAAAGTTTTAGTTTTGCATAGATTTTTTTATAGATAAAATAATGGGGCTTTGTATTTCTCTTCTCAATATTTATAATCTAAATTTTTTGTCATTTCAGTTTAGAAATATTTTATTAGCTGTCGTGTTGCGTGAGCTAAACAGTCTTGATTAAATAAATTAAAATAAATATTTGCTAAAAATCTAATTTCATGTTTCGGTTCAGTTTTTAATGAATTACGTGTTAAGTACCTACGTATTTATAAACTCCAATGTACTAACTGTACTTACCATTTACCTATTTTTTACGAAATTAGTGAGTGAATATTAATTATGTTGTTTACTTTAGTTAATATTACCAGGAGAACCTATATTTACCAAATGTAGAGTAGTAAAGAGCTATGAAAAGCTTTTAGTTTTTTACTTAAAAACATTATTTTATTTACTGCTTCTATTTATATTTCCTCCTTAATGAAAATGGCGATAAAAGCATTTAATTAAATCTAAAATTTGCTATTTTAATCATCTGATAGAAGTCTATTAATCAATATACATAGGTAAATTATAAAAAATATGATATTTGGATCATGAAATTACCGAATTGACTCAACTAGTAGAAGGGAAATACCTACCTAACGCCTTAACTACTCCCAAAGGATCTCACAGTAATTTCCTCTCTGATCTGACGTATAATATAATGCGGATATAATTATGAAACTTATAGCATTGTAGCACGTACATAACAGCCAGGCTGATGCTGGCAGCCTGGCAAATACTTGTTTCAGATTTATGGAACTGACAAATTAATATCGTGGCTTTGTTATTACATTAGGCAAAGGGATTTTGCTCGGAGACTACAATGTAATTACACGTTTGATCTAAATGTGTTCGTTATGTACCTAATTGGTTCTACCTTAGGCTAATGCTATTATGTTAATAAAGGTTTCAAAAGTACTGTTGCTATTATGGTTTGAAAATGTTCCCAAATACAACACGACGACCTCCTTGGTCGAGTGGTTTTGTACACCGGTTTTCAAGGTGTCGCCATCTCTGAGGTCCCGGGTTCGATCCCCGGATGGGTCAATTTAGAAAACGAACTTTTCTATATTAGCTCAGGTCTGGGTGTTTGTGATACCACCGTTGTCTCCGATTTCCATAACACAAGTGCTTTAGCTACTTACTTTGGAATCGGAGCAATGTATGTGATGTTGTATTTATATTTACTACAAGTTTTGGACAGTTATACATGTAACATATAAAGTTTAATATTTGTAGCTCCGTAAGTCATAATATAATTATGTTCATAGATATAATAAAGGTCAAATTTTTTTGTAAACCTTTTCAACGTAAAAAGTTAATGTCTATAACAAAATATGTCTTGAAATTAGTAATGGTCGCATGTGTTGTAACAGCTGCATGTTATAAATTATCTGATTAAAAGGCTTTTAAAAGGAGAAAACTGTGCGGTGGCTATGAATCACACTGAACAGCACTAGTTTAAAGCCATGTAGATACTTTTACAGGCTATAAAGGTTGGAATGACTCTACGGAGCCACATCACATAAATAACCACAGTAGGTGCTAATCCTGAATCACAATACTTGCTTTCATAAAATAAACGCAGAAATATCTTCTTTCATAAAATAATCTTTGCTAATAAAGATCATTATCGATTTGAATAATATTTGTACCGATAATAAGTACCTAAACGTGCTTAGTATTTTGAAAAAAACGCAGTGTAAAAGGAAGTAAGCGTGGCTATAAACATAATATAGTTTAAGCTTTGAAATATAATCGTAGATCCCAAGAAATATACAAACAGACAATAGATGTTTTCTTTTCCAACGACCGGTTGAGCTGACAGATCTCAATTTCACGATTTCCTGACTCATTTCTCTAGAATAAGACAATTGAATTCTTGAGAAAAGTTTCAAAATAAAGATTGTTGTTTGTTTAAGTGACGGTTTTTTTAGTTATTTCACTCGAAGTGCAAACAAAACCACAGATTATTTATAGGTACCTAACTATCTTAGTTATATAAAGCACGTTACTGTTAATAATAAAATCACCGATGAAGAAGCTCCATCTGGATTTGACATACAAACGGAAATTGTATATTATCATCAAAACTATTCAATAACATGTGACTGTCCGGCAGAGCTCTATTGACAAATCAGCACAGAACAAATTCAATTGATCAAACACAAGTAACATCGAAAGTTATATTTTAAATAAACATCGGTTATATTGTTAGTAGATATTTTAAGTTAGGCTATAAAGATTTACTACTGTACCCGAGAAAACCCTTTCCAACGAGCTAACACATACGGGTATGTAAATTTTCCATATCGATCGGAATGACCCGTCACTATTTCGTTGTTCAAATTAATGGGTGACGAGAGACATAAATTTACTGTATTGGGCCAATCCTCGCCAGGACGTGTGATTTATGAACGACCGTCCAAAGTATGATGGATAACAACAAAATGTAATTTGATTTTGCGTCAGACGCCTTATAAATTTGGTCTTATTGCGGCCTAGACGCGCTGAAGTTGCGCTATTAATATTATCATTTGTTACGGATTATATTCAACAATAATTTTGCACAGTTAAATCAATTATTTGAGAAAGTAGAGTCATTATGTGAGATTAAATAACAAATTTTCTTGAACAAAAAATTTAATTTAAATTGTGCCTAAGGTAAATTTCAAGTGAACTTCACTTTAGTGAACCTTAAATTTAATTAATTTTATTTCGTCTTTATCCCCTGTGAAACTTTCCCTTACTTGACCTTAAAATACACACGTCCTCATTTAAATATAAATGTGTTTGTGAGATTTATTTTCCTTCGAGACTAACTTTCTGCACGCGTAACTTATTTACACGGTATTTACATTTACAAAGTCCGTTCTTCTGTGGCTTCAAGGAAAGCTAATTTCGTATATTCCTTTATTTAAAAAAAAACACAATAGTTCTCAGCTCTCAGCTGAAAATCTTCAAATAAATTATAATTTATTAATACCAAATATAATTTATTAATTGATGACCTTCCCAGACACTTGGGAAGATTAAGAACAGAATTGTTAATTCACAAATGGTGTATGTGTATACTATTTGTGGATTACCAATTCTGTTCTGTATACTCTGTACATGTGGTAATCTTTTTTAGATTTCTCCACCTAGCAGTTGCGCGCCTTATGTTATACTCTTGTATATGTTTCTATGTTTTAATTTCATCAATATCCGATCAGCCATTTTACGTGATTAGGCGAGTGCCCACCAAGTGGCAGCGAGCGGAAGTTATTTTATTCTATCGAAGAATTCCAATACCGAATTAGAATCCAGAAATATTAGTATCCCTCTCCTCTTAGGAGAAAATAAACTTAAAAATTAAGTTTGTTTTCTCCATTTCACCACCTTAAGGTTTGAATACCAACAGTACCGATATACGATGAGTTAGTTTCCAACCCTAAGTCTAGATAATAAATTTCGTTATTTTTACTTCGAAAATGAAGGATTTTCTATACACAAATTCAACCCCCTTTTCACCCTTTCGGAGGTGAAATTATCAAAAACGCTGAGACAGGTACGAGTATATATTCATATTTAATCGTTAGCCTAAACACAAAATTTTAGGATCCTAGCTTCGAAGCTGAGGGACTTTCATACAAATTTTCATCCCTATAGGGGGTGAATTTTGAAAAATCTTTTCTTAGTGCACCCCTAAACTTCATAAGGAACCTACGTGCCAAATTTGGAATCTATAGACCCAGCTGTTTGGCTGTTTGGGCTATGCGTTTTATATGTCAGTTAGTCACTCCGATTCTTCTTTTATTTATTTAGATATTATATTATGGAGAACCAATTAAGAATCGTCCTTGAAAAGTAATCCTAGGTGTATTTATGCTGTATTGAAACCACATTAGCAGTGCCGGATAAAGCCGGATTTATGCTAGACCGGACCGTGCCGTGTCCGGGTTTCAAGCTATATGAGACACCAGTGTTCGTTACGGTTGCCGCTCGGCTTCTAAAGCCACGGGCTTCGATATATGATCGAAGGCCACGGGGCTCAAAATGCATCGCCATGCGGCGGCGGTGATGGTTTGGTCAAAATCATTACAATCAATGATGATGTAGGTAATATTTTTTTCCAAAAAATAAAATAAAATAAAATAAAATAAATGTATATAAATCAGATTAAAAAAGAATGACATGGAATAAAATAACTAAATTATTTAGTACATGGTCATAATTTTATGCATCATTTTATCTGTTGAGAAACTTATCAATAAAAATACCCTATTAGTTAATATAAAGTATCTTTGCCATATTGCGTATTACAGTGGATGTTCTATAATATTAATCACGTTCATAATATTATATTCCAACATGTATAAACATGCTTAGCCGGCCAATCAAATCTCATCTAATGGCATGTCATTTATACCAGAATTGGCACACCGAACAGTCGTAAACCCAAATAAATTGATGAAAGTATAAGTGTATTATTGTTCAATCACATCCGTATGACAAGTCGTTTATTCCTGAGGGGATTGTATGGATTGGATTCATTTTATCAACAAAAGCTTTGTGTTATTGATTTCATGATTAATGCAGAGCTGGGCAGTAAATATAACAATGTGTTGTTTATTATGATACTGTGGGATATTGTTATTATTGTATTTTTATTTGATAATGTTTGAGTGATTCAATATTTGACAATATTTAAAGATCCTCAAGTATGACTTCGTATGTGTTTTTGAATAAGTAATTTTTTTAATGAAAGTGAAACAGTGGATTTTTCTAAGGAAATAAGCTAGAACAATTTTATCTTGATAATTTTGTTTATGGTACTAGGTATTAAATTTTATCACATTAAATGCCAATCAACATAAACCTGATTCATTTAGCAGCGAAATATTAAAAATTGTGATTGTGAAAAATTGTAAAATCCAACGCTTGGTTAAATGCTGGCATTTAGTTAAATGTGGTCATTAGAGAAATGCTTTTAGTTTCCCTTCCACTAATGGCGCGCTTGGTAGACACGTCATTAAACATAGTATCTTTGATAGTATCTATTTCGACTCTGTTACTAGTTGGATGTAACCTGTCCATTCATGAAGAGAAGAGAGTTTTAACTTTTAAAGTTATAATGTACCTACTCCTTCAATTCAAAAGTTTGTGTGAAAACGAATTCGATTCATCATTTTTATTATTTTTTTTAGCTACGTCATTTACTGACAGAACATTGTGGATTAATTACACCATTGACTTCAATGAAGTTTTACTAAAACTACCATAACCCTAAAAAACTTGTTTTAATATATCATTGGTTGACTTGTTTTTACATCACAGGCATTTTGTCTTGTTTTCGTGTGACTTGGAAGGAAAAACGTTTTTTTATCCAATTCTGAAAATTACAAAGTCTGAATATCATCTTTTCATAATCTTTTTGTCCCAAACCTCATTTAAAAGTTGTATAAAACAACTATTTCATAAGCATGTTGGAAGTGTCAAAATTAATTTCAAATACCAACCCAAAAGCACAATTCGCTAAATTCAAATTCGATAATGGAATACGAAATACCAATCCGGGCAGCGCGATCCAAGTACTTCCTACTAAATGTTTTTCGTAGTTGCGAGTGTATTCTAGTTTAGTAGGTATTCTCAGAACTTACGTATTCCGTACCAAAGCTACGTGTTTCCGGACGAGGGCGGTCCGTGGCTAGTAGCCTTAAACACTTCACTGAATACCGTGACCGAAATCGTTTGACTTGTGGTATTGTAGACAGGTGAGGCGTCGTCTGATCAGTAACTTTGAGATAATATAGTTGTATAATGCTGGGGCAACATTATAGCTTCGACGCCCAGTCCGTCTCAATCTCGACTCGACTGGAAAACTATTGGCTATAAGTCGCAGTGAGGCCTTCGCAATTTCGCATAAATAGACATCCTAGCTTAGTGTTTAGCAAAAACTATTTCTTTGTTACCAACAAAGTACCTAATTTATCATTTTCCTGTAATTTACATATCAAAATGTTCAAATAACAATATATGATTTATTTGACACATGTAACATACTTCAATCTCAACAATTTGGCTTCCGCAAAGGAAGTTCTACTGCTCTTGCTTGCTTTGACTTAATAAAGTATGTAACTGAGTGTATAAATAGTAACACCCCTGTACTTGCATTATTTCTCGATATGAGTTGTGCGTTTGATTACGTAAACCATGATAAGTTATTGCATAAACTAGAATCGTATGGTATTAGAGGAAAGGCTTCTGAATGGATTAAAAGCTACTTAAGTGATAGAGGGCAGTGCACGGAAATAACAAAACTTTCACAGACTAATATTTTAATCAAGGAAACGTTTAGATCACAATTACTATTTAGAAAAACAGATGTTCCACAGGGCAGTATTCTAGGTCCCCTACTATTTTTACTATATGTCAATGATCTCCCCAATGCTACTCCCCATAAATGCATCCTTTTTGCAGACGACACTACAATTATTGTTAAGAAAGAGGGCAATGTTTCTCTAGAATCGCTTGCAAATACCGCTCTAAAGAATATAATAGATTGGCTAAAGGCTAATGACTTAAAAATCAATCTGGAGAAAACAAAATCTATGCAATTTCTATCATACGGCTCATCCAAACAAAATCTAAACATTAATTATAATAATAACAAAATTGACGAGGTAGACAGCTATAAATTTTTGGGATTGCTCATTGACGCTCATCTTAATTGGAAGGGGCATGTTGAAACTGTCTGCAAAAAACTACAACGTTTCGCTTTTGCAATAAAAAAAGTAAGACAGAATGTTTCAATTGAAGCTGCTCTTGCTGCGTACCATGGATACGTATCATCGGTCCTTAGCTATGGTATATTACTTTGGGGGAACATTGTTGATGTAGAGAGAGCCTTATTAATACAGAAGAGATGTATTAGGGCATTGAGCAACATCTGGTACTTAGACAGTTGCAAACCATATTTTAAAAAATATTGTATATTACCGTTGCCCTGCCTTTACATAAGAGAAGCATGTATTTTTATTAAATCTTTCCCTTTGTACTACAAAACCTGCCAAGAAGTTACCTCTAGACAGTTAAGGAAACAATATGCTGACTTATTATATCAACCTCCCTGCCGCAAGGATATATATAAAAGAAATGTATATAACATGAGTATATTAATATATAACTTGCTTCCTGAAAATTTCAAAGACCTAAATGGAGTATTATTTAAAAAAAATATTACTAAATGGCTAATAGAAAAATGTTTTTATAGTTCTAAGGAATATTTAGATTGGCAAAATTAGCTGAATGTCTAGTGTATTAATTATATTACCTACATATAATTCAATGTACCTTCCAATTTTAAAATTTTGCATGTCTGCGAGCAGGCTAAACACATGTACCTATATGTCATAATATAAGATCTTTTATAACTGTGTTTATGCAAATAAAATATTTGTATTTGTATTTGTATTTGTATTTATGATTATTTGCAGTTTACCCGCGTATCTAATGAAATTATTACCCAAGAAAGATGTTAATAAATTAAGTTTTTATAGGCGCGAAGAAAACGCTTTCAACGCTGCGTGGCTTCTAATTAATAATGCTGCAAATTAAGTACACACTTCATGATGTAGCACATATGCAAAGCATGCCACACATGAGCTTTCAGCATTTATACTTATTACAATAGTTAACATGGAATGTTGGTAATTTAATATTTTTACCTGTTGACTGCCAAGTGACTGACATGATTAATAATTATAAAGATTTTCTATTGTGTCTTGCTCAGCTATCGGCAGTAAAAGTGTTAAGTTTCTCATATTCTCGGATGGGAATCGAACCCGCGACCTTTGGAAGTCCGGTCCAATGCACTTACCGAGCTGATCTACCGACCGAGCCGATCTGAGCTACCGAGTCACTAGTGGCATGTTTATTTTTCAAAACATTTTCCGTTATTCCAGATATACCTTACAATATATAGTATACAACTAGGTACATATTATAATATAACCCAGTCAAATCTATCAACCGAATGGGCAAACTTGGTGTACTCATTATATTCGACTCTGGTCCCGGGGGAGTTCGGGGATACGGTAACTTTGAGTAACTTGTTGTCTCTTACCCGGGGGAAAGTGGACATTAATTCAATTAGTTCGCAGTGGCCGCGACGCTGTTGCCGCAATTTCGTATATCTGGGGTGTTACAGGTGTAGTAATTGAATCAGTGTCCCTATTATGTGCCAAAATTATTGTTCTGGTGGGTACAAAAGTTACAATAGGTATAACAAGTAAGTCGAGAAAACCTAAATAACTATGTTAGGTACACCCACCAAGAAAACAGACACAGCAACACTTGATGATCTTCGTATTCGCTTCGAAATAATTTTGAATCAAGAAATGCTACTATACGTTCTACAGGTGTTCAAATTTACCATTCGCTGTCTCCCACTAAATCAATATTGCATAAAATCCTTACTTTCAGCTATATAATCCCATATTGGCGTGGTTGCATAGTGTGTTTTCTCCTAAGGCGCTTGCGGTAACTATCTGCATAAGAAGGTATTACCAAAATTCATGAACTATTTCAGACGCTGCCGCTGTCAGGAATTACTTACTATACAATGATTTGCACTTTCTTGTATGATTGCATGAATTAGCTATCAGTCAGTTTCTCTTTTTACACGGCTGCCCAACAAAACAGAGAGTGTAATGTGTTCAGGGTTCATGCATGTTTGCATGTGGGTATGTGAGTTTCTTTATTCCACAATAACTTCTAAATGCCTTAACGGATTTGGATGTATGGGGTATAATTAGAATTTTTACATCAACCCGAGAGACACTGGCTATATTTTTTTTAAATCAATGGCGACTGTACGACGCCACTTTCTAATATGATTTTTTTTCATTTATTACAATATGGGCGTCTAATGAAAACTATATAATTTGTCACTAAAATGTATGAAATAAAAATAAATAAATTCAAAAAATATTAAAAAGCGACTGCCCTGCTAAAACGAACTAAAAAATAAAATAACAAGTGTCATTGCAGTCGGAGGACCTCCTTGATTAAGAATTGTTCTACAAAACAGTGCTCCACTACAAACACTTGTTATTTTACTTTTTAGTTTTTTTTTGGCATTTTAAAAAATATTTTTTTTTCTTCATAATACTGAGAAGCAGTAAAAAAATCCTACTACAATAAGATTTAATAATTTTACTTTTACAGAATCCACAGACTATGGGTCTGTTGACACTGTAAAAGTTATTTTATACTACTTGATGACAAATAGCAAATCATGATTTGTCATTAATTTATTATTATTAAAATTTCCAAGACCAAAGTCGATTGCATTAAAAAAAATTCACTGAAAACTACAATGCACTACACATATAATTGATTGTATAAAAAATCTTATGAGATGCGTATCTCACGCATAGACTCAGCTGATCATTCTGTTTTATAATTTGGGCAATGATTGAAATCTTATCTATTGGATAATAATCCAATCTGTTGTGAAACACACGCAAGTTGGTTTAACACTGGTTTATTCATCTAAAAGTATGACCTACCCACATGCAGTTTAATAAATAAAATACCCGCAATATACTACATCTTTCCCCTTAACAAAAGAAATTGTTGACAAACATAATCATTTAACAAAATAATGTTATGTAGAATAACAACAAACACCTTAATTTACATGTGAAATTTTGGATGTAACAAAACCAAAATATTTGCAAGTAATATAACTAGGAATAGCTGTAAAGTACTCGTATGAGTGAGTATCACAATGACTTAACAAACTAGCAATGCTTGTACACATTTTTAATATTAATTTGTACTTAACGATTTTTTTTTTAATAATAATGGAACCAATTACTGTAAGGTTAGGTAATGCTAAATAATAACATAATGATAACCTATAAATGGTCAGGTAATATCTACAGACTTAAAATAACAAAAATACAGAAAAATAACAACGCTTTTATATAACACTGTATGAACTCGTAAAAATATATATAGGTTAATCAATATTGGTAGAACCAAAAATTAAATTTGATAACATTCGTGCCGCCCGCTCCCGAGACCTTTCTATCAGAACATTTGGCGGTGACGGCGATGGTGATACCGCAGCACGCACACTACCAGCAGAGTCAGCTGAGATATCTAAAGTAGTTTCCTCTCCCGAAAGCGGAGTCCCTACAGAGCATGGCGCGGACGACGACGACTCGGTTCCTGGTTCATTTTGAGATTTATCGTTAAATCCCAAATTTATGCAATGTTTTCGTCTGCGTCTAACTGCTACGCTGGATAACAATACACTCATATTCGTACGGTGTGATCCTCTAGCCGGTAAAAACGACGGCGCGGTGCCTTTTCTATCGGATGCCAAGCGCTTTACCAGTTGACTGCGCGTGCGACGAAATTTATTTCCGCAAGCATCCTCCACTATGAATGAACGCGGCTCCGCTGCGCGTTCTACTACCGTAACCGGTTTTCTATGCCCGTTGCACACTAATGTCGCCTTATCGCCTATGGATACCTGCCTCAACGCTCGCGCCGTTTTATCGTATTGTTGTTTGATTGAATGTCTTTTAGCCATCAAAACTCTGTAATTACGGTTATTATCGACTGATTCACGTAACAACTCGGGAGTAATTGGTAGTTTTGTCTTTAATCGTCTACCCATAAGCATTTGAGCCGGCGAATCTAAACCGTCTCGAGATGTAGCTCTAAAATTAAGTAAGCTTAAGGAAAAATCCTGACCAGAATCTACACATTTTATTAATAAATTTTTAACCGTTTGAACTGTTCTTTCGCTCTTGCCGTTCGACTGAGGGTAATGTGGTGATGACGTAATATGGTGAAATTCCCACTCTCGAGTGAATTTTTTGAACTCGATAGAACTATAAGCAGGACCATTATCTGTTACTAGTTCAGCCGGTATCCCATGTCGCGCAAACTGTTCTTTCATAAAGTTAATAACTTGTTTACTACCTATACCTGTCAACTGTCCTACCTCGACAAAGTTAGAATAATAATCTACCAGTATTATGTACCTCTTCCTCTGATATTCAAAGATATCCGAAGCTAGTTTGTGCCAGGGCAAGGAGGGCACCTCGTGCTGCTCAAGCGGCTGCCGTCGCGGTCGCGGCGCGTGCAGTGCACACGCCTCACATCTTCGCACTTCTTTCTCCACATCTTCAGCGAGCCCTGGCCAAAACATAACTTCACGCGCTCGTCGCTTACACCTTTCTATTCCCAAGTGACCCTCATGCACTCGCCTTAACATTTCTCCTCTTACTGCACGCGGAATGAACACACGCTCGCCTTTAAAAATCATACCATCAATATACTGAAATTCCGCACAATATGGCCAAAACACACGGAGCTTTTCACTTATATCACGTCTATTCCTTGGCCAACCTTTCTTTATATATTTAATTATTTGTTTACACTCACTATCTGCCTCAGTCTCCCTTTTAATCAACTCTCTTTTCATCTCACTAAAAGGTAAATTTTTTATCATGAAACAAGTCTGCACTTCAACTTCCTCAGACACGCAATTTTTTATAGATTCCTTTAAGGGTGCCCTCGACAGTGTATCCGCGACATACATGTATTTTCCCGGAACATACATCACCTTAATGTCGAATCCTTGCACTCGCATCATCATACGCTGCAACCGAGCTGGCACAGATACTAACGGTTTATTAAACAAAGCCTCGAGTGGTTTGTGATCACTATGTACTATGACATCTGATCTACCATATATATATTGTCTAAACCGTTCCACAGCAAACACAATCGCTAACATCTCTTTTTCTATCTGTGCGTACCTGGTCTGCGTGTCTGTGAGCGTCAACGACGCGAATTCAACCGGCCGGCCATCCTGCAGCAGGACTGCACCGAGGGCCACGCTGCTGGCGTCCACTGACAGCACGACCGGCGCCTCCGCCGAATACAGTGCCAGCACCGGTGCACTGGCCAGTTTTATTTTTAATTGCTTAATCGCATCCGAATGCTGCTTCTCCCATACCCATTCGACATCTTTCTTTAAAAGACTCCTTAGTACATTTACACATTCTGAACAATTTTGTATAAATTTTGACAAGTAATTAACCATGCCTAAAAACCTTTCCAATGACTTCCTATCCGTGGGCTGAGGCATGTCCAATATAGCTTTAACCTTGTTCTCATCCGCTCTCATTCCATTAGAATCAAACCTGTGACCTAGATATGTTATTTCCGACACACCGAACTGACATTTATCACGATTAAATTTAATACCTATTTTTTGCGCACGCTGCAACAATAGTTGTAATCTATTATCGTGTTCCTCCTGTGACCGTCCCCACACGATGACGTCATCAATAAAAGACTCAACCCCTTCCAAGTCTTCTAGAAGCTGACGAAGCTTTCCATGGAAAACTTCCGGCGCACAACTTATACCGTAAGGCAATCGCATAAACTGATATCTGCCGAACGGCGTACTGAAGGTACAAAGGTCGGCACTAGCATCATCAATTTCTACCATCCAAAATCCACAACGAGCATCGAGCACGCTGAATACGCGAGCGTCACGCAGTTTCACGGCCAGCTCTGTCACGGTGGGCAGCGTAAATTGTGCACGCCGCACAGCCCGGTTAAGAGGTCTCGGGTCCAAGCATACACGAATGCTACCATCTTTTTTAGCCACTAATACAATTGCATTAACCCAGTCAGTCGGATGCATTACTTTCCTCACAACACCGAGCTCTTCCATTCTCTGTAATTCCATAGATAACTTATCTTTGAGCCCTAACGGTATTTTTCTAGTAGGACACATTACAGGCTGCACATTTTTATCCACTACTATACTGTATTTTCCAGGTAACTTACCTAAACCCTTAAACAAACCAGAATATTTATCAATATTTATCATATCTATATAATTTATCAACTCCAAAGTTCTACAAGATTTTAAACCTAAAACATTTTGACAATTCATGTCTGCAACCACAAACGGTAACAAATAATGTTTGTTATTGTAAATGACATTCAAATTGTGCAAACCAATAATAGGTAAACGATTTCCTGTGAAAGAATGTACACGTTTCGTAAATGGCTCGAGTTGTTCAATTGAAAATCCTAAATTTAAGAAATCGTTTTTAGAAATAACATTTATCATGGAACCTGTATCTATCTTAATATTTATTTGTTTACCGTTACATGTAATACGTTCAATCCATTCATTCGATGACTTACTGAGTTTTGTGTCCTCTCCTATAGTATTCACAAAAAACATTTCTTCGCTTTCACTTTCCGACTCGATACTTAAATTTAACACCTTACGCATCACTTGTTTACGCTCGCACACTCGCGAAAAATGACCTTTTTTATCACAAACAAAACACAGGGCGTTACTCGCCGGACATCGAATACCGCCTTCACAGCGCATACGGCCACAGTTGGTGCATGCGCCGGACTCCGAAGCATCAAAATGCGCACGCGCCGCCCCGCGGCCGCCTTGGCCTCGCCGCCCGCCGCGGCTCGCTCGCTGCCACGCGCGCCTGCTCCCGGCCGCTCCGCGCCAGCCCCCGGGTGAAGCCATTGCGTTCACCTGCACTTCACCGTGACTGCCGTCGATACAAAGCCCTTCCTCTTTGGATATCTCTGCCGCCTGGCAGATTTGTATTGCCTTCGACAACGTCAGTTCATCCGTGCGGAGCAACCGGTCTCTGACTGTATTATTGACGATGCCACAGACAATCTTATCTCGTAGTAGACTTTCCTGTAGACTACCAAACTCGCATTCTTGGCTCAACAGTCGTAAAGCAGTCACATACTCGTCAATTGTCTCCCGATCCTCCTGATTGCGACTGAAAAACTTGAAGCGTCGTACCGTTATATTCGGCTTAGTACCAAAATGGTTTTCAAATTTCTTCAATATACATTCGATGTCATCAGCACTTTCATCTTTTTGAAACGTAAACGTGGTATAAACCTCGTACCCCGCCGGTCCTATGAGGTTAACCAACAAACTAGCCTGAACATCTTTAGGCTCTTTGCTCACTCCAGACGCCTTTAAAAACACCTCAAATAGCCGCCGCCATTTTCGCCACGCCTCGGATCGCGCGGCGGGGCCACCTTCGAGTGATAGTTCCGCTGGAGGACGCGCGTGTTCCATTATTTACACACGTAAAACACGTAAAGCAGCACACAAAAACCGAAAAATACGCGAGTTACTTCGCAAATCTATTTAAATTGATGCACCGCTGTCACCATGTTGTGAAACACACGCAAGTTGGTTTAACACTGGTTTATTCATCTAAAAGTATGACCTACCCACATGCAGTTTAATAAATAAAATACCCGCAATATACTACACAATCTTCGAACTCAATTTCAATTCAATTAAAATTTACATTTCCAAATTCAGAAACATGATTTTGAAATGAAAGAATACCTATGTATTTGATAAAATACTTTGCTATTAACTTCAATATTAAATGATAAAATATTTATCATAAAAATACTATAAAACGTGATAAAAAATAATCTTAAATCTAAAATCAGAGTGACAGATAGCCCTAGGGGCGTTATATCAATATTTTTGTAGAAACTTTTTGAAATATTAGATTTAATTTAGAGCCAACCTCAAAAAATCTAAGACAATATGTCGGAGGTTTCTCTAAATAAAATGGGTAGGAAATTGACGAAGGAAATGCGAATGGTCTTCACGGTCAGTTAAGCAATATCTTCAGGCCAGTATTGATTTTATTACACAACAGCTTCGGAAAAAACCTACCTTTTAAAAAGTAACAGGTAGTTTGGTACTTGATAGTTTATTTTTGGCACTTACAATCGATTAGGATATTTTATAGGTTTTGGTCGTCTGTTGAACAAATTCACTATTTGAATATCTGATTCAATGTAAATTAGAGTGGAATTAGAGTGAAACGAACACGCGATTGTTTTTACGTAAATAATAGGCCTGCAGTTTTCTGGATAACGGGGGCATTGTAAAAAGATCAATAGAAAAATAACATTCATATCATTCCCCCTCTAAAAAGCTTATATACACTGAAAACAGTAAATAAAAAGCACTTTTAATCACTATTTTGGTATTTGAATTTAGAACACAATTCGACCTCCATCTCAATACTATACAACCTCCTTGTGCAAAAAATACTCGATACAAACTCCTTGTGCAAAGAGTACTCGATATACAAACTCCTTGTGGAAAAAATATTTTCGCTTAAATCTTTCTTTTACTCGTAGTAATGGTATAAAATATAGTATGCAACTCTTGAATAAAACGGATTTATATCGAGGGCCATGAATCACAAGGCGTCGTTCAGGATATACTATTTCACTGTGTGAACGTGAGTTCAAATACCTATTATTTTTTAATTTAACATTTTAGCATTCACCATGCTATGTTCATACAATACTAAATAATACATGAAAAAATACGACTCGCACCAGATCATATTCTCGGAAATCAAACCCGCGACCTTTTGATGACCGGTCCAATGCCCCAATGTCCCGTCCAAGAATATAATCTGGTGCGAGTCGTATTTTTTCTAGTATATTATTTAGTATTGTATACCTAATATATTTTTTTGGACATTCAAAGATGCTATGCCATCTTTTGGATAAGAGAATTTTACTGTTTGTCAAATGAAGTACAGTCGTAGATGCTTCAAATTATAATCGTTTCCATTGTGACTAAATGGTCATCTTTAGGCTAAACACATTATTATGTTTATTTATACACGAATGTAGAGGTGCGGAAAGGTCTGACGATGTTTGACTGTGGCGATTTATTTAACGAGTAGCTTTATTTGTTTGTGGGGCCGGTGTCCGCCCTCCTTCTAATGTAACCCCATTAACCTCATCCCACGATAAATTATAGCAGTTTCAACTTTATCATGCAGTAGTTAAGGGTGATCTTGTCGCTTTAGCAGTGGTTGTCTGCACCGACGTTGTTTAATTAATGACTTAATAGTGGCCGCGTCTTGCGTGTAAGCGTGATGTATAGCGCTGGGTCGTAGATGCCGCATCAACCCCAGGCGAGACAGTTGCAGATAATAAATGTGCCGAATGTGCTGAGTCATCGTTGCTCCCGGTTTTGGTTACGTATCGAGTTCAGCAATGACTTTTGTTCCGACTTCATGTTGGTGGGTTTCAGCGTTTGTTTACTGAAACAGAAAGAAAAAACATGAGAGAAAGAAATAGGTGAAAATTACATAACATTTGGGCTATTAGACGAAGCACGTTGGCATTTAGTTATCATTTCTAAGGCAACTAAACGGTACGTAATCGAGGTTAAGCAACGATGTACGGTCATAATTTAAGTAAGTGCTTTTATTATGTTAAAATAATCTCAAGTTAAAGTAGTCATAGCCTTTATGTAGTTAGTACCAAATAGGAAAAAATATACATAAAGCATGAAAATATTAGCTAGGTACTGGTGGAGATCGTATGTTTCCGTATTGCGAGCTGGCCATCACCGCGTTGTTGGCTGGTTTTAGTTTTAATTTCGCTTATTTAAGAAGATTCCAGAATCCGACAGAAGAGCTCGCCGTGCGTAGGCATGGACGGTCGCCTGTCATGATTTCATATGTTTTATACCTATAAATGTGAAATTGTAATGATAAAAAACCGTGAGATTAAGCTTAATAATTAATATCTACGCCCCCACACCTTCACAGTATCTACTATAAAAAAGTTCATTACGATCACTGACCGCCCGGTTCGGGAGAGTTCATTCGTTCATTACTTTAGTTAGCTGATAATTCGATCAAGGAGATATAGAATAGAAAGCTTAATTTTTTACCTTGTCTCATAATATGTTATACTTAGCTTATTATAATAGTGGGGAAATATAACTGTAGTATTTTATATACGCAGTTATTTCCTCTCCTATCCCTTTGTTATATGGATCTAATAAATGATTATGTTACAAAATCGTTTTCTATCCAATCTGTCCGCTCGCAAAAACAAAGCGCAGCTATGAACGAGCCGCCGAAACGAACCTTTTTTCGGCCGATACTAATTCTGTGCAAAATAGGATGATGTTCACTTATAAATTTATCCCGAAATTGGTTGACGATGTACAAAATGGATGTGGTCGATAGCATCTTGGGGAAACTCTTCAGATCTAATAAGTTTGAGCGACCGGCCCGATTAGGGTCGGTGAGTAGGTACTCGCCAGATGCATTATAGATTAGATTATACCGAACAAGACTGGTGGCGATCTATTATATTCTATGTTAATCCTAAACATCAACGAGATGCTTAACTTGATGAGTTTTCTGATATTTGTATTACGTGGTACTGACTTATTTATAAGTATTATAGAAGATGTATATTTTTTATTTTCTATTTGAAAACATCGGCTTTTAGACATTAGGACTAGTTAAATCTACAAACTATCAAACGCTTGAAACAGCCTCCAAACAAATGGTTTTTATGGAATGTAACTAGGTGGAAGATTGAAAATTTAATTCTTTTAGGCAAGTTGATGAAGCTTTCAGCACGTAATTTAATCTGTGAAATGCTATAAATCTCTTAAATAAAACGAATTAGTCGAGTTGAAGTTTAAATAAGAATTTTTGTAGCAGCAAGTATCGGCGGGAGTCCTATTAGGCGATAAATTATAGCTTGCATTGCTCGTACCAATGTAAAACTTGGCAATATACTGCTACAATAGAAAGAAACGAATGCTTCAAGTAAAGGAAACAATCAAAATGAAAAGAGCTACTGTTCACGAACAATGCTCCATTCGCTCTAAAGTACGAAATGTTGATTTTTAACGGCATTAATTTCTTTGTGTGCACGAACTCTGTAAATCTTTTGCACGTTTAGTTTAATACAAGTCTTTGTTTGAGTTAGATTTGTTTCTAGAAGAATACTGGGGCGTCCGGAACATTGAGCAGTCAACGCTGAAGATTTATACGACGAAATTCCGTTATCAATTTCGTTATAATTTGTGTAAATATGGGAATAATAAAATAAAAAAAAAATCAAATGAAGCTTATAAGTAAATAACGAGATATTAAAAGAAAAGAAGTGTTTTTTTTTAATTAAACATAAAATTTACTTCTTTTTTTTACCCACGAACGGACGTAACGGGACATGCGTTTGGGGTTAGAAGCTGTTTGTTTGTATTTATGTCTGTTACCTTTTCCTCGGAAACTTCTGGGCCTTTTTCGATGCAGTTTTTTTGCATTCTAATGGTTTCATTCCTTAGACATGTTTCATGGTGTTAGACCACCAGGAGGAGCTGCAGCAACCAGAGGGCTAATTGTCTAATTTAAAAATCTATCGCAATCGCTTTCATTTGACAGTTGGATCCGACACATTACTGCATTTCTTTGGTAAGTTTTTATTTGTGCCAAAAAGAAGCATCAATGAGTTACATCCTGAAAGCGATTGCGATAGATTTTGAAATTAGACAATAGAAAGGCAGATAAGTAGATTTTTTGTTTGTGTGCACAAACTCAAATGTTACCATTTAAAACAATTTAAAACGCAAATGTTACCACTTAACTCCAGAACAGTTTAAGCGATTTAGATGCGGTTTTTGTAATGGGATAGGTTTGTAGGTTATTAGCGATGATTCTTAGATAGGTGTTATGGTGTTTAGCCGCTAGAGGGCACTGCAGTTTTCATGTTTCAATTTATCTCCAGAACGGTTTGAGCGATTTTCTGTAATAGGTTTGTAGGTTATTGGCGATGGTTCTTAGAATAGGTGATATGGTATTTAGCCGCTTGGGGGTGCTACAGTAAAAATTTTCCTGTTTATCTCCAGAACAGTTTAAACGATTAAGGTGCGGTTTTTAAAGTAGATAACATATGAATTATAGATTAAAATAAAAAGCAAAAATAAAATTATGAAATACCCACGACTGTTAAAATAGTTATTCTTTTAATCACAACCCCACATTTTTTTTCATTTCGGGGCATAAAATGGCAGCCACCCCGACGGATTTTTCTTGCGTTTGTAATTTTTATCTAAAAATTGCAATAAAATATCAATTGATTTGTGTATTGATTTGATTGATTTGGTAGTTAACGACCTCACGTAGCTAAGGACGTGAGGTCGTCAACAATTAATTGAACTGCTAGTAAATTTTATTTGTTACAAATAAACTCTTTTATTATTATTATCCTATTACAGACTAAAATATGTATAAGCAACAATAATAAGATGAGTACGTACCAGTGGCGAGGGGTGAAATGGTGAAGGCAAGCCATTCCACAAAAATGTTATGACCTGCACAGTGGATCAGATTTCCAAAAAGTAAGCCGATGGAAATCGGCTTGTATGGATCCTTCACCACTGCTAGGTACCTATTTTGAACGACAGTTCTTTTTAAGAGCTCCACTAAAGGAAATCTTCTATGTTTTTGGACAGTACTTGATAAATAACAAATATTTCGACTGGCACACTCAATGGAGCGTCAATAAAAGGTACTCATGAGATTTAGGAGGCATACTTCGAAAACCGTACCGTAATAATCAGACAATTTTCGTTGTACTATACATTTATTAGGTACCTTAAGCATAAGGTTCATTTAGTAAATCGAACGGCGAACATCGTCACACAAATGCGATTTTATAATTATTATCAACCACATTAAGGGCTCCTGATAACATCTTATAAGTTGTACAAGCAGGCTTCATGTCACAAAACTGTTAGGCATTAAAAAGTTGAATCAGTAGGAGCGCAATGTAAAAAAACATTTAAATATTTTACAGCTAATATAATAAGTAAACAAATAAGTTTAATAAAATTAAACATTAATGAAATAATGTAAATTCATACGACGATAAAGTTCGAGAAAATTTTCTGAAAGGGTGATATCGTAACTGTAGACTGTCCCTTGTTATGTTGAAGTTATAAATAAAATAAACAATAATCTTATTTCTCCATAGAAATCGAATGCAAGAAAATTGATTGATTGGTAAGCTTTGCGAACTAAAGGTTTTCAATTTATCATTTATTTGTGTTCTTAGGGCGACTTGCACCATAAATTTAATATTGTTCAAGTACCACTTAAACACAATTTACTTACATAAACAATATTTAATTTATGGTGCAAGTCGCCCTTAATCATCCCAAACGATCTTGAAATTGCAAGTCTCTAACTAAACAGTTAAAGTAGGTAGGTGTACTAAAGTAAGTTATCGCTGAAAGCCTTTGCAGGCGGTCTTTGCGGACTTCAGTGTATACGGGCGAAGTTGCAATCGATATAATAGCCAGTTGATAAGTTGAATTTACCAATCGTTTGTGGTGAATGAAAGAAAATTCGAGTTGATTCTCTTACATTCCTAAACCTTACAAGGTTAACTTCTTGAAATTTGTGACTCGCAATATCATCGCCCATTAAATTCGGCCCATGAACTCGTACTAAAATATCCTAAAAAAAATAATAATAATATTGAGACACCCCAGAGAGTAATACTGATACATATCTCCGTCATTTTGATGAATTTTAATTTGTGTGACGGGTCTGGGTGTTACTTATATATAAGTTTAAAATAAAAGCACCCATATCACAAGCTTTGCTTAGCTTGAGGCTAGATGACGCTGTGGGAAATTGTCCAAGCATTTATTATTTTATTTTGCAAAATTTCGAAAAAGGCCTCTACAAAAATTATATATATTTCGAACCTGCTCACAAAATTTCACAAAAAACTGTTGAGAAATGCGACCTGTAGAGTAGAACAGACGGACAGACATACGAAAGCATTTTTGCCCAAGCTGAAGCAGAGACGCTTCGCTCGCGCTTCGCGCTCGCTCAGTCAAATAGATTAATATTGGATTTCAAACTTCAGAAGACGGCGTTTTTAATCGTTCTTTCTTTTTGTAAAGTCGCGGTGAATTTCTTGTTCACCTGCGCTTGAGTGATGAGTACATATCCGCCTTAATCCAATTATCCATCTGCCGGTATCGGGGCCTCGGGGAGGCAACGTTCCCTAAACGTAAATATTTCTGCGTCTCGTCTGAATTTCCATGAGTGTCAAATGGAAAACGCCACAATTGCTCTCGAATTTAGTGCCTTTAGTGCGAGCGTTACTACTGACGATGGAGGTTCACTGGTGTCGGAGACCGTGTTTTAATTTGAATACTCGTATATTTCAATGAATCATCGAAATGGAGTATATTATTGATATTTTTATGCAGTTATATTAAGTAAAATTATTAAACCACATTCGAATAAGGCATTGGAATTTCAAACTTTCTTATGGTGGCTTCTCACTGAGCGTGTTATCACGCGCCGCGCCGCGTCCGCACGCACCACGCGCAGTGTGAAGGGCTTGTCGCGGCGCGGCGCGGGCAGGCGCGGCGCGGCGTGTGCTATCTGTTTAAAGTCGGTAGAAAAGCGCGGCACGGGCTCGCGCGTCGGTGTGCGGGCGCGCGGGGCGCGGCGTGTGCTTACAAGATTGAACTCGTTCATTTCGTCTTAACTCGTCTGACGTTGAGATACTCTCATGTCTATAGAAATGAAGTGGTCTAATGAGACGATTGCTGAATTTTTTATTTTATACGAAAGCGAACCCTCTGTGGAATTTGAAAAGTGCAGAGCATTCTTTTTCTTAATTTTATTAAGTAAATGATATCCACAAAATAAGACAAAAGCTGCTGAAGCAACAGCGATGCCTTCTTCTTCAGTGGCTGTTGACGATGCAACCTCAACTTCACCATAGGATGTATGTATTCGCCAAGCGGAGAAGAATAAAAACACCAGCTTACTGAATGCCCATATATTGTGGTCGGTTACTAACAAAGAAATGGACGATGCGAGCTTACCACTTTTCCTACGCCCGCACGTCCTTAAGTGTAATTTTGCCTGGTGGCAACTATGCACTAATAGCGTGAGCTAATATTCTTTACTTAACTTGGGTATTCTAAAAATCGTATTTACATTTTACTTCTTACCTCTCTTTCACTCATTCAACCCTACCCGCACAAACAGTAATAATAAAGGTGTAGGGTCGAATGAGCGGCAATACCATAAAGAGAGCCCCGCCTCAGCCGCGCGAGGATGTTTAGGTATTAGGTTCCTTATTTTACTATCAGAGACCTATACAAGAGGCCTTTATTTTGACAAATCTTACCCAAATACCAAGTCAAAACCTTAGGGCTTTTAGGACAAAGGCTGGCGTCTGACCTAGACTCATCCATAGGTCGCGACTACCACCTCCTAGACCTAAATTACCTAGCCCATTACCTCAAACCATGAAACGTTACCTTTTAGGTCAATAAAAACGACACACCTGAATATCATTTATTTTCTAGGATACCTAAATACCTAAACAATACCCAATTGAGCTAAAACTTAATTATTTCATAAACTATAAAACTTACAGCTACGTTAAATACTTCATTTTACAGCACTTTTTATAAGCTTCAATTTAAAACCAAATAGAACATTACATATTAATAAACTTTAAAGAAATTAAAAACACAAACTAATCGTCTTAACTAGCTACTGCTTATAAAGTGCGTACTTACATGAGATATTCACAAACACAGATTTTATCACTAGTAACGCACTTAGTGTCCACTAAACAGTCTTTTTGCTAGTCACATTTTAATCACTTTTTCCACTATTTGCACTTGATCGAAGCTGTCCGTAACAGTCTCCCCCCGGTGCAGCACTCGCGGCACCTTCCTCTTCAGTAGGGAGGACAGCCAATCTCGCTGTCGGGCGACGAAAAACACCTCCTCTTGTCTTGACATCAGCGTTGCGAATCTCGCCGTCTGGTCCTGGATGCACCGCCGTCACGACGCCTCGCGGCCACACATTGCGAGGCAGACTGGAGTCCACGATGATGACGACGTCACCGGGCTTAAGTGAGCGGCCCGTGACGTCACGCGTGTCCCCACGCGGAATGAGCTCAGGCAGGTACTCGCGCACCCAGCGGCGCCAGTACTCGTCGGCCAGCGCCTGCGCAGCACGCCACAGCTTGCGCGAGGCTGGCTCGCACGGCCCAGTGAGTGGCAGGCCGCGCGAACCCCCCAATAGAAAGTGATTCGGGGTGAGCGCCTCTGGATCTTCCTCGCTAACTGGAACGTGGGTTAGCGGGCGAGCGTTTATGGTGTGCTCCACCTCCGCCAACAGCGTTGCCAGTACCTCTTCTCGCGGTGACTTCTCGTTCAAAGTGACTCGTAGCGCGCTTTTTACCGAGCGCACGAGCCTCTCCCACGCGCCTCCCTGATGCGGCGCGCCCGGCGCGATGTATCGCCAGTCCATACGCTCTGTTAGCGCGTAATCGCGTAGCGCCGGTTCCCATTCTTCTATCGCACGACGTAACTCAACGTCGGCGCCTCTGAAGTTTGTTGCATTGTCTGAGTACATTAGACGCGGCCATCCACGGCGCGCGCCCATTCTTCTTAGAGCCATGATTGCCGAGTCTGTCGATAGCGACGCCACCAATTCTATATGTATCGCTCTTGTTGTGAGACACGTAAATAATGCGCCCCACCGTTTTTCATGCCGCCGTCCCACCGTCACCGTCATTGGCCCGAAGAAATCCACTCCACAGTTTGTAAATAAATGGCTGTAATCTTGCCTTAGGTAAATCTCCGTGCACCGGAACCACAGGGCGTGCCTTTCGTACGCGGCAAAATACGCATTTGCTAGCCACAGTGCGTATCGTCGGTCTCAGTCGTAGTATCCAGTATTTGGCTCTGACTTCATTCACTACGCGCTCATTGTGTGCGTGGTGGGCGCGACGGTGCTCACGATCTAGTAGCAACCGCGCATACGGGTGCCTGCCGTCCATTACTACGGGGTGAGTAGCGGGGGCAGACACACCCGCTGCCCCTATTCGTCCCCTGGCACGCAGCACACCTCGTTCGTCCAAATACGGATCCAGTTTTCGTAGCCGGCTCCCCGCTCTGAGGTTTCGCTTTGCTGTGATTCGTTCTATATCTTCAGCGAAACATTGGCGCTGCGACTCTCGTTGCAATCTCATCTCAGCCTCTTCTAACAGCTGTACATTTATCGTAGCGGCACGGTTACGACATTTGCGTACGAATAGTAACACTCTTGCCATCGCTCTCACCAAGCGTTCATATGAGGAAAAACGCTCGGCTCGAGGCACACTATCGTTTGCTTCTGCCATTGTCGTGAGCACTATCTCTACCGTGTCTTCTTCCGTTACGATATCACATGTGGGCCATAAAGCCTCATCTTCATATAAATATTTGGGTCCTTTAAACCATCTGTCGTCACACGTTTTCATCTCAACATTAGAGCGCGTTGCGTCGTCCGCCACGTTCAGCGCTGTCGGAACCCATCTCCATTGGCTAGCGTCCGTGGTCTCGGCTATCTCGCCTAAGCGGTGCGCTACGTATGGCGCGTAGCGCACGCTATCATTACGTATCCAATGCCATACGGTACGCGAATCTGTCCAATACACAGTTTTTTCGGGTTCCCAGCCTTGCTGTTTCTTAATAGAGCTTGCCAGTCGTGCTCCTATCAACGCCGCTTGTAGCTCTAACCGCGGTACGGTGAGTGGTTTCATTGGCGCTACCCGTGCTTTAGCGGCCGCTAGCGCTACTTCTACTTCACCATCTTCATGCTTGACGCGCCAGTATGCCGCGGTCGCGTATGCAGCCTCACTTGCATCACAAAATACATGCAGTTCTCGGCTCGGCTCTCCCCCCGTTCGAGCGTAGAGGCGCGGTAATCTCAGTGTTCGTAGCTTCTCTATGTCTCTTAGCCATTCGATCATCTCTTCGGCCTCCGGCCCTGGCAGAGTCTCGTCCCATTCTACATTTAGTTTCCATATTTTTTGCAATACAATCTTCGCTCGTATGGTGTAGTAACTTAATAAGCCCAACGGATCGAAAACCGACATCACCGCGCTTAGCGCTTCTCTTTTAGTCGGCGGTCTTGCTAGCGCCTTCACTTCAGCCGGTACCCTTGCGAGCGTCGTGTTGAACCCAAGTGTGTCGGTCGCCGCATCCCAAAGTAACCCCAGCGTGCGACCACAGTCGTCTAGGTTGGACCCCAGTTGCTTGAACGATGACGCAGCACGGCTCTCTAATGGCAGCTCAGCTAAGACTTTAGCTTCGTTTGAGTTGAAGCCTGTCAGCTTGAATCCTGCGCGCCTGTGCACTTCAATCACTTGTTTCATCGTAGTAATCGCCCGTTTCTCATCATCGAAACAGTCCACCCAGTCATCCATATAATGGTTGTTTGTTATCGCTTGACACGCTAGCGGGTACTCGTCGGCGCTCTCTCTCGCGTTCCAGTCGCGCACACTATGTGCTAAAAATGGCGAACTCTTTGCCCCAAATATCATTGAAGTCATTTTATATTTTCGTGGCGGTCCCTCTCTATCACCGCCTCTCCATAGAAACATCTGTGCCGGTTGATCAATAGGTGCAATTTTCACTTGTAAAAACATCTCTTGAATGTCGGCTGTTATTGCTATCCTTTTCTCACGGAACCGCAAAAGCAACCCATTTAAATTTTGTAATAAATCGGGCCCCTCTAAAAGCTCATCATTGAGGCAAACATCATTGGCTTTTGCTGCCGCATCGAAAACCAATCTTATCTTCCCCGGCTTGTTCACGTTAGTAACCGCGAAGTGAGGCAGGTACCATGATCGTGGATCGTCTGTCTCTTTCTCACTGCACTGCTCCGCGTAGCCTTTCGTGAATAAATTTTCTATCTGTTTTGTATAAGCTCTTTCAAAGTCGCTTGACCGGTCCATCTTGCGTTCTATAGACTTCAAGCGCTTTACAGCGTTATAATAACTGGGCGGTAGCGTGACGTCATCTCTCTTCCACGGTAGTCGTACTTCGCACTGGCCGCCGACTCGCTTAATATTCTCATTGAACGCTTTCACCGCTCTAATTTCCATCGGGTTTTCGCGTTCCCTCCTAGCGATACCGAGTGCGTCTATTTCAAAGTAACGTTTCACCATGTCTTGCAATTCAACCTCGGGTGCGATGAGCTCCGTCTTGTATATGTTAGACGCGCCCTCTAGCGCCATAATTCGGGGCGCCGTTCCGTGTATGACCCACCCTAGTTTTGTGAGCGACGCTACCGGTTGTCTCTTATTGCCCATTAACAACTTTCGTGACACAATCAAATGCCAATTATCGGCCCCGATCAGTAAACGTGGTTTCACTCTGTCATAACACACGTCACTAGCCGATAATCTTCTCAAGTGTGCGTACTGTAAGCAATCTTCACTAACTGTTTGATGATTGAGCGTCAAACTTGTCATCGTTTTAGCGCGAACATGATGGGTGCTTTCGTCTCTTGCTACTAACACTAAGTTTACGTTTTCACTGTTCGCTACGCTCCCTTGCGCATTTATACTACATATACGCAAGTCGCTTACAGGCCCTTTCGCACCTATTTCGTCCGCCAGGTCTTGATCTACGATCGTCACTGTCGAACCCTCGTCCAGCAGCGCGTATGTCCGTACGGCACCGCCGGGTCCTTTAACTGTCACTGGACACACCTTTAACATGACTTTCGCCGCGACGTTGGCCCTATTAACCGTGGCGATCGTCTCAGTCTGTGACTCTCGCACCAACGTCTCTTCATTACTAGCGGCACGGTCCTTATGCAACGTAGCGTGGTGACGCGCAACACAATTGTTCACCCCGCATAGTTTGTGTGTACAGCGGAACCTCCGGTGCTTGTTGTTCACACACCGAAAGCACACTCCATTATTTCTTGCCCACTGCCATCTCTCATCTACCGTCATGGCTTTGTACTTGTTACAGTGGGGTACCTCATGATCGTTTCCACATACTAAACACGGCGCCGGCGGCGTCTCTTTCTGGCCCAAAGTGTATATTCTTGCTACATTTTTCTTTTTGTCAGTGCGTTTCTCGATACGGTTTTTTACAGCGACGTTATCTCTTTGCTGTGACGTGGTCGGTACGTATGCATAACGCAGCGCGCAGTCAGCCTCTTTCATTAGAAATCGAGATAAAATAATTATTTCAGGTTCACTCGATTCATTCTTCTCTGCGTAGGCGACCCAGTTCGATAATAAATGCGGGCTGAGCTTCTTGACTACTTCCCGAACCAATAGCGGATTTCGTAAGTAACCTCGGTCATCAACCGCTTGCATCACGCAAACTATATTTTGCAATTTCACAGCGAGGGTATTCAATTCTGTGGCACCCGTACCCGAACGCGGTAAGCTTTTCATATCTTCGAGCGCTCTATCTATAAGCACTTCAGGGCGGCCGTAGCATTGTTCTAGTGTGGTCATAATACGATCGGGGTCGGTCGCACTCCATAATAGCGCCGACACACTTTCTTTCGCCTCCCCTTTCAAGCTCACGCGTAATCTTGCTAGATTTTCCTCTGCAGTGAACTTGTATAATCGTGTGGAATCACGCACTGCGGCCTTGAATAACAACCATTCATTTGGTGAGCCACTAAACACGGGCAACTCTTGCGCGTACCGCGGCATTGGTCGTCTCGATAGAACCCTGTCCAATGTTTCAGCGAGGTTTTCCACCCCGTAGCCCTTTTTCGTATCGACTACGGGCCTCGCGTCAGCCTCCATTGGATTTACCCAAAACGTTCGGTTTCTATCTGTTTCTAAGGCGCACGCCTCATTGCGCTTCATATTCCTTTCTCTGTCTTGCACGACAACAGGGGCGATATCTCTGTCTCTGTCTTGCGAAACGACGGGAACGATATCTCCGTCTCGCTCTAAATTTTCGTCTACCCGACACCGAGGATCGGCTGTGGTATCCAACCATTCTTTCAGCCTCTCTGGAACGCTCTCGGCGGGTAAGCTCGCATCCATAATAGTGTCCATTTCTACTTGTAACCTTTGCTGAATTAAATCACGTTCTAGTTCCATTTCTCGTCTCTTTATTTCGGCCAATTGTTCCGCGGCCCGAAGTTGCGCCTGCCGGACGCGTGCCGCGACACTTGACGAACACACTGACGGCGGGTTATGTCTTAAAGCCTCAGTGTCTGTAGCGGCGGCGGCGGCGGCGTTGCCATCGTCAACTTCCTTGGTGGGCGGCGGCGGTAACGGTCTCTCTTTACCACTTTCTGTGGCCTCTTCTTGCGTCGTAACTGTCGTCAATAACGGTGGTGGTGGCGGTGGTTGTTGCGCGATCGTCGATGGTGACGCCGGTGGCTCTTCATACGTAATTGCCCCCCTCTTCTTCCCTCCAGATTGGCTTCTTGTTATTGGCATCTTCTTCTTTCTTGATGTGGACGCCCTACTCCTAACAATCCCGCCCGGGCAAACTACCGAGGGGAGCCCGGGTGAGGATGGAGGTCGTAGCAGGAGTGGAAGGGAGGAACTACCCGGCAGAGAAGCTGCGCCACTCCGAGGTGCTCGGCCACCGGGGTGAACACCCGGCAGCGTCGGCAGTGCCTACAGTCCGGCCCTCAGTGCGACACAACCCGTACCGGCGTAGTCGGACAATTTCAGCTGCCTTGAAAAAGGCGGCTGGCAGCCGTGTCCGTTAGACTGCACCGCCTTGAACGGCGTTACTCACACTAACCACACTTGGCACCGTGAGGGTGTGGCAGTATGAGCCGCGGTCCACCCGCGTAATAGTGACTAGTTACTGTGATTCTTCCCGCGTAATAGTGACTAAGTTACTGTGATGCTTCTTTTCTTCAATCTTCTCGCTTGACACGCAGATTTTTTTCTTCTTATCCGCGCTCTTCAAGGATCACGAAGCACTGCTTGACGCGCAGATTCTTTTCATCCGGCTCGAAGGACCACGAAGCGCTGACGGCGGTGCAACCTCAACTTCACCATAGGATGTGTTTTTCGTCGCCCGACAGCGAGATTGGCTGTCCTCCCTACTGAAGAGGAAGGTGCCGCGAGTGCTGCACCGGGGGGAGACTGTTACGGACAGCTTCGATCAAGTGCAAATAGTGGAAAAAGTGATTAAAATGTGACTAGCAAAAATACTGTTTAGTGGACACTAAGTGCGTTACTAGTGATATTTTAATCACTTTTTCCACTATTTGCACTTGATCGAAGCTGTCCGTAACAGTGGCATTGCTCCATGGCTGGAGGTGGTGTTTCGGCTCACACGACATTTCAGGGGCGCTACGCTAAACAGACTGACGGAGTTTGGGCAAGCACGCGCCGCGGCTCGCCAGTGAAAAAGGCGGCGCGGGCTCGCACGTGGAGCCTGCTTGCGCGTACAAATCAACTCGGGCAGCGCGGCGCGTGATAACCCATGCAGTGAGAAGCCATCATTAGATTCATAGCATTCCAATTCCAATTAGAATCTTTTACACAATTCTCAAATTCTAACTTCAAAATTTTGACATATCATGTCATCAAGGCAACACTAAATTCCTCATATTTCCTAATAATTTTATATTTTTAAATTAAAAGAATGAATTCCCAATAAGAAACTCTTTTACAATTTTGAAATTCTCGTCTCACTCCAAAAATTTCACACATCAAGGAAACAGATGAAACCGTTCCATCTGGCTCGTTAGCTCGACTACAGAAAGCTAAGTTTTTCCGAACCAACTGCATAAATGCTAAAAAACAGGACGCGAATATGGTAAATCCAAAAGCCGCTTGTGATTGTTCGAGTGTATACGGAACGAGCAAATACACCGACGAATTCGGCGAACCAAAATTCTATACCTCCCTTTTATTACTTGCAAACGACTATACAAAACTTATTGGTGTTTTTGAAACAAAGTTAGCTGTATCTATAACTTTGTTAACAAAACGTTAATATTATCTGTAAGTTTTTGGGTAGACGAGAGAGGGAAATGGAAATCGATACTTCCTCGTAACAACGCTGGGTTGGGATGTATTATCTACTTTGTATTAAACTAAAATAACAAGACTGAGTTGCTATGGTCACGTAGGTGGACACCCTTAGTCAGATTTCGTGTTTTATTTATGTTGATATGAATGTACAAACAAAATTGAAAGCACCCACTTTGCTTAACCTAACATTCAAATTATTAATATTATTTTTACCTACTTATGATTAATGAAACATACGTTAACATCGTCTTTGACGAAAATAAAACATTGTTCATATTTTTGTCAACACATTGATTGATTATATGATTATATGTGTCTTTTGACAAATGGCTCTCTATCATGTTGTCTATTACATTGAGTATTAGCTATTTGTAGCAGACTTATATTGTTGGTACTTTACGGCAGGTCGATTTTGTTCTCCCTAAACCATTTATCTTTGGCGCTGGGTCCATTACATTAACGACCGTGCGAATAGTTTTCGAAGTATAATACTTCAAGGATAATTTGCCGTCGCCTTTTGTGGTCTGACAACGATATTACCATTAATTGGTAATAGTTCATTTTTAGTGTCGACTATTAAAAAGGGTGAGTCAATTGTTTTATTCTGTTTCATCTGGGCATATACCCACCATTAAAATAAAACACTTTTTACAGATAAAAAGGTCGGGAAATGCAAAAATGGAAATAATTAAAACTCAATCCAAATTCATTTCTGTAAAAAGTGTTTTATTACTATTATAATAGTTGCTAGCTATTAGCTATAGCTATTATTATTATGCTACTCAAAAGGACTTTGTCCTTAATAATAACGTTCTCTACATCATGTCTTTTAGTTTATCCAATCTCCGTTGGCAATTAATCACGGGATGGCTCCTCTCGACAGGACTGATGTTTTGTATTGTCTAAAAAAACAACACTGATTTTTTTTTATGAAAAATGCTTCGCCACTCTTTCAACGTAAAGGGTCCCAAAGGCCGGAGTTGATTAGGCGCGGTCCTTGCCCTGCGCCGTGGTGCTGACAAATCTGTTGCTCGAATATTCTGACGGTTTGTAAATTTTTGAAGTTCACAATCAAGAACTTAGTACGTACGTGGAAAATTATGTATGTTTTTTCCACCCCCTAGCATGACCGACGAAAAACGATATATATATCGCGTGACATAGCGTTTTATCGACACTCAACTATCAGAATCAATTGTCTTTTGACAGTTAAAATTGCCCAGAGCTTTCGCGACTGTGCGAAAGTTCAAAACATAAAACGGAAAGAAATTCTGTGTTTTAAGGACAGGAAGATTGGAAGACACTTAAAACGCGGACTTATGAGCTTGCTTCATTTCAATAATACTTCATAGGCATTTTTTATGTATCAGTTTCATTTCCCAAAAAGCGGAAGAGTATGAGCTCCACTTGCTCGCACTCAATTGTGTTTTAGCTAGTCAAAAGAATTTCTGAGAAATAATAAAGGAAAAACACAAACCATCTTCGCCGTTAAAAGGAAATTGATGTTAGGAGTATTTATTGTGTGGATAATCATATCAAAATGTTAAACAAACAATCCATCAAGTTAACTCTTAATACCTACATATCCATTGCTTCAGCTTTGATCTGACAGCACAGAGTAATTCTTTAAACACCAAATGTTTTGTAAGTACCTTACTGGGAACTTACATTTTTTCATGCTAGATAAATGTTAAAGACAATTCTTTGAAGTGTGTTCCTGAAATTAGAATTTTTGCCGATTAATGTAAAGTTATCCTCTTCGTATCATTTAATTGAATTATTAGAATTGAGATCATAAAAATGACGTTGATAATGTTTTGACGGTGCGCTTTAGTGTTAAATTTGTGCTTTAAAAAAACAATGGATGGCAAGAAAATACTTCCGTTTTGACGACCGTCAATTAATTAAAGTGTTAACGGAGACGTTTATAAATGAAGCACAACAAATTCAACGAAATCGTCAACATCCGGGAAGTGCGTTTTAAGTGCATTTAACGGCCCATTATAGTATTTTAATTATTTTCACGATATACTAGCGGCGGTCAAAATTTCTTGGAACAAATTGCCATGATTTATAGCCGTGCCACCCATGTCGTCGTACTGAAATAGATTGCGTTTGTGCGTTCAGCTTGTAATATGTTCTATGAGTTGACTCTCTGACGGAAATTTTATTGCCCGTGACGCTTCGGAGTAGCGTTTGCCTGTGATTGTGCGTACGTTGGCTTCATGAAAGTGATCACTAAATTTACTGACTTCCATTTTTTAGTCACGACACGGCAAATAGAAATTTGAAATATTTGCTAACGTGTAAAGCACAGTTTTATTTTTAAAATATTTTTTTCAATACAGTTGCTCGGCAATTTGTGTTTTCGATGACAGTACAGCGTGCGGTATGTTGATTTTACCGCACGCCGTGCGTTTTAGTTTACGGTTTAGTACAGCGTGCGGAAAGTTCATTTTACCACACGCCACCACCGGGCGTTTTTGTTTACGATTTTTTTTAAATATCAGAAGGTACCTATAATGTTTTCTCGCGAATATATATATTGAAAAACGTAGTACGGCACACGGTTGTTAAGGTTTATTAAAACTCGTTACCAACCTTGTATCACAAACTACTATTACTTATATGTTTTAGTAGAACTCATTCTTTTATTTTTGCTAATCCAGCTTTTAGCTCTATAATTTTTTTAGGGCAAAATGAAATACTGAATTTATGTAACACGCATTGCTGTGAAAAATAGGTTAGACACGGTTAGGCGCGCTCAAAAATGAGCTGTCTTTTATTAAAATAGGAATATTATTTTAACACTAGAACTGCTGATGGGAAGTCAACATTAATTTATGTACCTAAGTAGGTATATCATCGATAGCCTGTGCGTCAATAATCTTTTATCTTCTTATACCTATTATATTTTTAAATTCCCAAAGCTCCCGAAATCACCTTAAATACTTAAATAAATTGTAAAATCTAAAGTAAAACCGAGATTTTTAGTGTCAATTAGTTTTATTAAACAAGTTAAGAACTCTATCGTAAAACTAACATACGGTAACAAAATTACCTAGATTTTTCAGCAGTTTTACTACTCGTATTTACACGAGCGTGTCATATGAAATTATAAGTCACATTCGTTAGATGTCTGCGAATCTGAAGATATTTTTTGCCATCGTGACTTGCTTGTGACACAGGATTCGGATGATTGATTGAAACAAATATGTAACTTCCAGTCGGTTCTCACACTATTGGCGTATACTTATAGAAACAAAAAAATCTCTCTATTCTCTGTGGTTGGGTAGTTGGTGTTAGGTTTTTATTGTCTTGATCGCGTCAACATAGGCATTGGTAGGTATAGTGACCTTAATTGCAAGTGAAAAGCATTAATTGCCCTTTTGTAATTACATTAACTGAAACTCTTGGATTTCTGTAAAGTCACAATATAACAACTGTAAATAGTACATTTTTTTGGTATTACTAAACGTACTGATAATTAAGGACTAACTGGACTCGTTAACAAATAGAAGGATTGTTGAAAAAGATCAACAAACTGAAATAAAGAAGTTTTGGGAAGTTGTTCTATAAAGTTTCTAACCTTTAATAGAAACTGTTAGTACTCTTGTTTATTTATTGAGGTCAGTCCCTGTGTAACTGGATCAACATGCGTGCGATGTTGCTATGACCAGATTCCACAAATAAGTAATACATTCTACGAACTGTAGTTCTTATTAACTTTTTCCTATTTTCTCATCACTGCTGAAAACGATGTGCAAAATAAAGTGTGATGCCAAAGATCAATAAAGGATTTATTTAGGCAGATTTTTATCATTATATTTATTCCTAGCTTTTGCCAGCGGCTTCGGTCGCGTTTTCCAGTGATAAAAAGTAACCTGTGTTACATGCATACTGATAATAGTTAGTAATTAAAAAAAAAGAAAAACAACGTGATGATTTATTTGTGGTGAGCGTTATCATTAATTAATTTGTCATTATAATGGCTGTGTTGTTCACTATGTGGGCGATTTACATGGGTTGATTTTATTCATATGTGACGGTCAACTTTAGTCACCTAGCAAGTCACTTGTAAAATTGAATCGCAGGTGACACATAAGTGATGGCGTCGTGGTCGTCTATGTAGTCGATGGCGTCGCTGTCGTCTATGTAGTCGATGGCGTAACTAGGTAACAATATGTAATAATACTTAGTTACAGTTTTGGCCACTGGGTCGGATAAGTTTGTTCAGTCACCTGCGGGTTAGGCTGAATTGCCATTTACAAAGTCGATTTTCGCTGAGCGGCAAAAGTCGTGCATCTTTAGTCACCCGTGTGAATCCCACATTACGTGAACGTAATTTAGTTAAGTATCACTTTTTTAAAACTAGAGATGACATAAGCAACTACCATCAGAAGATTTTTGTTTACTCTGTGCTACTACTAACTAAAGATATATTTTCCACTAAGGTACAATCTCTTTCCTACTAACAGACTCAGAGAAGCAAATTGTTTACCACAGTCATGTTATCACTTCAGTTACACCTTAATCCGCGTTCCTCATTTGCCTGTCCCAGCTTACTAAATAAACCTGGCAACACTAGTTACCGAGATGAGTTGTTAAGAATACATCAATTATTAAAAGCCACGAGCGCCTCGTCCACCTGGGTTCCAATGTTTTAATGTGCTACAACGGGTATACACTCTCGACTCACTTTCATTTCACCCCATAAATTAGGTTTTAGTATTGCTATTATGTTGGTTGCGTACACACTGTCTTGTGATTTTCAATTGGCTATCATACAACAATCGTGATGAAAATATATGTCGATATATATATATATAGTTTTGTATGCTGGAATCTTGTGCATTTATATGCAGTATGCACGCTTTGCAATCGATCGGATGTTTTTTTTTTTAATAAATAATATATAATAATATATTTGACAACATCACATACATTGCTCCGATTCCAAAGTAAGTAGCTAAAGCACTTGTGTTATGGAAATCAGAGACAACGGTGGTATCACACACACCCAGACCTGAGCCAATATAGAAAAGTTCGTTTTCTAAATTGACCCAACCGGGGATCGAACCCGGGACCTCAGAGATGGCGACACCTTGAAAACCGGTGTAGAAAGCCACTCGACCACGGAGGTCGTCATGTTAATCGTCAACAGCGCACACTGCCGCTGCGTCGAATTCGTCGCTGCGGCAGCGTTGACAGGCGAGTGTCACATACTCATTACTGTTTAATCCCTTTTGACTCTATAAAAATTTGCCTACGGACTCACAGAACAAAGATTTTTTTCTGTGTAGGGACTCACTAATTAGTCCAGTTAGTCAAGTCCACTTTCTAGCTTGAAATAATTCAAGGAGTTTTGATTTCTTGTGCGCCAGATAGCACTATAAGAGTTTATATTAAATTAAATTTGCAACCTTGAAACTGTGTGGAAGTTGATAGACATAAGTAATATAATTATTTAGTTAAATTTCAAATGCGAGTAAACATAGTAACGGCGTATGAGCAACTAAGCACACGAAACGTCTCCTAATGTAGTTACGAACTTACCTTGATCTTTGACATGCAAACTTCAAGAAAGTTACTAAGTAAGCCCCCTGAGTTGTTTCTTCTCAACAAGCGTGTGCTTTAATGTATCTATTTTCGTATACAGGGAACAAAGGGAGAATATTAAAGTACCTACATATTAGATTAGTCATAGGAATAGAAAGGGAACGTTATCAGAATTCAAAGAAAATACTCTTTACAAAGGTTAACCAAACTAAATTTAGAAATAATTTTAAGAATATTTTAGGCCACAGGGCACAAAGCTCGTTTCACTTTTAAAACAAATACTTTATTTATAGAAGTATTCAGAGGAGTTTTTGGCACTGTAATTCAGTTTGTCGTGGTTCGAAGAACAGACTTTTTTAAATACTTACTGCATTCTGACAATCAGAAGAGCAGTTGTCATGGGAATTCATCATAATAAAAGAGCTTAAAATATCACATGTGAGATGTATAGCTTGGGTCGCCGGCTATAACGAAATTTATATTTCTAAATCCTAAACATTATAGCACCTAATGTATCGGCTTAGCCCCGTATATGGAACTGAACTGACAGAAAACCGATATCAGTTGCGGTCCACACCAAAATATTAACAACTAGGTATCTATTGCGTTAGTGTAATTACATACGTCTAGTATGTATCTAGTATGACTATGTAGTCAGCCCAATAATTTTGTTTCTAGAGTATCGTTTTAAGCTCATTAGTGAACAACTAGTTAATGATTACTATTGTTATTATGTACAATTTAACTATTTGACTATTGGCTATTGCTGATAATATAGCAATATTATCAACTATGGCCTGGGTATATTTTGGGTTATTTTTTATTGACTTGACTCGCCAGATTTTAATAAAGGCTCTATTTTTAATTCCTTTAGATTTGTACCTTTTAATCATCAAAGCCCGTATTTTAACTAAAATAATATTGCAAATCTGTACTGCTGTTTTTTTCTTTTGTCAAAGCAATTATTATTCAGTTGTATTCTAATATTATTATACTGATTACTATGATTTTGATACTATGTGCTATAAAAAATACTAAATACATACAATTACAATTAACAATCTAAGCACCCAAATACTTATTACACACATACACATCATATTCAGGGCCCTATTTGATAACGTGACAATTTGTCAATTGTCATGACAATTTGGTTTACGTTGCGGTCTAGCTATGAATAGTTAGTTCTACTATCAAATTGGTTGACGCAATGGATATAAAATTGTCACGACAGGTGACAAACTGTCACGTTTATTAAATAGGGCTCTGATCGTTAGTTAAGTTCTTGTTTCATTAAAACAAACCAAAATGTTAGAACGATCATATTAACAGAACTAATTTATTAATCGGTATTCCTACCTATATGTGGTAAAACCATGACTGTTGGCTTTAAAAGGGACGCCGCCGGTAACTGTCCCTTAATTGGCCTTTGTTTGTTTTAAACAAAGTAAAGTTAAGTTGATTGGACGGGGGTCCGTACCATGTATACAGGTAATAAGTAAGGTGCTTTATGTTGGAAACCAAATATGATCTGGCCTTTTTCATTAGCACGAAATAAATAGTGCTAAGTATAATCAGCGCGATGAGAATGGGATGGAACCTTGTCAAAGGTAATCGAAAATTGACTAATTAGTTAATTTTAATTTAATTCATCAACTAATTATTTACGTAAATATTGCAACAAAGAAAAAATAACGACTTCCCGCCAATATACTTCTTTTTCTTTTTTTTTATACGTGGCAGTGGCAGCACAGTGACTTAGCATAGATCGTAGTCCATAATGCTCTTAAAATACTCATTAATATTGCCTAGTTTTATTAATTTAGTATTATAACATGGATTATGTATAAAAATTAAGAAACAGAATGAAATAACAAGTTTATTTAACAAAGTTTAATTACGTGTATGTCTGTTTATATACCTTTGCCTACACCCAGCATGAAGACGAACTTAACAAGCATGAGAAGTGAAAAATCCTTTTTTAAGTTACATATTTATATACTCGCCGCTTGGTTATGTATGTGTGCATTTGAACGGTTGTTTTGTTCCCATTCCGCAAATACAACAATATTAACGAACTTTCGGTTCCTCGGTCAATTGTTTATTAACAGTCGTTCGGACGTTTGGGACTAAGAGAAACTATTTTAAACTGCAAAATTCTTAACGGGATTACAGCTGAGTTGCGATTTTCAGTATTGACAATATACAACATGTTACAAAAATACCCTAAAGCCGAATATGGTATATAGGGACCATCAAACTGAACAACTTTTGGACCAACTCTCTAATCGCGAAAAAAAGAATCTGCTGTTTCATATATTTTGATATTTTCGATTTTAATTTTTGTATGAAACAGCTGATCTTTTTTCGCGATTTCAGAGTCGGTCCCGTAGTATAAGTTGATCAGTTTGATACCTTAATCAGTGGACCCTATATACCATATTCGGCATTAGGAGTATTTTTGTAACATGTTGTAGAATTGGTGAATTAGAGCTCCTCTAAAGTTGAATATGCACTCACGATTCGGTCAAACTTATACCTTTTGCGACTTTAGAGTTATAGAGAGATAGAGAGTTCCTCTTGGAAATGCCTGTTGCAATTTAACCCCCTTAATTACATACTTAGAGTCTGGTACCTAATCCCGAATGACAAAAGTATATTGTTCTCACCGACTTACCAAAAACACACCGCACCAGTCACGTATTCATATTTAGTAAGTTTAAGTAAAGATAAAATTGCACGATTGTACACACGATAGCACTTCAGGTTATACAGTTAAACTGCGAAAACAGCTTTTATTACGTATAGCATAAAGGCGGTCTCAAGGTCAACATGAATAGCCTAAAGTGCCGTCGTGTGTACCCAGTAGAAAGAGAAAGGGCCAAATTATTTGAGGATTACGTGTGAAATGATTTATGAAAATCGATATCATGAAAGAAATTGTACGCCTCACCGCGCTTTGACATCAAGAAATTATTTTCCTCTCAATCGAGAGCTATTAAATAATATAAAAAATGTGAATCGTGCGTCTATAGCCTGTATTCTAGCCGTTCTTTGACAAAAAATCTTTTTAGCTCTCGTAAATAAATAACTTCCCCGAAATAAGCGACAAAGCGGTGAATATATAGAATTTTGGCACGGGACATTTAATCTCCGCGTTCGGCTGCTATTCGGCCGCTTTTCGTATTGCCTTACATATAACACGCAAACCTTTTAGATTAGGGGGAGCAAGGGCAATTTTTAGGATCAATTGGCTTTACGAGCCATAAAACCTTTTTTTTTCATACGTATGTGTAGAAATCAGGCTGTTCGAATCATCCTTGTTATATCACATTGTTATTATTTCGTCATAAGGGTTGGACCACTTTTCGCAATTAGTCGTGTCCTTTCGTTTCTGGGTGATAAAATTGCTATGGTCATTTATATAACAAATGTTTAGCGTTTGTTCATTACGCGTTTGGGAAATTACAAAATACTAATAGTAGCACATCAGCTTTTAAATATACTATATTATTAATTATAGTGCAAAAGTGCTTTCTGAGCTCAATATTTTTTTTTCAATAAGTTTATAAGTAGCGAGATTACAGACGAACAACAGTTAACAAAAAACTTTCGCGCGTTTGTGTAATAAGCTCCCTAAAATACAGAGTACGTAATGAGAAAAGTAAAATTTTGAATATTTTATAACGATATCAATCGTTTTAATGTAGCCGCAGCATTTTTTAAGCGAAGGTATTCACGTTAATTAATGGAAAATCAGTCGCTAATGTCTACGTCACATAATAATTATATACGATGTTTTGCGCTAGGTGAAAACAACAATGTTGATGCTTTTTGTGAAAACAACAACCAAAATTTAAATCTAGAAATAAAACACTTTTTACGGATTACAGCGCGTATATTATTAATTCAGGTGTTGTTTTGGAATTATTTAGTTTGTATTTATTGGTTTTTTAGAATTCCCGACGTTTCGACACCTTTCCAGGGGCCGTGGTCACGGGAGGACTAAAGCAAAAAAGGCTGCTCATATTAAAAATTTGAGCAGCCTTTTTTGTCGGGAATTCTAAAAAACCAATAAATACAAACTAAATAATTCCAAAACAACACCTGAATTAATAATATACGCGCTGTAATCCGTAAAAAGTGTTTTATTTCTAATGAACTGTACGCGCGAAAATCTTAGAAGTGTAAAATTTAAATCTATTTTTTTTCAAATTTTTTTTTTATATATATACAACAAAGTTATATTATGATGGTTTTGTTTTCAAGAAAAATATGTCTTCTGGTTAATAGTTGTGTACAAAAAGTTTTCACACCTTTCTAACTAAAAGCAAGCACCTGCTATTAATTGTGCGCGAAATGCTACGCGCCGGCCGTTTTGTTTGTCGAGACATATTGCAAAACACGGATTATACTGTATTATTATACCACGTAACCCTTTTCAGGGTTTCTGCCACTTTCTATTTATGTCAGTAGGAACTGGGTGGCTCGCCCCTCATAAATCAGAGCCGTTTTGTTCAGGCCCATTACGCCATTTTACCGCCTTCCTACTGAGACAAAATTAGATCATACCGAAGGGAAAACCCAGCTCGGCTCATACATAACTTTTGCTGTAAAACCTTTAATAGTTTCTACATTTTGTTATGCCGTGCCGGCGGGAGATTGTTTTTCCTTCACGGGCGTTTGCTGCTGTCTCTGAGGTGGAAACCCCGGTTTTGGTCTGCGTCTTTTTTCTTGTTGGCGTTGATGAAAATTGGTTTGTGATTGCGAACGAATTTTTCGGACTTAGGCGAAAGAGCTTTCTTTGCTGTAGTGTAGAGAAAGAGCTTTTTGTAGATCGTGGAAAATTTTCAATAAATTTCGAATATGTATTGTAGTTTGGAGTTAGGATTATTTGAAGAAACGAAAAAGACATTAAAAGGAGGTTCCATCGGCCTCGTCACAGATTTTTTTATAAAATTACCTTTTTACTTAATGGCTAGGATCAGCAGATGCGACCACGTAATTAAACCCAGAGAATTCAAACTCTCTCCCAAAGGAAAGTTAATCCGTCTAAGAACCGGCACCAAAATTAATAATAAAAAATATTAAATGTTGTTCTATCTAAGAAACAAAGGAGACAAGCTACGAGCATAGCTTTAGAAGCAAGTAAGAAATAAAAAATAATCTATAAAAGAGGCTTAACTATGCAAAGCTTAACCCACTTTAAATAAAACTTGTAACACACAGCGTGTTTTCCATTGTGTATTTAAAATATTGTTATTATTTCTTCGTGGTAACTTTGATAATTTTGAAACTCAGACAGAAGGTAGCAAAAGTACTCAAAAACCTTTTTGTTTCAATTCGTAATTTACTGTATTGAAACATTTCTTATTTATGATGTGACTCGGTGTTCGGTGAGTTTTCCATTTGTGAAATGGCAAACCAACAATTCTCGTCCGTTTAATATTTAATTATTCAAAAGCAAAAGATAACTAGGCTTGGTAATTTCGTCAGTGTAATTAATTAAATTCTTGTATTAGCGTTCCTTTGGCATTTGAATTTAGATTAATTACCTGAATTTAGATAAGAAATGGGAAGAAAAATGGTTTGTGTACGTCAAAGGCGGGATTTTGAAAACAAAGTCGGCCTTAATAACTGTATTTGTGGAATAAGTCGTCACAAAAACGAATCTAAAGTCTTTGTGCATAAATCTCAAAGTGGTTATTAATTTAATCGTTTATTAAGAGCTTTGCATCTGAGTTCAATTATACTTTTTATTAAACACTTTTTGTTACGCTTCCATCAAAATTAACCTTCAGACGTATTAAGACGTCTGAGACTAATAAAATAGGTTTAAAGGACGACGTACTGAGACTAATAAAATAGGTTTAAGTAGGTATTATATTTTATTATTATTATTTCTCTAAAATAATACCTGTTGCCCGCTTTAATCTAGCTAACTTCAAAATCTTCTAACTAAAAATAGATACGCAGAATAATTTTGATCACAAAACAAGAAGACTGAATAATTTCGCTTAAATTCTCAACCCTTCAAACGCGGCACTGTTATATCGTGGATGCAATAATTAAGAGAGGGCTCTCCCTAGGCGCTAACTTTTCCATTATTTATTAACATGTATTAGTTTCCGTGATGTGCCATGAATTTAACGACGATGATTCATTTACAAAGATATCATTTATTGAGTTTAGCACAAAGGGGTAGGGAGGGAGGGAGCGAGGATGTTTTAATTGGGTTTATTCTGAGATCAGTTCCTCCGCTGTCTTCGTCTGTGTAGACATGGTTATATTATTGGAGTTGCCCAGAAGACGCGTTCATAAATCCCGGACTGGAAGAGTAAATTAATATTCTGTTCTATCTGAAATAGTCACGGACTGTGACTCGAAATAATATGTTACGTTTTTTTTATATTAATGGAATCAGCAAGAGTTTTTCAAACTTTGTGAAATTAACCCCGACCGTTATCGAAAAAAACTGTTTTATAATCAAACCTTAGATAAATAGTTGCAAAGGATTATTCAAATGAAGAGTAGGTACGAATTTGTTAAGAAGAATAACCTACTTACCGATTTTAACAATTTCCAAGTAATTTTTTTATACAGACAAGAGGATAATGCAAGCTCCTAGCTTTTATTTTAATATGACGTCAAGATTCTTTACAAAAGAATCTGTTCAATGCTTCAATGCTATGAAAGCCTAGGTATTGATGCTTTGTAATGCTCAGTGGAGATGGTTGATAGTGCCATAGTGGCTATTTACAGCCTTGAGAGTAAGCTTATGTTGTGTAGGCTAAGCGTGCTAATGGATTTATGGAACAAAGACAATAGCGACCTCCCTAATGGATAGCAAGTGAAAGAAAATAGGCCATCAGTGAATGGTACTTAATAAATATTGATAGTGGTGAGTCTATAATATATTGTTAGATTACAAGAGAACAAAAGCTTGTATCTTCGCAGTTAAGTGACTTGCTTTCATATCTCTTTTAGGGTAACGGGTTCAATGAGCTTGGAAACAGAGGGCCTATTACAAAAAAGCATCGCGATAAGCGTACGACGTTACTTACTTTGTCAGCAAGGAAATCATTAGAAATGGCCTTGTAAATGATAAATAAACAAATAATTTGGCTGAGAGATGTGAAAGGTTCATTATTGGCATCAGACGATTTTCGTTTCCATACGGCAAATTCGCAAACCAAATATTAAAAAAAACATAGGTAAAACCATTATAATGACTCGAGCAGTTTCCGATCGGCCTTGACTAGTCAAAAATGGAACTTAAGACTCCAGCGAACAGTGAGCTTCCAATGCAAACGTAATACCAAAACAAAATGATTTGCAATTTGAGCATAATTAACTCTCAAAGAGAAGAGCTAATTAAATTCAAAATATATGCCAATCACATTTTTTCATACCAAACTGTAAATCGTGTTAATTTTATTTGGTTTAGTATTTAGCATTTTTTATTAAATAGAAACCTAGACAAATACTGTCTTAATAACATCACAAGAAGAATTAATTATGCTCAAATTGCAAGTCATTTTGGTATTTATGGGACGCTAACTGTTCGATTTTTGGAATACTACATGCTAATAAGATAAGCATGTAGTATGACCACAGAAGGTTTTTATTTACCCTGTGGTGTGTGGTATGGCACTGCCAAGTCTACACGCGTCGTTGTCTACAGCCCACAGCTGTTTATTGGTGTTGAATCGATCAACGATTATAGTGCGTGTAGTTAAATGTTTCGGTTCCCGGAACTAAAACAATTTGCATTAATTATTGAGATTTCAAAGTTTCCCTGTGCTTGGCGGTTCTCGAATAACAGCCATAGGTGTTGTTGGGAAGTTTAACATACTCATGTACTTTCCTAAACGTATAAAATATACTCATTTCGGAAGGTAACAAAAATGAGACGTTCTAAATTAGTTTTCTAAAATTTTTTACTGTTCTGTGTATAAAGTGTATTATTATAGTGTTAAAATGGCTTAGGTACTAGTTTGAGTTTTTAACTTTGAGTTAAAAAATATTAATTTAAATAATCGAAAAATGATTCAGATAGTTATAATAGATTAACTTTCATTGATATCAAAATGTTTTGTTTAGAGAACAATAAAGTTTATACTTTGCCGCATTAGTTATATTGTTTTCTAGACTGGACTTTTATTTGTAACTCCTTTAACTTCTAAACATGCCATAAAACTTATTTCATGGTTGTTTCTGGATGGACATTTAAAAGGGTGTAAAAAGAGTTTTTATGAAAGTCTCTTAAAAATAAAAATGTTCCTCTACGTTCACAATTTTATATCTTTATGCAGAACCAATGGTCTTGAAAATATATACCAATTGCATACACGTCCGTTTAACGATTGTTAAATGTAAAGCAGTGCTGAAATATTTCAATAGCGATGTCTGTAAAAATCTGTTTTATTATAGGGCTTTGGTTTTTCGAGGTGATTACACAGAATACATAAGTGATTACAGAATATTGTTAAGCCACCGAGGCATTCTAGGTATTGGGCACCTAGAATGTTTACGCCTTAATTTCGTTAAAACACATTTTACACTACCAACCCCGAACTGTGTTCGTTCCGTTTTTTTTTCATTAAAAAGCAGTTTCACAATCTATGATTAAGCACTAACTTCTAGGTTAATTTAAAAGAGGAACAGAATTAATATGTGATTACTCGTCCAGTATATTAATTTGAACTTAATCGAACTTTGTGAAACAGGCCCGAGCGAGCTCGAGGCGCGAGCGAAGCGTCTCCGTTTCAGCTTCAGGAAAAAAGTTCATATCGTCCGATCGGTAGAACAAAAAAAGTCCGACCACGTGGCCAGAGGGTGGGCAAAAATGCTTTGTTTCGTATGTCTGTCCGGCTGACTGTCTGTTCTTTTCTACAGGTCGCATTTCTCAATCGATTCTCGTGAAATTGTGTGAGCAAGTTCAGGGCTGAAATATGATTTTATTTTCAAATAAAATAATTTTTCGCATACAAATTTTCGAGTAATTTTGTATGGGAAATTTGTGCAACGCCATCTACTGCCCAATAGCAAAATAAAATTTTCCATTGATAATTATTACTCTATCGATTACTTTTATGCGCGTTTTTTTACTCGATAGATGTTCGTGCTAAGGGTACAGACTTTGCAATTGTTAAATTTTCCGAAAACATTTCGGTATGGTTGAAGTAATGATGTTTTTTTTTAATGAAAAACTTAATCTACAAAAAATCTTTATAATTATCGATAATGACAGTTTTTTGAAATAAATATAAACGTGACCCAAACTGAAGGAGGGAGAAGGACAGCTCCCCTCCCCTTCTCCCTCACTTTCACCTTTAAGTTTGAATAAATCAAAATTAAGGTCTAGTCTACTAGTTCAAATATAACATAAAAACTCGAAAACTTCAATCGTGAATATCTCGGAAACTAATATGAACTTCCGCGGGGGGAGTCCCCTCCCTCACAAATGATAGGCAAAACAAACCCGCCATCAATTTCCTAAAAAAAATGCATGTTGATATCGCGGCCTTTGTATAATCTTGTTGCGGTCTTTGTTTAATCTTGGCGACGGTATTGTTTTTGCGACGTGTGTTGCCTTACTCAGACATCAATTAAGTTTAATTATTCATTAAAATTTGTGCTATCTCTTTCTTTTCCATAGTGATAGTCTAAGACAATACGATACTTAATGAAGCGTTAAACTTAATTAACGGCTTTGAGTACGGCAGTAAGTGAGACATATATATATAAGGTATATAATGTTTACTTAAAAATATTCAGTGGTTTCAAAGCTACGTGTGGCTACGACCTCCGCGGTTAAAAATTTACACGCTTTTTGTAGCGCGTGTTAGTGAGGTTTGCTTCTTTATACATTTATATCAGTGTTTTTGTTAATCAATAAGTACATATTATTTGCGTACCGTTTGACTTCCAATTACTGTATAGCTATATCTATTATTCTAAAAAATACGATCAGTGAATACAAAAATTCAGATAAAATTCTAACACAGTGTGTTCAATGCGATAAGGAAACGGATCATTTAAATATCTTCGCTTCAGTGGAATTGAACCCACAAAGAATAAAAATGTTCATAGATATTTTTAACCTATTTGGAAAAGGTATTTTGACATAGTAACAATAGAGAACATTTTTGAACGCTTCTTTTTTTATTCTTGAATTTGAAATTTGAATTCGTTGCAAAATAATAATAATTTAGATTTTGGCATGTCAATAATCTGTAATAATACAATAACTCCATTTAGGGATAAATTACCACCTTGCTACATTGTTATCTAAAATCATAGGTATTTTGTATTTTATTGTTTAATAAAAACGCTTGTGTTTTTTTTGTTAAGTCTCAATGCAACAAAACAATGGAAAGTGTTTTATCAAAACATTTTGTGTACAATATTTTCTCGATACGAGCTTTTCTTAAAAAAGTTAAGCTTTAAGTAAGATTTTTTAACAAATTGATATTTTTTAATATTCATAATCACCGGCGCGTATAGCAAATAGTGTACAAAAAACTCGTCTAGGTTTGCAGATTGTAAGTAGGTGTAACAAAAACATAAATAGATTCAGAAATAACGTGCTGTTTTGTTTCCCAATCGTTCGATTGACACATTCCCAATTCTCGATCATGCGTCGGGCCGCCGATCTGGCTATGACAGCACGTCATAACATAGGTAACGTACCCCAATTCCAACAGCAATGTTTGTGTTCGTTACCGTAGTCATCTAGCTGTCATCCGATGATATATGTTGTTTGCAGGCCCGTACGATATTTTCTATTTCTGTCACGACGCGTGTGGCACCCTTACGTAAATCCACCAATATTATTATTTAGATAGATCACGCACATCTCTTTTCGTTAGCGAAGAGGCCAGTTGACCACAAAGACCGCGTAACTAATATAAACTCGGCGTAAGTTTTCCTCGTATTTGTTGACGGCCCGCAAAGTTATAATTGAAAAGTTATTGTTGGCTCGCAACACATGACGTGTTGAAAGTATTCCATTAAGTGGTATTAGTAATTTTGAATGTTAACTTTGATAATCGTGAAATAATTATTTGCAAATCTATATTTTTGAAATTGTTGAATTAGTAACAAATAATAAAAAAAAACATCACACATAACTTAGACCTTTTTTACATTAAATAGGCTTACTCTTGGCCACATTCTAAGTTGTTTAATTAATAAGAGGCCTAAAATGGAGCGAGTTTGCCTAGAAAAAGCCTATTCACTCGAGCTTTAAATATACTAGTATTGTAGGCACTTTTGCAGGCCCGGACGTACATAAAGATAAATTTATTGATAATTATATTAAGACATATTTATTTTCAGCACAGAAGATTGTAGTATTTATAATTTAGTTAGGTCATAAAATAATTTAGCTCGAAAACAATCTACCTACCTACTTCTTTTTTAGGTACAAAATTTGATTTACACAATTGCCTTTGCAAGTATGAACACAGCACCAATCAAGACGTTTAGCAAAGAAACAAGTAAGTACCTACCGTCTTCGCTCCGCTCGCCTTATCCAATTTGTGGAGATAAAACTCGTAGAGTTATTACGGTTGTATAGAAATGGACATCTTAAGAAACAATCGTATTATGTTATATCGAGTTTTCGTCTTTTTATTTTATGATACGATGTCGTATTACAAAACGTTTATTCATTCGATTATCGCAGTACGTACATCTTCAAATATTTCTAATCTTTGGAAAATGTATCCATGATTAATATTTATATTAGTTTTTCATATATAAATTACGTCATTTATATACGTACCGATTTCACTTTCAATTATAGAATTTCAATCGTTTATTTAGAGTGTATTTGATTTAAACGTTTACAACGTATTCAGAGCTACAAAACTAGTGGAAAAAAAACACAGAGCAAAACATGCATTTTATACGATGAAGGAGTATCTTTTACAAAGCTAGACATATTCCTAATAGGCCGGTGTCGTCATGAGAGCAAATGTGTGGAAACGATGTAACGTATATCAGACGTAAAAGACATTGAGCTTTTGCGGCGCCCGGCTTTCGCTGGGGCTTGGTTGATACAAGCGTAACTAACTGCATGACTTGAAATGTGTTATACTACAAACAAACCCCGGGATCCCAGGGATTTACTCGCAAATACATAATATTCAAGAAGCCCGGTCTCATAGAAACATGTTCGATACACGCGTCCGTGAATTTAGATGAAGCTTGCTCTCGGCGAATTGAAAACTTGGAGTATATAACTCATCTTCTGAATTTCTATGTCCGAGGTGTCTTGGGAATACTGAGTCCACAAAAAATTTCATTGGGAGCCCAAATATAGAGTATAAATATAGAATGTAGATGAGCATCTACATAAGCGGTATATGTCTTTAATCTCTAATTTGAATGCTAGCTCAGTTCTTAGGGTGATTATAAAACCATCATATCTTGGAATTATCCCCATGAGATTTTGTAACAAGTTTCTCAATTCAGATGACGGTTAAGCAGTTTTACGGCACCATAGGGACGCGGCCGATCGCTTTGCCTGCAAAGTATTATTTCATACGAACTCCCTTCGCAAGGTGGATTGCATTAAGTCGAGGTATTTTCTCGTAGCGTATCGTCGGGACAACAAAAAGGCCCATATTCTTATTTCAGTGGACGTTTACCGCCACCGCCATAACAATTCATACAAATTGGATTTCAGCCGACGAAAAACTTTGCCATATAACTAGTATAGGCTTTTTATCTTTGCTTATTTGATGCACGATACATTGGCGCAATGTGGCGTGGATATTCATGTCATTTTGTTCCCATTCGTGAGCGCGAACACCTGGAGCAAGATGGTTATCTAAATGTAGATAGTGGAACGATGGGCCTTGTTTATTAACCTCACGACGACTCGTTAGGCACGCCCGAACATTTATGCGCCGCTGTAAAGTATCTCTTGAAATTAAATTATATTTGTGCGTTGGATACGGTATATCGCGCGTTTTGATAACTGACAAGGGTAGATGTAATTAACGGCGCGGGCACAAGCCTCATTTTATTACGATTGTGATTATATGGTTCATTACGGCATATTTGTGGGAACTCTCTTCGGAACCATATTTTATTTTTGAAGGTCCACCGGAAACATTTATGAGTTAGTATTACATTCAACATGTTCAAAGAGAAAATTAATGTTTGTAGATGAATAAATGAGTATTATTTTTTTTTGTTATCGTGAGATATTTTTTTTTATACTTATGCAGTTTGATATAGAGATTTTGAAAACCTACACCGAACCGACTACTTATTTAAACCAGTCATTAGAAAACGTCTTTGTCATGCATGTCATCAAACAATATTGCAAAAACGTTCGATCTGGGCTTATTTTCTATGCTTGTTTTACTCACTACCTACTATAATAGCCCAATTAATGATTTTCAGCTGCTAGTCATTTGGAAGACATTTTGAAACCAACAATTATGACGAAGCAAAACAAAGTACCAGCAGATGTGCTACTAAAAAAGGCGCTCTAATACTAATAAAAGCAATGGAACTGTGAAATATCTTTATTAAGCCACATGTAACGCTCTTCATCATACCGGAAAGTCCTATTTAAATATAGTGTGCGGTGGAAGCGCGGGATCATCGAACGTGGGATGTCTGTCTCATTATGAGTATCTCAACATACCTACTCCATACCAATACATAATAGTGCGATGGTTATTTGGGCTGTCACCATTGGCTTTGTTCTGAATTCTGTAAGTTTCTAAGCAACGGTTGTTTGTTCCTGACTGTTCGTATATAAAATTATATTGTTATATGCGTATAAAATTGCATTGCGACATTAAATATCTTGAAAAGGTAGTGAACCGTTTTACTTACGTGACAAATAGGAATTAGAAAGAGGACGGACGTAGGCCACTTTTAAACTTTCATATTCACTGTTGCTGTCACTTTCTGACACATTCAAATAACTTCACTTGATTCCTGAGCTGGGGTGTATATGACTGATGATTATTGCAGTATATTTCTATAGTCCACTTCTGTCTAGTCTTTGGTAAGTTTAAATTGTACCACTCAAACAAATATATACAACGTGTTAATGAACGAACAGAAAATATGTAAACCGTTTCTTTGGGCATTAAACTGAACAACTTTTAGTAAAGAACCAACTCGCGAAATCGCGAACAAAATCAGCTGTTACATACAAAAACATCTAAATGTGTGAAACAGCTAATTTTTTCGCGGTTTCAGAGTTGGTCCCAGAGTACAAGTTGTTCAGTTGGATGGTCCGAAGAAACGGTTTTGCCATTTTGGGTTCATTCATTAACACGTTGTAAAATTTAACATAATTATTTTTGACCGTTTTCATATTACAAACAAGAACAAGTGACGCGTTAAAATACATTTCACCGTCAATAAACGCAGCCGCATATTTCATTCAATTAAAGATAATTCTGGAATGTTTCATAACGCAAAAGGGCGTCGTTACATTAATTTTTCACTGTGAGTCATCGCCTGTATGTCTTTGTTAACAAGGAAATTAATGTCGTTTTACATTTCACTGTCACTTATTTATGATGTCGCAATTACGAGGGCGTCGCCAAGATTTTTTTACTAAATATCAATCTTATTTTTGTACGCCTCTTCAATAATAAGCAAAGTAAACAAGCAGTAATTGACATTGGCCAAATAAACATTAATTATACGGTAATAATAAATAACATTTTTTACGGTACGGTGGAGTCGTATATTTATAATGGGTTGACCTTTTTCGAATATTTCTAGGTGTTTTATTTTCTTTCACATGAAAAGAAAAAAAGTCTGTACAAAACACTTTCAGTTCCATCAAAATATTTAAAATTATTTTTATCATTTTCAATATTTTGATATTTTCAATGCGTTTTCAATTCCGGGCTTCTAAACTTCGTACAATGAAAATCATACAGATACAAGTAAAAATATTAACTTTGAATACACTGCTAAAAAGTATCATATTTAACATATTCCATTTTATATAAAATCATTTAATTTGCCTACTTCGGTAAAGTTTTTTTTATCAATATACTTTGAAGTATACTTCGCGCTTTATAAAAGGTTTTAATATACAATATTGGTCCCCACTCCACGTCAAGAGGGCACAATATCGCAGCGTTCTTTCCATAAATCGGGTTGACATTTAATTTATGCCGCCGCAGATTGGGTGGAAGTGACGGGAGGACTGTCGTCATATTAACGCGGCGGACAGCTGAGCGCGCCGGATGTCCCGAAATACCCGGCCTCTTCCAGCAGGTGTCACTTTAATAACCACTACAAAATATAGCAAAGTGTTATAATAACTTTCATATAGGGAGGTAACTTTGTATCGGCGATGAATGCGACAAATGACGACTAACTAAAGTACCGAACTTTCAGTAGTGAAAAGTTAGGCACGCTTCGCCTGTGAGGTAGCGGTGGGAGACGCCGTCTGCCCCGCACACCATCGTTGCCCTGTTAAACAGCCGAGTTATATACCCCAAATGGTTAAGCTATGTATAAAGTCTGCGTATGCTAGTCACCAGCGTCGCTTTGGCCGTAATCGAAAACACTACCGTCATTTGTTATGTACTTGAACTGTATTCTGTGGTTTATCCGGTTTGGACTTTTAGTGGCGTGTGCTCGGTCAAAAACGGCGTTTGGTGATCGAGGAATACCTATCCGTTGGCAAGGTCCTACTGAAGCCTTAGATCATTTTGTATAGGAGGGAGTCATAACACAATCATTTTTTGTATGGATTCTTTTTTCCAAAACCCATTGTGTGGGGTATCGAATGAAAGGGCTTCTTGAGCTGATGTCAAATACGTACAATATTATTACATTTTAGCTACTTGTTAAAAAAACAGAAAAGCATATTCCAAACATACTAAGTTTGGGCTCTTGCAGGAAGAAGACGGCTTAATGAATTCTTATGAAACATACGCCAAATAACATTGAAGCAATTGTGAAAATATTAACATCCAGTTTTTTTATTTTTATATCCTAATTCTATGAGTTGCATTGAAACATTAAAAGACGGAAGAAGGGGGGTCACCGTTTCTCCCCCAAATCAGCCAGTTCTTTGAGTTAAAAATAAATCAATAGGGGACACCAGCAGGTGTCACTTCAACATGAATCATACTTAGCCCGCCATTAAAGCGTGAAAGATGTGATGCTACTATGAGCACCGATAGTTAGAAATTATAAATAGAACATGTTAATTAAAATTATAATGAACTGCGGTTTACAGGATTACTTTGCCAAGATTGTTTATGTTCAATATTATGGATATTTGAAGTCATAAATTTTAAAATAGTATCTAATAATTAAATTACTTTGTTTGTAAGTAAGTATGAATTTAGAAGGGTTTTTTAATGTAAATGTTTTATTTTCTAGCCCTATAGCTAACTACAATTTGAATATAATATGAATGTGTACATAATTGACGTAAGCTGTTGTTTACCTTAGACAATTATAACGTTTTGGAATGTCAATTTCATACATTTAATGTCACATCTATTCTATTCGAATTATCGAAACGCCAAGCGTTTGCCGTTTGTCTAGGCCCTCTAAATATTTACAGATTTCATGCTCCACGCAACTATCAGAGCATATTGAAAATGAATATCAAAAATAAAAGTACTATTAATAGTATCTAGTTTAGCCATCAACTCGTCCATTGAAATCAAAGAGCTCCATTTTTAAGATGTGTTTTTATAAATGTCTATGATTTTTTTCTCAAACTACGCCCTCTCTCCTCTTCAACTTTGTCTCTATCTCTAGGGGTTTTTTCATCTGGTAATCATTGAATGAAAAGGGCACCAGATGAGTACTTTCTGAGATATTGCTGATTTAAATTTGACAGCGGTCATCTGAAATGAAAATCGTACAGTACTAAGACCTTTCATTTTTTCAAAGACACCATCAGTCTAGGATTAGTGCTTTCCCAAGATATTGTTGTTTTAAGTTTGACAGCTGTCATCTGAAACGAAGATCTTTTATTTTTTCGAAGACACCAATTTGATTTCGGTAAGTTAAATAATATATTTATTACATACATACCTAACTATCCATAATTATACACTTTACTCTTTGATCATATGATCGAAGACTTTATAATAATTGAGACCTCACGACAGCCTCTACGCGGCCGACCTACAAACCGCTCCGACCTTTGGGAACCTCCGTAGCCCACATCTGTCGTCTGATCATCTACCCAGTAGACTTATTTTGAAGGCCAATTCAATGTCCAGGGGGGACGCCAGTGAAGCCGGACGGGTGATCAGTCTCCCTAATCGGAACCATTTCACCCAGTTCCCCAAGTCCCCTGAAAGCTGGAAGCTGGGGGAGGCGGGTTATCGTTTACCCCACTGGCGTCGGACCCTCGAACCTACCTTTGCGCTTATAATACCTGCTGAGTTGACTTATCGTTAACTGCTTTAGATCCTCTTCCTTTAGCTTGTCCGCTCCAAAGAGCTCCCAACGCAGCGATGCGTACATCGGGCAGACACCCCTCCCATAGGGATAACTCCAATTTTGACCGATCGGGCACATACACTAATGATCACATAAACATTTTCAATGTTAAAACTAATTGTTGACGAAAATATAAGAAGTGGGAAATTGCAAAATTGTAGATACCTAGGTACAATTCAAGTTGATGATAATAATCATAACTAAAGAACCAACAAACCTAGATTCAATAGACAAAATAAAATTCTTCATATTGAAATGTTCCACAAAAGCATGCCATATGCGGTAGATGAGAGTGATTTACAGTACATATTCATAATATATCCATGATATTACTTTGTTCCCTCATCTCTCTTGAATTTCCGTTTTCTGCAATATGACATTCGTTTAATTTATAAGAACAAAATTGATCGTTAACTAAAGCCGCTGGCTTAAATCTGCAAAATCCGAATAATTTGTGCGTGATTCACCCAGAAGCTGGCAAATGAGAAGAGACTTAATACCAATGTGAGCGATCTTGACACACGTCAGCCTGTGTGATTAAGATATCGTATCGCTTGGAACGGAAATAACCGTTTATTTGGTCGGAGTTTACATATTATGTGTTAAAGACATGGAAACTTATACAATACACATATTGAGTATGCGAGTATTTACATTTATTTTCAATAATTATACATAAATCATACAACCTTTTTTCTAACCTAACTATAGTGAACATGGATAAACAATCCTTAAGAAATATTTCCTCAGTAATGACAAAAATCTACGGACGCAGCACAGCTGATCGCTTATTTACCACAATTAAATAAAATTCCAAACGATGTCTTCTTTTTGGTAAACACTTTATCTGCAGTTTTAAAGCTCTTGGAATTTCCCTACGTGAAAAGGAAGTGAGACAACATCCATAAATATTAATAGGTAAGTACTTTATTTTTATAATATCTTCCAATTATCTGACTTTAGGAACAATGACTTTTTCTCAAAAATGCATTGGTCATTATTTTGAAGCAAAGTTTAGACAAGCAATAAATATAGCATAAGTTGACTTCCGCAAGCTATTACCACTGTGTAAACAGGTGTGGCAAGCTAAATTATCAAAGTGTTGCAGCTTGCAGAATTTGCTCTCTCAAGAAATTGCAGGAAGATCTTGCTAGTCTAAACCTCGAAAAAGATACGGCCGTTATTGCCGCAAAAAACGCATATTTCGACACTCTCAAGGGGATCAAAATTTATAGGGTACTTTCCGTTGACCTATGAAATTTGGCAAGTAATATTGTCTTATACTACAAGAACAGGGAAAAACAATCATCATCTAGCTGACCAGCAATGGAGTTATTATAGACCGCGGCAGTAATGAACTATTATGGAGCTACTTTTTAGTCAGGTATTTTTCCGATATCGTAATTGTTTTATATACTTATTTGTATAATATTTCGTGTTTGTAATCGATGATCCTTATCGAATTGACTTGACAGCTCCCTTTGATCCGATACGGGATGATGACGTGTACGTAACGTTACTCTTATTGATATGAGATGTTCCGTAACAAGATTTATCGATAGCCTGTGACAGCTGATTTCTGAAGAACGGTGCTGTATGTGAGATGCTTGGGTATAATAATTAAGTTCCTTATTTGAGAAGGAAACACAGAGGGTAGATGTATTATATTTACATTTGTATGAGAAATCCACAACTGAAGGATCAATGCGCATAACGTTTATGTTTATTTTATGATTATTGAGTTGATTGTATTCACTATGAGTTGGGGACAAAACTAAAAGAAATAGTAATAGGACACTTTTCATAGTACTATAAGGTGTGCGGGCGTAGAATCTTTAACTGCCGTGCTCAGAGACGTCAATTATATTTAATGCTTCATTGAGTATCGTGTCGTCTTATACTTTCACTGTGGAAAAGAAAGAGATAGCACCAATTTTAATGAAGCATTCAACTTAATTGACGTCTCTGAGTACGGTATTTTGTATTGATATATTATTTATTATTATCCTTTTAGTACTTGTTTCTAATTCATACAAATCAATATGTCGTCGTCCATGTGTGTGCACGGCGTGTCCCTTGTTCTTTTCTTTTTCGAACGAATCTTAGTTTTTTTTTAAAGTAAACCATTCAAATTAACTTCAGCCAGCAACGGCGGCGACGACCATCTCACAGTGCAGAAACATAGACTCCTTACAGTAGGTACATACTGATGTTCATACTATCGACCTACACCGAAAGTTTAAAGCTGATAAATACGTGTAAAGTTGTGTAGTAGGCAGTATTTCAAATCGAAAACTCCTCAACTTGCCAAACGAAGTTACTGAACCATTTATCAAGGTTAAGTTGTTAGATTTTTTTATGGAATATTTTGAAAGCAAACTGAGCATCTCTGAAGGGCAAATAAAATGTTTCTGCGCTTTATAAAATCGCTCGCTTGGGATACTTTTGTGGCAGACTTATGTATGAAAATATTTATGCTACGGACGCCGAACCAACAGTATGTGCACTCGAGGAAAAAAGATGTAAAAGAATAAAAACGTTTTCGCTTCATGCGTGGACTAACATGTTTTATCGATATCGTTTTCAAATATATTCCTATGAATGTTTTAGTAATAATCGGTTTTTGTAAAGTGTTTCGCAAAACTAGCAGTAATTTCTACCTTTTTACTAAAATATACCCACGGTTTAATTGTAAAATAAATAGATGGATACTAAAGTTCTATTTTACTATTTGTTTGAGATACAAATATTTTATTCTAATTTGTATTGCGGAAAATTATATTTTATAATAAATATTAAATTAAGATCAAAATCGTGTGAATCGGAACAAATCAAGGCTTACTTAACCACTGGAACGCTTCTATGACAAATGCTGTGACCAAAACTCTTCCGAAGGATCGTGGAGGGCGGACCGATCTCAACTAAATTAATTTTAATAAGTGATTCAGCGTCGAAACCGTTTGCAAGCAACGAAGGGCCGGGGTCGAGCTGATTATTATCTTGTCTCAAGGCGGCTCAGAACTTTGCGGCTGATAGCTTTGACAGGCTGCCATACCGCTTTAGTGTGACGCATTAACGTGATTACATATCGCAAATTATAATCGAATAATGTTATAAACGTGTGGGTATTAAACGGAGAGGTTTTGCACAAATATTTACACCGAAAGGGTACTCGCTAACTCCCACAGGGTTCATTAGTTAGAGGCTGACGCGGCAACGGAACACTTTTGTATTACCTACTACAAAAGTTAAAAATATATTTTCAAACGATGAATACTTTTTACACCTTCCTTAGAAAATAGGCCGTAGATGCCTGCATCTAAAATATACCTTGCTAAAAAGCATTAAATAAAATGATATTGGTTGATAAAGTTTGACTAGATTAGTTATTCTACAGTAACTGCTCCGGTTTCCCGCATGCCAGTAATCGGAAGGACGACCCAAAAAGGCCTAACATCTAATTCGCGTGGGAGACAACAAAGAATCCCCTATTTATCTAGCACGTTAACGACAGGACTTCCTGCGTCTCGACTGCTACGGACGTCGCCGCCCAAATGCGAACACCCGTCCATCTATAATTGTTTTTGCTTTAATGTTCCTTTCATGTGTTTAAAGTTAAAGTTTGAACGAAGTAATAAAGTCGGAACGGTTTTATGTCGATGTCAACTTTCTTGCTTTTGAAGGAAGATCTTTATTTATTTATTAAGGACACCAGCAAGTAACATGTCCACATTACCTACAACAAGAAATTTTTAAATCATAGGTCTAGCATGTACCTAACCTAATTACAGGTGAACTCATCATCATTTGCAAACTAAATTCAATGAAGATATTAAAACAGGTATACAATACAAATACAAATTATATTACACAAATAAAAGAAAGCTTAGGTACAGAGTTGATCTTTATTGGTGTGAAAGAGATTTTGGGAATGTTTTTTACTGTGAAAAATAACTAACTATAAGCTTACATAGTGACAAGAAAATGGAGCGTAGTACCTGCAGTGCAAGTGCAACTTCACTGATGACACGACATAAGAAAATAATATGAGCAAAATTAGCCCTAGTTTATACTGTCACACCACGCTGTGCTAAATTCAACAGATATTCATCTATCTGTCAATATATAAATAGATAGGTTCACACCAGGTTTACGACCTCAACTCTCTCGAAATGTCTGCTCTACGCCATTAATCCAAAAAACGATACAGAGATAGTACTTCCAGTTAATTCATAATTTGAGCTGATGTTTCATGAATCAATAATTTTCATAATTCAAGTATATCACTTTCATTAATTAAAGATTGCATAAGACACGGTCGAACATTGCTACATTAGCATCAGTGGTAGTAGTTTTAAATGGAAATTCACAAATTGATTAAGATATGGGAATGCAATAATTGAGTCTCATACTGGACACATTTCGACTTCATTTCAATGCATTTTGAATTTACACAATCATCGTCGCGTTTAAATGAGACCACATTATTTGTGCGACGTCATCAATTTCACAATACCACAATTTAAGCATAACGAAACTTACAAGTGGAAATGTGAAATGTAGTCTTACTACATTCGTACTTACAGATCCTTCATGAACTAGTAAATTTATGTTGAGAATTTTTGAGATTATTAAAAATGGTAACGCATTAATTGAAAACAGAAACAATTATCTTACCTTCCTAGATGGGATAAATGAGCAGCCAAATCAACGGATATCATTGCATTCAACAAATTTTGAGAATTAGGAATTTTGCCCATTTCGATGAAAGAGATAAAGTTTTAGGAGTTGCTAAGCTAAATGGGAATTTTGCGTGAAATCTAGTCACAACGCAAACTGAATACAAATGTGGTTGGTTGTATAAATAGTTCGGTGAATCATTACATTTTATTGCTTTCAAGGTGTTAGAACTAATGCTATCTATAATAATAATAACCGCATTACTACCTATTTCGATTTAGATCAGAGAAAATTCCAAAAATAGTTTACTACTGAATACACCTTCATTATTTATAAGAACAATTTTGAAGTCTACCTACGCGCTGAACTTCAAAACCTTAATTGAACTTAAAATTTTCAACTTATTTTTTTTACAAAAGTGCGTAACGAAATTTACCGAAATTAACAGAACCGCTTTAGTATAAAACTCTTACCTATTCGTTTGTTTTACGATTCTGGTTACTTCCTTGTTTGCTTTGATCCAACTCGAGTTTCAATGATAAAATAATTCCTTACTTTTTCAAAGGTCCCAACTTGAAAAGATTTAATTAACTTTATGTTATTTTCTTGAGTACTCTTTGTTATATTTTTGTCTGTCTGCACTTGACGGCTTCTGCGATTGAAACTTTTACTCTGATCTTAATTTTTTTTAAATATTTTAACGATAAATTAATTCATGTACCTTGGAAAGGATGTATATTACATACGAGTATTTGTCTTTTGCTGTTCTTGATAGCTTGATTTGAACTTTTATGGTTTTTTTATATCCAAAAACTTTAATTTATAATTTATTTTGAATTTACACAACCACCGTCGCGTTTAAATGTAACCACATTATTTGTTCCACGTCATAAATTTCAGAATACAACGTTTAATAAATAAGCATGACCAAATTATTAAGTGGAAATGTAAAATGTAGTAAAAGTACTTACAGGAAATTGTTATTATTTTATTGAATTTAACAACGCCATGTAATACCGCTTCCATATAACAGATAACCCATTCAGCCCTTGTGATTCAACTTCCATACAAACCCTCAACCACCTCTTCAAACATTGCCCTCGCTTCTCTGCTCATAGGAACACATATCTCATAGCCACCAATAGCATTATAGATCCATTCGACTTTAAACTGATAACCACAAAAAACACCTCCATTGAAGCTTTCATTAAATATATAACATACATAATAAACTACCTAAAAAATTTTAACAAGACATAAACAACCAACTCATAAAGTTTTAAAATAAACTAATGTAACCTATAAACACAATAAACTATATTACATAATGAAGTGTACATAGTAAGCACCGACTATGTAATAAGGAAAAGATAAATTCTGTTTTATGAAAAAAAATACGTACGTACGTACTACGTACTTAGGTACCTAGGTGCGTACAAAAAAGTAAAATAACAAACGTACAAACAAACAAAAACAAAAGTAGAATATAACTGTTTTACTAGTTAAACAGTTAATCTGTTCCCCCATGCCTTATTGTTAAGCAGTCTTACGACTGTTCTTGGTTTGCACATCGTTATAAGTTGCACTAGCTCTCTCCTGTCTCGAAAGACATGACCCAGATACTCAGTTAGGGAACTTTTTGATGCGAGGGGCTGCGTTTTATGTCGATTCGGTTCTGTACTTTCTCATTTGAAAATACTTAAATTTTCATTAAAGCGTTCCTAGAAGTGTAGGAGGAAAATAAAACGATAAATTTTTACAAAGATATCTAAGAACATTGCGTAATAAAACATCAAAAAAAAATTCATAACATTCTCATGAAAAGTGCATTTGTGAATTTAAGAGGAATTTAACTTACACAACTTAATGTTAAAAGCGATGTACGCATCGCTTCATACGTTCAACTTCATACGTGAAATTTCATAAAAATCGGTTCATTCATTTCGAAAAATATAAGAACTTCAAAGTTTGTAAGAAATGCCGTTTTCGTGAACACCCTTAATATCGAGGGTCTTTTTTAAATCTAAAATTGAAGTATTGAATTTAAAATACTTGAGACAAACTAAGACGCTAATTTGTCTTTGTTAACTTATATTTAAATAAATAAATGAATTAAACACTATATACATTGTAAAATCAGTAATATCCAAAACTTTCAGATCAGATGAGTAGCAACATCATAGTAATATTGCAGCTGTTTCACTATAAAACTAAGTTCAAGTGTATGTTTCAGACAAGGGTTGGCCACTTGCTTGGAGCAGGAAGTTTGAAGTTATAACGTTGACTACGACATGAGACGTTTAGTCGGACGTAGTCGAGTGCACCTCGACAGGCACATACCTCGAAACTTTCGGACGTTTGCTTGTACAATATTACCTACATATTAATTAAATCTAACTATCTATTACCAGGTTAACAATAAGAGTTTAATAAAAAATATAAAACTAAAGACTTTAGCCTTATTAAAGTAGTTGTGCTATTTGAGATTGTATAACTATAGCTAATACACTATTCTAAACATTGTGTGACTCCTTCGAATTTACACTAAAAAGTCTGATACACAGTTACCGAACATCAGTTAGGTATTTTTATTACCGTTCCATACGTTTCTGATAAAATCTTGTTACACCCAACATAATTCTACAAAAAGAAATTCAACTGCGGTCTCCGAGATTTTCGCAGTGGCGATACCTTTTCCTTCTTTAATATACACCGAATGCTAGTGCCGACATCGAAATAAAATTATCTATGCTTACGGCCACAACACCTGTGTGGGTAGGCTACCCTTGACCTCAAGCCTACCTGAAGCTGTAATAAATGGAAAATACAAACAACTGCAGTGCGAAAAAGGAACACGGATTTATAGGGTCCGACAAGCGCTGAAAAAGTAAAGTAAAGGTGGCAGTGTGTTTTTAAAATGAACTCAGTATTTTCAGAACTAAAGGCAATTAAAATATAACCCAGATGTTTTTTACCGCATGTTGAGTAATATTTTTCATAACATTTTTAGAGCTTTCAAATATACTATGTGAATTTCTTTCGACGTTAGTATAAGAGAGAGCATGATGAGTTTGCTATCTTTGTGGTCCCAAATTAGACTAAACCATGAAGGCTAGGAAGGTAAAATAGTTAAAGATTTTCAACGGCTGCCGTGGTCACGGGGGACCACGGCGCTGCAAAGGTGTCCAAACGTCAGGAAAAATAAAAAATCAAACCAAATCGAAACTAAATACAAAAGTACTATCAATAAAACCACGCTAGTATACGTGCGTTTTAAAGTGTTTTATTTCAATATCTATTACGCGCCTTAGAAGTGAATTACACAAAACTGTTAAAAATAATCTAATATAATGCATTTTCTATTTCTTGAAATAAAATCAAGTGTTACGAAGAATTTCTGAAACAATAACACACAGAGCGTAAGAAAGTGGCCCCTAACACTGTTGTTAGGCTAACGGTAAAACAGCCGCACTACAACACGTCTGATTGCCGCGAGGGATGCGTTTAGCACTCGCATGTGACTTGTTGACGACTTCAAAAAAAAAAGAAAAGAGGTCCTTGAGACGTACCCTTATAGGAACTTACGAGAATGGCAAAGAAGTAGAACTGATATTGCACGACGCGGGCTTATGTATACATGAATCCGCAGAATCTTCATATTTATATAAAAATTAAACTATGAACGAATCCACAAAAAAAATTGCTGAAAGTAATGTAGCCCGTAGTGGTAAGTAAAAAATCTTATACAGGGTGGATATAAAAGACGATAGTTGGACGACAAGTACCATAGATATTGATGATGACAAATTTTGCTGAAAGGAAACATTCCTTTGTTTTTAAAAATAAAAAACTGCATTCAAAGTTGTTTTGATAAATAGCTTATCTTGCCTGGGAATCGACCAGCTAAAATCCGAAAATAATACATTCTGAACTTATATGATACCAATCGATAGGATAAAAGGGTAAATTTCTTATTAATAACTTAGTATCTAAAATTAAAAGTTGACCCAAAAAAGTTAAAAAAAATAATTCAGTTCAAAATTTTGTTATTGTGCCTAAGTACCTATTTTATCAGGTATCTCGAGTCTGCTTTTAATTTAAGATACTATTTATTTAAAAGAAATCGACCGTTATCTTTGACCCTAACGACTAGTATCATAAAAACACAGCATGTAATTTTTTCGGTTGATGCCCGTTCGATTCCCGGCTGAAGGAATTTATCAAAAACCTTTGGATGCATATTTACTTATTCTTTAAAATAAAGGAATGTTTCCTTTCAGTTAAATTTGCCATCATCAATATTTAGGGTACTTTCCCTCCAATACAGTCTTTTATTTACACATACACAATAATAAAATGAACATAATAATAAAATATTAGTAGCGCCAATGAAATGTAGGATAATGTGGATGACATTACCCAGAAACTGGGATTATAGGAAATAAGGTGTAGTTTTATGTAGGTCATAATTATGAGTAACGAATCAATACTTTCTCTAAGAATAGTTATCAATTCAATCATTAATCCCATTTCTCCTCAATCCGTTGAATTGGCAACTGTAGCAAAGCTGCACTATATAATGTTTGGAAATTTCCATAATATTGACGTTTGTGCCGCTTTACCCCCTAATCTCTCCGAAGAGCTTTATGAATGAGTTATAGGACTAATAGCTTTATTATGATTGGCTAGATGTACTTAGTCAACGATAGTATAAAACTTTTGATATTTTTTAACAACAACCATTCGTAAATCGTTTAAACAATTTTTAAACGATAAAACAAACACAAAAAAGTCATTTTTCAACTCTTTCCCTGTAATAAAAAAAATAGCCTTTAGGACCTAAGATTACGAAGATACCCGTAAATTGTTTAACTTAATAAACATTTTGTTCTTATATTTTTTTGTGTAGCTATTGAATCAATTTTAAAATTTCTTCAAGCTATTTAAACTAAATTAAATTCCACCTGGTAATATCATGGCGGACCCAAAATTCTCTCTTTTGGCGGAAAACTAAGAGAATTAATATAATTAAATGAAAATTCTTTGAGTTCTTAAAGCCTACGGGGAGTCGGGCAATATTATGATTAGTTTAGGGTATTCTTGGATTTTGACAAAACTTAAAATCCATTTTAACTCCTCGTTCGATATTAAGTCTCCTTAGTTTCAATTGGACGGACTAATCTAAATCATATTCGCCCTCTCTCACTATGTCTGTGAATAGATAATAGTCCCATATGCAATAGCTATTTCAATAGCTATTTGAATGGCTATGTACTCTTGTGTTCAAAGATGGTAAAGCAACGAAAGACGAGTGTTATATCTAGCTTTTCCCTGCCAGGAGTAGAAAGCAGTAGCAGTAGTCAACGACAAATGGCAAAAAAAATGTCGAGAAATTAGTCTATAATATGTGTGTGGTTTTCGCAGTCCAACTTCGAGGTCTACCGAGTTTTTTTAATGTAAAGACAACCATATACCTAGTTCTCGAAAATTGATATAAAAATCATTCGATTAAGACTAAGATCAAAAACAATATCTAAGAAACTGTGATTAATACTATAAAAAATTCTAAGTAAGCTAAAAACGTTTTTCCTTTCTAGGTGGTTCAAATGGGCCGTATATAACAAATGAAAATAACGTTGTAAACATCCAAAATGGCCAATATAAAGGCATTCGGATGGATCGAATAACCTTCATAAATATCTATACAAAAGTGCCGTAACTTATATTTGGCGTAGAGAATAGGGCCACTGTCACATCCACTGCCAAAACTTATTATTGCGGCCGGCCAAGGAAATATTATTTTATTTACTCCTTATTAATCTACGAGTAAATCGTTTCGTTGGCTTTTCTTATATTTCTCGTAATCGATGTTGTATCGTTGTGAATGTCATTAGTCTTATGGGAGCGGATGCGGGTATTACGATTATTGGACCCGTTTTTCGGTGGCTGTAGAAAAATAAATGGGCCGATTCAATTTGTACTTGGAATGTTTTACGATACAAACAGTTTATTTTTAGGTAATAAGAGAAATGTTTTATACAATCACCATGAATTATTATTGTATTTTGCGACTCGTAATGGCAATGCCAAGTGTATAATAAAATACTATATAGATGATAAACAAATACATATCCATAAATATTTACAATGATTAATTATCGCATAAGAATCGAATACCTAAGCATTATTTTATCGATCAACACTCTAGTTACGACAAAGTTAAACATACGCACCTTTTTCTAAAACGTTAATTTAAGCTCACACTAATAATTTACCGAAATAATTATATATATATTTTTTTTTAATTTTAAGAAAGTTTTTTTTTTATTTTCTTAAAAATAGTTTTTAAATGGGTAGTTGTTCTTATTATACAGGTAGGCGATTAATTATATCTTTGTTAAGTATGTAAACGACCTCTTTTTATAATTTTAACAGTAACTGGAGAACATTGAAAAGTAGACATAGTCCTAAATAGATAAATTAATATTGTATAAAGTAACCGGACTTTCTTATTTGTGATATTCTCTAACAGTCAATAATTATGCTGAGTTCAATTTAATTTGGATGCTTCATAAGTTATTCAAAGGATTTGTTCAACAAATTATTCTACAGGTTTTCGTATTATTCCTTTGCTTATCACAAATATATTTAGATAGCGTAAGCTCGTCTACGTACTAAGATGAAACAGAGTGAAAATAGCTTTTATAGGTTTAGGTAAGTTGCGATAGTAAGTTTTTTATGGTAGCAGCGATATTACATTATGTTTGACTTAACTAATTGGTGTAAGACTAACACCCGTATTCAGAAACAACACTCAAACGACCCTTAACTACGCGGACGCACTGCGTTGAAATAGAGCTCTGTGATTGGTTCGTGGGACGCTGTGCGTCCACTCATAGTAATGCTTCAAAAATAGGTACATGAAATCTAATTTATACGTTACGTTTTTGACATATAAAAAAGGATTTTATTTGACTTCTCCTAATAATATTTTATTAAAATAGTGGTGGGAATTTTTGCGTAAAGATTGCGAACTTACAGAGAGTTTAAAATAAAATGAAGTAGCACTGTTGAACATACACTAACTTTCATATTAAAAGTTATACTAAGCACTTTATCTCTCGCGCGGTCGACTGGCCATTCGGCGGTATAATATCTTCGAAGATGGGACGTAGAAGCTTAAATATTTAAAGAAACACCCTTTCATTCTAAGATGGATATCCTATTAGGAAAGTGTCTGTCCATCTCTGCGATTTATGCGAACCGATGGGTTTGGGCATCTGAATACGAGAAGCAACTATAGTAGTAGTAGAATGTATATCAACAAGGCTAATACGTTACAATAGTAAATGAGAAAACATAATAACAGAAATTAGGTAGGTATTATTAGAATAAACTATACTGGGATTTACACCATGTACCTGTTTATTTTTGAGACTCCGATATTTCGGCGCAGTTGCATGCGCCATGATCACGGAAGAACTGATACATGGTGTAAATCCCGATATAGTTTATTCTAATAACGTCAATAACCATGGAAATTTAAAACATTATATTAGGTAGGTATGTATGCCAGTCAATGTAAACCCTTTGCCTATAGAAAATGTTATTTACTTTTAACAAGCATTTATTATCTTACTAAATGCAGCTATTTATTTGCAATCGTTAACACCTACCAATTCGCATTAGGCCCGTGTAGTGAGACGGCCCGTCCATCTTATCCATTCGTAGGTCTGTGTCCCAGCTGTAGAAACATTGAGATGGTTCATGACTTCATCCATTCTTCCTTCCACTTAACTTAAATTTAATGAATGGGATTTCCAACCGTAATATTGCAAGGTACCACACATGTGAAATACATTCCACATCCTCGTGTACGATTTCCTAATTGGCTTTTATAGAGTAGACGGTAATAAGTAAATTACGGAAGCTTGATTATATTATGTTTATTAACTTAACATGGAATCTGCTAATAGTTAAGGAAATTGTTGTATCATATATTGTAATTATAAGAAAATCCGACATTGACATAAGTAAATTTTCTTTGTTTTAAATAAGTAGTTTTCTGTAATATAATTAAATATATATTCACTCAAATATCTGGAGACCGCCGGCGATGTGAAATATAGGTTTATTTATAAATTGTGTATTAAAATCTACCTACAGCTACCAAATTAGTTTTAATACATAGTATTGCTAGATCAAATTAAACAAAGCAGAAACAACATTAGGTCACCACCAATAGTGCTTCGAAGTGAGCACAATCTATAACCCGGCAACAGCTGGTGCTACCAGATTAACGTTTCTTCCAAAGCTGAGTGGATAGAAAAAACCGGCCAAGTGCGAGTCGGACTCGCGCACGAAGGGTTCCGAACCATTATCTATAAAAAAGGGCAAAAAAATCATGTCTGTTGTATGGGAGCCCCGAAATATTTGTTTTATTTTAATTTAATTATTTATTCATAAAGGAAATATATAACTTAATATTCTGTGAATATTCTAAGCGTCTACCTGTTGCCGTTATCAATATCGGACAAAAACGAGCAAAAAAAATCACGTTTGTTGTATGGGAGCCCCCTTAAATATTTATTTTATTCTGTTTCTTAGTATTTTGTTGTTATAGGGGCAACAGAAATACATCATCTGTGAAAATTTCAATTTTCTAACTATCACGGTTCATGGGCCTGGTGACAGACGGACGGATGGACGGACGGACAGCGGAGTCTTAGTAATAGGGTCCCGTATCACCCTTTGGGTACGGAACCCTAAAAAAATACAAATAAGTACAAGCGCCGTAATGGCATCGTGTTCAAAAACAACGAGTAAACATTTAGCTGTAAGTATACATATGTAATAAGGTATGTAGGTATAGGGTAGGGTACTCTACTTCAATGGTGGAGATCACTAAGTATATTATTTATTTTCTAAAATCGCGCTCGTTTGCATAAAACAGTCACTCTTTGTGGAACTAAAATTCTAATATGGTGCTTTTATTATAAAAGTGGCAAGATTTTAATTTAATCTCTCTTTCCTATTTTTTTGCACAAAAATACCTTTTCTCGGACATAGTGCGATATTATTACGAATCTTCTCACGCCTCACACCGACCCCTCGCACAGAACGACATAAATCTGAGTTAAAAGTTAATTTTGTCAATCCGGATAATTCCTCAAGGTTTAATCAGACTAAGTTGGGTGTAATTAATGTTCGCTAAGGCCACACAATCTAGGAAAGCTTCGGCTTAGCTACGGAAATCGGAGTTTGGAGCGTCTACAGAGAGGTGGAGCGAAAGCTCCGACACTAGCGCCGCAGCACCGCGGCGGCAGTCTATGGAAAACGCGCGCCTGTGACGAACGTGCGTGCGATCCATGCACGCTCATTTTTCTCGTAAACTAAAAACGAATAAGTTCGCTCGCAACCGATTAGCACCCGAAAAAGTTACATCGTAATCGATACGGACGGCGTGTGTGATACTGTTTGGCGACACTTACTTGTGCGAGTTTCGGAATTGGAAACTTTTTGGGGAATATACGGTAATTACGTGGTAATTATCCTTTTTATATACTATATTTTCTGTAATCATAGCATGCGGCGAGTTGAGTCGCATCTGCAAACTGTAACATACTACTTAGTTCATTTCCTAAAAGTAAATTTTCATCATAATTCTTGAATTTGAAATGGCATGGAAATTGATCGTTTAGTCAAAGAGAACAAAATTAAAAAAATAATAGTAGACGGGCTAGGGGCAGGACGGTATTTCAAATCAAGAGCCATTATTATATTTATTTCAATATAGCGGTATTTCAATTAAGTCTTAGTTTTAAAAAGTCAGAAATTCTAAAACATCATTCAAAGACTCTAAAAAAAATTAATTGGAATCGGTATAGTTTTTAAGCGCTAAAACTTTAATAAACGATAGGCTGCATGTTTAATAATAATATCATAATTGTGTCGTTTAAATAAATATTATAACAATGAAACGTGAACATTGTATTATAAGTAGAATTACTTATTTAGCTAAACAGTTAGTCCCTTTCAATCGATAAGGATTATATATTGTTTAAAGTGATTAAGTACCTTTGTCGCAGTGCAAATAATAAACGAAATATTTACGTAGTCGTATAAGTTTTTCATTAGATATTTAAATTTAGGTACTAACTTTCAGAAAATCTCACTGAATCCTCTCGACATCAGCCATTTTTTTTTGCTATTATTTTCTAAAAACCTGGAAAATTCAAAAAAACTTTGAAATAGAAAAATCATATAAGGATTGTTTTTTTTGTAAACGCCTGTAGCTTTTGTCGATATTTTTTACTTATTATCAATACTTAGCATGTTTTCTATCCCAAAATAATTAAGAAAATGGAATTCAATAAATACTTCTTTTTTTTGCATTAAATCGTACTTTTGGTAAAAAGTTATTGAAATTGAAATTGAAAAATTCTTTATTCAAATAAGCTCACATAATAAGCATTTTTAAATCGTCAATTCTTTTATCCTACCACCCGTTATGACGTCTTTTAGCTGACAAGAAAAATGGGCGCAAAAAACTTATCAGCTTTATTAGAAGGAACGATATTTACAAATATGTATATCGTTTCCAGATATTACAATCATACATGTTACCATTAACATAGATTCATAAATAAATAACATTATTCAATTAGCTCATTTCTACTGAATCAATTTACAGGTGTCAAGCTTAATTCAAAATTTAAGGTTATTGAAATTTAATTATCTCAAAAACTATTAAATAATCGGGAAAAAGTTATCTAAAAAAAAATTTGTTTTGACCTCATCTATAACCCCTTAGCAGGAATACGTCATTCATAAACATCGTTCCATCTGATAAAGCAGATAATTTTTTGGCGCCCATTTTTCTTGTCAGCTAAAAGACGTCATAATGGGTGGCAGGATAAAAGAATTGACGATTTAAAAATGCTTATTATGTGAGCTTATTTGAATAAAGAATTTTTCAATTTCAATTTCAATTTTCAATTTCAATTTCAATAACTTTTTTCCAAAAGTACGATTTAATGCAAAAAAAAAGAAGTATTTATTGAATTCCATTTTCTTAATTATTTTGGGATAGAAAACATGCTAAGTATTGATAATAAGTAAGAAATATCGACAAAAGCTAATGGATGGATCATAATGTACGGTAAAGGAATTGACGATTTAAAAATGCTTATTATGTGAGCTTATAATTGAACAAAAAATTTTTCAATTTCAGTACCACTTCCACTTAGCAAGTACAGTGGAACTCAGTTGTCTATTTTCCTATAGAGAAATTCCTATGCTGTTTTTAGTAATACTTTAATAAAGCAAAGTTAGTAATAATCATAATAATATTCCAGTGTCTAGTATGATCATAATAACATTTTCGTATATTTAAATGAAAGACATGTTATTACCACATGAACGAAGCCACAAGCAAAAACTCATTTCTAATAAATCAAGTTACTCGTTAAATTAACTGAAAAGGTTATGTTTACTCAGTTGTGAGCCAACATTAAGTAAAAGAAAATTTGTATACCAACATATTAATTAAATATAGGTACGCTTTTCTTATTAGCAATCTGTCATGTGAGTTTCATTTAAAATTAAATGGTAGAATATGCCATGCATGACGTGTGCTCAAAAATGTAAATTATTGTTTTAATGAATCAGGCATTTCAGGTAAAATATTCCCCTTACCTACTTCAGCCCCGTAAAAGCGCAAATAAAGGACAAATGAATAACCATGTGGCCGGCCGAATTCATTAATCAACCCTTGCTAGTCATTTTTGCACAGGCCGAGATTCAGCCTTTGTTCGTGACATAGGCCGGCGAAGCGTCCGGATTTTGAGATAGAATTAAAATGTTGAGCATGATTCTCCCATTAGGCGAACGGATTTTATTTTATAGATCCATTTTTCCTTGTCAACGCCTTTACAATAGATAGTATTTAAAATAAATCAAACATTTCCTTATTATACAGTAAAACGGTTATTATAAAACACCAACAGCCTCGCAGGAGTAGATTACTAACACCATAAACAACGACGTTTGTTCTACGACTTTTCAGAAAATAGACAAAAAAATACTTTCCTTACAAAACTCGTTCAGCTGTTCGGACAATTGAAGGTGTTAAATGTATTGAATACTCTTGACAAAAATTTAGAAAACCTGTTAAATATTACCTTGATAGTTTAATTGCATATACGTTTAGCTGTGTTTTTTGTGAATAAGAAGCCTAGGTGTCACACTTTTTACTACCTTAATTATGCCCGGTGCGTGTCGGGCCACGCGCAGAATAGGGTTCCGCAACTATAAACTTATATTTACTTCCTGTTTTACACAACTAACACTAAGTACCTAAAACACCTAACTATTCAATGAAATTGGTCTGCCAAAACTTTTCCAATATAAATTATTTTTGTAAGTTGATGGAATTAGACTTTAACTTTAACTTTAACTGGTAAAGCCTACCTAGCAGTGACAGTTTTCCTTTTAACTTCATTACATGAACTAATGTCCTGAATTTTGTCACTTTTCCAAATGCTAAATTACAGCTTTCTAGTACTAAGGGGCCTCTGAGTTAAGCCGCGGACGGACGGACAGACGGACATGGCGAAACTTCCTTTTTGACTTGACTACGGAACCCTAAAAACCTATTTATCGCACACATTCGTCAACAAAACAAAACCTCATTCAACATGCAGGCAACTATAAATAGGTCTTTTATAAAAAAGTAATTATGGCGCTTTTAAAAATCTACAGTTGCCGCACTGTTCCGAACAAGTTAGTTGCAGGCCGCTCCGAATGCATAGTCGCCGGTACAGTTTTGTAAATGGGCTGAACTTTCTCAAATTGCCTTTTATTTGCAGAAGTCTTCCGTCCTTGATACTCACTCGCTGTAACCTGATTCCGCATCGTTACCCTCTCCACCGTTTTTAGTCACTCTTTGCATTGCTGTGCCAAACATTACCCATTGATATGATATATTTTTAAGGCTTGACAAAAAGAGAAGTTGATGTAAGTTTCTAAATATTACATGGAGAATTAATAGACTTGTTATTCACTACCACATTCACTACGAGTGAGGGATTACAACAGTCTCTCTTTGGCGATGACGTGTAAAAGTACTATAAAAAAACTTTTACACTGATTGGCCTGTAGTTTAATCGTAATGAAATTTTCGATAGAATGATGATAAAAAAAGTTGTAAATTTATTAAAATATTGTACGAGTATTTTGATTCTTGCAATACTTACCCTTTCAGTAAGATAGATTAGCTGCTTTGTCAAGATGTCAAAAAAAAAATGAATTTGATACATTTAATAATGCTCATTAGGAACAATTACTTCCAGATAAATCGGATTAAATCGTATAGATGCATGACAATCGCACAAATGGAGAAATTAATACACTGATATCAGTACTCTGTAATTAATCCGATGTTATATATTAATAAGCGGCAGCGATATACGTGACTCTGTGTGGTGGTATAACCCATCAAATTGCCTTGATGCTATCAACTGCCTATAAGCTTTCAAAGCCTTGTTTATATCTGTCAGTACACGTGAGATAATAGCTACCGTGTTGTTTATAGGGTAAACATTATCATGCTAATATATTGTTATTGGAAAAAACATTGTTCGCATAATTAGGTTCGTATACATACCATAACAACAGATTATAAAACAACCCCGTCAATTCTTTTAAATGGACTCAAATCTCCGGAGAGCAATTTTTCGTTACATAAGCTGTCATTGAGAGAGTTCAATCGTTGAAAAACAGTCAAGAATTTCTCTAGTGCTACTTCGTTGCGAATCACGGTAGTATTTTAAAAAATCCACGAAGTGAAGAAATCGGATTCTCTGTAGATTTCGAAATGGCTGTCGTCTTTATGTGGGTGGGTACGACTGATTCCTGGGTGGCTCCTCTTCAGTCAGATGACGTCGGATTTATTGCATTTATAAATAAGGAGCTTGTCGTTATTCAACGCGGCTCGTCTCCGCGAGAGTCGCAATAAGCGCGGAGCTCCATAGTTGTTTTTTTGCCTGTTTGTTTTGACTCGGTAAACCGCTTTTATCCGCACCCTGAGGCATTGTTCTGCTATGCTCAAACTACTTGTAACGTGTGGAATAATGTTGGCTTTATCTCGAATTCTAGTGGAATATATATTCCATTAGTATACAAGGTGTTACAAAATACCTCTAATGCCGAATATGGTATATAGGGACCATCAAACTGAACAACTTTTACTATGGGGCCAACTCTGAAATCGCGAAAAAAAAAATCAGCTGGTTCATACATTTTGATATTTTCGATTTTAATTTTTGTATAAAAACAACTCTGAAATCGCAAAAAATAATCAGCTGTTTCATACATTTTGATATTTTCGATTTTAATTTTTGTATGAAAACAGCTGATTTTTTTTCGCGATTTCAGAGTTGGTCCCACAGTAAAAGTTGATCAGTTTGATGGTCCCTATATACCATATTCGGCATTAGGGGTATTTTTGTAACACCTTGTATACTAATATACTATTCCCTGAATCTCAAAGAGCGACGTATCAAAAGGACTTGACAACAAGAGCATAAATCGTGTTAAACAGTTGGTTAGAAACGTCGGTTAATATTTAGTACGATAAATCAACAGTACGTAGTTTATCTTCCCAATCAAGGCAATAACATGATTACAGCTTATTTACACTTTGAAATTCTGAGTATATAAATGTTTCGTTCTATCTCCGCTTGTCTGTCCTTTCAAAGCTTAACAACAGTATGTGTTTTCCTAGAATTTGGGATTAGGGTTAGATACACTTCAAGAAAGACCCTAACCTATTCCTAAAAAAGAAATTTTGTCACGAACCGAATGCCCAGTGGGCGAATATACAAGGAATAGGAAGGTACCTGTAATATTGTATTTTTTTTTTAATTTATTCTTTCATAATAATGTTCATTGTGTCGAACATATAACTGATAAATATAATTGATTCTCTCCCTACTAAAACGAATTTATAAACTTGGTCGTGGCTCATCCCAGTCACCCAGTGTTCGTTGTAAACTTGTGAAATTTCCACTGAAGCTCCGTTCTTACGTTGTTTGACATGTGTCAAAACCCTGTCGAACACATTACCGAAGACTCTGAAGTTTTTCATGTATAATGGCTTCCCATATTATTGCGATGTTTGGTGGTTTCTTTAGATTCGCTAGTGAAATTTCTCCATATTTGAAAGTGATGATAAAATTTACTACTTAATTCATCAACGCCCGATCGGCCGAATGTGGCCGGACAACAATAGAATATCTATCGTGTCTCATTTTCCGGGCTTTGATGGGTTAAATATAATATATTGGTCAAGGACGTGTCACGTTTGTTTGACAGAACATTATTAGGTATCTATTACGAATTCCCTACATTCAGCTACATGTAATTTTCTAAAGAATTGTTACACACTGTGTTTGAACGAACCAACCACTTTTGAACTCGCGTAAAGGAATGGTTGGTTCGATTTTTATTGAAGTATTCAAACACAGTGTGTATATTATTATTATTATATCATTTATATCAGGCATCAATGCCCCATACAATAAATACCTTAAAGACTAACATACACACAATATAACACTCTTAAATATCACTTATTGGCAGCGACGTGTTGCGCAACGCAGTAATAATTCTATAGCAAGCTTTATTTTATCGACGCTTCTAGTTTTCTTTACCAGTACCTACCCTGTTGGCTACCTATGTATTCTAATAACATGAAACGGGCAAAATAAACGCTGACGTAGGTATGATCCCGTTTACGAATATAGGCCACGCGAGGCGCTCAACGGAATGTGTCCCATTGCTCTTTGTGTCGTCTTCTTTTGTTCGATCATCTAGCCACATGCTAGTTTGCTAAATGCCTGATAGCTTATACATGTCCTAACGTGAATAAAGAGATGTCCTAATTCGTAGAAAGGGATGAAGAACAAAGGGAAGTCAATGTCATTCTTTTTCATTACAACACTGACAAATGTTTTATAAACGCGATGTCCTACTTAAATGTTTCAAATCAGCTAACGGAAAAGCTTACTGATAAAAAAATATTATGCAAAATTAGCAACTGACGCTTCCGTGACTGCATGATGCTTGATATCAAGTCAAACATATATAAAAAAACTGTTTTTTTATTTAACTGACATGACTGAAACTAAATTAGAAAACCACTTTTTATTTTTAATCATTACGACAGTTGCGCCATATTATAAACTTACTTACTACTTAGAAAAGCGTTAAAATGAGATGGATTATATTTTATAAAAAATCAAAATGCCGAATATTTCGTTACTTTGTTCTGAAAAAGGCGTTATCTGTAATTAGAGGGCCGTAAATTACGCAAATAAGTAGGTAGATACAGTTGGTATCCACCGGTCCCATCTAAATTGGAATAGCCGCCGATCTTCACATAGTTTCCAATCACTAATAGTCTATCCTCACTGGCCGATAATGACGTCTCATTCGTAACGGAGAGCTAAATGACTTTTACAAATTACTCAACTTGTAATCGGAGTTAAAAAAATATATTAAACTAGTTTTAAAAACTAATGAAATTTACTGCTAGGAAATAGCACAGTTTAATGAAAAATCTCCTAAAGTAGGAGACGTCACAGAAAAATGAAAAGGAAGGTCCAAAAGGCAACTTAGTGAATCTAAATTAAATAAATTAACTCCAGCTGTGGCCATCACCAACAAATACTTTTTCTTTGATTGTCAGCTAAAAGGCTTTCTAGCTAGAAGAATAACATGTTACTCTTATAAATATTATGCTTAACCCTAACATTATATTATAAGAATTAACATGTTCTAGCCCAAGTGAATAATCGTACCCAATTTATACTAATGCACTGACATTATAAAACATTTTTATTATTCATTTCATGAATAAAAATTATTTATGGGAGAATTTCGATTGCACAATTCGAAAAGAACAGGTGGTTTTTGTCAATTATTGAATAAACTTAAGCTTAAAATAGCACATACCGATGTTTAAAAACAAAATATAATATTAGCATATTTTGTGCTAATGTATTCTGCTTCAAAGTTGGCCGTCCATTTTGTTCCAGCATGTCGTGATATTATGCTGGGAACACACCTGGTTCTTCTCAGGCTTTTAGCGTATTCAAATTTACTCCACTGTATAAGCGTGGACAAAGTCCTGCTCTAAAATCTCAGAGTTCATGACTCAGAAAGCATCTAATGCAAATAATTTATTTGAGCACATTTTTTTACAAATATAGGGGCATGCATATTATTATGTTCACAACAATATGCATGTATCAGAAATGGTGAGCATAAGGGAGAGAATTAACACAAAGTTGAATGAATTTAAATAAAATAATATTTATTAAATTGAATCGTCCAATTTCTTTTACCACAGAACGGACGTCTTTTTTATCTGAGAAGAAAAATGGGCGAAAGAAACTCGTCAGCTTTATTAAATCAGATATTTACAAATATATAATACAACAATATAAACTTAAAAGTTATCAGTTAATCACTTAACACTATATATAATACTAAATATTATACTAGAAAAAATACGACTCGCACCAGATCATGTTCTCGAACCAATAACCATGGTCCAATAGTCTGACCGCTGAGCTGTACCGGACCGGATATCTAAAGGTCGCGGGTTCGATTCCCGTCCGAGAACATGACCTGGTGCGAGTCGTATTATTTCTAGTACCTATATTATTTAGTATTGTATAAAAATAGCGTTGTGTATGCTAAAATCTCAAATTTAAAACACTTAACACTCTGTTTAATTAGTTAACAACTTTAATTTATTTAATATAAATTTTTATATTAATTGTTGTTTGTGCGTTTTAATGTTACAAACAGAGTCTAAGTTTACTAACGAATATGGATGTAATTTAATATTTGAAATAAATCTTATTATTATTATATTTGTCACTTGGCAACATTTAAGGCGCAAATACGTGTTGATAACGCGTGGCTTTGCGCAACAGAGACGACGAACATGACGATAACCCCTTTTTTTTTTAAGTTGTGCGTCGGATGTTGCCTAGTGAATACGAGGCTTTACTAAGCGTGTATTCTCAACCATACCACTGTGGCGTCGTTGAATTTTTTTTAGGTAACCACACCACTGCCGACTAGTGATTCATTTCATGTCGTGATCTTACCACTGATAATTAATTGATATCGATAAAATCAAGTTTAGTATTAGAACTGCACTACGGTGGTGTGGTTACCTAAAACAATGTAAACGACACCCAAGTGGTGTGGTCCAGTGGTGTGGTTGACAACACACTTTACTAAGGATATGTAGACCACTTCGGCTGGAGATGTCAAAACTTGTTAAAAGTTTTCACACGTAATACCGTAATCACCAAGAGAATTGTGAAATCTTTGTCCGTTGTGAAGCGAATAATATCAACCCGATTCGGATTAAACATATTTTATAGTAATTTCCATATTTTCTACTGTTTTATGAATATCATGAGACAAAATCACAAAATTAATTGAATTCTATTTGAAATGACTATATGTGTAGGTAATTGTATATGAATTGCTACACTCTTGATAAAACCTGTACACGAATATAATATATCTTAATTTCTAAATAAAAAACAAGTATTATATACTAGTTGATGTCAATACGTTTTAAAGGAAATGCATTATTCCATCAAATCATATTTGTACCAAAAACAGACAAAGTTTTCTAATTTTTAATTTACTGACACTGTTCCGTAAAATTATCAAAGGCCAAATCCACAAATCGATATCGGGTTGAAAGCTCGGAAGTAGCACACTGATTAGTGTGGGCTATTTTAAGACAAATTCTTGTGTGTAATTTACATTCTTGATTTTTCCTTTTTAGACTCAGTTACACGTTTGTCAAACAACATATTATACAACTTGAGCGATGTTTACAGCTCACTAGTCACTAGTATTATATTAGTGGCTTTATAGACCTCACGTTTGTGTAATTTTTTAACATTTTTCAAAATGGCTGAAATATGATTTTTCCCCATATCTCCGCAATTTTGAAAAATTTCAAAGAACTGAATCTACAAAGAAATCCATATAAAGATCGAACCTGCTCACAAAATTTCAGGAGAATCGGTTGACAAATGCGACCCTGTAGAGGAGAACAAACGGACAGCGGGACAGCCGGGATTCGGAAGGACAAACGGAAGCATTTATGCCCAGGTCAATTGCCAACTAACAAAAACAAAGTTTTTCTTTAAAAGCAAAGTCATAAAGATATATATGACGTTAATTACCTGAACACAATATCTATGTGTATAAAATAAACGTTTATGAATTATTTTTCTCTCCTTTTACAAAATAAATCTCACAAAACTTCGCTCGTCCCTCAACGTTTTCTCCGAAAAAAATTAGATAATGAAGTAACCTCGGAAACGTGTAATAAACTTTAAAGCATGGATGCACAGACTTATTAAGACTAGGGGCCACTCGGGCAAATTATGAACTGATGGTGGGCCACCAGAAGTATAGGTAATTAAAGACAATGAAAAATTGATAATAATGTATTCAAATTGAAAAAGAATTTATTAATTTGAAGCGTGGCACTGCATAGTGCTTACAATCTTTTTTATATTTGGCTCAAATTTACTTGTAGCAACACGTAAAACTGCTTCCAAACTTTCATTTGCAAGGCGGTTTCGATTTTTTGTTTTATTATTATTTAGGATTGAAAAGGTTTGTTCACATATATAGGTAGAACCAAATAAGCTTGCACATTTCAGAGCGTCTATGCGCAACTCTTTGTACGTATTTTTATCAATGCAGCGGTAAAAGTTCAGCAAGTCTCCTTCGTTGAATTTGTTGCGTAAATCTTGGTCGTTCTGAATGTCGATAATTTCTAACTGCATTAACTCTGGCGCATTTTCAACTGAAATCGTGAAAGGATTGCTAAATATGTCCAACAGAGGTTTCACTGTTTTAAACTCCGAAAATCTGTCTTGAAAAGATTGAATCAAAATATCTAGCTTTTTTACATAACTGAAATTAATAGCAGTTTTTTTGAATTTTTCAGCCATTTTCTTATAATTCGGAAAATGATTGTAATTTCCAGAATTCAATTGCGATCTGAAAAGTGTCAGCTTGCATTGAAAGGATGATACATGTGCGTAGAGCTGGGATATCAGTTGATTTTTGCCTTGAAGCCGTGTGTTCAAGACATTCAAATGATTTGTAATGTCAACTAAAAAAGCCAAATCACACAACCAATCAGGACTTTTAAGTTCCGGGACGTCCCTTTGCTTTTCCGCCAGAAAAATATCAATTTCTTCTATTAAATTTAAAAATCGTTCCAGTGTCAATCCACGACTTAGCCACCTTACTTCTGTATAATACAGTAAATCTCCATGTTCGCATTCAATGTCATCAAGGAATTGTTTAAATTGCCTGTGATTGAGTCCTCGTGATTTTATGAAATTCACAGTCGAAACTACCACTTTCATGACATTTTCAAATTCAATTTTTTTAGAACAGAGGGCTTCTTGGTGTATAATGCAGTGAAACTGCATGAGATCTTCAGCGTTTAAGTTTTTTTCTTGCAAATGCTTTTTCAACAAAGTAACTAGCCCAGAATTGACACCAATCATCGAAGGAGCACCGTCAGTCGAAACTCCCGATAATTTCGATAAGTCCAAATCAGTTTTTGAACACTCGTCCAAAAGTACATTGAGTATATCAACTCCTCTGGTTTGACCTTTCAATGAACACATTCCTAATAACTCTTCGAAGACTTCAAAATCTTGAGTAACACCTCGTATGAATATAAGAAGTTGAGCTGTGGAACTAATATCAGTGGATTCGTCGAGTGCTAATGAAAAAAAATCAATTATCTTAGTTTTTTCATTTAATTGTTCCGCAATATTATCTGACAAAGACATAATTCGTCTTTGGATGGTCATACGATTCAGTTGAATTTTCTCAAACTTTTTTGCTGCTTCTGGACACATTTTCTTAGCGGCAATTTCTATGCATTCTTTTACAAAATCCCCATCATTGAAGGGGCGACTCCGCTTTGCTATCATTCGAGAAATTTCATAACTAACTTCTGTAGCTGTTTCTGTATCTTGAATGGGTTTTGTAAACATAGCTTGTTGACCAATAAGCTCCCGTTTTAAAGACAAAACTTTTTGCTTTCTTAATTCGCCTGTAAACTTCGTAAAAGTAGGATGCTGCGTTTCATAGTGCCTTTTTACATTATATTCCTTTGCAATCGCAACAGAATTCTTGCAAATTAAACAAACGACTTTGTTATGCGACCATACAAAAAAGTATTTCTCAGTCCAAATTTCTTGAAACTGCCGATTTTCATCTTTAACCTTACGTTTTTTACTAGTTCCTGGCATGTCCATGTTGCGTTTTAAACCTGACTAGGATTACCACAGCACCTAAAACCAATTACAGTTCCTAATTAATTACCAAAAATAATTGATAAAATATGTAGATAAAATTAAAAACAGTTTTACTTACGATTTCACAACACAATTATACACGGCACTTGACGGGAAATCTACGTTGAATGTGGATCAAAATATATTATAATTATGACACCGGCTAGTCGAGTTAAAATCTACACTAGAACTAACGACACTTTACTCAAATTAAAACCGAACTGTCGGTCGCTGCGGTTAGCGTGGCTTTTATACCACGCGCATAGAGTCGAAAACTGTCTGGAGAAATCTCGAAACCGACTCTGGAAGCTTCGTGTATCTACCTACGCGAGCTATCGGGAATTTGGGACTATTGCTATCTCGCTCGCTCGAACAGTATAACGCGGCGCGCTTCCTCAAGAAAACGAATTTAACCGAGATCAGCACGAACATTACCGACCGCTGTTACCGACGCATGCACGGCGCACCGATAAGATTGATAGAGCGCGCGCGCGAGATTCAAATTACTTTTCGAACATTTGTTATTGGTTTTATTCTGGAATAGAACTCAATATTTTCGAATGTACGAGAGTATTATTTTTGCTGTCGGCGGGCCACCAGTATTCGACCGGCGGGCCGCATGCGGCCCGCGGGTCGTAGTCTGTGCATCCCTGCTTTAAAGGCTACTTTTGTTCTAATTATTTTTTGTCCGGAGAAACTAAAGCACGCTCTTTCTGTGGACATTTAAATTTATGGTCCGAGAGAATTCCCTGGAGGTAGTTTCGAGCGTATCTAGGTATATGATGATTTTTAAGAAAAGGAGAGCATTTAACTTTTACGTATCATTTGAAAAGAAAGAATTCTTTCTGGACTTTATCAAACAAACTGTAGTTTTTGGGGCATAACTAATAAAAAAAACATTAATTTGTTTGTAAATGAAAGAAGAATTTAATCTTATATTTATTTGGGACATAATTAATGTCTGTCAAGATTTGTCTTCACTCTATTTTCTCAAAAACATTTGAATTGCGAACAAAAGACGAGCGTAATACGCACTTATCCATGCGTAGGCTTCAATAAAAATGGGAAAACCGTTTTTCTCGATATCTGGAAAAGCGGTTACTTGAATTTCGCTGTTTCAGCCAGAGATTGAAAAGGATGGTCTAAATTGAGGGATTAGACTGTCCGTCTGTGTCAATATGATAAGGCTGAGAAAGGCCGAGCTCAGAAACGTTAAATGCAAACAGAGAACAAAGAGTTGTCGAGATTGTTTCGAATCGACGCGATCTCTGACAGTTGCACGGTTTGCTCCCGCTTCTACGGACACTTGTCCACAGCTGTTGTTGCAATCGAAAATACTGTTTATTCGGTAAACATAAAGCGTGCTCCAGCACTCGAATAATGAATAGTTACAGCCTTTCGAGCGACGGCATGCCAATAAAATCACAGCAAACGCTGTGCAATGTTTTTTTTATTGCGAATAAAATGTAATATCGTCAAATATAGGTAATATATCAATGGTCTGTTAAATAAATCGAAACATCTTCTATTAAAAAAAATGTGATTAGTTGACGTGGCTAGAAATTTAAAATATCCTGTAATTATCTCTTTTTTAGATCTAGTTTTATCCCAATCCGCTGTTAAATAAAATATTGTTTTATGTAAAGAGGATTTTTTTAAGAAAAAAATTTAAAGGCATTTGCACCAAACGAAGCAAAACTTGAATTACGGTTCTTGCTTGGAGCCGTTGGAGCGGTCGTAATTCGTATAGCTACATAAATACATAGTTCATTGTTCTGTCTACGAAGTGTTTACTTTCTTTCCTTTTTGAACAACTTCTTAAAACCACAATGGATTGCTTTCTTAAGGAGACAATTTTCTACCTATTTCCAAAAATGACACAATTACTTAGGCCGAAAATTTAACAAAAGGTTTCTTGTTATAAGAATTTCGTAATTTATTTATATTATAGGTTTTCTGAAATAACAAGTCTACTTTTGCCAGGAGACTTCGTCACAGTAAAAGTTATTGAAGTTTTTACATAAAGTCGTATTTTATGAATCCAGAGACTTTTAACGGCTGATTTCTTAACAAAACCTTGGAAAAAATACTAAATATTTCATAAGTTAATTTTTCCCAAGGTTAATTTTCATTGACTTTTTATACTTTGTGCGATGATGATAATTATTACTGTGCCTAATAAAATAAGACCTTACATTTTTAATCACTTATTAAGCTCTTAAACTTTGTTTCTTTTTCAGGTACAGTGGCGAGATTAATAAATAAAATGTGTTCGAGTGAGTGGCGAACTAATAATTATGTTAAAAAAGGACACTATTGAATAGTTTAAATAACTTGAGTTAGGCTGAATGTGGTTAGTGCTATATGGACTTCAGTTAACGAGTGGCATGGCGGTTCTCCCTTCGTACGGAAGCCGTGTGCTGGTGGTGTTTTTTGCAACTCTATTTTGGGGAATGGGTGAGTACATACTTTTTAATAGATATAAACTATAAAACGATGTATATTGGACAACATTCAATAATCACATTTTTTAACAAGTTAATTAGGTGTAAAAACAAGAATAAAGCGCATTTCAGATTACGCTATACTATTTTGATATATAGTATAGCATTATACGTCATAAAGCTATACTATACAGCATTGTATAGCATAGCATTCTAATTATGCGAAAAAATCGCAAGCTCAGTTGACAGCGATCTGTCAAAGTGTGCACACAATGGGTTTTATACTGGATAGTCTTGAAAGCTCATCAAGCGATGATGAAAATGTGGATTTTGATTCCAGCTTGGCATTGCTGCTACAAAAGCAGAATAATACCAGACTCTGGATATCAAATCATATAAAGTTCAGACGAGAACGTGGTGACTTCAGACTTTTTGCCCACGTTTTGAAGTTTATAAATTATCATCTCTTGATCATGAAAGAACTAAACTATTATTTATTCTGTGGATAAACTGACAATGATTCTTCTAGAAAACTGCTCATCGACCAGTTGACGAGTAAATAAAAAATATAGATTTTCCTATATCGAATGAAAGTCGGTAGAAATCGAGCGCTCGATGCGAGACGAACGATTCATAAATAAGGTCCCAAACGTGGCGTTTCGTCGGAGCGAGCGGGATGGAGAATGCGACGTGCGATATAGCACGGCTATACACAGCGTATCACGCAATCTCACGACATCAGCAAACCAATGACAATAGCATAGCTAAGTGTGAACGTATTCTATATAAATGTATGGTGAGCGATATTCTTGTGCTATGAACTATATACATATATGCTATGTACTATTATAGCGGAATAATCTGAAATACGCTTAAGTAATCCGTGAACAATGAGTATCTACTTTTCAGCTTCATTGAGGCCCACAGAAGAATAAATTGTTAGAGGCTTAGCTCTGCAGAGTAAGCAGTATTGAGGATATGCCATCTTACCGACTCTGTGAAAGTAACTACTCTAGTTACTTTCGTCGAATAAATCTGGCCGGTATTTTACTCGAAGAAATTCTTCTGACTTTTCAAGTGAGAATAGTCAGACTAGTGAAGAGTCTTTATGGAGTGAACTTTATGAAGGTCACTCAGTATATTTCTATCGGGTATTTCCTTATCATAACATTAATTATTTATGATGTGATGATATACTTACCTTAAGTCATTTATTAAAGATTTTGATTGTAGAAGCCGTGGTTAAATTATTATTATAGCATACTATGTATTTCAGCTTTAAAATTCACAATTATTTTAAACTATTCATTGATTATAAAATGACAACTTACTGAATAACACTGACTACAACTTTCAACTCTAATAATATCGGCAAATATAATAAAACTGGCTCATATACACTCACACATTACACACACACACTTAACACACAAGCACTCTTACACAACTATAAAATTCTGCTACTATTTAAAATGTTTAGTACTAGTTCTATATGTTAATCTTTGCTAAGTTTTCATGCAATAATTAATACCACCTTTGCTAGTTCTTCACACAGGTCTACAAATACGTTTAGCTAAGACACAATTGTATCCTTTTGCGGGGGCGGCCTGGTGACTTGTGTTACCTGTTTTCTTTTAAAACCTATTGCGGGCACCAGCTTCTCACACTTCAGGTCATATATAGTATTTCTCTCAAATATGTTCTAGAGTTAAGTAACCTATTGTGTGATGAGGAAATAAATTATTTATTTTTTATTATTTCATTATTTTGTTTCAAAACTATCTTTGGAAATAATTTATTCGGTGTTACACATGTGCTATTTCACTATTACATAATTTTTCTTTTCACTGACAATATTATCTCCCAATGAGCTATTGAATTAATACAGATTACATAGGTTTAACAGTATTTTATGCTATAAGGCATAAAATACATAAATAAGTAAAGGTTTGGAAGTTGTTTATTTATTCAAAAGTTGACCAAATTGCCAGAGAGGGCTATGGATGTGTTTACTTTGTAACTGAACCCGGTGAACGTTTTCGTTTAATTATGAACCCATTACCTCATTAGCTGTTTGCCCAATTTGAATGCGGAATTGTGGAGATATTTTAAAAACATGACCCGTAAACCGTTTTTAAGCAATTTGAGCAAAATTAAATACATATCTTGATTCTTTTTGAGGAGCTCAATTGGCGCAGTAGCTTAGCCATGCGATTGCGATGATTAAGCAACTTTCACTAGGGTCGGTCATGGGATGGGTGGTCAAAAATGAATCAGCTCTATCTAGCTCCTTAGTGCTTCAGAAGGTTAAAGTGTCTTAAGTCCCAGCTGCATTTGCAATCGGTAACAGTCCGTAATACTTTTTGAAGTCACGTCTCACACTCTTCGTATATATAGGGCCCGCGTAGTAGTTAGTAGGTTGTAATTGGTTATGGCCCACCCTTCTCAACCATCAATAAGGAAGGCTTGTGCTTCAGCAGTGGGGGCAATGATGATGGCTGTTGATGATAAGTTATATCTATGTATATGTTACTGTAAAAGACCGTATATTGTTAAATCTTAGGTTTATATTGAAAAAGGTTAGATTATTTTTGAATAAAACAGTGAATTAATTGATTTAATGATAAAATTAAGGATAAAGTTTAAATCATTTATTTCAATCATCTATCAGTAAAAACTTTAAATATTTTCATTATCATTCTGATACTTTCTCCATCATCATTATTTTTATTTATTTATGGTTATATTTCTTGATTATTCATAACAATATAAATGCCCATCAGTCAATCTTCAACTAATTTGAATTAGATGGCATTTATTAGTTAGATAAAGTTTTAAAACACCTTCAAAGTAAACCTTTTTCAACATTTACCGTGTCTTTGAGGTAAAACCTAAGATTTACCGAGTGAATGGAGGCAATGGTTCAAAATAAACGATCACAGAACAGTTCGGACTCTTACCACTAAGAGTTGGTTTTACTGGGAAATCTTAATCTTAGGATTCACCTTAGTTCGGGGTTTTACAGTAACGTATACATCTCCAACAAATTGATACATTCATTTAGAGATGTAACAGATTCAATTCCAATTATTTTGCCAAGAATTCAAGAAATGGATTTAATTATACAGAATTGCTCGAAAACGGCCTCTTCACGGGCTCGGTGGGGTTATAATGGTGGCATTAGCAAAACCATAAAATGATGGTGAGAATCTCCCATTTTCTCGAATGACAATAATTACAGATTCACATTCAAGTAGCTATATACTTCAATTTATGATTAAAAATTCTAGTTAATTATTCTATTTAGCATAATTGTGTGATAGGCCAACTCTTTAAGGACGTCGATTTTGTACGTAAAGATTTATCTTGAAAATGCTTTTTGTTTCTACCTTTGGAAAACCTTAAGCTGTACAATAATGCTTATATTAAATCTATAAAAGAGAAATAGCGCACCATGCATTGTTTTGTTATATCTTAAAGTGATTAGACAGTGTTTTCAATGAAAGGTCCCAGGTGGCTTGACTTTTCCCGACACTTTCAACAATTATCGTTATATTTCAACCAATTTACACAAAACCTTGATAAATTATACACCTAAACCTTCCTCATGAATCACTCTATCATTGGTAAAAATCGCATGAAAAATAAGTAGTTTTTGAATTTATCGCAAACAGACAGTTAGACAGACTCGGCAGAGGACTTTTTGTTATAATTTGGGTAAATCGTTTCAATAAACTACAAACATTGAGCAAAAATATTATATTTAGGGGAAACATCAATATGCTTTTAAAATATGAATTTCAGCATGAATAGAATGAAAAAGCGCATTCCATTGTAAGATAAATCAAACATTTACTGAATATTTTAAAAATGATAAGTCTATCCTATCTAGATACGTTACTCATAGAAATTATTAGTACATTTTATTATGTCTTCGTCTATGAAACCTTGTGTAACTAGGGATGTCTGCAATGGTTGTGTTTTGTATTTTTGGTATTTTTTAATAAAAATAGCAATAATTTGCTAATACAAATACAAAACACAAGAGAGAGATTTTAATTATACATCTATATTTGTGCTTACTACTTACGCTAATATCGATTACATAAGGAGTATAGATTTGACATTTATAAAGAACACCTCTAAAAAACAGCTGTTGTGAACAAAATGAGGTCTTTGTCGAGTATGTATATCCAAATCAGACACCTAACACAACGCAAGTAATCTGATTTTAATTTATTGAAATGAAAAATCGCTGTTTTATTCAGTGTAGTAAATATACTAAGCGTTTCATCACCATTGTAGAACAAAACTAAACTATTTGCAGGAAGGTTAATTCTTGAAATATGTGACCGTTTTGTAGTCCTTCTCGTACTAAGTAATTTGCGTGCCTACTGCCAAATTCAAATAACAAATAGCGCTGCGCACAGCCGTGAGCGTTTTAATTCCGACAAAAAGCATAGAATAGTATTTTTTCAGTATTTAAGAATATTTGATCAGCGCAAAGTTAAAAAAACCGGCAATGCGCATGTTGGGCCACGCGCAGTGTAGGGTTCCGTAGCCCATCTTGGTTCATATACTTAAATGTAGATACTACCGGTTTCACACACCTGACAACGTTATTTAAGTAGTTCTCTATGAGTAATTTTTACTGCGCCAAGTACATCTTATAAGTTTGTTGACTATTACTCGTAAACTTGTAAAGCAACCATGGTCAAACACGCGTGGAAAAGGTGACCCGCCACTACGCTGGACGGACGACGTCAGGCAGCATGTTGGCTGAAATTGGATGCGTATGGCGCGGAAGAGACAAACATGGAAGGATATGGAGGAGGCCTATGTCCAAAGGCGAATAATAAAGATTAAAGGCTGCGATGATGGTGATGTTATAATCCAGGTTATAATCTATGTGTCAAAGTTTTTGCGTGATTGAGTAATAAACATACAAACTTTCACATTTATAATACTAATAGTACGATTACATCCATAGATTATCCTACAGGTTGTTGCAGGCTAGATTGAAACATTTCCAAGTGAAGATCTAGGTGTAAAGTTACGTCCCAGCGGATTGCATGCGGTAGACTAGATGATTGATTGATTACTTGCGACCCACATGGGAGCGAAAGATGATAACAGGCTTCATACATACGCTGAAACAATCAGTAGGGATGCTGGAATAGTAATAACATTTGCATAATCTGAGAACTAGTCTAGTCATTAAGCACGCTGTTACAAACAATCTATAGACCTTCAAGTCCGAAATAAAGACATTTTATATGTTTGATTTATAATTTAATTTATTAAAATATGAGATTGATATTAAAAAAATATATATTTATAGTCTGGTTGGTATGATTTTCGAGTTATTGAAGCTCATGCTGAAAGTCAATGTTTTAGTAAGTAAAAGTCCTAACATATGTACAAAAATAAACACGAATAATAGTTAAAGTTCAAAGTAGAAAGTTAAAGTACGAAAAAAACCAGTGTATGTATGCGTATCCGCTGCCGACCACCAAGCAGGTAACTTTGAAGTCGATAAATAACTGTTAGAGATATGTTATTAGAGCGAAGTGTCTCAAGCAGAACATCGAAATCCGTAGATTACACAACAACAACAACAATAATATCATTACATCAATTGCTCAAATCAAGAAGCACCAAAATTGACAGTTTTCAAGCTTCCGTTCCAGATCTTATGTTGATGAGTGCAGTGGTAGTACTATGACCAGAACGAGAACCAAATTAATGGGAGTTCATAAGACTGTTCTTTAAAAAGGAATAAACTTAGTTGATTATGAACAAGACGTTCAAGGATTTTGGATAGGAATGGAAGTATGGATACGGGGCGATAGTTGGAAAAGGACAAGGGATTTGTTTTTTTTAGCAAGTGGTTTAAGCTGCCCATGGGATGATGCCCATCTTCCCACATCAATGGAAAAATACCACTGGACAAAGAATAATTCAGGATGTAGGGAAGGACAGGAAGGATTTCGGCAAGAATAAGCACTATCATTTTCCTGCTGAAAGTGACTGTATCACTTCGAACTGCATTAGATCTCTGCTTTATGCTCTTTTTAACATCACAATCACAATCACTTAATAGGTTAAAATAAAATGAATCATGATTAGGGTAGGGACGTGATAAATCGATACTACTCGTGAAAACATTAATTTGCTATTATAGCTACTTCTTAATGCTCAGTAATTACGTATATAGATTCAAAGTTTATTTTCGTAAAAAATTAGGCTGCCTTCCTGTTTCAATAATGTACAAAAACATTATCGTCTATTATACATAAATTATTATTACTGTTTCTTATAGTAGCAAAGAAGTATCAACGTGAGAAAATGGCTGCTCTTTTAAATATCAATTACGGTTCCGTCTCCTTTGTGTCCGGGATCTTTTTTTATGTTTCAATCAAATAATGAATCTTCGGGGCAAAGAAATGTTTTCACACAAACTCAGAGCAAACGATATCGTTTGCAATAAGGAAGATTAGGAAATCTCCGAATGAAACGTAAGCACGTATTTAAAGGAAACAAATCAAAACCTTTTCAGTGATAGAAAATTAGGAAATGACATCCCAGTTACATGTTTTTTGAAATTGGAAAACATTTGAGATACAGCTATTTACGTCGAAATAGGCAGAATAAATTTTCACATAGACGAAGACATAATAAAATGTACTAATAATTTCTATGAGTAACGTATCTAGATAGGATAGACTTATCATTTTTATCATTTTTAAAATATTCAGTAAATATTTGATTACAATGCTATTTTTATATAATACTAAATAATATACTAAGTATATTATTTAATATTATCTATGGTGTATTTCCCGTTGGGCTAAATGGGCTTCCCATTGGGAAAAATCCGAATATTAACATGCTGCAATTATTTCACTCACAGAATATCAATAATCCTCGGTACGCGAGCTAACTTCAAGACAGACTCGTGTACTCGCAGTGCAAAATCGTCCCAGTTTTTCTTGTGCTTTGGACTCTATTGAAAACAATAATGAAACCCAGTGTTTTCTTGAATTTGTGACCTGCAAAGGTCGGATCGGTCCTGGGTGGCGCTATCGGGACATCAGACGATTCCGCTTATCTAAAGTACTCTGGCAATATGTTTCCTTTCCGGATTTTACTACCGTAGATTAGATACGGAATGGCGTAAATTATTCAGTCTCACAAATCTAAAACTCAGCATCGTCTTAGATTCGAAAGTTGCATTTTGATATAGAACAATGTCGTGATTTGTGAAATTAATATAGGTGTACTTAAATGTTGGGATCATCTGTTCTATAAAAGCCTTTTGTATGTTTAAAGCAAAGTAATAATAAATTATGCAATGACTAAATAGTATCTAAATAAAAAGGTGATAATTGAATAATACTACAAGCGATATCTACATGATGTTTAATTTTACAAAAGAGACAACACTTATTCTCTAAATTTAATTTCAATTACTTAAACGTAAAATGAAAATAATCTGAAATAATGTTTAAATTTGAGATTTTAGCATTCACAATGCTATTAATACAATACTAAATAATATACTAGAAAAAATTCGACTCGCACCAAAAGCTGCAGTTCCAAAGGTTGCGGGTTTGATTCCCGTCCGAGAATATGATCTGGTGCGAGTCGAATTTTTCCTATTACATTTAGTAATGTGAAATAACATCAATTTCATTGATTTCCTCTAAAGTTTATCTATGTTTATTCTAGACCGTTCTTTCGTTAATTGATAAAGCTATCTACGAACAAGCACCCAACCAATTAGCTGTTGAAATTAATTCATCAATTTCGGTGGACATGTTGTCTGTCCGATACACTGCTTGTAATTATTCTGCCTGGTGGTTATTATTCAACGGAAATATTCACCTTTTCATATTTTATATAAAATGTTAATGAACACACTACCGAAGTAATTTTATATTCTGTGAACGAATGCGACGCATACATGAAAATATTATTAAGTGGAAACCACAATATTGTTCGATTGAACAGTTGTGACAATTAAGTTTTTTAGTCGATTTATCCTGACAATTTATAATAATTATTAAAACTATTATGTTATTTTACATGTTCATAAAGTTTATTAATTTACCTTTTCGTACTTTATCACATACACATTGTTGTCTTTGATTTCGAAAACAAAAGTTTTTAGCTTCTTATTTTGGCTTCTTCTACTTATGATGCCTCTCCAACCAGTGAAGGTTGGCAGTCAGTTCTGCATATTAGGATTTGTCCTTGGCAAGGTGAAAGAGTTTGGTAGCACTTGTTATTCCCGTCCACTCCCAAATGTTTCACAACCAAGACTTTCTTCTGCGTTTATCTTACAATTATCTTTTCACACTTGTATTAGTGACTTTTATACTCACTATATTCACTTGTCGTAGCTATACCGACCATGTTTTGTATTATGTAATACAATTCTTTTGTAGTCTTTGTTATTGTTATTGTGTGTTTATCATCAAAGAAAGCAAGACAAGAGACAAATTATGATATCTGATGCGTGTTCTCATGTACAGTTGTCCAATTTAAAACGGAAGCACACGTCACCATCTATTTGGGGAGAGGAAACACATTCGCAGCGTTTGTCTTGAGATAAATTAACCCTTGTCTCGCTACCAGCCATTACACTGGCATTTGTATCACTTATGGACAGGAAACTGTCTATTTCTCTTAGCCGTTGCCAATTGCTGCAAATGTCTATTCAGTGTGAAATAAGATCAGAATCGGTAGGAATTTTACAATATAAAACTATTAACTCATCTAAGGTTCAAAATCAATGTGAATCAAACGACCAACATCGTACGATTATCGCGGTTATTTTTTGGTAACGGTCCTCTGTTAATAAACTCAGTGTGTGCAATAAAAATGTAATCATAATAAAAATATGCTGCGGAAGTCGTCTTGAGTGATATTTGCACGCACTCGTTTATAAAAGCGCGATTTTGCAAACCTACACTGTTAAAATTACAACTTAGATTTTAGGTACAACCTACTGAACTTTGATATTAAAAACTCTCCTCACAATTTACCACTCACTAACTAATAGCAATGAACGTGCAACTCTAGTCAGTTATACTACACTTTACGCACTCTGGAACACGTTTCACTAAGTAACACACACAAATACTCAAAATTCCTTAAATTTTCTAATTCGCTAACCACTGAAACTATTTACAAATGTAGGGTTAAAGCGGTTTACCAAAAAAACAGCATTAAGTTAATTAGCTAGCCATGATAGCCTAACTACCTAATTTATGGAAATTTAATTACAGTTTCTTTTTAAAATGTTAAATTAGACGAATACTGAACTATAACAAAATCTTAAACTACCTACACTATTATACAGACAAGAGCTTATCAAAACATTTTGACGAGAAACATTTGAGAACCATTTCCTATTATCGGCAGGTGTTGAAAACATTTTCCGCAAAACAGTGGTGCTTAAAGTAAAGACATTTTAGACGCCGCACTCCTGTTTTGACAGGTGACGTCGACAAGCGAGTAATTGACGTTGTGCGCTGGAGAATCGACAAATACAACGTTTAAGATAACTGATAAGTAGTCCAGTAGTTAGGTAATTTTGTCTGGAAGGAATCAAGGACTTTTGATTTCTGCGTCAGGTAGCACTGAGGGCACTAGTCATACATTAAATTTGCGACCTTGAAAACTGTGTGAAGTTAAAAAAAATATGTGATCAAGCCCTTGGTTTCTTGATAATATCTGAACTTTAAAATAAGTCATAAAATAAATGTAAGGAAAGCAAAGGGGACCGAATTTGCAACAATTTATTATACTACAACATTTTGATACAATGTATAATTAAAGAGTGACAACATAATAATCATTTTAACATAAGGTAAGTTTCATCCTGAAAAAAGTACTGTTCCCGAGGGATAGATAAAGAACTGTCCACGCAGACGAAGTTGCGGGCGGCCGCTAGTAAACATTTATAATAATAATTTTTAATGAAATATTTTTTCAACACCATATCATGCCAACTCAACATAAGTTTTGAAAACCACTTCAATCTAGCGAATGTGCAGTACTTACCTAGCTTTGGAAGCGATACCATCTAATATACAAACATGACGCAGCACCGCGGCTGCAGCCGGAGCGGGCCTCGAACCCACTCTCGTTTGAGTCCAGTGTACACATGATTGATCGATGGGACCTCCCATTCATCTCCACACAGAATATACACAGCCTTTGTGGAAGCCCCGTAAGCATACTATGAAAGCGAAAATTAATTTCCTTAAAGTATACTCGTGGTTTTTAACTGAAATCACCCAGAAAGCTTTTTGAAAACTTCGTATGATAAAAGCTTACATGAAAGAAAATGAAAGAGTGTAAGCTCGCTGAATCAACTATGCGAAAAATATAAAAAAAAACTTTTTTTTCTCATCTGATAAAGTGACAGCTTTTTATCTGGTGGATAGATTTTGTTATTTAATGTTATATCAACTGCATGCTTCAATGTGAAATTATGGATTTAATAAAAACTTGACTAATGTTTCGCCCAGAAAACTGCAGGTCATTCTAGAAATTCTAGAAAAACAGAAATGTAATGAAGTGATTTTATAAATAATATCAGTTCTGGCAACTTACCGTCTAGTCGTTGCCCATATTTCATCCTACTCGTAACTTAGCCATTATTGTGGGTGTTTGGCAGAATTATGGCTAAAAATAAATAATTGTTCATTTTGGCTACAAAATAAAGTCAAAATTGCGAGCGAGTTTTAGTTGGGCGGCTTGTTACCTAAGTTATATTATGTTTGAGTTGTATCTCGCCCGAATTAAACGTAAATACTATGATATAAAATGTATCACTAATTATATAAAACGAAATCCCTCGCTGCGTCTCCACTGTATGTCTGTCTGTTCGCGATAAACTCAAAAACTACTAGTGGATTTTCATGCGGTTTTCATCAATTGATAGAATGATTCTTGAGGATGGATTAAGTGTATAATAAGTTAAGGTTTTATGTAAATTGGTAGAAATATGACGATAATTGTTGAAGATGTCGGCAAAAGTCAAGCCGACTGGGGGAGCTTGTATCGAAAACGCTGCTTAAACCTATTGAGCTATAACAAAATAATGTAAGATGGAATTGTCCATCTTTTATAGGTCTATCTATCTTTTAAGAACAGCTCACTCATATCTATTTTATCATATCTTAAAAAAAATTGATCATGTGTAATGCGGTAATTTATAAAGCCATTTAGTAGGATACAGTATTAATCCTTTTCTACTTAAATACGTTAGTTACCTTAAGCATTTCATGCACATTATTTTAACCTTTTACATCATACCATTTAAATGAATATCTTAAGAGTTGTCGCAAAAAATTAACGCGCGCAAAAAAAATTCAAGCGCGTTTCTTACACCGATGACGGGATGGGACTCGAACGGAACGGAATTCGGAGCGAATGGCGGTGACGGCTGTACGGTATTTGTTTTCTTTTTGGGTGTTTTTGGAAGGTCGCATTTGGCAAAAAGAGAATGGAACCGAAGCGAAGCGAAGGCGGGTCGCTAGTTTATAATAAAGCTAAATCTAAAATAATACCTAAGCTAAATCCTTCATATCCATAACATCCTAAATAATATTTGATCGATGGTTGCTTCGTCAACTTGTCTTCGTCTTCTAACTTTCTGACATAGAATGACACTCTACTCGCAGAATATCAAATACCTACTCCCAGAGGATGTTATACGTTCTTGTGTATCTGATTTTATACTTTAAGGATTCTATATTATAGTTAATAAAAATATAGTAAAAAAACAATACTGAGTTGATTTGCTTTTTTCATTTAATACGAATTAATACGAATGCTACAATTAATACGAATGTCTGTAACGCTTAACGTTGGAAGTCAGCGAGGTTAAGAAATAAATATGACCAATTAAAGTCTTAGAAAAATTGTAGGTGTTTTTCGTAATAAGACAAGACAAACGAATCGGTACAACCAAGATGATGTTCAAACAGTGGAAACCTAAAAACATTATAAGACGCCTAAATTCATAAATCTAGACCAAAAAGATTTATGGTTGTGCCTGGATCATGTACATAGACTGCCACTACCTCTTACTATTTGACGCTGACTAGGTACCCAGTCAGCGACAGAATGGATACTCAAACCATTAACAAGGGTAGCAATGTAGCGAGCATGAAAATCGATTGAATTTCGTTCAGTATACCTACCGCCCGACGTAGCATGCATCCATTTACGTGACACTGATGGCACTGACACATGGTAACCAAGTGATTGATTGAGAACCAGCTTAGACTCACAGTGTACAATAAAAAACATCGGATGATGTTCGTAGGACGATTTTCTTAATTTTGGAGTTTTATTTATATACAACGTGTTACAAAAAAACCTATGAATACATGAAACAGCTGATATTTTTCCGTGATTTCAGAGTTGGTCCAATATTAAAAATAGTACAGTTTGATGGTCCCTATCTACCATATTCGACTTAAGGGGTTTTTTATAACACGTTGTATTGTATAAGGCACATAAAATAATAAACGGATAACAAGTCACATTCACATTGCAGAGGGTCCGCAGGATTTATCGCTATTACAATTCAACTTGGCTCCACGTGTATTTGCCTCAAATATTTCAACACTTATTTTATTTACGGTCAAATTTGTGTTTTTTTTTTCGAAGCATGGCTGAGTTCTGTCGTAAATCATGTCTAAAACATGACGTGCGTTTAGCGATCACAATATTTCAATATGAAAGATTGGATTTGTTTCGTACGGGCAAACAGCTGGCAAACAATAATACTGTACTAAATAATAAACCAGAAAAAATTCGACTCGCACCAGATCATATTCTCAGGTGGGAATCTAACTCGCGACCTTTGGAAGTGCACTGCGAATTTTAAATCTTAAATTCGAAAATAATACATGATCAGAAAAATACTTAAATGTAGCAACGTCTCTTTTCAAAAAATAAGAAAATTCTCGACTTTCTGATCGATAATATTAGTCAAGTAATGAGAGGTAGTTGTCGATAAAGCTTAGTATTAAAGAAAAATATAGTACACGACATCCAGACAACTGTCCTACCAATAATTGGTCCCAAACTAAGCAGATTTTTTTACATGGATACTCAACGAATAATGTCGGATGAACATAAACATCAAATAAGGTTAGAAATTATTTCTTAAATAAACCTAGTACTTATTAAATTAGCTTTTAACTTATTTACTTTGGAATTCATAAGCTGTTAAGTGTGGGGAATTTACATGTATCGATTTTCCAGGCAAATTTAGTCGAATACAGCCTTTTATTGGCAATCGCTTGTAAAAACGAATCACAAACCTTATTTTAGATTGGCCTTAAAGTTGCCTAGCAAGTCGCCTGCAGAATCGAAGTATGTAAATGCACCATTATTACACTGCTTTGAAATTAATAGCGTTGCAAAACAGCTCACGTAAAAAAAAGACAAGCGCACCACGATAGCATAAATAGTATAATAATTATATGCATAATAAGACAAAAGACTGCCTTTAGTTTCACTTGCCCAGGTCGGTTGATCAAAAATAATACCTAATCACGAGCCAACTTATTCCTCGTACAAGCATTAATATCTTTCGTTGTCAGAACAGCATAAACAGAAACGTGGGTGTACTGCCAGTCATGAAGCTGACTGGAATCCCAATGATATCTTATTTGTCTCGCCAGACAACCATATTGTTAACATTTTCATCTCGAACGTATTTATAGGAAATCCAGTTCATATTATTATTATCTATTAAGCAAATATGGAAAAATATTCCTTGTTTCGGATAAAGAGAAAAGGAAATTCTTGACATGGATTAGGCGAGCAAAGAAAATGAATGAATGAAGTTATTTGTTTGAACTGTTTTACATGAAACGTGTTTGTCGAAGTAAAAGTTTCTCGAGTTTGGTTGTTTTGACAGAATTAAATTCTCAAAATATTACCCTCCGAACAAACATTTCGGTTGAGTAACGTACACATAGGACTCCATTAGAAATGTTATTCAGAAGTCTAATATAAAAATAATGTTTGTATATCAATAATCTAATATAAAAATAATGTTTGTTTATACTTGAGTTTAATAAAAAAGAGTTCCTAAGTCCCTAAATCAATAAAAAAAACTGTAATTAAACCTGGCTTGAAACTAGATACTTCCATTTCTATCTTCCCTTTTATGAAAAGAGGTCAGTTTTATTTTTATTACTAGGTTTATGTTTAGTCCAAGTTTTAGGAACAAGTGATTTAGGTTTTAATTAATTTATTTATTTATTTATTCTCATACATACAAAGTATCTATTTCTGTGGTTTATTTTATTCTTCTAGTAAAGATCGTTATATTATTAAATTGAGGTTATTCGGATTCACAATGCTATTTTATAATAAGATAAATAATATAAGTATAAGAAAAAATACTTCAATAAACTCTAATAAAAATACTTCAGTATACTCTCCCGTAGCACCCGTCCGAGGTGCAATTTTTTTCTAGTATTTTTTTAAATTAATTATTTATCTTCGTCAAGATCGTTATAATTATAAACTTTATATAAATTTCTCTATTTTACAATTAGCTTTTTATCGAACCCACTCGCTGTAACACTATGCTTCTTTGGGAGCTCCAACTTTATTACGTAACCATTCTTATTGAATCCATCTTAATTAAGAATTTATGAAGGTAAAATCAAAAATTCTCGTTTCGTCGTACTCGTTTCTTCAATACAATGAAACCCAATGGAGTACAAAAATTTGCCAGATCTAAGATATCTACGGTCTCATCTTTCTAAGGTTTCACTGCAGCGCTTACCAAGAAATCAGTCGGGAATACCTAGATTTTAAAAACATTTTGCTGAATCATAGAGTATGGGAAGAAAACAATCCATATAAGGCAGGTGCACAACTAACTATAATATTTGGCTGCAAGCTTTATCAAGCTTAATTCCAAATTGGGGTTTTTGATCCCTGCTCTGACGTCTTCGAGATTATGTAGACCCAAAGCACACCCAAACTTAATTTGTCGGCTTACAATCGCCCTCACTGAAACGAGAAAGCCCCAAGGTAAAGGTATGCTTGTACTTTTATCCCTATTAAACTAATTGGTGACCTTACATTAATTAAGCTGACTAATCGTGCAAAACGTTCACATACGCCTGACAGAGTACAAAGGTTGGATAAATTTTGCTTGAAATACGATATATTATTTGTGAAGAAGCTCTAATTTATTCTTGCTGTAATTTTTGTAGCTAGAATCTAACGTGTAAATGTAAGATTCTGTTTAAAAATAGTTAATATGTAGGGAATTTTAGAATAATTTATATTAGTTATAAGAGGAGGGGAACTAAGACTATCAAAACTACCACCTTTATTATTTACGATAGCTTTTATTTGCAAACAGACACAAATCAAAATAACTTAAAACATAATAATAGTCACAACTAAAAAAAATACAGGCGTTAAGTATCAAATTCAACGTTCAATTTCTACTCACTAAAATAAAAATAAAATGTACATGAATTCATTAAAAAAGGGAACAGTCATGTTGTAGAGTAATTTTCCATCCATCACTCTCTGAAGATATGATGGTCCATTCATTATTCAAGAAAATACTGTCAACCCTGACAGCACGCACCAGAGATGAAGGTACAACATTGAAAATGAGAGAGAGATCCTTGACAATCCTTGTAAATCCTTTACATGTAAATAAAATTGGTACTTATAAAATTTTATGTTTTTTCCAAAAATGAATACAGTAAATATTTCAAACTATCATTTGGAAATTAAATGTAGTATTAGTTTTTTTCTCAGTCTTTGATTCAAAAGTCTTTAGCATATTTTATAGTTGTTTATGCAACTGTTGCATAATTACGGATATTAAAACACGATTTTGGGTTTATGATAATAGTATTACATGAGTGTTATAATACCCCAATTATGTACAGTGGCATAGAAGACTTTATACCCATGATATGAATTCTATAGCAACCAGTGCCATAGTAATTTCGAAAGAGTGGCTTTATGAAATTTGGAAAGAAAGATAGAGAAACATACTTGAGATAGTGGGTGTATAACAAAACAAAATAATAATAAAAAAAAGAAACAAACTAAAAACACTATTTGTCTCAAACGGTCCCAACTCAGCATAATGTATGGTCTGCGACCAGTGCTGGTGTTCCGTCGGGACCGGTTTGATGACGCTGCGATTCGATAAAACTTCTACACAAATAGTACCTACTCGTACAAGTACTATTTGTGTAGAAGATTTTAGAACCTACAACAGTATAACACTCGTTTGGATGATATAATGTTAACTATGACATTGGTTGTTTTAATTTTGGAGTTGCAATGTGCAATTTAGTACAACATTATAACACTCGCTTAGATGATATAATGGTTTTATGACACAGCTTTGTTTTAATGTTGGCAATAAGCTAACTGTTTCATAATCTTTTATAGAAGATTTAAAAAATGGGAGTAGGTTAAATTTTTTATGTTATCTTCAACACGTATAAGCTTTACCTTTAAAAGTAAACACACCGATAATTCCACCAGTGTTTGAACTAGATCACGCTTCAACGATTGGGAGAAGAGAATCAATCATTCTGAAAAAACGATGTTTGCCCTAGAGATATAAGTTTTATTAACTTACTTTTAGGTCTCCATGAAGTGATTTAACACTTTTCTAACTTAAAACGCAATGACAGCGACTGAAGTGATAGCTTCTGTGATTAGGTATAACAAAAGTCCTATCGTGTGGTCTTTACGTTTTTTTTAATTATGACCGTAAATCATAATATAAAATTCGTGATTGTAAACATAAATAAACAAATCAAAATATATGTATTCCTTTCCAAATTTCGACCATATTATTTCGCGTACCACACCTGTAGTTAGTGACGCTACGTAACTTTTGTGGTAGGCAGATCACTGTGCTACGAAGCCCTGCGATGTCCTTGTCGGCCGGTCCAAGGAGATCTTCTTCTTATGATAATATCATACACGAGAACGTTATACAATGAATTTATTTTTTAAGAGCTTATAAGACCTTCCTGAATAACGGATCCGATATTCCGAGTCCGATTTAGGACGAGAAATTAATACTAAATAATATACTAGAAAAAATAGGACTCGCACCAGATCATGTTCTCGGACGGGAATCGAACCCGCGACCCTTGGATATCCGGTCCAATGCTCTGACCGCTGAGCTACCGAGTCACTGGTGAGAACGTCGAATTTCTTCTAGTATATCAACTCTTACGCTGCAAGCCAGCGCCATCTCACCAATGTAGAAGGAATTACCTTCGACATTCAACTGAACATCTTTCCAGATATTTTTAAACAGTTGATTAAGATGAGAAAGCTATATAACTTTTTAAATTTTGAGATTTAAGCATTCACAATGCTATTTTATATAATACTAAATAATATACTAGAAAAAATAGGACTCGCACCAGATCATGTTCTCGGACGGGAATCGAACCCGCGACCCTTGGATATCCGGTCCAATGCTCTGACCGCTGAGCTACCGAGTCACTGGTGAGAACGTCGAATTTCTTCTAGTATATCAACTCTTACGCTGCAAGCCAGCGCCATCTCACCAATGTAGAAGGAATTACCTTCGACATTCAACTGAACATCTTTCCAGATATTTTTAAACAGTTGATTAAGATGAGAAAGCTATATAACTTTTTAAATTTTGAGATTTAAGCAATTGTGAAGCATTCACAATTGCTTCGCAAAAAGATGTTCAGTTGAATGTCGAAGGTAATTCCTTCTACATTGGTGAGATGGCGCTGGCTTGCAGCGTAAGAGTTGATATACTAGAAGAAATTCGACGTTCTCACCAGTGACTCGGTAGCTCAGCGGTCAGAGCATTGGACCGGATATCCAAGGGTCGCGGGTTCGATTCCCGTCCGAGAACATGATCTGGTGCGAGTCCTATTTTTTCTAGTATATTATTTAGTATTATATAAAATAGCATTGTGAATGCTTAAATCTCAAAATTTAAAAAGTTATAACGAGAAATTAAGTCGTCGAAGCTCCTGATTACATGTTCACTGATTAAGGACGAGCAACAAGAGACAGACGTACGCGATAGAAAGAGAGGCAACTTCTAGGTGAATATAACCGTAGCCGTAGGAGATGTAACTGTGTGCGATCTGAATTGCGCTTTATTGTGTCGAAGCAAGAGTCTCTATTTATTTAAATGACGGAGCGTCCTGATCCTACCTTCCTGAATGCAATTAAACTTCTCTGAATTTAGAAACGACTGAATATCGGATCCGTTATTCAGGAAGGTCTAATAATAGCTCCTTAGGAACTAATCACTTAATTTTAGTCATATTTTTACGCGTCGTCGCTTGATACACGCTGTAGATAATTAGAAAAAGTTATCCATAATTTAAGTTTTGTTTATGTTCTACCAGGTGTCCGAGGCCTTCACAACTTGGAGATAAACGTTCCCAGCGCCGTGGTGGTGGGGGAGACCGTGACCCTTGAGTGCAGCTGGCAGCTGGAAGACGAGGAGGCCCTGTATAGTGTGAAGTGGTACCGAGGCAGGGAAGAATTCTACCGGTATATCCCGAAGGAACTCCCACATACCAGGGTGTTCCCGCTGCCTGGAATCGAAGTTGATGTAAGTATTTATAAAAAAAGTTATAAAGAAACATTTATGTATGTCGTCAGTTTTTGCCAGCTCCAGATATTGCTTGATGGTATAAAATAGCTGACATGATGCTGTATGTTTTGCAGTGTAGTAAGTAGAGGGTTTATCAGGGTAATTGCATCAATAAATTGGCATGATATCAAAATTTTAAAAAACTTAGGTTTTATATGTCGTAGATTCAAACCAAAGTCGAATCTTAAAGTAATTATTGCAAAATTTTAGGACTGTACAGTGTACAGACTACGGTGAACTTGAACGTCTTCATCAAAATATTTGCTTTTATTTACGATTTAGCTTAATGTTTGGAATGGTATACTATTAAAAGATTTGAAGTATACTGTTAAGCTATTTCTCAGTAAGATCTCTAACGTAATATACTTACCTATAATAATAAAATTACCCAATAAGATTATTGAATTGAGTAAGTAAGGTAAGTAACAGCACCTGCAGATAAATATTAGGTAGTCAGAAAAGATCGCGGCCTTTTTGAAGCATGAATTTTGCGTGTTATATTTCTGACAATACTAAAGCTTACTAAATACTTAGGCGGAAATGTAATATATTGTTCAGCTGACTTTCTAGTAGTAGCCTTAAAATTAAATGCTTCAAAAAGGACGCGAACTTTTCCGACTAATTATTATTAAAAACTATAAGCCCTAATTGAAGTAAACCAATGGTATTTGTAATAATCTGAAGGTTCAGTTTGCATGTCTAACTGCTGTTAAGAAATGGTTGCAATGGTTGGAATATCCAGAATTATGTGTGGCCACTACGAGTGTGTACGTGTAATAACGATGACACGTAAACATGCACACATCTTATTCATTTAGATCTGACACGCCATACCTTTCAATGCAATGAATATAACAATGGATTGAAGAAAGTGTACGATCTTCATTGGAAATCAAAACGCAACTTACGCAACGCTGTTTTTTATCATGAAAGTAAAAATGTACATAATTTTCATAAATAATACTGTTGACCTGTGTAGTTTGCTGTTTACATCGCATAGCATAATTATTATTACCTACCTACGGATAAGATGGAAATTCAAAATGTAATAGTTCTTCGTTCAAATATATTTTAAAGGATTTGGATAAAACTTTCTCAGTTCCTGAAAACTTCTTAGTAAACTTACATAAAGAGTTATCTTGCTAAAACTCGTAATAATAAATGGAGTGGACGAAGTCTCCCATTTTTCTGAACAAGCACGTTCTTAGGTTATGAAAGGACTGGAAATGTGATAAGTCAGGAAAGCACAGAAAGATAAAATTGCAAGTTATGATGAGACAACTTCCACTATTTCATTTATGGTGATTAATTTAATTATTTCGTGCTTCCAGGTGCTAAAATGTAATTTGCCACTTTTATTATCCAATTAACTGAGGAATGTGATCACCAAACAAAGCATCGAATATTTTTAATAGCCTACTTTTGCAATATTACGCCCGAAGTCATTATGGTTGGCCGCAAACAAGTTAGTTATAATGAAAACAATAGAAGGCTTGAATTTATAAAGGCCACCTATCAGATTTATTACATGCTTAACCAGATATTGCTTTACGTTGATTTTAGTATAGATAAGCGATTTCAGTGTGATTATTTCGCGGTAAAGAAGTCGAAGTTTTGTAGGTTTATTTTCGTAAAAAAATATAAGTCAGTCTCTTCTATTGCTAACCTATTTATTATTTTAGACCTATTCATTAATCGAAATTATATTCATAAGACAAGAATTTGAGAATAATCCTTTGCAGGGTTGATTTTTAATCCTCAGTTAACAGATATCAGTCAGTTTAAATAAAACCAAATAAAATAAAAGTCATTTTTAAAAGGTGACAGACAAATGAATGACAAACATTTTAAATTTGGCGGTATAATACGTGAAAAATCAGCTTTTGATTGATTTCCGAATCAAAACTTCCGAAGCATACCTCTCATCTTTTGTTTATTCAACTTTTACTTTATTTCCAGATTTTGCCGTTCAAAATTTTTTTTTTTTTATTTCTTAAAATATACAAACCCAAAATTAGGTTTAGATATTTCTAAATAACATTACAATAAAACATATTCAGTGGAGTGAAAGGTTTGAACCAGCTTTTCTCACAGACGATTTCTAAAGAAAGTTAATCTGAGATACCTACAAAATAAGTAAAGCTTACCCCATGTAGCGAAAGGGTCTCGTATAGGATAAAGGATTCAGAAATATGAATAGCAAATATAGATGTTGGTTGTCTTTCGCTGGGCAATAAAAGTCTGAATGTCAAATGTCAATACAATAAGCAGCAAAAATAAATATTGGCTAACATTCATCACATAATTCTGTATTCTGATTCAAATAATAAACATTTCTCTGTGCAAACGAACTCAATAACTAAAGTATAAAAATATTACGGTATCACTACGATCTAAGTGCAAAATAATACGGAAAATCGCTATTCTTTAGACCTTGCTTTGACATTGCTCATAATTTCTAGGACAACTTGTTTTCAAGAACATCTCATATTTGCAATGTAATAGTATGTTTGATGAGTTCCACATTCCACACCTATCGTTTGCTACGAAATGGTAATTGTGTCAATTAAGTTATCTGGAACTTGTCCGGAATCTGAAAAACTGACTGGCCCAGGGGCATTGTTACGCATTAGGGAAGAAAACCTTTCCAGTACATCGCGTTATGGTATGTGTTAAATATCCTGCGAAACTGAAAGTCAAGAGCATTCATGTAAATGATGGCATCTTAAGCACCATTTCATTAATATGATTAATCAACAAATAATACTCCCACGCCGTGAACCTCCTTGATAAAATTGAAGCATAGCAAATGGTTTCTTTCCAAGATATTAATAATTTAGATACTCTTTTAAATAAATCCCTCATGATTAAAAAGAAACTGTATAACTTCAGTCATATAAAATACGGATAAACCATGAATGGTTTGAAAATTAAAATTAATTTGCTTCCAGTAGTAAAATCAATTTTACAAGAATACCGTGGTACCATCATCATCATCGTGAGTCACTTTAATGTCCCCGCGTTTGTTGAAATATCTTTTTTATAAGAACAAATACATACAAAATATTATGTTTTGGTGTATTTTTTATGATGACCCAATCTCGTAACCACATATTATAGTTCTGTTAGTATGATCACCAACGCCAATCACATAACGATGCAAACATTTACCTCTGTAAGATCCCAAATTACCCAAATAATTAAAAATGCACTCAATTGCACTCTTTTTGTATACAGGGTTATTTGTAAAACATCAACAACCTTGCAGGAGTAGATTACTAACAACAACATTTGCTCTACGACTTTTCTGAAAGCAGACAAAAAAACAACTTTTCATAAAAAGCTCGATCAGCTGTTCTGGACATTAGTATAAAAGGTCAATTTTTTTACAAATAACACTACATAAAATGAGACCCCATTGATAATTTACCTCTAATATCCCCTTACTAATAAAAATTGTAAAGCAGCTGTATAGTTACACAGTGTTTCGTCCCTTTCTTTTTAATGTCAAATTTAAATAGTTGGATAGAGAGTAACCATTGTGTAACTACTATACATCTGCTATACAATCTTTATCAGTAAAGAGGTAAAAATGAAAGTTGAAGGTTCTATTATATTTGTTCACCAGATATCCCGGTCGGGCGCACGAAGAGTGGTGTTGCAGCAAGCGACGCCGGCCATGGCGGGCCGGTTCCGTTGCGAAGTGTCTGCTGATGCGCCCACCTTCCACACGGAGATCCGCTCAGCTCCCTTAGAAGTAGTCGGTGAGTTTTATTAAGGGCGCTTAGTCTGCACACTAGCGCCGCCATTGAAAAAAAAAATTTTTTTTTTAAACTTACAAATTTAAACATAAAATTAAATGACAGTCTAGAAAATATTGTTTAAGCCATAAAGAGTACCACAAAGATTCTTCGGACTGCACTACAGAGAGATAATTCACAATTTCGTCTTTATTTAAGCATTATGTTTTTTTTCCAATGGCGGCGCTAGTGTGCAGGCTACGCGTTCTTAAAATTCCATTAATCTTTATTATATTTTAATCCATTGTTTATTCAGCATACAAACTTTGTTTAGGATGGGATTAATGATTGGTGTGAGTGATCCGAATTTCATAATAATTAATTAATTTCATTTTTGCCTTCAAATTCGTTAGCGCCTGGTTTTACTAAGCGAATTTTTTATTCGCAACAGTGTTTCGAGTATTTTAAAATAGGTAATTTTTAAATACTTGTATAAATGAAAAAAACCGGACAAGTGCGAGTCGGGCTCGCCCACCTAGGGTTCCGTACCTACATTATAAATAGTTCAGAAATCGAGTCTCTTTTTTTTCCGAGCTACACCCAAAATTCAGTACCCAAAACGGACGGATCCATGCATTCAGCAGACCGATCGCTAAGTCATCGACCACCACAGTATACGTTTGTACAAAGTACAAGTCACTTAAGTAGGTAGGTACCTATTCAGAATTGTGTTTAATTGCATTACAAAATTATAAAAATAGGGCTAAGAGGCGGGGTATCTGTGCTACTCGTTTGACCGCAAAATTAAGCTGGTTTGTAATAGGAAAATGAGGAAATTTAAAAGAAAAAAATTAGAATTATCAATGTATTGGTATTTCTTGGTAAAATACACGTAATAATAAACATAATCACCAAATTTAAAGTTTATAGGTCAATTAGAAGTTAAATTATGACCGCGCATACCGTCGTTTAACCTCGATGATTGAGTACGTACTTTAATGCCATTTTTTTTTGATATTATTATAAATGTATAGTTTTCAGATTTTTCCCTGTTCTTGTAGTATAAGACGATATTACTTGCCAAATTTCATAGTTCTAAATCAACGGGAAGTACCCTATGAATTTTGATTCCCTTGAGGGTGTCGAAATGCTCTGCCGTATGCGTTTTTTGAGGCATTAATGGCCGTATCTTTTTTTTACGTTTACTTAGAAGTTTGATATTTTCACAGCTGCAAGTGCCCGTAGACTTGAGTATATGGTTCTAATTTCAACTCGATACCTCCACGCGTTTCTGAGATAAGGGTCTTGATAGACAGATGGACAGACAGACAGACAGTTAATGATTTAACTACAAATGTATAGTTTTCAGACTTTTCCCTGTACTTGTAGTATATGACGATATTATGTGCCAAATTTCAAAGTTCTGGGTCAACGGGAAGTACCCTATGAATTTTGATTCCCTTGAGGGTGGCGAAATATGCGTTTTTCGAGGCATTAATGGCCGTATCTTTTTTTTACGTTAACTTAGAAGTTTGATTTTTTCACAGCTGCAAGTGCCCCTAGATTTGAGTATATGGTTTTAATTTCAACTCGATACCTCCACGCGTTCTTGAGATAAAGGGTCTTGACAGACGGACAGACAGACAGACGGACAACAAAGTGATCCTATAAGGGTTCCGTTTTTTCCTTATGAGGTACGGAACCCTAAAAATTATCCTAACATACTATTTGAGATCAGGTAAGAAGGATTGGATTGCGTATATTGGCCATCAAACTAATTTTAAACTCTCTATGTTTTATCATTTATAAAATCAATGGAGTATTTGAAAAATAATAATATTCTTAAGCTGTAATTTATAATAATAATTCAAAACAAATATTCATAATGGCAGATCGATGATGTTACTGTTAGGGTAGGTATAATCTTATAATGGAAAATCCTGACCCTAATTTCATATTGATAAGGAAAGTTTTGAAAGTTCCTTAAGAATATGCTTTTATCGAAACTTGCAAAGTTTATAGCTTTCTAAGTTTCTACAAAGGTAAAGTACTTACTTATCTATTTTTATGCAAGATAAAAGAAATCGACGATATTGTTTTTATAAATATTGTTTTGCTTTATAATTTTATTTATAATGTACCTCCCTAGGTATTAATTATAAAATAAAATGACTATTAGGTACAATGATCTAAATACCTTACCTTTATTCTGTACCCCTAGCACGAACCTCTATCGAGAAAGAAAGCGCGCATAAAAGTATTTGTTATAGTAATAATTTAGGGGCATATAGCTTTTCAGCGGTAGATGGCGCTGTACAAATTTTCCATACAAAACTGGGCCCTATTTAATGACGCGACAATTTGGTTTTCGTTGCGGTGTAACTATGAGTAGTTTGTTCTATTTGCAATTTGGTTGACGCAATGGAAATAAAATTGTCATGACAGGTGGCGAATTGTCACGGTACGTTTATTAAATAGGGCCCGCTCTATCGAATTTGTTTTTCTCGATAGATGTTTGTGCTACGGGTACTGAAACAATTCTCAAATATATAATCAAATCAATTCTAAACACTATGTAAGCATAAACATTTCTCAAAAGGTATTTATTTTACAGATAGGTACGTAAAATTAGAGATGAAGCTGCAACTTTAATTAAGTTTGTGATATCGAGACCGTTAATAATTTGTTAACCAAATATCGCTCGGTGTTTCTAAATAAATTGGATGTAGACTACACAGATTCTATGACCTCTACGAAAACGTGCCTTTACAATAAATTTAAACTAAAATATTGAAATCTTTTTGACAACGTTTTTAATTACAACTTGGTAAGGTACCTACTTAAAACATAAAACAAACATTAATAAATCCTATTAAAATAGAAAACTAATTTTGTACAAATGTAACAAATTTTTCAATTGAAGAGAAAACGTGCGAATAGGCTTCGGTCGTGGTCACGTTGGAACATCCCTTCTGAAGAGCCAAAACATCTGTAGCTTGGAAAGAGTCCAGGAATCAACCGACTGTTTACATAGAAGTTTATTTTTCCAATTCCAAATTGTAAGGCAATTTTGTGATCATTAATTAAGAAAGTATTCAAAACATTAAAACAGTAAAAAGACTTATTATCACGCACGTTCTATAGAACTAGAAGTAATATATTACTTACTTTTTTCATTATTATTTTGAATGATATAATCCGCACTTTTCTCTTTTTCTGACATAATTACAGAAAAAGAACTCCTATCAAATAAAAATTATGTGGTGAGACGCTACGTATAATTTTAGTCGAATTAGGTCAAATCCCAAAAGTCTTACTTTTCCCTTAAAATATGCGGACAAAGGAAATTTATAAAATAAAATGATTTTCTAATAAACGGTTGAATTCACTGTTAAATTAATAACTGTCGCAAGAAAGGCTGACTTAACTTAATTAAGCCTGATACAAAAGCTAATGGACAGATTGGCAAGGAGCCGTTGCTGGTCAAAGCAAGTCTAAGAATAACAGATGGATGGTTCTGGAAACTTTTTACCGCGACGTAGACATCTTTATTACCTGCAATAAGCCTAATGGAGTCTACGTTATGTTTTTCACTTTTGTTATCCTCCACAAAAGCGACCGAAAAAATATCATTCTGTCTAATGAGACACATTGAAGACGCAAACATATACTCGTATACTAAATTGAATAGTTTTGGGCAAACTTTTCATTCATCGGAGAGAACTTGTCTGCCTGATAAATTATTTCTAAGAAAACGCCGCGAGATGACACGAAATGACAATAAATACAATTTCAATTTCCCGGGGGAAAAAAGAAAATTCATAATATTATGTCAACAAAATGTCTTTTTCTTCGTAATTCCCAATTAAATGTTGCCTATATGATTTATTTCGTTTGACACTATAGAAAATGTCTTTGGTTCTAATACTAAATAATATACTAGAAAAAATAGGACTCGCACCAGATCATGTACTCGGACGGGAATCGAACCCGCGACCTTTAGATATCCGGTCCAATGCTCTGACCGCTAAGCTACCGAGCTACACTAAGTGTGTAAGAGTGACTCAGTAGCTCAGCGGTCAGAGCATTGGACCGGATATCCAAAGGTCGCGGGTTCGATTCCCGTCCGAGAATATTTTTTTTCTAGTATATAATTTAGTATTATATAAAAATAGCATTGTGAATGCTTAAATTTAAAAATTTAAAAAGTCTTTGGTTCTACTTTCGTAGTTTTTGCTGTTCCTACTACCACAGCCCTCACAATTTGTTGCTCGGGCGAAATTGCACGAGGGTGGGTGATAGTAACGTATCCACGTGCGTGATCGGAATGAGAACAGCATTGATTAAAACGTAATGACGAAAACAACTTAGCTACTGTAATTAATAATAAAGCAGTGTGCACATTTCTTTTATTAAAAATTACTTTATTTAAGTCCTTTGTTCTCATGCTGTGGGTGATTCGTCAGACGTGATGAATCAATAGACTTATTCTTCAGACGCGACAGACCCATGGGCTATTTTTAGGTTTAAATGCTGTCCTTTGCAAGGAAGAATAATATCATCAGAATATGAAATTGCTGCTTGGTAACAAACTGCTACCACAGAATGTTAACAAACATTGCTCGATCTCAAATCAGCATAATGTTATTACTGGAAAAAACTCAATCTGAACAAGCAAAAGCCTAAAGATGAACATTAAACGAATAAAAACATGACCCAAAAACGCTTACTTGGTTTTACGCCTCTAGCCGTCTCAAATATGGATTGCTCTGATTTCGTCTTCTTACAGATAGGAAAAAGATGATAAAAAGACGGTGTTACTGTAGGATCGGTCAAAAATTAATGCCAATAACCAGTAATTGGATTGGGGACATAATAATCTTCGATTGGGAATAAGTGGCGAGAAAAGTTTTTGGTACAAACATACAAATATTCGCTTTTATGATTCTCTAAAAGTGAAAGAAAAACTAAAGAGAAGCACATACTGAAGTCCAGGTGGAAGCTGGTAATTAAATATGTAAACCTATACATTGATAAAATAACGCTGGCTTGCAACGATAGAGTAGGATATACTAGAAAAATTTCGACGATGCCACTAGTGACTCGGTAGCTCAGCGGTCAGAGCATTGGACCGGACATCCAAAGGTCGCGGGTTCGGTTCCCGCCTGAGAATATGGTCTGGTACGAGTCGATTTTTTCTAGTAGTATATTATTATTTTAGTATTGTATAAAAATAGGCATGTAAATGCTAAAATATCTAATTTAAAAAAAATATACCTAGGACCCTATTTATGAAAGGGGTCAAGCACTTTTTACCACTCATTTTAACTCGACAGCTATGACTGTCGAGTCAAATGACTGCCCCTAGTTATAATTTTATTACAAAGACTGCAAACATCCAACTAGCACCAACTATTATTATAAAATGAATACCTAATTTAATAAAATATAAAATTATTATTTTTCTGTAAACACTCATTACTTTGCGAACAACGTATTTACCTATTTGGCAAAAAAAGTAAGTAATACTTATACTACTTCCTCATTTGTGCCAATTGTTTACAATAACTGTGGTTTGTTTATTGTGCAAACGAACTGTCGCCGAGTGATACAAAGCGTTCGTGAGACGTGCTCAATATAAGACTGAAGGTATTATCGAGATATCGCTACTCAAAATACCACCTACGAACGAAATTAATATTATCATATTTGTGGTAAACGACGAAGAAGGTATCTTTGTTGTAATTACGAGCATAACAACTTTGGAGATTTGGTTAAACAGTAGTCAAATTTTTACTTTTGTGGCGGCGACACAAGGCTACCCTAATAATTTTTGCACTGGTAAATCTGAAATGAACGTGCGTAAAGAAATTACTTTGTACAGTACCCTTAGCACGAATATCTATCGAGAAAAAAAACGCGCGTAAAAGTACTCGATAGAATAATTATCATTGGAACATTTCATTTCATTTCGGCGGTATATGGCACTGTACACATTTCCCATACAAAATTACTAAATTTTATTTATTCATTTAATTTAATGTTACAGTTTATTTATCACACCAAAATATTCGCCACAAAGTCAGCATTTATAATTTATATACATACCCCTTACTAATAAAGATTGCATAACAGATGTTTAGTTACAGTGTTTTGTCCCTTTCTTTTTAATGTCAAATTTAAATAGTTCGACAGAGAGTAACTATTGTGTAACTATACAACTGCTATACAATCTTTATTAGTAAGGGGTTTAAAAATATCGTTTATTAAAACGTTAAACTACATAATTATCTTTTACTTACGTTATATAACGGTTATAAGATTTCAAGTCAAAGAATTTCATAGCGATACGAATTATATTGATTTCACATTAATGTTATATAAATAATACAGGGTTATTTTATAAAACACCAACAATCTCGCAGGAGTAGATTACTAACATCATAAACAACAATGTTTGTTTTACGACTTTTCCAAAAAAAATCAAAAAGAATATGACTTTCTATACAAACATTATCCGAACAGCTAATCGAGTTTTGTATGAAAAGTCGATATTTTTTTGTGAATTTTTCGAAAAGTCGTACAACAAACGTTGTTGTTTATGATGTTAGTAATCTACTCCTGCGCGGTTGTTGGTGTTTTACAAATAATCCTGAAAAAGATTTTGGAATCACTTTTTTATTTTATAAGTAGATAATAACGCTTATTTTTGTTTTAGAACAACCTGAATGGGGTCCGAAGCTGGTATCGGATCGGTCGTGGTACGGCGTGGGGTCGACTCTGCGAGCTACTTGCGGCTCGCCGCCCGCTTATCCTCCTGTGAACCTCACGTTTGCCCTCAACGGAAGGGAGGTATGTTCATTATAAATAAATAGGCTTTGATTCTATTCAAAGAAGTATAGAATGATAAGCAGATGAGATGGTATAAATCATTATAATCTGGACAAGTTTTCAAAAGCTGATCCAATATTTAGTTAACTTTTCTCAGGGAAAATTCCCTCGATAGATGATCTCCACAAACACTTATTAGTAACATTACCAATTGAATAAAAGTGGTTTTAAAATATGTTAAGTAATTATTTACTTTTTAAACGGTAACTATGTGGATTAAAGCTCGTTTTTCCAAAGGTCCTAACTTTTAAATCAATTTTTTTTATTTCAATTCATTGTGACATAACAATTTTAGAAGTGTATATAACAATTTTACTAATTGCAAACTAATGACTATATTGAAAATCCTCTTTATCTTTGTAGGAAATTCGTTTTGTTAACTTGAAGACCTTAACTCTGTAAAAATATTGCTTTCTTCACAGAGAATAACTCACCATCTGAGTTAGGATCAAGCAAAAAATATTGACGACATTGCGACACTTTTGTCAGAGATTTGTCTACTTCTTACTGTTGTTTTTGTGAAGATGTTTCCATAATATTTTTTGTGTTATTTGTGTAATATTTACGACCATAGACTTAGAATTAGAAATTTTCGCTGACAATCTATTTCTATGCTTACGACACTTTAACTAGGTGTTCACCAAGAAGTTTTGATATTCATATTTACTCAGATTAGAAACAATTTGAAATATTGTTGCATCGACCATACTAAAATTTTCTTAATTTATTTAACAACATTAGCGTTCAACGTTAAAAATATAAGTTTTGCTAAGTTAAAACAAATAAAGTGGTCATTTCTCCAAACAAAAAGAGGAGTAATTTTTAAGGTATTTTTTTGTTTAGAAAACTAAAATAAAGTTTTTTCACTATTGATATCTGTCTATGATGGTCATTATTCGATATATATCAAGCAATTTCTGAATATTTTAAATCATAGAAGTAAGTTCTCCATTTGTAAGAAAAAAAATAGGTTAAGACCCAATATTATAAAAAAGAGAGATAACAGTATCCTTAGCACGAACAGCTATCGAGAAAAAAAACGCGTGTAAAAGTACTCGATAGAGTAATTTAGCGGAATGAGATTTTCAATAGAAAACTATTGAAAATCTCATTTGGCTTCACGGCGGTAGATGGCACTGTACAAATTTCCCATACAAAATTTACTCTATCGAATGCTTTTAGGCCCGTTTTTTTTCGATAGATTTTTCGTGCTACGGGTACTGAAATGTGATAGTAATACTAATAAATAGACAACTGTAAGGTCTCAAACTTGCCAAAAGAGTTATACATAATGAATTAATAATAACACTAATAAGATCGCCCATAAAACAGCTAAGTTACATTTAATTTTAAAATTTCAAATTTTAGCATTCACAGTGCTATTTTTATATTGTATAAAAATAGCATTGTGAATGCTAAAATCTCAAGCTAAGTAATAGTTGAATCATAGAATATATCTAAAGCATTACCAAATTAAAGTTTTAGTTATTGTATTTATTTATTGGTTTGTTCAAATGTTTTTACATTTTTATACAAAAAATAAACAAAGAAATAGAACTCTAGATCTTTTCTTTTGTGTTAACAAGTCCTTGAAATATATCAGGCCTTTCTTTGACGTCTGTTTGTTATCCTTGAGTGAGCCTTTGTAATTGACAATGGTCATTAGCAAATGTAACTATTCGAAAAGAAAGTCAACAAAGTCTCGTCTAGATTCGATTTGTGCAAAGATAAATACAAATAAAAATCACACAAGTACACATATTTTCCTGATTCGTCAAAATACGGATTGAAATATATTACAAACATATCATTTGAATCTATACTTATCTCACTTACTCGATTTTAGTTACATTGTCACGACTGTCACGAGTTATGATGCTTACTTTGCGTACAAAACAACAGATTAAAAATTGTACAACAAATACTGCCTGTCGATTCTGTAACCAAACTAGCATCTCGCTTCGAATCTCACTTCAATTCGCGTGAATTTGTTATTAGAAATTAGCTGAATTTAAGCTACTTTACCGATTGCTTAAGGTTTTAGGTAGCTACCGTAGCTATCTTAAATCTTTCATGATTAAAAACAGCCTCATTTATGATTTAAAATTACCGCGCAGTGAAGTGAGATTCGAAGTGTGGTTCAAGTTTGGTTACAGAATCGACAGGCTGATGTTCATGTTCCGTACGAATAATATGTATGTATGTAAGTTAATCCCTAGAGCGTCCTTAGGAGTTTGCCTTTTCAGAGCCCATACATTAAATTTATTTTGATTGTCGTAAAGAGAAAACTTTTAACAATAATTTTATATTCTTTATGCGACCCAAAAATGAATAGATTAACTTCTTTCAACCAGTTTTAAATTTCTTTTTCCAGCGCACTTTTCTTTATTACGTTATGGAAATCAGACAAAGACGTCCATAAAATGTTTGTCTTGAGTTCTTTTAATAATAATGTTTGTTTTGCATGAAAGTTTAAAGAAGTTATCAGACTGACTCCAGGTCAATATAAATATAAATAGGTTTTTATAATAATAAACTCTATCTAGATTATTACATTGATAGTAACGTACAAATTAAAAATATGGATACAAACATTATTAAATTAAAAGTAGTGACGCAAATTATGCACCAATATTTTAGATTACGTTACCGGACGGCAGAAATTTGAAAAATAATATCAGCACATTCCTCAAAATCTAAAATCCAAATAATCACATCAATTTAAGCGGTTTGGCAGATTCATGTAAGTACAGTCAGATTATACAAAACTGTCATAAATGTGAAATTTACTTTGAACCTTAACATCTTTGCGGTATAAAATTGATTGAATATATTGACTTATATATTACTAGCGTAATTAAATATTATTACCCTGTCGTGAAAGCCCAGCTTGCCGTTGACTGTACTATTAAATGCAGTTATATTTACATAAATTCATGTATTCTTTACTGAAAGTTAAGTATAGTTCTTAATTCGTAAACACTTGCTTTAAGTTTTAGATTTTGCTAGTAGATCTTCCGCAAAAGATTAATTATGAATTGTATACTATACTATCTCTGCTACTCTACTATACGTACATCAATATCTATACTATATCTGATTCTATAAACGATAAAATATTTACATGCTAAAAAGAGCCTAGCATTTGATAGACTATCGACTGTGAAAAATGTTTGTACAAAAAACAATAGATATTATACTAACGTTAGAGATAACCATTTGGTCAAATCAGTGTTATGATCTTTCAATAACATTACGCTAATATTTTTTTAGATCTTTAGATAACTCTGTAACAAAAATCTGACCTTTCAGATATAGGCAATATCACAAAACTACGTAGTAGATATATCGAACATAATACACTACCTACACTTACATGCAAAGTATGGATTCACAATGATGATAAGTATTTATAAAAAAAATAATTCTAGAATAAGTGCCGTCTGCCCAAGTAGAAAGTTATGAATCCTTTTTTTGTTTGAACCATAATAATGATGGCGCAATGTAAAATTTCTAGAAATTCTGCAATGGTGATACCTTTTTTTGTTTCCTAGTGTATATTCGGACAATAAAAGCAGAACAGTTTACCGGATACAGTCCACAGCAGAACAATAGTGGAGCCTACTCACTTTGACGGTGCTGTTTTTGTTCGCTCTGCTTGAGCTCACTCATTAATCAACCAGCAACTCGGCGCTAAGCTCACTTCTCTTTATCATAGAATCGCGCACCATATTCAGCTTCATGTTAAAGACCTAGATAAACAGGTACTTAAGTGTTAAAACACGGATAGACTCGTCTTGATTTACATATTTAATTGTGTACTATTCTAAAATAGTTTTTCATGGTTTTTTTCTTATTCAAAATTATGTTTGTGGGTCATGAAAATGTATTCTAAGTTAATTTTCTTATTATTTGTAGCAACATTCACTTGTTTGATTTAAAGATAATTTAAATGTTTGCATTGAATTATTATAATCAAAAAGTAGTTTTGATTCCACGAAGCAGGAAAACAAAGACTTTTACACAGCCAATTTAGAATTAGGTTTATTTTGGATATATCCTGTTAGTATTTCTGTACCGTAGGTATATTTGGTTTCGACCTTTATACTCTTGGGATCAAGTTATTTTGAGTTTAAGAGAACGTTACTAAAAACAAATTGATAAAATAATTATACGATAGGTCACTGCTGCCTGTAAATAAATAACTCTCTTAAGCAGCACCGACAAAAAAGAAGAACTCTAGGCTAACTTTTAGTTGAATCTTTGGGTACCTTTATCGTACATCGTAGATATTTTTATTCAGAGGTGGTGTAAATATTTCGCTACTATAATATCCGATTCTGCTATCTGCAGGTCGTTAAAGGATGTTGCACATGCACGATAGGCACTTCATAGACGGGTGTTATGCATCGTAACATTATGAACTTTTGGCAGCTACTTGAACTATAAATTGGGTTTAGATACAATATTCGCAGATCTTTATAGGTAATTCCATCAAAATATAAATATTTTTATGTAAAGATATTAACATAGTGGATGTTATGAGAGATGATTAAGATCCTCATCCTAAAACATTTAAAATTGCAATCCAGCAAAGTGGGAACCCGCAGTCCAGCGGGATCGAGCACAATTATAGGACTGCGGGATCCCGCAATAGCTTGCGGAAATCTTATATCCGCATAACTTACAATTTTTGTTTGTTTCTTTACTTTAGTAAGAAAGTTTAAGACAATAAAAAATAAAAAAATCTTAATCTCTGAATTAAAAATACGATTATAGTCACCGAGATAATGATTAGAAGTTATATTTTTAGTTAACTAGAGTACAAAGACTAAAAAATTGCCAATATTCATATTTGTTATTGTTTTTGATCTTTTAATTAATAAATAAGTATGAAGTCATTAAAATGATAAATCAATTCGGTGCAGCATGACGTTGTTGATTTTTGTGTTTTCTAATATTTTATATTATATCATAATAACAAATATTTATTAAAATTCCAAATATAAACTTAAATCTTTGTGGGATCCCGCGAAAATCTCGCTGGATTGAAAACAGTGCTGGATTGCAATCCTTATTTTCAAACTTCAGCTTAATTATTAAAACAAAACAAAGCCTTTTACTAAAATTCTATTCTATATAAAAGACTAAAGAGTGTTATTAGCTCACTTAAAACGGTTAACATTCGTTCCAAAATTAATTAAGAAAATGCAGTCAGAGGAGCATACTTGATATTTCATACGATACAAGAAGTTTGGAATTTAATTAAAGAAAGTTCTTCTATAGTTATTGTAACCTACAACAGTAATAACACTTTTAAAAAATGAAGTCAATGTCTTCGTTTATGTAATTAAAAGGATTTCGATAGAATTTAAGGAAAATAAAATTGATGGTTAATACCAAAAGTTCAATGTCTATTACTTTTTGACAGATTGACATGGATTCGTTCGTCCACGAACTGCCACAGTGGTTCAAATGGGATCCGCCACCGAAACCAGATACTACCACCACAGACCTACCCGAAGAAGACCCAAACTTCAACATATTTCACGACGACAGCAATGTGCAGTACTTGGACGAGTCTTATATAAATTTACATAAAGAAGAAATACGGCGTACTCCTAAGGAGAACTTGAAGCCAGTTTTTGATAGAACTGGGCCTGATAACAGGCTTCCTTCTGTAGGAGAGGTGTCCTTTGTCGTTCGGAACGAAGCCTTCGAGCGGGGCAGCTTGCGGTTGACCTGTATAGCTAGCATATACAACCTGTATATCGCTCGGTCGGAACTAATATTCGATATGGAGCAACCAGAAGTTGCTTCCGTATTAGGTGTCCGTAATAGTGCTGGTAAGTAATTGAGTTTTAGATGAGAGAAAACTTTTAGTCATGTGCAAAGTGCAATGTATTCGATCATCAGCCATTTTTAATGTCCCCACTGCTGGAGCATAGGCCTTCTTTATGAGTGGATAAGGAGGATGGGCCATGACCCACCACGCGAGCCCAGTGCGTATTGGTGGGTGCTAACGACTGCAAATGCAGCTGAGACCAACGGCTTAACGTGCCTTCCAAAGCACAGAGGAGCTCGAGATAAGTTGCTTAACCTCCGCAATCGCTGGGCCAGGCGCTATACCACTGCGCCACTGAGTTCCAATACAAAGTATGTATTACATCTTTATAATCGCTAGGTTTAATTAGAATAAGGTGCCGAATTCTCGTATGAGTCCTAAGTTTGTATGTATGTCGGAAATAATCCGCGAATATTAGAAGGTACCTATTTAGTGATTACGCTATTTTTTAATACACCAATATAACCACTTTTGACAACTGTGAAAAATTACCACATTTTCAATAAAATTGCTGTAAAAGTTTTCACCCAGATTTTATATTAAATTTGCTGCGGCGAAGTTATTAAAACCGATGAGATATATTTGAATCTCGGTATTCTTGATTTATAATGGAGCTACATAATTGATTGATGATGTTTTATTAAATCTTTGCTTGGCATTAATGAAAATGGCGCAAGTTCATGTTTTATTACTAAGCCACTAAGATTAAAAGTAGGTGCCATTTCCATAATATACATTAGCTTGTTAATAACGTTTTCAACTCAGAAATATTTATGAGATGTATTATTTAGAATTAATTTCGCATTTTTATAACTTCAGCACGTACTCCAATAAGTGCGATTCGGGGCAATCTCAATTTCATATTTAAGCTTTTTTCCATTATTAAGATAAATAATATTAGAAAAAATCGACTCACCCGTAGCACCTCAGATGGGACTCGAACCCGCACCCTTGGGATTCCGCCCCAATGCACTGACTAATTATGCTACCGAGTCGCTAGTGGGAGCGGCGAAATTTTCTAGTACTTTTTACTTCTTCGCTGCCAGCCAGCGCAATTTCATCAATGTGAGTAAATACCCCTACATTCGAAAGAAACATCTTTCCAAATGTTTTGACAATCGATAAAGATGAAACAGCTATATAATTATTAAATTTAGATTTTTCGCATTCACAATGCTATTTATTATTAAGATTAATAAATAATATAAATATTATATTTATAAATTTTAAATATAAATATTTTCTAATATTATTTATCTTAATATATAAATAGCATTGTGAATGCGAAAAATCTAAATTTAATATTTTTTTTCATTATTTCATAATATTAACAACATAAAAGGGTAAAAGGCTGTCTTTAAAAATGTCCTTTCACTCGTACTAAACTGACCGTGAGCTGAAATGTGTGTCAATGCCGCTTGAAAGTGTATTATGCTTTCTTTTGTTTCAGATTCAATTTCCTTCAGCGTGCTTCGGATAGTCATCTCCCTAATGCCATTTTTATACAACATCCGGTAGTTTGTTTAGGCCTCTAACCGTATTTAATTAAGTACAAATATATTTTTAAGAATCCAGAAATGTAAAGATGACTCTCATTTTGTACAAACTCATTGAACATATCCAACTGTAACAATTTATCTTCCATTTTAGAATCATCAACGAAGTTCAATTAGTGTCCAATTTTATGTAAATGTTATGTTTTTTTTATATTATAGTTTCTTTTTTATAACTCAATTTAGATGGAACGTTTCTATTGGGATATCAATACAGTCATGTATTAATAATCAAAGTTCGTGTCCATAGTCATTTAAGGAAATATTCAGGCAAATTAATTGTGAAAAAAAAACAACTGGGTCGAATACTTCAAAGTCCCACCCGTTTTACTAAAGTAAACATTTTGTGATCTTTTAAGTACACTCTAAGGAATGTTTTGTCCTTCTTACTTTTCTAAGGTAAATCTCCTAATGTGTGTTCATTGCAAACCCTTTTGACCCTCGCAAGGTAATCCTTTGAAAATTGGCCAAGATATTAGTTTTAGGTGAGACTGGCCAAACCTAGAAAACATTTGATAAGACAGGTGTAGATTTAAAAATTAACTAATTACTAAGTATTAAATAAATGTGATAAGGTTTGTTTGTGAAACAACTGGTACCAATTTCTACTATCTTATATTGCTTTTAATGGATACATTTTAATTGTGTAAGTGTAAAGTGAAATTAAAGTTGAATTCGTTCCATTACTCTTTTGCAAAATAAAACAGTTTTGCTTTGTTACACAAAAATCGATAAATAGTTACATTGACATATTAATTCTGATTCTTACTGTGGAATTGTGCAATTCGAGCCAAATGAAAACAATCAAGCAATCATAAGATTATCTCGTACAATTTAGAAAAAAATTGCACCCATTCAAGCCCCGTCATAAGAATTAAAAATGGAGTAATTGTGCAGCGCAGTTTAACATATCTCATGACATGTTTAATTGAATTTTATTACCTACATGAATTGTGGAAAGGTTATGGTTAGGTGCACAAATCATACCCTTGTGAAAGACTGATGGATTACTTATAAAGTTATATCTATGAAAGATTTAGTAAGCAAATATATGTTTATTTATAAACCAAAAAGCACTTGAAATAAATCGCACACTTCATAGAACATTATTGTAAATAAATTAGTGATTTGAAATTAATTGAAGGAATTTTTGAATGGTAAGAAAAAATCGCCCGTAATAGGTATGCAATGGTGTAAGTATTTATCTACTTACACACTATCAAAACAACTTTAAAAGTTGCAAGTTTCTTTAGTTTGTATCATTGAAAAATAGAGTGAATTATGGTCAAGACGATGTTACTTGTTAGGAAATTGTACATAGTCATTGTATGCTCGAGACATCGAAACGAGATAAAAAGCTTATAGTTTTTTTATCGGCTACATTTCGGTAAGTGTGCAGTGGAATTGCACAGCCTGATTCCGCCATCTCCCTTCTTTCATCGGACAACCAGATGTACGAATCAGCGCCACTGTTTTTGGCGGATATTCCAAAGACTCGCACTAACGTTTTGATTCAAATTTTATCATCCGTACTGCTAAAGAGTGGAACTCCTTGCCCTAAACTGTGTTTCCCGACTTGAAGGCCCCCAGATTATACCTATATAATCTGGAGGCCTTCAAGTCGCGAGTGAATAGGTTACATCTAGGCATGCGCGTTTCATCGTAGATCGCATCACCGCTTTCCATCAGGCATGATAGCGGTCAAGCGCTTATGCCTATCTATCATAAAAAAACCGCAAAGAAATGTTTAAGGTAAAAGTATTCTTTTTGATATGCAAATATATTTAAGATTTTGTACCAAAACTATTCTATTATTTATCACTGTAAAAATTGACATGCACTGTAAATGTTTCTATATAAATATCATACGACTAGGATTGTATTCGACACTTTGCATATCCATAAAACAAAAACAATAATGAAATATTCCCATCAGTCTCGTTTCGATTTCACGAGTATAGTTTATTGGAATTGCTGTAAATTATTTCAAATGAATAGAAAATAATAAAAGGATGTTGAAACTTCACTCTGTGTGCTTTATTTAAGTTTTGGGTTATTTTGGTATTAAGTTATGAATGTTTCGCATCATATTGTGCGTTTTTTAAGTTCAAGAGAAGAGATCCAGGCAAAAATTATTTACTATGATTCGATGAAACAAAAATTTGAAACAAAAATAATAATAAAACAACGTATTTTTGTTCATACAACTGTAACTATTATTTTACCATAGTATAACATAATAAAACCATAATTCCTGCTTTGGACAGATCAGCTGAGTAACCTAATTGCAAAACTCGCAGCAAAATCTTATTGATATACCCCTCATATGTCCCTTCCCCCTCCCTTTTCTGTAAATAACAAAGTAGTTTCCTCATAGGAAAGTTCCACATAATCTTCAATCAATCAATAGCTTGGATAGAGTCCACAACTAACACAGAAAATCCCGCAATTATGGTGATGATTATATTTAGAGAAGCTGTGTTCTAGACTTGTACCATTATTTGTGGTTCTAATGGAATCCGAATGAAATCACCCAAAAATTTATTTCCATAAAGTCGAAATATTTTGACTATAACATTGAAAATTGATAGTCAATAGATAATTTAAATAAAGTTACAAAATATTCTGACAAAATTCCAAACTAGACTTTAGAGTAAAACTGTTTGGGAGATATCGGTAAGTTTATAAGTACGGTAGTGCATTCGTCTATTGTTGTGCCGGTGCTGTTACCTAGATTTTCTACCTAATAGCAACAGAAATTCTACTGGAATATGACCAAAAAACTTACAGAATACAGTAAATGTAAGATTAAATGAAAGTTAAAACAAATCTATTGATAATGTAAAGGGCCGATACTTATGGCACAAGAATAAAAAATATTCACAGAAGATTTTTGTTTACTTTATGCTTATGACGATCTCTTAATGTAAGGTACAAATGCATCCAGCCATAAAATCAATGTTCTATGGACAAAACGACAATGACGAAAAGTTTCTAATATTGCATTAGCAAAATATAAGAGGCATGCAATATTTCTAACAGGACAATAATAATAATAAGTAATCTTTAAAATGATTCGTTTATCTAAGAGTCTAAAATCAATATTTGAATATCTAAAATTCAAACGTCTTAAACGAACATTCAGATTTAAAAAATACTCTGTAATAATATGTGGTAGAAACTTGAAAAACCACTCTAATTTCAGACTAAAAATCTGTCTAAGCGCTCTAGAAAATGTATGCAGACGTAGCTCGCGAGGAAAGATCAACATCTTTACTGCACTTAGAAAAACTTGGTGAGACAACCGTGTTATAATATTTTATGAACTCCCGGTATTTCTGTATGAGCAAAAGCAATGTTTCCAGAGGGAAAATTTACAGCCAAATTAATATCATGGAGAGCAGAGCGAACGAATGAATTCACCGACGATTTACTTTTCAATTCTCAATGTCGGAGGCCGCTGTGGCAACGAAAATCCAATAACAATATGTTACTTTGTACAGCTCGAAGGCTTTCAACTGACACTATTGTCTGGCCCGTTCGTTAACCCCCCACTCTTTTCATTTAGCACCAACGTTGATTGGCTGGAAATCCATCACCGCCAAAACTTTATTTAGTTAATTGAAAGTTACGAAAATCCTTTTTATTTAGGACCATTGTTCTAAGCTAAGTCTCTTGTTCCAAGTTTTAGAAAAGGGTGCTGAATTGAGTAATAATATAGGTTCCAGACGACCCACACATTTTAGTTCCTTGGACTGTATTGCATTATAAAGGTTACAGTATGGGATAACTTTGGTCCAACCCTAAAACATATGAAGACCACGCGTGAAAATAAGAAATGTCAGTGAGAAAAATTGTGGGTAAATAGATTTTTCACTTCTCCAGCACGAAATGGGTGCTTTTGGCGCGTAAAAACTCGCAGCAAAATCGATTCTTGCTGCGAGTGTGACCTTATGAAATAATTAAGAAAAAATAAATAGGGTGAAGGATGAGACTTTTAAAATGTATATGTGAGAAAAGGATAGATAGATAACTTTATGCTGTCGGACATAGAAAAACTATAAAAAAAGGGTCACGGGAGGACTAAAGCAAAAAGACTGCTCATATTTTTATGAAATTACACCCTCCTAAAAATATGAGCAGCCTTTTTGCTTTAGTCCTCCCGTGACCACGGCCCCTAGAAACGTCGAGAATTCAAAAAATCAAGAAATGTAAACTAAATAATTCTAAAATAACACCTGAATTAATAATATACGCGCTGTAATCCGTGAAAAGTGTTTTATTTCTAATGAACTATACGCGCGGAAGTCTTAGAAGTGTATATGTTGAATGTAAGGTTTTTAAAATCGAGAAAAACCTCATCGCGGGCAACGCTACGCGCTATAACTACCACGCTAGAGCACGCGCTGATATGTGCTTTAACGTTAAAGCTTTTAGTTTGATATTACTTCGAACGTTATAAAGCTGCTAATTCTGGCCTAGGTAATATCCTTAAGTAAGCAAAAATTGAAACAGTTAATAAGAAATATTTTTCTTGCCACGCACATGTTAGGACCCGCGATCGTAATGCTATGTAACAAAACAATATAAAAATATGTTGTTAAGAGTTGTTGTTTCTTATACTCGTATTACGGTCTTGTTACAGTTTTTGTATTAAGGGCATACTCATAGAATGAATATTTAAACAAATCTAAAGTTTAGTCTTGAAAGCAAAGTTTGTTTTTGTGACAGCCTCAGGCAAGGGCCAGCCTTGTTAGCCGAAAAATAACTTTTTGGTGTGTTCTGTGGTTTTCCAGTTAATTGAACCTATTCGGAACAAAATAATAAATGTTTGGTGGGTTTTGTTTTTTTATTAAAAATAATAAACCAGTTGATTGGTTGCAAGTAGATATATATCAATACGCTTACTAATAGGCTCAGCGGTCAGAGCATTGGACCGGATATCCAAAGGTCGCGGGTTCGATTCCCGTCCGAGAACATGATCTGGTGCGAGTCATATTTTTTGTAGTATATTATTTAGTATAATATAAAAATAGCTTTGTGAATGCTAAATTCTTAAAATTAAAAATATAATACTCTCTGTCCATAAATTTTATCACAATCTCTACAAATGTTATTAATTCAACACTACATAATTTAATAACTAGAAATTATTCTATTCCATATTGTAAGCACGTTTCAAAAGCTAAACAAACATTAGTGTTAACGTGCGAAATGTTACCTTTCTAATGGAAATTTGATGTAGCCCAAAGTTTAGCTATTCAGCGTTTAGACTATTTGGGTTGTCTGCTAAATTGATCTAAAGGTGAATAAAGGACTAAACGGCTAACAGTTAACCTTATTTAACGTAGATCTAAAACTATGCATAACTTTGAATCATTAAGCAAAAATCTCCAACATCATTCGAGGCTTCTTACCCTAACGAGTAGATAATATAGTGGCTCAGTGAGCTGTAGACCTCACGCTTGTGCGTTAAAGTAGCTTAAATTGTATATATTGTTTTTTTTATATATACAGCTTAATACACTACAGCAGAATTGTCTGTTTCCTTGTAAGATATTGTCCTCCTCAATCTTAGGTACTAGCATTACAAGAGAACAACGAAATAAACATTCGACTTAATGAACGCAGAGTTCAGCGTGTAACCACATTAACCCCTTGGGTCGTATGCCAAACTCCGTCGAGTAGAACTAAAGCGTCAATAATGCCAAGCGAATGGAACCCTGCCTTAGTTACTGCTAAATGCTTAAACCACCTCTAGGGCAATTCAATGGCACTAACCGTGACGTCATAATCTGCAAGATTTCCACTGTCTATTTGTGTACTTGTGGGGAACAGATCATAGACAAAGTGTCTAATATTCGTACCTATCCATCCGTTTTTCTAAGTATTTATTTATTTTCTTTATTTTTATTCGACTAATTACTTAATTTGCAGCAAGTGTGACTAGTAATGTTATAGATTTATTTGGTTTCTTCGGAGTCCTTAGGCTTCCGTTGTAATAAGGTGAAATAAGATCTATATTGAGACAACAGAGTAAATATCTCAAACAAACAAACAAACTAAAACACCACATACCTGCCCCTTTCTTGGTAATCATGAAACAAATTGTAATACTTTCCCCTAAAACAATATTGTGCTTTTGAGAGCTTCTGGACTCTTTACTAAAAATTATAAATATTCTATTACGTTAGATGAAACATAAACGTAAAACAAGACCTTCTATCACAGACTTTCCCGCGAAATATTAAAGTATTCGTCCATAAAATAACGCGATCATCTCATGAATTTTCATTAAGAGTTCATAATAGCCATTCACGATGCTATTTCGGTATCACTAATTCTTATCACAAATTCTGGTTTTATAAGCTTAACAGAGTCATTACGACAATCTGCCCTATGAAACATGAAAATGTGGGATCAAAGTTTATTTGAAAATTATGTAAAGGATAATAAGCTTGTTCGTAAATCTAAATCTCCAGCTTTTAGAGTCAAAATCTTGCCAAGTATAGATTACGAAAGATGATAGATTACTATTTTTAAGAATTGCAATCACATATATTATACATATATTTTAATTTAATGCAATTTTTATTTCCAAACCTGTCACTATGACAAAAACAAATATCAATAGCTAAAACCTAGACTGTCACTTGCTGTTCTGACTTCCTGTGATTACTGGCAACTGGAACTGGTATTATTACGGCATATATTATAAAATCTTTATATATGTTACGAATAATGTGCAATCACAATGACAATCAACCTTGCATTTGTGTGCCGAAACATAGTAATATAATAAGTCTATGGCTGAAAGTTGGCTGAAAGGGCTGAAACAATGACAAAGAGTAAAGACCCAATTTATCAGATTACTAAATTCCGTGTAATATCAAAGAGACCTTATAAAACATCGGATAAAAATCGTACAAAAGACCAAAGTTAGAATAATAAAGTATAATTCTTTGTAACATATCCACCTGTTTATTTAATAATAAACCGAGCCTGGTCCGCGGGCTCCGTAATTTCAGCCATTGTGCCGCTGACTGACATGGGTTGACATTCGAGACGTTTCTCAAAAACGAAACCTTATTTCATTTGATTCGTTTTTGTCTCTGTATTCCTTTGACATAGCGGTCAAAGCGTTTGCGATTCGGCGAGGAAAACTATGATTGAATTTCAATAACTATTATTTATTTACTATCCACAATTGGTATAACTTGATACCTATATAAGATTTTATTTTTAACCAAATTCAAAAGATAATGGTCTTATGTAAGTACGTTAATATGTTTTTACTACGACAAATCTTTTTCAGAAAATTTAACTTTTACCACCATCTTAGTCTAAGACTTAAATACAACGGATAGTGTAAATCCATCGTATTTCTTGGTCGTGTAATATTGTTACAGAACACTATACTAATCATGTGACAGAACCCTGTCTTTTTTTATCTATAGACACAGAATTAGTATAGTACTGACGTCTATTAGAGATAATTTTACCATCGACAGTCATTTGTCTATTTTTGTGTTTTGAAGAAATTTCCACTTTCGAGTTTCAAATACTTACTTATATCTTTTAGACAGTTCTGGCCGGAAAAATATCACTAACTTCCGGTCGTGTCCCATCTCAGCGCCTGTAAATATAGAAACTTGAAACTTGTCATAATAGTGGAATATGTTGACCCTTATCAAAATACGAACAGATTCATTTTGGAAGACCCTTGGGAACTTTTTTATCAGCCTGCAAAATGGTGGTTACTATTTATCGTTAAAAGACCGTAGTTTGCACACTAGCGCCGCCATTGAAAAAAAATAGTGCTTGATTAAAGACGAAACTGTTAATTATCTCTCTGTAGTGCACTCCGCAGAAGAATTGTTGTACTTTTTATCGCATAATGGTAATGGCTTATGGTACTTTTCGTCTTTATTTAAGCACAATGATTTTTTTCCAATGGTTGTGCTAGTGTGCAGTCTACGTGCTCTTAATACATGACATCGATCCAAATTACTAAAAGTAATAGAATTTTTTTTTGTTTAAAGTATTAAAATATAATTAAATGAGGCCCATTCAATTTGTAAAAAAAATAAGTGAGGCTTAATTTCTTCTGTTCGAATTCACATTTGTTCACAAAATAATTTGAATTCTATACAAAATTAGAATTGCATAATATTTATCACAACTTAATAATAACAAATCGGGTTATTATCTTCCACAGTTGCAACGATAATTAAGAACAACTAATTAATTATTAGTCGTCATACGTAAAATGACGTTAATAAATCTATAATAAGATTAAGATATTAAAAAGGACCTAACCTAATTCGTGTGGAGTCGTTGAAAATGTAATCTTACCTCTTTACTATAATTAGATAAGACGTGATTAATATTATTATTGTAGGTAATTATGCTAATATAGGTATCTAGGAATTAGAACATGGTATATATTCATAGCCGGAAATATTGTTACAGATTAAAAAACGATTGATTGTAATATATCAAAGCAATCAAAAGTATTTTAAAGCAAAAGTATCAAAGCGAAAAGCCGCTTTTTAATTAGATTAACGTTTGCGCACATTACGCAAATTACATTCACGTGGACGTTACCTGTCTAAAGTGACAATCAATTTCGCTTTCAATATTGGCTTGTGCCTTGTACCACGTAATTATATAGCTGCTTACTTAAGCGATTACATCTTGAGGCGAAGCTTACACGTGTTATTCATCAAAATGACAAGAAGTCAGACCCTAATTTCACCATACATACATAACATACCTAAGTGTGCCTAAGTATTATCTACGCCTCTAGTTAACAAATAGTTTTGGGACTGTGGATACATAGCTATTTCTAAACTAAGTACACACCTATTTTTTTTTGTGCCTTGTATAACAGATTTCAAAGATAAACATCAGACAATGATGCTGATAAATCTGTTTTTTTTTTAAATTCATATTAGTCTGTCCAATTTGGTATTTTGATAAAGTCTTCTTCTTTCTATAGAATAGAATCTATAGAGGAGTAAGTAATGATTTGTGCAAAACTTGCAACCAAAAACCAAAACTGCACTAAAACTGCATTTAAGATTAATTATTATTATAATTGCATGTAAATATAATATTAGAAGCATTTGAAAATTGTTAGTTTTACTCAAGTCATTACTTACTCGTCTATATGTACGAGGGTTAGCATCCAACTTTGATTCACCACAGTCCTGTTTTTTTATTTTATTACAAGTTACAAGCTATGCAAATAAGTTTAGGCGGTTGCATAACATTATAGGAGACAGCGAATCTCAGCACCAACAAAGTTAAAATGTTATCCAGAAATTATCTTATACTTCCTTCAGTTCTAAGATTAGTGACACAATTTATATTATTATTATTATTATTAAAATCATTTACTTATATCTATTACATTTTTTTCCCGCAAAACCATTTCCATGGTTTGTCTGCGAGTGAAGAGCTCACTAACATATTAATCAAGTAAAAACATAATAATATTAAAACCTATCAATACATTATTTAAATACATGCAACGGATTATTAACGACGGATAATGTCGAAAGTTTATAATTGAAAATTAACTATAACTAAATCGGGATAATGTTGTTTCAACTTATTTATAAAGTGGTTTTTCTTTTCTGTGAAAATTATTTTTGTGGATGAGCATTTAACATTAGGGCAGCCACTTATTATTAACTTTCTTCGATCATAAACTTACCCTAAGCAGAACTGAAAGGAAGTCAGTAAAAGCAAAATAAGTATTTATTGCACTGTAACTGATATTTAATAAGGAATGATTATCCTAAATAAATATATTGCACTAAGAAATGCATTAAAATAGTTTTACGGCAACCCAGTGTTTTCAGTGTTTATCAGTTATTTCGTCTTAAATTAGCTCGGATGAGAATAAAAAAAATGTCTATTGTAATTACATTTGATATGAATTGATGTCCTATATTCATAAATATTACTTTAGATTTTAGGAAGCAATAAGAATACTTAATGAATTATAAATACGTATAACAACCAAGAGAAATTACGTCGTCGTAAAGCACAAAATACGAAACTTCCTATACAGCTTAAGTTATTATTGCTTATTTGCGTGGGTCGCTGACAAATGAGCCAAGTTCCTTGCCATAAACAGTACAACATTTGACTACAAAAGCCTCTTTTTCGCCGAAACATAACATCACGACCTCCTAATGCCTAATTATCGCGTAAATCAGTCAACAACCTATGTCAGTCTTTAATCATATTGAGCCTCGTAGATTGGAATTCTTCAAAAGATATTAAACTCTACGTAAATTGAGGTAGAGTATAAATTGAAGTTTAATTATACCTTCGTTTTATCGTTATTTCATTAGCGTATGAAGATATAAATGGGGAAAATAAAGAAGTGTATTGCTTACGTGATGTTATTTGGTTCACTGTCGATTGACCGAGCGAGCGCGAAGCGCGAGCGAAGCGTTTCCGTTTCATTTTGGGCAAAAATGCTTTCGTATGTCCTTTCTGATGTTTATTTGTTCTCCTCTTTTTCAACCGACTCTCATCAAACTCACAGAATTATAAACCCTGTAACAAATATATTTTTGTTGGTAGGTAATTGAAAAATAATATTGAAAGCAGATTTCATCGGGTTCCGATCATTGCATTTTATTTGGTCACTACACTCCTGTGACATAAATAAGGACTTTATAAAAATATGGTTTTAAGCCAAAAAACCATATTTTGTCTGTATTTTCATTAATAAAAAAAATTTATGAAGCCTGAATGTTTGAGATATACCTTTTTTATTTTAATAGTGTCGTTTTTGATAAATACGTAATTTGATTTAAAATCTTAAAATTCAATCAAAATTAATGCTGAGTGGCTTTAACTTTCAAAATCGCAGGCTAAAAGAGCTTATCACTAAGCCATTGATTACTTACGAATATACTCTTCAAATAAATTAATAACATAATGCACTATAATACACAAAGAACAATTACTCAGTGTCAAACGCAAGTCGGGCGCCACAACCGTAATTACAGCGTGCGCAATACAACGTACCGTAATGTAAGCCGTAAGTGAAATTCTATTACGGTAACTTTATCCGCAGAGATTCGCTTAAGTAGTTCATCACGTTACTGGAGGCCTTCTCCCAACTGCACCTGTCCGTTATTTCTGGCTGTCTCAAGAAATATTTTCAAAACTTCGAGCTAAACCTTAAAGATCTTACTTTCGGACGGAAGAAAAAAATTTGTGAACCAAAGACAATTTACGGAGAATACGTAATGTTGTTATAGAAAGCACTTACTAACATTCATTTTACTAATGAGCCCGTCCGTAAATTGACATCAAGAGAAGGCAACGCTCGAAACTTTGCCCGAAACTAAAGTGCAGTCGGCAATAGACCCCCTGGATTTGGACTGAGCAATCTGAGCACACCTACACGAGAGCGGAAAGCCTACAGCGTAATGTATAAATACTAACGGATAGTCGACTGATTAATGGTCGTAATAAATCCGATTTGGGCATTAGTGATCAATAATATAAAGTTGAATGAGATTACGATAGCACTTGTAAGAATAAAAAGGCGCGAATACTTCCAATTTAACTTCATTTGTTGATTTTCTTCCAGTAAAAAGGATGGCCGAATATAAGTTGAAAATTTTTCTTTTTTTTTAATGTTTTCTCTTTGAAAAAAGAATGCGAGGCGTTCCACATTTACGTGGTGGCTGGTTCATCATGTTCTAAATTTGAAATTCAGTGGCGGGGAATGAATTTCAATACTGACTTCCCGCTCAAGCACCTATTCCAAACTCATCAGCTCGCGTTATTTTTACGAAACATGGCTGCATGGCTGGTCACACAAACTAATTTAACTTTTTTTTTCTATGAAATTTTTTTTTGAGACCAGCTGTCTCGGAAGTAAAACGAATTACAGCCTTTTCAAGAGATTTTAATGTAGCAATGCAATTTTGTACAAGAACAAAAAAACAGTCAGGAAAAAATATAACAACCTTTGCTTGGAAACTTACAGACTAAAGAACAAAGACTGGCCACAGCCTAAATAACCATCACATAGCATTACACAAGCCTTGTACTGGAAGCTATTTACATTGCCTCAAATGATTAAAGCACGAGCCCCATGTAAACCCTAACTTCCCGTTCTCGGCTGTAATATACTATTGCTCTAACAGGCACATTTCTTACACAGCATAATTCACATGACATTATCGTGGGCGCAATTACTTCACTTTGTGTTTGTTTCACTAACACTATGTAAGTATAATTCGAGTCCGGTATCATCTGCATAACTTTATCACTTTATCCAAAAATCAGATTAATTGATTGATTAAATTGTTGAAGCAATTTACGTAATTGAAGATTAATGAATATAGATAAAGCACCTGTTTTTAAAGATGACGAGATTAATATAATTTGTTACGTTAGGAATAAGACTCCAGTCTTTCAATCTAGTATGTTTTGATAGAAAACATCTCAAATCGTTTCGAGTTTCTCATAGCTTATTCAGTATTTTATAACAACAAATTGAAAATTATTTACTAAAACAAACAAAAAAATCCTTTTTAAACGAACTAAAAAGTTTAAAAATCGGACTAAAAACATAAAAAAACGGACTAAAAAAAAACTAAAAATTTACAATAATTTATTCCGTAAAGATTCATTTATAGCCCGATACAGAAGTTTTGAACGTAATACGTTGGGCGCATGCAATTTTTTTTTTCAGTTTAATTATCTACTTGTACTGTACTCAGTAGTATATTTTAGAATCAAGAATCTTCGTTAATTCGTGATTTAAAGTCACTCGCAGCACAAATTGACTTTGGTCTCTAGTATAACAAATAAACAATTTCTCCAGTTTTCCCAAGCAGATATTTAAAAAGTACTGATACTATCACACAATTTATTTTTATACAAAAAGTTTAACAATGCTAGGAAATCGCAAAACTTTGATCACACGAGAAAAGAAAAAGTTTTGAAAGAAAACAAGTAGGTACCTTAGCCTTGTAATATAAGTAATGTGAGAGCTGTTTTTTCTCTTAGCTTTATCTTAGAAATAGTTCGTTCACTGCGTGTAACAGAAGAACGAAAACATTATTACATGATACTAAATAATATGGTTTCCTTTCGTCAACATATCGACAATGAAATATTAATAGTAAGCAGGTACCGCGGCGTTGATTTTCGCCCCACACATCACGTGATATCTGTGGGATAAATCAATCGTCTGGTTATCTCCATTCTCTTCTATTTATAAAACTTATATCATGTTGAAACAATCCTATTCGTCTAAATTAGTAACTTCTGTAAGACATTTAACCCCTTCGCACAATAAAATACTAGACAACAATAAAATATCTATCGTATCTCATTTTCCCGAGTTAAAGGATTGGCAGCGGTACCTTAAAAATATTCAAAATATGTACTAAAGTAATAATTGGTCAATAACTAAAGCTCACAATGAGACCTATACAACATGTTACAAAAATACCCCTAATGCCGAATATGGTAGATAGGGACCATCAAACTGCTCAACTTTTACTATAGGACCAACTCTGAAATCGCGAAACAAAAATTCAGCTGTTTCATACAAAAATTAAAATCGAAAATGTCAAAATGAATGAAACATTTGATAATTTTTTTTCGCGATTTCAGAGTTGACCCCAACACCTTGTATATATACAAACAATAATCGGCAATGTTGTTTTATTATAAAAACACAAAAGAAAAAACAGCCGAATCATTAAGTTCACTCTGCTGATTTTTACAACAAAACCGATATTATGCAAAACAGAACCCATTTGATGCAAAGAAAACTTACATAGTAATAGTATTTGACACAATAAGGTGGACAGGAGTTAGTAAATTGGATTCGAGCCCAAGGGAAGGGGCGGCGACAGCGGCGCGGGATGCTAATCACGGCTCCACCGGTGACCTACTAAACTGACAACTGGACATACAATCGTTTTTAAAACCAATTAAGAATATTCATATTTGCTTGAAGTATAACTCAATTAGACAAAAGCTTTAGAAGCTAAAAGTAAGCTAAGCTTTAAAAGTAAGCAATGCGTTCAATGTATAGAATATTGGCCATTTGAATAGGGGGCAGATCCATCCCATCTCCTTTTAAAATAGTAGATTATGCAATAAGGGCTTAAAGTAGTGTATTATGTCCCGGGCGCTATATTGAACCCCGAGTACGAGGGACTCTATGGTTAACTCCCGAGCGGAGCGAGGGAGTTAAGGCTAGAATCCTGAGTACGAGGTGTTCAAGATCGCCCAAGACAAATACACATTTAAGCCCGCGATGCATACTCTACTTTTTATACTTTCTGCGAGGCAACTGAAACCAATGACTGTTATAAAGAAAGTACTTAAGTATTTTTTTTTCATCTATTCTGTAGTGGTCAGTTCGACATTCGAATAAATCCTTCTTGATGCGCGGGTGAAAATGAATTTCGTAAAAAGTTTACGTTTTTCTTTTTTTAATTTGTATAGGCAGTGCAAAGAAAATGATAACATGCAGCCTAACTCAAAATAAAATCTAATTATTTTTTTAAAATAATAAATAATAATAAATATTTGACAACATCACATACATTGCTCCGATTCCAAAGTAAGCAGCTAAAGCACTTGTGTTTTGGAAATCAGAGACAACGGTGGTGTCACAAACACCCAGACCTGAGCCAATATAGAAAAGTTAGTTTTCTAAATTGACCCAGCCGGGGATCGAACCCGGGACCTCAGAGATGGCGACCGAAACCTTGAAAACCGTAACACACAAAGCGTGTACAAAGCCACTCGACATACCTGAAATAAATTAAAGTCGTCGACACACAGCCTAACTCTGAAAAAATCTCATTGCATCTTAACATTTTTGAAACCAACCTCGATCAAGCACGACTACATAGGTTGCATTCCAAATTCAAATCACATTATTCCCATGGGGAAAAATGACTTACTTTAGGAAAGGTTTGCATGACACATAATATGCCATTGACGAGCAGGTAGTATAAAAAATATATTTATTTTATCAAGGCTAATTTTTATCTGGTTGCTAAGTCCTCAATCGTTTCGTACAGATGCAATGACGTATAAACAAAATAGTACCTACACTTTCATTAGGATAAATAATAAGAATAAAATAAATGAAGTAGGTAATCCGTACATTTTTGCTAAAATTAAATGATAGATTCGTATCGCCCCATACCTACGTCAAAGTGCTTGTCGATTTGATAATGATCGAATTCAGATTAAAAATTTTGTTGTCTGTGTGAACTTTGAAACTATGGTGTAAAATCAATCGAAAATAGATTGAGACTACACGCTGCATCTTTTGTCTTTATCGAAATGTCAAAAATGTCATTGTCATTGTGTAGTGTAGACAATGACGATGACAATCGGGACAACAAATAATATATTCGGGACATAAACGAACAAACCCGTTTTCGGATTGGATTTTTTTAATTTTAAAAAGTTTTTGTTCAAGTGTCATGCTGATTAGCTTTTATTTTTATTCCAGAACGTGTTAGTTGTTTGGCATTTATTTAACTTGGTGTCAAGTGATGTTACGGTCCTTTTTATCATTGAACGATGTTTCTCCCTCGGCATGGACCAAAATACTCGTGGGAATCAACAACTTTAAGAGGCGCTTATGTAAAGTCGATTCAGTGAGAGCTAGTCCTAGTGAAAATGTCATCTTGTGACCATACGGATACCTGTTAACACTTCATGTATCGTTATACTTTCGCAGGATATCAAATAAAGCGACCTTATATACGCTTTATATTTCACACAAAAAAGATTAAAATTTTCTGATGTCAAAAACGTATTGGCTAGGTATTATTATTATTAATATTCTATAACACTTTTAAGGTATTCTATGCATAAGAAAACAAAAAGTACTTCTCACATTTCTCATCGTACTTCGTTGATTACTTATAAAAGATATCTTTCAGCATACAAATCCGATCTTCCATTAATTTATAACAAAATCATTTGCATTCATTTGAATTCCCAGATGGACTCAGCTCTGTTTTAACGAAATATTCCATCGAAGTTTTCGTGCCGCCCGCTTGACGTGACGTGATGGCTAAAGTTCCTTTTTCAACAGTCCTCTGCTGTTAGAAACACACTATTTTTTACACGACTGCCCAAAAAACGAAGAGTGTATTGTGTTCAGGGTTCATGTATGTTTGTATGTGGGTATGTGAGTTTCTTTTTCCCACCATAACTTCTAAATCAATGAACAGATTTTGATGTGTGAGATATTGTTAGGATTCTTACATTACCGCAAGTGAAACTGACTATAATTTAAAAAAAAAGTAAATGTATCGGCTGCTTGATGCCATTTTGTAATGTGAATAAAGCTTCAGTTATTACAATGTGGATATCAAATGTAAGACACATTACCTGATGAGCACATTCCAAAACTGTATAGTTTGTTACTAAAATGTATGAAATAAAAATAATTATTTTGCCAAAACGAACGTGCCAAAAACGAACTAAAAAGTTAAATAACACGAGTCATTGCAGTCGAGGGACCGTTCTGATGAAACAATTTTTAGTCAAAAAGGTCCCCCAACTCTTATTTTTGACAGGACAGCCGTGTTTTTAATATTTCTTAAAAATATTTTTAGTTTTTTTAAGATAAGTACTTCAACAGTTTGCAAATAGTTTACCAATCACAAAAGCAATAGCAATCACTAAAAGATTATATAAATGTAGTTTAGCGTTTGAATTTTATTATTTTTCAACTGTGGAGCCAACTTTATACAAGTATTTTTCTCCGAGAATTTATGTTCCTCATTTTCAACTTTAATAAGAAAAACCAACATATAAAACTTCGTCGTGAAATTATTAAACATCACTTTGAACTGAAAACTTCTGTATCGAGCACTCAAATTTTATGTTCAGCGAAATGTATACTTTACAACTATGACAATAAAAGTTTAGATTCCTAACTCCTATGTCGTTACCGTCACCGCAGAATATTTCCTGTGGCCGACTTGTAGCGGCCAACTTTACCAATAACAACCCTACTTTTACCCTAGTCACGCCACATTCTGTTTTGAAAGACCGAATTTTTAATAAATTTGACAGTGATTTTCGAGCTTGCAATTCGTCCTTTGCCGAGAGGAACAAATTATGACTACGTGTGCATTCAAAACGAACTGTAAATATTTAACAAGTGCTGTCTGTAAAGCTTTTGCAATATTTCTGTTGTATAGCAACGACAGAGAAAACATTTTTATGAACATGTATGTATATTTCGCAAATATGTCGATGTCGATTGCTTCTATTTAAATTAACAAGTTCTAAAATGTATGTCTGTTATCGCATTAATAGTTTAGAGACTATAATACAGAGATGGGGTTATCAGAATCATAAAATAAAATCATAATAACTAGCGGCTCAGTGAGCTGTAGACCTGGTTCAAATCGATGTTGTTTAAAAATTAATTTAATAGATGTCGCCACGAGGTGACACTGCTTTTGAAAAGCAGTACTATGAGCTGTTTGGTAAATTAGGTAATCTTTTAATATATCTATTTGAAACATGATGGCGCTTCTAATATTAAACATTTTTTGAATGGTTTTTATCATCGCAAAATTTTGAAATACTGGCTCACAATATATATATAGCTATCAAACCTGCTCAGAAAATTTCACGAGAATCAATTGAGAAATGGAACTTGCTTCGGATGATTAGTTCTAGCAACATGTAAGTATCATTATTTTATGTTTCCCAGAACTTTTGGAATTCAATATAAGTATTAATATATGAAAATGGCGAATCTACGAACTTGGATAACTTGGCTTAGAGTAATCCTACAACTTATATGACACATTAACTACTGCTCCAAATGGCTAGTTCTAGTAATACGTACCATTTTTTTTCGTTGGCTGGCACTTTCAGAAAAGGCCCAGAATGAATGATCTCCTTTGTAGGTACTTTAATAAAGATTATACAAGGTGTTACAAAAATACCCCTAATGCCGAATATGGTATATAGGGACCATCAAACTGAACAACTTTTACTATGGGACCAACTCTGAAATCGCGAAAAAAAATCAGCTGTTTCATACAAAACTTAAAATCGAAAATACCAAAATGTATGAAACAGCTGTTTTTTTTTTCGCGATTTCAGAGTTGGCCCCATAGTAAAAGTTGTTCAGTTTGATGGTCCCTATATGCCATATTCGGCATTAGGGGTACTTTTGTAACACGTTGTATTTATTATGATTTAATTACAAATATGTAGTTTTCAGATTTTTTCCTGTACTTGTAGTATAAGGCAATATTACTTGCCAAATTTCATAGTTCTAGGTCAACGGTATAGTTAACAGATAATTAAGTACCCTAAAAATTTTGATTCCCTTGAGAGAGTCGAAATATGCGTTTTTGGCGGCATAAACGGCCGTATCTTTTTTTACGTTAACTCAGAAGTTCGATTTTTTCACAGCTTCAAGGGACTGTAGACTTTAGTATATGGTTTTAATTTCAACTCAATACCTCCACGCGTTCCTGAGATACATAAAAAATGATAAAATATGATATGATAAAGTGGGACATAATTAGAAAAAAAAATTGTCCCCCTGAATCAATTGAGTATATCCATTGTTAAAGTGGAATCCACCCTAAATGTCCAAGTTACGCACGAACAACGATAAAAGATAAACAATTGACTTGAGAACCTCCTCCTTTTCGATTTTTGAAGTCGGTTAAAAAGTAGTCAATTGTCCTTTATTTAATGTTCGTTTCGTTTTGGTTTTTGGTTAACCACAGAGTAATAATTGGATTCCTTTTTGGCGCCGACTATCCAGAGACTGGAGTGAAAGGGTCTCAAGGTGATAGATGCCGGTGTTCAATCTCTGTCGGCGCAGATTATTGAGAGCTTACGCTGTATGGATGACGACGAGCTATGTAGTACTTCCCTTCATTATGCGTAGTTTTTTTTTAATTAATCTACCTAATTAGTTTTAGCGAATCTTTTAAGTGATTATCAACATTATTTAAAAAATAACTCTTAAAATTACTTTATCACACGAATTTAGAATAAATATTAAAAGAGACATTTACAAAATACTTAAATGTAGGAGTAGAAGCATTTTGTACCTACCTTACTTACCAACATTTCCACTATGAATCACATATAACATTCTGGAAGATCGTCGTCAGTCTTGAAGATCATACCTAGATCAAACTTTGGTGAACTATAAATTCAATCATAACTCGTAGCTACCTCATATCTAAGTCATTGTTATTACAAGACTTTGGCAACATATTCCGACAAGCACGAACATGTAAAGCGAGCCTCGAGCAAAAAGGTTGAAAGTCTGCATTTGCTTTTTGCTTGAAGTCGTTACTTACATACTGAGTTTTAAAAGCATTCCATCAAGAGTGCCGCTACATCAATGCAAATTAATATTACACTCAAACCGCCATTTGCGCAGCTACTCAAAATTTTGTTTAGTCGGACGCTGAAGATCAGTCTCATTGAAAATGTTGCATTTCGTACGGATTACATGAAAACTTGATCTATTCCTTGCAAGTGTTATGATTACTGAGGATTACGATAAAATTAATCCGTAAATCCGTTAGTGTTATCTGGACTCACAATAATTATGATATAACTATTAAAAAATGCACTGCAGCAATCATTGCAAACGGATTTACTTGATTGGTAACCTGATGATTCTATTTTGCATTTAAGTAATAACAGTATTACGTAAGGTGATGTAATTAAAGAGGATTAATTTATATCTACCATATGCATAATTTTCAAATCGATCACTTATTGTGTGCTAAATTTTTTTCAGTGACGAATAAAGGCAAAAAATATCATATTGTTGCCAGGTTTGTCATCGTTCGAACAGTTTTCAAATTTTTCTTCACAGCTCAAATAAAAAAAAACTTGTCATTTAATTCATTGCATTCTTTTTAAACAACGTACTCGTAACTATACTTCTTTAGTTTTAGGACCATTAAGTTTTAGTATACTTTTTTGATTCGATAGAATAAAATAACGGGGGTTATTATTAAAGAATAAAATAACTATTTGAGTTAGTATGGCCATGTCGTTTGTACATTTATTTATCCTGGAGCAAGGCTACTCAGCGCATCTACGTTAGGTACTTAATTTCATATGAAAAAATCACATAATTTAAAACGTTGTGATTATATTACCCATCTTATAACTGTCTGAAACAAGCTGTACCATAAATCTGGAACTCGAGAAAAATAATGTAACAGAGTGTAATACAAAAACAAATTCCATCAATCAAACGTCCGGAGCGGTCCGGGCACAAGTAGCTGGCAGGAATATCTTTCCTTCCAGTCGAGCTGACACATCATGGAACTGTTAAACTGAAAAATAACTATACAGTGGCTGTATGAGCTCACGTTTGAGACATTATTAAATTAATGGCTGATTTTTTTATTTTTTTTCGAGAAATTTCTGATTTCTGAACCGACAAAAAAAACTATTTTACTAACAATCTGCTCACAACACAACAACATAGAGAAATGCGACCTTTAGAGGAGACAGCCGGACAGACAGACATACGAAAGCATTTTTGCCCAAGCTGAAACGGAGACGCTTCGCGCTCGCTCGGTCATTTTATAATACACTTTCCATAAAAATTACCGAAATCTTCTTTAATTCAGATTTTGATAATGTAGTTGATTCACGTAATTTACAGTCGCAGCGGTACCGTAGCATCACTGCATCACCATAGTGACTGATGAGTAAATTTTTTAACACGGTTTTTATTAGGTAGCTTTCTCGTTTATTTGTTTTTTGTTCCTTTGTTTGTTTTTTACAGAAAATTCTTCTAAAATTCTTCTCTTACATTACTAATTTAATTATTTCCTTTAGTTCAAATAAACGACTGAAGCGGTCCAGCTTTCTCTTCGATATTGCGTTGAACCTATTTATGTAATGCTAGTAACATCAGCTGAACATTGTTTTACTAATTATTTGAACTCTGAAATCGGTTCGCTGTCGTAGTTTGCACGTGTCTTCATAACTACCCTCTCTGATTTGCTTTACAATATAATACACTACGAATCCATAACTCTTCAGTATATTTGAGCGTTCCTAAATAAATATTCGAATGGTAAGTATGCTGGAAGCGATTGATTGATGTATTTGGCAAATCATGTGAGCATTGCGTACATATATTACGCAATCCAGTAATTGAATACGGCTTTTACTTAGTAACAATATTAACCATCGAGTCACGTTTGTCTATGTACGTGTATCATTCTTGTAGCATCTCTGAATATTTTTATGTTTGACGCAATTTTTCATTTCTGTTGCCTTCGCAAATTTGTTTTATGGTTACTTTCGTCACAGAATATGCTTTCGTGTTGCGAATTCTTTCAGCGGATCATCTATTATTACGCTGTTTATCACCAAACATTTTATTTTTATTGTTGTAAATGGTTCTTATTGTATTGTTAAATTGGCGTTTTTCACTTGTACCTATTTGTATGCCAATCACAAACATTCAATATCCTTTTTTTGAACAAGTAAAATTTTTTTATATAATATAAGTAACCAAGTACTTAAAATAGGTAAAGTTGCTGAATTAGTTAGAATGTTTATGATCCCAAACAGAATTTTAGTCTTTTGAAATAATGCTTATTCCATTAGCGTTACAATGACTATGGACTCCCGTGACCGAAATAAAGAATGAAGATAATTAATTATACGTCCCTTCCATGATGCGGCGCATTTCAGACTCAACTCAACTCAAACCCTTAGTAGCGCCAAATAGTGAACGGGATAACAGCGTTCAGGATCATTTAATATTTAATACCGGTATCAAACGCAATCTATAATATTTTTACTAGGACCACATTTTTAAAACTGAAATAATAAAAAAATTGTCTTTAAGAAAATAATTACTTTGTAATACTGCTTAAAGATAATTAAATTTTATCAAGATCGGTCTATTTCATAGAGCCTGGCTGCTTGCCTCATTTATGTTGTAACGTGAGACAATTTGTATCTACATTACAATTTATGAGGTCAATAAACACCCCTCCGACGTTACCAAAGCCTCAAAAGTGTCGTAATCTTGTTCCAACAGTAACAATCCTTTGAAATTAAACAACACAACCGTTGAAATTAGATGCGCATTTGTGGGAATTAAAATAAACGTTTCCTCTCGTGCAAGCACGTGAGTCTTACTGTAAAGAGGGTTATTAGGCATCACGTACGAGTGAAATTGCGAGAAGACGCCGAGTCACGCATCTCCGTCGTCAAGCCCGTAAGACTTAGGCCGTTCGTTCGTCTGGTGAACTGGGCTTAAGCAATGAGGATACGCACGACAAGTTTCTTAGGGACGCTCATTAAATCCCTTACACTTAGGTAAAGGGTACTTGTTTATGAAGAATTTATTTCGAAAAACTTAAACAAGAATGTCGCGGAAGTAAAACGAATTACAGCCTTTTCAAGAGATTTTAATGTAGCAATGCAATTTTGTACAAGAACGAAAAATCAGTCAGGAAAAAATATAACAACCGTTGCTTGGAAACTTACAGACTAAAGAACAAAGACTGGCCACAGCCTAAATAACCATCACAAAGAACGTACCTTGTTCTACCTTAACCATAAAAAATCAAAATACTTACAGAGACGATAAAAAAGAATTGAAGTTTAGGAAGGGTGTCAAGTAATAATGAGCTGAGGTATAATAAATACACCAAGACCTAAGTAACTTAATGTGATTGAGCGAAGTAACTATCGTGTAACCTCTACTATAGAGTCATGATAGGCGTGCTGATGAACGATGCCAGAATAGTTCCTAAGGCACATTAGCTTTTATTTTTAGAGCATTTTTATCCAAATCATGAGACATAAGCTATATACATAAAATTTGGTGTAGCATTTACCAAAAATCAATGTCGTCAGAAAGAATTCCGATGAAATAAATTCCGATTTTATGAATAGGAATAGAAGCGCAAAAAGTTCCTACATAAAACGGTGCAATACTTCGTTGGAGAAGCAAAATTTGAAATTGAAAACAGCAGTTGGCGCTTGTGCAGTGGTATAATAACGGTACTCGCGTAGTTTATTTAGGAGCCACCCCTTTGTTCTAATGTTACGAGATGCAATGCAGGTAAAAGTTTAATAATTTAAATGTGACAACGCCAACTGGTCTGACCTTTTGAGACTTGTGGGCTTGACAGTACTTTAAATTATGATCTAGCTAGGGGATCCGTAGACGCTATTAATTCTCATTCTTTCTTTGACAAAAATTTGCGCTTGGTTATATTAACTGTTGAAGAAAACTAATAACAACTATGACATATGATCCATATGCGATGTTTTATATGGTTTTTACACGAGTAGACTTGCTGGTCAATTTTAGTCAACTAGCGCTTTTTATCGACAATACTTCTAAAATCAAATCCACCTCATTGAAATTAGGTTTGCGATTAGATTTTACAAGTGATTGTCAATAAATAGCGCTAATTGACTAAAATCGACCAGCAAGTCGCCTGCCAAGTCGACCCGTGTAAATACCTTCTAATCTGGAACGGTCGCTGAGGGCTCAAACAGTCATGCCCGGTTTCTGAGGTACTTATCGGTGGTTTATCGGAGGTTTAACTTTATCGGAGGGATTAATTTTATTATTTTTTAACCCAGATAATTTGGACCCCTCCGATAAAATTAAACCTTCAAGAAAGTACCTCAGCAACCGGGAGTAAATTAATTACCATGACACTTAGTTTGTGAACATTGTACTTATTTTTATGGGCCATGTACGGCGTTCAATATCGTTATAAGGAAATAAAATGTTTGCTTTACAGATAAAGTTGGTCCCATCAGTTACACATTTTTCAGTCAGCAAACTTTCTTATGTATGTGTGCAGCGGGCTTAGTCCATATGGCGAATCAGCTTCTTTATAAAGTAGTCACTATTGACCACCCCACTTAGTTTTACTCCAATAGTCCCCTAGATGACGTCTTAACAAAACGTAATGCCAGCAATCTTCAAATGGCTACTGCACTTAACTACTATACCGGGCGATGTATGTACCACTGGGCACAATAGCCCAGAAAAATGACACTATTAATCTGTAAAAGTACAGACAGTAACATGTCACATTACTATTTGAATGTAAACTTTTGTTAATTATTGTGGTGACCTCACTTTTAATACTAAGTGCATTTTTAAATTTTTGACTACTCTGTATGAAATATAGAGGCAGAAAAAGCAGCCCTTGACGAGTTTCTTGCCGGATCTTCTCGTTACAAGGTCTCCCGCTAAGGGTTTACGGACTGATAGCTTCTTTGACATTCACGAGTGCTTTTAACAGCCTAGACTGAATAAAAGATTTTAAATTTTGAAATTTATAGAACTTGGAAAATTTGGAAGTCGAGCACCGACTCGATACCATGATTTTTCAAGTGGTTATTATTTTTTGCGTTATTTCGCGTTAACTTTGCATAGCTTTTAGTAGTTAGTGCTCCGTGTTCCATATAAATACGTTAGTGTTGCGTGAAACTGGAATGAATTTAATTAGAAAGATTAAATAAATAAATAAATATTGTACAACATCACATACATTGCTCCGATTCCAAAGTAAGTAGCTAAAGCACTTGTATTATGGAAATCAGAGACAACGGTGGTATCACAAACACCCAGACCTGAGCCAATATAGAAAAGTTAGTTTTCTAAATTAACCCAACCGGGGATCGAACCCGGGACCTTAGAGATGGCGACACCTTGAAAACCGGTGTACAAAGCCACTCGACCACGGAGGTCGTCAAACATTTTTCATAGTAAGAATAAATTTAGGTAGGTAGATATAGGAACATTATTATTATAAGGGCCAGCTTCACGTGTTCTGAATAGAGTGCTAGATATTACGCCTGACTGATATTTTATACAAATTCTGGTCCATTTTTAGGGTTCCGTAGTCAAGTCAACAAGGAACCCTTATAGTTTCACCATGTTCGTCCGTTCGTCCGCGGCTTAGCTCATAGGCCCTAAGTATTAGAAAGCTGTAAGATAGCATGAATGTGTAGGTATATTAATTACGCCAAAAACGTGCTTGAATAAAATCTCGGAATTTTTTTTTTATTCATATATTACTTTACATGTAAGGGAGGTATCCCTTACATGTAAAGTAATATATGAATTAAAATTTTCTCATCAATCTCATGGGAAGGGGTGTCGTTGAATAGTTCTTTCAATAATTTGTGAAAACCAATTTTTGATTCAGGGAATTCGTTCGTGAAATATTAAGCTTTAAAGTTTCCCCCCGACCGCCTCTACCTGGTAAACGGTTGCTTTTGGAAACGTGAAAAAATTCAGGATAGAAGTAAATATATCAAGTTAAAAGGAGACTACCAAGGCTTTACAAGTTAACGAGTAATAGTCGATCAACTTACAAAATTAATTTATATTGGAAAAGTTTTCGTAGAACTTTCATTGAATGGTTAGGTATTAAGTATACTTAGCTTTAGGCGCTAATTGTGTAAAACACGAAATACATTTAAGTTTATAGCCATAATATGTTAACTGTATATAAGGTAACCGCGGAACCCCATACTGCGCGTAGCACTTGGCCAGTTTTTTTTAATTAAACCATAATATAGGTGCTATCCAGACAGAACCGATAAAACACGCCCTAAATGTCACAGGTATTACGAGCAAAATATTATTTCTATCGTCCTGTCAGTCTTATATTGTTCCCTCTATTGGAACGTAAACAGTCAGTTACATAGAAAAATCGTCTGAGCGAAAGATTTTTTCATAGTAGTCTGAGCAAAGTAGGCCGTGCGACAATTCTCGTGTGGCACAAACGCCGTTAGTCCAGCCCGTTTGCGCTTACTACTTAGCAATCTTAGCATTAACTTTTATGTGCCCACTCAGAAACAGCCCTTATGACTTTTGGCATTATAACCCAAATCGAGTTCAGTGTATATTTGTTTAGTGGCCCTTTGCAAGGTTAGTGGTATTTATTCGCTATGCCTCCGCTTAAGTACAATGCGATATTAGCTGAAACCGGAACGTACAGAAATGAACCAACGCCCTTAAATATATACGGTTAATTTTTAAATACATACTCAGAAGCTATGGTCGTATCTCTTCCCTTACTAATAAAATATATGTAATGCAGTAATAAATAACAAAATTTAATAATTATTCAAAATATTGAGATGTTTGTCTCTCTTTAGACTGAATTCGGGATTAAGAGACAAGTGATTGTCATGTTTAAGAAAATCATGGAAAGAATTAATGGCGCGTACGCTATGCGTGTTATCTTTGTGGGTTTGCCAATAATCATAATTTTTTCCAATATTTTCGGCATTGATTTTTTTAACTTTTAAGTACATATTTAGCAAAATGTTCTGATATCCCCATTTTATTCTGGATAATATACGTAATATTATGTAATTCCCTTCATTCATAAAATAAATCAGCATTTCTTAGGCTTCAATCGGCGAAATAAGCCCCAATGACACAACACCCGTAATTTGAAAACGTATATTTTGAATTGAAATCTTATAAGAAATGTGATTTGGTTATATCAAATATATAATTATTCTTGGTTGTAGGATCATACAAATCCAAACAATTATTGTAAATATAAACAAGGAAAAAACTAACAATTTGTAGAAATTCACATTTTTTACCGAAGTTATAGGTAATTTTAAAATAATGTATTTCCGTTGTTTGTATCCAAAAAAATATTTATGTAAAAAGATACCCTTATCTTCAAAAACACCTGACATAGTTGTTTTTCTCGAGTTCTTATTACTAGATCAAATATCAATCATACTCCTATCTTATAAAAACTTTATAGGTTACCTGTCGTAAAAACGCGTTATGAATTTCGTTAAAAAACGCAGTAAAGTTCCCCTTCAATTCATTACAGGAACTTTACAGCCGGCTCGTTTTACGCCACTTATTGGCCAGGATAAAATATATTGATTGGGAAGTAAAAAGTTTCAGTTTTATAGATGTTGAACATAAAATTCGCGTCAGAGTTTGTGAACAGTTACAGTAAGTGGCTCGTTCATATTCCACGGGCAAAGTGCGATAACATTCATGTGAGCGCATAATTTGAGGGCCAATGCACAGAGTAATAGCGGAATATTCTATGAAACTGTTGGGAATATAATTTACTTAACAGGGTTTTAAATTTTTTTTCTCAGGAATAGTGTTGAAATCATTTTGGTGCTGAAATAATTGTGTAGGTACATACACAGGTGGCATCACCGTGAGCATGATAATCAATATTACAAAATATATAAAATACAGAAGCACGCAATCGAAGCTTCTAAACGTAGGTAAATGTGGCCCTACCATGAATTGATGCAAACTTTTTTCGTTACCGTTATCTATCGTTTTCTCCCTTTCACTCGCATTGACAGTGAGCAGTATATCGGTTAGTTTACGGTAGCGAAAACAGTTTGCTTCATGGTAGAGTTACAGTACGCATACGATAAAACGAGACTAATGAGATAATAATACTTAAAGCTACATCGACATCAGCCATTTTGAATATCCCCACTGCTGGGGCACAGGCCTTTCTTATGGGTGGATAAGGAGTATGGGCCATAACCCACCACGCGGGCCCAATGCGGATTGGTGGGTGTTAACGACTACAAATGCAGCCGGGACCAACGGCTTAACGTGCTTTCCGAAGCATGGAGGAACTCGAGATAATAAATTTTAGGTCACCCACCATGACCGACCCTTGCGAAAGTTGCTTAACCTCTGTAATCGCAGGGCCAGACATTAAACCACTGCGCCACCGAGCTCCTCAAAAAAAGCTACATTCTTTTAAATTAAATTACTTTTTAAATTTTAAGATTTAAGCATTCACAATGCTATTTTTATACAATACTAAATAATATACTAGAAAAAATAGGACTCGCACCAGATCATGTTCTCGGACGGGAATCGAACCCGCGACCTTTGGATATCCGGTCCAATGCTCTGACCGCTGAGCTACCGATAAGCTACCGTAAGAGTTGACATACTAGAAGAAATTCGACGTTCCCACTAGTGACTCGGTAGCTCAGCGGTCAGAGCATTGGACCGGATATCCAAAGGTCGCGGGTTCGATTCCCGTCCGAGAACATGATCTGGTGCGAGTCCTATTTTTTCTAGTATATTATTTAGTATTGTATAAAAATAGCATTGTGAATGCTTAAATCTCAAAATTTAAAAGTTATATAGCTTTCTCATCTTAATCAACTGTTTAAAAATATCTGGAAAGATGTTCAGTTGAATGTCGAAGTTAATTCCTTCTACATTGGTGAGATGGCGCTGGCTTGCAGCGTAAGAGTTGATATACTAGAAGAAATTCGACGTTCCCACTAGTGACTCGGTAGCTCAGCGGTCAGAGCATTGGACCGGATATCCAAAGGTCGCGGGTTCGATTCCCGTCCGAGAACATGATCTGGTGCGAGTCCTATTTTTTCTAGTATATTATTTAGTATTAGATTACTTTTCTCTTCTATTTTAAGTTATTTCTGCACACGAGCAAGTTAATTTATCAGGTAGTTTATAAAGTTTTTTTTATAAGCCAACCTTTAAACTCAGTTACAAAAAACAAATGCTCGCTACTCACAAAGGCTCTCTACCTTACTAAAGTAAGTCACTCGAGTCGCCGACTCGCCACAGTTACGCCAAGCAACAACCCCGCGTCGTCACTCGTGATAATGAGCAAAGTAAACTACCTCTGTTTAACTCAATGAATTCTAATTAAAAGGCCTCTCGGCATCGGAAAAATCTCTCGACAAATCTTCTTACTCGCTGTCAAACAAAACAATTGTTAATTACTATTTCTCTTTTGTTTCGGTCACGAATTGTTTTTTGTTTACACCTTGTTCTTAAAAACGTGTTCTCTTAGCAAAAAGTGGACATCAATTTAACTGAATGTTACGTATGATCTGGTGAAACTTGTAGACTTAAACTTTTAATTATTATTTTTTACTTCATGGAACTGTAATACGAAAAGTTAAATCACATGACCGTTAGTTACATATGGGTTTTCTATCAACCTTAGTAAAATACAGCTGATCTCTAAGAAACTGAGAGTACTCGTAAATAAACATAGGTACTTAACAAAGTAATTAATTTAAAAAATTCTAACCAAACTCATTCACTGGATTTAGTAAGTAGCCCGTCACCTTAGAAGAGTGTTTTTTTTCTTTACGAGTTAATAACTGTTTGAAAGGTACTAACGGCCTATTATTCCGCTTAAACGTATAAGGAACACTTTTTAATATTACATACTCAATCATTTTCGTCCTTACCTATTCTAAAACGTAGACTAATGGGGATTTACTACACACGCTGACTGATCAATGGTTGTATGAAGTGTTATTCATACAACCATTGATCAGTCAGCGTGCAGCATTCGAACACCTACCTACTAGGAGTACAATAAAATTACAATAAATGTAGGTGAATGCATCAATTTTCACGATTTAATTTCAAGACGCGTGCCAATATCAAAAAATTCATCCTGCTGTTACGAGCCACTAAATTTCAGACATTTTACCTCGTATTGTCATACAAAAAGTACATTTGTTGAGTTGAAAATAGAGTTCACTGTCGTTTGCGATTCACTTTAGAAATGGAAGCTTTACAACAGAAGTCTAATTTAATGACGTATCGTAAACAGATGCTAAATCCCAACAGACATACGAACAACAAAGTCATATTCGACTCGTGTAAATAAAATGATACTACTCTAGTTTACAGACTCGGTAGGTTAGGTACAGTCGTCCTATGAAAATGTTGAGCAGACGATAAGTAACATATACTAACATGTCACTGTCACTCTTTGCCTTTTCTGTTATATACAGTACTAAAGTGCTAATTTTTTTTTCATGGGCCGACTGTACAAACATAATAAATTTAAAACAAGCTTTTTAATGTGCAATCCGTAAAGATCAAAAATAAATCTACAAATTATAAAAAATACTGAGCTTTTTCAGAAAATAACCCATTTACTCAATAATACAACCCTTAACATTTAAGGTGGTGAAATAACTAAACTAATAAAGTATCATTTCCTATTATATCCTTTGAAGACATCTACGACTGTTTCTTTCAACTGCCTATACGCGTTTAACTGGGTCACTGGGTTCCCCAATCACATAAGCAATTTGACGAGGTAACCCGACATAAGGGTCTAATGTAGGCGAATCGTAGTAATAATCTTCAATCCATCTTCAACTAATACCATATGTAAGTGTCAACCTTTTCAGACACCAATGTTGGGACCCATCACCTTACGGCCATTAAACTTCACTATGAAATAACACTGTTGCATTATCAGTTCATATTTGAGAAGACGATATAGCTTAATATGTTAAGATTTTTATCTTAACATATTAAGCTATATCGTCTTTTTGCTACAGTTTTATGAGAAAGCTTTATGAATTTAACATTATATTTCAAGCAATTTTTTCTACGTTTCGCTTGGTCCTTTTTCTAACTGCATTTACGTAATATTAAAATTTAACAAGCAAACCGCATAAGAAAGATGAAACTTAAGCTTTCAATTCCAGAAAATATTTTATAAGTCTGTTGAGAATACAATATTCTTGCCATTCACTCAGTGATTATTTTATAAGTCTGTTGAGAACACAATATTGTTGCCATTCACTCAGTATTTATTCGAGACAATACGTAGATAAATGTTGACAGATTTTAAAGAGTAGTAGTAGTATTTTGTTTTTTTACTCTCGTAATATCGCTCAAGTAAGTGAGTCATAGATAATAATTTAACCTGGGCCAAAGCATAATTCGGTAACTGCTAAGATTAGAATTATTATGATTCCAAGGCTTTAAAATTAGTGAAACTACACATTGTTCTATTTTATAACATTTTTTTTAACAATAAACCAGAGACTACGATTTAAAACAGTTTAACAGCATTTTGGGAAAGCCACGTGTAATTTAATATATATAAAGTAAGATTTGTACTCCATGAAACTAATTCACAAGTGTGTCTATTCAATTTAGTAACATCAACAGCAAATTAACAATTTTCTTACCGGTCGGTTTATACCAACTCTAAATTGACCGAAGTTTAATCTGACCGTTAATTAAAACTTTAACATAATTTCATATTGAGACGTGGTGAAACTGTGCAGTGTTCAATAAACAGAACAACTTGGAACATTGTTAAACCTGGCTTAAGATAACATGAAGAGGAGAAACTCATTAAAGTTTTATGTTCGGGCTGAGGGTGGCGCATCGGCCACTGTTGATCTTATCCGAGATTGTTCCGAGCAAAATTATTGCCGCTATGTTTTGGCAGATTAATGGTGTTTGTCAGCCATCAAAATAGAGGCCCATGTTGTGACACTGCGGCCACATCGTCGCCGACGTACACACGCGTAACCTATGTTAATACAATACACTTACAAGACGCAAATGTGATCAAAATACACCATATGACTGTCGACATCGACAACGCAAACTAAAGATTATGAAAAACAAAGTTTGTTTAGTATAATTCTAGTACAAATTCCATTAGTTTACACTAATAACTACCAGCTAAGAATGTTTTATCATTTGAAAACAATCTACTCTCATGTTGATGAAAACTAAAATGTACAAACTACTGTACCAAGAACTAAAAACTCTATATTTTTTAACCTCTCCGCCAGTGCTTTATATAAAGATTTATTTTACAAAACAGCCAAATATTTTCAGCTAAGTGACTTTAAAAAATTAGTAACTTCAAGGCTCAAACTTACTTACCTATTAAGCAGGCAATAATTACCATACTCTGTATAATAGAACTAACTTTGAACAAGAAGCACGCACAAACTCGGGCGGAGAAATTCATAATTACCGCCACTGCCTATTGAGAGCCATGACAATGCCCTTTCCCTTTGTATCGCGATACATCGATCTATTTTAAAGTTTAATTAATTGAAGAACATTGTTTTCGCAAAACTTTAGGGCGACGATTGTTTTAGGGCAGGCAATGGGTAAGTAATTTTTGGACTATCTTGTCTCGGCTCTTATGGCAGATTACAAAAGACCAAACTTGCATGGCAACACGTTCAAACATCAATGCTGTTAATTCATTTAAAACCTAGTATTATTCATACGAATTGAAGTCAATGTCAAATGTTTGCCAAATAGTCAAATAGTAGTCAAAAAATTTGTCAAATAGTAACAAAAGAAACGAAAAGACTTATGAACAGTTGCAAGCATATAAACACCAACATAATCATATCGCCAAATCACATTATAGTTCATACATACCTTCTAGATAAAATTCTATAATACCCTTTTTATTAGAAGATTAATAATTATATCTTGATGGTCGCGAAAAACTTCTTAATACGTCACATACCTTCCGCTATTGTTCCTATCCTTATTCATTATTTTTATAATTTGTCACTTAAATACTAATACATTGAATAGTCGCATTATTTGATAAGAAGATGACTAATTTACAAAAATCGCATACCTACTTAAAGATGTGATATAAATCATAATGTTTTCATTCATTGTTAGATATTAATGTGATAGTGACTACAGAACTTAAAAGACGGTTTATTTGATGTGATTAATTGTAATCGAAAGTATAGTTTTTAGTTTCAGGGTTCCACTCAGGTTTTAAGATTTTAATCAAGGAGAAACGTTATTACTTTTTGAAGGTGGGTTATAAGGAAAGAAGCCACTTTTGGTTTAAACCAATTTTAAAACTAATAATACTTAATTAAAGGTAGGGTTAAATATTTAAATGGAAAGAGTGTTTTATTTTTGCGCGAAAATCACAAAATCGATAGAAGTCCATACAAGGAAAAACCAGCTAACTGCGAGTCAGACTCGCGCACGAAGGGTTCCGTAAAAATTACATTTGTTGTATGGGAGCCTCCCTTAAATATTTGTTTTATTTTAATTTGACTATGTATTTTTAAAGTGAATATATAAGTAAGTATTCTGTGTGTCGCGGAAGTAAAACGAATTACAGCCTTTTCAAGAGATTTTAATGTAGCAATGCAATTTTATACAAGAACGAAAAACAGTCAGGAAAAAATATAACAACCGTTGCTTGGAAACTTACAGACTAAAGAACAAAGACTGGCCACAGCCTAAATAACCATCACACTGTGAATATTTCAAGCATCTACTTGTTGCCGTTATCAATATCGAGCAAAAACGAGCAAAAAAATCATATTTGTTGTATGGGAGCCCCTTATTTTTATTTTTGTTCTGTTTTTTTAGTATTTCTTGTTATAGCATGCAACAGAAATACATCATCTGTGAAAATTTGAACTGTCTAACTATCGCGGTTTATGAAATACAGCCTGGTGACAGACGGACAGACAGACAGCGGAATCTTAGTAATAGGGTCCCGTTTTACCCTTTAGGTACGGAACCCTAAAAATTTAGAAGCGAATCAGAAAAGAAAGCAAAAAAAATGTTTGTATCAGATAAAAAAAACAAACTCACACTTGGCTGTTGTGATAGTTAATCGCAAATATGACTGATTGACATAAATAATATGATTGAGCATGAAAATTATACTTCTGAGATATTAGAAAAATTAAAGATAACAATTTGGTTCGCTGTATAAATACAGGCGCGTCTAATAATAATGCCCATTCTTCATAAATTACTTGACAGGAAAAACCTCTATTGAAGTTTAAGTGTGTAAGACTTTTTTAATTTTCTTAAGTGATCGCAAGTGGGGAAAATGTTGGAAGAGATTCATATTCAGCATCGTGTGAACGCCCTCAAATTGAGAGCGGCACAGAAGTACAACATTGCTCCGCAGAATTGCCACATCGGACATCTTGTTCTCCAGGGGCTGCTGGATAACCCTAAAATGGTTCATCAAGTAAGTTGTTTCAGTCTAGTAACCTTAGCACGAACAGTTGTCCAAAAAAAATCGATAGAGTAGTTTTGTATGGGAAATTTGTACAGAGCCATCTACCGCCGAAAAGCGAATTGAAATTTTCCATAGATTATTACTCTATCGAATACTTTTACGCGCGTATATTTTCTTGACAGATGTTCGAGCTAAGGCTACAGATTTCTGAAGTATAATTAGGATATTCCTAATTCTGAATTTTATTTAAAAAGTGGTCTGCATTTCTGATTCAATTTATACTTGTGAGCTCTTTTGCTGATTCAATTTCAATTTCAATTCGATGGTGTTCGGCTTACGACATAAAATAGTTGATAAATTAATTAAACATTTAGACCAAATTAAACACAAATGTAAATTTTCTAAATACCTACCTAAAATTAATTTTCATGATTCACATTAAATTGATTAACTTATAAATATTTCAAATTACACTATCACTTTTTCAATAATTAGGTACATATAAATGCATTGTACATATACATACAAACATCCAAAGGAATATAAAAAAAATGGTTCATTAATGCTTAACTATGAAAATGTTATCACGTTATCAAAGTGATGGATTCGAGAAATTACTAAAAGCGTGGTCCGGCACTTACTGGCTGTGTCAGTGTGTGTGTTGACCATGGCAAACTTTGTAGTATATTTTTATATTGATGACCTCCGTGGTCGAGTGGTTTGTACGCCAGTTTTCAAGGTGTCGCCAGCTCTGAGGTTCGATCCCGGCTGGGTCAATTTAGAAAACGAACTTTTCTATATTGGCTCAGGCCTGGGTGTTTGTAGTACCACCGTGGTTTCTGATTTTCATAGCACAAGTAATTTAGCTACTTACTTTGGAATCGGAGCAATGTTTGTGATGTTGTCTAATATAATATTTATTTATATTATTTTTAACAAATTCAAAGTTGTCCTTTTGAATAGAGTCACACTAATAATACTTTTGTAACTTTTTAGTTCTATAATACATAATATTTTTTATAATAATAAATTTCATAAGAGGTTATTAGACTGTGGTTTTACGTTTGTTAAGATTTGTTGGTTGTCCTAGTGACATCCGAGAACAAAACTTTAATTAAAACGCATTAATAATAGTCCAAAAGAAAGAAGTTAATAACATAATTGAGTTGAATTTCTGCATGATGTCCATTACTTTAAAAGCATTAATAATTTTAAAGCTTCATTTTTCATTGATCAAAATACTGTAAATGAGTACACAAGCATTACTATCTTTGTTTCCGAATAAATAAACATTTATTGTTTGTAAATCATCAATCGAGCAATTTATTCAGGTGACCAGCTGTAAACATCGTCTGAAATTTCTGTTTGAATTAATTCTATTGAAGAGCAAGAATTATTCAACAAATAAATAAGAGAGAAATAAATAATAATACCTATCGTAATCATTTGTGAAATTATTTTGCAAGCAATGCCCGAGACTTTATTTCGAACAATTTTAAGTATAAGCTTATACCTAACTTAGTCTGCCTATACCGAAAATTTTATTTTAAAGTCTAGTGGGTGTCATGCGGTTGATAACCTAACTTACGGCCGAATACTCAAACGATACTCGCACTTTGAAGGGCGCTCAAACATCATGCTGTCTTTGTCGTATTTTTGACATTTAGTGCGACAGGACGATGTTTGAGAGCCTGTCAAAGTTGAGTGACGTTTGAGTATTCGGCCATTAGTATTTTTTTAACCGACTTCAAAAAAGACGTAGAGGTTATTAAGGCGACGGTATTTTTTTTAGATTGACGCAGCAACCGACCAGAAAGAGACAAATGCATCCGTGGCAATTCGTACGATGCGGCTGGCCAGTGCTTTCAACAACTATGGTTTAAAGCCAGGGGATGCTGTAGTGGTTTCTGGGTACACTCATTTGGACATCGCGATACCTTTCTACGCGTGCCATATCAATGGCTTGCCCCTATGTGGAATGGACCCTAGTGTAACACCTGGTATGTAAATGCTTTAATATGCAATTTGTAATGTAGGTAATGAAACAATAGTGCAAGTTTTCAATAATGGATTTTAAAAGATTTTGCAACATAATACCGCGTCATGATTTAACTTTCTATTCCTTTTGGAAATCTTATTTAAACAACAGTTTCTCATTAAAAGATAAAAGCTAAATATACATTTTAATACCATCCATGAATACTTTTGACTTAGATGAGTTTAAGAATAAAGTTTGATTGCACTAGACTAAAGACACACAGACGTTTTATCTTGTGTTCAAAGTTGGTGGAAAATTTTGTGTGTTTCACCACAAAAAAGGAAAACTTAGCTTATGTTTTTTTAAGCTAAGTTTTCCTTTTTTGTAAATCATTCGATTTATTGATTGCCAAAACTTACCATATCATAATCTTTACATATTCACTTGATAATTCTTCAAGATTTGCATAACACGTTAGATTTCAACGGTCGATTGATATCTTCAAAGGAATCAATACAGCTATTAATACCCTTTAGGTATTGAACTCACATTATCATCAAACGGTCTCTCTGTATTTAATCAAACTGGAAATTGAATGGAATCTGTGCAAATCTATTGCTAGCAATGCTGGCATAGATAGTCCGATATAACACGGAAATAAAAATAAGTGTGCAAAATCCGAATTGAATTTAATTCTTAGTATAATAAAGTAATAAAAATAATTAATAAAAATGATATTTTTTAAATATTCACTCAAATCAATCAATGGCGCATAAAAAATAGGGTCACAAAAATGAGTTATCAAAATGGCATAAAAGGAAAAAGTACTTTGAGCAGACCAAAGATTTCAATTTTTTAAATTACGAGAGCTAAATGGTAATATCCCATCCACATTCTTTTCCGAGACCCAAGCGTATAATACCCCTTATCATTCTTTGTGCCCCTTCATGTATATATTCAGCTGATTTGGGCACCTGGAAAAAAGGACTGTTAGGTTGCATTAATGTGGATATCGTATTTTTAACAGTGAGAATTGAATCATTTATTATATTGTTTTATTTACTAATTGAAAAGTCATTTCAAACAAAAAAGTCGACCGCAAAGGATGTAAAATATTGTGAAGACTGATAATCAATATGTACTGTTATCGGACGTGTATTTTGCGAGCAGCGACTCTCTAGAGATGCGGTAAAATCTATTGGTTATTTTTAAGGATAACATGTACTATGTAAATTATTTTTTATTTATAATTAAAAAATATAAAGTACTTTTTTGCATCATACAAATCATCTATAATTGTCAAACTCTCAACATTAACCTAAGATAAAGAAATCTCTAGAGAGTAGTGTTTTGCCTATTTTTGTACGGACTTCGCGCGGCTTTGCAATTTATTCAAGAATTTAATTTTGAAATCAGCGTTGCATTTTTTTTTCGGTATTATAATAAAATAACTAATAGATTTTACCACATCTCTAAAGACTCGCTGCTCGCAAAATACACGCCCGATAACGGTGTATAATTATCAATAATTTAAATTACCTAATTAATTTTATTGATAATGTTGATAAAAATGGAACAAACAATCTTTACAATTACCATTACAAATACCTTTAACATCATATCAGTAAAAAGTTTCAATTACAAGCATTTTTGCAAAAATAGTATACCATTTATACAGGGAGCTGTAACACATCGGTTATAATTTTTGTCTGTTTGAAATATATTATGCATTTACGTAACATATGCCCCAGTGGAAAGGATATCTGAGCACATTTTAGAGATTTATAATATTTGCAGCGGACCTAAAAGGGCTCTTCCCGGACGTTAAACCGAAAATAACATTCTGTCAGAGAAATCTTGTGGAATACGTTAAAGAGGCGTACGCCAGTTCCAACATCGAAGGAAGAATTATAGTATTCGACGACGAGAAAAACAACATGGAAAACTTTATCCAAGAATATAACGGAACCGAAGTAAATTTCAGGTGAGATATCCATTGGTAAGGAATATTTACTGAAGTGATGTCTACGAACGTCCGCATGTATAAAATAATATAGGTAATTGAATGCGAATATTAACTATACAATATGTTACAAAAATACCCCTAATGCCGAATATGGTATATAGGGACCATCAAACTAAACAACTTTTACTATGGGACCAACTCTGAAATCGCGAAAAAAATAAGCTGATACATACATTTTGATATTTTCGTTTTTAATTTTTGTATGAAACAGCTGAGTTTTATTTCGCGATTTCAGAGTTGTTCCTACAGTAAAAGTTGATTGGTACATGTACGGTGTAACATGTTGTATAACAGCAAAATATTTTCAAGCTAAAAATGCGTAAATATTTACGGACAACTTGATCGGTATCATAAAATCTAAATAAGTGGGTAAATGAACCTAAAACATTTTTATCAATAAGATTTTAATGGAAATATTCATTATTTATCAAAATTTTTGATAAGATTCTTTTTATTGCTAAGAATTAAATACGTTAATCTTCAATTGGCGTTACAAAATTTTGATTTCAAAGCGATAGTATCTTATCGATTGAGAATGGAAATCAGTGCGAGGCCAATAATATGTGACGTTGTCCAATCTTAAAAATATACATATAATAAGGGGTTAAGTATGAAATTGACGATTTTTTTTCTCACACACAGAGACTCTCATATCTTCTATTATGAAAGATGCTTCAGTTGCTTGTTATTATTTCGAATTATAATTATCATGGCGGACAACTACCAGCAAAAAAAAAAGTTTTTCTTTCCTTAACGTTAAAAAGTTAAGGATAGAATTTCTGACTTGGTCTATAGGTACTTATTTTTATAGTCATTAGTAGCTGAGTCCTTAAACATTTGTGCATTTCCCTCCTGGCTACCGTCTTTTTTCCCCACCCTGTATAAATATCTGAACATTTACTTCACTGATCATACTGGTTTTGATTAAATTAGCCCTACTATCAGCTATCAGTGACAACTACAGGTAGTATTTAGAATAAAAATAAAACGTACCAAAAATATGGCAAAATGAACGTAGTGGTTCTCTGTGAGAGCTTTTTAATTCATTAAAATATTCTATTAGTTATTATGTCAGTTTCCGCTAAAGCATTGATTTTATCACAATAATTTGGTAAACTTAGAAGATTATAATAAAATAGTTTTAACTTCGATGCTTTTTTATTTTCCAACATTTTTTGTTTTGATATCGTTCATTGTTCATGTTAAATCGTTTTACATTAAAGTAGCACATTATCATTTTTGCCATGAATATTTGCTGTCGCAGATATTAGTGTGATTTAATGCGTTGAGCGAACATAGATTGCGGCTATCTATGTTTATGGCTCTCCCTCAAAAGTCAACAACACGGAAAATATGGCCAGACAGGTTTCAAAACTCGTTCGAACGTGACTAAAACGACGTAAATCCTTGCAGTAAAATAATTCGTGCTATTTAGTTCCATAATGTGGTATTTACATGGGTGACTAAAGCCGCACGACATTTGCCGCATGGCGAAAATCTTTTCATAGCGAAAGACTTTTTTTGTTTATTTCAAAATAAGCTTGGAAATCGTTTAAGCCTTTTTAACTTTATACTTTTCTAGGCCAGCGGAATTCGATCATTCCGAGATCCCAGCATGGTTGATCCTCACTAGTGGCACAACTGGACTTCCCAAAGTGGCAATCATACCATTCGACAGGCTGCTCAATGGAATCTGTTGTTGGTGGTAAGTTTTTTACAATTGACATTATACCTCTGATAAGCGATCATTGTATCACAAAATAGTTTGTGTGTTTTACACCCGTATTCACAAACATTAGTGTCAGGTCTCACACTCCTCGCGGCCGCACAGCATCCCAACTACCAATCACACGTAACACGTACACCAAACGAACCAATCACAGAGCTCTATTTCATCGCAATGCGTTCGCGTAGACAAGGGTCGTTTGAGTATTGTTCTTGAATACTGGTGTTAGACTTGATCAGTTGATCGAAGACTAGCCTATAGTATAACTGTGCGTTGAATGTTTTTAATAATTAATTCTTTTCCAAAAAATATTTTTTTGAGTATAATTATACACTATTAATGCAAAAAATATAATAACATAGAAATAATGCCACATTCAGATGCTTATCGAATTTTTATAGTCCATAAATACAATACAGGCACTCAAACAGCATTAATTACGAGTTCCAGTTTAACATTATTTTGGCAGAATTGTGATTAGTACTCATTAACATTCGTTTAATTAACTGCATCAATTAGTCACGTGAACATTCACTAAAAAGGTAAAAAGGCATTCAAAGCATGTTTTGTTTTATTTCAGGCATATTATAGTTATTTTCTTATACTAGTATAATAGGGTTCTATCACATTTTATGGTACAAAGACGGTCTGTTAGTTACAGTCACTAATCAAACTACATATAATCACTTTTATTGTTAAAACATTTTTTTCTTTATACTAGTATACATTCTCCGTAGTGAACAGAATATATGGCGAACGTATCCAACAATCAAGTTATTCATTTAAAAACTCTCATTACTAAGTTAAGTGCATCCACTACGAGTTCTACCATTGCATGAATGATAAAGCTGTGGTCATCGTCTACTCAGTCTGCTGATAAGATCACGTTGAATATGTAACGCGACAGAGACGTCAATGCCCTGAATATTTATATCCTGGCAAAGCCTAGCTTAGCTCGTCCGAATCTCGCAGCAGAAAAATATTTTTCCCCACCAACCGTTACCGAAGTTACAGAAAAACTACAGTAAAACTTTTCCCTTTCGATCTTTTTGTGTTAGCTGAGTGAACGAATATCAATTTCCAAAACTTACGGACGGGTAAAACAAAATGGTAGTTGATGAGAAGTAAAATACTAAGCATCGAAAGTTATGTATTGTTTTGCGTAATTCTGGAGAACCGATGTCAAAAGGCCTTACGTATATTTATAATAAAGCCACACGACGCATAAGCCGTAGCTAAGAGCCCCAAGGACATCCACAACGATCAGTCCTGCGATGCCCGCAGCATCTATCGGTTTCCCGCGACCTTCACCAGTGTGTCAGTCCTCCTTGTAGGGGATCTAGCCACGGAGCGTCGTCTGGAGCGCGGTTACTATTACCAAGAACGTTACCACCTCAACGGCCATCAATTTTTCTTAATATGACCACTGCTACTACAGTCATTGGACTGTAGTTACCAAAAAGCTTAAGACTAGACGAATTTTGACTTTTTTGCCTTACGTTCCTAGTATCATTTATATAAGATAAAATAGGATACGGTATTATCAACAAGTGGGCTGTGTAATAATTGAACATTCATTGCTACTAACCGAAATGTTAATTCTCATTACAACTTACAGGGCACCCTTCACCCGTCCCTTTGAAATTGCATTGACGATGTCAACATTCCAATGGCTGTCTTCTTTGCTCTATTTCATCTCCGGGCCTTTGAGGAGGTATACGAGGCTACAGTGCTCCCTCCCCTTGACTCCACAACTGCTCGTGACTCTAATCAACAAATACAAGGTAACCGAGTTTCTTTGATAATTAAACTAACAGGGCCTTTGTAATTTACGTTTCAATAATTCCACTTAATCTCAGCGGTACAGACTACAGACTAAAAAATTACAGTAGATAAATGCTCTTTTAAATATGATATACTCTCTCTCTCTCTCTCTCAGTCACATTAATTGCTAATTACTAAATATTTCTATGAAAATCTGTTAATTATGTAATTAAATACAATCAAACTAATTATTTGGAGTTAACCTCTCTCAAATTAATGATACATTGATGTGTAATTGGTAATTAACACCCCAATCAATTTTAAAGACAAATTTTAAAGAGCTGCTAAAACGCGATTCCTTCATATATTTTGTATGGCAATAGTCTATTGTGACGTCACGCCTATCTGACAACTCAATTCCTTTTGACGGTTAATTAAATTATACCGGATTTTCGGGCCTTTAGATAAAGTGTTGTTTAAAAAAATCTTGTAATTTGGTTAATGGTGTCAAATACCAATTGTAGGTACATATGCCTAAAGCTAAACACACAAGTATTGAGAATCGTATTTGATATAGGAAGTTATTAATTCCGTTAGGTAGTTCTATTATTTATGCTAAAGTTGAACGTTCAGGATTAAGTCCTTTTAATTATGAAATCCCATTCACATTTTCCTCGACATACAGTTCTAAATTTCAGCGCTAACAAGTATTAATTGCTCATTATTTGTCCTCAGCCAAATACCACTGCGTGGACACCACATTTGCTCGGACAATTTTTGGCGGGAACCGAAAAGATCTGTGATCTTTCCTGCTTCATTTATATCGCCGTAACCGGAAGCCCAATGGAAAAACCTATTTTAGATAAATTCAAAGTAAGTAGAATATTGTCCTCGAAGAGCTAGGAGCTAGGATTGCTGGATAGATTAATTTCCATAAGAGTGCCCCGTTGTTATGGGTGTAACGATATTTAATAAGTTGCCAACTGCGCAAAAAAATATAAATAACGAAACAGAATTTAATATAAAAATAGGAAATAAAACTAATAAAAATTTCAAATGAATATAAATAAACCAAATTTTAAATGAACTTATTAAAAATAATAATAAATGCAATAAATTTAAATTAATTTAATAGCGCAAATAATAGCGCAGCCATTTTAGATCCCTTTCTTTCTTTGGCTTTGAGTCATAAAATGTCTATAGTAATTATTTTTTATTTATAAACTCTTTTGTTTCAGGAAAGAACTAACGCATTCCTATACCTGGTTTACGGTATGACAGAACTACTCGTTCCGGGTTTCCAATATACAGGAGATACTCCTTTCGGTTCTGTTGGTAAACCCTACGACAAATATGAATATAAGGTAAATTACCTACCTATAACAATTCTTTTCAATATTTCACAGATCTATTGTTTTAAGAGGGGGTACAAAGCTAAGCCAGTCGTAATTTGTATTTTAACCCTAGAAAATAAACCCGAATTACCCAAAAAAAATCATACATATTAAATCATACTTCAAAGGGACTGGATTAAATGAAAACGTAAAATAATAAAATTTTATTCATAAAAAAAAATCGCAAAGTTACGTCTAATTTCAACTATTATCAATTTATTTTCAATGTGATGCATATTACTGAGCCAATATTTTAATCCATAGTATTAAATTATATTACCAAGCGACCCTATAAGCGATTTTAGAAAATAATGTATATTTTACGAGTTATCACATTAAAACCGTCAAAAATCAGATTACAACCGCTAATCTCGACGTAACCGCCGCGTTAGAGCGCGCTTTAATTTGAATCTTAGTCTAATGCGTTATGTCCGATATTCCAACGATGCGCGTCACAGCTGCTCATTTTGCTTTGTACACACGACAGCACATCAGGTTATACAGTTAAACTGCGAAAACAGCTTTTATTACGGTGGGCATAAAGGCGGTCTCAAGGTCAACATGTATAGTCTGAGGTGCCGTCGTGTGTACCCTCTTAAATAAACGATAATTATAATCCACTCTATACACTTCTCGAATAAATGTTTAGTGTAATTAAGTTTAAGACGTTCAAAAACACTAGCAACATATAAAGTTTACCTTTGCTTTCTTGCGTTAAAATACTATCTTAAAAGTTTATTATCTAGTTTTAATGTGACCATTGCAGTTAGTTGACGACCAAGAACAAATACTTGATAAGCCTTTTAAAACTGGAGAACTTTGGATGAGAGGAGACGACTTCTTTAAGGTAAGAATAATAAAACTGGCCAAGTGCATATCGGGTTACGCGCAGTATAGGGTTCCGCAGTTACCTTATACAATTACCATATGGCTACAAACTTATATTTAATTCCTGTTTTACACAACTAACGACAATTGTTTTTAAAGAAAAAAAAAACATTTCCACTTTATATGTAGGAAATATTTTTCGAGATTTTATTGTACCACTTTTTGGGCCTAATAAAATTGATAAACACATTCGTGTTAAATTACAGCATTCTAGTAAGTACTCAGGGTCTCTGAGCTAAGTCGCGAACGGGCGGACAGGCGGTTCCTTACTTCTTTAGTTTTCTTATTGACTTGACTACGGAACCCTAAAAACTTTCTTCATCTTTAAACTTCATTGTAAAAAATATTAACTATATAATTATATCAAGTATTATTAAATAAAGATCGCAAGCTCACGACTTTAAAATTTTCAAACAGATTCACAGTTTTATTTCAAATTCTTTACAGTAGGTTTAGCCTCTAGAAACAAGGTGTTAGTCTTTAGGTGAAAAAAAAGCTCTACAAAAAGCTTAACATTATGATGCCACAGTATTTTTGTAATAGTAGAAACGAAGTAACATATACATACTCGTAAGAAGTATCATAAATTATTGTTATTTATATATGTCCTTTATCTATGAGATTAAATACGTTCCAGGGCTATTTAAATAATCCTGAGGAAACCAAAAAAATGTTGACAGAAGACAACTGGTTCAAAACCGGAGACATGTTCTATAGAGACGACGAAGACAATTATTACTTTGTCGAGAGGAGGCGGCTTTTGATCAAAAGTTCCGGACATTGGGTAAGTTTGTTTGTGACACTTAAATCAAATTTTAAACAATAAGAATCACGCTTCAGGGGGTAACGTAATAATCAAGTTAGAATGACTCTTTATTAAACACAAAAGGTACTACTTAATATACACTGATAAAAAGTTGAGTGTCTTAAAAAAACAATCCGAAACCATTGTAACAAAATCTCAACGAAAAAATATTAAGATCTATCTTTAGGTGCACACATTTGGATGGAAAAAATAAAATTATTCGGGAATCGGTTTTAATTACTTACATACTTGGTTGCTTTGGGACATGTCACTCTCTCAAACAATTTGACGAAACAAAAATATTTATCATTCAGTAAATCGCCGACACAAGGTTGACTGACAATTTTGTCTCTAAACAATAGACTACGTGAAATCATTCGACGTGAAATTATCTAAACTTATTTTCCTCAGACCTCACGCTCTGATTCATTCAGCGATGTCTTGAGATATGAGCTGCAAAAATAAGGTGAATTTTGTCTGAAAATACTGAATAGTCTTCTTACATAACGGTGAAGAGTTGTTTACATAGAAAATGTGAGAGGTTTTGTCGACGTTGTTAGTAATTTATGCAACGTTCATTTACTATGTTTTTTTACTGACTAAAGTGTTTTGCCCCCTTTTTTGAAACTTTTAAATGTAAAAACTTAAATGTAACTACATAATTCATACATCCTGTATTAGTAAGAAAGTGTGTTTGTCTAAGCTCACTACGATGATTTTTCTAATAACTCACAAGTTAAATGATGACGACCCATTACTACAGACAAAACACACAAAATCAGTTTGTAAAATAATAAGATAAGATGGTACAATGCCGAATTAACGATATTCTTAAAATTCAATAAAGGTCTTAAACAACTGAACGACTAATACGAAACCAGTAACGTTAAAACATTGTCGAGTAATAAAAAAAGCAATTAACACAAAGGTAACAGCTCCCTCTCCTTTTTCCCTCTCTTCGTCTTTAATTAAACCTGCAACAGGACAGCAGTCGATTGATTGAAGCCCGCCCGGAATCAGAAACCTGATTAGGTGGTGCGAGGAAACAGAACGGCTGATCAACTTGATTGCTTGCTGTCGATTGCAATAGTAAGAATGGCAACACTGGAACTATTTGTGGTTATTTTATTTTTAACTCTATGATCACAGAAAAGATATTAACTACGACGGTCGAGTAATCATAGCAACTTAACTCTCGCTTGCCAGAAGGTGCTGTTGAAACCTGGTAGTTACTATTTCTATTAATTCCATTAATTGTTTGTAAATTATTTCGTTACCTAATGTATATCATATTAATGCTAAAAGGAAAATTTATCATAAAACAATTAACCAATAAAAACTACATTTTGACGTAATTCCTAAAAGCTTTCCCGCGATTAAGATGTTCCCTTTCAAGCTTAAATGTCCTTAGATTTTTATAAAAGCTAGTTCTTATTTTATTCCAGATTTCTCCACTTCAACTGGAAGGGATCATCAAGCAGCACCCCAAGGTCGCCGGGGTGGTCGTCGTTGGTATACCAGACAAGGAGAGGATGGAAGTACCGGTTGCGGCTGTGGTCAAGAGGCCTGGAACAGACATACAACCTAAGGAGATCTTTGATATCGTCAAAGGTAAAATCGAGAGACTTTATCTGTATTTAAATATTAAAACCAGCTAAACTGAGTAGTTAAAGAACTTGAACTGAGCACCGAAACAATATGGAAAAGTTCGATCGGGAATCTCAATCTGCTAGAAAGCCTGTCCGGGTTGGACACGGAAATCGACTAATTAAAGCGAAATTTCCACCAAATATAAAATTAGCTATTTAAATAAAGCAACCACCAATAAATGATTATTGGTGGTTGTTTGAAGAATGCCAGTTTATTATGCTAAGTAAATAAGCTTCTAAAATGATATCCAGTATATAATAAACTCTATTCAACCTTTGTGTTATTACGTATTATTTATGTTATTGTTATATTTTTTCTAGATTCAATGCCAGAACTGCGACATCTTCACGGAGGATTTTTCTTCGTCGAAGGCCTACCTGTCACGCCATCGGGCAAAGTCCACAGACTAAAGATTAAAGAGATGGCTCTATCTGCAAAACGTATTTTACCTAAAACATAAAACACCATAGCAACTGCAATTTTATTAAGTATCTTACAAATCTGTGAAAGAAACACAGGAATTCCAGATGCCTCATAGTGAAATCCTGTTTTCCCAATGGGTTAAAAATGAACTAAGGATCTCTTCGTACGTACATCGATCCCGACACTTTAATAACTAGCTGCTCAGTGAGCTGGACCTCGCGTTTGTTCGTTAAAGTAGCTCCAATTGTGTACAGCGCGTTACGCTGGTACAGACGAGGTTAGTTAGAGACGTAGTTGAGTGCAGAAAAGATAAATCACGGAGATGATAAAACACTATTTATTTACGATAATACAGTTAAGTTAGTTAGAGTGGCTCACACGCAACGTCAATTGTTTGTCTTTGCTAAATTTGCACTGAATTAATTAAGTATTTATTATATAAAATGGTAGTTGTAGGCATGACTTCGTGACCTACATAAAAGGTAAACAAAGGCAATGTACGAGACCGTACATACTCCCAACCCCAAAGGAAAACCAAAAAAAGTTGAGTCGATGTGAGAGCCACTTTTTACAAAGAAAAAGTAAACAAGTTAAAGGAAATAATATAGTAAGTAAAAAGGTAAACAAGTAAAAATGTAAATAATAATGTTAAAAAATATCATAATTAAAAATTGGGTAAAATTAAAACTTGAATTCCACATCAGTAGCTGGATTCAGTGAACGTCGTGAGGTAGGGCGCGCGTACTGGCCGCGCCCGTGCGCTCCCGACGCCGAGGGTGCCAACTGTCGCGACTCGCTGCTCATCTTTGCCCTCGGTGCTGATCGCGGTGGTTGTTGCAACTTGTTGCTTGAAAGTTGCCGTTCTACGTCTTCATAGTGACTCTCTTGTGGTTCGGTAACTTTTGTTGCAGTTTTCTTGATACACAGCCCACGTTTCTTTAGTACCCAAATTGTCAGTACTACTGCAGTTATTATTAATAGCAAGTAGCAAATGACGTACTGATGTATGTCGTGAGTACTTACGACATTTGGAAGTTCTTCTTTCTGTCTCATAGTTTTTAAGTCGTTCCTGACGTCATTGATAGTTTTATCTTCTGTGATATCTAGATGAAAGGTTCTATGCGCTCCAATGATGCTATTTATAGATTTATTCAATGATGGTAGTTCTATCCCATAGTCGACTTTTGCTTGACTGTCGTAGTTGTTGTGGGAGTAAATAGTCATGTCTTTTGTTTGAATGAGGCATCCTTCCCTCAGAGATACTATTGATGACGCGTTAATGACGATCGACCTTATATCGTCGGCACAGACAATTCGAAATGTGCATGAATCACAGCAGACAGCCAGCCATGTGTTCGTAGTGTGTAACTCGATCCATTTGGCTTCACATTCGGTTTTCTTTCCAGTGCAAAGCGATGTCGATTGATGACTTAATAGCTTAGCTTCGCACGGTGCATTTGCGTTTTGTAAATTGTAAATGGGTAAGTTTAATATACAGATGAAGCTGCGTGGATTGCGTTGCTTGCAATGATTATACTCCTTTTCGCCCAAGTTGGTATAGGTGCTTTTTTCCAAGTTCACGGCGAGGTACTTAGATGAAACGATTGTCGACGTCACGTCTGCAGTTTGTATGTTTTTCATAGGCAGCGGAATCACTTGGTATATTACATAATCTTCATCGCTTGCCAATGGTATATGTATCTCAAACATAAAATAGTTGTTTGTAATACGAGCCTTAACATAAAGTAATTTGTATAGGTCTCGTAGGTCATTCTGCATGTTGTGTACTGGTAGCGCCAAGTTTTTCGGTAATCTTCCTGAGATTCCGTCTAGTTGGGTTTTCAAGTTGACAGGAGTGAGTAATTGGACGTTCATATGCCCATGGTAGAGATCAACGAGGCTGTCGTAGAGAGTTTCTTGAATGTTTTTCAGGTTCGTGAGTAGTAGGTACGCGGTGAGCGAAGCCGAGCTTAGAAAACTTGTTGCCATTGTTATTTCTATTTCAGACTCGATGCTTGCTAATCTCATGTCAGTTTGGTTCATAAAATAATTTATAAGGGTAAATTGTCGATTGATGTTGTCCTCATTCCTTTTGAGTATATCGTTTTCCAGTTCGACGATAGAGGTCTGATTTTTTATAAGTTGCAGAAGGTAAGCTTCGTTATTCTGTACAGCTTTTATGTCGGCTTCGTACTTGTTTGCAAATCGTTGATCGAGTATACCAAATAAGTCGTTTGCCACGTAGCCTAAACCATCGATCAATCCCCGTTTGCTGCGGCCAGAAAGGTGCTTGTGCGGTGCCACCAGGACGTCGTTGTAGTAATGTAAGATTTTCATTTCATGAGACAGTTGATGTAGCGTCGTTTCGCAGTATCTCGGATCTAACTTGCTGCAGACAGTTTTTAGTTCGTGTAAATAGTTTTCCAGACTTTGAACTCCATTCCAATAGGTGGTAAGATTGTAATACATCATGAGTCGCCATTCGTCATGAATCAGCTGGACCTTTCCAATGGTGTCATAGTAAATAGGTCGATCTCTTCCCAGATTGACGACCTTGATGTTTTCTTTTATGTCTTCCATAGCGTAGGCGTTGGTTCCCATGATAAGAAAAGATAATGTTAGCAGCGTTGTTAACATCGTGACGAAATAACTTTTCCCAGTTAAGTATTTTCTTGGGCGGTGAGTAGTGCAGTTGGCCTGGTTTCCGCTAGCGCCTTGATTTGCTGAGTCGTAAGTTTGGTTCTCGTTGGTTTCGATCGGTAGTAATGATAGTTTTGTAATGGGTCGTTTTATTGTACCACATTGGGTTTTTATAGTAGTGACTCGCACTTGATTATCACTGCCAGGGTGAACTTCGATCACCCTGCCCATGGCCCACTTCGCCGGGGGTAGGTTATTCTCTCTTATAAGCACAATATCCCCTTTTTCGACGTTTTTCGTAGGTTTTCTCCACTTACTACGAGCTTGTAATGATGTAAGGTAATCATTGGACCAGAGTTTCCAGAACCTTTGATACATGTGCTCAGTCAATTGCCATCTTTTCCGTATGTTCAAATATCGATCGTCTTCATAATCAGATATTGGAAGTGTCATGGTAGCGCTGCCGGTGAGAAAATGGCCAGGAGTTAAATAATTTTGAAATTCGTCAGGGTCTTCAGTGAGTGGGCATAATGGTCTTGAGTTCAAGCAAGCTTCTATTTTTGAGAGTAGTGTTGAAAATTCTTCATAAGTGAGCTTTTGTTCCCCTAGGACTCGACGAAGGTGGTGTTTCATTGACCGCACAGCCGCTTCCCATAGCCCTCCGGCAGTCGGCCAGGCTGGGGCGTTAAAATGCCATTCGACTTTCATCTTGCTTATTTCGTCAAAGAAATCAGCTGACAGTTCTTTTTGAAAAAGTTCATATTCCTCGTTAAGCATTCTGGAAGCTCCTATAAAGTTAGTGCCACAGTCGGAGTAGACATGTTGTGGTGTTCCGCGTCTTGAACACATTCGTTGAAAGGCGAGTATGAAAGCTTCTGTGCTTAAGTCGGATACAAGTTCAATGTGTACCGCTTTAGTCGTCATGCACACAAAGATGGCGATGTAACCTTTCGACGTCTTCACCCCCCTGCCCTTATTAAGTTTGACATCCACGTGCCCAGTAAAATCAACTCCGGTGTGAGTGAAGGGTCGCGAGGGAGTAACTCGTTGCGACGGTAAATCAGCCATAATCTGGTAGTTTTCTGTGGTATTGAATCGTTGGCAGCGGACGCATTTGCGTATTTCAGCTTTTACAACCCTGTTGCCACCCAGTATCCAGAACTGTTGCCGAATATGAGCGAGGGTGAGTCGTGCTCCTCCGTGAAGTGTCGTGGCATGAGCGAGGTTAATAATCAGTAGTGTTAACCTTCCTGTTTTTGAAAGTATTGCAGGATTTTTTATTCCGATGGGTAAGTTAGTTTTGTTCAATCGACCGCCTACACGTATTATCCCATTTTTATCCATGTAGGGGTTCAGTTTGCATATATGGCTTTTGGAAGGTAAGGGTTGATTGTTTGATAGTAAATAGTATTCCCTCTCAAATTCATGTCTCTGGACTATCTTTGTTATTGTAAACATTGATTCATTCAATTCGTTTGTTGATAGGTACTCGGGTGACGAGCGCGGAACGGTGTCACCTTTCTTCATTATTTTATTGTGGCTGTTGCCACTCCGCGCATTTTTGCAGAATCGCAAAATCCAAGCGATAATGCGCGTCACTCGAGTTAATGAACTGTATTCGAGTAATAAAATAGTAATTATATTATTGTCTTCACGTTGTTTCAGGGTTGTCACAACTTGTTTTTCTTCGATGTTTGTGACAAATAAACAGTTAAATGATTTTTCTATGGGAATGTTGCCGTTGAAAGTTTTCATTATGTTAGGGCCAGTCCACCACAACGAAGTACTCAATAGTTTCTTGGGGAAAAGACCTCTAGTAGCGCAGTCTGCAGGGTTATTCTTTGACTCGATGTATAACCAATGTGAGGCTGGTATCACTTTTCTGATGTTCAATACTCGGTTCTCCACGTATCTTTCATACTTCGATGCTTCTCCTTGGATCCATGCCAGCACCACCTTGGAGTCACACCAAGCCCATGTTGTTACGTTGAATCCCTTTAGTGCCGTTGTCACCTTGGCTATCAGTCGTGAAAGCAAAAGTGCCCCACAGAGTTCGAGTCGCGGCAAAGATAGTTTTTGCGCGATTGGGGCAACCCTAGTCTTCGCCGTAAGTAGAGTAACTATTTGTTGGCCAGACTCGTTCATTGCCCGTGTGTAAATTACGCAAGAGAAGGCTTTTTCACTGGCGTCACAAAATCCAAACAATTCAATGTTTTTATCATGATTTTCGATCCATCTTCTGAATTTTATAGTTTTTATCTCGGGTAGTTCTTGTTTCAATTTCATCCACTGATTTTGCATGTCAACAGGTACCGGTTCATCCCATTCCATTTTCTCTGTCCAAACACGTTGAAAAATAAGTTTCGCTGTTATAGTTATCGGTGCCAGCCATCCCATTGGATCGTAAAGTTGCGATATTTGTGATAGTAAAATGCGCTTAGTTAAGCTTTTCTTAGGGTTTTCTTTCAGTTTCCAGTCAAAAGTGAAAGTATCAGAGTTGGGATTCCATCCCAGTCCAAGAGTTTTCATGGATTCTTCCTGTTTAAAGTTGAAGTTAGTTTTAGCGATTTGGTCTTCATTTAGTGAGCTTAGTAGTTCCGTGTTATTCGATGACCACTTGCGTAAGTTCATCCCTGCGTGACGTAATAAGTTTATAAGTTCAGTTTGTAAAGTTTTGGCTGTTTCAAGATTATTATGCCCGCTGATTACGTCATCGACATAACATTCATTTTCGAGTATTTTTGATGCCTCAGGATATTTGTGACTCTCATCCATTGCAAGTTGTTTCAGTGTTCGTATCGCAAGCCACGGTGCGCATTTTGTACCGTAAGTCAAAGTACATAAGGCATATTCTCGCAGCATCTCATTAGGCGAGTCTCTCCAGATGATTTTTTGTAGGTTTCGTTGCTCCTCATCAAGCCATATGCATCTGTACATCTTCTCGATGTCAGCTGTGAAGACGTATTTGTATGTTCTCCATTTAAGGATAAGATCTTGTATATCCTTTTGTAGGTTGGGTCCTTTTTCCATCAAACTGTTCAAACTCTTTCCATTCGAATTTGCTTGCGATGCATTAAACACGACTCTCAGACGAGAAGTAGTAGAGCTTTCCCTTAACACCCCATGATGTGGTAAAAAACATTCCTGGTCGTTGTTATGTGACGTAAGACGAGGTGTTGTTAGTTTCATGTGACCTAGTTTCAAGTATTCGCCCATGAAGTCTTTGTAAAGTGATGATAGTTTTTCATTTTTCTGTAGACGTTTTTCTAATTGTAAAAATTGTGAGATTGCGGCTGGTTTCGATTTTCCAATTTGTTCTTCATAGTTTTTAATCATCGGCATTTTTACTATATATTTGCCATCAGGGCCTCTCCTAGTTGTTTCTTTGTAGTAAATTTCACATTGGTCTTCCTGGTTGAGATCTGCAGAGCTTACAGTTATATCTTCACTTTCCCAGTATTTGGATAAATCCGACGTGTTCACCAGAGTCACGTGACATTGGACCGTGTTTAGTTTTCCACACAGAATCCACCCCAAGTGCGTCTGTTGTGCGGTAGGAGAGTTTCGATCCCCCTTTAGAACTCCATCCAGAATGATGTTAGAGTAAACCTCCGCTCCCAGCAAGAGATCGATGGAACTTGACACATTGTAGTCGGGATCAGCTAGTTTTAAGTTTTGTATGTGTGCCCAGTTTGTTTTTCCAAAAGTGTAGTTGGGAAGTTTGCTAGTAAGCTTTTGAAGGACGAGAGCTTGCGCATCAAAGTTATAGTCGGAGTGTATGGATTTGCAGTTGAGATTCACGAGTCCCTTGCAGCTTCCCGCCACTGAACCAACTCCAGATACAATGGCGTGCTGTTTTGTTCGAGGTAGATGTAGTTGCTGAGCTGCGTTTTCAGTTATAAGGTTAACTTGCGAACCCTGGTCGAGAAGAGCCCGCATTGTTATGTAACTTCCATCCATGGATTTGATCTTAACTTGTACAGTAGTTAGGAGGACTTCGGTTTCATTTGAAGAGAGATGGTAAGATCCTGGGTGGCTTGAAGTTGAAGGTTTAGGTTGGGTGCTGTTAGGAAGCTTTTTCTCAGCTGTTTCGAAGTTCGATTTATTCATATGTAACAACGTGTGATGCTTTCCGTTGCATTCCTTGCATGTTTTCATTGAGGTACAGTTCGCGTGTCCGTGACTGTACAAACAGTTTTTGCAGACTTTGAGTTTTGCTACAGTTGTGTTTCTATGTGCGCTGTCTAGGTTAACGAACTTAGCGCATTGCATCAGCACGTGATCGCCGTCACATAAAGGGCATTGTCCATACGATGTATGAAATGATTTTGAGGCTTCCTTATTACCTTCATATAAGGTTGGTTTCTTGGCATAGGTAATTTTGTTGTTGAATGGTTTGAAGTTATTGTTTGAATATCCAAAATAATTCTTGTTCGTCGGTTTATTGAAAGTTTTGTTGAAGGATTGTTTCGGTTGAGTTGGAGTATCCCTTTGACAGTTCTTCACAGTTTCATAGGCCATAAATTTGCTCTCCAAGAAAGATAAAAATTCGTCTAAGTTAGGTAGATCTCGGTTGTTTTTCATATCCTTCACATACTCGTTAAAAGTGCCAGAATCCAGTTTCTGTGACATGTAGTGTACGATAATCGGTCCCCAGCTTGAGACTTCGGCTCCCATGTTAGCGAGACCGTTCAGGCTTTCCGTGATGCTGTCATACATTCTTTTCAGATTGTATGCATTTGGATGGTGGATCACAGGTAGCTGCTGCATGGTGTTCATGAAAGATGTAAACTGAAGTCGTCGGTTATCGTACCGATGTACCAGTATCTCCCAACAAGAATCGTAGTTGTCAGCACTAATTGTTAGATGCTGGACCAGCCGCTCTGCTTCTCCTTTAAGCTTCGTTTTGAGGTGTTGCATCTTCTGCGACTTCGGTATAGTAGGATTGCCGTGTATGGTTTCCAAAAATATATCTTTGAAGGATATCCACTGGATATAGTTTCCAGAAAACTCAGGAATATCTATCTGTGGCGTCGCTCGTTGAAAATGAACATTAGACCATAATTTGCAGTGTAATCCTCTTCTTAAGCTGTCATACCTCAGTTCCATATCTTCAAACCTCTGATTATATTCTTCTTTCAAGTTTTGATCTTTCAGCGCCCCTTCTATTTCCCAGTGAATTTTCTCAATACAATCCCATTTAGTTTTCAAAATAGCCAAGTAGTCTTCTAGTTCCCATTTCTCCGTGATTAATTCAAGATTTATCTTAAGCATAGTTCTACTTAAAGACTTAAATCTCGCTTCTTGTTGACTCATCAGTTCTTTAGTCTTCGTATCAGTTTCATCTTGAAGCATTGAAGTTAAGTTCGCGTCTAAATCTTGCAGTTGTTTTTGTTTTGTAGATAATAACTCCAATATATGTTGTTTCGTACTTTCGTACATCTGCTTAGTTTTTTCATAAGTATTGTTTACAAAATAACTGATATTAGTTTTGTCTTCAATCAATAATAGTTTCAGTTCATGGCGTTGGCTGAATTCTACCCATAACTTCTCTAGGGCGGCCAAACGTTGTTCTAAATAGTCTTCAGTTTTTCTAGTAGAGCTATCCTTCCTATAGTTGACACACAGTGTCCTTATATTGTCGAATGTAGTTACTTGCATCGCAAGGTGCTCCATTTTCGTTAGTTAAGTTGAAATAGTTCAAATAGTAAGTTAGTTAAATTATTCAGATATTTAAAGAAGTAGTTAGTTATGTAAGACGTATGAAGTAGGCTATGGCAGTTTACCTAGTCTTCTTCAAAACTCTTCGTTGCTCGTTGCAGTTCACAGTGAGTTCCGTAGAGTCCTGTAGGTGCTGGGCACTCGGTGCAGTCGGCGACCTCTAGTACGAATTATACGACTTCTCAATCACTTGGTGATTCCCGCTGGTGGGAGGCCAAGCAACCGATCCGCTATCGCACTTAATAAATCACTGATACACCAAGTAGTAAAGTTCAAAGGATCACAATCCTTTAAGGCTCGAAGGACCACAATCCTTTAAGGCTCGAAGGACCAAAATCCTTTAAGGCTCGAAGGACCAAAATGTACAGCGCGTTACGCTGGTACAGACGAGGTTAGTTAGAGACGTAGTTGAGTGCAGAAAAGATAAATCACGGAGATGATAAAACACTATTTATTTACGATAATACAGTTAAGTTAGTTAGAGTGGCTCACACGCAACGTCAATTGTTTGTCTTTGCTAAATTTGCACTGAATTAATTAAGTATTTATTATATAAAATGGTAGTTGTAGGCATGACTTCGTGACCTACATAAAAGGTAAACAAAGGCAATGTACGAGACCGTACAAATTGTATGTTGTTGAAAAATTAATATAATAGATGTCACCACGAGGTTTTCAAAAGCAGTACTATGTGCTGTTTGGTAGGTATTATTTTATTATATCTGAAGCTAGATGCATTTTAACAAGTTGAAGCAGAGACGCCTCGCACGCGATTCGCGCTCGCTCGGTCAAAAAATATTAATGGTGCAATTGTAGAAGATAACCCAGGAAATAGTGTTCAAAATTGATTTATAATTTATAATCATTAATAAATTAAGTTATGCATATTTTTATGCGTCATGCTTTTATAAAATCAATATGTAGCTTCCATTGTAAATGTGAATTTTCATAATTATGTATGTATGGATCTCTTTGTTTTGTGAACAGTGTGTCGTATTTTTAAGTCTTGTAAGTTAAAATTATTTTACTTAAGTAGTTAATAGTAATATAGAGCCGTGATGTAAAGTATTATTAAATTGTAAATAAATCAAAATGATAAACTATAGTATGTTTATTTAACAACATTGTAACAATTTCAAAAAAATAAAATTCTAGTATAATTTCAAGTAAGTAATTAATATAAATATTCGACAACATCACATACATTGCTCCGATTCCAAAGTAAATAGCTAAAGCATTTGTGTTATGGAAATCACAAACACCCAGACCTGAGCCAATATATAAAAGTTCGTTTTCTAAATTGACCCAACCGGGGATCAAACCCGGGACCTCAGAGATGGCGACAACTTGAAACCCGGTATACAAAGCCACTCGACCACGGAGGTCGTCAAATAACAAGATACTTGGATTATGTAGGTACCTCCCACTCAAAAGATTGTCAATCAACCCTTTTTTTAAACATCCTTATGTATATATTTCACAGCCAATTCATCGTTCAATTAACGGCCTAGCCTTTTCATTTAACGGTGCCGTTCAATCAGCGGCCTAAATGATATGTAGCTATCTAATTAAATGGCTAGGCAAATGACTTGGTTTAATGACTTTTAATAACTTGCTTAGCCTATATAGTTCTGTTCTGAATTTACAATATATAACCCTTATCTAGAGACTAATCTAGAGACACTAATGCAGAGTGACGGTATGGTCTTACTGAAGTATTGAAAATGGATATATTATATATGGATAGCCGTCTAACAATACGGCAGAAGTATTTATATGATTCGCGGATGGTGGTTAAAAACAAAGTAATTTAGATTTTCCACGAATTTGAATAATCAATTAAACAACTAATACAAAAACAGAGTAATTAAGATATCAAATCTTCCAGTAATTTATGGGAATCTATTGAATATTTTCGGGGGCTATGACCCTTTGATAACTACTTTACTCTGATTTAGGGCGATATTGTTGCTTATTATTCTCCGAATAAATCGTTTCCTTCAAAGGTCTTTGATGGTTACATTGTTGCAATAGATAACATTATAATTAGAATACATGGGCATCTCTGCATGAATGTATTATTATTTTGATAATTGTTGGAATGAACTATTGTTGGACCAATTTCACCATTCAATAAGGAGACAATGTACGTACATGTCGCAGCAACTGGTAAAAAACAGACCACGCTAGCCAGAGGGGTCTTTTTAATGCATAACTTACATAATATTTTTCGGTTTCTTACAAAAACGATGTTTTATCGAAAAATGTACCTGAATGAAATATTCACTTTCGTAGGTAATTATTATCATTTGATATAAAGCAAACTCTTCAAGTTATACAAATATTTCGAGGTGAAGTTGTGCAGTGTCATTGTTTTACTGAAAAGTTTGTTTAGGAGCCACTCCGTGGATATAATGGAGAAAATTTGGTGACGGAAGCAACATTCTGGGAATTTCATGAGTTTGTTGCGAAAAATGTTTTCAAACAGTTTGTGTACAGCTATATTTTGATACTAACTCCCACCCGCGACTTTGTCCGCGTGAAAGTTCACTTTCTGTGATATTTTCTGTGATAAAATATAGCCTATTGATTGTCACTCAAAGATGAGTAGTTTTCTAATGATGAAAGAGCTCTTAAAATCAGATGAGTATTTTCGGAGATTACCTACTACAAACTTTACCGTAGTATTATATTACATGTAGATTAGTATAAATATAGGATAACGTGTAACTGAAATAACCCAAAACCTTATAGGGCTCTTAATTACGAACAACTTTTTGTATGGAAGTTACGAAATGAGCTAATTAAATAATGTCATTTATTTATTAATCTATGTTAATTGTAACATATATGAATGTAATGTCTGGAAAGGATATACTTATTTCTAAATATCGTTCCATCTGATAAAGCTGATAAGTTTGTGCACCAATTTTTCTTTTCAGCTAAAAGACGTCATAATGGGTGGTAGGGTAAAAGAATTGACGATTTGAAAATGCTTATTATGTGAGCTTATTTGAACAAAAAATTTCATTCATTTATTCATACATTTTAGCAAAGTTCGCCAAAAATGTTGTAATATAAAGCTACTACAATGGGGAAGATGTAAATGAAAATTTATTCCCTTTTTTTAGCCTTAATAGAAACTTTAAGCAATTATAAGAATAACTGTGAAAAAATTATGTTGATATCACGAAAATTGATTTTTTTATAAGCTAATCAATTTGGGAGCGCGCGAAAACCGAGTAATGGCTGTGACGTCACATCGCCGGTTGTGCTACGGGCGGCCGGCAGCGGGGTATGTGGTAGCTTAGCGACAGTATGTGATTGAAGGTTCTCTGTAAACGTACTTTCGTTTATTTTGATACATTTGTTTTGTTATTTTATTTTAAGACTATAGTCAATCTTTTTGGTAAGTATACCAACCAACTAACATTGTATTAGTAGTACATAACGTTGTTTTAGTCACGTTAAAATACATGTAAGTATTTTCCACGACCTCTGTATTTTTCAATAAAATACATAAAGTTTACAAGAGTTCTTCAGATGTATCTTTCGCAAGCTAAAGATTTTTACACGTAGGTATTTTTCGATGTATTTTTAGCATTATTCATTTTAACTAGTTCTTATTACCTAATAACCTAATATAGCGACCTCGCTATCTCGTTTATTCGTTTTTTGTCTGACCACTGAAGAAGGCCACAGGAACTCTGTAATAACACCATACAACTCCATCGAGTTTGGATTCGTTTGATTCGCCTTGACAAGTACCTACTCTGGTGGGAGATGGTTTTCAGGGTCTGATGCTGGAACCGGAAGAAGGTCACAGGAACTCTGTAATAAAACGATACAACTCCTACGAGTTTGGGCTCGTTTGATTCGTCTTGACCCTAGTTCTAGACGATTTTGTCGTTTTATTACAGAAATCCCATGGCAACTGATTGGCCACCTTCTGGCTCCATCATCAAAACTTGGATATCATCTAGAACCAGAGTCCTTGTCAAGACGAATCTAACGAGCCTAAATTCGATGGTGTTTCATCATTATATCACACGAGTTCCCAAGGCCACCTTCTGGCTCCATTATCACACCTTGGATATCATCTAGCTGAAACAAGAGTCCTTGTCGAGACGAATAAAACGAGCCTAAACTCGATGGTGCTTCGTCGTTTTTAACCGACTTCAAAAAAAGGAGGAGGTTCTCAGTTCGTCGCGTCGGAATGTTTGTTTTTTTATGTATGTTACTCGATTACTCAAAGACGGCTGGACCGAATTGAAAAATTATTTTTTTATTTAAAAGTATATAATTCCAAGTTGGTCTCATTGTCATGAGGTCAGGACTTTGGTGAAGTGGTACTTTCCGAAAGTCAGTTGATGATGAAGACCATAGATGAACATCGGAATTATTCAATACTTAGTATTTCACTGGTACGATATGATTACTTTTACATGGTTGCTAGGCTATTAATGCTCATCTTAATGCATATGGTGAAGTGGAGCTGATAGTTTGTTCGGAGAACTCCTCAACAATTAACGCCCCAGCGTCTAGTAAAGCAGTATTTTGTAAAGTATGATGAGCTGATGACGTAATGCTGTTGTAACTTAGATAATATCGTCATTAAATATACCTACCACAAAAAAGTTTAAAATATCAAATTAAATATCAGATTTTTAATAAAACAAAACATCCTTCAAAAAAGCCTTAAAAATAACCTAACAATAATAGCTTACAAAAAATGGCTCTAAAAAGTAGAAAATAAAAAGCTTTTTTAAAAAAAAGAAAAACCTCCTTCGAAAAACCTAAAAACAAAAACAAAAACAACTTCAAAATTAAATACCTCTAAAAAGCAAGAAATAATATTCAAATTATTAGTTACGCATATGAATATTAATATAACACGTCTAATGAAGTCGGGTGGGACTTTTAGAATTAGAAAAGGAAAAGATGGGGCGAGAGCCCCAACCGACTTCAATAGACGTCTTATATTAATATTCATATGCGTAACTAATAATTTGAATATTATTTCTTGCTTTTTAGAGGTATTTAATTATATTACAGAGTTTCCATGGCCACCTTCTGGCTCTATCGACGTCTTTGATTGTCATGAAAAATACACTGTTTTAAACAAGTATTATACAGGGCGTTAGTAGCACCCTAGCGTAAACTTTATCTAGGATGATTCTACCCTTAGATTTAAGCAACTTTCTCTATGGAACCACTTGTTACAAATTCATAGTTGAGATTTTTATATTTACGTTAAGCAGCAATGTACGCGTAACAACTCGATAACATCGCGGGTTTTTAAAATTTTTAATTTAAGTTTTATTTGAAGCTTTTTAAACTTAATTTTTGGCGGCCATTTTGTTTTTTTTTATTGCACCTAAATTTGCCCAGGGTGTACATTATTTTAGTCAAAACACCATCTCTGTTTCTTTTACCGTTACGGCAGGCAGTTGACCATCTCCATAATGGCTAAATGGATTTTCATCAAACGTGGCACCATCAAACCACCTCGATTAGATTAGCTTTCAATCAAAAAATGTATTAAAAAAAAGACGAGTAAGGATAAACAGACTTTATATGATTGTCTTTTTCAGACGAACCGTTTTTTTCGAAAGTTACACGTATCTCACACGAAAGATTCGCTATTTTCATCGCTAAATTTAGTACATTGAGGTACTATACATTAGCTGTATGGTATTCCAATCCATAATTCCAAATATATATATATAAATCTAAAAATTAGGTTTAGCAACAGCAAGAGTTAGTTAGCGCGCGAACATCGCGGCGGACGTAACCGGCGAATTGACGTCACGCGTTGAGCGGTCAACTTCAAGCTGATTTTAAAAACATTCAACTTTGAAAATTAATAGAAAATTCAACTTTTGAGATATCGAAAAATTTCTTTCACTAAATTTTTTTATATTTTATGTTTGATTTTTCTACATTATAAAAAAAATACACTCATCTTCTCCATTGAAGCTCATATTCTTATTAAGTACTAAAATCGAAATAATATAATATAATCGCATAATTTTTTTCTGACTAAAATGGATTACTAAAGTTTCGTGGGAAAAATAGGCTCTCTGAAATTTCTATATGAAGTTCTATATTCATGCCAATAAAATAAGTCGTAAACGAATAAACCTTCAAAATGCAACTGGGTAAATGCGAATTATATATGCGTAATATCCGGATAGTGGCAACACGTTAAGAAGCAAACCTAAAGAATTTTCAAGTTTTTTTTATTTAATTTTAATTTGTTAGTAAAATTATAATAAGGCCGCTAGCGACCCAAATCCTAATTGGATGTTAATTAGGAAAATAATTTGGACACGTCGCTAGCCGACACAAAAAAAGATAAAAGTCGCTTAAAGAGCAACAGACTGTAGTTCATTTCGTATCGTGTACAATTGTTAGAGCAAAAATACTTTCTTTGCTTATCAAGATTTTATAATATGAAATATTTACTGGAGTTTAAGCTTCAAATTTATTTTTCACTGTAAAGGTAGGTAGGTCCCCTCTTTTCTAGTGAATAATAAATTTTATTGCAGTTAAGATTTCCATGTAATTTTTTCCTAAAAAAATATGTTTTGAGTCCAAAATGCAAATAGCGAATAAAATTGTAGCCAGTAGATTAGCACTATTATGATTTCTGCGGTAGACCCATATTTCAAAATTGTAACTGTTTAAATTTAACATCTTTATTAAATAAGTTTACACAAGTTCCATTGCAAAATCTGAAATACATTACAGTGATTTCAGACAGAATTCTCACAAAGAACAAACCTTGACATCGAATCTGTTATTCTATGATGATGGTTGGTACACTGGAACAGTGGGCGTCGTAGAAAGGCACCTACTTTGGTAATTCCGAACAAAGAAGCTTCAACCGACGAAACGTGCCGCTGAATTCGATTTTCAATCATTTGGAAAAAAAGAATAGTTTAAGTACCTTTAAACTACGATAAATTCTGTTGCAATACTTTTTAAGTAAATCTACTCTAGTTACCTCTCAAAACCACTTGCAAATGATAAAACTATTTCGTATGTATGCGATTTTTTAAACGGTGCTAGCTAGCGTCAAAGATTTAAATCGTTTGGCTAGTGTGCGAGACTGCGAGCAGCAGTCAGTAGCTCGCGTCTAAGTTACGTCATCACTTTTTGTCTTTGCCACTCGCCTTCTCCACCATGCCACAAATGTATAATAGTTCACACGATGCGATGTACAAGTCGCACATTATGTTCAATCTACATCAAGTCAGCAGCTCGCACCCTGTCACCTTAGCGTTGATTTCTGAACATTGTGTCATTAACGAGATCATTAGTTTAATAGCAGCGTTTTACCTGAAAATAAAACGCTTATTAAATACTTACCTTATTTGAAGCTTACTTGTTTGAGATGGCAACCCCCATGTTTTCCGTCTTTTTCACCCTCATTAGCTATCCTGTATACATTTGTCTCTTTCGCACACATCCCCCTACCACCAGGCAGAGCCCCGAGCTCTGAATAGATGTCGGAGGTTTGCTTGCATTATTGCTTCGAAAAACACCAGGCAGAAATTTAATGTAAGCTTCAAATAAGGTAAGTATTTAATAAGCGTTTTATTTTCAGGTAAAACGCTGCTATTAAAACTTGACCGTTATTTGAAGCTTACTTGTTTGAGATTTGTTTGTTATCGCCTGGTGGTAGGAGTAATGGACTGGACGCCAATGTGAACAAGAAAAAGTAAGGTAATAAAAAGTTATTCTGGATGTTGAGTTTTGTTTTGACGTCTATATAGTCTGTGTCTATATGTTTGACAGATTGACAGTTGGGATGTGTATGTATATAAATAAAATCAAATTCAATGAATAAGTTACAATTTATGTATTTCTGCAGAAAATGTCTCGATTTCTATCAGATGACACTACAATGTATGTATACAGGTATTTTCAAGGTGTATTTGAAAAACCAATTTACCAGACATGAACGTGAAACTACAAACAAACAATACCAATGAAGAAATTAACAACGTAGTCTTCTTGGGAAAATAATAATAAATTAAAACTGAGCCTGTGTAGGCTCTTGGTAGGTACACAGAATAATAATAATAGGTAAGTACACATGATGTAAACACTAATAAATTTCTAACCATTCATTCAATGGGATTGAATAACCTACTAATGCTACCAGATGTAGTTACTGGTCGAATCTCTCGCCTATAGAATCGAGCAAAAGTATTGCTAGACTTCCAATTTCCTCGAGATAAGATCTCCTCAAGGGAATAATTATCGACCCAATTTTTTGATGCTACAGCAGATCTTATACTACCGGCAGATGCCAAAATGCCCGCATCTAATAGTAAAGATTTAATCCAACCAGCTATGATTGTGCGAGAGGCCGCTTTAGGCTGCCCTCTGGTAGTTATAAATAAACTTTTACTATTAGATGCTTGACGTCTTGCCTCGAGAAGTTTAATAGTATGCCTTACCCAGAATACTGGATCTAAATTTTTGTTTTCAGTATATGACATTAACTTCCAACCTGACTGTCTATGGTCACAGCCGTCGGTTTTCGAACCAAATATTGGCCACAGTATTAAGCTATGATTATTATCAACTAAATGCTGTGAATCTATTGAAAGTAGGGTCAGATCATGTACACGTCTACCAGAACACAATAAGAGCAATGTGGCAGTATGCCTGCACGAAGCAAAGAGATTAGTCTCATCAATAGTCATTTTTTGTAAGTGACCTACCAATTCGTCAATGTTCCAAATGGGACATTTTCGTGCGGCTGGTTTTGATAGAGCTATGGATTTAAGTATATGCTTAACTAACGTATGAGAACTTAACTCGTTAGTTTGGTTTGCATTGCAGAGAGTCGCAACTACCGATTTATGTAATAAGATTGTATTATAAGATAACTTATCAATCAAATGCAAATCGGCTAGAAACCTAGCTAATGTAGATCCATCAGGGTGATATGGATCTAAATTATAATTCTTTGACCAATTCAACCATCTTTTCCATGCTGCCTGATATGTTCTGCGAGTGGAAGCACGCCAGGAAGATAACAATAACTGTTTTTGGTTTTCGTTCCATCTATTCAACTGTTCTGACCACCCCCACACTTCCAGACTTCTAACGTCATCTCCTGAGCCTTGGGTGGTGGTCGGCCTGATGCTGTGTCTATGAGGTTCCGTTCTAGCTTGAGAATCGTGTAAGGTGCTGCTAGTGCTCGCGACTTCAGGTCGGCTCGCCAAAAAACTCGCTCCCAGCGTGGGACCACTATCAGGAACACTCCCGAGGCCGAGTTCAAATGGGACAGGACTTTTGGGATTAGGTATGGAGGCGGGAATACCCAAGCCAACTGGTAGTTCCATACTCGAGAAAAAGCATCGTGATATAGGGCTGTTGTGTCGTTTATTTCGAGCGATACATAGTTGGAGACTACATGTGCCCGGTGAGACGCAAAAAGATCGACTTGAGGTGTCCCGAAGTGGCGAAAAACACTGTCTATGCAACACTTTAGGAGATGCCACTCTGGTGGTAGCCTGTGTCGCGACAAATGATCGGCATGGCTGTTGTAGAGTCCGGGGATATGATAAGCTGTTATGTGGATTTGATATAAATTCAGAAGGTGAAAAATATTCCGTGTCAGCTCCAAGAGGGGAACAGACTTCGTTCCACCTTCGTTTCGTATATAAGATACGACCGTTCGGTTGTAGCATTGTAGTAACACCGTAGATTGGCGTAGAAAGTGACCTTGTTTTTCCAGGACTTTTAATACAGCCAGCATTTCCTTGATGTTGCAATGTAAGGGCTTCTCGTCGTCTTTCCATGTCCCTGACATTGCATAACCATCGACCTGTGCTCCCCACGCTAGGTCGGATGCATCTGTGGTTATAAAGTGGGTTGGTGGTTGTAGGTGTATGGCTGAGAATTGGTGACAGTTCTCTAGCCACCATCTCAACTCCATAATTGCTTCTTCCGGTAACTGTATGTTTGTTAACGCAACAGACCCCCTTAGTAGGCCATTCAGGAATAATAGGATTTTCCGAAAATGCAACCTGCCCAAAGGCACCACAAAACTTGCAAAATTTAAGAGGCCCACCAAACTTTGTAAGTCGCGTAATTTTACCTGTCTGCTTTGTAGCAATGATCGGATTTTGATGACTATGTTCAATATCTTGTCTTTTGGTAGATATTTTTGGTTCAACCATGGATCCCAGAGGATGCCCAGGAATACTAAGCTTGTGTTGGGAATTAATGAGCACTTTTCGACATTTATGTGCCATCCTAGAAAAAATAGCTGATCCAGAAGAATTTGAACATGCGCCTGCAGTATTGAGCGGTCCTGATGTACGATTAAAAAATCGTCCAGGTACACTATTATTCGTAAACCTCTCTGTCTTAGAGTTTGAGCTATCCAATTGGTCAATGAGGCAAACGTTTTTGGCGCCGTACTTAGACCGAATGGGAGGCAGGTCATTTGTAGTAATTCTCCTCGGTATATCAACCGAAGGAATCGTCTGTGACTTTGCCTTATTGGTAGATGAAAATAGGCCTGAGAGAGGTCTACTTTGCACAGCCAATCCTTGGGTTGCAAAAAGGTTGGTATCCGAAGGACGTTTATCAACCTGAATGGGTCTGTTATGACGTACAAGTTCAGGGCTCTTAAATTGAATATAGGACGGTTTGATCCATCGCTCTTTGGTATCAGAAACATTGTAGAGATGAAACTTGGGGAGCACCGCACCGTCTCCAGAATTCCTTGCATTTTCATTTTCTCTATGACTTCTGTCATTGCTTCTGATTCTTGGGTGCGATAAGTTCCATTTTTTAAGTTGGGAAAAATCAAAGGAGGTTTGCGTTGAAAAGGTATGCGGTACCCTTGTATTATGTGAAGCAGAAACTTTGGCGCTCCCATTTGTTTCCAGCGCTGGTAATAATGGAACAGTTGTCCTGCCCTGAACGGAGTTGAGTCAGTATTTTCTCTTCTTACTACAGGAGTGGAATTCGGAGTTATTACCAGGGCGTTTTCGTTCATTTTTATTTTGACCTCTACTACTCGCATGTCCTCCTCGAGAGCGAAAGGAACCTCTAGCAGCATGAGCTACACGGTGGGTTGTATTAAGAGAATGCTGTCCCTGCGAGGGACGATTATAGAAATAACCCTGCGAGGGCTGATTGTAGTAATGGCCTTGCGAAGGCTGATTACCAAACTGCTGATGATGTGCTCGAGATGTGCAGCATCCATGATTTATGAAACCCTGCGAGGGTCCATGAAAAAATGCCGGCCCTTGCGAAGGATGGCGTATGGCTTTGCTTGTCCCCGCTTGCGAAGCAGAAACATTATTAGTCTTGTTTTGTGGCAAAAATACCTTTTTGACACTACCATTCTTCTCCAAAAAAGAAGTAAATGAGTCCTCATTGAACAGGTATTTATTAGATGGGGGTATCTTGCGTAAAGCACTTTTGTGTAAAGGATCTCGGACTGAGTTAATAATGCCGTGCCGGCGCATTTGAATTACTTCAGCACGATGCCCGCAGACTAATTGCAACAAATCAGCAGACACTTTAGAATAATCACCTTTTGAAAATAGCTCGTTAATTTTTGTATGCATACCCTCAACACTAAAATTGTTTATATCACGAGCCCAAGTGATCAGCTCCTTTAAATTGGTCTGCAAGGCTTCTCTCTGTTTGAGAATACAAAAAGTAAGTGCGGCATATGCCTTGTCGGCATAAGACAAATTACGTAATTGATCGTAAGGTTTAATTTCATCATTCGTCTCTAATTCCACAAAACCTGGCGTGTGATTGTAAGCTTTTTGTACCTCCGCGTAGCGTACTTCAGACCAACCATTTTTGTCAAAAAATTGAATATCGTTAAGAATTTTCAAAAAATTATCCGGAGTTCTGGGTATAGCAGATTCTTTTAATTTTGTCTCTAAATCAAAATTGAATTGTAAAGAAGATTGATCTTGTTCGAAGTTTGACTCCTCAATATCATTATACAAAATACCACTAACATTATCATCAACAAGGGGGTCATCAACAGTATAACAACAATTTTGACCATTACTTAAACTATTAGGATCATTAATAGCAAATTGTTTTCGTAGTTCGTCTATATCCTGAGATATTTTCTCCAGATGGCTTGCTTCGAGAATATGTTTGCCCCCCTCCGTTTTTTACCGTCACTGCGATGACAACGGCGGCGCCGGCGGCGTTTTGTTTTATTGTTCGAAGAAGATGTAGACGAACTTGAACTACTATCACTTGAGCTACTGCTGCTTTCAGATGAACTAGACGACACTGACCTGTCTTTCTTGCTTTTCGAAGCATTCTTCTTTGGTCGAGGCGCACGTTCGTTACGTTGTCTGCCGGCCGCCAGGGGAGCCGCAGTCGAAGTCGACGCCGATGCCGGGGGATGACCCACACTTTGCTGTTCGTCAATTAAATCGTCCATCCTACACAAATGTTGAATATTAAATAATGCAAGCAAACCTCCGACATCTATTCAGAGCTCGGGGCTCTGCCTGGTGGTAGGGGGATGTGTGCGAAAGAGACAAATGTATACAGGATAGCTAATGAGGGTGAAAAAGACGGAAAACATCGGGGTTGCCATCTCAAACAAGTAAGCTTCAAATAACGGTCAAGTTTTAATGGAGAATTGAAAATAATAGAAATAGGATCCCTTTCCTTGATAGGATTTCGGCTTTTTGCAGGGCTTTTTGTCGGAAATGTAGAAAAAGTGTTAAGGAAAATCAAAATAACAACAATTAATTACGCTAATTATTAGCACAATACAGAGGGCCTATTGCAAAAAGAAATCTCGATAATCGGACGATGTTCGTCATTCGATTTACTTGATTTTAAAACTTACTTAAGTTAACTCAGATAAGACTGAAACTATTTTGCATCTGGGATCATTATGTTTTTTTATAATTTTAAATAAAAACTCTTAAAACTCGAAAAAGTCCTGGACAATATCTAAACGATCCGGAAAAGCCGGAAAATGGGCGGTGTTTTAAATATAGTACTGTTGAGTAATACTAATTTGTCTATGTTGTGAATGCGACCGAAGGTCGATCTGAGTAATTGTAGTCTGTGGGAATGCACCCAATAATACTTACTATGCTGTATGCGGTACTGAAAAAGCGCTCTGCAATAAATGGACACTTGGAAAGACGCAGTTCGTGTATTATTTAAACCTGCAAATGAAGACAATCTCCGTCACAGTCTATGTAAAATAATGAAACAAAAGTACAATGTAGGTAGGTAGGTAAAATATTTATTTAATATTTAGGTACTTTAATTAGGTGTATAATATGACATGAAACAATAAGGATGTAAATTAATTTGTAATTTTTGACTCATGAAACGAGTTTTTTTATAAAATATAGCCAGAAATCATGAAATTAAATGCATCCGCACACATTTTGACTCGCATATTATGCATTAATCGTAAACTGTACTAATAATTTAGTTACACTGACATAATATTATCAATCATAGTATTAGATTATAGGCACTGGGGTAAATGTACCTGGTGTTCCATTGTTCCATTGGGGAAAATGCACAGACCATACAACAAAAAATGTTTGGGTGGGTGGATTGTTACTGTGTCGGTTTTTCCAAGTACCAATTATTGATAATTGTTGATTGTCTAATATAAAAAATATTAATAAAAATCATGCATCATGATGCATCAGTGGGTTGACTGACAGGATTCGTCGACACGTTTTTTTTTTACACATTAGGGTGCGTTATTTTCTACGTCAGAAAAAGATTCATTATAATAATATTTCTGCGTCACTTCTTAGTTGCGAACCTAGTAGAACGCAAAAAAATAATATCATACCTTTAAGTATTAGATATAATAAAAATAGGTCAAAACACAAAAAATACATTGCATGGAAAATACCTGGCAGATTTCGCATCGTCACAAGTTCTTAGTGTCCTGAATCCTCATCAGTTACATCATCATTTGCGTTTTCCGGCAGTATAATTGTAGTGGAATTAGGTAACATAATATATTCATCAGTATCTTCTAGTTTCAATATTATTTTCTTAGACTTTTAGCGCGTTTTTATTGCGTGGTCTAAAAATACGTAAAAAAACTCGTAGACCTCGATTGAACACACGGCAGCACGTCAGGTTATACAGTTAAACTGCGAAAGCAGTTTTTATTACGTAAGGCATAAAGGCGGTCTCAAGGTAAACATGTATAGTCTGAGGTGCCGTCATGTGTACTACCAGGTATTAATATATTAATACAAGCAATTGTTTTGAAATAATAAAATGATCCATTTCAATTTAAGACATTTTCGTAGCTAAAATTTGGTCAATATTACATCTTAACAAAGTCGCGAGCACAGCTAGATTAAGATTTCTAATAAATTACCCTTAGTGCCCTATCTCGCTATATAAGACACCATTTACGCCTATCTGGTAAAACTGGATGAAATCGACTATCTACGTTCATTTACACTAGATTTTAGCACAATTTCCGTAATATGCACCAAAATTCGAGCAAACGACTTGATATAAACGCGCTCTTACATTGTCATAAGCCGGTGATAAATGTAACTACATAACTACAAAGTGTCGAAAATCCCATCACAGTTTTATAGCCATGATTTACGATTCACAAATATCACATCTCACACAATATTACCTCAAGCACTATACTAGGTTACTGTTCGTTCCATTACTGTAATCTGAAGCCTAAACTGAGCATCCCCAGTGATCCGAAATGCAAGACGAGCGAAACTATAGTAATAAAATGGAGCCTCTATAAACTAAAGTGGGTTCGCTCCAACGAAAAAGGTGCCATCAAAGTTTCGAGTTCGAGATATATCGAAAGCTCGTAGCTGTGTTTATTATGTCACTGACAGTTTTCGATTCTAAATACTATCTTCTCGAATTAAAAACCTTTTTGCTCAAATAACAATCTTAACAGCAAAATTAACTTTGATGAACAATCTTAACTGCAAAATTATTTTTGTTTTTGGGCAGATTAAAATAAAGCCATAGGTAATCGTTGTGGGCGTTGTGGATATAAAATGGTTACTTTTGAACACTTTAGATTTTAAAGGTCCCAAGTTTAAAATTTGTACTAACATTCTAATTTCCATCAATCTATAAACATCAAAATTTCTTATTTTTCATATTATTTTGATGAAAACTCTACGTCTATATGCCACTCAATATAAATATGTATATAAAGAGTGCTAGAAAGATGCCAAATCGCTTACTTTTCCTGGGTGACTAATAACATCGGCATTCGAAAAACTCTCGAGCGTTTCGTTCAATCAGTTCTGATACATAAAAACCATCGAAATACGTCCAATTAATTAGCTGGCAATCGTCTAATCAATCCCCTTATTCCCGGCTAAAAGGATGAACCTAACACTCGTTGCTTGCCGGATTCTGTAACCTCATTTCTTTAATTGTGTTGTACATCTTGATCCTTGTCTTGGTTACGCTCTGCAAATACGTTAATACGACAATAATTTCTGCGTCTCTCCTTTACCAAAAAGCCATTTTCATAAAGTTTCAACATTACGAAATGTTTGACTATTTTATGAAAGGAAGGGAATCACACGCAAGTTTCCATCACTAATTACTGAAGACAGAAAGGCAGAGAGACAGATGAAGACAAAAGAGGGCGTATTTTGAATGCGATTACAAAGTATTTTTCTAATTCGATTAAAAAAAACAATCTTAGAAATTTTACAAAAACAAATCTTAAAAATAGAACCCTCTCCAATTACAATGGACGAGCAGATCTAGAAACTATTAATAGTACTCTTTATTTTTGATGAACATTTTCAATGTACTCTGATAGTTGCGTGAAGAGCGTCTGTATTTTTTTACAAATTATTGCCTGTTTGGCAATAAATAAGGTCCTTTGAAATGCACGCTTGGATAGAATTTATAATCTGTTTGGACTGGGGTTGGTCTGCGTATAGCGAATTTCAATGGCTGTGGTGGTTCTGTGAACGGTTCCAACTATCCAAGCGTACTTTGCCGGCAGAACATCACATTTTGCTGAATGAATGAATGAAATGCTCTATTCAAATAAGCTCACATAATAAGCATTTTTAAATCTTCAAGTCTTTTACCATACTGCACTCATTATGACGTCTTTTAGCTGACAAGAAAAATGGGCGCAAAAACATATCAGCTTTATCAGAAGGAACTATATTTACAAATAAGTATATCGTTTCCAGACATTACATTCATGTTACAATTAATATAGATTAATAAATAAATAACATTATTCAATTAGCTCATTTTTTAATGAATCAATATACAGGGTTCAAGCTAAATTCAAAATTTAAAGTCATTATTTAGTCTAGGCTGTTAAAAAAATGCAATTCATACAATTCAATATGCGTTTATATAGGTAGTTAGAAGCAGACCCATTCTCACTAGCAGCGCATTCGACAGAATCAAGTGCGCCAAGATGACGAACAAAAAAATTATTGAATGCGTTACGTTTTACGATATTAATTGTTTCCTGGAAAATCTAAAAAGTAACATAAAGTAACATATTGAGTCATGTAACATGGAGGTAACATGAGAGGGTCAAAAGTAACGTAAAATGTTACTTTTGTAACATTCTGGCAACGCTGCTAGCAGCACCCGTTCACAAGCTTGACGCATGAACTAGCCATCGCTTCGCTCAACCATATTTGAGGGAACATAACGACCCGCCTCACACGACACCACCGCAAAAATAATTAAGTGACATACTAAGGCTACCTCTTTAGAAAGGTTTTGGAAGCCTAGGTATACCTAGACTTTTTTTACCTTACGATGCCTGAACGTGCCTAAACAATATAAATTCAGCTACTCAATCACCGCACGTTACACACATGTTACATAGGTGTTGGAAATTTGCCATGCCGACGTATATGATTCTTAGACGGTGGATTTACGGAGCACAGATGCGCTTGACGCGCGACTTGCAGAACGATTAAATAATGACGCCACGCTCGCTAGTCGCAGACGCGACGTCGCGTCGCGTAGGTGCCTGTTGGTGGCGACAGTTTGGGACTTTGTCGTTGTTGATTCTAACTATCCTATTCGTTGTACATACTTACCTCAATTCAAAACTTAATAAGATTTGAAGTAAGTATAGTATAGTATATTTATGTAACATGACAACAGATAGAAAAAACGTAGAATTTAAGACTGTGACTGTGATGTGAATATGAGAGAAAAGTCTTGACCGATAAATATAATATACTTATGAGTTAGTTTTGAATGACAGACAAATCCACTCAACCGTCCGGCTCGCGCAACCAAACGGGACTCGTGCGTCTTGGGAAAGTACGTTCCCGAAAAAAAAAGTGGGCTTAAGAGTCCTGGGAACATTCGTTCCCAGTTCCGACGCAAGCACTGACCTGAAAAAAATTTTTGGATGTAACATAACGTTTAGAAACGCCTGTCGAATTAATTGACAATTCCATAGACAATACTAAATATACTACCCCAGTTGTAGTTTCTAAACGAGACCCGGATGTCATAAAAAATGTTTGTTGACGCACAACATTAATGCGATGCACCCGCATTCTAATGAAAAATTAAACAATATCTACCACTGAACTATTTAACACTTGACACTGGCAAAAATTACTTTCACGAGGAAAGTGGATTGCCATAACAAAAAAAGGAGAAGAATAACATTACATAGAAGCACATAGAAGTCTTTTGTTGATGCGCGTGTGTGTGTGTGCGTGTGCGGACGCTTGGAAAAAAATGTTTTATTTTAGTGCTTTCTTACTTATTTCCGTATTTTTTATTGTACAAAACGAATAGTTATTTTTTCTAGTTTGAGTATGTGTATAAAGATGAGATTTTGTTTTTTTTTACCCTACTCACCATTTTGTACTAAAAATAAAACAGGGATATATTGGTTATAAATAACACATATTTATAACCACTATATCCCTGTTAAAGCTTTGCATACCTAGTCAAAACTTTATCCCCTTTATTCTAAAACTTGGACTTGGTTTAAAACTAAAAGGTGGCTGTTTGCTGCTGTTTTAAACCGGGGCTTACTTGAGTCCACTTTATACAAATACAAAAACAAGTAGGAAGAATAAATAAATAAAATAGATTTTTTTATCGTCACTTACTTACACAAAGAAGTCGTCGCCGAAAAATCTCCCTATTTATTACACAGTTAATTTCCCGGTACTGTTTTAATTACCCTTAAGGTATAATAAATTGCCAGGATATATTACATAGAATTAAAAAAACCCAGCATATCACTATTATCTACGAGGTAGTAAATTAACAAAGGTTAAACTACTCTGAAACGAGCTGAATAGCATTCCTTCAAGATAATGTCGCCGGCAGTTTTCGTTTATGCCATCAAAAGGAGCTCTTTGTCAAACTAGCTGAATCACGTCACTGAGAAATGTAATTACGCTTTGTGTAAGAAACCGGATAACTTATTTTTTGTATTTATCTACACTATTTTATGTAGAAAGCCTTTCTAGCTTTGTAGATAAGATTATTTAAGTGAATAATCTACTACTTCGTCTTTAATGGGAGAAAACATTATAAAAGTAATAATACGCAACACAAACGGAACAAATTAAACCAATTCCAAAAAGGAAAAGTTTGCGGTATCTAGCTGCTTTTCGGATCGATATCTGAAATGCGAGCAGCAGAATGTTGAAGAACCAAATCGCATCAATTCTTATTTGTGATTCACTCAAGCGGCGATTTAGACTTCTTCGCAATTTAATTTCAACGCATAATAAAATTTTTATTCTCTTCGATTTGATAGACAACTACCTGCCGGGGGATTTTCAATCGATTTTTTTTTAATCCTTAGTCTTCAATGAAGTATTAAACTTCTAATCCACGTGAAATTAAAACGAATTCTGGACATCTGAGTTGCTTAATTTGCTCTTGGATTGCTGAATCCCAAAAGTTTAAATCGACTAAGTTTGATCTCTGCCGATTCGATTCTATACGTTACATAACCAAAATGTTTTAACCAATAACATTTGATACTGTAGTACCACTATAATTCCAGTGTTTCCACACGGGAGACTCTTCGTATCGCATGAGCTCCATTACCCTAAATCTTCGGGTTTCAGAAATATAGGAATGAAATGAAAAGAAAGTGTCCAGAGAAAACCAATTTTTGAAACTATTTTACCGTTCGGTTATGTATGTTATAAAAGTGGTCATAAAGTGGTTACAAAGGAGTTCCAGTAACTACTCGATATAATATTATTACTTATGCCGATTTTCAGAAACATAAAATTTTAAAGTTCTGCTGGGATCTGTAAGGTACGGAGCAACTCAGCAACATATTATAATGGGTTATAGCGGGTTATAGCGCATAAGTTATGTAACAGCAGAAAAGTGCGCCTAAAGCATAATATTTATTTGGGACGAGGAAACGGGGATAATTAGGTATTAAAATACTCATGTGATACTATCATTAAATATCCCTCATTATACTACAGTTGCATAAATAACTAATTGGAAACGCTTCGGAGCTTTGCAAATATTCTTTGGGTGTATTTGTTCAAGCTGATTTTTATTTAACTTTTACGCCCATATTAATGAAGTAAGTTCTCCTAAAAAGCGTTTTTATTTTTTACTTCTAATACGTGGCAACTAAAACCCTTGAAAAGAAAAAAGTTTAATTAAAGTTCGAAGATTAAAAGAATAGACATAAAAATACACTTACTTAATTTTGGCTCTTCAATCCTATAGTTGAGGTGCTAAGCTTTTAATAATATAATTATTTTTAATCTCCATTAGAAATTACACACAAACCACATTGTAATTTAATTATTACAGTCAGTAAATGTAATTTTATTATTTTTACGTTTTGTTTTAATAATAGATTGGTGTCAACTCAGCAAATTCAAGGATGACATGTATAAAAGCGACAGTCACACACCCATTATAACTGTGTGGCTCCTATAACATGATAATGAGCAATGAAACAAACCCAAATTATTGTTAATCTGTGTCTGTAAACCGGTAACAATCACTTATAAAAAGGGGGTTAGAGATGGTCTCCCTCAGAATTGATGAACGAAACTGTGTTATTATAGTGCATTGCACATTTTGAGAAATTTTAAACACAGTCTAATGGCCAGAAACTTCAATCAAATACAATCTTATTGTTTACCCCGTTAAACATTGCTGAAAACTTATTTGCTCCGTAAAGTCTTATGTGCTTTATTTTCATTATTCCCTGACCGTCTTAATTACTCAGGCATGGCTCTAAAAGGCGTCATGGAAGGCCAAGAAGGCTTCCACAGACTTAATTGTACCAAATAATTCAGTATCGTGCAGTTTGAAAGACTTAAGTCATTTAAATAATTTAATTAACAAAGAATCCAACGCTTGGAATTCTCGTTTATTATTTCCTGAGCGTAATAGCGTCGCAAAACTTTGTGTCAGCTGAATATTGTTAGCGTAAAAATATTATATGTCCGTTCCACACAGCGAGAATGAGTTTGTAAAAGTATTTACAAAATTTTGCATCCAAATTCTTTTGTACCGTCTTACGCAGTACCTAATCAAAGTTAGGTAACTCTTGGGAGCACTCGTATTACGTAGGTTTTCACGTTGTTTTCTCTTTGAATGAACTAGTTTGTATTTTTTCACTTGACTTGCGTTGGGAGACCTCGACGAATGCCGCGTATTCAGAAGTCTTTTAGGGCCTATTCACAACTTGAAAATCTAATTACTTAACTACAATAATATAGATCAGTAGTCGAAAAATTGGGGATGTCATCTATCGAGAAAAAAAATCGCGTTAAAAAATTCGACAGAAAATATTTTGATTTTGGTTTTGTTCCCACTTGTTCTATTGGGCAGTTCTACCGTAGAACTAATAGTACTTATTTTTTCTCATTAGTGCTACGATTTAGTACTTTGTGGTAGGACTAATGAGAAGAATAAAAAAGTCTCATTAGTTCTACGGTAGAACTGACCAGTAGACCAAGACCTGACCAAGTGGGAACAAAACATATTATGATATTTTGTATGGGATATTTGTACAGAGCCATTTACTTTTTAAAGCGTTATGATTTTCTTGTTTTTGTCTTCGTTATTACGGTAAACTTCGTATCTAAAGATAGTATCGAATCTAAAGTCACTTAAATTACTTGACTTTAAAGTCCAAACTATTTCAATGTCTTGCTTAAACGGTACTTTAAGCGAAAGGTCTTGGACTGAAATCCTTCATTTGGACAAATTGTCAAAAGTTTATTCCACGAAGTAGTTCTTCCATTGCAGAACGAATTACTTTAACTGCTTAAGCACCTTCCTTTGTTTATTTATTTGTGTCCAAATGTACAAATGCGGATTTAATTACTGCGGCAACTAGTTGTTAAATGTGAACACTTTATGTACCTACTTCTTATTTAATATTGCTAACAATGCTTGTGGTTTAAAAAACATATGATATTACGTAACCTAGATATACTTTTGTCGAATTTTTATATTAATTTATAAATAACTGAACAACTAAAGAAATTGACGGGACCCAGTCGCCAAGTGTCTGAAACTAACTCGCTTAAGTACATAGTATGTTGTATCAAAAGTGCCATGCTTGTAAATAAAAAACCCAAATGTATAAATCAATATCCAGTAAATCCCTAGATTAACATTAAAGACCATCAAGAGGCGTTCGAGCGTGCCCTGCAAATCTTCATATTACAATTTTAGTTTCGCAGTAAAAGTTCGGAAGCGTAAATCAGCTGGCTCTTAGAGATCTGGGCCGTAGTTAGCAAACCACAGGAGTGCCGTTAGGCGAGCCCCGACCATCTGATAATAATAAATGGTCTCCCGAATTTGCACCTTCGATAAAATCACTAAACCGGCTACCCGAATTTCTATGGGCATACAACCGCTTTTATTATTCAACACTTTTGAACGTACGTATCCATTTATTCGTATTGCGAGAAACCATTAATGTTGGATAACTTTTGCATACTTGCCGAACTCGTAAGTTATTTATCAAATACCTCGTTTCAAATTTCACTCGTGAGGAGCTCAACTTCTGCGTGTGTAATGTATGTGAACATTTTTAATTACGAACCTAGCTTAATACGGACGTGTACAATTATTTGGTTAAGATGAAGCATCCGCATGTCACCCACAGCTGGGTACACTACGCCTTCCCCAAGGTCTCTCTAACGATGGGTCCTGCGCTGCCTGCATCCAGCATCTTGCAGCAGCACCAAATCGTCTCGGTCCACCATGTCGGGGCCTCCCACGGATCGTCATCTACTGGTTCCCGCTCGCCTTTACTACTTGTAACAGTAATCAACAAGTTTTTTCTTTGGTGATATTTCAATCCTTGATACCCAATTACCCATTGCAGAAATTACCTAATATATTAAAAAACAAATACAGTAGTTACAAAATTAAAGTTATCATCGTCTGACAAAGTATTGTAGTCAATTGTGCTTAGTTTAGGAATGAAAAGTAATATCATCAACATCTCGTGCCATCTTCATACTAAGTTTGGCGGTCAGTAGACAACAGTTTTTGCGATCCCATGTAGCATCTTTTAACTGACGATAGCCAAGTCCAGTCCACTATTTATAGTACTAGGAACAGTTATATTTTTAAAAATATTTGCCTTGTGAATCACTGCATTATAAAATATATCATTGGACTGACTGAAAAAGTGAGATAAAACTACCGTTTCTGAACCTATAAACACACATACTGAAACTGCGAAGAAAAAAGGCACTTTTATTGCCAAGAAAATATGTAAAAACAGTGCGCCATACGCACATCTTTCAAACATATAAACAAGATAACAAAAATAAAAAGGCGAATCAAGTTATATAACGGCGAAGCCGTGGCCGTTCGTATAATATAATGCGTCTCTATACCGCTCTGGGTACACAAACTTGCTATCTGTTTTTGATTGGGTCGTAGATTTCTCGTTTGCGAGACGTTCTCGGTAAGTACATGCATCATAGCATATTCTGACGGTATCGAACTCAGCACGGAACAGGAAAAGGAATTCCTAAGTTGAGGGGATATTTACGCTTTGATATCCAGGAAGTAAAATACGGCTGCTGCAAAGATAATAACCTTTATAAGAAATCTCTTACAAAAATCAAACATCAATTATCAATTATTGTATTTATTTTCTGAAAGGGGATGTAGGATCCTGAAAAGTTTGATAACTAAATGCATTATTCATCTTAATGTATTTTAATGTTTGAACCTTAACTAAAACAGACATTTTAACTCATTATACACATTTTAACGAAGCGAGTGGTGGCGCGTTCGAATTAAAACCTCGTAAAAGAGCAATGTTTACAAGTAAAATTAATGATTATTTCTTCCTTCTTTATAGTACCGAAAAAACAATACTTCTTTATAGTACAAATTCAGCACTCATCATTACTTTTAGGATTTAGATAATAATTAAGAAACAGCACTGCTAAACTATCCTTTTACAAGAATACTTTGTCGACCTCCGTGGTCGAGTGGCTTTGTACACCGGTTTTCTAGGTGTCGCCATCTCTGAGGTCCTGGGTTCGATCCCCGGTTGGGTCAATTTAGAATACAAACTTTTCTATATTGGCCCAGGTCTGGGCGTTTGTGATACCACCGTTGTCTCCGATTTTCCATAACACAAGTGCTTTAGTTACTTACTTTGGAATCGGAGCAATGTATGTGATGTTGTCAAATATTTATATTTATTTATTTTTTTATACTTTTATTATTATCATTTGCCAATGTTAAAATATTTTGTTTAGTTTTTCTCAACTTTTTGAAAGCTTCCCATCATATCCCTTACTTATAGAAACCTTCACTGCACCCTTGACAGTTTTACCCTTATTTATACACACGTCTCTTCACGATAATGCTACAATAAGTATTCTAGCACTAACTTCAAACCGCCCGAAAATCCAACAAAGGAATTTCTTCGGGCCCCTTAGGACAACAATATGTGACCCTTATATCCTTTACAATATAAAGCTGCCATTTTCATAATCAGGAGATTACCGACTGAAAATCAATTTTTGCTTAGAGGCAATTTCACATTTATCGCTCACACTCACTCATTATCTAGGTCGAATTGATTATGTTCATGGCTTCAGTTTAATATAATTAATGTTTATGTGCATTTTTATTCGAATATGGTTAAAAATGCTTCTCTGAGAACGGGCGCAAGAAATAGTATAAACAATGACTTCAATTACAAGTATAAATAAATAAGTAACGATATAATTTACAAACTTAAATGGATCATCCACAGCTCAGTCACGTCAAAAGTCAGTCAAATTCCAATACAGGTTTTGACAGTCACGTGACGCGTCAATCACCGGCAAGCCAAAACTTGTATTGAAAGAGTGATGGCGAGTTTTGTACACAAAAAAATATAAATTTAGAGAAAACTATATTATTATGTTAGACTGAGCTGTGTGAATGATCCCTTAAAAACGCATGGAATACTTACACTGAAAGTTAAACGAAAATGCAGGTGACGCAGTACCCCTGCGTTAACGAGGGATTCGAATTTCGAACGATGAATTCGAGAGCACCAACATGTCTAGGTATTATGCCTGCATCTGTGCCTGCACTGCATCTAACGCTGGGCGATGGAAAAATAGTCGAAATCTGTTAATCTCCAAATCTCAGCTCAAATCATACGTAAAAATGTTACACTATAATTATTTTGACATACCGTACCATTCTTCAATGATTACATATTACCCGCCCTCACAAATTATGGAAGGCTTTATTAAAAATTAATAAAACTGAAGCAAAGTACTTATTTTCCGCTAGCTTCCAGACAGTTTTACCTCCAACGATGTCTACCTCCAATATGACACAACACATCGAAACAATATGAAATATATAATATTACCTAACATACTTGGAGATGTTCTTGGGCTAAATCGAGAACTCATTAGCAAGTCGAATAACGCTGTCGCAAGTCATGCTTGGTGGCAGAGCCGCGGGGGCGGGATTCCATCCACTATGCCATGGTAAATTTTGTTGTGCAGAACGCTCCTACACACCCTGTAATAGTTGTAAAAATAGTTATTTGTTATACTAGAGACCAAAGTAAATTTGGGCTGCGAGTGCCGACTTTGAATCTCGAACTAGCAAAGTAGTCTAGAATTGAATCTAGTCTAATCTATGTAAGAATAATTATTTTCACGTAACGTTCCTGGTAAAAACTAAATTCAGTATTAAGAATTAGGAAATATAGGAAAAAATTTACAAAAAAGTTTTTTTCACGTTAATTTAAAAGTTTTATTTTTTCACAGTTTCAATTTCAAGGGATAAAAGAGCGTTCCCGAGATAAAAGGTCTTGACAGACAGACAGACAGACGAATGAAAGTGATCCTATAAGGGTTCCGTTAATTTCCCAATATTGATCCCTAGTACTGACCCTAACTTTGAGTTATGTTTCATCCTTGCTAGTGAGCTCATTAAACATCTTTGTGCCTTTGTTGTGCCCCCTTCATTAACGGTCCCTACATGGAATGTTAGCCTTAACCGACACAATAGTAAAAGCTGTTAGCGCAAAACTCTAAACAACCGAACATCGGGCAACACATACGGGTCGCCAAAATGTTACAAGTATAGATCCACCTTAACTGTGCACAACATAGATAGGTAAACACATCAGTACCTTTCCTGTAGCTGCTACGGGCTACGGCGTAGCATGCTGCATGACCACCGCAACACAATATGATAGCGATTTATCGATACTTGATTGTTGATCGACACTTTGACTTTCCCTTATGTATTCTCGAAGACCAAGGACCAATACCAATTTTAAAAAATTAAAATGTGACCACTCTTGAAGTATACCCTTTCAAACAAAAAATAATCTTTTAAATCGGTTCATAAATAAAGAAGCTTGCCTGAAAATCCGTAAAAGCTCGTGCGATGGTAAGCTAAATAATTGATATTTTTCAGGATTATGAAAAATCTAGTGTTTTATGGGACCACACCTGAACTAAATTCTTTCGGATAACAAAAAATAATTATTAAAATTGGTTAAAAACTGGCGAAGTTAAGGTAAAACATATACCTACATAAAATAACCATCGACTTGATAACCTCCCCCTTTTTATGAAGTCGGTTAAAAAAGTTGCAAATATCGATAAACCCAAAAATACCTTATATACGAGTATATAAATGTCGATCAGATTAATGGTTTGGTTATTTATTTGAACAATGTAGATTAGTTCTTTCACTTATCCTGCTACCTCATCTATTTCGCCTTTTGCCTATAGAATATAATGTTGCCAACCAAAACAATTTATTTTAGCAGAGTATTGTACTTTAAAAATTCGATGTTTCAATGGAAATTTACAAGCGAAATCGATTTATATCAGTCATTTATCAACTTGATTTACAACATTCCTAATACGATAAATTGAATAGGATTCACTGGGTGAAAATTGAAATACGGCACCAAAAATTTAAAACACTTTTTCAGCTTTCTTTCAAGGCTTAGGTATTTTAATTTATTTGTCATGCATGATCAAGAAAAAGTGACACCTTCTTTAAAAGAAATTAATTAGGGTAGTAATAGTTAAAATAAAGTTTAGGATTAATCATATTTGTTTTTTTTTTGCTATCAAAATGATATTATTAATCGTACCTATTCCATGCAAAGGATAACTCTCCCGACACTAGTGCCATATCCAGAACTACTTTTATAGTTTCACTTGCTGCAAGTCACTTGAATACATATCTAGTAACCACGTTCGTTCAATTCAATAAATAAACAACATTCATTATCCGTACGAGGAACATCTCAGACGAATTATATATTCTGCTATGTCAATCTAGTAGATACAGTCAGCAGCACGTCGCGTCGTCAGGTTACCATAGCCACAGAATACATAATAGTACCTATTAGCCATATAGCTTTACTTTCGTCATTGAAATACTTAACATCTCGGGTGTAATGCTGTGATAATCTGACGAGCTACCGACTTGAGTGTTTATTTTACATAAGTACCTCGTACGTTCAACCTAGGATAATACAAAGTGGAAAAAAGACGGTAGTTGGGGGGAAAGCACCATTAATATTGATGATGGCAAATACTAAAAGGAAACATGCCTTTATTTTAAAAACAGCTTTAAAAATAAACAGCTCTCAAAAGCAAGAAATAATAATATTCAAAACTGCATAATTACTATTTAAGTACAGTCAACAGCACGCTTTTCTTCCACGACGCGACGAGGTAATCATATTCAATCAATTTAATACAGAAAAATGGAAAAAAATTAAGGTTCGAAATAAATTTCAGATTTTTGACAGTTTTGTATAACCTATGGCGTGCTGCCTGTACTGTACCTATCTACGCATATCTGATATTTAAAAAAAAGTCTTTTGAAGTTGGGTTGGATTGGGTTGTAGGTAAGTCTGTAGTACGGTTTCGGGGTAATGTTGTCATGGTCTGTAAAAAAACATGAATTTTCGATTTGCATAAGTGAAACTATCCAACTGGATGGAAAACTCCTTGGCCTGTAAAACGGAATAGAAATACCAAAAGACTTAACTACAATATTTCAGATAAATTAGGTGCATCACTTACCAACTTACCTGAATGACTCCATATCATCATCATCTTGGGGCATTTTGATGTTTACTACTGCTACTGCTGAGGCAGAGAGCAGTGGCTTTCCTTAAGGTATAATGTATGGAGAGGATGTGCCATAAGGCGAGCCCTATGCTGATTTGTAGATGTTGATACCTGCATTACCTGCAAACGTATATTTTAGTTTACTCTTTGAAGTGCAACCAGCCGACCGACAGAGTTCACTCCTCCGATGACTATCCCTATAGCACGGTAATGTGCCTATTAAGTCGACTAGTAAGTCGAACGCCAAAAAATCTCGTTCGAAAAACCTAAAAAAATGCTACTAAAACAGCTTCAAAAAGAAACCGCTCTAAAAAGCAAGAAATAACATTTAAATCTGCATAATTAACTACTTTATTTGTGTACGCATATCTCATATTTAAAAAAAAAATCTTTTGAAGTCGGGTGGGGCCAACTTCTTGCTGCTTGTGCTTTCTTGAAAAAGAATTCATTCGTATCGTATCTGGAGGAGCCCAAACTTGGTGAATCAGCCTTAGAGCATCTAAGAAAATCAGCCAAATGAGAGACTTTCCAGGCAACATTCAAAAATCTACTAGATGGCGCTGCCCATCATCCTTGCTTGATAGTATGCAGTGGCGTATTTTGAAATTTAGCGCCCTGGGCCAATAAGTTTCGTCGCCCCAGAGGTCAAGGAAAAAACGATTTAAACAAAAAAACATTATTAATTATTTTTCAATAGCGTTTAATTTTTTTGCGGTGTACAAATTTATTAATGAAGTCATTAATGATGATTTCGTTACTAAGTTGTTTATTAAATCACATATTCGTATACTTAATCACAAAACGCAATACTTACTACTTACTAGTTCTTGTTCTTTTTATCTTAATTATAAATTGAGTTTGATAAGAAAAAATAAAAAAGGTGAGGTAAAAAGACCGTAGCAGAAGGGAAGGGAAAATGCCCTTTTATGATTAAGAGTTGATTTTTTTTTCTATAGTTAAGTACTTACATCTAGTAGTAATATTGTGCCAAGTTTGGTTGAAAAATTCCCAGTGGTTCAGCCGGTAGAAAATAAAATCCGAATTCATGAAATATGAGTTTTCTCTAAAACTATTAAACTTTATCATACCATATTTTTTCATTTTGGTTCTTCAAATAGTATATATGTCCTGACAGAAAATTGAGCCTCCATTTCTAACATTTCTGTAAAAAATACATGTCATTTTTTTTTTCATTTCTGAAAGAGTGCCAGTCTTTCTAAAAAAGGTTAATTTACCTTCTGTCAGTCATATATTTTTTTAATTTTGACGGAGTTTTTGGCGCCATTTTGTTGAGTTCGGTTTGGTGTCTATTTTAATTATTTTCAAATTGATTCATAGTGGATATGGTGCCTTAAAATTGGTGCAGTTATATGGCACCAATTTTAAGGCACAATATCCACTATGAAATGTGGGATAATTGAAATAGGCGCGATCTTGGTTGTGTAAAGCTGAGACTTTTATTGAAGTAGTGGCTTCCTCGGCAGAACTAACCGAGTAAACTGTCTTGATATATTTGGTGCCAAATGCTCCAAGCAGCATTGGAATGCGATGCACCCGCATTCTAATGAAAAATTAAACAATATCTACCACTGAACTATTTAACACTTTGTAGTGTACTCTCTTTTCATTGTCAATTGTCATATTAAATAAACAGTCATGTCTAATTTTAAATTGAATAAAGCCAAGATTTAGTTGGTAATTTCGTATTATTATTACAATTTATTCAATTTAAAAAACGCTAATAAAATGTCTGTTAAAAAAAGACGAAGTTACGAAGCAACCTTCGTCAGGTGTCTCACGTTATCTGCGACCAGAAAAATTTGAAGCCGAGCCGAACTCAAACATGGCTGGACTGAAGTGGAACCACTGGTTGGCTACTTTTAACAATTTTTTAGATTCAGAGGATCCCAATTTATCTTCTGAATTAAAATTGCGACTGCTAATAAACCATTTAGCTCCTACCATATTTTCCATAATTAGGGACTGCACAGCATTTGAAAATGCTATAGAATTACTGAATGACGCTTTTATCAAACCGAAAAATGAGATTTTTTCACGTCACGTACTTTCTTCACGGAAGCAAATGTTAGGAGAAACTATTTCGGAATATATACAAATACTGAAGAACTTGGCTCACGAATGTAACTTTAAAAATGTAACCGCTGAAGAATATAAGCAAGAATATATACGAGATTCTTTTATATCAGGAATATCGTCAAAGGTAATACGACAACGACTTCTGGAAAATAGAAATCTGACATTAGATGATGCGATAAAGCAAGCCGTCACGCTCGAGTCTGCTGAGAGAGATAGCATAGCCTTTACCGAATCTACTACACTACCGTCATTACCGTCGACATATTCCAATGCTATAGGCGAAGCAAATTATTCTCGTTTATATGAAGGAAATAGTCAATCTACTAACTTAGCAGTTATGCAAAGAAAAAAACGATGTTTCTTTTGCGGATCAGATAACTTACATCAGCGCATCAAATGCCCAGCTTATAACGCCAATTGTCAAATTTGTACGAAGAAAGGTCACTTCGCTAATGTTTGTCGTTCTTCTAAACAAAACGCAAATACTATGAACGCTATCACTATGGGTCAGAAGGACTCTCATACTGAAAATGATTACACGGCATGCATTTCAGCTGCGTTTCCAAAGGGTCTCCAAAAAGCAACAATGTCTATAGAAATAAATGACATTCGGGCTGACGCACTTATTGATACTGGAAGTTCAAGTAGTTTTATTGATGCGGAGTTGGCAAAGTCGATGAAACTAAAGATAAAAAGAGTAACACAAACAGTTTCATTAGCTTCACTGAGTCACATGTCTTACGTTAACGGCATATGTCACGCTAATATCAAAGTTAATAAATATAGCTACGAACGGCACCCTTTGCTAATTATCAATAATCTTTGCGCTGATGTCATCATAGGCCACGATATTTTAAAACATCATAGTTCTTTAGAATTTAGATTTGGAGGAGACAGAGAAGCACTCCAAATATGTAATGTGATGCAGGCTTCTGTGCCTCCCGCTACTATTTTTTCAAACGTTGCCACTAATATTACTCCTGTGGCCATTAAATCGAAAACCTTTTCCGAATATGATGAAAAGTTCATTAAGGAAGAAATTGAGAAATTGCTGAACGATGGAGTCATCGAGCAAAGTGTGTCGCCATGGAGAGCTCAAGTGCTAGTAACGGGTGGTACAACACATCGTAAAAGAATGGTCATTGATTATTCACGTACTATAAATCGTTATACTGAACTGGACGCATTCCCTTTGCCAAAAATAGATTCAATAATTTCTAAAGTGTCAAAATATAACTATTTTAGTCAAATCGATTTAAAATCAGCTTATCATCAGGTCCCTATATTACTGAAAGAACGACCCTATACAGCATTTGAAGCATGCGGGAACTTATATCAATTCACACGTATACCTTTTGGAGTGACTAACGGAGTAGCTGCCTTTCAAAGAACTCTACAGCATATCATACAAGCTGAGAATCTCAATGGAACATTTGCATATTTAGATGACGTCACCGTCTGCGGGGTAACAAAAGAAGATCATGACAAGAATCTTTCTCAATTCATGAAGGCTGTGGAAAAATACTGTCTTACTCTAAATAAGGAGAAATGTACTTTTGCCAGTGAGTGTATTAATTTACTGGGCTATACAATAAGTAATAATCAAATTACTCCTGACAAAAATCGTCTAAAGCCTTTGATGGATTTACCAGTACCCAATGACGCCGCTTCTTTTAAAAGAGCGCTTGGAATGTTTGCTCACTATTCGAAGTGGATTCCCAGTTTTTCGGCTAAAATACAACCATTGGTACAAGCAAAATTACCCCTTGATTCAGACATGAGCCAGTGTTTTCAACAACTTAAGAACGAAATTGCTAAAGCAGCTCTAGTAAGCATCAATGATAATGAAATACTATCAGTCGAAACAGATGCTTCTGAAAATGCAATTGCAGGAACTCTATCACAATGTGGAAGGCCTGTAGCATTTTTTTCTCGTACACTAAATGAATCCGAAAGGAAACACTCGTCAATTGAAAAAGAAGCTTACGCAATTGTGGAATCATTACGAAAATGGCGTCATTTTCTTATTGGTCGACATTTCTTACTGCTGACAGATCAAAAATCAGTCTCTTTTATGATGAATCAACACCACAACAGCAAAATTAAAAATGAGAAAATTGAAAGATGGCGTCTTGAATTATCTTGCTATAAATATGACATTGTGTATCGTCCAGGGAAAGAAAATGTTGCGGCTGATGCTTTGTCGAGAATCAGTGCTAGCATCTGTACTAATAAACTGTATGAGCTACATAAATTACTTTGTCACCCAGGAGTCGTCAGAATGTGGCACTGGGTTCGGGCCAAAAATTTGCCATACTCTATTGGAGATGTGAGAACTATGTCAGCTTCCTGTCCTACATGCGCAGAGATTAAACCCCGATATCACAAAGCGGGAAGTCGCCTTATCAAAGCAACGGAGCCCTTTCAACGACTGAGCATTGATTTTAAAGGACCCTTACCATCCATCTCTCGCAATAAGTACATTCTTACAATAATTGATGAATATTCCAGATTCCCTTTTGCCTATCCATGTCCTGATCTTTCTTCTCAGACTGTTATTAAATGTTTGAAGGACATGTTCTTTATGTTTGGAGCGCCTTCATACATTCATACCGACAGAGGAACAGCTTTTGTATCTGATGAAATGAAGCGATTCCTGGCTGATTACGGTGTCGCCTCAAGTCGGACCACTCCATATAATCCGCAAGGCAATGGCCAAGTTGAACGCCTGAACGGGACTCTGTGGAAAACTATTCAACTCTGTCTTAAGTCAAATGATCTAGAGATCGAAAGTTGGGAAAAAGTCCTTCCTATAGCCCTACATTCAATTCGTTCTCTACTATGTACAACTACAAATGAAACACCTCATGAGCGACTGTTTCGCCATTCACGTCGATCACCTACGGGCGAATCAATGCCTTCATGGTTGTTAGTACCGGGACCAGTATTGATGAAAAAGAATGTAAGATCATCGAAATACGATCCCGTGGTAGAAGAAGTTGAATTACTTCAAGGCAACCCCTATTATTCTAATGTCCGCTTGCAGGATGGCCGTGAAAGCACAGTTTCAAATAGACAGTTGGCGCGGCTACCAGGAGATGACTCAGAATTGGATGAGAAAGAGGAAGAGGGCTACCCAAATGAAGAAGTTTCTATCGACATACATAGAGAGACTGGGGACTCTTTAGTAACGCCTTCCACCTCTACAGACTTAGAAAATGGTACGGCAGTTCGTCGCTCAACTCGAAACAAGAAGTTACCAAATTATCTCAAAGATTTTGTGTTATAGATAAAGAAGCTAGAGAGGGGGTGAATGTAGTGTACTCTCTTTTCATTGTCAATTGTCATATTAAATAAACAGTCATGTCTAATTTTAAATTGAATAAAGCCAAGATTTAGTTGGTAATTTCGTATTATTATTACACACTTGACACTGGCAAAAATTACTTCCAAGAGGAAAGTAGATTGCCATAACAAAAAAAGAAGAAGAAGAATATGACTGACAGAACGTTAAATTAGCCTTTTTTAGAAATTACATTTAGAGTCGTCACTCCTTCAGGAATAAAAAAAAATGTTTTTAAATTTTTATTTAAGTACATACGTGTTTAAATGTTGGACAGCGCAATCTAGTAGATTTTTAGGGAACGTTGCCTGGAAAGTCTCTCCCTTAGGGTGCGTTCCGTCGCTTCGCTCGAGTGCACTCGAGCGCGCTCGGGTGCGCACTCTGACCGTTGAGTGGCTTGGTGAAATTTTACTCTGACAGCTGTCAGAGCGTAGTTTCACCCGTTCCGTGGCTCAGAGTGCAGCAACCAAACAACCACCTAAATCGGTCGTTGAAAAACGCTCTGACGTTTATCTTTTGTCATAATGTCAATGTCATTTGACATTAAGTTGTATTTAGATATTTTTGTGTCTAAAAGTTCATGTTTGCTCTTCAAAAAAACAGATTTTATTTGATTTTGTTTATAGGAATGTTTAAATTATCCGTATTCCAAAATAGAAAACGAAAACTTTGTACTTAATGACATCTTAAGTTCTTTTAGGTTATAAAAACAACTCGATCGTTCTGTGGCTTGGTTGCAACTCGAACGAGTTAAACTTTACCCAAACAACTACACCCAAAACGACGGAACGTACACTAGAATAATAACTAATTCTCTCTACCCTGCAATTGTCATTGTCATGTCAATTAATTTGTCAAAGTCAAACTGACGTTAACGAAGTGGACTCTGTCTCTGTCTTTTGTCCCTTACATTTTTTGTTTGTTGCATTTTTTTGTGGATTGAATTGACGGAGTTTTAGGAACAAATAATTTTAATTGATGCGAAATCGTATTTAATTACTATCGTGGGCCAAACATTTCAATTTTTGTAAAAGTTCATTGTTGTAGATAAACTATCATTGGTCAAAATGACTGAGAGACCGGAGGATCATCGTAGGAAATGGGACAAAGACGAGTTCGAAAGAATAGCTGCGGAAAGACTGAAAGCAGAATTGGAAGAAGAAGAACGTTCAAAAAAGAAAGGTAACCAAATAAATCACAATAGTTTTGCGTTAGGACGACATTCTTGTTCTTCTACTTTAATATTATAAATATCTAACCATTAGAAAAACATTATTATATTGTTGATATCTTAATTTTCCAGCTCCCCCTGTCAAACGAGAACTCTTGAAGCAGCGAGACTATAGAGTAGATTTGGATTCAAAACTAGGCAAAAGTGTTGTGATTACCAAAAATACTCCCACTTCCCAATCAGGAGGATATTACTGCAATGTTTGTGACTGTGTTGTCAAAGATTCAATTAACTTCTTGGACCATATTAATGGAAAAAAACATCAAAGAAATCTTGGCATGTCCATGAAAATTGAAAGGAGCAGTTTGGATCAGGTAACCAATCTCCCCAATGCTAGGGCACAGGCCTTTCTTATGGGTGGACAAGAAGGATTCGGATTGGTGGGTGCTAGTAACTAGATGCTGCCGGGACCAATGGCTTAACATGCCTTTCAAAGCACGGCGGAGCTCAAGTTAATACATTTTTAGTCACCCATCCCATGGCCGATCCTTGCGAAAGCTGCTTAAGCTCCACAATCGGAGGGCCATGCACTAAACCACTGCTCCACCGAGCTCTACAGGGTCTCCAAAGTGTGATTGTCTAGTGGTTAGGACACTACATTGTGTGCTTAATTATTTTGAAAACAAATATGTATAAAATTCACTAACCCTTTACATACTGGAGATTCTTAGCATGCCCAGATGCATCATAGTGGTATGTTAAACCGATTCCGAGTCCATTAAAGTAAATTACTAAAATAGGAACTATATCCTTGTTGGTATCTCTAATCTTATCTACTGGTAGTGGTAATAATAATTCCCTAAGTTGGTTTATAGTACTAAAAATTAAATGTATTGGTCAGTATTTTTTTTACTGGCTTACTGTTTATCTTGCAAATGAAATAAACTTAACATTTGATTCATTTCCAATTGTTTTTTTCAGGTAACTTTTTTCCACCATTTCATCCTCACCCAAAATATTTTTTTATTATTTCAGGTAAAGGCTCGATTTTCTTTGAACAAAAGAAAACTTGAAGAGAAAAAGAAAGAATATGAACTAGATACAAGACTAAGGGAGGCAGCAGAAGAAGAGGCGAGAGTCAAAGAGCTTCGCCGTGAAAGGAGGCGGGACAAGAAGCGCAAGCTTCAAGACACTGAAGAACCTGACGAAGATACTCCTGCGCAGTCAGAATTGGCCCAGATTATGGGTTTCTCAGGATTTGGAGCTTCTAAAAAATAGATATGTAAATATCAGGCTATAAATGATTTGGTTAAATATAACCATTTGTATACTGATAATTAAAATAAAACTTGATTATGAATGCAGTAACATATTAATTTATGAAAGTAAGCTTCTTACTCTCATTACAAAAAAGCTAACACTGAATCTAAGAAACTGGTACAGTGGTTGGAATCTAGCAATCTTAAAATAAATATAAATGAATCAAAATTTATACATTTGAAAACAATAAATAGTAACAAGAATAAAATTAACATACATTCAAATAATAATAAAATTGAAGAAGTAGATATAACAAAATTTCTAGGAATTACTTTAGACAATCTTACTTAATCTCTTTTATCATGACAATTTTACTTTGCTCATGACAAACTCTTTTATCATGACAGATTTACTTTGCAGTTTTGACAGTATTATTAATAATCATATTTTTTTGTAAACTTTGCACATAGACAATAAAACCAAAATATGCTGGTGATTTGTATAAAAAAAACGAATGTAACTGTATTTTTGCAAATAAATATATTGATTGATTGATTGATAATACAAAATATAAGATGGCCGACAGTAGAATAGAAAAGAATAGGCTTTATTTCGTAAGAATGCGGTACTTACATCAAACAACAAGAAGAACAACAACTACAAAATAAATCAAAGTTCACATTCACGAAATCCAAAAAGAAATACATAAAACATATTCGAATTAAATTAATACTTAATGTTAAGTTTAAATTAATAATGTTACATTTTATGGTCAAAGTACTCACTTATACTATAGAAACAATTTTGAATTAGCCACTTTTTAAGTTTATGTTTGAATTGTTTCTTCGTTAGCGTCTTAATATCATTTAATGGTCTATCATATATACAGCCGTAGAATGACTGTTCCTAGAGGCCAGTGCTGTTTGCCTCGATGGAATTATTCAGTTATTTGGACGTCCACAACTATGCGTCCGAGGAACATCACTCAAACACGGAAACAGTAGTTTTATCCAAACTAATATTATAAACGTGAAAGTAACTGTCTGTCTGTGACCTTTTCACGCCAGAACTACTGAACCGATTTATAAATTTTGGTATAAAGATAGATAAACCATAGGGAAAGACAAAGGCTGCCTGCCACAAACTGGTTGAGTTAAATAAAGAAGGAAGATGCTAGGCTAGGATCAAAGGGATCTTACTTACTGTGAAATAGACCTACAAACTTTTTTCATAATGCTACTAATCATATTTTAACTTTTAAAATAAGTGTGTACAAAGTAGGTACCTACACAGGCAGGTGCCATAACCACTCGACAACCATGGGTCTATCTGCATTCGATAAATCTAGATCTGTACTCCTTATCTATTTTATTTGTTTATCAAACAGCTATACCTACCAAAGCTGGCCCAGCACCGATGCCGTTAAAACAGGCGTTATTTAATTTAAATTAGATACTAGATCGAATATTAATAATGAAAATGCCATCACAGGTTTTATATAAGTGATTGTGTTCCACTTTTCATCAAACTACTTTTTATCTACAATGAAACCTTGTCTCATTAACATCCACGTTGACATCATCCGAAACTAAAAATTACATGAAACACGAAAATTCTAATAGGTAACTTAACATACCTATTAATTATTTTACCTATAACATCGTGGAATAGACTGGCGGCAGACTGTGTAATCTCTCTTTATCCTGGCGTTCATGTCACAAATGTGATGGTGGCGATAAAGCCGAAGATGGAAGCGCACTTTACTCGGAATCACCGTGGAATACTGTGGAATTACTGACTTATATTAGTCCCTGTTACCGATAATGCCAATAAAACGTTGATAAGAGCCTACTTTGACAATCCTTTTCACTAACCAAACCGAGTAGAAATGTACCCCTGCTGGGAATTAAACCCGAGAACCCTGATGTCGTGGTAGTCCAGCGTACCGTTGACTGTACCTGCCTACGGTCGGATCACAGTATTTACAATACATAAAACGTGGTCAGATTGCCCTTCCCTCGCAAATAGCAGTGCCTCAGTGAATTGAATTCATGACAATAATGAATCCAAGCAAAAACTTATAATTATTACGCTAGCAATGACTCGTCTTTATCGAGTAGCCCACGCCTATCCGATTCACCATCAGAACTCAGAACCATTGTACAGATGCTTTCAGGCGGAACATGCCACTGAATCGACAAGGTCGTTTAATGAAACGACTCATCACACTGAATGTATGTAAACAGATCAGTATTTAAATATCGGACTATAATTATTGATCAGGAATCGTGAATATTCGCTATTGAGACATCTTAACGACACCTGGAGAACCGATGGATGACTATAGACTTTCCCACCCAATGTTTCATCAGCTCCACTTAGTTTTCTGGGAATATAACTTTCTTACACAGATTTTTTTTATTTGATTATTTATTATGACAATACTGGTGCCAGATGGAAGCGCTGTACTGCGCGTTCACTTCATCATTGCCGCTACCTCCCGGCCCGCTTCGTCATACTGCACCCCCTGCGTCGCCTTTCTAGTACGGCTAGCAACGCAAAGCTTAATTTTTGTTTCTGTTGATTTAATCAATACGTTCGTTATTTGTGTTGTAATAATGATTAAAAGAGTAAAGTTCCTACATAATGGCGAACCTAACTTGTCATATAAAATAATGACACTCTTTGAACAAGAAAAAAATATAACTTTTTTGTCTACAGTACCGTTAGCTGTGACGTAATAACGGTCGTCGACGGCAATCACGAAGTGATCGCGTAGTACCTATTAGGTTCATCCAATAGGTCTACTTTAAGTACCTATTTGGGCATTAAGTCTAGAAGCCTTATCTCAGTGACTAGGTAAGCCCTAATTACCTCCAGCGAAGACGCTTCGTGCTCGCTCTCAATTACCTAGGTAGTTGCATAATAATAGTCTTTTTTAACCGACTTCAAAAAAGGCAGTTTTTAGTTTGTCGGAGTTTTTTTTTTTATGTAGGTAGGTATGTTACTTAGGTAAGTACCTATAATACTCCATTGCTCACTCGAAGACGGCTGGACGAGTTGTTCCGTATTCATCCCACGACGTCACATCCCACTTATTATTTTTTCCTTACTCAACCCAGTTGTGTTCCTTACTCAACCCACAACAATAATATCATTTTATATTTTTTATTCATCCCAAAAGTATTCCTAATTCAACCCATTACGTAAAGCCACCCAAAAATTTAAAATTTATGTGTATGGTCTGAATAAAAATACTATCACTTATTAGAAATATTTTAAGCTCTGTTAATTTTTGCTTTATTGTTGTTATATTAAATAAAATCTAATAATATCATATATTTCAAAAACCAAAGGTAGTAGAAACACAAATAATAATAATAATAACAAAATTCTTACAATCACATCAATTATCTAGCTGATAAGTGGTTTTCATTAAAATACTGTGTTATGGAATCTAGATAGCGTATAAATATATTCTTATATACTTACTTTTCAGCAAATAAATACTTAATTTATATAGGTACATAGATAACACCCAGACCAAAGCAAATAGCAAATGCATTATCATGCATGACAGTGGGGAATAAATCTCCCTATCTGAGGTTTACTTTTATTTACAAAACATGCACATTTAATTTCTAATGGTTCTTAAGTACTTAGTTCAATTTATTGTATTCCTATATAATTTTCTGATAAAATATTAATCATTGTATTGCTATCCATACTTTTTAGTGATAAATTTATTTGGGATGAGTAAGGAATGCAATTGGGTTGAATTAAGAAAATATATTAAAATAATGTAATGGGTTGAGTGAGGAATACCAATTTGGGATGAGTGAAGAATTGGGATGAATCGTCATGGGATGAATACGGAACAACCCGGCTGGACCGAATATTTTGTAGTTTGAAAGCATAGGGTATAGGGTAGATACTTCCAAGTTGGTCATGATGGGGTTGTGGAGAAATCAAGAGAATTCTTCAAATATTATAGCCACAGTAATAGCATTTTGATATTTTTTTAAGTAGGTAGGTAGTATATCTACCTACCTACTTAAAAAAATATTTATAGGTAACTCGTGCATTTTAGGTTGAGAAAACTTAATGACATTATGAAGTTAAAGTTTAATTATTATTAGGTACTTACCTACCTACTTATTTTAGATAAATATATAGGACTAGCGGCAGGCCATTTTTAGAGTACCTACCTACCTAGGTAGCTAGGTATAAGTAGATTCTTTACCTACTTCAGTAAGTACCTACCTAACAATGCGCATATGTATCTTTTATAGGTAACATTACATACCTTATGTACAGTAGCTAAAGAGCCATTTAAGCACTTGTTCAACCTGTGATTACAATACAAACCATGATTTTCCGCTACAATCGAGCAAAACCACGCCCTCATATAAAATGCAAGTTCATAGTCATGGATAGTCAAAGCCACCGTTGCAACCGGAGTCATGAGACGGGTCAATTTGTGTGTGCTGTTATTCGCTTTTTTGGCGGTAATTATCGCAAATTCGTGGGGACATTATGTAAGTGTTCGCATCTTTAAATAGGTACTACATTAGGAATAGTAGCAAGCTAAGTGATTTCAAACGAGATCGTACCAGTTTTTACACGACTACCCAATAAAGGAGTGTAGGTATTTATAGTTACTGATACCAATAAACAGCTGTAACTTAGGTATTACAGTTATTGTTATTTAACTTAAATATCAAGAACATTGCTGAAGTTATACCTAGCCCTAGCACAGATTTAATAATAGTACTGACGTAGGTAGCCCTAGTAAAGTATAGGTATCACAAAACCGATAATTATTTGAAAAATGTTGCCTCTACTTCGGCCTCTCCAGAGGGGGCAGAGCGAATGCCCCTTGGTTAAAACGTTGTGAGTAAATTCTCTTTGCCTTGGTTGACTCACCTTCAAAAGACGCCATCAAAATTGTACTGGAAATTGTTTTTCACGCTGAGCTGCGGGTCTATCGGCTAAAAATAATGAAGTAAATGTAAGCTTTGATTTGACAGACAAATGTGATACATCGCTACTTTTCTTTTAGGTAGTGCTAGTCGTAGGTACGAAAAAACCGCAAATCGATGTACAATATAGCTGTTTGGCACACAAACACGTTTTAGCCGCAGTTCTAAAAAAGCCCATAAAATAAAAATAAAAATGTTCTAAAACCTATCGTGTGTGGTATCGAATTAAAGGGTTTTTGGACCGGTTCTCAAAATACTTATATCACATCATTAATTACCTACATTTCAGCCACTTCTTTTAAATTAAACCAAAAAACATTTTTAAAACATACCTACCAAGTTCGGGCTCCTTCAGGGGCCTACCGGTAACTTTTCGAACTTCAGCGGGTCTGACGCGTTAGCTGGTACGGCCCCAGATCCGATTTTCTTAAATTACTTACACCATAATGATACATAATTCTCTAATATCTAACCTCAAGAAAGCAATTTTGAAAATATTTAATTTATTTTTATTTTTGCTCAAACTTATGTTTGCATGGTTTTTTTTTACTTTATTGATTTTAGCTTAAAATAATTTTTAGCCAACAGATCCGCTGTATGTAGCCTGTTAGATCAATATTATTTTTCATATATACTTTTTGTTTTCAGATTGCGGATGAGGCCGACATTGCTTACAGTGAGTATTATTACACAACATACCTAATCTAACTAAGTTGGTGCTGCGCGCCCGCGCCGCGCGGAGCGCTTATTCCCAGAAGTTCCGTTGAAGTTGTCCCATGACGGGGCTTCTAGGTCAATTTTCTTCCTAAAGTTTTTTTTATTCCCAGAAGTTCCTTGTGACGAACAAACTCAATACATAATTATTGCCATTATTTTCATCATCATCATCATCGGTGAAGCCGATTTCGGCTTCAGCGATGTTTTAGCCGACATTCATATTCATATTCATTATCAGAATTGTGTCCTGTGAATGCCGCGTGTTGCTGCCATGCACTCAACGCTTTGGACACACTTTAGTTTAGTATTTTATTAAATCTTCTTTGTATTTACTTATTGAAACTTCTTGTTAATACGCCACTCTCAATATAAATGTCACTAATAAATTAAATCTGTCAAAGAATGGTGTTGATGTTAAATCATTTCAAGCAAACTACTACATAGTGGTTGTAAAAGTTACTGAATGAACCAATTATAGTGTATGACTTATCTATCACTGAACTTTTAGAAAAAAAATCCCAAAAGCCCCGTCACGGAACAACTTCAGAATTTTTGAAGAATTAATGTTTCAGTCAAGTATGTAAAAAGTAAAAACATACTTACATAAAAGTGGATTAATATAGTACCTATTTGTTTTTACAGGTAAATTAAGAGAAAAACGACAGGTAGAATCTTTTGACTCTGATGACTATCCGAGCGCAGCAAGCGAAGATGAGCCCAGCTTTTGGGATAGAGTAATAAAAATAGCAGTCAAACTTTTCAGTAGATTTGTAGAATGGCTTAATTCTTAGCTTATTGTTATAATACAGTTGTATTACCTAACCTACCTTAAATTAAATACTTTACCCACCACCTATTTTTTTATTTCGCCCCAACTTTGTAAACCTATTGGTAGTGACGTGTGTAATTAATGTAATAATAATAAAATCTGGCACATAGTAGTAACAAAACTCCCAGATCCAAACTAATAGATCCTGCTCACTCTTATTATAAGCCAGTCAACAAAGGCAAAGACAGATATCTAATTAAAATAAAGAGTTTTATTCTATCATATTTTATTTATATTGACATAGGCATAGAGAGATACTTAACTAATCTGGTTTAATTATAACAGGAGTGGTTTTGACCAATGATGGTTTAAGATATTCTTCAGGAACATTCAAAGGGTTATAATTCCTCTGCACGGCTAAATGTCGAAGTGTTGCTAATTCATTGTTTTCAGTGGGTCTAGGAAATACACTTATTTCTTTATCTGATAAATCCACAGAATCAATAACATGTCTCAATGCACTATTTCTGATGAATGATTTACTAATGTAAGCAGTTTCAATAATACATTTTTCTAATAGATGATTTATAGCAGGGTCATTAGGTAGAGTTTTGCCTTCAAGAGCATTTGCTAACGCATGATATATTTGTCTGAAATCAATGTCACTAGTAGACGATGGAGAGGGAATGTTTTCAAACTCTGCAATCAAACGTAGAGCTGTAGCAGTCTCAGTTTGCATCTCATTATATTGAAATGAATCCATTAAAAACTTTGCCCACATTGATAAAGGCACTTTTGAACTACTATTAATTAGCTTCCTTACTTTCTTTTTCTCAGTAAGCATAGTGTGATGCAATCCTTTTTGTTTATAGTAATCAATTACCTCTTTAATTTCTTCTAAAGATTTTTTGGGCATAATAGATTGGATTTTTTCAATATTATTTGAGCCATATATTTTTAATGCTTGTAAGAGTTCATGCTTATCAAATTTCGTCCATCCTTTAGGAACGTTTTTATTCTCATCAAGATTTAAATCTTTACTCTTTTTATTCTTCTTATTGCAACTCATTATGAATCTTTCGAACCACCTTGTAAAAGCAACAGTCTTCTTTTGTCGTAGTTGTAGTCTTTTCAAATCATAGTCAACAAGACAAGACCACACCACAGCAAGGAGATGGTCAGCCAGCACCAAGTTAGGTAAGTAGCAGCAGACCTACAAAGTAAACAAGTCGGCAGCAGGCAAGCAGCAGCAGTTTTCAATTTTTTTCATGTAATTTTCATTTACTTGTGTTGTACAGGTAGGTAATTAAATGAAATGAATTTGCTTTTTTGTCAATAAAATATTGTGTCTATTAGATTGTAAAATATATATAACATCGCCGACTGACTGACAGTTCATGAAGGTTCATGAATTGATGACCGACCGGTAACATATCTGACATTGACAGGCATTATTTAATGGTTTTAACGGCACTGGGTTCTAGCCTTTTTAGGTCTGTCTTGGATAACATGACAGGCACCTTCCAGCCAATTAAAATCTGTATTCTTGTGAGCATGCGAACCTCCGTGCCACTTGCATAATTCCTTTCTAAAACCACCTAGAAGTAATGTACCGATGATATACGTTCTTATTTTAGGTTTTGTTATGATTGTGACGGCTTCCCGTCAAAATGATTAACAAAAGCACGAGGGCCGGACGTTCGCCACTTTTTGAAATCTGTACCAAATTAACATTTGTATGAAAAGCTAGTTCATACAGATTTGTATCAATACAGATAAATCTGTTTAATAATATATTGCAGCATTATGGCTCCTTCCAGCTTCCGACCATACTTATTTTGACAGATAAAATCTCAGAAGAATAGCTTTAGTTATTATATTTGAGGATAAAATAATTAAGCATCATTTTTAAAAAATTTATGCTTATAGATTGTAGTCTGTGATCTCTACACATCATCCGACATAGTATAGATCTCAGAAGAATGTGCTCTAGTTATTCCTTTGAGGAATAGATAGGAGAGGAAATCCATCAGACAGTCCGATTTTCTAAATATTGGACAATAGTGAACTCTAAAGTCTTTAGAAATAAAACACTTTTTACGGATTATAGCGCGTATATTATTAATTCAGGTGTTGTTTTAGAATTATTTAGTTAATTATTACAAACTAAATAATTCTAAAACAACACCTTACGCGTAACGCGTTGTAATCCGTAAAAAGTGTTTTATTTCTAATGAACTGTACGCGCAAAAGTCTCAGAACTCTAAAGTCTTTTTAATATTTAATTCCAATTTTAATATGTAAGTAGAATAATGTAAAATTAAAAATTAGATAATGATTTAGAAAAAATTGCTTAACAATTAATTTTGTTTTAATTTAATTATTTTTGGTAGGTATTGTATTTATTATTATTATTCTGTTTCTTTCGCTGTGTGTACGGGTGGGTACTAGCCTGAAATTTATTTTTTTTAAATATAAATGAAGTATCTTATTCCTGTAAGTAGGTACTAATATTAGAAATGTGAAAGTGAGTTTGGATGTTTGTATTGTTTGTAAGTACGGGAGTAACAGCAGAATGGAGATATCCTTTTGCGAAGACGAAGTTATTTTATTGGTTTAGAATTTTTCCACGCATCCTAAAATTCTGCTATTTTCCCATTAAATAAGGGAGCTTATTCCTACCTATAAAAACAATTCAATTTTTTTTCAGACATTCCCCTCGGTGTTAGGAGGTTTAAAGTAGATTGCCAGACTAGGTGTCCGTCCTATTCGACAGTACTCTGTAATGGTCATTTCTTCATGGTCAAGTTTATTGATTTGATAACTTAGATTATGTAGGACCTACATTTGTACCTACCTTAATATTAATACCTACATTGTAGGTATTTAATTTTCATTTTTATATGTAGCTGGCACACACTCACTGCCCTTCAAATCTCTGTCTGGAAGAGATCGCTTCCAGCGATAAGATCGCCTTTGTTTTAATTTGTGATTGTTCTTTGTAATGTGGGTGTGCAATTGTGTTCGTCTATCTATAATAAAACTATCAGCTTCATACGACCGGAATTTCGCCTGTTTCAATTTATTCTACACAAATTGTCCAAATATTTAAGTAAATTGCTGCATATATTAAAGTGATAAAAATTAAATACTCGAGATACAGTATAAAATAATATTATTTATTATACTGAATAGTGATTGTGACATAATTGAGTCTGTTATAATAATGTAATTGCTTTTACAATTATGATTTTAAAGGAACCAGCACAATGGCACTATAGTCAATTTGCTCTTACACGCAGTTAAATAATCAACTATTTTGTTTTAACAATCTCAAATATAACTTGCCATCTGGAAAAATAAAAAGAGCGCATTATTTCGGCCTTTTTCATACAAACAATCTTTAGTATGTTTACTCTTCTTAGTAACAATAGACGACAATTAGTTATGGTGTTATTTTAGATATAAATGTAAAAAACTCAGCAGGCCTGTATACGATAAGTAACAACACAAAACCGATTGTTACGTACCTTTTGATTAATTACATGAAATGATAACAAAAAGTCCGTCCAACCCATAACCTACCTACCAATGCTACAAGTTTTAAAAACATCAAATAACGCCGCAAAAAATAACCAGCTTTATTTAGTGGTTTTCTAAATGTTACAGTTGTTACAAAGTCATGATTTGGATGACCAACGAAATTTGTAACAAAAGAGCCTCTAAAGAAATTAATAACTTCGGTAAAGAGATGATTATAAATTATTCATAGCTGATTATGAAAAAGGCCAACAGGTAGACAGTGAGTTATGTTAATTAGACTAGTATTTACTTAAAACTGAACATAATTATGAAAACAAATCAGGTAAGTAAATAAGTTAGCAACATAAGAAAAAGAAAACAAATATCTATATAGCGAACAAGGCTAGAACATTTTAAATGCAGTAATCCACAGTATTTATATTTAGTATAATTACAATGGGGAAAAATTTGAACATATTTAAGAAATACTGTAGTGTATCTTTGAGGATTTTTTCTAAATAAGTTTCATTAGATTACAAAATTCAAACGAAAATTAACTTAACCTATTACATAATATTACTGTTGAACATTAACAATTATTCATTATAACAAATAGTTATGTGACATTCGGCTTTCTGATAATAGAGTTTATAATATCATTAAATAATAACATAAATCGTACCGTTTCGATTTACACGAATAACAACGGTTCTAACGGAAATTAAATGCATAAGACATAAAAATTGAACACAATCATATTTAAGCCTATTAGTTTATATTGCGTGAAATGAGAGAAGTCTACACAAAATCTGCATCGTTGATATAGGTGGGACACATCACCAGGGTACATCGATCGCTTAAATTAACTATGGATAAGGGGGAATGGTGCAATATTCAGTCTGAGTTCACGCTAACTATTGTCATAATGTGAGGACGACCAGACACACTGTTCTGATTATTTTATTAATACAATGTAAATGCAGTATCAGATTTACAGTTCCGTAAACACGAAGTCACACGGTTAGGAGGAACAATATTACAATTCAACACACTAATTGTTATGTATACCCAAAATGGAAAAGATTCATTTTAATAACGCATCGTACATAACTATTACCTTACAAAATAATATAAATTACCAAGCATTATACCTGCTTACCGCGATAGAGTAATATCTAAAGAGCTTATCATATATTTGCATTAATATGTAAATACAATTGAATTTCTGTTTATAATAATAAGTTACTTCATAACAATACAGTGTCGGGTGTCGAACTGGACAATCGAAACACAACTCCACACAATGAGAATAAGACTAATAGGAAGTCAAACCATCAATATAATGTATAATTAATTGGTGTAGACATTATAACATACGCTATAATTCTTCGGAGGCCTATAATCAGCATACATCATATTATAACAATGAAATTAGATATTGTTTCGACTCAAGGAAACGACTAGTGGACTAATTAGGTATATTTAGTTACACTAAATATAGATATAAAAATCAAAACGTACACATAAATAAAAGACTGTCAATTTATGTATTACAATTTAAACTGGTGCTTTACTGATCACTTTATCAAGTACAATCCAACTGTAATACGAAGTAACATTGCTAATACAAACGCACACAGCAATTATTATAATATTTGTAGATTCGATCGAGTGCATACGGACGTCCCCTCCGCGTTATATCTAAACGCTATTGTAAGTCGTTTGTGGACGTGGCGTGGCGCGCGAGCAACGCGGCGGGCTCGCTCGTAAAGCACTCGAAGCTGGCGTCAAGGAAGAGTTCCTGCAGGAATCGACGCGCGCACAACATGTAGGAATCTCTCGCTAGGAGCGCGCACACGTCCGAGTAGACGCACGGACTTCGGAACACGTCCGGGTACCGCTGCTTTAGTGTAAGTAGGGCCGACCGTGTCTGTAAGAAACGAGGTGTTGTTTCATAATCTATAATAAAATATAGCTGCAAGTTGTCCTCCTCTCTCCTGTAATTGGAGAAGCACACACAACAGTACCCATTAATCTAATATTTAAGAATGTATTAATAGTTATTTATGCAACTGTTGTATAGTAAGGGGCATAAGCCTCATGTAATATTATTACATCAGTGATACCAAACTAATTATGTACAGTTGCATACAAGACTTTATCTACACCCATGATATGAATCCTCTATAAAAGTTTCCGAAACATTTAGCTTGCCAACTCTAAAATAATTAAAGCATTACACCCATGCTTTAATTAAAAATAAATAAATAAAATACACAGTACAAATGTAAAATCTATAGACTGAAGGTATTAAGTAAAAATGCATAATAATTTTTTTATACTACCTGCTCGGCAATGGCATATTATGTGTCATGCAAACCTTTCCTAAAGTAAGTCATTTTTCCCATGGGGAATAATGTGATTTGAATTTGGAATGCAACCCTTGTAGTCGTGCTTGATCGATGTTGGTTGCAAAAAAGTTTAGGTGCAATGAGATCTTATTCTGAGTTAGGCTGTAAGTTATCATGATAACTTTTTACGAAATTCATTTTCACCCGCGCACCAAGAAGGATTTATTTGAATGTCGAACTGACCGACCACTACAGAATAGACGACAAAAACATAGACTCTAACCCAACTATAAATGTACCAAAGAATGTAACTTTGTCGTTGCACAATTGGTGTAATGTTTCTAACATAACTTTTAATTTTCAATAAATATTCTTAATTTTTCATATTTTATTATTCTAACTTTAAATAATTACTTAAGTACTTTCTTTATAACAGTCATTGGTTTCAATGGCCTCGCAGAAAGTATAAAAAGTAGAGTATGCATCGCGGGCTTAAATGTGTATTTGTCATGGGCGATCTTGAACACCTCGTACTCAGGATTCTAGCCTTTACTCCCTCTCTCCGCTCGGGAGTTAACCATAGAATCCCTCGTGCTCGGGGTTCAATAATAGCGCCCGGGACACAATACACTACTTTAAGCCCTTATTGCATAATCTACTATTTTATACTACCTGCTCGTCAATGGCATATTATGTGTCATGCAAACCTTTCCTAAAGTAAGTCATTTTTCCCATGGGGAATAATGTGATTTGAATTTGGAATGCATCCCTTGTAGTCGTGCTTGATCGATGTTGGTTTCAAAAAAGTTTAGGTGCAATGAGATCTTATTCTGAGTTAGGCTGTATGTTATCATGAAAACTTTTTACGAAATTCATTTTCACCCGCGCACCAAGAAGGATTTATTTGAATGTCGAACTGACCACTACAGAATAGACGACAAAAACATAAACTCTAACCCAACTATAAATGTACCAAAGAATGTAACTTTGTCGTTGCACAATTGGTGTAATGTTTCTAACATAACTTTTAATTTTCAATAAATATTCTTAATTTTTCATATTTTATTATTCTAACTTTAAATAATTACTTAAGTACTTTCTTTATAACAGTCATTGGTTTCAATTGCCTCGCAGAAAGTATAAAAAGTAGAGTATGCATCGCGGGCTTAAATGTGTATTTGTCATGGGCGATCTTGAACACCTCGTACTCAGGATTCTAGCCTTTACTCCCTCGCTCCGCTCGGGAGTTAACCATAGAATCCCTCGTGCTCGGGGTTCAATAATAGCGCCCGGGACACAATACACTACTTTAAGCCCTTATTGCATAATCTACTATTATGTATTCTAAGTAAGCGTTATAATAGCCGATAGGGCGGAACAGTTCGTTGATGATTTTGAAACGGACCTCTTTGACACATCAAAACCGGCAATGTACACCAACGCTCGTCTTTACTCGGCGAGCGTGAAGTGTCGGCATAAGAGGAGGCCTACGCCCGGGGAATACCGGTCGGCGACCACAGGCACGTCGGAGCCGAAAACCTCAGATGTTGTTTCAGTTACATGTTCTATATGTGTACATAGTTTGTGGTAGGGCTTATTTCAAGTCCGCCTGGCTAGCTACCTCTATCTTACATAAGTGTTCCGGCAGTTAGATATAAGATAGTCAGTTCCTTAGCGTGGTGGGTGTGGATTCCGGCGGGTGTAGTGCGCTTACACTTTCGGCCTTATCGTCACCTAACATCAGGTGAGGTGAAGGCGAAATAGTGCATACATGTCTGTGCGTAGGGTTGGACATGTAGTGCACGTGGTCGTCACTTACATCAGGTGAGGTGAAGGTGAAATAGTGCATACCTGTCTCAAGTGCGTAGGGTTGGACATGTAGTGCACGTGGTGGAGCACCTCCGCGTGCGGCGAGCGGTCACCGGGCGCGGGGCTGCTCGGCGGGCTGCGGCTTTCTTGCAACGACGAACCCTCCATTCCTGCAAGAGAAGTAGCTAAGCACTTGTGTGTTTGTAAAACCTGTCAATCTATAATCCTTACTTAATGTAATAAATCCGAAAGTTTGTTTGTTACCACTTCAAGTCTTAACTATGTCTAAAATATGTAAAAAGCAAGAATTTGGCTCTTACCGCACGCTTTATCTTTCGAGTGCGCAAACTAGGGTATTTACCTATATCAGTTATGAATAGAGATCAGATGTACATTTTCCAAAAGTTCAGATGTTGGGTATTATGGAAAGCACTTTTTTACGAACTAGTTGGCCTGTTGAAACGTAATTGGTTGCTTCTCCCTACTTTTATTGTTGGTGATTTTTGAAAAAGCAAACACAATCTTATTACGTTGTGACAAAGCCTATTAAACCTTAAAAAAAAATTAAAATATGTATATATAATCCTATTGAATATACATATTTTAAGTTTTTTTTAAAAGCTGCTTCCATAATACGTTTGAAAAATATTGACTTTAGGTAAATATGCATCCGATTATCCGATCTCTAGTTATGAAGCATTCGAAGCGGAAGTGGATTCGATACGAATTACTCAATCATAGTATGATTTGGAGCTCCTATAGTATTACGATCAACTCTAACTTACTTGTATAATATTCTGTGACATATAAATGTTAATGGTACATAGTATTTTTTATTGCGTTGCCTACATTATTTTTATTATAAACTATCACGCAATGTCAAAGCAATAATTAGAGTATAGATATATCTCATGCTAGCAGGTTACTGTGTCATGATCGCAATTCGCTCTCAATTATAGTTTAGCTTCCGGTCCGGTCGGAACTAGAGCTTTATTTGAGGCATAATATTTAAGAGCAATAAATTAATAATGTCCTCAACAGTATTATATAGTGGTAACCCTTTTTATGTATTACAATTTTAGCATAACTCTAAAACTTTGTACCAACCCTAACCCAATGTAAGAAGTAAATAGAAACCTTACAAACAGATATTAATAAGGCAAGTGTTGTTAAAATACATATTAATATTTTATTGAAAATCGTTTAAAAAAAAGATAGCTAAACTGTTTTAATCTATGGCACTTGAAATGAAAAATAAGTAAAATTTTGCTTTGCACTATCATTTGAATTTATGATCCGTTTTCTCGTTAGTCAAGTAAAACGTGTTATTTTGACTTACCAGCGAAAAACGCTTCGCGTAATTCATGCGAGGAGGGCGGTCGAGTGCGAACGCACGCCAAGCAGTCCGTAGCCGAGTGTCGCCATCTATTGCTTTGCCGAGTAACAACTCCGGTGCTCAAACTATTGTCCGTCTCTGTCTGTCCTTTAACGTTTACGTTATCTCCTTCTCCCATCATCATCGATTGATTCATCGCTGCCGTTTCCACATTCGTAGTAATTGAATGAGAGACGTTCGTACTAGTAGCATTCGGTTTAGTAGTCGTTGCTGCTGCTTCGACTTCATTCTGAGATTGCTCTTCAGCTATGCTATCCGTCGTATGCAATTCGGATAAAACTGTAGTGCTTTCCTTTGTTCTGTCTTTGGCTATTCCACTACTATTATTAGGAATTGGATTACCGATTCCACTAGAGTTTATATTTGTCGTTGCACCGACTAAGGAGGCTGTGAAATAAAAACAATCATTACAAAAGCCGTACAGCCAAGGTCTAAAATAATTTCTTATAAAACAATAACATCGTAAACCGGTTAATCATTATCCGGAGTTTTTGAGTTCAAAGTTTAAGTATTATTTATCTTAAATAATGTTTTGCACGTGTTGCAAAATGGCGTTGGCGCTAAGGAAGACCAGTGCCGTGACCCTTCTGGGTCACAGTGTTACTGAGTGGCGACCAATTTGGTTATTTTATATTGTTAGTATTTAGTTGTAGCCCCTGTTTTGTATTCGCTGAAAATGTAAAACATGTAAAATAACCAATAAAGATTTTTATTTTCATTTTCCTTTTTAAAATATAGCAGCAACATAGGTCAATTTTTCAGGCGACATGTTAGGCGACTTTTTATCGACGAATAGGGCTTTTTATCGACAATCGTTTGTTAAATCGAATCGAAAACTTAATTTTATTAAACGAACTATACAATATTATTTCAGGTCTGGGTACCTCCGTTGTCTCTTATTTCCATAACACAAGTGTACTTTGGAATCGCAGCAATGTAAGTATACAGGACGGCACCTCAAACTATACGTGTTGACATTGAGACCGCCTTTATGCCTTACGTAATAAAAGCTGTTTTCGTAGTTTAACTTTATAACCAGACGTGCTGTCGTGTGTACAATATGATTAAATTGAAATTGAAAAATTCTTTATTCAAATAATAATAAGAAATTTTTAAATCGTCATTTCTTTTACCCTACCACCCATTATGACGTCTTTTAGCTGACAAGAACAATGGGCGCAATTGACAATAGACAGTGATCAGTAACTTAAATTGCAAGAATGAATGCCAAAGAGAACATTTTACAGATTAAAATACGTTGTTTTGTACTGCAAGCGCTCTGAAGTTGCCGCAGATCACTGTCTACTGTTAAATTAATCGAATTGTATGTGATGTTGTCCAATACTTACAAATCTATATAAATAAAAATGAATCGCCGAAATGTAAGCCGGGGCGGGCAGATAGTAATTAATAAATATTTAATGGGCCATAGTAGAAGGACTAAACACCGTAACAACAAAATCGAAAAGTATTTACAGACCTCTATAAAATGATAGTTTCTGGCTGTCGGGCGTAGCGCGCGACTTATTGTCAGTGCTCGCGTTACTCGACTCCGCCACGAACGAAGGCACGCGAGTGCGACGCGTACTGTCTGGCTTACCCTCCGCGTCATCTCTTTCTTTGCTTTCCTCATCCCTGCAATGCAAACGTACTTTCTAGCCACAAACAATATGATCAAATCAAGAGGTAAAAGTCAGAGGGGTGCAGAAAAATTGGATATGCCATTCTTCGGACGCAGTAATTTTGATTGACTCTTTGTATGTTACGTGATACGTACGTCAAAAATTTGAATAAGCATAGATATACCAATGATGTTTCAATCACAAGTATTCTACCTTATCAATTTGTTATGCTGCTGATGAAGATTGCGGCGCGGGGACGCAGGCAGGCGGGTGCTGTGGGCGGGTGTGTGAGTACCTGGGGAACAGCTCCATGAGGTCGCGCGGCAGGCAGATGCCGATGTAGGCGAGGGGCGGCGGGGGACGCGGCGCGGGGACGTAGGCAGGCGGGGGCTGTGGGCGGATGTGTGAGTACCTGGGGAACAGCTCCATGAGGTCGCGCGGCAGGCAGATGCCGATGTAGGCGAGGGGCGGCGGGGGGCGCGGCGCGGGGACGCAGGCAGGCGGGGGCTGTGGGCGGGTGTGTGAGTACCTGGGGAACAGCTCCATGAGGTCGCGCGGCAGGCAGATGCCGATGTAGGCGAGGGGCGGCGGGGGGCGCGGCGCGGGGACGCAGGCAGGCGGGGGCTGTGGGCGGGTGTGTGAGTACCTGGGGAACAGCTCCATGAGGTCGCGCGGCAGGCAGATGCCGATGTAGGCGAGGGGCGGCGGGGGGCGCGGCGCGGGGACGCAGGCAGGCGGGGGCTGTGGGCGGGTGTGTGAGTACCTGGGGAACAGCTCCATGAGGTCGCGCGGCAGGCAGATGCCGATGTAGGCGAGGGGCGGCGGGGGGCGCGGCGCGGGGACGCAGGCAGGCGGGGGCTGTGGGCGGGTGTGTGAGTACCTGGGGAACAGCTCCATGAGGTCGCGCGGCAGGCAGATGCCGATGTAGGCGAGGGGCGGCGGGGGGCGCGGCGCGGGGACGCAGGCAGGCGGGGGCTGTGGGCGGGTGTGTGAGTACCTGGGGAACAGCTCCATGAGGTCGCGCGGCAGGCAGATGCCGATGTAGGCGAGGGGCGGCGGGGGGCGCGGCGCGGGGACGCAGGCAGGCGGGGGCTGTGGGCGGGTGTGTGAGTACCTGGGGAACAGCTCCATGAGGTCGCGCGGCAGGCAGATGCCGATGTAGGCGAGGGGCGGCGGGGGGCGCGGCGCGGGGACGCAGGCAGGCGGGGGCTGTGGGCGGGTGTGTGAGTACCTGGGGAACAGCTCCATGAGGTCGCGCGGCAGGCAGATGCCGATGTAGGCGAGGGGCGGCGGGGGGCGCGGCGCGGGGACGCAGGCAGGCGGGGGCTGTGGGCGGGTGTGTGAGTACCTGGGGAACAGCTCCATGAGGTCGCGCGGCAGGCAGATGCCGATGTAGGCGAGGGGCGGCGGGGGGCGGCGGGGGGCGCGGCGCGGGGACGCAGGCAGGCGGGGGCTGTGGGCGGGTGTGTGAGTACCTGGGGAACAGCTCCATGAGGTCGCGCGGCAGGCAGATGCCGATGTAGGCGAGGGGCGGCGGGGGGCGCGGCGCGGGCGGCGCGGCGGGCTGCCTGCGTCGCCGCGGGGACGCGCGCCCCCCGCCCTCTGACGCCCCCAGCGGCTTCCAATCGTATTCCAGTAAACTACGATAAAAATAAACATAATAGTTTTAAGGCAGCTCCCAGCAGCCATGTGTGATATAGTGAATTACACTATCAGCACGTACTCAATAGTACGTGATAATTAAGGTCTTCCTGATAGTCAAGGCGTCCTTCCTCTAGTCACGTATAGATGTGATGTTAATTAGTATTTAAGATGATACACTAGAGGATAAAGATTATTCATTCAACGCAAGACATTGTTTCATTTGGGGTCTCCGTCCCAACGCCATTACACATGTTCACAGTACCTTCTATCGAGCTATAGAGTTATGCCTCCCTAGCATGACCACCGAAACAAGATATATATCGCATGCGACATCTTTTGACAGTTAAACGTGATCAATCGCTATATAATATTGCGTTTAGCTCGATGGAAAGGACTATAAAAATGGCCGTTTATCTAAAGTGTGTTTATTCTTTCAAAAAAGTCGATAAAATTTTCTGCTTCTCCAAAAAAGAAATGAACTGACACTCGCTCGTATTTTTCTCTACTCTTTGTTGGTGTATGTGCGTATATTTAGTAAACCTTGCGAGTCAAGCGGAGTCCGTACGGGGCATACCCCAGTCGCAGTGGAAATCTGATTTTAATAAATAAGCCTCGTTGCATATAAGTCTGTTTGCTTTAATTTGTAAATAAAGGATGGGCGCGATAAATGTATGATTATCAGCTTTAGCTTACCTTAATTTTGTCATTCGTTCTCTCGTAGATTTCGCTCTGTCTCTTAGAGACGAAAAAGGTTTCGTTCTTCGATTGCTTTCAGATAGCAGCCAGTTCAAATCGTCTAGATCACTCGATCCCGTCGCAGCACTTTCAGACAAATGAGGCCTAAACAAACGCAATATTTAATACTTATGGTGACTACAAAGCCATTTTTGTAGATAGATTTAAGAAGGACTTAAGGAATGCTGTGAATGCATATGGACTGAATGATGATATGAAAATAGTCAGAGGAGAATCAAAGAGGAATTCAATTGCTTTAGTTACCGTCTGTTCAGAGACTTCAGCGTGGCAAATCCAGTGATATCCGTTTGGCTAGGGGGAGAACTTGCAACGTCTGGACCAGTAAAACCTGAACGAAAAAATAACAGTTTTTATCTACCATGACAACATTAAGAAATTAGCAGTAATCAATAAGCATCTATTTCGATACATAAATAATTCATTCATATTATAACAATAGAATAAATAAATCATACTTGAGGTAGATGTCCGCCGTTGCAGTTCAGATATCTTAGGTCGATTCGAGCTACTACTGCTTTTCATGCCATATAAACTTGAGGAACTTGGTATTGGACTCAATGTTAAGATTCTATCGCTGTAAGAAAGCCAATAGGTTAATTTACCCCATTATGATGATTATTTAACAGGATGATTCCAAATTATATGAAACTTACGGAATGGCATATTTCCCAAGAAATGAATCACAGCTGCTCACGCCGCTCGTACTAGACTCACTAGTATTCCTAACGCGGCCTTCGTGCGCGTGCTCCAAAGAGTTCATCCTACCAACTATCAGTCTATTCTGGCGTTCGTAATTCGAACAGTCTCTCAGTATGTCTACCGTTCTAGACTCGGAGAGCATTGGACGGTCGTGGGAGCTACTACACCCTTGCGTAGGTAAAGTATGTGATTTTCTTTTATCTTCTCTCCGGCCGTCGTTCGTTATAATAGTTTTATGATCAACAACATCTTGATCTCTGACCTCTTCCGTTAATAACGTTCCGACTTTGTTCAGATGCTTCGTTACATCTGAATGGAGACTTTCAGCTGTACTTTGGTCTGTGTGGTCTGAATGCTCGCTGATGTCCGCGTCGTAGTTGATACGGCGGTCCGGTGACGTCACGAAGTATTGGTTACCGCTAGAGTCGTATATAGCGGGGTACATCTCTTCGGGTATCATTGGAAATTGGTCATGCCTTGTATGCCTCACACATAACCAACCTATAAAGCATATGTAAATTTTACAAATCACGGTACACTACCGTGTGTAATCATTATAATAGGATTGCCACGATTAGTATTTACCAAATGTAGCTTAGATGTAATATAACAGTAATAAATCTCAAACTTGTTTATTAAGTTATGAAAAGTCGTATTTAAACAAGTTTGCAGATCGTTCAGAAGATAAATAACTCAAGTATTGACTCACCCAGATCAGCTAGAACATTGGCTCCATCATAAGTGCTGCCGATCAGCCCCAGAACATAAAACGCCGTGGCCCTCACAGAGTACACCGGGCTGTACTTAGCCAAGCGTACTATATGCACCGGTACCGAGTCTTCTAAATAGCCGTTGGACAAATTCATAAGTTGCTGGAGGCCTTGTGGCGTAACGGCCGTACTGCCTACTGCCCAAAGTGACGCCTTCAAGTCGACTATTTCTTGTTCAGATCCACACTTTTGTAGTTGTAATATCTGCATAAAAAGATACAAGATATTTTTTTTATTTATAAGAGACGACTATGTGTGCGTGCGTTGCTCGAGCGCGCGTATAGTCTGTTTATCCTTACTTGTCCTATTTAGTAAACAATCTTCAACCAACTTTTTATTGAAATATTCATCTTTAAAATACAACAAATGGTTACATAGAATACGAAATAAGATGATAATTATCAATGACAATTTAATTTAATAAAACATTTAAGTTTAAAAGACGTAAAACTATTTACAAAATAAGACAAGTAAGGATAAACAGACTATAGAATTAATCTTGACTTTTGTCCTCTCTCTATATCGTAGCGGCAGCGAAGAACGAGCGCGCGGTCGACGGTCGGGGGTGCGGGCGGAGTGACAGGGGCGACCTACTATCTATCATCTATGGCTACAATAGACGTGAAAAATGTGGTGAGTTATGTAGATACCCTGTAGTGCGCAGGCAGCGCGGCTTGGAGCAGCGCGCGGGCGAGGGCGGGCGGCGCGCGCGCGGCCAGGGCGGCGTGCAGGTGCGGCGGCGGGCGCGCGGCGCGGCGGGCGCGGGCGGCCGGCCGCTGCGCCCCGCCCTCCGACAGCGTCAGCGCCTCGTGCACGCCCGCCTCCACCAGCCGCACGTATCTGTACACACAATTATAACCGTTTTGGATACATGATAATAATAATATTTATCTACACTCACAATGTAATGTTCCAAATATGATATCAAAAAAAATGTATAAACACGTACTTTATTTTCGTGGATAGGTAAAATTAAAAAAAGAAACCCATTACAGTTCAATCGACTGCTTCATAAAATATATTTTTAATTTTACTACTTTCCATGGTTAAAATGTACTCTATGGCTATCGATGACTCAGCGATTAGTCTGTTGGAGACTAATGTGTGCATTCCATTCTCTATGGATGCGCGCGCTGCGCAGTCATGCGCAATGAGAATCTAAACTTCTCGCCATACCACATATTTTTTTCCGTGGCTGTGAGTTGGAATAAATACATTTTTGTTTTATTTCAACTGTATGAGTGAATATAAAGTAGTGTATGAAACTGCACATAACTAGGTATTATGTATCAGTTTCATAAACTACTATTATTTGTGTTATAAATATTTACAGAACATAATTAACGTTAATTACTACAATAGTATAGGACTGTATCGCAGTTATAGGGCCCACCTCGAACTTTATCTAACAAGTAACAAATAACGCATTACTACCGTACAGCTAGCCTGCAACCAGTGTGCAGTTAGACTGTACGCCGGCCGACTGCAAACGGACTGCGCAGTCGGCTAGCAGTTTGACGAAGACTGCTTCCAAATAGCAACGTTTATATACATTTAAACTTTCTGGCAAACCTTATGCAACCCGTATGAAGCCTGTATGAAATCTTCGTTCGCGTGAACTTTGTTGCAGGTTCCATACAAACTTCCTTCCTCTATTACACGCCTCCAACATTAATTCTCCTAACAAAAGCCTGTCCAAACGCATACTGAAATAGCGTATTGTCGGTTCAGTATGAACGAAAAGTTAAATCCCTTAAATACTTTGAGTGTTACCTGTAGTTATAAAACCTAGTCCAAAACTCGAGGTGTTTCTTTAGGAAGGCCACAGATTTGACGTCGGAGGTGTCGGCGGCGGCGGCTACTTCCAGCCCCAGCCACATCAAGTAGCCGCGGTCTCCCACTGCGGAGAAGTCCAGGCTCGAAGGTTCTGCCGACTTGTCTAACCGGCAGTTCTGACATAAGATCTCTTTCATTGACTTCAATTTTTCAAAGTATGCCTGGGAGAACAAAAAATAAAATTAATATCTAAGTCCGAACAGATAGTTTAGTTTCAGTTTCAACTAGGACCAAATACATTTACTGCCAGAATTAGAATCGAATCTCAATTGGGCCACACTATGAGTTGTTAGCATTACGTTTATGATCTGTTACGTATACGACTCAGATGATGATAAAGATGGCTATCTTAGAGCACATTAAGTTATGGACTGGAAGCAGAGGAAACAGCCGCCCACGTGATCCTGGAGTGCGTGGGGCTGGCCACACAAAAATCCTCACAGAGGTGAGGTTGCTCCTAGAAGCCTGTGAACGCCCCAAGAGGCTTCTGCGCTTCTGGAAGGAGCTGGGATGGCTTGATTAGCCATACCGATGCTATGAGGTTTCACGCATAACGGACCAAATTTGTCTAAATGCGGAGAAAAGTGCCCATCACCAATACCAAAAGTTATGGACGTTATGGTCTGATGTAGAAAAGTAAATTACTTACAGGCACACTGTATGCTTCCTCCAAAATGGACAGAGCACATTTCACGACCTCTTTCGATTCGTCCTTCACTTGTCCAACTAACATTTGCAATATCCATGTATCCATATCCACGCCATGGTTGAACTCTTCGTCCCTTTGCGCCGTTTTCAATTGCTCTTGTACATAGTTCATCTTTAGCTTCGTTTTTCGTCTTACTAACTCACGGGACTTTCGCGAAGCCCTTAGTAATACGTTTAGGAACTGTGTCGTATACATTCTTGAGGCTTGAATGTTGCAAGTTAGAGTTTTGGCAAGAATATCGCGAGGATAGGAATCTAAAGTGTAGTCTAAACTGGATATCACTAATTTTACGTAGCAGCTATGGTGAGTCTTCGTTGAAAGTTCTAACAGACTGAAAGAAACATTGAGTTTTGTAACAATTAATCTGGATGATTATTCAAAAGTCAATTTCATATTAATAATATTTGTTAAAAAGATGCTTATATTAATGGAAAAGAAAGTTTAGCGTAGGTCCAGTAAATTATTATAAAATTTACAGCAAAACTAGTTTAACCGTTAAAACATAAACTGGGAATTATATGAAAATATATAGATTTTCATCACAAAAGAAACAAAACACTGAATAATAGAGTAATTTAAAGTTAATTACCATGTTTTACTTAAACTTTTTGTTATTATATATGGATTAGAAACAAATAATAAATCTTACTCACTTCTCGTACAATCTGGTCTCTTTGAACAGTCTCAAACCAGTATGTGAGTGACATAGCTGCCCAATAAACAGGAAGTACATCTGACACATAGTGTTGCACATGTGCTGGGGGCTGAACAGGCAGCCGTGGGCCTTCAAGCCCGTCTCGATCGCCTCTATCTGGCGGCTCACATCCAGGAACAGCTCCTCTAACATCCTTTGGCAATCCGGCTATAATACAAAATTGTCTAACTAATGGCCGATTTCAAAAATCTATCTCCAGTAAGAGATAGGTCTACTATGGATCTGTTACTAAGCAACTGTTGTTATTTCCCGTCATTTAAATATCTAGGCAAAAAATCTTTAGTAAGCCTATCTCTTACTGAGGATACATAGTATTCCGTAGAAATGAAATAAAAATCCATCTGAACAAGACTAAGCAACACATCATATAAATAAACAAAGAAAACACGAACAAAAATTCCCATTTGCCACCGGCGGGGATGACGTCGGAAGGGGCGACTGGGAATAACGCCTGTAGCACACCTCTGCCGCGAAACGATACCAGCGAAACCGCAGTAGTTCCGCCATGACTTATCCGTTGTACGAAACAGATGCGAAACGGCCTGTTTTAACACCTAGATTTAACTATGATTGTCTCTTTCATGCGCGATTTTCCCGATCGGCTCGGACTCCCGATCACATCTACGTAGCGGTTTCGCGTTGTTATTTTCGCGGCGGAGGTGTGTCAACGGTCCGAACCGATCGGCGAAATCGCGCGTGAAAGAGACAGCATCATAGTTAAATCAATGCGTTAGAACGGGATGTTTCGCTTGTGGCGCAACGGGCAAGTCGAGTTGTGCTACCGGTCTAAGAGATCCACTTTTTCTACTTACGTCATTGTGTCGCAGCAAATGTCTAATGAGTTGGCAGCCCGCACGCGTGGCTGAGTGGCCGTGTCCAGTGGTCGACAGATCCGTATGAGAATACTTATTGGAAGAAGGCTTTAGGTAGTTTATAATGCGCCCTACCCACGCTCTGTGACCGCTGTCGTTCAGATTAAGTAACGGAGTACTGTCGTTTTCCTGAAAAGAAAAGTCATTCAAAATTTCATCAAAGCTAATAAAAGTACTGTTGCCGAACCGGCCTCTTTTTTACTAGTTTATGGTTTTTACTTTTAACTTATATTTTTGAATTCTGTACTTTCTATACTATAACATATTTTCCTTTGGTTTTGTACTCTGTGTTTTTTATTAATTATGTCAAGTAGTGTTCAGTTTCATGTACCTATCAGTTTACAATAATAAAACTACATTTAAACCCACCTTTCATTAATTAGAAACCCACATTAGCTCAGTTTCAAGTACAAAAAGAAAAATGTAATATCTACCTTCAAAATCGTCCGTATTATTTCCCAATTCCAGGTGTTGCCATCTTTGTTCTGCATGACTAAAGTGCAACGTATCAAACTATCACTATCGCGTTCGAAAAGCTTTAATCTATTCAACTTCGCTGACTTCGTAACTTTACTCACAGCCGCGCTAGTCCGTGAACTGACACTTTTGCTTTTCACTAACGCACTCACGTTCCGATTCGCGACATCAGCGCGAGACCCCACGCTGTGTCTTTGCTTAGGCTCATTTTCGTTGTCGGATTCATCTAGAAACTCGATGCTGTTGTCTTTATGTAAGGTACAGTCGAGTTTCGGTTTTGCCATATTAGCGTTGTCTTTTTCTTTCCGGCTCTTAGTTGTGTCTTCAACCTTCTCTTTAAATGCACCGCTACAATATTGTATAATGTGGTCTAGGAACAAACTACTGCTCGCAGGCCTAGCTTCGAGCATTGAGTGTAGTCTACGCAGAGCAGCTATGGCCGCGAGCGCTTGAGGTTTCCCCGCTGAAGCCTGAGACATCAACGACGGAAGGGCGGGGGAGGTACTACATATTTGGGATGGTAGGAAAAAGTGTATTAAATGTAATAATTGGCCTAATAACACTGTTGCTCTGACTGATATAAATGTATCACTTGTTACGATCACTTCAGCTAGTCCATCTAATAATCCAGCCTGAAAAGATATTTTTATTTATTTTAGTATGTATGGAATTTGAATTAATATTGATAATAGATGAAAACATACCTCAAGGAAGCACTGAAGTAAAAGAGCAAGATGAATTTCACTTATATCTGGTCCAGTAGCACTAAGGTGAGGTAAAATTGCAATGCCTTCGGCGGCAACGAAACCTTCGTTTAGCCGCCAAGAGTCCTGCAAAAGTATACAAAAATAAATTATTTATTCAAATTAATTCTTTGCTACTCTAGTAGGAACACAATTTAAGTTGAGTTTGCGTGTAAAGTAGCATTCTATAAACTTTTGCTCACTTGAAAATCGGAGGGATCAACAGCATCTAAAGCTACAGAAATCTCATCTGTCCACTCGGGTTGCGGCAAACCGACCAATTCGTACAGCAGATCTAATATGGCTTTCTGTAAACAAAGTTCGAATTAAAAGATAGCTATTGTTTTTGGTTAAATAAATACATAACAAAAATTACAATAACAGTCAGTGTGACATTTCTTAGTAATTTACAGCAGCTTCAGGCTCAAGCTGAATCGTTCCAGTGATGATATGAATATAACCTGTTGGAAACTTAGATTAATATAATTTCCAAATCATACTCTAATAATATTATCTTTTCATATAGTGAGGAAACTCTTTTGTCTTGGCGTTAATTCAGACAAATAATACAGACGACTAGTACCGGTGTATTTCAATAGGGAAAAGTTAGGTCAGCTCACCTGCGTTGTAACGGTGGAGGGAACGTAACCCTGCCCCGTACCCCACTTCATCGTTGCCGCGTTAACACGGCCGAATTTCCCCACTATTAGGGCAGCCCCACATTATAGGAAATAAAAACTTACAAGTCATCCTATATACCTTAAATATCAAATTCAAAAATAGATACTCACATAATTTCTTCTGGATTTAAGTAATTCCAATTCTCAATGAACGTTTGGAATATTTGCTGCCAAGCTAAATCCCTGTATATTTTATTTCGATAGTCATCAAAACGCGGCGCGGCGCGGCGCGGCGCGGCGGCGTGCCTGAACTGACGCGAATATCTGATAGTGTGCGGGTCCTAGTACAAAATGTATGGCAAACACGCCTTCCGACATTTCAATCAAAAAAATTCTTACGTCCGGCTGAGGTGCCATCCGGTGTGCATCAGAAACGGACGATCGGTCAGAATTTTTCTAACAGTGTGCGGGATTTAATACAAAATGTATGCACCTAGTGCCTTCCGGCGAGCGTCAGAATTTTTGTCAGAAATTTCTTATAATGTGCAGCTGCCCTTAGTTATCATTAGGCTATAGAAAAATCCCCGACTTATGTACTCACTCGGACCTCCAGCCTCGGCAGGTGCAGGGCGGCGACCAGCGCGTGCAGGCCGCCCGCACTGCGAGGGTGGCAGAAGTGCAGTAGACCGGCCCAACTGCGCAACACGCACAGCAGCGCCAGTCGGCTGCAGGTAAACCGCATTTCACGCTCATCCCTGACACGACAATATCAAAATTATTAGGTTTACTATATTTAACGGTGCAAATCCATTTAATTTGCCTTTTGACTGGATAATTCTATTTTAGAGCAGGTTAATGGTACATTGTACATTTATACAATAATTATTGCAATGCTGTCCAAAAACACAAAATGAGATGGATTTGTCAGACTAAAGTCAGACTAAATAAGCAACACGCATTCAACTCAATTCTTTTTTTATTTGAGCTTATTAAACTATTTCAAGGCTGCTTTATTTTTATACAAAGGCAATGTGTATTTAAAAAGGGGTTAACCTAGTTTAATAACTTTATCTACTGAAGATTATAAACTGAAAACGTGTTTACCTGCTAGTGTCAGTGCCGGCTGGTCTAAAATGGAAGTCACAGTACGGAGAACTGAGGCAGGTCAAGTCTATTCGAGCCGCCGTCCTGGAGACAGGGTCGTTAAGCGTGTGCAATAGGACGCCGCAGAGCGCCTCTGCCATATGCGGTGTAGCGCACTCGGCCAGTTGCCGAGTCACCGCCGTTACGCCGCCACACGATATGAAGAGCTCCGGGTTTAACACACCTACAAAAATCAATAAGTGTAAGGGTGCCTTCAAATTAGTAACGTGAAAAAGGTGCAACTGTGCGTATAAGCCGCTCCACTACTAACTTTCATACAAAATCTAGAAAATTTCCGTGTACATCTATAGGACGGACTAACATGACATTCACCATTTACATCTTTGAATTTCACGTGTAAAGAAAGTTTTCACTTGATACATACATATTTCAGCTAATGCTGCTATAGCTGGTCTTGATAATCGATCCCCCGTTCCATCGACAGTGTTGCCTGACCGCGTTACCGCTATAAGACACCTCAAGAGGCCTTGATCGATGAATAGCGATCTATACCGCTGCGATGGATGCCCAGCCGCGGCGCCTACCACGGCGACTACTCGACGAATTACTCTCAGAGCTTGCGCTCGCTCTTCTTCATTACGAAGCATTAAATCTATAGATCTAGAAGAAAACAGCAAGCACATATGACAAAAATGTGTTAAAGAGTTACATTTTGTTACTATACTAATTACATTTTTTTTTAAGTAATGCGTCTGTCTGCAGTAGGTAACAAAGAGAATTTTTCAATATACTAAATTCAGTTCAATATTGACAGAAAATGTGAACATAAAAAACGAGTATGATTTAGATGGTTACCAAATTTTCGTATTTATATTTACGAAAATGGTTGGTCAACAACTTTTTTGGCTAGCAAATATTTAATGTCATACTGGACTGATCTAATTTTTTTAGCTGCATTCAGTGACCCAACTTTAAGAAAATAAAAAAAGTCATTTCTGGCGCTTCGCCGGCAGAAATTGAAATGATGAATTTTAATTTCTGTGACGAGACTGGGTGTTACTATGAATAATAAGTATATATTTGAAAAGTATATAAGTAGTTTGTCAGCTGTTGTCTAGCACCCATATTACAAGCTTTGCTTAGTTTGGGACTAGACGGCGCTGTGTGAAATTGTCCAACCATTTATTTATTATTACTACCAACTTTTGGGGGGGAGTAGGAGGGTCCCCATCCCCTCCCCCTATCCCCCTCCCCACTTCATATTTTAAAATGTTACTGACCAATTAGATATTTTGCTCATCAACTGTTTTTTTGATTGACTATTGACGATTTTAAGATAGTTTGCAGACCAAGGTTTGCTGCTTGATTTTTATTTGTTTGCTGGCCAAATAATTAAAATGCTGATTTTTTTGCTAACTATTTAGTTAGATTAATGGCAGATCAAAATAAAAATACTTGCCATTAAAAACTAAACTGTAAACTACCATTTTTTTAATTTATTGGTCAATCAACATTTTGAACCTTTTAGAAACCTACATAAAATGTTGATCTTACTTAAAACAACTTACAATACAACTTCTTACAACTTAGCAATGCAAGGTGTAGGTGTGATGGGTTATGATATGAACCCAGTGTTATGGGACTTAGGAAGTACGCACAAAAGTTTTTCTTACCTAGTGACAAGGTATGGCAGTTTCAGGGTATTAAATGTGGCTACATCACTTTCAGTCTTAATCAAATACCGCAAAACTCTTAATGCTGCTGCTCTGATGACCATGGACTCATCCACTAAACTTATTCGAATGCTGGAACAAACAATGATACACTATTACTATATCCAGATTTTTTTGCATTCACAATGGAATTTTATTAGAATAAATAATTATATTAGTAAAAAAAGGGTGTGGTTTAAATGGTTAGCAAAATATTTGCAATATATTATAATATTTATGGTGTGCAGAAAAATATATTTGGTCAGCTAAATGGTTAGTTGGCCAATTATATCAAAAAAATTACAACACGGCACTAAAGTACTTATTAAAACTTTCACATTAATTCACCACATTAACTGTTCACTATATTGTCAACTAAACAACTACAACTCAATCTTATTTCATAACTGAAAGGTATTTATGTGTGTGTACATACTTACAAAAGCTTTATTATTATAAATAAATATAAATTATTGAGTTACTATTTCATTAACAGTATAATAAACATCTTACGCTTTATTTATAAACACATAATAATTCTATTTTTGCTATAGCACAGTTAAAATAAGTATTATCTATATCATTTGGCAAAAGAGTAAAATAAACAAAACACTTTATAAGCCTCCTCAGACTTTACTTGTTTTTATGAATAAGGCCGTTACTTTATTACACTTTCATCATCTAATTAGATGAAAGTAAATCCATACACAATATAACTACTACTTGATGATATTGCCCAGCTACTAGCCTTGCTTTAACAAAAATGGTTATAATATCTATTAATTAAAAACCATAAGCTCTTTCATTTCACCTAGGTATATATTTAACCTATCAAGTAAAGTAGTGTTGTTTAGATACAATACTACCCACTAAATTGTCCTTCCAATTTTGAGTATCTATTTATACAATTCACTTTACTCACCATGTCATTAGTTCATCACTTGTAAATCCCAAACTACTTCTATCTTCTTTACAAAGTGTGACTAAGGCATTTAAGTAGGACAATCTGCGGCTGTCAGAACTATTTCTTTGCACACCTCTTAGCCCCAATTTGGTATCTGTTGGTATGGTTTTATTGGTGGGAGACACATCATTTTGAGTTGCTTTTTTCAGATAAAGCCCTTTGATTATTTCTTTGATATTTTCTTCATTACTTTTATTATTGTCCAACTTAAATAAATTACCACTTTGTTTACCTGAAAATGTACATATTGAAATATATTATATCTGTTTTCACTATTACATTGCGTATTATAGAATTCATTTTAATAAAAAATAATAATGTTTGGAAATATTTACCTTTCCTACGATTCAACCAATTCTCGTAGGCCATTATATCATTTTTTTACACCAACCCCGTGTATGTGAAAGATAATAAATAACGTTCAGCTAAAGTAACGTGATAACACATGAATACTTTCCTGTTATTTATAATAAATTAAAGACAGACAAATAAGTTAAAAATAATTCAACCCTGTTTTCCTGTAACTATTTTTTGACATTAGGCAGTGCATGCCGCCATAGATAAAATTAATAACACAGACTAGGCTTTCAAACCATGACCTATATTCAGCTGCGTACTATCTCAGACGTACGTACGATCGCTTTAGTTATTCTTCTGAGGATCACCTCGATAAAGCACATGTAAATCACTCAGAAGAGAGGTAGTGTGGCACTCGTATCCTTTTTTTGCAATGGCCCGAATGCACAGCAAGTGTTATTACTACGTTTTAGCACGTTTTAGGCAAGTTTTAGGCCGAATGGCCGAAGATGTTGTGTAGTGTAGTATATTATTTTATAAAGTCAGGTCAATCTTTCCTACTATGGTGCTTTTAATAGCAAATTCCAGTATTTCAAAAAAAAGTGTAAGAAATTAAAAAATAACTTTGCATCACGCTCGTAGCAAAAATCGATTTCGCTGCAAATTTTTACGTAAAAATCTAGTGGCTCTATCTCTATTAAGCAGCGTTTGCGACATTTTTCAAAATGTATATATTATTTTTTCGAAAAGTTTCGAAAACTGAATCGCAAAAAACTATTTAATTGTCAAACTCGCTCGTAAATTTTCACGAGAATCGGTTGAGAAATGCGACCTCTAGAGAATGGAAAGCATATTTTTTTGCCAAGCTAAAATAGTGAGACGCTTCGCTCGAGTTACGCGCTCTCTCGCTTGGTCAACTTGTTAAAAATTACAAAACCACATACAAGAACTTTTTAATACACCACATAATATATCACCCTTCAATGAACTTCCTTCTTTTTTGAAGTCGGTTAACAAAAGGACGCCATTTCACGCGGTTGTCTTTGTCTAATTGTCTATGGTTAAATCCATTGTCTTTTGTCTCTGTCTGTCGGCAACGTTTCTCCTACAAAAAGTTTTGCTAATATTAACATGTTATTGACTTTTGACTACTCAAAATCACAGTGAATCCGTAAAATTCAAACGATTTTTAGAATTATATCAATAAACCGAGCGGCAATGGAATATGGTTTGATTAGTGAGGTGAAGTAGGTGAAGTGAAGTTCTCAAGTTCATGATTCATGACACGAAAAGAAAGAAAGTCGTGCGTGGTTTTGTAATAGTGAAGAGAAATAAAAGGAATGTGATCGTGCAGCAAATCGCAGCATGAAATAGTGGTGGAATTAGGATCAACCTACACTGCTATCTTCGATATTGTTTGGGTTTTGTCATCACTCAATTCAAAATGCATAATCCTGAAAATGATGCTATCGACATGAAATCATGTCGAATATGTTTGTCAAATAAAAAGCCTTTATGCCCTCTTTTCAAATACAAATTATCGGGTAATTATGCCGAAATGCTTACAGCTGTTGCTGATGTGAAGGTAAGAACGCGATTCCATGCGATCACCAAAATGATAAAATTGTTGAGTACCCTTTTAATTGATAACAACTTTGTAGACATCTACATACTTACTTCTATCATCATAGTAAGATCATAATAAATAGCTAGGTACTTTAATTTGATACATGTTGCAGGTGTGTTCTAATGATGGTTTACCAGAGAAAATCTGTCAGAAATGCTGTACGGCTTTGGAGAAAGCATATCTCCTCAAGACAGTAGCGGAAAGGTAAAATACCAGTTAGAGTCACATTCAACATTGATGTTGACATATTAGAAAAACTTTCATTAATTTAATTTTTATCATATGTCTATATATTATGTACAGTTAACAGTAGGCTGGGCTTAATGTCAATTTTTCCCAATCAATTTTAATGTTACCAATGTACCATAGATACTTTTGCATTGATGATATGGAGTTTGGGGAGAAGAGGGAAAGGTGACTCCCGAACTCCCCCCCCCCCCCCCACTCAAATACGAAAACAAATAATTTTAATAATTTTGTTAAATATGTATTTCTTTTATACTTTGGTCTAAAAAAGTTCATTAGGTTAGGTTTAAACTGCAACCAAAAACATGCAGGCTGTTCGAACGTGCCAATATGTGATGCGATTTGGTTGACAGATATACTATTTTGAAGATAGACATATTATTTTATCAATTGATATTATTTATTTATTACAGATGATTTTTGATACATTTTTGGATAATCGTTTTTCTTTAGTAATTCCATTTTGGCAGGTCCGAGACAGATATCTCTTATTTATTAGGTCATTGAACATGCATTTATTTGAAGACAGCTAAAATCATACCCATATTTAAAAGTAAGGTTATTCCATAAGAGCATTATCTGTCTAAATTAGAATTCCATAATCTCTATTATTATTCAGGACGGACAGAAAACTACGAAAATTGCTTGTAAAAGCCAAAGAAAACGTTCCAAGAAAAAAAATCTCTTTTGACTCTTTTACGGACATCAAAAGTGAAATAGGACCCTTGACCGTCAAATCTGAGCCAAAATGGGAAATGGAAGTAGATGCCTTTGCTGATAACAATGGACAACCAGTAGAAACAATGGAAGTAAAGGATATTGTTATTGCTAACACTGTCATCAGAAAAGTTGATGGTAGTTGGGAGGAAATAAAACCCAAGGTGTCTGATGAAGTTGACTTGACTTGGAAATCCAGCAAAATAAGCACAGATAATGAACTGGAGGTAAGTAAATACTTATATTCTATTCTTTTCTAAATTAATAAGAGCTATTTTCTGTAGCTTTTCAATAATGAGTTGTTGATGATTAAATATGAAACAATTTGCATCTTTATGGAATTTAAAAGTGATATGGAACTGTCCTAGATTGTTTTTTGTGATGAATGAATGATGTATAAAAATTTCTTAGTTATAATTATGTATCAGCCCCTCTAGCATGACCATCGAAACGCGATATGTTACAGCAATTTATCACATTTAACTGTCAAAAGAATGGATTTTGACAGTTGAGTGGCGATGAAACGTCATCACGCGATACGTGTTTATGTGGTCATGCTAGGGGGGCTGAGCACCGCCAGGGGGCCCGGGAAACCGGGCCGCCGCCGGGTCTACTGAAGCGACTCCCGCCAGGGACCCTCAAGGCCAACCGGCGGCGCGAGGGCAATGGCCGGAGTTTTTAGTGGGTATTCCCTCCCACCCAGCCAAGTGGCTCGGTGGGATCCCGGGAGGCAGTCGTGGAGGGAGCCGCAACGTTGAATGTTGCGGTCCCCTACTGGTGAGCCCCACATACCTTCTCGCTCACCTGCGCGAGGTGAAGCGCGTTTTCTTCGGCATAAAAAAAAAACAAAAGGGCTGAGCAATTATTTTTAGAAGCTCTTAAGTTTAGAGTATTATTATTAGAGTATTATTAGAGAGTTTTATTTTTTTAACAAACAACTCGTTAAAAAATTAAAGAAATGATTTATTTCATTCATTTCATCTAAGTATGTACCTGAATTTAACTAAAAATCAACTATATTATTGTCTATGTTTCTCATACATAATGCTAATTTTGTTTATAAAACAATTGACTACATACCTACCTAATCATGAATGTTTAACTTCAAAAAATGTTGGCATTGGGTTATTTGTTCTGATGAAACCATAAATAAAAAAAAAAAATAATGAACTAAAATACCTAACTTAAAATAACCCTGCTTACTAATCTCAGTTACTGCTTGTGACCACCATTGACGACACTGGTCGGTAGCTGAGAACCTGTTAATTATCTGTAGGCTGCGAACTACCGCTTTAAGATTTTGAATTATATAAGGGGATTGGTAATATAACAAAAGAACAGTTCTACTAAAGCACTACCTATTACCTAAACATATACTTCTATTGCAGACAGAGTATTTAGATGATGATGTTTTCCAAGATGATGTTGATGATGATGATTATGTTCCACCTGAAAAACTTAAAACAAAATTCAAAAAACCAAAACTGTCCGAAATAAAGGTTTTTAAAGGTAAGAAAACTATAGTGAGAAAAGTAAAAGTTATAAAAAAACTTAAAGACGAATATGGCAGTGAAGAGGGGAATACTAATGATGGAAATGGAAAAACGACCTTACTTACAACTAAGGATGGTAAAACAAAATCTACCATGATAACTTGCTGTGAGTAATAAAATTCCTTAATTTTATGCCCAACATAGCCCATCTTAGTTAGGTTCTGTAGAAGAGGTTTCATTCAATAAAGCTTTATTTTTAATACGGGTTCACATTACGCGCGGCAACCCATTGAACATTGTCTCGCGCGCAGTGTCGCGAAATACATGTGGACGTATTTGTATCAGTTCAATTCAAACATCATCATCCCCACGACACGAACAAAGGCAACTTAGTATTCGGAACTCAGTTTGCGCGGAATATGCACGGTGTGCTTCAGTTGGCCCGCGCAGCAATAGTCGTCAACGAATTTTAATTCGGTAAATGGCGCAAAACAATTACTTTGGAATAAAAAAATCCGTAATTACAATACAAATCAATGAGACAAGATCCTTAGATAGAACTCGGTGTTTAGATAAAAAGCGGTCAAGCCACGCGTCCGTTCTGCATTCGGATATACAAAACTAAATGGAAAAATGATGGCCACACTTTTTAGCCTCTCATGCCTCTGTACTTTTTGCCGAGGCATATACGGCTGGTAAAGCCTCCGCGGCTGTGCCCGCCAGCTCAGTGTGTAGAGGTAGATGCCATGCTGATCGACCTCTGTGTTGTTTGACTTCCGCGCTATGATGAAAAACTGACAAAATGGCAGGTTTGCCGCGTTCGAACATGACGCGCGTAATGTGGACCGGCTTCTTACGCACTCGTTCTATGCAAGTAGAGAATGCATGACAACTAAAGATAAATAATAATGCCATGAATAAAGGATAGAAATGCACCCATTTGCCCTGCTATGAAACGAAATAACTGTTTTAAAATTAACAGTAACAAAAAAAATAAAAGTACTTTTCTTATTATTTAATAATAGGATAGGACAGCATACCAGATTAAATATTAAGTAGGTAATGAAATCTCTTAAGCTGGAGTCACACTAAGGCTAAGCATACTGCTTAACATTCAAAGATTAGCGCAATAACCCTTTCAGTTCCTTTAGTTTCATCTCTTAAATTACAGCTGTTTATTTTTATATTGCTGAACAATGTATATTTAAATTTTAGATCCAATTATGAAAAATGGTTCTAGAGGACCACCTATATTATTAAGAAGGCCTAAAGATGCCACCGTTTTGAAAGTACATCCTAACTATAAGGTTAGAGCATCATCATCTTCAGAGTCAAAAGTTGCTCATCGTGAAAAAACAGTCAGAATGGTGAGAATTGAAAAACCCGTAGTGAAACAGAGAGAAAAACTTGTGTGCCCCATTTGTGGTATACTCACATTTACTTTGGGCAATCATATTGCTACACATCAAGGTTAGTATCATTAATGTTATTTGTATGACTCTTAGGTTGTCACAAATTTTATTAAGCACTTTAACCGCGGCCAACCCTCTAAAATAGGCCGACCTCTAACTTTCTGGTAGTCGCGATCGCGAGTAGACAAGAAAATAGTACCGCAGTTGGCAACAAAGATTAACGTATTTACGCACAAACTGATGACCTGAATCAACTGCTGTGTTGTAATCAAAATCATGGAAAATTGACGCGCGTGACAAGTTCGCGTAATGTGAATCCGCCTTTAACATTTAGGTCACGTTAAGTTAGGTCTTTGATGCTTTGGGCATCAGTTATAAATTGTAAATTGCTAAAACTACATTCTCAACTTGACTGTTAGTCACTACTGTAATTTACTTTTCTCACTTATGCTCTACAGAGCATTATAACATTAGAAAAAATAATGCCGGAGGTTCCACATTTAATTTGTGAAAATGATATTTTTACTAAGAACATTTCTTGATAAAAACACTATGGGTACAAACCCTGTACGGGAAGCTTTTCCCGTTCTCGGCTGTTTTGTTATATTTTTCACTTATGCTCTGAAATATTATAATTACATTTAAAACAAGAATACGGTAGGTTTCGCATTCACGTTGTGGTCTGGTTCATTAATCGCGTTCTAAATTGAAAATTCAGTACGGACATGAATTTCAATACTTACTTACCCCCACTAGTGCGGGACAAAAATTAAAATCGAAAATATCAAAATGTATGAAACAGCAAATTTTTTTTTCGCGATTTCAGAGTTGGTCCCATAGTAAAAGTTGTTCAGTTTGATGGTTCCTATATACCATATTCGGCATCCCAAACCCGATTTTCAGGACAAACTAGTTTGGCCTAGGTTAAACTAATTCCTATACGTGATGGGATTAACTGGTATACCCTAGACCAAACAAGTTTGTCCTAAGCCCTAGGATAAACCAGTTTAGGCTAGGCCAAACTAGTTGATCCTGATATAAGCATTATGGCCAAACTAGTTGATCCTGATATAAGCATTATAGCTGCGAGTGGTCTAAATACTGACCTAACCTACCTAGTGCATTTAAAGTTTTCTTTGTAGCTAAACTGGTTTATCCTATCGGGCTTAGGACAAACTAGTTTGGTATAGGCTTTACCAGTTAATCCTATCGCGTTTAGGAAGATCTAATTTAGCCTAGGCAAAACTAGTTTGTCCTGAAATCGGGTTTGGCCGGTAACATATACCTACATTTTCTATAATATACATGTCCCAAAACTTTGCCACATGTAGGAAAAGTAATTACCTTAAATATTGAAGATAGGAAATTTTACTGAAGAAAGAAGCGTTAATTTTTGTTTTTAAAAATAATTGGAACTGACTTCAAAGATTTTTTTAAATCGTATACGATATGATACAGTACGTAATAATTAAAATTTAAATTGGTGGGTTCGATTCCTGGTAGGCAGGCGATTTTTCAAAAATCTTTGAATGCTGTTCCAATTATTTTTCATATAAAAATAAAGTCTTTTAGTATTTTATAAAGTTTCAGTAAAAGGAGAAGCGGCACTCGCCATAGAAAAAATGCTTAACTTGTAGACGATTGAATTTGGTCTTAGAATAAAGCCAAGTAATAATATTTGTTACATTGATTTGATCAAGTTCTGTATTATTTTTAGCGCATGTAGAAAAAAAGTTATTTAATTATGAATACTTTTAAATGTGGAAACACTACAGAATCAACAAGTCATTGAAAAACGTTCCGTTATCCACATAAAATTTTCAAAGGGCAGAAAAGTCACTATGAAATGTAAAAGCGTGGCTGCATAAACCATAAATATTTTTGTTTCTTTTTCGAAATAAGAAAACGAAATGTCTTCTTCTTCATTGTTTTATGTAAAAAAATAAAAAAGAATTCAACTTTAGCATAAAAGGCTGGGTCTCCTTTCCTACCATCAATATTTAAGGTACTTTCCCTTTGTGTGGGACACTAGTACCTGGTACTGTGTCATCAGCTAGCGTTATTTTTATAAATCTTTATGGTTACATGAATGGTCGTTTTACATTGCCACCCGAACCAACTAAAAAATAAAGAAAATTTTATTTCCTGGCATTTCTTGAGAAAAGCAAGCACTGTGCAAGCTTTTTGCAGGAAGCAATTTACATTGCCTCGAATAATTAAAGCCATCCTCGTCAATGTAAATGCTAACTTCCCGCGCTCGCCTGTAATGTACTATTACTACTTCTATTTTTCACAGATAAAAAGAAGTTTTCCTGCCCCCAATGTCCAAAAACATTTTCTCAAAAATGCAACCTTATTGCACATGCCAAGCAGCACTCGGGAATCAAAGACCATATTTGCGAAGTATGTGGTGCTGGCTTTTACAGTCAAAAGTCTTTAGTCAGGTAATAAAAAAATAGAAAGTTAGTTATTTCATATCAACGAAAGTTTTATTTAATAATTAAGTATAATATTTGTTTTACAGACATAATTTAATCCACAAAGGCGAAAGACCATTCCCATGTAATCTCTGCAGTAAGAGATTCATTGCTGTAAGTATTTCACTGTGTACTTAATTTCAGTTAGGTTACGAAGTCCGGAAAACAAACAACAATAATTTAGTTCTTTCTAGACAAGCTATAGCTTGCACAATGCGATGAAAATTTAATGGCGGCTTGGATTGGAACATAGCGAGAGATGATGCGCAGAACACAATCTAGATTCTAGTGGGTGGGGCGTGGGGCACGGCTACGCTCATAGCGGCTAACTTCTCAACCGCCATTAAGTTTGCATCGAACTTTACTAAGGTGACCAAATGTCACTTGGGTTTATTTAATATTATTTTAGTCGGGAACGATGCTAATTCTCCTCATACAAACATGATAATCATACTATTCGTACCAAGATATGAACCCGAGATTATTGGCGCAATATATAGGCAGATTCTAATACTCCAGCCAACTTACGGAAAGAATGGTTACAAACAAACTGTCCATACTGAACCTCAAAAGTATTTTTTTATTGCAAGTTTTGTAAAGTGTATAATTATGATTGATAGCTTACCTATGCTGTCCAAGTTGTATTTATGGTGTTAATTCACTGACACTTGCCGTATTTGTGGAATAATTACGAAAAATGCGGAAAGTTTTGTTTACAAACATTTCCGTAAGGTGGCTGGATTATAACATGGCTCAGGCTCTAACGTGCACCGAACGGTTGCTCAAAGTCACTGTTGCTTTAAATAGATTTCATTAATTTTGTTTAATTCTTCTATTAAATAACTTTTTTTTTATAGTAAGCATGTCTATGTTACAACTACTTATTTTTGTCCTAGAGATGTATGAGTAAGCATAAGCACTGAATTAGTGTGTATTACACTATATGTGTCGCTATTTTTGTGGGTTTCTTTATCTAGCCACAGTGTACTTTTAACTGGTGCATGTATTCGTAAAAATCCTTATTCTATGAATAAATAACATGTCAGAATATAAGCTACTTACATAATTGTAATTCTATCATATTTGTATCTTGAGTGCATGCAATCACACTTGGCTAGATGAAAATAGTAAAACGTGCGACTCGCACCCAGGCCTTGCCATTATTTGTTTTCATAAAGGTAGTTTTTAAAATTTTGGTTGATTATTTAATTTTTTTAAGGCCAGTTGATATGAGATGACATTAAATTTCAACAAGAGCGATTGATATATTTCAGCGTTGCGATCTGACCCGTCACCTGCGCATACACTCAGGTTACAAACCATACAAATGCGGTACATGCACCATGTCCTTCAACGCGAAGCATCAGTTGCAAAATCACGAAAGAATGCACTCCGGGGAGCGGCCATACACTTGCCAGGTGCGTTTTAATATTCTGCCACTGTTGTATTCCAGCCCGAAGCTCTGCGCCGCCATATGAAAATACATACAGGCGAAAAAACCTTCCACTGTGAATTCTGCTTTAGAAAGTTCACGCAAAGCCATCACCTGCAGAACCATCTGCTCACCCACACAGGTGCTAAACCGTTTTCTTGCGAGGTCAGTTCCATAAAACTGCTAATTTACAATCGAGGAGTGGACCAATTAGCCTTTTTGTTTTGAAACTGAAATTCATTTTAATAATGCTTTTCGTAATGAAAACTTTTAAAGAATATAAATATAAATATTTGACAACATCACATACATTGCTCCGATTCCAAAGTAAGTAGCTAAAGCACTTGTGTTATGGAAATCAGAGACAACGGTGGTATCACAAACACCCAGACCTGAGCCAATATAGAAAAAATCGTTTTCTAAATTGACCCAACCGGGGATCGAACCCGGGACCTCAGATATGGCGTCACCTTGAAAACCGGTGTACAAAGCCACTCGACCACGGAGGTCGTCAAAATCTCCCTATAAATTGTAAATAGCTACACCATTCTATTGATAAGTGAAAGAAATTATAACTATTAGATAATGTTTCATAATCTTTTCTGCCGTTATGATAGCGCAAATGTCGTTAAGCACTTCTGACAAACAACAGATTTGTTAATTGCTATAATAATTGTTTTTAGGTTTGCAACGTGGCATTCAGTTACAAAGTAAACCTAAACAACCACGTGTCGAAAGTGCACGGTATAAATTTGAAGTTCAAGTCCATACACACAGTGACGGAAGACGTGTTACGTCGCGAGATGGGTATGGTGAACGAGACCCGAGTCGCGATCTCACACATCTTGCCGCAGCTGAGCGACGCCCCAACTCCGGCCGCGCATGAAACTGTACCCATGAGTTCTGAATTCGTGTAACCTGGTAATTATAGTTTTCTCTACTAAATTATTACGTAGATCTTTGTAAGATGTATAGCGTCCTGAGGTCATATTTTTAACTAGCTTTCGCCCGCAACTTCGTCCACGTGGCCCTTCGGAAAATCCCTAGAGGGGGAAACCTTTGACCGAGATAAAAATTATTCTATGTTTTAATAAAGTTATCAGTTAAGATAAGTAATATTAGAAAAAATACTAGAAAAATTGACTCACTCGTAGCACCTCAGACGGGAGTCGAACCCGCACAGGAGGGAATCCGGCCCAATGCACTGACCAATTATGCTACCGAGTCGCCAGCGGGAGCGGCGAAATTTTCTAGTACTTTTTACTTCTTCGCTGCAAGCAATTTCATCAATGTGAGGAAATACCCCCACATTCGAAAAAAACATCGTTTTTGACAATCGATAAAGATGAAACAGCTATATAATTATTAAATTTAGATTTTTCGCATTCACAATGCTATTTTTTTATTAAGATAAATAATATTAGAAAAAATACTAGAAAAAAGTAAGTACTTATCAGTTAATATTATAAATCTTGGTTCCCTAAACAGAGGTAGATGGCGCTGCACTCGTTTCCATACAGAGTTACTCGCTCGACCTGACTAGATTGTAGGGCCTACCTTTAGCTTGGTGACTTGCGACGCCTTATCACAAAATGTGATGTCGTAACTGAGTGTATCATTTATTTCTCATTGGTAACTGGTTGTGAAACTACGCTTGAATACGTAGTCGTAGACGACCGAAGGATTAATACGCCAATCCCCGCCGCGCACGAAACCTGTTCTTTAGCTATTCTAAAAGATTGTATTTTTTAGTTTTGCAATCTTGGTAAGTATAATATGTTACCACTCCTATTGTGTTTTTAACTTAAGGGACATACTGAGATCGTTTATATTTTGTTTCAGGTTCGAGTGAAACTATATAATTTTGGCACTTTTGAAACATATTTAAAATTAAAGTTTACTTTGATCGACAATGGACAGTCAAAATGCTTCAATGTTAGCACAGTTACAATCCATACAGTTGGGTAACGAATGTACTTGCGTAGAGCAACGGAGGAGATCTCGCGGGGGGTTGGGCGGCGTGGATCGCGGCCCCCAAATGCGCTTAGTTTGCGCTCTCGAAAGTAGACATGCGCAAAATACTTCACTGAAGTGTAAAGAATGATATAGTTCAATTCGACTATATGAAGTATATCACACGTTTAGTTCATCTAGTTCACCTGGCTCAGTACTTCAGCACTTAGTCCATTTGAGTCACTAGTAAAACTAAGCCTTAATGTTTGCGCAATAGGGGTTGTTGTAGTCAAATTGAGTGCGGGCGGACTCCGACTCCGACCGACCGCTGGCCGCCGCCGAGCCGTGCAACTGTCTCGCTTCCGCACGCGGTATTCGTAATCTATCTGTCCGCTTTACTCTCCTTCAGTGAAGTGTGAACTAAATTAATTACTGAAGTAATTGGGACCCGAATGAACGAGTGAAGGAGTTATGATAAGTGAACTAGTTCAATTGAAGGATTCATTCATGAATGACTCAACTCCGAAAGCTGAGGGCCGACGCGACCGTGTAAAACGCCAACGTGCATAATACACAGTACCTACTAGCGTGATTCTTTTGGCGGGCTGCAGTTGATTTTATTGACTACTGTAATGAACTAGAAAACCATTTTAGGCAGAATTTTCGTTCATTTGTTGGAAACAATATTTAGTATAATTTGTTTGAAATAATATTTAGTAAAGTAAAATTTAAATTACGGCCATTCTCATGTTTCCCTCAAACTTTTATAATAAGATTGTTCATCCGAATGCAAATACATTACATTTTTTTTAAACTGAAAACATCTAACAATGTGTCACGTAAACATCAGTTCTGACAGTGAAACAAATGTAACAACATAAAAATGTACATAGGTAAGTACTTGTAAATAAATGATTACATAATAATCACATTTATTTTATTTTTCTTTTTATAACCCTTACACATTTGCGCCTGATAACGGGCGGTGTCGTCCGACATCAAAGGCGTTGCCTAACTGTATGGATTGTAAAACAGTGATTTTGTGTAACTTTGTCAAATGAAATATCATGCGAAACAGTCTTTCTTTACTTAGTATTGTTCATTAATGTATGTCATGTCATGATAGACACAACATATCTGTTTATTTCTTTAATTGTAAGTAATATATAAAGCATTATGTACCTACGTACAGTTTGTTTAGAAAAATATTACACTTTGCGACTCAGACCTTATTCTCTTAACTTAGTTCAAAATGTATAAATGCCAATAGTGTTAACACATTAAGTTTGGAGCTGACTGTACTAATGCGTTTAGTTTGACTTAAGTTTGAATATTGGTATGTAGGCTATATATACCGATGTTAAATGTAATTATTTCTTTAAAATAAAACAAGTTTAAATTTAATAATGTCTTTAATAATCAATCTTTCCTCAGAATTAACCATGTCATTTGACTAGATTGCAATATAAATAATTTCATAATGGTAATAATTTCACATTTAATAGGTACTACCGTCGTACTTTTAAGTGGAATGTTTTAGGCTACAGTTTCGACAGATAAGCAATTGTTTCAGGAATAAAGTAAAAAAAATCGGATGACGAATATTGCCTCGATTATCCAGTTAACATGTAATAGGATAGAAACTACCTTCTCATACTTTCACATTCGAAAGAAAGATGTACGGATTTGCTATTTTAAAAATCTTTGTTTACAGAAAACTTCGTCAATCCCATAAATCTTGCAAAGTTCATTATTGCTTTTGTAAATTTTACCTTGGTCGAAATTCATGCGTCAAAACAGTAATTTCTGTAGCTGTAGCTTTCTGTATATTGATCGCAGTTACGTAGTAACGCGCGTTGAAACCGCTGCCTTTAGGATATTATCTACGGATTAACTTTACCAAATCTAGTCGTTATCTACGATATAGTCCCTGGTGCACATGCAGCTTATGACCACGGTTCGGTTGTCCGCCACCCACCGGTGTTTCAATTCGCTCGGCAATTCTACGGTCGAAACTTCTGCTAAGCTTGTCCTTCTTTTCAGTATTGTCAACTGCAAATACAAGTACCGTTATAATAAGTTCAAACAAGGAATTTTGACAATTTTCTTCTTGCGTAGGTACAGCTCGACTTGACGGACCAAAATCTTAATGGGTAACTCGAAAAATAAGTAGAGTTAGTGGCATGAATACTTACTAAATAATAAATAATGTTTACTACTCTTTACAGGATGTTTATTGAAACTAACTTAAGTATAATAAACAGACGAACACAGAACCTCCACCTTTTTTTGAAGTCGGTTAAAAAAAACAACTGACTCGGGATATTCATCACACAACCATGTCTCTATCGAGATTCGGACCCACGATCTTTGGCGCATTGTCAGCCGCCCTACGCCCACTGTTACGAACTTTGTGGCTATTTACCGAATTATTTGTACGTTATTGTACCTATTGTATCTATTGTATTTATGTTCTAAGCTTACCTCGTAATATATATTAGGGTGGCACTGTAGCGGCGGTCTGCATGAATACTGACTACAAGTACGATTTTCTAAATATCTGGGAGTATAATTCTCGCCTAGGTCAATTATTTCGTTCTGAAAATAAACAATAAGTACTCGTAAGATTACGAACAATAATTCGTATTATTAAGATCGTGTATTAAGTAAAAAAAGTGACGACTTACATTGTATGCGCAACTACAGGTATCTGGTAATGCTTTCTGTAAAAAAATAAAGGACATAAGTGTATTTAACTTATCACATGGAGTTATAGCGATGCGTAAATAGTAATCGAGAGAAAGGACGGTAATATAATGTCTTACGTTGTGCTTTTCCACTTTGACATTGCCTCTTTTACGCGTTCTAGTTTCCACAGAATTGTCTAATAGTATGATGTCATTTCTGATCATGTTTGCGTAGTCAACGATGAGAGCTGGTAATTCCTCCTTGTTTCCATTCATGCCTGACTTAATTAAGTATGGTGGACTCATCTCAACATTATCGAAAAGTTCGTTGTCCAAAGCCATTTTCTCCACGTAATTTTGCCTTCTTCGCGTTCGCTGTTCCCCAAACATGTACTCTCTTACATCGGTTTTCTTTAAAGCAATAGCTTTAGGAATCATTGATTGTAGAAAAATAAAAAATCCACAGCACATGATGAACGTAAATACAGATCTTGTTATCTGGAAGAGACATTTTCTATAAAAATGAACTAGAAACATTATTATGATGTTAAAAGTAACGGAAGGTGCTTACCATGTCGGCAACTAGTTTAGACGGATTCTATGGCATTACTAAGATCCGTGTATTTTCTGTTCTCCTTATATATCGTCCACCATAGGAATGATTGACGTGTCGAAGAAAAGGCCCATTAGTGTGAAACACTACTCTTGCTTCGTTATAAATAGTCGTCGCTTAATATCAGGTGAGGTAGCATTATAGAACAATACCTGTCAGTTCCCAGGGGGAACATTACGCTATTCATGGGTGGTGTATACAAGGGGTAGGATAAGACAAATAATCATTATTTGTATAATGTACTTATTTTAAGTTAAAATATGAACGTCGACTTAAAATCAAAGATAAATTAGAATATTTTAAAGCACAGTCGTTTACCTAAATAAAGTTATCTAGGCATGGACATAATTTTCTACGTAGGAACTCTAATACTGATGGATAATATTCTGAGAAAAAACTTTTAATAAAATCCAAGTTTTTAAAACGGACTAAAAACTATAAAAAACCGACTAAAAAGCATAAAATAATGTCTCCCGTAAAGTTCTTTATTTTTTAAGGAAATAAGAGTTAAACTTGTATACTTACTAACAAAAATAATTAAATTTGTAGTATTTTGCCACGACATCTTTGAAGTTCCAGGTTCGATTTCCGCTTCGTCTCAGGTAGCTCTTTTTTCTCATTTCCTTATCACGGTTTAGAGTTTTGAATCAGAGCATGGTTTATGTAGGTATTATCTGAATATAAACTCATCTAACCGAATTTTAAGTAGGTATAATCTATCATCTACGTGTAATTTGTGTCATCGCTATAACTTTTTCACCTGTTCGGAGAAACCCCAAGGTCCCAAACCACAAAATTAAAGTAGACAAGAGCCGGCCGCCGCCGCGCCGGTTGGAACAAATCGTGGTTTTCCGAGCACGTAGCACGCACTCGTAACACAGATTATTACCTCTGTGGATTCGATATTACTACGTCCATACTTTTATGACTTTCGTACAGGCAATCTCAGCCCTACTCGGACTATAGTCAGAACCTCTGTAGCAGTTACCGAGAAGTTCCTAACACAACAAAGTAATATTCTGTCTATAAAACACCGACTTTTTATTTTCTACCCAAAAATTCAAATCCAAACTGTCTATCCTAAAAAAGGTAAGGTACTTATAAGTAGACGACGGCGCATCAGACTTTGCATGTTGACCGGCCGTCTTTAAGCTCTAAGTACTTAATAAAAGCTATTTTCGCAGTTCAATTGTTGATCTTGACGTGCTGTCGTGTGTACATACCTACCTAACAAGATCTCACAAAAATAACCTATTTTACGTTGAGTATATCCTGTTCATATATGGTACTTATTTGTCTTTTTTGCTTTAAACCAATATCATTGTGTTCTTTCCCTGAATTTATTTTTTATTTGGGTAGTAGCACTGTATGACACAATAGTTTGTCAAGTTGTTTATGCCATAAATTATGTAGTCATTAGTGCATAAGTTTTGCTCAAGTTAACTTGCGTACTATCGACAACACTTCCGCTTTACCACTCCAAAGGTTGAAATCGCTTGCAGGCCGCGCCGTCACTAACATACGTTTAAAGAAGTTCGTACAGGGGTGATACGCGCGCACACTAATTTTTCAGCAAAGTGGTAAAGCACGTGAGTTGCCGATCGTACCTAATTAACTTACGATGAATTCGCAAACCGTAATTCCTTACTATTTGCATTTACAGCCGTAAGCTACTTACCTACATACATTTTTCGTCAGCAACTTACAAGCGTTAAGGCCTAAGGTAGGTACTTTACTTCAGTATTTTTATTTTTACATTTACAATACTATTTAATTATATTTATGTTAAATTATATACCTACCTACTTACTTGACAAAAAACGACTTGTCACCAACTCCTTATGTGGGACTCGAATCTAAAACCTTTGGATTACTTACAAGGTGGAATTTTGGCTTTCACACGGAATCTTATAAATGCCATCTCTGCTATAGAGTGCTTCCGCGTACGAGATCGTCGTCTGTTTACTAAAAAGAGAACAAGTAAGCACTCAGCAAGTAATCACTTGGGATAAACAGACTACAAGAGAATAGAGAAAAAATGCTTTTCCAAGTAAGGCTTTCGGAGTTACAAATTCGAGGACCGTGAGGCTTGGTGTCGGCATTAATTGCCTATTAGTGGCTTGGTGTTGGCATTAGTTCCCTACAGCCTGTGGTAACAGTTAGTTGGAATGTCCTTTTTGCTTGTATTTGCCTAAAATACACCTGCGGTGCGATTAATAATGCCCATTTTAATTGCACCATGAGGAAACTGGAAAAGTAGAACTCGCAATCTTTGAAATTAAACAAAAATGTTAAAGATTAATCAACAATGTATTTTTTCGGCGTTTAGTTATTAAAATCTATAGGGATATTATTAGATTTCAACGCTTTAATAGCCTGTTCGAAAGCTAACGCCGCTTGAGGTCCTTCAAATTCAAATGGGTTCAGAGGTTCGCCCTCTCTCGTAATCCCTTGCATTTTGAGCATCAGGTCTCGCATCAGAGCTCGCTCTCTTTTTAAAACTTCTTCATTCATGACGTTCACAGATCTCCGTTTGAGGAATATTCCGTGCTTTTTTAAACAATGTCGATTAAAGTCGTGTTTGTAACTGTACGGTTGGGAGCAGATCTGAAAAGTATGGTTTATTATTATCTGCATGGCGATGTTCGGAATAAATTTGTTTTTTTTAATTATAAAATAGGTATTACCTCGCAATTATAAGGTCGTTCTCCCGTGTGTATTCTGAGATGATGTCGCAAGCTGTACTTAGTGAAAAACGACATGTTACAGAGGTCACACTTGATACATTTGTTAGCCACGTTGTGAATCAGCTTGTGTCGCAAAAGAGCACATCTCTGAAATTAGAATCATTCATCAGCACTATTTGGTTTACATGAATACATATTCTTTTATTCGACATCAAATGCATAATTATCTTTTTAACTTTTAATTAGTAATTATACAATTATAGAGGTACTTAGCACTACTGTGCGTGTATACGCACACAATCAAATTTTGGTTCAACTAAATTAGTCGATTTTGAACGATTGATGACAAACTAAAATAAATCTTACCCTTTTAAATGATTTACTGCAAATATCGCAAACAAATTTCTTTTCTTCTAAGTGCATTATATAATGGCTGAAAAAAAAAACAATTTTTATTAGTACGTACCTATGTTCAATAAATTACAGACACTTTATTTACCAGATTCCCATACAACCAACACAGATTTCATCCAACCTTTTGACAGAATGATATTGGAATATACAGTATATCAAATATTTTGCATGTCCAAATATTCGACAGAATATGCCGGAAAAATTATTTATAACAACAATGTATGTTCTATTTTGCAAATAAATGATTTGTGAATTATAAAATAACAATTGATTATTTAGATGAATAGGATATTTTGGTTCGCACGTTAGTTTTCATGGTATCGCCATCTCTAAGGTCCCGGGTTCGATCCCCGACTGGGGCAATTTAGCAGGCTCGTAGCCTGAATTCGTATTCGAATAATAAATATAACGTGTTCATATTTTTTATCAAGTTCGAAGATTTCGAAGAGGGGAGGAGGATGGGACACCCATATCCCCCCTGTCTACGTGCCTGCAATTTAGAAAACATACAATTATCTATATTAGCTCAGGTCTGGGTGTTTGTGTTGCCACTGTTCTCTGATTTCCATAACAAAAGTACTTTAACTACTAACTTTGGTTTGGAATCAGAGCAAATGTAAGTATGTGATGTTGACACTTAAGCTCATTAGGAGCTAAGAAGATCGAAATGAAATTATGGTTCGTTATGATAACTCACTAAGAGCCAATTTCACTGTTGATTGATTCAAAAGAATACCTCGTAAAATCTTTTATACATTTTATCAATGAACTGGTGAAATCGATTTCAAATAACAAGAGATCAAACTCGACGTTTAAACTAGATTATGCTAAACGGGATAATTTGATATTTGGTGAAATTGGCTCTAAACAACAAATATACTAAGCTATACATAAGAAGGTTTAAATGCTTAAGTAAGTTTTTACCTTTTAAGTGTTGTCGCCGAGGCAAAAGCTGCTACACATTTATCACATTTGAATTTTTTTTCAGCGACATGTGTTTTTTTGTGGTTGATTAGACCCCCAGGCGAAATGAACGTTTTGGAGCAAATATCACATGAATATAATCTTTCTCCTTAAACAAGTTTTTTTTTAAGTTATATCTGCATAGTTATAACCAAGTGATTCTTTCGATAGTGTTTTTAATAATGTAAATAAACTATTAACCATTTGTCGACATTGTAATAAGAAGGTAGGTACATACCTGTATGTATCAGCAGATGTGATTTTATTGATGTCATCATTTTCCCACAGTAATTGCACATCTCCTTCTTCTTTTTTTTGTAAATTTTCTTTTTATCAGACTTTCTTCTTAGGTATTTAGTAGGCAGTACTCGAATGTGCTTCAAGACCACAGGCTTGATAGGCTTGGTAAATTTTTTCTTAAATTCACCATTTTCTGTAACTGTTAAATCAATTACCAGGTACAGGCCTCGGCGGCACGGATCTTGAGCGATGACATTTAATGCGCAGAAGTCATTTTTAGGTCTCATTGGCGGAATACGTGGTGCAGGGCGACTGCAAACAAGCGCAGTAATCCGCTCCAATTTCTCTCACCGATCATGATTCGTGCCGGCACATATAATAAGCTCGTTCTAGGTACTTGTAGGTAGACCACATTTAAAATCTACATTATTGAAATAAAACACTTAACGGATATTAGTGTAGTTTTATTGAATGCTCTCTCGTGATTAGTTCGGTTTTGATTAGATTTTTAAAACTGCAATAGTATCCAACAGAAGTGTTTTCAATAAGCTGATGAAATCGATTTGAAATAAACTTAACATTAAACTTAACTATGCAAAACTGTCTTGATGTTTCAAGCAAAATTGGTAAATGGTGACATTGAAATTGATTACTTTTATAAACAGTGCCTTTGCAAGTTTTTATCAACTTACTTGATCGATAATTTTATGCTAGAAATAATGTTCCATTATGACTTGACTTGTGTATTACCTACCTGTATTCCTAGCATTATTATTCTGTTTTCTTTTTTTGCTCTTAGTTTTTCTCATAGACAAAGGTAAACTGTACTCAGGATCCTCATCATCAGAAGGTTGCACATAATCATCATTATAATTATTATCAAACTGAAATAAACATAAAACAAATAAATTTTTCATACGTTTTTTAATAGTTTAATTCCCTCCGTCGCAGTATATGATATTCTCAAAATATCATAATAGCAAGACATTATAATCTCATAATAGCACATTTGCGAAAAATGATATTAGTAAAATATGATATTCTCATGAAACCATTTTATTATATGTAAATGAAACATTATTTATTTTTTATATAATGGAACAAAATGGTAGTCACCATAGTTTTAAGTTTCCATCAGCTGCTAGGGGGCTAGCATGACCACCGAATCGCGATATGATACAGCACAGTGATTTATCACTTTTATTTAACTGTCTAGACAATGGACTTTGACAGTTGAGTTTCGATAAAATGCTATATCACGCGATATTATTTAGCAATTGATCACTTTTAACTGTCAAAAGACAATGGATCTTTATAGTTAAATGTCAACGATAAAACGCTATATCACACGATATAGCAATTTATCACTTTTAACTGTCAAAAGACAATGGATTTTTATAGTAGAGTGTCAATAAAACGCTATATATCTCGCTCGTGTTTCAGTGGTCATGCTAGGGGGGCTGGTGTATATGTATACATCTGTGGCCTTAATGACATCCATTCATTGAAATAAATGGCTAGGCAAATGACTTTGTTCAATAGTGTTTTATGACTTGCTTACTGCCTAGCCAAAATATTAATTTGATTATACTGTCATTTCATAACTTTATTAATGTCATTTGTGTTTTTAGACTGCCTAAGCAACTGCCAGCCTGCTAATCAGATGATGTATTAGGAGCATTGGCTCAACGGCAAAACAGCATTGTTTAATAAAAAGGCTAGGATGTTAATTAAACGGTTGTTTAAGCCAGTAGTTTGCAAATACACATTTTTAAAAATAAATAAGTAAAAACTATATAAATACAAATAACTTACATCATGTGAACAAGAATCATCCTCAGCTTTAAAAGTATTCAAAAAATCTACAACTGACATTGGTTCATCTTCTTTTTTTATATTACCACCTTCTATTTTTTGTATAGTAGTGCTCTTATAAACTAAACATGTTTCCCCATCCTCAAATCTATCAGTAATGTCATTGTTATATTGTTGAACTATTTCTTTACTAGTATCTATTTCAATTTTGATTTTGTCTTGCAAATTTGTGAAATTTATCCTTTTGAAACCCGCTGAATTTCGTAGAACTTCATCAGAACTAAAATGATATAGGTACAAGAATTAAGTACTTTACTGTTGATAAACGAACATTACAGTAATTTTACAAAGAATGTTAAAGATCACCTTTCTATTTGAAGTTTCAATTTATATGCTTCAATAAGATTCTGACAGCATGTCTTACATATTTCTGTAGTAAATGTTTCATTTGCAACTATCTAAAAAATACATAAATCATTTAAATCACTTTACACATTACACTACATTAACAACAAATATTAATAATTATTATATTCAACATTATTTTCAACAAATATTAATAATTATAATACAGTAAAACAAATATAAATTCATAATTCGCTGCATTATATGCCGCTTCAATAGAGTTAGATAAATTGTATTGTTAACTAGGCGTCACGCATGCTACAAACAACAAAAGTTGAGATTTACTTTATAACTTATTAAAGAGGTACTTACCTTAATATTGGTTAAAGACATCATCATAGAGGCAAAAGAATTGCCATTATTGCAGTCAAAAATAGAATGTAACTTTCTTTTACTTGTTAAACATATTCGACATTGGCGCATATTGTTTCACAAGTAGTAACAACAAACAAATTAAAAAGTGTTTACACCCGACGTTAAATATAGTAGGTGGGCATTACCAAAAGATATTTAGAGAAAGATTAAAGAAAATTGAGAAAAATGATTGTTTTGAAATGTAGATAATCCATTTCATTTGTTGTGTTGGTTTGTTGTATTTAATTTAAATTTGTAGCTAATATTCATCTGTGAAATTCAATTCAATCAACAACATGGTTTAACAGTTGACACAACACATTGACATGACACTGACATATTACAGCTGGCTGAACCTTTTTTTTAAAGGGTTTTAACGGCACTGAGTTCTAGCCATTGCTGAAGCTTTTTTTTGTTTTTTTAATAGTTTATTCATGACTTGGATACAGAGTCCTGCGATGCTAGTGACAGAGTTGCCAAATGAGTATCAGAAAATTCTCCAGATTCTAAATTATTTTTCCCTATTTAGATACCTTTTTTCCTAAATTAGATTTGGCGTACAATATTAAAGAACAATCATATTAATTCCGAAATTTATTTTAAAAGTACAAAAAGCAGATTCAGATATTTTTCTTTTTTTTTAGATTGGCCTCCCTTGCTGAACACACAGTCAAGAAATGAAAACCCGTTGGGTATTTTCCCCAAGATATTTGAACTAAAAAAAACATTTCACGAACTGTTTATTTTTCCCCAAAGTCCCAAAAACACACCCCAAGCCCCAATCTGCGGCGGTATCAGCTAAAAACATTGAAGTTCATGTTAACTGTGTTTTGACAGATGTATGTGATACATTGCTATTTTTCTTTGTTAAGTTGTTATTTGTGCCAAGACGAAGTAGCAATGTATCACATACATCTGTCAAAACACAGTTAACATGAACTTCAATGTTTTTAGCTGATAGAGCCCCTGGCAACTCGTTGTTGTTATCTTTTAAATTCTATCTTAAGAAAGGCAAAGGAATCCACGCTCGTACAGCCAAGTCTTGATTCAAGATCTGCGGCGGTATCGGCTAAAAACCATTGAAGTTCATGTTAACTGTGTTTTGACAGATGTATGTGATACATTGCTACTTTTCTTTGTTAAGTTTTTATTTGTGCCAAAACGAAGTAGCAATGTATTATATACATCTTCTAAAACACAGTTAACATGAACTTCAATGTTTTTAGCCGATAGAGCCCCTGGCGAACCGCGAATGCGAGAGATGCCTGTTTGCAAACTGCACGAGGGCAATATGTAGTTTGATCCTCGTTTGATCAGCGCGTCACCCACCCACGCGTATGCTGCGCTAGCGCTGCTTGCGTGCACCGGATAGCGTGCCGCATCATGCCATGACAAACCCATACAGAAAACTTCGTTTCTGAAACATGTTTCTCTACACAGTACACACGCCGTCTACTGCTCGCGTGGCTTGTGTAGACAAAACTTAGTTTCTTTAACAAAAAAAATAAGACTTTTTAAACAAAAATAGATTGTAGGTCTTTCTCTTAGCTAATGAAGCTTAAGATTGTTTCTTTATTGTTATCTATCTGTATTTGCACAAAATTGGTACAAAACTCTAGCGAGTTGACAAAATGACCCTGCCCCTCGACCCGCGCAAGGGATTTTTAAACTATTTTGTATTTTATTTTTTTAAGTGTAAGTACCTTCTGTATTAGGTAGATAATTAGTGTAGTATACCTACTAATATGCAGGAGCGTTCGAATAAACTCTTAAGCTAGAACAAAAGTTAACGTTTATCTAGATGATTTTACTTATTATTTTGTTTTACTTAATTGTCATGACTCCCATGCCATTAGGCCCCATATCTCCGAAGATTATCGTCGGATCTCAATGACACTTATACGGGACCAAATTGAAAGTATATTCAATAGAACAAAAAAAAACAACTATTAAAATCGACACAACAACGCCAGAGTAATCAGTGTACATACAAAATACAAAAAAAAGAAAATACGGGTTGAATTGAGTAGGCTCTCCTTTTGAAGCCGGAAAAATGCCACACTGGCTTTCAAAACTTAGTAGGTGCTTACCACACTTTTAAAATTGAGATGATATATTTTCTTATCACAAGATATATATTTTCGAAATAAAAAAGACAAAAACATATTTTTTTTAAAATAATAACTTCATATTTGATAACCTTTTTGAAAAAAACCTTTTTTAATTTAAAAACTCTTAACTTCCATAGAACTTGAGCGAAGTCTATGCTAACTTCTATTATTTGAAAGAAATTGCAATTTTAAAAGTGTGGTACGTACTAAGTTTTGAAGGCCAGTGTAGTTTTAATTTATTAAATTAAAGTGATTTTCTAAAAAAAACTTACTTAGTTTATAATACTTTACAAAAATACCTCTTTATATTGAATACTTTTAAGTATAGTTCGTTCTAACACCACGTACCTACACCAAAAATTTGGAGGATAGATTGTTTTAAATCGCGAGATGTTTTTATTTTCATAAATTTAAAAAATGTTAGATTCAACGACTTTTTCTAGATGAAATAATGATTTTCAATATTATTTGATTATCGTTTTAAATTAATTTTATGTTGTGATAAATTCAAATGTATTTTTCAGAGGAACAACTATCCCTCCGCTCAATTTGACTGGTGAGGACTATCTGCACTGCGGCAAATATCCCTAAAACTTATGAGATCTGAAAAATAATTGTAGCTCATACGCTAAGTACAATACAATAAACAAATATGTGATCAAAAAATTCAATGTGTATACTACACTAGACAGGCTGTACAGTACCAAAAAATTGCTCATTAAGTTACGGTGCATGAATGTGACACATTAGTTTGTAGATGAAAGATCGTACTTTATGTATTCATAAACAGATTTTTTTATTTTGTACATACATAAAAATTATATTACACTAGCGGCCCGCCCCTGCTTCGCACGGGTACAATGTAGTTACAAATGTGGTGAGTGTGAAGTTATAAGACTATACTACAGGATATCTATATATAGTGGTGGCCACATAATTAAGGACGCCAGTCGATTTTCATACAAACGAAGTAACTTTTAAGCATTGCTTCTCCGCCAGGGATTGACCGAGCGGTCATCTAGTGATGGCCATCCAGGGAGTGAATGGAGGAGATCCAGATTTCTATACACACCTAAGTGATCTGACCAGCATTTTAAGAGATGTAAGGATATGTTTAAAAAAACCGCGAATATAGCATAAAAATGTATGAAAATCTTGCAACTGAAAATTCTGATGCTTACATCTCTTAGAATGCTTACCAGATCAGTTGGGTGTGTATTGCAATCTGAATCTTCTCCATTCTCTGATTCTTCTGATTCTTCTCCACTCCCTGGATGGCCATCATCAGATCACAGCTAATTCAATCCCTAGCGGAAAACCAAGACTTCAAAATTACCTCGTTTGTATGAAAATCGACTTGTGTCCTTAATTATGTGGCCACCACTACATATAGATATCCTGTAGTATAGTCTAATAACTTCACATTCACCACATTAGTAACTACATTGTACCCGTGTGAAGCCGGAGCGGGCCGCTATAGCTTAAAAGATCTAAGTGTACAGACGACGGGACTCCTAAACCATTGATCCGATTATGATGAAACTTTAGTGAGTTGTTCTGCTTACGACCGAGAAGAGAAGGTCCCTGGCTAAAAAAACAGAGCATTGCAATACGCATGCCGGGTGCAGCTAGTTCTAAATAAAAATATGTTGTGCATTATCAGGATTATCAATCTCGATCATCCAACACTTCTCTATAATTTACAACATGTTACAAAAATACCCCCAATGCCGAATATGGTATATAGGGACCATCAAACTGAACAACTTTTAGTATTGGGACCAACTCTGAAATCGCGAAAAAAAATCAGCTATTTCATACATTTTGATATTTTCGATTTTAATTTATGTATGAAACAGCTGATTTTTATTTCGCGATACCTACCACATTTCTTGTCATGTTATCCGGTTGCAAAATAAAAAGGCTATTCGGCGAGCTGATTCTCGAGCAGGCGACATTAGAGCTGACCATGGGAGAAACATTCACTGCGCAGATCTACACCAGCCGCTCTTAAACTTTGTCCCTGTGCCTTATTAATTGTCATAGCATAGGCGACTTGACAGAATATTGTATTCTTTTAAAATTAATCTGATAATCAGAACGAATAATTTTGCACCTTTTTACAACGCAATAAGGAAAAAATGTCAGCACTGACAACATAACGCCATAGGTACTATTCAATCAAATGCATTCTACCTACTCTCAGGGGAAATGACCAAAGAGAATGTAATACTACGTTGCGATGACAAATGATATTTATTTTTCTTAATTAATCAATCAAATGTACAAAGAAGTTTCAATTTCGAAGTCGAAGTCAATCACCCCAAAAGTAGCTTTTTATCATTTTTTCACCCTGTTAGGGCATAAATATTTAAAAAATACGAAACACGTGTTCAATTAATTTTGTGAAAGAATGTCTATGCCAAATTTCAAGTCAATCGGGCCAAGGAATCGCGTTCTCCCATACAAACTTTGCCACCCTGTTTCACCCTTTTAGGGGTTGAATTTCGCAAAATCCCGTCTTAGTGAGCACCTACGCTCTAAAAGCATTCCCCATGCAAAATTTGAGACTCCTAGCACTTGCAGTTTCTGAGATTTCGTGATCAGTGAGTGAGTGATTTTCCCTTTTATATATATAGATATGTCAAAATGAACCCTACATGTAATATAATTGTTATGTATGTCAAAAAGTACCACAATGTTAGGTTTTTAAAAGATAGGAACAAAAAAAAGCATTTAAAAGATTATTTTTGATTTGTACAAAATCTAAAGTTTACCTACACAGAAGCGAAGCGAAGGCGGGTCGCTAGTGGGACTTCGTCCACGCGGACATTCGGAAAATCTTCCCTTGGGATTTTCCGAATGTCCACTTTGACCGGGATAATAAATAATAAATAAATATTTGACAACATCACATACATTGCTCCGATTCCAAAGTAAGTAGCTAAAACACTTTTGTTATGGAAATCAGAGACAACGGTGGTATCACAAACACCCAGACCTGAGCCAATATAGAAAAGTTCATTTTCTAAATTGACCCAGCCGGGGATCGAACCTGGGACCTCAGAGATGGCGACACCTTGAAAACCGGTATACAAAGCCACTCGACCACGGAGGATAAAAAATAAAACTATCTGTATGCTTTTCCAAATCCGTTGAGGCGTTTTTGCGTGATCGAGTAACAAACATCCATACATCGAAACATCTAATCATTCAAACTTTCACACTTTAGTAGAATATCGGTTGCTTTTCGATACGTGAAAATCAGGACAGTAGTACATATTATAATGAGTTTAAAAGGAAAACTATCACAGCTAGGTAGGCTTTACAAGTTGATGAGTAATCGATTCGATCAATGGAAAAGTTTTCGTATGTACAAATTTTATTGAATAGTTAGAAATCCGGATATAATGTGACGGGCCAACTGGAGAACGGACCACTACGGGAACTTCTACTGCGCGTGGTCAGACATGCATAGCGGTTTTTTTCCTACATGTATACGCAGAATTTGAAAGTTACCTACCTACCTACTTCTAAGAAATTCTAGCTAATGACTAATGTTTTTATTTCCAAAGCTGTCAAAATATTTATTCTCTACTCTACATGTTTTTCAAGAATTAATGGCATTACCATTACTCCTGCGGCTAGTTAAAACAAACAATTTTTACTGCGAATATATTGTGGCTGCATCTGTTTTACATAATCCAGATCAGCAGTTCTCAAGCTCAAAAGTTATAGTTATTTATTAGTTAGTTAGGTATAACACTTTCGCAAAGGTCGGTCATAGGATGGGTGACCAAAAATTTATTATCTCGAGCTCCTCCGTGCTTCGGAAGGCACGTTAAGCCGTTGGTCCCGGCTGCATTTGCAGTCGTTAACACCCACCAATCCGCATTGGTCCCGTGTGGTGGGTTATGGCCCATACTCCTTATCCACCCACAAAGAAGGTCTGTGCCTCAGCAGAGGGACATTAAAAATGGCTGATGGTTTATAAATTCTTGAAGAGAGCTTAATTCTTTAAGAAGTTTAATAAAGTCTCGAGTTGCAAAGATTTATGTATTCTTTGCGCAGTGTCCAACAGATATAAAACCTTAACCTAAACCTAAGGGGCCTATAGTTGTTACTGTAGTTTTCTAGCATTAGTGAGTCGACTGACGTACTCTGAGTGTCTGCGCCCGTAGCATGAAACTATTAGGGGTCAGGAACGAAATCGCGGTTTTGTATGGAGAAATTTAAAGAAGTTGCATTTTCCATACTGACATTTTCTTAATTTATTTAGCAACCATTAACGCTAATATTCTAAAACTTTTATGACAAATGTTTAAACACTAAGCTAACCCATACCACAGTATGTTAAGTGAAAAAAATAGGTTACAATTTCTGCTAACAAAATAAGAAGTAACTTTTAAGGTATTCTTTCTTAACGTAAACGAATGAGGATAAATAATGTATTAGAAAAAATATCTTAATATTAAAATAGCATTGTGAATGCGAAAATTCTAAATTTAATAGTTAAATTAAAGAATGAAAATCAGAAATGGCCGTCAATAACAAGCTACTGAAGCATCTTATCATAGAAAATATTTATACAAGGTGTTACAAAAATACCCCTAATGCCGAATATGGTGCCTATATAGGGACCATGAAACTGAATAACTTTTACTATGGGACCAACTCTGAAATCGCGAAAAAAAATCAGCTGTTTCATACATTTTTGATATTTTCGATTTTAATTTTTGTATGAAACAGCTGATTTTTTTTCGCGATTTCAGAGTTGGTCCCATAGTAAAAGTTGATCAGTTTGATGGTCCCTATATACCATATTCGGCATTAGGGGTATTTTTGTAACACCTTGTATATGAGGGTCTGTGTGTGAGAAAAAATCGGCAATTATTATTACAATGGATTTTGACAGTCAAGTATCGAAAAATGGCTCTATAGCATTGCACGGTAGGCTGAGCATGAAAAACTATCAAGATTGATTCGAATTTGTATCGAACACAAATGACCCAATTCTCGTATGGGAAATCTTAGGTCACTTTTTATGTGGTGCGGTCTAATTTTGAAAAAATAAATATCTATACGATAGAGTTTCCTTTTTATTATTTATTTATTTTAGTACAGTAGCCCGACGACTAACGATTTCATCAGTCAAGTCATGTTAACAAGATATGTCGAATTTTTACTATAGAATAATCGGTACAGACACGGTAATGGTATACCTATTGTTACCATACCTACCAGGTGATCTTTTTGAGATTTTATTTTTACTAATATTTATGGAAAACGTGTTACCATAGATTTGCTTGATTGAAAACATTTACAACGAGAGCAAAAATACAAAATAAATATACACTTCTAAGACTTCCGCGCGTACTAAATTAGAAATAAAACACTTTTTACGGATTACAGAGCGTATACTTAATTCAGGTGTTGTTTAAGAATTATTTAGTTTGTATTTCATAAAGTTTTCAACATTTTCATATTAAATGTTGCCAAAACAAGACCTTAATGGCTCGCACTGTCAACAAGTTATCAAACCTCATGTCACGCCAAGCTTCTAACTCTACACGCCCTATTATAACTTTACAAGGCCTAACTCCACAAACTCTACACGTCTACACCTTTGTCAAAATATATGGCTTGGCCATTTCGCTACATTCACATGTAATGGGCGTAAGGTGAAAAATTTATTCACTTCATTACTTTTCTGTTAAAAAAAAAACAAAATTAAATTTCTTTAAATAACCCACTCCGAATGTAAAAGCGTCATAATAATATATTATACAAAAAAATGGAAAACTAAAAACTAAAAAAAACACATGACTGTTGAAATTAGTACGTCTTTTGAAAAAGAATTAAATAAGTTTTACGAAAATTCCCCGACTAAAAGTGATGTAGGTAAGTAATATACATATTTTATCCACCTATTCATAAATAACAAACTTAAGAAAAATCCACCGGGGCTGCCATTAGCTGCCCCGCAATAAACTTATATCTTGCAGTTGTGATATTAATTGAAATAGAACAGAGCGATGGCAATGGTAGCCCCCGACGGATTTTTCTTAAGTACCTATGTTATTTATGAATAGGTGGATAAAATATGTATAGAGAATTTTGTTTATCTGGTATAATCCAAGCCCAAGTTATGAGGGTTAAAAAAAACAACGAAGCACTTCGACAAAAGGTAGGTAGTGCCCTTGCGCTTCGTTAAGTCGTCTTGGCGGGCACTACCGTTCTCCCAGATACTATTTGTGCCTGAAGAAGCCATAATGATCATTTGGTCCTAGGTACTTCAGCCGCGTATACAACATGTTACAAAAATTATACAGGGACCATTAAACTGAACAACTTTCATTCAAACATTAAAATCGAAAATATGAAAATGTATGAAACAGCTGATTTTTTTTTCGCGTTCAGAGTTGGTCCCATAGTAAAAGTTGTTCAGTTTGATAGTCCCTATCCTGTATACCATATTCGGCATTAGGGGTATTTTTGTAACATGTTGTATAGCAACTAGCGTAGTAGAGGTGGTTTGTGAATTTTGTGATCCAGGTCACGATCGAACATTATAGGTTTAGCACGGTAATGGTATCTATTACCGTGGTTTTGGCGAGGCCAATGACCAGATGGCTAGACAAAAATAGTGACTGGAATAATAAAGACGAGATGGATCGTTACATAAAGGCCTATGAAACTAACATGGTGAATGAATGACAAATTACTTAAATTATATCATCGCGATTGCCACAATGTCTACATCAGAAGTTCGTGTTTCTCATTATGCTTAGATAAAAAAAATACCCTAAAAAAAATACCCTCAAAATGTAGTATTAAAAATAATTTACTGTACAAAATCTTTTTTTATGGAAACCACGTTTTTAAAACGGACTAAAAAGTATAAAATTCGATCTAATACAGACTAAAAAGTATAAAATAAATTATTTTGTAAATATTTATAACCCTATACAGTAGTAGTAGTAGTATGTAGTAACCTACAGACGTTTTGAAGCTAAAAACGTGGGGCGCATTTTGTAAGAATTATCATTAATAATCTTTAGCATGTAAATATTTATCATATTACCAGATTTATTATGTTACCAGGTAAACGGTTGCTTTTGGAAATATAAAGAAATTCATGAAAGCAGTATATACAATTAGGTTAAAAGGAAAACTATCACTGCTAGGTAGGCTTTACAAGTTAACGAGTAATAGTCGATAAACTTACAAAATTAATTTAAATTGGAAAAGTTCGTAGAACAAATTCATTGAATTTTGGGATAAGAACGATCATTTATGTCTATACAAAACTTTGGTAACTGAAATGTTCCCTACCTAAGTAAATATTCGAATTGGTACAAAATGCCAAAGTTACGCATCGTATTGTAGCAAACATTTACAGATTTCGCGCTTCTCGCAACAATCGGAGGACATTGAAACTGGACATCAAAAATGAAATAAAAAAAAACAATTTTTATAAACATTTTCTTGAATTAGTACAGTACTTTGAAATCACGGCAAACCCATGAACATAATTATTTCGCATCTACTTTTCCGAATCTAATTGCGTGGGTGTGAATTTCATCTAAAGAAAATATTTCATTGATATAAAAAATATTATTTTATGGAAAGGTAATAAAGGGAAAGGTAAAATTGACTTATATATTACTAGCGCACCTAAAACAAAAAAAGGTTTGTTTTGAGGCCCTCTCTCCTCTTCAACTTTCACTGAAGCAAGATTCGTTTATGCAACTGCGAACCTACAATAATTTCTTTTTAAAATTATTATCTTTAATAGCACTAAATTCAATTTTAAAATACAATTCACGCATGTAAACATATTTAGCATAGTCTTTATTTTTATACATAACTTACCAACCTCAAAATAAAACTCCAACACAACAAAAAAAATCAAACGCTGTTTTCGTTCCTCAAATGAAACATTTTGTATGAAGAGATTTTCTTTTCTCCCTAATCATAATTTTTTTCCCCAAAATGGGGAAAAACCCCCAATCTGGTAGCCCTGACTACACAAAGGATAAGTACAGCCTAGCCTAAAGTCCTGGTTTTTTCAAAATGTAGCCCAATGCTATATCATGGGGTTTTTTCATCAGCTGGTAATCATTCAATGAAAAGGGCACCTGCCCAGCCCACTGTTTTCGACCGATTCCAAAATTTCTTTTTTCAAACGGTAGACAATCTATCTTCCACGTGAGCTTTTTTCATTTTTCCGATATCGGCTGCCGTTTTCAGAATAATCTACCTAATTTTTGTCCGAAAAACGGGAACTTTTGTCGTTTTAAAATATTTGGTACCATACGGCGCCTAGGAGCATACGGCTCCTGCATCTTTTCACACCACTGCCTTTCGTTTATCTTCATAAAAACTTTCGGAAATATAGCCAAATTACAATCCCCTACGAAAACGATCTGATAAATATTTTCAATGTTAAAAAAGGACGTAGGGCGGGCGGCATAAATGCAGGGCGTGTTTCTTGTTTTTCCTTTCCCTCAGGTAGTAGAGATGCGCTTGCGGCGGGTATCTTGCTGCGAGGTGGTGAGTCAGCGGGGCGGAGGACGAGGGGCGTTCCTCATGGCGCGGCGACCGGCGGGCGGCGGCGACGTGTGCAGTGTAGCACGCGCCGCCTGCGGCCGCACATCGCTCGCCGCGCTACGCCGCCGCCTCCCCGCTCTGCCGCACCACGCGTCCGCTGGGCGCGTCGCGCGGGCCGCGGGCCAGGCCCGCGAGCCTGCTGCTGCTAGCCGCGTGGCTGGCAGCCGTCGTCGCCGACCTCGCCTGCCCGCAGGACCCTCCCACCATCGACGCGTGCGCCTCCTGCCGCTCCTTCGAAAACGCACGGGAGCACAGCCTCAGAGTGATACGCGAGAGCCTTCTAGCGAAGCTCGGCTTCGCACAGGCTCCCAATACGACCGGCCGGGAGCTGCCGCGGGTCCCGCCCGATCTCATGGAGCGCTTCGAACGCCAGCCGCCGTCTCTGGGCGTGCAAGCTGATGCACCTATGCCTTCGCGCGCTTTCGTAACTCACACCGAGCCAGATGACTTCTTGGCTCGCACCGACAACGTCCTGGTTTTTGCTCGTTAGTATTGATTATTCTTAATGTTTACAGAATTTAGTCTGAGTAGGTACGCAGTTTTAACGCACGCAGATTGTTAAAAGTTTGATTTTTGAAACTATAACAGTACCTGAACTTTTTGGAATCCTATCATAAAATCAAGTGTTTACAGTGAATCAACTCTATCACTTTGATACGAGTATTTAACCATTCGGATTCTAAAGTATGTCCTCACTAATCATCACATGGGTACTTAGTAAGTAATATTAAACGGTAAAAGTAATCAAGTTTTAAAGTTCAGGTGTAGACGTCCACGTGGTAATGATTAGTGAGTGGTTGACCGTATGTAGCTACTTTACTTAATGCGGACAGCAGACGTTGTTTGCAAGTTCATTGACAGGCACGTGTGCATTTTAAATGTAAGACAGTTCGCGATCGTGTCACGCACCACAAATTTTAATTAAGCTATGATTGGCAAGAGACGTCTACGGGCTACGGGTACGCATCATTGTCTTTAGGACCACGACCACGCTCCTTGAGATTACTATCAATATCGCCGGCGATAGCTCTTGAATACTAAATTGTTAGTATGCATTATCGTTATTGTATAAGTTATTGCTAATAAATCAGTAGAAAGAAATACAACTGGCTGCTAGATAGTTTGTTGTTGGTACAGTTCAGTCATCACTTTTCACGAAGGCCTATAATTAGATGGGTGACCAAATGGTAATTCTTGAGTTTTCCTGAATATTCCACTAGTTTGCATGGTTAGTCACCATCAATAATCATAAAAGTAGATTGGACACCCCTACTGGATTGTGGTTTATTCTTTCTTTGCTTTAGGCCAGCAATAAGACTCTTTAGGTTGATGAGTAAGTTGTTAAGTGAAAACGAGACTATCTTAGTTCATGCAAGTACCGTATATAATCTGGTATCCAAAGTAAGACAAGGGGCTTCGACCGTTGATAACGTTAACTCCAGACTGCGACGTTACCGACAACGAGCAATTAGACATCGTCCGCAAAAAAATTAAACGAAGTGCTCAATTCATCTTTATATTTCGTGTTCCTAAAAATAAAAATGAAGATAAGTGTTTATGTCATCGCATAATCACAAATTCCTACACAATTTATCTATATTAACTGCGAAGTACCCTGTCCCAGAATAAGGTTAACATCTCATCGTAAATAAACAATTTGATGCTGACTTAAAATAGATCTGCAATTATGATTACGCTATAAACCGACACTTTGTAATATAAATAAATAGTAAGTATTGTAGGTATTAGCTATTGATTATTACACAATTATAAATATAATAAAGTTACTTAATTTGGCAAAAGAAATCAAATGTAGAGACAGTAACTGTTATTTTTGAAAGCTGATGATAACAAAATAAATTATTGTAATAGCATTTGATAATTGTTGATCTTAGTTTTTGATTAAAATAAATCAGTGGGAGGTAGAATTGACATGACAGATATATAATCAAAGTATAACAGATAACAGTAAGACAACTTTATTGTAATCGTTCTTGAATGTTCCCACGTACCTACCTATATGTCATGTCGTGCGTGACCTATGTCGGTCAGCTACTTAATTATTATTTTTAGCATATCAAAGTTGATAGTGTGGTATTCACTGAGAACGCTTGTTATCGGTAAAATAGTTGCACCTAACTGAGATATCAGTGCGGTGCGCATTTTTAAATATTTTGTAAATTTTTGTAAACGCCAATTACACGTAACCATGGTAACCGTCTTATAGCAGATGAATCGCAAGACTGTCTGCGAACTAGCAATATTAACTATTGGGCTGGAGAGTCAATGGCCGCCACCATGAAACTTTTCGCCTAATTGTTTTTAATTGTTAATTTGTGCCCGAGGATGAGTGAAAGGTTGTATTGTAAGCTTGTACAGAAGGTGCTAAGAGTACTCTTATTATGGTTATGTGTAATTTCATTGAACTTGCACTATACTTGTTTTATATTATAATTATATTTCCAAAGGTTTTCAAAAATGATTGACAAGAATTTGCATTAAGTAAGAGATCATGTTTTGTTTCGCGTTTATTATCTTGTGTACTAAAAAGTTAATTAACAGTGTTCCATAGCGATTTATAATTAAAATTAGGCAAACGTAATCGTAATTTGGAGGCGGTGCCGTTATTCGCGAATCGCGAGTAGGAAACGCCGCGCCGGCCGACTGTCTACCATTTGCATACTCAAGAACACTGCCCTCGACTTATAATCTACGTGCAAACACACCGCCTCCGTACAAGTGAGTGACACAATTCCCGACGCATTACCCAATCTCATCGTACGGAACTCTGATTTCTCTACATCAAGCTCCTCCGATTAGCCTTGTTCCGGCGTCCATTCTGATTTGGAGTACCTAAGCAGAGGACTAGGCCTATTGGGGATACCTCTATAAAAAAAGCGCACCTCTGGTTCTTACCTCTGAGGTGGTGTGGAAAAAGAACCAAATAACATTTTTTAAATAACAACATTTACGGCATGGATGAGAGAATGCCAGAATGGAGATGTAGAGAAGCTGAGACCTTGAAGGTGGGTAAGTAATAAAACTTTTTAAGTAGTTATTAAAGTAAAGTTCAAACTGTAGAGTATTTTTAATAGTTTTCTAAACCGAACTACATAATAGTACAAGTATTACGCCCTTAAAGTTAAAGAGGTGCTGGAGCGCTTCAGTTTTACAGCAATAGCACAGGCAATAAAATGTCTGTACTGCTAATTTTAGCTATGATTATATTAGTGAAAATGCAAGTAAACTAAAATTCAAAAAATAACAAGCTAAACTAATATTAAACAAACAGCCTGTATCATTGTCAGTTGTCAGTTTTAAAAATAACACTTTCTTATCAATAAAAGCAAGGACGCGATAGTGTTGCGCATAAGACAACAATACTTTTAACTATTACAGTTGAGTTTACATCTGGTCATTAAGCATCACGGTAAATAAGCAATAGTAGTTTGTTGTTTAAAAAAAGAAATCGGTTGAGTTTGTCTGAATAATGTAGTTACTATGTGCGCATACGCATTCGGGGTCGAGTCTGTCTCTCGTCGACCGACCATTTGCAGCGATCGATTGTTTTGGCTGCTCGTAGTCACCTTAATTGCTCATGAATCAAGATCTCGAGCATTTTGTATAAGACTACTGCCAAGATTGTTTGATCACTACCATATCAAGTATAAATTCTGTTAAGAAGAGGATAAAAACAGCTTTGTTATGATTGTCAATATTTCATTTTGAGAAAGTACAAAAAATTAGAAAACCATTTTGAGATAAGTGGATTTATATTATTAGTAAGGATATAGGTAAGTACTAGGAACTGTTTGTTTATTCCACATAATATAGATATTTAAAATTGATAACTTTAATATAAATTACGTGAAATTCCGCGCATCTATGAAAACTAGTGAAAATTTTAGTCATTTCGCTTTTTTCAAAGAAAAGACATAAACTAGATAAGAATAACAAAATCGTAGCGCTTATATGAACAAATGTATCCGCATTAACTTAGACCATTCCATGCTTGCTAAACTCTTTCTAGCTAAACTATTTTTATTTGTCTAGAAATGGTGAAATTCTAAAAAGTTGGGTAAAATCAATGTCATATTTTGTTAAGGCCAGTATATTCAAAAAACTCTGTCTCTGTCTTTTTCTTTATGTGTGAAGACTAATTAAAATAACATCACTTATTCATTTTTTCAATGTTGTTGTTGTTATTTTGAGCATAAAGTCATTTATACGTCTAAGATTTTCGCGCGTACAGTTCATTAGAAATAAAACATTTTTTATGGATTACAGCGCGTATATACATGTATGAATACTATGAATGTAATGTCTGGAAACGATATACATATTTGTAAATATCGTTCCTTCTAATAAAGCTGATAAGTTTTTGCGCCCATTTTTCTTGTCAGCTAAAAGACGTCATAATGGGTGGTAGGATAAAAGAATAGACGATTTAAAAATGCTTGTTATGTGAGCTTATTTGAATAAAGAATTTTTCAATTTCAATTTCAATATATTATTATTTCAGGTGTTGTTTTAGTATTATTTACCCTGTGCTTATGCCGCCACAAAGTTACCGTGAGTTCTTATCGCAAATTAAGGTAATTGTGTTACCTATACGTAAGGCACGTTACACGCATCCTTTGTTACAACCTTCGATCAAGAACAAAAAAGGTTTAAGAATGGTTAAAATCAAGATATTAGGTAACACTTTTTTGGCCAAAAGGTTTAAAATTGTACCTATACTTACTTAAATGTCAGTCCACAAAAGATAAGTAATAAAGTTAATAACCGACGCTATCGAGCGCTATAACGTTTATCTGTTGCAATTTAACGTAAGCTTACAAATACTCGTACTTAAATAAGTGTTTGAGTAAGTACCTAACTTTGTAGCAACTTTCAGTTCAGGGAAAATTATTAGTAACGTTGCTGTTGGTATTTAGATGTAATTTTTATAGTAGTTTTTGTAATTTTCTTCCTACGAAAACAACTTCAAAATCTCAGTAGAAAATTTAGGAAAAATGGAGTGAAAAAATAGTGACAAATAAACGACTCTCAGTAGAGATTTTGTCGTCTTGTTACCAAGAGTAATTCATTTTCAGACCTCACAAACGTAGCGTCGCCTTGACCCATAATTTTAATCTGATATAGAGAACTTCTTGTCAGAATCATCATAGACTGTAGTCATGCTTTCTGCCGGCCAAATAAAGTCGTGACGGATACTTAACCATTAATTAAGTATACTTACTTAAGTAGGTATAAATATTTGACTAAAAAAATAACAGATAATATTAAAAATTTCTTATGAAAGGCCTGTGCCTCAGCAGCGGGGACATTAAAAATTAAAAAGAAAAACCTCCTTCAAAAAACCTTAAAAAAATTGCTATAAAAAAACAGTTTCAAAAAGCAACAGCTCTAAAAAGCAAGAAATAATATTCAAATCTGCATAATTACCACTATCAGATATGCGTAGGTACTTGAATAGTGGTAATTATGTAGATTTGAATATTATTTCTTGCTTTTTAGAGCTGTTGCTTTTTGAAACTGTTTTTTTATAGCAATTTTTTTAAGGTTTTTTGAAGGAGGTTTTTCTTTTTAATTTTTAAAAGCTTTTTATTTTTCACTTTTTTGAGGTAGGTATGTACAAGTAAATGTAAGCAATGATATAAATATATTTTATTCATATTTTCAACACTTTTCAATGGTACTCCGAATAACTCAATTTCCACTTTTCGCGCTGTTAATTTTAGCAAGGGTCAGTCATGGGGTGGGTGACCAAAGTGTATTATCGCGAGCTTCTACGTGCTTCAGAAGACACGTTAAGCCGTTAGTCCCAGCTACATTTGCACTCATCAACACCCACCAATCCGCATTGGGCCCGCGCGGTGGGTTATGGTCCATCCTATTCATTAGCCTATAAGTAAGGCTTGTATTCCAGCCCCAACAGTGACACTAAAAATGGCTGATGCGAAACCTTTCAATACCGTAGAGTAATCACTAATACACTATCCAATTTGATTTTGAAGAGTTCTCTTGAGTATCTTCGAAGTCCAAGGTCCAATGTACAGGAAATTTTAATGAAAACACCCTTAAAGTATCCCCTTTCTAACAAAACAAGAATTATCTCAATCGGTTTATAAACAAAGAAGTTATGTCTGAAGATCCGTTGAAACTCGTGCAAAAGTTACCTAAAAAATTACAGTATTTTCAGGATTACTCGAAAACCACTGAACCGATTTAAAATTTTCAAAAAATGGGACCAACTGGGGAACAAACCTGATAAAGTGGCGTTTGAATCATGTCAATCGGTTCAGCCGTTCTCGAGTAATCGGTGGACATACATAAAAAAGAAAAAAAAAAAAAACAAATAAACAGACGAACATAGAACCTCCTCCTTTTTTTGAAGTCGGTTAAAAATGGCTGATGATCAGTAATTTTTTCTCATTACCCACATCGTGGGCTCTGATCTCAGTTTCATTCAACGATTTTGCTGACTAACGAGTTTATTGACAGAACCGTGAATTAAATTAGTGAGGTGAAGTAAAATAAAAAAATCTGATCTCATGATAAAGATAGTATAGAGGAATTTTTGAACATCTAAATGATGACATCAACATCTTGCTAAATTGTACAGTCGCACAATGATATTAGAACTAACTATTAAATCGAACATTTAAGGGTAAAAGCTATCATTTTAGGTTTTAGTAAAGAAAAACGTCTAGTAATTACTTAATAAATAATTTCCTACAAAAATGCATAAAAAAATATTTACTCAAAACACACTTGAATCTAACAATTTTTTTTAATATTTCGCAATGCGGATCCCTGAATCAAAAAGTGGTTTTCACAAACATACAATATTATTAATGTAGTCGTTGGAAAGACCTATCCAACGACACCGCCCACACAATGAGATTGGTGAGAAAAAAAAATCATCTTCACTTTGCATGTAGTAAAGGTATGTGTACTAAAAAAATATTTTTTGACATTTTATTCTACCACTTTTTCGGTGTAATTAATAAACAGTTACGCCTAATGACAGCTTTCTAGTACTTAAAGCCTTTGAGCTAAGCCGCAGACGGACATGGCGAAACTTTAAGGGTTCCTTGTTGACTTAACTAAAGAACCCTAATAATTTCTCCCGAAAAGATTTATAACTCTATTTATAACACAAGTTTTTAAACCTAAAAACGTGGGGCGCATTTTGTAAGATTGACATCAATTTGTCTTTTGCATGCGCCCCATAATTTCTCCCGCAAAGTTTTATAGGGTATATACTTTTTAGTCCGTTTGAGTCCGATTTTTATACTTTTTAGTTCGTTTTTTATTGCAACGTGTTTTTCAAAAACATGTTTTTATCCGTGTTAATTTTTACTGTAGCTTTTTTCCGGAGATCAGATCCTGGACACAAATCAAACGCGCTCAAACTCGTTGGGGTTGCATGGTTTTATAACAGAGTTTCTGTGGCCTTCTTCGGGCTCCATTATCAGACCCTGGATACCTACTATCTCCCAACGGAGTACTTGTCAAGGCGAATGAAACGAGCCCGAACTCGATGGGGTTGTGTGGTTTTATTACCGAGTTCCTGTGGCCTTCTTCCGGCTCCATCATCAGATCAGCTCAATGACACCATAATATTGCATTGTCTTCCAGTTCTGACCTATGTTCAAAATTTGTGGACAAATAAAGAAATAAAAAAACAAAAATCTGACTAAGACATACATTACTCGTATAAGCTATTTTTTATGAAAAACACGTTTTTGAAACAGACTAAAAAGTATAAAATAATTTCTCCCGTAAAGATTTATAACCCTATACAGAAGCTTTAAACCTAAAAACAAGGGGCGCATGCAGAAATATTTTTAAAGTAGTTTGATATCCTATAATATTGGTATGGTATTTTCCACTGGTATCGACGAAAGATTTTATTAAAATAGGCACCTAGTTACTACCCGAGTACTAAATTCAACACGAAATTATAGTATCCTATATGTTTTGCGAATTCGAGACAGCAAAAAATAAGTAGGAACAGAATTTGTTTTTTATTTATTTATTGTATTAATGAGCTGAAGAAAAAAATATGAAGTTTCTATAACACAACTTTTGCAGGTCTCGTGAAGTATTTCGTAAACACGGAAAAATCATGCAAGAAATAAAATTATACAACATTTTCCCGTTTTATCCCTGGACAGTAAAATCTGATAACAAGTATTCATAATAAACTATTAAAACGTAAAATTTTGTTTTGTACTTTTTTTATTATTATCAATGATCATAAAATCTCGTTGATGTCTTTGCTTTTAATAATAATTAACAAACTATTACAAGCGTTATAAAAACTTATCTGATATATAAAATTCTCGTGTCACAGTGTTTGTAACAAAACTCCGATAAATTATTAACTCAAAATTCTTATTAAATTTTGTGTCTATATTCAGTAGGTCTGAGAATAGGACGTAAAATATTTTTCATATCCCTACGTGATAAGGGTAGTCCACCCCAAAAACTTATTTTTTATTATTTAGACAAAAAATGTTATGATTTGGCATTAAAAAATACATACAACCCTAAATTTTCACCTTTCTACCACCAATACTATGTTTAACCGACTTTAAAAAAAAGGAGGAGGTTATCAAATCGACGGTATGTATTTTTTTATTTTTTTTAATGTATTTTTTTTATGTACCAGTTGTTAACCGATTTCAATTATTCTTTTTTTATTTGAAAGAAAATAGTTCGTGTGTGGTCCCATAAAAAAAATTACAGAGATCTGGCTAGTGGTTTTTTCATAATCCTGAAAAATATCAATTATTTAGCTTACCATCGCACGAGTTTTTACGGATTTTCAGGTATAACTTCTTTAATTATGAACCGATTTCGATGATTCTTTTTTTGTTTGAAAGGGTATTACCTCAAGAATGGTCACATTTTAATTTCATTGGTATTGAATCTTGGACTTCGAAGATACACAAGGGAACTCCTCAAAGTCAAATAGGATATGTATAGTGATTGAAATATTGGTAGGTCTATGACAATCCAAAACAAACCGAGCTATGGTCTGCGACGTTTTGGACTAGAAATGGACTACGAAGTACGAAGGCACAACGGAACTCCTTAAAAACAAACAGCGAGAATTTGGAAATTAAGTTATGGGCGTTGTTGTATGTACCATCGAAAATATTATATGAAGTTAAAAAATATTTACACGCTTACATACCTTACCACAAATACTAAATAAGTTAAAAAATATTTACACGCGTTCACACTTTCCACTAAAAAGTTGAAAATAAAAAAAGCTTTTTTTTAAAAGAAGAACTTCCTTATAAATACCCGAAAACAAAAACAAAAACAGCTTTAAAATTAAATACCTCTAAAAAGCAAGAAATAATATTCAAATTATTAGTTACGCATATCAATATTAAAAACACACGTCTATTGAAGTCGGGAGGACAACTGCTTTTCTTTTGCTTTCTAATTTTAAAAGCCCCACCCTTTTTAGAGGTATTTAATTTTTAAAGCTGTTTTTGTTTTTGTTTTTAGGTTTTTTGAAGGAGGTTTTTCTTTTTTCTTCTTCACCTTAGGTCTGCACACTAGCGCTGCCATTGGAAAAAAATGTGAAATTATCTCTCTGTAGCGCACTCTGAAGAAGCTTTGTGGTAAGTACTTTTTATTGCTTTAATAATATTTTCTAGCTTGTAGTTTACTTTAATGGAGTTTTTCTGCGAATAGTGGCCACTTTTTACCGACTTCAAAAGGAGGGAGGTACTCAATTCGACCCGTTTTTTTTTTGTTTTTTGTATGTACACCGATTATAGCAAAAAACTCCATTAAACTAAAGGATATGATAGGAAAACCGTCGCTCTTGGTAGCTTTCTTTTTATGAACTAGCCATCATAAAAAAACAACAAAACAAAATTTTCAAATTACATAATAATTAAACAAGAATTAAACGAGTGTATATTAGAATAAGTGATTAATGATCTTATAATTTTCCAAAAAGTGTTTTTTGTGATTATTTTAATTTTTATTAAAAAAAGTAATTTATATTTGGTTATATTTATTTGTCCCGACTATAATCCCATTATCCCAACTTTTTGAAATTTTGCCCAGACATTTTAGTCTTCCGATCTGGCAACCCTAGGTGAGTATGACGTGCTGCATAAAGTGATTTAGGACACTGAGCAAGTAATCACATTAGGACGCTACTTTTTGTCAATGAGTTTATTTTTATTTTTGCTGATGAAAATAATAATAATTCATCTTCGAATTCCATATTATTACGATGCAATTCAGAAATGGTCATCAGAACTATTCAATTCTAAGTATTTCACGGGTGCGCTACGATAATTTTAACATGGTTGCTAAACAATTTATGCTCATCATAATGCAAATGGTGAAGTGGAGCTGATGGTACCAGAGGTACCAGGAGAACTCCTCAACATAAAACGTCCCTGAGCCGGAAAAGCAGTATTTTGTAAAACGTGATAAGCAGTTGACATTAGCACAGAGTACGTGTGCCGCCGGTGACCGAGTTGCGTCGAGTCGGCAATAGGTTTGATAGTGGCGCGTAGCGCGGCGAAACGTGGTGGGCGCGCGTACATACTTAGTACTAATAATCATAATTAATTTAACTACTTACCTATTTCCATTCTCAAAATAAATTACAGATAAATAATGTAAACAATAAATAAATGAAATAAAATAACAGAAAAATAATGTAAACAATAAATAAATAATAAATAACAGCTGGGATCTTAAGGCACATACCGTGCCACGGTAAAAGTATCTTAAGGTACGTGTACTTAGATCGTAGACACACAGCTACCTACTTAATTTAGTAGGTAAGTTTTTTAGTTCACCTACTTCAATCGATAGATATTATCAAGAACTTTCGTAATAAGGTACATTGGGTAAGGTAGGACTGTGTTTCGATTAGTTGAAGAGGTTGTTTTTTTAAGGTTTTTGTTAACTTGAAAGTTTGTAAAAAATGCCAATACGACGTTAACGCTCAGGAAGGCTTGTTAGCTCTTCTTACTCAAAATCTTTGTCTTAATAAGTAAGTATCTTGAAAGACATAATACACCAAGGATATCTCAAGTACGCGAAGTGTATCCGCAAAATTGAGTGTCAGCAGCGTGCGAACTTGTGCTTGCGCCCCGTGGTTCGTGGCAGCTGAGCCCGCATGCCATGCCACCCGCGCGCTCAGCCGCATAGCCCACACCTCCTGCTCACCATAATCTACAACATTTGACACTTTGACGTGCTATTTTATCCCTCACATGATTTATTTATTATTTCCTCATCAAAATGCTACGAGGGTCTACAAAACTTTTGGATTTCGGGAAATGAGAAATTTAAAATACATTTACTGCCACTTTCATAGTTTTGTGTAGATTGTTATTAACTGTTTGTAAACTAGCTTGTTAATCTATATAGGTATGTTTATGAAATGCAGGTATTGTATACAATACTTGGGCCTTCCAGGTAATGTATGAAATGGTATGAATATTATTGTCTTGTCTATTTCATACTTTACCTAGATAATGTACGGGGACGGGGACGCTGCCTCGCGAGGCAGGACATTTGCCACGGGTGGTAGGCTGCTCGGAAGTCGTGAGCGGAAGCTGGTGATAGATATTTTGGTGATAGCGAAAAATATAAATTTTTTTTAGAAGGTAAGCATACTTTTCAAAGAAAAACTTAGCGAAACACTTTTAATTTTCTTTGCACGAGTGTGTTTTTTTTTACTACGGTATTTCGCATTGCGGTGTCTGTGAGTACCTAGTTTATTTTATAGTTTCGAATTGAAACAGGGCCCCGTTCAATTAATTATTTACCTCTGATCTGTGAGAAAAGAAGACGGCAATTCGTCCCATCAGCATCCTCGGTGCGCATTAAGACTGTGGCATAGTGTTCCAGAACTTAGTTTTGGAACTTCCTTTCTTCAAATGCAAACAACAGCAGGCACCTTGTCACTAGAGGTTGTTAACCGATGCATTAGATGGGGCACAACACAATTGAGGCCAGTGTGTGAGCGAGTTCAAGAGCAATTTAAGTTCCCTAGGTCAGTTCGCCGAAGGTAACCTTGACATTGACCACAATAGTCACACCTGTTCTGCACTGGTATTTTGACTAAAATTATACTAGTAAAAGTCAGAACAATATAGTGTTGGCGGACAATGACTGCGCAACAGGTCGATTCTGAACGTCATGAAGCGTACCTACGTGTTCCTAAGTACTAGTCAACTTTTATTAGAACAGTCCGTATGTGCAGTTTTTAGACTAAAAATACTTACCTGTGATAATCTACTATTGCCTTCTGCCGCGTGCGACGAAAACGACCGATTGAGTACCTAGGTACTTTAGTTCATGATTGATTCATCATTATCATTATATTTTTTCGATCGGAAAATCTGGTGTTTTAATTAAGTCTGGCCGTAGAAAACTTTTGCTAGCACATTTTATTATTCTACGTTTTATCTCTTCATACGAAAATAGCTCGGCTACATAATAACAAGCCAACCATGCCAAAAAAACCTCACTAGAAGCCTTTTACAGGTATTTAATTTTGAAGTTGTTTTTTGTTTTTATTTTCAGGTTTTTTGAAGGAGGTTTTTCTTAAAAAAAAGCTTTATATATTTTCAACTTTTTGGTTCTAGGCATGTACCTAAGCGTATAAATATTTTTTAACTTTACTACAAATATGATATTTTCAAGTTTTAATTTTTTTAAGTAGTTGCCCGTGGTCCTACTGCGTAGTTCAACTGGTAGTTTTTTTAATTTTTCCTTGGTACTAACAGTACTACTACGTACAATATTTAATTTATTTATTCAATATTTAACTGTAGTGCCTTCGTAGGTACCTAGTACAAGTCTAATACTAAATGAATGAATGAATTAATGAATAAAACTTTCTAAATAATAATAGATTTTTTCTATTATACATGTAATAATACAAAATTAGTATTACCTAATCTAAAAGATTTTAAATTTTCACCGTTTCAAATGCCAGTGAATACTTATGATTCTATGAATGACTTGCCTGATTTAAACAGTTATCTGAACGAACGCGACGTTATAACAAGAAAAAACTTTATAGGTACCTCCATACTTACAAATTGTAAACAGAGAAACGTATAATGCGTGGCGTGCCTGTCCTTTCCTTTAATGTTTGAAAATAGCATTGCGTAAAGCGTCGCGACGGATTTCCAGGAGACACCAGCAGGACAGACAAAAAACGACATGCTGTAAATAAATTAACCGACCGGACCGGAGACGCGTTCGGTGCACTCCTCCTTATGGAGATGATGATTGATGCTGCTTTCATTCAGGGCTGTATATAATAATAACATTCATTTTAACACGTTTTTAATAAGTTGCTTTCTCGTTCCTATTTGTTTGTCCACAATTTTAGCAAACGATTTTATAGTAGCTTCCCGATGAGCTAGAAACTTTGAACATAGGTCAGAACTGGAAGACATTGCAATATTGTGGTGTCATTGAACTGATCTGATGATGGAGCCAGAAGAAGGCCACAGGAACTTTGTAGTAAAACCATACAACCCCATCGAGTTTGGGCTCGTTACAATAGTCTTGACAGTACTCTACGGTACGAGGTCCAGGGCGTGATGATGAAGCCGGAAGAAGGCTACAAGAACTCAATATTGAAACTATGCAACTCCATCGACTTTGGGTTTGTTTGACTCGTCTTGACGAGTACTCTGTAGGGAAATACAGGGTCTGATGATGGAGCCGGAAAAAGGCCACAGGAACTCTAGAATAAAACCATGCTACCCATCTAGTTTAGGCTCGTTTGATTCGTCTTGACGACTACTCTGTTGGGATATAGTGTCCAGGGTCTGATGATAAAGACGGAAGAAGGCCACAGAGATTAGGCACTATAATAATACCACACAACCCTTGCCTTTGGGGTCTTTTGATTCGTCTTAATAAGTAATTAGAAAGGAGCTTTTTCTGAAAAAAAAATAAAAAATAAGTTTTTTAAAATGAACTAAAAGGAATAAAATAATTTCTCCCGTAAAGATTTATAACCCTATACAGAAGTTTTAAACCTAAAAACGTGGGGCGCATGCAAAAGACAATTTGATGTTAAATCTTACAAAATGCGTTTTAAAACTTCTGTATAGGGTTATAAATCTTTACGGGAGAAATTATTTTAAACTTTTTAGTCCTTGTGAAAACGTGTTTTTTATGGAAAAAAAATCTTTAGATATAATCGAAAAATTGCAGGAATATATTTCAGTATTTTCAAAAGTGTTGTAGCGTGATTTAGTTACCTATTGTAAGATTTTGTAAGCCTGACGTTATTTTCAAAAAGAAATACGAGAAAAAGTTGCGTGTAATGATTATTACCGACCTTTAATACCCGTTCTTTAGTCGTACATTACCTACCTTTACAAAGATAATAAAATACCATTTGAGTTTCGGTTTATGATACAATTAAGGTACCTAATATAGAAATGAAAATTAGGATTTGGTTTTTGCAGACTCTGCATGTACATGTCTTAGATCATTTTGTGATTATTTATAGAATTTGTTCAAAAAATTCTACTGTGTCACATCCTTATAATAACGGCCAAGAAAAAGAGGATGTCAGATAATGCATGATTGTTGATTGCAAAAAAGCAGCTACTTTGCATCAATGCAGTGACGACGTCGATTTCAATTTGACTAAGTACATCCTGCTTTCTCAAGACGTTGTTATGAGGGGCAGGTTTTTTATAGTAAACTTTTTATTGCAGTTTATCCGTGATTTTTCCATGTAAAATAAGTAGGACTTATTGGTTTTTGGCGTGTACTTATCGTAGTGATTACTTGCTCAGTGAGCGCGACAAGCAAGCTCGACTTTGCTCAAAGAAGGTTGTCAAAATAATTGTCACATTACAAGCATTTTAAGTACAGTCAGCGGCACATCAGAGTATACATGTTGACCTTGAGACCGTCTTTATGCCTTAGGTACGTAATAAAAGCTGTTTTCGTAGTTCAACTGTGTAACTTAACGTGCTGTTGTGCGTACCTACCTGAAGAAATTTTCATTTTCAATAAAATGACTAAATTATTTTCATATTTTCAATACAAAAAGAATATCAACCTTTTAAAATTTAAAGATTCCCATACATTTAGTAGGGACACTGACTGGAGCGACTGACAGACGACGACACATGACATTGCCACTAGCTAGCCTACAAGTTGTTTCGAATATACTATAAATACAAAATAAAAAAATATAAATGATCACTCACGCACTGTCAGTTAAAGGACGTTGCCAAACTTATGTTCGTGGCTTGTGTAACAATTAAGAAGGCTCTGAATTAAAAAAACAGTTTTTTTTTTTATTTAGTAATAGGAAAATTTAAATTATCCGTAATTACAAATGGAAAAAGATGACTTTGTACTCGTTACAAAAAATAATGGAACTCTCTACTATGAGAAATTTTTTTTAAGCTTTTAGTCTTTCTACGGTCCGCATGGCGATAATATCGTTAACGTTTGCAACGCTCACACGCGGTCCGCATTCGTTATCGCGCTTAGATCGACAAATGACAGTTTGTGATGCGGACCGCTGTGAGCCCAAGATGGCGCTGGTAATGACGTCATGAATGACGTCACGCTAGATATTGTAAACGCGCTAGTGATGGACACTGAAAAAAAATATCGATATTTTTTTCGATGCAATACATCGGTTAGTTGCATCGATGTTATATCGATATAACAAAAAATACATCGATGTATTCCATACATCGATTGTTTTTCTGTAAGTTTGATATGAATGTGGTGGAGATAAGAAAAAACAAGCACTTATTAGACACAAAACCTTTATTATTAAAAAAATATCATTTAAATCTAAAGATTATTGCAATTAATATTATTTTTATACCAATATAAGTAAATTAATACATTACCTATAATTTCCGATGACACAAGTCACTTTAGAAAGCGTATCTAGTTCAATAAGTTCAGTTAAACTTAAATATTAGAAAAATATGCCGGACTTCCACACCCTGACCTTAACCTAATTTACATAAACTATTAAGTCGCACTTACCTTTGTTTACTTGTCCAACGTGCTGTTCAGTCAGTTTGAAACCATCAATGGATTTCAATCACCTAATTAATACTAACACGAGAGCAAAGAATCAAACTTTAAAACAAAAATGCAATAGTTGATTTTTTGTGAAGTCAGTCAGAGAAGTCGACTGTCGGTCGACCGGCCGGCCATTTGCAATCGCATTTTTTTTAGTGTTGCCAGCGGGGTCTTATCAAAAGTAACCTGAAATGAATAAAAGAGTAACCTTTTTGTGTGAATAAAAAACCTTTCGTATTTTTTCCACCTTTTTGTGTGAAAAAAAACCTTTCGTATTTTTTCCATTAGTAACACAGATTGGTAAGGTATTAAAAGATGATAAAATATATTTAAGTAATATTAACTTACAGAAATATTGGTCGGGACCAGGGCCGAATTTAGAGGTGTGGAGGCCCCGGGACAATAAGGGAGTGGAGGCCCCTAATTATTTTTCAAATAGGTTATATTATATTTTTCTTGCAAAGTATTTCAATCGTTTATTTATTTAGTCGTATGGCACTAAATAATATTAAAATCAAAATTACTTGGTATGTTTTCAAATCTTAAAATTAGAAAGGTACTCTTTCGTTGTGTAAGATTCTTTTTTTAATAAATACAATTCATGTGAAGACCCCTTTCTTGTGGCGGCCCCTTTCTTGTGGAGGCCCCGGGCAGTTGCCCCGGTTGCCCTCCCTTAAATCCGGCCCTGGTCGGGACGCACTTAAAACCTGTGTAAACACGGTTTTTTTTTATGTTGGCTAGCTTGGGACTTCGGAGTGATGTAAGATAAAAAAAAAATATTAATGTTTTTAGTAGGTTTGCCTGTTTGATGCATCGAACAAAAAAACATCGATGTATACTCGATGTTTAAGAATTAACAATACATCGGTTTGATTCGATGTATCGATAGAATACATCGAATGTTTTTAAAACATCGATGTATATCGTCCACTCCTAAAACGCGCTGACGTTCATGCGGACCGGCTGTTATAGCGATAATATCGATTTTATCAGATTTTATCGCTATGCGGACCGCAGCCTTTTTTTTTACATCACATGACATGATGATGACAAATGACATTGACATAGCAATGGCATAAATATGTCAAAATAACCTCTGGCTGGATCAGAGTTTTTGTTGGGAATATTTTTTTGCTATTTCCTTTTATCATCAATTTTATTAACAAAAGTGTTCGCTAATTATCATGCAATAAAAATGTGATTTATATTTGCTATGTTTAAGGTTGACTGTAAATTATGAATTGAAGGTTATATAATGTTAAAAATTTCCTTGGATTACTCAGTCAGCTGACAACGAGCGAAATGTTCGCACCTAAAGAATGTATTTTCTCCTTTGTACAATATCACTGGAAAACTTGTAGTCAGTGCATAAAATTGTTTTCATCTCAAGTCAAACAACACCCAGTACAAGTTGAAGGTCCTTGGCAGTTGTACACGGACAAGGTTACAACTGGCGCGTTAACTAAAGACACACACCAGGAAAAAGTTGTACAACACTTACAAAATATATATCAAGAGTTAGTTATATATGAACGACCTGAACTACAAAGCCGGACTAGCAGTTCATTATTTAGTTTTTTCAAAAGAAATGAACCTCAAAAAATTATTGCACCGAGAGGGTTGTATATTTATGGAAGTGTTGGAGGTGGGAAAACCATGTTGATGGATTTATTTTATGACACAGTACCAGTAAGTTATGATATGCCAAATGTGTATTTTTATGCAGCTATGTATTTGTGCATCTTAAAAATCCACCTATTTAATATAATTAACTGTTTTAGATTAAAGAAAAACTGCGAGTTCACTTTAATTCTTTTATGCTAAACATTCATGCTCGTATTCATGAACTGAAGATAAAGTCTGGTAAAGGAGCTAGTTCATTTCGAGATGAAGGGTCTAAACCATTTGATCCAATACCGCCTGTGGCTGCAGATATCACTCAAGAGTCATGGGTTATTTGTTTTGATGAATTTCAGGTAAGTAGGTATTAAAAAAATATTGATTTTGGTAATCTGCTTAAAAATAATATATTTATAGTTATTCATGAAATATCTTTCATCGTCTTTGAATTGTTCATTGCTGAAGTAGTTTTCCCCCTACTACAGGTTACAGATATTGGTGATGCCATGATTTTAAAAAGATTGTTCACTCAGTTATTTGATAATGGATGTGTAGTAATTGCAACGAGCAACAGACAACCTGATGACTTGTACAAAAATGGATTACAGAGGTGTAACTTTCTGCCCTTCATACCCGTGCTCAAAGCACATTGTAATGTAGTTCAGCTAGATTCCGGTGTTGATTATAGATTAAGAGGTATGGGGAACAAATATAGCAAATATTTTCTGTAAGTAATATTATTTTACTACAAAATTTATATAACTTAAAATATATTTAGCAAATATAATCAAATCTTTAACTAAAATGATTGATTATATTTGGAATAATGATTGATTATATATATGATATATATAAATGGGTATTTAATACCTATTTACATACTAATTTTCTATTTTGCTCAATATTTAACTTTTAATATTTCAGAAATAGTGAGATAACTCCAGGAAGTAATGCAGTAGAAAGTTTATTTAAATTCCTTGTATCCAAAGAAAATGATTCAGTCAGAATGAGGGTGATAAATATCATGGGAAGAAATGTTAAGTTTGCTAGATCTTGTGGAAGAGTGCTAGATTCTACTTTTGAGGAATTATGTGATCGGGTGAGTTTTAAGATCCCCTTCAAAACAGTTACAGCCTTACCACAAAGGATTTTAAAACACTGTGCAACAAGTGTTTAACTTAGACACTGTTTAAATGTGATGCTGTCACTTTTTTGACAATATTGTTTGAAAGAGACGGCATCACATTTAAACAGTGTTTTAAAATCGTTCGTGGTAAGGCCATTATATTTTTACCACATACTATGTGATGATAAGACACAGTTATCATTATATATGTATGTATAGACATTCTTAGGGATATGGTAAATTTTTGGTAATATTTTTAATAAATAAAAAAGTATTATTGTCCAGTCTATTACTTCAGCAAACAGAAAAAGCACCTTTTAATTACCTACCAACAAATCTTAAATAAGTGATGAATGGATGAATCGATCGAAAGACGATATTCTTTTGTAAATTTTAATATTAAATCATTAATTCAATAGTTATTCAGTAAAAAGCCCAGCGTACACCTGCGAAGGAGGCGCGGCGAAGAGACTGACTCATTATCAATATAAATTAGCCTTTGGTTATTATAGCATACGGCCATCCGTATGACCGTATACGGGTGACCATTCACGCGCGGCGACTGCATGCATGGAGAATAGTATGCTAATGTCACTAAAGCCTTACCCACAGCACCCGTTACGTGTCGCCGATACGATCCTAGAACGCATCTTGAGAACGGATCGTTTGGTTCGTATCGCAAGGATCTTTACACTGGCTCCGATCCGTTCTACAATAAATTTAACCATATCCACTTGCGCTTTTATTATAAATATCTAAAAAGTCTTCGATCAAGAATATCCTAGATGTCCGGACACAGTCTCAAAAACGGCACCTCGAAATAATGCCCCACTTACAAACTGGGAGATTATTTTTAGTTTATAAAATAAGTGATAAAAGATGTTATTTTGTACAAAATAAGTTATAAAAGCGTCCTGTTGCCACGCTGATCATGCGATCGCTGTCACCGTAGACAGAGATCGCATGAGCGGCGTGCGATCACTTGAACGTTGTCACAGCTTCACAGGCAGTGGGAAAGCAATACCTGGGCAGCCATTGCGTTGGTTACAGAGAACGCATGCTTTCAGATCGCGCAACCTCAGGTCCTATCGGTGGCACGGATCGGGCGCTGTGGGTAAATGCCTTAAGGTCTACTTTCAATTGGTAAAGACTGACACCCGTTTGCACTAAAGTTAAGAATCGCCTAAGTCTTTTCTTAACTTAAACTCGACCAAGATAAATAGGCGCATGAAAGTTGCATGACAGCTAAGTTAATTTGGTCAAGTTGTAGTTTTAATTTGGTCAAGTTGTAGTTAGGAAAAAACTTAGGCGATTCTTAAGGCTTCTTAAGTGCTCTTCGCCACGTCTCCGCCGGTGTGCACTGGGCCTAAGTATACATATGTTTAAATTTTTTTATTGTTTGTTCCATACCCTGGTAAAAATGGACCTGAAATTCAGTTACTGAAGCCTATTGTTACGGTAGATACAACTTATTTTTCATATTTTTGCATGATGAAATCTAATGAAATCTCTATTCTCTTTTCAGCCTCTAGGTGCAAGTGATTATATAGTGATATCAAAAACGTTTCATACAGTATTTATAAGAGATTTGCCTCAGTTGTCCATAACAAAGTATAGATCTCAACTAAGAAGATTTATTACCCTCATTGATACTCTGTATGACAACCGAGTTCGGGTAAGAAACTAAGAGACAATGCTTCAATAATTCATTACTAATTTTATTTATACTTGCAAAAAACAATATTTAAAGTGACTATTTATGTCCGCTTATTGTTACTAATGTACCTAGGTGGTGATAGCTGCTGATTGTGAACCAAAAGATCTTTTTAGAGCTGATGACGTTGATGAAATACCAGATGCCGATAGAGCTCTAATGGACGATTTGAAAATAACGAAGGACTCGGTAATTATTAATTTCACAAGATATTAACGCCTCGGCCCCGACATCACCGCGCGCGTCCTGTGTCTTGCGTCTCGGCAACCATTGCGTGCTGACTGCTGGTTCGATGTCGTCGCGACGGCGCAGTGGTTTCCGAGACGCAAGACGCAGGATGCGTGGTAATGTTGTGGCCGAGGGGTAAGATTAAAATAACAATTCAGTTTCACTTGTCTGTATTATTTTTTATGTAACCCCTTATCGGTAAAGAAAAGACCTCCTGATAGAAATGTGCATTTTTGAGGTCTGACTGGACTGGAAAAATACCATAGAATATTCAGCGTGAAATTTTAATCAATGGTTTCCGCAGTGGGTGGATCCACTCATGGAAGCAACTTTTACTAATAACAGCTGTTCCATACAAAGGCGCAATACCTACTCGACCTAAATGTATGGAACAGCTTTTTTTTATATCGCGAAATCAATAACAGCTGTTCCATACAAAAGCGCAATGCCTACTCGACCTAAATGTATGGAACAGCTTTTTTTTATATCGCGAAATTAATAACAGCTGTTTCATACAAAAGCGCAATGCCTACTCGACCTAAATGTATGGAACAGCTGAAAATTTCAGCGCGTATAATGTACCAATACTGACTTATTATCTGTCAATCATCAATTAATTTAATGGTTTTTTTTATTCTAACAAAAATATGTTGTCTAGGAGGATGCAAAGGCAGCCATTTTTACAGGCGAGGAAGAGCTATTCGCTTGTGATCGATGTTTGTCAAGAATAATGGAAATGCAAACAGAAGAATATTGGGACAAATGGGGGAAACATTTGAATTAATTTGCAAACAGAAGAATATTGGGACAAATGGGGAAAACATTTGAATTAATTTAATTACCTATTTAATATTTTACTGATTTCATAAATATAAGTAGGTAGTTAAAATGACCCGTAGTTAACTCTATTGTATTAAAATTGAGTTAACTTTCAATAAAAAAACATTGTGATAGGTACCGGTATGTGAGAATAATCGAATAATCGCAATATAATGGGCATAATAAAACATTACTTAGCATTGAATTTAACAGCACCAACTAGGTACTTGAAGTTTTTTAATCCTAAAGATTTAGATAAGATTATGCGATTGGTCTTAGACAAGTTCAATTCATCTTACTTGTGGTTGGTCCAATATTTATGGAGTTTGATTTGCAACCATTGTCATAAATCCCATCGGTTACTATAGGTATCCCTTATAATTTCATAAAGATATTTGAGTCTGTTACCTTTTTAAAAATGACTCGATGTATTACAAAATTTTAATTCATCATTTAATTTATGATAATTTATATATTAAAGCAGTAATAGCTTATTTACTATTGAATGACTCAGCCCTTTGGTAAACAAAGTGCAGTAAATTGGTGATAATTACATTATATTTTCATGTATTTTAAGTAGCAGTCAGTCACATTCAATTATGCTTTTAGTGCATTAATTTATAACATTGACGAACACAGACGACATAATTTAACTAACCAATGGTTTAAACATTATTCACGTTACACCCGTGCCAGGGCTGTGCATAGAATCTGTTTAGAGATAATTAGGTATAGAGATCGGGTTCCTTCTAAATATCAGCTATGGTCGCGGCGGCCGGGCCACGAGTCGGCACTGTCAAAAACACTGCCGGGTCCAGACACTCGGTGTAACGTATTTTTTTCATTGTCAGTATTAGAAACATTGTCATTAACTACGCTTAGTTCAATTCATAGTCAAGTGTTTATTGTAATTTAATAGGGTGTATTCAGAATTTTTCTAGCAAAAAATTAGGATATAGCTTTAGAGATGTATGAAAACGGGCGCAAGTACTGGTTGAAAAAAATATTTTGGTTTGATTTTGTTGTTTAGGGTCGCCGAGAGAAAAATGTATTAAAAATATTCTAAATTCATAAAAACAAATGCTTATATGTAAAAAAAATACTTGTGTCAGTTGGTATCGCTGAAGTGCTTAACGTGAATCATCAGCTTTAGATTTAGGCCCACCACATACAGACGGAATCTGATTCGGAATTAACGGAATATGAAAAACGGAATAACGATAATGTATGAAAATTTTGAACGGATAATTATTGCATGTATGTTGGTAGGTCCATAGATTTGTATGGATTTGCTGCGTTCTCTTCGAATGATTCCGTTTTCAAAATACCATTTGGATGCGGCGGGCCTTAATTGATATTTTGGCGGTCATCCGTGCCACTTCTACTCGATATTTTATCTTTCTTGATATTATCTTAAAAGTTGCCGTGGAATAGACTCGTTTTTTAAAACTAGCAATATTATTATTAACACGTAAAATAAAACCTTTAATTTCTTGTAGGCTATTTATTTTTCTTCAAATTTAGTTTCAAATTTTGTTATAAACTATGTGTACCTAATTAGGTTATTATTTTTTTGCAATAAAAAAATGTGTCATTATAATTAAGTAAGTATGTAAAAGAAGGTACTTACCAAATGAGTTTGTATTTTGTTATTTATTTATTATTTACAAATAAATCAAGTGTTGAATTAAGAATGGTTTATATTTAGTCGCCGAGGAGTTAGTTTAATAAAGTTCATTCGTAACCAGGGTTCAACAACTGAGGGATTGACTATTTTATTTCTACTAATTATTTACGAGGAGAGTTTCTTGTATTGCATATAAATGATTATCGAAAACGTATAAGTCCAAAAAAACCTCGTATAAATTGTTTCAGTATTTATTATTATCAAAAGCTAAAGTTTGCTTACCTATCTAGTAATTAGAATCTAGTCGTACATATGGCTGTAGTACTCTTGGTAGATCTGTATGTAGGTCTCCTTCTCCGAGGGCGTCATCTGCGCGATGACGTCATCGTCGATGCTCGTCAGGGGGACGGCCTTGCCGTTCACCAGGACGGTTGGGGCGTTGTCATCCGAGTCCGAATCTTCGCTCTCCATTTCGGCTAATGAATGAATTATTATATTGTTAACATAGTAAAAGAGGTAACGATAGTTACAAGAACACATTTTTTAAAATTAAAAAGCACTGATAAATACTATGCTCAGCAGCAGTAACGGATGATTTAATGAAAAATATCTCTGAAATGTGGTCGAAAGAGAGTTAAAATCTAAAATTTACAACCAGCATTATGTATATTGTACAATCAGGTTGTACAACACAGTTCTACAACATTCAATACTGACAAAGAAATCTCTTTATTTATTTTGAACCTTAAAAGGTTGGTTGTTAAGTCCAAAATCGATACTAAGTAAAATAAAAAGCAATACTTACCAACGGCAGCTAATTCATCCTTCAATTTGTAAGGATCCTTGGATTCGTTATCGCTCGAATCAGAGCCAGAGTCAGGTTCAATTCCTTTCAAAGCATTTGTTGTTGCATTATTGCCTGTAAACACGTAATAAGAATTATTGAACACTTTTTCAAAGGTCAATGGACGACTAATCGTTATGAAAATTAATTTATAAAAAAATGCAAAATTAAACTTCAATCAGAGGTTGACAAATAACCTATTCTACCACCTGAGTGGCTGGTGACCAGATGTTTTTTAGCATATAATTTAACATAACATATTTCTACAACAATTTATTAGTTATCCTGCGTTCTAAGTACTTACCGGTGTTTTGTTTTTCATGTGCTAGTAGAACAGACATAATATCGTCGGTTTTCTCCTTGCTCTTAACGTTGCCGCCAACTGCCGCTTCCGTAGATTCGGTCTGTAATTGAAACCGCATAAACTATAGGTCGCGGTCGCCTCAAACGTTTCAAAGTATTAATCGAAACTAACATAATGGCAGTGTTATCACAGTGCAGTCAGATGTCTACCACAAAATACCTACATAGTAAATTCTGTGTTTTAGTTAAAAGTGCGTTCGTCCCACGATCCTTTCGACCCACAAAATATTTAGTATTTATTCTGCGATTTGTCCCATTGGGGCGAAAGAATAGTGAGACGAACCACTGAATTACTTCGCCGCTCTAGTCGTAGGTGGCCGTAGTCGAAAATTCTTATGACATTGTTTTGTTTCGCTAGGGAGCTGCCTTATTATTTATTCTGTGGACCTGCTACAGTACTCACATGAGCTGGTTTGATACGAGATTTCCTGTAGGTATGAATCTATGTCTATTGTGGTCTAAGTTTGGGTGTTTTTTGGACTAAAGGCACTGATACAACTATCTCTGCCATAAGATTAACACAGCGGGGTTTGTGTGTGTGTGTGTTAGGTAAGGTAGGGTAGGGTAGTGAGGGGTTTAGTTGGTAGTGGTGCCTCCTCTCGACCACCCCATCTGGTCAGCCTACCGAGTAGGTAACCTTATGGGGAGTTCGGGAGAAGGCTCTCTCCCTCTCCCCACTCTGGGGAGAGGTAAGAACCCTCCGGCTCCCCCGCCGAGCCTACTATTTAGGCTCGACGGGGGCGCCGGAGGCGGCGAGAGACAGCCCAGGAGTGGCTTCCTGCGCGCTGACCGAGTCCAACATGCCGTTTGGTATACCTAAAGATTGTATTTGCCCTCACTCTAATAAAAAAAAAGGGTAGGGTAAGGTTATTCCCTCCTCCCGGGATTCCACCGAGCCACTCGGCTGGGTGGGATCACGGGAGGCAGTCGTGGAGGGAGCCACAACGTTAAATGTTGCGGTCCCCTCCTGGCGAGTCCCACATACCCCCCTCTCGCTCACCTGCGGGAGGGGAAGCGCGTAAAAGCGTTTTCTTCGGCATAAAAAAAGGGTAGGTGGGGTAAGGTAAGGTAACCTGGTCGTTGGTGAGGATGGTACTCTCGACCATCCAGACGGGGCGCTCCTTGCGCTGCGCGGCGGGCTCGGCGGCGGCGTCGTTCTCGCTGATGGTGACGTCGACGCGGGTCTCCTCGACCGCCAGGCCCAGCCCGCGGGTGGCCTCGCCCGACCACTGCTCGCCGCCCGGCCGCAATGGCTGTTGCTTCATTGTTAGACTATAATACATAGGTACATCAATAATGTCATACCTACTTACTCTGCTCTGCACCTCAGCCGATACAATAATGACATATATCTAGATAAATAATATTAGAAAAAAAATATTAGAAAAAATGCTTGAAAAAATTGACTCACCTGTAGCACCTCAGACGGGACTCGAACCCGCACCCTTGGGATTCCGGCCCAATGCACTGACCAATTATGCTACCGAGTCATATATCTAGTTGATTACCTATGTTACGATTACGACCCTTAGGTACTTGATAAGTAATTAATTTCGAAATTGATTGAAAAAATGGGTCTGGTTAGGTACAATTATGAGGTAGGTAAGTGGGTAAGTGAGTAGTGGAGATGTAGAAAACACATGTGAAAGTAACTTGCATTAATTATTTCGTAATAGAAATAGACAAATCTTATTTATGATTTTGCCCTTATACTTACGAAGTTTTACCTGTTTCTTTCTATTTCTGTCATTTTACTAGTAGATAGGTCGTTTTGCTTTTGTGTCGTTCGTCCCACAAAGAAATTTTACTAGATTGTCGTTTTGATAAGGATGGAATTTTACTTACCCTCTGATTGTATTGATATCTACTGGCTCTGGCTCCAATATCTCTGGTGCCAACTTAATTCCTTCAACTTCTCGTAACAGTATAAAAAGTGTTTCCATTTGTTCGTTGAATTTAGCAAGTAATAATCTTGAGTCTTTCTTAGGCAATGCCGACTGATCCTCTTCAACTACTTGACTGCAAAATGTACACCGGAATTCCTGAGTCATCATATCATATAATTGGTCGGCCTGAAACAAATAATTTGTAAATAGATACTTTTCTCAAACCATGTGATGAAAAGCTAGTTAAGTATTTTATTATGGGTCAGACTTTAAGTCGGTAGCGTCTTATATATAATAAACCCATTTTTCTAGATCTTACTTCAAGGTCTGTAAATGTTTTGCTGCACCCGGGGCACTTGAAACTGGCCCGGCTTGTAGCGTCGCGTTCTTCTGTCTCCATGCGCTTACGCATCAGATCTAATTTGTACTTTACAACGTTCACAAACGTTTTATAATTTATGAAGTAGTAGTTAACTTTTTGTGCTTTTCCGTCAGGACCTGAAATCGTAGTTAAGGATTATTAATGCAGGCCACCATATTAACCCTAAAAGAATTAATATTATTCGAAAGTTCAGCGTCTTATTTTAACTGAATCATTTTGAAATAAGTGTAAGTACCTACCTGTTTCCATTTTTAATCTGACTTGAATAAACTTGTCGTTTTTAAGAGTAGCTATTCTAGCTCGCAACATTTTCCTTTCAAATTTCAGTAGTTCACAAATATCGTCTTCTTTCATGCCTGTAAAGTTCAAATAACAATTATATCCTGATAAACGTCACGTAGATAAATAAGAATTTAATGCTTATTTTTCTGATCTGTTGATCGATTACATTTACTTACAAGGGTTTCTCACCAACATGTCCACGATAAGTGCATCTTCTATGGTATAGAAGCCTCTCACTACGAGTCGAGCTAATTGTTTTAAGCTGCTTGGGACCTCGGTGACCAGACGTTCCTCCGTCATATCTGCTTATTTCCTGTAATTTATTTATTGAACAGTTTAGTAAGTACGATTACAGACAGCCGCTGATTCTAAAGGCAATGCCTGGTTTCCTTCATGTTCAACCATTTTTTGAAGATGAGGTACACACGACTGCACCTCAAACTATACGTGTTGACCTTGAGACCGCCTTTATGCCCTAAAAGCTGTTTTCGCAGTTTAACTGTATAACCTGACGTGCTGTCGTGTGTACTATCGGGAAGTAGCTTTTAAATAAAACGTTATTTAATATATTCTTTAATTATATTTTAAATCACATAATCATAACCCGCAATTTCTTTTCTCTCTAGACATTTCCTTCTCTTCTACATGTCAGAACAAGCTTTCAAAGATTATTATAAATAAAACGTGATTTAATTTACTACTTTCGAAACGGCCAAGAAGTTTGTAAGCGGTTTTGCAGTCAAGCAGGTAGAAAAGGGTGAGTAAGTCCTAGTATCTAGGTAGAAAAGGGTGAAGGAAGTCAAGGAAGTCGTTGTTTTCGACGCAGACGACGGTAGTAAAAAATAACTGCCATGGGGTGAAGAATAAATAAAATGGGTAATAGTTTTGTTTATATAATTTTATTTTCTTAAATAACGACAAAAATCAAAGTTTTAATAATAGAAATCATGTGTACACATGCCTACCTACTACTATTACGATGTTTTAAAATCATACTTACAATGGAATTCAGTATAAAGCTATGTCTAACTTGCGTTACGAAAAATATATATTTGTACATATAGATTTTCATTTGGCAGTGTGATTCGTTAATTTTTTTCGGGCCATTATTAATCCTTATGTTAAATACATAATTACATAGTTCTAAGATTAACAACATCTGATTAATCATCTTAATAATTTACAATATATTCGTCATTTTCAGTTCCAATCACTAAATAAAATCTGGTTGCAAGTTTTTGTGCAATTTGTTTAAAAGCAAAACTATTTATAAAATAACAAAATTAAACCAGTAGTAAAACATTTTAAGATTGCATTTAAATACCTATTATACTTAGTAATCACAAGTTTGTGTGTGAATATAATTATACTACAAAACAACCTAGTAATGCTATTTTTAAATAAATAATAGATAGCAGATATCACAAAAAAGTAGATAGCAAGATTTTCAAGGAACTAAATTGATTAATCATAAATTCTACTTTTAACCATTAATTCAAATCAGTCTTTACAAAAAGTACATAATATTGGTAAGTATCACTAATGTAAAAACGTTTAAAAAAACAAGTTCTTCCTTAGGATAAAATAAAAAGTGGTTTACTACAATTCATTTGTTATAGAAAGTTCGAAATTGACATACTATCATAAGCATAATAAAAAAAACATTAGAACTACTATCAAATAATTTGAAGAAATTGCAGTGTCTTAGTTCACATGTCTGGATTTAACAATAACTTAGCATCTTAGATTAAAACAACAAGGCTTGGCATAGGACATTAGACATTCAAACAATCAGAAGTACTCTGTTTATAATGATTAAATTATACAGTTATGTAAATTACTGCAAATTAAACTATGGTACAAATTTCATTCTTAAATCGAATAGAACTTAGTTTATTTCAACATTACATCATTCATTGTGTTGTGTTCTTTCAAGAATTAACTGTATGTTATCTATTGTCTGATAAATGACCCTAAAATTGGGACGATCACTTGGATGATGATTCCAACACTGCTTCATCAGATCATAAACACATCTAGGGGTATTGTCAGGGCAGGCTAGGACATTACCATCTTTCAGAAACCTTACTACTTCTTCATGAGTCATGCCAAAGTAAGGTTGCAAAGCAAATGAGAATATTTCCCATAGGCACACACCATATGCCCAGACATCAGATTCTAAAGTATACTTATTATAAAGAATACTTTCTAATGGCATCCATCTCACAGGGATGGCATCATGCTCATCTCCTTTATAATAATCTTGTAAGTAAATTTTATGTGATAAGCCAAAATCTGCAATTTTGACAACCATATCATCATTAATCAAACAATTTCTAGTTGCCAAATCTCTATGAACAAATTTACGATCTGAAAGATAAACCATTCCTGAAGCAATCTGTCTTGCTATATGTAATAGATCCAAGTGGCTAAGAGGCATTACAAGTAGCCTCAAGTCTTCTCGGTTTTCAACAGCAGGGGCAAAGTTAGGTGCAGTGCTACAAGCTCTCAAGTATTCATTCAAATCTCCTTTCCCCATGTATTCAAATAATAAGCACATTGGACGACCTATAGCACAAACACCCAATAATTTCACTATATTGGGATGATCAAAGTCAGCCAATAAACAAGCTTCTCTCTCAAAATCCAGTTGCAAATCATGAGATGCTTCATCTTTAAGCATTTTAACAGCAACCAAAGTGAATTCTTCTTCTGGAACAAGTCCAGGTGCCTTGGCTTGAAAGACTCTTCCAAATGCCCCTTGACCTAAATCACGGATGTAGATAATATTATTTCTAGGAAATTCCAATTTTTCTAGTTTTGGATTCAATTGTGCTCCAGTTGTATGGTAGGCTAAATTGCTAGGAAGCTTATCCAAATCAATATCCATGTTCTGTCCATTTCTACGGTTGGCAATATTACATTTTGAATAATAATTTTTTAAGAAGTAGTGACACAGCAGAGCTACTGAAGCTACAAGTAAAATGCAACCAAGTCCACCAACAGATAGTAATAAAACAAAAGATGGAGTAAAATAATTTTCCATAACTATATTTGGTCCACTGATATTGTCAAATTCATCAGTTGAATTGGCACATGCTGGTATATCACAATGTTCCCATCGCACGTTTGGATCCATGGTATAGCACCAAGGTTTCCTTTCTTCACCCCCTGCATTTCTACAGTAATTTGTAGAATTTTGGACTTCTGGAAAGACAAGAGGTGGCCTGGTGTGTTGATGGGGTGACTGTGATTCCCAAGCTTGACATTGTAGCCCAGTCTCTGTCATATTCATAGTGCCCTGATAATATCGCCCATTTCCCCTTACACAGTTAGTTGTAACTTCACTATATTCCATTTCTGTAATACCAGTGTTATGACATGTCATCTGTGTCCCTTTACCTGAAAATTTAGGAAGTTTCTCACACTCAGGAAATCGGAAATGGCCTCTTGATTCGAAGAATACTCCACGTCGTTTTTGTTCTTCAATAACAATCCAATCATTGTAACAAAATTGCATTTTAACAGCCATGCAGTCTTCATAACACAATGGTAAAGCAAAATACCCTACCCCATCTTTGTCAATGCACTTGGGGAAAGCGTAAGCACAAAGTAGTTTTTCAGCTCTGCTTCGACATGGTTCTTTCAATGTAGATATCATCTCCTTCCACAATCCTGTTGTAATTTTCTCATTGTCTAAGCCTCCAGTATGATTGTACCACACGTATCCCGTAGAATAACTCTTACATATTTGCCCATTGTATGGACCACAGTAAAGATGCACAGATTTTATAAATAGGAGTACCGTAAATACTTTGCAGTGGATGTCCATTGTTTTAAATGAAAAGCTTTTTTAATTCGTTAAACAGCTTAGATCGTTGCATTTTAGTTATCAATACAAAGTAAATCTAAACACGATACAGATTGTACAATGGCGGACACATTATTTATTATTGATTTTACTTTTCATGTCGTGGAATGAAATTCCAAATGTGCAAGCAGTGAGTCAGTGACATTGACATGACAGACAGACATGTTAGGATTCCTAAACGTATAAGTAAATAATTTTTGGATACCTAGTTGGATACTTACAGCATACTATTATGTATTTTGTGATACAACGTTAATTTTCTTTTTGTGAGTGTCAAAATCTTAATGCTCTAAGGTCAAAATAGCCGTCGTAACAAATCTAATTAGAAAAAACGAACCATAGACTTATTTATACTATACGAACATTTACGCACGAGTGCACTCGTACGAAAGTACGCACGAGCACGAGTGCCCTAGGTGCGAGTGCGAGAGAGAGAGCATGGCCTGTCTGTCTCGTCACTCGTGGTGTCTCGGCGAGAGTGTACAGCCGGTATTAAACGTTTCTAAACGTAGGTTCAATAAATGAAAGTTGGCAATAGCTAGAAGAGAAGTTTCTGCTGTCAAGTGTCAAAGTTGTCAAACGTCAAAATAATTAAACTTACCGAGGCACTTCTGCAAAAATATCTTGAAAATGGCCGCAATTGAGAAAGTAAAAGTTGTTGTTCTTGGTGATTCAGGTAATTATAACATCTTGAATGTTTTTGACACTTTTTATGATTTGTAATGAAGGAAATTAAATAATATTTTGAGGTTTATAGTTAGTTACTTGTTGTCTGCCAACTTGACGGCGGCCATGACACATAACATATACAGACTACAGTAGGTCCAACATTCAGATTTCAGAATTTTAGACTGTTAAGTTAATAATACTAGTGGAGTAGTGGCTCAGTTCAGTGAGCAATAATGATCGCATGCTCTAACTGGCTAGGCTATAGATAGATTATAATAATATTTATTTTAAGCACTGAGCAAGTAATTAGATGGCGTTTCTAATTTTGATCATTTTTCGAAATGGGTGAATATTTTTCGAAAAACTGAGTGGTCAAAAAAAATCTGTATTATAATTATTATCGAATTTATCGAACCTGGGACATACGAAAGCATTTCTGCCGTCCATAAGCTAAAACGCCGTTAACCAACATCTGCTCGATTTTCACTTTTTGATGGCATCGTAATCAAAAAACTATTCTCTATCGACCTATCTAAGTCATATTTTCCTATCTTATTTAGTTTCTGAAATAATTAAAAGAAAATTGCCGTTATATGACTGATTTTCCTATGCATACACAGCAACAATGCCTCTAACTACTAATTGTATAGTTAAAATGCCGTCAAAAAATATTTTTCTTCTCAATTGCATATCTTGATTGCCGGTAAACTGATTTTTGTAAACTACAGCGCGATTAAAATACATTTGCTGTATTATAGTTATACAAAGTGTCAAACTTGTAAAATAACGACTCTAGACTACAATGCCGATAAATGAAAATGTTACACTAGAATGCGACTAAAGGATTTTAACGGCAATTTAGTAATTTATTTGCCAAATCATTATTCGAATTTTACAATTTGTGCACTTATGCTTAATGACAAAATTTGACTAACACTGTAAATATTTGCATTGAAGTCATAACTAAAATGCGGTTATCCCACGTTACTACACTAAAGTACCGTCAACTGCAGTACTTGGTTTGACTCGCCGCCGGTGATTAATTTGGTCCGGCGCAGGAGCTTGAACGGGACCCCCGTTCAAGCTCCTGCGCCGGACCCATCCCCATGTATATCCTCGTGGCCATACTGGTATGACAAACTAGTATCGCCACGAGGATGTCCTCGACGGGCGTGCGTTTCATCATACCTGCCGTCTTCCCGAGCATTTTGTCGGCGTCAAATATTACGTAAGTATAAATTTGCGTAGTTTTATAAGAATTTGCGCAGGATTACTCGAAAATTCACACTGTGCCTACTAATATTCTAGTGAACGTAGTTTACGTTTAATATTCACTAGAGTACCCAGTCTTAGATCTCAGAAAGTACCATCTCTGTGTTAATAATTTTCATTTTAGAATTTACTAAAGAATTTCTAACATCGTTTCAGAAATTTTCAACTCGCTAGAAGATGGCATAACAGATTTAAGGCTGTTTAACTAGGGCAGTTCAAACATGTCTATACTGAGAGCCCAAGATAGAATCTTCAAAATGTTAGATTTAACTGAAGAAATACAATAAAATTACGTTTTTATATAAAGTTTAACACCTTAGTGAATTTCTAAAAAAGAATTATCGTTAAAAAGTTATTGGTTTAATAGTTAAGTCAAAACTAAATTTCTTAAAACCTCTGAACTGAGGGCCCAACGTTTTCGGCTTTATTGACTTGGCTAAAACTTATAGAATAATGAAAATTACACCAAGTTCTTTTAGAAATTCTTTATTAAAAATTAATATATCGTTCGTTGTTCTTAATATCATACTTTAAGAAAAAATGCCTTTTTAATTTTTTATAGGACTAAAAATTTGTAGGGTATCTATACCCTTGTAATACAAAATCATATAATAATATGATTTCAAAATATTTTTAGGACTGACCTACATCTTACTTCATAGTATCCTTTAAGTGAATTGTTTACCAAAATTACCACACATTATTCCCAAATATAGTTTTTATTATTTTTATTATTGAAACGTAAATTAAAATTATTTTCAAACGTTGATATCGATATTTCGTAATTTTCTCGTCAATTTCAACAGACTGCTAAATTAACAAGTTCGTTAGTAGTCTGTGTCATTTTCTCAAAATTTTCTTGATAAAAGGAAGGCAAACTTCGCGCCTAGGAAGGTTGCTACGAACTCTTCTGGGTGAAAGTGTAAAAATATATCCATATAGCCACATTGATCTCTACACGAACTCGGTTTTAATGTATTTGCGTTACCTTTCGGTATAGCATTATCATTTCTTGTAAAGCACTGTGCTTTACAAGAAATGATAATGCTATTTAAAACGCTACTTATTGTAATAAATGTAAAGTACCGGTGACACTATTAAGTTTTATCATGGCAATAATAGTAATTATTTCGAGCTCGAGAGAGCTTTGTCTACGGAAGAAAACTCTTGGGTGTCTTTTTAACTTAGAACGAATTAAAAAAATAACAATCATGTTAGAACTATATAATTTCAAATAATTTTCTATAATTTCGACGTTTATTGACGTTTAAATAAAAATATTACATTTTGAAATTCATATTTTGTATTAAAATTCAGTAAAAGGTTGTACAATTCTAAAATCGAGTCCCACTGTCAAATTGTGCTCAGAGACGATAATCAAAGACTGATTTCAAACACGACAACTTTCTTATCTGATTGAATTTATTATATTAAAACCTTTCCGAAATTAGCTTCTTTGTATGGAAAATCATATAGTGATCTCTATTATCCTATTTTTAACCGACTTCAAAAAAAGGAGGAGGTTCTATGTTCGTCTGTTTATTTGTTTTTTTTTTTTTTTTTTTTTTTTTTTTTTTTATGTATGTCCACCGATTACTCGAGAACGGCTGAACCGATTGACATGATTCAAACGCCACTTTATCAGGTTTGTTCCCCAGGTGGTCCCATTTTTTGAAAATTTTAAATCGGTTCAGTGGTTTTCGAGTAATCCTGAAAATACTGTAATTTTTTAGGTAACTTTTGCACGAGTTTCAACGGATCTTCAGACATAACTTCTTTGTTTATAAACCGATTGATATAATTCTTGTTTTGTTAGAAAGAGGATACTTTAAGGGTGTTTTCATTAAAATTTCCTGTACATTGGACCTTGGACTTCGAAGATACTCAAGAGAACTCTTCAAAATCAAATTGGATAGTGTATTAGTGATTACTCTACGGTATTGAAAGGTTTCGCAAGCCATTTTTAGTGTCACTGTTGGGACTGGAATACAAGCCTTACTTATGGGCTAATGAATAGGATGGACCATAACCCACCGCGCGGGCCCAATGCGGGTTGGTGGGTGTTAATGAGTGCAAATGTAGCTGGGACTAATGGCTTAACGTGTCTTCTGAAGCACGGAGGAGCTCGCGATAATACACTTTGGTCACCCACCCCATGACTGACCCTTGCTAAAATTAACAGCGCGAAAAGTGGAAATTGAGTTATTCGGAGTAGGTATTATACGAGTACCATTGAAAAGTGTTGAAAATATGAATAAAATATATTTATATCATTGCTTACATTTACTTGTACATACCTACCACAAAAAAGTGAAAAATAAAAAGCTTTTAAAAATTAAAAAGAAAAACCTCCTTCAAAAAACCTAAAAAAAATTGCTATAAAAAAACAGCTACAAAAAGCAACAGCTCTAAAAAGCAAGAAATAATATTCAAATCTGCATAATTACCACTATTCAAGTACCTACGCATATCTGATATAAAAAAAACGTCTTATGAAGTCGGGTGGGGCTTTAAGATTTAAAAAATCAAATTACGAAAGAGAAACCACTACAAATGTTTATATAAATTAAAAAAGGAAAATATCTTTCAGCCCCACCCGACTTCAAAAGACGTTTTTTTTATATCAGATATGCGTAGGTACTTGAATAGTGGTAATTATGCAGATTTGAATATTATTTCTTGCTTTTTAGAGCTGTTGCTTTTTGTAGCTGTTTTTTTATAGCAATTTTTTTATTACATCTATATATATATATACATATGTGTGTAGTGGTGGACGGATAATCAAAAATACCCGTCGATTTTCATAGAAACGAGGTAACTTTAAAGCCTTGATTATGTGTGTTTTTATGTGTGTGAAGTGTGAATATTTGTGTATCGTTCAGTAGGTACTATTATTAATTCTGTGGTACCGTGGTATTATATGTGGGTGCCCACATGTTTATTATAAAAACGCTGACAATATCTTACCATCTTTTTGTCGTCAGGACAAAAAGATGGTAAGATATTGTCAGCGTTATATTTACTGAAAATAAGTTAAAAATAAAAAGATTTATTTCTTTTATTACATTCCGATTGATCTTTATTTTTTTGTATTTTTATATTTTGTACATACTTTCCTACTTTAAGTAACATTATGGACACTCTACAAATTTTGCTCATACATACAATTTAAAATGCATTTTCTCTTAAAGTACTGTATTAAGAACAACGAACGATATATCAATTTTTAATAAAGAATTTCTAAAAGAACTTGGTGTAATTTTCATTATTCTATAAGTTTTAGCCAAGTCAATATAGCTGAAAAAGTTGGGCCCTCAGTTCAGAGGTTTTAAGGAGGTGTTACACTTTATGATAAAAACGTAATTTTATTGTATTTTTTTAGTTAAAACTAATATTTCGAAGATTCTATCTTGGGCTCTCAGTTCAGATATGTTTGAACTGAGGGCCCTAGTTAAACAGCTTTAGATCTGTTATGCCATCTTCTAGCGAGTTGAAAATTTCTGAAACTCTAAAATTCTAAAATGAAAATGATTAACACAGAGATGGTACCTACTTTCTGAGATCTAAGCTACGCCTCTTATTGCAACCGTCTGGATTGAGGGCTCAACACATTCAATTATAAAAGTTTTAATTCACGTTTTAGAATTTTTTAACCTATGCTTTCAGTTTTTGTTTTTTTTCGCGAAATCCCCTATAAGAATCAGTTAGATTCGCCACGATTTAAATTAAAAAATGGGTTCTCAGTTCAGATGCACATGTTTTATTTTTGATCTTTAAATACATTTTGTTGGATTCTCTCAGTTATCACAAAATGTTTACTAAGCTAAATTGCCATTATCTAAAAAGGTTTGAAAGTTAACTGCAATTTATCATTGCAATAGATAAAAAAAAATATTTACAAATACAACTGGATAAATTTACACTTAAATAGCTTGTCTTAAATGCCGCTAAATTATTATAGTAGCATTAAAGTTAAGTAGGTATGTCTTGTGACCACGAAACAAAAGTTTGCTTAAATGCCGTTAAGGTACTTAGTGGCATTTTAGTAAAGCAATTATAAAGCGATATCTAGTATTTTACAAGCCAATAAAATAAATCTAAAATCAAACGCTAAAATGTCGCTACTATAACGTCAACGACATTTTAGTGATGTTTATATAAACAAATAAATAAAATAATACTAATTACAAACATATTTTTTTAAATATTTCCATGACTGTTTTATATTTCTTTGTGAAAATAAAAGCATTGTAAAGTTCCCTCAAATACCATTTCAATGATACCTCAAAGTTGTAAATAGCTGGTTTATTGATCAAATAGCATCCATTTTATCTTAAATCCCGCGTAACTCGAAAATTCATTTTCGTAGATAACGGCATTATTGCTTATAGACGGCAGATTTTTGCCCAAGCTGAAGCAGAACCGCTTCGCGCTCATTTGATCAAACACAATAGCACAACACGGACGCGGAATTTTGAATATTTATTTCCCATAATAATAGGTACAGGTTATTGATAAAATGTTTATTTACTATTTTCAGGTGTAGGCAAAACGTCCTTGACTCATCTTATAGCTCACCATAAGCCACTTCTATCGCCCGGTTGGACTGTAGGTTGCTCCGTAGAAGTAAAGTTGCACAGGTACAAGGAAGGCACACAGGCGCAAAATACATTTTTTGTCGAACTTTGGGATGTTGGAGGCTCTAACGGTCATAGAAATACCAGGAACGTATTTTATCAACCTACACATGGTGTGTTCATGATGAATTTTAGCACTACTACGCGTTCACTTTGTGATTGCCGTCGAAAACCGTTATTACGTTACAGCTAACGGTACTGTAGACAAAAAAGTAATCATGTTTTTCAACTGGTTTTAATTTTTTTCTTGTTCAAAGGGTATCATTAATTTATATAACAAGTTAGGTTCGCCATTATGTAGGAACTTTACTTTTTTATCATTATAACAACACAAATAACGAACGTAATGATTAAATCAACAGAAACAAAAATTAAGCTTTGCGTTGCTAGCCGTACTAGAAAGGTGACGCAGGGGGTGTGGTATGACGAAACTGGCCGGTAGGTAGCGGCAATGATGAAGTGAACGCGTAGTAAGTTATATTAATTGTACTGTACTGAAAAACATGACATAGTGACACGGTGGATTTGTTCTATTATGTATTCTGTGTCAGTGGTTGAATGGTTTTTGTATCATTCTGATTTCCTTAGAACGGTCATAGGCATAGGACAGTACCTACTCTATCTTATTATTAGTAGATACCTATTTATTTATTTTGCATTCAACCACTCTGCTACCGTACGTAATCCAGTTTCTGCAGTACTTTGCACTTCAGCTCATGTGTCTCCTAAAAAATCTATGGCCGTATCATCGGCATATGAGAATATGTTCGCGTTGTGTAATTTTAAATTGCAAAGTTCATTTATGTACAACAGAAATAAAGTCGGGCCCAATACACTCCCCTAAGGTACACCATAAGGTATGTTTGCTAAGTCACTAATGTAACTCCCCAGTTGAAGTTGTTGTTTTCTGTTATGCAAGTTTTTACAAGAGCAATTGGAGTACCTCAGAGTACATATTGTTTAAGCCTACCTGCCAGAGTTGGGACAGATACGGTATCAAATGCTTATTGTAGGTCAAGAAACACTGTGAGATATTTTTACCACCATCTACATGTTTCACTATCAAAGATGTTAATGCGGTAACAGCATCCTCAGTAGATAGTCCATTTCTAAAGCCGTATTGTGAATTCCACAAGATGTTGAATTTGTTTAGGTAGCTTATTAACCGAATATTTATTCGTTTTTCAATATCATTAGAAATTGATGTCAAAGCTGATATCGGACGGTAGTTACTCACATTATCCCTATCACCACTTTTGTAAACAGGTTTGCTTGTTTTAAGGAGCAAGGGAAAATGCCTAAGTACTTATAATTCGTAATATGAGGAATATTTATGTCTGTCGTAAAACGACATTCAGTTCTTCTTGTGATGTTATTCGGATTAAGACGGTATTTGTCTAGCGTTCTATTAAATTAAAAATAAATGCCCATAATTTTTTTCATACTAAACTGTAAATATCACATATTTACTTTAAAATTATATTTTGTTGTAGGTATTATTTTAGTTCACGATTTGACGAACAGAAAAAGTCAGATCAATTTACAAAAATGGCTTTCTGAAATCTTGAATCAGGATAGCTCCAATCCCACACTGCAGCACGTGGATGTGGATCCTGAACAGTTTTTGGGCTCGACACAGGTATTTTGATGATCTAACTAAATACCTACACATCGCTGGCCCCGGGCAACAAAGCGGTAATATCAAAAATCAAATTTTACAGGAGAAATAAAAGAAGCTAATTTGTTAATAGTTCAGCGTGCAGTTATCCAAATGGGGCGTTCAATGTGTCAAATGAGAGCTAATTTTTTACCCATATAACCCCTACAAAAAAATTTGGTATTATTTAAATATTTAATGAAATAATTGAAAAAATGTATAATACAAATTATAGACGTTACCGTTTCAATCGCAACGTCTTTAACGGCTTTATAAGCACACAGACTACTCATATTCACAAACGTAAGTATTTACTACGACGTAATTTTCACTTTAGCTCTTAAGCGTATCAGACGATTACCGCCTTGTTCCGGGAACTATTTAGGCAAAGCTCTGCTGTATCATCCACTAATTACTTCGTATGAGGTGTTTACAGTTTATTGATTTATAACTTTTATTTTAAAGAACGCGGTTAAATGTATTATGGTTTTTCATTTTTTAGATGTTTAGAGTAAAGATGTTCACTGGTTTTTTGTATTTTGTTTCTTAGAGTAATGCATTAATACATAACTTAGTAGTTAGATATTTTCCGTACAATAAAGTTGTAAATGTAATTTATTTCATGGAAATATGTATAAAAAATCTGAAAAAAATAGGAGCGATAGATTGATACTCAGAGAAGCCAAAAATTAAATAACATTAAAAAGGCGGTAACCAGAGGTTACCGCTTTGTTGCCCGGGGCCGGCGACATAATTAAGGGCGTTCGTCGGTCGTTACGATCCGTTGTATCAGACGTCGAAACGAGTTGTGTGAGACCGCATCGATCGATCGCGAGGCCCCTAACCCTATACTACCTACAGACGACACGAAAAAGAATCAGGTGATGCATGTTTGTCGATCGATTTACTTGCTTTTGAACCATTAACATGAGTTTATAATGTCACTGAGTGGGAAACAACGTCCGATTATCGATGTGCTTTTTCGTATCCTATGTAATAGCGGCCATGCGATCGATCGTACGTAACGACGAATCGTACCGTATGTGAAGCGGCATTTTGATTTTTGTTGCATTCGATCGTTACGAAGGATCGTACGACCGATCGCATCGTTTAAAGGGCTCTTAAGGAATAAAACTAAAATTTCATTTAATTTATTACACTGACGATAATGTTTTTAAAGTATCTACTCACCCACCATGAGCGCAATACCGTGTAAAACCATTTTCAAGGCATATTTTATTGTCATTTTAGATACCAATACTTGTTATTGGCACAAAATATGATTTGGCTGAAGAGACACAAAAGAAAAATCAATACAGACGATTGGCTAGCAGCATAGCGGAGCAGTGTGGGTCAGACGAGATATTCGTCAATTGTCACCAAGTCAGGTAATACGAGAGAATGGGTCGTTGAGAAAAGTCGTTTTCCTTGGATTTTGTATTTTAGATTCCAAGATAAGTAAATAGGTTATATTAGGTTGATACTGTACCTACTTTCGAAAATCGGATATAACTGCGCCACCGCACCGGTGCGCTGGCGTCTGTACTGTACGTTATTGGCCTCGGAACCGATTTTGTGCAGTTCACGCTCAAGATCCGTGCCGGGCCCTATACGTGCCTTTACCGCCAGAGTGGCGAGGCGATCAGGCGAATAGCTACCTCGCATATGTAGACATAAGATTGCTATTCAGATCGCCACTCGCGCACTCCCTCCATTTAATTTGTCCCCCAATATTGCACCTTTGACGTTAGTGATGGACTCAACTGGATATTATGACAAGTTTTACATATCGGCCACACAACCTCGTCCTCCTAGCGGGAGCAGTAGCAAGCGAATTCGTACTATTCTGTGCCACTGCGCGGTCCTAAACTCGTGACGAGACAGCGATAGCGCGGCAAGCGAATCCAAAGTGATTATTGAATTCGCTTGCCGCGCGGTTAAGTGCAGATAGACTCAATTTAATAATAATTGCAGATCGTTAGCACCTGGTACCAGTAATTCAGTCAAGCTTACGAGGTTCTTTGACAAGGTAAGGAACCACAATATATTAATATTACATTGTTTATTTTTTAGTTTTATATTGTACCTAAACCGAAAATTGTAAAGGATATGGACGGCAATAATTTCCACGCACAGACTTTGAACTGATTGTGTAATCTGTGCTTCCACACAACAGATGGTAAAATATGCAGGAAATCTATGCACCGCAGCCGGCCTGCAAATAAATCGGCTTGCAAACACACCGACAGCAACTTTGCCCATTTATATGCGGGCGGGCTGTGCATCTTGTATATCTTATCATCTGTTGTGTGGAAGTTATTGACTATCAGCCATTTTTATTGTCCCCACTGCCTGGGGCCTTCCTTATGGGTGGATAAGGAGGATCCTTTATTCGCAACGAGTCACTGAATCGTGTTACACTGTGACTGGTTGAGAAAAAAAATTCGCAACGAGTGACAGTGTGACTTAATGCGTATTTTAATTCTCATCTAGTAATTTATTCCTTAATACTTAATAGTGTTATGTGTTCGGAAAAAAGTCGCATCGAGTAACAGAGTAAATAAATGCAAATTTTTATTCTTATCTAGTAACACTTGTTAGTGAATGGTTAAAAATTCTTCTCTTTCATCATCTGAGCGTATATCCCTGCTAATGCAAGGGTTCGCCTTTATACTTATTTTTTTCTCAACCATTTACAGTGTGAAACGATTCAGTGTGACTCGTTGCGAATAAAGGAGGAGGATGGACCATAACCCATCACGCGGGCCCATTGCGGATTGGTGGATGTTTACGACTGCAAATACAGCTGGGACCAACGGCTTAACGTGTCTTCCGAAGTACGGAGGAGCTCGACATTATAAATATTTGGTCACCCATCCCATGACCGACCCTTGCAAAAAATTGCTTAACCTCCGCAATCGCCGAGCCAGGCGCTAAACCACTGCGCCATCAAACTCCTCATTATAAAAGTATTAGGTATTAAGTTATTGCTAAATGCTAAATATTGTTTTTGCATCAATTGTAATAGGAATAAAACACTTTTTACGGATTACAGCGCGTATATTATTATTTCAGGTGTTGTTTTGGAATTATTTAGTTTGTATTTATTGGTTTTTAGAATTCCCGACGTTTCGACACCTTTCCAGGGGCCGTGGTCACGGGAGGACTAAAGCAAAATAGGCTGCTCATATTTTTATCAAATTACCCGCTCGAAATTTTATAAAAATGTATTCAAGTTTGTTAAATTATTTTTAGCTGCGTTCTGATTTGATCATTATTACTGAATTAAATTGCATAAAGTTAATTAGAAAACAAGATCTAGCTACTGAATCTACTACCAGTTCACAAATTGGGAGGCCTCTGAGAGAAAGAACTGGCGGAAGAAAACTCAAAGAGGTTGTGTCGGCCTCCCTTTTGATCCCTATCTACAAAACGAACTAACTATATATTTAGATCCTGCAGTTCTTTCTCTCAGAGGCCTCCCAATTTGTGAACTGGTAGTAGATTCAGTAGCTAGATCTTGTTTTCTAATTAACTTTATGCAATTTAATTCAGTAATAATGATCAAATCAGAACGCAGCTAAAAATAATTTAACAAACTTGAATACATTTTTATAAAATTTCGAGCGGGTAATTTCATAAAAATATGAGCAGCCTATTTTGCTTTAGTCCTCCCGTGACCACGGCCCCTGGAAAGGTGTCGAAACGTCGGGAATTCTAAAAACCAATAAATACAAACTAAATAATTCCAAAACAACACCTGAATTAATAATATACGCGCTGTAATCCGTAAAAAGTGTTTTATTTCTAATGAACTGTACGCGCGAAAGTCTTAGAAGTGTATAATTGTAATAGGACTTCCGCAAGGTAACGCCTGATTCTATAAAATAAGATATAGGTAGGTATATATAAGTATATTTGTTTAAGGTAATAGAGCGAAGATACTACTCGCGAATAAGCCCGTTCCCGGACAAAAGAAGACAGATTCCTTCATACATGATGTCGACATCAACCCCACTATCCAGCAACAAACCCCCTCAGTATATGAGTCCGCGATTTTATCATATGGACTAATATTTCATACGATTGTGGACAAGTTTATTATAATATAACGTGATAACTTAAATATGCCTTTAAGAGACGATGTTAAACCGATTAGCATTTTAAATCAGAAGCGAAATTCTTGGTAAGTATTATTTATAACGGGCCATGTAGTCGAGTCGTGTGTCTGTTCTCTACGACAAACCTATCTCCTATTATGATGAGAAATTGACTCAACTTTGTAATGTTTATCAATTTGAATACAAACTACGTGGATATTTGTTAATAAGTATAAATAAGATACCGTCTTTATTTTACGGCCTTTTATTTCAGGTATTTAGTTGTTCTTCCCTATAGTACTAATTATGATGTATTTAGGTCTATCGTCGATTTGCTCTTCCAGTGTAAGAGGAAACAAGAATTACTTGGTGTTAAGTCTTTATTATTGTATGTGTATTCAGTAATATTTTACAGAGCCCACACTCGTACGTAGTCAACCTGAAGGGATGCGTCTCTCCCGTCGTTGACGTTGAGGTTCCAAGTCGGCAGCCAGTTGTTTTGTGCGCGCCAGAAGTCGGCCGGGGCCTGGAAATTGAGCAGTGTTCGTTATATGCTATATTGCTATATGCGTTATAGGTACTGCCTTCCCAATAAACACCGAATTTATAATAACAAATACGATTTCAAGATGAGGAAAAGTAACAAAATTGTTAAAAACTGCCGAGACTCAACGTCAAAACATAAATTTTCCAATATTTAAATGAACTAATAAATAGTTTGGTTTATGTTTTGTAAAACATTCTCAAAAAAAATAAAAATAGATAGAAGTGAGAACTTCCTGGATAATTTCAAACACTTCAGAAACTATTTTAGTTTGGTACTTCGAATAAAATGTACCACAGAAAGAGATATAAGTAAAAAAATACCGTTGGAGATCCATTCCACCATGGCTTGGGGGTAGGGTTGGAGACACCGTCGGGGAAGAAGCCGTTGGTGCCGCCCACGGCCACGTTCATAATAAAGTAGAACTACAAAAGCATAAGTAGGTGTCACAAAATAAGGCATTTATAGACGAGTATTAGATAAACAAAGAAACTAAGCAAAGCTTTTAGGTATCTATAGGTAGGTAGGTAGGTACATAACGGATAGAAATTATTAAGTACAAAGAGAATGAAATAATTATGCTCTTTACACAAAAATAATGTATTATGCCCCTACCATTTTTCTCTAAGGCACAGAATAGATAAGTTTTAAGGTTAAATCAGTATTTGGATTCACGCAACTCTTTAAAAAAAATTAGTTCCATAGTAATACTAGGTACTCTGCTAATAATACTCACTTTCTGGTCAAAAGGAGCCATCCTGCTTCCGAAACGCCAAGGGTTCTCAACGTTGTGCCTGTTGAACCCACCGAAATCCCAGAACCCACCGTTGGGAGGGGTAACGCGACCCAACTCCACGTTGTCGATACTAAATCTGATAAAATCTAAAAAAAACGTAAAGACAAATTAAGAATTTAATTTATATAAGTTTGTTTATCCTTACTTGTCTTATTTGGTAAGGTAAACAATCTTCACCCAACTCCTAATTGAAAAATCTGTTATTTAAAAAAGCTGTATTTCGTTTATAATAGGACAGCTAGTTTTTAAAAATTACTAATTTTTATTTTTTTATTTTTATTAGTTACAATTTGATTTAATACGACAGCATATTTTTATCAGCGATTTAAATTTAAATGATGTATGGTAACTGTCAAAAACTGTTTACTAAATAATTGGGACAAGTTAAGAAAAAACAAACTACTTAAGTTAAATTTTCAAAACTGCTGGATCCACTTAAGTCTTTTCTTAACTACAACTCGACCAAGATAAATAGGCGCATGAAAGCTGCATGACAGCTATGTTAATGACACTGTTTTGATTTGGTCGAGTTGTAGTTAGGAAAAGACTTGGCAATTCACACCCGTTTGCACTAAACTTAAGAATCGCCTAAGTCTTTTCCTAACTACAACTGTACCAAGATAAATAGGTGCATGAAAGCTGCATGACAGCTCTGTTAATGACACCGTTTTAATTTGGTCAAGTTGTAGTTAGGAAAAGACTTAGGCGATTCTTAAGTTTAGTGCAAACGGGCATAAGTTTTTCCAACAGCTTTATAATACAAGTCCTTACTGGGTGTCCACTCCAGCTGATACAGGTGGAAGTTTCTGTCATATCCAGTAGGGTTTCTTCTGAGCCAATGTGCTCTGTCCCATCCGTTGAGGGCAGGGTATGGTCCATAGTGGAGAGTGGAGCCAGCCTCTTGAGTGCCGATGTGGGCTCCGTTGAAGAACATGTTGCGGTTTCCTCGCGATTCCACCAGGTCGATCTCACCGGACGCAGGCCATGTACCGTACACATTGTATGCTGGCATCAACCAGATAGCTGAAAGAGTAAATGTTTGTCATAAAGTGCTGTTACTCGTAGGTATTGCTGTGCCCAAACCGGGTTCATGTATGATCCAAGCATTTATAATAAGACCTTTGTAAACTACTACATGATGAAAGCAATAAATGATTTATGATTTATGATTTATGATTAAATGAAAATTCACTGAGTTGAAATCATCTTTATTAACTGTTTATTATAGATGAACGACGAGAGGTACTTAACATAGCTCTCTGTTTTAGCAGTTAGAAACCAGCACCAAGCTCAAAGTGATTTCTGACATTTCAAAACTAGTCCGTGCTTTATTTTATCTCTTCCAATAATTATTGAAGACAATTATTACAGATCTTTAGTTAGAGCTAATAGAAATATTACGCTAATATAGGTACCTGGCCAAAGCCAATCTCCTGCAGGCATTCTAGCTCTGACTTCGACTCTTCCGTAGCGGAAGCTGAAGGAGTTGACAGTGCGTAAGCGCGCGCTCTTTATCGGGTTGATGATATTGTTAGGAGTGCCGGTGCGCTCGCATCCGAACCATTGAGGATTGGTGCATCTGAAGAAAGAATCTATTTAAAATGGTCCTTCTTACATCTTCTAAAAGTAAAAAAACTGTTTTAAGGGTGTAATGAGCCTATGCCTATCTACCATATTCGGCTTTATATAAGGGTATTACCAAACAGTCCTGTATACCTGTCAGCAGGAGCTCCACCTTCGACGTTCAAATGGCCATTAGTCAAGAAAGAAGTTCCGAACTGGTCGGAAGTGAGCGAGGGTCGGATGAATAGCACCCCATTGTGTGTGAACGAGTTGGTGCGGTTGTTGTTATAGTACTGGAATTCCCAGTTCTGAAAAATGTAGGTATTATTGATAATTATCTACCTAGGTAGGTAATTAGATTTGTTGCTTTTTTAAATTAAAAGTTGATGTAGCTGTTTGTAGACAATATAAATTTTAGAGCTAATTATCCAGTTCAGGTTCTTCTAGGAAACATGCCAGTAATTGCTCTAGTAAACAGTACTGACCGCTTGTTATATAATATTAATTTGCCATTCTCATTGTAGATTATCGCTGTCGTGTGTTAGAATTACTTACTCCACCACCGGCAAGAGTGTTCTCATGCTGCCACTTCTCCAAGTCGAATTCGTTGAACTCGTCGGAGAAGATGAGCGCTCCCGAGCAGACCGTGGTCGGGGCGTGAGTGCCGCTCACTGTGGTCACACTCGGAGTGCACGCAGCACTCAGAGACGCAAGGGCTACCAGGCCCAACAGTATCGACCACATTTTGCTAAACGAAAAGAGAACAAACAAATCTATAAGTAGGTAGGTCAAATGAAAAATAAAAAACAGCTTCAAAAAACAGCAGCTCTAAAAAGCAAGAAATAATATTCAAATCTGCATAATTACTATTCAAGTACCTACGCTGATATTAAAAAAGCGTCTTTTGAAGTCGGGTGGGGCTAAAGATAATTTCCTTTTTTAATCATAATAACATTTATCGTGGTTTCTCTTTCTCAATTTGATTTTTTAATTCTTAAAGCCCCACCCGACTTCATAAGACTTTTTTTAATATCAGATATGCATAGGTACTTGAATAGTAATTATGCAGATTTGAATATTATTTCTTGCTTTTTAGAGCTGCTGTTTTTTGAAGCTGTTTTTTTATAGCAATTTTTTTAAGGTTTTTTGAAGGAGGTTTTTCTTTTTAATTTTTAAAAGTTTTTTATTTTTAACTTTTTTGTGGTAGGTATGTATAAGTAAATGTAAGCGATGATATAAATATATTTTATTCATATTTCACACATTTCAATGGTATAATACGCCTAGTAACTCAATATCCAAATTCCCCGCACTGTTAATTTTAGCAAGGGTCAGACATGGGGTAGGTGACCAAAGTGTATTATCTCCTCCGTGCTTCAGAAGACACGTTAAGCCGTTAGTTCCAGCTACATTTGCACATTAACACCCACCAATCCGCATTGGGCCCGCGCGGTAGGTTATGGCCCATCCTATTCATCAGCCCATAAGTAAGGCTTGTATCCCAGCCCCAGTAGTGACAATAAAAATGGCTGATGCAAAACCTTTCAATACCGTAGAGTAATCACTAATACACTATCATATTTGATTTTGAAGAGTTCTCTTGTGTATCTTCGAAGTCCAAGGTCCAATGTGAAGGAAATTTGAATGAAAACATCCTTAAAGTATCCCCTTTCTAACGAAACAAGAATCATCTAAAACGGTTTATAAACAAAGAAGTTATGTCTGAAGATCCGTTAAAACTCGTGCAAAAGTTACCTAAAAAATTACAGTATTTTCAGGATTACTCAAAAACTACGGAACCGATTCAAAATTTTCGAAAAATGGGACCACCTGGGGACCAAACCTGATAAAGTGGCGTTTGAATCATGTCAATCGGTTCAGCCGTTTTCGAGTTATCGGTGGACATACATAAAAAAAAAAAATAATAAAAAAAAAACAAATAAACAGTCGAACATAGAACCTCCTCCTTTTTTTGAAGTCGGTTAAAAATAACTCATAGTTAAGTAGTTAGGTAATCTTAAATTTAAGTTTAAGTTCACGTGGATATTTTTTTACAATTTTCATGCTTTTCTTTTGGGTTTTTTGATAATTGGATTGTTTCATGTTGTTTTCCAAGTTTCGAAATTAGATAATAAAGCTGCTGCATACTAAAATGAAACGATACCAACACTATGCTTTATTTCACCGAATGTTCTTACTGCACCCTTAGCACGAACATCTATCGAGAAAAAAACGCGCGTAAAAGTACTCGATAGAGTAATAATAATTTATGGAAAATTTCATTTCGCTTTTCGGCAGTAGATGGCACTGTACAAATTTCCCATATAAAATTACTTTAACTAATGTTTTTACACGCGTTATGGTTTTAAATTAGCTGTTCGTGCTAAGGGTACAGATCTTTCAGACAGTAGTCATTCAGATATAATGCAGTAGCACTTTATCAAAAGATAGCTGTCAAAATCACCCTAGAAGAATAGTGAACAATAAAAAAAATATAAATTCCAATCGTTTTAGAGTTGTCCAGACTAACTAACAGCAATTATTTTTTTATATGCAGGTTGAAAATAAAAGACGATAGTTACTTGGAGGTAGGGTTGCCAGGTCCAAAAACACAAAAGCCGGACTCGGCGCTTTATTTGGCGGATTTTACTCTAAAAGCCGGATATACCTTTTTTATAGCTAATTATAGCTTTTTTAAAGCCGGGCATATGTTCCAAAAGCCGGACAATTTTATTACCGCCTTGCAAACAGCGGTCAGTCAGCGGGGTAGTCGTGTCGTGGCATTACTTGTGACTCGCGCGGTAGTCACACAAAAAGCCCAACAAAAGCTGGATAGGCAGTCAAATTTAGCCGGACAAAAGGTCAAGAAGTCAAACATATCCGGCTAAATCCGGACACCTGGCAACCCTACTTGGAGGGAAAGTACCCTAAATATTGATGAGAACAAATTTTGTTAAAAAGAAACAGCCTTTATTTTTAAAAATAAGTAAGACTGCATTAAAGAATTTTGAAAAAACGCTTTTCTCAGCCGAGAATCAAACGAGCTAAAATCCGAAAAATCTTTCTGTAGGTACCAATCGTTGAGTGATAAGGATCAATTTCTTACAATTGTCATAGTAACTTAAATTGAAGGCAGACCCAAGAAATTAAAAAAAAAAAAATTGTAGGTACTTACTTAATTTAGTTCAAAACATTGTGGTGTACAAAAAAAAAAAAAAACCTACTTAACCGCATTAGTTTTCAGAAATCTTTGAATTGCAGTTTTACTTATTTTTTTAAATAACGGAATGTTTATTTTCAGTTAAATTTGCCAACATCAATATTTAGGGTAGATACTTTCTCTCCAAGTACCATCTTTTTTTACCTTGTATAAGAAGATATAGAGTATAAGTACATAATGTAATATTATTATAATATATTATATTACACGACTATATTATTGTACTGATTTTATATTATTACATTACATAATATACATATTATTATTATTATTTAATTATACTAAAAAATTTAACTTACCGGCTCAGTATAAGAAACAAGATTGTATTAGTGTTTTAGCGGTCTAGTGTATTTAATACTTCATCATTATCGATTCAGTTATCTCAGTCAGATGGTTATCGACTTTATTGATTAATCGTTTTAATCTAGGTACTAGGTGGCGAAAACAATTAACATTATCTTATTAATTCCTAAATCCTGAAATGCATTCAATTTACTAATTGGATGCATTTAAGGATTTAGCTACTATCTGTTTAGTACCCTTAGCACGAACAGAAAAAATATGCGCGTAAAAGTACTTGATTGATAGAGGATATTTAATTTCGGTTTTCAGCGTTATATGACGCTGTACAAAAGCATACAAAATTATTCTGTATAATGTTTTAACGCGCGTTTTTTTAATTTTGTATGTTAATTTTCAAGTTTTTGCGACCGTTCTTTTGTTTCTTCTTGTTAGTTAAAAAAGTGTTGAACAGGCGGTTGGAAAATAAGCGCTTAATTACTTAGTTTATTTGAATAAAGATAATATTTTTTACTTGACTTGACTTGACTCTTTTTGTATGTTTTAAAATGGGTTTAATTAAAAACTGGCCTCGTTTGTTTTTTCAAAAAATATTAGGGACATATTATGAGGTCATGTATGTTTGTTTCTTTTTCTTATACCAGAGTAATAAAAAAACAAACAAACAACCTCTAACCCCAAACGCATATACCGCCTCCGTTCCGCGCTAGTGGTGGCGCTAGTGAACGGCTGTAGGCGCCTTTACATCGAGGAAACTGAAAAAAAAACATGGGAAAACGTCTTTTTGACTTTCAATCCCATTATGCTACCTATATTGGCTAATCGAATAAACTATAATTAAGTATCCAATTTCGCTGATTTATATTTAATAGATAATGATAGGATCAAATTTGAGTATTTTACGATTAAGATAAAATACTGATATCTACTATCTACGTGTGATATACTTAAATCTAAATTTTGTTAAGCTTGCTACTACTTATACTTAAATAAAAAAAAATGGTTTGGCAATAATAATAAAAATTGGTAAATTACAAAACTGGTAAAATACATTTACCCTAGTCGGTTCATCAATACCACATAAAACTTTTAGAACATATTTGTTTTAGTTAAACAATAAGTAAGTATTTACTTATTGATTTCCGCGCGATTAGAATAAGAAGGGACCTTGTCAAAATAAACCGAAAACGATAGAAGCAGTCAAGTAGCGTTAGCAAAAAATTCTGAATCTATTTAAATAAAAATGAATAAAAAAAATAGTATTACCCCTTTTTCAGTGGATTATTAATTGATCACTAAAATAAGCACACAATACTAGATTAATCTCGCATTGAAAATAAAAAATCCACGCGCACAGTTCTACACAACTAGCATTATGCGAGCATATAGTTTGCCGACGCTACGGCTGGCCAACAGACTATAATGGTCATTGATCAAGATGTCGGTAGGCTCCTGGCCAATTTTTATGCTAAATAGATTTTTTTCACTTGACGTAAAACGCAATGGTAATTTAAAAATAAAGGTACTTACGCTCTCTTTCGTTCTGCGATGTGTTACGACTCTCGTAATCAGCTGAATATAACTAGAAATAGTCAAATGACATCATGGAGAACAGTCGACAAAGTGAGCGCTCAAGCGGAACTAAAGCACGGTGCACGGCAGGGTCTAACTAATCATTTATTACTTAAGGCCCCTTCCTATATACCTCAAGTGGCGCCCTCATTTTAATTAAATTTATTGCTCGCTAAGTACATAATGTATCGAAAATTCACATGTATAGATTGAAGCTAAGGTTCTATAGTTTATTTACAAACAATAACCTCAGTAAATTTGACTGAGGTTATTTATTATTATAGTTTATTTACAAACAATAACCTCAGTAAACTGAGGTTATTGTTTGTAAATAAACTATAGAACCTTAGCTTCAATCTGTACATGTGAATTTTCGATACATTATGTACTTAGCGAGCAATAAATTTAATTAAAATGAGGGCTCACTTGAGGTATATAGGGGCCTTAAAGGCTGAATTGCCAAGAGACAACATCAATTATTATTATAGTCTTCCTTTAATGTGTAAATAATTTTCTGCAGTATGTACTTTCTACAATTACTCCTTTGTTTTACTACAGCTTAGTAGTAAATCGACACTAATATACCTACACTACAAGTAAAAAAATAAATATTAGTCGTATTCTCATTCGTTCCAGCTGAAATTTTCTTCAAAATGCCTCTGATCACCTTGAAATTCTGCTTGAACAGATTGTCTACGTTTAAAAAAAACCGGTCAAGTGCGATTCGGACTCGCGCACGAAGGGTTCCGTACATTATCTATAAAAACGGTAAAAAAATCATGTTGTATGGGAGCCCCCCCTTAAATATTTGTTTGATTCTGTTTTTTAGAATTTGTTATTATAGCGGCAACAGAAATACATCAGCTGTGAAAATTTCAATTTGTTGTTATAGCGGCAACAGAAATACATCATCTGTGAAAATTTCAACTGTCTATCACGGTTCTTCTTCTTCTTCTTTTATGTTTCGGCAATCTACTTTCCTCTTGGAAGTAATTTTTGCCAGTGTCAAGTGTTAATTAGTTCAGTGCTAGATATTGTTATGAGATACAGCCTGGTGACAGACGGACGGACGGCGGAGTCTTAGTAATAGGGTTCCCGTTTTACCCTTTGGGTACGGAACCCTAAAAACTAATAATATTATGCGTTTCTCTCCATATAGTTATGGAGAGAAACAATAATAATTATGCTTTTATTCTTTGGAATTCGTCTTAGAACAAATGCTAATTTCGTGTGATATCTGATATAGATGCCCTATTCAGTAACGACAGCACGTCAGGTTATACAGTTAAACTGCGCAAACAGCTTTTATTACGTAGGGCATAAATACGGTCTAAAGGTCAACATGTATAGTCTAAGGTGCCGTCATGTGTACATCACAAATGTCCCATAAGAATAAATGAATCACAGTAGTAATAATATATATTCTGTGGTTTAACTTCACTTTGGATCAAAATATAAAGCCTTCTTCATAACACCACTGAAAAATAAAAATGACACAAATCATAATCATAATCAGTATCAAAACATGTCATTTGGCGACATTCACTGTCAAATGGTGCATCTATAAATGCATCATTTGAACCTCAATAGAAAAAAATGGATATTTTGGAGCAATTTTAATCAGGAACAGCAAAATTGCTAAGTAGAAATCGGCGAAAACTAGGAAATGGGAAATGCTATGTCGAATACTAATGAGATATTTAGAATCCTTTTACACTTTTCATCGTCAGTAGGTACGTAATACCTCACCGTTTTCTGAAATAGAAAAGCTAGTTTACTATCCAACATCCTTCTAAGTTAATGCAATTTGTCTTCAAATCAGAATATTTTTTAACTAAATTGTAGATAAAGTAAAAATCTACAGGTATAGAAAGGTACAGTCGAAAGTTTAACATCGTCATAGAAATAATGACAATTTGCAGATGGCGGGAACTATTAAATTGCTGGGAGGACGTGGTTTGCCTGCGGCACCATTTATATCCAATGTCATAAAAAACAAGTTTATCAGTTTCAATCAATTGCTTTCATTAAGCTCGTCACGACCCTCCCCTGTCCGAATTATTTCCGTAATCAAAGATAATTTCGACCCACTTCAGTTTCGACAATTGAACCCACAAAGAATTGATGGCCCTAAATTATTACAACCCAAGTTGAATGACTTTGATATTGTAAACGGTTTCCCAAAAACCTTTTTCTTTAAACGGAAAGATAGAGATCCGAAAGATCGAAAGAGAAAAGTGCCTAAATTAATATTAATACAGAATCCATTTAAATGGTTGTTGATCAAGATTGACTTTTGTGTATTAAGAAATGTTTGGGATCCTTCGTTTGAAGAAAATCAATTTAAGTTTGGAACTAAACAGGTATTTCTTCCGTTTAAATCATCCTTTATCGTTTTCTTTATTATTGTTGATCTTATTTTTACTATATTTTCTGTGTAAAAGGCAATATCTCGAATTACTCAAGTGATCAGCGATGGTAAATACGCGGAGCTTAGTGGCCTTTTGACCAAGCCGGCTCGCATCAGCCTGATGCGCGAGCTGGAACGGAACTGGAGTGATCGACAGCGCTCGTTGCTCGCTTTGAGTAGAGATGACATTCAGATAACTTCGCCTAGAAAAGTCTACTTCATTAGGATTGCTGGTAAAAGTCTTTTAAACTTGTAATTAAAAAATATAAATAGGAAGAGATATTTAATTTAATAGTAAAGAAAAAAAAAAGAATGTAGTCTTCATAAATAGATAAAAGCGACGGGCAACATACAATGCAACATGTTTCGGTAACATATTGGTTCTCTTACCCAAAGATAACTTAAAAAAACTAGCCTAACTACCTATTTATAACTTTCACAAATAAAACACTTGTTTTATTACCTATATTATTATGTAGGAATTCTTTGATCACAAAAAATTAAGCTGAGCTGGGCTCAAGAATATTTTTCGTCAATCGTTGCTAGATTGTATTTTATATGTGCCGCGTCCCGAGTTTGCGTAAATTACTAACATAAAAATTTTGCAATTTGCAGATAAGAAATATTGTGACATCGACATGGCATTCCTAGCACTCAAATGGGTACCGATCAATGGCATCGAAATGTTGGTCTTCACAGAAATATTTGCGAGGTTCCATCGCGAGTACACTCCACATTGTATACCTGAATGGACGATAGCCTTTTTCAAAGTTACACGATTCGAGATTTTGAGGAGGTAGCTGGTACCTATCTATAATTTTTTAATACATAGAAGCGCAATCAAATAGCTTCCTTTCAACTGTAAACAATAGCAATGATGTATTTGTTCACGTCAAATAAAAATGGCTAAACAAGTTTTTGTTTCAATTTGATTTTTATTGAGATGGCTATCAAAGATCTAAAAGGAGTGTGTAAGGGTTCTCTAGGTATCTCTTGAGGGAGTTAGAGAAGCGGGCCATGGTGACGCCGTCGATGACGCGGTGGTCTGCTGACCAGCTTGCCGTCAAAATGTGTGCTTTCACCACATTCCCTGAAGAGTCAAATCTTGGTAAAACCTAAAAAAATAACGAAACTTACTTAACACGTCATAAAAGAATACATAAGGTGATGGATTTATCCAGAAAACAGACCAAACTACTTGACCATGGCACTTTTGGATTTTTCTGGAAATGGTGAATTTTAGATTATTAAATAAGTAGCCCTCCCTAGAGGGATACTTCCCTCCCATCTATTATGTTTTATCTTCTACTTCGAAACATTTATGAGGAACTCCCTCCGGTAGAGATTCATCACTTGTTGAAAACAACTCGTTCGTCGTCGTCGTTCGTTTAGTCCACAAACAAATAACACCTAGGGAAAACAGTGGGGCACGATCTTGGTACAATAAATGTCCCTGTCACCTTTGAAAATGTATGTACTTGCCTGTATCTTTCCTAGTGCACCAATCGCTACTTGTGGTGGGAAAATAACTGGTTTCGTATATGTTCCTCCTATCTGAAATTTATACGAAACATTAAGTATGTAATTAGTACTATAACGATATTTTTAGTTTCTAGGTTACTCTTTAGTATACTTGACAAAATATAAGTAAGAGCTATGTTTACTTACTATTCCGACGTTAGAAATCGTGAATGTTCCACCAGTAAGATCATTGAGACCTAATTGTCCTTTTATACCTTTCTCTTGAAGTATGTTCAAGTCGCGAGCTATTTCCAATATGCTTTTGTTTTGGACATTCTGAAATTAAAAGTATATTTGTTATTATACCGGTGGGGCCGGACCTTCCGATGCGATCTGATGAAGGTCTTTAGGACTAATAAAGTACTAAAGAAGGATGCCCATTTCTGACGTTGATTTAATAAATTATCGTGTATAAAAAAGTTGTATAGCTCATAAAGTTGCATTTTTATTAATAATAATATATTGATTATACCTTACCATTCCATATTTTTCCGACTGCCAAATTTAAATTCAATAAATACTAGTGTTCTATGGTCATAATTATTCTATGTGATAGAAGTTTAAAGATTAAAGGAAAAATAAAACGATGACTTCTAAAAAGCACACTTTTTCAGAAATCGTCAACAAAAAATACTTTAGTTCCACTATCGGTCAAGAGATGGCACACGCTTAAAACTGTAATATTCTACGCTGCAGTGTATTTATATAATGATGGTACGTAACCCTCGGTGCGCGAGACCGCCTCGCTCTTGACCGGTTTTTCTTCAGTGTCATCATCACCATATCATCTAGTAGGTAGTAAGTAGCTTATAGATTGATCACGAGTTTGAAGCAATCAATAATCACCTTGATAACCGGCACAACTAAACCATTAGGCGTGTCCATCGCAACGCCTATGTTGTGGCCGGCCTTGAAGGTGATGTTTTCACAAGTGCTGTCCAAACTACTGTTGAGAATTGGGAAGGCAGAGAGGCTGAGTGACGCCGCCTTGATGATTATGGGCATGTACGTCAACCTGACGCCGTGCTCCTCGGCTAAGGTCTTTAGGGCTTGCCGCGACTCTACCAGCCTCGTCACTTCGTACTCGTCGCTGAAGCCGAAGTGAGGAATTTTCTGGAATAAAATTATTAGGGTTTAACTTACAAAAAAATATGCTTAGGTATGTTTTCTATATTGTTTTGTTGCTTACTGTTTTCATTAATCTATAGACAGAGGTTGGACACAATATTGTCTCATAAGATGTTAAGCTCCAGCCTAGAAAATATATTAACTAAACCTCATTGAAAACGACTGGGTAATAACGTTATCACCACTGCTGTTGCACTACAACTACAAGTTTCCAGTACCACATAAATTGTGAGATTAATAGGGGCATGGCTTGCAATTCACGATTAATATTCCGTGAGATGTAACACTTCTTGAGTGACAATATCAAATTATTCCCGTAGCTTAGAAATTGATTTCTGCTCTTCACTTACCATTGCTTCTGTCATCGACTTCACCATAGCTTTAGTGAAACCGGTAACCGGTACCGTTTTGTCAACGAGCATCACTTCAGTCTTGGCGTGCGCAGTCGTCAACGGGATGGCGACTGCCCTCACTGATGATGACGTCATATCCGGAACCTCGTTAGATTTGTCTGCGGATATGTTCAGGTAGGAGAGCACGTCATCTTTCATGACCCTTCCATTCTTTCCAGTGGGCTTAATAGCACTAAGGTCTACCTTAAAATTAAATAAGTGACTTTTACCATTTAAAAAATATTTCTCCATCAAGACAAATTATGAGATACAGAGCGTATATGATTAATTCAGGTGTCATTTTAGAATTATTTAGTTTGTATTAATTGGTTTTTTTAATTTCCCGACCGACGTTAGGTAATAGATACTTATACGCGATGTAATCCGTAAAAAGTGTTTTATTACTAATGAACTGTACGCGCGGAAGTCTTAGAAGTGTATAAATTATGCGATAAGTACATAAAAATTACATAAGTAAAAGTTTCGCGATCCCGGAGCACATAACTACTGGTCCGGAGGGGCCACAATCGTAAAGACTAGAAATAGGGCCATAAATGTTACTTACTTGAAACTGAGAAGCGAGTCTCCTAACTGCCGGTGTGGTTAATACTTTTACCCTTTGTTTTGATTCGGAGGTGGCAGTAGTAGTGCTGATTTCTTCAATGTTTGTACTTTGCGGTGCGTCTGTAAATAATATAAACAATCGGATAAAGAATGCCCGAAAATACTTTTTCGCGATTTATTTCAATAAGACTACTAGGATTTTGTCCCATTAATGGGACTACGAGGGAGAACTGTTTTTTCATGGTCTCAGGATTTTGTCCCATTAATAGGACCACGAGGGAGAACTGTTTCTCGTGGTCACAGGATTTTTATCCACAACCGGTCAGCGCGCCTGGGTTTCATCTCACCTGATGTTAAGTGACGATAAGGCCGAAGGTGAAAGCGCTCAAAGTTGTTTGTAGTTGTTGCTTGTTATTCGTTTTAATTTTTTGAAATTAATTTCATTAACATCATAAACTGCATTCTTAAAAAAACTCCAGAAAAAATATCACCTCTATCTTCCGAACCCTCAACCTCAATATCGACGAGTGGTGTCCCCACCAACGCTGTTTCGTCTACTTGGTGGTACAGCTTGGTGATCACTCCGTCGTATCGACTGCTGATGGTGACCGCCGCTTTGTCGCTCTGCACCTCACAGATGTTGTCGAACTGTTGCACTTTGTCACCCACCTTCACGAACCTGGAAATTTTATAAAAATGTTATGTATAAAAGACATCAACGATCGCGAGTGGCTTACATAGTATAAAGTTTAGACTGTAGCTTTTTTATGGTAAAAGCAGGTTTAATTTTGTATTTAACTATTATGGTGACTGCAAGCTACACTTCCACAGAATACATAATAGTACAAGTCTACTACTATGGGGAACCTTTTTCCTTCGCGTGCCAATATTTACTAACGAAATATATGGCAGGCCAAGATGTTTAATGCTACTGCTAAGTATATTAGTGGCTCTGTGAGCTGTAGACATCGCGATTGTGACATTTTTAAACATTTTTGAAATAGCTTAAAAATGTTTTTTTAGAAAAACTTAATTGGCAATAAAAACTATGTAATTATCACAAATGAGGATCGGCTGAGAAATGCGACTAGAATAGAACAGACGGACATACGAAAGAATTTTTGCCCAGGCTGGAACGGAGACGCTTCGCGCTCGCTTGGGCAATTATTTACTGAAATATAAATATTGACATTATGTTCTGAAACACTAATTTTAAATGCCATTTTAAATGCTGAACCAGCTTTCAGTTCAGAAGCGAATTAAGAAAATTGATAGTGGAGTTTTAAAAACATTTGATTTCATTTTGTTAATACACAAAATTCTAACGTAGTTAGGTACTACAAGTAGCTTACTTACTTAGCTTTGGATATCTTCGAAGTTAGCGAGTCTAATGGCTTAGCTTTTATAATTGAACCTTCCCAGCAGAAGCAAAATTAATTTATTTACAAGTTTTTTATTATCTAGCTATCTATCTGCGCAGAGTTTGCATTATAGAAAGTTGAATGAACTTGAGTTCATACTAAATGTATTTATTACCATTCCTTGATGGCGACTTCTCTGATGCCTTCTCCGATGTCAGACAGTTTGAAGGCGACCGTCTTGTGAGCCGCTATACTCGTATGGAATTTTCGCCATTTGGGATGTGAACTAGTGATATTTATTTTGACAGTCTGTACACTACACGCCCACGAGTTATTTCTTTCCTGGGAAAAAATCTTAAGTTAAATGAAAAAAAGCATGTTTCCCTAAATTCTGTCATGGATCCGTAAAATAAAATAATTTGTAATCATAGGAAAAATATTATAAATAATAGGTACAGGACAGGAATACATGATAATTTCGTAAGACTTAATACTTATCATCAAAATAATGTACTATTAAAATCTGTTCTAATCAATGTGATTTTTTATTCGTGGGCTCAACCGGCTCAACGATATGATTACAGAATTCTCACACAAACAAAAAATTCGAAATCAACATTAATGACATAATTATTTATTAAGTACGACACACAGTTAAGCAGTACGATAAGAATTATGTTTGTCAAAACCTTATCTTATTACTAAAGCAACAAGAAACAATGATAACTTGTTTTGGTTATTTTTCTACACAAGACATGAAATACACACCTTTACAAAAACAGTTTTATGTAGGGCTACTTATAAATCGTACCCTTTAAACATTGAAAATAAAGCATTGTTGTTCTAATTAAACACATAATATATATACCATGGGTAAGCGTGTTGTTCAAACAAAACTTACAATTTGCGTAAACATCCGTAACTTGTTACACCGATTCAAATTCTTTAAGTTCATCACATACTTTCTCACTACAAATGCCATTTTTAATAATTAAATCTAATTTATAAGACTAGTATTGAAGAGTTATTTTGTATAAAATTATCGAGCGCGGCACATGTTGTCAGGCGTTGCCCGAGACCGACTCGCGCGCAACTGACTTATCGTCATTATCACTATTACAGAGCCACGCATTGATTAACATTTTCCAACTAAATTATACACACATCATACTTTCATGAGCCAAACGTCACTGGAGGTCAACGCTTGGATACGTAACATTACGTTATCTTTACCGCACTCCAGTTTTGTGCTACTAAAATACTGTTTTAATGGATGAAAAGTATTTTTTGCTTAAATCAAAATACCACTAATCATTGTAATTAAATATAAAAAATCATTGTCTGACGTCAACTATCTAAACAGTTAAATTAACAAAACTATTGAATAGTTTTATGTAGCTGCCGTTCAAGTATGTACTAGCTTCCGTCGCGACTTCTTCGTTCGCGCGGATATTCGAAAAATCCCTAGGGATCCTTTAATTAGGATAAAAATAAAAAGTATCCTATGTGTAAATCTATGTTATAAATATGTGCCTACGACCGCTCTGCCAAGAGCTAAACGATAAAGATGATTTTACAAACAGCCACTGGTTTTTATAGTAAAAAAGTGTTAATAAGTAAATAAAACCCAAAGTTAAGCAATTGTTTTATTAAAGACATAATAAACATGTTATAAAGTGAATAAATATTATTATAATCGATAACTGTAATGTCATGTATGACGAGACGCAGGGCAACCCATAGTAGAAATAACAACATGATTGCGATACAGAGTACACGATTATTTACTCAACTGTCGACTCCTATTCTATATCTAACTCGTATCACAGGGGCGCTCGTTCACTAGTCTGCTGGCATTGTTTTAAGGCTGTTTTTTATAAATTATCCAATCGATAGTCTCTGGTATTATAAATATTTCGAGACTAAGCTCAAACAATATTAAGAAAAAATACAATACATACATAACAACAAAAAATATTAAGCTCATGCAAAAATCTTTGCTAAACATAAAGTTTATTCATTTGTTTTTTCAAGTGAACGGATAATAAAATGTTACTTAATCAACAATTACTGTTGTCATTCTTATGGAAATTCGGGTGCCATTTCGCTTTCTTTCGCTCATAAAAACAATGCCCATACAAACTTTACATCACGCCTTTTTGAAGTCTATGAATATGCCGATATTTTATCACATCATAACTGTCTACATGTATCTAAATGTATTGAAGAATATACAACAATTAAATGTTCTTCAAAGAAAGGTGCCTATAAACATTTGTACACAGAGAGCGTTAATAAAATCTCATTAGTATGTCTCATGCAATAATGGCATTCAGTTTTGTGATTTGTACGTTATTATTTTTATTTAGCATAGATTGTTATTAGCACTGATTATTTTCGTTCTATCCAGCCGGCAGCCAAGTTTGCTTCGACTTATAGTATTTCTAGCATAAAAAAGCAGGAAACAATATATTATACATGAAGTTGCTCCCATTTTTGTACAATAGCTGAATAGTAAAATAAGTTACGAATAATGCACTTATAGAATCTGAGATTTTTAAGAAAATTAAAGGCATGATGCACGTTTATTACTAAGTATTATGTATTTTGTGATGATGCTTTTAAACAAGGCCTTGTATTTTAAAGTTTTGCTATCGTAATTGTAAGGTATTGTTACATTATTTTTAATAATAGAGCAGATTCTAAAAGATTATAAACAAAATGGAAGACATACAAACATTGGCAAATAAATGGATATTTGAATTAAGTACTTATTCGTTATATTTATCCGTTTATTGCTACATAATAATGCTACTCATAATATCGTAAATAAACAATGGTAAACGTCTTAATTGGTAGGTAATTTAATTAACGTGATGACTAAAAAAACTTAAATTAAAGAATATTAGGTTCGTAAAATACTGATTTATCGTAAGAGCTATTGCAATTCCTGTTAATTATATTGTATATTTCTTCAATTCCACATTTTAATTAAACAAGCCATCATCGCGTGTCGTTCTTATTATTACAAGTAAACTCAAAACGAGTAAAATACATTATTTTCACAAAGTTCAAAAAGCCAATGACTATGAGGTCGTTACACTGAACATGAATGTCATTACCTTATCAATTTATAATTTTCAAGTCTAGTTGTTTATTTAGTTATCAAAATTTCACTAGCCTTTTACAATGTTGTTTTAGTACATCATAAGAGCAAGGCCAATTTTATTTGTTTTGCAAAATGACTCTAGAGAAAAGTGCGATATTGTCTCCAGCCTTTTTTACAATTTGATTAATATGTAAGTTAGTGTATACAGTCGGATACGTTGTGTCTATTTTATTGACAAATCGCATATTTCCCTATGCCGTCTTTTGCTGTTAGAAAAGATAGTAAAACGTTTAAAGTTAATTTGTAAGGAAGTTGACTGGAACCTACCTTTAAATAAAAGCAGCCCACCGAGATACTACTAGTAACTAACGAGACAAGACAAGACAAAGGACGATATGTATTCGTAAGAGACAACGTACAACCAGGAATCATCATCAAATACACGACACCCTGAATCACACTATGCTATTTCAATAGCATGCAAGATTTTAATAAAACTGTAAACTTACTTTTGTAGCAATTAACTAATGTAGTGCACCCGAATAAGGCAAATCTGTGACGTAAAAGATTACCTAAAATTGCAATTAAAAGTTTGATTTTGCAAAATTTTATGATTTCAGTAAAACTATAGTTTAAGGATAAAGAGAGTTTTGACGAAAACAACATGTTGACTAATATTTTATGCAGAAAATTAGTTAAGTAGATATTGAAAAAGGAACCACTCAGCACTTTCAGTGATCAGCAGCAGCTCTCGTTTTCAATAGCTTTTCTTCCAATTTGTGTAGTAATATAGGATAAAAATATTTGATATTAGTCAGAATCAACAGCCAAAAGCATTGTGATTTATTTTTATCAATCCTGTGATTCTATTCAATTAGTCGAATCCTAATTTTACGGTCTCTTTATGTAACGCACTTATCAAAGCAACAGTCTGACAGTATAAATACGAACACTACTAGCTCATCTAGTCCGACACGAACAGTAACGAAGCGACAACATCAACTAAACATCGACGTGAAGTAGTGCTGATGTGAACATACACCTAAGTTATACGAGAGTTAGACGAGCAATCAAAATTGTACAAGTTCACTTTCGCAAGTTATTTTCGTTGCGGAGTTAAGTCTCTGTCTGTTCTCTTAATGCAAGTCATACGCGGAAATCAATTTCTGAAATTGTATTGCTTATCTATCCCTCGCTTTAGGGCTGACTAATGATCCCTTTTAAATAGGGACCTTCAGCATCCCTCTAGAAGCACAGTCAATATTAAGTATTATTCGAACAATCATGAAGTGAGATTATTTCAAGTGTGCATTCGATTAGATTCAACAACAACTTTGCTGCTTGTAAATTATCTAGACACTAAAAATTACATTTTTGATATTGGAACTTTGCTCTGACGTGATTAGTCTAGTTATCTTACCATATAAAATTATAGTAAAGTTTACAATTCACAATTGGCCATCCATCGCCCCGGACTTAGCATTCGTTGTAGTAACTCTGAATTTTTAAACTATTTTCTTTTTTAAGAGATTATTTTGGCATAAATAATACACGAAGCTCTGTAAATGGAAAATTACTACATAGGAAGAGAAGGTTGAGGTTGGTGGCAAGTGCTGTAACTGTTTAGGCCCCAGAAACAGGCAGAATTATAGTGTATGTAGATTTTTTGCATTAAAATGCGCTATTTGATTGCATTAAAATATCGCTTCTTCTGCTGACATTCTTACCTTTTACGTATTACAAAATGTTTAATATTCAGACGTCGAAAATATTAAGAACCCACCGACACCTCAAGTTAGACAATAAATTGGCCCTAAATATAACATGATCATTATACATGTCGTAGAAAAAGGAGCACGAAAATAGGTACATCTTAACTGAACAATATATTCAAATATAAAGCAGTAACTTTTTAAATATTTTATCACGAATTTAACACATCTTATTACTTCTAAACAATAATTATTTTAACATTGTAATACTTTTAGAATTCCACATCTGAGTTATAGTTCGCTAAAAAATTATAATTACAATTCCATAACCATGTAAGTAGTATTAGCGTTCAGTGCTAATCGCTATAAACTCATCAGATTCCCATACAAAATTGCGTTCATCACTGCTGGAGCGTTCACGTTGAACCTTAAAATAACTATTATACTTATTCTATTTAACGTTAAGCTTTTCTACATTCTCATGGTAAAACCATAGTTCGACACACTTGTAGAATCAATCATCAAACCGTTACACTTAACTCACTTATCTGTCTTTGTCACTTTATTTGACTCATTGAATTTTATAATGAGCGAACGAAAACAGAAGGCTCCGCGCACAAACTTAAAGTGCCTTATTTAAAGTATGTAATTGTCAAAGGAAGCTCTTCTGTAACGTCTATCGAGTCACTGATAGCAGCCGCACTCGCAGTAAAGCTCTTTCACAAAGGGTCAAAGAAAAGTTCGTCCAGATGAGTCTAGAAGTCAGTCGTGTGCGGTGGCGTCGTTCGCTCAGGCTCCGGTCAGGTGAACCTGCAACAAACAATTCGACTAAAGAGCCTGGGATAATATCCAAAACGAAATATATATAAGACTTGGCGTGGCCATACTAGTAACTATGTCAGCATAATGTTTCCATTCCATTCTATATCCATTAATTCGTAGCCGTAGCAAACGTTAGCATAATTTATTTATTCGAATGCATTCACCATGTTTCCGCCTTTAATTTCGTTTCGTACTCGCAGCAATCGTAGGTCGTAGCAATTGTAGTCGTAGCACACGTAGTCAAGAGCTTTGTAGTTGCCTTAATTACTCGTATGCCTACAATATAAATTCTCGTTTTGTAGTCGTAGCAAGCAGCCAGCGTCGTTGCTGAGTGCTGGTATTCTCGTTTCGTAGTCTTAACAATCACTGTTGCAGAGTCTTATAATAGTTCATCTAATCATCGTATACGAAGCACAGCAATCGTAGTCAAAGCCTTGTAAAGTGCATTAGTTTTTCTTATGCCTACGTAGACCTAACACGTTACTGTCGCTTGTATTAGATACTTTTGATTCATAAATTCACCTAAAACCTTCGTAAGTAGTAAAGATCGCAGGCGACAATGCCATTGACTTCAAGTTCCACCAGTTCTCCATGTAGTAGGTACTTTGTTATAGGACATACCTTGGTGAGGAGCTCGATAGCGAAAAAATTCGATTTAGTGGATTTGATAAAAGTAGGTCATCGGATGAGTGAGGAAACATTGCCGCTAGTCCTTTAGCCGCTAGAAGAGTTATAGAACTAAATTCATAATTTTGGGTTTTTATGTGCTTGCAGCGGCACTAGCTCGTGCTGTAGTACTATAGTTATGAGACATTTAATATTAGGTTACCTAGGCTACGGTGAGGCTATCGGACGGGTGTCGTGTCCGGTGGCGGAGATGCGTGGTGCGCGAGTGCTGTGGGACTATAGATATGAGGCACACACCTCGGGAGCGGTGGCGGTGAGCCTACGGGCGTGGTGTGCGGCGGCGGGGGCGCGGGGTGCGCGGGGGGCGGGCGCAGCGGCACCAGCTCGTGCTGGAGCCGCGGCCCGCGTCACACTGGCGGCCCCCCCGCCGCGCCCGCGCCCTCCGCCTCTGCGAACTTCACCTCGCGCCCGCGCCGGTACGACGCCGACCGCCGCGGGGGGCTGCGCTTGCGACTCCCTGCTGCTGCTGCAATACCTGGCAAACGAATAAAGTCTTCAGAAAGCATACCTACATGTGACAGCGTTTTATAATATGAAACCACTCGCTATAACTATGTACTTTGTTTTCCATACTATTATTCAATCATAACCCTCTTTTTTTAAATTTGAGATTTTAGTATTCACAGTGCTATTTTTATACAACATTAAATAATATACAAGAAAAAATACGACTCGCACCAGATCATATTCTCGGACGGGAATCGAACCCGCTACCTTTGGAAGTCCGGTCCAATGCTCTTACCGCTGAGCTACCGACTCCCTCCTTTTTGCTTTTTTGTAGTCAGGTGAAAATTGGCCTCTCGTACTCTTTTCTCCTTGCATTTGTCCTGATATCCTTATTATTCACTCCCTCTTCCTGCTACCTCTTTTATTTCTGATTCCATTCATTCAGGTATTTAGGACGTTCTTCTCTTCATGTAAACTACTCGTAAGTACATCATTTATTAATATATTAATATCGTACTTCCTCTCATCTGAAGGTTTTATAATGCGGTGATAATGTGGAAAAATAAATGCTACCAATAAGGATGGAATAACATTTTATTATGAATACTAGACCTAAGATGCCGGGCTGCAAACTAGCCGACGACGCCTGCGGCAGTAGCCGCGGCTGCGTCGCGCTGCGACCGAACGGCGACTTTCGCAGGAACTGTCGCGCCACCATTGGCTGCCAGTAAGAGCTCCCTGAAACAGAGAATCGTTTGATTGTTAAAATTAATCCTTTAAACTTATTTACTTCATATCAGTCATGCTATTTTCCAAGAAATTTTGTTAAATTATGAGGTTTAAATAATGAACCCTCTATTTCAATGAGATTGAGAACAAAATGTTGCTTATCTTTAAAAGAAACAATACTGGATAAATTATAACCGTTGCAAGGCAACTAGCGTTAATCTGTGATGTTTAGAAGCATTTTTACAGGTAGGTACCGGTTGAGCTCCAATCTTTTCTGGTTGATTACAATGTGAATTGAAATTCTAATCCATTAAACCAGAAGTTTGAGTTAACAGCGTAGTGCAGGGTCGGTCTGGCCTTAAGGAATACTGGGACTTTTCCCAGTTGCCGGTCGCTCCGTGGGCCGGAGCTGGTTAAATCCCTGTATTTTTTTGGGTCCGAGACCGACGCTGGTGTAGTGGACTGTGATCAGGAAATTATAAATTCAGTGTAAAAATGTCAAAAGCACCTTTGTTGGTTGTAGTCCTGGCCCTCCAAGCCAGGCTGCGCAGCTTGCCGCGCGCTCCCTCATGTACGGCGTCTACACTTGCGGACCGCGTGAGGTGCGCCGGCGGCCCAGGCTCACTGCCCGCACAGGCTCCCAAGCCTTCACTCACCGAGTACAACTTGTGGGTTATGTCCTTACCTGAAATGTTTGTAAAACATCATTAGCTTGTGTTTAGATAATTGAAAATTTCAGGCCGAAGCATGCACGAAATGTTATCCTGCCTCAGTTATCCCGCATCCATAAATTACACACACGCAATTTAGACACAAAAGAATTGGAAATAAAAACAAAATATCTCAATAAAATATCAGCCACTTGCAAAATTTATTCTGTAACTCAAATAAATTATGCAATGAAATTATTTTGTCCCTCATAAGAAAATAAATTCTGAAACGTCGTCTAGTTTGCGGTCGTTTGCCCTTCATAAATGAAACAAAAAGCAATCATGTCGTTGGTCTGCAAGATTTACCTACAGATTAAGGTTTACAAGTCCGTGAAACTTTTAATGTTATGCTACGGCTACCACCAAGGGTTCACTTTGTATGTATTCAAAGTGGGAAATCTATTAGAATTGTAGATTTCACTATCAATGGCTGGCACGTCCAATGGAGGTCGGTTTCAATAATCAAGTATTTGACAATTATTTGCAGTTTCATTTCATTTGCATACCGTTCGTATTGTTGATTCGACTGCGTTATCATGGACTGATATAATTCGGATCAGATGTTTTTTATCCGTGATGTTGTGCCTTGATAATTTGAGATAAAGTATGTTCAATCCTATTTATAAAGCTTTCTACAGATTTCACAAACATGTCTGCAGGTATATTTATATTTCTCTATGCTGCAACTTATGCTATATAATATAAACGCAAAGATATAAACGCATAGATAGAATTTGATTACAGTATTACTCAAAGTTCAGCCAAAAACGCTAAGTCATTGACGTATAATCGCAGAAGAAGTGGCGGTGATTCCATCAGTGAAATTGTTTGGGGACCGCTATTATTTACGAATAAGGGGCATTCCTACAAAGGTAACCATTTAAGATTACAAAAGCCACACAAATGAGCGGCAAAATGCCAAGTAGATACCTATTCAAATTTATTAAAACGAATTCAAAGTGATAGTGGAAGTGAGACTATTACCTATGGATAAAAGTGGGGTTGACTGAGGGTTGACTACTTTAGGATCCGTTCGCTTTAATCTATTTTCTCTGCTCAATTAGATACTTATGAATATGAAGGTATCATCTCTTGCTAAAGCTCCGATAGTGAGTAATTGACTCTGTTCTGTTGCCAACCAACAAAATAGGATTGATAGATCGGCCTACTCTTCGAGCAAAGGCTAAGTAGGTCCAATCTATCAATCCAAACTCTTGGCCGTAGACGATATAAAATCTAAATCCTATTACTGAGAAAGACAGGGGAATCAAAGAGATTTGGATGATGCCCAATTTAAATCTTAAACGGAAATGAAACTTAGGTAAGACCTAGTACCTACATATAAGTATAGTTTTCGGTCACTTCCTACTGCCGTCCTCAGAGACGTCAATTAAGTTAAAGGCTTCATTAAAATTGGTGCTATCTCTTTCTTTTCCATAGTGATAGCACAGTCTATATAATTCTTAATAGTTTAAGACAACACGATACTTAATGAAGCATTAAACTTAATTGACGTCTCTGGGTACGGCAGTTAGAGAAATAAAACTTCCTCATGAAGAAGGTTAAGATACACTTTTTGTCTTGGACTTTTTACATTAATTTATAACTAAATTAAGTTTTATTATACAGGGTTATTTTTGATTCATTTAAAACCTCTCGTGGGGTTGATCAGACCATTAAACTGAACAACTTTCATTATGGGACCAACCTTGAAATCGCGAAAAAAAAAACAGCTGTTTCATACATTTTGATGGAGTAAGCATAGTACTTTTGTATGAAACAGCTGTTTTTTTTCGCGATTTTAAGGTTGGTCCCATAATGAAAGTTGTTCAGTTTGATGGTCTGATCAACCCCACGAGAGGTTTTAAATGAATTAAAAATGACCCTGTAGTGGTTAATATCTTAAATTTTTATTGTTATACTAAACATATGTTGGTATATAGTTAAACTTATGTTGTTGTTTGGGATCATCAATTAATTATTTTTAATGAGAGTTTTAAAGACATTCGGCTCAAAATTTTCCGAATGACGAATTTTCTTTAGCTATACATACAGTAACTTACGTTTACTGAAGACAACTTCAGTATATTTTTAAATGTAGTATAACCACAGCAGGCAATTATGAATAATTGGCGACGAACGAAACCACGGAAAATACGTGAGGTAGAGGATTAATGTTATTAACTGAGAGCAAAGGAAAAATAGGTAACAGCTGCCTTCTCATAATTAAATTACTTATTTAATATTATTCGCGTAGATTAACGAGATTAACAAAAAATGATTGATTATTTATGTCAGAAAAAATCTGAATTTATTTTATTTTAAACAATATTATTATTTTATCACTACATTTTGTTAAATTTGAGATTTTAGCATTCACAGTGGTATTTTCATACAATACTAAATAATATACCTACTAGAAAAAATCGAATCGTCACCAGAATAGCTATAGGCGGGAATAGAGCCCGCGACCAAGTCCGGTTCAATGTTCTTACCACTGAGCTACCGAGTCACCGAGTCGATTCCCGCCTGAGACAATTTTGGTGACGAGTCAAATCTTTTCTAGTAAATTATTTAGTATAATCACTACAATATATAAAAAAGTCCTTCGCCGCGTCTGTCTGTCTGTTCGCAAAAAACTCAAAAACTACTGGACGGATTCTGATGCAGTTTTCTTCAATAGATATAGTGATTCATGAAGAAGGTTTAGGTGTATAATTTTTCAAGGTTTTGTGTAAGTTAGTTGAGATATAACGATAATTGTTTGAAGTGTCGGAAAAATTAAAACTGCTTAGGAGCTTTCATCGAAAACGCTGCCTAATCCCTTTGAGATATAACAAAACAAGGCATCGCGATGGCATATCTATCTTTTAAGAACAGTTTACTATACCCATTATATCTTCCGAAAAATTGGTCACGTACAATGCGGTCATTGGAAAGCTATTTAGACGGATATAGTATTAATCCTTATCAACTTAAATACGATAGTTACAAGCATTTGCGCGCGAAAATAAATTCAAGCGCCTTTCTTACACCGATGACGTCGTGAATTGTGAACGATACAATTGGACCACACCACTGAGGTGTCGTTTACAATATTTTTTTGGTAACAAACCATACAACCGCAGAGAAGTTCTAATACTAAACTTGCATTTATCGATATGAATTATTTATCATTCGTAAGATCACGACATAACATGTTACATAACACTAGTCGGCAGTGGTGTGGTTACAAAAATATATATGTAAACGACACCCCAGTAGTTCAGTACACGGATGACAGCAGCGAGGGCTGCTAGTAGGATATTGAATATTATTTTATAGGAATAAGCTCCGTTACTAATAGGAAAAATTTTCAGAATTTTTGGTTTCGAACGGAACGGATAGAATTGGAACGGTAGGTACATAACGTTACGCTTGCCAATAGATCCAAGACTGAGAAATCTCCTATAAATTTTGGATTACCTATAAGGCAGTCCAGCACGACCTTGAGGGCGGGCCGGTGACGCAGCACGCGCTCCAGGCGCATGCGCGGCCAGCACACGCACGTGCTCACCTCCTCCGCCACCACCGTCACCTGGGTAACACAATGAAGATAAATAAGTTAAATAATAAACTTTTCCTAAATATAAACGGTCTACTTGATGGCAAGACCATGGATCCTCAAAAGGTTTTAATCTTGACTAGAGCAAAAAATATAATGCAATTACTTTCAAATCCAAATGAAGTTTTATATACCCTGACTAGATAACGTTATAAATACCTACTGGAGTAATAATAATCATCATAATGATAATAATGATGATAAATAATAGTAACCAAAGTTACCTTCCGGACTAAAATTTGAACGCCAACTTTGAAAATGTAACCGTTCAGACAAAATTTTAAGTTTTTCATTATTTTGTTTTCTCACAAACCCTATAATTATTGTATTTTGACATTTGTATTTTCATAACAACAACAAAATATAATATAAGTAGGTATTACTTGTTATCCTAGTATTTTTTTTTGTCGAAGCATTTGTAATTTTTTACCCCAAATTGGTGGCTTATCAAAAACATTCTTATGCAATCTTAGTATTGGCTAAAGATTTTTAGAAACAATGGGGGCATATTTTTTGTTAAACGCCCCGTGCCATCTTAACGTGGAGGGTAATGAGACGTTGAAATTGGCCACCTGCTGCCACCGACCACTCCCAGCCACACCGGAGAGTGGCCATTATTAACATTCACTTTGGACCCAAGTAACTTCATAATTCTTCATAAAAACCTTAATTTTTTATTAAAATTTAATAAGAATTTCATAAGATTACAACTTCTACAGCGATTATAAAAGGTCATTAAAAATATTTTTAATAATTAAAAATTATCTACATAAAGCTGCTTTTTAAGAATGTTGCTGACAATGAGTTTTGGATATTTACAAAAATGAAAATATAGAGATGGTGCTGTATTTTTCAGGCGTCTATTTGATTTAGAAGATTTTAACAACAATAAACCAACTAAGTTTATTTGATTGAATCAGGCGTTACAACTAAGTTTATCTTCTAATTTATAACAGTATTTGGAGTGGTTGGACTGGAGCAATGTCTTAAATTTACGACTAAGTGTTCGCAGAATTATTTAGCGAAGAATTTTTGCGGACGGAATTGCAATGAGTCCGTAACTGCTTCGTCCGACTGATAGCCATTTCCTCGCCACCGTTTCTTAAATGTAATCTTGTGAGTGAGCACTATTTGTGGGTATGAAAGTACCTAAACCGTAAACCTATCCGTCAGTATAAAAAATATTCTGTGGCTTTACCTAATTCTATTATAATTTGTTAAAATTACCCTAACTACTCTTTGTAATATTTTTAATTTATTCGTCACCTGGGGAGAGTGAAACTCTTTTTTTGTCGTCAACTCGCGCGTTACTCTTTATAAAATACAGTTAAATAAAAATTGATTGAGACCAAAAACTATAAACATTGTCACGATCGAGCGAGTTGACTAATAAAAAAAATGGTTTAATCAGAAGGTGCCAACTAGCACGCACTTGCGAGTTTCACACTCGCTAGTTGACGAATAAGTCACTTTTTTATGACGAAAATATTTTGTTATTTTTTAAGCTAAACAAGCTTTACTTTTAAAGTATGGTACCTACACAATCCACGCTTTCAATCACTACCAGTTGAAAGCCGTTTATACTGGGAACTGTGATAATAAACTTACGCCCTTACTAATAAAGATTGTATAGCAGTTTTGTTCCTTTCCTTTTAATGTCAAACTTAAATAGTTTGACAGAGAGTAACCATTATGTAACTATACATCTGCTATACAATCTTTATTAGTAAGATGGTTAAATATTGTTAACATAGTGCATTTATGAGCCGTCGCTTACATCAGTTACTACTGGTACTTCAAAATTGATGAAGGGTCAAGTGCTGTTAACGAAAAAGGGTTATTTTTGCCACAATGGTAGCAAAACGGTCGGATATTAATGAAAAGGTAATCACTTATTAACGTGCAAACCGACCGACCGGTCGGTATATACGTTGAGAAGTGATTTGCATGTTTGCTATTTATAATATATCATATAGAACATATAGAATAGAACAATAAATAGTAAGTATGGAATAGAAGCTAAGGGCCGCTGTTGAATTTATGCAGTTTTATGAGTTAATAAAATGGCAATTTCAAGTCGTTGGATAAGAGCCAAATAGAAATAAAAAACCGGACAAGTGCTAGTCGGACTCGCCCACCAAGGGTTCCGTACAAATTTGTAGGTCATAATTATAAATAGTTCAGAAATCAAGTCTAACATTTTTTCCGAGCTTTTCCCGAAACTTAGTTTCCAAAACCTATAATTACTTATACAAGGTGTTACAAAAGTACCCCTAATGCCGAATATGGTAGATAGGGACCATCAAACTGAACAACTTTTACTATGGGACCAACCCTGAAATCGCGAAAAAAAAATCAGTTGTTTTATACATTTTGATATTTTCGATTTTATTTTTTGTATGAAACAGCTGATTTTTTTTTTCGCGATTTCAGAGTTGGTCCCATAGTAAAAGTTGATCAGTTTGATGGTCCCTATATACCATATTCGGCATTAGGGGTATTTTTGTAACACCTTGTATTATTATTGTGTTTTATTAGTGAAATTGTGGTTATATTAACAGTTCATACCTAAATTAGTTAGGCAACCTAATAAAAGTACTTAAATATCAAATTTAACCCAGATTTTTAAGTGTTGACTAAAAAAAAGAATGAATAGTATCGCATTGTACTCGTACATCAAAGTTGGATACTGATTCCTTAACCTCGATGATTGATTACGTACTTTAGATAAAGACTATATTTTTTATGATTTAATTACAAATGTAAAGTTTTCAGATTTTTCCCTGTACTTGTTGTATAAAACGATATTCTTGCCAAATTTCATAGTTCTAGGACAACGGATATAAATTTTGATTCCCTAGAGAGTGTCGAAATATGCAGCGTAAGCGGCCGTATCTTTTATGTTACATTTCGCCAATTAGCATGTCAGTTGTGAAATGCCCACTAGTGCTTTTACAAATATATAGTTCGTTAGACTTTGTTTGTTCTGATGTTATTAACAACATTGAATACAAAAATGAAGTAAGTTAAAAAATAAGTTTGAATAAACGCAATAATTTCCCTTACGTTTACTAACGCATGTTTGGGATTTTTTTCTACTGTTTAGTTTCTCTTTATTCTCCGATACTATCAGGCTTGTTTGGGTTCGCATGTATCGACGATATCCGCTATTTACGGTTCCACGCTCGTCGATTACATTGATCAAGCCGGTTATCTGATTCGGTCGGTCTTCTTGCGCTTCACATCTGTCCACGGAGCACCCCAATAAACAATACGCGCGCGGAAGAATAATGTGCATTGTTATGTAAATAAATAAATATTTCGGACGAGTCACACCCAATCATTCTGTCCTATAAAAATAAACAAAGCTTGTACTATATGGTGAATAAATAACGAATAGAAACACAGAAATCATACTCAAATATTAACAACCCGGAAAAAATGATTATGCCCCTACCCTACCGAGGTTCGAAGCCGTGACCTTTGGCTCTAAGCCTTAATTATCAATCTGACTAAAATGTTTAATATTTTTAAACTTCAATATTTTAATACAAAAAGTAAAATCTTTGTTTGCTGTTGTATGTACATACCTAGGTATATGATTTCCATTTTTACTGAGATTACCGGGTATAAAAGCAGGACCATTTTCACCATTTCCGAGTAACAACGGCTATTGCGATTCACAAGGGAATAAGAAATAAGAGTTTTATTCAAACAAAAGTTGCAGAGTTGTAAAATGAAAAACTACGTCTACACTTCACACATGCAACACTAAATAAAGTTTTTGACCACCATATTCGGTTGGATTAAGTATTATAATGCGGGTGAGCTTTTCTTTTTCCAAAAATATCTGTTAGAAAATTTTTACTACCTCACTAAATATAACCAGCGACATTATACATAAAGTGAGCTATAGACTACTGTGCATGTTAATTTTTTAAAGTTTTATTTGCTTTATATTGGCTTCGCTCCTCCGAGTAGATGACAAAGACAGAGATTGCTATTGGATAAAATACTCCAAACTTCGATATCTTTCGATACAGGTACAGGGCCATGCTTACAAAAATTCAGAGCGTTAAAAAGTCACCGAATCTGTAACCTATCTCCGACAATTCTTTCTCTTTTGGACTAATCGCCAACAGGACCTTTCGTTTATATGCGAGTTTCTGTCAGAACCTTCCGCCTAGGACGTTTCGCCGACAGAATGTTTCGTATACAAGTCGTTCATCGATAGGGTTTTTTTCTATTATGGATAATTTACCGAGAGACCGTTTATTTTGCTATTGTCTCAACTAAACAACTTTACACACATCATAAAGATCAACCATCTCACCTGGAAGACATCGTCAGACTGCTCGCGGTTGGCCTCCCACTCGGGCGAGTCTACGAACTGGTACGGCTGGATGAAGTGCAGATGCGTCTCGTCGCAGCTCACGCGCATCCTGGACAAACGAATTATGGTGTTATAAGCCGAAACGAAAATACAGACTACAGCATCAGCCATTTTTATTGATTAATTAATTTTATTTTTTTATAAACATGGTTATATGGGCTAAACATTACCTATTATTAGAGAGAACGAGATAACGGTGATGTTATTTATAGTTTATGGTCAAAAGTAAGCTTTAACTACAAAATCATAACAATTTTAATATACAAATAACAGTTTTCTTTTTGCAAATAATGATTAGGGTCATCTACATACTTTATTAGGTACGGTGAAGTTTGGCATCGTAGTCAATAAAACATTAATGCCATACATATAAAAGTAAAAAAAATATTAATATGAAAGCAAACGACGATATTGCTCAATGTCAGAGTAAATAACGCATTTGTATCCCGTCAATGTTCAGATATACCACTCAATGCTATTTCAGATAGAGTCGCCTTCCATCTTTATGATAAAAGGGAAACGTCTCTTTGAATGAGAAAATCATTAGGCGCGTTTCGGTCGTTATCGAACTCATTCGATTCGCAATCGTTATGACGTGAGCGCTTCAGCTCAAGTTATTGGGACTGAGCATTCAACTCGCAATATTTATTTTAGGAACGCGATTGTTGTGTTCTATTTTAAGCTAATCGGTCGATGGTAGTTCACAGTGCTATTCGCAATAAGTGTCGTTACAAACCTGAAAGTTTTTGTTTAACTATACAAATGCAAATTTTAAAACACAGTGCAGTCTCATCACTAAAAACCTTAATCGTTTTTTGTGTGTATGAATATCTTTAATACTTATAAATTAGTCTTTTAATCAATAGTAATAAATGAGGAGGATTTTACAACAGTTCAAATAATGAGTAGATGGAAATTAAGTTTTTTATTTTTAACTTTTATGTGGTAGGTATGTGTATGTAAATGTAAGCGATGACATAAATATATTTTATTAATATTTCACACTTTTCAATGGTATTATACTCCTAATAACTCAATTTCCACTTTTCGCGCTATACAGTTCCTATTTGTTTTTAAGAGTTCCCTTGTGTATCTTGGAAACCAGAAAATACTTCTTTCCATACTATTATTCTTAACGGCTTTTCTGAAACTTTGAAAAAACGATATTACAAATAGTGAACCGTAGGAAAATGTTTTGTCCGCAAAAAATCTTGAATTTTCTCACCTCGCTCCTTTATGGCCTCATTTCTTCACATAGTAGCCGGCTTTATCTGATTCGACTGCCTTCCGCTTTCGCAACGTATTTTTCCCTTTACCGTAACTTTTTGCCTTCGTCCATCACGGAATGTTACCAAAGATTTCAGCTGTATATTGAAATTAGACTTGTTTTTCGACATTCAAACTACGCTTTTTGCATAGTTTAGAAAAGTTATAAAGAAAGTTATAAAGAAAAGAGACATGTTTGAATTTTTTTCATTGTAAATAATTTAAAAGATTATTCAGTAAACATATGTTTAAAAATAGATTTACCATATTGCTTCACTTAAATAATAAAAGTTTAGTAAAAAAAAATGAGAATTTAAGGCCTAAAACTTATTCGAACCGCATTTTTAAGATTTTAATGAATCATCAATAAAGCAATCACAAAAATAATATACTGATAGAAACTTTTGAAACAGTCTTCGTAAATATAGGATAGGAATGAAGCCAACTCAATAAGTACTATTTCTCAATCCGAATGAAGGAAAACTTTTCTTGTATCGTCTTTATTTATCCGTTTGTATCCAATAAAAGCCAAGCGCTTGGTTTTGTGTCGTCATTGTGTGACTGAAAAAAGCTGTTTTTTTATAAAAACACGTTTTTAAAACAGACTAAAAAGTATAAATAATTTCTCCCTTAAAGTTAAACCAAAAACATGAGGCATATGCAAAAGACAATTTTATTGATGATAAATTTCACAAAATGCGCCCCACGTTTAGGTTTAAAACTTCTGTAGAGGGTTATAAATCTTTACGGGAGAATTTTTTTATTCTTTTTAGTCCGTTTTAAAAACATGTTTTTATAAAAAAGTATTTATTCAGTAAATTTTACACAATCACGACTTAAAACCAAGCGCTTGAGTTATAAATCTTTACGTAAGAAATTATTGTGAAACGTTTTTTTTAATAAAAAAAAGATTTTAAACCTAAATCAACCTAATAAACGTGTTAATAAAGTGGGTACATTGACTTCTAATGTTACTGTCTACCTACGGAGTCTTCATGGTAGAGTATCCTTTTTTGTTTTAACCACGAATTAAAAACAAATCTATTCTTATTCCCATCGTATAAATAAGTCTATGCTTATTCCACAACGGAATGCATTTGGCATTTGTCTAACCTGAGTTACAATAAACTAAAGTCTATTTTGTTTTCTATTTAATCTAGAGATACAAGTATTTTACTTTCTGACAATGTATAACTGTTGTTTCAACGTAGTTTCTCCATTGAATCATATTTTCATTATCAATTTATACTCAACGAAAATATTGTAAGACTATTATGCTTAAAATGTTTCTTAAATATCACAATACATACTTTGCTACCACTATAAACTAATTGCGTATCAATAATGATATTGCTCATGGGAATTGTCCCCTGTAGTGTAGGTTACAGACCCTCCTATGTAGCCAAGCCCGCTACACTAGCTAATTACGCGAGCGATTACTTGGATAGTTAAACGATGCATGGCTTAATGGATCCTTTACTATACAATATTTTTATGCGTAAATGAATATATTCAAAATACTATGATTATTGATTAGTCGTGTTCAATATTTTTTTTGTTAAATATACTTAACTGTTGTTTTAATCTCCTATTTTAAAGCACATCCTAATAATTGCACGTTTTTTCTGTTTGTTTCCAGCCGTAACTAAAAGTAACTAAGTACTCACTTGTATTTACATGTTATTTTAATGTAGGTGCCTAAATAGTTCTTTGTTTTGATACTTATTGGTCTGTTCTGCGAGGTATTATATTGTTGATAAAATATTTCGAAAGCATAGAGTAGGTATTTGAAAGTATACAAAAATACAAATTTAGCCTAGTTCATGCATTGAAACAGTCGCCAGTTGGTGAAACATATGTGGACGCATATGTTTCACTTCGATATGTTTTGCTACTCCTCAGATGGTACGAGGCTTGTTATCTTTATTGCTGTACCTCTGCAATACGTATTCATGTTCGATGTTTTATTATTTCTATTTCCTGAGTTGTTTAAAAAAATGTTGTGAAAATATTCTTTTAATTGTGATGTAGGCAACATAGGGAAACATTTTATACCAACTTTGCATAAAATGTTAAATAAAATAGATCAACGTTAAAAATAATTAATTAAAGAACTTTAACTTACAAATCCAACAAACAAGCTTAGGCAATAATAATTGTGTACAAATATTTGCCTTTTTTATTGTGTGTACCTATTCTAACCTATAGCCTAATGCACTTTCTCTAGCCCACTTAGAATACCTGCCATCATCGTACCAACCAGTCAAACAAAAAATAGTGCCTACATAGATAAAAAACATTCAAGAATACTGAAAGGACCGAAACCGAATTATGTATCTTTTACAGCGTTTAAGTATCAGAAGAAACTAAAAAGAAAAGAATTGTGGTCAATAGACCAAATCTTTGTAATAAGACGATATTATCGTTCGTTTGCATAATTTTGGTACTTATTCCTCTTAATGTCACGAAGCGGAAGAAACGTCATCCGATTATATTGGTTCGATTTTAAGAGACTTACTTTCCCTTCAAGAGTATCGATAGCCTCTCGTCCGCCGCGGTGACTTCTTCAACCGCGTAGGCCTCCCCCGGCTCGAACTTCACCACGCGAGCCTCGCGCGTTAACTCCTGGAAATGTTTCTTGTTCACCTTGAGTGGCTTGAATAGCTTCAGGTATAGGTCAGTCAGTTCCAGCGACAACGCTGGGGGGAGGAACCTGGCCAAAGAAACTGGGGTTAGGACATCAAAATTCATAATAATAAGATGTGAGGTAGTAAACAGAATGTAACTGACACACCACAAAGAATCACAAAAGCATCGAATTATTGGAGACGAGACTACTAAAGTTAACTGTTTGTGTTTGAAATATATTTTCAATCATATACGCTGCACACAACCATCAGTAGTTAAAACTTTTAACTACCGATGGTTACTTAAAATATACTTTAAACAATATTTTGTTTATAAAAAAATATAGATAATCAAAGTAAATATCATATATATTTTTTTCTGAAAACAAATGAAAATCGAAATTGTTTTAAATTAATATGAATGGTAATGACTAAGAAATGTTTAATTTACGATCGTCAGTTCTTTAGGTTAGGGCAGAACTTTTATTAAAAGGAGGTCGTTTATTGCTCTTTTGGATGACACTAAACATATTTTTATTTCTCTTGGAAGAAGGATACGATAAATTGTACAGGATAAAGAACCAAAATTATTTTTCAATTGCAAAATCAGTCTTTGCCATTATACAATTTATACATAGTGCGTATCAGCTAGCGACACTGTCTTCCTCCTATGCTTTCGTTCGAGTACCTAGCAGACATTGCCCCAATGATTTCATTCGAGGTTTGTATCTAACCTTATTATTAAAAACACCGAGTGTATGGAGTTAACAAGCACGAGCGCGAGGCTCCAGACGAGCACGTCGGGCGCGCACACCTCCGCGCCGGCCCACATGCCCATCAGCACCGCGCCCGCCGCCGCCAACGCACGCAGTACTAGGATGCTTTGCTTGAAGCTCTTCGGCGCAAGAAATGCGATTGCGAAACATAGATTCGCGGCCTATTAGAGAATTAAGGTTGATTAGTAAACAGCAATGGTCGCATCTTTTGGTAGAATATTCGTGACCACGATTTGTAAACAAATTTATTAGAACGAACGTGTACATATTTCAAAAGCTTACCTATAATTTCGTGTATGTATATGTTAGTAAGCGGATATTAAAATGACTTCGAATTAAATTCCGTACTTTTGACAACAACACACTTAATTAATAAATAATAAAGAAATCCTAAACAATTAAACTAGTGGCTCAGTGAGTTGTTATAGACTACGTGTTTGTGCGTTAAAAAGTAGCTCAAATTGTATGTTGTTTAAAAATTAATCTAATGGATGTCGCCACGAGGTTATCAAAAGCTGTTTGGTAGATATTTTTTATCATTCAAAGCTAGATGGCGCTTTTTCGAAAAGGGTGTTTTTTCCGGAAAATTTCGATAATATGCTCACAAAAATTCACGAGAATCTGTTGGGTTATGCGACCTGTAGAGGAGAACAAAAGAACATACGAGAGCATTTTTGCCCAAGCTGAAGCAGATACGCTTCCCGTTCGTTCGGGTCAATAAAGTCTACTCAGTAAAGAATTGGAAGACTTAAGTAGTTATTGCGCGCTATTGGTATACATACCTGAAAGAGGTCTTGTTGCGCATTGGTCCACTTAGCGCAAAACCAATGGTTGTCATGCTCGTCCGTGGTGCTGGCGTTGAGCAGCTCGTAGTCAGTGTCAAAGGTGAGGTTAAGCCGCGTGGCATTGAACGCCAGCGACGCGTTGAGCCAGGGCGCGGCGGACGCCGGCGCGGGCGCAGGCGGCATGGTGCGCTCGCGCCCCGCCGCCGCCCGCGCGCCTCCGCCCCCGCCGCCTTCGCCTGTACATTAAAATCATCACAATTTTTATGTCATACAATTTTATTAAATTATTATACGGCATAATATATTGTGAAGCGATTTGCAACCAAACATATATATTGGCTTTGTTCAAGAAAATATAGTAAGTTCCTGAATACGGTAAGCGATTTTCAAAATCCTTAAAATGCAGTTTTGCTTCTTTTAAAAATTAAGGAAAGTCTCCTTTGTGCAAAAACTCCTTTATTTAAGAGTACTTTCCATCTAGGTTCACTTATAAAAATCCACGTGTATAGCGGGTATTATTACGTTCATCCCTATGCATTGGTCGGATCGGAACTGGCACAAAAAGTCGCCACCGTTAAAGATGGCGACTTTGGCATTTGGCATTTGGTGTAACCATAATGCTCACCCATTTAACAAAATATACGACAGCATTTCTGACAGAAGGGATAGGACGTTGCTATAAAGGTGGAACCAGACTATGATATGCTACCTTCATAGATTGCGTACTCAGCTTGAGCATATGTCGTTCGCAGCGTATGCGTGATAAATTCTGGCACTACAGGTTGCAAATTAGCTGCGATGGTGTGAGGCATAATAATATGTTGAGCTCACCTGTGCCCTCGCGCGGACCGCCCCTCGCACGCTTCTCCGAGGACAATAGACGATTGAGTTGGGCCCGAGCTTTCAGTATTACCAACTCCATCACCGCGCGCTGCGAGCCACTCCGCGGATGAGCTGCGCGCTTTTTCTACCTGCATCAAAAATAGTTTTATTGAAATTTATTGGGTAACATGGCTGGGAATCTGTAGGACACAAGTAGAAGCCGTTTACCGATATGCGTTGAGTGATTGACTGCGCAATGAATAGATTTTGTTGCTCGTCACGCTATCGGTCGCTACTTCGTGTGGTCAGGCCGTAAAGCTGCGTTTCTATCTGCCAGAAAACCTTTGCAAGAAGTGTGCGACAGTCAGACAGTAGTTTGCTAATATTTGTTAAACTGTTTGCCACTTGAGACACCCTCACCGTTGACCCTCGAGTAAAGCTCCCGAAGTTCATTTTATTTATAGGTAGTAACGCTTTAACATCCTGTCAGACTGTCGGATACTATTTGAAGAAGTTTTCTTGCTTCTTGTGGCCTATAATTGCGGCAAAATTTACGCTACGATGTTTGACAAATTGCTCTTAGTAATTATTTCCGATTGTTTCACCAGGGTATTTAGAAAAAAAAAATATTCGTCAATAGTTTTTATACAGGGTTATTTGTAAAACACCAACCTCACATGAGCAGATTACTAACATCATAAACAACAACGTTTGTTTTACGAAGTTTCGGAAAAAATAAAAGCATCGACTTTCCATCAAATATCCGAACAGCTGCTGGAGCTTTGTATGAAAAGTCGATATTTTTCTGTCTTTTTCGGAAAGTCGTAGAACATACGTTGTGGTTTATGATTTTTGTAATCTATTTCTGCGAGGTAGTTGGTGTTTTACAAATAACCCTGTATACATACAAAAATATGATCGACAATCAAGCTACAACAAAAAAAAATAGTTTTATTAACTTAATGTGTATACATTTATCACTAGTTTCACTTTATCATGTCAACTATTTAACCCTTCAACGTCCGAAAAATGAGCCACAATAGATATTTCATTGTTATCCGGCCGCATGCGTCCGCTCGGGCGTTGATGAATAACATAAGTTAAGTAAATTATATATACGTAAATAGTAGTTTTCAGCGAAATTGCACTGTGTCACGCAATAAAAAATATAAGTACAAAGTTTTTTAATCTTTACAGTAGCTTCCTATAACTATAGTTATACTTAACTATAGTTTCAATGTTCGAGGCATTTAAGTTTGTAAGAAAGAAAGTGGCCTATAAAGCGAAATTCTTGTATTGTAATCGGATCGACCTTGAACTTTAATATCAGGGGGATGGTTGTTGCCCTCTATCGCTATTTTAATGTTCTTGCCATGATAATATGAAAGGCAACTTTTTTAACAATTCTGTACGTTATGTACGTTAACGTAAAATGTAGGTAATTTTAGACATAAGTAAATCTTTATTAAATTTAGATTTTTCGCATTCACAATGCTATTTTTATAATATGATAAATAATATTAGAAAAAATACTAGAAAAAATCTGAGGTGCTACGGGTGAGTCGATTTTTTCTAGTATTTTTTTTCTAATATTATTTATCATATTATAAAAATAGCATTGTGAATGCGAAAAATCTAAATTTAATAAAGTTATATAGCTGTTTCATCTTTATCGATTGTCAAAACATCTGGAAAGATGTTTCTTTCGAATGTGGGGGTATTTCCTCACACTGATGAAATTGCGCTGGCTTGCAGCGAAGAAGTTAAAAGGGCCGGAATTCCAAGGGTGCGGGTTCGAGTCCCGTCTGAGGTGCTACGGGTGAGTCGATTTTTTCTAGTATTTTTTCTAATATTATTTATCATATTATAAGTAAATCTCTTGATTGGTTAGCAAAACAACGTCATCGTTTCCACTTGAACATTAAGTATAATTTAAAATCAATAAGTATAAAATAAAATCTATCAACCGGTTCCCCGTTTAATAAAATGCCTATGGCGCACAAGAATGCGTAGTAGAGTGTATTTTCATCACGCCCGTAGCCGTAGCTTCTCGTAGCAGCCGTAGCAGCCGTAGCCCGCAGCCATTTCAACGCGTTGCACGCTCAGGCTTACCCCCGTTATTACTTTTTCTTCGTCCCCAAACTTTTTCAGATAATTTTCGACGAAGGCTTCATATTTCATTCCATGAAAATGCTACATGAACATAGCAACTAGCAAGTGACGTCTTTTTTATTTACAATAGTAAAAGGGCTTGCAACTAGGTCATTATATATATTATTTTGAACATAATCGTAGTAATTACAATGTAATGTTCTTTTGATGAATTAAAGTAATTTTTACAATCCAAAATCAAATGATTAAAAAAACAACTTCAGGTACCTACGACACGAAAGGTATTTGCAAGTGCCAAATATTCAGAATTGGGTATTTGTCAATTTTTTTTATTCTATAAATTAAATTAGTCGTTAAGTGCATCGTTAAAAAAATATCAGTGAATTTTTTTGCTGCGATCAATATTTATTGAGATTTGATGCTTTGAATGTTGACTCATGGCGGCCACGTGAAAACGCCCCATAAAAAATAGTGACGTCTACGTCTCTCGTCAGAATAGTGATTTTTTTACAATACGTATGGATTCTAATAATCAACACTATTTTGTCACTGAAGCATTTAAATTTTTTATGTTTTTTTACCAACTTTGGAGTCTTAGAAATCACAGTAAAATTCGTCAATTTGAGTCAAAATTTCGCGCTGGGGTTTATTTTGCTTCCCTTTTTGTTCTATTATATCTTAAAAGTATACTACAACACGCTTTAATAAAGGGCCCAAATTCCACAAACTACTAAACAAAATGATAAACACTAGGTTTAATACGGATTTACCGCACTCAGGGGCTTGTTATCGTCTCATTTGCATTAAATTGCATTAAGGCTGGCTAGTGTGCATACGGTAATGTGTGTACGGTGCATTTACGACCCCTTTTGACGAGCTGCGGGAATTAGCCACACCTTTTGACCTAGCCTTAGTAAACGCAAAAAAACCTTTCAGAAAATTATTTGCTGCATCACTGTCGAATACAAATGGCATTTCGCTTCGCATCTGTAGGTAAAAACAATAGTACTTACTGCGATAACAAAATAAATAGCTCGATCCATTGTGCAGCGAAAAACGGACAACAAATATTAAATTTGACCTAAATCAGAGACAAGATAGAAAAGGTTAGATTGGAGAACTTTTACCCTAATCAACAATAACATTGGATGGACGTTTTTTGTTTGTCACGTTTTCACTTCTAAGCCACTAAACTTTGATGAGTTTTAATATGAAACTGATTGTAACTACGAGAAGAAAAATTCTGTAGCAAAAATAATTTTCACGTGGACGAAACCACGAGCAAAAGCTAGTAAAATTTTAAATAAGTTTAATATAATGAAATGGGGAGTAATAAAAATATACGAAGTTTAATGCACTAATGCTTTCTTTCAGTTTACAGCAGAATTATTAACGTCGTTGACGTAATGCACTGACCACACCATTATTCTATAAAAGGCACACCTCTTACCCCAGCCTTAACGAATAAAAAACACATTTTATACTTTTTAATCCATTTTTCTAGTCCGTTTTTATTTATTTTTAGTCCAATTATAGTTACGTAACGTCATTTCGAATTTGGGCAATAGAGACATAACATTACAAAATTCTAATCTTACTTTACGTTTACTATAAAGCAGGAATATACAGACCGCGGCCCCCCGGCAATATGCCAGTGGCCCGCCAGCAGAAATATTTCCTCGTACATTTGAAGGAAAAAAAAAATGCTGGCTTTCTGCTTGTGGCCTGCTATTAGTTCATCATTTGCCCAAGTGGTCAATGGTCTCAATGTGTGTTTTGTTAACTAATGTTTTATTATTGTTACCTCTTATAGTGACGTAAGTACAATGCGTACTTGACCGAAATCATGAGAATTTCTAGTTTATTTCTGTATAAACAGTTTTACACTCTGTAGGTATAGCACCGGTTAAATTATTACCCACTACGCCATTTCTCCTACGTTACTTTATAGGTGCTAGGGTGTCTGCGGGCAAGTCTTAAGACGATAGCGCGTTTTAAATATTTTATCCCGAGTTGCACCACCTACACTGGAACGGAACTCTTCGCGAGATCACTTCAATTTCTTAAAGTGTAAATTTAAAAATAAAGTTCACGTCTATAGGTCGTGAACTTTATTAATTATTAGGTATCGGAAAATACCTACTTGGTGAGTAATAAACAAAGAAAGGCTTACTCAAGTTTTTTTTTGGATAGCTCACGCTCACACTCAAGCTTATTCCAAGATAAAGCAACGACGGCAATCAAGTGTTGGTCTTATCAAGACCAACATAAAAGTTTTATAAATCTGTAAATAAAATAATAAACATTGTTGGCGGGAATCGTTAAATTTTTAACCCATTCTTCTCAGAGCATACATCTCAGCAGAGGTAAAATTTGTAGGGTCAAAGTACAACTGAGCATGTTTACGGAGAACTGTGAAAACTTTTACCTCCTTTTACTTTATATTTAGTTATATAGAAAGCTATAGTAACTACCTAACGTATTTTTTGATAAACGTAGATATATCGTAATTAAGTTTATAATAAAATTGTTAATATTTTTTTCTGGCAATTAACTCCGGACGTGTGTAGACTATTGTACGCTGGGATGGGAGCGACGCGACGGCACCCAATTCATGTTATGTAAATGGGTCTGTATTGTTGTATTGTGCTGGAATGTATAAAACATTTGGCCATAACCTCTGTCGCAGGCATTTAGCATTACCATACAGCTGAAACCACTGAGCATCATAGCGTCACACAAGTGATTCAGTCCAAAATAAGTGTTCCCATTTTCACTCCTCTCATTTTATTTTTTCCCAGTCTTTTTCCAACTTTATCATCAAGTCACGTAGAAAGTAGTGTAAAAAGTAAATGAAATATAGGTAGTAAATATTTTTTTGTTTAAAGAGAGAATTTTCCCAAAGTTAGCCAGTTATTATTAATATCAAAAACTATAAGTTAAAGAATATTATACTTATTAATAATGTGTGTTATCTAATTTTACCGACACTATACCAATATATTAAAATATTTAAAACAGGTAATCCTACAAATCTTTAATAAATATCTCAAATCAGGATAGGTACTAAACGGAAAATCGATTCATCAATATGAAATGCGTGACATTCGGCGTTTGCTGCCTTGTTTGTTACGGTTTACAATTTTACTATTGACTTAATACGACATAAACTTGTGGTGAACACACAAATCTCATGATATGGAACCGTTGAAATCTTTAGGATTATGTTGAAAGGGTGCCTCGACCTACTTGTCCAAGATCGACACCTGCAAGTCCAGAGAAAGCATTTGCTTGTCGCGAGTGATTGAGAATGAATCAATTCTTATAGGTACAGCTATATATGCATAGCAGCCGCCGCCGTGGAAGATCAATGGGAGTCTCATTCACCGTTATGCTTGTAATTTATAAAACTCCCACATAAATACGAAAATAAATGCTCGCTCTATAGAAACTATTTAAGTAAGTAATTCTCTGTGGTAATTATGTATATTCTCATCTTCCCATTCAGTACTGAAATAGCAAAATGTTCTCTGTTTCAACTGAAATTAATCTTGCCTTAGCATTAATTAGATGTAATATTCCTCTTTGTGCAGCCTTTGTAGAAAGGTAATGATTGTTAACTATTCACTATCGTAATTATGTTGCGATTATGAACATATTCTCAGTTGCAGTTGCTGCAAATTGGAATTTAATTATAAATTTATCACAGATATAAGCATTCTGTAGATACTAATTTTTGCAAATGCCTTGGTGATGAGTTTTAACAAGTATTTTATCGAGACAAAAACTTTGTATTATGCATTTTGTATTATTACTAGTCAGGGCAAAATTGTGAAGAATTCATTATGAAAAATAAGACAATAATTGCAAAACACAGGAATAATTTAAAGATGTTTTTAACACTACACAAGCATTTGGAAAAAAGTTGTTTAGGTTTTTCAAAAGATGAACAAACAAGTTACACGAAATGCTTTATACACCAAACATTTCATAAAAAGCTCGCACGGTCATTTATTATCGGCTTCTATATGTTCCAGATTTATATGAAAAGGATCGAGTTATCGAGTCTTAAATTGCATTCGGTGAATTTCGGTGTGCAAAGCGTTGCCATTCTGTATAACGTTAACGTTTTTGCATTCTATAAATTTTATAATAGAAAAAATCGTAAAAAACAAGTTGGGGCTAGGTGCGTGAAATGGTCCAAGCATTAATTATTGTAATGACAGTGGTTATTCAACTTTTTAGTTCGTTTTTGCCAGGGCAGTCAAGGTTTTAATCTATTTTTATTATTTAACTTCATTATAGTTTTGGAATTTGCACATCAAGGCCTTTAATTTGATACCCATATTGTAATAATTGAAGATATTTTTCATATTAAAAAATACCTTTTGACATTGACTTTTAAAAAAAATCTAGTGTCACTTGGGGTAATGTAAGGATTCTAATGATACCTCACCCATCGAAATCTGTTCAGGTATTAAGAAGTTATGATGGATTAAGAAATTCATATGAACAAACATACATGAACGCTGAACACAATACCCTTCTTTGTTTAGGCAGTAGTGTAAAAAGCAACTCGTTTACCACTACGTAACTTAGAAAAGTTAACCATATACCATAGAAATCTGAGTATATAGAGACGTGTAACTTTTATCTGGTTGTGTTAGGTATACAGTATTACCATATAAAAAGGGTTTCTTATTCATTAATGTTTTCCCGTAGCTCTCCTGCTGAACCTCGTACTCTGTCGCACGTGAGTGGGTCAATAGTTCGATATTTGGCCTACTTCCTGGTTGGGGGAACCATGTTATTTTTTCATTGACGGTGTTGTTTTGTTGTAAGACCTTTGAAAAAATTATTTTCTAGCTAGTAGATACACACAGAGAGCTTAACTTTTACCACACGAAGGGAAAGTACCTTAAATATTTGATATGATAAATATTTGGCTGAAAGAAAACTTTATTTTGATTTTAAAAATAATTGGAATTGCATTCAAAGGTTTTTGAAAAATCGCCTGCCTTAATCAAGTATTAAACCTACCAAATATAAAAAAAAAACAATCTTTTATTTTAACGATGCCGATCGAAATGTTTACACTTTAGGATTTTTTTTAATAACACAGCATCTTAAACAAAATAATAATAATAATAATAATAATAATAATAATTCTTTATTGCTGTAAATGTGGTCAGTACAAGATTATAACATTTATCGATTTCGTTTCTCACATTTAACCAAATAACATTGGTATGCAAATTAGAGGTGGGTCTTGATTATTAATAAATTAACAATGTCTTAAAATAATCATAAATTAAATAAAAAACAATAATAATAACAATCAAAACATGTCCAAAATTAATCGAATTGAATAAATACCTAAAACATAATTATATACCAAAAATAATAATCATGAATTTATACATTGCAATTTTTAATTATTTCGTATTGTGTAGTTTCATTATGCGGTTTTTTTTTAATGATGATGATTGAATGCAGTTCCTATCTTCAATATTTAAGGTACTTTCTCTCCATGTGGCAAAGATTTGGGACACCCTGTAAGTGTCGGATCGACTGAGTCTACTCTAGTAAATTAAAAGTCTACAAGTAGAAACGAATAAAATCAACTAAAATGTTTGTGTCCCTTCCAGTCATGTCCATTACCTGATTTTGAAAAAGCAAAACATAAAAAATTACTTGTACTAATAACAATATTTTTAAAATAACCTAATCAAAAGTTTTTTGAAATGGTCAGCGCCTAGAAATTGATTCAAAATAATATTTTACAGGAGGTAAAAGATTTTTTTAGATGTGGTTACTTCTTGCAATTTTATAGTATGTAAAGGCTATCTGTCGTAAAAATTATCGGCCCTTCAACAAAAGATTTTAAAACACTGTTCAACAAGTGTTTAACTTAGACACTGTTTAAATGTGATGCAGTCACTTTTTTGACAATATTGTTTGAAATTAAATTAAAACTTAAATTGTCCGGAAGTCGCGAGTCATTTGTTTTTTTATTACAATGCGAAGTTCGTCGCCTGTACATTGGCATACAAAAAAAAGGATGACGATTTTTAATGTTTTTGATACTTCGCTTTCTCTGCAAGTTTTCACTGCTTCACTTTTAGAAAAGGAAGCACCTTATTTGAGTATTGTTAAGCATTAGAATGCTGAATGTAATCGTTTTCTAGTCTCTCTTTTGATGAACTTTTAAATATAATGGTGACACGCAGTAAATGTATAAGATTACATAAACATAATATTGTTTTATTTATGAGTTGCGCAAAACTTTAGAGAGCCTCGATCACGCTAGATCGCTTTTTTTGGTTATTCACAAATTTTGCAAACGATTTTACTAGCTTCCCTATTAACTAAAAACTTTAAACTTTAAACATAGGTCAGAACTGGAAGACAATGCAATATTATGGTTGTCATTGAGCTGATCTGATGATGGATCCAGAAGAAGTCCACAAGAACTCAGTAATAAAACCATATAACCCCATCGAGTTTGAGCTCGTTTGAATCACCTTGACAAATACTCTGATGGCAGATGAGGTCCAGGGTCTGATGATGCAGCCGCAAGAAGGCCACAGGAACTCTGTATTAAAACCATGCAACCCCATCAAGTTTGGGCTCTTTTGATTCGTCTTGACGAGTACTCTGTTACAAAATAGTGTCCAGGGTCTGATGATGGAGTCGGAAGAAGGCCACAGAACTCTGTAATAAAACCATACAACTCCATCGAGTTTGGGCTCGTTTATTTTGTCTTGACAAGTACTGTGTTGGGAAATAGTATCCAGGGTCTGATGATGGAGCCTGAAGAAGGCCACAGGAACTCTATGATAAATCCATACTACCCCATCGAGTTTGCACTCGTTTGATTCGTCTTGTTACTTATATGAGTAGTAAAATTATGTTGACGATGTTTCCAATGTGTAATGAAGATCCATGAAATTAACGATTAGGTTTTAGTAAGATCTTTTGTTTTTGAACTGGACCCCATAAAAATTATACGAATTTCCAGCATTGTATAAATGGCAACTACTTGGTTTGTTGAGTGGAAAACACAGTTTTAATTAACTTTCTCTTTGCATAGTTCTATATAAGTTTGCGTTTTAAAGTTGCTTAATGTACAGAAGCCCATAACTGTTGTTCAAGTAAACACTTTTGTGCGGAAAAGTGGAGGGTGCTTTCAACTGTATTAGTGGGAAATCTTTTTCTAATTTTAGTAATTTTCTTAGGATAATGAGTATCGTATTTACCATTTTTTAATAAGATTTTTTATGATCTAGGAATCGATTGGACCTATTACATAGAAATCTGCAATCTTATAGTGTACATAGTCTAACTTTACGCAACGGTTTCTTTTGTTAGTACCACTATTTGTTGTATGGTCTGTGGTTCGATACCAGCCATTTTTAATATCCCCACTGCTGGGGCACCAACCTTCCTTATGGATGGACAAAGAGGATGAGCCATAACCTACCCAGGCCCAATGCGGATTGGTAGGTGTTAACGCCTGCAAATGCAGCCGCGACCAACGGCTTAACGTGCCTTCCGAAGCACGGATAAACTCGAAATAATAAATTTTAGGTCACCCATCCCATGACCGTCCGACCTGAAAATTGCTTAACCTCCGCAATGGTAGCGCCGGGCGCTAAACTGTGGGTAGTATGTTATATAGTACGAGAATGGATACATTTTCAAACTGTATGTATGATGTACACATACTAGGTGTTAGTAAGAGTGTACATCATCACAGAGTAATTTAAGAAAAAGTAAAGAATTGAAAAGTACGCAGTTACAACCTTAATTTTTTAACTTATTTATACTTATACTTATGACTAGGTATACTCGTTTGTAACATTATTAATTTATCCTACGTAGTTATCTATTTAGTACTAGCAACAGTTGTAACTGAATAATGTAAAGGTGGCATTTTGCTCCGCAGTAGAGTGCAGTGCAGGAGCAAGTTTTCGACATCGTTGTCCTTTGGGGTTTTGTTCAAGGAAGTAACTGTAAGTAGTAGCAGCTATATTTAACAAAGCTCACCTATGAGCTTAGGGTTAGCCTTACATATTATAAGAAAACTTTACAATATATTACCTACCATTACATAGTTTCCTTTCTCTGACATACCCTTTTTTTTACATTATACTTATTATAAGGCTTTAACAATAAACGGTAAACAGTATGATCTTCCATGAGTTTTAATTTAGTGAATATACTATGGTGGGTTCCCCATTTTCTTTCCACACCGTAGCTCAGAAACGAAGTTTGCCCGCCTTCTAAAAGGGGAGGGAATATCCCCTTATTGCGAAAAGAAAGTAAGAATAAGTTAGAAAATAATTCGCAATTATGATGTAAAAAACATCGAAAATAATAAAAAACAATACAAAAAATTTAACAACAGAGAGCACAGCAGTTAAGTGCAAGGAAATGTGATTAGATGCAATATATATATTTTGTTATAAGTCAGGCTCTATGTTCCAGTCTGATGAAAATTCCATGACGTGATCGCATTACAAAAAGTACACGCGACGACGGATCTTTATGAACAACTGGCGCTACGTAGTACGAGTAAGCTCCTAGCGTAGCATTGTACATATTGCTGTATAAATTCCTATTGTAAAGTGCATGTGTTGTTGTTGTCGCCATTGTGTATTGAAAATATTTTACTGACTTATATTTTTGTTAACTAAAAATTATAACAAAAATTTTGTTAACGGGAACATTTTAATTTGCTTGAGATTTCTTTATTGTCATTGATCATGTAGGTCAGTGGTTTTCAAAGTGGGGGCGCAGAGACTTTTCAAGGGGGCCGCGGGCCACCTGTGTAGTTAAGGACCTTATATAAAGATAACCAAGAAACCTGCTACTAACCTAAAAATTTCTGGGAGAGGAATGCGCGGATTTTTTTTTTGGTTGAAAGAGGCGCATCCCAAATAAGTTAGGGAACCCCTGATGGAGGTAAGTACACCGATGATTTCCAAAATAGTCTATCAGGTAATCAAATGATTGGAAAGTTTTTAAAGCGAATACTGATTGAACAGTTTGTAAATTGATCCATATTACTATGTAATTAGACATGAGCCCAGAATATAAAGAAAGACAGGGGTCTCCACGCGAAAAAACATTTTTTTTTCGCGATGAGACCCAAGAAAGGCATTCATAAACTTACTTGAATTCTACCCAGCAAATGACAATAGTAAAAAAATAAAACTCAACTTTTATGTTGAATACTGAAGATTAGAAATCATAAATCAATAGAGCTAATATTCCCTTTTTTCTTTTCGAGCGATCATTTTGTATAAAGTCAGTGTTGGTATAATACGTGACTAATTAAATAATTATATAGTTAATAACGAATCAAATGGGAAGTTTACGAAGTCACTGAATTAATTACATGGATTATTAGCTGAGAATATAAGTAAGGATCACTGCACAGTGCACACCACAGCCAATGCAGATTTTAGTGATTAATCTTGGTAGTTTAAGTGTAAATATATTTGAACCGGTTGGCACCGCCTCGCAGCGTGGCGTCGCGATGTCGCGCCCACTGCCGCCGCCCGCCAATATTCTCTTACTCATCAAACACAAATCCACTTACTGAGACAAATCAAAAATGGCTATGCAGTCTCATATGACTCATGTTTACGTTGCGCAACGGCCTTCTCCAACTCGCAAACGGAAATTGGGTCATATTTTTTAACCCTTTTTGTTAATATGGTGATAATAATAGTATATTTACAAAATAATGTTTGATACTTAAACAATTACCGTGCATAAACCAATCGTGTAATTTCACCATAAACATATTTCATTTTATATTGAATAAACTGTATAGTTATATGAATCCATTTATTTAATTTATATAAATAATCAATAAGATGTATAATAAACCCACCGAATTTGTTAGTTACCCAAACACTCACTGTAATGTAGGAAAACATTTCAATGTCATTTGAATATTTACAACCATATCACTACCGAGTGATATAATGAAAATTAAAGTGTTTTATTTATCACATACAAACACATATAATATTACTATATTACAATAATATACTTAACAATTACGTTACACGTTATACTTAACAACGATGTTTCGACATCCCGTGCAACATATAGCTTATCTCGACTGTCGTGTTCAGAGGCCTAAGATTGATGACGGTGGCTCGAAAGCTTGCCGACTCGAAGATAAGCTATATATCGATATTGCGTGACTTACCAAGTTACGATTCACAGCACTTCACCGAAACTACAGAATGTTATTGACTTAATATATAAGTGCTACATTCAGTTTTATGATGATTTAGTTAACTTACAAATATCTAAAAATTGACGCAATATTTTTCACCCATTTGTACAAGTTCGTTTTACATTTTTCAAGCACATAATTATCACGTACTTGTAACTTTATAATCTACACACTATATGCTATTTGTACCACATTCATTTCATCTTTAAGTATTGTTATTGATCATGGTATTATAACGTCTCTAGTAAAAAAAACATTTTCTTTTTTATAACCATTACAAACTCGTAAACAATGAAAACAACAAATGCTGTTTGGCGAAAATGACGCTTTTGTGAAGGGCAGATCAACCCTTGTTATTTATTACGACTCGTCTGTTTCAATGAGTTTTTAAAAACCTTAAGGTATGTTTTCTATTCGGGCACCAATATGCTTTGTTAGATGAGAGTCTTATTCAGAAAGTTTCATGGTTAGGTTTGTATTTTATTCTCGTAGGTTTTTCTTGAATCAAGGTCAATGCATCTTTGTTATTATTATGTTGCCTCGTGTGAAAGTTCGGATGTATGTTTGTTACTCGATCACGCAAAAATTACTGAACGGATTTGGATTGGTAGCCTGGATTAAATCATAGAATACTTTTTATCCCGGTCAAAGATTCCCTAGGGATTTTCCAAATGTCAAAGAGGACGAAATCGCGGGCGAAAGTTAGAATGCTACAAAATCTCAAATTACAACTTGAACTCTCGAGCCGTACTGTCTTTTGTATAATATTTTTCAGTCCAACGACTTTCAAACCCCACGCAAACCCCGTCAATTTTACTGTCGAAATCCAGATTGTAGAGAGCTGATAAGAAACTTTTTTTTTCTAAAAAAAGCACGTAAGGGTATAGCATTTAGACACTTAGAAATAGCATGTTTAAACTAAAGGCGGATAATTTGCTATCGACCCCGAGATCGGCGTCTTTACCCAGCGTGCAACGGTGTGAGATGTGAAGGGCCGCTCACCTGAGCAGCTGTGGACGCGTCCCGTCTCTCCACCCACTTGTGGCGGTGGCGAGTTCGGAGCGTCGGTCACGGAACGTCCGCATATCTCGCACTGTCATACCGTACCATCATAAAGCACCATAACACGAGTGAGCGCGGCACGCAAGTTGCATAGTAGGATACGGGGCACGCTTGGCGCGGGCGGGCGGCGGCGCTGGCTGGCGTGGAGCGCGCCTCTACTGACTGGCGCTCACTCTCCGCTGCCAGAGACGGGCGCGGCGGCAGGCAGCAGTGCACGCACGCGCGCTTCGCCCGCTCCCGCCCGCCCTTACTCCCATCTCGCTACTACCTACTTAGATATTATCAATAAAATTATTGTATACGACATGAACTCGTCCGATAGCCGCAGCCTGTCAAATGTTTCGTCTATCGACCGTGAAATTGAGTTGTTGCGTTCCAAAATTATCTCATTGAGTTTTTGTGTTCTCACATCCGGAATATTTTTACTACCTAATTGTATTTTTCCCTTGTTTTCTACATAATAGAATCAGTGAGTTAGTTAGCAGACGTTACATTGTATAGAAAGATATACTGTTTGTGATCGTAGTGATGGGGTAATTTTTAATGTTTGTTTATTCTACACGAGATAGTAGTCGATATATATCCAAAAGTGCGCCATCTCTAGACTTTTAATCAAGACGTACACGATGGAAAGCGTCTAAATAGTCATTCGATTCCTCTACGGACTGTAAGATTGTACCAAAAATTCAGTTTTTATAATAAATTCATGGATTAGGGTGGGCCTCGTCCTACGATTGAATATATAACTGCGTGACGATTAACGGCTGGCAGCGGTCCAGCGTTTAGTATAGCAGCGGGACCTTGCAGCGCAGCCAGCCCGTCTCGCACGCTAACGACTTTTCTCAGCGGGTGACGTCCCTCGGGAGGACCACGGCTCCACGCTCAAGCATGACACATCAAATATGAACCGGGTCACGTGAAGAATGAACGTGGTACCTGCTGCTGACGTACCGCCGCAAACACTTTTGAGATAAATGATCGCAACCCTTGACTTTCAAATTATTATTCATGCAAAATGTAAAAACGAAAGCCAATTTTATGGGCAGGCAGGTAAAAGTACCCTTTCTTGATATTTTGTCCGTGTTTCACCAGCTGTAGTCACAAGCTGAACTATCCGTATCCTACATGAAGTCGGTTAAAAATAAAGGTTTTGAATATTAATTTATTTTAAAGTGTTGCGAAACATTAAAAATAATCACCATGAGTCACAACTTCTTTAAAAAGGCATTATCATTAGAGTGTTTGATTTATCTGTCATTACCTAACCATATTTAAATATAAATATGTAAGTGTTCGTTGTAATAACAGAAATATAATCGTTAGAAGGGAAGCAATCTTTTGTATAAATAATGAATCCATAAGAAACGCATTAGTGTTGATTAGAAAATTGCCACAGAGGCACCTAGCTAGAGTGTTACCTTACCTCCGGCCGACACTATAATAACGAACGGAAACTGAAAAGCTTTATTTATTACTAAAATAAAGCAAGGTCAATAATTCTAATGCGATAGATGAATAAAACATTTGTCACGTTGTTCATTGTCTTTAGTAACACAGACGACTAACATATTATTATGATAGTATTCTCAAATGCACTAACAAATATTTACTTATTTTAAAGGTAAACGCTAGCATTATAGGCACATAAATAAAATTGCGTAGTTTAGTTATAGAAGAGATTTTAATAGATAAAGAGTGAGAAAATGAAACGGTAATTTACGAAAAAGTTATTCTGCAAAGAACTAAACTACTCTAAACTTAGATCAATCAATCAATCTATTTTCTAGTTTTTTTCTTAAATACTTTATTCAAGTAGATATAGCTACATAGACTGTGTATCTATTATATAATTATGAACAATATCCGACCCGAACCCCTTTTTCTATTGCATCAGGTGCATTTTGCAATTCACGTTTTTATGAAAGGTTTTTTCATTCGATACAAAACCTAGGTATTTATTTACTCGAAAACATCGGACGCGACCCAGATATTACAGTGGATATAATACTAGAACAGCCAAACATTATCGACCTTACTACAGCATTAGCCCGAGTGCCTTTGTTAGGAAAAGCATAGGCCATCAGATAAGGCTCAAAGTGGTAAATCGCACGTAATGCTCAAGAATAGTGCGGCGTGGCGTTGGAACAAAGTGGCATCGCTAGTCCAGCCTTGACCAAGTGGCAGAACTAATAAGTATAACTAAAGCAGTCGCAATTGCATAAAACGTCCGAATCAGATCAGCGCACTCACGGAGACACGCGTCGCTACAAAAGCTCTAAGCAAGGTTCGCAGTGCAGCATAGCAGCCAGCCAGTCGCGCGCGAGTGCCACGCATAGAGAACTATGGTGTCTGCCTGCGTCGCGTGTCTCGTGTTACGCCTCGGCCACGACATCACCGTGTGCGCGTCCTGCGTCTTGCGTCTAGGCAACCACTGCGAACTGTCTCGATGTCAGCCTCTCAACTCTACTCTTGTCGCGAATGCGCAGTAGTTGCCGAGACGCAAGACGGAGGACGCGCGCGCGGTGATGTCGTGGCCGAATCGCTCCACCGACTGCCCGCCGCGCGCCGTGATGTCGTGGCCAAATCGCTCTTCCGCCTGCCCGCCGCGCGCCGCCACACGCACTAACTATTGAGTAAGTTTGTCAACGCTTTGGGCGTACGAGAAAAGAGCTTAATTGACATACTGCTTTAACTATATTATGTGCAGTGACTGTGGCATGATGAGCTGGCTGACCCGTGGTGATACCATCACACTATCGCAACATAAACGCCTACGTTCAGTAACAGTGCCAGCTCATTTACTTAGATAAGTAAGAACGCTGTAATTAAGCAGTTGATTGATGCAACGAAATTGTACGATTTGGAGTTCACTTTAAGTATACGAGGGCGGTTTGAAAAGTCCATGATTACTTTTTTTCATAATTTGTTTTTGTTACACAATACTAAATAATATACTCGAAAAAATACGACTCGCACCAGATCATAATTCTCGGACGGGAATCGAACCCGCGACCTTTGGATGTCCGGTCCAATGCTCTTACCGCTGAGCAAGTGACACGGTAATCTTTTCATTATTTTTAAATCAAATTCAATTCCCGTGTACGATCTTTGTTTGAGACATAACATCATTACAAATACTTTGGGAGATTTTGATTACCTAAACGGTTAGTGTTGAACTTTAATACTCTATAAAGTGTATGAAGAAAAACTTTGAAATGAAACCGCACCCTTATCTACCTTAGGCAGGTTACCATGAGATCAGTAAAGTTTGATCTAGGCCGGCTGGGTAGTAAATGTAAAATCGATCGTTTTAGCAAGCAACTCCGCGTTTGCACACCTTTAACGGGTTTGCATTGCCTACATTTCAGCTAAAGAACATTTTGCACTTGCTTGTTTCTTCATAGGTAGTTGTTATTTTGGATCGCGTGGATCATGTCACGCATCAAATCCTACTTGTAAACGGGCATTTATTTAAATCACCTTCATTTACTTTTTAATATTTTCCAAAAACATTGTATTCTTATATTAATGGAGTCACCTTTCTGCTAGTAACTACAGCAAATTGATAAAGGTCAGAATGAAAACGAAACAAAAAATCCTTATAAACAGAGACTGATCTTATAAACTTATAAAATAATTATGCAAAGGTTACTCTTTGTCTGCCTCATCGTTCAAGCCTGCGTTAGTTAACTCGATGGCGTCATGATAATGGTTTCTAGTCGACTGATTAAGTTTTTTTAACTTGATAATCAATGACTTTCTTGATGATAATACCTATACATATTGTCCTATCATAGTTTAAAAAAAAACCCACTCCGGATGTAAAAACGTATGGAAAACTAAAAAAAAAACATGACTGTTGAAACTAGTTAGTCTTTTGAAAAGGAGTTAAATATTTTTTACGAAAATCCCACGACTAAAAGTGATGTAGTTACTATAGGTTACTATCCACCTATTCATAAATAACAAATTTAAGAAAAATCCGTCGGGGCTGCCATTACCTGCCCTGAAATGAACAAATATCTTGCAGCTGTGATTAATTAAGTTTTAATTGAAATAGAACAGAGCGATGACTATATGCTTGTAAATTTATTAAAACGTCGATTTTGTTAACTTTCTGTAGGAAATTTCAATTCTGTGGTGTTTCCTCTTTATTTAGGTATTTTATTGGTCTTCTCAGAAAATATTCACGTAATTAATTAATTCTAAACACTTTTTATCTGAAAACTTAATTTTCAGTTTAATAAGTAGTCTCTGGTCAAAATGTGGCGCGCCAATGCTAACTTAGATGGGCTTCATTTGGCTGGAAGACTTGCATCTGCGGTGTTTGTTTGGCAGCCGGGAACGGATATCTGCTGCCTTTGCTGGCACCACAGCGGCAACCGAGCGCCAAACGACACCTATTCGTGTTTGATTCGACAGTTGGTAAAGGATTAGACTGGTGGCTCGGCCAGAGTACTTTTTACCGTAACTTAATTTTAGCTTGCTACGCTGCCAGAATCTGGCAGTTAGATTGCTTATTGCAAGAGATATTGATGTTTCCAAGTGCCTTGTTTATTATGATGATAGTAATTGAGTTGAGTTCTGTCATCCTGACTCAACAACAAGGTCCGCCCTTTTTTCTTAGACCTGTTGCCTATTGTACAATTTTATGCAAATAGGTAAGTAAGCTGTTGAGGCCTAAAACTCTGACGGTATGGAAAATGTTTGATTGTGTTGGATTGGCCACTATTAAGTAATACGAGTGTCATTAAGGCGAACAAGTAATCTTAAGACCGATCATATAAGACAAATGATCAGTCAGTACTTGTTCACTGAATATATACTTATGTAATCTCAATGCATCAAGATCTCTGTTAGTTATCCTGAGTATATTGAGCCTAATACCCTCTAGCGGTAGGCTCACTATCAAAAATCTTATCAAAACCACACTAATCATCAATAAAAATTCAATAAAACCGCGCTAGTTTCCATTATTAAAGTGCTTTATTTCAGTATATTCTTTATTTCAGTAACATAAAGTGGCAATTAAATAGTAGAACTCTGGATGACGTAGGCCTGTGCAGAAGTGTCATCTGAAATGGCAGATCTTGTTCGGCATTTTAATTTGTTAAGTTTTTCCCAAAGTCTTCTGAGGCGTTTTTACAATACAACTCATAATTTGTGTCTAGAATAGTAGGTACCTACAGATAATAATGCATCTCTATTTTTTACTTTCCTCTATGTATTGCGCTTTTATACTAAAAAAAACATTTGAAACTTTACCTGAAAATAATGGATTAAAAAAAAAGAAAAGCATTTACATTATAAGACATTTATTGACATAGTAACACTTAAATGTAACAAAATTGGATATATTTTTATAGTTAACGATACACCATCAAAACACTCACACTGGGTATTACGACTCTATCAAAAAATTATGAGTATGCTATCATAACTACACGAAATGAGTATTTTACGCAACTTACAGCACAATGAAGATCATAATAAGTTATTGGGTTCCATTTAGACTGACTTACGAAGTAGGTTTTTGATTTTTGTTTGTTTGTGTTTGTGTGCACCGCCCGCCGCCCGCCCACAAGTAAATGTACATTCATGCCAATAAACAATGGACTTCCGCAAGATCACGCCTGATTCTGTTAAATACATACAAAAAATATACTTGAAAACAAGGTTTGATTATTTAATGAATATAACAGCGTTTTGATTATTTAATAAATTGAAGACACCTTCAACTTAAAACTGCTGCTTTTCTTGAATATTGAATTCAGCGTAAATGCGTAAAGAAACCATTGTTTAGTGTACTATACAGTAGAACAGTCTATGTCAAAAATGTACGCACGACGGCACCTCAGACTATACATGTTGACCTTGAGACCGCCCTTATGCCCTACGTAATAAAAGCTGTTTTCGTAGTTTAACTGTATAACCTGACGTGCTGTCGTGTGTACTACGCATGTAGTTACGTTAATAAATAACGAACTTACTAACTTGGACATGTTTAAACAGCTGTAAGTCAGCATTTACTATCAAAATTATGAATGTAATCATCATTCATTTATGTAATAGCTTTTGTTCTTGTAATGAATGTAATACTAATTATGTATGTAGTAAAAAGTTAGGAGACTACAAGGTGTCAGTGTAATAAATTTGTTATAAATAATATTTCTATATTAAATCAAAATAAAAAAACTGACTTATGTCAACTAGATCTGCAGTTCGCTAAATGCACCTAATTAATTAATAAACAAACCTATAAATTGCATTTTATCTATAGTTTATACTAGGTGTTACAAAAATACCCCTAATGCCGAATATGGCATATAGGGGCCATCAAACTGAACAACTTTTACTATGGGGCCAACTCTGAAATCGTGAAAAAATAATCAGCTGTTTCATACATTTTGATATTTTCGATTTTCATTTTTGTATGAAACAGCTGAATTTTTTTTCGCGATTTCAGAGTTGGTCCCATAGTAAAAGTTGTTCAGTTTGATGGTCCCTATCTACCATATTCGGCATTAGGGGTACTTTTGTAACACCTTGTATAATAACATCATTTTCATTCAGTCTTCTTTATTATAATATCTCTTCTATCTTACACAAAACATCCAACGTCATTTTAAATAAGTATTATGTAAAATTAAATATAAGGTACCTAGGTATAATACAGGTAGTTTTCACATATAAGTTTAGCCACATACAGCACAGTTATTTCCGCAGAGAACATTATTACTACTTACTTATTTATTTGTTGCCCATCTGCTATTTCTCATAAAGTAACTTCGATATTACAAATAAATCAACGAAATATGATTTTATGTTAACGAAAGACATTTATGTTTTACATTTTAATTGCATTCGCTTATCAAGCAACGTAAAGAATTAAAAAAAGACAAGTACTTAATACAAACACTTTTGTCCCCACTGGGGGATATCGAGAAAAAAAAGTTTTTTACAATCTTTTTTTTTACTATTTTTTTCCCGATTTCACCTAGTGGGGGACAACGGGAACAGGCCCAAATTAACCAACGCTCTAATCATCCGACTATCTAGCGACAGTAGCACAACAATGAAGCACTTTTCCGTATCTAATGACGAAGTTCATCATCGGTCTCCACAGCCTCGCAGCTATGATACTTAGACGAGGTATCGGGGCAGCTGTCAGCGACGGACAGATCGTCGGAGGAGGCCGCGGGCGCCTCATGGGCCGCAAGAGGCATTAATTCCTCATCCCCGCCAGAATAAACCGCCGCAGTCCCGTTACGTTTTACAGTAGTCATTAGGGCGTCGGTTTCGCGTGTCCAGCAATCTGTTGGAAAAAAGTTACTAAATGGAAATCTAAATTTACGAAAATATATGCGACGTATTTAGTTGTTTTGATTTTGTGAAACAAAATTACCCAAATAGTAGATTTTTGCGATAAGTTAAACAATTCAATTGTTGTTTTATTTTCAACCATGAGAAGTGCTCTAAATATTTTTTTTGCCATCTTGATGCTCCACCTTCAAAGTGACATATAGAAACATTTATTGTGTGGATATTTTTGCAGCATTACTCGAAAAAATAAAAAACACTGAGCTGTATTCTAAGAAGATTTGTGACTGGAAAATGGGTCCCGACCCGAGTTTTTCGAATAAAATAGAACCCTTTTGGGAATTTACTAACGCTTTTAATCTTGGATATTTTACTTATCTCTTTTTTTCAAATGTATGTACCTTCCTACCTATTGTCCAAATGTTTTCCAAAAAAGTAGAAATCATTTAACCTAAATTATATTTTGATACACATTGGATTGGATTGTTTTACTTATCCTTCGCTGTAAATCTGAGTGTCTGATTGTTTGATGATTATGATGATTTTGTCCGTCGGAATGATGTGGTAGAACTTCAATTCGGATATTTAAAACATTTCAAGAAACTTTACTATTAACACTATTCTGATTAAGTATACGTACTAGGTCTTTTTTCAGGAGGCACCGGTTGAACCGTAGTGGGTGGCGGAGGCTTGCAAGCAGATCTCAGTCTTCTGGGACTCCGGGCCAGAGCATGTGAGATACTCGGCAGTCTGATGTCCAAGTGAGAGCCCCTCTCTGTTATTATCTTGTTGTTCATCGCGTACAGTTTGGTAGTAATGTCGCGAGCTATGAGAGTGGTCACGACGCACGCTAAATATGGCTCTTTTACGAATAAATACTCTAACGAACTGCGTTGCCAGTATACGTAGCGACAGGACGACGCTGCAACTATTGATACCTGTTATGAAAACATATACTTATTAAAAAATAATCATAGCTATACCTACCATACATGTTCATAATAATTTGCTATACATGTTCTTCATCTTGTAGTTTTACATAATGAATGATTATTATCACCCGCCCGCTCGAAACTCTATAATATTATGGTAATATGGCTTCCTTTCCTATACATTTTTTAGCTTTCTGAGTGGCCTATGATCGATTCACGTATTGCGGCAAAATAAATATTAAAAATCGAAATAAGTGCGTAATAAATATATATGTTTCTAAGATATTTATTAAAAATCAAATCACGGATGTAACAAATAAAGATCCCCTAAAGAAAAGATACGAGTTACAATTTCCGAAATCAATTCATTATCATTAGCAAGTTGCCATAAGTTTAGGCGAACGTTTTACCATTTTGGCAAAGAGCCATTATATACTTTAAAATTTTGTTTGCTTTAGGAGAAAATGGAAAACTTTAATCAGTGAGTACATTAAATTTAAATTATTTAATTTGATTCATAATTGTTAAACTTCTCTGAATCACATAAACGTTAAGTTTAATTGAAAAGACTATCTTATTTTCTAAATATGTGTGCTTCACTTTAATCATGGGAACTTTATGTCTATGATGGAGCAAATTAATCGCGCATTTAATCAGGGTGAACGTTACAGTAACAACGATTAGACTTCATCGATATTTAACCCAGTTTCTTGCATTTATAGCCACTTTGGCTGTTGTATACCAATATCAGACAACAATTAGGTCACTGGAATTGGGTAGGTAGAAAATGCCAAAACGCGGTGTGGCATACCAAAGGCCACTAAAAAACGAGGAAACTGAGTCCAACTTTAAAATACGTTTTTCATGATACCACAGAATTTTAGAATACCAGAGTGTTTTCATGACAGTATTTTAATTTTGTTTACAAGACTCGTGTTCCCTAAGTAGCACCAATTAGTGTGAAGCAAAGTTTCGCTGAATAATTAATATCTACGATGTTTTCGATTCGCGTAGGTATGTGTGTTCACATTTGCTCAAAATTTTCTGGAATACTTAGCTACTAAGTGTTATTTATTTCTAAAATCTTGTCAAAATAAACTATTTATTATATTAATGTTATTGAAAAATAAATTGTGAATAGGTATTAACTAAAGTCTTAAGTAAAGAAAGTGTTACTGGATTGAAAAACCTTCTCCTGCACCGAACCAATTTATCAAATAAATTAGTTTCAAGAGATTATTAAGTGTGCAAGTAGTCACGAGTCACGATATAGTTACAAACTTCCAACAAGTATTTGCATTTTGTAAGAAAATTAATCGATTAGTAGCGAAGGGGAATATAAAAAGGGTGTGGTTTAACTAAACTAACTTACTTAATGCAGAATATTCGTATTTTGGTGTGCAGAAAGATCTGTTCGGTCCATTGAGATCAATGACTCGGTCAACTAAAATGGTTAGTTGTTCGGCAACTTTTGGCTAGCAAATATTTCTTATTTAATGAGCAAATCCATGTCAAACTGGACTGCTCAAAATTCTTTTTAGCTGCAATCAGTGATCGGCGTTTAATAATTTTTGGTGAGCAATTCAGTGACCCACGTAAAAAAAAAATTGATGAGCGATTCAGTGACGGTACGGTACAAATAGATTTGATTAGATTGCCATTGCCATAACGTAAGGCATCTTTAGTGAAGACCGGATATGAGATGGGTGACCATGTGGGATGCGATAACGAAAGTGAAACAACTCTAGGAAAGGCCGGGTATGAGATGGGTGATCGTTTGGAACTGGGATAAAGAATGTTAAGCTAATTTTGAAGAGGCTGGGTATGGGATGGGGTACTAAACTAACAAAAGATATTTTTTTGCTAACTATTTACATTAATTTGCAGATAAAAAAAACACTTCCCTAAAAATTGTTTCGTGAACTGGACTGAACCTTGCCTGGCAAGTAACTATAATAGGCATCAAGTACCTATACAAGGTAAAGGATCTTTTACCTTCCATCGAGCGTCGGTTTCCTATCGTCGGAAAACAAATGCAGTTCAAACATTGGTATTCAGAGTTCGTCCATTCATTGCGTCAGGTCTCTTCTACCATGTATGTGTGACAAATGTAACGTGGGGAAGTGGAATGAACTTACAATGCGATTAAATTGAAAATAGACAATAATCCGTTGCAACTTCACTGAGAATGTATGGCAAAGACAAAAACTTTGAAATCATAGACTCATAGATGTGTCGTTTTGTAGCGCAAGCGCTCTGAAGTTGCCGCAAAACACTGTCCATTGTCAATTTAATCGCATTGTACTGTGCAAAGTTTTTATCTGTGAAATGTTCCGCAGTGAGTTATTTTATTTGTAACAACTTTCGTCAATAGGCACCACCCACTTTTTTTTAAATGTTTTATAATTTTTAGTTGTTTATTTAAGTTATGCTTAAATATGTAAAGCAATCGTGATATTGCATACGATTAAAGAAGTTTGGTTACTATAATGTATATTGTGTTCAACGTAAGATAAAGTATTTTTAAGAACTTCGAATTATAGAATTGCAAAAGAAACTCAAACTAACATTCACCTCACGTACACGTCACCTATATAGGTTAAGGCCCGCGTCTTGCTTGAAGAGAGTTCCTTGAATAATGAACTCATCAACGGGCGTCCGTTAGTTAGCCCCATTGCCTTAACAGCGAAGCCTTCACCGGCGCGTTTTTGCGTGAAATGACGCCATTCAAATATAAATTAGAGGCAATGGGGTACATCCAGGCGAGCAATATCTCATTTTAGTTTTTTATTAGGGTGGGAACCACTTTCGATAAATTGTCAAAGTTAATGCACACAAAATGGATCTTTGCCCTGTATAATCTTTATTAAAACCACAAAAAAAAATTTCAAACAGTTTTTCGTCAAAAATACAAGAGAGTGCAAGAGTAAAGTCGAAAAGTATGAGTGTAATTTATGAAACTAAAAACGAATACTTATGCAAAAAAATAATCTACCGACTTGAACAAAAATGTATCTATATACCTAGATTGGATATAGAAGAAAATTTTACCTTGAACTTTTCATCAATCGTAGCTCTACTCGACTCAAACTCGGGCGAGTCCAGAAACTCGCAGGGAAGGATCGGGTGCAGAAACTGATGGCCGCTCATTACGTTCACCTTTCAGCGAAGCAAAGTGAATATTAGTTTCCTTACACACCGTAACAAAAATCCTAAGACAGTCACAGTTTGATAAAAAAGTCTTCAAAAATGTTCGACAAAACTTACGTAATTTTAAAATACTATTCTGTTCGTGTCTACCTTAAGTATGAACAGTATGATCAATTTTTCAATTAAAGTGTAAACTACTATCCAATCATTTATTCTCATTGAAAACATCTACTAGGTAATACGAGACAGAAAACGGTAATAGGTAAGACGGGATGGTAAGGAATAAAACCTTCTTTGGAATTACTCGTGAGTTATTGTTTACCTTCGGGAATGACGAACATTTTTATTTAGGCCATCTAAATATTTAAATAGAGTACGACATACAGAGCATATAGCCAAAGATATAATGTTTACAACTCATATTTAGTAATAAAGCTACAAATTCTGTGTTCTTGTATTCCCTGTTATATGCGATAATGCTTATCATGATTAATTGTAAATGTTAACGAGAAAAAAATCAGCTATGCTTCTCGTAGATGAAAATAGCAATATTTAATGCAGTACTCCAAAAACCCAATGCCATCCGATAAAATATATTGCCGATATATAAAGCGGTGAAAGCACGTTTCAAGCGTTAGGCAGGCGCAGGATCGCTATAGAAATTCATTACAAACACTGGCACGTGTGCACACAAAAATTGTTTTAAACTCCCGCACTCTGACATGAATTAAATTATACTTTATATTTGCTCTTTGTTCAACAAGGATAAATGTAGTTCTACTTTATGGATTTCACGGGCAATGCGCTTCGGAATTTGTAAAATAATACTTATTTGATCTGATTGCAGTATCATAAAACTACAAAGTTACTGATCATTTTATCCTCTTATCTGACTCACTTTACAGATTAAAGTTAAATCTTTTAGTAAGTACTTAGTTGATTAAAGTATTTTCCACTTTCCATTGATGTTTCGATAATCTATCTCCCAGTAACATTATGCCTACTTTATTATCAGATATTTCTGTAAAATTAAGGGAAATAACAATATTAGATGCGTAATAATTTAAACCTATCGCTCTAAGTGGGAAATAACGTTCGGCATAATAATAAAGACAGGAATTAATTTTCCCATCATCATCCGGCCTATATGATTGGCATTGGCACACTGCCATTTCGCTGCGCTGTTGTGCATGATAGTTTAAGAGGTTATTATTTTAATATTTTTTGACATTTTCATTTGGAAATAATGAAGCGTGGAATATATACTTATTTTTTTATCAAAATAGAACAAAATCAGAAGAAAATTGTACGTACCTTTCCCGCCAGTAGTAGGCCCAATCTGTCAGTTTTGGTGAGATTTTGCATGGCGTAGGCTTCTCCAGCATGTAGAGACATTATGTGTGCAAAATCTGGAGATACCATCTTTTTGAACTGTAGCCGTGACACCTGTAGGAAATATAAAGTGAAAACGAAGAAGATTATCCCTACTTTAGATTTTGCAACCGTACAATACCCTTTACAATTTTAAGGTATGGTTATATACAGGGTGTCCCAAAACTTTGCCAAACGAAGCGAAAGTATCTTAAATATTGAAGGTAGGAAATTATAGTGAAAGAAAACTTCAATTTGATTTCAAAAATAATTGGAACTGCGTTCAAAGATTTTTGAAAAATCGCCTGCCTTAACCAGTAATCGAACCCTTTTGATTTTAATTTAATCTTTTTGAAAGGGAGGATTATTTTTTCTTCAATAACACAGCAACTTAAACAAAAAGAAGACCATGAAATCAATTTAACATTTCAATTTTAATTATTACTGATATGCTATTTTTTAAATCTTTGAATGCAGTTCCAATTTTAAATACAAAATAAATTATTATTTCAATAAAATTTCCTATCTTCAGTATTTAAGATACTTTCCCTCCGTGTGGCAAAGATGTTGACATCCTGATATACATAAACTAATCATAATGTGTTGCCTTGACATTTTTGATTTACCTAAATGAGTTTATGATGAGTTAGTTTATCAATAAAATATTAGGGTGCTAGACTCTTCAGCTACTAGCTGGGTCATATCGAGAAATTACGCATTTCCAGTAATATAAGTACCTATAAGTCCTACTTACATTTATGTGTGTGTGAAAATTTTCATCTTTGTTCTGTGAGCAATGCGACGACGGGAAAACACAATTCCGGGGATGCCTCGTCAAATAACCGTATGAATTCCTATTGGGTATCTACGTAAACTCCCAAAAAACAATACATCCTCTATACCTACATACTATATAATAATTACAATACATTCCCCAGGGTTCGTTTCCCTCCGTCCCAGAGAGGAACGAAACAATGAAATTAAAAAAAAATCATTATGTAGCTTTGAACTTTTATAAAAACTATAAAAATCAATAGGACGAACCGCTGAATGAATAATAACCATTACTTTTCAATAATGTTTCATCTTTTTGGGACCATGAAGTCATTACACTACGATACGCGCTTCCCTGGACTTTGATAAGCAAAACTCACCCTGAAAGGTTCAAACAGCGTGTGATAGACTTCTTCAAGCTCTGGGTCGAACTTGACGGGCCGCATCTCGTACACCAGGTATACCACCTGCGCGAGGTTTAGAAACACGAAGCCAAAATTCCAGGAGAAGGCGTCCGGCGAGCATATCACGTGCCACGCCCAAATCGAGTACAGCATGAAAGCTGCACAAAGTTTATATTCATCCTCCTTATCCATCGAAAGAATCGATGGGTAAGAAGGAATCTTATCCAGGAAGGCCGTGCCCCAGCAGTGAAGGAAATTAAAAAGGCTGGTGTTGGAAAAAAAACATAAAAAAGTATGAAAATCTGCAAGGTTTATCATATCATTTAAAGTTTTTTTTTTTTCAAAACATAACTAACTTATAGAGATAATTAATGTGTTCATAAGAACTTATATAATAATAGAGCTGAAAGTAGCCATTGAGGCTTGTTAGTAGAAGTATCTTTTTTCCTAAAACAACACCTGAATTAATAATATACGCGCTGTAATCCGTAAAAAGTGTTTTATTTCTTATAAATACCAGTTTTGAATATAATGCCCAAATAATTCCAACAACAATACCTACACGTTTACGAATAGATACAAGGTAAACTAGGTACGGTTTATTTCAAAGAGAACCTCAGGAACTATAAACAAATAGGAAATGAAAAATGAAATATGTGCCCAGTAAAGCGATACAGAGCCAAATTCGTTTCCAACTTAGCAAAATGCCAGGAAAAGCTACGCTACACTTATTTGATGTAACTTGTAGGTACCTTAAGCGAAGCAAATTCATAGTTATGTATGTTATTAATTTATTATGTAGGTAAGTACTTAAGTGTACCTTAATATTTTTAACGTTGAAGCGGATTTTAAAGCCTTCTTAGTCCTTTCTTACTTAAGAAGCGTTAGGTCCACGTTACTGGAATTTATTAACTCTAGGTATGTAAAACAATACAAACACTAATAATCTTTAATCACTTTACACGTTTTTAATATGTCACTTACTCATTTATTTATTTGTTTGTTTTTTTAGGTAGGAACTAGCAGAAAACGGACTAACTCTCGTAAAGAGCAAAATAGAATTGATGATATACATCTTATAAATCTTTACGGGAGAAATGATTTTACACTTTTTAGGCCGTTTTTTATTATGTTTATAATCAAATTTTTATACTTTTTAGTTAGTTTAAAAACGTGTTTTTTATTATTATTTTTTACCAAATTTTCCAAGTCAATTATAACTTACACATTTTTGGCACAATTCCGTTACAAAGCAAAAATCTGTGGCAAAAACGGACCAGTACTTAATTAAATAATTTGTTAGCGAATTTTTGGTTTAGTTACGATGACCGTGATAAGAGATCATTTACAAAATCGTGACTCATTGGTAGATACTATAAAAAGTCCTTTTATCATGAAGGAAGTTAATTTGCATCCTTGTTGCGGAAGTAAACCTCGAAAATCAATAGAGTATACAGGTTGTCCCAAAACTTTGCAACACGAAGGGAACATTGAAGTTAAGAAATATTACTGAAAGAATTTTAAAAATAATTGGAACTGTTGCTCATTAGGATTATTTTTTTTAATAAAAGAAAGACCATGAAATTTAACATTACACACAATAGTATAGTATCGAATGCGATTTAAAGAAAACACTATGAATGTACTTCCCATTATTTTTAAAAACATAATGAAGTTTTATTTGCTATTTATCTATATGCGACTAGAAATTGCCAGTTCGACTTTAATAGCCACTGACCTCCATATGTTAACTAGAAAAAATTTTTTAGGTCAGTGTTAATAGCTTATAACTCGAAAATGTGACGATTTAGGAGATTATGTCGTAAAAATTCTTGTTCGTATTGATACTAGGGTGAATCTACGTTATTTTGTTATGTTTCTTACTTCCTGCGTCATTGTCGTTTACTCGAAAATCTTTAAAAATCCAATGCATCAAAACGGAATTTGCCATCATTTACTAACGTAAAGTTAGAGTACGATAATAAATTATATTTTTTTGCATATTTTTAATTTATTTATTGCGATGCATTGGATTTTTAAAGATTTTCGAGTAAACGACAATGACGCAGGAAGTAAGAAACAACGTAGATTCGCCCAATAGCTGTAGGTTTCATGCGTAGCCGCTATTTTGAAAAATGCGGAGAGTAGGTACGTATGCCGCGCTTTATACAGAATACTTATTCAAACCTCTTTTTAGTTTTAACTAAGAAAAGAACCTAAGCACTTAGACAAGTACCTAGATAATATTTTTCACGCGATACTGAACAAATTGATTTAAGGTAAAATCGTAACTTTACTGTTTATATTAATTTGATGTTGTGGACAAAAAAAACAAAGAAACAAATAAATAAACAAGAAAGTGACCTAATAAAAAAGTGGTCAAAATATCATGTCACATCAATTTAATTTTAATATGAGAACTTTGTTGATTTGATTGAATACGTGGAAAATCATGAAAAAACACTTTGCTAGCATAAAGTTAAAAAGCAATTTAATATTATAAGTGAATTAATTCTCACCAAAAATTAAAATTGTGTGCATCCAGAGTTGTCCCTTCTTAGTACTAGGAGCGCAGTAAGATGCCACAAAAAGCATGTTTGAGAGCTGTAAATAGGAAACTTATTTTAACATCATAAAAAATAAATTATTAACATATATGTTAGGCTTAAAATACGAATTTCGCGTTGTGACTTTTTGGCAGTGACCACTCGTTGTGTGTGGTTTTTTTGCTTAATTTGCGATTTCGGTCTTTGAACCTCACATAGGTACCTACTATATAATTTGTTTATAAACTAGCTCAATTTAAAGAACATCACTTACTTGAAATAAAGGATGCTGCGATATTCTCCATAGTGGACACCACGGCCAATACCATGGACCTATTTTTATAGAAACACATTTTGTAGGGAAGAGTTTGATTGATTGTTTTTAATTAAAATTAATATCATAAATAACTTACCAGACGGCATTGTATAATTCACCGAACCAAAATCTTGGAAAGTACCATTTTCACCTGGCCACGAAAAATTATATTCGCCAATTTCCAAATATTCGGACTTTGCAATAGAGAGACCTCTCTGAGACATGATTTATTATATAATAGTTAGTACTTATTAATGTTTTATATTAAACTGTAGAATTATTATTAAACTCTTTGTTTTGATGGACAAATCACGTTTTCCCATACCATATGACTACTTTTACTTTGCGCCAAATCAATAACATCCGCTTTTCACATTCACATAGCGGAAAACTCGAAACTCACTCGCTCGCAGCAGGACAGAACGCCATCTATCCGGCGGAAGAGCCGAGCTAAGCCAAGATCATAGAGTACATTGTAACAAATATAATTATTAGGTAACATCTTAAAGTAACATTTGTAAGGACGTCTTAAAATCGAGTCTATAACATATTAATGCAGCTTGTAAAATAGCCTTATGTAAAAATTCAACAAAAAAACGAATGTTTGTAGGCCCAAATATTTGATTATCGTCACAAAATCTTGAAATGAAAATGCTGAATCGCAAAGCCGTGATGAAAATTGTGACATTGACAGTGACAGTTGACTTGAATTGTCTTGTTTGTCCGTGGTTTCATTCATTCTTAAAAGGTGTGAGTGATGTGAGTAGTGCGGTTTCATTTAGGAAAATCTTTTACAATTAAATTGCAATGAGGTAGCATCGGTTTAATAAATTCATATAACATCTAAGTAATATGCCTTAAGAGATTTGTGTTACAAGGGTTCAACAAAACACTACGGGAATGCCGAACACGAACAGTACCATCATCGCCTGTGGTAAGTGTAATGTGCACTTGATTAAATATCTCATGACTCATTTTTACCAACTTATTCCACTTCACATGAATTATAGAAACATACAGACACTCTGTTTTGCTTTAAAATACTACCCTATCGTTGATCTCCACTGAAATCGACTTAAGAATCACCATTTGAAAATACAACATATTTGCCAATTCCTAGCAGATTTTTGATTGAATTACAGCACAATAGTTTAATTTATCGTAGAAATTGTGTCCAGCACTATACTCCTTGAAAGTATATCAGTTTAATGAATAGTTTTAGGTTAGGTACCTAAGTAATTCTATCCAATGTCATAATTATTGATCAGTATCAGCAATGACCAAGTAAACTAGATCCAATTTGATAACTCGTTGTGACGCTTGGCATTATTTCTGATAATTGCCAGTTTACTATTGTTTAGTTTATAAAAACTCAAATTTATTTATTTTCTCAACATTCTTGTTCTTAATTTTTAAGGCATTTCAAACTTTCTTAATGTTATGCAACAATGTACCAAATTGTTTGTAACAACTCAATTGACTTTTTAAATTACTAATTGAGCCCTTGAATTGAACAGTTATACACATTGACTTCATAACTTTGACTAGCCTCAATATGATTGGTATTGTTTTGTGTTGGTACAACTAACAGTACCTATTTTTTATTATATATTTATGTTGAATGTGGGATATATTCAATAAAATTGGTGTGCTCAAATACACTTTACTGTAAGAATTCAAAATTGTTTCACTTTCATCATATTATCATAATGGTTTAGAGCTATGATTTCATTCATTAATAAATTGTTCAGCTTTTCCGGGGATCCTGTTGGAATAATAATGGACACACATTAGCTTTCTAATAGTAAATGATTTCAGTTGTTAACCTACCAGCAGTTGCATGTGGTCTGGCTGCACTGAACTTTAATAAAAAAAATATGTAAACTATGAGAATCAAAGGGTTAAGCTTGATAAAATCTTAGCAACTGCTCCAATAATTTAAGTTTCTCTTCAGTAATATTGATATTTATATAATGTGTACAAAAATGTGTGTCTATTATTATTATTTGTGATGACTGCATTTGTGTTTGCTAATAAATATTGTGTGCACCGCCTGAGGGATGTTCACAAATTTATGCTTATCCAATTTTGAATATATCAATATGTAATTTCATTGCACTTGCATTAATCCACATAAAACATCAAATATGCTGCCATATATTTATTTCACTGGTAAAATCTGATGAAGTATTGCGTTAAGTTTACCAAATCACAAAAAAATAAATAGGATTGTGCAGGTTAGATACTTCCTTGTGTATCAACTAGGACATGTTTTAGAATTTTGCTAATGCTCAAAGTGAATATTAGTTCAGTTCAGTAATATTAAAAAAACAATGACAATGCTATTAATGGAAATTAAGCAGGCAGGTATTTTTTAAATTCCTACACAATGTTTAGATTAACTAACCAGTCTTAATTAATAATGCACATGTATTTACACTCAGCTTCTGTTTGCTTACTATAAAAAATATTGAATTATGTTATGTAATAAATTGCATAATTTTGCATAATGCATAATATTTTTTTTTATAATTAATCAATATAGTATTGAATACTTTCAATCTTTGTAATGTTATAAATAATAAATATAAATAAATATTAGACAACATCACATACATTGCTCAATTCCAAAGTAAGTAGCTAAAGCACTTGTATTATGGAAATCAAAGACAACGGTGGTATCACAAACACCCAGACCTGAGCCAATATAGAAAAGTTTGTTTTCTAAATTGACCCAACCGGGGATCGAACCCGAGACCTCAGAGATGGCGACACCATGAAAACCGGTGAACAAAGCCACTCGACCACGGAGGTCGTCAGTTTTATGTTTGTTTGATAAAACATTTAAATTAAATATCCAGCCGTAGACACCTATCAGGCCATCTTTATGAATTTATTGTATTGAAGTAGATACCTGCTAACTGAATTGAAATAATTTTTGATGTGCCTGATCAACTTTAATGAATATGGCACAAGAGACTTCATTTTCATTTAACTTAAGAAGGGCACGAATGTTAAGGAAAATCTTACAAAAAAACTGTAAAGGGAAAACTATAGATTGGCTTTTCCATTCTAACTATAGATCAAGTGGAATTTGTACAGAGATATAGTCACTTCTTAGTTTCCGTTTATATTTGTATCATTATCATCAGCCATTTTTATGTCGCCTTTGATGGTGCACTGGCCTTCCTTATGATATATATTCCTGGGATCAATTATTATTGTTAGTTGTTATAATCATATATCAGCTTTCCACTTTCCACTCGCCATATTTAATGTTATGAGCAAAAAAAGACACATCTGACTTTTATTTCCCAACAAATAGATATACAATAGATGTATTATTGTCAAAAAATAATAACATAATATTTCATATTTTAAATTACCCTAAAAAATCGACCACACACCTAGAAGTCAGTAGGTAATTCTAAAAAAATACTGATAACAGAAATAGTTTCAACACATTTAAAAGCCAAATCTGTATTTGATTTATGGGTTCATTAATGTATGTTTTTATTACTTTTATTGTTAACAACTAATGAGATACTAGATTCTACTTCTAGATACCCATTGCAAACACAATGTTGCCACCACAACCAACAGTGGTCCCCGGTAATGTATATGAACTGTTTGCTGTATGTTGCAGATGAATATGAAGTTATTGGTGAAGGTCAGTGGCAGACTCTTGAGAGTAGCGGCGATGAGCAAGTCATCAAAATACATGGTTTCCAATATTCAAAAATACGTGCTATTATATTTCATAGCACTTGCGTATTACTATGTGGATTACCTTACTTTGCTTTTGCCTATTATCCATCTTACAACAGGTTCAAGTACCTAAAATGCAGTTTGAAAACGGCTGAACATGTATGTGGTGAGTAAATTCATTTTGGTGTGTATGAATGTTATTTGGCCATAGTCAAGTGTTGGTTTGACCGTTTGACCACATTAATGAAAGTTACTTAAAAACACTCTTTGAAATCATTCTGGAAATACAGAGCCTGACGCTTTGTATTGTAGAGAGGACAGAAAAGTCGAAAATCACACTGCATCATATTTTGGTCGTCACATTTAATTATCGCAGACACAAAAAATCCTACACTACTTCAGAAAATCTTCAGGATAAAATTTATTCTAAAATATAAGATAAAAATTTATAAATAACAGAGAGAACACATGAGTTCGGAAAATGAATTCCATTTTTCCGAAATATAACGTTCATCAAATTAGATTTCAAAAATACCTTGCAAGCTCGCATAACGCAAGTTTTCTCTTTCTGTCTTATATAAACTTAATTTATGTTATCTAAGAATGCCCATTGCTGTGAATGAACACTAATAATCGTTTCATCAGGGAAAAGTTCATTCAAACATTGATGTTTAACTGGCTTAAACAATCCGATCATCATAAATTGTTGTTAATAAAGATTCTTTGAGGAATTGATTAAGAGCCAATAAATCACCCCACACACTTAATCAAGATATTTACGTGATGGCCTTATTTCTTGTTTTATTTTGTTTCAATCGGATCTCATAACTTTTTTAGAATTCTGGTAGGGAAAAGCCATATATTTAGTTCGGCGGATTTTATTTCAACTAGCATTCTCTCTAGCTGTGTGTTTGTAAACCTGGTGATAGAGACCCACAGCTTGGATTTTTATTATTATAAAGTAATTGCTGGATACTTTACCTGTACTTTTTCTGATTCCTCTGCAAATTAAATGACCTCTTTTCGGAGACGTTGATTAATAATATTTTTTATAGTGACGGACGCTGATGGTCTCTTTAAAATCGAGAGAGTGCGAGACATCGACCTCAATCTCTCTAACCACCGGGAAAACAAGTTACGTTATTTCATCTACCAACACTCGCGCTTTATCTGGCTGCATGACCAAGGAGCCTTTACCAATGTCCTGGCACTCAATGAGAGACTCACTATCAATCTGTTGATGGAAAATGTATCTGGCATCAACAAACGGCAGCAGAATGAGTTGTAAGTTTAATTAAATCGATAGAGGAGTTTTAATGTTTATTATATTACTAAAGAAAATATTAATATGTTGTTTGTTTCATTTCAGGATTAAGTTATATGGCAGCAATTCTGTAGAAGTAGAAGTCAAGAGCTACTGGACTCTCTTTGTAGATGAAGTCTTTAATCCCTTCTACTTATTCCAAGTATTCTCTATTATTCTGTGGTCACTGGACGAATATTATCAATATGCGTCATGTGTTTTCATACTGTCTTCTCTATCTTGTATGTTGGCCCTGTATCAAACAAAACAGGTATGTATTGCATTTTTACCAAACATAAAATTAAATATCTATTTAATCAAAATATACTGAACACCTGATTTTACGCGACATTACGGAATAACATACTTAAAAAATTACTAAATACTTTGTTGCTGTATGGCATCCGGAAGAGAAGACAAGCAACAACCCTTAGCACTTCACACTCGCAAATTGCGACTAATAATTTAGAGGGCTGCAGTGTTTTCTTATAATAACGGTCCAACACGATTTATGACAACATCCTCCCATGAAGACTACGCACCTTCACCAATCCTGCAGTAGACTATAATGGGATGTTATAATGATGGTTTTGTTCACAGATGAGTATAAATCTGCATAAAATGGCTGGATCGACGAGCGCGTTTACGGTGACCGTGCTACGGCCGTCGCGCACGGGCCGCGAGGAGTGCGTGGTGAACGCGAGCCGCCTCGTGCCCGGGGACGTGCTCGTGCTGCCGCCCGACGGGTGCGTGATGCCGTGCGACGCGATGTTGCTCACTGGCACCTGTATTGTTAACGAGAGCATGCTAACTGGTGAGAGAGCTATGGATTAATATTTACGTTCATTTATTAGCGATTTCAAAGAATATCTCCTCATAATATAATATTTTATTAGAATCATCGAAAAAATCAAAAAACATTTTAACATTCCTTTATGAAAGAAAATTATAAATAAAAAATAAAGCTTATTTAAAAAAGCTTTCTGATGTTAATAGCTCTTATTTCTCATTAAATAAGTTTCAAGTTTGCTTGTTTTTGCAGTTTTGAGTACCCGTTTATTTCTTATATTTTCTTCTGATTATGCTTAAATAAAATGTCTAAAATAATATAATCTTATTTCACCAGGTGAAAGCGTGCCTGTAATGAAAGGGCCACCATGCCCTTCCGCGGAAATATACTCAACTGACGGACACAAAAGACATACACTATTTGCTGGCACCCACGTTATACAGACTAGATTTTATGGCAATAATCAGGTTTGTATAGATTACTGTATTTCATATGGATAATTTTGTTAGCACCAATTTTATACAAGGATTGAGATGAAAATCTTACAACAATTTATCCATAGCACAAAAGATCAGAAAGGATTATCACTCTTTCTCTCTTATACGGCTTAACATAAGTAATGGTAATATTTTTTTTAGGTATTAGCAAAAGTAGTACGAACTGGATTTTACACAGCAAAAGGCGAGTTAATAAAAAGCATACTGTTCCCGAAGCAACTTGGCTTCCAGTTCTACAACGATGCTGTCAAGTTCGTTATGTTCATGTTCTGCATTGCCGCTATAGGCATGGCGTATTCCATCTGGTTGTACCTTCTTAGGGGGGTAAGATTTTTTTATTATACAGTTTTCTTTCAAAGCGGCATCCTTTTAGATTTAAATTGAACTATTTGTCGCACCGAACTTGTCGTTAACTATTTGTTTTATTGTTTTTTAATGATTTTTCATTTATTTATAATCAGGGAACAGTGGCCCATAGATTTTTTATTATAATATTATTATTATTAGCTTCTGTCACGGAAAGAATGGGGTATAATAGAGCAAAAAGGGAAGCAAATAAACCCCTACTCCCGACTCCAAAGTTGGTAAATAATCAAAATGCTTCAGTGACAAAATAGCGTTGGTTATTAAAATCCATACGTAATTACAAAAATAATGTTATGGGAAACATTATTATTAAACAAATTATTGCTATTTTTACATTTTTATTATCTAAAATCACATTAATGGGCCGCGCGGTGAGAAATTTGACGTCACTACCGTCCTCCGTGACTACTCTGATACTTTTGTATGGGGAGTTTTCACTCGGCTGCCATGATGTCAACATTTAAAACATCATATCAATAAATATTGATTTCACTTTTATATTTCTTTTACGACGCACTAATTTAATTTATGGAATAAAAAAAATTGTCAAGCACCCAATTCATAGCACTTTATTTCTAAGTTTGTTGGAATAAATATTTTTGACTGAATAATATATTTCCAGAGTGCAGTGGGCACCATAGTCCTCCGTACACTTGATATAATCACGATCGTGGTCCCTCCCGCGTTGCCGGCGGCCATGACCGCCGGCATAGTGTACAGTCAACAACGCTTGCGCAAAAACAAAATATTCTGCGTGTCCCCGCCGAGGATTATCATCTGTGGAAAACTGCAAGTCATGTGCTTCGATAAGGTATTTCAAGAACTCAGTTTACGACAATATTTCTTCTGTATTGTGATTTCACATGCATTTTACTTGTTGCACAAATTGTCGTATTTCCAAGTTCTCTGAGTCTTTACAAAACATCTGACAATCAGTATAATTGTAATATGTTTTGTAAGAGACTGATTTATTTATTTATTGCGTTAAAATTGCTAGTTATCCTTAGAGCATACATTTTACTGTTGCAAATGTAATATGCCTGTGTGACACTTGCAAAATTTACTCGTAATATGAAAACTTGCGTTATACATGTCTGTGAATGTGATTGTCTGACTGACAATATCTTACTGGTATAGAACGTTAATTATTATCACCTAATGTTTTTTTTTAATAAACTTAATGTTTTCTAAGGTTCATTCAATCACAAAAAACTTTCTAGACTGGTACTCTAACCGAAGACGGCTTGGATTTCTACTCGGTGATACCTGCCCAGTCTGACGACAAGTTCGGCAAATGTGTCGTCGACGTAAACGCCCTGCCAGCTAAGAGTCCTATCGTGCAAGCCTTGGCTTCATGCCACTCGCTCACCAGCATCCAAGGGCAGCTCAAAGGAGATCCCCTTGACCTCAAAATGTTCGAATTCACTCAGTGGGTATGTACTTATTCACTTAATTATCCCAAATAAAATGCAGTTTCAAATTCAAACTTCGTCACTGATTAATATTTGTCAACGAAACATCGAAGAATATCAAACAAAATGTTTACTTACATAGTTATATTCAGTAAGTTGTTATCTTTCCCATTTACACAGAACAGTGATTCATAACTTACGAAAACTTAGCACACCAATCAGTCAGTGTTGTGTCGTAAAAAATACTACTATCGCATTTATTCAATATGTGTGACGAGATTTCATTGCTTTTTTAAGGTGCTTGAAGAGCCAGGCCCGGAGAATACTCGCTATGATAATTTAACACCTGCTATTGTAAAACCAGCCACCGCTCCCGACGCAGACCTACAGAATTTGGATAACTATGATCCTTACACTATGGAAATTCCTTATGAGGTGAATACAGAATCTCAAAAACTAGTATATACCAAAAGAAAGTTCTCATCTTAAGTGAAAGACATTAATTCAAGATGTATAACTTCCTTAGATTGGTTTGTTGCGACGATTCCACTTTTCGTCGTCTCAACAATCGATGGGCGTGATCGCGAGGGTACTCGGCCAACCACAGATGATATACTTCGTCAAGGGTGCACCTGAAAAGGTAAATCAGAAATGTTTTTCAGATATATATACAAGGTGTTACAAAAGTACCCCTAATGCCGAAAATGGTATATAGGGACCATCAAACTGATCAACTTTTACTATGGGACCAACTCTGAAATCGCGAAAAAAAAATCAGCTGTTCCATACAAAACTTAAAATTGAAAATATCAAAATGTATGAAACAGCTGATTTTTTTTTCGCGATTTCAGAGTTGGCCCCATAGTAAAAGTTGTTCAGTTTGATGGTCCCTATATGCCATATTCGGCATTAGGAGTATTTTTGTAACACCTAGTATACTTACTCTTGTTGTACTTTGTTTGTTTCATCCATTGGAATCCCTAATTAGTTTCCCGCCTAATTATTGTCTATCTTTTTGAGAGCCAACTCGAATCTTTTCCCTTTTCAGCTCCCCAAGAAATTGCCAATGTTGTTTTTGCGAGCGTGTATTTCCGTAGTTTTAACTTTTCCAAATTACCCCTATAGTTGTTCATAACATAATTGATGGCATAGCGAAAGACTACACGAGGATTCATATGCACCTCGGAAATGTTAAAATTCAAACATTGTTTAAGGTCGCAGGTATGTGCAAGCCGGACTCTTTGCCGGAAAACTTCGCATCCGTACTTAATGAATACACTTCCAATGGGTTCCGTGTGATCGGGCTCGCGCATAAGAAACTCGACCGCAAGATGAAATGGGTCGACGCGCAGAGAATCAAGCGGGATACGCTCGAGTGCGATATGACCTTTTTGGGCTTTCTAGTCATGCAAAATAGCCTGAAACCGGAGACCACTCAAGTGATCAGGGAACTACATGAAGCGCATATTCGTCAGATCATGGTGACTGGTTGGTATAATGGTTGAATCGCTAGATAATTTGAAACTAAATGCACTCTAAAACTCGCTTGAAGTAATTATTACCTTGTGTTTCACGATCACAGTCATTTAGTTTATAAAAACCAACATCATAATTATTGTGTTTTTGCTAAAAACTGCTAAAAAATTACACATTTTTAAATCATGTCATTATTTATACAAATTGCATATTGATTTGCAGGCGACAATATAATGACAGCTATGTCGGTAGCTCGAGGCTGTTTCATGGTGCAGCCGCATCAGAAACTGGTGTTAGTTACTGCAGGACATCAACAAACCGACGACTCCCGGCCTCCGCTGTCGATGGAGGTAATACACCAAGTGGCTTTATGATTTCGTAAATAATTACAATAATTTAATTAAGTAATAAATTATGTTAGTAAAAGAAGTAGCATTTTTATAACATTTCGAGGTCACGTTAAATAAACGAAAATAGTATTTATTTTTCTTTCCAAAAATCGCATTTACTATTCTATGAAACTAATAGAACTTTATATAATACCAAATAATATACTAGAAAAAATACGACTCGCACCAAATCATGTTCTCGGACGGGTGTGTCAGTGACTCGGTAGCTCAGCGGTCAGAGCATTGGACCGGATATCCAAAGGTCGCGGGTTCGATTCCCGTCCGAGAACATGATCTGGTGCGAGTCGTATTTTTTCTAGTATATTATTTGGTATTATATAAAAATAGCATTGTGAATGCTAAAATCTCAAAATTTAAAAATAATAGAACTTTGTCTTTGTCCGTGTAGGTAGTGGGTGAAGGATGTCCGCCAAAGATGTCAATGGATGGGTATGTGCTTGCACTGGAAGGGAAAACTTGGACGGTCATTAGGAGCCACTATCCAGAATTGTTGCCTGTAGTGCTCAGCAAAGGTAGGTAATCATGTAATCATATTAAAGTATCTTAACTAAAGACTTGAGTATTCCGTTTCTGTAACGTAGGTAAGCAAGATAAGTAGATTGTAGATTATAGACTGCATCGAATTTCTTTTATGGCCAAGTGTTTATTTGATTTTCGTGTCTTTTGGTATTTCTGATTGACACGCCGGCCGCCGCCGGTCGAGCTACTTTGAATAGACGCTAACGACACTAATCGACGTTATTGTTAATTTGTGCCGTTATTGTGCTGAATAAATCGTAAATGGTTATTAAAGGACAAACTAAAGGTTGTATTGGAACTTATACGTTAGCATTCGCATTAAAGATTTTAAAGAGTGTTACTATAATATAAATTGTTGTTCAATTTCGGTTTGACTTTTTTTCGAGCCCGTTATTAAAGTTTCCACTTCATCGTATCGAAACGTCATAAAAGCTTTTCCATCGACACAAGTTTAGTACGTAGTATGTGGGTGATTCTTGAGAAGCAACATATCCATAGTGTTATGATTTTTGGTTTAAATGCTGTCTACCAAGCAATCATGTTTATATTAAAAAAAACATTGCATATTCTGAAGATGAACGTTATATCTTGCAAAGACAGAGTTTAAACCTTAAACATAGCCCAGAGGTCTAACTGAACTTGACTTAACACTAAAATCACCTATGTATATCGCAATACGTAAAAAGACCGCTGAACAACAAGCGAATGTATGATCGTCGGCGATCTTTTTACCCGACTACAAGGAAAGTGGTATGTTTTTACGTGATGCCTATTATATTATGTTGCGTTTCACTCAGGTATGGTGTTCGGTCGTTTCGGGCCGGACCAAAAGACTCAACTCATAACCGCATTACAAGGGGAGGGGCTCATAGTGGGCATGTGCGGCGACGGCGCCAACGACTGCGGCGCGCTCAAGGCCGCACACGTCGGCATTTCGCTGTCTGAAGCAGATGCCTCAGGTTTGAATACATTTTGTTTACGATTTACATGCATTTTCTAAGGTCTACATATCAGTGGTGAGGGGTAAAATTATGACGAAATTATGCCGTTCTACAATAATGTTATGATCTGCATAGTGAATCGGTGTGGTGGGATTTCTAAATGGTAAGCCGGTGGCAATCGGCTTATATGGACCCAAGCAATTAAGGGGCCAACTTTTGTATGGAACAGCTGGTTTTTTCGCGATATCATAGTTGGCCTCATAGTAAAAGTTGCTTGTAATCATGAGTGGAACCACCCACTGCGTGAATTAAAATTTTAGCATGTAATATATTAGGACTTCGAGGACTGGTCAAAACTATTTTTAACGCGAAAAAATGCATCTGTGAATTGTATGAAGAAGTCAAGGCCACATCAGCGCACGTGCGCGAAATAGAACATAGTATATACTTTGGATGTGTTTGCGAGCGTCTCACGTTTGCGTGCACGTAAAGTGCACACGTCGCGTCGAGGCGCGTAATTTGTGTGTATGTGTGTGTGTAACAACACAAGATATATTATTTGTTGATGCTATAATTTGTTTCCAGTGGCGGCACCTTTCACATCTCGCGTTCAAAACATAAGTTGCGTGAAGCTCCTCGCGCTAGAAGGCCGATGCGCTCTGAGCACATCATTCGCCATCTTCAAATACATGGCGCTCTATTCTCTGATTCAATTCTTCTCCATATTAATTCTTTACAACGTAAGTTAGCTTTAACATTTTATTTCTATCACAATCGGCCTATTGAGATTATCGAATGAGAGTCAGTCAAACATAAATCGCGTAATATATTGGATCTTATCTTTATTAGTATTATTGATCTCTATCTGACCTTAATTAAAGACCATTATTGTTTTAATATAACATGTTTGTTGTTTTTAATCTCATTATAAGAAAAACGAATGAAGTTTTATTATATGAAGATATGTAATACAGTCAAACTAAATTATCTAAAGAGATCGGATATTCGGATGCATATTTATGTACCGAAAGTTCAGATGTTGGGTATTATGGAAAGCACTTTTTTATCGAATAAATCCAAGAATTCCGGGGTTAAAAAAAATTTAGTGCAATCTTTATTACGATGTAACAAGGCCTATTAAATCTCATGGGAATATAGACTTTTAAATATTTTAAGGATCCGCTTAAATAATATGTTAGCGACAGTTGACTTTATAGGTAATTATGCATCCGATTATCCGATCTCTAGTTATCTACCTACAGCATACATAATGTGTTTGGTTTGTAACTCGACTTGATATTGCAATTCATTTTCTCAATAAGTTTTCACTGACTCTTTAATTATTTCCACAGTTCTACTCAATCTTGGGCAACAATCAGTTCCTCTACATAGACTTAGTGCTCACTACGTTGCTGGCGTTGTCCCTCGGGCGCGCGTCGCCCGGGCCCGTACTTACCAAACAGTCGCCGCCAGTGTCGCTGGTGGCACTATCGAGCATACTACCGCTCACTATGCAAGTTTTCCTCGTGTTGGTGATGCAACTAGCGCCCATATACCTCCTGTATACGCAGCCTTGGTAAGTGTCTTCTTATTTTTACCTCCCTAGCTTTCGCGATTTCAGAGTTGGCCCCATTGTAAAAGTTGTTCAGTTTGATGGTCCCTATATACCATATTCGGCATTAGGGGTATTTTTGTAACACCTTGTATATTGCATGATATAGCGTTTTATCGACACTCAACTGTCAAAACCTATTGTGTTTTGACAGTTAAACGTGATCATGAACATGCTAGGGGTACATGTCTCTACAAAAGCCCCTTAGGTACCAATTTTTTTTATAGCTCTATGACTTTTTTGGTCACACAGGAATATTGTTCGCCAGTGCGAAAAACTATTTGGCTGCGTCCGTGCTCTTCGACATAAGTAAACGATATTTTCGAGTGGTAGAAAGAAATCTTAAAAAATGCAAATTCGGTGGTCCAATAAAGCTTAACTCTTAGTTAGACAACCTAAATTTTTTCCTAGCAGTATACAATAAAAATAGTATTTTCTCTATTGCTCATGCCTGTGCTGACTGACTTTACTAAACGGACATGCGGTTTTCAACTTATGAGTTCCGTAAATTAAGTTCAGTACCTCCTAAATGAGAAGATAATTTTATGGTTAAGATAATATAAAAGGCACAATATTTCAGGTTCACCCCCGTGATTGGTGGTCCAGACGTGGAGCAAGTATTGTGTTGGGAAAACACAGTAATATTCATCATGTCTGCATACCAGTATTTAATAATGGCGTGCGTTTATGCCAAGGGATGGCCCTTCCGACAACCGTTCTGTGCTAATTGTAAGTTTGATATAACTAGGCTCTTACTAATAAAGATTGTATTGCAAATGTATAGTTACACAATGGCTACTCTCTGTCAAACTATTTAAGATTAAAAATAAAGGGACAAAACTCTGTGTAACTATTCACCCGCTCACATTTATTATTTATTTATACAACTATTATTAGTAAGGGTGCTATTAATTTTTAGGTCATTCAAGGTCATTAAAATTACGATTTCTATGCAATAGATTTTTTAAATCTGATACAGTATTTTTGCAATAAATAGATTAGCTTTTGTGACTCCATTAGTTACTGCTTATGAAGCTTGAGAACACATTTAAATATTGTCAAAATACTCGTTACGACGTTCATGACGAATGTCTTGCTTGAAACAGTCTAAGGCTGGTTTATTTTTGGTAATACAATGTCCCGTAATAATCAATAAATTTTAGCATAATCTTTTTTTTATTATCAACAGATTACATGGTGATCACATTGCTGACTCAAGCGGTGTTTGTAACAGTGTTACTACTTTGCCCGTGGATATGGCTCGCAGAATTAATGGAAGTGATACCCATGGACTTGGCACAAAAGGAACAAAGTATGTTCCGAGTCTATCTACTCATCATACCCTTGCTGCATCTCATACTGGCTATTGGCATCGAGGTAAGTTGTGATACAATAACTTTAAATCTTTCGTTGTGTTACCTATTGCAATTAAGATTTGTCCGTTATTTTCATTCCAATAAGGGTCGAAATCGATCGAATCCGTACGCGTAGAACTAAGCACTCCTGCGTGTACACGTCACGCGAGTCTCAGAGTTCCATATAGCACAACGCACTGAAACGTGCAGGTACACGTGCACGACTACGCATACAGATCCAATGGGGCCTTTGTACTCTTGTACAGTCAGCGATGAAAGTCGCTTAGCACTTTAGTACTTTGCCATTGCAACTTTTTTGATTAGACATTTTATCAAAAAAGTTGCTATGACAATTAATGACAAAGTACTAAAGTATTAAGCTACATGTTTTGTTGACCATACTATCCGAACGTGGGTGGCGGGTGGAACGTGTATCGTTTCTCATTTTATATTTGTTGTCGCTAGGCAACCTTCTCAGACGTGGACAAGTTCCGTTCGTTATTCGGTATGGCGCGGCGGCGGCGGCGCTGCGTGGAGGCGGAGGAGGCCGCGGAGGCCGCGTGCCCGCTGTGGCCGCCGCGCTCCCCCGCGCACGTCTGCTGACGAGAAACCAACAAACAACCTTGTGCAAACCGATACTTAACATTTAAGCTAAACATACATTTTTTTAGTCTTTATAACGTCGCGTACCCCCTGTGGCCGCCGCGCTCTCCTACGCATTTCTGCTGACGAGAAACCAAGATTAAACCTTGTGAGAACCGTAATGCTTAAGTTAAACATAACAATTTTTAGTCTTTATGAAGCCGCGTGCGCGATCCTCTACGCTCGCCTGCTGACGAAAAACCAAAAGCCGACACTTTATTTATGTATGATGTACCTATAATCATTAGGTGTTTTCATACTTACTGCCATTTAACACATGCAGAAAATCAATTTAACGAGTGTTGAAGATTCAGGAGATAACTGGAAGTAATACGCTGCACCTGACACTCACAGACTTTTTATTCAACTGAAACACATTACATGTTAACTGTTTAACGGCCATTTTTGTGAATACTCAATTGAGTATTTACTCAAACGAACCTTACAGTTAAGGCCACCTTAAACTCAAAAAAGTTGTCAGATTTGACAGAAACTATGAAACTGACAGCTTCCTTAAAGTTAAGAAGACCTTATCTAAAGATTTTAGCTAAGAAACCTTTATTCGGCCGTAAGGAAATAGATTTAATATATTGAGGAGCCGACGACAATTGTGTGCTTGGTCAGTCAAAACAGGCCGAGGGCACTGGTGGCGACATCTGGCTGTCAATTTGGTATTTAATACTAAACAACGAGATAAGCGAAATATTTCAACTTATCGCTGATAATCACGAAATAAGCAGTGATAAATATTTTGTTTGGTTTACATAAATTATTTATAGTTTAATGTTATTTCCGGACAACATCAGTATCGAAAACCTGAATTTGTATCCCATTGATACAAAACCTGATTACACAGATTTGATGTGAGTAGCTATATATCAGGGGAAAGATAAATATTCTGTAAGTAATTGATACCTAATGATTACCCTTTCAACCTGTTAATTTAATTACTTGGTTTAATGACAAGTAATACGATAATAGATGTAGATGGGTTCTATTTTGACTGATTTGATTACATTCACTAAAATTACACTTCAGAACTGGTCAGTACAAATATAAAGCAAATCATCATACACTGTCATTAATCATAATTAAGGTATTGAAATTCCTAAAACACGCAATGTAAGCTGTTCGATAAAGTCGAAAATTAAATGTATTCACGAGAGTAAAAATAAATGTACAAGTAGGAAAATAGTGTGTGTCAAATTCGAACCCAATGTAACAGGTGCCAACATTTACTACGTACGAGATACTTAATGTATGCAGGATCTCATCATTTCTCTTATCTGTAAGGAAGAAAACTATTCTGATGATATATATTCTTAAGTTATAGGATTATAGAATGTGTGACAGATTATTACTTTTTGGCTAAGATGAGGCTAATAAATTGTAACTTCAATTACAAGTATACTGTCAGATGTAGGTATTATTACAAATGTCCATACAAGATGGACATCCTACTTGCATGTCTATGAGGAAATGGTTACACGTCGCGTCGTCGGTGCAACAAACATATTCCCCAAAATCAATACAATATTTGGAATTTAAGTTTAGGTGTGCCGCAGCTGCCGTATAAAAATATATTTTTGTTTGCACTCAAATCTCTCTGTTAGGTACTATTGATCGCCCGTATAATTAAAAGAATAATGAATAATATTGTCTTATCACCTAGTTCAATGTGGAATTTCATTATATAATGTCACAAACGACGAAAATTCTGAATGCTGAAATACATTTGCAGCTTTTTTTTAATCAAAACTCGAATAAGAGCAGTCAAGTAGTCGAAATGATTAGTTTGTTTTCTTAATTTTACCGTCTTGCTTTTTTGTTACTGTACAGTCGCCATCAGATGTATCGTAGCACACAAGGTGACCAAATACTTCTGAACAGTTTAAAATGTCAATAAGTTCCATACACTACAAATTACGAATAGTATCTGAATATTCATTACTTCATTAATATTTGAGCAGATGCTTATTAATAATTTCTATTCACACTTAGTTTGGTTTTTTGGGTGTTGTGTTAGTTGTGTGTACATAAATTATTGACATGCATCTGCTCAGATATTAATGAAGTACCTAATGAATGTCCAGATATGATTAGTAGCTTTAAATTTGTAGTGTATGGAACTTATTGACATTTTAATTGTCTACTACGATGTATCTGATGGCGACTGTACCTACTTGTCGATTTGTCACCAATTGCGTTTATCGGCCGTAGTTTCTGTTTTGAAAAGTGATGTAAGATAATGCTTCGATCGCTTCTTCTTCCGATAGAATTCTGGCAGATTATTTTTAGGTTTTCAGGTTGTAGTACCCTCTCTTTATAAACCGCTACTCATACAGTCCTTAAGCGAAATAGTATGAGTAAAGCATGCATAAATGAATTGTTAATTTGTATCTTGTGTTAATAGTATGTTTTAGTCATTGAATCTAACTTTGTGTGCATTTAGATTGCTTTTCAGATTAATATGACATTCCCAGCTTAAATATTTTAAACATTTCATATGGCCAAATTATAAAATTTTCCGATGGAAATTAACAATTCATTTTGAAAGTCCCAAGTATGCAATAAATACTTACTAGCCAATTTTACTTAATCCCCTAAATTATAATTATAAAATAAGTTAGTACTTAGGTATTTATAAGTGATGTCCTACTTCGTTGTAAATAAATAAATCATACTACTTAGCATATTATCGAAATATTGTTTATTACTATTTCTATCAGAAATTTCTCTAAACAGTACTTATTGTTTTACTTCTATGAACTAGTAAATTAGATAGAATCATTATTTTTATATGATTGTGTAGTGAGATGTGAATGATTGTTGCTTTTATTTACAGTTTTTTTTATATACCATCCGGAGGATAATTTAAAACTTTAATGTAGTATTCATATTTTGTAAAGAAACAAGAAATGCACAAAGTTGATGTTACCCTTCGATAAAAGGAACTCGATGGCACGGTTTATGGACGTCAATGTATAAACAAAAGCTGGTGAAAGAAAATTGATAGGTATTCTTTCATGCTTAGGTAAGCTCTTAGTGACTAACTAAACATGGTCCCTGTGCCTTACGAAATTAAGGAAATCAGGGGCTACATTACCTTACGCGGTGCAGCGCGGTCTGGTGATTTAGTGAAGTTAGTTTGTGCGTTGTCTAGACTAAAAACAAACAAAAGTCGACTTTATTCGACAGCCGCAGTCATCGCGTAAGGTTTCGTGTATGGGTGGGGGTCCCTAGTCCCAGCTGCTATGGCAGCACTATAATGTAATATGATCCATCATAGGTTTCGGTTAATAGGAATTATTTGTGAATATCTTGGGATTGACTAAATCCTTCAAACTCCTAAATATATGACCATCAGCCATTTTTAATGTCCTCACTGCTGGGGCTCAGGCCTTCCTTATGAGTGGATAAGGAGGATGGGCCATAACCCACCACGCTAGCCCAATGCGGATTGGTGGGTGTTAACGACTGCAAATGCAGCCGGGACCAACGGCTTACCGTGCCTTCCGAAGCACGGAGGATCTCAAGATAATACATTTTTGGTCATCCATCCTATCACCGACCCTTGCGAAAGTTGCTTAACCTCCGCAATCGCTGGGTCAGGCGCTAAACCACTGCACCATCGAGCTCCTCGCCTAAATTATATATTACTTCATCGTGTATGTATAGTATATTTACATAATGAAGTAACCATGATAATCATTATTATTTGTGTATGAATGATGCAATTATATTCATTTTCAAGAATGTGCATGTAGAATTTTTTTAATAAATATTGTTTTCATTTTATGTTAACAGCTTTTATGATGTTTTCAGTTACCAAAGTGTTATAGTAAACATTACTTATTTATTTTTCAACTTTAGTACTTAATTTATAATTATTTGAAGCTGGATCCCTGAAACATTTAAATAACATGAGGTCAAAATTGGTCTGTGTTTATGAAATAACGTAGTTTTTGTACTTATCTTACGGTCGTCCATAATCTGAAAAAAAATCTATTTATATCTTTGATGTCTGTAAAATATTTTAAGACCTAAAAAACCAGTAAATGATAAATAAAAGATTAATAAATTGATGTGTAGAAAATGGCTGAACACACACTGAATAACAAAACACGGCATATAATCTATAATATTCAATAAAAATGACTGTGGATTTTTCAGTATGTGTTTTTCCTTAATAATTGTATTTGTATTTTTTTATTTTGGTGAGCGTATTTTGCACTCGTTAATTTATGAATTACTGTCCCCACTCAATGCTAATTGGCAATGATAGAGCCACTTCGCACCGAAACTGAACCAAAACCGGGCCGGAGTGCAACCGAAACACGCCTCACTTCTTTCACTCTTATCTGTTACTATGGGAACGGGTGTTACTATAGCAATTTGCCAATTGTTATGACAATTTGGTTCAACATTGCGTTGTAACTATGAGTAGCTTTTTCTATTTTCTAATTGGTTTATGCAATGTATATGAAAATTGTCATGACAGGTGGAAAATTGTCAGGTTTATAATTTAGGGCCCTGGTTGAACTCCGCCCGGTTTCGGGCGAGTCGGTTAATCTCCGGTCGAACTCCAGTGTACACGATCGTTTGGGTGCCACATCCATTCGCTTCGCCAGTCTTTTAGCGTCGTGTAATCATCACAAAATGACTATTCTGCCAGCGTATCACTGCAACTCGCATCGGATTGATGCGTACTCGCAACGACTTTTCCCAAGTCGCAGCGTCCAGCTGTTTAGTGACAGGCAATAGCGACTCGTGTCAAACGTACTGTGAGCAACATTGTGTGGCTACGTCATCGCGTAGTGATTATTAAAAACTGACCAAGTGCGTCTCGGACTTGGCCACTTCTAGGATTTCGTACCAAATAAGGCTAAGGGGCGGGGTTTATCAGTGCTTCGCGTTTGACCGCAAAATTAAGTTGGTTTGTAAGGAATTCAAAAGAAAAAATACGAATTATCAATCTATTGCTTTGTTTGATTGAGTTGCTTAACTTCGATGATTGATTACGTAGTTACGTACTTTAAATAAAGACTTTTTTATGTTTTAATTACAAATGTGTAGTTTTCAGATTTTTCACTGTACTTGTTATACAAGGTGTTACAAAAATACCCCTAATGCCGAATATGGTATATAGGGACCATCAAACTGAACAACTTTTACTATGGGGCCAACTCTGAAATCGCGAAAAAAAAATCAGCTGTTTCATACATTTTGATATTTTCGTAATTAATAGCTGATTTTTTTTTTCGCGATTTTAAAGTTGTTCCCATAGTAAAAGTTGTTCAGTTTGATGGTCCCTATATACCATATTCGGCATTAGGGGTATTTTTGTAACACCTTGTATAAGACGATATTACTTGGCACATTTCATAGTTCTAGGTCAACGGAAAGTATGATTACTTTAAGAGTGTCGAAATATGCGTTTTTTGCGGCATAAACGGGCCTTATTTTTTTACGTTAACTTAGAAGTTTAATTTTTTCACAGCTTCAAGGGACTAGACCCGACTATATGGTTTTAATTTCAACTCGATACCTCCACATGCGTTCCCGAGATAAAGGGTCTTGACAGACAGACAGACGGTGAACAAAGTGATCCTAAAAGGGTTCCGTTTTTTCCTTTTGAGGTACGGAGCCCTAAAAACGATTACAAAGAGATAATATCGTGGCGATTCACTTGCTAGTGGATGTGGCGCCTTACCTTAGTATCGACTGTGAAATTGCGTTATCTCAATGTTTTGAATAAACTTTATTTTTTATTAGGCAACCCCTTGCAAATGTTTTGTGAAATTAGATCCAGTGTGCTATTAAGAGTGTCGATAGTAAATAATTATTAACATTAGTTTGAAATAAATTAAGCATTGCAATTTAAAAAATATTTGTTTCCCAAAATACTTTAATCTTTAATTTTTACACCAGTGTATTAAAAACAACTTAATTTCATTCCTTTATTTAGTCCGTACTTATTTGTTGGTGCTATGTTTTATTCAGTTAAGAGGGCGTAGTCTGCACACTAGCGCCGCCATTGGAAAAAAACTGCTTAAATAAAGACGAAATTGTGAATTATCTCTCTGTAGTGCACTCCGAAGAAGCTTTGTGGTACTTTTTATCGCTTAAAAATATTTTTTAGTCTGTCGTTTAGTTAAATGGAGTTTTTTTGGAGAAAAAACGCCATCAGAGCACTTTGTTTTTTTTCAATGGCGGCGCTAGTGTGCAGTCTAAGCTCTCTTAATACGTGTAGATACGTTTCAAATGTCATCATGAAAAATATTGTATTATCTTTTTGATCATGTTATTCCTTGAACTGCATTATTGTGATTGTTTTAGACTTGTGATTGTCTATGTTTATATTTCTCCAATATTTGGAACTTGTTGACTGTTTTGTATCCAATAATATCACGATAACGTAGTTCGATTATAGTTATACTAATACTACGACATTTTAGATCAATGTGACCATCAAAAATAAATGGTTCAAAATAAACATGCTTCTTATTCCATATGATTATCGACGTTCATTTGATTTAAGAAATACTATTTCAAAAGCCTGGATCCTAGATGATATTGTGTTCCTAGAACGAATACTGCATCAACACTGCCAATAAAAAACGGCCAATAGGTACATGAAAATCAATTTATTGATTTTAAAAATTACTTATCGTGCATAATATTTTAGGGTAAGTAGGTATTATATCCTGGAGGCGGAGAATATTGTGGTGGTTGTACATCTTTAGGACGCACAACTATGGGCCGAGCAGTTCTTGGAGCTGGCGGCTTTTTCCACCTGAAATAGGTACATGTACAAAGTGAAATCGCAATATAGATAAATATGGGCCGTAATAACTCACCTTGTGGATCCGATGGGGATTGGTGGGTGTTTAGGACTGCAAGTTCAGCCGGGACCAACGTTTAACGTGCCTTAATTCCGAAACATGGAGTTCTGCCATCCCGATATTGAGAATGTAATATTTTGCGAACAAAGGCCGATTGATACTTACAATTCAGCCGACATGACACCTGATTCAGAACTCTATTCTTCCCCTGCTACCCTAGTTTCGATAGCCGGTTTAAGAAACATTGTCAACAGTTTTTACACTGTAAAAGAAGTCACTACTCTAAAGAAGTCGCTGCCAAAAAAACTTTTATTTTGCACAAACGTCGCCAGGTGTCGTGTCAATTCGGCCGAATCGTAGAGTGGCCCAAGAATACTGACCAGGGTGTAAGGCCCAGGTCATATGGCGGCTTGGGGCGCGCGAGGCGTTGAGCGCGCTCTCTGCGCAGAGTGTCCGCGTCGCGCGCCACCGCGCACCACGCGCGCAGCGTGAAGTAGTACACCAGCTCCACGCCCGACAGCAGCGAGAAGCCGAGGAAGAGGCCGGCTATGCCCCCGAACGATACTGAAAAACGTTTCCACACATGTCCGCATATATATATAACGCACATATAAAGTTCAACTTTATAATGTAAGTAAATAAAGATCATTCGCGGTCTTAATCGGACAGTCGTCCGTCGAAGGTCGTCGTCTGCGCAATCAATAAAGGGATATTGAACAGAATCAATTTGTCTCAGTCGGGTTAAGGACGATAACTTGCGTGGAGTTTGTGTTACCGACCGTCTTTGTATGTGATTTCCATAACACGAGTACCTTTTATTATGCCAAAATCATACGCAGTTGTCAATGTGATCGGGTAGAAACTAGCGTCAATAATACACGTCGTTGCCACACAAGTTGACTGGCACAAGGCACCGAATGAAAAGTCACTAAAATAGTTACTTACCTAGCAAATCAACCCAACCGAAGAGCACCTCGCGCTTGTAACGCACCATCGGCCATGACACGAACTCCGTTTCTAGCGAACTTGTGGTGCCTGATGCCTTCAGTGAACTGAAAACGAAACATTATTTTTATAGCGTACTTTGCATTGGGATCATTTGAATCTTAATAACTGAGTTATAATAATAATTTAAGTATATTCATTTAAACAATCTTTTTATGCATCCCGCAAGTGTCTTTGTTCTATATAATGTTACGCCTTTTAACAGCCCAATAATTTATCACGAGTTTTTATGCTATTATTATGTTATTAAGAGAGTAACGACACTCCCCTAGCGCCGCCAATCAAGAAACACTATTACAATGAAATAAATATATTTAGTAAAATTCTGCAAAAAATATACACATTATTATTAGTTATTAACTATTTTTGTATGCGTTAATTCTTAGTTTAAATATGTATCTGTAGTGACAATCTGGATTAATATCTTGAAAATAAATTCAAGCGCGTTTCTCACAGTTTTCATTGTTCTGTGTTTGGAGCGAATGGCGGTGACGAGTGTAAGGTATTTGTTTTCTTTTTGGGTGTTGCTGGAAGGTCGCATTTTGGCAAAAAAGGAAGGAACCGAAGCGAAGCGAGGGCGGGTCGCTAGTTATTAATAAATTAAACTCACTCGACCTCAGACAGCTTCTCAACTTCGTACACAGTGTGCGTACAGCCGAGCTCGCAGGCGCAGCGCGAGACGTCCGTAATCGCGTCCACGTGCTTCGCTATACACTCCAACTCGCGCACGGTGCACATTCTGTAGCCCTCTGCAGGAGTAATAGCAAATTATCATATTAAAGGCTTTTGTATATATTATCCTTTCGGTCACTATACAGGGTGTCCCAAAACTTTGCCACACGAAGGGAAAGCTTACATATTGGTAAGAAATATTACTGAAGTAAGTCTTTATTTTGAATTAAAAAAAATTGGAACTGCAGTCATGGTATTTTTTTAAATCGCATTCTTTTTTAGATGCTATGTTACTTAAGAAAAAATAATTCTTATGAGTATACAAATTCTTACGAGTACCCATTCGATCGGTTTCGTCAAAATATTTTTTTTTATCCTTCGTGTGGCAAAGTTTTGGGACACCCTGTATTGTATACTCCTAATATTTTGTCGGTTTTGCGAACCTATCCATCAAAACTGACTTCATAATGGTCGCCATTGACGAAACATCCATTTGGCAGACGTCCAGATTCCAGAGGACGTAACTACCTACGTCCAGATTTCTCGGGGGACTCCTGCGTCTTAAACTAGCTAGATCGCTTCACTTCGACTCTGGGTGAGTTTAATAAGATTGAATGAGTTTTAATTTAAAGTTAAAAGGTAATAAATTTGACAGACATAATTAATTTAAATAAGTTTTTAAAACCTATAAAACAGTTTTTGAAATAAAACTTACTGGTAGGCGGATAAAAGTGTGGCACACATTTGCAGTACGCCCGACTCCTGCGCATACGACACTGCCTCATGCAAGTGGAATACGTGTAGATAGCTGACGTCTCCAACTTCTGTTCGTCAGCAAAAACGCATCGTCGTTGTCGAATAGACAATTGCCGGGCGTCCTCTGTAGTGTATGTGTGTTTCACAGAAAACGAAACCTTTTCCACGCGACGATCCCATGAATGTTGGGCGCTTTGTTCTAGACCGGCGACTTCTTCAGTCGAATGTATGTAGATCTGAAAATATTGTATTCATTGTAGAATGAAATTACAATTATTGAATATTTTAAATTCTTTTAGATCGAATTTTATGTTTCAATTGCATTATGTATGGCTAAACTTTATTTTACTCAGATATGAAACTAGAGGCCCGTTTTAGTTCACTCTCAAATGAAAGTGTTGCTCAACGGACAGCAATTTAGTTTTGAAAGCATAATGCCTGCGCACGCAGTGTCTGACAGGGCAGCGTGGGAGATAGCTCCAATAGCGAATATGCTAATAATGGTCCAGTTTGTAACATTGATGAATCACGGGGACTGCAAGTAACCCGATCTTCATAAAACAATTATCTGACTGTACTCACATCAATAATTGTAGAGTCGTTGCGAAATGAATTAAATTGGAATGACCATTTCGCATCTGTTTCGTGTATAAATGATTCTGCAAAGTGCTCCGGTTGAGGTTGCGTCTGCCTAAAAAATATAAACATCGTTTTTTGTATCACTTATTTCGTTTCGTATCGAGCATAATTAGGTAATAGGTTTAACACGTCCAATAGAACATGTAACAAGATAATTGTAAAAACAATATTTTCATACCAGGGCCACGTCTTCTCAGCATGTCGGGAATTAAACGCGTAACAGAATCCCATCTCCGTAAATACTGGCACTAGTAAGTCACAGCACTCCTCTAAGTCGCCCTTCCATTCACAGTCGTAAAACAGCGACTCGCAGCGACGTACAATCTGAGAAATTAGGGGCATCAAAACCCCAATCAATTTCACGTTTGGAAAATTAGTGAAATGTCAAATGCAAATAAAATATTACAAGTCTCAAAGTAACATACATTGCTTATTTATTTGCCCATAATTTTCTCTAACAACATGGCCACGCGAAGCGGCGATGCCACGACTAGCGAATTCTGTCTTCTCACAACACAAACACAAGTGCTGTGCTATCAAATAACAAGCATTACACCATGTGATATGAATTCGCTCGTCGCATCACCGTTCGCCATCAGTTCTGGTGGCCAGGCTGTAAATAGTGTGAATCAACTTACACTGAAAACTGCCTCCTTTGGATCGACTAAAGCTGCCAACGAGTCCGACTTGCTCATCAAATCAGCGTCTCCCAAGAGTTGTTTGGAGTGATCCGCTATGGACTGGTAGCTGAGCGTGGCTAACCAGCGCAGAACCATGTCTATGTTATCCGGTGGATTTGAGCCCCAAACACTGTTAATCACACAAATAATTTTAAAACTAACTGAAAAAGAGTCCCAAGTTCTTTCGCTAAGTTCAGGTTATCTATTTGTTTATTTCTTCTAAGTGCTGCAAATCTCATAAGCGGTTTATAATTTCTGAGTGGGAAAAAACAAGCGGATCCATTTTCACAATGTTACTCACGCTTGAATATATTCTTGAAGCAATTCGTCATCCACAGGATTTAAATCACACATAGTAACAGCCGGAAACGGAACATCCCAGTTATGAAAGTCGGTATCCAACCCTAAAAAATATATGCTCATAGTTAGTGAGCACACAGTTACAAGTTTACAACGTGATAAAAATTAAGAGCAGAATCTTACCAGTAATAGTGGGATTCGTTTGAAACTTCTCCCACAAACTGACAATAATAATGCAGGTTGTTACAGCACCCACGGCCGTAAAACTAAACCACATAAATCTAAAAAAAAAACAAAGATAAGACAGCATTTTAATTTCGGCCTAGTCGTAGACTAAAACTATTTTTGAACAATATTACATCGTTTTTCTGAAACTTACTTTTCACAAAAAGGCCTTTCTTTCTCAGCGATGTAGCGTACACCATGCAAAGTGGAATTGTTGAAAAATTCCGTAGTTTGATGTCGTAGACTCGTAGCGAGTAAAGACAGGGTGCCTCCGCCTGAATCACGCTCTTTAGAAGCCTGAAAACCATTTCTTACACGGGGCCTACTCTCGGGATGAACTTTCATTCTGTCACTTTTACATTCTTCTTTCAAATCCGAACATGTATTACCACAAATCCTCAACGTATACTAGACAACGCAAAGATTATATCGGGAGTATCGATCACAGGTTGCGTGACATACTTAATTATAATTGTTGCATTAGCCGTAATAGTCTCGTGTGTCTATCGGAATTATCGGAATGAGTGTAGAACTCCAATCGTGCTCTACTGGATACAACAAAATGCGGGACACCATTTTCCGACTTCCCGAATAAATTATGACGACTTCAGATATTATAAAAAACAATATTTAAAAGCACATTTCAATAGTGTGAATGTAATTTTAAAAAATACTTACGTTTCGATAACATAATCAAAGAATTCAAAATTTTGGACATAGTAAAGTAATAAAACCTATTTACTTATCTACATTGCATTGAAACCACGATGTTATAAAGGAAGCAAACAAGATGGCCATATTCTCAACTATTCAACGCATTTATTACTAATTTTATCGAATCTCGAAATCGAATCATTTACTTTTTATTCAACAAGTATTGGTAGCAATTCCGTCTAGTAATATCACAGGGCACTCATTATCGAAATATCTTTCTTTGCAGTTGCTTCCTGTATTTCGTCTTCTGGAGGAAGTAGAGGATCTATTTTGATATCCAGATCTTTCAAAGCATCGTCAAGTATTTTGATCTTCCCCAGTAACTTCTCTGCTTGCAGATTGTAACCTGGCTCTAGCATTTTGCCACTCGGATTCATCTTGAATAAATATTCCGCCTACAATGACAATAAAATAGGGTAACAATTTAACAAAATATGGGTTTACGTATTAAAATATACCTACATATGAAAACGTTCCATAAGATGTTTCTGACACCTTGACACAAATGCTCATGTCATGGTCTATATTTAATGATTTTTCAAAGATGGTAGTAACCAAAACTCTGTCCTAAGAACGAAAGATAAAATAGAAAACAAATTAAGAATATTTCTTTAGAATCTTGATGGGACGAAGTAGTTTTAGAACGGGCAGACATACCAAGAAATCAACAGGGTCGTGCGGCCGCAGTTTCGCGACTTCAAGCAGCGCAGGAGTCAGTGTCGGGAATATGTGCTGCACCAGATAGTTTCGCATCGGCTCGCCAGCCGCCGCTAACGCAGCCTCTTCTTCTTCGCGCATTATAGAGTACAACTCCGACTGAAGCAACAACAACAACGATATCACCGTTTTGCATATCTGCATTGGGCTTGCGTGGTGAGTTACGACCCATCCTCCTTATCCATTGGTAAAGAAGTCAGCAGCAGGGATATTAGATGAAGCATCACAGTTCTAATGAATCTCTGCTGGTATACGGTCTTTATGGATGAATATATTTTAGGTAGAACGAGTCACTTTCGATAGGTAAAGATAAGTAGGTACCATTAGTAACTACACTACCTACCTTCAAGTAAGTATTACGTACCCAATACTCCATCTTCTCCTCACGTTCTTCTTTCAACTTCTTTTGAAGTTCCTCCATGGCCTTAGCTTCTTTTGCGCGTACAGTTTCAATCTCTTCTTTTTCTTTCTTTTCAGCAGCTTCGATAAGAGCTGATTAAATAAGAGTTTTTTAATGTAATTTTAAAAATGTACATTGTCTCTGCTTTAAAGCAAACAAGTCAAAGTTTAGTGAAAATAAAAAAGCAACTGACCCATAAGCTTTCCGTAGCGACAAGGCCGACCCATACGAAGGCTGGTCGCAGCGTACGGCCCTTTCATACTGTAGTCAAGGTGATCCTTCACCGGCACTACCAGAGGATGTATATCCAGCTCGTCGAAGAAGTTCAGAGGAGTGATGTCACGAGCATCCCCAGACCTGAATTCCCCAAGCCTCTTTAAAACTGTTTCCTCATCCAGGCGCGAGTCACCCTCAGGTTGGCGCATGGCTTTCTCGCAGATGAAATCATCGGTCGCGTCCAGAGATACTACCACATCTGAAAATTAATCCTTTAAATCACTTTTAAAAATACAATAATAATTGAGAATTATGTGAACAAAACAGCATCACTTTCCACGCTCATATTTTATTAATTTCTTAGAAGGTAGGTAGGTAAGTAAAATTAGCAATTTCGCGGCAACACAAGTTAAAGTTAAAAAGCTAATGAAAATTATTTATTTCAATAAATAAAGTGTAAGTAGTAATACAAAATCTTAATTTTGTTGTTTGGCATTGGCACCTAACTACTTACCAGGCAACAATTTTTTCAAAACGTTGCTATACAAATCCTGGTCCTCGTCAAACTGATTATCATTATTCTCTTCTTCCGCCTCAGAGTCCTGTTCTTCACCTTTCTCGAAAACTACCATGAGAAATTAGGAGACTTTGTAAGTTTTTACTAAATAGGCAGGAAATCACCTAAGAGTCTTGACTCTTTATCTATGTAGTTGTAATAATTGTGTACACTCAAAAGTTGTTTATCTCTTTTACTTTTACTATGTTAATTTTGTTTTTCGAGCGGTAATTTGACGAGTTTTTAAATAATAATTCGTTTACAATGGCAAGATAATTTTGCTTATTCACAAATCATCCACCAGTCGGCGCACTACCGCCAGCTTGTCGCTAGCACAAGAGTCTATTTCTTGGCGCTAGTGTAGATGTATGACCAGTCATTTTATTGTTTGTTATTTGTTTACTATCAATTTGTTGGATGTTGGAAGCGAATTTTCGTAAATACTTATTAATTTTTCTTCCAACACATTTTGTTTTTTTTTTCAATTCGATCTTTAAATGTTACTGTTTAATTTCCTTAATAATTATTATTATTTTATCATCTATTATAAGACATAATTTAAAAACACGTACAAATGGTTCCATCTACAGCAGCGCCACTAAGCGGGATCTGTCATCCTACCATTACAATAGGACGATGGAGAATGCCCGGAAAAGAACAAAGTTTGGATCGTCACGTCGTCTTTTATTAAGTGCGATTATACAACCGTGACTCGCCGATCTTACATCGATCATAATGGTAGGTAATTAAGTATCGTAATATTTTTAGTCCGTTCGCTGTATTACCGACCTTAACAGTAAAATCTTACGACTTAAGTTTTCTCTAAAAATGTTGTTAACAAAAGACATCAACGAGATCAAAAAATTGCCAAATAGGTAAGATCAAGATATCAGCTAGAATTTTTTTTTTTCATTCATTCATTGCAACTGTATTAGTTATATGATGTTATTTAAAATCCTTAATAGATATAACCACGAATAAGTCTTAGATAAACTAATGACATTTTGATTTTACATTAAGCTTATAACCATAAATTAGTGTAATTACTTATTTTCATGGTTGAATGTACAACAGGTTTGTTCTTAGCTAATGTACTTAGCAATAAATAACTAGTATTACTAAATCATGCATGACACACTTACGAGTGGCACATTGCGCCAAGTTAGTGGGAAATCCATCAAAAACCCAACCTCTGTTCGCCGATTCGCGACACAATAACCTCTGACGTAGATATCTGAAGAAGGAAAGTATTGATAGGGAAAACGTAATTAAAATAAATAAATTTTAAACAGCTGATCGTATAATTAACGTTGATTTTTTCGTAATCATACTGAACATAAGGGGTCGATGATTCTCATTTTTTTTTCTTTGTACGTAAGCATAAAAAGATGTTTAATGAAGTCAAAGTCAAAAACAACTTTATTTAAATAAACTTAGTAAATAAGCCCTTTTGAATCATCTATATTTTCCTACCACACGTTCCAAAGTTTTTTAAATACTAGAATACTAACTTAATCTGTTTAAAATTTCTATTCCTGCATCATTTGCGTATAATCGTACCTACTCGTCTAACGGTGGTCTCTGTCGTATCCCTCGTACGGAACAGAGAATACGCGATAATAAGCTTATCTTTGGTTGTGCTTCGGAAGGCACGTTAAAACGTAAGTTTCCGGCTGTGCGGTACCAAGATAAGGTTATCTTTAAAACCGAGTATTGTTCCACATAGTTCGACAAGACATATTACTACCTGCATGGATACTATGAATCTACTTGTTTTCTAAAATAATAAATAACAAAGAAGTAACTTTACAAAGTAAGTTGGATTGGCGTCGTCGTTGCACTTAAAATCTAATCACCTATAACTATGCTTTTCTCACTATTATAAGTTTAGCAAACACACTTAATTATCGGTGAACATTAAGTAAGTCTTTACTAAACTTTACTTTATACTATAAAGGAAATATATTCTTGGCCATTTATTTAGATTTTAGACATGTTTAGTCACTTGAGACAGCCATATGAAAAAGATTGATGCATTCCATGTTAGCATTAAATCCTTAACGTAGGCCTAAAAAATAGCATCATCACCCCATAATCTCATCATCAGTGAGCGTCCTGCTGGACCGCAGCATGGCCAGGGTATGGCGGGCGGTCTCCTGGACCCCTTCCTCATCTTGCATGTCTTCGTCCGCGTCACCAGCATTCGGGTCCACTTCTTCTCCCGTGGGCATTGGCAAATCCGCAGTTTCACCGACTTCCCAGTGGTTTACGCGCCAAGTCTATCAAATAGTGATTGGCTCAACGTTGACTTTATTTCTTCTGTCTATAAGAGAAAACACTACACGGTCGAGAGAATTGAAAAATTTCATTAGAAAGTTGACAAAATCAACATTTCGTAGTCCCCTGTTTCCTCCCCCAAAACTGGACCGATTTAAATACTTTTTTCATTAAAATTTAAAAAAAAGATTTGGCAGTGTTCCTGTTTTACTTTTTTCATAAATTAATAATAATAAAGATATATTCATCTTCATAAAATCAATCAAATTTGACGAAAATATATAAGAAAAGCAAAATATACGAACACAGCCAAAGCATTTCTTTATTTTATGATGAAAAAAGTATTTTTTATACTACCTGCTCGTCAATGGCATATTATGTGTATTGTGTCATGAAAACCTTTCCTAAAGTAAGTCATTTTTCCCATGGAAATAATGTGATTTGAATTTGGAATGCAACCTATGTAGTCGTGCTTGATCGAGGTTGGTTTCAAAAATGTTAAGGTGCAATGAGATTTTATTCAGAGTTAGGCTGTATGTTGACGACCTCCGTGGTCGAGGGACTTTGTACACCGATTTTCAAGGTGTCGATTTTCGGACTCTGAGGTCCCGGGTTCGATCCCCGGCTGGGTCAATTTAGAAAACGAACTTTTCTATATTAGCTCAGGTCTGGGTGTTTGTGATACCACCGTTGTCTCTGATTTCCAAAACACAAGTGCTTTCGCTGCTTGCTTTGGGATCGGAGCAATGTATGTGATGTTGTCAAATATTTATTATTATTTATTATTTAAAAAAAATAATGAGATTTTATTCTGAGTTAGGCTGCATGTTATCATTTTCTTTGCACTGCCTATACTAATTAAAAAAAAAGAAAAACGTAAACTTTTTACGAAATTCATTTTCACCCGCGCATCAAGGATTTATTCGAATGTCGAACTGACCACTACAGAATAGATGAAAAAAAAACTTAAGTACTTTCTTTATAACAGTCATTGGTTTCAGTTGCCTCGCAGAAAGTATATAGCGCCCGGGACACAATACACTACTTTAAGCCCTTATTGCATAATCTACTATAAATCGTCTAGTTTTGGAGGAGGAAACAGGGAACTACAAAACGTTGATGTCTACAATCTATGATTTTTTTAATCCTCTCGACCACCGTGGTGTTGTGTTTCCTCATAAGGGTGAGAAAGGACACAAAGCAAAGAACAAAATGTTGCCTTCACAAGACTGTGACTGTCTTGTCTAGTGTCTAGGCTGAGTCGCGTGACCGCGTAACGCGTTTCACCTTGTCAACCAAAAATTTTCTCTTATTATCAAAATTTACCTCAGTACCTATACTGATTAAAAGTGAGTATGGAAATTTGAAACAGTGGAAAACTAGGTACTACTCAAATGTAGTGAAAATATGAAATAAGACTTACCAAATTTTCCAATGTGTCTTGAGCAATCGTCTCCGGAGAAATATAGACGAGACCGTAAGCCTCAGCGATCATCTTGGAGAGGGTCGTTTTGCCCACTATTGGAGGCCCGTACACTATTATCTACAAGAAGCAGATTTAGGTATTTAATCCCACCGATTGGTGGGATTAAATACTTTTGATTAAAAATCGTCGATTGACGATTCAAAAAACTCTTTTCCAAAATCTGTTCTATTTAGTTAAACGGAGATTTCGTTATTTTTCTTTTATTTTATCAAACACTGCAATCACTATGGTGTGACTATGACTATTCTTACATTTGTTACCTAAGTACTTAGGTAGGTAGGTACCTACTTATATCTAATTTTAATGAAACTTGTTATTTATGTTCTTTAATTCCACTTATCCTCAAGGAGTACCTAACACCTACTTACGTGATAATTAGCTTTACTTTCTAAAGACTGAAAACAGCACACATATTTTCAAACAATCATATTAGGTAGGTACCTACATATAGCGTTCAGACTACTCAATTAGAGAAGCCTTTTAAATAGTCCGGCAGCGAGCTATTGTTAGACATCACCTTAAAAGGCTTCAATCCCCTTTCCTTTTTAAATTGTTTCATAAGTACAGGGACATTTTCAGCGAAGGTCAGTTCCGATGTCCATTGAAGTCCCATATTCTCAACTATGAACGTCGGCTCCAAGTTCAAATTCAGGGTCATTAGGTCGTATATTCTTTGCTATAAAAGTAATACAAGAAAATAACTAGTTAGCTTCCTGATTTCTAAAATAAGTAGTTTAAAAATCAAATATGTTTATCAAATATTACATCAATATCAGGAATCAAAAATGCATCTTCTTTTGGTATACATTTAAACATTCCAGAACCTACGATGCGGCCGAGTGGTTTCACTATCTGAAATGCATAGTATCATGATAAGATTGAATCATCGATTATGTTATCATCAAGGTAAAAATAAGTACAACCTCTCGTTGTTTTGAAATATTCTGCTCTACTGCCAAGATATATAGCTTCTTTGGGAAGTCAGATATTAAATTGTAAACTATTCTGAAACAATATGCAAAGGAAATCTTACTAATTATCAAATCACTTAAAATAAAAACAACCACAATTACCAAGTAACATTAACTAAGGTATATATAACCATTACACCTTTTAAAACGACAGTACAATTTCTGTCTTTAAGCGAATCTGACGTAAAGCGAATCTGTCTTAAAGCGAATCTGTCCTAAAGCGAACAAGTGGTTCTAACTGATTGATCACTTACGTCCGTTTGACAATCGGAAATGCAAATGAATCAGGATAACACCGAAATAAACAATAACTTTTTGAATATATACATATAATTGCCGGGAGATACTGGGAAAACCTACTTAAAAGAATTTAGATCGCATACAACTCGTATATTCAAATATGGATGGAGAGAAAATTTGGTATATAATAATAGCTATGTTGACTTAAATTTGTCAAGTATGGGAACTAAAAAGAAAAAGCGAAATCAGCATGGAAGTAGCCGAATAACTAACTGAGCAAGATCCAGTACATTGATGAGTGGTACCACATTGTTACCACGTCCAAGAATGGGCAGTAATTTTTCACATTCCCAGGCCTTTTGGAACCAATAAAACAAAATATCTTCGCGCCCTCCATAAGTAACTCCCGTTGTTACCACCGTAGCTCTGAAAGATGGTAGAAATACTTTGGACATAAAAAATGTGAAAGCCATAGAAACATAATTATTATTCCTGCCTTATATTGTCACTTTTGTCAGTAGGTACAATAATGAGTCAATGATAGCGATAAGTACCTAAATAATAGATTTGTTGACACTGGATATGTCATATGTTCAGATTATCGACATATTTGTATCTATTCGTGCCACACATTGATGTCGCACACGAAATAATCAAATTAAAAAATTAAGTTCAATTAAATCAAAACTTTATGGCGATGCTAATCGAAATACGCGATCATTCATAATGCATTACACGTTTTTCAATACGAACCCTATTTGTGATCTATATTTTCGGGCTACTAATATGACCTCGTTTTCTACATCATAGTGTAACTTGTAATTGGGATGAGGCTTTCTTTTACGGAAATCAGTTTCTACGAATGGCATATCCGGCGTATCCTGTATGAGGAAAAAAATACATTACAATGTGGTATCCGACTAAAACAACTAAATAACTTATACCTCTTAGACACAAGTCATTTTTAATGTCCCCACTGCTGGGGGACAGGCTATAGGTGGATAAGGAGGATAGTCCATTACCCACCACGCAGGCCCAATGCGGATTGGTGGGTCTTACCGACTGTAAATGCAGCCGGGACAGACGGCCTAACGTACCTTCCGAAGCACGGAGGAGCTCAAGATAATAAATGTTTGGTCACCCATCCCATGACCGACCCTTACGAAAGTTGCTTATCCTCCGCAATCGCAGAGCCAGGCCTTAAACCACTGCGCCACCGAGCTCCTCACCTTTTACTAGTAATATTATCTGGTAGATTTTTTTAAGCATATGAAGGGGATCAAATTCATTATTTTCACTTACAATAGATTGCAAAAAACTAAGATCAACCCGAAGGATCATCCAATCAACCAAATGGGCTCAGCTAAACATGGTACGTTATAATTACCGGATCCAGTGGCCGAGTGCTGGCCCAAGTCATGACAGTCGATATCAATATCAAGTATCGCTTTTTAGATTCACCAGCCCCATCACCAGCATCGTCGTCAGCACCAGCTGGCATCTGCTTTTCTAATAATTCCTTCAAGACTGGACACAGGAAGAATAATTAGTTAAAGTATATCTATTTTATTCCCATTTGTAAAAAATTATTAAAGCTTGGAGCTAATAAAAATAAAATTGCCTCATACTTATTGTCAACGAAATGACGTTTTCCCCTCTTACGCACTAGCGGTCAGTCGCGGGGGCGGCCAACCACGCGGTTCCATTTTAATATGCGTGGCGGTTACTTAACCGCAAGTGTGTACGATCACGAGCGGCGCTAGTGCATAAGAGGGCTCGTGTATCATCTATCTATGGCTACTAACGTTTCATGTAATCCATAGCGATCTGAAGTTCTTCTCGGCTAGAACTAATGTCGAGCACGACTGTGCCGCTCGTCAACATTTGCGGAAGACATTCTGATTTGGGTATGATCCTAGCAACGTTATCAATGTTCTTAATTTTTGGATCTGATATTGTCCCTGGAAGCAATTATGTCATACACTCTTTGTGAACAGTTAACCACTATTTCAGTAAAACTAGAATTTTATTTATTCCCTTCAAATGGCGGCAATAAACAAATACTAGCGCCACTGGGATTTTTTTCTCATTTGTCACCACTGGTAATAACAAGTGGGATATTTTAATTCCATTTGTCATCACTGGCTACAAATGGGATATTTTTTCCCATTCGTTACCAGTGGGAACGACGCCAGTGGTGGTGATGATGACTGGGATTAACCGTTTGTATTGTATTCTTCGTATTTTCCCCGGAAAATTAATTGAAAACCCTTCGATTGTAAAGGTTTAACAAGAATTATGGTTAACCTTTTGAACGCCACGGTCGGCACTGGACGACAAATGAAAAAGTGCCCAACACGCCACCGTCGTGTATGGCCGACGAGAAAACGACATTTTTAAAACCCAAAATAAACATACTAAATCAACTTTTCTGTGTTTCTTTTTCCTATTATTTAAAAGTACTTTAATGATGTATTGTAAAATGGCACGAAGATATATCCATCAGTTACATTTCACTAGCAAAAATTATCACTAAATATTGCTAACCGAAATGGTGTTCTCCTCACGCCACAGTCGGCAAGACACGACAGCTAGTGATGGGTAAGTTAGGTAAATTAAATTTTGAATTTATGAAATATTTTATTGAAAGCAGCTTACTACTACATCGATAATTATTTTTTAATAGCAACTATTTGTATCTGAATATTCTTAATGCGTAATATTTATGAAATTATTGAAAAATGATTACTATTTATATCTATCGATCGATAGTTAACTGTTCACTCTCGCGCATCCCTACGGAACAGCGCATAGACAGTTACCTGTACGCCACAGTCGGGAAGACACGTCAAGCGGTGACGTCATTAGCGCTACGGGAGACTGCTAGTGATTTCCTATCCTATTATAATTGTGTGAAAATTTGTTATACTAAGCATGAATTTATTATCCTATTTCCATAAAAACGATAAATACAACTGGAAAATTACTATAAAATGTGAAAAGGGGCATTTTACGCAAAAATCATGATCGAGATGTAACAGGCCTCTTTAAGTAAAAACGGAGAAAATCAACTAAAGCTAAGTAATTAATTAGTACTCTAATAGACAACCCTTTCTTTACCTTGTTGTTTATAATTTATAATAATAATTATAAGTTTACTTGAAATGTCACATCATTACCTCGCACGCAAGAAAGCTGTCAAAGGTCGTGCCAACCACGCCAGAGTCGGGTCTTCCCGACAGCGAATGCCTACACGAACGAGATTAGTGATGTATCTTATTATTACCTGATTTATTCGTTTGTAGTTCTAATGTCTACTTTTACTTTGTATAGAATTTTGTAACTGCTGTTAAATAATACGAAATCAAAAAAATATATTTTATTTCAAAAATATGTGACGAATAGCAGAGATTAAATCGGTTATTGACAACTTATCGATAACATCGTTGGCATTCCTATTTTATTTGTAGGTATTTGCTCTGAATTTATGGCTTGGCGTGGGAAGGGCGCCGATGCGTTTGAGCTCTGGCGTTCAAAAGGAGTGACTGACAGTACGACTCCCGTGGTCAGAAAAATTTACTTGATGGGTTATATAGTGTGGCTAATAAATTAACGATTTGCTAATTGCAAATCATTTTGGTATTACGTTTGTACGGGAAGCTCACTGTTCGCCGGACTCTTAACGTCAGCAAACCTAAATATCGGACTTATTCAAACTATTTTGTCAGAACCAAAATCTAATGTTGCAAAAAAACTGTATCGCCTTGTTACGCCTAGATGTCTCTCATTTGGCTGACTAGTACTTATAAGGTACAATGAGGTTGGCATGTCTATTAAGACAAAAACCGCTTTCAAAATAATTGAGAAAAAACACTTGGTGAATAATCGTTAATTTTGTTCTTATACCTATCTGAATTAAATATACAAACTTACCTATAATTTCATACAGCTGTTCAGGAGGAGGTGGTGCTGGAGGCTCGGCGTCCTCCGCTACAATTGTTACAGATTGTGGTTTCGAGGACAAAGATGCATTTCTTTCAAGAATTTTAGACAACTCTTTCAAAATGTATTCGCCATGATACGAATCCAAATTATTCACAAAATAACGTTTAAACGAAAACAGATTTTCTTGCGATGACTGGGTCTTTATGGACATATTTTTGTAAGATTATCTAATAGTAATAAAATAATTACATACAGCATACAGCGCAGCGAAAGTTATTATTATGTCAAGTGTCAAGATTCATAGTCAACCTTCAACGCACTGAGCAAGTAATCACGGTGTCAGCTAGGTTTTTGTTATTTTAGCTTGTAGACAGTTGAGCAAAAAGTTTGCCTTATCTTCAGGTTCTCTGTGGCTTTGAATAATAATACATTACAGGTAGGTACCTATACAAGGTGTTACAAAAATACCCCTAATGCCCAATATGGTATATAGGGACCATCAAACTGAACAACTTTTACTATGGGACCAACTCTGAAATCGCGAAAAAAACATCAGCTGTTCCATACAAAAATTAAAATCGAAAATATCAAAATGTATGAAACAGCTGTTTTTTTTTTCGCGATTCCAGAGTTGGCTCCATAGTAAAAGTTGTTCAGTTTGATGGTCCCTATATGCCATATTCGGCATTAGGGGTATTTTTGTAACACCTAGTATACCGTAATCGATGGATGGAGTCGCTTTAAAAATAAATCACCAGCATAATATTGTAATAATAGCAATATTTTATTGTCCAGCATTATTATTAGGTAGGTACCTATGTATATGGATTACAGATTGTAAAGGCACTTACATTTATTAATGTACTAAAAACAATATAAAATACGTAATTTGTATACAAAGTTTCCTAGCATGTATTTCTTTCAAATAAGTAGACATTTCAAACCACGTACAATCAATATACGGAAAAAACATCAATAAAAATAAAATAGTTACATAAATCAGTTAAAATTGATAAGGAATGTTCAAGTGATTGTATATTCTTAATATTATACTAAAACATTGAAGTATAATTCGTCATAGATTAACAATTGCATAATCGATTAAGTACAGTTGTATTTCGAGAAATTAGAGATTTTTATCGTATTATCTAAAGTGAGCGTTAAAAATTCATTAAAAACAAAAAAATACTTATAGTACTTATTCTTAAAAAGGTTTAATTTTTTTCTTGACAAATGAATTTAAAGGGTAAGCGATCGTGTATACATGGCACCGAAGTTCAACCTGAGGTCGACCGAAAACCGACCGGAGCGCAACCTCACTTCAAAAGCACGCATCACTTTATAACTGCATTCGTATTTGTTACTTTTAGGGTTCCGTACCAAAATAGTAAAAAGGAACCCTTGTGATGCGACTCAGTCTGCCTGTCTGTCTGTCACAGCTGAATATCTCAAGAACTGCTAATGCTATCAACTTGAAATTTGGAATAGTTTTAGATGAAAAATCGATGTTTGATGAAATTTTTTTAAAAATGGGCTTGCTCTTAGACCCATTAAAGCTAAGAAAAAGCCGACAATGTGGCGAGCTTGCCCAGAAGAAGCCTATCTCTAAGTATTTCGCTTTAAGTATCGGTTTCGGTTATTTGTTTTTTTGATTGTGAAGTGAAGAAGTTGTTTGGAGACGGGGAATGGAGACGGTTTGTGGTAGCGGAGCTTTTACAATGACAACGGGGGGCCCATCCTATATGTGGTGCCTCGGTCTTGCTCTGGTCTAGCTCAAGTCCGGTCGAGTTTCGGTTGAACTCCGGTTAAACACCGGTGTCATTCGACCCGATCACTAAACACGATCGATCACTTGAGTTGTTTTCACATTCACTATAGATTCAGTTGTAATAAACCAAAAAGAGATGCCAGTTATTAAAATTAATTTACTTAAAAACTATTTAAAATGTATATTTAATTTATATTTATTGGCTAAATGTAAAATTGTTCCCAACAATGTTCCCAAGCACCGTTATCTTAATACTTACATATTAAGCCAAATAAGGCATGTTGGCACAATTCATTATACTTACAGTTAAAATATTCGTTTTAACGTTTCGACTTTCTATTATGAAGTTAAATACCAGGTCTGTCTTTTTTTTAAATATGGCACCCTGTTCCTAAGTTGATTTTTCATAATACTGCTTGATTATTGAACTTATTCTAATTTACAATACTCAAAATGGTGTTATGGAATGTTAAATTATGAAACTTATAATTATTTTAGAAACAGTACAAGGCGCATGTAAGTACCAAAAATAGCAGACTGATGATGGCACAGTCTGTATTTCATTAGGTAGATATACACACGACACGAGCACACAGTTGAACAGTTGAACTGCGAAAACAGTTTATATATTACTACTTTTTTTAGTAAGTACTATAGTATGTATGTACTTATAATGTTGGTGTTCTTGATAGATAAAGGCCTACCATATAAACAAAACTTTTCTTAATAATAGCAAATAAGTACAGCATTAAACAGCAATCAATATTTCACTGCATTGTGTACATAAATGTGTTTTACAATATTATTAAATTCATCAAAATACTATCATTGCTTTAATTTTATAATGGCGACGGCGACGCGTTATCACAAATTCTGTCAAAAGACAAAAGGAAATATGTTTGCACTTTTGAGTCAAGAAAAGTTGTCATATTTTTAGGACAATCTAAACCTATTTTATGTCATTTAAACAAAAGTTACGAAAAATTGTTATTTGTTATACAAGAGACCAAAGTCAATTTGAGCTGCGAGGATTTAAGGGCACGAGACATCACAAAAATTTGGTCTCGTGTTAAACATACAACTTTTCACTTCTAAAGTGTTTTAAGTAAGAATATTTATTTTCACCCGACTTTTCTGGTAAAAAGCTACATTCAGCATTAGAAACTTGTTCTCTCAACTCTTTTGGAGCTTTAGATAAATATATTCATCGCAGGACGCACTAATTTTTTGTAATAAAGTATTATCACAAAAATAGTTCGATCAAACGTATGCTGAAAAAAAATGATTCATAGAGAAGAGTAAAGTAGATTTCCGTCGTTTACATTGTTTTTCTCTTATTTATTAATATCCCATCTTATTTATTTATTTATAATCATAAAACACAAATTTGTTATTATATTTCACTAGCTGCCAGCCCCAGCTTCGCACGGGTGAAGCCACCTATTAATTATATTGCGATATAAAATGACGGAAAACAGAAAAAATGTTTATTTACGTTTCTCCAATAATTTTTTTGAAAATTTTCTTTTATATAAACCTTGTCCTGATATCAAACAACAAAAAATAATTATTTAAATTGGTGCAGTCGTTCTGAAGTTATGCGCTTTCATACATTTTGGCGATTCACTTTTATATCTGTGCGTCACTTCACAGTGTGAAATGAACATATATTTATATATTAGGAATGAATGGAAAAATCATTAATTTTTCCAGCAACTTTCCTTAAATTCTTACATTACATAGGGACGGATTATTGTTCAATAAAACTTTATTAAGGAAATCATAAATATTGACTAATAGAGATTTTTAAGTACATGTGCAAATAATTACTACAAAAATACAATCAACTTTTAAAAATTATACTATATCACTATTAAAATATATTTCATTAAGCAAATAGATAAAAAAACATATCTCGCATATAGTTTCTTTCGAAACTTAAAAACGAAATTATAAAAATATGCAGAGAGCAAGCAGTAAATTTTTCTTGATTTGCAAGTAAGAAAAGTTGAACTGAAATTACAAGTTATAACTTCAGAGCACCTTTGACCTTATGCAGTAATATTTTAAGTAATTAATTAAATATTTGTCAAGGAGTCCAGCCAACATAAACATAAAATTGAATTGATCCATTTTTCGGACAGATATAAAATTAATAATAATAAGAAAAGTAAGTAATATTTTTATATGTAAGCAGATAAAATTAAAGTTGTGTTGTGATAACAGATTTTCGATGGATTATTGTAATATCTTTTTCCCCAATACCGGATGGTGAACTCGGCTCCGATGTAACTAACCACGGCGACAGTGACGATATTGGTTGAGCCTTCGGAGCTATATCTTCTTTACGTTCAACAGCTTTCGGAGAAGCTAGCTTAGCTTGAGAGTGGGGAGGTTCCACAACCACAATGGAAACGTATTGAGAGTTAGATGTTGTTGCAGGTTGCGGTTCATTTAATATTTTCGGCGAAGGTGTAGATGGCAAGGTCACATTGATATTTGGAGATTCATTAATTATCTTCACTTCATTTTCACGCGCTTTCAAAATATTATTACATTTTAGCTGACCAGGGGGTAGCGCTTTGGTCGTAGATAAGAAATATTTAGCTTGGTTATTAGGCACTTCTTTCTCATTCAATGAATCTAATTGATCTTTCTTTGCTTCATTCTTAGATTCATCGTTATTCAATTTTTCCTTTACTAGACTCATGAGGAGATCGTTCAACGGATTCGACTCTGTAACAGGTGAACAATTACAAGATGGTTTATTAATAACAAGTTGACCCAAATTGTTTTTCTTTTCTTCCACAGATACTTGTTTCTCCACTTTGAATAAAACTTTGTTGCTTATAGCGTCGTCTTTAGAGATATGTACTTCTTCGATCGGATCATCGGTAAGTAGGTTCTTAGCGCAAGACTCGCCAATCTCATTAGGCTTAGTTTCAGTTTCAGCAGTTGATTTTTGTGACTTAGCACTACTTTTCCTAGACAGTGTTTCAATTTCAGGCATAAGTAATGCAGTATCTGCTGATGTGCTAGGTAATTCATGAGTTGCTTCTGATGAAGCAGTAGGTTCAGGTTTTGCGGCAGTGTTTTGTCTTTCGCGTTCTCTGAGAACATGACTTTGCCTTCGAGCAAAACGTTGACTAGGGCGTCTTTCAAACTGAACTGTGCGTCGGGCTCTATTCTGCTGGGTAGTTTGATATTCTGTTTTACCTGAATACTGGAACCTCGATCCCATTCGGAAGAAGTTTTGTCTGGCCGACGGACCTTTGACTGGAGCTCTTAAACGGAAGAAAGTATGATGTTCAACAGCACATTTCCACAAATGCTTACAGGCTTTCTCGTTGTGTAGTCGAAACACAAATGTATGTTCTTGTTCACGACCTTGATCATCATCTTCAACTACAACTAATGTTAATTTTTTCTTTTTGAAATCTAATTTGCTGATTTTCGGCCAAAAAAATAGTCCTATTTTCTGCGGACCCTCAAACACCAAAATACCCGTAGGTGTTAATCCAAGATGGTATTCACATCCATCTTTACCCAAGACAATGTGCATGTCAACACCATACATTTCAAGCCATTTAGCTTTATTGAGGTAATTTACCTCAGCTTGAGCAGGTGTTAATCCTTTGCATTTCTTATATTCCTCCAAAATTTCAATTTCCATTTCTTCTGTTTGATTAGGCACAAATCGAAATTCTGACACAGTGGCTGGTGTATGAATACCTTCATCAAAATCTCCCAACTCTGACTGTAAGGCCAGAGCTGCTAATTCCACAGCTGTAGAATGTGGACATTCTAGTTTGCTTTCTAAAATATCTTTCTTCAATTGCAGGAAAAACTGGTAACGAGTCAACTCCTCTCTAAGGTTATTTGGTTCTGATGAATAAAATTTTACCTTTAACCTTAATGTATATGGAGGTCCTATTTTAACCTGCTTTTTTATAGTTTTTGTGGGATCTAGCCAATGCTTAACATTGTTAGTGTCGGTAAATTGAAGACCGAAATAGTCCTTCTCGATTAAATCCAGAGAGTAAAATACTTGCTCATAAAGATCAGCTGCACTTGCTTTTTTTGACAAATTAATAGATAAATCGGTCTCATCGAGTAACATTACCTTGCATTGTATGAAATTTTTGTTGACAGATGTCTTAGCGCCTTGCTTGTTGCGATTTTGGCTAGAGGAGCGCCCCCTCCTGCTAAGGAAGCGCAACATTTCCAAAGCTCAGAGTACCTGCAAATAGAATCAATTATTAACTAATTTAATTTGAATTCCAATTTCAAATGATTGGTAGATTTTAAAAAGATAAGAGTATGATCCCAGGGCTGTAGGATTAATGGACTTTTACGTATGCATATGTCTCCTACTGCAACGTCCAATTTACAAGTACCAGGTGCTAAAGGTATTTAAACAAACATATTGATATTTTTTCTGTTTACAGAATATTTTCAGGTGATATTTTATGATCAATACTGTCAATCAGCGATAATTTTATTGAAGTCCTAGACAATGCTGAGTCTTTATTTTAACATTAAAAATGTTTATCAGATCGTTTTCGTGGGGGTCTTTTTCGGCTATATTTCCGAATGTTATAAAGATAAACTAAAGGCAGTGGTGACAAAAGATACAGGAGCTCGCGGGGCATCGTATAGTACCACTTTTTTTAAAATCGGTCCATAACTTTTTATGGAAAATCGAAAATGGTGGGAAAAAAGACTGAATTTCCCGGACAAGATTTGTGAATTTTTTTCACAATATCAGACTCGGGGTTCTGCGTTTGGCAAATTATTTTTGGTCAAATTTGACTTTCCAAAAAACGTATTACACGAGTTTTATTTCCCAAATGAATCTTTAGCAAATTTACATTTCGCCTTTTACTCACTTGGTCAAATTATCATTTGGCATATTTTAACTTTGTCAAGTTTTATTAAGTCAAATGTTTATTGAGCAAACGTTTTATTTTGGCAAAGTATAAAAATATAAAATTCCAAAAAACTTGACTTCTAGCGGGGCTCGGAGGGGGCTCGAAAAATATTTCGAGCCCCCTCCGAGCCCCGCTAGAAGTCACACTTATGTGTAACACACACACTTAAGTACACTATTGTGTAATCACATACATACACGGCGGGAATGAAAAAGTCTTAAAGAGTTCATTAGGTTCGGTTAGGTTAAAACTGCGACTAAAAACGCGTGAACAGAGCGAGCGGAGCGAGCGGAGCGAGCGTGCCGCGGGAGCTGCCGGCGAAGCGCCAGAAACGACTTTTTGTACGTGAAACTTCCCTGCTCTCATCTCTTACACACATTGCCGGAGTATGTTATGGCAAAACTGATAAGAAATGATAGGTACTTTGTAAAATAGAACTTTGAATAAGTAATTATTTTCTAAACAATAACTTGCCAAAAACTTTTTGGTGAGTTGTTTTGACAAATGTTTTTTTTTGCCAAATGGAAATTTGCGCAAAATAGTTTGCGATGTGATATTTTGGAAAATGTTTTTTGACCAAACATTAGTAATCAGACTCATGTTCATACTCACAGCAACTTTTTTTTAAATTGTGTCCAAGGGACATTTGGGAGGCTGCTAACAAAACATATTGAAATAATTCTCTGAGACATATTGATGAAATAATTAAATAGCTATAAACATATGAGGAGAATGAAGACTGAAAACTTGAAAACATAAGCTGTACAAATATTTTGAAAATAAACTCTGAAGCCATGGCTGTATGGCGCAAATGAACCTTTGCCTTTTCTGCTTGAAGCAGAAAAAACTGAACCAAAAAAATCAAAAATATTAATTAAAATGACATTATCAACTGTCTATTGCTATGTGACAGAACCATAGTGAACTCATTCTTTCACCTCAACATATTTTATTTCTTTTTATTTACATTGTTTGCAAGCCCTAAGCGCCCTTTCTGCCCTTCTCATTTTCCTAACGGAATTTACTTACTTCCATACAAAGGATGAAGCTATTGTTACAGAACCTGAAAGTGAACATAAAACTGCAATAATTATGTTATGGCCACTTATGTACCAAAATAGACTAAAGGTTCACTAAAATATAGCTGACCTAGAAACAGATTAAGTCATTTAAAATTTTAGCACATTTTCTTACTATTCCTCCGTAATTTTGATACCGTATGAAACAAAAAGTATAAAGTTCAGGTGGATGGTAACAAGATTTGTTAAAGAAATTAATAATGCCTAAAAGATGATATTATTATGTTAGTAACATAATGATGTAGCCCAAAACACACAATTAAATCGAAACACAAACGATGGGAGTCATCACTTTCATTCTCCACTATCTAAATTCAGCCGTCCTTAACTTTGGGACCACTCTAGCTGTCTGCTGAAAGGCCGAGACCTGAGAGTAAGCCTGAGCCAACACAAAAACTTGATTGTGCAAACCTACATACATTGCAGTCAAAAGTATTTTTAAGTTTATTCCATGATTTAATGAATGTCAATATTTGCAAAATATATACTTACACTGAATGCTGAATCTCCTAGAGATGATTCAATTCACAATTAGAAAGTTTTCACTGAATTTATTTACGAAATAACAATATCTTCCGCTTCGCCCATCCACATCCTTTAAACCAATTACCACAGATTGAGGTGAATAAACTACAGCACAGAACAGACAGCAGACCACAGCAGACTAAGGCTAGCTAGAAGACTAGACTACTTTTTTAAAAAGTTAAAGATAGATCATCCGTCAGTCCATAATGTTGACGTCGCGTCAGTCGGCCAATCAGCGCGCGCAAAATCATGGTCATTCGGGATTTCCTAAGATACGCTGGCTTGATTTTTGTAAAAATCCTAAACATGACTCAAACGATTGCAAAAATCTGCTAACTATCCAGTTTTTTGCAATCATACTCGATTTTTTGTAAAGATCCGATACGTACGAATATCCTACGACATTTGCAAATTAATCGTTTTAGACCAGACTCGAGGGTTCCAACTCATTTTGTTTGCTAGAGAAACTAAGTTTTGTCTACTACATAAACCATATGAGCAGTAGATAGCGTGTGTAGAGAAACATGTTTCAGAAACAAATGTAAATGTGTTTTAGTTGAATGTTTGCGAAAAAAATCGCTGTGGACCCCGTTTAGGCTGGCTGGCCTCATAAAGCCGGGAATATGAATTTAAACTCTTGAACCACCTGTCATCCTGATTGTCTATCACCTGTGTTAAGTCTGTGTGTGGCTTAGAGCATTAAGAACGTGTGTGGTGTCCCTTAATTCTCTAACTCTATGATTCTTTTGCGTGGCTGGCTGTGTTTTTTTTTCTGTCAAAGTGTCAACTAATGTAAAAAGAATAGGTTAGGTTTTAAACCTACTTTTACAAAAAATAATATCTTTTTACAAACTTACTTACCTTTCAATATAGGTAATTGAGCGAGCAACCTAAATCGTAAGTATAATAATAAATTTTAATATAGTGCGTAACATAAGACACCAATGGATAATCTAACCCGACTTTGATTTGAGCACTCGGTTCATCTCGATCCCACCATTCCCACCCATATTTTTATTCTATTTTATTTTGTAATTATTGTATTTGTTAGATGCCAGTCGCTGATGATATTCAATCTTCGTGGGCTGATGAAGTGGAAATCGACCAAGGTGCATTACCACCACCTTCGGAGGTTGTTGAAAATGGCCTGAAAATCGTAACAGAATACAAATATGACAATGACAATAAAAAGGTTAAAATAGTCCGCACATATAAAATTGAAAAGCGTGTTGTTTCTAAGGTTTGTACTATTAATGCACCAATTTTTGTCTACTTTTTTAAACATAGTATATAAAAGTAGCTTTTTTCTAATAAATTAATGTATCTGATAAAATATTTTAAATCTTTGCTTCTGATATTTTAGAGTATTGCCAAACGTAAGACTTGGAGCAAGTTTGGTGACTCAGCCAATGATAAACCAGGCCCAAATCCAGCCACAACAAATGTTTCTGAAGATGTTTTTATGCAGTTCATTTCAAGTAAAGAGGAAAGTCAACGTCCTGATGATGGAGACTTAGATGGTCTCAAGGTAATCTCTTCTGAACCTTCATTCTTTCATTAATGCTACCTATATAGTGGTGGCCAGATTATTAAGGACACTGACCCATTGATTTTCATACAAATGAGGTAACTTTGTAGGCTTGGTTCTCCACCAAAGATTGCCCTAGCTGTGATCTGATGATGGCCATCCAGGGAGTGAATGGAGGAGATTCAGATAGCTATACATACCCAAATGATCTAATCAACATTCTTAGATATTTAAGGATGTTTAAAACAACTGAAATTAGCATAAAAAATTATGGAAATCCTGAAACTGATTCTTATATCTCTTAGAATGCTGATCAGATCAAATGAGTGTGTACAGCAATCTGAATTTCCTCCATTCCCTCCCTAGATGGCCATCATCAGAACACAGCTAGGTCAATCCTTGGCGGAGAATCAAGGCTTCAAAGTTATCTCGTTTGTATGAAAATCAACTGGTGTCCTTAATTATCTGGCCACCACTGTCTTTATTTACCTGCATGATTGTGAAATAGAATTGAATTATTGAGACAGATATTATTTGTTTGGGTTTGTCTAACACAACACTCATTGCACTTCCAGCCACCTGCTAGCCGTGTAATCTTCAAGTGTCGTACTTGCCAAGGAGATCACTGGACCCTTAGTTGCCCATTCCAGCACACTGAACTGGCTCAAGCCAAGGCTAGTGAAGCTGCAAAAACTACAGGTAAATTATAGCTTGTATGACTTTTTATATGCATGATATTAAGATAAATTATTCTGCACTTTAATGGAGCGGTGGCCCCTGCTGAATAATTAGAGAAAGTTTTTGCCATTATAGGTAGATTGGTGAAATGAGTCCTCGTCCGCGAGGCACAGTGGCGCGGGGGCAGGCGAGAATGGGGGTTGTGAGAGGTGCGGGTGGCAGGACTCATTTAACTGGTCTACTTATAGTGCCAATTTGAAATTGGTAGTTTGTATAATGTTGTCGTAAATGTGTCTTAATTAAAGATTGGGTAATTAGATATATTATAAATTATGATTCAAGTTGATATATTTTCATTACCTATCAAATTTTGCAGATTCAAAAACCGCCACAACAAACAAATATGTGGCGCCGTACCTGCGTGAGGGCGGAGCCGGGCGCGGCACCGGACGGGAGCCACCGGGCGCGCGCCGCGACGACATCGCCGCCATTCGTATCTCTAACCTCAGTAACTTTGCCGTTGAAGCTGATCTTGAAGATCTCGTCAAGGGCTTTGGACCAGTACAAAAGCTTTATCTTGCTAAAGAAAAGGTTTTGTATACAAAAATATATTACCTAGGATTTATACAGTTCTTTTCAGGCATTTTTTTGTAAATGTGCTTACTCAGATAGCATATTGGTCTTTAATAGGCCTGTAGTTTTAAACTATTAGTACTTACTGTAATGCAATGCCTTCATGCCTCGTTTATCTATTAATATTCCAATTTTAATTTCTGATTTTTTTTCAGAGTACTGGACACTGCAAAGGATTTGCTTACGTTCACTTCAAGTTCCGCGCCGATGCTGCAAAGGCCATCCAGACACTCAATGGTCACGGCTATGATCACTTGATTTTGAATGTGGAATGGTCTAAGCCACCTCAGAACAATTAATATTCACTTTTTTTCATATGTACCAAAACTGGAAAAAAAGTACCTACCTATCTGTAAAAATATCCTAATAAAATTATGGATTAAACTTGACCTATTTCAATTCACTACAGAAAAATAATAATTGAACATTCAATCATGAAATGATCCCAATATGTTAATCCAAGGCTTTGGACTATCTGTGTACCACCAAGTTTCTTCCAAATCTGTTCAACTGTTTAAGTGATTGACTAACTAATATCTAAACATAACTTTCAACATTGAGAATGAGACACAATAGATATTTCTTTGCTATCTGGCCGCCTGTGTCCGCTCGCGAGTTGATGAATAAAAAATTTTTTTTAAAACAACTTTTTACTTGGACAAATATTAATGTCTACAAAGCAAGCAGGCAAGCAAGCAACCTTGGCAAGAGCGAAAGATTTTCCTTTGAATTGAACACCAGAGACCTATCAGCTTATTGATGGGTGGTATTTCAATAGGAATAGTAAAAAAAAAATTCTTGCGCTCAGAATGGGCGTTAATCTTATCACTTAAAAAGTCTTGATTGGGTGGTAGGTGAATAAAGATATTTTAACTTTGACTTTATTGCAATTATATTATTATTAATTAGTAGTATAGTTGTTCTATCTCATGAAGACCGTTTTGCTATGCATGTGCACATGACAAAACGGTCTTTGTGAGATTGAAGAACTATAATGTATGATAGTATTCAGAGCTGCTCCTTGTACAAAATAATGTCATGATCTTGTTAATATTACATAACATGAAATTGATTAAAACAATTATGTGCAACATCAAAATTTTATTTGAGATTGTAGTGCAAGACTAGATAAGACAATATAGTATATTTTTCAATAAATTACTTACAAAGTGGAGGTGCAGTGAACACCAAAGACAATTTTTACATTTCATAGAATAAATCAATAACCTTAACTTCTACCAAATAATATAATAGTATCCTTATATATTGTGCTCTCTCACATCCCATATTTACAATGTAAAATATTAAGCAAAGCCTAGGTGTTCTCAAATTGGTTAAATATCAATATCATATTTTTCATCATCACTATTGGGTGAGTAAGTTTCTTCTGGTAAATGAACTTCACCACAAAACATTAGTTCTACATAATGAAAGTAATCAAGGGCAATATTCGTAAGCATTGCTCCTGTTGTAATTCCTAGGATAGTGCCAAGTACAGGTCTCTGTCCAACGGAACTTCTTAGGATAGCCCATAAGAATATTGATCCCAGTGGCCAAAGACATCCTCCAAGGAAAGCCCAAGAGAGCCGCCTAGCTGGTACTGCAGCAGCCATGTGAGGGCGTGCCCACAGCCATAGCCCTGCTCCTCCACCAGCTGACAGGAATAAAACGTCTGTAATATCACGACGAGGAAATAACCTGAAAGAAAAAATTTCACCTGTCAATATTAATCAATGTTATCAATATATTGACTATAATTTCACAAGCTAAAGAAGATAAATGTAATGCTTACAAAATTATCATTCTTACCTGACCATCAAATGAGGGTTCATCACACTCACTGACAAAGTTGTGTAACTAACAAGACCTTGCAATGGTAAATAGTAGTATAATACATTGTCTCTCGTAAATGGTGGTACTCTCAGTTTGCTCACGGATTTGTTGATAGAGTCAACTGTATTTGGTATATTTACCGGCAGTTTCTCTAGCCTTCCTCTTAGACTTCGGTAGATACTTTCAAAGATTTCCATCGTGTGAAACGTCTAACAAACCAACGCTGCACTTTGAGTTATAGTTGTATTAGTAAGGATGCTACACATTATTTGGCAACTGATAAGGTTTGCAATGGTATTTTTATACTATATTTTAATCATTATAGCTGCAGTTTTAGAAAGTGAGAAAACCTGACCGTGCGTGCAATAAGAGCTAGTGATGTGATTGTGATTTGATTGTGATTAGCGATGTGCCGAGTACGGCTTGACTCGAGTCAGACTACTCGAATACCAATTTATTTTGATTCGAATGCGCTGGACTCGAGTCCGATAATCGAGTCAGGAAGAATCTCACTGACCACGGCGGTATACCTGTCCCGTCTGCACCACACCGTCACCGCGGGGGACGACCGGCGCGGCGAGTCTATCGGCTAAATACAATGAAGTGTAAGTAAACTATGTTTTGACAGATGTATGTGATACATTGCTAGTGCAACTTCATTTTGGCACAAATAAACACTTACCAAAGAAAAGTAGCAATGTATCACACAATGTAAGTTAGCCGATGGAGCCCCGGGACGTGACAGATTACATCAAGAAGAAGGCCAACTTCTGCTTCATAGTTCAGCGGCTGAACTAGACTAGACTAGACTCGAGTCAACTCGAGTACTGGACTCGAATCGCGGAATCGAGTCAGGATTCGAATACCTTATAAAACGACTCGAGTCGACTCGATCTACCAAAACAGCGACTCGGTACATCACTGATTGTGATGTGATTTCCACAGACGGTTTTCATGATCACACTCTTCACACAATGAATGTGATGTCTGTCTCTGTGTGTCATATGGTCCGTGTAGGTTGGTATACAATTGTCAGAAGGTACAAGAAAGGTACCAATTTAAGCAAATCAGTAAAGTTATTATCAACTTCAACTTTTATGGTGATGAGTGAAAGTTATTATTAATGTCTTTAAGGTGCAAATCAAATGCATGTCAGTGGGTGCATTCTGGCAGACTAATCGCTAAGTCAATAGTTAAGAATGATTGATTGCCTTAGAGCATTAAGAACGTTTAACTCGTTTGAGTTGCAACCAAGCCACGGAACGATCGAGTTGTTTTTATAACCTAAAAGAACTTTAGATGTCATTAAGTACAAAGTTATCGTTTTCTATTTTGGAATACGGATAATGTAAACATTCCTATAAACAAAATCAAATAAAATCTGTTTTTTTGAGGAGCAACCATGAACTTTTAAACACAAAAACATAAAAATACAAAATAATGTCAAATGACATTGACATTATGACAAAAGATAAACGTCAGAGGGTTTTTCAACGACCGATTTAGGAGGTTGTATGGTTGCTGCACTCTGAGCCACGGACGGATGAAACTACGCTCTAACAGCGCCCAGAGTAAAATTTCACAAAGCCACGGAACGGTTAGAGTGCGCACCCGAGCGAAGCGACGGAACGCACCTCTAAGGGTGGAATCGTCCAAGTCTTGTAAGTCTTGATATACTTGGTGCCAAATGCTCCAAGCAGAATTGGAATACGATGCACCCGCATTCTAATGAAAAATGAAACAATATCAACTCAAGAACTGGCAGTATGGCTTAGACCTTCGCCTGTCCTGAAAAGGACGAATATAACTACTACTACTACCACCAAGTCTTGTCAATGTCAAAGAGCATGAGCATGCGAACCTCCGTGCCACTTGCATATTAGTACTTTAGCTAGATAATGGAAGTGCTATGGTACATGGTACGATCACCCAGAAAATGGTACAAATAGGTACCATAATTAACTATGGTCAGTCAACGGCACGCTGGGCTTCAACGACAGAGTAATCAGATTATTATATTCAATCAATTTTATACTTAAATAGGGAGACGTTAAGGTTCAGCAGATATTTGACAGTTTTATATAACCTTAAGTGCTGCTGACTGTACGTTGACTTCACTGAGTCGTCAGAAGAATAACTGATTATTCTTCTGAGAGTGAGCCCCTTTTCGAAAGACCACCTTTCAGTCTCTGATTATTTTGACTTACCTACTTATAAATAATTAAAGCTTTTAGTTGGTTGAGCGAAACGATCGATGGCTGGTTCTTGCGTCATGCTCGTGAACGGGTGCTGCTAGTGGGAATGGATCTGCTTCTGTCTGCTTGTATTAAGAGCGTTGTTTAAATATAATAAAACTGTTTAATATTATCAATTTGTATGGCAATTCTTACTCAGAATATAAAATTCATAACTAATACCTTGTTTTGATTTCTTTAATTGCAATCTTTTCACTTTCTATAGTCAGTAGTTTTGTAAGTAAACGTCTATGAAAAGTTTTTAAATAGTATTAGTTTTCAATTCGATGCCTTAACATGGGTGGCCTAAGTACTTAGAGCCTAAGTATGCCATGCTCTCTTTAATATATTTGCGGTGGTGTCGTGTGAGGCGGGTCGTCACGTTCCCTCAAACATGGTTGAGCGAAGCCTTTGCGAGCGATGGCTGGTTCATGCATCATGCTCGTGAACGGGTGCTGCAAGTGGGAATCTTCTGCTTCTGACTATCTATCTTAACGCATATTGAAATGTATGAATTGCATTTTTTTTTGTAACAGCCTAGACTAAATGACTTTAAATTTTGAATTTAGCTTGAACCATGTAAACTGATTCTTGAGGTAATTAATAAATGTTATTTATTTATTAATCTATGTTAATTAAATTGAAACTAGAGCATCCAATCTCGGTATACCGAGATCCCGCGTCATTTTCCAGTCCCGCAAGGAGCGAGATTACCAGCGCGGGATCCGCGGGATTTGCGGGACTGGAAAGTAGCATAGAAACGTCATCTTGCAAGCGCTGGCGCGCGAGTACTGAATAGTGATGTGCCGAGTACGGCTTGACTCGAGTCAGACTCGATTCCTGCCTTGGACTCGCCTACTCGAGTACCAATTTATTTTGATTCGAGTACTCTGGACTCGAGTCCGATAATCGAGTCAGGAAGAATCTCGCTGGCCATGGCGGTATACCTGTCCCGTCTGCACCACTCCGTCACCGCGGGGGACGACCGGCGGGTCAATCGGCTAAATACAATGAAGTGTAAACTGTGTTTTGACAGATGTATGTGATACATTGCTAGTGCAACTTCGTTTTGGCACTAATAAACACTTACCAAAGAAAAGTAGCAATGTATCACATCCATTTGTCAAATCAGAGCGATTACGATAGCAATGTAAGTTAGCCGATGGAGCCCCGGGACATGACAGAGTACATCAAGAAGAAGGCCAACCTCTGCTTCATAGTTCAGCGGCTGAACTAGACTAGACAAAACTCGAGTACTGGACTCGAATCGCGGAATCGAGTCAGGATTCGAATACAGTATAAAACGACTCGAGTCGACTCGATCCACCAAAACAGCGACTCGGCACATCACTAGTACTGAATGACTGGCTGCCGTTGGCGACCACGCGCGGCTCGTGGCGCTTGTCCCGCGCATGCGCCGCGCTGTTGATATCGCCATGTTTGGTTTTGTTTGACAGTAAGAAGAAGTTAATACTAAAAGCAATAAATGGATACTTGAGAATTTTTTTTTAACATATAAATACCTCTTTACCCAACACTTAATTAGGCAGCTCATCTTACACCTGCGGGATCCCGCAAATACCGAGATCCCGCGGGATCGTAAATCATCGATCCCGCAAATACCGAGATCACAAATAACATGCGCGATTGGATGCCCTACTGGAAACGTTATAGGTACCTACTTACTTATTTGTAAATATCGTTCCATCTGGCAAGTTTTCGGCGCCCATTTTTCTTGTCAGTTAAGACGTCATAATGGATGCCACCCATTGGGTGGTAAGGTAAAAGAATTGACGTACCATTTAAAAATGCTTATTATGTGAGCTTATTTGAATAAAGAATTACACTCATTCATTCATCCCTGTTGCAAAATAAAATATTTTTATCACTAATTGCAAAATAGTTGGGCAAACCCATTGAAATAATAATTCGATGGGCAAACGTCATATTTAAACTGTTCCAAAGTTCAAGTTAATAGCATTAGTTCTTGAGATAACCAGCTGTGTCAGACCAACAGAGTTACACCATAAGGGTTTTTTTTACCATTTTGGTAAAGAACCCTAAAAATCATACAAAAAAGGTTGTTATTATAACTCCTTCCCATACAAAAATCCAAGATGACTTACCTTCTTAAAATGTTCCAAGGGTTCAGACAGAAGGTTCACCTGCTGAAGGATACTCAATACTTACCTCGAGCACTAAACACCATATTTTTGACCTAGCAAATGCCACTAATTAAATGAAAAAATGAAATGAAAACTCATTCATCACTAGGATTTCAGGGTGGGTCCACACTTGTAACATTTTGGCCAGTCAGAAAACCGTGTCTTTAACATACATCGCTAGTTTGTTTGGATGGGGAACTGGGTGAAATGGTTCCAATTAGGGAGACTGATCGCCCGTCCGGATTCGCTGGCATCCCTCCTTCCAAATAATATTAATAGTTTGTTTGGATGTGCGTTGTGGTAATACGGTATCAAAGATACAATGTATGATAAAGACACAGTGTTCTGTCTGATACTCCAAAAATAAGTGTAGATAGCCTCACCCAGGGCATAAACATTTAATTGAAACAAGATGCTAGTTATCTTGATTGTTTTATTTTTAAACGTTTCACTGATAACTTTGATTCTTTAACTTGTGTAATGAGACTTGTACCTAATGGACTAACCGCTTTAATATCCAATGTATCAATTTCATTTACTATTATATCTATATTTTTCCTCCATTTCTCTAAGCCATTCCAAGCTATCATAACTCCATTGTCTGTACATAGCTTAGGCGGTGGTCTGAAAATGCTATAGCCATATTCTTTGCAAAGCACCATTAAGGTACTGAAAATGTAATTGTTACAAGCAACACCACCTGAAACTACCAATTGCTTGTTCTCCTCTGGTATCAATTTATTTAAATGGCAAAACTCCATAGCCCTTTGAGTTCTATGAACTATATGTCTAGTTGTTGCCATCAATGCAGCAGCACATAGATCATTAACCTCTGGTATTGTTTTGTGAGCAACAATATCATGCTCTTTTTCTTTTCTGTAAAGTTGATAAAACACTGATGTTTTTAGGCCATTAAAACTAAAGTTGCAATCCTTATGATCAACTAGTGGCAAAGGAAGTTTAAACATATTGGGATTGGTTGCCTTTGAAGCAGCCATTTCAACAGCTTCCCCTCCAGAGATTTTAGAATATTCTGGTATATTTTTCAATTTCATTCTTCTTGCTATTTTATCAAATATTTCTCCTGGAGCACAGTCTATACTTTGGCCTAGGAGTTTGAAGTCCTTAACATCTTGTACAACAGCTAAAAGACAGTGTCCACCTGATATTAAAAGTACCAAAAAAGGAAATTTTATATCATAGTTCATTCTAGCAGTTAGTGCATGAGCTTCCATATGATGAATGGGAATAATTGGCTTGTTATGGCGACGGGCTAGGTATTTTGCATACTTCATACCTACTGCCAAACTAAGTGGAAGTCCAGGTTCTAAAGTAACAGCAATAGCAGAAATATTTTCCATTGTGAGATTTGCTTTGTTTAAAGTTTCTGCCACAGTTGGTTCGATATAAGCGCGATGTAAGTCCTGAGCAACGTCGGGAATAATACCTCCATTTCTGAGGTGTATCAGATTTTGAGAATGTATACACTCTGAAAGTATTTTACCTTCATTGTTAATTATTGCACATCCAGTATCATCACACGAAGTTTCTATTCCGAATATTAATGTGTTATTTGCGAAAAAGTGTTTATTTTGGTGAATTATCGATTTCCATTTCAAAAAACTAGGTTTTAAACGTGAGCTACTGATAATATTTAAAATCATAATGCTTTAAAGTAAACGGGTATGTCGTACCCGTACCATCGAAATCTTCTATAAGAGAGTACTATGTTCCTTGTTCTGTAGGTATTATCACTGAAACTAACCTACAAACTTACGCCTTTGATTACCTATACATATAAAAGGTAATCAAAAACTAACGTAGAACTTCTTATAACTTGTACTTGAACACAATCGACACAACAAACTTTGGAAAAAAAATTCTGAGCAACAAACAACACAGTCCCAGAAGACTACCTACCTATCTATCCTACAATTCCTACACAACAAAACGAAACGAAAACGACACCTGTGACCTGTCACTGTCACCGATGTCTCCACACCATGATTTCAATAGTGATGTGGCAGTGGGATTTCTGTAAGTAATATCGATAATGGACAACATTTCAAAAATAATATTGTTTTATATTAGTAATTATTAATAAAGTTCATAATAAAAAAACTGCTACTATTTTTTATAATTTTATTGTAACGTGTCTCGTGGTTATTGTTATTGTTTTATAGCTGTGTTGCCAAAATGACTAGCAAAAGACCGCAGCGCAGCCTCTGCTGCTATTTTTATTTCGTTCATTACAAATTTACATCTCACACCCGTTTGCACTAAATTTAAGAATCACCTAAGTCTTTTCCTAACTACAACTCGACCAAGATAAATAGGTAAAAGCTGCATGACAGCTACGTTAATGACGTTTTAATTTGGTCAAGTTGTAGTTAGGAAACGGATATAACACCCGTTTGCACTAAACTTAAGAATCGCCTAAGTCTTATTGTTTTTAGCTATCCAATATAAAAATATCGATACTCGAAAATGCTGTCGATAGTTTAGTTGGCAAGCACTATACTGTCAAAGACAATTGATTTTATTTACTAAAACTTAATGCTCTAAGTACTAAAAGGCAAAGAGACTTTTTGAAATCCTTATGAAAAGCCTTAATTTGATACTCATATTGCAGCACTGACCTGAAAAAATGTTTTGTAGTTAACATATGGAGGTCAGTGTATTGCAGTATTCTTAAAAACATTTTTTTTCACTTCAAATAATAGCACCGCCATAGACTTATTTATACTAGCACCGCAGAAGCGCCTGATGGTTTTTATTTAACGTCATTCATAATCCGCGCGCGATGAGAATGGGATAGAACCTTGATAAACTGAGATATTTTGTGACGCCCCGGCCAACCACAGGGATAAAAAAAAAATTAGCATGTTAATGAAATTAAAGAAAATTCGCATTAATTTCCATTATTATAATGCTTATGACTTGCAGTCCATTTAATTTGTGTAACGTCGCGACATGACCTACCATGTCCTATACTTTTTTTAGGGTTCCGTACCCAAAAGGTATAATAACGGGACCCTTAGATTAAGACGGTACCCTATTACTAAGACTCCGCTGTCCGTTCGTCTGTCTGTCGGTCCAACATATTTGTTGTAAAAACAGATAAAAAAATATTTAAGCAGGCTCCCATACAACAAATGTGAATTTATTGCTTGTTTTAGCTCGATATTGATAACGGCAGCAGGTAGACGCTTGAAATATTTAGATATAATATAGGTATTCACTTTAAAAATAAATTATTAAATTAAAATAAAACAAATATTTGATATTTGGCTCCTATACAACAGACATGATTTTTTTGCCGTTTTTATAGATAATGGTACGGAACCCTTCGTGCGCGATTGCCCTTATAGTTTCGCCATGTCCGTCTGTCCGTCCGCAGCCTAGCTCATAGACTCTTAATACTAGAAAGCTGTAATTTGGCATGGATATACATATTAATAATGCCGACAAAGTGGTGAAATAAAATTATGAAAAATATATTTTTTTAGTTTACCTCCCCTACAAGTGGGGATGTGATGTTTTTTTCCTTGTCTACTCCATAGTGTGGGGTGTCGTTGGTAAGCAATTTCAAAAATATTGCGGGTTTGCGGAAACAGGTTTTTGATTAAGGCATCCGTTTGTGAATTATTAAGCTATAAAGTCCAAAATTTTTTTAGGGTCAATAAGTGTTTTTTTCAGGTATTGATATTTTAATACTAAATAATATACTAGAAAATATACGACTTGCACCAGATCATGTTCTCGGACGGGAATCGAACCCGCGAGGTCATTCGTTGTTACCTACATTGGTGAGATGGCGTTGGCTTGCAGCGTAAAAGAAGAAATTCGACGTTCCCACTAGTGACTCGGTAGCTCAGCGGTCAGAGCATTGGACCGGATATACAAAGGTCGCGGGTTCGATTCCCGTCCGGGAACATAATCTGGTGCGAGTCGTATTTTTTCTAGTATATTATTTAGTATATTGTAACATGTTGTATACAACATGTTACAAATTTACCCCTAATGTCGAATATGGTACACACGACAGCACGTCTGGTTATACAGTTAAACTGCGAAAACAGCTTTAATTATGTAGGTCAGAAAGGCGGTCTCAAGGTCAACATTGTATAGTCTGAGGTGCCGTCGTGTGTACATAGGGACCATAAAACTGATCAACTTTTACTATGGGACGAACGCTGAAATCGCGACAAAAAAATCAGCTGTTTCATACAAAAATTAAAATCGAAAATATCAAAATGTTGGCAACAGCTGATTTTTTTTCGCGATTTCAGAGTTGGTCCCATACTAAAAGTTGTTAAGTTTGATGGTCCCTATATACCATATTCGGCATTAGGGGTATTTTTGTAACACGATGTATAAAAATAGCATTGTGAATGCTAAAATCTCAAAATTTTAAAAAAGGTATTGATATTACCTAAATGCGATTCATAATACCTCACTTCGTATTATTTATGGGATTGTATTTTAAACAGGTAAAGAGGCCCCTCGATTCAAGAGGGATTGCTTTTTTAGTAAACGGATCTTTGTTCTGTTTATGTATAAGTGCATAATTTCTCGCTGAAGCGGTATCGTAACATGATCTTAGTGGCGTATTGCATTTCATACTGCTCGCTGGTGTTCTAGACACTCTGTTAAAATGATTAAAAGTTTGAAGTATAAACGTTTTTTCAATGTTTCTGTGCGCCAGTACCATGCAAAAAATTTAAGTGAAAATGTGAGGGTACTAAGCTTCGAAGATATTCCTGGCCCAAAGTGTTACCCTGTTGTTGGAACATTGCATCAATATTTGCCATTTATAGGTAAGCTAGAGATCGTTTGTCTCGTCTATCACAGACAACATCAGTTACTTACATGCGCCAACTAGCACCGCCAACCTCCAACACATAATTTTATAACATTAAAATAAAAGAAATATATAAGCTAGTTTATACTAAACTCGTTGTGTGGTCCGTTTGGAAGTTTATATGAGTAGATCGAGTGACTTCCACCATGCACTCCGGTTTTCACGGGGTCGACATCTCGGGAGTTCTGGGTTCGATTCCCGCGGCCGATCTGTCAAGAGATGAATTTAACTTGCGTCGGGTCTGGGTAATTGTGATGAACTTTAGCTACTTGTGAAAACAGCCAAAATAAAACTTTTACCTAGTTTCTTTTACTACAAAAGGTAGCTATGACGCAGAGGCACTGGACAAGAATGCTTGGCTTAATTGGCGTTGCTACGGGCCCCTTGTTAAAGAGTACCCTGGAGTGCGGCTGCTTCATGTGTTTGATCCTGACGACATTGAAGCCATTTTTCGTCACGACGACCGGTTCCCAACAAGAAGAAGTCATCTAGCTATGTTGAACTACAGAATTAAGAAACGGAACGTTTACAACACAGGGGGACTCCTTGCTACGTAAATTATCTCCTTTATTTTTTCTCACGAATTGTTCTCAGTTAGTTTTTCACAGATAGAATCCTGAAACAGTTGGTGTTTTTAATTTTAATTTTGTCCTGAGGCCACAAACAAGGTTTTTTTCATACAAAACATGAACTCGCTAGAAAATTTTCAGCAGTTTGATTTGAACTCTGGTAAAACAGGTTGCTTTTGTCTCTTTTCGTTTTTCGGGATTGCAGAGTTGTTTCCATACAAAGAGCTGTTCATAATGTTCAACTCTTGTCAGGTTCGTGATACTTATAGGTACCTAACAAAAAATTAGTAGTTCTCGAGATATCCAGCTGTGACAGACTGACTGAGTTCACTAAGGGTTCCTTTTTACCATTTTGGTACGGAACACTAATAACGTTGCAGTAAAAGGTTGTAGTTATAGATTTGGTTGATGATATAATTTAGTCAAAATGATTCAGAATTAAGTATCTTAATAAAACATTTTTTTTTAATCCTATGTAATGTTGAAATTATTGGTTGAGATAAAAATGATAAATAAGTAAGCACCTACAAGTAAGACTATAGAAAGAAAATTAATATGTTTTAAGGAATGGAGAGGAATGGTGGAGACTCCGTAGTACGTTTCAGAAAAATTTCACTGGACCCAAAAGTGTAAAGCTGCACGTCGAAAACACGGACAAAGTTGTGCGAAAACTCGTGAAGAGCGTAAAAGAATCATTTTCTGCCGGCGATGATTTCTTGAATTATTTGAGCCGATTGAATTTGGACAGTAAGTATTATAATGACATTAACGTGCTTTAATGATGGTTTAGATAAGTATTATAAATCAAGAGTTATACTTGTCTATGTAAAAAAAATCAATTTCCAATCTCTGTGAGCTGTAGACCTCGCGTTTGTGACATTTTTGAACATTTTTAAAGTCCAAATTATTCTAAAAGCTTGGGCTTTTTAAAGAACTTCGCTCGCGCTTTGCGCTCGGTCAACTATATTCACATGCAATATAAAGTACTCATACATTAATTTTGAATACACTAAAACTGCATTTAATATTGATTAATACTATAAATTGTATGTAAATAAGTATAAATCAAATCAAATCAAATGGTTTTATTTGCAGAATATAGGTAGGTTTACAATAATTGGTGTTGTATTACAAAATTTGAGCGCTGTATTCTTACCCAACGGGTGTGCAAAATTAATATTAGATACATAGAAAAAGTCAAACAATTACGTCAAAAAAATGGATTAAAAGAAATGTCACATATTAACAATATTCATACAATCAATTTAAATGTCAGGGCCATACAGATATTCGGTCAACGTATAATAGGTTTTATTTATCAGAAAATCTTTTAGTGCCAATTTATATTTCACTATATTATTAATTTGTCTTATGTCTTTCGGCAACTTATTGTATATTTTTGGAGCAATACCATAAATATTGTTTCTGAAGAGAGCAGTTTTATGAGGTATTTGACACAGCTTATCATTATGCCTCTTCGATGAAAATGTAACAAACAATCCAAAATTCGACTTAACAAAAACACACACTTCATATATATATAAACATGGTACTGTCAAAATTTGTAACTCTTTGAAATAAGGGCAACAGGAGTCGGTAGGACGAAGTCTACATATTGCACGTACACACTTTTTTTGCGCTTTAAAGACTCTTTCTTTGTTTGTTGAGTTTCCCCAAAAAAGGATGCCGTATCTTAATATCGATGCAACGTAGCCATGATACGCCGTCATTAACGCAAATCGATTCGCAATCTTGTTTAGCATGTATAACGCAAAAGAAAATTTACTCAATTTTTCACAGACATAATTAGTATGGGTTTCCCAATTCATGTTACTGTCAATATAAATGCCCAGAAACTTAGTAGTATCTACTTCTTCTACTTGTTTTCCTGAGTGTTGTATCTTGACATCAACAATTTGTTTACTTTCTCTTTGTCTAAAAGTCGTCATTTTTGTTTTATCTATATTTACAACTAATTTATTATTTCGAAGCCATGTAATTACTTTGTCAAGATCATTATTTATTGCATTTTCATAATCCCTTTCATCATTACATTCAAATATTATCGTGCTATCATCCGCAAACATCACCATCGGGCGATGTATAGACTTTGGTAGGTCATTTATATAAATAAGAAATAATAAAGGACCCAAAACGCTACCTTGTGGGACACCACAAACCGTTTCTCTCGACCGAGATGTATATGTCTTTTCAGATCTAGTACGGCAACAAAACTTCACAATTTGAGTTATATTTCGTCTGTCAGTTAGATAGGATTTTATGAGCTCAAGAATATTTCCCCGCACTCCATATTTATGTAATTTATCTAACAATATTTTGTGATCGACTAAATCAAACGCTTTGGTCATATCCATGTATAGGCCCATAACTTGTACTCCTGAATCCATACAAGTAATAATTTTATTGACAAACTCAAATACTGCCATATTAATGTTTTTATTTTTACGGAAACCTTGCTGTTCTTTAGCTAGCAAATTATTAGTCTCAAAATAGGCATAAAGCGATTTGTATATAGCTTTTTCAAATACTTTTGCGAAAACTGATTCAAGTGCAATGGGTCTATAGTTCGTGATGTTGTCTCTATCACCTTTTTTAAAAAGTGGTTTTATAACGGTGACTTTTAAACTGTCAGGGAACGTTCCGGTTTCAGTGCATAAATTTATAATATGAGCAATTATTGGGGATACAATATCATTCACATGTTTTAAAATTCTTGTATTAATTTCATCATAGCCAGTACTATTAGTACATTTAAGTGATTTTATTATATTAAATATATCTTGTGGAATTACCGGAGTCATAAATAATGAATTGCTACTATTATATGTCAAAGTTTTGTCAAGTCTAAGTCCTGTATTTTCTGATGTCAATGAAAGATCAATAAAAAAATCATTAAAATGCTCGGCAATATGGTTTGGATCACTAATTGTATTGCCATTTACTTTTATTTGTTTAATATCTTCCCTGGGAAAGTTTCTTTTTGATCTGTTTATAATTTGCCATGTTGCCCTTGATTTGTTAACGGAGTTACTTATAAAGTAGCTGTTTTGTGACCTTTGAGTTAGTTGCACAATTTTATTAAAGCGTTTAGTATATTTTTTTAACTATAATAATATTAGAAGTATTGAAAATGTTTTTTTTAGACAAGTAATTACTCGTCTGTACTATGACTCCGAATAGTTCATCACTAAAGAAGAAAATTTAATGTCTGCGTGCGTGTATGGGGTTCGTGTTGAGTGGTGTTAGGAATTAAATATCATGAAATTATAATGTCGCTAGGAAATGTATAGAAATAAAAAGACCAAGAAGAAGAGACCAAGTTTTTTAAAATATTTTAATCTTTTCAGTAATTGGTGTTGTAGCATTCAATGAAAATTTTGATAGCTTCTCAGCAGAAGAGCAACATCCTGGATCTCGTAGTAGTAAAATTATAGCGGCAGCATTTGGGTCTAATGCCGGTATTATGAAGCTGGATAAAGGATTTCTTTGGAAATATATCGAGACGCCATTATACAAAAAACTTACAAAATCGCAAGAATATTTAGAGAAGTATGTATTTTTATAATTTTTTTTACATTTGAACCTGACTAATCCAGAAATTATGACAAAAGAAATTCTTACAATTTATTAAAATGATTATAGTTATAATTTAATATTTCTAAATGTAACATATATATAAAAAGTTATTTTATTTACAGAGTTGCTAAAGACATCATGACTAACAAAATAACTTTTTTCAAAAAAGAGAGTTTGGTTCAAGAATATTGTTTATTAAAATCTTTTCTTCAGGAACCAAATGTGGATTTGAAGGACATATTAGGAATGATGGTGGATATCTTGATGGCTGCTATTGACACGGTATTTGTTTTATTTATAAATAGCGCCCGCCCGCGATATCGTCTGCGTGGAGAGTTTTTATTCCCTTTTTTATAGATTTTTTTTCTGAATGGAAGGTACCCTATGTTCTTTTCTGTATTCCTGACAATGACAACGTGTAGGTACCTATGCAATATTTTATGAAGATCGGTTAAGTAGTTAAGACGCTAAGGCGTAACAAACAAACTTAATTTCGCATTTATATATTACAAAGTAACTAATAATAGATAATTAACACACAGCTCAGTCACGACTCAGTCACATCATCGTTCAATCTTTCAATAGGTTCAAGTTTTGACAGTTGACGTGACTGAGCTGTGTGAATGATCCCTTAAGTGCTGATTTTTCAATCCTCAGATAGATAACAGATATCAATCAGTTAAATTATTAACCAAATAAAACTAGTGGCTCAGTGAGACCTCGCGTAGAGAGTAGACCTCGCATTAAAAAGTAGCTCAAATTGTATTTCATACCGTTAATTTCCTCTCAATAGAAGTGAAAAGCAGAGTGTATAACTCGTACATAAACCCATTTTACCCTATACTTGACTATCCACTCTTGCCTACGGCTCGGGTGCATTGCGTTTATGCACTTTATGCACTTGTTGTTCAATCTTCTATTGAGTCTTCTAAATATAAAAAACAAAATTTGCTTTGCACTGCGCTAACAAAAAAGGTTTGTGTTTTTTTGAACAATTTTCAAAATTGCCGTAATATGTTTTTTTACATATCTCCGCTATTTTGAAAAAATCCCAAAAACTGAGTCGTTCACAAAATTATATATAATTATCGAACCTGCTCACAAAACTTCACGAGAATCTGTTGAGAAATGCAACCTGTAGAGGAAAACAAACGGATATCCGGACACCGGAAGGACATACGAAAGCATTTTTACCCAAGCTGAACCAGAGACGGTACGCTCGCGCTTCGCGCTCGCTCGATCAAACATTTGTCAAGTAATATAATTTCAAATTGTCTTCGTTTCAGACTGCGTACACAACTAGCTTCGCATTATATCACTTAGCAAGAAATAACGATTGTCAAGAACGGTTATTCGAAGAAGTTCTAACGTTGTTACCGTCAAAAGATGCCGTTATTACGCCTGAAACTTTAGCAAATGCAAACTATGCGAGAAGTTGTGTCAAAGAAAGTTTGAGATTGAACCCTGTCTCTATTGGTGTAGGCAGGGTGTTACAAAGTGATATTATGCTAAAAGGATATCTTATACCGAAAGACGTAAGTTATCTTAAGAAAACTATTTCCCATTATTATTTATAGGTACATAATACAAATACAACACAGGCAACATGTGAAAGCATAGCGCGAATGTAAACATACATTTTTATTTTTTCAGACTGTAATAGTGACTCAAAATATGGTAGCTTCTCGCCTTCCGCAGTACGTTAATGACCCATTGTCATTTAAGCCTGAACGGTACCTAAGAAATTCACATAACTATGAAAAACTTCATCCGTTCCTAAGTTTACCTTTTGGATTTGGCCCTCGGTCTTGCATTGCAAGAAGGCTTGCTGAACAAAATATATGTATTACTCTAATGCGGGTAAGTATTTCTTATTCACTTTCATATAAAATAACATTACGAATAGAGTGACAATGTATTTGAATAAAATTGTATTTTCAGCTGGTTCGAGAATTTGAAATTGGCTGGATAGGAGGAGAGTTGGGTATTAAAACTCATCTTATAAATAAACCCGATAAAGCAGTAACTTTAACATTCTCGTCACGTGACTGAATTTATAGAAAATAAAAAATAGACATAAGTAAAAAGCATTTTATTTAATTTCCTTGGCCAAATTAAGTTTTTATTACACACATCATAAATAATTAAATAATTAATTTACAATTCTTATTTAAAAGGAACTAAACTTGGGACTGGCATTGCTGAATGAATTGTATAAACACCGTTTTCCATTTTAGGCAGCACACGTTCTACTATTATTTCATTTACGCAATCTTTGGTTTTATTGAAATCGGGAATTGATGAGACCATCAACTGTGGTACTTCATGTACAGCTAATTTGGATGTATCTGGGTAGGGCAAGCCAACGGGAAGAACAAAACGGTTTTGTTCCATGTAAGCATGCGGTTGGATAGCTGAAAACGGTAATGTTGGCACTTCCAAGGCTGACAGAAAAGGCGCAGATGGCACCATGTGGATTGGCTTTTCGGCATATAAAGGTTTTTTGACCACAACAGGAGCGGATGACATTTCCAATGGAGGTAATACAGGCGCTGGAGGAATCACAACATGTTCCTGTGGTCTTTCTACTTCTACGAAGACGGGAGCTATCGGGACCGGATGCTCATATGGCAATTCCACAACTGATGACAAGTTTTCTACCATTACGGGTAACTTTGGTAACTCTATTGGAGGTAGCACCGGGCCAGGAGGAATTGCCATTGACACCTCGGGAGTGACTGGTAAAGGGTGTACATCAGCTACAAGAGGGGTTTCTTCTACTAAAACGGGTAAGTTTGGCATAGCCATAGGAGGTAAAACCGGACCAGGTGGAAACATAAAAGGTACTTCTACTACTTTTTCCTTTAACTCTACAATAGGTGCGACAGGAACAAAGTGGTCACATGGAACTTCAGTTTCAACCAAGGTAGGTAATTTTGGTAATTCAATAGGAGGTAGTATAGGGCCAGGAGGGATTACCACCGGTACATTGATTTCTTTAGGTTCTTCTACCCCAAAGAAGACAGGAGCCATCGGAGCCGGGATCCCATACGGTATTTCAACAGTTAATGGAATTTCTTCTACCATTACTGGTCCTTTTGGCGGTTCCATTGGCGGTAAAACAGGAGCGGGAGGAACCACAACCGGCATTATGGGTTCAGGTAACATTACTGCTGGTTTGATTTCTGTTATGTGTTCAATTGTTGTCATCAAAGGCCCATTGATTTCCTTTTCTACTACACGAAGTGGCTCATCAACTATGACAGGAGTGACTAAGGGATAGGTTGTTCTACAATCATCCTTTTCAATAGCAGCGATCAAAGGTTGCAGTTGCGGTGGCATTTGCTCCGACGATAAAACGAATTGTGGTTTGAAGAAAACATTAGTCCCTTGTTGAATATAATTCTCTATGACCGATGAATGACTTGAAGGTGGTGGTACAATTGTTACTTTGTCTGCTCCATGCTTATTTTTTGTTATAATAAGATCCTTGGGCAAAGGTGGGAGAAATGGACTAGCGGTGGCTGATGCTCCCAAGAGGAAAAGTAGAGCTCCGGTCACAATCTGAAAAAAGAAAGGGAATTCTTAGGAGTTACAATTTCTAATCATATTTTATGTTATGAACTATGACAAATCTTGCAAAATAATATTGGAAGGAATTTCTTGATAGTTTTAATTTTTAATCACACATACCTACTCCATCTTAATGCAAAATTACATTTGAATTATTTATTTAAGAGAGAGTTATTATTTGATTGAATCAGGCGTCACTTGGCGGAAGTCCCAAAATGTTGTGAAAAGATAAATATATGTAGCTTACTTCCGCAAAAAAATGCACATGCACACCACAAAAATATCAGTGCACAATACCTGCATTAGCAAGACAGCGACACACCTTGCACCTTCACCAATTAGACTGCTCTACACGTGTTTCGCCCCAACCCGGAGCATCCTCAGGAGTTAGATCGTGCGTAAACCAACACCGATTCGATTCGTGTCGATGTCTAAGCTACATAATTTATCTTTTCACAAGAGAGATATTAATTTTTGTTGTAAGTTATAAACTTCTATTTATCATTAAGTAAATTAAATAATTTTAAGTACTTATTGGTTAATAAACGATGAAATTACTTACCATCTTTGCAATTTGGGTGATTGCGACTGAATGATATTGATCAAAAATTGGGTCAACTTATATGGCAAAATTATACGAATCTTCCAACTGGTTAATCGGGATGTGCTGATGTTGCGGACCTGTTAATTATAATTAATTACTACTTAGTAGTAATATAATTATAATACTCATTATATGACAATATAGACCCTTCACTTTTTTAGTAAATAATTGAACTGGGTCATAATTAAAACTCAACCTGTTACCTAGATACGGTGACAAAATTATGATTTAAAAGTTGATCGTTAGTTGTAAAATCATCATTTCTGATAAGTACACAAACTAAGCCACATAATGAACAAGGTAAGAAGGTACTTTGTAGTTAATTAAGAACTGATTAGGTACTTTACCTGTGACTTTACACTTATATACTTACTTACAGAACTATAGTAAAAAAGTATACAATAAAAAATCATCTCAAATCACAGAAGTTCCGAGGGAAACGACCAAAATTATAAATATTTAACCGTTACTTTCTTGAATAACGAAAATTGTTTGATAAATTATTATGTTTTTGTTTTGACTTGCAATTTCAAAATATCACATAAGTACACCGGTAGGTACAACTTTAACGTTATACAAAAATAACAGAGTATGTTTTACAGTCTGTGGCATCTTTCGTCCTCCTCGCCGTTGCATGCACGTTGGCGGCTCCGTCCGATCTTCGTCGTTTGCCGGCTCTGCACCACGAAGAGATCCACGATGACTTCGGCCAGTACGCCCTTCGGTATTACACCGCTGAAGGCACCTTCGTCTCTGAACGTGGACACCTGATCCCTTCTGCTGATGGCACAGGTCACGTGATGGTCGTTGAAGGCGAAGTATCCTACATCGGTGCTGACGGCAAGACCTACCAGACTAAATGGATAGCTGATTTGGATGGCTTCAGAGTTATCGAACCTGTCACAGTTGCGGCTGCGTAGAATGGAACTTCTAATTATAAATAAATGCTATTTAAGGATTTACTAATTTTTATTTTTTTATTAACTCCTTAAAGTAGGTACCTATAGTATAATATAGTATGTTGTCTGAGGTAATTTAAACGTAAGGAAGGTTAATAATATTTTATTATAGTGATGTTGAATGGGCTATAAAAAAAAACAAAAACTACTCAGTAATTAATTACTTAATTTATGAATACTGCCCCAATTCGAAAGTTGTTAGTACGAATTAAAATAACCAAGAAAATATTCAGATTATAAACAAATAATACAGGTAAAATTCAAGGAAAGCAAGTGAAATAAACTTTATTTTTTATTTTTATTCAACTGTTAAATTAAATTGTTTGCTATACATATGCTATGTATGCTTTACTAGATTTAAAAGTAATTTTGTGAAGTATTGATAGTTTTTGTTTTATAGTACTGTAATATCGATTGATCGATCGATGGTTCTATTCAATACTATTCAATCCATCTATTGATAATTATTAATATACAAGGTGTTACAAAAGTACCCCTAATGCCGAATATGGTAGATAGGGACCATTAAACTGAACAACTTTTATTATGGGACCAATTTTGAAATCGCGAAAAAAAAAACAGCTGTTTCATACAAAAATTAATTACGAAAATATCAAAATGTATGAAACAGCTGATTTTTCTTCGCGATTTCAGAGTTGGTCCCATAGTAAAAGTTGTTCAGTTTGATGGTCCCTATCTATCATATTCGGTATTAGGGGTATTTTTGTAACACCTTGTAGAATCATTAATGTAAGTATCCTCATTTTTGGAGTTCCGTACCCAAAGGGTAAAACGGGAACCATATTACTAAGACTCCGCTGTCCGTCCGTCTGTCTGTCTGTTTGTCCGTCTGTCACCAGGCTGTATCTCGTGAACCGTGATAGTTAGCCAGTTGTTCACAGATGATGTACTATTGCCGCTATAACAACAAATACTAAGAAACAGAATAAAATAAATATTTAAGGGGACTCCCATGCAACAAATGTGATTTTTGCTCGGTTTTGCTCGATATTGATAACGGCTACAGGTAAATGCTTGAAATATTCACAGAATATTCACTTTAAAAATAAATAATTGAATTAAAATAAAACAAATATTTAAGGGGGGGCTCCCATTTTTACGGAACCCTTCGTGCACGAGTCGGACTCGCACTTGCAAGTTTTTATTTTCTACTCCACCATCAGATCTTGAGCTATAAACTTTTCATTGAGACCATATAATCAAAACGATACACTGCTTTAAGTTGGAGAAGAGTTGGGTTCCTATCTATCCTGATTTCAGTGAAGCTGCAGCAAGGTTAAGGTGACCATGTTCTGGCAATACTAGTAGTAATACAGACCGGACCTGTGGAAGTTGCTGAAGAAATCCCTATATCAACTAGAAAAGTGATTTTCTTGCAACAAAAATCTAAGAAAACTTTCGTTCAAGTCACCTTTCAAATAAAAAAGCTAGATCAAAATTGGGTAATTTATTTGGAACTACAATGTCACAGACAGACACATAACAACCCGCTGTTTTTATTGAACAAGTCTTTTTAACAACGTAACCTTAAGGGTCGATAAAGGGGATGTGCTATAACCCACCACGCAAGCCCAATGTCTATTGGTTTGGTTGCATTGCATCACAGTTCCCCTTCTGTAGCTTCTGAAGCACGAAGAAGATCGAGATAGGTGACAAATATTTGATCGCCCATCCAATGACTAATCCCAGCGAAAGCTGCTTTACCGTCGCAATCTCAGTCCGATTGCGTTATGTATGCTCCTGCACCTGCGCTATCGAGTTCCTTAATGATGTATCGATTGCTTGTTGATTACGTTACATTATTATAAACGTTGGAATGCAATTAGCGATTCTATTGTATTCGATAACACAGGTTCTATAATTGACGCGGATGGCGGGATTGGATGACGTTTTTAAATTAGAATACCTGCGAAAAGTTGGCAAAGAAATGACATTAAATTATTATTTACTATTTATTTTTTGACGTGAGGGAAATAAAAGAAAGTTGTTTCACCGTAAATTGTAGAAATGTACTATTTTATAGAAGTTACGTTTCATTTATAAAACTAAGTCCAGGTTGCTGAGTCTTAATTTGCTGTTTTTGTAGTGGAAGATCTTCTCCTAAGTTTGCACCAAGTTGTTTAGCATAATAGAGCCTCAAGAACCGTAACACAAACTAAAAATTCTGCTAAATTATATGGAGATCAATCTGCGACAGTACAGTTATTATCGTAGTATTTTGCAAATAATTGAATTTGGGGTGTAATAAGTTTGACGTGTGTGCGTGTGTGTGTGTATCTGTCTGTATGTTTATCTGAGGCAACGTAGCTCCCAAGCTAATGGACCAAAGGAGATCATCAACTCCAACAGAAACAGCAGCACAGATTTATTTAAAATTTGATGTAACAATATCGGTGGCATTTCTAATACATGGAAACCTTGAGCTGATGCTACAACATCAGGTAATCTGCGGGATACCCAACTTCTCATCATCTTACAGCAGGTACACTCATTAAAATGGTCTAAATGAGTAGGTGTTAGATAATGATCGAGGCTCCATGGTGGAAAATGTATTTTATATACTTACACATATTTTTTGAAAACGTAAGGGGACTCTTTTATAGACTTCCGGACTGATATGACTGAAAGATGAAATAGCGTTGATCGTAGTAGTAGGTATGAACCTTCATACTTAAAAATATTGGGAGTAACAAGCCGTGATAAAGCTTGGCCGCATAATGGAAACTGATCTGTAGGCTGTTTTTACTAATATCGAGCTGGGCCAAACTATCCTTACAAACACTTCAAAACAGCGGCGGCGGGTTAAAGTAGCGCTCCGTCCGCCCGGCTTCATTCTAAAAATTATGTCTGTCTGTCTGTGTATCTGACCTATTTAGCTAAACTGTCCATGTTTAGCTTATAGGTCAGATGTTGTATCATTTTCGGATAGATCAATAACGTAGAATTCATCTCTAGTATAAAAAAAACGCAATTTACGTAGCATTAGAAATAGAAATACAAGTACGCTTTACAAACAATAAAAATGGGGAACTGGGTGAAATGGTTCCAACTAGGGAGACTGATCACCCGTCCGGTTTCGCTGGCGTCCCCCCTTCCAAATAATAATAATATTAAATAATAACAATAAAAATACCGGCCAAATGCATGTCGGGTCACGCGCGGTGTAGGGTTCTGTAGCCCATGGTTCATATACTTCAATGTAGATACTATCGGTTTCACACACCTGACAACGTTATTTAAGTAGATCCCAATGAGGAATGTGTACTGCGCCAGATACATTTTATAAGTTGGTCGACTGTTACTCGTAAACTTGTAAAGCCTACTTAGCTGTGATAGTTTTCCTAAACATAATATGTAAATAACAATTATTTTGAACATAAATCTTTTCACAACATAACTAATTATTACTGTAGTTTTGAAATAATTGTGAACTATTATGTATTCTGTAGTAGTGTTCAGTTGTACACGCGGACGAAGTCGCGGGCAACAGCTAGTAATTAATAAAATAGGTCAGCTTAATGAAGTTAGGCCTCTATAGATAATCATTCTAATGAGATGACTATGAAACAATGAAAATATCTGTCGATGAAATAAGCACATAGGTAGTATTACCCGAATCCTTTTTCTTAATATTATATTTTGCTCTAATAATCTATTTATGTAATCCTGTATACGTATAAGGGTATAAGAGAAAGAGGTCCTATAGATTAATGTAATTATGTTTTTTTTAATCATTAAATAATGTGAAATGTTGCCAAACCAGTGGAGGCGATATCATTACATTTGAACCACAAATTACTTATAAATGAGTTGTTCATCTACACTAGATTTCTTTTAGATTATTTTTATAATTACTGTAGTGGACAATATTCATATATAAATCAGCATCAGTTTCCGTATCTTCATCAGAGTTTGACTGACAGCAACAAGGTAAGGAATTATATATTTTATTTTAAAATAAATATTTTATATTTTTTAAACTTAAAATTTGCTTATGGTTTTGTGTTTTTTCAGATGATTTTCTTCGGTGTCTTATTTTTGGCGGTGGGCGCTTTAGCTAATCCCGCTATCTACGTCCCCCGGGCAAGCTTGGAGTACCCGGCGCCGGCGGCGGCGTGGTCTTGGCCGATACGGTCAGTGACAATAATGGACGTTGATGACAAGTTGGCCGGCATACCTGCAGCTCCCATATTGGAACCATTGCCTCTAGTTAAGGCTTTTGAAATCGAACCACTACCAGAGCCTGGCAAAGAAAAAGAGGAAGAAGAGAAAACTGAAGAGAAGGAAGATGGGGAAATGATGGAAGGTGAGATGGAAATAGAAAAGGAAAGCGAAATGGAGAAAGAAGAAGATAAAACCACCGAAGACCCGAAGAAGCCCGTTGTTGTCAAGTTGGATGTCCCGAAAATACCCGAATTCTTCACCAACTTCTGGGCTAATTTACCTACGTATCTCTCCAACATCAATTTCCCCCAAATAGCCTTCCCACCTATTTTCGCCAAACCTCCTCCCCCAGGGACACCCGAAGCGGATTTAGCCAGATACCGCCTCGCCTATGATTACCCATTTATGAGCCCTACCCAAGTTCGTATTATTGGAAAGAAGTAGGCTCACACTCAATGCCTTTTAACTTGAATTAACAGAAGCAAACAGTGTTTAAAAACCAAATTACAATAATGAAATAAATCTGTTCTGCAAACTAAATACGTTTTCATTGTTTTTCCCTTAAAGAAAAATTAGCATAAGCACAAAATAAACAGCTATATATTTTGTGGCATAAGTTAACCTAATTCGTTCATAAAGTAATTGTTATATCATTTTCTGGAAATCACAATAAGTACCTTATCTTATTAACTTTTCATATTCCTCGCCTCGACTTAACATGATTACTTAATAAATTGATTTTTTGGTGAACCTAAGCAATAAAGAAGTTAAACTTTCTGAATATCGCTAACAGTCCCGCAAAGATAGCCCAATCTAAATTGCTGATTTTTCTAACACACTCAAAATAAAATGAAAAACAAAATATTAAATATATAATAGTACTAAATAACTTCTGATTATTATTATTATACATTCTTTATAAGTATATACCTAGTCAGTCATCAGTTGCTTTGCTAATTATATCAAACTTGTGGCCAGAGACATAAGTTTCACTGTGCTGTGGTGAGTGCGGGCGGAGTGCAGTCACCACTTACTCTCGGTACAACACACCGATTCGTGGACAATTAATGCTTTGGTGTAGTGACCATGATACTTTATGGTGGTGACTGGATTCTTTGGAAGCATCAAACGGTGTTTGCATCCATGTTTATTTACTACTAGTGGACCCTGTGAACTTCGTATCACCTACAATTTAATGATTATCAATTTTACCTTGAGAACCAGCGCTATCTTTTTAATTAATAATTTAATAACAAAGCAGCTGACTGCTAAAACGAAAGCAACAATACGGCTCTTTTATCATTACTAAGATCACTATTCAGACTAAAATCTCTTTATCAAAAGTTAGCTGTCAAAAATAACCCGAAATGGCGATTCCTCTTTTTCTTGATTAATCAATCAAATGTACTAAAAAGTTTCAATTCCCACGTCGAAGTCAATCACCCCAAAAGTAGCTTTCTACCACTTTTTAACTCTGCTAGGCGATAAATATAAAAAAATACGAAACACGTGTTCAACTAATTTTGTGAAGAAATGTGTATGCCAAATTTCAAGTCAATCGGGCCAAGGAATCGCGTTCTCCCATACAAACTTTGCCACCTTGTTTCACTCCTTTAGAGATTGATTTTCTCTAAATCCCGTCCTAATGAGCACCTACGCCCTAAAAGAAGCCCCCATGCAAAATTTGAGACTCCTAGCACTTATAGTTTCTGAGATTTCGTGATCAGTGAGTGAGTGAGTGATTTTCTCTTTTATATTATAGGAGATAATAAATAATAGCTTATTAAATTTTAAGCTCGCTGGTAGCATATAAAAAAAAACCTCCTTCAAAAAACCTTAAAAAATGCTTCAAAAAGCGACAGTTCTAAATATTCAAATCTGCATAATTAATATTCAAGTACCATATTAAAAAAAAACGAAATTGGGGGGCTTTATAATGAATATTATTTCTTGCTTGTTAGAGCCCTCGCTTTTTGAAGCTACTTTATAGCAATTTTTTTAAGGTTTTTTGAAGAAGGTTTTTATTTTTAATTTTTAAAAGATTTTTAATTTTTAATTTTTTTGTAGTAGGTATGTACTTATATGTAAATGTAAGCGGTGATATAAATATATTTTGTTAATATGTCACACTTTTCAGTGGTATAATGCTCCTAATCAGTGGGGTCATTCAAGGGGTGGGTGACCAAAGTGACAGCCCCAGTAGTGACAATAAAAATGGCTGATGCGAAAATCTGAATTGTAATTCTTATATTTTATCTAAATAAGTTTTGAATGTTAAGTCGTAAGCATCTGTCTAGAGACTTGAGTTAGAAAACAGTACTGATACAAAATAAAGCCTCTACGGTATTTTAGTAGCGATCATGAACATAAATAATAGGAAACAGTTCTTGGAAATAATTATTTATTTATCATGGTCTAAGAATAAATGCATCGATTATTTATTCATTTGCCAAAACCGTCGTGCCAAGGTGATAAAGTGGGAAATGACGGTGGCGGATTGCGGTTCTGCATTGGGACGCTGGCAACTGTAGTGGTCGAAAAGACTGGCTCTGGGGCTTTCACGTCAGACCAGGTGAACTTATGACTACCTCTCGGTTTCTGGCTTTCTCTTACAGGCTCGGACGTCTGGTACATCTTTGCGCTGGGCTGCGGTTGATACTGTTGAGCAGGATGGTGATCCCATTGATGCTGTGTTGGGGCACTTGGTTCGTAATACTCCGAACGGTGTCTGCTTGGCATTTGGTGCGACTGATACTTAAGGCTATCGTCAGAAAGGTCCATCCATTTAGGCATTTCTGGAGCTGGAGGTAATGTCGCTGGTAAATGAGATGCCGTCGGCCCCCACTTCTTAGGATCGCTAGCCATCGGTGCAGCGGGCGACACAGGTGCTCTCATATCAGGCTGCCGATGCATATAGTTTGTCTGAACATTGGGTACCTGAGCGGGTAGGTCGGGGAATCGAGTAGTAATCGGCTCAGGTGTAGTAGTTTTAGGGCGCCCCATGTACTGCCTGAGGTTTTCATCTCTTACTTCGTATTGCGGCGGTTGATCGATACGTCTTTGCTCGAAATTGAATAGAAGTCGATCCGTCGGAGGGCCACGCATATCTTTGTTGTAGATATCGTCATTGTAATCTAATGGGAAAGCAGATGGGTGTTTGTGCTGTTCATAATATTGAGCGAAAACGGCTGTTCCAAACAGCAAAAACACAATCGGGCGCAACATCTGTGAAAGAATTGTTTTTTAGATTTATATATGAATGAAAAATTTTATGTAAAATTTTAATAATTTTGTAGTAAAAACAGATGCTTACCTTATCGTACGAGAACAACTACTGTGCAGTTTGCAACACGAAATTTGACTTTTATAGAAAATAATTAGCAGCTTGTGTTAATAACGTACCTACATATTAAGTAATTTGTAGGAATTCGGCAAGTTTAAATGATTATTACCTATTTACTCAAAGCGGACAAGTTAGACATAATTAAACAACAGGACCTCAAGTGATTGCATTTGGATAGTACTTTTTTATTTTATGACAGAGTGAGAACTGGTTGTTAAAACAATTAATTTATTACTCACAAATTATTAAATAACAATTAGTACACAATACACAGTGCAAATATAGATACAATATGGAAGTACAAAGTGAAATAAATTATAGAATTATACTAGTTTATATTTAACACTACAGTGTATTAAATAAATACCCAAGGATAGTCACTGCAACAAGTTGACATTAAAAATGACATCACACACATGTAAAAATAATTATGTCGAATATGTAAATGACAAGTTATTCGCAGTAACTACAGAACATCCACCTCAAAGTTAGAATTTTAACGGAAATTTTAACTAGTTAAATACTTTTTCAATTTAGTTCTGTGTAGGATCAAAATACCGAAAGGAATCTGACAAAATGTTCACTTAAACGTACAGACCGCCTTAACAACAGAAAATTTCAATACGAAATAAGACTGGTTAAATGTTAAATTTGGACTTGAATCCTTATACATTTTATTAAGGTTGAGCCTTATTATATCTGTAAAAGTCTTTACCAGTACTAGAGCACCTACGCTCAACTTTTAAGGAGATCATTTTATGATACCTAATCTTAAGTTCAATGTCCGTTTTTAAGTAGGCTAGTAATATAGTAATAACCAGTTTCCTAATTTGAGATTTTATTGTTAATTCTGAGTAGTATAACGGTAAATTCAATATTAAAATGAAAATACGTCTTGAATATAATATGCGTTGAGGTATCTTAATGATATTTGGGTGTCTTTAACTTACAGAGGTATTTCTTACTTACAACTATCTATGTAACTGCACAATGGCACTGAACTTGATGGTCTGTATCTTTAAATACTTAAAGTAAATTGAGATAAAGACTAATAAATAGTATAAATGTAAGAACATCATAAATATAAATTATAATTCAGATCCACTTAGGTCAACATGGCTAAGAAGTTCGCTTCGTTCGATTAGAATAAGTCGTTTTGTCTCCTTATAACACGAAAACTAGAAATACTGATCAGCATCTTAATAAATAGGGTAACTTCAATGTGAAACCGCAGGAAGACTGGATTCAATTTATTGGTCTTGGGTCGTATGGAGTCGCATTATGCCCAACGTATCTGTTGTTTTTGCGGATTTGGAAACCTTCGCCAGGCACAGTGTTGTAATAAATCACTCTGCGGATGCCAAACGGATCAACGTATCCGAAGCTACCCGTTCTATCATTTGTTGCGCTAGTTTCTTCCTCGTGATATTGTTTTGGTAGATAATAGCGGAAACCGTTCCGTCTAAAGGCTACGCCATCGTATCCAGGGAACTGCGGTGTGTAACCATCGCCAATGCGTACTGAAGGTTGCTGGCGTTGCAGCCACGCATCTGCATGTCTGTAGGAATTTGGATTGTATACGTCATACCGCCTGCTGTCGCTTGCATAATAGCCGTCATCAACGGTATTCGTATTTGATGAGTCAAAGTCGTAAGGACTAGATGATGGTGTCGCTTCACTGGCAGTGATGGGTGGAACTGTAGGGCTGAAGTCGTATTTTGGCGTGGATGAGTCGATAGAGTTGGGTGATACGTAGACGTTTGGAGTTGACGAAGGGCTTGAGTATGACCGGGGTGGTGGAGTAATGGATACTTCAGATGGGTAATGAGGTGGAGCTAGTGTGGATGATGGCAGGTAAGGTGTTTGAGTAGTAGAAGTGACACGTGGTGGAGCACGTGTTCGCTGCACCGCTGGTGCAGGAGTGATACCAAATCCTGAATCAGTTGGCGCTGTTTTAGCTATCTTTATGGACTCCTGAAAACAAGAAAATATTTCTTAATACAGAACGTTACTTTGGTCTAGAATAAAAGACTGAGAAGGTGGTTGGTATAATTCACTAAGATTTTATTAAAATATAATTCCGATCTCTTCTAAATTAAGAAACAAAATAAAAGGTACTGTTATTATATAAAGGTAAACATACCCCAATTGGTCGGTTTAGTCCGACGTAAACAGTTTTAGATTTGTATATTCTGTAGCCTTCATTGTCTGCTATGTAGTCTTGAAGGCGAAGATATCCATCGGCTCCAACCCATCCTGTCGTGCCTGGCAAAATATAAATATATAAATATTGGACAACATTACATACATTGCTCCGATTCCTTTTATGTATACATTGAAATTGTAGCTTTTCGAACCGATGGTGTCGGTTCTTACATTTTCACACACATAGTTAAAACAAGCATAATTAGGCCACTAAGATTCGTACTTAGCGACCGTAACCAGTCTTTTGACGATACTTCTTGCGTTACTACATATCTTAAAACATTGCTAGATCAGCCAACAGATATTCCAGTCGATAGCTATACTAACCAACAACAGAGCCATCCTTAAGTCTTCTCTCCTTACGGTACTGGCCGTTGTGGGTCTGGTAGAGGAAGTACCTCTCGTCATCCTCGTCTGTCTGGATGTGGAACTGGTCTGGGTCCTGCTGAGCACTGTAGCCGTCAAGCGCAGCTAGCGCACCACAGGCCCATACCTGTGACAATAAAAAAAAGGTTTTAATCGAACTGGCAGATAAGAACAATTATTGTGTACCTGCTCAAATTGGAGTCGTTTCATAATGAAGGAAAAAAAAACAGTCAAGAGCGAGTCCGACTCGCGCACCGAGGGTTCCGTGTGCGACATTTATAAATACTTTGCGGTGATTATATTGAAGTTTTAGGTCAGCGCCATATCTTGACCGGTAGTAGAACTAATGTATTTTTTACTGAAGATTTCTGAAAAAGTGTGCTATTTAGAGACATGGTTTTATTTTTCCTTTAACCTTTACATAAACTTCTATCATATAGAATAATTTTTATCTATGCAAATTTCGGAGATAAGGGGGGAAACGGTATTTTTTTAACATTTTTCATTAAAAGTTTAAATAATACTTTTTTTGAGAATGTGCAAACAGCGCTTTTTCATAATATAATATAGTTCTTCTCTCTCCCGTAGACCGTTTTACTATGAGTGTGCTAGGCGTGCACATGCACATTGTTTTAGAGTGCGTCTGCACGCTCTCGTATTACGCATGTGTATGTGCATGCCTAACAACATTCATAGCAAAACGGACTTCGTGAGATAGAAAAATTATACCCCACATATCCTAATTGCCCCATTTCGAATTTTTAAGACACCTTTCAGTCCCTGTTGCAAAAAAAACTGTCTTATTTGAAAAATAGTATGGTCGTCATCTCAAACTATTCTAAATCGTCAAAAACGTCGTCTAAAACTATTCCAAATTTCAAGTTGGTAATATTAGTAGTTCTTGAGATATCCAGCTCCCCTAGCATGACCACCGAAACACGATAAGATATTTATCACGTTTAACTGTCAAATCAAAAGGCAATGGATTTTGACAGTTGGGTGTCGATATAACACTATATCACGCGATATATATCGTGTTGCGTCGGTCATACTAGGGAGTCAGTTGTGACAGACAGATAGACCGACAGACTAAGTCGCACCAAAGGGGTTCCTTTTTATCATTTTCGTACGGAACCCTAAAAAGCAATATGTTTTGGCTGTTTTAGGTGTAAAGGGTTGCCAGAGTTCACAGCAATAATAGAATCATCCTTTTTCTAGAATTTGAGTTTAGGGGGCAAAATAGTGGCAGTTGCATAAATCGATCGTCAGTTTGTATATATGAAGTTTGTTTAGTATTGTATGAAGTTTTGATATTAATCTTAAGTACATGGAACTTAAGAGCCATGAAAGTAGACAAGTATCTTTTTCATAATTACATGGTTTGTATAGACTAATGTGTTAGCTTCATAAATTGCATGACAGGCCAGTGTGGGAGTAGGAATTGTTCGTAGCTTGTTCACAGCAACCATATATTTGCTGCTAAAGTGTCAAGGGCTATAAAGGTAATGAGAAACCTGCATATATCATTAAAATAATTATTGTCTAGATGAGTTCTTAATCAGATGATATATAATTTATGCAGTAAACCTGCTAGGTATTTGGGGGCAATACGATCGGTGGAAATACATTAATTTTTCTTAAGGCTTTACCTAAGATTAAGAAATAGTGCGCTATAATTAAGTGGTGCTGACGAATATAAATTGTTGAATTATACGTTACTAGTTAATCATAATGAACAATGAAATTAAGCTTTTGCGTTTTCAATAAAAAATCAGCCAGCGTATTTCTTAACTAGTATAGTAATACAAATTCTATTTTAGTTTCTATCAATTTCCTATTAGTTTTTCTTTACTTGATATTATAAGCCCTTGTTAGTATTTTGCCACGTTGACATTCTGCGTATGCGCACGAAGAGTTTTTAAAGAGAGTTTGAGAATGTAGCCATAAAAATCGATAATAACTTTGGCCGTTAATCTTTACCTGATTTTGCAGTTTATTTAATTAATGTGTTTTCTTGTTCGCTAAATCGCCTTGAATACAGGATAATACCTATTCGATGGCGTGTGTAGGAATAGGTTTTCAAAAGAGGTTTTTTAAATATCAGATATGCGTATGTAAGTAACCTAGTATTATGCAGATTTGAATATTATTTCTTGCTTTTTAGAGCTGTTTATTTTTAAAGCTGTTTTTTATGGTTTTTCAAAGAGGTTTTTCTTTTTTTAAAAGCTTTTATATTATTATTATTAACTAACATAACTAACAAGTTATAAAATTAGTTAGTTGTTTAAATATTGTCGTACAGTTCCGGTATCTGACCATCGCATGATGGAAAATGAGTATGGTATGCATTTGCGTGCATTTAAGTATTCGGTGGTCAAAGTGATTGTTAATTTAAACACTGCTAAATTTATCTAGCCACGAAGTAAGCACTTATGGTAGACTTTTTTAAGATGTCAGCCTTCCGGTGTGCATTACTGTAAAAATCGGGCACTTGTCTCTACGAAACAATGGGCTCTGCCATGAATTAGTTGGGATTTGTAATTTTCTGAACAATAGACGTTAGCTGAGCCCTGAAGGCCGTAATGTGGCAATACAATTCATGGGTCTACCATTAACATGGAGAATTTTATGGGAAAATTTCAACGTGATATGGATTGTGCCTAAGCAAAGATACTAGGATTCAAATCAAATGTTACAGAAATATGTATCATCGCCATGGAAGGAGTTCTGTGTGTAACATCAGTTTTATTCAAGGGGAATATTCATGTGATTTGTCATTGTGTTCTTATGGAATAACAATTATTATCGTGCGACCGATAGTGACATTAGCATAAACCTTCGCAACCTCGGGAGGGGACGTGGGCAGACTGTGGACCTACACGGAAATGGAACGCGTGATTAGGCACACCACTGACAAAGCGAATGATTACGTAAACGCAAATGTACAACGGCAGTAAGCAACAAAAATAAACGAGATGAATTGTGTTCCTCCTCCTTTTCTGAAATGATTTAAAAATACTGTTTTTCTCCTAGAAATGTATGAGTAATACCCACTGACTAACGTTGCACGCATTTAGAATAAAAGTTATTATGTATTTAGTTTACATATCGACGAATACCGTGAGTACCGTGACTGATGTTAGATGTCAGCGTTTACGAGTGAGAAATAAAGCCTTATACGAGTTTAGCGAAGTTGTTTTACAGACGATGTGTTTTTAGGTATGACAAGTACAAGACTGAAAAGGTAAATAACATGAAAAGGAAGCCATTAGGGAAATTCTATTCATACATAAACACTTAATTGTTTCATTGGTCGAGCATAAACGATACATAAAACTACGAAATTACTTAACTTTATAAAAGTCATTACGAAATTTTAATATTCTTTGATGTTACCGTCTTTAGCGAATACATATTTTTGCTTTTGCCATACCTTAATAAATAACACCTTTTATCAAAGTGATACTTAAACCTTTGATCAAAGTAAGAAATCAAATCATGTTTTGCATTAATAATCTCGCACATCAAAATGCAATACCTTAATATCAGATAAATCCTTGAAGATGTGCAATAGCGCGGAAACAAAACTCAGTTTTTGTTAAAAAATATAATTAAATGAAGGAAACGACTACAATGGTTAATGATAATAGCGAACACGAATGATCAAATTGACTACGGTAACCATGATCAAGTGATTGTTACATTGTCTCTTTATGGGTGTCTTTTTTAAAATTGCTTTGTCATTTTACGTTCAAATAATATTTTGTCTACTATAAAAACTGTTACCCGTATGTATGCTACGTAAAATAATAAAGCGCGTAAAAACATTCGATAGGGTAATTTTGAATGGGAAATTTGTACAGCGCCATCTACCACCAAAAAGTGAAATGAAATTTCTCATAGATCTACTACTCTGTCAAGTACTATTACGCGCGTTTTTTCTCGTTAGATGTTCGTGCTTCTTGGGAAAAATAGTGCCATAACCTAAACTTTTCTCGATAGAAAAAATCGTTAAGTGACCTTCAATTTTGTAGTTTTCTCCTCCTGTGCCAACCATCAATAAACTTATCTTGAAAATATCATAGAAAAAACATAAGCTAGCTCACGAGTTTTGTGATTAATAGTTTTCCAAAATAGTTTATAAATATAGTTTATTAATTAAAAACGATAATGTTTTCAATAATTTCGACTAATGAAAATTTACTCCAGCGTTGTATGAAGAAATAAGGAAAGCAAGGAACTACATTGTGTAGGTAACTTTCTTATGATTCAAAGGTAAACAGTCATTTAATTCCCGTTCCCCATAATCGTCGTTTAATTGAAATGTTATCTAATTAGCGAAAGCAAGGAAATCCTACAGGTTTTTAGTGTAATAAATAATAAACTAATAAAAGAAATCCAATTCCAATTTTAACTTTCGTTTTCTATACCGGAATTTAAAATATATTGACTAATTACTCTAGTATCATAACTTAATTTTATATTAACTGTTAGACCTAATCCGATTATTTCGACATTTATGCATAGTATCATTATTTAATTAGAAAACTGTCAATATTTAAGGTTCGTGGTGGGATCTTATACTACACTTATTAATTTGAAACAACAAAGGCAACAGCTACAGGAAATGAATTTGGTAAGTTTTATTGAAAAATAATTCTATATTATTTTTGAACAGTATTCAAAAATAATATAGAAATATTTTTGATATTTTATAATCAAATTTAGAATACGGCGTACTTAGCTCATAAGTACTTCATCAATATTAATTAGTTTTTGTTTTAATAATTTTAATTATAGAAACGTCTATAACATCTACCTAACCTAGTGTCGATTTTCAGAAATAAAATAAGTAAACTTGATTACTTATTATCGTCTTGTATTGAGACAACAACAGCGTTTTTGACGAGTGCAAATGGAGGAGCCCATTGTTTTTGCTTCAAATTGAAAACTCATTTTTGTTTACAGTTTATTGTTGCCGTATGCCTTTTCGCCGTCGCGTACGCTGCACCTCCCAGCATGGCCACAGCGATGGTTCGAGCTATGCCAGCCTTGAGGCACGAAGAAGTCCACGATGAGTTTGGACAGTACGCTCTTAGATACATAACCGCTGAAGGCACATTCGTGTCAGAAAGGGGCCACTTGGTGCCTACTCCAGGAGGCAGGGCGTATGTACTGGTGGTGGAGGGCGAGACATCATTCATTGGCGATGATGGGAAGACCTACGTCACCAAATACAGCGCGGGTCCTGATGGTTCCCACTTCGAGGGCCCTCACATCCCAGTTGACCCAGTCAGAGCTTTATAATAAAATTAAAGTTGAAGCTTAATACAAGATATTTATTGAAACAAAATGTGTGCTTGTATTTTAAAAACGGGTCGGACTCGTTAACGTATTTCTGTAGGTGGCGATTACTCAGAATCTTTACGAAATTATCCTTGGACGTCAACGTCCAAAATACTTGTTAAAATTCTGAATGTTTGTGTACTTTAAAACATTATAAACATTACATACACATACATTCGAATTTTTGAATGTATGTATTATTCACGTTCAGGCTCTTGCTGATGATCATTTCAATATTCCTATGACGTCTTACATTTCCAGATGATGCCAAAGCCTCGCGTTGGATCATACCAGTCATACATTATAAAAACGTTTAGCCGCCATGTTTAATAATGCATTCCAGTGCATTAGATAACACTGTTTTAATTACAAATTAAAGGAGCTTAGCGACTTGATTTCTTGAGATTAGTCATGGCATGAGTGATGACAAGCGTTTTGTGATTCAGATACAACGTCCGTGGCGCGCCGTTGACTATATATGGAAGCATATTAGTCCTGGAGTAGATAGCCGTGCGCTGGCGCAACAACACCCACGCGAACCACTTGGCGAAATTCGCATTAGGGTCAAAACAGCCATCAGTGCTATGCATACGTAATAATATATTGTATAGACAACCGATTCTACCCTTTGAACTAGCTTTCGAAATAAGGTCACAGAGAGTTTAATTTTATTAGGAAGTAAGTAATTTAGGATAACGCGGTTTTTAGTAAACTTGGGGGAAAATGATTTATTGCATTTTGGATTCAGTGCAATCTATGTGTTATCCTCAACGATATAGTTTCATCTTCTGTGATTTTTTAATATCTCTGCTTTTATTTCTTTTTATTGTTCATTACTCACGGACAATAAAAAATATTAATAGGTTTAGTGAGAAAGCAAGAAGAGCGGTATATAGCAATTGTAAATACGTTAACTTCGTTAATTGTAAGTCTTCAATAAATTCTAAAAAACAATAATAAAAAAAAAAACTACTGCCCTGTCAAAAATAAACTATAAAATGTGAAATAACGAAGTATATACCTATAGATTGTCCGTATTGATGAGAGTAGAGACTTTAGTGAGGGCTGGCAATTTCATGCTGTAAGTGATGTTTTAGGATGCGGATATTTTAGCAAAATGTTTTAGGAATCGGATGTTTTAGAAAACGAATGTTCTAGGAAACTATGATTTTGGATCGGATGTTTTGGGAATTTTGGGAAACGGATAGAACGTTCCGAAAGGGTCAGTCGGGGACCGTATTGTGGAACATTTGTTAATCAAAGTGTTCCCCTGACTGCAATGAAACTTGTTACCTTTTTAACTTATTAGTTCGTTTTTGGCAGGGCAGTTATGCTATAATGTTTTTTTTAATTATTAGTTTTATTACATACATTTTAGTGACTTATTATATAATTTTGGATTGCACTCATCTAGGCCTTTCATTTGATACCCGTATTGTAATAATTGAAGAAAAATAATTCTTTTTATTACATTACAAAATGGCGTCATGCAGCCAACATAATAATATTGTCTTTTTTTCTAATTTATAGCCAGAGAGTATCACTCGGGATGATGTAAGGATTCTAACGATACCTTACACATCCAAATCTGTTCAGGCATTTAGAAGTTATAGTGGAATAAAGAAACTCATATACCTTCATGCAAACATACATGAACCCTGAATACAATACACTTTTCTTTTTTTGGGCAGTCGCGTAAAAATATATAAGGCTAAAATTGCTTTTATACTTGCAATGTTAGAAGACTGAGCATGAAACTCAGTAGGCTATTGGTAGTAAATTTTTTAGGAAGCAACTTTTGTAATCGATTTGTTTATTGAACAATGATACCTTAAATACTTTCTGCTGATCAATACAGACGACCAATAAATTGCGTAATAAAACTAATTGGGAATAACCTCCAGTCAAAAAACATAAAATATTTCAATGCTCTCCGCCTCAATAAAAAACACAGTCAAAATCCATTAAACCAGTAGATTCACTTATAAGGATTGTTACAGTAAAGAAAGAATAAACTTCCGCATTAATGCTCAAAGTTTTTGCTGTGTTTTTGGAGTTGATTAATTTAGAGGTAACTACAATTATAATATCAATCTATTGAATAATTATAGTTGTGACAGGAGCAAGATATGAGATCAGCAATCATGTATGTGCGAGTGGGCGAGTATCCACGGATAATTGTAAGTTGAAATTTGCAATGAAGGTGTTTGGGAGATAAGTTACAGCTGCGTTATTCTGTAACGAGCGGAAGAACGTTCGAGTGTCGTTTTGAATTTTCTTACAAAACTCGACACCTTTACCGACGATTCTGGTAGAGAAAGGATCTAAGTTGGGTGACATTGTGATGTAACTGCACTTTTGAGGAAGGCACATAAAGAGATGAAAGAATTTTCTCTGCCCTTACTTAATTATAATTATGTAGTGTTTGGTCAAAATAGTCTGAAAAAAGTTACCTACCATATCATTAGGTAGATATTTATTTTTTTACAGTCTTCTTCCATAACAAAAACAAAAGAAAAACAGGTTTATGAATTAGGGTCGTAATAGAGGTCAAAGATAGAGCACAAATAAAAACCTTACAGCCGTACAGTATCACTACAAGTAGTAACGATTTTGTTTTTAGTTCTTACAGAATAGCCCTGTAAGTTTTAGTTGTTTTAAGTACCTTAGTCGGCGATGTGGGCGACATCCATGGGCGGCTCAGGGTACAAATCCGCATTGCACGGGCACCGGTGGCCTTGTAAGTCATACTTTATAGACGCAATTTACATGCCTTATAAGATATTCATTTAGATCACCCACAGATATCAGCAACGTGCTTCACTTAACTTAGCCGCCAATGTTTCAATGTTAACGTGATAATATCATCAGATCGTTTTATGCATGTTTGTTGATTAAAAAGTGTTTTTAACTCCAGATTTATACAAATCAATAATTAAAAATATTATGTACCTTACAGTTACACAAATAACAAACTCCAAATGGGATTTGAACACACAACCATAGGTATCTATAGATATCGCAATTACGTACAGTTTCTATTAGACCCAAATGTCGGTATTACTAGATGAATACTTATTAAGTACCTACCTATATTACAATTTCACGAATGTCGTCAGTTCTTTCAATAATGACATAAAATTCTAATTAATGAAATATTATACAACTATACTAATTAATCTGATAACTCCATCAGTTGGGCATTGCGATAACATTACATTATTGTCGTAATAATCTAGGTTACTGGGTGTTATTTAAGCAATCGAGGTTCTCAACTTATAAAATGTCTCAAGCGCTTTACATTGACCGGTTTTATAACTAATTGAAGATGTACCCATTATCCTTAATAAGACCATTTCGTTTCACTTCAACCTGAACACACTTAAACAAGGTGAGTTGTTAAAAAACTTTAGTTTCACGTAACAAGTAAGGAAAAAATTTTGGAGATAAAAGATCTTTACGAGTCTACTTTCCATCCATTTTGTCGAAGAATGTAGAGATAGTGTCTTTGTAAGTTCATGACAATAACTTTGCATTCATCTTTCAAAAGAGACCATTAGATGTCTTGCCTAAACGGTTCACTGTAGGGCTATCAAAAATTCTAAGCTTATCTCTGTAAGCTTTTCGATCGAAATCGAATCGAAATGAAGATGATGATTTTTTTGAAAAAAAAATCTAAGTATTTGGCGTAAACTATACAATGATTGACACCCTAAGCGAAATCTTTCCTTAAGTTGTTGATTATAATTATCTGTAACCTATTTAGGCGGAATTTACGACTTTAAATAGATTCTTTATGGTTTATTTATTACAGTAACAACGAAAAAAAAGAGAAACGTTTTTATGAAATAAAATAGAAAACTTCTAAAAACATCAAAAAGTGCTTTTGCACTTCTATCTAGTACAATCATTGGCACAAATTTCTAGTGATTGGCACTTATTTTTAAGTATGAGATAGGATGACGTTATTTCTCCGAAACTTAAAAGTTTTGAAGGAAGAAAGAAAGGGTGTGAGGGAAGGAGGAAGGAAGGATAGATGGATGTATGGACGCATGGATGGATGGACGCATGGATGGATGGACAGATGGGCAGATGGACAGATGGATGGATGTACGGATGGATGAATGTACGGATGAACGAATGGACAGATGGACGAATGGACAGATGGGCTGATGGACGGATGGACGGATAAACTTATGAACGGATGGACGTATGGACGAATGGACGGATGGACGTGTGGAAGAATTTATGTATGGACGAATGGACGGATGGACGGTTTGACGAACGGTCGGATGGACGGATGGACGTACGGATGGATGGATGTCTATCCATCCATAGATGGATAGATGGACGGAAGGATAAATGGACAGATAGACGGATGGACGGATGGATGCATGGACGGATGGAGATTTTTCTGAGTCTAATTGTCGGTAAATTAAGCACCGATATAACTTTAGTAAGATGGTTCAAATAGTGAATAAAGGCTACTTTATGGCTCAATTATTTTCAATGTTATATTTATGGTAGACACGAAATGTAAGCTTATACAATTTTATTTGGAAGTTATTTGTTATTCAAAAATTTAGTTGTAGATCAGTCATTATTAACAATGAAAAAAGTTTCTACGTTGGTCCTTATGCTTGGAACTTATAGAGTTTCTCCAGCCCTACACAAGCAATGCATAAGTCGCATTGACATTCCCCGCTATGTGTACCACACTAATGTCTTTATTATAACTGTTCTCGAATGCAGTTCACAGGGTATGCTACTATGGATGCCTAGCAACACCTCGCTACAATTCTGTCTATTCACATGCAAATGTGAATAAATATCTGGGCAAAACCGTACATAAATAAATGCAGTGTTCTGACTGAATAGAAACGTGTATATTGGATTGGAATATCATAACTTGTTATTCATGATTAGAAAATTCCTGATTGCAAAGTTGAAGAAAATAAAAGTTTAAAGAAATAAAGAGTAGTCCAATGGTAAAAACTTTTTATTAATTGTTTATTTAAACTTTTTAGTAATTTTGTCCTTTATGTGAATAATCGTCGAAAAATTTTGTTTTTCTGGTAATCCAGGTTCACCATCGTGGTTACTGATTGCCACGCCACAAGTTTTGAAAATAACTCTTGTTACAAATTAGACTTATCTGTAGAATGTGATGTTCTTACTTGTTTTTCTTCAAACAATTTGGTTTTACAATCAACTATGATATCTGCTACTTTTGTGTCTGTTCCGTTCCGTACTACCATTCAGTCTCCGTTACAGTGCGATTAAGATTTATCATACTAGACAAAGAACTAATTAAGTGCCAAGTTCCGTCGCAGTAGGGCGAACGTCGCGTGCCGACAATGAAGATGCGCGAGCGCCGTCAAAATACCACATCAACAATGAAAGTGATGTGCGCAACGCAGGAACGGTTCCCACGCGAAAGCGCGTGCCGGTGACGTAACACGTCCCTATTAAAAGGCAAGTTAGTTGTAATCAGTATATCTAAACAGGTTGCTTTCTTTCTTTCTTTATAACTACTTATAGTTACAACAGGTCTACCAGCAGTTATTTGTAGAAAAATCTGGCTGCTGAAATTGCTTCAAAGTATGGCACTATACTACTACTATTACTATTGCCATCATCATTTCAATGCTTTCCTTAATGAATGGATATGGATAAGGATATTGGGCCATATATATATACAACATGTTACAAAAATACCCCTAATGCTGAATATGGTATATAGGGACCATCAAACTGAACAACTTTTACTATGGGACCAACTCTCAAATCGCGAAAAAGAAATCAGCTGTTTCATACATTTTGATATTTTCGATTTTAATTTTTGTATGAAACAGCTGATTTTTTTTTCGCGTTTTCAGAGTTGGTCCTATTGTAAAAGTTGATCAGTTTGATGCTCCCTATATACCACCATATTCGGCATTAGGGGTATTTTTGTAACACGTTGTATAGCACATCACGCGAGCCCATTACGGACCGGTGGATGACGTTACTATATCTTTTGTATGCAAAGGCACATATATTACACGTAAATGTTATCCTAATCCGATGAAACCGTTACCGTTATGTTTTTTTTATGAAAAATGGTCTACCTTATGTGGTATTTACATGAGTCGACTTGACAGGCAGTTGCCTGCAGACGATTTTAATAAATTATCGCTTTTTATCGACAACAGCTTGTAAAATCTAATCGCAAACCTAATTTCAAAGAGGTGGCGATTCGATTTAACAAGCAATTGTCGATAAAAAGCGCTAATTGACTAAAATCACTTGCCAAGTCAACCCGTGTAAATACCGCCTTAAAGTTACACACGAAAAACGTTTTAAAATGCCATGACATTAGTCACCAATTATATCATCATAGAATCAAGATAGATTTGCATGTGATATTTGAGATTTAGAATAAAATATTTTGGAGATTTATTATGTGATTGATATTTAAATCTCTTAGTTATATGAATGTATTGTGAAGTAAAAAAAAAACAATTCCGTTAATAATATCCGGAGTTTCTTGTGTGATAGCGAATGAAATTAACCTTTTGTAGTTCATTTATGTAAAAATTAATAAAGTGAAAAAACTTTGAGGAAGACCGATAAACGTAAACATGTTTTAATTAGATCATTGATAAGGAAAATCACACACATTAGATCTTAAAGAAAAATACGCTTTATAAAGATACCTAAGTACTATATATGTATCAGTATCGAGTGAGTGTAATAAATACAATACAATAGGGTAAAAGGATCGACACCAGCCATTTTTAATGTCCTCACTGCAAGGGTACAGGCCTTCCTTATAATAAGGATAAGGAGGATGGGCCATAACCCACCACACAGGCCTAATGTGGATTGATGGGTGTTAACGACTGCAAACACAGCCACCACCAACGGCTTAACGTGCCTTCTAAAGCACGGAAGAACTAGAGATAATAAATGTTTGGTCACCTATCCCATCCAGGGCCAGGCGCTAAACCACTGCGCTACTGAGCTCCTCTACCAAGCTACCGAGTGAAAGGATATCCAGTGGATATTATCCACGTGGCTAATGAATTGGTCAACTGACACAAAATATTGGCAATATGATAGATGAGTGCAATTTAGTTTAGTAATTGAATTCAATTATGTTGTAAAAGTATTCAATCAATTTTATTATCAAGAAAACGATAAAATCACATATAGAACGTATCTATGCAAATAGGAGGCCTATACTACCCATTTGGGTAGGGTACATTTTTTATTATTGTATTTGGTCTTCTTTATTTATAGATAATAAACTCAATGTTTTTGCAAAACTCAAAAGCTTTTTATAGAATAAAAGTTGTTTGAGAAAAGTGTAGCAACAAAAAAATAATAAATTGCCGAGGCGTTGGCGATTGCTCTACTAACGATATAAGTAATAAATTGATATCTATATCCGGTTAGAGTGGGAGCAGGCGCAGGTGCAGTGGTGGAATTTTTGTGCATGTTCGTTCCAAATGATAATTCTGTGTCTGCAGCTCACCCAGTTTATGTAACAAATGTGAACGGCGCATTTCGGTAAGTACCTATGAATTACTCGCATGTGTTTGGACAAAATTATGTTTCGTAACTAAATCGCAACAGGTTCTCGCTTAATCCAAAAGTCATAAACTTTAAACGAGCTCGATGATGCAAGTATTCGAAGTTCGGTTTGATCTTTATTAAGCTTCCTGTATCTTTCCACTTTCAAACATTTCATATTTAGTTTTAAACATTTCTTGTTCTATAAAAACATAATATTTTAGCGATAAGTCGTTTATTTCATCTGTCAAAACATTAATGTAACTACTTCCTGGTATAGCTGTCGATATTTTTTTATTACAATATTATATCTTATTGTAATAAATACATCTTTTTAATTGGAATTACTTAACTGTTGGGGTGGAAGCTTAACCTAGAATATTGTTTTTTTTTTTTTTTTTTAAGTGGTAAGTTAGAGTTCTAAAGTGATTTGAAAGGTTTTAGATTCCTGGGCCCTATTTAATAAACGTGACAATTTGTCACCTGTCATGACAATTTTATGTCCATTGCGTCAACCAATTTGAATATAAAACCAACTACTCATAGTTACACCGAAATGTAAACCAAATTGTCATGACAAGCGACAAATTGTCACGTTATTAATAGGGCCCTGTTCTTTTGATTATCATTAAAACAATAAGTAGAATAATTAAGTGGTCTTATTACTACGTGGTCATAGTAATGAATAAATCCTGCTGACATTAAATCATTGCAAATAAAGTATATTGTAAAGACATGCAAGTGGCAGATTAAATAAGTTGTTAATTCAAAATTCAAAACTCATTTATTCAGTCTACGCTGTTACAAGCACTTGTTAATGTCAAAGAAGCTACGCCATCGGTTCGCAAACCCTAAGCGGGAGACCTTGTAACGGGAAGAACCGGCATGAAACTCGGCTGCTTTTTTCTCCCTGTATATTTCATACAGAGTCGTCAAAAATTTAAAAATGAGGTCAGCATTTAAAGTGACCTCATTTTCCATTACAATAATTAACAAAGTTTACATTCAATGGGTAGGTAAAATAACTTTCAACTTATATAATACCACTATCACCATCATAGATGCCATAATGCATTAAATACACCATTACGGTCTGGTTAACAGAGTCAACACAATGTCGGATGATTGTTACAGATAATTTGGCCGTGTTAAACTTAAACAAAGCGATGTTAAGCCGACACGTCCCATCCCATCGGAAGTCGATTATTAGCATATTGTGTTACACAACTGTGTATTACACAACGCACTGCGACACATCGGTATGCGCCGAAATCATGCACTTTCTAGTTGAATTCTAAAACTTAACTAAACATACATCAAAACAAGATTAGATAATGCTTACCTACTCCAGTATTTAGTGGTGATAAATTTTCGTATCCGCTCTCATATGACAACTGGTTCTACTAAAGTGTAATTGGCAACACCTTGGTCATCATTAGTGATTGCCCATTGCGTCAGTTGTGTAGCAAAAGGTAGGTAGGTAACTTACTTACCTGTGCCAACTATCACAAAACAAGATAGAATAAACTCGCATTGAATCGAAGCGGCTTGCCTTAATTGATTCTGATTAAATGAATATAAATGAATAGGAAGGTGTCATGTACATACTAAGTGCTGATCAAAATTAACTTTTTGCGTGTGTTCCTTTTTTGAAACAACAATCTGTTTGACAAATTCCAAAAAAGGAATCGGATATGTTAAACATTAGAAAAAAATACGCCCATGTTTACAATATTTACGCAGAATAACTTTTAGAATCACCGAGACAGTGTAGTTTTAAGGCAAATCGAAAAGAGGTCATAATTAACAGGACTTCAGCTAAAAGCAATGTGAATTAAATTATCGTATTTGCATAAATTGACGCTGTCGATAACGTAAGAACTGTTTAAGTGTTAACTGCACAGACTCGATTTCTGTAAACAGTATATTACAGAAATCGAAAGTAAAGGGCAATAAAAAAGTGGTTTGAGCTTCATCGCTTCCCAGTGATGAGTGAAAGTGGTCAGCTCCTCGCGTTCCACCCCGGGCAGCCTGATTCGGAATCTTGACTGACTCAACGTGTATCGCGCCGATCGATGATACTTGACATTTTGCAGTTTTTGCACGTCCAGCGTACTTTTCTCTATGTTACGACAGGCATTTCATAGGTATGTCGTAGATATTTCAAAGGCATTTTAGAAACGAAGAATCCACTTTAACCATAGAGTATATATAATGGTTCTAGTCCATAAGTGAGATAATTACAAGTGTTTATAAGAATGACCCTTGTCTGCGCCATCAAAATCCTCCTCGATCCACCTCGACGCAAGAGGTTTTCTTATGTGTCTAAATAAACATAATATTTGATTGCAAGTTCAATGCCGATAACTATGAAACAATCATCGTATCTGATTTTAGACTAAACTACTTTACAACAACATAAAAATGTCGAATGGCTAAACTACTACAACATAAAAATGTCGAATGGCCAAACTACTACAACATAAAAATGTTGAATGGTAGTTTAGTCTAAAATCCGTGTCTTTTTAGACACTCGTAATCGGAAGCAACGCAATTATTATTTTACAAATAAGTTTTTAATTTATAAACTACTCATAAATTAAAGTATTGACAAAAATTTCAATCAAAAAGTTTAATAAATTATCTCTAAAACCTTTGCATTTAATTCTTAGGCAACACTTTTAGTTTCTTAAGGAACAATCACAGCATTAAAATACTAACATCAATTATTAAACATATTGTATACTCGTAGCTACACTCACGAGCAGTCACGACTGCGTTTCGGATCTCGTGAGTCGCGAGAAATGCACGGTGCTTGCTCCAATTAGAGCAATCGCGATATAATATTACTGCGATTACAATTTTGTAACCAACTGGGTATTGTAACGTGTACCGTACTGTTGGTTAATAAATCAGAGATGGAGAAATAGATACGTATAGCTATTACAAGAGGCTAAAGACAAATGACTTCAATTTTATTATTTTGCTTTTGCAATTGTAGGTAAGCTACGTAGTTTGAAAATAAGCGTTATCCTAGGATTTCTATTTTAATGATAGCAGCTAGTAACAATAAATAAATAAATGTTTGTTATTAAAGAACTTTTTTGTGTTTACTGACACACTTACTCCTTGAGCTTTAAAAGCTTTGTGACATTTACATACGGCACTGTTGTAAACAAAATGCTATGTATGCTTTTAAATTAATTAGAAGGCTGCTCTAAACGATAACGAACGGAGTTGTTTGAAATCAAATAATGCGTTTAATTATCGAGTATGCGGTGATTAGATGGTTACTCCATCACCTTTAATTCAAGGAGACAACATAATGAGAGCTGTTTGTCTCACTGCTGACACTACCATGTAAGCGCTAACGATTAGTTTTGTCTAAATGACATTGAAACGCTCAGCCTTGAGTGACATATGGGTGCATTTATGAATAACCCTTCGGCGGTCATTGTTGCAATGACCTTAAATGATAACATTGTTCTTTTTAATTTCAACAATGTGACTTTCCGGATTTTTGAGAGTTATCTCGATGTGTTTTGGGACAGAGCGTTATTCGTGTATGGCAAGTAAAGTATCTGTTCATTACCATCTTTTTGTTATCCGAAGGCCCACTCTGAAAAATAAACGCATGTAAGTATCTACACCTCGTTTGTTTTACACATTGTTTGTTTTGTTTTTGACATTAGTGCCAGTTTGTTGAATAGAATAGAAACACAAATAAAAACTTCTCAACAAAAATTGGATACTCAATTCAGTTATTTGGTAATGTTTGGTGAAACAAAGTACAACCTATTATTTTTAAAATATTTGAAAAAGTTTACGTTATTCGATAATTTATTCATTTTGTTATACAAATGTCATCATCCCCCTACCCTTATCCCAATTTATTTGGGGTCGGTGCAGTGTGTCATTCTCTTCCATTCCCTCCTGTCACTCGTCATCTCCTGATCCACTCCCTTTACATTCATATCATTCCTCACACAATCCATCCATCTTTTTTGCGGTCTTCCTCTTACTTTCCAACCCTCAACATCCATATTCATTACTCTTCTAGTAACATGCCTTTCATCCCTTCTCATAACATGCCCATTTTGTTATACAAATGTGCGTGAAATAAATGAAAATGATTTTTTAGGTAAACATATATTTTTGCAAAAAAAAGTTACTATCAACAACATTTTCGCTTTACCACTAATAAGGTTAATAGTTCGTACAGGGGCGATACGGCGATAAAGTGGTAAAGTACGTGAGTTGCCGATCGTACTTTGATAATGAGTCATAAAGTCAAAATGTTTTGTTGTACGTTTTATCTCTCAACACCAAGCCATATGGTATTGTTTATGTAGGCGATAAGTTATGAAATACATAATATTATTACATCCATATAGAAAAAAATACGAATAGCAGACCTGTAAAGGATACTCATCTGTTTTGATTGTTTGTATAGCTCTCGCTCATGGAAAATTTTAACTAATTGCACTCTTTACAAATTTCGTAAAGCATACGTATATTATATTTTGTTTAACGTCGAATTGCTTTGGGGACTTACCTACTCTAAAATTTAATAGTGACGACTGATCGAGATCATTGAATTTTATTATTTTAAGTTTTAACAATAAACTACCATGTCAAAAGGAAGCAAACATCATATTAAATTCTTTCTATTCCAATAAATCCTAGAAAAAGTGTAAATATTTAGGTTTTGTTGAAAATATAATGTACCGGTATCTCCCTTTGTAGACTTTTAAACTGTCAGTTATTCTATTTGTCGTCTATGAAGTAAGTACTACTACATAATTTTGTGGGCGCTTGTAAATTGCATCTGTCGGGCTTCCATTGAACGTGGGCACTCTTGGCGTAGACCTTGTGCAAATAATCCAATGTGTAGGTATACGATCCTTTGTCGAACATAAAAGATGGAGTCAATCTACAAAACCGCAATCAATCAATGTATAACCTTAGGCAAAATAGCTATCTTTTAGGAATCACTTCAAACTGTGAAAAACTAAATTAGGGTTGCCTGCTGGGGGTTTTTATCGAACTTGCGTCAAATACTCTAAATTCAGTACCTAAAGTTTGTCATAATATGAGGTATCAAATTTTATGGGCAAGAAACTTAGTTGCAGATAAAATTACCATAATATAGCAACGAACCGTAACAAGACAATGGTATAAAAGCTTATTCTTTGGTATAAAATATTTTAAATGTTAGTTAAAATAATTCATTAAAAAGCGTGTCCGATCTTAATTCTTCTTCTTCAATTTAAGAGCCGTGTTCTTGTTAGTGAAGTGTTTACTACACTAAAATGGTAATCGTAACATTTCTTGTTACTATATCATTTACAGATTATCCAATTTCGCAGCTGATATCATACCCGTGCGAAGCTGTGACGGACCAGTTGTAGATATTCTATTATTTTATTTGTATTCATTTCTCTGCCTGTTAGATACGCTGGCCTTAGGCCTTGACTCAATTGTCCAAACACGTCATCTAACGAAAAACATTGTTTTCTGTCCGAATAACCACGCAATGTTTTTGTTTCCTAATTTGACACTGCGCGTGAAGGTGTTGTCTAGTGACTGATGTTAATGCTCAAACGATTGTTAAAGTTGAGGCCATCTTAATTTCAAAAAGTTGTCAGATTTGACAGAAACTCTATAAAACTGACAGCTTCCTTAAAAAAAATATTGTAAAAAGAGGTAGTCCAACAGTTAGGCCATGGGTATATTTACTTCCCAGTGGTACAAGTACATTAACTATATAATTTGTAGGTACAACCAGTTGAACACGGCAGTTGTACCACGGGTCGGGAGCGGTTAAGGAGACCTCAACCAAAGATTTTAGTTAAGAAGCCTTTGAGTATTAAAATCGAAAATATCAAAATGTATGAAACAGCTGATTTTTTTTTCGCGATTTGAGAGTTGGTCCCATAGTAAAAGTTGTTTAGTTTGATGGTCCCTATACACCATATTCGGCATTAGGGGTACTTTTGTAACATGTTGTACAGCCATAAATGTGGTTTCCTAATGACAGAAATTTATTTCACAGTATTAAGTGAAAATGCATGATATTAACAGGAAATGCGATGACCACAGGCTTACACAATTATTTTGGTTAATTATTACAAGTTGTATGTGTTTACCGGATTGTATTTTACCACGAACCTGTTTTCGATAATTTGTATTCCTGTTTATCAACAAATCACTCTAAGCGTAATGTTAATTTATTATTGAAGTTAATAAAATCCTAAATTTTATTAAGTTATTGAAACGAATAAACCAGAAAGTATTTATTTTTATTTAATAAAAATAATACATTACTTGAAGTAAAAAATATTATGGTAGGTAATCTAAGGAGTCTATGTTACGTCAGTACTATACTAATTCTGTGTCTATGTTTCTGCACTGTGAGCTTGTCATCGCCGCTGTTACTGGCTGAAGTTAATTTGATTGGTTTACTTTTAAAAAACTAAGATTCGTTTTGAAAAAGAAAAGAAGGGACACGCCGTGCATAAACATGGACGACGACATATTAATTGATATGAATTAAAAACAAGTACTAAAAGGCAAAAAAAAAATAGTATATCAATACTAAATACTCTTTTAAAGATTCTAAGCCCCCACACCTTATAGTACAAAGGTTATAAAAAGGAAAAATATTTTTTTTATTATTTTTGGAAAAATAAAAAGGCATTCACTCAGTCGGGATCAGAAGACAAAAAATGAGATAAGAGTAGCTTTACAATTTATCTGTCTTTATTTCTATACTCTAGACTTTCTAGAGGAGATTGATATAGCCTAATAATTGTTCAGACATATGCGTGGTAGATGGCCTCGCAGCATTCCTGACAGGTCCCTAACTTGTCCAAACACTACCAGTTGTTAGGTGCGTTTCATTGGAACTTATTATAAAGCTCAAATCATAAGAGATACATTTTGACACACTGCATTAGGACTGAACTATCTCAGTCAAATCTTATGATAGAAATAAAATATCATTTTTGCAATATAGTGAAATCGAAAATATTGTTTATATGGTTACTCGTAATCTCGACTGAGAATCCATACATAATTCCTACAATTTTTTTTTTAAATTACAACTAAAGTTACGAAAAAAGATCCGTCTAACCTTACGGATGGATCTTTTTTGTTTACAAGGTGTCTACACAAAAATGGTTACAGTTAGTGACAGCCGCTATGTTAACTAATCTGCGATGATGCTGTTCACGCTTCAGTTGGTGACTTGCGCAGTCGCCGGTGACCTAGACCGTTGGCGGTCTTCGCTTTCAATTGATATAGGGACGTCAACTCGACTTCAAGTGCAAGTTTAGTATCGTGCATTGGCTAATGTTCAAAGGCTCTACGTGCGTGCAAATAATATTAGATGGTCACAGCTTGGCATTATTACGCTGCAAGTTCATTCAATTGAGTGAGTTCACCGGTGTCAGTTAATTCGTTATATTATTTTTACTGAAGTTTCAGTAAAAAGATAAGTACTTTTGTCAGACTTTTTGTCATTACTAATTGACTAGAATGCATACTTGTAACCAAACTAGCATCTCACTTCGAACCTCACTTCACTTCGCGTGAATTTGTTATTAGAAATTAGCTGATTATAAGCTAGTTTACCGATTACAAAAGGTTTTAGGTAGCTACCATATTTATCTTAAATCTATTGTGATTATTAAAACAGCCTATCATTATCTCATTTATGATTTAAAATTCCCGCGCAGTGAAGTGAGATTCGAAGTGAGGTTCGAGTTTTGTTATAGAATCGACAGGCTGCGGTCAATAAATAGTCGCAATTATTTTATGTTCAAAATAATAATAAGCTAAAGTACGGCATTGATTATAATAATAACTGATAAGAGTTCACTCGATCTATTTCTCACGGATGCAGTATAAGTCACGATTAAATAGGCGAGTCGTAATTTATAAATATTAGCAACATTCCTAACTTACGTTGGGTACAGAATAAGTTAAATTAATATCGAAATAGATGTGATATCACTATACCCTACAGTGTTGAACTTTTATATGACTAAAATTGTAATATCGAAACTTTCGCGTTCCCGAGCTATTATTGTTTTTTCTTGTTAGTTATGAAAACACTATCTTCATATTTATTTCAGCTCTTATTTATCAGACAATGATGAAGTGTGTAGAATTTCGGTTCCTCATTTAATTAGTGAAGTGATCGTACTTTCGCAATGCGTCAACAAACTGCGTTATTATAACGGGTTTAATTTGAAAAAAAAACGTGGCCCTGAGAAAATTTGTCTGTTATATTGCAACTAACGTTTCACGTTTCACTCAAGTCGTCACTTTTTGTTTAAAGATTTCAAACCATGAATAAAATGAGCGTTGACAGTCACAATTCAACATAAAGGAAATGAAAGTGAGAAAAGAAACTATGTATTCACACGTTGTCGCTGTATTCTTTAGTTTGTTTTATATTATTATCTGGGATTTAATTAGATCTTTATAGTAAAAAGTGTAACTGATGTTGTTGATCCCTGTGTGAACATGATTTCTCTGAATTTTTTCATTTCACTCTAATTGTGTCTCCTTTTCCTGTTATCCCAATAAAAATAACAATACGTAGTTCTTTATCTTTTTACAAGCACTTTTAATATTAATTTTATTTATTTTTACAAAAGAATAATAATAAATGTATGGTCCGTTACCTTCCATTTCGAAGTAATTGAAGATAAAGTAAGAAAAAAATCTAAATTAATCTGATGTCATGTTGTTTCTGATGACGATGACGAGAAATGATGTAATTTCTTACAAGCTTGGCATGGCTGCTACTCATAGAATAAAATAGTGATTAAAAGTAGGTCAGTAATACGCCCATGGGTATAAGTTTACGTGAAATTAGTAGGTGTATCCTAACTTGAGAGACCGCTGCGGCCGTGTGCCGCGATAACCATTCGTAGGGTTGACAGATCTCAATGACACTTCTTTGTCAACATCAAAGGAAAAATAATAAGGCGGCTACGACCAAAATTATTTTTAAGCTTGCAAAACTGTTCAAGCTTATTCGAATACAATGCTGTCAGTGCTGTCACTTTAATTTGCTGAAAATAAGGCAGAGATAGTGTCAGCTTTAAACCAGTGCCGTATTAAATAAACGTGACAATTTGTCACCTGTCATGACAATTTTATATCCATTGCGTCAAATAATTTGAAAATAGAACAAACTACTCATGTATGTACCTACAATTTGGTTTACTGCTGCCGCAATGTAAACCAAATTGTCATAACAATTGACAAATTGTCACGTTATTAAATAAGGCCAGGCTTAACTATTTTTAGTCCACGTGTTAGAAGAAGAATTTTTCATTGGCTAGTCATTTAGTTCTTTTTTGAAAGCTTTCCAAATTTATTTATTATTATCCTAAGCCTACCGTAAATAAACGTAAGAAAACGCTTTATAATACTCATTAGCATTGATTAAACTTAAGTATTTACACGTATATGCAGTTTTTAACAAGGTTGTCAGCCCTTTGAAAACGGCCGGGGTTACGCAACTTCAGCCGTACCTCGATAACTTGCTCCACATTCGCTCTTTGTCTCTACAACTGTGGTTAAGTTGCTGCCCTTTACTGGCCAACTTATCTATCCGTCTATCAAGACTTTTATTCCGAGATCATGATAGACTACAGACGGGTTAGAGTTGGTGTATTGTGCAAATAAAACAATAGTTTTAACTGTCTCTTGCATAGACACCATAAAGCTATTGCTCTATAGTGTCTACAGTTTAAGAAATATCGTTCCACTTTCCTGCTTTGTGAATATAATTTCGTTTCACAAATAAAAAACCTTTGTGCTTTAATTGATAACTGGCAGTAGCGATGGCTTAGTCCTTTCGGAACGTTCTGTCCGTTTCCCAAAACATCCGTTCCCGTCACCATCTTTTCCCAAATAATCCGTTTCCTCTTGCGCAAAATAATCTCGTGGTTTCAAATTCCCGAATTTATCACAAAATAAATAATTTACATAAGGCTTTTGTCTGCTACGAATATACTAGTGTCTATAGAAATGAATAGACTTTTACAACATCTGCTTAGTTGGGCATCCAATATGATTGATAGTTGTTTGATGTTTTTATTTGTTGAGTTTTGAGTGCACATCGAGAGTAGAAAGGCTCTATAATATTGACACTTCTTTTTCTAATTGTTATGAATAAAAACAGAACCAACTCAAAGCGAAATCCTGTCACGCTCAGTATATATGCAGCTCTTCTGGTGAAACCAGGGAACTAAAATCTATGGAACAAGCATTCCGCTCAAAAAATGGCACCGCACAAAAATTACAACAATGTGGGAATAAAAATAAATAAATAAAAATGTTGGCATTTAGTTATGCAGCACAAAGCGACTAAACACTGGTAGCAGCATAATAGCGACCGCATAATCTGTATACTCATAGATATTTTCTCTACTAAAAACAAAAAAATATTTAATACTTATGAATATTTTTTTAAAGTATTAAAAAATATTTAATACTTAAGAATAAATAAATAAAAATAAATAAATGATACGTTATTTCTGCATCTTTTTGCCTTCTTTGCGTTTTTTACACCATTTACACAGAAGGTCATTTCTAATAAACTCTCTTTTCTTTAAAATTTAAACTGCTATTATTGCGTTCTGCAATAACGTCTGTCACTGCTGACTTTTTCTAAGCAATATTTGTCTGCAATTACAATTCCATAGATATTAGTTCGCTGGGCGGAACAGACAAACCGATTTGCAAACTTTATTTCACATATACCTGTTTGTAACATTATCTTGGGTTTAAATTTCTAAATCTGACGATACAAGTCGATAGCAGATATCGATATGTTTGTAACCGAAAAAATTGTATGCTAGTTTCAGCATAGATTAGTATCGTCTTGCATTTAAGATGGTAATCTGCCAAATAAATGGTTGTAGTTATTGACCCTACAGGTTACCTAATGATTGTGACGATGTAATCGCGAAATCTTGCGGATGCAGTACATGCAAGTGAAATCGATTAAATCCAGGCTCACTTGTACGGCTTGTGTTGTCACGTAACGGCTGATTGACGAAACGGACGTTTAACAATTTCAATTACTGTCTAATGATTTGATTTGCCTTTCATTTGTTTTAAATTTTTTTATCACTAGATCAAGTCGAACTAGCTGAGATGTTTATTTTGAAATAATGTTATTGTTAAATCACATTGAAATTGAAATTGAAAAATTATTTATTCAAATAAGCTCACATAATAAGCATTTTTAAATCGTCAATTCTTTTATCTTACCACCCATTATGACGTCTTTTAGCTGACAAGAAACAAGAAAAAAACTTATTAGCTTTATCAGAAGGAACGATATTTACAAATATGTATATCGTTTCCAGTATTGAATTATTTAATTTTTATTTATATTTCCATTATTTAATTAGCTCATTTCTACTGAATCAATTTACAGGGTTCAAGCTTAATTCAAAATCTAAGGTTCAGTCTAGGCTGTTACAAAAAATATATATACCTATATCAATTCATACAATTCATAAAACGTTAAGACAGGTAGGCAGATGCAGACCCATTCCCACTGGCAGCACCCTTTCACGAGCATGACGCATGAACCAGCCATCGCTTCGCTCAACCATATTTGAGGGAACGAAACGACCCGCCTCACACGCCACCACCGCAGAAATAATTAAAGAGAGCATGACTTAGGATAGCTATGTTAAGGCATCGAATTGAAAACTTATATCCAAAAGCTTTTCATAGGCTTATAGAAAGTGAAAGATTGCAATAAAAAAAATATATATGAATTCGACTTATTAGAATAACCACTGTAATGCATTAATTGAGTTTTGAGGAGACAGTGCCAGAGAGGGTAACTGGAATAGATTATCATGTGATTTTGGCATAAGAAAAATGAAATACGTATCAGCATGATTGACGTCATTATTTTTTACCAAATTTGAATATCCAGTGTGTCATATTTCTGCTGGATCTTTACCATTAACTTCAATATATAAAAATGGTCATTGATAAATCCAATAACATTCCTTATGGTATATTTTACTAATGTCATTTTAACTGTAGGTGTTCTAAGAACGTTTCCTACGAAGTAACTTTCTTGGAAGACATCGAGGTCAACGACTAGCGAATGCAAAACCGGACAGTTTTAAAAACCGGTTTTTATTTTCGGTTTTTTTCATAAAAACCGGTTAACCGGTTAAACCGGTTTTTTTTAATTAAATTTTTGAATATAAATAAAAACGTCAGACTTTCAAGTGTATTGATTGGTTAATTGAATTCAGCTCGAAAGGCAACGGTGTTTACTCTACCTACACTGTGAATAAAAATAAATGTAAATTGATAAAGTTCAAATAAAAAAAAACAGCAAACAATTACAAATCCTGTTCAATCCTACCATTGTTGCGTACGCAAGCACGGAGCCTACGACGTACTTCGTTCACTGTCACTCGCGTTGAAAGTGAGGTTTTTATTTGTTCGGCAGCTGCCAAAATTCTCTGCCTCAACTCTTCAATGGATGTCGCTGGTCGATTCGCATGGTACACCAAGTCCTTCATGTCACCCCAGAGATAAAAGTCGCATGGCGTTAAATCTGGACTTCTCGCCGGCCGAGGCTACGGGCCACCTCGACCGATCCATCCAAGCGGATAATTCTCATCCAAGAAAAATGAAAGAAAGGGCCCACCAGAGAAGATTTTCGTTAAATGTTTGGATGGTAATTGTCCATGATAAGGTGATCGAGCCTTTCTTCTTGCCTCAAAATTTGAATGGCATATTGTACGAAAAATTTTTAAGAAAAGAAGTGAACTGAACACGCTTTTGGAAGATGTGCACTAGGTACCAGAAGCTGGGCACCCATCGTGCTGGTCTACCAGCACGATGGGTGCCCAGCTCATTTTTACCGAGGTGTGCGACAATGGCTGGATGAAAATTATCCGCGTAGATGGATTGGTTGAGGTGGCCTAACGCCATGGCCGGCGAGAAGTCCAGATTTAACGCCATGCGACTTTTATCTCTGGGATCACATGAAGGACTTGGTGTACCATGCGAATCGACCAGCGACATCCATTGAAGAGTTGAGGCAGAGAATTTTGGCAGCTGCCGAACAAATAAAAACCTCACTTTCAGTGCGCGAAGTGACAGTGAGCGAAGTAAGTCGTAGGCTCCGTGCTTGCATACGCAACAATGGTAGGATTGAACAGGATTTGTAATTGTTTGCTGTTTTTTTTTATTTAAACTTTATCAATTTACATTTATTTTTATTCACAGTGTAGGTAGAGTAAACACTGTTGCCTTACGAACTGAATTCAATTAACAAATCAAAATCAAAAGTTGGACCTAGAGCGCCCTTTTGCTGTTTTTTATTTAAACAGCTAAGAAAGTTACTAACATTTATACCTTTTTGGAAAGCTAATGAATTTAATAAGTTATTTTACTAATCTGTACGCTTACTTTCATACAACTTTTTTCAATAACTTACGGCGATTATTTAGGAAAAATACAGAAAATAAAAATTATTGCTACTAAGGACCTTTTATTTCTGAGATTATGTATGTTTTGGGCCAGCGTTTTTATTTAAACTGATCACTTATTTTGCAGCTTTTAGAAAAGTATCAATTCAATGTTCAGAGTGGAGTAGTTTATTCATAATTAATGGTTTTAGGTAACAAGTCAGAAAATTTCTTAAAAATCGAAGAACCATTACAGCTCAGTAACCATTCAGTTTTGACCCCTGGTTCACTGGGCTTAATTTGTTGCTAATGACCTCTACTATAACCCCTTTCAAGGAATAGGTCGAATTTCCATGTCACCCTGTATAATGCTACTCTCTAGAATAATGTCTAATAGTAATATTGCAAACTTGTTACTTAGTTTGTCATTAAAATTGTCGAACTATTTAATATTTAGTTATTCACAAATCTTCTCCAATAAAACCGAAATAGCCGGGTTTAGAAAAAATAAACCGGTTTTTTTAAAGAAAAAGAAAACCGAGAAATAACCGGTTTTTCGGTTTTCGGTGAAACCGGTTTGCATTCCCTATCAACGACGTAAGGGCATGGCTAAGTCTTAAAAGATTACACCTATACCACATCTGTACGTAATGGCCAACGACTGTCTCAACACTAAGGATATTAGTTAATTATGTAATTATAAATACTATGATTTATTTGTTTCCACCCACTAGTACCCTGACTTTGGCAGGCACGTAGGTAGTTTACTTCAATATAGTGTATAGTAATTTAGTTGCTCAATAATGTTGGCCAAAATAGAATAGCTGTCCATAATACGAAATACCATATAACTATGGATTTTGAAAGTGATTTCCATAACTGCTTTTTTATTTCTCAATATGTTCATGTTATGAGAATCCTTTTGGGTTTATATCAACTTTAAAAATATTTTGAATGTAAAGTATTTTTTTAAGAAAACAAAGTCCGAAAATGGGCCAAAGATCTGCAGAAGAATTTACTAAACTATTTGGTTCAAGAAAAATGACATTACCAAAACCGTTAAAAATTTAAAAACGACATTACTCTTTTGTAAGTTCTTAATTCGTACTCTTCAATGAACAAGTATATGATTAAGGTATGAATTCGTTCCCATCACGAACAATCTAACAAGAATGCGCATTATTAGCAAATACCTTGTTTAGACTTCCGAAACCACGTAAGAGGAACTATTTATGAATCGATCGAATGCAATTTTACGCTTGACGTATTGATAACATGAGAAGCGTGTATTAAATCAACAGTAAAACCACTATTTATGAATCTTGTGCATTGCTTAAAAAAAAATTTAAGATACCTATGACCTAAAATTAATCCACTGTGGACCGATAATATAGGTGTATTAATAATTATAGGACGGTATCGTTTATAAGTTTTGCGATGTAAAACAAATTGTAGTAGATTATAAAACAGTGTTATATCACAGTCCTTGGTTGTATTATCAGATAACGAAGTGGATGATATAGTGGTGTTTTATAAACTACTGCTTTTTTAAACTGAAAGTTAATAGTTTATTTAGACTGAAAGATAGTCCGGTAACCTTAAAAAAAGTTCATATATTTATTGACTATTGCGTAAATGAATTAACTAATTATTTTTGATGTTTATTTTGTCTCTAGTGAAAATAACAATAACAAAAGTAGTAGGTATAAACAAAGTTGTGAAATCATAAAATCAATACGATTGCAACTATATCATTAACTTCGTTATCTGATAATAAGTGTAGCACTGCTTTATAAACTACTACAATTTTTTTTTAACATTTAACAATTAATATGCAATGTTATTATTATTTCAATTTATTTCTAATGAATTTGTAATTAATAATAATGTAAATATATATTTTTATAAATGGGTATTTCACATCGTAAAACTTTATTTGCATTAAATATGAATTTACGATACTGTCCTGCAATGAGGATCAGTGTCAATTTTTGTTTAGTGACTTTTCCAATAGCCTATGATACCAGAAAAATAACTGTGAAGAAATTTTCATCATATGTCTTATGGACTAAAACACTGTTATTTTAGGGTGAATAATGACGTATACACCAGCCCCCTGATTATGTAACTTTGTTGCAATCAACTTTGACAGAAATCGCAGTTACATTGCTGCTTTAGTAAGAACCAATGTGAAAAATATCTTACTTAAAGCAGCAATGTAACTGCGGTTTCAATCGATTTCAATCAAGAAATTGTTAGCAACAGAATTACGTTATCAGCCCCCCGCCCAACCTTACGTAATACGTATTAAATCACGTATTTCAGTGGGCTTGGCATTTCCTTAAAACCCTTATAACTTAGGCATTTTAAAACGGATTTAATTAATTCTTTCACTGGGTTTTATAGCAACTATGTTCATATGAAAATGTGTTCACACCGTATCAATAAAACTATAGGACTCTACCACATGACCGATCCTCATTCTAGCAAGCTAAGGTTTAAGTTCAAAATCAATGCTAGCGATTCTCGGATGTGAACTGAAATGGAAGGTGTTTTTACCGTCTATTGTTTGCTCTTGCACTTAACAATGCGAGTAATTGGATCCAATCATACCAAATATTGATTTTTCAATCCAATAGAGAATCATACGCTCTGTTGAGGACGAGGCCGATATTAATCACTATAAATTTAAATTTTAAAATGCCGTTTGTTTTAGTTTTTCATATTATTGTTAGACCATGAGTTTTTTTACTTCATTGAAAGACATTGTTTTATAATACGTTTAAATATTGAAAGTTTTTTTGAATATTCAGTCTGAATTTTAGGTCATACATTGTGATACATAACTGAACGTAAAAAAGTAATAGAGTTATGTGCATTTGGAAGGCACAAATAGATCCAATTAAATGATGGAGTAGCCACACAATAGGTTTATCTTAAGTATATATCTTAAGACGTGTTGTGTTATGTCATTCAGCGTATTGCATTTGTGGTGTATTACCCTGTGGTGGATATAAGTTGTGTATTACTTTCCAAAGTATCGTATTACGACCTCAGGGAATGCAGTTATATGTAATTATGGGTGAAGGTGTAAAATAATAAAAGGGAATTAGATTTTGTTTTGTGCCAGATTTATTTCTAAGACTATAAGCGTTTTTTAAGTCATACGTAAAAATAAGGAAGTCTGTTTTTTATTAATTGTTTCAATTTTGTTTTAGTTCCTGCACTACAACGAATGAATATGGAGAAAACAAAGGCTTATTAAAAACCCTTTAAGAATATATTTTTTTAACAATTGTCTACTTATAGAAACATTGTCAGTAGGTATATAGATATTTGTTTTATTTTTAAAATTGTTTACTTGGAGAAATATTTTCAGGGCAGATATGAATAGTACCGTTATACTTATTACTCTTACTTTTAAAATTTGTCAATGCTTTTGAATTAAATAAATCTTTAGGTAAATGTTGGATAAGAACAATATAAGTGTAGTTTCCTGGTATTTATTTATTTTATTTTATCTTTAAATAAAAACTGCACATTATATCATAATATCACTAGAGAAACAAATAAAATCATTATTAATTTTATGATTGTGAATGGTCTATAGTTGTGTAAACAACATTTTGATGACATATAATTACAGCTAATAATGCACTGTCCTGTACATTATTGCGTGTACCTATTGTAGCGATTGGAACTTAAACTACTTTCACCCAGGAACGAGAAGCGAACTGTTTAAATACCCCGTTTGTTTCTAAAATCGTGCTGATCGTACTGAGCGTCTTTATTGGTGGAGTACAGCGGCTTACATACTTGCTGCTTTTTAGCGTAATAACATTGGTACACCCACCCGCCTGGTGGTTCATAACGATCGAAGCGTCGTGCACCTCCTTTAACGAACCCACTGAATCCACACCAGCTTTCGATGCAATTCTTCTCCAAAGTAACAACAAAGTTGCCAGTTTTTAAAAGAATATCGCCTTTGACTTCTACTGAATTTTTAAGTCGGAGCCCTTCGTCGTAAGGAACGAACGGATTGAGATCGCAATTGATTTGTCCATTGTTCTCTTCTTCGCATAAAAATTCGTCTTGGGAAAGGACGTTCGGTTCATTCGGCCTCACTATAGTTCCAGTGTCTACTAATTTGGTGTGTGTATTGTCGTCCTTCTTATGACACACTCGCCCACGGTCTGCATAAACTAAGCAATCAACTAAGTAAAAAACCTTCTTGTCTATATTATTTGTTAAAAATAATAACTTGTCAATGTTTTTCAAATGATTATATCTTAATGTCTCGCATAAGTACGTGTCGTCTTGGAGGTAGCACGACTTCAGTTTGAGATCTGGAGAGGTGACTTGAGTCATGGAGTCGAGTGTCAATGTAGCACATTCTGTTGATGAACAATTGTAGAAGATTGTATTCGCTCTTGGTATGTAAGGATCATGTGATGGTATGTTATTGTTTTTCAAGATCACGTTACGGCGTGCATTTGGTATAACTTCACATTTTGGTGTTTTGTTCTGAAATATTATTATGTTTTTATATTAACATAAAGTTTAGATAGTTTTTTGACTTAAGTATATAAAATAGATAAAAAAAACAATTTAGTTTGCCAAAATATATTTTGATACAATCATATCCATTCCTGTTTGTATTAGTTTAAGTTATGGCTTAACTTAAACTATAACAAACAGGAACAGGCTTAACTGTTAAGCCAATCATCGTTATTTATTGTAAATGCGTATGAGTCAATTAACTTATCATATTTTTTTTGTAGTAACCTACAAAAAAAATTTGGCACCAGTTTAGTCAAGAATGTTAGTGGGTTCTAATAAAAATCGTGATCAATATGGACGTCACATCAACACATTTGATGAATTTAATGGATAAATAATTAGCAAACATTGGCATTTTTCATTGTCATTTTTTACTTCGTTTGTGGGACAGGGTTCGATGTCTACTAATTTAATCATCATCAAAATTAGTTATTACTTCAGAACTTAAAGAATTTACCTTGTCAATCACACACACGACGTCTTTATTATATCGCTGTGGAAAAACATGATTGGTAAATAATGTAGGAAGTAAATTAGAGGATATTTATCGTAACTGCCACAATAGCACAGAATACATAATAATAATTCAGTATTTTTTTTCGTAATTCCATCCTCAGATGAATGACCTAATCATTAAAGCATATCTAGGTAGTGGGATAAGATTTTTTCATAGAAACTTAATATTTACTTTATTTATTTCAATGTTAATAAAAAACCTATTATTTCTTAGTAAAAAAAAATATTATTTTACGTAATATTGTAGAGTTAGTATTAGTAATAAATAACAATAATGTCATAAATAAGGTATTTTAGTAACCGATTTATTAAAGGAAGTTAAATAACCCACTTACCGTCTCTATATTGTTAATAATAAGGCATTGAATAATGAACAGACATAAAAAAACGAGATTCATGACTACGTCATTGCATCACGCACGCAAAAGAAAGAAAGAAAATAGGAAGCGCGTAAGGTGCTATTAAATGTTAACTTCAAGTGTCGGTTCGTTGGAACTTAATCGACAGATAAATTGGAAATTGTAAGTAAGGCTCGCTCGTAAATCACCTTCCTGTTTAGGGCTGTCCCGTAGTCAGTCACGTAGACGTAAAATTCGGTGATATGGCTTTTATTGTAAGGGAAACTTAACTATGATTTTATAGTTAAGTTTCCTGTCATTTATGTATGGAAAATAAAGTAAAAAAATTGTATGAAGGTGTATTAATTTGAATTTTTGTAATTGTATGTAAGATAACTAAAACCTTAAAGCTCCCTACATCTAGACTGAATGTAGAGCTTTATTATTAATAATAAATATGGAGGTAAGTATTGAGTGCTTTATAATAAACTGATTTTTTATAAAAAGAAATCATAACGACTAGAGTATTTAATGCTAGTTTTGTTTTATAATAGTAGATTGTACAACAAGTGCATCAAATAGGTTTTATGCACGAGTTACATACTCTGCTTTTCAATTCGATTGTGAGGAAATTAAACGTAAATATTGTAAAACAATTTCAAATTGCAACACAAAAAAAATAAGGACTTCCCGTCAATATACTATTTTTTCTTTTTTTTAATACAGCACAGTGACTTAGCATAGATCGTAGACCATAATGCTCTTGAAATACTTATTTCTTCGAAAACTCATTAATATTGCCTAGTTTTATTAATTTAGTATTATAACATGGATTATGTATAAAAATTAAGAAAGTATGAAATAAGTTTATTAATCGAAATTTAATTGCGTGTGTGGCTGTTTACCTGACGACCTTTGTCTTAGAGTCTGAGACTTAGACGAAGATTTTACTTTATGCACTAGAGCATGAAAAGCGATTTCATGCAGCCTATACCCAACATAAAAACGAACTTTACGAGCATGAGAAGTGAAAAGGTATTTTATAAGTTATTCGTAGTTACTGAAGAAGATCGTATTTCAATGACTATCTCTCGTTCGGAGAAAAACGTGTTTTTTTCGAAAACTAATATTAAAAAAGAGTAGACTATAACTTACCAATATAAGTAGTTCCTGTTTATACATTTTTCATTACAGCCGCTGAGGCACTGGAAAAAATAAAAATAACGGTTAGCACTTATTAACTATAAAATAAAACTTTACATTGTAGCAATGGTCAATAGAATTAGGGATAAACCACCAAATAAATATAAATATTTGACAACATCACAAACATTGCTCTGATTCCAAAGTAAGTAGCTAAAGCACTTGTGTTACCAAATAGAATTAGCATGTGTCTAACCATAGGGACAGGTAGGCGTAATTTAGGTATTAATATGTGATTACGTTCATTGTTTAATAAACTGATTGAGTATTAAGGTAACCAACACTCCTTAAAGTTATTACGATTTGCGATCTATGCATGCGAATTTATATTAAAGAAACGTTGAGTAAATTCGGTACTTGATTATTATAATGATCACATTATTGAATTGCATTGCATTCTACTTAATTAAATAATTAGGTAATTGTTATTTTCTTTTTTTGCGCGATTTTAGTAAGTTGTCACGTCTGATATCAATGTATGCATGTCCGTATTTTTATTTAAGGTTTAAGATTTACTTTATACTAGAAAAAAGCAACTACTCTCTCGTATTATATACTCAGATGGGAATTAAACCCAAGATCTTTTGCAATAGATTAAAATGAAGCTTTAAAGGATGTCCAATGCCCACACAAAGTGACCAGTAAACTAGACAGTCACTTCAAGGCCGATGTTGCAAAGAATTAACAACTATGTTAAAAAAAAGTTAAGGTGGGCGGGTTAAACGGGGAAAGGGTTAAGTTAAAAATAAAAAATGTCATATCGAAACTCATATAGATTCTTGAAATATCTATAAGGCTTTTGTGAAAATTTCTTTAGTGTTTAATTAGTAAGAAGTTCTTTCTTTTTTATCTTTATTTTTATCAAGCTGGAAGTACTGAACAAACTGATTTGTCACAGTGAACGTCTAGTTACAATTTATAGCTGCCGTGATCAAATTGCGAATAATTTCGTATAATGCTGTCGTTTATTTAACTGTAACATAGTGAAAAACACCATTGTTATTGAACTCCGTAACTAATGTGACTGAACGAAACTTAATGGACATATCGTGATAATCCGATTCTAATGCAATGGTACACATAACAGCACATTGGTTTACGATAACATACAAAAATATTAAGTTATCTGATTGTATTTTTTTTTACTTTTAAAACAGGTTAAACTTTTATTATTATTATTTTAGCATATAAAAAAAATACCAAAAAAGGAAAGTGTAATTAAGTCATTAACTATGATTGTAAGTTTACCACATAAATTACCGTTTTGTAGAGCATTTTGATTCATTTTAATAGTTATCTGTTCATTATCAAAATGCTAAATATTAGCACATTATGTTAAACATGTATGCTGTAATTGGTTTGCATTTTATAAATTAACGTTTAATAAAACAATTGGAGATTTGACAGTCGTAATTTTTTTTTTTTTTTAATAAGGGTTTTAACGGCACTGGGTTCAAGCCCTTTTATGCCTGTCTTGGATAGGCTTTTTATTTTCTCGGTGTTGTGTGTGTGCCTGTACCATGTCTTGCTCTAGTTTTGACAAGGTTGGCTGTGGGCGTAAGCATAGGCATGCGATGTGGCTGACGTGCCACATAGCTGTGTGACATTGAAACTACATTTGAATGACGTCGACGGTGATGCGAAATAATCAATTATATCAGATATAAGGTAGGCGTACATAATGTTTGTTAAACCTGTTTACTTATAAAAGATCACATAGTTTGTGCCTGAATGGTGTATTCGAGTGGATGGTGCAACAGTTTAAGCATTCATAGATAAATGTCTGAATTTGGATAAGCTGCAAATGCATTAACTTTGATGATGAACAATTTGTCTATATAATAAGATTTGACAACATTAGTTATACATAAATCGGAGGGTAATAAAATGATTTAACCCATCAACGCCCGCAAAATAAGACACAATAGATAGATATGCTATTGTTGTCCGGCCGCATTTAGCCGCTCGGGCATTGATGAGTTAAAGGGTTGGTGCCAGAGTTACAGAATTAGCATAATACCTACCTGAAAAAGAAATGCCTAGTCACAAAAAATTTATCAGGATATTACAGGATTATTTACAGGATATTAAAACTTTTCTGGCAGATCATTGAATTAAAACGAAATAAAGTCTAATTCTATTGCTAATTTTCTATACAAATACACGAAAATGATGCTGATTTGGCAAAATAATAACGTCATCCCAAATGAATTCAGTGAATTAAGTCTCTTATAGAAAGTGTCAACACAATGGGACATTGAATGATAGTGAAAAGAAGCGCGTCCTTTGCATACTAAATAGACCCATCATAATATGAGTGACATATGGCTGGACAGGGCAGGACGAAACGAAAAGTCCACGTACGATAACAAGTTACGATGTATACTTAATATCGGATTATCATTATTGTATAATTAATCATGGAAGGCATATTATGTAATGCTACATACCATAACAAATATACTTTTGTAAAATTTTTGCCGAAGTATAGACTGATCAAAAGAAATAAAACTTTCGCTCCTGTGTATAAAATTATATGAAAATGTAAGTAATATGCTGAACCAGTCATATCAAACAAAAAAATCCACAAACGACATATTAATTTGACATTATATCATTATCATTTATAACAAATAAAGTAGGTAATGAAGTTACATAAAACATTTCTTTACCCATACCTACACACTTTGTTTACTAACTTAAAATTGTAAATAATTTTTGTTTAGGTCCAACCCTGAAATTGCGAAAAAAATATCAACATTTATAAATATCAATATCTCACATATTTTTTGGTGATTTCAGGGTTGCTTTCATACAACAAGGTTGTTCTTAATGTTGAACTCTACAAATGGTCTTGAGGTTTAGGGAAAACAAAGAAAAAAACGTTGTACACTGGCCCAATGAAGTCATCTATATAATATTACTGATACAGATAAAATATTTAATAAAATAAAAATAAAAAAAGATTTTATAGAATATTTTGTTATATTGACATTTTATTTTCATTTGAATAAATGAGTTAGATAACGGAAGGCATCGGCAGCTGCGGTTTAAGCCCCAGGAATCCTGATAATGTTGATTTTGAAACATAATCTCATGATTAACACTATTGATTGACATGTTACCATCTCATCATCAAGATTCTTGGAAGGTGACTGAAAATTAGTTGTGTACTTTAAGTACATGTACAATAACTTGGCTTTTATTGTTTTAAATTTATCGTAAGAATCAACTTTAAAAAAAGTGCGCCTATGTGACATTTTATATACAAGCTGATTTTTATTTCGCGAGTAGAGTTGGTCGCATAGTAAAATTTGATCAGTTTGATGGTCCCTATTTACCATATTCGGCATTAGGAGTATTTTTGTAACACCTTGTATATGAACATTTTTTATTTGAATATTTTTTGAATATTTTAACAACTAAATCAGAGTCCTTACAGAAATTATTGGCATAATATATCTGCTCTATTTCAATTGACAAAGACTATTAAATTTATTACATATACTGTTGCTGTTAACATACGTAATTAGGTATCACATATTTTTCCTGCAACAACTAAAATACTTATGTAAAACAAAAATGCAAAAAGAAATCGTTAGTCAAAACATGTTAATGTATCAGTGGGCATAAATTCACATTTTACATAATCGGTTAATATGAATTTTGCGATTACGATTCGATCAAATTGTGCTTTCTAGGGGATTGTAGAATCCGATAGATTTACATAAGAATAAAAATTAGATTAACCTCCTTAGCAAAAAATAAATAAAAACTTCAAAAGCTTAATTCGTAATTTCGAGCGGAAGGCAATAATGTTTTTGTGTTATTTTTAATAGATCCCGAGACTAGTCACATAGTTTAGAGTTAAAGCTTAATATATGAGAATCCTGTTTGGATTTTAATTGGTATCCATTAGCCATCGTATTTCTTTAGTTTATTGCTTCAGAAGATGTTCTAGTTAAAATTTAAACCAGATGTGCTCAAGTTTTTTTGCACAATAAAATTTACTTTATTAGCTCCACCTTTGATTTGGTAACGAATGTTTGACGTAAGCTGCAATTAAGAATGTTTTTATGGTTATTTTTTTTACTTACAACATAATTGTCAATACTTTATCTTCGACACTGGTGTTAGTATTTAGTAAATGGCGAATAATTTTAGTTTTTGAATTATTATGTCTATCCCACATATTGTTTCTACGTACTCAACTAACATTATAAAATAAAATAAAGAATTAGAATATTTTATGTTATTGCAAAGTTGATATTTATTGATAGATGAAATTTAACAACTTTTTTACCAAAATTATAGAACTTTTTGAATTCAGAATGATTACAATGATTAGCATAAATAAGTAATTGATTTTGATAAAATTAAGAGAATGGTTTTATTGGATACATACCATAATCCACATTAAAAGTTGTTCGTTGCATTAACTCATTAATGCAGTAGCCACAATATGATTTAAATAATTTATAATGCGTCGACCTTTGTGAGTTAACAAAAAATAAAAAAAAAACAATTCAGTTCTAAAAGAAGACGATCTTACTTTATAGTGTTTTTATTTTCAATATACTAAACGATAAAATTAACGCCACGATGAAAATATAACCGTTTTCAAGCCTTCACTTACTTAAATATAAAATTTGAAATTAAATTCATCAACGCCCGAGCGGCCGAATGCGGCTGGATAAAGATGAAATATCTATTGTATCTCATTTTCCGGGCCTTGGAGAGTTAATAAAGTGCCAAACTTTAAAAAAGACTAAAAACGCTCTTGCTAAAATACTGCGGTTTTGTCTGTTGCGTTATAATAAGCGTTCCGTTTTACTTATTGTTACATACAAGTAGAATAGGCCTTGGTGGTAATATTTAGTATTTCATGTGGTTTCGTTTCTTTAGTCAAGTATGAAGAAATATTGTGCTAAATAAAAAAAATCCTTTTCCGTTTATAATAATTCCTGAGTATACAACAAATGTGTTGTACTTATAATATAGTTTCAATGTAAAATTCCTTTTTATTTTATAAATAGCTTCGACTTTATAGTTTCGATTTTTTTATAATTAACTTTAGTACCTGCATTGAGCTTTAAACTTACTTGTAGGACAAGATCTGTGGCATAAATAAATATCTACTTAAACTTTTTTGCAGGTATGCAGCGACAATGAATTCAAAACATTTAAGATAATTATCAATTAACGAGGAGAATCAGGCAGTTATGCCTTTAGCAATAAAAATTGAAATAATGCGATCAATGAACCTTGCCTCTATTTATTTTTATTACAAAATTCAAGTTCACCGTTCAAGATATACCTATATTTTTTGATTACAAATTAATTATCTACTACAGTTGAGTTTGTACATGGTATTATGTTACATAATATAATTTTCATTTGATTAAAAAATTCAAAGTTGCACGTACCTATATTTTGTATTTAGTAATAAATATGTATTTCCAAATACAAAACAAAACAATTCACACATACCTACGCAATTATCTCATCACTATTATATGTGTGTGCCAAATGATCGGTAACTTCAGTTTTAATAAATAATAATAATATATATTTCACAACATCACATACATTGCTCCGATTCCAAATTAAGTAGCTAAAGCACTTGTGTTATGGAAATCAGAGACAACGGTGGTATCACAAACACCTAGACCTGAGCCAATATAGAAAAGTTTGTTTTCTAAATTGACCCAACCGGGAATCGAACCCGGGACCTCAGAGATGGCGACACCTTGAAAACCGGTGTACAAAGCCACTCGACTACGGAGGTCGTCAACATTTAAGTTTATTAAGATTAAGTTTAATATGCTAAACTAAGATATGAAGTTCGACATTTCTGATGGTTTGTCATGAATCTTAGTTAAGCATTATACAAAGATACTATTAATTTTAATGAAAATAACATAAAACCTCACCTTTAGGAAAAAATCCTGAACTTTTGTGTGAACCTGAACCTTTCCCCAACCAGACTTAAAAACGTCCGTGCAACTTTTATAAGCTTTTTTAAGCGTATGGTAGGTCCCTGTATTATACGATGAAATGTTTTTTCTATATAATTATATTTCTACTAATAAGAAGGTTACTTCCGGTTTGACGACATTGTAAAATTACACGGTAATCGATAACAGTGAGCACTGGTAGTATCTATTCATGTGTAAAACGAGCAGAAGGTTGCTTTGCTATATTTTCCTTAAACTGTATTTCCACTGCACGAAAACTCAAGTTGCAGTCGGGCTGACGCGACGGAATAGGATTTCAGACTGACTCATGAAGTCCAAAAACTGTACATCATAGGGAAGGAAATGTAGGAGAATCTACATAAATGACGTTGAATGTGTCATACATTCAAAAGAAACATGTACATAAATATAATTTCAGATGCTCTTTGTGTTACGGAAGGACAAACAATTAAAATAGGTTAAATTTAAAAAAAGTATAAATGCATTTTGCCGCACCTATACGAATTTAATAGATCTAGTAAAAACTTGCTCAAATACGTAAAGAATTAGAAATGACATCATTGGGGTGTGAGGTGATTATTTTCGTTATATTATTATAAAAACTACATTAAGTGTCATGTAAATAACAATTCGATTTTATTATTTGATGGCCCATTTAGGAGTTTTGTTGCAATGCAATTGTTTATTTGTTTTTCTTGTTACTCTGAAGTTTTATTTGATAATAATAATTCTGACTCTTTAGACAATGGTATCTGAAGGAACATCATCAAGGGAATGTAAGTAAATATTTGGGTACCTAAATAAGGTAAATAAGAAGCATAATATTTAAAGTGATAAACACACTTTGAGTAATACTTACTTCAAGCGAGATTGGCTAAATGTTTAAATAAAGTGATTGGCAACAATTAGTTGAATAAGATAAGCCGCTTTTTTATTTTTCATCACCATAAGGATAAGTAGATATTGGTTTCTGTAGATTTAGTTGTTCAGAGGGTAAAGTTGGATGTAAAGGTAGTTAATTATACTTGAAAGCGAACATTAACGTGAATAGGTAGTATAACTACTATTTTTATTATTATTATTATTAGCACTTAATGTAAAAGGTGTAATGAGCTTATTGGCAGTTGTTAATATAGCAAGATATTCTAAAGTTTTAGTAAAACAATTATGCAGTGTATTAGAAAACACACCTGTCCATTATTTCAATATTGTTTATTAATTGTTACAGGATTGTCGTCGATCCAACTTACTTTAATTTCGAATAGTAGTTTTTCAGTCCGTCATACAGTTTTATTCAAATTTTTATTCACAATGTATTACGTGTAGAATTTAAGAAAGTAGAACTAACACAAGTTTTGTAAAATAACAAAGCATATTCACAGCATGTTAAAGAGAATAGTTACAATGTGAAATGAGGTGTGACCTCAATTCTTGATCTAAACAAATTGTTGAAACAAAAGGACTAGGAGACAAAACGTCGCGGTCGCGATCGCATCGGGCTGGAGAGCAGAATAACGGACGCGTGGTGCGCACGCGCCGGTCCACTATCAACTGGTAGGGGTTTCCCGTCACAACCACGCGGAGATAGTATCTGTGCTTGCTATAACATTCATTCATAAACACGATGTTTTTGCAATAAACTCCTTGTTATGAACAACTATTGTATTATTTTGCCGGGGTCACGAGAATCTGGCTGATCATTGTCAAGAAAACTAAGCAGGTAGATCTTACTGCAAGGTTTACATAACTTTCTCTAGAGCATTGATTTAAAACGTTTCCTTGCTTTACAAAATTTTCAATTGTTCTTTCGTTCAAAGATCCGTTGGGATCTTTTACTTCGTTACGTGGTTTGACTTCTACGGGTATTTTTCAAATAGTTTTTGATACATCAATTAAATCATGGTTTGGGACTTCCGCCAAGTAATGCCTGATTCAATCAAATACATCAATTAAAACTTTAATTATTGACTTGGAACATAATAAAATATTTTAAAATAAATGTTTTGTAATAATGTTTATACGGTAAAGTTATACAGGCTGTATATGGTACTCCCCTAAAAGCTCAATATGGTAAACATGAGGAGCTCGGTGGCGCAGCGGTTTAGCGCCTAGCCCGTAGCTTTCGCAAGGGTCGGTCATGGGATGGGTGACCAAAAATTTATTATCTAGAGCTCCTCCGTGCTTCGGAAGAAAAAGTACTCGGAGGTTAAGCCGTTGGTCCTGGCTGTATTTGCAATCGTCGTCAACACCCACCAATCCGCATTGGGCCTGCGTGGTGGGTTATGGCCCACCCTCCTTATCCTCTTATAAGGAAGGCCTGTGCCTCAGCAGTGGGGACATTAAAATTGGTTGATGTCGATTCGATTCGATGGTAAACATACATAACCCCGGAAAATTATTATAAACCCCGAAAACCACTACCTACATGGCTGAGAAATTTAAATTTTATTTGTATGGAAAACTGCAAAGCAACAAAGACACAAATAGACTATTTGTATTCTATAATGAAAGTATAATTTCGGTCTAGGATTGTCACTTGATTAATGCAGTATACTAAAAAAAAATTTAATGTCTGTTTCTAACTACTAAAAAAAAAGTTTTATAAGAATTTTTCGGGGTTGTATGTATGGTGACCTATCTAAAATATGCGGCTTTATAAGTGGATTACCGAACAGCCTCTATTGCTATTCATTTCCAATCACAAGGGTAGGTTGATTTTAATTAGCGTTTAAATTTCACCTTGTTGGAAATAATTCATAAAAATTTTACTTCTCAAACATGATTGCGGTAGTGATTTAATTATTTTTATTAAAACTTACCCTTACTTAATCAGAATAGTTATCAATTGCAAAGTATTTTCTAATTCTTAAGTCCAATGTGTAAACGGAAGTCGTAAAAACAGTAATAAAATAAAAAAAATTAAAAGATAGAAAAAAATAATCTTTTTCCTTCCGAATAATTGAACCCTAAAAACGAGTCATGATGTCATGTTTTAACAGGATTCGACACCATGATTGTATTCAGGAATAGTAGTAACACAGGGATGTCACTTCTGTTAATTTGTTTGCGTTGTGTAAAATTGTCCAAGCATTTAAAAAAATATATGGATTATTCAAAATATTAAATCGTCCTTATGTTAGGTACCTACCTACATTAAACTTTTTTTAATTGGTAAATAAATGTAGAAATTACGTTCTTATTAAACAAAATATTTATTTATTTTTTCCCAAACCGCGGAAAGTGGTACTTGGCAACCTTAGATTATTTATCAAAGTTGGCCACAAAAGCTACACAAGTGAGGCGTTCAGTGAACTAAAATTTTAATAATACCACTGCCATCTATCTTTAATACTAAAGCACTTTTAATTTTATCTGTAAGCTTTTCGAAAGGCACGTCTACAACAGCTATTCCATGGTAAGCTTCGGCCACGCCATCTACAAAACCTCAACATACTTTGAATGAACTGCTCATCGCACGTAGGTGGAAGTGCTTGAGGAAAATAACACTTTATCGGATCTATTACGTTAGTATTATCAGGTTTACTTCATAGATGTCGTTAGTTAAATCGAAACAAGCCATATTTTAAAATATTTTGTAAATAAATCAAGTTTAAAGGAGTAGCGAACTTATCGGTTATTTTGGTATCGTATTGGGTTTATCGGGTCTTGCGCAATTAATTTTAGAAATATTTGTTGAAGAAAATAAATAATTTTTGATTGAATCAGGCATTACTTGGCGGAAGTCCCAAACCATTGTGAAAAGATAAATATATGTAGCTTACTCCCGAAAAAAATTTTTTTGCTGGAGTAAGCTACACATATTTCTCTTTTCACAATGAAAATAAATAAGATAAAATTAAAAAAAGAAAAACATTTTATCAATGTTCATCTGATTTGTTATGTAAACACGACTTACAATAACACCCAAAATCTTTGGTAACACAAACTTATTTATGTATTATGTGTGTCGAGATTATTTTTAACTTTTAAGATTTCTACTGAGTATCTTCACCGAGTATCTGGCCTCTCCTTTATTTTTTATTCAATATTTACTACTGTTCGTATGTGCTCTTATGGAGAAGTAAAGTTTTATTCCTTTTCTATTCAAGCGAAAAAGGTAATTTGTAATTTTTAACTCCTCCTTTATTTGTTACTAGCTTCCGCCCGCGACTTCATTCGCATGGATATTCGAGAAAATCCTTAGGGAACCTTTAACTTAGGGGTTGAAATTCAAACAATACCAATACACGTTGCGTTAGTTTCAACTATAAGTAAATAAAATAATAAATTTAGTGATTTTTACTTCGAAAATGAAAGATTTTATAAACACAACTTCATCCCTCTTTTCACTCCTTTTGGGGGTGGAATTATCAAAAACGCTGAGACACATATTTTTTATTTTTTTATCGTCAGCCTTAACACAAAATTTGAAGATCCTAGCTTCGGAACTTTCATACAAACTTTCATCCCCTATTTCAACCCAATTATTTTTTTGCGATAAAAGGTAGCTTATCCTTTTCTAAGCTCTACTTGATCATGTACCACATCAAAAACGGTTCAGTGGTTTAGGCGTGAAACAGACAGACAGAGTTACTTTCGCATTTATAATAATATAGTATGGATTCAATATTAATTCTATATGTGGTCTTATGGAAAAGTTAAGTTTTTTTTTATTTTCCTATTCAAGCCAAAAAGAAAATTATTATTTTAGTTGCATCTGTTTTTTTGTAACTTTTAACCCCCGACGCAAAAAGAGGGGTGTTAATAAGTTGAAGCTTTTCTTTTGCAATTTTGTATTTCGTCCTGAAAAGTATTTACGTAAATGACAGAATAAAGTGTTGATCGAAGCGGATCTACTAGTAATTTAAAAAGTATAAAATAAAAATTAAATAAAAAATTTAATCGACTGCCGAAACAAAAAACTTCTAAAAATATAAATGTGTTGATTCGCTTTTCTACTTACTTTAATATTTGTACCTAGTAATATTTTTAATCTGTGCTGAGCGACAATAATTTCTTTACTTAGTGGTCGACCCAGATTAAAATATTACTAGGCACAAATATGAAAGTAAATAGAAGAGCCAACACATTTATTTTTTTATTATTTAGAGGTTTTTTGTGTTTTGAATTATTATGAGCTCTACGTAGTTATTCTCACAATCATAACTCATAGCTCTACTCAAAGAGATGGTTGACATTAGAAATATATATTTCAAAATCACAAGCCGGTTTAAATAACATATTTTTTATTTAAAAAACGCACAATATTTACAATGAAATGGCAGTATAAACGGCAGTATACAGTTTAGAAGTAAAGCTTATATATGGTAATACTTTTAATGTCATTAATCTACGAGTTAATTAATCTAATATACTATGAAATTTAATTAAGGTATACTACATGTTAAGAATAAGTTAGTAAATTGTATTTATCGCGAACTAGATTCTACAGGGTAATATAGCCATTTGAATTCGTATCCTTTAAGACCGTACTTTTCGTCTTTCTCAGTTTCAGGTTTCGGAACATCATCTGATAACAAATCGAGTACTTCTTGAGTTATTTTAGGGCGGAAGCCTTTTTCGTCTGCTACGTAATCTACTCTTGTTCTTACACCATTTCTGCTAGTTACGTAGTAATAACCTTGTTTAGCTCCATTTGTGTACCCTTCTTCGAAATGTCCATGGAATCCTACGGTATAATTAAACGTGTAAAGCAATTGCAACATATCATTTTTAGTCAAACCATCTGGCAGGCCCTCTTTTTCGCCAGGCTTTCTCTGATAAATATCGGTGTTTTTATCTACAATTTGCATTTGCGCTGATATAAGCGTAGGCTTATTTGGTCCTTGTGCTCCATCAGGTCCAAATTGTCCGTTTCCTCCATTTGCACCTCCTGGACCAAATTGGGCGTTATTCCCACTTGTTGCTCCTGGTCCAAATTGCCCACCAGTATTACTTGGTCCACCTGGACCGAATTGCCCTCCACTACTACTTGGTCCTCCTGGACCAAATTGACCGCTTCCACTTTGACTTCCACCAGGTCCAAATTGTCCTCCTCTTTCTCCTTGTGATCCTGGGTTTATATTTCCGGCTGATCCCTGTGGGTAATCAGTAAACTGTTTAGGGATTCGTTCCCCGCTAGTGCTTCCAAATGGCGCTTGTAACGTCTTACCAGGAGTTTCTACCGCACCTTGATCACCTTGTTGCGGATATTGTGCACCTTCATTACCCTGGGGATAATTTTGACCAGCTTCAGAAACTCCTTGAGGATAGTTTGGTTCAGATCCTCCTTGAGGATAATTTTGACCTCGATTGCCTTGAGGGTAATTTTGTTGAGAGCCTTGTGGGTATTGTTGGCCTGCTCCTTGGAATCCTTGGCTGTTTGGTTGATCTTTTGAGACGACAGCTATATCTGTCAGTACTGGTCTTTTGGTGGTGGTGGTTGGGATACTGCAAGATGAGCAAGATTTCGCTGGTGCAGCTTGTGACGGCCCTGTTGGTCCTGTAGCTCCTGCTGCTGCGGCCTGGGGTGTCTGGGGTACTGGTCCTTGAGTTTGGGGTGGATTTTGTGATGGTGGGAATGGAAGTGAATGCCCTGTTCTTTCAGGGCCCGTGGGATCTAAAAAAATTAAGTTCAGTTAGTTTTTTATAGTCACTTTTGCTGAGCCGGCCTCTTTTTAATAATTTATGCTTTTTTACTTTTAATTTATAATATTTGAATTCTGTTCTTTTTATACTATAACATATTTTCCTACGATTGTACTCTGTGTCTTTTTTTCCTTCTTTAACGTCAATATTTTTTATTAAATAATCCGCGTTTCAACCCACATCGTCTCTCACTCATTTTCACCAGGTAATACTACCTCAGCCCATTAGTTCGCTCAGTTTCAGTCACGATAACTTTTATCTAGTTCAAATTATTCAGTTCTTCAAAGTAGTTAAATATAAGACCTTCAACATTATAATAATGCAAAATAGTTGTCGAGGATGCTCAGTTAGTTTTAATTGCAAATATGAGTTATTTTATAGATTTTTTCTATTATAATTTACATTAACAAAACTTTAAACTTACATGGTTTGACTCTGATATTTTTCATGGATAATATCTTAAAGTTGCCATTTTCATCTGTAGCGTACACAGTCACGTGGTAGACACCGTCGGCAGTGATGAACCCAAACTCTCCCATAATAAGTCCATTTTCATCTGAAATGTAAATAAAGGTTATCAATTAGTTCAAGTAATAAAAATGTTAGAACCACTCGTATTATTATATTCTGTTCGGAAATCCAAAAAACCAAAAAGATTTCATTTTAATTTCTGTTCAGCTTTTCATAAGAGTCGGGGTAATGTTTGTCTGGTGACTGAATCATGGACATTCATATTCTTATTTTATTTTTTCTCTATATTACTTAGTCACCGGTATGCATATATGCTTTTCTTAGTTGCGTTGCGGACTAAATGATAGGTGAGACTTCTTCAGAATATTTATTATTGTTTATTTATTTTATAGAGCGAAGAAGCAATAATGTGGTAGTTAAGCTTTTAGATTTTCAACTATTTGAAAGTTTCATCGAAATCTAATCATTTAGCTATTGGCACAGATACTGATGAACTATATATAGGATATAATTATTTGACTACTCTGCCCAGGTGAAGATGTCAAGGCTCTTTGCATCCGTTCTCCTACTAAATAATCTGGAAATAATCATTCGTAATGACTGATTTTTTTTTAATTCATTTTATTCGTCTACGACCGTGGATTAAATGAGCTTCTAATTAAAACAAGGTAAAGTTCTTTATGTATCGAACATTTTGTTGTTATTAAAACCTTAACATAGAGGAAGTGCGTTAGTGGTGATCTCTCAAAGTGACGCAATATATATTTGTTTAAACTTTTGAGATTAAAAAAATGCCAAATCAAGCATCTGCAGATATTAAGCGAATGTCAAGTAAATCATCATTAGTACAATGATGTCATTAACATTTTGGTGGAAATATGAATATGTTAGACCTTCACATGCTTGTCGTAACATGGTTATATTCAAATTTATATGCGAGGTGCCAGCAATAAATAAAGATGTTAATTTAAAAATTAAGTTGATATTGTCTGTGAACTGAACATTAAATCCAAAATAACTATATTTATTTTTATAATTTTCAATCATCCCAATCCTTAACAGTTTAAAATATAAAAAGCGAGCCTTAAGGCGACATCACATGCAACACTAGCGCCACTCCAAAACCAAAATAAAATATCTGTCATTAAGTTTGTGTGTATATTTTGCGAGGGGATCATAAGCTTGGATTTTTAATAAATTGTATTTACACGGTAATATTTTTTTTGCGGGATTGGCGCTAGTGCTGCATATAAAGTGGTCTTGAAATAAAATGGTGCAATCGTTTGGTGGTTTATAGAGATTCATATTTACTTCTACATGGTTAAGGTTGATCACGGCCTTTAAATTAATTAATTTACAAGCATAATCACTTTTTATCAGCGCAATTATACATAAGAGGTTTTGACAAATGGCATTCTACCTTGGCATAAGACAAAAAGAAAGCGTCTAATTTTAATTTTATCCTTCTAATATTATAATTGCGAAAGTTTGAATGTGTGTGTGTGTTACCTTATCGCGCCTAAACGGATAGATGGATTTGTATGAAATTTGGTTGGTAGACAGATTGGGATCTGGATTATCATATAGGATACTTTTTGTCCTGGTCAAATGTTCTCTAGGGTCCACGCTGACGAAGTCGCGGTCGGCCGCTAGTATTTCATAAAACCAATAATTCATTTAAAACATAGAAAATATGAAAAATTTACTTTTTCCAATTTTTTGTAATAGTTGTACTTTTACTTTTTGTTAGACATAACTGGCTCCGTTACGTTTATTAAAAATCAAACAAAACAGTTGATAGCCGATATTCAAATTAAAAAAATAAAGAATTGATTAGATGCATCAATAAGCATAGCCATCAGACGGTATTTGACTTGATTGGTTATTTAAATATTGTAAAATGTTTATAAAATACCAATTTGATCAATGATTTTGTGATAATTTGGTTCATAAAAAAGAATAAGTTTAAAAATATCTGACTTATTTTAAAAGAAGAGATTTTATTGAATATGTCACTAGAAACTGATACCTCACCCAGTTTAGATAAAAATTCTTAGGATCAATTTATATTTGCCATTTTAAAATTTACATTTAATTCCATGTTAATCAACGATATTCCTATTTGATTTATCTGATTTTGAATTCTTTTGCTAAGAATGATTCAACTATACTTAATAAATAGGTACATATTTATATGCACTAAATAGGTTTTTACATAATTGTCTGAATGATAAACTGTCCGTGAAATGAGTCCATTCAACTGATAACTGTTTGGTTATTCATACAACTACGTAATGAAATATGGAAAACTGCCTCAAACCAGTTCTATATTTTATTAAAACATCTTCATTAATTTTATTTATTGTTAATTTCTGGTTGAAGAGGAAAGTAGTACCTAAGTAAGTCTTTGTCTGCAAATTGAGGTTCTTGACAATAGTCCTGAGAAGCATTGTCATTCCCAATCCTGTATTTATAATAATAATATAGTTTTTAATAAAAACGCAACAGAACTAAAATTCTAGAAAAATACGCAATACTCCTATTATTCCTCAAAAAGTTTCGTTTTTGAAAGTGTGGGACCAACTTATGTGCTTCTCTAGTCACGTTTTAGATTTTGAACTTATTAACATTGGCTACTAAAATCTACAAAATTATAAAACGTGTTATATCTTTTCGCTGATATTTGAATAAAGATCACATTTATGAACTATTGAATTAAAATTATATATTCCATTAGATAATACTTGTTTCTTTAAAGATTTCTTATATAATTACTTATTTAAATGATAAAAAACATCAAATTTATTTTTAAAATACGAATGAAGTTTCGTGAGAATAAACCGATGTCATATATATCACATAATGTTTGAAGTGTTGTTTATGAATAAATAAATAAATGAAACGAATATGAAGTACTAGCCTCCGCCCGCGACTTCGTCCGCGTGGACAATCCCTTATGCCCGCGTTCATAAGGCGACCTTTAAATGACCTCCATAGTGTATGAATGATTTTACCCACCCGAATTAGATAAAACATGACTAAGATTTTAAGTTAGGCCCTAAACTACTAAACTTTGAATAACCCATTAAAATCCGTTCAGTGGTTTTTGCGTGATGCACGCACAAACAGACAGACAGGCAAAAATTAAAAAAAAAAAAATCGGCGTGGTTTAGTTCAATTACCCTCATCCATCTTTTTTTCTAAAATATCTTCAAAATACAGACAGCTTATTACTGTTTTATAGTAAGCTATACATAATAATTGTACTACTCGAGCCGCCAGAGACCGCCCATTGCCGTAGCATTTATTATGCAATTTCAAATATTATCTTGATTGGTTGACAATAATATCAAGTTTATAATGAAAGGAAAATAAAATCGGCTCTGAAATAAAAACTCAATTATGAATTAATACTTCTCGGTTTTCATGAATAAAGATAAACTTTCGTATCGACACAGAATTAATAATAGAAGGTACTGACGTAGTATCGATAAGTTTTGTAATTATGATCCGGAGGGGTATTTATATGGGTCGACTTGGCAAGCGATAATAGTCAATTAAAGGATAATAGACAATCATCGTTTTTTATCGATAATCGCTTGTAAAATCGAATTTATTGAAATTAGGTTTGCATTTAGATTATTTACGTTATTAATCCCTAAAATGTAATCAATAAATATTTCTTACAACTATTTGAAGCCGATTCGAAGTCATAACTCTCTCCATGTTTAAGCCCAATCACTGTTTTCTACTGAGATACTTAAATAAATTTACCAAATAACATCAGTACATCATCATACACTGATGTCAACATACCTTTTTTTTCATGCCGGTGCTGTTCGCCGTCGATTTTGAACCCAAACTCGTACGGTCTATTTTCGTCCGTGTATTTGTCAGCACCTTGCGCTTGGATAACGCAAGTTATAGCCAGTACCATGAAGAACCCTCTCCGTTGTAACATCTGAAAAAAATCAATTCATTCGGTGTTTAGCATTCATTCACGACCTGAGTAGTGCAGTGGTCAACATGCCTGTCTACCACGCAAGAGGTCCCGGGTTCAATTCCCGGCAGGGCAGAAGTTGAAATAATGAATTTCAATTTCTGTGACGGGTCTAGGTGTTACTATGTATATAATAAGTTTTTATTTAAAAATATATAAGTAGTATATCATTTGTCTAGCACCCATATTACAAGGTTTGCTTAGTTTGGGGCTAGATGGCGCTGTGTAAAATTGTCCAAGCATTTATTTATTATTATTATTATTCTAGTTAAACCATATATCAATAATCCTTTCGAAAAAGCCTATGGACTCGCTTTCTCTATTTCATTCAATGTCTAATGTCTAAAATACTAAAATTATATTTATTCATTCTTTGATTAGTACAGTGTGGTACAAAACCATGTACTAGAAGGATCAGCAAGAAACTATTAAATGGTGTAAAAATTCTTACTTAACTACTGTGCAGTGATCAGAGATTGATCATGTCTTAAAATAAGTCCGTACTTTAAATAGATCTACTGTCATATACCTAAAAATATCGGTTATTTGACAACTTTTATAACATCCTACAATGCCTCATCGATTTATTCGTTCAATTAGCGTTTTTTTTAATACAGACATGTCAGATCCTAGTTATTATTAAGCACGAACTCTCTTAAAGAGGTCTGTGTGACGCTACCGAGAAATAGCATAATATTACTTCGTTACTAAGAGGAAATCCTTACGTTACGGTAGTATTTTTTTTTTTACTTTAGCAGAAATAATTTAAGCATTACTAATACGTCTGTCCAAATTTATCATAAGCCAATAAGTGTAGTGTTAAGCAAACTGAAACACATGTTCTTGTTTTATGCTATTTACCTAATTGGGGAAGTTATTAATACGAGTATACTATACCGATGAAGTGTTTGATCTATCTTCACATTTAATGTAGGTAGTTATTTATGTTTTTTTTAATTTTATAGTTTTCGATCGACTCGCACCAGATCATATGGTGGCTCAGTGGTAAGAGCATTGGGCCAGACTTCCAAAAGTTGCGGCTTCGATTCTTATCCGAGAATATGATCTGGTGAGAGTCGAATTCTTTCTAGTATATTATTTAGTATAGTATAAAAATAGCATTGTGAATGCTAAAATCTCAAATTTCAAAATTAAAGATTTGACAGTGGTTGAATGTTGAAATAAAGAGTAGCCTTCGAACGTTTGTATGTTCAGAATAAAATAATAACCTACGTATTGTTTACGTTTATACTTTTCAGTTAGCATGAGAGGAGTTAGCATGAGAGGAATTGTTCTGTAGATCGTACTTTCAATTTAATTAGTGTAGGAAAAAAAGTATTACCTTTAATTCATCAGATCTTTGATGTGGGTACAAAAAATGCCACATTGAGTCTAACTAAACAGTATCTTGTGTAATGACAATTCCAAAAGTAAGGTCAATGCAGCGCGAAATAATTTTAAAATTAATTTAACTTATTCTGCTAAAGCTGAATAAAAGTTCGGATATTTTTTTTGCAATGGTTCAAAAACATTGAATGGGAAATATTAAAGGAATCCAAAGCAGGTTTCGATGGCGAAAAGTTATTGGTATATCAAGTAATAATTTAACATGGGTCCGTGTGACACTCTTTGATACAACCGGATATTTGCTTGGGTACGATTTGCTAAATCTGTCTACACTTTGGCGGGTTTATTATATTTGAAGTGCTAACGTTTTATAGGAGGCTCTTAATTTTTTAAACAATAATAAATTTGCATATGAAATTAGGCTTGATTAAGTAACGGTTTTCTCCCAAACGGTCGCAAATCTTATGTTTATATTTAACCCTTAACCCTTAACGTAGGTCTGAGAGACGTATGCACACAAAAAAAATATTATAACGAAAACGACAGTATTTTCATGATTTCATGAAAACTACTGAATTAATTACAAAATTCCAAATATGGGACCAACTTGGGAGCGTTTGAATCATTTCAATCGGTTTAGCCGTCTTCGAGTAATCCTTTTGATTGTTGGGTATCACCACCCACTTTAAAATACAAACTTAAAAAAAATCACCTCGAACCAATCTCTACGATTTTGTAACGGAAAATCTTAGTTTATTGATGTCTGATGATTTTTCGGCTGCATTTATATTAAAAAAATAATTTGGAATAAAACCGATGTCGAGGCCGATGCCAAGGTTTTTCCTAATTAAATAAGTGCTATAGATGCTAAAGTAACATTATATACAATAAGAACCATGATATCGTAAGTAATTCCTGAGCAGGGAATATTTAAAAAGAAGTATGTAAGACGTACGTCAGTTTTAATGCATGTAAATACACGTCAGTGGTTGGGTTATTGGTGTTGAACTCTATAATGTATTACTACGCTGTACTCTTTGAGCATTTGTGTTTTTTTTTTGCATCCAAATCTAAAGTAATAACTTTTGAAGTGTACACAACAGTGTTGGTACCCAAAGTTCACACAACACGAGCTGTATTATAGTATAGTACCTATTAAATATGATTATTAAAAGACCGGTTAAACATTAATTAAAATAAATACTGTTAATTAATTAATTAAGAAACCAAAAGAGTTGTTTGATTTTTATCAGATAAAATCTTGGGCGGTCGTTTAAGATAATTTAAAGTGTCCGAGTGTGAGATACGTGAGTATTTGGAAGTACTCTACCAAAACATTAAGTTTTACGTTTGTTTGTAAAAATAAATTGTTGGTTTGTTTTTATTCCTTTTATAGGGCCAAATTGCCATTGTTTATATTATAATGTGTTAATATGTCCTTTTCAGTATTTACAAGGAGATGTCTTTTCTGTTTTTTTTTAATAACTAATGTGATACTACAAATGTCAATCAATACAGTCTTTTAGGCTCAGTTTAAGGTATATTTTTAATAAGAATTGTTTCTTAATAACTCACGATTATTATAACTCACTTTATATATAAATTTCATTTTCTACCCTACAGCGAATTTTTTTTTCTAAGGAATAATGTTTAATTTACTTATTCGATGTCTTCAATTGATCATTATAGATTCCCCTTTATGTCTCTTACCATACATGTTTTTAGAATTCACAATGATAGATCTAATGTTGGATCACAAATATTATAATACTACAAAATCAATCCATATTATTGAATAAATTATATTTTTTAATTATTAATGACTCTATTACGTAGGTGTTGATAATGTAATTAAATATTTGCTTAAAAGTATTGTAATTAAAATGCAGATATCGAATAGAATTGAATTTCAAATAAGGTAAGCGCTTATTGATATTTCAACTTTAATAAGAAATATTTAATCAGCTTTTTGCATTTTTGTTGGGTTCTGTAGCAAATATTAGGATGTTTTTTTTCGAAAGCTAAAAGCTAGAGAGTAGATCTGAGAGATTACCAAGACAAGGCTTTTCTTCTTACCATTAGTTAAGATGTGATTTCCTATATTTTAGAAATCGGAAATATAAATATCTAAATATAGATTTTTATGTGAAACTTATAGGCGGATTCAACGGTGAGTCAAAGTTGTCATTAACGCTATATTATACAATAATGGAAGTGAACACGTTTATGTGTAAAATGATTTACGAATGAATTATAATTGGCTGTAGGTAGTAACGATGGCACCTGTTAATCCGGTTCTGCCAAATTACTTATGTGACACGTGAAAGTATGGCGTTGACATTGAACCTTGGACGAATTCGTCCAAGCATTGAACTCTACTACTAGTCCATAACTAAGCGATTTCTTCAGAAACTTGCTTAGGGAGTGAACATACTAAAAGTCTCTTGTCTACTCTAACTCGTACTAAGTTTGACATGTGATGCTGTAACTTTTTTGAATATTTTTTTTTATTTCTTTCCACACTTACATCTTTGGGAGAGACAGCTCACATTAAAACTTATAACATTTTTTACAATTTTTATACCATACCACTTTGTTCGAATTCTCAACCGTTTTTGAGTTACTCGCTCAGGAAGTTAGAGGTAATTTTGGAGATATAGGTCCAATCATTCAAAAGTTTAACATTTCGTGAGCAAGTAGCTCAAAAACGGTTGGGAATTCGAGCAAACTGCATAAAATAAAAATTCTAGAAAATTTTAAAAGCTTTCATTGAGTAGAAAAAATCTTTTCTCTACGACGCTTCGTTTTGGAGATATAAACCTTCAAACTTTAAAGCCAGCACACCTCCTAGACGAGGGGACTATTAGTATGTTCACTCCCTAAGCACCCTTAACAAGTTTCTGAAGGAATCGCTTAGTTACCCGCTCGCGCACTCTATAATAATAATAATAATTTGGCTGGACTACACCTAGGTATAGAAGTTGGCTATAGACGTTTAATAGTAATGTAACGGGTGCTTTTGGCTACTGAATAAACTTTCCCAAACATTTCTATTGCCTACACATTTTTTAACTTAGCAATATATATTTGTAACTGTACTTAATAATTCATTATTGTTTTCTTTAGTATTAAATTGAAAACAGATAATGTAGTACTTTTAGTAAACCTAGGTACTTGAAATGTTGAATGTCAAAGACGCGCTTTTTTATTAATTTCCTGTTATGCATTTGTAGGTATGATCTAAGATAAAAAATAGATTTCAGAAATGATGTTTCCATTGTGACAACCAGTTAGCAAAACGACTTTTTAAAAAGTCTGATGTGAATTCAGTTTATTAAAAAAATACCACTCAAATAAGATGAACAATACCAAAAATTAAATTCTATTGTAATGATAATTTTATTAAATAAATTTTAATATATTCAGCTGAAATGATTATTTTATGCCTTTGATGTAAAACTTATGATTTATTATTTTTTGGAAAACTTCTTACATATTTGAACTGAGTTTATGAATTTTGGTGAGCACTTCCTTTAACTTTTAATATTGATATACTCAAGGATAAATGACATGCCGAGGAAAGCACGTACGCAAAGTGCTTAAGGTAACCAATAATTTGTAGAATATTTTCTCATGAAATAGCTTTTGATTGTTGCTGTATATTTGTATGATGTTTATGAATATTTTGCTTCACATTACTGAACCTTTGTTTGAAGAAATAACACGTGCCTACCTACCTACATGAGAGTAAAAGATTGTGTGATTGCAAACAAATATTGCCTAAAAAGTTACAACCCGCACAGCATTTTGTCGGACCGCAGCCACGCGGCCGGTGACAGTTAGCGTTCCTTACAGTAATTGCAGTTTGTATTTTAACCCTTTATTTCATAACGTGTTTGAGCTGATACACTATAAACAAAAACTATTGCCTATGCAAAAACATTTTTTTTAATAAAAAATATTTAATATATAAAATAACATGACTATATTATTAGGAATGCTATTGACATCTAGTGAATAATATATAAAGTTACTCCTGTGCACTGTATTTCACTTAACTGTAAAATGGTGCCGCCAGGTCTCGCAGAGCTCTTAGACGCTCGGTATTTTTTATTCATAATATTGGTAATAGTAAATATTTTGTAACAATATAACAAATTGGTTGGTGGTAACTGCATTCAATTATAACCTTGTAAAAATAACGTTTAATTGTTTTATTTTAACGTTATCGATACGATATTGGGCAATGTATTATAGATAATACAATATACAGAAAACTAGTTCTGTATTTCCGGTGATACATTGTGCGACTACTTAGAAAATAGGCAGTACAGTTTTTGAATCTTTTTGTTTTGTTTCAGGTATGAAACAATATAAGCTAAGCTTAATAATAAGCTTTTCCCAGTTGGTGTGATGGACCAAATGCGTATTTTATTTTGCAGGTTTATAATTTATAACAATGTTTTATTTAGTGCTAGTTTTGCAAGCTGATCTATTTCAACTTCGCCAAAAAAGAATGGACTTTCTTGATAGTTCACCTTCAGAACAGGAGCACGATAGTTCATTTTCCCTTCTTACCCAGGGAGAAGCAGTTTAGTGTATTATCATTATTATTATTAGTGTAAACCAAAGTATGTTTTTACTGATATTAAAAAGGATTCGATTCCCCAGTGGATACTGATCACCACTTGATTACGTTCTGCGTAGTCAAGTGGTGTAAAAGACGCAAAGAAGGGAAAAGGATGCAGAATAACGTATCATTAGTATTAAATATTTGTTTGTTTAAGTGTAGAAAATATCTATAAGTATACAGATTATGGTCGCTGTTTTGCAACTAGTGTTTAGTCGCTTTGAGCTGTTTAACTAAATGCCAGCATTTTTAGCCCCGCCCACTTGGTTGTATTTTTTGAGCGGAATGCTTGTTCCATAGATTTTAGTTCGCTGGGTAAAGGTTATTAAATAAAATGAGTACATTTGTCTTTTCTTTGTTAAAAGAGTAAATTTAGTTATTAATTTAGTTTTAGTTATTATTTAGTAGTTAATTTTTAAATTAACTACTTCAAAATTATTTTCAATTAACGATTTTAATTTGAGATCGCTCTACTTAACTGGGTAGGAAGTTTGTGGATATAAGATCAAATTATTTTCAGAGGTTAAACTAAACGCAAAGTTTACGTGTTTGAATATTCATGAAAATGCTAACAAATTAAGTTTAGTCAAGAGATTTCCAAGTAATTTGTGCGTCATAAAAATCTTTTAAAATCATAAACTGTCACTTGACATAAATATTGCTTCAAAATGTTTATCGTATTCATTGAAAAGTCTGTATTTAAATTGTATTGAATTTTATAGTATTGATTTATGAATTTGCCTCTTAACGTAATCAGGCGGAGTGATTTAGCGAACTAATTACACAATAGAATAAATGTAAACATCTCAATCTTACCTTGTTTTTTTTAATCCTGGTGTTAAATGAGGGCGTGCTAATACGGCCGCTTAGCGGCCTGTTGCGCAAGCGTTCGCACGAGACTGTGCCAATACTATAGACCACTCACGTAATTTATTAAAACTCTAACATAGATAACATGTGCACGTAGAATAACAAGGATTCACTATTTTACCTATATATAAACAGCTGACGGTGACCGTCTCCGACAAACTTATAAAAAGTTACGGCAGTAGAATTATAGTTAGCTACATATGTGGTTCTAATTGATCGTGTAATTGTGAACTGTAATTATGGTGCTTGTAAGTAAGTTTTGCCTTGCTTTAAGGTCTTTTATTTATTGCAATACATTTTATGATTATTTTCTATAGTAAGGAAATAAAACATTGACAATGAAACAACTAAGAGTGTGTTAAGAGTGCTTTATTATAACTGAAGATTTGGTTACAAATAATTTTGGTTGGCACAATATATTTTTTTAACTTACAAATAAGTTGATCTAAACCATTGAATAGAATATATTTTAGTTAAGAGTCAAGAATCAAAATTTATTTTTTCAAATAAACTTAATAATTAAGCACTTTTGAATCGTCTATATATTCCTACCACCTGTTCCAGACTTTTTTAACTGCTAAGAAGAACGGGCGCACGAAAACTTATCAGCTTTAACAGAAATAGGTAACGATATTTACAAACTTAAATATATCGTTACCAAATACAGTATTAATATGAATAATAATAGGAACATAATATATCTTTACTTTTAAAAAATGTGTCAAAGAACGTAATTTGCCATCGCTGATTTTTAAATAAATCAATGTATTATTTTTAATTTAGAATAATTTAATAAACTGAAGAGGTTAAATCATCAAAACAGAGCATCTTAGAGAGCTATCGTAGTATAAGTAAATGTCGTGCGGTTCTGCATAATATTTAATCTATTTTTGATATCCATCCTTTCGTTCAGTTTGTATAGTCTCGTGTCAAATCCTAGTGAGCGAAGAAGCGCAAAAGCATCAAAGTTTATGAAACGAAAAGTTGTTCACAGAAAAATTATATCCCTGTTCTGGAATCCCTTTGGTCGGTTAATCTATATCAATGGTTTAGGGCGGTTTTTATCCCACGCGGGCGTGGGCGGGCGCGGACTCCGTTTGCACGCAGCCGGCCCGCAATGCTTCTTTTCCGGATAAAAAATACAGAGAAAGAACTACAGCAGATCAACCGCATGCGGACGGAATCCGCACCACCCACATCCAGATAGGAACCACACTTATCGTATATATTTTGAAGTTAGAAAACTAGTCACCCGTAGAAATAAAACTAATCTTGTCTGTATAGGCAGGCAAAAATTCGATCTATTACGGGTTTCACTCACCCGGGTACTTGATAATTTTAAAGATGTCATGATTATAAAAATGTAATAATAACTTTGATATTCTATTGTCAATTAAAAATAAATAAATGCGAATACTATGAAATAATCAATTAAAATAATGTTGTGTTTTTTAGGAATGTATAGTCTTTATAATTAATTAATATTGCTATGCCCTTGCAGGGCGTCACATGTAAACCTATTTCAATGTTCCACCTTTATTTTGTGATGTGATATGCAAAAAAATTAATAAAAGAAATTAAAAAATAATTTATGAAGGTTGTCTTTTGTTTGGAACGCCAAAAATAACATATTATTATAAAACTATATTTTTCCGACCAAAAGTGTAGTCGTTAAAAATATTGTAATCGTTAAAAAATATCGTCATAAAGATAATGGAGTTTATTTACCACTGAGTTTATTATTTATGTTAAATGCGTAATAGCCAAATTCATAGTCTTCCAAATTATATAATACTTAAAGCACTTAAAATGATCTTGAAGTAACGTTACAAATAAACAAGCAAACTGACTTTCGCATTTACAATTATACTAGCCTCCACCCGCGACTTCGTCCGCGTGTACGCGACACAGTAGAAAAATATGTAGATCAGCTTAAATGACCTCCTTATTGTATGAAAGCTTGTACTACGGAGAGTTCGTCACACTAATTCGCCTCCATCAGACTCTCAGTACGGCAGCAATCTGCTCCATAGCCATCAGCGGAGCTGCGGCAACCCTAAACTAACACGATCGCTGCGACTATAATCTACAAAGATGTTGTAGCCAAACATGATGATAACCCACCCGAATTTAATGAGATATGGCTTAGATTTTAAGATGGACCCCAAGCTACCAAATTTTGATAAGCCCATCAAAATCCGTTCAGCGGTTTTTCGTGATGCGCGCACAAACATTTAGAATTTTCAGTTTTATTTATATGTAATAGATGTATAGATATAGATGTATATCTATACTAGTTTTCACCCGCGACTTCGTCGTCCATTCTAGGGAACGTTGGACCAAGATAAAAAATATTCTATGTTTTAATCCAGGGTATAAACTATCTATGTGCCAAATTTCATCCAAATCCGATCAATCGTTTTTGCGCGATTGAGTAACAAACATCCTAATATCTTAACATCCAAACTTTCACATTTTAATATTTAACAATATTAGGATAAAATAAGTAACGATGAATTCAACATTAAAAACACTTAAACTTCGTGTCATACCAACGATACAGATTTCGTTGCAGAGTCTATAAATAAATGAATGATTATGATTCAGATTGCCTTTACCCCTTCAACGCCCGGAAAATGAGACACAATAGATATTCCATTGTTATCCGACCGCATGCGTCCGCTCGGGCGTTGATAAATTAAATGCGGGTCATGTTTGAATGGCAAACTTTAAATATACTATGAACGAAAACTTGAAATTAAGCAATCAACGGTAAAATCACATTGCGTTAAGCGTATTTAATAAGCTTAATACATGCAATTTTATTGTTTTATTTTTAAGTTCAAAGTGAGCGTTAGCGTCTAAAAGAATATAAAGTTTGCCATTTGAATAAGGGCGTAGGTAAAATGTAAGAAAATACAACAAGGAAAACTTGGCGGGTGGCAGAAACAATCAAACCCCCTTTTTTGGCTGAAAATTATAAACCAATTAACAGCACAACAAATTCAAATTACTAACAGTGTCAAATTTGTATCTAAGATTTTTTGTCTGAAAAATATACCATTTCAAAGCAAGCAGGGAAAATTAAAAACATATGATTGGTAAATTGAACGCACCCATATTTATTTCAATAAATAAAAAAATATGTCCGAAAGAAGTAAGGGCTACAGTGTTAAATGTTGTATACATACATACCGGAAACGTTTCTAATATAACTGCTAGGTAGTTCTAATAAAAATGATGTTGATATTTTGGAACAATAATGGTAAAGCACTAAATTTGAATACATGATTATGGATTAGAAGTCAGTTTTACGACCGATGAAATATATAATAATATGTGCGCTTCGACATGTTAATTGTATTTAAGTTTTAATTTTTATCTTGAATACGATTAAATTAGATTTTTATAACAACAACATGAGCAAACTTAATGGGTGGTATTATTATTTTAGTTGGGCATTCTGGAAATCGAATTTGAGAGAAAAGCTTTTAGATTTTGTATAAAGTAACTGGAAACACAAGTTCGAACGAAGAAGTAGTGATTTATTTTAAGCATATACAAGGTGTTACAAAACTACCCCTCATGCCGAATATGGTAGATAGGGACCATCAAACTGAACAACTTTTACTATGGGACCAACTCTGAAATCGCGAAAAAAAAAATCAGCTGTTTCATACATTTTGATATTTTCGATTTTAATTTTTGTATGAAACAGCTGATTTTTTTTTCGCGATTTCAGAGTTGGTCTCATGGTAAAAGTTGTTCAGTTTGATGGTCCCTATCTACCATATTCGGCATTAGGGGTACTTTTGTAACACCTTGTATAATATTTATCGCCTTTTTGATCTTTGTTAGTGCTTATCACTTCAGAGACTATCACCATCTACCACCAAAAAGCCCTCACGTTGCATCCGCCGTCCACGTCGTCACTAGGAACTATGAGTTAAAGTGTACTTCTTCTTGTTTAACAAACAATGTATAATATATGTACAAAAAAGCTCAGAAAAATGTGAAAATAATAAGCTCTAGATAAACTTACGTCACTAATCGAGGAAGAAGGAAGGAAATCGGTTTTTTAGTAACATTCAATAATGACTGAATTGTCCGTTACCAAAAATAAATGAACTATTCACAAGAAGCAATAAATATCATTTGTATGAGAAATAAAATTGCTCTTTGAGGTGGAAAATTGGCTTTGTCCCATTTTATGCAGTTGCAAGGTTGATCTTGAGGAACCAAATAAGATACTCTAACAAATAGTCGAAGGTTACAATTAAGAGATACCTATGTGTTTATTTAACAATTACCACCACGCGATCAAGGCAACTCGATGTATATTGGACGACACAATGAAATGCTATTCGTTTAAAAATTTTGGTAAATAAAGTTTTTCTATTTACAGACAACAGCAAAATTATACAGGATGGAATTTTTCAATGCCTCCGGAGAGATAAAGTACTCTAAACAATGGAGATAGCAAATTTCACTCTAAGGAAAAAGTCCCTTTATTTTGTAAAAGAAACAAAACTGCATTCATTATTTTTTTTAAATACGCATCTCACACCCGGGACTCGAACCGGCTAAAATTCGAAAAAACAACACAATGTATTTCTATGATATCAATCGATAGGGGCAATCATAAGGATCAAATCTCCATTATTTAGAGTACTTTTCCTCCAGGTGGCATTATATAAAATCCTTCCATCCCATCAGTCCGCACGCGTTGGCAGTCAGTCGGCTGCTCTCGCTTGCCAACGCACCTGGTGCGTGCATGCGTGCGGACGGATGCGGACGCATGTCGACGCGTGCGGATGGAACCGATCGGCTGCCGACGCGTGCGAACGGATGCGCGCGCGTGCTGATGCATACGTGCGTGCTGCGATCGACGCGGACTGACTCGCGCCGGTTGGTTTGAATCGTACAATGTTCATATCAGGATACTTAGGAACAGGGCCATCGAAGACTGGTCGCCTCAAGGAACGGATCCCTCTATAAAAATACGACTTATAAAATAACTAGTGGCCCGCCCCGGCTTCGCACGGGTACAATGTAGTTACTAATGTAGTGAAGTTATAAGACTATACTACAGGATATCTATATAGGTATAGTAGTGGCCACAAAATTAAGGACGCCAGTCGATTTTCATACAAACGAAGTAACTTTTAAGCATTGCTTCTCCGACAGGGATTGACCGAGCGGTGATCTGGTGATGGCCATCCAGGGAGTGAATGGAGGTGATCCAGATTTCCATACACACCCAAGTGATCTGACCAGCATTTTAAGAGATGTAAGGATATGTTTAAGAAAACCGCGAATATAGTATAGAAATGTATGAAAACTTGCAACTGTAAATCATCTTAGAATGCATCTCTTAGAATGCTGACCAGATCAGTTGGGTGTGTATTGCTTTCTGAATCTTCTCCATTCACTCCCTGGATGGCCATCATCAGATCACAGCCAGTTCAATCCCTAGCGGAAAACCAAGACTTCAAAATTACCTCGTTTGTATGAAAATTGACTTGTGTCCTTAATTATGTGGCCACCTCTATATGTATATACGACGTACACAACATACGCAAGGGGTGTTATAAGTTTGACTTGTGTGTGTCTGTCTGTCTGAGGCAACTTAAACTCTTAAACTTTGTCCCTGTGCTTTATTAATTGTCATAGCATAGGCGACTTGACAGAATATTGTATTCTTTTAAAATTAAACTGATATTACAACGCAAGGAAGGAAAAAATGACAGAACTGCCAACATAACGCCATAGGTACTATTCAATGAAATGCATTCTACCTACTCTCAGGGGAAATGACCAAAGAGAATGTAATACTACGTCGAGATGACAAATGATATTTACTTTTCTTAATTAATCAATCAAATGCACAAAAAAGATTCAATTCCGACGTCGAAGTCAATCACAGCAAAATTAGCTTTATATCACTTTTTAACCCTGTTAGGTGATAAATATTAAAAAAATACGAAACACGTGTTCAATTAATTTTGTGAAAGAATGTCTATGCCAAATTTCAAGTCAATCGGGCCCAGGAATCGCGTCCTCCCATACAAACTTTGCCACCCTGTTTCACTCCTTTAGGGGTTGAATTTCGCAAAATCCCGTCTTAGTGAGCACCTACGCCCTAAAAGCAGCCCCCATGCAAAATTTGAGACTCCTAGCACTTGTAGTTTCTGAGATTTCGTGATCAGTGAGTGAGTGAGTGAGTGATTTTCCCTTTTATATATATAGATAATAATAAAACACTTGATAAACAAATTGCTTAGTAGTAATGTCTTCCAGGCAACCCTGAGTACCTATGCAAAACGAGTGAGGTGTGAGTGTTTTAAATGGAGAATAAAGAAGACGTAGGAATTCGTAGGTATAAAGATGATGAGGAAATTTTGGGAATAACTGGTATTATTTGGTAGGGAAAAGACAATTTCTTCTATCTTTAGTTACTTATTTGCAGAAAGGTCTCAAATAAGAGCTTTTATTTGCTGTTTTTGTATTGGATTGTATAAATCTCACAATTTTTTTCAAATGTCGTCAAGTATGGAAAAAAATGTATTTCTTCTTAACACCGTATTCGATTGTAAGTAGATTTACGATATTATTCATGACCTACGGAATGGTTGCAGTTCAGGAACAGAGTCAGTCACGATTGATGACATCCACCCGTAACTCATGGGAGACAATCTCGAGGCGATTCCATCTATTGTGTTCGAATGTCGTGGAATTAATTATAGTACTTATAGTAGGATGTGTAACTTTGTTTACTTACTGTGCAATAAGTTGCGCTAATGATATTAAGTAGTTTTGATAAATAATTGTGAATGTAACATTATCTTGCGATGCAATATTTACGCTACATAATATATCATCATCATAATATTATCACCTGCACAACACTGCTGGACATAGGTCTCTCCATAAATTATACAAAAGCTTGAATACTTTTAAAGACAAAGTACCTGTAAAGATATGTGTGTGGTAAATAAATAAATAAAATTATAGTCGTATGTAGCACTGTAATAAAAAAAATATAACAAACACAGGGTATGCTTTTATCAAATTAAGCTAATACAGCTAAGTACAATATACAATTTCGTTAAATTATGTTTTGCCATGATAAAGGGCCCGGTACTGTGCGATTTCCAACACGCCTGCTAAGAGTGGAGATTTTGGAAATATGTATCCTCCCACGGGAGAGGCAATTTCCTCCTAATATATGTACGTTCTGGAGTGAACCAAAATGGGCCTGAATCAATAAATAATAAATCGAATTCAAACTGAAACAAAGGACTCATGTGAGACTATTCCACAACTTTTCGATCTTTGGTACGATTGGCAACTCACGTGCTTCACCGCTTTGCAGAAAAAATTGTGTGCGCGCGTATCACCCCTGCATGAACTAAACGTATGTTAGTGACGGTGTGGCATGCAAGCAATTTAACCTTAAGACACGAGAAAACTAGAGCCACCAGTCGATTTTATATTATTTATTCTAAACAAGCTCAATTTCTTAAAAAAGGAATCAGTCAAGGTTTTGTTAATAACGTCTAATATTTATTGAATAACTTTACACAGTTTGAAAAGGCATTCAAACAGTTTAAAACCCGTTTTTGAACTATTGCATGCATTTTGCAATGTTGTAACGTTATTCAATAAATATAAGACGTCATTCACAAAACCTTGACTGATTCCTTTTTTGAGAAATTGGGCTTATTTAGAATAAATAAAATAAAATCGACTGGTGGCGCTAGTTGGCTCATGTCTGCCCCTTAAGAGTGAGTGGTAAAGTAGAAGTGTTGTCGATAGTACATACCGAATTTTATAAAGTAACTATGATACGCTGACGCGATGTTGCACCTTATTTATGGCTGGTTTTTTTAATAGGATTTAGAATTAATGTTTTGACTGAACTGAACTTTCCTACTCTTTATTAAATTTTCTTAATTTTCTTATTAAAGAAAAGTTGAAACAAATAAGGTATTTCCCTTTACAGAAAATTCCGCCTTGAGTTGTTACAGTTGTAAAATTGTTAAACAAAGAGATTGCTGAGCTTAACGTTGCGCATCATTGTTATTTATTCTTGCATTCAGAATGTATTTTTTTCCTTCTTTTAACATACCTACTAAAGAAAACATAGATTATTAATCATTAAAAGGCTCAAATAAACAACTAGCATCTTTGAAATTAGGTAAAAACACTATAGTGACTTAACGTCACAAAAATCGCACATCTGCAGTCTGCACATCAAATCTGATCAGCCATAAGAAGCCCATTGCTAGACATAAATCTGCTTCACGGATTTCCATGACGACGATCTTGCTCGACTGCATCGGCATCAAAACATTAAATTTGAACATCATAACAAAATAATACTACGTAAAAGAGACAGAATACATAGATCTTTAAAAAAAAAAACGCTACAGTGACAACTTGAAATCTGTGTATGATAACTATCGAAATTGGTGTACTAAAATAGTGAAAACTCTTAGGCAACAGTACTATAGAACACAATTAACAAAAAATTCTAACAATGCAAAAGAGACCTGGAAAATTGTCAAGGAAGTGGGAAACCTAAATAATAAAAATCAATCCGCCTCTAATTTACTTGGTATCAGGAACAATCCGATTGAATCACTTAATGATGTTAATAAATATTTTACTTCTATTGGCTATGATTTGGCAAATGTAATACTCAAAAAACTCAATACAAGTGAAACTGAACTTGCAGTGAAATCTAGAACTGCTTCTGCCCCTTGTGATTCCATGTCCCTCTACTTAACAGACCCTCTCGAGGTCATCACAGAAATAAATAATCTTAAAACTAAAAGTGCCCCAGGTTACGATAACATCTCAAATGAATTTTATAAAAACCTTAAAACCATTCTAAGCAAACCCATTGCACATTTATGCAATATTAGTTTTGAAACCGGACTTTTCCCGGATATCTGTAAAGAAGCATTAGTCTCCCCTATTCATAAAACTGGCAATACCACTAATCCCTCCAACTTCAGACCAATCTCTTTATTAACATCCTTGTCAAAAATAATTGAAAAACTAGCTGCTAAACGGCTCACTAGCTACCTTGAATCAAAAAAACTACTCGCGTCTAATCAATATGGTTTTAGATCCAAAATTTCAACAGAGGATGCAGTTCTAGATTTATCAACTAAAATATACAATTTACTCGATGACAAACAAAAATGCATAGGAATATTCCTAGATCTGCAAAAAGCATTCGATACAGTTTCAATTCCAATACTAATTTCGCGTCTAGAGAATATGGGGATCAGGGGAGTCGCTCTTAAGTGGTTTTCGGATTACCTTGGCAACCGCAGCCAAAAAATTCGTGTTGAGGGACTACTGAGTGACACTGCACCCTGTATCTATGGAGTTCCTCAAGGTAGTATCCTGGGCCCAACGCTATTCTTAGTTTATATTAATGAACTCTGTAACATGCAACTGCACAATGGTGAACTGTTTATGTTTGCAGATGATACTGCCCTTATATTTCGTGGAACTACATGGGAAAATGTCCGTCATATAGCAGAAACAGGATTATCTAAAGTGACAGCCTGGCTTGAAAATAGCTTATTATCCCTCAACATAAGTAAAACTAAATATATCTGCTTCAGCATCTTGAGCCCTGGTAAACCCGATAATACTTTTTCACTGACTATTCACACTTATCCATGCAACCGTAATGTGAACGCTCCAAAAAAACGGTGTGATTGCTCTAGTTTAAACCGCACTAGCACTATTAAGTACCTAGGTGTAATGATCGATGATCAATTAACATGGCAGCCTCACTTGTCTCTGATCTCTGGTCGAATTAGGAAGTTAATGTTTGTTTTTAAAAATCTGCGTACAGTGGCCAACTTTTCACTGTTAATTAAAATTTATAAGGCTTTAGGTGAATCTTTACTATGTTATTGCATTTGCGCTTGGGGAGGAGCTGCTGATGTACACCTTCTTCAACTAGAGAGAGCTCAAAGGGCTGTCCTAAAAGTTCTCATGGCCTTACCTTTCCGTTACCCAACCTCAATGCTTTACGAGAAAACCAAAATACTAAGTGTTCGCAAACTGTTTTTGTATCAAATTATTCGCAGATTTCACCAAAAGTCAGTACCCATCATTCCGGTTCCCAACTCTAGACTGAAACGTTACCATGTTCCCTTTTGCAAAACCAGATTTGCAAAGAGGTCATACAATTTTTTGGCTCCTAGGGCATATAATATGATACAGAAAAAATTAAGCATTGGATCTTATTCGAACAGACATATGAAGGAACCATTATTTAATCACCTGTTTAATTTAAGTAATGAGGAAGTTCAACGCCTACATACTCCAATAACGTGAAATTAAGATACATTCACACATAAACTCTCATAGTATATATAATACAAAACTTTAGGTATACATACACGCACTGCAATAAACACATACACATTCATATAAACACTCACGCACACACACGCACACACACACACACATACACATACACACACACTCACGTACACGCACACACACACACACACACACACACACACACTCAACAATTGATGTGCATGCGTATTCTCTTACTGTATAATTTTCAACTTATTAATTTATTTCTCTTGCATACCTTATTAACTTCATTGTAGCAACATTATAAACTTGTTACGTTGTATTAAAGGCTAGCACAATCCGGGAAGTGAGGACCTGGTGTCTTGTATTACAGGTTGCAACCCAACCCATTTCAAGCACCAGTCTTCACAACTAGTAATCTAAGACTAAAATATTGTTTATATTTACTGTTGCTTGTTACTACTACTTGTGAAGAAATAAATAAAGATTTATTTATTTATTTATTTATAATAGCAAGATTACATGATTATGTACTTATCATAAAATTGACACGATCATGTAAATGTAATTTTCTTCCTTTTGCCTTTCGAGTCTGATTTTTTATTTATTTATTTATTTTTTTATTTTATTTGACAGCATCACATACATTGCTCCGATTCCAAAGTAAGTAGCTAAAGCACTTGTGTTATGGAAATCAGAGACAACGGTGGTATCACAAACACCCAGACCTGAGCCAATATAGAAAAGTTCGTTTTTATAAATTGATCCAACCGGGGATCGAACCCGGGACCTCAGAGATGGCGACACCTTGAAAACCGGTGAACAAAGCCACTCGACCACGGAGGTCGTCATTTTGAAATCATTCAAAACATATTGGTGTAAAAACCAGTAACCAGTAGTAGTAGTTCTAAATTAGCGTCTTGTGACGGCAAGTTCACTCAGAAATGTAAATGCTTGTATTAATTTTGTAAGGCACTCTAAAATTCTTAAGGCTAGTTAAACGAGTTTTTGTTAAAGTTTTAGTAGAATGACTTGAAAGATAATTATTATAGAAATTCTCTTCCATTTTTAAATTAAACCAGTTCATAGGTGGTATTAATAATAATTATTAAGAGTGTTACTATTGGGTAATGTTATTATTACTTCCCATATAGTGATAGTGGTATTATCAAAATGACTTCATACTTCCCGTTTCCTTTCATTTTCATCTGACGCATGCCTGAGGGCACGCAAAAGCGCATGCCCTATCTTCTAAAAAAAACGTCAATATTGCTGGCAGAAAGTTGAACGTGAAAGCGACCGGTTTGGAGGCAATTAATATTGCATGCGTTTGACGCAAGTTGAATTGAAAGTTGAAAGGGAAGGCTCACAGTATGGAGGTAATATAAGGACCTACTTATTGTGCTAGTTATTGTGTTCAGTTAATTACCGAGGTTTGAGTACAATTATCTACATAAGTAATTATTTATCAACATAAGTATAAATCATGATTTAATATAGTACCTAAGTATTAACACTTTCTATTACCACAGATCAGATAACATAATACTGATAAACTTAAGTACGTCGCAGTTTTACAACTTAACTATTGTCTATGGATCAGGAGCTTCACTACAAATGTATTAATGCATCTGTAGATATAGCCGACTTCAATATAAGTTTTTTAATAACAGGTACCTATTAGTAATAATACAGATTTTGAATATTATTTCATGCTTTTTAGAGCTGTTTATTTTTAAAACTGTTTTTTGTAACTTTTTTGAAGGAGGTTTTTAGATCATAGAGGTGACGAGGATTTTATTGTAATTGATAGTTGACTATCATGGTCAACATTCATTATCAAGCAATTGATGAATATTTTGAATCATAGAAATTATGAATTTATCTGTTTAAATCACATATCTTTCAGCCCCCTACTCAAATGGCTATTCTATTATACTATATGTCGAATTTAATGACAATGTATGGCAATGACATTTAAGCTAACGCTTAGCTCCTGTCAATCCCATACATTGTCATTTTATTCTACTAGCGATAATTTTAGTAGAACGGCCATTTGAGAAGGCCTTCAGTTAGGGGTGTATAGCGATCTTGATCTTTTCCATTCACTCCCTGGTTAGCTATCATCAGATCATAGATCGATCAATCCCTGGCGGAAAACCGAGGCTTCAAAGTTACTTCTTTGTATGTAAAACGACTGTTGTCACCACTATAATACACTGTGGTATGTAGTCGCGGTCGGCTGATGTGAAGTAGCAAACTTTTTAATATAAGGCATTAGTGAAGTTTCAATTTCTTCAATTTTCTTTTGCCAAATATGAAACTCATTTTTTTTTTCAAATATCTTAAAAATTATTTGGCGTAATGTCACTCGTACCGAACAACCGTGAATTTCTGCGGCCTTGCTTTTGTTTGCTAGTGCAGCAGAACTGCAAGTTTGGGAGTTTTTCCCGCGATTTTGGGGAAATTTGCGGTTGGATAATATTGAGATATAATTGGTACCTACTACTGCTGTAAAATACTGTAAAATTCAATTTTTTACAAATACAAATATAAATCCAAAATTTTATTTGCACAAAACACAGTGGTTACAGATCTTAAATAAAATACGTGCGTGTGTTCAGCCATGCAAACGTTTATTACATGTCGACAAAATGCTAAATTCCTAATATCATTCATGTTCATTGAGGTGGTAATGATAGTGGGGGCCGAGCTATAAAAGTAAAACTTGCCTTTTTTAATTTAGCACAAACTTGTTTTTTTTAACCGACTTAAAAAAAGGGTTATAATTTCAGCGCGTACTAATCGTTGTGCGGAGGAAAATAAAACTTTATACAAGTACGTAATTTTTCATCACTTTGCTTATTTTTTTAAATTAATATTTTAAAAATGTAATACATACTCGTATGAAATCTGAGGAAAGTGCAATCTGGGCAAATCTGGCAGCCTTGCAGATCGCCTATTACAAAAATGAGTCGCGGTAATCGGACTTTATCGGACGATGTTCTTCGCTTGATTTACTTCTTGGTTTTAAATATGTCTCGGATTGGGACTCCGATTTTCGCAATTCTTTTTTTGTAATAGGCCCTTGAGTGACATGTCACATGTCATGTTTAACACTAGAGTAATAATATTCGTCTGGGACGCCACGCGCTAACAGTTTTCTTGTGCGTTCAATAGATATTGTATTGTTTTTAAAATAACGTCACATTTTTGTTACACTGATTGTATGTAATAAATGACTATTTGCTGGTTAGGTTATTTAAATTAATAGATTTGATTAATTACTCCTAGGCGATGTCTAATAAGCATCAATAAAATTACATTAGTATTCTAGGGTTAAATTCAAAACGAACAAATTAACTTAAGTAGGTCACAGACTGACTATTTTGTGTTATGGCCGGACGGTGCATGTGACGGACGTCACACAAAATTTAATCCATGCGATCGTGAAAACTTCGTAATTTTTCAACTAATCAGATTAATTATTTCACGATTATTAAATGTATTTTGTTTATCTTTCCATTCAGAGATATGTAGTTGTTGTTTTTAAGATATTGGAAAATCTACAACGTATGAATATACATACAAAGTCTACATATTATTATACAACGCATGAAAGTTCCTCAAAAGTGCTTTGGATTCCATTGCAGATTTTTGATTAATCATGTAACTTTGCGATTTGGTATTTTTTTGTAAAAGCTTAGTTCCTTTGGGTTCATTCATGATTGTATTAGTAACGATGAGAAGAAATACTTTAAGTTTCAATTCTACTGGACTGGTGAGTGTTTATAAAGTTATTATGCAAAACCATTAAATGTTTAGGCACTTCACTTGCCCACCATACAAACACGCCTAAATGTATGATATTTCCAAACAAAGGGCAGTATATTTAAATTGTGCAGTCCATAACATATGGTTATACTTATACGTTTGTGTACAAAAGGTTATATGTCGTCACGTCACAGTTCAGTTTTGTAACCATTTTAAATAAAACCTGACATAAGATTTTCAAACACTCGTTTCAACGGTATGACGGACAATGCTTGGGCGTTGCGTAAGGCTCATGGACATAAATCTCGATGTGGCAGACTTATCAAGCGGTGAAAACTGAGATTAGAGAATTTTTTTCGTTAACCAGATTGCAACCGACACAGGATCACGTTTCTCGGCCACTACTTAATTTGGCCAGTACTTTCGTGAACCCTGATGGCGAGAGTGATCAAACCATAGATCAAACTCTGCCACGCATCACGCCACGCACCGTCGTCACAAGTCATCGTCATCGTCGCGTTCAGATTTGTAGAAAAATACGCGCTACGGCAATGGTTTGGAACACCATGTATTATTTTTAGGGTTCCATACCTCAAAAGGAAAAAAAACAGAACCCTTGTAGGATCACTTTGTTGTCAGTCTGTCTGTCTATCGAGATCCTTTTTCTCTTGGGGACGCGTGGAGGTATTGAGTTGAAATTAACCAGATACTCAGGACTACAGTCCCTTAAAGTTGTGAAAAAATCAAACTTCTAAGTTAAAGTAAAAAAAGATACGGCCGTTTATTGCGCAAAAACGACATATTTCGATACTCTCAAGGGAATCAAAATTTATAGGGTACTTTCCGTTGACCTAGAACTATGAAATATGGCAAGAAATATCGTCTTATACTAAAAATACAGGGAAAGGCTAAAAATTATACATTTGTAATTAAATAATAAAAAATATAGTCTTTATTAAAGTACGTCATCAATCGAATTAAAACGGGACTATCGGTAGGCGAAGCCGACTCGCACTTCTCCGGATTTTTGTAAAAATAGGGCACCTTATAGTATATTATGGTAATTAAAAGGTGCCCCAATAAGAGTGCAAATTCTCATTTAAAAGTAATATCACGTAATATCACGTTTTGTTTGAGCAAGTTGTAATATTTTATTGCATTCTAAAGTAAACATGTTCCTATTAAATATGGAATAAAAAATTCGGCAAATCGCCCCCACGGCTCCTCCATCATGCTGAGTGAAGTTTGCAACTTTCCCCATTTTATAATGGGTTTTCACAATGATAACACGTTATTTTTTCGCGTTGTCCTCCATATAGGTCACAGCTGTAAAATTTCAGAGTTGCCACTTGCACGAAAAAAAATGAGATGCATAAAATATCAATATTAGTGGAACAGTATTATATTGTATGGAAAATAAATGCGGTAAATTGTAACTTTTATTTTTAGTTCGCAAATTCCGATAAAATATAATCTATTGAGATCAATTATAATATTACGATTCTGATGATTTTAGGGTTACATTAAAGAAAATTAGTGCTTACGCTTTATGTAATAATTTTATTTTTATCAGTGAATATTGCTTGCGTTTATAACAATATTAGCTACTATCCATCAGTATAAAACTATATTTCCTTTTAAAATAATTTAAATCTGTTTTGATAAGGTCATGGACAAAACTAATATTGTTATGAACGCAACTTTTCTCTCTAGCTTCTTATTTGTATTTGTTGGTTCATTGGAGCCCATGACCTGTGATAAGAGTAAAGGTTGAATTAAAAAAATAATAAATACCAGCATTCTATGATTAATTACTATTCTCGAAATTAAAGGTTGTATGAAGATATTTGTTAAATTCCATGTTCGTAAGTATATCGTAATTTTACTAAACATACGGGACATGCGTGCTTTGACATTTAACCAGGTTTGCGAAATAGCTTGGTGTGTTTGCCGAGAAACTAAGGCCTAATGTGTTACACCTAAGTGTCAATAATTTTTAATGGCTAAATGTGGGTGAGGAGTCAAAGTGCAAATCCCAGTGCGTTTATGTTAGTTTTTAAGTAGGTACTTAATAAGGGAAAATACTCATTGTAAGTTACTATCAAAGAATCATAGTTGGAGCTGATTTTTCAATGCCTAAATACCTAAAACTTTATTTATTTGAAAAGGTTTACAATGCCAAATTTGTAAGCGACAAACTGAATTTTTGTACCTCGTGGGCGTTAAGGAACAGATTAAATATTAGTACTGAATAAGGTATTGAACTCTGAATGGTCTTATCATAGAGCAGCGAAAATTTTTCTAAGTCTATGGGTCTATTACTCGGCGACAAAAATCGCTCAGCGATAAATCGCTCGTGGGCGGGAACGCTTATTTTCAAACAGACCTTGGATTGTTAACACCGTAGCGTAGTCATCTAACAAGGCCAGATTATTTTTTAAGAACAACTGTATTCGTGAATTTCAGCCAAAAATTCTAAATCTAAAAGTAAACCTTTTTATGAATATTAATTGTATTTATTACGTTTCACATAATATACTGCTTACCGATGTTACTGTGGCAAAAGTCTTATGTTGTGTAAGAGTTTTTGTGAGATATCGTTAAAGATAATTGGCTGATGATGCTAATTGCAGGTTGGTGGGGTTTTAGTTCAGCTTCATCAGATTTGATTTCGTTTCGGTTACTGATGATGAACTGGTCGTCCTTGTGAACTTGTATACTTTATTTATATAACAATAAAAAGTTAATAATAGTTATACTATAATTAATTTGCGGTTAATAAAGTCGTAACGCCATCATAAATGATTCTTATTTGGACACGGTTTAGTGAGTTTTTAAATATTATGGTAATTTTTTTTTTCATTTCATTCCCTTTATAAGTTTGTGCGTTAAAACAACTATTTTACCTATCAAAATTGCTTTACTTTTTTGTTCAACATAACACGGGGTTTTAAACTTCAAAAATAAAATAGAGTCTCAAGGTGGGCCTACACATATAATTGTGGTCTATCGTATCCGCATCATGATCGAGTGACTGGTAGTGCGGTGAGCGAATTTGTAAACATGGCGTGTGGTGTGATGCCAATTAAATCGCTGTGCGTTTTGACCACGCAATGAAAAGGGAATTTGACCGCTGCGTCTTGCGATGCTATTCTCTAAGATTCACGGTCAGTCATCGCTTCATCGAGTTTCTGACAGATGTCACATACCCATGCTGTGTCATTAGGTAAATGTCATAGATTCCAAAAAGTTTAACCAAGAATGAATATGATTTTAAAATTGTTGAGTTTAACCAGTAATGGGATGACACCTGTCAGACAACGCTGCCGCAGAGATGAACTCGACGCTGCCAACTTTAGAGAATAGCATAGCTGCCGTCCCTGTCGCTGTTTTATGTGGCCACCGAGATTCCTAGGGATCTCTCACACTAGTGTGAACACATTATTTAGTGTTGTGTATGTGTGTAGTGTCCATGCAACATGACGGAGATACGATACACCATAGTGTTACAACAAAGACTTCTATGTGTATTACTGTTACAAGTGTAGATTTCACCAAGGGAGTGCATCCTAGTCATAATATTCATAATAATCTCATAATATTCTATTTAGAGTGTGGATTTGTAAGTACACAAATAGGAAAATATTTACACAATACTTGACTCATTGTTGCAATGAGTCGTAGGTCTCAATTATATTGAGAATATAAAATTAAAGTGACCATAATTGGGGCTTCAAAGAAAAATGTTTGAATGGGTGTGAATCCATCGGAAAAGAAAACCTGAACCAAGCCTGATAAGTTTAGGCAGGAGACACTGAAGATTCGCATTCGCATTTCGTATAATTTTTAATAAAAATAACGAGTATTCTTTTCAAAAATCAACATTCCTACAAAATCAACATAACAATATTTATTATTATTTCAAAATCAAAATAAAAGTATACAAAAAAACACAAGTGAAGAACATATTACATTATTGCAGAGTTATTGAATTTCGATTAAGTTTTTAAGTAGATTTTTTTTATATTTTGCATGATTAATATCCTTTTATTATCTGTTGCGTCTATTTTTTTTTTCGTTTGAGTAAAGTGAACAATGTGTCAGTCAGCTTTATTTTCTTAGATTGTTTCGCAAAAAATTATAATAATAAATATTGTTATGTTGATTTTTAAGAAAACATTTTTGGAAATAATATATAATTATTAAAAGCTGCATGATTTTATTTTCAAACATACCACCATTATAAAAATGTTAAATAACTTAATTTATCTGAGTGTGTGACCGCTTGAGAATGGGACCAAATGCGAATGGGACAGAATATGAATGGGACCTTTTCTGATATCGTGACGAAATGCGAATGGGACAAACTGCGTCAAACCCATTTTAAAATGTTGTTACCACTTCCAAAAATATAACTATTTTATCATATTCTCTTATGACCAATATTAATAATTGTTAGTTCTTTCATAATATTATTTCCATTAGTATTAAATTAACCAGTATTAAATATGATAACAAATTAGTTCACGAACTGCCATTGAATTCAGATACAATAAAAATAATATTGCTAGTGAAAAAGACAATCTTGGTTTTTATCAGTAAAATAATATTAATTTCACGTTTTCAGTTGTCATAATGTGTCTGTACATGTTCCAAAAATATTAATGGGTACCTATTGCTATAGGTACCTAGAGCCATGTACTGATAAAGTTGTTTATTTTTTTTAAAACTATGCGTGAAGAAAACTACGTCAGTTATTGTAAGTATACCTGTAACATTGACATAATACTATTACCACAGTTTAATAATATGCATAATTGCACTTAGTAATAACTTGCAATCAAGTAAGTTACAGTAAACGAGTTCCTCGCTTTCATTTTATACATTTTGAGGTAGGTAGGTAGGTACAGAAGTGTTTGCCACAACGGGCCCCCACAGACCCACCGGCGGCGAGAGGGTATATGCCGCTGCGCTGACAGCGTTGCGGCCCTTTCCTGGTGAGCCCCACATACCACACAAACCCCTTGCTTACCTGCGAGGGGGGGATGCGTAAATGCATTTTCTTCGGCATATAAAAAAAAAGGTAGGTAGGTATTGAAAAGTTGAATGAAACTAAATATTTTTAATTATTATTTTTTATAAAATCAAGAGTCAAGTGTTTTTACAAAAATACAAAAGTACAGAGAGTCTTATGGCACAAGAATTTAGATGCGATTTTCTCTCATGCTTGATGCTAATACACAAGGGTGACCACGTGTTGGGTGACTGAGATCTTGTTCAAAGGATAAACTATATTGGAGCACCAGGTTTTGCATTTTTCCGAAGCTTTATTTCTGTTCGCCGCTCAAAATTAACATGGCTTGCCGATGCAGAAAAGCGCAGGAGCAGCCGAGTGGTTTCCTCGTTCTATTGAACCATGTTTTCGAAGGACAGAAATAATATAGAAAAATGTGTAGTGCTATAGTACCGGGCGGGCCAATTGTAGCCTAACTCTAGAAGATGTTATTCAAACTTTTTTGTTTTAGCCACCATAAAAGGAGTATTTACAGCAGAGTTATCGTTTTTCATTTTTTTACTGGCCGAGGGAGGTCTTAGGTTGGAATCCGTTGGGCCCAGCGGTGAAGGTCACAGTGTAATGTTTGCCATCGGGGGCAACATAAGAGTATTGGCCAGTTACGGTGAGCGCTGCGTTTTCTGACTCAGGGTTGTCGATTTTGCCTTCTTCTTGGCGAGATGTGCCATCGCTAGTCTCGTATCTGTGTGAAGAACAATACGTATTAAAAACAATGAAATATAAAGCAAAGACATAGGACGCGTTTTCTAAACTTCTTTGTTTATTAGGTTTAAAAAGTTTTTTAAATAATATCTTGAAGCCTTTAGTTGTACTTATGCGTATTATTTGGAATGTAATTGTGATTAATGCTATGATTTGTAAAAATAAGTAATTAAGTTTATGTAATTTTACAGAAAAAAATGCTTATAAACATAACTTTTTTACGAGGCTTTTTGAGTATTATGTTGTTTGTGCTACTACAAAAGTTTCTATGCTGATTAACTTTTCAGTTTCAGAAACCTTTTTTATACTGTATGTAAATTAACTAAAGGCAGCAGCTTTTACCAGGCTGTGCTTAGGTTAGTAAAAAGCCAACAGCACATGTTTATTTTCATTTTAAAAAATATTTTATTTATTTCACATTAAAAATCATTAATATCTTTCGTAATCGGCTAACAAATTTACATTTCTATTAAAACATGGATTTCGTATTATATAGTGTTTTTTTTTACTGACAATTAATTGACAGGTTGATGTTATTTCTTGTCAAATTTTTGATAATCAAAATAATACCCCACTCAACGCTGTACAGTAGGTTACATTTATTTTTCGAAAATGCAATTTTTTATTATGAATCTTTAAAAATTGTTCAAATTCAAATAAACATGTACCGTTGGCTTCTTTTCAACCTACACACAGCTTGGTCATTTGCCTTTAGGATTGCCTTTAGTTAATTTACATACTGTATTTATTATTATCGTTTAGGTATATAGTGCCTAGTCGGTGAATAAAATTGAAAAATGTAAAGAGATAAATATACGTACGCAAAGTTGTAGCCGTCAACATTAACGTTGCTGTCGAAGCGCACGATCTGCACTTCCTGGGGGTTCTGTTGAGGTGCGCCAGCGCAGAGCGCAGCCACCACGGCGAGGACTATTACCTGAATGCAACGAATTAATAACAAAAATAAAAATAATCTTTATTTTTCTCTCCAATAGTTACATGGTGCCTGAGCAAAGTAGGGTTAAATCCACTGTATAACATGCTATAAATATTAACGTGTATCTTTTATGTTGATTGGGAAACTATGAAAAATCTTGATTTATCGAACCCTAACGTGTGTGTTCTACGTGTCTTTAAGTTATGGAACATCCATTGTCTCACACACCCGAAGTTGTCACGTAAAGATCACCATACACGACACACTTTTGTAACTTGTTGTAATTGTAAGTATTCATTACGGATTTAAACATTAACGCACAAACAGCGACCTTTCTTGTCAAACGCAATATTTTTTAACAAAAGGTTAAATATTAGAAACTCACGTATTTGAGCATGGTGCTTAGTATTCGTGTTGAGCACAAACTAACGAATGAGTAAGTAGTGTACATCGTTCATTTTATATATATCCCGAAGTTGAGATCTTGCAAGCTGACATCACGAGAGGATGCGCGTACCCACTTCATTTTGTTTTAGACCTCCGATTTTTTGTCAACTTTTGACATGACTATTAATCAATCTCTCATTGAAAATTATCAGTTTCTACATGTAACACAATTCAATCAATATCTCTGGTTTAAGAAATAGGATTACAATTGATTTAATAATAGCTTTTAAAAAAAAAGAAAAACCTCCTTAAAAACCTGAATCATTAGACGTGTTTTATTAAAATTGATACGCGTATCTAAAGATTTGAATATTATTTCTTGCTTGTAGAGGTATTTAATTTTGAAGCTGTTTTTGTTTTCATTTTCAGCTTTTTGAAGGTTTTTCTTTTATTTTTTACTTTTTTATTAAAGAATATAACTCAATTTCCCAATTCACGCTGTTTGTTTTTAAGAAGTTTCGTTGTACCTTTGTAGTCCATGGTCCAAGTCTAGTCCAGAACGTTGCAGTCCATAGCTCAGTTTGTTTTGGATATTCATAAGCTTATCAATATCTCAATCACTATACATATCCAATTTGACTTTGAGGATTTCCTTGTGTATCTTCGAAGTCGAAGTCTAATACCAATGAAATTAAAATATGACCAATCTTGAGGTATACCTTTCGAACAAAAATAAATCATCTAAATCGGTTCAAAACAAAGAAGTTATGTCTGAAAAAACTAGTGCAATGGCATGCTAAATAATTGATATTTTTCAGGATTATGAAAAAACTACTAGCCAAATCTCAGTAAAAAAATTATGGAAGTATTCCTGAACTGTGTTCTGTCAGATAAAAAAGAATTATTAAAATCGGTTCACAATTGAGAAGTTATGGTATAACATACATAAAAAAACCCGTTCACTTGATAACCTCCTCCTGTTTTGAAGTCGATTAAAAATAGGTAGTATTGTATTTGAGACGCGTTATGTTTAAACGGAAAGCTAAAAAATAAAAAATATATATTATTCCCCATGTTAACATGTTTATATTTTTTATTTTCGAGATTTTTGGTATAATTTATTTGTACCAAATACAATATACGACAGATGAGTAGAACAGTAGTAGTCGATAATTAGTTTTTATACAATAATGTGATAATCTTATAACATTCTACTACTTGAGCAAAATGTACGAGGAATCTTACTTGTTACAAGATTTATTCATAATGCAGTTCGTTATTATAAACAAAACTAATTATAAATGCAAAAATATATAAATAATTGATGTAAGTACCTTTGATTCGTGATAATGAATAGCATTTATTTTATTTAATGACCTATTTACCTATGCTGATGTTAAACATATTCTTATGAGTATTTGAAATTTTGAGATTTAAGCATTCACAATGCTATTTTTATATAATACTAAATAATATACTAGAAAAAATAGGACTCGCACCAGATCATGTTCTCGGACGGGAATCGAACCCGCGACCTTTGGATATCCGGTCCAATGCTCTGACCGCTGAGCTGAGCAGTGACTCGGTAGCTCAGCGGTCAGAGCATTGGACCGGATATCCAAAGGTCGCGGGTTCGATTCCCGTCCGAGAACATGATCTGGTGCGAGTCCTATTTTTTCTAGTATATTATTTAGTATTATATATTCTTATGAGTATTCAATACTATTATTTTTAGCTTTTGAAGTTGGACTATTCATTTACTTGCTTTACTCCCTTTTGGTGGTGGTTTAGAGGTTTTAATATGACAGGGTATGCAGCTATTCATTGCGAAAATTCATAGCAACCAGTCGGTCTTGTTTGGAGTTCCTTTACATAGTTGTTTAGTGCAATAATAGTATATATTACTGCCGCGTTCTATAATGACTGTGTTACTGGCAGTGATGATGATGGCCGTGCGCGCAGCTTAGCGCAAGTCCAGACCATCACAGCGCGGTCAGCATTGCAGCCCTTGATGGACAAGCTGGAAGAAAGGCTGAGATCGAAGGTCGAGCAAGGCCTGCAATGCTGACCAAATTGTAAATATGCAAGCATTTTGTTTGTTTTATAATTAAGCAATAATTGCATTTAACTATCATAAAGTTTGCAACCAAGATTAGGCAACGGTACGTGAGTGAAAACACAATACGCTTATTCGAAAGGTTTATACAGTTGACACGCATTTACAAAAGCTTGTGTCAACTATCTGAGTGGGAAAAAAGGTACATAGTACAAGATTTGCATAACTGAGTTTAACAAACATTTTGGAATATGGTTAAAGCTTATTATGCCATTAATAGTAATCAAATAAATTAAAAACTGATTATTTTATTGATAAATAAATGTTGCCGATTTCATATTCAAGACGCAGAATTTATTTATAAGCTTAAGACGAAGTTTTTTTTATGGATCTGGCTAATTTTAGGAATGTTTTTGTCTAAGGGATTTTATAAATACATAAGTAATTTGTCTTCATCCAAATCTGGACGGAAGTTGGAACGTTCGTACAAACAAACGACAGCGATTTTTTATTGATCCTAATACATAATTATTATATATTGTTTTCTACAACAAATAAGTATTATCAGTCTATATGGATTTAAAAAAAAAAGTTAGGCAAAATTTACCTAACTTCTTTAGATTTGCAGAGATATGGAAGCTTAACAAAGTTGCTCAGTATAAACAATTCGTTAAGCTGGTTGTATTATAGACTCAGCACTAAAATGAATGTCAATCAAAAAAGCTCTCTCACACGCTAAGTTTGAGTGATTGTAGCCATACCATAGCAATTGCTTACTCCGAAATAAATTAATTTGGATACATCACGGTGCTGAAATGTTTCTAAACCCAGAAATTAAATAAAAAACCAAACTAAACATCAAATTACTGTAGTAAATCCGCACTGGTGTTTTATTTCAATGTAGTACACGCTATATAATTTAGTCGCACACCTATCTAGGTACTTCTTAACATAAATTCATCTGTCGTTATTAAAATAAAACTTACATACGTAAACATTTTATGTAGATACTTACAGAGGAACGTGGATTTCCTCAATGCTCTATGCAATTTGGAGGCCACGCTGCATCGCCTTAAAGTACATAGATTTAAATAGAAGAAAGCAAAATAATGTTACTCACATTTGGAGATTTTTATCTTATGCCAGTGACATTAATGGGCTTAAAAAGAGACTCTTTATCAAACACGATATTTTTTTTTGTAGTATAATACTTATGTTTTCTTGATAGTTTAATTATCCAGTAAACATAGCTTTCACAAATAAATAAAATATGCAATAAAGTGCAGCAACATGTTTTGATAAAGATTTTTTTTTTTATTATTTAAAACATGTTGCTGATCTAAACTATTTTCATTAGTATCTTTAATTTACTTTATTTTGAAGTGTTCTTGTATTTAACCAAGTACTACAATATTGTAGATTTGTGATGAATGTTTATGTAAAGAGTCACGAGTGACTAGAGGCCAATGGTAATAATAATATTACGTAACTGCAAATGACACACGGAGCGTAAATTGATGCGCAGCTGATTATAAATTAGTCAATACGTAAATATAAGTTGACAAACTAAAAAATTAAGATATACTTTGTAAGCATCTTTGGCATGAAGTAAAGTTTATGTTAAAAGAATGTAAGCTCAGCGATACATTTTTAACTTTGTGATTTTAAATTTATAAGTATTGAGCCTAACAAAATTAGCGATGTATTGCGCCACCATAATAATCTGATATAATCCAATAATTGTCCAATAATTTTTGGGTCTAACCATAAACGCTAATTCGACATTAAGGCGAGTTCTCATGCCTTGTCTTGTATTAATAATTATTTAAATACTATTTGCCAACTATTTAACTGACTGAATTTCCTTATAGTATAGGTATATGTACACAATGTGTGTCTAATGTAAACACACAAATTTTTTAGAAGTATTATTTATCAAATGTGATTTGTTATATTTCTTAAGTTAGTTTCATCGAAGGAAATAAATTTTTATTACTATTTGTGCAGATCAATTATTCATAAAATAGATCCAACATTTATGTATGTAGTTCTGTACCTCACAATTATTTTTATATTAATTCGTTTAATTGTAAGACGTATTTATATTTGTACAAAGTTAACTTTTTAAAGAACGGCATTGAGGTTTATTCTGTGATTAAGGTCTATAAATAGAATATAAAAACATTGTGACATCAAAAACTGTTTAGCAATTTTTTATCGCAAAAAATAACAAATTTTCTAGAGTCATACATTTATGTGAACACAGCTTTTGAATTGCTGTTGCGTCGTTCGTTAGTTGTTATTGCAAGTTTTTGTGATATTGGTTTTCTTTATTCACCATTTGACTGGTAATTTCGTTTTTATAAAGATGGTATCGTTACCAAGGTCACATTTATATTTCAAATTCATAAAATCACTGGCTTTTATTGCGTTTACTTAAAACTATTATAAGTTTTAATCGTATATTAATGCTGAATAGCTTTAAATATAATTTTATATTGATATTAATTATCTTATCTCATTTTAGATATATGCCATCAATGCACAATTTTGTAAAATAACTTTATGATCAATTAATGTTAACCTCCGTTAATAATGCTTAACAATACACTTTAATAGCCAACTATACTTTAATAGCTGATTAAACATTATATTTAAAAATTTTTTTTGAAAATCCGATATAGGATTTTTGTGGATAGTCGTTCTGACTCATTCCCGTACATCCTTTATAATTCATGTTTTCTTTGTAATATCAAAGTTACTTGGAAATAATTTAACTAGTAAGTACAAAATTCCTCAATGCAAAGTATAGGTAGAAATCCACTTCTGTCTCTTGCTACGATACCACAGATAAGATAATAGTTACTGACGATACTTGCATTGCATATTTCCTTACATATTTCTTTCATTCCATCTACTTGTCATTTAGCGCATATAAAAGACTTCAACGCACCAATATTGAACAATTGAACACAGAGTTAATTAGGTGTTTGTTAAGAATTACTCTGTCTTCGAATATCATATATTTTAGGGTAACGATCCTCAAACGAAAAAACATAATCTGTTCATGGCTGATCATTTTGTTTGTCATTTGCTTATATCAATCTGTCAAGAGTCAAGACACTTTTTAAGGGTTCCCCTTATAGTTTCGTCATGTCCGTCCCCTACATGTAAAGTGGGGATGTCTTTTTTGTCATAAATCTCATATATGCGGGGCGTCGTTGGATAAGTCTTTCAATAATATTATAGGTTTGTAAAAACTACTTTTTGATTTAGAGATCCGTTTGCGAAATATTAAGCCTTATAGTGAAAAATTGTGTTGGAGTCAAGTGTTTTTGGAAAAGTTTTTTTAAAGGAAAACTATCACTGCTACCTAGCGTGATAGTGGTAAAGCTTACCTAGGCTTTGCGAGTTAAAGAGTAATAGTCGATCATCTTACAAAATTAATTTAATATTGGAAAAGTTTTCGTCGAACAAACATTGAGTAGTTAGGTATTAACTTAGTTTTTTAGTCCTTAGTTATGTAAAACAGGAAGTAAATATAAGTTTATAGCCATATCGTAATTGTATAAGGTAACTTAGCCAGGTTTTATTTGTTGTATTTTCATTTAATTCGATTTTAAATGTTTTTGCGCGACTTGCTTTTAATAGCACAAATTTTGTCTTTGTAAAAAAGATATAACAAGCGACCTTCATTTAGTGTAATGTTTAGCGCGATGAGTTTTATATTATCAGGGCCATAGTTCACGACGTTAAAGCCCACAGTACAAGGAGTTTTAGGCAGAAGCGCCACTCTGGTCGTATTAAAACAATTATCAAAACATTACTCTTTGGTACCTGCTATAGTACTGAATAAAGCCCAGTTCTGAGATTACCTCTATGAGGTTTATTCCGAAACCGCGATTTATTCCGAGATACTTAGGTGCCCTACTTTGTTTGAAATAATAATAATGGTTCCCAAACTTTATTAAGATTTTTATTTGGCTATGTGAAATGACGTTTCGTAGACTATATTTGGCTATCATTGTTTTGTAATAAATATTTATTATCGCCATTGCACGAACTGTTAGAGACGGCGCGCGGCGCGGCGTGCAAGCGATTTTATCCTTAGAAGTGGCGAAGCGGAAGTGTTGTCGATAGTACATATGCTGCACTGCATCATAACATAAGCTTCTCATTTATTACGGATTACAGTAGAATTTCGATTAAAGTATATTTACGATGCATACTAAACGAACCGTCTGAAAAAACTGCTTACCTTGACCTACGACTCAAGATGCATACAAAACATTATAAGGGTCAAGACACACCGAAATGGCAGCGTTGGCTGTCGAACGATTTTAAACTTTATCTTCATCAGGTATTGCATAAAATCGCAACGGCAGGATTCGGTCGCTTGTGGACGTCCAAACGCACGACCGCGGCGGCTACGCATCCTACCGAAGATTTCCAAGGTTCCAAGTGCTTTATGTATTCCCCAAATAAGAAGTAGCCTAAAATAATTTGACACTGAAACTGCCGGCCTCTGCCATTTCGGTGTGTCTTGTCTCTAAGTTTGCATAAAATATTGTGTAGTAATGCTTGCGCGATTAAGGGTCACTTTCACTGGTTCCGGACAACGCACCTATCCTTTAAATAATTTAAAAATGGAACAGAATTAGTAGTTATCTGACCGGTGTGAGAACTCAAATACACACCATGCGTTCCGGTCATACGATCCGATCCGCAGATCGCTGCGATCTATGCGATATATGGAGTTCTCTTATCCCGTCCACACTGGTTGCGTTCCGATCCCATATGTCGCGTAGATCGCAGCGATCTGAGATCGGATCGCATGACCGGAACGCATCATCGCATGAGCTCTGATATGGAATATAACTGGAAACTGGGCCTAAAACTTTTGCAGCCGGCAAATTATTGTCTTAATTAAATATGATCACCTCTTGAAGTTAAGGTCATTTAAATTCCCTGAAATTCCGATGGGAATTGAAGCAGTCGTTCGCAAGTATTTAATAAAATAATGTTATAAATAAACAAGGTACTAATGAAATTAAATAAAGGCTATAAGCAAACTTAGCGGATTGAAAGTATTCAAGCAAATCTAAGCCTTGTTTCTTGCGACAAAGGAAATAAATATGCTATTTCGTGGCTTAACCTAGGTCAAATGATATGATCGCTAGACGAAGATGTTGCAGAATAACACCGTTGTAATCAGAAGGTTTTCTTTATTTTAAAATGCATGAGGTTGTGTTTGCATGCGCATGAATCATGAGCTCTATTGCAATAGAAATAGAGGCTGTGATTTATTTCAGTATTTATGTGTGAACTGATATACCGTCTCTGCAGAAGCTGTTACATAACCTTTGTTTTTGTGCTCGCATGCGACCAGTGAACTTTAGCCGTATAACCTCCTTTACTTTATATTATGTGTACTCCCATCGCAAATAGATAAGAATTTATTTTTGACAGCGGGAGATAGTATCAAAGACTCGCTTCTACTTTTCTGATTAAAAGCAAATGTTTTTTTACATAAAGATATACAATATCTTTGGTCAAGCGAACAAAGAACCATGTTAGTGAGCATGGAACAAAAAAAAGGCCTATTGATAAATACCTAGGTATATTGTAATCCGTGACTTTCAAAATAAATGCACAACTATCTTAATCACGCGAACGATGTTGCGGGCAAAAACTAGACTACTATAATATTCGGCATTAGGGTTTTTTTGTAACATGTTGTATATACATATATTATATATATCCCAACATATGATTGTTTTTGTCGATAAAACAAGGTTATATTTTATGGTTTTAAATTATCGCTAGAAAATAATATTTTGACGACCTCCGTGATCGAGTGGCTTTGTACACCGGTTTTCAAGGTGTCGCCATCTCTGAGGTCCCGGGTTCGATCCCCGGTTGGGTCAATTTAGAAAACGAACTTTTCTGTATTCACTCAGGTCTGGGTGTTTGTGATACCGCCGTTGTCTCTGATTTCCATAACACAAGTGCTTTAGCTACTTACTTTGGACTCGGAGCGATGTATATGATTTTGTCAAATATTTATTTATTTTTAATCGGTAATGAAATACATTGTTATGTATTTAGTTAACACTCACCCCGCTTGAATGAAACCCGTATTTACAAACAACACTCAAACGACCCTTGACTACGCGAACGCACTGCGTTAAAATAAAGCTATGTGATTTGCTCGTTTGTTTTACTTGTTAGGTACGTGTGATTGGTTCGTGGGACGCTGTACGAAACCTCATAGTAATGGTTGTGAATACAGATATGATACAGCCCAAGGACCACTAACCTTTAAAAAATGGTAGTGGCAAACTGGCCCCTAGCACTATGAGGGTGCTCATTTCAATAATGTACTTTTATAAAGCGGGTTAAAGTTAGCTTTGCAACGAGTTAAAGGGACAATTGAAACTTCAAAATAATTCTTGGGACATTACAAAGGTCTCGGAACACAATGTAGGTTAAGCAGCACGCGCGACAAGGCAACGGGCAAACAATTTACACAATTCACAAATCTTCGTAACGTTTTCTTGAATCATCCAAAATAAACTTTACATGATTGTGATTAACACCTTGCCTCCCAATGAACTTCGAAACATTATTGTCAATACTTTGAAACGATATTTATAGCTCAAGTTGTCACTACAGTGCATAGACGTTCAGGGTTCGTCCTGCAATCAACACATTCCTTCAGATCCGTCAAATCTATCGCAACATGATGAAAATTGTGAGTGATTTTTTGAAGTGCTTTGCTCGAACTACATAATTTTATATGTAAAGTTCTAAATTTTTATTGTGAGAGCTCTCTCCTATTGGTCTGGAATTGAAGTTTCCTAATGGATCTTATAAATAAATAAAACAAATACTGGCCATAAATCTAAACATATATTCAAAAGATATTATTATGATAGTTTTGCAGGCAGAAGTAAAAAGAGGTATTTTAAAAAGATTTATTTTTCATCACATTTATTTTTCAGACTTTATTCACCCTGGCTACCCTGGCTCTGGCCTGCGCTTTACCTCAAGACGCGGCACCCGCCCAGCCCGCAGTTGAAATTGTGAAGCAGGACTCTGAAGTCGATGTTGACGGTTATCACTTTGAGTAAGTCTTCTTATTTAATAACTTGTTTCCAAATTAATAATGGCCGGTGTATATCCCCAATGGTTATCCCCGTATGTGGATGTTAGGATTGCAGAAAACGGAAAGTTGTAATCTCTGCTTATGCTCTTTGATTGATATTTTAACTTCCAGTTCCATGTCCGTGTCTTAAATCTCTCCAGTCTCTAGGTTGTCTAGAAGAAATCACTTTCAGCTATAAGATCGCCCATTTGTAACACTGAAGTGTCTTTGTTTTTCTGTGTTATTTTTTTCTTGTTATGTGGCGTTAAATAATAAAGGGCTATCTACTCTAGTCTTAAATCCAGCTATCACACTCTTAGCGTGTGATAAAGTTTGTTCATTAATCTTTATATTTGCAACATCTTCCAAAAAGAACGCTCATTATTGATTACCTATTTTCTGAATAAAATGCTGCAACTAATTTATCAGAAATGAATGCCAAGTCATATAATCAGTATATCATCACTGAATAACGTTCAGAGTGGGATTGTGATTAATTATTAATGTTTATATGATAAATTGTTACTATTAATAGAGTTTATTTCTTTTAATTAAATAAAGGGAAGTAGAATTTTTTAATAACTATTATACTTAATAATAATCAGGTCAGCACAGGATAATAATTTTGTTTTTATTAGTGTTCGGAATTGTTATAAAAAGAAACTGCTCCCTTACTAAAATTGCCATTCTACTAAAATTAACCCTAGCAGGGTTAAATGGAATAACAATGTATGGGAATGACATAAACTAACGCTTAGCTCCTTTCAATCCCATACATTGTCATTCTATTCTACTAGCGTTTATTTCAGTAGAAAGGCCATTTGAGTAGGGAGGTAGTATGGTTGAAATTAAAAGAATAACTTAATTAATAAATAACAGTTGCGTTAAGTTGCCTAGTTATATTTGTTACTTATTTGTTACTGTTACAGTTGTTAAATCATTTGACCTCTTTCCCAGTTTCGAGACAAGCGACGGCACGGCCAGGCAAGAGCAGGGCGACTACAAAAACGACACAGACCAACAGGGCCTCCTGGTGAAGGGTAGCTACAAGTACGTGGCCCCTGATGGACAACAAATACAGGTTATTATGTTTTTCATACTTTAAATCATTATCTTTGAACACATCAGTTGGCACATGTTTCGTAAAATGTAATTTAAACAGCGTCGGTTACAGAGGTAATATAGATTTGTGAAATTGGCAAAATAACTGTGATAAGTGGATTTTCTTGTACATAAGTGGATATATCTTCTTGAACATTAATTTTCTACTTAAAAGCTGGATAAGGAATTATAATACAGTTTTTAAGTGCTATATTATAACTTGACAATTAGTTTAGTATTACTATTTAATCGTCAATTTTCATAAGACAGGGCTGCCTTAGCTCAGCGGTGAACAGTCTACTTTACCTATACCACAGGGCCTAGACAAGTGGCAAATGTTTGGCTTTTTGATTGTTCGAATGAATATAAGTGACACTAAGTGTATGGAATTGACATTTCAAAACGTCGTGATTGTCTATGGTTAGCGACATCTTACGTCAATTACATACAAATATCTATTCTATACATCTTATGTGAATTACATAAAATATCTGTTCTATACGAATTGTAAAAAGCTACTTGGCTATAGGGCCAGTAATTTTTGATGTCCCCCAGTGCTGAGACACATTGCTTTCCTCATGGGTGGATAAGAAGCATTATACGTATTATTTAGAACTTTCAATAAATATGCGTTAGATTTATAGTTTCAAAACGAATTTTCAGGTTACCTACGTCGCCGACAAGAATGGATACCAACCCACCGTGGACAACGGCACCCAGCCAGCGGCGCCTGCGCCAGCTGCGCCTCAAGCTTAAATTATATGTTATTTATCCGCTGTTACCAAATTTACTTTGTTATAATTATCTAGTCGTATATCGTCAATTATATCATCTTAATTAAAGTGCCATCTCAGAAATTGAAATTTTTTTATAACAGCCTTTGAAAAACTTAACACACGTCAACAAGAAATGTTTAAACATAATGAAACATATTTATATTATGAAATTGCGAAGAATGGGAAGAATGGGAAGTTATTCAATATCAGTGCTCTTTTGTCATCACCTAACTAATCCATTTTATGACTGAAGGATTAGTCATAGTCGCGCTTAGTATTTATAGGTTTGAGATTCGATTCTAGTCTTTTGAATTGATGTTTAGATAATGCAATGCGATCAAAGCATTGTGTAAAAACAATATCTAATATATTTTTTAATAACTGCACTAAAATATTGTGAACGGCAGTAGAATTTATGACTACCTATCCTCAAAAAATAAAATTATTAGTCTACTGACAATGGAACAGTTTCTAAGTAACGGTTGTTATTTCCCAATAAACCACAAACCTTTAGAAGCATGTCTCTTATCTAGGGCACAAAATATATAATAGCCGTAGGGATATTTATTGATAAGATGAGAAGCTTAATGTATGTTGCAATTTAATTCCTATTATTAAGTCTACCTACATTGTTATAATGTACAAACTCACTGTTAAAATATTTGCAGGCGTTACACTTTTGCGTGACGTACCTAACCAAAGCTAGCAAGGCAGCTTGACTCAACTTTTTTTCTAGCCACAGGTTTAACCCTTAGTTTCAGTTAATTTTTATTCATATTACTCACAACTTTATTTTTATTCATAACAAAATAGGTTGGTTGTGTTAGAACTGTGCCCAGCAAAAAATAAACAAAAATAAACGGATTTTTATTTGGGACTTGTAATAGGTAAGTAATGTATGTATTCTGTGCTTTGGGCGAGTTGCTACCTAGTGCCTCACATCTTCCGTTTTCATGGTAGGGCACTAAATAACAAAAATTAAAAGTTGTAATTTTTCAAGCAAAAAGGTTTTTTATTTTATTAAAATATTAAACAATATGTGCGTTGTAAGGTTGCAAGGCGAAACTTTAAAATATAAATACATAAACTTATATTTTTTTGTTTTGTGCTTACCAGAAGCACAGAATTAATAATAGTACTGACGAACCAGAAGCTTCGCTAATAGTGAAACTGCGTAACGTCTTATTACTTACATGTTTTTAAACGACAAAGATTAAAAATGAGGAGGTTATCTATTCGTCGCGTATATTTACACACAATACAAAGTATCGATTCTTCCTCTAACGATCGTTATTGTTTACCGTAGTTTGAATCAAGACATAATGCGAAAAATCTAAATTTAATAATTGAAGGTTAGCAAACTTTGGTGAACCGAGTTGGTAATATAGAACACCCCGCAGAATCTCAAAAGTAACAAAAACCAATAAATTATTTTTAAACCAATGCAAAAAGTTTTATTAATTATATTTAGATCATTCAATCGTGATGTAACTACCTAAGCACTTTTTTATCAGATCTTGGTTTCAATAATAATTTCAGTAACATTTTAATCAAAAAATGTTATTGAGGATAATTCTAACCAATACAGGTTTAAAAGCGCCATTCTAAAAGGAATCACTAAATACATTTTATGATTAATATAATTTTTATGCTTCTTTCTTTCTAAAGATACTCGAGGAAGTATCTTTTAAGTGCCATGTGTAAAGAAATTATTAGGCTATTTTATGGCGAACCATTAATGAAAAGCAAGATCATGTTCCCAAGATGTGATAACAAATTAAAGTGAAATGTTACGAACCGTGGGTAGTGACTTTTGCCCAATTTTGCCATTGTGCGTATAATTTTATACTCTATGCGTATCGAATATAGCTCACTTTACGTAATTCTTGAAAGCAAGTGAAGTACTTAGATCTAAGACTAAAGTTTTTTGAATGGCTCCACTTCTAAGAGCATGACCATGACTATCAGCCATTTTTAATGTCCCCACTGGGGCACATGCCTTTCTTATGGGTGGATAAGGAGGATGGATAACCCACCACGCGGGCCCAATGCGGATTGGTGGGTGCTAACTACAGCAAATGCACCCGGGACCAACGGGTAAACGTGCCTACCGAAGCACGGAGGAACTCGAGATAATAAATTTTTGGTCATCCATCCCGTGACCGACCCTTGCGCAAGGCTTGACCTCCGCAATCGCTGGGCCAGGCGCTAAACCACTGCGCCATCTATATCCTCAATTAATTCTAAGATATTATAGCTAATTTTCTAGTTTGGGTGTAGGCGTTATTGTTTATTTTGTGGAGTAGACGGTACATATAAAAAACATTAACATATAAAATAAAAAATCTGGACATTTCAATTGGAGAATTTACTGCTTCCCAATGTTCAGATGTCTGGTTTCTGACTCGGATGGTAGGTTTAATCTCTTGTCGTCAGCAATGAACGACATGTCGTACTGCTGGGCATCTGGAGCTGTGTACTTTTAGCTGTCCTTCACTCCGATGCCGATGCCCTGATGAGAACCATCTCACCGACGATTATCGGGGCCTGTTCTTTAAAATACTGCTTTTGTGCTATTCTACAAACTGATGGCTTGATTCTTATGAGTAATACAAATAATACTGCACAGCAGTAAAAAATATACTTTCTGCGTTAAAAAGTTTTAAATAAATAAAAAACATTTATATAGTGGACAATTTATTGCGCCCCAATGATTCGGATGGTGGGTTTGTACCCCTTGTCGTCAGCGGTGAACGACACCTCGTACTGCTGACCGTCTGGAGCCGGATAGGAGTAACTTCCTTTCACGGCGATGCCTTGGTTTTCACCGACGGTGATCAGGTGGGCTTCCTCCTGACGTGATACGCCATCGCTGGTTTTGTACCTGTAATGGAAATAAGATAACTTTCCACAGCACATACAGTTCGGTAAGCTTACATAAATTGGGTACGGCGACTTTATAAAGATAGCGGTTCGTAAAAAAGAATTCAAATAAGTATAAGAAAAACTTTAATGCAGGATCTAGGTGAGTAAAATATTGTAAAAATAAGTTTATAATATTTTCATCTAGGTAAGTTTATACTTTTTTGAAAAGATAACTAAAAAAAATAATTTTCTTTCTACATTGAAAAAAAATATTTTTTTAGTTGCAAGCCCCACTTTACCTAATGGTTCAAGTGTTCAAATGTTTATGTAATATCTAATAAATGTATGTTTTACTCATAGGTACTAGGTAGCAATATAAAATAGAAGATTTCTACTTGAACTGAACGATCTCCTCAGAAAACCTTGAACAATAAATGGATGTTCACTGATTGCTGTACTTAGGAAAAGATTAAAAGGAAATAATTGTTGCGGTTTATTGTGTGTAGCTCATAAAAAGCATAAGTTTATGACTAAAATCACGCAAAACTTGTAGGAAAAGAGCAAATGTCAAGTTATTATGCAATGGCTATAAAACCAGTCACAAAAGGCGTACCTATAATTCTGGCTATCAAATGCTTAGATTATTTATTAAGTCTAGATAGGGCGTCGCGCATTTCACTTACTGTCTACGTACGACGACGACTGTCTGTCTAGATATATAAATAATCAAAGATCAAAATATTTTTTTAAATAAACACATATGACTAAAATGCTGTATCAGTAAAAGTTCTTATAATTTTTTATCGTCTCTGAAAGAAACGAAAGGAGATTGCTTAATTCAGCGAGTTAATTACCTATTTATAGGAACGCGTAACTATATTAATTTTTCCTTGCTTTGGAATAGGTTCTTACATAAATAACTATTTCCTAATACAAGCATCATGTCATGAAATTATTTACATAAGTTATTTATAATTAGGTACTTTAGTAAAATCAAATTAAGGTTATCTGTCTCTCAAGACGTTTACTTTAAATAAGTTAAAGTTTACGTCTTGTCAATGAAAAAAAAAAAATTTGAAGGATACCAAAGCATAGACAATAATATCAGTCAAGGGGGTCGGACCACGCGGCCTGAAACTAATTCTGTGCTGAGGGTGTTGATTGACACTTTCTTTGTTATAAAAGCTCTATAAAAGACGTTAAAATTACTTACACGAAGTTATATCCGTCGAGGCTTACGTCAGATTTTTCAGTAAGAATTTCCACTTCGGGCTTGTCTGGTGATTGCTGTGCCGAGATAGCCACCACCAACAGGCTTAATGTGAAGAATTTCTAAAATTAATAGCGTAAAACACATTCATCAAATGAAAACGGTGTAACAATAAAGCAACTATATTAATAAATGATGTAGAGGAAAAACGTAACAATTAGGTACTATTTAAATTAAACCGTGTGTTAGATTAAGTAATTTATAAATAATTATACAGCTGAACGGATTTAGATGAAACTTGGTACACAGGTAGTTCAAGGCCTGGACTAAAAAATACAGGATAATTTTGATCTCAGTTGTATGTTTCCGTAAAATAATTTGTCTATAACTTTTCTATAGATCGCGCAGACGAAGTTGCGGGTGGAAGCTAGTACCCAAAGAAGAAATCGATTAATAATACTTTTTAAATTTTGGGAAAAAAATACTTACCAAGTTGAACATTTTGATTTATTGACAACTCTGTTGGTAGTGAACTGTGGAGTGATAAAAAAAATTGGTACTTGTCATCTTAAATACGGCGAATGTTTGGCGATGTTACTGAAATTGACAAAATGCACACATTTTGTAATGAAGTGATAGATAACACAAATATACGGTTAAGAAACGCCAATGTGACAACACACACACACAATAGACTTTCATGCGAAAAGTTGAACGTTTGTACAGTTAGCGTCAATATAAGTATGGAGGGAGACAGCAAACATCTAAAATTACTGTTGAAAATATCGAAACAACCAAAATAATAACGTTCTAAGCATCACATTGAGTGGGAATGTAGTGAGACTAACAAATGACAGCTGCCATCATTATCATACAAACACCTGCATTTCACAAATAAATCATCTATTCTATTCTATTATAGACATTTTTAATCTGATTGTACACTGTACCGACATGTATATTGTATCTGATACTGATCTATTGAATATTTTTTTAATTTGATTGTACACTGTACCGACATGTATATTGTATCTGATACTGATCTATTGAATTATTTGTAAAAGAACCAGAAAATTTGGGAAACTTCAGCCCTAAAACTGCACATTTTTTTGTGATGAGTTGTTTTCAAAACTGTTAGCAGATTCTGTAACTTTGATGCTGGATCCACAGAATAATATTTAAAAAAGTTTTGAACTTTGAATGTGGTTCACTGTCCTATGAAACACATAATGATAGTTACATGACACGTTTTTTGTACCAACTTTACCAAGTTCATGAATCAAACATGAGCAGAATCGTATTTGATTTCAAGAGCTTCTTTATAATGGACGTAGCTGAATAAATTGAACTGTTTAGTATAGGGACATGGGAAGTACATAGCCTAATTTGGAAAAAAGTATCCATGATGTTTTATTAATGTATTTTTGATACAAGGGACGAGTGATAGTTCATAGTCACTGTTGTATGGGGACAGGAAACCTGTTAAATTTCGTTCCCAACTCTGGTGCAGAGGGTCTTACGCTAAACGTCAGGCTGTTTTTGCTATTCTCTTGCGGTCAATTAATTATTTTTTTCCTACTTTCTTTCTTTCTAAACGCATTTTTTGAGTTAGATAGAAAAAAATCAGCAGTCTAATTATTTGGCCAGCAAACAAATATTTGGTTGCTTTAAATTATACTAAGGCAGCAAACCTTGATCTTTTCTGCAAACAATCTTAAAATCGTCAACAAATTAATAAACAGTTGAAGAGCAAAATATCTAATTGGTCAGCAAAGTATCTAATGGTTCAGCAACATTTCAAAACTGGTTAGCAGAGAATAGTGTTTCGTAAGCAATTAATGTTTACCAATCTTATACCCGGCCTCTTCAAAAGTAGCTTAACATTCGTTATTGTAGTCCTAAATGGTCACCCATCCAAAACCCGACCTTTTTTCGAAGTTGCTTAACATTCTGAATCGCAGTCTCAAACGGTCACCCATCCTAAACAAGATCTTTTTTAAATTTTCCTTTCCTCTATGTTGTGATGTGCTGATAGAGCTCTGGGAAAAAGTGGAGTTGAGTTTGGTCTAATGTGGTTCAACCCTTATTTACACGTCAGAATTTTTAGCAGTTGGTGCCTTATATTAGAAATAAGGTTGCTTAAATACGTATCAACGTACTCGACTGTACACTAGGTACAACTAACCATAATTGAATTTCACTAGAAACAAACTGTATTCAAATAACTGAACAAAATTTTTTCTACCATCTTTAATAAATAATTCTTATAAAATATGTTGACAATCATCATCGTTTCCCTGTAATTAATAATATAATAGAGGGTAGAACCATAATGTTTCAAATTAATTTACATGCTTAACACTATCTTCAATATCGACCGACATTCAAAAAAACGTTATCAATTAGTATACTGCTCAAAAGAAAATAGGGGCCACTATATGATTTTCCATACAAAAGAGCTAAGTTCTGAAAGGTATTTTTCTGATACATTCAATCTGATTTTATTTGAAATTGATATGGTTCAAAAGCTGTAGTAGTCAACTTGCCGACTTTACTGTCGAATTTAATGTATTATTTATATTTATTTTTATTTCAATAAATATTTAATTTATCAGAAAAATATATATATATAGACCCCTATTTTCTTTTGAGCAGTATATTATTAATGTTGGTTGGTGCCTTCTCTTTCGTTTCCATAATAATGTATAAGAGTCTTATTCATAAACAGGAGTCATATTAGCTTATTATATAGGATTTATAATAAATTCCTCTATGGGATTTATAAAAATGACTCATTAAAAATAATTGTTGTCTCTGATTGCGGCAAAATTGCAAGAAGTCTCTAATACGTCTTAGGTAACTTTAAATTATAATATCTTTATAAATTTTTAAGCTTTAAGAACGGTAGGTGTCATATAAACAATAACTGAAGTTGATACATGAACATAAATGATATGATGACACAACCTCTCTGAGTTTTCTTCCGCCAGTTCTTTCTCTCAGAGGCCTCCCATTTTGTGAACTGGTAGTAGATTCAGTAGCTAGATCTTGTTTTCTAATTAACTTTATTCAATTTAATTCAGTAATAATTATTAAAATCAGAACGCAGCTATAAAATAATTTAATAAACTTGAATACATTTTTATAAAATTTTGAGCGGGTAATTTCATAAAAATATGAGCAGCCTTTTTGCTTTAGTCCTCCCGTGACCACGGCCCCTGGAAAGGTGTCGAAACGTCGGGAATTCTAAAAAACCAATAAATACAAACTAAATAATTCCAAAACAACACCTGAATTAATAATATACGCGCTGTAATCCGTAAAAAGTGTTTTATTTCTAATAAATGATAGAATTATATTATGCCGAGTGGACAAGAGAAACATCGAGGCAAGCGAACTTGGAAACACCCAACCATAATAAGCGCGTTTGTCCACGGTCAGGTTTTTTCTCGGATGACGGATACGGGCATTCTGACGGAGACGGATGACGAATGATGGAGACTGATCACGTTTGTCCATTGCGCCCGGATCCGATCCGATTCCGAACCACATATCACTCTGCGGTGCAACAGAGATGTCGGACGGAGACGGAAACGGATGCCGGCGCCGTGGACAAGTCCATACGTGTTTTGTATTACGGGTACTTGGATTGAAGCTACGGTTTAGCGGTTCATCCGATCAAGCAAAATCTCCGGAGCCCGTCAAAAGAACGGTTGATGGATCCCGGACGTCGGAATTCGAGTTGACAAACGTTCATGTCCCTTTACGTAAAAATAATATTATTTTATATCTTAAATTAATATATCCAATATTGTGATATTTAAAGCTGTTTTGGACATTGTTTCCCTTCCCCCTTTTCAGGATTTTGTTGCTTACTTTAATTGTGATTTCTATAACTTTATTAAACCTCTTTGAATAAAAAAAGTACGTTTCTCTTGCCCACTTCAAGTTACAAGCTTTTACGATTCAAATTCTTCTCCTATCATGTAATTAATAGCTCCAAACAAATAAATGAAAAAGTTTTTTGCTTTTCGAAATCGAATCGAATGTATGTACATTATTGTCATTGTGCATGGCACTCCATTTTAAACATTTTAATATTAAATAAATATTTGATAACTCTTTTAAAGGTTCAATGAAAACAAGAACTAACTACTTAATTAATTTCCATGTTCAATCAGTCTCTGTCTCGCTAGTTCTTCGATACAAAAGTCCCCCACTATGAGATCTTCTTTATAATCGTTCTGTAGCCTCTCTTTCCTGCTTTGTACGTCATTTCGTACAAGTGTCCTTTGTTGTCGTACCATCGTACAGCCCCTTGCACGTCTAGCGCTGCGTCGTCAGTGCCAGGGTTAAGAATTGCCCCCTGCTCCGTCCTTGAAGATCCATCATCGGCGTCGTAACTGGAAGAAGTTATATTAATAAAAAAAAAATATCCATATTTAATTCAAATATTAATTTAACTGTCAAAACAGCGAAAGAGTCTTTTGATTTAGTTTATTTTTATTTTAAATCGGCCCACTCATTAGATGTTTAATGATTATATTGTGTAGTGAGTTTACTCGCCTTAAAAGTATGCATTTTTTTATTTGATTCATTCGATCAATCTTTAAAAGATGCAACGTTGTTCTTATTCAATGATTTATTTAACTTATCTTATCCCTATACATATTTGCAAGATTATTTATTAACAAAAAGTATGATTAGAATTCGAAATATTTATTAAAAGGGTTATATTTGTAGTTTTTGCCCGTTATTTAATGTTGACGTATGAATGAATACCCTAAATATTGAAGACGGCAAAAATTAAGAAGAATCAGTAGGTAGTTACTTACAACAACATTTTTTGAACTAACTAAACTACAATTTTTTATCTCTCGTGGGTCTGCTTTTAATTTAAGATACTATATTAATTACAAAAAAATGACCCTATCGATTGGTATAATAAAAGTACAGGATGTTAGTTTTCTGATTTTTAGCCCGTTCGATTCCTGGCTGAGACAAGCGATTTATCAATAAACTTTTAATGCAGTTGTACTTATTTTTAAAAATAAAGGAATGTTTCTTTTCAGTATTTGCCATTATCGATATTTAGAGTACTTTCCCTCCAGCTACCTGTATATGACAGGAAGGAAAGTTTTTATGCTATCCCTCGGGAACAATTTTTTTTTCGAGATGATGGTACCCTATATGTCTTTCTCTGTACCCCTGACAACGTGTATGCAAAATTTCATGATGATCGGTTCAGTAGTTACGACGTGAAGGCGTAACAAACAAACAAACAAACGGACTTTCGCATTTATAATATTAGTAAGGATTTATGGAGAACGTGACTAGGAGTACAAGGTATGTAGAATAAGGTTGTACGGTCAGCAACGGAAGTGACTTAAAACTAATTAGTTTATTTGCCAGAGCACCTTATTGCATAGATAACATTAGTCAACATACGCCAAAGTAGGTAATAATAATTGTTGAGTAACTTTTGTTGCTGTACCAGTACCTACATTTTTTTTTTCGAGATCATTGGATGGTTTTAATAATGGGCAAGGAGACAAAGTCAATTCAGGACATGGCTCATATTATAACGGAGCGTATGATATTGGTCCACAGACGGACGTTCAACTCATAAAGCTAGGTTCACATTGTTAGCGATTTGATAGTACGCTTTGGTTGACTGGGTATTGTTAAAGCTAATTTGAGTTCAGCCATTATTTTTATTTTTTATTTTATATAATCGAATACTTAAATGTTACAAAAACCTAACTCTATTTTAGTTTAATCTAATTCGCGTGATACAAAATAGTACAGGCACATGAATAAATATTTACTTATGTGGTACAGGTACAACATAATATAATTAGTTAGTAATCCAAATAAATAAATAAAAAATGTCTTTAATAAAACACCTCTAATATTAAGATCTGCATAATTACTAATAGGTACGCACAACTGATATTAAAAAACGTATTTTGAAGTCGGGTTGGGAAAAAGTATATTTTCCGTTTTTTATAGGTACTCAAACTTTTATTGTGGTTTCGCTTTCTCATTTTTTTACTACACTCAAGGTATCCTTTTTCCAACAAAAAAAATAATCATGTGAATCGGTTCACAAACAAAGAAGTTATACGACCATATCATCGAGGTAGTTAACCAAAATCATAGTATTTCTGTGATATTTTCAGGATTACTTGAAAACTACCGAACGATTTCCAAATTTCAAAAAATGGGACCAACTTGGGAGCTAACCTGATGCAATAGCATATAATCATATAGATGAACAGAAAACCTCTTTTTATGAAGTCGGTTAAAAATATTGCATCAATGTGGCCATAGCTTTAGAGGCAAGGCTCATTCCTTGTTTTGTTTTTGTCCGGTGACATGCGGTAATTACCATTGTATGATGTTTGCACGTACGTTAACAGTTAAGTAAAAGTAACCTAACTTTTTTGTGCTACAGGTATTTGGAATACAAAAACGAAGTTTTTAAAAGTCAACGTTGTTTTTAATGAACGCAACTTTAACTACGTTTAACATCGATTATGTATCGATTACGTGTATAATAATTCATAATCGATGTACTAAATCCAATATAAGTAAGGAAAAATCAAAACAAATAGAAATTATTGTTCCATAACAATAGTTTATATTTGTTTTGCTTTTTCCTTATTTATAATGGGCTTAGTAGCCGCTGTATTATTTATATATTAAATAAATCTTTTTATTATTTACAACTTCAATACTTTCGTATAAAACAACTGTCATTGTGATAATGTTCAGGTAACAAAAAATGTGAAGATTAACAAAGAGTTTTTCTAAAAGAAAACATGTCCTATAGAGACCTTTGCCATATGCTTAAATTTATTTTATGCATATCTAAGACCTAGTTATGATGGTAAAAAAGGCATTGTCCCGTCATTCAATGTTGTGCGATCATCATCATGTTATTTAAATGTGACAGATTACAGTTTATTGACATTAAGCGAATAAAAAGTTAAAATTAACAAACAGTTACATACAAATACCTATTATTATTTTGTTATTATTGATCGATTCATACTTTACTATAAAGATGTTAATAATCTTGGAACACCTTTCCCTGAAATATAGAGTCAAGTTAAGGCTTTGTTCAATAATGTATTCATATCAAACACATAAAAATGATTCACGCAAAAAGTTGACTTTGTCGATGGCAAACCAGTGGTTAGTTTTTGAAAGCGGTAAAACAGTTATGTGTCTCCTATAAACCTAAAAACTTACAAATTTATGGCAAGCAGCCAGCAGACAGCAGCCCTATATTTGAAGGCTGATTCGAAAATGTTTACTTTCTAGAATAATGTGTGTAACTCGTCACGTACTAAGCTAATCGGATTGCAACGCGCTTGTTAGAGCAATAAAATCTATTTACATAAACATTATGTGGCTTAGAATGTTTGTTCGCAAATATTTTTGGTCTAAAAACTAGGGTTGACAGACTTTTGCATTTTTTTTAAATGTACCTTTTTAATTTTCAAACAAGGTATGTAATTATTTTATTTGAAAATAGTTCTGGACATATTAGTTGGTTGTATGAAATGTTATAAAATGTATTATTTATTGTTGAACTTTTATTCAAGGATGAACTCGTATAAAAATTTAAACCATTTGATTCCAACCGGTCTTTGGAATCAACGTTTTCTCGTGTAGATTTACAACCCTGGGTATAAGCTTTGATATGACTCATGTCACATAAACAGCTTTCCTTTTCATTTAGAATTCCGAAATGTCAATAGAATTTAAATTAAAACTATTTGGAAACAAACAGGAGTTGTCAATTTTATGTATCATGATGTGATACATACTTTATCATGTTTAGTAGGTACCTATCTTTGTAAAGATGACTGGTGAAATTATTAAATGATACCAACTCATTAATTCATCAACGCCCGAGCGGCCGAATGCGGCCGGACAACAATAGAATTTTCCGGTCCTTACCAGTTGGTAACATCATGTAAAACTCAATAACACAATACAAAGGATAGGTGTGATGTAGTATGACAGCTCCTGTAGTTACAAGTTATAAAAATGTGTCAACGAAAACACATTATGGACTTTAATGTACACTAATTCATCATAATGCCATAAAATCATATTGATAGACAAAAGTGGGTTTAAATCTAAAGTCGTAGTTCTCTCTAACCAGCTAAAAGAATATATGTAAAGGATACGATAAAGTGGTTATATAAAGTGTTTCTTACTATATCATTCATTCTGTGCTGTCATTTTAGGGCAAATCTAAACAGATTTCGTGGAAGTTTTGCATAAAGATAAAGTACGAGTATTACTTTAACACGAAGTAGAAAATATATTAATGACTTGCAACGTGCGCAAAGTTACAAAAAAATATTTATGAAAAAGTGATAAGCATTGAATTAACTGATCGCTTCGATTGGGGCTCATGATAATAAGGCGGTATTTACACGGGTCGATGGCAGTCAACTTTAGTCAATTAGCGCTTTTCATCGACAATCGCTTGTAAAATCGAATCGCCACCTCATTGAAATTAGTTTTGAGATTAGATTTTACAAGCGATTGTCGATAAAAAGCGCTTATTGATTAAAATCGAACGCCAAGTTGCCTGTCAAGTCGACTCGTGTAAATACCACATAGAGTTTTTTATATCACTTTATCAATTTGATTAAGATTGTTTTTACGATGTTAAGATATTGTTTTTGCTATGATTTGGCTGATATTATAAAGACCCAAACAAAATAAACATAGAATTTCTTAAAATAAGTAAGACATTAGATGTTGATGTTATTAGTTTAATAAAACTTACGAAAATTTGTATGAATTAGGCATATCATCAGTGTAAATATCGTTTCGTATGACTTGAGGCCTCGGCTGGTTGTCGTAGTACGGGTTAGCTGCGCCCAGCCCGATTATCACAACACCGAAAACCTGTAATTGTAAAAAAAATGTTGATTATCATGTTTCGATTTGCAATTAGAAAACAAAATTACTTACATGACTAATGGGCTCGATATAATTATGTTACTAAATCACTTGTTCAATATAAAATTGTAAACCTCAAGGATTTGAAACAAGAGATTTAAAGATGGCGACACCAATCATAGTTTATCAGCTATTTGAGAAAGAAAATGGTAACAATAAAAAAAGTCGTTATTACCAACATGACTTTGATTGCTCATTGCTGAAATATTCAGTAGAAAATATTAATAATGTATGTCAGTAGTAAACCTTTAAAAAATATATATTTTTAAACTAAATTCTGTGACGCCATACTGGATTTGAAAAAAAAGGTCAGACTGAAATTTCAATAAGATTATTCACGGTAAACAAATGTGCTTTCCAAAACATACTTCATTTTAAATGGACACACGGAACCTTTTCCTCGTATTTCATTCGATAAAAAGAAAGGTTGTAAAATAACATTAATCGATTTATCTCGTTTCAAGTTTCATTAAATCATGTTATCGAGTGCTACAATGAATGCCTTTCTTTTTATTGTGCCGTATTATTTTGTTTATTGCACTTTTATACCAATTTACAACTATAGGTTGAAATCCATTTTTTTAATTAATGAATGTTGATGTCCTAAAAGTTTGTGTCGTTTTTAAATTATGATTTGCAAAGTTAATAATTCTTCATAATAAATCGTTTTGTAAAAAAAGTTTATCATATTTTTGCATGCAACATATTTATTTTGTATGATACATTTGTTCAAGTTAATAAATGAGATTAATTACTTACTAACGGTGTAATTTAACGGCTTCAGCCTTCATTGGAGTGTCTTTGACCGCATGGTTTGAGTTTCAAATCTTGTTTGTGTACAAAAACAATTTTGTCACAAGTTTCTTATTTCCATACTTCTACAGACATTATACATTCAGCTAAGTTTTACTTTATTTTTTGCACGCTGACCTTTGGGTTGTTTTTGTTAATATGCTAACTAATATTTTATATAAAAAGTTTTATGTAGTATAAATCAAATGAAATATTTTCACTTGTTACCACAGAAAAAAATAATTATTATTATTTCATAACCTGCTTATTAATTTAATTGTTAGCCTAAATGGACTTATTTATAATTATAGTTTGAAAGAGTTGCCAAGTTTTAAACTAAAATAAAGTAAATATTCAAATATATTCAAGTAGGTATATAGGTACTTAAAGTTATAACACATATTATCTATGTTAAATTGTATACTAGAAAAAAACTACTTTTCTCTAATAACCCAGGCGAGAAAACGATCCCACAACGGGGCAAAAGCCCTGACTGCTAAGCTACAGTGACATTAGCTTAGTACAATAGTTTTTCTGCTGTAAACCAGCTTGTTAATACAGGAATCAATATTTCAATTCCAAGACATGTAGTTACTCCAACACACTATCATATCGATATCATTTGCATAACCTTTTGACGACAGACTAGCCTGCACAGTACACCATATGAATCGGACACAGTACATAATAACACTTCTGCAATTGCAACCGAGAGGTCAACATAAACACTCAAGTGATACTGAACTCTACGAAACTTAGCATAAGATTTTGTAATATTCATTTCAGTGATTGACAACAATGCTTGTCCAATAGTCATAAATATTATAATACAATATCAATGCAACTACAAAGTTAATTTAACAACGGTTTTGTTTACTACATATCAAAATACCAAATGTCAGAATCAACAATAATAATATGTCATGTTATGTAATTATTTTATGGTCATAAAGGTTAAAGATGAGTAATTATTGGAGCACATTTAGCGCTTTTGTTATTAGGATAAAGAAACTGTTTTATCTATATTATTATTATAAATTGTAAGTTATTTACCACTATGAGCTGCATCTTGCGGTCCTCGTGTGTCAAAGGAGCAGCAACTTCCTGGGCCACAACCTGGCCGAATGTGCTAACGGTTTCGTAAGATCTCTTTATATATAATGTGTGTCCAGTGTGTGGACCACGTACGACGCATGCTGTGTTGCTAATTCCATTTAACCATTTAGTTAGATAGACGTCTGAATAGGGCCACACCGATTTGTGACGTCATACATAATTTCCCAAATAGGCAACATCCTATAAAATAAACAATGGAAACGTTAAAGTCGATATAAAATAAACAGTTACAACGATTCATCGTTAAAGTATGTGTCAATGTTTCTTGAGAAAAATTTAAGAGAGTATTTACCTATGATCTCATTATCGACCCTGACATTGCATTGCACTTACCTTACATTTAGAATTCATATATTTATTATGAATGTTACCCGGAAGTTCTGTAAACATGGTTAAGTGTTAGTATCAAACTGTCAATATTAAACTGATTCTTTGTAGTTTGAAAGCGTCTTACCCATTGTGTAAACAATGTTATTTTGAGAGTGTTAAATTCTGTTGTGAACACAGAGTTCGATGCTTCTTCAATGGTACTCTCCCTTTTCAAATATTTAAACTTGAAGGAAATTATAATATATTTATTTAATTTTGAATAGTTCTGTCTTTATTCACATAGCTTTGGTCATTATGTAGGTTGAGCACGGTGTTCACCTTTGCGTAGACTTCTCGTATTACTATACTTCCCTCATACTTCATTTAGATATATGTATTTGCTAGTATAAACTGCAGTGGATTATTTATTAAGAATAGATCTAGAAGTTGATTTGTTCAATTGTCATCCCACATTAGTCAACCTTTAACTTAACAGAAGGATAAAATTCAGATTTGCAAATAATATAGGTTTTTTAGATTTTTGTCGTAAATATCAATGAAATATTTAAACGCAAGTTTACATGCAAATGTAATGTAAAAGAGTATTGTTCCTGTTTATTTTAATTTCTGACTAACTACAAATAAAATTACTAGAGAAGATTTTGCTTCAAATCCTGTTGGAGAAATAGCTTTTTGTGCCCACGGCAATTGAGGGTACGTACTCCCAACGCGCGCCTATACTAATATCAACGCAACGGTTTATATCTCCGAACACTTATTGGACATTTTGAACGACGTTAAAAAACATGTAAATTGCCGTATCATAATTGTTTAAGCTATCAATACAGATGGAATTAATAATAAAATTTCTTCAATTTTTAAAAAAAAAAGTATTTTCTAATTGTGATTTTGCAAAATCAAGACAAATTGTCGTGAATTTTGAAAATTCCTTAGACTAAATAAATATATGAAAGACGTAATACATTAGACAAATACCTACCCTACCTCATTATTCAAAGTAAATTAAAGTCAGTAAAGTTCAAAAAATATTAAAATGTACTTATTTCGCCATTTCTTAATATCTTATTCTTTCAATTACTTGAAAAATATTTCTTCTATAACGAAATATGACAATACACTTAATAATTTTGCTTTCTTAGGACATCGTCTTTGGAAAACGTTTTTCTGTTATACGCTCTTAATATAGCGACTAATAACTGAGAATTTCCCATTTGTTTTAAGTCATTCAGGGTGTGAATGGAGGAGATCCTGGGGATCTAGCCAAAGTAACATTTACACATTTTCGCTATCGCTTCGCTTCGAAAAATGTATGGATTTGACGTTTTAAATTTCGATTGATAACGAAACCTTATGTCAATTCCATACATGTTTCAAAAGCGAAGCGATAACGAAGATTTGCAAATGTTACTTTGGCTGGACCCCCTGATCGATATACACACACAACTGATCTGATCAGAAATGATATTAAATTACTCATCAAGTATAATAATCTGTACTTAATCGGACTCTGTGAAAATAACAAAGGCACTTATTGACAATTTAAGAATAAGTAGACAGGGTCTATTTATTCTTAAATTGTCAATAAGTGCTTATATTTTAAGTTACATGTAATTACTAAGGCATAAGGTTTTTCGGAAGAATGATTAATTCACATAACTTTAATACCGAATAAATGTTAACGCAAGCTTTCATTCCGCATTCCTATTTATCATAATGATCAAAAAGCATAAAATTTTATTGCATACATTTTTTACCCATAACTATTACATTTTTTTTCTCTTTATTTATTTAAAGAGGCGTTTGTAACATTCTAAATGCCAGCCCCATCGTTACTATCCATTGTATTAACTATCTGATTACTTATTTCCAATCTTACTCTAATACTTTGGGCTGCAATACTGTAAATCAACAATGCTTCTTCAGATCAGGGGTAGGAAAGAATACTCAGGAACCGCCGATATCAAGCTTGTTGATCTTCAGTTTCGCAAAACGATTACTAATTATACCGTTTATGTTAGCCTAACAACTTGTGGTATAATTCATACACGCCAGCAAGTCGGTTCCGGCACTATGAAGCTTAAAGTTATAAATAATGCCATTTGTATACTATGTTAAATTACTATCATTCATGTAAAGGGCGCGTTTTCGGCGCTAGGCCGCCATTGGAAAAAAACATAGAGCTTAAATAAAGACGAAATTGTGAATTATCTCTCTGCAGTGCAACCCGAAGAGCTTTATGGTACTTTTTATCACTTAAACAATATTATCTAGCTTGTCGTTTAGTTTAATAGAGTTTTTTTCGCTAAAAGTGGCAACTTTTCGCAAAAAAACAGGCAAACAAACGACAGGCTTGCTTCTGTGTGCTGTCATCCATCTTATGGGACCTACAGTCATTAGCGTCAGCTAATCGATGTCGGAAACTCATAAATGTTTTCAAGGCTCTAAAAGATGTTCTGGATACGAGAAGACTATTGAAGTTTTACAAGGGTCTCGAGGAAAGCTTAATATCCTACTATATTTGTGTCTGGGGAGAAGCAGCTAAGACCATAATAATAGAAGTCGATCGAGCCCAAAGTATTGTACTGAAAACCCTGTCCAAACTTCCATATAGGCATCATACAACAGAGTTATACAAAAGATGCAACGTTCTTTCTGTAAGGAAACATTACATCCACCAAATTCATACATAGTGCCTACTCTCCCTACAGACACAATGAGGCGGGTCCGTGACCCTATGCCTAACCTAAAGAGTGCATTTGCCAGAAGGCATTATACTTACAATACTCATTTACTATACAACAAATTTATCAAAGGAAAGGATTATAAACAAGTTAATAATCATGCAACAAAGAAACTGTTAATGCGATGGTTCAAAGTATTAGACTATGAAAACACCGAAAATCTGTTTGCTAATTTAGCTCAATCGTGGTCAAAGATGGCGCTTCTAATTTTGAACATATTTCGAATGGGTATATTTTTTCGCAAAATTTCGAATAACTGGCTCGACAAACTAATTCTATATAATTATCGAACCTGCTCATAAAATTTCACGAGAATCCGTGTAGAACAGCCAGTTATACGAAATAATTTTTGCCCACGCTGTAGCAGAGACGCTTCGCTGTCGCTTCGCGCTCGCTTGGTTAATAATATGCATCGGAAATCAGAGCAAGAGCAAATCTCAAGTCTGATTTTGGATTACCAGTGTGTTAGCATGTAATCATGGCTTAAATGATCAAGGTAAAGCAAAGTTACTTTAACATCCGTAGTTTAATGTAACAAAAACTATACAATGGTAAATTATTTCTCAAAATAATAAAAAAAATATGATGATGTTTACGCTAATAACCCAAAGAGCGGAGAATCTATTGAATCTGCACGCATGTGAGCAAGTACATAACTGTCAACAAAACAATTATTTTTTCTGGTTGGTGGTAGGGCTTATTTCAGCACTATCCCGTTGTGGTATAAAACAAATGCCCCTCACTAAATTGTTTAATTTTGCAGAATTTGATTTCTTAATTATTAATTACTTGGCTGCCTGTATACGATTGTTTTAATGCAGCTAACTGAATAATTAAAAAGCTTTGGTTTTAATTTCAGTTAGCTGCTGTGGTTCAGTAAGTTATTTCGTACTTATGAATATGACAAGTTCGTGCTTTATGCATCATTGCTTTTTGAAACTAAACTATTAAGCAACAGTTAATCAAAAAGTCAAAGGAAGAAAATGAGGAGTTATAGTAAATTAAATATATATCAGGCTTTTTATTAAAGTGTATGTAGGTAGGTACAGGAGCTATAAGTCTTCTAACGAAAAGTACCTTTTTTATGACGAAAGTACAATTCTATAATATTATAGCAATCAATCAGTCGATAAGTACTTATTATCACCTACGTAGTAAATTCTCAATAAAATTTTGAGAAGCCTTATCATAACACTTTAATATTTCTAAAAAGTAATTTGCATTGACGTAAAACACTTTTTACGGATACTTAATTCACTAACTTATGATTATATTAAATATGTTTGGAAATTCATTTTTTTTTATTAGTGTTTTGGCTTTTTTTTTTGTAGCTGCCGTGGTCAACGGGCATTTGAAGCTGCTTAGCCTTTTAAAAAGTGTTTTATTTCAATCTATAGTACGCGCGTAAATCTTACAAGTGTTAAATATTCAAAAGTAGTAGGAGATGTATTTTTCTGCATTTGAAATAACAACAATGATCTCTAAGTTTACAAGTTAATTATACTGTTGCGGACAGAAGAAAATCAGTGAAGAGGAAATAATTTTCTCTAGACAATCGTCTCACTTCAGAGTTTTAATTGAAAAATTAATTTTCGTTACATTGGACGAGGCGTGGATTATCCAGATTTTCCATCTAAGTTAGTTACAAAAAGAATGTTTTTTTCAGTCAATTCATACATCAACACTTTTGTAAGTATATAATCTTATGGTCTTAATATTATCTATGAGTTTAACAAAGAAAATATTTCGGATAATTAAGCTATCATTGTGTTTTTCTGCCAGAAAAAATAATAATAAAATATTTTGTGATTTTTCAGGTGTTTTGTTTATTATCAACTTTACTTTTTAGTTGTAATGCTACTTCAAATGCCACCCAAACAATAACTATTCTCAATAGGTATGCATTTTTCATGGGAAAAAAATACAATCATAATATTGTTTTCACACTTATATAAAAGTATCATTCGTATATTATTAAACGTTTCCGATAATTTATTTTAAGGGAGAGTCTTCCTCTTGTTAAGTTTGTTATGTGTAATAAATCTGTTTAAAATTTCGGCAGATTTAGTTACATAATTATTTTTCACAATTTTTCTTCCAAACCTTTTTTAAAGCAATAATCTTTTATACCTAGTCTTATATTTTAAGCAACAAATCTTATTATCTTAATAATTTATATAATTTTAGGAACTCAAGCAGCATCAATAGTACTTTGAAAGAAAATGAATCAAAGCCTCCATTATTTAAATTAATGCACAAAGGTTATTTGATTGTCAACAACAACACTGGTTTACGTTCGAGAGACAGTTTCCGCATAGATAGCCTTTTGTATGTGGAATATGATGAAAATGGCCAAGTAATCAATAGGTTTCCAATGCGAAATCTAGCGGATGTAGCAAATTTATTCCATAGTATGCCAAATATTGAGGTCTGCTACGAACATTGTTCGTGGGAAGCACCAGTTGCGAGGTCTGGCCCCCAAAATTCTACTGATTCGGTTGTTCAACCAAGCAGCGCTGCTACGATTGGAGGAGGCAATCGAAAAGAGATATCGTCGGTCTGAAAAAGAAAAATTGTTTGATGAATGTCTTTTAATTACCTTCATACCCATTAACCTTATACAATTAATATGATTGGTCATTGGGCAGCAGAGGGCCTCGTTAGAAAACGAACTTTTCCATATTGGCTCAGGTCTAGGTGTTTGTGATACCACCGTTATCTTTGATTTCCATAACACAAGTGCTACTTACTTTGGAATCGGAGCAATGTATGTGATGTTGTCAAATATTTATTTATTACTACGACTTTGGGTGCGATTTTGAGTAAGTATAGGTTTAGCAATCCGGTCATATCTGGTCTATACATCATGTTTAAATGTTTAAACGTTATATCGAAATAAATATAACATATTTTTGAATTGAGGTTGGTGATTTTAAAACATAAAGATATCTCTATAAATAGCACCGCTCAAAAGTTACGATTACATCCTTATATTACAGAAAACGCAGTTAAATAATGAAACTTTTTGATAGTGATACGTTTCTGTTGGTAAGTTAGTTAGTATTCTTTGGTAGGGTGCTGAGTTGCGATTGCTATCTGTAGTAGAGTCTAATATTAGTTATAAAACTTTAAAGCTTTTTATTTCACTTTCATGTTGTATATGTAGACTTGGATGTTTGGTTATTGATGACCAAAACCACCACCTTACAAACTCAACATAGCGTCTTAATCTATAAGATATTATATATTTTTTGTGAGTAAAATAAGAAAACTTCCTTTCAATATCCTGAACAAGTAGATAAAAGTAAAGAAAACCTAGATAAAAATTGTAAATATTTACCATAGACATGTGTCATAGTCGTCTGTTGTAGTTTCTTCATTGCAGTTGCAAACAAGATAGTCATTCACATTTTTGTCGTGATTTCCCTGAACAACTTTATCATGTCCCTCGCCAATTAAATTGTCTTTAGTGCTGTCCTCATTGCTTTTATAAGTATCAATATTACCGAAAAAGTCGTGTATGAACTTTTCGTATTCAGCACATTGTTTGTCACTTAGTGTTGTACAGTCGATCTTTGGTTCACTTGTTGTTACAGTATTTTGTAATGTAGTCGGTAAGGTATCATGATTTCGGATTTTCACATCTTGTAATGATTCTGCGCGTGTATTCAAAGCGACATGGTTTCTTTCTGTAGATCTGTAAAAATATACGTGTATACAAATTCTATAGCACACAGTTTCTTACAAAAGAATCAATTCAACTAAGCTCAGCATTGATATTGATAATCAAGTTGTAGATTATAAAAAAGAAATAAATAATTACATAAGCTACTCGAGGCGGAAATACTTACAATTCATGGTTAGCATAATATGGTAAGTCAGGAAAGTATATAACGTCTTGGAGTTTATAACGATGGTTGTTTTGAAAGTTACTGGCAAACAGTTGTCGGTTATCCAAAGGTTGGCATGTTACTATTATTGCACTTTGACAGGCTATTGACAGTAGCAGAATCTGAAAAATTAAAAATAACATCTCTTATAATTTATTACAGGTGGAACTACATACAATTTGCGTTTTTATCATAGTTTTTTTTAATCTAATTATTTTTCAATCGATCTATCATAGTACCATTGTTTGTAGCTGTTTAGATGTAAGTACGAGACATCATATCATTCAAGGTAGTTGATGAGAAGGTAAGGTATTAAATGCAAAGGTACTAAAATAAGTGCGCATTTGCGTTGAAATATGTCTGCAAGTACGATTTAGAAGCAAACAAAGCGGTATTATAGGTTTAAGAGCTTTTCTATGGCCAATCATGTGATAATACAACTGTTCTGTGATTGCGAGTATTCGATGCTTAATCCCACAAAACACAATTTTCAGTTTTTGTAAATAATTTATCATTCCTACAATAATTCCGAATTTGAGTTACTAGCTTTCCGCCCGCAGTTTCGCTCGCGTGGACTACAGGTTATATCGTGCGGTTGGACTGCCATGCCCAGCAGTGGGATAAAAAGTGGCCTATGTCCTTCCCCAAGATCCCATCTATATCCGTACCAAATTTCGTCAAAAGCGGTCCAGCGGTCTAGGCGTCAAAACGTAACAGACAGACAGACAGAGTTACTTTCGCATTTATAATAATAAATAGTATAGATTGCGGAAATGATAGTTTACCTATTTCCAATATCGGTTGCTTACACAGCTTTTGTTTGCTAGAAACTTTAATTTGGACTAGACTTTGAATTTAACTTAATTATGTATACGCACTTGGAATACTAAACCTCGCATTAAATCGAAACTATAATTTTGATTACCTACATGGTTCTAGAGGCGGGGTTAGTTAATTTATCTCATTTTATCTGGAAAGACCTTGACAATTGAGAAAATAACCAAAATATGTTGCTTACCTTAACGATCTGTGCCATTATAATGTACGCAAAAAACGATAATGCTGACAATAACAACACAACACAACACCCACACGTTAACGATTTAGTTTCAACTTTTCGAAATACTTCAAACGTTGTTCAGCTCGAATGGCTGGTAGTGTTATGACTGATATACATAATGTCGACAAGTTTTCTTCCTCAAAGGCAATGTTGTCGGTTAATTTTATAGACGTCATGACGTTTTACTAAACAACTTGGTGAACGTGACAGGAATTTACGTACGATAATGTAAGCATAATCGGAATCTTTCAGCTCATAATCACCAAAAAAATACTTTTATGCTAACTTTAGAAGAATAATAAGTAACTGTCTACAAAAACATCAATTATGATTGTAATAAATAAATACTTCTCGTTTTATTTTATTTTTTACTATTGTGTAAATTGGTTATTATGAGTAAAAAGCCTGGAGGAGATTGTGTCCTTACTTGGAAAAGTATCTTCATTTGGAATTTTTCATTATTATTAGGTACTTACCTATAAAATTGGTGTTTTTTTCTCACACATAGAGAACCTCATATGCTGGATATTACATCAAATTATGACCATAGCCGTCAACTATCAGTATATTTATTTTGTTTTTTTAGCATTCAAAAAAATCCTTGAAAGTCCTTTTTTTTGTTAGCGATAATGACCACTTCATTCGTTGTAACTAACCTAAACTTATTTTGTTGTAGCCTAAACTTATTTTTTTCGCTTAAATTATGTTGCCTAAGTCAGCTTAATGTTCAAATATTTGTTCATAAAAGTTTAGTTACAATATCATTCACGGTTGTTAAATAAATTATAAAAATGCTAGTTTGGAAAATGTAATTTGTTAGAAATTCTCCATACAAAACGTCAATTTCATAGGCAACAAACATCTTGAAATTATTCCAATACTTAAAAATTCAATCAAAAATTTAATCATGATTATATTGCACTTTTTTATGTTTAAATTTCTATAAATAGGTATAATAATTGATTGCATAAACTGTATACTTAATGTAATCGTCGTTTCGATTTATCCAGTTAAGTTTTACGCATGTATTAATTAGAAATTAGTAGGTTCTTACAAAAATCGTATTAAACCGGCTATGGAAATTCATAACCGGTATCGTGGGCTTTGCTGCCATTATAAAACTGTACTGTTAAAGCCCACGGTTTGAGGAAAAATATGATTGGTATCACTGTACCATGGTTGATAGGGAAAATCTTAAATAAATAATGAATCACATCAAAATATAGTTCATGAGTAACGTTTGCACAATCTTTCCTTATACTAAAACAGACGGTGAAATTTTTCACCATCTGTTTTTTTTTCTTTTAAATACAGGTTTAAAATTATTGAGTACTTACATACAAATAGAGACAAAACTATTGCAAAGATTTTTATCAATGGACCGAGCGAGCGCGAAGCGCGAGCGAAGCTTATCCGTTTCAGCTTGGACAAAAATGCTTTTGTAAAATGCGTCCCGCTGTCCGGTTTCCGGTTCTCCGCCTATTCTCCACTACAAGCCGCATTTATCAACCGATGCAACCGAAAAAAAATATTTGTCTTCTTAGAATAAACTCCGCCTTCGCTTCGATTTCCTATAGTAATTAAGCTATCCTTAAAATGCCATCGCGGACTTTTTTGTAGATCTATAAAAGAGGAACAATCACATCATACATTCTTTTGTTATAGCTCAAAAGGTTTATGCATTTTCGATGCAAGTTCCCAGTCGGCTTAATTTTTGCCAACATCTTTAACTATCATCATATTTCTACCAATTTACATAAAACCTCAATTTATTATACTTCTAAACCTTTCTCAGGAAACATTCTACCAATTGGTGAAAGCCGCATGAAAATCCGTTCAGTAGTTTTTGAGTTTATCGCGAACAGACAGACAGACGCGGCGAGGGACTTTATTTTATAGTATGTAGTGTTAAATAAAATATTTTGTGACAACAGCTGGTTCGAAATAGGTATAATTAATACAACGAATGAAACCCTTTTGTACGAGTATTCTTGTATTATTCTTCAACAAGTGTTTTTTGCATTGGTAGAGACTCTATTTCTCATTTCTCTCACAGAAGTTTTTTTGTTTCGTGAGCCAATGATTATTACGATTTCCGGTAAAAGAGACCAAACAATAGATGGGTTATTTAGCACATTGACAGTTTAGAGCCTAGATTAAAACTTAAAGTACTTTTTATCCCGGTCAAAAGTTACCTACGGATTTTCCGAATGTCCTCTATTTTTTTTGTATCCACTCTATGTGACGTGAAGATGTTTATCGTGATACTAAAAAGAGCAACTTTATTGTTCAACTTAAATAACTACGTAAATGATTGCGTAAACAGGTGTAACGAGTTTTATTCAAAATGCATCGTCAATGCAATCATTTATGAAAAAGCAAACTTTGATTTGACAAAAACAAAATTATACAAAGTAACGTATAATTCTAAAGTAACAAACAAAAAAGTTTCAAACACTTTGAAACGTTTTTTCATGAGGTGAACTCAGTGCAAAGAAAGTGGGTAAGTTTTTTAAATAGCATAGAACAAAGATTTTTTTCTATGTATAATAAGCAAATAAAAATAAAATGAATTATAATAAGCAAATAAATTCGTAAATGAAGAAATTATTTTCTTAGCTCTTTTTCACGCTTTAGATCCAGGTGGTTTCATTATCCAAACTCAACACACAGAATTTGGAGAAAAGCTTTTTAAAAACCGTATAATTAAATTTTCGTCATTTAAACAGAATGAAAGAAATGCCTTTTTTTTTCTAAGTAGCAAAGGCTAATAAAAAAACGTTAACACAAATTAAAGAAAATAATGTAAGTTGTCGCAAAAAAATATAGTTTTGAACGTTGCCATTGTAGTTAATTCATTCTAGATTTTTTAATTGAAATATCTTTCCAGATATTTTAACAATTGGTTAAGATGATACAGCTATTATAATTTATCAAATTTGAGATTGCCAATTCAGTATTGTATAAAAAAGAATTGTGAATTCTATAATCTCAAATTATAAAAACTGTTTCAGCCTTAATCAATTGTCAAAAATATCTGGAAAGATATTTCAATTGAATGTCGAGGTAATATCAAAGCAATGTAATTGAATGTCGAGGTAATTTCAAAGCAATGTAAATGAGGTTATTATTTAACAATTTTATTGATTTCTTATTAAGTTTAAATGAAAGAGTTTTCTATTATTGACATAATAACGTTTAATTAGATAATTTATTGCAAATAGGAGAAAATTTACTATCTCCGGTTACTGTCTCTTTGGGAGGTGTGGGAAGGCGACCTACTTCGAATATGCAGGGCTCTTTCTCGCTGCCTCTGTCTTCCATGGGGCTGCTGCTGACGTATCCTGATTTTTCGGCTACTGATGGGACGCACCAGTCTGGACAAGTCGTTGAGTCTGTAGCGACCCCTCTCCATTTGTAGTAGGCCTAGTCTGACACCGCGTTTCAGCGCTCTAAATGCAGATAAAAAAATGATAAGTATTTCATGATAATTTAGGAGATTCGACTAGAAGCTCTTTATGGATATGGATGGAAATATTGTAACGAGCGCGTAAATACTATGAAAAAGAAAAAAAAATATTCAAGGAAAAAATATCATCAATAAATTTTATAATGATGACCACAGACAACACGATACTACTATATTAATATTCTGACGCAGCCGCTAAAAGAGGCACGCCCGCGCCGCACGCGCGTTGCTCGCCCACTCGGCTTGTGCAGTGCATTAATCACTTTTCCAACCTAACTTGATTTGTGGGGAGCTCCCATTCAAATTTAAAAATAGTATAATGAATTTAGGGTTTACCGATGAAACCAAATAATTATTATTATCTGATCAATGCTCTACATATTCCTAAATTTGTAATGACTTTGGCCAATTTTGAGTATCAAATTAGCTGAAATTTGGAAAAAAACTACCTTCAAATGAATGTCTAGTAATAAAAACCAAGAAATAATTGTAATTTTGGATAAACAAGAATTACTTGAAAAGCGTATTAAATAATGTAATTGGTGAGTATTACCACCGTAGGTACCGTTGTCTCCGATATCCATAACACAAGTGCTTTAGCTATTTTTTACTTTAGAATGTATGACTAAGGGGTTCAAAATATATTTTATTTGGTTTTTTACTCAACGTCCACTGTGTTCGAAATTACCTTGAGATTTTCCCGCTTAGTTTAGGGTCCGCCAGCCCATACTCCATCTTTATAAACTTGATTATGGTCCGTGCCGTCCAACCGGTATTCTTCGTAAGCTTCTTTATAGCAGACAAAACGATTTCTCCGGTGTTTAGGGTAGAGGCTGATGGTTTCACCATTTTTTTTGGTTATAAACTGTAATAGAATAGTATCAAATAATTTGTACAATGTTTATTTAGAAGCTCATTGATCTCCACGTTCAGTTTGCGATTGTGGACGTAAAGCATCTTTGGTAAGGTTGTCCATCGCATGAGGACAAAAATATTAGAAACAAGCACTGAGGTATCAACGAGGACCTACCACCCTGGACTGCAATTCATACATTCTGATCTGTGGCGGTTGCGCTCCATTTTAAGGTGAGTAATAATTTCTATCTCGAAGTCTGTTATACTAGTACATAATATACTTTAGTGGAAACAAGTATAGTAATGGAACCTGCCCATGGATAATTATTGTGAGTAAAACAACAAACAGCAAGCCTAAACTGTCGCTGGCCTACATATAATATGAAATTATTGATTGCTCTAAAAAATCAGGTCTTAGAACTGGAATATGTAAAATATGTAGATAGTTAGATAAAGACCATTAAGTTGTAGGGATGTGAGCGGTCATCACGGACTTAGAGGCTTGCGCCATTAGGCTTGGATTTAAATAAATTGAGTATTTACTAGTAACCATGTTGGTTATCTAATGGTAACACAGTGGGGATAGTCCTACCCGTTAGGAGTGAACTATATTGAGTTAATAACTTGTTGATTTTAACAGCTATCAAATAATTTTCAAAGCTGTTGTTAAGTACCTTACCTTGGCTATTTCAGGAAAGCGCTCAGGGTTTAGTAACTAATATTTAGAGCTATGACTCGCTGTACTAAGACCATTCACTCTGCATACTTTGATTAAAACAAGAACACAAAAATAGTGTTTTCTGCTCCGCTATATTATAACTATGCTGATTTGGAACTTCATCGGATCATACTAATAAATAATAATAATGTATAAATAAACAAAAAAAAAATAAACAAAATTCTGAAGTTTCAGAATTGTCGAAAATGACATTTCGGCAAAGAGAACCTCTGCCAAGAACATAGACAATGCATAACTCTGTAGGAGGTCGAATAGTCAGTACACGAAAAAAAATATTATTTGTTCTGCGAGCCAGTAACTAATATTAGAATATCACTAGCTGACAGCTGTGTATGGACAGAAAATAGGTACGTTATGACTGTCATCTTCTTCCTTTGTAAACTCATGATTAAACCATCTGATTATACTTACGCTAGTATAAATAAGTCTATGGATTAAACTGTTTTTTTTCTAGTTAGGATTAAAGCATTCGAAACGGGTACTCAGAAAGTCTAAAGTTAGAATGCCTAAAGTGTCTATAGGTTGCTTTTTATTTACAGCGATATCATCTTTTTCTTTAAGGTTTGGTCGAAGGGTAATCATTGAAGAGTTCCATATATTAAATGGTTGGATGTAACCAAGAACTTTAAATAATAAACTAGAAAAAATTTGACTCGTCACCAGAATTGTCTCAGGTGACGATTCGAATTTTTTCTAGTATATTATTTATTATTGTCTAAAAATAGCATTGGAAATGCTAAAATCTCGAATTTAAAAATAACTATAAATTCAATGAATTTAAAGGTCTTGGATGTAACTGTCTAAGTTAAAAACATGACGAAATTATTGTTTCTCAATTTTGCAATCGGTTATTATTTTTAACCTTTGAGTATTGCTAACACTTTAGAATTGAGGATGAGGTTGTATGTTAACGAAGAACCGATTTAAGGAACATTAACTAACTCTTGCCACTGATTTTGTCTGCGTGAATGAAACACAGAAAAGGTCAAGATTTAATTAATGATTTGCTCATAATGAACTTTGAAGAGGTGAAAAAACATGGTAACATGTAATTAGATGGATGGAAGGAGATTTTTACACATGTGAGACAAGTGTTACGTATAAGGTACCTATCAGAATGCATTTAAAAATGTAATATATTTTAGGCCGATGTTCTACCAACGGAAACATATAAAACCATGAGGTCCATTATGTGTTTGTTGCATTTTTAAACTGTAGAATTTTACTTAAATTTAATATTTGACATTTTAAATCTAAAATATTCTATTAGGTATTTCTAGTTGTAATATTTTTACAACTGGGAAAAACTTTTAAACTTACAGACAAGTCAGGAAAGTAAAAGAAAACAAGAAAATAAAAAATAATATTATAATTCGACTAGGAAGTATTGGCCTAATTTCGGTTAAGTTTAACCAAGGAGTGACGCTACTACTCCAGCGGGTACCGCACCACCGGGACCCTGTTCTATGGTCGGTTGGAAGCCGTTCTCATCAGCAACGTAGTTCACTTTGTAGTCGACGCCATCAGGACCGATCCAGGAGTAGGAGCCACGCATCACGACGGCCTCATCGTCTGAGCCAGCGTTGATCAGCTCTCCTTTTTCTTCACGTGCAGATTTATCACTTTGTTCATAGCTGTTGAAAAGAATATAACAATAAAAATACTATAAAATTATTTATTAATCATTTTGACAGGTGGTTTGTTTGCTGGGAAAATATGTGGTTTCCAATTATTCTTTCCTTTTAAAAAACCGCATAACAAAACAATATCATATTTGGCTGCTTCTTACCTTCTGTGATTTTGCATTTCGATATTTATTGTTAAATGGTTTACATGTTTTACGATTACGTACCACTATGATTTATACAGAGAGGAAAATAATATTATGTCTGTTACTTAGGAATCGTTTTGTCTTTCTTGTAATTATATTATATAAGCTTCGTAATTTGTCTTGTTGACTTATTAATTATCAGCAAGATTAACATTGACAGTTTTGCCCGAAGCACCGACCATTAACTAATTGCCTATCACTTTATTACTCATCAAATCTCTTCTCCTTCGGTGGAGTGGTAATATGAACTACGCGACTGTCGTAATACTTAATTTCAATGTTATAAAAATGTTATTCGGTGAAAGGTCGAGGTCGTACATCGTGCCATCACTGTGTAAATGGTGACGATTATTAAAATTTTACGGCACCGTGGGATCGTGGTTTTTAGCACATCAAAACATTAAAGGGCATTTAATTAAACAACAATAAATTAGTTTAGAAATAAAGCATAATCAACAAAAAAGAATTCACGATATTATTTAATTTCGTAAATCCTCTTTATTAATTGTATACTTAATGTAGTTCGAAAAAGAAGTGTATGTTGATGAAATTTCACATTTTACAACTTTTAAACTTTAATGTTTTTAGGTAAAATTTGATTGTTTTATATTTGAAAATGTAATTACGATAGACGTTTTCTGTTCCAAGCATCATTTTTAAAAACTGTATTTTCAAAGTTTTATGTTATTATCGAAAATAATTTACCAGTGTAAGCTGGAGTTAACTTAATACGGATTTTATTTAGGATTGTCGGCAAGCTTATAGGTATAGATAGGATGGAAAGCTTTATAGGTAGGTACTTACGCAAAGCTGTATGTTCCCAATCCATCGTTGTCGCTGTCAAACCGTAGAATTTGGACATCTTCCGGGTATGAAGACTGTGGCGCAGGCGCAGCAGCGGCGGCCGCCACAAGAGCCAGGATTACTAACTATTAGGAAAATGTAAGATATTACATGGAAATAAATAAAAAAAAAATTAAAATGATCAATCCTTAAAATAATAAAACCAATTATGACAAGGAGAATCCATTAGGTGTACATCATTGATCAAACTAATGTTGAATTAAAACAAACCCTGAATCAAATTTGATTTATAAAACTTGAAATATCGTAAAATAGCTATTCAACATAAAGCACTTTAAACACCATCATGGGTCGACACTTAACACAATATTACGTACCAGTTTCATGATGTAAAATCTAAGTGACCGTACGGAGGTATCTCGTAAATGTGTTTGCATGCGAAAAGTTAACTGATGTTTTATACTATCGGGAATATTATATTGCAACATGCAATAGTTGACGTACGGAGCTCGTTACAATGTTTTTGTGTTTGACCACTCCTACGACACGGCGAAGGTGAGCGCATCTTCTGAGGACACCCATCAAAGGTTTTCGTAACGTAATTTTTAATTATAATATGCATACCTTCATTTTTATTGCCGTAATTGGTTCTAAGAGAGAAGATTTCGAGTTGACTGTTTTTTTAACTGTTAAAACCAATACCAGTAAAGTGTCAATAAAATATAATAAATGTAAGGAAATATTTTGTGGATAACGTTATTGGCCCCATTAATTCTAGCGTAAACTATTTCATCTTGTATTAGTTAAGAGTTGTTTGTTTTTATCTCTTGTAAAATAAAACAAGAAAAAATCCTATTTCGATATACTAGAAGAAATTCGACGATGCCAGTAGTGACTCGGTAGCTCAGCGGTAAGACTGGACCGGACATCCAAAGGGTTTGAGTCCCGTCCGAGAATATAATCTGGTCCGAGTCTTATTTTTCCTAGTATATTATTTATTATTGTATAAAAAGAACTAAATAGAATAACGGTAGACGTTATAAGTTTATAGCTATAATAAATTATATAATTTCAATGACTACATTGTTAAATTAATAATACATTAGTCATTACGTTGCATCTTTTTTATTTATTCTCTTCGCTTTGTGTATGTAGGCACACTTGATATAAAGATGTTGCAGCATAACTTTTGGAAACTAAAGCTTGGTTTGTTTGGTTAAAGATATTCAAGTAGACATGTAGTAGTCATTTTGGTCTTGTGAATCATACTATCGTATATATATATATTAGGAAAAGAAAAAATAAATTATTGCTATTTTGTTTATTTTTAGAACAAATAAAACTACTTACAAAATCTTTTGTATTCATTTATTGTGTTGCCTTATTATTATACAGATGAAGTTAAAAACTTCCAATAGACTGCACTTTTTCTCCAGCTTTAAAAATAGATCAGTAACAATGGAGAATCTCCAAGAGTGCTGTTGTTATTATTATGGGAGAATCTGAACATCATTTGGAATTTGACATTTGTTCCCTATCAGAGATCTTATATAAATATAACTTTTCTACAATATAGTCTTTGTACATTGGCATTTATTCTACGGCTGTATTCTATTTTGACTTTAGCCTAAAAGGGCAGCGACGATAGGTCCAGGGGCACCGGGTGCCTCTTCAACTTCCGGTTGGTAGCCGTTCTCGTCAGCGATGTACTTGACAGTGTATTTAATGCCGTTGGGAGCGATCCAGGTGTACACACCAGACACAGCCAGGTATTCGTCCTCGCGACCTTCATTCCTGACCTCACCTTGGCTTTGGTGACTCGTGCCGTCAGATTGTTCGAACCTGTCAAAACAAAAATGTATGTAAAGTCAATGTCAAAACATCTTCACAAGGGTACCCCTTATTAGCTATAAGATTTTTGAATCTGTAAAAATAAAAGTTGACGTAAACAAACTCTATCATCAGAGTGAAACATTTTCACAAAGGGTCCATCCATTTCCATCACCAAAATTAAAAGATTTAATTTGTGAAAACAAACGTTGACGTAAATAAAATGTGACAATAAATTATTATCAATGTAAAATAATGTCACAATCAAATGGCTCATCACCAAAATGAAAATTCTATTCTGCTGTTACAGAATTGTATAATCTTTATTATTTCCACATCATTAGAAAAAGAAAAACATACAATTATTCATTATCCCACACTAATTGTTAAATTAAGTGAAAGATTTGGGTTACGGTGTTTAATGTGTAGGCGCTGTTGGTAACTTGTCACAATATTTTGGTGCACTCTGTCACTTACTAAAAAGATTTTGAATATCAAAACTTTGTAGGTTCTATATAATTTTAAAAGAACGCGAACGCACTATAAAGGGTCTGGAGTGTTTTAAGTATCAACTTCAAGTTTCTTGTTTTTTAGTAAAGTAATTATTATTATTATAGTATAGCACAATGTATATCGTTAGTCACTCACGCGTATCTGTATCCACCAACACCGATGTTTTCGTTCTCGTATCTCAGGAGTTGAGCATCTTGCCCGTACTGAGGAGGGGCTGCTACTGCGAGGGCAGCGAGGCACAGGACGATCAACTGAAAATAAACATTATTTGCTGATCAATTTTAAGAAAGTTGGTATCACAATTTAATAAGTTCATTAAACAACGACAGCCGTGTCTGAAGAGCTTTAGATTTATCCTTATTAATATTATAAATGCGAAAGTCCGTTTGTTTGTTACACCTTCACGTCTTAGCTACTGAACCGATCATTTTGAAACTTTGCATACACGTTGACAACGTGTATGCAAAGTACAGTAGGGTACAGAAAAGTACATAGGGTACCTTTCATCCCGAAAAAAATAATTGTTCCCGAGGGATAGCAAAAAAACTTTCCACGCAGACGAAGTCGCGGGCAGTCGCTAGTAATGAATAAATACGATATTTTCTGATGATTGACTTGCGTTTAATGTACCTACCCGTACATCTCTTTAGATCTCTCTACTTACGATTTCTAACTTATTTGCATATTGATTCAACGCTTCTACTGTAAAAAGTCACTATAAGGTTTCTGCTTTCATAGATTTAATCCAATAAAATGCAGATAAATGCTCCTGTTTCAGGATAGTACGACCAGTGGCCTTAAATTCATACCTTCTGAAGCAAGCATAAAATATCGAAATCAACATTCAATTAATTACAATTCAAGTTATATGACGGTCACATTCATCGAAACTTGCTTATCTTTTGTAAAACTATTTCTTTCTGTACTGACACTTTTTTTCAGTAATTTCCTTTTATTCAACACTTCTGTACTTTTAACTTTTTATGATTATTGTTGGCGATGTTAGTTACGTGGCACCACACTTTGATTGAATTTCTCACAAATCTAGTTTACGTGATTGACAGTAAAACTTTACATACTAGTTGTAAATAAAAATGAACACAATAATCAATAAAATACACTGCACTTTAAAATCATATTTTAAAGATTAATGTAGTAAAAAGTAATTGCTAACATAATATTGCTAACAGTTTTAAAAACTACTGACCAGTTTCATGTTTGATGCACGAGTTTACTTCAAAAAACAAAAAAATGAATGATGATCTATGGCCTCCATTGTGGCTTATATATCTGCACCGATTTCTTAATTTTATTCTAATTCGAAGCCTCTCCTAAATACCAGGTATAAAGGTCAACCAGTTGATTTTTCGGAATTTTACCATATTTATTATGTCTTGATCACGCACCTACGTCTATTCTACCTTTTGGATATTGCGCTATGATAAAGCAAAGATATATTTTCACCTTTTACAAATGAAAATGCTAAGCATTGTTCATGTAATAACCATTGCTTTTACATAGTAAAGATAACGTTCAGTTATAATTTTTGTAAAGTTCATGGACTTGATACTCTTTTGTAGTTTCTTGCAGAACTATCCTGGATATGACATTGACGACGCATAACAGATTCATCAAACAGAACCTGTTATATATTTACAAGGACATCTTTTGGAGGTGTCGAAACTAAAAATGTTTTTTTTTTTATAGTAAACTTTGTGCTTTGATAAATATTTCTAGTAATATGTCCAGCTTTTCATTATTTATTTTACAAACTTCTTGTGTTAGGTAGATGAAAATTACATTTTTTTTACTTTTAAGTTTTTCTTTCATACTTATCCAGGGAAAATCAACATGATATCTTTTAACTAAAAAATAACATGATACCTACACGTACCTTCGGTAATTGAACAATCAAAGAAACTTACCAATGAACGTGTTTCGATTGAAATTATGCAACTTGTTGTCTCGTACAAATAATCGATACTTGGATATTAGCCGTTTTGGGGCATAATAATTTTGGGGCACACATAGGCCTTCCTTTGGTTGTACACGGAGAACAGGCCATAATAACCCACCATGTGGACCCAATGCGGATTTATGGGTGTTAACGACGACAGATGCAGCCGAATCAACGGCTAAACGTGCTTTCTGAAGTTCGGAGGAGCTCGAAATAATGCATTTTAGGTCACCAATCCCATGAACGACCCTTGCGAAAGTTGCTTAAACTCCACAATCGCAGGGTCAGGCGCTAAACCACTGCCCACTGAGTTTCTATAATAATCGATACAAACAAGTAGTAAATCCTCGTCAAAGAGGACGAGACAACAAGGTGAATTATTGGTACACTATCGCGACTGCACTGTGGACATTGCAGATTGCTTAAAACCCACTTCTCGAAATGGAACCTTCATGATTCATTGACTTCGTAAGTACATATGACACCCATGATATTTACATTTCTCTTACTATCATCATTATTTTGTCGATAGTATACAGTTCTACACGTATCGACAACTGCCGACCTTTGTGGAATCTAAGTGGTATCTATTAGCTATTATAGAATTTTAGTTTTTTTTAACTATTTATAAATTATGTTTATTATTGTACTAAATAAAGCGAGTAGTTTTTGCTAGTATATTTTAACATAATAATATCTGATAAATTGTTTAGTAGGATTATGAATTTGTAATATTTAAAATGACATCTAGGTACGTATCTTTTTAAATATTAAGTCCAACCTATTTGATATTTAACGTAATTTGTATTTACTAATAGGAATTATATTTAAATGAGCGAGGAGCTAAAGAGCTAGACAGAGGTGCTCGATGGCGCAGTGGGTTAGCGCATCACCTTGCGATTGCGGCAGTTATGCAAATTTCGCAAGGGTCATTCATGAGATGGGTGACCAAAAGTTTACTATCGCGAGCTTCTCCGTGCTACGAGAGGCACGTTACATTTGCAGTCTTAACCGAAGTGGGCTCGATCCGTCTTATCCCCTCAGCAGACAGTACAATGGTTGATGTGCTATATAGCAACAGTAAACATCAGTTTAATATTGATAAATAATGTTCATTGACTGAATTTATGAGGTTAAGGTTCTTAGAATATTTTGCTTAACAAGGCTAGCATACCAGATTAAATTGTGAATATTTATTGCTCTGAATCTTAATGTCTTCTTATTTTTCGACGACCTCCGTGGTCGAGTGGCTTTGTACACAGGTTTTCAAGGTGTCGCCATCTCTTAGGTCCCAGGTTCGATCCCTGGTTGGGTCAATTTAGTTAACGAACTTTTCTATATTGGCTCAGGTCTGGGTGTTTGTGATACCACCGTTGTCTTCGATTTCCATAACACAAGTGCTTTAGCTACTTACTTTGGATTCGGAGCCATGTATGTGATGTTGTCAAATATTTATATTTATTTTATTATTAGTTTTCTTAATATCAATTTATATCAGATATCAGCAATTTGACTACTAACTAATTTTAGTAATTATTGAATCAGTTGATTTAAAAATTGCACGTTTATACGTATGGAAATAAAATACTATAACAGATTACAGCATCTATATTAATTCAGGTGTTATTTTAGAAAAAAATACTTTTGATTTATTGTTTTTTTTATTTTCCGACACCTTTCCTGGGGTCGTGGTCACGGGATGACTAATAATAGCAAACCGCTGCTCATAATTTTATGTCATTACCCGCTCGGAACTATCTAAAAATTAATTCTATATTATAGCTAGGTTATAATTTTAATTACTACTTACTGAATTAAATTGGTTAAAGCTATTTAAAAATGAGACTAAACTACTGCCTGAATCTACCACCAGTTCACAAATTGTAAGGACTGTCAGAGAAAAAACTGGTGAAAAAAAACCGAGTCTTCGAGACTTTTTTGATTTTTATCTACAAAACGAACTCAACCAAACGTCGGGAAATCAAAAACCAATAAATTAAAACATCTATGTTTAAAGGAAAAAACTGTCTTGGTTAAGTTACGACGACTTTTAATTAGAAAAAAACTGAAAAAAAAACTTAACAAAACAAACTAACAAAAACAGCTTAGTTTATATAAAAAAACCAGAAAATATATTTAAGTCTCAACCGATCTCAGAAGAGGTTTTTTAATAATATGCGAAGGTACCTATTAGTAATTATGCAGATTTTTTTCACAGCTTTAAGGGACTGTAGACCTGAGTATATGGTTTTAATTTCAACTCCTTCACGCGTTCCCGAGATAAAGGGTCTTGACAGATAGACAGACAAACGGACAACAAAGTGATCCTATAAGGGTCCTGTTTTTCTTTTGAGGTACGGAACCCAAAATAAATAAGTATGGAAAATGCAACTTCCTAAAAGTTTTTCGTACAAATCGGCAATTTTCTATTTTCAAATTATTTTTGATAATGATGCTTTTAAATAATAATTATTGTTCTGATATCTAGTGATTTTTTTCTGGTGATAGATCAAATATTGAATAATGATGTAAGTATAATTAGTGTTCATTTTTTCTCAATGTAAAATATTTCACTAAGATGGATGTACTCAGACAATAAATATCTTTTACTCTGTATTGCCACCATGTATCTCGTAGGCGTATTTTTCTGAGTTGTTTGCGACGGGGAAGAACTTTACCCTCCTATCTTAAATTTTTGAGCAAACCGACTTTTTGATGTAAGAGTAGATACAAAATTTTATTGTACATACCCAAAGACCTCCTGTCATTAATATCATTAGGTATGGGTGATTTTTTGATTTGTGCAAATAGCTCTCAAAATACAGCTTTTATATTTTGTATCATTTTTATTATTTTTATTCCATACTTACTAAATCGTGCCCGATTCCATTGAAATATCTTCTAAATTGAACAAAAAATATTTTTTTAACAAGCAATACCTCCTATCTTACAAAGTTATGTTTAATTTAGTATTAGTAGTACTTATAGGCATTTTTTCAAATGTACATAGAGTTTTTGATAAAAAAATGTTTTAAAGAGAAATTAAACCACTAATAAGGACTTGGAGGAATATTTACTAGTGAAAAAATCTTCTTACTTTAAAATTCTCGACACAACACTTAAATTGATACCTGCTAACTTACACTCACTTCAAATCCTCTAACACTAATAAACAAAGATAAGTTTAAAAAATTTACTACTTGAATAACAAAAATACTTACAGAACATCAGATTACAATAAAATTATAAAGAAAAAAGTTATTTAGTTTTTCCTCTTCCTATGTAAAGTTAGGCCTGTGTAAGATAGGAGAATTTAGTTCTGCCCCGTCGTTCGTCGTTAGTATGTCTGTAAAACAGCGATTTAGGAAGGAGTAAAAGTATTTACTATGGCATATATAGGAATATTGTGGTTCAATTGTTTGGAAAAAATTTAAATTTTGAGATTTTAGCATTCACAATGCTATTTTTATATAATACTGAATAATATACTAGAATTATATACCTAGCTTTCTCCTCTTAATCAATTGTTTAAAAATATATGGAAAAATGTTCAGTTGAATGTCGAGGTTATTCCTTGTACATTGGTGAGATGGCGCTGGCTTGCAGCGTAAGAGTTGATATACTAGAAGAAATTCGACGTTCCCACTAGTGACTCGGTAGCTCAGCGGTCAGAGCATTAGACCGGATATCCAAAGGTCGCGGGTTCGATTCCCGTCCGAGAACATGATCTGGTGCGAGTCGTATTTGTTCTAGTATATTATTCAGTATCTATTTTCAGTTTTATTTACCCCATTTCACCCCCTTAAGGATTGTAATTCCAACAATACCAACAATGGTATTGTTGGAATTCAACGTGTATACGTTGCGTTACTTTCCAACCATAAGCTTAACGATTAAAATCATTTTTACTTCGAAAATGAAGGACACCTCCGAAGGGGTTAAAAGGGGATTAAGTTCACACCTGAACTTCGGAGGTGGAATTATGAAAAGCGCTGAAACATGTATTGTTTTTTAATCGTCAGCCTAAACACAAAATTTGAAGAGAAGCTTTCCGAGGGAGTTTCATACAAACTTTCATCCCCTATTTAGCGCCTAGCCTATCCTTTCCTAAGCTCTACTCTATCTCTGTACCAAATTTCCTCAAAATCGGTTCAGTAGTGTAGGCGTGAAAGCGTAACAGACAGAGAGTTACTTTCGCATTTACAATATGAATTGTGAAATGAATTCTGGCACTTTTTATTTTTATTGGGAAACCTAATGTATTCGCATTTCTGGAAAAGGATTCTAAAAATAACACACTTTTTAAATAAAACTATAACAACAATTTATTATCCTAATGATTCCGTACATAAATATTATATACAGTTTCAGAATTTTCTATTTACAGTCCTGCCCGCCTACTCAATTGGCCATTCTACTAAAATTAACGCTAGTAGAATAGAATAACAAAGTATGGGAATGACATAAGCTAACGCTTAGCTCCTGTCAATCCAGTACATTGTCATTCTATTCTACTAGCATTAATTTTAGTAGAATGGCCATTTGAGTAGGCCCTCAGATAAGCTAACTAAAGCGTTTGGTTAACCCAAGAATGAGGCGACCACCGCAGACGGTATAGCACCACCAGGTCCTTGCTCTATGGTCGGCTGGAATCCGTTCTCATCAGCAATGTAGCTGACCACGTACGTCACTCCATCAGGACCCACCCACGCGTAACGTCCCTGGACAGCGATTCCCTCATTCTCAGTACCTTGGTTCTTCAGCTGACCTTGTTCCTCGTGCTTGCTTCCGTCTGATAATTCCCACCTGTTAAAAACAATTGGTGTCGTTTAATCTTATTTATTATATAACTTAAGTAAGATATTATGCCATTAAAAATTATGTATTTCTTACGCAAAGTTGTAAGAGTCTAGTCCTCCATTGTTGACGTCATATCGAAGGATTTGCACGTCCTGTGGGTTTTGGGGAGCGGCGCAAGCGACAGCCACAAAGGCGAGAACCACGAACTGAAACAAAATCTCATTAAACACTGTATCCAATAAAGGCACTTATCACTGACACTTCACTGTTTAAAAAGTCCACTTTAATACTGACCACTTTCATTTTTTTATTTTTGGCTACGACTGTTCTCCACAAAGAGCACTTAGTTAGTGGGATGATTACGTACCTATGCTGTTGTCTTATATATTTCTTCTAATACATTATTGCAACACAGCTGTGTCCGCTTTTCTCACTGCAGTGGGACAAATTCTCCTGCATCTGTTTTGAGGTGAACGCACATACACAATGTTCGCAAATTAAATTCCATGTATTAATACAGACACAATACCTTTGGCTATTTTCTCAAGAAATCAGAGTACAAAATGTCAATGTTAATAAGGATTTCAAAAGGTAATAACTATCTTTATGAAGCGTTTACCTCATAAAATAATACAGTGACGAATAGAGTTATTACCGAAGTAATACTTAAGACATTAAACAAAAGTTCAAGTTTAATTCAGATGTAGCTGCGGAAGTGTGTTCATTTACGGTAGGAAATAGAAGTAAACAACTTATTATAAGAATTTTTGAGTTTGTGTAATTAGTATTATGCTGTTCGCTGATATAATGTTTTTACTAGCATCTCTCTTACAATTGACCAATTTTATGTTATTCAACTTTTGATAATGTTTTTTTTTAATTCATTCAATGGATTGGTAATTGTAATGTATGATTTCTTTTCAAGTGAATGGACATTGATAGGGTGGAGTACAAAGGCTGTTTATGTAAGTAGAACGCTACAGTTGAACTGGTTAGTTCTATATTATTGTCTGTAAGTCAAAAATAATTGCGAGACAAGTTTGAGTTTAACCGTTCTCAGAAGCAGGTAATTAATATTGATCTCATAACTGTACGATGCCTGATACAATGTAAACAAAGCTGCCTTAAGAGTCTTTATTATGCTGTCATACTTAAAAGAACTGGTTGTTTTAATAAGCTTTATAATGCCTAAAGATATTCTAGATAGCTCGTAAATAGTTAAGTTATTTCCCTTACGAGAATATATCAAACAGAAGGTAAGTACATTGACAGAGTATGACAATCGACAGTTAATGCCAAATTAATAAAACCGCTAACTGCCGTACTCAGAGATCCTAAGTTTAATGCTTCATTAAGTATAGTGACGTCTTATCTATCTATCTACTATCACTATGGAAAAGAAAGAGATAGCACCAATTAGAAATAAAACACTTTTTACGGATATATTATTAATTCAGGTGTTGTTTTGGAATTATTTAGTTTGTATTTATTGGTTTTTGAGTTTTCTTCCGCCAGTTCTTTCTCTCAGAGGCCTCCCAATTTGTGAACTGGTAGTAGATTCAGTAGCTAGATCTTGTTTTCTAATTAACTTTATTCAATTTAATTCAGTAATAATTATTAAAATCAGAACGCAGCTATAAAATAATTTAATAAACTTGAATACATTTTTATAAAATTTCAAGCGGGTAATTTCATAAAAATATGAGCAGCCTTTTTGCTTTAGTCCTCCCGTGACCACGGCCCCTGGAAAGGTGTCGAAACGTCGGGAATTCTAAAAAACCAATAAATACAAACTAAATAATTTCAAAACAACACCTGAATTAATAATATACGCGCTGTAATCCGTAAAAAGTGTTTTATTTCTAATGAACTGTACGCGCGAAAATCTTAGAAGTGTAGATAGCACCAATTTCAATGAAGCGTTTCTGAGTACGGCAGTAAGATTACTGTGCTGAAGTTCTAACAATGTCTACCTACCCCCTTACTAATAAAGATTGTATAGCAGATGTATAGTTACAGTGTTTTGTCTCTTTCTGCTTAATGTCGAACTTAAATAGTTGGACAGAGAGTAACCATTGTGTAACTATACATCTGCTATACAATCTTTATTAGTAAGGGGGCTAATATTTACTTATTATTATTTCTGTTATGATGAACGTTTTTCATAGGCTATGGGAACATCAACAACTTCAACAGTGCGGTGAAGTAGCCTTTAGCATTTTCTTTCACTTGATGTTATTAGGAGGTGTAAATTATGAATAATTCTCTCAAGTACAGAATAAAATAATTCTTATTAACGTCGGTGGTAAAGTACGATTTTGTGTTATTTGCATGCGTGTAATAATGTTGTAAATTATTATCAGAATATGCCGTGGAATCTGTACAAAAAGGTCAAGGTTTATGCATTTTGCGCTGGATCATTTTGTGTCCAATTGATTTCTGATGAGTGTCTCAGTTGAGAATGTTCCCACAGAATCGCTACGTGTACAATGTACATGACAATAAAATATTTATTCAGTGTTCACAGTAGAGTCTAACTTAATTAGCAGATTTGATCCTAATCTTTAGTGGTCTAAAGTTTCGCACACCTTACAATACAATTTGAAATATTAATCTAAGTAGGTAGATATATCCTACATGCACCTTTATATTGTAAAGCATATTTTTATTTGCCATAAAAACTTTCAATGTTCTTTTGTTATTTATAAGAAACAAAGTGCGTTTACAATTGCTGTTTTATTTTTCATTGCTTCAAAAATACTCTATACGTAGGTTCTTGTTTTAAAATATAATACTTGCACGGACTTAATTAGTCAATAATTGGTTCTATGAAAAAATATCTTATTTAACAATTAAATAGCTGTAATTACGCAATTATTAATCTTTTTTAAAAATAGTTTTTAAAAGTGTATAGCAACTGTTTCCTAATTATGATAATGTTTGGTGCTAGTTTTGTTTGACTTCTGACCTGTTACTAATCCACGTTTCATAAAACTTCAATATTATATCACATTGCATAATGGGTTTTTGGATCTCTTGTGTATTTGTACTAAAATTCATTGTATGTTTACATAGTTTATTTACGTCCTATTATATTTGGGGCACCGGCATTCTTTTTGGATCTTAAGATCAAAAGAAGAAAGATTAAGTACTCATAATTTTATTTTACTAGACAATACAACATTTACTTACACAAAGGCGACAATGAGAACGAAACATAGCAGCGTGACGGTGTAATGATGCCAAAACCTGAGCTCAGCTAAATAATAATAATAATAATAATAATAATAATAATAATAATAATAATAATAATAATAATATTTATTTACTTCGATTACAAATTACAGAGCACAGTACAATCATTACAGGTAAATAGGCAAATTATACATTTCTAAACATCTGTGTCTGAACTAGGTCCAAGAACCTGTATCTCAGACTACAGCTAAATCCCGCTGCACTGGGGATTCTGCTGAGTCCATTTATGACGATACTTGATAACGATGATGAGATGATACTGTGACTACTACTACTATATACTAGCACAGAAAATAAAATTTTAAAAATATAAAATATTATGTAGATGATGCCAAGGCAATCAGGCACAGGACTAACCGAGAGAATCCCGAAAAAAGTTATGATAGCCAATCCTGTTAAATATTTTTCCGAAAGTTGCTTAACTTCCGCAGTCATGGACTGAATGCGCCAACCACTGTGCCATCTAACTCATTGAGGATATAATTATTTGCTTTTTTATTACCTTACTCAAGTCTATGAAACTTCGGTCAATATTACGAGATCCCTCATCTTGGTAGCAAAGTAGTGGTTTTTAGATAAGGCACTGCTTATTTGGTTGCATTACAAAATTCAATGAATACATTAGATTTATAACCCACAATGGCTGGTTGCATCTTGGTTCCCAACCGGCCAGCTTATGTCACGGCTTTAGCATAGGGTTACCTTCTCGTACACGATTTTTTTAATAGTTTCATTAATCTTTCTGAACTAGATTTCTTATATTCCCTAAGAACTCGATGATGCAAGTTCGCGCGATAACCAATTATGAATCTTTGAATAGTTGATTAAAATTTATTTTTGTTCCTCGTTTCCATTCTATCGGCTACAGTGATGCTGTTAACATACTTCCAAGTTGTTCAGTTATAACGCAAATGTATTGGCCGTTTGTCTTATGTTTCATTAGTTGGAGATTAATTTCAATTATTGTCCCAAACAAAAACTAAAAAAGAAATTTGACGAATTTTATAAGTTTCACACTATTACTCTCTTTATACAGCCATAGGGTCATCATCATTATGTTAAGCTATTTTGTAATATCGCCACTGTTGGGGCCTTCCTTATGGATAATAGTAAATAAATAAATAATTTATTTGTAGCGTAACAGTACAACAGGATGGATAAGGAGAATCGCCCGCGATCCACCACGGATTGGTTGGTGTTAACAACTGCAAATGCTGCGCCTAGGGCTTATTAGTCCAGTCAAAATGTATATCCGTGCTTGCATTTGACTGAACTATATAGTGCCTTCCGCAGCACAGAAAAGTTTGAGATAATATTTTTTTGCCACTTGGTCCCATGACTGACCCTTGTAGATGCTCTGCTTACTTTGTGTGACTGAATACTGTTTATTTAATTTTATAAGATTTAACTCACTTCTTTATTCTTACAGATTATTTCTTCATACAGATTATATATGTGTAGGTACCCGAGGTTTTAAGCGGTTGAAGGTTACGTATATAAATTATCTTCTCGAACGTTGTTGTCGCCGCTCCAATCTAGAACAGTCATGTAACTTGATACTGGCAGCCCTATAAGCTCCGGCTGTGCAACGACACGCGCGGTGACCTCCGACACCCATCGCTGTCTTGGCAAACGAGCATCCAAAGCGGCAGCCATTTTGGGCCAGCATTAAAAGCTTAACGACAACTTTAAAACATCTTATCATTATGAATAATTAATTGTTTATCTTCTTATTCAGTTCAAGGTTGCGTGTGACATAACCTGACGTGATAGTTATCGAAATATTTACTTATGTAACATTTGTTGTGAACATACATCTGTCAATGTAATGCTTGGTTTTTAACAGGAAACATAAATGTTATTGACCGAGCGAGCGCGAAGCGCTAGCGAAGCGTCTCTGCTTCAGCTTGGGCAAAAATGCTTTTGAATGTCTGTCCCACTGTCCGGCGACAGTCCGTTTATCCTCCTCTACCGGTTGCATTTCTCAACCAATTCTCGTGAAATTTTGTGTCCAGGTTTTACGATTATATAGAGTTTTGTCGATTTAATTTTTTAAATTCAAAAAAGGGCAGGATATATGGGAACAATAATATTTCAGACATTTCGAAAAATTTTCATAAATGACACAAAAACCCGAGGTCTACAGCTCTACAGAGCCACTAGTGTTTAAAAGCCTAATAACTACCTATACGTAGTTGACCGAGCGAGCGTGAAGCGTCTCTGTTTCAGCTTGGGCAAAAATGCTCTCGTATGTCAGTCCGGCTGTACGTTTGTCTTAAAATTCCTCTTGAAATTATGTGAGCAGGTTTGATGATTATATAGATTTTTATTGTCGATTAAGTTTTTCAAAATTTTTCAAAATAGCAGAGATACAATATATGTTAAAGTTTCAGAGCCACAGTTTAAACGTATTTAAACTCAACAATTGATTAAGCATTAGAACAGAGGCCTGAGTGTTGAGACATATGAAAACTTACACCCAGGCTTAGAATACAGAATAACCAGAACCCGCAGATTGTAGGTACTTGTATGAAACTACTCTAGAATTGACGGGATCGAGTTCACATCAGGATCGAATAAACGTCAAAAATCTGTTATTTTGGTACATTGAAAACGGTTTCCATGGTTTCCATAGTACTGTTTTGACGTTCAGTCGATTCCAACTCGATCTCGATATTCTCGATCGCGTCGGGAGTAACCCCATTGATTTCAAATGTGCGTTAACGCAGTAGGCATAAATTCTGCAATTCAAAGTTATGCTAGTTACAAGAGCAATTTGCATGATCACAGAATTGGCAATAATTAAATTAACTATCTAGAATTCTTATGCTCCTCGTTTATCGTGGTAAGGTAACATCGTATTTTTTTTAAACTTGCTAATGAAAAAGCAATGGTTTCAAATTACTGAAAAAAAATACAATCTAGCATATCAAGAGTTAAACAAACCATTAATTTTGATTCACGTGTGATAATAAAACAAATAACCTTTTACCTAACATGCCTCACCTTTCTCATGCCAATGCACTTTGTACAAGATAAATGATTCTTTGTATTGTATAATATTTATGCTTTTGTAATGCCAATTGTAAAACAATGTACTTATAATTGATTTAATTTTTCCATTGAAAGAGGAACATCTGATAACAAACAATGGTCATTTAATTTTCTATAAATATAAACCCCTAGCGGCACTAGGGTTTTATTATCACAACTATCAATAACGGTAACAATTTAGGTTATGCAACAGTTGTAATATGTTCTGACAATTTTATAATGGTCTATTTTACAGACCGCCAATATTGTTATGGCACGTTGTCTTTTCAAATTGCACGAATAGTGATTGCCTCACACAGTTCTTTGTAGGCGAGTTAACGAGTGCGATTTATTGGTCATGAGAAACTGTGGATCGATTGTAACAGATCGCTATCTGATCTTCGAATATGGCGAAGATATTCTTCGATAGAATGAAAGAGAAATTTTGAGGAACTTTATATGGGCTAGATTACACATTATGTAGATTGGTTACATAATGTGCATTGTTTTATGTAGCGATTAAGATTGATATGATACCCATGGTGCAATGTGATATCCATTTAGGGAAACAATAACTTGAAGGGTTTGATGGCTTTACGTCGAACTATTATTTCATTATTTTTATTGTTTATAATAAATGTAGTATTTCTTTATTACGTTATTATTTTAGACTATGTTAATATTGTTTCAAAAATTATTAGACTAAAACTAAAATTATTTTCATCAAAAGGGTTTGTATTTTATATTCCATGTGAAACGAGTTAGTGTTAATATGTGATAAATTTTGTTGGTATTTTTAGAAATGTAGAGGTATAATAACTGTAATGTCAATTATAATTACAAGTGCTGACATTATTGGAGATTTATTTAAAACGACGCAACTATTCTATCCAGTTCGTCTTCGGTGAAGCACAGCAGCAGTAGGCAGTACACTCGGCGCCGGTCCACGTGGCTCTCGTCTCGTGGTGACATGTAGTAAGTGTCTTCGTCCGGCGAATATCTGTCCACGTCAACCCGGCAAAGCTGCAAGATAACCGTGAAGCTTTCAAAAAGTTTGTTAAAGCTATGTTTACAAGTCAGAAACGAAGAACGAGTAATATGTTGCATTGTTAAATATTATTGTATTTTTTTGTACAACGATTTTTATATTTCTCCATGTATTAATAGCGCAATTGTGACTCCCGCCATCGACGTAGAATCATACAACTAGAATTCCAATTCCTCCTTTATAATAAACTATTTATGCTAAAAACCGATTCGCCCAGTGGTTTAGCTGTGCGGCCAGACAGACATATTTTTTTATTCGGGACTGAATTATAATCAAATAATTATGCTACTAAATACCTACCTATGTTTTGTTTCTTATTTTGCGATATTCTATTAAGAGATTAAAAGACAGCATAAAAAAAAATAAACTGGTCCATTAAAAAAATTGCGTATGACACATGATGATACGTACTAAATGGCAGTTAATAACTTTTCCTTTTTAACATTCCGAATAAAAATGATAGTTGCATAACTTTCGAACTTAATGAAACGGCGAAGCAGGTCAACCGTTATTAAAATGATAGGTATTTAACGTTTGATATATCACTACTTTATCTTGAAATTGCGTAATAATTAGTTAAAGAACATATTTTGCAAAAAGGGAATAATTGATAGTACGTCAGAATTTTCTTTTTAGGTACAATGTGATTAGATTGCCAACAGACGGTCCGCTGCAACTTAACTCGAGAATGTATGGCAAAGAGAAAATTTTACTGATTAAAATACGTCGTTTTGTACCGCGAGGGCTCTGAAGTTTGTCACTTATTCATTTCATTCATTAAGCTGTTGTACATTGGTAAATTAATCGCATTGTAACTATGCTTATTTGACAATAATCTATTTGGTTGTTCCCGTTTGGGAATCAATCATACATTTTGAAACAGTTTGTTTGTAAAGTAATAGACCTTCTTTTGGAGTTCAAGTGGAGTGACTCGGTAGCACAGTTTGTAAGAGCATTGGACCGGACTACCAATGGTCGCGGGATCGATTCCCGCTTGAGACAATTCTAGTGACGATTTTTATAGTAGGTACATGTATTATTTAGTATCAAGTGGGAACATCTGGCGACGGCAAGGCAAGGCAATAAAAGATTAATAATGACAAGGATGTTATTAAATAACTTTCTTAATTTTTGTGTATATCACTCTAAAGATTAATTCTATTTTTAACTGACTTCAAACAAAGGGGGAGGTTCTATGTTCGTCTGTTTATTTGTTATTTTTTATATGTATGTCCACCGATTACTCAAAACGGCTGAACCGATTGATTTGATTCAAACGTTACTTTATCAGGTTTGTTCCCAAGTTGGTCCCATTTTTCTAAAATTTTAAATTGGTTCAGTAGTTTTCGAGTAATCCTGAAAATACTGCAATTTTTTAGGTAACTTTTGCACGAGTTTTTACGGATCTGCAGACATAACTTCTTTGTATATGAACCGATTTAAATGATTCTTGTTTTGTTAGAAAAGGGATACTTTAAGGGTTCCCATTTGTCTCCCACCCAACTTCAAAAGACGTTTTTTTAATATCAGATATGCGTACTTGAATAGTAATTATGCAGATTTGAATATTATTTCTTGCTTTTTAGAGCTGTCGCTATTATTTAAGCTGTTTTGATAGCAAATTTTTTAAGGTTTTTTGAAGGAGGTTTTTTTTTAATTTTTAAAAGGTTTTTTATTATCACCTTATCTTATTAAATTTCTGATGTAATACTAAGTAAAGATTACATGCCAGAAACGCAACAAGGTGCTATTGATTTTATTGTTAGAAAATATTCATGAGATGAATAATATTCAACTTCGTAATAGTTGATGAAGTAATTATAATGCTCATATTAAATTAAGTACATACTGAAATTAACATAATTAATTACCTTTTTCTCACCGTCCAAAAAACATTCCAATTCTTCAAAATGACTGTTTAGTTGGGCTTTTGGAAATTTAAAATACCTTTTTAGTTCATTGTAGCGGCCTAATTGCTGGAAAATAGCATAAGTATTTTATTTTATACATTTGTTACTAAATTTGAAAATAGTTTGGGATATTCATTCACCATTGGGCTGGCCATGTGTGAAAAGAGACGTAGGTAGACCACCAGCCAGATGGTCTGACGACTTATCAACAGCCGCCTAGACTGGCCTAGACCAAACAGAGAACAGGGCTACTTGGAGGAAGAGTGGAGAGGCGTATGCTCAACAGTGGGCGGATATGCACTGAAGAAGAAGAAGAAGAAGAATCATCCACCATCATGTTAAGGTCCTACTACTTATATCAAATGTGATTAGTAGAAGTTAAATATACTTCCCTCTTAATACAAATTGATATTTCAATAAAATACAGTAACATACTTCAGGATCAACACTTCCACTTCTTCTGATGGTATCCTGTGGGAACTCTTTTGGAAAAATTCTTCTTAGCTCAACATCCTCGCTAAAAAATATAAACATATATTTGTATTGCATTTACTCCCCAATTTAAGCTCCTTTTTCATGATTTCGCCTCCTAGAGCCTAGGAAGCACGATAGAATATAGCAATAAAAAAGTTGAAAATGATCAACAGGGTGTTTAAATAAAAAGTCCATCAAAACTAATAATTTTATCAAACTTACTATGTATAAATCACACCATTACTTGGATCAATTAAGCTTTGCAGGATCTAAAAGGTTACAGAGGGTTAAATTCGATGATAGTGTTGACATTTTCTTTAAGTAAATCAGTATATTAACAACTTACAACACACGTTGTTATGAAAACTGCTTTTACCATGTTTTATGGTATTTTGCTTAACATTGAAATAAGAGCAAAGGAATTTTTTATAAAAATATGATCCGATAAAAAGGCAATATATTTCAACCACAAATCGGCGAACGATAAAGTTTTATTATGTTTTATAGTTGTTAAAACAGGGCAGTTTTTATTTTCCACTAGAATAACAAGAAGTAAGTATGTACCTAAGCTTTTTTAATATTCTTTCAGTAATTTGGAAAGCATTGAGTAATTTACATTAATATATTCCCAAATGCAAACTGGTGACTCTATATCTTATTTTCAACGCTTTAAACAGTTTAATATCTATTCACTTCCTTGAAAACAATGACCACTAGGTTTACAAATCGTTCTTAATAAAAATACTGTATTATTTATGTCTTTAATACAATAACACCATTACAATGCGATTAAATTAAGAATAGACAGTGACATGCGGCAACTTCATTCGATAATGTATGGCAGAGTTTTTACAGATTAAAATACCTCGTCTTGTACTTCTTTTGTATAAAGTTAAATTAATCTCATTGTAATTTACATACAAACAAGTTTACAATTACAAGCAACGTAGAGACATATAATATTTAATACAATAATGCGACCAAATTGAGAATAGATAGTGGCATGCGGCAACTTCACTCCAGTATTTAAGGCAGATTTTTTACAGATCAAAATACATCGTTTTGTACTTCTTTTGTAGGAAGATAAATTAATCTCATTGTAATTTACATACAAACAAGGTTACAAGCAACGTAGAGACATACCATTTTTTTATTGTATCTTATCATGCTATTCCGGTTATTTCATCAATAAACTAGGTATTAACCATGTAAGTTAAACAATATTTCTATCATTTAATCTTGTTTCGTCCACCGTAAGTGGGTGGAATCCTTTAGAGTCAGCAACGTATTGTACTGTGTACAAGCGCCCTCTAGGATCTATGTAGCCAAACTCTCCTCTAACAACTAGCGATCCATCGATCGCACTTCTTCCACCCTCTTCTCTTCTGAAGCTGCCATCTTCCGTGTTATATCTAAAAAGTGAGGTTTTAATGATTCTTCAATAAATCTTAATTCTATTTTGCTAAAGGCTTGAGGATATTTCACAAAGGTGACTCCCTTAAAACTAGTTGAAGAATGATATTTTATGGATGACTTCGAACAACATTACTACTGTTACCAGCTAAAAGATACTCTCTGTCTACTTTCGAATAACAAAACATTACAACTCAATACATACAGACGGAGCATGTAGCCGAATAATCTATTTTATCCCACCACCAACGTTATGTTAGTAAAACCAGGAAAAGTTTCCCATCCATGAATAGATAGTATCAATGAATTTGGTTCAATCATGAGCCATTTACAATGTCCCCAGTGCTGCTGGGGATATTGTGAATGACTCACAATTGGGCCATAGGTTTTCCTTACGGTGGGATAAGGAAGAGGGGCCCAAGGTGCAGGTGAATGAATATAAAGTTTATATTATAACATTAGCCCTCTGACCTCTAAATGGCAATATTGATACTAAGCTTGATATGCAACACAATGGAATAAACAATTTAAAATTAGCCGCGAATGATTATAGTTTTTACTTCTTTGAGCAATATTGCTTAATCAAAATAATATAATATTAGGTCCCCACATATGAAATTGGCGTTTTTTCTCACAAATAGAGAACCTCGTCACTTCTATGATTTAGAATATTCATCAATTTCTTGATATTATATCGAATAATAACCATCATAGACAACCATCGACAGTAAAAAAATCCTTATTATAGTTTTCTTAACATACAAAAAAATACCTTAAAAAAGACTCCTCTTTTTGTTAGCAGAAATTACCACTTTATTTATTTTAACTTAGTCAAAACTTATTTTTTTCGCGTAACCTTAGTGGCATAAGTTATCTTAGTGTTTAAACATTAGTGCATAAAAGTTTTAAGACATTAGCGTTCGTGGTTGTTAAATAAATTAAGAAAATGTTAGTATGGAAAATGCAACTTCTTCAAAAATTTCCATACAAAACGCCGATTTCATAGTTGGACCTAATATTATACGAATGAGGTATACATACATATCGGATATTAGATATTAGTAACTTAAAAAGTACTTACGCAAAACTATAAGCACCCAGCCCATTGCTATTGTAAATCAAATTGTGAGTTGGAACAATACTACTTCCTACTAAATCAACTATAAATACAAATACGATAAGCACGTATAATTTTTCTTGAAATTTCACAAACCGCACCTGCAATATGAAAATATTTTTTAGTGTTTTGATATTTTGTTTAATAATTTATTACCTATGTGTTCATATTTTATAATCCTGCATTTTTTCGTTCATCATCAAAATTATTATTACGCATTCAAAAGATATTTAATTTTATTCAAAAATGATCATTAGTCCGAGGTAAAATACTAATAGTAAGTACCTATATAATACTAAATACCATTGTGAATGCTAAAATCTCAAAATTTTAAAATACCTATATAATGTTAATATTTTTAAAACCGGTAGTTATTTCGAATCCTGGTAAATGGATTTTTGGCCTTGACATGTGATCATTCTATCTTTGTGGCTGCGAATAAATGTTTATGTCGACGATTCTCGGCACAGCACTCTAGACATACAAACATTAAAAGAATACCAATATCAAATATACAAATACAAAATATGAGGTATCATATGAAAGAGAAAGAGTTAAGGGTCTGAACATTTATCAAAAATTGAAAAGCGCATGTAATAAAAACTAATAAAATATGAAAACCAAGACAATTATCAATTTGTTTTAATTTTACCGCTATTACCAGAAAGTCAGCTGTTAAACAATATAATATATATTACATTCCCGACTAAGTTTGGTATTGCCGCGAACTTTTCCGACTACCTATTATTTTAGCCCATAGATTTTCTCTAGTTTTGGTAATGCAATATCACCTTAACCACAGAATAAATATTAGTACTTCATTGAAAGTAATTTTTCCCGTTAAAAAAAAAGTAAATATAAATTAAAAACAAATTTATTTAAAAATTCGCAAAATTTGTATCTGCTTTAAAGTTTAAAAGTATAATCAAGCAGACAAATAAGTGTGGAGACGATGAGCAGCCATATTAAATCAATAACCGGTCGCGATACTCACCATAATTGTCAATGTCCCTCACCAATGGATATCTAAGAGTACTGCGGGGCAGGATCACTACCCACACTTTATATCCAGTTCCTCGAGTATGTCATGTCAGGACTTCATTCCTTATTTAACAATGCCAAGGACTTGTATATAAGTCATTGACACTACAATTTGTTCTTTGGTGCTGACAAATTTTATAGATAGCTGTTAATTAATACCAAATTTACCAATACCACTATAACCAGTTGAGCAACAGGTTGAACACAAAAAATATTTCTATTTGGTTCTAAACTATTAAAGGAAGCATTACACTATTTAGAAGGTAGAGTAGGGTGGATGGGATTGAAATGAATGTCGACGTTTTTTTATTTCCGTTTGATGAGTCGTTTTTAATTGTTCTTTATTGTGTATAAATAGTTAATGTTCATACATTTTCTGATTCAACCAAGTAATGCTGCAACAATCATTGGTGGTGCTCCAAAGCCGGCAGTAGGAGTAGAAGTTGGATAGTCCTAGAAAAAAAACTCGATTTGTAATGTTCCTTACGTCGTTGATACACTTGAACTAAGAAAATTGTGTGTGTCATTCAGCGCATACATATTAGTAGGTTTACCAACATATTGTAGAATACAACATAATTAGTGTATGATAGAAAATTAAGAGAAACAAGCGCAGGGTAAATGCAATAATTACAGAATGAACATCAGCTTATTTACAATTATTTGGGTTGGGGTTTTTAAATTATAAAAGTTATCAAATTCGAAAAAATGAAAATTATAGTCATAATTTTTCTCTGATAGAAGAACTATCAGTTGATCACTACGCTACGGTTCTGCTTGGTGGATAGGGAGATCAGCACATCTCCCTATCCATTCATAACGAACACCGCGGGGTCATGGAACAGTAAAGGTAACGAATGCAAGGGGTCTTTAAAAAGCTTGTAATCATGATCATGAAAGTTAAAAAAGATGAGATATAGCTTGTATCGAAGGAGTATAAAATCGACAACGTAATTAAAAAAAGTTAGTTACTGTTATTCTGCCATTCAGCCAAGCAACGAAGCAACAAGTTGAGGAGAAATACGGTTTCCGGGGCGTTTACGGGGCGGCTAAAAACAATAAAATATTTACGACATAGCAAAATAAACAAAACACAATTTCTCATATTAATGACATACGTATGTGCGAAATTGATGCACGTTTGTACAAAAGAGTTTTTGCGGGATGAATATTTGAGCGAAGTGCATTTCTGGGAAAGAAAGCTTGTGCGACGAATTGTTATTCGAAAAGTTGAGAAAGGATGCAACAGACTGGGAATGATTGAGACATTTCATTTAAGGAATGTGCCACTTTATATTATAAAAACTCAAATATTTTACTACAATAAGACATTTTTGTAAAATATAATTATTTTCTTTTTACTTTGAACACGTTCATCGCGCTGTTGTCATTCTTCCTTCCTTTACGTTTGCTTGGATGGTGCCTATTCATAAGTCGCAAACTGTTTCTATCAAAATATAAGTTTTTTTTACTAACTAAATATATAAGTAAACTTCTTCCCGTTCGTGATAAAACCATGCAAGTAATCATTTACGAAGAATACATTTTTAAATTTCTCTTTTGATTTATAAAGTCATAACGATTCAGCTGTTGATATTATGACAGACTTCTCGTTTGTTCATTAATTAATATCATGCTAGAATTAGTGTGCGCAAATTAAAACGTATGTTATTGTAATCCATAACTAGTTTCAGAGGAAGATAGAATTAATTAATTGTATTCTACTATGATAGATGTATTATGAACTCCACATCGTCATACCTTTCTGGGTGGGAGTGGGTGGTAGCCATCTTTGTCCGCGGTATATTGGACGTAATATACCTGACCAGAATCGTCCACGTAAGAATAAAACCCAGTAACTACGTAATTCCCATCGTTATCAAAGCCTCCAGTTTCTTCTCTTACAGTGTTATCAGGTGTGCGGAACCTGCAATTTAAAAAGTTTATAGTTACTTACAAAATTATTTACTAGTTAGTTAAAAAATATAAAAAAAGAGTTCATTTTTACAAAATTAAATAAAAAGTTATTACAGACAACAAAAAATGGTATTACGAAAAACCATTTTGTGATATAAAATATAAGTACTTGTAATAATAAATAAAATATTTGTTTAGGGTTCCGTTAGTCTTTTTGTATACCCACCGTGTTTCGAGCAAAAATAAACAATTCTTAATTCCTAATTCTTTATTAATTCTTCTTTATTTAAATAACGTAAACAATATGTACCTATAAATTTGTACGGAACCCTCGGTGGGCAAGTCCGACTAGCACTTGTCCGGTTTTTATTTTTGTATTTCTAGTGCAAAAATACGAACCAACAATATAAAATAGAAGATGCAGCCTCAATAAAATCATGCATCTTCATATATATATCAAACAGATGATTATTTTAAAAGATGTGTAAAATTCATAATAAATCTTTTGATATACAAATTAAATCGGTGATTTCAACATAGATATTTATAAAAACAACACTTACCTAAAAGTGTACGCACCACTAGCAATATCATTAGTATCAAAGAAGATTGGAGACTCTGGTTCTTGGTTTTGATCAACGGAATTTTGACCGTTTACTAATTTTAGAACAATTAAAAACATAATTTTCACAGCAATCATCTAAAAATAAATATTTCAAAATTTAAATCGCTTATCAAACCATAATCAAATATTCTCTGTATATTCGTACTCACATTGTGAAACATTTGTAATTAATAATTCAAAATAAAATAATAATCAGTAATGGATACAAAAACTTTCGTTTCAATAACACAAACAGTCAGTGAATAATATTTAACGGGTAGAATTCGTTTAACAGAACACACAACAACAGATTTTGAAAAACCAGTCAAACTGCAAGGTTCCTTCGGCTGATCAGTTTATATATTAAAATTTAAAAGCTCAAGACAGGCGTTCTATCACGAAATAATAATTTTGTAATTATGTGTTGATGCGTTTGGTTTAGTTGGTCCTTGACTGGAAGTGCCGAAGCTAATTAATAACCTTATTGGTACTACAAAATGTGTATTTTATGACAAGTCAAAGTACGTAAACTTTGACTCGATTAAAATAAATTAAGATGCGTATTTTTGATTATGAATCACTAAAATGCTACTAACCCTTCAACGCCTGGAAAATAAGTCCTAATAGATATTCCATTGTTATCCGGCCGCATGCGTCCGATCGGGCGTTGATGGATTAAATCTAAAATAATATTTCATAATAAAAATGATTCCGAATTGGTCACACCAACAATTTACTCCCAAACTAAGCAAAGCTTGTATACTATGGTAACGTATTTATAGCGGATATAAATACAAAAATAAAAAGATATAATTATATCTGATCTGATCAAATGCTTCATTACCTTTTGGCAATTCAAGAAGCATCGTCGCTGACGTTACGACAAACGGGCGTCAATTTGGAAACTGGTCAACTATTAAGAATTATTAATTCTTATGTCAACAATGACTAATAAAAAATTATGCTCAAGGTCAACAATAAAGCCTAAATTTTTACCTTTTGATTTGAGGTATGATTGAAACGTTTACCTATATAATATAAAAACCTACCCGGGATTAATTAGGTATGTTTTTATACTTAAAACTTAAATCATAAGGTCGACCTGTTCGCTCTTTAATATCAGCTTTGCGTAAGTACGAGTAGGTACCTACTTACTTTAAAAAAATATGTTACTGATTCATATTCATTTTGAATACTACCTTGAGTGTTAATGAACAAGACAATATTATTTCAAATTTAAAATCAATTAACATACTTCTTGAAGTCGTGAACATAATTTAAGTATTCTGCTACATCATAAAAACCTATAATCACTACTTCAAGTAAATAAATAAACGGCTCAGACGGTACAGTATGAAACTCACATCGTAATAATACCACAAAAGCATATCTCATGACCATCTAACAGCACATAATATTGATAATGACCTTACAAGAAGTTGTATTGCAACCAGTCGTTAACATACAAATTACAGTCAACGACACACACGCTTTAACGTGGTATGACCGTTTCATTTAAAAAACCATTCACAATTAATGCAACTGTCACGGTGTTATACAACATTCCTCTAAAGTTCACGAACACAGTTTGTGAAGAAAACCAATATTGCTGCGGCACATTTAACAATTGATTTATGGCGTGTCACAAATATGGTGAAAGCCCTGATCACGATGGCTATTGTTGCATCATGTGACGGATGACACATTGGATCATAGGTAACTAGCCCAAAGTCTGAATGCAACCTACGATTGCTTAGTTACATAATTTGGCCCCATTGCCTGACCACTTAATTGGAATCATTATAGTCCCAGAAAAATACATGTTTGTGACATTTGCATACAAAGTATTGTCTAATAACAGAGTTGTGTTTCAGAGCTTGATTTAATTGTTGTGGTGCGCGATGTGAAAAAAAGTTAAAAGGCTAAGTCACAAGCGTTATCCAGAAAATATCTGAACCTCTTATAAAAAAAGTCTGCCCATGATTTTTTATTTCTCGGTAAGGAGTTATCATCAAAATTTAAAATTAATCATTAGATGACAAGAAAAGTATGTGAAAACAACTTCCCTTTGCTCACAGCCCCCCCGCAAGAGGATCACGGAGTAGTATAGCGAAGTACCTCGACATGAATTAATTCTTAAAGAATTCATTAGGTTAGGTTACAACTGCGACCAAAAACGCGCGAGCCGAACGAGCGGAACGAGCGTGCCGTGGCAATGGCCGGCGAAGCACCAGAAACGACGTTTTTGTAAAATTTACCATCAATGCCTTGGTCATTTCACTCACTGCAGCATCCGTTAAATGCAGATTAACTTGGTAAAGTGCAGAAATCTACTCACTTCTCGGTAATCTGCAGATTACCTAGTTAAGCCGCACATTTACGTATTTTGTACTCTAGCGGTAACATATTTATTAATAAAATATTAAAACTGGTAGTAAAAGAAGATAACTTAGGTTTAGAAAAGGTTATGTACGTATCGAGTTTGTTACAGAAATAAGGAACAAGTACAAAATAATGTAAATAATAAAATTATCGAACAAAAACTAAATAATACTAATTAAACCAAATAATAATTATCGTCAAACAATATCTGTGTAAAACACTTTGATGACTAATAACTTGCAGTTTCAATTGCAACAAAAGGTCCATCTGTCGAAAGCTCAGCAAAACATAAGCTTGTCTGTATAGATTGTGGTGATTTTTCACGTTGCCTAGCAACTTTTGAAGCTCAATGCTGCTTTCGAGTCTTGAGCACAGATGGCGCTTTGAAAATATTATTGTTAGAGAATAATACAATTTATTCGTATTAGAACATTTGTCTTGCATAATAACTAGTGTTTTGGGAGCCTGTTAATCCATAGTAAAAATAAATAAATTGTAATCATAAACATTATATTTACAATTTCTGCAAAAGTTACTTTAAAAAAATATGTATATTCTTTTCATATCCCTGAGAACGTGAAGTTCGCTTTTTAACTAGCGCTGGTCGGACTCTTGTTAGCGGACCCGACAGACATTGTCCTGACTTAACTATGAATATTGGCTAATTTATTAATAATATGAATATTAATAATAATAATATCTTTGACGATAAATTAATTATTTTACGACTGAAGCATCTGTTTTAAACGATATTCATTTTTTTACATCTTCTTTGACTATATTTGCAGCATGCATTCTGTTAATGTTATGTCAAACGCCATAGAGTTGCATTAAAAAAGTTTAAATTATCAAAAAGGTTAAATTAAAAAAAGTTTAAATTGTCTATGAAATAATTTAATATGGTGGTTAAGTGAATACTTAAAAAATAATAATTTATTTTTTTATATTTTTCGCTCAATTTTCTTATTTTTTTCTTTCATAAGAACCTTCTCCTGACAATAACAAACACAACAATAAAAGACTTAGCGAATCGATCCAGCCGTTCACGCGTGATGCCGCGACAAAGGCCAATAGGGATTCATTTTTATATATATAGATTAACTGCCTTATTCATAAAAAATCCTTAAAATAGAGTTATAGACAATTTTAGATAAAATGCTGATAAGGTTTATTAACCGTCATATAACTTTCATTATTCATAAACGTGTTTTAAGAAAATGTTCGCATTGGGCTACTTGGGCGTTATTAAGGAAAAAAAATACTAACAGTCTCACCAGATGGACATAGTGGTTTGTCGGTTAGTACTAGACGGTTCTGACGAACCCATAGATAAATAGGCAAATCCACTGACTGATAACCACATCTTCCGAAAAAAGATAACAATTATCTGGGGGGTTTTTGGCGCCATTTTATCGAGTTCTGTTTGGTGTCTATTTTAATTATTTTCAAATTGATTCATAGTGGATATTGTGTCTTAAAATTGGTGCAGTTATGTGGTACCAGTGTCTACGCAACTGAACAATATGTGGGATAATTGAAATAGGCGCGATCTTGGTTGTGTGAAGCTGAGACTTTTATTGAAGTGGTGGCTTCCTCGGCAGAACTAACTGAGTAAACTGTCTTGATATACTTGGTGCCAAATGCTCCAAGCAACATTGGAATGCGATGCACCCGCATTCTAATGAAAAATTAAACAATATCTACCACTGAACTATTTAACACTTGACACTGGCAAAAATTACTTCCAAGAGGAAAGTAGATTGCCATAACAAAAAAAGAAGAAGAAGAACAATTATCTGTCATTAAATGTCAATATGTAGTAAAATAACGTGAGAGCTGTCACTTCAATCAGCTGTGATGTAGTCGGTCATCATTCACTAAAATAGGGATAAAATAAGCAGCTCATCTTTATCAAATGTTTATAGAGCGTTTGTCACTATTCAGCGATTATGAATAATTACTTTCAAGAAATTGCTTATAAAAAGCTTATAGGCCTTCCATAACTCAGTGAGAAAATTATAGACGATAAGCCGTTAGTGTGGCTCTAGCATTGGAAATTATTGGCAACTACGACAAATGTCTCTTTTCAAAATTCTTGTCGCAAACTATTTGCATAGTCTTGGATCCTTATTGCAATCTCGCCCACAGAAATGCTTGCCTTAAAACACGATTAGGTTGTAGCTTTCTCACGTCATGCTTGTGTAATCAACCTATCCGCCGATATGGTAAAATTAAGTACATTAGTTTATAGCTCCAGGATTGTATAAACCAAAAGCAAACCTACTGCTATGATGAAGTGGGAAATAGAGAAGGAAAAGATGATGAAAATGGTTAGAAGTCATTAAATTTTATCGTTTTGTTATTTTGTGTTAAGAATCGTATTGACAATTTTTATGGATGCTGATCCCCAGGCAAACCGATAAGTCTATTTAAAATTCTAAAAATAAATTACATATAAAATATTGGATTTGATGATCGTTTGATCTTGACTTTTTTTTGAGTAATTGATTAGGTATGTATAAAAACAAATAAACAGACAAACATAGAAACTCCTCCTTTTTTGAAGTCTGTTAAAAGTGTAGATTTAGGCAGGTAAAATATGTGAAATTACCAGTTATGAAATTGTATCTAAATCATGACTCATAAATTAAGTAAGTTGTAAAATCAAATTAAACTTTTTTGTCAAATATTAGAAATCCTCATTTAAATACCTATAACACTTATGTCAAGAGCTGAGGAGGTGTACTAAGGGGTTCATTAATAAATTGTGAATATGTGGTGGTTTTCAGGGTTTATAATCATTTTCCGGAGGTGTATGCATGGTATAACCCTATGCCAGCCGAATATGGTAGATATTCGGCTTTTTATGGGTATTACGAAACACCTAATTCATTAGTTCGTGGGTGGTTATGGCTTGAGTGTTGTGGTTAACTGCGGTAGGCTTGGTCCTAGTAAATCAGATGTTGTTAAGCTTAAGTGAAATACAAATATGAATTTCTAATATTTTAATAATAATCTCATAAATTCCTTACAGTTAAAAATAAATCACAGTAACATCTCGCTATGACACTCAACTAGGTATGATGTATCACATCAGTTCTATAAATAAGTTCGTGGGTGGTTATGGCTTGGGTGGTGTGGTTAACCGCGGAAGGCTTGGTTCTGGTAGGTCGGCTGTTGGGGCTGTTGGGGCTGGGCGGCGATGTACTGGAGGGCGCGAGCAATAGCCTCAGGAATGGGGGGAGGGGTGGGGAGGTGAGCACCCTCAGCACGGAAACCTGGAAACAAACAAATGACAGTCAGATAAAAAGCTTATTGACTAAAATATGCAGATCATCCATGGTAATACGATAAATTATAAATGCGAAAGTGACATAGATGTCGATTTGGTACAGACGACTAAACTAAATTGACAGGACTTAATTACTGCAAAGATACAGATTTGACCTTGGAAACGATAGGCTACTAATTATCCTCAAAATTCCCACTAGAAATTATAATAATTTCATGTAAATCAGTACAGTTCGATTATATGGTATGTATTTTATAATGTGTGCAGCCCAAGCGTGACCAATCTCAGTCAACACAGCGTCATTTTAATGCGATAAGGTTCGATAATGATTCATGCGACCTAGCCTTCGATACTTCAATACTTTTAGACTTAATTGTCTTCAATTTCTAAATTAAATACAAGTTATAATCTAAAAGACTATCGTTAATTGTAATTACCAGAGTTGTACTCGTTGACATAGTAAAAAGTATAATAAATCAACCATCTTGTTATTCGTTCACTTATTTATGACGCTGTAAAAATAAATTATTTAGAGGTTATTACCGTTCTCGTCAGCAATGTAAGAGACAGAGATGGGAATGCCTTCAGGGGAGGTGTATGCGAAGGATCCCTGAGCAACCTGCGCTTCGGCATCTTTCACTCCTGCGTTTTTCAGATAACCCTGCTCTTGTGCAGCGATGCCATTGCCAGTCTCGTAGCTGTGAGAAAAAGAAGTCGGATATAATTTTGGTGTTTATTTAATATTCAGCTAAATTGTAAAATTTCTGAAAAACGTCTAATCAAATGAATATGAATAAAGGTAATCAGTAATCAATGAAACATTGCATTCTATTGTTTCAGTGGAATTTCATGGTGGCGCCCAACGGTGGACAAAGCAAAAGGAAATAATACAGTGACTTTTCCCGTAAGATTCGTAAAAGATTTTTATATCCATATTATGCATTATAAAACCAAATATTGCCCCTATTATGATATGTTGGTAAAGGATCCATAAATAACATAGAGTGTATCAAATAAGCTCTCGGGGCGGACTTCCACACGCCCGCGATCAAATCTAATGGATGGTTCTGCCAAAACGTTTATAGGTCACGCTATGATGCATTGTCGATCTATTGCTCTTGAGAATCTTTGTTTCTTATGCACCCGCTGTTGCAAAATTACACGTTTTGCCTTTTTAAACCGGAGCATACTCGAAATATTCTAGCGGTGTCATTATTAAAATAAAATATCTTCTGAGAAGTAGGAAGTATCGTCTGTTCTATTTTTAATTGACTATTGGTATTCGATTTCAAAGGTATTTTGCAAATCCTTGAACTCAAAAAGCATAATATGCTTTTAAATTTAATTCCAATCAGATTACTAATTCCACGAAAAACTATAGCTTGTTATTTACTAATACACGCCGATGATGGACTAAACTTCATAATTAATGGCTTTAGGTGTGTCTGCGATTGATTGTTGCGTTTGATGATTTATTATATAAATTTACGCTTTATAGAATGACAAAATGTCAGTAACATGACATGAAAATGAGTTAGCTGAGCCTTATAGGTGAATCACAATTAAGTTATGGATTGCACCTGAGCCAATTTTGTTGCGCAAGTAGGGCTGGGCGGTATCTGAGATGATACTACAAATTCGATGGTTAATATACTTGACACCAAAGGAATTCCCATTTATGATTCCTTTCACAATCTCACTGATCTGGATGGTGACGATATACCAAAATATTTTAATGAGTCGTTTGGCTACACAATCGAAGCCCATTAAGTCTTTAAACAACTCTTTTGCCTTCAAGAAGTCTTTAAAGATTTTTTTTCATTAGTGGAATATATCAAATAAATATCATCTGCCAATATTCAATTCAATCTAAAGCAGAATTATAAAAATTGTGTTAAATAAGCAATAAACTTGAAATCTGTTGTGGCACATCGTAAACTTGTCAATAACTTATTTTTTAAATTATTGTTGTTATTGAGATTTTAGCTCATTTTATTCGCATTGTTACCTAATGGATTCGTTTTGCATGATTTTGTTATTTCAACTTTTTTCCTTTCACACGTTTTGCTTTCGGAAAATGTACTTTTAGTCATGTCATATCGCAGTTTTGTACCTGTATTGGTAGGATCCATCGTAGTTGACTTCTTGTTGCTGCTTTAGAATAGGAATGACTTGTCCTTGGTATTGCTGCTGCTGTTGATACTGAGAGTATTGGGGAGCTGCGCACACGACGGCGACTAAGACAGAGAAAACCACGATCTGCGAATATAAATAATAGTTATTTATGACATGCTAGACAAAGTCATGGTGCGTTAAAAAATTCGTGTTTCTTGAGTGCATTCTTTAGCTTAACAGTTTATGATAATGACTAGAGATTTATGCAGAAATTGTGTGCAACTATTGCCATCTCATTAAGTAACAGAGAGACTAGGCAAATGAGGATAAGTTTATATTGTTTCTTGTACCGTAAATCAGATTATAAGCTGACCTCGGTTGCAAAATGTATCACAAGAAGATCTGGGGTTTTAAAATGCCAGATCATTTACATTTTATGCCCACACTTCATGTTGCAGAACGTGGAGTCGACTGTGATCTATCTGCTGTCGTAACGTCCGTTAACACAAATATAAGACGTCCATTTCTTCAAAATTATGTTTTTTTGTGACTCAAAGGTCAGTTTCATAAATAAAAAGTGTATTAGCAAACGTTGCCATGATCAGGGAAAACAAAATTATGGACGGTAAAAATAACACCTTACAAAAGTAGTTTTAGCGGTAGATAATTAATCTGTACGAATTGGTGATTATACTGTTCACTTCAATAAATATGGCGATAAAAAATATCTCATTGTTTACAAGCAAGGTATATTCGAAAACAAATTGTGAGAAAAATGAGAGATTTGTATGGAAGGTGTCCTTTGTTAGGCGTATCGTAGCATCGCTATTGTTGCATGTAGGCACGGGAATGAGATGCCATTGACAACCGTCAGTTACTGCGCCGCTTACGATGGGTTTACACTCAGAAGAATAATCACATTGCACTAATTGCTATTATGACTGAATCAAATCGATATCAATTTTCGATTCAATATCACACTTAAAGACAAAATTAGTAGAGAATCTGTAGCGATTTTAACTGACAACTGTAATTTAATGTTATCATTGCAAATAAGGTTTTAGATTTCAAAATATTTTCATAAAGGTTTTAGTAATTGATTACTGTTAGGTACCTAGATAGCTGAAAAAATATTTTATATGTTATTAATTAGGTATACATAAGTCATACACTTTAAGACAACAAAAAATAATAACTCACTTAAATAGATAGATTGTTTATAAGATTTAATTGATATTGATTAAAATGTCACTGATTGTTAGTCTTAAATTTTTAGCACATCGTTCAACATTGAAATATCCTTTAAATCAGTCCTTTGGGTTATAGTCGGTACACACAAACACTCACCGATTTCATTGTAGTGATTTTATGTTTAAGTGAATGGTAGAACTGATGATCTTCGTTTGAAGTATGATGCGAGAATGATTTTTCAGTTTGCCACCGCCAGCTTTTATACGAAACAGCGACGGTGGAACACGCAAAATTGGAGTACGCGCGGACGCACCCAACATCAAAGCGCGCACGCCGCCGCCGCCCGCCCGCCCATGTTCTGTAAGAAAATAACAATTAAATGATGTTCAAGTACAGAAATTTATTACAACGATATTTTAATAAAAAGCATAATTTGTCTTTGTAAGCCCTGTGCTGTTCAATAAATCGTAGGTGTGTTATCGAAATTTGCTATTCATATTATTTCAATATTAGTAAGTGGTCCATAAGGCTACCAAAGAATGCTACATTACAATTATATTTAAAAACACTAAAAGAAGAAAATAATGTAATTAAATTTAGATTTTTCGCATTCACAATGATATATATTATATTAATAAATAATATTAGAAAAAATACTAGAAGAAATCGACTCACCCGTAGTCCCGTCTGAGATGCTACGGGTGAGTCGATTTTTTCTAATATTAGTTATAAAAATAATGTTGCTTTTATTTTTTCCCGAATGAATAGGAAATTATTACTACATTTGATTTCATTCTATAATTAACAAATGCAAATTATTTGGCTATTAAGTTTTCAGTTCTTTCTTCCTGTCTTGATTTGTTCTTAGAACTCGCATCATTTAAAAAATATTAAAAAAGGCATAGCCATTATGTTCGTAGAAAATGTAATTCTTCTTAAAGAAGACAAGGTGGTGTTATTTTTAACATTGAAAATGTTAACAGATCGTTTTCGTGGGGGAGTGTAATTTGGCTATATTTCTGAAAGTATATCCGAAAGTATTGTATGGTACCATCGAAAATCCGTGCGTAACTTTTTATGGAAAATTAAAAACGCCAGCGAAGCCGGACGGGTGAACAGTCTCCCTAGTTGGAACCATTTCACCCAGTTCCCCAAGTCCTCTGAAAGCTGGAAGCAGGGAGAGGCGGATTATTGTTTACCCCACCGGCGTCGGACCCTCGAACCTGCCTGTGCGCTTACAATACCTGCTGAGTTGACTTATCGTTAACTGCTTTAGATCCTCTTCCTTTAGCTTGTCCGCTCCAAAGAGCTCCCAACGCAGCGATGCATACATCGGGCACTTTGCCATGAAGTGGTAGCTTGTCTCTTCTTTTTCTTTCACAGCGGACAGATGGGGTCCTCTGTCCGTTTGATTACTGCCAGGGGCCGGACCGGCTAACGCATCGAACTTCGGAAGGTCTGCCGAGCTTCAAGTTAAAACAGATAAATCGAGCCCCAATCGGGCCAAAATGACGAACCCCAAGTCATGATGTCACACGAACATCGATATCTTCTAAATAATTTCGGCGAATAGTACAGTACGAAACTCCTTACTTCGATTTATCTGTTTTAAGTTGAAGCTCGGCAGACCCGCCGAAGTTCGAAAAGTTAGCCGGTAGGGCCCCAGGTGTCTGTTTATACCGAGGCGGATAGATTGACTTCCATTTGGAAAAAAAAATGAGATCGGTTGAAATCCGTGTGCTGGGCAGTTGCCCTTTGCATTGAATGATTACCAGATGAAAAAACCCCTGGAGATATGACATTGGGCTACATTTTGAAAATACCGGGACCTCTCTATGTTTTTCGGTCTAGGGGTCCAGGCTGTAGCTCATTCTTTGTGTAGTGTTAGATTTGGGTTTTTTCCCATTTTGGGAAGAAAATAACTATTGGGGAGAAAAGAAAATCTTCTCATCTTACAAAACCTATAATTTCGGGGAACATAAAAATCGCGTCTGGGGAAATTTTTAGCTGTGTTATAGTTTTATTTTGAGGTTGGTCGTGTAAGTTATGTATAAAAATATAGGCTACGCCAAGTATGTTTACATGTGTAAATTGTATTTTACATTGAATTTAGTATATAAATAAATCCTTATTAAATATAATAATTTTTTTTTTTTTTTAATTATTGAAGGTTTGTAATTGCATTTAGTTAGGTTATATTACTACCTTTTGAATAAAATAGTAATATTTATGACAATTAAATATTTTCTTTATATGAAATTCATACAAACACGAAAAGATAAAAAAAGTAGATTCTCTCTCCGATTTCAATGGATGAGCAGATGGCTGAACTAGATATTTTTGATGTTCATTTTCAATGTCCTCCGATAGGTAGTTTCACTCGGTCAATAAGTATATATTTATATATAAAATAAATTAGTATTATGTACCAGTTGTCTAGCACTCATATTTCAAGCTTTGTTTAGTTTGGGGCTAGATAGCTGTGTTGATTTGTCCAAGCATTAATAATTATTAATAATATACGGGTAAATTCGCTTTAATGTTTGGATAAATTGAGCTTGGGTTCGTTTTATTAGTGCTCAATGTAGACGGCAAACGTGTAGCTCTAATCACTTTGTGTTTCTTATGTTGGCGAGGCCTAACATTATTGTTTAACAAAAAGAAGTATCATTACAGGGCCCCTATTTTTGTAAAGCGGCGAGCGCTCTTTTCTTCCCATTTTCTTTAGACAGCTACGCTGTCGAATGAAAATTCGACAGCAAAGCTGTCTAAAGAAAATGAGTAGTGAAGAGCGCTCGCTGCCTTTTTTTCTTTCATTGTTGGTTGTCAACTAAACTTTTTTTTTAAGAAAACGGGTATTGTTTTATTGACTATGCCACGGTGAGAAATTTATATGAACTGGTGGTGCCTTTGCATTCTGTTACATTGTTATGAGGTATTCACACGGGTAACTAAAGCCGCACGACTTTTGCCGCACGGCGAAAATCGACTGTGTAAATGGCAATTCGGCCTAGGCCGCTGGTGACTGAACAAACTTATCTTATCCGTTGGCCAAAACTGGAACTATGTGTTATTACATATGTTACGCCATCGACTACATAGATGACAGCGCCGCCATCACCGATGTGTCACCTGCCATTCAATTTTACAAGCGACTTGATAGGTGACTAAAGTCGACCGTCACAGGTGACTAAAATCGACCCATGTAAATAAACCAAGTTAATGTTCTTCTAAGATAATAAACATGGTATACGTAATGTTTTCTACGTAATAGAGTAGGCTTGCAAGGTGTGGTTAACGAGATGATACGCTGGCAAGTAGTCCGTATGAATTTTAATATTTTGTGCCACATATCCCGATGCCACAGACATCATTTTCATTCAAATTGGCCCTTCTAAGTACATTGAACACACGGTATTGCAAGATGATTTCGTAGTAACTTTACACAAAAGTTAAGTGGTTGGTAATATGAAATAGTTCCGGAAAGGATGGTAGTTTAAATTGTTCTATTTTTAAGCAAAGACACAGAATTAATAATAGTGCTACCAAATAAAAAAATAGAGTAAGGGCCTGCTGCACAGGTTCCAGTAAACTTACACTTCACTTACTTTTTATTTTAAATTTAAACCAGAAAATAGTGCATATTCGTTGGACCGTGAACCTGGCGCTTGAATGTTTAAGTGTAAACATAGATATTTTTTTAATGCATAGTTAGTGATCACTACTGAATTAAAAAGCTGCATCAATATGCTGATAGATATTTTGTAACGCGTTATACCTAATGTCGCTCATTAATATTACAAATTAAAGTGTCATTTTAACGATAACAATGATGTTATCATAGCGTTGTAACTATCGTAGTAGCATAGTTAATCCACCAGATATTGATATTTGCAGCCTGTATCGCATCCACAATCGTGTAGAAACCATCATAACGCTGATCGGTTATTAAAGAATTGAGTAGGTACTAATTTCAATCCCAAGCCGGATTCATGGTAGTAGATATAATATACGATCCATAAATGCTTAACAAATTTCGTGTGTTCGTAATTGTTGTTAACCGTAACTTCAACTTGACTCATCGTATTGATTGATACCATTAAGGAGCCCTGTGCCCAACATTTGGTGTTATTGGTATGATTATTTTAACTACAGCTACCGCTAAAAATCTTTCACTAAGATTTACGTCAAACATCAATATTTTATGCAAATTTTTGAATCGCCTGCTTTAGTCTTCCAGTAACTTATTCTGAAAACTCAGCACAAGTCACTTAAAGATATTGAGAGTGAGTTGCTCAATCCGAATAATATTATGAATTATTAAATTTAGATTTCTCTCATTCACAATGCTATTTTTATATTAAGATAAATAATATTAGAAAAAATACTAGAAAAAATCGACTCACCCGTAGCACCTCAGACGGGTCAGTGCATTGGGCCGGAATCCCAAGGGTGCGGGTTCGTGTCCCGTCTGAGGTGCTACGGGTGAGTCGATTTTTTCTAGTATTTTTTCTAATATTATTTATCTTAATATTATGAAGTCTAGCAAAGGTATTTTCCCTCAGGTCGATCTTTATTTAATCAATGAATAGTTGAAGACTATGATAAGTTAGTAAAAATAAATATTATGTAAGAATCGCAGTAAGTGAGAATCTCTATGTATACAGTGGTTACAACTGAGTATTCTTAATATCATTTACGGCAATTAACGCTACCAACCTAACTGAAGACAAGTTTCTTAGATGTCCAAACCGTATCCAATATCGATAAATAACGTAAAGACATAAAATTTTATAACTTACATTGGAAATGTCAAAATAGTAACAGAGTTTGTATGAGATGTTTTGTATGTGACCCTATTGATGAACTATAGCCTTCTGCAATATCTTGATGTGAGTTTGCCATAAAGCTTTATTAGCAAACATCCATAATTAAATAGTACCTACCGGGCACGTTTAATTTAAACATCCTTAATTTTTAAGTTTTAAAAATGTTAAGGGGATATCAGACCACGTTACTAAAATGTATGAGCAGTTAAAAGTTACAAATTTATAGTTTGAAAATATAGAAAAAAACTCTATCGGAAATTGGCGACCCAAACAAACCTTAATATTAAATAACTAATATTAAATATTGAAACTATTAATTGCACATACTTGATTAGAAAGGGGAAGAGATACGCCCATTACTTTTTAAGTAATAATTTAACTTAAAAGTTAACCGTGAAGAGAATATTACCTATGCTTCTAAATAATTAGCAGTGCTGAACCTCCCAAAGTTACACATTTTGTTTTATTAATAACTAGCAGCCGCCCGCGACTTCATGAGCGTCGACCCTAGGGAACCTTTGACTGGAATAAAAAGTCTAGCCTATATGTTAATCCAGGTCCTAATCTGACCATCAACCAAATTTCATACAAATCGGTCCAGCCATTCTTGAGTTATAAATGGTGTTAACCCGACTTTGTTTTGTTTATTTAGATAGCATAAATGAATTGGTTCTACCACAGTACAAATATAGTACAAGTAAGCTAGTTGGCGTCGATTGCATTTCACAAGATTTTAACCACTGCTTTATTGACTTTTGAGATTTATCCAATGTTTTATTTTGTCATTTTCGCCATCAAAATGATAATGTGCTACTGTGCTATATTCGCACCTACGCTGATATTTAAGATTTTGAGGTTATGTCAATAATTCCCGAATAACTTTTAAGACTCTGCTTATTATGATAAATTACTCATATAAAGTTAAATGACAAATTTTCACCTTTAATATGACCCTAAAACACTGGGACCTATTGGGGCACAGCACTATATGGGAAAATGGGCCATGTCAATTCCTTGTTTAATTACAGCATTCATCCTAATGAGCTTTGGACGGAGCCTAATTAAAGTTCTACAGGTTGAAATTCCTTATATCACTAAGCTCCGTCCATAGGTCGCACGCAAACACAAATCAAATGGTATTCATAATCAAGTTTTACGTTTCATACATTTGAGTCATACACACGTACACAGACGGTCGATTATGATTCTGATTGTGCATTTGACGTCAATAGGTTCTGGGATTGTTCTCATAGATTGATAGCTTTTCATATTTGCTTATTATTACTACGTTAAGCACTATTGCAGTGTTTCTTCAGAGTTTCTAACGTAGGTTGCTCAGCACATTGTATCATTTCTCTTTTGCTTAAGGCTCACAAATATGTATGTCTAAAAATGATACTTGCTCAGTCGTAGGTAATACATTTTAATGTCTTTATATAATAGAATATTACAGCCTCGATTTAATTGTTGTATAAGTAACATAAATAAATAATTATAAGGCTTTGAAAAATACGCTTTTCAAAGTTTCTTATAGTCTTTTCTCTCCTAATACAAAGTCAAGCCTGCTAAAACGATGACGAACTTCGTTTTTGAATGATATGTGAATTTTTAAAATCGATTGTTAAATTGTGAAATTTATGTCAAACCTATACAAACATCCCCTTTGTATACATACATCATTTGATAGTGAAGTTCGTTATCGCTTTTGCAAATATGACACTGATTACAGCCCCCCTAGCCAAAGCAAATTATTTTAACATTTGCAAATTATTTTAAAGTAGGTATCTACTTTTAAGCTTTGTGTTGATTGTCTTGTCACCGAATAAATATCATTCATCCAAATTTTCGTTATCGCTTCGTTTCAAAAAGATGTATGGGATTGACATAAGAGGCTCAATTTTTAACCGCTGGAGTTACTACAAGATTTTTAGTGTAAAGTAAAGTTATTTGAAATTATTTGTCAAGTCATTTAATTAAATTTGAACTTATTCAGTACCTACTAGTAAAACTAACATTTTAAATCATGGTTTGACCTGAAAAATACATTTACTGCTGAGACTGGAATGGAGATTGGGAAGGCTTAAGTATAATTTTTTTTAATAATGTCTGTTATTGTTTATAAGTAATGTTATATGTGCCGCAAGAATTATCATTCACAATGTGTTCTTTTATGATGACTAAAAATAACTTTAAAGCTGTTTTAAGAACTGAAAAACAGCTAAGTGCCATAATAATTCACAGGTTGTATGTCAAGTGTTGAGAATCAAGATGACACGTTAGATAAGAATTTGTGTTTTAATTATCCTGATGTGTATCTCAAAATTCGTCTCATACCATTCTACATTGTTTATATTTCAATTGTCGTGAGAAATGTGCGATGATAAATTAAATGTCGCCACTATAATTAAAAGTTTTGTATGCGTTTCAGTGCTTGTCGGGCCACGAGCAGTATAGGGTTCCGTACTAACCTCATACCATACCATATTCATTGTTTTACACTACTAACTGACTTTAACTAAGTATAATACCTAACTATTCAATAATTTTTCTACATACCTATGAAAAGTTTTCCGTTGATCGACTATTACTCGTCAACTTAAAAAGCCTTCTTAGCAGTGATAATTTTCCTTTTAAATTCATTATACCACATGAGACCTCAGACTATACATGTTGATCTTGAGACCGTCTTTATGCCTTACGTAATAGAATCTGTTTTTGTAGTTTAACTGTAAAACCTGACGTGCGGTTGTGTGTACTACTGTGCTGAATTTTGCTCGAGAGAAAAAACTCTTGAACATTTTACATGTAAGGTGGGAATCTTACATGTAAAATGTTCAAGATTTTATTTACAACTTTTTTGGCGTTATTGTTATACATATTCATGCCAATTTAAGATAAAACAAACTAAGGGCTTCTGAGCTAAGCTGCGGACGGACATGGTGAAACTATAAGGGTTCCTTGCTGACTTGACTACATAACCCTAAAAAGCTTGTAAAAAACTTATACTTGCAAATGAAAACTTGAAATATGGCGTCAATTATTAAAATATCGCGTTATAATTTAATTTTATTACAAAAAAGCAACGCGATAAGAGTACGATGTTCGTCCCACTCCGTGACATTAGTAACTTATATTATATGGTTCAAAATCAAGTAAATCGATCAACGAACATCGTCCGACTATCGTGATTATTTTTGTAATAAGCCCTCTGTTTTTATAAATAACGACATGTTTGTATCTTGTCACGCTAAGTTTGTTCTTTATTTTTGTGTAATTACTCCTAATTTTATATTTTCGTTTGTTTTCAATGCGCAGCAAATTTTTGCAAGCACATAAACTAGTTATACCCATTTTTATAGTTTTGGCCGTATCCGTTGTATTTGAAGCTACACAACATTATACACGAATAAATAGGTAATTGTCTTAGAATTAAGAACAGATAACAGTAAGATTTGTAGACAGGTTTATTGTTATTGGTGCAGAAAAAAGATGTTCCGCATTGCTCCAACGACCTTCACATGAGCAATTTAAGAGGTTGGATCTCCGAAGTATTTTTGTTTACTTTTGTTTGTGCACCTGACCTTTATTGTCGTATTTGTCGAGCGAACATAACTAATGACTCCATTATATCAATTCCAAAAATATATCAGTACATAAGAATAGTTTTATTTCTGACGTTGCGTCATTTGATTGTTATCTGTTTATTTAGCAGCATGAGCTGACAGCCACAAGTTAGCCCGCCTAATGGATGCACGAAATAATCTACACGTGTCATTATTTCGTCTAAAACTTGCAACGTGAGAAAATGGACCGCCATTTATAAGAATATTTATTTGCCCAATAAAAACAAGGTTAAGTTTCAATTTTGCGTCTTTTAAACATTAGTTTAAACTGGTGTCAGTTAATATTTCAAAAGTGCTAAATTGGAGAGTCGTAGTAACTCTCATGTTTTGTTTTTCTTTAAATTAGTCCCGGAAAAATTAGAAATCGCCTGTGCGGCAACCTGAAAGGTTTTCTTTGGATAGATTGGCAGTTAACCTACAATTTGATTGAGCCATCCTATGCAAAGCGTACTTGGTACTTATATTCTTAGGGAACAGGTGCATTGTCACAAGAACGTGGTTGTATACGTTTTGTTGTCGCTTGTACGAAGCTCTTGAACTTCTGTCTGAGCAGCCCACACTTAATTTAATGAGCGTCGCATCGGTCAGTGACTCATTTGCAAATTGTTGCTTCGAGATTAGCTGCAAAATAGTCACAGATATAAAAACACTAGACTTGATTATTAATACTTGAAAATGACATACATGTCTCTTTTTATCTGACACATGAACTATTCAAATATTGGATTGTAACATTATATTTTGTTCACATTCTCTACTATTTTCCAGTTAAATTGACTTTTAATGTTCTAGGTTCAGAATCTGGGTGTTATTTATTATTTACTTAATAAAAGTCTTTACCTCATTTACTTGTCAGTGACCAACAAAAGTATCTTAAGTTTCATTTATTACTTTTATGAATTTGACATAACCTCTATATACCTACGACTTGATAAATAAAAACCCATTGCAACATTATGACGGATCATCACTTGAGAAAGGCTCGACCAATTCGCTGATTTTTTTGTTGTGTTCGTAATTATTGTCGGGACGGGATTTGTACGAAACAAAAACATTTTGGGAAGCCCTCGGAAGTCCACGTAGACGCAGTCGCGGGTGGCCACTAGTTAACTTAGTTCACACACTATATTATAAATTAATCAGTAATTGATCTATTTCTTACTGCAAACAGATAATAATCTCTTAACGTAGATTCCGATTGAATGTCCTGTATACTTCATAAATCATCAAACTTGTTATGCATGCATCATAAAAGTGCACGATTAAGTTAAAATTAATTTTGTATTAGGGGTGACGAAACAAATTTTGGATTTTCGAACATTTCTCTTATAGCCCATAAATTCGACAGGTTGAGAAACTCAAGCAAGGCCGGTGGCATATGTAAGAATATGTCGATATTCTCTATTGGTCAAGTTTTGTAAGATTTGACAAAACCGTCACATTTTCTCACTGTCACTGATCTACTTTTTAGAACATCAGTCACCGTTGTTAGGCATTTTTATGCATAATGCATTACGACCCGCAACTTTAGATCGTTTTTGTTTTTAAGTGTGAGATAAATATCAAGGTTCTTATTTAGACTAGTGGCTCTGTAAGCTGTAGACCTCGTTTAAAAATATCTTCGCATTTTTTTAAAAATCGAAAAACTGAATCGACGAAAAATTTGGATAATTATAGAACCTGGTCATAAAATTTTACGAGAATCAGTTGAAAAATGCGACCTGTAGAGGAGAACAGACGGACAGCTAGCAGCGGGACAGACATACGAAAGCATTTTTGCCGAATCTGATGTAGAGACGCTTCGCTCGCGTTTCACACCCGCTCACCGATAATTTTGTACATTGTTCTTGTCCACGCCTTCACTACTACGCTCGTCTACAAACCGCACAACTTACCATATCCAAAATACAGGAGCTACAACTGGCAACTCTTCGTCATCTGCCGTATTCTCTAGACCTTGCTCTAACTGATTTTTTTTCGAAATGTGGATAACATTTTACCAGGGAATAAATTAAATCCGAGTAGATGTTAAAATCAGTTAGTAGATTTCATCGATTCCCATCCAGAATTTATTTAAATAAGAAAATGTTTGAGTTTTTCGATATGAATCGGCAATTTTATAATTATATCAGGTATTTGTTCCTATTCCTAACTAGTGATTAGGATTAGATCAATAAGTGATGGCATATTATTATTTTATTTACAATTTATTACAAATAAAAACATAAATTATAATACCGCATTTTTCAATACATTTTTAATAATTTAGTTCAAACAACTCTGAAGTTGGGAAAAATAAACATTAATTTTCTTAACTTTACTTCACGTGCAGTTATTCCACAAGTCTTGTGCAATAGTTGATAGAGTCGTCCTTTTGTCAGTACTATATTAATTCTGTGCTTTTGTCCAGAGTCGAATCCAGTCTGCATACTAAATACTAGAGCGAGATTATGCAACCTCTTTGCTCTTCTAAAGAAATTACGATCGTCCCTTGTTTTTAGTGATGACAATCGACGTAACAACGTTCCAATCCGTGCAAAAAATGCAGTGTGGATTGATACATGCTCCAGTCGAGACAATAAACAGACAGTGATGGCCAATGCAAAAAAAAGGGCTTCAATCGGATTAAAGTGAAGTGAGTGAATTTTTAACATTGGATAGGTAATTAAACAGAATTATCTATTATTTGCCAAGACGTTATAGAGCAATATCATCCAGTTAGTTACAAACTGCATTAACTCTGGGCACCTTTGAACGATGAAACAATTTAATCTTGTAGAAGCTAGATAGAAATAACATTTAAACTGCAATAAAACTTCAGCGGTTACCTAATTAATACTTCATACATTTATTATTATACTTACATTTATGTTACAAAGTAAAATGTTGAACTTAAAAAAGCTCGTAATATTCTTATTATCGCAGTGAAAAACCTTCTTAAGATGCTACTCGTACTAAAACCTCCCCCTTGCTTTAAACGGTGAGGTCTGATATTGAGGCTGGATGTTTGAAGATGCTCCAGTGGCTGAAGGCGGTAATGTTTTCAAGTAGTCTAAAGCCTTCTGAATCGCAGGTGGAATCGGCGGCGGGGTCGGGAGATGATCACCCTGAAATCAAAAATGTTGAGCACATCCATTAAACCGTTTTTTAATGTTGAATATGGCCTACAGCGTAACGTGGAGCTAGATATTAAATGTAATTTATGAGGCTGACCATAGACAATTATTATTAGAGCATTTTAAAATATCAAATTCATACACTTAACGTAATTTTTCGATTCTATTCAAATTGTCGTTAGGCCACTTAGCTAATAGGGCAGACACAATCATGAGGTCACGGTAAACAGACCGTTGGACTAGGATAGTAAGTATTTTTTGGTTTGACTGACTGCTGCTGAGATGCTAATCAGTCGCCGAGATCGAAATCGGCTAGGAACCGATGATGAGCGTTCATGTCTGTGGCATCAAGTAAAAAGGCGAATGAGTGTAGCTTTTTCTCTTTGCATAGTTTTAAGTTTTGTAACATCGTTTTCTAAAACATCACATTACACAAAAATTGAAAATCATCAATTAAAAGTTATCAATGTTAATTTCGTTTCGTTGTCTAAATGTGTTATGTATTTAATCATAAAATTGTGCATAATAGGGTAAACCCCAGTTCAATTCCGAAACTAATTACTGAAACTATATGTAAGTACTGAAAATATTTGGGATAAATTGAGTAATTTTTTTTGGAATTGAATGTGTTTTAGATCACCTTGCTATCTCAAAAAGTTATTTTTTTTCTCACACCACAAATCAAATGTCACCTTATTTAAATCACGTAATTTATAACTCAACTCCATCCTTTTATTTAGATTAGGTAGATGTTTTAATAAAATTTATAAATGTTTTATTAACCGAGCGAGCGCGAAGCGCGCGCGAAGCGTCTCTGCTCCAGCTTGGGCAAAAACGCTTTCGTGTCTGTCCTGCTGTCCGTTTGTTCTCCTCTACAGGTCTCATTTCTCAACCGATTCTCGTGTTCTATAATTACATATATGATTTTTTGCTGCTTCCGGATTTTTAAATTTTTCGAAAAAAATTCACAAAAATGCGAGGTCTACAGCTCTACAGAGCCAGGTTGGTGGTTTACAATGGTCATAATATTGAAACATTTTATGGAGATATATCGCAATTCACGTAACGTTTTAAAAAGTCTATAATCTTAATTTATGACTGTTTCGATAATACGTATGCCATTTATGAAATAACTGCGTTGCTTACATTGAGTGCAATAAGTTGATTCTTCAAAGTGATATGATTCGGGCATGCTCTTATCGTGTCAACAATAGGTTATATTGATTTTCCTTACATAGAAATGTTTCTTACAAAAAAAGTCTTGATTGGCCACAGTGGGTCGCAGGTCAACGTCTGATATTTTGCAGCGACATTTTATTCATGCGTTGGCTAACACACTAAGCTTCGCCTACCTAGATCTTCTTAAAACTTGCGCAATACCGATTCGGGCTGGTTCTATAGTTTCCAGGCAAACGAATAATGTCCAGGCCTATTACATAAAAATAATCGCGATAATCGGAGGCAATTCGTCGTTCAATTTCCTTAATACTGAACCTTATTCGTAAGTTAATAGTGTCACGGAGTGGACGTATATCGTCCGCTTATCGCAATTGTTTTTATGTAATAGGCCTGCAATGACTACTATCCGCGTTAATATAATAAGATAACGTGGGTATTCTTAATGATAAATTAAAAAAAAAATACTATTCTTTTATTTTTGACCCGCATAATTTTTATGGTTTTACGAGACTGACTGTAACCTATATGAGAATTTACTGAGAACCACTCCTTCTTAGCCTCGGCATTATTGTTTTAGGAACTATAAATGCTAATTTAGTATGTTACTAGTGTTTTATTGGCGGGCTGATTGGTAAAGCTCACGTCGTGATATAATATGGACCTAGCTGTTTTAAATCGAACATTGTAGGTATTACCTAGCACTTATACTTGAAATCAAAAAAATCTTCTGTAAACTTTTATTTTTGACAAATTTTAGTTTAATAAATTACTTCGCAATACTGTTTGCGGTCAACCGAACAAACGTAAGGGGTGGCAGCAGTAGGTGTTCATCATGCATTTAATAACTTGACATTTACGTAACCTGTTGGAAGTGCGATCAATCTTCACATGAACTATTGGCTAAACAATAGAGTGGTCACAGATTACTGACGCATAATTTACTTATGACACCTGATAGGCTGTGGCAACGTAATCAAAGTAAGCAATCAGTTCTGTTGGAAATGTAGAGCGCCTTTTTTTTAAAAACAATGAAGGATCACTTAAGAAGCTCTTATCAAAGACAACGACCGGCAGGTGTGAAAGTAATCATCGAGATCGGTGCTCAATGATAGGTTGTCCTCAAAGACATTGCTATTTCGCCCCTAGTGTTCGACTAAGATTATCCTTTTCACCCCACATTTTGTTGGTTTCCATATTTGCCTTATTTTAAATAGTCACTAGTTCAAAGTTTTTTCATACAATAAATTGTTTTTAAAACGAAATATATAAGTTTGTCAAACTATTTTTGACTCTATTGTTTTAAACAGAACAATCCATATTATTATAATTTATAAATTATAAATGTATCTTTTTATTATTCTTTCCATTTGTAGGTCAATGTTGATTACGTATGTATTGTCTAGATTCAGACTAGCGTTTATTCGAGGCTAGACAAAGTGCAACTTTTATGGTTGAGTAATTTATTAAGGGATTAGTACACGTGGGATAGAAAAAAATTATGAATTACAAAATCGTTTGTAATATGACAAATATATGAATTTTATCAATAAGCCCTCTGTCAATGTCAATGGACTGAGATTAAAGTTTATAAATTGAAAGTGTATCTAGTAGTCTAAGAGCTTTAGAACTGTTATCGGCAGTGAAGCTAAGTGATAATTTTTGTCTACATTTTGATAGTATGTGTGGTAAAATTACAACAAATATCTGTTATCATTGCTAGTTATGTCAATAATTAAAGGTTTGTTCTTTGTTTGATTGATTTTTAGTAGTGATTTTTGTTATTCAGGTTTTTTATGTAGTTGCATGTATTTTTTTTGTACAATTTGGTCGGAATTTCTGAAAACTAGAATATTTGTTTTTCATGAAGGGTAGTAATTGGGAGTGCTAAGAGTACCCTAACAAATCTCCTTCTAAAAATAAGACTTTAAATAAGATAGATATTACTAACCACTAGATCAAAACAAATAATTCAGAATTGAGTTATCAGGTTCGTCTATAGTAAATATTCACAGAGTTTCTTAAACAAAGATGTCAAGGCTTTTCCAATCAGAGGGCGTGTAAAACGAATTTGAGCGAGGTTTCTTGAGCTGTTCAGTTTTATGAGTAACTTTATTATTGATGCAGTAATTCAGTACCATCCTTATAAGGAGTGTAGGTGGTATGTAACTGTGTCGTCGAAAAACCTAGACAATCCCTTAATGACTGTTTTAATAGATTTTCTCACCGATCACAGACAGAGCAGCACAATAATCAAACAGTTATAATATCGTAAAATATATTAATTGTCTAAGTAGGTACATTCTTAATTTACAACATTCATAAACGTGTTCGTATTTTTAACCAACTTCTAAAAACTTCGTCGTCTATGTCCCACTGTTCATATTTTCCTACTTTGGGGAATTATAATATCAATTATTATGTGTCCAAATCTTTTATCAATAAGTTAATAAAAAGTAGATAGTAGTTGATAGAAACCTTCAAAATTTATTCAGTTACCTTGAAACTCAAATATGGGATTCGCTTTAATCAATTTAATATCAAAACTGTGCAAAATTCGATATGAATATAAACAAGTGCTATAACATGCTCCATTAAAGTTACTTTAATGAAGCATGTTATAGCGCTTGTTTCAGACGTTTTAAGTTATGGACTAACGTGTGTTTCATCAGTACATTATAGTTAGTAAAGCGGTCGACGTGTTTGTTTTTAAAACTTTCCATTAAACTGTAGCACAACTGCAAATAAGATTTTAATAACTTGTGCCCACAATTATTGTGTACTTACAAAACGATCTCTAACAAGTACAAAAACAATATATTTGAGTTTTTCAAATACAATTATCATTAATGTTGTTCAAATATTAGCATTACACCTAAATGAGTCTTGTGGCTTTGAAATTATAAAACATTACACAGATTACTAAAATATGGACATAAACCACTTTGTAGTTATTTTAATGTTAAAAACGCAAGTAACGCGTTGAAGTCTTTTCCTCTTGTAATCTATAAGTTGGCGATCTGACACTAGCTGGGTAGGCTGAATAGCTACAAAGCCATTTCTTATAAATATTTAAGCATTTATAAAGTTACAATACTTACTACGCCATAAATTTTAATATTACTAAATGTTTCACAGGGTATTAATGGCTTTTTTAACCTTTAAGTAAGTTTTTTTTGTTTGTAGTAAGAAATACCTATTTTAAAAGTTTAGCTAGAATGTAGGTTTCACTGATTGACAAAAAAACTCCATTCATATTTAATGTATATGATTCGTTAGAATTTTGGTTTTCGATAGAATGCCGTCTATTTACCGATTTCGTTGCTTCCACAACAGTAGGATTACCTTTCGATCGCTTTTGTTAGTTTGTAAAAACAACCAAAAATATTAATTACTCAGCCCAATCAGCAAAGCAAAGGGATTGTCTTCTTAAAAATGTTTAATAAGGAATTGATTTATTGGTCACATCACACCAAAGTATCGAAATGATATAAAAGTGTATATAAAAAGAAACGCTAATTTCAAAATATGCTTAAACACTCGCCTGTGGCTGGAATCCATTTTCGTCGGCGATGTACGTGAGTGCTATAAGATTTCCTTCAGGCGACTTGTAGCTGAACTTGCCCTCTGCGACTTGGACTTCCTCGCCTTCACCTTTGCCAAAGTTTTTAACATAGCCTGATTCTTCTGCGTTAATTTCGTTACCAGTTTCATACCTGAAAAAAAAATATTGTGATTTACTCCTTTTAACATATCATACAACATTAACTGTTTCTGAAATAAGTTCATTCGTTAATCAAATTTAGTCAGGAGAACATTTTGATTCTAACAAAAATTACAAATATAATATTTTTAAAGGTAGGTATACAAATGAGTATAACTCAGGTTTATAACTTACAGCCATTTATATGAGCCATCAACATTAGGGCCATCTGTTTCAAATCGAATGATAGGAATTTGGTCTCCAGCCTGCTGCTGTTGGAGCTGGGCTGCCAGTGTTCCCGCGAACAATGATAAGAATACTAAGGAGATCTGAAACATAAGATAATACTTTTCATGGTATGAAATAGTTACCATTTGTATTACGACTTAGCAATCCTATTTCAATTTAGCTTATTTTAATGCTATTACCTAATTTTAGATATATTGGAGCAAAATATTGTATATGCGAAATGCCTAAAACTTTGATAAGGCACTTTAATGTTACTTGTTGAAAGCATTTTGTTTTTATATTAAACTAACCAAAGCTACCTAAATAACTAATTGAAGAATAAGAGTAACCCTATTTTTATTTTTATTACGTTTTTATTAGATCGCTTGCTTGTTTATTTATTTTCATTTAATATTTTCGTTTAACTAAGAAACTATGATAACTTTTATGCTTATGAGCTGCTCTATAATTTATTCAAAACAGCGTCGTAACAATATAGAACGAGGAAATGCAGTTCAACATGGCGGAAGAGCGAAAGTTGAAACTGTTTCATCAACAATGAAATGCCTATAAAGGAATCGTGGCGAAACCACCAACCACACACGTTATTTATGCGACAACGTCTCAGACCTAGGAACAGAACAAAATATAGAGTAGACAGAAGATCAGGGGCCCAATCGCGCTAATTTTCAACCATAGACCAAAACTAAATTCTTTGCATTTTTTAGTTTCGTTAATAGAAAAATACTCGCTTTTGTTTTGTTAAAATTGTTGAAAGGTATGCCTAGATGCCAATTTTGGACAATTTAAATGAGAATTTTAAAGTTAAGCCAACGATTCTTAGTTAAATACAACCCAAATGATAACGTAATGATTTTGGTTTTATTGTTCGAAACAAATCGCGGTTTACCGTGCACGCACACATAGTCATTACGTACAGGCAATCTCAGGCCAAATGTCACATTCGGTACTCTAGCGGTTACCAAGGAGTTTCTAGCGCAACAAAACATTTTAATGACGGAAGTGTTTTCGGATACAGCCAGAACGGCGCTTCTGTCCAGACTAGAACACGCAGACTTATATTTTGTGCTCTTTTATCTCTCACACTGTAAGTGATAAAATCTTCTCTCACAACTACTTACCAAACAGCGAAAGAAAAATCTTATCTTGTAACTGGTTACCAAAGTGGGCGAAAGGGAAAACCTTATTATAATGTAGGTGTTAAAACAAAAATCAAAATATTTTATATAACTTAGGCATTATTATGCTTAAATGCTTCAATGACTCCAAATTATAGAATGCTTAGAAATAACTGTGAGAGGTCACAGGGTCAAACTACAAATCTTGGCGAGCGAACTCTTGCCGTCTTCAATTTAATAATATACAGGCGGTCCCGGAATAGCACGAATTACTGAATAAGTTTAATTGTCAACTGATCAATTTAAGTAATGCTTAATAATAGTGTTGCCAAGTAATATTAGTTCACATAGGTTGCAGCAAATCCTTACTTATATTAGAAATTTATATTAGAACACGTTTTAACTACCTAGTTAAATAACCATCATCATTAAATTTTGCATTCACATTTTCGGGGGTACAGAAAAGCACATAGGGTACCATTTACCCAGAAATAAAGTACTATCCCTGTGGGATAGAAAAATAAAGGTTGACGCCGACGAAGTCGCGGGCAGCAGCTAGTTGGATATAATTTGGAGCTACTAACTGACATTTAGATATGTGCCACTTTTGATCAGCCTCTATGGTTTACTTTTTTACTAGTAACACTATTAAACAAAACTGCACTTACAATCGATTTAATGGTCTGGCATTAAAATGTACCTATTAAGAAGTTCTCAATAATTATCTCGAATCATAAAATAATATCTTAAACCTTATAAATCTTAAACCGTGCTGTATCGGTATAACTCAAACGGTTAGGTGTTTATTAATAAATATTTAAGTAAAATAAAAACATTATATAACATAATTAAATATTGTTTAGGTACCACTTAAACACATTTTCAAATACGACATTGTATTTAAGTAGTACTTAAACAACATTTAGGTAATTTATGGTGCAAGTCGCTCTAAGTAGCGTTTATAAACAAGATTTTACAGATGTGACTAATGATTAGGCCAGTTAACGATCTGATGAGAAGATTGATTTTTGAGCTTCCAATGTGAAGAACTGATGTAGAATTTTACTTCACAAAAAATACTGTAGACTGAAAAAGAATCAAAAAACACAATAACTGAACAGAATATTGAAAAATGGCTTGGTAACTCTGTAAAAAAAACCTTAATAACACCATAAAAACTTATAAAAATAAACTTCCAATCGTCAGATTTCGTAATTTTTAACGACTTGATATGATTTTTTATGCAAGAAGTATAGTTTTTTTATTGATCTAACGCAATAACCGAGTAGATTTTTAATAAATGGTCCAGTATTCCAGAAATAAATAAATATGTACTAAATTTCGTTAAATTTCTGGCGAAGCGACAATTAAAGCTTTTTAATAATGATCCATATTCTAAAGAGATGGTGAAAGAGTGAAATCTATTTCGTGAACTGCCTTGCCGTAAGTTCAGTTTCTTTTTTAATGAAAATATATCACTCTCAATGATCAAATGTCACACAGCAATATTATTCTCTAGACGCCGTTTTTGTTTACCAAATAGGATCTTACTAAATGGACATAAATATATTTATTATACAAGGTGTTACAAAAATACCCCTAATGCCGAATATGGTATATAGGGACCATCAAACTGATCAACTTTTACTACAGGACCAGCTCTGAAATCACGAAAAAAAAATCAGCTGTTTCATACATTTTGATATCTTTGATTTTGATTTTTGTATGAAACAGCTGATTTTTTTTTCGCGATTTCAGAGTTGGTCCCATACTAAAAGTTGATTAGTTTGATGGTCCCTATATACCATATTCGGCATTAGGGGTATTTTTGTAACACCTTGTATAGATATAAACACTCATCTTTATATTATACATTAAATATTATTATAAACATTAGTATTTATATTACAATTTTCTGGTATCTATATCTATATATTTTTATATCCTGTTGAATATATAGGATTAAAAAATTAAATACCTCTAAAAAGCAAGAAATAATTTTCACGTGTTTTATTAATTTGATATGCGTAACTATCATTAGATTTGAAAATTATTTCTTGCTTTTTAGAGGTATCTAATTTTGAAGTTATTTTTTTGTTTTCAGGTTTTTTGAAGTCGGTTTATTGTTTTTTTTTTGAACAATGTTTTTATTTTATTCTTTTTATTGTACCTTCTGTATTATGTCAGTAGACGTACGGGTGCGTTCTTTATGCTACCCAAAAGGAAAACCAGTAGGTACCGCTGTATTTCACGAGTTATAGCACATTTCTTGTGGCCCAAAAAAAACAAAAATACGTGTCGAATTGAGTACCTCCCTCCTTTTGAAGTCGGTAAAAACCAAACATAAATAATCAATAATCTATTGAAATCCATGAAAGTATTAATTCAATGAACTGTACGCACGGAAATCTAAAGTGTATAGAAATATTTATTTGGTGCATGACAAATTATGTTACCTGAAAAAACCACTTATTGATGAATGCAAGGCAAATGTTTTAATAAAATGAATGGTTAATCGTATTACTTCCACATGAAAAGGATTCTCCCTCTATCTAACAATCAGAATGTTATTAAACCGACTGACAACAACGAATGAATGAGTTCCATGCAACTTTGCTGACATTTTCTTTGATCGCTTTTAACATGATTACGGCTAGTCATCTTAACGTGTGTGTAATGTATTTAATAAGCATATTGCAAATTTCAAAGTTCGTTGTAAGAAACCTATTTTACATACACGACAGATTAGGAAATTACGATTTTGTACGGTAAATTTGTTACACTACGATAGTGCTAAGATAATTGTTTATGCTACTTTATAATATTGTAAATAAATATAAGCTTTATTTATTTTGCTATTCTAGAATTATATAAATATATCCACTGATAAAACACGCAAGTATTTCACTTTTAGGTATTCTAAACATTCAATGTGTTTGTGTATTACACTATATTTTATTTTATTGAACATGAAGTAAAATATAAAAAATAACCATTACTGTCTTCGGTACTTTTATAAAAAAAGAATCTTCGCTGCAGTATGCAAAAAAACTATAAAGATCTTATCGAAATGACAACAAACCATAAAGCTCTTTCATTTTCCTTGCAAAGTCCTTACGTGTGGAAAGGAAACCGCAAAGTGGTTAAATTATTTATCATATCTGGTGAAACGTGACAAGGGAGTGTAGAGGATATGGATGGAAATGTAAGAATAACAGTTACCGTGACTTGACAACAATCTCAGACTATACTGACAAGCTTTGTGCAAACTGCAATTGGTTTTGTGCACGAGATGACTTCTGACCCTCGCTACCTATCCGTACGAAAGCAGAAAGAAATTGGCAACGCTGCATCTTTACTTTGTAACAACAAATACACGCGAAACTATAACAAGAAACATTTTCTCAACTCGGCCGAGATGTTTCCAAATAGGTTAACTGGGACACTAGCGACTCCTCCGCGCGAGTACATAAGTTAAACCACTGTTATCTTTCTTAACAAGCCCTTAAAGTTATTAATTAAACAACTTGAAGGGCTTGTTAAGAAGGATCTAACCTTTTACTTCAATTATCAAATTTTTTACTAGTAGCTCTGTGAGCAGTAGACCTCGCGTTAGTGACACTTGACAGTAACAAAATTTTGCACTTAAAAGCTTACAATTCCGCAAACGGATCCCTGAATCAAAAAGTGGTCTTCAGAAACTTACAAAATTATTGATATAACGTAATGTTTATTTTTAATTTTGAGATTTTAGCATTCACAATGCTATATGATCTGGTGCGAGTCGTATTTTTTCTAGTATATTATTTAGTATTATAACGTAATGTATTGAACATAAATCCGCTGATAGGCTGCGGCGATTACTGACCCGCGTGGGACTTCTGTAGGTATATGCGTATGTTTTATTTCACGTAGCTAGCACAATAATTGTCATTGTTTAAATTAAGTCTAACCTAGACTTTGCATCACAAATCACAATGTGACAAAATAATACTATTGTTAACACTATTGTGAATTTTAAGTTTAAACTAACTAAAATGTTCCAAAGCAACAAATATTCGGAGTTCATTGGAACCAAAGGCATAATTACATTTCGTTATGTTCTAGGATAATTATTTTTAATACATCAAGACGTTTTAATTTGACACCCTTATCAGGGGCTGAGGTCAATAATTGTTCCAGTCTTTGAAAACATTTAACGGTACTTAATAATAATTGTTATACCTAATGATTATTAATAATTAACTGATAGTATCTGTATGTACAACATGAAAGAGAAATAAAGAACTTTTTACTAATAAGTAAAAAGTTCTTTAACTTTAATCACAAACTTTTCTTCATAATGCTCAGTTATTTATCCACTTAAACTAATAGTAAGCTTGATCTCTCACCATATTTATGTATTGTGTGACACTTTCAGGGAAGCAGCCTCAGGCACCGGCAGTATAAGTATGTGCTCGGTGACACTGCATGGTGTTTATATAGCCACTTGTTTACCTATGAACTTCGTGCGACCCCGCGCAGGCGCATCCCGGCGATTCATCTCAATACTCACACTGATGCACTATGCACCGAACACAGTCAAGTACCTAGCCAATTGCAGCTTTTGTTTGAGCTTTTGTCCCATTTTATATGCTCTTTTTATTACCCGACTGCGAGGAAAGGGTAATGTTTTTCGCGCGTATCTTGTATGTATGTGATATCGTTTATTACCTAATATATTTGAAACGGCTGAGCGGATTTCTGTAATTAAAATATCGTTAGATTTGTCTTGACAGCTCAAGTATTCTTGAGTAAGTGACGTTAAAAAACCGATATAGTGGCTGTGAGGTGCTATTATTTGGGGAAAAAAATTTTTTTTTTAGAATACTGCAATATGGGTTTCAAATTACAAGGCTTATCATAAGGATTTCAAAAACGTTTATCATGACCGATATAATAATTTATAATAACTAAAAAGACATAAATAAATAAAAAACTAAGAAATCCGCCTGCATCGAAAGACAAGTCGACTGAAAAGATGGTAACAAGATCAGAATATTAAAGGCGAACAAAATGCAGTTGGAGGCATAGAATTTAATGACAAGTCAAATAATAAAATAAAATTCATAATGTCATTTTATACAAGCCTCCGACTGCATTTAGTTACCTTTAATATTAAATCTTGTTACTATATTTTCAGGTGACTGTTCTTTGATGCAGGCGGGATTTTCAGTTTTATTTTTCTTTCACAGTTTGAGAACAGAAAATATTACCAAGAAAAGATAGGAGTTTCCCCTAGAAATCCAGTTAGATTTTACTTAGAAGAAGCTTTTTGAACGTAGTTAACAAATTGTAATCACTAAACTTATACTCAGTCAAGTATTAATAGTTTTAAAACGATTCTGTTTAAAATTTCATAAGTTCAAGGGTTACTCTTATTTCAAAACTTTAATCATCCTACCTATCTCTATAGGGGAAGACCAATCATTTTATGAAAATCAATTAAAGACTTATCTTCTGTTATCAAATCTGTCGAAACTGTAGCATCATTTTGGTCTCTATCTTAACAATAATGCATTATTTTTAAATCAAGCTAAAAAGTACAACTATATCAATTTATCTAAGCAGTTATGTTGTGCCATTTTATCCTACTAATATTAATGTGTAAATTTTAGATAAATACACGGATATTTTTATTAGGTGTTACATAAATATTTATTCCTAGTTCTGAAGTAACGTTTCAGAGCTAGGGATAGGATGATAAGGAAAAGGGCGATAACCATGCTAAGAGTTATCTTTAATCGGGTTTGAATTGTTAACGTGCATTAATGTCAGAAATAAATAGGTACAATTTACATTTTAATTTTTAATTAGGCTTATTTTCCACACACTGGGACGCCATAGCAACGTCGCTGGCTACGTAGCCATGGGTGCCTCTGGCTACCTACAGTAGCCAACTGAGGTTGCCAAATAAGTAGCCAGTGACTACGGACTCTAGCGCGGGCTCACGGACCGCATCAGTATGGGTGACCATTATTTATTTTATTATCAACTAAGATTTGTGGGCAAGAGGAAACGCTAGCGAATGGTTAGCAATAACACCTATTTGATGATTATTTTATTTGAAATTAACATTGACTTTAACTAGAGATGTAGATTCCTATATGCAATAGGAGCGGATAACAAATTCATTCGTTCTGTAGCGAAACTCAATTGTTTTCGGACAAAACACGAACACAACCAGAGTCGCCAGAGTATCCAGTTTCCACTCCACGTAGGGGCCGGTCGGTCGTGGCTACGCTTCCAAATTGCCGACGTCACCAGAGTCAGTAGCCAAGTGTGTGCTACTGTCAAACATTTCAATAAGAATTGTTTGGATACGTAGTTGGCGTCATCGCCATGGCGTCCCAGTGTGTTAGTGCTCTAAGAGTAAAGGTACATAGACATACCTATAACCATAGAGCATACAAGCAGAAACAGCCTTTTCCTTTAGAATCACCAAGATCTATGATATGAATGAGCTGGCATGAATAAAGTTCATGCCCCTGTCAATAATCTACTGCCTATCTAAATTGTATCCGGAAATGATATATTTGACGTCTATGTTAACAAAATTTCATTAATATAGTTCATAAACAGTATGATTATGAAAACAACAAGTAGGTTGGTAATCATATTGTACCTAATATATTGCAAATATGATTACATATCAAATAACCATTTTCAGAATTTATTAGTAGCATATCAATAGCAAAAACAAAATTCGAAAATAAAGTTAATAATAATGATACTTTAATAAGACGCAAAGTGTCTAAGTTGTTCTTGTAAATAAAATAATAAAGGATTGTTTCTCAAGAAAATAATTAATGGTTGAAGACACGGAATTTTGGGTGTCGCCGACTGGTCTGCCACGCACGGGAGGAGACGCGTGGACGGAGGGCTGGCTACGTCACTGCAGCGAGCGAGACGTCACCCACTTGCGCTCCATACACGAACTGGGACACCAACCGCGTGTCTCCTCCCAAGCGTTAAAAAGTATTATTTTCTACGCTTGTTTATTTATTCCGTGTTTTCAATCATTAATTATTTTCTCGAGGGCTTAGCTAAATTTAGCTTTAATTTAGTTAAGCTAGTCTGTGGCGGGCTGCCAGCCCAGCACCGCAGTTTTCCGTATTCTCTTTCCGTCACAATTCGGCCACTTCCGCGCTGTTCGGCATCAGTGAGCCGGTCGTTGCCGTGCGAGTTATTCTTGATCTAGCTATGTATACAGTGAAAAGCGATTGACCTACGGTAAAATGCGTAGCCGGATGGTCCATTATAGTTCATCCCTTATATTATTATCAAAATTGACCCGTCATCAATATATTAAGGATTTCAACTGTGCATTACTTTACTAATCAGATTTGTGATAAAGAACTGATTATAGTAGTATTTCTTAAATAATTCACAAGTTCTAGTTTGCTCCTGATCTAACGTATTCAATAATTTCTACCAAGAAAAGAAAATAATCATTTTATGTGTTGAAGGAAAATTGTAAAGTTGCATTGATTTCGATATTCAATAGGTAGGTAGTAGTTATTGAAACTACGCCAACAAATAACATTTGTTGACGTGTCTAATGATACTTTATCCTCTCCAATTTACAGGGAAACGATAAATAAAACACGAACACAAAACGTAACGTATTTAAGCTAAACAGTGCGTAATTCCTATATTTACTTATCCATTATTAGCAAGATCTTGTAATAGAAATATTAGAAAAACAGATGCAAAATCGAGGATTTCTCCTAAAGTACCTATGTCGCACAATTACAAAATGGTATCTAGTTTACATCTAGTAACCTAATTGTTTTTTTAGATATCTATATGAAAATTTCTGATTGAATTCTTCGCCGGTTAAAACAATTTTAATATGCTCGAGTAACTCATTCACAAAATTGGTACTGTTCATTTCTTCAACATCTTTTTTCCTTAGTAAAAAGGGAAGAAGAAATATAATTATTTTTCGCAAAAAAGAGTTAAAGCCTTACACACAAAACCAGTGGCGTCTTGAGACAAATGTCTTATGGTTAAAATAATATCCTCTTATCATTCGAAGTTTGAGAATTTTTTATTTTAATTAAAATTTTAACATTTAATAACCAATTATTCCCTACAGAACTTAAGACTAAAGTGAATGTGCTTATCAATAAACACTTATTTATTTATTATTTGTTCAATGTTAAAATCAATAAATAATTCCGAACTGAGTTGTGAAAAACTCTATTACAAAGTCGTTGTGGCACAGGCGGTGCGCCCTACTAAATAATTAAATACTATGTTTCGTATGACATCATAATAATATGGAATAAGCGTTTAGAGTCCTTATTTACTAAATAAATTACACTGTCAAGTTAATAATTTAATAAGTAAGTAAATAATTTCATAAAATATTTTTTACAGTTAATTTCCAACCTTTAGCCAATTTTACATAAACACAAATATCTATTGCTTATATCATTAGACTTTATCATGGCGATATCTCTCTAGAATTGCTAAGTCCTTGCATAAGCACGATGTGTATCTACCGCGGCGCCTACAAAACTTCGCAAATAAGCAGGACACCTTTAATTATGCTTGCGTAAATCGATCAAGTACCAAACATTAGGGAGACAGAAAATGGACGTATGGGCCTAAGAGGGGGGATAAGTTGTGAAACATACGGGGCATCTTTAGCTCTGACCCTTGTGAAGCGAGTTCTGCGTGTGGCATTTGAAGAACTAATGTTATATTCACCAATAACGCACGTAATTTATTTAAATCATACTCTATGCATGGATTTCTCATTCGTTTCGAGTATATGGGTAAAACAATTTGATGAAAATAATAATCTAAACGATAGATTAGCTTCGTTAAGGCAGCATCAAATTATTTAAAATTTGAGTACAACTGGCTGTATTTCAATAACTTTATAGGCTGTATTACTAAGAAATTAAATAATATTTGTTTTGACGACCTCCATGGTCGAGTGGCTTTGTACACCGGTTTTCAATGTGGCGCCATCTCTGAGGTCCTGGGTTCGATCCCCGGTTGGGTCAATTTAGAAAATGAACTTTTCTATATTGGCTCAGGTCTGGGTGTTTGTGATACCACCGTTGTCTCTGATTTCCATAACACAAGTGCTTTAGCTACTTACTTTGGAATCGGAGCTATGTATGTAATGTTGTCAAATTTATAAATTTATTATTTATTTATATTTGTAGCTTATGGTTTGGTTCTCAGCCATAAGAAATAGATTTATAAAAAAGAGTTGCTAAAAACAAAACAAAAAATTCAGCTTTTCTTAACAACTTTCTATCAATCAATCAATTATTTCAATCTTTTAAATTTCGTAATTACATTATCAAATTGAAAAAAAACTTTCCATAACCATTTTGTCCATAAATCAAAACTGTTTTTGTCGGAAACATACGCGTGACAGATTTGCATTACAGCGATGAGAAATATGGAAATATTAATAAAAATGTAAACCGCATCTACAATGTAGGTGGGGATTTAAAATTGATTGGATAAAAAAAGCACAAATAAAGTATGGCGAATCTAAAAATAAAAACTTAAAGATACCTAAGAGAAAAGGTATCTTCTTTAAATAATGATGACCATTTCGAATTGTCCAATGGGGGCAATGAGGTGCACTTCAAATTTTTTTCCCAATAAATTTGGATCTATCACCACCACCTAGTACTAGCGACACACATAGAGATTAAGATTTAATAACAGTGTTTCTATCCCCTATAACGGTGAATAAAACAAATAAAGGCATTATACGATTTTAAAATTTTATTCCCTACTCCTTTGAAAGTGAAAAAGATTCGGGTGCCTGAGGAAAAAGTAAAATCAAAAAGTACGATTATTTATTAATTTTGCCGAGTGCTATGATTAAAATAAAATAATTATATAAGGAGATTGATCTAGTGACTATGCACTGATAGTGCTTTAATGAGATAGGCATTGGACACGCAGTTTATAATAGTATTCATATCCTGTTATATAGTTCTTTTATTGTCATACTAATTACTACTTTCATTTCAATGAAGTTGTTTCTTTTAGATTTTTTATTCCCTTATTTTATATTGAGAATATCCTGTATTGTGTAACTGAAGCAAAAATCCGGTATATACTCAAATTTTATTAATTATTATTAGTTAGGATTTTTTAACTTTTATTTACATTGTTATTGTCACAAATCTTCTGTAATCATAAACGTATTGAGTTTCTATCCCTTTTCTGCATTTTTAAACTACCTACTTTATGTTGAAACTCGCTTCCGCCCACGACTTCATCCGCGTGGACATTCGGGAAAATTCTTAGGGAACCTTTAATCAGAATAAAAGCATTCTATTTTTTTTATTTCATCATTATCCGATTAGGCGGGTCCCCACCAACCAAGCTGATTCGCGAAGCAGGAAGTTTACCGCGTATGGCTAGCGTCGCACGAGACAGCTCGCTTGGTGGGGACCCGCCTAATCACGTAGAAACGGCTGATCGGATTTTGATGAAATTAAAACACAATAATTTTTACTCTGGTTAAAAGTTCAAAATAAATTACATTTTTACAATCAACATCTCAAAAAACCTCCATAACGATATCCATATAAATTTTTAAGTTAACTTAACACATTTACCCCCTAAGGGGTTGATTTTCGAAAAACGTGTTTTCTTTTTTAGACGTACCTCTACGAAGTTTAAGTCATAATGTTTATTTTATATTCTTTTCCATAAATTTGAATCCCATTTCACTCCTTTAGGGGTTGAATCATATTCACCGTGTTGGACTTCCAAATAAATGTCATTTTCGCAATCAACATCCCATAAAACCAGAATAATGGCATCCATATCGAATTTTAGATTTATTCACCCCATTTCACTCCCTTAAGGGTTAAATTTCAACAATACCAATATACGTTGCGTTAGTTTCCAACCATAAGCCTAAATAATAAAAATATTATTTTTTTATTCGTAAATTAAGGATTTCTATACACAGCTTCATCCCCCTTTTCACCAAATTGGGGGTGGAATTATCAAAAATGCTGAATTACATATATATTATTTTTCAACCGTCAGCCTAAACACAAGATTTGAAGATCCTAGCTTTGAAACTGAGAGACTTTCATACAAACTTTCACCCCTAATTTCATACCCATAGGGATAGAATATCCAAAAACCATAATCCAGTGAATACCCACACCGTATAATCTATGTGAAAAATTTCAAGTTTCAAGGTCCAGTGATTTGGGCTGTGCGTTTATATGTCACCCAGTCAGTCAGTCACTTTACGATTTTATATAATACTAGTGGACCCTGTGAACTTCGTATCACCTACAATTTATAGAACCTGAGCCCTATTTTAATAACGTTACAATTTGGTATACTTTGCAGTGTAGTTATAAGTAGTTTGTTCTATTTTCAAATTGCTCGATGCAATGGATATAAAATTTTCATGACAGGTGACAGATTGTCAATGTTTTTTAAATAGGACCCTGGAGACGACAATAAATCAAATGTCGTATAGCTAAATAACGCTCCAAGTCTCCATAAAAAATATCCAAAATTTTAGTCACAGGAAATATTTTTCAGTTATTGTTTTTAGTACTTACAATTAATTTAGTTTGTTTGAAAATATTTTTTCGTTCCGAGGAATTATTCGATACCTACTTACTTTCAAAATACTCCTATGAACTAATGTCACCATTTTATTTATTTGTTGTCGTGTTGTCGTCTCCACCCCGTATGTCACTACGCCCCTCTCCTCTTCAACTTTGGATCTATCCTAGAAGTTATATCCATCTGGTTATCATTCAATGAAAATCAACTTAATTTTGCACCTTATTACAACGCAATAAGGAAAAAATGACAGCACTGCCAACAGTGCCAACATAACGCTATAGGTACTATTCAATGAAACGCATTCTACCTACTCTCAGGGGAAATGACCAAAGAGAATGTAATACTACGTTGAGATGACAAATGATATTTATTTTTACTAATTAATCAATCAAATGCACTAAGAAGTTTCAATTCCGATGTCGAAGTCAATCACCCCAAAAGTAGCTTTCTACCACTATGTAGGATGGAAAAAAAGGTCTCACATTGAAAAGACTTAAAAAACTATTATAACATTTTTATTCGTACAAAAAATAGAGATAAATTATAAGGGTATGTACAAAAGTAAAGAAATAAGTACACCTTAATACTAGTCTTGTAGAAACCTGAAGACAGTACACGCGGGTTACCAGTCAAAAAACAGACTTTTATAACAATGGAACACTAGAAAGTCAAATCAATAGTAACCCGAGGATACTCTCTAATTCAGCTCAGTGTATGCTAGCTTTATCACATTTTAATTGACGTATGAAATAACTAGACAATCAGTTCAATCTTGGTTCAATCTGATGTCGTTTTTTGATGAAAAAAAAATTCAGTACATCTCTGGTTATAACTTACAGGCATTAAATTTTGTTGTCTGTATTTGTTTACATCCATGAACTTTATTTTAAAGTCGAAACTATTGTATAAACAGCGTAAGTAAGTAACTTATATCACAAACGTAAATGAAATGTAAAAGCATCAGATTTTTCTTCACTGGTTTTTAGATATGGCTATGTATAACTTCACAGAATACTGTCCATTTAAAATTAGATAACTCATAGAGCATTACCAATCTAGTTACAACAACTTTCTTGTAGCTGTTACTCTTTGCTCGTAACAATTATCTTTAAACTCACATTTGAATTAAATTTTGTCAGTATCGTTACTTATGAACACGTTTGGTTTTGTACATAATTTTAATTCAAAGGAGAGCATATCTTAGTTCTTGGGATTTGTTTCGGGTTTACTGTTGGTAGTATTGACCTTTGTAATCGAGAGCTGCCTTCTCTTCATTAGCTCTGGCCGCTTCGGGGTTGTTCTTACCTTCTAAAGCAGCACGTTCCTGAAATCAAATGAAACATGATAATTTTAGCTTTTAAAATTTAATATGTAACCCCCAGCCTTTGAATAAGTATTCTCGCATGTATTTGATATATTCTCTTTAGCTAAAAACAACATAAAAGTATAGTATTTCAGTCTCATTTTTAAATAAATAGTTGTGCCATAACAAATTAACATAAGACTCAAAAACATATTTTATACGCTGTTCTTAGTGTGTGTGCCGGTTATCCGATGCTTTAGAAATAGCCACATAAGAAATACCTAAAATGTAAAACCTGTTTCTCATTTTATATAAACTACCATGTTTATATGAGAAATAACTTCTTTAAACCTAAGTTTTTAGGTTATCTCAGCATTGTTCCAATGAACAATGTTTTCTCTACGTAGGTATCATGGGTATAAAAGAATTTACCACAGTTTTTTTATACTGTAGGAAAAACAACGCACACTTGCAAAACCTTAGCTAAACAATAACAGTCTAGCAAAAATCTAGAGTCACGATTCCTCTTCAGAGTCCGCATTTAAACTTTCAGTTTACGCAAGTGACACACTTCCAAGGCAAACTAGGCTACAAAACGCTTATTCACCTGATTGGCTTTGATGCCGGCATAAATGAGGTCAAGCCCCTTCTGGATTTCGGGGGACACTGGAGGAGGGGTGGGGATATGGTCACCCTTGACGCGGAATCCGAACTCATCAGCGGTGTACTCCACAGTGATGACTTGGCCGTCGGGGGCGGTGTACGAGTAGGATCCCGCCTGGACTAAGGCGTCGTGCGTGTCGTCGACCGCCCTCAAGTAGCCGGATTCCTCAGCTTGGATGTGGTTGCCGGTTTCATACCTGGAATAAATTAATATTGGACTTTATTATGCTTAAACTGAATTCTGATTCAAAGTTCAATTAGACCGCGCAATTTTTACGATAAAACCTAACTAAATCTTTATCTTTTCAGTTCCGTTAATAGAAATCTGTTGAAACTTGTGCTCAGATGGACTTAAATGCTCAATTTCATTTAAATAACAGCTAAAGCAAAGATTTTTATAACCTAATGACGACGTTACGGTTTTGGTTTTATGGATCAACATTAGCGCGATCAGGCCTCAGTATAATTTAACTATAAAAGTACTCTTTAATATATTATTTTTACTATTACCAATTTTCATACAACAGTTGTGTAAAATATGCGATTCGCTGCAATAATGTAAACAGAATTATAATGTCTTTAGATTTACCGGCATTTACTAAGTGCTTGTATATGAATGTAACACCGTCGCACGTTACGGTAACTCATCAAAGTCGTGGTGAATGTAAAAAAAAGTCATGTAACGACGCGGTTTTTACGACGCAAAGACCTTGACTTATGATCGCCTTGTCTGAAGAACGATGCGCTCGATTCGAAACTTGTTTAAAGGTTCAAGAATTGGGTGCTTTATGCAATTTATGATGTCACCAAAAACACATTGTCTTGTTAAGGTGTTACGTATATTTGAAAGGAAGATAAGAAAAATATGGGAACAAAAATCATTAGAATTATAATTATGATAATATTTGGTTTGAAATTATACCCGAAATATTAATAACGAGTGTTGTTTAAAAATACTTACGATGTTTTGTAGCTTCCATCAGTGCCTTGTTCCTTATCGAAGCGAATAATGGGAATGAAGGTGGTGGTCTCCAACTGCACCTTAGGCCTGAAGTCATCAATGGGCTTAGCCTGTCTGTACTCTTGAGGCTGCTGTCTGTACTCTTGAGGCTGCTGTCTGTAGTCTTGCTGCTGAGGTTGGTAGTTCTGGTAGTTCTGCTCAGCGGGCTGCTGATCCTCCGCTATTTGCTGCTCGGGTTTCAACGACACTCTCCTTTGGGGGAGAGCTGTCGCAAGAGACAGCACAGCACAGACGGCGACCTTAAATATTGAGAAAAGAAATTTCGTAACAGCGATGCTATAAAGTTTCTATTTATGTTTATTTATTCAATAACAAATATTAGAATAACATTGCGGAATCATGTCACAGTTTTTGTCTTTGCGTAAGGTGCGTTGGGTGACCTTTGAGTTGATGAATTTTTATTTTTATAGTTAAAACTTAGTTTATTGTACAAAATTGTCATCGTAAATGAGTTTTCAAATGCGTGACTCATACATGTTGCATATTGTTTAGTGAGCAGTTACTGTATACTTTTAATAAATTGACCGAGAAAGTTGGCAAATACAATGCTTTATGCATCTGTGACCGCATTCACATTTTATTTATTTCAATATGCCTAAGTTGTGACATTTGTAAAAAGATCATTAACTTCTTCTTAGTATTGTTACAGAATGTGTAAGATTACATGACTGATATCTTTAATCCAATGATCGATCAATGGATAAGACTAATTTTGTTACTCAATGTATCAAAATTGCCTATACAATATTGATTGGACAAGTTGTGACCCATACAGGCCTTTTATAATATTAATACTCTCAGACAGAAGGCTTAATCATATTCGTTATGTCGCAAGATAAGATGAGGCGGCACAATAGGCTGCATCTTGTGAAACCGGCTCATTCGACACGCAGGTTGGGCGAAAGTGGGCTCCAACATAACATACATTGGCACTCGCATGTCCACAAATAACCCATTGTTTTCATTGAGATCTACTTGACTTTTGGTCATGGTTCGTTAGCAAGCCGAGTTCACGGTAGTATACGTAACATAGTTCGCAATCAATTGAAAGAATGCACCAGTAGCTAACGCAGTCCGCTCAAAATTTAACTACATGATTTCGTAAAATCAATGACTGTACGGAGATGTAAAGCATTGTAGGTGAAGCTTATAATAGGAAGACGTCTATACAATTTTTGTTATGGTTGTTATCTTTATCTGTTTTCATTGATCTAGGTATTTTATTCATAACAAAAATCATTTTATGTTGATAAGAACTTTAATCAAATAGAAGTATTCATAAATATATGTTTCTATTTTATTTATACTTTCTATAGAATCCGTTAAGTTACATTAGATTTTTCTATTAACCACAAAAAACTTAATTCTGATTGATAAACAAAATGGGGACAAAATTTGAATAAGAGTAACAAACAAAAATATTAAAGACTAAAGAAACTATTACAAGATTATATAATAGGAGGCTAAATTAATCATTATAACTGATTATCAAAATATGCTTTTATTAGAAATTAAAATACCGACTCATAACTCAAATCGATATAGTAAACAAATAGTGAAACTTCTCGATTCTATTTCACTTAACGTTTCGTGTCTTTATTACGTATCCGGGAGCCGGGAAGATGAGCTAACCGCATTAGCATCGTATCAGGCAATTACCAAACCGATCTAAGTTACGTTTCAATCGTGTATATTCGACTATTACTGTTTTACAAACAATGTTCCAGTCGGTTATTCAAATTGTCAGGAAACGTCTTTACTGCAATTAGAAACTTTAACATATTTGTTTTTTTTTTTGTATAATTGCAAAAATGGTACACTATAAACTAACAGCTAACAAAAATGGTACACTATAAATAGTAAAGCTAACTAAAGACCTAGGTAGCTATAACAAATAAACATGTGATAAACAAGTATGCATAAAAACAGATAAGTAGAAATAACATTAATTATCTTTTTTATTGTACTGAGGAGAATTTTTTTAACAAAATATAACATCAATATTGTTAAAGCTTGGGTAGGTCATTCAGAAAAGATAAAAAAGTAATAAAGCTAAGAGAGTTCAAAACTATCCAAAAACTTATGTAATGCGTGTGCAATGATAAAAAATGTTTGTATAACTGACAGCGTATATTGAAGTTATATCACTTGTAATAAATACTGGTTCAAATTAATGTTATTCACAAGTGCCTATATAATGACTGTATTAGCAAGTTTTTTACACGATCATTAGCATTGTGTATTTATTTATATTTGTACTAAGAGTTACACTTATATGAAAGATAGCAGTAATAACAGCAATTACTAGCATCATTGCTTTTATAGTAAAAATCCAAATATGTAAAACCTGCGTAAAAGAACAAAAACAAAATCAAAACTTTTACAAAAATAAAAACTTTACTAACTAAGTCCTCATTACACATTCCAAAAGTCAAGTAGTCGACTTAGAAATAAGGTCAAATGATCCTCCAAATATCAAAGTTCGACAACCGCTGTATCCTTGCGATCGAACTCCTGTGTGACTTTCCAACTTTTTCAAAAAGGATGCATGAATCCTTTTTTAAGCAGACGTCAAAAAGAAATGCCATTGAACTTTGTTTTTTAGAACTTACCAGCAGTTTCATTGTGGTTGGTGTGAGGACGTGCGGTGAGAGGGCACGTGGAGATTGTGAACTATGTCGGAGTGGTAGTAATGCGCACACTTATATACGGCACCCCTGCCACACCGAGCGATGCTCTGCCTCCATACTTTCATACACGGCTGCAACTGATCTATGCTCCTCGCACTCTCGTTTGATTTCAATTTCGATATCACAAAATCATTGACATTGTACGAGATCAGTATTGTATGAGCCACCATTAAATTGTATTATATCATTCAAAATGATATCTGATTTATAGCTTTCTATTAGACTGGAACCAATTGTCACTGGTGATAAGATTTAAGCCACCACAATATACACTGAGTATTAAGCTAATTATTATTATTTTGAAAAAGATTTTTCAAAATGGTTGTCCCTTATTTTTCTATCACAATAACTAGCAGTACCTAATGCAAAGCAAACAAATTGTTAATTATACTATTTATTAGAAACAATATGAAAAATATTAGTGGCAATGGTAAATGTAATTTTAGGGAAAAAATATTCTCAGATCATAATACAATGAAATACTTGTATAAATGACAAGATTTTCATTTTTACATAATTATTTAGAAAACCCTGTCCAAAATTAGCATACAAAACTACTCAAGGACTGCGAAAATAATTTTCCTAAACACCACGGATGTTCATTAATGGTGATTGTATTATGTTTATGAAAATGAATCAATAAATTTCTTATAAAAGATCGATAAAGTAGGTAATTAAGTATCTGTCAAGGCCCTCATATGATTGATTTTATTTCTCAACGTATAAAATGAAACGATGGGCTAATATAAACATAATTGGAAGCATCTTTTTCGGTGAATATCAAAGTCAATGAACTCAGCATTAAAAGCAGTCGTACAAAAACATTGCATAAATAACATCTTTAATGTTAATCTTCCATGATTGTCAAAATAACTTTTCATCTCTTCACATTTAGACATACACCTATATGGTATAATTACGATAGTAAATACTAACACTAGCCATAACGATGTTACTTTATACTTGGAATTGTTCATGAAAGTGAAATAAACGTTTGGTTAGTCATAAGACGTTCAGTATTCGGCGGTTACATAAAACAGGCGTACGCGCATCGGCAGTGTAGCAACGTGTTAGTATCAGTTATCAAGCCCGCTTGTGCAACAAGTTCAAAAGGGTGCGTATGCTGCCTCTGGCTGAACTAATGTGCTTGAATTGAATACTTCAAGCACATTTAAGTTGAAATAGTTTCAACTTACAATGCGAATAAATTAACTATGTACAATAGAAGTGACCAACTTCAGAGAGGATGCGTACAAAACAATGAATTTTAATCTGTAAAATTTACTCTTTGCTATACATTCTCGACTGAAGTTGCCGCTTCTGTTGTAGATATATAGTTAAATCAATCGCTTTGTACCTAGCTAGGTCATGGCACAGTCTATTAAGCTTTCATAGACTGTTGTCATGGGACGGGTGACCAAAAAGGTATGTACTATCTTGAACTCCTCCGCCCTTCGAAAGGCAGTTTAAGCCATTGGTCCCGGCTGCATTTGCAGTCGTTAGCACATAGTTATCACCCACCAATCCGCATTAGACCCACATGGTGGGTTTAGCCCATCCTCCTAATCCACACAAAAGGAAGGCCTCCCCAACAGTTGGGACAATAAAAATGGCTGATATGTAACTTACCCGCATTATATTGAGCCTTAAAAATATTAGTCGTTTATCTTTTTTGAAGGGTATAACAGAAGTTACAGACGTTTTAATAGTGAAGTTCAAAGTACAATAACTTAACTTACAAAAAATTATGATGTTACTTGTACCACACAAGTTATTTAGTTATTCTTGTCCTAAATAAAATAAAATTAGGAATATTTGGTAGAGTTAAAAATTTAAAGAGGCAAAATAACAATAACGTTAATTAGGTTAAAAAACAATTTGACTTAATAATATCTTCGTAGAAAAAGACATCCAATACAACCTTCTGTGTTCTTATTGACCGAACGAGCGCGAACCGTCTCTGCTTTAGCTTATGCAAAAATGCTTTCGTATGTCCGTTTGTTCTTCTCTACAGGTCGTATTTCTCAACCGAGAACCTTTGAAATTTTGTGAGCAGGTTCGATAATTATACGCTTGTAAAATGGAATCACCACTTCATTGAAATTAGGTTTGCAATTAGAATTTACAAGCGATTGTGGATAAAAAGCACTAAGTGACTAAAATCAACCAGCAAGTCGCCTGTAAAATCGACCCGTGTAAATCCCACATAACATCTAACGACCAATAATGATTTCTGTAACTTCACCGATATAAATCATTTTTATAATGAAATTATGGAAAACACGTAGGCATTCACATAACACAATTATTATTTGCCTAATTTTGGTATACTTACTGGCGTCTATGCCGTAAATTCCAATAAAAATATTGATACCATAAGCGATTTTATATTATTTAATGATGAATACCTAGGGGTAGGTAGCCACCTAAGAGCTAGGGCTCCTAGGTGACTATCACAAGTTATTCAAAACAAATAAAAGTTCACTGAAATAATTGATGCTATTTAATAGCTATGTATTAATTAACATTTTGCTAAGCTAAAATGGCTCTAGTGATATGTGAGTGATAGAGTGATTCCTCCCCTGTGGCCGGCACGCGCTCGTGTCAGCGAACTCGACTCAATTACGTAATAACTCATTAACAAATGCATTATTTTGTAAGTCGACACTAGTAGAGTTGCGGCAAAATCAAGCGTAAAAATGATAGACAGCTGATTATATTTAAAATGGTAGAGCTAAAGTAGAAATGTACAAAGCTGGTTCTATCTAAATCTTAATCAGACTGTTTCAACGTCCTTTCAAATTGGTAATATGAGGAAGTTATATACTATTGTATAGTGTGAAGAGAACGTCTATCCAGTCTTATTTTAGCTTTTATTATTTTATATTAAAATAAATAAACACTAGAAAAAATCGACTCCCGTGCTACGGGTGAGTCGATTTTTTCTAGTATTTATTTATCTTAATATAAATATAGCATTGTGAAATGCAAATATACTAAAATTTATTTAATATTTTATACAATTCTAACTTGCAATTATGAGAAACATCACACTGGAAATTATGAAAAATGAGAGCACTTATTTCCTTGTGTCACCATCACTACACCTATGATGCAAATTATTAATAAAGCGACTCACACTAATGACAGTCGTTCTCGTTCTTCACAACATACGGCAATAGCAAGGCGATTTCAGATGTAAAGAAGTTGTACCTCATTGCTATACAAAATTATTTTGTATAGCAATGAAATAATTGTAATGTGATTTTAAAACAATGAAATCCAAACCCAATTCAGATTATAATAATTAAAAAATCGTTTGGGTTTTAGGCCCGTATTTATAAACCGCACTCAACATTGAAAGCTATCTTGAGATCATACTTGAGATGCTGTTTTTTAAAACAACGGCTTCTCAAATATGATCTCAAGATAGCTCTCAACGTTGAGAGCGGTTTATGAATACGGGCTTTAGACTATTTTAGAAATTATACGAACTCGCTTAGGAATGAAACTGAAGAATTAGCGATGCAAGATTCAGTTTGTATAGGGGAAATCATCAAGGGGAGTTTTGAATAGAAGCCTGCTACATATACTGGACAAGCACCTCCCTCGTAATTTATGATAAATTGAATGCATGATAACTTAGTTTAACTTGTGACTTTAACTTTTCATTTACCCGTTGAAACTTTTATTCATAATGTAAGCACTTCGGGCAAGACGGATATGGGTAAAATAGATAACTATTCGTATCATAGAAAATTTCCGTTCACCGCTGGGTTATCCATTTTTCCCGGGAGTCAGGAAAACGGATAATTGACTGAGCAAGGGCGAAGCACGGGCAAATCGTCTCCGTTTCAGCTTGGACAAAAATGTTTTCGTATGTCCGGCTGTCCATCTGTTCTCTCTACAGGTCACTTTTCTCAACCGAGTGAAATTTTGTTCAGTTTTTCGAAATTAAAAAAAAAAGACATATTTTGGAAATTTCGAAAAATATTAAAAAATGTCACAAACGCGAGATCTACAGCTCACAGAGCCACGAGTGTAATTGTTTTGGAAAAACAAAAATTTTTTTGACGGCATACAAAAAAAAAGAAAAAAAAGTTGATTAAGTTTTTAAACATTTATTAGCTTTTATTATATTTAAAAATATAAAGAATTTTTTGATTAACAATTTCAGTGTGTATTTTATTCACCCTTTTATGTTTTCCCTTGACATAAAAGTCTACTACTCATATTAGAAGCATAAACTGGTACTAATCCACTTTGTATTCAAATGAGGCAATTAAAATCAAACTACACACAATAAAATTACACTAGGTAGTACATATTGTAGTAAGGCACGTCATTGGTTTCCTAATAAAAGTGAGAGGAGGAACGAACCCATCTCCACGCGCTATGCGTTGGGCGCATGACCTGATCTTGACATTTGATGCGAAATATTTCAATTTGCATGAACTCGAGCGGGATTCTTTATACTTTCATTTTATTGTTGAAATGAATTTAACTTTGTCATATCAATGTCTTTGTCAAAGTTTACTGAGTTACGAATATTAAAATTAAGCATCGATTGAGGCATGTTGAGTTTGCAAATTACTATCGTATCTCTTACTAGCCGCGAACGAATTGAAGCAACACTATTTATTTCCTACCAGTAGACCCATACAGATTGCTAGTTAACTACTACGTCACAAGCAGCCGATGTTTTGCGATCTTTTTGGTGTCAATCAAATAAAATGTAAATCGTACCAAATCTTAGAGAAACTGAATGTTTTCTTTCTTAATCAACCGAAAAAAATACATGAATAATTTATAATGTCTAACTAACTACTGACATCTTTATCGCATGTTAGACTATCTTTTATTAGGAATTGTATAAAAAATCCTTTGGAATGGTTTACGGATCACTTCCTTACGAATCTGGCAAATGCATTGCAAATGCGACTGTACGCGAAAGGTTCGTGAGAACACGTACACGCAAACACACATGGGATACATGGTGCGATGGGTGCTGGTGATGCTTCTGCGCCACATGTGTGCAAGCAACACGACACGTGTGGACAGCACTTTATCAGTGAGAGGTATACTAGAGCGAAGCAAATTGGCTGCACGCGAGTGAAGCACGCGTACTATACGAGCCGTGTAAGAGTTGCGCTTAGCGCGTCTTAGACGGCGGAAATGTGAAAAATTATTATCTTACGATAGACTTTGTTGACCATCAGCCATTTTTAATGTCCCCACTGCTGGGGCACCGGCCTTCCTTATGGGTGGATAAGGAGGATGCCAGGAGGGACCAACGGCTTAACGTGCCTTCCGAAACACGGAGGATCTCCAGTTTGGTCACCCACTCAGCGACCGACCCTTGCGAAAATTGATTAAACTCCGCAATCACTGGGCCAGGCGCTAAACCACTGCGCCATCTCGAGCTCCTCGATCGAAACTTTGTTGATTGCCCAATAAATCTCTCATATAAAAATAAAAGGGTAACTGACCTATCAACGCCCAGCCTAAGCCTTAGGACCTAGAACGCTGAAATCTTGCACAATCGTTTCATTTGTGATATATATGTTACTGTAACAGCCCGTATATTGTTAAATCTTAGGTTTTACTAGTAAATCATAGGATTTACCAAGAAGAGTTCATAAATGTAAGGATTTTATAGTTTTTCGTGCTTATACCACTAGAGTTTAGCATATGCCAGGTTTTATCAATGACGGTTGGTAAAAGATTCTTTTTTTAATAAGACAATTAAATAATTCATGTAATGGTAAAATTAAGGATAAAGTTAATCTCATTCATTTCTGTAAAAACTTTTAATATTTTTATTGTCATTGTGATACATTTTTCATGATCATCATTTTTATTTATTATAGTATTATGAATATTTCTTAATTATTTACTACAATATAAATTTAAATTCTTATCTGTCAATCCTTAACTAGTTAAAATTATATGGCCATTTATTAGTTAGATATAATTTTGGAACACCTTCAAAATAAACCTTTTGGGGTTTTATGGGATGTTAATTGCGAAAATGGAATTTATTTTGGAGTTTAACATGGTGGACATGATTCAAACCTTTACAGGGCTGAAATGTATATGAAAAATAATACGGGAACGAACAGGAACGGGATATAGACATCATACTAATATGAATAAATGTAAATATGCTATAATTGTGAAAGCTTGAATGTCTATTAGACAGATGTTTGGATATTTGTTACTGAATTACGAAAAAATGGCTGAATGTATTTGGATTGGCACACAGATTTTTAGCCTGGATTAAAACAAAGGATACTTTTCTATCCTGGTCAAAGGTTCCCTAGAGATTTTCCGAATATCCTCACGCACGAAGTCGCGGGCGAAAGCTAGTAAATAAAGAAAAGTAGATAGTTCACTAATGCACTATCATGCACAGACATAGTTACTTAGTAAAAACATATTAGACAAAGAAAAAAAATATTAAAACATCGTCAAGAAATAGAATTTGTCTTTTTTATTTATAGGAATCATTTTAATAATAATTTAATCCACCCGTACCGATAGCGCGTTTTACTTAATATATTCATACAAAATTATTATTTACAGGTCATTGCATTATCGCTAAACTCTAAATCTATAGCGAAGTAGAAGAGCTGGCTTCTTCTGTAGTGGTAGAACCAGAAGATTCACTATTGAGTTGTGCTGGGCTTGACGCAGCTTCTAAAGCTGATGATGCTTCTGTTGTTGGCACAGCAGTTGTTTTTTCAGGTGCTCCTTGAGTTACAGCTGTGGTAGCTGCTTCCGTGGTTGATACCGCTTCTGTTGTTGAAGCGACTTCTGTGGCAGTTACTGTAGTGGAGACAGGAACGTCTTTGACCGCTGCCGTAGTTGCTGCTTCTGTAGCTGACACTGCTTCTGTAGTTGGAACCGAGGCGGCTTCTGGTTCAGCTTTTGAGGTTACTTCCGCCGCTTCAACAGTTGATTTATCACTTTTTTCTGGAACCCCATTTGCAGGTGCTTCCACAGACGTTTTTTCTGAACTGACTGAATTTTCTGAAGCAGCAGCATTTACTTTTTCTTCACTTGATATTTCTTTTGGAATTTCTACCACTTTTGATTCGGAGCTTGACTGATCTCCCTTGATTCTTGGTTTTAGAGCACGTCCTGATTTTTCGCCACTGTTACCTTGTGATTGTGGTTCTAAAACTGGAGCTCTGGGTAGATGATCACCAACGGGGCGGAAGCCATTTTCATCAGCAATGTACCTTTTGACAAAAATGCATAAACGTGTAATCTGTTAATTTTTTTATATGAAAACTGATTACGTTACTTATTATGAACGCTCGACCAACTAAAACTTCTAATCAGTGTTAATAAATCCGACACTGAAAAGTATCAAAGAGATATTTATACGATGTGTCATCTATCTATCTGCTATCAAATTCACGTGTCATATAATTGCATCGTGGGTGCCTATATTTATTTTTGGGATATATAGATGATTGTGATTAACTAGGCAAAATAAAATTATGTTTAATACACTTACTTCACAGAGATCACAGTGCCGTCAGGTGCAACATAGGAGTAAGAGCCTTGCTGAACGTGAATCTCATTGCTTTCATTACTGGAATCGCCCTCCTTGCTGTCAGCAGATCGAGCAATTGGTATTACTTTCTCATATGAGATTTCTTCACGTTTAATACCATTGCCAGTTTCGTAGCTGAAATAATATGTTTTCTCATGTTATTATCTTTCTTCTATGTAAATTAAAATAAATTATGTCCGTTTGTAAGCGCATCACTTGAAAACGGCTAGACTGATGCGGCTAATTTTTGTTTTAAAATATTTGTAATAGTTAAAAATATGCCTATATGTATTTTTCTTAAATAGAGGAAAAAAATAACTTTTTTCTATGGGATTTTTGTATGAATTCAAACCATAACTCCCGATACAAACAATCGTGCGAAATTAATATATTTTCTTTTTTGTCGGGTTAGATAGTTTTACTTAAAATAGGAAAATACGGTACAAACTTGGTACAAATGGCAAACATTGCGTTGTAAACTGACAGAATATGATAAACTACAATCCTTGAATTTAAATAAAAATTACTGTTATTAACTAAACTAATTTCTGTAATAATTATATGTTCGGAATTTTTTGTGGTATTATTGAACAGACCATTAACTTAACTTTTTAATAGTCTGTTCAATAAATCCCTACAAAAAATGTAGGAGACGGCAAAACAGTAAAAATATTGAACGAAGTATAACTAATTTATGTAACGTTTTGTTGAACATTTTAATAGGGGCGATATTTTGAATTTATTTTAACATGCCTTCACTTAGTCGAATATCATTTTGTAGACAAGTTATTTTGCTTGATAATCAAAAATCAATATTAGGAAAAATCAAATATTGATCTTCGAATAAAAATAACAAAATATGCGTAGTTAAGTTGTTACCTCCGTATAAGTTTTCATGACCGCACTACTTTGTTGGAATGCATTCTCTACGAGTCTACGACTCTTCTTTTTGGTTTTCAAGCAAAATAAGTTTTCTACAAAATTATGACAGTCAAATAAGCAAAGGCATTAATGATATATTACATTATCACAAAAAGTTTCATTTAACTTTACCTTACTTTGTGAAAAGTAAATAGAAAAAAATATATTAAAGGGATGAAAATTTCAGAGTTCACAATAATTTATAAATCTCACAATTATTTTACAATTAATAACATATTTACCTAAATTTATATGTTCCATTTGTTTCCAATTCTTCGGACTGTGACACAATAGGTATCACGGTGGGCTGTTGTTTTTCTAAGGGCACTACATCTGTAGCTGTCGGTGCTGCGAGCGCGCAGCTCAGAATCGAGCTCAATAAAGCTAATTTGAAAAACATCTTCACCGTCTTCCTTCCCGAAAAGGACTGCTGTGTGACAACTCCAGACTTCATGACCACTTATATGTAAGACTCACCTATTTACACTACCCTCCCCCCGCCTGCTGACGAAGCCTTAGTGGACGCTAAATATTTCAACCTTAGCGCTTGGTTGGTGTGTTCTTCGGAAAATTGCACAATAGCCGAAGTGTCAATAATGAGACATGATATCGGACAGACCACGACGCGGCGATCTAGACACTTGGAGCAAGTGAGCTTGCACTAAAAGTACATATTTGTATGACGTGCATATTTGATGCGTGAGTTGTCGGTAGGTGAAGGTTGTCAAAAATGTGTTTTTACACGACTGCCCAAAAAAAGAAGAGTGAATTGTGTTCAGGGTATGTTTGTATGTGTGTGAGTTTCTTTATTCCACCATAACTTCTAATTAATGTATGAGTATAGTAGAATAACCGAAAGGAAACCTTCAAAAATATGCAAAGGTTTTCAACGATAATTTGAATATTTTGTATATTGATAAGTTGTTAAGGATATATCTACTTAATAATTATGTTATTATGACTGTAGTCAATTCTAATTAAACATTATTTTTACATTACACCTAATATTGGCTTATTAACTTCCTGGTTTTTTAAGTAAACGTTGATGTCATGACTTTAACAAAATTATTCAACTATAAACAAACGAAATAATTAATTCATTCATTCCTGCCAAACTAGTGTTTTAATTAAGAACTCGAAACCGCCTTACTCTATGTTGAATGATTAGGTCATCATCATTGTACTTTTAAGCGCGCCTTAGTTCAGTAATGTGGTAATATTTTAAATGAAAATGGTTGCGTTGAAATTAATTAACGTTATTGTTCTATTTGTTTATTTTGTCAAATGTAGTGACGTGAATGAGAAGACGGTTGATAAGAAAGTTTCGAACGCAGTTCAAATACCAAGAACACATTTCAATAATCGCCCACCGTCAGCGGTAGATAGCATACCTGTGGTTGTGATTTTTGAAGAAGAAAATCGCAAAGAAAAGTCTGTCGATCTGAGTGTAGGTGAAATAAAAAATAGTAAAAACTCACGAAACCAAAATGACTCTGAAACTTCGACAGAATTCAGTAATAGTGAAAATGAAACAGAACAAATCCTATCAATTTCTAAAAATTCGCAAAAACTAGAACCCAAATTTAGCAAATCTACAGTCGAATCAGTGGATGTAAAAGATATAATTACTGTTAATGAGACTAAAACATCAACAGAAACCGTTACAGTGAAAACAAATACGAAACAAGATCCAATTCAAAAAGTAGAACTTCAAATTCCGGTAGCTGTAATATATGACCCCGAGCCCAAAGTTGTTGTAAATAATGATAATTTGAATAGAAGGCGTCAAAGCAAGAGGATAGAAAAGTCTGATAGCAATAAACTCAATATACAGTCAAAAACAGCTGAGAATAATAAAATCAATAAAGCAACAAATAGCAGCCGTAATTTCCGTAACAAAATTCAAGTGCCAATACTTCATTCAGAAAACTTTGTGTATTCCCACAACGGTGACTTCCATTACAGGTATTTTCCAGACCTAATTGATGTTTATACTAAATTTTGTATCAATAAATAAATATTCATATACAAATCCATACAATAATAATTGCTTTTTTACAGTTATGAAGGCGGAGATGGTACCAAAGCTTACGAAAGCGGTAAACTAAAATCAATCGACGACAATACCGGTGAAGCTGTAGTTGGTAGTTTCTCATACGTTGTAAGTATACTAAATTTTGTTCTTGAAGTATGTTTTATGTAAAACAAATATAGCAATAGTCATACTAATTATTATCGATTGGAAGAGGAAATATTTGGAAAGACCGGTAAACTAGTATTCGATTGGTAAATAAATGGTAATGATTTACTGTTTCATGGAAATTATAAATACTTAATAAATAAAAGTTCAATATTGGCATAAAGAACACAATTTTCTAGTTTAGTAATTGGGAGTTGTTAACTATTATTAGAACTTTATACATTTATTAGATTAAACACAATTAAACATTAGGCGAAGTTAAGCGTCAAATAGTAAATATCATTAACTAAAAAACCGGTCAAGTGTGAGTCGGACTCGCGCACGAAAGGTTCCGTACCACTATCTATAAAAACGAGCAAAAAAAAAATCACGTTTGTTGTAGGGAAGCCCCCTCAAATATTTATTTTATTTTATTTTTAGTTGTTTTTGTTAGAACGGCAACAGAAATACATCATCTGTGAAAATTTCAACTGTCTAGCTATCACGATTCATGAGATACAGCCTGGTGACAGACGGACAGCGAAGTCTTAGTAAAAGGGACCCGTTTTACTTTTTGGGTACGGAACCCTAAAAAGCAAAGAGTAAACCCTCATTGTAAGAGGTCAAGACAAAGACATACAGTATTGAGATTTGTAATTTCAATACCACGACTAAAATTTCAATACCACGATGCTTTTAACATACACACTAGATGTTTAAATATTTAATTTTTGAGATTATTTATTATAAAACTTAATCTTACGTTTATATTTGGTCACCTTAACTAATTGTTTATATAGTTATTGTTGTTTTTTTGTTTGTAGTTAATAGTTGGAAGTTTGTTACCTAGCTAGATTATTAGCTTAACTGACAATTAGATAAATTAACAACAAACACTCAATGCTACTGAAAATACGTATTAATATTTGGGATAAAAAAAGACATGTTGGTCATTGATTAATTACTTTTTCCAAGATTTCAATATTGTTATATTTAGATATTCAATTGATAGTTATATATTTATGCATATATTGTATTAAGCAATCGAATCTAAACAAAAATATTTTTTTGATTACTTTTGCACTGGTCACTGATTCATTACTAATGAAAAAATGAAGAAATTATATATCTGGGTCTGATAACTGGAACATATCCAGAATCTGTGAAACTATTTAATGTTTTAAATGTTGAGTTCCGCTTTGTTCATACTTAGTATGTCATCATTAAATAAATGCAACCAGTAAATTCTGATTTCAGGGCAAAGACGGTAACGACTACAGTCTTACCTACACCGCGGATGAGAACGGCTACCGCCCGGTTGGAGCTCACCTGCCCACGCCGCCACCCATACCGCCAGCCATAGCTCGCGCCTTGAAATACCTCGCCACTAAAACTACCCCTGAACCAGTTACAGAACCTTCGAAGCGATAGAGTGGTGTAAAAGTGGCTGCAATCAATAATAAAGTATTTAAGATTTAATAATGATTGCAAGATGTCGTGGTTTTCTAGGAAATATGTCACAGTATTGTAATAGTATTTCTGAAAGTATATATTTTTTAATAAATGGCATTGTCCTATTTAAAATCCAACAGTATATACTTTTTAATTTAAATCTAATATTTTCCAGTTGGTAAAGGTAAGGTACTTATACTTAAAAATGCTGACATCTGCTTTTTATTAATCTCTATAAAATTCCTAAGACACAGAAATAGCATGTATTCTATTTGAATGACTGCAGTGTGAAATGAATGCAGTGGGATCTTTCATTTTTAGGCCCTGTGCTGGAAGAGATAGCCTGCAATTGACTAAAGAGCATCTCCTGTATCATCGAAATGACTCACAAACTTAGCAGCCTCATTGCACTCATAGAATTATATATTTATGAATCAATAACATGGTAAATAATAGAACACGATTTCAGATGGCTAATCTCAACAAACACAAACAATGTAATACCCTTGTCAAAGTTGGTATTTCAAAATCTATAAACATTCTTTGCTTGCAAACGGTTACAATATGCTCACACGTCTTAACAATGCAAATTTGAAGTTCAAAATAAGAAAAACTGCAATGTTTAACTCACTAAGAATGGTAATTTTGTGAAGTGGAGTTTACACCAAATAATTTTCATCGAAAAATAAATCGCACTTAATCAAATGGTAAATCTATTCGTTTTAACGCTAAGCTTAAAGCTGTAGACACTAAGCAACAAACTATAAAATACCTAACGTGTCGTATTTTCTCAATTCAATTTACAAGGTGTTACAAAAATACCCCTAATGCCGAATATGGTATATAGGGACCATCAAACTGAACAACTTTTACTATGGGACCAACTCTGAAATCGCGAAAAAAAAATCAGCTGTTTCATACATTTTGATATTTTCGATTTTATTTTTTGTATGAAACAGCTGATTTTTTTTCGCGATTTCAGAGTTGGTCCCATAGTAAAAGTTATTCAGTTTGATGGTCCTTATCTACCATATTCGGCATTAGGGGTACTTTTGTAACACCTTGTATAGAAAATTATTAACAAATTTTTTGAACATTAATCCTTATACACATCCTCAAACTAGAAACGATAACGATTCGTTTTATAAATAGTAAAAAATACTGAAATAATATACATCTTTAACACTTCGGCGCGTACAGTTCATTAGAAATAAATCATTTTTATGGATAACAGCGCGTATATTAATTAATTCAGTTGTTATTTAAGAATTATTTAGTGATTTGTTGTTTTAATAATTTCCCCACGTGTCGACACCTTTCCAGGGACCAAACATTAAAAGGGACCATTACATGCACAAATCCTTGCAAAAGAACAAAGATTAATTCCCAGAATACTACGCGAGGCTATTGAAATCAACAAAAATATCCAAATTTCAACAGAGAAGATAGTAAATGAATAATAGTTTCTAAAGATTATGTTACGTGTATTAAGCCTTTAAATTGCTTGCGTCGGAATTGGAAATGCACGTTTCCATCCGTAATCCGTAATACTGTTACTGTGGGAAAAAATACGTTATATTATTTGCTGAGTCCTCTTCCCTACGTGAGATTGGGCGAATCTCAATTCGGCTTGACACCTCCCTTCTAAACACCTTACGTAATTAATGAACGCCCCCTGACAGGAAGACGTACTTAGAATGATTGTAATTATTATTTTACACAGATTTTTTTAGGAACACAGCTTAGTGCCAGTGCTATACTAGTTCTGTGGCCATAGTTTATAGTATCAGGCGTTGCTAATGTTACTTAATTTCATTATTAGTCATCTCTTTCTAATCTATTGTTCCGTCTGATATCGGTATTTATTCAGATATTCTTCCTATGTGAATGGGTTAAGGCATTACGTTCTCATCTGTGACCTTCAGCCTACGCTCACTTAAAACCAGTTGTTGGTGGATTAAAGAGACTGGTGTAGCTTCCCCATTAAGTTACGAGTTCGAGGAAAATATTCGGATGTTGCTTAAACGAGTGGGATGCGTGGCTACGCCCAATAACGAGGCATAATGCGCACTGTCACTACAGAAATCGATATCGTTGTGCCAGTTTGGATACCGATGAATTCTCAACAATGGTAAATAGAATAAGGAATCAGAGGACAAAAAGATATGTAGCTACTTATAATATTTTCAGCCCTGTTATCGAATGTCAATGAATAAAAAAAGTTTTATTTTAATAAAAAAAATCCTTATTAATTATCTACATATCAATTTAGTGAATCCTGCGCCTGTAGCATGACCACCTAATAAGATATAGCGGTTATCGATTGGTACTTGAACTTAAACAAACAATGGATTTTACATAATGCATCCTAAGGGGGGCAAGGGCCTAGCTAGTTTATGTTTTTTGTATTATAACATGGTTACATAGCTCAGACTGAAGCGACCGCAAGTTACGTACGTTAGTGTTGTTTTCTATTTTTGCTCAGGTTTTAGTTTATGTGCTTCTTCCAATTTGTCATTCCCTCATCCATTCCGTTATGGTTGGTAATATTGAACCATAATATTGTTCTATTGGTAAACAATATATTTAAAAATAGAATAAACTGTTGATTATTTGTCGAATCACAAACGTCGCTTATGTAATCGACGTAAATTTAACGGATTCTCTCATTGTTTCTGGAATTGGCATTAGAAATGACATCACAACTTAACACATTTGCGATATTTGATAGGCAATTTGTAATGCTAATCAAAAACAATGTCACGACATCACCAATTCACTAGTTACGATAGGTGAGAAAATAAACAACAATAGGAATACAATGCGTCTTTGGCACTGAATATGCGTTTTATTAATAAAAACTAAATAATAAATAGAACAAACTTTTTTCAGTTACGTAACTCATCCATCACGTCTATCACAGTTCAGTCATTAATATACATTCATTTTTATGTTGTTTTTATTGCTATAAACTTTGTTAATATTGAGTAAAGCCTTTGTAAACTTTCGTTGGTGTTTTTAATATACTTCGATATCTATACTTGTGGATATTTCCTGAAAGTTTGCTTGCGGTTGCATGAATACTATTAAATTCACGTATGTATTTACTGATTTCAACAATAAGACAATGGACTTAGTGATAATGCTTGAAACCGTAAAAAGAAAGGTGGTTTTACAAATATGTGTGTAAGCCTGATAAAGTTCTGAAACGATTTGTTTACATCACGCAAAGATCATTTTAAATTCGAGAAATAGAGATGTTATTAATACATTCTAAAGCTAAGCTAACCTGCCTTCCATTAGACCACAAGTATAGGAAGATCATGAAAAGTCTTCAGTTCGATATTGTTTACAAAGCATAGTTTGCGTTCGGTGGTCAGTAATTGGCAGCTTATAGGTCTGTTTGTAGGTCGCTGGGTATTTAATTTCTTCCTGGTGGAGGTGGTGGCAACGTGGCGAGGAAGTCGAGAGCTTTCTGTATAGCTGGTGGTATCGGCGGCGGGGTCGGCAAGTGCGCGCCCTGAAAAAGAAATTATTTGAAATAATAAATACGTCGCTCTGGGGCCCTACCGGATAACTTTTAGAACTTCGGCGGGTCTGCCGAGCTTCAACTTAAAACAGTAAGGAGTTTCGTATTGTACTATTCGCCGAAGTTATTTAGAGGATATTGATTTTGGCCCGATTGGGGCTCGATTTATCTGTTTTAATTTGAAGCCCGGCAGACTTTCCGAAGTTTGATGCGTTAGCCGGTACGGCCCCTGATCCCAACAATAAATAACTATATCAATTGTGTTAATGAATACCAACGGTACCACAATCAAAGACAGTACTTATAAAAAAAAAATATTGACAAGATTAATTGAGATAGCACATCAATCGTCAAATATCGAATTATATTTTATTGTGTCTGCGATTAATACAAGTTAAAGTATCAAATCCGACGACGTAACCAAATTAGTACGTATGTTTTAAGTAAACTTTACTCAAATAGAAATTCGTAATCTTTACATCCTTTATCACGACTGACGCATTGGCTCAGTGGGACATTGAACAGCCTTGAATGCTCATTATTAACTAAACACGTCTACAAGCCAAAGTAAACTAGACAAAAAATATACATTAATATTTTGACTGTAAGAAAGCCTATATTATGTATAATGGTTTTATAAATCTATCAATCAAATCTTTATTGTAGACAATTTGCCTGTTTGCTAAAATCTCTAACTCATGTGGTTAAAATAGTACCAAGAATGTTCAATTCTTAGAAACCTTTAAACCTGCTTTGAATTCGTGAACTCAAGACTTTTTTGTGTTTTGAATTAGAATTGGTATATATATATCTTTGGTACTACTTCGTCACTCACTGGCATCTTGATTTTTTTTTTTTTGTGAAATTCATACTAATCATTTGCAAGCCTCGTGCGACTCATATTTGTAAATACATAGCAGTCACAGCACGTTTGTTCATCCTAAAATATAAAAAAACCTTAGATTTTTTGTAAACGATTCATCCAATGAGTTGCGAACTTTCAAAAGTTGCTTATTTATAGCGATTATAATTTATTTCTTAAGAAAGATATTAATATCAATTACAATTATATAACGTCATTGTTACACTGGTAGTCGAACACCTTCTTTAATTTTACCCGTCATAACAAAAAGTGGGTACAGACTTTTACGGTTTATCTGTAAACCAGCAAAGTTCTACACCAATATATACTATACTTACTACAGTGTTATTTATTATCTGTGATACTATAGATACTTGTGATTTTATAGTCGTATTATCGCAAGGTTAGACAACATTCTTCATTCAATTACATATACAGCCTATTCCCGTTGTCCCCACATTTGTCACACATTGGAGGATATCGGGAAAAGAGTTGCTTCTTCCATAATTTTTTCCCGATATCTAAAGTGGGGGAGAACGGGAATAGGCCACATATACTTATATGAAAGACTTGTGAAATACTTCACCTCAGGTTTAAACCCGCCGTCGTCATCAGCGACGTAGTTTAGGTTGATGACGGTGCCGTCGGGCGCGGTATAGCTGAACCCTCCTTGGGCGACGATTACATCGGAGGCGTCGGGACCACTTGCCTTCTTCAGGGTGCCGGTCTCCTCCGCCTTAATGCCATTCTCCGTTTCGTAACTGGAATGTTGTTATATTTTATTCAACAGGACTTGATATATAAGAAACGTAGATGAGGTGATGAAGTAGGAGAAACTCGATAGTGAAGTAGCAGTGGCTGTATTTGTGATCTAATTACTGCATTAGTGCATTCGTAGTCATTAGATCTACATCGGGCCTACAAAATGAAGTAAATAATAAGAAGGTCTGTATCAAAATGTCTTATGATGATAAGATAAATATAGTGATTATGGTAAAATTAAACTAATGGTTTTGTAGAGTTTTGAAAAAAACCTCCCTCTCATGTCTATAAAATAGAAAGCTAACATGGACTCCTGCATTATTTATAATAATAACACAAGAACTGAAAGTTCCAATGATAAAATCTGATAACTTCGGATGGTGGGATTGATCGTGAATTCAAAGAAATTTTAGAGGTTCGATATTATATGAATTGTACGTAATGTATACCTATTAAAAAAACTAAAGCTATGGGATTTTCAATATATTCTCGTATTTGACTGCAACTCAAATAAAGCTGGCGCCTGGGACAAACATTACTTCATAATGTACATATCCGAATCCTACTTACCGTGAAACACATGATGAATTTACATACTTACCCAATTTATTTGCTTTAATTGACCTGTGAAGTCTGCCGCCACTCAAAGAGTGTATAAAAATAGGTTTTAATTGAATTGTTCAATTGGAATGTATTAAAAGTTAAATCGACGACTTCCTCGGTCGAGTGGATTGCACTTGCATACCGGTTTCCAAAGTGTCGCAGGTCTGGGTGTTTGTAGTATCGTCGTTGTCTTTGTTATCGGTAATACAAGTGATTCAACTCGTAGCATTTAATGAATTCATTTATTTTATACAGAGTGTTTTTATTTGTAGGGAAAATTGCAAAGTGACAACCCTAGACGAAAATAGACTGTTGTTTTCGACAATCAATCCCATTAATGGGCAGTTAATCATGAAAAGAAAAAAAATGGCAGTTTTCAGGGAATACAATAATAATTTTCCAGGGTTGTATACATTTTACACTATCTACCAAAATTCGGCCTTTGTAACACGTTGTTTAAATACAACAAAAAATAGGTACCTGTATCTATATGATCCATCTGGTTGTTGATCGAAGTCCTGTTTGACGATAGCAATCACTTGATCTGAAGGCTTCTGAGGCGCACAGCTCACTAGCGCCACGAAGCACAGGAAAAATATCGCTTTCTGAAAAATATTAAAGTTTGCATCTATTAGCTACCTACATAGAATAATAAAATCATCAATTTTAATATACCTAATTAGTAGTTGCCACATCAGTATTGGTAAAATAAAAAGTCTTGATTTAGGCCGACCATGGATACGTGTTTGAAACATCTGAAGAATGACCCATTTAAGCATCTATATGCATTTTCTATAAGTAGGTAGGTACCAATAACAGGTGAGTATAATTATGATAAAAGTTTTTGTTCTTTATCACTTGTCTTTATCAATCAATGTCAAACATCAGAAACGCCTTTTAGAACCACTGAGCAATTACCGGCGAGCCGAAACAAAACTATTCTGATTCGTACGGTATTTACTCTTTTTAACCAATTTCAAAAAACAGGAGGTTATCTATTCGTCGCGTATAATTATATATGTAAATAATAATATATAATATTTGATATTGACAACATCACATACAATGCTACGATTCCAAAGTAAGTAGATAAAGCACTTGTGTTAAGGAAATCAGAGACAACGGTGGTATCACAAACACCTGAGCCAATATAGAAAAATACATTTTCTAAATTGACCCAACCAAGCATCGAACCCGGGACCTCAGAGATGGCGACACCTTGAAAACCGGTGTACAAAGCCACTCGACCACGGAGATCGTCATATATTTCTATGTATCACCGAATTACTTGCAGACGGCTGAACCAGTTGAAAGTCAATTGAACGTTTTTTTATTAATTGATTTAAACATTATTTCTTGCTTTTTAGAGCTGTTTTAGGAGGAGGTTTTGCTTTTTTAAATCTTTTTTAATTATAAATAAAAGCTGTTCCTTAAATATTGTTTAGAAAGTAGGGCGACATGAATGATTCCAATGGGTCGCATCAAACAAAACATGTTGGTTTTGTGTTTTTGACAGTTATTGTTTATTCTAAATCTAAATAATAACCTCTAACTAAACAGGGTGTCAAAATATTTTAAATATATTTTAGGGAATCAGAAGTAAATCTACGAGTAGAATACAAGAAATACTTACTTAAATAAAAGTCACATTAAAAAATGATAATTCAAAAATATTCCTTCATAATTATTAATTCAACGTTCGTTACGAAATTGAATGTTTCTCAGATATTTTTGAATATTCTGTACTCATTTCTGAATGACTCCCTAAAATACGGCAGGTACTTTTTTTACACCTTTTATTTACGTACTTTTTAGGGAGAAGTCTAAAACCTTTTTTGTTTCATAAGCACCTATGGGTCGCATCAAAGTACAGAACTAGTTCCTTTACCAATGTAAGATATCTGAAATACCTATTTATAAATAATTTAAAGGTCTTCCCGTTCTTGACCTTGAACGGTTAGATATGAAGCGTACAGTCGATGACTGAAGTCACACGCGTCGTAAATGTCGCGCCATTTGAGCGTCCCACAGATTTGGGTCACCGGTCAGGCATGCACTCGGTCGGATGTACAAAGGCCTGATGCTCGCTCGCTTATTGTGTCCTTTAAACGAACTTTAGGCTACTGGACAATATTAGGACAGTAGGTATCTTAGTGATAGGTATTTGTCACCTGACTCTTGGAAAAAGGAAGTGATCATAGAATATTTTATGTTATAGCTTTGTCATTTTATCTGTTACAACTAAACGTAGATAGTTAAAAAACGATCTCAAGAAATCTATTTAAGTATTTCAATATTTAACTCTTCAACGCCCGGAAAATAAGACACAATAAATATTCCATTGTTATCCAGCGCATGCGTCCGCTCGGGCGTTGATGAATTAAAATTACCCAATTGTTTACATTATTATTTCTAAGCTACCGCTAGGTTATACGAAATATTACTAAATACTGAATTATCTTAATGACTCACAGTATAAGGCTTTTTTATCATGAAGATTTAATAAGACACATCGCATCAACTGGTAAAGGGCATCGCATTAACTGTATAAGGTTACCCGATTTTTTTAATTCAGGTATTTTCCATTGAAGCATAGCCAGATACGGTTTGAAGATGTGCTTTATTTATTAGCATTTTTATGTTGCAAAACCAATGCATAACCATTAAGACTACGTAATTCCGGACTAGGTTAAGTATTCGTTAACGCAGAAAACATAAACCTTTAACGTTAAGCCATTGTGATTAATTACATAAGCTGAAATGAATAGAACATTCTGTCTAGTAATTCTGTGTGGCAGTGGCGTGTGTCCATTTATGGCATTCGGCCTTCGTGTGATCACGCGATGACCGCACGCGCAAGTGTCGTCTTCCTAATTCCCTTTCATAATTATGTCCTTAAAATGTTATTAATATTGTTTGTGTTGACAAGCAAGATTCATGAAAACCCAAATGGTCTTATTACTCAAAGGTTTGTGCTCAGAAAGTTAACTGTTTATTGTTATTACACTGAGAAAAATAATGGCTAACAAAGTCACAATAAAAGCTTTGCTAAAATTTTCTTGTTGTAGAAACTAAAACCTCTGTTACCACATCCAGGCTCGTTTAGTTTCCATATCAACTTTTTTATTGTTCTGGGTTTGTTGTGATAAGAACAACGCACAACTTGTTATCATAAAAAAGTTCTTATAGTTAACAATAGTACGTTGTTTTTTTAAGAAAGTATATTTTGATGTAGTATTCAAGTCCAATCTAACAAAATAAATACTGTTATAATAATAACATGTGCATTGTTATTTTAACCATATTAACTAACTTGGTTGAGACGACAATTTGCTTGAAGTGTGCGACAAAGTTAATTTGTTAAGTTTTTATTGTAACACGAACAATAAATAATTTGTCTCTGCCAAAAAATTCAAGTAATTTTGTTGTGATGACAGGATTTTATTGTGAAGTTAAATAAATATGAAGTTAATACGATAACAAAGTGAATACATCAAAAGCGTTTGTTATGGAGTTCAAACGTAAGCTGTCAATCTAACAACGTACAATGTAAACTTTGTTGTGATAAAAATATTTGAGGGTATGCGGGGAATAGCGGGGAACGAAGAACTTTGTTATAATATCTATTTGACATTCATTTCTTTTACGGGTGTTCGTGGATACGCACGGAAAAATGAGTGTAGACTGTGTATATAAAGAATTAAGTGACTTTAGTGAAAGTTGGTGTAACTGAAAAGTTGGTAGGATTGTCATTTTGTCGTGAAAGTATCGGGAGCACCATCACTTAATGAAAATAACTTTTTGTAGCTCCAAACTATAATACGTCAAATTTTAACTCCAATTACTTAGCTTACCTAAACTCTGAAATCGAAAAAATCTATTCCGATAGTATTTAATACTTATATATAAAATGAGAGCATTTGTGTGTTAAGGTTGACACCACAATATGTAATTATATTATGGTGATCCCACCACTTTCATGAAAAATTACAACCTTTTTTGTTGAATATCTTTTTCTTAAATAAATGTTTGTATATTTCACAAGAAATTTAAAAAAGCATGGGTCCCGCCATTATGGTCGTGATTCTATGTCAAATGTTTTCTGCACTGATTGTGACTATGTTGAATAAATATTTCAATTTGTCTATTTAAACTTTCTTTTACTAAAAACCTTTATAATATTATTTCCCACAGATAATGGACCGCAGACGGCTACTACCGACAGTGGCGTCACTCCCTAAAATTATTAACTACTTTCTGAGAATTAATTAAAACCAAGTTCTATCTAGAAAAGCACTTAAGAATATTTAGAACCAATAGAATTATTAAAACAAGACATTTTCCAGATCTAGTGCCAAATCACACGAGACAGTGCATTACTAGAGAATTTGGTTTCAATATATTTTCAGGCAGTAGTTAATAATTTTACGGAGTGGCGCTACCGTCGCGGGAGTAGCCGTCTTAAAACTGTCACAGTAACAATTTTCCTTTGCTAGAGTAGCAAAAACAAGTTGATAAGAATACAAGGTTATTTTGTTACTGTAATGACATTAACTTAGTACTACAGCAAAGGTGAAGTTACTATCAAACCTTACCTAACAAATTAAGTTTGCCGTAGCAAATATTGGCATTTGCTGTAGTTCTTAGTTAATGTCATTACAGTAACAAAATAACTTTGTATTTTTATCAACTTTTTTATGTGACGGTAGGTGCAATAACAAAGGAAAATTGTTAATCTATCAAAGTCTATCAAAGCTCAGTTGTTATAGGAACATAGTTAAATTAACGCCAAAACATTTTTAAATTGTTACAAGAACAATTTATTGATTGTTGCAATAACAATATAATAATTTTGTTGGTCTAACAATCCCTACGCAGAACGTTAACGTTGTTAGTGTAACAAAAACCAGATAGCAATAAAAACGTTGTAGTGGTAACTATCCACCTTAAACGGCTCTCCCCTGTTAAAGTTTTATTGTTACACCCAACAATATTTTTCTCTCAGTGTAGGATTATTAGTTAACTGTTACTGCTATCCTGTCATGATCTGACTTTTGATGTTAAGGAGCGTAACAGATTTTATTTGTGCTTAACGTTAAAGCTGTTTGATGCTTTAATTGAATTAAAAAATAAATAATTATATTAAATATTTGACAACATCACATACATTGCTCCGATTCGAAAGTAAGTAACTAAAGCACTTGTGTTATGGAAATCAGAGACAACGGTGGTATCACAAACACCCAAACCTGAGCCAATATAGAAAAGTTCGTTTTCTAAATTGACCCAACCGGGAATCGAACCCGGGACCTCAGAGATGGCGACACCTTGAAAACCGGTGTACAAAACCACTCGACCACGGAGGTCGTCAAAATTATAAGCACACTGCGTCTAAAATTAATTGTAAGCGGCCAATCCAATTAATAGGTACATTATTTACCACATACCTAAGAATCGTCATGGTATCGATTTTATCGAGTCCATAACACGACCTTTGAGGTATTATAAACGATATGCGAGCCAGGATAATGTTACAAAGGTCGCGATCTCATCTCATCGCCTTCTATTAGTCACGATAAATAACTATAGTGTCATGTTTCAATTAAATGGCCGTTTTCAAAAGCTAATACATTATTTGAGGTATGAGGATTCAGTCGGAGAGAGAATAAGGAAGATGGAGGTGTGTTGGTGTGAAGTGCGAAGCAGAAGAAAGAAGAACCGGAGAAGTTCAGGAAAGGGTCATCGGTCGGTAAGACACACAGAAATGAGTGCTGGATAGAAGCAATCTCGGTTAGTGTTTTACTTGTGTGTATAAATGTCAATGAATGGTCGCGGTGGTCAGCGATGGCTATAAGGGGGTGTTGTGAAGGCCATTCGAAGGGCAAGAAGCCCCTACGATAACGCTGTAAAAAAGACGGTGTGACCTGTGATGATGATGAATAAGAAAGGAAATTCGTGCTGAATTTCACGTGAGTTTGTTACGAAGGAGTCATCACTCATACACACACACACTTTCATATTACTCACTAACACATACATACATCAACTGAACTGTAGGATTTTCGCACATGGGACTTTGCGACAGCAAAATTATTAACCTTAAATAAAATTAAGGTTTAATTATATTGGCTTGCCGGACACCAATTTTTTCTATAGCTTCATGTCTTTTCGTCACACAGTAGATCGTTCAAAAAAGCGAGAAAACCACTCAGCTATTTCCGCGCTCTTCAGCATCGGTGAGCTCTTAGCTCGAACATCTATTAAAAAAGCGCATAAAACACGTGTTCGCTTAACGGCGGTAGGTGGCGCTGTACAAAATTACTCTATCGAGTTTTAATACGCTTGTTTTCTCTCGATATATGCTATTTAACCTATATACACTTAGCTACATCGCTCTTTCGAACGATGTTTCTAAGATGCTGAAAGAGTATACAACTATGATAAACGCGGAGGCTTACAGACAGATCAATGCAAACGGGAATATTGGAAAAACGTATATTTTCTGAAAATTATTAGATATCAATGGTATTTATCCAACCCTATTTATACGTTACAGCACCCAGATAATTACAACGTTTATGCAAATAAGTCTCATAAACACCTAAATACCGTATGAGCATGTATGCAGATGCTGACACAATAACACATTTCACAATAGTATTAAGCTGTGGGAATATAGTTTAGATTTGCGTGCTGCTCGGAAAGACAATGTGTTTAACGCAAAAACAAAAGGCATGCGACTAATCGCACGCTTAAAAAAGAACAGGGTTGGACTTATTTTTAACTCCCCCAAAAAATATTTACGCTTTTAGACACGTGTGTATTGAATAGGTGAATCTTCAGTCGCGTCAGATCCATATGCTATGTTTTATGTTTAAATGTTGTCCTTAAAATAAGCAATAATATTTGATAGAATTTTCAAAATTCTCTAAACCAAACTTTTTTTAAAACGTAGCACATGGATATGACACTTCTTAGGAATCTAATAAATTTTCACCTAGATCAAATTTTTTTTATATTGTACTTGTGTCATACTTGTCACTCGCTAAACTATTGGTAAAGGTTAGGTATTGTGGTTGCAATAAATGCAGGATTGTTGCATAAGAACTACGACGAACCTATGCCCTATGCACTTAGTACCTTGATGGCCTTAAGAAATGGAGAAGTGAATTGCATCTATCGATAAACTTTTCGCCCTCTAAAATAAACTTCACTAATCATTACTTTTATTTGCGTGAATCTGTAAATGGTTTTTTGTTTTATACTTAGATTGCGTCAATATAAAATAAAATAAAATAACTTTTTAACCGGCTGCAATTTATAACAAATTTTTTAAATACTCAAAATATATTTTTGAAAAGAAACCATTTTTTTTTTCAATACTCTAACAGCTAACTTCTATTGTTTAAGAGAAATTGCAGTTTTAAAAGTGTCGCAACTAAGCTGTGCTCCTTTCCTCACCTATAGTCAAATAATATCGATATTTTCTCAAATTTTTACCTTTTCACATCATGGAATCCCTACCGAGCGACTGAGTTATTTCGTTATTGATTTAAACTTATTTGCGATGCGCTTCTCAACTGTACATACTTTATAATTCAATGGCATTTGGATGAAAAAGGAATTGCATTATGTAGAGATCATTCTAGCTTATTTTACAAAGATTAGGTTTATTTATGTTAATTTAATAGAAGGTTCACAACCAAATAGAACTTATTTTATTTTGTACGTAAAGAAAAAGCTTAATTATCCATTGAAATAAATAAGTCAGTACATAATCTAAACTTTTAAGTGTATCATTCTACTTTATTTCAATATTGATATCCACTCAATAGCATTAGAAAAAGGTCAATATAAATGTTTTTGTCATAAAACAGACTATTATGATTCATCATTGTATATGTAGAGATACATTCTGACTACACCCACACCTCATAAGTCAAAGAGTCACGAACAAATGATATTAAAAACTCAAACTACGCATTTTACGTTACGCTTATAGTTTTCAATATAGACTAGATTACTAGATGCACTAGATAACGGCTATTTATGTTTATGTTCCGAATATGACCTTTAGCAAACGAACCAATAAATCAATTTTTGTCTGCTAGTATTAAACTACACTTTTCATATTTTAATCGGTAGAAAAATACCTTTTTATTCAGCAGATTTTTTTCCACTGATAGCACTTTTAAGATTAGCAATTTTGTTAGAAATAAAACACTTTTTACGGATTACAGCGCGTATATTATTAATTCAGATGTTGTTTTAGAATTATTTAGTTTGTATTTATTGGTTTTTAGAATTCCCGACGTTTCGACACCTTTCCAGGGGCCGTGGTCACGGGAGGACTGAAGCAAAAAGGCTGCTCATATTTTTATGAAATTACCCGCTCGAAACTTTATAAAATGTATTCAAGTTTATTAAATTATTTTATAGCTGCGTTCTGATTTTAATCATTATTACTGAATTAAATTGAATAAAGTCAATTAGAAAACAATACTGAACCTACTACCAGTTCACAAATTGGGAGGCCTCTGAGAGAAAGAGCTGGCGGAAGAAAACTCAGAGAGGTTGTGTCGACCTCCCTTTTGATCCCTATCTACAAAACGAACTAACTATATCTTTAGGTCCTGCAGTGTGTGATTTGGGATGGGATTTTACTAACTTAATTGAAGTTAACAGACATTAAGATTGGAGTATAGATTCAATAAAACTACGTTAACTCATTTCGTTAAGAACTCTACCCTTAAAAAAGTTAACCCTAAACTTGTTCACTTGTTCAAACTTACCATGTTGGCGTCGAGGGGTGAGACGGGGTGGCGCGATGTGGTGGCGGCAGTAGCCACGAGTGCGCCGGATTGTACTTAGCCGCCTAATCACCTGTCCCTTTTATAGAGTCGCGGGTTTGTCTAGCCATTGCATCGCCGGGGAGCTGCATCGCACAGAGACGGACTAGGTGCAATGACATTATCACAAAAATATATGAAAATTCAGTGAATTTATTGTAGGATGGAAAACTGAACTTTCTATGTGACAAGGTAATGTAGTATGAGCTATCTTTAGTAATTTGTGACAGGATGTTCGGATCATGAATCAAATAAGGAACTGTAATAATAGATAATTAAAAATAAGCTGTTAATTGCATAATAACAATAACACAGCTTCATATTACATAAGATAAGAGGCAATGATGAGCATATATTGTGCAAAAAGAAATATAATATGTAGCTTATTTTAATCATAATATAATATGTAGCTTACATATATTAAAATCGGCAACTACTGTTGCCCATGGTAGGCTAACCTGTAGTATTACAGGCAACAGGGGGGCCCTCACAAAATCAAAAACGAATAGCCTGAGGTACAATGAGGATCCGTGTACTTAAAATATAATAAAGTATGAATGTATATGTCGCAGTCAACTATAGCCTAATTAGTCGTTCAATTAATGGAATCTAAGCAGCTAAAAGTTATATGTAGCTAATTATACGCAATTCCATCACCCTAACGTCTTGCTCTACTCAAGAAATTGTAAAATGGATAATCACTAACAAATGCTTAAATTGGAATATGTTATAGTGTACAATGCTATGTATAACAGAAGTGACCAAATTCAGAGCGCTTGTGGTACAAAACAATGTATTTTAAATATTTAAAATATACTCTTTGCTATACATTCTCGAGTGAAGTTGCAGCTTTTGCTGTAAATAGATAAATTAATTGCAATATAAATATTAACATTTTAGGTTTATTTAAACCAATGATCTGTTACTACACTTATAAAGTTTTTTATTTGCAAATTTTATGATACAAGAAAATAATACTAAATATTATAAATGTAACTTTTAAATTTAAAAGAGTTCAGAATCATCACTTTTGTTAACATGCCTCTAATACCGACCATTTATTAACTACATAGCAGAGTGGAAACAGACTAACTAAACTCTTAACCGCGCCATAAACGTCGCAGTCAATTATTTGTGGTAGGGTCATAAAATGTCCTCTAACACATAAAGACGTTTCCATGTTAGAAATAATTTAACAGGCATATTCAATTGAAAATAATAGTTACCTTTATATTGTTTTTCTCATACCTACTACAATTTCATCCGTTCCCAAAAATACTTGAAAATTATCTCTTTTCAATTAATTTATTTTTTCAGCATTTCAGCCGCGACCTAAGTGCCGGCCCATCTGGCAACATTATATCGTTGTAGATAGCAAAGAGGAATCAAGTAAACGACGTTCCAAGTCAACTATTCTGTCAATTGCAACGCAAAGGAGACGTCTGTTTGACTACTTTGTAATGACCCAAACTTGAAATGTATAGTTGGGTACTGGGTACTATATAATTTAATTATGACTAACGCATCGTTCCGAAGTAAAATAATTAGTTAAAAGTTCGTTCTTTACAGTTTATTAATATATCTGAAATAGTCATGTACTGAAACCTATACATCATTATTACTATTGGTCATCATAGTTGTAACAGCTTAACAGAACACAAACCAATGATTATTTAAAACTTTACATCAGATATTGCTAGAAACACAGGTGTGTTATACGTAGGTACGTAGGTATAATAGGAGTAGCAGCAGAGGCTAAAGAATATTACAAAAAGATAACTAGCTTCGGCAAGAATATCAGTAAAGATTTTTAAATCTTGAACATGGTAATGCGCTAAAAAACACAAACAATAGATCGCTAAAAGTGTGTCAAAATGTTTTTCTTGTTGAGAAAATTATTGTAATTTTAAATAAAGAAATAATACACAACTTCACATACATTTCTCCAATTCCAAAGTAGTAAAGCAATTGTGTTGAAATGTTATCATTTGACAACAATGATAACAAAAACACCCAGACCTGACACAATATAGAAATGTTCGTTTTCAAAAATGACCAAGCCGGGAACCGAGCCTGAGACCCTAAACACAAAAAAAGAAAACCAGTGTTCAAGCCACTCGACCACGGAGGTCGTCATTTGTAGCACATTCTTAAAAGGAAATCAACCACCGTTTATTTCTATGTTATACTGGACTTGCCTTTGGTTTATTAATTAAAAAATATTAAAGTAAACATTTCCCACGGAACAATAGGGCAATATGACAAATTGTAATTAGTACATTAGTAGTTTTTAATGCACTCACGCAAATATGACACAATGCTGTGACGTATAAATTATTTGCACTGAAAAAAGACGGAATTTGTTCTCATAAATACAATGGTGCAACTTCACGTAGCAACTAGCCACAATATTTTGGTTATTGCTTTTTGTATATTTTCGAAAATTGTGAAATCATGATAATTTACTTGTCTGCGTCTGGCAGATATCATCAGCATATTTCTGTATGTGGAACATATTGAATACTTCAGATTATTATTTTTTTTGCAAACGGTTTGTTCTATTCTACAACCTCACTAACATTTTCTGAAAAAGCATGATGGAAATTGTCTAGAATAATAAATATGGCAACAACCAACTTTTACGAAAAATACGTCAAAAATTAAAAGATCGTTCCTAACTCAAGCAATTACTTCATTTTGCAATTCGGCTTAACTTTTAAATTAAGTATAGCACAAATATTACATAGATCACCAAGGATTATTGGGTATCGTTTGCAGCAACTCACGGTTGAGATAGCGAAGAGGTCATTATACTAAATAATAGGCATGTCTTATTAACTACGGTTAGTAATTTATATTTTGTAACTATATCCTAGAACATTTTCGGTTTAACAGGTCATCGGTCCATATCTTAGACAATAAAACTATTATGGTATTGTTTCCTACACAAAAGGCAATTATAGTAAGCGCCTGTGCGAAATTCTACCGCAGAGGTTAATCTGATTAGTTAGATAGATGATTACAAGGATCTTTAGTGTGAGACGATTTCGTACAACTTGTGGCTTGAACTGTTAACGATTAGGGTCAATAATTACGATCATATAAATTTACTATATACCTAAGTATTTTTTCTGTATTATTATATTTTACTTAAGTCTTAATATAGAGACCAGTCAGAATATGATTGTTATTTGATACGTGATAAGTTTTGTCTATAGTAAAAACCCTCTCTAGCTGTATGCTACTTACTACCTACTGATTAAAATACATTCACAATTATAAAGATAGTTCCTATTCTTGATTCAATGATGTTTTATGTCCTTTAATAATCACAAGTCAGTTTTTCACTATAAAAATAATGAATTTCCCATTTTCGTACTTTATATTATTTATGAGTACTGCTGCAATAAATAGAACGATGATATTTATAAACGATTACAGAGGAGACAGTCCATGAGTACGCACGATATTTAGCAAAATGTTGACATTTTGGTGCGACTCGTATCGGACGAACGACGCAAGCGCAGCGATCGTGGTATTAACTTTACCTACATAGGGTTGGAGAACAGTGTTAACCACTAGCCGCACATCCTTTAACGTTTCAAACATTTGAATAGTTTCATAACATACTTGACAAATTAAATTTTCAGGTTATTAAATAGTAAGAAAGGCGAATTTCGAATTACAATATACGATTACTTATCAGGTTCTATAGCATTCATATCAATTTCAGTTAGGTTCACGTTTTTATATTAATCTATTTATTTAGGTAGAGGCGAGAACTCGAAATTCTGGTAGATATACCAAAAAAATAATGAGACTTAATACTGGTTCTTTTACAACGATTTAGAGCTAGGTATTGCTTTTTTATTGAAAATGATGATTGATTTGATTGGTGATTTTTATCTAAAAAATAAGTAGTTTCATTTTCTGAAGTTTTCATATCGGATCGTTATGATTCAGATTCGCAAATAACATTTTAAGTTGTTTTATAGAAATTCACCTGAATATCATGGAATCGGGAGGTATATTAACCTCTGCACTTTGGTGTCGTAGGTGTACCTACATGGGTAAGGTCTGGCGCCCGCGCCGCGCCGCGCGCCGGAGCATCGAGATGGCAGGCAACTTCATCGTTCTAAGCTCGATGGTTTAAAATTGTTTTGCTCATTTTATAGTCATGAACACAACGTAGGCATGATAAGTGATTACTTGACATTATCATTTTACTAAAAATGTAAAGTAGGTAAGTAAATTTAGCAGTTATTGTTTTATTTCACATTTGCGTGAAATTTGTTTTTTTAACAGTCTATTTTGTTTAGTTAGAGTGGTAAAAATTTTGACATTTGATTCTTTAATTTAAAAATATATCATGTCCTCAGAGTTTTGGTCTTTTGTATTTACAAAAAATATAATCTTGGTTTAGAAGCCAGTTTTAATATAAGGATAACAGTTTCTGAAGTGACCTAACATTGCTTACCTAATCTATAAATGATTTTAATTCATTACTAACCATTCATGATTATTTATTCAACGATATATGACAGAATACATAATTCTCGAATGAACATTTACAATTTATGGGACATATATTCATTTCTACATACGTTTGGCAACGGCATTGTAATAAAAATGTGAAACTATATTTAAATCATTCAAATCATTTTGTTATAAAAACAATAATAGTGTTGTCAAAATTTAAATTACTTAAAATGTTCTTGAATACACTTCGATATTATTTGAATTTTATGCTTCTTAATAAAAAAACACTAGTTCAACCCTAGTTTAAATGACAATAAAAATAAACTACATGATCATATTAGGAACTTTTAAGATAATTCATAGAACTAATATCTGGCTACGAAAGCAAAGTATACGCTGGTTATCAAAGTATTTTAGTTTTACACTTTGATAATGTAGTGGCTAAAATTAACAAAAACTTGGTGTTTATCACGAGAAACTTGTGTGTCTGTATCAAATAACTACTTTTAAAAACAAAACATTCTCTGAATATGTTTGTTTCATAAGTTAGTCCGTTTAATTAATTAAAAATGCTTTATAGCAGTCATAAACTTAATTATGAGTTGTAAACTCTAATTTCTGATGATGATTTATTAACATTTTTAAAACACATAGCTGAATTATTATAAAGATATAGAAATGCCCAAATAAACTTGATTAGCATTAGGCTGGTATTTTTAATGTGTGAAATAGTCATTGGGTCAATTACATAAACTGTTATTTATGTTCGATACGGCATTAGGTTTAAATGCTAAGGCCACGATGAGTTCATGCGCAGAAGTCTAAAGGTGCTCCCTAACCTGTAATGTAACATTCGCCTGTAATGTAACATTTTCAGATAGGATTTTGAGCATTTTCAAATGCTTTTTTTATTAATCGTAAAAATACTTTCCTATGGATAACGAATTATCTGTTGAATGGCTAATCGGCTGCTCATCAGCAGCCGATTTTTGAATTTAAGTTACTCGTAGACCATCGTCTACGAGTAAATTAAATTCCAAGTAAATCAACATCAATTAATTTAAATTTATTTATTCATTGAACTTATAAAATATATTTACCTATTTGTTCTAATCTAAAATGATTCGGAATTCTAACTTTAGCTTAATGGTAAGGAAACTAGTGATGTTACACAATGCCAACTTAGAGTTAATCCCTTTCAGGGTCAATTAATCAAAGAAGGCACATGACATTAAACTTTATCTTAATTTGAATAATAACTGGTTCACTTTGTAAACTTCAAAGTTATTTACGTAAACGCAGTGCCTCACGTCGTTTCTTTTAATTGAGTCATAAATTTAGTTATGCGTTCATAACAATTAATTCATGTCTATATGTAGAAATTTGCAGAAGCTTAACAAATCAATTAAATATTTGAAATTTTGATATTTAAGCATTCACAATGCTATTTTTATATAATACTAAATAATATACTAGAACTCGGTAGTACGGTACTAGTGACTCGGTAGCTCAGCGGTCAGAGCATTGGACCGGATATCCAAAGGTTGCGGGTTCGATTCCCGTCCGAGAACATGATCTGGTGCGAGTCCTATTTTTTCTAGTATATTATTTAGTGCAATTAAATATTCATAACCTAAACAGCCTTTTATCACAAAGTGATTGATATTATCAAACATCACGAAGGTAAATGTAATTCAGAGGGATTGTTTCAAAATCTCTTTCTCAAGTGTTCATTCGCCTTCGGCCGATGAGTCAACATACATAAACAAGAGCAAGTACGTAAAATGTTGATAAATTTCTTTTTAATAGAACTGGTAAGGTCGAATCGGTCATCAATCTTCGAAAACCAGTTGTTTAGAATAAATTTTATTGCGTAATCTAAGAGGCTCATCACAATCACGTGGGCGCAGTCTTTGGTATAATGCGATACCAATAAAAACCAAGGACCCGAAACCTGGGCCCTGATGTGATCGAAGCTCAATTTATGATGCCATTTGCACCCAAATGGTTCCTAAGCTTATTCAAAACAAAGTATCGTCAATGTCTAAATTAAAATAAATTAGCCCATCGTCCATTTCGCGTTAAAGAAATAATGGTTTCTTAACGAAGCGTTATTAGAAAAAAAAGCAGTAAAATAGACGAAAGACCTATTTGGTAGGGTGACCTGTCGAACAGTTAACCACATAAAATTCGAACCTTCACAGATCGTAATTATTCATCAAAAAGAACCTTTTTCTTATTCTACCCAATACTCAGGTTTGTTGGCTACATATTGGCATTTAAGAAATGTTATTTTTAGTTAAACTTTTTGTTATACCAAAGATTTTTCAAAAATGAGAATTGGCTAACTATGTCCACACTATCGTACACTATTAACCGGGGGGGTTTGCAACAGTTAACCATGGGGTAGACAATTAGTCACGTAAAATGATAAATTAATTTTCATTAAATAATAACAGTTTACGTTATGAAATAGATCTTTAATTTTTTTATTAAACAGTATTATTATGAAAATTAACACAAAGTATACTTACTTATAATAATTACGAACAATTTAACGTGATTATAAAATCAACAATAAGACTCTTTGCTTTGGAATATTTCTTGGCTCTAAAAGCTTTAAAAGCATTATTTATTTTATTTATGTCACTATTAGGAGGTTTCATACATCTCAAATATAATATTTTATTAATTATCACGCACATTAGATAGTGGTGGCCACATAATAAGGACACCGGTCGAATTTCATACAAACGAGGTACTTAACTTTGAAGCCTTGGTTCTTCGCCAAGATTGACCGAGACATGATCTGATGATGGCCACCCAGGGAATGAATTTGTTCAGCATTCTAAGAGATGTAAGGATCAGAGTTTTCAATTTCAGGATTTCCATACATTTTAATGCTAAATTTTCGGTTTTTTTAAACATATCCTTACATCTCTTAGAATGCTGATAGATCAGTTGGTTGTGTATATCGATCTAGAATGGAGGAACAGTCACTACCTGGATGGCCATCATCAGATCACGGCTCGGTCAATCCTTGGCGGAGAACCAAGGCTTCAAAGTTACCTCATTTGTATGAAAATCGACTGGTGTCCTTAATCATGTGGCCTGGCCACCCCTCTATATAACTAGAGAGATTAATGTAGTAAGAGATCAATGTATTTTATTAGCATATTCAATTGCTTTTTTTATAGCGTCTTGCTGAATATCCTCCTTCTTTTCGTTTTTGTTACTTAGTACCTACATCCCATCTAAAATAGAAAAAGAATATGAAATTCAACAATAAAACATAAGAAAAATTACACAGTTAACAATAGTTATACCCATGGTTGACTGTTGGACATAGAAATTTGGTTATTTGTAGAACACCCACCTTCCGAACTCGTTACGCTAAGCTAATTTTTTAATGAGCGTCTCTACCCAGTTCATACAAATAGTAAATGAAGCACGCTTAGTGAGTCTACACAGACGACACATAATGATTTGCAAAATATTATACAAAAAGAAGTGAAAGGAAAAAGTGCTGACCTTTTTTTTACAACTTTTTCCACTAAAAAACACAAAATTCGACCTCACACAGCCGACGTTAGGGCAAGCTTTCTGGCAACTGGGGACGGGGGAGGGGGCATGTTTTAACATGTAAATCACGCGGCGGCACGAGTTGACAGTGTCGCATTTACGAAATATTGAGCTGGTTGATTGTGTCCGAGTGGCTAACTGATCAACATGTGACCCTACACTAATTTGTCTTTCGCAACTGCTACAAAATAATTCCATTGAACTCGGACTAACGACTTTTTTGCGATCCGAAAAATGTAACCTTTTAATATATTGGCAATACTGATTTACTAGTGTTATCCTCTTCCACGTCAATAATCATAATTTATGAGAATATTAAAGACTAGCAATCGATAATTATCATAAATGTTATTAAGAGTGTCGTATTTTATTATGATATTTTTGGTATAATTTAATTGATCGAATAAAACGTTTGTGAGGTAGGTACTTAATTAGATCACATAAAAACTATATTTTTCAATACGCTACTAATGTGTAAAATTAATGAAACAATATTATAGACATAGCTTCGGTACTTTAAAAAATGGAAAATCAGAGTGGACAACTCGTGAGTGATATCATTGATAGTGTTACAAACTTATTTTAGCCACACTGACCTGCTACTTTTTTGCAACTAGTCAAAAAATATTTGTAGAATCCTTATTAATTCTTACCGCCGTACCCATATGTATACAAATTGAAAACTAGATAAAATAATTTGAGTGATACATTGACATGTGTTTTATTGACCTCTGCAGTATCTATTTCACATGTGACGTCAAGGTCATTTTTTATTTTAAATATTGACTTATACATAATTTTCAGTGACCAGCGGCGGTATCGGCTAAAAACATTGAAGTTCATGTTAACTGTGTTTTGACAGATGTATGTGATACATTGCTACTTCGTTTTGGCACAAATAAAAACTTACCAAAGAAAAGTAGCAATGTACCACATACATCTGTCAAAACACAGTTAACATTAACTTCAATGTTTTTAGCCGATACCACCGCAGATAATGATAAACGAGTACTTATATAAAAAAAATGAACAATGCGTTTTATCTATACTCTTATAGATTTTTAGTTTTAAACAATACTGTAATTTAGACCTACTCTTGGAAGCATAGAAACTTGTTATATAATATATTTTAGGCAACATTTTTAAGTATTATATTATGTTGGTAACGGTAAACCTCCCTTTTCCGTTTTTTTATAATTCTAATCTTTATTAAATTCAGATTGGAATGTGAAAAAGTGTCATTAGTTGCTGCACCACGATTTCCTCGACCAGCGAGAGTTATTATACTTATTATCTAGGCAGTACTACACTAAGAGGTCACTTATTTCTATTTAATAACATGACAATTTGTCAATTTTCATGACAATTTGGTTTACATTGCGGTGTAGCTATGAGTAGTTTGTTCTATTTTCAAATTGGTATCGCAATGGATATAAAATTGCCATGACAGGTGACAAATTATTGTTAAGTTCATTAAATAGGGGTTAATAAAAAAACAAAACAGTTTTTTTATGTAATTATTTAGTTATGTTGTTGAAACTGATATGGGTGTTTAGTCTGTTTATCCTTACTTGTTTTATTTGGTAAACAATCTTCACCCAACTTTTTAAAAATCAATTATAAAATGCAAGAAATGTTTATCCACAGTCATTAGAGTACGAAAGAAATTGCAAGTTATTTATTGACATTTTTATTTAATAACACAACATATTTTTAAGTAACGATTCAACTTTAAATGACGTATGACCTGTCAAAAGCTGTTTATTTAATAGGACAAGTAAGGATAAGCATACTAAAGAATACATTTTTTTTATATCGTAACAATATCCGCAGTGTTTTACAAAAACGCCTTAATATAACTGATAGCAAATTAATCAATGTAAGGAAAATCCTAGTACCGCAAGATTTGCACTGAACACTCATACATTGCCTCCTTCTTGATCTCTTTATATCATTTGATATTATAATGTTTTAAATTTCCATGGTTTTTGACGTTATTAGAGTAAATATTTCTCCGATATTTCGGCGCAGTTGCATGCGCCATGGTCACGGAAGACATATCGGAGTCACAAAAATAAACAGGTACATGGTGTAAATCCCGATATAGTTTACTCATTTGATATTGATTTTGATGAAAAAGATGGGTGTGAATTGTGATAATTCACACCCATCTTTTTTAGCCCGAAATTAGTAAAAAAAATAAAGATCGAATTTATCCAAAAACTAGCTTGAATTACACTTTAATTACTTTAATTTTGATATATAAAACATAAAAACAACGGTTCTTAACGTAATCGGAACGAAGTCAACATTTTTGCGATTGGAGTTGCCGTAAAGTAAATAATTTCAATTACCTTTCTTTATCAGCTTTCCACAAAACTATGAATTGATAGAAAATTGAGAGAGAGAGAGAGAGAGAGAAATAAAAAGAACATACAATATAACAATTGATATCCCAAACGAGGCGTAAACTATGGGAGCCTATAAGAAGCCTTAAGATCACCCAGCGTGCCATGGAGACAGACATGCTCACTGCTTCCCTGCGTGATCGAATCGGAAATGAGAAAATCCGTAGGAGAACTAAAGTGCCGACATCGCCCGAAGGATTGCTCAGTTGAACTGGCAGTGGGCGGTACACATAGCGGGAAGAACCGATAACCGTTGGGGAAAGGCAACCGTGCATCGGATGACGCTCTGTGGGTAACTATGCGACCTAAAATAGATATTTGTTTATTCTCACATGCTCCAGTAGCCCCACTTCGAATTTTTAAGACCGCCTCTCAGTCTCTGTTGCAAAAAATAATGATATTTTCAGAGTTGGTCCCATAGTAAAAGTTGTTCAGTTTGATGGTCCCTATCTACCATATTCGGCATTACAGATTTTTTGTAACACGTTGTACCTATATGACATTTTCAAAACGATTTAATTATATAAAAAACTTAATCAGTAAATTATAAGTGACCTTATTTTATTAAGTCGCTTCACGTTTATATGAAGAATACGGTGGCGAGGCTGCTGCGCGTCCCGCCACGCAAATCACTAAAATAACTTATTTTAGTGATTTGCGTTTGTGTTATATTTGCAAATTCAGATATTTGATGTAGGAAAAAACTTTTTATGAGAAAACTTTGTTTTGGTGTACATGAAAATAAAAACACCGCCGTAATAGGAGGCTTTATCTCTTTTGATAATAAGCGTATCTACTCATCTATATTAGTACAAAACAACTATTTGAAGTAATTTAGCAAATTACTTCAAACAGTTGTTTTAGTTTTCTAAACAATGTAGAGCGGCTAACTTTATACGGCTTATAATGTCTCAGTTACTTTTATTGTACGTATCTCACTTTATTCTTCCAGACATTGTTCTAATCAATTTTAATATCCTAACCAACGACGACGACCGACAACGCTGTCACCGTTGTCAAGAAGGCAGTTGGCAAATGAGTTGTAGGCAAAAAGAAAAAGAAAAAATGTAAGTATTTAAAGCTTTTTTATTTTAAAAACATAAATTGGCACACTAAAGAGTCATCGCTCTAAGAATGAGCGACTATCGATTGTTTATTATACTGTAACAATTATCACAATTTCAAACTTCAAACATGGTCCATCGAATCTGCTTACTGTCTGGGAGCGTTTCTTGCGATGTATTCCAAAGCCCTGGCGATTTGAGGAGGAACTGGGGGAGGGGTGGGGATGGCAGAACCCTGGAAAAAAATGTTAATTTAGAAGATTTCACTTGTTTTATTCAAACAGAAAGATGTATAGTACTAAAATTATTATTTTTTTATAATCATTCAGAACACTAAACTTCATAATAGGACTTTACGCTTTGTGCTTATGGAGCAGACAAACTTCCTTTTATTTTATTTCTAAGAAATAAAAGTGTTTTCTCACCTGAGGTTGGTATCCGTTCTCATCGGCGACGTAGGTGATGGAGACCACCTGTCCTTCGGGTGAGGTCCAGCTGAAGGAGCCCTGGGCTACATCAGGGACTACGGGGGGGTTGCCACCGAAGTTGCGGGGGGTGCCTTGCTCTTGGGCAGCGATGCCGTTGTCAGTTTCGTAGCTAAAACATTATTTATTAATGATTTTGCCTGCGATTTCTTGCGAATGGGATTTCGTTGTCTCCGGAGTGTTGGGAATAATAAAATCCTTATCCGAGGTTCAATCTACGAGAATCTTTATAACAAAATCCAAAAAATTGGTTCTGTGGTTTGGGTGTGAAAACAGCCTGATAAAGTTACTTTCGCATTAGGAATAATGTACCTAGAGATGGATTGCGATTATGAATTTGATTCCACACATAGTTTTTGCTATCGCTTTGTTTTAATAATAAGCCATCAGAGTTCAATGAATATTGCTATTTTAGGCATGTGCTTTTTTAAGTAATCTGTTTAATTTGGCTCTGCGTCAAGCTATGTATAGTTTAACATAGTCATAAATAACAAATTATTTGAATTGATTTAAACGTCATCGATACTACCCGTTTGAATATAGCCAATACATATAACGATCATAATTTACATAATTTCAAAATTTATCTTTACATAAATAATTTGATAATCGTATTTCGCTATTTCGGTTTTCTGATAATTTTAGAAAAAATAAGATTCAAGGTACTTAGGCTCAAAGGTTTTACCAGGTGACGGTAGATAAAACATCTTCATTGTGTTTTACTTGACATAAAATTTAATTTTAACTTGTTTCATTTCAAACACCTAAAACAAAATATGTTGTGTGTTCGTTAATAATTATTAATACCTAATATTTTACTAACTCATATTTTTTTATAATATTTCAGTTCTGTAAATAAAATTTTCTGCGTGTGCTTTGTACTCTTACTTCAGACTATTTTGTAAAACTGTTTTGTAGTTTAAGAACGGTAAGAAAGTAAGCGTTGAGAAACATATATACAGTGTTTTTTTTATTGCATGCTCTTTAAAATTTAAATAAAACCCATTACATTCTGCACAGTAAAACCAGGTAAAACACCGTCTTATAACTTAAAACACTTTTACACATTTGAAGTCATTGCCCTATGGAAGATTTGCGGAAAACTTTTACACGCAATCTGCGTCATTTACGATATTATTAGATACGATCAAAAAGTGACGATAATTTATTTATGTATCCTTATTGTGCAACAATACACAATAGCAGTAAAATAATTGTCAAATTAAATTATATTGGAGTAAGAAATTATTTATCTTTAAAAAGTTATTAGGATTTAATCACTATCAATAACTAATCAATAATATCAATTAGTTATCCAGTTGCTTTCATAAAGTTGAATTAAGTATAACATACATGTCTACGAGTACATTAATCACGAATCTACATACTTTATGGATCAAACAGAGAACCATCTTCTTTGAAGTCGGTTAAAATAGTATTTGAATATTTCTCAATTTAAAAAAACAGAATGATAAAATAAAGGATAAGATATTCAAATAGAAAGTCTTTCAAGAAGGGATGAGGGAGATTCATACTTTGAAAGGGACATAACGATGATGCTTAACTATCACTATCCTAACCTAACCACCAGAATTAGTAAATGATCACTAAATCACTTGATGGTGTAGAATTTGGTAATCATTTACTAACTCTGGAGAACTAAATCCTTTGGTGTGTTTTAAAGTATTAATTCCCAACTTAAGTATGTACTTACTAATAGCTGTAGCTGCCATCAGGGTTGATCTCATTGCCAGATTTCAAGATTTGTGCATTGCGGGCGTCAGAAACAACTCTTGGGGCCACGCGTACTACAGGCTCCGGGATGACCACGGGCCGCACGGGCCGGGGTTGTTGTGGCGACACGGCGCGGAACGGAGACCCGAAGGGTTGAAAGCTGTTGAAGCGGTTGTTGCCGAAGGAGGCGGCGTTGGTTGCGGCGACCACGCAAGCTAAGACGACCACCTGGATATGGATATTTTTAAGTCTAGATTTTTTACATAAGTGATTTATTTTAATAAGTGGACGACATGAAACTTTTTGGATAACTTACGGCGAATTTCATTTTGATTGGTATGTTTAGCTTCGATGAACTAGTTTGAATGCGATTCAAAAATTCCGCGCTAGCTTTATATATCAGTGTTGGATCCACCCACTTTACGCGTCAAACTGCAATAACATTTAAATAATTTGACGCCGTCTGAGAAATGTTTCAAATAACACTGAGGCTATTCTATGGTATTAAACATAACACTTCATAATGTTGTTCTTGAAGTCATTAATCACGCTAAATTAACGAGGCAATCAAAATTAAGCTTGAAATATTTATTGTGCTTAATATATTAAAGCTTTATTTAATTCGAACAGAGTTAATACTTGAGGAATAAAGATGTAAAAAATAATCATTAACTCAATCTGGAGCGTTGTTGAGCTTTTCAGCCTATTTGTCAGTTTTATTTCATAACAATTACATATTAGAAACTTGTAAGTACACAATACAAGTATTTATTTTGGGTGTCCTTTGACTCGCCCAAAGTCATTGAACCTAATTACATTTTGCCGGATTTCTTTGGCCTTAACTCCTTAAGTACAATCATTGTTTAGCTTTTTGAGATTTTTTGCATTTTTATCGTTTCGCCTAAACGTCAAAATCCCTAATTATCAAAATCACTCATGTTCAATGTCCTTAAATTTATTAACATACATTCTTTTGACATAAAAATGACTACGCTAAAGTATTGTTAAAATTGTCATTCATACAATATATTTTTGACATACTACTTATAAAGAAAAACTTTTAATGCGACCACCATTGGTAGGTTAGGTTAGGTTATTGTTCATAATGCTTGCATGCAAGTTGCAGGCTTGCTTGCTAACTCGCTTGTATGCATGCATGCTAGCTAGCTTGCTTGCCTGTATGCTTGCATGCTTCCGTATATGCCTGTTTGCTTGCATGCTTTCATGAATGCATATGCATGCTTGCATGATTAAATTCTTGAGTGTAAGAAAAATATTAGAGTAGGCAAATAAAAAGACAACGACTGGTTACTCTGATTTATATTACTATTTATTTTAAATTATTAATAAGCAAATACAAAATCATCATTTTGAAATCATGTTCCTACAGCAATATTATTTGTTGATCAAATAATTTAGCATTGTTTAATTTGAATGCCATATAAATATGAAATAAATTTTTCTAAATTAACTATTTGTTAATCGAACACAATACAGCAGAATTTTAAATGTATGATTAATATGTATTTAATTTTATGTGAACTGTAGAAAAACTTTTTGGCAATACTTTTTAAATAAATTTTATTTATTATTCTAAATATCTATAAACCGGTCCTTTTGTGCAAATAGTTTCCTTTTTTGATAAGTGATGAGACACCATTCACTGATTTTCACAATTTCAGAAGTAATAAATTTTATTTCTTTGATTAACCGATTAATAGTCCTATTTTTTCTAGTATATTATTTAGTATTATATAAAAATAGCATTGTGAAAAATAGCATTGTGAATGCTTAAATTTCAAATAACCGATTAATTTTGTACTTGTACACTAGGGATAATAATAATTTTAATAATTTTGTACAGTAGGGATTAAGAATCGTTAATTGGTTATGCCTATAAAGATCAATTTGGAAAGCGAAATAACGGCGAATAAATTAATAGGCGTTAGACAATGTGCGAATCGTAATTTAGTCCTTGAAAACATTATGCCTAATGATGAATTTGGAAAGGAAATACGACGAAAAAATTACAGGCAAAGTAAAAATAGGCTAAACAAGGTCATATAAAAAAGTGCGAAAATAGTTTAGGCCAATAATTTGTGTGCCAAAGACAGATATGATAAAAAAAAATCACAAGGTGTCCTAGTGAGATAGGTAGGGGCCCTTTAAGATAGCGCTACAGGTTTTGATCTCACGATTCAGCTACACACGCTTCATAGTATATTGTTATTGTCTTCATGTTAAGTTTTAGAAAGAATAGATATAGCCTTAATTAAACAGCAAACTACTTATTTATCTTCTCATAGATTTAAGAGTCCAGTAAGCTTCCCATACAAACGTCATACCATAATTAGCAATTTGAGTATAAATAACTCTTCTTGTGATATTATTCGGATTAATATCGTATTTGTACCGTATAATGTATTTGTACCGTAAAAAAAACAAAATACCCAACCAAATAAAAATTAATGCAATTTACAGTTCTGTATGAAAAAATGTAATTGAAATTTATTGTTAGTATTGTATTTTTTATTTAATATAACCCTAGACAAATACTGTCTTTATCCGAATAACACCACAAGAAAAGTTAATTATGATCAAATTGCAAATCATTTTGGTATTACGTTTGTATGGGAAGCTCACTGTTTGCCGGACTCTTAAGTCTATGAGAAGATAAGTAAGTAATTTACTGTTTAATTAAGGCTATATCTATTTATTTCTAGCAATAAATGATTCTAATTCTGCATGCAACTTGTTTCGTACTTATCAGTGCGCATTTTTTCCGTAGTTTGGTTTTACTTTCAAAACATCTTTTTTATTATTATTAAATTAGATGGTATGTTTACAGATAAATAGTATTTTTTTACAAATTATCAAACTAAGCCTGTTATCAAAAAATGATCCACCACAAAAAGATACTACAATAATATAAAAATAATTATTAGATTATCAAAGCTCGATTTAAACTTAATTTATCATACTCGACAGTATGGGCTTTGAAGCAGTAGGTCAGATAATGTTAAGAAAAAAAATATGCTTCAGGCACTGCATCCACACGGGCAATCTTTGGGCAATTTTTGAAGTGCTTAACAATATTTGATTGAATCAGGCATTACTTGGCGGAAGTCCCAAACCATTGTGAAAAGAGAAATATATGTAGCTTACTCCCGCAAAAATATATGCAGGATGCACCGCCCGCCCGCCCGCAAAAAAATGCACATGCACACCACAAAAATATCAGTGCACAATACTTGCATTTAGCATGACAGCGACACACCTTGCACCTTCACCAATTAGACTACTCTACACGTAGTACAATGCTTAACAATAGTAAAGCACCAGCGCCGATCAATCTTTTCGTAGTGGTTTTGAAATAACCTTTGACACATCACGTTAAGATTTTTAAAATATTAAACCCTAGATTTTTGGCATTTTCATCGTAAGTTCAATACACTAGCTTCCAGTGTTGTTCCTTCCGATGTTGTGAGTAAAGAGTTTATGTTGCATTTTATTTAAAAGCATTCTTACTAATTTCTTAAAATCACTCTTAAGTGGCGAGCATATTAATTATAATAAACTGATAATGTACGATATGTGTACGGTGTGTACCTATTTAGGTACATATTTAGGTATCTATTTATTTATTCATTTGAATAAATAAATAGATACCTATACTTACTGCGTGTCTGAAAGTTCTATGGCAAATTAACTATTTTTGTTTGAAAGCATGACGCTACACGGGCGATACTGCAAAATTGCTCTGTACTTTAAGTACAGGGTACTCGTATTTCGAGTTTACTGTGTGGCATGTCCTCGTAATCGCAACTCCGGTGCGTGTTGTTTCAACATTAGGTCGTTCAAAAATTGACTTTGTAGCAAATAATAAACCCGGAAACTTTGACGCATAAATAGTGTTCACTACTACTGGACCAAATAGATATTTCACTTTTTACCCGACTACGGCGAAGCAAACCGGAGGGTTATGATTTTGACCGGTTTGTATATCAAAAGGCTGAACGGATTTCTGTTATTGAAATATCATTAGATTCGATTCGACAGCCCAAGTGTTCTTAGGTAAGTGACGTTAAAAAAACAATGTGGCTGCTGTGCAGTAATTTTATTTGAAGTGCAAAAATATTTTTTTTTAGTATACTGCTTCATATATATGGGTATCAAATTAAAGGGCTCATCATAAGGATTTCAAAAAGGTATATCATAACCGTAATAAATAATAACTAAAAAGACATAAATAAAATCAATAAATTTTTAAAAATTAAAACCCGCCTTCATCAAAAGACTAGTCAACTGGAAAGATGGAAACAAGATCAAATATTAAAGGCAACATAATAACATGCAGTCGGAGGCATAGAATTTAATGATAAGTCAAATCATTCACAATGTCACTTTATACATGCTTTTTGCATGTTATTATGTTGCCTTTAATATTTGATCTTGTTTCCATCTTTTCAGTTGACTTGTCTTTTGATGCAGGCGAGTTTTTGATTTTATTAATTTATTTATTTTTAACATTTCATCATGAATATAAACGATACCGGCTCCGGTTAGTGAAGAATATCGTAAAAGGATCATTAGGTGTCATATTAAATCATAAAAGCCTCAAAAGAATGTCTAAATTGACCTCCAAATATTAAATCTTAAACGTGGCTTCATTCTTCAAGATATTCATCTTGCGGAATTAGATTGAACTTTACTGCTTTTGATTGAGCAAATAATTTTATCTTAGTGAAACATAAAGATCAGTTTGTTATTCGAAAACTAAGAAATTGTCATTACTTCTAAATTCACTGATGTTTTATTTGATTTGTTTATTAAATCTTCCCCAAATAAAGCAATTTATATGCGATTGGTACATAATAGCTGTTGTAACCACAAAATCGTGGCTACTCCATAGAGCCCATTGAAACGTGTAGATTAGTTATTTTTTCTCCGAGTCACACTTTTTCCAATATTCTCTAATTGAAAATTGAGAACGATGGGCTAGTTAGGTAATGGATATAACTAAAACCTTTAATTCATAAACGCCCGAGCGGACAGGCGGCCGGATAATAATGAAATATCTACTGTGTCTCATTTTCTGGACGTTGAATGGTTAAGACCTCAACAAAGGTATGAATGAAAATACAAGTTTAATTCTTTTTTTTTAGATTATTACATCTTAAATATATTTGTCAATTCAAAGTAAGTATCAGTATCACATTTTTCAAGACTTTTGCTCTTTTCACCCACGGTTCGACATTTAATTTTTTATCTCCTTTTTGGACACTCGAAGACGTACGAGCACACCTTTGGCCTTTACAAACAATCCCACGAGGTTGAGTTATTTGATATGTATTCAAATCCTTGTTTTATAGTCTCATCATATAACAAGTTTCTTTGTTGCGGACAACGGATCGAGAAATATGCTCTAAATTCTTCTGAAAATAGATTCTTGCACAGTAAGTCACGTAAACATGTTATTTAATTCTAGACCATCTTTGACCATCAGCCATGTTTTATGTCCCCACTGCTGGGGCACAGGCCTTCCTTATGGAATAAGGTGGATGGGCCATGACCCACCACGTGGGCCCAATGCAGATTAGTGGGCGCTAACAACTGCAAATGCAGCCGGGACCAACGGCTTAACGTGCCTTCCGAAGCACGGAGGAAATCGAAATAATAAATTGTTGGTCACCCATCCCATGACCGACACATGCGAAAGTTGCTCAACCTCCGCAATCGATGGGCCAGGCGTTATACTACTGCGCCACCGAGCTCCTCTCCTAATTCAAATTCTAGAGTAAGAAAAAAGTATTTTGTGAAACGTAATTATTTATTGATGCTTCATTTCATCATTATACATTCGTTTATTTTACAACAAGAACATTGGGTGTTATCATTTAAACCTATATCACATATTAAATCGTTATTGCTTATAATTTGTTAGTACTAATCTTAATTTACTTCTTGGGTCCTGCTCTGGCGAGGTACTCCAGAGCTCTGGCGATCTGAGCAGGTACTGGGGGAGAAGTGGGGATGGCATCACCCTAGAAAAAAAAAGTATAGTTTACTGAACTTTAAATGTATATCAGTGAAACTTTGATTATACATTAAATAATAGGTAAACCAATTTTATAATTCGCGTGTATATGTGATGCATAAATTCACAAGCTAACGAGGTTCATATTGCTAAATCAATTTGCCAAATATTTTGTTAACCACAATTAATTAAGAGCAGTATAATTTCATCACAGCAGATCATTATAGATAGTCCACTGGTAGGGACTCCCACAGGACTGCCTCTGCCTATGCCATAATCTTCACGCTTGACAAGTTTCGAGATTGCAGTGATGGTCTGTTTTCAACGGAAAACGCTGCTGCAAATTTTTATATATTTTTTTTCTACATACCACAGGTTGGAATCCGTTCTCGTCAGCGACGTAGGAGATGGAAATGGGCTCGCCCCCTGGGGCGGTGAAGGAGAAGGATCCCTGGGCTACCACGGGTACAACTGGGGGGTTTCCACCAAAGTCACGTGGGGTGCCTTGCTCTTGCACCGCAATACCATTGTCGGTCTCGAAACTAAAATAATAATGGGAAGTATGAATATTTCAATGACCTACAGTATTTCTTCCACTTCTTATTCAGGTCCAACTTATTCATATTAAATGACGTACGCATAGTTGTAGCTGCCGTCGGGGTTGATGTCGCTGTCGAAGCGCACGATGTTAGCATCGCGGTCGCTGCTGGAGGCACGGACAGGGGAGGGAACGGAGGGTCGGCTCGGCTGCCGTGGTGGGGATGAGAACAGCCCTCGTGGTGCAGCTGGAAAGGCGGAATGGGCTACAGCAACCAGGGCAGCGAGTACAACCTGTGAAAGAAAAAAAATAAGTTTTGATGTCGCAGTTTGAAAGTTGACCCACATCTGTAAGCACGGGATTGCATTTTTAGCTGTGCTTATTGGCGTTTAATAACGTTCCTGAGCTACAGAAAAATAAAAAAAATGCGATTTCGTGACAGATGTGGTGTGATAATCTTTGCCATGATATAGATAGTCTTTTGATCTAACTAGGACTATCTATAACAGCTTGCTTTTAAATGTTTTGGGAAGCATTACCTACTTCATTAAGCGGTAGAATAACCCGTATTCCTATCACAATTTCAAAAAAAAAATCGCATAAGATTAAGAAAATACTTGAAAATGCAAAAAATATAAGTACATTTGCTTTGTGCCCTGCCCAAATTAGCTAAAAAAGTAAGAAACGAGTGTCAATGCAGTTGGGGGACCGTTATGTGGAATAATTTATAATCTGAGGTCCCCCGACTGCAATGACACTCATTTTTTAATTTTTTAGTTAATTTTGGCCGACATTATATTAACTTTTTGAACACATCCAAATCTGTTCAGGCATTAAGAAGTTATGGTGGAATAAAGAAACTCAGTTTCATACAGACTGAACTAAAACTAAAACTAACCAAACACTTTTTGTTTTTGGCAGTCGGGTAATGTTTTAATTCCTATCCCATATACGTTTCAAGAGTTAATTTTTAATAGTTAATTTACTCAGCACGAAATAGAATTGATTAATAGAACTCGATAGAAACTTTAAACTATTTAATTGCCAGATTCGTTGTTAGTGAGATACTATAGGAATTCAGTATCAAGCTAATAATTATGATTTAAAGATTATTTAAATATATTAACTCACCAAGTATTTCATTTTTAGGTTTTTAAGGTGTTTTAGTGGTAACTGGAGTATACAGATGACTGATGCAGTTTACAGATCGCCTAAATCTTTTATACTTGCTCATTTTCGCAACGTGTCATTGATATATAAATGTCATCCGTATTATGAATGGTTAATTAGTAAAGATGCGACTCTAAGAATTAATACGATAATGTCAAGCCAGTTTCACATAGTACTAGGTGTGTTAAGCTACCTACTTGCCTTTCAACTTTGTCTTTCACAAAAGTAACATTTCTAAATCAGCATTTTACCGTAAAATTATTTTTTCAATTTCTAATAAAATGTACCTATGAACTATAAAGGTTTTTTAACTAAAAACGATATTGTTTTTCAATTTACTTATGCACCTTAGTTTTTTGTAATTATGATAGTATGTAATGACCTAAATTTTTTTTTTTGTGTCACGATTCACTTATAAATTTTGTGGAAATGTTCGCTTACTGTATTCAATTCTTTTATCTCTAGTCATGACAAACTGACAAACGAATTTTGCTATCTTATATAGCACAGAATGTTAATATTGATAGATTCGGTTCTGCCTTTTGAATAAATCGTCACTTTACATAAATTAAGAACACATAAAAATAGACTGGAACGCTAGTTTTCCGTAAATAACATACCATTGTGTTGTAAACATAACTTCGTATTACTTTTCAGAATTTTTATATACGAGTATGTAGACAATTAAAAGATATTATTTTTAACGTCTCTCTGTATGTAGAATATTTTCGTAACTACGTTATTACGAAATAATGCGATTTGCACAGTGGAAATAAATAGCAGAAAATCATTACTCACCATTATCGGATAGACAAAATAATCGGTAAACTACTGTTTAATGTAATGATTCAACGAGAGACAATCTATAATGTTTAAAACTTAAATAAGCTGTTTTTAAACTATGTAAAGTGTTCACTAATTTTGTAAGTGTACTACTTAGTTGTTCAGGTTGGCGGCATTTCAGATAAGGACAATCGGTTTATTCCAAGTTTTTGAACTCAAAAGTTATGTTTATAGCTTTATGATGGACTTGCACTTCGTCGTAAAATCACCATTCTCTCCAGGTATACGATCGTAAAACCCAAAGATTTGTAAAAAGGTGACTTGAAATCACAAAAAGTTGCAATCAAGGAAGATTTTTGACACTTTACGTTCAAAAGTAAACATGATCTTAAAATATAACAAAGAAAAGTAATCAAACTCGATATCATTTTATTTTATTTTCGATGTTTCGATAATACTCTACATAGTTATAATAGCCTTTTTTCTTACATGCTAAGGTTTCTACCAATCCAGTTCTATTTCTAAGGCAAATGTGCACCACTTGGCTGGAATCCATTTTCATCAGCAATATAGTCTACTCTGTACTTCAGTCCATCGTCACCAATATATTCATAAAAGCCTCGGGTCCTGGTGCCACCACCGTTCACGCCCGGGTCGACAACTCCTGCCTCTTCAGCACTGATACCGTTTTCGGTTTCATAGGAGTAATGATAACCGTTAGCATCAATCTCGTTATCCTGTTTGAGAATTCTGGCGTTAGCCTCATAGCCTTTGAAGTTCTTAGCGTAGACTGGGTAAGAGTTTATTGAACTTGCAGATTGTACATAAGGCTTAGCCGTCGAAGAGTATACTATAGGCTTTATGCGTGATGAGAACACTGGTTTCGGGGCAGACGCGTATGCGATGGGCTCGATTGACGAGGCGAATACAGGCTTAGGTGTGGATGCGTATACGATCGGTTGGGGTGTTGATGAGTATACGATAGGGCTCCCCGATGACACCACAGAAGGGCGGTAAGTTACAGTAGTCACCGGTGATGAATAAGGATCTTGCACATAACTGAAATTAATAATAAAGATTTTAAGTACCTAGACCAATAGCACAAGTTAACTATGTATACTTTTGCTGTGTGAAAGAAAATATTTTTTTTCCCAGAAATTGTTGTTTATATAAAATCATTATTTATTTATCATTCAGCTTAAATCAATCATTTTTTACGCATCAGACTCCATGTATACCTACTTTAAAATAAAAACATTGCGTTCACCTGAATAACTTGCACTTTTTTTACTTAGTAAAGAAAACATATAAATATTTCAAAATATCTAAATGTTATGTAGGAACTAAAATGTGAGAAAAAAAAGTAAGAACAATGTCGTAATTTGAGACTCACCTGCTGTGATCACCATAGCTCACAAATGGCGTCAAAAGCTGTTGCTGCTGTTGATAAGGATTGTATGCCTTAACATAAACCGGTTGATACGCTGCGTAGATCGAATCATATTTGCCGTTTCTCGCGAGCAGGCTCTTGTAGCTATTATCTAACGCCGAGTAATACTTGTATGTTCCCTCCGTTGGGTCGTAGTAGAGACCCTCCTTGTTTCGTCTGTAACTGCCATCGTCTCCACCGTATCGCTCTGGACGATACTTGCCGTCATCTTCAGCGTTGCTGAAGCTAAAAACAGCAAGCACTACAACAGCCAACTGCACAAAACAAACCAAATTAAAACCACGTTTCAGTCTCACGATTAATTCAAACACTTTCTCATATTACTCACCACGGCGGACTTCATCCTTTTCAGAATCTCATCAAATGATAAAACAGAACGACGATCAGATCTTTTTATACAATCGTCAAAATCGAAAATGGAGTATTTATTGCAAGAACATTATAGAGCTAAATTGCAGAAAATGTAAATTTTATTTGTTGGTTTGGCATTCATAGCGTCTTATTTGGTCGGCCTAGTGATATATCGCTTCTTCGGCCACACCCAAACCAAAAATTAGATCATTCTAGTGGTTTGTCCTTCCGACAACATGTTAACTTGTAATATTTCATAACACAGCTATTTTATAAGCTGTTAACAATACAATAGACGTGTCACATTAATTCAATTATGAGGATTTCGAAGGTTCTCATTTTTAACTGACTTCATGTTTATTCATTAGTCGTTTTCCTATAATTAGGTACCTAAGTATATTAATTTTCATAAATTGTCTATTTAAATTATTATTTTTCACAATTATCTACACAACACTTTAGTTCTCAATCTCAAAAACTTTTTGGCATATTCGTTTTAAAATGTTGAGCTTATCGCTAAAAGGTTGCCTGATGCCAAACAAACAAAGAAGTAAATTACATAAATATCTATAGTTTCCGTATTCTTCGATGGCAGGTGCCATCAGGTTGTCTTGGACTGTAGTCCCTTATTCGTCCAAGACTGTAGGGCTCTACGAAAGAGACTAGAAATTCTATTTTTGGTTAGTGCTTGGCCTTCATCTCGTGATGCCGAAGGTGGAAGCGCACTACACCCGGAATCCTCAGCACTGAGGAACTGGCTATCTTACCTCTAACTGCCGGAACACAACAATCTTTAAATTGCTGTTATGGCGTCAGACTTAGGTAAGATGGTGGTAGCTAGCCAGGCGGACTTGAAGTAACCCCTACCACCAACCAAACAGAGTAAAATGTACTCCCCTACTGGGAATCGAACGCGGGACCCCTGCGTCTTACACGGGTGGGTGAACCACTAGACCACAGAGGCGGTTACTGATTTTTTTCTCATTTTTTTTTATTTCTCAAAACTACGCGGCTGTTTTTGAAAATTCAAGGCCATACGATTGATCTTTGCGTCATGCACATTTTGACACCTCTCCCATAGCGATATCTCCAATTTTGATCGATCTACGGTCATCGCACTTTTAGCTGAACATCGGGCGCATACACTGGTGAACACATAAACATTTTCAATGTTAAAAAAAGTGTATCCATTTTGCGTAATTATATTTTTTTTAATTAATATTTGTCAAGATTCGTATTACTGATTCTAAATTCCGAGTTTTTTATAGTAGTGAAGAATGCCTTAAATGAATTCTAATCAATAGATTTATTGATACATTTGTTGTTGTGTGACTTGTTTTGGAAGGCAAATCCCCCACACAAAACTCCGCTCCATATAAACTTACAGGTTTGATTGTATGCTATTTTATTTGATACTTAGCTTGGCCTTGTAACATTTTAAGTGGATTCCTTATGCATCTTCCGGTGTAATAAATAGTTACTTCCATTATAACAAAAGAAAATTGCAGGTGATAAAGGTGATAAATATATGTATAAAAAAATTAATCGCCGAACTGTACGTAAGCGCATAACTTCAGAACGACTGCACCAAATTATATAATTCTTTTTATTGTGTTTGTTATCATCAGGACAAAGTTTGTATAAAATAAAATTTACAAAAAATTTTACGGAAAGACGTAAAATATATATATTTTCCATCATTTTAAACCGCAATATAACTAATAGATGGCGCCACCTGTGCGAAGCCGTATTAAAATATAATTTTAATAAAATATTATGCGATTTTATTCAATATATTGAATAACATCGTATATCGTCGATGAATTGACCTATCTGTGGACATGCTACTTTAGAGGAGCAGGAAAAAGCTATTAACTTATTAGGTTTTTATCACAGGAATTTTATATAACTTTTAATGTAATGTTAACAGCGTTACTTTATAACTTGATAACAAGCGATTTATATAATTTCATATATTATTTTAAAACCATCGGTTAGGTGGTATTGATTTTATTGTTAAGAAATAACATAAATGATAGTATTGTCACTCTTTGTCACTTCATCGACGATATTATACATTGCTCCAATTGCAAAGTAAGTAGATACCTCTAGCTAAAATACCATTGTTATGGAAATCAGAAACAACAACTTTATTAAGAAACCCAGGTCTGTGGCAGTTTACCCTGGGACCTCAGAAAGTAAGAAACTGTTGTTCAAGCCAGCAAAAAAATAGCAGTGGCTCTACCATGAGTTGAAGCAAACTGTTTTCGCTACCGTAAACTATCGGATATACTGCTCACAGTCAATGCGAGGGAAAGTGAGAAAACGATAGTTTACGGTAGCAAAAACAGTTTGCATCAACTCATGGTAGGGCCACAGTATACCCGATAGTTTACGGTAGCGAAAACAGTATGCATCAACTCATGATAGAGCTACAGTATTACCAAAGGTCTTATACAAAGTTATTTGTAAAACACCAACAACCTCGCAGGAATAGATTACTATCATCATATCAATATGTTACAGTTAAAATTCTTAATCGCTCAATAGTACATATTTTTAACTGAAAAAAGCAAGCAAAAGTAGTAATGTTGGTCAAAAGTAGTTTTTTGTAATAATATGGATTTATAGTGATTTTGACTGTGTTGTTAAAGGTGATTTTGGCTGACGCTCTCAGTAAAAACTACGTTTTACAACTAAAAGTATTTTTGTATTGTTTTAAAATTCTTTATAATGTGTGCTTTTCTTTGATATCTTTTTAATAATTTTAACTGAAAGATAAGTCAAAACTTCTTTTAACGAAATCAGTTATCCAAAAGTACTTTTAAACAGCTTCATTGGGCAAAACTACTTTCGACCGTAATTTCTGTCAAAAGTACTAATGTCGAGAACTTGCAGGAAAAATTACTTTTGACTGATTTTGCTTGTTAAAAGTACCTTTGACAGAATAAAAGATTTTGACTGCAACATATACATAGTACCTTAATCACAATATAGTACATTACAACTTTACTCTCAAAGGAAGGCCTTTAAGTTCGATAAGATGAAGTGAACTCATGTAATTTCTCAATTAACTTGGCTAGTAAAATAAGAAGTAGTTCATTAGAAATAAAACACTTTTTACCGACTTCAAAAGGAGGTAGGGCGTATATTATGATTAGGGTACTTCCCTATTGGGTAATTTTGGGAAAAGCTCGGAAAAAACTTCGAGACTCGCACAGACAAATAATTATCGAGACTCGATTTCTGAACTATTTATAATGTAGGTACGGAACCCTCGGTGGGTGAGCCCGACTCGCACTTGTACGGTTTTGTTTTTTTTTTCTTAATTGAATACGAAGTTCTGTCTAATTCCTTCTAGCTCTTTATATTTATTTTTTATAGTCCGGCATTTGTTTTCCTAACAGGATGTGCAAAAATGATAGTGTGACCAAGAGGTCATGTATTATCCTTGTGGTCATACTGGTATGACAAAATAGATATGACCACGAGGAAACGGGGGTTATTTTGGAATTATTTAGTTTGGACACCTCAGGGCCGTGGTCACGGGATGACTAATCTAGACTCGGACTCAGCGCGAAAGCTTTAGAAAAAAAAGTAATTACTATTTGCTTATACATAATTTTGCCACCAATGCAATGGTAACAATATAAAGTTAATTTTGCTCTTGCAAATCACGATACCTACTTCGTTGAGATAATCAATCTCAAAAGTTGCTCCGTAATTTGACGATTACATATTTAAAAGGTGTTTTTACAATTTTGTTATGCTAAATTAATTTCTTATTTTAAAAATCTACTCAGTTCAATATCAAATTGTTATTCTACATCGTAGTTTCAATTTTCCTTTCCCTCAAATCTATTATTAGAAGGCGAGAGATATTATTGAGAAAAAACTGGTAGTGTGTTTTCGCAAAGAAACCTTGGACATATACTTAAAAAATTACTTTCCTTTGATTGAACAATACACACATGCTATGATTTAGAAAACACCAACAACCATTATTGATTATGTAGTTTCTTTTTTATTGTATAAAAATATCCAATCATCTGAATAGCGCTTAGCGTTTAACATTATTTCGTTTTTTTGTTATAAAATAAAGTTAGTATTTTCTGATGATCCTTATGTGAGCTCATTAGCAAGTTTAAAAAAATAAAACACGCACTCATTCAATTGTTGTTATTCAATTAAAATAAATACAATTCTATGTATCGTAATATCTTAAAGTAACAATAATATTTAATATAAATAATATTCAGTTAAATCCTAATACTTATCAAAATTACATGCAACTTATTATCCATACAATCACTCGGTCACCTCATCTACGACTCGGACATGAACTTCATACTCCAATTTTATTTTGTTTGTGAGTGCATTATCTACTCTATTCAAGATCTTAGTTCCCTTGAAGCTGTAATATGAGCCCAACTTCTCTCCATCGGCTATTTCCATCCGAGGGGGATATCTGAAATTAAAGGAAATTATAAGTTAAAGTTGGGTAACAGTTTTGTTTTTGCTGTCATCACTATTTCTTTCTTTCAATGATCAATTGTTTGAAAGAGATTTTAGTACTGTCGTTGTACTGATAAATAAGAAAGAAAGAAAAAAGAAAATACATTTATTTGGGACCACACAACGATACACAATTAGTATATTTAGTCAAAAAACAACAGAAACTAAATACATAGGTACACATTGCGAATCGTCGCGTGATGCCAAAATATGCCAAGCTCAGTATCAGCAAGGGGGGCCTGCTACACTGGTATTCTGCTTAAATCACCGACAGATTGTAAATTTTGTTAGGTACCTATTTAAAGATAAAAGTTCATCTTCAACACAGATAAAAACAAAGTGCGAGGTCTCTGTCTGTAGTCGTGGTTATAAATTACCCGACATAACAATAGGATAAGTAAGGTTCGCTTAAGGTGTGTCTAGCATAAAATTTATTATTAAACTATAAGTACCTACAATAAACATTTCAAATAAATGTAGTTAAATGGAGAAAAATACGCTACATTTTAAAGCATCAAGCATTGCCCGAAGGAAGTCCACAATGGATGCAAAAAAACAATATTTTTAAATACCTAGGTATGCACTTTTAGAACAAGACCACTCCCCATACAAGCGTTGACCTATCAAAATAGCTTTTTTAAAAAGTTAACGGATAATGATACTTAAATTATATTTGAATAGTTGCTATTACCGTAGAACACTAGTATTTATTGAATTTTAATTTGGCAATCAGTAATGGTTAAATCAATATGTTCTAGTTTGTATTATTGCCAATATTTATTATTATTTTTCTCTTTTTTTGTATCGGCAAATTTTATTTTAGTTAGCAATTTCAAATAACAATAAAAATGCAATTTATGAGCTGTATCACTTCTCTATACACGATAATTGATAAAATCAACAATATGATAAAATATGCAAGATTTATTTGCACCGCCCGGATTATCTTTCCACCGGCAAATAAATGCCGGTGGGTACCTGTAAGCTTACAGACAGTAACACAATTACTACTCTACACGTGTTTCGCACCACAAAAAAAGTTATTGCTAAATATTGTGCACCACAAAAGTTTTTTGTACACACTATGGCCACAGGGTAAAAAAAATCTATGGCGCATTGTTCCAGGTTCGTGTAGCGCGGAAGTTCGCGAACCTATGTGGGTACCCACCCTCACATACTAACCGATTCGATTTCAAATTTATCAAAATAAATAGAGATATTACGCGTGTATTCTCGTTACCAAAAATAATCTAAAACTTACTGAGTGACAAAATCCTTGGCAACGTCATCTTTATTGTTCTCACCAAAAATGTTTTCTACGGGCGATAGATAATGACACTTCACAGCACTCTCCTTGTCAGCGTAAATCTTGTTGTAATGTGTTCTGCTACCTTCTGGCGTCTCACCAAATAAAACATCCGTAGAAACATATTTAGCAATCAACGCCTTTATCAATTTGTGAATATATGGATATCTTTCAGCGTATATTCTACGTCCTATGTATTGTATTCTATTTGACTCGTCAAAATCACTGTTTGGTCCTATTGGTCCATTAGGCCCGTTCGGTCCAAACCCACCTTCGCCACCATATCCACCTTCTCCTCCAAATCCTCCATTGCCACCGAATCCACCATTCCCACCAAACCCGCCGTTCGGTCCCTCTTGGTGCGTGTATCGTAAAGCAGGATAAAGATTATTCCTATAAATGTACGTATATTTTCCTTCGTCACTAGGGATGTATTTACCCTCATCTAAAGGTCTGTAATATTTTCCATCATCATTTACGTTATACTTTTTGGGATCGTATTTTCCATCGTCAAGGCCTCTGCAATGACTTGCAAACAATAGTAGAGCTACGAGTTTCTGAAACATAGAAGATTTTGTTTATGTAATGACTACTAATGAAATAAATGTTATGTACCTATAATTATCAGTAAATTATTACATACAAGGATATGAATACACTATTTTAATAAATTGATAGCCCCTAATAAATTGGTGCTGGGCTGTTGAATTTGAGGTGAGGTATGACGTTAAAACATGAAAATGATAATCGGAATGTATGTGTATTCAGAACCATAAATTCATGTGCGTGTGCATACATCGGAAGCTTAATCTAAATTCAAAAGAATCGAGCTTTCAACCTTTGAGTACAAAAAACATGATTATTTGAAGAGTCGAATTCGAAAGTAAGAATATCCCTTTGTTCATTTATGCGTATACGAGTATGTTGCTAAAATATACGTAATAATAAACATTATAACCCAAGTTTATAAGTCATTGTAAGTTAAATTGTTTTATTTTTATTTTTACTAGTGACTGTACACGACAAAAAATTAAGAATTATGAAGATGTAAAACAAATGGGTACTTACAAATTCTACAGATTCAATCATTTTCACTGCCACAATTCTTAAGATTTTTTTTCTATAAAATGTGCTATATTTGCAGCAGGTTCACAATCCGCTGTTGTTTCCTCCGCCAATTTTCGTTTAGATCTGCATCTACAACACAGGAAGTGTCAGAGGTTAGCGGATCAAATCTCGTAAATCTTACATTATATCCGCCATTATCGTCAAATTCTAAGATTGCATATGATTAACATTTAGCTAACCAATAAATTTTGTTTGAAACATACCGAAAAGTAGAACAGAATCCTTATAATAAAGGTGTGCCGAGGTCAAGAGTAGACATTAACATAGTTGAAAATTTTGGTATTGAAACACGTCTAAATATTGCACTTTGTCACAATCGTGTAAGTATCACTGAGCTTTGCCGAGTGGACGACCGAGCCCGTATGTGCGCCGTAACTCTCTTATGGAATGCACAAGGATCCACTTCAAATATCGATTTGCATAAAACAAAAATGCAGATACAAACGTTACAATATCTGTAGGCACCGCATTCCATGCGCCTTATTTTATTTACATTTAAATTGAGATGACACAGAAAATTCTCGTCCTTAGAGTAACGTTCTTAGAAAAACATGGTAATTCAGGATATTAAAGACGACTTCACTGCATTCGATCATGTGTCTTTATCTGCTATTATATACTGATGAGGAAAAAATTAAAAGTAATCAGTTTTACCACATATTGTATCGGAAATATCCAACGACGCAATCAAAATTAAACTGTGTAAGGGTCCTAGCAGATACGCTACTTTTAGCATCAGCGATTACCATAGTTGCAATAGGTATCATCGAATCTGCACCGCGTTTTGGTAACGGTCTGCGTTCAGTTGCAATATCAAAAACCCGCGTTTTACTTTCAGATAAACGTACAAAATGATTAAATTTGTTTGATGTTCAAGGTGACAGTATCTAAATGTTAAGACATTGTGACCTTGTTGTTTTCCCTAGCAGCCCAAATTTTTTATTAAGGTCATTTTTAAATTTATTTTTGATATAAATTGGAAGTATAAATGTCGTAAACTGCTCTATATCAAGGGTTATCACATTCGAAAATAAACTATATCAATAATGTAAAAAGTTAAAATTATTATTGACTAGATACAAGATGATAACAATACACTGTATTTATATGTAGGTATCTCACTCTCATTCAATATTTTATAAAACTCAAATATTTTTCCGGAACTGGGAAATACTTACGAATTTCTATAGGTTTAAGGCTCAGATGTTATCAGATTTTGGGGAGTTTAGTTCAGTCTGTCTGTTTTCTCAGAAACCACACAAAACTACATTTATTAAAACGATCAAAGTGTGCTTAATTTCTAACATATTTTATTAATGTTTAACAATATCGACAGTGGTGGGTTCAAATGAGTATAAAGCTAAACCTAATGAGAAAAAATGTCACTCAAACTTTATTTGGAGAAAATTTTCGCAAGTGTGAGAAAGGAAAAAATATCATATAGTTACCTAACTATAAAACTATCATACACTCGAAAACAAAATGTACCTATACTTTCAGGTTAAAATATGACATTTAGGCAAAACCCGACTTAGTCCGTCTACGCATTAGGTACATACACCGATCTTGTAGGAAATAACTACGTTTTTCTAAGAACGTTACTCTAAGGACGAAAAATCTAAATTTAATAATTATATAGCTGTTTCATCTTTATCGATTGTCAAAACATCTGGAAAGATGTTTCTTTCGAATGTGGGGGTATTTCCTCTCATTGATGAAATTGCGCTGGCTTGCAGCGAAGAAGTAAAAAGTACTAGAAAATTTCGCCGCTCCCACTAGCGACTCGGTAGCATAATTGGTCAGTGCATTGGGCCGGAATCCCAAGGGTGCGGGTTCGAGTCCCGTCTGAGGTGCTACGGGTGAGTCGATTTTTTCTAGTATTTTTTCTAATATTATTTATCTTAATATAAAAATAGCATTGTGAATGCGAAAAATCTAAATTTATTAAATAACTACAGTCAGTTACATCCTTGCGTTGTACTCAACAGTGTTATTATTTTGTTTTGTCAAGGTTACTGGAACTTCAGCTCTTTTTTGCAAGGTTATTGACATGCACTTGAATCTTGAAAAAAAAACAGTTCTGAAAAAAGCAAGAAATAATGTTCAAATCAATTATTTCAAAGCCTATTGAATTTGGGTGGGGCCGGAATTTTTTTTTGTCATTTTTACTAATTTTTGAACTTTCAACGCTTAGTTTTTAAGGTCCTTTATATCTATAACATAATTGAGATGAAAAGATGTTATCCCAGTAAGCAAAAAACTTGCAGTTATTGATATATTTAAGTTAAAGAATAAAAAATTGGGCTATTTCCGTTTTTTGTGACGTCGCTTCCAAACTGTTTCATCTCAAAGATTTTATCCCAATAAGCAAAAAATTATTATTACAAGTCAAAATGACCCACTTATTATTTTTATACTAAAATATCTTAAAAACTGCCCATCATAGACTTACATTGTAGATTTTTCCTTTCCTATTGGGATAAGATCTTAGCGATGAAATAGTTTTTTGGAAGCCAAAAAAAGAAAATGACCCACTTACTATTTTTTATACAAAAATTTCTAAAAAACTGCCAAATAAAAAGAAAATGACCGAAATATAACGGCCTTACCACAAAAGCTTTTTAAACACAGTTCAACAAGTGTTTAACTTAGTTTAAATGTGATGCTGTCACTTATTTGACAATATTGTTTGAAAGAGACTGCATCACATTTAAACAGTGTTTTGAAATCTTTTGTGGTAAGGCCAGATGTTTAAACTTAACTATCTCATAAACTACTCTCTTGATGCACTTTCGCTCCGCAAGTCTTCACTCCTTTTTCACAAAAAATAAGCTTTGTGATTCCTTAATAAGACAAATGGTCGGAAAGGTGTAACGTGGTCATCATCCTACATCAGTTATTATTTGATGGGGTGGGGGGTAACCCCAAGCGAAAGTGCATCAAGATACCATCTTGCATTTTGTTCTGAAACCTCTCAACCATCCACTTTTTGTGTACCGTGGACTTTCCAGCAAGACTCTGCACCTGGCCACAAGGCGCGAACTACTCAAGCCTGGATTGAAGAAAACATTCCTGGCCCACGTCTATCCTAAACCTGAACCACTTGAACCACAAATTATGGTCAGTTTTAGAGAACATGGCCTGTTCTAAACGACACGCCAACAATGAGTCATTTTTTGCTGATATGTACATGTAAGATTTATTAATATTACATTACTTAAAATAAAATAAACGCATTTTCTTTTGTAACAGAACTTATGGTGGGACTAGTTATTTTTGTGAGAAACTAAACTACTTTTTAAAGAAGAAACAGTTAATAGTAAAATTTGTATTGTTTCCATATCTATGTTATATCCATATAAATAATATCCATTTCTATCCATATTCCATCTTTCAAGTAAATTATGTGTTTTATAATTTATCAATTTAAATTCACAGAAGTGATTAATTTTGACATTAAGAGCAAATCATTACTAATGAATAATTCATCATAAATGAGAACATATTTTTGACATTATTGTCATGATCATGACCAAATCATGACTAATGATTAATAAAAAAAAGTTGTTTTTATAAAGAGCTAATTTGAGGTTGACTACGAGATCATTTATATATTTTTCTAAAGAAATAAAACACTATTAATTGCACTCATCATTATTATTTACACTTATATAATCTCATAACACTTGACGATCAAAATTAGATCGAACTATGGTGCATATAGCTTGATCTGATTTGATTCGTTCATTTATACGCTATTTGGAGCTTAGGCGTATAGATTAAAGTTCCTTTAAAGAAGTTGACTAACACTTATTTCATAAGGAATAGGTACGAGTAGCGAGTAGTTTAGACTAGCTGCAGTTTACTGGGGAAGATGGGCGCCAGAGGGTTGGAAGCCATTTTCATCAGCGATGTAGTCCACTCTGTAGGTGACACCGTCAGGGCCGATGTACTGGAAGAATCCCTTGACTTTCATAGCGTCATTTTCGCTGTCGATCTTCTCAAGCTTACCGGCTTCTTCGGCGAGGATCGTGTTCTCAGTTTCGTACAGGTAGTGGTATCCATCGGGGAGCACGTCGTTCTCCTGGCGGATGATGCCATATTTGTAGTCGTAGCTGCCGTCGTGCTTGGCAGCGGCACTGGCGGCGCTACCGGAGGAGCTGAAGCTGCTGGCAGAGGAAACTTTGACGGAACCAGAACTGGAGCCGAAACCGGAACCAGCACCGAAAGCACTGCCGGAACCAGCACCAAATGCGCTTCCAGAAGCTGAACCGAATGCGCTGCCACTCACTCTGCTGCCACCACTGCCGCTGCCACCACTGCCGCTGCCAGCGCTACAGAAAAAAGAATTTAGCTTTTTAACCCGATAATATTAATATAGGTAGGTATTTAAAATAAAATAATTTAATTAAATTACAAGTCAAATTAAGGAATTTAGTCACCAGAAATTAATACTAGATTCAATTACCATAAATGTCAATTTTGATAATATTGATATTTCTCACCTGCCGGAATTCTTGTCAGGCTTGTATTTGCCAGCGTCATTGGCTTCAGGGGTGTAACCACTGCCGGGACCTCCAGGACCTCCAGGACCACCAGGGGCACCCCTGTCGCTAGACCCGGAGTAGAACCCACCAGGGCCTCCTTTGTCGCTGCTGCCAGTGTAGAATCCACCAGCACCACCACGATCGCCCCGGTCACCGCTAAATAATAAAATTTCAGTTAGTACCCACTCGTACATATAATCCGAGTTCATTTATCAACGCCCGTGCGGCCGGACAACAATAGAATATCTATTGTGTCTCATTTTCCGGGTTTTAAAGGGCTATTTTGTAAATGGTAACAATTATTTTTCTTCTCTGTTCCCCTAGCATAAACATCTATCTAGACAAAAACATACGTAAATAAACTCGATCGAGTAATTTTGTATAGGAAATCTTAGCTCTTTCTGTTCCTGATAGATGTTCGTGCTAAGTGCTCAGGATACTGTGGAATAGAAAAGGGGACGTAACGTCCAGAGTTATCACAGCCAATGTCGTAGCGTCCAGGGTTGTAACGGCAGGAGTCGTATCAACTGCGGTGTTCTTCTAACCCCTGGTTTCTGAGGTACTTATCGGTGGTTTATCGGAGGTTTGACTTTATCGGAGGGGTCCACATTATCTGGTTTAAAGTTAATTACATTACTTTAAACCAGATAATTTGGACTATTTTGTTAAAATAAAACCTCCGATAAAGTATCTCAGAAACCGGGGTTTAGTAACACTAACTTGTATGTTAATAACACTAACTCCTGACGTAATATCCAGAGTTGTGACTGCAAAAGTCGGAGCGGCCACTGTCGTCGTAGCATCTAGGGTTGTAGCGGCAGGTGTCGTAGCAACTGCGGTGTTTCTCCTAATAACACTAACTTGTATTTGCCAGAGTCAATAGAAACGTAACATCCAGAGCTGCCTCGGCCAGGGTCGTAGCAGCCACCGCCATTGTAGCGTCCACGGTTGTAGCGGCTGCATTCGTAGCAACTGCAGTCTTCCTCGTAACAATACTAACTTGTATTTGCCAGATTCATCAGGAACGTAACGTCCAGAGTTGTCACGGCCAGAGTCGTAACGGCTACCGGCGTCGTATCGTCCAGGGCTGTAGCGGTTGGGGTCGTAGCGGCTAGGGTCGTATCTGCCAGCGGTTGACGCGGACGCAGTCGCTTGAACTACATTGAACCGCTTGGGGCTGTTGAACTGGAAGGGGGTGAATCTGGTGGCATAAGGGTTGAAAATATTATATACATACTTGTCATAGATCTGTTTATTTGAAATAATACACTTTTACGGATTGCAACGCGTAAATTATTATTTTAGGTGTTGCTTAAACATTATTAGTTTCCATTAGATTGTTTTATTTATTGCTTCAAGATTCTATTTAGTTGTTGGTAAAATAAGATTATATAAAATAATACAAAACAATTAATAAAATCAAGTAAACTAATTACATTATTTCAGAGTCATTCTGTCATTACTAACCTTCCAGTTTCAGCCGCTAAAGCGACTGTCACGGATAGGCAGAGTACCTGAAAGAAAAGAAAATACATTTAATATACACAAAACAATAAAATTAATTTAACTGCGCAGTTATTATAATCCGAACATCTTCACTCAATTTGACGTTATTTATATACAGTCCCATTTAAAATCTATAAGCTTGACTTTATCATTTAATAATAACAAATTTTAATGTGTAATCTTGATTGATTTCAGCACTTTCTCACATCCCACTCACCAGAAGAGCTTGCATAGTGCTGGTTTCAAGCACGCAACTACCTGAATGTGGTCTCTAAAAGATAAAATCCTTTTTATACCTTTTTTGTATAATTTTATATATATGTAATTCTTATCTGTCATCCTATTATAAATATGTTGTTTGATGTATCTCACGCGCCAGTGATTCTCAATCTTTGCGACACCGACCTTTTTTATTTATGTGAAGATCCGACACGTCAATGGCATACAATTAATTACCATAGTAAGATTTGTGGAAGAAAGATGCGATAAGCCAAACCTCAACAAGTTAAAATGACATCACCTTCTTGTTTAATTTTGAAATTGTTTAAGAAAACGTTGGCATTATAAAAATAGAGGTTTTATAAGAATCTAACTGTGGTTCAAACTGAAAAAAGTGTATGCCGTCGGGGAATAATAATTTGAAATAAATCTCATAACATTAACATGAACTGAAGAAAATATTCAATGGATGAATTAAGTTCTAAATAAATAAAACATATTTTAAATACTAGTGCTGGTACAAGTGGATTTTTTTTGTAAACGCAAAATACAGAAAACAACCAGTAAAAAGCTACACCTGCTTCATGCTTTCATTTAAACAGCTGAAACAGTATTTTCGCGATTTCAGGATTATTTCTGTACAAAAAGTTAATCAATCTGATAGTCACTATGATCAACAAGGATTTTGAGTTGACTAAAATATAACAATCTTTTTGAATAATACTAATCATCTTCAGGAAATAAACTGAAGTTTTAAAATTGTGAAGTTTTAAAAAATCTATTTATTTTAATATACCTAATAACATAAGTAAAAAAAAATATATGTGATAGACAGTAGGTGCAAAGACCTATCTTGCACAGCAATGGATAAAATATCTTATATTTTGATAGTTTTTTTGTTATAAAAAGTTGATTGTAATTTGTAAATGTCCAGCGCAACAATGTTTCTGAGTAGGCAACTGTCAAAATTATCGTGGTTATTTTTCAGTGTAGGTTCAATACACTCTACTAGCTAGACTAACAAACCGTGCTTTTAGCGGCAGCTATACGATTTTTTTTCCTCCATGTTATTTGGTGATAAAACAATAATGGATTTGAGAAGTCAAAAGCTTCAATTCTTTAAACAAAATCTAACTTTAAAGAAAGCTTTGAAGAAAAATGTATTCACAAAACTTACTCGTATTTTGTTACATTTCTGTGCCTGGAATTACATTTTATAACACTAAATTATTACAAAATATTGATCCCGTTGGACCTCCAGAACACACCTACATAAAAGTTATTTTAGTAAGACTTGAATCATCGGCTGAAAATCAATCTCACCAAAAAATGTATTCAATTTCCTTAATGTGTAAGGGTATTATGAAGTAAATATACTAATATTAAGATATATTAGTTACACGATATTATTTTTATAATCCTCTTTTCTCGTTTATTATTCAAGTAAACAATTTTTTTTCTAGAGTTGCCATCTGAAATATAAAAGTTTCTATTCAGTTAAAAAAACCTAGTAAAGTCTTGTGATCTTTCAATCAAACAGTCGTAAATGTGCATAGATATTCGTTTAATATTTTAGTAAATTTTGGTGTTGGAGAATGTGTTTAGCATTAAATAAATAGTATCAAATTTTTTAAACTTTGAGAAACTAACTTATTTACTAATTAATTATGTGTTAAACCGAAGACATTATGTATAAAAGATGAACCGAACATTAAAATATATAAAACAAGAACAACGCCGAAACGATACCAGACGTGCCCAAGGCCACTAAGACGCTTCCGAAGTTAAATTTTACTTTGAAACAATATTATGTAAATTGTTATACATTTATTATATAGGTTGGTATACTAAATCACGACACGTCACCTAAAAATCACAAATTTTAACCTTTTACGGCGAGCCGGATGCTCGAACCGATTCTATTTTGAGTTTGGTAAAGTTATGTCACTATTTAAGCTTTTACGTAGCATTTTATTAATTTAATTAAATATTTTATAACAATAATTGTATAAATCGCTGATAATTGAAAAAACATGCCAACAAAATCTTATTTTTTGTTCAGTTCTAAAGTATCAATTTTTTATTACAAACACTTTAAATCAAATTTTGGATGGAGCATGGAGCTTAAAAAACTTGGGATTTTCTATAATCGCTGATAAATAAGTTGTAATCTTACCAAACTAAACCAACGTTCCATAGTCGGAAACAATACTCTAACTTCCAATTAAGCTAATTCCAGAAGACCAGTAGCCACACAATATTCAGATTTGCGATTGTGTGCAATAATGAAACTTCTGCTTCTTATACTAGGACCCACTAGTACATAGCGATGCTCTGTCTGTAAGTGTACTGTTCACACTTATGTAATACACATGTCTGTGATATTGAACTTGTCTATATTATCATTAAGTAATACCTTTATTAATGTGGCATACCAAAAACTCGCAGAAACATAATGGAAACAATTTCTTAGACATATATATAAGCAAAAACTATCAAATAAACATGATAAATAATAAGAAATATTTTTAAGGCTTTTATTAGAATTAGATAAGTAACAATTTGATCTAACATTTGAACCAAATCACACAGATAAAAGTAACAAACCTACAAACCTCAGGATGAACTTGTCCAATACTTTACAACCAAAAGGGAATGATTAAAAGAATGTAGTATTAAAAATGATGCCGGATTTTCCATGTACACATACCTAGGACAGCTAACCATAAATTTTCAAAGTTATGTAGTAAACATTTGCTTCATACATGCTAATTTTCAGATAAAAACATATAAACAAGTAATTTTACGATATGGTGCAGGAGTCATCTTCGAGGTACAAGTCTTAATTATGATTATGATATCCACCTTAAAAGATATAATTATGCTTCACTTACTACATAGTGCTATTATGAATGTTTTTCATCATAATCAGATAAGTGAGTAGGTGTGCATGATGGGTAATACATTGTAACAGCATGTTTAACATACTTTATAATTATAAGGAACATGTAGCACATTACAGGCGAGCGCGGGAAGTTAGCATGTACATTATCGAGGAAGGTTTAATCATTCGAGCCAATGTAAATTGCTTCCCGCACACAGCTTGTATAGACAAAACGTACACACGGGTGAAATGCTCTCAGCTCTCTTATAGGTAACTATATATAGTTATAGCTATAGGTTATATAGTTATAGGTAACTATATATAGAAAACTATAGCTTTCCTCTCGTAGCTTTGCCCGCGTAGACTACAGGTATATCGTGCGGGCGAAGACCCGTGTCCAGCAGTGGGGTGAAAAGTAGTCTATGTCTTTCCCCAAGGTCTCATCTACATCCGTACTAAATTTTGTCAAAATCGGTCCAGCATTCTAGGCGTGAAAACGTAACAGACAGAGTTACTTTCGCATTTATAATACGATATATTAGTATTGATGTAATTCCAAGTTTAGTGACATATTTTATTACATGTTATTATCTTGTTAACAAACAGTTGTCCCTCCGTATCAGATGGACAATTTAGTTAAATGTCTTTCTGGGACGAACGACACAAAAGAACATTTTCGAGAAAAAATAAACAAACATTCAAAATAATCTCTTTAATCGTGTTTATTGATAAAATATTTTTAGAAGTTATTGAGTACTAAATTTTTCAAGCAGGCAATATTTTTTTGACTGTGCTACCTAATTTCTCAGCAATTATTTCGTTTTCAAAGTTAGTCGACTTGTTAAAGCCAAATTAGATGGTGATTATCAACAATATAAACTATGACAATTCCTTTATGTTAAGCTTTCATAGTTTGTTTTTTTTTCGAATAAATCAGCAAAAAAGGAAGCGTTATTTCCAATAACTTGTTAATTATAAGTAATGTCAAATTATAGGATGATTCACAACGACTGATAGGTTATTCGCAACAACTAAAATACTAGAAAAATTCGACTACGAGTCGCTATAGCAAGTAAAGTAGCCTAATACTATACATGGTATAATTGTTAAGTTTAGTTTCATATTTGAAGACTGTAAGTAACTCAGAGAATTTAAATCCATAACAGGCATATTTTCTATTTTTAATTTGTAGGCAGTGCAAAGAAAATTATAACATACATCCTAACTCAGAATAAAATCTCATTGCACCTAAACATTTTTGAAACCAACCTCGATTAAACACGATTACATGGGTTGCATTCCAAATTCAATTCACATTATTTCCCATGGGAAAATATGATATTCAGTACAACATTATGACCCGGCTAGACCGTGGGGCTGTAATGACTTACTTTAGGAAAGGTTTGAATGACACATATTATGCCTTAGAGCTCTAAGTATATGCCATTGACGAGCAGGTAGTATAAAAAATTTTTTTTTACTCCAATAAAGTAATATTATTTGATGATACATAATAGGTAGGTATTTAAAATGCGCCGACGATTGTCTCATGGTCTTACTCACTATGTTTTGTGATAAATTCTTGGACAATTTCACACAGCGCCATCTAGCCCCAAACTAAGCAAAGCTTGTAATATGGGTGCTTGACAATTGATATACTACTTATATTCTTTTGAAATACATACTTATAATATAATATAAAAGTAACATCAAAATGATTTGTTTGAGCATAATTAACTCTTCTTGTGATGTTATTCGGATTAAGACAACATTTGTCTAGGGTTCTATCCAATAAAAAGCCAATCACATTTTTTCATACAAAACTGTAAATCGCATTTATTGGTTTGGTATTTTAGATTTTTTTATTTAATAGACAAATATTGCCTTAATCCGAATAACATCACAAGACGAGTTGACTATGATCAAATTGCTAATCGTTTTGGTATTAGGTGTGTATGGAAAGCCGGACTCTTAAAATTCATCATTTAAATTTCTTCCCAGCCGGGAATAAAACCCGGGACCTCTTGCGTGGTAAACCGCATGTTGACTACTGTAACACTCAGGCCGTCAATTGGCTACTGGTTTCTACTATACGTATCTGTAGTATAATAAGCGTGTTATAAATGAACCTGAATATAAATTTCATACAAATGTGGCTTAACTGTTTTAATATTGTGGTATTAAGTGTTAAAATTCTAAACCACTCAGAGCTAGCATTGACATTTCAACTAAGACGAGCCAACTTTATTACCAGTATAATGTTTTAGCGGACATCAGGATTTTATTTATTGTCCGTTATACTATAGACGTTTATTACTTTAAGAAGAATTTAATATCCCAACATAATTATCATAATCATAAACTTTATAACATCATCATATGGCACAGTATCATGTTAAATACTTATAGATATTTTATATTACATTGATTTATTATGTCCCAGTTAACATTTAATACACAGAGAAGTTCGAAATTACTTTGATAAGCATATGGGTGGTTGAAACTGCACTACGATTATTAGGTATCTATGGTATCTATCATGATCCAAGAAAACAAAGTCTGGCATTCCGGTAGTAACACAGGCTCACGTCACTATTCAGTTGCGCGACTTTATAGTAAGAATCTAAGAATGAAGGATTTTTTCTGTCACACTTGTTACAAAAATATTAAAGTGCATTTTAATTAAACAACACAATTGTGTTTTGATTCTCTTAGTAAACGAAACAGTTCAAGTTAAAGATGAACTAACGTAATTTTCAATACCGATAGCGGAGATGACGTAAGCCTGTGTCATCCACTTGAGATCCTCTATCTCGGAGTGCTATACCTGGCGCCAGTATATTATTATACCATGGTACTATGAAGTGTGGAGGCGTAGAACAATAGACCGTCATCCTCGTCTGCCTGCACACGGCGATTGTTTTCTTTTTAAACGAATCTTTGTTATTTATAAGTAAACCATTTATCTTCAGCCAGCAACGGCGGCAATGGCCAGCTCACAGTGCAGAAATATAGACTCCTTACAGTACCTATATGTGAACCTATCTCAAGTTCTATGTACTATGGTGTAGGTACGAGGTCATGTAAAAAATTTCTATATTGTCCTTACAATTTTATTCAAAATAGGCTTGGTAGTGGCGTTAATTGTAAACGATAAGTACCATACTGGTAGTGCGGCTGATAGAGTCGTTATCGAAACACGTGCAAATATGGGCGCCATGTTACAATGCGATTAATTCAACAATGTACAACAGAAGAGACCAACTTCAAAGCGCTTGCGATACAAAACGATGTATTTTTAATCTGTAAAACTTATTCTTTGCCATACATTCTAGTGAAATTGCCGCGGATTGCTGCCTATTGTCAATTTAATTGCATTGTACATCCGTCACAGATCAAGTGACGGTCCGAGGGGCGATCGCGCTAATTCGGACCTTTAAAACCAATACGAAATGGTTTTGTTCATGTCATAGACTTAGAAAAAATTTCGCTGCGGTTCATGTAAAGCACAATTTTTTTTTCAGGTCTGTGATGTAAAGACTAGGGCGACTTTTACCAAATCATATTAAAATATCTCCTAAACACGCTTAACTAATTTTGTTTAACTCGTTAAACTCGTTAAACAAAATTAACTTAATCATATTTAAGTATGTCTTTCACCACATCTGAAATACCATTGTTTAGCTAAATACGTTCAGGGATGCGATAAAATTTGTTCTGTCTCCGACATATCGCAATGCTCTCGGCCTATTTAAATAGTCTATTATCTCTTCATCGTTATCATCCCACAAAAAGTCTCATAAATCAAGTTAAAATAACTAAGAAATCACACAACCTTTCTTTCTCATGACAAGCTCTTAAATGTATTTAGCAGATTAAACAACCAAAATTGGGCATTTAACTTTGACAGTTCGGTAAACACGTTTAGTAAGTGGTGAAAGACTCTGACTCCTTAAATGTATTTAACATAGCTTAAACCATAGAAATAGAATGTCAAAGAACAACAATGTCAATGAACAAGTGATCCGAAAAACGAAGTGCAAATGTGTGAGTGAAATAGTGTTGTGTACACTATTTAATAATGTTATCGATGACTGTACCTACTTACGTCTTTCTGTGTGGCTTACATAGTGGTGATATTGACATTTTCAATCCAATTTTTCATCTGTAGTTGTATTTCATTACTACAACCCGTAGTTGAATTGTAGGTCGATGGCGCAGGTGGTTAGTGCACTCAACTCAGTATCGTAGGATTCGTATGTAGGTAATTAAAACATTGCGTATAGTTCGAATAATAATTATTAATGGGTGTGTAATGTATGACATAATATATTTATATGGACAAGCACAAAATTAATATCATGCCTACAGTATTAACGTGATTTCACTTTTTAATTTACTACTGGCACACCTTAATAAAATAACAAAATACCTAAGCAAAATACCCACCAAAAACTAAAATAGGTATTTAACTTTTGCAAAGGTACTTAGATATGTATCTACCTAGTCAGTAACAATCTGATTAATGAACTATAAGTAATTTTTTACGATTCGAGTACGTAGGAAAATCAAACCTTGACAATATGTCAACAAAATTAGTCTTTCATAATATCTAAAAATTTAAACTTACATTTTCTAAAAACAACCAGCGCGGCAAGCGAATTCAATAATCACTGCACGCTTTATCGATGGCAGCCTCTCAGCTCGTCGTCACAACCGATTACCGAATTCGCTTGCCACTCCTCCAGTTCCGACCGACCGGCTGACGATATGGTGACCCTACACTTTGATTATTCATAGTAAGTAAATTTGCAAATTTCTCTAAAACGTGGTCGTGGAAATATGTTTTTGGGACGTTTATCGTGATCAAACGGGTAAGAAAATCTGTTTTTAATCTGAATTCAATTTTCACCAATATTTTAGACTTAACATTACAAAAATAGTATGAACTGGAGGTTCGCATGCTTTTAAAACTTTGGACCGCGATATCTTTGTCCCGGTTGCGTTACATAAGCAACGAATGAATTCGTAGCTGTCACAATGAATATGTGACGGCTACAAATACATCAACCCACCGGTATAGGCTCGGATTGATCTGGAATTCGACGATTTAACCAAAACATTACCTCAAAAAGTGGCGGATCTCCGGCCCACATGTTTTTGTAACTAATTCTGCCGGGGAAGCCGTCACAATCATAACGAAACCTAAAATAAGAACGTATATCATCGGTACATTACTTCTAGGTGGTTTTAGGAAGGAATTATGCAAGTGGCACGGACGTTCGCATGCTCACCTTTTTCTGGTGTGTAGGCAAAGACATATTTCGTTGTTCAAGTTCTAGCTACGTCACATCCGGTAAAATTTTAAAAATAGTCAGAAAACTTGAAAATAACGAAATCAGTTTCTTAAAATGGTCTTTGTTTTCAAAAAAAATATAATAAAAATACATCAAAAATAAATAGTATGGCCAATTGGACTGCCAGTCCTAGTTTATCGATTTTATCGATACTCGTGACGTCATCAGTTAGTCAAGCCCTATCGTAAAACAACATTTTACTATTTTACGTAAAATAAACTAAATTATTTATTGTACATATAAAATATGACTATATATGGCAAATGAAATTAATAAACTATGTTCCATACTGTTTTCTTCGTCGATAAACGAATAAATGTAGCAAAATTTTGTTTTTAAAGAAATGTGTGGCAATATCTTATTTACCTGTGAAAAGTGTAATTACTTGGATTGTTTCTTTTTGTCACATCACAATTACATAAAGAACAAGACACCGTGGCTCCACGATACCTTTATTTAAAATTCTAATTAAGATTCTCAAATATTTTAAACAAAATGTGATTGCTCATTTGCAAGACGGGACGCTAGGGGCTCTTACTGTAAAAAATGTTGGCACACTGTCACTTGATCTTATGTCTCTTTTTTTCATAGACCGTGTCCGTATAACGATAACTTCTCTTTTCCACGCTCTATTGGTCTTCTTGAGCGCAGCGAAAATTTTTCTAAGTCTATGGCTTAAACATATTTCCTAAACATGTTAAGTGTTTCGTAAAAGTGGCCCTAAAATATTCGCTTTGACTTTTGAATCATTATTGAATTAACCATAGCCTACCTCTACAGACTAGACTAGTACTATTATTTATTATGTGCAACAGATATTTATCGTTCCGTAGGTATGTCACAAAAAAGGAACCCTTTACACTTCTTCTCACGAACGCGTGCAAGTATCAAGTTGAAATCAATAATATTAAATACTTAGGTCTGTTAGACATCCACAAGTTCGTAATACAATAATACAATATACAAACAATATGTAAACAGAAATTACGTATACAATAATACGTAATTCCTGTTTACATGGATTTTGTTAAAAACTAGTGGCTCTGTAGAGCTGTAGACCTCGCATTTGTAATATTTTTGATCATTTTTCGAAATGGCTGAAATATAATTTTCCCCATATCTGTACTATTTTAAAAAATTTCGACAAACTAAATCGACAAAAAAATATATAATATATATTATTTTCTAATTAGGTTCTCTAACCTGCTCACAAAATTTCACGAAAATTGGTTAAGAAATGCGACATGTAGAGAAGAACAAACGGACCGAACAATGGGACAGCCGGACATACGAAATCATTTTCGCCCAAGCTGAAACGAAGACGCTTTGCGCTCGCTCGGTCAATAAGATAGAAATAGCAGTAGTTTTAAGCTGGATTTAATTTAATAGGGAACTAGGAGATATAAGCGTCTGTTTTTATTAGTATCAATGAAGTACCTATACTTACTTTGTGAGCAAAGTTGCCAATTTTGCCTTATGTGTTTTTCCAATAATTTAACATACCAAATGGCTGATACGAAATCTATAGGCGTTAAAAAACTGAGTACTTGCAGTTAGTCTTATCAGTATTAACGTTTAGTACTGTTATATATTTTGTGATATTACTTATTTATTTATTTATTTGACATTTTGGGAAACAACAGCATTTGTTAACACATTTTTTTACAACACAGTTAAAAAACACAATTGCCACAATAGTTTCCACTAATCACTCTGATTTTTACACGACTGCCAAAAAACAGAGAGTGTAATATGTGAAGTGCAAATATTTAATAACATTTAATTATGATATAAGTTAAAAGTTGAAAAAAAGCAGCGTATTTCCAAAGGTCGCGGGTTCGATTCCCGCCTGAGAACATGATCTGGTGCGAGTCAAATTTTTTCTCGTATATTATTTAGTATTGAATAAAAATAGCATTGTGAATGCTAAAATCTCAAATTTGAAAACAGCGTTTGTTCCTACAACTTTCAGAAAAAGACAAAAAAACGACTTTTCAAACAATACTCGCTTAGCTACACGGGCATTTGTATGGAAACTCGTTTTTTTGTCTTTTTCGGAAGTGTCATAAATCAAAATTTATTGTCTTCGATCATCTATAGTAATGGTATGAATCCAGTCCTGCGAGGTAGTTGGTGTTTTAAAAATAACCCTGTATAACCTTAGCATGACTAGATAGTTTAGGCCAAATTAACTACCTATGGCGGTAAGCACCTTTTACACTCAGTAGATTTTTTAGTGATCTAATTTCGTTCAATCCAATGCAAGTAAGTATTTTTGTTAAGTACTTTGAGGCGACTTTGAGTAGTGAAGAAGTCACTCAAACAAAAATACTCACAACCAGAATAACCTGGTTTAGTTCTCGCCAATCATGAATATAAAACAGATATCACTTTTTTACGAAAATGACCCTTACGTAATACTTATCAATCTATGGGAATAGTTAAAGCCGGACGAAAAAAATTCAAGGACGCCATTTACGGGTCGATAATCTCCTAATATACGAGTATTTGCCGGAGACATTTTCGTATAATATTGTTATTCAATTCCTGTCAATATATAAAATGAAGAGAGCCCATATAATGATACCTGTTGTTTCTGGACATTGGACGGACACAGATCTCAGTCAAAATGAAATTCGTGGTAAGTTAGTGATAGAATTGAAAACGTCTGCTTAATGTTTTATACATTGGGTATGTAGTGATTTGGTTATTGATAGTCAAAAGTAAAGGATTTTGAAGATACTTACTTGCTTATGTGATATTTTTTTTCTATTTTTTCCTTCTTGAATACGCTTAATAGTATCATCAATTTTTCTTCTTAGGTATTAGCTCTCTGCGTGTACGCCGTAAGCGGCGCATCTTTCAACAACAACCGCTTCGGCGTCAAGCCTTGGCAGCAAACAGGCGTACAAGCCGGCAACTACGCCAGAGCGACCGCGCAAGTCTCCGTACCACACACCCAGACTGTAGTGGAATCCAACATCCCGGTTGTAGATGTAGCCAAGACTGTTGAGCCCGTACAGGTGTACACACCCGTGGTACAGTCCAGAGTAGGCCCCGTGCAGATTGCTAAAGTTGCTGCCTACGCCAACACCAACATTGACGATAAGGACGCCAAAGCCGAAGTTGTCCGATCTGACACTGAAGTCAACCCCGATGGATTCCAATACGCGTGAGTTTTGTACCTTTTTCATTTTGGTACCCCCTTTTAAGTAAGTTTCATACCATTATTATTATACCACACTTGTAATTCTACTTAAAAAATTTAATTAGATTATTCGTATCCAATGCATAATCTTGCTGGAAACATTCTATACTAACATTTCAAAAATTAGAATTATCCTGTGTAGTATATTAAATGATAGCGATCAAGATTTGAATACCTTAGTAACAATTGATGAAAATTACTTAATTTTATTAACTAGATCGTAAACGTAACACGATTTGCCCAATAATATGTTAAACTATCTTTGTGTCAATGCATCCGCGTTCATGAAGATTTTGTCAATAAAAGTACCCTATGCCCTTTTCTGTACCCCTGACAAAGTGTAAATTTAATGATGATCAGTTGCGTAGTTAAGTGGTGAAGCGCTACAAACGAACTCACTTTCGCAATTATAATATCAGTAAGGATATCACATCGTATTTTTTCATTTCAGTTATGAAACCTCCAACGGCATCGCCGCCTCATCCTCCGGTGAATTGAAGAAAGTCAACAACGTTGACACTCTAGTAAGTAGTTCATAATTATTCTACTCTTCTCTACATTACATTTCTCTTCTATTCTAAAACAAAATCGGAATATCTAGACCCAGAAATAAATTTTAAGAATCCCACGTTGAATTTTATTATGCATAATACGGGTATTCGTAATTTTTCCGAATTTTCGAACCCAAAATTATGATATTTTGTTACGAATGCGTATAAAATCGATATGCATATCGGATGTCAACATGTTTATTTTCTTTCAGATCGTACGTGGACAATACCAGTACTACTCTCCCGAGGGTGTGCCAATCACCGTGACGTACGTCGCTGACGAGAACGGATACCAGCCCCAGGTGAGAAACACAACTAATTAACGCTAAATTTCCCTAAAATACAACACAGTAATATTTAAAGCCCGAGTGAATAGACTTCTTCTGGGCAAACTCACTCCATCTTCGGCCTCTTCTTTAACTTATGATTTTCAAATGTGAGTAATAAGCCCTTATAAATTAAAAATCCAATAAAAGGTGGAAGTCCACCTAATGATAAAAAATTAATTAATAAATTAATTTTAATTAAATTCTAATATTTATTTATTTAACTAAAGAATAAGTAAAATTTAACATCGCAATATGCGACTGATGACTTTAAAAAAAAGAAAGTTCATCTAGCATCTCCGTAGCACATACCGTGTCCGTTGGCAGCATCGTTTTTGTCCAACACTGTGATCTCCAACCCAATTGCCAACCGTGAAGATTATGGCAACATTCTGCCACAGGAGACATGTGAAGAAATAAATGATCTACGTAAACTTCGTATAACTGGAACAGGCATTATCTTAATACTGACAATATCAATGTTTTTTCAGAGCGATCTTCTGCCAGTAGCTCCTCCGGTACCCATTGCCATCGCTCGTGCTCTTGAGTACCTCCGCACCCACCAACCAAAGGAAGTCAAGAACTACTAATTCCAGTTAACGCAGGTCAACTCACCCTGATTACAACCACGAATGCTACTCAATCCGGACCTGAAATGATTATGTTATAAGTGTTGAGAAATGAATAAAAAGTGAATTAATATTTATGTGGTAAATAGTTATTTGTTGTTTTAATACGTCCTACGTTTAATAGACATTTATTATGCTAAAAATAAATAGTTTATCAATGCCCGAGCGGCCGAACGCCAGGCAACTATGGAATATCTATTGTGTCTCATTTTTTGAGCCTTGATGGGTTAAATAAACTAAAATAGTAACATTTATACGCGGTCATTCTTCATGCATATTTTTCTATCAAATATAGTAATTATGTAAATATAAACTCCAAGTATGTGAAGCTGAGGTCCTGTACATTATTGTGAGCCTCCGCCGTCGTCAGAACAAACGTGGAACTGTCAACTTTTTCTCAGGCGTTATTTTCAAGGCGAGAAATAGTTGACACACGTGTAAGACTCAGGGGTCCCGAATTCGATTCCGGGGTACAATTTGTACTGGGTTTGGTTGGTGGTAAGACTTATTTCAAGTTGGCGGCGGCATGGTGGTAGCTACCATCTTACCTGAGTATGACGCCATAATAACAATTTAAAAAAATATGTGTTCCGGTAGTTAGATGTGAAGATAGCCAGTTCCTCAGTGGTGAGGATTCCGGGTGTAATGCGCTTACACTTTCGGCTTTATCGTAACTTAACATCAGGTGAGGTGAATAAAAAAATACATAATTCATTAAAATGATCTTTACTGTGACTCAAACTCTAAATTCATGAAAATTAGGAGTTTTATAAAATATCCAAATATACCACGTGACGTAATGAATGCGTTTTGGCTGGAGTATTCTTAGCAAAGAAGCAGAGCAACAATGAATTAATCATTATTCTGTTATGTTACTATTAGACGCAGGTACCTACTCCTTATTTACTCATAAAGAAAACCCAGCCTTCCTTAGATGGGATAATAAAAATGGCTGATGTGACGATACCGATAAAATATTATGTAGGGTCGAATATAAACTCATCAATATCGGTATTCGTAGACCTCGCGTTTGTGACATTTTTAATATTTTTTCGAAATGGCTGAAATATGATTTTCCCCATTATGACGACCTCTGTGCTCGAGTGATTTGTACGCCGGTTTTCAAGGTGTCACCATCTCTGAGGTCCCGGGTTCGATTCCCAGCTAGGTCAATTTAAAAACGAACTTTTCTATATTGGCTCAAGTCTGGGTCTGGGTGTTTGTAGTTCCACCGTTGTTTCTGATTTCCATAACACAAGTGCTTTAGCTACTTACTTTGGGATCAGAGCAATGTTTGTGATGTTGTCTAATATTTATTTATTTATTTATATCTCTGCCATTTTGAAAATTTTCGAACAACTGAATAGACAAAAAAATCTATATAGGTAACTATAGAACCTGCTCACAAAATTTTACGAGAGTCGGTTGAGGAATACGACCTATAGAGGAGAACAGACGGACAGCCGGTAAGCCGGACAGCCGGGCAGACATACGAAAGCATTTTTGCCCAAGCTGAAACGCGGCGTTTCGCGCTCGCTCGGTCAACAATAATACTAGTGGCTCAGTGAGCATAGACATAGACTTAGAAAAATTTTCGCTGATGGCTGTAGACCGGTCGCTCAAATTGTATGTTACTTAAAAAATAATCTAAAAGATGTCGCCACGAGGTAGACACTGCTTTTGAAAATCAGTACTATGTGCTGTTTGGTAGTTAGGTATTCTTTTAGTATATCTTTTATGTATGTATCTATTTGAAGCTAGATGGCGCTTCTGATTTTGATCATCAAATGTATTTCTTTCTAAATTTTTAAAAACTGGTTCTTCAAAAAAAACTATATAAACATCGAACATGCTCACAAAATTTCACGAGAATCGTTTGAGAAATGCGACCTGTAGTGGAAAACAGCCCGAACGACATTACGAAAGATTTTTTGCCCAAGCAAGTAGAGACGCTTTGCTCGCGCTTCGCGATACACTACGAATATTCAAAAACTTTGAATTAATTGGGTGAAAAAAAAATGAAGATTATGGCACTTTCATTAATTTATTTATATTTTCGAGTAAGGCACAATCCATAATAATTTATAACTTTTGATCGGAGTCCGTTTATCTTTTATGGGTCGTCGTAACGACCGTTTCATTATTTGTCAATCCAATTTCGACCTTACACCCTCTCTTTAGAGTGGGTAGCGATGTACTGCAGAGAGCGTAGAATAGCTTCTGGGACAGGGGGAGCCACAGGCAGGAAGGCACTCTGAAAAACAAACGAAGGTTTAAATTAAAACTTTTTTTATGTATCTGCAAGTATCTGTGGGAATAATAATTATTTAGCTATTTCGTGTCTATTTTGAAAATGCGTTTTTATTACATTGGTACCTAATAAAAAACCATCACATATTTGGCAATAGAGTTTTTAATAATAATTGACCACCTACAGTTTATTACGTAAAAACAAACTCTTGACAAAAAAAACTACTTAAGTGGAGCCGGCCTTTTTTATTTGATGACAAAAGGCAGTATTTGATAATAATATTGAAGTGAAAATTTCTCAACATACCTGGGGCTGGTATCCGTTCTCATCAGCGACATAGCTCAGCTGGAAGGGGGTGCCGTCCTCTAATGGGAACTGGTATTGACCTTGGACAGTCTGTGAAAAAAACATAAATTCTTCATTACATCTGACAGATTTATTAATTTATCTACGAAAAAGATATTTAATCCATTACTGTTATTTTGAAATGCTGAGATTTAAAAAAAAAATTAAATCTTTTACTCTATTTTAACTTACCAAGACATCAACTTTGTCAACATTCTTTAGGGAACCAGATGAAGAGGCAGAGATACCGTTTGAAGTCTCGTATCTGAAACAAGATTTTTTGTTAGACACAAAACAATTTCTTTTTACGAATTTAGGTATACAATTACAGTATATAATTATCTATTAAGTAATTGTTTTTTTTATCATTACGGCTTCAGATTGTTATAAAGTTTCATAGAACTGTTTAAGATTGAGATAAGTTGGTTCGCACAATATTAAAACACTGTAAGTACCTACCAACTTAAAAAAAAAAAGAAACACTCACGCATAGTTGAAGCCATCAGGGTTAACAATGGACTCTTGTCGGAGGACGGTGGCGTCAACATTAGGTCCGCTGACGACTTGTACGTTCTTGGTGTAAGTCTGTTGTACTGGCTCGACGACGACTCTGCGCGCGGGCGCAGACACCGCGGCGTAGGCTTTGGCACCAGTCTGCCATGGTTTGAAGGGCGTGACAGCGGCGGTGGCTGCGCTCACGAAAAGGGCGAGAATCTGAAGAAATCTCTTCTGTTAGTCTTCGGTAATTTAAGATATATTAGGTAGAACAATTAAATCGACATCGGTGAGCTTTAGGCTAATGTTATTTACGGGTTACCGAGCAAATCCTAGTTAAGCATGACATAACAAGTCCCGAAAGATAAGAGTAATTGGCGCGATGAATCTTTAGAATTCATAATTGTATGAATTTAAATTAAATCCATTTTGACAGTAAAAACAAAGTCATAAACTAAAACAAGACGTCGAAAAAAGTCATAAAAATAATTAAAAGTTAATTGTATGTTTACTATAATTTATAACACAGAGTTTCATTTCGGATTGTAATATAAAAAATAAAAATAAAAGGGATACCCACCAAGAATTTCATTTTGAGAGATCTATGTCAGCTCGTTCGCCAGAAACAACAGATAAGGTTGCTTTAACGAATTTCCTATTTATATTAAAACTAGAAAACTAGATTGCATTGTATAAAAACTATTCTAAGGGCATTGACACGCGAATTAGCCTTGAACCTAAAAGACACTATTTTTTATTTCTCCGGTCATTTTTACGGCGCTGGTGATTCCATAATATTTTGAATTATGTCACACGTTTTAATAGTGTGATCGAATACAGCATTTCTATATGTGGTTCTGTGCACTTTAACACAAAAATCGCACTTGTTTTTGTTACAAAGAGTCATAAATATCAACTGCTCCTTTGAGAAATTTAAAAAATAAACTGCAGCAAACTGTTTTTACGGAGTTAATGATTTCTATTAACTTTAGAAACACCATTAAGAGTGCCGTTATTTTTTATAATATTTTTTTAATCATCATTAAACCACATCTGGTGGTGCTAATTTGCACTATATCATTGCTGTATATTACCATATAAGGCGATAGTTTTCATAAACTACCGTTACAGTGATTGAGTCCTGCTGAAAATTCAGCTTTTATCAATAATGGATGTTTCATAATAATATTGGATTTTAGGGCTTAAGAAAAAACAGTGCCGTAAAACGCATTAATTAAAAAAGTATACACGACAGCACGTCAGGTTATACAGTTAAACTTTGAAAACAGCTTTTATTACGTAGGGCATAAAGACGGTCAACATTTATAATAGTCTGAGGTGCCGTTGTGTGTACTTATGGAGGGCTTTGATTAAGATAAGTCTAATCAACTAGCTACTCATTAAAACTGTCTTCATTCTCATAAAACGAAAGATAGTTTCAAATAGATCGTTATAAATGAAAAAAGAATACAATATCATTGGATTTTAGAGCTTAAGAAAAATAGCGTAAAACGCATTAAATAAAATAATACATAAATATGGCCATCATCAGATCACGGCACGGTCAATACTTGGCGGAGAACCAAGGCTTCAAAGTTACCTCGTTGCTATAAAAATCGACTGGTATCCTTTTTATGTGGCCACCACTGTACATGATAATAATAAAATTAAAATATTATATTTGAGATGTATGAAACCTAATAGTGACATAAGTAAAGTAAATAATGCTTTTAAAGCCAAGAAATGTTCCAAAACAAAAGTCTTAATTGTTGATTATTATTATAAGAAAGTAATATTTTGTGTTAATTTTTACGGTGTTGTTATTTCATGACAAATAATTATCATATTACGTGATTAATTTTATTTTGTACCCCATTGTTAACTGTTGCACACCCCCCAGTTAATGGTGTACGATAGTGTGGACACAGTTAGCCAATTTTTTTTTGAAAAAATCTTTGATATAACAAAATGTTTAATTAAAAATATCATTTCTTAAATGTCTTTATGTAGCTACGTACGTACGTAAAAACGAACCTATTGTATTGGCTAGAATAATTGGTTTGAATTTTATGTGGTTAACTGTTGAACGTCAAACTACTATAATCGCTTGTTAATTATTCTTTCGGTCTACGAAAAGGATCCCTAATCCTGTCACAACTTTATAATTAATTTTGATTTATCAATATTGTTAAAATCCTGACTGACCTTGGTAATCTCGAATGAATCTGGATAATGGCTAATTTAATTTATAGGTGCTTAAAGTATCGGAGATACGCCTTTTGAAACAAGTTCTGTATAAATGTCAACGGCTATTATTACTTACCGCGGGGCGGGTCACTCAGGTCATATGTCCCTTATATACTCGAGAAGATCGTTAGACTTTTAAATAGATAAAGTTTTTAACGACTTGATCGACCGACTATAAAATAACATCGACGTTTTATAATATTGAATTTGAACCATGGTACCCAAAGCGCCCATAAGAGATCTCCTAATATTTTCTCATAATATGTGTTCAGTTTTATGAATAAAAATTTTACAAGGTTTTTTTTATGATTTACAATCCCTGCTGCCTCGACCTTGTACTTAATGCCCTAGTGACCTAGTCAGATCTTTCGGTGAAATTACTTTAGATTAATGATCTTAACCACAATGTTCCATTAAGATTATTAATGAGTAAAGTTATATTAGCCAATCAATCACATTCATAACTGCATTCCTCCTATAATATTAATGCGAAAGTAAGTAGTCTGTTTGTCGCTACTCAAGCGATCATTACGAAATGTCCCACAGAGATTGTCAGGGGGATTATCTAGAAATATTGACCGGTTCCAGGGGGATAGAAAAAAAACTGTCCACGCAGACCAAGTCGCGGGCGGCCGCTAGCACAGAATACATAATAGTACAAGTCCGCTAGTAATAATATAAATCCAGTATTACTAGCACGAACATCTATCGATAAAAAAACGCACGTAAAAGTACTCGATAGAGTATGTAATTGTTTATGATAAATTTCATTTCGCTTTTCGTAGATGGCGCTGTTCAAATTTCCTATATAAAATTACTCTATAAAATGTTTTCATTTTATACTCGTATGACAAAGAGCCTAAATGAAAAATAGGCTTACTATATTAATGTTGCATTTTCTTTGGAAACTTTCACCCATTGTATAATAATACTAATATCTATTCTGTGCTTGTCTATTCTTTGCTAATAGCACTAATAGTTTACTTATTTACTTTTATTTTCAGATCCAGAGGCTTATCCTAAATATGTGGATAATAACACACACATTAAAATCAAATAGCTAACTACCAAGTTACATTTTGATAACGGAATCGCAAAAGGAAATTTTGACACGGTGCATCAAATCTTGCATCAATGAGCAAAATAAGTAGTTGATTTTCATGATGATATGAGGGGGACTCGTAAATTATACACAAAAATAAGTATGTAAATTTACATAAGGTATAAAAAATATGTACAAAATTCGTTATCAAAGATCACAACATCAATATTAATTCCTAAATAATTTCGAACATAAAAAATATTTAGGAACAAACATTGTTTTTTTTAAATTAACCTATCTCACATAGTGAATATTGCTTAACTGCCGATTTACCATTAAGTAAGTTCAAGCAGGGTTTTAGCGCCTTTTGTTTTCTGGTTGGGGTGGGGCGGTGGCGAGGTAAGCGAGGGCTCGCTGGATGGCCTCTGGTACCGGTGGAGCGGTGGGGAGGTGGGCACCCTGGGGCTGGAATCCATTCTCGTTAGCGATGTACGTCAGCTGGATGTTACCACCCTCATCACTGGGGTACTGGAATTGACCTTGGACCTCCAGAGCCGGTTCCTCAGCACCAATGTTCTTCAAAGCTCCTTTTTCTTCGGCGGCAATACCGTTACCAGTTTCATAAGAAAACTGGTATGAACCATCGGGGTTAATTTCACTCTCCTGTCGCACAATCGGGATGGGCTCTGTGGGAGCTTGAGGAGCGGCGACGGCGAAAGCCACGAGTCCCAAGAAAATCTGAAATGGAATATTTCTATTATTAAACTTCTTCACTGTACACACACTGGAAAAGTACTTTCACTACAAAAACTGTTCCCTACAACGCGCACGCTTTATGGTAAATGACGAGACGAATTGCACTTTACTGTTTATAAATACCGCACACTATCACTGACACTTACAATGGTCTTCATGTTTGTTGTGTTTGTTTGTCGGTGAAGGCACTAGACAATGTTTTCTAACGGAGCCATATCGGTATATATACGGATGGGTCACTATGCCGCCTACCACCTCTGGGTGGTATTGCACAATTGCCACGTCACAATAAATTCAACAAAATATGTTTAAGCCTACTGTAGTCATGCATTTGCAATATGTCGACAGCATCAGTTTAATCGATCTATTGAACTATGTCATTCACACTTACAATGGATATTGTATTTATTTTTATTATTAACAACTTACGTTTGAACTTAACTCTATCAATTAGAAATGTTGGTAATTTTCAAAAACGTATCAATTATTTATATGACACGACAACCTACAAACATTTACGTCTATAGTTTTTCTAGGTCCTGTGTTGAATCATTAATAGTGTATTAATAACTAAATTCAAACTAATAAATTAATTACTATTTTAAAACAGAAAATACACTATGAAATATTATGATGATTAGTTATATTAGTTATTTATAGTGCATTGGATTCAAAATTTATTAATAATTATGTTAAACGGTTAAATAGGTAGTTGAATTTATTGACGTCAATCAAGTATTGAAATTTTAGTAATGTCATTGGAATTTACCACACCTAGTCAATGCAATTACCACTTCCAAAAATAATTTATGCAACCATTCCCTAGGATATTTCTTAAAAATTATAAAACACAATAGTTTTACGACATAAACCGGTCCAACAAGGTTATGTGATGTTAATATTATAATTGCTAACTAATAGACGAATATTTTTTTAGACACGTAATGGGCAAATATTAACATTATTAATAACCACTTTATTATAATGTTTAATCAAATGAATACATTGATTTAATTAACAAATGTTACCAAAATACTGAGCTTCGTCATCATAACAAATTTTATGGCACCCGCACAAAAATTAAATTGAACTATTTTTCTATGTAACTTTCTTTAAACTTTATGAATGAGTGATCTATTTAATGACAAAAAGTTTCTAACGGTCATAATATTTTAAAACTTACGTACTTAAGCTAAAATATCCTGACAATATTTTATTCTGGAAATGCACAACATATTTATTTTTTCTCTTTAGTTAGTTTGGGACTTTGATCCATATTTAGTGACTCGGTAGCTCAGCGGACAGAGCATTGGACCGGATATCCAAAGGTCGCGGGTTCGATTCCCGTCCGAGAACATGATCGTGCGAGTCGTATTTTTTCTAGTATATTATTTGGTACCATATTTATACGTCAGCCCCCATTGTACGTATCTTCTCACACTACGATACCATGTTGCCATGGTTGTAACTTATTTACTTACTAATATATAAAGCGTAATTGGATGTACATATTTATGAACAATTATGTTATGGAAATGGAATCACTGTTTCGCCTTTTTACACGATTGCCTAAAAAAAGAAGACTGTATTGTGTGCAGGATTCATGATGTATGTCAGTTTCTTTATTCGACCATAACTTCTTTAATGTGTGAGGTATTGTAAAAGTCCTTAAATCTCCACGAATGACACTGACTATAGATTTTTGAAAAAAAGACAATATGTCGGCTGCATTACGCCATTTTGTAATGACAAAAAAATACTTAAACGTTAAATAACAAGTGTCATTGCAGTCGGGGGACCTCTTTGATTAAAATTGCTCTACGTGAAGGTCCCCCGACTGCAATGACACTTGGTATTTAACTTTTTAGTTCGTTTTTGGCAGAGCAGTCGTGTTTTAAACATTTTTTGAAATGGTTTATTTAATAAGCCTTACTTTCTTTGCCGCATCTGATTTCGGGTTTGCCAGAACACTTTGGGTTAAACGTTTTCGTTGTCGTCGTGTAATACAATCCAAAAGCGCGTTGTCTTCAACATTCGCTGCAAACATAAGTAAAAAATTGTGTATAAAATCTTTTTGTTCAATAAATTAAATGGTAAGTAGTTACATAAGTTTACTAAGGACTTCATAATAGTTAAGAAAACTTTAGTGCGCACAAAGACAGTAAAATTACAAAGAGATAGGAAAGCTCCAAAAGGCGACCTTATTCCTAAGTACAAATCTCGTCCAGGTAACCTTGCAGTAGCAAAGGGTCCATACATAATTCCCATCAGCTTACCTTTTGAAAATCCTGCCCTACCGATCCACTATGCAGATCATAACATTTTTGTAGAACGGCTTACCTAAACCATAACTTCACACTTCGCCACTGTAACCTTGAGTAGAAAAGTGATAAGTAAAAGAGGACAGAGTGTGTGTAATTACAGAAAGGATAACAGATATATGTAGATAGATACCTACATAAAATACATTATTGTATCTATAAAGTACTTAAAAAGTGATAAGTAATTTGATAATGAAATTGGATGAACTTCTACCCGCCACTGTAAGCCCCTTTTTCTCAGCCTTTGTTAAGCCACAGTTTTTGAGAAAAAAAAAATATTGCAGGAAAAGTGTTGTCCCAAATAATAATGTCATTAACTTAGGGAGAGAGGGGCCTCCTGACACAAGTAACATATATCATTACAGTAAAATAAACCTTTTTTTATTTCTTTCTATTATTTTATAATTTTATATTTTAATAAGTGCCCTACGTGAATGAATGAATGCGCGGGTGGCTGTTAATCGTTCAAATTACTTTTATGTAATTCCTGTTTTAGTGCGCTTTTACTAAGATTAAAAAGGTCAATATTTCTATATTTTTTGTTGTATAAAGCAGGTAGGCGATTCATCACAGCATTTTTTGTGTATTTGGTTCGATACCAAGGTACGACGAAGAGGGCAACGTTTAAACAAGGCTATTTTTACTTTGAAACATAAGATGACACCTAATGACAGAAGGTGCTTAGTGCTTGCCTAATAAACAAACAATTTGCTTTAACTGCAAAACCCATGACCGCGGATTCAATAAAATCTATCTAGAAGCAAATCTTTGTGGAATAAATAAACCATTTATTTTCGAGTCTCGTTACACACCTGAGCAAGGTCATCCATACAAACAGTATACTTATCGGCAATGTTGAATTCAACCAGTACTTACATTAGTTTATATAAAACTGTACAGCCAATTTCTTATAATATGTTGGATATTGAGATCAAAATCGTTTAAGTTTTGACATGTCGTGGTAACCCAATGTGTGGCTGACTGTACGTACTTTCGAATTTGTGTGCAAAAATAAACTTTTGAGAAGAGATTTTAACTATTCAAGATATTAATTTGGCCTTCGCTATTGACTGTTTAGTTAGAGTGTTCATTGAATCCAAATAAGGATCTAAGTTTTAATTACCGCATCTCAATGTTTGTAACTCTTCGTTATTAATACATATTGGAGTCATCCTACCAAATGGTTTCGCTATTATTTGAGAATTAACATTTTATCCTATTTGAAACACAAAAAAATTGAGAAAACTATAGAAAATGAATTATACTCATATACATAATGACGCTTTCATTAAAAATAAAACCAGGTTTTATAAAAAAAAATCTGTATTCTTGTATAAAAGTAAAAAAAGTTAAAAATGAATTTGTTAGTCACTATGAGTATTTGATCTATCATAGGACTTATTGAGAGGCCTGGGCAGGTTGTGGTGGGGCGGTGGCAATGTAGGCGAGGGCTCGCTGGATGGCCTCGGGCACCGGGGGGGCGGTGGGCAGGTGAGCTCCCTGGGGCTGGAAGCCATTTTCGTCAGCGGTGTACGTCAGCTGGATGTTGCCGTTCTCACCAGGGTACTGGAACTGACCCTGAACTTCCAAGGCATCAACCTCTCCGACCTTCTTCAAGTCACCCTTCTGATCCGCGCTAATACCATTACCAGTCTCGAAGGAGTATTGGTAGGAGCCATCTCCGTTAACTTGGCTGTCTTGTCGGACAATTGGGATGGGCTCTGCGGGGGCTTGCGGAGCGGCGAAGGCAACCGCGACCAGCATGGACACAAACACCTGTAAACGTCGATTTATTAATATCACACGAAAAACGAAGGACATGCAAACGTTTTTAAACCGATTAGTTTGATTTATAGAGCAACTTCGGAACCACTTCCACATTTAAATCAGTGCACAAAAATTTACATTTTTGTGTTCTAACAGACACCATGCCAGACGGATTTGTGTGTTCACTGAACTCATTAATATCACTGTCAAGTTTAAACCGCCTCTGCGACACCGCACGTGACACGCTGACACTTACGATGGATTTCATTGTAGCGAGTTGATTGATGGATGATCCACAAAGGATTGTAGGTGTCGACTGATAGTGGTACATCCTGACAGTAACAATATTTATACTAAACTCCAAATAGCCACCTCCCTAATTTCACAAAAGCTATTTCGTAAAGTCAATGAAATAAGTAAACAGTAGGCTGTAGATACATTACCTCGAAACGTATATGTCAACTAGGCACCACGTAATGGCTGTTAACAAATCTAACGGAATGTCTATTTGTTCGCTATTGGCCTTAGTGCTAAACTCATACCAGTAACTGCATCTGAGCTTGGGTCAAAAGACGTAAGTTTCCAATCTTAAAAGAACAATTTGAAAGGTTGAAGTAAAAAAATCAAGGGCCCAATCGCGCTCATTTTAAACGATCAACTACCAAAACTAAATCGTTACCGTTTCAATTTTTATTTCTACTTTCCCATCGTATACTCATGACTGAGGTGCGTGACAACAGGAGGTGACTTGGTACAAGTGGGCTCTCCAGGCATTTCTATCTTCCGCTATCCGGCTTGTTGTTTGCATGTTGACCTTGCAAACTACCCCCATCGGGTCAGTGATCGCTTCGTTTCGTTTATAGTTTAGTTAAAATTGTTGAAACCTATGCCTTGGGAGCGTAAGATGTCAATCTTGGAGAATGGAAATCCTACTTATTGATTGTTATTCAATCACCCAAAAACCGCTGATCGGATATTTGGATGAGGCACACAGACTGCATAGTTTTTATCAGAACTCCAAGAGATTTTTTGAATGAACGCGGAAAAAGTCACGCGTGGAAGCTAGTGTATCCTAAATGACAGCGTAGCTGTTTTCGTTTTATCGTTCAAAATCAGCGTGATCGGGCCCCTGCTTACTTTAGTTACTAATTAAAGTTTAGTGGAAATAAATCATTGTAAACCTACCCCTATTTTAAAACTCATGGAAAAGTATTTTAACAAAAAAATCTAAAATATTCATAATTAAGATAGCTTTATTTAATAACTTTACTCAGAAGACGATGAAAATTAATAATGATAATATTAGACACTCTTCATAATCAACAAAGCAAAAAATTCGTAAAGAGTCGACACTTTACATCAGGAGTCATTACACATTTCAAACGAAAACCAGAACAAACGCATTAAATTTCACATGATTCCAGGAGCATCATAATTAATTCTTTAATATTTTTTTATTACTAGTATTGTTATTACTATCTACAGGCTTTCAAAGACGCAAGCTGTTTTTTTATCATAGCGCTAAATAAAGGTTCAAAGAAATCCCAAACGTAATATTTAATTATTAAACAAACTATCAATAGAATACCGTCGGTGAAACTAAATCGTTAAGTTTTATTTGAATATAACAACAAAATTAGCTTTGATTATGTAATTTAGGTTTTTGAGTTAACCCTCACTTAAATAGTTGCATCTGGTTGTTTAATAGTTGTATCTATCACTTAAAAAGTTGTATTCAATGACACAATGTGTTTAGATTAGTTAAATACACTCTTCTTATTTTGGGCAGTTATCTAAAATATCACATTCTTAATTTTCAATTATTATACAACAATATTATTGTCTATGATTCTCCTGATATATTTGTTTACCAAATAAGACTCTTGAATTAATGTTTTCCGAGCGCCTAACAGCTGAATTCGGTTGCCATCCAAAACCGTGCTGTGGTTACATCACTCAACTGTGGGTAATAAATATCAATTATTGATAAAATGAAAATAGCGTATTTTTTTAAAGTAGGTACCACTTAAATACTTTGATTATTACATTAATAGTTGATGTTAATGTTATCTGATAATATTAAGATGCTCTTTATCAAACTAAAATACCTGTCTGCCTTGACGTTAATCTTAAGTTTCCTCGACATGATAGGCTGATCATCTTTCTGAGATTTTAAGTCGATAACCGAAAAGCAAAGTTGAGTTTAATCATTAATTAATTTAAATAAAAGTCTAAGCTGTGTAAATTTGATTTATTACTATTAATGATGTTTTTAGATAATCATCCAAACGTAATATTTTAACATTTGGGTAACGTCAATCAAATTGTTAATATATTATTAGGCTTTCTGCCCACGAGCGATTAATCGCTCAGCGATTTTTTGTCGCCGAGAATAGAAAATACGCAGTTCATTACGTAAACGCCCACGAACTACAAAAAGTAGCTCAGCGACTAATCGCCCGCGAAATGACACTGACAAAAGTGACAAAGGGTTTACTTAGCCAGCGACAAAAAAAACGCCGCGATGAACGCAAAGATTAACGCCGCGACTATCGCAAGGATTAACGCCGCGATAATCGCAGCACAAAAAGTTGCTCAGTTTTAATGAAATCATTAATTGATTAGAGTTTCTATACCTTTTTACGCTCGGGAAATGTCATAAATGTGTATCTAGCTCGTATTTCTCTTTTAAATCTAATATAACTAGTTAAGAACTATAATAGTTCATAAAATGACATAACAATAATAGAAAATTCGCATTTTGCCTAGATCTATCTAAAAGAGTTCATGATAAGATTCAGATCGTAAATTATATCTAACTGCTGTTCATCTTCTGTGACACAATCGTTTTCTTGTATCAAGGATCAGACAGAGACGCCTACATTGTGTAGCCTATCGATAACCTAAACGATTATGCAATTTAATAGACATCTTTTTGAATAGGTATTCAGACAACAAAGGATTTCTCTCGTATGTGTTATGTAAATCTTGTCGTAGTCTCCTTTACCCAACCAAATGTCTTCAGGCAAATTTGGTATTGCTGCATTATTTGTTGGGAGTGGCACATAAACGTGTAGGTACCTATGTTTGGCTATGATAAAGTGATGAAGTCACTTGACATTTAACTTTTGCACAAATGCAAATTTAATGGTAAGTTATAGTAAGAATTGTCATTTTCACACATGTCTTAAAATATTTATTATGAATTAAAATATTTAGATCCGGTTTTTCTAATACGCGTGTTAATTTTTATAAGCAGTCTTCGTAATACCTACATAATTCATAGGTACTTAATTATGTTGGAATTATACAAATATATCTCGAAATTGTCAACACACACTCGTATTATATCATTGAATTAATTTTGGTAATAATAGTCTGTTTGTTCGTATAAGCATTTATTATATCATCCGCTTAAAATAGAATACACTTTATTCCGTTAACGATTATTAAGGAACGTTTCTGCAATACTAAAGTCACTGTACGCATGCTCACGCATTCGAATGGCTGATAACATCGGGTGGGAACGAATGCATTTGAACACGTCTAACTGTTTAAGAATGATGTGACTGCGAAGGATAAGCTTTCAACGCTGATGAAAAGACCAAACCCATAGCAAAATGACATTTCCTAATCTTTGATATCACTTCGCTTTCGATACGTATGTATTTGACGTTTTAAAACCGGCCAGGTGCATGTCGGACTTTGCATATTTTGGGTTCCGTCCCAAAGTTTTCTATAACTACATTGAATTTAATATTAAGTCAAGAAATACATACTTAACGAAGTATGCACAAAATTAGGACACGAACATCTGAAAGACTGGACATGCAAAATGTCTTGTGATATATATGTTAGGCTCAAAGACCGAAACCGCTCATTTATGAGAGTCACAACACGAATTTCGCGTTGTGGCTTTTTGGCAGTGACCACAACGCGTTGTGAGTGATTTTCTCGCTCAATTAGCGATTTTGGTCTTTGAACCTAACCACATCAGAAACATTTTCGAATTTCTTATGCAAATACCTAAGTGTAATACGAAAACCATTTACAATTATTGTATTATCTCATTTTAGGGCTAATTTCATAGGTTTCAAAAGAGGTGACCATTTTTCAAGACGTTAGCTTGGTGTTCTTTACTAATTGGTGTTTGTATTGAATTATCTCTATTTATTTCACATAATAATAGTATTCAGGTATGAAGTTTACGGCGAAGCGATGGCCGCGCGACCTTGACACGGCTCGGCGAAAGTGTACTGACTGGTTGTTGAGCAAGTGGGGTCGGGTCACACTACATCTGCTAAAGATTCGTTGACTTCTCTGTGCACGCACACGTCTGATCTCGATGGGGTTGCCAGTGCAGATCAATATAATGGGAGAAAGAAATTTGTCCACCCGATCGAATTATTTGCCATGTTTAAATTATTGCATTGAATCCTTAATCATGATCGAAGCATTGAACTTTAAATGACTTTAGATCGCTTTTATGTCATTTTTATACCATTTTGATCTTCCTTTTGTTTAAGATACTGTGTTACTCAAGAGAAAATAATGCTAATGAGTAACCCTTTTGATCAGTATCGTGAAAATCAAATATTGTTTTTTTTTTCATATTTGGTGGGTATGATTCCTGGTTAAGGCAAGCCATTTTACAAATATTTTGTCTTTGAATGCAGTTACATTATTTTTTAAATCAAAATTAAGTTTTATTTTAGTAAAATTTCCTACCTTCAATATTTAAGGTACTTTCCCTTCGTGTGGCAAAAATAAGGGACACTAATATAAACTTTTTCTAAAACTATACCACTACCTATTACTATTTCGCCAACACCAATTTTTCCAAAACATTTACTGGCAACACTTTTCCGATCCAACGTATAATTAATATGACAACTGAATTAACAATTGCTATCATTGTCTGATTGCCGATGATAAATGCATGTGCCTAGTTAACTATATTTCAATCATTATTTTTAATAATACATCTCGGCATTTGGGTCATGGAGCCTATTTTATAAACGAGCAACTTTATTAGGTATTTATCGATACTTTATTTCGTCTAAACTGATAGTCTACATTGTTAACATACTATTCATTGCCAACGATGAAAGAGAGGCGGGTATTTAGAATTGAAAAAAAACATTATATCAATAAACAAATAATTATTACAAAGTACAACAATCATGAAAAAAATATACTAAAATCTAAAACTTATTTATTCTAAAATTACAAACTTTAAAATATTAAAATAATAGTTTTATATCACATATTATGGTATTATTATTACAAAAATTTTTAAAAAGCCTCTTTGCTGTTAAAATTAAAACCAAAACTACTGATGTTTAAGAATGAGTGTTGTAATATATGCCGAAATCTCTGTTCTTTGCGTCATTGTCGGCTCGTTCGTTGCTCGGAGGTAGAGTAGCAAGGTAATCCAGAGCCTTTTGGATTTCTGGGGGGATCGGGGGAGGGGTAGGGAGGTGTGCCCCTTGCGGTTGGAAGCCATTCTCATCAGCTAGGTATTGAAGCTGTATCACCTTAAAAAAAATGTTTTACTTAAAATGTATAATGAGTTGAAATATATATAGATGGACGTAACTGGGTGAACGTTTTTGACATGAATCTATTAAAGGCTACACTCAAACTTCTGATTAAAAAAATTGTACCCATTTTTAATATTAGACAACATCACTAACATTGCTCTGATCCCAAAGTAAGTAGCTAAAGCACTTGTGTTATGGAAATCAGAGACAACGGTGTAACTACAAACACCCAGACCTGAGCCAATATAGAAAAGTTCATTTTCTAAATTGACCCAGCCGGGAATCGAACCTGGGCCCTCAGATATTAAACCTTTAAAACCTGTGTATAAACCACTCGACCACGGAGGTTGTCAAAATCTGTCTTTAAATTACAAATCTTAAAAATTACAAATTATGCATTGTTATTCTTTTTTCTATTAATTACGTCAAAACTTAAGAAAAAAAAATTGCTTCTAAGATGTAGTTTGACTGATTGATGATATTGAGTTTAGTATACAATCAATTTTACTCGAGCTCTTACACAGAAGAGTGTCAGAACTTTTGGCATATTTAACGGCACTTAGATTTATTCAAGACACTTAAGACATTAAAATCTAAAAAATGTAGGCGTTGCATGGTTATGAAAACTCTTACGCCACGGCATAGAATGCTTCATCAATAATTACTTGACATTGCAACTGAGCGCCGACCAGCGGCAATGCCAATTAAGTTTTTTTAAGAAACTTTAAGCTTTACTCCATACCGCTCGGAAGATGTTATAAAATAACAAATTACTTTAATGACTATCAGATTAAGCCTACCTAAGTTATATTTAAAAATAGTGCTTCACTAAGTTTAACAGTGCTTGACATGCAAGTAACGATAACGAGCTCATCATCTTATAAATCAAAATCGTATTACTATTTCAAGACTCTTAATTAATATTTTATACGTGTTAACGTACTTTAATAGAACAAGTCTTTCGTCTTAGTTTTCCGTTGTTTAGTATTAAAGATTGAGTCAATTCCAAACAAAAAATAAATGTTATTCAAATTAATAAACAATACATTACAATAATACCAGCAGCAAAAATAATTTCACAAATAAACCTACGTACTACAACACAACTTTAAGTTCGAAGACAAATGACTGCTCGAAATTAAATAGTTTCGAAATATTAAACTATTATTAGGTCCTCAAAAGGGTTGATCATAATTACCTGTCCATCAGGTGCGGTATACTGGTACTGTCCTTGAGCCGTCTGCGCCTCCTGTTCGGGTATGCCCTGATTCTTCACGTAGCCTTGCTCCTCTGCTGCAATTCCATTGCCTGTCTCGTAACTGTAATGTGACAAATCACAATATTTTACTAGCCATAAATAGAACTTAAATTAATACTTTAACATTTCTGTTCCCTAATTACGAGTATACTTTGCATCAAATAATTTTCCAATTAGTTTTTTGTAGTCAAGTCATTTGTTGATATTGACATCTTGTTGTAATCTAGTTACAAATGAATTGAGGTTTGAAAACCTTTTAAAATCAAAGCCATAAAATCTTATCTACACCTGAATACTTACAAATAAATTTAAAGTATAAACACGTTTTAAAACGTTTGTACTAAGATTGAACAAAACAACCTAACGACATTGTCTGTTTTTATTCTTAGTGTTGATACGTAACTTGACAGCAACTATTCATAATTTCTCAGAGGCTTATTTTATGTGTTGAATCAAAATAACTTGTAACTTTAAAATACACCCCAATACAGGCATTACTTTAGTGCGCCTATAAAAGACATCAACGCGTCGTTGACTCAGATTGTTACATTGCTCTAAGCAAACAACAAGTTGTCTGTTCACCGCTTTAGTAACAGCGAGGCGATAAATTAATACTTTACATAAAAATAAAATAAAAATAAATATTTGACAACATCACATACATTGTTCCGATTCCAAAGTAAGTAGCTAAAGCACTTGTGTTATGGGAATCAGAGCCAACAGTGGTATCACAAACACCCAGACCTGAGCCAATATAGAAAAGTTCGTTTTCTAAATTGACCCAACAGGGGATCGAACCCGGGACCTCAGAGATGGTGACACCTTGAAAACCGGTGTACAAAGCCACTCGTCCACGGAGGTCGTCAATACTGACATAGATCAACATACTGATAAACCATAGCGTAGTGCTCATTACATGGCATGGCCATTAAGCGTAGTTAGGAAAAATCAAGTTCATATATAAATCGTTAACATAACAAATTTCGTATTTAAATGTATTTAAATACATAATATTTTTATCTGACTTCAAATTGAGACTGATGTAATAGTAAAACAATATTGATCTCGATCTGGACATAATATGTGTAGGATGATTTTGTTTAAAAGTGAGAATTACGATTCTATTTAAATCACAAGAATACAAATAATAAAATATTGTCTTTCTTATATATAATGCAGGTATTTTTTGCAGTTTCTTATCTGCTGTTTCCTGGTACTAGACTAGTTCTATTTTTTTTTTCAGAACCGTTATAAAAAAAATGGTTATTTGTTACCTCCACTTGTAAGAGCCATCGGGGTTGATGACCTGCTCTTGTCTGATGATGGGTATGGGTTCTGTTGTGTATTGCTGCTGTTGCTGTTGTTCTCGGACATGGTATGGCTGGAAGCTGCTGACGTCAGCTGACGCTACGCCAAGCAACGCTATTAAAGCCAACTAAAAATAAATAAATAAATATTATTTTCGGAATAATAATAATAAAACCACCCAAGTGCGTGTCGGATTTCACACATTTGGGGTTCCGTACTAATTAGGGCAAAGGGGCGGGGCTTATTTGTGCTTGTTGCGTGTGTGCGCGTTCGACCGCAAAATTAAGTTGTTTTTTAATAGGAAAATGAGGGACTTTAAAAAAAAAGATAATTTTCAATATATTGTTATTTGTTGGTAAAAGATACGTAATAATAAACATTATCACCAAATTTCAAGTTCATAGGTTCATAGATTCATATGATTTAATAACAAATGCATAGTTTTCAGATTTGTCCCTGTATTTGTAATAAAAGACGATATTACTTGCCAAATTTCAAGGTCAACGGAAAGTACCCTATAAATTTTGATTCCCTTGAGAGTGTCGAAATATGCGTTTTTTGCGGCATAAACGGCCGTATCTTTTGTTACGTTAACTTAGAAGTTTTATTTTTTTCACAGCTTCAAAGGACTGTAGACCTGAGCATATAGTTTAGAATCGAATTTCAACTCGATACCTCCAAGCATTCTCGAGAAAAAGGGTCTTGACAGACAGGCAGACGGACAACAAAGTAATCTTACAAGGGTTCCGTTTTTTCCTTTTGAGGTACGGAGCCCTAAAAATACGTTACTTATCTAGGTTAGGTATTAACAGCCTAACATAAATCCGTTCCTCTTTTTTCTGCTAGTCACAGTTCTAAGCTAACATAACCAGTTGTGTTAACCGAATTTCGACTCTAGCATATCATTATTATTGCTTAAAAATAAATTGATAATTTTAGGTTGAATATGTGACTTGAAAAATAAAATCTTACTAGCGGAACAGTTTTGATTGGGCAAGTAATACCTAACTTATCCACTAGTGGCTCAGTGAGCTGTAACATCGCTCAAATTGTATGTTGTTTAAAAATCAATCTAATAGATGTCGCCACGAGGTTAACACTGCTTTTGAAAAGCAGTACTATGTGCTGTTTGGTAGGATAAGTATTATTTTAATATATCTATTCGAAGCTAGATAGCGCTTCTAATTTAGAATAGTTTTGGAATTTCAAAAACTGGCTCGACAAAAAAAATATATAATTATCGAACCTGCTCACAAAATTTGACAAGAATCGGTTGAAAATGCGACCTGTAGAGGAGAACAGACAGCCGGACAGACATATGAAAGCATTTTTGCGGAAGCTGAATCAGAGAGCTTCGAACTCGCTTGGTCAAAAAGAGTCGCCCTGAAATAAGTATAGAAACATCTATAGAAGCAACCGAATCTTGACATGAATAACGAATGGATGTTAGTTAGTGCCTAGCTGTGGCCGTGTCGTCGCAGATGTCATCATCTGAAGAAGATAAAATGAAGAAGAAAAAATACTTGGATAAGTAACTTTTTCTTGCCTGTCTGTCACCTCTACAACTATATGAAATAATAAAGTTTAGGAGTGAGAAAAGTGTCGTATAATTAATTCTAAAGTTGTCAGATAATTCATTTGCCGACCGTACCTATTGTCTCCTAAGATTCAGATCGCAATACACACCCAACTGATCTGGTCAGCATTCTAAGAGATGTAAGCATCAGAATTTTCAGTTGTAAGAATTTTCAGTTGTATGTAAGTTCAGTTTTATGCTATATTCGCGGTATTTTTGAACATATCCTTACATCTCTTAAAATGCTGGTCAGATGACTTGGGTGTGTTTAGAAATCTGGATCTCCTCCATTCACTCCCTGGATGGCCATCACCAGATCACCGCTCGGTCAATCCCTGGCGGAGAAGCAATGCTTAAAAGTTACTTCGTTTGTATGAAAATCGACTGGCGTCCTTAATTATGTGGCCACCACTTTATATAGATATCCTGTAGTTTAGTCTAATAACGTCACACTCACCACATTAGTAACTACATTGTACCCGTGCGAAGCCGGGGCGGGCCGCTAGTATTTTTATAAATTGATTAATATGTAAATGTTTTTATACATTGATTAATTAATTAATATGCAACTTGGTAGCATAATTGGTTATTGCATTGGGCCGGAATCCTAAAGGTTCGAGTCCATTCTAAGTCGATTATTTCTAGTATATTTCTTTCCGAGAATAATGAAAAAATTTGCAATATTAGGAATGACAGTAACTTTAATACTAATACAATGTTACTTAGTATTTTGTCGTCAAACCCACTATTCAACCAGTTTCCTATTTAAATTTATTTTACACGAACGATTAATACAATACCTACTTGTGCACAAAACACAAAATAACAAGTTACGAATATAAATAGTTGATTATCTTAAGATATTTGCAAAGTCGTTAGGTATAGCAAAGCAATCCACATTTTTTCCACATTTTTCTAGGCAAACGTTAAATCACTTTTCATCGGAAGTAACACAACACTTAATACCAACTTTTTTTGAGTTAAGAAAGTATTTTTCTACGATATGAAAAGCAAACTTACAAAGAACTTCATATTAAATAAACTGCAGTTACGAAAAGCTTATGAAAGCACACAAACTTGTGATGCACTTCGAGTCCACCCCCAGTATTTATACAAAAAAGTTTTGTCGCAATTACGCATCGTTGCAGATTCTTGAGTATTTTATGATGCGCTCGACAAAGGACAGTGTGGGGAGTCCCTTATTGAGCTACAGTATGGAACCGTTAACGCATTCCAAGCTCCAACGAAAATGCAACTTTATCGTCCAAGCGTTAACCCCCAATTCAGCGAACTGAAAAAAACGAAATATGATAAAAATCTCGTTTTAAAATTCTCATAAGATCCGTTAAATACGACACTTTAAAAACGTCAAAATTTGACAGTATACCAGCAATAAGTCTAAGTAGAGGAAAATAAAAATATTTCGTCATCATTTAGCCATCTCGTAACATCTTGTCTTGACTTAAGTTTAAGAATAAAAAACGTATTGCCTTGAGAATATACATATAAAATTTAAAGGAAAAATAAACAGCGAAATTGTTTCTGTGAAAAAGACAGTTTTGCAGAACACACAAACATAGTAGATAGTTATAAAAAAGAAGACTAAGTGCTTATCGGGCCAGGCGCAGTATAGGATTCCGTAGTAACTCATACCATACCATATGGCTATAAACTTATATTTACTTCCTGTTTTACTCTACTATCGACTATAACTATTCAATAAAATGTGTACCTACGAAAACTTTTCCGTTGATCACTTCTCAACTTGTAAAGACTACCCAGTGATAGTTTTCCTTTTAAATAAATTTATTATATATGTACTACTGTCCTGACCTGGTAGAGGAGGGGACACCTTGACTGTAACAAAATTTTGCACTTCAAAGCTTGATATTTCGCAAACGGATATCTGAATCAAAAAATTGTCGTTACGAACTTACAACATTTTAAAATACCTATTCAACGACACCCCACACTATGAGATTGATGAGAAAAAATATTCATCCCCACTTTTTTCAAGATTTTACTCTACCAATTTTTTGGCGTTTTTAATATACATATTCATGCCAAATTACAGCTTTCTAGTACTAAGGGCCTCTGAGCTACGTCGCGGACGGACAGACGGACGTAGCGAAACATAAGGGTTCCCTGTTGACTTGACTACGGAACAGAACCCTAAAAACCGAAAAAAAATACAAAAAATATGTCTTATTGTTATCATTAGCGCCAACGTTCTCATTAATTTGCAAGCTTTTTTTCACAGGAAACAAAACCTGCCGCATATGAAAAACTTTAGAAAAACCCAGTTTTAAAAAATCAAAACAGCTTGATTGCCGAATATTTGCCTCCACTTACGGCTATTATGCCATACACGTGAATACTGTTGACCTCAAAAGTAGCCGATCACTATATTATTTTGTCACACCAGCAAAAACACATGTCCAGTGACTTGCAACTCTACTTCGAAGAAACAGTCGGTGTAACATGGTTCTAAAGTGATTAGTTATTATTTGCCGACGGTATCTATTGTCTCATTCTAGATTTTTATGCATAGATTAATAATATGTAAAGGAAATTAAAAAATAAATGTGACATGAACTTGTACACTAAGATATATCGTAAATTGGTTAATGTTGCTACATCGTGTATTCTTATAAGTTTAATTAATAATGCATGTTAAAAGCTATTACAATTATCCTGGTTTATCATCATAACACGATGACGCCATGAGGTAACTAAACGTCAAAACACTACAGACAGTTATTTTTCTATCCCTAGGGAACAGAACTGTTTTTTGGATGATTGTTACCCTATTGTGCGCGTGTACGCCTGATGAAAATGTGTACCTACGCAAAACTTCATGATGATAAGCATTTTAAGTTATAAAAATTAGATTTACGCCACAATTAATATCTAAATCTAAATAAAATAAAATCTTACATACACGTTACTTAACTAATTAAATACCTAATACAAAATTGTTACTATAAACTAACCCTTCTCAATCGTCTGCGATTACATAATAAAAGCTTGCTGATATGGTCGGTAACATTATGGGCGGATCTCTACAAACCAGTTGTATGAGAATGACATACTTCAGAGAGCTTTTTTTTTAATTATTGAAATTACCTCATCAAGGCTCCGTACACAATAGAGTAAAATAAAAAATATACCTACTTGTAGTGGCATCTGTAATCACCTGTTTTTATTTTATGAATTTAATCAGTATCAATGTGGAATTAGCTAAGTGTCATAGTTATTAGAAAAAATATTACCTAAACTATATTATAGTATCAAACATGGCAAAATAAGTTTTAACAAAAGAAATTTTGGTAAAAACATGTTACTAAGACGCGCAAGTACTCTTAAAAAATATTTATTTTGTTTTATTTTATTTTATAAATCTTTGTAAAACTTGCATCTAAGTTAAATATTAATGATAATACTTTATTTCAGAAAACAAAGTTCCATATTCATTCAACATTTCATTACATTACAGTATTTTGCTGTAATGAACTAATTCAAAACTCAATAATAAATTAGGTATTTTACAATCGAAAACCAATTACAATTATCCACATATAAAATGCTTCTTCATAAAATGCATGCTTCTGTAACTCAAGTAATAGGTAATAATTTTATTCATTTGTTGCAATTTGTTCGCTCAACTTCACTTTCCCCGGATATGCAAAAATTTCAAAATGTTACAACGGCAACAGCAAAAATGTCCAGCCCTTATTAAAATTTATTTTATAGCACTGGTTTCTCTGTAATTTTGCCACGTTCAATTAAAATGGGTTTAATTAACACGACCTGTCACCATTGTCGTTTCACAGTTTTTACTTAAACCTTATCCATTACTTGAAAGTATAATTAAGATTCGGTCTTATTTACTGTCTTGTTGCGTGTTGGGCAGAAGCACCTACTGGTACTTGGGTTCGGTAACTTGTATATTTTAATAAAAAATGACGTTCAAACAACGGCTTGTAAGAGGTATTTTGTACTTAAGACGCCGGCGAAGAGTGAGCTTCCCATACACACATAATACCAAAATGATTTGCAATTTTAACATAATTAACTAATCTTGTGATATTATTCGGATTAAGACAGTCTAGATTTCTATTAAATAAAAATTCCAAAATACTAACCCAATTCAAAATAAATGCCAATATTTTTTTTCATACAAAACTGTTAATCACTTAGACAAATACTGAAACTTAGACAAATACTGTCTTAATCCGAATAACATCACAAGAAGAGTTAATTATACTCAAATTGCAAATCATTTTGGTATTACGTTTGTATGGAAAGCTCACTGTTCGCCAGCGTCTTAAATCACAGAAGCGCGTTTCAGAAAGTGATTCCTTTGTTAGTTAAATCTCTATAGACTAAGCACCTCACTAAAAGGATTGTAGGAAAGTGCGCTAAAAATACTTTCATTTACTTCAATTAAGTGTAGACCCATACCAAGACCCTTTTTTTTAAATTTCAAAATAGTTACAAGTCTTCCAAAAGATAAACAATAGAGCTACAATGTAACAAAATCTTACAAAACAGTTCAAACGTAAGAACTTTCACTGTATTGCTGATTATGTTGTTAAACGTTTTTTAATAATAATAATACTTTATTTCAGAAATAAAGTTCCATATTCATTCAACGTTCACAGTATTTTGCTGTAATGAACTAATTCAAAACTTAATAGTAACATTAAAAATTTCTATTTTGAATATTACAAAAAAAAAATCTAGTTAATAAAAATTGACACGATGAAAATAAAATAAAATAAATACAATTACAATTTAGTTTTTCTTAACTAGTATATTCGTCCAGTGATGGCTCATAGGATAGGACACTCGTGGGGTCTATATCAGAATCCATAATTGAAAATGCCTATAGTGAAAACGTCTACATAAAATCCATAATTTTAAAATGTATGTATTAAATAAAAATAATTTCTTAATCATGGATAATGTCAAAATACATAACGATTAAAAAACATAAAATTAACACTTATACTTTTAATACTCATAAAAGTTAACACCCATACTCTTAATACAAATAATGTGAATATTCATAACAGTTAACCAAAAAGGCATATTATAGTTATATCCCTAGGGATGCTCGTGAAGGTAAACCTTACAAAAGATATACGTGCTTATGTTCGAGTCCAGCTACAATCATTTGAAGCGAGCGGTTTATATGTAGAACAGAAAGCTTTTAAAATCAAAATCAATACGGTTGTAATTTTTTTTAAGTTTTATTCATTCATTTATATTTGTTGTGTTCTTGGTCGAAGAAGATGTCTACAAATGCGGGCAGTATAGGTAGAACCATGCCGTCAGTTGGGAAACGCACTCCTGATGGACGGAATCCTGAAAGATAATTAAATTTTAATCTTCGGCTCAGGCATGTACTTAAACGGTCTTTAAATAAGAGATCCCTATTGGTTGACGTCAATTAAATTGTACAAAGTGGCGTTGGTAAAACGAGTGTCGTTTAAACGTGATTCAGCGTGATTGAACCTTAGCACTCAATCGACGTAATTAAAATAATTAAATTTATACAACGTCATATAAATTGATCCGACTCCAAAATAAGATCGTCAGTTAAAGAAAGTTTAACCATTGGAAAAATGTGTCGCTCTGATCTGAAACATAGACTCCAGTATTCGACGTTTGAAGTGGTTACATTTTAAAAAAGTTTGTCGAAGTTATCTACTATTTTTGATTTTGTTACTAAACTAAAATAATATCTAAAAGTTCTAATAGTAAGCTTGATAACATATCTCCTAATATTAAATATTAAAAAAAAAACGGAAGCTTAAAACAATGTATCGATCGCCTGCGCTGACACTTATGTCCTCACTACATGTCTGAAACTTATTCCAGTGAACATGAACTCTAAATCAATCTGCTTTTGGCGCCGCATCCATGGCAATATGTCATCGCGGCGCTCAAAAGCCACTATTTATCTCGGCGGTAAGTTGATTAATGAGTCCCTGTGACCGTGGGCCGAGTATTTATGCAAGACCTGCATTTTCGAGGTCTCCACGCAGCAATAATCATGTAAAGGATATTTGCAGATATTATTCTTATAAAAATGTTACTCCTTTTACTTGATGATGTTCACAATTCACAACATACAGAAGCTGGATACAGTAGTTTCTCTCATGGAATGGTAAAAATAATAAAAGCCGAAAGATGACGCTATTTTATTAATTTTGCCAATAATGATTTTTGTGATGTTGTCAGATTAATTAAAGTTTTAGAAAAAAACTAGTTGTACTATTGTTTTCATTTAGGGTCTGTTTTTATACTGTAAGCGGCTGGCGGATGGTAAGGAGGTAAAGTCCGTAATGCCAAAATTGTCTAAGTTTCCCTAAAATGCTACATGAAAGAAAGAAAAAAATAAACTACACACATTATTATATACACTTATGATTTTATAGGTTCTATCTTTATTTGCTGTACAACATTTTCTTAAATAAAAGGTTTAAAATCAAACAGCAATATTTCACCCTCATTACCAATTTAATGACATTATGTATATTACATGATATTTACATTTATAGCACATTCATTTTATTGCATGTTAAATGAGTCGTTTATTCCTTTTTCAGCTCCTCTTTGTCAACGTTATTGAAAAGAGTGGGTTGGAATGGATTGTATTTATTGTAAGTGGGATAACTTTGATCAAAATGACGTTTGGGGTCGTATGGGTACCTAGCATCAAATGGCCGTCTGGGGTCATACGGGTACCTCGCATCGTACGGACGACTGGTATCATACGGGAACCTCGCATCATACGGACGTTTGGGGTCATACGGGTACCTCGCATCGTACGGACGTTTGGGATCATATGGGTACCTCGCATCGTACGGACGTTTGGGGTCATACGGGTACCTCGCGTCGTAAGGACGTTTGGGGTCATACGGGTACCTCGCGTCATAAGGACGTCTGGGATCGTACGGCAACTTGGGGTCATAAGGGTTGCGGTTATATGCTCCGAAACGGTTGTATTTGTTGTATTCTTGGTCGAAGATACTGATGTTCCTTCCGTCTACAAATGCGGGCAGCGGAGGTAGAACCTTACCGTCAGCTGGGAAACGCACACCCGATGGACGGAACCCTGAAAGTTAATTAAATTTTAATCTTCGGATCAGGCAGATTCTTAAAGCAACTGTCACGGTCTTTAAATAAGAGATCCCTATTGGCTGACGTCAATTAAATTGTAAAAATATATTACGTACTATTACCTGCGCGTCAGCGAAGCGGGACGCGGGAAAAACGGTACTATGAAAACCATGGTAATCGTTTCCAAAGTACCAAAATAACAGATTTTTGACGTATGCGTGTGTCCCGATCTGCAAATGCGGTTATCTCGCGTTGTAGTCGCAAGGCGCATTAAGATAACAAAAGGGCAGCTCAGCGTCCGCCGCGCTCCCGCTTCGCAGTCGCTCTGTATGGCCGACCTTTTATGCTATTGTTGCTTGTGTGAATCAGCAATTTATCAAAATTCCAAAATTGAAATTTTGATACACGAGTAAGGCACAAAATTGTAAGATAAGGTAAGAGTTATTTATGTAGTAGTACATAATAGGCTGAATGTGTATATTTGCCACTTTATGAATACTCTTCATAATCTATCTATGGCAACATCATTCGTACCATAGATTGTGCATTCATATAGTTTAGGTCTTGACTGTGTTTTTGCAAAAGCTATTTTATACATTACCATTTTCGTCAGCAACATAAGAAACTTGGATTGGTGTTCCTTCAGGAGAAATATAAGCGTAGCTGCCCTGTACCACCTAGACCAAAGAAAAGAAAATAATCAATAATGTTTAATATAAATGATTCTCATAAAACCAGTTTAAATCAACCTGATTTTAGGAATTTAAGACTCTAATGTTCTCTAAGAGCACCTCCTTAACTCCTAATTAATGATGTATACGAAGAGCAAGTTTACATCTAATTTAACCAAAAAGTTTGCTTAGGAATATAATGCTTTGAGACGTCTAACGTTAGGACTAATATTGCTAAAAAATATTTTTAAATATATAGCTCAAAATAGAGTCTCACCGTTTTAATTTAAATATAATAATACGGTGCCCGTATTTAACCACTACTTTTAACCACTACTAGTGTTTTAAATTTTCAAAATTTCAGTTAAAATCGACTGAAAACTATCAACATTTTGTTTTCTCCTTTGTTTACAGTACTTTTTTAGGACATTGTCTCATTCCGAAAAAGACGAATTTTAGAATAGAAACTGCATTATCTGTGACAAAATATTTTTTTCCTGACAAGTCAAGTAATAAAGATTTTCTGTCTTCATTGTATTAAAAAGTCGTCCTTTTATTTAATAATCTATACTTATAACTTTATAAACTTTGTCTGTCGGTCTGTATGTCTGTTACTGCATCACGCAAAAACAACTTAATATATTTTTATGAAATTTGATATGGTAGTAACAGACTATCCGGGTCAACTTATAGGCTAATTATTATTTCGGGAAATTCTGTCATTCCCGAGGGAAAATACAAAAACCAGTTGGAGCTTAAATTGCGCCCAAACTATATATTTTAAGCTTATACTTACAAAGTATATAAATTATCTATGGAATGTAAATAATTGCTTAATTATTTGAATATTACTGACCCATACAAATTTAACATAATATTGGTAATTACTTTTTTAAAAACGAGTTTAGAAAAAATTCTGGTTACTTATACAGGATGAAGTATAAGGAACCAAAAAAAAATTCAACAATCTGTTTGATAAATAACTAGATACCTTCAAAAAAAAAACTATTTTCTTGGAAAATAATATGCCAATAAACTAATGGGTCTGTAGGACCGTGTAGCGAGTACTTATTTTATAAATTGAGGCGCGTGTCCCGAAGTGTTAGTTAGTGGCGAAATGGCCAAAGGTGGAATCCGGAATCCTCAAACAAGGGTATGTAATAAAACCGAATTACGCGCGGTTGAAGTCGCGGGCTGATGCCCGTTTAGCTGATGCTAGTTTTAAATAAAAGTCAGTTACCTGTGTCCCTTGAGGCTCGCCACTGTTATCAATATAAGCATCCTTCAAATAACCAGCTTCTTGCACTTGCTTTCCGTCAGCAGTAGTGAAGCTGCAATCACACAATCATAGTTAGCATACTTTGCAAAGTATGTTATTAAGTGGTTTTAGTGTGTGCATTGTATGTAACAAAATTTTACAACATTTAAGTTATTTATAATTATGTTCACCTGTAAGAATAAGTTCCAGCAGGACCATGTTCGCTGGAGTAAGTTAGAATCGGAATATCCGGTCCAGGCGCCACTGGGTTGTATTTATAGTAAGGGTTGTTAAGTCCGGGAACGTATGGGTTGGGTCCTAATGGGAACGGCGAGGGTCCCACAGTTGGGATGGGCCCAGCTATTGTTGGGACAACGCCATCCACTGTCGAGACGAGGCCGCTGGCGGTGGGTACCACATTTGCCTCATCCGTGCTCTGGTCGGATGGGAGTGCGTGGGTCAGTACTAACCAGCACCCAAGCAAACTTACTACAAGACGCATCATCTGGAATATTCACAAACAGGTTTAGTGACATCGCCACTACAAACTTTATAAGATATAAATCAATAGGAAAAACGGATAAACACACCACATTTATAAAATGAAATCTTTGCAAATTAAAACAATAATAAATATAAATACTAAACAATATTTTAATGAAGTCTTATCAGTGTTAGTAACAAAACTTCAAGAAATGTTATTACAAGACTAAAATATTTGCAATTTCTCTAATATCTACTACCGTTGCTTCTATATTTGGCAAATTCGATTTACAAACTAACAAGAGCCTTTATTTGTGACAATTAAAACTTAAACTTCAAAGTGCCAATTACTTTTTATAATAAGTTCATGTAAGTAGGTTCAATATAGTGGAAACTAAGTTAATTAAATTGCATGTTCTTTGTTACGTCATTAATTACACTGTAAAAACTACATCTCGATCAACAAAATAATGAAAACAAGTACGCCTTAAATTTAATTATGCATTCTTCCAAAGACCATTCAATGCAAATCGCAAGATTTTGGTATGATTAATTGCTTAATTAATTTTTATTTGCTGTAACCGAATTTGTTAAAGTTTTTTTGGCACACTATAGTTTGTGTTATGCGGACCGAAATATATAAAACGGAACTATAAAAGCATGAAAATTGAAAAAGTACAGAGATATTGTGGTAAGCATTAGAAAACTAGCTTGTTTCTCAAGCATCGCATCGCACGCGCCTTTTGCTGAAAAATATCTAAAGAAGGCGATAGAAAACTATAGATTATTGCCCTATACATACGAGTTTATCGTTATATCCGAAGATAAATCTAGATAATTAATTGGTAATTAGCTTATTGAATCACTGCGACTAAGTCAACAATTAAAAGCTCTACCTCGAGTATCTTTATCTCCTTCGCTCAAAGGCTTCTTGGCCTCATTAAGTTTGACACGTGCTTAATCTAATTTCACATAAAGTCATTAGATTTATATTGGCAATATGCTCTATATTTTATTCTAGGTAGTACGCAAATTGATAATAATTTGCTTCTTTGATTAATAAACAACTAGCAAATTTATTTCAGATTGCTTATAATCAAATAATGAACCACAACTTTATCAATATAAATAAACGCATAAACGTCAAAAGAACAAACATCATCAGTACTTATAAAAAAATGTGTATGTAGCTCAACAACTATGGAATATTATCGAATGGTTTACAGCACACCACATTCAATGTTTCACTTTTTAGAAAACACTTTTTTCTTATTTTTTTTAACTATGTTACCTCTTCAGGTTCAGTCAGAACCGACTGCTCTCGTTGTTCACCAAGTGCTACTGTTAGCGTGAGATCTGAATATTCCATTTATAGGTAGCAGGGTTGCTTTGTGCGGATATTTTTTGTTGAGGCATCGCTCGAACGTGAGCCTCGTCCCTTCTACCCACCACTAGCTATTAGCCGAGATGTATTGTTTAAAGCTTGTACAGCACGAACACGATGATATTGGAACATTTACCTATTTCAACCCAAAATTACTGCAAATGTTACAAGTGCTACATAGTTCCACTCAATTACGTTGCAGAAATATTGACAACACACGAGATTCCTAAACGAAATTGTTTTAAACCTTAACGGAATATGCACCTTCAACGAATCACTCGAATGGGCTGACAACTCTTCATTATTTTCTAACCTTTAAGCTCATGCTTTTAGTATTGATTGATTTATCCACCGAATCAATCAAAAGCATGAGCTACCCATCGACATTTTGGAATTTGCAATTTCTCTGTGTTACAATATGCACATACTTATCCAATCCTAAGACTATCACAATAGGATAGAAAGAATAATTATCCTGTAAGAAATACGTTTCACAAGACGAAGGAATAGTGAATTTGGCTTGAATTCAAATCAAACCTAAATCAATGTAAAGATTAGTTTCTGTTTTCGTTAGTGCATTGGATTAACTGCTGACAGTCAATACGAGTGAAAGAGAGAAAACGATTGTTTTTGATAGCGATAACAGTTTGCAACTACTCATGGTAGGCACACAGGTTTTGAGTAATCAGAAAATTTTCTCTTTTTCACTCATATTGACTATGAGCAGTTAATCCGATAAATATCGAAAATAGTTCGCCGCATTTGTCGCAGTTGACGCAGTGATTGCTATGCAGTAGGTGGTTCATAATACTGTGGCAGTAGGATGCGTCGCAGTTTTCCTGTATTATAAAAAAATCTCTTTGGTCGCAGTTAAGTTCAGTTACTTTGACAATACACATAAAAGTACACACATTTCATTGAAGTTTTGTATTTATTCGATACTATCCCATATTACCTAAGCAATAGGTATATAGTATTATGATATCTTTGGTAATATGTACAGTCACAGTCAGGTCTAAAAATATATATACCGTTTAGAACTTTGTCACTTTGAGGTAGATGTCATTTGTCATTAATTTCTGTTCAAAAAAGTAATAGCTTTTAGATTGACAAAGTTCTGAACTGTATACATATTTATGGACGTGACTGTACACCACGCTAAATATGACACATATTACAGCAACATTTTAAAATTCATTCATAATTTTTGGTACCTACTTCAGCAATTAGCATTTCAATTCTGTTTAATTGCATTTTTTACTCCAGATTTTTTATCCCAGTCGATATTTGACCAGAAGTAACCATTACAGTAATAAAAAGAAGGTCAGAGCTTTGTCTTTACATCATAACACGAGATAAAAGCATCTGTGTAACAATGTAGTCTTAGTTACATCTCCAACGGCTAATTACGTACACATTGTAGTTTCGAATACAGAGGGTGGCTGAGTTTAACATTACCAATTTTAATTGAGTTTAAGTGACCTCCTTAATTAAGTTACGGTGCCACAGAAACTGCCTATTGCGTACAGAATTGTCTATTGAGCATGGTGCGGTGTCTCTTTATTAGTCTCTGTTTGAACTAAAACAATGTGCATTGTTGACATTCACAGTGTCATTGATAATTATTACGACAAAAAGTAAATATTTTTTTGAGTTTCTGAGATTTAGCTTGCACAGTGCTTTTTACAGAAGTTCCAAGAGTGTGAGGGATATCATATTAAATACAAATTGAAATGCCATATCCAATTGTAAAAAGAAATAGGTTAACTCACTATAATTTTAAATCTGAACAGAAAAAATAGGAAATTTTGTGTCCAAAAAATGAAAAATGTAGTCTTCATTGTTTTCCTTGAAACAAAAACTCAAATTCATTAGTATGAATCCGCATTATGAGTTAAATTACATTAATGGGTACAATTAATGGTTAACGAACCCTGGAATAGCCGCTTGTTAGTGCATTAGCATTTTAACATTAGTGTAATCTTCTCCGATATCTTGTATCTTCATGTTTGACATGCTTCGTAGAAACAGCAACAAAAGTCATAGAACACTTTAGAATTTTGTCAGAGCAACTTTTTCAACAGATGTTTCACATTTTGAAAATTTGTTAGTTACTAAAAAGTTGATACGACGAATTACTGAACTGTTGAGCGACTTTCGTTGCTGACCGTACATGCATCAAAATACAAAATAACTTTTGAATCAAAATACATAAAAATTACCCCCAACACAAAACTCAGTTGTTACCACCACCACCACATAAATATAACGATGTTGAGTATTGAGTCGCGTGGTAACTTTTATTAACGGTTAATAAATATAAATTTGAACAAAACCAAACGATTCATTTAATTTTTGCTTAGTATAGTATCTCTATTTTGTGTACAACTGCCTTAGCGGCCATCGATATTAAATTAAATTTGAGTTGATTGAATGCGATCAATAAAATATGAATTAGGTCGAAAAATAAGATTGCGAAATAGATTGAAAAGACATAAATTTAAGATTAATTAAGCTTAATTCTGTTAATGATATAATTATAAAATAATTTATACGTGGTATATGGAACTACGTCATTTTAGTTAACAAAACAACTGGTATAATCACTATTGAGTTTTTTTGATCTTGTAATATTTTTTTGATCAGCTGCGATATGAATCTCTATTATTACGATGAAAAAATCGTATTATGATTATTTATTGCCTTCGTCGGAAGTCATAAACTACAAATTAATAAGTAGTATGTAGTTAAAACTACTTTAAGTATAGACTTATAAAGGTTTTAATTGAAACGTTAATACCTACAATCCTACACAGAGATATCACACAACTCGGTATTTCTATTTAATTAAACTGGAATATACACTTCTAAGACTTTCGCGCGTACAGTTCATTAGAAATAAAACACTTTTTACGGATTACAGCGCGTATATATCTATATATATAAAAGGAAAAATCACTCACTCACTCACTCACTGATCACGAAATCTCAGAAACTGCAAATGCTAGGAGTCTCAAATTTTGCATGGGGGCTCCTTTTAAGGCGTAGGTGCTCACTAAGACGGGATTTTGCGAAATTCAACCCCTAAAGGGGTGAAACAGGGTGGTAAAGTTTGTATGGGAGAACGCGATTCCTTGGCCCGATTGACTTGGATTTTGGCATAGACATTCTTTCACAAAATTAATTGAACACGTGTTTCGTATTTTTTAAATATTTATTACCTAACAGGGTTAAAAAGTGATAAAAAGCTACTTTTGCTGTGATCGACTGCGACGTCGGAATTGAAACTTTTTTGTGCATTTGATTGATTAAATAAGAAAAATAAATATCATTTGTCATATCAACGTAGTATTACATTCTCTTTGGACATTTCCCCTGAGAGTAGGTAGAATGCATTATCGCCATAGGCATTGAATAGTACCTAGTAGTAGACAGTGCTGTCATTTTTTCCTTATTGCGTTGTAATAAGGTGCAAAATTATTCCATCTAATTATCAGTTTAATTTTAAAAGAATACAATATTCGGTCAAGTCGCCTATGCTATGACAATTAATAAAGCACAGGGACAAAGTTTAAGAGCGGCTGGTGTAGATCTGCGCAGTGATTGTTTCTCCCATGGCCAGCTCTAATGTAGCCTGCTCGAAAGTCAGCTGGCCGAATAGCCTTTTTATTTTGCAGCCGGATAACATGACAAGAAATGTGGTAGGTATACAACATGTTACAAAAATACCCTTAATGCTGAATATGGTATATAGGGACCATCAAACTGAACAACTTTTAGTATTGGGACCAACTCTCAAATCGCGAAAAAAATCAGCTGTTTCATACATTTTGATATTTTCGATTTGAATTTTGGTATGAAACAGCTGATTTTTATTTCGCTTTTTCAGAGTTGGTCCCAAAGTAAAAGTTGTTCAGTTTGATGGCCCCTATATACCGTATTCGGCATTAGGGGTATTTTTGTAACATGTTGTATATTATAGAGAAGTGTTGGATGATCGAGATTGATAATCCTGGCACAACATATTTTTATTTAGAACTAGCTGCACCCGGCATGCGTATTGCAATGCTCCGTTTTTTTAGCCAGGGACTTTCCCGGTCGTAAGCAGAACAACTCACCAAAGTTTCATCATAATCGGATCAATGGTTTAGGAGTCCGGTCGTCTGTACACTTAAATCTTTTAAACTATGCATAAAAAACCGCATTAAAATCGGTCCATAAGTTTGGGAGCTAGGTTGTTTCAGACAGACAGACACACTCATAGTCAAACTTATAACACCCCTTGCGTATGTTGTGTACGTTGTATATACATATAGTGGTGACCACATAATTAAGGACACAAGTCGATTTTCATACAAACGAGGTAATTTTGAAGTCTTGGTTTTCCGCCAGGGATTGAACTAGCTATGATGTGATGATGGCCATCCAGGGAGTGAATGGAGAAGATTAAGATAGCAATACACACCCAACTGATCTGGTCAGCATTCTAAGAGATGTAAGCATAAGAATTTTCAGTTGCAAGTTTTCATGCATTTCTATACTATATTCGCGGTTTTTTTAAACATATCCTTACATCTCTTAAAATGCTGGCCAGATTACTTTGGTGCGTATAGAAATCTGGATCTCCTCTATTCACTCCTTGGATGGCCATCACCAGATCACCGCTCGGTCAATCCCTGGCGGAGAAGCAATGCTTAAAAGTTACTTCGTCCTTAATTTTGTGGCCACCGCTATATATAGTTATCCTGTAGTATAGTCTAATAACTTCACACTCACCACATTAGTAACTACATTGTACCCGTGCGAAGCCGGGGCGGGCCACTAGTATTATAATAATTTCATAAAAATATGAGCAGCCTTTTTGCTTTAGTTCTCCCGTGACCACGGCCCCTGGAAAGGTGTCGAAACGTCGGGAATTCTAAAAACCAATAAATACAAACTAAATAATTCCAAAACAACACCTGAATTAATAATATACGCGCTGTAATCCGTAAAAAGTGTTTTATTTCTAATTAAACTGGAATTTTACAATAACCGTTTCAAACACTAAACAGTGAAAGTGATTCATTTCATTTCAAATCTTTTGTTTTGAAATTAACTTTATATAATATTAATATAATAAACTTTGTATAATTAGGTCAATGTTTTGTTATTTAGACTTATGTCCTGAAATTAAGCTGAGTTTGAGTAATACCAGGGCATTTTATTGGTGTAATTATTTTTTTAACCCAATAAAATAAATAAAAAATGAAATAAAATGCATTTATTTCAGACTATTAAACCCATACTTTTACAAAACTTTGCATTACGTTAATTTAAATTTAACATTACATTAAATTAAATATACTAATACTTACCGCGATACAAAAGTTCAAAAGATTATTTTATTATATTATTTGGAACAAAGGAGATAATTTGTTTGAGCCTTTTCTGAAAGTGCCGGCCCAGAAAAATGGTAAGTATAGTTAGAAGTAGCCATTTGGAGTAATAGTTAATACAGCCCAAAAGTTGTAGAATTGCTCCGAGCCAAGTTATTCAAGTTCGAAGATTCGTAAATTTCATACATTCATAATTTTATTAGATTCTAAAAGAACTGAGAAACAATAAATAATGATAGATATTCCTAGATCTGATAATATAATAATCTGAAGTAATTGTCATCAAGTCCTAAAAGCTGTGGGGTCATTATCTTTTCTGTTATCGATTTTCATACAAACTTTGAAGCTTTGGTTTTCCGCCAAGGATTAACCGAGCTGTGATCTCCTAAGGAGTGAATGGAGGAGATCTAGATCGCTATACACACCTAACTGATCTAATCAACATTCTAAGAGATGTAAGGATATTTTTAAAAAGTAGCATTAAATAAAATGTATTGAAATCCTGAATCTTGAATAACTTGGCGACATTTATTTCGAACTTCTGCATCGCGGTAAGTATTGGGTCAAAAAAATATTAACATCAACAAAAATTAAAGGAAATTTAATGCTTTACCTACAACTTAGTTATACACACTTTTGTTGTGAAATACATACCTAGTTGTAAAACTGATATCACACCTTATCCCCCCCCCCCCTCCTCCCCTTCTCTCCTCTCGCACAAGATCCCAAAAATTCATTAAATTGGAAATAGATTCCAGGTAACCCCCATTTTTATGTACACACCTGCCGAATGAGCTACAGGTAACTTTTAAGCTTTTAGCTTTATGGACTATTTTTTAGGGTTCGGTAGTCAAGTCAACAAGGAACCGTTATAGTTCAGAGGCCCTAAGTACTAGAAAGCTGTAATTGTTCATGAATGGGTATTAGGTTTGTTAAAACCACTTTTTGATTTAGGGATCCGTTTGCTAAGGTTTGCTAAGGTAATTTTTGTTAAGGTCAAGTGTCGGCTGCTTTTGGAATCGTGAAAAAATTCAGGACAGAAGTACATATTATGAAGTGAAAAGGAAAACTATCACTGCTAGGTAGGCTTTACAAGTTATATAATAATAATAAAATGCTTGGAGAATTTCACACAGCACCATCTAGCCCCAAACTAAGCAAAGCTTGCAATATGGGTGCTAGAAACTAATATACTAGTACTTATATACTTTTTAAATATATACTTATTATGCATAGTAACACCCAGACCCGTCACAGAAATTAAAATTAATCATTTCAATTTCTGCCCGACCGGGAATCGAACCCGGGATACTGCTTAATAATGCTTACTTAATTATAATTCAATTATAATTAAGTAAGCATTATTGATTATATATTCACCAATTGTTGTATTTTTCGACACAATGAACATTGTTAATAAATAAATAAACTTGAATTAGAAACTGTTACCATAATGCATATGCTCGTACTACTCAAAAGGAAATAGAGTTCATTTGGTTTACTATATGGTTTACCATACAAACGAGCTAATTTCTGAAAGGTTTTTTTACTGTAAATTCAATCTGGTTTTATTTGAATTTGATATTGTTCGAAAGCTGTAATAGTCAACTTGCGGACTTTACTGTCGAATTTACCGTAAAATTGACATATTCGCCGTGTGTCAGTTATAATAGAAAGAAAAATGGGCACTCAGTTCAGATGCACATTGGAGTTTCATACACAAATACGCGCAATTTATTATCTTTCAATTCTAACTGACACACGGCGAATAGAAAAAGTCGACAGTAAAGTCAGCAATTGGACTTCGGAGAGTCTCGGGCTTCAAATTAAAACAGGCGGATAACGATGAACCTTGAAACTGGCCTTGAATATAAGTGAAAAAACGATTTTGATTAATATTTGTCAAATAAGAAAATAAAAAAGCTCGGAAACTGGGTACAAATGAACTTACTAAACAACAACAATAATATCGCATCGGAGCTTGCCTTTATCTGTTTAAAAGACACATTAACGGGCGAACACGAATTCTAATTCTAGATGATCTCCAGGGTCTGATGATGGAGCCAGAAGGTGGCCATGGGAACTTGTAATAAAACAACGCAAATCCTTTGTGTTTGGCTCATTTGATTCGTCTTGACAAGTACTCTAATCCTAGATAATATCCAGGGTCTGACGACGTGATGATGCAACCAGAAGGTGCCCATTTGACTTGTAATAAAACCACGCAACCCTATCGAGTTTGGGCTCGTTTGTTTAGTCTTGATATGGACTCTTGTCCTAGATGATATTCAGAGTCTAATGTAATGATGGAGCCAGAAGGTGGCCACGGAAACTCTATAAAAAAACGACGCATCCTCGTCGCCCTACTCCCTAATATGCTCAAATAGAAAAACAAAAACCTAATTTTTTTTGTTTGTGAGTATTACAGCATCTTAAAATATTTTTATTGTCGCCTACAAAAACATCCCAAAAGTTTGATTGATGCACACATTTTATCTCCGAAATATCCTATTTTTACGTTATTATATTAAACTAGTGGACCCTGTGAACTTCGTATCACCTACAATTTATAGAACATGGGCCCTATTTAATAACATGACATTTTGGTTTACTTTGCAGTGTAGTTGTAGTTTGTTCTATTTTCAATTTGCTTCATGCAATGGATATAAAATTTTCATGACAGGTGACAAATTGTCAATGTTATTTAAATAGGGCCCGGAGACGACAATAAATTTAATGTTGTATAGCTAAATAACGCTCTAAGTCTGCATAAAAAAATATCCAATATTTTAGTCACAGGAAATATTTTTCAATTTAATTTTCGTGCTATTTAATTTAGTTTGTTAGAAAATATTTTTTCGTTCCTAGGAATTATTCGATACCTACTTAATTTAAAAATACTCCTATGAACTAATGTCACCATTTTCTTTATTTATTGTCGTGTTGTCGTCTCCATATGTCACTACGCCCCTCTCCTCTTCAACTTTGGATCTATCCTAGGAGTTATTTCCATCTGGTTATCATTCAACGAAAATCAACTAATTTTGCACCTTATTACAACGCAATAAGGAAAAAATGACAGCACTGCCAACATAACGCCATAGGTACTATTCAATGAAACGCATTCTACCTACTCTCAGGGGAAATGACCAAAGAGAATATAATACTACGTTGAGATGACAAATGATATTCATTTTTCTTAATTAATCAATCAAATGCACTAAGAAGTTTCAATTTCGACGTCGAAGTCAATCACCCCAAAAGTAGATTTCTACCACTTTTTCATCCTATTAGGAGATAAATAAACAAAAAATACGAAACACGTGTTCAATTGATTTTGTGAAAGAATGTCTATGCCAAATTTCAAGTCAATCGGGCCAAGGAATCGCGTTCTCCCATACAAACTTTGTCACCCTGTTTCACCCCTTTAGGGATTGAATTTCGCAAAATCCCGTCTTAGTGAGCACCTAAACCCTAAAAGGAGACCCCATGCAAAATTTGAGACTCCTAGCACTTGTAGTTTCTGAGATTTCGTGATCAGTGAGTGAGTGAGTGAGTGATTTTCCCTTTTATATATAAAGAAGATAATATTTACTCTTCAGCTCGTCAGGTGGGACGAGTCGTTTTTTTGTATTTTATTTAACTTTATATTTTATAAATAGCATTGTGAATGCAATTGTAAAGATAATATAATAGAAATAAAAAAGGGTTTACATGTCGAAACCTTTATTTCGATACATGATATCAAAAACGATTAACAAAAAACTACAAAACATAAAAATGGAGTGTAAGAAATCGCTCAAAGAAAATAATCTCCCTGAATCGTTTCAAGTAATGGCAACATTTCAACTTAATTTATTGTTAAAGGAGTGACTACAAGTCACGAGTCTATTGGTAAAGCCGATCGTTCATGTCCTTTGGATCGCGTAGTCGTCAGTTTTTTTCTATAAGGATCTACTGGGCCTTAGGGATGGAGTCTCCTTCCGCATGGTAGCCGGTCTCGTCGGCGTAGTAGGAAACGCTCTCTTTCTGACCATCGGGGTTGGTGTAGGAGTATGTGCCGCGGACGACGACTACATCATGGGGCTTGTTCTCCTCGTCCAAGGCTTGTTTCAGCTCTCCGTTCTCCTCTCTGACGATACCATCTTCGGTTTCGAAGCTGCAATTGAAAAGGGTTGTTTTAATATTACACCGTTCTTACTTGAATTATTCTCTAGAACGACCAAATGCTCACCAAATTACAATCCTAATTAGGTATAATTTGGATGAGCGTTAAGTTTGCTTGGTGGGGAATATGGTAACATTATTTCCCTATGAGGGAAATAAGCAGCGAACTAAAATCTATGTAACAAGCATTCTGTTCACAAAATAGCACCATGTAAAATGACAACCCAATTGGCGGGCCTAGAAAATGCTGGCATTTAGTTATGCAGCACAAAGCGACTGAAAACTGCTTGCATAATATAGACCATCTGTGAACTTATAGATATTTTCTATACTTAAACGAAAAAATATTTAATACTTATGATACGTTATATCTGCCTCTTTTTAATGCCTTCTTTGGGTTTTATACACTATTTGACTACACAGGACGTCATTTCTAATAAACTCTCTCTTTTCTTTAAAATACAAACTGGAATTACTGTAAAGAACGCTAACGTCTGTCACCGGGCGCGTGGCTGGTCTGACTAAATGCTGTAGGATTGTAATTTCTTAGCCCCGTGATGCTATTTTTTAAGCAATATTTGTTTGCAATTACACTTCCATAGATTTTAGTTCGTTGGAAATAAGTCTACTTTATGAAATCTAGCTAGTCTTTTTGAATTAAAAAACTTATCATTGCTTTAAGCATTTTAATTTATTCATTCGGCTGCTGACCTCTAAAGTCGCTATTTATCAGCAGAATCATGTGTGTTACATACCGTCCCTTTTTTTCATTGTTTAACATAGCATGACAATGTTAATACATACAATGATTGTAATCAATCAAGAAAAAATATTGAATAACTAAGAACGTCCAGAGTCTGATTTCATCAATGCTTAATAAACGCCTGTTTAGTTACACTTTGAAATCGATAAGTAGAAATTCAATTTGTTTTATTTCAAGGGTGAAATAACATAGACACATTAACGTCATGACCATATCACAACAGTAAGTAAAAGAGAAAATTATATTACTTGAAAACGTATGCACCCTCAGGCTGCTGTTCGAATTCACTGCGGAGGATCTTGACGGGCTCCTGCTCGACCGGGAGGGCGGCGGCGACGGCCACGAAGAGGGCGATGGCTACGATCTGCACAACGATACCGATAAAAATTATTAAACAAACTCAAACAAGGCTTTTTAACTTTCACAATAAATGAATATCTATGACAGCAACGTACCAATTTCATTTTGGTTTTTTGGTATGGTTCGGTGGCTATCTAATGAGCGACTGATGCCTAAGCGGGCATGACAAAATCTTTTATACGTGTCGCACGTTACAAAATTTGTACCTAATACTAGATCTTATTATTAGTTTTATTAATGATCCAATAAAAAAAGATCAACTTATTATTTCCAAGCGATAGCGATTCCAATAAATATAAATATCAGGCCGTAATAAATTTACATACTTATTTAATTGATACCCATAGCTAATAATTACTCACGTTTCGCACACAATCACATGTAAAAAAATAGATCCTAACGTTTTATATGTAATTATTACCCGAGAAACATCAATTTTTACTACGATAATACATTTTAAGAATAAAGAAATAATAATTGAGTTAAGATTATCGTAATTTCAAACAAAATATTTAAAACTACAAACCATAGGCATATACTTAGTCTATCTATATCGATCATAAATAAAAGTAATCTTTATTTTGCATTATATACTGTTTCAGTTGTATACTATGTATATATTATATCTGTTAAAGCTGATAAGTTAGTTTCATGCGCCCGTTCTTCTTGTCAGTTAAAAAAGTCTAGAACAGGTGGTAGGAAAATATAGACGATTCAAAAGAGCTTAATTACTAAGTTTATTTAAATAAAGTTATTTTTTACTTTGACTTTGACAAAATTAATTTTGTCACCTCCGATATTGATAGTTTTCATAAAATTAATAGCAGTAAGGCTTAACCAAAACAGGAAGAAAAACAGCTCCCTTTCTTTTCGTTTGAACGCTAACGTTAACTTTAAACTGAAAAATAAGGAATACAATAGCATCCGTTACTTCTATAACTTTTTCTTTATTTTAGGACTTTTATATGTCCTCGATAGTATCATCGCTACGATACTAGTATTTAAATACTTGTAACTTTGTGTAATGATTCTCATGCATGAGACTATAAATATTTGAAGGAACGAAAATGGTCATCTGAATATTTAAAATTCCGTCCACAAATATGTAGACCTGTCTGCGATAAAACTTATAATTAACATAATTATGAACTTAATTTAAAATAAAGAAGTTTCATTGACAACAACATACTTCAAGAAAAAAAACTTTTTTTTAAGTAATTTCAAAATGCTTTTTAACTTCAAAACTGAGAACGCCATCTCCTTGTCTGAGACTTTACTTCTCAAGCAGGCTCTCGATTTAGAATATAATAGTTGTGCTTGACATGTTTAATAGAAACTTAAATATCTTTGTAAGTTTCATTTTACAATATAATTTAATAACAAAAGTGTATAATCTGCTAATGTCATCTGAGAACTTTAAGAAGACCCCGTAGACGCACGTGGGTTTACGTCACCATACAACTGGACGTATTGCTCACTCGCTTGATGTGCACGAACTGCATTATCAAAGTAAAATTTGAGACTTACTAGCGACCCGGCAGACTTTACGATTCAAACCAAACGGCCCGCGTCGGAGCACATTTTACCTCTGCCAGGAAAATAAATTGTCTATACAGGTAGCTAATTCCATATTTGCATGGAAATTGACTTGCCGCGGCAGCCGGTCGGCTCCGCACGCCGGCAATATGAAATTTAACTACTGTATTGTATAGCTGATGCTTTATTTTCCTCTGGAAGAGGTAAAAATATGCGCTCCGACGCGGGCCGGTTGGTTTGAATCGTACATTTGTCATGTTCAAATTTCAATTGTTTGTAATCGTTTTGTGAATTAGTTTTGTTTAATTTTTCTTTATCCTCCAATTTTTTCCTGATAACTTTTCCATGACCATAGATAAACAAAACAAAAAAGAAGTTACGCAGACTAATGGCTAGGATCGTGAGTTATGGTCCTGAATTCATACGAACCCATAAAAAACATTATATCAATAAAACCAAATTTGGAATATTATAAACATATTAAAACAAAAAAAGTAGCCATATCGGTCCAACCGTTCTCAAGTGTTGCACTTACCAAAGAACAACATTTACGAGTATATGAAAGATAGCGGAGTTTGTAGTAACCTTGTTGTTTCTTTCAACAGATACCGCAACGCAAAATCCCTGCAAAACGGCATTCACAGATTAGTTTCGGAAAAAAGCGACAAGTTCGTCTTTTTCCTGGAGTCTTCATGTCTGTCTAGCTAGGAGCATTCACAGTATAACAAGACTCACTTTACTTACTAACTACACAATTAGCAGCAGCGTCAGTAACTATTATATATTTTCATGTCTTACAATTATTTTAATTGATTATTTAAACAACGTAGGTGATGTAGTTAGAATACTTAGGTTAATAATTAATTTGCATTGTCGCATTATTCTGTTGGCAATAGTTTATTTTGATCTTGTATTGCAAAAATCATAGCAATGTTTATAATTAAATGTATACTTTATTATATCTCAATCAATCTGTTTATAGAGCTTCTCATGAGCTCCTCTTGTTCATCATTTAGAAATTTTCTATTAATAATCTTCATCAATAAAGAGCTAAGTATCCTGTTCATTGTTTATAATTCTTGAACTAAAACCAATTTGGAGGTGATCAGACAGTTACAGTTACAGTGACATTACTTACGCATCACTATTAGTTTATCGGGAAGTAAATAACTATTTAACTGCGAATACCTATTCTGGTTAAAAAATACATAATCAATGATCACCGGATTACGGAAGTAAAAATTCATCTTGTTCACTAACTGACTTACTAGTAAAAGTATAACATAGGAATATAACTTATTATAAGGTAACTTAATATAAAGGATAAGAAACGAAAACGAGCGTATAAGCATTATATGAAATTTTATTTCATAAAATCACATAAAAAATATCTAACAAAAATGTACAAAACGTAAAAAATATGGCAGTGAGCTTCGAAAACGAGCAACAATAGAAGCGTGCACCTGGCGCGTCGCTTCTGTTATGGCAGCAATCCTACATTTGCTTAGGTCTATTTGTAAGTAACAACGAAAGTGGTTCCACTAAGTGGAATCACGATCTCGTCTCTGTGGGTAAAGCCGTACCAGCGCTTGAGTACTTTATATACTTTCAGCAGCATGCGTCATCAGTAGTTTGCTGTCTTTGAATTGGGGAGATTTACTGGGCTTTAGGGATGGAGTCACCTTCCGCGTGGTAGCCGGTCTCGTCGGCGAAGTAGGTGATAGTCTCCTGCTTGCCGTCAGGGTCGGTGTAGGTGTATGAACCGCGGACTACGACGACGTCATGGGGCTTGTTCTCCTCATCGAGAGCCTGCTTTACTTCTCCATTCTCAGACCGGGAGATACCGTTCTCAGTTTCGAAGCTAGAAAAAAGAAAAAAGTACATTTAGTCAAAAAACATTATGCATTTCAGATCAAAAGCCAGTTGTTATAGTTGAAACAGAAGCACTGCGGTTACTGGTTAATTACATCCCTATACATCGTTGTATTTTTTAATAAATCCATTGTTTTAATCTTAACTGAAAACTGAATTGAAGATCCATTAGTGAGAATGAATCATTACCTGAATGCGTATGCACCTTCGGGCTGCTGGTCGAATTCACTGCGGAGGATCTTGATGGGCTCCTGCTCGACCGGGAGGGCGGCGGCGACGGCCACGAAGAGGGCGATGGCTACGATCTGCACAACACAGTAAAATCCATTACCTTAGAAGCTACCATTAATTACACAAACTTCACCATTTTTTTATTTCTATTTTTTTTCCAAATTGCAGTTAAATGATCTTAAGTCTAAACAAAACGGTAGGACAACGTACCAGTTTCATTTTGAATAATTTGGTATGTTTCGGTTGCTACCAGATGAGCGACTGATGTCTAAGCAGTCAAGTTAAAATCTTTTATACATTTCTCCAACGATCTATCGTAATGTCAGGTGAGAACAAATAAGATGTCGATATTCCGGCTCCCCGGATTCGGTCATCGTTGACCACATGCGCGCGCGTGTTTACATATCGTAGACATTACAATATGCCCTTGCGCATGTGTGGGTACGTACCTACTCAGTCACTGGTAGCCATCTGAAGGTTTTACTGACAGCTATTTGTTTAATAATTTGTCACAAAACTAGTAATGGCACATAGTCGTCATATTGAGCAACCATGTCATTGGGATGATCGTCATCTTCTAGATATTATCAAATAAAATTAATGTAGATAATAAACCATGAGCGGCACGCTCGAGATCTACTTACCGGGTGCCTACATCTAGGTAACTACATAATTTTCATGATTATATGTGTAATCTTTTCGATCGTTTTTTACTTGTTTTTCAGTAGATATTACTTATTGCTTTCAAATAATATATCAATTATTAATAGGCATTAAACACACATTATTTGCATATCCTACATAACATTTCGGCAATCTAGAATTATTTTTTTGACTCATACAAAGACATTGAGTGAATCTTTTAGAGATCCGTACCTACACCCAAAATAATTGTATTTATCAAAATAATTTCCTGTTCTCAGCCACAAGTTTGTTCTCTGACTCTCTGAGATTTACTTACCTAGATTGTATCAAAGTGTTATTTTTAAAATGAAGTAGGTACCTATAATAACCTAATTATTTTTTCTTTTTTCCAAGGATTGTGCTATCACAGGGTAAAAATAACCTTTACTTACTAACTTTAGTAGGTAGGTAGGTACATTTCCAACGACTGTTTTATCTTTCACCCAAGTCGTGCCACTCGTGCCCGAGTGCAATCAATACCTGACACATTACAGATGTCTATTAATACTCCGGGATAGCTTTAGGGTAGTGACCGAAAGACCGGTTTTCATGAGGACTGCACAAAAAAAGCTGAAACTTTCAATGATTTTACCAAGTAACATGGTCGTATCATTATCTAGCTAGAACATTACTTAACAAATAACATAATTATAACTCATTCGGTAACAAACAAACTTTAACAATTGACTGCATGTGAGTCATGTGAGACCCCATAAGCCGTTTCGGGGTTTCAGCTTTTAGTTTAAAACAAATTATGCACTTATACAAGGTGTTACAAAAGTACCCCTAATGCCGAATATGGTAGATAGGGACCATCAAACTGAACAACTTTTACTATGGAACCAACTCTGAAATCGTGAAAATAAAATCAGCTGTTTCATACAAAAATTAAAATCGAAAATATCAAAATGTATGAAACAGCTGATTTTTTTTCGCGATTTCAGAGTTGGTCCCATAGTAAAAGTTGTTCAGTTTGATGGTCCCTATCTACCATATTCGGCATTAGGGGTACTTTTGTAACACCTTGTATATTATAACTTTCTTTACTTCCCTGATACCATGAACTATCAAAAAACATCCTGTAATCTTGCCCACAGATTCTCGTATAACGCATTTAATTATTAAGAGAGAACATACCAATCAAAAGGTCTCGACTAAGTATATCATTGCATTGTATGACGGCAAGGCTTGCCTGCAATTGTGACTTTTCGTGTAACTGCTGCTGCCCGTAGATTTCTTGTTTATATTTTTAAGCATCAATTCATATATCATTAATATCATCATCATCAATTCATTGTATAGTCGAAGCCTTTCGATTGGCATACATCAGAAAGTGCTACAGTGGGGGGAGGATTTGCCCATTGTTCTTTTTTTATGATATTCTGTCTGCAGAAATGTATATTCTATCTCTACATTTATACAAAATCCAGCTTGTTCTTCACCGGTTTTAACACAAACAAGACTATCAAATTAGTTAACACTTGATGCTTTGAGTAGCAAATAAGATTCAACTCTGAACTTTGCATGCTTGCCTACACTTAAAATCAGTGTTTATTCCTGTACCTATATTTGATTCTAATAATATTTGTGAATTACTAATAGTTAAATTCAAATGGATCATTGATTGATTGAATAATAGATTTCCTACAACATTATTCCAAAAACTGATTTCTTTGACTTCCGTTTAGTTCGTTATTCGTTAACTATGCTAATATATTCCTATGTATGCCAAAGGGTAAGTCACCGTTTCATCCTGAAAAACGTAACTGTGATTCATGACGGAATAATGAAATGTTGTTGACCATCATTTGGCAATAACTTTATACAGTATTCTACATTGCATTACTAGCACTTATTCGCTTACAAATAATTTTTTTTCACCGATTTTGGAGATATAAAACAAGAAAAAACAAATCATTTTTAAATATTTTTTTTCAAACATAAAGAACGTAGCGCTGCACAGATTGCCAGACATAAATTCAAAATCTCAAATCAATTTTGTTACAAAAAAATACGATAAAAAATAGCATGAGTGTGTAACCTCCGTTTACCTTTACCTAGCAGTTTTATCAGTCGAAAAGGTCAAAGAATAAAAATATTTCTTAACAACACACAACGCGTTACTGAATTCTACAAGTAATAAGAAAAGGTCAATCATAAATATTCGATTAGCAAAGGGTTCTTTGAAAAGATTATTAGGATATGCGTAAATGTTATTTTTACGCAGAGTATAACGTAATCGTTAACTCCCATTGTAAAAAGTTAAAGGATTTCTACTTGCTACGATCTTGACACACTTTCTTATTTAGAAACATTATTGTTCCTGTAAATATTTGAAATTTTATAATAATTTATGCTAATTTATATTCGAGCTGTTGTAAATAATTTAAAATGAGGTATAAAATATTGTTTGAATAGTATAAAAAAACCTTAGATACTTGATAAAAAGGCTACTATAATTTGAGTTTGAAATCAACCAGTTTAGAAATTTTGCAAGTTGCAAATGTATTGGTAGTTAGGAAGGTACATCTTTTAATGTTTTTTTTTTAAATCATAATATTTGTTTAAATAATGTGAAAATAATACCTATTACGTAATAGCATACCTTGAAAAAATCATTAAAATAAATCATGAATATTTTAAAAGTAGGTAGTTATTAATGCCCTTGATAGTAAAGTTTGTGATCAAAGTTCAAAGAATTAATAGACTTTTATGAAGTAACAGAATACCCTAAAAACTCATACGATAGTTGAAGAAACTTGTCTGTCCCCAATCATTATGCAGACACAAATAAAAGTGATGTGCTCTTAACCTTTCCAAAGGTCGGGACCACATGTTTTGTGAAAATATAATTCAAGGCCAACCTGTTTTGCCTATGTTTAAATTGCTAATACTTAAACATCATCTCGCTTCTTTATCTTTATGTAAATGATACAGGAATACCTATGAGGCGAAGAATATCTACCTGATGAGGCCTAGGTAACCTACGAACGCTGTAAATAAGGTAATAAGTCAAATCATGATCTTCATAGTTATATGTAATTAATTACGATTGAAAAATTATAAATTACCTAGGTGTTTCATAAAGTTCAAGGATTTTTAGTATATTTTTAATTAAGGTTCTAACAAAAAAATAAAAATTCAATCTTACATAGGAAGATCTCAAGTAGTTTTAATTTTAAGCTTACAATCAAAAAATAATAGTATATTATGATACAAATGAGCTATGTTGCTCATTGCATTGCACATGAGGCTATGGGTCAGCCCGAGCCGTAGGCGAGGGCGTAATTCAGCCGAGTGTGTAATGTGAGCAGAGCTCACAAGTTTCATACGTTTTTCAACACATTTGCGAAGAAAAATCAAAATAATTTACCACACAGTGACAAATACGATAAAAACAAAATATGAAAATTATGGGAAAAGGCGCGTAAGTTTTTTTTTTTATATATTGCGAAGAAAGGGGTGAGTGAACATACAGCCTACTTAAACATTATAAATATTAAGTAATAAAATGCAAACATTTTAATATTTTATTACAATTTTTTGTAAATTATGAATAATTTGTTAATAGTAAATGTTTGTTTCACTTAATTAAGGACGTAGTAGTCTGTTTATTCTTACTTGTCCTATTTGGTATGCAATTTTCATCCAACTTTATTGCAATATTGATTTTTAAAAATACCACATAATGTTTTTCCACACACAGATTACGAAAGAAGTTGATAATTATTAATGACAATTTAATTTAATAGGACAATTATATTTTTTAATAACGATTAATTAAAAAAAGACGCATGACAATTGTCAAAAACTGTTTACATAGAACAAATAAGGATCAATCTTAGAGCATTAAGAGATCAATAGACTATAGGTACACATTTATTTATTTCATAAATGTATATGGATTTTCAAGCGGCATACTATATTACCCGGTTAAATTGAGAATGCTCTGATTACTCTCATATAACTTGCAGTAAGGTACTAATTTAACTTTGTAGGGATACTATTACATAAAAATATGTACCTATTATGGTTTATACCCTAAAAGCGATGCTCACTTTACAAGCAAGTGACGCGTTGATGTCTTTCATATGAATAAAATAGTTTACAATCGGTAATCGCATGGTATAATTTATTTCAATAGGGGGGTACATTTGTATCTTTAGTAACATTCATTGTCATTTTTATTGTCCCCACTGTTGGCGCACAGGCCTTCCTCACGAGTGGATATGGATAAGGAGGATTAGTCGGTCATATAACCCACCACGCAAACCTTTGATACTAACGGGCCACTTGGATGGTGTTAATGACTGCAAATGCAGCCGGGACCAACGGCTTAACGTGCTTTCCGAAGCATTAATGTCATTTGTGTCAAGTCATGAGTGTCATGACCAACCCTTGCAAGATTGCTTAACTGCTCGCAGGGTGATACGCTAACCCTAATGCAAGCTCCAAAATTAGTTATAAACGGAATTTTAATAATAATAAATTACGCTCGTTGTTAGTGTATTTTTTTTAAATACTAATTTTATTTTATTAAAACACGTTTATTAAATTAACTTTTTACACTTAATTATATTAATATTAATTACTTTACACGTAATTACGGACTAAAATTATAAAATAATTTCTCCCGTAAAAAATTCTAACCCTATACAGAAGTTTTAAACCTAAAAACGTGGGGCACAGCGCCCGTTTAAAAACAAGTTTTTCATACATTTACCTCCTTACTAATAACGATATATATAGTGTATATATAGCACATAAAAGATGTATAGTTACAGTGTTTTGTCCTTTTTAGTGTCAAACTTAAACAGTTTGACAGAGAGTAAGCGTTGTGTACATACATCTGCTATACAATCCTAAGAAATACAATCTTTATTAGAAAGAGGGAAAAAAATTTAATAACTATTTTCTGCTTTTTAGTCAACAAGCTAAAACTAAAAATACACCATTTCCTATCGGGGTACATGTCAAGTCGATTCAAACAAGACCAAAGTCGGTTGCATGGTTTTATTAGTTCCTGTGGCCTTCTTCCGGCTTTATCATTAGGTCAGCTTCATGACACCATAATATTGCATTGTCTTCCAGTTCTAACCTATGTTCAAAGTTTCAACCACCAATACCACCGTTTAATTATTTTTATGAATAATATAAATGATTGCGTTACTGAGCTACTTTTGGGAAGAAGATAATAAAACGAATAAAATTTAAAAATAAATTAACTTTATTAATGCATTAGTAATCTACACAACCACTACCAAGTTAAACGCATTACGTGATCAGTCTTTCGTTTTGAAGATTTAATAAAACCAAGGAATTGAAGCTCTGCTACGGCACGCGTGAAACGGACTCTGAAACAGGAAAAATACATTGAAATCACTTAATAACATTTTGAAAAGTCAAGGACATGGAGCAAATATATCTTGTGTCGAAAATTATGACTAAATCTTTTACCTCTGATTATAATATTTAAATTATAATGTTCTAGCATTTTTGTAATTTGTTTAGTAAATTGAAGATTAATCCAGAAAATCTAATAAAGAAAAACTACCGGAAAAACTATAAACTATGTGTGCCAAACCAAATCAGTTCAGCCGTTTTTGCGTGATTGAGTAACAAACACCTAAACATCTTTCATATTTATATTAGTAGAATATCCATATACCGTTCCCGTTCCCTTACTCGTTCTAGTTCTCGTTCCCGTATAGTTGTTCCATACAAAATTTGGACCTCCATTTCACCCCTTTAGGGATTGAATCATGTCCACCGTGTTGGATTTCAAAATAAATGTAATTTTCGCAATCAGCATCTCATAAAACCTCAATAACGACATTCATATTGATTTTAGACTTTATTTACCCGATTTACCCCCTAAGGGGTTGGTTTTCGAAAATTCACATAATACATGTTGGCTTATAGAAATACACTTATGAAGTTTCAAGTCGAAATGGCTATTTTATATTTTTTTCCATGCAAAATTTGAACCCTCATTTCACCCTTTTAGGCATAGAATTTCTAAAAATCCTTTCTTAGTGGATGCCTGCACTGTATAACGTATCTATGTAAAAAAATTCAAGTATCTAGATCCAGTGGTTTGGGCTGGGCGTCGATATGTTAGTCATCCTTTATGTTTTACAAGGTGTTACAAAAGTACCCCTCGTGCCGAATATGGTAGATAGGGACCATCAAACAGAACAACTTTTACTATGGGACCAACTCTGAAATCGCGAAAAAAAAATCAGCTGTTTCATACAAAAATTAAAATCGAAAATATCAAAATGTGTGAAACAGCAGATTTTTTTTCGCGATTTCAGAGTTGGTCCCATAGTAAAAGTTGTTCAGTTTGATGGTCCCTATCTACCATATTCGGCATTAGGGGTACTTTTGTAACACCTTGTATATGAGAGGAGGACCATAAAACTGGTTGGCAACATCTGTTAATTGGATGTCTGGGATCTATACAATAAAATAATATCAGAAGATCTTTACTGAGAAATGGCCCGCTCTAATACCCATGCATGTAGTTATAATCCGCGCGCGATGAGAATGGGATGGAACCTTGTCAAACTGAGACGCGTTTGTTCGCCGGCCAGCCACAGGGATATCCAAAAACACGGTGTTACGCATCCGAGGTGAGGGAACTTTTGCTGCAGCAACTTCAAGTAAGATAACAAGTAAACAATTAGTTAATTACTTAAATTAAAATTAACTAATTATGCAATTTTTCACAAGGTTCCATCCCATTCTCATCGCGCGCGGATTATAAATACCATTTGTTTTTTTCAGTTCTGATGATTTCATAAAATTTGAATCTTAATACGTTTTTTGTTCTAGTCTATTCTTGTTTAGCAAATATCTTCTTTTATTTTATGCCATGACAAACGTTGTAGTATAGTAGTTACTGTATTTGTGCGTCGTGTCCCCCGGTGTCGTCGTCGGGGCGCAGCACGGCCTTGAAGGCCTGCAGCCAGTCGTACAGGTTGATGTGCTTGCCGCACTCGCGGTGCAGCTTGTACGCGATGCTCACGTCCGGCAGCGCGGCGCTCACACTCTCTACCGACGGCAGGATGCAGCAGGAGCACTGCCAAATACAAGTTTTATAAGCCCCTCTTAGGTGCTGTCTCCACGGGCGAGAGAATCGCGACGAGTAAGCGCTTCTTCTATCGTCGCATCGCCGCGATAACATCGCCGTGTGGAGACGCATTTATAGAGTATATAGAAATACGTGGCACGACGATAATATCGTCGCGATTTTCTCGCTAGTGGAGGTGGCGCCTTACAAGATAATATAACTGTCAGACAGTGTGATGTATATTTTTTACTCTTTGACTGCTGCTTGGCGCAGAGGCAGTGCCTCGAGCCAAGGGTCTCGCGTTCGAATATTGGTGGAAGCATGTTTGTGTGCGAAGCATCAGCATTTGTTCCCGAGTCATAGACGTTTATATTTATTGAAACACCATAGTACAAGTTGAACTGAATTTGGGACTAAATGATTGGTGTGATTTGTCTAGAATATTTATTTATTTACGGCGAGATACTACAGTCGATGTTGTTTTGAAAAAAAGAGAGGCTTTGAAATAAGTAATTTGGAGTATTATTTTCATTGGTTTCTTATTATGCATGAGACTTATAATCATATAAATTAGTAATAATCAAGTAACTTAGTAATTACCTGCAGATAATGTACTGGATTACTGAGGGCAGTGTGTTGAGCGCCGCGTGGAGAGCCCACTATTTGTTTCCTTACATTACCTACGTCACTAAAGAAGAAAATCTCGTGAAATGTTTGCGTATGCGGCGGTCGTAGCGCCTTGGTGAACATGTCTTCCAAATAACTCACAAATCTAGACCGCACCATTTCGAACTCTGATTGAATTCTATCTACTCTTGTTGCTTTTAAGAGTTTCTGAAAAATCATATTAATTAAAGTGTGTACTTTTAGGCCCGTATTTATAAACCGCTCTCAACGTTGAGAGCTATCTCGAGATCATACTTGAGATGCTCTTCTTATAGAAACATCATCTCAGGTATGGTCTCAAGATAGCTCTCAGTTGAGAGCAGTTTATAAATACAGGCCTTAGATTACTTCAATACAAAATAAAATTGAAAAGAATATGAACTGAAAATCACCTCTTTTAATTTATATCTGTTTCCAGGAACATTTTCAGCATCATTTTCAAATTCTTCAGGTTCTTTTGTCGAGCTAGTAGCTTCTGTATTTGCATGTTCAACTTGCCTCAAAAACATGAGCAAATGTACTCGAACAATCTTCACAAATGAGTCTCCTAGATCATTATTCAAGGCAATGTTGTTTAAATTATTCTTAGTAGGCGTTGATCTAAGAGGTTTGACCGGGGAAACTATTTTTAATGCCGAATTCACGATTTTCAATGAGTTTTTTATGCTCTCAGCCAACTTTACTTGAGATTGAAATTTTATTAACATCATACATTCTCTAAATGCCGACGTAGTTGTTATGGATTCAGCTGCACATTTCATATAGATTTCCCTAACCTGAAAAATGACAACTATGACTTGACTGAGAAGTAGATTATCTAAATTAAATCAATAACGATTTCAATACTATTAGGAATAAAAACATGAAACACAATAAAGCATAACTGAGTAAAGGTAAGTACATCCTTCATTACTTTAGCCAACATATCTAATATTATTATCATGAGAAAACCAGACAACTCATTTGAAATGCATACTTACCGATTTACCCAATATATTCTTTGGAATATCTTTGACATAACACAATAATAGCCTCACACTCAGGTAAAATGTATACATATAGTCATGAAACTTGTGCATCTCTTTCACCAAAACTTCTCTGAAGAAATTGTCATCCTCAAAAAGGCTTATTTTAGTCTGGCAGTCCATTTGAGCTTCAACAAATGGCCGAAATGACATTAATTGTCTTATACCTTCTAAATCGTCTGCACTTAGATTCATTACAGTTTCTTCTATTTTATCTCTTTCACAGCACAACGACTTGATATTGTCCCCATAATAGTGATCCATCATACAATACTGTTGAAATGAAAGTTTATGGACATAAATGGCAAATAACTTTTATATAATATAATAAATAATATTGATATACAAAACTTTAACTTACCTTTATACTTTGAATTAATCCTGTTACAGAGAAATCATAGAACAAAAACACATCTGTAAGTAGTTCAAACGCCTTTCCTGATAAATGGAATGGACTCGTATGAGTCAAGAATATCTCTTCCAAAACCTGTAACAATACACATCCAAGTAAATAACCAGCAAGCAAGGGACAGGGTAATTTTTTGGATTTACGTTTTGAATACATAGTTTGAACTTACTTGATTCATATAAATGGGAGAGGAGTGTGAATGAAAGACTTTGATGAGTAATTTTGAAGAGACATGATAAGGAAATGACTTATGCAGTGCCGAGACAGAAGTTGCAACTCCAAAAATGAATACTATGGGCAACGATCTTACATAGGAACTGGAACAAGAATATACACCGAAAAATTACTTATTGACTAAATCTGTGCAAAATAATAGTTTATTGTGCAATTAGTGAATAAAATAAAAGGTAGATTTAAAGCGAGGGCCATAGATGAAATTCATTCAAATCAATAAATTGGCCCTCGATATAAATCCGTTTTATTCAAGAGTTGCATACTATACTTTATACCGACTATGAGAAAAAATATATTATGCACAAGGCATTTGTATCGAGTATTTTTTGTGCAAGGAGGTTGTATAGCATTGAGATGGAGGTCGAATTGTGTTCTAAATTTCAAACACCAAAATGAGATTAAACATACTTTTTTATTCACTGTTTTGAGGGGGAATGGTATAAAGTACTTACTTATTTACTAAATCTGTGCAAAATAAAAATCATATAAGGAAGTTATTATACCTGACAATCATAACAAAGTCCTGCAAAATACTGCAGTTAAAACTTTCAAAATCTGGTATAATCATAACTAACAGTCTACTGGAAACCTTTTGTTTCTTTTTCTTTAGTGAAGCATTTGTATAAGTAGCATTATACCAATTCTGTAACACTTTCATTGTACATTGACTCTTTTTAAGTTTCTTCTTTTGAGTGAAACTATTCTCAGCATCGTCATACTCCATATCCTAAAAATATAATTCATATCTTTCAGTCACATTTTAAAATTGTAATTTGTTTAAACTATGTTATAGAAAGAAATCATATAGAAATTAAAATAAATACCAATTTCTCAGACCCATATATCAGCTGCCAAACAGCATTTTCAACTAAATGTTTTAATGTAGATGCATCTTCAGAGTTTACCATTGCTATGTGTGGCGTAACTTCATCCCTGTAATTTATAGTTTGCAGTTGTTGATTAATAGAAACTTAATAAGAATAAAGTTTAGAATATTTACTTGATTCAAAAAAATTCTTATACCTACTCAATTTTTTTTTTACTTTTTTTGAGAGATTGCACATGTGTCTTTTTAACCCTTTTAACCCTTCAATGCCTGGAAAATGAGACACAATAGATATTCCATTGTTATCCAGCAGCATGCGTCCACTTGAGTGTTGATGAATTAAGCATCAATAAAAATTAACTCAGATAACTATAGGTTTGTATGTAAGCTCGTGTGGTAAATGGTTATTAATTATTATTTCAAAAGATACTATAGAGAACAAGTAAAGACAGACTTAATTATGCTTATGGAATAAATTAAACAAACCCAAAACATTGTATAGGTACCTTATCTTTTCTATTAAAGACACAAATTGAGAGACATGGTCTGGCTGATTAACACCCGTCAATAGAGTGGCACTAGGAATGATGCCTTCAATAACATCATACTCATTATCACCATAAAATGATTTCACATAACTGACAATGTCATTGAGAAGCACACTGTAAGTTCTATTATGTAGTTTCTGAAAAAAATTACAATATTGCAAATTGAATGTACCTAGTGAAAACAAAAAAAAATACTTTTACTGGTCCCTTGTTTCACTTTTATCATTAACTATATTTTGTTATGTATATTCTATTTGAATTACCTGTATCTCATTTTCGAAGTATTCCCAATTGGATTTGTAAGTGATATACCATGGTTCCTTTTTAAACAGTTTTTTAAAGAGATTTGTTTTCTTTTTACTTTGCTTCGATTTACTGAAATTGTTATGAAAGAGAAATACACCCTGAAAGTAGAAATAAAGGAATATTTACTTTACACTCTTGTTAACAAAAAGTAGGATACAAAATACCATTACAATGGAAGAAACAAATAATGTCATGATAACAATTTCATTGTTTTACTTAGCCCTTGAAGATATAAATAAAATAAACGGTCTTTCATGTTGGTAATAGAAAATACAAACCTTGGAGACAGAGACTGTGGATTCCATCGTAGAGATATGATAATCTAAAGATCCAAACGTACTGTATCACCTCTCGTTTAGCCAACAATTTTTTATACCACTGATAGGGCGGAACGCAGTTTACACGTAAGTAGGTACCTACCTACTGATATAAATAAATAATCAACTTCTTGTAGTGGTTTATAACTATAAATAAAAAAACTCGCGCTCGCAATCTCGCATTGTCTTGACTTGCTTTGTTTGCAGCTTTTTCAGCTTTGCTTTCAGTCAGTCAGTGGTTTTGTTTGCTTCACAGATGAGATGAGATGAATATAGGTTAGGTTTGCTTGTCTTGTTGTGATGACCATAGAGTGGTAGTAGTAGTTATATTCGTCCTTTTCAGGACAGGCGAAGGTCTAAGCCATACTGCCAGTTCTTGAGTTGATATCGTTTCATTTTTCATTAGAATGCGGGTGCATCGTATTCCAATGCTGCTTGGAGCATTTGGCACCAAGTATATCAAGACAGTTTACTCGGTTAGTTCTGCCGAGGAAGCCACCACTTCAATAAAAGTCTCAGCTTCACATAACCAAGATCGCGCCTATTTCAATTATCCCACATATTGTTCAGTTGCGTAGACACTTGTACCATATAACTGCACCAATTTTAAGACACAATATCCACTATGAATCAATTTGAAAATAATTAAAATAGACACCTAACCGAACTCGACAAAATGGCGCCAAAAACTCGCCTGACCATAGAGTACATACATTTTATGGAAATAGAGATAGATAGTCATGGGCAAGTAACGCCATCTAGAACTTATAGTACGAACTATAGTTTTGTTATTGACGTAATAGGGTAAACTATAGAATGATTGGCACATTAAGCGAAATCTCTCCTTATTTTGTTGATTATTTTATCTGTAAGATATTTAGGCATAATTTACAACTTTTAAAAAAATCTTTAGGGTTTACTTATTACAATAACAACGAAAAAGAAATTAAAAAGAAACGTTTTTATGAGAAAAAAAAACTTCTAAAAACATCGAAAACTATAGTCATTGGCATTCCAAGTATGTACACTACGGAGTTACAAGTGTATACGTGCAGGGACGGATACCGTTAATAAATAAATATATTATTTTGTCCCAGGTCATGTAAGTTAATTTTCTGACTTATGGGGGCGGGCGGTCCGGTTCACCCCACCCAAAAATTTGTTACACTCGGCGGTAATATTGTGCTTCCCAAACCTACACTATATACACTATGTACCTACACAATATAATTAATTGTAAATAAATAAAGCTACCACGCCATCTATTGAGTCTTAAATGAAATGCTTACTCTAGGTCAAAAAGTGGCCACTTTTGTCACGTTTGCCTACTATTACTAGATACATACAACGAACTATATTTTGCAGAGATTATTGTTTATAAATAAACTATAGAACCTTAGCTGCAATGTAAATTTTAGATACATTATGTATTTAGCTAGCAATAAATTTAATTAAGATGAGGGCGCCACTTTCTCCAACTCGGTGATTTCTCGTCGGGTCATAAATTATTTAGTATGATTTATTTATTACTAATGAATTCGTAATAATTATGTAAATATGTAAATAGTATAGGAAAGAAGGGGGTCACAGAGGGAGGTCTAGTTACCAAAGAAATACCTTTACCTGTTTTGTTCGGTTCCCGCCTGAGATAAGTCTGGTGATGAGTCGATTTCTGGTATATTATTTTATTTTTATACTACCTGCTCGTCAATGGCACATTATGTGTCATGCAAACCTTTCCTAAAGTAAGTCATTTTTCCCATGGGAATAATGTGATTTGAATTTGGAATGCAACCTATGTTGTCGAGCTTGATCGAGGTTGGTTTCAAAAATGTTAAGGTGCAATGAGATTTTATTCAGAGTTAGGCTGTATGTTGACGACCTCCGTGGTCGAGTGGCTTTGTACACCAGTTTTCAAGGTGTCGCCATCTCTGAGGTCCCGGGTTCGAACCCCGGCTGGGTCAATTTAGAAAACGAACTTTTCTATATTGGCTCAGGTTTTCTAGTGTTTGTGATACCACCGTTGTCTCTGATATCCAAAACACAAGTGCTTTAGCTGCTTACTTTGGAATCGGAGCAATGTATGTGATGTTGTCAAATATTTATTATTATTTATTATTTTAAAAAAATAATGAGATTTTATTCTGAGTTAGGCTGCATGTTATCATTTTCTCTGCACTGCCTATACAAATTAAAAAAAAGAAAAACGTAAACTTTTTACGAAATTTATTTTCACCAGCGCATCAAGAAGGATTTATTCGAATGTCGAACTGACCACTACAAAATAGACGAAAAAAAAAAACTTAGTACTTTCTTTATAACAGTCATTGGTTTCAGTTGCCTCGCAGAAAGTATAAAAAGTAGAGTATGCATCGCGGGCTTAAATGTGTATTTGTCTTGGGCGAATTTGAACACCTCGTACTCAGGATTCTAGCCTTAACTCCCTCGCTCCGCTCGGGAGTTAACCATAGCATCCCTCGTACTCGGGGTTCAATATAGCGCCCGGGACAGAATACACTACTTTAAGCCCTTATTGCATAATCTACTATTGTTTGAGTTGAAAAAACATACAATATCAATTTATTATTATGGACTCCCGTAGCGCATCCGTGAGCACAGGCGTCGGCGTCGCGTCAGTATGGACTCGACTAGCATGTTCGCGAGCACAGCTGTTTCACCGACGCCGACTCACGTCTAGTGTCCACGCGCACAGTCACGTTTAGCACACGCGGTGCAATTTATCACTGGACAAACGCGTGTGCTATGGACTCGCCTAGCGCAGCGAGCGCAGCAGTTAATGGTACCGTGCGGATTTAGTTCCATAGTGTTATCTAAATTTTACCGGTAAATTACCAAAACTTCATTTCGCTGCAGCACGTGCGACTATTATTCGCGCCAAAGTGAACGAACACGACCATAAAAGTTAGCTGACGCAATTGGCGCGAGCGAATTGCATCCCGCGCGGGATTCGCCTCAATTTGAATCGTGAAAAAATCGTGATGGTGTGGTGTGTAAAGCTGATGCCACGCTGATGCCGCCACACACAACAGATTCAAGGAAGAACAAGGTAGATAGTCAAATCATAAAGAAAGTAACTGAATACTCAATTAGTATTTTTTTTAATTTTATAACATTCGTCACATGCATACAGCTAGTAAATATAAATAAAAAGATTTTCCTATTATTCTATCGATTATTTTAATATTTACACACTTTATTAAATACTTCAAAAGCACCTCAATACTGAAAATAAAATGAACAAGTAAGATCTTACGTTAAGATCTCAAAATTGATATCAACAAATACCTATTTTTTAATATGATTGTTTCTAGTTAGGTAGTATAGCATAGTAGTGATTTAATAACACATTTAAATCAACTCGAATTAAACATCGTTGCTAAAAGAATTATCACCGTCGTCTCTTGCAAATTACCGCCGCCCCGTTGCCACGGGAAGGAACGAACAGTGGCGGGCGCGGCGAGCTAACTCTTCGTTGCGCGATCAAAACGCGCACCGCTTACAGCATCACGCGCTATTAAAAAATTCGCTGGTCATAGCCGCAGATCGCCGCTTCGCGTGGTCTATGTTTGCAATAACTCTAGCAAAGATCACTGTGGTGGCGACCGGGGCGGTATGGCGTTTTCTTCGCATGGAGATTGACGTTCTTCCTCTGTGCTGAACTTAAATTCTCTTTCTCCAGACTGGTGATCGGGCCCAGGGGGCGAAGCCCGGCTTTCTCCGGCTGCTTCGATAGATGACCCCGTCGGAAACGGCATTCCTTCTGCGCTATATACTACTTCGCCGGTACCGACGTATTCCGTTGGCTGATAGCTGTAACTAAAAACGAAAATATGTTTTATTTTCTTTTATTACCTATATGTAATTAATTGTAACGATGTTATCATAAAAAAAAAATCCACATTATCTTCCCTCTGGCCGCATGGTCCGATATCTCCGCCGTTTTGAAATATTTGGAAAAATTGAATCGTCAAAATTTTTATTTATCCAAATTGCTCACAAAATTTCACGACAATCAGTTGAGATATGCGACCAGCCCCCATAGCATGACCACTAAAACACGATTATCTTTTAACCCATTATCTTTTGACAGTTAAACGTGATAAAACCCTATATCATATCGCGTTTCGGTGGTCATGCTAAGGGGGGGCTGTAGAGGATAACAAGCGGACAGCCGGACACCGGAAGGACATTACGAAAAGAGAGTATGATACGAAAGCATTTTTGCTCAAGCTAAAACGGAGACGCTTCGCTCTCGCTCAGTCTGTTTGTGGAAAGGAAATCCTGAAAATCCCAAGATTAGCCAAGTACAGTCCCGGGATTTACGGGGTCAGAAAACGGCCGGGATATCGAGATCCTGGGATTGTATTCTCTAGTCACACTTGTCTTATCGTCACTACCTAGTTAGAGTTGTTTTATCTTACGAATGCGGAATTCATCAGCTATGAATGTTGTTAGGCGTGCATAGGCACATTATTTTGGTGAGCGTAATACGAGAGCCTGCAGATGCTCACTAAAACAATGTGCATGTGCACGTCTAACAACATTAACAGCCGAACCGCATTCGTGAGATAAAACAACTGTACCCAGCTAATGGACTTTGCCTTGCCTTAGTGTGGCTCACGTTATATACTTATAACTCATAAACTATCTATGTTCTCTCACCTATTAGGCCAGTAGGATATATCTTCAATAGCATGATGCGCATACGGCGCGTAAGCATGTTGGTAGTAGGGCGAGTGGTGTTGTGATGGAGCTTCATACTGAAGGGGGTAGAGAGGCGCCGGAGCTGTCGAAGGGGCAGCGGTACTGGCCGGTGCGGGAGCGTACTCTAGGGGCGCGGGGTACGCGTGAGGGGGCGTCCGATACGGCCCAGGCGAGCTCGTCGGCTGCGGCGAACTACTGCCTTGTGCTGAGCTCCAATAGCCGCTGCTGCCAGCCCAAGTATAACTGCTGCTGTTCGGTGCCGCCGTAGTACGTTCCGAGGTGCTGTAAGTAGCTGAAACAGATTTTTTTTAGTAAGGTAGGTACTTACAAATAAACTTTATGAAAGAAAATTTGTTGTTTTTATATCTTATATGAACTTGTTTATTTATTTAGTTAATAAAATTTAAACATGTTGTCATAACTTTCTAAAAAGTCATTTAATTTGAACGTCAAGGTACACATTATATTATGTACTCTAGCTATCGTTATAAATTCATCCTCGAAAAACGAAAAAGAATTAAAAAAATCAATGCGTTAAATAATCGCAAGAATTCTAATACTGAGGTATGGATTGGTTAGGCTACAAATTGAAATTGAAATGAAATATGAGATTGTAGAATACTCACATGGTGGCGATAGTGTCCTTGGACGGGAAGGCGGCCGCGGCGGGTAGGGCGCCGCCCTCCGCGACGTCGTGTTACTGCCGCCGTACAACGACTGCGACGCTACAAACCATCCACCGACTGTAAGACGAACGATCCAACGTAAAAAGAATGATTTTAAATTTAGTACATAATGTAAATCATTTTAGCACTTTCTATTAGTTTCCGTAACGGCAAAGTCAAGAAATGATCGGTATGTTAAAACGAAAAGTCATGTTTATTTAAAAGAAACTGGATGGTTTTCTATGAAGTTTTATGAATAACCGTTTTTATTTCAAATTGAAATTTAAAGCAATTAGCTAAGATTATTGGAGACACAAAAGTTGATAGAACCTTAGATATATGTATACGAGTAGGTCATAAATTAACAAAATTAGCAAAAATATAAAGTTACCGTATTATTATTTACAACCAAATAATAATACGTTTGAGATGTTACTTGCATTGTGGATATTGATGCGGTGATGAACTCTGTTGTGGGTAGTGGCTTCCAACAAAATCTCTCTGGTAGTAACCCTCAGGTCGTTCTTTGGCGTCTAGGAAGGCTTTTGCAAAAGGATTGTACTTAATCTTCAGTGACGTGACCTCTTCATTCTGGTATGCAGTCACTGCTATGAACTGCGTCTCGGGGAACGGGTAGGTCATAATGCGCCGGAGATCAGTGCCTACTTTAACTAGGTGAACTCGGGGCTCATATTTGTGGAGTGAATTCAACATTATCTGTAAATAAAAGAATTTTGTTTTTACAAATATGAAAAAGAAGAACGACATTGGGACTATATGTCGTTCTTCGTTCGTCGTGTTGGGCGCCCATTGTCACCACTAACCAAATCATCTTTACCAGCGAGTAATGTCGATGTCTCACGTGTTTTAGTCTAAGTGTATCAAGAAGAGAAAGAAATTAATATATGCATATTGAGAGTAGCATCTAACATATAATGATGTGTAATGTAAACATCGCGCTGAGACAATAATTATTACAAATGATAGTGCGTATAGGCACCCGCTAAACAGTTGGTAAAGCTACAGATTTCACACCGACCCGTCAACATATGGATCTGGATACATCAGGTGTTTGCTCTCATGTTCATTCGCACCACATTCAACCGTGAGAACTGGCTTCTATGAACTAGCGGTAGCTTAGAAACTGTAGCACTGTAGCACCTTCGTATCGCAGGTTTCTAACAGTCGAAATTAGTATTCTGTCAATACTATGAACCAATTATACGAAGCCAAGATGCAAAGACGATTGAATATGGAGCAGTCTTTGCTCAAGATGTTAAGAAATCGAAAATCGAAGATATAGAAACGAAAGATGTACAAACAAACAAACGTCGACTCAGATTTTTGGTTGCTTATGTCATTGTTTGTCTTTTTGAGCAAACATTATCCAATGTAACTTATCATTCTCGTCTCACCTGACCGTTTCCATTGGTTTTGTTTGTTAGTTTAACTTTAGCGAATGATATAGGCTCCTTCATCCAATGTGCGCCGAAGTTTGGGCTTTCCGGATGTATGTATATGGCATTTGAGGGCGGAACTTCAGCTTTTCCACCCGGCACCTGATTTAAAAGAAATAGAAAAGTAATATTAATTTTTAAAAAATTAACTAGTTTTATTACGAAGTAACAAGTTCTGTTAATCAAACATACCCATTCTCCATTCACATATTTCCATCGATGAGAATCCACTTGAACGAATTCTAATAGAACAGTATACATCGCAGTTGGATCCAATCCGCTGGCGGTCACCTTCACTACTGGAAACATGCGTCTGTAACGAAATTTTCATGATCTATTTAAATAAATCGATATAAATAATAATGAATAACCGAAATGTATATGGAAGCGCATATTGCTTCAGAATGACTGCGCCAAATTAGATAATTAGTTTTTAGTTTTGTTTGTTTATTATTATCAGGACAAGATTTACAATTTTCAAATAAAATGACGTAATGACGTAAAATAAAATATCTTCTTTTCCGTCATTTTAAATCGCAATATAACTAATAGATAGCGCCATTCGTGCTAAGCCGGAGCGGGCAGATAGGTAGTAGGGAATAAATTAACTGCCGCTGTTTACTGATTATTAAATTTGTGATAGAACAGTTTTCAATTGTAGAGTAATGCCGCGAATACATTAGGGGACATGTTACGTAACATGTCTCTCAACAACTACATGTAATGTCCCGGGACAAATGACTGTTGGGGGACATTTTATCTATTAAATTTAGATTTTTCGCATTCACAATGCTATTTTTATATTAAGATAAATTCTATTTTAAATGCTATTTTTATATAAAAATATTAAGATAAAAAATAAACCGAGTCGCTATTATAGCTACCGAGTCGCTATTATAGCGTAATTGATCAGTGCATTGGGCCGGAATCCCAAGGGTGCGGGTGCGAGTCCCGTCTGATGTGCTACGGGTGAGTCCATTTTTTCTAGTATTTTTTCTAATATTATTTATGTTGACATTTTATCTCCTCATGTATCTTGAGGCCTTTATCTCCTGAGGCTCTGTCTAAGAGCTTTAAGTTGCAAACAAAATAAGTCGATAAAAATAAACTGTACTAAATATTTTATCATTCTATTTCCAGGAAAATTGAATTGCCTAGTTTAGCAGGTACAAAAGTCAGAATTTCAAAAACAGAAATCGCTCAGCAAAAGAAACGATCACAACGCATTGTGGTCTGTGATCACTGCCAAAAATCCACAACGCGATATTCGTGTCATGGCTCTTATAAAAACGCCAATGACGCGTTGTGGTAATCACAGGAAGACCATAAAACAAAATTTGCGTCGTCGTGGTTGTCATACCAATCGACCACTACGCGTTGTGGCAAAGAAGAATAGCTATTACGCGTATAGAACCATGATATAGGTATAATTATGACGCACAGTGATAATGTGCGTGGGTCCTACAAGTCTCAAAACTTTGTGGTAGATATCCTTAAAAAATATTTTTGTCCATCATTAAGCACCTACTACTCAGAAAATTTAAATAAATCGAAATAAAAGGACATAATAGTAAAAAAAATTTGAACACAAATAATTATCAGTCATTGAAAACTACAATTTACTTCAAATTATTAAGATTTAATTTTTACATCAATTGAAAATGTTGTGCACAAATTATTAGTCATTGGAATGGAAACTACAACTTACTTACTTAAAATTTAAAAATACCTAGGTAGTTACACCTGTCTGGCGTGTTACCAGCAACCAGGGCAACCAGCCCTAACTAACTAGTGCTCCGCGTTATGGCTTTTCTTCATTGCCAACACGCGTTGTGGTAATTTAGTATAATGACCACGACGCGAATTTCGCTTGGTGGTCTTTCTGTGATTACCACAACACGTTATAGGTGTTTTATACAAGCCATTACACGAATTTTATTTGTGTTTTTTTTGGCATTGACCATTAGCAAAAAAAATAAATATAAAATCCTGCATTTTTTGCGTGAAATCAAATAGGCTGGACCTCGAAAACAGCGGCGCGGCAGCGGGGCAGGAGCGGGCGACGAGTAGGTGCACTCTAGTGCTCCCGCGCCGCCGCCGCCGCCGCCGCCGCCGCCGCCCCTTTAACTAGTATATTCATCTGTGGCCGCCCCACTGCCCGCAAAATTTCGAGGCAGAGGCTTTAATTATAAAACATTGTATAAGGGACAATCTAATAAACGTGAATAAAGTAAAATGCGAGAGCCTGAAGAATATTTTTATATCCCGCAAGCACTTAATTGCAAGTGACACACATCCACAAGGGAGACCTAGGGCGCAGAGCATGGTGTTTAGCTGAGGCCCGTTAATCAGCTCGGCCTACAGTGCTAATGGCTGAAAACTAGCCGCCCGTCAGAGCCATTTAGCACGATGCAGGTGCCTTGTGCACCTAGCCTGATTTTGACTACTCGCCAAACTTTCAAAAAAAAATCGTTCAGATGTTAATTGTTTTTCGGCAAACACTCTGTAAGTATCTATTAGCCTTTAGGTAGTACTTTTGCATCAAGAAATGAAATATGTATAATGTAAGTAAAACTAATATTTATTTTTTCGTAAAAACACTGTAAAAAATCAGAGGTTCAAGTCTAAATAAATTCTTGCTTGAAGTGAAACTGAATATTTGGATCTAGGTAGAGGGATGAACCACTGCCTGTCTTGCACGGCCCTGACAGGTTGGGGGGGATGGCCAAACATACCCGGCCATCTCCCGTCGGAGGAGGCCTGGAAGTGAGAACCGGGCAGGCCGCATGTCGTTGGGGAGATTGTCGCAACGGACCCCCACACAGCCCTACGGCTGGCGACAACTAGCGGCAAGAGGGTATAAGTTTTTAGTGAGTATTCCCTCCTCCCTCGATTCTACCCAGCCCCTTGCCAACAATATCGGTACGTTAAGGTAAATGTAACATATTATTATTTATATTTATTTTTTTCAACAGCTACAATGTTAGCCATTTTTAAATTACACGTGAATAATGAGTTTTAATCATTGCTGAAGCGTTTTAGGGCGGTCCAGCTACTCCGATTTAACACAAAGAAGGTTGTCAAAATAATGTTAGAATTTCCAAGCATGTCTGAGAAATAAACATTTTCAACGAATCTATCGACAGCCAAGGAGGTCTGTGATCATCATCAATATTTAAAATTAGAACTGGCTTTGCAAATGGAAAGTTCCGAATCATGGTAATAGAGTGTCATGAGCGCATTAACGCTCACCCAGTCCGATTCATAGTTAAAAAACTTACGTGTAACATCATACGATTCGGGCACGCAGCATAAAATAACGTTGGTTATCTATGGTCACACGTGTAATGTAAGAAAAAATCTTGGCGCGTGAAGAAATGAATGCAATACGCGACGAAAGTGATATTATAAAGCCACCTGAAATTTAATCTAAGTGGTTCTGTCTGGCGCGCCGCGGAGTTCTGAGTCTGTGTCTGTAAGCTTGCACGCTAATATTCATTTACTTCGGATTCCTATTCTTTATTCAATTGGAATTGGAATGGAAGAATTGGTTGGAATTTGGTTTGAATTTGGGAACAAAAATAAGTTCTTTTACTTGATAAATTTTGTGTTGTGTGTTAGTTTTAACTGCTATTGTTTTATAATAAGAACAATGTAAAGTTGACCAAAACTTTACATTTTTCTTTTCGTTAAAACCTAATTCGGACTATTGCGAACAATTAAAAATAAATGATAGCCTAATCAATCCAGCTGTTCTCCAGTGATGTGCTCACAAGCGAACAGCATATCCAAACATCAATATTTGTGACCGTTTAGTTTTTAGTTTGTGAAATAAGTATTCTCTAATTTCCCAGACATCTTTGCCATGACCATAAAGAAACAAAAAATAATACACGTGACTCATTGAAAAATGAATTTTCAGTTTACCCTGTGTAGAATTTCCACGGTTTTTTTATTTCTTTCCTTAAAGCGAAAACTGCATATCAATTGAGAGCCTTACCTTCCATTTTTAGTGACGATCATCTCGTTGGTGAGTGTTTGGAAGCGCACCCACAGTTCCCGGTCGTCGAGAGCCACGTTTACCTCCCGCTCCCGGCCGCCTCGGGAACCTCCGCCTCCCACTGTCGGCTCTACGGCACTTAGGATGTGCGAGGCCGCCATCCTAAAACAAATATGTATACCAACGATAATAAATAAATAAGTACATATAATAACTACAAAAATAGTCAAATCTTTATGTGTAGGTACATACTGCACAAAAAGGTCTTTCTATTCAAATTAAAAGCCTAATTTTACATGCTGTTGTTGGCATCAGCGATAACTTCAGTGGCTGTACCATGAGTTGTTGCAAACTATTTTCGCTATCGATATCTATCGGATAAACTGCACATAGTCTGTCAACACGAGTGAAAGAGAGAAAACGATCGTTTTCGATAACTAAAACAGTTTGCAACCAATCATGGTATGTAACTAGAGTCACAGCCCTAGTTTAGTAATTTAGTAATAGTTAATAATAGTATAATGTTATTCTGTGCTATTAACTAAGAAGTATATGATGCATTGTGCTTTTCAATTTCAACCACACAAATCGAGATAATTCAACCCCATTTTCTAGTAAGTTCTTTTCGTTTTCATTTTCATTTGACAAATTCCTGCAATACATAAATTAAATAAATTCAGACTCAGAATACAGAACAAACCAGACGCGTACTCGTCGTACTAAAGCGTATTTACGTATTAGGTAAGGTTTATTTATTTTTATATATTACTAGCTTACCTGGCAAACGTTGTTTTGCCATATAAACTGATCAATTATCGACCGCCGAGAGTAGAAAAATATTAAAGTACTAAATATCGCCATTAAAAAAAATATGGGTAGAAGGGTGAAAATTTTTGGGGTTGTATATATTTTTAATGCCGAACTATAAAAAATAAAGTGAATTGTGCAAAAAATAAAATACAATTTTTTGGTGTGGACCATCCTTTTATCACTTAGGAGTACGAAAAATAGTTTACTTCCTATTCTCAGACCTACTGAATATACACACAAAATTTTACAAGAATCGGTCAAGCCGTTTCGGAGGAGTTTTGTTACAAACACTGTGACGCGAGAATTTTATATATTAGATGTACTTATGTATAATATATTATTTATATTAATATCTATTATTTTGTTATTATGATAAAATTAAGGTTCTTATGTAACTCTTTTGTAGAACTGCAAATTCTAGAATGTTTTTTTATTGATGGGTTGACTAGTATAGATAGAATGCTCATATTTGCTCTTAGCATTAAGTCCGCCTTTGTACCATACTTTGTGTATTATTGTGCAATAAAGATTAATAAATAAATAAATAAAAAATGTATGATGCGCGCTGTTTTCAAAGCCCCTGCACCTACTTGCCTTCCTCCCCTTTGCTGTAATATTGCTAACTCAGGTAAGATTTTTAAACTTTTTGAGGTAGGTAGACAATATATAAGAACATTGTGCGTGTGTTACAAGTGTTCCTATCCTAGAAATTCATTTAAAAAATTAAGAATTTAAGTAATAATTGTGCTAACATCTTGGTAAAATCGAAAATCGTTAAATTCTTCCCCTTCGGACCTTTTAGTAATAGTTGAAAAAAAATATCAATCATCACTTTTCTTTAAACAAGCAGGACAGAAGAGGCAAGGCCGTCGAAGTCCGTAATGGACTTTAATTTTAAACAAACAATCCGATAGGTTACGAAACGCAATCTACACTAACCAAACGGATAGGCTCACGAAATCTGAATGCAAATAACATTATTTTATTGTAAGTTTGTCGGAGGCACGATCTCCTAGGCAATATTTGAGGAACCTATTATCGCTTGCTACGTAGGTTCAACGTCCCAACTTGAGTACAATTTATAGATAAGTAAATTATTTATACATCATTGTTATCCTTTTTAATGTCCCTTCATCTGGAGCAAAAGCATTCCTTAAGTATGGATCTTGAAGAATGTAGAGTAGAAAGTAGAAGTAATAGTTCAGTTGGAAGTTTAGTAAAGTTTAAAGTTATTTTAGTTTATTAGCTGATAAGTTACAGTTAACAGTTATGAGTTAAGTTTAGAACTAATTATTATTTCATATAAAATGTAAACAATCGAGCGGCCGGCGGCGACACGCCAAAGCAGGTCGCGTAGTCAGCAAATCAGACATTCATTTGTACGTAATCGTACTCCATATCAAAGATAAAGAGGAATAGGATGGGCCATAGCCCACCACGATGGCCCAATGTGGATTGGGGGTGCTAGCGGCTGCAAATTCAATGCAGCATAATTTTTTAGTCACCCGTTCTATGATGGACCCTTGCAAAAATTGCTGAACTTCCGCAATCGAGCAAAGTTATTTAATAATACCTACATTACTGCAGCGGAATGCAACACAACACCGCATACGTGAGTCCATCAATGCCTATAGTTGCAGCAGAGGCTTGTACAGTACTTTTCACAAATAATTCGTGAAAATTCAAACCAAGTAGTAACTGTTTTTTAACATTTCAATTACAGTAATTGATAGTATTAAATTACACAGTCTCGATTTTCTACATCTTTTCAGAAATACGTTACATGGGCATGCACCGAAAATGCCAAAAATCAAAATAACATGCAACAAAAATAAATAATGTAAAGTTGTGATGTTAGCTTATTTAACTAAAACAAAGTGGTAAAGAGTACTTATCAATGCAATTACTTAGTCCACACTGTCTGGTGCTTCTGACAAGAAAATTTGTACGTTTGATACAGTGAAAACTTTAGACTTCTTACATTTGTGATATACTTGTGAATGTCTCTTGAGCATTGCAGTTAGGTTTACATAATGTTTTATATTTTTTATTTTGGAGGCAAGAATTAGTTTTCTTTAACAGTTCTTGCCGCTTGTTGAATTTCAGGCGGCGTCAAAATAAGTATCACTTTCATCGCTTGAACTAATTTTTTTAAATCAAAGATAATATTTTTGAAAAAATTACAATCAATATCAAATTCTTTGCGCGCCAAGATTTTCATTTTTTTACACGTGTGACGTCATTTTATGCCGCCCCGGGCTGAATCGTATGATGTTACACGTAAGTTTTGTGAGCATAAATCGGACATTAAACCATTATATGATCAAAGCCTATCATGACAATTTTATATCCAAACAGAACAAACTACTAACACAAAAACCAATTTAAAAATAGAACAAACTACTCATAGCTATAATCCGCGCGCGATTAGAATAGGATGGGACCTTGTCAAAGTAAATCAAAAATGACAGCTAAGTAGTCAAGTAGCGTTCGCAAAAAAATCTGAAACTATTTTCCGTGATTTGGCACTTTCTATTTGAAAAGCCAGTTCTAATTTAAAATGATGATGAGGCAGACCTCCTTTCCTTGGTTGCCGTGATCCTTGAAAAAGTTCATTCCATTTTTAATTACACGAGAAATATGAGTTTTCATAGTAACATTTAAGGTCACTAAACACACTAAACATGGATTTTCATACAAAATTTCAGGCGTGTTCTAGAGGTATCCAGCTACTCCGATTTAGCACGAAGAATATTGTCAAAATAATGTTCGAATTACCAAACATGTTTGAGAATAGACAAACGACTGCAACAATGTTATGAAAGTAACCAAAGCAGCTCTGAAAACTCAGAAATATTATTCAAATCTGCATTTAGTATAATTATTTTAATTTATTAGGTGTAGACATAGTTATCTTTTAAAGATCGTCTATTGAAGTCGGGTGGGGCCGGGGGAATTTTTTTTTTCGTTTTCCCAATATTTTCTTTTTAGGGTTCCGTACCTCAAAAGGAAAAAACCGAACCCTTTGTTGTCCGTCTGTCTGTCCGTCTGTCAAGACCCTTTATCTCGGGAACGCGTAGAGGTATCGAGTTGAAATTCAAACCATACTGAGGTCTACGATCTTTTGCAGCTGTGAAAAAAACAAACTTCTAAGCTAACATAAAAAATACCGCAAAAAACGCATATTTCGACACTCTCAAGGGAATCAAAATTCGTAAGGTACTTAGAACTATGAAAGGCAAGTAATATCGTCTTATACCACAAGTACAGTGAAAAATCTGAAAACTATACATTTGTAATTATATCATAAAAAATATAGTCATTAAAGTACGTAGTCAATCATCGAGGCTTAACGACGGTATGCGCGGTCATCATTTAACTTCTAATTGACCTATAAATTTGAAATTTGGCGATAATGTTTATTATTACGTGTATTTTACCAAGAAATACCAATATATTGATAATTCTGATTTTTTTTCTTTTAAATTCCCTCATTTTCCTATTACAAACCAGTTTAATTTTCTACCTCCTCCTTCTTTTTTTTGAAGTCGGTTAAAAATATCTTTTACTAATACTAAATAATATACTAGAAAAAATAGGACTCGCACCAGATCATGTTCTCGGACGGGAATCGAACCCGCGACCTTTGGATATCCGGTCCAATGCTCTGACCGCTGAGCTACCGAGTCAATGGTGAGAACGTCGAATTTCTTCTAGTATTTCAACTCTTACGCTGCAAGCCAGCGCCATCTCACCAATGTAGAAGGAATTAACCTCGACATTCAACTGAACATCTTTCCAGATATTTTTAAACAGTTGATTAAGATGAGAAAGCTATATAACTATTTGAAATTTTGAGATTTAAGCATTCACAATGCTATTTTTATATAATACTAAATAATATACTAGAAAAAATAGGACTCGCACCAGATCATGTTCTCGGACGGGAATCGAACCCGCGACCTTTGGATATCCGGTCCAATGCTCTGACCGCTGAGCTACCGAGTCACTGGTGAGAACGTCGAATTTCTACTAGTATTTCAACTCTTACGCTGCAAGCCAGCGCCATCTCACCAATGTAGAAGGAATTAACCTCGACATTCAACTGAACATCTTTCCAGATATTTTTAAACAGTTGATTAAGATGAGAAAGCTATATAACTATTTGAAATTTTGAGATTTAAGCATTCACAATGCTATTTTTATATAATACTAAATAATATACTAGAAAAATCTTAATCAACTGTTTAAAAATATCTGGAAAGATGTTCAGTTGAATGTCGAGGTTAATTCCTTCTACATTGGTGAGATGGCGCTGGCTTGCAGCGTAAGAGTTGAAATACTAGAAGAAATTCGACGTTCTCACCAGTGACTCGGTAGCTCAGCGGTCAGAGCATTGGACTGGATATCCAAAGGTCGCGGGTTCGATTCCCGTCCGAGAACATGATCTGGTGCGAGTCCTATTTTTTCTAGTATATTATTTAGTATTATATAAAAATAGCATTGTGAATGCTTAAATCTCAAAATTTCAAATATCTTTTACTAAATTATGCCTGAAGATGCTCACAAGAAAATAGTTGAAATATGGCATGCTTTAGAACACCGTAATTGGTATTTAAAGTTGTCGTTTGCTTTTAAAGTACAGGCAGATTTTGAGTTTACTTTGGAACTGTAAAGTTCTCTTCGTTAGAAGAAGTTTTAATGCCTATACTTTATTGAATACTGTTATATTGTAGAGACTCGACTAAAGAATCTAAACTCGTAATTCGTTTTACGTCCATCTCGCAGAATAGGCTATGAGGATACCTTTCGTACTCTGACAACATTTAAGTTTAAACAAGAAAGCACCCAACGTAAATTCTATATAAAAGCAAAATAATTACAGCGCTAGCGCACTCGTCCGCAGTACTCCTCAGCGTCATTATTCATCGTTTTACGACTCCATGAAGTATAAATATTAAACTTGAGTCGTATAGGTGAATTGCGAACATTTTCTTTTTAATGACGAGGTTTAATATGGTGTGCGCGTATAGGACGAGGTTTCGTATATCTAACTCTGATGAGGTTCACTACAAAATAACACGATATGACCCTAAAGCATAAACATTATCGCCTTTTAATTATCTACTCAGGATTTGTTTTGTCTCTTGTGTAGGTTGGCCTTCAAACAATGGAATGTCTCTTAATCGTCCTAGAGTGCAGACGTTTTACAGATCCCTATAAAATATCAAAGATAACAACGAGTGGCTATGAAGGTTGCCACGAACCCAGTCCGGGAAGAGTGATTGGAAGTTTATGGCATGCGTTGATAAATGTAAGCATTATGTCGGTAGTGCGAGCTGCTGGGCCATCTAGCGCGAGCCAACTCGATGCGGCGAAGGTGCTAATGATCCAATGCGAGACCGACGGAACCGATATTGAAACCATTGAAACAATACGGTCAGTGTTGTCTTTCCCAATTTCAAAGTTTGCAGAATGGCTGCGTAATGAAGGCCAAGAAGGCTATGCAAATGGAATGACGCCGAAAAGTAAGTATTTTTATCGTCTTGCGTCATCGTTGTTTCAAACTTGAATTTTCATTATCACTTGGCATGTATACAACCGTCAGCCTTGATATGTTAATCAAACAATAGGTAAAAATCAAATAAGCGCAACATATGATCAATAAGGTTCGACCTTACCTATTAAATTATATTTTGTTTTATTGACGCAATTTATGGCTACTCCATTTCCGTAAGCTGCCGTGACTTTGGCGCCGATTACGTGGAAACAAACATAATTAGACGTCAGAGCCGTTAAATTATATATTCAACACTGTAGGTAAGAGGTTGGTAAGAAATCTGGAATAATGAGAATGAATTAATTAAATATTTATTTGCATTAATTTTGAGTACAAGATATGGTGTTCTTAGATAATAGAGTCCGTCAAACTCTACGAATAAATAAGAATACAAAATTTTAAAATCACATATTAAAGATTCATATAATTTTATTAGATACATGTCAAAACCGAAGAAATTATAGGTACCTAGGTATACTAACTATTTTTCATTTAAATATTCTTGAACTGAGTAAAAGCAGTTTTCGATGGAATATTCATGCATCTTTCTTTTGAAAATTGGTCCATCTAGCTATCTTAAATGATGAGGAAGTGCATTAAATAATTTTACGGCCATCGAGTACCTAAGTATTGCGATGTGCCAAACTGAGATTATATTGGGTCGTTCAAGCTTGACTCGACTTGGTCTCTTTGGCGAAGGGCCTTGTTTTAGAGAAAACTGCTCTTTGTTATCTTTGACAAATGTGCATATTACTCTTCTAAGACTTTCGCGCGTACAGTTCATTAGAAATAAAACACTTTTTACGGATAACAACGCGTACCTATATTATTAATTATGTGCATAAATATTTATTTAATATAATGACCCGTAAAAGTGAGAAGTTTATATTGTTTAAACGGAGGCATGCATAAGCATGAGAGTGAATTACATCGTTTTATGAAGGTAAGAACTGTTCTGAACAGTAGAAAAATACCTAAAGACATTCATTTTAGGGATGCAACGAATACGAATACGTATTTGCAGAAAATTTGATTTAATACGAATATTCGAATTCTACGAATACTATCACAACTATTCGTGATTTTGTGTAGATATAGGTACTAGTAAGAGTAGTTAGTTGATAGCATTAGTAGTTCTCGAGATATCCAGCTGTGACAGACAGACAAACAGACTGAGGCTCCATAAGGGTTCCTATTTACCATATTGGTACGGAACCCTAAAAAGCTAATAATAAATAATTTTATCGATTTAAAACATTATTTTAGTTAATCTACGCCTCTACTCGTTACAGTATCTACCATACATACCAAGTAATAGTAACTTTTTCATAATTAGTTACCTACCGTTTTCTTTTTACCCCTATATGGGCTGCGAGGAATATTCATATAATATCAATGTAAATATTCAAATTCGGAAGCTGATAACCGCAATCAAAGGTTCTTTGGGACTACATTTCAATTAAATTTTATTCCTCAATTCTGTGGTTGTCATAAAAGTTTAAAGTTTGACGAGTAAAGCCCATTGAGAAACTCCGAATTGATATTAATTCAAATAACTCGGGTTAAAAAGTCAGGGTTTTATGGGAGTTGTAAAGTTTTATTGTAGGGCTTTGTGGCGAACCGGACGCGCCGATGCTCCGGTGACAGCCTGCGCCTGCGCCGACGAGACGCATTGAGCCGGGCGGGAGGCAGCCGCTTTATGCATTACATACAAGAGTACAGTAGACCGCGAACTAACCTAACACAAATTCTAATTTAAAAAAGTGAAGCGATCAAAATTGCTTTACAGAAAGATGACAGACGAACTAAATAGATACTTACATAATATTATTTTCACCTCTCTTAGTAAAATATGGATGCTACATTAATACAAAATCACTTCTGCAAACGTTCAAAGCCTACATTGCACAAAAGCTTTCGAGGTCAAAGACTTTTATGTATTTATACTATACTACACTAGACAGGCTGTACAGTACCGAAAAATTGCTCATTAAGTTACGGTGCATGCACCGAAACTCCTTTAGTGTATTGCGAGCGACCGATAGAAACAGTTGATGCGTAGGTTGGTTGTGACACAATTTTAGCTTCGAATATCTCTACTACGTCTATGTAATTGATGTCATTGATTGAGGGTTATGAAAATTTCAGGGCCAGAGCTGTAACAGAAAAACAAAAAAAAATTTTTTTACTTTTTTTATATTCGAATTATTAAAAGTAGAGTGTTTAGCACGGGCGAAAGTAGTTGCTTCTTTTCGACCCTTCTTGAATAACATCTTACTACTTATTTTATAGTACGAGCTGAAGAATGAGAACGAATATTTAACGTAAAATTTAATCAGTTTTATCTTTCATCCTTAGAATAATAACGCTTTCATTTTATTTTACATCCAAATCATAAATTTTGCTGCTGTCTGTACCTGATTGCGATGATGCCGACAATAGTTGAGTATTGCATACAATTTATAGATCTTATAATATATTGAACTCATTAAGTCACACGTGCTGAAATAAAATTTACAACTTAACTGAGCTTAAGACGTCTTCATCCACATAAAAATTCAAAGTTTCTTATTCAGATTGAAAGATGACGAAGTATGGTAAAATTAACTTTGAATTTATAGCTAATAGATATTGAAAAGTTTTTCGTAAAATAAAAAGTCACCTAGGTAATCTGAAATAATTTTTAATTAGGTATATAGGTTTCAGAAAGGGCCAGAAAGAAATAATAAAGTGAACAACTTTGCTCTGTGCGCTCTCTCTCTCTCTTTATCGAACCTTGATTCTAAAGAAGCGAAAACAAAGTAGGTAATGAATTATAGTCTTGTTGAAAATGTTTTGACGTTGTGTGGCATAAAATCTTCGGTCAATCAACGCCACCCTCCTAGAAAAAGGAGTGAGTGGTTGGTTCCATTTAGCATAAACTACTTCCTCGAAAGACGTCGGGAGCTGCCGCTGCTGCTGTACGAGAAAAAGAAAGATGACTTCACCGAATTAATTATTTTTCTTCTTCGCCGTCTTGCCAACTCGGCATGTTAGATTACCACGGGCTCGGTTCTTTTAAGATTATAATATAATTTGGTTTGTAAGGATAGATAGACGGGCCAATAATCGAGTCTGATGTTTTAGAAAACAAAATACGTAGCTTGCGTCCCAATAAAAATAATTCTACGAAGTAAGTACTACGAACTAAGTACTTACCATATCTAATCGCATATAAAGCCAGTTTTGTCCCCATACAAACAATACCTTGAATTATTGTTTTTGTATTATAATATGTTTACAAATAATATTTATCTTAATTGCTTTCCAGAATACTGGATCATCTATTAAAAATCTACCCGGATATTATGTTAGAACGATAAAAAATAGTGAAAAAGTCTTCCTTTTTGTAAAAACAATATATCCATAGCGTTGTAAATTACGTAATCTGAAAATTTATTTTTATGGTGATAATTAGGATGTTTTTTACATAGTTACAAAACAATTTTCAATAATACTCTGTTGTTGTTTTTTTTTTGTTTCTTTTTCAGTCTACAGTAATTTTTGTGAGCAGAAAATTCTACATCATTTCTTCACACTGGAAGCTCAAAATCAATCTTTTCATCAGATCGTGAACTGGCCTCGCCTTAAAGGCTATGGCAAGAGGCAAGAGGTCACGTGACGAACCATATTATCGTTTTGATTTGAGACCGGTTGCCGCCAACCACCGCCGCCGCCGCCGCCCGCGCGCCGCCGGCCGGCGATGGCAAGCAACCGGTGGCAGATCCGCAATAACGTCCGAAGTTCTTCCAACATAATGCAGATACTTGCTTAATTTAAGGATATACATTATTTGACTATCGAAAGCATGTAGGTAAGCACATACATTGAAAGCACCGAGAATCAAAATTTTGTATAATTAAAATGTCTAATTATTTGATATAGGTACCCCAAGTTCACAATTGCGAATAAGTATCCGCGCGTGATGAGAATGGGATGATACCTTTTGGAACTGAGATGCGCACGTACCGTCGGCCACCGGCCGGCCGTAGCGTTGGCAAACTCGCGTGGATGCTCGCATAATGCTAGTTGTGTAGAACTGTGCGCTTGGATTTCTGCTCGAGTTTTATTTTAAATGCGAGATTTTTAATATTATTGTGTGGTTATTTGAGTGATTAATCATAATGATTGGAAAAAGAGGTAAAACTTTGTACTTAAAAAAAATCATTTTTATTTAAATAGTTTCAGAATTTTTTGCTACCGCTACTTGACTGATTAACTGTCATTTTCGATTTACTTTGACAAGGTATCGCTTCCTATTCTAATCGCGCGCAGATTATAGGTAACTACCTTAATTCAGCCAAAAGTTAAACATCGAGATTATCGATGATTGAAAAATATGAAAGGTAGATCAAAAAGGAGGACAAATTTAAAAAAAATCCACCATGATTGATTATCTGTCCTTGTCAATCGTGGTGGAGAATTCTGCATACCACAGAAGCCTAAAGTACCTTAGTTATCAATTAATTAAAGGAGGCAAACGCGTTATAAGTGAATTACATAAAACCGTAGCTATATCGTAACGTAACACGCCGCGCCGCCCGCCGCCGCCGCCGCCGCCGCCGCCGCCGCCGCTGGAAACCCATGGTTGCCTAGCACTTTACCACTAAGTCAATTCAATACCATCACTTACTCAATTTTGACAAAAGTTTGTGAAATATCAGTGATACATTATATTACTGCTAAAAACCACACAGACATTTTTACATTAGTTTGAGATGGCTACATCTAGGCGCTTTGATAACACTATAAATATGGGTTTTATTTTATAATTAAGAGATATTCTTTAATGAAGTATAGTAATAACTACGTGTATGTGTCATGTTTTTTTGCATTCGCAGAGAATTTTTAGAAAGCTGTAAGTTGTTAATTTAATGTTTTCTGTCGCCTCCGTCGCCGTATATGACTCGCATTTACAGATGGTTAACGGTAGGTATGTACCTAACCTGGGGTGTGAGGTCGGATAACCTCCTCGTGTTCCCTCTTTGTTCCCGTTCATCCGTGGATTGGGATCGACAGTGGGAGGGACGGTGCACCCTGGGCGTCACTGTAAGTGATTCCTTAAGTTTAATTTGCAGTGGTACCCGAAGAACAGCGTTCGATTTCACCCTTATACTTCTAGATAGATTGAACTAAGTTTTTTTTATAAAACTCACCTATTTTCAGAATTTACTTTATCCACAATTTTATCCACTTTAACAACACATTCAATTTAACTAATCTATGTTCACTGTATACACCACTTTTATGTCTCGCAAATGTCTGGAAAAATATATTTTGATTGTAAAAATAACGAGATCACGAAATAGATTTTATGTCTGAAAATCTTTTGTCACACGTAACAAATCATTGCTGACGTGCCAACTGCATGACCAACTACCGCAAACTCGACCACTACTCTTCATTAGCAGGTACACAAGATAACATACTTGCTTCCTCTAACACTATCTAAGCAAAACTCTACTCTAACTACTCTCATAAGAATTTAAAATCCTGTAACAGACGTCCCTTTTGTAATTTTCCTAGATAACCATTCTCAACCTTAAGGTGAAACTGAAAAAGATCATTTTCCTGTAACGCGTAACCTTATGTAAGCTCCACCTACATCATTCTGACCAATAATCCGATTGGTGGCGGCGAAACAACTCTGTCGAGACAATCGTGCGCAGCCTCGAGGCGTTTACTTTTTACACATTTTCCCAATAATATTTTCCAAAGGTTTACAAAAAATATGGTTTAAAAGTAGTTAACTAGTCATTTAGTCAAAAAAAAATTTTTTGTTGGATTTGATAGCAAGTATGATGCGACCCCGATATTTTGGAAGTTTTAGGGTACCCTTCTACTTCTTCAACCTGTGAGCTATATAATTTTATTGTATCTTTTTTTTATTGTAATGATTCTCAGTTATAAAATTGTAAAAAGGTAGAGCTTAAAACTTCTTACTAAATCTATCTAACCAGTTTTTCAACAAAAACTCATTAAGATTGGGTAATATTATAAAAAAAAACTGTTTTGGGGAACTCGGTGGCGCTTTGGTTTAGCACCTGGCCATGCTATTGGGTTAAGCAACTTTCGCAGGGGTAGGTCATGGGATGGGTGACCAAAAATGTATTATCCCGAGTTCATCCGTGTTTCGGAAGGCACGTTAAGACGTTGGTCCCGGGTGCATTGGCAGTCGTTAACACCCACCAATCCACATTGGGCCTGGGTGGTCGGTTATAGCCCATCCTATCCTTATCCACCCATAAGGAAGGCCTGTGCCCCAGCAGTGGGGATATTAAATGGTTGATGTAGATAAAACAATAATTTAAAAAAGCCTCCAAAATTAAATAGGCACTTAAGTACATCTTAAAAGCAAGAAATATTTTTCAAATTATTAGATACGCATATCAATTAATAAAACACGTCTAATGAAGTCGGGTGGAGCTTCTGTAGACTTCAATAGATGTGATTTATGAAAATTGATATGCGTATCTAATGATTTTACTATTATCTCTTGCTTTTTAGAGATATTTTTTATTAAATAAATAAATGCTTGGACAAGTATTTGATTGAACCAGGCATTACTTGGCGGAAGTCCCAAACCATTGTGAAAAGAGAAATATATGTAGCTTACTCCCGCAAAAAATATATGCACACGCACGATCTAACTCCTGAGGATGCTCCGGGTTGGGGCGAAACACGTGTAGAGTAGTCTAATTGGTGAAGGTGCAAGGTGTGTCGCTGTCATGCTAAATGCAAGTATTGTGCACTGATATTTTTGTGGTGTGCATGTGCATTTTTTTGCGGGTGGGCGGGCGGTGCATCCTGCATATATTTTTTGCGGGAGTAAGCTACATATATTTCTCTTTTCACAATTGCTTGGACAATTTACACAACGCTATCTAGCCCCGAACTAAACAATACTTTTGTAATATGGGTGCTAGACAACTGATAAACTACTTATATACTTTTCAAATATATACTTATTATACATAGCAACGTCCATATCCGTCACAGAAATTAAAATTCATAATTTCAATTTCTGCCCGGCCGGGAATCGAACCCGGGTCCTCCTGCTTAGTAGACTGGCATAATGTTAACCACTGCACCACTCAGGTCGGGTCAAATTTTGAAGCTATTATTGTTTTATTTTAGGTTTTTCTGTAGGCGGTTTTAATTAAGAAAATTTTTTTTTTAATAAAAACAAACGATAAAAACTACACTTGAATAGAGAACCTCTTCCTTTTCAATTTTTGAAGTAGATTAAAAGGTATTTACTTAGGTACTCATCAAAAACTGATTTATTGAATACACGCGAAAACAATGAAAGAAACTAGGGGTGGGTGGTTAAGATAATAATAATATGATTGACACCTAAGTATGAGTTTGGATGATGATTTAGATTAGTCACTTTAAGACCTAAGTTCACCAACTACTTAGCAGCCGATTAATTTTTAATCATATGTTTTTGACATTCTCTCCATGTACCTACATAAAAATGTCAAAAACAGTTGGTTGAAACTAATTAGCTGTTAAATGTGTTGGTGAACTTTCACCAGTGGATTACCTAATTCTTAATTTAACGGAGTTTAATAAAAATAAGGTAATACTTATAAAAATATAAGATTGAAATCGATTTTAAGTATTGTTCCTATCTTCAAAAAAAGTAAAACAATGCTTGTCAATACGAAATTATTATAATTTTATCATTCGAAAATTCAGTTGTTATCAATTTTATTTCAACACGAAACAAATAATTGTAATTCCTAAAATACTTCATTTGAAATAAATGAACATCTCAATAAAAAAACAAATTATAAGAGAATATGATGTATGCTTTAACGAATGTATTCAAAAGTAATTAAAAAGTACCTATTCTACAAACAGTGAATTTTTTACATACTTAAAATTGTTCTTACAATAAACAAAAAACCGGACAAGTTTGAGTCAGACTCGCCCATCGAGGGTGCCGTACAAATTTGTAGGTGCTTAAATAAGGACTATATTTTTATGATTTAATTACAATTGTATAGTTTTCAGAATTTTCCCTATACTTAACTTAAGTATAAGACGATATTACTTGCCAAATTTTATAATTCTAGGTCAGCGGAAAGTACCCTATAAATTTTGATACTCTTGAGAGTGTCGAAATATGCGTTTTTTACTGCATAAACGGCCGTGTATATTTTTTACGTTAACTTAGATGTTTGATTTTTTTTACAGTTTCAAGGGACTGTAAACCTGAGTATATGGTTTTATTTCGACTTGATACCTCCACGCGTTTCCGGGATAAAAGGTTTTGACAGACAGACAGACGGACAACAATGTGGTCCTATAAGGGTTCCGTTGTGTCCTTTTGAGGTACGGAACCCTAAAAACAGAGGACAAACAGATGAGATAAATGTATTGAACTATTTTGTCTCTAAATATTTCTGTACATAAACATACAATATTTTTATTATAAAATAATGTATAGCATAGAAAAGACATCAACGCAATACGATAGCATTAGGGATATGTTACAGGCAAATTCCGAAGCTTCGGCGTTCCTAGGTTTGACAAGAAATAACTCAATACGATCAAATAACGGTATTAAACTGGAAGATAGTTAATTTAAATAAATTAACATACAAAATAACACATTCTGATGGTCAAACCCCAATTTGATCCTATTGAGTTTCGGCGTTAGACTGTCCAAGTTAGTCTCTCCTTTTTTTTTCCTATAGTTAGACATAATTTCGTTAGTCAAAGACCGAAACACGCTTTTGGTTTGGACTTTGACTACGGCTTCTTGTTAAACCTGAGATTTGACTAACCAAACCTAGGAGCGCCGGAGCTTCGGAGTTTGCTTATAACATATGATATGACCAAATAGGTTATGATCCTTAAGGGTGCTTACATAAAGAAACAGGTGTCTGGTGCAAGCAAGTCTGTGCGGGTCGGTACCGATCAGTGCAAATATTATATTCCTATGTTATCTTATGCGTTCACATATTATTAATTATTTGATTTAAATTCAATAAAAAAGGCACTTAATAAATTTTGTGGAGTAGGAAAAAGGTTTTGCACAATGGGGATTACAAGTTTGTTGCTTCAAAGATAGACGAAGTTATCTAAAGTGGTATTCCGAAACGTACCTACATCATACCATACCATCATAATGTTTTCACAATGTTTATAGTCGATATGGAATTGATTGTTCAGTCAGGCTCGATCAAATCTGCTTCGAGTATGTGTATGGAAATCTTGGCGTAAGCGACATCGCCGACAAGTTTCAGGATTGTAAGCTGCTGTCACATAAAAAGGAGACCATCTGACTACGAGTACATTGGTAATTTAGCACTACAGCTATCTCTCCCCAGTCGAAAACCCAAAGGAAGAGCAAGATGTAGTGTTAAATGACATGGGGGAGTGTAAATTTACCGAAGATGAGTTCCAGAACAGAGCGAAGTGGAGAAGCAGAGTAAAGAAAACTGACCGCACCCTCATGTGGAATACATAGCTTGGAAGAGCAAGATTGAATTGATATTTTTCTCTCGTTTTCAGTTTGAATTCACATATAAGTACTATTAAACATCAACCAATTATCTAATACACCGATGGCGGTATATTAGATAATTGGTTGACATACACAACTACAGTTGCGTTGAGTTTATAGAAAAGTTACAGTATTTTTCAGTTTCTTCAGAATTTAGACATTAAGTTTCGTTAACCAGAGAAACTACTGTTTCATTTTATTATTTATAATAATATTAATTTGAATTGTACCGTTTAGGTTTATAATTTAGTTTTCATAAGCATATCTTTGTGGTTACGCCGTTTTAACATCATTTCATAAAGCTTGAAGAGAAACTTTTCCAAGAGCCAAATGTATTAGGTATTATTATTGAGAGTATCGCCTACCTCCAGAGAGCTAGTCAGCATTCCAACGCTCACCCAGTTACGGTCCGCCGGTGGAGTGCTAATTGGTAAAGGAAACGTCGAACAACCCGGGCTCAATGCTCTCCACAGAAATGTTTCATTTTTAAACATTGCCGTCACCGTTATAACCGATCGGTGCAGCCTGCAACAATGTTAGTCTACTCGAAACTATATAGGTTTATTTTCAGTACCTATACTTTAAAACAAAGAATGAACATGGTAGGCAAAGAACACCGTGCTTTTTAGTGTACCTAGAAGACTTTTTTCAATGATTATCATTTTCGCCTTGACTCTAATTCTATCTACAAAATAATATTATGTATGACTCTGTCACGTACCTATGGTATCGGTGCTTATGCTACGCAAAGATTAATTACTTGTTCATGTTATTATATCTATGTCGAAATAGTAGTATAATCCGCACGCGATGAGAATGGGATGGAACCTTGTCAAACTGAGACGCGCACGGTACGCCGCCGGCGCCGGCCGGCCGAAGGGATATCCAAAAACACCGTGTCTCGCATCCGAGGTGAGGGAACTTTTGCTGCAGCAATTTCATGTAAGATAACAAGTAAACAATTAGTTGATTAATTAAATTAAAATGAACTAATTAGTCAATCTTCGATTTACTTTACAAGGTTCCATTCTTGCCCCATTTGACGACCTCCGTGGTCGAGTGGCTTTGTACACCGGTTTTCAAGGAGTCGCCATCTCTGAGGTCCTGGGTTCGATCCCCGGTTGGGTCAATTTAGAAAACGAACTTTTCTATATTGGCTCAGGTCTGGGTGTTTGTGATACCACCGTTGGCTCTGATTTCCATAACACAAGTGCTTTAGCTACTTACTTTGGAATCGTAACAATGTATGTGATGTTGTCAAATATTTATAAATATTTATTATTTATTCTCATCGCGCGCGGATAATAACCATTGTTTCCTTTACCAAAGCTGTGTAGATATTATTGTTTTTATTGTTTTAGTTTATTTCGTTTTTTATATTATTTTGCCAAAAAGGAATCAAAGCCATCTTATTAAATACTTACATCCGAGCATAGGCTCCCCAATATTATTATTTAAAAAAAATAATATTCATAGAAAAATAAAATTATCATTATTAGAAACAGAGCTTTTATATACATGATTGTATCCGAAGTAAAATAAATAGTGAGTGGACTTTTGGAAATGAACTTCACTAAATCGCTGTTTAAACTTGCCTTGTCCCTTCTCAGAAACTACTGAAGCAAAGTGTGCTCATATTTGCTCAGAAATTCTTTTAACCAGTCGTCTTAATGCAACATTTAAGTTGGAACTAGTTTTTAAAAAAAACTTCTTTTTTAAAAATAATGCAATGTCAAGCGACTTGGATCTTGCCTACATCTGACTGACGACCATAACAATGTAGACTCATCGCACATTCCAATAATAAAATAATCTAAATGCTTCTTAAAACATATAAATACTGTGGTTTTATTATATACCTAACTGTCGAAGCCATAAACAAGCAATCTAGATAATCTCAGTATAACAGGAAAGTGTGATCTGCCCACACCCACCGAGTGTCACCGACGCACGCGCACGGAGCTGAGGCGGTGCTTGTTTGTTCGAAGCCCCATGCTAACTCTGTCGTTTAAACACTACGTGCTAGCAGGGCATGAATTAACTTTTCATATAAATAAAATTCACGCTACTCTAACCTCCTGAAATTAACACCTCGACGTAAATACCATTTGGTCTCGTCATCTCGTGCCATACCCGGCTTCCGTGGATTACTGAATGGTCCGCTTTTATGGCCACGAGATTACGCAGCGGACCTGTTTAATTGCCATCAGAAAGATATAAAAATAAAGCCGTCATATAAGTAGTTTATCTCCGTCAAAGATACTATTTTCAAACGTGCATATGAATGAGATTCATTTCAAATAACAAAGTATCACTTTGATTTGTAAACTCAAAAATGTGAAAAGGATATGACTTGTAATATTAACGATGTGATTATGTGTACTTGTACTTGCATTTGATTTCTATTGAATCATCTGTATCAATAGTGAATTGCTAGACTTGTATAAGAACACTAGTGGCCGGCCCCGGCTTCGCACGGGTACAATGTAGTTACTAATGTGGTGAGTGTGAAGTTATTAGACTATACTACAGGATAACTATATTTAGTGGTGGCCACAAAATTAAGGACGCTAGTCGATTTTCTTACAAACGAAGTAACTTTTAAGCATTGCTTCTCCGCCAGGGATTGACCGAGCGGTGATCTGGTGATGGCCATCCAAGGAGTGAATAGAGGAGATCCAGATTTCTATACACACCAAAGTGATCTGACCAGCATTTTAAGAGATGTAAGGATATGTTTAAAAAAACCGCGAATATAGTAACTATAGAAATGTATGAAAACTTGCAACTGAAAATTCTTATGCTTACATCTCTTAGAATGCTGACCAGATCAGTTGGGTGTTTATTGCTATCTTAATCTTCTCCATTCACTCCCTGGGTGGCCATCATCAGATCACAGCTAGTTCAATCCCTAGCGGAAAACCAAGATTTCAAAATTACCTCGTTTCTATGAAAATCGACTTGTGTCCTTAATTATGTGGCCACCACTATATGTATATACGACGTACACAACATACGCAAGGGGTGTTATAAGTTTGAAATGTGTGTGTGTGTCTGTCTGAGACAACCTAGCTTCCAAACTTATGGACCGATTTTGATGCGGTTTTTATGCATAGTTTAAAAGATCTAAGTGTACAGACGACGGGACTCCTAAGCCATTGATCCGATTATGATAAAACTTTGGTGAGTTGTTCTGCTTACGACCGGGAAAGTCCCTAGCTAAAAAAGCGGAGCATTGCAATACGCATGCCAGGTGCAGCTAGTTCTAAATAAAAATAAGTTGTGCATTATCAGGATTATCAATCTCGATCATCCAAAACTTCTCTATAATATACAACATGTTACAAAAATACCCCTAATGCCGAATACGGTATATAGAGACCATCAAACTGAACAACTTTTACTTTGGGACCAACTCTGAAATCGCGAAATAAAAATCAGCTGTTTCATACAAAAAATCAAATCGAAAATATCAAAATGTATGAAACAGCTGATTTTTTTCGCGATTTGAGAGTTGGACCCAATAGTAAAAGTTGTTCAGTTTGATGGTCCCTATATACCATATTCAGCATTAAGGGTATTTTTGTAACATGTTGTATACCTACCACATTTCTTGTCATGTTATCCGGTTGCAAAATAAAAAAGCTATTCGGCAAGCTGACTTTCGAGCAGGCTACATTAGAGCTGGCCATGGGAGAAACAATCACTGCGCAGATCTACACCAGCCGCTCTTAAACTTTGTCCCTGTGCTTTATTAATTGTCATAGCATAGGCGACTTGACCGAATATTGTATTCTTTTAAAATTAAACTGATAATTAAATGGAATAATTTTGCACCTTATTACAACCCAATAAGGCAAAAATGGCAGCACTTTCAACATAACGCCATAGGTACTATTCAATGCCTATGGCGATAATGCATTCTACATTCAGGGGAAATGACCAAAGAGAATGTAATACTACGTTGATATGACAAATGATATTTATTTTTCTTATTTAATCAATCAAATGCACAAAAAAGTTTCAATTCCGACGTCGAAGTCAATCACAGCAAAAGTAGCTTTTTATCACTTTTTAACCCTGTTAGGTAATAAATATTAAAAAAATACGAAACACGTGTTCAATTAATTTTGTGAAAGAATGTCTATGCCAAATTCCAAGTCAATCGGGCCAAGGAATCGCGTTCTTCCATACAAACTTTACCACCCTGTTTCACCCCTTTAGGGGTTGAATTTCGCAAAATCCCGTCTTAGTGAGCACCTACGCCTTAAAAGGAGCCCCCATGCAAAATTTGAGACTCCTAGCACTTGCAGTTTCTGAGATTTCGTGATCAGTGAGTGAGTGAGTGAGTGAGTGATTTTCCCTTTTATATATATAGATGACAAGTGGAAAAAATTATATTTTCCAATAATGATAAAGTCTCGAATTCTAAGCCTTTACGTAAACTCAATATTACCGGTACAGACCAGAATAGACAGTGCTTAGGTACTTACTTAGATTATTATTCGTGTAAAGTTTGACTTCAAATATTTTGCACCAAATATTTTAAAAGTTTAGCAAAACGCTAAACTAGCAGTTTCAAAATATCGATGATAGAAAACTAACATTTACATTACCACATTTTGCTTTACCACAATACCTAGAAGTTAGTAAAATTAGGGTTCCGATTTTCTACCAAGGATATTATTAATAGGTACTACTTATTTAGATTAGATATCTTTGTAAGCAAACGTCGAAAAGCAACAGCGGCCATTTTTTCGCTCGATATTAAACATGCAAATGATTTACAAAATGTTAAAGCACAGCAGCAGCGAAGAGTCTATACAAGCCAATTCGCATCGGCTTACCTTTTAGAAAATCAACCCCGCCGATCCACTGTGCAGATCATAACATTTTTCTACAACGACTTACCTTCGCCATAATTTCACCCCTCACCACTGTGGCACAGTCAGTATATAATAATATATTTCAAAATATTATGTGGTTATAGGTAGATAGAGATAAAGTAGGTGCGTGTGCGTGATGAAGCAACGAATCGATTTATAGGCGCTTAAACTTACTTAAAGAAAACAATATTATTCACTTTAATTTTATTAATTTCTTCATATCCATGCATCACAAATTCCCATACAAAAGACATCTACGCGCTACCTAATTTGAACAAAAGTTGAATTTAACCAGAATATCAGTAACCGATTTTCTGTGTATTTCTAAGCATGTAGGCACTTAGTGCTATTATTGCTTGCTATATTTTGGTGGAAACAACTTTAATTCATCAACGCCCGAGCGGACGCATGCGGTCGGATAATAATGGAATATCTATTGTGTCTCATTTTCCGGGCGTTGTAGGGTTAGGCCCATGTATTAGGTATTTAGTATTAGGTAGTAACTAATATTACTTATATCAACTATTGTACTAATAACTTGTTAAAAATTAGGTTTATATTTAAATGGCAAAACTAATATTTACTTAATTAAGAGTTGTAGTTTCAAACGTTTTCTGAAAATGAGTAATACTTTCACCTACCTAGGTATCTCAATATTCTCAATGAAAGAAACGACTTGAGTGGGTACCTACCTAATGTTTCGTTGGTAACAACCTTTCATCATGACGATTCAGTAGATACGGATATTGTTTGAATTATTCGAGTAATTATACCTTGTCGTAGCTATACAGACCCCTGGGAACATAAACAAACAGTCGCTTATGGTTATTGTACCAAACGAACATTGCTCTCACTGTCTCTGGTTTCTGTTAGCTCTACCTACTGCCTGCCTCTACTTTACGATTCCGTGCGTAAACTTACAAACAAGAGTCGCGTCGTATCCGCCATACTCGTCCACTTTTGTGTGTTTGTACATGTTCAAACATGGAGACATGAAACGTGTTCGATAATTATTGGAAGGATCAATAGGCTACGCCAACTATTCGTCTCTCGGTAAACAACTAACAAAGCTTTATGAGTATGAGCCGGTCGACACGGCAAAGGCTTAGCGTTTCTATTTGAATCTAATTTCAAGCGCTTGTTTGTTCTCGTATTTGAAACATTTAAATATTGGATTTAGTAAAAAATACAGTTTATCGTTGTTATGGATATGTTAACAATATTCTTCACATACAAGACGGTTAGTGGTAATTTCTTAATTATTATCGGCTTACCTGTTAGAAATCCCACCCCGCCGATCCACTAAGCAGATCATAACATTTTTGTAGAACAGCTTACCTTCGCCATAATTTCACCCCTTGCCATTGTTAGATATACACATCACATAAGTTCCTACTATCGTTAGCAATGCTAATGTAGAGTTTTGTTGTAATAAACGTCCTATTTACTATTTTCATATTCACAAAAATGTAGTTATAAAATATAACTCATCGTGGGAGGTATTATGCAAATTACTTTACCTGTAACCCTGCAGTCCAAGACAAATAAGCCTATACCTTGTCAGTGCCCAGTTTGCTTAGTTTTATGATGCGCCTGTAAAATGCTATTTCTTTGACGATTTGAAACGCCGAACGGCGACAACCGCAGTTTCGGCAATCATTAATGCATTCAGTGGTAAAAGTATTATTATCAATGTTTACTTCCGATAACACTGCTGTATCCTGTGTATTAGATAGAAAAAAAAACCATTTTAGTGGGTACTTACAGCTTGGCCAGAAAGAGAAGAAATTAAAATTAAATAAAATCGAACTAATAATTTTCAGTACAAAATATAGTTAGTGTTGCCAAGTTATTCGTGATTTTGACGTGTGCGTGTTTGCATAGGCTCCCTTATTTTTTGTTAGCTCTTTATGGTCAAGTTGTAAGTTGTACAACAAAAATATGTTGGTGAATATATTTCCTGGCGCAGATATGCAAAAGTAGCCGGGACCAACACGGCTTAAACGTGCCTTACGAAGCACGGAGGAGCTCGGACCAAAAAGTGGGCATGGTGCAGCCCCCCTACTCGTAATGGCCAACATTCTAATACGTACAACTTGAACACTATAATATGAGCAATAGACGACGCATACTTATGCATTTCACAGACTGATGTATTGTATGGAATTGACAAGCTTACGTCACGCAGTTATTTTAAAGCTTTAATAGTAAGCGTAGCGTTCAAACGCATAGAATGTTGGACATTTGAGTAGAGGTTGGAAAGTTGACTGTACCATAGTAGGCACCGTGCTACAAAATCTTCTTATAATAATTATCTTTTCTATTTTGTCTTTTTGTTTGCAATATCAATATTGTTTGGGAGTGTAATCAACGTGCAATAAACAGTCATTTTTTACTGATGATAGCTAGTAGCGCTGTAAACAGTGTAATTATTAATTATTCGTACCTAGTTCTATTCGAAGAGTTTCTTTCAAGAAAAATAACCGGGCAAAGGCGAGTTCGACAAATAAAACACACTTTGTTATTAATGCATAATATACTTCTTTTTATCATAACATTGAAAAAAAATATAATGTTTAAGTGAAATTCTGCATAATTGAATCCAATCCAAAGGTTCATTCACTACTCCCATTAGTGTTATCGAACACAACAATACGCCCTTAAGGGCACAACACAACATTCTTAAAATATTTTACATAACTACTCTACAAACATTACATGAAAGTAGTTGAATAAACCTAGTGATATATCAAATAGATTACAATCTGTATTTCAAACTTCGTACACCTCGCGCAGGTGATATTACACAGCCTATTAATAATAAAAAGAAAACCCCATTGCCGTACGTTCATTTAGAAGCCAAGTCTTCATATATAATTTATGAGATAACTAGCTAGGACTAACCTAATTCAATGCTACAATATCGGCACAGCAACTTGGGTATATCGCCCAAATCACCCCCTCATTATATTCTTTAAACATGAATTCGGAACGGACTTACTTTAACATCTATTTACCCTATGAAAAACCTCTTGCTCTGTGTTCCAATAAAAGGAAGTAGAGTGCCGTTTAGAAGGGCAATGAGCAGATGTGCAGATTGATACAGACAAGCAATTCTTGAACATTATGATCAAATATATAACAATTCAACATAATTAAGCTTTACAGAAAGCAATAAGGCTATTTACATCAGTTAATAAATCTTTTCCAAACAAAATACACAATAGAAGTTTTGTAAGAAGTTGGGTAATTTAACAATAATAATCAATATGAAGAATTGCATGCCTGTTTGAGGACTAAACAACGCACGAGTACGATTATCGTTGTAATAATAAATACAAATAATTGGGCATTTTAACGCGTCGCTTCGCAGTTTACATTATAAATATTGCTGATACTTTCACAATTTTCATGCAATACGAATATACAATACCATCGCGCTTCGCTCTATAACATTTGTTGTAACAAATCTTAAAATAAAAATAAAAACTCAAACCATTCACATCTCTGAGCGAAAACAAGAACATGTCGATGCCATTCTCTTCCATTTATAATTAGTTCACAAATCAGTACATTGTCAAAATCAACATCGCAAAATTAATCGTCACTTCAAAGATAACGCGATTTTACTCCAAAGGAAATGATTCATACACGATTTAGTCTGACTTTGAATCATTATTTAACACCCTAGGCTAGGACTAGGATGCTTTCATTCAATGTTGCTGAAATTATTTTGACCTGATAGTAAATAATCACACATTTCTATTGAATCATGCGCTATAAAAGGGTGCATTGGTGGATAGATTTTATTTAGATATGGATATACCTACTAAATGCAATGATTAACCGTAAATACCTATAGGAAATAGGAAAACTGACAATACCATAAGAGAGATTGGTCGAAGTTGTTTGAACCGGCTACAAGCTACGCTAGCGCGTTTATTTTAGATCAAGCCAAAATGATATTAAGTACTGCGAATAATGAAGGCGTCTCACGACAATCAGCTTGAGATAGAATACTTAACAATCCAATAGTCTTATTTACCGTTTGAACACTTTAAATGTGAACGACACGCTAATTGTGCGACATAACCCTTGCAATTTTTACCGAAGTATTTTACTGGTGTATAAATCCGCTCTTAGCCTAAGATAATAAAAACAATGCTGATTCTCGCCCAATATGATCATGGGTAATAAATGCGCGGGAAGCGAGGCTACGATGATTTTAATGGAACTAAGGGGAAAATAACCCTTTTTTACGTAGCAGTGACGATAACGGTATTCTGCCGTGACAAGGTATGAAATAAATAATTGAGCAGGATTTTTAAATGTACCACGAGCCATTACCGACCAGTAAATAAATTTGGCCTCTTCACTCCCAGAATATTAATTGCCTTTTAATTGATAAACGGCGGTATAGGAAAAGCGAACGTCGCCCCGCCGCCGATTGCCGCTTATTTCAGGTGCAGGATCGAGACTCATTCAATATTTGTATAACGTATAACACAGTAGTTTCGATTTCAACTCACGAGCTGAAGTTGATCACAGATTTAACTTAGATATAATACGGCATTTATTTATCGAGTATCAAAGTATCCGTATCACGTAAATGCAACAGATTTCGCAATAGAATAACATTTATTTATACAAAAAAGATACAATCATTTTATTAGCAAGTATCTAGAAATAAATGGCACGTACGTAGATGTATAGATGCGCTAACCTCGAATTACAATCTTTGTCGTTTTAATTAGCGTCGCTTCTATGCGAAATAAAAAGTGACAACGAAATACCGCGTGAATCGATGAGTCTCAAAATCAACGAGTGAGGATGTCGTATCGAATCAATTAATGAGTTTTACACTACTCAAGTTAAGGAAGGTTTAGACTACGACGACGTAGTCTATTTTTACCATTAGAATATTGCTGTGAGTCTCCAACTGCTCGTGTGAGAAAATCGTGATGGTCTCGCACTCTTGACGACCTCCAGATCGGACTTTGAAAGGTGTTTATAGAGCTGATGAGTTGCTTTGTGGCGATGAGTCTCGAACTATTGAGGATCTCGTGGTCGATGGTCGCTTAGTCTTTGGATGACGTGTCCATAGGGCTCGTGGGCTGCGGCAGGGGCGCGTGGGCGGGGGCGGGGGCGGGGGCGGCGAGGGGCGCGGGGGCGGGCGCGGGGGGCGCGGGCATGGACGAGGGCGCGGCTGCCTCCATTTGCGGTCCCCGGAGTATAGGGCCCCCTGGCACGGCGGGCTTCACGAACCGGTCGCTCGGACGCCACGTCTGTAACGACACGTTTGTCATCAATCATTTTTGCGAGTGACGGTATTGTGAAAAAATTTCATGACAATGGCAAGTGGATTTAAAATTAATGACACCTCAATCTTTTCTTCCTTATCCTTACTAATATTATAAATGCGAAAAAAGTTTGTTTGATTGTTACGGTTTCACGTCCCGGTAACATCTACGTAGCGGTTTTGCGTCATTATTTTCGCGGAGGTGTGCCAACGGTCCGAGCCGATCGGCGAGATCGCGCGTGATAGAGACAGGCTGTTTCATTGCTGTTTCGCTTGTCGTGCAACGGACACGCCTGCAGCACACCTCTGCCGCGAAACAATACCAGCGAAACTGCAGTAGGTTCCGACATAAATTGTCAGTTGAACGACAAACGAAACAGATGCTAAACAGCCTGTTCTAACGCATAGATATAACTATGATGCTGTCTCTTTCACGCGCGATTTCGCCCGATCGACTCGGACCGTTGGCACACCTCCGCCGCGAAAATAATGACACGAAACCGTTATGTAGATGTGATAGTCATATATTGACGTCGATAAAAGACAAATCATAGCGGAACTACTGGCGGTTTCGCTGGTATTGTTTCGCGGCGGAGGTCTGCTACCGGCCTAACTACTCAACTGATTATCATGAAATTTTGCATGTGGCATCTAGTAAACTATAAGCACTAGCAATATTGATTATTACCAAATAATAACCAGAACACGTAACTCAGAATGACAACATTTTAGACTGAAACCCACTGGATGCGTACGCGCAGACATCTCACATCTACGCGTACGCATTCGGTAAGTTCGAGCCCTTAAGAGGCCGGCGAAAACTGAACTTCCAATTGAAACGTAATACGCATAATTAACTCTTCTTGTGATGTTATTCGGATTAAGATAGTATTTGGTCTAGGGTTCTATTAAATAAAAAAATCCAAATTACTAACCCAATTCAAATAAATGCCAATAACATTTTTCATACAAAACTGTAAATCACATTAATTTTTATTTGGTTTGGTATTTTGGATTTTTCATTTTAATAGAACCTTAGACAAATACTGTCTTTATCCGAATAAAATAACAAGAAGAGTAAATTATGCGTATTACGTTTGTATAGGAAGTTCACTGTTCGCCGGCCTCTTAAATTGATGAGGCTGGCAGACGTACCTGCGAGTTAAGATGCAAGTTGGGTCGCATGCCGGTCGCGCCGGGCAGCAGCGGCGGCCCGTACGGCGACAAGGGCCTCGAGCCGCCCGGCGAAGACACGCTGCGAGATCGCGCCTGAACAGAAACTAATCTTTAAGCACCTACACTTAAAAGTTTTATATATTTTTTTAAACTAATTTTTTTTCTTATTATTTTTAGATGGAAAGTTTTATCTGATACGAATAGAAGCATGAATATCATCTATCACGTTGTGTGGAGCTTTTTAATTATTATTTATCGGACATTAGCATCTTCTTAAATATAATTTACAGCCGTTGTGAGAGACACTCAAACAAACTCAAATTATCCTTATTGCCAGACCAGTGGTAAAAGTGATAAATTGTATCAGTATTACCCTGGCATTTTCACTTTTACAATTTAAAGTCAATATACTAATTGTTTGGTAACTAAAATTGGTTTCAAACATAAAGGCATCATTCAACTAACACTTAATGCTTCATTGAACTGCCTCTCTTCTTCCATTTCCAGGGAAGACTCGCTTTCTGACAGATGCCGGCACAGCGCTTCACGCCGTTCCACCTCCTGCTGCAGTTTCCGTTGAAGACGGACATTCTCTTCCCGGATGTGTTTCTCTTCTAAGGCAAAACGGTGCATTTTTTCTTTGTTTTCATTTTCAGATACCGTCAATTGATTCCTATACACAGTAAGAACGAGATTAATTATTTTTTTTAGGTTATGTAATTTTATAACCTTATTTGTTAAGTAGTTCTGAAAAATCGTTCATACCTTAACTTTACCACTTCTGAGCGCAGTGTTTGGATGTGGTTACTAAGGTTTGAGGCAGTATCGCCATTACTTATGTCCCTGACAAAAAGAGGGGTAAGTGATTAAAATACAATTTATAAACTTTGAAAGCAACAAAGCAACAGGAAAACAAATTGCTCTGCATAATTATTATTGCTTTACTTACTAATAAAGATTGTTTATCAGATGTATAGTTACACAATGGTTACTCTCTATCAGACTATTTAACTTTGACATTAAATAGAAAGAGATAAAACACTGTGTATAACTATACATCTGCTATACAATCTTTATTAGTAAGGGCATTACTTTACTGCCTTATACAGCTTACCTAGGACTTGCGGGATCCGACACTGGCTGGTCCAGCCTGATCTGTAAAGATCTTTTCTCAGCCTCCAGTTTGTCCATTCTCTTCCAAAGCCTATTTACAAGAGCTTCTTGCTCTTGCTCTAGAGTGTTTTCCAATTCAACCTACCAATCACAAATCAAATAATAAAATTAAACTAATTAATGATTTCTCAACTTATTATGATTGATTTGTTAATGAACACATAAAAATATGAATTACCTTTTCTCTACGAAGTCTTTCTAAATTAGTCTGCTTTGCAAGAGTTTCAGCTTCTAGCTTTTCAATTTTGCGCATAAGCTTGTTGACCAAGCATTCTTGCTCCTGTTCCAGTGTCTGTTCCAGGCGACATTTTTCTTGCCGTAACTACAAGAAAAAATATGATTTACCTTTGTCTCTACAACCTTCCTTCGCCATATGCAACGTGTAAGGGATAGTCTCACTAAATGACGCCTTATGATAATCAAACAGTTCGGTGTTGTTAAACAAAATTAATTGCAGAATCTAACTGCACAAAATGTAATCTTATCTAGGTAAACATTATACAACATCACAGACATTGCCAAAATAAGCCTGAAAGTACATTAGGGCTTTTTTGTGGAAATAACAAAACCACCCAGAATCACAACAATATAGGAAATATGTTCTGTACCATTAGATTGATATTGAAAATATTTTAATATTTATATGCTGAATAACCTGATTCAATTTTCTAGAGAGGTCATTTGTAAGACACTCCTCCTCCCTTTCATAGTGATGAGCCAAAGTTTCCTTCTCTTTTTTCAAAGCTTGGATCTTCTTCAATAAAGTGTTGGAAATATACTCCTCTTCTTGTTCAGCTTTAGCTTGCTGCAAGTTTCAATGAGTTAATACACGGCATGTTACTAAAGGTATACACCTTACTTCTCACAACTGACAAAACATTTCAATGCAAAGAAGTTATAAATAATACCAACTTAAAAAACAATTCAATTTAAATAGTAAGATTCTTGATTATTGAGCACTGAGTATGAGCAAAACTGGTGAATGTCAAGATGGCGTAATCCCCTCTGTCTTTTTTAATATTTCCGAAACTAGGATATAATGCTATTTTTGCTGCCATTTGATGCATGTGTTAATAAAATCCTACCAATAAAAAAATGAAAAATTAAGCTTTGCTTAATATCTAAAAATAATAATCAAAAAATACTCACTATTGAAACTGAAGCTTGTCTCAAAGCACGATTCTCTTCTTGTAGGGCTTTGACACGGAGTTTGTATGTATCAACTTCCACTTTAAGAACTCTACAAATAACATAAGATACTTAATAACATTTTGACATTTTCACTCATTTTTAGTGAATATAAAAATAGAAGTATTAGTCCTAAAGAAAAATTATCAGGATCAAGTAGGATAAGCTTGGACCTTGGAAGCATTTTAATTAAGTAAGTCATAATAATCTAGATTCTAGAAAATAAGAATACAATTATTTCATTAAATCAGTAATGTTAGAATTACTTACACCACCAGGTTTTGTTAATTATACCTGTGTCTGAAAATAGTTTTTCCAGTATGTAATGAAAATGTTTGATATAAAAATATATATATATTTTTAAACAGTCTTACTATTATAATAATATATTATGTGTTGATAATAAAAGTTGGGACCTACCTATTAGGTTTTTAAAAATACTTGTGTCAGGAGGCCAGAGGCTCTTCCTAACTTAATAACAATATCTTGATAATCATGAATTCCCAAAACAACACATATCCCTGCATGCTAATTTTAGAGGGGAGACAAAAAACTAATTCTAATATTATGTGTTGTTGTTACAGGCAAATTCAGTATATTTTTATATTCCTTAGGATACAGTCATGATAAAAAACAATTGTATTCTAATTTATGTAGCATTTTTTGCACTATAATTTTTGATAATATAAAATATAATTATGTGAAATTGGTTTTATCCCTGCAGAAGACTCCATGATGTCAATCAACAAACAAAATCATAGAATGTATAACATCAAATCAAAATACATGGAGCGCTCGCTTTGTTACGCTGTTTGGTGTTGTCATACAGTGAGTGGAAAAAGAACTTAACTCCATGGACATGAGTTGTTTTAACAGAAAATGTATCCAAGTAATACCTTGTTTAATGTATAAAGAGTTAATGAATTTGTGTTTTTTTTTGCACAAAGTTAGATTTATGATCAAAGAATAAATTGACATTCAAATGTCAAAACTCGAAAATATGGTGCTTGTGTTGTTTTGGCAATTCATGATTCAATTATAATTTTTCTTCTTGTTTGAGGCTCTCCAAGTCTCTACTTTGGGAGGTTAGCCCGTCTTACACCAAACGAAAAAGTTGTACAATCTTGTCCACTCCCGGATATCTGACCGAGAGGAGCTTACTAAAGTGATAAAAGTTGTTTGTAGAAAACTTAAATGGTTAATGCATGACCTAGAGTAGACATAGCCAACTTCTCTTTAATTCCAGTTTTGTCTTATATGCACCTTCCCATACCGAAATACCATATCCTATCAAGTCTTGAGCCAAGGCAAATAAAATTTGATTGCGTTTCTAGTAACTAACTAGTGTAGTTTATACTTTTGGTACCTATACCAATGGGAACTAACATGTTGAAATTTAAAAGGACTTGCGGTTTTTGTTACTTACCTATTTAGTATAAAATATTACCTATTTTGTTGTTGTAGAGATTCAATTCTTTTTTGGAGTTGATCACGAGAAATCGTACTCGGGGGAAGCATAGCTCCGCCATCAAGAGAGCTCGAGTCACTTTCAGACGCCGAATCTGCCATTTTATTACCTAGAAATAATGAGCTCAAATTGAAAATACTATTAAAAAGAGGCATCAGTTTAATAGGAACTGTAAATCACCTGGAGAAACCACAGAATCATCCATTTGCACGAGTAGTAACGAGGACGGACGGCAGCCAAATGTCACAAATGAAAGAAATATTGAAATTTCCTTCTCTATTCACAAGAGGCAAATAATATTTCAGATTAATATTGACCAAGCTTCTATAAAATCCGTAATTTATGTATCTTTCGGAAAGATAATACAAAGTTTCCTAGTCACTTCAAGTCCACGAAAAAAATCCCTTTTTTTCCACACCACACACACCGATTAATAAAAAATTCGGAGACCACTTGTACACCTAATGGTCTGTGCCGCAGGTTACCCTATGACTGTCAAAAAATAAGAACTAAAAAACACAGATTAACAATACCTAATAGTGACGCGCATTATTGACCCAAGATTTATGATATTTTAAAGTTTTAGATGGTGCCCAATTGATGTTTTAAAAATATAATATGTCGTTTTTACTTTGTAAAATGAAAGTGCACAAAAAATTAGGGGACATATTATTTTTATTTTTATTTTAAATCTTTTTTTATATGTGTCTATGTTAAAATATTCACTGTTTGAAATATTCTTAATGCTCTAAGTTTGAAATCTAACTCATTATAAAAGAGCGTAAGTACATTGTCAGTAAGTTAGATATGTGGTGCTTTTGCCTATTTAGGATAAAAAAATAAAACCTGACTCCAATCCTCTGGGGCTCTATCGGCTAAAAACATTGAAGTTCATGTTAACTGTGTTTTGACAGATGTATGTGATACATTGCTACTTCGTTTTGGCACAAATAAAAACTTACCAAAGAAAAGTAGTAATGTATCACATACATCTGTCAAAACACATAACATGAACTTCAATGTTTTTAGCCGATACCGCCGCTGAGTTGAGCTCTGAGGGCCTAGTATGAGTTGTATTTTCTTTCACTTCTCGGACTGTTCATAATCAATGTGAGTGAGTGAATAAATGAAAGAGAGACAAAACGATAGTTAATTATTCGAAAAGTGAAAACACCAACACATACTAGGCCCTCAGGGGGCTTAGTACGAGTTGGTGTTTTCACTTTAGATAAGGCTTGACCCTTAATGCTCTAAGGGCTTGACCATAAAGAGTTGACAAAAAATGAGGACGCCACTTTCTATTCAAAATCACGAATAACTTGGCAACACTGACTATATTTTGTACTGAAAAATATTAGTTCCATTTTATTTAATTATTTGTGTGAAAAATTTCATCATATCTTCGTTGTTTTTTTGTAATGTCAAAATATTTTTTACTGTTATGTGAATATAGTTGTTAAAATTAAATTTTAGAATTTTAAAAAAATTGGTAATTTCCCCATTACCTACGGCCGCCTTAGAGCATTAAAGACGGCCGCAGCGGGGACTGCGGCGCGGACAGGTGTGCGAGGGAGCTCGAGGAAGCGATGACTGCGGGTACTGCGGTGCGTACGGTGCTGCTAGGTCAGCGTTCACATTAAGACCGACCCACCCACCACGTAGTGATTACATTCTCTTTGCCTCCCATACTTAGTTATTTTTCTGAGCACCCCACTTAAATATTTTAATACTTCAAGAACTGGTAGTATGGCTCAGGCCTTCGCCTGTCCTGAAAAGGACGAATACAACTAATACTACTATTTTAATAGAGCAACACACACAGTAGAAAAAAAACAATCGCTGAAAAAGTGACACACACGCCATAATGTAAATTGCTTCTAGATTTGGCGTTTGAGTAAAAAATTACATTTTTGATTATAAAAATTCGTTTAAAATGCATAGATACGACATATAAAATGTCCCTAGTAAATTTTGGTAAGAAACAAATATGTAACATTTCTTGGAATGGAGGAAACATTATTTTAACAGTATATAGGTTGTACAGCTGAATCGAAGCCATTTCGTTAAATTCAGGCAACAAGCATCAGTAAAGATTTTCTTGTCTAAAACGTGATATTCTCCAACTATATTGTGCTTGTGATCGGAGGAAGTTGTGAAAAAGTCGTCGGTCATACGTCGCCATTGAAATTTTAGTGTGATCCACGAAGTAGAGTTGTGCTGTGTTCATGGTGTATGGCATAATAACTGTCATCGTAGCATAGATGTTCGTCGTAACTTCGATCCAGAACCCATCCTGGTGTAATTCATAAAGGCAGTCATACTCATGGTTTGGGAAAATACCTACCACTTTTATCTTTCTCCTCTGACTTGTAGTAAAGTTTTGATCATTTGTAAACAATACATGTGTGATAATGGTGTTTTGAATAAGATGCTAAAACTATTAGCATTACTTCTGAATAAACTCTTATTTGTTAACTATCTAAGTGGGGGTTACTATGTTATATACTGGTACTATCTATTTATGTGTTGTGACTTTCATATATTTGTTTTTTTTTTCTTTTAGGCTAAGTCTTTGCAATGGCTCAATTTTACCAGATAGTAGGACAGCCACCACTGACACTAGAAGACTTACAAAGATATTGTCCAAATATATGCTTGGACAGAATTATAGTTAACCAAGATGAACAACAATATGCTCAACAGCAGGTAAACTACTGCCATTACACATCTTTGGATTTCCATTTAATTGCTGCTGGTAGAAATACTTTCAGAAAGTACTTCTTTATTCAAAAGTGTAGCTAAACCCATCTGGATGTAAAACAAAGAAATAATAAAAAAAAGCTTTAATTTTTGATAAATTGACTCATTAGTTAACCAAACTACAAAACTACTTTACATTAGTACTACACAGCCAAATATGCTAAATATGTATTAGGATCATTTCAAGAATATTTGCTAACTAAAACAATCATTGACCTGTACGAGTAATGTTTCATGTTGATATTTAGACACAAAAACAACACAACCATTACAAACCTGTTAGATATGACATTTATAAGTGCAATTGCTGTTTAATATTTAGTTCAAATATTTGAAATGTTAATTATATTTGCAAAGGTTGTGGTTCAGCAAGCAGACCAGCCTAATGATATCATAGTGAGTGAAGGAGTCCAACCACAACTAGTTGTTGGGGATGGACTTCAATATCAACAACAATACATCATCCGACATGAGCCGCCACAACCTCCCACACCTCGAGCCGAGTTCCAACAACAACAACAAGCACAGCAACAGCAACAACACCAACAACAAGCCTTACATAGACATCAAGTAAGTTTTATTTTTAATTATTAATACTAAAATTATTCTAAAACTTTGAAATTAATTTGTAAATATAATTTTCAACCGTGGCTGAAAATGTTTTAAATGACTATTAATATCATCACTGGGATATTATGGTTAATGTATACGAAGATACATTCTTTAAGGAGTATTTATTTGTAGGTTTACTACACCTCTGATTTACCTGTGGATGCACAGGTTGTGTTGCAACAGGCCCAACAGATCATTGATGCTTCTTTGCAATCACAAATGCAACAGGCATCTCCACAACGCCCACAACATGTATGTTAGCTGATCAGACATGTGTATTATAATTAGTCCATAAGTCATTGTAATTATAATGCACTTCAGCCAATTTTAGATTAACCAGTTTGGTTAAATTACTTTTCTTTATGCTTAGCATGATTAATATATTTTCTGTTTTTATTCAGATTGGGCATTAATTTTTGTTATTCAAAACCATTATTAAATGACAAATTTTAATATTGCTATTTATTATAGTGACTTCCAATAGCATAAAATGTCAAAGTAAATTGTGGGTCACAAAGAAACTAACAATATGTTTTCATTGTGAAGCTTCATAACCCTCACAAACACCTTTTACAATCCACAACAATTTCTTTCATAAAGGTGCTCCCACATACACATACTTACAATAAAATAAGCAGTTTTTTTACTAATACATTGGAAAGCAATTTTACCAAATTTAAGAAACTTAATACAATTACAAGAAAAATGATTTAGATAGTAAAAACAAAAACGTGTTGAATAAATGCTGCTTTTTCTTCTTTAACACACTGCAAGAGAGGAGGAATGTTTGTGTTGTGACCACCTTGGAACTTATGTTGGTGAATTCCCATTCAAAAACTGAGTATACACAATAGTGTACATAAGTTTTAGAATTAATGTTTCTCAGCTTGCAATCTAGTGTAGAGAGCACCTTTAATAAAATGGGAATAACTTATGGATCAGCTTTTTACTTCTTGTAAATAACGACATGGCTATTACTAACAAGAAATCATCATAAATGTATGGCATAAAAATTCAATCTTTACTTGTTAGTTGTCCAAAAAGTACCTACATCTGTTTTCATTTCTGAATCTGCTAATAAAGTATAACATTTTAGAAACAAATTTTATATTTTATTTTGGAATTGAAATGTACTTAAGTTGATTTGTTATTATTTGAAATCAGTTTACAATTTTCCTTTAAATATTTTAGCTATATGGAATGCGTTATGTGGATGTGGTGGTAAATTGTTAATTATTGATGATAAAAATACTTTCTCTTCTTGTCTTGTACATGGTGTTTTGAATAATGGTACATGAGGCAACCGGTAATGTTTGTGTGTGTAACACAGTTGGTGAGTCCAGCGCACGTGCTATCTCAGCCCACTGTGATCCACCCCGGACAGCAACCGCCGCCGCAGCCGCCACCTCCGCCACCGCCGCCGCCTCAACATGCACCACAGCAAACTGTTAGTGAACATTCATAGCATACTGCATGTCTTTTACTTTCAATTCTCAAAATTTTAGTTATTGATTAGAAGTAAACAGACAGAACATAATTATTCATTGTTACTCATGTAATTATTTAGATATTTTAATTTACTTTCAAAGCATGAACAGATAAAAGATTATTGCAATTCTTCATTCATAACCATTACATTAATTCATTTATTAAGCTTACATTCATGATCAGTTGTCTTTACTATTGTCTTCCCTCTAGTAATCACTTACATAAGGCTCCGCATTGGGGGGGACAGTCCTGCATTTGCCTATATTGTTCCTCTTTATCAAAAGCGTCCCACATTTAAACATGCGCACTACTTTAGACAGCTAAGCTAGAATTTCGGACCAACCTTCCTACTAAGCATTTCCACAGCATCAATGTAGTCTGTGAACCACAGTAAAATCAGCGTATTGCGCACGAATCTCACTTATCAACAGACTTATTAAAGAACTAGGTACCTAGTTCACTTACCAAAATGAGTAAAAAAACGAGATGGCATTTACAATGCTATTTACACTTTCAGTAAGCTACAATAACACTCGCTTTTGTGATGTGTTTCGTTTTACGTTAGGTCAGTGGTCAGTAGATACTCAGCTATGTTTGTTTTCCAGATGATATTTAGTTAGATGCTTGTTCTATCCAAACTTTCGAAAACCACTGTCAGATATCCATAGAACCTAAGAATGTATTCATTAAATATTATTTTCACCTCTCCAGCACGAAAAGGGTGCTTTTGGCTCGTAAAAACTCGCATCAAAAATCGATTTTGCTGCGAGCGTGTGAAAAAGTAATTTTTTAATTTGTTAGAAATTAAACCACAGCACCTTTTGAAATAATAAAGAAAAAAGAAATAGATTGACAAGGATGAGACTTGTAAAATTGATATGTGAGAAAGGATAGATAGAATGCTTTGATTTATGTTGTCGTTCATAGATTATAAAGTATAAAAAGACACGGATGTAGGAAGACCAAAGAGTTAAAACAAGGTTTGTTGAAAAAAAGGTTAATAATTCGAAATAAAATGTAAGGACGAACGACGACATGCTTGTATGAAATAAATATAAAATAAGATATATTAATAAAATTTAGAAACAAATTAGTGTTTTATGATTGTATATAAGTAAAAAAGTTGGGATATTAATAAATAAGAGAAAAACACAACGTAATGTAAAACAAAACGTCGGGAATCTACTTTACTCTTTACTCTGAATAAATTTTTTCAGCATAGGTTTGACTGAACTATTTTTGTGATATATTACAAAAAACAAATGCGTCCAGCGTTGAAGATAGCTGTCGGACTCCAAAAGAGTTGAGAGACCAAGTTTCTAATGCTGAATTTAGCTTTTAACCAGGAAAGACACGTGTAAATAACTGTTCTTACCTATAATACTTTTCTCACATGTGAAAAGTTGTATGTTCAACACAAGTCTAAATTTGTGTTCTGCCTCGTGCCTTATAATCACTCGCAGCTCGCATTTGGTCTCTTATATAACAAATAACTATTATTTAGCAACAGCAACAACAACAGCTGTCGCGGGCATCGCCGCAGCTCATCCAGCACTTGCAGCAGCAGCACCAACAACAAATACACTTGCAACAGCACCTGCAACAACAGCAGTTACACCAACTGCAACAACAACAGCAGCACCAGCATATGCAGACGCAACAGATACCTCACCAACAGGTTGTGATGCATGCAGCGTATATCAATCAAGCTGTGAGTGTGATCTTCTGTTACAATAAAATAACATATTGGTAATCTGTGTATTTATAACACTATGTATTTGAGATACTATCACGAAATCTAATAACATTCATCACTAGGACTCTCATTACAGCCCACTGCAGAATGTAGTGTAGGGGTCTCTCCCGTGGGCGGATATTGCCATAATCTCATGCCACGATGTTGTTTCAGTAATTAGTCGCAATTTACAATACCCCTATGTGTGAAGGGCCGGTGCTACTTTACTCTGCTGGATGCCACGGCTAATAACGCTTGTGTCATAATATAGGTACTTAACCATTTTCTGACGTTTTTAGGGTACGCCCACGCGATCAGCACCACCTCGCCTTCTGAACCAAGCCCTCAGTAGTCCTGGCAGTGTGACGCTAGTAAGGGCCCCAGTGCGGACTGTGAGACCTAGAAGGCCTGCGAATCGCTCGCCGATGACGGCCTCGCCTATGCAAGCTCCTACTAGGCTCCTAAACCCACAGATTTCACAGGTATGGGAAACTTAATTATGATGACGAGAAATGCATAGGAGTAGACATAGTTAGTATAAAGGACTGTTTAAATGAATGTCATAAACGTGACACAAATATGATGATACACAAAAAAAAATGTAGTTATGTGTAGGATACATACTCACACTTGTTAGATATAAAATCAATATTTTTGTTACGTTTCCGTAGGTGTATTTCTGCAAAAAAAACAAGTAAAAGGCCTTGATAAGCACATTCCAAAACTATATAATTTGTCACTTATGAAATGGCATAAGCTATGGGACGTACTTATTCAAATGGGAGTACCTATCCATCTAGTTCGTCTCATACGCCGACTTTTCGAGGACGGAACTGCGACTGTTCGGAGAGACGACGTTGACTCGAAAAACATTCATACACACGCTGGTGTTCGACAGGGGTGCATACTCTCTCCACTCCTGTTCAACATCTATATGGAGTGTATTATGAAAATCGTTCGGGAACAATGGGACAAATGTATTTCAGTGGGAGGTCGAAAGATATCTGACTTGAGGTATGGAACACCTGCTGACACGTCTCTAGCCTTTCCTTCGGAGTTCGGATTATTACGGTCAGCAGAGACAAGACCAAAATGATGATAGTGGACCGAGCTGAACCAAACCATCCTGACATCTATATGATTGGCAATTGTGAGGTTGTCCAGTTTTATGTGTACCTCGGTTCCACTATCACATTAAAGCCACGAAAGTCCACCTAAGGAGAAGCTTTCCCGATCTTTCTTTATGGCGCAGAAACGTGGACGGTTCGCTTTAAAGACCGACGCAAAATCGATGCACTCGAAATGTGGTGCTTGCGACGACTGCTGCGGATCCCTTGGACAGCGTTATGACCAACGTTTTGATCCTGAAGGAACTGAAAATCAAGCAGATATTATCGTCGACTGTGCAAATACGAATCTTCAAATATTTCGGACACGTTGTTCGAAACGAACAATTCATGGAACGACAGGTTGTCCAGGGGCAGTAAGAGGGCAAGCGGTCACGCGGTCGATCACCTATGCGTTGGACAGACCTCATTAAAGCTGCGACACAAACCTCCAAAGTCCAGAGTTCCCGAGACGCTGAAAACCGTAACATGTGGAGGCGCATCACGGGGGCTGCTTTAGCCAATGAAAACTGCAGCGTCATCAACCACGACCACTCTGTCAAAAGTGAACGACTAAGTAGGAAAATGTGTAAAAACAAAAATTTTAAATATTAAAAAAAAACGATCTACTTGTTATTTATTTAACTTTTTAGTTCGTTTTTAGTGGGGCAGTCGTATTTTTAACATTTTTAAAATTATTTTTCCTTTTGATATTCGTAAACTTCAAATTGTTTCCTCGGCAGACCCAAGTGACTGCTGGGGGCGTGGGCGTAGGCGTGGGCGTGGGCGTGGCGCGGGGCGTGGGTGCGGGCGCGGTGCGCGCGGCGCGGCCCCCGCGGCCCGCCTCCCCGCGCGTGCTCAACCCGCACGCCGCGCACGCGCAACAACGCCCGCCGAGGCCTAGGACGCCGCTGCTACAGGTACACTGCGATCATAACTATGCCGGCTATAAAGTTAGACGCATCTGCAATTTAGAAAAACGAACTTTTCTATATTGGCTCAGGTCTGGGTGTTTGTGATACCACCGTTGTCTCTGAGTTTCATAACACAAGTGCTTTAGCTACTTACTTTGGAATCGGAGCAATGTATGTGATGTTGTCAAATATTTATTTATTTATTATTTATCTACTTTTTTTCATGACAGCAACCCCAACATCAAATGCAACAGCAAGTGCTGGGTCAACAGGTACAGCAGGTACAGCAAGTTCATCAGCAAGTCAACCAGCAACAGCTAAATCAACTAAAACTCACCCCTCATCAGGTACCACATTAATTAATTTATCAGTTCACAATTCACACATCCTTATTTTTTCAAGTAATAACTTTCTTTCTCTTTCCAGCAACAACTCATCCTTCAACAACAACAACAGAACCAAAATCCCACCCGTATTATAACACAACAAGGCACAATCGTCACGCAAAACTTAGCACCGCAGCTGGCACAACACACTATGGCTCAGACGAGTCAGAATAACGGTCCCTTGCCTCAACAAAATACGCTTACAGTCCAACAGAGGGCTTCCCCTCACCCCCAACAAGTTCAACAGCAAGTGCAACAAGTGAAGAAGGTTGTAGTCCAACCGAACAACGCGAACGATATGGACGATCTAGAAGAAAGTATAACCGCAGCAATACTAACGAAGCACACTGTCAATGAAAACATGAGCTCCCCTCAACAGTTCCACACACCACCACCTCTGAGACAGAACCATACTGGAACGCCAGTTCCTCAACAACACCAACAGTTGACCTTCAGTCCCCAACAAAGCTATCAGCAACAGTATGAACAACCACATGTACAGCAGCATCCGCAAACCCTTAGCCAGCTATTAATGGAACCCGATTCCCTGGAGGAAGAAAGGCAGGTCGTCACTTTGACAAACGGGCAGAGGATCACGTTGGCTGAGTTCAAACGGTTGCAGCAACCAGCACGGACGCCACTACAACAACAAGTCAGGTAATTTATTGTATTTTTAAAAACATGATTTTATATCACATAAGATCAGAAGTACCGTGCCATAATCCTGTACCGTGGGACTGCATTGAGCATAATATTCTCTGTCAGTGGCCTCTCTTGTTAATAAGTCAATAAGAACATTTTTTTGGGACCACAATACATATTAGATTATTTCTGATGCAGAGAAACTGGGCGGCAAACATTAGTTCGAAGTAAAGAGCAGCCACGGCCAGTCCAAAGAGTTACACCCATGCAGACACAACAAGCGCTTCCACATGGTATGTACCGAAACAATTGATTATTTTACATTTCACTAACAATATTTCTTGAAAATGCTAAGTGTCCTTTTCGCTTTGACTAAACTTTATCTTTCAAATTACAGAAAGTAATGAAGTTCCCAGCAGTGGGCCTTCGGAACAACAGGCTGAACCGCAATCTGCAAAGATGTTAATTTTTCTACAAAATGGAGAGCAGAGGCTAATAACTTTCACACTTCCTAAAGAAAGTTGTACTCTTCAGGAAGTTCTAGAACAGGTAATGAAGTATATAGATGGCGGCGAATTGTGTAATCATCATAAGTATTCCTATTGTTAACAAATACTTTGTGTTTTCCAGGTCAATGTTCCTTTTTCAGAGGATACACATATACAGTGTATGCAAAATACCAGTAGTGAAATAGATTACTTTGTCTCAGTTGGGTCTACCACTAGAATCGAAGAAATGTTAGAAAACCACCCAGTGAGTATATTTATAAAACAGTAAATAATTCCTTTTGTTATGTTATTTCTGCTGAATCGGTAATAAATAAAACCATTCCTTCTTTTAATATTGATAAATAAATAAAGGCAATTTTTTTACAGATGTTGGTTGGCGATATTAGTAGTAGAAGTTCCCCGAGTATATTGCCCCAGCCACAAAGTAGTGAAATGTCAACACCAGAAAAATCCCAGTGCCCTGATACCGGTATGTCTAATGAAATATTATATTTCATCAGAGACATTGTTTGAATCTACTGAAATTTTGATCATGGCAAATTTTTGCGAGTTCTAAGTACCTAAGGCCAAATAGTCATATTACATATTTGAATTATGGACTGAAATATGTGCTTTGCTTACTTTCGGGCGATTGATTTTAATTTTTATACGACTGCCCAAAAGAAGGAGTGTATTGTGTTCAGGGTTCATGTATGTTGGTGAATCACCATAACTAATTCCTGACCAGATTTGGATTTGTGAGGTATCGTTAAAATCCTTACATTATTCCGACTGGCTATGGATAGATAGAAAAAAAATATTATTGCGGCTATACGACGCCATTTTGTCACTAAAATGTATGACATAAAAATAAATAATTAAAAAAGGGTCTTGACAGACAGACGGACGGACAACAAAGTGATCCAAGGGTTCCGTTTTTTCCTTTTGAGGTAAGGAACCCTAAAAATATTAAAAACACCAAAACGAAACAAAAATAATTTTAGTTCGTTTTTGGTCAGTAGTGTTTTAATATTTTTCAATTAGATTGAAAGTATAACTTACATTTAGGTATTCTTCCAGTGAGCAATAGTCCAGAATCTCCCGGGCAGCGCTCGCCGCCGCCTCGCTACGTAGTCGGCATGCTGGCACTCTGTAAATCCTGTGGATACACTGGCCTTGACTTTAGCCGCTGTCAAAGGTAAGTTATTATTAATTCATTGAAATTTTTTACATCCGGCATCGAAACAGTTGTTATAAATCTGAACCCTTAAAATTTAAATCAATCTGTATCCTGTATTTCCTTAAGGAAAAGTATGAAAACTTTAAATCTAATTTCATGAGGTTTCTCACAACAGATTTTCTTTGTTGCAGGTGTAAAAGAGTTTTTACTGAAGAACCTAAAAGTGTTCCAATAGCGAGTAAGAAAGTAGAGCAGAAAAAGAAGGAGCCAGAGAAATCTTTATCTTCTTTAGAAAAGCAAAAGTAAGTTAGACCAGTAAAAAAATAACGTTAAAACTTAAAACTAGGAGAAAACCAGTAGAGGGTTGTTAGATACATATTTCTAGAAAGTTTATAACATTTTATCCCTTTTAAAAGTCATGTAGTATACTGTCGTACCTGCCATTTAAAGAGCAGCAACAGCAGAGTAATTAACTGTTTCTCTTGTTTCAGCATTTGTGGTGAAGGGATTAAATTAAACTTGTTAAAAACTACAATGAAGACTGTAAATAATAAAACAGTAAGTAGTTTCTTACTAATCAGTGTAAACATTGTTTTTATAAGCATTTAAGATATCATAATTGGCCATTTTCAAATCTTCACGTAATTTCAAATCTTAATTAAAGAAATCGATATTTACTATTAATGTTATTAAAATATTTAATATCGCCCGAAAAATATTGATATACAAGGTGTTACAAAAATACCCCTAATGCCGAATATGGTATATAGGGACCATCAAACTGAACAACTTTTACTATAAGACCAACTCTGAAATCGCGAAAAAAAAATCAGCTGTTCCATACAAAAATTCAAATCGAAAATATCAAAATGTATGAAACAGCTGTTTTTTTTTTCGCGATTTCAGAGTTGGCTCCATAGTAAAAGTTGTTCAGTTTGATGGTCCCTATATGCCATATTCGGCATTAGGGGTATTTTTGTAACACCTAGTATAGAAAAAAATATCGATATTTTTTCGACATCCCTACTTGAGATGTCATCTTTTAGGTTATATTTATGTCTTCCTGCAATTTAGCAAGCAGTCATTAGGTACGATTTGATCCAAGTAGCCTACATGTTTATAATGAACAACACAGTGGGGCTTCAAGATTTTGAATTGTTTATTTCGCATAATAACTCGGTCAACATGTCAACAACTTAAATCTTTCTTCTCGCATAGCAACATGTTCTCGCAGATGTTCTTAGATTGTTACCAATAACGTATCACTGCTGTTCTTCGGACATGAAGGCACGATACACTGTTTACTTCGCATTTTTAAAAACAATATTTTGTAAAATTGTTGAGGTTAGCTGACCAACTGACGTTTCCGGTTTCCATATTTACGTTGACTTGACTCACGTCACACTGTTACTTCTTTATAGTATAGACAAAGACATATGTCGTTACTCACTCTCTAGTGACGTCATGTCTGGTAAAATTTTAGAAAAATATTAAAAATAGATATAATTTTTTAAATTTTGAGATTTTAGCATTCACAATGCTATTTTTATATAATACTAAATAATATACTAAAAAAAATAGGACTCGCACCAGCTGCTCTATCGGCTTAAAACATTGAAGTTCATGTTAACTGTGTTTTGATAGATGTACGTGATATATTGCTACTTCGTTTTGGCAGAAATAAAACTGACCAAAGAAAAGTAGCAATGTATCACATACATCTGTCAAAACACAGTTAACATGAACTTCAATGTTTTTAGCCGATACCGCCGCAGATCATGTTTCCCGTCCGAGAACATGAAATAGGTATAACTTAAAAATAACGTAATCAGTTTCCTAAAATGGTCTATATTTTCAAAAAAAAATCATCAAAAATATGTAGCATGCCCAATTGTGTCTACTCTAAACTTATTTTAAACTTGTCGATTTTGTCGGCTGAGGCAGGTTCTGCTGGCAGTTTATTGCCAATTACTTATGCTATATATTAATGAAATAAATAATTACTGTTTTATACGTCGTTGTAGTGGGTATTGTCCTCAAATATATTTATTGCACAGACTGTTCAGGATAAGAAGCCTCCGAGAGTAAGAAAACCTAGAGGGAAACAGCCTGACCCTGAACCAGTTATATTAACATTGAGTTCGGATGAAGAGGATTCTAATAGCTCAATGTTAAGTAATCAGGTTCGTATTGTATTACTTAAATGTGGCTACTTTCCGCACTTTTTTTATTAATAAATCATAATTATCTGGGTCCATCATAGCCACACTGAGCAAGTAGCATCGCGAGGCTGCCTCGGCATTTGCCGAGGAATGATCTCCTCACCTTACCTCGAACGAGGCACCTTGGCGAGGCACCTTGTTCAATCTGGACCGGAATATGAAATTATCGTTTTTATGCAACTTGAAATGGGTTTAACCAAGGAAGATGTAGGGAAGATTAATCTGATTATGTTGTTCAATTTACACAATGTTTCAGCATGAAAACTCCATAAATATGAAAGAGCCAACGTTGAGCGAAATCGAAGGTGGCACACCAGATAGCGGCATTGGAATGGATCATGATGGTAAGTTAATTTCTTTATCGCATTATTGCGAAAAGCGAGATTTGCGTCTTTTCTCCTTCGTCAGCAGACTCGGCAGTGACGAAACTGCAGCTCTCGGGTCACGGTTCTCGGTAGACTCATCCGTCTCCAATGTGCGCGCGGCCAGACCCATCTTTCCCACTGGGCACTCTGGGCACAAGCCCAGGGCCCCGCGATCGAGAGGGGCCCCCTAGTTCCTGCCAGATCGCTAAACGATAACGGATACTTATTACCAAAAAACATATAAAACATATTTAGATTATTTCGAAAACTTAAACAACAATTACTGACTACAAATACTACTTGCTCACTAGCTTAAGTCAAGATCATAGGGGCCCCTTTATCTTATAGTGCCCAGGGCCTCAAATAGGTGAAAGACGGCCTTGCGCGCGGCTCACACCTTTGAGCACGGACAAAAACCGATAATGAATGGATCACTGCGCGGCTACTTCAAGCGTTTATTATTCTCAAACATGTTTGAAAATTCGATTATTATTTTGACAACCTTCTTCGAGATAAATCGGAATAGCTGGACAGGTCCAATAAATACACGTGAGCAGCGACCAGCAAAGTTAGTATGACACTCCATTATCTGTTGTGCTAAGTAGTGCGTCTTGTTAAGAGCGCGTAGTCTGCACACTAGCGCCGCCATTGAAAAAAAACAAAGTGAAAATAAAGACGAAATTGTGAATTATCACTCTGTAGTGCACTCCGAAGAAGCTTTTTATCGCTTATGTAGTATTTTCTAGCCTGTCGTTTAGTTACATGTAGTTTTTTACAGATTGCGAATTTAACTTTGGAAAAATGATCACTGAGAGAAAAAAGGAAGTCATGGCAATTTGATAACCACAATTTTAAGATTCCAATAAAAATTTAGGCAAATTCTAAATGGCTCCTTACTAAAGAGTTTGGGTATGCACGTCTTTAAAGTCTTGACATTGTCGAAAGACAAAACCCAACATTTTGTAAGCTTTAGCTATTTATATATGAAAAGACAAGTTGGTTCCTCACCTCGGTCACTTAATTAATAAACTGTTTCTTTCGAGAAAAAGCTACCGTATTATGACATCATTATTCAATTTTAAGTCTTTTGCAGAGCAATATTCGTAAAAAAAGTTTAAGTCTTTTTAAAATAGTTCACAATGTTCAACAGATTTAACAAATGCAAATATTTTAGTATCATCAGTGTATAATAACGCTTTAGAATGACAAAAACAATTCATTACTTCTTTGATAAAAATGTTAAAAAGAAGAGGACCGAGATGAGATCCCTGTGGGACGCCGGAAGTTATTGGAACATAGCCTTTTGCTGTTACTGCGGGATCTTCGTCAAACGGCATAACAAGGTGGTCTCAAGACCAACATGTATAGTCTGAGGTGCCGTCGTGTGTACATACATTGTTAAATTAATCGCATTGTATACTGCAAAATACTTTTTGAATCGATTAAATATTCAATTTATCAGTAGTCGATACTGTCGACATGACATCACTATAAGCACTTCACTACCACAAACATGGCCGTCAATCGTCAAATTTCGTAGCTGTCAATATTATGTCGCAAGTGTCGCGACGCAATGGTTATCGTGTTGAATTTTGTATTCGTAACTAGTGGTATAAAAAACTAAGAACGTCGTAATACCTACGTTTATTTCAAAATGTATAGCGATGGATTTCGAAAAGGTAAAGTTTACCAAACTGTAGAAGATGTAAGTTCAATGTTCAATCGCCGAATGAACATGCCGCTCGTGGTCGGTGTGGCTTACCTTGTTCTAACTAAATCTTAAATTTTACTGTTTTTATTATATTCATACTGTTTACGATTTATTCTGTCGCTATCCTGTGTGATTTTTCAGTAATAATTAAAGCAGGCATAAATTCACTCTGATACAACCTTGTTGAAGAATGTCTAAAAGCTTGGGCTTTGTTATATTGCATGCTGTAAAATGTCTAATATTTATGCTGTGTTCAACAACATCATCGAAAGTTTAGTCACTATAACCGCTTTTTGTTTAAATTAGTCAATCAAAACTGGGGTATAATTGAATGATGATGACATTCATAATTATCATGATATTAATCCTTTTCCTACTAAATAATTTCATGATCAATGTTGATTATTGACATGTGAATTCCTCTTTAAATTATGCTAAACAGACCTATCGTTTGAAAGTTATGATGGGTATAAAAATGCTAAAAGTATAAAATGTGTGGTGCATGCAAACAGTCCTACGAATCCAATTACTAAGTTTAGGATGCTGAAATTTATGTAATACCTAGGTTTTTTTCTAAGGCAGGGTTAAAAAATATATGAAAGATTAATATTTATGTATAAAATCTATAGTTTACGCTGAAGCGAAGTGAGGGCGGGTCACTAGTGTATAGCATAAAATATAAATTCCACATAATGATATTATAAACTACTAAGCAAAACACTTGCACTGGCAAAATCCACAAGGGAACTGCCAAAATATAAAACCAAGAAGAAGATATTTTGTTATATACTATTTAAAAAAAGCTGCTTGACTTAAGACAAGACACTCACTCCATTAAGCCCCGGCAACGGCCGGCGAAGCGCCAGAAACGACGCCTTGCACACCTTTTGCTATATTTCAACGGACTCCTATCTTTCTTGAGGTCTCAGGTTTAGCCTTACTTTGTCCATTTTGCAAAACATCAAATTGAAAGTTAAAAGTACCTGCCCCCCTCACTGAAACATGATATATATTGTGTGATGTAGTGTTTTCTCAACACTCAACTGACAAAATCCACTGTTTTTTGACAGTTAAATGTGATAAATCAATATATCATATTGTGTTTTGTTGGTCATGCTAGGGGGGCAGAAATGGTCATGCTTCTTTCAAAATAAAATAAGCTGTGCCCTTGTACAACTCTTTTGTTAATTTCTTTTCTGTTTAAAATTGTGTGTGTACAGAATTAATAAATAAGCCTAGAATTTTCTTAAACCTATTTATTGTTACAGATTACAGCAGAGATGATAATAATCTGCCAGCGCTTCAAGGAGTCATTGCCTCACTTAACTGTCGAACAATTCGAATTGGCTCTTACAGATACACACCAAAAGAACGGGTGAATAACAATCATTTCCATGATTAGTGACTATGCATATTTTTTTGATTTACAACTTTCTTTACATTTTTTTTTTATTATTTCAGGTATACATATCAAATAAAGGTATTAAAATTGTTGCACCATCATTAAAGAATGAAACTAAAGATGTTGCTCTTCAAATTCAGTTAAAAGAAGTTGTAAGAATATTAGTTCATTTTGGTAAAGGTTTACCAGTAATTTTTTTGTACACTATGAGCAAATGTGGGGCCTACATCAGGAAAGCGCTTGATATGACTGAAGATTCAGGTGAGTGACTTTTTAACTTCAAAGTTTGAATGCTTCAGTGGAGAGTAAGTATTGTATGTACTTGTTCAAAGTGTGTATAAAGTCATCAGTTTAATCCTAAGAGTTTGTTACAGGTCCATATTACAACCCCATGTCAAAAATAGATCCATACAAAAGAATAACATTATTGCCAGATGCAATAACAGAAGATGCAAAAAAGACATTTGAGTCATTATTTGGTAAAGTAATGGATGAATTAAATGCGAGAGAGGCTAACGATATTTTGGTTAGGACATGTCCTAAAGAAAGCGATAATATCACAAGGATGGCAACCAGATCACTTACTGCTTCCAGTACCTCTGGAGCTAAGAGGTATAATACTTATCTCAGATTTACTTTTAACATAATTTCATTTTGTAAGATATTTTTATTTCTAAAGGTATTTTGGTGATTATTTAATTCTCAAAATATGTATGTATTTTTTAGCTCCAATCCAGCTGAAATCAGACAGATTTTAATATATCCCCCTGGAAAAGGTGGAATACCTATAAATACAGAAGACTATATGTGCCTAGCTCAAGATCAATTTTTAAATGATGTTATAATTGATTTTTATTTAAAACATTTAGTTCATGATGTTTTAACACATAGTCAGCGAGAGAAGACTCATGTTTTTAGTACATTCTTTTATAAAAGGCTTACTACTAAACCAAGTAAAGTTAATAAAAGTTCTAATCCTCATGAATGGGACAGCAGCTTGACTCCGGCTCAGAAGAGACATGCGAGAGTAAAAACATGGACTAAAAATGTGAATATATTTGAAAAAGACTATGTTGTAGTTCCTATTAATGAGAATTGTCACTGGTTTGTGGCAATTATTTGCTTCCCAAGTTTGGAGGGGTGTCGAAGTATGATAGACAATAGAACTGTGTCACCACAGGACATCAAAAAGAGAGGTAATATTCACAGTGTCACAATATTGATTAAATTCTATATTTAAAGAATGTTTAGTCAAATTGGTTTAATAAAATATTCAACTTTACACATAAATATCTTAACAGTACACAAGTACTCTTACAAACATTCCCAATAACCTATTCTTGGTGAAAGATAGTTATCTAATAAAGATCTTTTACTAGGCAACTATTATTATTTTCTGTGATTTAAACACAAATCAATAGGCACAAAATCCTTAATAGGCCTATTGCTTAATGAGCATATAATGAACAGAGTGTTAGACCAGACACAAACTGGAAGATCTGGCTAGGAAAACTATGAATGAACTTAAATGCATTATTCTTTTACATTTTGATAGAGCGCAGATCATCTATGCAAATAGGAAATACAACAATAACACCAATGACCAAACAGGAGCAACTTACATTAAGTTGCGATTCGGATAACCTCAGTGAAAGGGATGAAGCAGAGGCTGAGGTAACACATTAAACTTATTCAACTTTATTATTAGTCAGCATTTCGTGTATTCATATTAAACTTTTTGCAGGAAAGTGACTTAGATATGCAATGTGACTCTGATGAGGAGGAAACTGAGAAAACAGTTGTTGAAAAGAAACCAGAACTTCACATTATGAGCAAAACGGAACCAATAAAACAGTAATATATTTTACACACAAAATCCTTTTTGTTCTTTGCTAAGATGTTGGTAGTTGTAACTACAACATAGTGTACTAAAACTATGATCATAATGCACACTAATTTCAATAATCTTAGATTTAAGTGTAGAATGTTTTTTTTTCCTTTTGCTTCTGATCATATTATTTTTATTCCAGACCATGTATATTGATATTTGACTCACTAGCGGGAACATCAAGATCGAGAGTAGTAGCTACATTACGCGACTATCTGACATGTGAATATCAAACTAAAGTGAGTAAAACATTACTTCCTTCTTTTTGTAAAAATATTACGTTAAAGAGGTATGTTTCAGTATTATTTCAAGTCAACTAATAATAAAATATAACTTATAAAATGAGTTAACTACTTAATAAAATTTTGAAATATCAACATTTATAAAAAAGTGTTATTTTTACAGATATCCCAACATAAAATATTTAACAAAGATAACATAAAAGGAAGCTGCCCAAAAATCCCTCAACAAAACAATTTTACAGATTGTGGCTTATATTTGTTGCAATATGTTGAACAATTTTTCAAGGTATAAATATAATTTTGAGTTTTTATTTTAATAAAGTATTGACGAAGTATTTGACGACCTCCGTGGTCGAGTGGCTTTGTACACCGGTTTTCAAGGTGTCGCCATCTCTGAGGACCCGGGTTCTATCCCCAGTTGAGTCAATTTAGAAAACGAACTTTTCTACAACATGTTACAAAAATACCCCTAATGCCGAATATGGTATGGACCATCAAAGTGAACAAATTTTACTATGGGGCCAACCCTGAAAACGCGAAAAAAAATCAGCTGTTTCATACAAATTGATATTTTCGATTTTAGTTTTTGTATGAAGCAGCTGTTTTGGCTCAGGTCTGGGTGTTTGTGATACCACCGATGTCTCTGATTTCCATAACACAAGTGCTTTAGCTACTTACTTTGGAATTTAGCAATGTATGTGATGTTGTCAAATATTTATATATTTATAGTATAGTAAAAATAAAACACAGAGCATAAAGCATACAATATACATGTTCATAATAGATCTTTAACTATTATTCAGTGCTATGAATTTATTTCAGGACCCTATAAAGGATTATTCTTTACCGATAAAACAGCTAGTAAACTGGTTTGATGAAATAGTTGTAACAAGAAAGCGAGAAGAGATCTCAATTTTACTCAAAAACTTGATGCATAGATATAACCCAGAATCGCATTTGACCTTACCTGATATTGCATTCCCTACATTAAATGGTATGTATGCTACAAACTTTATTCACTTTAATTTAAAAATCTACAGATAAATATTACTATTATAGGTAGTTTAAAAACATTCTAAAATGTTGTTAGGTAGAGACAAACAACTCTAATCAAATCAATAAAATATTCTTTGTTGAATAAGGATATTTTACTCTGTGCCGCTACTCTACTACTATTATAAATATTTTTATTTCTGTGACACAGGCATACTGATAGAAACTGAAGATCAGCAAGAAGAAGGATCTGATGGAGACAAAGGAAGTTCGAGTAGTAAATCACACAAAACAGACGGAAAAGATTCAGAAGGGGCAACACTAACATTTGTTAAACAAATTTCAACAGGTGATATACTACGAAAAACAATCAGGCTCTCAAGTGATTCGGAAAACAGATCAATGGTGCAAATTAAGCCAGATTTTTTAAAGAAAGGGGAGAATGAAAATCAAATTTTAATACCTATAAAACTACATACAAGTGAACTGGTTAAAGACATTCAAAATACGTTAATAGTTAATAAGAATAATAAAACAATGGGTGATAAAAAACATGGTATTCATAATCAAAATATCACCAACTTGAACTGTATTCGACAGAATGTTAGTGAAAGTGATAGTAATTCATTTCTTAAATCTAGAAGAGTAAACAAACTCGAGGATGTCATGAGTGAATCCAATAAGAAATTTAAACGCAATGAGTGTTGAAATGTATGCCTGTCCACATACCGTGTCTATTAAATTATTATTAATTTAATAAAGTGTATAGTTGTTTCATGGAATTGTAAATATTAGCTAATTAATGGTAATTATAAGTTCTGTATTTAACTATTTTATAAAAATAATGTAAAATTTAAAGTTAAACAATGTATAGCTTATAAAAATACAAAAAAGTAAATATACTACTACGACTTTCCTTTTGTTACTTTTTTTAGTTAATATCATTAGTATAGGACAAAGAATAAAGGGAAAATAAAAACTTAATTTGCTATTAATTATTCAATTCCTACTATTGATATTATTGCCCCCCACACTCCGTAGGACTATTAGCCAAGCTAGCTGCCACATAAGTTAGAAATCGAACTTTAATATAAGAGTAGGTATTAAAAGCAAGAAAAAGTTAAATGCGACGAGCTGCGGCGGTATCAGCTAAAAACATTGAAGTTCATGTTAACTGTGTTTTGACAGATGTATGTGATACATTGCTATTTTTCTTTGTTAAGTTGTTATTTGTGCCAAGACGAAGTAGCAATGTATCATATACATCTGTCAAAACACAGTTAACATGAACTTCAATGTTTTTAGCTGATAGAGCCCCTGAGCTGCGGGCCTATCGGCTAAAAACAAAGTTAATGTAAACTTAACTGTAATTTGACAGATGTATGTGATACATTGCTTACATTGTTTATTTTAGCAGTGTCCTACTTTTTGGCAAGGGGTGCGTTCTGTCGCTTCGCTCGAGTGCACTCGAGCGCACTCTGGGGTGCGTTCCGTCGCTTCGCTCGAGTGCACTTGAGCGCAGTCTGACCGTTCAGTGGCTCGGTGAAATTTTACTCTGACTGTCACAGCGTAGTTTCACCCGTTCCGTGGATCAGAGTACAGCGAGTACAGCAACCAAACAACCACCGAAATCGGTCGTTGAAAAACGCTCTGACGTTTATCTTTTGTCATAATGTCAATGTCATTTGACATTATTTTGTATTTAGATGTTTTTGTGTCTAAAAGTTCATGATTGCTCCTCAAAAAAACAGATTTTATTTGATTTTGTTTAGAGGAATGTTTAAATTATCCGTATTCCAAAATAGAAAACGAAAACTTTCTGTGGCTTGGTTGCAACTCAAACGAGTTAAACAAACCACTTTGAAAACAATTCTGAGTACGTGGTCAATTTGTCCTAATTCGTCCAATATTTTTCGGAATTCGTCCAAAAGGGGACGATCAGATATGAGCGATTTCAATGGTCCATGCCAAAATGCCAAAGCAAACCTTCATTTTGGCAGGGACCATTGAAATCGCTTATATCTGATCGTCCCCTTTTGGACAACCTTTTTATAGCCATACAACATGTTACAAAAATACCTCTAATGCCGAATATGGGACCATCAAACTGAACAACTTTTACTTACTTGCAGTCGAATTTTGACGTTTACTATATTTCAATAATACTTAAATAATAATTATACCTACAAAATATACCTAAAAGATTTTCATTTTTTAATTACCTATACAATGTATGTATTTGTGACCAATATCTATTATATCGGTACTTAATGTTCTTGCTTCTCGATTAATAATAATAATAAGTTAACGGATCGAACTAGTGAGAACAAACATTCTCACTAGTTCGACGGTCGAACAAATGAGAAAAAAAATTCTCACTAGTTCGACGATCGAACTACTGAATCGAACTAGTGAGAACAAAGGCTTTTACTATGGGACCAACTCTGAAATCGCGAAAAAGGCTGTTTCATACAAAAATTACATTTTGATATATTCGATTTTATATATACCATATTCGGCATTAGGGGTATTTTTGTAACACGTATAGTGCTATAAATTACGTGATACGTTCGTTCATACATTTTAGAAAGTTGCGTTGCATACCATAATATTGTATAGACCCATGTAGTGTAAAATAGGAAAATATTGTATAAAAGCTTACAATAACGAGAAAGCTATGTTTTATGGTATAATTTAGTTTCGTTAAGGTTTCGTTTAACGAATTATTGTGAATCCAATAATTATTGTGCTGTGCTGTCCCAACTTGTTCATTTAATAGTCTGGCTGTGGCTCTACCGCCTAACTCGATTGCTTTGACTATTGCTATGGTTTATGACGTCATCTTGTCATTCGGTACCGCCTATCAAAGCTTGAGCAAGAATTAACCTCACTTTTTTTGAAAGCTTGAGTCAAAGCAATGAACGAATGGAAATGTATGGATTTGACAGATAATCGCGACCGCCTAACTATTTCAAGATGGCCGCTGCTGTCAGGGAAAACAATTCCAACTGTCATGAAAGCAGTTGCTACTGTCTCACAGCTTTCAACAAAATATTGATAATTATTTCGATTTCATCAATTTGTGCTTTTTATTTAGTACTAAAATTGTTTTTTTTTCAAGTTTTTAGTGTATTATATTGTGGATACTGCATAAGGTTTGCTATTTTTAACACGTTTTTATTAAGTAGGTAGCTTTCTCGTTTATTTGTTTATTTATTTTTTCTTTTTCTGTTTTAAGTAAGAAATGGCCCGAATTTTCTTGCTGGTTGAAGTGGAGGAAGAAAGTATGTTGAAGCTGAAAGGAGATCGCTGTGGGAAGACAACATGCCCATGCAGCTGCCGGAGCGGATATTCGCTTGGGAAATGTCCGCGTACGCTTTGCGAAGATTTGATGCCTCTTGCATTCAACTCAAATAAAAACAGCTATTAAGCCAAAGATCAAGGTATTTATCAATCCAATACAAGTGATTTATAGACAACTAATCTTTGTCATTATTATTACTTATGCCATTGCACTGTTGTTACAGATAGTAGCTGTATTGCAATTTTATGCTAGTGGTGGTTCCTACCAAAGGTGTGTAGGCAATGATTTTAGCTTCAGTCTGTTGCAGACATCTATGACATCATTTGGTGGTGCGAGCCATGACTCTCATATTTTGAACCCATACCCTGTATAAGCTGGAATGGAGATGGGACAGATTTTCTGGTTCTTAGGTAAGTGCCATCATAAAACAATTATTGAACTAATGTTACATACTTATTGAAAACAATCAATTAAATGAATATTAATTTAACAGGGTATTCTGGCTATGCACAACAACCATGTCGGCCAGCATGGATGATGACACCCTCCTTAATGATTATCTAGGGAGTCCGGAGGAGCATTATACAAACAGACACGCTGTTTAGCCACCGCATGCCCCATTCTGTCCGATAGCCTCTGCTGGCCAGCGGTAGGTGGGAACACTGTGCTTGTCATGCTGTTGTCAATAGACTGTACAATGCTCACAACTGCAGCAATTGTAGAGGTAATTTATAATTTTGATCTGCATGCTATATTATACTAAACAACACATAAGGATTTTAAAGAACTGTAACAGTTCTTTGAAATCCATACTATGTCAAATCAATTCAAAGTATATTTATTTTCATAGGACACACTGTCACTTGTACTCAAGAACAATACTCAAACGACCCTTGCCCAAGTGAAGACTAAACAAAAAAGATACTACAATCTCTTATTATTTACAGACAAAATAAGAAGAAGCAAGAATGCCAGGCCCAGCGAAGAAGGAATAGGAGAAGCAAGAATGCTATTTGGATTAGTCTAAGTGTCTTCAGCCATTTGTTAATTGTATTTATATGAATAATAAATTCATCTTAAGTTAAGTCATTTGTTATTGTATTGATTAAGCCCACAACACATGGATAGCCGATCGGAAAGACCGAGAGGGACGGAGCAATACAAAAAAGGGACATACTCCCTTTTCTTCGTAATGCTCTGTCCCTCTCGGTCTCTCCGGCCGCCTCTCCGTGTGTAGTGGGCTTTAGACTTTGTTGCTTAAGTTATTTGTTATTGTATTTATATGATTAGTCTAAGTATCTTAAGTCATTTTGTTATTTTATATAATTAATGTTATTTGCTAAGTTTAAACTCATTTGTTGTTTGTTTGATTAGTTTCACTTTGATTTGTATTCAGAATTATACTACTGTGCTTAGAATAGAAAAAAGCTTAGATCTGTGTTACAATATTATGCTTCAACTGCTTGGAATCCTCAATACATTACTCATATTGACTCCATTGAGAAAATTCAAAATAAATTCATTAGACGCTTGAATTATGTTATCGTCATCGAAATTTAATGTTGATGACATCTCATCCTTAAAGCTGCGAAGGGATCAACGCGACCTAATCTTTTTATATAAAATCATTAATAGCATAGTGATATCATCTTACCTTACTAGTAAAATCTTCTATAAATGTAAAAAGATAGGTCTTTAGATCTACTCAAACTTTTGCATCCTCTCGTTGTTACGCCAAAAACCGCCTTATAATTAGATCAAGTAGTACTTATAATAAGACTTGCCAAAATGTTGACATATTTGGCCATAAATATCGTAAATTTAAAGAAATAATTTGTGAATGATATTTCAAAATTAATTAACTTAATCACAGAATATATATTTATAGTACAAATGTACAGTCAACAACACATCAGGTTTATTTAGAAATTTATTTTTAGCCCTATGTGCCGTTGTTGACTTTTGGTACAGTCGAGTTCATTAATATGTTGGCACTTTTGACAGTTCATCAATACCTTTATGGCTTTGTAATAAAAGTCAACATCATGTCAAAACTGCAAACATATTAATGAACTCGACTATACCTACCTAAATATTTATACCTACTTAAGTTTATTTTCTTTCATTTTGATTAAATTTTTAAATTGGTAGTTGTTACTGCATTTTGTTAGTTTCGGTTAAATTCAACCTACCTAACTATGTTATATATCCTGTTGTGGAAACTGTTTTGTCTTTTGTAATAGTCATTAATCATAGTTTTTAAGTTAATATTGTATGTTGTTTGTTTCCCTTAATCAAATGAATAATAACACCTAGAATAGAAGCTTATTAATCTTTAATGCTGTGAACGCCTATAAGAGGCATATGTATATGACTTATACTTACACCTGCTATATTAATTGTAACAATGTATTTATATGTATGCTGTTCGTGTTCCTATTTAAATAAATAAATAAGTCCTTGTATATAAAGTGAGGCAAAAAATACTGAACAAAAATGACTTAGTTTTCAGATTTATATTCTTCATACGTTACCTAATCGTAACTAAAATAGTAAAATCCCGTAAAGGTAGGGAAATCGAAACTATTTCGTTCTTATAGGTACGATTAGGTAACGTATGAACGATAAAAATCCGAAAACTAAGCCATTTTGGCTCAGTATTTTTGCTCACTTTTGACAGTGCGCTCTGTAGGGAACTATCGTTCTAGGTTGTTATTATTCTTAGCTACTGTTTTGTCAAAAAATAATTAGAACCGTAATTTTAAGTAACTATAATTAATATTAATTGGCTTTGTAAACAGAATCTATTTTTTTGCACGTTCTTCTCAGGGGATGTAGATTCCGAACGTGTGGTAGCTTATACAAAAGTTTCTGAATAAAAAATATTTTTCTACACAATAAATTACTTATTTCAAATGACCTCATACGGCTCATGTTGGCACGGCCACCATGCGACGCTGGAAAACGTATATTGCAAAATGGCATTTGTGGGAAATTAATTTAAAAGTTTTTTACCCGACTGCAAGAAAAGGGTTATGCGTTTTAAAACTAAACCTTAAAAATAAGCAAAAATGCCAGCTGCCAATTCTAAGAGCAAAACTCCACTATACGCGTTGCTCTTCACAATTAGGCAGGCGTAAAAGCTGTAATAAAAATAAAATTATGTTGGTTATAATTTCATATTTGTACCAAGTAAGTAATAATTTGATCCTAGGGGTCGCGTCGGGTGGGGTACATACCTCTAAGTAAAGAAGTGTTTTAATTATTGTTGGTGGGTAGGTAGGTATCAGTGGCGAGGGGTAAAATTTAATTATGGCAAAGGGAAGCCGTTCTACAAAAATGTAATGATCTGCATAGTGGATCGGTGGGATTGGAGTTCTAAAAGGTAAGCCGATGGGAATCGACATGTATGGACCCTTGGACGCCACTAGTAGATATACATATAAATATACCTTAGGAAAATCTGTGTACTTTGCGCCCGACGCGACGACCTTACAATAAACATATTACTTGGTACAAATTTCAAATTAAAACCAACTTAATATTTTATTTTTATTACAGCTTTTACGCCTGCCTAATTGTGAAGAGCAACGCGCATAGTGGAATTTTGCTCTTAGAATTGGCAGCAAGCATTTTTGCTCACTTTTAAGGTTGGGTTTTACACACGGCGAATAGGAGAAATTATACAGTTAAATTCGATAGTAAAAGTAACAGTCAAATTGACTATTACAGCTTTGGAACAAAATCAAATTGAAATAAAATTAGACTGAATTAATATTTTACCAAACCTTGGAAAACACATAGTGGCCCCTATTTTGTTTTGAACAGTATGTAATAAAATGTTGTTATACAACGTGTTACAAAAGTACCCCTAATGCCGAATATGGTAGATAGGGACCATCAAACTGAACAACTTTTACTATGGGACCAACTTTGAAATCGCGAAAAAAAATCTGCTGTTTCATACAAAAATATCAAAATGTATGAAACAGCTGATTTCATCAAATAGTATGAAAAAGTTGTTCAGTTTGATGGTCTCTATCTACCATATTCGGCATCTTTTGTAACACGTTGTATACCCAAGGATTTGTTTTTATCACATAATTTTTATGCAATAAAAACAAATCCTTGGGTCTGCGACTGCACGGACATCCACCTATGGAATGGGTGGATCCCCTTAACCAATATTTAACGTTTGTTCTTTTTTTAATACAAACATCTTGTTAGTTAATTACTGTCTTTTTTTGTACCATAATATAAGAGGTAAACAAGATAGGGCGCATAGTATGCACACTAGCGCCGCCATTGAAAAAAAACTTTTTATCGCTTATACAATATTTTCTAGCCTGTCGTTTAGTTTAATGGAGTTTTGAAAAGTGGCCACTTTAGTAGTAGCCTAGATGCGGAAGGGATTTGTGGTACTACCAAGTAGTACCCCGTCGTACTACCAATCGATTCAGTAGTACCACGGGAAATATTGTTAACCTGTGGTACTACAAATAATCTGCCACCTAATCGTCTAACTCAAAATCTATCGCAATCGCTTTCAATGTGGCGCGAATACTACGTCCATTGCTGTGGCATTACAAGGCACTATGACAAACTGTCTTTGAGACCAATGATGGATGTACACGATTGCCAAATTAAAAGCAATCGTGATAGATTTTAAGTTAAGCAATAAAGCCCCTGATTACTTTGATCTTCAACGCCGTTTAATTTGTGTAGGTATGACAAAATGTTTAAGAACCTAAAATGTTTGCCTGAGAATAATAAAAGAAAGTTAAAGGAAATGATTAAGTTTTTATTAAAGTAGCAAATATATTAAATTAATATAGATAAACGACATTATCAGCTTTTATAAATCATAATAGCTGCCGCTGATACCGCCTGCGCCGGCCCTCCTCGCGGATGCGACGGTCCTCAGAACCCAGCGCCCACCGCGCCGGAGCCGCTGTAACAATTACATATCTCTTAGTAACTGCATGTTGCAATGGCAGGATAATTTGACAGATAATAGGGTAGTTTTAACCCATTTGACTGAAAACCTTTGAGCAGCGCGGTTTAAAATTTTCTATCATCCTGCCATTGAATGGTAGCTATATTCCTATAAAATACATTTTCCTTGGATGAATGGATATGTAGCTTTTGAGCACTCACTATCTTGTCGGGATCTCTCGGCGGAAGGATCGTCGGCATCCGCGCTTGTCCGGATAACATTGTGTCTTCTCTTCGCTGAAACAAAATACACACTCATTAACACAGTGATATTGTCTTAAAGTCCTCTATCTGCCAGTGAAAGTCTGTCGAAATCGGTTTAACTTTTTTGGGGATTAGACCCAGACAAACAGATAGAAAAAAACATGTGCATAAAAAACAAACACTTGTTTTGAAATCACAGTCCAACCCTTTAACTTTCTTAATTTGTAGATAAGATTTTTGGTTTTGTGCTAAATGTTAATATTCCTTTTGGAAAACACTTATGTGGATGGGCGTTAGATAGGCCTGCAGATGCAACCTGCGACAAGCTTTGCAGATGCAGCCTCATTGCTCATCAACTGAAAATGTAAATCTATTGATTAAACAATGCCAACGAAATACTGTCAAGTTTATATTGTTACCAGTTTTGTCTGAGTGATGATGAGTATATTCAAAATATGTGAAAGTTAAACCACAAATAAATATGTAGATAGTTGTAACATCTTTGTATATTACCTACATTCATAAAAAAAAATTAAATTGGAATTAAAAATACAGGTACACTAATAAAAATTGATTAAAACAGTATATTTATGTATGTGCTGCAGCAACACCTAGGTCCCGACGCAGCATATTGTTTTGCCCGAGGACAGAGCACTGATATTTTATCGGAACCATGTCAGAAACAGACACTAATGGCAGTGATTTAAGTATGATTATATAGATTACAAAAATATGAAAGATGAATATATGAGAATACATATACATTAAAAAAGCGAGTGAGTTGCGTTTCGCTGTGCCTGCGAGTAATCATAGAATCTTCTGACACAACATCATAGTAAAAAGATCACTTACTTGTCTCAACTCCTTGTTACTTTTGGTGACACCATCACCCTTTGCATTTAAACTGGAGGCCAATGTCTTCCACAGGCTAAGCATTTGTTGCTTAGCCTACGAGCCACCCAGTTGCACCCAGTTGCTCTGGCTTGCAGTGTATGACACTTCATTCTCGCCACCAACACCTCCAACAGCGCATCAGACACTTTATTTGTTGCAGGCATCTGAAATGTGGTAGAAGAAACTGAAAACCTACAAAGACAAGCAAAATGCAAGTGGTTGGCCATGGTAGAAAAGCTTATCCTTTTGTTATAGAAGCACCATACACAAAGAAATAACTTTTTTGCGTGAATCTACGCTTCGACCGATTTAATTCTAGTCTTCTACTTTCTTGAACCCAGTCGCAAACACCAAAACAAACTCTTTAATTAGCTACTCCGTAGGTACTCGCGATAATTTTTCGCCAACTTTCATTTTACTACTTGCCAATGCTTCATATAAAAGTAAGCACTTACCTTAGAAAAACAGAATCCAAATTTTTATCACAAATTTTTCCAATAAACAAAGCGTTTATTAAAAATATATTTCAAATGTTAACTTAACGCGTTTAATTATGCAATTTTAAACATTTTTATTTATGAATTGACAAATTTACCTAATAGAGCTAAAATGATATATTTATTTAGGTCTTTTCGTAAATAATAGTAATTATAAAATAAATCCGACATTTTATGCAGTCAAAAACTTAATATGATTTTAAAATGCAAATGCGTGAATAAAACGGAGATTGTTCTGTGCTTGAGTCATTCAATTTCATTCATTCGCGATTGCATTAGCCAAAGCAAGAGCACGGCAAAGTTAGGCGGTCGCTCAAAGCGATAGCCATAGCTTGAGCATTGCTTTGGCTATGGCTATGGCTATGGCTATCGCTTTCAGTTAGGCGGTCGAGCCGGTCTGGTTGTTCGTGTCCGTCTTATTCGTCTGTGGGTCATTCATGCATGTGCCCTTTCTCTATGTTTGCTATATATAACATATTATAACCTTAAAATTATTTTAAATAAAAGTGTAAATTGATTGAAATGTAACTTCGTTAATAATAATCAAACATTAATAGACTTGTGAAGCCATAAAAGAAGAATGACATCACATAAAATAGACGTAGGGTTTCTCGAGGAAAAATGTACATGGCAATTGCACCCTCGGTTTTTTCCTAGTAAAGTCGGAGGAAAACCAGCTTGGTTGAATCTACAAGATCTTCCAACCCCTTCTCAGTTAACTTGCAAAAAATGTAATGATCCTCTTATATTTTTGTGTCAAGTACGTATACTTTCGTTAAATTACTAAGCTATCTTATTGGAATGTATTTGGGTAGGTAAGTACTGTTAATTTTTTTTGGATATCTAACTTTTTCCAGATTTACGCACCATATGAAGAGCACAGTGACGCCTTTCATCGTACAATTTTTTTATTCATATGTAAAAATGGTTCATGCTGCCAAACTAACTCACAGGAAAACTTTCTGATTCTACGTTGCCAGCTTCCACGAAAAAACGATTTTTATTCATTTGAACCTTATGATGAAAATAAAGAAGTGGTAAGTGGATGAATATCTGTGATGGATGTGATAAAATAATCTCAGGCCACTCTTAATATACTTTGATCAAATAAACAATGTCTAATTTATAAATTAAAACTTTTTCTACTATTGTACCAGGAATTTGAAATGGAGAAATGGGGGAGATTGTGTGAAGTTTGTGGTTCCAAAGCACCATCACATTGCTCAAAGTGTAAAAAAATTTACTATTGTAGTAGAAAACATCAAATTCTTGATTGGCAAAAAGGTCATAAGGAAAAGTGTCCAGAACTTCAGGTAGGTTGATTTATCAATCCTAGAGTCTATCATGTCAATACCTTTGGGTGGTATTACAAGCTCTTAAAACTTGTTCTCTTCCCATTATGTTTAGTGTGGATCTTCATGTTTTCAGGCATTGTCAACATATAAAACAAGTTACTTTACTATTACTGAATCAGGAAAATCGGTACTATTCAAGGAATGGGAGCTGGTAGTAGATGAGGAACAAGAGGTAAATATAGAGAAGTATTATCATGATTTAATATTTTCCCATGTTTGTAGATTGTAATATTAACACTTCACAGGAAGATAACTCCACTGTGGATGTTAATAAGGAAATGGAAAAGCTTAGAAAAATTACTCAAGATAAAAAAAAATGTACTTTGAATAATGTTAGTGAAGAAGAACTTGAGCAATATACTAAAACTATGCCTGAAGATAAAGTGTTTAATAAATTTAACAAAAGGATAGCTAGGCATCCTGATCAAGTGCTCAGATATGATCGAGGGGGAACTCCGCTATGGATAACAGGCAACTCTGGTAACTCAGTGGTTGATATACCCAAATGCCAGTACTGTGGTGGAGAGAGACAATTTGAATTTCAAGTAAGCTATGATTTAGCTAATAACTAGAGAGCTTGCGATGACAAAACTACAAGAGTGATCTCAAGGCACATAATTTAATATAATTTAGTACACGAGTCAGCACCCACTCGCAAGGTCAGGGGCCGTACCAACTAACGCATTGAACTTCGGATAGTCTGCCGGGCTTCAAATTAAAACAGATAAATCGAGCTCCAATCGGGCTAAAATGGTGAACCCCAATTCATGATCTCACACGAACATCGATAGCTTCTAAATAACTTCGGCGAATAGTACAATACGAAACTCCTTACTTCGATTTATCTGTTTTAAGTTGAAGCTCGGCAGACCCGCCGAAGTTCGAAAAGTTTGGGCGGTAGTGGAATACCTAGCGGTGGCATGCTTTGAAGTATGTAAGATTTGTTCTGTCGTTATGTTTAAATTAAAAATTGGCAATAAACTAGTTTAAGGTACAAAACAACATGAGAAAGTAGTCCGACTACTTTGTCAGGTTTTTTTGGACATACTATTCAGTTTTTTGTCATGACCTCTCTAGCTAGAAATAAGTGATATTATACATATAATTATTTAATTAAGTGTAGCGAATATGACATTAACTTGTATTTAATTTTTAGGTAATGCCACAGCTTTTAAACTTCATCAATGTTGGTATAGATTTCAATAGCATTGATTGGGGTATTTTGGCTGTTTATACTTGTGAAGCTAGCTGCAGTGATGGTGCAGTATATAAAGAAGAATATTTAATAAAACAAGATTTGTCTAACTAATGTTGTTTATTATTGTTAAGTCCTATATATTTGTACAAAGTAAATTACTTATCTTCATTGAATTTAGGTCTATTATTTCTTCCCATATTCTTCAGACAAGTATGTCATCAAATCATTTAGTCCAGTAAACTCAGTTCTAGACTGAGGAGGGTTGTTTTTTGGTAACACAGGCAATATATTTCCCATTTTGACTCTAAAATCTTTCAGCTGAAAATAAAACGGAATTTAGAGGAGGTATAATCTTTGTATGGCATCTTGCTGTGATCATATTCATCATAATAAATTTCTGTTTGTTATAGAAATGTAAAATAAAATATTAAATATAATCTTTTATTATTGGCATAAAAGCCAGTTGAAAAATAGTCCACTTACATCTTTGGCACCTGATAGTTTAAAGATTCCATAACACATACATGATGTCCCAGCTACCGCATATAAAGTTCCCCATCCTAAGGCTCTTAAAGCTAGGATTGCACCTGCGTCTGCTATCTCCACACTACTGTGTAAACCTAAAGCAGTAAATTAAATAGTAAAGTTACTCATCCGCATTTGTATCAATGGTTACATTAGTCACTAATCAGCAAATAAGGTATTCGTACTTAATAAGTACCTTAATGTCAATCAGTATGTAAGGCATGTTAAGGCTCTTACGACGTTGATATTTTAATATTTGTATATTACTAAATTTGATATCAGTTTCAAATGTTTAGTGTGATGTATATTGGTAATTTGGCAGTAATTCAATGCATGAGTTATGTAGTTTTAGCTCGAATTTATTTTAATATTAATTTATTTGTGGACCTTGATTTGTGTTGTTTGAACCCTGTTTTGTGATAAAAATTTGGCTCTGCTCATGAACTCATGGCCCTTGTTTTGGAATAAAGATTTTTAGATTGAATTATGATAAGCGAATTTAACTTAAAATTGTAATACAGGTCACCTTCAAACTCGAATTTATAAGAATTCTAGTGAACAAAACATAATATAATGAATTTGACCATGACCATCAGTCATTTTAATGTCCCCACTGCTGGGGCACAGGCCTTCCTTATGAGTGGATAAGGAGGATGGGTCATGATGACCCAACATACCACGGGCCCAATACGGATTGGTGGGTGCTAACGACTGCAAATGCCGCCGGGACCAATGGCTTAACATGCCTTCTGAAGCACGGAGGAGCTCGAGATAATAAATTTTTGGTCACCCATCCCATGACCGACCCCTGCGAAACCTGCTTAACCTCCGTAATCGATGGGCCAGGCCATACCACTGCGCCACCGAGCTCATCGATACCGATATATTAATAAACAAGCAAGAAAAATGTATCTATAATATCCCTGATTTGGTAGTGACACAAACTAGGGGACACGCGAAAAATAACATGACCACTATTTCGTTACTCGATTTACTGCAACTTTAAAGGAATTATAAAGGACAATATACATGCTGTAATCAGTAAAAAGTGTTATTTCTAATGAACTGTACATGCAAGTCTTAGAAGTGTATAAGACAAATAAATTATTAAGGAGCACTATTTATTTTTTTAAATGGACATTCGTTTGCCTTTCTATGAGCTTAAGTATGAGCGCTAACCTTACGGTGGTGACAAGGAATACAAGACGCACAGCTAAGCTGTCCGTGGCCAACAGAGAGTTTCGAGTGTCACATAAAGCAAAAAGAGTGTCAACAAATAAATTTTATTTATATTTTATATCAGTTAAAATTTCTATAACTACATATTTCTAACTTTTGGCAATTAAATATTTTCATATTTTTTGGCGATTTAATAATATTTATATAAATAACATACTATAACGAACTAATGGCCCTTTACCTTATGTAAAAAAATATTATGCTAGGGTCTAAACTAGGTACCTTTGTTAAAATATTTAGGATCACTTTTTTTAGCTGCTGACAGTGTAGCACTGAATCCCACAATAGCTGAAATTCCTGCTACAGAGGCCAAGAAGGCTCCAGCTGAAACACAAATATACCCTTATAAGAAACTGACCACCGTTTAGTTAGTTAGTTATGTAAAATACAGTTGCAATAGGTAGGTATTTTATGAAATCACAGGTGAATTTATTGAATCGAACAATAGTGTAAACACAGAGGAAATAATCACTATGTTGGTGTAAATTTAAAAAGTAATGAGAAAAACTAGGTTATTCTTAACTTTTATTCTTTGCAGTCTCTCCTCTTTTTCCATTAGAAAGTTTGTTTTTTTTGTTGTTGTTTCTTCCTGATGCTACGTCCTTTACATCATGATATTCTGTAATAATTTGTCCTACCAAGTTTAATTATTAAACCAATCCAAGCCTCACTTCAGTCAGACATTCTTTATTTCACCTTTTTCTATAATCCAGCCCAACCAAAGATTTTTTTTTTTTTTTAAAGATTTTTGGCTTGGATACTGAGTCCTTTAAGCCATTTCTTGGTGTGTCTTCTCATCTCTTTCACAACTTTTCTATAGTACATTTTATATAATTGTAAAGCGGCACAAAGCTTTTGGCACTTTTTAAATAGTCTTGTAAGCGGCGGGCTTCATTATTTACATTTTCACGTCTTAATTCATCACTACAAGCACTATTATAAGTAGAAGCACTAGCACTCGTATCACTGGTATCACTTTCTTCTGACAGTTCGCACGCCAACAAAAGACGCTGAATGTTGAACTGACGGCAATTGAATAACAAATGTTGAATGTCACCAACTTGATCACTATTACAGTAAGGGCATAAATTGGATGGTATTATCTTGAGTCGTCCCAAATGAGCAGGAGTTTTATGGTGGCCAAAACGTAGTCTGTTAATGGTTGTAATGAAGTCCCGGCTAGCTATCTTCAACTTAGCGTACCAAGGTTTTGCAGGTATTCCTTCTTGTATGCTTCCGTACCATTTGCCTTTAGTTTCTATATCTTTCTTCCAGATATCATCCCATAATACTAACACATCTTTTTTTATTTCAGAATAGCAATCAGTAAATGGAATTTCTGTTATGTACCTTACATCTAAAGAGTTTATTCCTTCACATGCAGTCTTATCAGCTATTTCATTACCAGTGATTCCTTTGTGTGAAGGAATCCACAGCAAAGCAACTTCAATGCCTTTTTGTCTCAAGTTAAGTATAAGCTCCTTTATATTATAAACAATGTAATTAGTTTTAAAATGAACAGAGTAATTTTCTAGACATGTAAGTATGCTAAGAGAATCAGTCAATATAAGAAAATATTTACAACTATTTATAGTACAAATACGTTTAAGTGCTTCAAAAACTGCATATGCCTCTGCTGTAAAAATACTACAATTAGAATCAAGTATAAAGCTTTGGCAAAACTTTATCTGGGGATCGTATACAGCACTTCTGACATGTGAATCAGTTTTACTACCATCTGTATACAAGGTATAATAATTGTTCTCATCTAAAAAGATTTGTAAGTCTAGATTATTATTTATCTGTGTTTTGATAATATTAACTTCATTGATTAGCGTGCAAAACTGTTTAGAATAGAATGGCCACAAACAGTCTTTTTGTAATTTTTGGTATTTCATTTCCAGGTCAACAAGAATATGGGGTAATTTTGGAAATTTATGACTAAGCATATCAGAAGCAGTGGTTAATGGAGTCTGAATTGGTATAGGATAAGGTACTATCTTTTTAACAACTTGTTGATTATTCGTAGATAACAGCTTTATACAAAATCTTTTCATAAGTAATAGACGTCTAAGTGAAAGTGGCATTATAACTGTTTCAACTTCCATAGCTCTAATGGGAGTTGAACACATGGCCCCAGATATAGTTCTCAAAGCCTTATTCTGCACTATGTCTAGTTTATTTACATATTTACTATCATGATAAGCAATACAGCTATAATCAAAATGGCTTCTTACAATAGCTTTATATAGTATGGAAAGAGTCACTGGGTCTGCACCCCAAGATACTCCAGCTAAACATTTGATAATATTTAACCCTTTCATTGCTCTTTGTAAAATATAATTAATGTGTGGCTTAAAGGATAATTCTTTATCTATTATAACACCTAGAAACTTATGTTGGTTAACTGTAGGAATAGGCAAATCATTGTACATAACTGATGTAGAAGGAAAATCTTTGCTAAATATCATTGTACTACTTTTACATGGATTAATTTTTAGCTGTAGTTTATCATAATATACTTTTAAGTTACTAAGAGCTGTATTTACATTTTCAACAGCAATATCAATATTATTATTTACACTATAAATCACTAAATCATCAGCAAACTGGAGAATATTTATATTTTCAGTATTTACATATTTACATATTTCAGCAGTGTATAGATTATATAGTAAAGGGGACAGTGTGGCACCCTGCATTGTGCCTTTAGAGACAGTTCTAGGGCCATGTAAAATATTATTGAATTTCACATATAAGATTCGATTAATAAGAAATTCATAGATCCACTTACAGAGTAGGCCAGGTATACCTAACCCTGATAACACATGAACTAAGATTTCTGGTTGAACATTGTCAAATGCCCCTTGAACATCAAGAAAGGCACATGCTATACTCTTATTATTTTGTTTTCCATTTTTCAGGTCAGAAATAAGACATGTAAAGCTGTCAGCACAACTTCTACCACGTCTGAAGCCATATTGAATGTTTGGGATAATATTAGTAGATTCAGTGAAATGATCTAAACGTAGCTTAATCATATTTTCAAATATTTTTCCTAAACATGAAGATAGTGAAATGGGTCTGTAGGAATCACAATTATCAGGAGGTTTGTCTAATTTTAGAACTGGGATAACACATTGTGTTTTCCATGATTGTGGTATTATTTGTTTGAGCCAAAGATTATTGAGGATATTTAAAAACAGTTTCTGAGCTTTAATATTTAATTTTTTTATTAAAATATAAGGAAAGTCATCTAAACCAGGAGTAGTGTTTTTCCGAGATTCAAGACTAATCATGAATTCGCACCATGTAAAAGGTTCCAATAAATGTTTTGATTTAATATCATTATTGTGTAAATTAAAAAGAGTGTTTAGACCATCTGTACTTTCACAAACATTGCCTGATAATTTGTTTAAAAATTGTGGAATAAATTCATCACTATAAGATTTAGTATTTGTTTTAATTCCTTTAAATCGCTTAATATTATTCCAAATGGTTGAAATGGGGGTCATTCTATTAAAACTGTCACACAAAGATCTCCAACTATTCTTTTTTTCCTCTGCAATAGTTCTCTTTTTTAAGGCATCTGCTCTCTTATATGCAATATAATTTTCAATGATGGGAAAGCGTCTGTATAATTTTAAAGCCTCTTTTGATCTAATAACACATTCTTTGCATTTATCGTTCCACCAGGGTGTTGGAGGTCTACTTTTGTGCTCTGAAGTTTTTGAATATTTAGGTACACACTCTGATTTCAGGGTGGAAAGTGTATTACAAAAAGCATCATAAGAACTAAGGGGATCGTCTAGACTAGGGATAATATTATCAAAAGAAGTTTTCGAAAGTTCATTGTATTTGATCCAATCAGCTTTGTTATATAGAAACTTATCCATAGGAGGATTAACATTATAACGATCTATTGAGAGAGTTATTTCAGTAATTGTCGGAAAATGATAACTACCCATGTTATCATCGTGGACTGACCATTTACAAAGAGGTGTTATAGATGGACTAGCCAAAGAAATATCAATAGCAGATGGATTACGATTTGGATAATGCATAGTAGTTATGTCACCTTCATTTAGTATGCATAAGTCTAAGTCATCTATAAGAGTATACAATTGTTCACCTCTATTTTTGTTGGATAAGCAACCAAAAGCTATGTGATGAGCATTAAAATCTCCAGCCACAAAAATAGGTTTCGGAAGATTATGAATAATGTTACGCAAGTTATTCGTACGCAGGGGACCTGAAGGTGGGCAATAAACGCACAAAATGGTAATATCACCACGAGAAGTAGATAGAGACAATGCAACAGTTTGCAATTCTTCATAAAAAACAGTTGTAAGAGGTTTATATTTTAGGTATGGTTTAATAAGTATGGCTACTCCACCATGTTCGTTAGAAGCATTCTTAAACAACATGTTATAGCCAGGTATTCTACAAGGCTTACCATCTTTTAACCAAGTTTCATTTAATAAACAAATATCAATATCATTTTCTCGAAGGAAATTTATCAAAAGAGGCACTTTATTATTGATACTTTGTATATTAAATTGAGCTATTCTTAAAACAGACTCTTTAGGACCGCTATTATCCATTAAGAAAGATTTTTGACTAATAAATCTTTAATAGAATTTGAATTAATTGGCGTATCGTCCCCTTTGTTAGCTATAGCAATAAGAGTGCGAACTATTGCATTAGTTATTTCAACATTATTAATTAATTGGCTTTTCAATTCATCTAATGACAAAGTTTTTTGTGTAGCAACTTTAACAGTTTTTTGTACATGAACAGCAGGGCGTCCCTGCTCAGTGTTCATTTTATTTACATTATTATTATTATTATTATGTACAAGTGCTGGAAATTCAGTATCATACTTTTTTTCGTTTGTAAAGGCAACAGTGCTTGCGTAAGTAACTTTGTTTTTCTTTTCTTGATTTTTTTTAATTTTAACAGGACATATATTCGAAATTGCTAAATGTGGTCCACTGCAGTTAACACAGTTTAAATCATTGGGTTTATCACATTCTTTATAATAGTGCTCTCCGGAACAAACGCTGCAGCGCTGTTTGCCGTTACATACTTTTGCTGAATGGTTAAATTTAAAACATCTATAGCATTGCTGCAGAGGAGGAATGTACTCAAATACCCGATAAGAAAATAAGTCATATTGTACACTGTCAGGTAATGAATTTGCAAGGAAAGTTATGCTGACTGTTTGCAAAGGAACTTTTTCATGGCCAACTTTTTTAATAAAGCGTCGCACAGCAATAATTTCATAAAGGGATGTTAATTTAGAATACAGTTCCTTATTTGATATGTTAGTTGGAACATGTCTGATGACTCCAGTTTTTTCAATTTGAGCTGCTGGGATATACGCCTTTAATTTATATTTCTCCAGAAATGTAGAATTCATAATAAAATTGTTGGCAGTGTTGTATTGCTTGAATACAACCGCAATTTTGCTCGCGTTGACCCTATGTATGGCCACCACTCCTTTTACATCTGTTGTAAATATGTGGTTTAAATAAATGGGACTCTTGTTGCCCAAACGATCATTACTGTCACTTTCAACGAAAACTTTAAATTCATAGTTTGTGGAATTTTCCGGGTAAAGTCTTTTATAGTTTGGTTTTAGAAACGGTAGAAAGTTCAAATTGTCCTCACCACCGCCGCTTACACCATTGTTTTCCTCTTGTTTATTCATTTTTCTAGCTCGTTTTCCCGACGACCCCGGGCCTTTGGTGGCCGGGGGGATTTCACCCCCGGCCTCACCGCTTAACATCGTATTTATTTACAAAACAAACTAATATAGTATATTTACAACAATTAAACTAAGAAATATGCAAATAAAATAAAACTTGGTAAAAATTTTCAAACTCGAGAAAAAATTGTGTCCTTTCTCTTAAAATTCCCGCCAAAGAATCCCCAACCAAAGAAAATAACGTCAATCAAAGATCAAAGCTACAGACGTAGGGAGGGATAGTGATTATTTATATTCTCTTCGTGCTGTTAAATTCGATCTTTTGGGGGGACAGGGAAGGTTTAATTTAATCAAGGTAAAAAACCTATGATGTGATAGACGTGACAGGAAGAAAGAGACACTGTGTTGCCTGCCAACCTTAATTTTAGAAAATAAGTAGGATTACGTTCCGAAAATCGGTAGAGAATAAAATTGGTACGCACAACAGCACGGTATGTTAAACAGTTGAACTACGAAAACAGCTTTTATACCGTACGGTATAAAGACGGTCCCAAGGTCAACAGTCTGACGTGCCACTGACTGTACATTGGTAAATGAAAAATAGGTAGATCTAGATAGTCTGTGTGTCTGACTGTCAATCTGTCAGTGTCACCATCCATACCATAAATCTTATATTTATCGTGTCTTGTCTTGTCTAGACTATCGGAAATATAATAACCTAAAATACTTTATTTTATTCTCTCTCAGCTTGTTTTCTTGAGTATGAAAGATAAACAGGATTTATTAAGGCTTTTTGAAGCTTCAAGAAATAATAATTCCTATGTCAAAGTGTGCGCGCCCATGGTTAGATACAGCAAAATTCAATTCAGGACTTTAGTGAAGAAGTAAGTTCATAAACGATTTAAATCTTTGCATAAACTTACATTACTTCTCTAATCGAAGCGTGTAATAAACAACTTAAAAGTCATTGATATAAGCATCTGATTAATGAATGAATAGTAAAATTCCAGGTGTTCAAAACGCGATATTTTAAATTATGTCTGTTAATATTAACTATTAAAATAATATGCGTTAAACATAATAAAATTTATAATAATATTATACTAGGTACCTTATAAATGCAAATTTGGTTTTAAACACGTTTTTAATATTTATTTGTGTGGGTCAAATTTAGTAATTGAATTTTACCCCTTTTCTGTTGACTGATTAATCTGATATTTTTATTTGTTCTAGTTACGAGACGGACTTGACTTTTACTCCAATGATTTTAGCAGACTCCTTCTGCCAAAATTCAAAAGCTCGATGCAGTGAATTTTCTACAACTTCAAATGATTCTCCATTGATAGTACAATTTGCTGCTAATAATGTGAATGATTTCGTAGATGCTTCTCAACTTGTGTATCCTTACTGTGATGGTGTCGACTTGAATTGTGGTTGTCCTCAAAAATGGGCAATGAAAGATGGTTATGGTTCAGCTTTATTATCAAAACCAGATCTAATAAAAGATTTGGTTAAAGGAATCAGAAATAGTCTGCCGAATACTTTTAGTGTATCAGTCAAAATAAGGATACTTAGGGATTTGAGAAAAACTATTCAATTATGCCAACAACTGGAAAAATGTGGAGTCACTTTTTTAACAGTTCATGGACGTACACCACAACAGAAGAGTGGTGATAAAATAGACAGCAGTGCTTTAAAAGATGTTTGTCAATCAGTACAAATACCAATAATAGCAAATGGTGGTGTAAAATCTTTAGAAGATGCTGATAAGCTACAGAGTTTTGTCAAATGTCATGGTGTAATGTCTGCTGGTGGAATGTTAACAAACCCTGCTTTGTTTACTGGAGTGACTAAAACTCCTCTTAGTTGTGTTAAATTCTGGAAACAATTGAAAGACGAGGATAGTAAAAAAATAACATTTCAATGTTACCATCATCATTTGGTTTTCATGCTTGAAAAAGTGTTAACAAAAGAGCAAAAAAATGTTTTCAACCGACTTTCTACCTTTGAAAGTGTTGATGAATATTTAAATAAATATGTTCTTCTTTCTGATGACAGTAACTTTATGGTAAAATGTAATCTAGGTGAATTTATACCCTGCCAATTTCCAGATGAAATATTAATGAAGCATTCGAAAAAATGTAGAGGTTGTGGCAAAAGTATAACCTACTGCATTTGTAATAATTATGATCCAAATGCAAGTGATGGAACATTTTTCACTTCTTACATACAAGTTAGTGATAGTCTAGATTTTATGGACAATAATTTGTTTGAGGATCCATAGCCTTATAGAAACAATTGTTTAAGCGCAGTACATTGATCTCAATGGTTTAAGCAGAATGTTAATAAACTTTAAGAAAATAACAAAATATGTTTGTGTTATTTGTTAAAAAGAGATTATAATTTATTTCTTGTCTAGAAGTGCATGTGAATGAGCTGCCGCCTTTTATCATAGGTATATATTGTTTTCAATGAACCAGAAATTGTTTTTAAGAACAATGTTGACAGCAGTGTGGTTTAAAATGCCTCTGTGGTCTAGTGCTTTATTCACATGTGTAAGACGCATGGAACCCGGATTCGATTCCCAGGGAGAATAGTTTACAGCAATTTAGGTCTTTGTACTCAGTTTTGTTAATGATTTTTTATTATTTTATTAAATATAAATGCATAGACAATTTCAAACAGTGCCATCTAGCCCCAATCACTAACCGGCCACAATCGTTTGAAATTTGAATAATTATCGCCCTTGTTCCATTGAAATTTAGATTTTTTCTCACAAATAGAACCTCGTCACTTCTATGATTTTAAACTAGACAACTATCAATAGTAAAAATTCCTTATTATAGTTTTCAACACAAAAAAATACCTTAAAATGACACCTCTTTTTGTTAGCAGAAATAATAATAATAAATAAATGCTTGGACAATTTCACACAGCGCCATTTAGCCTCAAACTAAGCAAAGCTTTTAATATGAGTGCTAGACGACTTATATACTTTTTAAATATATTCTTATTATACATAGTAACACCCAGACCCGTCACAGAAATTAAAATTCATCATTTCAGTTTCTGCCCGGCCGGGAAACGAATCCGGAACTTCTTGCGTAGATCGGCATGTTGACCACTGCACCACTCAGCTCGTCAAATGACCACTATTTGTTTTAACTTAGCTAAAACTATCTTTTTCGCTTTAGGTGGCACACCGTCATTATCAGTGTTTAATAAAACATTAGTGCATACAAGTTTTAAAACATTAGCGTTCATGGTTGTTAAATAAATTCAGAAAATGTTAGTATGAAGTATTTAAAATTCCCTATACAAAACGCCAATTTCATAGGTAAAGACTACTAAAGACCCAATAATTTGTGGTCTCTATCGCACATTTTGTTTTAGTGGCTTTACGTATGCCTTCTAAGTTCTCAGTTAATTAGTAATAATAATAATTAAATGCCAGTCTTTTCCAGGGATAATAATCTGTCAACGGCATCTGGTTTAATTGCGCAGTAGGTAGTAATTACAAGTTTACGTTATTAAGACAGTAAACACTTGAAATGTCTATTACACTATAAAACATCGCATTACCAGCTTATTTTTAATAGCGGGATCTCAAAATTTTGTTGTAATTACATGGACGTGATGACTTGAAATTATTATAATTCTGCTACACTTACCTAACCACTCAGACGACCAAATAAAAAAGTAACCAGTAGAACTAATCTACTGGTTATCTACGGAGTACCTTAGTAGGTACTCCGAAATCTCCGAATGTATTCAGAGGCACATAGCTATGTTTTTCTACTTATAGTTTACCCGAACACAGCGTGGCGTGGCGCGTGGTAACTAGATCAAGGAAATGTTTATAAAAAGGTAAGCCTACCTAGGAATTTTATTATACGTATTTAAATGAGTCTTTCAAAAACTTCAGTACCTACCTAGGTACTGAAGTTTTTGAAAGACTTATTTTTTAATAAGCACGCAAAAATGATTCATCAAAACTTCTTCTTGACAAACTTGTATTACTGACACGTTATTATTTATGCTACTTTTATAAGAAGCCTCACAATGAAAAAATAAGTAAGTAAAGTAAATGTTTTTAATTTATTTACTTATTTTACTATTAGATACCTACTTACATTAAATAAATGAAACAAAGTCGGGTACATACCTAAGTTACAACATTTATAATATAACTCAAGAACAGCTAAACGGATTTGGATGCAGATTAGGACCTGGATTAACTCGGACGAAGGGTCAACGCGGACGAAGTCGCGGGCGGCCGCTAGTATTTTTAGAAATGAATGAAACAAAACTGGTAAAAAAACCGCTACCAATATTATAAAAAAGGTTATGTTATGATCACTCAATAAGGCCGAAGGATAACAAATCGCGGGCCGAACATTTAAAGAGATATTTTTTTTAATAGTACCAACCTTACTAACAATAATTTCTTGCCAACAATAACGGCTAATTTAAAAAAGATACTTTTGTTACCTTTAAAACAATGGAAAATCTGAATTTCGCGTGTTTTTCTAATATATTATTTATTATATGGGTCCAACTGAAAACCAGAGCTGGGAATTTCAAATTCACAGCATTGCTGAGCTGGTCAGCGCTTTCGGCTGTTTAGTCTTTATATACTTAATGTTGTAGTGTAACTGTAACTGTTTGTGAACCTATGTAAAACGCCGAATAAATGCCTACTTTACTTTACTTTGTTAATTGCTACAATGACAAAATTACAAGAACTTCACTTGGAATTACTTCCACATTCTCCCTACTCTCTAGATTTAGCCCTCAGCGACTATTACAATTTACATGTTTGCAAACTTCAAAAAACAACACGCCCGGGAAGAAAGGCTACAACGAGTTATCGCTGAAACTGAAGCGTATTTTGAAGGGTTGAACAAGTCGTTTTACAAGAAAAGCATAGAGTTGTTGGAAAAGCGTTTGAATGCTTGTATCACCCTTGAAGGAGATTATGTTGACGAATAAAATAGATTTTTGTCAAAAAGTTGATTTTTAATTAGTCATCTTACGAACTTGTTGAGTGATGTAATAAGTATGAAGCAACTATTTATGTTACTATGTTCAAATGCATTGATGTAAAATTGAAACGTTTTTTTATAGGTAAGTATACACGAGTAGTGCCGTTAGTCACAAAACGACGAATCCTAGGTAACGGTTTATATGTCTGAAACTGACTCTTGTCTATGATTAATTCACAAAAGTAAATACTCTTGACATATTACCCATTTTTATAATTGCTAGTTATTTTATAGTGTAGAGTGATAGAAATTAAAAATAAGCAGTTAGTAAAGCGTGATTAAAATTAAATATTTATAGATCAGTCTCCATATTTTTTCCGTTATTAATTGACGACCTCCATAGTCGAGTGGTTTGTACGCCGGTTTTCAAGGTGTGGCCATCTCTGAGGTCCCGCGGGTTCGATCCCCGGCTGGGTCAATTTAGAAAACTAACTTTTCTATATTGGCTCAGGTCTGGGTGTGTGTGTTTACTATCGTTGTCTCAGATTTCCATAACACAAGTGCTTTAGCTACTTACTTTGAGATCGGAGCAATGTTTGTGATGTTGTCTAATATTTATTTATTATTTTGCATTTGCATTGTCATTACACTGAAAAAAAATCCGGACAAGTCCAAGATTCACTACGAACCATCAAGGGTTCCATTCTAACTTGTATGTAGAACGTATTGATAAACGATATCATCCAAAATTGCTCCAACAAATATAAGTACTTAAACAAAATATCGTTTATTTGCAATTAACTCGCGAAAAATATGTTTTGTGAATGATGCAAATTACTTATTTTCAGATAGACGGACTGACAACGGACGGAGTGATCATATAAAATTCCCTTAATTGTCCTTTTTAGGAACGGATTCCTAATAAAAAGTACAGTACTACCTAGTACATCTTAAATGGATTTACTTACTGAAAAAATGCCAGTGAACGAAAGCTCAGTGGTAAAGGTTTCGGTTCAAATCCGACAGCATTTAACATCTTTATGCACCTACAGTATTTATTGAAGTTTTCGTAAATATACTTATTGTTTTTACATTTGCAACTATTGAGTTTTTCAAATGAATAATAAAAAAGTATCTTACACCCGTTTTTAAGAACTATACTCAAACGACCCTTGCCTATGCGATCGCACTGCGTTGAAATAGAGCTCTGTAATTGGTTCGTTTGCTTTACGTAAGTACGTGTGATTGGTAGTTGGGACGCTGTGAGACCTCATAGTAATGTTTGATACGGGTGTTATTCATTAAAAAAGGACTTACTTTTATCCCAAGAAAATGTTCGCCCCCGCTCAGTCAAAAGTTAGTTCGTGCACTAAACTTCAAAATCACAAAAAGGCACACTACAATAAACAAGCATGTACTTACCTACTTACTATTCGTGAGGTGTCTTAGGGTTGCCACGAAAAACAAATGATAAAGTTAAATACTGAAAAAAAGCTATAAAGAAAAGTTTTTTAAGTCAGTTAAATGTTTTTTAATTTAACTTCATTCTCTAAAAGTATATAAATCAATCCATTATTAGGAAGTGTAAACAAAAATAAAAAAAAACCGAAATAATAGAAAGTAAAACAAGTTATGAGTCAGCCCTGTAAAAGCGTTTTAAGATATGAGCTAAGTTGAGCTTCGTCGCGTACACATGGCTGCAGTCAGTAGGATCCTCTCTTACAAATAAGTATCGTGTGTGGACTGTCGGGCACGCAATGTGCTGCGGTTCTTGATGTGCATCGAATCTGGGGAAACACGGTAAGTTTTTATTTAACTATTTTTTTAAACAAAATAAAAAAGATGTGTTGTATCAGGTACGAAGTTTATCTTCGTACCACACTTCTTTCTAAGGGTTTTTTTACTTTACTAATAGAAAAAAAAGTGTCATGAGGATTATTGAGGATATTTTCCAAACAACAGAGTAATGGATAGGGAGTTTTTTTTATGGAAGTGTATTAAAGTTGTTCAGCTAGTAGTCTCACCTAATACTTTACTGACTAATTAAATATTTACACATAATCTATAAATTTTTTTTGAAGTTTTCTAAGCAATGCATTTTTTTTCTTCATTTTATTATTAACGTAAGTTTGATATTCGGTTTAAACTGATCCACATGAAACTACAGACCTGTGCAAGTCAACATCCTTATTCAATTACACATTAAGGGATGATTTTTAAATGCCCAGATAAAATTTATTCGTTTGATGACGTACCTATTACCGCCTAATTGAAAATGTTTGTCATTCGTTTGTCCGTCAAACTTTTTGAATGACTTATTTTATTTGGTTAATAATTTAAACAAACAGACTGATATCTGTAAATGTTTGTCATTCGTTTGCCTGTAAAAATTTTTAATGGCTTTTATTTTATTTGGTTAACAATGTATTGTCTGATATCTGTTATCGGAGGATTGAAAAATTGGCCCTAAATGTCATAATACTTAGTAAAGGATTAAAATTGTACCTGCAACATTTTCAGTAAAAGTAGTTGCCAAATAAATACAGACTGTCTTTTCGTTGAAAGTGAATACTTTCTTTTTGGTCGAAGTCACCAGAAAGAAATTGGAAGAAATTAGATTTTTTATTAGAGACAGGACAGTAGATAAAATATAGTGCTCTAGTATCTTTTTTTTTTACTGAAAGTAATACATAAAGTATTTTGGTAAAGCTCATATAAACTACAGGTTTCATCATTTTCAGTTGATTTGATAATTTTGTTATGACGACGACGTTAACTGGAGCCAACCATTTCTAAGTAAAAAAGTATTTATTTAAATTACTTTATTATAAACGAACTTAGATATTTTCCATAATTCAAGAAAAAATAATTGTAACCAATAGCTTTTCAATTCCCCTTGATACTGCCATATTAATAAACTCTACACGCATGTTGTTCATTGTTCAGTTATTCATATTCATCGCTATTTAATACATTTGGTTTCCGATGCAAAACCAGTGTCTGATTAGTGACGGTTAAGGGTAATAGAGTATAAACAAATCTTCATGGATAATAAACAAAACGCGATGAGGCAGTTTGTTGTTCGCTGAACTTTCTAATTTAAATAGTGTAGGAAGTAGTTTCATTCCCTTTTTGGATTTGCTCTATTTAAGTACTTATCCTTGGTGATTATCTGAAAAGACCAAAGGCATTTAGTGGTTCTTCACACTTCTCAGATCCATGGCAAATTTTTGTTTTCAGAAAATTCAAGCTTTGAATTTTCAAGAACTATAAATGAAAGATTTAATTAATTAATTTGTATAAAGGGTCTCTACATAAGTACCTAACAGTAAAATAAATGAAAAAATATTTAAAATATTTTTACAAGAAAGAACCACTCTTATCTTGCCAGTACTCCGGTTTTTGGATTAGTTCATAGTCCGTCTGTCTATCTGCCTGTCAAGTCAGCTTTGACGAGAATGCCTATAGGTATCAGCGCCTCTAGGACCTGTAAAAATATCAAATTTTTAAAGTTTCTAAGTTAACTTAAGTAGACATAAATTAAATCAAAACCCTAGAAACATAAAACAAACCCAGGCTAAGTAAGATGGTTATTTTCCAGAGATTAGAGATACATAATGTTTGAAGTTAGAAATCAAAATTGCAAATCCATGTCTTGATTGATTAGTAAAAGTGGTATTGAGACTAGTAATTTGACATTTCGCGGTGGCTAGTAAAATACATCATACTGTCTAGCAATCAAATTAAGAGGCGTTTCTTATTAGATTTACATAGACTTAATGAATAATCTGTGAAACAATTCGATAGGTAAACCCTAATCCTTATTGTGAAAGTTCAAATAGGTATGTTTGTTTTATCAAGTTACTACAAAAAATGGCGTACCCATCCCTACATCGCATTGATGCGCTGTCGAAGTGTTACGTGAACTAAAACGATACGTACTACTCGTTGTTGTATGTGACTTCTATTTTTTTCATGTTTGATCAGATTTATTTGTTCTAACTTTCTCGAGTGGTGCTACTTTAAAAACGTTGACCTGGTCGCCTCTGTTTGGTTAATTCACAAACATTTGCCCGCGTGCGGTCACATGTTTCGTAAAGAGACATCCACGCTAGTCGAGAAAATTGAGAAAACCAAACATTTTCATTATAGAAAACAGGAAAATATTTAAAGGCGTCGTTGACTTGATAGATAATTAAAGATACGAGCACAAAAACTCAAATACTTAGCTCAATATTGAAGTAAAACCTCATACTTTTTTAATTGACTACACAGGTTGCGGTTATTAATAAGTTGTTAGAGCAAGATTAAATATAAATGCGAATGACACGCAAATGCGTGCATTTTAAAAAGTTTGTATAACACATGGTTACCTACCTATAGGTTTAAAGTCTCAAAACTTAGATTTGTAATTTATTTATTTAACAGACGTAATTATTCATATGAGGCAAGTATCTATAGGATGTTAAATTACTTAATTACTGTGTGGATAACACGTTTAAGAAATTCTATTGACCATTCTTTACGCGCGCAATATTCTTTGTTCTGATTTTGCATTTCCCTACATAATTTCAGCTGTAAGGAAAACAAGTAGGTTCGATAGGTAGGTACCGACTTGCATTCTTGCATGTTCCAGCGATACTTATTTTTTTCGAAACTTGAAAGCTCCCTTCTGTTTTTGTACATGTAACGATAGCCTAAGTTTACAGGAGGGGTACTACGCAGAGGCATCTGTTTGCATGAAGTCGAAAAATTATAAAAGTATGTCACTAGCATGGCGTGTTTGCACACGTCCGAGTTAGAATCTATACCTACTTACCAGTCTCGGTCAGTACTCAGACAAGGCAAATTGCTTAAATTATTGCAGAGTATCCACGGTATAATTCCTCTATTTTTAGCTATTAACGGCTTTTGGTTAGTTTTAAACTAACCCACTTTAGATTTCAATTATATTAACTTTTTAAATTGAATTATCTAAGTACTATTCTTATTATTTATTGTAGTTAAGATCAAAAAGGCTAAATCCATGACTACGACTCTTATGAAAGCGCAAAAATTTTAGGAAATAATAATTATTCAAAAACGCATACTAAGCTCAAATTGTAGAATAAAATACGCGAGTCAAAGGTGATCAAAGTGCTTTTTCAATAAAAATGGAATTACACAATCTGTAACTGATTAATCTTATAACTCATTCAATTTGATATGTGCGGAAAACCACTTGCATTGACACATAATATTCGGGCAAAATGGTGGGTTTAGTTTCTTAACACCGCCAAAACATAGTAGCTGCAATACTGTTGATTGATACTATTTTAATTAAAATGCTTGTCAAACCAAGTTCTAGATTTTTAGAATTTCAAGTAATTACAAAACTATAATTTTTTTTCGCAGATGTGCGAATGGCTATCTAATAGCGAGTGGTGCGATGTAAAGCTAGTGTGTGGCGGTCGAACTTTTAACGCGCATCGCGCAGTGTTGGCGAGTGTGAGCATCTTTCTCAGGGTAAATATCAATCAATTTAACAACTAGATACCTACACCAACTTTAATTACTTATTGATTAAGACCTCCAAGCTACTTTGATTACTTTTTGCTCAACCGGTTTAAAGTATCATTTCTGTTTTTACAGCGGGTCCTACTTTCATGTCCACAAGAAGACACACCAGTCTTTATAGTCTTACCAGACTTCGATCTCGAAGCAATGTCATCGGTTCTTTATTATGTGTACAATGGAGAAGTATTCATAGACAATCATAAGTTACTTTTGTTTCTTGACATAATAAAAACGTTAGAAATCTTCATTGATAACCAGTTTTTAAAGAAATTACAGGACACTACAGAAGACAGATACTTAGATAATTTTAAAAATAAAAAAATAAAATCCCTATATGCTTTGTTTAATATGAACTCACAGCATACTAATAAACATGAAAGTTTGGATATAGAAAAATACGTCGGAGTTCAAGATAAAAATCTTCAGTATTTGCTTGGTAATTCAGATCGCAGTGATAAGAGAGATAGATGTCTGAAACGGAGTGAGCTGCATCCTTCACAGCCATACTTGGACCGACAAAGGAACTCTTTTCTACGTGATTTATATACCGAGACATATCCTCAAAACGGTAATGTTAACGGTGTGACGGGAGGCATGCTAGCAATATCAAATGAACCCTATCATGTACCGACATCTGTTCTCTTAACGAATGCAAATGGTAAACATCCCATCAGAGCTGACGACAGGCTCTCAGCTACAAGAAATTCAACAGAAAGTGAATTACCTAATATATTTTGCAAACAATATTGCGTGAAAGGATTTGATCAACCGTACAATGAAATTTATACTAAGAAACTTCTTTATACCGCCCAAAGAACGGCTCTAAATATGTCAAAAAACAATCAATCGAGAGTTAATAGTGATTATGACTTGATGTTCAATTATAATAAAACTGTGATAAGTTATAAGCCTTCATATACTCAACATCACAAACAAACAATGCAAGAGAAGAGTTCCGTAGCCACTTTAGACCTCAGTCTCACAGAGTCTTTAGTTAGAACAGTACTATCTGGTCCCTCTGAAAATGCAAACAAGTGTGTAGATGCAATACGTTTAATGCAAAGTAGGATGAATAATATTAATAGAAATTTTCAAACAGCGAAGAAGGATAGTTTAAGCAAGCTCTCTAAGGTACCAATTTTTAATCAAGTAATAGATAGCCCATGGCGCCCACGGGTACCTAATAATTACAAACCATTAAGAAGAAAAGGCACCCATGTTACTGATACACGGCCAACCAAAAAGGTACGTAATACGCAACGATTTTGATTGGATTTGCTTTAGGCTTCTGTCTGCTTCATGTTTTAATTTTTGTATTTGACTTAAATCAAGAAATTAATTGCGATGTGGGTTTCTATTATAAAGCTCGAATCATCTGACATTCAATTTCCATCGTTAGTCCATTATTATTATCGTCAAAGTACATTTCATGATTAACGTTCGTCTCTTCGAGGTCGTAAGGCTTTCAATCGTTAATTAATCAAACTGTTAAAAGCTTTGATGAATGGATTCGTGTTGTTTAAGTGTTATTTTAAATTGTGCGTATTGTGTGCAAAAATTATGTTTTTGTTTCCAGGAAACGTGTTCGGTGATCAATGATAGCAATAATAATAATTTAGAAGAAACAGTGGCAACACCAATTCTATGCGTGGAAGAAACTTCTGCTAACAGGATAGAATATAAATGTTCGATTTGCAGCCAGGTAAGTTTCAAATTGGTTTACTGCAATATACACTAGCTTTACACTTAGTACCACACTAAGTACCACCACACTTAGTACCACACTTAGTCTCATACTTCAAAATATTGCAATAACTTTTATTCAAAAGATATATTTTCAATATAAAAACTATTTAATTTGAATGAAATTTAATAAATGTTGGTGAAATTTTCTATAAAAAGTATTTTTATTTCAAAACCCTAACTTCTATATTTTAGTAGAAATTACAATATTAAGAGTCCGGCGAATAGTGAGCTTCCCATACAAACGTAATACCAAAATGATTTGCAATTTGAGCATAATTAACTTTTCTTGTGATGTTATTCGGATTAAGACAGTATAGGGTTCTATGAAATAAAACAAAATACCAAAAAAAAAATGGGATTTACATTTCTGTATGAAAAAATGTAATTGGCATTTATCTTAGTAAGCGCACTGTGCGTCGGACTCTTAAAAGTGTGGTATACCCAGTGTTGTATACCTAGTGTGGATATTTTAATAACTATGTGATTTTATCCGACTTTATGTTTATTGGTAAAGTCAGTCATTATAAGTTGTTAATTATTTTTGCTATAGTTATATAAACGATTTTTTAATTTCAAAAATTAAAATTAAATCTCCTATTGAAATAATGAAAATACCTACATTGAAAGAAAACTTATTTATCGAAATTACTGAGCTATTGATGAACTCTAATTTTGCGTAATGATTTCGATCTTATAAAAAAACTTGTCGCTAATGTCTGTAAACGTAATATGTAAACAATAAGGTATTGAAATAAAATATATTAAATTTATTATTATTATGTAGGTACTGCGCGAGTGTGTACTAAATTCATGTTTACGATAATCGAGCTTTCGCTGCGTTTGTTGGCAATATTGCAAATGAATACAGCATTGTAAACATATTCTAAAGTAAGAATTCATTGACGGTATCGACTAGATGATAATATTATGGACTTGTAAATTAAATAGTTATGGCTAATTTTGTTATTTTTTTAAATTTGAGTGTTTAGCATTCACTATGCTATTTTATATAATACTAAGTAATATACTTGGGTTTGTAATTTGTAGAGAGCATGTAATTTTCTCGAGTTTTTAGTAGTCTATTTACAGCTCAGCCCCGTTCTAATGATTTATTTTATTAAAAAGAGGTGAAATACCTTACGACTGGTTTGTTGGACGAAGTATTTAACTTATGAATTGTTGAAAGCATTTCCACAACCATTTGCGATTCATCACTGCTGTGTGGGACCGAGTCTTAAGATATCTTGGAAATGTTTAGTGCGGTATGTGAGTACAATACAAATACTTATGAATTGGAGCGCTTGCGATCTCTGCACTCCACTTCATATAGTGGTTTCTATGGTTTCCAAGTGCTAAGTATTTACTAAAAACTATACAAACATACTTAATGTATATTTGCATTTGGTTGCTTTTTTTTTACAATAATGGTTTCCGCTACAAATAAAGCGTTGCTATTTGAAACATATTTATTTTTTTGAATATTAGATATAATACAATTGTTTTTAAGGGGTTCGAAACGGGATTCGGGTTAGCAATTAAATGAGTAGGTACTCAACATTTTCACAAACGTGGTGGTGTCGCAAGCGTCTTTATACTTTTTATACAAAGATTTAGATCCTTTCTTTTTTTATTGAGTGAGCTTTTTAGTATTATTTCATAAATCTTTAAATAATAATTACCTAGCGATCTTGATAGCAGGTACATCTTGATTCTTCAACATTCTCTCCAACATCTTCATCATGACAACCACCGTGGATTGACACAGACTATTTTGAGGTTCTTAGGTCGATTCATCAGTCGTGTTTGCCATCCAAGTTGTATAATCCGCGCGCGATGAGAATGGGATGGGACCTAGTCAAAGTAATTTGACTAATTAGTTAATTTTAATTTAATAATTCAACTAGCTGTTCACTTGTTATCGTACTTGAAGTTGCTGCAGCAAAAGTTCTCTCACCTCGGATGCGTGACACCGTGTTTTTGGATATCCCTGTGGCTGGCCAGTGTACCGTGCGCGTCTCAGTTTGCAAGGTTCCATCCCATTCTCATCACGCGCGGATTATATAAAAAAAGTACAATATTAACCTTTTTAACTTTTAGGTGTTCACAAACGAAGATTGCCTCTCGTCTCACATAAAACGGCATACAACAACAGCCCGCTACACCTGCAGCGAATGTGGCAAGACGTTTTCGCAGCTGCGTAACTTCAAGTACCACGTATCGGTACATCGAGGCACCAGGGAATTCGCTGCCACTTGCACTGTCTGTGGGAAGTACTTTAATGACAGAGGATACCTCAGCAGCCATATGAAGATACATAGGTGAGACGTGTGTGAATATCGGATCGGAAATTAAAACATATTGGACGAATATATTGATTTTGGTGAAAATATATGATAAGCCTATGCAATTTGACACAACAATTCATTATAGAGCCTGTACAGTCGTGGAAGTTGGTAGTTTACCACCTGTACGTTGTCAATTTTTTAGTTAGCCAATTTTGAGCTCTTGAGTATCTTGAGTCATGCTCAAAATTGGCTAAAAATGTTCAATTAACAATATAATATCCGAATGCTAAGGTAAATGATTAAAAATCTGCAATTTTCGTATAACTCCGAATATTAGAAAAATGTCGCCAAATGAAAAATTGACTACTACATTTAGCTTCAAATGACATATTTTGTTGTTCGTATAGTTTTGCGTCTACTTGCTAGAAAATTTCTTCATATTAAGCTGTTTTCCGTACGCAACAAAATAACACGCCACCAATTTCCAACACGACATCATATAAATTGCTGGACTGTATTACTTATTTTATTAAATTATTAGGAATTATGTGAGGTTTTTTCGTGGACACTTTGTTACTTTTTACAATTATTTTGTAAAGTTGTTTTACCATTACCAGATCAATATAGCTTAATTTAAAGCATATTTTTATAATTTTAAGGGCTGACTATGCGTATTTGAACATTTGGCAGATCAAGAGTGTGCATTTTACCACGTTTTCATTAGGTCGCTTTCTTGTTTCTTTGTTTGTCCACAAGATTTTTACTAGCTTCCCAATCAGCTAGGGCAGAACTGGAAGGCAATGCAATACAATGTTGTTATTGAGCTGATCTGATGATGCCGGAAAAAGGCCACGGGTACTCTGTAATAAAACCATATAACCCTATCAAGTTTGGGTTCGCTTGATTCGTCTTGACAAGTACTCTGATGGGAGACGCTGTCCAGGGTCTGATGATGGAGCCGTAAAAAAGCCACAGGAACTCTGTGATAAAACCATGCAACCCCATCCAGTACGGGCTCGTTTGATACGTCTTGACAAGTTCTCTGTAGAGAGATAATGTCCAGGGTCTGATAATGGAGCTGGAAAAAAGCCTCAGGATAAAAAATAACACAGAACTAAAAAGTTGAAAAGAATTATTAAAAAAAAGTATTCCGAAATACCGATCGATATAGTCTTTAAAGTGACTTAATGACCACGAGAAATTGATGATTTAGCATCCTTATGGGTTTCTCGAGCAATTATTGATTTTACATAATTATTTATTATTTTCAGAAATCGAAAAGAATACAAGTGCTCTTTATGTCCAAAATCTTTCAACCAACGGGTCGCCTACAACATGCACGTTAGGATACACACAGGTATCTTTCAATATCAACAAACATTTAATTTACTGGACTTCTTTTCTGTAGTGCTTTTGGGCTTTATTATCTAAGCAAATTTTTCCAGGGGTAAAACCTCACGTGTGTGAGGAGTGTGGAAAGGCGTTTTCTCGTAAAATGCTGTTGAAGCAGCACCAGCGCACGCATTCCGGTGAGAGGCCGTACGCCTGCCCGCATTGCGATAAACGCTTCGCGGACAGATCCAACATGACCCTGCACCTTCGGCTACATACTGGTCAGTATCATACAAGCGATTAGGAATGGAAAAGACAATACAAAATACGAGTCGAATTGAGTACCTCCCTCCTTTTGAAGTCGGTAAAAAGTCGTCTATTTTGTTTTTATTTCCAAATGTAGGAGCAATTTTAGATGAATAGGTCAAGTTAAATGAAGTGCTTGATACCTAATAGTTTCTTTTCATAATGCCTTCGCAAAACCACTGTAGCGATAATTGTTAATTTAATATTAATACTTAAATAAAATAATTTACTATAAATGTATTTCTTTCCTTCTCTCTTTCGCAACATTATCTGACAGCAGCAATAAAAATGTAACATGATCACCAGAATAAACAAATAAATAGAACCAAACATTTCTTAATTTTGCAGGAGTGAAGCCTTTCTCATGCGCGTTGTGTCCAAAGTCGTTCACCAAGAAGCACCACCTGAAATCGCACCTGAACTTCCACACAGGCGCCAAACCATACTCGTGCCCGCGCTGCAAGCTCGCCTTCACACAGTCCTCTAACATGCGGACACATCTCAAGAAGTGTACTGCTTCGCCTGAAGTTGGTGTATCGAGCAATTGAAAAAAATAAATCTTAAGAAATTGCTACTGATATTCCACACGGACGCGAAGCCGTACTTTTGCCCGCGCTGCAATGCAACTCGCCTTTACTTCCATTTGAAAACGATTTTGTAGTTCGTATCGTAAAGCTCGCATAGCTTTCAAGAGAAAGATTTTCATAAATATGAATAGTACCTGTGTCTCACTCAATCATTACAAAATTTCTCACATTACAAAATACTCGTGACGTAAATTACTAAATAAAAATATTTTAGCTTTACCAGTACATAAATTAAAAAAAGCACGAGTAAGCGCTTATTACATGTCTATGTACATAATAAACTTCTCAAATATCTAAAGAGAGATTACTGAAAATTCATTGTTTTATATAAAGTTGAAGGAATACTTATTGTGCAAAAGTCTGTATTGCCTACAGAGTTCTATAATGGCTGAATTTCATGCTTTCTGTATATCTCATTTATTAAAATGCATCATAATATATTAATATCTAGATAGATAAATTGTTTACCTAATTTTAGCAGTCCTCATGTCTATAAGGACCAATATTAGCTACGTGAGCGTGGACTAAGAATGAAGAAACACCTTTTTACCAATGAACAATAATGTATTTCTATAGTGTCGGTATTTGTGACATTTTATAACAGCAAAAACTAACTGACATTTTAGTTTCAAAAGAGCATAACTGCTCTATGGCGACCAGCCAGTTTCCAACATCCCCTATTGGTTTCATGTATAATTTTAAGATCTTATGTACCACATGACGCCATTAACGTTATTATTATTACTATTATACCCCATGGTGTTAATTACATTTGTTGTTGTTTTTTGGTCAACTTTAGTACTGGTTTTAAATACCTATTTTTTATTTTATTTCAAATATTTAGTATTATAAATAAATAAATAAATGCTAGGACAATTTTATTTCACACAGCGCCATCTAGCCACAAACTAAGCAAAGCTTGTAATAATTATAGGTGCTAGACAACTGATATACTACTTTTTAAATATATACTACATAGTAACACCCAGACTCGTCACAGAAATTAAAATTTATCATTTCAATTTCTGCCCGGCCGGGAATTGAAACCGGGACCTTTTGTGTGGTAGACCGACATGTTGACCACTGCACCACTCAGGGCGTCGAATATAAATCAACATGTATGTGCTCGATTACTAAAAGTTCTTACATTCCTACTGTTATTTTAAAGATTTTTCAATTTTTAGTTTATGCTTGGGAGGTTAAGATAAAAATAGTATTTTTTGTTTTCTATAATTATTAAAGAGTTTTTGCTTATGAAAATGTTTTTTTATTATTTTCAATACAACTAGATAGACCCTTTACATAAGAATAATAAACTTTAGGAATTTGAAACTTTTGGTTATTTTTATTTTATTTTTAGTTTGGGGTGCATTTCTACCCCGCCACGTTAGAAGTGTAGTATAACGAAAAAACGATGTTAGTTCAGGGTTTGAAACAAGCTCACTAACACCAAACCACCTGACAAAACAATGAGCAAAAAAATTTTTTTTTTACTTTACTACTTGTGAGAACGTGTTCGAAAACATATCTGCTTTGAATCTTTTTTAAGCGACTTCAAAAAAGAGGAGTTTCTCTATTCGTCTGTACCTATGTATGTTTTTTAACCCCGGACGCAAAAAGAGGGGTGTTATTTATGTATGTCCACCGACTACTAGAAGTCGGCTGAACCGATTGAAATGATTCAAACGTTATTACATCAGGTTTGTTCCCAAGTTGGTCCCATCTTTTGAAATTTTGAAATCGGTTCAGTAGTTTTCAGGAAATCCTAAAAATACTGTTGTTTATGAACTTTTACGGATAGTAATCAACCAAAACCTTTTTTTGTTGGCTCGTACGATTTGTACATTTGCCAATGTCGAGTAAAATTTAGGGAAACGGAATATAGGAAAGAGTGGAATAGGTTAACGGAATTTAGGTGGGATCAGGAAAACTTTTTACATAATATATGGATAAGGATATTATACATTTATATAGGTACATACACAATCATTAAAAGATAATAGAGTTACAAAACTGGTCGGGAATGGAACACGAAGCATTAGTAAGTCTTTCAACCATAACTTCTTTGTTTATGAACCGATTGTGATTCTTTTTTGTTTGAAAGAGGATACTTTAAGAATGATACTTTTTTATTTCATTAGATTTGCACCTTGGATTTTGAAGATATACAAGGGAACTCCTCAAAATCAAATAGGAAAGTATAGGGATTGATATATTGTCCTAGCAATATATCAATATAGGGATTGATATATTGTCCTAGCAATATATCAATCCCTATACTTTCCTGACAATCTTAAACAAGTTTTACAGAAGACAAATATAAAGAAGAGAACGCAGAATTAGATAATTTTAGAAATGTGTAACATTTCATTTGTTTTTCTACACTGTATTATCTACTATCGTCTATGGCCTAGCTTTTAAAATCCAGAATGAACAGAGTAGCACAAGATTTCAAGTTTTTAGTTCTCGAGATATCCAGCTGTGACATACAGACAGACTGAGTCGCACCATAAGGGTTCCTTTTTCCAAAAAAATAAAAAATTGTTGAAAAAAAAAAATCGATGGACAGCGTTTTATGAAAGCGAAACCGTAAAGTTAAACCCCCTTCACATTAAGTAATTAATCGCATACAATTTATTGGAAATTTTAAAGCAAATGCTGTAGGTCCCTGTACCTGTACTTGGAGAGAGATAAACGAGGCGGGGAGGTTAAAACGGCGATACACATTAAACAATATCTACCACTTAACTATATAACACTTGACACTGGCAAAAATTACTTCCAAGAGGAAAGTAGATTGCCATAACAAAAAAAGAAGAAGAACATTGACATTGACATTTAAGTAACTTTACGACGGCTCGGCTTTCATAAAACGCCATCTATCGAGAATTTTTGAACTATTTTGTTTTCTTTTTAGGTCTCGGAAAATCGCCAACTATTATTGTTTGTTATTTCTCAAAATTGTTATCTTCTAGGTATATAAAGGAGATCATTCATTCTGGGCCGTTTCAGAAAGTGTCTGTCAACAAAAAATAATACGTATTGCTAGAACCAGCCATTCGGAACAATAGTTAATATGGCACAAAAGTTGTAGGATTATGTTGAGCCAACATATCCAAGTTCGAAGATTCGTCATTTCCATTCATTGATATTTATTGAATTCTGATATTATACATATTGCCAGAACTATCATCTAAAGCAATTATCATCGTCATAAGAATTCCTTTTTAATAGGTACGTTACCATTTACGAATTGAACAAATGCAAGGTTATTTGTAAAATAATTAAAAAGAGCTTATTTTAGAACTGGTTTTTTAAAATAAGAGAACCGAAAAAAAACCGGTTTTTCAATTCGGCCAGTTTTGCATTCCCTAGTAGAAACTCAAGACCGTGCTTTGGTATTTTCAATTAGGTGTGTACTGTTATTTTATTTAAAAATAAAATGTTTAAAATTTACTACTTGGGTTGAATTTCACAAGCGTTATTTGAGAAAAGTGATATACAAGCTTTGGTCGCAACTAGGCATTGATGGATTCACGTATGTGTGACTCGGCTTCGCCCTTCAATGCCTGTGTTGCATGCCGCTGCCGTTATGAGTAGGTACTAATACTTACAAAAGAAAAAGTGACTTAATTTTTTTTAAAACAATTGAATTGTATCTAACTAAGATTTTTATGAAATATTATTGGACTTTCAGTTTTGCATTATTATTTTAGAAGTTCTTGAAAAATTTATAAGGAAACTTAACAGTAAATCTTTTTGCTAGAAGTTGGTATTGGGGTAGGCAATCAGCTTTTTGCTGTAGTACGAGTATAATAGACATTATTGGAAGTGAAAGTTTCAATTCACTTTTAGTTTTCGCCACAAGTTCCAGAAGATTTTTAAAAACAAATTGGTAACATTTTCCTTTTATGTTGGACAATTCTCTCAAAATTAACATGAAAAATACAAGTGCCTATAGGAAAAATGTTAATCATAATTATTCTTTTTGTGGACTTGCCTTCTATGTTGCCCTTTCATGTTATACGTATACCCAATAGTTTTTAAACTAGCACTGAAGCAAGAGCGAGTTACCTCAACACGAGTATTTATTTACTATCCGGGGCTGTCTCAACGCAATTCTGTAATTGAATTATTTGAGTAATAAGAGGTGACAATAAAACCACGATTGTATATTTTTTACTCCTGTTTTAATGGATTTGGTATTGTAAAACAATCATCGATCAAGGTGTACAAAATTACAGGCCTTTACAGTAGGTAATTTCTGGCGCATTAATTAGATATAATATTCATTACAAAGTGTATGCGAGTCCTTTATATTATGAATACTGCAGCTGAAGATAAACATGCAGTGATATTATATTGCTTACTTTGCAGAACCATAGATAAGTAGGTATTGTACTTAAATTATGTATGATCTATTCTTCTTAGATGTTATATTTTTATACAAGTTTTATAAATAGATAAGATGGTTTTTTAACTGGTAGGTACTATAGGATACCGAATAAAGATTACCCCTCATCCGATTATTTACAGTGAAAGTAATTAAAAAGTTTTTTTAGTTTAGACGTGATCAAACAATCAAAAATTCGTTCTGAAAAATAAATATTGATCAGTTGAATATTTTATGTAGGTAACTGCAATATGAGATTATACGTTGAATATATCAACTAAGTTATCCATTGTTTTGTATTGTTTGATCATGTCTAGTTACAGATACAAAGCAAAGTATGAGGATGTGAGTACGTACAACGTTCTGAATAATATAAGGAATGGCGAGAAGTTATGGAGTTTTTTACTGTTATATATATATTGTTTCAAATAGCTGTATATTGTTTTATGGAGAAAAGTATTTGATTTGTTGGTTTCGGAAGAAATACATAATAATATTCAATAATAGAGTATGTGACTAATATTACATCGAGGAATTAAGTGTGATTTACCTACAGGTAAATCAGTTGTAACTGATTGAAATGATGAATGACAAAAATCAATTAATTTTTTCAATAAAGTCAAAATGATGTAAATATTCATTCAGGCTGTCATCATTCAAACCCTGTATTTAACTTTTTAAAATATATAAAGTCTGTTAATAAAGTATCAATGACATACTCTATTACATTACACTATGACAATAAAAGTACAAGGTACTGAAAGGCATGCGTTTATTCTTACTTAAGATAACACTTTGGGGTATCATCATCAGTATTTTAGTTAAGTAATCTCATTTTAAAGTTTTGAATGACACTCATAAAGATTATTTTAAGTAAGAATCGTTCATAACTTTTATAATACGACAGCAAAATATGCACTTTTGTGCGTACCTATCAAAATAATAGAAATTATCTGAACAATTGTCATAACATTCTCGTCAATACAAAAAATTTCTTTGTAAAATGTAGTTATAAAATATACAGGTAATAAATCTACAAGGGCTTGCGTGTAAAAATCTTAATTGTACTATAGAAATATGTATACAAAAAGCAATCATTTGGTTTTACACCACGTATAAGTCGTACCGTCATAATCATCATCAGGTTTGCACTCGACACTTACACATCATGTAAACCATTGCTTACGCGTTATATTCGCCAAACATTACATTATATATTTATCTCAGCCTTTTCAAATAGGAGAACCATAATTAATTGAAATTTGGAATATAATTATAGTAACTAGTAGACTCGGTGTAATTAAGTTACATGTAATCGCGGTCTGCGCGCGCGGCGTGCCGCGACCGCCTCTCTACCATGTGAAGCACCATTTGTTCTAGCGTAGGGATAATGTACACAATTCGTCGATTTAAATTTAATCTAATCGTATCATTAGAATTAAGGTGTTGCACATATGCGCTTACTCTCCGATTATTCGTTAGGAACAATGTTTTAAAATACTATTCATTCAAACTTTTAGGATAACTTAAAATTATATTAACGTGCGCATTCGGCGCATGTTACATTCGAATTCTCGTAACGATGTCCTTGTCTGTTTAAAATAAAAATATTATGATACAAAAACAAATACATGCTCGTGGCATAGAATAAGCCATTCTTTGGTGGAATTTGAGAAACATTATTGAGCTTTGTTTAATGGCTTAAAGTTTCTAGAGTAATAAATCCTGTTAAATTTGATAGATGTTATCTGTACGCATTTAGCACTTTAAAAAGACTGCGTTAACATGTTACACAATGTTTGCTTGCACTTCGCATGTACGGTAATTGTTTACATTGCATAGTAAGAACTATTCAAATTAAATAAACTCGATGTCACAAGACTATTTACAATAGAATTCTAATTTCATGTATAAAATTGAGCATTAATATAAACAAGGGCTGCTGAATCCTTACACATAATTATGCAAATGCCTTATATAATATAATACAACAACCCATTAGGGCCTAATCTACGTAAGTACTTAGTACTTATTAACAACGCGTTGCACTTATATGCTAGTTTTTTTTACAAATGTACAGATTATAGTCCGAAATCTCATAGCCACTCGACACGACGGAGCTCGAAGCTCGTCAATCGTCTTTACACAAATACTTTCGTTTGATCACAAGTAATCACATTGTGCGGCGGGGAATCACGCGTCCGAGTAGCGCGTGGTGCGCGCGCTGCATGGGGGCTCAGGTGCACTCGATGATGAGCGGCTGGTTGGACTCGATGACGCTGGGGCGCGGCTCCGGGGCCTGCGGCCCGTAATGCGGTGGCTCGTGCTCCGGCGCGTGGTACTGCGGTGACGGCGGCGCGTGCGGCGGTGCCAGGTGGGGCGTCGTCGAGTGAGCATGTCCTCCCATCAGCTCAGCGTGCGACAGCGCCACACGCGCCCCACCGGCGCCCATCGGCCCACCAGGAGAGTGGATTTCGTACGCCTCGTGCCCCTCTCTGTCGTGGCAGTCTTTGTCGACGTTACCTGCAAAGTGCACGCGAAAATGAAATCGGCGCGTTCAGCGAGAGCGCAAGTGAAAGTTGCGGTTCACCTACGAAGAGAAAGTGCAACGCTCTGCAGTTGCTCTCGCGACTACGCTCGTGTTTGATCGTTTTTTAATAAAATAAGCTTAATTAAATATTATAAACTTAAAATGGTGAAAAAGTGGATAAATAGGAAAATTTCAAGTGAAAGTTGTCGAATAAATGTTAAAATTATGCAATACAAAGTAATATAAACTGAAAATTACCTATACACTCAGTGTTGGCAGCGTTGGTGATTGCCAGAACTTCCTCAATGTTGTTTGGTTTGCAACTTGTAGTTTTCCAGTGTGTGCGAAGTCCGGAAGCACTGATGTACTTCTTGTCACAGCCCTGACACACGTAAGGTCTATCGTTCGTGTGCAGTCTCTTATGTAATTTCAAATGAACAAATTGAGTAAATTTCTGCATGCAAAGATCGCATGCGTAAGGCTTCTGCCCTGAGTGTAAGCGTAAATGAGTCTTTAAATTCGATGTAGAAGAAAATCTTTTTTTGCAAATATCACATTGGTGGGGTTTTTCTCCCGTGTGTACTAGGTGGTGCTTTTGTAGATGTGCAAGCTGCGTGAATGACTTGTTGCACACGTTACATTTGAACGGGCGTTCACCCGAATGCGTTCTTAAATGTACTTTCAAGTTGGATAATTGTCCGAATGTTTTACAGCAAACATTGCATTCGTAATGCATTTTTCCATCTTTTTTTTTTAGAGGATACGGTAAACTTCTGTACCCTCGGGAGGCCTGTGAGTTAGGGCTCATCGGTGCTACCATAAGACCACAGGAACCATCTGGACTCATGCTACCATGTGATGGTACTAATTGACTGTTTACATTCGAATTCTGTATTAAACTTAGTTGTGAGCAGTTCTTTAATGTTATCACACTGGTGGATGAGGGATAGTGATGGCTTTGTCCATTTTGAGATCTCTCATATTGATGCGATGACGTTATAGTTGGCGAGTAAGTATTCGGTGGAGAGCCTAATTGTGTTATAATCGTTGAATTTGATGGAGAATAAATATTATATGAATAGTTTGGATAGTGACTTTCATATCGTGTTTCTCTGATCTCCCTTATCTCTCTGATCTCTCTAATTTCTGTCGTGTGCGGTATGGAGTGTGGAGGCGATGAAGAGTAGACGGACGCAGCACTTGGCGCAGGCAGTTGTTGTGGTAGTGGTAGTAGCGATGGCAACGGCGTCAAATTGGAACTGGAATCTGGGCTACAAGCATTGCCATACCTTTGACTTTTTTTGTAAGAGTAAGCCATTTCTGTAGGTGAAGAAGGAGGTGGCGTAGCATTTGGCTGCCTTCTGTTTGGATCGTTGTTATTTGTATCGATGCGATTGCTTGTCAGAATAGTTTCTAAGATTCTAGTGTCCGGATGAGAACATCTCATGAAAGCAGGTTGAGGTGATGGAGATAGAGCGCCATCTTCGTAGTATGGCTTTGTTATCGGCATGACTGTATTATGTGATGGTTCAAGCACAATAACCGTTGATGTAGCTGGATCACGACGCGGTGGTGATAAGTTTTGTGGTGATGCATTTACAACCTCTTCGGCTATAATCAATTCCTTTTCACTTTCGCAGTCCATTTCTTTGAGATTTTGATACTGGTAAGCCCTTGGCATTTTAATTTTGACTTTTCTGTATTCGTTACGATGCATCTCTTGGTCCATTTTTTGAACAATCACTGTTTCCTTCGGTTCATTAGTTTTGTTGGAGCAATCTAAAACATAGTTTTCTACATCCGAATCACTAGAATCTTCTGGCGGCGTAAACTCATCATGATAACCGTTGCTGTGGTAGCCTTCATCTGATCTTACCGATCCATCATTAGGAGTTAATTGAGGTTCATAATGTGGTGGTCCACAGTGAGTTAGACTTGGAGATTTATTTCCTAATTTGTCTTGATGGCTTTGGGCCATTGGAGAAGGTCCTCGCATATCTCTTAGATGATGATTCGGTGCTGGTGATCTACTACCATGAATCCTCGAATTTTCCATTTGGTGAATTACAACATGTGATGTGCTTTCTTTGTGTTGATGAATAATTAACGCTGAATTATCTCGATGATGGATTTTAACCGGTGATGGTGGTTGCATTAATGAGGAAGGTGATATATGAGTTGTTTCGTTCGTCTCTGCCTTGTTGTGCAAAACGCTGGTAGATACATCAGTCCTTAATATTGTCCTCTCATTTTTACTGCGTGGCTCTTCTCGGGTGGAGATGAAGTTGTCACTCAACGGCTTCTCATTAGCTTCCCGTTTCCTTCGTCTACTTGGAATTTCAGCTTCCAATAACTCCTTGGCATTTGTCAAACCAAGGACATATTTCATATGGTTGAACGCAATCTCCGGATGAACTGGTGCTGGTGGCAATCCATATGCTTTCTTGATTGTTTCTTCCTTACCTAAAATAAACAAAAAGCGTTATGTTCATGTATTCTAATAATTGAAAACGTTAAAGAAAATAGAGTTTTGATGTCAAAAATACTTACAAATAGAATAAGTGGCTCGTTCGGGATCAATATCGTATCCTAGTCTAGTGGCAAAATCTTTGCAGTACCACACCATAAGTTCTTCATTCGGCATGATATCTCTGTGTGGAAAATATAAATAAATCAAAACAGTGTTCAAATGAGAACGAGAACGAAACGAGAATATGAAATGTGTAAAAGTGACAGTGAAAGTACATACCTGATGGTGTAGAAGTAAATGTGTTCCTGATGCTGGCATGCTACGAGATTCATGACGGAGAGGGAGTAGGCGGAGGCCACGTAGCGCATCCAGTTTGCCACGCTGGTATCCGACCCATCCAGGTAATAATAGTCGCTATCTTTGAATATCTGCAACGACCAAACAAATATATTATCATAGGTTAATCTTATAACTCAATAACTAATAACTTGTTATTCCTTTGCTAAGTAGCCTTATTTAAATGTGATGTAACAGTCACGTGGCAATGTTTTGATGTTATTAGATGGTTGCAATTAAAAGGTATTATCGTTGTTATATCACTAGCGCGCACACATGTAGAGTGAATCACGTGGCACGTGCAGGATATTTACAATGCGCGTGAGCCGATAGCGCTCAAAAGGAGTCAAGGCCGAGATGCAATGTCAGTGTTAGTTGAAGCCGGAAGATAACGCAGGAGGAGTTTATTAATTGTTACGTCTATACAGATATGAATGACTGCACTGTATGCAGTATGCAATCTCTAGATTACTGTTATGTTTTACACTTCGTTTTATGCAACAAATGAAAACAATAATAAGCGCCTTTACTTTGACCTTATTTATGTGAAGATTATAAAATCAATAAGTGCCAGACCAACTGCCATAGAAATGTTTGATGTAATAAAACCCAAGCTCACCTTAATATTTCCATATGTATGATGTCTGACAGTTTCCTGTACCTGGCCCAAAATAGAGAGGAATTGGTTAGTTAGAGAAAAGAATAGTGCATATTGTACATAGCTTGTCATTGAGTATGAACAACATACACATGAAATATGTATGTTAGTTTGAAATGTTGTTTGGGGTACGCTACAATTAAGATAAAGTAAATAATATTTACAAAAGAAAACCTCTACCCAAAGAACGAAGTGATTAATAAGTATTGGTATTTTACAAAAAGCAAAGTGAACGGTCCGAATTAAAACTCACCCTCCAGTAATATCTCCAAGAAACTTTGTCATTCGGTTTGTTTGGTGTTCGGGTGCCTTCAAAGGGCCCAAACCGGGTTCCTCGGGGGATGACACCAATGCTCCATACACCTTCCGTCTATAAATAATATTTAAATTAGTTGTCATAAATTAACTATTAGGAAAGTTAAACCAATAAAGTATTTCCAATGACTGTATGAATCAATATAGTTCGAGATGAAAATATCTAACGTGAGAGATTCTTCACGAAATGAGATCGATGCAAATATAAGAATGTTTGCAAATGTAACGAACCGGTGTGTTAGGAGTGGAGAGGACAGCGGATGGCCTAAGCGCTAAGCTCCTGGGCAGGGTTCGCTCAGCTCTGTTCGGCGTCCCTGGTTCAGACGGCACGTCCGGCACGATGTAGACGGTGAGCCGCTCGAACTCCTCCTCGCGCATACGCGTCACATCGTACGCGCCCGTACTCGGCGCAGCCGGCACTGCGTTTGCGCTGCCCGGGCTGCCGGTCCGACCCACCGTCGTGCTGGGGACTTCTTCACTTGTTGACTGTTGACAAAACTAATGTTAGTAAATGAACCCTTTATCACCAGCAGTATGTGGTCAAACTGCTTTCCACCGCTTAAATATTGGTTTGGCTAACGCTGTTGCATGACATAAAACTTTATTTTGCATCGCCAATGGAAGCATAGTTCATAGACAATAATTTAAATAATATGATAATGTTAACCCTTCAACGCCCGGAAAATGAGACACAATAGATATTCCATTGTAATCCGCATGCGGCCGCTCGGGCGTTGATGAATTAATCATTGCTTTTGGAGGCGGTAGGAAAAGACAAAATAACGTCATAACTGAAATTAAGTTATATGGTACCTCTACCGTATACCCAGATTTTCATAGTTTTTCATTAAAATGTGTCTTTATTTAGGGGTTAAATTTAAAGGAAAAATTGGCGCTGCAGCGCCAGTATTTACATAAATTAATTATTTGCCATGATTTACCCGTATTTTAATCAAGCGACTTCTTATTCATCATTACAAATAGTTTTCTATTATAATTATTTTATCATAAAATATAGCATTTGACTCTTGAAAACAATGGTTCATAAATGAATTTGCATTTTATATTATTTAAATGCATAGAACTGTCAGTGTTAATTAAAATGATTTTGTGAAATTATGAAAAAATAAGCCAATTCAGTTTCACTTTCTATTGTCATATTTTTTTAAATTCAATAAGATAACTTTTAAAGAAAAGGTTTGGTGCATCTATCTAGATATCCTTACCAAGCTATTAATAATGCTTCCCACCGTGTCAGATTCCATAATTTTCAGTCACGAAAAATATGCAAACACCACAGCGACGAAATGCATTTTACACCTTCATGCAATTCAGCAACGCCAATCTATTTTGATAGTTACTTCTTGGGGTGAGGGTTTATTTTAGTTAAGTGGAAGTTGACAGCGTCGTTCGATAAAGGGGCGGTGCGACTACTGACCCACTTTCATGATGAGTGCGCACTTTCTACTGCGCATCGACATCTCCTTTGCCTATTTATATTTTTTGCAAATCCAATAGATTTCTTAAATAGTTAATCGGAGATTCGGCTACCAATTAGTCCACTTTGAGGTAAAAAAAGTTATAATCAAATCAACGCAATAAAAAGTAGTAACTCTGTGAGTTATAGACCTCGTGTTTGTGACATTTTTGAACATTTTTCGAAATGGCTGGAATATTTTTTTTTACGATTTCAACCTCCATATCTCCGCCATTTTGAAAGAGTTCAAAAACTGAATCGAGAAAAAAAAATCATATAATTGTCGAACCGGCTCAGAAAATTTCACAAGAATATGTTGAGATGTTTTCAACCCCCATATATCTCCGACATTTAGAAAAAAGATTCAAAACCTGAATCGACACCAAAAATTCGTATATATATATATATAATATAATAAAAAGATATAAGATACTTACTAGTCTCATCTTGATTTTTGCAAATTTTCAGGTCAATATTTTCATAATTTTATGATCTGCTTCAATATAACTTGTACCTGGAAAGAAAAACAAAAATATTAAATTCCTATAGTTCTAATTTTAAACTAGTATAAAGGGAAATAAATTACATATACAATTATTGCAATATATATGCTTTAGTAATTAACTGCAATTGAGTGCTTATTAAATCCAGTGTAAAATATGGCTGAATATTCTAATGGAGGCAACTCCAAATACCGTTTCTAAATAATGGAAGTCCTAAGTGCTAAATCAAAAATTATAGCTCTTTTTGTTGATACCGCATTGAGCGTCTGCCAAATTGGCACACCACACGTGGAACACGGAAACAGGACTCGGTCACCTCACTATGTATCGGAGTAATACCTATTCAATGATTAAAAAAAGATTTATAAAATCTTTGTCCAAATACTAACCGAATGACTTTTACTTTGATCGTTTTAGAAAATAATCATAAAAACGCTTCTTAAAATAACGCAATGCCAGCTTTAGTTGTAAAGCAAGTTGGGTAGGAAGCCGTAGTTTCAATGGGTTTGTTTGAGCAATCGCGGTTCAACATTTTGTTGCATAATTGCGGAAGCGGCGGCGCGGCCGTCGACCGTCGACTTTTCTCCATGAGAACGAAAAATGTTTGTTATCGAAAACCGGGTCCATTTGACATTCAAATTGTTGCTCAAGCGCAGTCTAGTGCCGTATTGTAAACATTATGCAGTGTATATGTAATACTCCACGTATGTGTCGTAACCGTATTCCTAATACGATAGTATCGGTCATACATATTGCATTTCTTTCAGTACTCTTACAATCCGTTTTTTTTTATTATCATGCATTTTTATTACAGAAAACGTTTGTTTTAATATAAACTTTTTACGAGACTTGGTTTCAAGACCACTGAAAAATCTTAAAATTACGTTTATTTATGTATAATTCAATAGTTAAAACTGTTTTTATGATAATGCGTGTAATAAATGTGATATAATTTATTTTTATAGCATTTCCGTTGACTTTTCTTACAGCATTTACACAATGAATTTAAATTAAATATTCTAAGCTCACTATTCAAAAGAGCGTAGATAAAAGGTTGTTATCTCACAATATTCGAAAAAATAAAACACTCTACTTTCTACATTACTTGAAAGGCTGAAAAAGCAAGTCGCGAGCGATTTGGCAGTCAAGTGAAAACATTTTTTTATTGTCTAGTTTTTATATGTTATAATTATATAATATAATATAACCTTATATTAATAACCGTGTTCCTTGTTGTAATGACCAGTCTTTTGATTATAAATTCTAACGCTATCAGTAGTTTCTAGCGTTAATGTTGTGAATTTAAGAAGTTTGTGTAAAATAAGTTCGAAATGATTTTCTTCATCATAGTGGAAATATAAGAAGATGGTTGCTAATTAATTATATATAATACATAATTAATGCGAACACGAAAGCGAACTTATAAACTTTACCACAAAATGATTTCAATTAACAAATACTTATAGAACTAAGGATTATGCAATTGAAATAGATTTTCAGCGCAACTCAAGTAAGTTTCCCTAGTGAATCTGAAAGGTTAGTATGCATTCGTGAATTGCGTAAGGGTATGTTTACAGAGTGGGCACGCGGGGGCGAGAGTAGCCGCGGGGGGCGAGGGCCACACGTGACCGCGCGGTTGCGCAATGCGCCCGCGCAATGTCACACGTTACACGAGACTTGCAATCTTGGTATTTGCCCTTATATCGACTTAGCTGCTGAGCAGATGATCAATTGCCGCGTGAGCATTTTTTCTGCAACTATTTAGAAGTTCTATGTTGAATAAAGACAAATAAAATAGAAAATTTCTTATCACTAATCAGAGACTTAATAGTGATTAAGTACTTTTTAACGTTTCTTAACAAAGTCATAAATTGCATAATCAAAGCGGAAATAGTTAAAAGCAAAAATAATATACTTATCTTTTTACTTATTTTAATAAGAATTTTCTATTTTAGCAAGTCCCATTACTATTTTTAGGCTTTTAGTCCATGCCAACTAGTTTGATTAAATCGGAATGATATGAAAGTCGAAGATGAACGTATGCTATAGTTTACACCCAGTCATTACACTTTTTCAGCCAAACAGATTTTGTTGATAATTATTGTGCAGTTAGTTAAAACCGGAAATGTCATCATGGCGCTCTACTAAGATCATTCGTATATAAATTAGACAAGGTAACGATGTATAGCGGCAGGTGTAATCTGCTACTGCACGGCACGGCGCGCGCGCACCAGGAAGCAACCTTGCGCGCTGCACTTGAACTTGCCCTGTGCAACGCGGCCGCAGCGATGCGACGCGCAGAGCGATATGCGCACAATGTTTGAATAGCTACTCGGTATCTATGTTTTCTTTTTGTTATGTCAATTTTTTTTCTATTAATTATTATTTTCTCGGAAAAACTGCAATTAATGAATTTAATGTTCGTCTATCTTTCTATGATTTTGACAGGATTACAGGATTTTAATTATTTTTCAAATTTAATATAATTAAATATAACTGAACTATTTTATGCAGTAGATTTCACTTATATTCAATTAAACATATTTGTTCTCGACTACATTTGGTACACTTTTACAGACCAACAATATTTTTCTCCTCTCCAGCACGAAAGGGCGCTTTTGTTGCATAAAAACTTGCGAAGAAAAGAGAAATTTGAGAAAAGGATAGATATAATGATTTAAGCTGTCGGACATGGATTAAAAAGTGTAAAAAATAAAATACACGGATATACCAAAATAATTGATAGTTTGAATTAAAGATAATCCATACTGAACAAAATGAGGTAGCATATATAAAATAAGAAAAATTAATGAAATATAATAACGAATTACTGTTTTATGATTGTAAATAAATAAATAAGTTGGGATATTAATAAATAAGAGAAAAACACAACGTAATGTAAAACAAAACGACGGGAATCTATTTTACTCTTTACTATTTAAATACATTTTTTTTCAACATAGGTTCGATCGACCATTTTTTTAATACAAGGATTACAAAAAATGAGTGCGTCTAACGATGAAGATAGTTGTCGAACTCCAAAATAGTTGAAAGAATAAGTTTCTTATGCTGAATTGAGATTTTTACCAGGAAATTCACGTGAAAATTACTGTTCTTAACTATAACACTTTTCTCGCCGGTAGAAGTGAAATGTTTAAACAAAAGACCAAAGTCAATTTGTGCTGCGAGTGCCGACTTTAAATCACAAACTAGTTTAGAATTGAATCACGAGCGTAGCGAGTGATTCTAATATAGACTACTGAGCACAGTGAGTGATTTAAAGGCACGGGGCAGAAGAAAAATCTGGTCTCGTGATAACAAATATATTGCTTTTGATTTTTGCACACTAATTTATAAGTGCGTTTTTATACCAGGAAAACAATAAATGATAATTTTACCTAGTATATTTATAGGTTCTTTTTCTAGTATATTTACAGGTAGTTCTACAAAAACATTTGCAATTTAATTTGAAAAAAGTAGGACACTCTTAACTACTACATTTTATAATTCGCAATTTGATAATAAATATATAAAAGATGACTGATGAGTGACTGACTGACATATTAACGCACAGCCCAAACAGCTGGGTCTAGAGGTGCCAAATCGGCACTTATGTTGCTTATGTATGATGTCTAGAGATGCACTAAGAAAGGATTTTCAAAATTCACCCCCTAGGGAGATGAAATAGTGGATGAAAGTTTGTATGATAGTCCCTCAGTTTCGAGCTGAGATGCATATATTTTCATTTTTAATAAAATGAAAATATTGTCTCAGCGTTTTTCATAATTCCACCCCCGAAGGCGCGAAAAGGGGTATGAAGTTGTGTATAGAAATCCTTCAGTTTTTTAAGTTGTGTGTAGTAAATATCACTAAATGTATTATTTAGTAATTTCAGCACTTAAGGGGTTGAAATGGAGTAAATAAATCTAAAAATTGAGAAGGATGTCGTGCGAAAATGATTTTTATATCGAAGTTCAATACCGGAACCGGAACCGGAATCGGAACCGGAACGGGAACGAGAACGGGATTGTCATTTCTCTGGATCCAATTGTAAATTGTATAAACTAGCTTTCGCCCGCGACTTTCTCGCGAGCCAACGCGCTTGGTCAAACCAACGCCTAATCATGTAAAAACGGCTGATCGGATTTTGATGAAATTAAAACTTATGGAAAGTATTATTACTTTCCATCCTGGTTAAAGGTTCACTATGGATTTTCCTGAATGTCCACGTGGACTAAGTTGCGGACGGAAGCTAGTGACATAATATTATTCACAATATCAGTGACCTTCAACCTCATTTTCCACCCGGAAATAATCAATTTTGATGTGTCATAAAATTAATATTATTTCATAATGTATGCTCTAATGCAGAGCATTTAATGTCGATTACAATAGTAGATTGTTATATACGCAAGGGACCAAGAGGAAGCAATTCCTATACGAGATATAGTTCGAGTATTGAACTGATGTCTTTCACCAGTGTTAAACATTTTACTTTTCATTTCGAATATAAGGAAAGTAAAAAAAAATTGCTCATTAAAAAATTTCAAAATTAAAATGATAATCGCTCGAAATTTTTGAATTTCGGTACAACTCACTCACTTCACTGATAAATTATAATTTAGTTTTTTTATTTTAAATATGGAACACGCTGCGGCCGGCCGCCCAGCCCAAAGTTTTTAATTCGCACTGGCAGTTTATACATACACTCACAAGTATACCAAGGCCGCAACTTTTTTTAACCCTAAACCATAATTATATTTTTAAAATTATGTAAACTTTTTAGTTGCCGGTATGAGGTGTGACCGACAACGTAACTAAATACAGTTCTATTTTCCGCCCTAGGGTGAAAGTAGTGTTTTCCACTTTTTTGCTTTGTTTAATTACAAATCTCTTTCCGAGTATGAGAAATCTCACAAGTATACCAAGGCCGCAACTTTTTTTAACCCTAAACCATAATTATATTTTTAAAATTATGTAAACTTTTTAGTTGCCGGTATGAGGTGTGACCGACAACGTAACTAAATACAGTTCTATTTTCCGCCCTAGGATTAAAGTAGTGTTTTCCACTTTTTTGCTTTGTTTAATTACAAATCTCTTTCCGAGTATGAGAAATGAAAAAATAAAATGGTGCAATGATGACGTGTGAGAAAAGCAAATTTGTGGAAATTTGTTTCGTACTATGTAGTAATAATCATGGATATTGAGGTGTTTTTTTTTGAGTCACTATTTATTAGCGACCTTGCTAATAAAACAGACGAGTTTATTGGGATTATGCATCAAAACGCTAAGAGTGCATCGGGACCGGTAACCTTGCAGTCTAATAATAATTCAATACGTAGATCTTTCCACTAGAAATAGCAGTTGGTATCGACCAGATAACAACGTTATATTATTGCAAATGCGGAATTGATCATACGTCCGTCTATGATGATTTTCACCTTGCAACGTTTCGAAGAGTTTTTGTAAATTATTTAAAAGTATTTTTTTGCCACAAATTTAACTATCAATGAAAGTTGTAATTAAATAATTTAATAGAAATTTAATACTTTTGCTAACAAATAATACAAATATCGAGCAATTTTCTCAGATAAATAGAGCATAGATTACTTTCCGGGTACATCAGTAAATACGGTAATTACAGGTACTTACAAATATATTCATGGCATCTTCTTAACTAGTCCTATAGATTTCAATTTGCGCGTGTAACTTTTTGGGGAACTTGAGCGTCTTTAGTGAGTGGAGGTGCAGTGAACGATGCCGGTGCGGGGCTCATGTCTGTGCCGGCCGGCTGCGGCGTCCGGCGCGCCCGCCCGGCGGACTCGCGCGCCCTGCTCGCCGCCGAGCGCGGTGCACATTATGCAACGACCTGCCCCACGACTGCCCGACGCGTTATGCCCACCGACCCAGATGCACTTTTACGACGCCGAGAATGCAATCGACACACATATTCGCGTCTCGTTCCGATAAACGCATCGACGACGAAAGCGACCTGTGACGGAGAATGCGGACGAATTTGACAGCGAATGCAGTGAGTACGTCACGTTCGCGCCTACTGTGCAGCTATTAGACGCGAGCAGGACAGCGGCGCAGCGCGGCGCCGCGGCTGCATTCAAGTTCATTACTTCCGTAGTGTGGCCGCGGCGCGCGCCGTGACCGTGCTCTCGATATTAACCGACCGCTTATTGACGACATCTTTTACCGCGGGAAATACTATCACAGTATATATATTTTGTGATACTAGTTTTCGACAAGATACCTTTACTGCAATTATGACCTAACTGCATGCTTATACTTTGGAAATATAACTACATAAACATAACAATCTTTTCATGAAATAAAGGAATTTGGCTGCTAATAAAGTGATCAATAGAGATTGCCACATTCACAAATTCTCTTTTGCAATAACTTTTATGTTATAACGAGGAAATAAAGATAATCTTATTATAGTTAAAGCAGCGTACGCGTCTTAAAAGGGCTAATTAAAATAAGTTGAAAACAAAGTGCGGGCGAGTGGCGTGAGAACGGCAGCGAAAGCCGCGCCAGGGCGGGCGGCGCCTCCCCGGAACACGCTTTCACTCTCGCGGGTCGTCGACACAGCCTGCACGCACCCTTACCAAGGACTCTCGTCTCGATAATTCCATACTCGCTTTCCTAGAAACCAAAATAACTTCCCAATGTGGCAGTCATCATAGACGATGTCAATCGTAAGACGTTGTTACAAGAAACCAGCGGAAAGTTGCGTTCCGTAGCCAAGTTGTTGGGAAAATAGTAGTAGTAGATGAATTTTTAGAGCGATACCATGGGGGTAGTGCTTTGGTACGGGGGCACCCACACTCCGGCGGCATCGCCTCGGCGTACCCTGCCACCTACCATTATCCAATATTGATTTCACTATTTACAGGCTGTAATCTGTTAACAGCTGCAAATGCTCGAACTCTGAATAAAGGACCGGCGGCTCCCGGCCCGCCACTGGGCATAGTTTGGTTGGGCGTATTTATTTAAAGGGTTGCACAGTACCATTTATAGATGTCGGTTGTGTTGTGTATGTGTTACCGCTAAAGCACGGAATACGTTAATGTGCGAATTAACTAGTTAATCTGCAGATTAACTAATCGAGTCCGTTTAAGCTAAATATTGGGTCCGCTGCTTTTTTAGTTATATATCAATGGTCTGCCAAATATGATTGACCGAAAATGTGTGCTTTTTGCAGACGATAATTCTATTATCATACCGGATACAAGAAAAATACAACATGCCAAGACTTATAAATCGATATTAAATGAAACACTTGATAATGACATAAAATGGTTGACATTTCATGATCTAAAAATTAATATTTTTGAGACTAACTATATTATTATACACATTTGTAATTATAAATCAGCTAATGAACAACATGATATTAAACATTGTGGTGACAGTATAATACAAACTAAATTCTTGGGACTCTTTTTAGACGAAAGCTGGAAAACATACAGATTATGTTTCTAGCAAATTGAATAGATTCATGTATGCCCTGAGACAAACTAAGAAAACGGCAAAATCGCCTATACAATAGCCACGTTGCATCTTTATTAAGTTACGGTTTACTGCTATGGAGTAACTCGACAGACATTCAAAAAGCCTTTATTGTGAAACATTCGCGCGGTCTGTGGGCTTGAACTGTGGGTTTCATGCAGACCACTATTCAGAAAATTTAAAGTTTTGACATTGCCATCTCTATACATATTAGAAAAAGGATTATTCGTAAAGAGAATCCCGAATTATTTGTGAAAAAAAATTATGATAGCAAATATACAAATCGTGACCTTACTAAACTTACAGTCCCCACATGTAGAAGCGCTTCTACACGGGGGACTGTAAGTTTAGACTCCACCACAGAAACTGCTACTTTATGGTCATTAAAGTATTCAACCACATGTGACTCAATCGTTGCGAGAGCTGCCCTTTTTTTTTAAAATAGAAACTGAAGGCTTGGCTTCTTGAAAATATTTTTTACGCACTAAATGAATTATTTAAATGCAAAATATAAATTATTTTTACATTGTGTGACTTGAAAACTATTTGTTGTTGTATGTTTAAGTAGTGGTTTATTTATACATTAATTTACTAAATTAGCCGATATTAATATGTCCTTTTTTAATATTCAAACTGACATTCAATGCTCTGTCTCTTTTTAATTCATTTGTTAGTTAATATTAATGTGTTAGTTGTATTTTATTTGACATAACTGTAATATTTACATGCTGGGGCAAGGGCGGGACATATTGATTTATCTATATCCTGTATCACTAACCTTAACAAACTATGTTTCAAATTAGTATACAACTATCAATTTTCAAAGTGCGAAATTTTTCTTACAGTAGCAGATTTCCGCACTTTACCTGGTTAATCTGAATATTAACGAATGTTATAGCGTTCAAGTACGGAAAACAGTGAGTGAAATAGCCAAGGCTTAGGAAATATAGGTTAAAGACCTCTATTGAAAGTACATTTTACAAAAACGTCGTTTCTGGCGCTTCGCCGGTCCCTGTCGCGCGTTTTTGGTCGCAGTTTAACCTAACCTAATGAACTCTTTATGATTTTTTAATTCTTGTCCCCCTGCTTTTGTGTCTACGCCATTTTACGTGATCACACAATTTTTCAATTAAATGAACTGTTTTCTTACTTTAACTGACCCTTGTCGTAATCTGCATATTAGCTAGAGAATCTGCAGATTATCTAGTTAATGTACGAAATGAAAAAAAACGCACTTTAACGGACTTTATCAGGTAATCTGCAGATTAACTAGTTAATCTGCACTCACTGGTTAACGCACTTTAACTGTGACATATGAAATCTGCCTGGTATGCTGGCGACTGAAGTTAGGACTGTCATAATATACTTTCATCATTGTTTCTGAAACTAATGAGTTTTCTTACTTTGTAAAAGAAGAGTGATAAGAAAAGTAAATAAATACTTGTTTTGCTTATATTTCTAGATTGTCTATAAATATAAGCAAAAAGATGGCGTTGTATAAAAAAAACAATATTTGCATCATGCGTGACTTTTATTAAAGTTTTTTGAATATTTTAAAACATTTACATGAGACACTTGTTTATTATAAAATCATATTCATTCTATTATAAAATCACCTATATTTGCATTGAAGTGATCATAATAGGTGGCCAAGTAAGTCATATTGTGTTGTGTGCATCAATCCCTTTTCCTGACCTGGGGCAATGTCTGCGGTTTTTCAGTCCGACGTCCTACCCTAATGCTACCCTAGCCGCCGGATCTACCTCAACACCCAGACAATTGTGTTTGGATACCATTTTATTGAGTTACTCTTCTGACCCATTATAATTTTTGGCTAAGGGCTGATATATAGCACACTGATAGATGTATGACTATAATATATAGGTAGTGGAAAATAAATAAAATTGAGAAGTTACTTCCCAATTAGTTTTCAAATATATATATGGTAAACACTATTTTAATTTTGTTATGCCAAATTACAGTAAACAGAATTTTAAAAGGTTCGCTATAATATAGTTAACTCAAAATAAGTTGAACTTATGGAACCAAAAGTGGCCACTTTTTTAAAACGTATAGAAATAATAAAAGTACTCTTAGTGAGTAGTTATTTAATAAATATAAAGGACATTAAGAGAACATGACATTTTCTTTTTTAAATTAACTGTTTTAGATATACAAAACAAAATAAATTAGCGGTGCAGACATAACAGGGGGTCTAGCCAAAGTAACATTTGCTAATCTTCGTTAGCGCTTCGCTTTTGAAACATGTATGGAATTGACATAAGGTTTCGTTATCAATCGAAATTTAAAACGTCAAATCCTTACATTTTTCGAAGCGAAGCGATAGCGAAAATTTGTAAATGTTACTTTGGCTAGACCCCCAGATAATTGAATTATTAATAATAATTTTAAAATAAAATAATCCAATCAATTTGTGATTTTATTCAAGTCCCCAACAAATTTAAACAAGGCCGAAAGCTCCTAGCAACCGGTAGTTTAAAAACGAAATTATTCAATTGGCAATCAATTAGAGCGTGAAAAGCGAAGCGCATCAAAGAAAATGCAGTTTTCCATCGACTGTGGAGGCTCGAGCGGTATCAAAACACTGAATCTTCCGGGGTGAACGACCGTGAGGCTAGCCCGCCGCCCGGCGCCGCGCGGCGTCTCGCTCTCGCCGCCTCGGATGAATCGCACGCCGCAGTGTGCGCGCCGGGAAATGCGTTTATTGCAAGAGTATTGGGCACAGGGGCATTGACACGCTCGCAAAATTTCGTCCTCGTCACACATACTTCCATCACTTTGTTTGGTGTACCTAAATGAATTACGTGGAAGCTTTTGGTAACATGCCCTTTTAACTTAACGGAAATCAAAAGAATACTCGTAAGCACATTTTGAAAGTAAACAACAGCTCTGTAACGAGAAAGGACTTGAAGTAGTTATTTGTTTTTATATTACAAGATAACTTCAACTTAGTGCGTAGCGTACTCTAGAGTAACTGTGTAATTTCCAAAATTAGTTCCTATCCTACATAGATATGATTATGTTAGCTTTATCTTTATTACATTATCAGACTGTACATACATCTTATGAAAGTATACGCTTACTTCTGTTTTTTTTTTTGGTTCGCTATTGATCCTTTTTAGTTTAAAGTACGGCTCTCGTTCTCGTCTATGTTTGTAAGTAGTGGTGCCCGCAGTGCAAACTCGATTTCCCCCTTCTTGGGGTAGGCTTCAATCTCATTCATGCCTCTTCCCGTTCTGGTCGAAACAGGCGCATATGTGCCTCCCTCTTGCTCCTTCCGTGTTGATGCAGCTACATACGCGCATGCACTAGACCTAGCCCAATGCAGCGAATTTTGCGTAGGGTCGTTGTCCTCGCCAACATCTGTACCAACCTACGTAGACCGCCATAGATCAAGAGAAATATCTAATTTTATAACATTCTGTAACGTACACCTATTGTTAGTGAAGATAGAAACGACAGGCTGTTTTGCCGGGAATGTTATGTTTAGCAAATGTGCAACTTTCATTGTCGGCATATTTTTGTAATAGACTCAAACATAGACAAAGACCTCAAAGTTTTATGACCTGTTATAGAAATGTGAATAATGCTGAAATGCCATTTGCACAAATTGCACTCTCGTAAGTGAATTGTTTGGGACTTTTTAACGGGCTAAGCAACAAAAAATCTGTTGCATCAAAAAAGTGCAAAAGGTTTTGAAGGACAGCAAAAATGGTAATGACAATAGAACAAGGCAACCTTGTGTTAAGTAAAAAGACGTTAACTTTTTTCGCAGTAATGACTTCTTGCAATTAGATACAAACTTTGGTTCTTGGTAAAAAATTTCTTATTCATAGGTTTAAAATAAACTTAACAATAATACCGTGCACTAACTGCCGTTTTTCGCATTTACGGTTTTACGTAAAATTATGTTAATTTTTTTGTTTGTTTTCATGTGTTGTCTAGGAAGAGTACCTGACTGTGGTAGGCGTCATAATCTAGTGCACAGAGGTGCGAAGTACAATCTAGAATGTGGCTAGGGTCAAAATCCGCGCAGTGTGTCAGCGCTTAGTATTCGTGGCTGAGCGGCGCGGCTAACGGTACTGTCTGCACCGGCCTTTACTTTCATCGATCGGCCCGACAACGCCGGTTTACTTTCCTTTGTTAGTTTTGTCAGTAAATACGCCAGATTGAGCATTTATCTGTTGTGCTACTACTTAATTCTTTGATTAGTTTATTGTTGATACGAGTACTTCTCACTTAGGTCATAAACACCTAAAATTTACAAAATTATGATAGTATTCAATATATTTAAAACAACATTGATAATGTTTATGTATACATGCGTAAAAGATTTTAATGTTTTTTAAAAAACTCATGATTGTATGTATGTATGCGGTGACAAAGTTACTAAATCTAAAAACTCTTGAGTTGATAATTTTTCAAAGAGTTTTATAAAATGAATACTAGAAGTAAACATTTATAGCTGTTGTGCTTGATAAGCGGTGTTATACCAAACATCATTATGGCATTACGAGGCGTAACTATTTGTAAACCACATGACAATATACAGAACTGATTATCTACGGTTAGCAAAAAAGGCTTCAAAAGGAAGGAGCAAGTGTTTGTAAAGCTCAGGTAGAGAACCTCTTTGTCAATGCTTATACCGTTACTGCCTATGGAGACCGTCAACAGAATAAGAATTATGATCCGCTGTCATTTTTATGCCCGCTCAATATTACACGCACCTGTAAATTTCAAGAAATAATTGGGTTTGGGATTATTATAAAACGATTTTTTATGATTTAGTAATGCCAATGTGATGATTAAATTTGGATTTTGGGTGATTTTTTGGTAAATTATGGTGGCCGCGTTTTTTGAGAATTTGGGATGCTTGTTTTTAGATAAATAGGGGTTAATGTGAGCCAATCACTACAAAATTCTTAATTTCCTAGTCCTAAAATTTAAGATTGTCAGTGAGTGTCTAGTTAAAGAGTTTTTTTTACTTGCGACCTAATAAATCCTCAAATTACCTGTAAATAGGTTATTATTTTTGCGAGAAAGTATAATAAGAGGAGAATGGCCTCATACAGGTTTAAATTTCAAACTGCTCCTCATCTATGACTTATATTGATGTTTGCATAGATGCGTGGACGTACCCAAGAGCAGGTAACAGGTAATATTAATCACGGTTTAAAGTTACGCATACGGCTTTACGGTACCCGCGGGCAACTACCGTTAGGTCGCGACGAAAAAAATAAATGAGGGTGAAATCAGAGCGCGTGAGTGGTGCTAGGGATCCATTATGTTTTATAGACAAGGTGCAAGCTACAAATAGCATATATTCTTATTCAGTTGCATTTAAAATTTAATGAAATGATACACAAATGTTGTATTTGTCATGCATTTTTAATTTTTGTGTCGATTTTTTGACATAATAATACTATAATAATTTGTATATTAATTATCTACAATAACTATCTACTAACCAACTTCAATTGTTTTTATTTTTTTTCTTATGCTTCAGTTCTATGGTAGTAGTAGTAAAAAAAGAGAGTTATGAGTGTCTAGCTAAACTAGAACTCATGTGCTATGTGAAATGATAAAATCACCTGATGCACTAAGAATGAAAAGTGGATTCGTTGCAATGGTGGCAGTAGACAATAGACAAACGGTATCTAATGTATAAATAGCCGAATGGCAACCATGGTGCGGTAACTGTTTGCTCGGGCGGAAGCTTCGCGACATACATGCTATAGTTGCACACACGCATCTATGGTGGATTATAATGTCATCGATAATTTTATATCACGTCCTCAACTTCCTGTATATTTACTTTCAAAGCGTTCTTAAGTGAGGGTATAAGACTAATAATATACTTATAAAATATTGCTGTTTTGTATTGTAGTGATGCTTTTGATGAAAAGGTATGTAATTGTATTTCAAAAAATGTGTACTAATATAAAGCAATGAGAGTTCTTAAACACTCCAGTAAGGAAAACTGATTGACAGTGACATGATGCGAATATCTGCACAATACTTCACATGACGAATGCAGTTAACGCCCTTCATTATCATTTCCATCAATCTCTTTAAAAAACTTTCAACGTGGCTCAGATAATAAATCTTAAAACTTTTGATATCAGGCAATATTTGTTTTTGTTGCATAATGGTGCTTTATTCTGCATAAAACATTATCTACGGCGCTACGTGCTACGAGTGCAGTGAAACGTCAGTGCGGCTGACGTAGTGCACCTACTAATGAGTCAATCGGTAAGGTCACCGCGACCGCGAGGCACTCGACCAAGAAAAAGGGTGTTACATAATGACTGCGTGCGCCCGGGGCATGGGTACCGTTGCTCCGACAGGTTTCCCCCCTCCCAACCCTCCAGGAATGCGCGTGCGCTCACTTACTGCCCATTTACTTTCTATCCATCAAGGACTTTCCTGGATCATCTGATGATGAAAACAATGCCATTGAATTGTACGCTTGAGTAATACTGTTTGGAGAAAACGAAAATTAAAACATTATAATAATCATTATTAATTGTTTATCAATATAGAAAACAAAACCAATCGCTGTCATTTACTTGCGTCACAAGTTTTCGAGTCCGAATCTTAACTGTTTTTAATTTTGCATTAAGTAAGACTGACTTTCAACTTTATGCTCTGCGGAGTAAATGTTAAACTTGCATAAGCGAAAGCGTTCGTAAGTGGGGCTGAGGCGAGCTCACCGCGGTTCAATGACCGAGTTTTCACAGGTTTGACAGCCTGTTGTTATATCATCGGTCGTTGTCAGTGTCATTGCCGAAACCGCGGTATGTATTACGTTCGCTAATTTGCATCTTTTGCGCACCGCATTGGACTCAGTTTCCCTTGCGCTGTGATGTTTTTTTTATAAGATTTTTTCAGCTCTATCTATGTTTGCGCACCAGTGCAGTGCGAATTCTATTGTAAATAATGTATGTACTCTTTCAGTTTATAGATACAAAGAAGGTCTTCATAATCATTTATATGTTTAATGAGATGGTTTCGTGTGTGTTTTAGGTGGCAGCTGAAGCGAATTTTCTATATAACCGCAGATCCAAAATAATAAAAAATGGTTGTAAGAAAATGTAACTATTTTCTTATCAGTTTAATAATATTACTCAGTGTTCAGTGAAATCATCAAATAAATAATAATTCTTGGGCAGTACTAAGTTTCTATTAGTATAAGTTAGAGTCAAGTATTACTTCATGAGTTTATTACTCACATAAAACATTTTGTTACTATGTTTCTGCTAATTAGAGGATTATGAAAAATCACAGCAAAAAAACGTTTTTTCTGTCAACGGGCAGGTTTCAAACGAATCATTGCTAATTTTGCCTGTAAGCTATATAAGTAGGAGGATGAGGGGGGATATGGGCATTACGTAAGCCGTGTAGGTAGACCACGCGTGGTGAATCGCCTTGAATTTGAACTCGAGAAGTTCAAGGTTCAGTTTTTGCACGACCAACAAACAATAGCTCCGTGTGTGTGAGTGATAGATTCGTCTACAATTATATGCGTATATATTTGGCCAGTGATTAACTATCCAAATAACATAGCTTCACGTCACATGTCTATTACCCAGAGCCACAGGTCTAGAAAGACTGGCCGACTCTACTGCATTTTTTGCGAACTCTATAAAAAGTCCGACTGCTCCAGAAATTTTAGACTTTTAGAAATAGTTTTTGCATTGAATTATATATCACGGTGTGTTCAAGGTTACATTTTACGTAAACAACATAAAGTAAAGTATGAAAAGTTTTAACTTAACATTGTTGTAGAGATGTATTTTCAGCCTGTGCCTAAAGAAGTCGTGAAATACTTATAATACCTGTACAAATATGTTTGTTACGAGGACATTTTAAGTGAATATTGTAATGTCATATGACTATAATTATTACCATTCACAACAATTATAAGTGTCGACAGGATTCATATAGTAAATAACAGTTATGTTACCTACATGAATGCTAGTTGAAGAAAATTCCCGTTGAGTTAAATTATGAAATCTAAACATATAATTTATAATGTTGTTAGTCGTTATCTTAAGGTACTTGACATAATAGACCGAAATATGTATGTTAAAATAAGCGTTAGTAAGAGCCAGGTCTACAGCGAAAAACCAATTCCAACAATAAATAAAAAAAACTAAGGAAGATATTCTTCATAAAATATTATTACGTAGAGGTTTTGTAGTTTAAGGAATATTCTTTATATTATGCGTCAAGTATCAATAAAAATAATTTACAAAATATACTTAATTGAAAATTTTCTTATAATAAATGGTTAGTATGAGTTGAATTCTACAAGTTAACTGTTTTATTTTATACTTAACTTAACTTATAAGGTAAATAATATTTCATTAGTATGTTATTCTGATAAATAAACAAAGAAGTATATTACATTTCGTGATCATTCGAGTGCGACGCGCGTTGATGTCTTTTGGCTGACGGAAGACAAGGTCGAAGAAAAGTGTTAGTCAAGTTAATTATACCAATCAACCAAAAAAGCGTACTGACCATTAGCAGCAATGCAATCCAGGAGCACGGTGACCACGGAAAATCCAATTGTGAAAATCCACGGTAAATGTTTAGTCACTATAGCTATCACTTATGCATAATCCACTCGTCACAAAATGGTCACTTAAAAATAGGTTGAGAAATTAATTAATAAGTCTTATCTTGAGATCTATGTTGCTTTCAGTCTAGATAAATGCAGACAGAGAATCGGGTTATTAGAGGGTCATATTGGAGCCAGGCACACGTCGAGGCGCGCCGACACCTCCGGTTAACTGATAAAATGTGTCTCGGTTCATGGTCGGAGTGTTCCTGAGCGTACCTGCGCCCGCGCTGCTCTTCCGCACTCTCTGTCGGGTGAATGAACTGCTGCGTCGGACAGAGACAACGATATCCTCCATCACACCTCCAATGCCATGGCCGAGGCTGACGGAGAATTTTTACTATTTCTATCTCGTTGTGATCTAGAATGAGGGGATTAGATTACATATTTACAATTTCAATTTACTGAAAATTTTCGCGTTGAACATCGATATCTCCATGTCAAATGGTAAGGAGGAATTCTACAGTTTTAAAAAGAGTAAGTCTACTTACTTTATAGGTCTAAGTATATGGAAACGTAAACCATCCCATCAGAAACATTTTTATGTAAAAATTCGTAAAAATATGAGATCTAAGCTGGAGCAAAGTCAAGCAGTACTTTATTACATCCCATATTAAAGATATTTTTCTGATTGCCAAATCACAAAATGTTTTTGTTTGTATGTAAATGTTTGTATGATGGGATTTCATTTATTTTTGTTATGAATTTTCCTTTTTTTCTTTGGCGGTTCTGGATAAATCAATTAATGAGTATTTATTTTCTCATACAAACTTTCATCCTCTATTTTACACCCTAGGAGAGTGAATTTGAAAAGAAACTGAAAAAGGTACGTGTTTTTTATTTCTAAGGTAGAGCATTTGTGCAAAATTTCAAATCAATCGATAAAAAACATTCTTCATACAACCTTTTATCGCCTTTTTCACTTCCTTAGAGGTAAATTTTTAGCTGTTTTCAAACTTTTTCCTTGATATACTCTCAATTACCCATTTTCATGCCAAATAACAACTTTCTAAGTCACCTGGAAGTGGTCTATTTGATGATCAGTAGTGAGTGAGTGACGAAATATCGAAACTGACAAACAATATTTTAAAAAACCGTGAAAGGTAGAAACTTGTAATTTTGAATATACGCTATCTACATGACCTAGACAATCCAATATAAAATACAGGCAGTTTCTTCAGTCCCTAAAAATATATTAAGAGCTTGAAAATGCGTTGAGTTGCTTCGAGAATAGGGTGTACTGCCGTGTTTGTTTTGTCTGCTTGACTTTGGCGGGGAACACTGTCATGCAAACATTTCGGTGAGTGTAGACAAGCGCGTTTCATCGTAAATCGCATCATACCAGTATATACTTATATACTTACCACCAGGCGTGATAGCGGCCAAGCTCTTACCTATCTACCTTAAAAAAACGCAGAAATTTCTCTGTTCTGTGATGGAAAATGTTGCCTAGTTATTGCTAGTTTAAAATAATAATGAGTTTTAATAAAAGTCCCCCCTTACTTTCTTGCTAAATATTGTAAAGGAGCAGGAATTTTCCACGCTGATCCATATTGCCATCGGGAAGAATTTCCATGATAGAATGATGCAGCGAGTTGTGTTCTGGAATAAAAATAAGCTATTTCATTACAGAAGTTGCTGAACAGTTTGTTGGAACTCTACTAACGAAGTAGTAAGTTCAGTGAATCAGTGACTTTTGAAGGGTGGAAACTGTCGGCCTATGGGAAGCGATGACTTCAGTATATATATATACATAATTGTTTCCAAGTTTTGTGTACAAATGTATATTTGTTATTTAGTGGCCACATAATTTTTGACCATAAACGGTATAAACATTTTGAATTTATAAATAGTAATAAAAAACCTATGGGTCCGCGAAACACAAAAACAACAAGTATATGAATATAGAATTCTCCGAAAACCAGCATTCTTAGCTTTGCAAAAAATAAGATAACGCAATCCAATTTCATTCCTATATTCTATACTATATTCACTAAAAGTAATCGTTCTATGACGTTGCCTCAACTCAGAAAATGTCCAGCAAAACGGAAAAACCACAACCAAATTACTGTCCTGGCAGATGTAGCGACTTGGCACCTATTTGCTCTAGCTGATGTATCTACATACGCCTAAAGCCCTTTCACAGATCCAAAGATAAAGTTAACCAGCAAATCGAAATTTAAAAAAAAAGTTACAATAACGTCACAGTATCCGAAAAAATGTATTTTACAGTTTATGCCGCTGGAACATCAAAAATAAAAAAACTACGTTATTAAAAGACCAATAGCGGGCAAAATCAAGATGCATCGAAAGATTTGCCCTACCTGCACAGCCTTTTTTCCAAAAGGGTGCGCATTATAATAAGAAAGATGTGTAAAAAATCTAACGGTCCCCAAACACACATTGCAGCGACAAAAACACAATGACGAATGCAACTATTACGTTTCCTTCGATGAAAATGTGCATACTTTTAAAAGATAGCATCTTACATAACAATCATCTTCTTTTTTGTTTTACTTTCAGATAATGACGCTGGTCTTAACCTTTACGGTTTTATAGTATTTATAAGGTTATTATAATATTTATAACTATAATTAATATATGTATATTATTTAAAAAATATTATATTATACAATCGGGCGATATAACTGTTTATAAAATGTTATTACAAGTATGTTTGGGATATAGTTGCGCAATAATCTGGTTAATATACATTAGTTTTATAAAAAATACTTCACAATAAGTGCATACTAAAGCATTGGGTGGTCTTTATAATACTATTACTTTCTTTTTAAAACTAAAAGCTATTTCTATGAAAGCAAGAATTTAGAAAAACCGATGACTATAAACTGCAATGACTATGTTAATTTTTCTTTAGAGCCCGCATGCTTCTATTATTTGTATAGAAATAGGGTGCTTAGCGACAAGAAAGAGTTTTATTACGCAGTAGCTGAGATAATAAAAGAAAGGAGCAAGCCTTTCTGGACTATTGTTTTTTTATGTACTGACCAACCCTTGGCGTGGAGAATTTTGCCATCAATTTCTCTTTGATTTATGATGTCGGTAGCCAGTCTATTGTAATGATAATCATTTCGTCCTTCAAATATATCTTCTTGTTTTGAATGATTCGGACTTTTCTTAGCGAGTCTGTTATCAGAGGATTACATTTCTGAAGCTCTACTTTGTTGACATCAGATTTGTAATATGTAAAGATTTTATTTAACACCAATGTCGGTTATCTAGCGGTTTACCTTGTCTTAAATTAAAAAGTTTCCAAAAACCAACTAATATACTTGATTTGGTTTTGTACTTTATGGTCAACGTCTAGCTCAGACATATCATTAAAGTAAAATAATCTGACTTTATTTCGCTAAAAAAAGCCGTGAACGCCCAAACTGGCGGATTGAGTTGCCCCTCCACAGGACGCGATCAGCCACTTGGGAGCAACGTCCTCGACCTTGAAACTAGATGAACTTACGTAACCGTCGCCCGAGGGCAGAGCCTCCACCGAAATATTCCTCGACTTTTTGCGCAGCAAAGATTATACCAACGCAAAAACACTCGTTATAACGTCTTAAATTAACGAAAGCAAAAAAGGATTCGCTTCTGGAATCGAATTGCGTTTAGTAATAAAAGCCGCGAACGCTCGCCGCTGTCGCACGTCTGCGTACGCGCAAAAAATATGACATCTCTACAAGACTGGTTTCCCTTCGAGATACCATTAGATAAGAATTATAATGTAGACTAGCAACAAGGAGTTGAAGCGTTGGTCTTACTTTTGAAATATTCTAATATGAACAATTGTATGCCAACGTTAATAGAGTAAAAAGTACAATCGATTTATGTAACGATGTCATTGTAGGCAGCACTTAAACAAATATGATTATTTTATTACTCAGGCTTCACCCATTGGAGTCGACCATTCAAACCACGACATTGTCCGCGTGGTTTCACAGGATGAAAATTTATACTTTGCTTAAATTCATCTGTCCGCAAAATACAAAGTTAAATAATAAAAAATATATTATCTGTTCAATATCTCATATTATTAACTTATGTGCAACGTAGTTCCAAACGAAATGTTTATTGGTTCAAAAACTGGTTTGTATTGTCTATGCACTCAGAATGCTGGCGGTATTTACTTTTCGTTTTCTTGGCATCACAGGAACATCTAGGATATAGGAAGATCTTTAAATATTACTAATTTGACGCCAAACATTCATATTAATATACCTGGCTAGACCCTTTATGCCCTATGTTATGCATGCTAGGGATGAAACTTTGATAATTTGCTATTATCAAAACTGAAATTCATATTACGAATAACTATTGACCTCAGCATTTTAAATGGATAATTTTGAACTCCTATTAGTTTGGAATTATAATTTAAACAAGATTTGTCATTTCGGAATTTACCATTTGGTCATCACAGTGCCAGATCCTTGAAATCTACCAAGTAGAGCCGAAACTCAGCTCAGTTTCTGCCTTAGCGTCTCTGCTTCAGCTTTAACATAAATGCTTTCATATGTCTGTTGTCCTCTACAGGTCGCATTTGTTAACCGATTCTCCTAAAATTTTGTGAACAGGTTCGATAATCATATAGTTTTTTTTTTGTCAAGCCAGTATTCGTGAAAAAATTAATAAATAAAATGCTTGGACAATTTCACATAGCGCAATCTAACCCCAAACTAAGCCTTATAATATGGGCATCAAGTTATAATGCACTACGTACTAGAGAAGACGTCACGACTAGATTGCTTGCATTACGCGTTAGAGCCAGGTCGCTCTAACTATATTAGTCTGTGGCAGGCGCTAGACGCAACGACTCGTGTGTATTGTGTTTCATTTTATTCAAATATGCCTTCATGTGTGCTAAGGTACTGTTTAAACAACTCAGGGAATACAAATAAAGCCCAAGGAATTACTTTTCACACTAAATAATATGCAATTGAGTAATGTTTCATCAAGTCAAAAATAAACGCAAATCTGTATTTCTTTCTCTTTATCAACGTTGAATCTAAAATAATAAATTATGAATGAAATGTGAATTAAAATGAAATATGGTAGGTAGAAAACACGCACAATAGCTATGTCCGTTCTGCAATGTAAAATCTATGTCTGTTGCACTAAGACCTTAAATTTTTTCAAAGACACCATTTTTTCCGGTGAGTTAAATAATGCTTTTTGTTACATAAAACTATCCTTATAAACTTTACTCTGTAATACTGAGATCTCACGACAGCGTATGCGCTAAATAGGCTGCCTCAACGCATCGAACTACAAATCACTCCCACCTTTGGGAACCTCCGCAGCTAACATCTGTCGTCCGATCATCTACCCAGTGGACTTATTTTGTAACCCAGTTCAATCTCCAGATGCATTTTTTCCGAATTTAGATTAAGGCCACGAAAAAAGTTATTCTAATTTTTGTCCGGCAAATCAGATTATTTTTTCAAAATTTCTCAAAAACTACTGGACTGATATCTTCAATTTTGACCGATCTACGGCCATGTCGCACTTTTGGTTGAAAATTGGTCAATTTAGAAAACGAACTTTCCTATATTGTCTCAGGTCTGGGTGTTTGTGATACCACCGTTGTCTCCGATTTCCATAACACAAGTGCTTTAGCTACTTACTTTGGAATCGGAGCAATGTATGTGATGTTGTCAAATATTTATTTGTATTTATTTATTTATTTTCAATGTTAAAAAAAGTTTTATTATCTAAGTAGAATTTGGAAGGAGCTCGTTGCCCTCCGTAATTAAGTAGCTCTATAGATGAAATCGACAAGTTCATAAAAAGAATCAAAGAGCTCACTTCAAGTATTTATCTGCAAATCAATTTCATTCTCCAGTAATGAAATAGTGGAGCTCCGAGATGTGCGCGATGATGTCATAACTAAGACAGGAGGCACAAAAAACCTATTGTGTACAGTCGTGAGACTAGGAGTCGACGAGCATTGAACTCTTTTGGGCATCTAAAGTCAATGCCTGCTGTTAGCCAATTTATATGACTCTAACCACTCGAATCTGTGGAGGCTGTATGATGGTAATACAGGTTTTGCCGTTGAACTTTTGTATCTTTGGCGACTAGACGCATACATAGAGCTCGCAGCTACAATTATTATTTTTGCCGAATATATTGATGACAATTATTACCGTTTTTTATTTTAACATTTATGTCCTTGGCATTGCTTTTTTTTCGAATACTTATGACAAAGTACTGAACATGCGCCCAAGGTCTATGTATGGAAAAAAACTTATTTCAGCCATTTAGATAAATGTTCAAAATGTCACAAACGTGAAGTTTACAGTTCTACAGAGTCACTAGTTTGTTTTGTTTTCGAAATTTCTGAAATATGATTTTTTCTCATATGTCCGCCATAATGAAAATTTCGGCAAAAAAATTACAGATTTCACGTTCCACGTAACTATCAGAGTACAGTCAACGGCATGCTGGGCTTCCACGACAGGATATCATATTCAATCAATTTTATACTTAAATGCGAAGAAGGTTCAAAATGAATTGCAGATTTTTGACAGTTTGTATAACTTGACGTGCTGCTGACTGTACATTGAAAATGAACTTTATTTTTACATTCGTTTATTTTTTATTGTACAATACTTTGAAATCACAGCAAACCCATGAACTTAATTGAAAGGTAGTACTATAACCTAAAACTTTTAAAAATTCTAAGATTTGTTTTCAAATTCATTTTATTCTTCATTCATGTTCAATGTTGAAATGCTCACAAAATTTCTCGAGAATCAGTTGATTAATGCAACCTGTAGAGGAGAACAAACGGACAGCCGGACAGACATACGAACGCATTTTTGCCCAAGCTGAAATGGAGACGCATCGCTCGAATGATAAAACAAAAGAACTAGAACTTCTTTTCATAAAGGCTAAAGACAATATCGGAACGCTTATTTTTGTGAAAATTCTTTATTTATATATGTTTTCTTTATTTATACAATAATATAATAATAATAATAAATTTGACAACATCACATACATTGCTCCGATTCCAAAGTAAGTAGCTAAAGCACTTGTGTTATGGATATCAGAGACAACGGTGGTATCTCAAACACCCAGACCTGAGTCAATATAGAAAAGTTTGTTTTTTTTTCTAAATTGACCCTGTCGGGGATTGAACCCGGGACCTCAGAGATGGCGACACCTTGAAAACCGGTGTACAAAGCCACTCGACCACGGAGGTCGTCAATCATCGTCCTGTATATTTGATTTGATTGAAACATGGAGTACGAAGAGTAACTACTTAGCTTGACACTACAAAATCTGACACGGAACAGGCTCTATGTTACTATTTTGTTCTTCATCTGACGGGAACTGACGCCATAGATAGCAAAAAAGCTGGTATAGCTACTCTAGTACAAGTTAATTTCTTTGAAATAAAAGAAAATTTGGAAGTAAACTTTTGTTTATGGCCTTTATTTACCGCAACCAACACGTTTGATTCTTATAATCAACCGTATATTTTTTTGTTACTAAACAATGCTAAATGAAAGTTAAACACAATGTTCAAAAATATGTACCTAAGTTGGAGTTTATTTGAATAATATTTGATTTTTGATTTCATCAGACAAGCAGAGGTGTTAATAAGTTTTGTCATGAATCTTTTGCTATAGGTTGTTTTTCATAAACTTGTGTTTTTGATTTTATATTTATCAGTATTATTTTTATCTTTGTCAATGATGTCTAAGTTGGGTCAACATGTCAATGCACTGAAAACGCACGGTTAAAATTCAATTAAATTATCCACAACCTAACCATTTTCCTAGAAATTCCATACAATGACGGATAGACACATAAACAAATACATTGGAAATGAGTTATATTTTAGGTTTCACGGTTCATCCATTTATTTTTATAAGGTTTTTTACATTCCAAACCTGACAAGTATTTACCAAACCTCTAACATGTTCAAACCATTAGTTAGCTATATACCACGCAATAATAATAAATAATCATTATACAATTTGTACAACGTTCGGATTCCAGCTAGATGTAATCATAGTAATAATAAAGGGCAACTACCTCGAGGTCATTGCCAAAAAACCATTAACTACATAGACCTTGGGCCGCCCCTATAGTTGATATTGTTTATACTTATAACATTACGACGATAATAAAACAGCCCACTGTAAAATATATAAAGCTGTTTAAATACACATTTAATTACTTGTAAGGAGTGAGCAAACAAAAAATGACGAAGTCAAAGACTAACATGAAAAGACTTTACAATTTTTTGAGAAATCACATCCATGGTACAAATATTCTGATATGAATACATGAAAACAATGATAATATCGTATAAGATATCGCTTAGAACTAACTAAGTGATTAGTTTGTGGATCGCATCAATTATAACAACTTATGTAATAATCAAAATAGCTATTTATTTACATTTTTTTAAAATTACCTAGCGATGTCAGAGCTTGATCAAGCTCTGACATCTAAGATCTAAGTGAGTGATCTAAGTTGAACTACTCCCAAATTTTACAATGCGTTTGGGTGATTAAAAGCTTAGTTCACAAAAGTAACGTGATCATCGTCTTCACGTCCGATAACGTACGATGGCCTCTGTTCTTATCTGTCTATTTAATTAACCCGTCCCCAGTATTCTCCGGCCGATTAGAATATAATAATTGTATTTTATTTTAAACAACATCTAGTAAAATAATTGTATTTTAAACAACTGCCCCGACTGTGCTTAATCACCCTGACATATTATACGCAAAAACATTATCATTCTCACTTATATTTTTCTGCATGTTCCGTATGTACCTATAGTGATTTAAGCTCATTAAACGGCAAGCTAAACGTTCCAAGTTGGTACACACGAGCTTATTAAAAACTTAATCTCTGCTCGAAAGGCGTTTACCACCGCTAGCTTGCATAGGTATTACAGGCAGTGTACACACGTCAACCACACTTTGACGACCTCCGTGGTCGAGTGGCTTTGTACACCGGTTTCAAGGTGTCGCATTCTCTGTAGGTCCCGGGCTCGATCCCCGGTTCGGTCAATTTAGAGAACTAACTTTTCTATGTTGGCTCAGGTCTGGGTGTTTGTGATACCACCGTTGTCTCTGATTTCCATAACACAAGTAATTTAGCTACTTACTTTGGAATCAGAGCAATGTATGTGAAGTCATCAAATATTTATTTATATTTATTATAATTTATTACTGCACTATTCCTTAAAACAACGAAATGTGATGTCTTCATGCTAATTTTGAACGGAAACTATGCTTGTATGTTTTAAAACAAAATATTTGAAGCGCCCGCCCGTACATTTTTGACTTAAGACACTCATACATTTTGCACACAAATCAGTGGATTGTGAACGAAATTTTCGTATTAATATTTTTTTTTGCGGTTATTACTAATGAACACGGTACCTACTACCGTAACCACTGCAACAGCGAGTCCATTTGATATTGATAAATGTTTCCCGTCACACCCTGTATCAGATCCTAACAATCATCAGAAGTTAACAAATTATTTAGATTAAATAAGACTTATTAGATATTATGAATCTTACTCTAACAACTTTAAAAATAATAATATGAATGTTCTAACCCTCCAACTCGACGTGTGTACATTATTATTTAGTGTAAAAACAAAGTACAGAGGATAAGTCTAGCTAAAAAAATGACGCTTTTATTGCACTACAGCTCCTGTAAAACATTATCGTTAAAGTTAATTTTTATATCAGAGTCATTTAAATTAATTTTCTGCAAATAAAACCTTAGACAAGTAATTATTACTAAATTCACAAGCTAACTCCGAAAATTATCTTTTTAACTTATAACTATAGTGTATATTATTACACAGGGCACCAAGTAAACCAACTCTAGGCAGGTACCTAATAAAACAATCTAATTTACTAATATTAATTTTAAATTTTGGTATTTTTTTATCAGAACCAAAATAATTTTACAATGTTTTTATTTAAGACCTTAGTTTAATAGCGAATTCTTCATAAATGTTTTTTATTAAGTAATTAAGTTATTTTTAACCTTATGTTACTCAGTCAGGTATATTTCAAAAACTTTATTGGAAACAAATTCAGTTTACTTAAGCAACTTTTATTATAAGGCTTCGTGACTCTTTTCGGAGTCAAAGTCCTGATGGCAATGCGGGCACTATAGTATTATCTAATGCTTGTTTTATCATATTCGCAAGGTTACTACTTTATAGGTACTTACTTACTGCATACTTTCGGACCTGTGCTTATCTCATTAAAGTGAAAATGCCTGTTCATCTCATCTGATGTTAAGTGACAACAAAGCGGGAATTAGGGGGTTGACTGCTCCAATTCTCGATAACTAAGTAATTGGATCCCTCCATAACTTTTTAGTTATGTCTTGAAAATATTTCCACCTAATATTTTCAGAATTTCAAGATATCTTTACTGAGTCCATGGTACAATAATATACTACGACAATGACTAAGTCCACTTTTCTAGGCGCATACAATGCGACCCCGCAACGATTCGTCAGCCAGACCAATACGATAAGATAAAAAGTTGCACTTACTTTTCCTTGAAAATAGAGCCTGTTTTATTAAACACTGGAAAATTTAATAACTACCTTTATTCTCTGAGTGAGTCGATTCAGATTAGTTGGGATCAAAGACAACTGACACTGACACTGGAGTTTAGGGCGTAGGCATATCGGGGCTGAAATTCGTAACCCACCGCCGAGTGTACCATTGTGCTACAATTTAATATTGTTTCATAGAAGGCACAGGCAGTTATGTTATTTTCCCTTTGCTCACTGATACCATTCGTTACTACCGATAACAATATCAAATGTTATGTGAAAGCGTTTGAGACACTTTTCACCTTTTGTGATATATTTTTCCTATTTTTAAGTAAGTAATAAAAATATTAATTGTTGACTTTTCAAAAGGAAGAATTTAATTATTTATAATTTTTATTGATTGTTTGTTGACAATAACTTCGAGAAAATATAGAGTGAGTTTGCCTAGTTTTCTATGTAACGAAGTGCAGAGTGGCTTCGAAGCAGCGAGTCAAGGTAAGTGTGCCGACGGCCGGCTGTGACCCACTGCGTCCCCACCCTGCGTTCTGCAACTGCGAAAGTTCAACGAACCCCAGCAGAATTCTTACAGGCATATGCGACTGTTACATTACCGGAAGGCAGCTGCAATCACCCACATCGCGGCGGCAACGACCGCTCCCGACACAATGCCGTATGATTCTTTTCGCGGTCTATCATCTACTCGTGTGTGGGCGGTGATCGTCCATTGACAAATGCTTAACACTATGTTATTGGGATGACAACCTATTCAGAGTAAGACAATGGTAGCAATTTCATCTGATGTCATTTTATACAAAAAACTTTTTTATATCATCTATATAGCGCGTGTGTTTTAAATTACGTTCTGGAAACGTTTATGAAAATTATACGTTATTAGATTAAATTGACATTGTTCTGTAAAAACGTAATTAGAATTAAATTTTGTTTAAAAATAATCGATAAACAAGCTTAGATGTTAGATTAAGGAAGAAAATGAATCATTACGAATAGCGAGTAAACCAGTTGCATTGCAATGTTTGCTCAGATTCTCAGTAAGCTGAGTGCGGTAAACAGTGAGTAAGAGTGACGGAAAAGAAAGGGGTTTAACCGAAACACACGCAGAATTATGTTAATTCTGTTTATTATGTCACCGCGACCGGCGAGTTTCGTGAATCATGCGGCCGCGGCCGGCCGGCGAGCGCCTCACGTCTGCGCGCACCGTTAGTACTTTCTAATAGGGCATGGACTTACCAGAACTATGGTCGAATTTACGTATGCAGTTTCCGAGAAATATCAGCCTTTTATGGATTCAATTAGAAGTTTGCAATAGATGTTAGTTTGCAAATGTATTTTCATCATCTGTCTTAAACTGTAATATAAGGGCTTATTATTACTTAAACAGAATTTCATACCTTTACTACCAATTTCTGCATTTTGTCACTTCTTTCTCTTGTCACATCACAAATGAGTCGTATGCTGGTACATTTATCTTGTTGAATAAAATTTATGATTTATGAATAAAATATTTAAAAAGTATATAGTATACGAGCAAATTGGCAAGAGGATTTGAAAATTACATATCATTTTTTATGATATAATTACATACGCAGAAAAAACAGTGTTATTTTAAATAGGCTCACTTTCAATAAAAATAATTCCTTCGTACGATTAATTAAGCAATTTAAAGACAGTCTCACAGTAAGTGAAAACATAAAATAGGGTGTTTTATTATATAAAAAAAATATATAGTCTCTAATAGGAACATTTTGTACAAGAAAAAGTTTAAAATTATCACATCACTGCATATTATAAAACTATATCAGGTAACATGTATACGCGAGAGCGCGAGTTGCGCGCGCGCCGTTACGATCGGGGCCGTTGAACGCGCTGGCCTTATTCCGGCGAACTATCGCAAGCGAGAAACGTAGCGTACTTTCATTGTCACCCCGTACGCACGCCGCTGCCGCTGAAGCCTTATTTGTCTCTTGGAGATCTCTCAGGTTTTGTGATATTAACCAATGGTCATATGGACTCAGTTGTTTCATATCACAGAAAGATGTTTCAGACAATTTTGTCTTATTTATTTCAAATAATTACATACCTGAGTTAATCTAAAAATAAAATAATTTGTACTGTAACCACATTTTTATTTCTTTGTTTAATTTACGAAACTAATCTTCAACATCCTTTTCTAATTCGATAGTTTCGGTACCTGTTACTATTTTCATAAGTTATCTTAAAACAAAAGATGAACCCGTTTTTCCCGTATTTCGTGATTCATTGAGCATAATACTAAAACTAAACATAATAAACTAAACTGTTGCAAACAATAATTAGTGATAGTTCTTTCAGAATAACGTAGATACAGATCGCTTCCCAGCTATATTGTTGTTGTGAGACGACTACAAAGTGGCCAGTCACCTCTTTTTGATTATTCAATAGCCGTATCAGGTCCGAATCGAGAGGTGCAGTCAAACGGTCGATTTTAAAATTTATTCAGACTCAGTTTTATCTCGCGAGAAAATCTGCTCTACAGAGGTCAAATACGGTAAGATCGTAGCAACAATGGCCGCTACGGGCTACGGCGGCGCGGCTGCCATTGACCTCCGACCGTGTCAAGTGCAGTCCGCGCACGTTGCATTCGCACTGATCAATTATACAATATGTGTCTGATGTACCGTTGCATTCTCGGCAGTCCCAATAAGGACACATCTATCGCCATCAAGGTGTTTGCAAACGTTTCGGAATTCAAAATAGGTTTCCTAGAGATTGTAGCTGCACTGTATTCTTAACAGGCAAGTTAGGCTGATACTATAATAATTATCTAAGCTTTCCGTGTTTCAAAAAGGTTTACTATACATTTTAAGCTTTATCAAATTGTTTCAATGGTATAATTTTATGTATTTTGGATTGAAATTAAAAAGGAAAACAACATGTAAAGCTGTTGTAAGGGCAAATTGTGATAATACTCTGTTGGCACGAAAAATCTTGTGCAGGTATTTTTATGAATTAAACATTTATTTATATAACAGTACCTAAATGTATTCAATGTAAGCCTTCTAGGCCTTTTGGCTTACATTGGATCTTTACCATTATTTCCTTAGGATATTTTATTTATGAAAATAATTTAGAAGAAAATATTCCTGTCACATTACAGATTTTAACACGTTTTTATTAGGTTGCTTTCTGGTTTATTAACGTATGGAGATATTGTGTAAGTAGGTATCTACTTGTTTTAAATATTTTGTTAACTTTGAAAGTTCATAACTAGGACTGTCTGTTAGCTTACATTTGAAGTCTTTGTTTCTCATTAAGCTCGAGTAAGATCAACACGTTTTTCCATTTCTCTCTAAGTTCGTGTCGGTGAGTGAAAACCACATAGCCGCGCGGACGTCATTCCACTTTTCCGAGGCGTCAGTGGTTTATAACGTGACCAGAGCATGTAGATCTATGTTGATTCTGTTCGGTTCCCTCGTGTTGACTGATTGGGTAGAGGAGGGGGGCGGCGGGGAGGTCTAATGACGGCGGTGGGTCTATATCCGCAGCAGCGGGCGCCGCCGGAGCGCCCCGCCGCTGCAATTTCGCCGCTGCACCGTGCAGTAGGTAAGTGTGTCAATGCACTCAAATCCCCTCCTAGCTTCTCTCTGCAATCACTCATGACAAGTTCAGCTGGTCTAGCCCTATGTGGCACAGGTTAGCAAAAAAAAACAACTATTGAAATGCCACTTTCAACTGTAGTAGGTTTCTATATTCGCTATTTTTTTTGATTAAATTGTTGTATCATATTATTATAAATCTTATTTCTATAAAAAACAAACCTATATGCAAAAACAAAATACAGCTAGAATATGGAATTAATTAACTTACTATAATATTATAATAATAGAAAATTATATTAATATTGTAAATGATGTTATATTAAATCAAACGTTTGTGTTTAATAACAACAGTGTGACGTAGCCACGGAGTTGAAAAACCGTTTTTAAGACAACATTTCAAAGAGATGACAATCATTTACAGAAATAAAGGTGGGTACTGATAGGTGTTACGAGGCGTAATATAACATGTTACAAAGCGAGCATTCGTACAGTCAGTACGTGAAAACGAGCACAAAAATCACACGGCGGGCGTAATGTAATATGCTCGTCGCGAATGTTACATTATCTACGCCCCGTAACACCGGTCAGTACCTTTGAATTTTAAATAAACACCTTTTCTCTCAATTGATTATGAGTAAACATGTTTTTACTTACCTTCTGAAGTTGACAAAATAAATCTTTAATTACTCATAAATGTTGACATGAACACAACATTGATCGTAAATGAAAAAAGAACCTTTATAATTTTCTTGGGAAATAATAATTATTAATTCACGGAATGTATACAGTTTTACATTAACTACATAGAAGGAACAAGCAGTGATTCTTACTTTCATACAATGGCGCACTATGCAAAAGATATCGTGAGAGGCTAGGAGTGGGTTCGTTGCCCTATCTCGTTTTCATTGGCGCGTGGTAGCTGCGCAGGCGGTTGTTCCGCACCGAAGACTGCGAACCTATTCGCGGATTCGGTGCTCGTAGAAAATATCTACATGCCTCATAGATTTCCACGTAGAAAACATTAACGGCTCAATGATTTCGTGTTCTCTAAAATTCGATATTATAGTGAGGCGGTAGCATAGTGGATGTATTTAATTTTATCTGTTTATGACAATGGATTTAAAAATTACCCTGTATTTAAGTAAAAAATCTAATAAAATAAAAATAAGAGTCTTGTAAGTTCATTTTATCGACTCGTTCCTATGTTAGCCCTCGCTTTTACAGTCCGCGAGAACCGAGTTGCAATATTCAAATTAAATATTATTTTTGTTAGTCAACTCGGCCTGTTTTTAATGTCAAATAAGTTATCGTACAGTAAGAAATAAAATGTTTTTACATTGAAATTGTTTATGTGATCACCAGTGTATGTGCCCGATGTTCAGCCAAAGATCGGTAGATCGGTTAAAATTAAAGATGTCTCTATGAAAGAGGTGTAAAATGTGCAAAACGTAGAGATCTATATTGTATAGCGCTCGAATTTTGAAAATCGGTCGGGTAGTTTTTGAAAAACTCTGAAAAATCGAAAAACATAAAAAATTTACTTGTCGGACAAAAATTAAAATTTCTTTTATTCTGGGACCTTTTTCAAAATTCGGAAAAATTTATCTGAAAATTGAACTGGGCTACAAAATAAGTCCACTGGGTAAATGATTGGTCTCAGTATTATAGAGTAAAGTGTATATGGATAGTTATATGTAATAAATATATTATTTAACTTACCGAAAAAAATATGTCTTTTAAAAAATTAAAGGTGTTGGTGAGACTTTCATTTCATATGACAGTCGTTAAACTTAAAACAACAATATCTTGGAAAGTACTCATCCTAGACTGATAACGTCTTTGAAAAATTAAAGGTTTTAGTAAGATCTACGTTTCAGATGACAGCTGTCAAATTTAAAACAGCAATATCTCGTACTAAGTAATAAAGAATATTACATAAACATACATACAAGATACAAAAAACATAAACCTTTCCTTATAGTCGGGTAAAAACTCCTAGAGAGAGCCAAAGTTGAAGGATAGAGAGGGCCTCAAAACAAATCTTAGAAATTAGAAGTTATAGCTAGGTTATAGTACTACCTTTAAATAAAGTTCATGAGTTTGCTCTGTTTTCAAAGTATTGTACTAATTCAATAAAATAAGAAAAAAACAAAATCTTAGATTTTTTTTAAAACTCTCCGACTTCAATGGACTAGATACTATTAAAAGTACTACACATTGATGAGCACATTCCAAAACTATATAATTTGTCACGAAAATGTGTGAAATAAAAATAAAAAATTTTGAAAAATGTTAAAATACGACTACCCTGCTACTATTATTGTTTGCTGCTTTAATTATTTTTATTTCACTTATTTTAGCGACAAATCATATAGTTTTGAAATGTGCTCATCAAGGCCTTGCATTTTTTGCCCACATTGTAATAATTAAAAAAAAAAAAATTTTTTTTTTTTAAACATTTCAATCATTAAAATCAGGTTTTCAAAAGACAGAACATCCATCAAAATCAAATATATATCGTTTTGTTATGAAAAAACGCATAAAATGAGGACGCTAATTTTCCAATCACGAAAATAAGCTAGCTGTTGTTGTAGTTGTACGATCTTGACAAAAGTTATATTCATTCGGTGATACTCTGGATTTAGGTATTTTGTTTGTATTTTATCTTCGTCCGTAAGGGTTGCATTTTGATATTTTAATAGTTCAACAATTACTTTGATGACTTTGTCGTGCACACGCAACAAAATGTCGCATGGGGTCGTCAGACGGGTGTAAGCGCATCGCGCCGAGTTTCCTAGCCGTATCTAGGCGAGTGACAGTAGCTGCTTGCGAAAGTGCACATAATTGGATCGGCGCTTTAGAAAGGGGGTTATGAGTTTGTAAGTGCAACGAACCCTCATGAATTTTCCCGGGGAAGACGCATTTCACTTTGTGTGGAAAGCGCGCTTCCAGGAATCGATGCATTGATCGGCCGCTCCCGCGCAGCTGGTTGCAGCCTTGCTATGGAAAAGTGAAAAAGACACTAGGTATGTTACGATTGAAATACTTCGTCTGTATATGTCTTCTCAACTTAAGATACTTGTCAAGATGAATGATTTATATTTGACTATTTTAATGTTAAAACGAGATGCTTTTGTTAATTATGTCAAGTCGGGTAATAATGACTCATGACAGATTAATTGCATTATTAACGTCATGAGACTGTGCCGCGCGAAAAAATCTTACCGTCTTATTCATAAACAGTTTTGATTTGAGTTATATTTCTTGAAAATCGTTATTCATAATCTCTCAATAGCGACAAACGCTTCATAAACCTTTGATAAGGTTATATAGATTTATTTCAGAGAATAACATGGTCGACCACATTACAGCTGATTGAAGTGACAGCTTTCACGTTATTTTACAACATATTGACATTTAATTTTTTTTTGAAGATGTGAATATCAGCCAGTGGATTTGCCTATTTTGTCTATGAATTCGTCAGAACGACAACATAATAACGCTAAAGAAGCCCAATGCGATATTTTTTTTAAATATATTTATGAATAATGAAAATTATATGACGAAGCCTTATCAGCATTTTAATAACTAAAATTGGCGGTTAGATTTTAATTACATATTAACAAAACAAGCCAAGCGCGTGTCGAGCCACGCGCTGTATAGGGTTTCAAGTGTAAAATTTACAAAGATTTCGTTTTAAGGCTCCTATATACCTCAAGTGGCGCCCTCATTTTAATTAAATTTATTGCTCGCTAAGTACATAATGTATCGAAAATTCACATGTACAAAGTGGCCACTTTTAGCACTTTTGCGAACTACTACTACAACGAACTGAATTTTAATTAAGTTATTGTTTGTAAATAAACTATAGAACCTTAGCTTCAATCTGTACATGTGAATTTTCGATACATTATGTACTTAGCGAGCAATAAATTTAATTAAAATGAGGGCGCCACTTGAGGTATATAGGAGCCTTAAACCTTTATGTATTACTAACTGATGCCCGCGACTTCATCCGCGCGTAATTCGGTTTTATTACATACCCTTGTTTTCGTTCTATTGCATCCCCCCCACCTTCGTCTGTTTTACCACTAACTAACTAACACTTTGGGACACGCGCCTCAATTTATAACATAATAAGTACCTAGTAAAAACAATTAACAGATACACATAACCAGTATTTTTTCTAAGCACGTTTTCTCAAAAAAGTATTTTACATTCTTAGAAACGACATAAAAGAACCTTTTTAATTGCCACTCAAAAAAAATATTCTCAGCTGGACATTCTTGTACATAAATCAGCTTTGGAATCATTAGAATAAACTATGTCGGGATTTACACCATTTACCTGTTTATTTTTGAGGTTTCGATATTAAACATTTCATAATGATTTTAATATTTTAAAATTGAAAATAAAATTAAGATATTCCAAAATAAAAATTAGGAGACTCAAGTCAAAATATAGCGCCATCTAGCTTCGAAAAGATATAGGAAATTATGTTGTCAACATAATAATGTTTTCTATCCCAAAATAATAAAGAAAATGGAAGCCAATGCACTATCATTATAGTGCTTTTTTATCTTAATTTTTTGTGCCTTAAATCGTACTTTTGGTATAAAGTTACAAAATCACAAAAAAGTTAAGTAGCAAAAATATTTGTTTTGACCTCATCTATAGTCCCTTAACAGGAATACATCATATTTCCAGTAACTCTGTATAGTTTGGACGCAATTTTAGCTCCAGCCAGTTTTTGTATTTTCCCTTGGGAATGAGACAATTTCCCGAAATAAAAAGTATTCTATAAGTTGACCCGGATAGCCTATTACTACCATACCATACCGTTAAGTAGTTTTCACGTGATGCGGTAACAGGCAGACAGACAAAGTTTAAAATTATGCTGGATTTGGCCTCTGCATTGATAATAATGACTGTTAGAATTAAAATTTCTAAATAACATATAGATTTATTAATCATATTATATGTATTTTTTCAAATTTCAAGGATCGGGATAACCTACACGATCTTCTATGTATTTAACTAATTCAGAACATAGTACTGGTGATTTCGTGCACACATAAATTTTCAGAATTTCGTGCAGTATCCCCTTAATATTGTATATATTAGTATTAGAATCATATAATTTGATTTCAAGCTTTATTATATACACATAAATATATTAAAATATAATTTATTTTCATGACAAAAAATCTCACAGTTTAACTTCGATCGCAACTTCGATCGCAGTTTAATCTAAACTAAAAGAATATTTTCTAACGTATATATGGAAGAGTCGCATGCGCTGCATTAAGGCAAAAAACATATTATTAGATTTTACAAAAAGCTTTGATCACCAGGTGAATGTTGAACCAATTTATTTGAAGTTACCAAAAAAGTGCAGCCATTATACTCATGATGCAACTGTTCTCTGACAAACATGGTATAACGGGGCCAAAGGGTTACAGGGCCATATGCCGCCGCAGACGCCAGTACCACCGGATATGGGTTAAATAATCACAAGCCTTATCGCAACCTATTAAACCCCTTTCTTTTGTCATAGAAGTAACAGTATTTGAGAAAAAAAATCGACATTTGCACGCATGGGCGGTATGTTAATTGAAACGATTTGAATCGATGCCATCACCGAATTTGTAGACCGATGTCGAGTTTTTGCTTGCGTGACACTATAAAATCTGCTTTTTTGTTTGTTTCTGCTTTTTTATAGGAAAGGTAATTTTAATATACATAACAAAACTTCCCGTTAGAATTTTAGAGAAATAATTTTTAACAACCACAAAACACTCCCTGTTTTTGGTTTGTTAAAAAAAAAGGAAGGGCTCCCTTTATGAAGTATTGAAGTTAAACCTCAAGTTGGTCACAGTTTCGAAAAATGGCTAGTCATATTTCATCCTGGTCCATTGTTCTACAAAGGTCCGCTGGTTCGGAGAAATGGCCATTACAATAGTTGGTGTTTTACACAGAGAACTGTTATTCTGTAGCGGGCCCGTGTGACGGTAAAAGTGCATTTTTGTAAAAGTGCAGCGTTGTTTGTGACGTCACTAAGGCGTCACACTCACTCCCGTTAGTCGTAGGACAAAGTGTGCACCAACAAAGGACTCCCGGTTTGACCACAAAGTAGCTGCTGGCTACATATTGTTTTCAAAAGGAGTCGTAAATCAGTTTATCAATGAAAAAGTAGTTAAACAATTTAACAGTAAAGTTTTGCGATACATTAATCTCTGGAGTTTTGTTAAATAAAACTTAACTTGTTTTGATATTAGTAGGTGAAAATTGGGGTTTCCAGATCAGAGATCTGGAAACCTCCAATTTTCACCATTTTTTTTTATAATATTTCACTATTCATCTAATCAATAACCGAAAATGAACTTTAAAAAGTACCTTATAATATATGGTACCGAATTGTTGATCTTTCGATATATTCATTATTAAAATTATCTGCTCGAATGCTAATTTGAATCTTTAGAGAATTCACCTAATCATTTCAAAAAGTGTCATTTAGGTAGGTAGAAAGTTGTGAAGAAGATTTTTTAAGTAAAAAAAATGTATTTTTTATCTTAATTTATTGGATATAGTTAAAAAATATCATTTTCTCTGCACCACTTGTCCAAACAGAATACATTTTTTAAAGCACATATATTGTTATGATGTACACAGCTAATAATATCTGAAGCACATGAATATTTATCATACAATGTAACTAAACTAGGACAGTTTCTATCTTCTAAATTATATACTCTATTGTTATTAAACATATCTTTAATCCATAAAACTTTTTCATGACCTTTAGTTAATATACATTTATTGTTTAAAAAGTCGCTTATATTGTTCTTATAGTTAAAGTATGGCGTGTATCCTTCATTCCAATAAATTCCTCTATTTTTCTCTATCCAGGCTACTTGTAGGCGTTCTTTTTTCGATAATTCATAAAATGGGTATGGTGGTTTTATTAACAGAACAATTATGCGCCTATTCCACAGGATCGCTATTTCCTTTGGAATAAATTGGTTATATTCGTCCTTGAACCCTTGTACATCCACGATCACATTCATGATAGTTTTCTTACAATGTTGCTTAGAGGTTTGTATTCGAAAAGCCGATCATTTATTATCAGACAATAAGCAGTTGTATTATCTGGTATCTGTTCTGAACATTCAATTTCTATCCGAACATCAACAGGTCCAGTTTTAAGAGAATCGTTTTGCCTTGAGCAATCAATTACGAACAATGGAGCTTTTTCCTTAAACTGAACCAAGTTAAGTAACGGATCGACAGCAGCGCTGTAATACGACTGACGAAAGTTAGCGTACATTTCATATAATATACTGTATTTACCTTCATCAAATTTCAGATTAAGTGAGTCATATGGAAAATATTGTGAGTTTAAAAATAACTTAAGGTTGGTAACTTTACAATGATCAAACATCGATGAACTTTTAGCACTATCATTTTTTCTATTGGTTTGTAAGCCAAAAATTACATATCTTGGTTTTTCTAACTGAGAAGCAGTTTTGACTGACCATGAATGCTTAGTAGTTTTTGGTAATAATGGATATTCGTATAGGTCCCAATTTCTAAATGCCAACTGTATAGGACGATTTTTTTCTAAATGTTTGAGTAACATCAATTTATTGCGATCAGCAACTTTTATATGAGGGACACGCCATTGAAGTTTTTGAATTTCTATTGCTATATTATCATTTTTATCTAAAATTACACAGTTTAAAACAGAACTACTTCTATGTAATATAAGTTCATGTCTACAATTTATAATTATTCTGTTATAATCTTCAGCAAATCCCAATATTTTACTTAATGGGATAACACCACTAAAATGACCATCTTTCAGTTTTGTACCGTTTAAATTCCATCCCCAAACTGCTGCTGCTTTATTTTCGCCTTCATTCATAGAGATAAAAGATTTAATCGTCGTAGTAATTCCAGCATTTTTGATGCGATCTATTTCAACACCGTTTAATTCATACCGTATATCTTGAAACAAATATGAGAGTGGGTTGTTGATAAAACTTATTTCTTTTTTCACTGCTGGGTCTTTAGAAATCACGTGCGCGAAGCCTTCTATGTAGATAGAACTGCCTGAAGGTAGTACATATGTATCTTGTTGGTGAATAGGTATTCTAATTTCATCATTGTCTTTAAAGCTGTTACTATATGGATTGTAACTATGAATTTCATAGCTCTCAATCGAATTATCATGATTTGGTAGATCTGTGATTTGCAACATTTTGTAATTTAAATCCAAGATCTTTTAAAAATATTTTATTTTCTTTAGTTATTTTTTTTGTTTTTACAACACTGAGACGTCTGACTCCTTTCAACATAGAATGCGAAATATCACGTTTGTCTTTTGTAGTGAGATTTTTATTAAAAATTATCATGATTTTTTATTTAATAAAAATATTAAGATACTATGTACCAATCATCGGTTTAGTATAAACAATTCTTATCTAGCTTCTAGCACAGACAGTTAAAGAATGTGCATATAGTACTGGTTGTTATCGTATTTATATGTATTATAACTTGAACAAAGTAAATACTAAATCATTACTTAATTCTAAATGTTTACATATTTCTGCTCCAAAAAGACTTTAAAAATTTTAAACATAAATGTCCACAGTTGTATAAATGATTTTTTTGTAAATTATCATAGTTATAATGTATATTTGGTCCTAAATATTTTATCAATTCTTTTGGTGGTTTTAAGTTACCGTAACTGTCAAAATATTCTACGTTATCATTTAATTTTCCATAGGCTACCCAATGAGTTCCAGAGTTTTTAGAAGTGTCGAGATTTATGACACCGCATTCTGCCGGGTAAGGTTTACGTGGTAATTGGTCTCTCATAAATACACCTCGAAAAAAGGGAATATTATATGAATGTTCCATAATATCAATATTCGTTAAAGCTCTTTTGGGCAGCCTAGAATTTAGTTTTTTTTCTTGGTAACATAAATTCCTAGTCCCTCTTTGTAGGGCTTCAGATGTAATCCTTTGCCAATGCATACTGCTTCTATCTGCTTATTATGCCTTTCCATTTCTGTCAATTGTTTTTTGGCTGTTTTATATGCGTTTACGGCCTTTGCGATTCCGGCAACACCCCCCACCAAACTACCGGCAGCAGATAAGCCGGCAAAAATCGGTATTAACGGAAGAAATCCACCAGTTTTAGGTACAGGTATAATTCTCGGTAAGTTAATAGATGAGTCTGATGCTAATTCTTGCGCTGTTGCATATGCTAATTCCATTAAAGCCTTTTTACATTTAGGTTTAATGTTCTTTATATGTTTTTTGGTACGTGAAACAACGTTCTTAAAGGTTTTCTTCAAGCTTGTCCCTGAAGACGATACATCACGTTTATTGTTATTATTAGTATATGTATCTTTGTACTTTGTTTCTTTATCACAAAACTTACCAAATCGATTTTTTTTCATTTTATTAAAATTTAAAATGATAATATTTGTTTTGCAATGGTCTATATCGTTTTAAGAACTGATTACGAATGAAGAAAGAATAATGAGCAATGACTTAAATACATACATAATTTAGTGTTGGAAACTAAAAAATATATTTGATTTATAATATATTTGATTTGTTAATCCAACTGTTCTCGCTTGTCGGGAGACCTAGCCATTTAACATATACAAAGTTTCCTTTTCTTTTTAAAACTCTTTCAACTAAATAAACATCATGATGTTTGGTTTTTTGAAGTTCCTGTGGATAAAATGCTCCAAGTATCGGTCGACATTTAGAATCTTCTAATAAATAGGTTATAGGGTTAGTTTCTTGTACTTTATTAATCTTGAATATTTCTGTGGACCAATTAGGTGTATAACCCTTATCAAAACAAGCTTTGTGTTTGCTTATTCTCACATAATCACCGACTTGAAACTTTTTATTTTTTTTTATTTCTTTAGAATGAGCCAGTTTTATGTACCTTTTCATTACTCTTGCTTTATTATTATGACAAATCGTTGCCGGAGGCTGACCGACAGTTCTATGCATGGTGTTATTGTACTCATTTATTTTTTTATTGAGTACTCCATTATTCCATTTGTAATTCCCATTGATATAAAATTCTTTATACAATTTACTCTTTAAAGTTCTGATGAATCTTTCAACAATGGAAGCTTTTTTAGTGGAGTATGAAGAGTAATGATTAATATTAAACTTATTCATAATTTTTTTGAATTGGTCATTATAAAATTCTTTTCCAAGATCGGTTTGCAGATTTTTTGGAATACGTCCGGTTTTTAGTATTGTTTTGAAAGCTTGACATACATGATCTTTATTCTTTTGCTTTAGTCCAATAGCCCACGAAAATTTTGTGAAACAATCAATAACTGCCAATATGTATTTATTACCGTTATTAACTTTTGACATTGATTGCATATCTATTAAATCTGCTTGCCAAAGATCGTCTATATCTTTAAGTAGTACACTTCTTCTTGGATAATTAGTTCTAGCATTTTTACAGATTTCATTTACAACATCTGCTTTGCTCATAATGCTTATTTAATTTTCCTGCGAGATCTTTGATATCAACACTTTTTTCAAGTTTTTGTATTCTGTTTGTTAAAGTTACAATTAACTTATTAACATTCACAATTTCTTTTAAAATATTAACTTTAAATTGATCTATGTAGTCTTTGTCGAAGCTAGAGCAGGATATGAATTCACTCGACGATGCCACAATCTTATCCTCTAGATTTATGTGTTTAATTTGCTTTTGAGTAGCTTTAAACTCACTATTGAGTTTATCAACATTCATGATCTATGTTCCTTATGTTACTAATCACTAATAAGCGGTGCTAAGCTTTTTATTCTTTTATAATGCCAGCTTCTGTTAGTTCTTCAATTATAGATAAAATTTCGTTATCATGATTAGTATTACCAGCATTTTTTGACGCAATCAATAGTTTAAGCCTTTCTATCAGTTCGTTGGGATCGTCCCAGAAAATATAATCTGTATTACTTTTATATTTCTTATATTTTGGTATGTGACTACCACCACTCTTTGTTTTATTCGAATTTTTGTTTTCAACCATATTTTGCTGAGAAAACAATGGTTTGATGATTTGTCGATATTTTAAACCTTTGTCACCCTTCATTTGACCGTTCGGATCAAAGTTTCTTTTATGAGCATTTGTGTAATGAAGTATATCTTTATAGGTTATTTTATCTTTTTCATTAACAATTTTGAGATTAGGTTTGTTGCGCATAAGAAGTTCCTTTAAGCCTGGTGTTAATTCATAATGTTTATTACCAACGCTCACAACATAATTTCTATTTGTCAGCGAAGCATTACTGGTAGAAGAAAATGATACTTTAGAGTTGCCTATCATCAATTTTTTGTTTTCACTGCGTACCCCAAACGGTACATTTATATTATTATCATGAATGCCAATTACTTCATCCCTTTCTAGCGACTTGAGCGTATTGTTTAAATTTTTATAAGGACTTCTGTCATCGTCAGTATAATCGTAGTATTCAGAGCTTTCATTTGAATCTACCTGTGCGTTCTTACTAAAGTCTTCATAATCTAAAGAAGAGTTTTGATCATCATCTTTATCACGATTACTCATATCAATAGACACATTTAGGGAGGGCTTATATTTGTCATTAGCTTTTATCATTGTCTCCAAATTATCTGTGATTGGTTTAAATACCTTTCTAAATTTCAAATTAGCAGCATCTTCATCATTTTGAATTTCCTTTATTTTATTTTTTATATTATCTACAGATTTTATCAGTTGTTTTTTAATTTCCGTGTCCATTATTTGAAACTATACCCAACCGCTTTTTGCTAATTTTCAAACACTAATAACTTATTTTCAAGAATATATATTATTATATACGTAGTTATTCTATAAATAAATGTAGGTATCAAGGCCTTGTCTATATCTTCCTTTATTAAGAGCACAATCTTTATTTATGGTTAAAAAGCTAAATCGATCTTGCCATATCATCATGCAAAGCTTTTTAAATTCCAGCCAGCCAAAATCTGTAGTTACATGTTCATTATAGATGTGTTTTAAATTAATATCATCTTGTTTGAATATAATCAGGAGATTGACATTATCACGTATTAATTGTTTAGGTATTTTGGTATAGGTTTGTGACAGATAAAAACAATCGATCTGTCTATGCCTGCCCATAGCAAAATAATTACGAATATTTATCTGATTTTCACATGCGACATCATCAAAAATCATTATTGAATTTTTCAAAGCATCTTTAGGCGAAATCACATCTTTGTTTTCATTAAAAACAAATAACTTCGCGTGAGGAACGTGTTTTATAACTTGGCGTAAGAAACAATATTTCGGTTGAAAAGCTGTTTTTGAGTACAGATAAATGTGTTTAAATTTAAGACCGTTTTCATGTAACAGTAAATTTAGCATTACATTAGTTTTCCCGCAATTCGAAGGACCACATATTACACATCGGATCGTGTCAGGCAAGAGTATACTATGTTTAGCTTTGTGTGCAATATTTTCTATTTTTATGTTGTTCACTTCTAAAGTGTCAGATTGTTTAATGAACTTCATTGTAAATGAGACTAAAATATGCTACATGCCTTTATATAGGTGGGCATGGGCAGGTAGTTCAGCATTGGTATATAAAAAATTAACAACTTATGCATCATTATATAATTTATTAAAATTAGAGTACAATATTTTATTAACAACTTATAAATAAGGAATAATACATATAATATTTAGGGTTATGGTTTCACAAAAAAAAAAAAAAAAAAATAAACATAGTGTAATATTATTGATCTTCACAATTTCATGGTACTTACTTATATTACTATTTAATGATATCGTAATACAAATTTACTTAGACACTATAACTATGTGTATATTAAGAAATTAAACTTTTAAAACAATGTTTTACAGTGACCCCAAGGTAACGTTTCTGTTTGGTTTGGAAGTATCTGTCTCTTATCATCACTTTTATTCAATGCTACTTTCCGAATTTCTTGAGAGTATAGTACATGTTTGCTGGATTTAATTATGTTCATTTTACATTTAAAATTTGTTTCACTTGTTAAAGCTTTGTTGTAATGAGATAACTTTAAACGACTAGTTACAGCTTTAGATATTCCTTTTGCTTTTGTAATGTGAGTTTTTAAACTGTTTATACAATAAAGCTTCGCTCTCAGACCTACAAATTCACATATAACATCACCTCCAAGTTCATCTTTAAACAGACCTGGAATTTTAGCATTTACTCTCGTGATGTTATAGCAATTGTTATCCTCGAAATTACTGGTATCGAATTTTGCAACGTCACTTTTTATGTCTTCATAAAAATCCTCAGTGTTTATGAAATACAAAAGGCTATCTGTGTCTGTATAACATAATCTTGCCCGATTTTTATATTTATTTTTAATGAAATTGTAATGAAACTTGTATAAATGTGTTTTTGCATATTCTAGAACTGTAAATCCTATATAGATAGGTCTGTCTAAGACAATTTTTTCAGGACTCAATTGCAGAGCAACAAAGTTTTCAGAAAAAATAGCAATACTTTTTAGATTTGGCTTGGCAATCAACTTTTCCGCGCCGAGGTGCTTGTTTGTTGTGTTATTAACATCGTCCCACATAGTCACTAATTTAACATTGACTTGTTTGCGTCTATTTTCAATCGTTTTTCCAAATATAGCATTATTAAGAAGTTTAAAAAAATCTTTTTCAAATGCAGACGTTGAAGCTTGCCGTAACCTTGTATTCAAGTCAATATATTTTTGTAAAAAAAATTCTTGTCTAAAAGTTAGGACACGGTGAATTTTTTTTAATATAAGTCCATTTTGTAAACATTCTTTCAAGTGGACGTAGTGAATAACATAGTTGAATTTGTCATATAAATTAGCAATTAATTTAGATGTTTTTCCACCAGGAGGTATGAACTTCTCCGCAGCAAATGGTAAATCACTATGCATATTATGTAAATTCCCGGGATAAGCCAAATCTACTTCTAAAATGTATCCATATTCAGAATCATCAGATATCGTAACTATATTTATGGTGTTAATTTCATCGATTGTCAGAAAGCGGAATTCTGAAATTGGCATTTTCATTGTCATCGCATAACCGTATAAATTATTACAGTCAAGGTAAACTAAATAAGTTGATTTTTGTGAAGCATCATAGTCCGGTAAATATTTATTATTGGCTTTAGCGTGACGTAGAGAACATTGTGCCAAGCCCCCACGAATTCCTTTTTCCAATAATTCATACATTTGTAAATCATTTATTAATTCTAATTTAACGTCTGTATACAGTAACATCGCATCCCAGCTTAAGCTAGGTGCTGTAATATAGTAGGCTGGATCGAGTTGATAATGATGCAAACAAGTCTGTCTAAATTTTTCAAATACATCAGAAAGAAGTAACACGTCGGTCTTTAAATATAAATCTGTATATTCTCCAAGCGTTTTAATATTAAATGAGTGCCAAATATTTTGAGCATGGGTATACTCATCATTGCTAATATGTTCGCATTTCAAACTATTGTAAAAACAATGTTTAGGTGGAAGTCGAGTCTCATTATATTTTGAGTTCGCATTAATATAATCATAGGGATAAATTCCTTTTTGTCTTAGTAGCTTCAACTGATTATAATTAATATATGGAAATTCTTTTGATAAGTTAACAAAGTCAATTTCAGTCAAATTCTCGGCTAATACATTTAAACTTGAATTAAGGAATTGAAAAGAATCTATAAACTTAACTTGAATAGGCCTTGGAGTATTCCTTGTTTGAAATATTTTCGTGAAAGACATATATTTTTCTTTGGTTTTTGGTATTATTTTAAAAGCTCCTTTATACTTCGCTAATTCTTTAATAAATAGGTGAGAGTCATAACCAGCTAAGTTATGAAAAATAACGGGGACAAACGGACATACTCGATACATTAAATTACAATGAGAGTGAGCTGCGCCTCGGTACTGAGATGTAATATGATCGTGATCCATTACTTTGTCATCAAAGAGCAAATGGTTACAGATGTGACATTTTGTAGCATTTTTGTAATCATTTTCTTGTTCTATTGTTAAAGACGTCATTGGCATTTTATTTGATAACATACTGTAAATGTTTTCTAAATCATCAATCAATTTTTTTATAAATACTTCTACACAATCAGGTCCTCTATATGTAACATACTTATTTAAGTCCTGATCATGCGAACAGCAAATATAGTAACCAAAACATGAAGGTTCGTGAACCTTATATGTTCGAGTGTTTTCAGTTTTACTTACGCTGCAATCTAGCAAAATACTTTCGAAGTCTGCATAAATAACGAAATTAATTTTTTGTTTTCTTTCAAAGTTTTTAAACTGAAGAATACTATTTTTTTCAGGCAACACTGTCAATACATTAGGACACGTAGTATGCTCACAAATTTTTTTTTCACTCGTGAATACTTGTAAGCATGTCTCACACAGATACATTTTACCTTTATGTTTACTTATTTGACGTCTGACTAATCTCAATAGATTTTTTATTAAGCAATAATGACCACAACCTTTTCGTTCAAAGTATAGTAAATTCACATGGTGTTTTTTTCTTAAACTTGTCACGTATAAAGGACCAGTGATCATGTTTTTATCATCTAGTCCATATATGTTAACACTTATATTAGGATTAATCTTTTCGAACATTTTAATATCATAATTCGATGGTGGAAACGATAGACCATCTATATTAAACAGTGTTGTAAAATATGGGTATGAATCTGTTCTGCAAACATTAGATTTTGCTGGATATAATGCTGCTGCAATACTCCATAAAAAGCAATAGTTATCATTGTTTTGTACATTTAAGCAACTCCTCGTTTTTTTTATATCATATGGTAAATCAATGTAAGAACCCCCTTTCAAAGGGGAATATTTATTAATATTAACTTCTAGGTGGCTTATAGAAAAACAAGACCAGCCAGATTCACGGTGCTGGAATTCCGACAGTTTTCTCTCAAATATATTTATTGTTTTCAAATATAATTCATTTATATCAGTACTATTATATATGATTTCGTATTTTGTGTTGAAAGACTTAAGCTCTTGCTCACCAGATCGTGATAGAATAAAGTAAGCAAAGAGCTCAAAGTTTAACTTAACACAATTATGTTTAATCAGACAATCATTAATTAACTTTAATACTTGATGCTGATTATCCATTAGGAAATCCTCAGGTGTAAGGTATTCCATCGATGGATTCAGTTTGTAAGTTATTATTCTGTTTTTAAAAGCCGTAGCTATAATATCAATATTTTCATAATCAGTTTTTAATATGCAATTAGATTTGTGTAAATTCGTTCTCAAATGATACAGATATTCATTTTTTGGTATTTCAGTGTGACAATTTTCACAAATAATTATATCATTGTAATTTGTTCTTTCTGGTATCGGTGAAACTGTAAGAAAAGAAAAATAAGAAATATGAAATTGTTATAAAACTTCTTTAATATATAAGTAAAATTATATCAATGATAACATGATTTATTTAAATGTCTAGCGTAAGTTTAACCTATGTTACTTTTGTCTTCTAATCTGTAAGTATCGGTATTGATTGAATACAATAGGTAAGATAGTTTTCAATAAGTAAGGTAAATTATAATTAAGTAGTAAGTTTGAATATATCATTGTAATAGTGATTAAATATCCTAGTAGTAACGTATATTGAAATAGAATAATAAAGTATGTTATTAAGTGTATCGTTATATTTTTATAATATGTAGTTATAGTATAGTTATATTATAGTAATACCTATCTATCTATTTATTTTTTACCATAAAGCACTATTATAGTTACTAACAAATGTCTGGGGGCAATTCATAAATTCTTTTCTGGTTGCCATAATAAAATTAGCTAGGTGTTGCCATGCATCCGTGTTATCATACGTTTGATTTTTGACGGTCACTATAGCTTGCCGCCACCTATGTATCGGCTGAACTTTATCAATTTCATCGCACCGGTATATTTTCAAATCTATATAGTGCGATCCGGGCTTACGATCGAATGTTTGACGTGACTGACCGTTTGCAAGGCGTCGTGTTAGATAAGAAGTTAACGGGGCTGGTGCTTTACCGGTAATAGGGATATCTCCCTTCCCCTCGTCTTCACTGTCAGTTCCGAAGAGATCGTACGCCGTCGTGGGCTTCTTTGGAGGAATCGGCTTGAAATATGGTTTCTTCGAAGCTGATGACCGCGACGGTGGCAGCGGCGCCGGACTCGCTCTCGACGACGAACAAGATGCCCGAGCCGGCGCCGGCTCTGTGCGTGGAGATGGCGCCTGCTTGTTTTTCTTGGCTTTTTTCAGAGGTGGTGGTGGTTGAACCTCGTCGTCGGATGGAAAGAGGGTCTCTGCGTTTTCTTGAGACCTAAAAAGAAACAATAATTAAGTTGGCATTGTAACTTTAACAATAAAATATTCTTAATATAATATTAAGCCTCCATTATTTTTTATTGATAACGTGAACATTGTAGATAATTCATTGTTATATAATGATATGTTCTAATAATTACATTTCATAATCTGTCGCCTACAATTGTCATAAAGAGGCCCTTCAATACCATTTAATGAAAAATCTTAAGTATCATAAAAGGTAATGCTGGTATCGAAAGGTATAGTACAATTTAATAAGGGGATTTGAACCCCAGGCTCTGCAGTCACACTCGCACTAATTTATAATCAAAAAAAAAAAACCTTAGATATGAATACGATCTTATATAATTATGAATGATATACTACTTACATGTTTCCTTAGTGGTGAACAGAGGTTAATATTTTGTTGTTGATGTTTATTCCGTGCTCCTGGAAGCTGAATTAAGGTCCCTGATTTTCTCTCGCGTTTAAATAGCGTGAAATCCACGTGAGTTTTTCCATATAAGTAACGTACGCATGATCCTAAAATCCTGAATCAGGACTTATCCATAAAAGAATGCCTAGCAATAGTAAACAAAAACTTCAAATCTCAACCTTAAATACTCATAACTAAATCATATATTTATTTAGGCAGTGATCAAATAGCACCCGTTCCGGCATACTACTAAAATACTACGGCTTTACACATATAATTATTGTTCAGTAAACATATCAAAGAAATTGTAACAAACAGAAAATATATGTAAATTATTTTATTAGTAGATTATAATGTACAATCGACACCACCTCAAATGCAACACCAGACAATACTAACTATCCTTACTAATATTATAAATGCGAAAGTCCGTTTGTTTGTTTGTTACGACATGAAGCGATCATCGTGAAATTTGCATGTGAACGCAGGCAAGGATCTTTCATCCGAAAAAAAAAAAATATTTTTTCCCAAGGGATAGCAAAAAAAACTTTCCACGCAGACGAAGTCGCGGGCGGTTGCTAGTTGATAATAATACCAGAAAAAGTTAAACCATGCTATAAAGCAAACTTCATACACAGTGAGACCTACTTAAATTGGTACTTAAACTTTGTCCCGATATTCGTGGCTTTTACGGTTCTAAGTATAAGTTGCGTTCTATCTCACGGAATCCATCGTCGACACTCTTATCTCCTTGCTATACAGTTGAAACTCGTTTAATTCATCGGTCTTCGTAAGATAAAACAACATCCAACATCATTGCGGCAGCCGGCGCGCGGCGGCGGCGCCGCGCCGCTACCTACCGCATTCAATAATAGTGTCATATGAGTCGCGTTTACTTTTATGGTATTGATATAAACACATAATAATTGCATCAATTTTGAACTCTATGATCGAATATTAATTTAATATATAAAGGGATTTTCAAAAGAAAATAATATTAGTTATTTTTTATAAGCGACGCTGTTCATAATATTTCTAAATGTCGGTGAGTGTTTTTAATTTATAATAACAAAAATAATAATATAAAAATTAAATACTTGTTTATATTTAAATATATATAGTTTACTTACCATTAAATAAAACTGTAATTTTGATAAAATATATAGAAGTATTTCAGTTTCAATCAATATATCTTACGAAAACTACTCGTAGATACTATTTAAATTAACTTCCTTATTACAGTGTTAATATACTATTAAGTACCTACCTATTTATTTTTCAGGACTCCGAAAACGAGCTGTTTAACTTTGTTCCTATGAACACCGTGCACCAGCCGAGAACTGAAAAACGATTAAATCTCGAGCCTCCCAGCAAGAAGCTGAAAAATAACTCTTCCGTCTTTACCTATGCAAAAAAACGAACGTGTGGTGGTGGAAAAGTAATAAGAATAGAAATATATGATGTTGATCATTTTTCTAATAGCACAGATTCACTGTGCAAATGTGATGCAGAAATTTGTGTCCAGCATATAGTGAAAAATGTATACGTGGACGATATTTATAAATCGATTAAGGAACTTATTACTAAAGTTACAGACAATGTAAATATTTCTTAATAAATGTTATACTATAATATGGTACATATTCTTTTATTTACTCACACAAACATCGGCACCTCTAAGTATTGGAATAAAATAAATATTAGGCTCTACTAATTAGGGATTTATGAAATTGTATGAATGCATTTAACAAACAGAACATTAGTTCTGAAACGTTTATGCACAAATGTCTTAACACTACATGTGATAAGTGAAAAAAAATATCGGCTAAGTTACAACGAATTAAGTGGTCATTTCTACTGATAAAAAGCAACCTAATAAAAACGTGTTAAAAGAACCTAGATTTAGCCGCATTTTTATTTATTCTCTTAAACAACGTTGTTATTTTTATATGGAAAGATTAGTAGGAATAATTATATTGAATTCCAAAACAATGACGTAATCTCATCTTTCTAAGTACCTATATTAAGCGTCATTTGATAGTGAGTATCATTCCGCCTTCGGCGACACTGCAACAACATGCTGAATGACATAGTATTCGATTGCAAACATTTGCATCCGTCGAATCGACGAATATAACAGTGGTTTATTAAAAATGAATATATCGAAAGATCAACAATTCGGTACCATACGAGTGTATTATAAGGTACTTTTTAAAGTTCATATTCGGTTATTGATTAGATGAATAGTGAAACATTATAAAAATATAAAAAATGGTGAAAATTGGAGGTTTCCAGATCTCTGATCTGGAAACCCCAATTTTCACCTACTGATATTATGTCTCTAAATTAAAAAAATAATACTATCAAATTACATTTGTGACTGTCTAGAAGATCTTAAACGCAACAATATTATGTTTGTTTGAGGTAAAACTCAAATCAGAAACTTATAGTCATAAGTACTTATCTCGTATGCAACGGTTTCTAAACAAGTACGACGGGTAATCGCAGCGATGTTCGAAGGCGTCTCGAAATAATTAATTGTAAAAAAGTGGGCTCCAAAAAGCGTCGTCATTAAAAGTAAATGCATGCCTCGGCCGGGGTTTAGAAAAAAAAGTGAAAAGAACTAGTCCCGTTAGCCTCCCGGTGTCCCGGCGCGCTAGGACTGCCGATGTGTGCGTGAGAGCCCGCTTTATTTAGATACGGCTAGTGATGGTAGGTCAGGAAATTGGGAAGGTTACTTTCTTTCTATACTTTCTTATCTTTTAAACACTTTAGTATTTATATTAAAAAAATCTAAGTATCCCCTTTACTGATTATAAGAATGGTATTATGTAGTTTGTTTATGGTGATATTATTTTTTTGTCTATTTATACTATAGGTAGATAATTTTTTCTTACTACAAAAAATACGTGACAAAATGAGAATATTTTAATAAAAGAAATATCCTAATCAAAGTCACTTATTCATTTATTATACGAGTACAATGTCTGTGAAATATACCTAATTTTATCGATAAAAACACAAACATTTTGGAGTCTATTACGTCTCCTGTTTGAATGACCGCCATTTTAAATTTGGACATTTGTATTCAGATAAAATTGTCAACTTAATTTTAAAAAAGTTCAAAATGGTTAATTTTATTAATTTTCGAAAAATTACATATTATTTGTTACCCTTACAGTCCAATTCAAACAAGCATGACTCTCGAAATATGCAATTCAGGGCAATTATTTTGACTTTATTGTGTTGATAATATCCTTGTATATCAGAATAATGCATAAGAAACTACATTTTTGTCCTAGTTTTTGAGGTAGAAAAACTAAAAGAAAACCACATATTTTGGATTAAAATTGACTTTAGTAATTTTTTATGACGTATACAGTTGAAAGTTTACACAAAGTTTATTTTACTTGATATGTGGTAAATAACACCTTCCGAAAATAATTTTAATAACTGACTTCTAGACTCAGATAAATTAATATTCACGGACTATAAAGAAGGAATAATACCACTATATGACTATACATTGTTTTGTTATATCTCAAAAGAATTAGGCAGTGTTTTTAATAAAAACACTCAGGCGGCTTGACTTTTTCCGACACTACCAACAATAATCCTTATAATATTTCAAACAATTTACATTAAACCTTGACAAATTATATACCTAAACATTCCTCATGAATCACTCTATATCTACTGGTGAAAACCGAGTTTATGGCGAACAGACAGACAGGATGACAGACAGACACACAGACAGACGCGGCGGAGGACTTTGTTTTATAATATGTAATGATGAAAAATTAAAATGAATTTAGGGATTTGTTCAATTCACTAGATTTGTTTAGGGAAAAGATAAAATAGTGTTGTTATTTTAACATCCTCCGTGATTTGATCAAATCACTTAGGGAATTGACCAAAGCCCTGTTTTTATCATATCCCTACGACATGTATACACATAGAATTTTTTGGTTCATAGAATCATAATAGTTGTTCTTAATTTTCTCAAAATATGGCGTGCGCTATTTCGATAATTTCATATTTCCGGGTCCAGGCACTTTACAGGTGGACTCCCGACGGTTTTTAAGATAGATTAACAAGTATAACAACATACTCAAATTATCCCAAAATGATCACACTTACTATTTTTCACCTATCAGAACGGACTAGTCCACGAAAGATTAGTTATGTTTTGATAACGTTAATTACTGTTATAAATTAAATTTATATTTTCTGAATGGAATTCTTTACTGATTCTTCTTAATTATAATTAGTTCAATAGATTAACAATCTACTAAGCACTTCGTATTCTCTTAATTTGTATTTTTTTTAATTCGTTGTATCTACAATAATTTGCTAATGTATTAACTATCCTTATATCCATTTTATCCTTTTCGACTTTTGCATTAATTCACTGACGAGGTTCTGTTTTTTTATGATTTTCAAATATATCATGTACCTAGTTAAAGTTTTTACTAGTAAATGAAAATTCTGAACATAATGAAAAAATTACACTTTCAGTTTCAATACAACACCGTTTTAAATATCTTTTATTTTAACAGAGTTAAATCGTAGTCCCATTTAACTATAGTAGTGCAAAATAATGAAAATTTCAGTTAAATTCTGGAAGTCTCTCGCATTAAAATATTAAATACCTTTGGAAAGGTCTCTTTCATTCCCGAGAGAGAGAGGCTGAGGCAACGACCTTTTTATGTAAGAGAAGATCGAGTACATAACACACTTGCTTCCTGGACAAACTGGACTCCTAGTCAGAGGGCTAGGAGGCTAACCATGATTTATATTAGTATTATAATGTGGTTCTGTAAAAGTTAGTAGTAGTAGGCGTACTTAGTTTTCATAATATAATTAAATTACTGTACACTAAGACCATAATAACACAACCTAAAACAACTCCCAAAATAACCATCACATCAGTATTATGATTTAATATTTGTTAGCCAACATGGCTAGGGCAAATCTTTAGAAATTATACCTGAAATATTTTTTCAAATAAGATTTAAAAATACAATAAGTGAATTTTCAGAATGTCTTGGTAACTGAGTTAAGCAGGCACTGTTTTGCAAGAAGTCGTTTGAAGTAGCTTACATAAGTATTGAAGGTGCAATTAATCCTCTTGTTGAATTTGATAAACTTTACATGCTGTCTCTCAGTCTATTAAGGATCCCAAAGAGTGCCGCAAGGACCTTTCATATTTAGGTACTTGACACGGGTTTATTTTCGAAGCCATAAAAATCTCATCCCGAGCCAAGCAGAGAAGTAAGTAATGGAACTGGTATTGTAAAACTTGTTTTTCCATAAAACATAGAAATGATTCTACTATTTTATCACTAATTTATTCTTACAGTGTGGTCAGAGAAAGTTGTAATTTCGTAATGTGTTCTGATAAGACTTTTAGATGTTCGGTAATTTTATCTTACTAGAATTAAGTTACAAAACTAAGTTTTATTCGATCTATCCTTTAAATTAACGTGTAGTTTATTATGTGAAAAATAATTTAATTTTACTTAAGAATTCGACATTTTAGCAAAGCGTCGTCGTAAAATTCTAGAATAGTGAAATGTCAATAAGTCATTATTATTTTATACCTGAGTAGGTAAAAAAAATATGTGCTTTTATTTATTACTACAGTTGTCACATTGAAAACAAACAACACAACACGAACGTGGTGGTTAACTCTTCAACATTTGGTTAGTCAGTCAAGAGGATTGACTAACCAAATGTTGAACATCGCATCGTGATGATGCGTTGATGATGACAATGGCGCAAACTGTTTGAATTTTACTCTACAGAAATGAAAATCGGTTCCTCTGGAGGAGTATTGGAAACAAATGACGACGCTTCAAACACTACGTTACCAGTTCAAGCGTCGCGTCGGCTAAAACTTTTCCGAGTTTCCAGTTTCGATTCCCAGATAGGTAGTCGCAAAAATCAGTCTAGTGTGCATTTTAAATTAAGTCGATAGAAAGTTTATTATGATAATTGTTATATTAATAAATTATTATAATATATTTTTATCATAAACTCCTTGATTCGCTTTGCTACGTCAATTATTATCAGCTAGTTAAAGGTAATCTTTACATAAATTCTCGTTAACTTTTAGTAGAGTACCGCTAGGGAAGTGGGAGCAAACCTGCCTGCCATGGTGAATCATGGTGATAATTCAACTCATTTGTGCGTCATGATGTGCAGGTCACACAGAATAAACATTAACAGTGAATGTCGGCCTTTGAGATGTTCAACATTGTTGTTTTGGATCAACAACATCTCGTCGATCAGAAAATCTATAATTATAAGTTTATGCAAAAGGTAGTTCCTACTTATGAAAGAGGACATTCAAAGATTGGAAGTTATTAAATTAAAAGCAAAGTACTTATATTATATTAAACCATACATATCTTTATTCTTTAATCTTCTAAAACCAATTTGACTATATCGAGCCAACTGCGGTAGGTATCTCTCTTTCTTGTTATTAGTTTATAATTGTAATTAGGGTTTTTCATATACTTTTATGTGCTACGTAAATATGATGTAACATGAAAAGTCAGTAGTAGAAATTAATATTTTTTTCTAGAAAAGTGGCGCGTGCTAGTTCCCGTGACCACCGCGTGCGACGCGCGGCGCTAGAATTGCTCGACAAGCGCATTGCTAGTAGGAAAGTTGCTTATGACGTCGGAAAGTGTCACGTTGAACCATGGTGAACCGCGAGTCGAGTCTTCCGCGGTGGCTGGCCTACTCACCAAATTGTCATTCTATCAATCCGTCACCATGACTTTATCTTCACCATCTGACGGCTACACTCGCACCGTTTAAAAATATGTCGTTGTCTTACCGTTGTGCGGTATTAACAAATAGTTTTCGCCGTGATAGATCGTTTGCCATATTGAGTCACGACGAGATGTATAACGATGGCCAATTTTTTCGTTGAGGATAGTTATCTTTTGTCATACAATTACTCCGTTATTTTCTAATATTTTATAACAGCTGAATCAGTGTAATTAACACAAAAACCGTCAGAAAATCGAAGTGTTTTCATAGTACGGTAAAAAAATAAACATGGTTAATAACTGTGTGTACAATAGAGATAAATGTACATCTGTAAACAGCTCTGAGTCAGCTAAGACAACTTTGAGCCTGAGCCAATATAGAAAAGTTCGTTTTCTAAACTGACCCAGCCGGGGATTGAAACCAGGACCTCAGAGATGGCGACACCTTGAAACCTGACATACAAACCACTCGACCACGGAGATGGTCCTTAAATAAACGCATTGAAAAATGAAAACACATCATTTTACAATGTTATTATGCATAAATATTATACTAAACCTATTTCATGTTCAAAAGTCACGCTCGGGGAATTAATATAGTCTAATGCTGTGAATAATACAAGACAAAAGTGGTAGAGTCCGTCCTACGATTCGGGCAAACACGGGCGGGCGGCGCGGCGCGGCGGTGCGAGAGCGGCGGCCGTGACGCGAATCGTCGACCTCTCATTTTGTAACGTTCGGACTTCGGTGGCGAAATAGAGGTCATTGACAAGGCCTAGCTCAGTCGCCATTACATCTACTTTGCCGCGCTTTTTGCCGCACCATTTTGAGTATAACTACGATCCCTCGATTTTACTTCAATTTCTACGCCGGATGTAGGTATACAACGCAAATAAAAAGCTCTATTTTTGTATTTATTGTAAGAAAAGGAGTATTATGCTTTCATGTTTTGCACTTCCATTTCCTGTCTTAGTGTAATTTAACAACATTAGCCATTATGACCGTTTAAGTACAGACTTTTTTTACTTTTCCAAAACCTGGCAAAAACATTCGTTTGCTCAAAGAGTTATGAAAGCCAAAATTATGGAATGTGATACCGCATTTTTATCAACAAAAACACGATCGGCATTTATTTCTAAATAGATCGCGTCAACAATTGACCGGATCAGCCTGTCAATTATTGACGCGATCTATTTAGAAAAACTCATATCAATGAGTGAGTAGTTGTTTCGCAGTGCTTGGTGGAAATGATTTTTTTCGATGCTATTAAACAATAGAGTGCTGTGTGCCTAGTCGTGATCTACCAATGCGGAATGGGGGGCAAGTGAGTGTGTGGGGGAAGTATGGTAGTCAGGGTACGCACACTTCGACGCAACCAACGAAACGAAAATTTGTGGGGTCAACGTTCGCGAGTGGCCGCGCAAACGTCAGGTTGATTCACTTTTCATCTACGCTCACTTCCCAATGGATGTTAAAAACTTTTTATTTTGAACGAAAACTCACTATTCTGAATATGTCATCCATGTAATTTTTTTATTCATCAAAATATTGATAAAATCTGGGATTGTAATTACGATATAAAATATACGGTCCATGATAAGATCAAATCAGATTATTGATCTTATAACACTGTTTTGTGAAGAAAAGGGTCAAGATAAATGAATTAACAATTTGCTTTTTTTTATTTGCTTGAATTGAAATCAGTAAATTTTAAACATTACAAAGATTTGATTATTATGTTGGCATATGCTTGGAATTATATTAACATGTGTTTACATGCGTCAAATCGATAAAGGTGCCTTACAGACTTTCTTTAATTGTTACAATTTAGTTACATCTTACATTTTTATTATAACATCACTTGAATAAATACAGATATTGTATGTAACGCAAACAGAATGAGTTTTTACTTTTATCGAGCTTGGCGTCGGGTCGTCGACCTCTGTTTGGCGCGAGTTCGCGAGCGCGCCATGCCACGTGACAAAAGCCTATCCGTTGGCGGAATAGTTCAACCACTTACATCTCCTAGAGACAGTCAAATAATATGACTTTGAGATTAGTTGGAAGACATAAATATTTATTTGAAGGTAGCGTAGGAAGATGGATAATTAAAGTAGGCAATTTGTGTAACGTTCCGAATTCATGTGAGTCATATTTACTATAGGACTGACTGATTCAAGAAATGTATACTTACCCAACAAATCATGTAACAGAAAAAATTAAACAGCATTTTTTACAATTAACTGTTGTTAAACAAGATAAAGTTTCTACAAATAATTTTATATTCGGTCCATCAGCAAAACATGTATTTTTATGTGCCACAAATAGTAGTAATTTAATAGTAATCCAATTACGCTATGTATGTACCAATATCAGATTATGTTTATCTATAGATAAGTAAAGTGTAACAATATATTGAATAAAATGGATACATTCTAGAAACTTTTAGAATTAATTTTCAGCATTCTCCAATGTCAATGTATCCCAGCTTTGAGAGGTCGTTGTATCATGAGAAAGGTGATGACGAGGCGGCTTCGACTGTGCTCGTGTCACTCTTTATTTCATATACCTCGTAGTTGAATAATAACATTGCCGTCACCACAAATAAATTGACAAATGCATTTATTGGCTAACAAGAACATTAAAATCACGAATAATATTTTATAAATTAACTGTATGTTAAAAACGCAGTATGATTTGGTATGTATGCAAATATTTAAATAACATTTAAAGTCTTATTCACCCTTAAAATACATACATTTACTAATTTTCAGCATACTTTACTAAGTATGTTGAAAATTCATTCTACACTTGATACCACTTGGAATATTAAATAATGACTTCCACAGCATTCAATGTTGTTCTTCGCTTTTTCCAAAATTTGTTTAAAAAATCTAATCAAGCGCATACGTAGATCATGCGCCCGTTGATGTCGTTTGTATGGAAACAAGCGCGCGCATATAAACTCGCGTAATTTTCTTCGGCATTTCTGGCATGCTCTTAATAAATAAATATTATAGATGTACCAATTTTATTTTCTGCAGTCGAAGGATCGAAAAAAAAGCAATTTTATTTGACTAAATTTAATTATAAAAGAAATTAAAATTACAATGCGTGATAACTGATCGATATTAGAAACAATTATAACGAAATTACAAGCTACAATAAAATGCGACGAAAAATGTAAATGACCGGGGCACGTTCCGCTGACGCTGCGCCTCGTGCTGCTTGGTGCCGTGCGCAGTGTTGATGGGCCGATGCCGACGCAGCGGTCTTCATACATTAGGGTACCGTAACACCTCCCCCCGTAGAACAGCCTCCACCGAAGATTTTCGTAGTAAATTGAGGTGGGGGATGCCTTATCCTTGATTTCGCTTCTGGAACGGTGTAGATTTGCTCTGGTTCATCTCCAGCATCAGGAACGGTGTTCGGGACAGCTCTTCTTAAATATCTGCGGCCAGCGACGATAGTAATTAAGATGATTGCGCTTATCAGTACTACATATAAGGGAATAGTAGTATGATATAAGATGTGATCTTCATTTTTCTCAAAGTGCAGATCGGGATGCTGTGATATCTTCAAATTAGTTGCATGTAGATGCTGTAGGTTGATTGAGCTGAGTTTGAGCGCGGGGATTGAAGATGCTGTGTGGTTTTCCTCTCGTGGTAGATCCATGATCTTCAAGACGTGTCCCTTCAGTCGATCTTTCGTATTAGTTATAGTTAGCTGGGGCGTCTCTATAAAACATTTGTGCGGGATGATAGCGAGATGACTGCCTTGGTACTCTTCATATAGATCTTGACCGCATGAGAGATGAATCCTGGTGGGAGTCGGGAAACTAATGGTATAATGTCGGTCATCAAGTTCTTCATAAGCTGGCTGGTCCAGAGAGATAACAATAGGGTTGCAGATAGGGCTACGACGTTGCGTGATGATGAGCTGATGAATGCAGTCTTGAGATGACTGGCGCCGCAGGCTCCTTTCCTCTTCGCATAGAAACCACTTACTGGTCTTCGGACATTCTGTCTCTATGTGCTTGAAATCTTTCTCATGGATTGCTAGGAATGGTGAAGGAGGAATCAGGATTTCATGGAGTCGATTGGGTACAATGGCTAATTTATATAAATCATATACTTCGGGAATATATATAGGGAATTTATAAACTATAACTATCTCGTTTCCTACGTAATAGGATCCTAACCTAATTATATCATAATATTCTCTTAAATCTATGTCCAAAATTTTATCATTACCGTAAACCTGGTTTAATCTACGGATTATGTCATGGATTTCGTTCATACTAAGAAAGGAATGGTGCATGGTAGATATTCTAGTAAATGCTAGAATATTCTGTAACCTAGCCAGTTCCTGTGATACAGAATCTACGTTATCACTAAGTATGAGAAATATCTGAGCAAGATGAGCGTACTTTATGAGATCGTTATCTCGAGTAGCATCGCTCTCTATAATTTTATTTATTAAGAGTTGCATATGTTTCTGATTTTCTACAATAGTGGTTATAATATTACTATACTGCGTAGTTAAGTTTTTAGTCAAACTAACATGAAAATTAAATTCTGCTAATAATTTATCTTCGTTATTCTGAATGTTTCTTATAGCTTGGTTATAATGTAATGCGTCTGTGTAATCGAGATTTCCAGTTATGCTTTTTACTACAGAACCGAGGCCATCAATGAGTCCTCTTTTGGTACGTTTCACTTCAAAGGTTTGCAACTGTTCATTTATAGTATTAAGTTTAGTATATAAGTAGTTAATATGAGGTTTAAATAAGTCATTAGTTTTATTATTTAGTTCTAAGGTACTGTTATTTAGCTGATAAGTTATAGAGTTAATTTGGTCTTGTAAAATATGTAAGTTAATATGCTGTAAAAAGGAATGATAGTGCGACAGGATTCTACTAGGACCTAATTTAAATGGTAATACTCCAGGACCATTGTCAAGACTCTCAAGTCTTATCTCCTGGGATAACGCCGGATGCAGGATCAGATGAAGTACCAGGATCGTTCTGTAACAAGTTTGAGCTTTTAGGTATTCTTTTAAGTCTATTCTTAGCTACAGGGCCGCGCCTTTTCTTTGTGTACACATGTATAGGGAGATCGGCCATAACTGTGTCCTGCATGAATCGCGGAGCTAGCTTCTGCCTGGATGCTGTGGGATTCCTAACAAATATCCGTTGTTCAGGAGAGTATTCTATTTCCTGTTCCCTAGTTTTATTAACATTTTCCATAATTTCCTTACGTCTATCTGTACTAAGTTCCTGAATGAATCTGTATGCACTTGTCATTTTATCTTTATGATTAGTCATATACTGTTGTAATAAGTGAGCGCTAAGGTCTAAATCAAAGGCATCTCGTGGGTCATAATGACCTGTTATAACTTCAATGGGCCGACACTTAGTAAAACTATGAATACTACTATTGTAAGCTAAAATTGCATAAGGCATGAGATTAATCACAGAATCATTTTTGTGACTAATCTTTAGGATCCTAAGGTGCTCTAAAATAGTTGAGTGAAATTTTTCTACTATACCATTTTCGTTAGGTGCGTGAGGGGCTACCCTATGATGCTGTATTCTATGTAGTTTAACAAATTCTGCTATTAATTGGTTAGTAAACTCCGGTCCATTATCTGTCACTATCGTCATTGGCATACCATGATGGGTGCAAAAGCTGAGCAAAGCATGAAGTACGCTAACCGCAGTTCCGTCTCTCAAATAGTACGCTTGAGCATACTTAGAAAATGCGTCTACGATGGTTAAGAACTTTTCACTTTGAATTGTTAGCAAGTCAAGATGTAAGAGTTCAAAAGGTTTACCGGCTGACGAAACTACTCTGAACTGTGGTTTGACAGGGTTACGATCATATTTCGCCTGTCCACAGACTGTACAATCGTTGATGAATTTTGTTATATGCTCGCGCATTTTCGGCCAGTAGTATTTGTGAGACAGAGCTAAATAGGTTTCGTTTATACCACGGTGGTTAGTTTTCCCAGAGTGATATTGGTTAATAATTTCTTGCTGTTTTAAGTACTGTCTAACGTTTTCAAGTTCCTTTTTAGTCAAAACTAATTGCATAGCGGAGCTTTTGAATGTGTTTTGTATGATAGGTATAATGGAATACATAGCCAATGGTGGGTTAATAAGCAAACCGGTTTTAATTTTAGGATGAACGTACTCTTTTATAGCACTGATAACATCTTCCTCTAAAGTGGACTCTGATATCTGTACTGTAATTCGAGTATGCGTTTCGAATGGTTTGGGAACGACTGGTCGCCCTTTAATATCGCCTACTACGTTAAAAATAATCTGTTTTGTGAACTTATTTAATGGATCATCTGAAATTGGTACTTCTAAGATGGGATGTTCGTTATCTGTATGTACTGTGGCAGTTTCAGAGTTATCTGAAGTGTCTCTCGCAGTTAACGTTCTAGACTCGTCTAATGGATCAGTTTCAGATGGATTAGCAACGATCGACATTAGTTCCTCGTTATTTAATTCGACTCTAGAAAGTGCATCTGCGTTAGTGTTGTGCTTTCCCTGCTTGTAAACTACTGAAAAATCGTATTCACTCAATTTAAGCCTCCAACGTGTAAGTCGTGAGTTCGGTTCCTTAAGGTTCATAATCCATTGGAGCGGCTTATGGTCTGTAATAATTTTAAATTTTCTACCGAACAAGTAGGGCCTAAAGTATTTAGTGGCCCATACGATAGCCAAAAGTTCTTTTTCTATCGTACTGTAGTTTAGTTCGCTAGAATTTAAAGTTCGAGAGGCGTATGCAATTGGCTTATCCGAACCTATAATGCCTTGGGAAAGAACAGCACCTATGGCGACATTGGACGCGTCTGTGGTTAGTAAAAATTCCTTAGTGAAATCCGGGTATTGAAGGATGGGGTCGTTAGTGAGAAGCGTTTTGCAATGTTCAAAGCAATCTACATATTTTTTATCCAATGTTATTTTAGAACCCTTTTTAAGACACTGCGTTAATGGTTTTGTTATTTGTGCAAAATTAGGGATGAATTTCCTGTAATAACCGATAAGACCGAGAAAGCGCTTGATTTCAGTAGTTGTTTTAGGTAACGGATATTTTTCGATAGCGACTATTTTATCAGGATTGGGCTTAACACCCTCTCTACAAATAACGTGACCCAGAAAGCTAGTCTCCAACTTTAAGAATTCGGATTTGTCCATCTGAATTTTAAAGTTGGATTCGCGTAATTTTTGGAAAACTTTTTCTAAATTGACTATGTGCTCCTGAAGGGATGTGCTGAAGACAATAATGTCATCCAAATAGACCAGACAGACTTGATTTTGAAGGTCCTTCAGCACATTGTCCATCACTCTTTGAAAAGTTGATGGAGAGTTCTTCAAACCCATCGGCATTCGAAGAAACTCATAATGACCATTTTCAACGTTAAAAGCGGTCTTATGAATGTCACTGGGGTCCATTTCTACCTGATAAAATCCGCTAGCAAGGTCTAAAGTGCTGAAATATTGACATTTACCGAGTTTATCTAAAACATCTGTAATATTCGGAATCGGATACTTGTCGTCAAGCGTCTTATCATTGACCTTTCTAAAATCTATTACAATGCGCCACTTAACTTTACCGGATGCGTCAGATTTCTTTGGTACGATCCAGATGGGAGAACTCCAGGCTGAATCTGAAGGTCGTATAATATTTTGTTCCAGCATCTTATTGATCTGGTCTCTTATCTCCTGTCTGTGAACGTATGGATACCTATAGCTTTTGGTATGAACAGGTATTTCATCGGTAGTACGGATTCTGTGTTTAATCTTGTTGGTGAAAGCTAACGGCTCACCTTCTAGATAAAACACGTCAGCATAACGCGCACAAAGATTTCGTAAGTTAACAAGTTCTTCGGGATTGAGATGATCGGTACGTAAACGAGATAAAACAGCATCAATACGTTCAGGAGGGATTTCGATACCATCACTTAACTCGAAATTAAAAACTTCGGTTTCAACTGGACGGTCCATAGAAAAGATGACGTCATTCGATGAATTATTAGTCACTTCTACCCAACCACGGTTATTTTGTACAACAGTTAAACAATCGGAAATTAAACAGTTATATATTGTCTGATTAGGGATAAAAGCATCACCATCTGAAGTGTTAATGGGCAATCTTACGAGTTTAGATGAGTTAGCAGGAATGATTTCCTCATAGAGGTTCACGTTACGCGAATCGTACATCTCAATAGGTATCTGAGCGTTTCTGGTAATTAATAATTTATTTTTAAGATCAATCTTAGCTCCCCATGTTTCTAATAAGTCAAATCCGAGAAGACCGTCGAAATAACTGTGAAATTTGTAAACGAATAAAGTTAAGTCATTTTGCTCTTTAAATTCAGGAAAACATGGCAAGGTAATAGAAAAATCATTTTTGCTAACTCCATGCACGTTAGTTACTTCGAATGGTTCATAGTTTAAAGGTATGTGACTAAAATATTTTTCGACAGCATCTGGACTAATGAAAGATTGGTTAGCTCCAGTATCAATCAGGAATTTTAAAGGAGGGCTACCTATTTGAATAAAACCTAAGTGCCTCTGAATATGGAAATTTACTTCTATGTGGGCTTTTCTGATAGGGGCGGTTTCTGAAAATTTTCAGTAGAGGGTCCACTTTGATCGACCTCCTCTACTATGGGATTCTCTGGATAAGAATAGGCCTCTTCGTAATAGCTAACGTTCGGATACTGTTCCGGCTGATAGTAATAATCGTAATTATAATCATTCTCATAGTCGTTGTAGTTATAATAATTAGAATAGTCATAGTCACAATTATACTCATTCATGTTTAGTTCGCGACTTTTAAAATAGTTACTGGGGGGTGGATTCCCGTAAATTCGCCAATCCCGGCCGGAAGGTGGTAACGTCTTCGGCACGAAAGGGGCTACTCCACTCATAGGACGCGGAACTGAATGCTGCTGCGGGGGCTGTGCACCCTGCGGCCTATTAGGTAATCTAAATACGTTGCTATTAGCATTATAATTAGGTGGCTGTGCACGGAACATCTGTTGGGTACGAGTCATACCACGATTAAACTGGGGTTGCATATTATTAGGTTTCCAACCCTGGGCAGGAGGTTGCATGGGCTGAAAACGGGAAGGACCTGGCATATTGAAAGCGGGCTGCCTAACCGGTACGTTAAAATTTGGAGGTTTCTGACTAAAGTGGTTAAGCGGTAAATTATAACTGGTAGCTGGTGAATTAGGATTATGCTTAGGGTGTTCGCTGACGTTACGAGATTGCAAGTACATAGTGTTTAACTCGTCTTGCACAAACTCGAGGGCTTTTTCCATAGAAACAGGTCGCATACAGCGTATTCTGGATCCTAGGGGGTCTTTCAGGCCTCGTAAGTATGATTGGAGGGTTAATTTTTGATATAAAGTACGCTTAGCCTCTATAGTAGTTTGTACTGTCTCGTGAAGTGAAACGTACGTCATGATCGTACTAAACAAGTTCTGGCACCGTTCGTAAAACTCCTGGGGTGTGCTAGACCCTTGCGTTTGTAACGACAAATCACTGTACAAAGCGGTCTCATCTCTGTGATCGGCAAAGTTGTTAATAAGAGCGGCTCTTATACCTTCCCAGTTTTCTGGGATGCCATTCGCGTTTATAAATCTCGCGGCGGGGCCAGTTATCTTATTTAGTATGCCATTAACGAGCGCTAAATTCGCAAGTTCATTTGCAGCTGAATTAGGTTTCAAATAAGTAAGTACTAACTGGTCGCATAAGTGAATAAATCTCGTTAACACATGAGGGTTACCGTCAAAGTCAGGCAATAACCGTAAGGATTTAACAATTACGTCAATATCAACTTCTGCCATTTTACCTTCTAAATCTCTATGCTCGTCTATAACACAAAGCCTGGTATTCCGCCTACTATCCCTAACTAACCTACTATTACGCGCTTCTAGTGGATGAAAAATTTTGGATGACTAATTAAACACACACAATAAAAAGAAAAAACGAAATACAGAGAATGATAAAATATCATGCACTAGAAAAATTATAAGGAAAGGAAGTTATATAACGTATAAGTACATATAGTATTTTATATAGCTTAAGGATTAAAGGAAGGTAAGGACTTGAAAGATTCAAGGACTTACAGCATTGCTTCTTCTTCTTGATCAATGTCTGGATCTCCTCGTGACTGCAGCTTCCGTAGAGTTCGGATACCCGTGTGCGCGCGGCTTAAGAGCCACTCGGGCGCGGTAGCGATTTCGGAAATTTTCTCCTAATTAACGCGAACCGACCCGCGAGTATCCTACCGACTGCGCCAATTTTATTTTCTGCAGTCGAAGGATCGAAAAAAAAGCAATTTTATTTGACTAAATTTAATTATAAAAGAAATTAAAATTACAATGCGTGATAACTGATCGATATTAGAAACAATTATAACGAAATTACAAGCTACAATAAAATGCGACGAAAAATGTAAATGACCGGGGCACGTTCCGCTGACGCTGCGCCTCGTGCTGCTTGGTGCCGTGCGCAGTGTTGATGGGCCGATGCCGACGCAGCGGTCTTCATACATTAGGGTACCGTAACACCTCCCCCCGTAGAACAGCCTCCACCGAAGATTTTCGTAGTAAATTGAGGTGGGGGATGCCTTATCCTTGATTTCGCTTCTGGAACGGTGTAGATTTGCTCTGGTTCATCTCCAGCATCAGGAACGGTGTTCGGGACAGCTCTTCTTAAATATCTGCGGCCAGCGACGATAGTAATTAAGATGATTGCGCTTATCAGTACTACATATAAGGGAATAGTAGTATGATATAAGATGTGATCTTCATTTTTCTCAAAGTGCAGATCGGGATGCTGTGATATCTTCAAATTAGTTGCATGTAGATGCTGTAGGTTGATTGAGCTGAGTTTGAGCGCGGGGATTGAAGATGCTGTGAGCTTGGCGTCGGGTCGTCGACCTCTGTTTGGCGCGAGTTCGCGAGCGCGCCATGCCACGTGACAAAAGCCTATCCGTTGGCGGAATAGTTCAACCACTTACATCTCCTAGAGACAGTCAAATAATATGACTTTGAGATTAGTTGGAAGACATAAATATTTATTTGAAGGTAGCGTAGGAAGATGGATAATTAAAGTAGGCAATTTGTGTAACGTTCCGAATTCATGTGAGTCATATTTACTATAGGACTGACTGATTCAAGAAATGTATACTTACCCAACAAATCATGTAACAGAAAAAATTAAACAGCATTTTTTACAATTAACTGTTGTTAAACAAGATAAAGTTTCTACAAATAATTTTATATTCGGTCCATCAGCAAAACATGTATTTTTATGTGCCACAAATAGTAGTAATTTAATAGTAATCCAATTACGCTATGTATGTACCAATATCAGATTATGTTTATCTATAGATAAGTAAAGTGTAACAATATATTGAATAAAATGGATACATTCTAGAAACTTTTAGAATTAATTTTCAGCATTCTCCAATGTCAATGTATCCCAGCTTTGAGAGGTCGTTGTATCATGAGAAAGGTGATGACGAGGCGGCTTCGACTGTGCTCGTGTCACTCTTTATTTCATATACCTCGTAGTTGAATAATAACATTGCCGTCACCACAAATAAATTGACAAATGCATTTATTGGCTAACAAGAACATTAAAATCACGAATAATATTTTATAAATTAACTGTATGTTAAAAACGCAGTATGATTTGGTATGTATGCAAATATTTAAATAACATTTAAAGTCTTATTCACCCTTAAAATACATACATTTACTAATTTTCAGCATACTTTACTAAGTATGTTGAAAATTCATTCTACACTTGATACCACTTGGAATATTAAATAATGACTTCCACAGCATTCAATGTTGTTCTTCGCTTTTTCCAAAATTTGTTTAAAAAATCTAATCAAGCGCATACGTAGATCATGCGCCCGTTGATGTCGTTTGTATGGAAACAAGCGCGCGCATATAAACTCGCGTAATTTTCTTCGGCATTTCTGGCATGCTCTTAATAAATAAATATTATAGATGTACCTATATGCATATGCTAATTGACTTCTGTTTGCTCAAACGAAATGAAAATAATATTTATATTGTATAAATTGAACTAGAAGTAATATAATTCAATAAATTCTTGACAGCTTCCATCGGCTATTCAAAATAAGCTTGTGATATAACACAAACTAATGGTTAGGATACATGAAGAAGTATAAACTTGAATAATTCATTTTTATCACAGTTTTATATATCTAAAGATTTTAAAGCAGTTATCACAACAACATATGGACTGCAACACAACATCAGAAGTACTGCAGAATATGGGGCTTACATGCGCCACCTAGCTTCACCAATACATTTACTTTGATTACTTTTAAATCAGGTTAGTATAAAAAACCCGGCCAAGTGCGTGTCGGGCCAAGCGCAGTAGAGTTCCGTAGTTACCTTATGTCATACCATATGGCAATAAACTTATAATTACTCCCTATTTAACTATTTAATAAAAATTTAATCTACGAAAACTTTTCCAATTTTATAAGTTGATCGACTATACTAATCAACTTGTAAACAAATCCCTGAATCGAAGAGTAGTCTTCACAAACCTACAATATTTTAAAAGACATATTCAATAATATTCCTATGAGAGAGAGAGAGATAATTATACTATGAGATTGACAAGAAAACCTTTTTTGATCCTGAATTCACATGTAGAGGTAAATTTTTTATTTTATTGCACCATTTTTTCAGTGCGAATAATATACACATTCATGCCAAATCACAGCTTTTTAGTATAAAGGGCCTATAAGCTGGGTTTCTTGTTGACTTAACTACGGAACCCTAAAAAAAGGAAACATTATATTAAATATCTCTTCAATACCTACTTTTTATTCTTTAATTAGTTTCAAAACGGGGTTGGGCTATAAACGAAAGCGGCATTGGCCATTTTAATACGAAAGAAGTATTGAAGAGTTATTGATTGTTTTTAAAAATTTTTTGATTGTTTTCAAAAAGAGGGGTGTTATAAATTTAACTAAATATCCTGGTTTAATAGTCATAAAATTAAATATATCGGCGGAGCTAGGTGGTGAAAATCATTGCAGAATAATAAAATACTGGGAACCTAAAATATTAAAGTAAATCGCGACTGTAAATAATCGGTACATAATATGATTAACAAAAACAAATAATAAAATTCGTATAACTACTTGTTTAGTATGCTAACCATATTAAGGTTTTGATTATTATATCGCTGCCGAATATTGTGAGATTTACGGGCTATTTCCTGTGGCTTCATTTTTATATTTGCACACAATGCAAATGCGCAGCAATAACATTGAAGAGCTAATAATATCGAGAATTGTTACCGAAATTTTATTTATTTTTAGAATGTCTTGATGCCATTATGTTATGATGGGAATACTTGATGAATCAGTCAGTGAGGTTTTGGGTTTTTATTTTTAAACGATCGACTGGTGAATGCATATTTGAATCCCTAACGCATTAGTTAGAAAGAAATTAAGACAAATGTGTGTCAGTAATATAAACCGTATAAATTATGCGACAGAAAAAATATAGTTCTATGGCATAGTTAGAAACGAAGCACTAGAAGTATAGCAAAAATTTGGAAAGAATGATTTTACTTTTTAAGGACAAAATATTAAAACCATTCTTTCCAAATTTTTATGTAGGTACTTAGATAAGTACCTCCTTCCTCTAATCAATGATTAAACGGACTTACCTGTACGTGAAGTTCTATCATAATTTTACGAGGTGCTTCGTCCGAAGAGATTAGTAACGTTCTAGTAATATATGACACAATGTAGTAACGCGTAGGTGACACCACTTCAGCACTATAGTTGAGAAAATATGGTAGAAAAAGAAACACTTTGCATTGGCAACACTGTAGCTTTTTTATTTAGCGCCATCTGCAACAAACTAAAAGGAAAAAAGGCGCCAAACTATCTGTCATGTCATGTCAGATTCCCGCGCTCCTGCACACTTCATTATGTTCAGAGAAAAGTTTTTGATATTTCCAAGAATATTGGGTAGAGCCAGGGTGGGTGGGTGTTATTAATCTCTTCGGACGAAGCACTTCGTATAATTATGATCGAACTTCACTTACAGGTAAGTTCGTTCAATCAGCTTCGTCCTCAGGATTAGTAACGTTCAAGTAATATATGACACAATGTAGATGTTGAGAGAAATAAGGAAATATCAAAACAAAATATGAAACATATTATAAACATTTATTGATCAACCGTATAATATAACATTATACAACATTATATTACTTGAACGTTACTAATCTTGAGGATGAAGCACGAGTATAATTGTAAATTAGAAAGTTTTTCCGATACAAATCATCTCATATTAACATCATAAGTAACTAACTAGGTAATATCAATTCAAATTAATGGTAATTTTTTGCTGGGTGTGTGGCTCGTGCAGTGCTCCCCGTGGCGTGCGGCAGGAGAAAAAACGCAGTTTCCGCATTGCGCCGCGCCGGGCCGCTGCAGTCTGCAGGTTACGTTTCCGAGCAGAGTGGTTGCTACTCGATAGGCAGGGGGCATCAACATTTATTGCTGTTTTGGTATGCATTGCAAATATAATTTTATGGAGAAAAGTGGTACTCTGTACAAGTTGACTATATACATAGTTATGGATAGTCCTCAAGAGTCGGTAATGAGTATTAATGACTATAATTTGATGAATGTCGTAACTTGAAAAGTTTTGTTTACGTCTGGAAACTTTCAGGGAAACATTAATTTTGTATTAATATTAAAATGAATCTTATGTAGAGTTATTATTTCCGTATATTTTTACGATTTTCCCTTTTCTACCATACAATAATGTTAGGAATAAAACTTACAAATGGTCAAATCATTTGTGGGAGCACAAATCATTTGACCATTTGTACCATTCTGGCCAAATATCTATCTTAAAGTTCAACATGAAAACAAGAAAACAATAATTTCGATAATTACGAAAAAACGAATCAGCGAAAAAAGAAAAAGAAACAGCTCTCAAAATTTAACGAGAATCGGTTGAGAAGTGTGACCTTTAGAAGAGAGACATACGAAAGCATTTTGCCCAAACTTAAACGGAGACGCTTCGCTCGCGCTCGATAAATTAATGGGAAATTAAGTGATTGCAAATATTTCACTGTGCTGTGGTGAACTTTCTTGTATTTAAAGTGACGTCTCGTTTTCGGTGACGTGATTTTTTAAAAATAAACAATTCGCACAGATGCATGAAAGGTTGCGCGCACCTGTCGCCATCGGCGGCTAGCGGTTCGTAAGGTTCAGGTTCAGGCGGGTTCATTGCCACAGTTTTGTAACCCTTGTGCAATAGCGGCCCTTCGCGTTAGCCTCTCACTTGGACTTGCAGTTTATTTACAAATCGCTCACCGTTACGGGGAACGCGCAACGTATGTTAGGATGTGGAATGTAACCGAAAAATATGGTTTACAGTTTGATATTTGATTTCTTTGCTTTAAACCATGTGTTGTTTCCATTTACTTTATTGTTTTCTGCCACTATATTTTGCGAAAAAAAAATATTGGTTGATATGTTTAGACAACTGCTGGTGGTGTGCCGAAAATAAACTAGTGGCTCTATAGATCTGTAGACCTCGCAGTTGTGACACTGAGCCGTTTTCTCTTACCATCAATTTTAAGCTGCGTATGGCTTTAATGGCGAAACCCCTGTGTACGCTCTCGAGTTTCCCGCTCTATTCTATAACCATCGGCTCTATCACCTGTCGGTAAATGGTAATAACATTTTCCGGGTGTGTGCCCCATGTTGGTCGCGTAAAGAGGCACAATCGTCTAAACACCATGATTGCCTTCTCAATTATGTACCTGACATGTCAATTGAACCAAAGCTTGTCAAAAATGACGCAAAGTAGTTTTATCTCGCTGGGTAATAATTGTTTAATAGTTAGGTATTATACTTAGTTGTAGATCTGTAGTGTAAAACAGGGAGTAAATATAAGATTACAGCCATATAGTATTGGTATGAGATTACTACAGAACCCTATACTGCACGTGGCCCGACATACTTGGCCGGTTTTTTAAATAAATTGTTATTTATATTTGGCTAGCGAAAATTTTTTTTATGAAATAGAATTATGTAAGTAATTTAGTTATGTAGTTGTATTATATATTAGCAACAACAAAAAAGTGAGAAAGACAAAATCCCAGTCAATTAAATATCGGAGAAAACGCTGATTCTGCAAAGATTTCAAGGTGGTTCTAGTAGATGCATAGCGCATCTTTTTTCCCACTTTTCTAACATACTTTTACTTAACGTCTGTAGTTGCAGTGAAAACTTTCTCTTTGCTTGCAATTTACGTCAATATGAAAGTTTACATTTCATATCAATGTTTAAGTGTTTATTGAAATAAGTTTCAGTTTGTTAGATTATTACAATGAAGAAAAGCTGAATTAAAAAATATCATTTTTTTTATAAAATTGCTTGAGAGAAGCGTCTCAGTTTCAGCTTGGGCAAAAATGCTTTTATATGTCCGGCTGTCCGTTTGTTCTCCTCTACAAGTCGCATTTCCCAACCGATTCTCGTGAAATTTTGTAAGCAAGTTCGATAATTATTCAGTTTTATTCGATTTAGTTATATGTAATTTTTCGATAAAAAATCATTTTTCAGCCATTTCGAAAAATGTTCAAAAATGTCACAAAAGCCAGTTCTCACAGCTCTTAGATCCACTATAAAGTTTAAAATTTCTTTATTTTTTGTGCACATCAACGTCAAACCTAAAAAAAAAATGTATGTGGGGCGCTATTGTCTTCCAAACGGTGCATCTTAATTGTTTTGTTTATCACGGTTCGCAAAGTGTGGCGTACATAAATGTTGATATAATGTAAATGCTATGTTTAATTGAGCGTCGTAGTTCCGCGTCTAGAGGGCGTCGACCCCGCAGCCTTCGGGAGTATCGAACGCGATTACGTCACCGCGAGCCTCCGCGCCCGCGCCCGCGCCGCTCTGGCGGATGCTCTTCGAACTAGCGCTGTGGAAACTCTGCTGTGATTGTTACAAGGAAACACATGGGAATTAGGATAGTTTTCTCCACAATTACCATAATTTTTGCTTTGTCTTGGAATATGAAAAACTTTGAATTGAATTACCTATTATTCTGTAGGTTCGATGAACGAGCAGTAAATTAACGATTTTTTCAATTAAATGTTTTTAATGAAAAGTGCAATGAATGTAGCCTTATTCACAAACACAGCTGTTATTTTAAACTAAATGTTCACAAATAAACAAATAACCATTGTTAGTAGGTAAAGTTTGCATTAGCATATTAAGTAACTATACTATACTGCCACAAGGTTGTGATAACATACGATTTTACTTTATCCAAAAATGAAATGGAAACACCTCAGCAAACTTTTTGGTAATACTTGTTTTACGTGTTGAAACTTTCGTTGGTTACGCTCACTCCGCCAATAAAGTAAACATCTTCGGCAGTCGCCGGCAGTCATCGACCCTAATCACAAGGCCACTTGCTTACACAAGTCGCTTTGTACATTTACTTTTACACGTTACTTTTCCGACATTTCCTGTGTTACAATTGCGCAATCCCTTCAACCCGACTTTGTGGGTTTGAGTCGACTAACTTTTGTTTTAAAAACTTGGATCGTTCTCGAAGCGCGAACTCGATCGAGCGAGCGAACGAGCGTGCTCGCGGCCAACAAAAGTACTTTCGGGCGAGTAACGGGATCCGAAGGAGAAATGCTCTACGAAATCGAAACACGCGGTACCGTTAGGCCCTCGCCCTAAGCCCGCGGGATAATCTTGGTAAATCACAGCCCGTTACTCTCGTGATTGCCTCCTCGGTAATTTCCTTCAACATCTCGCCAGCAGTAATTTAACTGATACTTGCTTTACCTAGTTGTACTTTTGCAAAAACTTTAACCAGTAAATAGCTGTTATTCATAAAATTCAAATGAAAACCGGCAAAAACAAGTTGTTTACTTTTTAATGTATTTTCATAACATTAGTAAATAATTGATATTTAATGAAAACGAGCCAGGTATTTAATCGACCGAGCGATCGCGCGCCCGAAGCGCGAGCGAAGCATCTTCGTTTCAGCTTGGGCAAAAATGCTTTCTTATGTCCGGATGTCCGGCTGTTTTCTACAGATCACATTTCTCAACCGATTTTCGTGAAATTTTTAAGCATCGGTAATTATATAAAATTTTATTTTCGATTCAGTTTTTCGAAATTTTTTAAAATGACGGATATATAAGAGCTGAAAACATTTAAAATAATATATTTCAGCCATTTCGAAAAATGATCGAAATGTCGTCACAAACGCTAAGTCTTGAGCTCACAGAGCCACTATTAGTTTATAAAAAATGTTTTTCAAACCTAATCCTATATCGTCAACAAAAAATACCCTATAATTTTCTAGACTTTTCAAGTGTGGCGCCGTCTGGCGAAAGCTTTCTGAACCATTAATCTCAGAAAGCTTTAAACTCTGCTTACATTCATCGCTAGCCGATGGTAAAGTATTACCTATGCGCGTATCAGCTACCTACTAGTTTCAACACAAAGCTACAGATGTCGCTGCAAAATTGATGTTGGAGGGGCACGGTGACTGAAATAAATTATTTTAGAGTTTAGCAAAATTATGTATAGTTTACTCTGTGACTATGACATCATAGCTTGCAAATGTTTTTATTTCATTAGAAAAACGAAATTAAAGTTTGGCGAGTTTTTGATTTGTTAATACACTCGTTAATAGTGCTAAAAGTAAAATATTTTGTTATATTGTAAAATTTGATCATATTTGAAAATAAGACTAATAGTAAAAATGAATGGTTTTTCATGGGTGCTTTGCAAATGGCTAAGTATATTTGCTATACGTTTATTAGAGAAGTAATAAATCAATTTCAGGTTCATATTTAGGTATTTGCATATTTTCTTTGTATGATTGTAATGTTTGACACCAATGTGGTTTTTTAACAAAAATATATAGTGTTTTAACTATTTTTAAGTGACCGACTGTAAAATCATCGTCATCATATCAGCCGCACCACACCCACCGCTGGGTATAGACAAAAAATAAAAAATCTGTGTGTGTATTAGGCCTCCCCAAGGATTTTCACGACGATCGGTCCTGTTGCCCGCATCCAGCGGTTTTCCGCCACCTTCACGAGATCTTCGATAGGTACACCTTGTCGGAGGCTTCCGCCCCAACGGCCATCGGTTTTTCTCGCCTTGTATCCTGCCGACTTAAGAATATTAGTTTAATAATTTCAAGGTTCAGGGTTTAGGAAACGTAACGCTTCTATTTTTTTACACTTTAATTGCCGCCAGACCCAATCAGAAAAGAAAAATCTAGTCATTGTTTGTCAGTAATTCAGTGTACAAAGAATTAAGTAGTTTTCACTGAAAGCTGTATTACTGCATAAAATATGTATAATCGTTACCTATAAATAAAAAGAAATTATGACTATAGGTACACATCAAAACAATAATAATAAATCATCCACCAATACATAAGGGTTGTATACATAAAAAGCGGCCGAAGTTTTTTAGCAATTTTTCGTTCTTTATTTAAAAAAGGGCGAATTGATTGGCTGCGCGTGTAACCCGCGAGTGTATGCCGTCGCGCAACAACCCCCAGTTGGCTGACCAATGAGAGAGCTGTACCCTTAGAGGGTTCTCGCCCTTTTTTACACACACTCACACGAAAACTCAGAGTGAGCGATGATATTGGGCCCTCTAAATTGTGATCATTATTTTCAACCAACATAATAATTGAAATAGGAATCATTCTCAAGAACCAAACCATTTCGATTACCTTACCATTATGAGAGACCTCGATGGGGTCCAATTTGAAACTAATAGAGCAAATTATATTTTCTTTTTGAAGACTTACAAAAAGAACTATTTTTGTGCCTGTAACATAAACCATACATTTTGCAGTTTTATGAAAAGAACTACATACTATCACATAACTATCAAGTTTACTGTTTTTGCTAGCAACAGGGTTCTGATAGAACCATTGGAGTGGTAAGATAACATTGGTATATAACATATAACATGTATAAATTAAATTTTTGCAACAACAAGTTTTCAAACATTCATTTGTTTTATATAAAATACTTGACATTTCAAAGATTACAAAAATGGGTTTTTATTATATTGCCTTTCATACAATTATTGCTTTATTAAGTTTATTTGCTTTAGGACCCTCAAAAGTTTCTTTTTTGTAAAAAATGTTTTCACGAATTTTTCACGAATCAATTAAATAGTTTCCTTTAATTATTCTACTCCAATCTATACCTAATAATAAAATTGTGACGGGCCGATGTCTGAATATATGAAATACTTATTATTATTATTATTATACAAATTTTGAAACAAAAATAACACAAATTTTGAAGATTCTAACTTTGAAACTGACAAACTCTCATACTTTTTTATCCTATTTTACCCTCTTAGGGGTGGAATTTCTCGAAGTCCTTCGTTAGTGGATTTAAGTCTCTAGGTTCAGTGGTTTGGCCTTTGCGTTAAAATATCAGTCAGTCAGTCAATCAGGATTTTAAATTTTATTTACAGGGTTATTGTAATCACCAACATCTCGCATTAGTAGATTACTAATATCATAAACAACAACATTTATTGTTCCACGACTTGTCCGAAAACAGTAAAAAAAAACTACTTTTCATTGAGAGAGAGAGAGAAATTATTTATTTACACCAAAGACCACACAAAAGGTACATAACAAAGATAATATAAAAGGGTACACATAAAACTCTTTATTATACTACAATAAAGAGATTAAATAAATAAAATAAAATAAATAAAATTAAAACAAAAAATACATTCAACAAAATAAGGCCTTTGGGTCAAAAAGGTCCCTGCCTCAGCATAATATTGCCGTGACACTGGACGTGTCGCTGCGTGCTGCTGCTGCGCATCAGTCGCGCGTTCGGTGTGACATATACCGTAGCATTTCATAAATTACAACGTGCGTCGTTTGCCGTCATGTTACGCAACGCAAAGCGCTGTGCTGCATTCGGTTTGACCCTTCGGCTTTAAACACACAGAACTCACTCGGATCTGTCAAATAAAAAAAAATAGATCAATTGTTTTTAATAGCAAACTCTTCCAAAAGCAATTATAATTATGTATATTCTTAATTTGAATGCATAATGCAACACTTGAATTCAAATGTTTGTTGAACAAATATTACAAGTTCATGTAGGTAGAACTTATAATATTTGTTCATCAAACATTCGAATAAAGTTTGCTACTTTACTAACTATCGCTCATTCTTCTCGATTTTTGACATGTGTTAAAATGTGTCATTTACTTAGATCGCTTATTTTGTTCAAAATATGGGTGAAATGATTGAGAACGGGCCACATTGTGAAATAGGCGCGGAGATGTCATTTTTGACGGTTTTTGTTGATCCAACCGCCCCCTCAATGCAAACTGTTATACCCTCGCGCATGCGCGAATTTGCTTGGGTACAGTGATGATGACTTTGGAGTTTTGAGTATTTGCGCTATAACTTTAATAAATAAGTATGTAGTTGTGTGTTTTGTTTCGATTTCTCACTTATTTTTTTACTGAAACTCAAGTGAGCTTCAAATATGAACATGCTTCTTCAAGCGTAGAAACGTTTACTCTGGCATGGTTCTGGAATTACAATAATGAAGCTTGCTGAAAGGTTGAAAATGAACATTAAACAGAACAGCCAATGTTAGAAGAAGTGTTAAGCACGCGTCTCATACTTTTTTTTACAATAAAACCTGATTACTATTTAATAAATCAACGGCTGAGTCCAGTAATTTGTCATTTTTTTGAGATTTCGGCTTTTTATCTACGCGCTGAGGGGTGGCGCGTGGACTTTGAATGGACCGACCATTAATACGGGTTTTATTCCCAATCCCGCTATGATTTTTTTCTATTCATTGTACTAATTTTTGGCAATTTTTTATACGTGGTCAACGAGGGGTCAGTTTTTTGTTACTCCCGATTGATTGACAGGGAACGGTCATTCCCAAATTGGCAACTGGATTTCGATGAATGGCATAAAACATTTCTTTGTTGAATAAATTAGCTGTCGAAATATCATTAAGATACTTTATTTTACGAAAAATAAAAATTTCTAAAACAAACAGTCGTTATTTCAAAGCTCTATTTATTTTTTGTACTACACTACTACTATTATTTTATTACCACAGATAAAGAAATATAATTCTTCATTACTAAGTAGTATTTAAGTACGTATAATATATATATTATACTAGGACATGTGAGGTATTATATGAAAGAGCGCTGTGTGCACATTCTCAAACATGTTTTTGGCTTTTGATTATATCCGAAGTTTGCATAGAGAAAAAACTAGAATTATTCTATGTGATAGAAGTTTATGTAAAGATTACAGGAAAAATAAAATGATGTCTCTAAATAGCACACATTTTTAGAAATCATCAACAAAATTTACATTAGTACCACTATCGGTCAAGAAATGGCGCTGATCTAAAACTGCAATACTCTACATCGCAGTGTATTTATATGATGGTACGGAACCCTCGGTGCGGGCTTCGACTCGCTCTTAACTGGTTTTTAGAAAATAAGAACTACACCGACGATCGACACCAGAAAATGTAAAGTCTTGTCTACGTGTATTTGTTTTTTATTTCACAGATGAAGTTCTATTCGGTGAAATATTGATATCAGATATGGATCTGGTCACGTCAATCACAGTTCACAATACTTATTAAGTAACACAGATTGATATTCCATTGTCCACTGCGAGGCACACGCCTCGTTTTTGCACTATTCATTTTTTATTCATAATACTTTTTTGTGTTCCAAAAAACATCCCCTATTTACCAACTAACAGGGACCTTTGATCCGACAGCTTATTAAAAGTAAATATTTTATGAAATATTATCCCACCTTTTTATGGTTCCTATTTTATCTTAATAGATTTATCTTCTTTTTGTTTTATTCATTTAATTTAAATACAGAACTAAACAACAAATGAAGCTCATGAAAGCACACACAATGGGGGAAAAAATCTATCTACTCTCTATTTTTAAGAAAGCTATAATGTAGGTACTAATTTTCTTAATTGTTTTTCTTATGTTTTGAATATTATTAATGCTTATAATTTTATGTGTTCATCGAAATTATCGATGGAAGTGATTTCATGATATTCAATGTTTTTTTAATCAGAGCATTAGAAACGCTTGCATTTGCCTCTAGGGTGGGTCAGGTAAAAGTAGAGTCACCTTGAAATATGTGATTTTTGGGACATTCCAATAACAAAATGATAACTCAGAGAAACTTATTTTCAAATAGGAATTGATGTTACTTGCTGGTGTGGCGTGTAAATAGCCGACACCAACCTGGTGGATTTCACCTGTATAAATGAAGAATAGCAAAATCTACGTAGTATTATGATATTCCAATACAAACCTGCGCTTACTCACCTATAGGACGATGTGAAACAATTCATCGTCATCTAAAGAGCTTGTTATATGGCATCTTAATGGACACACATCACATAACTTATTTCCCGAACTTTATATGGCGCACGACTGTTCTGCCTGTTATACTCGTTTCACTACTGGACTGTTCATCACTTGAGATAAGGAAACTTCTTCAGCATCGCGATGCCAGGATGATGAGCGCACGAACTGCCGTCGACGGCGCTTAATTTTACGCTGTTCTGATGGACGCAGAACAAAAGTCGGGTTTTTGCAGCGATACATTTTGATTTTCGAACCATCGAACAAAATGCATAGAGTGCATCATAGATAATAACTCTTCTATGTGACCAACGCGCCTTCCATGCATCGACGTCATAATAATCCCATAGATTAATGTGCGCAAGGTTACCAATGGTATATCATACACATTTCATACATGAATCATCAATTAAACCAAAATAATTAAAGATGTTTATGTGCTTAACCACTTACGTTAATACATGCAAAGACTTTCAATCATATAGTAGGTATAAATTGAAAAAAAAAGTGATGTGATGCATGTGTAACAAACAGTTATCAAAAATGTTACATCGCAGAAAGTTTTAAAAGGTGCGACTAATTTTTACTCTAACTGTAGTACTGTACTTATATTATAATATTATTATATGTATGTATACAAGGTGTTACAAAAGTACCCCTAATGCCGAATATGGTAAATAGGAACCATCAAACTGAACAACTTTTACTATGGGACCAACTCTGAAATCGCGAAAAAAAAATCAGCTGTTTCATACATTTTGATATTTTCGTATTTAATTTTTGTATGAAACAGCTGATTTTTTTCGCGATTTCAGAGTTGGTCCCATAGTAAAAGTTGTTCAGTTCGATGGTCCCTATCTACCATATTCAGCATTAGGGGTACTTTTGTAACACCTTGTATATATAATATGTAAGTTTATAGTAGGTACTTATATTATAAGATTTTCAAAGGTAAGAGAAATTCAATACTGTTAATCCCACCCATGACTCGTTTGTTCAATTAAATAACCTTGATAGTGCATGTCTAAAATCGTATGAAATATGTATAAGTTACATTTCTAATAAAGTCGGTACTATTCACTGAATGATGGTGACCGTACTAGTCATTGTGTCCACACAGGCACGAGCTGACCAGCAGATGTGCAGCGGCCGGCTGTTTGCATTCACTCTCGCGCATGCGCACCATCCGAGTGTCGCAAAAATGGCCGCCATTCATCTAGTCGCAGCTCGATGGGGGAACTTTTTGTTTTTCTCGATTATTTTTAATTACAAATAGGCGAGTAAAATTTACTGACTGATTACTGTTCAAAAATTAATGCATCTGCTTTCACAGTTCAATAGTGACATCTTGTAAATTATAATTATTATACTTGTTAGGTAATTCAGTTTGTTACCTAAGTATACTAATATACCCTGGAAGAAAGTTCATCCTTAACTGTTTGCAGGTTTTAAATAAATAATATACGAAATGCGTCTTAATTACAAGCGTCCATTTATTTAATATATATTCATAATTTATTATTATCTTTAAATCTTTTAAAAAATGCATATATTTGCAATAAAATTGATATTGAATATAGTACATTACAACAACCTTATTTTGATCTTATAGAGTCAATAGATAGAAGAATAATGTTACTTACAATACAATGGAAGATCTGAATAGAAACTTTAATCTGACACAAACACAAAGAATGTTGTTGGCAAAAAAACTGTTTCGTTTTCTCAAAAATGTTAGCATCTAAAGCTATCTGTTACTAAGTCATTAAACGACATCAAAATCTGTTAGTTAGAAAAAGGTAGGTATGCAGAATTTATAACAACAATAAAAATGGCGTTTGTTTAGTTTATGTTTTTACGCAATGATTTGGTTCGAAGACTTCTATCATTTTTTTATTAATCGCAAGGTACGTATTGTTTTAATTATATATAATGAGTAAATTTATGATACCCTACATTTAGTTTTCGTTATTATTTACTAGTAAATAACATCCCCCTAACCCTGCGCGGGTTCGCGACCCACCGCACGCATTGCTTTCCACGCAGTACAACTTCACGCACCCCACGCGTCGCTTCTCTAACATGTACACAATTAACATTTTGTATTACCCAACAAAAAACCGATAAATTTTAACAACAATTAACAAAAGCGTAAGAAAACATAAAAAAGGCACATGACCCCGCGCAAACTTCTTATACACCGCCCGAAACGCGACGTCAAGTGAAATGTTATTATTGTGTTTTTTTCCATATTTTTTCTAAACTATAATAGGAAACGCATTGATGACTCATTTTTTTGAGGTTGTGTGTGTTGAAGTGTCAATTTTGTGGTGCTAGAGGAGGGTTGGAACGGGATACATGAAGGGTAAGCTCCGTTATGTATAGGCGAATCGATCAATCAAACATAGGACTTGAATTTTATTTATTTGAAATAATACACTTTTTACTTACTACAGCGCGTATATTGTTAATTCAGGTGTTATTTTAGAATTATTTTGTTTGGAATTATTGTTTTTTTGAATTCCTGACGTTTCGACACTCCAGGGGTCGTGGTCACGGGAGGACTAAAGCAATTTTTTGTTTTATTTAAGTACTATTTATTTGTTTTATTTGAGGATTATTCTTCTTTTTGTGTTTGCGCTACACTACATATATGCCAGTTCTTAAAAATACTCATATTGGTTTTTGTAAAGTATGTACCTAACCATGATCTTGATTATTTCGATTCAATCATTCATAAATTACAACTGCTTGTCTACCGTTGATATCTAATAATTTACTTTATTTTTCTTAAATTTTTATGAGGTAGGTATGATCTGGTTCATTGGAGAATTTATTGATTCCCGCTCCTGGAATTGTAACCATTCTTGATTGCCTTTTTGACACATTCATACACATGAATATGAAAGGTCATGTCATGATAGATAATTTTTTTTTTTGCGAAATTTTTTACGCTGATATTCCGACTAAACCTTTACATCCTGTAGACAAAGACTTAACAAGGTGTTTGATTAAGAATTTTTAGTCATGGGATATTATTTTACTGCTTCACTTTAAAATATGGTAAGTGTAAACTTTTATGACACATTCGAAACATACGTTTTAAAATGCTGCTGAATAGAAGAAAATATCAAAATATATTTTGGCTTATCTTCATTAAAATTATTTATTTATTTTATATAACAAATCAAATTATTTTGACAAATTGGAATGGATTGACATATTTTTTTTACCATTTTTAAAGTTTTTTTCCTTATCGACTATTATTATGTTATGCTTATTATCTCTATGATACTCGTATTTAAAAATCCTGCATAATAACCGTCGAACAATAGATAGGTATTGTATTGGGGTATATATTGGAATGCCTAATTTTTATTATAAAGCTTCTTACTACAGAGAGATAATTCACAATTTCGTCTTTATTTAAGTACTAGGATATTTTTAAGGTTCCGTACCTAAAACCGTAAATAAAAATGTTTATATATTTTTGGAACAGGGACTGAAAGGGGTCTTAAAAATTCGAAGTGAGGATACTAGGGCATATAGGGCCTATCGTTTATGTAAAGATTACAGGAAAAATAAAACGATGTCTCTAAATAGTAAACTTTTTCAGAATGATAGTACGGAACCATCGGTGCGCGAGTACGACTAGCTCTTGACCGTTTTTTTCAACGGCGGCGCTAGTGTGCAGATTATGCGCTCTTAAGGAGTTTAGGCTAAAGAAATTCGTCCAAATGAAACTAGGACCAATGACTTTAGGCGAGTCAAAGGACATTAGGACACCCACTGTGTTGATTCTGGCTTAAATGTATGTGTTACTTTTATCTCTTGTTCCGTTTGTTGTAGAGTGCAGCGTATGCGCAGCCGCCGCGGCCGCAGCAGCAGCGGCGGCGGCGTGGGCGACGCAGAATTCCATCAAATCACCGTCCCCCGTCACGAATGGTACAGCACACAGCCCCGCCAACGGCACCGCTGTCAACGGCCAGTATTATAGTAAAAACAGTAAGTTAATCAAAGACAATTTACAAGTATCATCCATCATTCCAGCTATTTTACTATATACGAACACATATATACTATGTGACGACCTCCTTGGTCGAGTGGCTTTGTACACCGGCTATCAAGGTGTCGCCATCTCTGAGGTCCCGGGTTCGATCCCCGGTTGGGTCGATTTAGAAAACGAACTTTTCTATATTGGCTCAGGTCTGGGTGTTTGAGATACCACCGTTGTCTCTGATTTTCCATAACACAAGTGCTTTAGCTACTTACTTTGGAATTGGAGCAATGTATGTGATGTTGTCAAATATTTATTTATATTTATATTTATATACTATACTATATATTCTTAAAATCATGAATAGAAAATCATACTGAATATTATACGAACACCTACATATTACAATTCATTTTTCCAAAATAGTATTTACAGATTAGATAAAAATTTCATATAAAATCTCGTGAACAAAATCATTAAAATAAGGTGGTAAGGTGGCTTAGTGGAGACTCTATCTTGAAAAAACTACTCCTTATTCGTTCGTCATTTCATTTATCATAAATCCACTTTTATCGATTGAAGTAATTAATAAAAATAAAAACAATAATTCGAATAAAAAAAAAGAAAATAAAATGATTACCTCACAAATGGCTCTAATCATCAATGGACAGCTTTAAAAAAAATGTCCTGTGTTTTTAAACAAGACACACGTACTTTTTTCTCTACCGTTTTTTTTAAATGAGGACTTTTCAAAGTGACATTTAAAATAAATAGTAAAAATAGTAAGAAAGTAAAAAGAAAGCTAATCTAAAAACGCATTTGTGACGTTTGTGTGTTTATGTTTTGCTTAGTAGGTAATAGTACTTTTCTCAAATAATGCGCGGAAATTCAAACCAAGTAGTAACTTTGTTAACATTTTATTTTTATGTAAGTACAATTACAGTAATTGAAAGTACTAAATCACACCGTCTTGAGTTTCTACGTCTTTGACATAAATACTGTATTTCTGTCGTTAGATCGTCATGCACCGAAAATGCCAAAAATCAAACCTGCAACAAAAATAAAGAACGTGTAAAGTTGTGATTTTAGCCTATTTAACTATAACAAAGTGGTAAATTAGTAGAAGTATTCAATACGAAAACTTACTCTAAGACGCCGGCGAACAGTGAGCTTCCCATACAAACGTAATACCAAAATGATTTGCAATTGGAGCATAATCTTTTGATGTTATTCGGATTAAGACAGTATATATGTCTAATAAATGCTAATCCCAATTCAAAATAAATGCCAATTATTTTTTCACACAAAACTGTAAATCGCATTAATTTATATTTGGTTTAGTATTTTGGATTTTTTATTTAATAGAAATCTAGATAAATACTAATAGTAAATACTAAATTAGATAAATACTAAAGTTCGCCGGCGTCTTAAGGTCTAAGTGCACACTGTCTTGTGCTCCTGACAAGAACATTTGCACTTTTGATGAAGATGCATTTATACACTTGTGAATGTCTTTTGAGCATTGCAGTTAGGTTTACATAATGTTCTTTTAATTTAATTTTGGAGACAACATGTTTTCTATTACAGTTCTTACCACCACAAAATTTTGGTCATTCCTTACTAAACTGATCACGTGATCTATTTGATTTTAAGGATAGTTTTTTTTTTCAGATATTTGACCCTACGTACTTATTTTTAACCGACTTCAAAAAAAGGAGGAGGTTATTTGTTCGTCTGTTTATTTGTTTTTTTTATGTATGTCCACCGATTACTCGAAAACGGCTAAACCGATTGACATGATTCAATCGTTACTTTATCAGGTTTGTTCCCAAATTGGTCCTATTATTTGAAAATTTTAAATCAGTTCCGTAGTTTTTGAGTTATCCTGAAAATACTGTAAGTTTTTAGGTTATCTTTGCACGAGTTTTTACGGATCTTCAGACATAACTTCTTTGTTTATGAACCGATTTCGATAATTCTTATTATTTATTCTTATTATTCTCATTTTAATTTCATTGACATTGGACCTTGGACTTCGAAATATACACAAGAGAACTCTTCAAAATCAAATAGGATAGTGTATTGGTGATTACACTACGGTATTGAAAGGTTTCGCATCAGCCATTTTTATTGTCACTGCTGGGGCTGGGATACAAGCCTTTCTTATGGGCTGATGAATAGGATGGACCATAACCCATCGCGCAGGCCCAATGCGGATTGGTGGGTGTTAATGAGTGCAAATGTAGCAACGGCTTAACGTGCCTTCTGAAGCACGGAGGAGCTCGAAGAAATACACCTTGGTCACCCACCCCATGACTGACCCTTGCTAAAATTAACAGCGCGAAAAGTGGAAATTGAGTTATTAGGGGTATTATAACATTGAAAAGTGTGAAATATGAATAAAATATATTTATATCATAGCTTACATTTACTCATACATACCTACCACAAAAAAAAGCTTTTAAAAATTAAAAAAAAAACCTTCAAAAAACCTAAAAAAACTGCTATAAAAACAACTTCAAAAAGCGACCACTCTAAAAAGCACTCTACAAATAAAATTCAAATCTTCATAATTACTATTCAAGTACGTATATCTGATATTAAAAAAAGTCTTATTAAGTCGGGTGGGGCTTTAAGAATTAACAAAAAAAAATTGAGAAAGAGAAACCACGATAACAGTGAATATAAATTAAAAAAATAATAAAAATACATCTTGTATGAACTCCAACAAAATGGTGTTGTTGTAGAATAATGCGTAGAGGTAACTGTAGTTTATTTTAACTATTTTAAGTCTGTATAGTTATAGTTCACTGAAAATTACTGAACAGTTTGTTCAGTAATTAGAGTTCGTGAAAATTTTATTAACTCTATATTTAACAGTTGTCAACATAGAAGATAGTGATGTTGTCAAGCTTAGTATTTTCAGGATAACAATGCAGCATAATTTTGATTAACCTGTATTTGTTTTTATATTTTTAAAATACCTATTTTATTAAGGGCCATTGAAGGCCCTTCCCTTCGCGGGCACGCCTCTTAAACACGAACAATGTATACCTACTCTACCACCCTAGTCAAAAGTGTGTCCCTTCTAGCTATAATAGCCCTAAAGTCGAAGCCACAAAGGTTCGAAATTATGTAAGCATAAAACTTATTGATCGTCGGGTGAAGGGTGCTTTTCCACACTATTTTTTAACGTTAGTTCAGTGCTATCGAAATAGATGGCAGCTAAAGTAAACATTTGTAGCATGCTACTGAATTCATTTTTGTAAAAGCAGAATCGGGCAAGTTGAAAGCTACGGTTTTAGAATCCATGCCTCTTTAGGTAGATGTCACTGGAACTTGCAACATTTTCATAGAAAGGACATGAAAATGCATCAATGTTTTATAACAAAATGCAAGACTAACTAGTATTTTATTATTGTCATTGGGCATTTGCTTGGTAGGTAATAATTACTAATAAAATTTGTATAAAGAGGAATAATTATCATGGTTACATACAGTAATAAATGTTACTAGACTAAGGGCGTAAAAAAAACTATAATATTCGCATTCATTTTGTCTTGCATAAATAAAGAAAGAAACACATTTTTTTACCATAACTACAGTTTCAATATCAATACTAAGATTGGACTCTTCCCTTTATGCATTTATAAAATATTTGTGTTCTAAATCAGGATAAAGTATGATTTTTTCACATAAAAAGTACGCAGTAGTTTCATTTTCTGTCAAACCATTATGTGAAACCTACCGTAAAAAAATCATTGGTTTAAAAATGGGTAAGCTCCTAGTTTTTCCTTATTCATTGTCTTTAGTAATTCAATAAAATACAAATCAAAATATGATCTAATAACTATCACGTACCTACGTGATACGTGCTATTAAGAATATTATAAAAAAATCTATAATATTATAAATTATCCTAAAGTCCTCTTAGAATTTTAATCAATTTTCTTCCGAGTTCCGTTTGTAAACTTCTGTAAATTCATTCTGAATTAATTGTGATTGTTCTTCGTTGTTAGTATCGGGGAAGGAAATCTGAATGACAATGGCCATGATTAGCGGGTAACAAATTTACATGGTGCATCATAGAAAAAAAACTAACGTCTGTTTGATACGGGGGACCAGTGAAAGTACACGAGTTTTATTATAGGCTAAACTTGTATTTCTTGTGGGTCTGCTATTGTTGATGCATAATCATAATGTGGATTAGATATTCGACAATAGATCCGGTTGGTCAGTTCGTCAATTTGACATCTTGGATGGGGATCTTCTCATTATCATTACTTAAGTAGTGTGACCAAGAAGCGCAGAAATATTTGAGAGTACTTCTAAAAAAATTTGACAAAGATCAATTCCCATGCTTTTTTGCACTTGGGATTCAAAGATTAGCTTAAATATTCTGGAGTTTAATTACCTAGTATTACAGTAAAAAATCAAATTTCAATATTTTGAAACTGAAAAATTACTGTGTGAGTTTGCACGGAAAGAAAAGAAATTTAGTATCATAACGCAATTTATTATTGAATTTCATAATATCCTAGGAGTTATAGTGTGGTAGAGTAAAATTAAGGTAACGAAAATTTATGGTGGATATGCTAATGAAATTATTTCGCAAATGTAATAAAGTTAAATTCCCACAAGCAAACGAAAATCATTTTCTATAAGTAGCGTTCTCGTACAAGTTCTGTATAATTCATTCTATACCTAGTAAAATGTTTACTAAAAGTCTCAGCTATCAAAAATGATTGGACCCATTACCCGTTCTGAATTTTAGCATTACCAGCTTTCATCTTATCAGAACGGGGAAAAAGTAATCGTGAAATTGTCACACTAATAAATAATAATAAAATTTTATAACGTTTATAAGCGCGAGGGGATCAGGAATCAATTTTGAAACGATTAATGAATATAGCGTTTGTTATTCTTTTGTACTGTTTAAGGAAGCTTTACTATAAGTACTTTTTTATTTCTGTGCTTATTATTCTTATGATAAAAATGTTGTAATGAAATTATCTCTCTGCAGAAGTTGACGTTGAAAGTATTTTGATTATTTTTTCGTAAAAAAATATTTATTGTTTTGTAAAGTCGTCGAAAAATTGGTTATAATTTTTTCTTTATTTCCAAAATAAACATTTTAATTGCTTATCACAAGTCAGCTTATTACACATTTATGATTATTCTGAACCTATTATGAAGAAAGGTAAAGTTTTATTGACAAGTAACTAAATAAAAGAGTTTGATACGAGAAAAGCTTTAATCGACATACGCAAAATGATTTGTTGATAAATATACTAGTATTGTAATAATATGATTTATGATGTTGGTGCATCTAATAAGCTGGTTAAACTCAAAATATCTTTTGCTTTTATTTATCGAATAAATACGTGCATCATAACTTTTTGTGATAAACTGAAACTAACACACAGGGTGGCGTCAAATCGAAAGTAGGCTATATTATAAAAAATCTAATGTAGAGCTACTTAGATGTATGTCTTATACCTCAAATATTTGCACAAATTCACGTGTTGAGCAATAAAATACCCACACTCATGTAATGTTGGTATTTAATAGATAACCGTTTCAATGGCAGAACTTCCCAAAAACAATAATCCACGAGGCCTGGGCATCCCGAATAGATTTACAGTCGGCCTAAGGCGAGCATTGAGAATGTTTTTGTGAGTTTTAAAGTAGTCGGGCGACGTACGGTGCGCGGCTGATGGTGCCGTTCACCCTGCTGCGTGCCCTTTACGGAGGAAGCAAGGAGCTCTCGCGCCGTCAAGTGACACATTTCTAGTTGGGGTAAGTAAAGCGGCGAGTGCTTTCGGCCGGTGCACACGTTCCGTTAGCTTCTCTATTTTAAACTTTACTTGGTTTGGTCGGCGATATCCGGGAAGGGGGCGACCGCATCGGCGCGCTGACTACGCGCCTCTACATCACTGTCACTTAGTTTCGATGCAGTCGACCTGCGTACGCGTCGCCGGTCGCTTCGCGCGCACGCGCGTCCGCTCGCATGCACACGACTATTTTTGATAGTTGATAAGATTACGAATGCGCGCAAAACATTACTATCAACGAACATAACGTTATTATAGTGCCTTTCATTAATGTGAACGATGAATGTCCCGAAGAGGTGATATTTGTGGTGCCAGTTAGTTTTTTTAGTTACGATGAGCGGGAGGGAAGGCGGAAATGCAGTTCCCTCTTCGAGTAAGTATAAACTCACTCAAGACTTTAAATTCTCACTACGATTTGGTGGAGAGTTAGTGCTTTGTTAGTTTTACGTTACCTGACTTATGTTTATCGTATTTATTGTACTTATCTAAAAGTTTGCTTGTTTAAAATATATAATTACTCTTATCGAACGGAAGCAATATATAGGAAGCGACCATAAGTACTTTTTTACATCAATGAAATGATTAGAATTGAGGTTAATAGTGTCTCGTTACATTGGTGTCGCACATGTACACCATGTTTACTCATGGTGCTGAACAACAACAACATTCATTAATTATGAATCTAGCAAAGGAACTAAATTAACACATCTTTTACTAGCATGTGTCAAAATATTAAGCGTATTTGTGTCTTTTGACACGTAAACAACTAAAGTGACGTATCGTTTATGATCAAACATGACTGGTACGTGAATAATGATTTTAACTCTACCGATAATTGTTTACATTATATAAATTTGACTTATTTTTGATTCATACTTTAAATACCTGTGATAGAGTAATTGAATACGTAATAATAAGGCTATAGAGTAGTACGCATCGAAGCAGCAATTGTTTACTATGCCTACGATTTCACGTTAAAACTCGGTTGAGGGCCAAAGCATGCAACATTCAAAAATAATGCGCAATCAAATACTCTAAGAGTTCTTGAAATAAGGTTCATAATCCGCAGTAGATGTCTGTCAGTGTTAGTGAAAAAACACTTGTGTGTGCTTAGGTAGGCCAACTGCATTTTAGAAGGACCTTAATCTTCGTTCCCCACTATTCCCGCACTACGTGTTTTTGTCATCGACATACCGACGCTCTAGTGACGGTCGCATCGCGCTGTCGATATATTTGTTTGCTGATTAGATTAAAAATAAATGTTGTTATCGGAAATGTTTATAATTTTCATAGTATCTATATTCATTATGCGTTCTCTGTTGAGGATTCTTAAATACCTACTCATATAAAAATGATAATTTTATAGTAATCAAATTTAAACAATTGGTTAACCAAAATAATTTTGTGATGATTAAAATTAAAAGTAGTTGCTTCCTAGTCTAAATAAGTATTATTTATGATGAAAATGTTTGTACGAGAAATGTTTACTACTAGCAAGCGATTCCAAGAGGAACTATTTGGAATGTTTAGAAAGTCGATGTTAAGTAACGTTACGTCCCTACGGCAGGGTCCGAGTTCGTAACCAGTCAATTAAATCTGAATGGTGGTACATGCCGCCGTCTCTTTCCCTCCTAGCTTCGAGTCCCAAGTAAAAGCGCCACTTGTCGATGATTCACGTTAAAATTCCATACCGACGATTGATAACAGCCGAACTAGTGAATGGCAGAACGTTTTAGGTCATTTCATTAATTTACTTGCTGGTCATGCGCCCCACGGCCAATTCGGATATGTGTTTTGTTTACTAAAATATAAATAATGTCATCATGTTGTGAATGAATGACTCGTTCTTTGATAACATACAAACTAATAATTACATATAGAGCAAAGAAAACAATTTTTAAATAGAATAATTTAAGTAATCTTATTTAACCTGCAACTGTAAATGAATTTGATTAGTTTGAGGTTTCTTCCACATTTTGTACAGCACGTTGCATGTCAATGACCTCGCGAACGGGAATACTAGTCCCAATGTAATCCTACATTTTTGTCGTCGTCGCACGCTGAATGCCGTGTTGATATTCTCTGAATACATCGCGACAAATCGATGGCGAGTATTTAAGAATTTCCTCGAAAATACGTGAGCAAATAATTTAAATAGAATATTGTATTGTATGTACACCTAATAGCTTAAAAAAGCTTTTATAAAAATAGTGAAAGTAATGCTAGTAAAATTCGATGTGTAAATAAATTTTAATATACTTACCCTAATATTAAATTTTCATTGATTAAGGCACAAACAAAACATTGTTTCTTTGGTTCGTCCTAATGTGTCATTTGTATCATGTGAATGGGTTTCCGTTGTAACGAACACGTGTTAATATGTGTGATAGTAATACTCAAGATGTTTGTCTAGAAATAGTTCACACGAAGACTTTCAGAGCTTCCTTTGATTAAATATAAGGCATCGTATTCATGCAAATAATTTGTATTCATTTTCATTCCGGGTATGAAATCATTTTATAACCAAGCTACAGCAAGAAGACTCGCAGAATGATAGGGAGAAAGACCAACTCTACTGCATTTGTGCTTCAACACACTGATTTCAAGTCTAAAATCCCAGAATAAATATTAGTACAACTCTAAAACATGAACAAAATTTGGAGGCGATGCAATGCAATCTAAAACTATATCAAAAATGTATCTAAAAAATTAAACATTTTAATGTATAATTAATCATAAATTAATTAATGATATTTACGTTGCTACACGGTAGTATTTTGTTCGCAATCTTTTAATTAGATGATTTTACCTAATACATTTATCTGTTTTAAAAATTTCAGTGGTTTTCTAAAAAGTTTATGTAAATCGAACTGAAAGCTTTAATTTAACTTTTTTAAATAATATGTAAAAACAATATTTTCAACTACTGACAAGATAATTTACAGAAACCTATTCCCTAGGTATAAAATTGTATACATTATTATGAAATAAAATGGTGACAATAATCAATAATGATAAAGGCTAGCTTTCACCGCATGAAAATGAACTAGTTGGCATAGGCATTTAGAACTGAAAAATAATTTAAAAGCTTATTAATAATAATATTTTTTCAGTTTTAAATATAAAAAAGAACCCAAAAAAAACAATTGATACTCGTGGCCCTGAACGTAAACCTCGCGTTTGTGACATTTATGAACATTTTTAAAATTGCTGAAATTTAGTTTTCACACAATTTTCACAAAAAATTCATGCGAATTGGTTGAGAAATGCGACCTGTAGAGGAGAACAGACGGACAGCCGGAAAGCCGGACAGACATACGAAATTTTTGCCGAAGCTGAAACGGAGATGCTTCGCGCTTGCTCGGTCAATGAGAACAAATCATGATACTCAACAATATAAACGAATTGAACTAAATATTAATACTCACCTATAATTTTTACTTAACAAATTTTTAGAAGGTATATTTTGGTATCTACTTACCTATGTTCTCTTTTTCTATGTTGTATTTTGGATGAAATATACACTTTCTGCTAGTATTTAGATTTTAATGAGCGTGAAGAATTACGCTGAATATTTAATAATTGTAGCTTGCGTTTTAAATAAATAAATAAATAAATATTTGACAACATCACATACATTGCTCCGATTCCAAAGTAAGTAGCTAAAGCACTTGTGTTATGGAAATCGGAAACAACGGTGGTATCACAAACACCCAGACCTGAGCCAATATAGAAAAGTTCGTTTTCTAAATTGACCCAACCGGGGATCGAACCCGGGACCTCAGAGATGGCGACACCTTGAAAACCGGTGTGCAAAGCCACTCGACCAAGGAGGTTTTAAAATGTTAACGAATATATTGATTCAATTTGTCTAAATTACAACAGTGCAAGCCACAACCAATTCATATCTTTGGAGTGCTTAGGATGTTTAAATGCCCTAATAAAATATGCGTAGAATTTCCCCTTCCTGCTTTTAAAATAACACGAGCTTAATATAACTCAAGTTTTAAATAGCATAATGTTGTTGGAACTAACAATAAACACAAAGTGTCACGATTGCTGTCTGCCGTTTGGTAATTTGGACTCCGTGTCCTGTTAAAAATTTTTGGGATTGAAGTTTGTATTTTTTTTAAACATACATCATGTATTATGCATGATGATGGAAAAAAAAGTTAACAGCTAGTTGTATGTGATGCGGCCTAGTCATTCTATAGAGTTACTAGTATTGTAATCAAAACCATGTTTCTTTATCATCAGTGATGCCAAAAAGACATACTACAGTGACTCAAACAAAATATGTACGACTATACGCAGCTTTTAAGAATTTTGTACAGATTTATGATTCATCTGCTATTTCCTGATTTTTTAACAGAGGGCTATCAGTTGAAACGCTAAGAATATTATTTCCAATGACTCCGCCATCTGCCCTACCAGTGAGGACATTGGGAATAGCCGAAATTCCTGAGTGCAGAACGCGGGCGCGGCGGCCCATCCGCCGTGCTGAGTAAATAAAACTACAAAACAGATACATGCCTCTCTCCACGCGATGCATAGCAAACTATCTCGTTGTACTAATAAGCGCAACTATAATCTTCTATGATAAACTCAATACTTCCAATTCTTTTGATTCTTAATCGCGTCATTAATTCTGTGGAAGAATAAGTTCGTTGGGCTTTTGAGAGGATGTCGTAATTCCTAGTTTGCTGCTTTAACTTAGGTAAATGATTCAAAGTTATACGAAAAACAAGTTTTACAATTTACCGTTTTACTGAGGTTCTCCGTAAAAATATGTCATAAACAAATACATTTAAATCAAACGCATCATGCATCGTAAGAATTCAGATAACTCCGACTGTGTGTGGATATAGAGATAAGTTCATGGGTGTCCTGTGGAATGTTAACAAGTTTTCATTAATAAAAAGCCACATTTCTGTTTCTGTCTGTGTGTGTTTTACAGAAGAGATTGTAACCCTAAATTCCTTTAAATGATTAAGTAATACGATACTTAAAATTCATCTTCTATTAAAACATAAGTAAGCAAACCATTTTTTACAATGTCTTACAGGATTTACTTACCTTTACCAATTTTATTTTTAAGAGTTATTGTACGTAGATTTTCTTATGAAAACAAAAAAGCTTTTTAAAATGCATGACGTACCTACATACCTACTACGAACTGATAATATAGGAGGTAATAAATAGAGAGTTGTTGACGAGCGCGCGGCGAGGTCGCTAGGTGCATGCTGCTATGAATGAAAAGGCACCAGAAACGCAAGCTACCACGCAACCCAAATACCGCACATTCTTGCCTCGCTCCACGTGTGCAAGCTCTCCTCTTAAGGCGAGTTACAACAAGAAAATTCCAACGTGACGAAATAAGGTCAAAAAATGCTAAGGAAAATCCCAAAATATGTAGAAGAAAGTTATAGGTTTTGTCTTTTACAGAATCATTACAATAGCTATCCACTTCATAAATATCGAATGTATGTTGGTGTTATTCAAAATACATTATAATAATATGGGATAAAGAGCTTTTTTAAATAGGGTGAAATTTTAACTTTATTATTTGATTATTTGAGAAGATTTCATTCGTAATATTCTATTCTGTGTCGTCGTTTGTATTTTCCTTGTATTCGTATCTATAGTGAGAAGTATGATTGAAGGTTTAAAAAAGGGATTCCTATCGCTTACACAGACAGAAATAATTTGCAATAGAAATGTAGAGTTATAGTTAGGTATATCGAATCAGGGAACTAATTCTCAACGATAAAACCATAACTAAATAGTTACGTACCGTTTTAGTTTCGTTTACAGAAAAATACTCGTTTTAGTTTTTAGCCTAGGATGCCAATCTTGGATGATTTAAAAGTGAAGAATTCTAAAGCACCAAAGATTTTTAGTAAATAACCTAAATGACAACGTAGGTAGCAGTTTTGTTTTTATCGTTCAGAATTAGCGCGATTGGGCCCCTACTCGACTCTTGATTATAGTGTGTGTGTGTACATGCATTTTTATGTACTCTATGCACTATTTTTGTTTATGACTTAGCTTTTGATTTTTTAACTTTCTTTTGTTTACATTAACTAGAGGTAAGTTTATACTCGGTTTTAAATAACCAGATTGTAGTTAAAGTTTGGCTTTTTAGTGGGATATTCCGACACAGTTTACTTTTAAATGATAGGGTATTTTTAGGGAAAGCCGATTTATTTATTGTTCTCAAAATAGTGTACTGTTTGGTTAACTTTTATTACATGTTTTTTTTTAAACATTAGCGTTATCTTTTGAGTTTTATGTCAACACATACAATATTGTTTTCGTGAGTGTTTTCAATTAAACTGACGTTAATATTATATAAAATAGTAGATTATGCAATAAGGGCTTAAAGTAGTGTATTTATGTCCCGGGCGCTATATTGAACCCCGAGTACGAGGGATTATATGGTTAACTCCCGAGCGGAGCGAGGGAGTTAAGGCTAGAATCCTGAGTACGAGGTGTTCAAGATCGCCCAAGACAAATACACATTTAAGCCCGCGATGCATACTCTACTTTTTATACTTTCTGCGAGGCAATTGAAACCAATGACTGTTATAAAGAAAGTACTTATTTTTTATATATTCTGTAGTGGTCAGTTCGATATTCGAATAAATCCTTCTTGGTGCGCGGGTGAAAATGAATTTCGTAAATAGTTTTCATGTTTTTCTTTTTTTATATTGTGATAAAAATGATAAAATAAATAAATAAATATTGACAGCATCACATACATCGCTCCGATTCCAAAGTAAGCAGCTAAAGCACTTGTGTTATGAAAATCAGTGACAGCGGTGGTATCACAAACACCCAGACCTGAGCCAATATAGAAAAGTTCGTTTTCTAAATTGACCCAACCGGGGATCGAACCCGGGACCTCAGTGATGGCGACACCTTGAAACCCGGTGTATAAAGCCACTCGACCACGGAGGTCGTCAACATACAGCCTAACTCTGAATAAAATCTTATTGCACGTTAACATTTTTGAAATCAACCTCGATCAAGCACGACTACATGGGTTGCATTCCAAATTCAAATCACATTATTCCCATGGGGAAAAATGACTTACTTTAGGAAAGGTTTGCATGACACATAATATGCCATTGACGAGCAGGTAGTATAAAAACGTATTTTATTGAATAACTTGATGGCAATTTCTTAAGAAACTACTATCACATTATTCAATCAAGTTTGTTTCACTTCTAAATTAAATGAGCTGTTGATACCTATATTACAAATTAAAATAATGCCTCAAACTATGAGTAAACTGTATTCCATGAATGAAACATGATTCAACTACTATAGTAAGAATCGATTCTAAGAAAGATTACTATTCGATACGTCAGACTCACTCCCTTAATCATCACATATTGGTATCTTATACCTACAACCTATATAGCTGTCACTTACCTATTTATCGATATTTTTTGAGGAACCAAGCATTAGTCACAAGAAAACTTTGACGATAACATAATTATCCCAATACGTATTTGTTTAAACATTAACGTTGAAATAAACAAACGTCGTGATTTAAAATGAAATTTAATATGCCTAAATAAGTCTTTGAGGTTAATAACTATAGTGACATATAAAAAGAGGAGTCTATTCTTCGGTTCGGTTCCCACGTTATTATTTTTTTGTGGAGCCGTCCGATAAGGGGAAAAGTATACCCTTTCTTAGTCCAGCGAGCGATCGTGGGCCCTTATTTATTGCTAATAGATTTCCGAACGGTAAATGTCTATGCATGCATTTACAAGGGGACGACCTACTTTATGCAATCAAAATGCAACGAGAATTATTTAGTTTTATGAGTTTTTGTACTATGCTTTTCTAATTTCAGTGTTAAAATAGATATATCTGAAGATGAAGACTGTTCTGAGAAATAATTTTGTGTGACTGTTTCTTGTATCGTTTTTTGTTTTTTTGCATAATTAACGTATGTGATTTAATATTTACGATGTGCTTAGGGAGATTTTGCACTTTAATGACTGTATTCGGTTCGTATTCCTTTCTGATCCGATTTGGCCGACCTAGCCTGATCGAAATTGTACGCAAATTTACGAATCAAACACGAATTGTATAATTGTATACGTATGAATGCACGAACGTCCATCCATACAATTACTAGGACGGCCAAACTGGATCAGAAACGAACACTAACCGAATACGTATAAGTGCAAAAGCGCCCTAAGTCTGACTTTGAATTCAACGTGTTTTAGGCGCAAGCGGTGCGGGCGGAGTGACCGGGGTGACGCGGCGCGGACGTTGCAAGTGGTTCAATGTCGCCAAGGGCTGGGGCTTCATCACTCCCAACGATGGTGGCCAAGACGTCTTCGTACACCAGGTATATAATCCAATGTGTATATCAATCAACACCGCGATGTGAAAATGTCTCCTTTTAACTTTTTTATTCCGGCGATAGACTCAACTGTACCTTGGCTGTAGCTACTTTCAACCAACTTTCATACAAGTTGGAGCGGGTGTCACAAAACAACCTATTTCAAATAATTGAATATTTTTCGTTGTTCTTGAAGATTTGTTTGATATCCGTTGTATTGCTTTTGTTGTATTGTAATGGACTACCTACTTTTATGATAAATCAGTCGCCAAAATTTGGTGATGTAGATACAAAATTCATCATTATTTGTTGTCTGAATTTTAAGTAACATAACTAAACTTGAACCTATGAATAAATATATATTTATAACGTAATATGGTTTTTAAATGTTTTGGTAAATATTGCTCGCACGCAGTAAAAACATTTCTGCCACTCAAATATTGAGAATTAGTTTGCATATGTAAGTAGGAATATGTATATACCCATGATGCTGCACCGGAGAACTTTTTACGACTGCCTTAACCGCATTCTTCGGAACTCATCAAGCACGTGGGATTTTCACTGCCTTATTAATGTTATGCAATTAAACGACCATCGCCACCCATCGAAATACATACATTTTACACTTCATCGAAGTGGGCGTCGAAGACATTAACTTTGTTTCTCTTTATGTATTTAGAAAAATTAACTAAAAGTAAAAAGCAATTTATTAATAAATTAGAACAAAACACAGAAGTTTAATTTAAAGATGACACAATTTAAACACCTGTTTATGATTTTTTATTAGCATAATTACTTAAAATGAAGTAAAATATGTTGAAATTTAATGCAGGTTCCACCCTATAATTGGTAAGATGTTCTGATAAAGTTGGTTCTATAACATCCGGTTCTTAAAGGGCCTACGATTCGTGCCTATGTGTGTGTGCATGTTTTTATACTGAAACCAATGACGAATATTGCGTGTCGTTCAATGCTAAATTTATTTAAACTGCTGACCAATTCTTTGCTATTGCGCGTCAGATTTAGTGTTGTCATAGGTCCTTAATGTGGTTTTTTTGCGTTAGTGATATAACTGTACGTTAGTTGAACCGATTTAATTTAATGAAAAATGTCGTTGTGGCTAGTAGAAAAGTAAAATCATTCACAACACTGAGTGGTATCTAGCGGTTGACCCGATAGAGCGCTTATTTGTTTGTTCTGCTTATCAAGGCCGGATGTTTTTTCCATACATTTACGCCACCAATCTTGTACTTCGTTCGGTTGCAACGACGCGACGATGTGAGCAGTAAAATTTATATTGGGTCATGACTATATTGTTGAACTCGATAGTCTTAGTTTTTGTCATTCAAGATACGTTATTTATGACTCTGTTTGATAAAAATTATGATGTTTGATTCGAAATTTAATTGCTTCCCTTTCCATAATTAATTTCTATCCAATTTAACATTCTGGCCTGTAGAAATTTTATATAAATATTTGTTGGTGATTATAATATCACTTATACAGGGTTATTTGTAAAATAACAACAACCTCGCAGGAGTAGATTACTAACATCATAAACAACAACATTTTGTTCTACGACCTTTTGGAAAACAAAAATCGTCTTTTCATACAAAACTCGATCAGCTGTTCGAGTATTTCTATGGAAAGTAGTTTTTTAGGGTTCTGTAGTCAAGTCAACAAGGAACCCTTATAGTTTCGCCATGTCCGTCTGTCCGTCTGTCTGTCCGCGACTTGACTCAAGAGGCCCTTAGTACTAGAAAGCTGTAATTTGGTATAAATATGTATATTAATAGCGCCAAAAGAATGGTAGAATAGAATCTTGAAAAATATTTTTTTAAGTGTGGGTAATACCCTACATGTAAAATTGGGAATGTTTTTTCTTAAAATAACTTTTCGATTCAGGAATCCGTTTGCGAAATATTGAGCTTTAAAGTTCATAATCTTGTTAGAGTCAAGTGTCCCCCCCTCTACCAGGTAAACGGTTGCTTTTGGATACGTGAAAGTTACAAAACTTTTATACGCTAATGTTTGAACACTAAGCTAATTTATTTAATTTACGGTAAGCAAAAAAAAATTAAGTTGCAACAAATAAAGTGATAATTTTTGCTAACAAAAAAATGAGTCAATTTCATGTTTTTTTTTTCAATGTTAGAAAAACTAAAATAAGGATTTTATGATAGTTGACTGTCATGGTCGTTATTCGTTATCATGTCAAGAAATAGATAAATATTTTAAATCATATAAGTAGTGATCTCTGTTTGTGTAAAAATATCGACAATTTCACAGGTAAAGACCTAATTGAACCACAGAGTAACACAATCATAATATTAGAAATTCAGTTAGGTTAGGTTATATTATTTTATAGCTGTATGATTGTTATTTTGTTTTTTTTTAATCACTACCACAGAATGTCAATTCAAAAAACTTTTTTCTAAAGATCATTTTGCTAGTATTGAAAAATGAATTACATTTAACATGACTTTTTTTCTCGTGTCGTATTGGTTTTCTTGTGTGTAAATGTAAGTTGAAGTCTAAATCTTTATCGTATAGTATATAAATTTAAACATGCCTTATTCTCTTAAAATAACAGTCATCTGTCAATCGAACCCAAGGATTAACGAACGTATCTAGTAGTTTATACTTAATTAATTACTTTTAATAATTATTGATTTCAGAGCGTGATCCAGATGCCAGGTTTCCGTTCCCTGGGAGATGAAGAAGAAGTAGAGTTTGAATGTAAGGAGTCCGACAAGGGGCTGGAGGCGACCCGCGTGTCGGGGCCCTCGTCCGTCGACTGCCAGGGCTCGCACCGGCGCCCCCTTTCCAAGAAACGCTTCAGAAAGATACGGTAATATCACGACTATTAATAATACCGTAACACAACGTAACCTTTACAAGTAGGCTTCAGTTAAAGCAGAATGATGGCCACTTTTCTATCTTGTCTCAGGTTTGGGAGGCTGTGAAAATATGTCTTTATTTAATAAATTCAAAAACTTCTTTGTTATAATACTCGTAAAAAACTTAGTATTTTGTAATTGATAGTAACTTTGTTTTAAATTCACATCTAAGTGTAACAAATTATCATTATTTAGAAAAAGGTCGGAAGTTATTACAACACGTACACTCTACATAGCAATAGTACATTGTACATTGAAGGGAGAAACGGATCCACCACACTTTCTTCCTAGTGATAAATAGTGCTATAGACTACACTTACAAGGAAAATAAAGCAAATACTTAAAATGTTTATGAATTAAAATTCCTACATTATGTCATCTTGCCATCCCGGACACTCCATACAATCACCCTGTAATAACTACCACAGAGACACTACACAGATGACGTTTTTGTACACTACTACATTTGTAAAACTTTTTGCTATTTCATTAAATACCTCGTATCTATCACCGGGGTACCATAGGGTGTCGAAAATAACCTTATTTTTTGACTCTGACAAGGCAATGGTACGGCCATTTCTGAGATATTTTTCAGTTTTGTATTTTTTTTAGAAACAAGTTTATACTATATATCGTTGTACACAATAAGCACAGTATATAGGTACCCATACCTATAACAAAAAAAACTATTCTTTGGCATTCTGACATTACCATTGAAAAAAAAACAGCGGGAGTTATGGATTTTGATCAAGCGGGAGTATGGTTTTTGATACAACTTTTCCTCCCGCTTTTAAGTACGAGAAGAAAGAAGAGAGAGAGAGAATACTCTCTGTATTAGAGTGCTTTCCGAGTAGGTGTAGTATAAATAACTATTTCACCTCTCCAGCACTAAAAGGTCGCTATTGGTGCGTAAAAACTCGCTTTTTTCACGCTCATAGCAAAAAATATTTAGCTGCGAGTTTTCTCGCTGGTAGAGGTGAAAACTTGTATGTTTCAAATGAATAATCTTTTTTTTTTAATTTTTAGTTGCTACAACTGTGGAGAGTTTGCGAACCACATAGCGGCGAAGTGCAGTATTGGACCACAACCAAAGAGATGTCACAACTGCAAAAGCGAAGACCACCTCATTGCTGATTGCCCAGTGAAGGTATAAACATAGTTATTTAATTTGAAGTCTAGAACATAATAAAAACTTAAAAAAAAATTACAGGACTGCCCAAAAAAACCAGAGAATGTAATGTGTTCAGGATTCATGTATGTTTGTGGGTGTGTACGTTTCTTTATTCCACCATAACTTCTAAATGCCTTAACGGCTTTGGATGTATGGGGTATCGTTATTTGGATGTATGGGATCGAATCCTTACATTATCCCGAGTGACACTGGCTAAGTTATTGACTTCAAATGTCAAACGTTGTTCATTACGCATTCGTTTGTTTTGATAATTTTTTGGTATATGAAGGGTTTATGACACTATTAATATAATACTTAAATAAAATACAGGAGTTGGACTGATTCTTCTAATATTTTCTTCTTTGAATAGTCATATGTTGGGTGACTTTTCTCAATTGTTTCATTTGCAATTTATTGACCACCATGTTGTTTATTTCTTTTTTAATAAATAAATCATTCGTTGAGGTTTTCTCATTCAGTTTATTTAAAAAAAAAATAGTGAAAATGTTTCTGATTTGTCTGTTACACGTTTCTTTGCAAATGCAAATGTAATGATCTGTAATAGTAACAGTAGTTCTTAAAATTTATAAATTAGACGTTTTTCTGAATATAAGTATAAAATATGAAAGCTTGATAGAAAATATAGTATGGTGGTCCTCACCTCATGTAGTAGCAATAGAAGAACTCTCAAAGTGAATAATTATATTTGTAGGTTGAGAAGAAGGATGACCCGCAATCGAAGAGTTCGGATAGTTCCCAGGGAAGTCAACATGGGAGCCCACAGCAGTCATAATTCCATCTGTAGACCACGTTTCGTCATATCTGACAATTTTATATTAAACATTTAAACGTTAAAAAAGTTTAAATTGACGGTTTCAGTTTTGAATTGTGGAACATGCTAAAAAGGATAATCACATTTTGATATCAGTAGCAATGATAAGAAAAACAAACACATCTACCTCGTAATCAATCTACCTCCATACGCAGCATGACTTAGAAGACTGAACAGTACAAACCCATAAAGTAGTACAAAAATGTAAGTAAGTACCTATGTATTTTAATTGATAGAATCTTTATTACCTAAGTTTGCAAGAGTAACGTAAGTACAAATTTTATGTGTTCGAGTGTCAATATGTTAGTGTACTTTATTTTATATGGTATTTACCCAAAGTTAAGTGTGTGCTTATTTCACTATTATTAAATTTGTTGCTTTATTATACATATTATACTAACTTTATGTTTGGATGTTGGTATATAGCTGATTTAGGTTTTGAAGTATTATATCAGGCTATGAGAATATTTTATGGAGTATCGGAGAACGTAACAGGACCGAACAGTCGTTAACTTATCTGAAATAAAAAAAACAGATTGATAGATAATAACTACAAACTTGTTGACTTTTTTTATGACAGTGACTTTAAAGTCAACCAAGCAATCAAAAATAGTACCGTTTACTAGTAAGTAGTTAACTACTTAATCATGTTAAAGTTAAGGAATTATTGTTTAAATTTAACAAATATAATCTGTTTATTATGATCCTTGTAATTAATATTATGAATCACCGAAAATATCAATATTAACGTGCCAAAGCCATTGATGCAATGATTTCTTGATAAGTTAAATAAACTGTAGCTTATTTTTTACGTACACATAGTATTATAAATGGAATTCACATATTAAAATGCCATTTGCGACTTAAGTTTGCTCAAATACCTTATCATAAGTAAAGTTTTTCAGAACTATTTGTATTATTTGGTCAGCAGGTACTTAATCTATCCTGCAGGTGAGACTAAAATGGTTTCTGTTTAGTTTAGTTTTAAGTAAAATTGTTTTGCAATAATTACGAATTTAGTGATAAGCTCCGAAGACCTGGTGGCAGGTCTGTTTATGGACACTGCTGTTTTATTAAATACAGACTATTGTTTTATAGGCAATTTACTTCTGATTTCTCGTCTCCTATACGTACGGAAGAAACTATAGTCAAACTCAACATTGTCAAACTTATACATCCGTCTGTTCATAAGTGTATCACTGCCATAATATTATTATTTTCTTCCTATGCGAATGAAAATGACATAGGTAGATTGGGTTTTAACTTAATCTCATTTGTAACTGCTATATTTTTTCAATCTTCTTTGTGCTATATAAGCCGCTACGAAACGAAGATCAGCGGCTATCATTATTGATAGTTTCTGGCCACACGCATTACAACCACATCACAACGACAACAATTGTACGGGCGCTAACTTTTAAGGAAACCAATAGTTAATTCAAATGAACTACATTTTGCCGTCATACGCAATCGTGTTGGAGATACCAACCACATCGCCACTACAACGCAACCACCAGCGACACTGCGCACTCGCGGCTGGCCACATTGCAAACACAACGTTGCGTTCAACGCAATCAATCAACGTCAATCTGTGGCTGCTCTACGCAACTACTAGAGACAACGCAACTGCAAGAAGCTGCAGCGACACTATTCACACGTAACCACTGCTCGACCACTTTTTGTCGCTTTGATGTCGTGTGGTTGTGGTACGTGTGAAACAATACTTTAAGGTTAACCCAACTTCACGCTGCTTGCGAGATCAGTAACATAAACACCTACCTATGATTCCCTAAGCGTGTAATATAAGCATAATATTGACAATAATAAGAAATGTTTCCTAGCACGAAAAAACTATTGATTTGTTTTGTACTTTTACACCTACCTAACTCAGGTTAACAAAAAAAAGACATTTTATTTAACTTTTATTTTTATTTCCACGAACAGTCAAATGTCATATTCACTAAAATCTTATAAACGGTTCATAATACACTAATCCAACGTGGTGTCTTAAATTATGAAAAATTTACAAAAAAGAACGAAATGAAGCATTAAATACTCAATACGCATTCAATTCGATTGTTTTACGTGCTAGAGGTGCAGATTTTTTAATCTGGGCAAAATTGATCAAATTATAAATTTGAAAACGCTACATATCTATCAGTAAGATATTTGTATGAGAGTCCATGTTTGTTCACATCATTCAACTAACAAATAATTTATTTATTGTCATCTGAATTAATTATTGTTAGAAGTCCTTTTTATTGTTCACATATTTTGTAAGATAAACTTCGATCATCTATAGATGACCGAAGAAGATTAATTAAGGTTTATGATTGCGCCAAATAATTAATAATGGAAGAAAATACTATCAACAATAAATCATTAATAAGTATTATGTTAGTAGTTGTATGTTATGTATCGTTCGCAAATAATATTAAAGCGTGGTCATTTCCACCGCAGTGAAAAAATCGTAACCAAACGTGTCTGTGTATTAAATAAAAGAGCTACTATAAGAAAGATAACAGTCATCAAAACGATATAATTGATTTTATAAGAGGCTGTTTAAAAGGCTGTTTGAGACCTCGATCGTCTGTTTCAAATTAAATCAATTGATCACTTGCTTACAATACAAAGTAATATCAGTCGTGTGTTGTTTGGGTCCAGTGGCCCTACCATGAGTTGATGCAAATTATTTACCGTTTACGTTACCGTAAACTATCGTTTTCTCTCTTTCATTCGCATTGACTGTGAGCAGTATATCCGATAGGTTGCGGTAGCGTAAACAGTTTGCATCAACTCACGGTAGGGCCACTGTCCTGTCCTGATTTGGGAATTAGGTTCCCACATTAAAGCCCTAGACGAGTTTCTTGCCGGTTCTTCTCGTTACAAGGTCTCCCGCTTAGGGTTTGCGAACCGATGGCTTAGCTTCTTTGACATTTACAAGTACTTGTAACAGCCTAGACTGAATAAATTAGTTTGGAAATTTGGAAAGTTTGTCTCGTTACACAATGGTGATGGGTTGCCACCCATTAAGTCTGTTGATTTTTCGATAAAAATTTTCAGCAGTCTTGAACTATGAATTTATTCAAGAGAATCTTGAATAGATTCATAGTAGTTGCCCATAGAATACTAATTTCGTTCACACTGCGTTCAGTGTGAAAACATTAACATAATATATGAACTGATACTAGCACATCGTTCTCTCTTTACTATTTTGCCAATAAACATTAAAATTAAATTAATTTTTCTTCGTTTTAAAAGTATAACGATGTAATGTCAGTTGATAGTGTTTTAATCATTATTATATTTTATTAACTGGTAAATATTAGACATAGTCAACAATCACATTTAACATAACGAGTAATTTTAAATAAATACGGGTTATTCTGCATTTCAATTTAATTTTTAGATGTAATAATTTATAATTAAGATTTTAAAGAAAGACTATTTGGAAACATCTACCTCATAATTTAATTACGTTAAATAGAGTTTATTCTTAAGTTAATTAACATTTACAAATTTTAGATATAATTTTTTTACTATCTTCGCTAAATCAACGTCGAATTTCTGGATGACTGTATTTCTTATGTTTAGAGTTTAATTTTTGTTTTTTTATTATTCGAGAAAAATAAACATGTAAAGTAATTCGTTCTTTATTTTTTTAAATCCTTATTACCAAATCATTTCCACATCTCTAGCTTACGCGCTCACTAGACATGACAAACTAAAACACTTTTTAACGAATACTAGCACGGTCTTATTGAAAGTACTTTGATAATTAGTTGGTATTTGCTTTGATTTTTTATTTTCCCGACGTTTCGGCACCCTTGCAGTTGCCGTATTGTGAAATGGTGGTAGATTCAAAAGATTCTCTTTTTTTTTAGCTTTAAATAATTCATAAAATTTAATTACAAAATTAATTTAAACCAATTAAAAATGTTTGTTTAATATAAATTTCTGAACGTCTTTATAAATTACTCGCTTGCGGGTGGCTCACGAGCAGCTTCAGTCCCCGTGACCACGGCAGCACCAAAGGTGCCGAATCGTCGGGAAAATGAAAAATCAAACCAAATAATAAAAATAATTGTCAAAGTACTTTCAATAAAACCGCGCTACTATCCGTTAAAAAGTGTTTAATTTGAAATGATTTTCATTTAAGGTCACCACAATATTTAACAATATATTATTTTTCAATACACTTAAAGTGAGCCTTATTACATCGCTTTAAGGGACATAAACGGAGCTCTATAACGCTCACGTGCGTAATAAATTACACACTAGTGCGTAATAAAATTATCTCTACAAAGTCATACGCCAAATAACAGGTAAAATACTGTTATCCAACATCCTGGAAGCAACTTTGATAATATTTCAGCTTGACCATAAAGAGTTGACAAAAAATGAGGTCGCCACTTTCTATGAAAACACGTGAAAATCACGAATAACTAGGCAACACTGACTATATTTTGAACTGACAATTTGCGATTATCTATTACTATAGTAAGTTTTGAAAAGTACTAACTCATAGAACTGGAACAAAAAAAATTAAATGTAAATATTATCAAAGTTTCTTCCAGGATGTTGGATAAAAAAATATTCAAAATAACTTAATATTTTCAAAATTGCTTTCAGGACGTTAGATAAGAGTATATTACGAGTTGTTTCGCGTATGTTTCATAAGAATGAATTCTGCCATTTTCTTCCTGCAAGAGCCCAAACTTATTATGTTTGGAATATGTTTTTCTAGTTTTTAAAAACCAGTAGCCTCAATGTAATAAAATTGTATTTATTTGGAATTGGTTCAGGAAGCCCTTTCATTGGATATCCCACATGAAAAAGATTGTATTTTAACTCCTTCCTATAAAAAATCCAAGATGGTTCCTTACCGTTCTTTAAATGATCTAAGGGTTCAGAAGGTTTACCCTGCCAAAGGATATTCCTCGATCACCAAACGACGTATTTTTGACCCAGCACACGCCACTAACCAAGTACGATTAATGAATTGAGGTAGATAATATTTTAGCTATTATATTTTAAATATCTTTTTGGGGGTCAAGAAGGAACCCTTACAGTTTCGCTATGTCCATCTTTCCGTCCGCGGCTTAGCTCAGAGGTCAAGTACTAGAAAGCTGTAATTTAGCGTGAACGCATCCCCACTTTACATGAAGGGGGGTATACACTAAAAAAATATTTCAAAGTTTATATATATTAAAATCATTCGCTGCGCTCGTGATTCAATTCTAGACTAAGTACTTCGCTAGTTCGTGATTTAAAATCGGCACTCACAGCACAAATTGACTTTGGTCTCTTGTATAAATAAAAATGTAAAAAAAAATAACTATTTTAGTGCACCACACAGACAAAATCACTTTTATTTATCTTCTTTAACATTTGATAGTTATGATAAGAAATATTGTATTAATTTTCCCATCACGTTCCCTTTCAATGCAGTTCTTGGTATGATAAAAAAAAATATATAAGTTGTTGTTATACAGACTCTACCTTCGACAATTGCAAGTTTCGTTATGCCGATATATCTCAATAAAGTTTGGAAAAATTATTCACTCTGGAAAGTTTACGATGTAATGGCCGTCCATTACATCGTAAATGTATGTTCATTAACCTCCAAATAACCAAGTCGATAGTACTATAAATGTTTTTCTCAGTTTCTAATCCAAATACGGATTGTTGCATTTCCACGCACTTTGGAAACATAAGCCCGATTAGCGTTCGTTATCAACGCAACAATGGATCATGATGGTAATCAACCGCTTTGCACGTGCTAATTGATTATTAGCTGAACGTGTCAATCAATTTGAAGTGTATCGTAATCGTATCACGGTAATGAGCTCTGCAACAAATGACCACGAGTGACGGCGCGCTCCTTAGAGAGGTGGCAAAGGGGAGTCGGCGCGGAGATGTCACGTTTTTGAGCGGAGCCGGGCGAAGATGGGCGCTCAGAGGATGCAGCAGTGCGGGGCCCCCCGCGCTCCGCCCGCCCTCCGCGCCCCGCGCTGACGTAACGCTGCCGTGCCGCCCGCCCTAGTGTGTACCGCGCCGCGCTCCGAGCGGGCCCTCACGTATCCGCGCTCTGCACCTCAGTGTATTTGACGTTTCATTTCTGAACTCTCATCTTGGGCTTGATCAGTGGATGAGGTGCATGACGACTTGTGCTAGAATACGCTTGATTACGACCCTCGATATGCAGTAGTCATAATCTGTGAAAAATTTGACACCGCCCTTAGAGCGCGGATGCATCTGTGTCATTCTTCAATGACATTAATAACGTTGCAAGATCGGTTACTCGTAACCCTCGTTATCAAATTTTGAACTTAGTAGTTATTATCGAGTTAGGTCGAGAGATAGTAAAATTTAATTGCGAAATAGGGCTGTATCTCGAGGCTCACATCTTAATTATTCCAATATTTACCTACCTGATAAGGATTGTCATTTTTAAAGCTTAGCCAATAAATTATAACAGTTTGATAATGTTACTTGAAACAAGTAGATGTTTCAAGATATAACCATCGGTTCAATTCGGCATAAATTATATTTTGTACATAGACAACAAGTTACGTGAGACTTTTAAATATATTTTTATAAAGTCCAACGTAACTGTAATGTTGTTTACCATTATATATAAGAAATGTGTGAATAAACCAACGATCAGATAAACTTATAGGTAATTGGAAAAGAAATACTATCACATTGTTAGCAATCTTATGGTAAGTTAGATGTAATGGACTTTGATTATCGTTCGTAGACTATCAACGCTTTTAGCATAATATTAGAGGCATATCATGTGCATTGACACCGAGCATCCCAGAACAGGTCATCTGGTGACTAATTGGCCAACCATCTATTCATTTCCATCGTAGAACTATATTTGCGCTAGCAGCATCATAAATGGCCTTGAAATTAGTTGTTTCTTGTTTTATATTACGAAATGTACTCTGTGAATTGATTATAGATATCTACTATTAGAGTTGTGTTGTATAGATAACTAGTACTCGCCTTCATCCGATTCAAGATCCTTACAACTGCATAGCAGACTTTTCGATAGGTAGAAAGGTTTTACAGAATATAAAAGTATAAAGTAACTGTTAACTGATCTTTATATTTGTTTGTAATTGGATTCACCATCTTTTTAATATTTATTCAGAATTTTTATTAGTTGTTCCTCTAACATATTGAGTTCAAAATTGAGAAATTAAAAGGTTTAGTTACTTAAACATTAAGAAACATATTTCTCCTTTTTTGTGATGATTTGGTATTGGGGAGTATGAATATGATTTCTAATTAATTTTACTTACAATTAAATTAAATTTACTTATAGGATAAGTGTAGATATAATAACCTGTTGGTGAACCAAATAAATAAAAATAAAAAACTTTAAACTAAAGCCACATTCCATAAACATAGATATTTTAAGAAGTAAGTATCAAAGCGCCATCTCTGTACTTAACTATTTTCCGGTAAGATGACGGAGCTCAAATAGTACCGAAATCCTCCGCTAGGTTTAACGAGCATTTCAGACAATATACGAAGGATGTAAATGTTATGATATGTTACACCTCTGCTAATACACTAATCCGCTAATACCTTTTACTATTATATTTAAAATATCAATATAAAATAAAAATATGATAGAGATTATCTATCTATTGTTACCGCTAGAGTAAGGAATACGTTAATGTGCATTAACTAGGTAATCTGCAAATTACCGAGTATATAGTAGTATTTGTATGGGAAATTTGTACAGCGCCATTTACCGCCGAAAAACAAAATGAAATGTTTCATAGATAATTAAATATAAATATAAAATATTTGACAACATCACATACATTGCTCCGATTCTAAATTAAGTAGCTAAAGCACTTGTGTTATGGAAATCAGAGACAACGGTGGTATCACAAACGCCCAGACCTGAGCCAATATAGAAAAGTTCGTTTTCTAAATTGACCCAACCGGGGATCGAACCCGGGACCTCAGAGATGGCGACACCTTGAAAACCGATGTACAAAGCCACTCGACCACGGAGGTCGTCACTCGTTACTCTATCGAGTGCCTTTACGCGCATTTTTTTTCTCGACAGCTGATTGTGCTAAGGGTACTGAACATCCTTCACCATAACGGTATCTACCATATTTTGATTGTCATAAACCTCAAAATATTTCAATCACTATACTATGTTCTTATTTGATTTTGAAAAGTTCCCTTGTATATCTTCAAAGTTTAAGGTCAGCCAATGAAGCGAAAACCGTATCATTCTTGAAGTATCCTCTTTCAAACAAAAAAAGCATAATCTAAATCGGATGATTAAACAAAAAAAATATGCAAGAACATCCAAACAAAAACAACAAAAAATCATGCACTTAATGAATTCTACTGAACTAATTTCACAAAAAATGGGACAAATCTGAAAGGATATTCAAATTACAGACAGACTTGTGAAATAGTGGATTGTTACACAATTATTTTATAGTCGTACAACATTTTTAGTATCAAACTAGTTTTCTGTAAATTAAGACCTGAAATATTACTAACGTTAACTTTTTTTACATTTGACCATCCTTACTTTTACATTAAAAAAAAACATACAACCGAATTGACAACTTTCTCCTTTTTGAAGTCGTAGTCGGTTGAAAAGATTGCTAATGACTTCGATCTCACCCTGTAGATACTTTGCACCGAAATAGTGGTTAAGGTTAGATTTTTGATTATGAGATAGGATATCTTTCTGGTAGGAAATGACAATATTACAAACTTTTAAAAGACAATTCTTAAACTTTATGACAGTTAAATTGATTCGTAATTTCTATCCGGTATACTTGAAAAGGGTTTTTTACTTTTAACTCGATTGTATACCATTGAACAGGATTTTCTTATCAGTAAAAAGTTTGTACCTACTATTTATATCTTTCGTATGAAGGCTAATCATTATTATGTTCCAAGTAATATTATGATTAAAACGAAAGCCTAGAACACCTATAAAGTTGTTAGTGATATCTCACACGAGAGATGATAGGGTATTTGGGCTAAGCCTTGCGGAAATCGATACTGATAGCCACGGATCCTGCACTCTCACCCGTATGTATGTATCTGTGACCCGAAATTTGAAAGGTTAACCGTAAATACTGTACGCACGCTGCTATGGACGACTTCGGCTTCGCTATTTGCACTTACGTCAATTGGACATTGCTAGAGATGGTGATTGCTGTTTGGACTTTTTATATTTTTTATCTTAATTTTTATAATACCTACTCAATGTGATGAGATGAGGTTTATTCAAAGATCTTACAAAAATCAACCACTATAAAAAGTTACTCATTATTTTCACTACGGACTTCCTATATCGTGACGTTATTATTTTTACACAAATTTCACATTTAGTTTTTAAAATTCATTGTAAAGTATTTTGAATAAAAAATAGTGTTTCTTTTGAATGTCATTTGATTTCTTCAATGGTTCAACTTCCACTAGCCGCCTTTTCCCTTTCAATGTTCAATGTTTTGAGACACCCGGTAGACTCTGGCTACGAACGTTACTGTGAAATATGGGCAAGTGAGACGGATGGCAAAATGAAATGTAGGTACAAATAACAACAGATAGAAACTTGTTTTCTCAACTCTTTTGGAGTTAGACAACAATCTTCATCGCTGGACGCACTAATTTTTTGTAATATATCACAAAAACAGTTCAATCAAACCTATGCTGAAAAAAATTTTTCAAAGAGTAAAGTCATTTCACGTCATTTTTTTTTATAAGTTTATTTAGATGTTGCATTCCGAAACTCGCTATTTAAAACTTACATAACATATTATGTTTGAAAAATCAAACATAATATGTTTAAGTAAGCGTATGTCGTGCCTTTAAATCACTCACTGTGCTTAGTAGTCTTTATTAGAATGTTAGTTCGTGATTTAAAGTCAGCACTCGCAGCACAAATTGACTTTGCTCTCTTGTAAAACAAATAACTATTACGGACGCACGTTTATATTATATTTTATTGAATCGCAAAGTTTAAATCCGGCGTCTTCTCAATGAGAGCAAACTTGCGCAATTAATTTGTTTTTAAATTCTATATTTTATTAGGCTTTCTTGTTTTTGTTAATTTGTTTGCTTGTCCACAAATTTTGCTAACGATTTTAATCGAGCTTCCCGATGAGCTAGTGACTTGAAACTTTGAAAATAGGTCAGAACGGGAATACAATCCAATATTATGTTGTCATAGAGCTGATCTGATGATGAAGCCAGAAGAAAGTCTCTGGAACTTTGTAATAAAATCATACAACCCCCATCGAGTTTATTTCACATAATTAAACTATAACAATAACTTTAATAAAAAATTTGTTTAGTATACATTTCTATACGTCTTTACAAAATCATCGTTTGAAGGTAGGCTCACGAGCATCTTCAGTCCCTTGTGACCACGGCAGCAGCAAAGGTGCCGAAACATCGGGAAAATAAAAAATCAAAATAAATATCAACTAACAAAGTGCTTAAGTTATTTCAAATTGAATCTCGATATAAATAATGAAATTAGAAAAAAAATCACCACTACCTTAATTTTCTTGCCTCTATGAAAGAAAAACTGCACTATCAGATTGTTTTTTTAATCATGTGCGTGACTTTGTGTAATTATCGCAAGTTAAGTATAAATAAACACTCCTCTTTTGGGCGGCACCACGCCTTGCCTGTTTAGCTGACATTTTTCAGCATGCCGTAAAAAGAATGATAGCAACCTTCGACAGTATTGTCGTTTTTAGTTCTCTTTTTATTTCCTTGTTTTTTAAACTAGTTACAATAGTAAATAATGCATCAAGGGGGATAAAGCAGAGTTATGTAGAGTCCTGAGTGGAGTGAGGGGTTCAAACCGCCCAAGACGAAGACAGGTTTTATCCCAGAGGTGAATACTCTACTTTTCACACCCTCTACGAGACATTAAAAAGCCAGGGCTAAAGTTTGTTTATCCTTATTATTCTATTCAACAGTATTTGGACAGTTGTCATGCGTCTCTCGAATTTAAATCGTCATTAAAAATTATGCTTTCTTACGTATTCTAATTATAATTATTAACAACTAACTTTGTAATATTTGTGTGAAAAACCATTTTTTGTATTTTTAATTATTGCAATAAAGAGAGTGAAGATTATTTACCAATAAGACAAGTAAGGATAAACAGACAACTGTAAAAACAAAATCTTATTTTGTTTCACATTCAAACGCGCCTTCTTTTTTTTTAACACATTTTTATTAGGTTGCTTTCTCGTTTATTCATTTTGTTTCTTTGTTTATTTATTTTTTGTCCACTATTTTTGAAAACGATTTTATACTAGCTTGCCGATGAGCTAGAGACTTGAAAGTTTTAATATAGGTCAGAACTGGAAGACAGTGCAATATTATGGTGTCATAAAGCTGATCTGATGATGGAGCCGGAAGAAAGCCACAGGAACTCTGTACTAAAACCATACAACCCCAACGAAGTTAAGCTTGTTAGAATAGTCTTGACAAGTACTCTGACGGTAGATGAGGGCCAGGTTCTGAGGAAGAAGGCCATAGGAACTCAATATTGAAACCATGCAACCCCATCGAGTTCGGGCTCTTTTAATTCGGTTTGACGAGTACTTTGTTGGGAAATAGTGTCCAGGTTCTGATGATGGAGCCGGAAGAAGGCCACAGTAACACTGTAATAAAACTACGCAACGAGTAACGATAAATATTAATTTTAGAAAGATTTTAGTCCGTTTTTATAGGTATGTTTTTAGTCCGAATGTCGGCCAGTTCAATTTTGAAATAAACCCTCTTTACAATGCCCGTATGCTTAGAGTTTTCATTCGAATTTTAAAACGTTCCAAATTCTAATCACATTATATCTCTTGGGATTTTTACACAACTTTGCCTTGGGATATAATGCCTTGCTTTACGTTGAGATTGCGTAATATCTAATTGAAAATTGTCAAGCAGGTGTTATAAGAGTACTCATCATCTCCAGCTTTTTTAATGTTCCCATTGGTGGGACGCAGCTTTTTCTTTGGATGTACCCACCATGCAGGTACACTTTAATATACTACTCACGCTCAGTTTGATTTTATTTTATATCATCTCTGCTTACTTACATACAACCAATCAAATAATCGAAAATGACTGACGCAGGACGGTAGCACATCCAATTTCACCGGCCACTAGTAGTAATAAACATTGATAAGTTTACGTGATGTAACCAGCAGCTTCGTTAGTAAACCATCGGTTTCAATAAATGTTGGCAGATTGTATCGTATGTTCGTGCTCCAATGGTTCGTTAATCTGAGATAGTATGAATGTGATTTTTTCGATAGCATTGCGATTTAAAACTTTCTTTTAATTCTAAAGCAAATTATATCCATCACTAACTTAGTTAAGTATTTTTTCTTATTGAAATTTGATTGAATTGAATGGGTTTATTGGCCGAGCGAGCGTGAAGCGGGAGCGAAATGTCTCCGTTTCAGCTTGGGCAAAAATGCTTTCGTATGTACCGACTATTCTCCTCAACTGATTCTCGTGATGGATTTTTTTTCGATTCTGTTTTTTAAAATTTTACAAAATGGCGAAGACATTTTTTTTAATAGGGCGTAGAAAACGTAAAAAATATATACTTCAGCCATTAAGAAAAATGCAAAGACTTGCGAGGTCCACAGCGCACAGATCCACTGTAACCGTTTTGCACGTGTGACTTTATTACTCACATTCGATTGAAAGTTTGTCGAAACAACACCATTATTTAGTTTTGTCGCATATTATTATCGAACCATTTACGTTTTAAATATATAATGTGTAAGGTATTATTGTTATCTTAATAATTCAATTCGGTTAAGGACATGTTTCAACTATTTAATTTTTTTTTCGTTTTTATTTTTTTTATGTTTATTTATGATTATTTTGCGACATTGTAAATTTATTATTATTCTAGACTCATCTATAATTTGCATACCAATTTTATTTGGTTAAATGTGAGAAACGAAACTGATATGTTTTAATCTTGTACTGACCACATTTACAGCAATAAAGAATTTATTTATTTAAATTTATAAAGTTCGGTGTACTGCTAATTTTATCAAATAGCAAAGAAATACTGTCCATTAATAAGATGTTTATTTGTTTTGAAATTGAACTCGTTTCTGAAAAACATCATAAGTGCTGCTAGCCACTCTTCAGGTGAGATGAAATTATTAATGGAGATTCGTGGTTCATGTACATTCATCAGGGTCCGCTGGTGCCGCCAGCGCTGTTACATATTATGGACACGTGACGCAGCCCCGACTATTTGAACCGAGTCCGCGTCCGCTAATATTTTATGTGAATAACATGAATAAGTCATGCTCTGTAAGACGGTTAAAAAGCTTGTACAGCTTCCAGTTTTTTGTTTAAAGTTCTACAAGTTTTATAGAAAATCCCTGTTTAAAGTTTCATCTGCAGTTTTAGAAGCAAATATGAAAATAGAAAAGAGACAAACAAAATTTTCTGAGAATTGTCATTTTGTTTTTCTAGTTAAAGAAATAAAATTAGTTTATCATGTTTTAGATCGAAAAAAGAAACTCTACTCAGTATTATAAAAAAAGTTGAATATAATTTTGTCTATAACAGAACGTTCATTAAGGTCCTGTACTGAGATCAGTAAACACTGTACAAGTTTGAGTTGCCATCACGCCTACTGTTTGACCTACTGGTGCTAAATGAATACCAAGTTTAGCATATTACATGTTGTGAGTTGAGTGACACTCAATATCGCTAAATAACAGGGTTGCCACTTCATTGTGCAACAAACAGTTACGTATATGACTCATGTGCACAATTTGACGGAAGATATGATTTCACCCTCTGATTTTAGACAGTGTCAACCCAAAAATTGTAGATAAAAATATAAAGATCGAAAATATTTCCTCAAGGCACGTTTTAGGATTTTATTTATAATTAAGTGTTGCTATTTTAATGGTGACGGCGGCTATACGTGTGTTTTTTCTTTTTCAAATAATAACATAGGTAACATTGTAAATATAGAAATAATATAATATGTCGCGACTCGTTATCTGTGACAGAGATGTCACGGTTCCGTTAACCCTGGTGGTGCATATTGGTATTATTTTATCTCGTTTACTTATTTAGTGTGTAGGTTCAATACGACAACTGCCATTGTAAAAGGCTCCGTCTTTGATCAGATTTTAACATGTTTTATTTATTTATTATAATTATTATTGTAGGCAATATTTAATTCAAGGTGACATTGCTTCATACATACTTTAAGCCCGATGCACAACGAATTAATTTATAATTATTTTCAAAAAAAGAGTATAAGTATTACTATAACTTTGTAACTTTTTAAGTTATTTCAAGTAGAGTCCATTAAATACCTAATTTTTTTTACGTTATCGTGATGTAAAAAGAATCTAGATACAAATTTCAATTACTAGGCACATTTGTTTATTAGGGAGGTAGTGAAAAGATGGTGAACCAGTTACGTAGATGATAATATTTAAATATAACTTTATGGATCACGTTTTTCTAAAAAAATATTAATATGAAGAAAATGATGTATTTGTCGAAGAGAAAAGTCATCTCCTTGGTGAAAAATTTAAACTAATAAGCACTCGTGCGTCCTGTCATACTCTAGAATGAACTATTAAAGCTCTCGGTAGGCCACAGTAAGCATCCAACAGTCATGGACCAAAATCGAATGTAGTCTCAGGGCGAGTGCGCGCGCAACACCCGCCCTCGCCGCACCGCTCCGAACATCCATTGATGATCTTTTTATCTCGACATTATTAACACTACTTATATATAAACTAATAGTGAATGCATACTTTTGCATCGCATTAGAGGATCGATTTAGGCAAGAGACTTTAATTTGTAGAGAACAGCTAGTCTGTAAATCCGGTGAGATCGGTGAAAGATAGCCGCAGGGCGCTGGCCAGCATTTCGTTCGCTTGGTTTGGGCGTCGCTGCGTCTCGGCTTTCGGCGGGCGGTCGGTGCGCGGCGGCTGTGGCGCGGTCGACGGTCGTGCGCACACAGTGCCGCCACGCACGCTTAGATCGCGACCCAGTCCGCTCTGACGTTTAGCCGAATCGCCGGTGTCACCATCGAGTCGCTCCGACACACCGCATATTACATTCTGCGCACTTGGGGATATCTTAATAAATCAAACGCGGTATCGGAGGCTCGACGGTGCGTGCAGTGGTGTGGTCAGGCGGCGGTGTTGGTAGAGGGGCGGAGTGCGAGCCGACCGGGCCGGAGCGGCCAGCAGCTGGCGGTGTTTACACGACGCGCCTGCACCGCACCGCCCAACGCCGCGCGCCGCCGCCGTGCCGTGCGCCTTCGCTGCAACATACACAACCCCTCATTTACTATTCAACGCTGTGAATTTTTAACTTTGCGAACCACCGACGAGAGAGGTATTTAAATGCTTATTAAACCCGAATCTCATCAGAAAGAACGGCAGTAGTGCACATTAGTGTCACGAGATCAGAGCATACGCATCGAAAACCGAATACTCATAGTTCATTAAAGTGATATCAGTTCATAAACATGGGTGCTAAAGAAAGCGTGGAAGCTGCTAAATTCTCTTCGCAAAATTGGAACAATTTCGAGGTTCGTAGTACCTTTAAATTAATTTGCACATGGAGTGTTTGTTACCCCTCTTCCTCGTGGATGTCTGTGCCAAGGGCATTTGTTACCTTTAAATAAGAAATGAATAACGTTTGTCAGATATATTAAATTATATGCACAGTTAAGTTTTGTCAGTCGATCAGTATTTTGCATGTTCACATGTTTTGTTATGAATAAAATTTAAAAAGCTAACATTAAACTAAAATCAGTGATTAAATTAAATTCTTTGAAGTTGTGTGAGTGTGTTGTGAAATGTGCTAGTTTTCATTGTTAATTCGTTTAAATAGGGTGGTTTTAGACACATTTAATATATTATATAGATATACATAGATATATAACCAGGTACCTGATCTGTAAGATCAGTGCGCATGGAGATGAGAGTATCCTGTTACACTCGAGTGGGTGATACTTATATCTTATTCATTCTCACTGATATGCAATCTTGTGTGCACCTATCGAGGTGTGTTAGGTAGGCGACATAATTAGATTTTAGTCGGTTTAGAAGTAAATTAAGTTATTGATATATAACTTAAACTTAACTTATAATTATAACAATTGAAAGCCTCACTGAAAATTCTTCTTCGTAGAAGCTAGATAGATAAATTACATTATTAATACATTTTAGCTCAACTTGTGACAGAATTTTGAAGATCTCATGGGTCATAATTAAATACAAAACAAGGTAATTTATGGCATAACCGTAAACAATTGATCGATTTTGACTAGATTCGTGTAAAAACTACGTATTAAGAAAGCGCGTAGGTATACTACGTAGGTTGATGTTTTATTTTATTGATATTCAATACTATAAATGTATTTTTATGTATTCTTAGAATATAATCATTTAAATTTTACGAATATAGTTACTGAATATGGGTGTATTAATAAGTCACAAATCAAATTCCACTGAATTAAATATCATGTTTCGTTTAATGCACTTAGTATCTACACTTGTAAAATAGAAATACAATGTCGTTATAAAGTGTTTTTGATAACTGAAAATCAATCAAAAAAACTTCCTAAAACAATAATAATGTTCTAATTAAGAATGAACTTATTAGAATTCCTGATGGTTAGTTCTAATGCAGGTCACGCGTCGACCCACATTGGTAGGGCTTCTAAACCATATCAAAATATTGAATGATTGAAGTACATATCATTATTTCCCAGTGTGGTACATACATAGTGGTATGGACAATAAACAAGTATGTCCAAGTTATTACGTTGTATCAATAAAGTAGTTGTATTTTCTTGAAATAATGGCTAGATCACTATGATTTCAAAATCAGAAGTAGCTATTTTCCTGTTATTAAAAGAAAATATTACACAGAGAAATATAAAAGGGACACTAAGATTTTCAAGATTATTAATGGTGCAGGAGAAATGCCTGACCTAGATATCAGAGGAAGTTGCATAGTTTGGTATAGGTTCCTAGCGCCTGCAATTTTCCAATCTATTCGCGAAAGTTCAAGTTAGATAGTGAACTTTAAAGTAAATTGTAAGACTGAAATTAAATTTTTTTTTTAATGCTAATTATACCTTATAGTTCGCATGGTGTTATTTCTGGACGAAGTACTCTTAGTTATAATGTAACAATTCTGTAGTTGTAAAATTAGTCAGGTATTTGTCATTTTGTCGTAAATCTGTGGCTTTATTAGCTAGTAAATAGCATAACACTTTTAATATTTACAGAATCAATTGATCGAAACTCGTTGTTGTATATTATGTAATATAAGGTGTAAGTATAAATTAAAATAGTGCGTATGGTATGGCATTTGTTCGGCTGAGACAATCATTAGCATATAGGTATTATTTACTTTATTTTGCTGCATGGCCACTCGCTTGACAAACGATAAAACTAAACTTTAAAATCGTGAACTGTGTTTTTTGAATCGAACCATTATTAACTGTTGGTAAAATTATTGTCAAAAAATCATAATAAAGAATATTGTTTAGGGTATTTTACACATGCAATTGCATGTAAGTAATTAAAATTTTCCATAAAAACTAACTGAATATGTATTACATGTATTACTTACATGTTATTATTTACATTTTACATTAATACATGTTTCCTGCTACATGATTCATTTTCATTGAATTATCCGTTTATAGACGTTTAAAACTTATCGAACCGTGACTGTGCATAATAAAATAAAATTATCTTATGCCGTTATTGAATATTAGCTTTATGCTCCAAGAATAGGATGAAGAAGGTTTTTTATGAACTCAAAAAATATGTTAAAATTATTTTTTGTAAAAAAATTTTGCCTTTTTTAGTTTCCAACGCTTTAAACTATAATTGGCTTTTTAATGCTCATGTGTTCGTTGATTATAGACCAGACAGCATAGTATCTATTTTCTATTGAGTTAACATTGAGCACAGTATTTGCAGATTTTCTATATTTACACCGTTTGCAGCTTTCTGGATTTACTTTGTGTATGCAACAAAAATCATGTTGCAGCATGGAGCTGTGAAACATTCATACAGACACGGCACGCAGCGCTCCCAGAGCCTCAACCGCGGGCACTCTCTGTCGCGTTCCGATGCCGCCTGGTGACATCACGGGACCGCGGGTCAGTATGATAGCCCCTATACACGAATCATCATCAATAATCAAGCGCTTCACTTGAAAGTTGATAAATGGAGAGAAAGAGGAAGGTAGGAAGAGGAGGAATAGAATAGATGAAGGGGGTGAATGAAGAGATGATGGCTGACAGGAAAAACAATAATTTAATTATGTAGATCAGCACACTTCAGCCTCCTTTCCATTAGCAGAAAAAGACATTAACATGTAGGCACTAACTGCTTGTGGCAGTCATCGGATAAAGGAGAATGATACCACCTATTTAGGTCCTGTGCCTCAACAAAATAAAATCCAATAATATTATATGCTTTTTTAATTCTTAATGATATATTTAAAACTATTTTTTGTTTCCTGAGATTGAAGACAGTTTTATTGAGTAGTTAATTGATTTGGCTTATCTCAGTCAACATTCTCCATATTGTCTTTTATATAAAAAACCTCAAAACACTAAAGAAAATGTAATATATAAATAATACCAGAAAAAGAAAACAAAAACTAGTTACTGATTATATCTTAAGGCCTTTACAAATACTAAATTCAATTATAATAACTAGGGTACAAACATATTTACAGAGTATGTTTTGTCCTTAGAAAATGGTCCTTCTCTTGACTATAATTATAAGTCAGTGTAGGATCCAGCTAATATTTCTATTGTGATGCCTTGGCAAAACAAAAACAAAACAAAATGCAAACTATTTGGGTTCTGTAACTCTTTGGTTACAGACTAAAGATAAAAAAATATTTTTATTATATTTTCAAATGAAGAACGACGTTCTCTATTATTTTGTTTGATAAATCATTCGAGAGTCTAGATTCTAGGCACTGAGCAAGTAATCACTACGTTTTAATTCTAGGTTGCGCCTCCTAGAACACTACCTTGTACACTACCCAAATACACATAGAAGTCTTTGACACTACCTAGTCATTTTTACCATGGAGATTGTCAAACGCGTTTAAACTTACGCACTTAGCCCCTGGAGCTCCACTTGTCTGCACTATTTTATATGAGATGAAGAAAGCTTCTTGACGACCTGTGTTGTGTTCGAGTGACGTTACTAGCATGCCATGCCTACGCTATGTCTGCCGTATTTTGTTTAAATTGTACTTTTGGTATCTTTGTTTCTGATTTTCATAACACAAGTATATCTTCTTAAATTGAGATCTGAGATACAATGAATATAATGATAATGTCAATTAGGGCACCTATTTAGTCAAGCAAAAATACAGCTGTCTATTTATCTTCAGAATGATCCGAAAGAGCATCCTGCGGAAATTCTTCTCGGACCTTATTTTATTATTTAAGATGTAAATGTGTAGAACCTTGGAAGAGACTTTTGCCCAATACAATACCCCAAAGTATGTATCATACAGCTGATATGGTGATGATGAATCGTGTAAACGTCTGTTTTATAGGCAACATAGTGCAGTGCGCCGAGTGCGGCACGCGCACGATGGGTAACAAGCTCTCGTCGTGCTCTTGCGCGCCAATACTCCGCAAGGCGTACCGCTATGAGGACAGCCCGTGGCAGAACTCACGCCGCCGCGACGGACATCTGTTGAGGTACACAAAGCTTACACTAAAGCAGGATGTTCATTAGCGAGCTTTAACTGTAAAACTGTATTATGTGAAACGATCATCGTCGCTTACAAGTTACAATTTGAACACCAGCTTCTTAACTCCAGCATCTATCGCAATCGCTTTCAGTTTGACATACACTACTGTATTTCCATTACTGGCAATACGAATTATTTGGACGAATGTCTTTATAAGCCAGTAATGGCTAAATACAGATTTACGTACTAAAAGCGATCGTGATAGATGTTGAGTTGTAAGATCGCTACACATTATGATTTTTGGTTACAATAACGTGCAACAGTTAAACAGTTAAGTTAAAGTTTGCTAATGTGTACTCGGTTTTACTGACAGTAATTTACTCAGAGTTATGAAAGAATGCCACATACTTGTCGATTTCTGAAGTCTTGAAATACATGTCATGGCTCTAGTTTATGCATCTATGTTTGCAAACAAATGTGTGAGTAGTAAAACTTAATTAACAACTTGATCAATTTAATAGACAAATCACATGAAAAGTTCTTCAATTCTTAAGATTTTGACAAATTCTTATGAAGCTTACTTAACTTATGAACGAGAATTAATAAAGCTTTGTCACAATGAACCTAATGAAAAAAAACCGGCCAAGTGCATGTCGGACTTCGCTTAGGGTTCCGAACCAAATAGATTGTTATTAATGGTGATGACAAATAATTTAACTTATGATAACAGTTATGGTGAGATAGTATCATGTTTATTTCAGAAAGTATGCCATTGATACAGTATTTGCTTTACTAACTATCAAAAATTTACAAAATCTACATTCATCCACGATGATGTAAATAAAACAAACATATTTATATTTTTTATTTAACAATGTTAGGTCGGTCTACCACTGCGACAACACGATATTAAATTAATGTCAGTAATTGCAAAATCTACCCTCTCGGCATTGCAGTTCGTGTCCGATGATAAAAAATGTATGGAGTTTCTCATGTGTATTGCATGCAACGCAGGCAGGAGGCAGATGCCGATCCAGCCATATATTGTCACGCAAACTACCAAAAACGTTGACTTTAAGTGGCTTCGCCAGCGTCCCCCCTCCAAATAATAATAATAATAATGATGGGAGCAACTCTGAAATCGCGAAAATATAATCAGCTGTTTCATACATTTTGATATTTTTGTTACTTATTATTTTTTGTATGACAGCTGTTTTTGTTTTTGCAATTTTAGAGTTGGTCCCATAGTAAGAGTTGTTCAGTTTGTTGGACCCTATTTACCATATTTGGCATTACTCGTATTTTTGTAACACGTTTTTATAGAATTAAGAAGGTTTGAAAAAACTCGAAAGAAATGTTGGTTGTAGGTGTTTTCATCTGTTAATTTAGTATTTAGCGCTGTTACGAACTGTGAAAACTAACTTTTTCTAATTTTTATTTACTATAATTTAATTATACACTTTTAATATAAGTGGTACTTTGTATGAAGTTACTTCTAAAATAACTGATACAATTTTTACTCATAATAAATTACCTTATTCTTACGACATAAAGAACTTTGGAATAACTACGCAAAAAACTTAGTGGGGAAAAGCTAGTGTTAAATTCCTTTTTGATACTAAATCAGAAGTGATGGCCCAAAACGTTATACATGGTAAAAGATTTACTTCTGATATTGGTTGACCCAATTAATGATCTAGGCACTTAGTTGAGACTGATATCATATTTTATGCAGAACTACGAAATAGAGTTTTCAGACGAGGATTTGATAATTTCTAGTCGAATATGAGTATTTTTGTCCTTCGGGAGTACTTTATTAGTTAGGTACGACAATTTTACATGCATTTTATTAGAAAGTAGCGACCGCCCGCGACTTCAATTCAATTCCTTATTGTGTAATAAACAAGGGTAAATACATAGCAGATCTTAAGGCTAATTTATTTATATACTTCCACCAGGTTTTACCTTTGCAGGTGTATTCACATATTTGACTATTATTGCGTGCAAGATTAATATCTTAGATTAAGATTAATATAGTTATAATCTACTTCGTCTGAAAATTTTGCTATCCCTCGGGATACCTTATTCGCAATGAAAGGTGTCCCATATATCCTTTTCTGTACTACTGACGTGTATGTATAATTTCATGACTATAGGTTCAGTAGGTAAGAAGTGAAGGCGCAACAAACAAACAAACAAACTTACTTTCGCATTTATAATGTAAGGATAGATAAATTAATGGTTTCGTAAAAAGAATATGAAATGTGATTCATGTGCATGAACTTTTTTAAATAGAATTCTTTAAAAAATCGTGCAATGTTCTTTTTTTACTAAAAGATTTAAACTGATGGAAAATGTCCCTTCTTTCTTGGTAATGACTTGCGTTTATTATAGCAGCACTATTAAGAAGATAATTTATATTAATATGGCCGCTGAAAAGGGAGATTAAGAAGAAAGCATTGAAGCAAAAGTAATTGTCATTATTAAACATTTTGATATAAAATAGGAGCAGCTTTGTAAAGATACGACTAACCACTAAATATTATGTTGAATAATTTGATTTTAATGGACCGCTTGGTTTTTATGTAAGAAAGTCATTCCGATTCGGAATTCCATATGTAGTGTGTGGCTAGGCTAAGGCCCGCCACATACAGACGGAATCTGATTCGGAATTCCGAAACGGAATATCGATAATGTTTGAAAATTCCGAATGGAAAAGTATCTCATATGTGTAGTAGGCCCATAGATTTGTATGGATTAGCTGCGTTTGGAATGATTCCATTTCGAAATTCTGAATCAATCAATAATTATGTACAGCGACGTGTGTCAATGTTCGCTTCGATTTGCGGTAAATCAACTGTTGGTGATTGTTGTTTTAAGTTTGTCGCCACAGGGTCGCCAAACAAGACACTTTACACACATTTTTCCTCTAATCACGTTTTAATTTTAACTAACCAATGAAGTTATTTAAAGACTATGGGCGGAGGTATTCCACGTGTCTGCGAGCGGCGCCGGCACGGTGAAGTGGCAGCAAGTCTCCGAGGACCTGGTTCCCGTGAACATCACCTGCGTGCAAGACTCCCCAGAGTGCGTGTTCCACATCACTGCGTACAACTCGCAGGTTGACAAGATTCTCGATGTGCGGCTATTGCAACCTGGTGAGTCTGTTGTTAATTTTTCTACCATCATCATCAGCAATTTTAATAACCTCACTACTAGGGCACAGGCCTTTCTAATGGGCGGATAAGAGGCCATAACACACCACGCAAGCCCAATAAAATTGGCGAGTGCTAAAGACTGCAAACGGGGGGCAACGGTATAACGTGCCTACTGAAGCACGATAATAAGATAATAAATTTTTGGTCACCCTTCCCTACCTGACTCTTGCGAAAGTTGCTTTACTGTCGCAATTTTGAGTCGAATGCTCTTATCCACTGCGTCATCAAGCTCTTCTCTCTTCTACAAGTATTTTTTTTTGTAAAGCTTTTTAAGTACTCAGTGTAAAAGTCCCTAAATTAAATAAAGAAAAAATAAAGTATTTTTTTAAAGATCGTAAAATATTTCTTTTCAGAATTGTATGACTTAATTTTTACACAAAACGGCAGACATTATGAGCGAAGCTGATTATTTAGCTATATTTAAGTCAACACTTTGCTGCAAAGGAGGAAAATTTGGAAAATAGAAAAACCAAGAAATCAAAACTGTTCATTCATAATTGAAAATAATACAAAAATATTATTATAAAATGTAATATTTCTCTGTTGGCAATTTCATAGCGCCTTACTAAGCAGTATTTGTGAAATTGGTAATTGGGCGCCGCATCAGAAGATAGTTCAGATGGTGCCGTAACCTAGTTTTAAATTTACACTGGCTAGTAAAAGCGGGTAATCGACTGAAATTTCTGGCTATACTCCATAATACAATACGTAGGCATCTATCTTATTTTATTGGGACAATTGATATGTAGAAATGCAGGTTAGAAAATTGATACTATATATACTATTATAAATACAATGGGGTTTAAGTATGAAATTGCCGATTTGTGTGGAGAATTTGAAAGTAGTTGCATTTTCCGTACTAACTTTTAAATGAAACGAAGATAACTCTATCCGGAACAAGCCCCAGGTGTTATAATTAAGTATGTCGTTTGTAGCTTTTTTTTTAACCGACTTCAAAAAAGGAGTAGGTGCTCTGTTCGTCTGTAGATATGTTTTTTTATGTTGTTTTTTGTGTATGTCCACCGATTGCTTGAAGACGGCTGAACCGATTGAAATGATTTAAACGTAATGACATCAGGTTAACTCCCAAGTTGGTCTCATTTTTTAGTTGTCCGTAGTCAACAAGAAACCCTTATAGTTTCGCCATGCCCGTCTGTCTGTCCCCAGCCTAGCTTATAGACTCTTAGTACTAAAAAGCTGTAATTTGGTATGGTTGTACATATTAATCACGCCGACAAAGTGGTGAAGTAAAATTTTGAAAAAAAATTTTTAGGTTATCTCCCCTACACGTGAAATGGGGATGTATTTTTTTTCTTGTCTACCCCATAGTGTGGGGTGTCGTGGAATAAAAATATTGCGGGTTCGTGGAAACAGTTTGTTGATTGAGGCATCCGTTTGTGAATTATTAAGCTTTAAAGTGCAAAATTTTGTTAGAGTCAAGTGTGCCCCCCTCTCCCAATAGCCAAATGGTTCTTTTTGGATACGTGAAAAACTATCACAGCTAAGTAGGCTTTACAAGTTTATTTATTAAGCAATATTCTTGTGTGAATGTTACAGGTACTAGAATCGGGCAGGCCTCGGAATGCTTTGTATACTGGAAAGATCCGATGACCAACGACACCTGGGGCCTCAACTTCACCTCGCCCATCGACGCCAAACAATTCAGGGAGTGCTGCGTAAGTATAATAGTTGTTTTTATACACCTATACCTATAGCTTAAGTTTTGTCAAAGCTTCATCAAGTTTGTATTTAATATTCTTAATTACCATAGTCTTTCCTGCTTAACATTTCTTGTTGATTCCACATAAGAGTCCCGTGGGTGGGTGGGCGCACATCGTTAAATTTATACTATACCTAATTGCTTTAGATATTTTATATAAATCCACACTTAAACCTACGGACTTAGCATTATGTAGGCGTGATGGAATTGTTGCATCCCTAATGATATTTTGGTACATTGTTTTCAAATCCTTCGTAGAAAACATTAACTACATTTGCTATTGATACACTGCTGGCTTTGATTAAAAGTATGGTGGGTTCATTCTCGCATCAATAAAATGAACGTTACTTGCATGGGAAGCTCGGATTTATGGAATCTATTTATGGTTTTAGTCGCCATCATTTAAATTCTCCCGTAAGGCATCTTCAAGCTACAGCCTGAAACTGGAACCACCAGGCAACAAGCAGAAGTTCAAGGCCAAGAGGAAACCTCTTTCTACACCCGCCAGCCCCAATCGCTCAAGGTAATTTATAGCTTATCGTCATCATGATAAAATAAAACAATTATTTAATTTAGTAACTTTATCAGTTACTGGTTAATTTCTGTTATAGTTTAACTTACGGGCGCGAGCCGCAATGTACTTGCATGACTCAAGAACAATATGCCCGACTGAGAGCCCAAGATCCGCGATACCGTAAGTATAAAATTATTAAGACGAACTCCGTGGTCGAGTTAGTTTGTACGCCAGTTTTCAAGGTGTCGCCATCTCTGAGGTCCCGGGTTCGATATCCGGCTGGTTTAATATAGAAAACGAACTTTTCTATATTGGCTCAGGTCTGGGTGTTTGTAGTTCTACCGTTGTGTCTGATTTCCATAACACAAGTGCTTCAGCTACTTACTTTGGAATCATAGCAATGTTTGTGATGTTGTTTTTATTTATTTCAAGTTTGTTTTTGAAATACATTAAGTTTGTTGGTGTACACAAAATAAAAAAAAGCAAAAATCAACTTCGGACACAAGTTCATAGTCTTTCTAAACAAATAGACCGTTTTTATGTATTCAGTATTTTAGTTCTTAAATCAGGTGGTGAAAATGATTATGCATACAATCTGAAGAAAAAGGAAGAATGACGAGCTGCCTTGTTAAATCGTCTTGTACTCGTATAGTGTGTTCATGTTGCTGCCATTTTGTATTTTCGTGTGTTCTCTAGTAAGTATTTGTTCAGACTCTATAGCAAATGGGCAGGGATAATACTTACATTACTGTCGTGTATGTGCCATTCTAATATGATAAAGTGAAACAAAACATATAGGTAGGTATCCTATAAAATTGGATTCAGTTAGTCTCGACTCTGAAATAGGCCGTATACATAAATGGCTTGGATTGAGTGTTCAATATTTTCTTTTTTAATCATTCCTTCACAACGTATTTTCAAAAATTCAAGGGCAAGCTCACATTTGTGTTTTTTTTTAACCTCCACACAGTTTTCAAGTTTGCAAATTAAATGTATGATTAACAGCCCTCAGTGGTACCTGACACAAAAATCAAAACTCCTTGAACTATTTCCAGCTAGAGTGAGGTATACCGACCTGACTATTAGATTTTTTTCTCAATCTTCATCGTAATTACCAGGCTCCTCAACTCTTCCGCGCACAACCACTCGCGCCATCGAGACTGAAGCTGGCTCAGCTAGCGGCACCGCCGCCCGCACAGACAAGGTGGCTGCGGCCACTTCATCTACATCACTATATGATAATGTCGCTAGTTCACAACCGACTCACCAGGTACCACCAAAACGTAAGTTGGAAGTATATCCTTTTTCACTAGAACTCAGGATGTTACTGAAGTTAAGAGATTGGGATGATTTTAATTAATATGTGAGTGATTCGTGATTGAATAAAATTAAGGTGCATGCATAATCACAAGAGTAGTACTTTTATAAAAAAAGGCTTAGAATTCGGCACCGCACTTCGTCTACATCGCCAGGAGTCGCAATATTTACTTAGCTGTGAAAGCCTGCCGGTTTGAACGAGGCAGTCAGCCTCAACGAAAGGTACAATAAGACCTCGTTCAATTTGCCCGACTGATTGATGGTTTAAAATAATTTCATTATGTTGATACATTTCTTCATTTTGTAGCGGCGGCCCGTCAAACAGAGAACCAGCCACCAGCGCGGCCGGCCAAGTCCCAAGAGACCTCCACCATGACCACCAATACCTCCACTGCGCCAAAGACGGTTACCGCTTCAGTGGGCACTCACAGCTCTACTGTAAGTTATGCTCATTTATTGTAGTGGCAGTTCATCAAACAGAGAGCCAGATACTAGCGCAGCGTGTTTGCCGTATTTTCTAACAGAATGTTGTTGCCCTACAGTACTCTTTTATACATTACTAGTGGCCCGCCCCGGCTTCGCACGGGTACAATGTAGTTACTAATGTGGTGAGTGTGAAGTTATTAGACTATACTACAGGATAACTATATATAGTGGTGGTCACAAAATTAAGGACGCTAGTCGATATTCTTACAAACGAAGTAACTTTTAAGCATTGCTTCTCCGCCAGGTATTGACCGAGCGGTGATCTGGTGATGGCCATCCAAGGAGTGAATAGAGGAGATCCAGATTTCTATACACACCAAGGTGATCTGACCAGCATTTTAAGAGATGTAAGGATATGTTTAAAAAAACCGCGAATATAGTATAGAAATGTATGAAAACTTGCAACTGAAAATTCTCATGCTTACATCTCTTAGAATGCTGACCAGATCAGTTGGGTGTGTATTGCTATTATAATCTTCTCCATTCACTTCCTGGATGGCCATCATCAGATCACCGCTCGGTCAATCCCTAGCGGAAAAGCAAGACTTCAAAATTACCTCGTTTGTATGAAAATCGACTTGCGTCCTTAATTATGTGGCCACCACTATATGTATGTACATACGCAAGGGGTGTTATAAGTTTGACTTGTGTGTGTCTGTCTGTCTGAGACAACCTAGCTCCCAAACTTATGGACCGATTTTGATGAGGGTTTATTATGCATAGTTTAAAAGATCTAAGTGTACAGACGACGGGACTCCTAAACCATTGATCCGATTATGATGAAACTTTGGTGAGTTGTTCTGCTTACGACCGGGAAAGTCCCTGGCTAAAAAAACGGAGCATTGCAATACGCATGCCGGGTGCAGCTAGTTCTAAATAAAAATATGTTGTACATTATCAGGATTATCAATCTCGATCATCCAACACTTCTCTATAATATACAACATGTTACAAAAATACCCTTAATGCCGAATACGGTATATAGGGACCATCAAACTGAACAACTTTTACTTTTGGGTCAAGTTTGGGACCAACTCTTAAATCGCGAAATAAAAATCAGCTGTTTCATACAAAAATTCAAATCGAAAATATCAAAATGTATGAAACAGCTGATTTTTTCGCGGTTTGAGAAATGCCGAATACGGTATATAGGGACCATCAAACTGAACAACTTTTACTTTTGGGTCAAGTTTGGGACCAACTCTGAAATCGCGAAATAAAAATCAGCTGTTTCATACAAAAATTCACATCGAAAATATCAAAATGTATGAAACAGCTGATTTTTTCGCGGTTTGAGAGTTGGTCCCAATAGTAAAAGTTGTTCAGTTTGATGGTCCCTATATACTATATTCAGCATTAAGAGTATTATTGTAACATGTTGTATACCTACCACATTTCTTGTCATGTTATCCGGTTGCAAAATAAAAAGGCTATTCGGCAAGCTGACTTTCGAGCAGGCGACATTAGAGCTGGCCATGGGAGAAACAATCACTGCGCAGATCTACACCAGCCGCTCTTAAACTTTGTCCCTGTGCTTTATTAATTGTCATAGCATAGGCGACTTAACCGAATATTGTATTCTTTTAAAATTAAGCTGATAATTAGAGGGAACAATTTTGCACGTCATTACAACGCAATAAGGAAAAAATGACAGCTCTGTCAACATAACGCCATTGGTACTATTCAGTGCCTATGGCGATAATGCATTCTACCTACTCTCAGGGGAAATGACCAAAGAGAATGTAATACTACGTTGATATGATAAATGATATTTATTTTTCTTATTTAATCAATCAAATGCACAAAAAAGTTTCAATTCCGACGTCGAAGTCAATCACAGCAAAAGTAGCTTTTTATCACTTTTTAACCCTGTTAGGTAATAAATATTTAAAAAATACGAAACACGTGTTCAATTAATTTTGTGAAGGAATGTCTATGCCAAATTCCAAGTCAAACGGGCCAAGGAATCGCGTTCTCCCATACAAACTTTACCACCCTGTTTCACCCCTTTAGGGGTTGAATTTCGCAAAATCCCGTCTTAGTGAGCACCTACGCCTTAAAAGGAGCCCCCATGCAAAATTTGAGACTCCTAGCACTTGTAGTTTCTGAGATTTCGTGATCAGTGAGTGAGTGAGTGATTTTCCCTTTTATATATATAGATTTTATAAAAAACCAGTTTTAATGTCAATATATTATTTCAGACCACTGAAGAAACACAAGTGGCCTCTGGCACCACCACCACCCAACATGGGCAAGATCTCAAGTCTGAAGGTGTCCAGGCGGGTGGGACGCTCACCTCCTCCAAATCTTCTGCCACTTCCACACGCTCTGGAAAAGAACACTTACATCACATGCCCAAGAGCGTGGACTATGGAGACGGAAATGAATCGGTGAGTCTCTACTTCATCATCACGAGATAGATATTCTTTGGTGAATTATAAATAAAATAAAATAAAAGTAAAGAAAAAAATACCTTTTATTTCTTGCCAATTAACAAATAAAAATAAGAATTAATAATAAAATTCATTAAATTACATAAAATTTGATTAAATTGCATTAAATTAAATTGTGAAAACTAAGGTTTTCACAATCGAGTCACATTACATCAAGTTAACAAAAACGGGTGCGATTGAAAGACGTACCTAATTAAATAATTATGCAGACATTATTTTTATTCTCTCTTTTGCCATTAAACCAGTATCTTACATAGAAAGTTAAACCTTCATAATTTTAAATGTTCTCTCAATCAATTTACAGAGCCGCGAATCAGACAGACATTCCGCTCATCACCACAACGTTATCAATAATAATACTTCAGGATCCCGACGCACAAAGTCTAAGAGCACAGAGGATATGAATATGGGTAAGTATTCACAATTGACAGACTAACATAAATTAAAATGAATACAATACAACATCCAGTTTCCATGAGGAACACAGAAATAAGTGTAAACAGACAGCAGAACATTATTTGACAATTTTTTAAAGATATTTAGCCTCTATCATCTACCTCCACCAATTCAGATTAATATCAGACTAGGAATTAAACGCGTACGTGATAATGATAACTAATTATAGGTATTTTCACACCTACCTACCTATTTCCCCGACGTGTCGACCGAGTTGTATCGGCCGTGGCCACGGGCTGAAACGTCGGGAAAATAGTTAGGTGTGAAAATACCTTTTGTGTTAGTAATTAACAAGAGAATATTTAGAGATGTAAACACTTTATTTCTAATAAATGGTTTACAATAAATTGGAATCATCGACATCGAAAAGTGGAAGAAGCGGCCGCAGAGTCACAGTGCGTGCAACCATCGTGCCACAGACATCTATAATAAAGGTGGCGCTGAATTTGTTGAGTTTGTATGTAACAATAACTACCATTAGTTACGTACGCGTTTAAATCCTGTTATTTTAACAAAATACAATGCAACCGAAAGTTTAAAAGTGTATAATATCAGACAATCGAACACTGGGGTCAACCTGTGGACTAGTTTATTAATTTAATACTTTCCTCACAATGCACTTCGGCACAGTTTCCATTGCTTTGTATTTATACCGCTGTGGGTTGTATAAAAACTTTAACGACTAGAAAAGTAGGCATTAGTTAGGATAAATAATATTAGAAAAAATACTAGAAAAAATCGACTCACCCGTAGCACCTCAGACGGGACTCGAACCCACACCCTTGGGATTCCAGCCCAATGCACTGACCAATTATGCTACCGAGTCGCTAGTGGGAGCGGCGAAATTTTCTAGTACTTATAACTTCTTCGCTGCAAGCCAGCGCAATTTCATCAATGTGAGGAAATACCTCCACATTCGAAAGAAACATCTTTCCAGATGTTTTGACAATCGATAAAGATGAAACAGCTATATAAATATTAAATTTAGATTTTTCGCATTCACAATGCTATTTTTATATTAAGATAAATAATATTAGAAAAAAATACTAGAAAAAATCGACTCACCCGTAGCACCTCAGACGGGACTCGAACCCGCACCCTTGGGATTCCGGCCCAATGCACTGACCAATTATGCTACCGAGTCGCTAGTGGGAGCGGCGAAATTATTTATCTTAATATAAAAATAGCATTGTGAATGCGAAAAATCTAAATTTAATAGGCATTAGTTAGATTTGTTTATGTTATATCACAATTAAAAGTCCTTCTTTCTACCTATGATTATTAAAAATATTGTTAACTAATACTGAAATCAATGTATTCCAGACTCCAGCACTCTCAAGCGGATGCTAAAACCGATGGCGTCAACAGAGAGCCCCGTGACATCGCCAGAGATGGGCCGTCGGCGATACGGTGGCGGGGGGCAATGCCCGCCGTCATGCGGGGCACATGGGCAGCGGCAGGCGGGCCATGCGCACCATGGACACTACGCGCATGTTGTCAACAACAATAGTCGGCAGAGCTCTCAACGGTATGAATACTTCGTTTTCTCTCAACATCGCTCTACTTTTTCGGAGGAACCGAAATCTAACTTTAATATACCTTGATTATTGTAGATCGTTAACTGGCATTAAAGTTTTGAATATATTCTGACACTTGGCAAATAGTAATAAATCAAAGCATTGCTTGCTTTGATGCTTGCTTATTATGTGATAAATAATTATTTAAATACATTTTGCGGGCATAATAAAATATCCCAGAAAACTAGAAAAACTTTTGGAGAACACAATTATGTTTCACTTTAGGAACTATGTTCAGTCAACATTGATTGTTTAGAACAGAGTCATTTTCGTCATCTTAAGAGATGTTCCTGAATAGCCCAAATAAATGGACACAATCATAAATTCTAAATTAAGGAAGCATGATGCATCATGGTCTAATTATATCTATTTAAGGCGCGGCGTTGGTGTCGGTGCTCCCCCTAGCGGCTATCCCGGTCGCGGGCTGTACCTGGAGCTGGGCGGTGGGGAGCGGGATATGTCACCACCATCTGACAACGTCATATTTGACAACCAGTGCTATGCCACAACGCCCTCCTCCTCCAATGGCAACTCCGATCAGGACACGTGCCAGCGACGTGACCCGAGGCAGCATCATCATGGGGTCAGTATATATTATTGAGGTTCCATCTAAGAAAGTAGCCATGATACCCAGTGCTACGCCACCATGCTGTTTTTCTCCAATGGCAACTCCGATTAGGACACATAAAAACGATATGACTTTAGGCAGAACCGCTCTGACAACGCCATGTTTGACAACCAGTGTTTTGCCAAAACGCCGCCATCCTCTAATGGGAACTACATCAGGACACGTGCCAGCGACGAGACCCATGGCAGAATCATCATGAGGACAGTATAATATATTATCGAGCTTTAAATTTCCTTCTGGCAACGTCATTTTTGACAACCAATGCTGTTCCACAACGTCCTCTTCCTGCAATGGCAACTCAGATCAGGAAACATACCAGCGACGGAACCCGAAGCAACTTAACCATGGGGTCAGTATATAATATCAATTCTCTTACTGTTCCCAAAACATCTCGATAAATATCGGCGAGGTTGCGAAAAGTAACACAATATAATATATGTTTTTTGGGATAAATATTATAAAATTAATAATGTACTCTTTTTTATGCTGTCTGCTTTATTTTTGTTCTACCTAAATAAAAACATACTCTATTTGTCTGAAAAAAGGTGGCAACCATAATGATGTCCTTTTTCACAGAAGCCTTGCCTGTCTCGGCAAGCATCTCAATCAAGCGCTACACCAGCTCCAGGATCTCCGACCTCAAGGCTGCTCCTGGAGTATGAGATGCATTTAAGGAATACCCTCGCCAAGGGGATGGATGCTGAGAGCTACAGTCTGCATACCTTCGAAGCTTTACTTAGTCAAAGCATGGAGGACTTAGGTGAGTGAAAAAATCCTTTGGTTATTTCATGTCGCAACAAACTAATAAGTTTGTGTGCTGTCGCTAACACGAACTGATTCTGTGAACTAAGACGAATAAGGTCTATTAGAAATTACTAACTCCAAGAAGACAACTAAATTTTGATAAATATTTGGGCAGGGCGGACAAATAAAACAATTTCACTCGTTTATTCTGTCATTTTTCATTAGAAGTGTCACTGTCACCCCAAAGGCGTAGGATGCAGCCACGCCTTTGGAGATGCCACAAGCGCTGAAGTGCACAGATTATATACCAACATAACATTCCACCCTCTAAGAGAATCAAATAGAATATATAAGTAAAACATTTTTTTTTATAATCAATCCGGGGACGGTTACGTAACAATCTCTTCGACGCTTCTCCATCCGGCCAAACATTTGCTTGTCTGAGGAGATTGAGCGACGGACGACGGACTACTGGGAGCTAACCCAGGCGACTACGGCGACGGTAAGCATGATATAGGTGGCGGTAGTATCGCCAGCGACGTCACGGGAGGTGGTGGCACCGGCAGCGACGACACTGGTGACGGTGGTACCAGCGGCGACGGGTATAGACATCAAAGGTAAGTCTATATTTACGTTTTTCTTTATTATTACACATTTGATTGTACTCGTAATCCGTCCCCTTGAATAAAAACAATTGGTTTATATGCCTTTTGTAACATTGCGAACTGAAATAGTCTTCTATTAAGTACGTAACTTTACCAAATCGTTTTACTATATTCTTTACTTACACCATTTGTAATCTTTGACATTTACAAATTTTTTAAACATTACAGGATCATTTTGATGAAATTTTTTAGTTTTAGTTCTTCCATGTGCATTAGTTCGCAAACACTGTTTTTGTTTAACAATATTATAAAGAGCCGGTGACGAGGACGACAATGACTTAGTATTAATCAAATCCAACTGTGTTTTTAATTTACGACCAAACACAATTTTAGCGAGGGATGACAACCCAGTGGTAGTGTGTACAGAATTTCGATAATCCATTAGATATCTTAAAAGTTTAATTTTTGCACTCCTTGCATTATGTCTAGAAATTAGACAAGATTTTATTCCTTTTTTACAATTTTCACGAAACTCTCCGCCTACCCGTTGCTTGCAGGGTGTTATACTGGTGAGAAAACGTGTGAAATTCCAATTCCATTTGACAAACAAAATTCTCAAACTCCTGATTCTCTCAAAAAGCAAAAAGCCATGCCATTGTCACTTGCTAACGTTCTAAGTGTTCCATATCTTGACATGAAATCACAAAGCTTTTCTATCACCGCACTAGAGATTCATCATATTATATACTTCTGGCCATTTGTTGTGAGCATCTACTATTATTAAATAAACACTAATCGGACTAAATCGGACCTAAAAAAATCTATGTGAGTTCTTTTAAAAACACTTGGTGGAAATTCCCAATGTTCCCAAAACTTAGAGCGAGCCTCTGCTTTTGTTTGACCATGCCTAAGTGTGACGAATGTAATTCACTTAAAGACTTTGTGTGCCCTCATAATGTAACCATTTTCAAAGGACAATTGATCTTTACATAAATGAGACGGTTTTAACATATCACTAACTATGCCGGCCAGCCATTCAAAATATAGTTTGCTATACGACTTAGAATAACATTTTTCGTTTCCTCTTGTAGTTTGCTCAAAGTTATCGGCGTGCTACCATCTAACACAAAACAAACGTAAGTAGCGCGATCGCATGCTGACTCGGCTTCGCCGTTCTGATCGAATGTGTTGGTGACCGCATCAAGCACACCAGCACGAGACAGATAGTCTGCTGCGCTGTTATCTGAACTGCGTATATATTCAATTTTGTAATCGTATCCAGAAACAACGAATAACACTGCAACCTATTTGCAGACACTTCCGGGATGCCTTTGTACGGACCAAATATGGATATTAAAGACTTGCGTTCGCAAAATAAATAGTTTTGTCTTACCGTACTAATATTGATGGAATCGGCGCACACCATAAATTATAGCGGTAGCTTTTTTCTCAATTTGGCCATAATTTAAGGTAAAACGATATTGGCCTTTCAACACCGTCCGAATCAATTTGAGACAAAACAGAACCTAAACCTGTAGGCGAAGTATCCACTGTTAATATAACTTGGTCTTAAGATAAAAGTGAGCAAAAACTTGGTCTGAGGTCAGAATCTCTTTAATCCAACTAAAGACCAAATCATGATTAAGATCACATTACCATGTCCACTTTTTCTCATCGAAGACTAAGTATCATGGAAGAATTCGGTACAAAATTACGGTACTAGTTAACTTTTGCACCTGCAGCTGTCCTGGTCACGGGGGACAGACAGACACGGAGTCCCCCGTGACCACGGGGCGTGAAAATAAAAAATCAAACCAAATATGAACTAATTACCAAAGTACTTTCAATAAAACCACGCTTAGTAACCGTTAAAAAGTGTTCAATTTTAAATAATAATAATTATAGGTACTTACTTAAATAATTTGATAAACTTGAATGCATTTTTATAAAATTCCGAGCGGGTAATTAATTACATAAAATTATGAACAGCCTTTTTGCTTTAGTCATCTCGTAACCACGGCCATTGGAGAGGTGTTGAGACGTCGGGAAATCAAAAAACCAATTAATAAAAACTAAAAAAATATATTTTTTATTATTTATTTATTAAGTTCTAAAATAACAACGGAATTAATACCAATATACGCATTGCAATTGTTTTTAGTGTTACGCATCGAAGTCTTAGAAGTGTATAATATGATTATTTTTTAGTTGGAAAGGCTGTACTCTAACGGTGGTCACATTTAATCTCACTTGCATTGGGCCTTGGACTTTGAAGCTACACAAAGGAACTCCTCAAAACAAACAGCGCAAACATGAAAATTGAGAAACATTAAAAACATAAATATAAACTAGTATTTAAACACCCTCATACCAAAAGAAATTTAAAATTAAAAATCTTGATATAAAACCCTTTAAAAACCTGAATAAAAAAGAGTAACAAAAAACTGCTTTAAAATGAAACAGCTCTAAAAAGCAAGAAAAAATAATTATTAGGTAATAATGATTTAAAATTATTCTGTTTCATTTAGAAGCTGTGTTTTGTTCTCTTTTTTCAGGTTTTTTAAGGAGGTTTTCCTTTTTTTATGTAAGTAACTTATTGCAAAAGCACAGCAAACTTCAGACTAAAAAAACGTATTACATTATAGCCCTGTGATTTATAGCCCTGATTTATAATTTATTCGTTCATTGGTTTTGAGTTTTAAAATGAAGTGTTTTCTTGTTTCATTAGAATACAACGACAACATGCCGCCTTCAAATCAACGAAGTCCCTATCCATCACGACGGCGTAAGTACAAACAAATTATTCATTTTTTTTATTCTTTGGTCAGTTGTTAGCAAACAATTGAAGCCCGATAAAATTTTATACTTAAAATAAAATTCAAATCATTTAAAATAATAATTTTATTATGGAACTTACAGAAAATAAATTGATAATTCCTTAAAAGTTCCGCTTTTTCTCGCTGGTGGCGCTTTTAGATAATGAATACGAAACTAACCTTTTCCGTTTCCCCTTTACTAGCGCCATCTGTGGATGAATAGTCAATTTAGATTGCATTGAAAAAGCAGCTGTTGGTTACTTATGTCATAGAGGAGGTAGAGATCTTTGATTCTGGGTTCAGATTTTGTGACTGCCAAGTATTGCTCATGACAATTTTATTTATTACATCTTCATGGATTTTTTTTTCATAAAAGTAAAAGTAAGGGCGATTGTCCACATACAGTTTTTCAGAAGTGTTGTTGTATGTAGCCACTGACCTGATTTTTTTTTATATGGAGGTCAGTGTATGTAAGCATTATGAAAGCTTGTTCATATACACGGAGCGGCACCGTCGTCGCCGTTATACCTACGTTCGGCGAATAAACCGTAGATTTTTGCGGCGAAAAACTTTGTGTGGACAATCGCCCTTCGGTAGTAGGTAAAGATTACTATGATTATTTATTTTACTATTTAGCAATTTGCGTTTCTTTCAATTTATTTACAATTTTTTTGGTCATTTCATAATTCAAAGAAAATTATGCAAGTTAAATAAGTTCATTAAAATAAAAACATGCGCGCCTGGTGCGAAAAATGCGATTCCGGGTCCGGGTCAACTGGGCGCTACCGAGTTGCGAGTGAGCTGTATGCTTCTTTTCACTAGGTCCAGCATCGCAATGTTCTGGAGGTGGCAGTCGCTCGTCCACCTTACCCCTACCCCATAGGCTTGGGGTCGAGCGACAACACAGCTCTAGGTCTGACCGGGATGGATATTACAGGTATGTTTTAATATATGTACATCGGTCGGTATCAGAGGTGGCTGAAACAGGGACAATATCACTCCTGCTCTTGCGAATTCAGTAGAGTTGCAACTAATGAATAAGTTTTAGTTTGTGTCACAAAGTACTAAAGTGTTTAGCTACTTCTGAACCCGGCTGACTTTACAAAGTAACCTAAAAAAATAAGAAGATAGCTCAATTTCAGGTCTATTTGTCACTGATTATTTTTACATTTATACGTATTTCTTTTTATCATAAAGAAAACTTTTGAATGGTATGAACTTTGGTTTTGCCATACTCATTTTGTATTTGTATCTACCTTATTTGGAGTCATATTTGCGAAATAAAAATGTTTAACATTTTTTTGTATAACATTCATGTAGGTAATCCATACTATTGTAACTGTGCTTACTTATAATATTTATTTTTCTCAAACATGCTTGGAAATTCGAACATTATTTTGACAACCTCCTTCGTGCTAAATCGGAGTAGCTGGACAGCCCGAAAACGCTCCAGAAATGTTGTATGATAATCCATTATTATCGTGTGGTAATGGATTATCATACAAAATTAAATGCGTGTGACCATAGATGTTACTATTAAAACTCATTATTCACAGGAACTTAATAAATGAAACAAACTTTTTCAAGAATCTTTACAGCCAAGGAGGTCTGCGATTATCATCAATATTTAAAATTAGAACTGGCTTTGCAAATGGATAGTTCCGAATCAAGGTAACAGAGCGTCATGAGCGCACTAACGCTCACCCAGTCCGATTCATGGTTAAAAAACTTACGTGTAACATCATGCGATTCGGACAGGCGGCATAAAATGACGTTGTATTATTTATTGTCACACGTGTAAAGTAGAAAAAAATAATCTTGGCGCGTGAAGAATGATTTGATATTGTTTGTTATTTTGTTAATTTATCTGCAATTGAAATTTACTTATTATAAAAATGAGTTTCAGCGACAAAAGTGATATTTTGACGCCACCTGAAATTCAAGAAGTGACAAGAACTGTAATAAAAAACATATTGTCTCCAAAATCAAAAGAACATTACGTAAACCTAACTGCAATGCTTAAAAGACATTTACAAGGGTATAAATAGAATATTTGCACGTTTGATGCAGACTTCTTACAAGCCTGCATCAAACGTGCAAATATTCTTGTCAGAAGCATCAGACACTGTGCACTTGGATCTTAAAGTAAGTTTTCGTATTGATAAGTACTAATTTACCACTTTGTTTTAGTTAATTAAGCTACCATCACAACTTTACACGTTCTTTATTTTTGTTGCAGGTTTGATTTATGGCATTTTCGGTGCATGACGAAGTAACAATATAATATAGAATATTTATGTTAAAGACGTAAAAACTCAAGACGGTGTGATTTGATACTTTCAATTTTTATACTGTAATTTTAATTAAAAATGAAATGTTAAAAAGTTGCTACTTGGTTTGAATTTCCGCGCATTATTTGAGAAAAGTGCTATACTCATATTAAAAGATGGACTCATGTATGTGTGCCTCGGCTTCGCCTCGGCCCACATTTTCACGTTTGTCCTTCAATGCCTGTGTTGCATGCCGCTGCAGTAATGTACTATTGTTATAGCGATCGCAACGAATTGATGCGTGAACGAGAACGGGAACGGGAACGAGGCTACCTGAGCGACCATAATACCAGGTTAGTGGATTTGAGAGATAAGGTTTAAGATTTGTCCAGATATCACCTATTTTCATAGGTTTTAAGATATTACCTATTTTCTGGTTAAATAAAAAAATGGGACAGGGTTTTTAATTTTTAAGAAGTTATCTGTCAAATACGGACTGAATTAGCCAAAAGAAAAAAAATATTTGATATTTGAGTTACTGTTTTTCTGGAAAATGAAACATAAGTAAAATATGTTTTTGTTCTAACAAAATTATGTAAAACAACCAATTTGGTACCTATTTAAAACTTCGTCGTACCATTTTCGAATTAAAACTCGAACAGAAAACTAGTACTTAGGTTATTTAGTACCTACCTATTCCGCATTTGAATATCCGGGTCGGATCGATATAGTTTATTCAAAAAAATACACATAAATATAGGATTACACAACAGTCGAGACGATTGCTAAAAATATATAATTATTCTGAGCTTTTTATTTAGCGCTCTACATTTAGCTTTAATTGGTTTCTGTCTTAAGAATATAATCATTGTTTAATACTTCATGATTGATTATATTAAAGACGTTCAGGTAATACCTCCTGCCAACCCATTTTCTCTTCGATTAAGTGGAATATTGAAAAAGAGCTACTGTAAACCGTATAGTAGCTACATTGCTAAGATCAATAGCAATGGTAAAACTTGAGTAACGGGGGAAACGACAGCTGCGATAGTATCGGGTTAACTGAGTCACTAAATACAACTGATATTTTTGTTTCGGCTAATGGTAAAAGTCACTAAAAAAGTGCTATTTTTTAAAATAAATAAAAAAATGTTTTTTTGTCAAAAATTAAGCACATTTTGAAAATAATACCACTTCTATTATAGTTAAGTTAAGAATCAGAAAAAATAAATAAACCTAACGTAGTTCTCTCAAAATGGTCCGTCTAAACTACAAAAGTGTAAGTTTAACTTATCTGCAAACATGTCCAAACACCTATACCTATATATTTTGATGATAGTTTATTTTTAACTAGAGTCATTAACATTCACTCCATTTGGCTTCACTCCAATCGCCTGAAATCAAATGAATGGACTCTAATGACTTAGGGCACTCACAGGCAGAGTCACTTCAATGGCTTTCACTTCTGGATCGATAGAGTTGCACAGACTAACAACATGAATTTTGATCTTGTCACGGATTTCGAACATAAAGTAACTGTGGAATCTCATCGTATCAACATATTGATTATAAATACACAGTGCCGCTCAATGTTTTATGAAACCTGATTTTGTTGTACATACATACTTACTTACCTCAGTATTAAACAAATGTTAATAATTGGAGTAAAATGGCATAATGATTACCTACTATAAGTTTCATAGTCATACATTTGATTGGCACTATAAAAACATTTGATGGACTAGTTATGTTAGGACCTTTGGTAAACAAACGATTATGTGCGACGACAAGCGAGCGTAGCGAACGAGGACGAGCCGGGTGAGCGAAGAGAGCGTGCCGCGGCAGCGGCCGGCAAAGTGCCAGAACTGACCTGCTGGCGTGTATGCATTATGCCACAAGTTATTATGCTAATAAACGTTATGATTTGTAATCGTTATGAATAAAAAATGTATGCAACAAAATTGTATGCTTTTTTATCATTATGATAATAGTATTTATGTGGAATGAAAGTATGCGTAAACATTTATTCGGTATAAATGTTATGCGAATTGATTATTCTGCCAAAAAACCTTATGCCATAGTATATTATTATGATCTAAAATTTTACGCATTCACATGACGTTTTGACATCTTTGCAGCTGCCGTAGTCACGGTCACGCTGGACTTAAAAATAAATAATTTAAAGCACATCAGTTAATCTCCCCTAAATCTCCCCATTTGTTTTTTTAGTGTTAAAGTGACTTTCTAGAAAAAATAAAAAACACATTTTTTTCAATACATTAGCACAAATAATGACAGACCTATTTATTCCCTTTATATCATGTCCTGTATTATTATAAAAACTCACTATGCGCCGTTTGACCCAACTTTAACTCGGACCCAATAACGTGGTAAGCTGTTGACGGGATTATTTCCTGTCTTAGCTATTTTTAGCCGAGAAGACGTCAGACAGTATTTTCTTTTTAACATCCCCCAGTGTTTCAGTTATGGGCTGGTGATTGATGCAGACATTATTCATCCGACCGGACAAAGTGATAACTACACTGAGTTCGATTCACGCACGAACAGAAATTCATTTCCGTACAAAAAATATTTCCACGATCTACTAACGTTAAATTATAATAATATATCTTTTTTATGTTCTATAATGTTTACTGTTATTAAAACTAACTGAGCTATGATTTTAATGCAAATAGGATTTTTTGAGAATTTATATTTTCCAAACAAGATAGTCGAATAATATGAATAAGGTGATATTTATTTAGTGAGATCTAAATTTAATTTCAAATCTTTAAAATGATTTAAAATTGAAAATATGTTGAACAACTTTTGTAAAAATTTTAAGACTATTTTTCCATTTGACTCCGCTTCCAATTACCAAATACCACTACCAACACAGTGACACAGTATTTTACTACTGATAACCAATAAGTACATAGAAGTCATTGCCGATGACAATCCCAATGCAGCAGATTCCTCTGTCCCTTTTTGCATCTATCTGAAGCGCTGCGTTTTTAAATCTATATCACATAAAGTATGTCACCAAAGGAATAAAAACTAACTAAAATAGCATTAATTAGTCGTCGCCTCAGTGCTTGCTTATCCTGTTTACCATTGGACACATTTGCGGCGCAACCTTCTCTTTTCTTCATTGCCACAACGCGTTGTGGTCGTTTGGTATGATGACCACGACGCGAATTTCGTTTTGTGGTCTTTCTGTGATTACCACAACGCGTCATGGACGTTTTATAAGAGCCATAATACGAATTTCACGTTGTGGACTTTTGGCAGTGACCACAACGCCTTATAAGCTTGAGCGATTTTGGTCTTTGAGCCTAACAGATATAAAAAAACATTTTTAGAACATTACTTGTTTAATAACTCACAAAATTCGTCACAGGGATCGCATCAGAGATCGAGACCAGGGTTATTTGAGCGACCATCAATCAAGGTAAGTTGGATTATGAGCATAGACCTAACAGTATGGGGATGTTTACTTTACTTTCAACACTAAGGTTTTAGACCAAGAAAAATCTTATGATTTTTATCAATTTTTGTTACGAATGAAGTTTCAAATGTAATCGAGACAAAAACTTCAATTATAATAGTATTACGTAAAACATTTTGTTTTACATAGTACCAAGAATATTATGGTTATTGTGCGTTAGATCTTTTACAAGAAAAAAAAGCTTGTAATTCATCCGGGGAAGCACTCTCCTCAGGGTATGCGAGCTATTTAATACACTCATGAACGTAACGAGGGAGGGTTGAGCAAATGAGTTTTCACAGAGTTTTTCTATTTCACGTGTTTGTTCTTTAGGCCGCAAGGTCGAATTTCGATCAGAGATAACAATGTTTACCCTGTTACTTAATGTACTGCTTTCTATTATAAGTTAAGAGCAATTTGTTCTAGCAAGTATTTTTTCATTTAACAACCGAGATATATTAGAAGCAGCTAAATGAGCAGGGGAATCAGCCCTAACTTTACTTGATCACGGTTTGATTATATTTATTTGCTGTTTGTTTATATTCATCTAGACCTTATTTTTATATATTCTAATTAATTAGTTAATCTTCTATTAAGATTTTTCAGTTAATAATTTTAGACAATTTAGCAAAGTATGACAAAATAATATTTGACGATGCCCAGTTTAATCTTTCCCTCCAGCAAAGATAATCTAATAAAGATTTTATCCAAGCACGTACGAAGATAATTATGCTAACGTGGCTTAACAACCGGATTTGCAATGGAATGGCAATGTTCACACAAAATGAGTTTGTGTTTTGTGAAATTATATGTGAAAAATTAAGTTATTCATGGCATAGCAAAAGAGAATGCAGTTTTAAAAGAAAATCTTGCTTTGTCTAAATTTAAAGTGTGGTAAATGATTTTTGAATTTTTTCTCATTACCTTCACAACTCATTTGATCAGTTAAAATATTACATCATATAAAGCTTTCTCAAAACACCGTGCATTCATAATATTAAATTTTATTCCTTTAATAGTAGGTATGGTCTTTTCAACGTCCTTAATAAAATTGTAGTAAAGGCGAGCTTTCACTGAATTTTTCGTATTAAAAAAACTCAATACTAGCAAAGCTGAAAAATCCGGAATGCTTTTTTGCGTGGCGAACTTTTATTCCATTCTTTTCGATGCCTCATCCTTTCATTGTCTCTCCCGTTTCGTTTTCTTACACTTCCTGTATTTTCTTGTGATTAAATTTCTTGAGGTCCCAAAGCAGTCTTAGATTTCCCATCGGACAAACTGAAAGGAGCTACTTACGAGTAGCCGTATTGCTATGCCATTTCCAAACAGCTTATAGGTTCACTGAAACACGTGTCTGTCTTATTAATTAACGAAAGAGTTTTCGTCTTAATAATGTTCAATCCAAGGCTAAATGTTTCAAATTTAATTCCTTAATTATTACAAGATCGTCGAAAGCTGTTAGTAAACAATAATCATTGCTAGATTGGGTGATTGATACCCTAACTTTTGCCACTAAACTTAGTATGAATTCTCTTATTGTAAGTAGCTAAAATACATTATAAATATCTATTTATAAATTGAATTGAGAAGCACATTGCAATGGATAGGTTTAATGATGTAAGGGTCCACAACGTAAGGTATGTCTTTAAAACCACTTTACAGGTGAGTTACGATGTCGAGCCTAATTTTAACGATGTATCAACCTCCATAAAACCGAGATCCGAGACCCTTATTCCGAGCCGGTGCGCTCATTGGCAATTTCCACTTAAATGAATGATGAGGCGTACAAAATATTATATTAAACCTTCCAGATATAAGGTCAAAAACTTATGTTATTAAGATTCCGATTCTTTACTTTAAAATTGTAATATTACGCAAGAACGTGTAACGTACGAATATCGTAGATACATAAATATTGATTTTGTGTCATATAACGTTACATTTTCATATCACTTCATGTCGGGACCTCCCCGGGGCATTGGCGGGGCCAGATTGGCTAATCTGTCACAATGTTATTTCCCAAATACTTTCTTAAAAAGACGTGAAACAATTTCAATATTCCAAGTATTGAAAACAATTTAAGATAACTTTATCGACTTTTAAAATGAGAAAATCCTGGCAAATATTCTAATTAGTTGCTATTTTAATAGAAAAGTTAAGTTAATATTTGGTTCAGTTTGCTGCCCTGTGCAGACCAACTCCTATGAGTTAGTATTCAAAATGCTTTTGAGCTTTAAATAAATTTAATCTAACTGCTTTAGTTATTGTTTAACATGTAAGGTATAAAGGACTAGACTTTCTATTTTTGTCTAGATTGCTAGTAAAATTTATTAGTTAAGCTGAACTTATTTACAGTCCCTTGACAGATTTATACATGTTTACAGAATATTAATATTATTCGCCAAAATACATAAGTTCTTAAATCCTGGAGATATTCGTAGCTGCTATGTTAATCTGACATGGACATGTACCGCTGGGATACCTGCATAACTGATATGCGGGAACATTATTACGGAATTACAACGGCCGACCGTCCGAGAATTTCCTCATATCGATTGAATTTTAAAGCCCCAAAGTTAATTAATCTTGTTTTGGAGAAAAGTCTTATAATCAGAGAATATATTACTCGCTGTTTTAGGGATTAAAGCAAATTGATGTCTGTTTGTTGAAAGTTTATTTATCTGAATGTTCAGTTTGTGACCATTTATCAAATAAATTATTCACAAAGGGTTTCTAAGTTGAGAGAGAAGGCATACATTGTGGTGTAAGATTGTTAATTGACTTACTCAATGGTTATAGACTTGAAATAACTTTTGTTGAAAAGAAGATTACAGTAAAAGTTATACCGATGAATAATTCATGTGTCCGATATGAATAGCTTCGGGTACCAAATGATTTTTCTTATAGACGAATTCCACAATTTTCGCCGAAACTTCATTGGGTTTGCTGTCACTAGTATTGACGCAATTGTGATCGAACGAACTTTACTAAGTTTGTCTAGCAAAGCATTCAAACTTTTCATGCAGGAAGTACTTTTTTATGGTGATGAACCCCGCCAGCGCGCAGAAATATAATTAAGAATAGAAATGATCATCAGCAATAAATCACCAGCATTTTAACATTTAAATTCATATATTTATTCTTATTTGAAGTTAAAAGCCATTCTTGCTTGAACTAACATCATTAACAAATTTTAAAATGTATTTTTTTTAGCAGCGGAACTGTAGGCCTATTAAATAAAAGCAATCGAGATAAGCGGACGATGTTCGTAAAGAAAAAAGAAAAAAAAATACATTTATTTATATATTTTTTTCTGCTCTGTGACACTATTAACTCACGAATGAGGATTTTTATATAATAGGCTTGCAGAGCTTAGGCAACATACAGATAGACAGAGACACTTTTGCTTTGAAGGTTAGCATAGACAATACGAAAAACATAAATCCTAAAATATCATACTCAAATCTCTATCACACAGTTTCGTGAGTGCTTCAAGATGTGCGTCGTGCATCGGCGAGTCAGCCCGGCAAGCGTGGTATCGGCATTCAGACGGGTGGCGTGGTGCGCCAGCGCCGGGCCCGCGCCGCTCCCCGTGGGACTCCCTGCCCAGTTTGCGCCACGAGGGGAGCCTCAACGACTCTGGATACAGGAGCAACAGAGCTGACAGCTTTGAACAACGGTAAGATTAGAAGCAGAGATGTTTGATGTCAAACCGCCGCCAGACTAGTGGTTTGACCACGCGTTTTCAGGTGGACATATTTCATGTCCACATTTTGGCATAAATGCTTACATTACTTTAAAAACTGCACGCCCTCTATACCACTCTTAGACTACAATTATTACATACTACGATATGCCAAATATGGGTTAGCTCAGCGAACTAAAATCTATAGAAGTGTGAATTGAAAATGGCACCATGGGGCTAAAAAATTACAACTCGCACAGCATTTAGTCGGACCAACGCCCGGTTAGCGTTCTTTTTGCAGTTTGTATTTTAAAGAAAAGAAAGTTTATGAGAAATTACTTCATGTGTAGTCATATGGTGTAAAAGACGCAAAGAAGGCAAAAAGATGCAGAGATTAACATATCATAAGTATTAAATATTTTTTCGTTTAAGTATAGAAAATATCTATGAGTACACAAATTATGGTCGCTATTAGTGTTCAGTCGCTTTGTGCTGCATAACTAAATGCCAGCATTTTTAGCCCCGCCCACTTGGTTGTCATTATTGTGTGGTGCTATTTTTTGAGCGTAATGCTTGTTTAGTTCGCTGGATTAGCTAGTGTTGTTTAATTTCGATAATGTCAGAATTGTATCAGTACAGCGAAATACATAACAATAAAATGGCACTCACACAATTTTGTTTAACGTGCCTTTTATAGCATCAAAGTACAGTCTTTAAGTATATAACATTCTTATATCGTACCCAAAGTAGCTATTCCGTAACTGGATGATGGGAGCTATGAACGACTGTGTTTTTTACTGCCTGTTCAACCTTTTATGGGGTAGTTAAATTCCAGGTCGAAGCTGGTTAGAATTGTACCAACTAAATTGGTATACAGAATCTGAGCTGTAAAATAGATATTAAATGATTCGAATAGGTATAGATTTTCCCAAAAAACTTTATCAACTACTTTGTGTGTTTAGAGTTTGTAACTTAAAATATACATTAGTTTAAGTAAAACAGTGCTCATTTATTTGCTATTAATTTTACGTTAGAATAAAGTTAAGATACATAAACATATTAGGACAACAGCTCCTCAAGTTATATTTATCGAGAATAAGATAAACAGAAATAACCAAGCCGCTACGTCAATGACAAGTGATCGAGCACTGTTTGGGAGACCCCAAACTTTATTTACTTAGTCTTATATCATAACAAAATTTTCTTTCAATTTCTAAGATCGCATCCTTACATTCCCGAAAATATAAATATACTTTGGTCACTGTCTAGAAAGATATTTCTTTAGGAAAGGTCGCTTCATAACCTTTAACGAAATATTACGTGTTTTATTAATTGAGATTACACTTGGTACAATCACTTCTAATTTGGTAATATAAAGATGGAACTATATTTGGAGATCAAAAGCTTTTTGTTATAGATGAAGAAATACTGAAGTTACGATAACTTACTTCTTACCTCAATAATATTATGTTTGACATGATTTTATTTGTCGAAAAACAAAAGGCAAATTCTGTGTCCCGGTAGAGATAATCGTATCAGGGAATCAACCAAATCTCATATTACCGTCAACTCGCTTGACTTATTCAAAACTTATCAGAGTCTGACATTTAGAGTGTAGAAAAGGATCCACTTAAAGGTCAAAGCTCTTCGTCAAATCCCTTTTATTCTAGCAATTTAGTGTAATGTGATGCGAAAATAGAACCCTTTTTGTGTGAAATAAAATCAATGCTTTCTTCATAGTTCTGAATATTCATCCGGAGCTCGGACTTGTAAGTTTGACTTTACAAAAACAATAGACTATTTTTGAGCTTCATTTCTAGAACTCACTGGTAATGTCTGTTTGGCGTATTATAATAATACTGAATTCGATATGGTTATATCATGTAAGTAATGTTAAGGGCCCTGTAGCCCTCAAAATGGCGACCTTATCTGTGTAATGTGTCGAAAATTCACATTTACAGATTGAAGCTAAGGCTCTATAGATAGAGCCTCTATAGAAACTATAGATTATTTACAAACAATAAACTCATTTAAACATAGTTCGTTGTAGTACTAGTAGGCAAAAGTGCCTAAAGTGGCCACATTTTGCTCTTTTGCTTACTACTACTAGATACTATACTACTAATACTACTAGATACAATAGCCTACTATTACTAAAGAACCTTAGCTTCAATATGTAAATGTGATTTTTTAATATTATTATGTGATACTTAGCGAGTAATAAATTTAATTACGATAAGGGCGCCACTTAAGAGCTATAGGAGCCTTAATAGGAGCGTCTGGGAATATTTTGAGGCACTTACTTTTTAAGTAAAGCGGCGGTGATATTTTTTTATTCGTGCACCCCGTTCTATAGCATATCAAACAGATCTTCCAAAGTCAAGGCCTGAAGGCTAAGAATACATTTGCAAAATGTTTAGTATGAGAAAAATAAATTAAATAAACATTATTGTAAGTTGACGTTTCCTTTTCAGTGCCCTTTTTTAAGTCAATTATTACATATGAAAAATAAAATTAACAATATTATAATTATGTTTTCATAATTAAATTATATTAATCTGATATTTTTTCCGTAACTTCAATTAGTACTTAATTTTTCACAAAAAATAGTCACCGAATAAAGACTTTTATTGTGTACACCGACACGTATCGGGGTCATATTTTTTGTGAACTATTGTGCTAAGTTTGAGACAAACGGATCAAGGAGCGAGTCCATACAAAAAGTAACGCTCATTGGGGATTCGAGAAGGACGTGATAGGAAGCGCTGAAATCCGTAACACATTTCACTCCTATGCAGTGCGCGTACGAAAACGTAATCCCCAGCCCCAGTACTATATTGGCTGTCTTTTGTTTAAAAATATTGAAGATACAGAAGGTGACAAGGTGACAATATTATTGGTTGTCAAATTATTAGAGACATTATTCAATTCAAACCTAGTATTTCGTGGTTAACTAGATTTTGTGGGAAAACTGAAGTTTTATGTTGTAATTTAAATCAGGCAAGAATATCTATAAAAGTAAAATATTGGCAACTTTTCTACAATAGTTAATTTTAGATGTAAAATTATTTTACTAATCTTCAAGTATATTTAGATTTCGAAATAAAAGAAAATGGTAAATTACCATTTTGTTTTATTTGAAATCGAATCAATCGAATTAACATTGCAATTGAAATAAATATATCTGCGGTGCAAACCAAAGACTTTGAATTTTTATGGTGCAAACACCGGCTGCATTATTCAGCGGGCATCGTATAAATTGAGAGCACCATCAATCGCACCTGTATTTTGCATGCGATAACAGCCAATGCTACATGCAGGAGCTGAGCTGTTACACTGTGAGAAACTGCCCAGGAGGATTTTTTATTATTGTTGTCTATGATGGTATTAAATAAATAATATTTGACATCACATATATTGCTCCGATTCCAAAGTAAGTAGCTCTTGTGTTTTGGAAATCAGAGACAACGGTGGTATCACAAACACCCAATATAGAAAAAAACATTTTTCTAAATTGACCCAACCGGGGATCGAACCCGGGACCTCAGAGATGGCGACACCTTGAAAACCGGTGTACAAAGCCACTAATTCGATATAATATCAAGTAATTGATGATTATTTGAAATCTTAGACGTGACGAGGTATTCTATTTGTGAGAAAAATCGGCAATTTCATAGGAAAAAACCTAATATTCCAATACCACATTTTTGAAAAATATCTTGACATTTCTTTTAGGGGTGTGTTTGACCGGCAAGACAGCGTGCGGTCGGAGTACACGAGCGACCGCGAGTCATCGCGCTATGGCATCGTGCAACAAGCCTCAATCGACAGCACCGACTCCAGAATCTGCTACCTGACTTCCAGCGAGGTGAGTCCATAAAGCCCCATATTCAGATTTTTATAATGCCTAGTCGAGTAAAAGCAAATTTTACCAAATGTTTAGCGTAATCTAGTGCAAACATCGATTTTTTTTTATGATTTCAAATCGGTTTCACCATCTCATTGATAAAGTTGATACATGAATTTACGAAGCATTCTTTATTACATAATTTGCAATTTTTGTTACATATTCTTTGTTGTTATGACAGTGACAGTCTTAAACCCGTTTAGTGACTTAATTGCGTTTAAAATCAATGATGAAATTGACTCTTAAGTGTGTGTAGAAGCGATTTGCTTGCTAATAAAGTGAACACGAAATGCACAAGCTATAGTCTAGCAATGGACTCGCTACCTACTCGACTTAAATATTAGCTTAGTCCAAACAAAGCTTTAGACCAGTTTTACATTTCTGCAAAATAAAAATAAACATTTTGCACACAAACTGTGTGCCACACATGTTATCTTTTACATTAGTTATCTGATGTGGTATTATACCGTAAAATAAATTAGATTTTCTGAGTATTCTGTCGTAACTGCTATTTGTCAGATTTTTGTAAACATATCTTTTTTTCTATAAAATAATAAATGAAGTATATTTCAATTAAATTAATTTAGAGAAGTGTCATTTAACCATGTTGTCAGAAAAGCCATAACTTTCTTTTGGTTGATTATTTCTTTTCGTCGAAACTTTAGTTTCTTATCTAAAAAAAAGTTGATAATCGGTAGTTAACGAAATTATATTTCTTAAAATAAAATATATCCGTAAATTATATTCGTATTCAAAGAAATAAAATTATTTAATTATGACATTATTTTTATTGCCTTAAACGATAGTGTGATGTTACATGCAAATAGCGTCGTTGAAACGTTTTGCTAATAAACGAAAATAGTGATTTCAGATTAGGATAATGGTGCAGAGCAAACTTGTCCTTAGTGACTCCTATAGCCTTCGCAGACACCTGCGGCCCTCCCGTTCCGTTGTTTTGTCCCTCCAAAACTTGCTTTATTACCAACATAAAACAGATATTTTGTTCTCCTCTGAAATTCATGTTATTGACAATAACAAGGCCAAAAGAGACATTTGTAAATGTTTTAACACGGCAAACTTTTCGTTATTTTCATAAATAATTCCCACAACAAAAGTAAGGTATTTAGGTTCTATCAAAGTATGAGCATTCCAGATCTTACAATAATTAAAGCAGTTTTCTTTAAGCGTTTCAAAATTGTATTATAGGTTTAGATTTGAAGTTATCTTGTCGTACAGATTACTTGTTTTTCTGGGAAACCCTACATCTACAAAGTGGAGCGGCAAATCCTTTGTAGAATAATAGCCACTCAAGTGGCTCTAAGCGTGTAAGAATTTGAAACCTTACTAACTTGGCTACTATACGAGAGGTTATTAGACTGTGCTTCTAGTAAGAGATACGAAAATATCTGGATAGGTACATTAATAATATTATAATATTGTTGGTGACTTGAATATTGTGCTTGAAGCGCTAGCTTTATAAAATCACTTAAGAGGCTTAAGAGAGCGCTTTAAGAAAGCGTAAGTTAAATGCATCAGGTTGATACTCTCAATCATTTATTACAATCACAAAATATGTCACTCTTCGATTTCTAAGACATTTATTGCTAAGTGAGATATCGTTCGGAAAATACTACAGTAATATTTCATGAGTTTACTTTTTGTGTGAAAGTTGATATAATATTCATTGTATTGAACAGAGGCACCGGAAATACATTATTTATGAATAACATCATCTCTTGACACCATATCTTGCATATTACTATTTGAAAATGTAAATAAATTTTATTATTTATTACGTTAACATTATAACCAATGGATTGTTAATTTTATTTGGTAAGTATAGAATTCATTTCGATCTGAACAAATGGTCCTAAGTACTCGTATCTGGCCCCTCACTCAAATGGCCAATATTCTATACGTTTGATTGAACGCTACGCTTACCTAATAATAGTAATTAAAGCTTAAATATCACCAATATCGCAAACTTATGTAAATCACAAACTTTAATAATTTGTATGGAATTGACAAGCTTTACGGCATGTAAACTGCTAATTTGAAAGCTTTAATAGTAAGCGTAGCGCTCAATGTTAGCCTTTTGAGTAAGGGGGCCGGGATGAAAACTTTTGTAATATTCATATTTCTACGATGTAAAGTCTTTTTCGGATATTAATCTTACTTTTAGACAAAACCGGTAAAATATTTAACACATTTCTCGTATGTAGCATCCACGCCAGCTAACTTGCGCAAGAAAATTCAAATGAAATAATTTTCCGAGAATAGTAAACGGAAGCCGTCACTCTTTGTTATCCTACTACGGGGTACGGAAGCTAAACACATAAAGTAATTACTAATATTTACTAAGTAAATACATTTTGGACACTGCTACTTAAGATATGAATAGCCCCTTGGGAGGAATTTCACTTTGTTCTCAGTATATTATACTTATACAAGAGGACCTCTCGCATTTTGATAATTCGCGCTCTTAGAATAACATGGCAGTACATGGGCTTAAGCGTTCCAGTAACGATCATTTGCAATTGTCACTTTTTACGTTATTAACGCTCATTGACGCGAAAATTGATCGTTTACATGTGCAATTGAAGCGATTGTAAATTGCTCTAACAATGGCATTGACGGAAAAATTGACAATCGCAATTGATAGTTACCGGAGCGCTAGTCTAATTTATTGATAGCGAAGTCAGTAGAAAGTTGGTTATTGTTATTCAATATTGTGACTTAATAAGAAGAAATGAGAAAATGAAATGATAGAAAAGTATAATTATATATAAATGTCAGGTTAAATTGAAAACATTAGTAGGTATTAGTGGATGAAAACATAACTCATAATGGATTAACAGATTTTTCACCTTACGTTTCCATATCAATATAATACGTATTATTTGAATTAGTTTCGACCTACAACGTGCCTGTATGACGCATACAACGTAAATTCAAGCTTCAATTCCGTTGGGAATCTAATTAGGATTCAAGTAAGCTGCTTTCAGTAATAGCTAACGTGTCAAATCCACCCTTTTGGCGCTACTACCAGTAAATTGCATTGCTATCGGTCTGCGATTACATCACTTATATCAGCTTGAGCTGTTTCACGGGAAGGAGCCATGAAGAGGAATGTATTCATTATAATTTATTCATGCTGACACTGACAATACTGAAACGTACTATAGCGCCTATGTTTGTCAGCAATTGTATCAGATCTTAAGTTCTTCCAGTGTTTGATTTCAAACAAATATAAAATTGTATTATTTATAAAGCTAGTGACTGCTCACATAGTAGTTTTTCACTTGTTGGGGGTTCGATGAAGGCCAACGTGATAGTTAAAAAATAGCACCCACTTAATGCACTGTTTTTATGAAATTAATTGCCAGAGTGAGTGTCACGAAAGAGGTATATCAACATAAATGACGTAAGTAACTGCTCAAATGGTTACGAATCACTGCGATATCAAGTTTCAAAGTAAGCCTCAAAAGTGCCCAACCTACGCTGCGTACACCAGGAACGCCCAGTAAAAGTAGTTTATAATACAAGGTTGGTAAGGAGTTTTAAAAAACCTGAACAACCGTGTGCCATACTACGTTTTTCAATGTATTTGCGAGAAAAAATTATAGGTACCTTCTGAAATAAAAAAAACCGTAAACAAAAACGCACGGTGGTGGCGTGCGGTAAAATTAGCCTTCCACACACTGTACTAAACCGTAAACAAAAACACACGGTGTGCGGTAAAATCAACTTACCGCACGCTGTACTGTCATCGAAAACACACAAGTTCGAGCAACTGTATTGAAAAAGCATATTTTCCTCTTTTGATTACATTTCCATTCATTTTTATCGGGTTTTATACCTACCATAGAAGCACATAGAAGTATGTTGCAGTGATTTGTACTTACTACTACTTACTACAAGTAAGTATAGTTCTGATACAAATATATATAACAATTTGTGCATAACGTTGTTACCTAGCATGATCGATTGTACTTGCATAATAAAAGCGTAACACCTGCAGAATTTTTGAGACCTCAACATGGAACCTTTTAAACGGACCCTTGAAAAGGTTACTGCAAAATTAAATTATGATTTCAAGTGAACGGTAAATCTCAGCAAAGAGGATACAAGCGTAGAAACGGATGGTGAAACGTGATGGTGTATAGGTAGTGGTAGTATAGGACGGCTTACCTTTGTCGGATTCCGGAGCGAGGTCCGGGTTCGGCCGGGCTCGGTGGCCATCGGTGGAGTCTGCGCACGGCGCCGTGCGTCGCTGCGCCTCTACCTCCACCCTCCACCAATAGTGTCCTGGACGTAGCATCAACAATATTATTTTGAGGTTAACTTCTCCCACTTTCAATACAATGAATCCAAACCGTGGTTTCCATATGCTTAGACACGTCCAAAAATAGTCGTGTCGAATGTCGCGAAAGAGAACGTTGAACCGAAAACTGAGACGTTTTGTTTGTGTAAATACAAAGCTTTTACTTTCAAGTGCACGGACAAAGAAGATTCGCATCGTTACGCATCGTCCTCGCTACGTTTATCACCACACCGTATAATCCATGGTTGTTACAGAAAAGACTGCACCACTTGTACTGTTGTGAATTAACGCACTTTAAAACATATCTACTGTGTTGAAGTGAAGTCAATTGTAAGGCCTATAAGTGAATTGTTGACGTACATGATTGAACCACGTTACCCGAACACTAATAAAAAAATTGCAATTTTTTCTATTTAGAGTTCCTGCTTGTAAATCGCTTGATCCACCTGTGATATTTCTCTCTATTAGTTATTGTTGACGTTTTGTGAAACTTCTAAAGCTGCCAATATTTATTAGTACAGTAAATGTATTGCAATCTAGATTGCTAAATGTTAAAATAATAATAAGTCTATTTTATGTATTCATTTAATAAGCGTTACCTTTTGAGGATAGTCTTAATATTGAAAAAGTTGATATTGTTGTTGGACTAAGTAGATTTATATTTAGTAGCTTAACTTATCGCTTTAAAATAGTCAATCGAGTGGAATTATTTGAAGATGAAAACGTTCATATAAAGGCTGCATGGGGGCAATCAAATCAAGGCATGCAGGATTTCTGAAGGTATTTTAAAATTTATAATTAGAATAATTTATTATTTAAAAGCTGTGTCTTTTGTAATCTCACACACTTTCAATTATATAATCGTAAATCGCAAATACAATTTCAAGGCTGGTTCTGTAAATGATGCAACTTCACTGCCCGATATAACCCTGACAATTTAGGCCAAGGTCTTCTATTCCCCCGAAGCACACTTCAGTGTAAACAATACTGTTTACCAAGTATAACATAAAAAACGTTTTAATCCCAACAAGCATTTGCTGTCAAAATACGATAAAAGGAATAGCTAAAAAAACACGTTTGATTTCACTTTCCTCTTCGATATATAAGGACGTTTTTATTGGTACTATGGTAATAATAAGGTAACAGAAGTCAAGGAACGTGATATCTATCGCAAATATCTTATAACGAAACACAATTTTATTCCTGTTTAAGTAATATAAAATAAGGCGTCTGTGAAGTCGAGTGCCTATAACTTTTGTGTTTATTTTGAATTCTGAACAAGGCAGAAGTGAATAGCTATTTTTTTACGTATGTGTTTGATAAAATATTTCCTTATTTGGAATGAGTAAGCTTTTATCAGTAATTAGCACCACATTATTCGGCTATGAGGTTCCATAAGATATTAAAATGTCATGTAAACATAGGCATCTGAAAATATTTGAACATTTGAACAGATACTGATTTTTAGTGACCGACTATAAAAGGTGGATAAGTAGGTACCTACTTAAAAAAATAATTAAGAGTTTGAAATTTAAAATAAACAGCAATTTTCTTATTCAAATATTATGATTGTAAATGTTTTTAATATTCATCACTTGCAGCAGGAAAGTAAATGAATACACTTCTAAGACTTTCGCGCGTACAGTTCATCAGAAATAAAACACTTTTTACGGATTATAGCGCGTATATTATTAATTCAGGTGTTGTTTTAGAATTATTTGGTTTGGTTAGAATTATTGGAAACACAAACCAAATAATTCTAAAACAACACATGAATTAATAATATACGCGCTGTAATCCGTAAAAAGTGTTTTATTTCTAAGTAAATAAATGTTTTAATACCTTTAAATATTTACCGATTTAATGCAAGGTAGGTTTAAAATGATCAATACCCTGTTAAAATGTACCCTGTGAAAACTCTCGTAGAAACTTACTGTTTTAACTTAAATTCTTGATAATATCTGATTAATTATGTCTTTAAAAGACTTACAGAGTAATTAATAAAAAAGGGGAAAAGATTACTTTTAAAAAATCTTTTCCTAAGAAGATGCAAGTTATATTGCATCTTCGGTAATTTTTGCCGATTTCAAAGTTTAAGTTATGCACAAATCTATTATAACCTATTATTCCCTTATAATAATAACAACGGCACTCTTTACACCTTATTAACAAAATTAAATATCATAGGGGGGAATCTTCATTTCGCAAACATAGAAGTCTTTGTTTCGCTACGATTTTTTTGTGTACAAGTCGATAAGTAACCGATACTAATTACGACACACACTTCTTGAAAGAAAGAAAACGTTTATTAAACGTTTATCTTGAGAAACTAACAATTATATAATAATAATAATAATAATAATAATAATAAATATTTGACAACATCACATACATTGCTCCGATTCCAAAGTAAGTAGCTAAAGCACTTGTGTTATGAAAATCAGAGACAACGGTGGTATCACAAACACCCAGACCTGAGCCAATATAGAAAAGTTCGTTTTCTAAATTGACCCAACCGGGGATCGAACCCGGGACCTCAGAGATGGCGACACCGTGAAAACCGGTGTACAAAGCCACTCGACCACGGAGGTCGTCGAATATGTATCGACTTGCGTCGATTAGGTTATTAACTATTAAAGCTAAGCTTGACCGGAGTCGGTAACTGGGTCACCTGGATTGGATAGTTTTTATATTAATTTGCAATCTATCTTCATTATTACCGGGAACAAAGACAACTTTTTTCCTTCAATTGATGAGCTTTTAGAAGTTTATAATATCCGTCTTTAGGGTTTCGTATCAAAATGGTAAAAAGGAACCCTTATGATGCGACTCGGTCTGTCTGTCTGTTTGTCACAGCTGGATATATTGAGAACTACTAATGCTATCAGCTTAAAATTTGGAATAATTTTAGATGACGTTTGTCCAATTTTGCAAATAAGAGAGAAATAAAAATATTTATATTTTTTTGCAACAAGGACTGAAAAGAGGTCTTAAAAATTCGAAGTGAGGCTACTAGGGAATATGGGTTATCATATGAAAGAGCGCTGCTTGCACATTCTCAAACATTTTTTTTAGGCCGCATAGTTTTCGACTTTTGATGAAAAATGTAAAAAAAAACCGTTTCCTCCCTTATCTCCAAAGTTTGCATAGAGAAAAATCTTAAATTATTTTATGTGATAAAAGTTTATGTAAAAATTACAGGAAAAAATAAAACGATGACTAAATAGTAAACTTTGTCAGAATGATGGTACGGAACCCTCGGTGCGCGAGTCCGACTCGCTCTTGACCGTTTTTTTACCACTGACAGGCAAAACGAAACTTGGTTTCACGTCGATTGGCATTCAATGGGTAAAGTTATCAGCTTTTAAAGTTTAATAAGCTTCTGTTTAAGAAAAAGTTAAAACGTTTATAAGTTGGCTAAATAAATTTTAGCAATTTTATCTAATATATATAAAATTCTCGTGTCGAAGTGTCTGTAATAAAACTCCTCCGAAACGGCTTCACCGATTCTTATGAAATTTCGGGTGTACATTCAGTAGGTCTGAGAATAGGACTTAAATTATTTTAAGGGTGGTTCGAAATATTACTACCAAAATATTCACTAGAAATAATTTATATGACAAAACAACGTTTGCCGGGTCAACTAGTAATTATATAATTGTTAGCAATTACTAATTTTGATGACTTCTTGGCGACGTGGTAGCGATCCTGCCTCTTGAATATGGTCCTGGATTTGAATCCTGGTAGGAGCATATTTTTGTGTAATGAGCATTAATTAGCATTAATTGCTTCTGAGTCACGAACGTTTATATTCTTATTTATGTATTTTAATCGTTATTTAGTCACCATAGTACAACCTCGGCTAATTTTGGGACCAAAAGATTGGTGTGACTTATCATGAAGTTCAGTTTATATACTAGTATCAAAATATTATGGCACTTACAATACCACTTATAATAATTATAATGATGTACTTAGGTAAGTATAGAAAAACCTATATTTTTGTAACAAGGAAGGCTGGGCAGTTAATTGCCCATAGACCAATGCGATGGTAATAAATAACCACTAGGCCTAAGCTTATTACGATAGCAGACGGTTGAAATATTTATTACTGCACGAGTTATTCTTCTGATAAACGAGTAATTGGAATACTGGTACCATAACTTATTGAAAAGAAAAAATAGAATATCATATAATATAGTCTTCTATGTTCAACCTCATACTGAGAAAATTACTTTTTCAAAAATCAATCAGTTAACCTGTCCCTGGTTTTTTCGGGTCTGGAAGCGAACTACACTTATATTTACGTACATTTCAAGGTTCCTTGTTTACTATGTTGACATTTATTGCTGAAACAATAGAACTATCTCGTCTCTTTACTTCTAGTATTTCTAGCAAATACGTAAGGTTCAATAGATAATGGTTTCTGCGTTTTCAACGCAAACATTGTAGATGTGTCGGCAGTGTCGCTAGGGGCCTCGCTGTTATAAGGTGGCTGCTCTCCATCTATGCTTAGTAGGTATTTGATGCGCTTGGTAGCACATATTTGTATTGCCAATTTATCACATAAAAAGTTAAACTTACTAAAAATTGATTTTGATGAGCTCAAGTAGAAGGTTAAGATAAGTTCAAGTGGAAAGTTTCTAGAGAAATGTCGTCTATTTTATATATAGTGACATTAAATAACTTTTGAACAATTTATTACGATGAGCAATGTCGTCTATTGTTTGTATTTATAGCGCAGGAAACTTTATCTTCATATTAGAACTAAACAGAATTAATTATGTATGTGTAGAATCATTTATTTAGGCATATCAATTTATTCAAACATGAACTTATTTACACGAATATGATTATCTTAATAAGACAAAAGAGGTTCTTTTGTTTGAAAGGTTATTCCAATACTTATTTATAAAACAATTTATTAAACAGATTGTGTTAGTGGCCACTTTTGGCACATTTGCCTACTACTACTACAAAAACTAAGGTTATTGTTTCTAAGTTCGTAAATAAACTATAGAACCTTAGTTTCAATCTGTACGTGTGAATTTTCGATACATTATGTATTTAGCGAGCAATAAATTTAATTGAATGAGGGCGCCACTGTGAGGGCACTAATCGCCTTAATAGAGGTCTTCTGATGATATGATACCGCACCGCTTAAAAGGGAAAAAAATATTCGTCGGGGCGCACCGATAAATAGGGATTTTCGGTGGTATGTACGTGTCCGTTGATCAGCGGCTCGCCAGCCTCCTTGGAACTGCTACCGTTGGCTAGTCGCCTGCCCACGCTCTGGGAAAAAATCTAGAAAAAAATATAGTTCAATATTCAATTAATTGCGTTGAGCCAGCCCTAGAGAGTAATATAAATACTCGAGTTGGGGTGACTCGCTCTTGCCTTAGTGCTAGATTAAAAACTATTGAGAATACAAGTACAACATGAAAGGTGATATAATTAGGTAGGTGATTAAAATTAAACTAGAATTTAGAAAAGTAGTCATGATTTAAGTTATCGTGGCTCTCTCTCTCTCTCTCTCTCTGTGTGTGTGTGTGTGTGTGTGTGTGTTTGTTTGTGTGTGTTGGGTGTGGGTGTGTGTTTTCTGATTTATCATTATGTCAATTCTCTTAGCCATTTTATTGTATTATTTTTACACTCGTAACTTTTATATTAACGTGAAACTTCCCTGCTCTCGTTTTTTAAACACATTACCGGCTTCGCATTTATTTGCGCATTCGCAGTAAAGTACAAAAGACCCAAATTAGATAAATCTAGAGGAAGTACAATCACTGTAAACATTATTTTGTGCAGATTATTCAGTTCGAGGAAAATCGTTCAATAATCTTACATAGATTTGTGAATTCAATTTCCTGGAACGGATCAGACAGTTTATTACTTCGTTATAGGCTAAAAATAACTGGCAATTATTTCGCAACAAAAACTGATTATAGGGCTAGTTGAGAACGGGGGAAAATGTTTTTCAATTCCATTTCCGTTGTCTGATTATGTTATTGTTTAAACGTCGCTCTCATCTGTTTCAGCAAATACAATTTATTCAAATAAGAAAGAATTAAAGAGTCATTCCTTTTATTTGTTCTGCTGAAGCTTGTAATGTAAATAGCGTGTCTTGCTTGTTTTATTCCTTGTTTCCTATTAATGGCATTCTTAAGGTCCCATGTTTATTCTTGGATGGCCGCGACCGAAGACTGGTTGTGGCTGCATGGCCACTTTAAATTGTGTCAAGGTCGTCCTCTATTGATCCCATTTCTTCCGCTGCGACTGTCCATCCCGTGTAGATATATGTCCATCCGCACTGTTTACAATTAGATAATTGTTTCGTGTGCCTAAATCAACAGCCCTCTTCAATCAAACGACTAAAACACAAATTGAACACTGCCAGTTCTTTGATGTATGTGTTGTTGACATTTTAATTTGGTATTGGAGAGTAATTATACATTCCAATTAATCGTATACTTTATTTTAATCTCATTTACTTGATTTATATACAAAAATAATTGATAAACGTAATTTTAAGCTTTTAATTAACGACGTTTCTAATCCAAACAGAAATATAAATGTCTTAATTCATTTTCCCAACGTTCTACTTTCATCCTAATTTCCTTTTAAATATAATCTTATTACATTAGATTTCTTTGTAATAATAATCAAAACAAATGACTTAACAAAAAGAAAATCTTTTAATCAAGTCCAACAATTTTTGAATAGCTAAAAATGGAGTGTTCCTCGTCCTTTTATCCATATAATTTAAATGTACTGTTGTGAAGCTAGGGAAACTTTTATCCCAATCTTGAATAACACTTGTAGCGAAATACAAAAAGTACAAAAACTAAAACAAAAATAAAAAACACATTCTTAAGTTAATGTTTTAATAAATATTGCAAGAAATTAACTTGACTTATGATTAGAAATAAAACACTTTTTACGGATTACAGCGCGTATATTATTAATTCAGGTGTTGTTTTGGAATTATTTAGTTTGTATTTATTGGTTTTTTTAGAATTCCCGACGTTTCGGCACCTTTCCAGGGGCCGTGGTCACGGGAGGACTGGAACTAAATAATTCCAAAACAACACCTGAATTAATAATATACGCGCTGTAATCCGTAAAAAGTGTTTTATTTCTAATGAACTGTACGCGCGAAAATCTTAGAAGTTGACTTATGATTTTTTCACTTTTGTTATGTTTAGATTATAGTATATTATGATACAAATGAGCAGAGCTCACGAGTTTCATACGACGTTTTTCATTTTCAACACATTTGCGAGGAAAAACCAAAAATAATTTACCACACAACGACTACGATAAAAACAAAACATGAAAATTATGGGAAAAGGCGTGCAAGTTTTTTTTTCACACGCCCAATGCAAGAATATTTTGCGGACGAAGGGGTCAGTGAACATACAGCCTACTTCAAAATTATAATTTTAAGAGATAAAATGCAATCATTTTAATATTTAATTATAAATTATTGTCAATTATGAATAATTTAATTATAATAAATGTTTGTTTGACGTATTTAAGGACGTACACATTTATTTATTCCAAAAATGTATATGGGTTTTCAGCTGCATAAAACCTAATACTAAATACTAAATAATATACTAGAAAAAATAGGACTCGCACTAGATCATGTGAAAAAATAGCATTGTGAATGCTTAAATCTCAAAATTTAAAAAAAAAAATTCAAATATGCATAAAACCTCTTTGTTGTTACAAAAAAAAAATAACAGTATTATCCGGTTAAATTGAGAATGCTCTCGATATAACTTGCAGTAAAATACTATTTTAACTTTGAAGTGATAATTCTGTTACGCACTAGTGTGTAATTTATTAAGCACGTGTGTGTTATAACTCGGTTTATGGCCCTAAAAGCGATGTAATAAGGCTCACTTTACGAGCAAGTGTGTTGAAGAAGTTAGTTATGACCATCAGAGAGCAATTTTTTTTCATTATTTATTATGAAACTAAGAGATAACCTTTTTCTTTGTCTTCGCAGTATTTCAACAAAACTACTTTTCACACCTTACAAAATTAAGATAAATAATTAAGCATAAAAAATACTAGGAAAAATCGAATCATCCATAGCATCTCAGACGGGACTAACGGGGACGGATGGTGAGTCGATTTTTTCTAATATAATTTTTATCCTAATATGAAAATAGCATTATGAATGATTAAAATATAACATTTTAATAAACTTACAAAATTGCTAAATACCTATGGACGATTATGCTTAGAGAACAAAAGGTATTCACCTACCATGTATTTATGTAAGTGAGTTATGCTAGAAAGCTCTTTTTTACTTGACTAATAAAATAATTCATCTTAAATATGGTTTTGTAATTTAAATTTGAGACACATCTGCGATGCAAAAAAAGCAAAATTTATACCTTTACAACACGTTGCTGTAATAACGATGCAAGTCGATGAATACAATACAATTACGTTACTGAAAGGCTGTTATACATCTTTGATATCAGTATTTTTTCCTCAACTACATCACTTTAATAAGTAAAGCCTAACTTCACATATAGTTCGAAATTATTTAAGCGTGGAAGTTTAATAAAGTACAATAATATAAACAAAATTAATTAAATTAAAATACTTCTATAAGCAATAACAATGTTTGTAACCCATTTAACTACATTACTTACTGTCGTAAAGTAAAGCTAACCTTCTATGACGGCAGATATAATTTAAGCAGACTCAGCGTTGATACTCACTGGCAATATTTTCGAGGCACCTGCCGGTTGATGATAAAGACCTTCTTACTCACCTGTAATTATAAAGCCTGAACTTTTACAGCAGTTACTTCAAAAGCTGATTAAATAATAATTTTAAACTCATTCGGATATAGTATTAAATTGGCAATTACAACTTCATTTACATATGTATTTATTTTTAGATGACATGCGTGGCAAACAATCATACGATACGCTTAATGGTAAGAGGTCATACTATGGCGATATTAAGACCATCACTATTCCCATGACCCCAGTACCTTACCCGTTTCCAACTCAATTGTTGAAGGGTTAACAGTTTTATAAACATACTATATTATCTAGTACCTATTCTCGACTTTTTTTTGTAACTTTTAAATGGTCTTGAACGTAGTTTTTAAGTAAGTACTTAGGTAAGAAATCCCTTTGAAATGTTCCACCTTAGTTTGTGTGAGACCCTAGATTCGTTTATATCTTAAGCAAGCACTTTTATATCTTAAACATATTCGAAGAAGATATCAACTGGAGAGGTCAATCTAATGTCCAGTGCCGATCTACTACAAAATAATAATATAAACATGTTTCCACATTTTAATGTCCCTTTACAGTTCAGTTATATAATTTTTTCTAAATTATTGTTATTAAAGTGACACGCAGCTAACATAGTTGTACATGGAAAAAACATACGGGGTTATAACAAAAGTAGTCGCTTTAATAAATATTTTTTTATTGAACTGTCACAAAATCAAATTTATTTTGCGTGGCTGTTTAGTTGGCTCATGTCGCCGAAAAAAGACTTCCATAAAATATCTACAAATAAAGGCTCTGGAAGCATCTTCCATTCAGATGAAAAAAATCGCCCTTCCGTTGAAAAGGAGGATGTCTTATTTACATCAATGTCATATAAAAAAAATTAACAAGCCTTATAAAAACAAGCAAGACAAACTTAAAACATTTTTCATCGGTAGCTAAATAAATGGCGGGGAAAATGGCTCCACATGATGTATTTCCGCCGGAAACATGTTATACGGTGAAGACAGGTTATATATTGTAGGTAATGTGTACGCTATTTGCAATGAAAGCTTTTGGAGAGTGCTTTAATAGTGCTATTTCTCACTTCGCTAACTGGCGTCTTTGGCTTGTTGAGAATAAGCCAAATTAGAACGCAGGACAGCCAACTATATGTACTTTTTTATATATCGTTATATTTGCTGTTATTAAATTATACATTTTATTGTTTTTTTACTATAAGATATAAGTAAAGTTAATACAAATATCTGTATCACAGTCACGTCAGGAGGGTTACTGGCACTCGTATAGAGTAGGCTCTAGATTCAAACCATAAAAAGCAGCATTTTTTAAAACACTTAAAGGTGCTACTTTTCAGGGATTTTCCTGCACACGGTGCCTTATTGTTTTGTTTCGAACAAAGATCCTGTTTGTTTCCTCTGTACTGTTTAAACTCCAATATTTGTTGTTTTGTGGTCTTTATATTTATGAGTTTCATAATTACACTTTAAACTTTAACTTAACTTTGCTTGTTGCAGGTGAGTACTTTTTAATATAGAAAACCTACAGCGACATAAAGGTAAGTCAGTAGACTAGTTTTTGTCAAAATCTTCAAGATAATGCTGATTCAAACGATGGTAAGTACTTTTCTTATAACAATGGGCCTCATTCGATTACATCCCAATTCAATATATTATCCACAGCAAAAGAGAGGCCTACAACACATAAAATTGTCCAGATATTTCTTTAACCCTTTTTTTACTGGGTTATAGGAAACATCCGCCATTATACCCACTCTATAGTTTATAGTTCTAAACTATTGTTTGTGGCTTTTAACCGACTGGTAATTTGTGGTTTGCCGACCGATATGAGTGATATTCTACTATTTGACATAAGAAACGAATCTTAGGTAGACTCTATGTCATGAAATACTTCGATGCGAAATCTTTTCTGTTATAGTTTTTTTATCAGATACAGTAGCAATGTATACGGCATACTAAAACGAGATTTATTTCTGTGATTCTCTTATACTCGTTATTCTTTCTCGCAAATATATTAGGACCTATTTCGGCTTAGTGTGTATTTATTTATTTGAGTAATGTTAATATCATTCTTAGTTTTAGATTAACTTTTCTGTCTTTGCTGTAAGTTACACGGGAATTTGAAACACATTATGAGACAAAATCTTTATAGACTGCAGATTAGTACGTCGGTGTTTAGACAGAAATTTATTCTAGGGTAGTTTTTATTCTCGCAGTGAATTATATTCAATTATTTATTAATACGATATCTTTTGACATGTTATAATTAAACAAAATTACGGACAAACTTTAAAAAGCGTCGCATTGACAACAATTTTTGTGCATACTTTAGGAATGGTTTCAAATTCAAAGCTTTTTTGGAATAGCGATGTCATTTGTTTGATATTACAATTGCACTTGTGACATAGTAACGCGTGACTAGCCGCTGTGGCTAGCTGTGATTGCGCCCAGCCGTTGAAGCTACCCATGTCACATCACACCTTCGAGTGAACTCGATTCTATCCTGCGTTCTCGGACAGAGAGGCGCACCACTCACTAGGTGAATGCAATAAAGCTATCTCGCTCAAGGCAACAGTAATGGATTTCAGCGCTTGTGTTAAAGCCATACAGGCTACTGCAGTTGATCCATGTAGTGACGTTGGTGAGGGCGGGCGGGGTGGGGAGCCCCGGCCTCACGCCTGCGCCCCTCTCCCAGCGCCATATTATTCTCTCGTACTCTCGGTTCGTTTGCTCGGTCAATTATCTTCAACGTATTAAGCCACGATATAATCCAATACCTAATTCACGTAACTCTCGTAAGAAAAGTATTGCTTTTCCATTTAAAGATGGCCCTTAACCAGTGATCGGGTAATGTTAATCAAGCAAAATTAATCACGTTTGCCAATAAAAGCACACTCTCACCTTTGATCTGAATTTTGCACGAGAAAATTTGGAAAGGCAGGAATGTAATTAAATTGATGACGATGTTCAGTCAGAGAAGCGATAATAATTTATGATTCATTAACTTCATCTTGTCGGTACTTTTAGGTACTTCGTCAACATGATAATAATAAGTCATTACGAGCACGTAACTTCGTTATTACAATATTACATGAAGCGTGAATTACGTTGTGACTAACTGTCATTATAAAAGGAAATTCAAAGGTACTGAAAACTTTTTATCCATGATATAGGAGATTCCCAAAAATCCCAAATGAGTAAATGAAACGTAATGAGAAGCAAAGTGCCCATTTTACGTTATCTTTTCAGATGAATGGGCATTAAATATTTAATTCCTTTAGCGGTCCTACTTTACCGATCGCATTTCACAGGAACCAATCCATTATTGTTACATTTTGCAATTTAAAAACTAAAAACAAAATGAATAAAATTAATGAATTTTTTTTTAACAATGTCCTTGATCTTACACTACCCATTTATGTTTTTATAAACAAGCAATTCCTTTACTCTTTATTTTTGAACTACGAGCTTTTATGTAAAGTGTGGCCTCAGTTGACCTTTCTCCAGCCTCTAATCAGTTATGAGGAGACATAACTTTGAAACCAGTTCTTGAAATATACTCTTTCACTATTTTTTACAATACATTACCTATGATTATTTGTTGATTATTGCATAGCTTTCACCAACGAATTTTAGAACATTTTAATTGTTTTTTGGAATACTGGATCTTTTATTAAAAATCTAACCGGTTAGAACAATAAAAAAGCTATCATTTTTGTAAAAACAAAAACACTGTCAATTGAAAATTACGAACTCGTCTAGATGGAAGTTTATTTTTTTGGATATATTTAGGATTTTTCACAGAGTTACCAAGCCATTTTAAGGTTCTACAGTCAAGTCAACAAGGAACCCATAAAGTTTCGCCATGTCCGTCTGTCCGTGTGTCCGACTTCGGCTTCACTCAGAGGCCCATAGTACAAGAAAGCTTTAATTTGACATGAACATGTATAATTGTATATTAATCATGACAAAAAAGAGGTAGAACAAAATTTTGAAAAAAAAAACCTTAATCTATTCCTCAAAGTTATACATTCTTCCTTGCAAAGGGTCGGATATCCACCATCGTAAAGTGGGGATGAAAAAGTGTCATAGTGTGGAGCGATGTTATATATTGTGTTTTTCAAATGTTGTAGGTTTCTGAACACCAATTTTCGATTCAGGGATCCGTTTGCGAAATATTAAACTTTAAAGTACAAAATTTTGCTAGAGTCAAGAGAAAAATGATTCGTTCAATTAATTATTAGTTTGTTTAATTTTGTTAAGGGTTTAAGTATGAAATTGCTTTTTTGTATGGAATCTTTAAAAAAAATTGCATACTAAAATATTTATTGACCAAGCGAGCGCGGAACGTCTCCGTTTCAGCTTGGGTCAAAATGCTTTCGTATGTCTGTCCCGCTGTTCTCCTCTACAGGTCGCATTTCTAAACCAATTCTCGTAGAATTTTGTATGTAGGTTGTATGTATTTTTGTAACATGTTGTATATATTTTTTGTCGATTTAGTTTTTCGAAATATTTCGAAAGAAACATATTTCAGCCATTTCGAGAAATGTTCAAAAATGTCACAAACGCGAAGTCTACAGCTCACAGAGCCACTAGTTTACTGACCGTGCGAGCTTGTTTCAGCTTAGAAAAAATGCTTTCGTATCGCTGTCGGGCTGTCCTTCTGTTCTCCTCTACAGGTCGTATTCCTCGACCGATTCTCGTGATATTTTGGGAGCAGGTTCGATAATTAGATATTTTTTAGATACAGTTTTTGTCCAAGTCACTTGGAAGTTATTGTGACTCGGTAGCTTAGCCGCGGATTTGATTCCCGCCGGAGAATATGATCTGGTGACGAGTCGATTTTTTTCTAGTGTATTATTTAGTATTTAAATATACTTTAAACTAAAAAAGCTACGCACTTGTTTCAGTGCGATAAGCTTTTCTTTTCAGAATTTAACTGTTATTAAAAAAGTTAATGGTAGTTAATTACATAATACTATGAAACAAATGAGCAGAGCTCACGAGTTTCATACGACGTTTTTCAACACATTTGCGAGGAAAAAAATAATTTAGCACACAGCGACAAATACGATAATAATAAAATATGAAAATTATGGCATAAGTTGTGCAAGTTTTTTTTCCCGCGTCCAATGCAAAAATATTTTGCAGACAAAGGGGTGAACATACAGCCTATTAGAAAATTAAGTGATAAAATGCAAATATAATTATATTTCACACTAGTGCGTAATGCATGTGTGTTAGCTCGCTTTATAGCCCTAAAACCGATGTAATAAGGCTCAATTTACGAGCAAGTGTGTTGAAAACAATACTTTACATCGCAGATATGTTTTCTATGTGTTCCTAAGTTCTGTAAGCTGACATACATAATGGAAGATCAGACTGGGTCCAAAGTATTATAGAAATTGAGGTTGCTGAATTATGCGTTGTAGATTTGTAAAGATGGATTTAGGTTGGATTTCGGGTAAAACCAGAGCTATTCCCTTGCGTGATGACGTCAGAAGATTTAGAGTACTGCGTGAAGTCAAGATAAAACATGATAATGTTACACGTATATGATACATCTTTTAATATACTTATATCTATACATGTGTGTGTATGAATTTCATACAAAGAAAATATTTCATTTTCTTTTCTGGTGAAAAATGTTAATTCTTAACTTCCGTTATACAATCTGCCCTATTTTTAAAACCGGCAAATAATAGCTTGAATAGGTAGATTATGTTCTCATAATGTGAAATTGTTTTTTTTAACCATAGTAGTAGGGATAACATTAACAAAATGAACATAAATAAAATTATATTATTTTCTTAGAAACCCAATTACCTTTGAAATACCCAAGTACCTATGAAATCCATTTTATTCTAGACTAGTAGTTGAAAAACAAACCTTAGTAAAATGAGATTCTATTAAAAATCATTTTGTATAGGGTAATTAATTGAACTGAATTATTTATAACGAATCTAAATTTCAATTTTGTCATGAATTCTAAAGAGGTACTTATCAGATACACAATCGTCATGGAGGAAGCACTTTATAATGATGACAATTTTATTCTGAGTTTGCACAACAAAGACATTTTACAATCAGTCAAAGATTTACATTTTCTCAACTGATTGGCTTTCTTTTCTTATTAAATTTACCATTCATATAGTTCTAAGCCAGGATTATTTCTGGTATCAAATCATAGTTTTTTTTATTTCGGCACTTATTTTTTGCTACTCCTGAAAATGAAAATTGTCCATATTATACAATATGAGTATGATTACATTTTTTTTGTTTCAATTTAAGTAAATATCTTTTTCTTATTATTATATCCAACCAGTTTTCATTGAAAATAAATTAAAGCAAAAAGTTAAACGTAAGGTATAATTCTTAACGGAAATTCTACAAGACAACTTTCATGGCGACTTGGACATCATAAATCAATTGCAAACTTTAAAGAAAACAAATAAGTACTGTCGGGTCGGGTCACATATTCGAACTGGGACTCGAGACATTTATGTACTCCCGACGTTATGTAAGACCCGTCTCAAACACATTACCCGCTCCATCGCACATTCCACTATCTATTATCAAAATATAAAAAATGATTCTAGCCCGGGGTACTCACATATTTATGTTATTTTTTTGCGAGAATGCGATTAAAAATGATGAACGATTATGACTGCCGCCGTGTAATGTTTATCAAAACACGTAATATCGATATCAGAGGCGGAAAACATGATATCGATCAAAAGTAATTTGATGTCATGGCCTGGATATCGAGTTAGCCGCACAAAATGCATTCACATTAAAAGTAAGATCATTTTTCATTTTAAGTTTTTAGGTGTGACTCAGTCTGTCTGTCTGTCTATCACAGTTTGTCACAGCTGGATATCTCAAAAACTATCAATGCTATCAACTTGAAATTTAGAAATAGTTTTAGGTGACATTTGCTCAACTATTTTGCAAATAAGAACGAAATAAAAATATATATTTAGCAACTGGAACTGAAAGGCGGTCTTAAAGATTCAAAGTGGGACTACTAGGCATGTGGGGTATCATATGAAAGAGCGCTTTTTGCACATTCTCAAACATTTTATTTTTTTTAGGCCGCATAGTTTTCGAGTTTTGATGAAAAATGGAAAAAACCGTTCCCTCCTCCGAAGTTTGCATAGAAAATACTCTGAAATTATTTTATGACATAGAAGTTTATGTAAATAGCATGCTTTTTCAGAAATCACCAACAAAAATTACATCAGTTCCATTATTGGTCAAGAGAAGGCGCTGACCTAAAACTGCAATATTCTACACCGCAATGTATAATATAATGGTACGGAACCCTCTGTGCGTGAGTCCGACTCGCTCTTGACCGGTTTTATGTAGATACTCGAATAAAGAACTTCCCGCGTTTGCAACTGACCGTGGAGGTCTCACGATAACATCATTTTGTATACTAATTAGATTAAAACTGCTACAAACTCTGTCAAACTGCAGGTGAAACGTTCACGTAAAGCTTTTGTTTATTCTTAACAAACATCTTCAGAATCAAGTTGCAATTGTATAAGCTACGGTGTTCTTTAAGGAAATTGTATTTTTATATCAAAGCGTTGCTGAGTTTATTAATGAGTTGCATATAATAATTATCTTGAATAAGCATTATCCAGAGCTGAGCTAAGTTTAATGAAAAGTTCACGACATGTACAATAGTTCTAAGGGATAGGGACTGTAATAGGAAACAAGGCGACTGTTGTGAGCAAAAAACTAATATTAATGTGACAGTATAACCAAACAGAACTTCAGTAAAAAGACAAGATAGACCAGCATAGAGAAATAAAAAAACATATACAAACTATAAAAACCTAAAAGCTATAATCTTCCACAACAGTGTTTTGTAAACATCACTGATTAAAGGTATTCATTAATACCTGCCAGTATATTTCGGAATTTCGATACCTATCGATACTTATTTAGTACAAATATATCGACTAGCTAGACCGTTCCTTAATTTTTCAACAATAAATTAAGCGCTGGCTTGATATATTAGTAGGTGGGTGAAGCGGGTACACGGGCGCCGCCCGCCCGCAGGCGCGCGTGCTCCGAAAGCGCCCGAGGACTCACGATCGTTTCACTCCGAATCGTAACGAAGTTCGACGATCGCGACCACCCTCCGACGACGCGTGCTGGCAGTCGCAGCGAGGCCGCCGGGGCGTTGGAGCGGTTCTCAGTGCGCATAGTGCTCGGTTATGTAATTCAAAAAACTTATTTATTTATTAACATAAACAAATTACCCGCCAGCTCCGACCCGCGTGCCATCAATAGCACTCGAAGGAGGTGTCCAAATAGTTTGAACCATCATCGTTTTATGTGCAAAAGTGATGTGTACGCCTATCCTCGCGGCAATACGACGACGGAACAGGTTTATTATTCGTTCGAAAAGTTCAATTGGAATATCCCTGTAAACCGGTGTTTAGATAAAATATATTACAGATACATGTGTAAAAATAACCAGCTATCAATAAACATTACTACGCTTGCTTATACAATTATTAATGTTTACGCTTTAAGTTTCAATGTTGTGGTGAACGACCATGTTAAATACATACATGTGAGCACTAACGTCCTATGTTACGTACAAGTGTTGACGTAATAATTAAAAGAACAAATAGATTCAAACCGATGGGAATTTGGCGCAATGCAGGACGCTGGATGGAAACGTCCACGCAATTGCGGTGACTCATTTCGAAATCCATAATTGCTTAGTCGACTCAGTATAGGGTGCATTTACATGTAGAATTGAGTAAGTACTAGAAACTTAGACGACTAAGTGCACATAATACTTATTAAAGTAACGTAAGTCTTATTAAAGTTACGGTATTTTTGAAATCTAAACTTAAAGTATTTGTAAAAACACAGTTAACAAGCAAACATATAAAGTATTAAAGTAGGTGTACGCCTAGTTGCCAGAATTCGATACTTTTTTAAATACACAAAAACTTTGATTTGTTCATTAAAAAAAACACACTTGGTCACAATCCAGGCGTGACTTATTCACCGAAGTCGTAATAAAACGACAAAATAACTGTAGTCAACAAATTAATTTTTTAAGTTTGAAAGTATTTAAATTGTTAACGGCCTAACAATTAAGTCAATAACGATAAAAATAGCAATCTGGAGAGATTTAACGAGGGCAATTTATCAGATCCAGTGGGAAATTAAAATCCATTAAGTTGTCAGCCTTTGGTTTGCTTCTGGATTGCTTCTAATAAAATTGTTCATCTCATGACGAATCGACAACGACGTACGCCGTGGTTTAGCATACTCACGAATGACGATTGATTGTGATAGTTACACAAACTCCGATCAAAATTAATTAATGTTCATAACCCTCATTGACTTTAATCTCTGAAAGAGACAGATGTTAGAAAAACCTATCCATTATGTCGTAGTAAGAACAATATCACTAATTGCTAGTAATCGTATTTATTTATAATACTATAATTAGCAGTAATTATTTATAATACGATTCACAGAACAAAGAAATTTTTTTTTTAAAATAAAATATTTGCAATTGTCCTTTTACAGTATTACCTTACACCTTGTAACTCATTAGCATGCTTATATTTATTAAAAACTAACTGCCCGCCCCGGCTTCGCATGCACTGGTGGCGCCATCTGATACTTATATTGAGATTTAAAATGACGGAAAAGTGATTTTTTTACATCTTACCGTACTATTTTTAAATAATATATTGTATACAAACCTTGTCCTGATAATTAACAAACAGAACAGAATTATCTAATTTGGAGCGGTCGTTCTGAAGTTATGCGCTTACATACATTTCAGCTATTAATTTTTATTTATATAGAAGATAAATAGAATAAGATAATAGTGGTACTCAAACTATATTTAGGCAATTAAATAAAATGCATTTAAAATGGTCACAAAATCCATCACAATGGACAATACCACAAAAAAACTTACCTTTTTATTTGCTTTTCGAGTAGAGAAGGAAAAAAGAGATGACCCAAGTCTACATCTTTTAGATTTTTGATATGCATGTTTTTAATAAAATTAAAAATGTATATTGCCGGAAGTGACGTCGCCTTAAGGCGCAGTTCAACCTCAGATGCTTTAGTTATTCTTCTGAGAGTCCAACGTAGTTAATGTCATGTTAGTGCCACACACACAAACAGTCACTGTCAAGCCAAGTGACGTGTGAATGACCTAATATTTTTTTTTAAGTGACATACAACTTGAGCAAAGTTTAGATTGCTTTTTATGCTGAGCACAAGCGATATTTTTACATTTAATTAATGAAACTACTTATATCACACTCTTTATTTAGGCGCAAATCTAGAAATAGGTTTTTTATTTCGGTAACATTTCATATCATTTGGATTAATTGACCGAGCGAGATCAAAGCGCGAGCAAAGCGTCTCCTTTTCAGCTTGGGCAAAAACGCTTTCGTATGTCTGTCCGCCTGTTCGTCTGTTCTCCTCTACAGGTCGCAAATCACAACCAATTCTCATAAAATTTTGTGAGCAAGTTCGATAATTAGATAGATTTTTCGTCGATACAGTATTTTAAAATTTTCGAACAGCCATTTAGAAGAGTAAAAAACGCTCAAACGCGAGGTCTACAGCTTATAGAGCCACTAGTGATATCATACATTATCAATCAAAATAGCATTTGGTGACAAAACAGCCCAAACGGTAGGTTTGTCGTTTTGGCGCACTTTACGCCCTACTTCACACGGCAACTTCGCGCTTGCTATTAGCGTAATTAAAACGCCACCATAGCACAAAAGTATACATTCCGTCCATGTAGGACGGTCCAACTTACAAGTAATAATAGTCCAACTTTGATGAGACTATGTTCTACGATACTGAACTAAGGGACCGTAATATGATTTGTAACATAACTATTTACGTATCCTCGTCCGAATAGTATGTCCCATTTTATAAGTTATCGACGGGTGGCTTTTGTTAGTCATTTCTTTAATGGCAATCCAATTTGCTTTCTCTTTGTTAATCCCTTATTTAATTTTATAACTGGCTAAATCGTAGTCATGAACGTAGTATCTTTTGAAAAACTATCACCTAACTGTAAATCTCTTAAGCAACAGAAAAAGGGTTATAAGATTGGAATTTTAATTGCCAATTTTATCCTAAACGGATTACGTGTACTTTTAAATTGGAATGGTTGGAAACGGAGCAGACTATTATTTCTTAAAATATAAATGTCAATAGATTCTATCCTTTTGAGTAATACGGGGAATGTTTGAATTTTTTTTATTGGTAGAAATAGCTCCCTTATTAAAAAAAAGGTTCAGGCTTTTTGGTTGCGTGAAAAAATTAATGGTAGTTAAAAGTGGTGATTAGGGAATAACAAAGGCATAATCTCCATATGGTGTATCTACATACGATCGCTTCCCCGCTCACTTTCACTTTTATTTGATAAGATAAGATAATCATTTATTTGCTGTTTAACATGGTATAAAAGATGTTACATTAGGACAACATGTTAAGCTAATTAGAAATAAAACACTTTTTACGGATTACAGCGCGTATATTATTAATTCAGGTGTTGTTTTAGAATTATTCCAGGGGCCGTGGAAAGGTGTCGAAACGTCGGGAATTCTAAAAACCAATAAATACCAACTAAATAATTCTAAAACAACACCTGAATTAATAATATACGCGCTGTAATCCGTAAAAAGTGTTTTATTTCTAATGAACTGTACGCGTGAAAGTCTTAGAAGTGTATATGTTAAGCTAACTTAAAGTAGCATGCAAAATTATTAAAATCATATAAGATTTCCAGTCAAACATTAATTAAATTACTATATTGAATTACATTATTTAAATGAATAAATAAATTATTATATTATTATTACAAAATTAGATGACGCAAATTTCATGTGTCATGTATTTGACGCAATCAATATCGCACGCTGACTGTGCGCTTTCGCTTTTCCCTTGCGCTTTCAACAGAGGCATGTCTCAGCGCAAGCAATAGCGCAAACCCTCTTCTCAAAAAAACGTCAAATTTGTATGGCAGAAAGTTGAACGTGAAAGCGCACGGTTTGGAGGCAATATTGCATGCATGACACAGGTTGAGTTGAACAGACCAATTGTGCTGTTACTTTTGTGAAATCAAAGTGATTTTATTTTTGTGATATGTTTTACGCAATCAAAAATTCTGAAACTTTTTTTATTATTATGGGAGCCTATTCCTACCAATTAAAATAGATTCAGCCAATTTGTTTTTTTCAGACATTTCCCATTATTTTTCCGCCCAACACAACATCTTGTTATCATTATCCACTTCTACTGCAGATCGTACCTATTTTTTTTCATTGAAAATTCATTCACCGGTAGTTGCTAATTTATTATCAACACACCTTAAATGTAATGTGATAAAATGAATACATTTTGTTGATAAAATATAAAATAAATAAAAATCAAATGTTTCTGCTACTTTGCAAAATAATATGCAGCATCAAGTTTGGATTTTTTCAGTAAAAGCAAGCAATTACAGTAAAATCAATTCAGTTTAGAGGAAAACTTTTGATTGAAAGGCTTCATATTCAAATTCAATGTAACACTCTTTCTTGTTAAAAAGTTGTTGTTACGTAATATTTTGATACAAATGTGTTCATAAACTTATGGGCCAGTTAGCCGTCAACTAGCACCGTCATACTAGTTCAATATTTCAAATAAAAAAACCGGCCAAGTTCGTGTCGGGACACACGAAGTATAAGGTTTCGTAGTTACCTTATACGTAACCTCAACCATATGGTTTTAAGTTATATTTACTCCCTGTTTTACACAGCTAACAACTATAACAATGAAGCAATAAAGCATTGAATTGAATTAACTAAGTATAATACCTGACTAATCAATTAAATTTCTACCTACAAAATCTTTTCCAATATAAATAAATATAAGTTGATCGACTGTTACTTGTTAACTTGTAAAGCCTAAACCTAGCAGTGATAATTTTCCTTTAAATTTCATTTTATGTACGTAATTTCCTGAATTTTAGCTCATTATTTCGCAAACGAATCCCTGAATCGAAAAGTGGTCTTCGCAACTTAATAAATAATAATTCTGGGGGCGCCATTTTTTGTCAGGGTACACATTCATGAGCCGCGGACGGACGGACAGACGAACATGGCGAAACTATAAGGGTTCCTTGTTGACTAGACTATGGAACCCTAAAAATTAATACAACCATATGTCTTATATTTTTGATATCTCATAAATACCGTATATTATTTGCATTTTATACTTTACATTCTTTGTATCTATTAGCAATAAAATCCCAAAAAAACATTTTCATGTAAAATGTTGGCAAGATGAGACCATATGGCTCGCAGTGTCAAAACGTTATCAGGCCTGATGTAGAGCCATTAGGGTTCAAACAAACGACGAAGCACTTCGAGAAAAAGTAGGGAGTACCCTTGCACTTCGTTTGGTCGTCTTGGCGGGGACACTACCGTGCCCCCAGATAAGTGTATTGGTGGCTAGTTGACGACTTCATGCCCTTTCAATATAAATGAGAAAAAACTGCAAAGGTGTATTATATTCTCATATTCAGCGTGTTATTTAAAAAAATCTTAAATCTATTTTTCTTAAATGGGAATACAGAAAAAGTTCATAATTTTTGAACTTCATAAAATAAACGTCTCTTTTGGAATGATTCTACCGAAAAAGGTACAATTTAGACGTATATTTTAATTATAATTAGGACCTTCATAATAACGCTTAATAAAAGAGATTTCATAATAAAAGATTTATTTTTCCGCTTCTAGCTTATTTATCTATGCGAATTTTGCGATTGACAGGCTATCAAAAGAAATATTTCCTTTTTAATTGGTCCGTAGAACGCGAAAGGCTTCATTAAGATTATTATTGCTATTTATTTCTTAACTCGGCATCATTAGTCATTTAAACCCATTTCTGCTTTTTTTTACAAATAATCCTGATTAGGTCCAACTCGAATGGAAATAGCTCAAGATTTGGAAAGTCGTAGATTTGTTTTATTGATAGCTGGTATAATTGTAATTATAAAAAAACGATATTTAATAATGAATTTATAGGCTTGCAATATACGATGACGAATACATAATAAGATATGTAATTGAAGAGTAACCACTTCAAGTGTTCATTAAAGATATTGAGTTTCCAAATAAATTCTTAAGTACACCAGTGATATTAAAGTGCTATCAAAATGACTGAAGTAAAATGAACTTCTGAAAAAAATACAAATGTGATACAAATAGTAAAGTTAATAAAGTATCTTTAAGGTAGTTGGGAAAGGAGTATCGGTGACTCGTGATGAGGTGACGCACGCGCGCCGGCCGCTGACGCCGCTCCTCGCCAATGATGGTGGAGACGCACCGCGTGCCGCCGCCCCGCTGCGCGCGTGCGCCCGAGCCTCGCACCAAGCCCGCCTCCGCCTCCGCACCCCCCTCGCTCGCCGGCAGCGGCACTGTTATGCACCTGCGTCGACGCCGCCACAAGACTGTGCACTTCGGCGAGAACCTATTGATGCAGGTTTGCGCCGATCGGGCACACTTGGCAGCTCTCGGCGCACGGATACCCGATGTCTCCTTCTGTCACAAAGCTCACACTGGACTCCGCAAGGGAGATGCGCGATTCTGCTGTGTTGCACATCACTGCTGTCTCGCTGCCGGGGCTCTCGTCGCCTTGACTTCAAACGGGAAACCCAAACCGCGCCGAGAACGTAGTGGTGATTCACATTCGAGCGGTGGCGAGACCGCGGACAAAGGGGAGAGCGGCGGCAGTTCAGGAGCCAAGGAGCCGAAACGTAAAACTAAGCATCATCATCATCATCATCACCATCATCACAAAATTCACAACTGTCCATATCATGACGTGGCCCCACCGCCTGAAGATGAACCTGCTGACAACAAAGCCATTGTACCTAAAAAAACCGTTTCGCCTTACCTCTACATACCTAGCAAGTTAGAACCGAATGTACAGCAACTGTTCAGTTTTATAGAAAGCGTTTTGAGTGCCTGGGCTGCCGAAGAGGGTCTGACGAGTACAGGGGAATATTCAGAGCCTGATGAACGTATCGTACGCCGGCGTAAGCTGAACAAATACAAAAAGCGCACAGACGTTCTGAATATAAGAAGGATAGTTTACGAAGTATCCATTTTACATGGTGCCAAATTACTAGGTAACGTGAGGTTTCGACACTACCACTGGAAGGGAACTGCACAAACATGCAATGAGGCTTTTTTAAGAAAGGTAAGCTGATCACTTTAAATACTAATTATAATGCAAACAGAAAATTTTCAGCTGCACAGTAGTAGCTAATAAGCGTACTATCTTAAAGTTTATCCAAATCTTTAAATTCCAATTACAACTACTAAGCAAAGATGCTCAATATTACAAAGAACTCTTTTTCAACTGAAGGTTATCTAGTTCAGCGACGATTGTGTCCAACCTTCGACCGACCTATAATCATATAAAAACTTCCTTGATAACTTTATATCGGCTATCTTAGCGATTCTATTCTTATGTTGGGTCTACGCCGGCACAATTAGATTGAGAATATAGCAAAGTGTCGACTTAAAGAAATTTTGTAAGTATAATTTTATTGGAATTGGTGAGATTCATAAAGAAGGTTGATATTATTATCGTCTTCGAAAAGTATACCAAAAGGCTTTATGTAGTGAATGTTATGTAAGACAGACAGCTTTTGCTCACAAAATGGTTTTAGTCTGAGAGCTTCATTGTAGTACAAATGATGGTTGAAGTTACCGCTGGGTGAAGGGCTTCCGTTCTTCTCTCAAGGGCTTCCTTCAGGAAAATCGTGATGAAACCTAATAATAATTCTTGGTTTGAATATAATTACGCGTTGCTTCCACTTACTTTGTTTGAATATTTTACTCTTTTTTTTAAAACATCTGCCCCTGAAAAGCTTAAAGTCAAGGTATTAATGAAAATCATACAAACTCAAAACGTGCATTTCAAAATAATGCAATTGTTGCCTGAATAATATTATTTAACGTGACTTAATTATACCACAGCTCAGGAAACAAACTATAAGATGTATAGATCGATTGTATAGAATAGAGGAGACGATTTATACTGTAAATGTAATTCCGACGTAAAATGGCCGTTGAAATTAGTGCTTGATTAATGAATCTTAATCTAAATCACAATAGCAACGTTTGCTATTGTGTCATTAACAATAAGTAAGCAGGAGGTAAAAAGCCCCTAGAAGGTAGATAACATTTTGACCTTATTCAAGTTTCCTCCTTAGGAAACTGCAATTTCCTTTTTTGCTAATGAGGGCTTTTATTTTCTCGCTGTAAGAGTGTATAAATATTTGGCCTACTTTCACCGTCTGGTTGGTGAATTAATCACCAAATGTTTTACAAATCTTGTCATTCTTCGAGAGTTTATTGTCATCCTTTGAATTTATTCTTTTTCGTTCCCGATTTTCATAATACCCACGTGTAGAGTTAACCGACAAAGCATTTTTTTCAATCTCCTGAATTGTAATCTTATAAGAAGTAAAAAGCTCCTTAGTCCTTACTGACTGTGGCATTTTTACGATGTACACATTTTCCTGTAACGAGAATGAAGTTATATGTACTTTGGCAAACAAAGTTATGAATTCGTTTCTCGCTTAGTACTTTCTTTTGATTCGCAGAGTTTCATACCTTTCTCATCAAATACATTATGCATTAAATACATTATGCTTTATGATTGTCTTTATGTTAACACTGTGAAATTAAACTCATATACATCAGCGAGACCAATTTTAGTCGTGGAAACAAATAGTTGCTTACTAAAGTTGTTCGTTGGAGATAGGATGATTTGAACAAGTAAAATGTTTCATGACGAGCAGTTTTCGTATTCCATGCTACTTGTATAACAGAAGGTACATTAGCGGCTCTGCAGCTAAACGGTCCCAAAGTAAAAGTTAGTTTGGGAACTACGTTTTCCACCAAACTAAGCGAGACCGGAAATATTATACCTGTAACAGTATATTACTGAGCGAGCTCTGAGGTGTCAAAGTGATTAATAATTGCAATGCCGCTTATAACACGGAACATGTTTTCGAGCCTACAGAGTTTTTATACAGTGTATTTACATAACAGAGTGATCTTTTACGATTTAAATATTTCATTTCATTTTGAAATCATGACAAAATAAATTGTGTGGTTTTTGTTAGTTATGTTACTTCTGCCGTTTGCCGTAAAAAGAATCTGCCCAAACCAGAATCTCCTTAACCAAATAAAGGCTTAAAAATGTTTTTTTTTAATTTTCTACATTCTTTTAAATCATAACTGATAGATAATGATATGACAGCATCAGTAGCGGATCTGTGCTCGCGAATACTAGTGGGGGTGCTTTTATGAGAGAGTTAAAAATAAATTGTTTCAAGGAAAAGTAATTAAAATTCACTAAACAGACTCATACATTATGAAACTGTTTGTTACCTACGGCTATAATTTGATTAGTTAAATAATAATAATACGTTTCTAAGGCACGTTTTACCGTATATTTTTGGTAAGTTTCACGATAGTATAATGGAACTAAATTTTTTTAGTTATGTAAATGCAAACGCATAGGGAAAATATACTTTGCCGAGTGTACAGTGTCTTAAGCCGGAGGCTTACGAAACGTTGTCGTTACTCATACAACATTCACAAGTACGAGTACATACCAGCAAAATGACGTTGCTTAAAAATTTAAATTTTTTCTTCTTACTAGTTTTATTCATGTTCTGGTTACGTTCGGGTAAAAACTTTTTCTTCTGGAGAAAACTTTGAAATAAGCTCCAGTAACTTAACAGTGGACTGATTTTACTTTAGGTAATAATAACTCTAGTGTGGACAGCGGAAAATATGGAAGTTTACGAACCTTCTGCAAAAGATAAACAGTATTTAAATCGACTTGAATCTCAAAATGAGAAGGTTTTCAGTTCGGAACTTTGTCAAATATTCCTTTGATAGATTTTTTCGTTCGAATTCCGTCGGCTTTTAATATTCCTTTATGCGAAAGGGTATCGCATCGTTGGTCCCATTCCAGTTTCTGCTTACACATACTTTGTTAAAAATATCAATATTGCAAAAGAGTAATTTTAGATTTTTACATAATGTAATAAAATAAGTGTTGATTAGGCAAAAACAGCGGTATGTTTTTTGGACATGTTCAATAACCAATGTTAATGATACACTACTTATTATAACAAGAAAGCAAATGGCAAAAAATATATATTTAATTATAATTCTTTTTACCTGTGTCTGTCTGTATGTAGGTGAATTCTTTTTTCTCCTGAAAAGCGGAAGCGACGGCGCACCGGTCTCAAGGGCCATCGTGACGAGAGCGCACCGCGTCCCGCATGCGCTCAAAGCAACTTTTTCCTTGCATTGTGTTGTGATCAAAAGCGCAAGAGACACCAAGTTATGTGCAACTTTTGTCATGTAATGAAATTTCACGTGGCAGGTTTGAGTTAGCGGGAAAACAATAGTGAATCGAACAATAAACATATCTGCTTTAGGAAGTTAGCGCCTCGCGATTCGTATCTCGGAACAAAATTTACGTCATTACTTTTTTTTAGAAGCTCGGTGACGCTTGCAGTCATTAACACCCACCTATCCGCATTGGGCTTGCGTGATGGATTATGGCCCATCCTTAATATATAATCAAATTCACTGTGTTAACATAATGGGGTGTATAAGTTCGAAGACATTTAATATAGTAGTTTATGATACAAGGTTGGAAAAGAGTTTTGAAAAACCTTAACAACCGTGTGCAATACTACGTTTTTCAATATATTTGCGAGAAAACATTATAGGTACCTTCTGAAATAAAAAAAACCGTAAACAAAAACGCACGGTGCTGGCGTGCGGTAAAATTAACTTTCTGCACGCTGTACTAAAACGTACGGCGTGCGGTAAAATCAACTTACCGCACGCTGTACTGTCATCGAAAACACACATTTACGAGCAAATGTATTGAAAAAATATAATTGCTTATTTACATTGTATATATGCATAAGTAATTCTATATTTACAAGAGGTACACTCTGTGCACAAGCACAGACAATGTATGTGAACGAGAACAAATGAATAAAAGTTTCTAATTGTTACAGACATAAAGATATTTTTTCAAAACAGCAATAGTTTGTTTTCGCGACGCCTCGTGATAAGCTTAGTATCTGGTAGTCAAATACAATGAACCAAATGCGAATCTAAAAATGAGATTGGAATAGACTAATGCCATTTCAGTCAGTAGAGTTTTCCATTCAATTCATAGAAACAATTATTTTTTCAGACTGGTAACTCTATCTCGAAAAGTAGTGCACAATTACAAAAAAAATTCATCGTTTTGAACTTGCGAGTGAATACAAAAATTTAAAGGGAAGTATTATCAAATATATAATTAAACTCTCAGTAGGCATTTATTCCTATGCTTCGCTCACCTACAGGGCGGGCGAAGTGCCGTAACCATTTCCGAGGAGGGAGAGGAGGTCTAGAGAGTTACAAAGTATGAATGTGCATAACTAAACGTAACTTATGTTGTTGCACGATGCGTTTAAAATGATGTTTGGTTGCCAGCGTCCTTTTGCCCCGACATAAAGGTACATTTTTCAATGTAATGCGAGATTCACTCATATTTAAATATGAGCGTCGGAAGTCAGCATGACAGAGTAGGTATTTACGTCTGTGCTTAAGGTGCGTCTTTTCTCGTTTTGATTTATATTAGATGATCTTTCAGAAAAGATTCACCTTACCGTTCTTAAAATGTCCTTATTAACTCCTCTCGATGTTTCTTAAAGGATTTCATTGTGCCTAATTTGCTGAAGGAATTTTTTGTACAATCTCGAAACAGATGTATTATTGTATTAAGATCTTATAAAGAAAAAGATCTCAATAACATTTTTTCAGTTTTTTATAGTGTATTTAAAGACGTCCCGATGGGGATTTAAGTAAAATCTACTAAACGGTAAACAAATTTACTTACGGTTCAGATAACATGTTTCACTGAGCTTAGCGTCTTTCCACAAACCTTAATTCAAACGAAGACGGCACAAAATAAGGCAGCTTGTACTGAACGCAAAAACCTACTTTTAAACGAAACGAAAGAAAGCGCCTTTGAATTTATTTGTACTCGTGCCAATTTTACAACCGTGCTTATTTCTCAATCCAAATTAATGATAAAGTTTGCTTGGCGTGCTGATGGCAGTAGGGAAATTATAATTTTCAATAATAAACTTTTGTATGCTGCGTTTGATTTGTGATGAAACATCGTACATTGATTGAATTAAGGCCAGGCAGGTTCACGAAATCTACTCCTTCACTATCTCTTTACAACATGGTTGATTATTGTATAGCTTTAATTGTCGCTTTGCTAGAAATTTAACAATTAGTACACTTTAATCGATATTTGGAACACTGGATATTTTTAAATTACCCGTTTATCGTGTTAGAACAATAAAAAAAACTATCCTTTGTTATAAAAAATCATTTTGCCAATTGTCGTTGAAAATAACGAAATCTGACGATTGGAAGTTTATTTCTATGGTGATATTATTTAGGTTTTTTACAGAGTTACCAAACAAGTCATTTTTCAATATTCTTTTCAGTTATTGTGTTTCTTTGTTTCTTAGTCAGTCTACAATAGTTTTTGTGTAGGTAGTCTGTAGAATTCCACATCATTTCTTCACACTGGAAGCTCAAACATCAATATTTTCGTCTGAAGACTGAGTAGGTTTATTGGTTCCTCTTTTATATGAGGTCGTTTAATTGTTTCAAAATAATGAACAGTCTGAAAGACCATAGCTTAACCATTGTTTTTGTTTTTTATAGCATTTATAGAGTTACAACCCCTATGTTGTTTGCAGTATAATTCTAACTGGCTTCGTTGGTCACCAGATATCGGATGATGATCGCATGTCCCTGACGACGGCGGTGTCGGATGAGGAGGACCCCGGAGAGAGCGCCATGAACTCGCCTTACAAAGGCAAGCAGACGGGCGCCGCGGCTGCATCGTTCAACTGCACTGGAGCCGTCAGGAAGGCTGGGTAAGCAGATATTATTTCCTCAAACATTATTTAAAAAGTTGTATTTTGAAATAAAGTACCATTCAATGGAAGTTGTAGATATAAAGCTCCTTAGTTTAAGAATGAACGAGCTGAGGGGCAGGTTATCCCAAAATACCGCGATGGCAAGTTTTTTAAACCTATTTAAATCAGTCAAAAATTGTCGTAATATTCTCAAAAAAATGTTATTGTTGAGGACCTAACAGATACATATTCACTTACAGTGACATAATTTGATGAACTTCGCTCAATACAAAAAAAATAAAGTTGTCTCTTTTTATATCATTTTTTCATATTTTTTCAATACTTTGCCTACAATCTATTTTTTGTGCCAATTTTTTAGATACGTAATTTTTCTAGATAAATTAGCTGAATTTTAATTATGAAATTGTATATTTCTACGAAATAACAACAAAAACATAGAAAAATGAAAAAGTGAGGTTATTTTCTTTATTCTTTACACATAAAGAAAAATACAGACACAGAGTTTCTAGGAAAACCTGCTCTTAAGAGAAATAATCGGTTTGAAGCTACGCTACAACAATATGTTTTATTTGACGTCTGAAAAGTCAACTGCACTTATACTGTGGGTACTTAACTCTGTTAAACTGTTATATTTTATTTTGAGAAAATCAAATAAAGTCTCAAATACATGAGGAGCCTTAACAAACAATAGCCACCAATAGGTCTGCAAACTAGCCAGCGATATGTGCATTCCAATTCAAAATCTACCTGAATTCAAATAAACCCCTTCAAAAGCACAAGAAGCCTTAAACGAGTTGACAGAAGTGCTAAATCAACTCGGTTTGCCAAATCATTATTCCGGAACACTACCTCAATGATTGCTTGAGCTTGTTTAACGTAGTGAAACTGAAAAAGCTTCTTTCTTCTGCAGTAATCTTGTGCAATGCTTCCAGAACCTCTGTGAGTACTCGCTACCGTTCTTTGACCCGCGACGAATACTAACGCAATGACGAAGTGGTGTTTAGCGACGCGAAAAAACTTGGAGACGAGCGAGTAACGCATGTATAAAACAAATTCATGGGATTATGCACCTCAAAAGTATTATGCTGAGAAATATTCCCGTTAGTACATTTTAATGCTCGAGTTAACAAAGTATTCTTTTAAGAAATTCTCAAAACGCGTTTGGCGTTTTATGTTTCACATTGCTTATCATACTTTCGGCCATAATCGTTATAATTTTACTATCGCCGGAATTAATTAAGGAGCATAAAATTGGCCTTATAAATGGCATGCTCTTTATTTACTCCATGTAAAAAAACCGGTCAAGTGCAAGACGGTCTTGTCCACCGATGGTCCCGTACAAACTCGATGATTAATGACGTACTTTAAATAAAGACTATATTTTTTATGATTTAATTACAAATGTATAGTTTTCAGATTTTTCCCTGTACTTGTAGTATAAGACGATAATACTTCCCAAATTTTAAAGTTCTAGGTCAACGAAAAGTGCCCCATACATTTTGATTCCCTTGAAAGTATCGAAATATGCGTTTTTTTTACGTTAACTTAGAAGTTTTTTTCATTTTTTCACACGGTCAATGGACTGTAGATCTAAGTATATGCTTTTAATTTCACCTCCTCGTGTTCCCGAGAAAAAAGGTCTTGACAGACAGACGAATAGACAGACAGACAGATGGACACAAAAGTGGTAAGGTTTCCGTTTTTCACTCTTTAGGTACGGAACCCTAAAAATGATTCTAACACCTTAATTGTATTTTGTTTTACTTAAAAATATGGAAATAATCTTTGCCCATATGGTTCAAAGAAAAAGTTGGATAAACCGCCTATTTCTCTGAAGATTTAAAATAAATGTAAGTAAAACAAGAACGGAAGGAAATAAAGGCGATGTCGTATACTCACAAAGAGTTTCTGTTAGAAAAAGCTTACGGCGTCCTTTATGTTCCTTGAGGCTACAATTTCTCTTCCATGAATCCCAAATGACCGGAGGGAAATCTTAGCCATGACCCATTCAATGGCGACGTAAAAAGTCAAGGTATGAGAAGGGGTGACGTTACACGGCGAAAGTATCTCTTTAAACTCAAACATAGCGGTTGTTAATTATCTCAAAAGCTCGTGAAAATACTGGAGCTGTTCCTTTATACACTTTTAAATGAAGATCCAACTTACATTACATTAATTTTCTATAACGCTGATTATTATAAACGATTCAGCTCTCTGGTAAACTGTAAGTTCAGCGCTTACCTAACTCTTAATAAATCAGGCTTAACTCACCCGACTTTTATTCAGTAGTGATTAATTCATGCATTCAGGAGCAATTTATGTATGGGACATTAATTCTTTTGCGATGATTAATCGCTGCGATCCTTGCCTTTCCTACAATGAAAGCCTCAATTTTGCTAGTGATTTGGGAACGTAAATCAAGATAATATTCCTTGTATTTCTATATAAAATTTATTTGTATACTTCTTGAAATGAAATATAATCGACGTAATTAAACTATTACGATATTTTTAAAATGAAGTTTACTACTGGTCAAATTACACAGCTTTAAAAAAATGTTCGTGATTAGGTGAACCATGAGGTTATTATCGAGCTTTTAGAGATAAAATTATTTCTAATAAACTAGCTTATTGGCAATACGATATATATTCTAAATTAAGGTCCGAAATTTAAGGCGTAGAAGACGTAAAATATAAAAATAAAATACACAGACAATTTTTCTTTTGAATTTTCGATGGCAAGCACTTAGCTTTGAAAGATCATTAATCAAACACCAGATATATTTTTTAACTTCCTGCAGGAGTTTCAAAAGTATAGTAATTGTTCAAGTGCAAATTTTACGGGTGCCCTTCGCATCGCATAATTTAAAGTCACTTGGCATAACTCGATTAGTATTATCATCACAAAGCATAATATTTATTTAGCATAAATCTTGATACACATAAACAATGTATTGCATAACTTTTAAAAAGCATAATATTTCAAAGCATAATAGTTAATTTCCAAATTTCAATTGGCATATTGTCAGTAAGCATATTTTGAAAGGCATAATTTTGTTATGCATAATTTACATAATTACTAATGTTTTAAAACATAATATAAATAAGAATAACTAATTTGAATACTAATTTATAAAGAAAATCTTTTAATGCGATCACCATTGGTAGGTTAGCTCAGGTCAGTGTTTTGACCACTTGTGATGATGGCAATGATGATTATGCCCTTCAACAGTACATAATACGTGTTTTATGTTTAGGACAAAAAAGTTATGCGTTACGTTAGGTAATCAAATATACGCAAGCATTAGTGTTCCCAAATAATTATACTTACTTTACCTTACTAGAAAATAAATATAATTGTTTTATGACGTTATATCTGCCTTTGAAGTGGACTAAATGAAGCACTAATTTCGAGAACATTGAAAAAGGTTCATTTTACGTTTTGTTAATAATCCTGAGTTTCAGATCACATTATTAGGAGAGCTCAGATGGATGAACAAATTAATGAATAGTAGGTATTGCAAGTTTGGTTTTGATTTCCGGGTATCATTAGTGTAAACCAGAATTATTTAAAAATAACCCAATTCAAAAGAATCCAAAACTGATAAAGTTCAATCTAATTTGTTATGTATCTTTTGTGGCAATTGTGGCATGAAGTAAGATATTTCTATCATAACTTCTGTGTAGTGTGGGTGGACCTTCATGTTATTTATTTTGCTGTCCCACATTTCAGATAAATAAGATCGCTCTCTTGTAACATCATAGTATTATTATCATATGTTATGGCTTTGGTCGTTATTTGAAGTAGAGAAAATATAAAAATATTGCCTTAGCTTGACAAAATGTTAATGTTGAAGCAAAGTAAGGCAATGATAATTTGGCTAACAAAAGACATTTAGGTATTTTTCCTTGGACATACTTTGAACATCTGAGGAATCTTTTTTTTTATATAGTTATTATCATCGGACTATTCTCCTAAGGTATCTAGTAAGATAATTTATTTTTATTGTGTTTTTCTCACATAAAGATATCTCCTACGGAATTGATCCGAAGAGAGGGTCACATTTATTCTTTGTTTCCTTGTACAGCGATAGCCAGAAACAAATGGTGTACCGCAGTCACCCTCACCCAAAATAAATATCTTTCGAGGACCGAACTTGCAAAATCTATTGTTCAGCATAAAGTTACGAAGTGGGCTGTAATGATACCACGGAACTAATTTGGGTAATATTTTAATTGATATCTTTAATTACAAAGATAATGCTGAAATCTTTGACTGGCTGAAATTAATAATTTTGATTAGCTTCATCACGACATTACACAGGTTTTATTAATTATGATAGTTAAATTATTACATAACAAATTGTGTGGGCTCAAACATGGCTGCACAAGAATAATGCAATCATAACAGGAAAACGTGTAAGCGTATTGCTGATATTCTTTGAAGAACTTTGAAATTCCTTGACGTTTTCAGGGTTCCATACCTCAAAAGAAAAAATGGAACAGGTTTATTTGTTTACTTTGTTCTTTAATTTTAATAAAAACTGTACCCAGTTGGTTGAAATGCTAACCTCTTTCGAATCCAATAGTTTTATGGTACAATAATATTTATACCAAATGACAAGAATTATTTTATACTAAAAAAATAGCATTGTGAATGCTAAAATATCAAAATTAAAAAGAATTATATTATATGCATTGTTTATATGGTTCATTTTTTCCGCTTTGCGCAGAAAAGGCAAAGGCTCATTTGCGCCATAAAGAGTTGGATGAAGATTTTTTTTTAGTTTACTAAATAAGACAAATAAGGATTAATAAGGATAAAGAGACTACACCTGTGCGGGGCAACACCACAACAGTATAAAAGTAGTCGGTGGCACAGTATATCAGCACAGCACTGTATCCACTGGAGTTCACTATGCGTCATAAAGAGAGGTAAAAAAATATATGTGTGCACTATATTGACTTCAAATTGACATGGTATTGACAAATACACAAATTATATAGACAAAAAAATATCACCGGATTTACTCCTGTATATATCCACCGGATATATCCGCTAAAATATCACCGTTTTTGCAAAAAATGTTTGGAAGGAAAATATTTATCAGGAAAATATAAAGTGTGCAAATAAGTAAAACACATAATGAATACTACGTTGCAATGTCTAGAAGTGAATACTCAAACTCAACAAATTCAACGATTTTTAGTATAAAAACCAACTTCAAAATTTCCAAGGAAAAGGCACAAAAACGGCCTCCCACTCCGGTGAACGTTATTATTTGGGCAATGGAAATCCTCGGGAGGAGGACTCGAGGAGTCCCAATCAAAAAAATTCGATCCCTCGTAAAAACACTTTGTGCTGCCTTGCAGAAAAAGTGATGTCGACAAGAGAATCAACATGACCGTTATGTATGCCGTCTACTTTGGCATTCTTGAAAAAGCAAATAACTTATTCTATTTGAAAAAAAACAAATCTTTTCTTATCAGAAGAAGAGTCGAAAACATGATCAATTTTTTTTATAACGTTGTATTGTATGTTTGTGAAGTATACCTGATAATGAAAACTCTTGTCAATAAAAATAGTGCTTACCTATTTGTCTAAAAGTTACATTGTTATTTTGTAATAATAAATATTTCTGCAATAAAATTGGAACAAAAATATTTATTCTATTTATAGTGTAGATTTTAGTGCTATAGTATTATTTGGTATCAATGAAATAATCGATGAACAATTGATTTTGTCTTAAAAAGCTATTGTCAAAGTTCTAAATTAGGTAACTTTTCCTTTTCTACACAGATTTCTAAGCGTGAAGAAATGGTTGCTTCGTAAGAAACATCAAATTGAACTAGCTCGGAAGCGAGGTTGGAAAGGTTACTGGGTGTGCCTGAAAGGTACCACTCTACTCTTCTACCCTTGTGATTCTCGCGAAGGTCGCTCCGTGGAGGCAGCACCCAAGCATCTCATCATAGTAGATGGTGCTATCATGCAACCTATACCAGAACATCCGAAACGGGACTACATTTTCTGCTTGAGCACAGCATTTGGAGACGCTTATCTATTTCAAGCACCTTGTCAGGTAACAGCTTTAATTATATTTCATTAACTTGGACAACCTTTTTCACTTGAACTATGTATAATACAAAGTATGATTCAAAAAAGCATTAGCTCAATGCCCAACCAACTCGTTATTTAAAGATACTTTAACACAACACTCCATTTTTAGGTGGAACTAGAAAATTGGGTGAATAGCATACATAGTGCATGCGCTGCGGCATTTGCTCGTCATCGCGGTAAAACTGGAACACTTCATTTACTACAGGAAGAGATATATCGTCTGGAGAAAGCTATCGAATCCGTAAGTACAACAACCTAATAACCCAAAATTCACTCTTCTGTTACAGTTTGAAATTTGATGAGCGAATATTTGAGTACCAGTTAATAAAGGTTTAGTAGGATATTAAAACGTGGTGAAACGAGAATGCTAAGAGAGATATGCAGCTTGACCTAACTGTAGCGCAACGGGCATTGGTCTGAACTAACAGAAGCATTGTTTAACTGACATGAACTGCCTTTGCAAACCATTCTCTTGTCTAAGCTCGACTTTATTGCAGTGTAATAAGGATCAGTGTTAAATACGCAATGAGAAACAGGTGAACTTACGTCATTGCTCGTAATAAGGTTCATGTAAAACTTTGCGAACTCTAAGCATTTTCTATTAATTATGCAAATTGTTTGTACAATGTTATTGTTTGTACATGTTTGTAGTGAATACGTGTACGGACGAAAACTACTTTCAAGCCTCGCATCAGAAATAGGCGTCGCAACCGCGTTCATTTTAATAAAATTTACAAGTACAGGGACAAAATAAGGTTCCGTTCCGTCAAAAATAGGATGAGAAGATAATTTGCATAAAACTGTGAACCTCACTCTCGCTGATGCATCTCTCGCTCGAGATTAGATCATGCGCTCTCGTTTTATAGTTAGACATCGATTAAATAACCACGTTTAATTTTAAAAGAGTTTTAAAACCTTCAGGAACATTATTTCCGTTTCTTATGTAAAATTTCGATCTATTTCAAAAGGATAATAATGTAGGTGCAGACTAGTAAAGTTTATCGTTGTCTGTGGAATAAATAATTTTGTGTCCTTGTGTCCTCCTTACTAAGATGAATCAATATAAGACAGTAGTAATGGCGGAACACTGCTTTGACTTCCGAATAATTTAGTTGGAACACGATGTCGTCTGAGTGTGACACATATTCGGTGAGGCAACAGTCCGGGAAGCTCTCTGGGCAGGCGTTCGTGTCTGGCGCGCCTCGTCTAAATCGTGCCAATTTCTGACCCGCACGGGGCGACCGCAGGACGCATCAAAGCCTTTGTGGTTGCCTCACTGACTACTACATATTTGCCACAGATGAATATGTGCTTTGCAAATCTTGTTTACTATATTTACGAGGGGAAACCGATACTGTATGATACGAAACGATTGTAATGTGAACAAATACAATTCTCGATTGTTAATTTTGGTTAATTAAAATCTAAACCATGAACCACAGGGTTCATAGAGTTATGAACAATATAATTTTATTACTGGCGATAGTTATCACAGGCAGGTAGGTGAGCGCAGATATTAATATTCATAACACACGTGAACCGCAGAGCGAGTTCGAGTGCGGAAATATTCAAAACAAAGTACGTGCGTGGCGCGGCCTGTTCATATTTAACGGGAAGCTTATCCGCATTAAATGTGAAATTTGGATTTATAATTGATTCCAATCTTTTCAAATTAAATAACGTATATACAGAAACAAGCGGTTCTGTCCTATACTTACTATTAGCTATTTGTGAACGCTGAGTACTCCTTGCTTCTTTTTGTTTCTTTCTGATTGCCTATTATATACTAATCTAAGACTATACAATACATACTATACCTTCGAAAAATAATAACTGGTTGTTGCTTATTTTCTTTGATAATAGGATCACAAACTGAAGCACATGGCAGATCTCCAGCAATCAGTGGTATCTGATCCTGAGACTCGTGCTCAACTGGCTGTGCAGATGTTGCAATGGGAAGAAAACCTGGAGAGGTTACACTGCGAGCAGTTCCGCTTGCGATGCTATATGGCTAGCCTGCAAAGTGGAGAGCTTCCGAATCCCAAAGTAAGTTGATTAGTTGTCATTTTCATAGTGATCATATTTACGCATTTATATTTGCACTTGTTTAAATAAATGTCATAATTCGTCAAAGGCATATACGGGACTGTCCAAATGTGGTGAATGCGCGGCGCTTGCGATGCACGCGAGGTGTACGTACACAATTCGCGTGCATGCAAACCAGTTCGCCCCTATGAGAGATATCAGATTACCGCATCTCGTGAGAGGAATACGGGATATTGTATTTCCTATATTAATTTTACTAAATTATGGGACACGGGCAAATTCATTGCCGAAAAACGTGACGTCCCGAGAAATACAGGACGTCTGGTTACACTAGGCCACATACTGATGGAATACCACAACGTAATTCAGTGGGATATACGATCAGTCTCCAGCCAGTCTGACCAAACTGATGGTATGGACTGGCGCCAGACTGAGCATGTAATCTCCCTCTACATTACGCTGCACGCGTAGCAGGCACGAGCGCGGTGCGTGAGCAGTTTACAGCACAAAATGCACGCGCACATGTGGCGAGCCATTCACAAACAGGCGCATTCACCAGATCTAGACACACGCTAATTATATCACCACATATAATTACTGCTACTTATTTAAGATAGTGCCATAGTATTTTTTATCACGAATAATTAATAAATAACGTCAAATACTCCACGATGAATCTATTACAGTCAGGATGATTTTGTCAAGGTTTATAAAGGAAATTTGTGGCGGTGCTATCAAATTGACAGTTCCGCTAACCGGGAGCGCGAGAATCTGTTACTCCGCGCGACCCATGTCATGGCGTGTCATAAATGCCTTCCCAACACAGAAATAATAAAATTGTCTACAATTTTGCGCATAAATAGGTTTGATGAACGGATACGCCAATATCCTTTCTCCTTTCATGGTATTTTTACATCAAAAGCGTATGTAGATTTTGTCCTTAATGAAAATAATAAAGAATAAAAAAGAGGGGTTGAAAATGTAAGGTGTTTTGATTAAACTCACAAAAAAACCCCTTCATAAATCGAGTATCGTCATCAATATATTTTTTTGTTGCAGTCGTTGCTGACACATGTGTCGCGAGGCACGAAGAGTACTTTGAACAAGCTTGGAGTATTCACGGTTTCATCGTTCCACGCGTTCATTTGTGCGCGCTCGCCATCGCTTCTGAACAATCTGCTGGCAGGCCGAGGCGCCACCAAGCGCCGGGCACCGAACCTGTCGCGTTCCAACTCTGGTTCCAGCAGACGATCTATGCAGGTAACTTTAGCATAGTATTGCACTATGGAGGTCTATTCGATTTATTAATCGGTAAAAGCTCTCAAAACAGTGAACATAAAATAGCTAAGAGGTTAATAAGCTCCTAAAAACGTGTCCTTGAATTTTCATTTACGTTTGTTGTAGGCACAGAACATTCTAATAATACTAGCATTTAGATTCAAAACGGTGCGTCTCGGTTTGAGTACCTCTCATCTCATCCCCGCCTGGATTTCAATAAACGAAGTGTTTATTGAGCGCGAGAATACACGTCGTTCCCTTAAATTTTCAGCCATGTTGCCAGCCAATACGATTGAAAAATAACACCATATATTATATTTTGCTGATAACTGAATACAAAATATTATTTATTGAAAAGTTATTAATAAATATTGTCTATTATTACTGAAATACATTGCTACCTATATTCTATCAAACAGATAACTGTTAGTAGGTATCTAGCACGCCCAGTTTTATTTTTTTATCTATCAATTTAAATACAATTCAAAGTCCTGACTGACTTACTAATATCAACGCACAGCCCAAACCGGGCTTAATGTTTGTATGAAAGTCCGTCAGTTTCAAAGTTACAATCTTCTATTTTGTTGCTGGAAAATTAATATTTACGTGTCTCAGCGTTTTCGATAATTCCACCCCCAAAGGGGTGAAAAGGGGGATGAAGTTGTGTATTAGTAACTCCTTCATTTTTGAGTAAAAATCACCAAATTAATTATTTTGGCTTATCATGGTTGGAAATCAAAAACTTATAAGCAAATACATATTTGGCTGCAATTTTCTGTAACATGATGTGCTATCCTTTCACTAAAGTATCTTTTAGATAATTTGCAATGTGTCAGTTTTGCTGTGCAAGTAACTTTGACAAATGCCATAATATAGATAGATAACACGACGAAGTTATTCAGTGTAAGCAGTATCGTATAGGCAACTTTGGATAACTACTCGAACGTCAGACTAATGCCGGATCCCCGTCAATGTATACGTGAAGCTCACTCGGTACTTGCTCGCTAAACTTATCACAGTTTCTCATTGATTCAAGCAATTAACAGACGATTGCTTTTGTAGACATTGTTTTGTAGGTGCTTGCTCTATTGATCATGTTTGAAACTTCTAACTTATACGTTAAGAGAAGCTGTGGCATATTACATTTACTAAGGCAAGAAAAGTACTCTAAAACTAAAAATATTTCAAGGCTTTATTTTAGGCTAACATAGCTATGATTATATTTATAAACCTTTATACTATGCAACAAAAGTAATAAAACGTAATAAAGCGTTGCAAAAACGATGCCAATGATGATATTACTCGTATTACTTTCGTTCATATTTGACTTACAAAGGTTCTCTAAAAACATGAATCCTTTAATTTCAGACCAGCATCACCTGTGACAAAATAACACTGAAAATCCATTATAATCATAAAACGTTTTAATTTGATTTATTTTATCTCAAAGTCCCAAACAGAAAGCTAGAGCATTATTGGAGTTGAATGTATGTAATGTCAGTGATAATAGTTCGAATGTCTTTTGTTCACGAATTCTGTCTAGAAGTCCATTAATATAGCGGCTGATGAGTTTCCGAGTTCAAGTTTTCACTCGGTTTTATTAGCATTCATACCTCAAATGTTCAAATATTCGTTCTCGATTATATCGATCGTTAGTTTGGAAATTTGTTTTGGAGGCGTTCATTAGCACTTATCTAAATGAATCTGTCGGAGCTTTGATGTAAGATAAGCGATCTCCTTGCATGGAACCTAAATTGATGTAAACAATTCGTGATTGAGTACTCGTGTCACGTCCAGTCGCCGCCCATCCAATCTGATTTGGGTTGCGCTGCGAGGTCACGATCTGCAAGTAAGCTGACGTAACTCACAATAATGCACCATAAAACAACATCGCTTTTAAAATCAACTCGACAGATTTTTACTTGTGCCATGTCCGTAAATATCAACGGTCGAAAATTGACAAGCCACGATGAAACTTTTATGATAATTTTCTCCGATTTTTGCGAGTACTATCCGTAGGTACCTCAAAATAAGCCCACTTTCAAAGTTTGTCTTGTACTTTGCTGAAATGTCCAACCACGCGATGCTTTTAGACGATGTACAAAAAAATTTTCGAAACATAAAATTTGCTTTTTTTATTTAAAATCACTTCACCATCAGCCTTAATCGGCTTATTAATATTTCTTAACCAACCAAAATGCGAATTACAGCTCATTACTACTAAAAGAACCTTAGAAGGGCCAACGACTCATAATTTTCGCCATCTGGCAACAAGACACTTGGTGAAACAATCAGACGACACCAAATTCTCGTCATTAAGTTTAAGAGCCACTAGGGATACCACTTACGATGTTGTGTGACTAAGTACCGAATTGGTTCGTTAAAACAAACCCTGAAGTTTGAATATTTAAATGTTTAGCTCTACATTGCAGTATTAACGATTAAAATTAAAAACGATAAACTGAAGTACCTAGGTAGGTATTTGTCGAAAAAGCAATTACTTAATACATTGTTTCATTTCAGTTCTTAATTAGATAGTTGGAAAATGGAAAATATGTACCTACCTAAGTCTAAATACGAGTATATTTTAAAAAATATAAATTATTTCAAATCATCCTGAGATTATATTGACGAAGTGGGACGATTTCAACCCCTAATATTGAGGCACATGTTGATATTCTCAAGGGAAACCAACTGTGAAATCCGGGTATCGGAATTCCAGTCCCGAGATTGTAAGGATTTTGAGAAGTAATTCCGCTCTGATTGCATTTTTTCAGGATTAGGGACGAAAATAAAAATATGTTCACATTAATCAATTCAATTCAATTCAGCTTTGGAAAAACATGTTTTAAACATTTATAAATGTAATGTTAATCATATCCAAGGCTTTTACTTACAATTAAAATCAACAAAAGAAACTCTACGTTTGTTCTTTCATGCAAATATTCTATAAATATTTTTTTCAGACATTCTGTACCACCGACATAAAAAAAAGGAGATTCTCAATTCGACTGTTTTTTTGTATGTATGTTACTGGATAGCTCTTTGAATTGGGAACTGATTTTCAAAATTATTTTTTTATTCGAAAGAGTATATGCTCGAGATGGTTCCATTTAATATTTTTTCTAATGGGTCAGTAGGTTTCAAGTTATCCTGAAAATACTAAGATTTTGAATGAACTACCTTGACGACTTTGTTTTTTATGAACCGATTTAGATGACAATTATATTGTTGGAAAAGGGACACCTTTAGTGTAACCATTTAATTTTATTGATCTACCTTTAATTTTTTTTATTAGGTAGCTTTTAATTTCATTGACATTGACTTCCCATAATACCCACTGGAATTCCTCAAAGTCATATAGGATATGTAATAGTGATTGAGATATTGGTAGGTTTATAACAATCCAAAACAAACCGAACCATGGTGTGCAACGTTCTGGGGCTAGATTTGGACTACGTAGGCAAAACGGACAGCGTGAATTTGGAAATTGAGTTATGGACATTATACCATTGAAAATATATAAAGTTTTAAAATATTTACACGCTTACATGCTACAAAAAACCTGAAAATAAAAACATAAACAGCTTCAAATTAAATACCTCTAAAAAGCAAGAAATAATATTCAAATCACTAGATACGCATATCAATTTTAATAAAATATACAATCGAGTTGAGAACCTTCTCCTTTTTTGAAGTCTGTTAAAAACACGCCTAATTAAGTCAGGTGGGGCTTTGAGAATTAAAAAAAAGAAGTTGTGTTTTATTAAAATTGATACGCGTATCTAATCTAGTGATTTGAATATTAATTCTTGCTTTTTAGAGGTATTTAATTTTAAAGCTGTTATGGTTTTTATTTTAAGGCTTTTTTAAGGTTTTTCTCTTAAACAACTATTTTCTAGTTTCAATTCAAATAGCTGTGATCTACATTTTTGTATCAAATATTCACTGAAATTTAAAACAGAGCTCAGCGTATTGCACTGTGAGCACTTTATATCCTAATCTAGAAAGAAAGTACCTACTACCACAGAACACATAATACTACTAACAGAAAAAAATCTCTTTTAATGCCGTCGCATACCGCTGATTGCTAGTCATTGCGAAAATCACCTAAGCTTGTTAGAAGTAAACTTTGTCATTCCTTTTTTCGCGAAATAAGCTTTTCCTTTTAGTAATTCTACAATCAGTGAAAAGATAGAATAAGTATAAAAAAGAATGAATATTTTTTCACAAAATTTTGATTCCTCCATATAATATGGCATTAGGTAAGATTTATATTAGGTTAGGACTGCGAGCAATTTATCTGTCTGTCATTTCTGTGACGTGTATTGGTTTACAAATAACAATAGATTCTCTTTGTTAATATCGTCATGTCAACATACCTTAATAGATGTCAACGCATGAAGGACAATAGTTATTTGTTAAACGAGTGCGCAAAGTTATTTTTTGCTGCAAGTGCTGACTTTTAATCACGAACTAGGAAAGAAGTCTAAAATTTTACCATGAGCGTAATATAGACTACTGAGCATAGCGAGTGATCTACAAGCACGAAATATAAAAAAAATTGGTCGCATGTTAAACATACACTTTGTCACCTCTTCCAGCGAGAAAACTTGCAGCAAATTCGCTTTTTGCTGCGAACGTGAGGAAAAGTGATTCGAAATTTAAGCAAAAGCTTTATTGCTGCGAGTTTCGAACCAAAAGCGAAAAATATGTTTTGTTTATAGACGGGTCATTCAATTATGTTATTTATCTTTATATCTTTATTGTACAACAATACACAAAGTATGTTATGTAATTATTTTACTAATTTAGCTGGATACGTCGTTATCATCTTACAACGATACTTGTTTGTGCATGCGATTTGAATAAATTGTTATTGTGTAAATTCAGCCGTAGAGTACTGAAAGCAATATAGTCCGATTATGTTAAATTATGCATCGAAACAAAAGTAGGCGCAGTTTCTACGGGTAGCCCCAAGCTGTATAAGTAGAGCAAAGAACCATTCACATAGGAATACGAAACTTGGTAGGGCTGAGTTTGTATTCAATTTGATTAACCCGATTATCTAAAGAGTTCGCTGCATCCGAGTAAACAAGACTGTTGGCGAGTAGTAAGGAGTCTTCGGGTGGCGATGAAGTAAATCCTAGTAAGATATGAAGAAGAATGATAGTAAAGTAACTTATTTCTTAATTAATTGTTGGATTCAACTCAATTCAATTAAAGTTTGATTGTTTTATGTGTCTATCGTTAAACTTTTTCAGAAGAATAACTTAATCATGAAATATTTTAACATTAGTTACAGCATGAAATAAGTATATGTATATGGCAATTATGTCGAATATTCCACACTACAACCACAGAATAAATTAGATATAAGTACTACTACAACATTATCTACACTGAAGCTTTCTAAAATTAATATCGCAATCAAGGCTTAGTGATACTAAAACAGGAGATTCGTTATTTCACTGATTGATCCCACACTCGTTTAATTTTAATATTTAGAGAGAAGCTGAGCATTAGCAAAAACATATTGTCACTGGTAATAAATCTAAATTATTTTTTTCTGATATAATTGGAGAAAGTTCAAGTTTAACATATTTGAGATCGATGAACAGTTGCGAGAATAACAAAAAAATTAGATACGTCACGAAAAATCCATCTTTTAATTAAACCGTATCAGAATCTCTTTAAGACTAAACTATTATTATATATTTCTTGTCTCTTAACGTTGTTTAAATTTAAGAAATCTTTTATTTTCGTCGTCTTGTTTTACACTCAAGCGTAGTAAATATCGATGGGTCCCAGACGTATGAACGTAGGCGACCGTTAATTATTAATTACGCCCCAGACTATAAACAGAAATAAACTCTACGTAAATAACATGTATACTTAGAACTTCTTCGGTGTTCTGGATTTCTTTATTAGTTTTATTTTCAGTTTTGATACTTACCCGATATTTTGTTGAACAACTCTATTATTGAATACTTTTTTTAAGTATCAAATAATTGATTTTTTTTTTTTACTTTCCCGAAGTTTAAAGCCGCTGTAGTAACGGTTCACCCAACTTTGTAGTCATCACGTTAATATCTGAAAAAAGTGTTTTATTTCAATTAATTTTAGACGTCTGGCTTAACATACACGTACTTCTAAAAATTATGAAGACTCCTAAGTTTTGTTTTTTTTGTCGTAGATGTCCCGAGAAGACGGTGAAGCAGCTGTACGAGTATCTCTTCCCGAAGGCACGACTGCTACAGTAGGCGTCCGTGAAGGGATGTCCGTCGAAGAGTTTCTAGCGGGAGCCTGCGCTCGCCGCTCGCTGAACGCGCTCGAGCACTTCGTAAGAGTCAAGAAGCGAAGAGATATGGAGGATCACAATTATTTCGTACCACATCGGAGCGACCTCATCGAAACTTACGTGAGTTGACTATTATTTTTTTTTTGTAAGGGTAAACTATTCCTATGACGCTCTATAATAACATATAAAAATACCGGAACGACATCAGCCACAATCTTCTGTATAGTACAGGTTCCATAAGTATTTGTAAATTATCCTACAATGTTATAGTTACCTGAAATAACTACTAGTGTGATCACGTCTTGTTTACAAATGCGAAACAACTGCCTTATTATCAAATACTAATGTCTTTCAAATGTAATAATAGTTGTCAATATACAAAAACACTATACGTGTTGGAATGTGTCTGAGCGACAGCAATGTCTGGCAAGCATGTCTTTGACACCAAATGGGAATTTATAAGGACAAGCCATCGATCACTCGATAGCGTTCTCTTTTTGTGAATGTTCATAGATAAAATCATTTCAAAAAATGCGCTGGGCCTCATTAAGAAGACACTTTCATAAAAATGAAATTTTAATATTTTTCGGCACTTAATTAGGGAGTCGCAAGAGTAATTTACTTTAATTAAATATATTGCTGAGAGCACTTACTAAAACATGTTAAGTGGAAATAAGGAATCGAGTAGAGTGATCGTTACAATATTGTCGTCTGTCTGAAAACAGGCATAGTAATTAAGTTAACGACCTTACCCTGTAGACGGCAGGATCCCGAAGGAGCAATTTCTTTAAAAAAGCTCACTAAATTTGCATTTTATCAGGCAAGCTGGAGACAAAGACTCACGTTTCTCTGCGGTGCGTGTAAAATTAGAATATCAAGTGAAACACGGACAGGGCCTAACGTGCGACAATTTTTTTAATTAAACCTTCTAAAGAACATTTACGGAAGGAAGTCAATGTAAAAATATAAATGTTTTGTGACCGAGATTCGCGTGAGTAGGGTCTGACAGCGCCCACCTCTATAGCGTCGCAAATTGTATACGCCATACTGTAGAGGGGTTATCAAAAAGTTATGTCGCAGTAGCTTTGGCAACAACGAGTTTCGAATGTAAATAACCCCGAGAAGTTATTTTACTTTATTAAATAAGTAAATAAGAGTTGAATTTTGGAGGCCGACCCGTTCGTTTAGTAACTTCTCAGTTTTATTGAGTTTTCTTATTTCTCATAGCCCGTTGATTTCAGCGTACTGTTTGAGTGCGGCGATTTCTCTTTGATTGAGGTCTGACAGAAGATTAGCCGTGATTTGGCTTATCCCTCTTTATTCACACAAAGAATAAGATTACAATACCAATTTATCTTTTGATAAGATCTTAGGGATTGATTTAATTAATTGAATGTGTTATTTTAATTAAACTGTTTCTGTTTCGTTTTTAGGAAATTCCTGTTAAATTTCAGTTATTTATGTTTTGTTAGTAATAAGCTACTTAGACAAAGTGAATTTAGATGACGGTTTTTATGGTTGATTCTATTTAAGAATCCACTCTTCAATTAAAAGTGTTCTATGCGAATAATTACTCATACAATACATTTGTATTGATTCTACAGTCTCTATGATGAGTCTTTTTCATATTATTGAAGGCGCATGTAACAAGAAGTGCATAGTACTTACTTGATTCTTATTAAAAAACAATGACTTAAAGCTTAGGTACTATTACATGTGGAGAATAGAACTAACTATCCTATCCACAATAATCCTGCAAGACCCCAAACTGTAATCCCTATCATCAATTTTAGTGACCCCTCGCAACATGTGGATAAGCTGTCACTAAACTCGGTATATACCGAGTGACCATCTCTATATATTTAATATTACTCTTTGCACCCCTGTCACAGAGTCGCATTTGTAATGTATTATCGGACCACTCAAGGAAATACAAGTCGTTTCTTATGAACATTATGCTGAAAATAATGTATGAGAGGTCGGGATGACATAGCCAATGTTACCCATAAAGATTAGTTCAGATTTTTTGTGCAGTTCAAATTATTAAAGATTTTTATTATTCAAATCTCGATTTTATTAAAAGTTATGGCTCTCAGTTTTAAATCGCTTGCCAAGTTAAATTAAATAATGACGCGCATTAATGATATTGATTTACATACAAAATGAGTCGATCGAATTGCAATCAAAAGTTTAAGTGAAAGGTCAAGGAATGAGAGCCTCCCAAATCCATTATATTGAAATAGGCCTCGTTTGGAACTAACACTCGCAAATCAATATTTATTAAATCTGTCAAGAAGCGTGCTCTCAGAACGATCCATTTTTTTTTTCAAGTGAGTACAATCTAAATGAGAAAACATAAATAATTTTCAACACAGAAAAAGAACAGTATGTTTAAAAACATTTATCAACTAACAGCAATTATGGCGCACAGCATAATTAACAGTATGCCAAAATCGTCAAGCTCTCAACAGTCATCGTGGGTCCCGCAAGAATTTAAGTGCATTTATTCATAGAACAACTTTATCAAAGGAGTTAATTAATGAAATATCTCGGGAATAAAAAACTTCCCGAGATATTCCCGGAGCTGCCCGCTAACCATTTCATTTCAGTTGCTGTACAAAACAGCACCTCGTTAAATTAAAATCATTATCATCCAATCAAATGAAATTTGCTTAATGAAGATAGTATTCGTATTCTAATGTTGATTAAACCATTTGTCTGTTTTGTTCAGTTGCACACGCATGAGGTGGTAGAAGTGTGCGCCAAGATCTTGTATCAAGTGGAACTTCAACGAAATACTCTTGAGCAAATGTGGGGCTTTAGTGTGGAGGCTGAACTGATAGAGAATGCTGAACGACAGGACGAACTGTGCTGCTACGTGAGCCGAGTAGAAGATAAAAGTGTCGCTATGCAAAATGGTGAGTACTTTGTCGTTAGTATATTACTAATCGTTTTTAATTCGACGACCTCCGTGGTCGAGTGGCTTTGTACACCGGTTTTCAAGGTGTCGCCATCTCTAAGGTCCCGGCTTTGATCCCCGGTTGGGTCTATTTAGAAAAAGGACTTTTCTATATTGGCTCAGGTCTAGGTGTTTGTGATATCACTGTTGTCTCTGATTTCCATAACACAAGTGCTTTAGCTACGTACTTTGGGATCGGAGCAATGCATGTGAGGTTGTCAAATATTTATGTACAATAATTCATGAGTTATTTATTACTTACAAAGCATCTGTCGAGTGACTTTGTGCAATAATATTATTTGTTAAACGGATCTGAAGTATTAACTGGTATGTTAGATAAGTAATGCGACTTTAGATAAAGTGGGATTTTGAATTATATCCAGCGTTTGTGATGCCAAGATGTGCGCATTAATTAGCGTAATGGTGTAACTGACAGTTATTCACAAACAAACTGGTTAACAGAAGCTATTATTACTTAAATAGCCAACAACCCACTTATGCTGCGGTTTAGATGAGCTTTAGGTATTATTTTTGAATGACTGATCAACTTTTCCAACTTTGACATGTAAAATCTTCTCATCGTGGATGATTTTATGATTACACAGACATAAAAGTTTACCGATAATATTACGTATTTTGCGCCGATAGTAATTGAAACTTTTTCGGAATGTTCTTAAAACCGTCACTTTAATTTGAACACAACATATTTAATTGCTTAGAATAACATTTTCTACATTCATTTGCTTTTCATATTGAGATCCATTTATGCAAACGGAAATTTCACGCACATCTTAAATTTTTTCTCATTAGCTGATTCTCATATGTAGGTAAGTAAATTGTCAGAGGAAGTCTTAGACAACAGTACGATACAAGATTTTTTCTCATCGAGGTATTTTGTTTCCTATTGCAAAAACATCGGATAGAGAGCCGTCCTCCATTGTACCATTCCACAATAGCTATAGAACAAAAGTTGAAGGGAAGAATTACTTCATTTAATCTCGCTGCGTTGCCACTGTAATCAATACGGTATCGGTTTGCGTACCTGTTCGGTTTTGATGTTTTTTAATCTCCTTTGTTTCCTTTCGCTTCCTGCTTAGGCACGGTAAAAAATAATCATTCCAGTAACAATTTGTTTTCTGTGCCAGGCATAATCAAAGGCGACGAGATAATGGTGATCAACGGAGCGATAGTATCTGACCTAGATATGATGTACTTGGAGAGTGTACTGCAAGAAGAGCTCTCTCTCGTCATGATGATGAGGTAAGTAGTGACGCTCTTTTATTTGAAAATATCTACTTTTCTAAACTCATTAAAGTTCTGAACAATAACTACTACACGTATTATCCGATGATTTCACTTCTATCGTCGTAAATTCACCATTGTAAATAAACTGTTTTTTATGTTTAAAGTACGTTTATATCGTTATTTGCAATGATTGAACATTGTATATAATTCACAATATTATAACATGGTCAAAAACTGAAAATAGTTATTTATTTATTTAGTTTTTAATGTTTAATAAATCTACACTGGGCCGAAAAGAAAACGGGTCACCACGTTATTTTCATACAAACGAGGTAATTTTGTAACCTTGGATCTCCACCAGGAATTGACCGAGCTGTGATCAAATGATGGCTATCTAGGGAGTGAATGGAGGAGATCAAGATCGCTGTACACAACCAACTGATCTGATCAAAATTCTAAGACATGTAGGGAAAAGTTTAAAAAACGCGAATATAGCATTAAAATGTATGGAAATCCTGAAACTGAAAACTCTGATCCTAGCATCTCTTAGAATGTTGATTAGATCAGTTGGGTATGTATGGCGATCTGGATCTCCTCCATTCACTCCCTAGATAGCCATCATTAGATCACAGCTCAGCCAATCCCTGGCGGAGAACTTGGTTCTCTAAATTTACCTCATTTGTATGAAAATAACGTGGTGACCCGTTTTTTTGTGTCACAATGTATATCGAATTGTTCGAAATAAAAACAGTTTATATTATTCAAATGAAATCGGTTGATCGTCAACCGAGTTAGCTGCTGTGTTCATTAATCAGTGGGCCCGGGGCGTCGCATTCGTTACCATCGAATTAGAATAAATCGCGGAAAAATCTTTTGCAATAAAAATGTCGACTGTCGACGGAAACCAGAAGCCTGGCACCTAATAAAGCGGAAGTTGAGCACTCCGACTATGGTGAAGGCCTCCTCATCGACATTTCCCGCCCTCATACACCTGACCTTTCGACCGGGACAAGTTTACCCAAGCGCACCCTGCGACCTATATACTCCCTTGCCGCTCGCAAGAGACGCTCAGCGTTGCCAACCGCAAAACAATATACATTCAACACTAAGCCTACCTTCCACTACTTCGCTCGGGATTATACCAATTTCGACACAACTGGACTACGAAATGAAGTAAAAAGTTGTACGTGCAGGAAAACATAGCCTTTGCCGTAATCTCGCTAAAATTAATAAAAACAATATCTACATTAAGGGCTTGTTTGTTAGAGAAATAAAAATAAAAATTACTTGATAGATAATTTGACGTAATTGTTTTTCATACCACAACTGTCACATAATTTGTCAAGTAAACTACTCAGAGGCCCTATTTTAAAACGTTTTTATTATTATTAGGTTGCTTTCTTATTTATTTGGTTATTTGTCCCTATGAGCTAGAGACTTGAAACTTTGATCATACGTCTGAACTGAAAGCAATGTAATATTAATGGTGTCATTGAGCTGATCTGATGTTGGAGCCGGAAGAAGGCCACAGGAACTCTTTAATAAAACCCCATCGAGTTTGAGCTCGTTAGAATAGTCTTGACAAGTACTCTGACGGGAAACGAGATCCAGGGTCTGATGATGAAGCTGGAAGAAGGCCACAGGAACTCTGTAATTATACCATGCGACCCCATCGAGTTTGGGCTCGTTTGATTCGTCTTGAGGACTCTGTTGGGAAATAGTGTTCAGGGTCTGATGATAGAGCCTTTTTTTTTAATAAAAAAAAACACGTTTTTAAAACGGATTAAAAAGTATAAAATAATTTCTTCTGTAAAGATTTACAAACCGATACAGAAGTTTTAAGCACAGAAACGTGGGGCGCATTTTGTAACATTTATCATCAGTTGTCTTTTGCCCCACGTTTTTATGTTTAAAACTTCTTTTAAACATAGGGTTATAAATCTTTACGGGAGAAGCTATTTTATAATTTTAGTCCGTTTTTTTCAACGTGTTTTATTATATATATTTTTTTAAATCCTTCAGCGGCGTCGAGCGGTCTTTACTACTCATTTTCATGGGACAGCCATGCTGTCTGTAAAAATAGGGCCCATAAATTCCTTTTTGATCGTGAAACACAGCTTTAAATATATTGAAGGGAAAATCATTGTTTCCACTAATTAGATATTATTAACCGACTTCAAAATTTGAAGAGAAGGAGGTTATCTATTCGTCGCGTATATATTTCGTGGCTATCTGTTCCCTAAGGGTTGACTCGGCCGACTATGATAGGTGTTCATCTGAAATTCAAACTCAAATAAAAAAACGCTTCTGACATTTCACGAAACCAATAGATCAAAGACTCACCTTGCATCACAAAAATTACTATATTTTCGACCACAGTCGTTATATATTAAATAACTGCACGAAGTGCTACAAATTGTGAAAAAATTGGATGAAATCCCACATTACATTCTCTTTGAAATCCCAAATATCAAACTGACAGTTCTTTCCTGAAGAATTTGAAAGCTTGGGTCTGGGTTGCCCTAACCGCGCTTCCATAACGTTCCAAAACGTTCCGTTTTCCAAAATTCTGACAAACCATGAAGTAAAAAATGAACAAATATTTTTTTGCAAACAAAATTTAGGTTTAGTATTTTCAGAGTATAAACTTTTTGACAAAACATAAAGTGCTGTCAAGCGACGCTTCCGTTAAAGAAAAGGTGTTTGCTCATAATCTTTAAAGAAATGTCATGTAGAAGGACGTGACATAAAACTGGCAACACCGTGCTGGAAATCTGCGTTACACATGTCTTACGCGCCATCCCGTAAAGTGACGTATCATGCGAAACTGAATCGAATCTTAAAAGTATTTATTTTCAAAAACCTATCCAAATACTTATTTTGAAACTACATTTATTTAAGTTGCTGCCGCCTCGAAAAACAGCCAATGATATTAAGGGACGGTACCATAATCCTGTATATAATGTCCTGAAATCTACCATGCGCCTTCGCGCCAAAATTCAACCTTGTAGATTGTCAGAACACTACGTTACAGAAGCAATGAATTCTTTTATTTGTCAATAAATGTTAATTACTGTTTTAAATTACAAAAGATTTGAAGTGATTTTGACAATTTTGTTTTTTTAATCTAAGTAGTATAAGGCTTAATGCTTTAAAGGTCTCAATGGCCTTTCTTTACACTAAAAACGAACTTTTTGCATGCGTGCAAATGGTGCCATTTTTATAAAAACTTGTGATTCATTACGCTGTAAACTACTATTTTAATACAGTTGCTAGAAAATGTGTGCTTTCGATAACTGTGCGTTTTTTTTTGTTTAGGGTTTAGTACACTGTATGGAAAGTTGATTTTACCGCACGCCGTGCGTTTTTATTTACGATTTTTTTCTATTACGATTCAGTAAGTAGGTACCTACAATGTTGTCTCGCAAATGTATTGTAAAACGTCGTATGGTACAAGACTTTTAAGGTTTTTTAAAGTTCGTGACGATTATTGTCAACTCATTTTAAAAAACCTCCTTACCAACCTTGTATCATAAAAAACTAATAAAAATTACCCGAGTCCTTAACGACTGTTTCAGTGGATAGTTAACATCAGCAGTTTGAAAATGAGTTTCAAATAATTAACTTATCGATGTACTAAAGCGATGAATGCCAACTGTTAAATTAAATGTCGAATGGCATGATTAGCGTGGGCAGGTGACACAGTTTAGTTGGCCGGGGTTGGTACTCACAGCAACAATAGATATAAGTAGTGCCGACCGCGTCCACTGAGAGCGGCCGCAATACAGCCTCTCGACAGCGGCACCGCACTGCCTGAATTAATATCCCCCAACAAAATGTCATCTCGAAACAACGTACCTACGCGATTTATTATTGTTGTAAGTTGTTTCATCTTTCCATGTACACGATATAACCGTTCCGGTGTAAAGCCAACGCGCCTTCATTGTCTCAAGTTAAGTTTTCGAGAATAATTACGGCGATGCTAATATCTCAGTTTCACCCTCACCGCTGACACAAAAGGCGGATACTCTGTATTCATAACGCTGTTATCGACCTCGGGCACCTCACTGATATCGTCGATGCTGCATTTGCCGATGCTATTCAGCATTCGCTTACCTTATTCAACGTCACGCTCCTGACGGAAAGCCAAACAAAACGTAAGCTCATTGCTCACAGGCTGGGGTTTCTTTGTGTAAAATCTACCCACGTGAATATGGGTCCATTCTTTACCCTGAAAAAGTGCCAAAGATTTTTCACAACACCCATTTTTTTCTACCTGCTGCGAGGCAATCTATACAACATGTTGTAGCTGTTTTATTTGAGATTGATACCCATCAGTCAAACACTCATTTGGTTTATTTATTTATTTAGTCAATAAATAATGAAATTTAGCTCGACTGTATGAAGTAAATTTTAACAACCACAATATATTTCAACTTTGCTAGTAGCTAGCTAACTGTATACATGGGTAAATCTAAATATATAAAACTCTAAGTGACTGACAGACCTATCAACGTAACACAACTCAAACTATTGGAAGGATCGAGCTGCAATTTGGCACACTAATAGTTTCGAAGTCAGGATCTTCAAATTTTGTATGTTTAAGCTTACGATTAAAAACTAAACTTTACCTGTCTCAGTGTTTTCGATAATTCCACCACTGAAGTACCTGAGACCTGAGTATATGGTTTAAATTTCAACTTGATACCTCCACGCGTTCCCGAGACAAAGGGTCTTGACAGACAGACGGACAACAATGTGATCATATAAGGGTTCCTTTTTTTTCTTTTGAGATACGGAACCCTAAAAATTAAAGGTGTCTGACATATCAGCGCCCAGCCCAAACCACTGGAAGACTTAAAATTTGTATATATATACTTTATACAGTATAGGCATCCATTTAATTGGCCACACAGTTATCTAGTTAACAAAAAGTACGACATTAAAATTATACAATTAACAAAAACAAACAGAATAAACAGGACAAGTCACAAAAACAAATTAGCCTCAGCTAATGCTACTACGACACAAGGCCGTCGCAGCGCTGGTATTTATTCTGGACGTATAAAAATTACAAAAATACAGATACAATTTAGCTACAAATCATTTGATTAGCTGTATAGCCGTAACTAAAGGGGTGAAATAGGGGTTCATATTTTGAATAAAAAAAAGACATTTCGACTTGAAACTTCGTAAAAGTACTTCAAAAAACAAATAAACAAACATGTAGTTCGTTGTTTTCCAAAACTAAAATAAATGAGGTAAAAACCGAAAAAATCGATATGGATGTCGTTCTAATTGCGAAAATGAAGTTCCACACGGTAGACATGATTTAACCCCTAAAAGAGTGACATAAGTATCAAATTTTGTATGGAAAATAACATAAAATAGACATTTCGACTTGAAACTTCGTAGTAGTACTTCTATAAACAAATAAGCAAACACGTATTTCGTGAATTTTCGAAAGCTTGTTTGTAACTAGCTTTCACCCAGATTCAGATATAAATCAAATTGAAACATCCTCCATTCGAGTTTTTTGAACCGGAACAAAACCAAGCACAGTTTAGTTAGTTTCGATTAAAATGTCGGTGCCCGATGTTGTTGGGATCTCGAGGGAAATACAGTGTCGGTCAGCCATAAACTAGCGCGTAAAATTTGCAATGCTTTGAAAATCAAACTAGAAATAATATTATAACGGAGACGCGATGACAAAACGTGTTTACTATCTTCCCTCTTGCTTGGAAACAATTTTGATCCGTAATTTTCACGGTGAAAGATGTAAAAACACATTTATTCTCTTTTCCGTCATAGAAAATGAATCACCGAAGTGTATGTAAGCGCATAACTTTAGAACGACTGCACCAAATTAGATAATTATTTTTTGTTGTGTTTGTTATTAATAGTGTTCTGTTAAATGGTCTGTGTGTCATCTATTATTTAAATTGATGGCACCACCCGTGCGAAGCCGGGGGCGGAGCAGCTACTTGTTGTATATCACGCTACGAACGCTGGAGCTTGTTTAAACTTTTTCTGAATGATATTCGCAGTTGACAGGTTGTAGGCACAGACCATTTAAGACAATACTATTTTAGTTAATCCATGTAGCCAGCGTTATAATTGAAAGTTGTTGTAATTTCTGTTTCCTAAAATGATTTTGTTCTGCGGAAAAAATACAGCAATTCTTATCGTAATTTTATAATAATGGGCTGTATATTATTCTGAAATGCAAGATTTACTCGTAAAAAGAGAACAATTAAGAGCGCGATTAAAACGGTTGTGATTATTGCGCTTCGCGAAAGTTATAATGATTTCGTTATTTACTATACATATGGTTCTGATGATTGGCAACATTGATTGCTAAACACTGTAAATACTAACCCTGAAATACCATTAGACGAGTTCAGACTGTTAAAAGTACTCATCAGTAATTACCAAACCCATAATTACATTTTGGGTGAAAATTAGTGTTTAGGGTTATGCCCTTTTTTCTTTGTATATATCGATTATAGATTATCTACTTAATTTTTTTCGGAGTTAGGAAACGAATGAATTCTAAACAAAAAAATGCTTTGGTAATACTTAGATTTAGTTTTCTGAAATCAGACGGTACTTTTTGCTGCTTATTGTCCTATTAAGTAGTAAGCGTAAAACAAGATTATGTGTTGCCATATCAATGAAACTGCTACAATAAACTAGCAGATATCATAGCTGTTATCAAATTATGGGAATTAACGAAGGGTTGCCTCATATCATAAGCTATATCCGATATTGAATATATTTGTATAAATATCAGTTGGGTGTTCATTGAAGGCAGATAATTAATAAATAGACAAATGACGTGCGTAGTTCGCTACGTTACTGAATTTAACGTATAACTCTTAAAATGAGAATTCGTCTCAAATTTTTATAAATATTATCTCCGTTTGTTCTTTAAATGGGTTTTAGGCTCTTTAACAGAATAAATAATAGCCATCTTCTTTCAGCGAGACGAGATGTGACCACTTACAGAGGAAACCAGCTATTATTTACTATCTGTATTTTGTTGACATTATACAAATAAGATTGTACTGAGTTATTTTCAGTCCACAATCTCATACGTTAAAAATTTTAAGAACTCGAAAGTTACAAAAAATAAAAATCTTAAAATAACATGTCCTGTATTTTTAATGTCCCCACTGCTGGGACACAGGCCTTCCTTATGGGTGGATAAGGAGGATGGGTTATAACCCACCACGCGGGCCCAATGCAGATTGGTGGGTGTTAACGACTGCATATTCAGCCTGGACCAACGGCTTAATGTGTCTTCTGAAGCACGGAGGAGCTCGAGATAATACACTTTTGGTCACCCATCCCAATACCGACCCTTGCGAAAGTTGTTTAACCTCCGCAATCGCTGGGCCAGGCGCTAAACCACTGTGCCGTCGAGTCATCGAGACTCTTAAAGTTATTTAAATATTATTGATTTAATCATAGTCAATACAATAATAAATTACAAACAAATAGGTACATGACAAATGCTGCAGTTCACACTAAGCTAAGTTAGCGAAGTAAACGTAATATCATAATACAAAAAATAAAACTAAAAAGCAGCCTTAACACGCTGCAGCAGAAAGTTTTCGCTAGGAAGGCTAGCACGCTGAAAGTGGAAGGAAAGTAGGTAATACAAAAATGCGGTAAAACGTTTTTAATAGCGCTGATGTAATAAATATTATATAAAATGAACATTTAGCCAGAAACTGCACATCTAGCTACTTCATTTGTTTTAATTTATCCTATATAGTTTTGTGCAGTTTCTTTAATGCAAGCTTTGTAACACTTATTTTGTTCTCAGATCTTCACGAACTGAGCCACCTGAGCTAACGGGCATGATGCGCGCTGCAACTGATGACATCATAGACTCACTCGTGTGCCCACCACCTCCCAGCGAGCCTCCAGTCATATCCGATGACATGATATCGGGACTCATTGTACCAGCACCTGCATGGAGTAAGTAATAACCTTTTTAAAAATCATATATGAAAGCTCTTATTATAACTTTGTAGAAACTTCTATGAGAAATAAAAAGTCTAGGTACCACGTGAAGTGGAAAACTTCTACTTTGACTATGCGCAATGCGTAGGTAGTCCAAAGTACTCATACGAGTAACACAGGGTTTTCAGGGTTGCCATCTTGGATATAAACTACTCTCAATCCCAAAGGACCTAACAATAATCGATCAATATTATTTTTTAAATTTAAGAAATAACGACATTACTAATTTCTGCTTGTACTAAATCAATTATACCTACTACAAAATAGTACTATAGGTATATTCGAAACTATCGGTGTAATTTACACGGAATATTTTAGGAGTTATTTGGCTTTCGTTAGAGCCAATACATTGATTGGTTCGCGCACCCTGTCACTTGCAGCAATCATTTCAATACGGTTCTCAACTCGTTATAAAAATATTGCATCATTTTTCCGCTCCATCTCACGTTTCATCGACGGATTTGACTTTTATAAACTCTCGGCACTACGTAGTGAAATATAGAATGTAAAAATTAAATATAAATGTATATTATCCTCTATAATTTTATTTTAAAAGTTAACATCGATAACAGAATTTGAAACTACGGTACCATCACAGCTACGTTTATTGCCGGCTGTTCCAAAAAGATATCATGGAAAACATAGTTGTTTTTTTAATGCTACACCGGAGAGAAAAATTCATTTCGTGTTTTCTATTTAACTACGGCCATGGCCCAGTGCCCTGATTGCCGCAGAGATGACTTTACGGAACGTTTTCAACTTGCCCTCTGTGAGGCTGTATCGCCTTATATTTACGTCAATATCAATAAAGGTATATAGTGCTACGTAACGCTGGTTACATAACATTGACGCATTAGCGGTTTAGTGCACGACGGTTTTAAGTCCTGTAAATGTACGTAATATCACTTAACCCATTCAGCCGATACCTATATTTTTAGCCTTAAAGTACGGCTAAAAATATGTCGGTAAAGTATTCAATTTCTCGTAAAATAAAAACATTTTTATTTCGTGCCAGTATCTTAACAAGTGACTCTTCAATCTTCGTTAATATATTACTTGGCATCGTTTCCGAATCACTCACAAATTTATGTTGAATCCAATTGTGGCTGACAGTTGGTAATATTTTGTGTATCGTGGATTACAAAATTTCTAACTCGACTCCGCGGACTATCGATCTTAATACGATCTCAGTGTTCGTACCTAGCAAGTTTTCATGTCATGCGTTCGTCGTTATCGCACGCCACAGTTTACGATCAGCGCCTTACTTGCCTACAACCGAGACGCCATCTCGTTTACAGTGAAGATATATCTAATCCTCCATAATACGACAAGCTTTTGTTCACTTTGAACAATTTCGCTTGAGATCTGCCTGAAATGTGTGAAGCAGAAACGTTCGCGTCTTATTAACCCTGTGACTTGGCGAAATGTTTATTGACATGCTGATACTATTGAGTGTCATGCAATCCCTCCCACTTTCCACTTCGTTCCATTGGAATTACCTAGCAACAAAACTTTCTCGTTCATCGAGTACACCGAATTACTTACTGGAAAAATAAAAATATTCTAAACCCAACGTTTATCCCTGTTTTTATACGTCATGCAATCTTATCCGATTTAACTCAGAAATCAACAGTTAACTCAGCCAAAGTCGGTCCGCTTACAAATTTTATTCAAAGAAAGTCAAGCTACGTTTTCCTCAAGCAATAAGTAAATTTTGACTAATTTCTTTACAATGCTTTTTCTTCATTAATTCGGGCGGGTGGCCGCGGTACGTTCTTCATTATTTATAATCAGCAGACCGGAAATCGCCATGGTCTTGTGAAGTTCATAGTGATTTATTTCAGCATTCGCATTCGTGCAACACAAGAGGCAATTATGACGACATATTGAGTCGGCGTATAGTGGTTGTTTGTTTTATGAGAACCTATACGAGTATCGGTGGGCTGACGAACCCGGGCAGGCGGGCGCGGCTCGAACAATGCCGCCCCGCTCGCCCGCAAACACGTTATTTATTATGACATTTTCACCTAACGAGACGCCTGTTTTTCTCTCCTAATGACGCGTATTCAATATGTGGCCCGAAAACGCTTTCATTTTGCTCATTTCACACCTTTGTAGAAATTTCAATATTTTTATTTTGGGACCTTTTTTATTACACGAAGGTTACGCGGATGCTGTTGTAATTTGTCTTCATTAAACAGTATGATTTATGAACATGTTTTACAAAGTATGAATAACGATATGCTTAAGGCGATTACTTTAGGGACGGTTTTCAAAAGCATGATGCAGTTCAGTTTACTTTCCCAATGTTTTTTTTACTATTCTCTGAAAACATACTGTTTGGGTTAACAGCGTTACAAAGAAAATAAACGTATCCGCAAATTGTAGTTTAGCGTGTCAGTGGCGATTGTACCTTGTAATTATTTCCATTATTGCCAACGGACCGGTTGGTCCTAAAAGTACTGTATACAACGTGGAGGTCGTGACCTAGCCTGCGGCCGTTTGCCGCCCGATTTGGACTAGGTAACTGAGACTAAATCTCATTATGTAACTGCTGCCTATGAAATGTGATTATGAAAATTGAATCACTTGCCTATCTACGTCTTGGTGATTATCCTGAGAAGGAAAATGTTTATTTACTAATAACTCAGTTACACATACAAAATTATGCGGTAAGTATGGAATCAAAAACGCTTTTGTTAAAAAAATTTTTAGTGATATTCCGAATAATATTTATATGCATTAAATTATAGTCACGGTCTTTTGAATGAGAACTTCAGACTATTATCGTTAATTACTTCACAGACGCAATAGTTAAGAAACCATCCACCTTGTGGCTATTTCTCCTTCTGGAAATAGTTTACTGAATTGCAATGCTTTGATCTCGCGTGTGTTTGGTAACTGAAACTAAGAACAAGTTTTAGGTTCAATATTATACTGACCTCTTTAGATGTTATGGATTAATTTGTTTTTATCAGCACATAAAAAAGTTGTTTCATAACGATGATTTTTTTAAACACATGACTGATGTACCAAAGGCCGTGACCCGTCCCCCGGCTGTTTCCTCTACGATGTTTACTAACCACAGCCAAAAACTCATTGCTGCTCTTTGTCGAGCGAAACCCTTCATACTTTTGTTATGTAAGCTAGCCGCGCCGGCCTAATTATGAAACTGTACGGGTTTTACTATTGGAAAGCTTACTTTCTAAGCACACATATGTAATTATACACAGTCGCGTAACGCTGCCTTTAACAAAACGTACTGTAAAATACCTACTCATTTACTTTTTCAAGTAAAAAAAAGAAATTAGTTTCGAAAATACGCGTAATTACTTTTTTTTAAATATGAACTACCTACTTTGATTTAAATATTTAGTTGAAATATTTGGTTTGAAGTAGGGAGGCTTTTTAGGGTTCCGTAGTCAAACCAACAATAGTTAGTTAATAGTTTCGCCATGTCCGTCTGTCCGTCTGTGGCTTAGCTCATAGGTTCTTACTACTAGAAAATTGTCTCATAATGTGCGGTATCGTTAGATAGGTCTTTTAAAAATGTTATAAATTTGTGAAGACCACTTTTCGATTCAGGGATCCGTTTGCGAAACATTAAGCTTTGAAGTGCAAAATTTTGTTAGAGTCAGGAGTGTGTGCCCCTCTCCTCTACCAGGTAAACGGTTGCTTTTGGATAGGTCAAAAAATTCAGAACAGTAGTACATAATAAAGAATGAAAACGGAAAACTATCACTGGTAGGTAGGCTTTGCAAGTTGAGGAGTAATCGATTCGATAATGGGAAAAGTTTTCGTAGGCAAATTTTATTGAATAGTTAGGTATTATACTTAGTTGTAGGCGTAAGTAGTGTAAAACAGGGAGTTAAAAGTTTATAGCCATATGCTATGGCATGAGGTTACTACGGAACTGTATACTGCGCGGGGCCCGACATGCACTTGGCCGGAGTTTTTATTCTCTATCCTTGGTTGTCATTTATATCCCGATCAACCCCGATGTTTAATTTTATAGAAATAGACATATTTTTAATAATCTTTTGCCATAGATAAAATTACACGAATAGGTATATCAACCTGTCTAACGAAAAAAGCCCATAAGATTATTATTGAGGAAATATCGCAAACCTTACAACATATCACAAAGTGTATTATAAAAGGCATCCAAAACTCATTGTGCGGTCCATTGTTAAGCGACCATAAGAATTCCACTATGGACCTTGTTACGTCCAATGATATTGGAAATCGACTTTTAACGCTGTAATGAAAACTATCGGATATGATGGTACCTGATTATAAAAAAACGGAAAAATGACATAAATAGAGTTTTATTCAGAGCCTCTTACATACTCACATGATTATCTTCAAAGTATTGGGTTTCGGATATACAATCATAATCTTACTCTTAAGTATATGTATTTACTTACTAAATCAGCAATTTCATAGAAAATCCAAAATCTAATTTTCTGAATTGTATGACAGCAGTATTTTAATTTGAGTTATAGAATTCGGTTAAAAATTCAACTTCATTACGAGTACTTTAACACATACCTAGCTGTTAAGAAGAAAATGTTGTTTCTCTTTTATAAACATAACAACACTTTACACAGACAACGATTCCGGTAAAAGAACCTATAAAATATGACATCGCCTCCCCCGATGTGTGCAGTCAATTCAATTTCTTGTGTAACGTGAAAGGATGTCTCGGCCGGCGACACATCTAATCTCTGCGTTTGCAATTGCAATCTGCGGTGATGGGCGGTTTATCGTGTTACCGCCAATATGTCGGCTGGTTTAACGCCAGCAATCATTTTGGGAGGCTCGACGATTGCCGCCTATTCGATAAATAAGCTTATATTATAAATATTATACACAAATATTATCGTTTTCAGTACCTACGCAGAAAATACTCTTTATTTTACATTTTTTTTATTTAAATCCTAAGTATGTAATCAAAATATTATTTAGTTAAATTTTTAACAAAATATTTAACTGTTTTCTACCTCTAATACGATTTTTTTTATTTCTCGGTAAAAGTCGCAAACAATCCCCCTATTTCATGAAAAATATCAGTTTTTGAGAGCACCAAAAACTTCAGTATGGTCGAAGTACAAATATTTTATCATAGGTACTTACATACGCTATTGAGATCTGCACTAAAATTCGCCACGTATACGGTCAACTCGCGCGGGTGATGTGCTGCCGTGTGTACATTTTTGGAAAGGTTGCACAAAGGTATTTATTAATTAATTTAGAAAAACAAGGCTAAGCTATGGCCAAACATCATTTCTGTTATTAATTTTCTCCCAATCTTAACTAAACTGAAAAATTTCTGCCGTAAGTGACAGAAAATCTAACATGATGACACTAACGGAAAAAAATATTTTACCAATGAAAAATTACAGGAATGAGTATTTAATTTTATTTTAACAATCTTTATTATACAGTTTTAAAACAATTTTTACAATAGGCGGACTTAATGCTAAAAGCATTCTCTCCCAGTCAACCATTAGGAAACAGATCTCAATAAAGGCGGTACCTACGTACATACAATTTAATACATATAGGTAATATATATATAATAACATAAATATATAAAATATAAAAATAATAATCTACAATATTTATCAAATACTACTATATAAGAAGGAGATACAAATAACTATCATTTCACATTACCTATGAGCTTTCTAAGAGTGGCATGTACTTTATTTTTAAAGGAGAGTATTGTATTTTATATTGTATTTTTTTTGTGTAAACTCACGAACTTAAAATAGTAGACTATGCAATTTAGAAATCCAAAAATATTGTATAAGTAAATTATTATTATTTAATACGTCTTATGTTTATTCTTCTGAAGAAACCTAAGGCTAAATAAAGTAATAAAGTAGGTACGTGAAATCGAACTTTATCATATTGTTTAAAGAAATGACACAAGCAGAGGTCATCACTAACTCTCCAAATGAGAATTTTGGATATTGCCAGTGCGCCAATCGTGTAGATAGAGAATAAGAAGTCAATATACGTTTTTTTGTAGTTATGCTTCGTTACTTATAAAACACTTGAAGTTATTCATTACGAAACACAATAAAGGTGGCACAGAACGGGGGAAACAATTAAGACACGTGCCAGGGACCGAGCCTCTCCGTTCAAATAGCGATTGTTCGGAAACTAATCACATTTTATTTGAGGGATACCTTCGCAAGGCTCTCTCTCCCTCAATTTTTATTAAGTCTTTTGATACATAAAATTGATTTGGTAATTGGTATCCCGTATTTTTGTGCAGGTAAAGAACTATACAGCCCAGATACAGACGGGCACGGCAACGGCATCACGTCAGGACCGCCGAAGGTCAGCTCTCGTACGAACTCCTTCGAGATCGAGAACTTGCTCAAGGTATGTATTTACTGACGTCGTTGTTGGTATTTTGAAAAGTTTTATGTAAGAAGCATGTTTCAAGTTAATTACGAGGAACGCAAAAAAACACAATTTAAGTATCTCCCACAGCGTTTTTGTTTAGGCTTCGCCAGTAAAATGAAACTACTTGTATTACTCCTATTTAATTACCTAAGTGGTGCGTGGTAAACGTGCCAGTCTACCGCGCAAGAGGTCCCGGGTTCGATTCCCGGCCGGGCAGAAATTGAAATGATGAATTTTGATTTCTGTGACGGGTCTGGGTGTTACTATGTATAATAATAAGTATATATTTAAAAAGTATATAAGTAGTATATCAGTTGTCTGGCACCCATATTACAAGCTTTGCTTAGTTTGGGGCTAGATGGCGCTATGTGAAATTGTCCAAGCATTTATTTATTTATTCTGTATAATTCCAAAGACCTTATTGTTTTATTTTTGTTGAAGGTGAAACAAAATCACTTTGTATTTCAGGGGCCCTATTTTTGACATCATTCGACTGGCGTCGAGCGCTCTTTACCACTCATTTTAATCCGACAACATGGCTGTCCAATGAAAATGAGTAGTAAAGAGCGCTCGACGCCAGCCGAATGATCGTCGAATGATTTCAAAATTGGGCCATTAATTTAGATACAACAGAAGGTATGGTAGATTTTAATCCGATATCATGTTTCAATTTGCAATTGATAGCACTATCAGTATAATAGTCGAACGATTAATTACGAACCGAAGTTAAATAGAATACCGTTCATTTTCCGATATCTCGGTATCATCCGCAGCGCAACTCAGATGTAAACAAACAATAACTGAGAACCGATATGCAACATGCAACGTCCGGTCAATAACTCTTGTGAATAGCGTCCGCATTATACACATTTCGTCATACAACACCTATAACAAACTTTTCAATCTGGTATATGTTCAGAAACTATTTTGAATTTTTTAACGCGTCGTATTTTCGGGCATACCGAATGAAGTTATGTCACAAAACAAAAATATTGAATTGTTTAGCCCGCCGTCAGCGACACGTGGATCTTTAAATGCCAGGAGGCTACAAAAACTGATAAAACTTTTTTAATATTTTTGTCACAAGCTTGAGCTTCTCAATTGCTTCGTAAAAAGCATGTAGGTACCATGTAATACAAGTTTGGTTGATTTCTTAAACGTTGTCTGAGTAAAATACAGGTTTGTTTTGCGCAAGAGCTTTTAAGGACCCCTCGCGACCAATTTTTAACCGACTTCAAAAAAGGAGGAGGTTCTATGTTCGTCTGTTTATGTATATTTTTTTACTTGAAGATCGTAATTGTAAAAGCATAATTTAACTGCAATCTAGATAAGAAGAGACAGTGATTAGATGGCTAGGATCAGAATATGTTGATTATGACCCAGTACATGATCCGGTGACTGCAAAAACTCATATTTGCTGCATAAACGTAACGCAGCTGGCTTTCAATAACATTTTTTTATCTATTGGATATAACTGGTTCTCAAATTATTAACTTATCAAAAAAATAATATTCTAAAAAATTTACTTTTTTTTTAGTACTATCTACAATATAGAAGTACTCTATAGACTCTCCGCACGGGAAGAGTCTGTAGAGTTTTCAGCACATTATGTGTTTTTGGTAACCACACAACCGTACTGCAGTTCTAATACTAAACTTGCATTTATCAATATCAATTATTTATCATTCATATGATCACAACATGACATGTTACACATCAATAATCAGCAGTGGTGTGGTTACTAAAAAATTGTGAATGACACCCCAATGGTGTTGTCCAGTGGTGTTTTTGACAATACACGACGCGACTGACAGCGGGTTTTCATTTAATATAGTTTCTCAGCAAATGTTTTACAAAATATAGAGAAAAAGAATGACTTCAATGCTTAGATACCTCAACATTTTATGTACCTACATTACCTATATTTTTCAATGTTTACTCAATAAAAGAGATAAAAGCCGATGTTTGCTCGAGTCGCTAATTGCCTCATCTGCAATTCACTCTTTTATGCATAGACTTATTTTGCTTTTATGTCAAAATCGACACCAAAGCAATCAAAAATCTCAGTTTCGTCAAAGCTTTTGGAATTGATGTATTATAAACCCTTTCAAAAATATAGCGCTTTCATTTTTTCTGCGTATTGAAATTTTTATAAGCTTTCCCATTTGTTTTTGCAAACGAAATATGTGTCACTGTTGAAGAAAATGGTAGCTCTCCGAGGACCCTTTCTGTCGGTGACACGCTTGTTATTCCTAGCCTACTGCAAATAGCTTCAAAAAAATACTTAATGATTCTTCATATCTCTATACAATTTTCATAAAAAATGCGTAGAATTTCTTAAACTAGATTTTAAAATATTTTTCAAAGTTCGAAATCGGGAGTAAAAACGCTGTTCTTCGGGTGTCACCCTCTATCTACGCTTTTCCTCCTTATTCGAGATTATATATAAATAGGAATTACAGGAATCTTAATATATGGATACAAAGTGTAAATTACTTAACTAAAGGCAATCCAGGCAGCCAGGCTATGTGTAGGTTGTGAAGAAGCCAGAGGTATAAGTCATTTTAAATTTCAAAATTATCATATTAATTTCACATTTATAAACGTTAACTTCTTTCAAACACCCTGTAAAATAAAGTAGGCAAGCATACATTTCTTTACTGATTTTCTTTTTAAACAAGGAGTTTGTATTCTTTTAATAACAATGACAACAAGTTAATGTTACTTCGTGTCAAATTTTTGATCAACAAACACCCCACTCAACACTGTACAGCATGTTACATTTGTTTGAAAATGCATTTTTTTGATAAATCTTTAAAAACTGTGTAAATTTAAACAATTATGTACCGTTGGCTTCTTCTCAACCTACAAAAAGCCTGGTTAAAAAGATTGCCTTCAGTTAATTTACATACTGTATTTGTATAATGATTGTGGAATGAAATCAACATTATTATTATTATAAGGCTCCTCTCTACTCTCGGGATTTTCACAGGTGGTTCCAATACATGGCTAAATAAAGCGGTGGATGTGTTCTCAGAGGATCTCTCAATATGATCATTGTCATTATACTGAACTAAATAACACGGCTTTTCGGGCAGAATGTATGAACATCAACATGACCTCAAAAGATTAGAAACAAAGGAGATAAAAGACATGTTTTGATCCAATATGCCTGAAAGTAATAAGCTTTGTATGACAGTGGCATCAAATCCAGTTTACAATTTGAGCGTCACCATAGCCAAAATTACGAGAGCACTTATGAATCGCTCTCGAGCCATATTAGATTACATGGACAATGACGCAGCTGCAAACGGACAAGGCGACCGGGTTCAATAAATTTTGACACGAAACCCATCACACTCATTCCAGCGAGCTGGATAGTTAGCTAGCTGTTGCAAACCAAGATCAGTAAGTACTACACCAACTGAATTGGAACTCGTCGTAATCGTGCAGGAATGCAAAACCTATCTACCGTAGATTAACGCTAGACCAAAGCTCTTTCAAAATTTAGTAGATTGTCCCACGGTCATAGAAGTAGTCGGATATTCTTCAAGCTTCTGTATTCTTTCCGTGAGGTTTTCCAGACATCCCATTGTCAGTCAGGATCCCATTGTCAGCCATGTCAAGGATAGGTTTTTTTTTATTACACAATATTTTTTTATTTAGTATACATCGTTAGCCTTCGCTGCTATCCTAGCTCGATGGTTCAGTATCCTCTAACCGCTCTTGTGATGATCACCTGTTGGGTCTAAGTAGCAACTTTATTTTGATAATTAATTGCCTACCCTAGCACCTGATGTAGGGTTTACTTCGCAGTATACCTGCATCTAATATGCGGCAGGAAGCGTAAGGGGCTGCCCCTGTTAAGTAGAACGTCTTCGTTAAGCCACGCTCAAGCTCAGACAGTCTCCAGTCTCTTCTCCGTGCTCCTGAAACTGTCCAGGATCAGCGCAAAGTGAAGGAACTTCAGATGGGGTTCCAATGGAATTCTTGCCCAATCAATAATATACTCCCTCCCGGAGGTGGATGTCACCGATACAACCTCCTGTGCTTGAGATTCATGAAGGCAGAAGATACAGCCACAGCTGAACGTGTTCTGCTTAAATGCTGCGAAGAGCTTCAAGAAGTGGTCATGAGTGTGCTAGGATCGATACAAGCTGAGCTAGGTTGGCAGGAGTGACCCAATTGTACAGTTGTAGATCTAGTTAGCTCTAGATTAAAATAGTTGCATCCAGCTTCATGTTGCGGGAACGGATCGTATCGAAGGTGAAAAAGAATAGATGATTGTAAACTACCATTCTAAAAGCTTGATTCCGGTCTGCCAAAGCAGTTTTAAAATCTATAGTCAGCCATCACTCTTATCACAGGGACAATTCGCAAATGGATTTACCTTTTATAGTGAAGCTTGAACGACAGGCCCCGGTAAGAGACACTTTCTTTTATGTCGATATGACGCAATACAGCAGCAATTCATATAAAGAATATTTTTTCCAAGTTATTTAAGTGTTATAAATCTACCAAATATGTTCCGCTTTCTGTAATGAGAAGTTTTGGACGACTATATTAAAATCGCAAATCATTATTGACTGGGGCAAAACGGCAAACTGGTTTTCGCAAATTGCACTATACTAAGAGAACCTAAAGAAGAGTTGTAATAATCATTGGTGATTCCGAAGGCTCATGCGGAATTAGAGCCTTAGGATAGACCGCTAGTATAAATAAGTCTATGGGATAGACTATGTCCATGTACGAGTATTACAGTGTATAATTAATGGAACTTGATGCTATAATACTTCGACTGTTAGCGTGAACGTCATGCACCATTTACTATATACGAAATTACTTCGTCTAAAGTATCAAATTGTTGGAATGATCTAACTGCCGAAGTTTGTCTAAACTAGAATATAGGTTACTTTAAGATGAAAAAGTATCTTCAAGCAACACACTCATCGTTCCCATTAATCCCTTTGCAAAAACAAGTCCTTGCTATGAAAATTCGACAAAAACAATAATTTACGAATCTGTTTGCTTGTAGTAAATCATTTCATATTTTTTGACTTATATACTTATTCAATGTTTTCAAATAACTATTGAGTTATTCAAATGTGACAAAAGTTGCGCGGAAAACGCTTTTCAAATAATGACCAAAAAAGGTCACCTTTTACTCTCATGCCAACTTTATAGTACCTGCCGGCGCAATAATACAAATTAAATTGCCTTCTTCACACGCACGACCGCGACCTAATTCCGAATTCAATTATCCATTTGCCGGAGACCATTCCACGTTTTATTTCGTTTTGATACCCGCATGGTAATGTCTCTCTTGAAAATAATAATCGTCTCTGTCGAATCAAATGGAGTAGGCACAATTTAATGCCGTTCCCCTATTATATACCTACCTGTCCTGTGGATCGTATCTGATTTCCTTTGTACTCATAAAGACGAAGCGTTTGTCAAAACCCCTTTTGTCTACAGAAATCTCACTTCGAGTGTAACTTGGTACAAATATTTTTAATTGCTTCAAACTCCCGGCTGTTTCCGTAATTAAAGAATTATAACTACATTTTCGTGACAAAGTACAGAAATGTATATAAATTATATTCCTGAAACAATTGTTAATCGAAACCGGGTCATTTTTATTCAAATTAATTGCGTCGTTGAATTTCCGTTTGAATGCTCAATTTAAACAAATTATTGCCATTTATTTTATTGAGATCCTCAACAGCTTAAGTCAGCTTTCTGTTTGTAATAAAAGCTTATTAAGTCTCTAATTATCACTTGACCTAGCGTCGTCGTGGACGTTCAAAGATTTAGATTTTTGCATTTACAAAACTTTTTAAGAAACTAAACTTTATACTAGAAAAATACTCGTCTTTCATCACTGTGGTAATAAAGAAAGAATTATTCCACCTTATTACTGGTTTCATCTGTAACACGTAGTTGTAATTAATCTTAGCCAGAGCTCTATCTTTTGCAAAAAATGAAGGCCTAAATTAAAGTTATCTATAAGTTCTTCTTGCTTTTATTCGTAAAAAAATAATTTATTTTAATTTCAGACAAAGTCCATATAATTTGTCAGTAAATTATTAATGCGAAAGACTTTGTTATTTTTGACTACTAAAGATTTAGGTGGTACTGTTATTCTGGTGGTATTTATCCAAGTTAATTGTAATCTTAAAGTAGAGCAATTTCTTTTGACAACCGTTAGCAGCTATGTTTATGAATAGTGTCAAAGTCATGCAGACTGCATTCGACTGTCTCCTGTCTTCCCACTTAAATAACACATCGGTTACATTGTTTTTCAGCAACAACTTACAATACTAATATATTATTATTTTCTAATATATTATTTATCTTAACTTGCAATACCTCGATGTATCAAACACCGACTTTTTCCGATTTGTACGTTTCCCTTTTTTTGTTGACCCAGAGTGCCGAACAAGTGACGGGATGGTGCCGATCACCAGCCGACACGCGGCGCGGCAGCCCTACCGGTAGCGTGGTGAGTGGCGCAGCTGGCACACCCTCGAGACACCTTTCTGATGTCGACAAACTCAAGAAGGTGCTTCTGGAACTGGTTGATACTGAACGAGCTTATGTTAAGGTAACGTATTTAGGGTCTATTAAAAATTCTAGTAATCGTATTTAAACAAGTATTGTAAATGCACCATAAAGTGAAATTAGATCACATACTTACACATGTTCTGTGTAGGTTTGTCTTTTCAGTCATTCGTTTACTGACTACAGGCGTTCGTTTATTCAGTTCAGCTGATTCAATAAAGGACTTTATAATAGGGTGAGGCGTGCTAACACTTTATGATGAGGGGGTTGGCACATTCGATTCGGCAGTTTTGTTGAACAACAAAGCTGACGCGTACCAATTACTGTGGCGTCTCCTCGAAAATGAATCTACAATTATATTCTGTTTTACCACCCGTCCATGCGGATTAATGCGGAAGCAATTCCATTAAGTACTTTACCTGTGTTTCTAAAGCGCGTTGTTATCCACTTTATATTGCATAACAAGTAAATAGGAAGTAACTAGCAAGCACTAGCAACTTCGGAACAAGTCGCAAATAGTTTTAAACTAGATAAAGTCGTACTAGATAAACTAAGCATCTCATCATCACGGTCTCACACGAAAACACTGGGGTGAATAAATTGATGGACTTCGTACTTCAAATAAATATTCATTGAGCTGAAAAGTTCTGATGGATTTATAAAACGTATTTAAAACTTCGTGAAACCAAAGTAATGCGGACCGCACCTGCGGAGCTACCTTTAGGATTAGAATATTCATAAAATTTATTAATTCTCGAAATGGTTTTAACAAACCTTAAAAGAGCAGTCCTTTAATCAAGACCTCTTTTGCAGCACCTGAACAACTTGTTAGAGAATTACTTAGAACCACTGAAAAAGGAAACTTTTTTATCAAACGCCGAGATCAATGCCCTCTTTGGAAATATACAGGAGATAGTCACATTCCAAAGGCAGTTCTTACAGAACTTAGAAGAAGCGCTGGAGGCTGAACCAAACTTCCACCACTTCGAGTCGTCTAGTCAATTTAAGGTAAGTCATTGAACCTGCTCATCTTCTCTCGGACTTTCATATCTTTTAACACGTCAACGAAACGTAACGTAATTATATTTTCAGGATGTATTGTTCGCTGTTGGCAATGCTTTCCTTTACTACGTGAATCACTTTAAATTATACAGTTCATTCTGCGCAAGCCATAGCAAAGCTCAAAAAGTGTTACATCCAAGTAAGTGTTTCTTCAATTCCTGACTAATTCTGTGTATGAATAGAACCTATTACGTGCCTTTACTTTCCAACAGATGAAGGTAATCAAGCCCTGCAAGAGTTCTTAGCCGCGAGAAATCCAAAGCAACAACATTCATCAACTTTGGAGTCTTACTTAATAAAACCAATCCAACGGATATTAAAGTACCCGTTGCTGCTTCAACAACTGAGAAATTTGACTGAAAATAATTCCGAAGAACAAAACCATTTAATCGGTAAGACGCGTAATCCCTTGGATCAATATATAATTTTACGGCGTCGATTAAATTGATTTGATTTTGTTTAACTTTAACGTTGCTGTTTTGTTACAGACGCTCTCAAAGGAATGGAAAAAGTAGCTGAACACATTAATGAAATGCAGCGAATACATGAAGAATATGGTGCTATCTTTGATCATTTGTTTAGACAACACCAGAAGTCTTGCAAACAACCTATAGATCTAAGTCCTGGTAAATTAATGTGCAAAAACTATACGCATTTTAAATAATTTTCCAATAATTCATGTTTTGTAATTGTAACACTTGTTTGTTTTCTTTTCAGGTGATTTGTTATACTATGGTGGTGTCGAATGGTTAAATATTTCAGACTTTTTAGGAAAAATAAAGAAAGGATTGGAATTGCATGCAATGTGCTTTGTTTTTAAATCAGCCGTTGTCTTCCTCTGCAAAGAAAGACTGAGACAAAAGAAAAAGTTAATGGTAACAGTTTCATTTTTTTATTCTGCTTACTAAATATTAAATCAACTACTTCCGTGTTGTCAGGCATGTTGAGAATAATATTATAAAATTAAAAAAACTCAGAAGAACTTTTTTTATGTTCTTCTATTTTATTGTTCAATAACTTTTAATTAGTTTTTATTCAAACAAATCTTCTAAATGATGTCTTCATTGAATCCTCAGTTACAAGTCCTGTTCATACTTTACGTAGAAGTCTTTAAAAAATATATAAATACACCTATTTTACAGGGCGTATCATCAAAGAATAATTCTAATGAGGTGGAAATAATCCGGTATCAAGTGCTCATACCTGTGACGGAGGTGCAAGTTCGAGCATCTTCTGCTAAGGATATGGACAGCCACTTCCTATGGGAACTCATACACCTGCGAAGTCAGCTCCAACGCCGCTCGGAGAAAGTCTACGTATTATCAAATAGGTAAGGTTCACATTCCAAACGATTTTGTCAATAATAATAGACTTCTTAAAAAATATTTGCATCCCAAAGACTTTACAATTAAAGTAAATCCAAAGTGAAAAGGGACTGTCTGTTTAAAAACACACATAGACATATAGATGGAAGAAGCGCAATTGCATTATGGATCGATATTTGGAATAGAAATAGAATTTAACGCCGCAGACATCGGTTTGAATCACATTTCGCATGTAATTTATTTTTTCACCTTGCACTGCTACTTTAAACGTCTACGGGGAAATTCTTTCGTACGAGTAGATTGCTACGAACCGTAGCATAAATCGTAGTCATTGTACTACGGCTTCACATTCTGTACTTTTGCAGATTGCAGTGACTTTATTTATCTAAAGCACTTTATATTTGTTTGATAATTCTGTAAAATCTTAGCAACACATTTTAATTCCAAAAAAAACACTTTTTATCGGAAAATTATTATACAAATACCTGGCTATAGCGCTAGACTAGTACGTGCCTTGTATAGCTGCGCGGTGAGGGCGAGGGTAGGGCAGAGCAGACTACTTGCGGACGCACGTACATCTATCGCCACTTTACCTGCCCTGTCACGTCTGTCGCTACCCAACGCGCGATACAGCGCTTGCGGTCAAACTATAGCCATATTTATTAACGTGTCATAATCATTCCATACAGCACCGCAGACTTCCGCAACGCATTCTTGAAGACAATCCGTCAAATAATCCGTGAGTCAGTCCGCAACATGGCGCTACCCACCTGCCGGCCCGCACCCCCACCGCCGCGCGCTCCGCACACGCTAGAGCGCGACCGCGATCGACCCAAGCATCAGGCACGTTAAGTTATCTTTAACATAATAATATATTCACATAAATCAGTCACTCATATCCATCTGCAAGCATGCTGAAGCGTCAGGTATTTAATTTATCATTAAAAAAACCGACACTATTCGCTGTTGCCAGTTACCTATGATTTAACGATGAGCAATTATTGCACGGAGTGGGTCGGAAGGCGATAAAACCGCATTTCCTCCTAACAAAAAAAAAGGTAAAGGTTGCAAAAGGAAGCCTCTTGTCAACTTTTTTAAATCTGCGAGTCTGTCGGTTATAGATTAGGTTACAAAGTTATAGAAAGTATATGCGCAGGTGCTCATGTTTTTCGTTGGTCATATCCATAACAATAAATAAATAGTTATGACCTCTTTTCTTGAACCATTTGTCGATCATAGCAAGATTATTTTCTATAGCATATCTATTTTCTATAGCAGTTGCACGTTGTTAATTTGATCCGGTTATGCTGCGTCAATATAAATAAACGAAAGCAGTGATAGAACTTTAAACCTCGTTTTTCACTGTAGGTGACTGTGATGCAAGGATCTCATACTCTTGGCAAGACTAAGAAACCCAAAATTTCTGGTCAGCGGTTGTCAGCGGGCAACATAGAGGTAAAAAGAATAACACAGTTTTTAATCACTAAAAACAAATAGTTAATAACAATAAGATACGAGGCAGAATCAACTTAATCAGAATTCTTGCTTGTAAGATGCTTGAAAGAACAGAGGAGCGTACCAGCTCCTCTACATGCAGCATACAGAGCAGTGCTTTTAGATTCACTGTAATTACAGTAGATTTACTGTATTTCTGTGTCGTCTAATGTAATGCATTTTTAGAATTACATTGTAATTTTGTCACTTCGACTTTCATACATCTACTGTTTTTCTTTTGTACGGCTACACTGTAATTTTCAAATTAAGCTACGGTATTTTGCATTTTTGAATCTGGAAGCATTGATGCAGAGAATCTCATATTATAATTTCCAGGTTGGGGACCTGTCACGGGAAAACTCACAGGATGCTGATGAGCCACCGCAACCCATAGCTGATGAAGAACCGCCGTTCAGGCATAGGAGTAAAACACTGGGTGACAGCTCTGGTAAGAAAAAACATAAAACCTATCCCAATAAAAACGTTAATCTTAGAATATGTTTAGATCACATCTACGGCACTAATCAATTTGCTAATAAATAACATTCATTGAATTAACAAGCTCGTTCAACTCATGTTCATCTCACTACCTAATCCGGTATAATAACCTCACAGTTTGTGCACAATTGAAAGTGGTTATGTATGTGATGGTAAAGCATGTTGTCTGTAGCACATCGAATGTAACACTGTTTTTATAGTTTCACCTAGAACTTCACGAAACAACTTCTTCTGTAAGCAATTAAAGGAGCAATATATAACAATATCTATTTCTCTGTTGCTAGTATTTTGATAACAAGACATTTCATCTGAACCAGTTGATGTTTTTTAAATATTATTTTTATTTTTTACTTGAAAAATTTAATTATCAATAATGATGATCTTGTATGAGTTACTTTTAAGTGTTACGTTCGATATGTGTCACCCTAACCCGATCCGATACTAACTGCGTGCGTGGTGCGCGACGCAGAGGGTGGCGTGAAGCGCGCGCCGCCGCCGCCACCGCCCGACACGGACAAGTCAGAGCCTTCCAAGTCCGAGGGCGAGGACGACCCCCCACCGCCGCCGGCCAAGCGAGGGTTAGGCCGCACTCCCAACCACCTCACGCTAAGGTACAACATATGTATGGGTTGCCACCTAACACACCTACACCGAGATTCATACCACCAGACTCCTCACATTTTATAACTAACTAAAGTCGTAGGTTTGCTTGTCTTACTCATACATATGTCTCTATCTACGTCGATTATTCGCTTGGGCTTAGCGCAGACGACCAACAATATTAATGTATTGGATCTTATGTTCACAATTGCAATAAAACTACCGAAACGTGTTGAAATATTACCTTCTCATAATTTGGTATGTCGAACACTGTACATCTCCCTTTATTAAATAGAGTCAGTTCAAAACAATAATTGCATGGTGCCCAAAAATATATTTTTCAGTTATTTTTTAAATCTTTGCTATCTCTTGCTCACATGAGCAAATTATTTGAATAACAACAATAATTTCTTGAAAAAAATATATACAACAGTAATTGTTACTTGTTAGTCACTTTGTTTACGGGTGCTGGATCGGCTAAAGGCAGTCGTCTGCGTTGGGCTTCAACGTTAATCTTATCAATGCAATAATTTTACAGCACGACGTCGACACTAAGCGCCGGCAGTACAGGCAGCCAAGCTAGACTCATCCAGTCATCACACCAACCCACTCAGTACCAGCCGACAATGGTCAAGGAACTAGGTAAGCAGGAGTCTCAATCCCTAAAATCATCTCCAGAAAAGAAATCCTTGACCACTCCCGAGAAGAAAATCAAGGTTATACGTTCCTGTAGTGGCAGTAGCATCAATAGGGATAGATCCCCAAATAGATCCGTCGATCACCCAAGTCCAGATTGTGATCGCGTGAGCAAAGTTATTGTTTGCAAATCCCCTAACAAATCCAGCTTAAAACAAATGAAAACCATTTATCGCTCACCAAGAGGCAGCATCGATCAACCTAAATCACCACGAGGGTCTATTGATAAGTCTCGATCGCCGCAACAAAGTTTCGATGGGTCTAGATCCCCACGTGGAAGCATTATGAAATCTCGTGAGAGTAGCGTAGACAGAGCCAAGTCTCCTAGACCCGCGCCTAAGAAAGGAATAATGCGCACACCCCAAGCTAGCTTCGATAGATCGCCTTGTAAATCTCCGAACGTAAGCCGTCGTTCATCAAAATCTAGTGGTGAAAAACTTGCAAGACTCGGCACAAACTCTCTTGATAGAATGACTCACTACTCCCAACTGGCCAAAGCTGAAGATAAAGCTATTAAAATGGGCATTGTTGTTTCCAAGTCTACTGAATCGATCGCCAAAGCTATTGAGCACCCAACTTGCGTTCAATGCTACCTTTCTGGGAAACGCCAAAGTAAAAGTTCCTAGCATAAGGGGAAGGGCAAGTCGCCCAAATCTAGACGAAAGTCTCTAGCTTCGCAAGCTTTGAGGAACACATCATCGGACCGCAGCAGCATTGAGACTTTGGAGGATGTGGCTCATGATCGCGTTCATTGCCCCGCTCAACAGCCAGAGAGAAACGAATTCGATCAAATTCACGTTTAAATAAAATATGGATTTTACTTTTTGTTCTATAAAAAAAGAATTATTCAACTCCAATTAAGTAATTAGTAACGATAACACCATTAATTACGTGTCTTTATATTTTTTTGATTGAAATGAATAATGGAAGTATATGTAAAAGTAATAAATAGGCAACATCACGCACGACATTAATGTTTAGACTCTAATATCAGATGCTAAACGGGCAATATTTTCCGGCATTTTTTTTGGCAATATTGCTAGCAATACTAACAATACTATGCAATATTTTAGTATGGCCCACCAGGCAACTCTAGCTACATATTGTTTGGTATCTATCTCAACAATATTTTAGTATGGCCCACCAGGCAACTCTAGCTACATATTATGTTTGGTATCTATCTCAACAATATTTTAGTATGGCCCACCAGGCAACTCTAGCTACATATTATGTTTGGTATCTATCTCAACAATATTTTAGTATGGCCCACCAGGCTACTCTAGCTACATATTATGTTTGGTATCTATGTCAAAACATTTTCATCTAAATTTAGAAGTCTGAATCGTTGGCCATTCTATTGCCACCTATTGCAGCCATATTGGAACCTGTAAAATACAATATAATATTTTTGTGATGGCCGGGCAATTTGCCAATATTTGCAACCACACATTGCCGGAAAATAAGGCCCGTTTAAGAGCACCGTAACAAACGGATGAAGTCTTCAACTTGTGCAGAGTTAGACTGATAATGGCCATCATGACTCAGTGCTAGTTGAACTACTTTGACAGTTCCTAGTATAAAAGTGATGCATACTTTACGCTCTGCAGATTTCACCTGAAACATATTAATTACTGTCCTACGCTCAACGGAATTGATTAGTGATGGAGACATCAATCCAAATAAAATTATGTACCTTTATTAATTATTTAAAATGATTTAATTACTTAAAAAAGCATAATAATTATGTAATTATTTAAAATTTACTACTCACGTAAATGTAAAGCCTAATTTAAAGCGAAGGATTCATAGTACGTCTGATTTCAAAATGTAAGGTCACAACTGACACAATCGTTCAAATGAAGTATACGTAAAACATTTTGAAAATTTTAACACATTTTTAAATCACAGTTTCATGAATCCAGCATTCTCTAAGTAGGTTATTGTGCGTAGAATTATATTATCACAGGAACTTAGTTATATAATAACATCATAAACGAAATTATAACAACCATAATATTATATTGTGTATTTATTATATAAAATATTCTAGATAATCCAAGTGCTAAGTGTTACATAATAATGGCTGTGGAATTGTACTGATGTTAATCCTTAATCACCTTCGTATTAGTGTCTCTCTTGTTAATTTCACTGTCGACTGTTATTATGAAACATCCCTATAGATTAATGTAATTAATTATATTACGTATGTAGATGGCCATGGATTTGTACCATTAAGTCTTCCATTTCGAAACACCTATAATTATGAATGATACTATAGGTACATTTATTTTTCGCATATATTATTCTGTCTGCTCAATTTAGGATTAAGTTGTACCTGTTTACGCATCGCAATTATTTTGAACCTGGTGTAAACTGATAGTTTATGAACCATTATTGTAGAAAATATTTATTGCTTAGCATTGGGATTACATGTAAAAATTAGACTTTTAATTGCAAAGTTACTTATTCTCGAAGTTATTGATGAATACCGATAAAGTAATATTCAATGTTAGCTGTCATAAAAAGGGATGTAAAAGTGTATGGATTAAAATTATCTTTTATAATGGTTTTAATACCTACTGCTCTTCTAATACTGCAGTAGTCATAGAAATGATAGAAATAATATCATTAATAAAATAGTAGGTAAATCAATCAATGCATGATGCTATAACCTGTAACAATATAAAACTAGTTTATCATATACTAACTAAAGGTTTTAAATAGGCTATAAACATTAAACATTATAAAAATAGAATATGGTAATAAACACGTGTATTTAGAGTAGAATAGACGGATCTACTCACTCACGTAGCGCTTCAATTAGGTATGCACAAATAAGCTGTGAACATAGTCGATGCACTGAAAGGACGGACAACATTGACATCAAACAGGTTTACTCCAAACCTTTTTAATAAAAATACGAAACTTAATTCCTAATGCACTTACATTGACAAGAATAAATAGATAGGCGTGGCGCTGTACATACACCCAAAGAGTCAGGGAGTAAGTGCTTATACAAAGAGCTCATAATAATAAAATATTTTTTTTTTAAATCTCCTATATTTATGTGGGTACCCGAACTGCCCGACCATAATAAATACTATGAGTGGGTACTTTTAAAACAAGAAAAATTAGACGAAACAAAGCGTTTTATCACGAAACATTCACAAAAGATAACTAAGTTCTCGCGGTCAATAAATTGAAGAAATTCAGCAACAAGTGACAATGATAATATTATGAAATGTAAGCGATATATTTAAGGATATCAGATGATCGAAAACAAAAGTTGTCTTAAGGCGACTTTTTATCACTGCAATGCGTCTTTATTATCACTGCATACATTGCTGTATTTTATCAAATTTATCAGCATATCAAGCACTTCAGTCGACCACGAAGTATCAGTGCAACTAAATATTGCAATTGTAGGAATGAGTTTGTTTCTTAAATATTTTTGGAGTACGCCTAGATATGGTAGTCTACGCACGTAGTATCTAGTCTGTAGCGTAAGTCGCAAGTACAGAAAGTGGGTACCGAATTCGCTGCACTCTTGCAAGAGCGCTCCACTTGAATGTTCGATGACGACGTTGGCCGGGAGCCGCCTCTGCGACGTCCGTCGCAATCACAAACCGCCCTCCTCGCTCGCCTGCTCGGGCGCCGGACCTACAAAAGGGTTGCCAATATTGACGATTTAATCAGCTCATTCATTCCCTTTTATTTAGTTTTTATTTTAACTTACCTTATTGGGGTGAATTAACCCCATGCCCCTGCATTTGCATCTTCTATAGTATTGCGAATTTGACTTGAACTTGTCGAAAATCTTCCGAGGAGAGTTGGCAACCCTACCCTCGACGCTCATCAAACATTCAACTCTTTGCTCGCGCGCCCGCGATATCCTGGCGATCGGTAAACTGTTAGCAGACACCTTCTAAATTGCAGCGCGCGACTTTGTGGGTACTAAAGAGTTCGGTGTTTGGTGTGTTGTAGGATCGCCGGTGTGGAAACCGCGCGAGATGGTGAGCGAGGGGGGTGCCGCGGCCCCCGCGCCCTCTGCCCCCACGACGCTGCCCCGCAGCCAAAGGCCCGCGCCCCGCGCACACCTCTCCGCAAGCCGCAAGTCGCTCGCGCCCGACCACCGCCACTAGCGCACCGAACGGACTGAACTAACTAACTGAAAATACAACGCCTAAATTTCAATTAAAGGTTTGACGTCATAACGATTCATTTTGTACCCGTTTTTTCCATATCGTCAACCAGTCGGTATCCATATTAATTGTCCTCGCTTTGCTACTTAGTGAGGTAGTACTCTTTGCACGACCAAAGGTAACCAACGCTGCTGGTTTAATTAGAACGATCAGCTACAGCAAAATGGAGCGGTGTGACAGCATGCCGTAATACTGGTTCTATCGGTAAAGTCCCCGCACGAATAATCTATCATGCTCAAACATCCTCTATAAACTTACCCGATCGAGTGTAGTTTTATTTACGTGTGTCTTCGACGCTGACGGTATGTCATTATAACCTATCATATTAGAATAATAGTATTTCCTTCGATTCCTACGATAGCACTAAAGTAAAGTAAGTAAAAACTAACTGAAGTATGACCGCTAAATTTGAACTGTCTCTATGAATAATTTCGTGAGAGGGCTGTATCTGGAATGATCAGGTTCACTGAATCGTAAAGCCGGTGAGGTTTGTATACATGAGTGAATGTTGTCATGCCTGTACGTACCTACATGTATTCTTATTGATGGGTTCCGATAAAATTCATGTGCCACAATCAGAACTGCACTTCGTTCTTCCAAATCTCTGTAATCTATCACAGCCGACACGTGTTGTATTAATATAATTAAATAATAGGTATTATCATTTTATTAACCCACACCGGACCTGTGATCGCATTTCTTGTGTAGGTCCGTTGTAATAAATAACATATACAATGACAATATCAATAGCGATTGAAAAGTTTAACTTAGTCATTTCAGTTGTAGCTGATAAAAGAAGTTCGCATATTTCAGTGATATTAGGCACTTCTTCCATGATCTGCCTTATATTAACATTGTCTTGTACTTAGCTCTTAACTATCTATACTAAAGACGTAAATAGAGTTGTAGAAATGTGAAAGTGAATGTACATGCATTAAATGTATCTTTATCAGAACCACATAATTGTAAGTTTCCACGATATTTATTGTGTACTTAAACCGAAATGGGAATGATCTATTACGGCTTTAGTATTAGATATGTATCCATAATTTTTAATCCCTGATTCATGTTGAGTAAATCTGTTACTTATTTTCCTACTGATAGATAGAATAAATGTCAATGATAAAAATAATTACTTTAAACCTTTAGAAAGCGAACTGAAATCACCGAAAGTTCTATAACAAATTTTAATTGTTTTGAACACTTTCGTTTAAGTCAATGGATGTGTTGAAATTTGTTATTGGGCGCTCGATCCAACTCTTTCTATGTGCCAAATTAGGTACCCTCTACACCTGTGCTTGTTATCTCATTGTCATACGGAATAAATATATCGTGAGAGTATTTAGCTGTAATGTACTTAAGTTTCATTTTGTCATGTTGGCAATGCAATACTCACTACCCTATAGTTCAAATGCACTCACCCTATGGACAAGTACTAGGTAGTTTTGATAATAATTTCTCTTCGTGATCAAATTCGAAAGTTCTATCATAGGCTAGGCGAATGATATAACATGTATCGTACACGTTTGTTTTTATGGGTTACTAAAGTAGTAATGTCAAATTATGATCGTTTTGTTTATGATAGATTTATTTGTGTGTCTAAGAACATGGTGTACTTGTGAACTTAGCAGCGAATCATTGTTAAGATATAAATTCTGTTAGACACCTGTTTTTATGTAATTGTATGTATTTCACACTGTTAAAAAGTAAGTTCTAGTGTTGTTTATTTTAATATCATAATTTACACAGGTGTGTCTTTTATTTTACATATTACCGTACCTACAAACCGAAAGGTACTATAAGAATTTAAATTCTTGTCACATATCAGCGACAATATAGGCGCGCTTACACTATTGCTCCATGTTCTTAACACAACAATGTCTTTCAAACATTGAATATTCTATTATAATTAAATGAACATTATCTAGATTATGAAATAATTTATAAATTATTATGACCACACATGTATATTTTAAATTTTATCTATTATTTAATCATTATTTTGTGATTTATTGAAATAAAACCTGTTTATTAATATACATATGTTAAAATATTCGAATTTAATAATTACGAACTTATACAATCAATTTATAGATATTATTATACTAAGAAAATATAATTAATAAAATGAATAAACAAATATGAGTGAAACGTGAAATGAAGGATGAGCTCATTAATTGCGATTGTATTTCATACTTCAATGACATTTGAAAAGTTATGTAGGGAAATGAAAGAATATTTAGAAAGACTTATTGAAGTAAAATACGAAGGTAACTAATGTTATAATAAGTATTGAACTTTTATAATTTCATGGTTGTATATTTTGCAATTGTTTGTTGATTTTAGTGTCGAGTTTATTATCTTTCAATGTAATATATAGTGAAATATTAACTTTCTGTAAGATCCGATTAATTGGTAAGGAAGATATCGACAAACTTTTTCACACTGAGCATTTACTAATAAATCGTAAGCCGATGTAACCACTCTAACGAGTAGGTAAAGTGATGTGTGCCATAATGATAATCTATATCAATGCTTTAAATGTGAAATTACTTACCATTGAAGGTTATAATAAAAGAGGGACATTTTATATTTATCTTTCGAAATGAGACCATTATCGAACTGTCACAAAAATATCGAATCACCTAAATTAAAAAGTGCCTTCACAGTGTTTTGGATTCAAAGTGCACCGATATCAATCTGTCAACTTTAAATCAATGCTAATTTGTGTGCTCAAGTTTGTCTATAATCTTGACAATACTTAATACTTATTCGAGTGTCCTTTAGTGGCTTCCAAAACGGTAAGTATAATTTATTAATCGATGTATTCCTTGTTTTCCTGTATTTTGTTAAATTTTGTCACACTTATGGAAATTTCTTTTTATTGCTTATGAATAAACATAAAATAAAAATACAGACTGCATAGTTTTATTATGTCCATGGTTGTGCAATTTTGCCGATAAACTACATAACTACACTGGCATTCAAAACATAGTACCACACTTTTAAAATTGTAATAACTTTTAAAATACACATGATATATTTACAAAATAAAAAATAAAAAAAGTATTTTATTGTTATTAATAATATCACAATCGATAACCTTCTTAAAAAAAACTTTTTATATCAAAACTCTAACTTCTATTGTTTAAGAGAAATTGCGATTTTAAAAGTGTTTCAATACATAAAAAGATTTTGGTTTCCTTTTGAACGTAAGTTCTTGCATGACTTATACTAATTAACACTCACGCGCCATTTTATATCTTCATGCTTTAATCATAAATAGCTGGTGCCCTTTAATCAAATTTTTCTTTGATTAAAAGTGTTCGAAATCGGGGGCCATTTATAAGGAACTAGTGGACCCTGTGAACTTCGTATCACCTACAATTCAATGCTTATCAATTTTACCTGGAGAACCAGCGCTATCTTTTTAATTAGTAAGTTAATAACAAAGCAGCTGAATACTAAAACGAAAGCAACACTACGGTCCTTTTATCATTACTAAGATCATTATTCAGACAACCTCTTTATCAAAAGTTAGCTGTCAAAAGTAACCCGAAATGGCGATTTCCATACAAAATAGCCAATGTTCATAGTACGTTTCATTAAATAATCACTATTCAATGAGACGCATTCTACCTACTCTCAGGGGAAATGACCAAAGAGAAGAATATAATACTACGTTGAGATGACAAATGATATTTATTTTTCTTAATTAATCAATCAAATGCACTACGAAGTTTCAATTCCGACGTCGAAGTCAATAACCCCAAAAGTAGCTTTCTACCACTTTTAAACCCTGTTAGGGGATAAAAATAAAAAAAAAACGATACACGGGTTCAATTAATTTTTTAAAAGAATGTGTATGCCAAATTTCAAGCCAATCGGGCCAAGAAATCGGTCCTCCCATACAAACTTTGCCACCCTGTTTCACCCCTTTAGGGATTGAATTTCGCAAAATCCCGTCTTAGTGAGCACCTACGCCCTAAAAGGAGCCCCCATGCAAAGTTTGAGACTCCTAGCAATTGTAGTTTCTGAGATTTCGTGATGAGTGAGTTAGTGAGTGATTTTCCATTTTATATATATAGATTTAACTAGAGTAAATGAAACGAAAGATTTAAGTGAAGATCCTAGCAAGCTAAAAGAAGTGATCTCTGCCTGCCACTATGGGGGCAAGACGTGACATTTTTGTGTTTATTTTGGAAGTACTTATTTGTTAAATCCGTTATCTTTTAAGTTTGGCCTTGGTTGTACCGAAAAGAATTTGAAACAATCTAGAACAAATCGACGAATGTTATGTTGCTAGTACCAGGGGCAGAGATGTCAAGACCATAGGACAATGAAAAACTCGACTGAAAAATATTGAGTAGATTTACAGCCATCTATTTATTTAGATAGCTGTTTCTGTGAAAGTTGCTTCGTTAATATTTTTCTTCTGTTCATATGTTAGAATGGAATACACAGTTCGCCTTATAGACATCATGACATAAAAGTGCAATATACAGCGTAAGCGCGGGCGTAAGGTGATCGAGGAGTATCTTTTGGCAAGATGAACCTCCTGAACCCTTAGATCTTTTTAAAACGGGAGCCATATTGGATTTTTGTATGAGACGGAGTTATACAACGTTTAAGCACTTCTTGTAAACTTTGGCTGAATAAATTGTTTTTCTTTCTTTCTTTTTTTTATATACCATAACTCGAGGGTATTAATGAGACTTAGAAATAGAATTGAATAGCATAGGAATATCATTTAAATAAAAAAAAAATCGTTTAGTTTTTCATACTGAATAAAGTTAGTATTTTCAAAACTTAGCAACTAGCAAAGTGTTATACAATTGCAGAAGATATAGTTTAATTGATTATTAACACTAATTATTTTTACCGGCTAACGCATCTAATTTCGGAAAGTCTGCCGTGCTTCAAATTAAAACAGATAAATTGAGCCCCAATCGGGCCAAAATGGCGAACCCCAATTCATGATGTCACACGAACATCGATATCCTCTAAATAACTTCGACGAATAGTACCAATACGAAACTCCTTACTTCGATTTATCTGTTTTAAGTTGAAGCTCGGCAGATCTGCCGAATTTCGAAAAGTTAACCGGTGGATATCCTTTGACCCTGTCAAAGGATATCCCTCGATTATCAAACGCCGTATATTTGACCCAGCAAAATACTTCTTTGATTATTTGCAGGCCTCCCAGGGAAATATTAGAATTGTATATTTAAAATGATTTAAATAAAAAATCAGACATGGTAAGTATAATGTGTTTATTAAATCGTACATCGACGTCAATAAATCAAACATTTCAGTGTTTTCGGATTCGAAACCTTAAAATTTGCTAATAAAACAGTTGATCTAGATTGATATGAGTGAAACATTCAAAATATAATTAAGTATTTACAAGATTATAATCATTATTATAACTAGATAGGTACATAAAATTTTCTTCATCTCCATATTTTTTTTGTTCAGTACATCACTGTCTCAACGAATTTACATAATACTTACGCATCTAAAATTTTGTTGGCCTAATCCTTAATCTTGATGAAAATTTTAATTTGTCATCACTTTACCATACCTTAGTTTTGGAAAAAATGGAATGTAACTTAATAAAATGGGAATTGAACTAAAATTAATTATATTGGACGATTTCATACTCGGCTATATTAAGAATATTCAAGCAGAATATTAAACATCAAAAGGTAGCAAGAACACGAAAATGTTTGTTTTGATATTTAGTCATTACACTTGTCGCCATGAATTTTCTACGCATAGACTGCGTTATACACAGTGGGCTTCAGCCATGCCACAAACAGATTGCAGCGACTTCTTTACCTTTTTAATTGATTAACCATTTAATGTTAGATGAAAGATTTTTGTCACATTAAATTTCTCGGGTTACAAAATTCTTTTTTCGTGTTCTTTTCTCGCATTATAATAGCACTCAATGTACGCTTTATGAGCAAGTTTTTAAGGTTTGATGAATATGTGAGATTGTTGATCGGGAAGCTCTATTTGTGGAACACCTAGACGATAATAATAATAATTATTATATACGATCTTTACATCTCTCTACAGTAAAATTATGACACTAATACTTAAAGAAATAACAATAGGACTATCTAGGGAGATGTGTATCGTATGATATATACATAATAATGTGGCACAAAATGCTTTTTATTCTATAACCAAACTTTGTTTAAATTATTTATTAATGAAGTACCATCGACCATGTATATTTGGTGATTAATATTTCATTAAATATAATTTTTCTTTTATACCTTTCGTACGTAAGCCACCGGCTCCCAAAAAATATAAAAGACATGCACTGTTGTCATTCTTTAGCTACGGGTTATCCAATCATGCATCTCAAATTCTGAATATAATATAAATAAAATGGTTTTTATTTTTAGTACCCTTGTACTTAAACATTTTTATAAAATAAAATTTCGCGTGCTAAACATTGGAATATACACATTCGGAAGAATTATTAACATTATTAATTTTGACTAGACGTTACAATTTCCAATATTCGAAGGAATCCAAACAAATATCACAAAAAAAACTTAAGTAAGTACTTATTTTAATTATTTATAAACAATAAACACTCAAAATTAAATCAACTACCTACTCAAAAATTACTTTGTTATATTTTTAACACTCACGTAAAACGTTAGTGCACACCAAAGTAGATTTAAATATAACTATAAATATGAATATAGTTTTATATGTTTGTATGTTAGTAATCGTAAAGTTAATTATTTAATAATTTTCATTAAGATCATTACATCTACTAATTAATGAAATACTCGGCTCAAAAGAAGTTTCATTACGCTATTATATTATGGTGTTTCGTCAAATTATGCTAGAGTAAAATTCATCCATCCTAATTTCATATCATATTAAATACGTAAGGCACTCCATTAATTTTGCTGTTTTTTGTCGAAAGAGTTTGAAAATACTGACACACACAGGATTCTTCTATAAAAATGAAGACCAATGGAAGTTACTGGTAAATTCACGCACCGCACATTTATAAGACAAGATGAAGTATAGACAATATTATAAGCTCAAATAAATTAATTAATATTAGACTTAGATATTTATTAGAATGTTATTGTTAAATAACTATCATACTGACCGTTAGACACTTTTAATGGAAGATTTGATAATGTTGACTTTCATTAAATATAACAATAATAAAAAGACATTACAGTGGGTTTGATAAAAATAACGACTGAACCTTCATTTTATGCCTTTAGATAATGTTTAACTAATTTTATATGCATCTAAGTAAAAAAGAAACATGAAAAAAGCAATATACAGAAAAACCCCCTATATAAACGATTATCACAGAATAATAAAAACAAATACTTGGTGTTTTGGTGTCATTATCAACATCATTTAGAACATTTTGTACATGTAACAAACAACGTAACATTTTCTAACGGTTAACACATCATCACCAATTTGTTAACTAAATTTATAGGTGTTGTAGTATCGACTAACATATTACAGGCAATGGGATTTTGTATTATGGTTTCAGTTGTGATTCTATAACAATAAAATCACAACAAACACTTTACATCGACATTTGTTGGACCCCTAAATATTTAATCAAAAAGCCATTTTATTCATAAGTTCTCTTTAAAAAATTTATCAAATTTAGCTACCTAAAATACCTAAGTACATGACTTGTTTCATTACTTCATGAAAAATCTCGAATGTTGTAGCTCCGCGCGGCGTTATTCAGGCCCCATTACAACAATGAAAAGTTTATGGAAAAAAGATTTCCACATTTAGAAGTTGTAACTCAACAGTTGAGGTTTCTTTTTGCTTGAAGTTGAAAACTCATTTTAATAAGAAAGTAGGTTGAATATTACTTTATGAGATCGCTAAGACAACATCGAATTTGGAAATGCCAATATTTATTTATTTATTTAAATACTTGTTATAATTTGATTTGGCCGAGGTAGGTAGTTTATAACAGTTAATTAATGTATCGTTGAGGTTGTAGCACGTTATTGATTGGTGCACCAAGGCCAGGTGTCGTGTATATTTGTCTAAACGTTGGTCCCTATAATTGCTATTGTAACGTGTGCTCGCAGGGGGCAGGGCGACGCCGCGCGACTTACGGCTGGGTTCTCCGAATAAAGGCACATTGAGTCATGATTTATATTGTTATCCTATGAAATGCAGTACTTAACATTCCCGTAACATCCCTTACTCGCGTCCCTTTCTCTTTTATGACCACTCTAAAACTAGTTAAAGGGATTAACTAATTAATTTTCTACTTTTATTATGTATACATACAAATTAAATGCCACACCACTATTCATCCGATCGATTGAAACTTTTTCGCACACAATAGCAAATTTTGATATCACATCCTAAAGTTTCTATAACATCGAATTCTTCGTAGCTACGCTTTTGGCAACATGGTGTTGGAACTAAAAATTGTCTAATTAGCTAAGGCGGTGTCGCCTGGAATTTTATGCTAAGGCGAAGACGTCTCAATAGTTGTCTTCGCATTTTATCTCGCGCGATGCGGGTTGCGACGACCACTGCGGCTCGGGTGGGTTCTCCCAATCGGAGAAAGATTCGTACGAAAAGTTTTCACTTGCTCCGTCAAGAGCTATTTCGGTACGACTGAACGCTTCAGCGAATTTTCCGATCTCAGTGGAGCCGAACGCCTGTTGGAAGGCGGGCAGAGGTACTAAAGGTGGCCGCTTCTCTTCAGGCGGCGAGCGTCGAAGCTCGGAATAAAATCGACTGCGTACCCTCGCTGGTTCAGCGGACGCCGAATATCCCGTTGGAAATTCAGGAGTAGCCCCTTGACTGCCACTGCTTTCGCCATTATACGAAGAGTCTTCGTAAGATCTATAAGGTGTTGATCTACCATCTTGTAAGCAAGCTTGATTCGGCGTGTGAATTTGAGGACCCTGCAAAACAAGTCAGTATTATTTATTCAAAAAGTTTTTCTAAAAGCAAAGTCGGTTTAAATTTATGTAGTAATATCATTCATAGTCTTTTGGTTCTATGAAATAATCGAATAGTCAACAATAAACACCTTAAGTTGGCGACAGTCGGAGGGGTAGCGCGCATGTTCGCGTGAGCAGGAGCCCCGCGATGCCCAAGCCCCGGCAGCATTGGCACCGTTCCAGCCGCTGCTTCCAAGGACACCCATCTAAACAAATTTTAAGTGATACATTTTAATCTTGCACTTTTTTCACCAAAGCGTTGACAAAATATGCGATTAATTCGCAAGTATTTAACTTCAATTTCTTTGCAAATTAGGTAACATGTTCTTTTATAATAGTTGTTTAGCCATAACAGACAGCTTACCTGATATTGTGCCCACATTGGCGGTTCGCAGTAAGCTGGCCCCCGGCCCGTTAACCCGCATTCTAACGGAGGCTGTAAGTAAAAAAAAAACAAATTAATTAATCTTTAAAAAAAGTAGTAGATAGGATACTGAATAAGTGTATAACTAGTTGAAAAGCACGTAGTAATACAATAATTTTTAAATTGAGTATTTAACTAATTGTAACTTTAAAAATCTGTGTTATACTAGTGGACATCATACAATGTTATTTTCTTAAACCCTCTAATGAAAAAAAATATTTCTTAAAATTTTTAGTTTTTAATTCAAAGAAGCATACGATGATAATTTGGTAGTTGTTGTCTTTAATGCAACACTTTACACGCAAGTGGTCCCTTCAATTATAAGCATTATTCTTCATTTATTTATTAACGTCGATTACTTGATAAATACATATAATAAAATAAACAAAAAGTAAGTACATTTTTATAAATGAGTTAATCATGACCTCAAAAAGTTAAGAAAGTCAACGTAAGTATTTGCAGGTTAGAATAGGTGCGCAATCTGTGAGTTAAAACTTGAAGAATTGCAGATATGCAACTGGTAAAGTTGAAAAATATATGCGTGAAGAATTACAAACAGAATGTCGTCATGATCCAACTTTGATGTAAACTGAGTTAAGCGGCTATCGATTAAAACTGCGAGACGAGTAACGCCTGTTCGGTATTCGCTATTCGATATCACCCTGCGCCGCTATAATGAACATAATGTTTATCAAACAATACCGATATAATTAAAAAACCCATTTGTTACAAAAGTTCTTTCGTAAATCCAGAGTTCATTATTTACCTTACTACACTTCCCTAACTTAAATTGGAAGTAATCACTTAAACAAACTTCAATAAAAGTATGGACTGAAGCTAGTTTTCGTAACTTTTTTTGATAAATCGCTGCCACTTGATCATGATCATGCTACTTGATCCTTGTGTTTCATTTCTTTCAACCCATATCTGTAAAAAACACAAAATGTCGACTCAGTGATAAGGTGAGGTCGATGGCGCTTACTGCGTCCCGGCGAGTATCGATTCAGGGTACGAGACGGGCGTCGTCGTCCGTGATCGTCAGCTCTACGACTTCCTCATATAACAACATATACTCGCTATTACTTCACCATCGATATAAAAAAATCGATGTCTAATGAATACGACTTGAGCATCGATATTTTTCTACGAATTTAGTATCAGAAAACTTTTAGAAACTTTCCACCCCTGACTCAACTAAGAACTTTGTTCCGATCATGCTTTCACAAATAACTAAAGTTGTTGATAAACCAACGTTTATCGCATAATTGTTTGTTTATATATCTCTATTAGAAATTTGCTAAGTCTATAAAGTAAGTATAATAAACATCGGATTTGTTTTAAAATTAAATACACTACGTACATGAATATAAAAAAAACTCTAAAATTACGCCGCACTCTCAATTTATTTTGCACATAGCGCCTTTGTAACTGAAAAAAATCAGTTTATAAAAAAACGGAAAAGAGAAGATCAGAATAACTGAAACTCGGTTTTACTTTCTGCTTTCTACTCGCTTTCAGCTTTCAAAGCTTTTATAATGTAAACAAACGCCGAAGTGTTTAAAGTTACTCCATACTTTAGAGTTCAACGACATCGTCTTACAGAGTATTTATTAATATTTTATTTAAATTGGTATTTTTTTTATTTTGCAGTGTAATAAACTCAGTATTTTGAAGGTATGTCATTTATTTTGTTATAGTTTTTACACTTCCTGTGAATGCAGTAGATGGATATGTTTTACTATATTAAAATCAGTTAGGTTTTTATTTCATATTTATAAGTTAATGTATAAATACATTTCATCAAATTCGTTTTAACGATGATAAATACATTAACCGGTATCTTCTTTTTTAAGGTCCCAAAATAGTTGGTTCGGACTAAAGCCTAGGTTCCTTATTTATAGTTTATAAGCATTTTTATTCACATGATTTGAATGATGAGTTTGCAAAGTAAACTTTTTGATTTGAACTTTTTATGGTATGTGTCAAATATCTGTATTAAATTATATGTTCATTTATTAAAATTATAAATAAAGAAAGGAATAGCTGTTTAACTACAATGGGATACAATTTAGCTGTGACGTGACCATGTAAGCGTTCACGGTAGGTGCAAGAGATCATTCAGGTGCGGGTTGCGCCGATCGATGTCTGTCACTTCTCCTGCACTACGGCATTCCACACTATCCACATAATCTCCACAATTGTTTACATACGCGAATAGAACAATCAACATAATAATACTATTAGAACGCGTCTCGTTTAAAAATAGAACATATTATCGTGGAAATTGCACATATTATAAATGTTCTATAATTCCGTAACACAAATGTTTGTGTCTTGAGAACTGAGCATGTTGTCGATTGAGTTGTTTAAAATATCTTCAAGATTAATTATTAAAAAATCACTCCGAGATCCAGTGAAATATTAATATCTATTCTATAATAACATACAGGATATCGATGTGGTGTAGTATCATTATTAGCATATCGCATAGATTGCATTTGCATATTGTGCGTTTATTATCATTAGTTTATGAGTTTCAATATTTGATTGGCTGTATAAAAGTAAAACGTTTAATAATAAATATGAATAATTTAACATCAGATAAGTGTTGGTAATTTTATTTGTGATTATACATATTTTTTTTAGAATATTGTGTAATTGCATGAAATTTTAATGTAGTAATGGTCGGTGTACGAGCACAATTTCTAAGAAAAACTGCAAATCGATATACAGTATAGCCGTTTGGCACACGTATACTTGAGGTCAAAACAAATTATTTCATCTGCAGTTAAAAAAAATAGGAGAGAAGTTATGGCGTCATCTTTTTTTTGTACGAAAAAAATTATATTACCACGGGGCTTAAAAAAATTACAAAAATTACAACTTTAGCTCTACCTTCTTAGTTGTAATTTTCGTATGGTGCCATTTTTTGAGCGGAATGCTTGTTCTATAGATTTTAGTTCGCTGTGTGTGTGGCATAAAATGAAAGGACTTTCTTAGCCAAATCTTAAAATAAATCACATCATTACATTTCAGCCACTTGATTTTAATTAAACCAAATTCATTTCAAAAAGTAATTTGATTACGTATGTTTTTTAATTGTTCTTAAACCACTTTAGAGCCCTTAACGTGATAAGAAAAAAATCATATAGAGGTGTAAATATAATCGTGTTTACTATTTATAGTGGCATCTACTTTTATAACCACAAGACTTGAAACTAAGGCTAGAGATTGAAAGTATTCTGCTTTTGCCAGTTGAGTCCTGTAATTTTTTATCAATGTCGCGGTGTGACGTCGATGCAGATCGTCACGGTGTAATATAACCAGACGCGGCAATACGTCGGCGGTCGGGTGCGCAAATCGATGCCCGTCAGAGCTGCCTGCACGATGCACATCCTTCATCCATGCCCACTGAGACTTCAAGGACTCTTATCTACTTTAATGATAAAGGAGCGCTGTAATACAAATGTAGAACCTACTTTAATGATACTATAGAATGTTGTAATACAAGTTTTATAAGAAGCTTTGATTGCTTATGAATTAATTCAGCAATCATGTAAAAGTAGCCAAAGAGATGTAGCGAATGTTCTTAGAATTCCATATAATAATGGTCTTAGTTTTACAGTTAACTTGACTTAATTTTTATAGTTATTTTGAAAGAATAATACTTACAAATGGAAACAAAACATAAAATTCTACAAATAAAAAGGTATTCTGTGGAAAGATATCGTCGTTAAATATAAATCAGTTTTTTTACTTATATAAAGGCAACGTTTTAAACCAAACATTATTCCCCAAAATTTTTGAGCGTAACCAATCAAATAATAACTTGCGAAATAGCCAACAACACCACAAAGAAGTTCGCCTCAATTGCCGTGTAACTTTTTTCCTTATGAAGCCAAACAACTACGTGCACTCTGAAGCTAAGCGCTGTGATCATTGGTTGCTAAGTCACTGTTTGGTGCTTTGAATGAAATATAATAAAGTCATTGTAATTCGATTTTAAATAGTCCTAAAACATGTTTTTAATAATTTAGGTCGTGGATAGTTTTTTTTATTATTTTAGTGTTTGAGCTATTTTACGATTGAAATTTTAAAGCTTTAAGTATATTTTAAATCAATAATTATGTAAATAAACTTATAATCATTGCTTTACATCGATTGAATTGAAAGGAATTACTTACTTTTACAAAACTATTCTTCAAGTAATGTTCACATCACAAGAATCGGGCAATGAAAGAGCCCTGAGAGAGCTATCAAGACAGACGTGACTGAATAAGTTTCACATTGGAACATATTATTATCTGTTTCGAAAGTTCGTTTCGATGCTAACTTCGTTACTTCAATTCGTTGTAGCGCCAAATGGGTTGGCTACGTGACTACGAGCTACGCAGCTACGGACGCTTCTGCTACGAGATCATTAAAACTTGAAAAATTTAGCAACTTAAAAATTATTAAAGGTGAGAATATTATTATTATTATTATTTTAATTTATTCAGATGTAGTTCATTAACTCGTGCATAATATTAGTATTGGTACCTATGTCAAACGCGGAAAATTAATCGCTGTGTGTTTTACGTTACGTGCATATAAGCAATAATGCTTTGTTTTCGTATCTAGATAAACACAATCGAGCAATGGTTTTTTCATAATACTATTATGTGAGAAACCGGTTTATTTAATATAACCCCGTCTTTTGTTTTTAAAATATCTGAATGTCTGTTCCTTGAAAAAATAACAGTTTTTCCACGATAAAGTCTAAAAATATGTACTATATTTATTTCATTCTTAGTAACCGCAGTTATATATGTTTTTATCAGCAAATTTCAAAATGGTTATAAAACCTTTAGGAGAAATTAATCAAAATATTTTTTTTTGACTCAAATGAAAATTAATTCCTATGTAAAACTATTTTATTTACGTCCTAATATTGAAACCGCTCGCCACTAGCGCGGCGAGATTTGCGGAGGCTAACTATCGAGCGGCGCACCACGTGACTTATCGATCAGCGCGCCCGCGACACTCGGAAAAATCAACCGCTGACAGCTTTCATAGGGCACCTCCACCTCTCGGGCTTGCCGCTGTAAACTTGAAGGCAGTACTGCGGCTTTGTAGTTGTGACGGTTGGCAGCTGGTTTTAGTAAGTCAATGCGAGAAAATGCAATGGTGTTTGAGAACGTAATGTTTTATTGGAGTTAGTGAGATATTTAATCTATATTAATTAATTTACTTTATTTATGTTCGTAAAAGAAAAGACAGAGCTAACATAGAAAGGTAGGCTTACACAAAATAATATTTTTCTTTTTTAAATTTGATATTTTAGCATTCACAATGCTATTTTTTTACAATACTAGAAAATATACGACTCGCACCAGATCATATTCTCGGAAAGGAATCGAAACCGCGACCTTTGGAAGCCCGGTCTAATGCTCTAACCACTGAGCTACCGAGTCACTAGTGGCATCGTCGATTTTTTTCTAGTATATTCACTCTTACGCTGCAAGCCAGCGTTATTTCATCAATGTGAGGAACTATTCGACGTCCAATTGAAATATCTTTCCAGATGTTTTGACAATTGATTAATAAATATTTTTATTGTTTTGAAAGCAAAATAAAAATGTGGACGTGATGAGACATGAAGATTTACGTCACTTTGCAAAGTGTTAGTATTACTTATTGACTTGAACCAATACGTTGTTTTTTATTTGTTGGACCTTTTTACAAGACTTTCGGATGATACTATTTAGCTCCAAGTAGTTATAAATAAGTCTATTCAAGTTTTATTTGAAAAAGCTAATAATGCGTATTTTATTTCTAAGAAATCTAAGTTAGTTGTCTGGCATTTATATCTATTCTGTAGCATTACTATAGTCTTAAATTATTGACAACTAGCGGCCGCCCGTGACTTCGTCAGCGTAGACATTTAATTTTCAATTCCTCGGGAACAGTACCACTGTTTCTGAATGAAAGGTACCCCTTTCATGTGTGTCCTTTTCTGTACCCCTGACAACGTGTATGCAAAAATTCATGATGATCGGTTGAGTAGTTAAGACGTGAAGGCGTAACAAACAAACAAACAAACAGACTTTCGCACTTATAATATTATTAAGTAAATAAGTGATTAAGTATTAAGGATGCCACTGTCATTCAACATGCGTGCGCAAATTGTTATGGAATCGCCAAGTTGAGGTACTGTATAGATTTGTTGAGTGTAGCTCCCTCTCAGGGCCGCGCCGCCCGCGCCCCGTCCGCCGCCTCCCCGCCCTCATTAGCGCCTTTGTGCCGCTCACTTGTCTTGTAATATGACGCCGTAATGATACCACTTTCAACTCGATTATTTGTCAGCCTACCCTGTAGTTAAGTGTCCCTTTCAATCGATGAATTCATAATAAATGTATGATCTCTGTTAGAGATAAATCGTAATAAAAATAATTTATATAATAATATTATAGACCTTGTGTGTGAAAAAATCACGTGATATTTATACCTCTTTATGTTTAATCTGATTTTAAATAATAATTTATTTTTATGTTACTTGTTTTTTTTTAATTTTTTACCCAATCGTAATCTGTATGTTCCCAAAATGTAAAAAAGTCGTAAAAGTATATAGAAACATTTCGTTAAGGTGTCATGCAAAAATCACAATGAACAGTTACGAGGTTTTCACGATCGTAAAGTTTATAGCCATTGACAGCAATCTACTCCGTGTTATATATAATAAATTCTCAAATATAATACAAAATCTATGGCAATAAAATAAAAAATAAAAATTATGTCTTTGAAAGAAAATTTATCACGGAGAAAATCCCGGGAAATTATTGTGAAGATAAAAGCTAAGAGAAATGTATAAGTAAGTTTATTTTAAGATTTTTGATAGATGAGTTAATGTTAGTAACTATTTTTATGAACACAGATCTCACGCGCGCTTTAAGCACAGTATATATATTTGTTTTTACTTATAATAAGTCAACGGACGTCACCCCCCGAAGCTCAATTAAACTTTCTAACATTTTCAACATGAATACTGAATGAAATCATTCCAATCGCTCAAACGTAAGGAATGTTTTGCATCGTAATCCAACTTTCTGGACCGTCGCTTCACTTTGAGCTTTATCATAAGTGCGTATGATTGATATTACAGTACAATAAAAGGAATCGTTCGTGGGGGATGGCGACTGTCCTTTGACACTGACCTACATAATTTAAACTTGCCTTTTCGCTCTGTGTTTATTTATCGTATCATGCTTGTAATGTTATTTTAGCTAGAGGTTTATCCTGTCTGTCGTTTACGTTTTTTGTACTTAAATAATATGTGCTTTCAGAACTATTTTTCGTTTTAAATAAAATTAACTGTCTTAGAATTCATCTGATAGTCTATTTATTCCGGTCATTTCATATGACTCATAATCAGTCCATATTGTTATCGAATTTATTGTCAAATAACAGTTTTGATGTGGCAATTTTTGCGCATGGCTGAAAAAACATAAATATTTAAGTGCAGTACTATCAATTCAACAAAACAACAAAACATTTTTCATTCTAATGGGTAAGTATGTTTCATAAAAATTGGTTTTCACTAAAAAAGAAAAACTGACACAAATGTATTTCTGGAAAATTAGTTCATTTTAATATTCATCTGTATTACATACCTTAATAATAATTATGATAAGTATTAATACCTTGACTTGTTCTTTTATCTATCAAAAACAGTTTGTAAATATTACATATTCAGTATTTACTTACAGTAGGAGTGTGCGGATGTTGTGTGGGCAGGAGCGGCCTTTCCCGGCGAGAAAGAGCGCGTCGCATGCGCACCTCCTTCGACGCATATGCATAGTCTATGGAAAAGAGAAAATAAGTGTTTATTATTGTTTGATCAAAGAGTTTATAACCAAAAAGCTTATTAAAGTTATTTCATTTTCTTTTTTTAGTAAATGTAGAAAGGTGAAGATTTTTTGATGTTTTCTCCAATTCTTAACCAGCCAATTAATTTTGAAACATCTGTTTTCAACATTTTATCCATACATTAAAACATCAAAAATTGTTTGGTGAACTTTCACCTAACTGTCGCATTAAAAGACGTCAATTTACATTAACGGTTCATTAAAATTGGATTTATTTATTTTCTTTTAATATAATACTAAGGAAAAAAAATAGATGATGATGATGATGAGATGCGTGTCATTTCATCATCATCATCTATTTTTTTACACATAATAAAGCATTAAAATTAAATGACGTCTCTGAAAAATACTGAACATTACGATTCCTAATTCTTATAGTTAAATAAAAATAAATGTTTGTAATTTTTCATCTATGAGTTGTGAGTGGCATTGTAATGTAAAGCATGCCAGGTACATCTAGTCAATTATAAAGTTCATCCGGTTATTCTGTTTTATAAAGGTTGCGTTTCTGCCAAGGCCATGACGAAGGACGTGACATGAAGGAAGGTTAGTGGGAAAACGCTATTTATTTATTCTAAAAATATTCCACACTTATTAAATAAAGCCCTGTTTAAGAAAGTGTTTTAACAATTTTATATATTTAATTCTTTTAAGTAGTTTACAATTAAGCAACTAAGTTATATAATGTGTTTCAAAAACAATATTTTGGTAAGTATTACTGAAATAACGTTGATAATAAATTACAACTACGAATTATATTTATACACATAGTTGATAAGGACAGGGTTGAAATGAGAACGAGAGGACCTGTATAAGAGATGACATTATAATAAATAAAATACCTTTTTAACACATAAACTAGTAGTAATTAAGACAGCAGCAGATTTGATAAGACAATTTCAATTGAAGTGTAAAAATTGACAAAAGCAAAGAATTTTGATTTATAAATAAAAAAAGTAAACTTAAAGCCAGCACAGCAAAAAGGTGCGCATCAATAGTATAACTTTCTTCTTTTCTCAGAAATCGATCAAATTCACACCATCAAAATTAATTGGTTAACTCAATTATTATCCAATCAAATGTCGTTCGAACATACCAGACAATTTATCTACCTATCTATGTCATTCGAAATAATAAACATGTGAATCAGTAACCGAAGTTTACATGTTCATTTTGTGTTGTCATAAACATAATTATGTTAACAATGTCCGCAACAACAATAGATCGGTCAACACTGTGCATAAATCGGTAACTGGAAATGGCAGCTTCTTTTTATTATGAGAAATTAATAGAAAACTGGCTGCGACAATGTTTATTTGTTGCGACTTAATTACAGGCGATTTAAGCATCGATAATCTTTGTATAGTCTGTGTAACCTTACTTGTCCTAACCAGTTAATAACTTTTGACATGGTTTTTTGGCGCCATTTTGTCGAGTTCGGTTTGGTGTCTATTTTAATTATTTTCAAATTGATTCATAGTGGATATTGTGTCTTAAAATTGGTGCAGTTATATGGTACAAGTGTCTACGCAACTGAACAATATGTGGGATAATTGAAATAGGCGCGATCTTGGTTGTGTGAAGCTGAGACTTTTATTGAAGTGGTGGCTTCCTCGGCAGAACTAACCGAGTAAACTGTCTTGATATACTTGGTGCCAAATGCTCAAAGCAGCATTGGAATGCGATGCACCCGCATTCTAATGAAAAATTAAACAATATCTACCACTGAACTATTTAACACTTGACACTGGCAAAAATTACTTCCAAGAGGAAAGTAGATTGCCATAACAAAAAAAGAAGAAGAAGAACTTTTGACATTAGTCATACGTCTTTTTTTAAATCGTACCTAATTGTCACTAATAGTATAGATTTATTTTATATTTGTGGAAAACCATTTGTTGTATCTTATAATTGATTTTTACATTACAGAGTTTGGTGAACATTGTTTAACAAATAAGACAAGTAATGATAAACATACTATATGAGCTGAAAGGTTAATGACACTATAGCTTTTAAGATAGATCTCATATGGTATGGTTTGGTGATTCGTATTGGGTTATAACCATTTTTTAGTAAATTGTATTAAATACTTTTTTATGTTTATATTTAATTTTAACCATAGGAAACAATTAGATAAAAGCCTTATAAATTAAATGGAAAACAACTTAAAAAAATACGTAGAGATTCTTTAAATCTAACATTTAAAGTCACAACATGAACGTTATTTTATCAAACTACTAGATCCAAAAAAATATGTTAAACTACTTATTATGTAGGAATACTATTACGAAACAAACAACGTGAAAACAACATAACAACATAACAACAGCATTTTTAGCCGTTACTTTTCTTAACACCAGCTTACGCCATTTGATTTTAAATTACCTGGAAAATATTTCACACCAAGCGTAGATAAATTTTAATAGACGACGAAAACTCACAAGCAAGAAAAATAAAATACATTTTACAATCCCGTGTCGCCTCTCCTTAATGGCATTCTTGTTATGAAATTAAAATACAAATTGTTATCTGCCACGTGAAATTGTGCGAAAAAACTTCATCTACATATTCATTAATCGTTGACCTGGCGATTGTGACGCCTCTCTATTCAAATTGTTATTTTATACTGTTTTTTATGCAATAGTAAGCTACAAACTTTGTATTATGCATTACTTGGAGATTATCACTAATAATATATCACGTAAGTATGCTTTTAATCTCAGAAGGAGGAACACCTTCTTGTGATTATTTTAATAACGAACAACAGTTCGTTATTAAAAACAGTAGTTTTTAATAACGAACAACACCTCCTTCTGAGATGTAGTAGTGTAGTAACGCTACTACATCCCAAAATATTTAATATTATAAATGCGAAAGAGAGTTGTTTGTTACGCTTTCACGTCGTAACTACTCAACCGATCATCATGAAATTTTGCATACATACACGTTGTTAGGGGGTTCAAAAAATTACATAGGGTTTCTTTCATCCTGAAAAAAGAGCTCCCGAGCGATAGAAGATTACGGTCCACGCAGATGAAGTCGCGAGCGACCGTCAGTGGAAAATACATCTTCAAATAAGATAAGCGTTTGTGTCATTTAAATTTATTCACATTATTTGCAAGGAATACAAAATTAAAGTGCTTATACGTAGTTATGCATTACTTGTAAAAAACTTTCTCAATCTTATGTGATTTTTCTTCATTTTCATTTATGAACGACTATGTTTTTTTTACTTAAAGTTCGCTTCCATTTTCATCAGAGTACCATAGTAACGATTTTCATTTGCCAAAGTGCGTGCGAATTAATCATACGTGGTCATTGCATGACCCGCTTACTATATCGACTAAACTCGCCGCTAATATCATTAGCGGATGCGATTGCCAACTTACAGCGTACTTCGCGCATACAATAGGAAGTTCTCAGAGGATCGCAACGCGGCCGTTAGTACCCCGGTCAATATGTAGAGTGGCGAGAGGGCGATCAATCGTGTCGCGTCGCGGAGCGGGGGAAGGAACCACCTGTGGAGTGACTCCCTCCTCCTCTTGCGCCCCTTCGGCATCGACACGTGACGTCGACGCCGAGAAATCCGCCCAAACGTAAACATTAATTCTTACTTCATTCTTCATTGTTCAGATTGTCGCTCCGCGCCACGCGCGCATTCCGATCTCTGGCGTTATTGGTAAACAAATTTCTGGCTCGCAGCGCTCTACGCGATTACTGTGCAACTAGTACGGTGCTAGTAATTTAATTATGCCCATGGAATTGGAACATTATCATATTGAGTTGTTGCCTACAGTTTGAACCAATGTAGACTTATCGTTTTTTTACATGTGCACGGAAACTATTTATCAAAACAATAAAATTTGTAAATAAAACTAAACCATAAAATTCTGCCGTATTTGTAGTTTTAAAGAAAAATTGAGATTTTCCGTTTTTATAGTTTATATAACAGTTTATATGAAAAATAAGGGAAAATTTAGGAAGAGAAGACAACAGTATATAATCAGGTATAATCATTATGGGTATTATAAAAATAATTCAGTTATCATTACTTAGTATATGTTGCGAAAGAATCTATTTGTTATTGATACTATACCCACCCATAGGCATAACATGTTCAGAGTGCGGGTGGTGCGCGGGGTAATCGTAGCGGTAGTATCGCGCGTAGGGGTCATGCGCGTGCGCGTAGTAGGCGTGCGCGTACGGCGCATACGGCAGGGGCGCACAGTATCCCTCCCAGGGCGCACCTCCGCCGGGATACTGCGCGGGACCCGCGCGGTACTCGCCGTACTTGCAGCAATCCATGCCGCGGCCCTACGCCGCGCCCGCGCACACGCATGCTCGCCCCGACGCGCGCGCACACATCACAGCTGCCTCGCACCCAAAACCACCGCTACCCTGAACCCATCACGAACCCACCACCAAACATCCTTCAAACTATCTCAAGTTCTGCCTCTACTAAACTACAAAAAGTTAAACCAAAAACCGCAGCGAGTTTGGAAGAGTTCGACGTTTCGAACTCACAACGAGATCGAGCGCAGTTTCGCGGCGGGAATCAGGCGCGAATGCGACGTTAGTTAGCGAAAAGAGGTCGTTCGAGTTTGCCGGCGCGACGGCGAGATCCGACAGTGGTGGGGCGCGGGCCGCGAGGGAGGGGCGACGCCCGCTCGCCGGCGGCTCAGCGCAGCGCGGCGCTCGACGGACGCCGACTGAAGGCGCCTCGGAATCGATATGCCGCCGCCGCCGCCCGCCGCCGCCCGCCGCCCGCCGCCGCACTACCTGCCTGCGCCCGTATTGCGCGCGAACTTTGTCTTCCCCGACGGAATTTTATATTTAGAACCATGGTGAAACGATTGATCGATACTTTGCACTATTAATTAGTACTCACTTTCACTAGATATTTTAGGATGACATAAATAGCGAAGCGAAGTTGGCATTTACAATGTCGATTACGCGGCTCTTCTCATTCAGTAGGAAGTCTAACGATCGTCATTCAAAAGTATGAATATTTTTCATCAAGTGTTAAAAGTTTAAAAGTTGGAGACGATTGGTGTATACCTATCTATACATTTCTGAGTAATTGCTTAAGGATTATTCTGGTTTCATATAGTGGATTGCGAAGGTTTAGATAGTTGCGAAGTTTTATCGAATTGCGCGTAGGCGGCAGTGACCCACATCGCCGGCGGCGCGGCGCACAGCCCGCGCCCTTCGTCCTTCGCCATGCTAGACCTTCCCGCAAAGTTTTGAACAATTTACATACTTAAATAAGATGCATTCACCTTATCAACGTCATTCATATTCGCACAGCACAACTTTATTTAAAACTGTATGCTTCAATAGAGTGGAGTGGACATGCAGCATCGTGAGATTAGTTACTGTGCGTTTTCACTGCACTGACATGTTAAGAGGACGCATTGGACATTTTGGTGACAGGGATCTCGATTTTTCTCATCAATTACAAAACATATCAAAGTGATATTGACAACCTATGCATTGACTTTATTTTGTCAGTTGCAGAAACACGATTCGTTAACTTTTTAACAGAGAAAAAAAACAATGCTATTTTTATATAAGACTAAATAATTTACTATTATTGTATAAAAATAGCATTAAAAAGGCTAAGTTCTCAAATTTAAAAATTATATGGCTCTTTCATATTCATGAATTGTCAAAATGTCTGGAAAGACATTCCAATTGCATGTCGAGGTAGTTTCTCACATTTATGAAATAACGCTGGATTGCAGCATAAGACTTAAGAGTGGGATATACTAGAAGAAATTCGACGATGCCGAGACACTAGGACTCGGTAGCTCAGCGGTCAGAGCATGAGACCGGACTTCCAAGAGTCACGGGTTCGATTCCCACCTTAGACAACTCTGAAGACGAGTCCATTATTTTCTAGTATATTATTGAGTATTGTATTAAAGAAACCTATATTAAAACAGCGATTTGCATTTTACAGGCAATCTTAACTGATTTATTTTTATTAAATTATAATTTCCTTAGCAGATTAGTCTAAATATGCCAATTACGAGCGAGACACTCGATGGTACGGAAAAACATTATCAATGCGTCGGCTTAAGCCAACTTGTCAATTATAAACATTTTTGACCAGAGTTGTGTTCTCAATATCTGTCAGACTCTGTTTCAAATCAATGTCTAAAACAGTGTGAGTCGACTACAAAGAAGTAATGAGCAAAAAATGAGCTTATTTTGTCCTAACAACATCATGCATTTTAGTTCTTATATAAAAATAACATAATGTCTTGATTGTAAACAAAATACATCAACGTTGTTGTTTGTGCAGATAGAGGTAGGTAAGTACCCGTTTTGGACCATTTTTACCAACAAAACATTTCTATATTATATGAAGAATTTATATAATATGGTGTACTGTACGGTAAAATTAAATTATGAGACTTCGGTCAGAACTAAGGAAATAAATTCGAAATCTATTGACGTTTAACATCATACTACCAAATAAGCAAACAACTTAAAACATTATTCAGAGAAAAACAGGACACTGCGATTGCGTTACGTACGGTACCGTTAGATTTGTTTAAATAAATCTTTCTTGAATAGTATAATGGTCTTATATACTTAGCCATATTAACTATTGTCATGTTTAAAAACGGTAAAGAGCGAGTCGGACTCGCGCAATGCGGGTTCCGTACCAACATTCTGAAAAGTTTACTATTTAGAGGCATCGTTTTATTTTCCAGTAATCTTTACATAAACTTCTATCACATAAAATAATTTAAGATGTTTCTCTTTGCAAACCTCGGATATAAGGACTTTTTCATTCGATATTTTCTTTTTCATTTATCATCAAAAGTCGAAAAATTGCCTAAAAAAATGAAATGAATGAGATCGAGTTTGAAACCGTTCGTTTTTAATGTACCAAATAAGGTACCTAAATAACAAATTTTTGACGTTTATTCGATCCCTGACGTGAACTCGATCCCGTCTAGAGTAGGGAGGCGGGTTCGAAAACTATATTAATTAAACTATATAATATTTTTGTCCATTAATTTTTTCGAATTTTTCCAAAATGGCAGAAAAATTAAGGTCTACAGCTCACAGAGCCACTAGTATCTTTATAGGTAAGTAAGTATTTTGAAAGATTTTAAATTACACGTGACAACAGAAATTACTATTTATTTTTCAAATGAAAATATTTCTATTAAAAAGATTATAAATTATATTACCTTCATGTGCATACATATGCATAGTGATGTTACCACCATGACTTGGCTATGAATTCTCTGTTTGACTTGGGTGGTAATCAAGCATCTATCATTAAGACAAGTAGGTAGGCACATGTGTAATCACTCTGCTAATTAGGTAACAACGCCACATAACGACTAGGCCATTCTGATCCCAATAACAGTCTAACATTATTAAAAGAATGTTGCAGCGCCTTGAAAAATCCTGAACAATTAACTGTTGACGTGGTATAGGTATTATAGTTCATACAAGGCCACCAATATTAGTGACCAGAGCAGTAATTTCAAATGGAATTTTTAACAACTGTGTGATGCAGTTAAATAGTCATTTCTTCCCTAGGTGCAATACATGGATGAAAAGCTACTTGAATCAAAACTTATTGAGAGTTTGACAAAAAACAAAGGATTATCATCGATGATGAAACAAACTTTGATTATAGGAAAGAATGAATCCTACATATTTTCCTATGTAGGTATGATGACTGAGCACAGTGCGCATGTGTAGTTCTTGCACAATGATAAAACGATGTCAGTTTTGCATCACAGAAATCTCAATGCCGGAAGGCCGGCGCACAGAAAAAAAAACTTGGTAGGCTGTATTTTGGACTACAGCCGCCAGATGATTTTTCATGAATTTCCATCGCGCTGAACTAATGTTGCGTATGAAATAAATAAAATACAAATTAAAAAAATTCATGGTGCTTTATTGTATTTATATAATTTTAAAAACGTCTACACTCCCCACCCTATACATCCTACTAATATTATAAATGTGAATGTTTGGATGGTTGTTGCTCAATCATGCAAAAACGGCTGTACGGATTTGGATGAAAGGCATACGTACAGATAGTTTATAGCCTGAATTAAAATATAGGATACTTTTTTATCCCGGTCAAAGGTTCCTGGATTTTCCGAATGTCTACGCAGACAAAGTCGCGGACGTCAGCTAATTTATAATAAAACTGTAAATTCTAAATGTTTGTGCGTGCATCACGCAAAAACTGCTGAACGGATTTTGATGGGCTATTCAGAGTTGGTAGCTTTGAGTCCAACTAATATAAGCCATGTTTCATCTAATTCGGATAATTGGAACCAGGAAAACAGCTTGAACTCTCCGTAGTACCTACTAGCTTTCATACAATAAGGAGTTCATTTAAATTTTTCTACTATTCACGCGGACAAAGTCGCGGGTGGAGACTAGTTTGTAAATAAGGTAGACAACGCACAGAGATGCAACGTCTCTTTACGCATGTATTAATTCGATCGGAAAGAACTTTGTTCCGGAATGCGTTTAGTTGGATGCAAACTGCCCTTGTTAAAAAACTAACTACCTACGCCAAATTTATTCTCAACAATTACACTAACGAAGTGTTTATCCGCTGTCGAGTATTTTCCTGCTACTCGGTATCTTCTGCTCTGCTCTAGCCGCGACAAACTTGGCCCATCATTAACAACTACTGGGTCATCTGACTCGCCATATCAACATCAGTATCATCAGAGACTATTTTCACGTCGATAAGAGAAAAATTTTTCCACATTCCCCGTCGCATTTCGTGAGGCTGAGACTCGCTCGAACGCAAATTTCGCGCCTCGTTCAGGGCATCGTTTTGTTCCGCTGGCTCATTTTCTTGGCTACTTTTTGCCTCATTCGATACCTACGATACTTCTCTGCGTTTTTAATTGCTTTTGCTCGGGCGATTTCGCTTGTGTCCCTTCTTTTTTCCGATATAACCCGTTTTCGCTTAGGCATTTTGCGATTAATGGCTACAAAACCAAAGTTAGTAACTTTACAGTTATTACACTCAACTAGCACCACTCAGTGCTGACTCACGAGTAAGTTAAAGTTAAAATCACACAAATCGGTCTATCACTTTCGGAGTTACAACACTAGGCGCTCCCCACCAACAACGCTAATTACCTATATCACCACTGCAAATGTTAACAGGGTGAGACATATTATGTAACGCAAAAGAAGAACATAAGATCTATTTACTTCAACGATGTTGCTTTTATAGTTTACTTGTTTTAGGTGGTGTCGAAATCTCAGGCGAAGTGACAGCCAACCCGAAATTAAAGACATTCATAGAAATTCATGTCCAAAACGCAGCTAAACACTTCACGAACTTTTAAACGAATACAAAGCTCGGCAAGAAATACCGTGCACTTTTCTTTCAGTTTTAAATAATATCGTAGTAATTAAATAATAAAGTCGGATTGGGCTTTTAGAATTAAAAAAAAGAAGTTGTCCTCCAGCCCTACCCGACTTCAATAGACGTGTTTTATTAATATTGATACCTATGCGTAACATCAGGTGTTTAATTTTGACCCTGTTTTTGTTTTTGTTTTCAGGAGATTGAAGCTGTATGTGTTTTTGTTTTTAATTTTCCATTAATAAATTTTCATGACTAAAAGGTGGCTAGGTATTAAGTACAACCACTTTTGATAAACTTTATATTGCAGAGCTATCAAGCTCTGCCGAAAATATAGACTACCTAGTACGTATACGAATTTTGTTTAACCTGAAATCTGAATAAGTACTTAATAGCTAAATAAACTTATGATAAAAAAAGTTGAAAAGAGTACTTTTCATTATAAATCGCATATAGGTATATAGGTTCTTATAGCGAATTTAAGTAGTCGCTCTACATATTCAATGAATCGACGAATAAATTTTAGTTATCCATTTAAGTGATGAACTCATGCTACCCCCTGGTACGTACCTAACCAATGACGCCTGAAATACATAAGGAACTTTATATGTTTTTTATAAGTAGGTTAAGTATATATTGGGTATACTTAGAATATATCATAACATAAAGATACCGAAAACGTACCTAATTAAGTAATTTTATAAGGATTGCGAAATGAAGACCAAGAGTGACGAACGCAGTTTTATCATTGACGTCCTTCAGGAACGTGAAAAACGTTCCAAAATGGGTTGATAAAGAGTTAGAAATCAATAAGGTTTCACGTCGCACGAACTCAATTAGATCAAAACGAGCCCGCTAATAGTCCATCGTGGTTAGGGGACTTGATTAGATACGTAGTGGTGGGTGAATAATACTTGGTAAGTGTACTCTTATGTGTGTTGTAGAGAAGCCAGGCGCGGGTTATCATGCAGATTGCGGCGAATCAATAGGGGCGCCTCGGCCACTGACGGCGGATGACGATCAATAGCTTCCCAACGGAGCTGTCTCCGTATTAAGGGGCTTCCTCGAACGCCCTTACACCTACCCACGACCTACCTACGCTCCGTACGTCTAGCTAGTACAATGCAACTTATAATACACCCACACATGGTATGTAAGAGTACTACACTTTTACCCGTGGACGCGGTATTCACATTTTGTGTTTCCCACTAGTCTATGTTTCCCACGTAATTCTTTTTTAAATCTAGGTATTCCTAATTCGTTGTTACCTATTTGATTAATACTTAGGTACGTACTTATGCTACGCGAAAGTTTAAAAGTGTATATTGCACACTTATCTACTTTTACTTTACATCTGCAGTCAACTTATTACAGCAGGGATTTGAAACTTCTAACAAATATTACGCTCACTTCTTTTTTTTTAAATCTTTTGGATTTGAAAAGTTAGCATTGACTGCAGTTTGTGCTAATTTGTTCTGAAATAAAGTAATTTTTAGAACGTTAAGAAATTTTACTCCAAAGTTTAAGGAAAGCTGTGAAATATTTTTTGTTGAAACATGATGTTCAGTAGTTGTCTATTAGTTTTCCCCGTGGATTGCCTTATCATTGCGTATTTTACGTTACCTAAGTGCTTTCTCACTTAGGTGGTTATTATTATTATTTATTGCCGCCAAATTACGCAAAAAAAAGCTTATAATTTGAACTGTAGAAACTGAATAAAGTCTGAAATTTCGCAGTTTTTCACGCATTACGCACGAAGCAGTTTGTTGGAAAAATGAGGTGCTAGGTTCCCTTTGGCCGCATACGAAACTGTATATTCGCAACCAGTTGCGAATGAGGAAAAAATTATCCTTGTACGAAACCGATTTTGAAATAAGAATTTACTGCCTTGCACGGAACCGCGGTTTATTATAAGGAAGAAAAAATCTACATCTTTATTTCTCTTTGCCACACCGTTTGAATCACGGGTTATTTTGTTGACCGCGTAAGTCACATTATGTATTTATTTTTTTAAAGTTAACTTTTCGGAACTTTTATTAAACCGGTTTCGTACAAAGATAATTTTTTCGTTATTCGTAACTGGTTACAACATACGGTTTCGTATGCGGCCACAGGGCCTGTATGATCCGTATCCTTACTTCACGTCTCTGTTCCATGAGTTGAAGAGTCAGGTCGAAGAGTTTGATTAACTTAGGGCAGCCTATCTTATAGAAATTTGACGTAGGTGTTCACCATCATCTTGTTTTGATCGTCCACATCAGCAATGCTGTTCTAATTGGTTTGGAAGTGGTCATAAACTTAAACCAAAAAATATATAGTGTAAATATTAAGTAATATACAAGATGTTACAAAAATACCCCTAATGCCGAATATGGTATATAGGGACCATCAAAGAACAACTTTCCCATAGTAAAAGTTGATCAGTTCGATGGTCCCTATATACCATATTCGGCATTAGGGGTATTTTTGTAACACCTTGTATAGGTCTTAAATATTGAAGATAAAGTTCTTTTTAAAAATAATTGGAACTGCATTTAAATATCAACGTTTTCATTGTTTTAGGGCATGGCAGAGCCCGCGGCATGACCCCTTCGCATACTTGTATTTTTCATGAACCTGTATAATTACTCAAAAATGGTGGATACCCTACCTTTTGCGAGGTAAAATTAAACATTTTATACACACACACGAACTCGAAATAAAAAAATATGTAATCAGAAGCATAAATTTTTATTCATAACATAATTTAAAAGGTAAATCTTGTAAAATTCTGAACAGACAGATTAACAATTTATAGTAACGTAAATTATATAATATTGGTAAAAATAACTTAATCTATCATTATACTTATTTATTTAAAATTTAAAAATAATTTTCTCTTTTCAATAAAATCATGAACAAAATATTCACTAAAACGGCATGACAATTAGTGCCTTTGTTCTCTGTATGCCTAAAACGCAATAAATCTAAATCGCGTTTTGCCTAAACTTCGTTCTTAAGTAGAGTTTGGACCAAGTCGTTACTTGCCTATTTCGCATTATACATTATTCGCCATATAAATCGCGTTTCGCCTAAAATTCATAATGATGAACATTATTGTGAATTGTAATAATAAATAACTTAACAATAAGAAAAAATCAATGTAAACAAAAATTACAGAAAATCATTTTTATAACAAATGTGCATTTTTCATATAAAATTATAACTTTGTAAAATATTTTTATATCAAACAATAATTTTATCATTTGAACGTTATATTATAAGAAATTAGATGATGCGTTTTTGAATTTATGAAATGTAACGCACATTTTAGTTCTAATGTGATTAGTACTAAAGCGTTAAAGTCTGGGTGTTGTAGCCCGATGCAGGCGAAAATGCGATTCAGACTTATTACATTTTATGCATACAGAGAACAAAGGTACTAATAATAATAATTTATCTTTTCTAATACAATTTGTATTTGAGATAATAATCCTTTCAATAGTTTTAATCCTACATATTATAATGTAATAAAATTAAAAACTACTTAAAATACTTTCATGATAAAATTACATTGGTAACATACCTATCTACCAATTTAATAATATTTTGCTAATTTCATAACTTATTTAAACAATTTGGCACTATTGGCCAAACAATATATTATTAAAGTGTAATATACTTACTTTAAACAAAGTTCATAAAACTATACAAGGTGTTACAAAAATACCCCTAATGCCGAATATGGTATATAGGGACCATCAAACTGAACAACTTTTACTATGGGACCAACTCTGAAATCGCGGAAAAAAATCAGCTGTTCCATACAAAAATTAAAATCGAAAATATCAAAATGTATGAAACAGCTGATTTTTTTTTTCGCAATTTCAGAGTTGGTCCCATGGTAAAAGTTGTTCAGTTTGATGGTCCCTATCTACCATATTCGGCATTAGGGGTATTTTTGTAACATGTTGTATAAGTATAGTGTTTCCAATAAATTATACTGAAGACATAAATATTTCAATATAAGTAATAATTACAGAGCACCTCTAGCAAAATACAAAATTAGAATAATCATGTCGTAGACTTGTCGCACATACAGTCGGTCATCTGTGCAGGCTCTTAAATAATAGCAAAAAAAACTTAAATTATATCTGTTTAGAAAGTGACAAATAATCCAATAACTAACAATTGATTAATAGTAATATACTGCTGTCTTAATAAATTCGGATACTTGTAGTAACTACAATTCGCAATAATGTTTTGAAATAGGAGCTTTGAGGTTGATATGGAAAATATAATACAAGAATATAAGACAAAAATAAACCTAAGGACACTGTGTACCAACCCTTATTGTTAGTTAATTAGGGTATGTTTGTATGAGACATAGCCTGAGAATTTTATAGCTATGCTATAAACAAACACATTTATTTTAAAAACAAAAATTCATTCTAGTAGCCTTAAATTTTAGATCAGATAAACTTTTGAAGACTTATTATGTTATTAATAAACAAACAGATAAGAATCTCGAATTTTATAATAAATATTTTAGTACTGTCAGTCATTTCTTTTTATTTAAATAATTTTCCCTCTAGCACCAGACCAATGGTTCCAATAAAGGTAGCTTGCACCACTACATTCAACAAGGATATAAAAATGTAACAATTAATTTTATCGTAAAATAACAGCATGCCATGAGCATGCTTTAATAACAACAAAATATAATAAATACAATATTAATGTATTAGCTGAGGATATTATGCCTTCGCACTAATATAAAACAATATCACAACGCAATTGCATGCATATTGGGATGATAAACATTTGCCACAAACTGTAACATCATCATGTAAATACTTTTATTTTATCTGTCCCTTATCATAAAAAACTTTTACTTAATAAGGCATGATTCTTACAAAAGGCACATCTTATCATAATATCTTTCACCTCAGTTGCCACAAGGCAATAACAAGTTAAGGCACATCATAATAATAAATAGTCACATTAATTTCTTTGACCATGACTTGTCCACATATGCTCCTTGAAAGTCTCTCGCATTGTAAAGGACCTTGGGCATAGATAACAGCATAATCTATTGGTCAAGTCTGAATGCATTAACCTTACATGATACTTGAGAGCAGACTGATTGGAGTACTTCATTCCACAATGAGGGCAGTCTCCACAGATAGCTGCATGATTTGACTGCTGGTGAGAAATACCTTGAGATGTTGAAGCACCAGCACCTAAGACGGGTGCAGTGGACATGCCAGCTAACAGCAATAATGCTTGAGATTGTTCTTGTGAATAAGTCTCCGAATCAATTTCATCTTGAGGTTCTGATAAAAGAACCTCTGGTTCATATTCACTTTCTGACTTGGGCGACTGTTTTTCTGGTTTCACAAATAGCTCGTCTGATGCAATAGTTTTTAGAGGACTTTTAGCTACAGCATTAGTAAAATTAACTGACTCTGTTATTTCTTTTGGACGTGTTGTATGTAGATCTGCATTTAGCACTTTTTTAACACTATTGGCACTAACATCACTCTTGGAAGGATTTATACCTGAAACATTAACATGAAAAGTAGTTAAATAGAAGAAAAAACAAACAATAAAAACAAATTATAATTATTATAAATGCTACTTACCAGATATCAAAGATCTGGCTAGCATGCTGTTTTCATAATCAGGAAGACTGTCATCATTTTCAGAATGAGCATTTTGTATGGGTTCCTGGGAAGTTTCATCATCAATCCGCTCTGCTTTTATAGTTACTGGAATGTTTTCTACATGTGAGTTTAACTAAAACAAAATAATAACATATTATAGTATTCTGGTGATACTTAGGACAGTTTTCATACACTATTGTTCAGTTTAACAAAATACCTGAGAGGATATGGAGGGCTTTCCATTAGTTGTTATTGTGGTTTGATCAGTTTTGTCATCAATCTTTTTCTCTCCATTGTTATCATGTACAGCATTATCAGGTTTAGCTGTTTGGATCCCATCTTTTCTGTTATAAAGATCACAAGTATCAAGTACCCTACTTTTTTTAGGGCCATCACTGATTGTCACATCACTTGGCTTGTCAGATGTGCTGCTTCTTCTTTTTTTCAAAGCTGGCAGCTTAGCTTCTTTGTGGTTAGCACCAAAAGTGGATTTTGAAGATATTGTCAGCTGTGTGTAAAGTTTGTTGGATGTATTTGGAGAGGTGAAATTTTCCTTCTGAAAGTATAATAAAATTGTATTATCTTTCCAACAGCATTATAAACAATCTATTATTATTGCATTACCAGTAAGTGAATACTTTAGATCTTTATATCATACTTGCAGATTAGCTAAGTAGCATTTAATTGAAATTAATAGCCTTGACCCCACAAAAAAAACTAAGATAGTAATTGACTTCATTTTATTGTGACCCTAATAGACCATAAATCTTATTGTCTTATTGTCATTGTTAAGTGACAGAATCATTAATGTTACATTTTTAGTACCAACCTTTTATGGTAATTTTAATTTATAAAAAAAAAGCTCTGAAATATGACACCATTATTCAGATTTTTACGAATACTAATACTAAATTCTGTCAAAAAACGAAAAAAAAAACATTTTACCTGTTGTGTAACACCTGTTAGCCCTTTAACTTGCAATAATGCAGCTGTATGTAAAAATGAAGACAACTTGCTTTCCTCAATGAACACTTCTCCTTGATACATGTAAGACAAAAGACTGACTATATCATCTGCTGACACATCTTTCAATATAATGACTGGATGCTGACACGGATTCTCCTAAAAAAAATGCCTATTAAATAAAACATAACAAGATAAACGAATTTTCAAGTGTCTACACACATGGTTGTTTTAATAAGAAAATATTAAAATAAACAAGCGAGTTTGTTATTAAGTACTTTTGTAGTCATATTTATGGCAATGTTTACAAAACAAAACATTAATCACAAACATTTTTATAGCACTTTAACAAGACAGAATACTTGCAAACGCTAGCACAAATGCGAAGGTTATAATGTCCCCAGTCATTCACCTTGAACACATTCCTGAAGTACGGACTGCACGCGGACAGTATGACTTTGTGGGCCTTGATGTTTCTGCCTTCACAAGTGAGAGTAACATCCACCAAATCCTCCGAACATTTGAGAGAATCTAAGGCACTAACGATATTGGTTTGGAAGTTGTTCCAACGTAAACAAAACTGATCTGCCATTACTACGTATTCGGCTTGAAATCCTGCAAAAAAATAAAGTTTTTTGCTGAGTCCGAAATATGACACGACAATTCAATGAAAAAATCTTAGAAAGTGGGACAGTAACTTAAATTGCACTAACCTGTTCACTGTTACACATCACAATGTCATAAATCATTAGAGTTTCGTCAACTATTTTTAGTTTATCACACTTTATTTGATAGTAAAATGCATACAAATGCAACGCGAATGCATGACCTCCATTGACACGATTGACACTTTCCAAAGAGAATTTATTTAGTCACTCTTTCTTTCACTTCAATCAAACAAAGTTCACTCACTCACTCTCTGGTTGTATTTTTCTCTTTGGTTTGCTCTCTGCTAGTTTTTACAATCCGTTGTGCGGGACACTGTGACGGCCGCCAAGCTATGGCAACTGGTTAAGCTGGCAAGCAATGCCTCGCATAAGGTGGGTACAGACTGAGCCAACGAACGTCAATCCCTCTCTTTTTACTTCCTTATTTTTATTGAGACTTAACATAATATCACATTTAACGGTTAATACTCACCATTAATAAATTATATAATTCATTAAAGAAGGAGCTTTTCCTCACTCCAGTCCACAACCAAAAGCATCATATTGATTAGCATTTTGTTAATATTAATTTTGAAGCTTGATATAAAAAGTGGCTGATGTAAAAAGGTGAAAAAAAAAGATGTTGGATAAACGCCTCAACATAAAACGATCACTATCGTCATTTTCGAAAGCGATATTAATTTCTAGCCATCAATCCGTCTTGTTTTTGAGATAAGAATGAAATGTGGGCGCGCTTGCGTTACGAACGGTCCACATCACCAACTGTCATTTGTGGATTATGTCGATTTAAGCGCGATATCGAATGCAGACTGCACGAGAGCATTGCAAACGCCATTATCGATATTACCATGCGGACCGCAGCTTATGATTGATGAAATGGACGGCAGGATAGTGTGTGAGTTAGAACCTAGATCCTGCTTTGCAGTCCGCCCGCTGCACCGGGCAAGATAGTGAATGGTGTACTTTACGTGGTTTTGCATATAAACTACTTGAGTGAATCCAGTAATTACCTAATTAAAAAATAATTTCCAGCAATAGTAGATTATACAATCAAAAATGGACTTCCCGCCAATATACTTTTTTTATACATGGCAGTGACACTTACAGCTTGACCATAAAGAGTTGACAAAAAATGAGGGCGCTACATACTTTCTATGCTAACACGTCAAAATCACGAATAACTTGGCAGCACTGACTTTATTTTGTACTGAAAAATTTTAGTTCCATTTTATTTAATTTCTTCTTTTTCTGGCCAAGCTGTAGTATATTATGTCGTAGTCCATTGCTTTTGAAATAGGTACTTATTTCTAGAAAACTCATTACTATTGCCTAGTTTTATTAATAATTTAGTAATAACATGGATTAATGTTGGTAAAAATGAAGAATCACAAAGAAATAACAAGTTTATTTAACAAAGTTTAATTTCGTGTGTGGCTATTTACGACGAAGATTTTACTTTATACACTAGATCATGAAAAGCGATTTTATGCAGCCTATACCCATAGACGAACTTTACGAGCATGAAAAGTGAAAAAATATTAACTTGCTCTAAAAACTTCCAACTTTATAATTGTGTGAACAAAATAAAGTCGCAAGCGCTTGTTGCAAGGTGAAAATAACCGTACACACGTGCGACTTGCAGCAAGTTCGGCAAGTCACAATAAATTGCAGAAGTCAATTTGCGCGAGCGTTTACACATGAGAAGTCGCTTACGCAAGTCAACTTTTGCAAATTTTATTGCTAGTGGATACTTCGCTTTACAATACTTAAGTATGGACAAAAACAATGTATGTACAACAGAAATGACAAACAGTTTGCGGTACAAATTAACCAACGTGTATTATTTGTAAAATTTTCTCTTTGCCATACATTTTAACGTGAAGTTGCAGCGGATCACGTCTATTGTCAATTTAATCATACAGAACCGGAGTATGTACATACATACTTATTTCTGAACGATTCTATATTGACAGATCACGTCACGTACCTAGTGATTTAGTGATATATCTTTGTGACAGATGTCAAAAAGTGCTAGAAAGAAAGGTGTTTGTTTGTCAGTTAAAGTCAGTTTTTGTTTTTCGAAATTTGGTTGGGTTGGAAACCGCACGTTTGATCAAACAAAATCCAAAACTTTTGCGATTTCTTTGTGATTAAAGGTTAATTATCGTTATTTAAATCATTAAAATGGCTAACGATCCTGAAAAGTTTGATTCTATGTTGCTAGCAATGGCGCAGCAGCATGAGGGTGGTGTTAAAGACGTAAGTTTATCTACTTTTCGAACCCATGCCTTTTTTCTTTGTTGACAACAAAGACACCATTTGATTGTCAAAGCTAGCGGATAATTTGCCGTGCCCACGGACGAGTAAAAAAAGTAGCCGTGCCTATAAAAGTAACTCTAAAGACTTAAACAATGACCTATATTTCAATAAGTGATTAAATATCTTTTACAGTTACTGAAAACAATAGTAAGTTTCCTTGCAAGAAAAACTGACTTCTTCACTGGTGGCAAAGAAAACGAATGGGAGAAAGTAAGTACCTACTCTATCTATATATGTATATACATATTCAATTTTACTAGTGATAACCAATGCTTAACTCAAAATCTATCACAATTGTTTATAATTCTGCGGCAATACAAGACATTGTAACAACTCCCTCCATGAGTGTTTCAACACTCGAACTTGTTTTCTGTTAAAATACGTGTTCTTAAGTTTTGAGATAAATAAAGATACAGTTTGGAGAGTCAGTTTTGGGTATAATATAAATATATAAATTTGCATCTTCCAGGTAGTTAAAGATACTTTCTATGAATACGCAAGAAAGGCTAGAGAAGAAGCAGATAAGATCAGGAAAGAAAAGGAAGAAGCAGATAAAAGACTTAAAGAAATTCAACAAAGAAAGGAACAAGAAAGGCTTGCACAGGACTTTGAGCCAGCCTCAGTGATGGAGCTCACTGACCAAGAGGCAGACAAAATGCAAGAAGACATAGAGAAAGATAAAAAAAAAAGTAAGTTCTATAGTATGATTTTTATTTAATTTTTTATATGGTCTAGGTATAAAGTCAATTATTATTATTGTTTTCCTAATAGAATAAGGTAATAAACTACTTCCAAAAATTTAATAGTCTTCTCAAAAGGATAACCTCTCAGTTATGTGCCATGGCCTAGGCATATTCAAGTTATACAGTGAAACAAAAAATATATCATATTGACATCATCATATTGTAATAGCTATAAAAAGTCCATTGCTGGACTTAGGCGTTTCCAGTAGAAGAATGTTGCAATACATTCCACATTTGGCACAATATTAAGTTCCGGAAATTATCTTTATCAACTTGAGTATACTAAATGTACCAATTGATATTCTGACTGTGCTTAAATCCCATTATAGAAGTAGAAAATGGCAGTGGTGACAGCTCTGAAAAAGAGCCAGAATCATCTGTGGTTCCTGATGATGATGATGATCCTAAAGAGAAGGGTAAACTCAAACCTAACTCTGGCAATGGCTGTGACCTTGAACACTACAGGTGGACCCAGACCCTGGAGGAAGTAGAGGTGAGTACTACGAAAGATGAGTATTATCATTAGACAACAAACAATATTGTTTTGTTTGCAGCTGTTGTACCCGAAATCAATTGACTATGAGAATTGAGAGCAAACATACTATTTGATTGCATAATTTGTTGTAGGTTATTAATAATCACAATTAGCATTTTTCTACATTTGTAAAAAAAGTTTAGTACACTAGTTTCTTGTAAAATATATATTTGCTATTCCTAATTTTCAGGAGTTTAGTTATTAATTCTTACAAAACTTAGCTTCTGTTTTTTATTTCCATTTGCTCAGGAAACTTAGAAACAGTCGGACGGATAAGGATTTTTATTCCGGTCAAATGTTCCCTAGGGAATTTGCGACGGACGGTCGCGGTCGGAAGCTAGTATTTATATATTTACTAGCAACCAGTCCTTGCTTTGCTTCAGTGTTAACTATAGATTTTACATAATGAGAATCCAAAAATGTTTTTTGTTCCTACATTAAAAAAAAATACATTAATGCTTATAAGTATTGTAAAATAAACCTAAATTCCAACTTTCAGCATCCTAGACTTAGTAGATTTAATTCGTAGGACTGTTCGCTCGCACGGCACATTTTTATAATTTTGACATTTTTGTTCTGGTCATAACTATTAAAGGAAAGGTCCGATTAGAATCTTTAAAGAGAAATTTATATGTTAATAATCAACCTTTGATCATAAAATTATTTTGTGGATAAGGATTAATCCATCGTGATACAAATTCATCATATTTCAATTCCACCCCAGTTTTGATTGAATTTGAACAAAAAGCGGTTATTGTGACTAAACTATTGCAGAATTTTTGTGGGAAATGATAAGAACTATAAACATACAGTACTTACGATATTTTTATAATTACTTTTATAGGAATATTTTGTTACTGTGGGTTTCATTATTGCAATTTTCGTAGAGATACCTATTTTTCTTAGTCTCTCTGTCTTTCTTTCTGCATATAAAGTGACAGCATCGAGTTTAAACTAGGTCTGACTTTTCCACTATTATTTTGAGTGAATTGTGGTGATTAAGTGATCAAAAATTATCTATGATATTTGAGTATATTGTTAAACTTTTGGAAACAGTTGTAACTACTGATGCAAGATCTTTGTAGAAATATAGTGAGGATTAGGCTCTTTGGTTAATATCTAGTCTGTACCTTTTTTACCTTTTTTTTATAATGATCTGTAGTAGGATCACTGATCACTATATTGGCCCGTTTAAAATAAAACCCATTCAAGTGAAGGTACTTAGTTCCATTGAAAAAAAGGAAAAATTAAACCACCATAACGACAAATATATTTTATAGAAGGTAAATTTTTATTAGTTTCATATCAATTTTATCACAGTTCAACCGTAGCGTACTTGTTACATACAAAGTTACAAACTTAATTCAGTAACTTCCAACTGGATTTCATTAATTTATCTTAACAACTACTTCAAAGTCAAGTACAATGCCCAAAAGATGCAAATTTTCATGCAACAACGAAAATGCGCATCTTTTATGAATACCACAGATATATATGTCTGTGGTGTTTACTTTAAAATCTTAAAATTAATATGAAGAAACACTTAAGTATGCTAATAATACATACCAGGTGGAATAAAATTATGTCCCAGGACTTCAGAAGAAGGTTAGGTCATTAGAACACATTGGTGAAGATTTTTTATGTTTCTATTATCATGGCCGATTCTTTTGCCTTTTAACGTAAAAACTCAAAACAGAAATAAAATAAATAAATTACTATGGAATGGAAATCGCTGGCTTTACCACCCACGCTCTCCCGCGCTGCTCACTGCGCGGTGGATAAAACACAGATATAAGCGTTAGTACATTATACCTCAGTGTTATGAAAGCACAAAATAATCAAACAAAAAAATCTTAATCGATGTGTTTTTAACACTTGACCTGACCACCTCTTGAAGTCCTGGGCCCTATTCAATAAAAGTTACAATTGTAATTTACAATTACAATTTTCAATACATTACTAACAATGTTAGGCGACTTGTTACTATTCATGTAATACGCTCAAACATAAACAGCAACGTACGTTGAATTGTAGTTGTAAATTACAATTGTAAGTTTTATTGAATAGGACCCTGGTACATAATTATATCCTACCTTATTACTATATGGATATAAAAGTACTTACACAATGCTTCCGGTAATATTTTTTTTCAAGTAAAACATTTACATAATAAATGAATCTTTAAATTACTTAGGTATACAAAACAATATTGAAATAGTTTTTAACAAAAAAAGTTCCACTTATGATAAAATTAAATAAATCAATATTTTATTTAACATTATGATTTCTCTAATGTCGAACTTAAATTTAAACTTGATAACTGGGTTTACTTTATTGCACTAATTTATTGTTCTAACTAAATTTTAAACATTTTCGCTTATCATTCATCATTCACTCTTAAGATTGGTGTTCGGTTTATACCGAAGATTTTTAAGTTGTACTTATTTGTCGAACCATAGAATCGGTTCGATTCTGAGAAGTTAAAAGATATATTCATAATAATGTTACAAAGAAAAACACTTTTGGAATAATACTACCTACTTTGGAATAAAACCTTTTGAAACATTTATCAAGAAATATTTCAAACAGGGTGATAAAAGATAAACTTTCTTATATTATTTGTTAAAAAAGTTTTAAGTTACCCTTTAAAAACCGGTCGAAAGTGGAAAAATGTTCAACGGTAGAAAAATCGCCGGTTGAATGTGGGTTTACCCGGTGTTATATTCAAAGTGTTCATTTATCTAAATAAAACAGTAAACTGATTATTGTTTACACTATCTCATAGTACTCACTATTGTTCATTTAAAATTTTAGTCTCACGCGCTGGGGATACCTACATCAAGGTTTTTCTAAGTAGATACCCATTGAAAAGCACATTTAACCTTTCCAACTATTCGTTAGCTTATCCGCCTTAGCAAAATGCAAGTGCTTTGTTACAGGCAGTCAACTCATTAATTAATATTTTACTACAATGAAATAAGATACTAAACTGATTATTCAATAAATATAATCCTCGGGTAAACGATTTAGCTAGCCTTAATGCACTCACTAACGCAGTCAAATACTAAATCTTAAAAATATTACATTATATTATATTAAAATATAATAAATATATTTGTATTATACTTTAACTAATACTTTTTCGCAAGATCAGCATCAATCTTCTTGTTCTTAAGAATATTTGTACATTCCCGTCTCCTTACGCATTCGCACTGTAAATAAAAAGAACAAAGTTAAACTTTATGTAATAATTCAACGCTATATAATGCAATGTCCAATATAATAGTCCTATAGGCGAATTATCTATGCAACTCCATAATGAGGGTATGCAATATGGATACTTTTACGTAAACACTTAACTTGTCTTTAATACTTATTTCCGAATTATTATCAATTAACTTACTTTCGACGAAACATATTGCTGCTAATATGCAGGCCGAGAATAATATGGTCATCGATATGACGAGAACGGTAACCTGGTGGGAATGGTTGCAACAGCATGACTTTGGCTCTTTGCCGGTGCGCTGCTTCGTGAATCCGTTTACGACAGTGAAATGGGTCGAGCTGGCTACTGAGGTAGCATCGGGCCCCGTCGCCGACCCTCTCTTGACACCGTTCCAGAAGGTATCAGTCGGGTCTCGGCTCTCCTCGGGTATAGCCACGACGGCTTCAGAGAAACCAGCAGCCTTTCTCCCATAACTTCCCAACTTCGAATGATATCCGGAATCTTCCTGCACTGGCTCAGTCCCGTGCATCCGTGCTAAATGGGCGGCATTCAGCAAGAAAGATCCAGAGCAGACACTCTGCAAAATAGAAATATTATGTTTAAAAATAATGTCTTACATAGGTATAACAAAACTAAACTGTAGCAAATTCATATTTCTAATATAAGTTTTTATTATTTAATCAAATCCCTATAAAATTCATTATTTCTGTGTTCTCATAATCATAACACTCACGCGCGTACCCCGTTCTTGGACTGGTTACGTAACTTTTGTTGATGTTTAACGAGGTTGGGTCATACGCTCGGAAAGGTCATGCTTCTGCGTTATTAAATTTGTAAGAAAAAGAATGAAATCGTGAATGAAATCATTTTAATATTTAAGAAATTCAATATAGCCTATATCAGTCGTGACTCGTGACGGAGCAAACTGACCAAGTGAACACGCGTGGTTTATTGACTTCAATATTGACTAATCTATCATAGTAATTTAAAAATGCTGTAGTATAAGAACTGGCATGTGGATCCTGGTATCGGACACGCGATATTAATCGGTTTCTTGACCACGTTCATTGTCAGAAAATCACCTAAAGCCGGATCCAGACTTTGCGAGGCATTCGCCGCGCACGGCGCACAACGAATGCTCCGGAGTGAGGCGTGCGTGTCGAGAACATATACCAATATTCTCGGGTCGAACCATCGCGTGCGAAGCAATTGCCTCTTCAGACTTTGCGAGGCATGCGTCGCACGTACGCGACTACGTCCATAACTAACGTGATGGTCGCACTGAGGATCTTGGATCTTGAAGCGTTTGCCGACATACGTTGGTTCGCCCTCGTACGGGCGTAGCGCATGCCTCGTCACGAATATGAAGGTACACACCTTGCGAGGCATTCGTTGTGCCTCATGTTGTACGTCATGCCTCGCAAAGTCTGGATCCGGCTTTATTCTATGGTGCAAAAAGTTTCACAAAAACGATTTTTGTTCTTAAGGTCGATGGTATGCTCAAAGTCGTCCAAGGTATGAAAAATCTTTTGGGGCGGAGATGTTAGGTTTTTGCTACAATAATGAACAAGTTAATTTGCTTTAGTTTGGATGTATGTCAAGATAATCAGTTATGGTTTAATGTAGGTGGGCAATTTACAATTTTGTGTTGAGGCGGAAAAAACTTGAGCAGACAGGTAAAAAACGTAAAAGTGTAACCAATTTACATAATGTCGCAATAGGTAGGTGTTTAAAAAAGAGCATTAGATACGTACTATGAAAATTATAGTCCTAGTCGTATGGTAAATCTCCAATAGGATTGCTTGGATGAGATTTTGATTTGCAAAAATGCCATTTATTTTGAAGTCCAATACGGTGGACATAATTTAAACCCTAAAGGGATGAAGTGGGTATTCAAATTTAATGGAAAAATAATATAAAATAATGAAATATAGGTATTAATATTACTATTACGAGAAAGATGATCTTACGTGGGTACTGTGATTACTGGAAGAACCTTGACTGGAAGCTGATCCGCCTCGGGACCGCGTGTCACTAATGCTACCAGTCGTTGTGCTTCCTGACAACGACGGCCGTGGTATGTGCCACTCTTGCGATGAGATCTGAAATCAGATTGGATGTCATTTGAAATTATATTGAAACAACTAGACACGGAGTGTGAGTGAATACATTCGACATTTCGTACTTTTAAATCTTGGAAAAAATAATTAAAAGTCTAACCAAATCCAGTGGCAGAAAGAGCTCCTTTATACATAGGCGTTCTGTATAGTAACTACAAATATTTGACCAACATTTCATTTAATTTTTAAATTGCATGTGTGTGAACTCATTTTCCTATTAGGAACCTAAGCTAACAAAAAGCTCGCTAACAAATTTCGATGCATATTGTATTATTTTCTTACTAACTTTGCACAAGACTTAAATCGGATTTGATTACATTGATTTACTAGAATCACTTCATCTTCGTTTAATTAATCTACATAATGTTATTATGTATGCGACTTTGCTCAAAGGACATCGAGTTTTTGCTGGCATTGATTTCTCTTCAACAATTATTTATTTTGCATTTTGGAATTTATTAAAGAAATCTACTGATTTCTACTTGTTACCTACTGGTAACACAATATAAATTTTAGCCAAACGTAAATACACTCAATATATTTTTCGGACTCAAAAACAAATTTTAATACAGAAAGAATTGCTTAAATATACTATAGTGCAAGGACACAACATAACGAAACACTGTTTCGGAGACGTAATGTGTTATTTTATACCATAGTAACCACTTACAACCTACGCTAAAAACGGACTATTGTTGATATGTCGCTAAAAGTTTTAAAAGGTTCTGTGTTTATATTTTGAGCTAAGAATGTCTGAAGAGACCTACTTACTGCGTTTGTCGTTGTGCAATGCCATACGATTGTGTAGGTGTTACCGAATGCGCGCGGAAATCGCAAACTCTTCCTTGTCGCGATTCTTCTGATGATGTTACCGTTTCGATATCATGTCCGTTTCACGCGACCGAGCTTACGCAATTGATGGAGGATATTCATACTCTTATTACAAACCCTTGTGGTATCAATGTAGTCTTTACTTGAATATCGAACACCTCAAATCTTCAATCTACCTTAGATATTTGTTGTTTCTATATAAATTACTTAAAAAAACAAGGGAATCAATTCAACACTTATCAGAATTAACAATTCTAGGAATATGTGATGCAATGAGTTACTGATTATGGTTACATAATTTTTGACCTTTCCACTGAAGATACACACTCTTTTAGCTAAACCCATGCATTCGTAAAATTTATGGCACAAATAATAAACTAAAAACCTACAAAATCAATTTGCAGTTAGTATAATTTCATATTATACTATGATTCAAGGACAGTAATTAAATGTCATAATGATAATTTGTGCTTGAATTGATTTTCCGAATTTGAAAATTATGTCATTGTCACGGCCTGTTTTCATTATTGCAGAATTATTCGAAAGCGTAGGCACAATCATATTAGGGTTTCGTATTATTACGTCGCCGTCGTAGAGCGTCATGTGAATCGTTGAAGTACCTCCCAGGTAGCAAAACTTGTTGGTATAAAAGCCATGAGCACGCATTTATTACAACTTTTGGCTGCAGTGGTTATTATATAATTGTATATGTAAGCTTCTATACAACTTCTATACAGCCGGTTTGGGCGCACTTTACATAGCCTTTTTCTGCTGCATACAAGCTGTGAAATAGCTAATTAAAAGGCTTTTCAATTGTCAAATAATTGCTTGATACGCAACTTTTATTTGACTCAAAATGATATAGATGTTAGTTTTTGCAACTTGAAGTAATTTAATTAATGCCAGAACAAAATGAATCAAATTATCTGTCAACTAATTCACAATTGTAATGCTTTGTCAACTTTAATGGCGAATATTTATTAAAATGTTGATATTTTTTAAGGTGATTACACTAATAACAAGCATGATTTCTTATGCAAATCAAATTTTACCGATAATTTATACTCATGTTTTATGTTAATTTTTAATGCGCTGTTTATATTCTGCTATTTTATGGAATATATATAAAAAAATAAAAATTGCTAAAAGCAGTAATTTTATTATTTATTAGTAAAAGTGTAAACAAACGTTTTGTAACAGCTATACAAAGCTATGGGTTAACAAAACACAACATTTTAGTAGTAATTACCAAGGAAAATACATTTTAATATTGTTCAATGATTTATTATGCAAATAGAATTTACAAAAAACATGGCGTTGATGTTTATATTACAAAAAAGTGTTTTATACTGTTTATTGCAATGAAGGATGCTAAATTTGAGCACTCACATTGCTCTTAGCAACAATATTTGCATTTATGTTGCTGTTAGCAAGAAAAGATGCTACTAGCTTTAGCTTTAATATAAGCAAAGAGATAGCAAAATGAAATCAGTTCCGTGCAATTTTATCTGATCGAGTGTGTCGTACTGAATTTTGAAAGCAGCACTTGAAGCTTTATAATATTTTTTGGGTATAGCATTTTAATAGTGTTTTATTGCTCTAAAAGTAACAAATTTGTCACTTTTATAGCTGATGGCAAATAACTGACAATAGTAACAACTTTTAACCGATTCCGCGTGGCAAAAAGCTATTTCAATGTAACTTACAGTGCTTCTTTATGATAATTGTATGAAGCTAAGTTTCCGTGATTATTAACACTGTTAAATGTACTTAAAGCAATATAGAAGTAAATTACTCTACGGTTATACAGAAACTAACAACTTAATGCCTGCGTAAGAAGCTCTTTTACTATTGCTTTTCAACATTAACATAAGAACGTTTACATGGCTTATTTCAAACTCTGTTAAATGGCAGCGATTTAAAAACGCTGTATAAACGTTTACACCGCTATTTTATTAAGCTTATGATGAAAAAAGATAATAAACCATATATTATGTCTCTATCCGGCTGCGTATTTTGTAAATTGCGGCTACACAACCTTCTTAAGATTCTATGCTATATAAGACAAATCATACACAGCGTTTGTGCTACCTGGGCTATGTGTGACTCAGGAATACCCTTCTGTAATTTTGTTCGCGACAATATTGCGTTATATTCAAATATTAGCTTTCCATCACGTCGGTGCACGTACTAGGGCTATGATTAGTATAGCTTAACATTTTATGTCAACAAATATTAGTTTTAATGGCATCAATTTACCATTTGGCGATTTTGTAATGGAGAATGTGCAGCATTTAAATACATTAATTATGATTTATCAATAATTGATCTTTGTATACGAATATGGTAGCCAAAGGTCTTAATACTTGATATTTACGAGTCATTAAACGGGAATGGAGTCTGTTTCATCAATTACAATATTAGGTCAAGTTTTGCGCGGAGTCCGATTGATTTTGTCAGATACGGCTCTCAAGGTCCGTGTTCTCTTTATTTGCAGTCTCGTTCTGGCCTCTGTTGCAATAAATCTCGGCTCTGCTCGCTTCATGGTCCTCTTTGTTACTTTGATAACATGATGGATAGGCATTTTCGGCGGCGTATCATAATAATACATTTCTTTTATAGCAAATGCAAGGTCAACTTATTTTAATCTTTCAATTTGCACACTCCTTATGAGGATTCGTTGACGAAATACGAGTTAAATTAATTTATAATCAGTGGGAAATAACATACCTACTTTTAGTGTAAATAAAAAAATAAAACATAATGACTTGTTTTAGAATTTAGATTTGACCTTAAAATACAAGGTAAATATTTAATCCTCGTATTACGCTTCATTTCCATCGATGGTGAAATCTGTAGTTGTGCCCAAATCGTTGTACATGCTAAGCATGCGCAAATTGCAAAATTATTTCATAAAGTGTACTGAACCGGTTTCGCTGTCTGCTTATGCTGTGCTATTACTACTAGCCGAGATAACCGACATGCAAAATGCACTAACACTTTCGCTCTGGTGGGAACTTTATGTATTATACGATGAGACTAATATCAATAAGATTAGAAAATATATAGTAGTTTGACAGTAAAAGTTTTACCGGGATCGGTTAAACCGGGTTCACACGAAGTGATTTTAGTTGATCAATTATTATCGGTCAACAAAAAATTTACGCGGTCGCAAGCGACTTAGCAGTTGATCAATTAAAATCGCCTCGTGTGAACCCGCTTTTATTGATTTTATTCAACTTATCCTAATAATATGAAAGTTCTTACTATATTAGATTCTTCAGACGTGTCAGATCCACCCATAGCTTGGTTGAATTAAACGCTGTCCTCTGCAAGCAATAATGTTTGTCTTCTGAAAATGCAATGTTTGAATTTTCAAAATTTTCCGTAAACATTATTGCTTGGTATGACAGCATTTAAACCAAAAAAACACATCTGACGTTCTGAAGAACTATCCATTTATTTTTCAAATGTTTCATTAGGATCACCAAGACACCTCATTGCCAATTTGAATACGGGTTTGTGTGACCCAAAGAAAACAACACGGATAATTTCGCTTTTGTATCAAACTTCCATATATCAAGCGACCTTTAAAAAGTATAATGGTCGTCGCCACATATTTAGGTTATTTTCTAACCGATACTTTTTAACTGTTTATGAATGAACGCCACTTTGGAAATTAAAGAAAACATAGATATAGAATTAATAGAGAAAATAAGTTTGTTGTCATTGATACTATAACTCACATGCTAGATCAAACCAATCCAAAATTTATTTGAGAGACAAGTAATGTCATGGAAGTTTGGTTGAATAGGTCCAATTTCCCTATTCCGTGATGAAGAAACAATACAATTGCTTACGGTGTTGCATAGAATTGGCCAATTTTGGTGGCGGTTCCGCTTAATTGTAGATTTGTTTGACTGTGTTTAGACGAAAGTTCTGGCGAAAATTTCTCAAAAGTAGTAATTATTAGCTTACTCCTAGAAATGCGGTTCAGAAAAAACCGCGTTTTGTACCGCGTTTTTATTATTTATTTATTTGTTCGTCCGCGATTTGAACTCCTTTTGCTATATAGTTTTCAAAACAATTCGGGCAGTACGAGTTTAAAATCGCTGGATGTTGCCTAACAGAGTGATGATGAAACATTATCGCAGTAGCTTAAGTAAATCTAGATCGTAAAAGATATTTCTTTAGATTGAAAAACTGATTTATAACGACAGGAAGGTAGATACAACGAAAAATTTTGAGTTTTGTTTATTGGTTTTGCTGGCTTTGTCACGCACGACAATTTAGCACAGTGGTATACGTAAGTAAAATTAAAATAGTGCAAAAGTTTATTACGAACTTCAGAAATACGTCCATGAGTACAATAAGTACCTAATAATTGTTTTAGATTGGCAACTTCTGAAATAGCTAAGTTATTATTATTATCATCATCTTGGTAGGAAAGTGCCTTGATTGAACGCAGACTTTGCGCAAGCGCAAATAAATATGTATTTTTAATGGAACATTATGTTATTGTTTATTACAGTTTAATTTCCATTTTAGATATAATTACAGAAGTTTATTTTTTTATTTTCACAACAAAAAACCGGTTTGTTAAAAAAACACTAGCTAGATAAGTAATAATAAAACATGTGGGCCAAAATGGCATTGAGCTTATAATAAATTAAATATCTTCAAAATCTAATGGATTATCATCATCAGCTACTTTGTTTGTCCAGCAAAATTTATTTTTAAGGTTTACTATATTTTTTATGATTTAATTACAAATGTATAGTTTCAGATTTTTCCCTGAACTTGTAGTATAAGACGATATTACTTACCATTTCATAGTTCTAGGTCAACGGAATGTAATATTTTGATTTCCTTGAGAGTGTCGAAATATGCGTTTTTTGTGGCATGAACGGCCGTATCTTTTTTTACGTTAACATAGAAGTTTGATTTTTTCACGGCTTCAAGGGACTTTAGACCTGAGTACATGGTTTAAATGGTTTTAATTTCAACTGGATACCTCCACGCGTTCCTGAGATGAAGGGTCTTGACAGACAGACAGACGGACAACAAAGTGATCCTATAAGGGTTCCGATTTTTCCTTTTGATGTACGTAATTCAGACAATTAGATTTTTTCAGACACTACCCATTTAACCTTCGACAAGATCTTGCTATTTGAAGTTAATGTAATCCATTTGTGTCCTTCGTGTCTTTGAAAGTGTATTGCGCCCGGTTTCATTATGCACTGTATCGCACGCTGCGGCGGCGGCACGTGCGATCGTAACGGATGTATGGGCATGATCACTGTTTAATTGCTTACGACACGTGGACCCACACGTTAGAGTCCTCCAACGTGACAGTTCAAACCTTTACAATGTATGTGACACATTTACAACTCGTCACTAACCCTGTGTGTGATGCGTCTTGTCTTGAACTAACCAAGCTTGATTAACTTTGAAATAACCACAATCTCTTGTACCTATTAAGAGTCAAAAAGGGTAATCGTAATTTTATAGCACTTTGACTTAAAATTAATGAAAATGACGAGTTATTTAAGTGTTTAAAAAAGTCGATTTTTAAATGAGTGATTTTCTTTTTGACCGCGCGAGCGTAGCGACTCTGTTTCAGCTCCGTCAAAACTGCTTTCGTATGTCCGTCCCCATCTCTCTGTTGATCCAGGCTGTCCAACTGTTCTCCTCTACAGGTTGCATTTCTCAACCGATTTTTGTGAAATTTTGTGAGCAGGTTCGATAATTAAATTTTTTTGTCGATTCAATATTTCGATTTTTTTTAAATGGCGGAGATAGTAAAGAAAGGTCTACACAGAGCTACTATCTTTAATTAAAATCTATTTTTATAAATCGAAATTTTATGTCAAGTTTCTTAAATATCGAATTAAGTTCATAATGATTCTGTATTTATGCCAGTGACGGGTTATATGGTAAATCCAAAAGCTCATAACGATTCTGTCCCTTTTATGTGAAGGTATTAAATAATGTAAACATAATAGGTAGAAAAGGCATGTAAATAATGAAGTAAGTATTAACATCACGCGTCCAAGACACGTTTGTATGTCTCGTGTATCTATTTGCACTCTGGTAACAAATTACCTATTCGAAGTTTATTTATTATTTCAATAATTCTCCATCTATCTATATCTATGCATTATTGGTAACGGTTGTGTTTAGAATTTTTGGAATAGTGTGTTACAAGTTTATTCTGTGGTGTTAGGTATATGTTTGCCAAACATTTTTTATCCTGTGTTTAACGTTGCTTAAACTACTGAATGTAGGTACTAATTTAAGGCATTATCGTCGCAAGAGTATGTCGTGTGCAAGTGTGAATTATGTTACAATTGCGAAAGAGATAAAGCTATGACTTATAATAATTTACAATGCACACCTGACTTCTTTCTGGTTTGACACGAACAATCTCTACCAACACATAGTAATACGCGTGATTTAATTATTTATACATCCTTAGACAGACGCTATACAATTATCTACTTATATAAATAAAAAATAATCGCCGAAATGTATGTAGGTACGCGCATAACTTCCGAACGACTAAACCAAATTATATATTTCTTTTTTGTTCGGTTTGTTATTCGGTTTGTTAGTATAAGGACAAGGTTTGTATCAAATATAATTTTCAAAAAATTGTACGGAAAGACGTAAAAAAACATTTTTCTGATTTCCTTCATTGTCAATAGCAATGTAACTAATAGATGGCGTTATTACTATGATTAACGAAATAAGCTATGATTAATAAAATAAATGTCACCACCACCCGTGCGAAGCCAGGGCGGGCAGCAAGTAATCAATAATTATAGAATTCAGTAAATACTTCTGAGTAATAAAGTATAGTGACTCATAAATTATCTATTTTTTAAATCGTTCTGCTGGCGTCGAGCGCTCTTAACTGCTCATTTTCATCGCATGCGGTTTATTGTCACAATTGACAACACGCACTCGAAAAACACAAATGTAGTCAACGGCATAACCTAGGTAACAATATGTAATAACACTTAGTTCCAGTTTTGGCCATCGGGTTAGATAAGTTTGTGTCACTGTACTACACTGACAACTAACTGCTCATTTTCATTGGACAGCCATGCTTTCGAATAAAAATGAGTAGTAAAAAACGCTCGCCGCCTTTCCAAAATAGGGCCCAAGAGCCCTATTCTCCGAGTACTTTTAATAAACGTGAAATTTTGTCACCTGTCCAAACCAATTTGAAAATAGAACAAACTACTCATTTGACAAATTGTCACATTAATAAAACAGTTTTTTGTTTTGAATATTATTTTTTAACATGAATTAAACAACTAATCATGTATTTAAAAGGTTTTATTCACTGACATCATTTACTATAGCCCAACATTTCTGAATGTACACCAAATTATTGCTAAATGTACCCCAAGCTTTTTTTGTGAACATTAAGGGAGAATAATTTTGATGTTCGAAATAATGTTATGATTTTTTTATTGTTTTAAATCCACCTTATTTATATACGGCCGATTTTAATAATATATCTTCAGTAAGAGATAGGCCTACTATGGATCTGGGCAACTGTTGTTATTTCCCGTCATTTAACAAAAAATATCTAGACAACAAATCTTTAGTAAGCCATCTCTTACTGAGTATAGGTATTATTGAAATCGACCGTAAAGGAAATAAATATTGTGTTCGAGTTACGTGTTAATGATGTTGTTACGTGTATAATTAATCTGGCATTCAGTGCAGTTGACATAAGATCGATTGATGTCTTTATTTCTGCAAATTAAATTAAATATTGTTAATTCGCAAGTTATAAATAGACGATCATAATGACGACAACGTAACTTATTTTTGAAAAGAATGATGACCGAAATTTTTACAGTTCATGTAAAATATAATTAAAAAAATATTAAAGCAATTTGTGCTCGGCTAATAATTTGGTTTTTTTTAAACTTCAACCCAATATTATTTCTAAAAACTTTTTACGTACCTACGTATAAAAATATTAATTAGGTACCTATCAATTGAGTGATTGTGACAATATTTAACCCGGTTATCTAAGTTTTTTGTTAATTAGATGAAACTTTATTACAAAGGTATATAGGTACGTAATTGCAGCATCAAGTCTTGATAGTATCACAGAACTGTTAAAATGTAGTAGTGCGTCGAAAATCGAAGTAGGGACATAAAAAAAACCTTTATTCTCTAACAGTACCGGATGCAAGAATGTGGTCTAAAACGGGATCAAAATGAGGCAATCCAGATGTCACTGGCCATCGCTCATCTTAGTATGATATTTCGACAAACTGCCACGTTATAAACGGTGCGTTTTTTTTCAACAATATTCCTCAATGATACGAGCAAGGTGTTGAGTTAATGGTTTTATCAATCCAGCAATCCTTGACCTTAAAATTTTAATGAGATATGTGAATAATGTTGTTGTTTATGGATTCTAAAAATTTTACGTCAGTTTGTTTATTTACGTAAACACAACAGATGACAATATTAGGAGGATTCATTCTAAATCGGCAGCCTTGGTCGTGTAAGGGAGTTCTAGAGGTATAAGAGTTAACATTCATATTAATATGGTCTAATCATATTATTATTTAGTTTATTTCGACACGTGCAAGGAAAAACATCGTAACTCAGTTTTAGGCGGTATTGAGTTAAGATGATATTCTTACTCAGCAAAAAATGCGGAATTTTTCACTCTTATCGTCGTATCTAAATTCGTTATAGTTTAAAATATACACACAGTAATAACATCGTAAGTGGAGGTCAACTGCAGGTACTAAAATTGTATATTTAGTTACATGCGTTTTTTTTTGCTTACCATTATTAGTTTACATGAATAAAATTGTAATTCAAGATACGATCTTGTCCTTAGAAAATTTGGTACTTTTTCGTGTGTTTCGATTCCACCGAGACACACGAAAAAGCACCAATTACAGAAGCAGGAAGTAGGTAGACAGCCAGTATTATCGCCATATAAAGGGAGTGACGGATAAGGTCTCAAATATTTAAAAAAAGTATGTAATAACAACTATCTTCACTCCTTTGAAAAAGGTATCGCAATGTCTACGGTCCCCGAAAGATAATTTTCCTTTGGAGAAACCTGGTGTTTATAAGATCGACTGCAGTTGTGGTAGTTTATATATCGTACAAACAAAACGCACAATAGCATGCCGTATAAAGGAACACATAAAAACGGTCAAAAACAACGATACGCAAAAATCGGCCATCGCTGAACATTTAGTACATTCTGACACAAATCACTGGATCGAGTTGTATGACCCTCAGATTATCTCAACAGAATGCCACTACATACCGAGAATGGTCAAAGAAGCGATTGAAATTACCAAATACAAAAATTTCAATCGTGAAGATGGGTTTTTTGTGGAGTATCTGGAATCCAGGAGTCCGGTTGTGTAAAAACAACAAAAATTCATAAAAGTGCCGTTTCGCGTACAGATCTGTATTTGTTTAGTGTCGTGTGTCGAGAACAGAGGGCCTAGTACAAGTTAGAGTTTTCACTTCTCGCTTAGTTAACTATCGGATATACTGCTCAGAGTCAACGTTAGTGAGAGAATGAGTAAAAGAGAAAACGATAGTTACTATTCGAAAAGTGAAAACAGCAATTCGTACTAGGCCCTCATATTCGAGTTTGAGTTTGCAGACAGTGGTACCAGTATCTAGAGTAATAATAAAAGACTTAGACGGAGGGTAGACCGATTCGTCTGCCAATGACATCTACCCGCACGCAACAATTGACAGTTCTTCAGTGACCATGGCGCAAGCAACTGCGCCGAAATATCGGAGTCGCAAAAGTAAACAGGTACATGGTGTAAATCCGTTGGTATTTACTCCATGTTTCAGTAACTATATAATTTATTCTAATAACGTCGATCGATTGAACCATGGAAATATAAAACAATATAAAAACTACATTTTTATTTCCAATTGTAACCCTAAAACACATACTTAAACTATTTAAAAATTGTATCTCAGACATACATTTATATTTTTCTGTGAATATAACAATTTCATACAATTTATGATTGTATGTCTGAGTTACAATGTCATTTTATAAAGTATATGTGGATGAATTTGATTGTAACTCACAAAAACATACAATAAATCATTCAATATATACATTTATGTCATCATAATAATACAATAGTTTAGTGCTTACCACGTTTACTTAAATGTTCAAGATCGATTGGCATTAGGACTTATACGAAATTAGTAAGATTTTTTTGAATCTTTGTTGCGCTCTCCTGTAAAATGCCAAAAACTGAATTACGATGTTTTTCCTTGCACGTGTCGATTTATTCAAATAATTTATTTATACCAACTTCTTGTCAAACTTATGAAAGTGGAATTTGACACAGTGGAGTAAATTGGCAAAACGGTATGTGCTAACTGCCAACTGTCGAATTATTGAAAAAGTGGCAAGCTTTGTGTGCAAAATGAGCTATGCCTTGTGTAGTACGTTGCGACAACTGAGACGTGGTGTCATTACTTGGAGATAAATGAACTGTGACCAACTGACTGATCCAGTTAGCGGTATAGGCAAAACAGGTGCATAGTTGTGAAACATGTTCGGTTTAACGAGACTGTTGTGATGCAACACCGGTAATCTTCTTCAATCAGTAGATGCATGAATAGTACTCATGACCATAACCATTTTTGTAATCGCGGAACTCATTAATGGTACCTACGTTTTATGAACTCCTATAATCATAAGTAGGTACCACACCATGCTTACAGTTTGCTTAACCAATAACCAAAAATTATGTAACAATTTATTACGCTTCAAGATTATTGTGTCGAGTCTAATTAAAAGTTCGTTTAAGCTAGATAATCTGATTTCCCTTTCATCAGTGAACCACCACGACCCATTGTTAATGGCTCATTTAAAGATGTAACGCTTCAAATCTTCAGTATCGCAGACGCCTTCGCAAAACTTTCATAACCTCAAACAATGGCTGCTACATTAGCTATGATAATCAGTCAACGACCAACCAAACTGCTCTCCTTTGGAGGAGAAAGCGAACCTTCCTCTGCATGCCTCTTCTCGGAACACTTTCGGATGTGCAAATGTCACAATGGATAACGGGACTCGGACTTCGATACTTTTAATTTCACGCCCCTCGTTATTCAAATGTTCGATGAATGTTACCAATTTACCATACTTGTATCCAAGAACTTTAAATCTTGTTTCTCTTGCATTCTGTGTGTTTAATGTCAGTCAGAACCTTTTAAATGTCTGATCTCTCGTCCTTTCATATATGATTTGCAATATTATTTTTCTAAAAGAACCATATCTATCGAGATTGTCTAAATTTGAATTTGTGTTTAATAGTTAGGTAAAAATAAAGGCATGTCACATTGACCGTGATTTTATTTTGAATTTTGAATAATCTTCAGTTATTGTTGTTTACTAACTACTTAACATTAACTTTTTTAAATTTTGAGATTTAAGCATTCACAATGCTATTTTTATACAATACTAAATAATATACTAGAAAAATAGGACTCGCACCAGATCATGTTCTCGGACGGGAACATGATCTGGTGCGAGTCCTATTTTTCTAGTATATTATTTAGTACTTAACATTAAGATAATGATTTATACTGATTGGATCCAAGCGATGATGTATTGTACGCTACCAGTTATTTATCGAAGTTTATTGGCGGTCGCATGAAGACGCGACGTAACTCATTGTTCACGCTGGTCACAAACTGCTTATGGACGTCCTTGAACTCAATTGGTTGTATTTATGAAGCTAACGGGAATCGTGTCAATGCAAATAGCTGTGGAAGCTGCTCGACTACTGAATAACAATGAGCCGCCGCGTGTGATTCAAACACTTTAATTAAAAGTAAAAAAAAACTGATACATTACGCTCGTGTTTGTCTCTGATCGTTGACCATTTGTGATCATGTCGGAAACCTTTAAAACTATTTTTTACAAAAAACAATATAAAAATGCCGTGATTGCTATCCGTTCTTGTATTCATTAAAATATTTATGACGTTCTCCGTTTGAAATTAATTAAAGAAACTTTCCGGATTCTACTTAATCACTATTTAATTAATAGTTGCTATGTCTTCCCATACCTATTCGATCATCATGTATATTAAGAGCGATTAGCTTCTAATAACACCCATATTCACAGTGGGATGCTTTGGTAGAAAAAGTGGCCATGAATTAGGTTACTTAGCCGGATTCTTCATTTATTCACGATTTGATGACATCATTGACGTCTGTAATATGCTGTTATAATATTACTACGTGGACTATAAGTTAACATGAAATAATTTATTTAAAGAACAAAGAGACTTACTCTTGATTAAATACTTAATAATGATAAAAATAGAATTCACTTTTTATTATTGCTTATCATATGGAATTATTGCCTGTCTTATTTCAGCATTTTTCAGGATATGGTATAAAATGGGCGTTTTCTGACCAATACAGCGTTAACATATATATTTAGATCAAGTCGTGAATAGTTGGTTTTCACTGCCGGAATTGGTACAATAGGACCAGTAACCTTGAAGTACTAGGTATGTTCTTTGTAAAAGAACAGTGCAGACCACTTCCTACTGTCATATTAACAAGTTACGTATTAGTTCATCTTCAGGTATGGGCGTTAATTGACCAATATGACTGGCAGCGCCTAAATGTTTACAGCAATGTTCCTATTTGCTTAAAGTTATTGAACCAAGACTGCGTTCGAAATTAGATGATTTTATGTAGTTGTGAAAAAATTAGATTAGGAGGTCACTGTCGGACGTCTGTTTTTCAAAACGATTAAGTCAGTCGTGCTTATTAAAAAAGATAAGTCGTAAATCCCCAATTTCGGAGGAACGGCTGACGACAACGGCACGGTTACCGTGACAACGGTGAGTCTAACGTTACATGCAGTAAAATAAGAAAATGTTCGTCCTTGTCCGGACCGGTTGCTTTACTACTTTCGCGATATGCCGACACCGTTCCGAACATCTGATTTAGTAAATAAAAACCATTTTACTTGCAATAGACATCGGCATTCCAAGTTCAGTCTAGGGAAAATGTTTTAAATGTGTCACGCATCTTTTAATATACTGTACGACCTTTACTCGCAGCGAGAACATCGTTCAGCGGCGCGAAAAATTTTGTTTACAATTATTTCGTAATCCAAAACTTGTTCGATTGCGACGGAGTCACGGAATTTTTAACAGCCGCCGCCGGAGAGAACAATTGAAAACCTCGTGACAGACTAAATTTCTAAAACTGTTCAAAAACAATAATTCCCATTTTTTTAATGTTTCACACTTTATCTTTACATTGTTGGTGTCACATATAAGCATGGGTAATTTGAGTAAGCTTTAATTCAATTGGGTTTTTACAAGTGGGTGTCGCGTTTGTTTTCGTTACGTCACGTCAACTTTTGTTCGATAGTTCCGTTTGCACATGGGAAATCCTCTACTTAGCATCCAGGATCTGAAGGCACGATTAGTTTTTACTGTTCCAAGTATTTTGACACGTGTCAGAACTTGGAAGGACACGACGCTCTTAATGATCCCTTCTAGACATAGAATTAACATAATGTATTACCGTTGATAATTATTGTTGTTATAAATAGTTATCTGTCATAATGTTAGAACCGATGATTACTTACTTTTATAATACGGATTTTGATTAATTACATTTTGACAAATATATTTGTGATCTGATCATTGTTGAGCGTATATAAAAAAAATAAGGAAAATTTGACACATACACGTAAACTAAACTTGCACTAAACTTAAGAATCACCTGAGTCTTTTCTTAACTACAACTCGACCAAATTAAACGGTGTCATGAACTTACCTTGCTACAGCTGTCATTCACCTAATTACCTTGGTCGAGTTGTAGTCAGGAAAAGATGACAGGTGATTCTTAAGTTTAGTGCAAACGGGTGTTAGTACCTATATGAAATGACAAATACAAGTGCACCATTGTGGCGCCTAGTGACCTACTCATACAATAATTGCTTGTGACATGTCTCCCAATGAAGATTTCAGCAACGTTTCGCAGCATGTGACGTGATGTAACCGATACTTCGAGTTTGTATAGCAATTATGATATTACTTTTGTAAAAGGTCTCTTATTAATATTGGGTCAGTTTTAGAAGCTTACACAAATCTTACTATTTTCTTTAAAATGTTTAACTAACTATTTTAAAATAGATTTAAGTATTTAAATTCTTTAAATAGTTTAATTTAATAATTAATACAATATCTATTTTTGTACTGAACCTTGATTCGGGAGTTCTACTTCCAGTTGACTTCTTTAATTTATTTCTGTTATGTAAAGTGCGGCCGTGAACTGATATATCATATTGTATCCACTACATTATTCATCATGTCCTTTGGTCTTATTTACGTTTACATAAACTAAGTATTTTTAACTAAAATAGTCTGTTTTATTTGTTTTCGATTTTAAAACCAGTTTTCTTACTAACTTGTATTATGGCCCGTGTAATGTGTTACGATACGATTAGTGTTGCGTGAGAGAACAATAATAAATGATTTCATAATGGTGACATAACAATAGATACATAATACATAATAACGATATAAAACTCATCCCGTAAGATGGTAGACAAGTATAAGTAATGTCCTCACGTTTCCGCGTTTTGACCTTTCACCGTTTGAGTTATTTGGGTTTCCCTATCACCTCAAATCTCGAATGTAACATTTTTCATAATAGTTTTAACAGTTATTTCAAGATAAAAAATTTGTCCCGATTATATTGACGTGTATTTTTTAAAGTATATTAGTCAGAAAAAACAAACAAATGAATAAACGAGTAAGCAACCTAATAAAAACGTGTTATAAAGGGGTGTGGTTCGTTGATGTCTTTTGTACGTACTTAGATAGCTTCATCGCCTCAATGTTGAATTAACAAGAAAAAATGTTTGTTATATCAACATGATCTATTAAAAACTAGTTCCCATTGCATCTATGATACGATACCCTTTCGCCGTTTTCGTTTGAATGAGTTTAACGGTTGGACGGCTGGATGCGCGCTAAGTCCGGGTGTTAAATGTGAAGGCCGAACGTCGAGGGCACTCGCGCAGTCCCTGTGCCATTTAGCTCTGTACCTAATAGCGGTTACTGCCCGAAGCTGCACATGCTCTCGTTTTGCTTTTATTTCCCCGACTACCTACACAGGTTTGTCAACGCCGCCCGCTCCCACATAAAGTTAAACGCAGCGACAGTTTTTAATTAAATTTGAATCAATACAGATAATTGAACTATCTGCAATACTTTACTGTTTTGATAGAATTTAGTTCTTATTAGTTTTATACTTTTTAACATAAGTGGCAACCCTAATAACCGGACTCATTGAACTATACAAAAACGATCCATTTAGTTCTTTTTCGATCCACATGTCTTAAGTGCGCATGTTTTTATCACATTTTGCTAACATCCCTTCCGTATACACATAACCTTCTAACTTCAAGTATAATAAGATGACAGCTTTGTCAATTCTCATGTTACGCGGTAGTCGTAAAAGTAAACATACGGCAAATGATTAAAATGAGTGTTAGGTAAATATTTGTTTTTACTTTAATTTACACTTGATATTTTATTATTTGGAACTCTTTTACAAAAGTCAATGTATTGTTACAACGTTAAAAAAGTATGCTAATGAACCAAGTGTATCAAGTGACGTCAGCATATTTGTTAGTACAAACAAATTAAATTTTGATAATTTATTACTTGCGTTTGGCAAATGGTTCTTATTTAACTAATATGGCAACAGATAGAATCATTTATCTGGGAATGTCTCTGTCTCTTTGTTAAAGCAAGTTTATCATTCTACTATCAATTAAAATAATATTCAAGCGAAGCAGAATAAAGGTCAGTAAGAATAAAGGCCAGTGAAACGTGCATCGGTTACGGTGGGCACTCGATCATTCTGAGACGGTACTAATCAGAAATTGCATCTATATCTTTCATAGTTTGAATAATTAGAATACCTATGTTTATTTAAAAGTATCGGAACGGAAACAATCGATTTAGAATCGAGAGTTTGTACCAAGTTTGCACAAATTGAGCTCCATATTGGAAAAAATAATTCCAATAAAGAGCTTGAAGTATCCAGTTTCTAGCATGACGTGCAATGCAATATTATACTACATTATACATATTAATCTTTGTGTTATTATATGATATTATGCTTGTTTGATTTTTAAGTACCATGACATTGATTGACTATTATTTTGAACGTGTCTTTTTGTTTAACTTTCGACTAAGTACTTTTCTACATTTTAAACAGGTTTTTCGTGATTTCATTAAAGTTAAAAACGTTGATTTACTTTGGAAACTAATATTATAATGATATAAGGAAAAGGATTTTAAGACAAATCTGTTTTCTTGTATATTATTTCGCAGCTTAAGATGTTAGGAAAACTCAATTAGGAAGTGGTGATGTGCAAACAATCAAGAGTGTAATAATGAGTTCAGCTGATCGGTAGCAGTTGGTATTGCAAACAAGATATTGCTGACTCTACCATTGAAACTGAAAGCAGTTACCATTGCCAATAAACAAAAAGAAATAATATTCATAAATTGTAGCTTTAGCGTAATTGTTGTATTCCACCGTTCAAGTTAAGCCAATACCGATAAATCAATAAAGTTTTTCTCTATAAAATAACAAACGTAAGAGGATTTACAAAAAAAGTTTAAAATACAAAAAAATGTGAAAATATAAATATATATAGCTTACTCCCGCATATAATGCAAGATGCACCGCCCGCCCGCCCGCAAAAAAATGCACATGCACATCACAAAAATATCAGTGCACAATACCTGCATTTAGCAAGACAGCGACACACCTTGCACCTTCACCAATTAGACTACACGTGTTTCGCCCCAACCCGGAGCATCCTCAGGAGTTAGATCGTGCGTAAACCAACAGCATACAAAAAAATATCAGCAGTAAAATAAGGAAATGATAATGATGAGTTATAGCCATTCCAATTAACCAAATGAGAAATTTTATGTCAAGAAATAATATGTTTTAGGTAAAGCTGTGCTGTTGTTATTGGAATCAAGTCGAGATCTATTTCTATTTTGGTCAACGAGAACAGACTTCCTGGTGGCTCCAAGTCATTCGTAATAATTGTAAGCTCTTCAAAAGGAGTCCGACGACTAAACGTTTGGACAAATACTCAGAAGTTGCTTACATTTAGCGACTTGATAATATCCGGCAATATTGTTTACGTCATTTCAAATAATAATAAAAAAGTAAAATACGAATATGCACTGCATAAGCATCGTAAAGCAAATATTTTTTTGTGGTTTGTAGTCTGTCGTTGATATAAAACAAAACGGCAAGATTTAAAGTTGGTAGCAGAAACAAAACCACTGAGTGTTTAAGAGGCCGTACAACGCTAGAAGAAATTTTCATAGTAAATATCATCGAAATTATTGACAACATTGTTTGGACTTAATAAATTATATTTGGAAAACTGTCAATCACAAAACTAGAAGGCTAGCTAAGGTTTTTTTAGTATAGTTTCAAGATTATAGGTTTATTACTGGCACATCATTTAAACACTACAAAATTAGAAGTCACAACAAGTTTTTTCTATCGAGAAAAATTTAGCTATCATATTTCTGGGGACCGATAAATCAAGTAATACTATGTGAAATCATTGATCAAAATGTGTATTTGACGCTGTAGGCCCTTTAAGGACACAGAACCGAGGCCTTATTAGTGTTAATTACCCATCATTACCTCAATGACCATCTTGGTTCCCTTGTGTAACCAAACTTTAGTTCGAGTATATTCGTAGTTTGTAGTAGTCTATTCTAGTTGTATTGTTTACTGTAGTATTGTAATGACAGCTAAATACTAGAAAAAATCGTCTCAGGATGTCCAGTCCAATGCTCTTACCAACTGAGCTAGAGCTACCGAGTCACTAGTGGCATCGTCGAAATTCTTCTAGCACATATATCCCACTCTTACGCTGCATGCGAGCGTTATTTCATCAATGTGAGGAATTACCTCGACATTCAATTGAATATTTTTTCTAGATATTTTTGACAATTGATTAAGATGAAACAGCTATATAATTTTTAAGTTTTAAGTGTTTAACCTTCACAATGCTATTTTTATACAATACAAAATAATATATATCTACTACAAAAAATCGCAGGTCCCAAACCAAAGTTCGCGGGTTCGATTCCCGCCTGAGACAATCCTGGTGACGAGTCAAATTTTTTCTAATATATTATTCAGTATTCTATAAAAATTGCATTATGAATGCTAAAATCTTCATTTTTAAAAAGTTGAGAATTTGTTTATTCTGAATATGAAAGCATTCATAAACCTACTCTACATAGCTATGTTAAGCGTCATCGGACGGGCTCTAATATCAGACGCCCTATTAATTAATAGTTTTGTTTTGAATTCTTTATATGCATAAATTTACACAGTAGACTTCGCATTTATTAGGTGAATTGAATACCTGTTCTAGATTATACGACTGTTGACTCGCGGATCTGGCCAAAATCCTGCGACGCCAAAATACCAAAGTTATGTTTATTCCAAACGACATTCCACCGAAGACATTATAAATTATAGTCCCACGTCGAATGCACACTCGTGTATTGGTGTTTTGGGGAAAAGTCTTAAGTTTTGATTTATCAAATGTTTAAAAAAAACAGTTTCATAATAAAATCATAGTACGGCACCAGTGTGCCGTACTATAATTTTATTATGGTTTGCACTCTGTATTTGAGTGCAAACCGTATCAATATCTTGACTTGTATTTTTACTGCACTAGACGTATGGTTGTTGCAGTATTTGTTGACATTGAGGTGTAGTATTTTTCGTATTTTCTTGAGCATCCTAAAATTAATTAATTTTTCAGTATACTTACTTAAGTTCAGTATTTCTTATTTTGAAAAATAATAAGTAAAAAAAATATTGTATAATATTTTTAACTGCATTTTCACGTAGTAATTATTATATCTGTCACAAATTAATGTTCGGGCACAAAAAGCCGAGAGCTAACATTAAAATAAAAGTACTTTTTCCTTGTGTATTTAAAATCGTGCTCTAAAGAGGAGAAGACTTCTGAGTAGGCATAGTCAACATCCTGGCAAGTATATTCTCAAATATTTCCAAAGTAAACGAGGTTTATTGAACTTTGTTACTTAAGGTTCTATTTTTAGCAAATATCGCATATGAATTCAAATGTGTTTATCTAATAATATTTCAATTTGTCAACACAGATATGTCAAATTCCTTACAAAGAAACTCGGTTAATATGCCCTTAAGTAAGGTTTGCGAAATTTAACTGTTTTTGGAATGGTTTGCTCTTTGATGGGTGGCCACAAAATTTAAATTTAAGTTCAAGAATTGTTAACAATCTTGAACGTAAGCATAATCTATCTGCTCCGAAACTAAAAAAATATTGTGTAACAAAAAAAAATATATTTTTGACAGACTGTCAGCGAGACTAATTTTATTCTGATAAGACTTAGGTACTATTAAAGTTAAAAGCCTTAGCAAACTAAATATACGAAATATTTGTATGACCCACTGGCAAGGTTTCAATTAGAAAGTATATTCGATTAATTTGCAATTGTTTTGTGTAAGAATTTTAATTATTTTGCTCACACTGCAATACTGCATTCTTTTATTTTTAATTACTGTGCTTACTTCCAGTACACTGTACGCATTTGCGGCGAGTGATTGAAGTGTACTGCTTGAAATTATGGATGAAAGTAGCTTTTAATACTATTCAGAATACTATTTTCTTAATCAGCTGTATTACAATAATTACCTACTACTAAAACTCGAGAGATAAAAAACGGTGCATAATGCTAACGAGTGTCATGCATCACTCACCGTGCTTTTGGTATCCATTGTTTATGTTGCCTCCTCGGCTTGTTGTGTCTCTCAAATGTTCACTGTTACGTCACAGAACACTACATTCACTTGGTCCACATGTCGAGGGTGGTAAAAGTCGCGTATCGTCAGTTGTTTCGAGTTTTCCTCTCTCGCCCTCTCCGTGGACGGCCGTCACGAGACGTGCCTGATCCAAGCGGCAAAGCGACTAGAGTCGTACTGAGAGTGTTGCAACAATCGCCAAGGTTTATATATGAGGTTGTATGCCGCCGTTCTTTTTTAGAATTTTGCACTTTTTTCATTAATTTTATAACAATTATATTGGTATTTCAATAATAATTTAAAATATTGATTTATTTAGCTAGTTTTCTTTGATATTTGCCATACCATGCCATCTTTTACGGAGCCCGAGTCCGAATATTATCTCCGACACGATTTCATTAACTCCAGATTTATGTCACACTAGCTGTGGTGCCTGGCTTCGCTCAGGGAGTTGTTATGAAATTGTGTGGTAGTTGGTATAAAAATATACATAAGAAGAGATTACGGGATTGGAAGGAAACGACGGGGTTGCAGAAACGACGCTTTATTTCATCACTCTGGTCCCTCTGAGTGACGCTGTCTTCCCGTTCGATGTGGTCTTCCTCCGAGTTAAATGGTGTTCCTTCGAATGTCGCGGTCTTTCCTTCCGTGTGACGTAGTCTTCATCCGGACGACGTAGCCACCCAGCGCTGTTACTCGACGACAATCCCATTACTTCTCCGTGCTAGCACCAACTACTGCAAGACCTCATCTCACCTCCATTCTTTTCACTTCTTCATCTTCCTTCCTTTCCCCTCGTTCTGTCTTTTTCCAACTACATAGATTGTGCGTTTCCCCGCTGCTTATCAACGTGTTACAGAAAAACCCTAAAGCCAAATAAACTAGATAGGGACCATGAAACTGAACAACTTTTACAATGGGACCAATTCTGAAATCGCAAAAAAAGCTGTTTCATATAAAAATGATAAACGATAATATAAAAATGTATGAAACAGCTGCTTTTTTCGTGATTTCAGAGATGGTCCCTTAGTAAAAATGGTTCAGTTTGATGGTACTTGTCTACCATATTCGGCTTTAGGAGTTTTTTTTGTAACACATTGTATATTTATTATAAATAAAAGCATTTACACGAAAAAAGAAGATAGCATCTAGCGACCAGGTGCTCAAAGTATTTATAATTTTAATCAATGAAAATGTACAGCCAGTGATTCTCATACAAACGAAGTAACTTCGCCAGGGATTCATCGAGCTGTGATCCAATAATGACTATCCAGGGCCAGGGAGTAAATAGAAGAGATCCAGATCGCCATACACATCCAACCGATCTGATCAGCAACCTATGAGCTGTAAATATCAGAGATACATTTTGTTTTAATGCTATTTTCGCGGTTTTTTAAACATATCCAAACAGCCCTTAGAATATTGATCATATCAGTTGGGTGTGTATAGCGATCTGGATCTCCTTTATTCACTCCCTGGATATCCATCATCAGATCACAGTTCGATCGATTCCTGGCGGAGAACCAAGGCTTTAAAATTACCTCGTTTGTATGAAAATCACTGTCGTTTCCAACGTCGACCATTGTAGTTATACAATGGTCGACGTTGTAAACGACAAGGAAGTTATTCCTTTCTGAGCTGCACATTTTCATTGATTGAAATTAAAAATATTTTGAGCACTTGGTCGGTAGATGCTAATGTTTTTTCGTGTTCATGGTATTATTTATGATAAATATATAATAAAAGTAATTGTACAAAACACTATAATAATGTGTGCCAATTGAAGATTGCCATAGGAAAATCATACAATGATGATTTCAGTCATCAAGAATCGACTTTAAATATTTGCATTTTTGTATATTAATGAGTGAGGTCAAGGTGTAATTAATTACTCGAGAACATCTTAAAATATTGTATTTTTTACTATTTTGGATGTGAAAATTTTGGAATACTATATTAGGTACTTAACTACGAGTAGTTTCTATAAGCTAGCTTTATTTTATTTTTAAAATATGATGTAACATTTCTATGTACTTGAAAAGCCATATAAGCTACTGTTAGTGGATTCAGCCCACAGGAAAACAATAAAGAAGCAATACATAAGCTCTGTCACGTTGTGGCGGCTTCCATGACGTGGCTCCCGGCGCTTGCGCAACCGGCGGCGAGGACAGCCCGTCCGCACTTGGAATTACATTACGGGACTCCTTGCCTTGAGATTTATATTATAGCTTGGATTAACATTATAGGCTACTTTTATAGTGGAAAAGGTTCGTCCACGTGGACGAAGTCGCGGATGGCCGCTAGTGTTGTAATAATTTGAACACATTTAAGCTCATTAAAAAAATATGATTTTGGTTAAGACTATAAGAAACTTTGAAAAATTCAAGTGGTCTTACAAAGTGACCCCCAATTAAGAAGTATTTTTTACTTACCTTTTTAGTGAGTAGCTGCAGATTTTAAAGTTTATTTAATCACCTATTCAAATACTACCGTATCTCGGCGTACACAATATTTGTGTTGAATCTCGAGAATGATTTAAGCATGCAAATATTCTGTACGTAACCAAAGATTTCATTTTTGGACAATTATTCTGAGTCTATTTGAATATACATGTAATCTTTATTTACAAGCAAAGTGATCAAGTGTATAAGAAAATTTACAAATTGATAATAACGCTGAACTGAGAATCACCTTCTGTTTTTGGAATGGTAATACTTACATAGTAGATTCATTTTATAGTCATTTTACCACAGCTGATGAAAATATTTTATTTTTATTGTAAGAAGATGATCGAAAATCATTTTTTGCCTTAAACATTAGGCCACAATGACCATGACATCGTCGTAGCTTCTAAATTCACTGTATTTTTACCCGACTACGGCGAAGCAAAAAGGAGGGTGATTTTGACCGGTATGTATGTTTATGTGTATATATGTGTATCTGTTCCCTCCTAACTTCTAAACAGCTTATCATAATTTGACAAATGAGGTATCGTTAGAAGCGGTTCATCGTCCGCTGGTTATAGGCTATGTGACGTCACATTATATTATACAAGGTGTTACAAAAGTACCCCTAATGCCGAATATGGTATATAGGGACCATCAAACTGATCAACTTTTACTATGGGACAAACTCTGAAATCGCGAAAAAAAAATCAGCTGTTTCATACATTTTGATATTTTCGATTTTAATTTTTGTATGAAACAGCTGATTTTTTTTTCGCGATTTCAGAGTTGGTCCCATAGTAAAAGTTGTTCAGTTTGTTGGTCCCTATCTACCATATTCGGCATTATGGGTACTTTTGTAACACCTTGTATATGGCGCCCTCTAGAGGACTAAGTCGTAAACAAAACAAGTTTTTCCTAATGATGCCGTGTTGGGTATCAAATTAAAGGGCTTAATTAACGCTTTTCAAATACTTATATAAAAAATCGTGCTCTGAAAATTAAGAAACAAAAAAATATTCTTGTCCAAAATTCAAAAAAATTAAGGAAAATATATTTTGGCGCCACCCGACTTAAAAAGACGTTTTTTTAAATATCAGATATGCGTGCTTAAATAGTTATTATATGCAGTTTTAAATATTATTTCTTGCTTTTTAGAACTGTTTCTTTTTGAAGCTGCATTTATAGCATTTTGTTTTAAGTTTTTTGAAAGAAGTTTTTCTTTTTAATTTTTAAAGGCTTTTATTTTTTTAACTTTTTTGTGGTAGGTATGTACATGTACATACAGCGATGATATAAATATATTTTATTAATATTTTACACTTTTCATTGGTATAATACTCGACTAGTAACTCAATTTCCAATTTTCGCGCTGTTTGTTATATTATTAATGATAAGGAGTTCCATAAGTCAGAGTCATCGGTGGACATAAATAAAAAAAACAAATAAAGAGACGAACATAGAACCTCCTTTTTTGAACTCGGTTAATGAAAGCAAAGCCGCAGTCGCATGCCACTTTGGTCCTAGACACGCACGACACGAACGGCTAAAGGCTGGAGATGGCATGCGGCTACGGTTATGCTGTTTATTGAATTTTGGTCTAGAATATTTTCTTGTTTCTTACTTTTTTAGAGCGCGATTTTTCCGTAGTTGGGTTTTAGTTTTTATATTAAATCATTTAGAGTTCATTGGTTACGTTCCGTCCTATTTTTTGCGTTTGATATATTTTATTCCAAGTAAATGATGGAACCGTTCATTCACCTGACATTTTGGTTTTTACATCAACTCATTGCGGCTAATGTTCCGGATAAACTATTTCACACTTCAAATCGTTTAAGTTCCTTCTTGCTATATAGTTTAAACACTTCTAAGACTTCCGCGCGTACAGTTCATTACAAATAAAACACTTTTTACGGATAACAGCGCGTGTATAATTCAGGTGTTATTTTAGAATTATTTAGATCGGATTTATTGATTTTTTTATTTCCCGACGTAAATCAAAAAACCAATAAATCCAAACTAAATCATTCTAATATAACACCTTCTAATAATATACGCGCTGTAATCCGTAAAAAGTATTATATTTCTAATTCCTTCATGCTGTTAGGCAAACAATAAGTTCGATACACGTTTCAATTAAATGTTTGGTATTGCTGACCTATTTCGTTTAAAGAACAACAGTAATATTTAGTCTAAAATTAATTGAGTATTTCCAGTCTGAATTTTTTACTCTTCTACGGCTAAGCAAAGGCCAGTCATAATCTACATTAAAAACGCAAAACGCGATGTAAAGCTGCTTTTTTGGTATGTTATTTGGACCCCCTAAGTGAAACTACGTTTTGCAAGCAAAAAAATTGTGCTACCTGCGTAATACGTGAAAAAATTCAAAATTTTGAAAGTATTGATTTTACTGGCCTAATGGATAGGGAATGATTATTTAAAAAAATATTTTCCCTTAAATTCCATTTTCCATTCCATTTATTTTGTTTACTAAAGTAAGTATTTTTATGAAAGTTGTTCATTATTATAATCATTATAATAAGTGAACATGCAGAGAACGGAAATATTACGATAAGTAGTAGCTCTTGAACATCTTAACAAATAACTGATAGTCTGATATCAAAATATCAAAGTATTCATCTCAAGGCGTTTACATCACCGTCTAATGGCTGTATCCTTATTCTAACTTGAATGCTAGCTGGCTCAACGGCTATAAACTGGATTTTAATTACGGATGTTATAGCCGATATTTGTATTGGAGAGCAGCACTAAAAATTTAAACAAAAAGCTGGGATAAAAAAAATATACGGAATATAATAATTTTCATAATATTAGGTAGGTACAAAATATGTATGATCTTCATTAGGCTAGTATCGGTATCTTTTTCACAGACTTTAAGCTATCTACTTTGATGTCATATTAATTAAGGATAAATATAATTTGACGACCTCCGTGGTCGAGTGGCTTTGTACACCGGTTTTCAAGGTGTCGCCATCTCTGAGGTCCCGGGTTCGATCCCCGGTTGGGTCAATTTAGAAAACGAACTTTTCTATTCTGGGTGTTTGTGATACCACCGTTGTCTCTGATTTCCATAACACAAGTGCTTTAGCTACTTTGGAATCGGAGCAATGTATGTGATGCTGTAAAATATTTATTTATTTAAATATTCATTTATATTTAAATATTTATAATGCGACCAGATTTTAGGTTTTGTATAAATAGTGCATTATTTAATAGTTTCCGCTCACGGTGGTATCAGCAACTTTTTTTTATAGTTGAACTTTTTGACGGCTTGGTGGCGCCGTCAGTTTGTACAAAGTCATGGGGTTCACATTGTCACCTAAATTACTTAAATATTTAGATGGCGGGTTTTTATTTTGTCCCCGTTCTTCGATCATGATCGAAGGTCCCCGTTGCATATTATTTCGCTATCGACACAGAATACATAATAGTACAGGTTAAATTTTCGTTAATTTCACTAGCATGCTAATTTTCATATTTAGCATGCTATGTTCTATTGCTAACATGACTTGAATATGATTTCTAATAATGTTTTTTTTGTATGTGTCATTTTTAATATGATCGTGAACAGCCCTGGTTTGTAAAATACTTGTTTTTTGACTACGCAATTTAGCATTTGCCATCACCAAAGTAAATTGATGATGATGATGAAGGTGATGATGATAAAGGTAATAATGATGAGGATGAAGGTGACGAAGATGATGATGAAAGTGATGAAGGTGATGCTGATGATGAAGGTGATGATGATGAAAGATATCAAAGCTATTTGAGGTCTTAGGAGCATTATCAATTATTGTAATAAAACTTAATTCATAATATTATGCTTGGTACTGCGTTGAACTCTTTTACTCAGTCAAAGGGTTTTAAGAGCAACCGGTTTTAATTTCGTTGTACGTATGTCTGTATTTAGCTGAGTTTTCGATTTCAAGTACTTAAGTTTTTTTTCTATTTCGTAATCTATGTCCGTGCCCTTCCATTGTGCAATTTGTCCAATATTTTTGCAAGTGTGCGTTCTCGCTTAGTAATAGTCAAATGGGACAACTTCTACATTTGACATTTAAATAAAAAATAAGTAGATAATGTCAAATGACAGTATAGCATTAATGTCAACATTGTTTTTGACATAATTTTATGTATTATTCATCCACCACAAATCGGGGACCTGTGACTGTGATGTATGAGTCAGCTTAGCAGGTACACGGTGATCCGTGTTTTCGGTACGTGCAAGTGCAAATCCCGCAAGAGGTAATATTACTATCTTTTGACCTGGCCTCGGTACTGTGAAAATGAGAAATCACTCGTCCATTAAACTTTTATATTAGTCTGTGTCTGATTCTTATGACATGTCATTATTACTGATCCTTGAAATAATTAAACAATATAGCCAAAGGCGAAACGTGCTACCAGATAATTAGAGCAGGTGTTTTACCAAATAAGAAATATTCGTTCCAGGGTGCTTAATATTGATATTGCACTTGTATACCTAGCCTTTTATATGGTGTGTCTTATTCTAAAGTATGCCTTATGAGAACGTTAGGTCACAGGCCTCAATTATTATTAATGGTTACTTAATATAACATCAAATTGAATTAGTAAGTAGGTACTAGGTAAGTAAGTAATTTTCAATATACAGTGCTTTTATAAAATGCAGTTTTAATTATTATAATATTTACGCGATTTACGTTGTTTTGTAGCCTTAATTATCTCAACGGATACAAAAAATATGTTGATATGATTATATATTATGTTATCAACATGTTTTTGTATCGCCTGTAATGAGCTAATAGAATCGTCAAATAAAACTAACCATTTAGAAAATAAACAATGTTTGGCGTTCCGCACCTGTGTCTATCCGACGAAGAAAACAAACTAATAATTGATGCACCATTAAATATATAAATATGTTATTTTAATATGTTAGTGGGATCGCAAGAGTAAATAAACGCAAAAAGAAGTTCATAATCTTGACTGTAAGTTTCGAATCCAATAACTATTAGACATAAGTTAGTGTATTCACGAGACTGATGCGCTTGACTGCTCAGTTATTCTCAATTAAGTAATTCAAATTAAATGAGTATTAGATCTTGCAGTAAGTACCTAATAAATTTTGCAGAGCCGGGATTCCATTAGAAGGGAGCAGCAATCGGTGTCTAATCGTGTGAAGGTAGTATAATTGCGCGCTATTGAGCTCGGGTATCACAAGGTTTCTTATAAGAACTTATTCGTTAAAGCAACAAAAGATCCGAGGCTTGCTTAATTTCTTATTCGCACGCACGTTTCCAGCTTAATTGGGACATAATTATATCATCAAACGTGCCATATTATTAACCAATCAGTGGCGTCCTCCCACGTGTAATTCAAACTAGCTCTAACTAAGCCTTTTTATAAACAACGAGCTAAAGAAATATTCAAGATTGAATAATTTCATAACTGTCAACACAATTATTTGTTTGTGTAGAAATTATCTCTAAACAATTTAGGCAAGGAACCGGATCTGCGCGGCCTGGCTTTTGATATATTATGTTACTGTAAAACCCCGAACTTAGGTAATCCTAAGATATGCCAGTAAAATCTAAGATTTACCAACTCTTAATGGTAAAAGTCTAAACTGTTCTGTAAAATATTTATAATTGAAAATGTATCATAATGAACAAAAAAAATATGACAGGTTTCGTTTGATAAGTAATCAAAATAAATTATTAAGTTTGTTAATCAGAACTTCAAAAACATCTAATATTTACCAACTGTCATTGGTTAAACCTAGTATATAAAGGTAAAAGCCCGATGAATAGTATCTTTTTTATAAAATCCTTACATTTATCGACTTAAATTAACTACCAACTCATCTTAGTTGGTTCTAAGATTTAGTAGTAAAACCTTAGGATCTACCAATAGTATAATTAAAGTAACATATACATTGCATAATGCCTAGTCTTGTCAAAATCCTGATTAGTTCAAGATAAAAATGTATGCCTACACAACGGTTGTCATTAGATCGGCTTACTGGCTACTTAGTAGCCCAATCGCGCTAATTCTGAAAGATAAAACCAAAACCGTTACGTTTTCATTTAGGTTATATTTACCTAAAATCTTTGGTACTAAACCAAAGATTTTAAGAATTCTCATTCAAATTGTCCAAGATTAGCATCCTAAGCTTTCAACAATTTTAACAAAACGGCGCCTAATCGCGCTAATTTCAACGATGAAACTAAAACTTAATTCAGTTTCATTTACAGAAAAATACTCGCTTGTTAAAATTGTTTAGACCTATGACTAAGGAGCCCTACGCTCTCAAGGAAAAGCTTTAGTTAGCTAGTATGTTATTTATATGTTTGTTTTATTATTTATTCTCTGTGATATCGCTTTGAGACTACAATAAAATTATCTAAATTGATTAGTTTACCTTGATGAGATAATGTATAAGAAAATGTTATCGTTTGGTTACATGTCTACGTGAAATAAGCAGTATCTCCACTACGACTGATGAATTTAATTACATAATCAAGACTAACATCCATTTAATTAGTAAATGTTTCCATGGATGTACATTAACTGCTTCGTTTATGTATGTGCTATAAAATTCATTTGCCCGCAGCGTAATCGAAATGAACCGTGATCCTGACAAAAGACACGCACGCAAAAAATGGGCTTATGCGACATCGTTGCTGTAGCTGATTTGGTCATTTATTGGTGGTTCTGTCATTTTAATGAGTCATAAATTGTATCAGTCCGGTCCGATTGGTGAGACGTGGTGTGCTCGCATCGTCCTTGTCAGGAATGCGAGGTCATCACGCCTTCGTGGTCGTTCGCGCTCTTTCGTGGCGCTCCTCTTGTGAAACATAATAATTGTAGTTTTAGTACCATTCATTCCGTATTCCGTGTATGTCCGATGTCACTTGGTAGCTTGCACCTTGTATTTTGATTGACCTGGTGGCTCTCTACCAATAATATCTATTATGACTTAATTGTTGTATTAATTTCATATTGATGTATTTATTTAGGTCTTAGAAATAGTTTTTCTTTAATTATTTTAAAAATGTAAATAAAATAGTATTGTAACTCAAATCTAAATGGCAGGAGACAAACGTAACTCGTGATTCAAAAAATTGCAAGCAGTTCTGCTTGTCATCGCACACGGTTTTTGAATCCATAAATTTTTTTTGTTGTCATCATAATCTGATTTATTAAATACTAGCGACCGCCCGCGACTTCGTCTGCGTGGAAAGTATTTTTTGCTATACCTCAGGAACAATTATTTTTTTCGGGATGAAAGGTACCCTAAGGTAACGTGTATGCAAAATTTCATAATGATCGGTTCCGTAGTTAAGACGTGAAGGCGTAACAAACAAACAAACAAACAAACGGACTTTATAATATTAGTAAGGATTGTATCATCAGTCAAATCTCATATTTATTACATGAGTAGAGAAGTCAAGTTTCATCACGAATAAGTTTTTAGGTTCAGGACAAATGACCTGCGTAATTTATTTACTGCGACTTAATTGACTACTCTGTCAAACTTTTTTGGATATGGTTGCTTAATTACCATCTAGCAATTTATCTCTAGATTATAAAATAAATAAATAGCCTAAGTTTGTGTGCACCAAATGACTTGTTGTACTTACTCTTATCTGGCATATGCGTTTCTACAATCGTGACTTCAGTTAAATGGTTATATGGTCAAAATCAATTTAACGGTTTGTTATTTACCTATATGCGATTCTAAATCCTCGTCATACATTTCCCACTTAGTTTTTTATAACAAAACAAATCTATTCGGTCGAAGCACAGCGTGTGAAATACAAGCCAAGGCGACAAATACCTGGACGTCACACATGATATTTATTTTACAAGATCGTGACGCAATAATGCGTTCCGCTTTGATCTCATTGAATTGTTCGGTACAGTTTAACCTTTCAAAACTGTATCGTTGCGCGAAAACTCGCTCAATTCTCGACTATATCCGTCTACGCAATTGATACAATTAACAAAAGGTCTCTCGTCTTAGCCGACGACGCTTTTATTTCTATAATCGACTGCATTATATTACGTCATTTGTAAAATAGAAGCTATTGCGAAAGCTTTGGAATAGTTCAAGATCTCTTTTACATTAATTTAATTTCACGAATGTACTTTGTTTGTGAATAAATACGTATTAGTATTTGGCTTACTAAATGCCATGTAATGATTTCGTAATACTGTTTTGTTTAAAATTAGCATTTTAATGATGTCTTTGATATCACTTCCCCATTCTTTCATAATTATTGGCTACCTTGGACAGAAAAAGCAAGATCAAACAAAAAAAGTGCTGCTTTGCATTATAATTAGAAGTAATCAATAAAAAATCGATTCCCTTGCCCTGTATTCCGTAATCCAACTATAATTATCACATATCTCATAATCATAACATAATACATTAAAAGCAGGATACATTTCAAAGTTCATTTAATGAATTGCAATCACTACCAATGTCAAATAAGTAAGGACTTCTATCCAAACAGTAAATCACTTACCATTTCAATTTGTGTAATTACACTCATACCATTGTTCTTCGCCGCGTGACCATAATCACGTATGTTCATTTACTTCTTAAAACTTTAAGGTAACGCGATAGGTACAGACAGATTAACTCAAACATCAAATTCTAAAACTGGCCACTTCTTTTGTTTACTTCGATTGACTTCCTTTGTGTTTTTCGCAGCTCCGGGTGCCGCTTCGCCAGGTGCTCCGGCCGCGCGACTTGAACGTGGTCATCAGCAAGCGACACCTGAAGGTCGGCATCAAAGGCCAGCCGCTCATCATCGACGGCGAGCTTGACGCTGATGTGAAGGTCGAGGAGTCCACGTGGGTGCTGCAGGATGGACGCAACTTACTCGTCAATCTGGAAAAGGTACACATCGGAAAATTCAAAGTCACTAAATTTCGCAGCCACGAACACTGAAACGTCACATAATATGTGCCTACTTACATTACTAAATAGAGAGTAACTATGTTTTATTCTGTAACTTTAAAATTTAGGCATAATAAATAAAATAATTAAGAAGGATAATATAAATAAGCATAATTGAAAAAAAGATTAATAGTTATTTGTTATTAAACCGATTGTATCTGTGCGAAGTCCATTGTTACAGAAAATTACTTCTGTATCATCTATATCAGATTTTAGAATTATTTGATTGAATGAATGATGATTATTGAAGAAATAAATTATATTTAAGGCAACCGTTGGTCCGTAAGTACCGAAACGCGATATGATATGGCGATTTATCGCTTTTGACTGTCCAAAGACAATAGATTTTGACAGTTGAATGTCGATAAATCGCTATCACGCGATATTGTAGTGTTTCGTAAGTTCGCGCTAGTCATACTGCAGGGGCATACGTACTGTATCTTACTCCGATTTAAAACTATAATCCTGCCTTATCCTGTCTCAAACTCTGTTAGAGTATAAAATACATTTCTGTTAATTTACAATAACGTGTAGAGTCAATAGAGTTCATTCAAATGCAACGACCGCGAATATGTTCAGCATCGCCAAAACTTTCGTTTTTGTATGTGGTTTAAAAATGTCATAACCCAAATCCATAAATATGCATGCGCAAACTCGGCCGTACACAAAAGTACGTGATGTAGTTACTTTTATGCAAATAAAATGTATGTTACTTATTGCAAATGAGACTTTTTTGTCAAATGTCATAAATAAACCTTGTAACACTTTTCTAAAATTACTACGTATAATTATTTTAAACGTAACTTTGTTATTACATGAAACGAACTGTTCTTGTAGATACCTATTAAAGTTAATGATCAGTTTTGCCTTTGTTGGTAACAATGTTGTTTTATCATTATAGGTGAACAAAATGAATTGGTGGAGCAAACTAGTCTCGACCGACCCAGAGATATCTACTAGGAAAATCAATCCAGGTAAAATATTCCTTTAAATATGTATAATAATATTTACATATTGTTTGTTTCTGTGACCCTCGTTGAGGCTAAAGTTGCACAATAGTATCCATTCTAATATATCGTCAGCAATCTTAAAGCTTAGCAATCAACGTTAGGAAAATTAACAATTTAATATCGATAAAATAAAATACTTGTCTTAAAATACGAGGTAAACATTTGCGTTTAATAATGTCAAGTGTAACTTAAACATCTCATCTCCATTCTAATATGTCCTTTAACACGTAAGCTAGTAAGATTATTTTAAAGAAACTGTGCGTAGTCATATAGATTATTTATAATGAATATTTTTGGGTAAAGGTCTGATGCTTACTGAACATAATAGAAAAAAATGCATAATTATTTTCAAATCAATACGTATTTTAATCAAATATGGCATTTGAGAAATAAATTGATGATGGATGTGCTACGAAAATGATTAATGTTTTTTATTAATTCCAGAACCATCTAAATTATCTGATTTGGACGGAGAAACGCGTGGCTTGGTAGAGAAGATGATGTTTGATCAACGGCAGAAAGAAATGGGCCTTCCCACCAGTGATGAACAGAAAAAACAAGACGTGCTTAAAAAGTAAGTGTTTTATAGTACAGTTTATTTATTTATATCTAAGTATCAATGATATGAGGGACTTAACTTTTCGTTTCATTTTGAGCAAATCGTAGCATCGTTCTTTAGCCGTAGAGTATATTTCTATGACTGTAAACATTCTGAGTCTTTTTAGGGACGGTAACAAACAACCACGTCATTCTACCTAGTGGGGTAGTATGCCTCCATAACGTACCATACTCAACTTGTTAAATAAGGTTATGTCTAAAGATTACTAATAATGAAAATAAACCTCCATCCGATGGACATTAATTTTTGTTATACTGTTTGTGCTGATATGCTGAAAGTGACGTAACTGAAACTCTTCTTGCGATTATCACACTCGTCAGAAATGTGTTTTGATGTAACAAAATTCGGGTCAGGTCCGGTGAATGCGCTATCGCTTCTTAAAGTCCGATTTTAAATGTGTTTAAAAATTGCAAATCATTTGTAGTTTTGATAGTCACGAAACTCATATTATTGTACAGAATTTATTATGCGGAAACATAGATGATCTCCATAGTGTATACACTATATTTTCTAACTTGTTTATCACAATAAATAACGACCCCACAGCTTTTAGGACATAATGACAATTGCTTCAAATAATTAGTTCTCGCAATACCTATCATTATTTCATGTTTCCTAGCACTTTCAGAATGAAATAAAATTATTATTTTATGAAAATGGCGAATCTTCGAACTTGGATAACTTGGCTCAGATCAATCCTATTTTGGTGCCATATTAACAATTGCTCCAAATGGCTAGTTTTGACAATACATACCAATTTGTTGGTCGGCACTTTCAAGAATAACCTAAAAAATATATGGCGCCTGAATGATCTCCTTTCTACTGAAGAACTACTTATATATTACAAAAACACAACACTATATAACCAAGTGTTTACAAAGTTTACACAATTAGTGTTACAATGTTTAGGCATCTCAAAGTCATTAACCAAATGTACAATAAAGATAAGAAGTAACAGTGTTGCAACCATTCTGACATTGTTAGCGCCTTGCATATGTCAAATGAGTTCGCTATTATTTATTTATTCTGTGCTATTATCAATTAATATCTTCGGTTAACCATTGGAACGAATTGTTGAAAAAAAATAAGAGATTTGAATATTGGGAAAAATGTTATGCTTTCTTTCCTTTTACAGGTTTATGGAGCAGCATCCCGAAATGGACTTTTCCAAATGCAAGTTCAATTAGGGATTCGATTATAAGAGATAATTTGTTTTAGCTACTCACAAGATGTCATTTTAATTTTATTACGGTTCAAATGTGTTGAAACTTATCAACGCAAAATTATGTTCCAATATTAACAGTTTAAAGTTCCAATTTAAATTATGTTCATGAATGATTATTCTGTGAGAAATTTGTTTTCATGGCGCTAAATATTTTCCTTGTATAATTTTCTGCATTAATTTATTTAGCAATATTCACTGCCGCAAAAGTAGCCTTTATAATTATTCCATACGCGATGTATTAGCAGTAATTATTACTAGATATGAGCCAAATGTGGGTTCAACCGAATACGAATATTCGGCCGAACATTCGGTTCAAAATGTACCGAACCGAATATACGGCCGAATTAATCGGTTCACTACTTGTTTTAAAATTAACTTTGATTTTGATTTCAAATAGTATCTTGAATTATGTTGATTTTGATTATACGACACGAATAAATAAATGATGATAATCACAGCATAGATAAATAAAAATATTAAAATTAATAATTATTATGTTGATTTTTCATTTTATGAATAATTAATGGATACACAAGGAAGTGTTTGTTTCATTTACAAATACAAGTACGATGCTCTGAATAAAGCCCTTTTATACATGTAAAACTTAAAATATTATAATGTTTTATAATTTCCGAGTATTCGTTTAAAATTACCGAATTTTCGGCCGAATACGAATTCATTAGATGCAAGAAGGAAAAAGATGCCAAATATACCGAAATTACCGAATACGAATATTCGGCGCATCTCTAAATTACTAATAGAGTGGTAAATTTGCCATGTTGGTTAACACGGTTGGTTGGTTGATTTCACACGGTAAACTCGGGCGGCCAATAGTTTGGTTTGTCACTGGGTTTTTTTTGAAGAATAAAAACCTAATTGGCAACAATCCCACTTTCATTTATTAAATAAATAATTGCAAATTTTGCAAAGGACATCAGGCACATCAGGCCCAAAATAATAATTCTGTTACAGCATCATCTTCATATCATTAAAATCCAAGCCGGATCCAGTCTTCGAGCCATTTTTTGCCCGTGGCACTACTGCGTGGCACTACCAGTAGTGTCATAGCCAGGGGGTGGTCACAAACTCTTTCAGATCCGATGCTGTTAAATTATTTTTCGTAAATTACACCTTAAATGATTGTTAGATATGAGAATATTACGTATAGTTTAAGGTATAAGTATTTAACGAAAAATAATTCAACCGTAACGTATCTGGAGGAGCCCAAACTTGGTATATTTTGAAAATGTTTTTGGTTTCATTTAAAACAAGTGGCTGAAATGTATGCGATATATTTTTAGATCCAGCTCAGAAAGCCCTTTAGATGGATACCACTCACGATAGGTTGTAGAACATAAAAAAAATCCCATACAAAAAAAGATCTTCTCTCCTAAGGGAGTTTTTTTTAAGAACTGCAGGTGTCCTGGCATGGACCACTTTGAAAACCGCGATTCTAACTACATGGTCAATTAGTCCTAATTCGTCCTATATTTTTCGGAATTTGTCGCAAAGGGGACGAAAAGATATAAGCGATTTAAATGGTCCATGCCAAAGCAAACCTTCATTTTGGCAGGGACAGGCTACTATACAAGGTGTTACAAAAGTACCCCTAATGCCGAATATGGTAGATAGGGACCATCAAACTGAACAACTTTGGGACATCAATCGCGAAAAAAAAATCAGCTGTTTCATACAAAAATTAAAATCTAAAATATAAAAATGTATGAAACAGCTGATTTTTTTTCACGATTTCAGAGTTGGCCCCATAGTAAAAGTATGGTATTCTTGTAACACCTTGTATAGTGAACCATAACACCTAGCCAGGATCTGATTATTAAAACATTTAGTCCCTTTTTTATGGAACCCGCAATGCCTAGAATCAAAACGAAATGAAGCGCAATTATTCCCAGGAGTCCCTTCTTAACACTGTCCCCCGAGGTGACAACTGGGATTTTTTTTTCCCAGTCGTCACGGGGGTGACAAATTTTTCCCAAATGTTCCCTTTAAATTATTCATATTGACCTTGAGACAGTCTTTATGCCCTACGTAATAAAAGCTGTTTTCGCAGTTCAACTAACCTGAACCTGACGTGCTGTGGTGTTTACATTCATCCCAATTAAATCATTGAGGTAAGTAAAAAATACAACACTATATTTGACGTGAACATCTTCGTGCCACATGCATAATTTCTTTCTAAAACTACCTATAAGTAATGTAGGTATCGATGATTTATGTTCTTATTTTAGGTTTCATTACGATTGTGACGGCTTCCCGGCAGAATTATTTACAAAAGCATGTGGGATAATCTTAAATCTAGTCCAAATTTAGAAAGTCAGGAATTTTGAGTTGAGTCTCTTTGCCTTATACTAAATAAAATCAATTGTCCAGTTAGTTACAATCTAAGGTTACAATTTGCCATAGACTTAGAAAAATTTTCGCTGCGCTCAATTTCTATGTAATTTGCCATGCGCCCGAATCCGAATGATAGTGTACAATCTTAGAGCATAAGCCCATAGAATTAGTACTATTAAGCCTACAATGCTCTGAGTTGCCTACCAAACTATCGACACCATCGAGTATCGATATTTTATATTGTTTTTAATTTTTTAATCTTGAATTGGCAAAGTGCTATATATAAAACTTCCTGACTATATACTATATATACTAACGCTCTTTTAGAATGAGTAAAATGTCAAACAGTGATTTAATATAGAAAAAAAAAGGATTAAAAAAAAATGTGACCCCTAATTTTCATTTATCTACTTTCACTATACAAAGTAAAATCGACATATTATATTTTTGAAACGTTGTCAATATTTGGCCGAGAATGGCAAAGATCTCAAGCCGAGACCGAGATCTCGGTCGGACCTTAAGTGTGATGTGGTTGTTGACCTTAGAGCATCTAAGTTGTTGACGGTTGATAAGGTTGATTAACATGACATGACATGACAATGACATTGACAGACATCAGCGGCGGTATCGGCTAAAAACATTAAATTTCGTAAGAACTTTGCTACTTTTCTTTGGTATGTTTTTATTTGTGCCAAAACGAAGTAGCAATGTATCACATACATCTATCAAAACACAGTTAACATGAACTTCCTGCTCTAAGTGAACTTCAATGTTTTTAGCCGATAGAGCCCTGCGGCGGTATCGGCTAAAAACATTGAAGTTCATGTTAGCTGTGTTTTGACAGATGTATGTAATACATTGCTACTTTTCTTTGGTAATTTTTTATTTGTGCCAAAACGAAGTAGCAATGTATCACATACATCTGTCCAAACACAGTTAACATGAACTTCAATGTTTTTAGCCGATAGAGCCCCTGGGGCTTTTACTCGTTCTCTCGTATATGTTCTCTCTCTCCACTGAGCAAGTAATCACTACGTTTTAGTTCTCTCGTCCATATCAGAGAGTAATTTTGTCCATATCTGAGTAATAATGTTCTGTGGTCCATATTCATCTGTGGCTGTGCTCGAACTATTTAAACTCGTTTTTCGCGCGGGAACCTTTGAACCAGAAAGGCGCTTTTGCTTGAAAATATTCTCAAAAATCTTAAAATTTTGTACATTTTGTCTATTTTTTACTGTAAATAGTGTAATTTGTATATAATATTGTAGTGGGTTATCATAATTCGTGTAAATAATGGGGCGAGTGAAGAAAAGAAAAAAGGATCCTCCTGACGGGCGAGTGGCTGAAAACTCCACGGACTCTTCCTCCGAAACTTCGGATTCAGAGGACGCCAGCAGGAAGTACCAAATCTTTAAAGTCCCTGGGTACTCTAGGAAGTACCCGGAAAATTGCAAAAAAAATGAATACGTAGTATTTCTTTCACATCCTGATGAAAAAAAATCATTTACTGATAAAGACAGACTAGCTATTTCCAATGCCATCAGAAAACACTGTGTCACTGGTGTTTTACACCTGCGGCCGGTCAATAAATTCAGAGTTGCCATTACTTTTGATGTACCGAATAATGCTAATGTATTTTTGAACAACATAAAACTTTTGGACGAATTGTCTTTAAAAGCCACCATTCCCGCAGCTGATACAGAGGTGACTGGAGTTTTAACTTCAGTCCCGATAGGACTTTCAAACCAGCGAATATTCTCTTTGATTGGTAGTTCACGCAATATCATACAAGTCCGGCGCTTCATGCGACGAGTGCGAAACGATAACGGTACGATTTCGTTCCAGCCGATGCAGACTGTCGCAGTCACTTTTGCTTCAACTGAATTACCTCAATTTGTGTACTTGGACAACTGGAGGCATGAAGTAAATGTTTATATTCCCCCTGTAAAGCAATGTTTACACTGCCTACGCTTTGGTCATATCGCTAAATATTGCAGGAATGCCGAGGTCTGCTCCATCTGTGCAGAGAGTCATAATTATAAAAATTGCAAAGAAGATCATAAAAATGCCAAATGTGCGAATTGTGGTGGCAATCACATTGCCATTTCAAACACTTGTCCTAAAAAAAAAGAAAAAATTGAAGAAAGCAAAATAAAATCAAAAGCTACAACTTATTCAGCATTATTTAATGAATCGTCCTTTCCACATTTACATGCAAAAACACTGGAAACCCAAATTCAAAATCTTACAAAATCTGATGCATTTATGAATATAATTACAAATGCTATAACTAAAATTATTTTAAACCAAAAAGATAACCCTATTAACCATACATCAATTAAAGAAACCCTGCTAAATTCATTCCGAAATAATAATAGTACTAACAAATAATGGATTATCTCAATATAGTGCAATGGAACGCCCAAAGCATTATTAGTAATAAATTTTTACTTACACAATATCTTTATGACAATAACATTCATTTAGCAATTTTATCAGAAACTTGGTTACAACCTAATAAAGTATTTAATATTAAAGGTTACAAAATAGAACGAAACGATATAGGAAATAAACATAATGGCGTTGCTATTTTAATTCATAATAGTATAAATTATCAAAAGATTGATATAAATTTTGACAGTTGTTTACAAAACATATGTGTAAAAATAATTGTAAATAGCAAAGAAATATCCATTGTTAGTTTTTATTGTCCCACAAATTGTACTCCTTCGTTTGACAAACGTAAACTTGACGCTTTAGTAAAATCAGTACCAAAGCCAATGATCTTCGCTGGTGATTTTAACGCCCATCATACATCTTGGGGATGTAACTCTACTAATTCTAGAGGTAGAGATATCTTAGAAATTGCAGACGATAATGACTTGGTCCTTTTGAACAATGGCGAGGCAACTACAGTTGGTTCTTTGTCGTGGCGTCCTAACGCCTTAGATTTAACTTTTGTTTCTCCATCACTTTCTCTTTGTTGCGATTGGTCTGTACATAATGATCCACTTGGCAGCTATCACCTTCCTGTAATTATCAAAGTGCTTATTTGTAACAATGTAAATAATAATGTTCAAAGTTGTAGTATTCATAGTAAACACTTGCCCATCCACTCTAACTTCAAATCAGTAGATTGGAAAATGTATACTCAAATTGCAGACTTTTTATTATCAAACTTTCAGGTACAAAACTATACACCCTTGGAAGCCTATAAAGAGTTTTGCAAAAGATTGCATTCAGCCGTTGAAAGGTCTCTTCCCTCAAGAACTTTGTCTCCTTCTTCATATGATCCCAATAGTATTAGGAAACCATTTAAAAAAATATCTTTGCCATGGTGGAATAAAAAATGCTCAGAATCAGTTTTAAATTCCAAATTAGCATATATTAACTTTAAAAATAATCCTTCAACTGAATCTTACATGGAGTTCAAAAGACTACAAGCTCTTAAAAAACTTACTTTAAAAACTGAGAGGTCTAATAGCTGGGTTGAATTATGTAGTTCCTTCCATCGTTGCACTCCTTTGTCTAGTATCTGGAAATTTATGCGAAAGTTTAATAAAACATATTCCTACAGTAATAAAGATGACAGCTGGATTCCCCAATTTTTACAGAAATATACTCCAGACTATGTAAATAATAAATTTGAATTCTCTACATTTAATACAACAAACTCTTCAGATAGCTTCATGGTTAAGCCTTTTTCATTACAAGAGTTGGAGTCTGCAGTTTTCTCTAGAAAGGATAGTGCTTTTGGCTTAGATGGTATTCCCTATATGATGCTTAAAAAACTTAGTACACATAGTTTTCAAATTCTTTTAGATCTGTTCAATTATTTATGGTTGAATAATGAAATACCACAAACATGGAAGTCTGACTGTTTGGTGCCTATTTTAAAACCAGATAAACCCAGTTCTAACGCCGATTCCTATCGTCCTATTGCACTTACTTCTTGTGTTGGAAAAATTTTTGAACAACTTTTAAAGCAAAGACTTGAATTCTATATAGAGCAAAATAATATCTTACCTGCTAATCAGTATGGATTCAGAAGGGGTACATCTGCTCGTGAAAGTATTTGTCAACTTCATCTTGATATTGTAAATAGTTTAAATAGTAGGAAGTCTTTGTTGTCTGTATTTTTTGATGTTGCTGGTGCTTTTAATAGTGTAAATATTGATATTCTTTGTTCTGAATTATTGTCAATTTCTATTCCAGCCAAACTGGTAAATTGGATACATAAATTCTTAACTGAAAGAGAAGTTTTTGTGAAATATAATTCTAAACTATATGGTCCAAGGAATGCCTCTGTTGGGGTCTGTCAAGGTGGCATACTTTCTCCATTGATATTCATTTTGTATATTCGTCGGTTAAATTTAATTCTTGGTCCTGATGTCAAAAATCTTCAATTCGCAGATGATCTGGTTGTTTACTCTTCTGGAAAAAATGAATCAGAAATTAGTAATTGCATAAATAAGTCTTTAGAAGGACTGTATAAATACTTTTCATATTTAAACCTAGATATCAATGCAACTAAATCAAAAGTGGTTGTTTTTGGAAAAAATAACTCTTCTCCTGATGTATATTATAACAAAACTCATATTCCTACTTCAAATGAGGCTAAATTTTTAGGTGTAATATTTTGTCACAACTTGAAATGGAATAAATATGTTGATTTGTTAAGTACAAGAGCTAACAAAGCTTTCAATATTTTAAAAACATTATGTAGAACATCTTGGGGTGCTGATCCTAAAATATTACTACTATTATATAAATCACTTATTCGTAGCCACTTTGAGTATGGGTTTGTCTGTTTTGCAGGTGATAGTAAGTTGGTTGATGTTTTGGATAAAATTCAGAATAAGGGCATGAGACTCGTTACTGGAGCATTCAAAAGTAGTCCAATTAATGCTTTACAAATTGAATGTAGTCTACCTCCCATAAGTATAAGGTTTACTTATCTCAAAGAAAGGTTTATTTTAAAATTATATAGTAAAAGTAAGAATCACCTGTTTTCGAATTTAAAATCCTTCCCTCCCGTATCTTGTCACAAATCTCCATATATTCTTCAGGGCTTTACTCAGTTCAATAACTTTCTTAAAGATCTCCAAATATATCAATCAGAATTGTTACCATGTTATCAAGGTGATTTTCATAGTAAATTTCCTGCCATTGATATAATTATTGATCCCAATTTGAATTGTAAGGAAGATGTTTACAATAGATTCTCTGAATTTATTGGTTTCAATTACATTTATACCGATGGCTCAAAAACTGATTCTGCTGTATCTTTTGCATTTTATGATGAGAAATTGAATTCTGGTTGTGGTTTTAAAATTAACTCAAATACAAGTATATTCACAGCTGAGGCTGTGGCTATTCTTGCAAGTTTAAAACATATTAAATATAAAAATGATGGTTGTCTCAAGTGGGTGATAGTTAGTGATAGCATGAGTGTTCTTCAAAATCTTAAAAATAACAAATTTCATGCTAACACTAACTATTTAATTTCTTCAATCAAACAGCTTTGGCTAGATTTGTTCACAAACGGTTTTGAAGTTATGTTTATGTGGGTCCCATCACACTCCGGCATACTAGGAAACGAAAGGGCTGACTTTTTAGCAAGAACAATAACAGACTCTTCTGTCCCTATCCCAGATTCAAGTTCACGACTAAATGTCTTTGTTCCACCTTCAGATATTGTCTCTCTTTTAAAGAAAAGATCAACAGATATTTGGATGATGCACTGGAATCACACAGTACAAATAGAAAACAAAGGGTTATGGTATGCTACATTCAACATTCGCATAGGTTCCATGCCTTGGTTCTGTCAGGGCAATAATTACCTTTCTCGAAAGTTCTATACAACAATTCTGAGGCTTCGTTTTGGTCATTGTCGTTTAAACTATCATTTACATCGTTTAAAAATAGTACAGAGTCCCTCTTGTGATCACTGTAACTCCCAGACAGAGCAATCCTTGGATCACATTTTCTTTAATTGCCCATCCTTTGGCATTCAGCGCCTTGTGCTGATGGATGAGCTGATTCAAATATATGGTTGTCCAGATTTGGTACCGCGCTCCATTCAGGCTCTTCTTGTAAATAATGATACTTTTCTACCTTTGTTTAGATATATTACAAGTACTGTAGGGCAAATTTAAATGTATTTACTGTTATAATAATATAGTTTTAAAATTACTCTCTTTAAAAATGTGTAAATATCTTTATTTTACGTTTTGTTCATTCTGTATGTTTTGTTTAGGTAGGTTAGTTACCTATTGAAAACTAACGAATTTTTTTTTTTTTGATTTTTTGACATAAGGGTGGATGACTTTTCTTTCATTTCCATTCACATTGAATTGACGTTTTTGACTTGAAATTTTGCTAGAATGCTCTAAGGCTAGCTTGAATATTTTATTGTTTGACTTTATTTTTGGATTGACTACTACCGAATTATGACTTTTATTCACGGACTAACAAAAACTAATGAATTAACATTTAAAAACTCTACCTATGAAAAAAGATATAACTAATGACGAGGCAGTATGGTCTAAGACCTTAGCCTGTTCTTCGGAACGAATAAAAAAAAAAAAAAAAAAACTATTTAAACTCAAGAACTGGCAGTATGGCTTAGACCTTCGCCTGTCCTGAAAAGGACGAATATAACTACTACTACTACTACTGTGGCTGTGCTTTCGTCACGACTCACGTCATATCACTCACTTCACTCCTGCGTTGTTGATTTCTATAGTTAATAAAATATGTAACATAATTACTATTTTAATAAACTTGCTAGGTACGATTTCATGTGTGCGGTTATATTCCCTTTAGTAAATCTTAAACATTTTCTATTAAGTGCAAAATGGTCCGAACCGTATATTCACCCGAATATTGCCTGCAGTATTTAGAACAGTATGCATCGAAAGAAATCTTTGTCGTAGGTTTGATTTTAGGACAGGTGAGGATCTGAATATACTTAATACATTTTAGAAGTAGGTGGCGTTCACTTCACCATTAAAACTGTAATCTTATTACAGAGTACAAACGCAAAAGAGAATGTTATCCATTTAGCTCGTACTCCAGACGAAAAGGGTACAGATTCCGGCTCAGAGTCTAGTTATACTTCAGACAAGACTGATATTGTAAAGAATTTACTGAATGTGTCAGAAGCATGGGTCGCAGACCATGCCAAACATGTCACTAGAATGCTCCCTGGTGGTATGTTTGTTCAAGGTGAGACAGAAAAAAATATGTGGAAATGTTGTGTATGAGCAGAATAACATTATTTTATTATTTATTTTTCAGGAATCTTTGTAACAAGCGATGAGGATATTTTTGAAGATCCTAATCAATTTAGCAAAGTGAAAGAAATTCTTCATTACATTTATAAGGTTTTGAATGTAAACCCATATATGTATGGAAACTGCCCTTACTCTAATGAAAGGCTTGTATTGCATATGTCAACTGATACAAAAGTGTTGACATGCAAATCGGTAGAGGTTGGAGCCTCAAACAAGAGTACTGTAATAAAACCTGTAGAATGGAAGTTTGTACCAAAAGTACAACAATGGCAACGCTTAGATTGTTATTATGAGTTTGATGAAGTATACCCTGTTATTGTTAAGAAAAGTGGAATATCAGTAAAGCACCAGTTTCAGGTAAATGTTCCATTCAATTTTGATAATTAAATACCTGTTACCTATCCCTCTACTAATAAAGATTGTATAGCAGATGCATAGTTACACAGTGTTTTGTCCCTTTCTTTTTCATGTCAAACTTAAATAGTTTGACAGAGTAACCATTGTGTAACTATACATCTGCTATATTACTATCTTTATTAGTAACGGGGTATATGTATAACTTCATTAGCCCATGGGCAACCTTGACTCTTATATTGTGATATTTTTTAATTAAGTGATTCTGTCTCTATTTTCAGCAAATATTAGAATCTGCACACAAGACAATAGAATCAAGTGTAATGTTCATAGATGGAGAATTGAAGAATGGGAGTGAACCTCTTGAGCAACTAATTAAAAAGAAGAAACCGAAAACAAATTCCAAAATTGCACAGCCAGATGTCCCTAAATCTATGCATGTATCATTATTTGTGCCTTTTGTGAGTATCTGTATTGAAATTATTAAACTAAATAATACTTAACTCATAGGTAATTGGTCAATGTGCACGGCTAGAGCTTCGCTATAGGCTAGGCTATTGAAGGTTATGCTCATTAACCAATGAGTGCTTATTTTGCAGAATACTTGGTCCATGGTTGAATGGGCTTTAGTCCGGATTTGCTCATTGTATTTTTGTTTGTTAAAGGAAAATACTTTACCAGAGACTGTTGAATACCTGGAATGTGATGGCAGCATACACTTCAGTGGAGTGGTATCGTGTAGCGTGTTCATGTCTCCAAAAGCCACAATCAGTGAAGCTATTGCAGCTGTCAAACAGGACATTATTAGGTCCCTTGCATCACGATTTACTATGCACTGTGATGCTTTAATTGACGATAATTTACTACCTGAAGGTAAAAATAAATATTAATAATGAATTGATGTCTTATACAAATTCATGTCAGCTTACAATACCATTTCTTTCTTCTTTAATTAACTTAAGTAATACAATAGTGCTGAAGCTAATCAATGTTAGCAACAAGTTTATGTTGGTCTGATAATAACATAGGTACTTACTTACTTACTAAAAGCCTAACCCAAGTACAATGTTTTAATTCATCAATGCCTGAGCGGCCAAATGCTGCCAGACAACAATGGAATATCTATTGTGTCTCATTTACCGGGCCTTGGATGGTCTTGGGTAAAAACATTGTTATTATTGTTGTCTTTTATTTACAGAAAAAGTTTGCTTCAATGAGCCACCTCGTCGTGTCCTAGTACCTGTTGGATCTCTATACCTTTGTGACTACCTGTTCCCTGGTGAAGCCCCTGCAGAAGCGCTGCTCTCTGTCCGGGAACTCCTAGACGTACAGATCACTGAAGCAGATGTTGTTTGTGATGTAGAGACACCAGCGGGTTAGTTATTTAAATATTTTTTTATGATTTGTTCTTTCAAATTGTTTTTATACCATAATAATAATGTTTTTCGCTTTTAGATTTATCTTGCTTTTCTGTTTGACAAAATCCAATGGCAGGGCAGGATAATTCGATTCACAAACTGTCCAATAGCCGACGCACTAGCGCCAACTTGGCGCTACTGTAGACTAGACCTGTTATTTGTTGTTAACTATGTGTTTGATATCAATTTTGGATGTTGGAAGCGAATTTTCGTAATCATAAATTTTTCAGCCAACGCATTTTGGTTTTATTTTTTTAAATTCGAACTTTATTTTGTTTACTGTTCATCTTCCATAATAATAATAATAATTATTATTCTCAACCATTTTTAGACAATTGAAAAATAACAATTGGAAAATAACCCATATGCACATGTACAAAAGGTCTTATCCACAGCAGCGCCACCAAGCTTGATATTTTTTCTGTCATCCTGCCAAAATCCAGCAGTTACTGCATGCTAAATCACTAAAACCATCATACATACACACCATCTCATCTTGTAAGATTTACATTGTTACCGACATGTGTTGCTGTCTTGTCTACTGAAATTAATTTTCTCGCTACCAAATAGAGGAATTTTCAATACCATAAATATGATTGTGACAAAATCTTTCAGATACTTCGGAGTTCGACGCGTTAGACAGGGATGCAAGTAGCGAGGAGTTACTGGCTACACCGCAAGAAGCCAGCCAATTCATGTACATTACGGGCATTTGTTTCGCCATGTTGGTCCTTATTGTATCAATCATTATTCACTATTACGATACAATCATGGAGGTTTTCCGAAAACTCCTTACGAGATCTTAGAAGTAGAGTTTTCTCCTGTTTATTTTTCCGACTGATGCATTTTTTGTCCATTTTTGCAAGTTTTTTTAAGTGAATTAATTTTATATGGTCACGAAAAAGTGTACTTAGGTTAGGGTTTTACTTGTGCTGTTTATGACGTTGCAAAGACAATGTTCGTTTTACTTATGGTTTTCTATTAATTGATTCAATGAGGTTTAAAAACATTTCCCAACTTCCATTTATATATTGTTTGGCGATTTTGTGTTGATTTTGGCCATAATTACGATGGCGCTGCGTTTTACTGTTTTAATGAGGGTTTGCATATTTATAATTAATTCGTGTTATTTATAACGTAAGTATTTATAATTTATATTCATAAAATTGTTAAGCTATGAAACGGTTAGGTACTTTTCAAATTGAAAATATATGAAAGACGAACATCTTGAGCAAGATAATCAGAAATGAATTGACACTTGTTACTACATCAACTTGTTACTATATCGTGCACAGCATTGTGTCAGTTTAAGATAGATTGTTCTTGTGCTTAAAATAAAACACATTGCATGACTGTTTTTTTTCCCAAAATAAAATAAAATAAAAATAGCAAATCTGAAATTCATTTTTATGGAAAAATAGATCACCGAGTACAAAAGTCGAAAAGCATACTTTGATTGAATTTGAAGTCCATGCCAGGCTTTCTTCTATTCCTATTTTACTTTATTATTTTCTTAATATTTCTTTTATCTTGCTTAGTTTATATAGGTAAACATTAATGTATATATCTGTGTCGTTTAATCAAATCAAAGGGGATTGTCCAAAAAAACGCAGAATTAATAGGAACAAGCTGATATAATATCAATCGATTGTTTAGTTTAGACCGAGCGAAATAATCCTACCTAAGTCGCAGACCCCAAATCCATAGGATATCGGAGATATAGTATGACAAAGTTTGTATGAAATATAGGTAAAGTCTAGCATTTAAGAGTCCGACGAACAGTGAGCTTCCCATACAAACGTAATACCAAAATGATTTGCAATTTGAGCATAATTAACTCTTCTTGTGATGTTATTCGGATTGAGACAGTATTTGTCTAGGGTTCTATTAAATAAAAAATCCAAAATAACAAACCAAATAAAAATTAAATCTGTTTAAAGTTTTGTATCAAAAAATGTAAGTGGCATTTTGAATTGGGTTATTTGATATAACTGTAGACAAATACTGTCTTCATCCGAATAACATAACAAAAAGGGTTAATTATCCTCAAATTGCAAGTCATTTTGGTATTACGTTTGTATGGGACTCACAGCTCACTGTTCGTCGGACTCTTAACATCAATCAATTAAAACAAACTATATAAATATAGTCTATTTATCCTTACTTGTCATATTTAGTAAGCCGTTTCTGACAGTTGTCATACGTTAGAAATAAAACACTTTTTACGGATTTCAGCGTGTATATTATTAAATCAGGTATTATTTAAGAATTAGGGTCAGCTCACACCGAGACGCGACGCGGCGCGACGCTGCGCGCACATTTTTCATAGAGCGACTCAGAATATACTTTATTCACTACACGAAAAGATACACATTACATTGTGAGAATTCAGATTACGTTGCACCACGCAGCACTGCGCCTCGAGGTGCCTCGCGGCGTAGCGCGACGTATCGTGACGCAGCGGTGCATCGCCGGTACGCGCGGCGTGCAAGAGCGGTGCTGCGTCTCGCGGTGCCGCGCGACGCAGCGCGACGCCGCGAGGCGCAGCCTGAGGCCGCTGTGGTGACTTCTCTACTATTTCCGTCCAGACTTCGTTTAGAATTGACGCAGTTCGGTCGAGTGCTCGATTGAAAATATAATGATAGACTGGGATCTTGTTATAATCGGACTTCTCGCAGAAGAGGAAGAGGAAGAAGTTTACAAAAATAAAATTAAAAAGAAGACATCACACAGGAGTATTTGGGTGCATAATTTATGGAGAAATAGAGGAATTCATGGCGAATTTCATACTTTGGCTTTTGACCACATTGCCAACTATCCAGAAAAGTTTTATGATTATTACAAAATGGACTACCAAAAGTTTCAAAACTTATTAAATGTGTTGCGGCCATATATAGAAAAACAAAAAACTAATTACAGGCCCACTATCTCGATTGAAGAGCGGTTATCTCTCTGTCTTAGGTAAGTAATGCTAATGTACTAGGTACTTAAGAGTTTGTACTCTTTTGCTTTCGCTTTTTTTACAAATAAATAGAGAAGTGACTTTGGTCTCTAATCTGTTTTACATCTGTTAATGAACTTATCTAATTTTGTGCATATTTAGACAGTGCTTACAACAATGCATCATTAATTCCTTCTGTCAGTTTGACGTGTTTTATAGCCTTGCTTGATGCAACAGGGTGATGAGTCTGTGATTCGAGTCGGCGCACAGTGTGATATTTTTGAAATCTAGCTTGACAAAATTATTTCTTGCTCTTAAATACCAAATAATATATTATATAATGGATTTAAAGACATTGTGATGATTATAGGCTTGTATTTCAATAAAATTTTATGATTTTGATCACTGATACGGCTTAAGTATAATTAAAAAATAATAAAATAATGAGTAAAAATTACATATCACTCAGAGTCTATCTCACTAGTATCGGTTTCGCTACTAGGATTTTCGTAAATGTCATCATACTCTTTGGTTGTGCTCTTCATTTCTAAAAGCTCACATACTTCTTTCGTAATATAGTATATTTAGTATCAGCATTCCACCTGTGCGAAGCCGGGGCGGGTCGCTAGTTTCAGTTATTAAATAACAACATTATTGTAGATAGGCAAGCTCTTTTTTATTACACTTAATAATTTTTAGCTAAAGTAACAAAATCAGGAATGTTAAGAAACTTAAAAAAATCACATATTCTGTCGATTTCACAATTATTATTAATTAATTATTGATATATGGTGGCTTATGGCGACGGCGTTAGTTTTTCGTGATCTCGTAATCAGTGAAAGGTGCATCTGTTATTTCAGTTTCATCATTACTGACGGATGATGGCGTGTATGTGTATGGTGCTGATCTTCTGGCGGCCTGAAAGTTGCTCATGTTTGATGGCGTGTACGTGTCGTTTTTTTCGGTTTCGTAATTGGGAAGGGGTGTAGCGGTTATCTCAGTATTATTATTACTAACGGATGATGGCGTGTACGTGGGTGCTGATCTTTCCGAAGCCTGAAAGTTGCTCAAGTTTGATGGCGTGTACGTGTTGTTTTTTTCGGTTTCGTAATTGGGAAGAGGTGCACCGGTTATCTCAGTACTATTATTATTGACGGATGATGGCGTGTACGTGTATGGTGCTGATCTTCTCGAAGCCTGAAAGTTGTTCATGTTTGATGGCGTGTACGTGTCGTTTTTTTCGGTTTCGTAATTGTGATATTGTGAATATAACAAATTAACTTCTTCTTGTTCTGTCAATTTTAATTCTGCGTCATTAACTATCTGGAAGATCTTGCGTTCAATTTCTGCCTTTATTTTATTAGGCATTCCTTTGACTTTACTTGCCATGCTTTTAAAAAAATAATCCGTAGAGTCCTCTTCCTTTTTAGCCTCAATGTAACGGGATAATATTTCCGATGCTCTAGGCTGTTGTGAAATATTTCGTGTATGTGATGGAGACCGTGATACAGAACCCGGTCGTGATACTGGTGAGTTAGCTTGTAATGGTGACTGTATAGATTGCGAATCATCATTTATAGAGTATGTAGATGAGTCATCTAGATTTGAGACCTGGGAATTTTCTTGCACAACATATTTTTTTAGAAATTCCAATTCTTTCTCAAATTTTATGGGCTTAGCCTTCACTCTGGCAGAACCACTTTTTCCATCTTTTCTTAAATTTATTGATCGTCTATAACTATCACGGATTTTCTTCCAGCGCTTTTGACAGTCTGGTGCTGAAATAAAAAATAAAATTATGGTATATGTTTTCTGTAATAATACTGACATATATTTATGCAGGATATCCCAGAAATCAACGTCAACCCGGAAACGACTACGTCGAATTATTATCCATGTATCCATGGAAAATCTCGTGAAAAAATTATCAAAAAATAACTGTAACATAAAGTGAAAATCTTAAAAAAATAATCAGAATACTCCGTAGTTAGTTAATTAAAATGTCTCACTGTAGTTTAAACTATAATTTTTTTCAGGTTTTTGACTACAGCAATCAGCTTCAAGTCTGTAGCACAAAGCTATCGCATGGGTTACAGTACCGTTCTAACAATTATTCACGAAACCTGTGCTGCACTTTGGAAAGCATTGCAACCTATGGTTATGCCAAAACCAACTCGAGAGCTATGGGAGTCGATAGAAAAAGATTTCGATAGCATCTGGCACTTTCCTAACTGCATAGGAGCTATTGACGGAAAGCACGTCAACATAAGAGCACCTTGGAATAGTGGAAGCCTGTACTTCAATTACAAAAAACACTTTAGCACTGTTTTGTTGGCAATAGTAGATGCTAAATATAGATTTGTTGTTGTTGACATAGGATCTTATGGCCGAAACAGCGACGGAGGCATTTTATCTAATTCCAAATTGGGAGTGAAGCTACAAAGCAATCAATTAGGAATACCTCCTAATAAATGTTTGCCGGGTACAACATGTAACGCACCTCATGTTTTTGTTGGAGATGAGGCTTTTCCCCTGTCTCAAAACATAATGCGACCCTTTCCCAGTGACCAAGTCTCCCATGATCGAGAAAAAAAAATTTATAACTACCGCTTGAGCAGAGCAAGGCGCATTGTGGAAAGTGCTTTTGGAATTATGCAGCAGAAATTTGAAATTTTTCAAAAAAGAATAAGAATACAGCCGAAGTATTTAAACAACATAATTTTAGCATGTACATGTCTACATAATTACATGCTAGACGACATACCCGAAAACATTTCATTACCAAGAGACAGCATTCTACAAAATTTATTAGACACCAGCCAAATTGATGATGAAGAACCTATGACTATTCGAAACCATTTTAAAACCTACTTTAATTCTGAGAATGGTTCGGTCTACTGGCAAAATGATATGATAGAAAGATGTTAAGAATAGGTAGGTAACAATAATTTCAAAAACCAAGGGAAACCTGTTATTGGCTTTATAACTGTATAATTGATTGTCAATTTATATGTATTGTCACGCTGTTGGTTTTCTAAATAAATAAATAAATAAAACAGACGATAGCGTCGATGTAGGTACTGCAAAAACCACACCATGCGATTTTATCAAAGTTTATATTATAATGATGTCCTTTATTATATTTCTTTGACTAATTGTGTACCTACGTATGTACATTAAATGTATTTTATGATATTGACTTGTTTTATTAAAATCGATTAAGTAATATTTACAAAGTTACTTACCCGATAAACCCAATTGTTCACTAATTTTGTCCCATGCATTATTTTTAGCATTTCTGTCACTATAGTGTTTTGACGATACATTATACAAACACTCGTAGCGCTGCACAAAAAAAATTAACTTCTCCTCGATCTCCATAATGCACGCACCCGCCAAATATACGTCGTTCTCGTGCGCTTGCCAGTGGTAGACTGCGGGAGGGCGCGGGCGGGGCCGCGCGGCGCCCGCGGCTAGTAGATACGTTCCGCTGCGCCTCGCGGCATCTCGCTGCGCAGCAAGGCGTCGTCCTGCTACGATTTTAAGATGCGCCTCGCGACGTTGCGATGCGTCTCGCGACGACGCGCGGCGCAGCGCGAAATCATTGGCCTCTTTGAGTATCGTCGCGTCGCGTCGCGTCTCGGTGTGAATTGACCCTTATATCATTTGGATTTTTTCATACATACTTTGGCAGCCTATAAGTGGCCTATATCTCCGATACCCAATGGATGGGGGTTCTGCGGCTTAAATAGGATGGTTTCGGTCATTCTCAGCGATCGATTGGTCTTGTTCATATTAATCTAGGATTTTTAGTTCATTTATTTTGGACCGTCTCTTTTTAAACAATATTTTAAACATTTGACGTTGAAAGTTTAAAAATACAATTATTCTTTTATTTTTATTTAAATAGATTATTTTACGGCAATTGGTAGTTTTGGTTGGTTTTGTCAGATTTCAAAACATTCCCTATGAGTACAGGATGTCTGGTAATATCTTAATAATCCCGAATATTCCTAGTATATGCATGTACAGTCAACGACACGTGGACTACAGGGTAATCAGTTTCAATCAATATTAAACTTAAATGCGAAAACATTAAAGTTCAAAATAATATGAATTGATAGTTTTGTATAACCTAATGTGCTGCTTAACCTAATGTGGTGCTTTTGAGTGCTCTAGGTGTCAGAGGTTCTAGCTTAAACCTATTTTTTTTTGTGTGTATGTGTATACTAGGGGAGTTTAGAGAGCTGTGTTGATGTGAAAGCGGGTTTACCTACTAACATTCTAATACTTGTGAAAGCTATGCTTATTATTAAATATTAAATATGAGCAATAGACGATGAAATCACACTGTCGCAAATTGATTCAAAACACAGACTTTGATGTAATGGAAATTGACAAGCTTACGGCAGGTATTTTTATAGTTGACTGCTTTTTTAAAACGATAGTAAGTGAAGCGTTCAAACGCATAGAATGTTGGCTAGTAGGGGGCTGCATGTATGATTCGTTGGATTGGATTGGAAATATTTTGTATCTCCACTACCTATATGCAGTAGAAAACAGTATCAATGCTTGTCTTTATTGGTATCATAATAAATAATTAACATTAAGCTGTATGCTTATTTTTACCCGACTGCCGAAAGGAAAGGAGGGTAATGTTTTTAATGTAAAAAGTTTGTTTTGTAATATGTGGTATAATTAATTTTATGAATTCTAATTAAATGTTTATTTTTATCTCTGGAGTTGTTAATTGTTTTTAGCAATGTAATGTAATTTTTACACCAACTAAAACTAAAACTGTAAAATTACTTTGTCATTCGGTGTACGTGTACCTAGTTGAATTAGATATTGATTTCGCAACGCCATCTACCGTATTCAACGAAACATGTATGTTAGTCAGCTTATAGTCAGAGACACGTTTATGTAGATAATTCAGCTGAATGACGCATCGGACGGTGGCGGCATCGGCAGTAAAGTTTAGCGCGCGAAAGAGAGATCCGATATTCCGACTGCATCACACACACTTGTTTAGTGGTGAGTTTATCTAGTGTGTGTGCTAGTTGATGGGGAAAAGTACTCGCGCTCGTGTCGTGTATTAGTTATTAGTTAGTATGTATTGTATTGTTAGTAAGTTCCGATACTTCCGATACGACAGTTGCTCAATGGTGTTGTGAACTTACGGTGTTGTGTTCATTGTTTACGTTACGATGTGATTTAAACAAAAACATTAATTAAGATGAACATCGAGGGTTGTTATTTCGTTGCGTGATTAATTAATTCAACGGACCGGTTTCGTTGCGGCGAGTGGTTTGTGATAAAGCGGCAAGACGAGACTTTGTTTACAATGGCGTTTTCACTTAACAAGTTGAGGAATATTTTGAATAGCAACCGGGATGGACAGCTGGCGGGGAGCGGCAGCTTGGAGCCAGAGATCGGGTTCAAATTGTCCCTACACCCGATATCGAAGAGTTTGTTTGTGACTGTGATCGGCGCAAGGCACCTCCCATCCTTATTTGGGCTCAGTCGCGCCCACGGATACCTCGTTAAGGTGAATTCCGAAGTTATCAAAGCAATCATTATCGGCGATAACGTTTATGACCGTTTCAAATATTTGGTATAAGCACACGTAGGTACTTTATGGTATATAAGTATACCTAACTTATTGAAAAGTTAACGATAAAGTAAAAACGCAATTGTTTGGAATATATTTAAACCGCATAGGCACAGTCTTGTAAGTGGTTTATAGTAGGTATTGTGCCATAGGTATTTTGCGAAAATAATCTAATTTCCATTGCATTGCATTGGGCCACGGTAAAATGGGATATTCTGACTATTCTGTGCTCTAGCATTTAAATTGATGCTCTAGAAATGAGGGATGAATCGATACGCCTTTTTGCCGATACGATACCGATACCGATATATCGGTGATTTTGATACCGATACGCTTAATGAATTTAAATAAAGGTAGTAAACGTACTAAAAAGTAAAAAAAAACAAGTATCATTCAGGGCCCGGGGGATACCGTTCTGTGGAACACCTAAGAATGTAATCACTACGTTTTTGGAACACTCGAGAAGGCAGTCATGTTTTTTAAATATTCATTTTTATTTTATATTTTTTAATAAATAATATTGTTTTGGAATGTGCTCCTCAAGCCTTTTTTATTTGATATCCATATTGTATTAATTGAAGTATTATTTTGCGTTAGGGAAAAAATGGCGCATTGCAGCCGCCATATTGTTTTTTTCTTCATAAAACCTATAGCGAGTGTCACTCGGGAATCTCGGGATGATGTATAAGGATCGGTACCTACCCACACATGCAAATCTGTTCAGGCATTTGGAAGTTACGGTGGAATAAAGAAAGTCACACGAACATACAGGAACCCTGAACACAAACTCAATTTTTTGGGTAGTCGTAAAAAATTAAATAAGTTGTTTTCTATTAATTAATAAAAAAAATCAGACTACGAATGATGCTAATAGTAATTAAATTATTAATATTAATAACACTTGTTCTCTTTAGGACAGATTCGCTTTAAGACAGATTCGTTTTACGACAGATTCGTTTTAAGACAGAAACTACAGTCGTTTTAAATGGTCTAATGATACGCGAGGCCAAAGTAAGTAGGCAAGACAACACACTGAATAAAGCGTAGGATTTTCGAGCGTAACTTTCATGCCTCGTAAACAACCTCGTTCGCCATGAAATAGATGAAAAAACGCTTAAAAACGTAGGTATCGTTGTATCGACAATCAAAAAATATCGCCGATACCGATATCAGAAAACCCGAAGTATAGCAGATATATCGGTATCAGTATCGGATGCACCCCTAATTTAAATTGATTTTTTTAATCGATATAATGTCATGGTCAACGAATCGCTGCAGGTATTTGTAGGTAAGTACTGAATAAAAAAAAAAATTGCTTATATTTTCCTGTAAGAAAATAAAATTGAGTTTGTAACAGAATATTCAGTTTTTACGTTTTATCATGAGTTTGAGAGAGATCACAAAATCGATTAGGTCTCATTGGATATGGATTGGATTGGATTGGTTTAGAACGAGTTCGAGTTGGGAGTTCTAACGTTGCAGAATTTTATTATACTGCCAGTTCTAAATAAGCTAGGCCTGTCTTTTCTTATCTATATTATCAAAAACTAAAGTTTTTTTGTCCTTATTTGTACACCGCAGAAAATAAAGTTTTTTGTACTAGTCACGAAATAACAGATAGGTACCTAAACAAAGGTTGTGAAGCTTATTTTTTACTAAGATAATAAGGTTATTATTATCTTCCTCTCAAACAGACAAAAGAAACATTAGCGTTACGTAAGTACATCATCTTTAAGATACAAAAACAAAAAATATCTTTAAAGTAGGTACTTAGAACTTACCTATATAACTGGGTACTTATTACTTTAAAGATTTACAAACTTCATACACGATATATAAATGACTAGGTAGGTAGTTGTTTGGGAAACTAATTAGACTTCAGCATTGTCTTCTTAACACTTGGGGACGTGGGTCCCCAAGTGTTCCCCAAGAGGCGTGGGCCTCGACTTATAACATAAGCCTACTCGCTACAAAAATCTAACTACGGAGTTTCAATACCGATCTCAGATTGGCCAAAAAACTCCGTAGTTAGATTGTGCGTGCAAACTAACTACTGAGTGCGTGTCCTTCAATGAGCGCGCGTTAGTTTTTTTTTAAATAAAAATCTTTAAATATTTTTTGACTACTCAAAAAACCCAAATTTGAACGCTAGGTTAGGTTAGTATGGTGACCAAAAACCAGAAACTACACCTTGCACTTGCTTTTGTTATACTCTAACCCAAACCTGTAATTTTATTATAATTTACCTCAAAGACACCAAAAAACTCGAAGACAGGTTGGTCAAAAAACTCCGTAGTTAGATTTTGCGCGCAAACTAACTACATGTCTTTACGATAATTTTGTGCATCATGTTTCATTTTGTAAGTATTTTGCGCATAATAAGGTTTAACAAAAAACCCCAGCACAGAAATACATTGAAAGGATACCCTTTCCATTGTATGCATATAATTTACAATACTTTATCTGAATAATTTATTAACATTTTACCTCTGTGCAAATACTTATTGTATATTATAGTAAAAATATAGTACACCAGCTATAACACACCCAGTGAGAACTAAACCAAAAGTATGATCTAGATTTAATTTCATTAAAGTATAAAGTACCTATTTCTTGTTTTTTTTTATATTCCCAAAGCCTATAAATTTTTATATTTTACATATTTTATTTACCTCTAAGTTTATATAAATCTTACTTTACCCGGTAGCTGTAGTATTGTAGATTTATGGGTGTCTGAACGATTTTGCATGCCCAAATTACGTAATTACTTGTTGATTTTTCAATTTTGTTAGTTTGTAAATTTTTATATTCAAAACGGTGCAGATTATTAATATTAACAAAAGATAGACAAGAAGAAAAAAATAAATGATTATACAAAGAAAATCAACTAGCTTTTATTTCACCTAATATTTCTATACAATTCAACTTAATTATTAATATTTAAACAAAACAATATACGTAGTTCAACTCAGACTAACATAATTTATTATTTTCTATAACAATTTTAATCGCAACAGTACTTTTTTCAAGAAATTTGCAAAATAAAATAAAATTCATGAGGGTGGCGGCCAAGGGCGTCGCGGAAAAACAAATTTTAAAATTCGTGGGCGTCCCGGCCGAGCGCCTAGCGGAACGAGGGCGTAACGGCCGGACCCCCTTTTTATTGCTACTCAAAAAATATTCACAATTGGCCATTTTTGATAATGAATCGGTTTCGAAAATCATCTAAGTAATAAGGTACCTATATAAAAAAAAAACGGAATTTGTTACTCTTATTACAATACTGGTTTATAAAATAAAACTACAAATAAGTTAAAAGTTTTTTTTCGGAAAATTATTTTTTCATATTTTTTCATTATTTTTCATATTGCATCCATCTTTCACTTGGTCGAGTCTTTTTTCAGGCGGTCGGTCGGCTACTGCATGATTTCCACTCGAATAATTTTTCAGGTAGGACTGTTTTGTGGCAAAATACCTATAGATGTGACGATTCTTGAATCGTATCAACAGAAACTACAGCATTGAAAGTAATTTCAACGTCATTAGCATCCTCTTGCCCAAAATCATTTTGATTAATCTCATCTCTTCATAATTTTTGGTTCTAGAACAGTTTTCATTCTATAGCCCATTTAGATATTACTTAGGTACTGTAGGTACCTATGTCCCTAATTGACCAAGCGAGCGCGAAGCGTCTCCGGTTCGATAATTATAAATAATATTTTGGTCGATACAGTTTTTCGTTTTTTTTTTCATAATAGCGGAGAGCTTCGGAGATATGTAAAAAATCATATTTCAGCCGTTTTTAAAAAATGTTAAAAATAACACAAACCGTTAGTGATGCAAAACAAATTTTTTTTAGAAGATTCAAAAGTTAATAGTTCAAAATCAATCAAAATATTTCTGGCCTATATTCTAAAGGATCATTCACACAGCTCCGGCGCGGCAACCGCGCGCCACCGGCCAGTCAACGGCAAAAATATAGTTACATACAAGTTGTACTACACTGTTCACACACATCAGTCACCTCGCCGGCATGTCACCGGCAAATCAAACGTTAAGTTATTTGATAAGGTTAAGTAAGGTTGGGATAGAAATAAAACTGCGTATAATTATTTGGATTTGAATGACTTTGGATTTTCTATAAGGATTTCGTTGCTTACTGGTTGGAATATTAATACTATTCTGGGAACAGAGGTAAAACGTAATGGGACCGATAAATCAAGTAATACTGTGAAAATTTTGCTTCAAAATGTATACGTTGTACGGCCCCTTAAGGGGTGAACATTAATTCGAGGTCTACAGCTCATAGACACAGAGCCACTAGTAGGTATTAAGTATAATAGCTGTATACTTAGACCTCGCGAATAGGAGTTACATAATTATGCAATTCACTGAAATTCCTAAAACCTAAAACGTAAAAAAATATGACTCATATTTCCGTATTCCCGTCCGAGAATATGATCTGGTGCGAGTCGTATTTTTTCCAGTGTATTATTTAGTATTGTATCAAAATAGCATTGTGAATTTTGTAATAAAATGCTCAAACAAATATCTTTCCCGATTTTTGTTCATATGCATGGTCACCCTACATAAGACTTTCCTTTGAAAATGTAAAAAATAATAATATTAAAGTACCTACGATGTGTTAAATTTTTAATTTAATAAAATTGATAGTATAAAATTTTCACAATTTTGGATGCAGCCTCCACTTGTATAAGAGGTCTGGTTAATTAAATAAATGACAAAATATGGAACACTTTGAAAAAGAAACAAAAATTTTAATTGCTCTTGATCTAGCATTTTTTGTGACATGGCTTATGTGTCACATCACCTACTCTGAATCCGAATTAAAATACTTATAGTTACAGAAATCCGAATTAACCATTAAAATAAATTGAATATTTTGTGAATAGTTGACACAAATTCAGCACAATTTTTCCATTTTTTTTAACATGCGTCTAGTACCTCTACCTACTTATATTGTATGATATCGAGTAATGGCGTTTTCAGAGGCGGGCGGTATTAGTGTTCTATTTAATTGATCATAACTTAGCCTTCATAAGTTTCAAATTTTTTTTGGTTTTACCATGACGTTTGCACAATTATTAATTTATTAAATTCTTCATATGGTTAAATTAATTTCTAGGATAGGAGCACTCATACCACACACACATCCCGTTCCAGACTTTTTTAACTGACAAGAAGAACGGGTGCAAGAAACTGCTAAACGCTTAAAATTGTATTTATAAATATGTTATTGCCGTTGTTCTTTAGAAGAAGACTTGAGTTTCTTGAGTTGTCAAACGTATGTTGTCAGTTGTCACTTTAATAACTAGGTACCTAGGTAGGTAGGTACTTGTAAAGTATTTTATATACTTAGCCTTCAACTATAAGTACTTACGTCGATCACGCATCTTGCTGTAAGTACTAATTGCTTATTAATTAACAGGTAGGTAGGTATTTGGAGGATACCAAATCTGATAATATTATCTGCCAACGCTTCTTCTAGCATGCGGGTTTCTATTAATGCTTGCCACACATACCTACTAATTAACTACCTACCTACCAGACACGTAGATACGTTCTCATACCGTTAATTGTTATTCTAATTACTGAATCAGGTTGTAGGTTGTGAGAATGAAGTTTGATATCAAATGAATGAGTAGGTAATACCTACTTTTAAGTAGTAACAGGTACCTATTTTGTTAGTACTTAGATTGGTTTTATTTATCTAAAAAAAAATATTCTGTTAAACTGACTAGGTAGGTACACATAGTTTATTCCCTTCTACTTCTAACGGGAATGAATTATGAGGTAGGTAAGGAAAGTAACACATACAAGGTGTTACAAAAATACCCCTAAAATTAAAATCGAAAATATCAAAATATGAAACAGCTGATTTTTTTTTCGCGATTTCAGAGTTGGTCCCATAGTAAAAGTTGTTCAGTTTGATGGTCCCTATATACCATATTCGGCATTAGGGGTATTTTTGTAACACCTTGTATACGAACCCCCTGCTCACCTGATGGGGATGTGTAAATCGGTAAAAGGTAAAGTAACACTTTTTACCTCGATGCTTAGGTACTTGGGTAACTTTTTACGGTGAGATATTTTTGTAACTAATAATTTAAAATTAAGACGATGATTGATCAAGCAAAATAAAGCCGACCAAAAAGCATCTTCCTTCATATGGAGTGCTTCAGCAGGGAGATTGCTAAATTGTTTCTGTAAAAAAAGTACTGTCATCATGAGGTGTCAATCAAGTATAGTCGTAGAGGTAGCCTGGTATCAAGAAATTTAAAAAAAATAAAGCTTTTTTACTGTCCTACATTGTTTTTGGATGATGGTTTTGTAATTAAAAATACAATCGGCGATTTGCTAAACTCACCTACTTACCTATAGTCACCATCACCCAGTTCGACAAGAAAGAACATTAAAATTTATCGTTTGATTAAATTTGAACTGACACACCAACATAGTTTGGAAACTCGTGTCCCGCCTCCCGCCTGAGAAGCATCTGTTGACGAGTAGATATTTTTCTAGTACCTACTTACTTACCTGTATATTATTTAAAATTATATAAATATAGCACTATGAATACTAAAAATTTCAACAATTAGTAGGTAAATATCATTTGTTTTAGTCGTTCATATAATAACGTAACGGGACAATTTTCGGAACATGATCGACGTGAGTGACAGCAATCGATGCCCGATTCATGAGCACGTGTTCAATTAGTTCATGCCCCAGTTGAGATTTATCGGCGTGAAGCCAAAAGCTGAAAGATTTATTACTCACCAAGGTATACTTGAAACTTTACTTACTGACTGAAAGACATACTCGGGGTAGGCACGTACTGTTAGTCTTCCTGTTTGTTGCTTTGCCATTTAGCATACCTAAGTACTTACTCATTAATTTATGAAAATTAATGAATACCTACCTACTTAGTTAGGCTTTAACGAGTTTTTTTTACATTTTTCATCAAAATTCGAAAACTATGCGGCATAAAATAAGATTTTTTTTTTTGAGATGTGCAAACAGCACTCTTTCATATAGTATCGAATGTGGACACGGTTAATTTTTAAGTATATCTAATAAGTTATTGGATGTATCTCACTTACTTATCTTTACTAATCATGTAAGTACCTATGTCAAGTTAAAAGTTTCAATATTTCATAATGAGTCAAGATATTGAGGTTTGTTTGTGTACCAAAAATTACGATTTTTCGACGACGACGGAGAGTTGGTCGTTGTAAGTAAATAATGTACTTAGGAGCTAAGTAACTAAGTACTTAAGTAGTATGTGGTAAGTATTATTTATGTGGTGATTTCGGTGGTGATTTAGCGCCGATATTTAGCTATCTATCCATCTATGGCAGCCTTTCGTTTGACTGTCTTCGGACATAGGTCTCCTCCAAAGTACCTTCCTGGTCCACCTCCCGGTGCTCATGTGACCAATGTGTCCTGCCCATCTCCATTTACGGCGTTAAATGGTATCCACAATGTCGATGACCTTCGTGTTGTGCCTAATCCACTCATTGCGCTTGTGATTCAAAGCATTGCTCTCTCCCAAAGAGCAATCTCTTTGGGCGACTCGAAGTTTTCCGGCGGACTTTTCGGTGATTGTTGTCGTCTCCATACCATAGGTCATCACTGGTAGAACACATTGATTGTAGACCCTTGTTTTAAGGTGTTATGGTAATTTTCTTGATCCTAGAATGTACTTGCACCATATGCAGCCCAAGCCTGTACAGGGGCCGTACCGGCTAACGCATCGAACTTCGGAAAGTCTGCCAGGCTTCAAATTAAAACAGGTAAATCGAGTCCTAATCGGGCTAAAATGGCGAACCTCAATTCATGATGTCACACAAACATCGATATCTTCTAAATAACTTCGGCGAATAGTACAATACGAAACTCCTTACTTCGATTTATCTGTTGTAAGTTGAAGCTCGGCAGACCCACCGAAGTTCGAAAAGTTAGCCGGTAGGGGCCCCAGTTCGGCGATCCACTTCAGCGGTTTGGTTCGCATTAACACATTGTGATCACGAGGCCAAGGTAAATATAGTGATCCACCACTTCAAAAGGCACCTGCAGGTGAACTACATCAGTAATGTCAGTCATGACTTTTGTCTTCGACCTATTCATTACTAGGCCTGCCCTCTGAGATTCGGTTTGTAGGTGTTCAATCATTTGCTCCATTTCGTTCACATTGTCTGCAAACACACAATGTCATGATTGATATTCAGCTAAATTATCCCAATTCAGTCGTAATAGCTCTAGGTCTATTAATATCTCTTGCCTTCTCGGTGTATATTTTCTTTGTCTACCTACCGTTTAATTTTCAGTCAACTGCTTTCAATAAAGAGTTAATAAACCTTTTCTGATTGATGCTGTTTTTATTAAGAATAGGTATGTAGGAATAGGAACCTTACTTGTAGATTTATTCGGAGTACATTATCTTAATTAAGGAAATGTGGAAGGGTTGTTAAAACAATAAACGATTGAAAACGCGTAAAAGGGCTTCCTACTTTGTAAGATCCAACGTAGTTCTCTTCGAAATTAAAAATACATTTTTATTACCTTCGTGACTATTAAACATTTACATGATTCTTACTTAGTTTGATGATGTTTGTTCCGCGCGCGATGAGAATGGGATGTAACATTGTCAAAGTAAACCGAAAGTATACTAATTAGTTCATTTAAATTTAATTAATCAACTAATTGTTTATTTGTTATCTTATTTAAAGTTGCTGCGGCAAAAGTTCCCTCACCTCGGATGCGTGACACCGTGCGCGTCTCAGATTGACAGGGTTCTATACCATTCTCATCGCGCGCGGATTATACTTTACCTATACTTATCAATTACATGTCTGTAGCTTGAATGCATCATCAGTCATCACTAAAATAGGCGGTTCGTGGTCAATATAGGTAACTTAAGTGATCTTAGAAATAATTTACCAGAAACAACTACTTACATACTAGCTCAGGTACCTAGGCTAAGAAAAGGCACCTAGGCTTGTAAAAAAACTGAAAGTGTTACTTTGTTTCACTTCATGTAGGTACTACCCCAAAAACACATGCGTTTATCGGCCTATTGTAAGTTATAATTTTAACAAACTTAGTAATATTGTGTCGGTTAATAAGATAAGTATTGATAAGAAGTGACGAATATCAGCAATTGCTGACACCTATGAGTAATCTGTATTATTATATTTATCAACATTTTATCTCTTTCTCTCCAACGCTCTTTTACAGGCATACTAGTTTTTGTTATCAGATTTATGGCCGTTAAACATTATCATAACATAATGTATATCTTTCAGTTAAGTGCTCGAGTTAAAATGCCATATAAATGCAATGCCCATGACGGTAACAATGATTGATAACGCAGTTATTTTGTCGCTTTATCAGTCAGTTAAATTTTCAGTTATGATTGTGTTGATAAATAGATTGATAACGTTTGTAGTCAAAGCCTAAAGAAATAAATCGTACGTCCCGAAAGGGCATCAATTGAACTCAATTATCTAACACCATTCTAATTGTATGTGTCACCGTACGCCCTTATTGACAAAGAATAAAGAACTCTTAAAAGTACTGTTGGAAACTGGCTAGTCGCCATAGAGCGCTTGTGCTCTTTTTAAGCTAAATGTCAGTTGGTTTTTGCTGCTAATAAAATGTCATTGAAAGTTCTGTAACCGACATTATAGAAATACATTATTGTTCATTACTAAAAAAGGTGTTTCTTCATTCTTAGTCTACGCTCACGTAGCTAATAAGTACTATGTTTATAGTTAATGAACATAGTTAAGTACTTATACCAATTACGTTTGTTCTTCAGGTTAAACTTTTCCCTGGGGACAGCAAATACGAGACATCTCTACAAGAGAGTTCATGGCCAGTTTGGAACGAAGATTTTAAATTCCAATTGAAGCCTAAAGATGCGAAGAAACCGACGGACAAAATCGACCTTCAGAGTCTAGTTGCCGGCCATTTTTTGTCACTCACAATTTATGCTATACTCGAGCCGCCAAAACCGGAAGCGGATAAGAAAAAAAATAGCAAGACATTAGATGCTAAAAGGACGAACAAAGTGACGGAGACTGAAGATCCTAAAGCTAAGACTGGTTTTTTTGAGAAAACATTCAGTAGTTTTAAGGCATCTAAAGCTGAAGCGATTGCTCAGAAGTCTATTTTAGAGAAGAGAAGGACAGTGGGTGCGGCAACTTGGAACTTCGACTCGAAATTGTTTCAAAATGATCTCAAGAATGGGTTAATTGGGACGCCAGACATTTGGAGGCCTATCAATGCCATCGCCAGTGGTTTAAATACAGCAGAAAATAGGGTATGTATTTTGGCTTTTAATATAAATCTGCCTACATTCTATATGTATGTGTGCAAAAAGCATAAAGATTAAGTGGTTAGAAACTAATTTTCCAGAAACTTGCATATCATCAAGGGCTCTCAAAAGGGACTTCGGAATTGATCGTGCAAAATCACGCAAGTAATGGAAAAATCTTTATAAAAAACTAGCACGGCTACGAATATCCTTCAATAATTGAAGAGCTCACGGACCGGACGGCACTTCTATTTGATTGACCTTGCGTTATTCTATTTAGGTATTGCCTAAAATAGGCATTGTATACACTTTTTGCTAATCTTAAAATATAAAATCGTAGACTGACTGTCTGGGTGATATATCAACGCACAGCCCAAACTGTTGGACCTAGAGACTAGAGACTCAGAGATTAAAGAAGGATTTCTGGAAATTCCATCCCTAAGGGGATGAAATTTTGTTCGGGGGACGGGGGCGGGGACTGGAAAATTCCATTGAATTATCTACTATAAATGTCTAAAGGTTAGCTTCAATCAACCAACGGTGTGATCGTAGGTAAAACATTTTATTCAAAACACATTAATGAAAATTTTTGGCAGTCACTAATACAATAGTGGTGTAAAAGATGATTCTCAAAAATCTACATAGGTATTAATTTTTTACATGCCTGATAGATAAGTTATAATATCAAAAAATGTTGTTTCTCTAATAAAACATTAAGGCTCGATCGTAGTTAAGTTTTCCGCTGATCTCACCTTGATCTCACAAGTAAAAGAAAATTGCATGACTTCTTAAATTGTTTGAGTCCCCGAACCACGTGTGTAATTATCGGAGCGTGCCAGTAATTAAAATGGGATCTTAATGGGTTTACGAGACGCTCCAGATGCGACAATACGAAGGGAATTTGCGTCTTTCGTTACGTTGCAGTACCCGATTATGCTATCAAAATAATTTAATTAGTTCCTGGCTTGTTGTACAGCAATGTGCTCTTTTACGGATACGTACGGAATTTCTCAAAAAATTTAGTTTGAAGAAAAATGTTACCTTCTTACCTGAAGTGATTAACCGTCCTAAATCAAGTGGTTTACATAATAATGGACTATCGAGGCATTGATTTTCCTACTACTTAGTAGTAAATAAGTAAAACCATAGTAAAAACATAATCTAATAACTAATAATTATTAATTTTGACAAAAATATCTTACTTCAGATTGATACTTTTTGCTCACAATGCTTGTAAGTAAGAATATAATTTTATTCAAGCAATTGGGTTATCATCTCGAAATGCGCCATGTGGTTTTCTAAAGTAATGTTGAATGTTCGTTTTATAAATGTGAAGTTTATTATCAACATTTTATGTATCGGCGTACTCTCGCTCTTCAGTGTATGGTTATTTTAAAATGTATGGTAGGTACGTACAAAAATCTTTTAATTAGAACATTATCTGTTCTGTTTTCAACTTGCAAACTTGCAAAAGTTTGCAACTTTACGGTACAAGATGACACCAAAAGTAGTTCAGGATTTTATTTATTCTGCCTTCGTAAATCATACAAGGGTAACCACAAAATTTGAATGTGAAACAATCTGTTTTGCCATAAAAAACTTGCCGTAAACTGAGTAAAAAAAGACAATAATTAGTTAGCCTTGGCCATACATAATATGGTTTTCATCTGGGGTCTGAGCGAAATCGATGAATATGTCGCAGAGATATAATGAAACCAGGAATTTCACGAAATCATCAGATCGGTTCGTTCAGAATTCAGATGGTCGCAGTAGCACCTAACCTCGCCCTCGCTCGCTTCGCTCGCTTATCGTCGCACCTAGTTTTCTATATAGGTAGTAATATGGTCATATCACTAAACATTTTAGTAAGAAGACGTAAACAACAATAAAATTAGACATCTGCCGTAAATTCGTGGTATGATTAGGGATATCCCTAATATCCACATCTTACTACGACAAATACATTTTGACTGACAAGATTAATGGGAGCTACGATCTTCAGCAGGGAAAAGAATCAGGATAACTAAACTAATGAACCCTATTTAGGTCAATGAAATTTAATGAACTTAAAAATTATTACTTAAAACTTTTACAATTTTTTTTTGTGCTACTGTTTAGCTAGATCCTTAAGATTACATTAAATGCAGATACATTGATTTAGTCGATGTCAGAACCTAAACCTTTGGTTTGTCGATCCCTATGCGAATTTATTCAATACATATAAATTTAAACATCTTACTTGAAACATATCCATTAGGTACTCCATTACAGACGCAGCAAAAGCTTTTTTGTTCAAAAATACCAGTCAGGCGAACTTAGGTTCCAGATTTTTTGGAAATTGGATGAGATTCAAGCATTTTAAAGTTTTTACCTCTATATTTATGAAGATATCAGAGGGCCTATTACAAAAAAGCATCGCGGTAAGCGTACTATCCCACGCCGTGACATTATTAACTCTTAAATTTACCTAACGTTCGTGCAATTCATTATTTTTTTATGTTATTGCGTTGAGACCTAAGTTTTTTAATTGTATAATAAAATATTTGGTGACACAGCTTTATCTACGGATGAACATAAAAGATAATATATTGCTAACTTTAAATAAAGACCTTGTAAAAATTTAAACTTAAACAAAAAACTCTCGACGCGAGTGATTTGAGGCTAACTTGGATTCTTACAGAATACCTAACCGTTGGTAATTTTATAAAAAAAAAGAAATTAGATTTTAGCTACACAAATAATTTAAAAGTTGATTGTTCGCTTAGATATTTTATATATCCTTAATTTCGGGGAATGGACCGCAGAGAGTCAATTGTAAATTTTTTGCAAGCTAGTAATTAATCAACGTTAAAGAAATAAAACGTCACTCGCAGTCCGTTTATTTTCAGCTTAGATTAAAAATTAATCAAGAAAAGTTTTATAAAACCATTAAGTACTTACCTACTTTTCAAAGCAATAGCTATTTCTTTATTATGTTTGTGCAGAATCCTAAAGATAAAATATTAATATTTTAACAATACGTATTTATTAAAAAGTAAAAATTCTTAAAGATTAATACGGAAAATCGTAATGAGGGATTCAATTATTTATGTAACCTAACCCTTATCCAAATAATACATTGCACAATATAAATGAACATTTATAAATTTACTGCTTTAATGAATTCTAACAAGTTGTCTAATTGAGGTACGAACATGTTAAAGCTACATTCCTCAAAATCCCTTGAGACTTAAAAGGGAAATCGGGCGTAACAATTATTGTAACATAAGATTTAATTCGTTGTATGAAAACCATGCACCTAAATGAATGAGATTGAAGAGGTTTTGTGCAAAACCTTCTTAGAAGAACACAAGACATTTCCATGAAGAGAGCTTTTACTATGGAAGAGACAATCTAATTTATTGTTCAAAAGAGCTCAAGAGAGATATAAAGTATTGTTTATTTAATGACGGCGTTATAAAATTTCGAAGCCGTAACTTTGAGTATTTTTCTCATTAACTATTTAATTAGAATGGGTATTAAAATTGTTTTTTTTTATCTTAAAAAAACTAAAATATGGTTTATCTGTGTCAGGTTTGTGTCGTTAAAACCATAATTTTAACAATTTCAATAATTATCGACTCTTTTTTATTGAATTAAGTACAATTACTGACTGAAAATGAACAAACAATACCTATAGTACTTATAAAAAAGTCATTTGTTTAAAACGTCTGTCAAATTAAATATGGAATGATTACAAAATATCTGACAAGTATGAGTCACAAGTCACAAGTCACAAACCATCTATCGTGTGAATACAATCTTGGCTCTAAACTACACATCCACAATAGAACAGCTTTGACCTCGGCCGCTCCTAGTTAATAAAATTATCTACCTACGTTTTTACAGCCAATAACTCCTACCTAAAACTGAGCCTACCTATTTTTTTTGTAGATATACCAATTGAGATTAGTTTATTTCTATCGGATTTCAACTCAATTATATAGTAAATCACCTTGTGATATGACGATTTTTTTTATCTGTACATTCATATAAAAACACACAAATCTAATCGAATATTGTGTAGCCAGCCATTTAGGTGATTTTCGATTGAGTAATTACAAAATAAAGTTCAATTTCATTTCGGTGTTGTCACTTAGATAATCAAAGCAAGTAAGTTGATCAATAAAAAAACAAAAAGGACGAGGTGCCCGAATACAAGGGGATGCGTAAATGAGAATTCCAACTTGTTCAACAATTCAAGTTTTCCATCCATTAGAAGCTGAAATCTCCTTTTATTAAAGTGTCTAAATAATCGTATACTGTTTTGTAAGAACATTTAAAACGTTGTTTTTTTTAATTTGATTCTGATAATGATCTCATTTTGCGTTCGTTATCCTCGTATGAGCACGAGTTTTTAGCTTCAGTTGCGCAGGAATGGTCAGTCTTTTACCTAACGAATTTGAAAACTAAGCGTTTGATGTAGTTTACTTATTCAATGATTTTCATTAACCGAGAATTTAATATTCTGCAGCTAGGCGAAAATATTTTTAGTGGGGTAGATAGAATTGGTTCAACTGAGGAAAATTACTTGCAATAGACTTATATCTATTCTGTGGCAATTGTGGACCAGGGGCCGTACCGGCTAACGCATCAAACTTCGGAAAGTCTGCCGGGCTTCAAATGAAAACAGATAAATCGAGCCCCGATCGGGCCAAAATGGCGAACCCCAATTCATGATGTCACACGAACATCGATATCTTTTAAATAACTTTGGCGAATAGTACAATGCGAAACTCCTTACTTCGATTTATCTGTTTTAAGTTGAAGCTCGGCAGACCCGCCGAAGTTCGAAAAATTAGCCGGTAGGGCCCCGGGTGGTTTAAACACCTCAATTCAGAAATATCGTAAAGTCTTATATAGTTATTGTCTTTAAAGAAGAAGACAATTTTAGAACTTATCTTTGAATTTACTTACACTATTTTGCTTATGACTTATGGTAATGCAATATACTATAGAGGTAGTTAAATTAACACATGCTTTTTATGGAAAACCGAACGTGACATAAACAACTTATTTTGTCATTGGGCATGTAATAATGTTCTAATTTGCTTAAACATCAAGTAGTTTTTTACCAATATGACACTGTCCGCGTGGTTTATTTGCATTTTTAGGACCTTCTTTTCGTATGACTTAAAATTTATGTTCTTGATCTTCTGGAATCGGTCCTACAAAAAACGGGCGGGTAAACGCTAATGTATTTGGTATCTTATATCAAACCGTCGTTTGCTTTTTCCACAGAGAGAAAACAAGAAAGGTCAGTTGGAAGTGACCCTGTTGTACACTGCTAGCGAAGATGGGTTGAACGATACGGTGCAGCTGACAGTGAACCGACTGAGGTGTAGCGTCCAGACTATGCAGGAGCAGGAGCAGTTCAAAGGTGATTAAAATATATATATTTTAAATTATTATAAAAGAACTCGGCAAAATTGTATATTCACTTGTTTATCAAAAACATGTCTTTTTGTTAATAATTTAAAGTCTAATCGTCAACAACTGATTTTGTATGCGCTGAGGAAATGCTTGCCAAAGTCGTTAAATTTTAATACATACATCCTTGTTTTAATGGCAGTTGGTGTTTTTTATATCACACGATTAGATTTAATCAATAAGATTTCAATTGGACAAAAATAACTCTTTCTACTCGATTATTAAGGACGAACTAAGTAACTGGGATCTTGTCAAATATAAAATACCATATCGGCGTGCAAAGGTTAAATCTTTAAAAGAATACCTACGCCTGCGTAAAAAAAAAGGTGTTAAGTCCTTTGCTCACCTACCTCGTCTCGTTTACTAATGAAAAGATACGTTTTTCATCGGGAAACGAGACAAGGTAGAATAAAAATATCACCAAAGCGTGAAAAAGCACTCTTTCACGGTCACGTGTGAACATTAAAAAGTAAAATGCTTTTTCATTTTCTGTGTGTCGTTTTAATGCACACACTCACATGAAACAATATTAGATAGGTATATGATTTACGAGTATCGTAAAAATAAAGCTCCCAAAAAGTGAGCGAATATTGTTTTAGAAGATCGTCAATTTGAAGTATTTTCTATCTGTGAGACATGGAAGCAATTTTGCAATTGTGCAAGAATTCAAGCCCTTTTTATCATTTTTATCTTTTTTCTTTATTTGTACATGAATATTTGTATTATTAGTTTACTGTTTGCTGTTAATTTGTACAATGGCGGCACGTTTGTGGGTTTGATGCGTATAGGATGGTATTTTCTAATTTGTTTGTTTACTCTCGTTTCCAAACGTTGATTGCGCAATAAGACATCTGGCAGTAGAATACTTCCTACACACACAAATAATGATTTGAAATCGTACATACCAAACGAATAACGAGTGATTTGTTTACAAAATTAAATATTGCATTACTGATTACAGAATATTTACTAATGAAATTTACCGTTACTAATACCTCTAATAGGCATGTACCCGCAAATTGGAGGTTTGCCGTGATCTTTTGTGAGACAGTGGTGTACATACGTCCCGCTTTCACAACTGCAATATTACGAAAAGTTATTGCTACTTTGTACTATTATATAGTCCGTGTCAATACTTCTAAAATTCTTGGATATCAAAAAAGAATTCCGTTCCATACGCACGTATCGATAAATAACGCAGAAATATAGGCAGAAGGAAAGTCACGATACTAATAATGTCTGAAAATCTTTCATAAGTCCTGTATGCCAAACATACGTTTCTATGTACTTTTGCCGAATAATATTCATATCCATATTTTCCGAAAAGATATATGTATGTATAAATATGGTACCTTTACAGGTTTGCATGAAACCTTTTTTCTTTCGTGTTCGGAATAGCAAAGGTCGTCTTTTTATTAGTGTTGAATCCCTATTTGTTTGGTACTTTTATGTAATAGTTTTTTTTATTGAATTCTTTGCCTTTAAGTCTTTTTTTTTATGCTTCCTGTTTTCAACAAACTAGTGGTATTGTTTAAGTAACTATTAAAATTTGAATATGAAAACTGTGTACTTACAATAAATGTAATTATACTCTTGGAACGTAAGGAATGTTAGTAAAACGTAAGGAAAGAAACAAGTACCTAGTAGTAGTTTGAAATAACAAGATTATTAGTCATCCACAAATCAATATACTTATCTAAAACATTTTACGGAAGGCCAGAAATAATAAGATATCTATTTTTACAACCTGTCGAACGAATGACTGCGTTGCTCAGCGCAGCGGGGCGATGGCTGCGATGCTGTGTGATTACTAAAGAGGTGAGACTTGTCGCGAAGCAATGCGCACTGAATCATAATCAGCTGTTCGCGCCAACATACCGCAAGAAAGATATTTCTAAGATATACTTTTTTAAATTTTGTTATCCAGAACATAGGTTTTCAGGGAGAAAATTTATTTGACTTTACTATCTTTTTTAAATCTTTTACTTGTATTTCTTTCTTTTTTGTATGATATGATAACCTACTTTAAACAGGAAATACAATGATTATGAATTTACGAAACAATAATAGGTACTTATCAGCTGTACTTGTGGTAAACACGATAGAAAATATAATTTAAAAAATAACAATACATAACGTTTAGGTATTTTTATCACATTTCCAGTCCAATTTATACCCAGTTAATTATTTTTAGCACCTAACAATATTAAAGAAAGATATTTTGTCAATTAATTATCTCATGTGCATACTTACTGTGAACCTAACATATTGTTTTTATTTTTGCTCCACAGCGCCTCTGTACCTAAAAGCGACAATTTTAGAAGCAAACAAAGCCGAGTGTTACTGGAAGAGTGACAGATTTGTCCCAACTATCTCAGCCAGATGGGACCCGAAGTCCGCCACGGTTAAAATGACAGTATTCAAAGCGAACTTAAACAAAGTTAGCATATACATAAGTTTAGGTTGTAAGACGAAAATGGCGAAAAAGGAAATTCTAGGAAAAGCTACGATCGACGAGAAATCTCCGTACTCGGATTCGTGGAGCGAATGTTTGAGACAACCGGGCATTTCGAAGTCATTTTGGGTTAATTTCGAATAAAAGTATCTATGCATTTTGTTTTTTTTATCACTGTTTTTAGATATTGATGTTGACATTCCATATGAGCGTATTTTCGCAAACCAAATCTTTGGATTTGCCGATTACTTTTTCTAGAGCGTTTGATAAAATAAATTCATGGACGAGGCCATCACTTGTTGTATGTTTTTTTACGTTAAACTAAGGGAAGTGTTTTTTAAATCTCAACAAATCTCGGTAGGTATTATTCAAAATAGGAAACTTGTTATTTTTTCTGGAATTAGAAATGATGCCTACCTATTTAAATGTGAAAATACAAATTAAGAATTGTTAATATTGTATTGGTTCATAAAATTGTTGTTTTAATGGAACTGTTAAAATAAAAAAGTTGTTATTTTTATTATGTGAATGTAAAAGTATTTTTCTAATTATCTTATTTAGAAATAAAAAATAATTGCATCTCGTTTTTGTTGCCTGCGGTAGAAATCGAAACTAAACTTATATTTTAGTAATGCGTTATGTAGTTCGGTAATCGTTGTAAAATTCGATACAAAAACAGATTTACGAGAATTTAAATGATCAAAGTACATGTACTTGTATTTTAATGGTGATATGCCTATAAGTAGCCTTTGATTATTTATGCTAGTAGTCAATAACTACCAACTACCGAAGCAATAAATAACATTTTCATTGAGCAAAATGACAATTGCAAGTTGTTTGTGTATTAAGCTTTATGTATTTTCGTATTTTAACTATTTTTGTATTTTATCAAACTGTATTCACTTAGTAAGTATATTGAAAAGTTGTGATGAATGTATGACGATCAAATCTATTTGTGACAAATTAATTAAGTCATTATTTTTTAACATCACTGTTAAATGATTATTAAATGTAACGCACCAACTATTTAATTGATTTATTTATTAAGGCTGCATAGACTGCACACTAGCGCTGCCATTGGAAAAAAAAAACATAGTGCTTAAATAAAGATGAAATTGTGAATTATCTCTCTGTAGTGTACTCCGTACACAATGTTGTCTTTATTTGAGCACTATTATATATATATTTTTTTAAATGGCGGCGCTAGTGTGCAGACTAGTCCTCTTAAATACAAATACGAATATTGAAGAATGTGTTCCCCAAATACGAGCCTAATATAATACCTAATGCAACGTCATCATCAAGTTCGCTTTCACGTTGCGCTTTCGTATGGCGCATTCGTAAAGCACCATAGTCCATAGCGCATGCCCTATACTTCTCAAAGGAAAGTCTCAGAAGAATAACTAAAGCATAGAGACCGCGCTAAAATACACTCTTATAAGCAAACGTCATTGACGTCATGTAAGTAAGATAGCTGTTGTGAACTCTTATTTAGCGCGATATGCTTTAGTTATTCTTTTGAGGTCCTTAGTATGGCCATGGACTAAGTATGGCAAGATCTTGACGCAAGACGAATTTTGAAAGATGAATTACTTGAAAACGTGACGTAGGATAACTTCTTTTAGAAATAACTGGCTTCCACAAGCTACTATTTCGTCCCCGTGAAATACAATGTCCCATGATAATTTTGATTGAGTCTTACGCGGATGCCTGACGTAGTGATTATTTCCTCCGATGACGTAGGCGTCATAATAACTACAAATGTTAGAGCTGTGTCACCCCCGGTTTCTAAGGTACTTATCGGTGGTTTAACTTTATCGGATCCACATTATCTGTTAGTTTTACTAGGTAGGTACCTAAAAACCGGGGGTCAGTGATTCGGTCAGAACATAATTATTTTGTAAGAATGAATATAGATTTTCTAATTCCAATTGAACTAGATTTTAAAACGCAAATACCGAACGAAAAGACTTAATTAATGGCTAGATAAACTAACTTGTAGTCCGTAGATTAAAGATTTTCTGAGGGAGATATCGCACCATTACACACTGAATAAATAAAAAGTAAGTAGGTACTAGGTGCCATACATGTATACTAAGTATAGAGGGCTTTTCCGAGCTCGCAGCTTCGTCCCTACCTGCAACCTGTTAATTACTTTTCTCACAAGGAACTCCTAAAAAGAGCATGTTAATGTACATAATGGAGTTTCTGATTGAATTGTTCCAGTTTCGTTAAATGAGAAGAAAAATGTGAGCTTTCATCGTAAAAAGCTTTATTCTACTTCCATAAGAAAGTGATTGAATTAAAATAAAAGCAATTAAAGTTCTCTTAAAGCAAAATAATAAAAAATCTTTGTTAATAACACTTATAATCGTGGAACAGAACGTCGAATATATTAATTAGTGTCTGAACTCTGACGAATACTTTTTAATGAAACCAGTGACATATTTAGTTATTTGTTCTTTAAAATTCTTTCGAATATGTATAGATAGTTAGTACTACTTATTGCTTTTTCTGAATTTCGACCAATACTCATCGTAAAAAATATTTATGAAACGTAAAATTCATAGGCACCTATGAATGGGATGTAGATTGTCTTTTAACAGTTGAACGCAATAAATCACTATCTCGTTTCGATAGTCATACTAGGGGCGCTGTTCACTATAATAATTTTAATAGAAAAGATATTAGGATGTTATAATAAAACTGCTTTAGCCCCTTCTGAACTTAAAACCTAAAAAAACTCCACAGTTTTGTACCTACAAAGAATTTTGTTTGATCCCCAGATTGATAGTTCACTTTGTACCTGCCCAATAGCAACATGATAGAGAACCGAGTAACAGATTTCAAAGCATCGTTGGTCGCAGCTGGCAGGTAGCTAGGTACGTAACTGCCACCAATTAACACTGGGTTCGCTACATGAGTAATGGCGTGATTTCTCCTCAAACCTCCACAGCACAGAGCAGACATGTTTGCAAAGGTGTGTGATAAATACTAATGCCCGTTTGCACTAAACTTAAGAATCGCCTAAGTCTTTTCCTAACTACAACTTGACCAAATTAAAACGGTGTCATTAACTTAGCTGTCATGCAGCTTTCATGCGCCTATTTATCTTGGTCGAGTTGTAGTTAGGAAAAGTCTTAGGCGATTCTTTAGTTTAGTTCAAACGGGTAAGTGTATTTGATTAACGATGTAGGTATACCTTAACTTCTAGTGCTTGTTGTTCACGTAAATCAAAATGTAGTTTGCCTTTGGTAGAGGGATGAAGTGAAGATCATTAAAGCCAACTAACACATTTTATTTTTAACGCTTTGGACGATGTTGGTACCGGGGGTCCTTTAATTTTTTATTTTCTGTATGGGTTTCGCTTTGCTTTAATTTAAATCAATCATAGTTTTCGGCTCTGTTTTGGATTAAGTAATGAGTTTGTGTTTGTTACAGTACTTAGGTAGGTATTACTATTGAGCAAAAACAGCTTTTTATTTTCTATTCAGTTGAATAACGTCTTACTCGGAGTGGTGTATTCAATGAAATGGCTTAATATTGCTATAAATCTCTCTCCACTAGTTTTCATTCGTAGATAAGTTTGAAGGGGATATTTATTCAAAGGGAAACAGAAAAAGAATAAATAAAAATAAAAAGCTAAGTTGGAAAGTTACTGAGATAGCATTAGGAAAAGTTTAATTTTCTATTTTTGTATTACTTAGTAACCGCTTTTTTTGCTTGCCTTTGTGAATAAACTTATCTACTGTTAAAAAATATTGTATTTTCATTGTTTTACTAAGTACACGAAATAAAGTGTTCCCCTTACAACAATCCCGTCGATGGAGTGTTTTCGATACAGAGACTGTCGATACTATGATCCAGACGCGGTTTCGTCGCACCATTGCAGTTGAAAAAAGTGGTACCTAAGTATCTATATAAAATAATAAAAAAAAAACTAAATCCTACTCGGAATCAGTTTTTCTCCCACCGGCCTTTTTTCGGAAGCGTTCCCTTTACACCCCTGTCTTACAACCATTAAAACAGTGTAAAGGAGGAGGAGGAGAAAATATATTTTCGTATAATATAAGAGAAGAATTTCGAAAGTGGAGAAAATTTAATCGTGAAATTTAGCAAAACTGTCTTATATACACTTCCAATACTTTCGCGCGTACAGTTCATTAGAAATAAATAATTCTAAAACAACACCTGAATTAATTATATACGCGCTGTATTCCGTAAAAACTGTCTTAGATTTTAGTAAAATAACAGACGTCTTTACTTTTCTAGAATATTTATTATGTGCTTACAAGCACTTATCGGCGATGAAATACACGAATCCACTGGAGCGCCCTTACAAGCACCACACAATCGTTATCAGCGCGGGTAATACTTAATGTTTAATATTGTTATTGCCCTAGTAAATTATACAGCCGAGGTGTTATGGTGTTGCCCGGCAGGTCGTATCTTTTCAGCGAAAATAATATTTACACTAAGGAAAATAAAGTAAGCAATTATTTTGTAAAGAATAATGACAAATGACAAACATAATGACCAACAAATTATTTAGGCGCCACCAAGAATTTTATACTCATATTCTAGAATATAAAAGTCTTGGTCGTCACACACCTAGTGTTTTTGGTACTCACAATGTATTTATAAGACCTACACAATGTATTAGTTGTTCATTTAATAATAATATAAAAACGTAAAATGTTAAACTAAAGTTAAGAGTGCTTTGTGCTATCGCCTTGGATTATAAGTCTGTAGGTATCTACATACTAAATAAAATCCTCAATTATATACTTACGAATCAATTTGCAACAACTGTATGAAAACATATTTTTGTTAGTGACTCAGCGGTAAGAGCATTGGATTGGATATACAAAGGTCGCGGGTTCGATTCCTGTCCGCGAAAATGATCTGGTGTGAGTCGTATTTTTTCTAGTATGTTAAAGTTAACTTATTGGTATAAGCACTTAATCCTTAATATATTAAAAAAGTGAAAGTGTGTTTGTTTGTTACGCTTTCGAATCTTAACTAACTACTCGACCTAGTACCCACCTACTCATGAAATTTTGCATACACTATGTCAGGGGTGCACAGAAGGACAGGGTACCTTTCATCAAGAAAAAGGTACTGTTTCCGCGGTATAGAAAAAAACGTTTTGTTCCCACTTGTTCTGCTGGGCAGTTTTACCGTAGAACTAATGGTACTTATTTTTTCTACTTTGTGGTAAGTAGGACAAATGAGAAAAAAGTCTCATTAGTTCTACGGTAGAACAGACCAGTAGAACAAGTGGGAACAAAACAAAAAAACTGTCCACACAGTCTACTGTGTCTACAGTCTACTAGCGTCCACCCGCGACTTCTAAGTCGCGGGTGGACGCTAGATGTTCATATGATCAGTGATTTTGTATGGGAAGCAAACATCTCATTTCAATTTACTTTCCTTGGGGAAAGATGTTTTGTTTAATGAATTGACTATCTATCACAGGTTCAAGTTATTATTTATTTTGTTTAAAAAATACATTGTTGTTATGAAAGTAAACCTACATGAGATATTTTCACAACAGCGCCGACGGTTGCCAGACATATCACACCGACATATTACCACCTGTCATGTTACTAAAATTTTGTTGTAACTGGAAATATGAATTCACAGTGAAATTCAAATTTATCATAGATATTGTAATTTTGATAACATTATGAATGATCACCACCGACCACGTAAACATTGCACAGGTGAAATAATTAACACTAATTACAAGTGGCTCCGTGAGTTTTAGCTCAAATTGTATCTTGTTTAGAAACAAATAAATAATATACGCAGTCATAGGTCAAATATAAATAGTCAAATTTCGAATATTGGCCAGAAATGTTTTGATTAATTATGAAGTATGAAGTTTGAAGTCTTCTAAAAATAAAAAACAAAATTTGCTTTGCATCGCGCGAAAAAAAAGGTTTGTGTTATTTTTGATAATTTTTCGAAACGGCTGAAATATGCTTTTTTTACATATCTCCGCCATTTTGAAAAAGTATCGGAAAACTGAATCGAGCAAAAAATTATATAGGTAATGTCTCGTTATTATTGCCTTTAATATTTAATCTTGTTTCCATCTTTTCAGTTGACTTGTCTTTTGATGCATGCGGGTTTTTTTGTTTTTTATATTTATTTTCATTTTATTTATCAATAGGTTTTTTATGTTTTTTTCCTCATCGAATTACAAAAATATATTTTTGTTTAATGTTGGCTTAGTACGTTAACCCGAAGCAAAGAGAAACATAATATCATCTGCTCAATCGGAGGTTTGCATAAGAAAATGTAAGTACCTACATAGGTAAGTACCTACTTACCTTTGGATAGCCAAATTGAGACGTTATATTACCATTTTACTTGACGCCTAGTGCAATGTAAACGCATATCTCATTGCGTGTACTTTCAGTTGTACCTTACTTACTCAAGGCGCTTGGGTATTACTTAATTATAAGGTAGATACATTATTCATGCTCACAAGTCACATTTAACTTTAAATAAAGTTCTGAGATTTTATGAGTAGTTAGTTTGAAATGACTTGACACATTCTGCATGTCAGAATTTTGTAGTTTTTAAGCACATTTTTATTGATATTTTTGTAGATTTGAATATTTTAGTTGCTATTTTTCCAAGTGAAGATAGATTCTTCTAACTAAAATTAGGTAGGTATATTAGGTAGGTAGGTATAGGTAGCTAATAAGATTTTTAATTTAAAAATCATGTAGGTACCGATAACGGTATCGATAAAGAATAAAAAATGCCAAAAAGAATTGACTCTAGGTTTTATATAGATTTTATGGCAAAAATCATAATAATATAAATAAATAAATATTTGACAACATCACATACATTGCTCCGATTCCAAAGTAAGTAGCTAAAGCACTTGTGTCATGGAAATCAGAGACAACGGTGGTATCACAAACACCCAGACCTGAGCCAATATAGTAAAGTTCGTTTTCAAAATTGACCCAACCGGGGATCGAACCCGGGACCTCAGAGATGGCGACACCTTGAAAACCGGTGTACAAAGCCACTCGACCACGGAGGACCATATAGGTAGGTGTACATTGTAGGCTTTGAGAAATCTGATTCGAACAGGAAAGGACTTATTTAACTAAGTAAGTATCGAAAAAACTACTGCTGCTAGTTCTACTTCTGTTTGATATTAATAACATAACAAGATAAATAATCATTATTCTCATGTTATTTTTCTTTTCCATTCCTATCTATAATAAAGTTCAAGTGTATTGGAAATGATAGAACACTAGTAGAGAAATACAATAGCTTTAAGAAGTTTTATGGGACAAAAGAGGTATTTTGCATAGTTTCGACAAACAACAACGGTGGGATAAAACTTTGGAGGTTCTCTTTGAATAATTTTGTTCAAACTTTTGTTATGAGATTGGTATATTTTTCTTTTGTAGTAAATATTAATGTTTCGGAATTGAGTTCTCTTTGAGTTTGACGTTGTTCGTACATTATAATGAAAAAGTTTCACACACACCATATTGATATGTTAACAGAGACTTAATAATTTGTGTTAGTTGATTAACATTTTATCAAAGAGGATGCTAGTTATGATCCGCGCGCGATGAGAATGGGATGGGACCTTGTCAAACTGAGACGCGTGTTGTTCGCCGACCAGCCACAGGGATATCCAAAAACACGGTGTTACGCATCCGAGGTGAGGGAACTTTTGCTGCAGCAACTTCAAGTAAGATAATAAGTAAACAATTAGTTGATTAATTAAATTAAAATTAACTTATTAGCCAATTTTCGCTTTACTTTGACGAGGTTCCATGCCATTCTTATCGCGCGCGGTAACCCGCGGTAATTCTTGTATAATTACAAGAATGTTTAATTACCTATTTCTAAGCACCACTGAAAGCGGAAGTAAGTTAAAGTAAACAATTTTACCTAAAAGCAAAATTAAATTATCCGATGAAATTTTTTTGCTATTTTTTTGAAACAACGAATAAATATTTAAACTGCACAGATTATTCAAAAAATCTACTTTGCTATCGAGCTCATACTTAATACGAAACGACACAAATAGTAAATGAATACCTACAAGATAGATAGGTAATTTCATCAAAACAAAAAATATAATTACTTTCTAGAGTCCCCTTTATGTCAATTCATTAATTCTTTTTAGAAAACCAAATTAATGTGAGAGGATGAACGTGACGATTTTTTTTTCGTCAGCTAGTTTATATTAAGCAGAGCAAATGGCCCAAGTCTGTATGGAGGGCGACCGACAGCGAACATAGTATATTCAGCTGAAGCCATGAGAGGGTTTCCGCTAAACTCGCTATCTTTTACGATCCAGTGCCATTGGGCGGAAAATAAGCCCTCGTCCTTAGAATGACCACGTAGTACAAAGGTTTTTCTACATCAATAAATGAAAGGAGCGCAATGAGTATCTAGAATTGTAGATATCTAATATACTCTATAACCTTTCAATAAGTTCGCAATTCGAATACCCGTAGAACAGCTAAACTTTCATTATCAGTAAAGTTCGTCGTAGCAGATCCTAAGTCTATGGTAAAGTTAGTCATTTTATCATAAAGCGTAAAACAGAGAAATGCTAACTAGCATTGTTAGAAAGTAAAAGAAGATTCTCTTTTATTGCTTATTTGTAGAACAGTTATCTCTCCCGATAAGGAAACAAACCTTAAAACGTAGCTGTTAATCTAAAAAACGGTCAAGAGCGAGTCGGACTCGCACACCGACGGTTCCGGATCATCATTCTGAAAAAGTTTACTATTTATAGATATTGTTTTATTTTTTCTGTAATCTTTACATTAACTTCTATCACATACAATAATTTCAGATTTTTCTTTATGCAAACTTCAGATATAAGGGGAGGGGGAGGGAGTATGTAGTATGGGGGCGGGGCGGAGCGGATTGGGCGGTATGCAGCCTAAAAAAAAATGCTTGAGAATGTGCAAGCAGCGCTCTTTCATAATGATACCCCATATGCCCTAGTAGCTTCACTTTAAAATTTTAAAACCTACCAACCCTGTTGCAAAAATATATAAATATTTTTATTTCTCTCTTATTTGCAAAATAGTTGCGCAAATGTCATCTAAAACTATTCCAAATTTAAAGTTGATAGCATTAGTAGTTCTCGAGATATCCAGCTGTGACAGACAGACTGATAAGGGTTCCTTTTTACCATTTTTGTACGGAACCCTAAAAACGGCAACTTTTATCGGTGTTTAAGCCATATCGTATTATCAGTAGCATATGGTATGGATCCGTTAAGTGAAGTGGAACAAAGCAATAAACAAGCCCTTTTGGGAACATTATAAACACCAACAGACCAGATCGCGAGTTACGTTTGTTTTATTAATAGAATAGATTGTTCCTCACTACCGATTCTGAAAGCATCATATCAACTGTTTCCCAGTTTTTCTATTTTATTAGTGGTTTTCGAATTGTTCACACCTGAATATTTATGCTAAATAAATTCATTTAATACTTATTTGTATAGTTTTTTTCTTATTTGGCAATTGATAAGTAGAAACGTGAACATTAAAAAAATGTCAGGAGCACAGAATTTTATCGCCCAAAAGACAATGCAGCTTTTTCCTTGACCTGCCCCTCTCATGACCACAGAAACACGATATAAATAAATAATAATAAATAAAAAGACATTTATTGTTCTCTCACACAGAGTAAATACAAGGGATTATCGCGTAATACAGCGTTTTATCGACACTCAACTGTCAAACTCCATTGTCTTTGGACAGTTAAAGTCAAGCTAGGGAGGCAGTGGCCCAATTTTTTTTAAAGTATGGTATGGTAAGCAGGAATGAAACTTGGAAACCAAGTATTGATATTATCATAAGGGTTGCTTTTTACAATGGCATTAAAAAAACTATCCCGGAGAAATAAAGTAATAATGCATTGAAGCCAGAAATAATAAACGATTTTTTCAGGTAAACCCAACCAGGGTCAGGTAAAGTCAACCCTAATGGTCAAATCTATACTTGGAAACAAGTTTCATTCTTGTACCATACTTGTTAAAAAATTGGGCCGATAAGTTGCATTGTCTTTTCTCTGTCAGAGTTTATAAGAAATGAAGTTAGTTATTTTGGGATGATCCTTTAATAAACTTATCAGAAATCCCCCGAATCTTGATCGAATTCTATGAACAAAGTTGTTAGTCTCTATTGGTGTTTCTGAAACTTATTTTATTAATGAGATAGTTTACAAAGCCTTCAGATAAAGCCAATGCATTAAGTAATAAGTTAGGACCATGCCTCTCTCATGATAGCAATTTACATCATCTTTAATGCTCCTTTCGGGGCCATAAATCGAAAAGGCGGCTTTCATCTAGTGCCACCGGCCTCAGAAGTACTTGAATCTCAAGTGGTACTTAATCCAAAAGTAAAATAAGATGAAAAAGATGCTCTATAAAACTTACGAAAAACATGTTTGGTATGTTTATACATTTATAATAGCGTTGTTTTGAGATGGGATTATACTTAATAATATTTAGTAATTATTTACACATATACAGGGTGATATGGAATGAGAACGACGAATGTAACCGCATAATTGATTACTTTAGGACAAAAATGTCTTAAATCAATCAAAAGAAAAAAAATTTCAAAAAGTCATTAAGTAAAAAAGATTACTTATGCTAAAAAACATAAATGAAATGAAAAGTAAATAAAAAAAAATACTTTCCTGTATTTTAGCATCAGTAAACTTCTTGTGATTATTTTTATGTTGATTTCACCCTGAATTTTAATCACTTTAATTTTAGAAATATTTGTCCTAAAGTTATCAATATCGCGATTAGATTCTTAACTTAAAAGATTGCCAATAACTTCGATTTCGCCCTGGAATTATCGGTTTCAGTCAAAAGTTTAAGTTTGCATAAATATAATCCACTCAAGGAATGGCTCATTTCCTACTCGCTCAGAGTAGCTCAAAAACGGTTGGGAATACGAACAAAATGTATAAAGTAAAATTTGTAGAGAATTTTATAGGCACATTTAATAACTCCATTATTGATTGAACTAATGCAGTACCATAGATTTTTTAGTTTTGAGTAAGAACTAAATTAAATATACTTTTTTTATCAAGAAATATTTATTTCGCTTATAACGAATCAGGCACTTCAGTGTGAAACTGAAGCTCGCTTTTAATAAAGATACCAAGTAATGGCTACTGTTCATTAATAATAAGTAGTACTTGTATAAATAAGTAATAATCCTTCTGGGAATGAAACCCACTTGAGCGTGGGCGGCTGACAGGTACACTAACCTAGTTACACGAATCGAGGAATATTTCAGAAATATACCTGAGTTATTTACTACCTCATTTCACGATTAAGGGTGCTAAAGTGCTTATAATTGTCTTAACTTAATAAATAATAATAATAGTACATTGTACATCAAAGGAAGAAAGTGAGAACTACACCCTTGTTAGTTATAAGTATGTACTTAAAATGTTAATGAATTAAGATTGATTGGCTTGCCACCCCGGTCGCTCCATACAACCACCCCGTTACAACTACCTACTTCACACACAATACACAGATGACGTTTTTGTACTTTTAAAAACTAGCTTCCGGTGCATTGGTCCGGAATTCCAAGGGTGCGGGTTCGAGTCCCGTCTGAAGTGCTACGGGTGAGTAAATTTTTTCTAGTATTTTTTCTTATATTATTTATCTTAATATAAAAATAGCATTGTGAATGCGAAAAATATAAATTTAATATTTATTAAGTTCTTTTTTAAATTTTTAGATTGTAGCATTCACATTGCTATTTTTATATAATACTAAATAATATACTAGAAAAAATACGACTCGCACGTCCGAGCACATGATCTGGTGCGAGTCGTATTTTTTCTAGTATATTATTTAGAATTATTAAGTACTTTTAGATTTTACAGTGCCTTTATGATCTACAAACCATACATTAGGCAATATTATGTCTTCGATCAGACTCAGTACGGATTGGAGAGGGTTATAATAATAACTGTTGCAGTTGGAACATATAAGAATAGCATTGTGAATGCTAAAATCTCAAAATTTAAAAACACTAACTTTTTGATTAAAAACCCTTCATTCGTTTGCAGCGGAGGATTCAGTAGACATGTTTTAAATTGTTGCTTATTTTTTCATATCCTAATGCGAGCGGAGCTGTTTCATTACACTGAAGTAGGTCAGAAAAAAGGGTTGCCCATTCCAGTCTAAGATTACTTTAGTTAACTCTTCAAAAATATGGAAGCGGAGTTAAAATCCTTCCTTTGAGCCGTTTTTTACTCAGTGAAATTATAACTATGCTTGTAGTTTCGCAACGATTGAAATTTCACCAAGTAATTTCAGGCTGTAAGTATATAAAGTTGTTAAGTGAACAGTAAAGTTGTATTTACAGAAATTGAAGAATATTTGAAAAACATGTTTTGAGTTTTATGGGCTCTTTACGTATATTCTAAAAACGAGTGAAAATCTCTTGTTAGCTACTTATGTGGGTCTTTTATGTAAAAAACGCTCTGTGCAGATGTTAGGAATATCAACAACATAACAACAGAGAGGTTCATTTCTTTTATTCTAATTAGTTAAGGACGTCGTTTTTTTGTCGTCATAATTCATGTGAGTCGTCGTAACTGTGTGTTGTGTACGATTTCAAACGAAGGAAACATTGCTTTTCCTATTTGTATTTTGTATAAGTATATGTATATTGGGTTAATACTCGTAGAAGGGGCGAAATCTCTTTCGTATATTTCAAAGGTGCAAACTGGCAGTTTTACCCTCATATTGGAAAAAAGGTATAGATTGTGTTGTGGGAACTGACATTTAACCCTTTTAACTTTGTTTGTGTACTCCTCGGCGACTTTGGAAAGTTGGCTTTAATGAATACATCGGCAGAATTCAGCTTTCTAACTTTTTAGGGTTCACAGGAGTGCTATTACTAAATCTACGAAACGGTGTTTGTGTTCGGAAAAGGGGTAAGTGGACAAAGGTGTTATCTGACAAAACTGAAAAAAAACATTTTTGTATAACGTTTGTATGGGAAGCTCACTGTTCGCCGGCGTCTTAATATTTGCAAACACTCATAACACATTTTGAACTTTTTGTTGGTTAACACCTATGTCTACTTACCCCTTCTTCTCTTGAATTGCAACTTCTGTATAAGGTCATGTAAATATGAAGAAAATTCAACACCTAAGTTTAGAAATGAAATATTACCTGTCATTGACGAGGAGCTCAATTTCGCAATAAGTTATTCATTGTCAGCGCATTCACCCTGCGATAAGACAGTTGCCTTCCTTATGGGTGGATAAGGAGGATGGACCCATCACGCGGGCCCAATGTGGATTGGTGGGTGTCAACGACTGCAAATACACACGAGACTAACGACTTAATGTGCCTTCCGAAACACGGAGGAGCTCGAGTTAATATATTTTTGGTCCGACTCTTGTGAAAGTTGCTTAACCTCCGCAATCGCTGGACCAGGTGCTAAGCCATTGCGCCATTCACGCTCCTCATTTCCTACTAATTTACTTCAATCTCGATAGTAAACGCGCGGGCTAGGAAGCAACGATAAAATATACATATGGCATCCTAGAATATATTCGTAACGATCGGATTACTGCAATATGAACACTTATGAGTTTCAGCTCTATTTCAGTATTGCGTATAAAAAGTAATGATATAAAACACAATTTTACTAATGATAATGTGCTTAACTACATACATTGACATTAACCCTTCCGCACCGGGCGCGCCAGAGACTTTTATAAAGGCTTTCCAATTTATGTAAACGACTATGAATAGGAGCAAACAGAACAAAAAAAAGCCGTATTTTCTCCGTATTTTTTACTCGATAACTTCGCAATTACACTATATTTATTCAATCAGTAAATTGTGTTCTAATTATGAATATGTACGCCATATTCAAATACTAACAGTTGAGGACTAAAACATCTTCATTATTTAGTTCTGCGCTATAATAATAATCTGTATTGCCCGATTTCCCGGGCGGACGCATGAGGCCGGACGCAGGAATCCGCGTGAGCGTGAGACACAACGGCAATAAGTGATTTTATAGCTGGACCCAGGCGTCCGGGCCGGGGCGTTGAAGGGTTAAAATACTAGTAACATTGTCTACTCTACTGATGGATAATCTATCATTCTATCTGGTCTACATGAATCATTTAAATGTTTTCGGAACAAATTTGAAGGTCTTTTAATTGAATACTTAAAATTTTCGGGAGGGTCGGTCGGTCATTTTATTTTAATAAAAACTTCGGCAGCCTAATAAGTAAACTTCAAAACAATATCTTTTTTCGGGTTAATTTAATTTCCCTCGTTTTTAACAAAAAGGTAATTTCAAGCTAATTTAAAAGTCTTATATGGTATTTACACGGGTTGACAAGGCAGGCGACTTGCTGGTCGATTTACGACAGCTAGCGCTTTTTATCGACCATTGCTTGTAAAATCGAATCGCCATCTCTTTGAAATTAGGTGTGCGATCAGACTTTACAAGTGATTGTCAAAAAAAGTGCTAATTGACTAAAATCGACCAGCAAGTCGCGTGCCAAGTCGACCCGTGTAAATACCGCATTACAGTGAGTTTGCGTATAGAATTGTAGTGATTTATATTTTAAAGCTTTCCTCCTCTTCTTTGTAAGCATTTACCGGGTTCCCTGTATTTACCGGAAAGATGAGAATAGTACCTACCGTGTCGGTGACGAAGTTGAGTCGTTGTGGGGACGTTTACATTAAGAAGGGGAACAGATGCAATAGTAAAAGAAAACAAATAGGTATTACGTACTTGCTATTCTACTTATATGTGATTTGTGGACAACTACAAAACTTGTAAAAACATTGGGTGCATTCCAGCAGACTAATCGCTGAGTCATCGATCACTTTTGAGTAAAATTTAACCATGGAAAATAATTTAATTTAATGGTAAGTTAAATTACAATCTATGGTTATAATTTACTTTGTGGTGATGAATTATTTAGTGATTAGTCTGCTGGAATGCACCCATTGATGCTTTAGTTAGCGAAATTGTAGGCAAACTTGTGACAAGACAAATATTATACTCTGTTTGGTTATGAATGACCTGACTTTATTTACTTTCATAGCAGCTAGTAAAACATTAGACTTCCATTACTATAGACCAATTATCTCAGGCGTGGCCAACCTTTTCGGCAGCTGGACCAAAATTCGAAAACAGAATTTCGCACCGGGCCGCACTACTAAATTTTATGTAAGTAGCTTATCAACAACGCAAAAACAATTTTTTTTTAAGAAATTTTAAACGTTTTTTAAGAATTTAGTGTTTATTTTTATTTTTTTTGAAAAATATAATACAACGTGTTATACATATTATTATACGAGTAATGCCGAATATGGTGGTAAGGGACCAACAAACTGAACAACTTTTATTATGGGACCAACTCCGAAATCGCGAAAAAAATAGCTGTTACATACAAAAATTAATAACGAAAATATCAAAATGTATGAAACAGCTGATTTTTTGTCGCGATTTCAGAGATGGTTCCATAGTAAAAGTTATTTAGTTTGATGGTATATCTACCATATTCAGCATTATTTTTGTAACACGTTGTATAATGTAATTTTAGTATTGTAATTATTTTTTTAAACTTTTAAAATATTTTTTACTAAGCTCCGCGGGCCACAAGTTGACAGTCGGCGGGCCGCGGGTTGACCACTCTTGATTTATCTCTTTCGTTTAGTACGTGAAGGTCGAGACGAGAATTCAACGACGAGTTGTAAGAAGATTGAGGTCTTATGAGCCTCTATTAATTAAGTTTCTTGAAGTCGGCTTCTAAGCTTAATGGAGAATATACTTAAGATCGTCCTAATTAAGATAGTGTTTTAGTTGAATAATATTTTTTTGTATAGCTTTTAGCTAGGTGCGCTGTAAAACACCGACATATCTCACCCCAATAGGTAGTACCTAGGCTATCTAATTCTAAACTATTTTAATAATTTAATTAAATATCAAGTTAATTTGTTTTTATCCCATAACATCTATTTCTCCGTTTTGTTTCATGATAATCAAAATAAAAGTCAAACTTTCTTTTGGTATTGAAACTTTTAAAATTATCAATTTTACAGCAATCTACTGTCAGAAGTTGAAGTGCGGTATTCAGATATGGCGGTTTAAAAGAAATTGTTAGCTATGTACCACCATCAAAATAGTAAATATAGTCGATGTTCAACATAATGGAAATCATCAACACTATTCTAAGCAACACTATTATTCGTATTATTATTCTCAAACCATATTTCATATTGCGCACGGCGCAAACATAGTTACCTACTTCCAATACATTTTCAGCTTCGGAAAATAAGTCCTGAAAGTGACGCACATGCTGAGAAAGCGGGAATGTTCTAACAGATTTTCTGCCACAATTTTCAAATGTTACTAATTCTTTATGGCCAGGAGCGATGTATATGTTTCACAAAGTCGCCAGTTCTGACATGTAAACTCACGGCACTGACCTTGACTCTAACGCGAGTCTCATGAATTTTCATTAGATACCTAATTGACTTTGAGCTAGTAAGAAGCTGTTTTACATTTAGACTGAAAATAGTTCAACAAATCCAGTTATTGGTATTTTAAAACAGCGGGATTGGGTTAGAAAGATAATTTCATTTTATTCAAAACTGCAGTGTTATTTAATTCAGGCGCACTTTTAATTTCAATAAATTATTTATGACTAAAGCCCTGAGCTTTTAGTTATCCTATGATTTTACAATTACGAATATAAATAAATTAGTTTGTATAATCAATTAGTTAGTATGCGGCTTCTCTTTATTACAGTGACGGATTTATTCGGAATGGTCTCTGCATATAGTTTCTAAAAACTTCGTTATCTCTGATCAGTCGAGTTCAATAATATATACGCACCTTTGACAGTTCACCAACCTTATGCCTTAATAATAAAAGTCAACATCTGTCAAAAGTGCTTACATATTTTATGAACTCGAATAAAATAAAAACTGTGCAAGAAGTATAAGTGCTTTCGTCGAATTGAACAAAAGGTCAACGTGTTATCAAAGTTTTGTTTCCGCTTGTATTAAGGGGTCGTACAACGTCAAATACACATTTTTGAACAACGATTTGACACAGTTTTACTTCATTTATCGGTTCCAAAAAAATAATGTAGAAAGTAGATTATAGTATGTACTCAGATATGTGATTGACAGAGGCATGATAGATAAAACTTTTCTCGATGGAAAAAATCGAAAAGTGACCTCAAATTTTGTAGTTTTTTACTGATGTGCCAACCAATAATAAACCTACGTATAATCTTGAAACGTTGATAAAAAAACATAGCTAGCTCTCTAGTTTTGTGATTGATAATTTTCCAAAATAAAAAATAGTTTACTAGCCGGCTGTCAGGTCGCATTTCTCAACCGATTCTCCTGAAATTTTGTGAGCAGGTTCGATAATTTATTTAGTTTTTTATTGTCGATACAGATTATCGAATTTTTTTTAAATATCACCCATTCGGACAATTTTCGAAATTAGAAGCGCCATCTACCTTCGAATAGATCTAATAAAATAATGAAAACCTCGTGCGGCGATATTTATTAGATTATTTTTAAACAAAACATAATTTGAGCAATTTTTTACTTGTACTATGAAAATTTTCTTACAGAATTGTATGGCCTCTTAATACTTCTATTCACATTTCGCAAGAAGCACATTTCGCATTCGAGTACACAGACCCTACCCCTACCTATTAACCTTCATTGAAGGAACGGTAGGAATTATCACATTTCACTTGTTTCTTGAGCTGTCTAAATATTTGGTTTCAGCGGCCATTGACCTAATGTATCACTCACTTCCCTGATTGTAAATGAGTACCGTATATTTGATTACACTATTTCTACAGCTGAGGTGAAATCGGAAGTGTAGTCGAGCGTGATAAAATTAATAGTTTAGCCGGGTTTAGCGTTTCAGTTAAACATGACCTTATTAGAAAATAACTTTTGAAACTAGCCAATACGTGCTTATTTTCTTAAAATAATTAAATTTACATAACACCAGAAAAAGGCTTTAATGTATGGCTGGTTGAGAATTGCAATGCCAAAATTTTTCCATATCTGGATTTTAATTGATTTTCGGCTAAAATGATCGATATTTCATTCAAACCCGAAAAATACAACATGGCGGCATTTTCATTAAAAAATGAGACCATAAATGCAAAACGCACCCATGGGATGTGTAGTTCAAAGTTTATCGACCCATTTATCGCTCACCGTAACATTGGCATCGAAAGTACCTATCTAATCGAAATTAATTACAATTAACAACTTATATAGTTGTATCGATATTCGTCATGTCAATGATCTCGCGGTTCGCACGGCTTCATAGACAGTGGCGGCGCCGTCGCGTGCGCAGGCGTCTCGTGTGTTACTAGTGATGTTTTACGTTTACCTGAATGGACGTTGACATTAATTCTTGACTGATTCTTTTGAAGTAAGTGATACCTTTCTTTCATTTATTTAGAATAGTAGTTAGATCAAAAGGTCTAAAATGAAATGCCAATTAGCAGGTTATTTTTTTATAAATTAATAAATACTTACAATAGTAATTGTGTGTGAAGTTAAGGGACATGCGAGGACTAATCCAGATTTTAGGATAAAAAGGGGTAGATACTGTCATTATCGAAACATCCTATGTTTATTTATATTAAATTCATAATTCATTCCTCATTATAATGAGGCTAAACAAATACAGTACACAAGACAAATGTCAAAATAAGGTTTTTTCATTCGGAGAGTGCAATAGCTTTTTCAGGGCGTTTAAGAAATTATGTTTTTTTAAATAAAGAATTAGAAAATTGATTAAGTATTACATGGAGGACTGATATTAAAATATACTTGAGCATTTTTTTTATTCTATCGCGCTAACGCTACGCTGCCACTGAAAAATATTTTTTTCTAACTCCTAAGCTTAGTCTCAATTTTTTCTAACTCCAAGAAATAACTTAATAAAATTAATAATAATTTAAGAAACGGTAACATTAATATTCGATCTAAGTAGTTTTTTATAAAAAAATTGATCACGAAATACAAAAAACCAATATCAAGTAGGTACCTACAACAAATAAATATGTCATCGTTTGTATGGAATCATAATAATATTTATTTTATTTTATTGTGTAGGTACAGTATGGTAGTTGTTAATGGAATCGGAAGAACTATATTGACATGATATAATATCGCTTTTATTTACTCCATCAGTAATAGCAATCACGTTATATTTATAATCGTACTGTCCATTAACGTGCGATCAATTTTAGGAAAATTCACCATGAACAGGATTTGGACATCTAGTTTATTTAACAAAAACAATAGTTGTCTATTCTTATTTTAATTGAATCGCAATAGACAAACAAAAGCGTGTAGATGTAATATTTGTATAGTGCCTTACCTTCTGTCTGAACTCCGACATCTTTTGCAGTTTAACACATTTCACTAAAACATACATATCGCACCAATGATAAATAAATAAGCAAGTTAAAAATCATGTTTTGCAATATGAATGTATGTATAGCAAACTGCAAAAAAATAATTGTGACTTGTTTCTTTTTTTAAAAGCTAGTACGATATTACTACGCTACTACGCTTAACATAACTTTATTATAACATGATTAAGTTTATTTTTAATTCAAAATACTTTTACAACACATATTAATAAACATTAATTGATTACTGTTCAATGCACGTACTTCATTCATTTGATTGTAACGTGAAAACGTAACTAAGTTTTAAATGACGTAACGTAAACGTAGTTTAGAGTTTATGTTAACTCAACAATGGGGTTTTGACTGATAAATTATGACGTGTCTTTGTACTCTACTAGAGTTGAATCATCTTATGATAAGATAAGGTATTTTACCTTTATTGAAATTATTCATATTATACGCATTTTCCTCCCATATTCTGCAGGTAGGATAATAAAGATTTACATACACTTTGCATATGAAAATATCTATTTGGCTTCGTTCCAGAGTCTCAAAAAAATGTGTAGTTAGTTAACCAGCGGTGTCCTAATCTTTGTACGCATCATAATTTCTATGGTAAGGTCATTGAACCTAATTGCGGTCAACCCGAGAGAAAATTTTATGAAGAACTCTAACGCTATCCATTTCAAAGCTTATTCCCACTTATAATTTCGTTACTTTGACGGAAATTTTGATGACACTTTTACTATCTAAGTTTCTTGTGACAAAATATGACCTAATTACAAATTAATCACCGATTTATCTCAACTTGGTTGATTAACCATTAGCACTTTTATTTTAAAACTATGTTAATTTGGTTGATAAAATGCTTAGCACATAAAAACGAACTGACCTAACACAACACACATTATACTTTTAAAAAGAAATAATAAACTTCAAAACGAGTTTGTATTGACACATTTTATACACGCAATACCGAAAATGAATAAAAGTTATATTCACAACACTTCTTTGCAAACAAAACAATGTTATATTAGTTATTTGTTATACTAGAGACCAAAGTCAATTTGTGCTGCGAGTGCCCTATTCCAATATAGACTACTGAGCACAGTGAGTGATTTAAAGGCACGAAACATCACAAAAAAAACACCAAAATGCTAACCCAATTCAAAATAAATGCCAATTACATTTTTTCATACAAAAATGTAAATCGCATTAATTTTTATTTGGTTTGGTATTTTGGATATTTTATTTAATAGAACCGTAGACAAATACTATATTAATGGGATCAACTACCGTCTATGTGCGGCCACGCTTAGCTGAATACATGAAAAAACCGTCTCTATATTTTTTCTAAACAAGTTTTCTCAAGAAAGTAATTAAGTTACATTTTTAGAAACAAAACCAATTTTATGTTAATGTGACAGAGGATGTCATTGAGTTGTTTATCCTAGAGGTTTAGAAAAAATACTGGTTCTACATGTATAAAGTTTAAGGAACCATTAAAAACAATTCATTAAACTGTCTGGTATATGCATAACTAACTTCAAAATAAATACTATTTTATTAGATAACATTAGTTACTTGGATAATATATGCCGAAAAACTAATGGGTCTGTAGTACCCGGTATATAGCGAGTACATTAAAATTAATTTATAAAGTGAGGTGCGAAACGGCCAAAGGTGGATGCGTACTTTATACGGTATTCTCAAACAAGGTAATATATAACCGAAAAGGACGAAGTCGCGGGCATCAGCTAGTTTTGTAAATAAATTAATTCTAAGTTCTAATTAATTTTACTTTTGTCAACGTTCCTAAATCTCGATTTAGTGTTGCGTGCTAGCGTTAAGAAATATCTATCGAAAATACTTGTATGGAAGTGCGTAGGCGATCAACGTTGCAAATAACGGTTAGCAATTATGATCCGGTTACAAATAATTTGTACTCATCTAGCACGTTACAGCTTTATTAGCAATTTCTTGCCAGTAAACTATAGGGAGTATCGCGAGTATCACCCACAAATCTAAAGCAGGCCACACCACACACCTTATCTTCTGTCTGACAAGACTACTTGTCAAGTGCGCTGTGTCAACTTGCCAACCATGTGAGAACTATTGCAGAACCCTATTTACAAGTACAGGGTTGTCCAAAATAACATTGACAAGACTAAGTGATTTTTTAAATAATTTTATTAACTTCAAACTTAAATTAAATTAAGTTATAAATTATAAAAACAAAACTTATTTTTATAAGAATCCCTATTAGTCTTCAAAATAACCTCCTTTAGTGCTAATACATAGAGTCAAACGTTTGGTAAGATTTTCACTATTTTTACACTTCCTCAACAGATATTTTGTCCCACTCACGTGTAAAAGAAGCCTTCAGGCCATTAACAGTTCTATCAGGCGTAGTCCAGGTCCTTGCCTCTAACATTGACAAAAACTGTAATCTATTGCATTCAGATCAGGTATAGTATAGGGGCCATTCTTTTGAGCTTTTCACCAGTTAAATTGCTTTTACACCACTTTTAAAGACTTAAGGCCCTGTGAGGTGGAGCTGAGTTTTGTTGGTATATCAATGGATGGTTACAAAGTGCTGTTGACTACAAGGAAGAATCACCAATTTAAGGATCTCTCGTCAGTAACTTTTTGGTTAATTTTGTTACCATTTTCTACAATAACGAGGGGAGTTTTGTCAGTGGGCGTAAATTGCACCCCAAACCTATTTTCGCGTATTGACGACGTGGAATAACTGCAGCAGCTCCAGGACGAGTGAAAGACCAGATCCTGTCATTTTGGTGATAATATGGACATTTTTAGCGAAAAAAATTTTTGTTGAAGAATATCATATTTTTCCAATTTGAAACAGCGGAGCGTTGTTTATGCAAACGACGTCTCGTAAGGCAAAGTTTTTTATCTTTCTCTTTAAGACATTGCGCTTTTCTAAGTTTGTATTGTACCAATTGGAGATCATATTTCACTATTCGACTTGTCCCCAAGTCTCACGATATTTTTTTACCTTGGTTTGTGGATTTTGGACTAGTCGTTGTTTGATAATGAGTTAGTTCTTAGAAGTTCGATCAGTTCGCTTATGTCCTCGTACGGTTTGGTTTCCAATGTTGCCGAGCTCAACATAGCGTTTAATTGCCGAAGAAACTAGCTGATGACTAACACCAATAATGTTTTCCATGCGCATACAATGAAATTATGGCTCAACGCTGCTCTGACATAGCGCGTAATCAATATATTTTAACACTTTTTAGCCAACAAACAATATCAAAATGGCGTCAACCATTAAAAAAAAATTCAATGCAAAGCATTACATTTTGTCAACGTTGTCAAAACAACAATCAGTCCAAAGACCACGATGTAAATTCGCTAAACACTTAGCTAGTTCAAGTTTTAGTAGATCAGGTGAATATGAAGTACATAGAATCCAGTTACGTAAAGGAAACGATCTTTTACTTTCATTTCCTCTTTTTAGAATGGTAATTAGGTATTACAAAAATAGCATAACGAAATAAATGTCTTGAAAGTCTCAAGATTTTCAAAATTATGGAAATTTGTGAGGATTCTTTATTTTTAAATTTACAATATGACTTGGCAGTGATTTAATTAAACTGTCAAGTAAAGCGATGAATTCTTAAATTAATTTTGATTTAATTTAGGGTTAGTTTAAAATTAATTTAAGAATTCAATTCAATATGAGAAATAAATAATTAATACTTTTCAATCAGGTACCAAATTAATTTCATTAGAGACTAAGTTTTGACTGTGGTTCAATTTAACCAAAGTTAAGGGTATCGGAGCGAAATTTTCTCTTAACTTTAAAATTAAAAGGAGAACTTGTTTTGCAATAAAGTGTTTTGTATTTGAGTAAAATTTTGTTTTATGAGCGCCATTGAGGAGATATTTTCAATAGACCAAAAAATATTTTACCCTTATTTTACCTTACTAAGTTGAATCAACGATCAATATGTTTACGGTCCAGTTTATATAGATATCATACATGACATGTAACTTAATACGAATTCGGTTCCATTTTAGATCAAACAAGGAGGTAGACGGTGTAAAGAAAAACCCTTAAAGGTTTATGACACACCGTCTTTGCATGAAGTTAAATTGTAAATGTGTTTTTTTAATAAGTAAGTAGTAAGTAAGTAAGACGAGCAACCTATGAAACAGGCCTTTACCTTTAGAATCAGGGATGATGTTCAATAAGTACCTAGTATAGGCAAAGCCTACGCTTTAAAAATAAGTACTGTCCCCATAGACTTAAAGGGATAAACGGATGTTATTTGTTAACATTCATGAAAACCATAGAGTTAAGTTATGTATGACCTTACTGAGGTAACTACTCAACATAATAGGTATATAAGGTAGCTAAATTCAATCAGTACTTATCACATAAATAAGCAAACTACAATCAGAATCTGTCGTAGACAAAGTTTGAAAATTTAGCGAACTAAATCTATAATACGAACAAAATAATTCGCATCCCTCGCCCTACACTACATCATTTTCCAGATACACAGAAAAAAACAACATAAGTTGTTATCATAATACTGATTGCTTTTTGATAATTGATAGTCGGCAATAGTGTAAGTTTACAAATGTGAAGTATGTACAACCACTACTATTAATTCTGTGGTATAATTAACAATTTAGTTAGATACTTGCGTCAGTAAACCAATAATAAAAAATCTTACATACAGAAGGTAGGTACTTTTCAATACTGAACTTTTCAAAAACACTTTCACCCTTGGGGCATATTTCAGAAAAGTTGTAAGGCTGTAAACTTTGAAATACCGTTATAATAAAACAACAGCAATAAAATTTAACATTTTATACACCAAACTTCACTTTAAAGAAAGAGATGAAATTTGTGGTATCTTTTAAGAAGCTCTTAAGATATATATTCCTTTAGCTATAGGTAACACTTTTATGGATGAGAGTCTAGTAATAGTTTTGTCATCAATACCAAAACCAGTGTAGGTAATTTGTCCTCAAACCATAATATTAAATTAGTATTCAAAAATTTCATTCTTAAAATTTTTCTAATATAATTTATCTTAGTATTCAAAAGAAAAAAAAAAAAAAATAGTACTTAAAGTATTGATGACGTACAGTCACGTCTAAAAATATGTATACATAATTTTAAATTTTGAGATTTTAGCATTCACAATGCTATTTTTATAATATGTATACAGTTTAGAACTTCGTCACTTTGTTGTAGTTGTAATTGGTCATAGATTTTTGTTCATAAAGTAATAGCCTTTAAAGTGAGTTCTAAACTATACATATTTATAGATGTGACTGTACACTACTATCAAACTGTTATGGACCCGCGTGCCACTCATGCCAGTGTGTAATAGCTGGTACTCATTTTCTCATATAGGCCTTACAATGGGTTGTCAGTGTTGTCACTGGCGCTTGCATACTTTACCCATAAATTAATTGGGACTATACATGACCAAACCAGCAACGGCCTTAAATTAATTTATGTCCCATAAAATTGTAGTACATTCAACGCTTAGATCATTTTTATCTTATTAGAAACTGAGCGCATTCCGCTCTTCCTGGTTCTGAAAAAAAATTACATACCTAGGTATCCTAAGATTACTTATTCACTTCTTAAGATTTTGGCGCGTACATTGACAAGAAAGAAGAAAGCGCTTTTTATGAAAAATATTTTGATTTTCCGAAGTGTAAGTTTTGATGCATTATCGATTAAATTAAGCGATGTAATAAATCGAGTACATAAAGTTTTCCCAAATTCTCGAGTGACGTTGCCTATACCTATATCTATTTGTACAGTTGGTATTTCAATTGTACTACGAATAAAGGCTTAGAGACCTTCTTATTACAGTGAATGAGAAGTTCGGCACATGCCCAACGGAGTGAAACGTTTGACCGACTTTGTAGGACATAAGCCATCCTTCGATATCCGTCAACTGTTAGTGATTTATGACTAAGTAAACAACAATAATGATATAACACCACGCCCTACACGAGACCGTAGAATTTAAGTTGGTAGATCTAAAAAAACCGTAGAAAAATCCGTCATCATTTTCATACAATGTTTTACTTTCAGGGCATTTTTCACCCTTTAATGCGTAAACGGACTAAGTCGCGTTATGACTAGAATGCTTTTGAAAAAGATTTGATATGGTAGGTACACACGACGGCACTTTAGACTATACATTGTCATGTTGACTTTGAGACCTTCTTTAAGCCCTACGCAGTAAAAGCTGTTATCGCAGTTTGATTGTACGCACCTGACGTGCTGTCGTGTGTACTTATACACCGTTATTTTGTAGTCATTTTAATTAACCTAAAGGAGTGTTCTACCAATGAAACTAAGCACTTTTGCCAAAGAAACATGGGTCGAAATTTTTTGTTTACTTTGGACTAATTAGTATAGTGTAGCTGTCTAGTTAGTGTGCGTGGCAGGACCAAAATCTTTTGTAGTTTTTCAAAATTTTTAGTTTTATTGGTAGAACACTCCTTTAAGTATAAGTACTATCAATGAAACTAAACATTTTTTCCTAAGAAAACGACTACATAACAACGGTGTGTTTATATTACTGCAGCGGAAGAAAATCATGCATTGATGGACAAACCTAATAATGTGTGCTGAGACGAAGCAGTGTTATAGTATTTTTTTGCGAGGCTTCTGGTTTAGTACTTTTCTCAAATAATGCACGGAAATTTAAAATATTTTCAATACTCTCATTTTCCTCATCACTTCTAATTTAACATGCTATATTTTTACCTAATCATTGTAAATTGGTAAAAGCAGGATTAAATGAACGCGTGTTAATTAAATGCCAATTTCCAATCGGGTGCATTATCCTAGATTTGATTGAGAATGACACATCGTTAATCATTTCGGTCGTGCCATAAGGGGTGGCATGATTAGATGTATTATACTTTCGTCACTTTACCGAATAAAATCACCAAAGATAGTAATTTACCCAGTACACAGACCAAATAACAGTCCCCAATCGTATAATTTAAAGAAAAAAAATAGTAAGTATTAATTTTATGTTGTAAAAAAAAATGTTTACCTTCATCTATTTTGTTGCTGTGTTATGTATGTCCCATACAGATATTAAGCTTTTTGTTTGCCCATTTGCGAAAAAGGTTAGATCTTTACATATGACCCACATCACTATTAAAAGCACCCTACAAACCAATTGCGGAATATTCACCTACTAAATCCTTAAATTGACAAGACGTTTTTAGTGTTAATTGCATCAGTATAAATGTGACAATGCAGCTTACCAAATATGTACGGCTGTTAGGAATATGCCTATTGTTCTGTCTAGTTTTATGCAAAAACCGTTTCTTAATGACTTTTGGTGAAGTGATAGAATCGTGACATAAGACCGTACCTATAGATGATCGAAGCCTATGACATAAACTGTTAGTTAACTTATGATTCTACTAGATTTACACTACTTTAAAAATATTACCTGATACTATTAGTAATCTTTGATATAAATTAGCCACGCACAAAGGTTCTCAAGCTTGAAAATTAATTTAACGTAGAAAAATGTCGTAAAATTTTTATTTGCAGTAGTGAGCAACAAAAAATATTAAAAGGGCGCTTAACGATGCTCTATGGGATAATCGAGAGAATTCTTAAGATGGAGAGTATCTTGTATCATGTTATGATTATTTATAAACTTTATTAATTCTTTTATGACCTAACAATATTTGTATTTAGATATCGGGGTAATCAATCAATCTTGGAAGTCTGAAAGACTAGTAAGAAAGTTTTTATAAACGCACTCATTATTTAGTTTTGATGCTTAGTTGAAGTTGGAAGCCATACGAACATTTTCGTAACTGGCGATGTATATTGCTGTTTTCAAATCTAGAGAGAAAATAAACTCTTTCGTCATAAAAACTGGGGAAAAAATTGCTGTCATTTTTAAACAAGAAACGTAGATACAAAAAGGGGAGTATTATCACGGATTCAGAGGAGGCTTTGTTTGTTTGCGTATTATACGGGTCGACTTTGATTGATTTATGGCGCATTATATAAACTTTGTTTGCAGCATTGACGTAACGTTCTATCGCTGTGGAAATGCTGAGATAAATGCAATATTGTAAATTAATGTTACTGTTCAAAGTTATTTAAAAGATTATTGAGAATAAAAACTATTCATTTGTCTTTTATTAATGAACAAGTGCCACCTCCAAAAATATATTCTCGGGTGTTTCGTGATCACGATGGTGCGCAGGAAAATTTGTTTTTATTATGCGAAACAACATTAACAAAATGATAAAAGTCATGAGGTAAAGGAAATGTTCCTGTGATTTAATAACCTGAATATTGCAAGATTTTTTGAAGATCTATTTAAGGTCATCTATCTAAATAGGTTGACTGATTTATGTATTGTAGGCATACGAATTAACTCAACTATTATTTGAAACACGACTTAATTTCGTGCAAATAATTTTTCCCGCAGTTATATGTAGTGCAAACACATGTTTATTCAAAACCACCCTTTTTCCAGATGCCCAGATGCCCAGATCACATGGAGTCCTAGCATCCAGGACTGAGGAATATGAAGTGGCTATGTCATCTAATCCTGTTGCATTTAATATCCATTAAAATGGCTCATTCAAATCACGTAAGTACGTTTCCAATATAGAGCCTTATGAATGGATCCCCATTTATCAATTACGATAAAATCGGAGCATCTATTCGTTATTTGGGATATGTTCTGCATGGAGCATTTCGATCGATTGCAATTCACAATGCATTTTGGACACAAAAAGTCTGGCATCCGGCCAAATATATCTGTCTTGCTTATTCAATCGACTGCAATCGCCACATGTGAACTATTAGATTTTGTAAGGTACTGACCTGGTTATTTGAATAAGGCACACATTGTTATGTCGGATCGTATACAATATTGATAGATGAATTGTACATTATACGTTGGCAATAGACAAGTTCAAGGTTGAATTTGGTTATATTGGACTTGGAAATACTGAATCATATGTTAATCGTACTGTTGAAACTGAATAAACCGTCTGGAACATTGTAGGTGCGTTTAGTCTAGAATCTGATAACTTTGCGAATAAAATAGATCAGAATGACGTTAATGTAAACTCCTGATAGTAAAATTATGAGTTCCTCAAAGTGGGCTTGCTATCTCTGTTTCAGTATCATTTGCTTGTTTTAGATATTAAAAGTATTTTGTTTTAAAATTTGTGTTAAAATATAAATACTTAATTAATAGCCAAATAATAATAAATTGAAAAACATTAAATACATTGCTAAAGAATGGTTATGGAAAATATAAACGAATACGGGACGGTACGGTAGAAGATGGTTTTCTAGATTGGAACCTCAGAGATGGCGACACCATAAAACCGGTGTAGGACATTTAGTACTATTATTAAATTCTGTGATGTAGGTACTATCTATCTACTCGACCATTGAAATCGTCAGAAATATAAATATTAGGTCCCCTATGAAATTGAAGAAGTTGCATTTTCCATACTATAATTTTCTTAATTTATTTAAATAACCATGACCGCTAAAATTTTGAAATTTTTATGCACTAATGTTTAAACAGTAAGATAACGTATGCCACTTAGGTTAGGCGAAAAAAATTAGTTTTGGCTAAGTTATAACAAATAAAGTGGTCATTAATTCTGCTAACAAAAAGACTTTTTTTGTTTAGAAAACTATGATAAGGATTTTTTACTACTGATAGTTGTCTATGTTGGTCATTACTCGATATAATATCGAGCAAATGATGAATATTTGAAATCATAAAAGTGACGAGGTTTTCAACAATCTGTTAATATAAGCTTTTAGTTTTATCCGACTGTTGTGGCATTAAAAAGAAAAAAATAACAAGCTTTATCTTTTTCAGATGAGAAATATGTCAGTAACGAAGAGAGATTATGGTATTAATAAGATAGATTTAGTAGAAAATGAAGAAGATTTAGCCTTTGTACGAAAGAATAAAAAAGGTAAGACTTTATGGATATTTTTTTATTCACTGTTTTTTTTTTAACTAATCCAGGATTATTACGGACTTGGACTTTTAAGAACAATTTTATGTGCCCAGTTTTTGAAATCATTAAGTATTTAGTGTTTAAATAATGATTAATTAATAATTGATATTGATATTTTGACCATTTATCAAAGAATCATGTTTACCAAATTTGTGAAACAAAAACTGGTAACAGTAAAAGAAAAAACCTCTCAAAAGAAATAGAATTGGTTTAGCTGTCTCCAAAAACAGCATCATTTTTCAGAACTCCCTTTTTGTCCCTCGGCTACGAGGCCGGAAGAAAGTATAAATTGCAATACCGAATTTATGGGAAAAGTAACAATGTTTCTTTATTTTTCCGTAGCAATGGTATTAGTTGAGTTTACCACCAAATTACACACGTAGATATGTCCGTGCCGTGCTCCTTTATAAAAGGAAAACATCTTCCCGATGGCACAGTGGGCTATTCGTTTATGTGTGAAATAATATGCGTTAAAACTGATTAACTTATGATACAATTATTTTAAATACTTTTAAGAAATTCAATTTAAAAAAACCATCTAAATAACAATGCATTCCATTTTTGCTACAGGCGGTGTTGTTGATTAGATTTTCTTAATACTAACTGCCAGATGTTATTTGTTCACAAATTTTACAAATTCATATTTCTCTTTAGACAGTCTTGAAATTGAGGCACATTTGGATAAAATACCTCCATGCAATTCATACAATAAGTTTACGATCTTGAAAATTAAGTCCTATTTTCTCCGCCATTTATTTACACCAAAAAAGAGCTTGTTGACTTCTAAGATTTGATAGATGAAATTGCGGTATTATTTGCAGGTGGCCATTTCAAAGTGGCATCGTACTCGCGTTGGAGCGCTTGGGGAGCTTGTCGCAACGGGCGGCGGGTCAGGAGGAGACACTGCTTACGTCACGACATTTGCGGGGACGCTCTACGGATAGAAGTTGCAAGGTAGGTATGCTCGGCATAATTTCTTTGGCTATTTCCTTGCTTCCGATTGAAATTGCTGTCGGAGATTCTTTTGTTTTCTTTTGGTTTATGTGGTAAACTATTTATAATACACTCCATTGATTATAGGTACCAGCATCGTAGACATGCGATGTTGCTCCTCTGTGATGATGTTTATTTAGTCATTATTGTTATAAATCCACAGGACGCCTAAATAGACGTAGACTTTTAAAATGTGAATAAATCTATTGATTTTGTGACTAATGTTTTTACCAGAATATGATTATAAAGTTTTTGGTTTTGACTGATTAGCCATCAGTAAAAAAACAAATTCTAAGTAGTATTACGTTGAATCACAAGATGTTAAAATCTGTCGTTATCGGATTGTAATTAATTGCGTTGTGTAATCTGTTTGAATATGACGTAAACTCAAAATTGTCCACAATGCGGAATTTGGGATCGTTTACAAACATAACATGCAACCGTAAGTCTGTATAATTGTTATCGTTTTATTTGTTTACAGTTGCCGAAGACGCGCGTCGCGAATGAAGATATTGACGCGAGAGGACATAGAGAATCATATAAACGACCGATATCTACAAAAAATGGTAACTTTTTGTTTCATTATCTTATGATACAATATTAGGAATTTTCAATGCAAAAATAGTAGATTGTACAACAAGTGCATAAAACGCAATTGTTGATGATGTTAGTTCCTTTTTACAAATAATTTTTTCAAGATTGTTTTTTTTAAATACTGTATTTTGATTACCTTCTTAACTTTTTTACTAAATTTTTTCGGCAGTTTGCTAAAAAAAGGATTTACTACACTATAATATAGTAAATATTAGTTTTACATCCAAATGCACTGGAGGGGTGCAATTTGGGGTATTTCAATAGGTTTGGTTACCCGCGATATCATGGATATTAGTAGTAATATTCTTACTAATTACCATACTTTTTAAAACTATTATAAATGCGAAAGTAAGTTTATTTGTTTATTTATTTGTTTAATACGCTAAGTATAATTATATCTAAGTATCAATATATCATAGAATCTAGCTAGACTAAAACCTATATCGATTGACGAAGTTTGAGGCCTGAAATCTAGAGCGTTTAAAAGATTTCATGATTTATAAAATAATTATCATAAATGATGAAAATGGATGTCCAACAGGCATAGACTTATTATATTACTTTTGAAATCATTGCCAACAGTCAACAGTTTAGGAAAACCAAGACAAATGACAAATAGCTACTAGCTACTAAAATTAAAAAGAATAAATACTTTTTACTCTGTCACTTGCCTTGTGCTGTCACTGTAATTTTTTTACGAATATAATATAACGGCACGGACCATTTTTAAAGTTCGACCAACTTGTCTGTGAATTAGCGGGCGCGGCGTCGCTAGTGGTGAACATAGTAGGTATCCAAAATCTCTAGCTGCCATCGTAGTTCCAATTTTCACCATTTCACAGATAAGTTGATCGAATTGTAAGGCGATTGATTGATTGCGAAGATGTAGCATCATGCGTGGTAGTGTGTGAATCGCTCAATTCTAAAATGTCCACCACTCGATTTTCAAGATATTTTCTTATTATAATAAGGATTTTGGTCGGATCTTCAACAAAACTTTATTATTTTGAATACTTGCCAAATTTCATAGTTCTAGGTCAACGGAAAATACCCCATAAATTTTGATCCCTTGAGAGTGTCGAAATAGGCGTTTTTTTGTGGTATAAACGGTCGTATCTTTTCTTACGTTAACTTAGAAATTTGATTTTTTCACAGCTTCAAGGGACTCTAGACTTGAGTAGATGGTTTTGATTTCAACTCGATACTTCCACGTGATCCCAAGATAAAGGGTCTTGACAGAGAGATGGACAGCGAACAGACAGACAGACGGACAACAAAGTGATTCTATAAGGGTTCCGTTTTTTCATACAAAACTGTAAATCGCTTTAATTTTTATTTGATTTGGTATTTTTGATTCTTTATGAACCCAACCCGAACCCGAATCCGAAACCAAACCCGAATCCGAAACCGAATCTGAACCCAAACCTAAGACCGAACCGAACCCAAAACCAAACCGTGTACAGAACGCTAGACAAATCCGAATGACATCACAAGAAGAGTTAATTATGCTCAAATTGCAAATCATTTTGGTATTACGTTTGTATAGGAAGTTCACTGCCCGCCGGCTTCTTATGTGTCAATAAATCAAGAAAGTAGGGTAGAAGCTGCTATTTTTAAAATACTTTAATTAAACAAATTCTTAGTGATACACGGGAGTAAGAACCTTCTAGAGAATTCGCTGAGATTTAGATAAACGATAACCATGCAATTAAATAACATAAAGTAAAAAGAAAGTAAGTTTTAAGACCTTAACATGATTTTAATAAAAAAATCCTAATCCAAATAGTGAATTAAACTGTAAGGATAGTAAGTTTTAAGACAAAAACGTTCTAATATTATTTAAAATTACTTTAGAAAAAATTACGTACTACCTAAATTCTTTTCAACGTTGATACCTTTCAGAAACCTTTAATATCAAGGTAATAATAATATAAATGAACACAATTTGTTTTAATAACCTAGCGTTAATTTTGCGCAGCTGTGTCGTTTTAATGCTTTCGTAGCATTTATTTGACGCATATTTCATTAGTTTCCCTAGAAAATATAATTATGTTGTTTTTTATAATGCTATACGCATTTTTTTTTACAAAATGTTTCCTATGGAAGTTCCTATGACCTCAAGTTCATGTTCTCAAACTCTTGTTAGTTAGTTCTATACATTTATAATTCCAATAGCATCTTATGACTCAGAGTCAAACTATAAGTTGCAATTTAAAGTGCGAAGTTAAAACTTCAACTTCTTTCTAGTCCAACCTATTTTATGTATACGTTTTCAAAAATAAACTTTATGAATTATTCCTACAAGTATATTTTGTACCGTTTTAACACCGCTACCGCTAAGTAAGGCTATAATGACCTTAAAAAGAATTATATTGTTATTATATCACAGCTTATCTCTTTGATACTATTGAATATTCAATTAATTAGTTATGCACACAGTCATTTCTACCGTAAAGTAAACGAGAGTCCAAGTAAGATTGTCTCAAGAACACACATTAGTTTTGTAATTAAAGTTTCTTATGCACCTGCTCCACTTCTAGGCAGTACAATAACCTCAAGTACACATTTAAACTTCGACTCACTATAACTCGCAAATTCAATTAATCTGCTTTAAAATAGCTTTATATCAGCTGCTAATGATCTGTAACATGTGCTGACTCACTCGGTTTATTGAATATCCAAACGAGCTATTGAATCTCGTATCGAATATGACTCTTCTATGAATGGCGTAAAAATGAAACATCGAACGGTACCACATGAACTGTTCTGAACCGATAACATCCACTTTCACCATCACTTCCATAAGCCTAATTGAGTCCATTTCTGAATAAAGGGTCCTCCCAATTCCTTTCACGATTTACGATCTTATACTGCGGCCTTCCAATTATGAGATCCAATTTATAGGGGAATTAATAAGATCCAGATTGAAGGGAGAAGTAGACTATTGAGTTCGTGTTTTCTACCTAGGATCTTATCGTGAAAATAGCGGCTAAAAACCAAAGACGTCAGAAAGCACACGTATATACTGCAACCACAACATAACCACAACCACTCTACAACGAAACATGTCGGCGTGGTCGGGCGGGGGCTAGTGAATGGGACATTGGCACTTATTTTCGTCAACCGCTACCACATCTATGTATAATTGCTAACTAATCAACAACACTGCAAGAAGCTGTAACAGCACCAAAAATATTTTAAGTTCTTGAAGTATAATTCAATATAATCTCACAATGTTTTAACAAAAAGATAAGTGAAATCTTGTAGTAACAAGCACTTAAGATAAATTTATCGCCTTTTAAAAGCACAAAAAAGTTCATCGCCTGATATCAAAATAAACATGAAGCCCAAAATTTATGAGCTGTGAAGACGTTGTTATCGTTGGGTAGAAAAATAACTCATACAAATAATTCTCAAGGAACAATAGAGGTTTGTGCTATATTTGCAACAGTAAAAATATGTGTTTGAAATAAATATAAAATTAGATATATTATTTTTTAAATTACTTTTACAATACAGTTGAAAAATGTATAGGTTTGTACATTTAAATAGCTTTAAGTAATGGATGAAACAAAATGTTTTCGTCATTTTCATTGCTGTAAATATTTTGATTTCTCTCGGGTACCTTAATATTGTTTTAACAAAAAGTTATGTTATGAAGTATAGTCATTGTTAATATTACTCCCTTGTGTTCTAAAAGCATTTGAACGAAAAATATACATATATTTCATTTTAGCCTACATTCCCGATTTACTAGTCTTTTAGTTTTCATTGATTTATGAATAACTTTCTAGGCAACTGTTGTTATTTCCCATCTAGGCAAAAAAGATTTAGTGGAACTATTACTGGGGATAGATTATGGATATGAAGCATTAATCGACCTCAATTTAATAGTGCTTGCTTGGCAAAAAAATATGTATTTTTTAGGGTGCCGTACCAAAAGGAAAAAACGGAACTTTTTTAGGATCACTTTTTTGTCCGTCTGTCTGTCTGTTAGCTGTCTGTCTGTCGGTCAAGACCCTTTATCTCGGGAACGCGTGGAGGTATCGAGTTGAAATTAAAACCATCTTAACCAACTTAAATCTAGAGTCCCTTGAAGCTGTGAAAAAAGATACAGCCGTTAATGCCACAAAAAACGCATGTTTCGACACTCTCAAGGAAAACAACATTTATAGGGTACTTTCCGTTGATCTAGAACTATGTTTGGCAAGTAATATCGTCTTATACTACAAGTACAGGGAAACATTGGAAAACTATACATTTGTAATTAAATCATAAAAAAATTGTACGGAACCCTCGGTGGGCGAGTCCGACTCGCACATGCCCGGTTTTTTTATTTGTTCTATCCCGTATTCAAACCCCGTATAATTCCTTGTTGCGTTTAATTACCAGCTTGCTTGGGTGTATTTTGATTGCCAAAGTTTTTTTAAGACAAATTCATCCCATAAATTTAGTCCGACTTGTTTACATCTTGAGAAAATATCTGTAGAGTCTGTAGAGACTAAAACTCATCCCAAGATTCTCGTAAGCGAAATGATCGCACTTATTTTAATTATTAACTACTTAAATGAAGTAATCATGATGGTTAAGCTTATTTATAATACAATCCATCGATATAGTCCTTTATCAATTAAAACTTAAATTCGTATAGTAGTTACTTCGTTCATGATTATTGATTTCCCATTTTCACTTAATTTCGAAATTTTGCGCTTGTATGAATTTAATAAATAAATAAATAATGCAAATAAAACCAATAACTATGTAACTAACTGGTAAGAAAATACATACAACCCGTGCAGATAAATAATGGTATTGAATTCAAACGTTGTTACATTACATCAGAGCATTCATTACCCGTAGCATGAAAAAAATAACGCGCGTAAAATCATTCGATAGAGTAATTTTGTAAGGAAAATTTGTACAGCACCATCTACCGCCGAAAAGCGAAATGAAATTTTCTATAGATAATTACTCTATCGAGTAGTTTTACGCGCTTTTTTTCTGGATGGATGTTCGTGCTAGGGTACAGTTGTTCCCAAGTTGGTCCCATTCTTTGAATCGGTTCAGATTAAAAAATTAACCTAAAAATACTGTCGATATGTTCGTGCATAACTTCTTTGCTTATGAACTGATTTAGACGATTCATTCATGATGATGATAATGATGAAAACACTCGACTTCAACAGACTTTTTTTAAAACTATTAATTTGAACATTATTTCTTGCTTTTTATAGAGCTGTTTTTAAAGTTTTTTAAATCTCATTCTTTATCTGTACTTCTAAAGAATGAAGTTTAATTCGCAGAATTTCCAAAGGAAACAACTGGATTCAAATGAAGTGCAGAAGAAGTTTAGAGGATTTTCGCCCTGGAGTTCTTGGAGTTCCTGCTCAAGAAGATGCACAACTGTAAGACGAAGGTATTTTGTTAAAGGTGTTGTTTTTATATGAGAGTTGATAAAAAAGATTAATAAAAAATGGGTACGTAGGTAATTAATTTGATTTTGAGACAAACAGTTTAAATGAAAATTAATTATTTTTGGAGAAAATCATTTCTACATTCGTGTTAAGGGGACATTCATGATCACGCAAGCTAAAATTAATTTATGTTTTTTTTTATTAAAACAAAATGTAAATCCGTTATTGGCATTATGCAAAGTTTGTAAGATAATTACTGTTAATATTTATGTGCTGTGGATTTTGTGATAATTATAAATAAAAAGGCTGACCCGATAACCGTAGGTCATTTTCTAATTAAGCACTGTTGTATTTTTTTATTTATACAAAACAACTTGTAGGCTTACAGAGTAGGTATTCCAAAACGCCAGAAAGTTTCAATACAATACAGTTCATCATTCATTTAATACAGTTACAATATTATAAAAACACAAACAACTCTTGAAAAACATGACCCTCCTTCTGTCGCAGTCGGGTAATTAATTACTATGTCGAACAGAAGACATTTAGAAAAACGAACACTGTGCGGGAGATCATTGATGAAGATGAGGAACAGTTTGAAGCAAACCTATGAACTTACCTCATGTCATATAGTATAATTATTGTTGTTTGTAGAGATGGATTTTTTATACAGGATGGAAAAAAAGATGATAGTTGAAGTGAAAGTATCCTAAATATGAATAATGGCTTTATTTAAAAAATAAGTAATACTGCATTCAAAGATTTTTTGATAATTTGCTTGTCTCAGCTGGGAATTTAACGGGCTGAATTTCGAAAAAATAATGTCCTGCTAGGGCATGACAACCGAAACGCGATATTATATAGCGATTTATCTGTCTTGTCTTTTCCCTCCCAGCATATAAAAAAAACAATAAGCAGTTTTCTTTTTGGCCGCTGCAAGTCGTATTGTCTGTGTAATAGCGTTACTTAATTAAATCCAATCTGAGTTCGAACCCCGCACATTTTTTATTTCCTAGAAAAAGGGATAATAAAAACATTGTTAAATAAACAATGTTTTTATTATCCCTTTTTGCCATTACCCAATTACAGAAATCAAGCACCTCAATATCCGATGAAAATACAAACATGGTTTTATTTTACCAACCTTCCTTCTGATATTTTCTCGCAGTTTCTTTTAAATCAAAGGGACGAGCAAAAGAATGTTCTTACTAAAATAAGAAAACCCAGATCCTCGACAAATTAGGTTATTTGTCGCCGCTACCTAACCCGACCGATCCGAGTTTTGACCGTGAGTCATAGCCACACTTACAACAAAAGTAGTGGCATGATTTGTATAACACTTTTGTTAGTATTACATTTTCGGTTGGTAAAATCTATATCATAAAATAGAGCAGCCGCTCTAAAAAAAGCGGTTTTCCGTCCACGCATTTCAAGATGAACCGTGTCATGATCGGTACCTTAGCGGCAGGCCTATTACATAAAAAGAATTGCGATAATCGGACGCAATTCTTCGTTCAATTTACTTGATAATGAACCTTATTCGTGAGTTAATAGTGTCACGGAGTAGGACGAACACCGTCCACTTACGGCGATTGTTTTTATGTAATAAGCCTTCAGTTCTCATGCAGTTCATAGAGAAGCAAAATATGTGGTTTGTGTATTTGTGTATTTCCGAATTCGGCTAGAGCGGCGGCGGCGGCGCTTTTATCTAGAATACACAAATGCTATTCGGTCTATTTTGTTTTCATTGCTACACCAACGATAATTACGCCGAAGTCTCACGTCGCGGTGAGATTGTTTTGTGAAAAGCCTAAATATAGACGACACCCAAATTATCAGTTGAATTTATTATTCTAACGCCCTTACTAATAAAGATTGTATAGCAGATGGTATAGTTACACAGTGTTTTGTCCCTTTCTTAAATAGTTTGACAGAGAGTAACCATTGTGTAACTATACATCTGCTATACAATCTTTATTAGTAAGGGGGTAACAATATACTTATATTATCAAATAATAAAGTTTAATAAAACAATCCGAAACAGATGCTGGTTTACATTGTTGATTCAAGTTAAATTATTGTTTCTAGGTGGGTCTTTGTTTCGTAAAAAAATTGATTAATTTAAACTTTTAACTTATTACTTACAACTAAGAGGTATTTATACAACTTAACTTATATTGAATAAAAAGTAAAAATATCTGTATGTAAAACATGTAAAAGAAAACAGTGCTGAGCCTTGATAAGGCAATATACTTATAATAAGATGCCAATGTGTAAAATATTAATGTTTTATTTATTTTCAGGTATTGCCAGAAACGTGCACTTTGCGGTCGCAAGGTGATCAAGCAATCAGCATATTGTTACTTAGAAGGCAGCTATTGCCAACATTGGATTAGAAAAAAGATGCAGAGGCGAAAGGATCCAGGTGAACATGCACATAGGTACTTAGCTTACTAATTTTATACGTAACCAGACGAAAGTACAGTCTATAACGTCACACTTATATGTATTTATTTATACAGTATGTATCGGATGATGTGTAAAAAAATCGAGGGGATACCTAATTCAGTAAGTTATTTCAAACAGAAACTAATTAAAAAAAATATGCCATTTTTTCCAATGATGGACACACATTTTCCTTGCATCGCAAACACCATAATCGCGTAGCACCTATCTGTAACAGCACGCGTAGTCGGTGTGTATAGATCCATCCGCCTGGATGGACCGCGCTACGAAGTTTTTCTGTACTACGACGACCGCTCAAAGTTCATATCGGCCGGTCCTTTTGTGATAATACCATACACGAGAACTTTTTTTAATTGATATTATGTTTTGAGAGGTGTTCGTTCACCCCTCATTTTATATCTTTATTTTATTTTTTTACACGTCGCTCGATACAACCTGTATTATAAGAGCTTATTTAAATAAAACAAATATTTACATTAATAATAATATTATTATGTCGCATGCAGGTTCTAAATTATTATAAACATATCCATACAAAACTCCATTGCAAGTAGAAAGAAGTTATCTCTATGAAGCAAAGACTTGACCGTATAGGTATGTTCCTTTTAAAAAAGAATTTAAGCGAATAGGTAATCAAATTAAAATATTTTATTGTAAATTATTTAAGCTCGACAAAATTAAGTGTATGTAGCTAGTAGTAGGTAAGTCTGCTAAAAGTTAGTTTTATTTGGCTCCAATCCTGTAAGTAGGGGCACTTATTTAGCTTAATCTACTTCAATTCAAAAAGCCTTAATAGCTTATACTGTTATAATAACTTACAAAACTTTATTTGTTATCATTCAATTGTCACCAGCAGCTTCTATTCAATATTTAAACTCTGTACAAAACTTAATGCTTATTTTATTTTATAACGGGTTGAAGCAAATGTCGTAGCTCGCAGTTATGAAGAATGTCGAAGCTTAAGCAGTCCCCGTCTTCTTTACGATTTCAGCTTTCAATAAATTAAATGAAATTTTCAATTCAAATAGTTCAACATTGATTTTTATAGCAAATTATTAATAATTATTCAAATTAATACTGATGAAACAAATATTTGTAAATAATATTTGTTTGAGTGTTTATACATTTTTTAAGTAAAATTAAGTAACTTTCTAAGCCAAGGCATATTAATTATTCTAACATTATCTTTTGAATCGGAATATTAAATGTGTCTTAATTATACATCTACATTTTTACATTCACAATGTTATTTTGTATAAGCTAATTTTTATATCAAAAATTAACCATATCGTCTCTAACTTAGTACTCAGTTGAGAATCGAACTCACAACAGCCTGGCGAAATCTTTAACCAACTGTGTCTAAATTTACTTGGCGCTTTTCAGGATATGGTTACAAAGTAGTTGAATCAATGTCGCCGCCTGTAACCGCAATCCATGGGGAAGATTCACGCGTGTTATCGTCTGTGTCGCTGGAATGCGGACGTCTGGGCCGTTACAGAGGATCCACGATGGGCCGAATGCGATCCCGAATGCGGGACATGGTCCGAATTATAGGGGGCAGGCCTGCCCCACCCGGGAAGTGGCCTTGGCAAGTCGTCGTTCTAAATCGGTATAAGGTAAGGCTTCGTAATTTGTTCCGTTGTGATATTTGAAGAAAAATCTATGTATCTATGTCTAACGAGTAGGAATCTTAAGAATATCAGGGTCTGGCGACTTTTATTTCTTACATCGGTACTTACAGAAAATACACCAATGCTAAGAGATCCACTAATACGATGATATTATTTTTAACTTTTTAAAAGTAAGCTTTTTTGTATGGGGGTTTTTATTAAGAGTTAGCTTTTTGTGTCGGGGGTTTTTTAAATTTTAACTTAAGTTTTATTTGCCACTTTTACATTTTAAACAGTTATACCGATATCTTTAAATCAAAGTTACTGTACCTAGGTACAATAAATATTTTTCGAGTTTTTAGATTTCATTTCGTTAGTTATTACACCTCATTCCCTTTCAGTATAGTGTACATTTTTCTACTATTCAAGAGCTTTAATTTGATATCCATATTGAGGGAGTTGTTAAAAAATATATATTCGTATAAAAATATTTATTTTGTGGCGGCTGCCATCTTGGACCGATTTTCATCAAACATAACCAAAAACACTCCCGACTAATTCACCTTTCAATCAAAAAAAATAAAATCAAAATCGGTTTTCCGTTCGGGAGCTACGATGCCACAGACAGACACTCACACACACAGACACGTCAAACTTATAACACCACGTCGTTTTTGCGTCGGGTGTTAAAAATAAAAAAAGAGTAAACACATTTCTCATTTATTTCGAATTTTAAGTTATGAGCTAAACCCATCAAGATTGCATGTAATATAGCTATTAAATATAAATTCTTCGTGAAACAATTATCTAAAACATTCAGCAATGTTAGCACCTCATAGTTTAGTTTAATGGTTAATGCAAAACTCTAATTAAAATCGTTTGGAACTTAAGTTTCATATTTTAATATTCATTATAAAGCTTAATGCACTTAATCTAAGATGACAAACGAAGTGACGCAAATGGGGTTAGGTACCAGCACCTATGGATATACTACTTTGAATATTAATATATCCAGGGCGGGTAGTTTATGGTTGGCCTACCCCTTATTAACAAGGTTTAGACACAAGGGAACTGATGGCTTAGTTGGGATGGTCCGGTTAGAATGTTGGCTGTGACCTTACGCAGTTATTTCATAAATATTTCTAACGTATCTTATGAGTGTAAGTCTAGTAGAGTAGGGTTAGATAACAAAATGCGACTATTTTGTAAGAAATTCTTGTTGAGTACGACTTTAATGTTGAGTGGAGTATCTATCATAGTGTAATAACAACTTTTCCTATAAATTACACTATCGCTATGATTATTATAGCCTGAAGCTAGTGCTTCAGTTTTCCTGTTATAATTTACCTATCTTTTTTACCAATACTGCGGGCATCTTGTTTTTTTTGGCGTCACGGTTAATTTTATTCCAATGAATTGTTACTAGGAAGCGTTTTGCGGCGGTACCCTAGTTTCTCTTCGATGGGTGGTGACTGCAGCGCATTGCGTGAGGAAAAAACTGTACGTCCGACTGGGAGAACATGATCTGTTGATAAGAGGGCCTAGAGAAGTGGAAATGAAGGTGACTGAGGCGGTCATCCATCCCCGGTATGATCCCGATACTGTTGTCAACGACGTCGCCATGTTGCGGTAAGGGTACCAATTATTTATTTAACTTATTGATTTAATAAGTAAGAGTGTCAAGTTTATGTTCTTAGAACGTCATAAAACTGTTGCAACAGGCATACGCGTATAAAGTGATAACAAAAACCATATTCGCAATTCATCTTGTAAATTATTATGTTATTTAACTACAAAAAACATATAACTTATATGATCTGCATACATTTTAAAGTATAAAAAACTGATACAGTGAGAGGTACCAGTTTTTTTTCTAGATTAGAAGTATTTTTTTTAATCTTGTATATTATCAAGTAGACCATACTAAACAACTAATCAAAATAAATAAAACATTTGAGTCCTACATAAAATTACCTTACAGAAACTAACAGTTCCAGACATTGCGTGACTTGCTTACATACAATCATCGAGATGTTATTGTCGGACTCTTTTAACACTAGATCAGAAAACAATGTAATAATTATATGTAATATTGTTCACAGTGAATAAATGCTACTATAAATGTTAATAGTAATAAGCACTAAATCTGGTTTGGAAATCAATAACGGCACGTGTCGACTTGACACTGTCATCATCCACGTTAGTGTATCATAAAATCAAAATGCTAAAATTAGCACAACCTATACATTACTTTAGTAGATATATTGGATGTTTTAGTAAAAATAAAGTCTCTAAAATAAAAATTTAATATAGTAATAACCCCCAATGAGGTCAAAGAAACATTCTAGATATTAGAATACCTAATTACGTCTATCAAAGCAAGGTACCACAATTACGATGTTCTGTCGGGCAGCTGTTAAATATATTTTAGTTTAAAATTTAATGTTCAACCATTCAGTAATTTTGCTCTGTCTAGTATCTGCGTGAAAGCTATTCTTCAGAACCGATTAAGACTCCGCTTAGCTATTACCGCAAAACAATGATTTTATTGCCACTTAATTCTGAAGAAACACCTGTTGGAGCTTTTAATTTAGGTAAATTTTATTGATGATTTTGCCACTTAAAATAATGTGTCTTTGTGTTGACTATTAATATTTTTTCCAAAAATAGACTGCATACACTTTTTTAATATGAATAAACCAATTTCGAAAATGTTTATGCTGTTCATCATCACCTAAAACACATGTTTTTAAACTCTTCGACAGTCTATTCTGGTCAATTCTAGGGATGAATGTTGCTGATTATGCTTTGTTGTAGTATCGTAGCTATAAATCCATGTTTGGGCATCTGTTACTATGTCCTCTTAGAGCATTGGTAAAATGCTCTAAGTATGTCCCACACCAAACGCCAATTCGTTGAATTTAGTAAGCATGGTATTCCGCCAAGTGACGCAGTCTGTTTTTTAGCCTCTGTCAAATTGTGAGTTTTTCATCGCGAGCACAACGGCGGTAGACAAGCGACCACCATGACACTTATCACTGAGACTGACATGACACGTTTGAATTCAGAAAATCTACTTCAAATACGAATATTTGAAGCAGATTTTCATTTTGCTGCTGAGCAAAGTCTCGCTTAGCTTAGTCGTCCTGCATCGCCAAAAGCAGTTTGAAGCTAAGCGAGTCTTTGCTGAGCAGCAAAATTACTTTTTAAATCGTAGTAAATCATATTACGAACCTTTTTACGAGCCTTAAATTAATGGTAATGTAAACATGCATTTTTTTAATGTGACCACAATGCAGAAAACGTGATAAGTAAGTAGATGAAACAATTCATAAACTTATTATACTATAAATAAGTCTATGATTTTATTAGAGGCAAAGAGTTTTTCAAATACTGTAATTACTTTTTAGATACTGTTTTTATAAGTGACCCATTCCGGGAACACATAGTGCGTCCTATGTAATTGTAACCAATTTGTCATAGATAAATTCTATAATTTTTTTTATTCTATATTATGTATGATATTTTAGACCTCTACGATATAAAAGATTTTTATATAAACCCGTGAACACTTTATTTACTATTTTTATTGCTCAAACGCCATTTTTCCGAACTCAAAAGGGAACAAAGAGTGCATGGCGGGCTTTTCTCTTTGAATGTAGTAACCAAAGCTCTCAAAGTTAAGCTTTGGAACTTGATAACATAGGTATCGTTATGTTTACTTCACTCTATCTCTTGCTTGGCTAACTGGGTAAGTAAACCCGTTAAAACTGCAGTCCCAGTACAATTAAGGCGAAACCAAGTTCCTTGAAGAAAATTGTTCAGTTTAAGCAACACTATCACCAGTATGGTTAAATAATTTGGTTCCACCATATAGCAGGAGTGAAACAAGGCTCGGTTTGTTAAATAATATTAGTTTAAAAAAGTAATTTGAGATTAAAGTTAGAGAAATCAATCGACTTTTTTGTTAACAAAGGACATGAGACATCTTTTTACCTCATTTGAAATGTGAATATGATCTGTTTAACGGACAAACGGTTTATGAAAAATGGACATCGACCGCTGAAAGGTTAAGGACGGATATTTTGTAGTCATCAAATTCAAATAAGGGCGAAAAGCCCGCTTGGACGTCAATTTACAACTAAATTGCTCCCCTTTAAATAGGTTGAAATTTTCAACCACAGGGCACAGAAAATTGCCAATCGTCTCAACTTGAAAAGACACAAATCTTCAATCATGCAAAATACAAACAAAGAATAACATTGTTATTTTCTTTTTTTCGTGATAAGTCTTCATTGAATAATTTGAATGTATTTATGAATAACTGTATTATTTTGTTTTTACTAACAAAAATATCATGCAATTTTTTTAAAATAACAATTAGAATATTCTTATGTATAAAGACACATCTCTGTTGTTAACATAACAATTATTTTCCATTGCAGTCTGCCGTTACCAGCCCGACCAGAACTCGGACATGGTATAGCGTGCCTGCCGCGGGCACAGCAAAGTTTACCGCCTCACACGACATGTGTTATATTAGGCTGGGGTAAGAAACGACCCACCGACGTCCATGGAACGAGGCTACTTCACGAGGCACAGGTGAGGGGTTTAATTTACCAACTTTATAAACGGTACCCGTCTCAAACAATTCCTACCGCACTGTCGGCCAAATACTCAAACGATTCGGCCATCTTAAATTCAAAGAAGTTCTCAGATTTGACAGAAACTCTATGAAAATGTCAGTTTCCCTTAAGGTAAGGAGATCTCAACCAAAGATTTAGGCTAAGAAGCGTTTGAGTATTCGGCCGTAACTGGTGCAGTTGACCTAGGTAGGTAGTGCAGAGCAGAACAAATCATTTTCCAATACCTATATACAACATGTTACAAAATACCCCTAGTGCCGAATATGGTATATAGGGACCATCAAACTGATCAACTTTTACTATGGGACCAACTCTGAAATCGCGAAAAAAAATCAGCTGTTTCATACAAAAATAAACATAAAAAATATCAAAATGTACGAAACAGCTGATTTTTTATTTGATTGAATCAGGCATTACTTGGCGGAAGTCCTAAACCATTGTGAAAAGAGAAATATATGTAGCTTTATTTCTCTTTTTTTACAGCTGATTTTTTTTTCGCGATTTCAGGTTGAACCCTATAGTAAAAGTTGTTCAGTTTGATGGTCCCTATCTACCATATTCGGCATTAGGGGTTATTTTGTAACACGTTGTATATTCTGAGGTATGGTTTCGGTAGTGTAGTAGGTGATAAAGGCAAAATTATATCCTTTTATAGTCCATTCCTACTAGTAGTAAGTCGCAGTTCCGAGTGTAACAGCCGCTATTTACAGTCTCTAACTCGCCAGAATAGATTCCTTTAGTGGACAATTAACATTACAACTTTGGTTTTAGTGTGTCTCTTAAACTTGGCAACACCAACTTTTCTCATTTCCGCAAATTAAGTATCAAGGAAAATGCAGGATTATGTTTTTTTTAATATTTAATAAATTACTTCAAACGTTTGATGCCAACCAATATGAATATGAATAGATAGATGAGTAGCAATATTTGAATGAATCAAAGAAAAAAAATAAAGGTAGACTTAGCCTTTCATCACTTCAATAGAGCTAACAAGTCAATGGTTGATGTAATACGAGTATGTTAAATAGAAGTATTTGTTTTGAAAATAATAAAGAACGAGGGCAGTTACCAAGCTGTTTTAAGTGTAGGCGATTTTTTATGGCCTTTTTATTTGCTCTAAAATTGTTTTAAAATCACCACGTAAACTATTACACCAAGTGCAATTATTAAAAATATACAAATATAAAATAAATAAATTGGAAAACTAAACGAGTTGAAGCTATGCACTCATAATAACCAACAAAGATATTTTTCATTTCTCATACTCGCAAAGTGATGTATATTTAAACCGAGCAATAACGCGGCATTTTAACGCGTCATTCCACCAAGGGTGGAAAATAATTTTAAATTGAAAACTGAATTTGGTTACGTAGTCGGCCGTAGAGTTACTTCATCGGCAACGAAAAAGTTTAAAAGGCTCCCGGCAACGATCAAATTGCGACTGTCAATTTTTTCGCAAATGCCATCGCTTCAATCTATATATATAAAAGGGAAAATCACTCACTCACTCACTGATCACGAAAGCTCAGAAACTACAAGTGCTAGGAGTCTCAAATTTTGCATGGGGGCTCCTTTTAGGGCGTAGGTGCTCACTAAGACGGGATTTTGCGAAATTCAACCCCTAAAGGGGTGAAACAGGGTGGCAAAGTTTGTATGGGAGGACGCGATTCCTTGGCCCGATTGACTTGAAATTTGGCATAGACATTCTTTCACAAAATTAATTGAACACGTGTTTCGTATTTTTTTAATATTTATCACCTAACAGGGTTGAAAAGTGATATAAAGCTAATTTTGCTGTGATTGACTTCGACGTCGGAATTGAAACTTTTTTGTGCATTAATTGATTAATTAAGAAAAATAAATATCATTTGTCATCTCAACGTAGTATTACATTCTCTTTGGTCATTTCCCCTGAGAGTAGGTAGAATGCATTTCATTGAATAGTACCTATGGCGTTATGTTGGCAGTGCTGTCATTTTTTCCTTCCTTGCGTTGTAATAAGGTGCAAAATAATTCCATCTAATTATCAGTTTAATTTTAAAAGAACACAATATTCGGTCAAGTCGCCTATGCTATGACAATTAATAAAGCAAAGGGACAAAGTTTAAGAGCGGCTGGCCGAATAGCCTTTTTATTTTGCAACCGGATAACATGACCAGAAATGTGGTAGGTATAGAACATGTTACAAAAATACCCCTAATGCCGAATATGGTATATCGGGACCATCAAACTGATCAACTTTTACTATTGGGACCAACTCTCAAATCGCGAAAAAAATAATCAACAAAAATTCAAATCGAAAATATCAAAACGTATGAAACACATTTTGATATTTTCGATTTGAATTTTTGTATGAAACAGCTTATTTTTATTATAGAGAAGTGTTGGATGATCGAGATTGAGAATCCTGTTAATCCACAACATATTTTTATTTAGATCTAGCTGCACCCGGCATGCGTATATTGCAATGCTCCGTTTTTTTAGCCAGGAACTTTCTCGGTCGTAAGCAGAACAACTCGCCAAAGTTTCATCATAATCGGATCAATGGTTTAGGAGTCCCGCCGTCTGTACACTTAGATCTTTTAAACTATGCATAAAAAACCGCATCAAAATCGGTCCATAAGTTTGGGAGCTAGGTTGCCTCAGACAGACAGACACACACAAGTCAAACTTATAACACCCCTTGCGTATGTTGTGTACGTCGTATATACATATAGTGGTGGCCACATACTTAAGGACACAAGTCGATTTTCATACTAACGAGCTAATTTTGAAGTCTTGGTTTTCCGCTAGGGATTGAATTAGCTGTGATCTGATGATGGCCATCCAGGGAGTGAATGGAGAAGATTCAGATAGCAATACACACCCAACTGATCTGGTCAGCATTCTAAGAGATGTAAGCATAAGAATTTACAGTTGCAAGTTTTCATACATTTCTATACTATATTTGCGGTTTTTTTAAACATATCCTTACATCTCTTAAAATGCTGGTCAGATCACTTGGGTGTCTATAGAAATCTGGATCTCCTCCATCCACTCCCTGGATGGCCATCACCAGATCACCGCTCGGTCAATCCCTGGCGGAGAAGCAATGCTTAAAAATTACTTCGTTTGTATGAAAATCGACTGGCGTCCTTAATTTTGTGGCCACTACTATACCTATATAGACAGTCTAATAACTTCACACTCACCACATTAGTAACTACATTGTACCCGTGCGAAGCCGGGGCGGGCCACTAGTAATACATGTAAACGATAAATTTTCACGTCAATGAGCGTCAATTACGTAGAAATTGAGAATCGCAAACGATCGTTACCGGAGCGCTTTACAATAATTAAAAATATATGGATTAAAATAAATAAATGCAGCCTTATATTAGGGCGCCTTCACACGATAGACACCACATGACATGACAAAAGATATAACGTATGGAATAGTATAAACGCGTTCACATGTCTGACTGAAAATATGTGGTAGACAAAGGCTGGCTAGCAGTCTAACGGTTTTCTTTTTGAAGTTTAGTGAATAAAAAGTCATCAATTCCATACCGAACTATAGCCAGCCAAATATATCGTATGGGAATTGCTTCCTTTTGACCCTTGTATAAGAATTACACCTTTCTTTCACACAATATTGAACGCAAAATATTTGCAAGTTGAAATATTATTATACACAATTCATAGGTAATGAATTGAAAGGATGTAATGATGTGCTACTTACAACAGTTACAACATAAGTTTTTTTCTGTAAAACAGAGTTACTTTGGGTCATTGAGAAAGTTAAGCCCGACTTGCTCAATAGGTAAAAATGGTACGTGTTGTTAAGACATGTAAAGTTAAACAAGTCATTTAATGCTTTAATTAATGTAATTGAATGCAACAGGCAAGAAAATTGCGTTTGCATTTAAAATAATTGTATTAAGTATTTAAGGCGCAAGCCATACAGAAAAGACGTCCGTCGCGAATCCGTCGCAGACAGGGCGAGGCCATAACAAAAGACGTCTGTGCCCGTCGCAGACCCGTCGCAGACAGGTCGAGGATGCCCGGCGGTTCTATACAAAGTGACGGGCGTCCTTTCTGTGTGTACGTATATGTATATAATATGTGTATGTGTGTGTGTAAGTATACTTAAGGCGCAGGCCACACAAAAACGACGCCTGGTTAACTTTCTCAAACTTTTTAAACAATATATTGTTTTATAAATGGCCAATGCTGAATTTCACGATCGAACCAATAACGAGTTACAATGAATATAACTAACTAACTTGATTTATGTCAAAATATAACTAAACCTAGCTCTATCGAATTACAAGCTCTTAGAACCAATATTTGAGTGTATTGTTTTAGGTGTCGACGATACAGCAAGGAGTTTGCCGCCGCTCGTACTGGCAGTACGCCATAACTGACAATATGGTGTGTGCGGGGCGCGGGCGCAGGGACTCGTGCGCGGGCGACTCGGGCGGACCGCTTCTGTGCAGGGATCATGACATGCGGTATTATTTACAGGTATTTATTTATTTTATGAAAATATTTGCTAAGTATTATAATATAGTATTATAATTATTATAATATAGTATAACTAATAAGTTATACTATGCGTAGGTGACATTCCGGGTCAAAATGCAATAAATATGTATACTTACTGGAACTTGTTTACAAAAACAATCCAGTTCTGACAAGTTAGAATCGCAAATTACTCGTATAAATATGAGACAAGTTCAGAATTCCCGAAAATTCTGGCTTATTTGCTGCAGGCATGTTTACAAAAATTCCCCTGGTAATTTGTAATCTTGTCTGACAAATGAACAAAGTATTTTATTGTATTTGATTCGAAAAATATACAACAGTAAATGGCCTCTGGCCTTCTTTCACCAACTCCCAAAAGGAGAAAGTTTTAGACGATGTTTTTATATATCAACAAAAACGGTTCTTTTATTATTCAGAACTCATAAAAAGAACTTTAGTTATTGTTTTTTCCGAATAAGTCTGTTTTTGGGTTTAAGCTTTGCTCTTTTATTCTTTCACAAAACATTTTCGAAAGTTCGTTTACATCTTTGTGGTGTTCAAGATACAAAAAAAATTAAAACTGATATGTTTTTTCGTTTGAAGGGAATCACAAGTTTCGGCGATGGCTGTGGCAAGCGAGGCAAATACGGAATATACACTCGCACTTCTGGCTATGTTAACTGGATCAAGGATATCATAAACAACAAGTATTTCGACTGATATATAGCCAATAATAATTGATATATCAAGATTACTATCAGAATCTATGTAAAAACGAGCAATAACGAAACGATATTCCGCTCGCCTTATGCTGAAATTACACGGTTTAATCAAACTGATTTACATTCGTTGAAAGGCGCAGAAATGTATGAATAGTTTTTAAGTTGAGATTTTAGGATCCACAATGCTATTTTTATACAGGTACTTAAGTATTATGTATGAAAATTCTGTTGAGCAATGACATTTTAATGATCACTTGTATTTTTTTACATGATTCAATTTGGTTTAAAAAAGTGAACCGTGTAATTTCAGAATTAAGACATAGGCCATTTCTGTCTTCCATGCTTTTATAACAAAAAAGTATAAAACAGTATTTTCATTGAGGCAGTCAATCAAGATGATGTCGTCTATTATTTTTAATATTTGTTGCCAATTGTGTTTTATATAAGTTGTAATAAAAAGTCTAGTACTGTTTAATTTAGGAGTAGGGACTTTTCCAAATAATTCCATAGACTCATACTAAAAATAGACCAAAATAACTCATCATAACAATATCGACATAATCACAATTAGTAGAGTATACAACATTTTTTCATTCAAATTAGCTAGTTGTGAATAGTGAATCGGTGTAACTTAGCAGCGACATTTAAGCTGCCTTACAGGCTAATAGAATTATTTTTTGCTACTTTGCACATTGTGAGAAGCAAAATAGTATTTTCTGCTGTATTTTGTAACTTAGGAATTAACTGGGAGTTTGAATTTCCATAGTATATATACTTAACCACTGAAAAATACTATATTCAATGCGGTATGAACACTTACTTAGCCAAATGCCGTCGTGGGAAAATGAAAAATCGAAATACCTATGTTCACAAAAATATTTTTCTGAGATATTTAATTTTTATTTAATTGTGGGATTTATATGGGTCGATTTATTTACATTTATTGAATAATCTCGCTAGTATTTTGTCTTTAGTTGGTTTATAATTAGCTTCTGATATTTATTTTTCTTTTGATACTGATTGTACTGTTATAATTAGTTTCACGATAAACATTATAACAATAAACATGGGGGAAATCCAAGACACACCAGCCCCCCTACTCAAATGGCCAACATTCTATCCGTTCAAACGCTACGCTAACTACTTATCAAACGATTAAATCACATGTCGCGAACTTGTGTATAAATCACAGCTCACAGCACACAGCAGTATAAGCTATCGGCACGTAATTTTATAGTTTACGCATAGAGTGTTGGCCATTTGAGTAGGGCAGATAAAATGTCATATTTTTATTTTCAAAGCAATCAACATTCTATGAAACTAAAATGTACAGTCGGCCTCAGAAGTAGCTTATCACTTTAGTACTTTGTAGTTGTAGGAACCCCAGTAGACCTACTATATGAACGCAGTAATTAGTGCGACATGGTACTAAAATGATCAAGTACTGTAAATGTAGTGTAAATGTTCAATTACTGAAGGAGCTGACCGTAATTATCTACATTATATTATAACATTTATAACTATTTGTATAGAATGTCGTGTAGATAAGTTGACGTAACTAGGTATGTGTTTTTCTTTTTAATAAAATTTTATAAGTCAACATAAAATTTATTATGAAATAAAGTCTCTCTATACAAAAATGTATTTCCCTTGTTAGCCCTGTATAACTTTTACCAAATTATTTTAAAACCCCTTTGAACCCTTAAAGGCTCTTGCTAAAACTTAGCTCATCAGGTTTTTCAACAATTAAATTTAATTGTTGCTCAAATTCATTTTATAGGTAATTCTTTTTCTGAAAACTAGGAAAAGAAAAAAAAGACCTATTATCTCGGCTTTTTGATACAATATCTATAACTATAGATTGGCAAGGAATGAGTGTACCTACATCGTAATAAATATTATTATAATAGAAGTTGTCGTTATGTACACACGACGGCACCTCAGACTATATGTTGACCTTGAGACCGCCTTTATGCTTTACGTAATAAGCGCTGTTTTTGCAGTTTAACTGTATAACCTGACGTGCTGTCGTGTGTACAATAACTTAATAATAATTTTTAAAAAGTGTTCACTAAATGAAGATGCCGTTTGGTAATACCCTTTTAAAGCCGAATATAGTAGATAGGGTACCTAAATTTTTTTCTGGGTTTGGTGGTTTTCATGATCAGCTTTATAAGGGGATTACCAAAAAGCCTATTATCATTAATTCACCGAACTTTTATTGGATTTCAAAGAGAGAACTTCAAGAAACTTTTTATACAAGTACTTATGTGAAATATTAATTGTTCAAATATATCCTCAACATTTTATAGCGCATATTTTTAAGTTGTAAAAAAACTTAATGATCCTCTTGTCTAGTTTAATTAAATAAAAACAAAATAAACTTTCATTGCATGTTAATAACATCACAAATACAAAACATTTAAAAAAGGATGGACAAAAACACAATTTTTCGAAAACTAAATCAAAATAATAAAAAATATCAAACCGATCAAACATAATGAAATACTAAATTTGTTTTTAACTTTTAAATGTCAACACCAATAGTTTCCACATCTTCTGGTTCACGAGCTACCTCAAGAACCCACGGCAGCAGCCTCCAAACTCCAGTATATTGGGCTGATTGCACTCCCCAGGGACGTCTCTCTTCCTGAAATCATGAAAACCATATACAATGTGTAACAAAAAGAGGGACAATCAAACTAAACAACTTTTACTATAAGACCAACTTTGAAATCGCGAAAAAAAATCAGTAGTTTCATACAAAATATATAAAATATATGAAACAGCTGATATTTTTATCGCGATTTCCGAGTTGGTCCCACATTAAAAGTTGGTAAGTTTGAGGGTGCAATCTACCATATTTGGCTTTAGGGTTTTTTTATAACACGTCGTATACAGGTGATTTTAAAGTCTATAACTCTCAGGATGTGTTCAAACCATGAAGCTGAACAACTGACAAAAGTCGAAATCGCTGATTTTGTTTGTTGTTTTGTTTGCATTGTTTGAACGTGATAAATCGGCGACTGATCTGATCTGTGCAAGCAAGACACCATAATTTTGTCTACACAGACGAACGCAAACAATAGGTAGGTATATTCTTATAAAAAAAATTACGCAATTTTCTTGAATATAAGATAAGAATCAATTACCACCTAGGTAATTATTTCTTCCTTACAAGATAACATTTAAAAATCCAAGAGATAGCTTCGCGAAAAATTCAATTAATTAAGTTAATAGGTTGCACAATGAGCTTAAAACCGCTGAGCAACTTGCTACCTAATAAGAAATCCAATTAATTTCTAATACAGAGAAAAGAATTTGGAGCGAACCGCTCTTACCTTTATTAGGAAATTCTTGTTTTAAATACTGTTGTAGCCTTTACAGAGGTTTTGTAGAGGTGTAAAGCACCTCTACAATAAAATAAGTAAGATTTACTGTGCTGCTTTATAAATGCAGAAATACGGAAGCAAGAATTTCAATTATTGAAATATATATTTATGTCTATAGAACTGTGATCCACAAAGAGTAAAGTACTTTTATGCTTTGATCATTATATCAAAGGTGTAAATAAGTTTGCACGAATGTTAAAGAGTGAATATAGTATATCTATGTCGGATCTTGAGGAATGTATATTTTGAACTAACGACCTGGTTTTTTGTCTGTTCTTAGTTTATCCATCAAGCCCACGTCAGATACCAGATTGAAGACAAATACTTCGCGTCTAGCCGTGTTTGTCGTGTAACTACTATTATCAAATTATCAAGGAACTTTGTTCAGTAAGCGTTGGTAACACAGTTTATTTTTAGTTAGCAAAATTTGTGTTTACCAAATTAATATAATAATTTGATAAGCTTTCACTTTTCTGAACAACCTTATTATTATAATAAGAGTAAAGTACCTGTAAGTATAATGCTATCAAATTCCCTCCTACTAATAGCATACTTCCATGGATTGGATCATTTTCTTCGCCAGTGTACGGAGGTAAAAGAAGACAGTAAATATTTTTGATAGCGTCCTCTTCACGTTTCAACTTCATTTCACTAAGAATAACATATAAAAAGTATGATAAATTGGGATATTTTAATAGGGTGACTGAAAAATATACTGGCGACTGTTAATCGGATACTCAAATATTAAACCGAGCAGCGGGTTATTTTGTTTGCGACAAAATATTCTAACGGGCGATAAACCTGGATTATAAAAAAAAAGTAAAACAAGCAATATGTGGCATATAAATAATCTGAGGTAACAATTAAAATTCTAAATTAGTGACAAAAATACTGAGTGGGCAACTGTTATACTAAGTTTTTCAAACTTTTTTGGTGACGGAACTCATTTTGAAAACACGGAGCATTAAATAATAAACAAAAAAATGTTGACTAAGTTCCGGTGGCTGCTCACGCTCTCATTTACGCATTCCACTAGTTGACTAGTAGATAAGTAGGTTATTTTTTAATTGAGAATATTTAGATAGATTTTTTTACTCTGCTACTGCTGATTCTGTTTTACAAAGTTTTATACGATGTTATGTGACGGTGGAAGGAATGACTGATGGAGCAAAAATTAGTGACACGACGACATTGCTATTGCGAGTTGGTAAGAGTTACCAATGTGAAATGATGTTGGATTATTGTGCTTATAAGGTATATAATAGTTATTTAAAATGTAAAAATAAGTAATTCATTTCCAAAAAACATGCATGCAGAGGCCTTTGCGCGGACGATGCTTCACGCTTTTGGGCTGCAGCCTGCAACTTTAAGTTCTGTCGGTCTGTCGAGCGGAGAAGGTTTGTCGAGCTTATAATTTGATTTCTCAAAGAACTATGCAGGTAATGTTTAAAACCAAGTGTTATCCGATCAACAGCCCAGGGAATCCGAGTTCTAGTAAGAAACACGAAAATATAACAAAGGAAATCTGATTAATCAAAAAAACTTAGAATAAAGTATAATATGTCTGGTACTTGTACGTTTAGAATTAGATTATTAACAGAAGTACGGATTCCATTGTAATATGTTGTATTTTTATCATTTCACCTGTAACCAGTATGTCCAGGGCAAGATGAAGAATACACCAGTGATTTGTAGACACGTAGTGGCATTTTTTTAGTATGTCTTTGAAAATATGAAGGGTCGTATCTGAAATTTTAAAATATACTTAAACATTTACTGTACCTGAATATTTCTGTAGACCTGCAGTTTTGTTTGGGCACTTGGTTACAGTATTTACGTGAATAAACACAATTAATTTTTTTTTGCGAAATAATTCATTTTTCCGTGACCACTACCAGAACAAAGGAAACGAAACAACAGGAAATCATTAAAAAAGAAACTTGACTCAGCAACGAAACTTTTCATGCTTTAAACGTGCTGTATTTCCGTAAAAATGTTTTATTTCAATGACCAAAACATAGTCATGTCATAAAAAAGGTGCGGGAATGAATAAACCCCACCTATCCAAACCCCAACCCACAGCTGCCACATGGGATCCTTCCTCATTTGCTGCAAAATTATGGGAAATTATCGATAGGGGTCTCCAGTCCATACAAGAAGATGACAGGGATCCCGCTACTAGAATTAGGCCTGAAAGAATAATAAATCAATCACTATTATGTATGAACCTTAACAACTCATAAATTGTACAGAAATATTTTTATCTGCTTACTAGCCTTGGACACGACTTAAACGCTTCGGTACTTATAAAAAGTTAGAGATGTTTTAGATTAGGAATGTATAAGAAATCAAAATATACTGATAATACCTATATTGTAAAGATATTTCCTCATCTCCTCTTTATGGGAGTATCTAGGGTGTACAACAATATATTTCACATATGCCACACGTTCTGGATGCCGCCAATTTTCACCGCAGTATGTAACAAAAGCTGATCGTCCTTGTGTCATTGGGCTTTTGTGGTGGTAGCGAGAGAGGCAAGCTCCAGCGGCTACCAGCCAATGAGGACTCAGAGCGGCTGCATCGCAATGTATCTGAGCCAAATTATGTCAGCGAATGAGATTTGAGAATTATGAAAAGGCAACTTAATTTTATCACCAACACTTACTTGAGCTGGCTCGTAAACGTAAACAGCAGCAAACGGGTAATTAGACCATAAAACTGGCCTGCTTGCATTTCTCAATGCTCTCTTATCCAAAAACATTGTCTGATCGGCCGTAGAATTTATATTTTTGCCTGCAGATATAACATCGCTAGATGTTTTGTTTATTAAGTGTTCTTGAAATTTTACAATAGGGTGTTTGAGTAAACTAACGTTATTTTTATTATTTTCACTTTTCAATACTGAAGTGTTATGCTCTTCTTTGGAATCATTAGTCACATGTTTCTTAACATGTTTTTGATTGAGATTATCGTCGTGGCCTATATTTTTGTGGATGTCTTCTAGTACCGTTTTCTGGTTGTTATCAATTTGATTTCCTCTGATCATATTTTCTGTATCTACATTATACAAATCATCTTCTTCGTTAGGTAGTTGAGTATGATGGTCATATATTTCGAAGAATTTGATTTTGTCATAAAGCTTCGTTGATGAGGGTGAAGTGATAGCATTTTCTTTACTATAGTTTTCTGAGAGAAATGAGGTGACATTTTTTTCAGTGGATTCAAAAGTTGCTGGACATGTTTGATCATCAAAAGTAATTTCAGAATTAGGTTTAACTTTTGATAAAACCACATTATTAGTTTTCAGTTTATTTTTTATGAAGTTGAACATGGAGTTCTTGTCGTAAAATGTTTTACTGCGCAATTTTTTTTTATCAAATATACTGGGCTTAATTTTTTCTGCAGGTGGAGAAATGAAACCAAATTCAGGGTCATTAATATAGAAAGAAAGAATAGGGTACCAATTCTCGTTCACATTTGCATCATTCTTAATAGATGTTGATCGTGTCTTTACTGTATTGGTATTAGGCATTCGAACGTCCCTTCGTTTTATACGTTCATCATTATCGTCAAGGTAGTAAAATTCAATGTAGCTGGGTGTTGAAGATTGGGACAAAGGCCAAAGCGCAGTAAATGAAAAGAGTTCATTTTTGCTTACCACTGCTGAGGGGTTATTTCTTGGTAAATTCTTTACTGCATTTCCGGGGGTAGTTCGCTCTTCATCACTAAATGTTTTTGTTTTTCTCCAGAGCATATTTACAATTTCGTAATGTTTTCTGCTGACTCTACCTACTTGCCATTTTTTTACTGATACCTGTCTTAAAGGATTTCCAGAAGTCTGAGCTAATCCAACTGTACTATAGTTAGTTCTACCAATGTTAAGATTATTATGCGAAGCATGATGCTCAGGGCTGGATGTGATAGAAAGTACTGCACCTTGAGAAGCTATTATAGCATATACTGCTAATACTAAGATTTGCGCTACTGTTTTCATTTTACTCAAAATATTTAATATTTATTATAAATATAAACTAAAAATTTAGTTTGGTAGTAAAAAGCTGTTAAAATACAATATTGTTGGAATACACCACGAATACACTGAAAATGAAGTGTTGTGATGCATAGATATCTATTCTTCGTTGGCGAGATCTATTCTTCTGAGGATGAGATTAGGTGAGATTTACCTTTCTCTATGGTGAGATGCACTGACCTCCATATAAACTACAAAATTTTTTTTCAAGTTCGTGGTGAGATGTTACCTATCATAGTGGAAGTCATATGTTTTTATTTTTACTTCTTACTCTACTTTCCTCTATGCTTTCTTCCAAAGAGATTTTTTATAGGCTTTCCTCCGAGAACTTATTCATCCAAATACGTTTTATCCTCAGATTCTTCTGAGATTATTCTGTGGTTTTATCACCTACGAATCACATAGACCATATAACAAATACTACGAATAAAACAAAAAAAAGCAATAACCATAAAGGAAAGTTTTAAGCAATGACAAAAATACAAATACGAATTATTTTATTCAGTAACTTTAATACATGTTTATCTTAGCTACTAGCTTAGTGCTCAAGGTCAACTTTTAAGTATCAGTACCTAATACTTGTGCCAGGAGACCCCGTTCTTCCTTAATCAATGTCATTGTATTACTACTAGAATATCCGACACGGCACTAACAAAAAAGTACATTATCACTAAAGAAAAAAAAAACAAAATATTGAGCATGTTTTTTATATCAAGATATACCGCCAGGTATTTATTATCTTTATTTACAAAGTTAAGTAACCAGCTAATATTATATATACTTCCCTCTACCAAACGCAACCTGACGTGCTTGACGTCAGTGAAACTTTTCTGTGAAATGATGCAGCCAAAAATTTTATATTCATATTCTATGACACTTGTTATAGAATATAGATATTGTAAAATTATTGGATGCAGTCATAATTTTTTGACATTATATTATCTATTGATTACCATCCCCATTCTCGACCCGGCCTCCGGGGTTTCACAGATAGTTCAACCATCTTCATACCAACTTTTCTGTGAAATGGCGAAAAATTGAACTACAGTGTAGCCAAGAACTATAAATTCATTCTATATGAATAAATATAAAGTTCTTGAATGCAGCCAAAAATATTATATTCATACTAGCTGACCCAGCAAACGTTGTTTTGCCATATAAACTGATCAATTATCGACCGCCGAGAGTGTTAGGGTTGTATGTATTTTTAGTACCGAATCATTAAAAAAATGTCAATTTTTTTTAGTTTGGACTACTCTCGTCACTTAGGGGTATGAAAAATAGTTTACATCCTTCTCTCAAACCTACTGAATATTCACACAAAATTTCATAAGAATTGGTTAAGCCGTTGCGGAGGAGTTTTGTTACAAACACTGTATCACGAGAATGTTATACAAGGTGTTTCAAAAAAAAATCAGCTGTTTCATACATTTTGATATTTTCGATTTTAATTTTTGTATGAAACAGCTGTTTTTTTTTTCGCGATTTCAGAGTTGGTCCCATAGTAAAAGTTGTTCAGTTTGATGGTCCCTATCTACCATATTCGGCATTAGGGGTACTTTTGACTACGCCCTAGCTTATGAATATAAGCTTCTTGGGATACTTAAAAAATGTTTGCTTATATATTCTGTAGTATAGTTCAATAGTCTGTAGCAGGTTGTCACAAAATAGTATTTATGCTGTGTTGTAGCCTGTAGGTTTTCGTTTCTAAATTCAAATATCGTCAACTGTCACTAGTAATGTCAAATAAAATAACAAAATTATAAGAGTGTGGTTCTTTCTCCTATTTTTTTATAAAATCTATACCATATTTTTAGTTTCAACGATTTCTTACATGGAATTCTTTTCAAAACTTTATTGTAGAAAATGAGTCATAATGGAAAGTGAGCCTTGTCAACTTTTGAGACACTGCGTGTGTATATAAATAAAGCGTGTGTTCAGGTTTTTAATTGCCTGTTTGGTAAGTTATGAGTGAACTGCCGTTATATGAACCGGGGGGTAAGTGATACAAGTAAATTACAAAAAAATCTAACACAAACCTTGAGCTATTGAGGCTACGCGTGCCTACGAGAATAAGCTCAGCACACGACAACAGTATCTCCTACAGTATTAAAAACTTTGTACCTACTAACTGGCCTCATCACTTTGCTACGAGTTTTGCTAGTGAATGGAAACCGACGTTATCTAAATTTTAATTGTTTCACAGTCACCGTTAAAACTAATTTTGATAACTTTCAACATGATCCTGTTAGCTTTTAACAGTAGATACCTACTGTAACTATTTGACTGTGCTACGTTGCCTATTATTAGTTTTCAGTGAAATCGAAATTTCAACTTCCTCAGGCAGGGGAGATCAAATTCGGCCGGGACTCACAGAAAAGTTTGAAATGATCTCAAATTTATTGTTTTGGGCTGATTTGATTGTATAGCGTATTTCGTCAAACTAGTTGAATATTGTATTTCTAGTAATTCTATTATAAAAAGTTACGATGTGGAAGCCAATCTAATCATAAGGTCACAAATACTTCGGTATTCACAGGAATCACGATGAATTCGACACCGACGCCGTTGAATAAGGCTGCTATGCGCAAATATGATGATTTAGAGGTTCCGTGTGATGCAGTTCTCGCGAGCTACGTTTGGGTGGATGGCAGCGGAATAAATGTCCGTTCGAAAGACAGAACGTTCGATTTTATTCCGAAATCTTTCAAAGGTAGGTACTTTGATTATACTTGATGATTGATGATAATTTAAAACTCTTTGATGAACGCAGTGAACTTCGAAATAAATTGTTGTCATTAAAACTTTAGAAAAAAGTTGCGGGATTGGATCTCGGTTTTTTTAAACAATATTTTTATTATTAATTATTCAATCTAAAAAAACCGATAGGTAATCGAAAAATCGACTCTATACAAGTGTCCGAACATCTGATCGAGATTTGTATGAAAAGTCGATTTTTTGTCTGTTTTCGGAAAGGTCATAGGTCAAATGTTGTTGTTTATGATGTTAGTGCAATAGTAATCTACACTAACATCATAAACTCCTGCGAGGTTGTTGGTGTTTTACAAACAACCCTGTGTATTTTATACTCAACTAGCGACCAACCGCGACTTCGTCTGCGTGGTCAGATATTTTTTTATCCTTCCGGACCTGTTCCTATTTTTAGAGATGAAAGGAACCCTATGTCCTTCTCTGTAATCTTGACAATGTGTATGCAAAATTTCATGATGATCAGTGGAGTAGTAAAGACGTGAAGGCGTAATAAACAGACAAACTGACTTTCGCATTTATTATATTAGTAAGTATAAAGATTAATGGTCCATTATAATTGAAGAAGAGAGGGGATTAAACTCCTTGCCAGTTTTTGGAAACAATATGTACTTAGTGGACCTAGTGAACGAGGTACTTGCTTTTATCAAAGTAAAGTGACACTTCCATCGTATTGAAGACTTACACAATTTTCTATAACGCAATGAAGTTAAGGACATATTACCTAAACATTTTTTTTAAAGGCCCTATTCACTGACTCTGAGACTGAAATGTCCAGTTTACCTCTTGTGGTACAATTCACGACGGTCATGGTATTGTGATTTATCAATTATTTGAATACCATTTACATTTAAAATATGTAAGTATAGTATTCCTGTAAGATGAATTTACTGATACCAAGGCGGGTTATATGGTATTTCGTCCAGCATCGAGCAGTTTAATATCACTAAGTCTTGAATTAGTAAATGTTTGATGTTCGTAAACCCTTTACTTAGTCGTAAAGTGAGCTATATACCTACTTTTGGTGTAGTTATTTAGAAATATTGAAAAGCATCAGGTACACTGCTCCTATCCCAAGATATTGAGTTAAGCACTTACATAAATAACTGGTATTTAAACTGGAAACAACGGCCATTCCACAATCATTTTCTTGGTGATTCAACTTGAAAGCGGTATTGTTAGGTCGTTAGAAGAAAAGCATTATTTGCTTAAAACATTTTGGGTAGTCGGAAAAGGTCGCGGACTTTTTGTACTAAAAATAATAAAGTTACGACAGCGAGGATCAAAATTACCAGACCTGAAGCTGCTGAACAATTTTTTTGCAGCAGTGTTCGACAATGCATCTTCTCCATTATTATTACAAATCTTTCTTTGAGCACTAGCAGCATTCATTTTTTTTATTAATGGTCTGAACCCTTATCGACAAAAAAAATTGCAAAACGTATCTAATGAAAATTATTAAAAATATGAAAAAACAAGACAATTATCCTTTTTATTTTATTTTATTGCTATTACCAGAAAATTAGCTGTCAAGCAATATAATTATTACATTCCCGTTTAAGGTGATCGATGATTGATTACGTACTTGAAATAAAGACTATATTTTTTATGATTTAATTACAAATGTATAGTTTTCAGATTTTTGCCTGTACCAATAGTATAAGACGATATTTTTCCAAATTTCAAATTTCTAGAAAACGGAAAGTACCCTATAAATTTTGATTCCCTTGAGAGTGTCGAAATATGCGTTTTTTGCGACATATAAACGACTGTATATTTTTTCACAGCTTGTAGGGACTGTAGACCTAAGTATATGATTTTAATTTCAACTCGATACCTTTACGCGTACCTGAGATAAAGGGTTCCGTTTTTTCCTTTTGAGGTACGAAACCCTAAAAAACCTTTCATTATCCTAAAGCTTTGTTTCAGATTTGCCTGTGTGGTACTTTGACGGTAGCAACACAGGACAAGCTACTGCTGACAACTCGGATACATATATTTTTCCTGAAGTGTTATATCATGACCCATTTCGCCGCGGTAATCATATACTAGTGCTAGGTGATACGTACCAGTATAACTACCAGCCGACAGGTAAGTAATTATTCTAAGCTATAAATCTCTATAGATTATGTTACTTGGAAAAGCTAGCAGAAGAAAAAAAAAAGCAGCGGAGTACCGTCGTCTCTAAAACATAGCATCCACGATATTTTTGAATTATTTCGTGTTTTTTCTTTCTCTCATAACGGCAGCAGTGCAGCACTGCTTTGGGACGATGATTTGAAGTTTCTCTGCTCGTGATATTTCGTCGAACAAGTTTGTTTTTACCTCGACGCAAACGTCGAGTTTTCAAATACAAAAATAAAATTTCATTTCCATTTGCTGGGATACTATAAAAACATATTTTCGGCTCTTTAATAAGTAAAAATAAGTTTTATACAAATAAATAAGGGTTTGAACGGAATCTTTAATAAAAATATGCTAAAGGCTTGGTACCTAATAGTCTCTCAAGACTCTATGATCTAAGTAAGCAAACAAATTATTTTGCCAAAAGTTCTTCTTAGCTTGTTTTTAGAAAATATTATTCTGTTTGTGATACCAGTTACGTTTACAGCGTCAAACTATCGTAAGAATTGCGTGATGCTTTGCGAGAAAGGTGATGTTGAAGAGCCCTGGTTCGGTTTTAATCAAGAGTTTTTCTTGACCACCACTGACGGCCGGCCCCTAGGTTGGCCCGCTGGCGGATTCCCCGCTCCCCCGGGGCCTTACTACTGCGCTACCGGGGCGAACAAGATAGTCGCTAGGGATTTAATGGAAGCTTTTTACAGGTAATCACACAATAGGTCGGTAATTGTAAATGGTTACAAGCAGTTGTCTAAACTGGGTTACAACCAAAAGTTAAGAGGTACTAGAAAAAAGGTTTCTTCTAACCATCACTGGCCCCTAGGTTGGCCTCCAGGGTGTTAGGCGCAGACTCCACCAAAGCGGCGATGAGTAAGAGATGTGTTGATTTCACTATTTACATGTCTCGTCTCCGCTCAGCTTCATTGGAGACGATTGAGCAGAGTTCTCTGCTCCGCTACGCACAGCTTCGGTGGAGACACCCTAGCAGAAAAACATACCATATAGCTCTTTTACTTTTAGCCGAAGAAGATTAGTCTAGCACTATATTTTTGTTGGGAGCTTTTTACAAGTTAGCCTAAAAAATTTTGGTGAAGAATAGGTGCAATACAATGAGTTTTTTATTGATGATGTAAGCTTTTTACAAGTTAGCCTAAAAAATTTTGGTGAAGAATAGGTGCAATACAATGAGTTTTTTATTGATGATGTATTAGTGTAGCTTTACTCCTACCACAATATTAATGCAAACCTAATTCACTAAAACTGTTTCAGATGCTGTCTTTACGCAGGGATACGGTTGAATGGTATCAACCCTGGAACAACGCCCTCTCAGTGGAATTTTCAGGTTCAATATAATATATTAATAGTTATTTATGCAACTGTTGTAGAAGGAGGGGTATTAAGCTCGTAACTCCTGGCGGGCTATGTATAGGGACATCAACATCATTTTCATTTTCAAAAACGAATAATATTTTTTTTATTTTTTTGGATAATCTAAGTAATTTTAAAGTTTAGACATTTTTTCGTTATTTTTCTCGTCATCTGTGTACCATTAAATTTCATCGAATTTTCAGAAACATTAAATACTTCCAGTTGTTAGGAGGTTTAAGCATGAATGTGGGTTGATAATAGTATCTAGGACCTAGTAGTCTAGTTACTTTTTAGTACATATTGCTCATAGATTATTTATTTAGGCCTTGGTCAATGAATCTTTAGTCTAACTTTTATCTGACCTTTTGTTGTGATCATCTTGAAGGTGGGTCCAAGTCCAGGAATGAGGTCTGCAGATGACCTTTGGATGGCACGGTACATCTTGGCTCGTCTGGCGGAAGAGTATGGGACAGTCGCGAGCTTCGAACCACAGCCCATACCTGATTGGCCCGGCAATGGAACATTTACATACTTCTCTACCAAAGATATGAGACTCGAGGATGGTATTCTGTTAGTAACTTGAACACTCACTTTTACAATTAGCTGTTCGAGTTAGTTAAGCTCCCAGTACCTAAAGGCTGTGAATACCTATATGTATAAATAACAAAGAAAAAATATATTATTTATGATGATGCGTATTTGGTTTACTTTTGTAGACTAATCTACAAAACCTTACATTAGTGAAGTGTAAAATTGTATATCCTAATTTGACAATGACAACTTTTGTTGGCATTTCTTAGCAGTTTATTATGAAAATGCGTCTGTCTGACCTTTAGTTCAAAATCGTAGTAAACGATTTGCAAAATTAACCATATTTTCAGGGTGATAGAGCGTGCAATCGATAAACTGGCCCGGCGTCATGGGGCGCATATCAACGAGTATGACGCGAACAATGGCGCCGACAACGCGCGCCGTCTCACCGGCAAACACAATATGCCACACATTCGGGATTTTACTGCAGGTAGGTGTACATTATACGGGTGCTTGATAATACTCTTATAATCCCGAACATAGTACATAGGTTACCATGATTACAACCCTGAAATATTATTATAAATCCTGAAAACCACTACTTCCCAGCAAAACTGCTTGATAATTTTTTATTTAGATACTATAATTATGCGTCTAGGGTTGTCACTTTGTATACAAATAAAAAGACAAATTTCTCAATCATCAATCAGACTAATAATTTCCCGGGGCTGTATGCATAAAAATCCAGTTAGTATTTATAATATTTTCAGTCCGCTTATTGGCGAGTGGTCACGGGACTCTATAAGGTTTATTCTGCGATGTGTCCCTGCTAGCCTAACATGACCACTGGAACACTCATTTTATCGACACTAAACTGTCGAATTAATTGTCTATTGACAGTTAAATGTGATAAATCGCTATATCACCTAGGTGATACGCGGAATCTACAATTTCCACTTTGTTCTCAAGGGTGAATCACCCAGGAGATCATATTCATGTAAACATCCGGATATAAATGCTTGGACAATGCTAGAAATGTTAGTACTATGCTAATCCTGACCCAATTTGCCATCCCTATGGTTTAGGCACCTTGCTCACTGACTGAAAGAAAACCCGTGTTAGTTATTTGACTGCGTTCTTCTGTGAGGCAAAAAGATCCTGCGGCACTAATTTAGGCGGCAAAAAATCTGTCGTATTCTACTTCACTTGTTTTCTACGGGATATTTTCTTGACAGTATTGGACGGTAAACCTATCAATTAATGCATCCCAGGTAAATATCGGTTAGCTGACCCAATTTAGTTTGTAAACGAGAGTTAGTACAGTCGACTTCATTAATATGTTGTCACTTTTGACAGGCTGCTGACTTTTATTACAAGGGCATAAAGGTTGATGAACTGTCAAAGGAGCATACATATTATTGAACTCAACTGTACCTACCATAGAAGACAGTTTGGCATTTGATATCATGCCAGGTGATTCATATAATGACTAATTCATAGTCCATTAGATGTTGATAATAATCCTTTCCATTACTTATCGAAATTAATCTATTTTTGATTCAACGGTAAACAATCAAATAGTCTTTATTTTGAGCAGATAAAAATATAGGTTGTAGTTTCATACCTGATCTTGATTATTTTACGGTTAAAAACACGATATTCGTATCTTCACTCGACTTTAAAAATATGCAAAGACAAGGAAAATTAAAATTCCTTTTTATATTTTCTGGATAATACTTAAAGTTTATTAATCTCTAACTCACGAATAATATATAGAAAAATAGGTAAATGACAGATAGAAGAATATTCAATGGTTACTTTTTCAAAAAGTGCCTTATGCTCAAAATAACAACAATAACATTGAAAAAATTAAAAGTGAGGTAATTTTCATTACTCTTCACACATATAGAAAAAGACAGAGACATAGAGTTTTTCGAATATACTGGCCTTAATTCATCAACGCCCGAGCGGACGCAGGCGGCCGGATAACAATGGAATACCTATCTATTGTGTCTCATTTTCCGGGCGTTGAAGGGTTAAGTGGAAATTCGTGGGCGTATCCATAGCAAGAAAGGTGTTAACTGTTAATGCAACAAGCAAGTTCAGCTATAAATACCTACGCTGTAAAAACACAGTCGGTAAAGGTAAATATTGATAATAGACAATATACGAATCTTATTTATCGAGACTTCTAAAATCTCAACTGAAGTAGATTTTGGACCCGATCCAAATACATTACAAAGGTTTGTGTACAAAATATTCATTTGTTGAACCTATCGGATGGCCAACTACTATTGTAAAAATAAAGAATATTTCAAATAACTTCTCTGTATAAAAAGTTACGAAGTAACCCAACGACAAAAGTAATGTATCGATAACATCGTCATGCTAAAATAACTACCTACGTTGAGTTTTAAATAAAGAAACAATAAACTTTATTTTTATAAAGTTGTTGGAGAAGTTGCGTGATAGAGTGTGATTACGGCTAAATATTAAGTAGGTATTGTATGTAAAAGGTTAGAAAGTTACGCAAAACTATTTGGTTTATATTTTTAAGCTCGGGTTGCAAACACCTGCTTAAGATTTTATCACATGTTCACATGTAAATTTTTTTGTAAAATTTATCACATCAAAAGTGGACTGTTAAAAGTACTTTTCTTATATTTAGACCTAGACCTACAATAACATTGTACAATACTTTCATTGAACAAAAGGATTGAAATACACTTTGAACCCATACGATCAATTATATTTCTCAATAATTGCGCAATGTCTTCGTCATAGTATAGTATTGATCTGTGTAGGTATTTCGTGTGCCGTCGGTAAGATGTCAGAACAAGATTTAGCTGCAGCTATAGTGTTGTACGTGTACGAGTGTGTACACGGTGCAATGAAAGAATCTGGTGCAATAAAAATTAAGCTTGCTCAAACTTTTGTTCAATAATTGTGCAAATAAAATTGTGCAATACGTAATATTGAGCAATATAATTGATCGTTTAGGGCATGTCTAAGAATAATGGAGGCACGGATCCTATATTAGTTTAGAGGTTTGTACTGGACTGGTGCCGCATGCCGTCGATGTGTGTGGCTCTATCATAATCATAATTTAGTGAACCCAATTTTACCTTTTATCGACGACAGTTTATTGGGCCTGTGTTAACTGTGTCTGTGTTTGACCTGTGGCTGACAGACAGTCATATACAAGGTGTTACAAAAATACCCCTAATGCCGATTATGGTATATAGGGACCATCAAACTGAACAACTTTTACTATGGGACCGACTCTGAAATCGCGAAAAAAAAATCAGCTGTTTCATACATTTCGATATTTTCGATTTTAATTTTTGTATGAAACAGCTGATTTTTTTTCGCGATTTCAGAGTTGGTCCCATAGTAAAAGTTAATCAGTTTGATGGTCCTTATATACCATACTAGCGGCCCGCCCCGGCTTCGCACGGGTACAATGTAGTTACTAATGTGGTGAGTGTGAAGTTATTAGACTATACTACAGGATATCTATATAGGTATAGTAGCGGCCACAAAATTAAGGACGCCAGTCGATTTTCATACAAACGAAGTAACTTTTAAGCATTGCTTCTCCGCCAGGGATTGACCGAGCGGTGATCTGGTGATGGCCATCCAGGGAGTGAATGGAGGAGTTCCAGATTTCTATACACACCCAAGTGATCTGACCAGCATTTTAAGAGATGTAAGGATATATTTAAAAAAACCGCGAATATAGTAAAGAAATATATGAAGACTTGCAACTGTAAATTCTTATGCTTACATCTCTTAGAATGCTGACCAGATCAGTTGGTTGTGTATTGCTATCTGAATCTTCTCCATTCACTCCCTGGATGGCCATCATCAGATCACAGCTAGTTCAAACCCTAGCGGAAAACCAAGACTTCAAAATTACCTCGTTTGTATGAAAATCGACTTGTGTCCTTAATTATGAGGCCACCACTATATGTATATACGACGTATACAACATACGCAAGGGGTGTTATAAGTTTGACTTGTGTGTGTCTGTCTGTCTGAGGCAACCTAGCTTCCAAACTTATGAACCGATTTTGATGCGGTTTTTTATGCATAGTTTAAAAGATCTAAGTGTACAGACGGCGGGACTCCTAAACCATTGATCCGATTATGATGAAACTTTGGCGAGTTGTTCTGCTTACGACCGAGAAAGTCCCTGGCTAAAAAAAACGGAGCATTGCAATATTTATACGCATGCCGGGCGCAGCTAGTTCTAAATAAAAATATGTTGTGCATTAACAGGATTCTCAATCTCGATCATCCAACACTTCTCTATAATAAAAATCAGCTGTTTCATACAAAAATTCAAATAAAAAATATCAAAATGTGTTTCATACCTTTTGATATTTTCGATTTGAATTTTTGCTGATTATTTTTTCGCGATTTGAGAGTTGGTCCCAATAGTAAAAGTTGTTCAGTTTGATGGTCCCTATATACCATATTCGGCATTAGGGGTATTTTTGTAACATGTTCTACACCTACCATATTTCTTGTCATGTTATCCGGTTGCAAAATAAAAAGGCTATTCGGCGAGCTCGCTCTCGAGCAGGCGACATTAGAGCTGGCCATGGGAGAAACAATCACTGCAGATCTACACCAGCCGCTCTTAAACTTTGTCCCTGTGCTTTATTGATTGTCATAGCATAGGCGACTTGACCGAATATTGTATTCTTTTAAAATTAAACTGATAATTAGATGGAATAATTTTGCACCTTATTACAACGCAAGGAAGGAAAAAATGACAGCACTGCCAACATAACGCCATAGGTAATGCATAATGAAATGCATTCTACCTACTCTCAGGGGAAATGACCAAAGAGAATGTAATACTACGTTGAGATGACAAATGATATTTATTTTTCTTAATTAATCAATCAAATGCACAAAATAGTTTCAATTCCGACGTCGAAGTCAATCACAGCAAAATTAGCTATATATCACTTTTTAACCCTGTTAGGTGATAAATATTAAAAAAATACGAAACACGTGTTCAATTAATTTTGTGAAAGAATGTCTATGCCAAATTTCAAGTCAATCGGGCCAAGGAATCGCTTCCTCCCATACAAACTTTGCCACCCTGTTTCACCCCTTTAGGGGTTGAATTTCGCAAAATCCCGTCTTAGTGAGCACCTACGCCCTAAAAGGAGCCCCCATGCAAAATTTGAGACTCCTAGCACTTGTAGTTTCTGAGATTTCGTGATCAGTGAGTGAGTGAGTGAGTGAGTGAGTGATTTTCCCTTTTATATATATAGATGCGGCATTAGGGGTATTTTTGTAACACCTTGTATACAAGTATAACAGGTTTCGGTTTTTAATTTACTTGTCGGATAATTTCATAGAAATTCCGTATTTTTTTTAAATTAAACGATTTTAAATTAGTCCTAACTGTGAACAGGAACTAACTTTCAAGTTACTATCCAATTGTTTATACTTACTTATTTTTATTTGTCAGGGGTGGCCAACCGAAGCTGCAGTGTCAGAATTCCTCGGCAAGTGTCTGAAGATAAGAGGGGCTATCTTGAAGACCGCAGGCCCGCTGCCAACGCCGATCCTTATCGTGTGATATGTATTATGCTACGAACGTGTATATTCGACGAGTAACTTTTTCTTGTAAATAAAATATGTGACGTTATGAATAACGTCGTAAATTGTAAAAAGCACAAATTGCATGCAAAAAGTGAATCGTCATTGTGTATTGGCAACAACATTGTGGGTGTCGAACAAAGTTTGTTATCATTTACGTATCATCAAAACAACTGTTTTGTTTTTCATGACTGAATTTGATATCTGTTTTTAATAAAAAAAATATATTTAAAACCAATTTTACTCCTTCAATTTGATTTAAGTTATAGTTCTATCTCACGAAGACCGTTTTGCTATGAATGTGTGAGACATGCACATGCACATTGTTTAGTGTGCGTCTGCACGCTCTCGTATTACGCACACTAAAATGATGTGCATGTGCACGCCAACGACATTCATAGCAAAACGGTCTTCGTGAGATAGAACAAACTATACCTTCAATTTACTAAGCTTCCATTGTTGTATTAAGAACAAAAACTAATAGGGAAAAACTTAAATAAATGATATCGATATGAACGAGCAGCAAACTGTAAAATATCTGTTGATATGTTCGGATATCGCAGACGTACACCAAACCAACAATCACATTACGCCGACTGGGCAGTGATAACATTGACATGAAACAGATGTTCTTTTAATGCAATAAACTGAACTACATTATTGGGTAAACCGTATCGATAATGTTCTCTTTGTTCACAACGAGGTTTTGATCCGAAGTAATAAAACAAGATTGATATTTCCCTTGGATCAAAGAAGCGCGGTTTAGGTAATTTTAATTTCGGCTCCTGGCTCGTTTCCGTTATAGCGCTTTTCAAGATTTGAAATTAGCAAACTTTTGCCAGCGATTTACTGGGAAAATACTAAGACGAGATACTAAGAAGATAATAAGAATAGTATAAAACTTCTTATTGAGCTAACCCTAGTCTTCGAAAACGACTTTAACGGACTTCATTTTGCGTAGATCAAACCAATTTATATTCGCGACTGTTTGAACAAGCTATTTTCCCCATAGGTACGTACTAGGGCTAACTCGCCCCAATGTTGCCCCCCCCCTCTTCCCCCAATTCATTGGCCCCCTAAATTTGATAAAAAAAATAAGAACATTAATCAATCAATTGCGTTGCTTCAAAATAACTGAATCATCAGTATAATAATATTATTTTTATAAATTGCCAACAGTGAACAGTAACTTTTTGGAACAGCCACCAAACTTTCCAACTTTGTAGAAGTCGCAACAAATTTCAAGTTACGTGAGCAGTTTCTTAAATTTTTGTTTAGACATGTGCCCCTGTTTCAATTGTTTATCCATTTTTATTTATTTATTTAGGGTTCCGTACAGTTTGAGTATGTATTTTTGTTAAAACTTTGCAATTTAAACTGTTATATTTTAATTTATTATCAGGCCAATAATTGGTTATGGAATTAAAACTTAATTTAATTTATTGGCCATTGCCAATAATTGGGTTAATTTAATTTTTATTATTTTTGCTTTAGGAATTTCATTTTAAAGAGGTGCTTTCTTGAAAATTTCCAAATGTTGGCCCATAGCAGAAGTCCAATTATTATCATCTATTTTCCCAATTGTTATTATCTTTAATAACAATGGGGAAAAGCATGCCAATAATTGGTTTTAGGTACAGAACTGAAGATGAAGCCAAAAAGAAATATATATAGAAGCCAGGCAAAATCAGTGGTAGGTGTGCTCAAGTAAAAATAAAGTCGATGCTTTAGAATAGCGAATAAAGAGTTGCCTTATTTTCGTATCGCACGCGTTGCTTCTCGGACAGTAGATATACACACACATATTATCAAACGCCCCGTGAGGTTTACTTTGCAGTTTTCCATACATTTATTTAGATTGGTTGAGAACGGGAACGGGAACAATAACTTTAATGGGAAAGGGACCGAGACTAGGAACGAAAACGGGATATGGGATACTAAAGTCTAAATACCTCTGAACCGAATTCTGAAAATTATAAAATGTGAAAGGGTAATCTATAAAATTGGGGCTTGTCCGGGTAAAGAAGATTTGATTTAAACTAGTTCCAGGAAATTTACTTCTTATTATTTAAATTCAACCTCTTTTTTTTGCTTTTCATCCAACGACTGTGTGTATGTGCCTACTTACCTTATTATAAAGATTATATTGTTTGGAACGGTATTCAGAAACCGATATGTTATAAAGATTTATCACGTTTAACTGTCAAAGGACAATGGATTTTAACAGTAAGTTGAGTGTCGATATAACGCTATATCACGCGATATATATCGTGTTTCAGTGGTCATGCTAGGGGGGCAGGTAAATTAGGTCTACGACGGGTATATTGTCTCTAGCAACGACTCCCTCTGTGGTCGAGTGGTTTGTACGCCGGTTTTTAAGGTGCCGCCATCTCTGAGGTCCCGGGTTCGATCCCCGGCTAGGTTAATTTAGAAATCAAACTTTTCTATATTGGCTCAGGTCTGGGTGTGTGTGTTTACAACCGTTGTCTCCGATTCCCAGAAAACAAGTGCTTTAGCTATTTACTTTGAGATCAGGGCAATACTTGTGATATTGTCTTATATTTATTTATATATTTATATTTGAATAATTTCACTGTTTACTTTCAAAATAAGTACTTGAATAAAAAACAGGCTACTAATTATTTACATGTTTATTTAACTTAGTCTCACACTAACTATCGTATCTCTTAAAATAGACAATTACCTAAGCCTATCACAATGAAATGGTAATGTAGAGTTCACACTTTGTCTTCATATGCTATATCGGTAAATTCAACGATATTACTATTCGGGAATATATACAACTCGCCGACTCTTTCATCTACAACCGGTACTTCATTCCCGTTCGATAGTCTGTTACTTGCCTTTCTCCTACTTGTTCCTTCTTCACTGAAATATCTTTTACTATCATTAGTATGATATTCACCGGGCTTAAGAAATTGAAAACCGTTTTCTTTATTGGTTTGGTTCCGTAAACAATGACAGGAGTCCCTCGTGGAGCTCTTAAGGTTGTCCATTTGCGTAAGGTTAATTGATTTTCTAGCTGAGTACACGCTTCTTTCATTTGTTGAACGAAATGAGAGTATTCGTGTTCTATATGATTGGCCATCCTTAAACAAAAAAAAATTATATTAATGACGTCAACTAACTTAACGCTTTATCAAAGTTTGAGCTATCGCTTCTTTTTTATAATCATTACGATATTATAAATATTAAAAGTTTAAGATGCTCTGATAAAATTATTTAGTCTGTGAGTACGGCTGTATGTTGAACTATAAGGCAAAGGATAATTTGAATATCTACTATATTTAATTCAAGTCGTACCAAAAAGTATACTAGGGCTAGAACAGTGTTTAAAGTTTGGAAAGTAAAAGCTATTGAACTTAATTTGGCTTAAACTTACTTCGTAACTGTCGTTGGCGAATCTATTTTTTTTCTGTCCGAATGAAAAGCGCTGCTTAAATTCCTTCTTGAATTTTTCCTGCAACCAAAGTCGAAGCTTGATATAAAGAAACAAATTCTATTCTATAAAACTATAGGTGGAACATACAATCTATATTAGTGAAAAAAAATGTTATCATCACTAATATTATAATAGTTTCATTATTAGATGGCAATGAGATGAATATTTTGCTATGAGATAATCAATAACTTGCGCTAAATATATTTCTGGCTGAGTGTGATGACTAGGCACACAAATCTATAGGCTCAAGACGGCCTACCCTACTTGATGAGTGAGGTAAATAGAGGCAAATACTGCTATCAAAAAGCCGGAGACCGCTATCATTTTCTTCAAGCTTCAAGAGCCCATTACATACAGACAGCTTAAAGATTGATGAGACTTACACTAGAACATGACATCAGTCACTTTTAATGTCCCCACAGTTGGGGCACAGGCCTCCCTTATGAGTGGAAAAGGAATATGGGCCATAACCCACCACGCAGGCCCAATGCGGATTGGTGGGTGTTAACGACGGCAAATGCAGCCGGGCCCAAAGGCTTAACGTGCTCAATCAAATTGACAAGCTCATGATAAGACATATGATTTAATACTTTTTATTTTGATAGCAAGCTTGCCATTTGAAAAGTCGATGAACTTAATTTGCTTTTACATTCGAACGTGGCAGAACTTTACAAACAAAATAAACTAGCAGCTGTTTTTAGAGTTTGAGTTCTAAAGATGGATGAATGTATTTTTTGGTTTGATTTATATTTTTTTACAAAATATAATTTAAACCTAAAATATCAACCAGTAACCTAATTTGTGCTTAGCCTATTTTAGGCCTTATTTGTTTTCGTTGGAAAGCATTATCTTATGAATCCCAAAAATTCTATAGAACTATACATACATAGTTTGTGTTATTTTCCCAAAGTAACAATACAATACAATACAATAAAACAATATTTGTAGTTGTATCATTATTACATAAATAAACAAGTACACTCTTATAATTATTTTCTTCTTAATTAGCTATTTTTTTATAAACAGTAGTAAAAACCGTAGACATTCGTAGAATGTTACAATAAGTTAATTGGTAATAAGACCTTTCCATATCTAATTTATTAATAATTTTGTTGTATTATTTTATTTCCAATTAGTGTTTTAACTGTTATTTATGTCAGTATCAATAATATACTTAATTTAATAACCATTGTCAATAATGTAATCCAAATTTTATGATACTTAATTACTTAAAACTCCCTAACGCGAGTCGCTAATTAGATGCAATACCACAGTATTGCTATGATACTACAAATGCTAACTATTCCTATTAAATTCAACGTCATGAAAAGTCCATAAATTATGCGAGTGCTCGGTCAAGCGAAACACTATGTGCTTTTATGTAACCCACATACGGAATCCATTAAGAAACTCAATGAGAGCTTTTTTTTAATATTAACTTTTTTAATGTTGAAGATATTTTTTTGCTGTCATCAAGAGAAAAACAACCGAGATAGGTAATCTGTTACCCACGTCGATATTTTCACGTAAACAAAGAAAACAGGAGCGAGAGATTTGCTGAGGTCGCGTACATATTTATAAATAGTCTACTACAAGTGATTCTTGTATATTTTATGCGTGATTATATAATTTAAATCTTTTGGGCATACTAATTTAAAACACTCTTTACAAAATTAGATTAGCGAGTGTTTATTTTATAATTATTATAGCGGCTGCTTCTTTTCTAATGACTTTTGACTTTATAGACTTTAATTCTGTGAGTTAGCTAGCATGTAATTCCTAATTTCACTATGTTAATTAAGTAAGATACGTGCAAGCTGTGGTTTCCTACAATTGGAAAAGCACGCTTGACTATATCACCATTAGCCGATTGTTTAAAAATTAATAGTGTATTCTCTGTCTGTCTCGAATGGGCGGTAGGAAAATATAAACAGTTCAAAAGCACTTATTTTCTAAGTTTATTTGAATAAAGAGTTTTTCAATTTCAGTTAGATATTCTTTAGTAAATACATAAACCAAACTAGTTCAGATATATCCATAGATCTATCTACACAGATCTTTTGTTTTCATTCAGTCCAATCTTAAATTTAATAAGAAAACTACATTCGTATTGTTTTAAGGCGATGGATCTATCCCAAGAGTCATTCGATAAATATTTGCCATTCCAACAAGGCGTCCTTCGAAAATGGGTTTATTCTTAAGTGTTTTTAAGAAAACACTTAAGAATAAGTGACAAAACAACTCTTCACTTTTTAGAAAGGCGAGTGTTACGAGAAGATAAAGGACACATTTGGGAAATTGAACGTACCGCACTATGACTTATAGGGTTTCTTCAGAAAATGTATGAGTTGTCGGCAACAGACTGATTTTATTACTAAAAACTTATTTATATAAATTCTTGAGCGCAAGTATTTTTCAATAAATAATTATTAGTAAAGCTTTTGAATATTTTGAATCATTTGTGTAGATTTTAAAAGTTTTTAAAAAGCTAAAACTTGGATGTTGGTTGAAGGAAATTTTTTTCCACTTTCAGCGATAAGCGCAGCGGCGGCGACAAGACTTTGGATTTGTCGTAGATAATTTCCAAAAAAATATCCAACAAGCAACAAAACTTCATTTTTTGAGCTGTAGCTTCACCGATAACAGAATTCTATCGGGTGTTTTTTTTTCATTCTCTGAGGAGAAAAATTAACCGTCGCTGAGACTTTTTTAACAAAAGAAATATCTTAGCGGAAAGCTTGTAATTATTATAGGCTCAGGCCAATTTTTCGGCGCTAAGCCGTAATCGGAATTTATGGATGGATATTTCTTAATTAGGTCATAAGGAATGCGGCCTGTTTTGATAAAGAATATTAAGAGTGATATTAAGATGGTTTTATTACTCTTAATAGGTAAGATAGGTCATATTTTAACAAAAGACAAAATTTTAAGTGGTAAGCTTATACGAACTATTATAGCCTTGATTAGTAACCATTTTTTTGGGTAAAAAAAAAAGTTAAAGATAATAATTTTAGACAGAATTCATTGTTATCTTTTTAGCGGAGTTGCCAATGTAACGTCAAAATTCTCTAAAATCACAGTACTCCGACATTTTCTTTGTTCTATGACCTACGATATTAACTAAAGACAGACTGACAAGACTCATGTTGATGCAAAATATTTTATTATTTATTTATATTTTCAAATGTGTGCCGCTGCTTTCGTTTTGGTCATAGATATCTTCGTGTTAAGATAGTTTTTAATTTAAAATAAACCACCATAGAGTTAGTGGCCATTATGTCGTATACCTACTACGTCGTATAATAATGTTAATAAACATCATCAACAGCTCGTCGATTTCATCATTAAATTAGCAAATAAAATAAACTTACGTTGTAAATTGCGTATATGAACGGATTGTAGCAGGAGTTGCTCATTGCAAGCCAATCGAAACAGAAGAATAACACATTTATGTACTTGTACCTGAAAAAAAAAAGTTAGTTAAACACTCTAGACCATCAGACCATCCGCCATTTTTAATGTCCCCATTGCTGGGGCACAGGCCTACCCATAAGGATAAGGAGGATGGGCTACATCCCACCACGCGGGCCCAATGCGAATTGGTGGGTGTTAACGACTGCAAATGCAGCCGGGACCAACGCCTTAACATGCCTTCTGAAGCACGGAAGGGTTTATTGGTCACCCACCTCAAGACTGACCCTTTCGAAAATTGCTTAACCTCCGCAATCGCTGGGCCAGGCGCTAAACCACTGCGCCATCGAGCTCCTCACCTTCAATTAATTATTTGAAGATTTGAAATACCAAGCATTTGTCATTACACAAATGAACGATCAAAATCCATCCAATCTACAAACAAACATTAACTAATTTCCGCTAATCTAAACAATCGATAATTAATTGACGGAATAACATTGTTTATAAATTATTACGTTGTTTTGAAATTGTATATCAAGCGAGCACCTACCTATGTTAACATGATATTCATAATTATAAATTAATATTGTGGCTGCGATTGTAAGTGTAATCAAAATCTCAACAATGAAAAAATATTATCAGATTTCCCCATAATAATAGTACGAGTAAGATCAGTCAGTCAGTATGTGAAATCGTTGCTCAAAAATGTTTGACATTGTACGGCCCTTAAGGCCCCTATATACCTGTACTTTTGGCAGTTTTGCGAACTACTACTACAACGAACAAAATTTTACTGAGGTTATTGTTTGTAAATAAACTATAGAACCTTAGCTTCAATCTGTACATGTGAATTTTCGATACATTATGTACTTAGCGAGCAATAAATTTAATTAAAATGAGGGCGCCACTTGAGGTATATAGGAGCCTTAAGGGGTGAACATTGGCTCGCGAGGTCTACAGCAGCTCACAGAGCCACTAGTATTTATATGAATATGTTAACATGGGTGCTCGCTTGTTATACCATTGACCAAACACCCTGTATGTATATTCTAAGGCTTAATTATATACCTACTTACTCGTTTATTGAAGGAAAGAATGACTGTAGCAGCATGTAACTCTGTAGTGGAAGCCAGCATAGTGCGAATAGTGCCACTACTAGTACCAGCATTTTGATCACCTGTATGTAAAAAAAGATAATTATTTGACGGCGAAGAGCGAGGAAAGCGTCTCTGCTTCAGCATTTGCAAAAATGCTTTTGTATGTCCGTCCGTCTGTCCGTTTGTTCTCCTCTACAGGTTGCATTTCTCAACCGATTCTTGTGAAATTTTGTGAGCAAATCCAATGATTATATATATGTATATATTTAATGGCGGAGATGTGTTAAAGCAAGGTCTACATCTCACAGGGCCACTTATAATATGAAAGGGCCTTAAGTTTTCAGGCTTATAATAAGTTTGTGCATTTTAATTAGTACTGTAAAATGATAATTAAAGTCTTCAAAATGGTAAGTAATACCTTCTTGACAAAACATAGTTTTGTATTGGTTTAATTACGATTGCTAGGAAGAGTAAGCACAAATAGAAAAAAATGGTTTCTAATTTTTAGAATATAATGGGTGCTATCGTATAATAAAATCATGATATTAAATAACATTTTTAATAAAAATAACAAATTATACACAATGACCCTTTTACTATGATTTTTTTATACCGCCTCGTTTGAGGTGTATACTTACCAGTGGCAAGGGGGGAAATTGTCAATTCCCAGGAGTCCCCTCTAACACTGTCCCCCGGGGTGACAACTGGGATTTTTTCCCAGTCGTCACGGGGGTGACAAATTTTTCCCAAATGTTCCCTTTAAATATGTGCCAGAGAGGACAACTGGTACTTTTTCTCCTAATTGTCACCTCTGACACCAGTCAGTGGGGGTGACAATGGTAAGCCGTTCTACAAAAATGTTATGATCTGCATAGTAGATTGGTGGTGTGGGATTTCTAAAAGGTAAGCCGATGAGAATCGACCACTGGTACTCACATACCTACATTTTTCTTCAATTACGAGTATGAGTTCAGCTTTTACACCTTATATATTTCGGTCTTCTCTCTCTCTCTCTCTCTCTCTCTCTCTTTCTCTTGCAATCGCTACTCTTTCATCGTATGGACATTTTGGATTGATGAAATCTCACCTCGGATTACGTTAAAGTAATACAGAAGCCTACAAAATACCAAAAAATGTTCTTTGACGTTTATAATCCTTTTAGAGGTTTATTCCCCAAATTAAAATAAATTACCATATTTACCATAATGTTTTGTCCTCATATTTCCTGTGTCAGGTTTAATGAAATAAATCTGGTAATGAGTCTGAATATTAAATAAGAAAAAAAAAACATTTGTCCTTGAAACTGAATATTTAATTTAAAATACACTTCTTATATGTCTTTTGTGATCTCATTCATTTTGTAATATAACATCTTAATGTATTTAGTGAAATAAGACAAAGTTACTTAAATTAAGTTCCAATAAACAAATAATGAACTATTGAATATATTTTTTCTCACACGAACGACGTGATCGTATTAAGGTTTTTCAACAGGAGGAATAAATATTTTTTCAGTTTAGTTCGCTCAATTGAAATTAGCTTCAATCATCAGAATAATGTTTTATGAAGTTTGCTGTAGCAAAAAAGCTTCACAATAATTTCAGAAATCTCTATTGTACTTCGAACAACTTACGAAAATAATGTTTGTAAACAGTTTTACTTATCCGTTCGCTTAAATTGATAAGTAAGTCAGTAATTCACTGAAAGCTAAAAGACCAAAATATTCGAAATAATGGAAACGTAAAAGCTTATGCAAATAACTGTAATAGGTTTTATTGCAACTGTGAGTTTCATTGGTCAAACTCGCAAAATAGATTATTTGTTTCGTGTTTGTCATTTAAAATTCTGTCATTGTTCCTAATAATTCTAATACTATACCTCTTTTTATATTTCTTTGCTATTTCATAAGTTGTATGTTTGTGTATTTAATAAAACAAAAGGTTGATCAGTATTGTATCATTCATAATCAAATCGATTCATGCAATTATCCTGTACTGTGTGTAAATATTCGTTCATCCCTTTCTACTCGAAACTGGGTAAGTAAATGACTTAGTAATGCAAACACTTGTCTTGAGTAAATTCATAGGAAGCATCCTGTTCAGCTTTGCCTAATGCTCTGGGACCATTGTATACCTACAAACTTTTTCAGATTTTTTATGCAAACTTCGGAGATAAAGGAGGGGCGGGGCGGTATTTTTTACATTTTTCATCAAAAGTCGATAACTATGCGGCCTATAAAATAAAAGTTAATGTGCAAGCAGCGCTCTTTCATATGATACCGTCATCTAAAACTATTCCAAATTTCAAGTTAATAGCATTAGTAGTTCTCGAGATATCCAGCTGTAACAGACAGACAGACTGATTCGCACCATAAGGGTTCCTTTTTACCATTTTGGTACGGAACCCTAAAAATGCGATACAAACAGTGGAAAATTTTGAAGACACCAAGGAGGATTGAAAATGCAAAAATTTAATAAATCGAGATTTGTGCTAGGGTCGCAAATTATTGTCTTGTTGTTGGTATTTTTTTCGTTAAACGTTTCCAGCACCAGAAAAAAAAACGATTCCGGAAAATTATGTAAATTCATAAGCTCTGTAATTAATGCATGTACATGTCCAATGAGGAAGTTGAATATTTATGAATCGTCTGTGTCAATAAGTATTAGGATCGATATTATTTTGTTTATAGTCCATTTTTGTGTAAGGCTGCGCTCACGAACCACTTCAACCACACAGGTGGTTAAACTTATAGTAGAACTTCAGCTCAGGTGAAAACGCGCTAAGCGAAGTGATATCGTTTTACTTAGAAAACCACAACGAAAGATGTGTGCCAACGATGAGTGCAATTCTTTTTACCAAATACACCATAGACTATCTTCCTAAGCAGCGAACTTAAATAGAATTTAAGTTTGCTGTTCGTAAGTATAACATATTTTTGTGGGCAGGTTTTTGACCGGGAATTGTGTGTTACCGAAATTCTGCGACAAGCGATAACACGCAAGAAAGCAGCGTATAAAACATTCTGTGCCATTAAGCAGCGGAATAATTTTAACAGCAATTTTTTTATGAGGTACTTTCTCATCTTCGGTTTTTTAAGGATTATAAAATAGTAGAAACTTTATAAGATTACGAAGGTACGGATTTTTTAATTATTATCGTTGAGAACAAATTAATAAAGTACCTACCTATGTTAAATCAACAGCAAAGGTTTAATGTGCTCTACAAAACAGAGCTAATATTTAAAAGATTACCTAGCTATTCAAATATTTGTGGGATCAAGAACTTTCCAATGTGGTCCCATCAGAGATTATTTGAGTTTTCACAAAATGTCTGTATTTTCACATTACAATCTCAATAGTCAAAATATTCTAACTCAACTCGACACTTTTTTTTCTTTATTTGAGTTATAAACTAACAAAATATGTGCAGGGAAATTTTTATGAAGGTGAAATATGTGCGTTCATCACACAATAAAATAAATGTTTACCTAAAACGATATTTTGGACGGCCAGTAGCTGTCGCAATTATAGTTAATAGCGGTTAGTTAGACTAAACTTGCTGTGAATTTGTGTATAGAGGTACAAAGGTACAAAAAAGATAATTTCACGAATACTTGGGTTTTGCCTATTCCACCGTAGATATATACGATAAACAAAAACAACAAATAAATAGTTTAAAAAACACAAAATTAATCTTGCAACACTATCGCAATTTTTATCTGAAATTCACAAAAATTCATGGAAACAGTCATAAAAAAAAGCACTGACCTTCTTTTTATTCTTCATGTGGTTGGCATCTCTTGTTTCCAGTGCGTTGCCAGGAGCTCGCGCCCCCCAAAGTTTCATCGCCATGTGCGCGTACGCAAACGTTATCACGAATAGTGGTATCACATACTAAAACAAACATCAAAATGATATTGAATTTCAAAAAATATTATATGCTTTTTGCTGTTTGGTTTATTAATTTTAAGATGAGCCATAGAATTAAGTTATATAAATTATATAAGTACGTGTGATTTAAAAAGTCCGTTTCAGGCTAAATTAAACCTTCAGCTGTTATAAATATGGCTTGATATCCAGTAATCGAGTATCAAGAACCACAAATTGAATAACTAATGAAGCTAAAAAATAAGGCTTTATTTAATAAAAAATACTTTCTGAAAACGTCTTATAATTAAAATAAATAATTACTGTACCAGGACCTTGAGCTTTGACTTTTCTATACCTATTGTTTCTATGTGAAAATTATTTTAAGTTAATTTCTTAAATAGACGTGGCAACCTTTTACATTAACAAGTATTTGAACACTTTAAAAAAAAAACTTTAATTTAACACATTTCATTTTGAGGAGTGTTGTTTCATATCACATTCTGTCTGTTAAAGTTAATGTTCAGAAAATAAATATTTTTGTTTAGTTGCTAAACTGAACATTGTTCAAACAATGTTTAGTTGAAACTTGACAGAGCAAATAAAATCATCTAGTACTTAACATTTTATAGGGATATCTTTAATATCAAACGATATTTCAGCATAACACAACAAGTCCGTGGACACTAATTCAAAATAACACGTGGGTTTTACTTTTCAATAGTTCGACAAAATACACTTTGAAACGCACCGATTTGTGGATAAAACATAAATTGAAACATTGTCATTTTCTATGACACAAAATGTCCTTTTTCCCGCCAAATATTGTGACAGTTCAGATATTTATCGTTTCAAATCAAAGACATTGAATTCTATTTTCAATTTATTACTGTGGACAAAATACGTTCTGAAACATCGCTAACAACTCGACAACAAACTAACCATTTTCTCACCAACTCGACTTTGAAGTATCGACATTCTGTGGCATAGGATTCGAAAGCTTACCTGAAATATGTACAAAATCAACCTGTAGATGGCCAATGAATGCGATCCGAACTCGCTGGGTGCACAAAATGGCTTCTTGTAGAATAATTTCGTTACTGCAAAAGAAAAGCCTTTGTCAGTGTATGAAAAAGAGCTTTGTAACTTGTCCAACAAACAATCTCATTAATGTAAAAGTTAAACGAGCAAATGCTCTAGTGAATACCTGAGCTAAGTATGAAGTAAGTTTATTTTCTATGTTGAAGAATAATACTTTATTAAATGGTGATTATTTAATACGTTATAAAGTGCTAATAATGTTAGCTGAATTAAAAAAATAGTTTTAATTTGATAATTACGCACGCAAAGCAGAGTGTCTGATAATGGTGGAAAGTAATCGAAACACTAAGATCCAACAAGCGCTGGCTTGCAGCGTAAGAGTTGATATACTAGGAGAAATTCGACGTTCCCACTAGTGACTCGGTAGCTCAGCGGTCAGAGCATTGGACCGGATATCCAAAGGTCGCGGGTTCGATTCCCGTCCGAGAACATGATCTGGTGCGAGTCCTATTTTTTCTAGTATATTATTTAGTACTAAGATCCAATTTCACAAAATGTAAAAAAACCGTTTAGCGTATATATTTAATATATATACATAAATTTTTCTTTTTTGTTATGACATTGACAGCTTTAAACCCGATTAGTGACTAAATGCGTTTAAAATCAATGGTGAAATTGGCTCTAAGTATTTAATTGCTCACCCCTGTATAAGGTTTGGTGAGTCTCTAGTATGTTTCTTTTACATAGGTTTACCACCAAGCCCTATCTAGTTATAGTTATAAACTTTCACCGCTATATTACCTGATATATTAAATTCAAATTAAAATACTTGACGAGTAGTTTCATACAATTTCGTGCCCAATCTAATCATAGATTGTGAAACAGGCACATAATCATTTATACTTAATATTAAAATGTTGAATTACTTATATGTCCATACGTGGCATCCTTTTAAATTTACAAATATTTGAACACTTTTGAATCAAGTAGGATTCCTTACGTCAAAAATTATATACAGTTAATTCTATTACAAATTAAGTGATGAAGTTAGGAAATAAGGCCAGTCTGATAGTGGTTATGTGTGACTCTCAAGGATTGCCAAGTCTTTGAAATGAATTAATTGAAAGGTTGAAACACTCGTAGAGATTCCGAGAAAAAGCTCATGCCACAGCGCTATTGTACTTCAGAGGAAAATGATGAGAACACTTCGGTTAAAGTAAATAAACGAAGAGGATAAACAGCTATTCACCTCTCAAGCTAAAACGCCCATTATACATGAAACAAAACACTTTTTAACGGATACTAGCGCGGTCTTACTGAAAGTACTTTGGTAATTAGTTGGAATTTAGTTTGAGTTTTTGATTTTTCCGACGTTTCGGCACCTTTGCAGCTTTGGTTACAGAGGAGATAAGCTGCTCGTATGAGACTACCCTCAATCGATGAAATTAAAAAGACGTTCAGAGGTGCAGTGTGTCCTTCTCTTCCATTCCTTCCTGTCACTCGTCATCTCCTCATGTGGATGAGGAGATGAAAAGATGGATGGATTGTGTGAAGGGAGTGGTCCCTTTACATTCATATCATTCCTCACACATCTTTTCTGCGGTCTTCCTTTCCAACCCTCAACATCCATATCCATTACTCTTCTAGTAACATGCCTAATCAATTAATGCTAAAAAGAGAGAATCTACTGAATCTATCACCATTCCACAAAATTGGGAGAAAAAAAAAGAAATGGCGAAAGAAAACTTGGAGAGGGTTGCCGACCTCCATCTTTAATTATTTATTTACAAAAGGAACTAACTGTATCATTAGATCCTGCAGCATGTCTTAGGAGCTTTAACTTGTGAAATATGGGATCCCAAATTCCCAAGCTGGTGGAATTTTCCAACCATCATCTCTATTGAAATTAGGATAAATTGATTTCAATAGCCTCGCGGAACATTTCTTGAATTAATCTATGTTCCCTAGCAAGGATTTAGGGTTTGTCAAAGTAATATAATAGTTGGGCCCCTCAAAGGCGTATTCACACACTGCAGACTTATTATCCCGCCTATGTTTCATGTCAGCCACATGTTATTTAACGCGGGTCCCTATGCTTCTTTATTTGCCCGATGTAAGAGAGCCCACAGTCACAATCTATAGTTTGTAGACACCTGCGACCTGAAGGGGGATATTACATTTCGTGTCGACGTGTCGGGGAGTCGGGGGTAGTAAGAATTGGTTGATTTACTATAAAGTCACTGTGGTTATTCTCGAAAATGCAAGGTAGGTATTCAATTTATCTCTTAATCAACTTAATTGTTGTGCGCAAATGTTTGACTCTCGTGTATAACATTTATCAAGAGAGTAACAATAGTTAATTTTTTATTTGAGAACGTGACCTTTTACACTAAGCAATATTGTATCAAGTTATAAAACTTTTGATAAGTTGAAGGAGAGCTTTGCTCCTTCACAAAGCTTGGTACCGTATAGTACTTAAATACTTTAGTGTTAAGTACGAAGTTACAACAAAGTGCATCACAACCACGTCAGTTAAGTAAATAAAGTAAATATTATAAGAGCACAGAGAGAAAAGTCTTAGCGTCTTATTCATAAAAAGTTATGGAAGGTCTATAAGCTAGTAATATTATTTTTAAATCAGTATTCATAATCGCTCAATAGCGACAAACGCTCTCTAAATCTTATGACTCGATTGCTCAGTGGTCAGAGCATTGGACCGGCCTTCCAAAGGTCACGGGTTCGATCCCTATTGCACATAAAATTTTGAAATTTAGTTCAATTAAAAATACGCAAATATCAGATTTTTTTACAACACGTGAAAAAAAGCAAATTCGTGTTTGAGGATATTATAATACATACTAGTGGCCCGCCCCGGCTTCGCACGGGTACAATGTAGTTACTAATGTGGTAAGTGTGAAGTTATTAGACTGACTATATAGGTATAGTCACAAAATTAAGGACGCCAGTCTATTTTCATACAAAGGAAGTAACTTTTCAGCATTGCTTCTCCGACAGGGATTGACCGAGCGGTGATCTGGTGATGGCCATCCAGGGAGTGAATGGAGGAGATCCAGATTTCTATAGACACCCAAGTGATCTGACCAGCATTTTAGGAGATGTAAGGATATGTTTAAAAAAACCGCGAATATAGTATAGAAATGTATGAAAACTTGCAACTGTAAATTCTTATGCTTACATCTCTTAGAATGCTGACCAGATCAGTTGGGTGTGTATTGCTATCTGAATCTTCTCCATTCACTCCCTGGATGGCCATCATCAGATCACAGCTAGTTCAATCCCTGGCGGAAAACCAAGACTTCAAAATTACCTCGTTTGTATGAAAATCGACTTGTGTCCTTAATTATGTGGCCACCACTATATGTATATACGACGTACACAACATACGCAAGGGGTGTTATAAGTTTGACTTGTGTGTGTCTGTCTGTCTGAGGCAACCTAGGTCCCAAACTTATGGACCGATTTTGATGCGGTTTTTTATGTATAGTTTAAAAGATCTAAGTGTACAGACGCCGGGACTCCTAAACCATTGATCCGATTATGATGAAACTTTGGCAAATTGTTCTGTTTACGACCGAGAAAGTCCCTGGCTAAAAAAACGGAGCATTGCAATATACGCATGCCGGGTGCAGCTAGTTCTAAATAAAAATATGTTGTGCATTAACAGGTGAGAATCCTGTCGATCTCGATCATCCAACACTTCTCTATAGATAATAAAAATCAGCTGTTTCATACAAAAATTCAAATCGAAAATATCAAAATGTGTTTCATACGTTTTGATATTTTCGATTTGAATTTTTGCTGATTATTTTTTCGCGATTTGAGAGTTGGTCCCAATAGTAAAAGTTGTTCAGTTTGATGGTCCCGATATACCATATTCGGCATTAGGGGTATTTTTGTAACATGTTCTATACCTACAACATTTCTTGTCATGTTATCCGGTTGCAAAATAAAAAGGCTATTCGGCGAGCTGACTCTCGAGCAGGCGACATTAGAGCAGGCCATGGGAGAAACAATCACTGCAGATCTACACCAGCCGCTCTTAAACTTTGTCCCTGTGCTTTATTAATTGTCATAACATAGGCGACTTGACCGAATATTGTATTCTTTTAAAATTAAACTGATAATTAGATGGAATAATTTTGCACCTTATTACAACGCAGGGAAGGAAAAAATGACAGCACTGCCAACATAACGCCATAGGTACTATTCAATGAAATGCATTCTACCTACTCTCAGGGGAAATGACCAAAGAGAATGTAATACTACGTTGAGATGACAAATGATATTTATTTTTCTTAATTAATCAATCAAATGCACAAAAAAGTTTCAATTCCAACGTCGAAGTCAATCACAGCAAAATTAACTTTATATCACTTTTTAACCCTGTTAGATAGGCATGTCCAATGTACAGTCACGTCTAAAAATATGTATACAGTTTAGAACTTTGTCACTTTGATGTAGTTGTCATTTGTCATTGATTTCTGTTCAAAAAAATAATAGCTTTTAGAGTGACAAAGTTCTGAACTGTATACATATTTATACACGTGACTGTACATCTTTCTTAATCTGAAGTAACAAAACGACGTTACCAAGTTAATTTTTTAGAAAAATATACCTACTCATCATCATAATACTAACAAACATGGCTAAGATGACAATCATAATAAGTGGTTCAGTTCAGTTCTATAGCATATTCGTACTCGCCAAACAATAAACTGTACGTGTTATTGTGTCCCGTTGCGTCACCCGTGAAGAGGAAAACGGGTCGACATGCACAAGAAAAAAGTTCCGCGCCACTAAGGTAAGGCCTCTATCTCACAGGCGAGTTTCCAAGCTTTAGCGGTTGTACGTATAATGTACAACCGCTAAAGCTTGGAAACTCGCCTGTCGCCGTCGCATTTTCGCTACGTTAACGATAACGTAGGGAACGCGTGGAGGTATCGAGTTGAAATTAAAACTCAGGTCTGCAGTCCATTGAAGCTGTGAAAAAATTAAACTTCTAAGTTAACGTAAAAAAAGATACGGCCGTGTATGTCGCAAAAAACCGCCTATCCCGACACTCTACAGAAGTAGTTTTCAGATTTAACAGAACAGAAGATCTCTGGGGCATATCAACAAGCATCATTAAATCAATAATTGATATACTAGCCCCTTACTTGGCTTTCATTTTTAACAAATGTATTGATGAAGGGATATTCCCTGACTTAATGAAAAATAGTAAATTGATTCCTCTTTTTAAGTCTGGTAATAAAACTGACCCAGCTAACTTTAGACCAATATCTATACTGCCAGCACTTAGTAAAATATTTGAAAAAATTATATATTTTCAATTATTAGATTACTTTACATCAAATAATATACTTCATAAAAATCAGTTTGGATTTTCCAAAGGTAAAAGTACTACTGATGCTGGAATTGCTCTTCTCAAACATATCCTTGATGCTTGGGAGGGAAAGCAAGATGTGATTGGTATTTTTTGTGACCTTCTAAGGCATTCGATTGCGTTGATCACCAAACACTATTAAAGAAGCTAGAACATTATGGTGTCTCTGTTAAATCAGTTAGTCTTATGAAATCTTATTTGTACAAATAGAACCCAGAAAGTATGGGCCCTTTGCTGTTTTTAATTTATATAAATGACCTTCCTAACTACGCGAATAATTTATGTGAGACAGTGCTATTTGCGGATGATACTTCTTTAGTTTTCAAAGTCAACAGAGGTAATAACTGTTCTGACGAAGTAAATAGCGCTCTCTCTAAAGTTTCATACTGGTTTAATAGTAATAATTTAGCACTCAACCCCAAAAAAAACTAAATGTGTTAAATTTTCATTACCGAATGTTGAGCACGTCGAATTGAATATTAATCTGAATGACGTTGAAGTTGAGTTTACGGAGAGTACAAAATTTCTAGGTATTACACTAGATTCACGACTGCAATGGGATCCTCATATTGAAGCTTTGTCAAGTAGACTTAGTTCTGCGGCCTTCGCCGTTAAGAAAATAAGACTTTTAACTGATATTGAAACGGCAAGGTTGGTATATTTTAGTTATTTTCACAGTGTAATGTCTTATGGGCTACTATTGTGGGGCTCGGCTGCCAACATTCAAAATATTTTTATACTTCAAAAAAGAGCTGTTCGTGCCATATATAATCTTCGTCGAAGAGATTCCCTGAGAGAATTGTTTAAAGAAATAAATATACTAACTTTGGCTGGCCAATACATATATGAAAATTTACTATGTGTAAGGAAACACTATGATTCATTTGCTAAGAACAGCGATAATCACCATATTAATACAAGGAATAAAGATAAACTTGCCGTTCCAAGATTTAGGCTTGCAAAAACTAGAGGTTCATTTATGGGGAAACGCATAACCTTGTTTAATAAAGTTCCACAACAAGTGATTGATCTACCTTTGCATGAATTTAAAAATCATGTCAAAAAGACGCTCATGGGTAAAGGTTATTATAAAGTAGACGATTATTTGAAAGACCGGAATGCGTGGAAATGATGTAACACAATAACTCGCTAGTAAGTACTTTATTGTTAATAACCTGTTGTATTTTTTTGTATTTGGTAACGATATATTTAAGTTTGTAAATATCGTTACTTATTTCTGTTAAAGCTGATAAGTTTCTTGCGCCTGTTCTTCTTGTCAGTTAAAAAAGTCTGGAACAGGTGGTAGAAAAATATAGACGATTCAAAAGCGCTTTATTACTAAGTTTATTTGAATAAAGCAATTTTTTACTTTTACTTTACTTTATTTTTCTCTGTACTTATAATTAAATCATAATAAATATAGTCTTTGTTTATAGTACGTAATCAAACATCGAGTTTGTACGGGTCCCTCGGTGGGCGAGTCCGACTCGCACTTGTCCGGTTTTTTTTTGCGTTGCGTTCAGCGGGTGCTTGACGTCGCGTGTCATCGGCGTCGCATCACATACACGAAGCGTCGTCGCTGGCCAAACGGTCTAGAACCACCAACGCTCGGAAAAAAACAGTGTGATATCGGCCTAAAATTTATAATACACAGAAGTTGCCTAAATACTGGCTGATGTCCAACACTACCCGTATTGAGTGGATCTCTGATAGTAAAGCTCTCAAAAGCTTCGAATAAATCATGAGGAGGTTCTCTAAAGTTTAAAATTATACGAGTATCATCATCAGCTTTATTAACATGTTGATATTGGATTAAGCCTTACGTTTCACAAAGTTTAAATATTTAGTTTTATTTCAATGTAGGTTTTGCACGTGCGTAAATCACGTAGAAGTGAATATTAATTTATAAATAGACGTATTTTCAGCAATTATTATGTAACGATATTGGATATTGATTTTTTGACCTATCAAAATGTTGATTTTATCGTGTATCGTGTATAAAAATCGTGTATAAAAAAGTAATATAGCTCATAAAATTGCAATTTCGTTGTTTTTTATAAATTGCTAACTAAAATAAAAATCGGCAAACAGAAAATTCATTATTAAGATTAGCAATATGTTAGTAATTACAATAAGAACACTTTTCTCTGATTGCCATATTAAAATTCAATAAATAGTAGTTTTCTACGGTCATAGCAACTGTTTAAATATAATTTTATTATAATAGTACAATCTTTGATTAGAGTATTGCGCTTTTGACGTACTAAACCAAACAGGCCAACTTTTTTAAGATGGTGTGCGTTTTTAGCATCATCGCGTCCAAAGAGAATTGTAATGAAAACAATGGCCGCGTCACACTACTTTCAATGTGTGTGTGTTTTTATCAGCCAACAGTATCTTCTTCTTTTTGTTTTTCGGCAATCTACTTTCCTCTTGGAAGTAATTTTTGCCAGTGTCAAGTGTTAAATAGGTCAGTGGTAGATGTTGTTTAATTTTTCATTAGAATGCGGGTGCATCGCATTCCAATGCTGCTTGGAGCATTTGGCACCAAGCATATCACGACAGTTTACTTAGTTCTGCCGAGGAAGCCACCACTTCAATAAAAGTCTCAGCTTCACACAACCAAGATCGCGCCTATTTCAATTATCCCACATATTGTTTAGTTGCGTAGACACTTGTACCATATAACTGCACCAATTTTAAGACACAATATCCACTATGAATCAATTTGAAAATAATTAAAATAGACACCAAACCGAACTCGACAAAATGGCGCCAAAAAACTCCAGCCAACAGTTAGCTGATATTTTTTTCGACGCGTTCGTAGCTTCGACTGTCTATTTAGAGTACAATATACATCAACTTAAAAAAAAGCTATTTGACAGGTCAACGCTTGTATCATTGGAAGTGGTCGTCGTTGTTTTATTAGGTAAATTGTTGTTCTACCATGGTAAATTGTATAAATAACATTTTCAAGATAAATTCATTTATTATTTTGCGTATCTACAAATACGTGATTGCGTTTGTTGTCACAATAGACACAACAATGATCCTAATTATGTCAACCGCACGCTCAATATGTGAAAGGATTCAGTACCTACTTACTTACAACTCTGTTTATGATATATACTCTTGTCACATGAACTCCGTAATTAGGGAAATAGTTCTGTAGAATAATTATCTCTTATACAAGGTGTTACAAAAATACCCCTAATGCCGAATATGGTATGTAGGGACCATCAAACTGATCAACTTTTACTATGGGACCAACTCTGAAATCGCGAAAAAAAAATTTAGCTGTTTCATACAAAAATTAAAATCGAAAATATCAACATGTATGAAACAGCTGATTTTTTTTCGCGATTTCAGAGTTGGCCCCATAGTAAAAGTTGATCAGTTTGATGGTCCCTATATACCATATTCGGCATTAGGGGTATTTTTGAAACATGTTGTATAAGGGTACATAAAATTATGTGCCAGGACCAAAGAGTATATAACCACTCCGTTTTAGCCAGGACTTCGAGAAATAGTCAGGGGGCCTTTCAAAGCTATATCAAAGTTATGTAGAGAGATAGTCAGGGGCCAAAAGGAAAAGGAATTACTTTTTGTTTAATGTTGGTTTGGGATTATTTAGGTCAAATTATCAAAGGAATCGACGACGATTAAGTATAATAACAAAAAAAACTATTTGAAAAATAATCCTTTTATACCAATCAAAATCCTACGGACAAACGTCAAAATACTCACCAGTCGTATTTTTACTTTCGTTATCATTTGGTGGCGCTAGTCAAAGTCAAAATATCTTTATTCAAATACATTAAGCGCTTTTGAATCGTCTTTATTTTCCTACCACCCGTTCGGGCCCTATTTTTGAAATCATTCGGCTGGCGTCGAGCGTTCTGTACTACTCATTTTCACTGACTAATAAGAAGAACAGGCGCGATAAAGAAACTTGAAAGTGTGGAACTCACTCATTTCATAAGAATACGAATCTGTAATTTCACCGTGGATTTAGGAGCGATTTTTTCATTATACAAGGTGTTACAAAAATACCCCTAATGCCGAATATGGTATATAGGGACCATCAAACTGAACAACTTTTACTATGGGACCAAGCCTGAAATCGCGAATAGCGAAAAAAAAATCTGCTGTTTCATACATTTTTAATTTTCGATTTTAATTTTTGTATGAAACAGCTGTTTTTTTTGCGATTTCAGTGTTGGTCCCATAGTAAAAGTTGATCAGTTTGATAGTCCCTATATATCATATTCGGCATTAGGGGTATTTTTGTAACACCTTGTATATCACCTAATATAGTTGTACTGATTACTTCTGTCGATTAAATTTCACTTACCTGAATCTATTTCGTCCTCCATAATAACTTCCCATGACATTGCCATCGGAGCTGCTAACGATAGCGCTAAAAACCATATTAGCACTATGATCACTTTGGCAATCCGCTTTGAAGTATGCGCACTGAAACAAAATTGAATTTATATGAAATAGCATTGCTTGCCCGTTTTGGATCATGGTACGATCGAATTCAGCAGCAACGATATGCAAACGAAATCATACGTAAGACAGTCATGGTACATACGACAGCACGTCAGGTTATACAGTTAAAATGCGAAATCAGCTTTTATTACGTAGGGCATAAAGACGGTCTCAAAGTCAACATGTATAGTCCGAAGTGCCGTCGTTTGTATATATTCCACTTAACATATAAGGCGTATCTAATACATAATGGTTTAAACCAAAAGTGACCATTTTTGTATTGATACCATTTTAAAACTATACAGAGAAGGTAAAGTTTTGACAAGTTGTTTAATAAATATTACAGACAAATTAATAAAAATAATTTTATTGGTGTCACTGTAGTTCACGACTACATGTCCATTAATCAGTCAACCAACATTCATCAGCTTGGGACATGACTATTTTATTTTAATAAATTTTTAAGTGAATATTTTGGAAACAAGTGAGTTGATTGGGTATTCAAAGCAGTGAAAAAGTATTTTAGCGATTACAAGTTTGCTTTCACTGAATTTGCAATCACATTGTTTTTGTTACTAAAACCAGTAGTCTGAAAACTTTTAAGTAAGTAGCTAAGTAGAATTATAAAAGGGTCCCAAAGGTCGCGGGTTCGATTCCCGTCCAAGAACATGATCTGGTGCGAGTCGTATTTTTTCTAGTATATTATTTAGTATTAGACTTATAAACTTTACAAAGGTGGTATGGTAATGTCCATTATCTTATAAACATCAAAGAAAGTTTAAGAATACAGAACAGCTGAACTTTTTCACACGAATTTAGCCACCGAACCGGGGAAATACTGTTGGTTTCAGTAAAAGCTGGCCACTTTAATTGTTGCGTTCATATAGTAGGGTTCCGTCCTGATGGACACATTAGGTCCATGTGGTGGGTCATGGCCCATCCTTCTTATCCACCCTTAAGGATAGCCTTCACCCGAGGAGTTTGATGATGATGATTGTTAAGAGTCCGTCGAACAGTGAGCTTCCCATACAAACGTAATACCAAAAAGATTTGCAATTTGAGCATAATTAACTCTTCTTGTCATGTTATTCGGATTAAGACAGTATTTGTCTAGGCTTCTATTAATTAAAAAATACAAAATACAAAACCAAATAAAAATTAATGCGATTCACAGTTTTGTATGAAAAATGTAATTGGCATTTATTTATTCACCATGTACATTGAATCAGTAGAAATGAGCTAATTAAATAATGTTATTTATTTATGAATGTTAAATGTAACATGTATAAATGTAATGTCTGGAAACGATATACATATTTGTAAATATTGTTCTTTCTGATAAAGCTGATAAGTTTTTTGCGCCCATTTTTCTTGTCAGCTAAAAGACGTCATAATGGGTGGTAGGGTAAAATAATTGACAATTTAAAAATGCTTATTATGTGAGCTTATTTGAATAAAGAATTTTTCAATTTCAATCAAAAGATGATGACATTTTGTAACATGATATCCTTATCCAAATAAATAATGATCAAGGTTGATTATTTACGTGTCAATTCCTCTTTAAATTATTCTAATCGGACCTTTCGTTTAGAAGTTACGACGGGTATAAAAATGCTAAAAGTATAAAATAGCGCGGTGCGAGCGAACAGCTCTACGAAATCCAATTTAAATTTGGAATATAGGTTTTTATAATATATGCATTAATGTGCCTAAGGATTTTTTTAAAGACAGGAACAAAAAATATATCTTTAAATACATAATCTAAAGTTCACACCGAAGCGAAAAAGTATTAATAGAAGAAAAAGTATAAAATTTATAAGGGTATGTAGCTGTACTCATTTATTGAAATAAGAAATACATATTGTAGATTAAGTAGGTACCTTAGAATGTTGAAATTTTCTATATTGGAATGTTGCATAAATATTATTTTAAATGTTTAGTCTAGCAATATAATTTAATTGGTACCTTTACGTGTGATTAGGTGGGGTTCAATAAATGTGAGTCCATTATTTGAAACTAAAACAAACGTTAATTTTGATATTTCACTTCATGACAATACTTAATTATCAAACATATCGTTGTTTTAACTAATGAAACTAATTGCTTTCGATGTCGTCTTGTGAAAAGGTACCTATTTTAATAATACATCTGTATCTTTCTCAAAGCTATATATTACAGAGTCTTTTAAATATTATCACTGAATCACACTTTGAATTTATATAGACTTATTATAATAAAACAAATTAACAGATACTAACGATCAAAATATATAATCTTTTTTGAGCTGGCACGAGAATATTAACGACTATTAATTACTAAAAATTGTGCTTTCGTTGCTAACCATACTGATTAGCACTAGCGCGTTTCATATCAAAACACTAAACAAGAACAAATTTAATGATAAACTATTTTTTTCTAAAATTTTACACTGAGATTCACATATTTACAGCACATGGGAAACAATTGAGATTTTATTTATGTGTTAGAATTCGCTATTATACAATACGTCACGCATTATTTATTATAATTAAACATACTTATAACCCAATTCGAAACTTACTTTGCAAACATGATTTTAATGAATAAAAATACAAAGAGCATACAAGATTCAAGTTATTCAAATATAACTCCATTCCGTCAGAGTTATGAAACTCTGCAAGCAGCATTTTGGACCGCATTTTAGCCAATTTCAAATAAAATGTCAATTTGGTATTCACTTTGCATTAAACGAGAAATTGCAGTCGATCGACTGTAATGCAAAGGCAGCATAATAACATGCAGTCGGAGGCATGTATAAAGTGATATTATGAATGATTTGACTTATCATTAAATTCTATGCCTCCGACTGCATGTTATTATGTTGCCTTTAATCTTTTCAATTGACTTGTCTTTTAATGCAGGCGGGTTTTTTATTTCTTTAAATTATTTATTTTTATTTATGTCTTTATAGTTTGTAGTTCTTATATACTTCGGTCATGATAAACCTTTTTGAAATCCTTATGAGAAGCCCTTTAATTTGAAACCATACCATTTACCATATTGAAGTATCCTAAAAAAAATTTTTTTTTCACTTCAAATAATAGCACCGCACAGCCACCCTGTTCGTTTTTTAAAGTCACTTACCTAAGAACACTTGAGCTGTCAAGACAAATCTAACGATATTATTACTAATGATAGAAATCCGTTGAGCCGTTTGAAAGATATGAAAAGAATATTACATACATACAAGATACGCGCGAAAAACATAACCCTTTCCTTGCAGTCGGGTTAAAAGTAGTTTCTAATGAAAATATTAATAAATATATAAGCAACTAAATTATTTTTGCTATGATTTAAAATTTGACTGCAAAAAATTGCATTGCAATTGCACTTAATTCTGTACCGACAATAATAGTTACGAGGACAATGAAAAGAGCAAAATATCCATGCCTGCTAAAGCCTAAGTACTAAACCACTAATTTTTTACTGTTCTGTGACATGAGAACCGCTTATCTTCAGTTGATTCGTAACAGGTTACCTAAATACCAGCTGCGAAGGGTCCATACAAGCAGATTCCCATCAGCTCACGTTATAGAAATCCCATCCCACCGATCCACTATGTGGATAATAACATTTTTGTAGAACGGTTTGCCTTCGCCATGATTTCACCCCTCGCAACTGCAAATACCTAATATTTAACAACAACATCACATATATTACTCCTATTCCAAAGTAAGTAGCTAAAGCACTTGTGTTATGGAAATCAGAGACAACGGTGGTATCACAAACACCCAGACCTGAGCCAATATAGAAAAAATCGTTTTATAAATTGAGCCAACCGGGGATCGAACCCGGGACCTCAGAGATGGCGACACCTTGAAAACCGGTGTACAAAGCCACTCGACCACGGAGGTCGTCAAATGAAAGCAAACAAATTCCTAATGAGCTCAAAAACCTCTTAACTCTAGGCGACTTATCGCTCTTAGTTCTCGTTGCAGTTGCTTTTACCGTTGTTTACTCGTTCGATTTAGAGGCTTACACTAGTTTACGTAACTAGACCAGTGTTCGTGCAATGGTAGTTTATAACTGGGTGCGCCGAAACCAAATATCCGTTAGTTCCAATACCTATATTTAGTGTCCAATGGGCGCTACGTAATAATTATTCGCAATATATGAACAGCAAACTTTTGAATTATCTCAAAATAAAATATTAAACATACAACTTTTTGCAATAGGTAATTGCAGAAGCATAATCAGATTTAAAGCACTTATGATTGTTAAAATCTTAGTGGTGGGCAATAAAACTAAAGTTTTAAGAAAATACAGAGTTATATGTGTTAAAGAATAATAAAATAAAATAATAAGTTGTTCCTCTTTTATTTACACCTTCAGAGCTATATTCCGTTAACTCAAATCGTGGTGTCGGCTATTAATTCAGAAAATACTCGTCTATTTTGTTTATAGAGCTGTCAAAACGTCACTCACTCAAGTTGGCACATTTCGCTACCCGTCGAAGGTGTGGCTCCTTCTGGTGTTACTGAATATTTGTAATTCCAAGTTTTACCCTAAAACACAAAGTACGTGGCGGCGCAGCGGCGATATAAGTACCACAGATAACATAATACCTACTCTTATACGAACCACATCACGTTCCATCATGCATATTTTAGTCAACAAAATTACACGCGCAGATGCTTTGTTGGTGTGTTACATCCAATACAACAAAGAAGTCATTGGTAACACCATAGACCATCAGCCATTTTGAATGTCCCCACTGCTGGGGCACAGGCTTTCCTTATGGATGGATAAGGAGGATGGGCCATAACCCACCACGCGCGCCCAATGCGGATTGGTAGATGTTAATGACAGCAAATGCAGCCGGGACCGACGGCTTAACGTGCCTTCCGAAGCACGGAGGAGCTAGAGATAATAAATTTTTGGTAACCCATCCCATAACCGACCCTTGCGAAAGTTGCTTAATCTTCGCAATCGCTAGGCCAGGCGCTAAACCACTGCGCCACCGAGCTCCTCCATAACAACAAACACATACGATAACACCATACGTGCTTTCTAATCATTCTTGTCCCTTCACTTACAACTTGACGAACAATATGTAATCAGTCTTATCTTATCGTGTATATTATAAAATTACGTAAATGCACAATGATTTTACAATAAGTTATATTATTACCTTCAAAATTTATACAAAAGAAATTATACCTATCTTTAATATCGTTATAACAAAGTCACGATTTGAATATTAGGGTGGTTTATTATTCATTCTGATGTAAAGATTGTATACATTACTGTAATAACAGCACAATATCAACAGAGTCACGTGAAAAAGCAATTAATTAAAATCAAACGATTCTGTAAATTTATATAACAAACAATATTTTATCTTTCATCCGCTTTGATTACGTGATGAATATAAACTCAGGGGCACATCAACCACCCTTTCCGTTATTTTCACAACCATCCTCACTTCACAGACGATAAATAGAAAAGGTTGTGCATCTCTGCAATGTAACGGCATCGACAAATAAGGAAGATGATACTTATTTAGCGAAGCCGTTACAATTCAATAGATAAACATTTGAAATAGCAACAAAACTATCTAAAGTTCCTAAAAATGCAAAATTGAAACGCTAATTTTAATCTATTTAATGTCATATCAACTTTACGACTCCCATTGCTGGGTATATACAACGTGTTACAAAAATACCCCTAATGCCGAATATGGTAGATAGGGACCATCAAACTGAACAACTTTTACTATGCGACCAACTTTGAAATCGCGACCAAATTTGAAAAAAAACAGCTGTTTCATACAAAAAATTATTACGAAAATATCAAAATGTATGAAACAGCAGATTTTTTTTCGCGATTTTAAAAAAATGTTTGAGTGTTTCATAAGGGTTCCATTTTACTTTTATTCTTTTATTCTTTTTTGTTGGGTTTGTTAATATCATGACAATTTTCCATTTTTCCGTCAATTGCATTGCATATGGTGCCACCCACGCGAAGCCGGGGCGAGCAGCTAGTAATAATAGGTGAATATTCAACATTATAAATAAAAATAAATATTAGACAACATCACAAGTATTGCTCCGTTTCCAAAGTAAGTAGCTAAAGCACTTGTGTTATGGAAACCAGAGCCAAAGGAACTACAAACACCTAGACCTGAGCAAATATAGAAAAGTTTGTTTTCTAACTTGACCCAGCCGGAGATCGAACCCGGGATCTCAGAGGTGGCGAAAACCTTGAAAACCGGCGTACAAACCACTCGACCACGGAAGTCGTCAACATTATAAAACATCATTGCAGAGATGCACAACCTTTTTTAATTATACATCTGTAACGTGAGCTAGTTTTGTATAAAAATATATGTTGATTGTTAATTGGTGGGCGGTGGATTGTGGTGTATGTATATTCAACAAAGTTGTTATAGTATTTTTTAAATAAGTTCTGTTTGGGCTTCTAATTAACACCATTACTGTAATAAAATGTATGTGTGTGTGTGTGTGGTCTTTATCAATCACCATGCACATAAAAAAACTAAACTTGGCTCTTCGGTCTTAATGGTACGTTTGTAAACAATTGTTCTATTAATACCTCTCAAATTGGTCTATTAATACCTCGCTGAAATCAGTAGGTTACTGAAAAAATAATTTTCATGTCAAGGTCTGTCAGGTAATAAAGATTAACTAGCTTTTACCCGCGACTTCATTCGCGTTCGTCAGTGTTTGTTTGCGTGGTTTTTTACTCTACTTAATTACAAATCGGGCTTCCGTTTGGGCTATTACTTACGTGTATGATATGACGTCAATGAATCAGTTGCAGAATAGTTTTTTTTATACCTGCCTACGTACCTAAATATTATTTGACTTGCCCATAACATGAAACATTTAAATTTTAAAATAAATTCATATACAAACGGGAACATTCTGTAGCACCCTATATAACGGGAGTTTTCCAAAAACAAAAACCTGTATTTGGCCATTATTGCTCACCTAATGAAATGTATCTACCCACCAAAAATTGTCTCTTCCTTCAGCCGTTAGTTCTCTACGCGTGTGCCAACAATCAGTGAATCAGTTTAGAGTTTTATAACTATGTTTAGATTAAAAATCTTTTAACATGCAAATCTAAATTATAATTGATGAAATTTTGTAAACTGATACTATTAAACAATGGTCCACAGGTAAAATTCGATCATTGTTTAATAGGTACCTCAGGAATTTACAAAATTTCATCAAAAGTACTTATGTTAGGTAGTAGGTAGGTGTTTATATTTGTTAATTGTTATATCAACATGGTGTCAAATGTTTCGGCTTCCAATTTGTAAGAGTAGCATTATAAGAGCTTCGTAGATAAAGAGAAATGAGGGCAACCGCCCTCGTGGAGATAAGGTTTCAAGTGCTATAAATATCGTCAAAGCACATTGTAGCTAGTCATTACTCAATGGGAAAAGCTTTTATTAGGAGGATAATTTTATTATGCAAGTTTTTTTTACCTTTATACGGTTAGCTAATTTCTTTTGATCTATACGTTTTAAATTTTATCACTCGTGTCTAAAGTTGAATACTGAGCGTTTTCAAACGATGTTTTAAGCTCTGTTCCGAAACAGAGTCTTATGACAAATTTCAAATTCTCAACGAGTCAATTGTATCATTTATAGTGACGAGGGTTTCCTGCTGAAATAATAACAGTAGTATCTATTTAATAAATAGTCCCCTAACTATTATTAGCATCATGTTTGGTTATATTCGCTATTAATATGCCTTGCAAGTTATTCTTAAATCAAACTCGCAACTGATAAAATATTGCCAGATTTTTTAACGACATTATAATACATAATATAAAATCAGTATTTTGCGCAAAAGTAGAATATCAAATTTAAAACAATTCAGAGTTTTATTTCAACTGGAACTCATACCTTTCATGCCTCAAGAGTGTTCCGTGGTACGGTCAGCAACGAAAATTGCTTAACACTTTAGTACCTTGTCATAGTCACTTTTTTTACTAATGCTTCAAACAGTGAGACATCTGAAAAAAAGGATGCTATGACTAAAGTGTTAAGCAACTTTCGTTGCTGACTGTATCACTTAAATGAGAACAATAGATGTGCACTTTGTAGGAAAAGTGTATTCTGTATGGCACCTAAAATTTATAATCGATTGCCACAGACCATAAGAGATATTGAACAGCTAAAAGCCTTTCAATCTTTAAAACCATTGTAAAAAAGATTGTAAATTATAAAGATTTAAAAGACTTTCATTGTAAAATTATCTTTAATTCTTTTTACTTTTGACATCAAATATTAAATATTTTAAATTTTAATTTTCTATGTCATTTTGACATCCATTTGTGTTTGTAATTTTTTATATGTAATCATGATGTAATCTTTAAATTGACACTTTATATTTTTCGCATGTATATTTATGCTGATATAGCCGTTTTTAAGACATATACCTACTAACTTTTTATACCTATATCTGCGAATAAATTTGAATTTAGATTTAAGTTGCTTACCTTAGAGGGGTGATAATAGCCCGATGCCGGTCGACTGCGATCGCAGTGAGGGTGAAAACGCTCACGTTCACACTTAGAGCCTGCACGAACGGGCAGAACGGGCACATGAAGTGAGGTAAGAGCCACCGTTGAAGCAGCGCTGCTTGGAACTGTCCCCAAAAAACAAACAAATCGCTTATAAATGTTCACAAAATATACAAACAATATTGAATTTCTATGGGGTTGCTTGTAAGCTATAAGGCCTACCGGTTTCATTTCTTTGCTTTGCTGTTTTAGTTGAACAGGTTCTACCAGCTAACGCATCGACCTTCGGAAAGTCTGCCGGGCTTCAAATTAAAACAGATAAATTAAACCCCAATCGGGCCAAAATGGCCAACCCTAATTTATGATGTCACACGAACATCGATATCTTTTAAATAACTACAATACGAAACTTCTTTCTTCGATTTATCTGTTTTAAGTTGAAGCCCGGCAGACTTTCCTAAGTTCGATGCGTTAGCCCCCTGTTCTACTAGAACAGCAAAGCAAAGAAATGAAACCGGTAAGTCTGGGGCCAGCCTAACTAGAGATTGGATATTTGGATCCATATTTACCTAACGTTCAGATGTTGGGTATTATGAAAAGCACTTTTTTATCGAAAGGATCCGAGGATTTTGAAAAATCCAAAGATTCCGGCAATAACCTTGTTAGTGTATACTCCGGGAGATGTAATAAATAAACCTGATTTGACAAATTCCAGTTGGCCTGTTACAGACGTAGGTAGATAATTGGTTGCTTTCCTCTACTTTTATTGACAGTGATTTTTGAAAAAGCAAACACAATCTTATTATATTGTAACAAGGCCTATTAAACTTCATGGGAATATACACATTTTAAGAATTTTAAATAAGCTTATTTTAAGAAGTCGCTTAAATATTATGGAAACGGCTTCTTAAAATATTGGCTTTATGTAAACCGGGTGCCTACTTATTAGCGAACTGTAACCAGCCCCCTAGCATGATCACCGAAACGCGATATGATAAAGTGGTTTATCACTTTTAACTGTCAAAAGTCAATGGATTTTGACAGTTGAGTGTCGATAAAACGCTATATCACGCGATATACAAGGTGTTAAAAAAGTACCCCTAATGCCGAATATGGTGGATAGGGACCATCAAACTGAACAACTTTTACTATGGGACCAACTCTGAAATCGCGAAAAAAAAATCAGCTGTTTCATACAAAAATTAATTACGAAAATATCAAAATGTATGAAACAGCTAATTTTTTTTCGCGATTTCATAGTTGGTCCCATAGTTAAATTTGTTCAGTTTGATGGTCCCTATCTTCCATATTCGGCATTAGGGGTACTTTTGTAACACCTTGTATATCGTATTTTGGTGGCCATGTTACAGGGGCAGCTGATTCAGGAACGAGGTGCAAGTGGGTAAGTATGAACGATCGTTGCTTACAAATAAATTAACGTACTATGATGTTGACCTTAACTTGCATTTGTTACGGTTTAACATAAAATAAAGAGTTATTATAGGTATCCTTACGAACAAAACTGTTTAAAACTATTCACAAAGGTAGTCACATAGTTCTAATTTCAACTCTATACCTCCACGCGTTCCCGAGATAAAGGGTCTTGACAGACAGACAGACAGGCGCACGACAAAGTGATCCTATAAGGATTCCGTATTTTCCATTTGAGGTACGGAACCCTAAAAATTAACAATAAATAGAGATTTAACAGCAGAATAGTGATTAAACACTAAACTGAAATAGCATTATGGTTTCATAACTTTTTAACTTTTAGGCGTTCATAACTCGCAAGCATTTTATTTTAATATTGTTTTAAATCTCCATGGTTATTGACGTTATTAGAATAAATAAATAAATAAATATTTGGCAACATCACATACATGGGCTCCGATGCCAAAGTAAGTAGCAAAAGCACTTGTGTTATGGAAATCAGAGACAGCGGTGGTATCACAAACACCCAGACCTAAGCCAATATAGAAAAGTTTGTTTTCTAAATTGACCCAACCGGGGTTCGATCCCGGGACCTCAGAAATGGCGACACCTTGAAAACCGGTGTACAAAGCCACTCGACCACAGAGGTCGTCAAATAAACTATCAACAACAAATACCAACAATCGACAGTTCTTCCAAGACCATGGCGCATGCAACTGCGCCGAAATATTGGAGCCTCAAAAATAATCAGGTAAGTACTTGGAGTAAATGTCATTTTATTTTTCTATCAAAGTGGTTAGATAAAGAACTAAAGATTTGCATTTTAAAAAAACTTTATTCCTTCAAAAAGGTTTTATTTACTCCTGTATTACTACGCTATCGCTCTTTGTTTGTGCTTTTGAAAGTTTTTGGCTTCTGCGTCTTTAGAATCTCTGAGACGTAGATCATCAAAGGCAAAGTTATTTCCATATGACTGAGTACTAATCAAAGTGTTTTAAGCCTAAAATTTAATAAAATAATACCTAACAAAAATAGAAAGGTAGGTATTATGGGTTGTTCGATTAATCATATAAGCTCTGCCACAAACACTAGGTACATAACGTTATCAAGCGTGAAATGTCATTTCGAATTGCGTGTCATATTCCAGTACGCGCTCACTAAAGTAATCTTCAAATTCAACTGAACATTTCGAATATATTGAGAGTGGTATTACAAAATTTCAAACTACATTACCGGAATAATAACTTGCCAAGAAAGGAAAACTTGGAAAATAAACCCATAGGAACTTGGACGTTGAATTACTGTACAATACAATGCATCAGAAATCTGCTGTACACCATTGAGAATAAAGCATCTTTCTTTCTATTAAAAAGACATTATTTTTTATGATTTAATCACTAGTTACTGAAAAGGACAATTACCACTAATAATACCACCGTTTTAGGCCCTGTGCCTCAACAAAATAAAATCCATTAATATTGTATTCTGTTTTTCATTCCTAATGCTATATTTGAAACTTTACGGTCTTATCACAAAAGATTTTAAAACACTGCTTAATTTAGACACTGTTTAAATGTGATGCCGTCTCTTTCAAACAATTTTGACAAATAAATAAATAAATAATAAATATTTGACAACATCCATTCCATTCCAAAGTATGTAGCTAAAGCACTTGTGTTATGGAAATCAGAGACAACGGTGGTATCACAAACACCCAGACCTGAGTCAATATAGAAAAGTTCGTTTTTCTAAATTGACCCAACCGGGGATCGAACCCGGGACCTCAGAGATGGCGACACCTTGAAAACCAGTGTACAAAGCCACTCGACCACGGAGGTCGTCAAAAAAATGACAGCAACACATTTAAACAGTGTCTAAGATAAACACTTGTTGAACAGTGTTTTAAAATATTTTATGGTAAGGCTGTTAGTTTCCTGAGATTTAAAACAGTTTTATTTAGTAGCTATTGATTTGACTTATCTTAGTCAACGCCCTCCATATTGTCTAGTATCTAACCTCAAAACGCTACAGAAAATGTAATATATAAATAATACCAGGAAAAGTATATACAAACTAATTACTGATTATAGCTTAAGGCCTTTCCAGCTACTAAATTCAATTACAATCACTAGGGTATAACAATAATATTTAAGAAAATGGATAATGTCTTTTCACTAAAATATTTGTTTATAGGTTATGACGACTTACTTATTAGGTTTAAGGAGGAAAAGTATCAGCGTTTGGAATACAGCAAATAATTTTTCATTGTCAGATAACTATTGAACAGTCGAACAAAAAAAATTTCTATTTTTTCTATTTTCAGCAAACAACAAACTAAAAATCGAAATTCGGCTATAAATCTAGGTATCGTATTTCAGAGCAAGTTTCCCGCAAGCTAAATTAAACTAAAATTAACAAAGTTTTCATAGTGGGGTTGTACAAAATAAAATTTATTTATATTAATCCTAAAAACAAATATAGTTAAAACTTATGTAATTAAATTTTAGGGAGAGCAGTTGAGAGCTCAGTAATAAAGAGAGCGTGCCTTCTGGGGAGGCTAATGGGGTCTAATGGGACCTTTCAGGTCTCCAGGGAATTTTTGTAATTCTGTTATTATATTTTAAATTTTATCCTTCTGCAGTATATTGCTTCGTTGCCCTCAACTCAGTAAGTTTCAACATGGTTTCAACCTCGTTAAAATCGATATCTTTAAAACCTAAAAGTTCGTCATCTGCCTTATTGGCACGGAAAAAGAAGTATGAAATAGAAGCAACAACAAAAAGGCTCTTATTCATATGGAATTGATTGACAGCTGGCGGTAGATTTCATATTTTCAATAAGATATTTATTATTAAAATTATGTATTATACTTATTTCATATAAAAATTAATTACGAAAATATCAAAATGTATGCACAAGTTTCCCGCACGCTGTAAACAGCTGTTGTTTTTTTTCGCGATTTTAGAGTTGGTCCCATAGTAAAAGTAATTCAGCTTTATGGTCCCTATCTATCATATTTGGCATTAAGGGTTATTTTGTAACACGTTGTATAACAGTTTATGTAAGTATTAACCACAGAGTAATTAAGTTTTTTTAAACGACATCTAATTTCGTCTGGAAGGAATTTAATTACATGTTTTCACGTGATTTAGTGTTTTATTCAGCAGACAATTCGCTAGCGAATAGTTAATTTGTGTTCCCTTTTAGTAACTAAATTTCGCTTGAAATAATATAAACGCAGGTTTCCAGTTAATAGACACAAAGGCAATACACGGAACTACAATTTAATTTATTAATTTGTGACTCTACAAGCCAAGATATTATATTCGAGTAAAATGTATTCAAATAAGTAATTTCGATACAATTTCAGCAGTTTAATGCACTTTTGAAATAATGAAAACTACAGAAATTGAATGTTGAACAACAGCTGCTCCTCAATTACTTAACTAGTCGCTTAGCTGTACACCTCGCCCAAATTGTATGTTGTTTAAAAGTTTATCTAATAGATGTCGCCACGAGTTTGACACTGCTTTTAAAAAGCATTACTATGTGCTGTGTGGTAGATTAGGTATTGTTTAATTATAAGTTCTATCTATTCAAGGCTAGATGGCACTTCTAATTCTGAACAATTTTCAAATGGATGAATTAAAAAAAAAAATCGAAAAATTGTTTCTACAAAAAAAAATATACAAGGTGTTACAAAAATACCCCTAATGCCGAATATGGTATACAGGGACCATTAAACTGAACAACTTTTACTATGGGACCAACTCTGAAATCGCGAAAAAAAATCAGCTGTTTCATACATTTTGATATTTTCGATTTTAATTTTTGTATGAAACAGCTGATTTTTTTTCGCGATTTCAGAGTTGGTCCCATAATTAAAGTTGATCAGTTTGATGGTCCCTATATACCATACTCGGCATTAGGGTTATTTTTGTAACACCTTGTATAATTATTGAACCTGCTCTCAAAATAACACGCGAATTGGTTAAGAAATGCGACCAGTAGATGAGAACAAACGGACAGAAAGCCGCCGTACGAACATTGACAAGCAAACCCAAGCTGAAGCAGAGACGCTTCACGCTCGTTCGGTCAAAAAATAATGCTGAAACGTACAAAGTATAACACAGTTCACAGCTCTGCTGTTGCATATTAGACCTAGAATTTCAAGAGTACTGTAGATAAAGTATTAATATTTTTACACATACGAAATTCACACACACAGATTTAATTCCGAATCCTTACTCTTTTATTTCATGAACGATTTTAAGGAAAAAATACCAGACGCGCACTGTTTTGCATCTATAGAGCGTTCGAAAAAAGTTTACAAACATTTCGTATATTGTAAACCGATTTCTCATAAGTGTATATAGTATATATATAACACAGTATCACACCGTGACAGTATTCTGTAAACTGATTTATCATAAGTGTAGCAAGAGTTTAGCAAACTATATAATGAATTTGTCATTTTACTGAAACTCGTACCCTACCTACCGTATAATACACATCTTTGCCATTTTGTGTCATTCTTTCGCGACTGTCTTTGTTAAACTTAAAGGAGATAAAACAAAAGATTTTTTTTAATCAGAGTCAAGGTTTGTTTCTCAGGTTCCGGATATATTTCAGTCAATTAATCTAACAGATAATTTTAAACAAATCCTGTTCCATTTTCAAACAAAATCAGAAGAAACATTCTTGATCGGAGGAAGAAACACAGGCCCATGTTATAAAAAACTAAATATTAATTACCTGGAATGGTACAGCAAATAATCCTATGACTATATCAGCTAATGCCAAGTTTGCAATGTAGCAGTTAGTGACGCTCTGCATTCTTCTAGATGTCGCCACTATCCACATCACAAGGAAGTTGCCGACGACAGCCAACACTGATATTGAGCCGTATAAAAACGATAGGAGCACTATCATACTCGTAGGTACATCGTACAATGTATCTGAAACAAGAGAAAAATAAAGTAGAAGTAGCAGAAATACTCGTATACGTCCTATTTTTTATTACCTACATGCCCGCATCGCGAAGCTTATAACTCGGAAAAAACGCGCTTAAAAATGCTCGATAGAGTAATTTTGTATTGAAAATTAGTACAGTAAAACTTTTTTATGCACGTATTTATTTCTCGATAGCTGTTCGTGCTAGGGGTACTGAGGTTAAACAACTGCATTTGTTCCAAGCAAATATACGTGTGCAAAGAGTCTTGTTATTTTCACTTTATTGTTAAGCCAGTCCGGTAAGACATAAAGCCATTTTAACTTATCCAATAACTAATAATTTCTATTTAACCTTCTTAGTGAACTAAATTGGCAGAATAGCGTCTGACAACAGATGCTCACTTCTTTGAAGTCGAAACTGTAAAACATAATTATAGAAGTAGGTATAGATACTAATATCTTCAGTCATCTTCGAGCAAGGCAGGTGTTTTGAAATATGCTATTGATAGTTATAAATAAAATTGGTAATTTGTGTCCGGTTTCTTGTTTTAGGAGTTAACTTTTCTATGTATGAAAAAGTAGGTACTTAATAATGATTCAATGAGATTCACACAACTAAATTATGTGTATGTGCTTTTTAATAACACAAATAAGAAATAGAAAAAAAACAGCTGTTTTATTAAAATATTTATAACGAAAATGTCAAAATGTATGAAACAGCTGATTTTTATTCGCGATTTCAGAGTTGGTCCCTTAGTAAAAGTTGTTCAGTTTTATGGTCTCTATCTACCATATTCTTAGGGTTTTTTGTAACATGTTGCATATAACTACGCCAAATTTTTTCACATACAATACAATGCTACTAGCCGAAAGTAAAATAGCTGCAGCTTGGCATAAAAAATCATTTCGTAGCACAAACGAAATTAAAAATTTATCTAGGACGCTAGTCTTCGAAACGGCCTTATATGCCATTTGGCCTAAAACTGTTCCTCTATTCAAGAGGCAAAAGCAATCTAGACAGTAGTTTAATACGAACAAACGAATAATCATAAAGAGATGCAGTATTCTAGAATTCTATCTTAAAGTCTTGGTCTACCTACCTGAGATAAAAGATCGGCTTATTCACATCTAAATAATAACATGACAAAATCATAAATGAAAACAAAATAACGGAATAGTTTTTTTTAACTAAAACATCTGTTTATCACAGTATGTTTTATTCCACTGGACAATTGTTGAGCAGAATTAAGTTCCTGACACCGTTTTAAATTAATAAATACTTACTATTAATACTTTTGTGTTTTCCTAATTAGCAAATTATTGCTAGTTAGGAAAAGACAAAATTTCAAGCCTAATAAAATCTAACAATGTACCGGACGTGTGATGTCATCCAATGAAATTAACAAAAGTTTCGTATAAAACCACCTCAATTTAAATTCAAAATAAACTCAAAAAATTTAGTCATGTTGTGTTTTTGAATAAAGAATATTTTAATCAAAGTGAATTGTTGAAAAAAATATAATAATTCTCATCCATTTTTTTCAATCCAATAAAGCGAAAATTTAAAACATATTATGCACATCACAGAGTCAAATGGGAAAGAGACGACCCTTCAAAATTTCACTGACTGTGGAATTTGGAAGTCAAATTAATCTTCAACATAAACTGAAGAATATCCTAATTAGCCTGCAGTCACGCCACGGTAATGACACGCAGGACGCAACTAATGTTTTAAAATATACAAGACTCAAACTCCACTTTTTTATGATTCTCTGTCCATTAATAATGGAAACGATAAAACATAAACACCAAACAAAGATTGTTATGACAGTCAAAGAGATTATGCCAATTTATAACCTCAATGACATCACCAAATAAACAAAGAGAGCTAACTTTTATCACAAATTCAATAATTGAATTAAAAGCAATGCCAAGTTTTAAATGCATTTTTTTATTTGTTTCAGCAGTTGACATGGTTTATGGCGTAGATGTCTAGTTAAAATTTTAAAGTATTCTGGCTACCAGCCATACGACCGTATGATAATTTTTTCAACTAAATCTTAGTTGAAAAAATTATGAAATTCGCCAAATTATTAATCTTTTTAGTCTTATATCTTTGGGTTCACATTACGGTAGGGAGGTTACATTTGAAAAGTAATTTAAAAAGGGAATGGTATTGAAATTACAGCTCACGAGAAAAAACACGACGACAACATCAGCCATTTTTAAAGTCCCCACATACTGGGGCAAGGCAAGGCACATGCCTTTCTTATGGGTGAATAAGGAGGATGGGCCATAATTTCCGGAAAGTTGGTTCCTCAGTATTTACAGTAAAAGTTTATGCTCTAATCAAGGCCAAACTACTGTCAACTCCTAAACCCAAGGCCACAGTATACGTGCCAAACCTAAGCCCGTATTTATAAACCGCTCTCAACGTTGAGATCATACTTAAGATGCTCTTTTTAAAGGAACAGCATGTCAGGTATGATCTCAAGATAGCTCTCAACGTTGAGAGCGGTTTGTAAATACAGGCCTTTGAGATGGCGATGGTATGTAATACGTCTGTGCACTATCTTTAGGATTGCTCACTTATCGGGTAACATGGCTCTTAGACCAGTATTTATAAACCGCTCTCAACGTTGAGAGCTATCTTGAGATGCTGATTCTTATAAGAAAAGTATCTCAAGGATGACCTCAAGATGGCTCTCAATGTTGAGAGTGGTTTATAAATACGGGCCTTAGATGTTAGGTGTTACCAGATATAAAGTTATAGACTACCGTGCTGACAGATTAAAAATCTGTTTGATTGTTTTATTCTCAAATTACCGGTGTGTACATTAAAAAAACACAGTGCAATTACCGTGTAAAATATAAACAAATAAATTAAGAAATTTCGATATTTTCATTTAAATTTAAACCATTCTATTATTACGTGACCAATTTTCATATGTGGCTGGGTTAACGGCTGGCTGGCAATCGTAAAACCTTTTGCATTTAGTCGTACTCGTATTGCATAATTATTATTGTGTTATATTTAGGGATTTCCCTGTCAGAAATAACAACAAAAACAATACTAAATAATATAGACCTAATATTATGTGTGGTATTATTCTATATTATTCTATATAGAATAATATAGAATAATATAGAATAATATAAACAATACTAAATAATAGACCTTTATCCAAAGGTCGCGGGTTCGATTCCCGTCCGAGAACATGATCTGGTGCGAGTCCTATTTTTTCTAGTATATTATTTAGTATTATATAAAAATAGCATTGTGAATGCTTAAATCTCAAAATTTCAAATAACAAAAACAATGTTGCCACGTCAAAGGAAACTGGAAGTAAATGTGATTGCGTTTCGTTGTACGTAAGTATATTTCACAAAATCAAACTGTTTTGTGTTATTTAATAATTATTTTAAAAGTATACACGGTGAACGGTAGTGATTCATTACCGTAGATCGTGTTTTAGCCAAAAATACCGTGTTTAAGTACGGTAATTACCATTACCGTGTACCTGAGCCCTATTTAATAACATAACAATTTGTCAACTGTCGTGACAATTTGGTTTACATTGCGGTGTAGCTATAAGAAGTTAGTTCTGTTTTCAAATTGGTTGACGCAACGGATATAAAATTGTCATGACAGGTGACAAAGCCCTGGTAATGCTCTCCATTAAATAAATAGATGTAAATCATACTGCTCACCATACGTCTCCGTGCTGCTATTTTGTGCTAAATACTCCAATCCAGATCTATTCCTTGACCAGTCAGCGTCATCATCTTGACTAGAATTCGTTGAGCTGTAACAAAAGATAAAAAGCCAATAAGATACTTTTCAATACAGTTGTTCGAAAATGTGTGTTTTCAATGACAGTACAGCGTGCGGTAAGTTGATTTTACCACAATATGTCGTGCGTTTTTGTTTACGGTTTAGTACAGCGTGCGGAAAGTTACTTTTATCGCACGCCACCACCGTGCGTTTTTGTTTACGGTTTTTTTATTTCAGATGGTCCCTATAATGTTTTCTCGCAAATATATTGAAAAACGGTCCTTACCCCCCTTGAAACATAAACTACTAATAAACTGTGGATTTATGAAGAGAAGCGTAGTATTATAGCCCATAGATAGAAGCTTATGATACCGAGCACATTATTGTTTTTGTTTCTTATGGACTCTGAAATACACACACGGTTCCAATACAATAAAATATATTATATATAAACTGCGTTAAAACGCTGCGAAATTTAACCCGGATAATAGAGATCCCTTATAAAAGACAAAGTTTTTGACTTTGTTGTCGTTCAGAGCTCGATGAAAAGAGTGATAATTTGATGGCCCGATTGTGAGCGGTGATCAATAATCGGATACTCGCTGCAAATAGGCACTTGCAGCGAGAACTCATTGTGTGTGACAGGTTATTCGCTGAAAAACTGCAAGTGAGATCTGCGAGTATTTATTGGCAGCGAATGCACTCGCAGAAAATGAACTCGCAGCGAAAATTCGCTGTGTGTGGGTAAGTAGAGTAGGTACATTTCTTGACTCATCTTGAATTGAAAGTCACGTCTCTACAGAAAAGGTTGTTATACCTAAGCCGCATGCGCACGAGTGCCAAGAACAGTGGAATCGAAATGCAGTCGTCGTAGCCAAAATTGGATAGAAGAAACACACCACTGACGACTAATGCGATCAAGGGGGTCGTATGTTTGTTAGCCGCCCTCGGGTACTAAAATTATTATTGACCTTTTGGACGCCGTAAACTTCTATAGTTAGTTAAGTAAGTAAATAAGTTAGTGCCATCCACGCCACAAAATATTTCTAAGCGGAAAATTGTTTTCCTTTTTCAGACCGTGGCATTCGAAAGATCAAAATATCAGTAACGGAGTTTAATGATATGATGAACTGGATAAATTGCCGCTTTTAACTATGTTCGTTGAAAAGTTGAAATACTTAGATTGATTAAGACTACTTTGGCAGTCATTAACACGTCTTCACTGTTCACTAAGCCAACGTAACAAAGGGGATAAACTTGCTCCACGCAATAACGCTGATTACTTTTTAATGAAGAATGAAAAGAAAAGTAGTCACGTTCATTCAGTAATCATGATATCTAAGCTATTTCCGGAATGGCAAATAAGCAGTATATCTTCGAGTATATTTCGAGTTCCTTCGTCTTTGGAAAGGCACATCGAGCCGTTAATCCCAAATGTCCTAGCAAGATGGTAGTCGTTAAACTCGTGATTCGATTTATGGATCCATCTACTTTGCAAAGAGCCAGTATCCTTTTTCACTTATAAATCTATTGATTATGTGATGTGTTTAGGTGTATGGATCATAATGCTAACTCAACCTTACCTTCATTATTGCTAAATTAACACCAAACGAATATTGTGATTAAAGGTTATATTGTTGCGCTTTGGTGAGCATTTTTCAATAATATTCTTCTACAGAAAAAAATCCCTTTAGTAAATTTTTAAATTTTGAGATTTTAGCATTCACAATGCTATTTTTATATAATACTAAATAATATACTAGAAAAAATACGACTAGCACCAGATCATGTTTTCGGACGGGAATCGAACCCGGTAGCCTCCGTAGCTCAGCGGTCAGAGCATTGGACCGGATATCCAAAGGTCGCGGGTTCGATTCCCTTTAATAAAATTTACCCTCTTATTTTCCATTCCATGTCATAGAGATAATTAGTTATAAGATTAATTAGTAGGTATCAATCTTAATCTACAATAAAATTCAGAGCAAAATCACAAAGTGTAATTGAAAGAAAAGGGGACGATAGCCAAAATGTGTAGATTGCTGAGAGTAGATGAGACTCATTAATAAAAGCACTGTAAAATGTGATAGAATTCAGTAAATGAACGCCGTATTATTTCTTATGGTACCTGTCTCTGGATCATTGGAAATTTGCATAAACGGTGCTGTCAAACTAAATGTTTGCTTAAATTCTGACCCAATTTTCCGCCCGCATAGAGATCAGCTAGGTCAAATTTAACAGACGATAAAATCGACAGTAACTATTATTTTCTTTCTGTTCACCAGAAAGTGTGATTACAAGTTTGATTCCCGCCTGAGTGATTAGAGACGATTTATATTATTCTCAAGTATAACACCTTTAAAGAGTTGTTAGTTATACTGACTGAGTCTTCATCACACAGCTCAAACCACTGCACTGATCGCATTGAGGTATATTTTGGCAAGATTTAAAAAACGGGAAGCGGAACCCGTGTTGAACCCGCGTGAAATGTCATGGCCGGAAGCTTGTTTATATACAGATACAGTTGGACATCAGCCATTTTTAATGTCCCTACGGCTTTGGCACAGGCATTTCTTATGGGAGGATAAGGCGGATGGACCATAACCCACCACGCGGGCCCAATACGGATTGGTGGATGTTAACGACTCCAAATGCAGCCCGGACCAACGGCTAAACGTGCCCGAAGTGCACAAAGAAGCTCGAGACGATAAATTTTTGGCTACCTATCCCATGACCGACCCTTGCGAAAGTTGCTTAACCTCCGCAATCGCTGGGCCAGGCGCTAAACAACTGCGCCATCGAGCTCCTCAAAATACTCCTGAACATACAGTTACGAAGAAATAAATTCTGATAAAAAATATGATGAACGCTCGTGTGTTCAAATTAAGTATACAGAATGTCTCAAAACAATGCCACATGGAGGAAAACTACTTAGATACCAACCTAATATTAAAGATAGGAAACACGAAAAGAAAACTTTATTTGTTTTCAAAAGTAATTTGAACTGTATTCAAAGAATTAGTAGAATCACTTGCCTTTACCGAGCATCGAACCCATCTAATATGAAAAAAAACAATCTTTTATTTTTACGATACCCGTCAGAAGGGTTGATAATTAAGATTATTTTTCTCGAATAAAACAAACAGTATATTTACTGAATTTACTGTTTTTTATATTATTCATTGATTAATTCTGCTATAGTATTTTTAGAAACCTTGGGTTTCAATTATTTTATTTACTTCGTTAAAATTAAGCTTCTTGATATTGCTAAATTAGAAGGAAAACAATTCGTTCAAAATATTTCGAGAGTTACATAGGTACTCATAATGGTTTCTGTAATTAAACATAAAATTGTGAGAAACAATTACCTTTAAAAAACTTAAACGAACAATGAGAACATTTTCATAGATATAATTTTTAATTATTAATAAATGAATCGGTACATAAATCAGTAAATACGGTCATTGACCTTGTTGTTTCGAGTATTAAAAGTTAAAAGCAATATAGGCATAAGGATTTTCGTAAAAGTGCTTCTCAATTCAATATTACAGCCTAGGGTTGTTTACCATTAGTCTGTGTAATTAAGCTCACTATTAATTTGAAGATTTGTAAAATAAAACTCTGTTGACAGACCTGGGGCAAAGAATATTTTTCAATCCTCAGTTAACAGACATCAGTCGGTTTAATTTAACCAAATAAAATAAAATTCATTCAAAAATGTTACACACAAATAAATGAAAAACATTTTCAATTTGACGGTCTAATACGCTACCAAACGAAAAGCTCTATCTAGGCATTGAAAAATCAGCCTTTAACCACAGAATTAATAATACACTTGCCTTCAAATCTTAGTACCTACCACACTTTTAAAATTGTAATAACTTTTAAAGTGCACAAGATATATTTTCGAAATAAAAAGGACTACAAAAAAGTTTTTTTTTTAAATTAATAACTTCACAATCGACCTTCTTGAAAAAAAACCTTTTTTATTTCAAAACTCAAACTTTGTTTAAGAGAAATTGCAATTTTAAAAGTGTGGTACTAAGTTTTGAAAGCCAGTGTACTCGGACGTCTGCTGTACTCGGTGATACTTGAGTAAAACGACAACTTGCGATAAAACAATTGCATTCGTGTCGTCAAACAATCGACGGTCGCTTAAGAGGGCGTAGTCTGCACACTAGCGCCGCCATTGGAAAAAAATCATAGTTTTTAAATAAAGACGTAATTGTGAATTATCTCTCTGTAGTGCATTCCGTAGAAGCTTTGTGGTTCTTTTTAACGCCTAAACAATATTTTCTAGCCTGCCGTTTAGTTTAATGGAGTTTTTTTACGAAAAGTGGCCACTTTTAATAATAAAACTCCATTTAACTAAACCACAGGCTTATTTAAGCACTATGTTTTTTTTTCAATGGCGGCGCTAGTGTGCAGACTACGCAGCTTTAATATTATATACCAAATTATTTATGTACGCAACCTCATTTGTAAACCGTGATTTGGATTTTGACTCAGTTTTGGCAAGATTATATCATAGTATTCAGCTTGTGGGAAGTTAAGATATAATAGTGTCAACGTAATGATCTACATAAATTTAACCTTTAAAGGACACGCAACGCCTTGGCTTTGATTGTACGCAATAAGGAATATTTTGACGTGTACAATAATTAGGTTAACGCACGCGATCACCGTAGTTGGTAGCTGAAGTTATTCCACAACAACAACCTGAATTAGGGTTTCTCATTTTCTCATCATAATTTTGTTGGCTATCTGTATCTAGATCTAAAAAGTCAATAAATTAATACAATTGTACAAGATGTTACAAAAATACCCCTAATCCCGAAAGGTGGTTGAAGTACGTAAAGAACGTAACTAGCTTACTTTAGGTCACTGTACTGTAAACGTAGGTTTAAATATCAACAGATGTATCCAGTCTGAAAAATGAATAGTCTTTGATTTGGAAGCCAATGACTGAAACAGCTGATTAGCCAGGGCTGATCAGCTGTTTCAGAATCTTTCAAAATGTTGTCGATATCTTTGCAAAACTTCGACATCGTTTTTCTCCGTAAATATTATAGCGAAAAAATAAAGAACAGCGCCCATTATTTCAATTTCATTAATACTTCGCATTTCCGGCATTAGGAGTATTTTTGTAACAGGTTGTATATTACTGTATGTCTACCCTTGCAACTGTAATTATTAAACTTAAGTAAATAGAATTTCTCCCGCGCTCGTTTATCGGAAAAAAGATTAAAATTCATAATAAGCAGATAATATGGCTCACTATTTTAACCCCAATGGTCTAGATTAGAACACCACGCATCCTTCACGACTCAAAGAGATTGATTCAGTAGATTGATGTGTATGATGATATCCTTTGAAGTCACTTCTAGTTATTTCCTTCATAGGAAAACTCATTTCCTTACACCGAAACACGTAAGATGATATAGTCGTGCATATAAATAGTGGCGTGGTAAACTTAGTGGTTTCCTTTATTATTTCTATAATCCTAATGTACGAAAGCCATTTCTTGAAATTCGTAGTTCGCCGTCGTCAACTTAGTTTCCGATCTAATACTCGTAATTGATGTACAAAACAAATGAATAAAATGTGAAAATAATCACCCATTTTAAGCTGCTAATTACCAATAGTAGCCGAGATGAGCATGTCGCCAGATTTGTATTGTAAGGAGTGCAACTTTTCCATCAATCACAATAATCACCGATTTGATTTAAATTTACTACGAGTGGCCGCCCGCAACTTCATCTGCGTAGATAGTTAGTTCTGTATCCCTCGCGAACAGTACTTATTTTCTGGATGAAAGTACCCTACGTCCTTATATTCTTTGCCCAAAGAAGGACGCCCATTTCTGACCTGTCAAAATGTTAATATTATTAATTATCGTGTATAGAGAAGTAAGTAAGCTTATAAATTGCACTTGTTGTTTTTTAATTGCTAACTGAAATTAAATTCGGCAGTACAGAAACAGAACCATTCGTAATAAGTTTGGCAACAATTCCAATTAAAATAAACTAGAACATATTGATTTTAGCTCTACATATATTTTTCCGATTGTCAAATTAAAATTAAATAAATACTAGTGTTCTAGGGTCATAGCAACAATTCAAATATAATTGGATTATACATCAACTTTATAAAAATTCTATTCGACAGGTCAACGCTTGTATAAGAAATGGCCGTTGTTCTTCCATGATGAACGGTTGAGTACCTAGTTAAGACGTGAATACGTAACAAACATACTGACTTTCGCATTTATAATATTAGTAAGGAAGGAAGGCTATGGATAAGGAAGTAAGGATTATGGATAAGTCCATCAATAGTCACCTAAAGGCGGTTTTCATTTTGAACCACAGACCAGGGGCCCTACCGGCTAACTTTTCGAACTTCGGCGGGTCTGCCGAGCATCAACTTAAAACAGATAAATCGAAGTAAGGAGTTTCGTATTTTACTATTCGCCGAAGTTATTTAGAAGATATCGATGTTCGTGTGACATCATGAATTGGGTTTCGCTACTTTGGCCCGATTGGGGCTCGATTTATCTGCTTTAATTTGAAGTCCGGCAGACTTTTTGAAGTTTGATGCGTTAGCCGCTACGGCCCCAGACCATATTATAACAAATACTTTTTAAACCAATTGATAAAATAACCTTACCTTTTACTCGAAATTAGTTTTTTGTTTGATTTCTATTATTTTCCATTGTTTAAGACAATAACTAGTTTGATCAATATTATGTCCATCGGCAGACTTCAAGTTTACAATGAAGATCAATTTGATGAAATTAAGAAAGATCTACTTGAAAGTTTTCAATGTTCGTTATTATTGTTTCCTTCATATTTTAAGACGTTTACTATAAGGAATATGCCCATTAAGAAACTCCTTAAGGCTTACAATAAAGTAAAAATCTACTCGAACTTTGTTTTCAACGATCGATCTCTTTGTTTCTAACCTTTACAAACTTGCTATTGACATGTATCAGTTAGGATATATAAAAGGCAAGTATGTCTTTAACGTAGATAATGGTTATAAAATAAGCTATAAAACAGCCCAAAGAATATACACCTTGTTGTGTTGTATCTAAAAGAATTTTCACTACGCAGGCAAAGCCACATATATTTTAAGCATACTAAACCAAAACGGAATTTAGTACACTAACATATTTAACTATGAAAAGATTTGATTGGCAGTTAATCAACGGTGCCATTCACCAAAATAAATACATTTTAGGTTCAAAGCTTCGCGGCTATATTTTTTTTTTATCTTCAAAACTTGGTGAAAGCAACAAAAATATCATTAGAAGGCGACATCAAGTACTATATTAAATTATGATAGTAGAAACTACTATGAAATACTAAAACAAAAACGGTCGAACCTAAAGGCCGATTGCGGACATATAAAACAATCAGACGAATAATTTATCTCACTCACTCTTGACATTACTGAGCGATACAGGATAAAGAAACATTGAAATGTTAATGACCGCAATAATACTATTTCGAGTTTTATTCGTCAAGTCGTAAAAAGAGCAGTTAAATATTTTCGTGTTACTCTAATTGTAATAACATTGACGGGACGGTTGAAACAACAAAAATATTGATTCCCTGTTTTCATGTTTCATACAGAAATGTATGGATATTAATATTTTATTGAATCGAAAACAGCAATAAATGATATGATTCTAATTTTGGTATATTTAGGAATCGGTTTTCATTTTTATGAAAACACTGCATTTTTTTGTTTTAAAAAGAGATTAACCTTTGTATGTAAGACCATGAGGGTCTGTTTACCCTTAGTAAGATTACTCACAACTCTTAGTACAGTGATAAGGGTCGTATCACATTTATAGTTATCACAGTATATACAGCACTAGCTGATGCCCGCGACTTCGTCCGCGCGTAATTCGGTTTTATTACCTTGTTTGAGGATACCGGAAAAATTTGAAAATTATTTAAAAATTTGAAAATTATTTTTCACACGTAATTTTTATTTCATCCTTCTTATACTTACAAAAACTGTTTCGAGTTTTTCAACCACTGCTTTTCAGGCAGTCGTCTCGCAGCCTTGTCCCACGTTTTAAGATTAAAAAAAAATAAGTTAGAGGCACAGACACTACCTACATAAAACAATCATAAACTTATGTATATAATCTTTTAAATTTCCATGGTCTTTGACGTTATTAGAATAAAGTATATCGGGATTCACACCATGTACCTGTTTATTTTTGAGACTCCGATATTTCGGCGCAGTTGCATGCCCCGGTACCGGTATCGAGCGTAATAATAAAAGACTTAGACGGAGGGTAGACCGATTTGTCTGCCAATAACATCTACCCGCACGCAACAATCGACAGTTTTTCCGTGACCATGGTAAAATCCATGCAATCCCGATACAGTTTATCCTAATCATAAACTTGTTTATACTAAAGAATTTGAATCATTTTTTTTTAACTGTCAATATCAATGCAAGTTTAATGTACCCTAATCCGCAAAGGTAATCAGCCCTTATCTTGGCACACAGGTCACGCGCAGTCCCAAAAGTATCCGATGGATAGCAGATGATAGTACGGTTATTAAAAACCTCGTGGTGACATTTATGAGATGAATTTTGAAAACAAAATACAGTACTTAGCAATTTTTCACGGTTATGAAATCTTTATACAATATTGAAATAAAAGAATTATTAATATTTCACAATGATTTTAATATTTTATAATACTATCATACCTAATGACAATCCACCAAGTAGCCAAAAGAGCAAAAAGTGGCCACTTTAGGCACTTTTGCCTACAACAACGAACCTATAATTTAGTGAGCTTATTGTTTGTAAATAAACTATAGAACCTTTGCTTCAATCTGTGCATGTGAATTTTCGATACAATATGTACTTAGCGAACAATAAATTTGTTAAGATAAAGTTATACAGGAGCCTTAAATACCTACGTACGTACGTACCCGGTAAATACCTATTTGTTTGTACCCGTATCATGGTACAGAACTAATTTCTGAACAAAATCCCTTACTTTGCCGTAAATGAAAACAAAAATGCCTACCTATAGACGTTTTCTCGAAAATGCTGACTAGAACAAGTTTACTCGAATGAAACTTTTTTATTGGGTTTTCCTAACACGATCTAAGATTCCTGGATCGCGTTACTGTAATTAAGGTCTCACTATTTATTGTGATTTGGGTATGTATTGTTTCATTTATGTGTTCGTAAGTCATTAACGTCAAGCCAGTCTAAAAAAGACTACCCCAAAGTAAAGGTATTATTAAAATAATATTAGTGAGTTTAGGTAATACTGAGAAGTCAACTGTTGTGGTGAAGAAAATAAGTTTCTTATTTGGTCTCATAGTTGTGGCAGTGCTGTTAATTAAAATAAGTGTTAAAGATGTGTACATAGACATTCTTGCTAAAAAGCAAGAATGCCACAAAAGTGGCATTTTGTTTATTTGGAGAATAATAATATGATTCTTACCTATATCACAGAATTAATAATAGTATGTATGTATAACATTCAACGAATACCGTTTGGATATTCTGAGTATCAGGTACGCTACCCTGGTCGATACACTTCCGATGGTGACTTGTGGACGATGAACCCGACACCACCTAGGGACTGTTGGTCGCCCTCCCGGTAGTAAAGCAAGTTATCGGAATTAAGGGTTATAGAGTCCACTCCTTCTCTTCAGACAACCCAATGAAATTCCAGTGTAACTAGCTGATAACTGCTTCCAATTCGGTTAACTTCGCGTCAGTCCTCAATGTGCGCGTGTTATCCGCTACCGTAACTAGGAATAGCGGGGCTGCCGGGAATTGCGGGCCAATTTCTTTGGTGTGTAATCATTTGGGGGGAATAATCTCCACGCTTGGCAGCGGGTTGGCGATCACAGTAGGGCCAAGCTTTTCTGGAGACGATTTTGCCTTTCTCCTGATGGGATGAGAGGGGGTAGTGCTATTCTATACCGGCCCATACACGACCAGCGCAATGTTAAGTTTTATAAAATATCGCCTTTCTTCAAGATCAAACGTACTATTATTTATTCTGTACTGAAACGAACATCGACAAACAATAAAACATTACTTGTTCTGAAGAAAATAAAAGTAAGACTTTTATTTTCTTGAGAGACATTCGCCATCAAGAAAAGACGATAATCGTAAATAAGGCTTTAGCTGTCATTGGCTATATACTGTACTAAAGCACGTGATATTCATATTAGGAAACTAGCTATAACCGATGTCTAAGTAAACAGTGCACACAATGTACTACTTGGGAAAGAGATAAGTTGCAAAACTGATAAGTTGATAACGCAATGCAAATAAATGTAAACACACTGTTATAGAGTTTGGGAAGCTGCTGGGTAGTTTAGATCTATAAATAAGATGACTTCTGAATTATTCTTAATGGTTGTTGTCACGACATTCTAAGAATTTTAATAAAAAAGTATGTAACTGTGATACATAATCGACAGCTTTTATAAACCACAGGCAAATGTACTGTGCCACAGGGGAGCTGCGTTTCAAGTGACCTTAATGAAAATGGAAGCGCGCTTCGCTTCATCCGGAATGCTTAGTCAAACCTGTTTCTTTTATTATATTTAACTTCCGGAGCGTAACAATTTCAATATTTTTTATGATGGTTTCAAGCATAGTGACGATAACGGTAGTTATTTAAAAACACCTACTACAAATCAATCTTAACATTGTAATTGTACTTAAAAATCAAGACCTCCGCTGATTTTGATACAAATAATCTACCCTTTTAGGCAATCTAAAAGTGAGTAGATGGATGCCAAAAAAATCCTGATATGCTCCGTACAAAATTGTGCAATTTCAATAGCAAAACAGATAAGGAAAAGCGTTGTTTTTTCATTTTATCGATATCGAAAAGTTCACTTCGGTCTCTTCGAAGTAATCTATCATCGCGCCGCCGGCACCGTTGACGGATAAATCCGATGAACGTAGGTCGTAGTCATTCTACCAACATTACACGATCAGCAAGTTTTCAGTATTTATTGCGCTGTGGTCTTAGCACTATTATCAGTATTATCACAGAATTACATGCTGAGTCGGAACCTACTAAAAAAGTGTGTATTGTTTTGCTTTAGTTTTGTTAAGTGAGTAGATCTGCAATTCCAAAACCTAGCGTAGAAAAACATTTGAGTATATTTAGTTCGCAAAGTATGTACTGTACAACTGGCGCTCAAGATTTTATTAAAGTTATCTTACTAAATGGTAATTAAAGGATTTTCTAAATACAAACGGAACATCCATAATGCCTTTAAAAAGTTGAAGGGACGGAGCCAGTACTAATAATTTTATTGTTGTAAGTATACTAATAATTTTACTGATAATGTTAGAGCAGTTGATAACTCAACAAAACTTGACCTACTCTACAAGACAAATGGATGGGATATGTCTAATATCATCATTAAGGCATCTCGGGTACGGAAACCTAAAAATAAATCCGTCACGGACAGTTTTCTATTTAAGTCACGCCTTGGGATTTAGTACCCAATTATCTTGTCGTTTAGTTTGAGGGTTGCGTGAGTCATTAACATGTTCGCAGGGTGCCGGATATCCGGACCCGGCACGAATACTATTAGAAGTGAACACAAACTTCAAGGAGTACAGACAAATGGCGAAACCCTTCTTATAATCTTCGAACGGAGAAAATCCCTCTATCCTCTATGTATTTAATTATACGAGTATATTTTGCGTGTCTACATTAGGTCGGTCACAAAATCCGGCGACGGTTTCCTGACATCTAAGCGGGAGAGGGGGCGTGTCGTCACCGAATATAAATAAGTCTATGGTCGTCACCGAATACTGGCTGCGGCCGAATACGGCCAACCGAATACCAGCCCCCCTAGCATGACCATCGAAACACGATATACAACATGTTACAAAAATACCCCTAATGCCGAATATGGTATATAGGGACCATCAAACTAAACAACTTTTACAATGGGGCCAACTCTGAAATCGCGAAAAAAAAATCAGCTGTTCCATACATTTTGATATTTTTGATTTTAATTTTTGTATGAAACAGCTGATTTTTATTTCTCGATTTCAGCGTTGGCCCCATAGTAAAAGTCGATCAGTTTGATGGTCCCTATATACCATATTCGGCATTAGGAGTATTTTTGTAACACCTTGTATACAAAAAAAACAAAATGCTTTATTTCGTTAACAAACCAGGTGATTACAAAAATTGAGATGACTTTCCTAGTAAGTATAAAAATACCTGTATCAGGATATATCGCGTGATATAAGGTTTTATCGAGAAAGTAATAAATAAAAGATTTTTGCAGTTACTCACTGATTTGATTTTTACCGAGAAAAGCTTGAAAGGATAATAGAATTATCCAAACCAGACGTCCTTACTAGTTAGTTATTCTTGAGGAAACACAGCGGCTTTAAGCAAGACAGGTAATGTATAGAGGAATAAAGAGACAATCTCGTTCACGATAGTTGGGAAAATGGAAGTAAATCTCGAGGGAAAGCATTTTACGAGTGCATAAACGTTTTTATTATCGACACTGGACAGACGATACTCAGTTATTTTTGTAGCCTATTTCAACATTTGTAACCTGTTACGAGTAGAACTAGTTAATGGAGCAAAATATGAAGTTAACGTCACATTTGAGGAGCTCGGTTTGAGAAGCTCGGTAATATATAGCGCCTCGCCGTGCAATTGCGGAGGTTAAGCAACTGTCGCATGGGATGGGTGACCAAAAATTTAATATCTAGAGTACTCCGTGCTTCGGAAGGCACGTTAAGCCGTTGGTCCCGGCTGCATTTGCAGTCGTTAACACCCAGAAATCCGCATTGGGCCCGCGTGGTGGGTCATAGCCCGTCCTCCTTTTCCATTCATAAGTAAGGCCTGTGCCACAGCAATGGCTGATGGTCAATGTCACTTTCATTGTACATAATGTATGGTTTTGAAACGATATTAACTAAAACTAACTAACTAAACTCTTAGCATTAAGCAGATGTGTCGAATTGTACCATAAAGATTATCTACATCACTATAGTGAAACCATTAAGCTATCTTCATTAACTTAAAGATAAGATTATACGAGAGAATAGGTACGTCACTGATTAGCGTTACGAATATATACAATAATTTAGTACATGTTACATTAATAATATGTAGGCTAAAGCTTCTGTATTTGACATGTTAAAGTGATTATCTTCGATCATGAATATCCTTGATAACGCTTATTTTCAATGATAACACCAAAACTAAATCGCTATAGTTTATGCCTAGGAAGCTTGATGCCAATCTTGGACAATTTAAATGAGAATTCTATAACTAGAACAAAGATAAATACCTATAATCCTAATGACAACGCAACGGTGTTGGTTTTATCGTTCAAAATTAGAGCAATTGGACCCCAAAACAAAACAAAAAGCGATTCGAAATTTTGAAATTCGAATAACTGAATATTTTTATCTGGTAACAAATCAATTCTTTTTCCAAATTCAACTTCAAATAGTAAGGAATAAGAAGAAGAGAATATTTTGTACAAAATAAGCTCCCAGATTGAAAATGAGGCGTTATTTCGAGGTGCCGTTTTTGAGACTTTGACCGGACGTCTAGGATATTCTTGATCAAGGGCGATTATTGATGAATTTGATGATACATAATTACGTTTAATTTATAATAAAATAACTTTATTGTCAATTAAAACAACTATAGGTTTTACCGTATATGAATTGTAGTTAAAGAAATGGGCTTTCATTTGTGAAATGAAATTATAACATGTTCTTCATGAAATTATATACCTTATTATGTATATACACTATATATTATATACTCTATTATATATCTAAGTAATTTTGTTCATACATAATAATTAAATGTTACGAAGGGGCGGGGCTGTCTGTCACAAGTATTATAATACTTACTCACTAGGTTGTCCCAACCTGCTGTTTATGTAAAAAAAATCTTTTATTAACTAAGTAAGCATTTTTTATTTTGATGAAATGCTAATTACATCGGATTAACTCAATCACGGAAGAAGGATTTTAATTCCATCCCAGCGAGAAGTTTTTTAAGCTTTGTCTTTGTTTTTAATAGCATTATAAATGAAGATAAACTTGCCGTTCCGAGATTTAGGCTTGCAAAAACTAGAGGTTCATTTATGGGGAAAGATTTTAATAAAGTTCCACAACAAGTGATTGATCTTAATTAGCATGAATTTAAGCGTCTTTTAAAATCATTTTTAAAAGACGCTTATGGGTAAAGGTTATTTAAAGTGGACGATTACCTATCTAAAATACCGAAATGCGTGGAAATCATGTAACAAGTAATACATAAGTACTTTGTTGTTAATAGTCCTGTTGTACTGTATTTGGTTTGTAAATATTATTAAGTTTGTAAATATCGTTACTTATTTCTGTTAAAGCTGATAAGCTTCTTGCGCCTGTTTTTCTTGTCAGTTAAAAAGTCAGGAACATGTGGTTGGAAAATATAGATGATTCAAAACTGCTTAATTATTAACCCCCTTACTAATAAAGATTCTATAGCAAATGTATAGTTACACAATGGTTACTCTCTATCTTACTATTTAAGTTTGACATTGAAAAGAAAGGGACAAAACACTGTGTAACTATGAATCTACTATACAATGTTTATTAGTAAGGGGGTAAGTATTTTGAATAAATAAATTTTGACTATTGATTATTATGTGTATGATATCCTTCAAGTACTAATATTTTAAATGTAAAAAAATCTGTTTGTATGTTTGTTACCCAATGAAATTTGGTAGGTATATTATTAATTCAAGTGTTATTTAAGAATCATTTAGTTTGGATTTATTGGTTTTTTGGATTTCCCGACGTTTCGACACCATTCCAGGGGCCGTGATTACAAGATTACTATTCTATAAGTTAATCCAAGCTTTGAACTATCTATATCTATAGACAGCGCGAAAGAAGTCGTGGGTGGAGGCTAATAAAAGTAAAATTATCTTTATTTATATTCTACCATTAAATATATAAATTTTAAATAAAAATCACAGTTTTCAGATATTATTAATGATACCAGCTGGTTTCTGTGATCAATTTCAATTTACGTAATCATATTTAATTATAAGATATTTTGAATGTACAGTGATCTTAAGAGCATCAATGAGATATACGAGATAATGATTAAATAAACAAGTAATTAAACTTCTATAACATCGTCTCTATTCACCGAGTTAATGTCTGCGACTGTTTTGTCACCGATATTTCTATTTGTATAAACAAAGCCTATATAAGAGTAATTTAATCTGCTATAAGCCAGCTTTGTAGCCAATAAGTTTACGAACTAGTTTTTCATAGATACCTAGGTATTTTGTCAGAATGTTTACAGCTTTAAAAGGGCACATGACCCTCTGACTTCATACTTCCGCAGTATCAGATCGGTGATGGAATTGCAACATTTTACTGAATCAATTACTATTACTTACAATACATTTTCAAAGCCTGTACAGATTAATTTGTTAAACTCGCAGGAGTAAATTATTAACATCATAAACAACAACATAATAATATGTTCTACGACTTTTCCAAAAACAGACAAAAAAATCCGACTTTCCATACAAATGTCCGAACAGCTGATCGAGTTTTGTATGAAACGTCCAATTTTGTTTGTCTGTTTTCGGAAAAGTCGTAGAACAAACGTTGTTGTTTATGATATCAGTAATCTACTCCTATGCGGTTGTTGGTGATTTACAAATAGCCCTGTATATAAAAAACTTAATGTAAATACATACATAGGTAATTGTGTATCTTATGTTTAGCTACCCACTTTCAGAGTTTACGACTTTTAGCAAAGCCTAGTTAACTAAAAATACCTACATCCGTGTGGTGTGGTAAGTGTATTTTTTAACCGACTTCAAAAAAGGAGGAGGTTCTCAATTCGATTGTATATTTTTTCATAGATGGTCGCGCATAACTTCCACATTTATGGACCGATTTTAATTTTTAATTTTTATTTTTATGAGTTTTCTGTCGAGATGGTCTCATTTAATTTTTTAAGTATCGGTTCAGTAGGTTTGAAGTGATCCTAAAAATACTGCCATTTTTAGGTTGACATGCATGAGCTTTTAAAAAAAGGAAAACCTCTTTCGAAAACCTGAAAATAAAAACTAAAACAGTTTCAAAGTTAAACAGCCCTAAAAAGCAAGAAATAATATTCAAATGATAATTATTAATTATACAATAAATGCATATCAATTTAAAAAACACTGTTTAATTACGGATGTACCTAGCTGTTTTTGTTTTTATTTTCATGTTTTTGAAGGTTTCAATATTCTAAGTTAGATTGTAAGGTTACTGAGTGACTTTAAGCAAGAGTATTTTAATGGGAACTTTTGGAATAAGACAAGGGTGAAGGCACAAAATGTAAGTATAAAAATAAACATTAAATAACAAGTTTCAGAATAACAATAACCAAACTTAAAATAAATTGTTCATTGTTCTACATTAATATTTAATTGTTGCCTCATACATAGTTATTGTACACACGACAGCACGTCAGGTTATACATTGAAACTGCGAAAACAGCTTTTATTACGTAGGTCACAAAGGCGGTCTCAAGGTCAACACGTATAGTCTGAGGGTGCCGTCGTGTGTACTTAAAATAATTGTCATATTTACCGTCGCGTGATCTAGCAGCTCAAAGACACTGACAAGTCTCATGGTCACTAGAGTCTCTTACGGGAATTCGGACTTAGGAACCTACAGGTAAATGTCAATGTGATTGTATACCTACATTTCTATTTTGCAAATCATGATTATTTTTAATTCCATTGCAACCAACAACGCACGAGCCGAGCGAGCGCAGCGAGCGTGTGCCAGAACCGACCTACTGGCGTGTATGCATTATGCCACAACTTGTTATGTTAATAAACGTTATGATTAGTAATCATTATGGGTTAATAATGTATCCAATAAAATTTTATGATTTTTAGTTATTATTATTTATGCGGAATGAAAGTATGCGTAAACATTTACATTTATTCGGTATCAATGTTATGCGAATTGATCATTCTGCAAAAAAACCGTATGCCATATATTATGACTTAAAATTTTATGTCATAATATAATATACTATTTCATCAAACACTTAACTATAGGACCTTCGTAGGACGTACGCCTCCCCCGTGGGAGAATGTTGCCATAATCTCCACAGTGCTTGGCAGGCATTGGACACGGCTCTTTGGACCGTTTTCATAGGTAAACACAGCTGCCTATTTTATACTCATTTTGTAGCCATAGCAACTTGGTACATTTCCGTGGTTTTAAAAAACATATATCTATAGCATTCTAATCACTAGTATCCTTAAAAAGTGTGACCGCGCTTAAACTTCAAAAGTGAATAAATTAAACCTCTTATTTTTTCCCCTTGAACTGGAACAGCGACCAAAATAATATTTGGAAATGGAAATCTTATCTTTTTAGGATAGCTGTTTGTTTATACTTTTTATCGAGTATAATGTTTGACTATGACTTTAAAGGCCTTAATAATCGTAAAAGTGACACGCGATGATATATTAGGCATGTTTTTGGGTGAATCTATGGTGAATAGCGACAATTTAAATTAATCGGAATGTATTTATAATGCATTAACTATTCAATTGCATTAACACTTTATAAAGATAGGGCTATTCTCATTTAATGAGCTACATATTATGCTCCACTAGCACAGTCTATACAAGGTGTTACAAAAGTACCCCTAATGCCGAATATGGTAGATAGGGACCATCAAACTGAACAACTTTTACTATGGGACCAACTCTGAAATCGCGAAAAAAAAAATCAGCTGTTTCATACATTTTGATATTTTCGATTTTAATTTTTGTATGAAACAGCTGATTTTTTTTTCGCGATTCAGAGTTGGTTCCATAGTAAAAGTAGTTCATTTTGATGGTCCCTATCTACCATATTCGGCATTAGGGGTACTTTTGTAACACCTTGTATAATGTGCCACTAGTAAGTAGTCAGTAACTTTGAAATAATTGGTTATTATCTTTGTGTACCTATAATTAAGTATTGTAACAACCTTTGTGAAGAGTAAATAAAGAATATTTATTATTATTATCTTTAACAATAATTAATTCACAGCTGGCTAGGATTTATTTTTAATAAATGTATATTAACGCGTACATCCAAAAACTGACAAAAAGATCCACAAGAGTTTCATTAACTATTTAAGTTAATTAAACAAATAAAAACTCCACCAGAGTTGTTTAAATTAAATCTTGATTTACGAGGGACTTTTTTTATACAAGCAAAATTCCTTCGTAAAAGGAAACAAGATTTTCTCCGTGCACAGCATGTGACTATTTACATACCTACAATGTTGTAATTGATCACATTGCTTGGTTTTTTCATTCATATCAGATTTTAGTCCGTAGGAACCTGGAACCCAGTGCTGAGCGAAGGATTCGCTTTTGCAATCAAAATGCTTGGAGCTGTGTAGTTTTCACAATAAAAAAATAATGTAAAAACATTATTTTCAGGAAATACGCCAGTTTCGAAACACTAAATCATCGTATTCTTATCATTATTGTTGAACTAAATTAAATTTGATTACGACAAGGCAAAAAACACATGAGATAACTAGATATTCAAGATCTTCTTTAACATTTAATTATGAATTTATGAAGAATTTATTGTCTTTACCGACTTCAAAAGGTAGGAGGTACTCAATTCGACCAGTATTTTTTTTGTTTTTTGTATGTTCACCGATTACTCTGGCGTTAAGTGTGCCGATTTTAATAGTTGTTTTTTTTGAGATCATTTTTAAAGAGTATCTTGTGAATCGAACTATAGGGGGAATGTACTTTGATGATATGAGGGCTCGTCCTCTGTCTTTAGGATAACGCGCCTCATGCTACACACGTTAAGAATTGGCTGGAAGGCTGCGGGGAGGCCGCGTGTTGAGGCAGGATCTCTTCGCCATATGTTCAGCGAAAAGGGAAGTACTTCCGCCGAGCTATGTGTCTGTTCTCGGGGACCGCGGTCCAACTGTTGGAATTTGTATTTATGTGAAGTGCTGAGAAAACTTCGATATCGTGAGTCAGGTCTCCATACATTTTTGCCTTGATGTTAGCTTGACGTAGTGCGACATCACGTCTACGTAATGTTTACATATTGTACTTTTCGCTGATTCTGCATTTCTTCGTCATTCGTTGATTTGCTTATGTAGCGGTATGATCGCGCCGCTACACCGCGCCTCCGTCCGATCCTGCAGGCTGTCCCTGTGCATGTGTGGACCCCATTACATTTTTAACTTTCTTTGGAGGGATCCTCTAACATCGACGTTTATTGCAGTTGGAGATCAAACAATCTTATGTCTGATCGTATCAGAGTTACCTTGCGTCAAAATGACAATTGATGAATTTTCTACAATTTGTGTGAAACAATGTGACAGGCTAGAGTTGACTGACGCTTTCATTCATTTAAAATGAGCCTCGTTATTAGGACTTCATACATTACGTTATTTTTTATTTCTATGATTGTATCGTAAATGATTAATGGAAGAAATAATATTTTATCATTAACGGCTATTTAAGTATAAAATAACCATAATTTAAAGCTGAACTAACCATAAAATTAGATCCGGAAGCAATGATAACAATGTCTCTTTTGAAACTAAACATAATGCAATTTTGATGTAATGGTTAATTAAGCTTCTTTCTTTCTGCTCTAAAACTGTTTTTTGTTCCTATTTGAGTTTAAGTCAAGAAACAACTTCGATAATGTTTTATGAAAGTTTGTCAAACCACGAAATATATTCGTACTTTAAAGGAACATTACAACTGAGTAAGGTATTTGCGAAGTATATATTATAAATCCAGTTATCACTGTAAAATACGATTATTATTATAAAAAAGAAATTGATTAAAACGGTTAAATAACAATTTTCACGTCGTATTTTTTTCAGCAAACTCTTGAAAAAATCTTTTTGCTTTGATTAATACCGTGTGTTAATTTTGTTTCCATTATATTCAAAGTTTACTGATGATCAGATTTGAATGCGACTCAGCTGAAACGTGCAAGCATGAAGTGTTGAACTAATCCAAATTTTACTGAAGTTTGATCCGCAATATGGCGTATGTTGATTAGATAGGGAAATTGGGCTTACCTTGTATCCATTGTGTTTTACGGTGCTTTTGAAATAAAGGTGTCCTGAGATAGTTTCTTTTGTTCTTGAGCTGCGACCTGCTTAGCTCACTGTGCTAACAGGCAAGACACACAGGCATACGCCGACTCGAGCCTTACAGCATGTTTGCGAAGCGATTAGCACCGTTGTCCCAGCTCCCAAAGTTGACATTGCGCACTTACAGATTTTTTAACCTTCACGAAGGAAATTACTTTAGTAAACTTCAGCTAATATTTTCGTGTATCACTACACACAAAGCGAAATGATTTGAACGAAAACCTCTATAAAGAGACGTGTTTATTTCTCCATTGCCATAATGTAACACAAAAACTTTGTTTGTCGACTAAATACACTGAGTACCGCACTTTTAGATTACCAATTTGAACGATTAACTTGTTATATTTGCGTTGTTTTGACAACTTTTTACAACTTTATTACACTATATAAAGACGATAATTTTAAAACGAATAGTTTAATAAATTCCTGAATGATAATGACTCTTTTGTTTTAGAAGAAATAGTTTTTAGCGCGTTTATTTGATACGAGTGAGCGTAGCTGAAAGTTTCAGCGGGCTGTTTCAGAGGGCGCCTGAAAGCGTGATGCCTTCACGCTCGACACGAGCGGAATGGCTCCGCCGCCGTACAGAGTTCAAAGTCTACATCACACCCTTGACTGCGACTGGCTAAAATATCTTGTCTACTTCATAGTCGTCTAGTGCATGCTAGTGATTAGTTAGAATATGAAATAAGGCGATGAATTTAGAATGTCTGCAAATTTGATGTTTACAAGTTAAATTAAGCGGTATTGTTGTTGACTGTTGATTTTTATCATCAAAATAAACAGAAGTCTTTATTTACACTAAAAGCTAGGAATTTCGTGTTTTAGGATACTCAAAAATGTTGATTAATAAGAAAATTATTATAATCAATAATTAGGATTAGTCGGCATGCCAGATTCTACAAATGCCAGATGACTTTGAAACGCCAGATTTTACTAATGCCAGATTTTATATGTCATATTGTTTTTTAATTACTTTTTGATAATTTTGCGGGCGGCGGCGGCGGCCGCTCTAAAGTATTAAGTAGATCATAAATTTAGTTCAGTCATGCATGTTAAACAATAAAATTCATTAAGTATTTGATTTCAAACTGATACGTACGTAGTAATCAAAAGTGGTCATTTAAAAGTATTTTTTAAATTAAAGTCGGTGGCGCAGTGATTTAGCGCCTGGCCCTGCGATTGTTTCGCAAGGGTCGTTAATGGGATAGGTGACCAAAACTGTATTATCTCGAGTTCCTCCGTTCCTCACGTTAACCCGTTGGTCCCAGCTGCATTTGCAGTAGTTAATACCCAACCCAAGGCCAACCTCTCTATCCGCCTATAAGGAAGGCTTTTACCTCAGCAGTGGGGACATTAAAAAAGGCTAATGTCAATGTCGATTATATTAAAAAGTTTCAGATTCTATTACGCGCTGCTTTATAATTTTAATTTGTACAAAGTTTTATCTAAAGTAAACAAATTGATAACGCTATTAAATACCACTCTTATCTGATTGAATCAAAATCTACTTAGTTATGAAAATGCAGTCAAGTGGGTTTCATTATTAGGTAATTCATTAAACACAATTTACCTGTTTTTAATATTAAATTAATGTTTAGATTTGATGTAGGTACATAGAAATGATAGGTGTTTAAAAAAAGAAAAACCTCCTTCAAAAAACCCGCAAACAAAAACAAAAACAGTTTTTAAATGAAATACCTTTAAAAAGCAAGAAATAATATTCAAATTATTAGTTTCGCATATCAATATTAATAAACATGTCTATTGAAGTCGGGTGGGGCGGGAGGACAACTGCTTTTCTTTTTCTTTCTAATTATAAAAGCCCCACCCGACTTCATTCATTCATTCAGATATATAGTCTTTAATTAAAGTACGTAATCCATCATCAAATTTGTACGGCACCCTCGGTGGGCGAGTCCGACTCGCACTTGTCCTGTTTTTGTATAGTGTCATTGGTTTGCCTAGTTACACAAAAGAGCCCCTTTGAAAAGGATTGGTAAAAGAAACTCGGACAAGGGGGTTGACCTCCATCTAATCCAAAGTCACCTCGCTTCGCATGCGTTTGATATTGAAATTAAATAATTGTAGGTTACATAATTTATCAATTGAAAATTTACATTAAATATTTACCGAAGCAACCTGAAATCTATTGAAATTAATAAATTAGTCTTTCTTATAACAAACTCGTGCGAAGTGAGCTGTGATTTTCTAAGTGACTTGCGATTTTTTTTCGAAACAGCATGGCAGTTGTCGTACTTAATTCGAATATACATACGAGTACTATAGAGTTGTAAATTAAAAGTACCGGCGGAAGTAAACGAAGTGGGTTATTTAAAATAAAGTTTTTCAATAACGTAAAGCAAGGTTGATACTATGACGATCATAGTACAAGTTGTAAATCACACAATCACAAAAAAAGCAGCTGTTCCATACAAAATACCTACCAATGAAATACCTACTCGACTTTAATGTATGAGTGGAACCACCCCACTTCGAGAACTAAATGATTAAAATTTCACGCAAATCAGCTGTTCCATACAAAATACCTACCAATGAAATACCTACTCGACTTTAATGTATGAGTGGAACCACCCCACTTCGAGAACTAAATGATTAAAATTTCACGCAAATCAGCTGTTCCATACAAAAGCACGATACCCACTTGACCTTAATATGGAACAGCCGATTTATTTTCGTGATATCAGTGTTGGCCCATTAGTAAAAGTTGCTTGTAATCATGAGTGGAACCACCCCATTGCGAGAACAAAATGATTAAATTTTACAGGTGGAACCATGCTGAAATATGATAGAGATAGGATTGGAATAATTTTCTATTAAATAAGCTGAGTAGATGGTGATAAACATAATAAATTATAATTAAAAAGTTCTTGTCAAAATGTAAGAAGAGGCAAATGATAAGGTGGTAGAAATCACAATATCTGGCTTTTAAAAGCAAAATGATTTCTTTAAAACATACTGCTAGTGCAATGCAAAAAACTTTAAAAGTTTTGAAAGGTGGTTTTAATTGTTAATCATTCTTGGTGCCTTATTAACTATTCTATGGTAAAAATAACCGATTATTTAAACGCTTGATGGACTCAAATTTTGAATTCATAGAATAATTGCTCTTCTGAACCAGCCTAAAAACCTAAAAGAATTGTAAGGAGGTAGTAAACAAATTCAGTGAATCAAAGAAAAGAAAAGGGTCCCTTGCGCACTGAATTTAGTCGGAAAAAGAAAGTGTAAACGTTTTCAGCAGCGTTTGATTTTACGCTGTTACACACTTTTTCACATTCGCTCAATTGCTCATTACAAATACAACACAGTTGCACAAAATATTTTACCCCTATGTGAGCTTTGAGCTACGACGCAAAAAGCTATTGTGGAAAGATCTGTGCTGCATTATAATATTCAATTTATACTAGCGGACTTACAAAGTACCTAATCTATAATAGCTAGTCTGTGTGTGCTCGAGATGGTCCCATATTTTTTTTCTAATCTCATTATTAGATTACTTAATATTTTTCAAGTAATCCTGAAAATACCATGATTTTGGATGAACTACTTTGACGACTTTAAATTGAGATATGGGCATTTTAATTAAAAAATATTTACACGCTTAATTTAAAAAAAAAAAACTATCAAAAATAATATTCTAATCACTAGATACGCATACGGTGGGACTTTTAGAATTAAAAACCGGAAGTTGTCCTCCAGCCCCACCCGACTTCTAAACGTGTTTTATTATGATTCTAAAAGTAATATGCGTATCTAGTGATTAGAATATTATTTCATCAATTGGATTGCAGTTCACATTGTGGCGGGACTCCAACCGCTCGACTCAGACAGAATTTGGTCTTCACTTTGATGTACTCTTCAATAGCTTTGTTTCGTACTGTAGTGCAGACGGGACATGTACAGCAGCGTTGTCGGGATGGCCGGACGAAGCAGGTGGTTGTGTCCGGTCGGGGCGGTGCCATATAAGTTACGGCGAGTGAGCTTCTTCTTCCTATCCAACTTCTTGAAGCCGTCCTTATGGCACTTTTCATCCAGACTCCATAGAACTGACTGGCAGGTTTAGAGACCGGCCGCGGCATTATTTTTCTCCCTCCTTTGTATCCCGCTGGAGTTGTTGAACAGCTATAACAGTTAAAAAAGTTTTATTTAATATTTCATCATCTTTTACTAGTTTGAATCTAACCTTGCCGTTTTTATATTATTCGATGTCCCATAATTCATCTTTCGAGCATTCATTGTAGAGGCGAGGCTACCTTGTGACAAATTTATCAAAAAAGATCGCTGAGCCCGCATTTTCAGTTCACTCTCATAAGGAAGATTGATAAAACGTACGTGACCTAAATACTTAACATTATGGATTCATGACCGCTTATCTTGCATTGTAACCTTAACGTAACGTAAGCCACGAATGGGATAGAGATCGGAGGAAAAGTCCTCCGATCTCTATCCCATTCGTGGCTGGATTAAAATATACTTATATTGTGTTAACGTTAGCAGATTTAGGTAACACAAAATCACAGAGATCTCCAACGAATGGTAGAGTCAATTTCAAAAGTAGCTAAACATTTTGATACCATTATCACAATTTTTTGCATTCCTTTTGCGTTAAAAATAAGGTTGCAACTTACCAAAGTCTTACTTGCCCACCGAGGGTTCCGTACGTACTTAAATAAGGACCATATTTTTATAATCGAATTACAAATGTATAGTAGTATATTTTCAGTATGTTTTCAGATTTTGCGGCATAAATAGCCGTAAATTTTTTTCACAGCTTTGAGGGACTGTAAACCTGAGTGGTTTTAATTTCAACTCGATACCTCCACGCGGGTTAAAGGGTCTTGAGAGACAGTCGGAGTCGGACAGACGGTCAATAAAGTGATCCTATGAGGGTTCCGTTTTTTCCTATTGAGTTACAGAACCCTAAAAGGCAGGCACTGTACTAAATCTAGTTTTCCAAGAGCCGGCTTAGTTACAAATTTATTATAAGTATAGATAAGAGATAGAAAATGTCACCTCAGAATACTATATTAACAATCACGTCGCTGCCACTTTCGCCAATTCATCGAGTGGCGCGGTTAGCTTTCAATCGAATATATACGGGTAGTCAGTAAGTTGTTTTTACTAATCAGGATGGAATTTTGCATTGAATTTCAATGAATGTTATGCGTGTACTCGTTTTCAGTAAGTATCAATAATAATAATTAGTAATGCATTAATTACACTTTAAATAAATAGTAATCATTTCCATTATACGACACTTATGTTATCACTAGTTTCCGCCCGCGACTTCGTACACGTAGACAGTCAAAAAACCCGTAGAGAACCTTCACCGGGAAAAATATTATTTATTATTATTATTAAAAAAGAGTATCCAATGTTTTAATCCGTTTAGCCGTTTTTTTTTGTTGATACATTTTGATATTTTTGTAATTAATTTTTATATGAAACAGCTGTTTTTTTTCGCGATTACAAAGTTGGTCCTGTAGTAAAAGTTGTTCAGTTTGATGGTCCCTATCTACCATATTCGGCATTAGGGGTACTTTTGTAACACGTTGTATACACCGTTAATTTTTAAGTATATCTAAAAATGAAATTAGGATTTCTGACCACGTGAATGAACAACTTTTAGTATGGGTCAACCACGGAATCGCGAAAATAAAATCAGCTGTTCCATAGAAAAGTACGACATCGACTCGACTATAGTGTATGGAACAGCTAAATTTTTTCGACCTTTTTCGGTCAAATTAAATTAGGACAAATAATCGGTTCATATTTATAAAAATAATATTTCTCTTAGAACTAAAAACAAGTATGTTATGAATTATTTATTATAAATAATTAAATTTTGGTCTGCCCAAAATGGAGTAGTAAGTAAAAGGCCCTTCTGCGCCTGGACAACGGACGTAATCAATTTAACAAACCAACTAATTGCGTGCTCAGAGATAAACGTTGATGGGTTTATGCATTAGGAAGCGTTTAATAAATCCTTTATAATATTTTTATCATTTACTAGCGGCCGCCTGCGCCTTCGTTTGTGTGGACAATTTCTGGGTGAAGGGTATCCAATTTACTTTTTTGTAGTATATGTAAAATTTCATCATGATTTATTTATTAGTGAGGCATTTATAATATTAGTGAGGATGGTGTGAGCATTTGATTTATTGTAGTTATGATAGAAACAAATAGCTTATCAATGAGTTATAAAAAACTACAAAAATATTATAAACACATGCAAGTTTTTACACTTTTATAAATTACTATGCGAAGCCCCGAGTTTGAATCAACTAGCGCTTTCATTATGGAAAAATAAGAGTCATAAAAACAAAATGATAAATTATATGTATAGGTATTTGGTGCATTGGCTAACAAATCTATTTGTATACTATGCTTTACACAACTATCCTCTTCAACACAATTTATCAGCACTACGCTGGGGGAATTTAGACTTGCAACTATTACCTACCAAATGTACCTATAAGCAGTAAACTAAATATGGATTTCCTAAATGCACTGCCAACAACACAAAGACCCTCATTTAGACAATATAATACTATACATATTTTTTTTAAATAATAATAAATATTTGACAACATCACATACATTGCTCCGATTCCAAAGTAAGTAGCTAGTAGCACTTGTGTTATGGAAATCCGAGAACGGTGGTATCACAAACACCCAAACCTGAGCCAATATAGAAAAGTTCATTTTCTAAATTGACCCAACCGGGGATCGAACCCAGGACCTTAGAGATGGCGACACTTTGAAACTGATGTAAAGCCACTCGATCACGGAGGCTTCTATCAATATGTAAGAAAGACAAAAATACGTGTCAAAACAACTCATTCATCAACATTCACTATCAAAAATAAAACGATGCTTCAGTACTGGATGAAGCTATCAAATTGAATTGAAATAACAGTATTGGAGCATACAGCGCGAGTGACTCAATAGCTTGGGATTTTGTTGCACCTTCCAGTGGTTCCAGAATGTTTTTGTGGAGGGTTTTTGCTGTTCTGATTTACAATGTTACCGGTAATGTAGAAAATTGTTCTATCTATCACCCGTTATATTTTATAAGAATATCAAATAAATGATATTTAAGAAGTGTTAGCAAACTTTCAATGATAAAAAAGTAACAAATAAAAAAACAGAATCATGAATCGCACAGAAACAGAGATCAGGAATCATGAGACAGTGACACAATAGGTATGGAATGGACATTGCGTTGTCAAGGGACAGTTAATTAAGACTATTTCAAAAGGGTTGTGCTCTGTTTCCTTATCACGTAGTGCTACAGAAACCTTTTTCATGAACGATATTGATTACATGATTACTATGGAATTAAAGAATAAAATGTGTTTTTAATACTCTATTTTAAGGAAAACATACATACATACATAACATACTCCTTCCGCAAAATAAAATTAAATTGTTGAGAAAGTTAAGTCTAAAAGAAACGAGTTCCATGAAATTAGAAAAAAAAAATAAACAAAAAACAACAAAGCAACGATTAACTGACATAAGGATTTTTTAAAATAACTATGAACGGGCCAATTTGCGCTTTTTGAGTAAAATGGCAAATATCGGTTTGAGAAGAACATAAAAGGCAAAAAAAACAGATTGGCTTTTATGGTCACTATAAAATTAAATTGATCAATGAGTTAGTTATTTTGACAAGACAAAGGACTAAGGAGAAGTGTTCAGCAGTTTGCCACATAACACCTTCATTCACTTTAAAGTGCAGTAGCTGTGCAATGCCACATAGCTCCACTGTAGAAAAGTAAACATTTTACTTTTTTGAACTTCTTTTTAAATACCATTGTTGACGATGCAACCTCAACTTCACCATAGGATGTATGTATTCGCCAAGCGGAGAAGAATAAAAACACCAGCTTACTGAATGCCCATATATTGTGGTCGGTTACTAACAAAGAAATGGACGATGCGAGCTTACAACTTTTCCTTTTTTTTTTTTTTTTTTTTTTTTTTTTTTTTTTTCGCTCTCAACCAGAAGGGTTCGGAGCACCCTCCCCTTTGCGCGGGGGAAGGAGGCGGAAATCCTCATTGGACTTCCCATAGCCGGCTATGGGGGCATGTCAGACTCCTACTGACTAAAACCGCCTTGAGTTTGGTTGCGTGCCCGGAGAGGCAACGAACCTTCGTCGCGAACAAAGCGACCGCCCTCCCTCAGGGGAGAGGACGGCGCAGACGTCACATTTCACCTAGGCGATTGTGCGTCGAGAAAAACGACCGATTCACCCAGAGGGGGCGTCGATCGTGCTGTTAGCAATTGAGCTGACTCCCTGAGGGGGATCGATCAGCCAAAGAGGGCGTGGGGTTGACCTGAGGGGTCGGGTTTGATGGGGCGTCATCGTCCTCCGTCGCCTCCAAAAGGAGGTTCAGGTCAGACGAGATTTTGTCAGGAGGGTCCGTTAGAACCGATCTGGGTCTGCGGGAACGAGGGATGGAGGAGGTAGGCGGGACATAGTCCGCTGCGGAACGGATGAGGGGGTTAGGATGGTCTCCTGCCGTTTTGAAAAAACGCTCAGAGGCCTTAGTGCTCCATTGCTGGAGGGTGGGGAGGTCTAGGTCCCTGTGTAGGTCCGCATTGCGAACGTACCAGGGGGCGTTGGCCGCTCTGCGGCAGAAAAGATTTTGCACTATTTGCAATTTGTACATTGTACTAGGGGCGGAGTGGGCAAATACGACAGAGGCGTATGTCATCACCGGTCGTATGCAAACTTTATAGAGTGTTCGCTTGTTACGAAGGGACATTTTACTATGACGACCCAACATAGCGTTGAGTCGCCCTAGATAAAAACGGGCGTTTCGGGTCACCCTTTTGACGTGAGGCTCAAATGAGAGTCTCCCGTCTAGAGTGACACCGAGGTATTTGGCGGACTTTTGCCAGGGGATGGATTTGCCTAGCATAGTGGGGGGCCTATTGTTGGGTGGGAAAGGGTGTCGCTTAGCGTTGAAGTAAACTGCGGAGGACTTCTCCGGGTTTACTTCGATACGCCATTTGCGGAACCACTCGCCTAACTTGTTGATAGAGGTTTGTAGCCTCGGAAGGATTGTATCTAGATCCCTGCCCTTACAATAGAGAGCCGTATCGTCTGCGAAAAGGGCAAGCTGAACGCCATCTTTCGGAATGGGGATGTCATTAGTGTAGGCTATGTACAGCAAGGGAGCGAGGACTGAGCCCTGTGGCACACCCGCTGTAATAGCACGGGGGGACGAGAGAGTACCTTCGTGTTTAAACCGAAAGGTACGGTGATGTAGGAAGGAAGCTACTAAGCGGACTAAACGCAGAGACAGATTTAATCTGTGTAATTTGACGATTAGACCGGTGTGCCAAACCTTGTCAAAGGCTTTGGCTACATCAAAGAAGACTGCTACAGTCTTGAGATATCGGGGATAGAAACCGCTAGAGATGTGCTCTACTATGCGGTGAACCTGTTGGGGGCACGAGTGCTTAGGCCTAAAGCCGAATTGATGGGGGATAATCAAGTCTTCCCCGAAGAGGTGCTCCCGCATACGAACGAGTACGCATCTCTCGAGGAGCTTGCCTAACGCCTTGAGGAGGCTTATGGGACGGTGGCTAGCTGGGAGGTTCGGAGGTTTTCCCGGTTTGGGAATGCCTATTACGATAGCTTCTTTCCAGGCGGCTGGAAAGTAGCAGTGATCGAAACAAGCATTGAAAATGAGAGTGAGATAGGCGAGCACTTGGATGGGAAAGTGCTTGAGGGCCATATTGGAAATACCATCGGCACCGGGCGCCTTTTTGGGTTTCAAATCTTTAATGAGAGATTTGATTTCATCAGTTGAGACTGTGAAGGGGTCAGTGTCAGAGGGCAGAGGGAGGGAGTTCAAAGTGTTGAGCTCCTCCTCGACCGCACTGATATGGGAGGGATCGCACTCTTGGGTGCTGACTGAGCATTGGGCGGCAATACTGTCAGCGAAGCATTCCGCCTTCTCATCGTCTTCGAAGGCTGTAGTGCCATCGGGACGGAGAAGCGGGGGGACGTGAGTCGTAGCATCGCTACGGAGGGCTTTCGCCACTCTGTAGTATGCTACGTGGGAGGGAGTGATCTCGGCCATGAGATCGGCGAAACTATCGTTCCTAAACTCTGCGAGCTTAGTGGTATAGGTTCGCTGAAGGCGGTTGGCTTTGGCTCTAAACTCGGGGGTGGGATACTTTGCCGCTCTCCGGAGAGCGGCGTTTTTGGCCTGTCTCAGGCTGCGCAGAGCCGGAGAGATGGCACTGTGGTTTTTCACAGGTACCTCTTTCACGTTCTCAGCAACAGCTGATTGGACCAATTGAGTGAGGGAGCTCACCGCACTGTCTATTTTCTCCGTACTATCGAAATAGTCGGGTCCAATAGCGTACGGTGAGTTGTCAGCATCCATAGCCGACGAGAGGGTAGATTTGACACCATCCCAGTTGGTAATGGTTTTAGTGAGGGGGCGAGATGGGTTCGGGTTGCCCATTATAAGGGAGACCGGACGGTGGTCTGAGCCGAGATCGTCGAGAGTTTCGATCGATTTCAGTCGGAGCGAGACACCTTTAACTAGGGCAAAGTCTAGTACATCAGGGTCGTGAGTGACTATATCGGGGTAGTGAGTGGGGGCGTGTGGAGATATTACATCTATCTCGAGGGCTTGGACTATTTTAAGGAGGGTTTTGCCACCAAAATTGGTTTTGAGACACGTCCAATCGGTGTGCTTTGAATTGAAATCTCCAAAGAGAATGACAGAGTCACCTAATGAGAGAAGCGTTACAAAGTCGCTTTCTAAGGGGAGAGTGCCTGGCTTTATGTAGACTGAGGCTATGATAAGGGTGCGATGACCCGTCATAGACAATCTACATATAGTGGCCTCCATATTACTAAGTGGAGGGGTGGGTATATGAGAGCAATGAAGTGATTTCTTAAAATAAATGGCGGTACCGCCAGAGGCTCTCCTAACAGGCGAGTGGTTTGGGAGTGCGGTACGATCGTTGCGTACCATTGTGTACTTAGGGATCGTGAGCCCTCTCCGGTCACCGGGTTTGAGCCACGTTTCCTGTACGAGAAGGAGGTCGATATCTCTGTCACGAGTAAAGTCCCTTAGTTCGGGTACTTTGTCGCGCAGCGATTGGGCATTGAAAGAGACAAGCGAGACACCCGTGGGCTTAACACGACCAGTGGGGACAGCCACGTTCGTATTATGGGGGCCTATAGGTGAGGTGGGAATTGTGGGCGTACTCATAATGTACGAAGAAGGGACTCGTGCTCGCAGAGGGCCATAAGGCGCTCTTGTGGTGTGCGAGCCCTACGAAGTTTTGCCGCTAAAGCGGAGATCTCCCTTAGATCGATGCTACGAATCGCGTCTAGGACGACATTCATGTCATCGAGCAGGGGGGTCCCGTTTTGCGGTAAGGATGCGGGGGCGGGGGCGGGGGCGGAGGCAGGAGCCAACTTAGCCGCGTAAGTCTTAGGGGGAGGGCCCCACGCCGGCATGGGAGCCGGGGCGGAGGGCACTCCTCTCGACTTGGGAGCGAGGGGGAAGTGATCCTCAGAGGGAGGGGGAGGGCCTTTCGGCGCCTTCTTGCCTGAAGGCGCCTGGGCCTTCTTTTTAGAGGGAGGTTGGGGGCGCGGGGCGCGCGGACAGCCCTTGTAGTTTGCAGTGTGACCGACTTGGCCACACAGCACGCAGGCGGGCGGAGTTGGGGAGTCGCGAGTGCGGGTACACTCTTTGGTGTGGTGGGGGGTTAGGCACTTTACGCACCTAGGGGGGGCGGAGCAATTGGCGGCCGCATGCCCATAGAGTTGGCAGCGGTGGCACTGTCCCGGAGTGCCGCGCCTATTGGGGGGCTCTACTTTGATCTCAGAGAGACCGCAGACCTTGAGGTCCTTGGCTCGGAAGAGATCGCGCGCAGAGGGAGCATTAGTCATGACGACTAGTGCCAGGGGGAAGGCTTTCCCCGTACGACTGTACATTTTGTGTACAGACTCCGCTGGGAAGCCTTGAGAAACGAGGTCCTTGAGGATATCCTCGTTAGGAATTTCATGGGGGATATTGCGGAGGACCGCACGGACTTTACGCTCTTCAGGGAGAGCGTAAGTGTGGTAAGCCACCTTGCGAGTGGTGAGAAGGCGCGTGAGATTCCTAAAATCATCACGCGTAGGGGTTTGCACCTTGATGGCTACGCCCACGTTTTTGGCGTGGGTGTAGTTCACCTTTTCGGTGGTGCAAAGGGTTGAAACCTCCATCCACTTGTTTACGTCACGGACGAAAACAGGCGGAGGGAGGGTGGCCTTGGCCGGTTGGGGATCGCACCTAGTGTGCGGGCGGGAGGAGGGTTTTGTAGCCTTTTGGGCTGGGGCCGCGGCAGCGGCTGAAGATTGGGGGAGGGATGTCGGATCGATGACGATCGACATTAAAGGGGCCGGGGGGGCGGGCGACTCGGAGGTCGCGGGGGGAGTGGGGGCGCGCTGCTTTGCGCGGCGCTTACGTCTGTTCTTAACCGGCGTGAAGTCGGTTAATGTCGACGAGGATGAAGCCGAATCTGAGTCGGCTTCGGAGGTGAGTGTGGTGAGAGATGACTCCGAGGAGTCCGAGGAGGACCGCTGAGAAGCGGCCCTCTTAAGTAGGGGGACGTTTGGACCGCTGAAGTCGCAGTCCATGGCGAAGGACGGAGTAGGGGAGGCGGGAGACGACATAGAAGTCGTAGGATTGGGTTGGGAAGGTTGGGATGGTTGGGAGGGCCGGTACGACGCCGACTTCTCCTTAAGCAGTTGGAGTATGGACTCCACACTGCTTTCGGGGAGGTGGGGCCGTAGATCGGCGGGAGTGAGGGTTAATAGGGCCTCAGAGTCAAAAGACTCCATGGCCAAGACAGTAGGACGCTGCACTAGCTGCGGACACAACTAGGCACTAGTTGCAACCGGTTGCAAATTTAACTAACCAAAGAGACACCACCCCCGCCGCGAGGCGAGGGGGGAAGGGGGGGCGCGGTGTGACGACCTATTCGGTATCCGTAAACCAGGATTACCGACCCTAATTCCTTCTCCCTTGGGACTAGCCGTCTAGCCCAAGTGCAGTGGGAGGCAGGACTTCGGTATTACTAGAGCCTTAGGGGCGCTAGCGAGCGTACCGGGATCGCTCAGTTGGCTTCGTTGGCACCGTTAAGTATCCACCAACTCAAACGCGGACGAGATAGGATCCTTTCGTTTTGATACAAACGGCGGGACCCACACTCGTAGACGGTGCTGGTAGCAGCAAGTCGCTACGGCAGCACGACGCAGACGAACCTGGATGGTGGTGCGATGCGAGAAGGATGCGAGCGACACAGAACGTGTCCGCTCGAGTCCGGAGCACAACTTTTCCTACGCCCGCACGTCCTTAAGTGTAATTTTGCCTGGTGGCAACTATGCACTAATAGCGTGAGCTAATATTCTTTACTTAACTTGGGTATTCTAAAAATCGTATTTACATTTTACTTCTTACCTCTCTTTCACTCATTCAACCCTACCCGCACAAACAGTAATAATAAAGGTGTAGGGTCGAATGAGCGGCAATACCATAAAGAGAGCCCCGCCTCAGCCGCGCGAGGATGTTTAGGTATTAGGTTCCTTATTTTACTATCAGAGACCTATACAAGAGGCCTTTATTTTGACAAATCTTACCCAAATACCAAGTCAAAACCTTAGGGCTTTTAGGACAAAGGCTGGCGTCTGACCTAGACTCATCCATAGGTCGCGACTACCACCTCCTAGACCTAAATTACCTAGCCCATTACCTCAAACCATGAAACGTTACCTTTTAGGTCAATAAAAACGACACACCTGAATATCATTTATTTTCTAGGATACCTAAATACCTAAACAATACCCAATTGAGCTAAAACTTAATTATTTCATAAACTATAAAACTTACAGCTACGTTAAATACTTCATTTTACAGCACTTTTTATAAGCTTCAATTTAAAACCAAATAGAACATTACATATTAATAAACTTTAAAGAAATTAAAAACACAAACTAATCGTCTTAACTAGCTACTGCTTATAAAGTGCGTACTTACATGAGATATTCACAAACACAGATTTTATCACTAGTAACGCACTTAGTGTCCACTAAACAGTCTTTTTGCTAGTCACATTTTAATCACTTTTTCCACTATTTGCACTTGATCGAAGCTGTCCGTAACAGTCTCCCCCCGGTGCAGCACTCGCGGCACCTTCCTCTTCAGTAGGGAGGACAGCCAATCTCGCTGTCGGGCGACGAAAAACACCTCCTCTTGTCTTGACATCAGCGTTGCGAATCTCGCCGTCTGGTCCTGGATGCACCGCCGTCACGACGCCTCGCGGCCACACATTGCGAGGCAGACTGGAGTCCACGATGATGACGACGTCACCGGGCTTAAGTGAGCGGCCCGTGACGTCACGCGTGTCCCCACGCGGAATGAGCTCAGGCAGGTACTCGCGCACCCAGCGGCGCCAGTACTCGTCGGCCAGCGCCTGCGCAGCACGCCACAGCTTGCGCGAGGCTGGCTCGCACGGCCCAGTGAGTGGCAGGCCGCGCGAACCCCCCAATAGAAAGTGATTCGTTCTATATCTTCAGCGAAACATTGGCGCTGCGACTCTCGTTGCAATCTCATCTCAGCCTCTTCTAACAGCTGTACATTTATCGTAGCGGCACGGTTACGACATTTGCGTACGAATAGTAACACTCTTGCCATCGCTCTCACCAAGCGTTCATATGAGGAAAAACGCTCGGCTCGAGGCACACTATCGTTTGCTTCTGCCATTGTCGTGAGCACTATCTCTACCGTGTCTTCTTCCGTTACGATATCACATGTGGGCCATAAAGCCTCATCTTCATATAAATATTTGGGTCCTTTAAACCATCTGTCGTCACACGTTTTCATCTCAACATTAGAGCGCGTTGCGTCGTCCGCCACGTTCAGCGCTGTCGGAACCCATCTCCATTGGCTAGCGTCCGTGGTCTCGGCTATCTCGCCTAAGCGGTGCGCTACGTATGGCGCGTAGCGCACGCTATCATTACGTATCCAATGCCATACGGTACGCGAATCTGTCCAATACACAGTTTTTTCGGGTTCCCAGCCTTGCTGTTTCTTAATAGAGCTTGCCAGTCGTGCTCCTATCAACGCCGCTTGTAGCTCTAACCGCGGTACGGTGAGTGGTTTCATTGGCGCTACCCGTGCTTTAGCGGCCGCTAGCGCTACTTCTACTTCACCATCTTCATGCTTGACGCGCCAGTATGCCGCGGTCGCGTATGCAGCCTCACTTGCATCACAAAATACATGCAGTTCTCGGCTCGGCTCTCCCCCCGTTCGAGCGTAGAGGCGCGGTAATCTCAGTGTTCGTAGCTTCTCTATGTCTCTTAGCCATTCGATCATCTCTTCGGCCTCCGGCCCTGGCAGAGTCTCGTCCCATTCTACATTTAGTTTCCATATTTTTTGCAATACAATCTTCGCTCGTATGGTGTAGTAACTTAATAAGCCCAACGGATCGAAAACCGACATCACCGCGCTTAGCGCTTCTCTTTTAGTCGGCGGTCTTGCTAGCGCCTTCACTTCAGCCGGTACCCTTGCGAGCGTCGTGTTGAACCCAAGTGTGTCGGTCGCCGCATCCCAAAGTAACCCCAGCGTGCGACCACAGTCGTCTAGGTTGGACCCCAGTTGCTTGAACGATGACGCAGCACGGCTCTCTAATGGCAGCTCAGCTAAGTCTTTAGCTTCGTTTGAGTTGAAGCCTGTCAGCTTGAATCCTGCGCGCCTGTGCACTTCAATCACTTGTTTCATCGTAGTAATCGCCCGTTTCTCATCATCGAAACAGTCCACCCAGTCATCCATATAATGGTTGTTTGTTATCGCTTGACACGCTAGCGGGTACTCGTCGGCGCTCTCTCTCGCGTTCCAGTCGCGCACACTATGTGCTAAAAATGGCGAACTCTTTGCCCCAAATATCATTGAAGTCATTTTATATTTTCGTGGCGGTCCCTCTCTATCACCGCCTCTCCATAGAAACATCTGTGCCGGTTGATCAATAGGTGCAATCTTCACTTGTAAAAACATCTCTTGAATGTCGGCTGTTATTGCTATCCTTTTCTCACGGAACCGCAAAAGCAACCCATTTAAATCTTGTAATAAATCGGGCCCCTCTAAAAGCTCATCATTGAGGCAAACATCATTGGCTTTTGCTGCCGCATCGAAAACCAATCTTATCTTCCCCGGCTTGTTCACGTTAGTAACCGCGAAGTGAGGCAGGTACCATGATCGTGGATCGTCTGTCTCTTTCTCACTGCACTGCTCCGCGTAGCCTTTCGTGAATAAATTTTCTATCTGTTTTGTATAAGCTCTTTCAAAGTCGCTTGACCGGTCCATCTTGCGTTCTATAGACTTCAAGCGCTTTACAGCGTTATAATAACTGGGCGGTAGCGTGACGTCATCTCTCTTCCACGGTAGTCGTACTTCGCACTGGCCGCCGACTCGCTTAATATTCTCATTGAACGCTTTCACCGCTCTAATTTCCATCGGGTTTTCGCGTTCCCTCCTAGCGATACCGAGTGCGTCTATTTCAAAGTAACGTTTCACCATGTCTTGCAATTCAACCTCGGGTGCGATGAGCTCCGTCTTGTATATGTTAGACGCGCCCTCTAGCGCCATAATTCGGGGCGCCGTTCCGTGTATGACCCACCCTAGTTTTGTGAGCGACGCTACCGGTTGTCTCTTATTGCCCATTAACAACTTTCGTGACACAATCAAATGCCAATTATCGGCCCCGATCAGTAAACGTGGTTTCACTCTGTCATAACACACGTCACTAGCCGATAATCTTCTGAAGTGTGCGTACTGTAAGCAATCTTCACTAACTGTTTGATGATTGAGCGTCAAACTTGTCATCGTTTTAGCGCGAACATGATGGGTGCTTTCGTCTCTTGCTACTAACACTAAGTTTACGTTTTCACTGTTCGCTACGCTCCCTTGCGCATTTATACTACATATACGCAAGTCGCTTACAGGCCCTTTCGCACCTATTTCGTCCGCCAGGTCTTGATCTACGATCGTCACTGTCGAACCCTCGTCCAGCAGCGCGTATGTCCGCACGGCACCGCCGGGTCCTTTAACTGTCACTGGACACACCTTTAACATGACTTTCGCCGCGACGTTGGCCCTATTAACCGTGGCGATCGTCTCAGTCTGTGACTCTCGCACCAACGTCTCTTCATTACTAGCGGCACGGTCCTTATGCAACGTAGCGTGGTGACGCGCAACACAATTGTTCACCCCGCATAGTTTGTGTGTACAGCGGAACCTCCGGTGCTTGTTGTTCACACACCGAAAGCACACTCCATTATTTCTTGCCCACTGCCATCTCTCATCTACCGTCATGGCTTTGTACTTGTTACAGTGGGGTACCTCATGATCGTTTCCACATACTAAACACGGCGCCGGCGGCGTCTCTTTCTGGCCCAAAGTGTATATTCTTGCTACATTTTTCTTTTTGTCAGTGCGTTTCTCGATACGGTTTTTTACAGCGACGTTTTCTCTTTGCTGTGACGTGGTCGGTACGTATGCATAACGCAGCGCGCAGTCAGCCTCTTTCATTAGAAATCGAGATAAAATAATTATTTCAGGTTCACTCGATTCATTCTTCTCTGCGTAGGCGACCCAGTTCGATAATAAATGCGGGCTGAGCTTCTTGACTACTTCCCGAACCAATAGCGGATTTCGTAAGTAACCTCGGTCATCAACCGCTTGAATCACGCAAACTATATTTTGCAATTTCACAGCGAGGGTATTCAATTCTGTGGCACTCGTACCCGAACGCGGTAAGCTTTTCATATCTTCGAGCGCTCTATCTATAAGCACTTCAGGGCGGCCGTAGCATTGTTCTAGTGTGGTCATAATACGATCGGGGTCGGTCGCACTCCATAATAGCGCCAACACACTTTCTTTCGCCTCCCCTTTCAAGCTCACGCGTAATCTTGCTAGATTTTCCTCTGCAGTGAACTTGTATAATCGTGTGGAATCACGCACTGCGGCCTTGAATAACAACCATTCATTTGGTGAGCCACTAAACACGGGCAACTCTTGCGCGTACCGCGGCATTGGTCGTCTCGATAGAACCCTGTCCAATGTTTCAGCGAGGTTTTCCACCCCGTAGCCCTTTTTCGTATCGACTACGGGCCTCGCGTCAGCCTCCATTGGATTTACCCAAAACGTTCGGTTTCTATCTGTTTCTAAGGCGCACGCCTCATTGCGCTTCATATTCCTTTCTCTGTCTTGCACGACAACAGGGGCGATATCTCTGTCTCTGTCTTGCGAAACGACGGGAACGATATCTCCGTCTCGCTCTAAATTTTCGTCTACCCGACACCGAGGATCGGCTGTGGTATCCAACCATTCTTTCAGCCTCTCTGGAACGCTCTCGGCGGGTAAGCTCGCATCCATAATAGTGTCCATTTCTACTTGTAACCTTTGCTGAATTAAATCACGTTCTAGTTCCATTTCTCGTCTCTTTATTTCGGCCAATTGTTCCGCGGCCCGAAGTTGCGCCTGCCGGACGCGTGCCGCGACACTTGACGAACACACTGACGGCGGGTTATGTCTCAAAGCCTCAGTGTCTGTAGCGGCGGCGGCGGCGGCGTTGCCATCGTCAACTTCCTTGGTGGGCGGCGGCGGTAACGGTCTCTCTTTACCACTTTCTGTGGCCTCTTCTTGCGTCGTAACTGTCGTCAATAACGGTGGTGGTGGCGGTGGTTGTTGCGCGATCGTCGATGGTGACGCCGGTGGCTCTTCATACGTAATTGCCCCCCTCTTCTTCCCTCCAGATTGGCTTCTTGTTATTGGCATCTTCTTCTTTCTTGATGTGGACGCCCTACTCCTAACAATCCCGCCCGGGCAAACTACCGAGGGGAGCCCGGGTGAGGATGGAGGTCGTAGCAGGAGTGGAAGGGAGGAACTACCCGGCAGAGAAGCTGCGCCACTCCGAGGTGCTCGGCCACCGGGGTGAACACCCGGCAGCGTCGGCAGTGCCTACAGTCCGGCCCTCAGTGCGACACAACCCGTACCGGCGTAGTCGGACAATTTCAGCTGCCTTGAAAAAGGCGGCTGGCAGCCGTGTCCGTTAGACTGCACCGCCTTGAACGGCGTTACTCACACTAACCACACTTGGCACCGTGAGGGTGTGGCAGTATGAGCCGCGGTCCACCCGCGTAATAGTGACTAGTTACTGTGATTCTTCCCGCGTAATAGTGACTAAGTTACTGTGATGCTTCTTTTCTTCAATCTTCTCGCTTGACACGCAGATTTTTTCTTCTTATCCGCGCTCTTCAAGGATCACGAAGCACTGCTTGACGCGCAGATTCTTTTCATCCGGCTCGAAGGACCACGAAGCGCTGTTGACGATGCAACCTCAACTTCACCATAGGATGTATGTATTCGCCAAGCGGAGAAGAATAAAAACACCAGCTTACTGAATGCCCATATATTGTGGTCGGTTACTAACAAAGAAATGGACGATGCGAGCTTACAACTTTTCCTACGCCCGCACGTCCTTAAGTGTAATTTTGCCTGGTGGCAACTATGCACTAATAGCGTGAGCTAATATTCTTTACTTAACTTGGGTATTCTAAAAATCGTATTTACATTTTACTTCTTACCTCTCTTTCACTCATTCAACCCTACCCGCACAAACAGTAATAATAAAGGTGTAGGGTCGAATGAGCGGCAATACCATAAAGAGAGCCCCGCCTCAGCCGCGCGAGGATGTTTAGGTATTAGGTTCCTTATTTTACTATCAGAGACCTATACGAGAGGCCTTTATTTTGACAAATCTTACCCAAATACCAAGTCAAAACCTTAGGGCTTTTAGGACAAAGGCTGGCGTCTGACCTAGACTCATCCATAGGTCGCGACTACCACCTCCTAGACCTAAATTACCTAGCCCATTACCTCAAACCATGAAACGTTACCTTTTAGGTCAATAAAAACGACACACCTGAATATCATTTATTTTCTAGGATACCTAAATACCTAAACAATACCCAATTGAGCTAAAACTTAATTATTTCATAAACTATAAAACTTACAGCTACGTTAAATACTTCATTTTACAGCACTTTTTATAAGCTTCAATTTAAAACCAAATAGAACATTACATATTAATAAACTTTAAAGAAATTAAAAACACAAACTAATCGTCTTAACTAGCTACTGCTTATAAAGTGCGTACTTACATGAGATATTCACAAACACAGATTTTATCACTAGTAACGCACTTAGTGTCCACTAAACAGTCTTTTTGCTAGTCACATTTTAATCACTTTTTCCACTATTTGCACTTGATCGAAGCTGTCCGTAACAACCATACCACATTCATCCAATATTAAATTTTATAAATTGAGTAGTGTAAGGTGTGGGAGCGTAGAATATTTAAAAGAATATGTTGTATTAATATAAATATTTATTTTTAGCCTTTGAATACTTATTTTTAATTCACACAAATCAATGATATATGTCGACGTCCATGTCTGTGCACGGCGTGTCCCTTTTTTTCATTATTCAAACGAATCTTAGTTTTTAAAAGTAAACAATTCAAATTAAATTTAACGGCGGCGATCACATTGCAGAAACATAGACTCCTTATAGTACCCATATACATAACACCTTCATCAACAAGATAATTTCTAAAATACACACAAAATGGTTTAAAATTGTTTGTACGCACATAAATCTTTCATCCATGCATATAACAGCTAAAAACCAAAAATGCGACATATCACCTTCTTCCATTCATGTCTTCATAAGGCTGTTAGTTTATTTTAAGCACAGCATAAAAGAAAATCCTTTCTTTGACAAATATTGTTTTGTTTATTAAGACACTCGTGACAAGTGAATGGTGTAGAAAGGGGTATCAAATGACACATTATGAACACAAAGTACGTAGCGGGGCGGCGCTCCGCTGACAAAGAGCCCACTGCGAATAAAGCGCTTTTTTGCGCGCACACATTGACAACATGATTTTACAAGGACTTTCAGGCATCCACTTCTAAGACTTTCACGCGTACAGTTCATTAGAAATAAAACACTTTTTACGGATTACAGCGCGTATATTTTTAATTTACAACAAAACAAAAAAACCAACACCTGAATTAATAATATACGCGCTGTAATCCGTAAAAAGTGTTTTATTTCTAATGGACTTTCAGGCAGTTTTGGACAGAGCTCAGTCACGGCTGTCGCGAGTGCTAGCGTGGTTATTGACGAAAAAGACTCGAGTCTTTAAGTCTTTTTAAAGAGATTAACACTTACTTTTTGTTTTTCTTAACAGAACAAAAAAACAGCACTGTGCCAGCCAAGTTCGTAAAAGAACGCCAGTCATTATCACAAATAACACTTTACTTGCAGTAAAGTTCTTTTTAATACAGTTGATCGAAAATGTGTGCTTTCGATGATAGGACAGCGTGCGGAAAGTTGATTTTACCGCACGCCCCCTGCGTTTTTGTTTCCGGTTTTTTTCTATTACAATATGTACATAAAAACAAAATGATAAAACACCTACTGTCCAATAAGATAACTACCAAAGAATTAACACGATGGTTGTGGTGGTGGTGATTGGTAGAAATATGACGATAATTGTTAAAAGATGTCGGCAAAAAATGAAGCCGACTGGGAGCTTGCATCGAAAACGCTGCATACCTTTAGATTAGAGCTTTAACAAAATAATGTATGATGGAATTGTTTCTTTTAATAGATATATCTACAAAAAAATCCGAGGTGGTATATAACTATCCTATCTTACCTATCTTTTAAGAGTAGCTTACTATACCCATTAAATCTTCAAAAAATTGATCACGTACAATGTGGTAATTTGGAAAGCTATTTAGAAGGATACAATATTAATTCTTATCAACGTTATACGTTAGTTACCTTAATGATTTCATGCACATTATTTTAACCTTGTACACCATACCATTAAAATAAATATCTTAGTAGTTGTCGCAAAAATTAACATAAAATTCAAGCGCGTTTCTTACACCGATGACGGGACGGGAAACATTTAAATAAATACTTAAGTACTTTCTTTATAACAGTCATTGATTTCGATTGCCTCGCAGAAAGTAGAGTATGCATCGCGGTATAAATGTGTATTTGTCTTGGGCGATCTTGAACACCTCGTACTCAGGATTCTAGCCTTACACGAGGATGGAAACAAACTTTTGGAGCGAATGGCGGTGACGACTGTTACGGCATTTATTTTCTTTTTGGGTGTTGGGAGGTCGCATTTGGCAAAAAAAGGAAGAAACCAAAGCGAAGCGAGGGCGGGTCACTAGTTAATAATAAATATGCTTGTTGAGGTTGTACACAGTATAAACCATCAAGTAAAATATATTAACAAATCAAACGACAGTAACTAAGCTAACAATAATTTATGTAACATTTAACAATGTTAAAACAAGAGTGCGTACTGTGATTTAGTAGTAACTCTGTTTTAGTAGTTACTCCCAAACTTCTAAAACTTCGTGTGAATATAATTTACTTCACATAGAACTCAATGCCTAGTCTAAGAACTTTCATAAACGGCTTAAAACCTACGAGTGACAAGTTGAAGAATCTTAAGTATGGTGTGTACTGTTTTAATAGGCAAAAACTTGTTAACATTTTAATAGGTAATTTTAAATCTTCTTAAATTAATAATATATTTGAAAAAATACTAGAAAAAATCGACTCACCCGTATCACCTCAGACGGTGGACGGAGTCGATTAGCATTGCGAATGCGAAAAATCTCAATTAAATAATCTTCTTTAACGTCTTTGCTTAATTATGATTTTCTAATCTTCCATGCATAATTTTCATTGAAATATAACGTGTACAATTACTACGTATACATTTTTTTTTATCTAAACTGTATGGGACGACGGATAAGAAAATCATAGTAAGTGATTCTAAGCAGAAATGATTTAAAAACGATGGTTTTTTAACGTCCACTTTTTCCTTGCACCACACTCACCATGATCGCGTAGCACTGTAAGTAGCACACACAGTCGGTACATTTAAGTAATAACCCGCCCGGATGGAGCGAGCTACATAACTTCGTAGTCCGCGCTGTGCTACAAACTTGCGATTACCATGTCGGCTGGTCCATCTATAGAGCTTTTTTATTTGTGATAATACCATACACAAGCTCTTTTATTCTGTGAACTAATTTTTGAAGGGTGTTCAGTATTCGTTCACCCCTCACTTTATTTGTATATTATTATATATACTTCGCTTGACACACCCTGTATTGTATAAACCAAATCTCATTTTACATTCATGTTTCTGTCACCCATAGTTCGCGGACGTTGACGAGGCGTGCAGCCATTAATTTTACTCGATCTCAATAGTGTAACGCAAGTTCAATCTAGTGTGACGGAAAGCCTAGTGTAACAATAATTGATGACTGCTGCCAACTAATTTGACCTTCATTCAAACAGGCAATATTAATTTTATATGTTATTTATGAATCTATGTTAATTGTAACATGTATGAATGTAATGTCTGGAAACGATATAAATATTTGTAAATATCGTTCCTTCTGATAAAGCTGATAAGTTTTTGCGTCCATTTTTCTTGTCAGCTAAAAGACGTCATAATGGGTGGTAGGATAAAAGAATTGATGATTTGAAAATGCTTATTATGTGAGCTTATTTGAATTTTTCAATTTTCAATTATATACAAGGTTTAGAACTAATCAACAAAGTGCAGGATGTTTTTAAAGGGTTTTCTGGCCTACTCTTATCAACTATGCTATCCAAATTTATCATCCCTAACAAGAGAAGAAATGAATGTGAGACTCAAATAAAATAAAATAAATATTCTGAATTTTTTCGGAACTTTTATCCTATTTTACTCAATATTTCAAGCACTTTCTAAAATTGCATCACTACGCTTGGCTTAAATTAGTACACCAGGTATCCTTATCAAAACTTGTTAGGAGTTAAATGTATTCATGTGATAATATTCCTCATTATCTAGAATAATGCAAGCGTGGTCTCCACTCGACACACTCATGAGATTTATCGCTTCACTTCCCTCGAGTTTAAAAGCTAGGAGTTTAGGTTGCTAATTAAATAGCGAGGATGAAAATAGTATGAAATCCAATTTGTTTAACGAGATATTGCTTAACAATATTTACAAATAAGGTTTTGCGAATGAAATTAAAAGAAAGGTTGGCCGATTAAAACAACTGTTTTTGCCAATGGCAAGCTGTTTTTTATGTATTTTTTCTTATTAAGAAGAAAATAAAATAATTTTACAATTATTTCTGTCTATTATTACTTGGTCTTGCTTTTCAAAGCGAATTAATATGGAGTTCTTACTATTGTAGAGAGTAAAGTTTTAAGAAGAGGTTAATTAGATTGGCTTTCTTTGACAACATAATTATCTATAATAAATAAATATTTGACAACATCACATACATTGCTGAAAACCGGTGTACAGAGCCACTCAACCACGGAGGTCATCAAAATATCCCTTTATAAAAGTCGTAACTTAATTACATAAGCAATCACAACTGTAAAGAATTAAAGTGCATCTGAACTGAGAGCCCATTAGAATCTCTAAAACGTGAATTTAAAACTTTTATAAACGAATGTGTTGGGCCCTCAATTCAGACGATTGCAATAAGAGGCATGAATGTCCCAGTGTTCTCCGACAGTCGTTTCGCCTCTGACTGATCGCCGATAGGACGTTTCATCTTAGATCTCAGAACGTACCATCAGTCTAAGTTAATATTTTTGTTAATAATTTTCATTTTAGAATCCTGTTAATAATTTCTTACATTGTTTAAGAAATTTTAATCATTCACTATTCTTAACTTTCAACGGATATTATGGTTATTATGACACTGGTTGTTTTAATGTTGGCTATAAGCTAACTGTTTCAGAACCATTTGATTTATAGAGGATTTAAAGCATGGGTGTAGATAAACACTATAACGTCGCAATGAAATAGAATTATAAACCTATAACATAATCCTTACATAGTTTCATTTTATTTCCTTCATTTTATTTTCAAATTTTGACGACTCTGTATAAAATATACATGGAGAAAAAAGCAGCCCTTGACGAGTTTCTTGCCGGCTCTTCTCGATACAAGATCTCCCGCTTAGGGTTTGCGAACCGATGGGGTAGCTTCTTTGACATTCACAAGTGCTCGTAACAGCCTAGACTGAATAAATGAGTTTTGAATTTTGAATTTTTCATAAATAATCGCTAATTCTATTTTTTAACTCCACAAAAGCTGGAAGAAAGCTTGTTTCAAAGTCAGCATTGAATATCGAACCCATTCGTTAATGCCTATTAAACCGTGTACACATCGATAAATCTGCGGTATCCGTGCTGAATACAACAACGTGTGGCGTAAATATTATCATTTGAATATTCATTCAACATGCGGTTACAAAATATTATGTGTACCTACCGCGAATGTTCAACAATATTCTGTATATAAATAGGTAAAAACAAAACAATGGAGTGTTCTGTCCTCAATTTTTTCTTTTCCCTTTTAGCTGCACCTATTTAAATGTAATCAATATAAAAACCTATGTGTTTCTTTGCCTCATCATTGAAGATTAAGGTTGAATTTCGTCCAATGGGCTTTTATTATTATTTATAAACTATTATTTTGTATAATAAAAAGCTTTTGCTTCACGATTAAAATAAATTCTATAATATTTGGTGTGAAAGTATATTTTTCAGATTAAACGCTGTCGCTGTCGTCTTTTGTTTTTATTTTCATTGTTGTATTATTATTATTATTTTATTTTTTTATCCAAATAACATTACGTTTTATTTTAATAGTTGCTTTACGCTTATAAACCTACGAGTTTTGGCCAAGCGTTGTTTGTTAGGGCATAGGGTATTGTTAGGAAGGAAAATGGTAAAAGAAACCCTTATGGTGCGACTAAGTCTGTCTATCTGTCACAGCTGGATATCTCGAGAACTACTAATGCTATCAACTTGCAATTTGGAATATGTTTAGATGACGTTTGCCTATTTTGCAAATAAGAGAGACATAAAAATATTTATATCTTTTTGCAACAGAGATTGAAAGGGGGTCTTAAAAATTGGAAGTGAGGCTACTAGGGCATATGGGGTATCATATGAAAGAGCGCTGCTTGCACATTCTCAAACTTTGATATTTATTTTTTTAGGCCACATAGTTTTCGACTTTTGATGAAAAATGTAAAAAAAATACCGTTCCCCCCTTATCTCCGAAGTTTGCATAGAAAAAATAATCTGAAATTATTTTATGTGATAGAAGTTTATGTAAAGATTCTCTAAATAGTAAACTTTTTCAGAATTATGGTACGGAACCCTCAGCGCGGAATCCGATTCACTCTTGACCGTTTTTTTTTAGTTACATTAACAGCTGCATCACACTGCAGTCTGACAGCCTGTGATGTATTTGAAATGCTCAACGGAGGTTCCAGGAAAGAAGAAAAACCAAGTCGTAGTTCATGCAGTGCTGATATTCATTGGAGACAACTGGACAGAAGGCTCCGAGCAATAGAACAACCTAGTAAGGACAGTTTTATAAAATGGTAGCTATATTACATAAAGATAAAGGTTTATATGAAATAGCTATTTAGCGAATCATATTGAAGTAAAGAGAGCCGATTTGATTTTCACCGCCTACTTAAGAGGCCGGCGAACAGTGAGCAGAATAGTGAGCTTCCCATACAAACGTAATACTATAATAATTTGCAATTTGAGCATAATTAACTCTTCTTGTGTTGTTATTCGAATTAAGACAGACTACTACTAACCCAAATCAAAATAAATGCCAATTACATTTTTTCATACAAAACTGTAAACCGCATTAATTTTTATTTGGTTTGGTATTTTGGATTTTTTATTCAAGACCCTAGGGTCGTCTAGACGAATACTGTCTTAATCCAAATAACATCTCAAGAAGAGTTAATTATGTTCAAATTGCAAATCATTTTGGTATTACGTTCGTATGGGAAGCTCACTGTTCGCCGGACTCTAAAATCCGGAGATAAAGATGTTGCATATAATTAGTACACTACTTTTCTGTTTATTGTAATGTTTTTTAAATTCAAATTCAATCGTGGTAAAAAGTTACTGACATCGTATCGTATCATGCAAACACGTACTTTTTGCCACACATATTTAGCAATTATCAAGTTTGTTACTTTAATTTAATGCTGTAATACTGTTTTCATTTCAAACAATGCATATTTTCTTACAAAACCTTATTACAATGAACTAAACACAGCTACAGAATTATGATTACGGCATCTGTTCCACAGCCTGGACTATTAGTTTCGGTCAATCAAGATGGCGGCAATGTTCTAAAAGCGTTTGCCAATGCGACGCCTCCCGACGTTCACTCAATTGCTGGAGATCTGGTCTGTCTAGCCTCACCTCCGACTTGGTCGTTCCGGCTGACCTTCTTATTATGTAAGACAACTTAGAAATTTTTAAATTTTAGAATTCACAATGCTATTTTTATTAGTGACTCGGTAGCTCAGCGGTCAGAGCATTGGACCGGATATCCAAAGGTCGCGGGTTCGATTCCCGTCCGAGAACGTGATCTGGTGCGAGTTGTATTTTTTCTAGTATATTATTTAGTATTATATAAACTTAGAAATTATTAATAATTATACTGTATTTTGCACAGGGTTACTTAGATGTTGTAGGACTATTTAAGTACCGCTTATTTAAGTAAACAAAATACATTCATCAAGGGTATGTTGTACAGATTCCGAATTGCACCTACACAAAATATATATATTACTTGCAACCGCCCGCGACTTCGCCTGCGTGGATAGTATTTTGTCTATCCCTCGGGAACAGTTCCTTTTTCGGGATGAAAAGTACCCTATGTCCTTTTTTGCACCCCTGACAATATGTTTTCAAAATTTTGCAATGATCGGTTGAGTAGTTAAGACGTGAAATCATAACAAACAAACTGACTTTCGCATTCATAATATTATTAGTAAGGATTACTTGAGTAAATTGCAACATTATATGAAACCTTTGAAACTGGCCATGGATTGTATTTGGTACTTATAACCACTTAAAATAATATGTGAAAAATATAATACTTCATCTAGCACGAAAAAACATGGAAAGTGCAATTAAAAAAAAAAGGTTTTGAACTTTGAACCACAATAAAATATTTATTACCAACAGACAAGAACAAGAGACAAATCATTATCATGCTTACAAAACCTATTTTATGGCCCTAGATTATTAGTAATATCGGAAATTTGACATTCCAATTCAACTACATTTTCACAATATTCCAGGGACTTGGGATCCAACAAATTGCGAACTCTGCATAAAACGACATTCAAAGGCATGCGCTCGCTGGCAGAACTCGACATGTTCGATAACCACGTGGAATATTTGCCATCTGGAATATTTGATTCTTTGATCAACCTCAGAATTTTGTTAGTATAAATCCTTTATTTTTTAAGAACTTATTGATTTTTATATATTGTGACTAACTTTCGCCCTTTTCTCTTCATTGAATTGATAAAATTACCATATAAACAGGTTTTTATGCTGTGATCATCATATCAGCCGCACGACACCCACTGCTGGGTATGTTTGCCTAGGCCTAGAACGCTGTGATATAAGTAACAAAATCGAACTCGGAGGCGTCAAGTAATTTTAATGATTTATAAAAATTGGTGCCATCTCTTTTTTCCATTGTTAGTATAAGTTGAAACGGCACATAATAATGAAGCATTTACATGGGTCGATTTTCGTAATTACGTGACGTCTCTGAGTACAGTATTTAAGGCAAAACCAGTTCACGATCTGGTGAAAAGATTGATTTTTGTGTTTCCAATGTGAAGAATTAATGTAAGATTACGCATTCACAAAAATTACTGTAGACTGAAAAATAAACAAAAACAACAACCGAACAAAATATTGAAAAATGGCTTGGTAACTGTGTAAAAAAATCCTGAAAAACACCATAAAAAAATACAAAAATAAACTTCCAATCGTAAAATTTGGTAATTTTCAACGACAGTGATATGATTTTTTGTACAATAAGGATAGCGTTTTTATTGATCTTACACAATAACCGAGTATATTTTTAATAAATGATCCAGTATTATAGAAATCAATAAAAATGTACTAAATTTCGTGAAATTGCCGAAGTGACAATTAAAGCTATACAATAATCAACCATATTCTTAAGAAATAGTGAAAGAGTAGATTTCGTGAACTGACTTGCCTTAATGCTAAAGTCTAATTAAAATCCATTATCAAGATTTACCCAAAATATACCTTAAAACAGAACATCTTTTCAGGCGACTCCAAAGAAACTATTTGGAAGAAATCGACAGCGAAGCATTCCGTTCTACAAGGAAACTCTTTCATGTGGATCTTTCTAACAATTATTTATTCACACTTCCGGAAAGGGTATTCGCTAACAATTCAATTTTGGAAACAATAGATTTATCGAACAATCAAATAATGTATGTTCCAGCGGATAGCTTTTTAGGCCTGGACTCACTAACGATATTAGATCTCTCCAGAAATAAGATCCAGAGAGTCGAGAATGGAACTTTTGTAATAAAATCTCTCCAAATTCTGAAATTGTCTGATAACCGCATAAGTAATATAAGCGCAAACGCTTTCGAGAGTCTAATTTCATTAGAGACCTTGTTGCTCGACAAAAACAAGCTGGAGAATATTCCCGGCCGTTTATTTTACAGTTTGAGTTGCTTGACTTACTTAGACCTATCAAATAACAACTTGATGAGTGTAAGTACCTAACCATATTCTTTTGCTAGAAAAAAAATCGTACTTTTATTTTAATATAATTATAATTATTTTATGACTAACTGCAAAACAAATTAAAACGATCACTTTTTTTCAGCTAACCGGAGTTGAATTCGAAAATCTGAAAATGTTGCACAATTTGGACTTAAGAGAAAATTCTTTGGTGGAGGTACCCGATTTCACATTCTCAAAGTGTTATAGCCTCGAGAAATTAGATTTGTCCAAGAACAAATTACGCTTCTTGAATGTGACAACCTTTCACGGATTAGATAACCTTACGTCGCTTCTCCTGTCTGACAACAAATTACATGAAGTACATTTCAAGACATTTTCTACCTTGAAAAATTTAACTACTCTGTGAGTATGTTTGTTGGCAAATATAATTTGGTAAATCAACCTATAAATATGTTTCAAGTTAAGTCAAAGGGACTCCTTTGAGGGTGATCAAAAACTTTGTGGTCACCCTCAAAGCACAAAGCACAGCTTCACGTTTCGAATAATGAGATGGATAGCTTACGGTTAACAAAATACAACAACTTACGGTTAACCATGGACTAATCAGGATATAACCAAAAAATAAGTATGTATAATTATTACCAAAGTTTGATAACTTGTGCAACATGCAACCAATGGTGGTAAAGACATGCTATTAAGCTTCTTAAGTGTCTCTGCAATCAATGTTAGACTAAATTATATATTTTTATTTTTACAGATACATGGACGGTAATTTATTTCCTTCATTGCCGTCAAGGACTTTGGACTATATGCCAAAACTGGCAATAGTAAAACTATCTGGCAATCCTTGGCACTGCGATTGCCACTCCTTATATATATCTGCGTAAGAATCCACTTATAAAATGTCTACTCTAAGTACTAAATTGGATAGGTTTTGGAAAAACGAAAAAATTGAGAAATGAAGCAGAAATATTATTCTGAATAGGTACATAAAATACTAAATAGAAATAGAATTTACCATATTCGTCAAATACCTAGCAAATATACTATATCAAAATGGGTGTACTGTTGGATAATAGGAGCGATATACATCTAACACAAAAAGGTATTAGACATCTTATAGAATTTAGTATACTGAGCAGCAATTAAATTTACACTCGTAGTAGTCCTGTATATAATTTGAGGATAAAAAATAAGCTTTTCGCATTTCTCCTTCGCTTTTTCTTTTTCAAGTTAAAAAAATGCTATAGATAAGACAGCATTGTCAAGTGGAGTCACCTTGGAGCTAAGGCGAAAGTGTGCTCTTCTTTTACATTATTATTTACTCCTCAATAACAGGATACATAATCCTGAAACCTTGTTGAAATGTTCTTTATTCGTTCCTCAAAAATTGTCGCGGTTGCGTACGCGACGGCTATTCGCGGCTCCGTCGGTACGCACGCAGACGGCAAAATATGCACCCACTGCCCAAGCTTTGAACCTACTCAACGCTTTGATCGCCCAGCAACCAGATGTTGATGTATTCTGTGTATCTGTCCATGCATTTGTCGATTGTGTTATTCGTCTATTGTGTGTATAAATGTAAATGGCCTACTGCACGCTTTGGTGTGTAACTGTAAGTGCAGTGAGCAATTGAACTTTAAATAAATAAATAAATAAATAAAGTGATTGCAACTCCTGAATTTTTTAATCAAATTCACTGATTTTACAGAGTTAGCTGTCGTGCATTCCATTCGATTTTTTTAGTTTTTACACAAATGTGTTTTTTTATGATTATGCGCTATTAAGCTTAATATCTACGAAATCAAGATATGATGATAATCAAGTCATCGGAAAGATAATTAAATTATGATTTATATAAAGATAACTTTAGAATTATCTTAATTAACCTCTCTGTTCGGCACAATTACGAAGTAAATGTTACTTAGGTATAGCTTTTTAAATGAAATACCTAAAAAACATTTTGATTTAAGTTCGCATCAACAGAATGTTATAAGGTACTTGGGTTAATTTTGTATCAATAACTGTCTACATTTCATTTTCCTAATCCCCTAAAACAATAAATCTCAAACCGTTATTAAACTCCAGTGAATCCTCATTAATCCTTTCGAAAACGGATACGAAATTGACAATACTTCGATGTCCTTTTAGCTATTATAAGATTTCAAATGAATTCTGAAATATCTATGTTGTATTGAAAACTTATCATTCTGTAATGTTAAATGAATGTATGTGTAAAGTTAATACTTGAACGAATGAATGAATGGAAACTTTACTTGGTTACATACAAAATGATTTACAAAAAAACTTTCTAAAATAAATGCATTATAAGGTAAGTATAATTATGTAATTGTAACCAAAAAAGCAACCAGTAGCTCAGGTAACTATATCGTGACCGATCAGGGTCACGACGCTGATTTTCAGCCGGACCTGAAACAGCGGTACACAGAGAGGAATGACAATATCGCTGGGTATAACGGGACCCTATTACTAAGACTCCGCTGTCCGTCCGTCCGTCTGCCACCAGGCCGTATCTCATGAACCGTGGTAGTTAGACAGTTGAAATTTTCACAGATGATGTATTTCTGTTATTGCTATAACAACAGAATAAAATAAATATTTAATGTTGCTCCCATACAGTAAACGTGATTTTTTCTTTGCTCGATATTGTGACATTTTGATTGACATTTTGATTACATTTTGATATTTCGATTTTAATTTTTGTATGAAACAGCTGATTTTTTTTCGCCATTTCAGAGTTGGTTTCATAGTAAAAGTTGTTTTGATACTATTTGTCAAAATTGATATTGTATTAACAAAAATACTCGTTTTAATATTTTAGCTTTTGTACTAATTTTTTTTGGCCATTAAGTTGAATCAATGCTCTCGTCAAACTATGTTTTTTAAATTCTAGTTTAATAAATTAACGTATTGTTATAGGTGGGTGCGTCTGAATGAAATGAAGATATGGGACTATTCTCCAACCTGCACATCTCCCTGGTTTCTTGAGGGTCATTTTCTCAGAAAACTCAAGTTCCCAGAACTGTGCGCGGGCCAATGGGCCAGCATGGTGAACCTGTCGCCGAGACTGCCCATCCAACAGCTGTTGGCTCTCAACGTATCTGTCAACAGAAAACCTCAAGACAGTATGGAACAAAATCATGACGTCACCACCGTTGATGCATGGCATTAAATATTTTAAGGCTAAATTAAAACTGCATTTCTGCATTTCAATGTTGTTTTATTTTGACCAAATAGAAAGTAAACATCAATAAGCCTTTCCTCTTTTCCTCGTAATAAAACACGCTATCGAAGCGGTGTATAATCAAAAAAGCAATATGACTTTATCAATGATAAACTTTATTAATCAGACAGAAATTCAATCATGACAAAAATAAATGATGTTTGCATGAAAATATCTGTAAGTAAGTATGCAAAAATACTTTCAAGTAGATAATGAATAGGTGATTTACATTTTTTTTTAAATTTCAAGGTTCTACGAATTTTTAGAGTTTTTAAAAGAAGCAATAAAGCTAAGCTAAATAACAAAGCTGCCACCTCTTCTTCATACTAATGGGGAAGACGAAAAATTGAAGAAAGTCATCAGAGTAATAGATTTATTAGGTGCTTATCATCTCACGCTCGATGAAATGTCATTCGATTGGGGGGAGGAGACTTAGTGCCATATCTTATTAGAACACCAAAGGCGCTACCAACAAAATGTATATTGATATAAGTGTATTTTAAGTGTATAGTGTATATCGTGTTTTGGTGGTCATGGAGCCAGTATCCGTTTGATTGCGCAATTTGGGGGAAGCAGGCGCAACCATGGTGTCCTAGTAAGATTGTATCTAAAAAACTGAATAAGTTGGTCTCGTGCAGCGAGGGATCCACAGAAAAAACTTACCTTGTTTCCTGTTCAATTATATATTTGTAGGACAACGGGAATCTTTTGGTTGAGTTAACTACAACCCGCGCGGATAAAGAATGGGATAAGAAATGGCGTCGTTCATATTCACTTTTCGCTCGCACACTAAACGCTACATCTATCGCTCTCCGAGTCACACTCGTTGTGGTAAGCGCGGTGAGTCGCCATTTTTAATCCCATTCTTTATTTGCGCGGATTGTAAGTCTTGATTTTTTTACAGGTCCTAGTTAGGGTTTTACTTTCCCCCTTGAGTCTTCGTTCAGAGTTCTTGTTTTTGTTACCAATTCTATGTAATAATAAGAAACTGCTTATTTAACCTGCACTTTTTCTATCATTAAAATAAGAATAAAGAATTGTTGAACAAAATATGGAATGGAAAAGGTAGGTTCAGTGTGAAACACTGAGAAACTTTTTTATTTCCATGTTTATTTTTGGAGTATCTAACTAAGCAATTTTGTTCTCTCCTTTCAACTCGTGTAAAAATTATTTTTTTGTAATAGCTATATTTTATTTATAACTATAGTGTAATCCTTCCATTTATAGTAGCGTTTGTATAACAAACAAACTTACTTTCGCATTTATAATATGTTTTAGTTAAAATAATAATAACATAGTGAAATAAGATGGTTATTAGTTAGTTAATAAAAACATGGTTAAGATAATAAAAACATAATTAAATAAGCCGATTATTTAATTGTGTTTTTATTAGGTATCCTTACTTATATTATAAATACGAAAGTAAGTTTGTTTGTTTGTTTATTATACGAACGATACTATAAATGGGAGATATATACCGATTGTTCATGATGCATATGCGTTATCAGGGGTACATTAAATATTAAATTCAATATTAAATATTAAATATTTAACAAGATCACATACATTGCTCCGATTCCAAAGTAAGTAGCTAAAGCACTTGTGTTATGGAAATCAGAGACAACGATGGTATCACAAACACCCAGACCTGAGCCAATATTGAAAAGTTCGTTTTCTAAATTGACCCAACCGGGGGTCGAACCCGGGACCTCAGAGATGGCGACACCTTGAAAACCGATGTACAAAGCCACTCGACCACGGAGGTCGTCGACATAGAAAGACATAGGTTACTTTACATTCCGAAAAAAAGCAGTGTTCCCAAGGATAGATAGGTAAATAACTAACCACGCAGCCGAAGTCCTCGGCGGTCGCTAGTTTCAAAATAAAAACTTCCCGCTTTTCAGAACCTTTGAGATATGTTTGTAAAGACTGTTTATCAGTAGCGAGGGGTGATAAGCCGTTCTACAAAAATGTTATGATCTACAAAGTGGATCGGTGGGGTGGGATTTCTAAAAAGTAAGCCGTTGGGTGTGTACCCTTCGCCACTACTGTTTATGGATTAGAATTGGAGAAAATATATATTTTGGAATTACTTAATACTTGGAGTGAAGTAAATAGTTCCAATCCCATTTCAACACTATATTTTGTTTTTTTTTTAAGTCCGTTTCAAAGGTTATAAAGAATTTTATTTAAAACATTTTGCGAGCAATCAAATAGTAAAGTTTCATCTTTTAGAGTTCCGTACAAAAATGGTAAAAAGAAACCCTTTTGGGCGCCTCAGTCTGTCTGTCTGTCTGTCTGTCACAGCTGGATATCTCAAGAAATACTAATGCTATCAACTTGAAATTTGGAATAGTTTTAGATGACGTTTGACCAACTACTTTGCAAATAAGTACGAAATAAATATAATATAAATATATATATTGCAACAGGGACTGAAAGTGGGCCTAAAAATTAGATGTGGGACTACTAGGCCATGTGGGGTGTCATATAAAAGAGCGCTGTATGCACATTCTTTGACACTAGGCCACATAGGTTTCGACTTTTAATACATGTATTTTTAAAATACCGTTCCCCTCTCTCTTATCTCTGAGTTAGCATAAATAGCACCCTTTTTCAGAAATCATCAACAAGATCATCTACATCGCAGAAAAGACATTAGTTCCACTATTGGTTAAGAAATGGCTCTGACTTAAGACTGCAATAATTATTCTACTCTGCAGTATATTTATATTATTATGGCACACGAGTCCGACTCGCTCTTGGCCGGTTTTTTTTAATTTAAATCTATCTGTTCAACCTTTGAGCAACGCGGGCCTTCCGTCCCGGAATGGAAGGCCCGCGTTGCTCTAAGTGTTCTAAGTGTTCAACATACATAAAAATAATAATATTTTTAGTAAAGTGCTTCTTTAGAATAAAATAATACTTATTCGTTATCATTACGCATTTTTTCTATATTGTTAAGTATAGCTTATCATAATAATACGTTTGATAATAGCACATTTATCATTGTATTTCCTTTTGTACTTATCAATAGATATGGTAATCCACTCGATTCGTATACTTGTTCAGTTTGTTCTTGTCATTTACGTCAAATTTACTTTCCGGTGGCATTCGTGTTTGTTGACAACAATTTATTATTTCATATTGGTGGCAAAAGTGGATTAACAAATACATTGCAATAGTGAAAGCAGCGGGCCTTAAATTGACCTTAAATGTAGTGATAGTTTGTAACCAAATCTTTAGTCGGCAAATATGTTGGTTTATTGTGAGTATTGGACTGTATTAAAATAAAATAAAAACATGGGGACAAAACTTCTCAGTGTGCTGAGCTTCTGCGCTCTTTTCGCCATTAGTTATGGTAAGTATTTAGTACATAATATGTAGTACCTAATTATGGACTTCAAATCTACTCTAATATAAAAAAATAGCTGTGTCCATTTCTTTGTTACCGCTTCAACTGCTGAAATGCTGAAAAGTATCATAAAGACCTAAAGAACCATACTTTATATACCATATCAGGTCTTAGGTTGGAATCTTAGCTATTTAGAGAATTTCATTGTGATAATAAAAAAAATTAGTTTCCAAATCATGGATTTATGTATCCTATTTGCTAATTATGCTACAGAGAACAAAGCTCTGCGTACATTCGAGCTAAATTATTGGTTTTATTACCAAAATTTTACATTATTATTCCACGGAATCCAAGTTTTCCGTGCAAAACTAGATTGGTTTTCGAAAATGATCCGAGCAGAAGAGAATAAAACCGTGGGCAAAAGGTAGAGTTACAACCGCACACATATCGAAATTAAGGACCAAATTCTATTTATTATTTAACTAACGTCAGCCAAAACACAATTAAATATCAAATATCGCACTATATTCTACTAATAAGTGTACATCACTCGCTATTTCAACGGAATCGAACGGTTCAAATTACAAATTATTTAAGGTTTAAATCGGCACAAAAATAAATAAACTAAAATTGATCTCCTGAAATAATTGAAACCAGTTTTACTTATTTTTTTAAAATAAAGGAATGTTTCCTTACAGTAAAATTTGCTTTCATTAATATTTCGGGTACTTTTCCTCCAACTATCGTCTTTTTTCCACCCTGTATAAAATAAATATTTGAGATGTATTTCAAACAAATTACAGGCTCGGTAGCTCAGCGGTCAGAGCATTGGACCGGATATCCAAAGGTCGCGGGTTCGATTCCCGTCCGAGAACATGATCTGGTGTATTTTTTCTAGTATATTATTTAGTATTATATAAAAATTGCATTGTGAATGCTAAAATCTCAAAATTTAAAAATTACAGGGTGTTCAATGCAGGGCGTGAGTAGTTGGAACCTGATGCAAACCGCTGAAATTCAGGACATACATCGAGGCCGTTTTGTTGAAAGGACGACTACAGACATTTTACGTATGTATATGCATTTACGTAGCAAAAAACAATACATCAAAATCAATTAAAAAAAAAACAATTAATAGAATCTTTGTTAGTAAGTGCATACAATGATTTCAATTTTAACATTATTACAATTTACAAATAGACAGCAAAATCTCAGGGGCAGTATTTTTTATTTTATTTTACCACATTTACAGGTGTTATAAGTGCCGTTTCTTCGAGCACCTTAAATAATGGACCGTATATGAACGTATACCTGGCAGACTCCACATTTGTGATCGAGACAAATGAAAATTTCGCTCAATACGAGGAGTATGAGACCGCACTCAATATGACAATCACAATAACATTTGAATGTGCTGGTAGCAACCCTAATTTGGTAAGTACTACTGATATTGGCATCATCGATTTTGCTGTGATTTAAAAGATATTGCAATCAATTCCATTAATAAAATGTTGATGCATATCTGATAGATATGAACCCCAAAAACTTCGAATAATTCTAGAAACCAACAGAATAGTCACTTAATAACATTTCCACGCATCCTATTCATTGAATAAAAAAACACTTTTCCGTATTTAGGGTTTTATTTTGTTTATTTAGTTTGATTCTTCATTTCCGGATGTTTTGACACCTTTTCAGCGCTATGGTTACGGGGTTGAAATCCCTAAAAACATAATCATTTTTTACAATTCGAACTCTTTCTGATTTTTGCTTTATTTTTTTTTCTAGGTTTTCTTCATCATGGTGCAGGATACAAACAATAATGACCCCATATTTCAGCCGAACGATGTGTTCGAATTCACAGTAATGCCCCCTTTGCCACCAGGATATCAAATCGCCAACATACTTCCTTTAACAGTTCGAGATATAGACCTCACAACACAAAGAATCGATTTTGAAGCTTTCGACAGCACGTATTTCGAAATAGCTTATGATGAGATGTCGTCAACAACTGCCAAAGAATTCAGAGCATCTTTGAGGACAACCACGTTTATTAGGAATATTCCAGAGCCTATCGAATTCACTATAAGAGCGACGGTAAACAAAATATTTTGATTAAATTATAACATTTATGAGTAATAGAATAATCTTAAGAGATCTGTTATCTGCCGATACGGTAATAAGGTTTAAGAGTGTTGTGTACGTGAAATGTAAGAAATAGTGGTTGCTTACATAATGAGAACCTAAATAATTATTCTGTGGACAGATTTATAAAGCGCAGTGTGTTGTGCTCGCGAGCCACGTACTCATCGCGTGTTTTGGTTGCAGTGGCGAGCTACGGTTTGGTTACAGCTCGCTAGTAATTCTCAACTTAATTCTATGGCACACCAATGTTTCAGGATGTTGATCTGACCAATGATCCTCGTCGTTCAAGAACGGCCACAATACGAGTCCTAAGTGATGGCTCTTTTGAATTACCCGAGGAGTTGGTTTTCACACAGACGTTTTATATGGCTGATTATGACACGGAAAACAACGAAATTGCCTTGCAAGAACCAATTTCACTGCGGCAAGGCTATCACGAAGAAGTCAAATTTTCACTGGGCACAGGTAAAACAATTCAATATATTCTTGCCTCTCAATCTCAATGAAGTTATTTACTTACATAATTTAAGTTCAAGTATTAGTGCTTGATAATTATGCTTGCTTGATTTAACTAGTTATAACATTGAATTGTATTAGAATTAACTATTATTGATAAATTTGTCTGACTGCTGTCGTACTATGTCCATCCAGCGGTTGTCTGTCCGATTTTTCTCCTCTACAGGGTCGCATTTCTCAACCGATTCTCGTGAAATTTTGTGAGCAGGTTCGATAATTATATAGTTTTTTTGACGAGCCAGTTTTTCGAAATTTTGCGATAAAAACCCATTCAAAAAATGTTCAAAATTAGAAGCGGCATCTAGCTACGAATAGATATACCTAATAAAAGAATACTTAACCTACTAAACAGCACATGGTTCTGCTTTTCAAAAGCAGTGTCAACCTCGTGGCGACATCTATTAGATTAATTTTTAAACAACATACAATTTGAGCGAGGTCTACAGCTCACTGAGCCGAGCCACTAGTTTAGAATAATGTGCAATGTGATCTTTCACAAATATAACAACCGCAGTGTTGCCAGCTGAGAATTTATATTTATTCCCAAATTTCAATTTATAAAGCCCAAAAAAGTGCTTGTTGTTCGATTGACAGTGCCTTGGTTTCGTTTAACTAATTCAATTTGTTTTGACAAGATGATCTTTTTTTTTACATTTACACGGTTTCAAGACGCGCGAGCGCTGAAACTCTTTCCAAAAAGTGAATTTATTATTATTATTATTTTATATTATTGTTATTATATTATAAGCAACCGATCTTTTTAAATTAGGTCTTATTCTACGCCGCAAGAGACTCCATAGCGCGATTCAAAAACATAAAGCGCCATCTAGCGACCAGGGCCTTATTTAATAACATGACAATTTGGCTTACATTGAGGTGTAGCTATGAATAGTTTATTCTTATTTCAAATTAATAAACGAAATGGATATAAAATTGTCGTGACATGTGACAAATTGACATGTTTATTTAATAGGGCCGGGAGTTACTTATTTCCTAACAAGTAGAAGTATAAAACAAATAAAAAATATAACAATTTAAATCTCTATCATTACTTTTGTTTTAAATTAGTAGATACATAATAATATATATTGATTTTAATACATTATTTCAAATATGATTGGCCGAAACTTACTAACTACATATAAGTTGCCGGTATTTGTCTCAATAATGTTTTCAATAGTGTTTTCATTTATACAATACTAAATAATATACTAGAAAAAAATCGACTCGCACCAGATCATATTCTCATGGTCGGGAATCGAACCTGTGACCTTTGGATATCAGGTCCAATGCTCTTACCGCTGGGCTACCGAGTCACTAGTGGCATCGTTGAATTTCTTCTAGTATATTCCCACTCTTACGCTGCAAGCCAGCGTTATTTCATCAATGTAAGGAAGTTACCTCGACATTTCATTGAAATATCTTTTCATAATATATTTTGACAATTGATTAAGATGAAACAGCTACATATTTTTTTAATTTGAGATTTTAGCATTCACAATGCTATTTTTATACAATGCTAAATAATATACTAGAAAAAATACGACTCGCACCTGCGGTAAGAGCATAGGATCGGATATCCAACGGTCGCGGGTTCGATACCCGTTCGAGAATATGATCTGGTGCGAGTCGTATTTTTTCTAATAAGTATATTATTTGTATTGTATAAAAATAGCATTGTGAATGCTAAAATCTCAAATTTTTGGGAGAACCAGTTTGATCAGTAAGGATAGCTGATCATAGATTTAAATGATTGTTATTACGTTTACAAGTTATTGATTTCTTAATATTGAAAGTTATGGTATTTTTTTTTATTTAAGGTGAACATTCAAAGTACTTCGACATCGTACCAAATGGCAACAACGTGGCATTTCGTGTTATAGAGCCAATTCCTCCTGAAATACTGGCACTACGAAAACTTTTCTTAGTCGTAAGAGCAGTTAGGGAGTACACGAGCGGTGCAAGTGCTACTGTAATTTTACAACTGCCTGAAGGTAAAATAATTATTATAATAATTTAAAAAATACTACTTATATGGTAAAGAGAAAATTTGTAAAAGCCGTGGTGGTGAAACAATAAATTATTATTGAAATCAACATAGTGTCGTTTCGAAACATTTACCTCATTTTAGGAGTGAAACTTTTGCTTTCCAGACTCAAAAAAGGCAATGTATTTGTATTCTTTTTAATTGACTTCTTTGAGCGTGTCTAATAGTGACTGTTTCACAGTCTACGGTTGAGCACTAACTTCTGCACCCCTAATGGCCAATATTATACATATGCGATTGAACACTACGTAAGCAATAAACTATAAAATTGTGTGCTTGTCAATTCCATATAATACATCGAAGTCTGTGATTTACATAAGTTTGCGACATATGAATTGCTCATGTTTAAGCTTCAATAGTAAGCGTAGCGTTCAAACGTATAGAATGTTGGCAATTTGAGTAGGGGGGCAGGTTTTTTTTTATTAAAAATGGAATATAATTTCAATTCAAAAGTCGTTAGCTAAAAGATATTGTATAGCGTACAAAGGAGCTATTATCATGACTTACTTGCTGATGTATAATACATATTTATAGTTTAGTATCAGTAGGCAAGGCAGTGACCACATCATAAATGCACGGATTAACAAAAAATAAATAACCTTTTCACTATAACGTTTTTATTGTTTTATTTACAGTGGTTAGTCTACGATTTGAAAACCCCATATATGTAGGAACCATCGAAGATAACGTTTTGCAACTTCCGGATCTGGTTTTATCTCAAGGATACGAAAATCAAATTGTATTCGTTGAAATACAGAGTGGTGAGTTTATTTCAAAAACAATATGTACGTTTATGCTTTGAAAATTTTACAAAAGATGTTGAGTAAGTATTTTTTTCAAGACACTTACTCGTAAAATGAGCCTTATTACATTGCTTTTAGGGCATAAACTGAGCTATAACACACACGTGCGTAATAACATAACACACTAGTGCGTAATATAATTATCCCTACAACGTTGAATTAGTACTTTACTGCAAGTTATTCATAATTCACAATAATTTGTTATAAAATATTAAAATATTTGCAGTTTATCGTTCACTCACCCCTTTGTTAAAATAATCCTGCATAGGGCTCGTCAAAAACAAACTAGAGCGCCTTTTCCCATAACTTTCATATTTTGTTTATATCGTATTTGTTGCTGTGCGGTAAATTATTTTGTTTTTTCCTCGCAAAAGTGTTGAAAAACGTCGTATTATGAAGCTGGTGAGCTCTGCTCACTTGTATCATAATATACTATTATCACGCCGCCGCTATTATTTATCATACAGGATATATGTAGGTAAAAAGTGCTTTGTTGTAGTATTTATAGCTTTTCATCTTATGGAAAAGCGTTTGTTTTTTTTTGTCGAGATACATACAACCGGTACAACATTTTGCTGCCGTATAATATCTTTTTTTTATTTCTTCACGTCTCCGATCTTTAGGAGCACGCGCCATAAACTATCAAATAAATGATTATTGAAAATTATAAACACTCGTTAAGTTCCGTAGGTAGGTTATTCATATCACAGTAAGAACCGCAGAAAATCTATTAGGCTTGCTTTGTTAAAGAAAATTGAACTGCCATAGAACTCAACACTCTCGCATCAACATCGGGAAATTGGTTTTTTGAACATACAAAGATGTTCTTCAATGTAGTGATTTATGAAGCGTAACATATCCATTGGTCGAATATTTCACAAAAAATATTTATGCTTCCGTAATCATTTTGTAGTCCAGTAGGTACCTACTTTAGCAAAGTTCTTTTTCATAAATCTATTCTCACTTCTCTATTCTATGAAACTATAACAATTTCGAAAGATTTTCTCATCACATTACGTTTTTGATGATTGCTGTAAAGATTTTTAAATATTAAAGTGTTTATGAACTATTAATCACTGAGAGAAAAACTAATTGCATAGAGAAACTCCCGTTTTCCTCAATGCTCTTCATTTGTCGTAACTTATCGCATATTTGGCTAGTAATCTCCCTTTAAATTACTATTCTGCTAACCAAATTATGTTTTACAGATTACTCTTCAAATTTTGAGTATAACATCGAAGAGAACAAGGTAACCATCACTATGACTCCTCTGAACGTCAATGTCATACAGCAGAATACCTTCCTGAACCTAAAAGTCGTGGCGTCTACTCCTGTTAGTTCTGCATCCACTGTCGTGACTCTTGAGATTATAAAAAACGACAGCCTTACGCCAGTTTTCCAGCGAGCATTGTATACCGGCATATACGATGTTGACGAAGGACTAACGCTAGAACAAATCACACTAATACAAGGCTATGATGACACCGTTGAGATATCATTGAGTGGAGGTAACAACATATTTGCTTCTTAAACGACACTATAAAATTAAGTATAATATTAATAGAGGTTAAAAAAATCTAAGTAGATTTATCGCGCTTGCATGTGGTGTAACAAAAGCTTAACAAGCTTTTGGTTATTGGCAAACTTCATATAATTTGTTTTTTATTTAGTTGGTCATAGATTTAGTCCAAAATGCATATATTTCAAAATTTATTAGATCTAAAAATCATGAAACTAATAATGATTATGTTTTATTTTGTTGTCCAGATCATAGCGAACTCTTTGGACTAAACAGAGATGGTCCAAACACAAACTTGGTTGTTACCACTCTTCCGAGCGAGTTATTCAGAAATCAGCAAATATTGTTGACCATAGAAGCTATAAAACCCAGAACTGTTGGAGCATCTGCTGCTATATCTATTTCACTTCCTCCAGGTAAAATGACTTAGAAATATGCATATGCAAGGTACCTTACATGAGGTTAACATATTCCTGGAAGGCCAAATCCGTTAATAAGAATGCCAAAGTTTTGTGTGCACTATTTTAATCTATATGTAACTGTAAAAGCGTATATTGGAAAATCTTAGGTTTTACTAAAAAATCTGCATTTACCAACATGAGTTGGTAAATGTAAGGATTTTATAAAAAGAGAAAATATTTCACTCTTTTACCATTACCTAGAGATTGGCACATGATAGGTTTAACCAATGACGGTTAGTAAATGTTAGATTTTTATTAAATAAAACAGTGAATTAGCTAACCCTGTTAATTAATTATTGTCATCATTTATTCTGATCAAGTACGTCTATCGGTAAAAATATTTCATTTTTTTATAAATTATCTTTTTGACACATTCTTCACTATCATTATTTTTATTTATTTTAGGATTACCCACTTTAAAGTCATCATTACAATAGAGTTACCCATCAGTCTAATCCTTAAATAGTTTAAATTATTATAATTTGGTTTATTTATTAGTAATGAGTAGAAGATAATTTTAAAACACCTTCAAAATAACCTATGATTTGTGATTGGTGGTAAAAGTTTGAAATGAACTATGATCACAGAACAGTTCGAACTTTTACATAAAGAGTTGGTAAGTTTTAGGTTTTACTGAAAAATCTAAGATTTACCAAGTTCGGGGTTTTACAGTAACATATATAAATAAAAATGAATCCCAAATGTTATTTTGTGTTTGTTGTCATTATCAGGACAAGGTTTGTATAAAAGATAATTTTCATAAAATTGGACAGAAAGACGTAAAAATATGTTTCTCTTTTCCGTAATTTTAAATCGCAAAATAAGTAATAGATGGTACCACCCGTGCGAAGCCGGGGCGGGCATCTAGTACTTAAAAATAATATCTATAACTTTCACAGAAACTCTGCTGGAATTTGAACAACTAAACTATAAGGGAGAAATTATTGATAATGCCCTCGAACTCGGAGATTTGGTTTTAAGGCAAGGCTATCAAAATGAAGTTATTACTGTCGAAATACAGCATGGTAATATACACACCACACTAAAATGATTTTGTACACTTTCAATGTTTAGAACAAAAAATACATTCAAATCCTTAATACCACTATACTTTTATGTTTCAGAACACGCTGCTTTCTTCAACTATATTGTTTACGAGAATAGAATATCTGTATCAATGTTACCACTCGATGCAAGTATTATAGCGGGGAATTCATTTTTAAACCTATTGGTAATTGCTTCCACTAGTCGCAGTTCAGCGACAACCACAGTGACGTTAGACATAATAAAAAATGATACAACGACACCAGCGTTCGAACGCGCCGTGTATAGTGGCACTTATGATCCTGTGGATGGATTGAGTTTAGAGCTAATAACCATCGTGCAAGGATATGATGACACTGTTGATGTTACATTGGAAGGAGGTTAGCTATCTTTATTCTAAGCAAACAATAGTTTTACTATGCTATCTCTTTCGATTGAAGTTGTGGGCATACCGATCATAATCTTACTGTAGGTATGATTTTGTTGCTATTACATAAAGTTTTAATTACAAACATAAAATGTTAAAAGTGAAAATTGACCATTTACAAAGCGAATTAATGTTGGTGAGCGAGGACTTTTGTAAATAACACAATGTGCAACAGACTATTTTAGCACACCTGTGAAACAAACAGGCATGAACGAGTAGATAAATGTTCTCATAAAACTGTAGCAGGTGTAAATTGGCAATATTCTGGTCAGTCTCGCCGTTCTATGACAATGTCGTCATATTTAGATGAAAAAACTTTTGAATCGTCTATATTTATAATGTCTTTAATAACTCCTGCAGTATTGTTTATGTTTAACAATTTGCTGGCTTTAAGCTAACGTGCTTTCTTACATCACGCAGGCGTTTAAGTAACATCTAGTTTTGTCTGCAATATAACCCCGTTTAGAAACGACTTCTAAAGCACTATTATACATTACTAGTGGACCCTGTGAACTTCGTATCACCTACAATTTGTAGAACCTGGGCCCTATTTAATAATGTGACAATTTGTGAATTGTCATATCAATTTGGTTTACTTTGCAGTATAGCTATAAGTAGTTTATTCTATTTTCAAATTGCTTGATGCAATGGATATAAAATTTTCATGACAGGTGACAAATTGTCAATGTTATTTAAATAGAGCACTGGAGACGACAATAAATTACATGTCGTATAGCTAAATAACGTTTAAAGTCTGCATAAAAAAATATCCAATATTTTAGTCACAGGAAATATTTTTCAGTTATTGTTTTTAGTACTTACAATTAATTTACGTCCAAAACATCTAAACTAACTTTAATTAATTACATCATATATTTTTACATTTCATGTATTTACTTTTTACTATCTTTTTACTTTACCTCATTTTATATCAATACAGGTATCATTTGGGTTTCTTTTTATGTTTCAGACCACAAAAATTACTTTCAACTCGTTCGAACTGAACTGAACAATATCCAATTGACGACATCTAACATTCCGCCAGAGCTGTACCCTCTAGGACCTTTACTACTGACAATTGTTGCAAGCAAACCGAGGACCGTTGGTGCTAATGCTGCCATTTCCATCAGCTTACCACCAGGTAACCTTAACCTTTTAGATATTATAAACAAAAGACAAAAGATAAGAGTTCGAAATTCGAAATTATATTTTATTTTTGTGCCTTTCAAATTTTCTCTTTTCAGCCAGAATACTAAGATTTTCACAAGAAACATATAGAGGAACGATACAAGATAATAATTTAAGTCTCGGCACTATTTTTCTTAGTACTGGATACTCGGACGACATTGAACTAACATTATCAGGAGGTAAATATGTTTTTTTTCCATCTTACTTCAAATTAAATAGATTCATCTTCAATAAAAAATTAAATTATTTATTTATTTAAGAGAAAGATACTGTACAAATAAAGAAAGTGCCTATGTAACTTAAAATGCTTTAATCACTTACAGATTATGCATCCTATTTTCAAACTCCGAGGGAACAGAATCAAATATCAATACAATTACCGGAACAACTACCAGAATCTGCTATAATCGAAAATGATTTTCTGCTCCTAACACTTTTGTCTTCCGCACCCCATGCTATAAGTACAACCACCACCATATTACTGGAGATAATAAAGGAGGATGTCTCAACACCAGTCTTTAACGAAAAGATTTATACTGTCACTTACACTAATTCTCTAACAAGTTTAGAAGTTCCAAATATATTCTTGACTCAAGGATACGACGGCACCGTGTCTTTTCGAATTACAGGAGGTAAGTTGGAGTCTATTAGAAAATTTCGTCCACAATCCTAATTAGATATTCTTATATTGGATAATCTAGATATTCATCTAAATAAGCTTTTGAATTGAAACAATAAAAGCTTTTACGAGTGTCTTTCATGTTTAGTGTCTATAAAAATGTGTTAAAAAGCGACTGGTAGAATAGGATCCAATTAGTATTTAAAATAACTCTGACAATGCCTTTTATTTATATCATAGCAGAACTCATACACTTATTATTTGATTACTTATATTATGTAAACTAAAATCATACTTTACAGAACATTCTGAACATTTCACTGTAAACCCAACTGGAAACAACGTGGAATTATCAATACGAAGCGCGATTCCTGAAGAACTGATTTTCAATGAAAAGGTATTAGTGTTTAATATCATAGCTGATAAACCACTAACTGTTGGAGCAAGGGCAGCTGTCTTAGTAAATTTTCCAACTGGTAAGTTATTTTGTACAAAATATATAATGATAGTTAAATAGAAAGAAGACATTCAGAGCATCTTCAACACCTTTCGCCTAAAACATGATATGAAGAAAAAAAGAGATACCCTATTGATGCAGGAATTGCTAGGTACAGGAAGCATCGATAGCTGTTGTATTATTACTTACAGAAATAATACAAAAAAAATCCTTTCAAAATTTAATATACGCTGGCCTTTAAATATTTTCTATTCTTTAATCATGTGAATTTTCAGAACTAACTGAACCGACAGTACTGGCATTTTCAAAAAATATTTACAGTGGCTCGTTAGAAGGTAATGAACTTAATGTGGAAAATATTGAACTTAAAGTCGGTTTCACCACTGACGTGGAATTTACTCTTAATAGTAAGTTTTAACCTCACTTTACTTTTTAAATTTAATAAAACACGTTGAACAATAATAATTATTTTGATTGGGCAATTTATGTTAACCGTTTGTATTTTTCCTTTGTATTATAGATTACGAAGCATACTTCCAAGTAGATAACAATTCGAACAATGTGAAAATTTCAATGATCAATACACTACCTCCAGAAATTCTCAATTCTAAATTCATAGCACTAGAACTGAATGCACGAAAAGAAAGAGCTGTTCCTGTAACATCCACTATTATTATTGATATTATACAACCTGAGCCTGTGTTGCCCCCCGTATTTTCGGAAGCATTTTACAGAGCAGTTTATACTGATGAAAATTTATTGCAATTTGAAGGAGAAATATCTTTATCTCAAGGATATGATGACACTGTATATTTTGAACTGGAAGGAGGTAAACTTTTGCTTTAAGAGCGCGTAGACTGCAAACTAAAAATTGCGAATTATCTCTCTGGAGTGCACTCCGAATAAGCTTTCTGGTACTTTTTATCGCTATATGCTATCTATAAACAAAATAGCATTAATCTAATTGCACTTAAAATTACTTGTGAAGTTTAACCTTATGTTTGTTCTTTAGATTATACATCATTGTTTGATGTCACAAATGATGGGAATGCAGTAGTAATTACAACTACTGGAATACCGGAAAATATCTTGGATGTAAACCATAATTTAGTATTTGCTATCGTCGCTAGTAAAACAGGTGCCATTGATGGTCGTGCAACCATTGTTGTGGATCTACCTAAAGGTAAATATTTATAAAGACTAAGGGCCTGTTTCACAATGAAAAGGTAAGTTTTGAGATGCTTACTTGGCAGATGATTTGACATATTTTTCATATCACAACTGTCAAATCATTTGTCAAGTAAGCTACTCAGAACTTACTTTTACATTGTGACCCTAAGACGTATATATTCTTCAGATAATCATTAAAATTTCGATTAATATCAATCTTTATCACGTTCAAAACACATACAATGTGTTTGTGTACATCGTGTTATTCATAGAAAAACAAACGCATAACAAACCTATTTTAATTAAAAAGTATTTTGTCTCTTTCTTTCGTATTATGAACTGAGTTCGAATGAAAAAACACAAAAAACATTTTAACAAAAATAGGTGTATTAAGAGTTTAACTTTTTATGAATAACACGTTGAAAGTTGTTTTCACTGAAAAATATCATTCAAAAGACATACTTTTTGTTATTTTACCTAAAACGAAGTTTTGTACATCAACCATTTTTGCTGTCCCCACTGCTGGGCACAGGCAAATGCTTTCCTTATGGGTGGATAAGGAGGATGGGCTATCATTCATAGGCCACCATGCGGGCCCAATGCGGATTGGTGGGTGAAAAATGAAATTACTGTGACCAGACAAAAAAATATACATATATAATAACACCCAGACCTGAACCAATATAGAAAAGTTAGTTTTTCTAAATTGACCCAACCGGGGATTGAACCCGGGACCTCAGAGATGGCGAAACCATGAAAACTGGTGTACAAAACCACTCGACTACGGAGATCATTATATGTAGCAAAATTCTGACAAAAACTGAATAAAAATATTAGATCATAAAGGTCAACCGAATGACTGTGATGAATTTTTTACAGCAGAGACACAAGAAGTCGTGGTTTTAGGTTTTACTCAGCCCAGTTATATAGGCAAAATTCAAGACGAAAAATTACAGCTGCCACCTGTAGCCTTAGCAGGAGTATATGACATGGCAATTGCACTGAGCCCGAGCGGCGGTAAGAAATGATTTACTTCTTTTTTAAACATACTTTTCTATTTCTTGGTCTTAAGTTCAAATATATTTTTTATATTTCAGAATACGCTTCATATTTTAATTTTACCAGAGAGTCAAATATCATCAACATTGAACTGTCTGATGATTTTCCGTCAGAAATTGCTAGTAATTTAATTACCATCGATTTAGAAGTTTCATATCCAAACGCCATATCTGGTTTCACAACTTTGGCTATTGAACTAGTAAAGGAACCTGAAACACAAATAGTTACACCAATATTTGAACAACCTTATTACGTAGGCCAGTATTCGGAGCAAGAAGCTTTAGTGTTTGAACATACAATCCAGTTGATTCAGGGCTTTGACGAAACAGTTTCGTTTTATTTAGAAGGCGGTAAGTAATCTTAATATCTGTAACATAAACAAATCGTTAAAGTAAATGGTTTAACACAATGATTGAACGTTGCCAAATCACTGTGGAGTGGGATACTCTCAATATTATTGAGCTACACTGGCAGACAATATAATTAATAATAATAATAATAATAAATATTATTTATTTACTCTTCACAAAGGTTGTTACAATACTTAATTATACTACCTGTAAATTAATTCAGTAGAAATGAACTAATTAAATAATGTTATTTTTTTATGAATCTATGTTAATTGTAACATGTATGAATGTAATGTCTAGAAAAAGGATATACATATTTGTAACTATCGTTCCTTCTAATAAAGCTGATAAGTTTTTTGCGCCCATTTTTCTTGTCAGCTAAAAGACGTCATAATGGGTGGTAGGATAAAAGAATTGACGATTTAAAAATGCTTATTATGTGAGAGCAATTTCAATTTCAACTTCAATTATAGGTACACGAGCTAAAGCTTACAAATAAAACCTTTGTGAGAGACTGGAGTTCATACTAGGAGCCCCGAGGGGCCTGTATTACAGATCTCCAGGCTCCCACCCCATTTTAAAGAGACTAAATGTTTATGCATTTATACCTATACCTACGTACAGTTATAGATTATTATATCATACGGTGGGGGTGTAGCACACGGTGGGGTTCCCATTTTTAAATAGGTATTAAAATCATTAGAGAGGACTAAAATAGTACCCTGTTTTGTGTCTTATGAAATAAATAAATAAATTAAAAACAATATTAAGTATGATGCCTACTTGATGCCCATATAGTAACGCATTTCAACATTATTAAATCGGTATATCACAGCAATTTCATTCTACTACTCTTCATTTATTTACAGAAGATGGAAAGTATTTTAACCTGGTAAAAATTGAACAAAATAGTTTTAGCTTAACTACTAATGATTTAATTCATCAAATCAATGAGAGATCACATTTATTGTTCTCCGTTGTTGCAACTAAGCCAGGAACAGTCAATGGTGAAGCAGCTATAGTCATCACACTTACAGGTAAAATTCTTTAATATAACAATTTTGTTAGTACTTATTTCAACTGTTACCTATAAAAACGAAAACCACACGCACCTAACTAACCATTACGTGTGCCGTTCTATGTTATGTCTATAACGTTCCAGAAATGAGCGAAGGACAAGTTCTCGGTTTTGAGCGCATCAACTATGTGGGTTCGCTTGACGACAGCACTGTTAACCTACCACAGATAGTGCTCAACGAAGGATTCACACCGGACGTTCAATTCAACTTACTCGGTGGTAGGTAATTGACATAGGTGTTTCAAATTTAAAATGTCGTGTGCGAACGAAAATTGCCGCTAATGTCAGAATATCCCAATTCCAGATCTCGCCACCTATTTCGCATTGCAACAAGACCTCGCCACTGTGACATTGACCTTGCGAGATTCCATCCCCGATAACTTACTACCATCCAACCGGATCGTGGTGTTACAGCTACAAGCGACGGCACCGCAAGTCTTGCCCGCGTACACCACACTGATATTGGAAGTCGTCGTAGACGAAGTGGACCCTCCAACCACGATTGACCTCGTTTTCACAGAAACCTACTACGTCGGTAGCTACTCGGCGACCGACGGACTCTCATTTGGAGTATTGATTTCTCTCGCCGAAGGTTATGATGAGAGCGTTGAATTCGATCTCGAAGGAGGTGAGCTACGTATAGTCATCGAAATTGCCATCATGGCAACGGAGTTATCGCCATCTAAGACGTTGCTTGTTTTCAGAGAACGCACAATGGTTCCGACTCGACCAGACTCAAAACGGTGCGACACTAGCGCAACAGAGCCCTGTCCCACCATCGGTATTGGCAAACAACCAACATCTCATCTTTATCGTGCGCGCTAAACGTCCTGGAAGCACGGCTGCTCGAGCGACCATAGTAATTCAGATTACGGACGGTACCTAACTGATCATCTTCTAGCGCTTTATATGATTATTGACACTAATATTGTGTTCTTATGTGACCCCTTACCATTATTTGTGCTTCTATGACATTCCAGACGTGAGCGAAGGACAAGTTCTCGGTTTTGAGCGCATCAACTATGTGGGTTCGCTTGACGACAGCACTGTTAACCTACCACAGATAGTGCTCAACGAAGGATTCACACCGGACGTTCAATTCAACTTACTCGGTGGTAGGTAATTGACATAGGTGTTTCAAATTGATAATGTCGTGAGCGAACGAAAATTGCCGCTAATGTCAGAATATCCCAATTCCAGATCTCGCCACCTATTTCGCATTGCAACAAGACCTCGCCACTGTGACATTGACCTTGCGAGATCCCATCCCCGATAACTTACTACCATCCAACCGGATCGTAGTGTTACAGCTACAAGCGACGGCACCGCAAGTCTTGCCCGCGTACACCACACTGATATTGGAAGTCGTCGTAGACGAAGTGGACCCTCCAACCACGATTGACCTCGTTTTCACAGAAACCTACTACGTCGGTAGCTTCTCGGCGACCGACGGACTCTCATTCGGAGTATTGATTTCTCTCACCGAAGGTTATGATGAGAGCGTTGAATTCGATCTCGAAGGAGGTGAGCTACGTACAGTCATCGAAATTGCCATCATGGCAACGGAGTTATCGCCATCTAAGACGTTGCTTGTTTTCAGAGAACGCACAATGGTTCCGACTCGACCAGACTCAAAACGGTGCGACACTAGCGCAACAGAGCCCTGTCCCACCATCGGTATTGGCAAACAACCAACAACTCATCTTTATCGTGCGCGCTAAACGTCCTGGAAGCACGGCTGCTCGAGCGACCATAGTTATTCAGCTTACGGACGGTACCTAACTAATCATCTTCTAGCGCTTTGTAATGACTATTGACACTAATAATGTATTCTTATGTGACCCCTTACCATTATTTGTGCTTCTATGACATTCCAGACGTGAGCGAAGGACAAGTTCTCGGTTTTGAGCGCATCAACTATGTGGGTTCGCTTGACGACAGCACTGTTAACCTACCACAGATAGTGCTCAACGAAGGATTCACACCGGACGTTCAATTCAACTTACTCGGTGGTAGGTAATTGACATAGGTGTTTCAAATTGATAATGTCGTGAGCGAACGAAAATTGCCGCTAATGTCAGAATATCCCAATTCCAGATCTCGCCACCTATTTCGCATTGCAACAAGACCTCGCCACTGTGACATTGACCTTGCGAGATCCCATCCCCGATAACTTACTACCATCCAACCGGATCGTAGTGTTACAGCTACAAGCGACGGCACCGCAAGTCTTGCCCGCGTACACCACACTGATATTGGAAGTCGTCGTAGACGAAGTGGACCCCCCAGCCACGATTGACCTCGTTTTCACAGAAACCTACTACGTCGGTAGCTACTCGGCGACCGACGGGCTCTCATTCGGAGTATTGATTTCTCTCGCCGAAGGTTATGATGAGAGCGTTGAATTCGATCTCGAAGGAGGTGAGCTACGTACAGTCATCGAAATTGCCATCATGGCAACGGAGTTATCGCCATCTAAGACGTTGCTTGTTTTCAGAGAACGCACAATGGTTCCGACTCGACCAGACTCAAAACGGTGCGACACTAGCGCAACAGAGCCCTGTCCCACCATCGGTATTGGCAAACAACCAACATCTCATCTTTATCGTGCGCGCTAAACGTCCTGGAAGCACGGCTGCTCGAGCGACCATAGTAATTCAGATTACGGACGGTACCTAACTGATCATCTTCTAGCGCTTTATATGATTATTGACACTAATATTGTGTTCTTATGTGACCCCTTACCATTATTTGTGCTTCTATGACATTCCAGACGTGAGCGAAGGACAAGTTCTCGGTTTTGAGCGCATCAACTATGTGGGTTCGCTTGACGACAGCACTGTTAACCTACCACAGATAGTGCTCAACGAAGGATTCACACCGGACGTTCAATTCAACTTACTCGGTGGTAGGTAATTGACATAGGTGTTTCAAATTGATAATGTCGTGAGCGAACGAAAATTGCCGCTAATGTCAGAATATCCCAATTCCAGATCTCGCCACCTATTTCGCATTGCAACAAGACCTCGCCACTGTGACATTGACCTTGCGAGATCCCATCCCCGATAACTTACTACCATCCAACCGGATCGTAGTGTTACAGCTACAAGCGACGGCACCGCAAGTCTTGCCCGCGTACACCACACTGATATTGGAAGTCGTCGTAGACGAAGTGGACCCTCCAACCACGATTGACCTCGTTTTCACAGAAACCTACTACGTCGGTAGCTACTCGGCGACCGACGGACTCTCATTCGGAGTATTGATTTCTCTCGCCGAAGGTTATGATGAGAGCGTTGAATTCGATCTCGAAGGAGGTGAGCTACGTACAGTCATCGAAATTGCCATCATGGCAACGGAGTTATCGCCATCTAAGACGTTGCTTGTTTTCAGAGAACGCACAATGGTTCCGACTCGACCAGACTCAAAACGGTGCGACACTAGCGCAACAGAGCCCTGTCCCACCATCGGTATTGGCAAACAACCAACAACTCATCTTTATCGTGCGCGCTAAACGTCCTGGAAGCACGGCTGCTCGAGCGACCATAGTTATTCAGCTTACGGACGGTACCTAACTAATCATCTTCTAGCGCTTTGTAATGACTATTGACACTAATAATGTATTCTTATGTGACCCCTTACCATTATTTGTGCTTCTATGACATTCCAGACGTGAGCGAAGGACAAGTTCTCGGTTTTGAGCGCATCAACTATGTGGGTTCGCTTGACGACAGCACTGTTAACCTACCACAGATAGTGCTCAACGAAGGATTCACACCGGACGTTCAATTCAACTTACTCGGTGGTAGGTAATTGACATAGGTGTTTCAAATTGATAATGTCGTGAGCGAACGAAAATTGCCGCTAATGTCAGAATATCCCAATTCCAGATCTCGCCACCTATTTCGCATTGCAACAAGACCTCGCCACTGTGACATTGACCTTGCGAGATCCCATCCCCGATAACTTACTACCATCCAACCGGATCGTAGTGTTACAGCTACAAGCGACGGCACCGCAAGTCTTGCCCGCGTACACCACACTGATATTGGAAGTCGTCGTAGACGAAGTGGACCCTCCAACCACGATTGACCTCGTTTTCACAGAAACCTACTACGTCGGTAGCTACTCGGCGACCGACGGACTCTCATTCGGAGTATTGATTTCTCTCGCCGAAGGTTATGATGAGAGCGTTGAATTCGATCTCGAAGGAGGTGAGCTACGTACAGTCATCGAAATTGCCATCATGGCAACGGAGTTATCGCCATCTAAGACGTTGCTTGTTTTCAGAGAACGCACAATGGTTCCGACTCGACCAGACTCAAAACGGTGCGACACTAGCGCAACAGAGCCCTGTCCCACCATCGGTATTGGCAAACAACCAACAACTCATCTTTATCGTGCGCGCTAAACGTCCTGGAAGCACGGCTGCTCGAGCGACCATAGTTATTCAGCTTACGGACGGTACCTAACTAATCATCTTCTAGCGCTTTGTAATGACTATTGACACTAATAATGTATTCTTATGTGACCCCTTACCATTATTTGTGCTTCTATGACATTCCAGACGTGAGCGAAGGACAAGTTCTCGGTTTTGAGCGCATCAACTATGTGGGTTCGCTTGACGACAGCACTGTTAACCTACCACAGATAGTGCTCAACGAAGGATTCACACCGGACGTTCAATTCAACTTACTCGGTGGTAGGTAATTGACATAGGTGTTTCAAATTGATAATGTCGTGAGCGAACGAAAATTGCCGCTAATGTCAGAATATCCCAATTCCAGATCTCGCCACCTATTTCGCATTGCAACAAGACCTCGCCACTGTGACATTGACCTTGCGAGATCCCATCCCCGATAACTTACTACCATCCAACCGGATCGTAGTGTTACAGCTACAAGCGACGGCACCGCAAGTCTTGCCCGCGTACACCACACTGATATTGGAAGTCGTCGTAGACGAAGTGGACCCCCCAGCCACGATTGACCTCGTTTTCACAGAAACCTACTACGTCGGTAGCTACTCGGCGACCGACGGGCTCTCATTCGGAGTATTGATTTCTCTCGCCGAAGGTTATGATGAGAGCGTTGAATTCGATCTCGAAGGAGGTGAGCTACGTACAGTCATCGAAATTGCCATCATGGCAACGGAGTTATCGCCATCTAAGACGTTGCTTGTTTTCAGAGAACGCACAATGGTTCCGACTCGACCAGACTCAAAACGGTGCGACACTAGCGCAACAGAGCCCTGTCCCACCATCGGTATTGGCAAACAACCAACATCTCATCTTTATCGTGCGCGCTAAACGTCCTGGAAGCACGACTGCTCGAGCGACCATAGTAATTCAGATTACGGACGGTACCTAACTGATCATCTTCTAGCGCTTTATATGATTATTGACACTAATATTGTGTTCTTATGTGACCCCTTACCATTATTTGTGCTTCTATGACATTCCAGACGTGAGCGAAGGACAAGTTCTCGGTTTTGAGCGCATCAACTATGTGGGTTCGCTTGACGACAGCACTGTTAACCTACCACAGATAGTGCTCAACGAAGGGTTCACACCGGACGTTCAATTCAACTTACTCGGTGGTAGGTAATTGACATAGGTGTTTCAAATTGATAATGTCGTGAGCGAACGAAAATTGCCGCTAATGTCAGAATATCCCAATTCCAGATCTCGCCACCTATTTCGCATTGCAACAAGACCTCGCCACTGTGACATTGACCTTGCGAGATCCCATCCCCGATAACTTACTACCATCCAACCGGATCGTAGTGTTACAGCTACAAGCGACGGCACCGCAAGTCTTGCCCGCGTACACCACATTGATATTGGAAGTCGTCGTAGACGAAGTGGACCCCCCAGCCACGATTGACCTCGTTTTCACAGAAACCTACTACGTCGGTAGCTACTCGGCGACCGATGGACTCTCATTCGGAGTATTGATTTCTCTCGCCGAAGGTTATGATGAGAGCGTTGAATTCGATCTCGAAGGAGGTGAGCTACGTACAGTCATCGAAATTGCCATCATGGCAACGGAGTTATTGCCATCTAAGACGTTGCTTGTTTTCAGAGAACGCACAATGGTTCCGACTCGACCAGACTCAAAACGGTGCGACACTAGCGCAACAGAACCCTGTCCCACCATCGGTATTGGCAAACAACCAACATCTCATCTTTATCGTGCGCGCTAAACGTCCTGGAAGCACGGCTGCTCGAGCGACCATAGTAATTCAGATTACGGACGGTACCTAACTGATCATCTTCTAGCGCTTTATATGATTATTGACACTAATATTGTGTTCTTATGTGACCCCTTACCATTATTTGTGCTTCTATGACATTCCAGACGTGAGCGAAGGACAAGTTCTCGGTTTTGAGCGCATCAACTATGTAGGTTCGCTTGACGACAGCACTGTTAACCTACCACAGATAGTGCTCAACGAAGGATTCACACCGGACGTTCAATTCAACTTACTCGGTGGTAGGTAATTGACATAGGTGTTTCAAATTGATAATGTCGTGAGCGAACGAAAATTGCCGCTAATGTCAGAATATCCCAATTCCAGATCTCGCCACCTATTTCGCATTGCAACAAGACCTCGCCACTGTGACATTGACCTTGCGAGATCCCATCCCCGATAACTTACTACCATCCAACCGGATCGTAGTGTTACAGCTACAAGCGACGGCACCGCAAGTCTTGCCCGCGTACACCACACTGATATTGGAAGTCGTCGTAGACGAAGTGGACCCCCCAGCCACGATTGACCTCGTTTTCACAGAAACCTACTACGTCGGTAGCTACTCGGCGGCCGATGGACTCTCATTCGGAGTATTGATTTCTCTCGCCGAAGGTTATGATGAGAGCGTTGAATTCGATCTCGAAGGAGGTGAGCTACGTACAGTCTTCGAAATGGCCATCATGGCAACGGAGTTATCGCCATCTAAGACGTTGCTTGTTTTCAGAGAACGCACAATGGTTCCGACTCGACCAGACGCAAAACGGTGCGACACTAGCGCAACAGAGCCCTGTCCCACCTTCGGTATTGGCAAACAACCAACAACTCATCTTTATCGTGCGCGCTAAACGTCCTGGAAGCACGGCTGCTCGAGCGACCATAGTTATTCAGCTTACGGACGGTACCTAACTAATCATCTTCTAGCGCTTTATAATGACTATTGACACTAATAATGTATTCTTATGTGACCCCTTACCATTATTTGTGCTTCTATGACATTCCAGACGTGAGCGAAGGACAAGTTCTCGGTTTTGAGCGCATCAACTATGTGGGTTCGCTTGACGACAGCACTGTTAACCTACCACAGATAGTGCTCAACGAAGGATTCACACCGGACGTTCAATTCAACTTACTCGGTGGTAGGTAATTGACATAGGTGTCTCAAATTGATAATGTCGTGAGCGAACGAAAATTGCCGCTAATGTCAGAATATCCCAATTCCAGATCTCGCCACCTATTTCGCATTGCAACAAGATCTCGCCACTGTGACATTGACCTTGAGAGATCCCATCCCCGATAACTTACTACCATCCAACCGGATGGTAGTGTTACAGCTACAAGCGACGGCACCGCAAGTCTTGCCCGCGTACACCACACTGATATTGGAAGTCGTCGTAGACGAAGTGGACCCTCCAGCCACGATTGACCTCGTTTTCACAGAAACCTACTACGTCGGTAGCTACTCGGCGACCGACGGACTCTCATTCGGAGTATTGATTTCTCTCGCCGAAGGTTATGATGAGAGCGTTGAATTCGATCTGGAAGGAGGTGAGCTACGTACAGTCATCAAAATGGCTATCATGGCAACGGAGTTATCGCCATCTAAGACGTTGTTTGTTTTCAGAGAACGCACAATGGTTCCGACTCGACCAGATTCAAAACGGTGCGACACTAGCACAACAGAGCCCTGTCCCACCATCGGTATTGGCAAACAACCAACATCTCATCTTTATCGTGCGCGCTAAACGTCCTGGAAGAACGACTGCTCGAGCGACCATAGTTATTCAGCTCGCAGACGGTAACTTATTATCTTTTTAAACCCTGTCCAGAAAGCAATTTTAAACGCGATTTTGGTTACATTGCTAAAAATATTTCACTTATACTTTTAGCCGATTTCCTTCTGTTTTATTTTTTTCTCGTTTTCATGATGTGGTTTTTGTTATTAATAGTTATAGTTGAAACTAGCTGTAGGATTAGTAGTGAGATATATATTTTAATCCACTTTGAATATTTTAGATGACTTGGTGAATTCTGTGGCTTTTGGCAAAATTCTCTATGAAGGAAGAATACAAGGCGATGTAGTCCAACATGAGGCTATTACCATTGATGGATTCGAAAAGGATCATGTAGATATTATTGGAAGTAAGTTCTGTATTTATTTTGACGTCACACTGTTTATCAGTTTAAATAACGATCAGTACAGATTAAGTACAAACTGTTAACAACTGTTTCATGTTGATTGTCATTATTCAAGTACTTACGTACATTACAGAAGTTCTAGCAAAATAATATGCAAAGTAACAATTTATTTATTAGTTAAACGATAAGCTTAAAAGATAAGCTATTTATATGTACTAAATACTGGTACCATTACCGATGTTCTGCACCCCTAGCACGAACAGCTATCGAGAAAAAAACGCGCGTAAATGTACTCGATAGAGTAATTCTCTATGGAAAATCTCATTTCGCTTTTCAGCGATAGACGGCACTGTACAAATTTCCCTTACAAAATTACTCTGTAGAATGTTTTTACGCGCGTTACTTTTTTCGATAGCTGTTCGTGTTACGGTTACGGGTATTAAAAAGTTTCTCCGATTGATTTTTATACTCAAGAGTCCGGCAAATAGTGAACTTCCCATTCAAACGTAATATTTACCAAATCATTTGCAATTTGAGCATTATTAACTTTTCTTGTGATGTTATTCGGATTAAGGCAGTATTTGTCTAGGGTTCATTAGGTACACACGACGGCACCTCAGACAATACATGTTGACCTTGAGACCGCCTTTGTGCCATACGTAATAAAAGCTATTTCGCAGTTTAACTGTATAACCTGACATGCTGTCGTGTGTACATTACATTATTTCATACAAAAGCGTAAATCGCATTGATTTTTATTTGGTTTGATATTTTGAATTTTTTATTTAATAGAACCTAGTTTTTTATTTAATAGAATATAGTCTTAATCCGAATAACATCACAAGAAGAGTTAATTATGCTCAAATTGCTAATCATTTTGGTATTACGTTTGTATAGGAAGCTCACTGTTCGCCGCACTTTTAAACGTATCTGGTTTGATGATAGTTTACTACACTACACACAAGCATTTACTTATACAAGGTGTTACAAAAGTACCCCTAATGCCGAATATGGTATATAGGGACCATCAAACTGAAAAACTTTTACTATGGGACCAACTCTGAAATCGCGAAAAAAAAATCAGCTGTTTCATACATTTTGATATTTTCGATTTTAATTTTTGTATGAAACAGCTGATTTTTTTTCTGACCTTGTATATTACTTACTACCTAAGTAGGTTTTTATGACTATTGTAAATATTTCAGCACATGGCTCCTTCTTTACTGCAAGACATTTTAATGGGTTGGTCGTTGTGCAAACGACGGGGTCTTTAACATTACCTGCTGACGCCAACAATGTGGTTCTGGAACTTCGGGCTGATGATGCTGCCGCCGTACTCCTTCTAGGAATAACCGGTACAGGTATGCGTGTTGTTATTCAAACTTGCATGTAGGAAAATAACAAAATGTGCTTCCAGAGCATTTCCCAAAGCCGGCGCTTACTGCATACCATTTTTTAGATTCCAGAATCCAGTTAAGCTTTCTCAATCACTAAATATAAAGAATTTTCAGGGAATAAAAGGAGATAAAATGATACATTTTTGTAATTTTTTTTTTTTTTATTTATATTGTTTTCGGATTTTTAAGGCCATTGACACATAATTTTATTTATATTCGTCATTGTCCACTTCAATATAGCGATGGATGAAAATCTCATCAATTTTACACTGTGATTCACATTCACGTGAAGATTACAGCCTTAGAATGTTGATCAGATCAGTTGGTACTTGGTTGTGTATAGCGTAGCGATCTGAATCGCCTCCATTCACTCCCTGGATGGCCATCATCAGATCACAGCTAGGTCAATCCTTGGCGGAAAACCAAGGCTTCAAAGTTTCTTCGTTTGTTTGAAAATCGACTGGCGTCTTTAATTATCTGGCCACCACTGTATGTATACACATAAAAGAAACGTGCAAATGTTTTACAAACAGAAATAAAATTTTATATGAACACGTCTTTGAATTTTTTCCAGTATACATGTTGTAAGTTGAAAAAATATGAAATAAGAAGTAGTTTATGGGGTATTCAATGTTATAGCCGTAGGTATTACAATTCTTTTGCTTTGATACTACATACATTGCATTTTGATTCTTCAATCTTCTTTTCTTTGCATATCGCTTCCATAATTACGATAATGGTAATAATCTGATAGTCAACAATCGTCAACGTAACATTAACTAAAATTACACCTCGGCTATTAGAATATCGCATGTTAATGAAATGCGTTCTTGCCCATCAATATTTTGCGTTCAACAACAAAATGGCGTTTAGAAAATAAAGATTTTGTAAAATGACTGTGGTAAAATCCGGACTATTAACATCAATTATTATTTGGTTCCTAATAACAAAGGCAATTCAAACTACATTACAGGATTCACTATATTTATAAATTCCAATCTTTTCACTTAATCCAAACTTTACAATTAAATAAAAGTAAGAAAGCGCGGAAATCGTAAAACGTTGTGAAAACGCTCTACAGTTATACCGAGAGAGGACGGACAGACAGTCCGACCGATATAGATATAGTTCTCGCTGAGGACGCTTTAGTGCTAGGTGCCTATCTCATACCTACACGTGGAGTGACAGAGCCCTGCTTGAACTGCGAAGGCACAATGGAACTCCTTAACAACAAACAGCGCGAAAAGTGAAAATTGATTTATTAGGGATATTTTATCCTTGAGAAGTGTGAAATATTAAAACTTTTTATTTATAATAATTATCATCGCTAACATTTAAATACCTATCATATACCTACCACCGCAAAACAAGTTAAAAATTAATAGCTTTTTAAAAAAACAAAACCTCCTTTAAAATCCTTAAATAAAAACAGCTTCAAAATATACAGCTCTAAAATAAAAAGCAAGAAATAATATCAAAATCTACAAAGTTACTATAAAGTACAAAGTACCTACACATATCTGATCTTAAAAACGTCTTATGAAGACCAATGGGGTTTTAAGAACTTAAAAATAAAATTGAGAAAGCGAAACCACGATAAAAGTTTATACCCTTTGGCCCACCCGACTTCTAAAACATTTTTAGGGTCCCGTTCCGTAGTCAAGTCCGTCTGTCCGCGGCTTAGCTCAGAGGCCCTTAGTATTAAAAAGCTGTAATTGGCATGAATATGTTAATTAATAACGCCGAAAAAAAGGTAGAATAAAATCTCGAAAAACATATTTTTTTACCTACTTACATGTAATGTGGAGATTACTTAATACCAAATAATATACTAGAAAAAATACGACTCGCACCAGATCATGTTCTCGGACGGGAATCGAACCCGCGACCTTTGGATATCCGGTCCAATGCTCTGACCGCTGAGCTACCGAGTCACTAGTGGGAACGTCGAATTTCTGCTAGTATATCAACTCTTACGCTGCAAGCCAGCGCCATCTCTTTACTTTTTTTCTTCATCAATCTCATAGTGTGGGGAGTCGTTGGATAGATCTTTCAAAATATAGATTTGTACAGACCTCTTTTCGATTAAGGAATCCGTTTGCGAAATATTATTTTTAGTGAAAAAATTCTGGACAGTAGTACAAATAATGAATTTAAAGGAAAACTGCTGGGTAGGCTTTACAAGTTGACGAGTAATAATTGATCAACGAAAAGTTTACGTAGGTACAAGTTTTATTGAATAGTTAGGTATTATAAACAGGAATTAAATATAAGTTTATAGCCATATGATATTACTACGGAACTCTATACTGCGCGTGGTCCGACACGCACCCGGCCGGTTTTTTAATATCAGATATGCGTATATATAGTAAGTATACTAAATATACGTATATATACTATAGAGTACTATAGTAACTATGCAGATTTTGATATTATTTCTTGCTTTTTAGAGTTTTTTTTAGGATTTCTCATATAAAATTTTTATCTCCAGAACCTCCAGTAATGCCAACCGTAGCCTTCAGCTCTGCGTCATATGTGATACGAGTGGAGATGGGCCAGACTGGAGCTGTAGGCCAAGTTGAAGCTACAGCAGATAACGGCGAAGCTGTCACTTACACTCTTCTCTTAGACAATGGTAAGGAATACAATTAAAACAACTTGAGTTTTTTAGAGATTAAAAACCGCCTATGCCAGGTTGTTATTGTTTTCAGCGTCACAATCGACTTTTTATAATAATTGGTTATGTACCAATAATTTTTCATTTCCAGAACATCTACAAACGCGCTTATCAGTAAACAGTGAGGGCGAGTTACGCTTGTCTGCTCCTGCCAACAGTGGCGTTTATAATTTCCAAGTGATTGCAACAACTGTATTCACAGGGTCCACTGGTTCAGCCACGGTTCGTCTTATCAATAGTTTTTTGAAACTAAACTTACGTTTATTTGAAATTAGAAATTAATTAATAAGCATTCATTACAGATCTATTTCTCAGTTCAAGCTATCGTTGTATGTGGAGACGATATAGTAACAGCACCACTCATCGTCATAGATAGAGACGAAGAAGAACCGCATCGCAACCTAGTGGTGATTGATCCTTCAGAACACGAAGGTTGTCGATATAATCTGGCAAACAAATGGCCAGCCGACCAAAACTGGTTATACGTTGACGATACAGGATTGCATGCTCATATTATTGATAGAGAAGACACATCTATTGCTTTTATGGCACTCTCACAAATACAAGTGGAATTAACGTTGCATTGTAATACCAAGGCCCGAAATAAAAGATCCACGGAATCAAGACACGATTGGCTTGGCCCATACGACTACGGGACTAACACTTGGCTTCTTGGCAATACTATTGAATACAATCCCAGAAGGACTATTGTGAATTTAATTGTAAATGATATTAATGATAATGCTCCTAAATTCAGTGAAGAAGAAATCATTATTGGCTACCCCGTTGCGGATCTTGCTTCGACAGTAGTACCACGGGCTCTGATACAAGTAAAAGTAAGGTTTTATTTATCCATCTGACTACATTAAGGTTATTAAGTGTATATGCTATCACAGGACATCACTGTGATATCATGTAACATCACAGTCACATATTTTGTAACTCGCTTCACTAACTCAAAAACACAATGAAAACATGTGAATTGTTTACTGTCTAATTCATTAGAAGCTATTTGACAAAGAGGTTAAACTTTATTTTTACTGTATGTAAATAACGTATCCCACAGGCTACGGATGCAGATGTTGGGGAAAACGCTGCATTAGTTTATTGGAGCTCAGAGTCGCAATTAGCGGTGTCTTCCTCAACTGGCTTCGTTCACGTACGGAATGACGCTGAGTTGACAGATAACATGCAGTTAGCCGTCAACGCTACTGACCTCAATGGCCAAGGACTTACCGGTACCATACTACTTACGGTAAGAGATGATACATAATTATAAACCAAAGTTAATAAATATCATGAATAGAAAAGGTTTATTTGATTGACCACAGTTGTTTAATTAATTAAATTTAAAATTTTTAGGTCAAATTATTGAATACCAATAATATAGCAGTACTAACAGTCAAAAATGCCTTCTTGGAGGATGAAAGTCTTATTTTAAGCAACTTAAGTAATGCTCTCGGATATGAAATCAAATCCCTAAGATCTGACATATTATCCAATTCTGACACAAATCAAGAACAATCGTCAACTGGTACTGAAAATACCTCTAGAAAGAAACGCGAGGTGACAAGTTCAACAGGAGCTTCGTTAGCTGTTCATGTATATGGATTAATAGAAAGAGAACCAGTTGTCGTGGAAAAACTTTCCAAGTAAGTTAAATGTCAATTTTGATATAATGATTACTCTTTGAAAAATTAATAATAATATTTATCCAATCATGTGGCGTTTGCAGTGACATCAATGAAAACGCAGCAGTAGCGGCGTTTACAATAACCAGCATTATCACTTTGGAAGAACATTTGGCAGGCATTTGCAATATCTCTGAAGGGAACACTGGATTTTTTGTTGCCACCATAGTTCTGAGTGTAATGCTGTTCTTATTTATCGTCGCTGCAGTGATCTTGTTCATTTACATAAGGTATTATTATATTTCTTATCTTAAATTTGCTTGGGGTTTGTTTAAAGTATATAATTTCTTTAAATCTCTTTTTTAATCATAGACGAAAAAGTCTCAACTACGAACCATTTAGCGACACAAATAGTTTGGCGTCTCAAATAGAATCGCCTGTAACTGAGCAGAAGCCAGATGGTGGGAGTTCTTTGCCCAGGTTAAATATTGAGGAGCTGAAAAGAAGTGAAAGAAGACTACAAGATATGCTCAATGCTCCCATAAAAGAAGTTGTTGTTGAACCTAGTACTTCAACTAACAACCCGGCAATCCTCTCATCTGCTGATACTAAAATCCCAATAATCATACAGGATAAACTCAAAGATAATGATGAATCCGACGAGGATGAATTTGGTGAACGTAAGAAAGGAAGAAGAAAATCAGTTGTAACATTTAATGAAAATGTTGAGAAAATAATACATGTTGAAGATAGCCCAGAAGATTTGAACCCTCAAGAAGCAGAGTATGAAGTTTATAAATTATAGACAAAAAATGTGTAAATAACGTTGTATACATATGAGAAAAAAAAAATTAATTTATTCTAAACATTTTAATACTCATATTCAACTACAGTTTGAATATTATACCAATATTTATGAAAACAATTAATGTTGACTTATTTATTTCTCGTACCTTCTTGATGGTTGATTTCAAACTCCTTTAGTGTGTAGTAAAAAGAAATACACCATTCTTTTGTGTGCTTTTGAAGCTAAGGTATACTAAGGTACCTACCCAACTAGCAAAATAATGTCATATAAACGTTAAGTTAACGTTTCTTATGCGACTTTAAGTTATTATATGACGGTCATATAAACATCAAGTTAACGTTTATAAAACGTCAAAAAGGCCCATTTTATAAAACTAAATAGTCATGTAGTAGTCCAGTAAAAGTCGTGAGACCGACTAAAACGTTTTATTAAAGGTAGTCATAAGACTTCATTATGACTAAAATGGTTTAATAATATTAAGCTATGACATTTATAAAACATTTTTTCTCCATCCGAACTGTCAGTTTGTATTGTGCTCCAATTGTTCAACAACTTGAAATTTTAATATTGTATTGACATCAAAAGGTAAGTTTATTGGAGTTATGTCTTTTACAAAATATTGGTAATTTAACATGAATAAGTGAAGGTGGTATTAAGCACATTTGGCACTAGTTTCTCATGGGAACCTTAGTTTATCGTTAATGTATGTGACGATATGTACTATTTTCCTTAAGCCCTCTCGATATTCATGATTTTTCTGATGTATGAGAATATTAATTTCATATAAAATTAATCTTTAAGACCAGCCATTTTTAGTTTAGTTTTATATAGACTGCTATACAACTACTAAACAACAAAATAGTCATGTACACGTTTTGGTACGACTATTGATAAGCTCCATGTTTTATTGCTAGGGTTCTCGAGGTAAATCAGTGAACCCCGTGGCAGAGCAGATTTATATTACAGAAATCTTGTACATTACGAGATATGTATTTGTTAGGGCAGATCTTTCAGTAACTACTAGGTAGTTACTGAAAGATACATATCTCTAAGCTTTAGCAAAAATGCACGTAATTTGTTAAGTTTTGTTAATAGGCACAGTTAGCCACTGAGAAACCTACCCCCCGAAGATGTGTAGTTGGTAAGAAAAAGTAACGAAAATTAATAACAATGTAGATTTTGATTACTTCTAGTATTAGAAAAAAATTCTCCGAAATGTTACCTAGATACTGAAAAAACAAAATTGTTCGCAAGGAAAAAATAAATAAGATATCACTTTCATGGGTAAGTATAAAGTAATAAAAAAAATCACCACGTTTACTAACTTTTAACCCACCAATATAAATGCAAGCTACAAAATTGTAATTTAACACATACTTTCGAGATCTGGTGTATCTTTATCAAAAAGTGTTTGTACGGCACCTTTTGAACTTTCAGTGACACTTTCTTGACCAACGCTAGTTGTTGAACAATGCGTCGATGAAGTACTAGCTGAATTTTTAAGGGATTTATATGCACATTTCGCTTGAAGTTTCCACTTAGTTTCAACTGTTTCCATTTTTTTGGTCTTTAAGTAAAAATCAGGAATTCTGCTTTTGTTTAATAATAAAAGTTGGGTTTAATTCATATGACTGAATGTCGGAAAAGAGTTATATTAAAGTTTTGTAAACACTGAAATGTTTTATAATAGTCAGGGAAAACATTTATATAACGTCAATATAACAATTTATATAATGTGGATAACATTATATAAATTGTTATATTGACGTTATATAAATGTTTTCCTTAAAACGATTTTGTCTTTTATATGACTTTTATCCAACCAAAACGTTTATAGGACTAAATTGATGTTAGGTAAACGTTTTCTATTATACCATTATATGATCGTCGTATAAGAAAGTTGGTAAAACGTTTAATGGACGTACCAATACGACTAATTCGGTATACAACTATTATGTAAAATCTCCAACTTCTATACGACTAATAAGTAATGGTAAAACGACTATAAAACATTTAAATGACTGGAAGTCATATAATTTCTGTATTATATAACCATTTTGCTAGTTGGGTATGTACTTACCAATTAAAAAGTTATTTGTTATTTTATAGTACCTATATTAACGAAAATCAAGAAAGTTTCGAAAAAGTAAAGCATTATTATAAATGAAATTAGGTATAAGTACCTACTTGATATTTATTTATTTAAGATGTGTAATTAGAAAGTACTTACAGCCCGAATAATACCATATTATTTTTGTCATACAGATGTACTTATTTACCGTTTCAATGGTTCAATTCAATTTAGTTTCAACGTCTCGTGAACCAAGATAGTGCCTAGTATGAATTATTAGCAAATATTTTTTCCCAACGATTGGCACAATTGTTTATATCGATAGGTACGGTTTTATAGAAAAAACATCTCAGCAATGACATTGTTAGTTATAAAACTATATAATTTTGTATGAACTCCTTTAACCTAATTATTTTCGTTTGGAATTTATCTTTCATTTTCATTCAGGCAATCCCTAGAAACACACCACTTAACATGAGGCTGACAAAATATTGGCATTTACAATGAACTCATACCCAAACCCACCCAGACGTTTGTTTTAATGATAAATACTTACCTATAACTAAAATAAATTTATATGTAGGTAGGGAATACTCATAGCCATTCGATTAATTTTAATAAGTATACCTACAGAAAACGAAATAAAATTATGTGTGTATAATTTTTTAAATGATTCAGTACTTAACGGAATTAATATTATTTTTTCATCAAAAAATAAATATTATCAACTAAAATCTAAATAAAAATAAATGCGAACTAAGATTCCGACCTTTGGCGAATCTAATCAAGTGCTAATAATTGCTTTTAACCCTACTAAATCATATAAAAAATTATACGCACGTTAATTAAAAAATCCTGTCTTTTAATACAAAATCCTAAAGTACGATTTCTAAATCGTATTTTTAAGCAATATTTAAATAAACATTATCGGGTTTAATTCTAGCCGAAATTTGCTATGCCAGTTACGTTACTACGCATTCACTTCGTGATTGCCGTCGACGACCGTTATGACGTCACAGCTAACGGTACTGTAGACAAAAAAGTAATAATGTTTTTCAATTGTTTTTAATTTTTTTCTTATTCAAAGAGTGTAATAAATTTATATAACAAGTTAGGTTCACCATAATGTTGAAACTTTACTCTTTTAATCATTATAACAATACAAATAACGAACGTAATGATTAAATCAACAGAAACAAAAATTAAGCTTTGCGTTGCTAGCCGTACTAGGAAGGCGACGCAGGGGGTGTGGTATGACGAGGCGGGCCGGGAGGTAGCGGCAATGATGAAGTGAACGCGTAGTATATAAATAAAACATTTCAATAACTTTAAAACTTTTCTTACAAAACTTATTTAAAGTTAAGTGTTACGATATCACCGACTTTTTAACCGACTTCAAAAAAAGGAGGAGGTTCTATGTTCGGCTGTTTATTTGTTTTTTTTTGTGTATGTCCACCGATTACTCGAAAACGGCTGAACCGATTGACATGATTCAAACGCCACTTTATTGGGTTTGTTCCCCAGTTGGTCCCATTTTTTGAAAATTTGAAATTGGTTCAGTAGCTTTCGAGTAATCCTGAAAATACTGTATTTTTTTTGGTAACTTTTGCACGAGTTTTAACGGATCTTCAGACATAGCTTCTTTGTTTATAAACCGATTTAGATAATTCTTGTTTTGTTAGAAAGGGGATACTTTAAGGGTGTTTACATTAAAATTTCCTGCACATTGGACCTTGGACTTCGAAGATACTCAAGAGAACTCTTCAAAATCAAACAGGATGGTGTATTAGTGATTACTCTACGGTATTGAAAAGTTTCGCATCAGCCATTTTTATTCACACTGCTGGGGCTGGGATACAAGCCTTACTTATGGGCTGATGAATAGGATGGACCATAACCCACCGCGCGGGCCCAATGCGGATTGGTGGGTGTTAATGAGTGCAAATGTAGCTGGGACTAACGGCTTAACGTGTCTTCTGAAGCACGGAGGAGCTCGCGATAATATACTTTGGTCACGCACCCCATGACTGACCCTTGCTAAAATTAACAGCGCGAAAAGTGGAAATTGAGTTATTAGGAGTATTATACCATTTAAAGGGGGGAAATATGAATAAAATATATGTATATCGTTGCTTAAATTTACTTATACATACCTACCACAAAAAAGTTAAAAATAAAAAGCTTTTAAAAATTAAAAAGAAAAACCTCCTTCAAAAAACCTTAAAAAAATTGCTATAAAAAACAGCTTCAAAAAACAACAGCTCTAAAAAGCAAGAAATAATATTAAAATCTGCATAAGTACCTACGCATATCTGATATAAAATAACGTCTTATGAAGTCGGGTGGGGCTTTAAGAATTAAAAAATCAAATTGAGAAAGAGAAACCACGATAAATGTTTATATAAATTAAAAAAGAAAAATATCTTTTAGCCCCACCCGACTTCAAAAGACGTTATTTTATATCAGATATGCGTAGGTACTTATGCAGATTTTAATATTATTTCTTGCTTTTTAGAGCTGTTGTTTTTTGAAGCTGTTTTTTTTATAGCAATTTTTTTAAGGTTTTTTGAAGGAGGTTTTTCTTTTTAATTTTTCCCTCTATATTATTATTTTTATACCCAATATATTTTTAGTGTACCTCGCCAACATGTAAAGTGGAGAGGATTCTTTTTTCTCATCAACTCATAAAGTGTGGTGTCATTGAATAGGTCTTTTAAAAATGTTGTAGGCTTGTGAAGACCACTTTTCAATTTAAGGATCCTTTTGCGAATTATTAAGCTTTGAAGTGCAAAATTTTGGTTTACCTCTACCAGGTAAACGGTTGCTTTGGAAACGTGAATAAATTCAGAACGTCAAAAATCTAATTCAGGTTTTTAGAGTTAGAATATTAGTTTTAAAAGGTTGGGTTAAAAGTAATTACGAGTTTGACTTTTACATATAGGTACTTACCTTACCTAAGGTATTGAATAGTTTTTATATTTTTTATGATATAATCAACAAAATTGATTTATCAATAAAATATTATAATATAAATAGTTCAGCTCAAATTCATTCATTTCTAATTTCAGTTAAACAGAGTTACAGAGCACTTAAAATTTAAACAATACTAGTTAACTGTCACCATAGAAATTATATTATCATTAGATCATCTAGAAGGTCGACTGATAAGTGACATCTTAGAACGTGACAAAGCCTTGTTAGCAGTCTGAAATAGTTCTAAGCATACTAATGCTGGCCGCAACATGGCTTATCCTGACAAGGTAAGCTTAACCGTTACCTAAATTACTTTTTCTTATCGCAAACTTGACCATAAAATTACTTATTCGCATTGTTAAAAGGAGGATAAAGACTAAAAACTTTGACCGCTTCAGCGGTATACGGCAATTGTGGCCTCGTATAATCTAGTTGCTCAAATGCTTAAACAAATAGAATGCTCAGCAAGGGTATAAGGTACCTAGGTAGACATTCTATAAGATCACACTTTTCTCGTGATCACAAAACGTTAAGAACCTAATAAAGTATAATAAATTAGGCCAATTGATAATAAGAAATGGAAAACTTATTTCCAATACGAAAAATCTATTAGCTATGGGGTTCCTCAAGGTTCTGTTCTTAGCCCGACACTGTTTTTAGTCTACATTAATCAATTATGTAATCTTCAAGATAGTGGAGGGCAGATCTTCTGTTACGCAGATGATACAGCGGTTACGTTTTCTGGACAGTCATGGCAAGATGTGCATGTGAAGGCTGAACTTGGGCTGGCTAAGATTGCTGATTGGTTAAATAAAAATCTCTTGACCCTAAATATAGAAAAAACTAATTTTATTTGTTTCACCCCGGGTAAGAGATCACAGCTGGTCGAAGATTTTAGTCTTTACATCCATGGATGTTCAGTACGATATGATTGTCTGTGTCCTCTTATTAAAAAGATTGAATGTATAAAATATTTAGGAGTAAAGATTGACCAAAGATTGTGTTGGCACGCGCATTTAGAACTTATTTCGGAGAGAATCAGAAAACTCATTTGGATTTTTAAAAAACTACGTTACCTTATGCCAAGTAAACTAAATAAAATTTATATTGCTCTGGCTCAGTCTGTCATCACATACTATATGGGGTGGTGCATCTAAGATTAAATTTCTCCATCTTGAAAGGACTCAAAGGGCTCTAATCAAGGTAATGTACACACGACGGCACCTCAGACTATACATGTTGGCCTTGAGACCGCCTTTATGACCTACGTAATAAAAGCTGTTTTCGCAGTTCAACTGTATAACCTGACGTGCTGTCGGGTGTACTTTAAGCCTTATCGGTTCCCAACCAATGAACGCAGAGCTTACTGCGGCCTTTTATCAATAACAAAATTATATGTCCTAATGATCATACTTGACAAACACAAAAGTCTTCTATTTGATCCAATCATTATGAAAAAAAGACGAACTCACAATGTAGCTCCTCGTCTTCGTGTGCGTACAGTTTTTGCAGAGCGTCAATATACTACCCGTTCATCGAAATTATATAACACAGCAAATAAAGCATTAAACATTTATGAAAAAACAACATTTGAATGTAAAAGGATCTTGATAGACTGGCTAAACTCATTAGATTATGATAATACTGAAAACCTTTTGATTAAAATAATGTAACTAATATCATAAATAAATATTTACCCTTTTTGAGGACTTATATACTTTAAAATTCAAAATGACCTCACACACACACACACACACACACACACACACACACAAACACATACGCACTCACCTTCACGCACACACTTGGAATGTTACCTTTTGTTAAATAAATTTGTTTTTATTTAGGTACTACATCATAATAAATATTTAATTTAATAAGTTTTGTCTTGGGAAGAGCCAGTCAACCCCAACACGAGTATTGTATTACTCTCTGGGGTGTCTCAATATTATGTTATATTGAAATTGAGTAATAAAGTTATTTTTATTTTTATTTATTATTATTAATAAAAATCTTAACATCGACAATAATACTGAAAATCTATGAAAGATAAACATAAAGTTACATCCTGTGCAAGTTTGCTACACAAATAAAAAAGACCTTATTTTATCTACTTTGTTGCTTATTGCATTTTAACAGCTTAGTGGACTTAAATTTAAGGAGATATCAGTGTGCTTTTTTTCAATATTCGATTTCAATTTCATAATGCACCTAGGTACATTGTCTGAAAAGTCAACGATTCAATTCACAAGGAGGTCTATAAAATGGAACGTGACAAACACAATAAAAACTTAATGGAAACAAAACGTCGTCGGTCGCTGTCTGATCTAAAAGCTCCAACTACACCTTAGTTAATTTTTTTACAGTAGCCCAGTTTTTTTACAGTAAACGATAATAATCTACCTTATCATAAAATTAAGTTAATGTTCCCATGATAATTTTGGGTCATTTTGGTATGATCGTTATAACGTATCAAATCTTTTAGGTACTGTAAGCAATTTCAAACAGGTTTACTTTATTTACTTGAAGCGTAATATACTTACTCACAAAATAAACTTAATGAAGCTTTTATGATTATCAAGGGACACATACTAGTCGCAAACAAAATTCGCTATCGACAAAAATCGCGTAAATTCAGTGGTGTGATAGAAATGTAGTTTCTGTGAACAATAAACTATTCTGACATATTGTTATTGGTACTTCCGTGAGCTGTTAGTAGGTCTTGAATTCCCAATACAGCCGTTTAAGCACGAAATAATCGGTGTGATTTCTCCGCTACTTTTGCGAGGAGTATTAGCCTACGTCACATAAAAAGTATAGAAATACTAATTATTCCTTATAAGAAGCTTATAGGCCGACTATAACTTTTAAAAATACTTCATCTATTTATTTATTGAGAATTTAAATCTATACTTATATTAATACTGTTTAATGAGCATTCACCCACAAATAATTTGATAATACTTACTACGGTTAATTTCAGTGTTACTCAAACAAAAGTTGACCTTTGCTTTAACTGATGTTTCGTACATTTAAACTTCGTACTCAGATAAGTCCTTAGGGTATCTTAAAACTTTGCTGGCTATGAAGTAATAACAAAGTCACGTTAGGGTACAAAGAAAACAAGGATATGTAAATGAATAAAATATACATATCTAAATTAAGAATCAACGCACATTCGTGATAAGGGTTACGGTTCCAACGTCGCGAAAAAAAATAACTTACGATACCGCTAGCTGTCACACTGAACAACAATATTACCGCGGAACTCGAATGTACAGTTAGCTTGGACGCTTTTAAAATGCCATAGAATTTTGATACTCAAACAACGACTCCGAGATAGCATCTTGTACATGGGCTTTATGCTTAAACGCAGTGAATAAGCCCACGCACGTTTTTACTGCTTGATAAATGATAGAGCTTCCGAAATCCTTTCCGTGATTGATAGTATGGATGCTGCCTCTACTGCAGTTGAGGCTATCAATCAATAGCCGCATAATAAGAGCGATATGGAGACAGCACAATAGCCTGACTTTAAATTGGTGTCGTCCCAATACGGGAGTGGACAGGCACTTTTTGCAGACTTGTGTACTTTTTCTGTAATGTCATGATCATGATAACATTTGAGTGAATTTCAAAACCTGGTACAGACTACAATTCAATCCCAATTTTTGCGAAGTATTTCCAATAAATCCGTCAGGGGTTCACGTATCGTATGATTTCAGGACGATTATTTCCTTCTCCCTGAGCTTAAATCAAATAAGTATTAATACTTAAGTTAACGCCCAGACGGGCTTCTGCCCGATTGTAACCTTGATAAAGAACGGGCTGAGGCCAGACTGAGCAGGTGACACTAAGTACGTATATCTGAAAATAGCTCGCTTATTTATTTAACCCTAGTATTAATTTAATCACTACAAATTTAGCGTTTTATCCGCCACCGCGGTCTAGTGGTTCGCACACCCGTGTAAGACGCAGAGGGGTCCGATTCTCAGGAGGGAGTTACATTTGGTTTAGCTCGTGGTAGGGCTTGTTTCAAGTCCACCTGGCTAGTTGATCCTACGTCTAACGCAATAACAGCAATTTTAAATTGTTGCGTTCCGGCAGTTAGAGGTAAGAAGCCAATGGCTCTATTTAATAACGTGACAATTTGTCAATTGTCATGACAATTTGATTTACAATGCGATGTAGCTATGAGTAGTTTTTTCTATTTTCTAATTGGTTGATGCAATGGATATGAAATTGTTATGACAGGTGACGAATTGTCACGTTTATAATTTAAGGCCCAGGAAGAATCGCGATAATCATACGCAAATCATCGTTCAATTTACTTGATATTGAACCTTATTCGTGAGTAAAAATAGTGCCACGGAGTGGAACGAATATCGCCCGCTTATCGCGATTGTTTTTATGTAATCATAATTAGATTTACTCACCAAACTTCTAACAAGTACACCGTCCCTCGGAACGACTAACTCGAAGCTACTAGGAACACCATATTCTTCTCATTCAAAGAAGAGAAGTTATTCGTAATAATTTTACTTTCGCTGAACCTGAGATTCCCCACGTCAACAGTTTAATGTTTAAGGAAAAATGAAGAGTTAAAAATCAAATGAAAATATTAGAAATAAAAACTATTGGACTTTAACAATTCGTCTAGTAACAATTCCTCTAAAACAATTCCACTTCAAATCGAAAATTATTCTGGTCTTAGTTGGTTAAGTGGCAGACACAAAAGCGAGAGAAGGGTGGTGCAGCCCCCCGCAAGCGAGCTCGGGGGCTAAGCCCCCCGCCGTGAAAAAAGTCTTAAAGAGTTCAATTAGTTTAGGTTACTAGGTTAGAACTGCAACCAAAAACGCGCAAACCGAGCGAGCGTGCCGCGCAGTGGCCGGCGAAGCGCTAGAAACGACGTTTTGTAAAATTTGCTATCAATAGAGATCATCTGATCTCTTTTTTAGTCAAATTGTTTGTTGGCCGAATTATTTACAGTCAATTGTTTTAGACGAGTTGTCTTAGACGAATTGTTACTACTCAAATTGTTTTTTGACGAATTGTTTTAGACGGTTCTAGTTGAATTCTCCGCAAATCAAGCCACGATCTTTCTAAAAAAACAAATTATACTTTCAAAATGAAGCACTCCTTTTGTGAGAGTCTATTCATACCAGAATGACTTCATTACTTTCTCGCAAAAGGTCAAAATATTGTTCAGGAAAATAATTCTGCGCGAAAACAACGGTATATTTTGTAATAACTACAGTGCGAAAGAAGGGGTACACATTTCAGGATTCTAAAAATTTACGCGAGTTGATATAAAAAATTCAAACAGTAGGCTTTAAGAATGTCCGTCAAAACGAATGTGTGTTGATTATTTAAACATCATATTCTTCTTTCATATAATTCTAATGTTATTTTTAACATGAAAAAAAGCACGAGGAAAATTGTACAAATTCGATACGAAAATTGAACAGTTGTTCTTATTATATGGAACCAATAAACAGGTATCTAAAGTGACAGGTGGGCAACATTAACTATTTAGATCACACAAAATTAAAATAGAGAGTGAATCCTAAAAGCATGCAATTAGCTGAAAGCCTCAAAGCCTTTGTGGTAACACAAAAGATTTTAAAACACTGTTCAACAAGTGTTTAACTTAGACACTTTAAATGTGTTGCTGTCACTTTTTGACAAGTTTGAGAAAGACGGTATCATATTTAAACAGGGTCTAAATTAAACGGTGTTTTAGAATCTTTTGTGGTAAAACTCATAATAAAACTAGCGGCAGCCCGCGACTTCGTATGCGTGGACAGATATTATTCTATGCCTTGGGATCAGAACAATTTTTATGAATGAAAGGTACCCTATGTCCTTTTCTGTACCCCTGACAACGTGTACCATGCAAAATTTCATGATGATCGGTTGAGTAGTTAAAACATGAAGGCGTAACAAACAAACTTATTTTCGCATTTATAATATTAATATAAAATATAATATTACAAATATTAAATTATACTATTTAAGTTAGGAAGTTAGGATATTAGTTTTGACTTGATTTTTACAAATTCTATTGTAGTTAACCGTTTTTATTAGACTAAAAATTCGAATTTTAATTTTTAAGTTTCTTTCTACCTTTCAAGACCGAAAGCTTGAGAGAATTCGCGGAATGTTCCTGTTGTGCTGATGCTTTTGGTATTTTAATTGCTAATTTATTCTATTCTTGATGGTAGTTTTCAAGTTGGATGCATATTTTTATGCCTATTTGTATCAATGAACGCTTTATTGATTTAATATACCTAACTGTTCGTTGATAACGGTTTAAGTGTTCCTGGAAAATTTGCGTAATAGTAGACTGTCAAATTATAGAGAGAAGACGAATTTTAAAAAAGAGACACCAGATGGAACTTCAGTAAATCTTCAGTTGAAAATATAGTGTTTCGTCCACGCCAACTCAAACAACACGAAGCAAATCCGCAATAACAAGCGAAGACGTGCCAGGGGCTCCAAACAGCTGTAATGCAACCCACGAATGTATCACACGAACGGCTCAGATTTCAGTATCGGTGCACACAAAAATTAGGGACACGCGCCGGCACCTCAGAATATACATGTTGACTTTAAGACCGTCTGTATGCTCTACTGTTTTCGCAGTGTAACTGTATAACCTGACGTGCCGTCGTGTGTACTTTAGTTCTTATACTTATCTAATCCCAAAATATCGAACTAGAATACAGTAGAGTAAAAATAAGTATAATATAAAGTATAACTTAGTGTCACCAAGATATTTCAATAGAACACTACTATGAATGGTAAATAGTAACGGATTGAATGGTTGTCTTTTCCCTAAATAACGAACAAAATTTAACGAAGCGATATGATTCATCAAATCGATTATTTTATAAGACACATTTATATTGCAATAAATGAAAATATACGAATCGTGGACGATGGAACTGCCCACTTCACAATTTACGTCAAGAAGCTTTGAAATCTCATACCCGCCGTAACAAACGTTGTATGACATTTTTCTGGAAGAGTTGTTTTCCTTAATTTCGTGCAGTTGCTCTTACTTTAAGGATCTCTTAACGTCTATATAACGGGTGTTTTATAAGTAGGTACCTATTTGAAAGTAACAATGCAGTTTTTAGAAATAAGTAGATTCGTTGCGTCAACGCAACGCTGACGCAACGCGCCGTGTGGCCCCTAGGAAGTAAGGAATAAAAAAAACGTTCAAGAGCGAGTCAGACTAGCGCACCGAGGGTTGAAAGTGACAATGCATTTTCTAGAAATAAGTAGATTCGTTGCGTCTACGCAACGCGCAGTGTGGCCCCTAGGAAGTAAGGAAGTAACGATTAAAAAAACGTTCAAGAGCGAGTCGGACTCGCGCACCGAGGGTTCCGTACCATCATTCTGAAAAATTTTACTATTTAGAGACATCGTTTTACTTTTTCTGTAATCATTACATATACTTCTATCACATAAAATTATTTCAGATTTTTCTCTATGCAAACTTCGAAGATAAGGGGGGGGGAACGGTATATTGTTTTACATTTTTCATTAAAAGTCGAAAACTATGCGACCTAGAAAAAAATAAAAAAATGTTTAAGAATATGAAAGCAGTGATCTTTCATATATGCCCTAGTAGCCTCACTTTGAATTTTGAAGACCCTCTTTCAGTCAAAAATATATAAATATTTTTTTTCCCTCTTATTAGTTTGGCAAACGTCATCTAAAACTATTCCAAATTTCAAGTTGATAGCATTAGTAGTTCTCGAGATATCTAGCTGTGACAGACAGACAGACAGACTGAGTTTTTACCACTTTGGTACGGAACCCTAAAAATATAACAAGTATTTGATTAACTCTTCTAGTTAGCTATGAGTCAAACAATGCTTCCAAAAATTAACAAAATAAAGTCCAAAACAAGGATAAATAACGATCGTTCACTTTTTTATCCTGTTCCTATTAAATATGAAACCGCAGATATATTTTCAATTCAATAAAGCATCATTTCAATAAGATAAGCCTCCGATAGCTTTCGTTTGAACAAATTCGGTGTAAAAAGTTTAATCTCCTTCCTCTTGATTCGTAATTTATTTTTCTCAGGAGAGCTTTTGGTTGGATATCATGTTTCCACTTACTCATCTCTTCAACAGTTCCTTTTAGGCAAGTCTGTTTGAACTCGACGCTCTGAATTTGATATCAGTTTATATTGCATCAAGTATTATTTTATTTTATTTGTTCACTGCGAAACGGGTGTGCTACTACCCCTCACTGAATATATAAAAATGTAATGATCCTATCGATGTAACAAGAAAAACTTATTTTTTTTGACAGCGTAATAAAATTAACATTGCCAATTTTTTACTTAGCAACAAACTTGCAGTAATAAAATCGAAAAAAATTAGCTCAAATACTGGTTGTGTTTTTGCCAACGTTGTTATGTTAAGGTAGTGAATTATTAACTTCCTTGTCAAATGATGGATAAATTGGAACATAAATCGATAAACAGCCGTTATATTAATATTTTATTACTAAGATCATTATTTGAATCCACTCGACGACCTCCGTGGTCGAGTGGTTTGTACGCCGGTTTTCAAGGTGTCGCCATCTCTGAGGTCCCGGGTTCGATCCCCGGTTGGGTCAATTGAGAAAACTATTTTTTCTATATTGGCTCAGGTCTGGGTGTTTGTGATACCACCGTTGTCTCTGATTTCCATAACACAAGTGCTTTAGCTACTTACTTTGGAATCGGAGCAATGTATGTGATGTTGTCAAATATTTATAACACAAGTGCTTTAGCTACTTACTTTGGAATCGGAGCAATGTTTGTGATGTTGTCTAATATTCATTTATTTATTATTATTAATGTTGGCATACTAAAAAAACCGCTCAAGAGCGAGTCGGACTCGCGCACTGAGGGTTCCGTACAGATTTTCAGATTTCAGTACCGCCACTTTAATCCATCAAATCCTCAAAATGCAAAATGAAAGATGAAATACTTAAGAAGCAGCATCTGTATTACTGTATATAAGAAAAACAGGACTTTTTCAGGTAAAGTACATACATCACCCATCACCAAATAAAACACCTTTACAACCGAGAGTACATGATAATTGAATTGCCACATCCAACAAAGTACCCAAGGTTGCCAGAAAAATATAAATAAATATTACTTAATGGCATCAGTTCCGTTTAGTCATTGTTGGGGAATTCACTAAGTTTCTCTCTTATAATCTAATTGGGTGCGTCTGTTTACACAAAAATTAGTGTGTATAAAATTTGGAGTTCCTACTATGCAATTATTGTAACGAAATAGTGTTAACTTTTAGCACTAAAGAGACAACAGTGTCGTAACATTTGCCTTTATTTAACATAATGCTCGTACTCTTCAATTTCAGCGTTTTTTAAATGCGACGATTACCTTGCCTTTTTTTTCACCATAAAAAAATTAAGCTACTCATCATTTTTTCCACTGCTATTGGAGTCTTCCGGCGACGGGCGCAGTCGCCGCGCCGGATCGAATTATTTTGATATTTTTATTCCGTCAAATGCGCCCATCATCGGTATGCTTAAAAGATCCATTGTTTAAATTGAATTCTAATTCTAGTACAGTTATAAGAAAAAGCATTTGAAATGAAAGAGTTTTTTTGTAAGAAAATTACGTACGTACCTCCGTAGTGCCCGTGCACAGAATAGATATTAGTACCTACTATGTTATATGAGAATGCTACCTGAATACGTCCTCACAGGCTGTAACGAACTGAGTTAGCATTTCTAGCCGGTAATTACGCGGTAATCCTACCGCAAATACGTCTCAGACGGTGACGTACTGCACTAGGGTTTCCAAGTTTATATGCGTTTAAAAGTGCTGGAAACCCTCATTCTGTTCGTCGTCTCAACTGTGGGTTACGTATTGTCATCATTTTTAATTTCCCTACTGCTGGGGCACAGGCCTTACTGGGTGGATAAGGAGGATGGGCCATAACCCACCACGCAGGCCCAATATTAGTGGGTGTTAAATGCAGACAGGACCAACGGCTTAACGTGCCTTCCGAAGCACGGTGGAACTCAAGATAATAAATACATTTTTGGTCACCCATTCCATGCCCGACCCTTGCGGAAGTTGCTTAACCTCCACAAACGCAGGGCCAGGCGCTAAACCACTGCGTTACCGAGCTCCTAGTAAATACTTAGGAATGGTCAATATAGTGTTTCATATGAATATCATGAATTATAATACTATTATTATCCACTCGTAATACAATTAAAATAAGGTTCCAAAGCTATTTTACATGGTTTTTCCAACCTCTTTAATAAACGTGACGAGTACATTAAGAGATTTCAAATTCTATTTGACCCGATATCTAAACGAAATAAGTCACTTCATAGCAATTTATGCTTTGCATATTATCGCTTAAAATTTCTCCGAAGTATTTCCACGAAACGGTATTTATATTTAAATGCCTAGATCGTCCATCCAATATAACTTAGATACCAGCTTAATGGGTATATTGATCTGCCAATATCAATTTTATTTCAATCTAGATACAGGATTTAACTAAAACTATTAACATAAATAACAGTGCCGTTAGTTAAGACTAATTTTAATTTTTAATAGACACGGCTCCTTGTCAAAACATTTTTGTCACTGTTTACAATTTTAATTAAGTTTGTTCAAAAGTGATTTATTTAAATATTTTGATTATGCAAAAATATCACCATACTTGTAGTTATAGAATGATTTTTTTTGTCGTTCATTTATGAGATAACTAAAAAAAATTAACGTACCTATGATAAGTTACATTCCACCTCCGTGGTCGAGTGGCTTTGTACACCGGTTTTCAAGGTGATGTCGCCATTTCTGAGGTCCCGGGTTCGATCCCTGGTTGGGACAATTTAGAAAACGAATTTTTCTTTATTGGTTCAGGTCTGGGTGTTTGTGATACCACCGTTGTCTCAGATTTCCATAACAGAAGTGCTCTAGTTACTTACTTTTGAATCGGAGCAATATATGTGATGTTGTCTAATATTTATATTTGGTTTTTTTTACTTTAGTAAACTAAATTGAGATCTTAGTTTAAAGTGTTGAATTCATCGAAACATTTACTTATCGCATAATTTACTTATATCTATTTTTATTATCATTGATAAGTATCTCAAAGAACTTGTCAGTTTTCATATTTAAATTACAATGTTGCAGATTTAGTTTTTCATTTACTAAAACTACAAAAAAAAACCATTATGAAAGAAACTTAGCAACATCTTGTTTTGCTTCAAGATTTGCATAAACTTGATTAATGGTCCTTTACATTCTACAGCAAAATGCTACCAGAATAATATGATCCAAATCCAATCCAAAAAGGAAACAAAAAATACAATCGTACATTATAAAATGTAATGTACAAATAACTCTGTCTGTCTGTCTGTTACGTTTTCACGCTTAGACCGCTGGACCTATTTTGACGAAATTTGGTACGGATATAGATGGCACCTTGGAAAAGGATTTATGTTACTTTTTATCCCACTGCTGGGCACGGGTCCACTCGCACGATATAACCGGTAGTCCACGCGGGCAAAGCTGCGGGCAAAAAGCTAGTTGTGAATATTTTTTTCACAAAAAAAATGTAGAATTTTGTGTGGTAAAGAAAAGATTTTACATGAAATTAACAGGTACTAAACAACAAATTAGCATCCGCACTCTTAAAAGCGACCTTTTAATTTTTACTATCATTTAATAATTTTACTATCATCATCATCATCATAATCAGCCGCACGACACCCACTGCTAGGTATATCCATACTAATATAAATGCGTAAGTAACTTTGTCTGTCTGTCTGTCTGTTACGCTTTCACGCTTAAACTAAACGGCAAAAAAAGAAAAAAACAAAGAAAAAACATTCGGGTTAAATAAAAACAAACATTATAATACACTAAAATAAAATTATTTTCAATTATTGACTTTTGAAATTAGAATTAAATATCTCATATATTTAACTCGTCCAGAATTTCATTTATAACGTACTTCCTCCATTTATGAGCAACATTTACATAAAGATGATTTTATTATACCTGCGAAATGTATGCGATAAAACCCAATCCACCAATATAAAATAAAAACCTAAGAATGCCGTATATGTAGGTATATTTATTAATTGGGTTTCTATTTAAAATGAGATAAAAGATAGGTATATAATACTATTTCTAAGTTCATAAATCTTTAATTTTAAGTACCTAACTGAATAAGTAATTTCGATAAGCAGCAATATTTTTTTTAGTATAAACACCATAAGTTATGCTGTTTATCCTATAACTAAAAAATGTTTCTATCTAAAACTCAGTTCTTTATACAACGTGTTACAAAAATATCCCTAATGCCGAATATGGTAGATAGGGACCAAAAAATAGGGAAATAGGGAAAAAAAAAATCAATTGTTTCATACAAAAAATAATTATGAAAATATCAAAATGTATGAAACAGCTGATTTTTTTTCGCGATTTGAAAGTTGGTCCCATAGTAAAAGTTGTTTAGTTTGATGGTACCTATATTCCATATTCGGCATTAGGGGTACTTTTGTAACACGTTGTATAACTTTCCTCTTTTTGGGAATATAACGAATCAGTGTTGATTTTTTACATCTAAGCGTTCCACCTACTTGATTCTTTCGTAACCTAAAGAGCAATAGATGATTCCACAGTGACTTTAAAAAGTATTTCACATCCCGCAAAGATCACGTCACACTGAGTCAATCTGAATCGCTTTGACTCCGTCTATCAGATCACAATATTCAAGCGACAACGCTTTGCAAGCGTCTTTGTAAAATACAAATGTAAACAGGCAAAATCACCGTCTTTGAAGAAACATTTTGGCTGTTGCCAACCCGGATTTCTTTTTGAAAACGACTACTGCAACATAATTTGAATTTATATCTAAGTATTTATATTGAATTTATTATTATGTCGCACTAGTTTAATTAAGAACTAAAGTGAAGTATGTGGGTTGAAGTATTAAAACTATTAAATATATTAAATTTAAATTTATATAAAAAATAGGTAATTGGTAGGTATTGATTTTGTTAATTAATGGTACTTAAATATTTTGTTCAAATGTATTGAGTTTTTTATTTTATCAGTTTTTCTCAACTGTAAAATTATATTTAAATCTTGGTGTTATTAAATTTGGCTTAATTTGTGAATAACTCTTTTGGCCGAAGTAATTAAAAAGACAATATTATGTTAATATTTTAGTAGTTAATAAGGCTGTCTGTTATTCCGAATAAATAAAATTTAAAAAAGTAATTATCATTTTCAACTTATTAATGCCATCTTTAGGATTACTGAAAAAAGTACCAAGTGAGAAAGACCCATCTAACAAAAGACTGTATTATTAATGCTGCTGTCAGAAACTACCTTTTTTGGAAAAGCAATATAAGATAACAATTTTGTTTAGATTTTCCTCTTCGTATTTTTTTCTGTTCTCCGGTTACTATTCTTTGTGTAATAATTTTCTCAACCGTGATATTATTGTCTTGATAGCCAATTATCCGGTAGTTTGTTCAGCGGTTAGTTTGCATTGGGAGAGTAAACTCAGCGAACTAACAATATAGTTTACATTAGGCTTTTAATCCACCGCCTAATTGTCAAGGCTTACGACTAGTTAAATCAAGATTTCCACTGCGAAAGTGTAATTCATTTAGCTAAACCTTCCAATAAGACAGAGTTTTGACAAATAATTACTACTAGTGGCTCCGTGAGCTGTAGGTAGACCTCGCGTTTGTGCGTTGAAAGTATCTCAAATTGTATGGTTTTTAAAAATTAATCTAATAGATGTCGCTAAGAGGTTTTCAAAGCAATATGTGCTGTTTGGTATATTATTTGTTAAATTGAAGCTAGATGGCGCTTCTAATATTAAACATTTTTTTATAAGAAAATTTCGAAAATCTAGCTCGACAAAAAATATATATATAATTATTGTACACACGAGAATTGGTTGAGAAATACGACCTGTAGAGGAGAACAGACGGACAGCCGGAAGGACATACCTACGAAAGGATTTTTGCCCAAGCTGAAGCAGAGGCGCTTCGCGCTCGCTCAGTCAAAAAGATATAATAAAAACAATCAAAACGAATCGAGCCCATTTTTATTATATTTTTAGTCGTAGTCTTTTCCGCTATACTCTGTTGTTGCTTCTATAAAGTTTTGCTCGAGTCCACTTCGCTTGCAGTGGAAACCAGGCCTTAGCAACCATGACACTTATTTTGTAAGTTACTTACAACCCTATCTTCTACATAAATGCAATAGACATGACACTGAAGTGTTCAAATTACTTCCGTCCCGATTCCGGCCGTACAAACAACAACAGACTGAATGAAATATACCTACATACAAAATTAATGAAGTTTCTTAATCAGTTTCTTGTTTGTTTACTATTTGGGCAGGTGAAGTTTTGATTAGAAACTTGTGGTGCAAGTAGAGTTCTGCATATAATTTAGTAAGTTAATACTGTTTTATTTTTTTATTTTCGTCAATATGGATTCAATAAAAATTACAATCAACCAAAAAAATAAAGAAAATTCTTTGCTAAAAAATAAAGAAAATGATTTATTTTCTTTATAAGAACTCTTAAAAGAACGGACCCTTCTTTATAACTTCGAAGCAAAAAAATCTCTCACATCGTTTAAATCTCGTTGCCGACAGCAAAAAAGTTTTATCCCAACCAAAACAGTTAGCTGCTTAGTAGCCCAGTATTTGATATTTAAATTCAACAGCTAGACGCATTTTAGTTGCCTTAATGCGAAGCTGCTGTAAGATGGATGGCGGTGAGACGGTCACGTTCGATCAAGAGTTTGCGGTTTAAAAAAATGTTGCTTTACTCAGTTTATTATAAATAAAGGAATAATGACGTTTCCGAGGTACATTTGAAATTCAAATCAGCTATGTAGGTGTAGAGTTACATTTCTTTTTATTTTTAAGCTTTAGGTCATTCACCCTTTGCCTAGACCGTTAAATAGATCTGGTTAGTTACTATACTAGTGGCTCTGTAGAGCTGTAGACCTCGCGTTTGTGACATTGTTCGAAATAGCTGAAATATGATTTTTCCCATAACTCCGCCATTTTGATTTTTTTTAATTAATCGATAAAAAAGTTCTATATAATTATAGAACCTACTCACAAAATTTCACGAGAATCGGTTGGGAAATGCGACCTGTAGGTAGAGGAGAACAAACGGACAGCCGGCAGCGGGACAGACATACTATACATTTTTATCCAAGCTGAAGCAGAGACGCTTTGCTCACGCTTCGCGCTCGCTCGGTCAATGAATGGTGCATTTGTATTCAATCACTATCAAATCGATGATTTTAACAGGTTTGTTCACGCTGTGTATAATATTTAATTAAATAAAAATTCAAATGCATATTAATGTTAATTACCAAAATAGAATTCATTTGATCGACGACTTTGCATTGTATGTACTTATTATTTTTTTATATTATGATAAAGTATTAATACAAATATTTGTAATATCAATTTATTATACTTTTATTGGTAACAATTCATAAATTATTTTATTACTGGGATGATAAATAGCAACCAGTCTTAATAACTACTTAAATTATTTTCTTTGGGTACGTTTGAGATATTTCTAGGGTACTTACTTATTGGAAAAAAAAAATTTAGCGTAAATAATTATCCTTAGTTCAGATATTAGACAAATCTATTATTACGTTTAAATATCCTCTTTGATACAATAAATTTGATAAATTATTTTAAGTTATTTAGGCATTTTAGGTTATGAAGAAATACCTACTAAATTGTTATTATTAATGAAAATTGCTATTTATGGTAGACTAAGTCAATATATTTTAGAAATACCATTCAGAGATTCCAAGAAGAAACTTTAATTTTTTTTCTCCGTGAGTTTAAAAAAAAACTCATAGAAAAGCTCTCTTATACAACAATTCTTCACTAATTTGTTATGGACAAAATCTAACCATAGCCACTTTAACACTCATCTATCAACAGTTTAAAATAAAAGTGGCGATTAATGGTGCTAATGACCCGTCCAGTGATTTAGACACGCGTATTTTATATTATATGTTTCTATTACGCAGGTTAAATACCATTTTTAAAACACAAACTTGCCAAATAAAGCTACCAGTTTTACGGTTCGCTAATTTGAAGCAATTCTGTGAGCAACTTTGTACTGTATGCTGATAATCCTAAAGACGTTTCAGTATAAGTGACTTTGTATGTCTGTCTAGATTTACAAAGTAAATAAAACATGCTTTCTCAGAATTCAAATAGTAAAATTAAGGAGCTCGATAGAGCAGTGGTTTAGCGCCTGGCCCAGCGATTGCGGAGGTTAAGCAAGTTTCGCAAGGGTCGGTCATGGGATGGCTGACCAAAAATTTATCTCGAGCTCCTCCGTGCTTCGGAAGGCACGTTAAGCCGTTGGTCCCGGCTGCATTTGCAGTCGTTAACACCCACCAATCCGCATTGGGCCCGCGTGGTGGGTTATGGCCCATCCTGCTTATTTACTCCTAAGGAAAACCTGTGCCTCAGCAGTGGGGACATTAAAATGGCATTGAAATAGAATTCTGGCTTTTATGCTGAAGTCTTTATGTAACGAATAATGACAAATATTTCAACGATTGTTACTTACCCTAAAAGCCATTGAGAAAAAAACGGCGGTAGATGGCGCTGTACAAATTACCCATAAAAAAATTACCCTATTGAATGTTTTTACGCGCGTTATTATTTTTATAGCTGTTCGTGCTAAGGGTACTTCTTGACGTATTGAATAATCAAAATTCAAGTCATTGTCTCAAATTAATGATATAAAGTATCACAATGAAATGAAATAAGAACCAAAAAATCAACCCACAGACGCGTGCATGCAACGATTCGCCTCTCCTTCTTGTTGTTGTTAGTTTTTTTTATTTCGACAGAATAAATAATTCAATAGTTTGTTAATGCTAAAATGACCGCTTATCTAGTGAGCTGCTCGAGTTACATAATTATGGTGAACAATACCTACGCGAGTATACATGTCATAAGCGAGTGGGTGTTCAATAAGATGTTCAACTCTCAAATCCGGTTCTAAGAATCAGGAATTTTGTTTTGGTAAAATGTATCAATGTTGTCTTTTAATCGTTAGTTTAGGTAAAACTTCAACACTTCTCTGAGAAGAAATTTTTGTTATTTGTCAGCTACTCGAAAAAGAAAAACCTCCTTCAAAACCCTGAAAATAAATCTAAAACAGTTTCAAATTAAATAATTCTAAAAAGCAAGAAGTAATATTCAAATATTCATATCAATTTTAATAAAACACGTCCATTGAAGTAGAAACTTACAAACTTATGACGCCATCCTATGATGTTAATCTGTGACATATCTTTAAACTAAGGTATACGATTTTATCGGAATACATTTGCAATCGTCCACTTTTTTAAAGGCCACGCGATATCCGATGTCTGATCGATACAGACAAGACATCCAATGTTATTCTAAATAGGCTGAAAAACGAAAAGTGCAATACTTTAAAATAAACGAATCGAGATTTTATCGATTTTACTTCTTAAAACTGTTAAAGAATTAAAGAGTCAAGCGTAAACAAAAATCTTCTTTGTTATAAAAACAAAGCATTCTCTTAGCTCGTAGCATATGAACGAAACAAAAATTAACGAACCGTAGCGAAAACCCTTTTATATTATATGGCATAAATCTTGAGATCGTTTGGGTCTAAGTTCAGTTGAGGTATTTGGATAATTTTACCGTCGACTCAGTGCAATAAAGTGAACCTTATCGGATGAATAAAACAAACTTGTAAGTTATAAATAACGGAGATTGCTGTATGCAAAATATTGGGGTTCCTTTAATGTGAACCGAAATTAAAGCTAATTGAGTCGTGGTCTTATAAATTTTCATAATAATGTTACAAATCACTTAAAGCGAGCAGCGGTCGTGTAATCACATAATGGCTACAAACTAATAAAAAAAATAAAAAAAAACCTTTTATTTCTTGCATTGATAGATATTATTGGGGTTCAATATTCGTGACTTAAAAATATGTATTTAATTGACTACAACTTACGAACAGTATATTCAAACAAAAACAGTTAAAGTAAGAGTCCATTTTCGCAAACTTATATCCTGCATTGTATACTGTCATTTAGTAAAAAAACTATAAATTCTAGAAGGCGCAGAATAATATAAACAGAATAGTAAATCTCAATTTCATGTACATACTTCTGTGCAGAACCATTAAATTAATTCCATAATTCATTGAGCTAAATTATACAATACTAGTGACATCCCGCGTTTTCGTCTGCGGGGTCAGTTATTTCTTTATCCCTCGGGTACTGTACTTTTTTTAGGGATGAAAGGAACCCTATGTCTCTGTAACCTTGACAATGTGTATGCAATCATGATGATCAGTTGAGTAGTTAAGACGTGGAGGCGTAACAAACAAACAAACTGACTTTCGCTATAATATTAGTAAGGATGTTCTTCAAATAAATTAGGTGTGCTAATAAAATTTAACCATAGCGCCTGATTGAAATCTTCTCTCGTCTTCTTTGAAAACATAAAAAAACCAGCCAAATGCAAGTCGGCACAAGGGTTCCGTAAAAATCACGTTTGTTGTATGGGAGACCCCTTAATATTTGTTTTATTTTTTATTGTTACTAAATATTCTGTGAATATTTCAAGCGTTTCCCTGTTGCCGTTATCAATATCGAGCAAAAACGAGCAAAAAAAATCACGTTTGTTGTATGGAAGCCCCCTTATATACTTATTTTATTCTGTTTTTTAGTATTTGTTTTATAGCGGCTACAGAAATACATCGTTTGTAAAAATTTCAACTGTCTATTTTTTTTTTCAAAATCTTTAATATTGCTTTTTTATACAAGGTGTTACAAAAATACCCCTAATGCCGAATATGGTATATAGGGACCATCAAACTGAACAACTTTTAATATGGGACCAACTCTGAAATCGCGAAAAAAAATCAGCTGTTTCTTACAAAAATTAAAATCGAAAATATCAAAATGTATGAAACAGCTGATTTTTTTTTCGCGATTTTTATTTTTAAATTACTTTTATGATGTTAAATCTACACCGAAGTGACGAGGTTGACTTCCATTTAAATTTAAGCTGAAAATAAAGAAAGGTTGACGTAAATCTTTTTTGTATTTCTTTAGCTGACACTATATAAGTTTTTTAAGTGTTCGAAAATATTGTTTGAGAGTAATATTTGTATCACACTTGAGTTAAGACTCGACAGCATCTTGACAGAGACCCTCGTCAGTATTGAAAAGATTAAAAAGTTAATGAAAATGTTTATTACTAAACTAAAATACTGTCTATCAAATTTTTTTTTATTGTAAAACAAGTTTATTTACAAATGCTTAACTTCGACTTTAACGCTTTATTCGCTGTTTTTAACCGACTCAAAAAAATTAGGAGGTTATCAAATCGACGGTATTTTGTTATTATGCGGTCAAACTTAATATTGGTAAAGTTTGCTTAAGTTGCTTATCGTTTAAATAGAAATATATTTGAAAATTCTGTTAAAATCTCAACCCAACTTGTTTATTTTAGTTCAACGTCAGTAATTTCATTGTTTATATATTTTTTTTATTCTCTGTACCAATTTGATAACACGAGTGAATGTTGTACCAAATACTATTTTATTGATAAGATGGAGTTTTCGCATCCCTCTTTGAGTGCTTTATAAGTACTTACTTGAAATGTGAACATCAAAGTGTGTTTCATTTCATACAAATAGAAAAATATTATTTACGTCTATCTAATAGGGGTATTATGTTTTGATATATATCCGATAAATATCAGTATTTATCAGTTATATATCATACTGATTTTCAGCTAAACTCTATATGCTACAACGCGTACTAAAATTTTATTTATTTCAACTTAGATATGACTATGTTGATAAATGTGAGCCATAGAACATAAATAATGTATAAATCTGGGACAACTCACAACATTTTTTTATCCACAACGGCAAAGTGTCTTTACCTCAACTGATGTTAAATGACGATGAGGCCGAAAGTGTAAGCGCACCACACCCGGAATCCTCACCACTGAGGAATGATAGCTAGCCAGGTGGACTTGAAATAAGCCGTACTAACAACCATACCGAGTACAAATTATATCCCCCTCCTGGGACCGTGCTTTCCACTTAATAGTCCCATTTGAACCCCCTGGGGTATCCATGGAAACCCAATACTACACTTGAACCCCCTACCAGGGAGTTCAATAATAATTATAAAATTATTCCACTTCTTCAACCCCCAGAATCACAACCAGTCCGCGAAGCGGTTAAAAGTCCCAAACTAAGCAGAGCTTGTTTGTACTATGCGTACTAAATAACGTATAGAATACATAAATATAAAATATAATAGAAATGTAAAATATAACGACCATGACTCGGGAACAATTGCCCCTACCAGGATTCAAACCCGGGACCTTTGGCGCAGAAAGTAGGATCGCTACCGTTGCACCAAACGGTGTATGCTGCTGGAAAAGCTGGAAATGCAAAAATAGTTTTTCGTCAAAAGCAAGTCAGTAAATAGGCGGCATGCGGTAGGACCATCATTTCTGATGTTTCCTTAATCTTCTATGATGTGTACGAAGCTTTATGACAAAGAAGGACCACCCTCGCTGTTCAGAAGTTGTGTAATCAATTTGTTATCTTCACAAATTCTTATACTAATAGCGGGCATTCGATAAATCCAAAAAGGATACTTATCTCCATTGTTACTTTTTATCGCCGTAACTTAAGTTTTTATTCAAACTCAACTGTCAGATTACTCGGAAGCCTGCAAGAATGCAATTTTTTGGACCGTGCAGTTGCCAAATATAAATATTAGAACATAGATTACAATATATTTAAATTTTGAGATTTTAACATTCACAATGCTATTTTTATATAATACTAAATAATATACTATGTTCTCGGACGGGAATCGAACCCGCAACCTTTGGATATACGGTCCAATGCTCTGACCGCTGAGCTACCGAGTCAAGAATAGAAAAAAACCGGCCAAGTGCGAGTCGGACTCGCGCACTAAGGGATCCGTACCATTATCTGTAAAAACGGCAAAAATATCATGTCTTTTGTATGGGAGCCCCCCTTAAATGTTTGTTTTATTTTTATTTAATTATTTGTTTTCAAAGTGAATATATAACTAAATATTCTGTGAATATTTCAAGCGTCTACCTGTTGCCGTTATCAATATCGAGCAAAAATGAGCAAAAAAAAAATCACGTTTGTTGTATAGAAGCCCCCTTAAATATTTGTTTTATTTTAGTATTTGTTGTTATAGCGTAAACAGAAATACATCATCTGTGAAAATTTCAACTGTCTAACTATCACGGTTCATGAGATACAGCCTGGTGACAGACGCACAGACAGACAGACGGATGGACAGCGGAATCTTAGTAAAAGGGCTCGTTTTACCCATTGGGCACGGGACCCTAAAAAGTATTCTATGCTTTATTTTCATCAAAATCTGCTCAGCGGTTTTGAAGTGATTACAGGCGGGCCCCACCAAACGAGCTAACGATCCTCGTCCCCGTTAAGTTTATTAACCCCATTTTCCCACTAAGGGGTTGATTTTCAGAAAATTACGAAGTAATTGTTTGTTTATTTGTTTTTAACTTCAAACCATAAATAAGCCTTTATCATTAATTTAATGCTTTTTACTTTGAAAATGTAGACGTTCCATATACAACTTCATCCCCCTTTTTTACCTCTTAGTGGATGCCTACACTGTATAAAATATGTGCAAAATTTCAAGTCTTTTAGGTTTGGGCTGTGCGTTGATATATCAGTCAGTCAGTCAGGACTTTGAATTTTATATACTATTATTTCTTTATCTTACTGGAACAATAAGTAGTCATTTTATAGCCGAATTCATGATGATAGAGTGGATATACTTATCTATTTGGATATAATATCTTCAGGCAAAGAATACTTATGTGAAGACTATACATCTTGCCCTAGGATAATTATTCTGTGCCCTAGGGACAGCTCAAATTAATTTGTTACGATCAAAAGGACCGCTAATTTATAAAGTGAGATCGCCCGCACGTTATATCAATTAATCGGGTTAGGTATCTGCAATACCCTTTTTATAAAGTTCCGTTGTTGTCAAAATGAAAAGGGTAGAACACTTTTAATGATAAACTTGCTGTTGCCTGCGACTTTATTCTTGTTTCTTTTTGTTTATTAAACTACAAAAACAAAAGACATTCGATAATTCGATGTCCTAACTAAAGCTCGAACAATGTTGTGAGAAAATAGAAATATTTCTTTGTTATCTGCTTCTTTCTACACTAGATGTAATTATCATAAAGGAACTTTATTTCATTCGTTCCGCAGAAAATTTTGAAACACGTTTAGCATGGTTTCATTTTTATAGGGAAACCAAGAGTTTCTGAAAAAAATATGAACAAACGGAAAGTCTGCTGTTTTTTTATAGTGAAATTTGATTCGTCATCTGGTAATTAAAATTACAGCCTCCTACTATTAATCATATTTTAGCTAGCCTGTTTTAAATAAGATTTAAAAGGAAAATTTTGTGCTGAAAATATCATTTTTTTTTTATTATCGCCAGCTGGCTAATTGATGTTTTTCATTTCCAGAAACGACGTTTACCAACTTGAGCATTAAACATAAATGACTTTCTATTTGAGGGAAAACATATTAAAATCTGATTAAAATATTCGTGTCTCTGTGTCGATGAACGAAACTTAATTAAACTGTTGTAAAGGGCTGTAAAAGGCGTTTTGGACAAATACAAGAACTGTGTTGGACAACGGTTGTCTTGTCACTCTACCTGCCTGTATGTACATACGTACGTAAACCAAAACAACACTATGTATGTACCTACATACATTCTTACTTTACGGAACACGACGTGTTTTCCTTAAAACTTTGTTTGTTTATAAATGTGATAAAAAGTGTCATACTTTCGCAATTGCGCCAAAATGCAATGCAAATATGATTCTTGATGCTGAAAGATGAAAAAGATATCTTCCCGATAAAAGCTTTTCAATGACTTCATTGTTCACGTGGTTCCTGTTTTTTAATAATAAAAACCATTTATGCATTTTTTTTATAAAATAAAAATTCGACTTCTTTTCTAGTATATGATTGCAAATCTCAAATTTAAAAGTATGGCTGTTTGATCTTAATCAATTGTCAAAATTTCTTGAAAGATATTTCAATTGAATGTCAAGGTTATTCCTCACATTGATGAAATAACGCTGGCTTGCGGCATATGATTGGGATATACTAGAAGAAATTCGATAATGCCACTAGTGACTCGGTAGCTCAGTGGTAAGAGCATTGGACCGGACTTCCAAAGGTCGCGGGTTCGATTTACGTCCGAGAATATGATCTAGTGCGAGACGAATTGTTTCGAGTATATTATTTAGTATTGAATAAATAACCAGTTATGGACAGCAAACTCCACTCAATTTTCACCCGAAACTCTTAAAATGCGGTTTAAATAAAATCTACGGGCAGCCCTGCTCATACTAATAAACACAGATATGTAGAGTTAGCGAGGATCGTATGTGCGTGAAAAACTTTACCCATTACTTCCAATTATCGCGAATGTGCAGGCGGCACATTTTCGGTTCATTTCGAAGGGTAGCGAAGTGACGCGGGAGTGCTTATCTGTTCCAAACCAATTATTGTAATTACATCGTCTAACTTTTGGGTCAATACGAATAAACTTAAATAATAACTTTGTCTTTTATCATAAATGTGATGACTGCCTTTATTCAGAGAAAGGAGTAATTTCGATCCAACCCCTACTTTTCGAGGTGTATCTGTACCATTTATTGAACAATTAGACCTTCTCTGCATATCATTGAATTTTGGCTCTTTCAAAGAGTAAAGCACAATTGGCACCTAAATGATTGGCGTTCTAGCTAAGTTGAAAAAATAACTTCACGCCGGAACAGCTACTAAATCTATACCAAGCGCAAGTTCGTTGAGTAAAGAGTACTGCTCTCATCTTTGGGAAGTCTTCGTCAAATAACAGCTCCAGACGCTTTAATCCATTGAGCCTCGGGCCAAGAAGTTCATCGGCAACGACAATCTTTTCTGTAATAAGCTCAAAAGCCACGAGCATAGAGGCAAGTTTGCAAGCTTATCGGTTTTTTATCGGATGCATTTCCAGGAGTGTGCAGCGGAATTGCACAACCTAATTCCGCCATCTTCCTTCTTCCATCGGACTACTAGACGTACGAATCTGCGCCACAGTTTTTTGGCAGGTATCCCAAAGACTTACACTAAGCGTTTTGCTAGTAATTTTATCATCCGTACCGCTAGAGTGGAACTCCTTGCATGTGTCTGTGTTTCCTGATAGGTACAATCTGGGGGCCTTCAAGTCGCAAGGGAATAGGATACTTCTAGGCAATCGTAAATCGCATCACCGCTTACCACCCCCCTAGCAAGACCATCGAAACGCGGTATGATATAGCGATTTACCACGATTAACTGTCAAAAGACAATTTGACAGTTGAGTGTCGATTAAACGCTATAGCGTTTTATCGCGTGATGTACACGCGTGATATATCACGCGATATACATATATCGTGTGTGTTCATTTCTGTAAAAGAACACATAGGTTCTGTGGGAATATTCCATTCTGTCAAGTGAAGTGGAAGTCTCACCGAAAACTAGTTTAAGTGTTTGGCATCCGTTCCTTAAAGCCAATTCGGAATACAAATCGGTTCACTTATCGCCGACGAAAGACGTCATATCGACCATGAACTTGATATCGATAAGCGAACAACCTTAACGAGAGAACGCTCTCAGTGTTTATACTTTTTAAGGACATTCGAAGAATTTCGCTTTATTAATGGGGCCGCAGGTTCCGCTGCGTAAATGCAACGGAGAATGTGCGGATGCTGGGTCGATGAACCTAATGATCAAGAGGAAAAAATGTTTCCGAAATCGATGTTCGCCATTCCCGTCCCTTCGAAGAATGGACGAGAAGCGAACGTTGTTTGTCACGGATTACCGCTACCTCGTGCTCGGTCCCGAAATAAGTGTTACGTGCATTATGTGTTTACGACATTTTTGTAGCATTCCGAGGTAAAGTTGGCAAGTTAGTTTTGAAACTCAATTCCGCAGTAGTATTATCTCATTTGAATGTTTGTAAATCTGTTTGCAGATATTTGCGTATCCTTATCCAGAGTTATTAAGACGAATATGATTTATGGACTTCAAAATCATCTAGAAAAAACTGATAGTAATATTGATTCATATTACTAATGGCTTCTCAACTAACAATAGTTTTAATAGGCATGTTAGATTACAATGACATTAATAGTTCAACTTGGCGCTAAATCAAATTCCAATCATAACTACAGACACGTTGACAATGTACCACGAAGATTGTCTAATCTTACTCCAATATCGATATTATCACACTGAGACAATGAGGATAAATATATTAAAAAAGCTTTCCCCTTCACAAGGGTTTACCTTGTGACACTGAAAGTCAAAGATAACAATGGCCCCCCATTGTGATCTTTGACTTTCAGTGTCCAAAGCACAACTAAAATAAACGAAGTCTGCTTTTCATTATTATCAGCAACTTCTATAATGTGTGTACGCAATATAAAGTCATTTTCATTTGTTAAAGAAACGAGGAATTGGCGAATTGATTTTTTACACAATATGGCATTTTCGGCATTTTAAAAATTACATGAAAATTACAAAATAATAATACGATTATACCAAATTAAATAAGTTGAGATTTTCAACCTTATTTAACTTCAATAATACAATTATCTAACTTAATATATTTATACAGCATAATGAATTCTAGATTTGTTCTACTTTCATTTTTCAAATTAATTACATTTTTCCGTGTACTTAGCATTAAACTATTTGCTCCTATTGGATCCGAGCCCTTTAGTGGTGGTTAGCAGGGGTCTCTTACGGCTGAAGGAAAATTGCGCCTGAAATACTTATTTGTTATACAAGAGACCAAAATCAATTTGTGCTACGAGTGCCGATTATAAATCACGAACTAGCGAAGTAGTCTAGAATTGAATCACGAACGTAGCAAGAAATTCTAATATAGACTACTGAGAACAGCACATAAATCACGACCGTAAGGAGTGATTCAAGTGTTAGAATCCTGAGCGACGCAAGTGATTCATGGCCCTCGATATAAATTCAAGAGTTTTATTCAAGAGTAGCATACTATACTTTATACCATGACTACGAGAAAAAGAAAGATTTAAGCGAAAATATTATTTGCACAAGCAGTTTGTATGTCGAGTATTCTATGCACAAGAAGTTTGTATCGAGTATTTTTTGCGCAAGAAGGTTGTATAGCATTGTATGGAAATCGAATTATGTTCTAAATTCAAACACCAAAATAGTGATTACATAAAAAAGCTTTTTAGAGGGTGAATGGTATAAATGTCGTGGGCCAATCGTTGAACTGGGCCGATCGAGATCTGCCTGGGCAGATCACGATACGCCGGCATTTCTTGATTTGCCTTTTCAAAACCCGCCATATTGTTCAAAGCATAACGTTTGACGATATGCCCGGCCACGCTTGGGCAAATCGATTCTGTAGGATGACCAAAGTAACTGACGCTCGTAACTCACTCGGAAAGCACTTTTTTACCCGACTGCAAAGAAAGGGTTATGTTTTTCGCGCGTATCTTGTATGTCTGTATGTATGTGTGTTTGTATGTATGAGTGTTTGTATGTAATATTCTTTATTACCTCATATCTTTCAAACGGCTGAATGGATTTATTTATTCCATTAACTCACTGTTATGGTTTTTATTATCACAATTTTCGATTTCTTGTGACGCCGCCATCTCGTTCGTACGTAAACACACAGCTGACAGAGCGCAAACAGCGTTCAGCGCTACAAGCGTCGCGAAACGGAAGTATATTACGATGCACCCAGCCATATCTCGATGGGGCCAAGTACTAGTAGAGCAAATCGACGAATAGGTTGCTTTTATCGATCTGCCTATATTTTGATTGGGCACATCATGATATTATTGACTAGATCACGAAATGCCGGCACATCGTGATCTGACCAGGCAGATCTCGATCGGCCCAGTTCAACGATTGGCCCACGACATAAACATATTTATTTCTATTGTAAAGCGTGCTGTGTATGATTATTCAATATGACCCCTTTATGGATTAAACTTAGCATTTAGTAAAACAATGTACTCCTCCTTATTAAAGGTGCACTAAAGTTTACCTGACCCTGGTTTAAAACTAATAATTGTCTTCCTTCGCCAAAAAAGTGACCGTTTAAATTTCAAAGAAGGTCCTTTAAAATAAGGGGAAAACACTATTTGCTAGCAAAGTACACCTTCGATTAGCTTTTTATTAATGTCTAGATATCTTTACACAATAATACGCAATATAAATTCACTGATATTGTATTAAACAATACGATCGTACGCACACAATCAATAAAGAACCTCATCAAGTTTTTGAAGTGCTTGTTTAAATTATTGTGTTCCTTTAACGTACATTAAACCTAACATATTATGTAGTTAACTCATTTGACGACGACCCTTCTTATGGTCTTTCACTTTACAGACGAATTTTGCGAATATTAAATCTTTAAGCCCTATACCCGTAATTTAATATGAGAGAAAATTAGATTCACAAAGTAACCTTGTTAGGGACTATTCCCTTATAATCGATATAAAATAGAAACCACTCAACCAAATGAAATTAAACTCCTAGTTTGGTATTTCGTATTAAAATAACGTATTGTACGAAAGCACATTTAAATCTACGTTTGGGTATAGGGTTAGTTCGGATTATCTCATCTAAATTTGATCCACTTCAATAAATTTGAAGGGAAATCACATAGAATTGTTGAAGCTTAAGCAGCCTTTTCTAACGGAATTGACTAAGCTAATTTTGTAACCGGTTGCTTTATATTAATTTATTGTTTCTTTTACTAGGAATTTTCCACATTACTATAACGTATACCGTTGCATTGACCGCAAGTTCTTAATAATCAAAGACTATTTTTGTTTTATTTATATTATTTATAATTAGAAAATGTTATAATCACTTTTTTATGTATGTCAACGATATTTGGGTTAATAATGGTTGACCGTAACCTAATGACAGATGCTCCATTTTTAAAATATATCTGTGTAAGATTGTATACACATATGATGCGTTTCGGTCATGCGATCCAATCCGCAGATCGCTACCATCTATGGAGATCCCCTGTCCCTTCCACACTGGTTGCGTTCCGACCCCATATATCGCATAGATCGCAACGATCTGAGATTGGATCGCATGACCGGAACACACTATGTGTGTTTGAGCTCTAAGGTACTTTACTTTTAATAAATCAACGAATTCAATAAACTTCTTTTGCATACAATAACTTATGAAAAATTTACTACTTCTACAAAAAGAGAACTATCGAACAAATCGTCAAGGCGCTCGCAGATTTCTCATCATAATTCAATGACGCGATTGTAGACAATTTGTAACACCTATTACATTACAGTTATAATTAGTACCAGAGCCGTGAAACAAATAGTAGATTATGCAACAAGGGCTTAAAGTAGTGTATTATGTCCCGGGCGCTATATTGCTCGGACCTCGTACTTAAAGTTCAAGATCGCCCAAGACAAATACACATTTAAGCCCGCGATGCATACTCTACTTTTTATACTTTCTGTGAGACAATTGAAACCATTGGCTGTTATAAAGAAAGTACTTAGGTATTTTTTTTGTCGTCTATTCTGTAGTGGTCGGTTCGACATCGAATAAATCCTTCTTAGTGCGCGGGTGAAAATTAATTTCGTAAAAACTTTTCATGTTTTTCTTTTTTTAATTTGAAGGCAGTGCAAAGAAAATTATAACATACCTACAGCCTAACTCAGAGTAAAATCTCATTGCACCTAAACATGTTTGAATCCAACCTCGATCAAGCACGACTACATGGGTTGCATTCCAAATTCAAATCACATTATTTCCCATGGGAAAAAATGATATTCAGTACAACATTATGACCCGGCTAGACCGTGGGGCTGTAATGACTTACTTTGGGAAAGGTTTGCATGACACATAATATACCATTAACGAGCAACTAGTATAAAAATATAAAAGTGGCTCCGTGAGCTGTAGACCTCGCGTTAAAAAGTATCTCAAATCGTACGTTTATGTTAATGTTTTTTTTACATATCTCCGCCATTTTAAAAAAATCGAAAAACTGAATCGACCAATTCAATCAAATTCAAATATATATAATAATTATCGAACTAGCTTACAAAATTACACGAAAATCGGTTGAGAAATGCGACCTGTAGAGGAGAACCCGCGGAGATGCTTCGCTCGCGCGTCGCGCTCGCTCGGTCAATTAATGTTAATAATAAAAGTTCCAAATAAAAGAAATTTCCAAATAATTTTCGTGTTGAATTTTCCCACATTTTTCTTTGGAATCTTCCAAAGAAAAATGTGTTTCTAAGTATCTAACACGTAGAAACACCTGAGAAAAACACGTCTTAAGAATCTGGGCACCACTGGCATTAAAAAATATTTTCAATATTTAATTGCGAACATTTGTATGCTTCTCTTCACATAACCGATGGCACTTGCAAATGCTATGGGCTTTGGGAAAACGCCAAATTTGTGTGTACTATATCTGTAATTTATTCATTTACTTCGACATTTTAAATAAAGAATTCCACATTCTACAAATTATTGTGGCGAAGTTAGTTAATAAACTATCACTAAAGTACTGAAAACATTTATATTGGGAAAGTTATTAATATAAAATAATATTCTAAAGTGGGTAGGTTAGCTCCCTTTAACCCTTAACAATATTGGCATATCTCGTGAATCTAACACAAGTTGTGTTGTGCTAGCTTTAGGAAATAAAATTTAAAAAACGAATTACCTTTAGTTTCACAGTCAGGTCACTGACCCTAGTTCACTGTAGTTTAATATTTGCATATAAGCGTTTTCATTACAAAGCTCCGGTATTTCAACGAGCTTGCAATGCCATGACATGAAAATTAAGTAAGTAACTGAAAAAAAAGTTTATTGGCTATAGTCAATCAGAAATAACATTTGCTCGTCGTTTTAGTTTTACCGTGGGATTATTTTTTTCAATAAAAAAATATTTTATACACCTTCATATATTATCCATTTGATACTTTTATGTGCCAATAAAACTGCAAAGTCATCATTATATCAATCATAGCATCAATCAATATTCTAAGAAATCCATCACTCAATATGGTACATAATCTATTGATTGTTAAGAGCCTATGAATAAATAAATTACCAGCATAAAGGATTACCTCAACTAATAGTTATGTGATTAACTTATAAACCTTAGTGCATTGCCATAAACATAAAAAATTATGTCACAATTGTTGCCAAGTTAACAACTAATACTTAACATCAATTATATTAACACCGTATGTTCCATCCATAACATGTGTATTTTATACCGAACTGTCACATGGTGATGGTAAGTATTGCAACTTGCCTCTACCCACGTGATTTCGAAACTATACAATCAAGACTTCACTCACGCATTTTATTTAAAAAAAAATGATAAATTGAATAATAAAATTGCTGACAGCTGTTATTAAAAAATAGGTTGAAATTACCAAAATGTTTACTGATAAGATTAATATTATAATATTTCAGCTTTTCATCTCATTTTATCACATCAAGAGAATAAAAAACACAAAACAAACCGTTCAAATTGCAGTTTTTACATTGTCTTGTCTATCAAGAAAATAAATCAACAAATGAAGCGCGAATAATTCAACTAAGTGTTAGTTGAATTATTATCATTCTTTCTACAATCAAATAAAAACATTCAAAGTATATCTCAAGAGCTTCGCAATAAAATTGTAAAGAAATTTAAAACTCTCGGTATTGAATAGGAATATTTTTAACCTCCTATTAAAATTTGAGAACGAGTTTTAATTAAGCAGATTTGCTGCCAATATCTGTTTTATTGGATAGGTAAATTATTTGTTAATCTAACGACCGAGAAACCACAACCTCGTTCAAAGTTTTGCCCCAAACGCAAACTAAATAGGTTGGTTCCTCGTTAGTTAAGTAATATAACGTCCAACTTAATAAATAGTTCAATTAAAATGTCTTAATCTTGATTTGATTGGTGGCAATTTATTTATTTGACGTAGCAGCGTTGTACAGGTTAAAACTAATTAACTACTTATAGTGGTTGTTTTTTTAGTGTTGATTAAACAATCTACTTAAACCATTTGATTTGTCTTAATTTTCAACGAGTCGTCATCGTGGAATTCCTTTGAGAAAATTCAATGGGAAACAAACACATACCTATTGCGCATATGCAATGGATACTTAGAGGTAATACTCGTATATGTCACAATAAGATAGTTACAGGAGATATAGCTATGTACCGGAAGATAGTAATTTGAAAGCGGTTCATAACTATCTTACTACTAATGTAGTGAAATAGTTATGAGTTGATATTTTCTTGGATTTGAACAACTGGTTACTCATTTTTACCCACGACCGACGGAAAGGAGGCGTAAGAGGGGTCTGTCCCACAGAACAAAGAAAAAATTGTGGGTCGCCACTATCTCGGGAACGACAGGGTCGATTCTGAAACGGTTTATTGCTTCGCATTGATCTTACTTTGAGACATGTTCTTAATTATAATTATTATAAGTATTTACCGTTCCAAGCCACAAGGGGACGCTATAATCAAATCTTGTCAAATCTTGCAAGTTGTATTTGACCCACTTTCGGGTTTCGATAAAGTTTCGGATGACAATGCTATTATGATTATGACATAGAGTTGGAAGGTGGCCATATAGGAACTCTGTAATAAAACCATGCAATTATGCAACTCCAACAAGTTTAGGCTCGTTTGATTTGTTTTGACCAGTTCTCTGATGGCTGATGGTTTGCAGGGTCTGATGATGGAGCTTGAATCAGGAACTCTATAGTAAAACCATACAACCTATCTTACTGTTTTCGTAAGGGGTTAACCTTGAAATGGGAAAACCGTTTCTTCGGACCATCAAACTGAACAACTTTTACATTAAGACCAACTTTGAAATCACAAAAAAATCTGCTTTTTCATACATTTTGATATTTTCGTTATTATTTTTTGTATCAAACAGCTGTTTTTTTTGCGATTCCAGAGTTGGTCCCACAGTCAAATTTACTCGGTTTGATGGTCGCAAGAAACGGTTTTCCCATGTTTGGCTAATTCATTAACTAACACCCTGTATAGTAGTACCAACTATATGATTCCTTTTGCTACAAAAAAAAACAAAACATCATGTTCTAGTTAATTAAAAAATATCTAATTTATAACAAGAGCTGTAAACAACACACTGCTAAAATTTAAAACAAGAGCGGTGTCATTGTCGCCCCATAATTCAAGTTCGGCCAGTTACCCACGCCATCGGCTCTAAGCACCTATTTCCGCTGAATCCAGGTTCAATACACCTATTAATTATGATTATTTTATCGCCAAAGCTTTATTTCAACTTCTAATAATAAACTGTTATTTTGAGTAGGTATCTGAATTAAATATCTTACTGAATAACGGTAAGTTTTGATTTGATTAAGATAAAAATTTGTATGTTTGTAATAATATCACGATTTTAATATTTACCTACTGAAATAAAAAAGTTTTTAACGCACACAGTTTTATTGAAGTGTGTTTAATTGGTATTTGGTTTATTTTTTTATTTTCCTGACGTTTCGGCGCCTTTGCAGATGCCGTGGTTACTAAAAAAGGAGAATCTACTGAATGTTCCACCATTTCACAAAAGGGAGGCCCCTTCAAGAATGAAATGGCGAAAGAAAATATTATATTACATTTGACAAACCCCAAATCCTTGCTAGGTAGCATAGATTTATTCTTAGAATGCTTCGCAAGGCTATTGAAATCAATAAATATCCTAATTTTAATAGAGATGATGGTTGGAAAATTCCACCAGCTTGGTACCCCATAATTCACAAATTAAAGCCCCAAACACACACTGCAGGATTTAGTGATATATTATAGTTAGTTATTTTTATAAATAAATTGATAAATATAAAAGACGGAGGTCGGCATTCCTCTCCAAGTTTTCTTTCGCCATTTCTTTCTTGGAGTGGCCTCCCAATTTTGTGAAATGGTGGTAGATTCAGTAGATTCTCTCTTTTTAGCATTAATTCTCAAATTTTATTTATAGCATTAACTTAAATCCATATATAAATTTTGTTTAATATTTTCTGAACGTCTTTCTACATTCATGGCTTCAGGGCAGGCTCACGAGCAGCTTTAGTCCCCCGTAACCACGGCATCTGCAAAGGCGCCGAAACGAAAATAAAAAATTACAAATACCAATTAATCACACTTCAATAAAACTGTGCTAGTATGCGTTAAAAAATGTTTTATTTCTTATGAATATGTACCACAAAAAAAATAAGAAAATCCTTCGTGGTCATGCCAGAAATCATCACGTTAAAAATTAAGCATGTAGGTATAAAGTGACATTATGAATGATTTGAGTATTTGACTTAGCATTAAATTCTATGCCTCCGACTGCATGTTATATGTTGCCTTTCATACTTGATCTTGTTTCCATCTTTTCGTTGACTGTCTTTTGAAGAAGACGGATTATTAGTTTTTAAAATTTAGTATTTATATTTATGTCTTTTTAGTTATTATATATTAAGCATGATATACCTTTTTGAAATCCTTATAATAAGCCCTTTAATTTGATACCTATATTGCACTATTCTAAAATCTATTTTTTTCACTTCAAATAAATAAATATTTGACAACATCACATACATTGCTCCGATTCCTAAGTAAGTAGCTAAAGTGTTATGGAAATCAGAGACAACGGTGGTATCACAAACACCCAGACCTGAGCCAATATAGAAAAGTTCGTTTTTAAATTGATCCAACCGGCAATCGAACCAGGGACCTCAGAGATGGCGACACCATGAAAACCGGTGTACAAAGCCACTCGACCACGGAGGTCGTCGTAAATAATAGCATCATCCAGCCGTCATGTTGATTTTTTCAACATCACTCACTACACACTAAGGCTGTCAAGACAAATCTAACGATATATAAGCATCGAAATCCAAAATAAAAAAATTTATATACAAACATACAATATACATAAAAATATATACAAGATACGCGCGAAAAACATAAGCCTTTCCTTTGCAATCGGGTAAACATGCTGTTCGAATATGTCTTCCTTAGGGTTCCATTACAAAGGTACTTGACGGAAAACCGGAAAAATTTAATCCCTATCACTTCGTTATCCATCTGCCTCCTGGTCGAATTGTAAAAATATCAAGCATCTAACTCAATCAATAAAAAGATTGTACCACATAAGTCGCAGATTTCAACTCTGAATAAACCAAAACTTATAGGGTATTTCCCATTTATCTATAACCAGGAAAAACAGGAAGCAAAGTATCACCGCACACGCAGGTAATAAAAAAAACGAAAATGTTCTTTTTCTAGATCACAAAAAATACTAGTATTGACTAAACTCATAACCCTAGTCCGACTCGCACTTGTCCAGTTTTTAACATACTTTTCATCTTCAAACTTTAGAATACTTAATACTTGTGAAGTTATTTTTATGCTTTGAATTCATAGCTTGAAGTTGATACTTAGAGCTTTAAAAGCTACTTCTTTCAAAGCTTTAAGTATTAACTTGAAGGTATGAAAAACTAATATAAGATTTTTACAGAATAATGTAATATGTAATAATTTTAATTGACTGATATTTTAGTAAAAAAAAAATTTTATGGTGAAAAAGATTTAAATTTTTCAAGATTAACATAAAGAAACATTATACCTTCACAATTTGTATAAAAGAACATCCCATGTCGTTTCATAAAATGTATCTCTACTTAGATTTATCCATCAAGTTCCGGCATGTCATGGAAATCAGAACGCCCCAAAATCCATATAACCGACCGTGACTTAGACATACCTCCGTGCTACTAAAACACCCACAGAATATCTGATAAGCCCGTGTGACATCTTAACTAACTATTAATACTAGTTACAAAAACATCATAATTTCTCATATAAATACTCCCATCACATAATATAAACGTAGCGTGAATAATAAATAGGAGATTGAACTCGACCGCAGTATTCGTATAGTTGGCCAAATAAATTATTCGGAGGCTTTCAATGCGATCATTTGCGCTAATGGAGTTTTAAGAAATGAACATTTGATAAATCATGTAATTTTTTTTTCAAATAACTTCCGCGGACAATCTTAACCCTATATATGTACACGTTTAACACTTGTCGCCGAAAGCACACCTATCCGAAATTCACACACACGCGCGAATATGCCAAATACGTTGCGGTATTGGGCATATAACGTAAGAGCTAATATAAGAGGCGCATCTTCGAGTTTGCACATTTTAGTTTTAAAAGCCGGCCGCTTGTGAGCGGGTGATGTTGGCGAATTCGAACACTGGCTGTGTTTAGCGGAGCTTAGAGCTTTGCCTGTGTTAGAGGAAGTGGATTCCCGAAAGCAGCGCGGGCCGGGAAGGCCTCCTTCCGCTATGGGGAAGGATATACTATTTTACTTATTGGTAAGTCTCGTATACTTAATAACATTTGTATTACAGGATTCCTTTAAATTTCATTAATCACAGTTATTTTAGAAAATTGCAAATTTTACTTGATTAAAACAAACCGGTATCTTCGGTATATTTATTTTATCGATTTTTTATATGAAAAATCTTTTAAGCTTTTTTATTCGAAAATAATTGACTTATATGAACGTCATAATATAATAAATTCTAACTTAATTAAAAATCTGCCAAAATAATTAGTAGTTATAACAAGACTGTAGCATTCTTATAGAACTTTTATAAAGTACGGCTTAACCGACAAAAAATCCATTAAAAAATAAAGTCGTTTTCATGTGAGGTTTAACCTACACAATATCATAATAAGTGGTTTTTTTTCTTGCTTTAAAGTTTATGGTTTTGTTTACCCTAGTACCGTCAGACTAGTCATTCACCCCTATAAGGTATTTTAAGTACGCCTACATTCGTGTTATGAATAAAGTTAATTTTGAGTCACGAAAAAGTGAACAAGAATAAAATAAGAAAGACAATATTTCTTATCTGGCTTCTTATTTATTATTTTCCTTCAGTTGGCATTTCAAAATTGCTGGTAAAATTTGAAACGAAAAATGAAATGAAATTACATGTCTAAACGCAGAAAATGCCGACGAACCGATTGATTTTTTACTCCTACCTACATTATTTTCATTCAGTTGACATTTAAAATTGCAGGTAAATTAGTAGAAAATAATGAAATTACTCAATATCTAAACGCTGAAAAATGCCGATTACTTGTTTGTATAACAGGCAACAATTATCTTTAGGGTAATTTAGGTAAATTGAAGATATCCCGCTGTCTGAAGGCTATACCGATAAATATTGATTTGTTATCAATCAAATGTTTAATATTTTATTCTAAGATGACATTCAGCAATAGCAATGTTAAAAATTAACATCTAGTGTTGAAAAAACATAACTTTTTTTTGTTTTTTCTACTTAAAATAATTCTGGCCAAAAATAAAAGACGGAATAATCCGCCAGTTACATTCGCAAAAAATTCAAAGTAAAAAATATAGCTTCATTTTATAGGAGGGACCAAACTCTCATTTTTTGTTAAAAGAAAAGTTTAACGCACAAAGCGTTAAACTTCAGTTTATGGTCACCTTTTTATTTAATTACGGTTTAATAATGTCTTGGAATTGAATAATAAAGCGTAAAGTTTTGATGGATATAAACTGGGATTAGTGTCTCCAAGCTTTAGGCTGTTAACACTTGCGGATTTCAGACTAGAATTAAGTGAGCTTTCATTCTAGTTTCATAATTAATTATAATATCAAAAATTAAAACAAAATATTTTTGTCAACAAAGTTACAAGTAATTATTTTGGTGGCAGTAGGTAACTTAATTGGTAATCAATCAAATACATACAACATGAGATTTGAGTGTACTCTACCTAAATAGGGATTGGTATTGAATTGGAGTAGAAAAAATATTTCTCATTACTTTGTCACATAAAAACTTTAAATAATATTTGAAAGTCTATGACGGGATAATATTGACGACCTGAGTGGTGCAGTGGTCAACATTACATGCCGGTCTATCACGCAAGAGGTCCCGGGTTCGATTCCCGGCCGGGTAGAAATTTAAACGATGGATTTTAGTTTCTGTGACGGGTCTGGGTGTTGCTTTGTTTAATATGTATATTTTTAAAAAGTATATCATATGTGTAGCGCCCATATTACAAGCTTTGCTTAGTTTGGGACTAGATGGCGCTGTGTGAAATTGTCCAGGCATTAATTTATTTATTATTTTATTTATTTGTTACGTAGAGATCATAATTATTTCGAGCTATTGATTCCCTAAAACAATATACGATCAGCAACTACTAAAAAATATACATCCTACTTAACTCAGTATTTCCTTTCATTATACACGACCCAGATAATTATCAAACAGTCATCAATAAGGAACATACAATAATTATATATTTTATACAACTTATTAAGCAATTAGGTAAATCCTTAGTTTTATCTACTGTATAGTGGTGGTTCATTTTAAATGACAACTCTGTTTTACAAATACCTGCCTTTGTCTCAATTGATTAGGGATTTATCGTGAAAAAGATTTTGGATACGCTAATTCTACGGAGGTTTAACTCTAAAAGCTTTTAGCAAGCAAAACTCCGATGCCATTATGGTCAATTTAAAGCTAGTAAAATGACAAAGAATGTTTCCAATAATAGAATTGAAAATGTGTTTTTCGAACATTATTCATCTTTTAGAGGATTGTCAGTCTTTTATAGAAGATTGTTGTCTCAGCTATAAATGAAAATGCAATAATTTCCCCTTCTAATATTTAACTAATCTTTGAAAATTTACTGCCTCTCTTTGAAACCATAATGGGTATAGATTACTCTATTTACTTGTACTCTTAAACTTAATGGTCAGAACGAAAGGAAACAGCAAACAATCAATTGTCACTTTTTATGTACCCAGATATCACCGGCTTTTCTATCTGATCGGAATAAGTTTGCGGTTAAGACAAAGGGGAAAAAAGTGGGTTGGCCATACACACCGTGAGCATGAATGAAGGCGAGCGTTAGAGCGTATTGTTTAGTTTACATAACAAATGGAGGATAGTGAAGCGAACCAGATCAAATAACAAAAGAGGTCCGTTACTAGACATATGAAACTCCTCAGTGACGTCGGGAGTCTGACTGTGGTCTGACTCAGGATACAGTATCGAGTATTGTTGCTACGCGAAAATACTAAGGCTACTATATAGATGAATGGCTGTAAGCTGTGACCTATGATGAGTAAGTTTTTGCTATGTTTTTTTGTTTGACATGAATTAGTTTCGGGGAGTGAAATCGTACTACATACCTAGCTTTAATAACTGTTCTCTTTTTGCCAAATAACTTTGAAGCAGCGTTGACAGTTGTTAGCTTTAGTTTGGAGACTCAGCACAACCGTTTCATCACAGTCATTAAAGATTAACGATGAAAGTTTGAAATCCTTTGATTTCCCATTTTGTAAGTCATTACGTCAGTTCCACATTGATGACCAAGCATTGGCTTCAACCTAGTATAAATAAGTCAATGGCTTCAACTAATTTCCGATTGTAATTATTAACGATTCAATTCAAAAAAGGAAGGTATCTTTAGAATGGTTGTTAAAAAACAATCAATAGAAGCCTAGAACTTTATCATACGAAGCATTATACTAAAGACTGTCATATCAGTTATTCAACGTTTTGAAAAATCACTAAAGGAGTTACCTATATAAAACTTATTTTATGATTAGTTCATTTCAAACTGTCTCCTCGCTCTATTAAAGCAACGTGGAAGAAATAAAAGAATGATAGTTACAATAAATTTGAATTTCATCCGAGCTGTATTTTCTGCTTGTCTACTTAACATTTTATTCAAAATAAGAATCTTGTCACTTCTTCCTGGTTATAAATAAATTCAGTAGGAATTCTTATTTTATTTTATGAAAACAACTTGTTGCTACGAGATTCGCAATCAGAAACATGTTCTGGCCGAGTCACTAATTATAGCCGGTTACCGATGTATCAATACCACCAAAATTCAATCAAAACTGTCTCAGAGGTAAATAATGAATTCTGAGGTCAATAAATTCGGATTCGAAGCAGAACCTTGTCCCTTTAACGATTTCGGAGAAACTTGTAGTTGAATTTTAGGAAGTTCCATTTCTGCCAGTGTTATGTTAAAACTCAATTTATAATTCTTCAATGTATGATTATTTTTATATTTTATAAATATTTAACAATAAATATAATTACAAAGTTCTTAAAACTTATCCTGTTAAAATCCTGCACACGCCCAAACTGAGTGGAATAGCAAAAAATAACAAAACTACTTTAAAAGAAAAGTGACTTTAACTGATCGTTTCACCGGGTTTCATATAATCTTACAATAGCGAACCTTTTGCGATAAGTACTAGTGATCGCAATTAACTAAACTTTCACAATTTCACTCGTCCGTACTTTGGAGCCCAAAGCAATTCTCAAGCACGGGATTCCTTTTTTTGCATTGTTGTTATTCCTAATTTGCATTGGCATACTTTTCATATTTGCATAATTATCATATGGGCTAATTTGTTTTTGCATAATGTTTTTAGGCATATAGTCTATTCGCCTAATATTATTTAGACATAAAGATCAAAATAAGAAGAATATTTTTTTTTTCGTATTTTTCGTTTATTATCGTTCAAAATAGTGTAAGATGCGGCAGGAACGAAAAAAAAATTACTTTTAGGTAATAGAGGTCTTTAACTTAAATTTCATGGAGTCTTGGCTATTTCACTCACTGTTTTCCGCACTTTAACGGTGTAGGTGCCTATTAAAAATACGCTATGATATCATTATGCGTTCTTTTATGCTTTAGAATGTTATACTTACACATGATAATGATTAAACATAATTATGCTTAAGCATGATAATGCTTAAACATGAGTATGCTTAAATATGATTATGCTTAAACTAGTTATGCTTAAGAAAAGTATGCATGCAAATTATGCGTAAACATCATTCGGCTAAATCAAATTATTAGCTACTTCTGAGGCCAATCATACTACTGACAACATACCACCATCAGTTCTTCTATTATCTTGTAATGTGAATCTTTCGCTCCCGAAAAATCTCATCAATAAAGCTCACCATTAGTTATATCCTTTTCATTTTCGTCTTCAAAAATATTACCGCACTTTATCGTTTTAAGATAGAACGGCAGCCCATTTATTAGTATAGGATAGGAAATCACATTAATAGTTTCCGCTTTTTTATTCTTCCATTTATTGACGACATCAGTGGCTGACTGACTAGATTTGGTTCTGAGGCGTAATTATGTTTACATTATACTCGCTATCGATTGTATTTGTTGACATTTGTATGACAGCTTTTAGTTTAGTATAGTTACCGCTAGAGGCGCTGTGCCAAATTGCATACAAAATTTCTGCCTACTACAGTCGCTATCGAATATAGTAAACGTAAATGTGTAAACTCATAATACAGGTACATACAAATCAATGTGGAAATATTATTGTGGATCAAGCAGGAGTGAATCGTCGTTGCTTTTAATTTCGATAACGCAATTTTTTTACTCACTTCATCTTGAGTTCTAGCAATTTTAAATGTTCTGTTGTTCAATATTTATCTTATTTATCTCTTATTGCCTATTAAAGAATAACATCATTTGGTTGCTTATCGCATTTTAAAAAGTTGATATTGTATATCAACTTTTTAACCTAAGCAAGTATATCTGTTTTGAATACTACAAATAAGTTTTTTTTTTGTATACAACGTTTTACAAAAATACCCCTAATGTCAAATATGGTATATAGGGACCATCAAACTGAATAACTTTTACTATGGGACCAACTCTGAAATCGCGAAAAAAAATCAGCTGTTTCATACATTTTGATATTTTCGATTTTAATTTTTGTATGAAACAATTGATTTTTTTTTCGCGATTTCAGAGTTGGTCCCATATAGGTATAGTAAAAGTTGATCAGTTTGATGGTCCCTATATACCAAATTCGGCATTAGGGGTATTTTTAGAACACCTTGTATAAATGATCGCTGAATTCAGATAAGTCTCAAAAAAGTCTATCCATAGCAAAGTTGAATAATTCATCAAGTTTAGTGTATAATTTTGGACGCAAATAAGCAAAAGAGTTTCAACCATCACCCCCCACCTCTCTACCAGGTAAACGGTTATTTTTGGTTATACTTGGTTGTAGTCGTAAGCCCCCTTATTAATAAACGAAGAGTAAGTTTACACCTAGTTTAACCAAAAAGTTTGCTTAGGAATATAATGCTTTGAGACGTCAAACGTAAAGACTAATATTGCTAAACAGTATTTTCTGTTAAACCAGGTGTAAACTTACTATTCGTTTATTAATAAGGCCGAAGTAGTGTAAAACAGGGAGTAAATATAAGTTTATAGCCATATGATTATGGTATGGGGTTACTACGGAACCCTATACTGCGCGTGGCCCGACACACATTGACCGATTTTTTTTTTTAAATTGGACTATTTTTTTGTTATTTCAGAATCATGTTTGTTATTTTACTTATTTGCATTAAAAGAATTATGATAAAATTATATTTTTTTGTGGGTTGACACACTTTTGCTTATTTGCGTCCTTTTAACATTGACCCGGTTTAAGAATCACAAAATTTTGTATCGGCGGCGCCAGTTACTACCAAGTCCACATACGAATGCAAGGTGAGGTAAAATAAAAAAAATAATAAAAAAGAATTTAATGTTTAGTGTTGACTTATTGATTCGCATCACATAGTCTAAGGTCAAATAATGTTAATTAGGCAGATATCATAAGTGTATAACCCCACATTTTATAGTTACGATGGGTCTGCATGTAACTTTATGTCAAAAGCTCTTTAAAATAATTAAGAGAAAAAAGAAGAAAAAAGTTATAAAAAATAACTTTTTTCTTCTTTTTTCTCTTAATTATAAAACTTGATATAGTTAGTGATGGGTTACCAAAAGCTTTATCAGTACAAACCGAGCCTCTTTAATGTTGTAAGAAATTAGTATTAAAACAATTAAGTAGGTACTTGTACTTATAAGAAATTTTCATTAAAGGAAATGTACTCAAAAACATAAAAACTGCCTAACTACTCGTAACGGTAAATTAACAAAGGCCAGTGTCATATAATAGGGCATTGACATTGTAGAGCATGTTCATCACTATGGTTGGACACGATTTACTCGATAGATTTATATGTTACATTGTCCTGTCAATCAAACTGTCAAAATGCATTACGGGTAGGTAACACCCTGTTGCCGATTCTAGACGTATAGTGATCACCTATTTTCAACCTATTTTTTGTTTCCATATAAGTTTTGTGATACGTATTTCAAAGGACCAAATTAAGAACTCCGAAAAATTTATTAAATTGTATCAGCCGAAGGTACCTCCTTCTTTAAACAGAGGTGCGAATACCACTTGACATTTTTTCACAATGTCTCGTAAAACATTTTAGTACTCGGCATTTTCCGAATTAATCATGGACTTTGTTTAAATGTCATTATGAGTCACATCCACATTTAGTTGATACAAACAAAGATACTTACGGTTGAGAGATGAGACCAAGCAATTGTGCAACTTTGTTCAGACTAGAGAAGTTAGAATAGTTTAAAGGTTGAGGATGTGAGCCGGTTCACCTCTGGCAGGCTCGCTGAATGACGTAAGCATACGGCTTAGGAGACTCGATATTATTTTCATGGCAATTTTTATTCGTCCTATGATGTGATGTTGATTTATTTCGTGGCGATGTGTAGGTAAGTGTCTAAAATCTTAATTATAGAAGTCGTTTGCAGGCGTTAATGTTTATCTCGAAAAGTTCATCCACTTGTAACTAAGGCCATTTTTCAGAATTTGTTTTTTTAATAAAATTTACAATACTAAATAATATACTAGAAAAAATACGACTCGCACCAGATCATGTTCTCGGACGGGAATCGAACCTGCGACCTTTGGATATCCGGTCCAATGATCTGACCGCTGAGCTATTTGTATTTTTTAATTTAGTATTATATAAAAATACCATTGTGAAAGCTAAAATCTCAAAATTTAAAAAAATAAAATTTACAAGTTTCGGCACATCATTTGGTTTCCAGAGTAATGGTCACATAGGTACACACGACGGCACCTTAGACTATACATGATGACCTTGAGACCGCCTTTATGCCCTACGTAATAAAAACTGTTTTCGCAGTTTAACTGTATAACCTGACGTGCTGTCGTGTGTACATACATCATAATATGGTTAATCATTTCGATAATATATTCCAGCAGGCGCTGCAAGGGTAGTATCAAAAATATTGTCTAGTTATGACATTTTTGACAGTTTGTCTTCGTCGTTTGGATTTCATTTTAGATATTTCGACGTAGATTTGATATTGAAATTAATTCCATCTATATACAAGGTGTTACAAAAGTACCCCTAATGCCGAATATGGTAGATAGGGACCATCAAACTGAACAACTTTTACTATGGGACCAACTCTGAAATCGCGATTTCAGAGTTGGTCCCATAGTAAAAGTACTTTTGTAACACCTTGTATATAGATGGATATAATAATTAAATTTTTATTTTCTGCTAACCATACATAACCGATATTATTGCTAATTGAAACTATCCCGAAAGTAGTCAAGTCTATGATGATAAATTAGGAGATGTTGTTTCAATGAATAATTTATTATTGCTATTATGTTCCAATTTTGTGCCAAAGGGGTGGCGCGCAGCGCTGACGTCAGCTAAATATTTTACCATACAACAATGTACGGATTTTCTCGTAGTCGTGTCTACATCAATTTTACTATGAAGACAAACTTATCATAAAGTTTTTTTTCCATTTTGTCCAAGTTTTACCAAATCTTTTATTGGCATCCCTGAACTCAACGTTTTAGTGTTAGTGTAAATAACTACATTGTTTCAAAGTAAATGTGTGGCTCAATAGGTGAATGGGGCAAAGAAATCGAGAATTGCCCGACTTACTCCACTTCGGACACCTCGTGGGAATTAGAACGAATTGCTTCACTACCCCGTATCTCACCGATATCATCCAGTTGTACATAAAAAATAACAAAAATATATACTTTTATCAGTAATTGCATTGTGAATACAACATCGCTTAGTGCAACGCGGTTGTGATTATGCCTATTGAGCTAAAGGTCCTCGACATCGAAAGGGTTTGTCTACATCGAAATGTTATAATTTTGTTTATTTGACTAACGGAAACAAACTGCATTCAATTATACCTTAAAACTATAATTAATATCTATTACAAAAGCAAAAACACTTTCCATAACAGGATAAAACATTTCAACCAAGTCAACTCAACTAAAATGTTTGGAAGGTAGGTTGAATTCAACAAAAAACTAAGTTTTTCAAATAAGTGCATAACTACATTATATTAAACTTTAATCAAAAAGAAAGGAAAAATTTAGTAATGATGTCATGTCAAATGACGTGATGGAGTCATTAAAAAATATTACTAATTTTTAAAATAGTACCTTAGTTTTAGTTTTTAACTCTATGTCAAGGGGAAAGAGCTACCTTTATTCGCTAAATGGCAACTTCTCAAAACGGCAAATTCTCATATGGGCAAGTTCTCATAAAGGCAAAGGCAAATTCACATAAGAGCAAGAGTACAGTCAAGTACACTGTACCTACCTATGGAAATCGTATTCGAGCGTGAAATGATAGTAGTCGTGACATGAATTCACTTCGCTGTAGCGTATGTTTCACCGAAACTCACTGGTTTTATTCACATCTAGGGGTAGAGATTGCACAAAATTTAACGTAGCTTCAATTGCTGTTATCAATGTTTGTTATACAAACCGAAATAACATCAGACCCTGTTATTGCCTTCGTGAAAATGTCTAAACTAAAATGGCATCCCAAGATAGACAAATAGTCAAAATAATCTTGTTAAATATGACGGATTCATTTTTGCGATATCATTAACTGTAAGGCCGGAATCAGTGCTACGCGGATTCCGCGCGCGAACCGTCTTCGACAGCCGGCAAAATGTATTAGGGTTTATCCAGTGCGACGCGGATGACCTACGCGGATGTCTGCGACGGACGGCAAAATGTACTAGATAATATATGTACAGAACGTTCAGTGCGCCACGGATGGTCCGCGCCACGGAGAGCTCCGCGCGCGAAGGGAGGAGAATTCCGTCCACGCGCGGATATGGTCCCAACCCAATGAGTTGTTCAGTGCGATGACGGATGGATGGATGCAGACGGATGGTCCGCATCGCACTGACTGTTACTTAACTATATAACCCGAGCAGATAAAAAAAATCTGTGAATGGCGGTCACATATTATTTGTGAGCGAGATAGCATACCCACATTTTTTTTTTACTTCAGTAAGTACTCCGTTATTTGTTGTCAATCGATTAGCTAATTTATTGCCATGCTATTCTTAATTTATATTACGATGCACCAGGAAATGATGTCATTTAAGTAAATACAATTATGCGAGTTTATGACGCATCTCAATACTATTAATTATAAAATAAATATAAATATTGGATAACATAATATTATTGGAATGCATCATTCCCAACTTTATATTTATTTATAAATAAACCAAACTATAGTGACAAAATAATTTCTGATAGACATCTACTAAAGTGCATGTGTTGTAAGTGTAACACGTCAAAAACCTGATAAGAAATTATAAATTCACATCTTATAAAAATAATTTTTTTTTGGAAAATATATTTTACTCTGTCTAACCATTTCGTATACATATTTAGATATAAATCTACCCTCTGCGTACTATTATTAATTCTGTGCCTCTGCTGTTACTTTTAGATGAGAGATAATAATATCGCTTCTAAGACTACCTACGCAGACTACGCAAACAAAAAAATCGGCCAAGTGCATGTCGGGCCACGCGCAGTATAGGGTTCCGTAGTAACCTCATACCATACCATATGGCTATAAACTCATATTTACTCCCTGTTTTACACTACTTACGACTACAGCTAAGTATAAAACCCAACTATTCAATAAAATATGTACCTACGAAAACTTTTCCGAGTAACGAATCGATTACTCATTAACTTTTAAAGCCTTCCTAGCAGTGATAGTTTTCCTTTTAAGTTCATTATATGAATTTTTCACGCATCCAAAAGCAACCGTTTACCTGGTAGAGGCCTTCCTTTAAATATCCCCTGGACACTTAAATCTATCAATATTTTGCACTTCAAAACTATAATAACAAACTATAATATTTCGCAAACGGATTAATGAATTGAAAAGTGGTCTTCAACCTACAACACTTTCAAAATACGTACCCAACGACACTTCATATTATTTACACCACACTTTACCTGTAGGGGAAGTAGGTACATTAAAAATTTTTTTTTTCAAGATTTTATTCTACTATTTTTTCGGCAATATTCATGCCTTTTTACAGATTTCTAAGGACTAAGCCCAGAGCTTAGCCGCATACGGACAGATAGACATGGCGAAACTATAAGAGTTACTTGTTGTCTTGACTACGGGACCCTAAAAAGGATAATGAAAGTAGAGGATACATTAAATGACACATGCTTGCATCTCCAGCAACCACATTTTTTCACATGACCTTTCCCGACAAACAATGATCTTATCATTACGAAATTCTAATTGTTTTTTTCTTGCTCATCTCATCAGTATAGAACCTCTAATGAATTATCAATGACAGCAAACGCTAGCCAACAACATACCGATAGCTTATAGTCACGAGATTACGAAATATGACAAAATCTATGTTTACTTATCAATTTGAGTAATATTCAAAGGTTGCTTGGAGTTCATAAAGTTTGGGCCTTGTTTAAACTGGCACTCAAATCTTGATTTGCAATCTTATCGTCACTGTATTTTATTCGATTATACACATATGAGTATTATTACAAAACACGGCACTCACCAACTCCTCTTTATACGGCCTCTATTAAAAGATTTGACCTCTTCGCCTATCTAATCCTAAAGAAGTTAATTCAATTCAGCAAACTTAGTGATTCTATAAAGATTTTGCAACAATATACGATGACAGGTTACAATATACAACAACGGTAATATTGCTGTTTAATCTTGACCTACAAAACGATCACCGAGTATGTATTGTGTTATCAAACTGGTCAAAGGTGAGTACCACTACCACTTTCGCTGGTGTTAGGCTCGCGACACACGGTGCCGGATGCGCTGCGCGTGACCTTGGTCAACGTGGCTACTTGCTTAGACAGCTGGAGAGTGTGACATAACCCGTACGCTGGCGTCATCGACCGCACCTTGACACGGTATGAAAAATAAACAAGTGTCATTCTTGAAATGGCGAGTCTATCGACAGATCGGTATGAAAGGGAGTCTGTAGTACCCGAGAAAAAAAATTCTACAACTTTTCTTTTGTACAGGACGTAATCGGAATGAAGGAAAAGGCATAAATCTTGCATCTGGCATCTGCAGCAATCGTAAAATATCCATCTGCCCGGTTTTCGTCAGTTTTCTCTCATCGAGATTAGTTTTAATGTCCTTATTCAGTTGAACAACCTCTGATGATAGAGTGAATCGTGTGTAGTCAAAATGCAATAAAACATTTAATTTTCGTAACATTTATAGTATTCGTAAGTTATTCAGGAAATACCTATACAACATGTTTATCAGCTGTTTCAGACAAAAAATAACAACGAAAATATCAAAATGTATGAAACAGCTTATTTTTTTTTCGCAATTTCAGAGTTGGTCCCATAGTAAAAGTTGCTCAGTTTGATGGTCTGAAGAAATGATTTTCCCATTTTTGGTTGATTCCTTAAAATATTCAGTACTGATAAGTATTACCTACTTACCTATGCCCTAAGTAACAGGTACTAATAAGCACTGATTTTTTTTTTTATCAAAAAGTAGGTAGGTACTTGACAGCGCTTTTAGTTTTGATGATAAGCCAGAAACACATGTAAACTAGTTACCTACGTAGCACAACCCAATAGGTATCAAATAAACGTTGAAAATGCTATAAATTGCAACTTCTGATGAAGACAATAACAACAAAATAGCTATTGTGTCTGATTTGCAGAACGCTGAAGGGTTACAAAGTATTTTTCTTAATGGCACATGGAAAATTAGAACTATGACAGTTATTAATTTATTACCGACGTATTTTCCCCAACGCCCAACAATATTTCACATAAATTACAAAATTGTTCATTAAGTTACCTTTGTCAACTTGATAAACTAACTGCTACCTAGATATGTAACGAAAGTTTCTTATTACGACATGGTGTTACCCGTTCAAATCTAAATTATCCTACATTATGTTTCTTCTTTGCATTAGAACCTTCTAAAAGTTACCGAATCAAATTCTTAAATTAAAAAACAGCAAAAGATTGAATATTAAGATGATCTTTTAGATATTTTTATTGCTGATATATTATTATTACGATAATTGTCATAAGATTAATGCTATTCGCTTATCTGATACCATCGTTATGTTGAGACTTCGCTAAAGTGATATAATTCATATCACCGCGGATACCAAAATAAGACCCCACTAAGGTCCTGTTTCACAATAAAAAAGTAAGTTCTGAGTAGCTTACTTGACAGATGATTTGCCATATTTTTCATATCACTACCTACTGTTAAATCTTTTTTATTTTTTTATTCTAATTTTATTTAGAGACTTTAACGTCAGGTCATGCTGACTTAATATTAGTTTAGGGTATGATGGGATCAGTCCCAACTAATATTTATTTCTACTACATAAATATATTAACTTAGAAACTAAACTCTATTTTTAACTGCTAGCGCGGCTAGCCAACACCATTTCACAAACAAGTTTGGGTGCATTAGATGTGGGATTTGACAAAATACTTTGGTAGGTATACCCCAACTGTAAAATCTTCTGTCAAGTAAATTACCCAGAACTTACTTTTGTGTAGATACGGGCTTTAAGGCCTGCCAAGGCCTAATCATCTTAACACGTTGACTGCCAATCTACGAGTAGGCCTATTCCCGTAGCACAGTCTAATAACCTCTGCTCATAGTATTTTTTATTTGACCCACAAATTATTACGAGTATACTCGTATGGCAGCCAACGCGTTTAGACATATTTTTATAAATATTTATATTCTATCAGCAACTTTGAAATATAATCACAGATTTTTTTTTTGGTAGATGTTTATTTGCAATCAGCTTTACTAATGCTACATATAAGCAAATGTGTTAACTATGGCGATTTCTCGACTAAGTTTAACGTTGATAAATAACATCAAAGCATAATAATTAATGCTAGTAAAATATTATAACTTATTTTTATTTTAAAAGCATATCAATTTCAAACACTGTAAAAAAGGCCTTGATGTATGGATAATTAATTCATACTTTTATTAATAATCTTTGGTTATAATATGTGTATAAAAACAAGAAAAATATATCAACTGAGAAAACGAAACACATTAGAGCCAATTATAATAATATTTATCAAAGTATCTCTTAAGGTTATGCATCAATGAACAACGAAATCGAATTATATATACATTTTTACATTTGAGATTCCGTAATGTACCAGTTATTTTATACCCAGACCATGATGCTCATGCTTACAAAACAGAGTATGCAAATCCTTGCTACTCCCCGACACCATCGAAAAATCAATTATGAAGAAAAAGTTGATACCATATTCTACATGGCTATGTTTCAACATTAAAATTTATTCAAGGCCTGTGACTTTTATTACTTTATATTTCTATACAAGATATTATTCTTTTGGCATCTGCGAAGTGATTCATAATAAATAGGCAATCCGCCGTTTCTTTTTCCTGCCTTCAAAGAAACTTCCACAAATAAACGAATACACGTATGTTTACATCTTATCGGCTTTTCTTTCTAATTATGTTTATAAACGTGTTTTTTTTAATTATGCTTGTGTTACTTAAGATGTATACTAGGAAATTCCAAATTTCAAATTACTTACATAATTTTATCTTACATTACCAAGTGTATTGCAGTTTGTATTGCGAGTAAAGGTAGACACTGAAGTACTGAACATTTCCCTCCACTTATGATCGATTTAGGTATGTTCCGTGGATTAATACTTTCTATCATTCCCCACTGACACCTTTTAACGCCACTCAGAAATTCAAATGAATATAAACCGACCTTAATATTATTGTTAAGTTTAGTAGGTACACTTCACAATAATGTTAACTCATAAATCGCTAATTTGTATGAAATGTAGATATTTTCAACCCACGCGTTTTCTATTGAGTAAAATTTGCTATGTAAATGACAGGAATTAATACTCCAACCGATGGCAACAATTCAGTGATAAATAAGAATATTTATAAACGGTAAATGACAATAAATAAATATTTTACATCACCATGCAAGGGCAAACAAGTATGTGAGATCCGCGTGGAAACATGCATTTGCGGTGTCATAAAGATTCAGGGATAACGAGGCTAGTTTTAATGAATCATCTTCTTTAGACCTACAGAATTGTTTAAAAATAACACATTGCATTATTCAAAATAATCTTTATTCTCTAAATCTGAAAGCACAGATTTAAGTGGATCGTGTTCTTTCGGCTACAATTAATCCTTTATTATATAGGTCCCAAATGAAGACCAAATCCGGGTAACTAAAATAATAATGAAGAGGAGACTATATCTCAACACGCCCATCTCTGTGTCACGATTTACAGCTTGTCACACGTCGTATTAGAATTTAACGTAAAAACCCTCATATCTTTTATGTTACATGGGACCAGCATGAGAACAAAACCCGACACATTTTAATGTTTCCGTATGTAAAATATGAAGGTTGCTTATGCTATCTCATTTTGGTAATGCTAACAGCGTTTGCGTTGTTAAGCTTAAGTTTTGAAGAACCTATAGCCAGCTCAGTACTGGGTGCTACGAACGCTTACATTAACTATTAATATCAAAACATTAAAAGCCTCTTCATTTTACATATTTTTTCCCCAATTTAGGTATAATAAATCAAGTGACTCATCATAGGTGCTAACTCATGAACCTGATGTATTTTATTCACTCAGTTCAAACTAATGACAATAAACTAATCACTGACGCAGTCTTGACCTTTTCTTCACTATGTTAATAATATTTAGCCGATTTGAAAACATACTATTTTAGGAAGCTGTTTAACATGTATAATAATGCAGAAAATACCTAATGGGTCCTACCCAATTAAATTCCTGTTAAAAATACAGGTTTAAATAACAATAGAAAATCTAATGGCGACCTACAAACACAAAACGATCGAATTGATAAGAGTAAGTAGTAGATATTTGATGTTACCGACTGCAAACAAAGCGACTAGTTTCAATAATTTTATTCTACACCATACAACGCCATTGGCTTTGTATGCTAAATCCAGCTTTGTGTCGCGAATTTTGTCGTTCAAAAACCTGCATAATCTTCTGGGGCACGCCCCGTCCCAGATAAAAAAAAATCGTCCCAAATTAAAAAAAAACAATTTACTTTGATGCTTGTCTCGGACGTGAGAAGCATAATTGTGTGAGAGGTTACGGTCGTGGACTTGCCAAAACGTTAGCCGATATGGATTGCATTTAAACTCACCGTAAACCACATAAGAACTGTACAATATGACCTTATGGCCTTGATATACGATTTGTAGAATATAAAGATAAGATAAATGAGTAGGTATTAAATTGTTACTTTGGAATAAATCTAATGTGATGAAAGGTCAAGAATAATTAGTTTTGTAGCAGTCAATGTCTTAAGTTAGTTAAGTTAACTCATCACACGATTCGTACAATGCTGTCTAATAAAAACCGGGCAAGTGCATGTCGGGCCACGCGCAGTATAGGGTTCCGTAGTAACCCATACCATACCATTATGACTATAAACTTATATTTACTCCCTGTTTTACACTACTTACGACTACAACTATTAGTATCCCAACTATTCAATAAAATTTGTACCTATGAAAACTCTTCCAAGTATCGAATCAATTGTCGTCCACTTGTAAAGCTTACCAAGCAGTGATAGTTTTCCTTTTAAATTCATTATATGTATTCACTTATGTCCTGAATTTTATCACGTATCCAAAAGCAACCGTTTACCTGGTAGAGGGGACTTGACTCTAACAAAATGTTGAACTTCAAAGCTTATTATTTCGCAAACGGATCCCTAAATCAAAAAGTGGTCATCACAAACCTACAACAATTTAATAAGACCTATTGACGACAACATGAGATTGATGAGAAAAAATATTTCATCCCCTTTTTATATGTAGGGTAGGTACCTACACTAAAAAAATATACATATTCATGCCAAATTACAGCTTTCTAGTACTAAGGGCTTGAGCTAAGCCGCGGACAGACAGACGGACATGGCGAAACTTTAAAGGTTCCTTGTTGGCTTGACTACGGAACCCTAAAAAACTAGTAGAGATGATCTAAATAAAATGTAAAAAGCATGTTAAGATATTGTATATTAATAGAGTTAATTTTATTAAGGCCAATTGTAAGTATTATTGAGAATTATATTATAAAAAATAAACTTAATTACTTAAAAAATATTCTGGAAGAATGAATGATCGTTGTATTGCACCAGAGTTTTTTGTTTCCATTCCCTTTTTCTAGTTATGTTTTCAAAACTAACTCTAGTCAATGCATCGCGTGAAGTCGAATGACTTCGGTTTCAACATAGGAAGCGAACTTTTGACCTACTAAAACCTTTTTTATATTATTTATTCACCTACACAGAGAGGTGCCTGTTAAAAGCTCAAATGATATTATACGGCTCACGACTAATCACGGACATCCTGTATAAAGGTCAACACAAAACAAAATAATAATAAAGCAAGCTTTTCATTTTATGTTTTTATTCTTAATATTCTTTTGACCATAATAATGAATAAAAGACAACAACAAATATTCGGCTGCCCCGGTTCGGTTCGCCCCGCCGAGGATTCTGAAATAATACTCACATTCCCTCGCATTTCCTCTTTCGAGGAAGATCATTGATAAGAGGCATGGTTATGCTATTTTTAATCCCGTCCGTTATATTATGACACCAAAATTTTAGTTTACCAAGTTAAAATAAAGACGGAGCAAGCATCAAGACTTTGACATTGAGTTTTTAAATGACGATTATCTGCAATGGGTACCTTTGTTAGTATCTTTATTAAGTAAATAGCTTCCGCCCGCGACTTCGTCCGCCTGGACATTCGAGAAAGTTCACAGAGGATCTTTAACCAGGATAGAAAGTATTCTGTATTAATTTCATCAATTTAGGCGGGTCTACCAAGCGCGTTGCCTCGCGAAGAAGTCGCGGGCGGAATGGAACCTAGTTTACAAAATTCAGAATTGTATCCAGGGATATGACAATCGCGTTTTCGTTTCCGTATCCCTTTATTTAAATTAGAACTCTTATTTCAACCCTTTGGGGGTTGAATCATGTTCACCGTATTGGACTTCAAAATAAATGCCATTTTTGCAATCAACATCCCATAAAACTTCAATAACGACATCCATATCGTTTTTCATGTTTTGTTAACCCATTTCACCCCCTTAAGGTTTGAAATGCCAACAGTACCGATATATGATGCATTAGTTTCCAACCATAAGTCACACAACTTCATCCCCCTTTTCACTCCTTCGGGGCTAAAATTATTATCAAAACACGTATATATTTATTCAAACACAAATTTTGAAGATCCTAGCTGCGACACTGAGGGACTTATATACAAACTGTAATTTCCTATTTAACTCCTTTAGGGGGTGAATTTAAAAAAAAACTTTCTTAGTACACCCCTAAACATCATAAGGAACCTACGTGCCAATTTTGGAATATTATTATCTAGACCCGGCGGTTTGGGCTGTGCGTTGATTGTCAGTCAGACAGTCACTCAGTCAGTCAGTTTCTCCTTATATATATTTATTTTGATACGAATTGGTAGATAAGTTTGTCACAATAAGCATTAATTAGTAGTAGATAATTGATACTTATCAATTTCTTTCACTCGAGACGAGACTAAACACATTGAACATAGAATTCAACAAAAACAAACTGCCAATTATTCTACAAGAACAAATATTATATTGAAAACTCTGAGTAAAATATAATTAGACATTAAGTAGAATTTTAGCGAATAATTATAGGTACTCGACTCTAGTTACTAATTAATGAAAACTATCGGCTTTATCAAATTACAAATGTATATAAGTACAATCAAAATAATACAGAAACTAACATCAGAAAGGTGTGCCTAGGTCTAACCAATGCATAGACAATGTATTTAGAAATCCATTGCGCAAAACACCCATCCCAATACAGTTAAGCAACAATACAGTGGACCAACACATAGTGATTTATTCAGTCAACAACTTAATACTGTTTGTTATCCACACATTTTAGTGAAATATATGTATGTTCCAATGCTTCTGTATTAGAAATGAGTTTAACTTAATCAGAAAAACTTTACTTACCTAAGTTGTTAACCTCGTAGTTGGCATTTTTACTAAATACTTTTTGGCACAGAATTTGTATGTATCGATTGGGTCGATGTAGTGGCGGTGACAAAATTATAAAAGATTTGAGTGAGTTCGTATTTCTTATAGAAAACCTTAATTAATTATTAGCAGTAATAGCAGTAATTCTGTCGTTTATTGGTCTTTAGAGGTAGGTAGGGGTACTAATTAGGCCCACCCTAGAGGAGGGGGCGACCGCTTGTTTACCCTTATTTCAACTTTTTGGGGTCAAATCATGGTCAGTTCTTATCTTAACCCATATTGAGCCTATTTTTCTTGTTTCAGGCATTACTAGTGCTTGTTCAAGCTAGTGAAGAAAAGCCAAAAGATAAAGTCAAGCTAAAGGATGAAGTCAAGCCAAAGGAAGAACTGAAGCCAGACACAATAATACACGAGGCACGGCAAGGACGCCAGTACGGTCCTTACGGACCATACGGTTCTACGGCGAATGAAGTGGTGGTCGATATTCAGGACGACGAGAAATCACAATACTATGAAACCAACTACGACACGAGTAAGTTGTCAATGAAATTTACATTTAACCAACATCCAACTTATAGTAGAAATAAACTTTTTGAATAGAATGGGTTTAGGAGTTTAACCCACATAATACTCGTAAACAACATTCAATTAATTGAAAAGATTTCCTTGAACTGCGTAGAATTGGCTTTGATTGTATTACTATCAAACATTACACATGATTGTTAGTAGTAAGTATAGCTAATATTACTGACAGTCATTTGCAAGTCCATATGGCACATATTACCCCAACGTAATATACCTATTGGCTCTTTTTAGATTTTGAAGAAAGCCGACTACTAGTTTTTATTGACTAAAGGAATGAACTTGGCTTTTGTATTTATATCAGATTAAAAATAAATATATCTCATTAGGATAGTTGACTTTGTACCTATGTCCTAATGATAATTCACTCACTACTTCCAGGTGCATACGGTTTCGGTTACGACGTCGGTCCGAACGGCCAGTTCCACCACGAGAACCGCGGGCCGGACGGTGTAACGTACGGCTGTTACGGTTACGTCGACCCAGACGGTTTCCTCCGCGCCACTCACTACGTGGCGGACAGCCACGGCTACCGAGTGGTCGAGCCAGAGAAACCTGTGGAAGTATACCCCGAAGATAAGCACCAATATGACGAGTGAGTATCTGGCTTTGCCACACGGAGCGGCGATCGGCGACGCGACTCGTGAATTCGTAAGAGGGTGATTACATTATTAGTTTCTGGCATCAGTCTTCCATCAGACTGGTACTTTTGGATCATAAGACTGATCGAATGGACTGATGCCAGACTGATCATGTAATCGGTCCCTTTAATACCTTTCGTGTGACGTCCCGAATTGTGAACGCTGCCGCTGGCCGTGTGGTGGGCATCGAGCGCGCAACACAAGAGATAATTCACGCGTCGCGTCACCGCCAGTCACCGCGATTTGCGTGGTCAGGTGGTCACGATGTTTATTTAGAAAAGGTTATTCCTACACTCGGACTCGGTAATATATTACTATGTCACTCCAATTACTACGTTAAAATGTTAAGGTGTAAAACCTAAAGTGCAAGTTAGTATGATATGACATAGTTACATTGTAACTAGGATAAGCTATTTCTAAAGTGATCCAACAGATCTATGCATTTTATAATAAAAAAAAACATCACGTACAATATAGACTGGGTTGTTCCGTATTCATCCCATGACAATTCATCCCAATTCTTCACTCATCCCAAATTGGTATTCCTTACTCAACCCAGTACATTATTTTAATATATTTTCTTAATTCAACCCAATTGCATTCCTTACTCATCCCAAATTAATTTATCACTAAAAAGTATGGATAGCAGTACAATCATTAATATTTTATCAGAAAATTATATAGGAATACAATAAATTGAACTAAGTATTACTAAGTATTTATGTACTCATTAGAAATTAAATATGCATGTTTTGTAAATAAAAGTATACCTCAGATAGGCAGATTTATTCACCACTGTCCCCAGGGCAGTTTAATACTTTATTTTATTATTTTTTACTCTCTACTGACCCTTATATATTATTATCCTCACTGCCCCCAAATTATAATAAAATTTATTTTTAAGTTAAAATTATTTAAATAAATTTCGGATGTTTCGGATTCGATTTCCGAACAAGACAAATATTTGTGTGCATGATCATGTCTATTTGTCTTGGCCTGGGTGTTATCTATGTACCTATATATTAAGTATTTATTTACTAAAAAGTAAGTATATAAGAATATATTTATCCACTATCTAGATTCCATAACACAATTTTTTACTGAAAACCACTTATCAGCTAGATAATTGATGTGATTGTAAAAAAATGTTATTATTAATAATATTATTTGTGTTTCTTTTACCTTTTTTATTTTTGAAATATATGTTTTTTTTAATATAACAACAATAAAGCAAAAATTAACTGAGTTTAAAATATTTCTAATAAGTGATAATATTTTTATTCAGACCGTACACATAAATCTTAATTTTTTGGGTGGCTTTACGTAATGGGTTGAGTTAGGAATACTTTTGGGATGAATAAGGAATTTAAAATGATATTATTGTTGTGGGTTGAGTAAGGAACAAAACTGGGTTGAATAAGGAAAAAATAATAAGTGGGATGTGACGTCATGGGATGAATACGGAACAACCCTATAGACTTCTGCAGTAAGCAGATAAAGCACTTGTGTTATGGAAATAAGAAACAACATCATTCAACATAATGGAGTTATGACTGTACAGTGCTATAGGATGATGATTTGTTTTAGTTTTGTGCTCAAATTATCTCAAAACTAGTCATGAATATATCACAAACAGGCAAAACTAACGGACTATGTGTGCGTCTTGACTGACTGCGACATTTTCATGTATAATAAATAATGCAAGTTTTCATTAGTTTTCATTGTTTATCATTCGTCTTATCATTAAAAATTTAAAAATATTGAAACAGTTAATTGTATAAAGTAATTTCTGTCTCTACTCTTGATTATCAAAAGTAAATATCTTAATAAAAAATCTACGATGGCATTGCATGCGTTAAAAGAAACTAAATCACAAAGGTTCGATTTACTTGACCCCCTTTCTTGCAGGACTGCTAACGAAGTTACGGAGAAAGTTCCGGGTCAAATCGTACCATGGGAGAAGCTGTATTTCCCCAAGGGATGTGGGCGGACACCAGGCGGAGTGCCCCCTAAGCCTCCCCCGCTCCCCACTCGACCCCCGCGTCCCCCTACCGACAGCTCGGGCCAGACTAGCAACCCTAACCCAGGAGTAGCCTACCCAGGACAAGGTAAAAAGTCACTTGATACCTATAAAAACAAACAATCTTTTTCGAAAACGAGAACAATTTTCAAATATAACTCAGGTCAATAATCATTGTGACTTTTTATATACTTACTCATTTTTTCAAATTATAATAAAAAGTATATCTATAAAATAACTTTAACTCGTTGTGAGTTTAATTGGCACCTACAAAAACTTATCCAGCAAATAAATAAAATGTAAGTCTTATTTGATAGGACAGAAAATTAAAATAATTTCGTTAATATAGGATCTGGTGGACCAGGAGGACCAAGCGGGCCTGGAGGCCCAGGTGGACCAGGAGGTCCGAATGGACCAGGAGGTCCGAATGGACCAGGAGGCCCGAACGGACCAGGAGGCCCGAACGGACCAGGTGGCCCGAACGGACCAGGTGGCCCGAACGGACCAGGTGGCCCGAACGGACCAGGTGAGATTGAAAGCTTTTTTTTTCTTTATCAAAAAGTCCATGTAAATGGAAGTTATGTACCTTATTTCTTAAATCTCAGATTAGAGATAACAATTCATAACACCGCAAGCACTTTTTTGGAAATAAAATTTAATTAATACTTACGAGTTTCTACTTCTTAAAATACTTTCCTTTAACGTGCTGCGGTGCTTTCATACCACTGGCTGTTACAATATTAGCGGATTTTTAGCGGTTTTTAGTTTTAGTTTAGCGGTTTTTAGTGTTAGTTTAGCGGTTTTTATTTTTTTTATAGCGGTTTTTTTTAATGTATCCCCCATAGGGCAAGGCGGATACTACCCAGGCCAACCCGGTACGCCTGGAACACCCGGTACTCCAGGTAGCCCTGGAAGTCCTGGTGGACCCGGTGGTCCTGGCGGCCCAGGTGGTCCCGGTGGACCCAATGGACCTGGTGGGCCTAGTGGACCCGATGGACCTGGCGGCAGCGGCTATTATCCCGGTTAGTTTATATTGAGTTATGAGACAAAAAAGGGATAATTATACAGAACAAGGTCTAGGTGATTCACTTGATATCACCAACGAATAATGATGTGATCAAGAGTGTCCTTAAACGGCGAAGGTATCCGGATAATTACCATATATTAACTATGCTAACTAATATATATACAGTTACTTTAACCACCCAGGAAAAGGACCATGCAAAAAATCGTCCCCACCCTCGAACAGATTTCAAACCAGTCTCAATTCAGCCTGATGATTATATATAGCACGTTTTATTAGGTTTTACTATGACATGACATCCGCCGTATAAATTAGGTTTTCATGCACATCGAAATTGACATCTTATTCCTTATAAATAATCAGAACCAGAACAGTGGTGACCACCATCCAACAGATTTTAAATCAAGCTCAGTGAATACTACGCGTTCCTTTCGTGATTGCCGTCGACGACCGTTATGGTATCACAGCTAACGATACTGTAGACAAAAAAGTAATCATGTTTTTCAACTGTTTTCATTTTTTTCTTGTTCAAAGAGTAATTTATATAGGTAACAAGTTAGGTTCGCCATTATGTAGAAACTTTACTCTTTTAATCATTATAACAACACAAATAACGAACGTAATGATTAAATCAACAGAAACAAAAATTAAGCTTTGCTATGCTAGCCGTACTAGAAAGGCGTAGCAGGAGGTGCGATATGACGAAGCGGGTCGGGAGGTAGCGGCAATGATGAAGTGAACGCGTAGTACATCTTGGCAGCAGCCTAGTGGTTTTTTATATTACGCCATCCGCCGTAGGGATAGGGTTTTTATGCAAATCGAATTTGTTTAAACAGGTTAGGTTAGGTTAGGTTTTTTTTACAACATCATCGATTTTAGTAGTCGAAATCATCTTAATATTTAGTGGAATAAAATAAACAATGAAAATTAACTCACTAGGTTAATTCTGAAAACCTTCTCACAGAATATCCGATAAACACTTTACTTTCACGGACACTTCGTGGTAAGATGATGAATGTAACGTTATGTTTTATTTCAAGATTAATAAAAAAACCATATGGTTTTTTTCTTGAAATCTATTGCATAATCTTTATCAAGTTAACTCTAAAATTTTCCGAGTTGATAAAAATGTAACCGTGAATAGGTACTAGAGGTAGAAAAATAAATCGTCTCAAAGCATATAATACTATTTTGTCAGTCATCTCGTGACCACGTCCCCTGCCTTCTGGTTACGAAACTTTGTTGCTAACAATTCTCGATTAAAATCGATTATTTAGCGGAAACGATAATTTAAACATTTAAAAAATAATTTTGGTTTTGGTGTGTTAATTCTTATTACGATCACTTGTTCTTACTTATTTTTTGAAACTATTTCTTCTAGGCCAAGGAGGCTACTACCCCGGTCCCCCCGGTTCTCCAGGTAGTCCTGGAAGCCCTGGTACTCCCGGCGGTCCCGGCGGTCCTGGCGGTCCTGGCGGTCCCGGTGGTCCGGGCTCTGGAGGTTACTATCCTGGTATGCAAAAGTTGACTTGACTATACCTAAATACTTTGATTATTAATTAAAAACCTAATAGTTGAAATATTGTTGTGAGAAGTTTATAAAAAATGACAATCTTTCCTCAGGTAGTTTTGTGTAACATAGTCAACATGTTTTCTTCTTGATGATTTTAAGAAGTATATTGCAAGTTAGATTTTACCACAGAATAAGTAGATATAGTATGTAACTATGATTTAAAATAAATTATTGAGCACATTAGTATAAAATTTTTATTTGTTTTCTTCTTGCAAATTCATCATCATCTCCCTACCATTATCCAAATTCATTTGGGGTCGACGCGTGTAAAAAGTGTGAAATCAATTTCAGCCTGAAAAACATGCATTTTGAATAAGTAATCATTACCAGTTAGTTATCACATCCACGAGAATACTCAATCACCATTTGTTATTCACAGGGCAAGGCGGTCATTATCCTGGTAAACCCGGCACACCTGGTTCTCCTGGCACACCTGGCAGCCCCGGTGGCCCTGGAGGACCCGGTGGGCCAGGAGGCCCAGGTTCATCAGGTACACCGGGTACTCCTGGCACGTCCGGTACCCCGGGAAAACCAGGTCAACCCGGTTCGGGCGGTTACTACCCCGGACAAGGCTCAGGTAAAAACTTTAAACATTACGACCCGTTTCGTCCGCACGGATGCTATGGCGGATACGGACTGCAAAGCATGCGCCGCAAACAGCACATGCTCAAACAGAACAGGCAATCTTTTTATCACAACTTGCGCTTGCGTGTTCTGTTTGAGCATGTGCCGGTCGCGACGCATGCCTCGCAAAGTCTGGATCCGCCTCTAGTCGTTGCCGTTAACAAATATTTATTGCTTCATAAAATATAACTTTTGACGGGGAAACAATAAGATACATATATAAAGCTAAATTAATCTTCAATATAACTTTAAACTGCCATCTGATCATACTTTCGTTTCAATTGTTTAAAATGTATGGAAGAAGCGTTAACAACCATCATTACGAAGTGTACTTATGACAACTACTGCTTGGTCTCCAATCCATACAGAGACATGCTCGATGAACAAGTTTTATACGCGCATGGCATGTTACAAATATCAACGCTTTGCCCTTTAGCACGCAATAACGTTAAACATGCTCGAATAAACATAAAATAGTTGAGATATCTCTAAGTAGACCCTCCATAATGGTGTATCTTCAAGCGAAAGCTAATCGTTTCTTTTTCAAAACTAATTACTTACCACTTTTGTCTATTTATAGGAACTCCAGGACAACCTGGAAAACCTGGACAGCCAGGTTACCCAGGAAAACCTGGAACACCAGGACAACCTGGAACACCAGGACAACCTGGAACGCCAGGACAACCTGGTCAGCCAGGACACCCAGGACAACCTGGAACGCCAGGGCAGCCTGGCCAACCAGGATACCCAGGACAACCAGGGCAACCTGGAACACCAGGACAACCCGGTCAGCAAGGTTACCCAGGACAACCAGGAACCCCAGGACAGCCAGGCCAACCAGGATACCCAGGACAGCCTGGACAACCAGGACAGCCAGGAACACCAGGATATCCTAGTCAGCCAGGATACCCAGGACAACCCGGAACGCCAGTACAACCCGGTCAGCAAGGTTACCCAGGACAACCAGGAACTCCAGGGCAACCTGGCCAACCAGGATACCCAGGACAACCAGGCCTACCTGGGACCCCAGGTCATCCTGGTCAACAAGGTTACCCAGGACAACCAGGCACACCAGGACAGCCCGGTCACCCAGGACAACCAGGAACTCCAGGACAACCCGGCCAACCAGGATACCCAGGGCAGCCTGGAAAACCAGGACAGCCCGGAACACCAGGTCAACCTGGTCAGCCAGGATACCCAGGACAGCCTGGTCAACCAGGTCATCCAGGACAGCCAGGATACCCAGGACAACCCGGAAAGCCTGGAACACCAGGACAGTCTGGTCAGCCAGGACAGACAGGAACTCCGGGACAGCCCGGAATACCTGGACAGCCAGGATACCCAGGACAACCTGGCTACCCAGGACAACCAGGTACGCCAGGGCAACCTGGTCAGCAAGGTTATCCAGGACAACCCGGAACACCTGGACAACCCGGAACGCCAGGACAACCTGGTCAGCCTGGATACCCAGGACAACCTGGTCAACAAGGACATCCAGGACAACCCGGGATGCCAGGGAAACCAGGCCAACCAGGATACCCAGGACAACCTGGTCAGCCAGGATACCCAGGACAACCTGGATACCCAGGACAACCTGGAACTCCAGGACAACCCAGTCAACCAGGATACCCAGGACAACCTGGAAAACCAGGACAGCCCGGAACACCAGGTCAACCTGGTCAGCCAGGATACCCAGGACAACCTGGAACTCCAGGACAACCTAGTCAACCAGGATACCCAGGACAGCCTGGAAAACCAGGACAGCCCGGAACACCAGGTCAACCTGGTCAGCCAGGATACCCAGGACAACCCGGAACACCAGGACAACCAGGATACCCAGGACAACCCGGAACACCTGGACAACCCGGAACGCCAGGACAACCTGGTCAGCCAGGATACCCAGGACAACCTGGTCAACAAGAACATCCAGGACAACCCGGGATGCCAGGGAAACCTGGCCAACCAGGATACCCAGGACAACCTGGTCAACCAGGATACCCAGGACAACCTGGAACTCCAGGACAACCCAGTCAACCAGGATACCCAGGACAGCCAGGAAAACCAGGACAGCCTGGAACACCAGGTCAACCTGGTCAGCCAGGATACCCAGGACAACCTGGTCAGCCAGGATACCCAGGACAACCTGGAACTCCAGGACAACCTAGTCAACCAGGATACCCAGGAAAGCCTGGAAAACCAGGACAGCCCGGAACACCAGGTCAACCTGGTCAGCCAGGATACCCAGGACAACCCGGAACACCAGGACAACCCGGAACACCAGGACAACCAGGATACCCAGGACAACCCGGAACACCAGGACAACCCGGAACGCCAGGGCAACCTGGCCAATCAGGATACCCAGGTCAACCAGGGCAACCTGGAACACCAGGACAACCCAGTCAACCAGGATACCCAGGACAGCCTGGAAAACCAGGACAGCCCGGAACACCAGGGCAACCTGGTCAGCCAGGATACCCAGGACAACCCGGAACACCAGGACAACCCGGAACGCCAGGGCAACCTGGCCAACCAGGATACCCAGGACAACCAGGGCAACCTGGAACACCAGGACAACCTAGTCAGCCAGGATACCCAGGACAACCCGGTACATCAGGACAGCCTGGTCAACCAGGCTATCCAGGACAGCCAGGATACCCAGGACAACCCGGAAAGCCTGGAACACCAGGACAGCCTGGTCAACCAGGATACCCAGGACAGCCTGGACAACCAGGACAGCCCTTAAAACCTGAACAACCAGGATACCCAGGACAGCCTGGACAACCAGGACAGCCCGGAACACCGGGACAAGCCGGAAAACCGGGACAGCCAGGATACCCAGGGCAACCTGGTCAGCCGGGATACCCAGGACAACCAGGAACGTCAGGACAACCCGGCACACCGGGATACCCTGGACAGCCCGGGACACCAGGGCAGCCAGGTCAGCCCGGATACCCAGGACAGCCCGGCACCCCAGGACAACCAGGAAAACCAGGATATCCAGGACATCCAGGCTACCCAGGACAACCCGGTCAACCTGGCCAAGAAGGTATTTACATAAGTTTATTTTCTTTTTGGCTTATGTATGTGATTGAATCTTCAGGGTGTTTCGAAATAACCTTATAAAGCGAATTATATTATATAAACAATACGCTGAAAATCATCACATTTTTGAAAAATACAGAAATGTCTTTTTGTGATAATCTGCATAGTGGCAACCCTAGACGGGGATTTCGTTTTGCTTTTGCCTATAAATGGGGTTTATTATTGAAAACAATAGTATATTTCCGTTTAGGGTTGTCACTTTGCAGTTTTCCATTACAAAACAGACTTCTCAGCCATGTGGGGTTTTCAGGGTTTATTACTTATTTTCCGGTTTAGTATGATCTATCTATCTATGACCTATCTACCATATAAGCTTTATAAGTAAAACAGCTGGTATACCAGGAACTTTGGAAAATTTGAACTTATAAGTTCCAATTAAACTGAGTGTAATAATACCTTCTTGCTTTGTGCTGACAGCACAGATTAGATAATCCAACAGGGCTTGCCTTACGCATATTCAATTAAACGCAAGACAGTCGGACACTTAATAAAGCAATCCCATAATGTTCTCTTAATAATACCCAATACTTAAAAATAAATTACAATAAATATGCTTATGGAAACGCTGTTGAAAGAAACAGTTGTTATTTCTAAGATGGTTCTTAACAAGTAATATTTATTTTTACAGGTGGACCCGGGCAGCCTGGACAATCTGGACAGCCAGGATACCCAGGACAGCCCGGAACACCAGGACAGCCTGGAAAACCAGGACAGCCTGGACAGCCCGGTACACCAGCACAACCTGGATATCCTGGACAGCCTGGAACACCAGGCCAACCCGGAACACCAGGACAACCCGGATACCCAGGACAGCCAGGATACCCAGGACAGCCCGGAACACCAGGACAACCCGGAAAACCAGGACAGCCTGGACAGCCCGGTACACCAGCACAACCTGGATACCCTGGACAGCCTGGAACACCAGGTCAACCCGGATACCCAGGACAGCCTGGACAACCCGGGCAGCCTGGAACACCCGGACAGCCTGGAACACCCGGACAGCCTGGAACACCAGGACAGCCAGGACAACCAGGGCAGCCAGGACAACAAGGTGAGATAAATTTAATTGTTTAACTAAACAATACACATACTTACGCCAAAAAAGTAGTTCCATTTTGAAGACCATAGCTTTTGTTCTTATCCAATAGAAGTGTCCGACCGAAGGCTCGGTTTCGGCCTGTTTCACTCCAAAAATTTAGTTTCGGCCAAATATCGGCTGGAACTTTCGGCCGCGAAGAACAACAGTGGTTCTTGATTTATGGCACGGTTTACTTACAAAAGCAAGTGTGTTGGTTGATTACTTAAATTATGAGTAAAAAAAAAATATTTGCACGGTTTTCGTCGGTTGGCCACGCACGCGTAGATTAATTACTACGTCATTAGCGCAAGCAATTGTGGCTTAAAAGTGACAGAGCGCTGCCCTCCTCGACAATACAATGTATGTTGAAATTATTAAAAACAAAAATAAATAAGTAGCTAACTTTGTCACCTACTTACCTACTTGTTTTTGCTTTTTTTATATTTAACACGATTTACAGAAAGTTGTTTACAGTTTTAACACCAAACCCGAAAACTATTAAATTGTAGAGTTGATTAGGTAAGAGCCCTAAAGAGGCGCCCGCAGCTAAAAGTGGCCACTTATGCCTACTGCTACACAACGAACTATATTTGACTGTTGTAAATAAACTATAGAACCGTAACTTCAATCTGTACATGTAAATTTTCATTGGAGTTATTCAATAAATATTACATGTTATTAACAAAACCTTGACTGATTAATTTTTAAGAAATTGGGCTTATTAAGAATAAATAAAATAAAATCGACCGGCGGCGCTAGTTGGCTCATGTTAGCCTCTTAAGCACTATATTTTTTTTCCAATGGCGGCGCTAGTGCGCAGACTATGCGCTCTTAACACTGACCGGCAATTTTTTTTGTTGAAATATATGGTGTCAGTGGCTCAAAGTCCGATTACTAATCTAGTGGCATATTTTTAGTTTATACTAAATAATATACTAGAAAAATAGGACTCGCACCAGATCATGTTCTCGGACGGGAATCGAACCCGCGACCTTTGGATATCCGGTCCAATGCTCTGACCGCTGAGCTACCGAGTCACTAGTGAGAACGTCGAATTTCTTCTAGTATATCAACTCTTACGCTGCAAGCCAGCGCCATCTCACCAATGTAGAAGGAATTAACCTCGACATTCAACTGAACATCTTTCCAGATATTTTTGAACAGTTGATTAAGATGAGAAAGCTATATAACTATTTGAAATATTTTTAGTTCTTAAAAAACTAACCAGATTATGGGATCATAACGTTATTGCCTTAAAAGGCTATTAAAAAATATTAGTTAGTCAATGGACTAATAAGAATTACATCAGTGGCGTATAAGTTCACAATCCGGCCTCTATAGTTACTATACTTTTATTTTTTACTAACGGGGTAATTTTCGTAATTTTCGAAATGTTTATTTACCGCAATAACAAAACTGTGAGACGTCACATACATTTTCCTTTTTGCTTTCTTTCAAGGCGGTCCAGGACAGCCAGGATATCCAGGACAACCCGGACAACCAGGTCAACCTGGTAAACCAGGATACCCAGGACAACCCGGTAAACCAGGTCAACCAGGACAACCCGGATACCCAGGGCAACCTGATCAACCAGGACAACAAGGTGGACTCGGACAACCCGGTACACCAGGACAACCCGGCAAGCCTGGACAGCCTGGTCAACCAGGACAGCAGGGACAGCCAGGACAACCTGGAAAACCAGGACAGCCGGGTCAGCCAGGATACCCAGGGCAACCAGGACGACCTGGATCTGAAGGACAGCAAGGTAGGATAATGCAAATTAACTAATTGAAAATAATATCTACTTAATAATATTAATTATTCAACGTTATGGGTGCGGTATTGTTATCTTTAATAAAAGAGATTTTCATAAATAAATTAGATAATTATATTAGAAATAACGTGGCAAAATAATAGTCACATTAATACAGCGGCTGATAATATAGATATTGATGGACGGACGAACGTAAAAATTAGGGCCGAGGCGAAGCCGAGGCACACATACGTTAAGTCGAACAATGCCGGTTGCGCTTGAGTCCTATGCTTGTAAACTTATACTTTTCTCAAATATTGCACGATAATTCATTTTCTTCGCTTGAACTCATTTTATGTCATTTAATAAGTACCAAACAAAATCAATGTTCGATGTCAATCACTTATTTGTTATATTTTATTTCACAGCTTTCTATTTGCAATCTAGTTCCAAAAATAAGGTCCTTGATTAGTCAATACTCAAAATTTCTTTATTCAAATAAACATAATAACTAAGCAATTTTGAATCCTCTATATTTTCCTACCAACCGTTCCAGACTTTTGTAAATGACAAGAAGAACAGGCGCAAGAAACTTATCAGCTTTATTATTAGTAGGTATACTAAGTTGCCGTTTTTCACTGAAAATTTTCGTTCCATTTTTAAACTACACGACAGAAATGAGATTTCATAACATTGCCGGCTGCTAAACTTGACAGACTGGATAATATGGATTTTTATACTAACTTTGTTGGCCGCCACAGCGTTTCCAATTTCCATGAAAAATAATTATTATTTGTTATCTGACCACTATAAGGCAATTTGAGTGTCATCACGTTACAGAATTTCCATTTTGCGTTTTTTCAAGGTGGACCAGGAGAGCCAGGCAAGCCAGGTCAACCTGGAGAACCAGGAGCAACGGGTCAACCAGGACAGCCAGGATATCCTGGAGAGCCCAGCACACCTGGTCAACCAGGACAGCCAGGACAACCCGGGTTCCCAGGTCAACCCGGGTTCCCAGGACAACCTGGTGAACCAGGACAACCGGGACAGCCTGGTCAACCAGGATACCCAGGACAGCCCGGACAACAAGGAGGACCGGGACAACCAGGATATCCAGAAGAGCCCGCTCAACCAGGATACCCAGGACAACCTGGTAAACCGGCACAACCAGGACAGCCCGGACAACCAGGATACCCAGGACAACCTGGTCAACCGGGACAACCAGGACAACCCGGACAACAAGGTGGACCCGGACAACCAGGATACCCAGGTCAACCTGGTAAACCAGGAACACCAGGGCAATCTGGACAACCAGGTCAACCAGGATACCCAGGTCAGCCAGGACAACCTGGTAAACCTGGTCAGCCAGGGCAACCTGGTAAACCTGGTCAGCCAGGACAACCTGGTAAACCTGGTCAGCCAGGACAACCAGGACATCCCGGACAGCCAGGATACCCAGAACAACCTGTCCATCCAGGACAGCCAGGACCACAAGGTGGATCAGGACAACCTGGACAACCAGGATATCCAGGACAACCTGGTCAACCAGGAACTCCAGGGCAACCCGGACAGCCTGGCCAACCAGGATATCCAGGACAGCCAGGTTATCCAGGACAACCTGGCCAACCAGGACAGCCAGGACAACAAGGTGGACCAGGACAACCTGGACAACCAGGATACCCAGGACAACCTGGTACACCAGGGCAACCCGGACAGCCTGGCCAACCGGGATATCCAGGACAGCCAGGATATCCAGGACAACCTGGCCAACCAGGAACTCCAGGGCAACCCGGACAGCCTGGCCAACCAGGATATCCAGGACAGCCAGGTTATCCAGGACAACCTGGCCAACCAGGACAGCCAGGACAACAAGGTGGACCAGGACAACCTGGACAACCAGGATACCCAGGACAGCCTGGTACACCAGGACAACCCGGACAGCCTGGCCAACCGGGATATCCAGGACAACCAGGATATCCAGGACAACCTGGCCAACCAGGACAGCCAGGACAACAAGGTGGATCAGGACAACCTGGACAACCAGGATACCCAGGACAACCTGGTCAACCAGGAACACCTGGGCAACCCGGACAGCCTGGCCAACCGGGATATCCTGGACAACCAGGTCAACCTCAACAACCCTATCCAGGTAAGAATAGTGTTATTAAAATTTTGCCTTGATACGTAACATATTTTGATTACTTTAATAAAAATACCCAACGTACGTACGATATATTTTATAAAGTTTTTTTTGTAAATTATTAATATTTAATTTACGAGTATATTTCAAATACCTTGTTTGATTACAAAAAAAAACCTGTTTATGTTTTACTCGAGATATACCGTGCCGTATTAGGTATTATTATTTTTAATAATAAGATTATTTTATTTCAGGAGGAGATTCTGTCGGAGAACCGACTGGAACCGGAGTTCAGCCACCTTCTTACGTTCCTCCTAATGCTCAAATGCCACCGTTCCCGATCTACGTCATACCTTACCCGCTACCCATCGTTCCAAGCCCAGGATCTTGCCCGTGTTATCTGCTAAACCCAGGCAATAACAGCACGACTGCTGTTGCACAAGGCCCAACGCAAGCACCTCCTAATAGCATGGGACAAAATAATATGTATGCACCGTATGGTATTATCGGTTTCATTCCCGTAGTATTTGTACCATATTGTCCAGGCCATGGAGCAGGAATGAACACAGCGCAGGAAAATTTCCCCAATGCTGTTCCAGTACCATACAACTGCGCACAGTGCCAGGCGAATAGAGATATTTATCGCTACATTGGCAGATTAAATGGGGGACGGAGCTCTGATCTCGGAGATCTCAAAGAAATTAAATCTCTGAAAGAACTAGAAGACTTACTTAAGAAAGAAATAAAACCCATGAAGAAGAGTTTGCGGAGAATATCTGTACATCCCAAAGTACTTGAAGACGAAACGAACGACAAAACAAAAGCGAATGTGAAACAATAAATGAATAGGAACAGCACGTCGGGTTTTCAAATGTGCTAAATAATTAGATTAAGTACGAAGTAATGATAATTTTGAGAAGGTCCGATTAATTTACTCTTGGACGATCTCAAAATTACATACGACAATGCGACGGATTAACGCCTTAATTTATTTTAATACTACACTCAAGACTAATACGTCGTACCAAGAAAATAAATGTAACTATAAAGTTTAAAATGCTGTATGTAATATTTACAAGAATTCAAATGTCTCGCCACGAATAATATTATATTTATTAACTATAATGAAGTGTCATAAATTATTTAAGATATTTTTCCAATTGTAAGTAGTAAAATAATACAAGAAAAGAGACATTAAAATAATATTATAATATAATAAAGTGTTTTTATTCATTTCTGTCGTCGTTAAACCAGGAAATGATTATATTATAGCATTCATGACTAAATGAAACAATACACCGTTGAATGTGACCCTGGGCCTTATGGGGTTTCTCTTATGGGGCCACTCAAACAATATTCTCAAAGGACATTGTGACCTGCATAATAATTATCACATACGAGGTTTAAATATCCTGGTTTCATTTAGGAAATATTGTATACTTAAGTAGTTATTACATTTAATTAACACTAATAATGGGAACATTTCCCAAAAGGTACCTACTCAATTATTAGTCAATCTAAATAAATATTTTGCCAGGTTACAACACTGTAGTTATTTTATTTTGAATTCGATTTCCCTTATTTAAATTCACTTTTAATACCGAGTCTGAATAACAAATTTCAGTTTCCTGCAGCCAGATTGAACTGTATTGTGTCAATTTGTCAGTCACTTTAAAAAACAAGGTGTATATTATTAGGTAGTTGAGAAGTTAACGATAGATATACCTTTTAGTTATAAAATTCAATTTGTGTATTCAATGTCCTCGTAATTACAATTGGATTGGATGTTTTTTTTTACATTAAATAGGCTTACTCTTGGCCACATTCTAAATCATTAGATTAAGAAGAGGCCTAAGATGGAGCGAGCTTGCCTAGAAAAAGCCTATTCACTCGAGCTTTAGTATATACCAGGATTGTAAGCACCCGGGAATACTGACGCAAGGCAGAGAATTCCACTCCCTGGCTGTGCGCATAATAAAAGATGAGGAAAAGCGCTTTGTTAACGTGAGACATGGAATACCAACCAGGTACGCCAGCAGTACCAGCCTGCAGTACGTCTGGATTCCCGGTGGTAAAAAGGAACTGGCGGGATGAGCTCATGCAGCTCAATAGCACTCTCTCCGAAGTACAATCTGTAGAATACCGACAATGAAGCAACTCTTCGTAGATGGGAGAGACTGTGGAGCTTGGTATCATCCCCAACGAGTTTTCTGGCTCGGAGTTCCACCGAATCGAATGCGGTTAGCTGGTTTTTTGCTGAACTATCCCAGGTGGGAGCAGTACCTATTCCATGCACGGACGAATTTGCGCTTTATATAAGATAAGACGCTGTTCCGGCGTGTACGCTAAGTAATAACGCTTAACCTTATTTAGGATGCCCAGCTTTTTTGCCGCAGTCTGAGTTTTCAACTCGATGTTATCGCCGAAGTTGAAATCTGCACCCTTAGCATAAACAGCTATCGACAAAAATAACGCGCGTAAAAACATTCGATACAGTAATTTTGTATGGGAAATTTGTAATGCGCCGTCTACCGCCGAAAATCTACTCTATCGAGTACTTTTACTAGCGTTTTTTTCTCGATAGCTGTTCGTGCTAAGGGCACTGATGACAACTTCATGCCAAGAAGTTCAAGATTTTCAGTGATTGGTACAGTTGTACCTCGGAAAGTAAGAGTCATGTTGAAAGGACTCTTTTTAGCGGAGAATAAACACGCCTGTGTTTTGGCAGCGTTGAAACTGACCAGATTGTTGTCACCCCATTGGGAGACAAGAGTTAAGGTCAAGTTAGTCCACTCAACCATGGCCTCTCTTGAAGAAAGATTTTGCGCCGGATAAATATCTCTCTGTAACAGTGCTGTCATCTGCATACTCAACACAACAATACCGGGCACAAGCAAGTCATTAATATGCAGCAGGAATAAAGTCGCGGAGAGAACAGATCCCTGAGGAATGATTGATAGGAAATGATTAGAAGAATCTCGCAATTATTAGTTTTTGCAAACTAAGTACTTACCTATTTAATAATTTTTCGCTTCAGATTTTATCGCTGCAACGACTTTCGAACCCAAGTATATGCAAGAGCTAGACCCATTTTATACAATCATCAATGTTTGTGATTGACATAAGCTTGCGACAATTATGATTTAACTTCCTACTTACTGATTATTTTTAAGTTTAAAAAATACTCGAAAGTTCAAATTAAATTAAGCTGAGCTGAGCTTTAACAACATTGAGTATTCTGTAAGCGATAATTGGGTCATACACAAAAATCAGTCCTCGATTAGTCTAAGAATGGCGAATTCCCATTCGTACGGAGCAATAGCACTCTACATGAGAATAACGATGCGTGGCCGTGACTCGATTGCATCGTCACGGGTCAGTGCGAGGCCCCGCTTGCCTAGAATGTTTCAAAAGCAAAGATCTTATTCAGAAATATTTTTCTGAATCTGAATGATTATTTTGTCGTGTTAGTTTTTCTAATTTTTTGATAATTTTATGAAATATCTTTTATTAATAAGTAAGTAGGTTAGATAGGTAAGTTTGTCATAAAAATATGAAAAGAACTCATGGCCATAATCAATTCAAGAGTGCTTGGCCTACCTAGGTACTGCGTTAAATATTTTAAAAAAACTTTTTGCTTGTGAGGTAGGTAATAACTATATCTGCGCCACGTTAACCTAGTCGCATCACATGTAAATAATGGCAGCAGACTTTTGCAAGTATTTCCTGTCATTTGCAGCCGCGACGCCAGACGGTTCCCAGAGGCACTATTCTTAAAGATTTTGTTTACTCTGTGCATGAGTTGATAAGAAAAATCAAACTACCTTTAAAATTATGTTGACCTCCTAGGTTGTTACGAGCTTGCACAGCACACCGGCTTTAATGGTGTCTATGAGGTCACTAAGTTAAATGTTCTATACTTGGCCATGTTAAGGCTCTTACGACTTTGAGTTTTTTTTTAATATTACTAAATATGAATATTGGTATTTTGACAGTAATTCCATGCAAGAATTATGTAGTTTTAGCTCGAATTTATTTTTATATTAATTTATTTGTGGACCCCTTGTTTGAACCCTGTTTCGTGACTATCACGAAGTAATGGCCCTTTACCTTATAGTTTATTACTGACACTTTCGTTTGTTTCTGTAGTTGAGCAAGGTGCACTTTAACAAAGCACACCTTAAATGTTTTTCTTGTAACGGAAATTATGAGACAGCTGGTTGGTAGTCAATAATATTGCGTAACGAAAGTAACAACAGGGGCCTGTTTAAAGTTATTAGACTGACAATATTAGTCCATGAATTCATATTGTCTACTAGTTTACTATTGTGCGTTTAATTAATTATTACAGCAACTATCGGACCCCTCCTACTCAAATGACTTATACGTTAAAACGCTACACTTAGGCCTGATTTCTCAATCCTCAGATAACAGATCAATCAGTTAATTGATTAACCAAATAAAATAAATAGTATTCAAAACATTTGACAGACAAGCTAATAACAAACATTTTCAATTTGGCGGTCGAATATCTTATCGAGCGAATAAATTTTATCAAGGCATTGAAATATCAGCCCTAACTATGAAAGCTTAATAGACGATTAAGTCACATGTCGCAAACTTATGAAAATCACCGACTTTGGTGTATTGTATGGAATTAACAAGCTTACGGCACGTAATTGAATAGTTTCCTACTTATTTTAAAGCTTTAATAGTATCTAATCATAGTGGGGGCACATTCGAAAGAAACATCTTTCCAGATGTTTTGACAATCGATAAAGATGAATAATTATATAGCTGTTTCATATAGTCGATTTTTCTAATATTATTTATGTTAATAATACACAAACATAGTTACAATAACTAATAAGCTAGTTAACTAATTATTTCCTGAAACAGGGCCATGAGGCAGAGACAATTAAGTATTTAGTGGCAGAGGAGTGTTCTCCGTCCATACTTTGATTCAAAACACCTTCAGTCAGACGTACTCACTCATTCCCAATTTCGTGAAAAACTCATTTCAATTTCAATTAAAAACCATTCCAAAATCGACGAATAAGTACCTATTTGGATTTGAGATTGATTGATGTCCTTAACAATCAATTTTTTTATACTTTCTAAAAAAAATACTGCTGTTCGTAGTTCTAGTCTGAATAAATAATAAATACAGTCAGAAAGAGACCTAAAAGGAAAGTTTAGCATTGCTACAGTCAACGTATTTCCTACTTCAACAAATCTCAATGTAATGGACGGAACATTGGTAACATCTCAAGGGTTGAAGCGAAACTTCAACTTCGATTTTACGATATAAGTACTAACTTAGTTAGCCCTTTAAGACTTTATATTTAACAAGATAGTATCTTGCACATCTTGCTTGAATTATAATTTTAAGTATGAGAAAATGTTTTTAATGTATGTAGTTACCTAGAAGTAATGCCGCTTTGACATTTTCTAACCGGCAGCAAATACTTATAACGAGGAAATTCTTCTTTGACTTTGTTTGTTTTCGGTTTTTAGGGATTCGAAGTGAGGCTACAGAGCATATAGGGTACTGACAAGAAGTGCGCTCCTTGCACATTCTCAAACATTAAAAAAAAATTTTAAACCGCATAGTTTTCGACTTTTGATGAAAAATGTAAAAAAAATTCCAGAATGATGGTACGGAACCCTCGGTGCGCGAGTTCGACTCGCTTTTGACCGTTTTTTATGTTTGACGTTATCTTCATCAACAATGAATAGACCAATTATTTTGAAAATTATTTGCTTGTCGGAAAGTGTTCACCTACCTACCCTGAAGTGACCAAATTGTATTCCAAGTCAGAAATCATTAAAATATCAAAGACTTTTTGCAAAATTATGAAATTATTAAGTTTATTGGGTTTTACCAAAATTAATAATTTTACTGAAGCACTCTTTGACATATAACATTTAACATATAATTATGTATTAGGCATTTTCCACGGTAGCAAAAAAGGTATACCTACCTAGGTACCTAAGTACCAACCCATACATACGGATAACGCAGGGTTTGTACTAGTACAACCTTGTTACATAATAAGTTCTCCTTTTTGGTACACAACAACAATACATTAAGCAGATTACGAGGATAGCTGAGGAACGGCCTTGCCTATGACCTTCGCCGTGGTAAATCGGCAAGCCAAGAAGCCAGCGCAATCATTTCACCGAATTTGTCATACTCCGCGAGCTTCCTGCTGATGATACAGGTGTAATTTACGATGAGTTAACAATCAGCTGTTCTGCTTACTTACTCAGCTATTTAACTAAGTACTAAGCGGGTATAAACAGTAAATAAGTAGGTAGGTACTCATAGTTATAGGAAACGATATGATTCCATGAGTGTATTTCAATGTTTACCTATTTCTATAATAATTATTGCTATTTAAAATCCTATTAATAGCAAATAGTGGATTTCAAGCTATAAGGCATTCTCTCCAGTCAACTTTATTAGGTACATGATAAGATTAAAAAAGATCTCCTATAGGTAGGTACCTAGGTACATATTACGCAATGAGGACATGGATTTTATTAGGTAGGTATATAATAAAAAAATGGAAATTATTATTATCAATCTCATGTGGCGTAAGTATACTAGCTGGCTAACACGCATATACCTGCTGAATAATGACGCTAAGTATATACAGGGTTGTCAGGGTTATTTGTAAAACATCAACAACCTCGCAGGAGTAGATTACTAACATCATAAACAACAACATTTGTTCTACGACTTTTACGAAAACAGATTTATTTTCCACACGAATGTCCAAACAGCTGATCGAGTTTTGTATGAAAAGTCGAATTGTGTTTGTGTTTTCAGAAAAGTTGTAGAACAAATATTGTTTAGTTAGTAATCTACTCCTACGAGATTGTTGGTGTTCTACAAATAACCCTGTATAATTTCCGTGTGCTGTGTTTATTACTTTACGTAGGTGGAGGCGGTCGTGGAGGGAGCCGCAACGTCCCCTCCTGGCGAGCCCCACATACGAACCCCCTGCTCACCTGCGGGGGGATGCGTAAGGCTGGCCCCAGACCTACCGGTTTCATTTCTTTGCTTTGCTGTTTTAGTTGAACAGAGGCTACCAGTTAACGCATCGAACTTCGGAAAGTCTGCCGGGCTTCAAATTGAAACAGGTAAATCGAGCCCCAATCGGCCCAAAATGGCGAATTCTAATTTATGATGTCACACGAACATCGATATCTTCTAAATAACTACAATACGAAACTTCTTACATCGATTTATCTGTTTTAAGTTGAAGCCCGGCAGACTTTCCGAAGTTCGATGCGTTAGCCGGTACGGGCCCCTGTTTACTAAAACAGCAAAGCAAAGAAATGAAACCGGTAGGTCTGGGGCCAGCATAAATGCATTTTTTGCAATGCAAAAAAGGTAGGTACAGTGCTTCATATACCTAGTTCGGTTCAGCAATTTCAGCGTCATACCTGAAGGGGAAACCGTTGTTTATCACTCGGCTATTAGCTACACGAAAACCTGAAAAGCTATTACTTATCCACCTCGAAATGTCAAACATACAACAGATTCATATCTAATCTATCTATAGAATTATTTATCATTGCCCAAACAAACATCAGTTTCAAAACATCAGTGGGCTACAACCACAAATTATAAAGTTAATGTACGCTACAACAAGCTACAATATAGAAGGGTAGGTATATCTATTTATCCACCGCATTAATTTTGCTCAAAAATAATTATGCTTCCTAATGGGAGATGTTAGTGGAAATACCTACAATTTGATTGCATTTTCCGTCTTGTTACGTTACATGTATTTGGCGTAGCAAAGAATAGAGCCGTTATTACAGGTAGGGTGACAATGATTGTGAACGCTGCGTCATACCACCGCGGCAGAAGGCCGGAGTGCCTACAAACAGACTCATTACCTCCCCAGTGACGATTGTCAATTACAAGACAAAAACTCCCACGGTTTATAAGGTTTGAACGCACGCGAGCGCACTCAGAGCGCATCTCCTTGTTACATACTGCCGGTTGTGCGCGTGATTTACTTGTGCGACGCAAGCCCCGACTCCCTACAGACGTAAGTCGGTGCAATTAATTAAAATAAAATTATGGAAGTAGGTACCTACTTATATACTTATTAGACGTAATAATTTAGCTATAGTAACGCGTGTTGTCAACAAAAGTTGTAATAAACACGGGCGGGATTCGTACCCGCACTTTGCTAAAAAATATTTAGGTAGTATTTTCAAAGATTCTGAACTTTGTTATTGGACTTGGATTCCACACCCACTGAAAGCTTTAGTTTATCGCAAAACAATTACGTGCACTTTTACAAAATTAAAAAATAAGTTGGTATAAAATAAAAGATATACCTACATACTTACTAGAAAAATCGACATCGACTCACCCATAGCACCTCACGGGAGTCGGGTTCGAGTCTCGTCTGAGGTGCTACGGGCGAGTCGATTTATCCAGTATTTTTTCAAATATATTATTTATCTTAATATAAAAATAGCATTATGAATGCGAAAAATCTCAATTTAATACTTCTCTAGTTTAGGCGGTTATCAATGCAAACGAAAAATGTAGTGGTAATCTTGATGTGTTGGTTTGGTGTACAATGTACAATACTTCCGAATTCAGTTTAATTAAAATAACGATAATGCAGAACAAGAGTAATGCAGAGAAAGAGAGAGAGAGTGGATAAAACAAATATTAAAATATAATTTATACTAAAATAAATAATTAAATATTATTAAAGACTAAAGAAACAATCACATTCAATAAGTTTATGGAAACCACGTAAATATGTTTGGTGTCGGTCTTGAACTATGGTAATGAAATAATGAACAAACACATAACATTTGTAGGCCAAGCAATTAGCGTGGGAATGGTCTAACCAAACTGTCGATTATGTTTTGAGGGTCAACGTTAAAGGTTTCCTAGGTAGATTACTTATTAAAAAACCGTAGACGAAAAGCCGGCATTGGCAAGACGAAACGCAGACACACCACACTGCTACAATGATAGATGACATAATTGGTGTTTTTAGATGGCAATTGAGGTCCTGACATGGTTAGTCCTAGTTCTCGGCTGCGTGTGCGCAGCGCCAGCAAATGAAGCAGCCGCGACTGCCAATGCTGCAACTAAAGATTTACAGAGCAAAGATGACCTAAACGCGGACGCCAGCTCATGTGAGTATAAGCCAGTCATATCACTATAATAATCATCACAGGTAGAGCTAGTTAGCTCCTGTCAGCCCCACCATCTAGCTAGACTAACAAAAATCTGTCCCTAAGTCACATTTGTAAAAATTAAACATTTTGAAAAAACCCACGACGGTTAAAATTTACTCTTAATTGAAATATTTTTTACGAAAATCCCATGTAGGTACCTACTAGGAATACATATTTATCCAACTATTCATAAATTTTGTAATTTGTGAATAGGTGGACGAAATCTCATGACTAAAAGTGATGTAGATACTATATATATTTATCCACCTATTCATAAATATTTCAATTAAAAGTTTGTACGCAAGAAAAATATTTATTTAAATATTTATACACCTTCTCAGTTTCGTCGCGGGTAAAAACAATAACGATTCGCGTTCGAAAGAAGTAGGTACTTGTTTTTCCTCAGATATCGATTTATAATACGTATTATAATCGATGGCTGACGAAAACGATACTAGTCTTTTTATTTACAAATAAGTTTTTTTTTCAGATTCACGCACCTACTCCGACTTGGGCGGGTACCCTGGCGGCAGCTACAACTCCTACGTGGTTGGATATGGTTTATTAGACGACAAATACACGCCATACAACACCGGTGGCTATGATTACAGAGGGTACGACAGAGGATATCAAGATTACAATGGCTACGGAAGTGGCGCCGGCTATGGAGGTGGCGCAGGCTACGGCGGCGGTGGCGCAGGCTACGGTGGTGGCGCGGGCTACGGCGGTGGCGCAGGCTATGGAGGATACAAAGGATATTCGGGATATGACCAAGGTGGATACGGAATAAGTTCACTTGCCGGAAACGGTGGCTATGGCGGTTATGGAGGTAACGGTGGACTGAACTCATACTATGGTTACAACAACCCCTCATACCAAGGAGGCGGCTATCTTGGCTATGGATATCACAACAAAAACAAAGGCTATGGAAATATTTATAATAACGGCATCACACCAAGTCTTGTTACTGGATACAGAGGCTATTCTAGGAGATAATGTTAAATTTAAATCAATAATATGCATCGATAGTCTCGCAATTTACATAAAATTGCCTTTATTATGTGATTTATATAAAAAAGTAAATTGTAAATGACTTAATTTAAATATTATAATAGTTATATTGCGATTTATAACCCTGGCTGGGTAACTTTCAGGCAAGCTAGATGTTAGATATAATCACATAATACAAAAGTTGATATATATATTTAAGCTAACCAAAGTACCTTCCAAAGTTATTGTAAGTAGTACATATGTAGTTTTAAAAATTATACTAAATAATATGCATACGTGTATTAAAATAATAAAGACAGTATTTACTTGGTTTAAAACTTTATTAACTAACAATGTGACATCCACGTATTCTTAGCCATACATGCTATTTCATTACAGAAAATTATAGCAACATTTATTATAATTAAATTAAAAAACATCAATGTGTAGTAATCTACATAAAAGTCAGCATTACTCAAGTGTATCTAATAAAACCCTATAGCTAATCGGACCCAGACACACTAGTTTGCTTTTTCATTGATTTCAATGCCCTCTCGCGAAGCTTTTTCTCAAGGTCTTCATTGTTAACTTTCCCCTCCTCTTCCTCTTCCTCCATTTCCTCACTGTCGGACGAGTCGTCCTTCTTCTTAGATGACTTTTTGTGTTTTTTATGCTTCTTGTGCTTCTTTGAGTGCTTCTTATGCTTTTTAGCCTTTTTGGATTTCTTAGGTTCGTCACTATCGGACTCAGATTCGGACTCAGATACCTTCTTCTTAGCTCTCTTTTTAGATACCTGATCACTGTCAGAAGAGGACTCCTCTTTTTCGCGTTTCTTAGCTTTTTTCTCATTTTCATCACGTGATTTTGTTTTGTGATCATCTGCGTGTTTTGTTTTGACCTTCTCTTCGCCTTTTTTAGGTTTGACTGTATCAGGCGAAGGCTGTTTTTCTTTCGGTGGGTCACCTTTCTTACTGCGCCTAACATCTTTTTCAGAACTAGAAGATTCACGTTTTGTTACTTTCTTTTTAGTAGATTTTTCATCACTTTCAGAACTGTCGTCGTGGGAATCTTCAGAATTCTCCACTTTCTTTGACTTAGATTGTTTGACTTCAACTTTTTCAGATTTCGATCTGTCAACACTTGCATCTTTGACACGTTTCTTAGATTTCTTGTCAATATCAGATTCTTCTGGAATGTTCTTCTGCTTTTTAGAACTCTTGTGTTTAACCTCTTCTTCGGAACTGGATTCCGAGCTTGATGAACGAGCCTTCTTCTTTCTCGACTTTTTAGCTACCTTCTTTTTAGATGTCTTCTTGCTTTTCTTTTTCCTGTCCTCTTCAGAGTCACTAGATGAAGATTCTTCAGATTCACTGTCACTTGAAGAACTTTCTTTTTTAGGCTTTTTTGCTCTCTTTGAAGGAACCTTTTCTTTTTTCTTGGGTTTAGATTTACCCTTTGACTTAGAAACTTCTTCACTACTTTCACTTTCAGAATCTGAGCGGTGCGTTTTACGTTTACCCTTTTTAAGCTCTTTGACTTTATTTTCTTCTTCTTGGTGTTCTTTTCCAGATGCATCATCACCGGATCTCTCGGATTTCTTGTTATTCTCAATTTCATGTTTCCTCATGAATGGTGATGGAGTTCTAGATAGGCTCTTTGAATATTCCCTTAGGTTTGGGATAGTAATAAAATCATCCCTGTCTTCTTCGTCGGAAGAGTGGATAGTTTTTATCTGACTATCATCTTGAACTGTGTTAGATTTGTCGTTGGCCACTGAGGAGTCTCTGCTGGTACTAGAAAGTACTCTTTCTTTTGAGACCTCCTCTCGGGATACAGACACCCGTTCAGATGATTTCTTCCTTGGCTTGTCGGTGGTTTCTATATCAAAAAGGTAACCTTTAGACAAGGAAATACACAATTTAATAATAGTTATTATTGAGCCGAGAGCGCCCACCGAGGAGCTCGGTGGCGCACTCCAATCGCGAAGGTTAAGCATCTTTCACAAGGGACGGTTACGGGATGGGTCAACAAGCATTTATTATCTCGAGTTCCTCCGTGCTTCGGAAGGCACGTTAAGCTGTTGGTCTCGGCTACATCTGCAGTCGTCAACACTTACCAATCCGCACTGGGCCCGCGTGGTAGTTATGGCTCCTCCTCCTCCTTATCCACCCATAATAGGCCTGTGCCCGAGCAGTGGGGATAAATATTAAAATGGCTGACGTCGAACTATTGGGCATGACAACAGGACTATCAAATACAGAACGTTTTCGTGGCTGCTCACGGCTGTTTTTAGCCCAGTACTTTCTTAAGAAATCATAATTACTATTTTTTGGTAAATTTCACTCAGTATGAATACCGATTTTTTTTAATTCTTTTCAAACATAGCTTTTAGATTGAAACTTTCAATGTACAATCGGCCAAACCCGTGCTTTACCACTTTGCAGAAATTTTCAGGTGCGCGCGCGATGCGCAGCGCTAACTAAATCTATGTAAGTGATGTCGCGGCGTGCTATTTTAACATTAGGAGTGGTAAAGCGCCAGTACGGTCGATATTACATTACGATTTATATGAGGTTCTTATAAACATAAGGCTGCCAACCATTCCGCATTGGGGGAGACAGTCCCGCATTTGTCCTTATTGTTTATACGCACATAGACAGCTTAAGCCACCGTGAAATCGGCGCATTGCGCACGAATTTCTTACCAAAAGGAGTAAAAAACACGAGGTAGCAGAACTGGCGGATCATGCGTTTTTTGGTCATTTATTTATTTATTTTAGATTTTTAGGTCTGCCCTTCATTTAGTTTTAGGAAAGTTGGTAGCCTTATATAAACATTTAATGATTATAATATATGAATGCCGAGATTAAATTGATTCCAAAATACAATACCTTTTCTTGGTATGGAAACAGATTTCTCCAAACGTTCTTTGATCAGGTCGCTGGACCTCTTCTCACGGGATCTTCTGTCTTTGGATCTCCTGTCCTTGGTTCTATCTTTTGACCTCCTGTCTCTGCTGTAACAAACGTGACAGTAAAATTGCTGACGCGGTTTTTTACGAACCGGCCGACTTAAACTTTCGAAGAAAAGCTTACGTCTAATATTGATATTGATGGCAGGCTCAAAAACCGAATTCGCTATTAGAGCAAAAAATCCTCTCACAACGCTTTGTGGTCACTGCCAAAAATCCACAACTCGAAATTGGTGTTGTGGCTCTTATAAAAACGGCCATGAAGAGTGGTGGTAATCACAGAAAGACCATTAAGCAAAATTCCAGTCGTGGTCATCGTACCAAACGACCACAACGCGTTGAGCGGTTTTTTCGCTCAAATAGCGAATTCAGTCTTTGAGCCTAACATCAATATCAATATTAAACCTGGAACAAATGGAATACAACTCTGGGGTTGCGCTAGCCATTCTAACTTGGAGATACTCCTTTCAGAATAGCGCCCTGAAGACTATTAGCAACGCCCCATGGTTTGCAAGTAATGATGAGGTCCATGAATATCTTCAATTACCCATTGTGAAAGAATAAATAAAGCATATAGACAAGTATAAGTCGGGCTTAAACACCACGTCAACATACTGAACGATCTATTAAATACGAATGAACATAACTACAGACTTAAAAGAACTCGACTAGCTGAAATATAAAGCAGTGTGTAATAACTTTAATGAGCTTGCCAATCACTGACCTGGCAGCATAAACAAAGGATAGCATTTCAATGGAAATGTTGATCCTGAACTCTCTAGCATACAACTGATCTGATAAAAGCTGGTGGCTGATTGCAGATTTAAAGACAAAACAAAAAACAATCATAAAATTCTGTCCGGCTGTTCGTCTGTTCTCCTCTACAGGTCGCATTTCTCAACCGATTCTCGTGAATATAATTATAGAATTTTTTGGTCGATACAGTTTTTCGAATTTTAGATATGTAAAAAATTAGTCTAGTGAGCGCATAAGCTTGAGAGGTGAATACACCCTTTAGTTTTCCGACTGAGCTTTCAGGGGCCCTACCGGCTAACTTACATGGCTATCGTAATCGCTATCATTTGACAGATGGATGTGATACATTGCTACTTTTCTTTGGTAAGGTTTTATTTGTGCCAAAAAAAGTAGCAATGTGTCACATTAATTTGTCAAATGAAAGCAATTACGATGGCCATGTAAATTAGCCGGTAGGGCCCCTGAAAGATGTGCATATAGCTTTTTACCTGGATCTATCCCTGGATCGTCGATCCCTGGAGCGGCGGTCCCTGGAGCGACGATCGCGGGACACCCTGCCGGAGCGGCGGCGGGACCGCGAGCGCCGCGTGCGCGACCGCGAACGACGCCGATCGCGAGACCTAATGCATCTACACTTTTAGGCCGAATTTACATTTACGAAAGTACTGTCGCGAAAACATCGTCACGACGGCATTTTCTAACTATTTTCGTCTTGTTCGCACTTTTGCGACAGCGCGTGTTGCCGTCGCGAAAGTGCTTTCGTGACCACAATTTTAAAATCGCGTTCTACGATTCCAAACGACGAAAATACCTTCGCGAAGATAATAACTTTCGCGTCGGTACTTTCTTAAATGTAAATCTGCTCTTAAAACTTCGCGTTGCATTTTATAGATTCAAATCATAGTGAAACTAAATGCATGGTAACATATAGTTTTACGAGACCAGACACAATAGCAAAAATATTGTTTTCTCAGTCATGCTCTTAAAAATGATGAAAAGGGTATGCTGGAGGTTTCACATTTACGGTGGCGGTCTGTTGAACAGAGCAGTAATGAATTTCACTACTTACTACCCGCATTAGTGCAGGAAGTAAGTTTTCAAATTCATTATTCCTTATTTGTTTTTTCTGACTCCTCCTATTCTTCTTTTTTCTTAAAAAAAATATTTTCTTTTTGTTAAATCGAATTTCCTCGCATTTCTTGAGAAAAGCATATAATAAGCTATACAAGCCTTGTACGGGAAGCAATTTACATTGCCTCGAATGATTAAAGCCATTTAAACCATCCTCGACTTTGGCAGTAATATACTATTGTCGATCTCTTGTCAAAAACTGGGTCAATTTCGCAGCTTTTTTTAGGGCTTCTTCTTTCAGAGGCAGGGGCATACAAGAAATATATAGAAAAATACATCTATAACGGGATCACGCATTTGTCAATAGTGGATCAAAGTTAATAATAAAACGATTGACGCTTATAGTTTGAAATATGTTAGAACCAGTACAAAATTAACTATTCTTCTTTCTATGTGGTTGAAGAAAATTCTATTAATAAAACTAAGCAGAAAACTAATGTTATTGTCAACACAAGCAAACCCCGATTAGAGCTCATATAAAATAAAAAATAAAGCAAGCAAGCTACATCGCGAAATGTTATGCAGATAATGTATACGTAAATGTTAAGTCCAACTTTATCTTAAACTGTCGAAACACATTCATTTTGGATATGGAATTAAATCTATTTTACCTGTCTCTTGAACGTCGTCGAGATCTCGTTCGCGACCGTCTACGTCTTTCTAACGACCGACGACGTTCACGGGACCTGTAATAAAATTTAAAATCGAATCTATTCAGCGATAGAGCTCTAATCTTTCAAAGCTAAAATATGGGAAAGATGAAGAAGTAAAATTACTTTTTAGGTTGAAACTCACCTCTCCCGTCTCTCTCTTTCTCTACGGCGACGTTCTCTCTCTCTTTCCCTCTCACGTTCTCGTTCGCGCTCGCGGTCTCTCTCAACGCGACGGTCTACTGATCTGCGACGGCTGCTTCTGCGACGAGACTTGCTTCTATAATTAAAGTAAAATCTTCAGTATCGTTTCTAATTTTCACAGAGTATTTTTGTGGTTTTTATTTACGTCCAAATATTATTTATTTTTCAATCCTTACAGCTAAAATATGTTATCATAGAATAATATTCTAGAATATAGTACAAATGGCAGCCCTGTATCAGTCTGACTAATATCTGTCTGAATAATCGTGTAAGCATGCTCATAGAGTGGACCATGACATGACCACTGATGAATATTTAGCATATTTTTGAAAAAAGAAAAAATATACCACTATTTCTGTTTATTTTTTTGTTCTGTAAACATTTAGTAAGTAAAATAAAAAGTTACCTCTCCCTGCGGGTACTACGCCTGGGACTAACGCTAGTAGACGAATCCCGGTTGGAACGATACTGCCGCTTCTTGTGTGACGACCTCTTTTTCGCGCTTCCATCTGCGGAGATATTATTGGAGTCAAAAATAATTAAAAACAAAAGAGACAAAAGGACACACAAGGCAAACAGTTAACCTGTTTAGAATTAAATTGACAAAATGGCTAATGGATAAATGTTTTTATACTATTAATAAAATATTTAATGATTAAAATTTACAATATTAAAATACCTGAATTCAATTTATTTCAATTACCTTTTTAACATTTTATAGATTAATTAAATTTAACTGTCTTTGAAACTGAGCTAAATAGAAAATACTTTTTTTAAGAAATAATATAAGGAACATACAAATGTATGTACATACAAATGTATATACAAATGTATGTTCCTTATATTATATAATACTAAATAATATACTAGAAAAAATAGGACTCGCACCAGATCATGTTCTCGGACGGGAATCGAACCCTGACCGCTGAGCTACCGAGTCACTGACTCAGTAGCTCAGCGGTCTATTTTTTCTAGTATATTATTTAGTATTATATAAAAATAGCATTGTGAATGCTTAAATCTCAAAATTTCAAATTCCTTATATTATTTCTTAAAAATGCCATTAGTTAAGACACAATATGTGGAACTAATCTAGTACCATATTTTATGCAAATAAATTATCTTGTATGTTTATATTTAATATCTTCGATCTAGCCTGTCAATTTTTGTATGCAATATTGCAGTCACATTTTTGTAGTCACCCTTATGAACTATGTCGCACTTCCTTTTGACAGAATGTTGAAACAGATGTAAGAAAAATATTATGTCAAGTAACCTAAAAATCTCACAAAGCGAAGCTAGGAACGTTCTTTGTTTGATATTTTTCAGTTGATTGATGTTTGCCTGATATATCTGATTCTGAATAACAGTAACATTAAAACTCACGAGATGACGCCGACGTAGACCGCCTTTCACTGGACGACCGATTCGGTTTGTCCGCTGGCTTTTCTTCTGCCGGTTTCTCTGCTGCAGATCTACACAAAACATAATGTTTACTCTTTGATTATTAATTATTTGTGTTTATGTAGAATTATCGCAGAAATTTAATCTATCGATAGAAATTTAATTTAATTATCGAATTATTTAACTTTCACCTGACCTACATATATGTTGGAAACAGGAAATTTGTATATGTAATAAAATAACTGTATGGTCTTTACTTTGAATTTCTTTGTGTTTTTGAAGCGCTCTGTAGTTGGACACATCAGTTAGACAAAGACAAATAAATAAATTGCAATATTGTTTCTGGTAAATGAAGGTAATTTACTTGTCTGGCGAGGCTGATCTGGACTTAGGCTGAGCTTTGTCTGTCTTCTCTTCTACAATGGAGACATCTTGCTTTTCCTCGTTTACTGACTCTGCTGTAGAGTTGTGGTTCACTTCTTCTTTGTCTTGCCGTTCCTCTTTCTTCTCTGGAGATTTACCATTTTCTGTAACAAAATATTCAAAATTTATATCTTTACGTTTATACGTCATACGAAATTACAGGTCTTTTCAACTCTCTCTTGTTTTTTAAGCATATTAAAATAAATTCCAGACACTTTTAAGCTATTTCTTAGATAACACAAAATATAGAAGTATAAGATTGTTTAACCCAGTTAATTTACTAAATCGTACACTGGCTTAACTTTTCAAAGATGGTTCTAAAAACAAATTACTTTAATAAAGCTAATAAACAATATTCTAAAACACTTTTTTTCTTAGGTGTCTTGTGCGCGCCATACATTATATTACGGGCCGCGCCGCCGCACGGTGTGAAATGTGACGTCACTATTCTGATACTTTTTGTATGGGGTGTTATCACGCGGCCGCCATGTCAACATTCAAAGCATCTTATCTCAATAAATATTGACCGTAGAAAAAAAATGTATTCACTGACATTTCATCTTTCTTACGAAATACAATTTTAATTAATGCAATTAAAAAATTGTCAAGTACCCAATTAGATGCAATATTAGCGCAACTATTGCCGCAATTTAATGAAATTGCTCCATTTCGCTCCATCCGTGCTGTTCGGCAATTGCTCAAAAAAATGCCCGGCTAAGCGCTCCTTACTCATGGTGATTCAAATGTTAGTTAGATGCTTACCCTTTGGCAGCGGCAACTTAATGTCATCAACATTGGTCTTGGACTGGCTGCTCTTGTCGCGGCTGATCTTGTCGCGGCTGCGTCTTCTTGAGCGCCGCGGGCTGCCACCGTTGCGATGTCTGTCATAGAGCATTACAATACAATGATATTCTCAATCACATTTCACTTTAAATACAATTGAACACAAATATTGAACATACAAATTAAGTCTGATCCAAATAGTGACAGAAGACTGTGTTTTACACTCGGAATCCCTTGTCAACAAGTGTTCCTGTTCCTGTATTGTAATGTGATTTTGCTATTGCTGCTAGTTATAAAATAGAACCCTGTTGAAGGAAGTTTGTATAAATAATGCACTCACTTCCTATCAGAAGAACGATCCCTCGACCTCGACCGAGAGCGGCGACGATCGCGCGAGCGGCGCCGCGACCGGGACCGCGACCGCGACCGGCGCCGATCCTTGTCTTTATCCTTATCCTTCTGCTGTTCTTCCTAAAAAGGCATATTCAGTTACTATTATTCAGATACCAACATCGAAAAACTTGGTATCTATAAAGTTCTGTATGAAAACATACCATTCTCTTCTTAATTTCTTCCTTCTTTTGCTGCGTGAAGGACTCTGGAATCCCGTTCTCGCTCGCTTGCGCACTTAGCAGCAGCTCCCATAACTCGCCCATAAAGAGACGCGCGTTCTTCCCGTTCAAGAATCCAGTCAGGTTGATCTGCATTTTCTTGGGACAAGGGAACTAGGAGTCGAGGATACGGGATCGGGAAAGAAAAGAAGATCGAATTATTCATCTTGTCAAATTCACAAAACAACACATCCTACCACTGAATGTATGTATATTGCTTGCATCATCAATATTATTGAAGTTTTTGTACCACATGTATTATGGAAAAAATTTAATACATTCTTTTTACAAGCCGTTAAGAGCGCCACCGATGTGATTAATTTTTGACAGAATTTGAAGGCACAGAAGTGACTCTGGTAGGGAAGCTAACATTTTAAGGTGTTCAATATCTGTTTTAATTAGTTTTCGTGAAGCGCCGCCGTCGACGTTGATGAGACGACGGCCGGACTGCGGAGGACGCCAGACGACGCCGCGCGCCGACCGCAACGATGCTCCGCATACACCGCGACCTCTGCTGAAGTCACTCCCGATAGTTTCTTTCTTCTCTCTTCTACCTCTTGCATCTGTAAGGGTGTTGCGAACACAACCACATTATGCTGAACACAAAGCCTACAGGCAAAACTTCCGTACCTCGAGTCAAATCCCTCTCTTAACGGCTTCAACAGTTACTTATATTTTTAATTATTGTTTCCAACTTTATTTATGAATCTCAAACTAGGGAATTCCTCAGTGCACATTCATCTATACTGAGTTGAGCATTGAAAGTATTTAATTTCCCCGTAAATACCGATTTAGTATGCTAAGGCCTCCGAAAGAGTGAAGCCGGCGGGCAGCGGCGGCTAGCAGGCGGCGGCGGGCGGCGGCAGCGACGGCGCGCTAACCGATGAGGACCATAGAAATATCCATACGCAATCAATATACATATGACAGTATATTTCAATTGCAGTTTCTTTTGATAAAAGTATTGTATGCATCATATTACCATTTCGATCATTCCTATCACAACAAACAATGAAAAAGAAACTGCAATGATTACATTTCGGAATTGACATTTTAATGAATTCAAAATTAATGAAATTAACTACCTTTTCCTCCAGTTGATTGTTGACATAATCAATGACGACATCATCTTCCATCTTCAGAATTTCTGTGATCTTCTGTGTGATCCATGGCTTCAGTACGTCCAGTTTCACCTTTGACATGTCCACCTGCACAAAAGTAAATAAATGTAAGTACTAATTGATGTCTTTATCTGATATAAATCTGCCCTAAAAAGGAACTTGTTAAATTCAGTCAAAATCTTTTTAAACCTGTTGTGTCAAACAATCACCAAACTTCATTTGCTTCATCAGCTTCTTCTCCTTGTCGCTGAAGCGGGTATCTTGCTCCGTACTCGTCCCCTTTTGACAAAATATAAACCAGATTAATAAGTTACAGCAAAGTTACTTGTTTCAACTGCCAAGTTGAATAGTTTGGTAACAAGCATGACTTTCTCAAAATTGATGTACACAACAAGATTGAATTTAAACACAATTGTGTAACCCAAAGTTTGAACAAGGGGAGTTCAAAGTATTCTAGTATTTTTTTTCGAAAGTAATGAGAGTAGTTTTTGTCTATGGATCTCTTAGGACATTATCCATGGTGAAAATCATAAAACTTCGACAGTTTACCATCATTAGTTTTTTCACATTTGTGCTTCGACTGCAACAAAAATGTCTGACTCGAAAATGCTGACCAAAATCAAGCTTGATTCACTCGGTGCACATTTCAAAGGTCACTATTCAGGAGTGTGGTTTCCAAGAGATCAATCATCCACTTTACAACCCAGACCTAGCACCTAGTGACTATTATTGTTCCCGAAGCTGAAAAAAGAGCTTGTAGGAAAGCGATTTCCCAACAACATAGAGCTCAGGGGGACCAAACAATATCATTTTTCAGAGAAGTAAAGTTATTTTTTGAAGATTATTGATTTTGCATTGTAAGGGTACTGAAATTGCAGGGGACTATTAGAAAAATAAAATTATTTCAGATTTTTCTGCCTTTTCTCTCAATTCTATACCAAGAATACTTTGAACTCTCCTCATAGTTCTATTTATTTGATCACATCAGCCACACAACATTCACTGCTATTGTCCCCAAGGGTGATTAAGTGAAGGTGTAATAAGTGTGCATTCACATGTGATTAGGAAATTGTGGAGCAATATGAAGGTTACCTAGTATCATTTGATTAAGGCAGCTAACCCGTAAAGACAATTGTAATCCTGCATTGCAATATGTAATAAAACTGTCTCGCAATTCGTCTCTTGCGTCCCGCATGTCGGTAAATTAATTTATTAATAGCGCGTGCTCTGGCAAGCGGCGGGCGGCGTTGCCAGTGCCATAATATAAGTGAAAAATATGATTTTAAAAATAAATGTTGATTCGGTCGGAGAGTCAGGTTTGGGGCAATTTGGTCCAGTATAGTTATGTTGTTTGAAATAAACTGTTTCTAATTTAAATGCACCACCGACACATCTTTTGGTCTCCCTCCAGTGTCTAGCTTGTGGATAGTCGAGTGTCCCGCATTGACTTTTCTTAAAGTTGGCTGCCTTACATTTGATTCTGAGCATTAGTTCTGTTTGACGATATACTAAAATGAAAACCAACCAAATCGCTGTGTTAAGCAGGAAAACAACTACGCATGAGCATGGACAATGATAACGCTGACACACGACACAACGCAACCCTAAAGTGAACTCTGAAAACCAATTAATTTTCGACGAAATTGGTAGGATAGGTGATGAAATTTGGATTGGCATTACTTACCGTGTACATCATCATCTTGAGGATCGAAAATAATCAATATTTAGCACAAAATGGCTAGCTTGGTTATCTACCCCGCCGCACGGCGCTATAAGACGCCAAGCCTTCAGTACTGAAAGACCATCAGTTCGTGGCTTTCCAGCAATACATTAACAAACACCACCTCTTTTACTTAGCGTTTGATCTAAAATATAACAGTAAAACAATGCAGTACAGTTAAATCAAGCGCATAAAATATTTAGTGTAATTCACAAGAAAACGTGATCGAACGCCATATTGAATAATGGAATGAATGAAATGAAGAAAGGAAACCACAGAATAGACAAAACACAAAATTCATGCACCACTGACATGAAAATTTTTTTGTGGCATGCCACTGACCTGAAATTTTTTTTGTATGGCATGCACTTACTAAGACGTAGATAAAAATAAAATATCTATTATCATGGGCGATTTATTTAGAGACAAAAAAAGAAAAAAAAAGAGTTCAAAGAATCTCAATAGAAGGAGTTTTATGAAAGGCGAGCCGTCTTAAAGCTGTTTGTATGTATATTGCCGTTTTAACTTCCGCGTCTCTTATATGGAGAAAATTACTGTTTAACGTAAAATATTGTAATAACAAAATCGACTCATCTATCCTATAATGACTTTAGCATGTACACACGACGGCACCTCAGACTATACATGTTAATCTTGAGACCGCCCTTATGCCCAACGTAATAAAAGCTGATTTCGCAGTTTAACTATAACCTGACGTGCTGTCTGAGGTGAAGTCGTATGTACAGTTATTTAGAAAATGTTATTAATTTTTGTACATACACTCTAGGGGTAGTGCACACAAGACTACGTAGTATCGGTTTTACAGCAATATATTTCTGTCACTGCATTTAAAAACACAACTTAACTAAACTTAGCTTTATAAGACAACATTTTAGTTCAATTTAAGGTAAAAAAACTACTAAAGAAATTACATTATGTGCACAGACAATATATTAAGTGCAATGAAATTATTCCAAATGAAATTGTAACTGTGTCTGGATAAAATGTTTTTCTTGATAATAAGTCTAGAATAACTAAACTATTATGATGATAACATAACCAAGATAAACCGACTTGAAATATATTTTGTGTAATTCACAAGAAATGAAATTATTCTAAATGAAATTGAAACTGTGTCTGGATAAAATGTTTTTCTTGATAATAAGTCTAAGAATAACTAAACTATATGATGAATAACATAACCAAGATAAACCTATAAACATCATATTATGTTTTAGGACTAAATAGTTTTATTAAAAACCATCATTCAGACTAACAATTATTATAAACCACCATTCGGACTTACATACATTATACAATGTAACACTTTATAGACTTTAAAGCAAGAAAAATTAGAATAAGTATCTAATTATTTTAGCACTCGATATTATGACATAAAAACATTAGAATTAAAGAAATTAAAATAAAATTTCGTATATGCGAACATTATGGATAGTGATGATTAAAGCAAACGCGTTAGGGATTTTGATTTTCTGACGATCGATATTCGGAGAAGAATGAGACTACCCCCAGCTTAGCTAAGATCCTCAGCCCCACAGAACAAAGGATTTTTTTTCCCCCCCAGCCCAGCCCATCGTGTGAATGTGGCCTTACCGTACTAACAGTGATTCCGTCTCCAGCAAGCGCAGGTTGCTAAGCACGATAGTCAATAATAGCCTTTCACTAATTGTTTGCTGGCTGTGGCTGGAGGTTGGAATGCACCCAATGATTCAGTTTGTCAAACAAAACCCAAAACCACACATGGCATGGTGTGCGTTCCGTCGTTTTGGGTGTAGTTGTTTGGGTAAAATTTAACTCGTTTGAGTTGCAACCAAGCCACAGAACGATCGAGTTGTTTTTATAACCTAAAAGAACTTTAGATGTCATTAAGTACAAAGTTTTCGTTTTCTATTTTGGAATACGGATGCACTCGAGCGCGCTCGGGTGCGGACTCTGACCGTTCAGTGGCTTTGGTGAAATTTTACTCTGACAGCTGTCAGAGCGTAGTTTCACCCATTCCGTGGCTCAGAGTTCAGCAACCAAACAACCACCTAAATTGGTCGTTGAAAAACGCTCTGACGTTTATCTTTTGTCATAATGTCAATGTCATTTGACATTATTTTGTATAATTAGATGTTTTTTTGTCTAAAAGTTCATGGTTGCTTCTCAAAAAAACAGATTCTATTTGATTTTGTTTATAGGAATGTTTAAATTATCAGTATTCCAAAATAGAAAACGAAAACTTTGTACTTAATGACATCTAAAGTTCTTTTAGGTTATAAAAACAACTCGATCGTTCTATGGCTTGGTTTACCCAAACAACTACACCCAAAACGACGGAACGCACACCAGAGTGCTCACCCGAGCGCGCTCGAGTGCACTCGAGCGAAGCGACGGAACGCACCCGGCATTAATTAAAGTGACAGTGACACAGACAATTGACATTGACGTTTGTGTTATAGGTTAGGTAGGTGTTTTTTTTTCTAAAATTTGATTTTGCAATATTAATATTTTGCATTTTTTATTTTCATACATTAAAGTTTGTGTGCCGAAGTTACTCAATCAACGCAGAAAAAGTCATTAACATCGAGGTGTGTACTGAACATAATCTAGGATTCAACCTTTGGATTCAACAAGTTTCCAAAGACTTTGTTGTGTTTGCAAGTTCCTAATTTAGCAGCTACTAATGAAAAGCATTATGTGTTTGCTTACTGGCAAGATAATGAATTGTAACTTTTATCATAAATCAGTTTTAAAAAGCAGAATAATTAATTACTTAAATCAACAAGAATTTAGCCGTCACTCCGACCGCAGTTTCTAACCTAACTTTAACTTTATTATTAATTAAAAGACCTAGTTTTTTAATTTGAGATTTTAGCATTTACAATGCTATTTTTATACACATTATTTTTAGTAAAAGAAGACTTCATTTGGTTTTAAAAATAATTACCACATTCAAAGATTTTTGAAAAACCTTAACTAGGAATCGAACCAAATATGGAAAAAACAATATTTTATTTTAACAATACTGATTGAAAATATTATTCATTGGTATTATTTTTTCTTCAATAACTTAGCATCATAATTCATCAACGCCCGAGCAGCCATCATAATTCATCAATGCCCGAGCAGCCAAATGTGGCCGGACAATAGTAAAATATCTATTGTGTGTTTATGGGCCTTAAAGGGTTAAACAAAAGAAAGACCATGTAATGTTTCATTAATATAGTATTGTATAGAATCTGATTAAAAGAAAATTGAATGCAGTTCCAATCGTTGACCTCTGTGGTCGAGTGGCTTTGTACACCGGTTTCCAAGGTGTCGCCATCTCTGAGGTCCCGGGTTCGATCCCCGGTTGGAATTGGAAAGGAATTTGCAAAAATACGCTTTTTCAAAAAGATAACACAGAGGTAAAGGATAATTCACTAGGTAAATATAATTTGAAGAATGTGCCATGTTGTTGTGGTTTATATATTGATTTTAATAATTTAACATCAACAGTTACACATTTATTTACAAAAAGGAAATCTTTTAAAACAAAATATTATTTGTCTAGTTGGAGGATGTCCTCAACAGTTTAGTGGACAAGACTTTCATTAGTTTAAAAAAACTGTAGTACTTAGGCAAAATTTTCCATTCAAATAATTTTCTTATTAGCAAAGGTGATGAAAATATATTTGTTTAATGGACCAAAGATGACGTCTATTCAAATTTAATCATACAATAGTAGACATATTGCATAAGTTGTTTGCTATTATTTGTTTCAGATAACTCAAGATAGAGTGTGAACTTTGACATTGATGTAAGACATCCAATTGTGTGGTGTCCATGAATTCAACTCACAGCAAGCAGTCTCTTAGAGAACATTGAACTCATCAGACATATTGGACTGAAATGGCTATCATAAGATTTTTTTCATCTGAAGCATTTAGTGCTCACAAGACAAAGGAAATATTACAGAAGTTAAAGAATGTTGTTCAAGATGTGTCAGATTTATCATCTGAACTCTGTTATCACGTGGAACTTGCAGAAGGGTGTGATTATTTGAACATCAATCAGATAAAAATTCTTAAGTGGCTCCTCAGCTCTCCACTTCAACCTTTCGCTTTGAAGAATGAAACCATTTATAAAAATGTGAAACTAAATCAGATCATTATTGAAATTGGACCAAGGTAATAGTTTTAATAGTTATTATTTAAGTCCATATCTTCTAAAAATAATTGGCGAATAGAATAAAAACATTACTTTTTGTAACTTTAACATTAACATAAATAAATAAAAAAATACTTATATATAATTATTAAATTTAGATTTTTCGCATTCACATTGCTATTTTTATATTAAGATAAATAATAATAGACGGGACTGACCCGTCTAAGGTGCTACGGGTGAGTCGATTTTTTCTAGTATTTTTTCTAATATTATTTATTTTAAAATATATTTAAAAAATATATAATATATATTTTATATTTTTTTTAATTAAAAAAAGTATTTGTTTTCGAAAATTAGAAAACGGGGGTCTTGCATGTCTTATATCATCGATTTTTATTTTTATACCTTCAGCCTTTTTTTCTGCCTCATAAAAGGTCAACATTCCTTTATTTATTTGCTTGTTGGAGGATTAACAGACAAATATCAGCCATAACAATACAATTTGAGTTAACCAATGCCATTTACTAATCCCCACATTTTACATGTATAATTAATTGTGTTAAGACCAAATTGCAGTGAATTTGTACTAGTACTAGGTAAAGTTCATGGAGCGTAGTATTGTATTTTGATACTCATTAACACTCATAACCGCCTGGTTATGAGTATAATATTTAATCAGCCTTGATTAAATGTTATATTTTATTGCAGGTTCAATTTCTCAACAGCTGATTCCAGTAACTCTGTCCAGATATGTGAAAGTGTAGGATTGCATGATATTATTCGCCTTGAGGTCTCCACTAGATACCTTATCACATTCAACCGCACAAAGAATGTTTCTGCAAACCTGTTTGAAGACTTGGCAGCACATTTACACGATAGAATGACTCAATGTATCTACACAAGCAAAAATTTGCCTAGGCATAGCTTTAATGAAGGGTTGCCTAAAGATCTGGAACCGTGGTTCGTTGTACCTTTGCAAAAAGGAGGTAGAAAAGCTATGGAAAATGTGAACAAAAAATTAGGTACGAATAACCAAATATTAAATGGAGAGAAGAATATATTTTTAAGTACTTTGGAGGTAACAGATGAATTTGAATAATGATTTTGTTATTCTAGGCTTGGCCTTTGACTCCTGGGACATGGACTTCTATATGGATTTATTTGTAAACAAATTAAAACGAGACCCAACTAGTGTCGAGTTATTTGACCTTGCTCAGAGTAATAGTGAACATTCTCGACACTGGTTCTTCAAGGTAATATTACGCTAAGCAATTGATTTCTATGTAAGTACCTACCGGCATTCTATCAACAATGAGGTATCTATAATTGAAATGATATTTGTTTGAATTACAGGGAAAAATTATTCTAGATGGTGAAGAAATAGATCAGTCTCTAATTGATATGGTAGCTTCTACTCAACAAACTTCAAATAACAACAATGTTATCAAGTTTGGAGATAACAGCAGGTAAACTTATATTTGAAGATAGATGGAGTTGAAGCCTTAAAAATATAAACTTTTTAATATCACCAATTGTTTTAGTGCTATAAAAGGTTTCAAACACACAAAGATAAAGCCATCTAATGTAAGAGCCCCATCTCAAGTGATCCAGGAAGAAACAGAATCAGATATAATATTCACAGCTGAGACTCACAATATGCCCACTGCTGTGGCACCGTTCAGTGGAGCGACAACTGGGACTGGTGGACGTATAAGAGACGTTCAAGGGGTAGGTAGAGGGGGACACACTGTCGCAGGGACTGCAGGGTACAGTGTGGGGAATCTTCATATCCCAGGTCAGATTTTAAAAAGATTTTAAAAGAAAATATTATATAAACACCATAAAAATGCTTTGTAATATGGTGAGAATGATAATACTGTGATGTTTGACTACATCGCTTACAAACTTTCTTCCTTATTTTACTGGTATTTATAAATGTTTTGTTACAGGTTATGAATTGCCATGGGAGGAAAAGGGATGGGAATACCCCAGTAACTTTGCAAGCCCACTGCAAATTATTATAGATGCTAGTAACGGCGCATCTGATTACGGGAATAAATTTGGAGAGCCTCTGATCACTGGTATTATTACTAGAATTGAAATGTTTGTAGAGTTTCAGTCTTATTGCTTTGTAATGAATTTAATTTCTAACATTATGGTTTTAGGTTTTGTTCAGTCTTACGGGTTGAAAAACGCGGATAATGACAGAGAAGAGTTTGTTAAGCCAATTATGTTTAGTGGTGGCATTGGATACATGCCTCATACAATGATTAAAAAGAACAAACCAGAAAAAGGTAAGTCTTTTTAAATTGTATGTGATATAGGTAAATGTTTATAATGCAGTTTTATCTTCTGGCCTTGATATAGCTTTAGGGATGCACAACTTGAGTTTGCGATCAAAAATATCATGTATGTACATTCATCATGCAACCACAACAAGGAAATCAGTTTCAAACAATTTTAAACTTAAATGCGGAGATATTAAGATTAAAAAAATAAAAGGTTTGTATAACCTGACGTGCTGCTGACTGTGCATACATAACTAGGTATATTATACTTATCTAATTATTTTAAATAACCATGAAATTATTAACTGTTCACAGGCATGTTATTAGTAAAAGTGGGGGGTCCGGTGTACAGGATCGGAGTGGGAGGGGGGGCCGCCTCTTCTGTGGCCGTCCAAGGTGGAGACTCTAGGGACCACGCTCTGGACTTCGGAGCTGTGCAAAGAGGCAAATTTTTTCTGTTTTATTTTTATTAACACACTAGGGATCGCACGCGGCTTCGTTTGCAGCTTCGTCCGCGCTACTATTACAGCTATCGAACAATATCAAATTCAAATAAAATTAGATTGAATTTATATTAAAAATACCTTTCAGAAGTTAGCTCGTTTGTATGGAAAACCATAGTGGCCCCTATTTTCCTTTGTATGCAATAGAAGATGTCATATAAAGTATGTAAACTGTGTTTTGTAAAGGAATTATTCTGCCGCTAAATATAGGATCTATCAAAATAATAAACGTTGAGATGAATCTACAAATCACTTAAGAATTCATGAACAAACTTTTACAAGACGTTATTTAATAAAGAGAGAAAAAATACCAATGAAGTTTGGACTCTATAGGCACTACTATAAGATCTGTTTTAAATTCCATAAATAAAATGTGTTTTTAATTATATTTCTACAGGTGACGCTGAAATGGGTAACCGCCTCAACCGTGTCGTGAGAGGATGTTTGGAGTCTGATATCAATCCTGTAGAATGTATGTATGGCTGACACAGAGTACTAAATAAATATTTCACTTTAAAATTCTTTAAGTAACTAGTGGATAATGAAGTTGGTTGTACAATAACATAAGACGTTACCTGTAACGCTAATTGTATGTTTAAAACACATTGTATGACTGTATTTTGTCCCAAATAAAATAAAATAAAATTCGATCTAATGTATAACGAAACAAGGTTGTAATTATTTGAATACAATTTACAGCAATACACGACCAAGGGGCCGGTGGTAATGGCAATGTATTGAAAGAATTGGTCGAACCTGAAGGTGCCGTTGTGTTCACTAAGGAATTCCAGCTTGGAGACCCAACTATCACTACTTTGGAGTTGTGGGGAGCGGAATATCAAGAGAATAATGCTCTGTTGTGCAGCAAGAAGAATAGACCTATACTTGAAGGTAAGATTAATTTACAGTTTTAGTTATTTTCTTCGGTAGTGCTGGCTTAGGTACAGGCGTCGGCACGGATCTTGAGCGGTGACATTTAATGCGCAGAAGCAAAGCCGCCTCTATTGCTACTCCAATAGAGGCGGCTATGCTTCAGCGCACTAAATTTCACCGCTCAAGATCCGTGCCGGGGCCTATAATATGTGTTGCCAATTTTTTATGGTAGGTATCAGCAAATTACTTATACTCTTAGATACTGATTATTTCATTAACAGTTTAATTAGTAATTTACTACAGTTATTCGCATACATTGCGATGTCTGTAAGTAGTTTATTTTCTAGTTTCGAATTGAGGACGCAATGAACACCAATCGATCGTTGTAATTTACTATGGTAATGTTTATGACAGGGTCTTGTAAAGAAATCTACTGCAATATTTATTGAAAGTTTTTTGAGCTTATTTTTATTTTTCATTCATTCATTTATCATGGTTCTGGGTCGACCTAACCAAAACTGTCAAATGTTTTTAATTAATTTTCAACTTTAAATCTATCGAAAATAGAGTTTATAATAAATTGACTGTATTTTTGCACCATTCAATTATATATTTTTTCAGAGATCTGTAGCCGTGAAAGATGTCCAGTATCATTTGTAGGTGAAGTGACTAGCGACGGATTCATGAGTCTCGTCGAAGATTCGTTCACTGATCAGTACCTTGATAGAGACAACAGACTCAAACCTGAAACTAAACCGAAACTTCCCTATGATTTACATTTGGAAGCTGTGCTTGGTATGTGGTAACAAATAAATATTTTTTAATTATTAAAGTCTCTAAAATAAAAATGTACTAATGTTATACGTTTTTCAGGAAATATGCCCAGAAAGACATTTGACTTGAAGAGAGAAAAAAAAACGAAGTTACCGCTATCACTACCTAAAGATGTGACTGTTCAAAGTGCCTTAGATAGAGTTCTTAGGCTGGTTAATGTAGCTAGCAAAAGATATTTGACTAATAAGGTATTTTTTTATAAATATAACAGATCAAAAACATAGCAAAGACATAGCAGAATTGTATGTATGCATTTTCTTCTAATAAGGATAATAAAAACAGAATGTCACCTTAATAATAATTGAATTAACTGACTTATTATCTAATTCAAAGGGCAGAGAGACACGAATTTAGATCTGATAACAAAACAAATTGTATTCATTTTCTAACTATTATTTAAGACAACTCTCTTTGTTTCGTTTTCGTTTATATTACAAGGGCAAGTTGCATAAAAAAATAAGGACCTCTTTCATAGCTTTTGGTCGAAAATAATTAAATTAATGGGTGTGGTTTAACCAATATGAAATGGGTGACCATGTGGGTCCGCGATAACGAAAGATAAGCAACTTTTGGAAAGATCGGGTATGAGATAGGTGACTGTTTGGGACTGCGATAAAGGAGGTTAAGCAACTTTGAAAAAAGGTCGGGTGTGGGATGGGTGACCGTTTGGGAATGCAATAACGAATGTTAAGCTACTTTTGAAGATGCCGGGTTATGGGATGGGTGACCGAGGGACTGCGATAACGAAAGTTATCCCCATGTCCCCATTTGACTCCGTACCCCATCCCCCTCTTCGTCCCCCTGTCCCTCCCTCCTCAGTTTTCACTGCTAACTAATTTTGAAATGTTGCTGACCATTAGATATTTTGCTGCACTATTAAATATTTTACTGGCGATTTTAAGATTGTTTGTTGACCAAATATTTGTTTGCTGGCCGAATAATTTAACTGCTGTCACTAACCATTTAGATTAATTGCAAATCAAAAAAATACTTCCCTAATACTGTTTCATATTATAGGATAAGAAATTATATGTTTCAGGTCGATCGCTGCGTCACTGGTTTAGTAGCCCAGCAACAATGCATAGGCCCCCTGCACACGCCGCTGGCAGACTGCGCTGTCATCGCCATATCGTACCACGAGTTGGTGGGATCTGCGACGTCTATCGGAACACAGAACATAAAAGGATTGCTCGATCCGGCAGCAGGAGCGAGGTTATCGTTGGGAGAGGCTTTGACTAATTTGGTAAGTTATGGCCGAATACTCAAACGTCACTCAACTTTGAGAGGTTTGAGAGCCTCTCAAAGTTGAGTGACGTTTGAGTTTGATCGTCCTGGCGCATTAAATGCCAAAGATACGACAAAGACAGCATGAAGTTTTAGCGCCCCTCAAAGTTGCGTATCGTTTGAGTATTCGGCCATTATATAGTCTTTCAGTGGTATTATTATATCTGTCAATTGAATGGCTGATTAAACTTGTCGGCTGCGACATACCTTATAAATATTTTACCTAATTGTTATTACAGTAGCCGGCAAACATCTAGAAATCAGAGGGGTTTTTCACGATTGTCTGAAATCAATTTCCGAATCGAATCGGAAAGTCTTCCGATATAGATCTTATTTTCTACCTTATGCTACCAAACTTTGTAAATGCATTGCGCTTTCCCGTCGGAAAGTGAATCGAATGCCAGTCGATCGTATTTGTGAATAGCATTTTTATAAAATAAATGTTATGAAAATCCTAAACGTTAAAATTTAATTCCGAGCCCATTTAGTTTGCTCGCAAGTGCGTCTAGATGTTTTCCGGAGTCAGTCGCTTTTAATCAGATTACTTATATATGTTATTAGGTGTTCGCGGGTATATCCGAGCTCGAGGACGTGAAATGCTCCGGCAACTGGATGTGGGGCGGCAAAACTGGCGTAGAGGGCGGCAGTTTGGTGGTCGCTTGTGATGCACTATGCGCCGCTATGCGGGAACTAGGCGTCGCCGTTGATGGAGGGAAGGATTCGCTCTCTATGTGCGCGCACGTCGCTGGGGAGAGAGGTAATATTGTAGAGAGTTGATGTCACTAATATGTTGGTGATAAATAAATAAAATAAATAAAAATTCATTTACTTCAGTAATCTTAGGTACAAAAATTTTTGCTGAGACTTCCCTGAAAGTAATCTAAAGATACTTGTATTGGGAATGACCCGCTACTTCCCTATGGATAACAGTAGATTACAAAATTAATTATATTTCAACAATAGAAAAAGTAAACAAACAATCAAATTACAAAGAAAACAATTGTTTTTAATATGCATGTTTGGTTGGTAGTAAAAATCTAGCTAAGAGGTATGAGTACGTGTACGTGGTGGTATGTATAACACTAGCGTAGAGGGCGGCAGTTTGGTGGTCGCTTGTAATGCACTATGCGCCGCTATGAACTGGGCGTTGCAGAGAGTACATATCACATAAATTATAGGTTGCGTTATTTTTAAATTACTAGCTACCGCCCGCGATTTCGTCCGTGTGAACCCTAGGGAACCTTTGATCAGGATACGAAGTATCCTATGTTTTAATCCAGGTTATAAACTATTTGTATGCAAAATTTCATACAAATCCGTTCAGCCGTTTTGCGTGATTGAGCAACAAACATCCATACGTCTAAACACCCAAACGTCCAGATTTACACATTTATAATATTAGTAGAATATTGCGCTTAGTACGGCAATCTCGTGGTCGCATCTGGTGCACTATGCGCCGCTTTTGCGATGAAATCTTTAATGTGGCTGTTAATTAAGTTGGGCGCAAGTCGCAGCGCACTGTTTTAGTATACGACCTCCAAAGGGAAAAGTAATCATAATTGGATTATAATAATAAGACATCAAAATCAAAATATATCTTTCTTAGGGGTTGTTTTTTTAAGTCAAATTCAAGATGACATTATAACAATCTTCTTTGAAAAAAAAAGATAACATGACTTGATCAGAATTTATTTAAGTGGCAAGAACAATAAATTATTACAATAAACTTTTTCTTTATTTTAGTCAAATCACCCGGTACATTAGTAGTATCAACGTACGCGCCTTGTCCCGACATTACGGTCAAAATCGAACCAGCGCTTCAAGAAGAAGGCTCTGCTTTGGTATACGTTCCAGCATCACCAGGCAAATACAGGTGCGTAAAGAAATTGCCTTTCTAACCTTTGATATTCCCCTTAAAAACTGAAAAACCTTTTTTTTGGTCAATAGCGCTCGTATATACACTTTTATTTTGAACCTTATGCCACATTACTTAAGTGCAATTTTTAAATGTGTAAATGATGATTAATTTTTCGATTTTAGACTCGGAGGCTCATCTCTTGCTCAGTGCTACAAGCAATTGGGAGACATCACACCGGACTTGGATAACCCTGCCATTCTAAAATCATTGTTCAAAATTACACAAAAATTGTTAAAAGGTAACTATACGCCTTTTTACTTTCGTTCTGTATGAAATGACAAATAAAACTATATAGAATCCCCCTTACTAATAAAGATAGCTACCGAGTCACTAAGCTCAGCGGTAAGAGCATTGGACCGGACATCCAAAGGTCACGGGTTCGATTCCCGTCCTAGAATATGGTCTGGTGCGAGTCGTATTTTTTCTCGTATATTATTTAGTATTGTATAAAAATAGTATTGTGAATGCTAAAATCTCCTTACTACCAAACACTCTGTATGTATAATTCATTATACAGGGTGGAGGTTAACCTTTGGAATAAATTGGCTATCTAATTTTCTATGTTCATTGTAGAAAATAAGCTGTTATCTGGACACGATGTTAGTGAAGGTGGCTTAATAACGACTGTCTTGGAAATGGGTATCGGAGGTGTTCGTGGCTTGGACTTAGATTTGAAAGTGGAGAACAATGTGTCAGTCATTGAGGCATTGTTCAATGAGGAACTGGGTATTGTCGTAGAAGTGGCGCAAAGCAATTTGAAGAACGTGCTTGATGAGTATCAGAAGAACGGCGTGAGTGCCAAGCATATTGGTAAATCAGGAAAATATGGAATGCATTCTAAGGTAAAATTTAAGGGAACATATCCTCGTATTTAAATAAGTTCTCGGATGCTCTTCATAAACCTATTTTAGTTGAAAAGTGTTTTGTCTTTTTCTTTTGTATTAGAAACTGAGTTTGACCGAAGAAGACAAGATATTTCATCTAAAATAGGTTTACTAAGCGTTTAAATTTTTGATGAATAACATGATTAAAGTTTAACTTTTTTTACACAGATCTCAGTAAAAGTGAATGGCAATGAAGTTCTGAACACCCAGCTTATCGATGTCTTTAAAATGTGGGAAGAAACTAGCTACCAACTTGAATGCTTACAAGCTAACTCTGATTGCATCAATCAAGAATGGAAAGGTATTTAGCTTTGAGTTGCACAGTCAACACAACAGCACATAAGGCTATCCAAAACTGATCTGTTCATTTGATTTTAAACCTTGATACACTGAACGATTAGCTCAAAGTAGATTAAAGAAATTTTACACTAACGGTCGATTTCAAAAACCTATCTTCAGTAAGAGACAGGCTTACTAAAGATTTGTTGCCTAGATATTTCTATTAAATAACGAGAAATAACAACAGCTGCCCAGTAACAGATCCATAGTAGGCATATATCTTACTGATGATAGATTATAGAAATCAGCCGTTAGTGGTGAACTGGTAACAGAGCTTGCTATTGTTAAAAAATGTATGAGTTTAATAGCAACACTTTCTGTTTAAGGACTTGAAAAACGTAAAGGAGCCACTTACTCGGTGACCTTCGATCCTTCTGCAGCGATATTAAAGACGAAGTCTATAAAAGTTGCAGTTCTTCGCGAAGAAGGTACCCCTAATCTTCTATTTTTTACCTCAGTTAGTCAGGTTAGTCAGGTATGTAAGAACTTCAATTTCCTCATAAAAATAATTGATATGATAATTTCAAAGTTTTCTCTTGTACGTAACTATAAATAGTTTTATAAACTCCTCCAAGTAAGATAGTTTGAGCATACTTTGACACGTTTAAAGTTCAGTGTTTTATTTCAAAATAGTGGAATTATATCAATCAATGTTGATAATGGTTCGACTTTGGTGTCGATTCGGTTGGCAACGACTTGGAGAACCTAATTTTGTTAAGTCGTGCCAACCGAACCGACACCACTATTATTTAAACTAAGTAGCGTCATTGGGTAATAACTCTCAATAAATTGACAATTGAGGAACCAGCTGAGATAATAATTATAAAAAAATATTTCTAGGAACAAATGGCGACCGAGAAATGATCGCGTCTCTGATGATGGCCAACTTCGATGTGTTTGATGTCACAATGAGTGACTTGCAGAACAAGAAGATAACCTTGGATGCGTTCCAGGGCTTAGTGTTTCCTGGAGGTTTCAGTTATGCAGGTAAGTTATTCAGTCTGTCATGTGCAAAGAAGTCCAAAAAATATTAAGCTGGTCATCAATAATTGTACTTAAGGCGACTATACCCGTCCATTAGCGCCGCCAATACATTTATTTTTATCGCTTGTAAACCAAGTCAATATTTAAAAAAAAACTACCATGCCCTCTTAAATTGTCTCTTATATTTTTTGAATTACTCTTCAACACTTTTCATTCTTTCTGAACTTTTAATATCTATTTAAAGCAAAAGTGGCCTTTTATTTCTTGGTTTACAAGTGATAAAAATAAATGTATTAGATAGTGGACGGGTATAGTCGCCTTAACTTAGAAAACAGGGGTTAGTTAGAATGTCGTCTATAGTTTATTCGTACATTGTTTTGTGATAGATACGCTCGGCTCTGCCAAAGGATGGGCAGCAGGCATCTTGTTTTCCGACTCGCTGAGTGCCCAGTTCTCTCACTTCAAGAATAGGACTGACACGTTTTCGTTGGGAGTTTGTAATGGCTGCCAACTAATGGCCCTACTTGGTTGGATCGACCCGGAAACCAACGCGAAGAGCGCCAACAAAACTCAACTGTTCCTAGACCATAACAACTCTGAAAGGTAAATAAACAATTGTAATTGTTTCTTTCTCTAGATTTCTAGAGAACAAATTTTTATGTGACGTCACAGAAACAAAAAGTATCAAGAACCTAAATACAGCAGCAGCCTATAAGTTACTACAAAATGTCAAACTTCTTCAATATATTTTGTACTTTACCTTTAAAATGTTAAAGTTTAAATTAAAATCGATTGAAGGAAATTGTCTGTTTCAGAATAATGATTCGATGTAGAAGTTAATTCCCTTGTACTATAAATATCATGTTGTATACTCTGGTTTTCAATTCAAGCACCCGTGTGATACTAAAAGAGAAAAAAAGAAAATAATATTTACAGATATTAATAATTATTACAGATTCGAATGTCGTTGGAGTGCAGTAAAGATTACGGAAGACAAAAGCAGAGCAGATGTTTGGTTCCGCGGAATGGGCGGCAGCGTGCTGGGAGTGTGGGTGGCTCACGGAGAGGGCAGATTCACAGTGTCCGACACACAAGTCCTGGACAAAGTTACGAGTAATGGTCAGATCGCTATGCAGTATGTGGACGACGATGGAGTGCCCACTGAGGTCTACCCGATGAACCCTAATGGCAGCCCTGGTAAGTATAGAGGCTTTTTTTAATGCAACAGATTGTAAAGTTACGATTTTGTATAAATATCTGATTTTCTGTAGATATGGTTAATAGCTTAGGCCACCTATGCACTGACAGGCGGCTTGCTTAGCGCCTAGTGGCTTACATCTGGTTACTTGCTAGGTAAATTTCATATCTAAAATACCTCGCGCCTACGGTACACGCTAGGCGTCTAGCGAGGCACCAAGCGAGCAATGCGGCCGGTTGCGAACATTACGCACCTGTCAGTGCGTACGTAGCCTTATTATCTTTTAGTACACTTTTACTTAGCAGCTTATGCTTAGCCAAAACTGACAAAGTTAAAAAAACCTTACCCTAAAGGATTTTAAGTTCAAAATTGTTTGAGGATTTTCTTTATTACACGTGAGAGTATTGAATAGTTTTTATAACAATATATTTTATTCTCAGTTGGCATCGCCGGCGTGAGATCAGTTGACGGTCGACACATAGCCATGATGCCGCACCCAGAGCGCTGCGTGCTTCGCTGGCAGTGCCCGACACCGGCGCCGCGCTGCGCCACTCAAGCCGCCCCCGCTAGCCAAACATCACCCTGGCTCAGACTATTCCAGAACGCCTATACTTGGTCTTCGCAGCAGTAAATATTGCCTGAAGTAGCGCTTGGTTCGCTGTTGGTACAATAATTAATTGTACGAATAAAGGAATTGAAAAAGTTGCAACAGTTGTGTTCTGAAAAAATATACAGGAATCATCAACTTTTGTACATAGTCAAAAATCAATGAACTTTTCTTCTTAACTTGATTTTTAAATTCTTATCCTCACTATTGTAAGAGGTTATCATTATCACTTTGTATTTTTTATATATATTTTTAATACTACATTTTTTAGACGAATCTATTTACATTGTAATTTAAAGCTATTGCTACTTATGAAATTCTCAAACCACGAATATCATGTCTTGTGAAATTGTATTGTACTTATGAACTTCTACGATTTTTTTAAATGAGTTTTTTTGAACTTGCGGTGCAACATTCCATACATTTAATTAAGTTATATAGTTTAATCTGTTCAGTCCAGTGCCTTATATGTCCTAAAAGACTGAAAACGTTGTTACATTATCGAAACATTTTATACATTCTCAATGTTCTGAGTAAAAGTTGAGATACTTGATCTGTATTTATTTGTCTTCCAATAATTATATTAAGGAAATAAATATATGTTAAATCTTACTTCTATCTCTTAGTAAGCATTTCAATCCATTGTTTTGTTACATGTCTTCCTTATGGTTGACAAGTACAAGTTATCGCGAACAGACAGAGAGCGGCAGAGGATTATTTTATAATATCTAGTTATGAAGGATGAATTCCTCAACTTAAGTCTTAAGTCAAAATGTGAATGCTTGCTTGATCTGAAATAAAGTGAAGTAATGTTGAAGTTAAATTGTATTTTAAATAAATAAAACAAACTATTAAATTTATTGTTTGAGTTTTATTTATAATAGGTACCTTAATTAATCAATTCTCAAAGAAACACTGTTCACAAATGGTGTTTAATAGTGATGTAAGGTGATGTTTTGTTTGAGGATGGTCAAACATCCATTCTGGTATAGGTTACTGGATAACAACAAAATTGTGTTGCTATTCAACATAGTAAAGCTGATAGTGCTGATATATAAATTGAATATGAATGAAGCATGTATAAAAACACATCCACCTTTCACATACAATATTCTGAAATATATCATTTCATATCATCATGATAAAGATCATCCATTTTTAGAGGGCCCACATGGGACATTGAATGGCTAACTGATTGTAATGTACCTATATCTTTACACTTATAAAAATAATAGAACCTAGTTAGCTTTATAATTATATGTTCATAAGTGAAATCTTTTTTAATTTCTTAGCTAAATCCTTTCTGCTGCTTAATTCTAATCCTTCACAAAGATCAAAAAACCAAGTTTGAGGATCAGCCAAGTTTTCCAAATAGAATTCTAGTACATGTTTTGCTTTCATTTCCACTTTTTTGTATTCGTCATTGATTCTGTCTATTTTGTCTTCTTTTAAATTTAAACTTCTTGCTAAGTCTCGCCAGTAGGTGCCAATATCATCAACAACAGTTTGTTTTATTCTTTGTATCTTTTTGTCACTCATGCCTGCATATGGATTATTGCTGGGAAAATTTTCAACTGGTGGTTGCTGTTGTGTGTGTTGTGTGTTTTCCGAATCTGCAATAAATACATAGCAAGTTATATAATTCATATTGTTATCATATTTAATTTCAAAATTATTCTTCTGACTAATTTTTGTACAGAATAAATTTTAGAGTCAAGTTCATTAACATTTGCCAATTCAGCAATCTTATGTCCTTTGTAGTAAAAGTCAACATGCTTTAACATAATAATGAACTCTACTGGAATGGAACCTTGAATTTATTCAGTAGATCCTTACACCCGTATTTACAAACAACACTCAAACCATCCTTGACTATGCAAACGCACTGCGTTGAAATAGAGCTGTGATCGGTACATTCGTTTTATGTATTACATGTGATTGGTTCATGGGGCACTGTGCATCCACGGGCACTGAGACTTCATAGTACATGTTCGTGAATATGGTTTGTGGAATACGGGTGTTATTAAACTTATAAGTACCTACCTACTTTTCTTTAGTCAGCTGCACACACAAGTTTGTTTTGTTTCAAAGTTTATGGCATAGGTGTTTAAAGATTACTTACTGTAATAATTTGCATGATCTCCAGGTACATGACACTGCTCATATTCTTGGATTTTTTTGAACAGTTGAGTGTTATTTATTTTGAGCGATATTTCCTTCAAGGGCTGAATATTGCTTTCAGATAAAACATCCCTTACTTCTAATACTCTTAATAACTGACCTATGCTTGTTATTAGTTCATATCGTCTAGGCGAATTGATCTTGTCTCGGTATAGTTCTTTCAAATCACTCAATAATTGGCTGTGTCTTTCATTTTCTCCAAAAAACTTGATGACTTGTTCCTTCAGATGAAAATATTCTGATAAGGTCATAATTTTGTTACCACTGATAACTCTTTTCTATTTAAGCAAGGCTGAAGTTTATCAAAATACCTTCTGAATCACAATCACAAGTCGAATAGGTAGCATTTAGAGCTTGTTTGTACCCTAAGATAAGAAAAGTATGTTTGTACTGTAAAAGTAAAATGAACAATAATTATTATCAATCTTTCTTGATCTTGAAATGTCATTATTTGTCATCAATCAAATCAGTCAAGTCAGTAATTTCAGTGTGCTCATATAATAATGTTGCTTTGCCCAATTTATATTCACTGTTCTAAATAAAAATACACCAAACAATTTATGAACCTTGATTTCACAAACGTCTGAAACTTTCTGTATCCGATGCTATGCCTTCCTTACATTGTTAAATTAATTGCATTGTAGGTAAGTACGCAACTACTTAAAATTTAATGATTCCTAATCCTATTTAAGTTTCTTAATACCTAATACCAAATAATATACTAGAAAAAATACGACTCGCACCAGGGGCTCTATCAGCTAAAAACATTGAAGTTTATGTTAACTATGTTTTGACAGATGTACATGATACATTGCTACTTCGTCTTGGCACAAATAACTACTTAACAAAGAAAAATAGCAATGTATCACATACATCTGTCAAAACACAGTTAACATGAACTTCAATGTTTTTAGCTGATACCGCCGCTGATCATGTTCTCGGACGGGAATCGAACCCGCGAACTTTGGATATCCGGTCCAATGCTCTGACCGCTGAGCTACCGAGTCACTAGTGGGAACGTCGAATTTCTCCTAGTATATCAACTCTTACGCTGCAAGCCAGCGCCATCTCACCATTGTACAAGGAATTACCTCGACATCAACTGAATACCTTTCCAGATATTTTTAAACAATTGATTAAGATGAGAAAGAAGCTTTCTCATCTTAATTATTTGTTTAAAAATATCTAAAATAGCATTGTGAATGCTTAAATCTCAAAAATTGAAAAATTATATAGCTTTCTCATCTTAATCAATTGTTTAAAAATATCTGAAAAGGTATTCAGTTGATGTCGAGGTAATTCCTTGTACAATGATATTATTTGGTATTATATAAAATAGCATTGTGAATGCTTAAATCTCAAAAATTGAAAAATTTCTTAATACCTTTTTAAAATAATTCATTATTACTTTATTATATTTAAATGGTTTAATCAAAGTAAAAGAGGTACCTAAATAATTCTATATTAGTTATAACATCTATAAAAAGTACATAAGGTTCTTTCCAAAACAAAACTTCATCGTAACTTTGATGATCCAAGCCAAAGCACATTATCATTGTCACCAAAAAATTGCGTCGTACTTCTTGATTGAAAGAAGAACGTAATTTAGTGCTTTGATTTAATTATTCTGAAACATTCTCGCTAGGTAATAGAAATCTCCTAGAATTTTGGGAAAATTATCTTAGTGTACAACACTGGCTGTCAAAGAGGAAAACGCTACTTTATAACGCGTTCCGTTTTGAGCAATAGCTATACTTAAATAATTTTGGATTCATATTACAATAATTTTATTATAGCAATAGTCATTTATAAAAATTTCTATAAATGAATAAGAAAAAATAATTAAAGTAGGTACCTACACATAAATTGATACATAATCTTCACTGTGGAAAATATGCGTAGTATGAAACAGGAAAGGATTTTCTTCGGTTGGGACTTTCCCGATAATTATTAAAAGTACTACTAAAGTCTTTGGTTTCATTTTAATATCCTTGCTCACAAAACCACATTAAGCAAATCTTCGCTTTCAGGTATCAAATATGTAGGCAGTTAATAGAAACAAATCGAACTTTGATCAAAGATTTTTGAAAATCGATGCTTGTAAACTTCCATTATCTCTAAGTATGTAGGTACAACAGGCAGGAACTTATTTATATTCCGGATTAAAACATACGATACTTGTTATCTCGCTCAAAAATTCCCTAGGGATTTTCCGTCCGGGAGGGATGTCCGGCGGAAGCTAGGTCATACATAGGTAGGTAGGTAATATAAGTACCTAATACTTATTTGTAAAGTCTGTTTATCCTTACTTGTCCTACCTAGGTAGGTATTTATTTGGTATACAATCTTCACCCAAGTCTTTATTGAAATTATCATTTATAAAATACAACAAATCATTTTCCACATAATAATATAATACGAAAGATATAATTAGTTATTAAGTAGGTAATGACTACTTGATTTAATAAGTTAACATCAATGACTTCAAACACTTAGAAGTCATAGTCAATAGGTTAATATATTTTTTAAACAGAGGTGTAAGTTCAAAATGTCAGCTGCCATAAACTGTATTTCAGAGTTGGTCCAATAGTAAAAGTTGTTAAGTTGTAATTTTGCGGCATTCTATTTCTATGGTTTACTTAATGGTTCCTATCTACCAAATTCGGCATTGCGGGTTGTTTTGTAACACCCTGTATATATTAACATATTACTCAAATCCTTAGCTATGTTACATGATAAGAGGTCATTGTTAAATAACAATCATAATTATGTTTGCCTATTACTTATCTGACCAAAGAAGCATTTTGACCTCAGTATCAGTAGCCACGTAGCTCTTGTATCCATAAGACATTAAAATGTTCGCAATTGTTTTATAAAATACCTACATTCACATAATTTAATAAAATGCATCGGTTTTTAAAGGAAAGTGCTCTCTTGAGAAAGTCTGTAGATACAATTCGTCATTTTAAACAAAATTGTGTAAGATGTGTGGCGACTAAAGGCTCTAGTAATGATAATTTGTTTCCTGAGAAGGTGGATTTCCCAGGGAGGCATATTGGGCCCCGTGATCATGATTTGGTTACTATGCTTGACTTGCTCGGATACAAGGTTTTTATAATCATTCGAATATATTGCCTACATTAGACGTTAGTTTATGGTTTAGTAACAACAATTAGTTGATTCTCTTCTTAACGATTTTTTAAAAATCAACAGTTTGATTGCTATATCACAGACATTTATAATACAATTTTAGTAGAATAAAAATAAGAATAATAATCGTAAGCATTTTTATAAAGAATAAAAATGTTTACGATTATATGTAAACATTTTTATAAAGAATACAAATGTTTACGATTTTTTAAAGATGAAATATGCAAAACCATCATTTACAGAGCTTAGATCAATTAACTAATGATGCTGTACCGAAGAAAATTCAACTACAAGGTCTAATGGATATAACTGACCCTATGAGTAAGTAAAAAAACTTCTGACAATCACACTTAAAAACTTTCGTAATGAATTTATTTTTTAGATTCATTAAAAAAATATGACTTGGTAATTATTTTTAGGCGAATACGATCTAATTAAACGTGTGAGCAGAATAGCTGAAAAGAACCAAATATGGCGATCGTATATAGGCATGGGCTACCACAACTGTTGTGTGCCGCATACGATCATGAGAAACATGTTCGAAAACCCTGGATGGTAAGTTAAAATCCGCTTCAGCGATAAATACATAAACAGTTACATGAAAAAAAATCTTATCTGAATAATCTGGTTATAATAAATAGAGTATCTACCTAATAATTTTAATGTAAGCAAATATTTTTAGGTAATTGATGCCCGTTTGCACTAAACTTAAGAATCGCCTAAGTCTTTTCCTAACTTGACCAAATTAAAACGGTGTCATTAACATAGCTGTCATGCAGTTTTCATGCGCCTATTTATCTTGGTCGAGTTGTAGTTAGGAAAAGACTTCGGCGATTCTTAAGTTTAGTGCAAACGGTATAAGTGTTTTCATTTATGAAAAAGTTTATTTCATGGCATAGAGTCCCTTTGGGCGAACTTGCGTCTCGACATCTATTTTATTTTGTTTGTTAATTTTATAGAGAAATGCATATCCTTTTATATCAAAACAATAAATTTCTTCGGCAAAAAACCCGGGGTTTCCGTTTCATAAACATATTCAGAGTTTATTGTTTTTTTAAGGACAACACAGTATACTCCTTATCAGCCAGAAGTGGCTCAAGGTCGATTGGAAAGTCTGCTAAATTACCAAACGATGGTTAGCGATCTCACGGGATTGGATGTTGCTAATGCATCACTGTTAGATGAAGGCACGGCTGCTGCGGAGGCTTTATCACTTTGCCACAGGTAATTTAAATTACCTATATAAACATAAAATGTAAAAAAAGCTTCAAACAATCTTTTTTTAAGTCGGTTAAAAATTGCCCACTTTTCTATAGATAGATAAAGAAAGTAAGTTTGTTAAGAAACTGAACCAAGATTTATGATATAGTTAGATTGGACCTTAAAGATGTCATAAAGTAGAAAAAGACATACCTAGACTACTAGAATTCCCAAAATTACCATGACTAAAATTGTTTTACACATCTATCGTTGAACATTGGACATGAATTGGATAGGTATCTAATAACTGACTATTTCACAGACACAACAAAAGAACAAAGTTTGTCGTATCAGAGCGAACTCACCCACAAACTTTGGCAGTCGTACAGACACGTCTAGATGCCCTCGGGTTGGATGTGATGGTAGTTCCCGATGTGCGAGAAGTTGACTTTGCTCAGAGAGATATATCCGCAGTGCTACTTCAGTGCCCTGATACTCTTGGTTTGGTATACGACTACTCAGCGTTGGCAGCCGGAGCGCAAGAGCACGGTGTAAGTTTACGTTAAATAAAATCTCCTTCAAAAAAACTTACCAAAACAGCTTTAAAATAAACAGCTCTAAAAAGCAAGAAATATCTAATATTGCAATCTGCTTAATTACTAATAGGTACCTATCTACGCATATCTGATATTAAAAAACGTATTTTGAAGTCGGGTGGGGCCAAAGGATATTATACCTCGTTATACCTCGGCAGTCCAATTCTAGTCTAGAAAGTGCACGATCATCGTTAGGTGCCTGCCTACCCTGTTTTGGATTGTCATAAACCTACCGTTATATCAATCAATATACATATCCTATTTGATTTTGAGGAGTTCCCTTGTGTATCTTCAAAGTCCAAAGTCCAATTTCAATGAAATTAAAACAAAACTACACTTAAGATATTCCCTTTCCAATAAAAAATCACAAAGTCAAAAAGAATTAGGATCATCTAAAACTGTTTATAAACAAAGAAGTTATACCACCATTATGATCGAGGTAGTTACTACCAAAATCATAGTATTTTCGGGATAACTTGAAAATTACTAAACGATTTTAAAAATAAATTAACCAACTTTGGAACAAATCTGATGAAATAACGTCTAAATCATTTTAATCGTGCAGCCGCTTTCGAGTTATCGGTAAACAAACAAAAAAAACCACATAGACACGAACATAGAACCTCCCCCTTTTTGAAGTCGGTTAAAAACTGTAAATAAATGAAATTTAAAATTTAATAAAGTGTTTATTTATTTCAGACTTTAGTAGTAGTCGCCACAGATCTATTAGCAATGGCTTTACTTAGACCGCCAGCTGAATGTGGAGCTGCTCTTGCAGTTGGGACCTCACAGAGATTGGGAGTGCCCCTTGGCTATGGAGGGCCACATGCAGGCTTTTTCGCTGCAGAACATGCACTTGTGCGATTGATGCCAGGCCGTATGGTGGGAGTCACTAGGGATGCCACTGGTAGAGATGCCTACAGGTAACGAAAAATATAACTTAAATCTAATTTACTGATCCGTAAGTTTCTTTAACTTTCATAATTTTTTTCAGACTTGCTCTGCAAACAAGAGAACAGCATATTCGACGTGACAAAGCTACTTCTAACATCTGTACAGCACAAGCACTTTTAGCTAATATGTCAGCCATGTTTGCAGTTTACCACGGACCTCAAGGGCTACGTGATATTGCTACTCGTGTCCATAACTCTACTCTCGTACTAGATCATGGTCAGTTAAAGTACAGAAGAATAAAAAACGATCAAGGATCATATTCAAATTATTTAGCTTTTAATAATTTTCAGGAATAAGACAACGCGGACACAAACAAAGCAACGAAGTTTATTTTGATACTTTACACGTTGTACCACTTCCTGAGCATAATGCTAGTGATATTAAAGCTCGTGCTCAGGAAATGAAAATCAACTTAAGATACTTTGACGACGGAGCTGTTGGCGTAGCTTTAGACGAAACAACGACCATGCAAGATATTGATGACCTATTGTGGATTTTCGATTGCCAAAAAGTAGAGGAGGTAAATATTACAAAGTAAAATAACTAACTATGTTTGATGGCTAAATCGGTTGATCAAATTGTTTAATCGCAGGTCATAAAAAGCAGTGATGTAACTTCAAGAAGCATAGTGAAAGGGCCTTTCAGACGGACGTCGCCATATTTGACGCATCCTGTCTTCAACATGCATCATTCCGAAACTAGAATCGTTCGTTATATGAAACGATTGGAGAACAAGGATATATCTTTGGTGCATTCAATGATACCTCTTGTAAGGATCTTCTTATTTTATCTTTGATTTTTTTCTAAATATAAGTAATAGTTATATTAACATTTTGACGATTTTCATTACCACTAGCTACATTTGGTCATTTATTTCCACAGGGTTCATGTACGATGAAACTGAATTCTACAACTGAAATGATGCCATGTTCTTTCAAACACTTTACTGATATTCATCCGTTTGCGCCTCTTGAGCAATGCCAAGGATATCACACTCTGTTTGAGGAACTTGCGAATGATTTGTGTGCAATTACTGGATACGATCGGGTTTCATTTCAACCCAACAGGTAGGTAGTCCAATCAAAGAATGGCTTAAATAAAAGAGGGTGTAGAGTGCGCGAGCGGCCAATTAGGCGATTCCTACAGAAACTTGTTTACGGTGCGCTTAGGGAGTGAACATACTTCCGAATAAAATTAGCTTATAAAATTCTTCAACTTTTATTCATAAGTACACTTTATACGAATTCTCAACTATTTTTGACTCAGGAACAGGTCATTTTGTTATAGGTGGTTATAGGTCAAAATGACCTATAACTTACGACTTGCGAGTAGCTCAAAAGCGGTTGGGAATTCGAACGAAGTGTATAAAATAAAAGTTGCCTTTATTGACTGGACTAAGGTAGCATAACACTTGAAAAATAAAAAAACATGGATAAATATAAATAAACTAAAGTTTTATGCTATCAAAAAGTTGCCTTTTGTTTACTTTTGGAAAGTTTTTTGATTTTTGGAACAAATGAAAAATATTGGTTTGCAGTGGCGCACAAGGTGAATATGCAGGATTAAGGACAATCAAGCGCTACCACGAATTCCGAGGTGATACTGGTCGTAACATATGCCTCATCCCGGTCAGTGCACATGGAACAAACCCTGCGTCTGCACACATGGCTGGAATGCGCGTCTGTGCCATCCGCGTCACGCCGTCTGGAGACATCGATATGGAACACCTCAAAGACATGGTAAATATTTGACAATTTTTTTCTATCTACGGCCCTTCACCACTTTCTCTCACGCGTTGTTCAGCAGATTCGCGATATTTGTAGTAGCCTGTTAAGATACAGAAACCCAATTTCAGGGTGATTACCTACAATTGGAAGACACATTTATCTATTTTATTGTATTCCTCAGGTACAAGAACATAGCGCTAAACTATCGTGCCTCATGATGACATACCCTAGCACATTTGGCGTGTTCGAGGAGCGAGCAGCAGACGTGTGCGCCTTAGTGCACGCTCACGGCGGCCAAGTCTACTTAGACGGAGCCAATATGAATGCACAGGTATGAAAGAGCAATTAAATAATCTTCATAATGTGTTTTTAATAGAACAGGTGACAAGATTTCTTGTGTGTCTGCAGGTGGGACTATGTCGTCCTGGAGATTATGGCAGTGACGTTTCACACTTGAACCTCCACAAGACTTTCTGCATACCACATGGTGGAGGTGGTCCTGGAATGGGTCCTATTGGAGTGTAAGTATTTCTTTAGAAACAGAATATAGTGGAAGCATCATCAAGCTGAAAGAAACAGTCAGTATTAATTGTTCCTCTAAATGAGTATTGTCTTGGGAACCCAAAAAAGATTCAATCCAAATCTGAAATTCCTGGAGATACTTAGTCGAAAAGCACCTTTTAAAAACAAAACATCTTAGTCTGCCTGGGCTGGAAACTTAACCGTACATTTAGGTCAATTTCATTAATAATTTGTTAACGAAACATAATTTAGCACTTAAATATTTTGTTCGAGTTGCAAATGTTGCTTTTGCATAAATAACACAAACATACCATATTTTTTTACAACGGATATTATTGCTGATTCTTCTCTGACACTTAATAGGAAAGCGCATTTGGCACCATTCCTCCCTTCACATCCAGTGGTAGATCCCCTTGCAGATTTGGGAGATGCCGCGCATAGCTTTGGTTCCGTCAGTGCTGCTCCGTTTGGATCCTCAGCCATTTTGCCCATATCCTGGGCATATATAAAGGTAATAATAAAAAGTTTAATACAATTAAAAGTAGTGTAAATATTTGTATATATCATTCAGACTTTTGTACTTGTTAATGATTTATATATTTTTTCAACTCTCAATGTTATGATTATTTAAAAGCTTAGATACTTAAATTCTTTGAATAAGCTATTGCTAATACGATAAGCGTACTATCTATCTATCGTATACCAAACCCTCCTCTTTTGATGTGCTTTTAATTCTTTACGATTCGGTGGTCGTGTGCTAAAATATCTCTCTCCTTTTAAAGACCTTCTGAATTCACCTTATTCGTTACTTACAGATGATGGGACCAAAAGGTCTAAAACGAGCTACACAAGTGGCAATACTCAACGCGAACTACATGTCTAGACGGCTAGATGGCCACTACAAAACACTGTACAAAGGCGAAAGAGGGCTTGTGGCGCACGAATTCATCATAGACGTGCGAGATCTCAAGAAATCCGCCAACATAGAGCCTGGAGATATAGCTAAGCGACTAATGGATTTCGGTTAGTCGATTCGAAAACCACCATTAATTAGAGGCTGAATTTCATAAAGGGCACAACAGTAAACTTGTATCACATAAAAAAATAAGTAACATGACTCGGTAGCTTAGCGGTCAGAGCATTGGACCGGATATCCAAAGGTCGCGGGTTCGATTCCCGTCCGAGAACATGATCTGGTGCGAGTCGTATTTTTCTAGTATATTATTTGGTATTAAATAAGTAACATCTCAAAATCTTAAGATAGTGAGTTCAAAAATTTGTTTTGAAACAATAAGGATCGTTAATAGTACCCACAACAGAAAATGGAAAAAAAATGTTTTCTTTGTTTTGTGGTACCCACAATCAATATAATATCTATACAAGTTGTAACTAAGAACTTTGACTTGGTTGTAAGTTGTAACAATAAGAAAACTTTCAATAAAAAAAAACAAAGTAGCAATAGGACTATCAAGCGTCAGCTAGCGTTCTCTTTCATAAGCAACTCTCAGAAATTATTAAACGAATGATGCCAAAGCCTAAACACATAATGAGGTAGGGCAACCTCCATCGTTTTATTGCCCTAGAAGTTTAAATAAGATTTTATTATTTTACTTACTAAACAAGAGCACTGACATGTAAACGCACTTTAAAATCTTGGCTTTGTCTCTTTACCAATATTATTATTGACAATTATTTGCTAGGTTTCCATGCGCCCACCATATCTTGGCCTGTGGCGGGAACGTTGATGATTGAACCGACAGAATCTGAAGATCTACAAGAGCTGGACAGGTTTTGCGAAGCTCTTATTACCATTAGAAAAGAAATAAAAGACATTGAAGACGGAAATATCGACAAGAGACTGAATCCACTTAAGGTAAAATATTGTCTATTAATCTTTTTTTACTGAATCATTTTTGAATAACTAGCGGCCCGCCCCGGCTTCGCACGGGTACAATGTAGTTACTAATGTGGTGAGTGTAAAGCTATTAGACTATTCTAAAGGATATCTTATATATGTATACGACGTACACAACTTACGCAAGGGGTGTTATAATTTATGAATAACAACCTATTGATCGCTTTATTTCTTAGATGGCACCTCACACTCAAGCGGAGGTTATTTCCGAAGACTGGAACCGTCCTTACACTCGTGAGCAAGCTGCTTTCCCAGCTGTAAGTTTTCACTTTTACTTTTTCAAATCCAAATAACTAAATAGACTCGAATACCAAAGGAAAATATTAAATTATACAGGTACCTACTATAACTTTAGACTTTCACTAGTGCAGTGCTGTATGTAATGTAAATATTTAGAACACAAGACTAATAAGCTTGTCAAATCGTGCGGTTATGTTAATAATGATGAAAAAACATATTATTATTGTAAAATTTTCTCAACACGAAATGAAGATATTCAAATGCTTTTATAAAATCGTAACTAATGACACATTTTGAAATTTTCAGCCATTTGTTAAAGGTGAAACAAAGATTTGGCCCACTGTTGGTCGTATTGATGACATGTACGGCGACAAACATCTAGTGTGCACGTGTCCCCCTGTTCTTGACGACTTTTGAGTAACTTGTAATTGTGTAAGAATAAAACAGTCGCTCAGCAGTCGCATAATGTATGTATATTTTATCAATATTGTCGTATAATAAATATTGTTTTCTAACAATCGAATCTTATCTGTTTTGCATAGATAAAACTTTTTACCCTATAGCAACGAAAACAATTTTATACATTTTGTCGTTCATAAATTGTATCGACTTTAAACAAGTATGCTATCTATCCTTAATTTATTACTATAAATATATTTATATTGCGAATGATTACAATAACAGTTTTAATTGGATTCAAGGCAACGTGTTGTTTTGTCTCTAGCTCGAAGTACAGATTGGAATATGAAAATCCATAAATCAATAACGTTAAAAATTAGGTGTAAGATTCAGTTTCTTAATAATTGATTACATAGCAAGATTTTCCATATTCCAATTGCCTTTATAACAAAAATTAGTCTTCAACTAAACTATTTACATAGTGAATTAATTTTACAGATTCGAAAATAATTATTTAGTACCTAGTAGTCACTATAATATTAAAATTCATAAAATGTACAAGTAGAAAATGTAACAAAACAAAGTTACTTCTGAATAGCATATAATATAATAACCAAGCGTATAAAAGAAAAAATCACGCAAAATAATAGCTAGCAGTTCCGTAGTTGCAATTAATCATATGCCTACTTAATTTATTTCGGTGGAGAGTTAATTGTATCTTTTGGGTACATTCCTAATCTAACCCCAAGTTCTTTTGGCATCCGCATAACCGGTCTAGTTGGAAACGGGTGGTAGGATCCCGATGAAGGACTACGAGGATAAGATAATGAAGAAAGGGTATCAGTTTCTATTAAAGAAGTGATAGCACTACAGGTGTCGTCAGATTCGACTATTGTCTTATCATCCTTATCTGAAGACAGCTCTCTTGGGAATGTAGGAGTTTCTTTGGGAAATATTTTGGGGGAAATTGGGGTTGACACTTGATCAAGCGATGTAATTTGACACAGAGTATCACTAGAGTTACTTTTTCTACCGGTGGGCGAGTCATCCTCAGCGGAAGGTTCATATGTGAAGCTAATAGAGGATGTCACTACATGAGCGAAATCACTAACTTGGCTGTTATCAGTCTTTGAATTTTTTTCACAAGCCTTCGGCCCCTGATCAACAGTTTTACTACAAATATCACTTGCTTTAGATAATACAAAATCATTATATTTACTTGATAATGGGTAGTCATAATCTTCAGAGGTGTATCGCTGTTCGTATGTTGAAGTATCTTTTGGTTCCGTTGATGGTAGTCTAACTGAAGTTTTTGTTTCTGAGAATGAATGTCTTGTCCAGTCAGACGTAGTTGCAGGTCTCAATACTTCATTTCTGGGGATATCTAATTCAGGTAAATTATCAATTTTTCTTTTAATGGCGAAATCGTAACTACTACCTTCTTTATCTAAAATACTTTTATAATCACATTTAGCCAGGAAACCTTTATTTTCCCAACCATATAAATCAGTTTTATTTCCTATACATTCATTACTAGGAGACTTTGAACTTTTAAAAGAAAACTCCCCATCCCTTGAAATTGTGCTACGTAATTCTAATGAGAATGGGTCGTCAATTGAAATTGGTCTTACTCTGACAAAATCACTTTTTTCAGCCACATTATTATGAACGTTTCTTTTCTTATAACCTATTAAAGAATCAGAAGTTGATTCCTTAAGAATAGGTGATTCAACTTGAGTTATTTCTTCAGAATGTTCAGGAATTTCAGTATATGACGTATTATCTTGTAAGACTCGGTCCAAAGAATCTTCTGACTTGATTTTTATACTTTGATCAGCATCGGTTACATGTTGTTTAGTTAAAATCCTACTAAGTATTTTAGAGTTTTCTTGAATAATTTGTAAGGCTCTTTCGCTATTTTTACGTCCTGACTGGAGAATATAATCTTTCGGTGACATGCTTTCCGTCTCTATTTTGGATTTTACTGGTGTCTGAATTTTTCGTGTTATCAGCGGTTCACTTGTAATATTTGTACTATCTGTTTGTATATTATATTGCTCATTTTTCTCTGTAACTTTGCTATTAATATCGGGACTTAATGACTTTTTACTCGTAAAGCTATGACTTTGTGGCAAGGAAGATGCTCGTTCTGTTTCATTCATGAAGATTTTTTCGTTGTGAGTACTATGAAGAGTTAATGAATCTGGTTTTTTAGGCAGTCTTGAATGTCTTTTTACAGCTCTTCTATTGGGTATGTCGGAATTATTAGGATCGGTCACACGAGCCCCAAAGAATTCTGGGCTGTGTTCAAAATATTTATCTATTTTCAATGGTATTGGTGGTTCATCTTCACTTACAATTATACTTTCAGCCCCTGGACTTCTAACTGGACTTTCTATATCTGATATATTTCTTTCAGATAAATCAATATCAGGCACAAAATTAGGGTACCTAGTAAAACTGTCAATAATATCAGGCGGTCTTTCCATGATATTCGATCCACAAGAAGATGTAAAATTCGATTCATAATCGTAAACATACGGAGACCTAACATCTACATTACATTTACAATCAGTAGACAAATCTAAGGGACTTAAATCCATTAAATTTTTGGGAGGTTTTGAAAAACTTTTAGGCTCTAAATCTTCGTCATAATGTGCTTTTTCTTCGTATTTTTTGCTGCTCAATCGTTGTAAAATATCTTTTTTATCGGAACTCATGTGTGGAGAATAAGGGGATATGCTTTTCTGTGGGCTTATAGGTTTAAAATGTTCGGAATCTTGATTAACTATTGAACTCTCCTTGAGTTTGGTTTCAAAACCATCTATATAGGTTCGCAGGGGTTCACCAGCATCTGAATCCAGATAATCTGATATATTTTTTACACCAATTCCATCAAAATTAACGCAAGTAGCGTCAGGCAAAAGTTTTATTTTGGTGTCTTTAATAAGCGGGGAACAAGTTGATTTAATTTCTTTCAATATTGGCGAGAGAGGAGGGTTATTTTTTAAGGCTCGAGATCGTTTTTCCTTATCATCATCTGGCAAATCAGTTTCAGAATCACTAGCTTTATCATTATCATCACACAAACTAGTATCGGTACTTGATGCTGTGTGTGATGAATACGAAGAAGTTTCACTAGAACTTCGGGATCTAAGAGACGCAATCATTTGACTAGCTTCAAGTTCGGAAACAATAACGCCATCACCAGCTTCATCCAAATCTATGGAAGCTTTCCGGATTTTCTCCGCTGTTTTTTCACTTTTAATATCCTTCCATTTTACAGAGTTTCTTCTACTCAGCGATTTTCGACTTTTTTCTTCATTCCAACTTATTGTGTCGTGAGAATGACCACGTGTACGTTTCTTTTCTGTTTCACGTGGGGTTGAAGTTTGTCTCGATGGTGGGACTGCTCCAGGTGGGGGACCAAGGCGCCTTCCTCGCGAACTAACTATAGCGCTTTTTCCCAAGAGAAGGTTATTAACTGTAAGAGAAGTCGGAGACGTAGGAACTCCAACTGTAACAATAATATTTTGCTTCTTAAGTTCAGGACAAAAACAAACGAAGTACTTAAAGAAATGTATTTTGGCAATGAATAATAGAATAGTGCAATAATATTACCAGCAGCATGGCGTGCGCAAGCAGCTGCTAAAATAACATGAGCTTGTCTTTGTCTCTCGCGTAGACGAGCGTATTGACGTTTAAGTGCACCAATGTCTAATGAGAGCCTGTCTCCTGCACCTATACGCTCCTCTCTACGTGGCATCACCTGCAATAAATATATAATTGTAAGTAGGTTTGGAATTACCACACCTATTCTTCATTATTTGGAAAAGATTTCTTTTTTATTACTTACTGTTGCCAACGCCATTTTGTTTCCATCGTCACTAGAGTCTCCTTCATCTTCAGAATAAAACAACCGTAATCCTCGTTTCGTCATTGATTGCATCTGAAACCAATTTGTTCATTTGTAACATCCAATTATTTATTTAATGCGTATGACATTGACTGGAAGAGACAGAAGCCTTTACGCGGGTGGACTAATGTGTCACTGGCCGATCAGATTGCCCTAATCACCTTGGTCGTAGTTAAAACACTTACAGCAGATTGCAGTGGAGGGTGAGTAGGTGCGCTGGGTGGCGCAGGAGGGGAAACGCGGTATCTGTGCAGCGAACGCAGGCGTGGCAACTCTGGCGCAGAGCCAAACGCAACCACACGAGCAACTAGTGCGTCACCCGCTTCCCAGATTGCGCCAGCACCACCTCCCATGCAGCTGTAGAACTCATCAGCTGACCGTGCCGACAAAATACGACTGCAAAAAATCATATAATGTTCTAATTAAGATTTGACATATTAAAATCAACTAACTGAATTGCTTTCAAGATCAATCACAGTTAGCAATTTGATGTTAACGACCGTATGCATATTTTATATACGCATAATATATTTTCTTTGTAAATAATAATAATATTTAGTACTTACTCCTGAAGCAAATCCCATATGGCTAGAGCAGTTAGCAGTAAAACTTCATTGCCATCAAGCAGCACCAAATCCCATACTCTCAACAACGATTCCCGTGGTAGCCAGGTCGCGTACAGGGTTAAGAACCATTGCATTGTGAACACATCTGGCAAAGGAGGTTCTACACCACCACCTAAAATTATACAAATACAATACAACTAGATCCTAATGTAAAGAAACTACGAAAACATACACTTTAAAATAATTGATAAAACTGTACAAGTGTAAGGTGCATTACGTAAAGTAAATTTTAGTATCACAATTTGTGGTAAAACCTATAATAGTTCTTGAAATACCTCCAACCGAGATGCTTGATCATAATTTGATTAGTGTTGATTAAAATAATTCCTTTAAGATTCTTTAATTCTAAATTTGGTTAGAATTGAAAGGTTTGTATAATATCATTTTTAGGGTTCCGTACCTAAAGGGTAAAAACCTTTTACTAATAAGTCCGTCTGTCATCAGGCTGTATCTCATGAACCGTGATAGTTAGACAGTTGAAATTTTACAGATGAAGTACTTCTGTTACCGTTATAATAATAAATACTAAAAAACAGAATAAAATAAATATTTAAGGAAGCTCCCATGCAACAAACGTAATTTTTTTGCTCGTTTTTGCTCAAAATTGATAACGGCAACGGTTGAAATATTCACATAATATTTAGTTAATCGCTTTAAAATAAAGAGTTTAATTAAAATAAAACAAATATTTAAGGGACCATACAACACATGATTTTTTGCCGTTTAAATAGATAGTGGTACGGAACCCTTCGTGCGCAAGTCCGACTCGCACTTGGCTGGTTTTTGATACTTACCATCGGATATCCTCTGCAAATGGTCCATATGATGGGCAAGCCGAGGGAGCCTTAACCGTAGCAGGTCCCTAAACGCCGCCATATCAGCTGACAGTCCGCGAAGATCATCAGCAAAGTAACCTTCAGGTAACACGGCTTCCACCAGATATATCATCACCTGTTAAAGTCAGAACTATTTTACCAATAATTTTCCAAGTAGATGAAGGTTTATTTGGTCAATTTCTTTCAGTATCGTCACTTATTTTGGTCAATTTCTTTCATATATTATCAGTCAAAAGCGTGCTATAAATTATGGCTCTAACTATTATTTACCTTCAAGGAATCGGATTCCGATTTTTCCATAACTTCTAGTATAATTGCAGCTAACATATTGAAGCCTTGGCAGTAACCCACGTCTTTGTTCCATCTAAAATTAAAATCTATGAATAATAATATAACTTTATTTGAATTTTATTAGAGTTACTTTAACAACTCAAATCTAACTTTAATGTATGTACTTAATTGCTTTTTTCCAAAAAAATACATATAATCGAAACAAAATCACATTTGAATCGGTCGTAGCCATCTCGTAGCGGTTCTTTTGTCGTAGCGCTACGATTGATTACATTACACGTACTATAATTAGTTGCATGTGCTTCCAGACACGCTCTTGACCATATTTTTAAACCCCGACGCAAAAAGTGGGGTGTTATAAGTTTAACGTGTCTGTGTATCTGTCTGTGGTATCGTAGCTCTCATACGGATGAACCGATTTTAGTTTAGTTTTTTTTGTATGAAAGATAATTTTATCCAGAATTTTCTTAGTCATGACTAAGAAAACTCTGGAACAAATTTTCATAGTCACGAAAATTTGTTCAGCCGTTTGAAGATCATCAGTTCTTTTCTAGTTGATGAGGGGATTTGACAAACTTCCACATGTCCGATCGATTCAGAATTTGGTACGTGTTACTTCAATGACATTGAAAGAACATGGTAGGGTAACCATGACCTGATCAGCCATTTGAAGATCATCAGCTCTTTTCTAGTTGATGAGGGGATCTGGCTAACTTCCATATGTTCAGTCGATTCGAAATTTGGTACTGTGTTACTTCAACGATATTGATAGAACATGGTGGGGTAACCATGACCTGATCAGCCATTTGAAGATCATTAGCTCTTTTCTAGTTGATGAGGGGATCTGGCTAACTTCCATATGTCCAGTCGATTCAAAATTTGGTACCGTGTTACTTTAATGAGCTTCAAATAAAACTTAAATTAAAAAATTAAAAAACATAAAGAAGCTAACGCTTAATAAAAAACCGAAGAAACTCTGGATAGGTAAACTGTTAGGTATAGCTAGACATATGACGAGCTTAGATGTAAATCCATTAACTTAGCGGTCCCCCGATGTCTACGATTTTTTCATAGATCTATTTATGACTTGATGATATTACTTTTAACTTTTTAAGAGTTAGCTTTTTATTGTGAGAATAAATATAATTGGTAATATTTACCGTGCGTATGCTAATAGTACTCTGCGGAGCATAGCTTGATTCTCACGTCCTTCGGTCCCACAAAACAATGAACAACCTGTGCGATGTAAGTCCTGCAAATGAATATACATTAAATACGTACATTTTTGCAGTCCTTGGTAAAAATATCTAGCTAGAAATTTTCTATAATCTTTTCAGTATTTCAAAAGCTAGATATATCAAATAAAGCATTCACAAATAAACCTTTTTTGCTGATTAGTTGGTGAGCGTGCCAAGACTGCCAAAAATACATATTATGATAATAATAAGGTCACCCCTATAAACAGTTAGCCAATGTATACGTATCTCGTTCCTCCGATAGGTAAGTTACTTATGTCTATGTCTACTACATATATAATAATATTATGAGCCTAGTAATTTACAAAAAAATATGTTGATAGGTTCCTCAAAAGTTCATAGATACTTATTCTTTGGATTCATAATTGTTATGAACAGAGCGAGAGGAAATGTTTAGTTAGTAAACATTTATCTCATTGAGACTGGCTCGAATAAAAACAAATACAATGAGGTTCCCTCCATGCTGTGCGATCTGTATGAGTATGAGATGTTGTCAGTTTTCGACCAATGCGTGAAAAAGATTTTCTGATGCCTATTTATTTTACTGCGTTTAACATTGTGCGTGTGTCATTTAGGTAATGTAGACTTATTTCTGTTTTACATTTATGTTCCCTTACTGCGGCGGTATTGGCTAAAAACATTGAAGTTCATGTTAAGTGTTTTGACAGATGTATGTGATACATTGCTATTTTTCTTTGGTAAGTTTTTATTTGTGCCAAAACGAAGTAGCAATGTATTACATACATCTGTCAAAACATAGTTAACATGAACTTCAATCTTTTTAGCCGTTAGAGCCCCTGTTGTAGTATATTTATAATACACCAACCTTGAGTATCTGCGCTCCTAGCTCTGTGTCATCGGGTAGCGCGGTGCCTCGGAAGCAGGCGCGCTCCGCCACGGACCATTCGATGTTTCGTGCCGTTATATGCCGCTCGGCTAGTGTTAGCCATAGCTGAAATAAAAAAAACTTCTATTCGATTAAATGTTAAACTAGAGATTTGATTCTAGGAAATGCTAGATATTTAATTGATGTTTTACATTATAAAAGTGCGCTTGCAAGAAGTGATTTTTTCAATAATGCTGAAAACATTCTCGATATTATTTACGAAATATTTTTACTAGGTATTATTTACCTAACCAGATAACAACAAGATTAAAAATTATTCGCGTATATATTAAAATAAACAAGTAATTGGAGAATGTTTTGGGAACTTATTAAAGTAGGCAATAAAATTAAACTTGTAAGGTTTGCAAAGAACTTGCGGCGGTGCGAAAGTAATATAAATAATTTATTGCCGAGAAGGATGCCGTTAAATTCTAAAATTAGTCCATTCATAGTGATCTCTTTACTCACTCAGCTGACGTCAAACCAAACTTTGGTACGTAAAGTCAATTTCAATATATACTCTTGTTAGATATTGAATCTTATTACAAAGAATTAAGGTTGCTCAGCTGCTCTGAAGGTTAAATTGATGCCTTCGAATGGTGTGTAAACTATAAAGGCTTAGCTTAACCAGCTTAAATTAATCAACTAATTATCTTTTTACGTATGTACATATCGATCACGGAAATATGAATTAATGTAAGGGACAATATACCGAAAATGAGTTATATACACCGTTGGATTCGGAATTTTACGCTCCATCGAATGGTATACTTGAAATGTTGATATCTTGAAAAAAAATCATTTTTTTGTCCCTTACAGTACACATTTTGAGAGGTCCTAAACAAATCTTAACGACAAATTTTGACGTATCATACACTTGTACAAAATGTCATTTTTAGTTTTAAGGTATGTCTCATAAAAAGTTATATATGGCCTTTACCCTAACCACGTTTTCGTTTTTCTAAACCTGATCAGCCTTACGTTACTTTATGATTTATGTATTTGGCAATGATGTCCCTTACATTAATATGCCAGCGTGTGTAATAATTTACGTGTTTCTTACATTACTTTAATAGAATATGAATTCATTTTATTTTTCTAATATTACAATATAACTAGTAGAGAGCAAAACAGAAAACTAGAGCCCGTCCCCGCCTGCTCCGCCCGCTGCATGCTTCGTGTATCGTAGGTAAACATTAATCGATTATGGAAATATAAATTAATGTAAGGGACAAAGGTCTACTTTTCAGGAGGAGCAAAAAACAAATTTTATTTATAACAATTGCTTGTATTTTTTTAACTTTTTATTCTACTAATTTGATGCCTATAGCAAAGTTGCTTAGGTTTAAGAGCTCTATAAAGCTATGCAAGCAAAACTAAGATTATCTTTATGGATTTCAAAATAGCATGTCTCTTATATGAAAAATAAATTTAAATGCGTTGTATACCTTAATAAAAATAATATTAGTAATTTTAGAAGTAACTGGTTTAGTACTAGTTATTGCTGTATCTTAATTAAATACTATAATAAAATTGTACTCTCAAAAGCAATTAATCATTAAAAGTTTTTATTTTTATTTTGCGTTTAACAATAATTAGTCTCAATATTAACAATGATGGCACATTATAGGAAAAATCATTTTTGAATGATAATCAACTGTTTATATAACCAAAAAAATATATTCCAAAATTTCAAGTTCAATAGATTTTTTAAAGTAATTATGGTTATTAAATTATAATTAAAAAAACAATTCAATTTGAAATTTTAGTATTATAGCAATTTAATATAAAGAACTCAGTAAGATAATAACGATGTTCACACTATTAATTTATACTTAACCGTATTAATTAAGGGCCGATTGTTGCAAGGTCAGGTAAAATTTAATCGTAGAGTAAACTTTATAATGTAATACAAACGATTGTTAAATATGTCACGTCAATTATCAAGGCATTTAACGATGGTTAGAGCTTACTCAACGACTAAATTTTATCTGACTTAGGTAAAATTTGCCTAAAGCGAAAATACTACAACCTAATTGTTAACTGCAGCAGTTTGCATTATCAACAATCCAACGAAACATTATAAACAACATAACAACGTTATCAAATATCCAAAAAAAGCTCAAACAGGTTAAGTGGAGGAAATTATTCCCTACTAGAGTCTTCGTCTTAGTCTTATTTAAAGTGTCTTTAATTTTATTTTTATAAGGAATACTTAAGTAATCCTTCTGATATGTTTTAGGTATAATACCCTTTTCACAAAGTTTTATTAAATCATGAAACTTGATGACGAAGACTCTAGAAGGGAATAAGTTCCTCCACTTATTAAATTTTTATGATTTTCATTCTTATTTTTAATCGCATCGCGACCTGTTTCTCTTCCTCCTCTTTTTTTGGATTGTAGATAACGTTTTCATGTTGTTTATAATGTTTCGTTGGATTGTTGATAATGCAAACTGCTGCAGTTAACAATTAGGTTGTAGTATTTTCGCTTTAGGCAAATTTTTCCTAAGTCAGATAAAATTTAGTCGTTGAGTAAGCTCTAACCATCGTTCAATGCCTTGATATTTGACGTGACATTTAAAAATCGTTCGTATTACATTATAAATTTTACCCTACGATTAAATTTTACCTGACTTTGGAACAATCGGCTCTTAATTAATATGGTTAAGTATAAATTAGTAGTGTGTATATTGTTATTATCTTGCTTAAGTTCTTTATATTAAATTGCTATAATACTCAAATTTCAAATAGAATTGATTTTTTAATTATAATTTAATAACCATAATTACTTGAAAAAATCTATTGAACTTGAAATTTTGGAAACTATTTTTTTAGTTCTATAAACAGTTGATTATCATTCAAAAATGTTTTTCCTATAATCTGCCATCATTGTTAACATTGAGACTGATTATGTTTAACGCTGAATAAAAATAAATACTTTAAATGATCAATTTTTGTATCATTTTATGTATTCACAATAATAGCAATTTTTTTTTATCTAAATTAAATCAAGTTAACCAATTTGCTTTTGAAAGTAAAATTTTATTATAGTATTTAGTTAGGATACAGCAATAATTAAACCCAAAAGGGTACCTTACTTCAAAAAATACTAATATAATTTTTGTAAATATGACTGTTACATTACTGCGGAGTATTTTTGTGTTAAATGCAATTAAGGTAAAGAACGCATCTACATTTATTTTTAATGTAAGAGACATGCTATTTCGGAATCCATAAAGATAATCTTAATTTTGCTTGCATAGCTTTATAGAGCTCTCAAACCTAAGCAACTTTGCTATAGGCATCAAGTAAGTAGAATAAAAAGTGAAAAAAATACAAGCAATTATTATAAATAAAATTTGTTTTTTGCTCCTCCTGAAAAGTAGACCTTTGTCCCTTACATTAATTCATATTTCCGTGATCGATATGTAGATATTCAAATAATTTGCGCAGGTATTCGGATTAATGAGGATAATGTTGCATTATTTACCAAAAATGCCATAATATTTGGTTTATGATTTGAATGATTGATAGTAGGTACTTAATTAAATACTACCTGATGGTTGTATTTAAGTCAGTTCAGTATCAGTTAAAATAGACTATTCAAAGTGCTTAATTATTAAGTTTATTTGAATTAAGAAATTTTGACTCTTTGACTCTTGAATATAGCTAACACTTCGTTAGGAATCTGAATACCTAGTTCTGTTCACAACACTCACATGTCATAAAAGCGACAAAACCATAACGCAAGCTCACGCCCTATTGATACAAAAAGCTCTAAGAATAAAAAGCAAAGATAATTGTCTGCCGCTAGCAGACAATCGAGGTTAACTTGTAGATATTGTAGCAAAAAAGTTGATACTCAGACAAATCGTAAAGGAACTATAATTTGGTGAGACTCACAGGCAAACCTGAAAGTATGATTGATGTAAGTTTATACTATTGAAGTCACAGGCGCCTATGCACTCTTAAAATCGTATGTTCGCCGCGTCGTCACTTACATTGCAATAGCTTGTGCCGTGCAAAGTGGTTAGGTATGTGAGACAGCGATGGCACAGAAAGTTACCTAGATCTCGAATAGAAGAAAAGCGTGCTTATGTTAACCTTTCTCCTGAAGTGCTGCGGCACGCCAGCAGGCAGCCGAGCGACCAGCCGCATGGCGTGGAGCCACTCCGCGTAGCCGCCCTCGCCCGGGCCCTCGCCGCCCGGCGTGATCCCGAACCGGACACCAGAGTCGCCCGCTGTCAAACAACACAGATCATAATCATCAGCATAACAGCCCATTATAGCTCAGCCCACCGCCGGAATATATATAAACAAATATATATTTAAAAAATCTATGAAACATAATAAAAATTATCGAAATTATTGACCACTAATAAACTAATGCTTGTTTTGGAAAACTGTCAATAACAAAACTAGAGAGCAAGCTTAGGTTTTTTTACTATAGTTTCAAGATTAAAGTTTTTTTATTAGTTGGCACAGTGAAAAACTACAAAATTGGAGGTTACTTTACGATTATTTCAATAGAGAAAAGTTTAGCTAAGTATCATATGTTTCTGTCAATCACATAACTGAGTACTATAACCTATTTTCTATATTATTTTTTGGGACCGATGAATCAAGTAATTCTGTGTGAAATCGTTGTTCAAAAATGTGTATTTGATTGTAAAAATTATCCTTCAATCTACCTGTGACACAGACCACCAGGCAACTCTACATTAATAACCGAAGATCGAATGATTTCGTAACTCATTGTCGATTTTGTGAAAAATTCGATTTGCAATATCCTCAATATTTTGCCAGAGTTATAAGATCAAAGCTCAAAATCATCTTATTATTCGGATAAAGACGTAATAAAGTGCTTCTATTTGGCTAGCTGCTAGCAATCAACCAGCTTTTTCAATATCCCTACTGCCGGTGTCCTACAGGCTTTTTATGTATGAAAACTACGTAGCCGAATAGGACATAATCTATTATGTATTCTGTGACATAACACACCATACGGGCCAAAATTGGATTGGTGAGTATTAACGACTATTAATTCCAGCTAAGTGTCTTTCGAAGAATGAAGAAACGCCTGACAATAAATTTATTGGTAACTCTTTAGTTCATATTAAGTTAAATCAACAATGTAAATTCGTGTTAGTAGAATATCAAATGAGCCAAAATTTTAAATTATGTGACGTGACATTTTTGTGCTAATGTTCAAACAGTCTCTATACTCCTTTTCCACTTACACATAGCAAGATTGCGTGATAAATAAACCTAAATGTACGCAATAACCTTAATAAGCGTAAAATTGTGTTGCCTATACTGCTTACATGGTAAACAATAGATGACATTAAGCAGACGCAATTATATCAATGTTGTTAGCCTCATCAAGTGAGTTAAGCATCTTCGAAATAAATTATCAATAGTTATAATTTGAACGGTGTCAAGACTTTTATCTAACTGCCTGAGAAAATTTACATAATAGATTGCTCTGAGATGATTATGGGGACTCTTAATTTAGTTACACATCAATCATTTCGTCAGGAGCTTTGTTTACTAAAAACAATAACGATAGAATAATACTTTTTTAGATAAGTAATCTATAGCTCATGCAGTATCGATTTCTGTAGGAATAAACGCATAACATGTAGGGTTTCCATTTCATTAAAAGTAACATCAGTAATAAATACTTATATGCTTTACCTGAGCTGGCCCTCGACGAACCTGCCAAGTTCCTGAGGGAGTTTAGGATTGCACTCATCTGTCTTGCACGCGGTACACATTTGACAATAAACGCATATCTTTACTGCTGCACAAGGCACTTTTAACCTTACAAACTCAATCCGATGCAGTGTCACTGCGGTTTGGCGGGTGCGACATCCTCACGTATGCGGACCTCCTTCGGAAATCCTCGACAGGACAAGTTGCAAAGCAACATTGAGAAAACAAAGAGGTAATCACGGCAATTATGTGCCATACTTCAAAGACATTTGAGTCTGCGTAGTCGACCAGCTGATGTAGTGTTTACTGGGAAAGTCGCGAAAGGAGCTGTACGGCCCCACGACCCGTACCACTGTACATCGTAGGAGCTGAATCGCAGCCAACTGAGGGGCGCCGGGAATCATAAAATAGGCTTCTGTCATGCCAAGCTATCGGAGAGCGTTTCGTAGTGGAAGGATTCGAGCATGCGCTGTGTGACCCGGTTTTGTTGGGTTATGTGTGCGTTGCGTATCGATTCTATACCGCTGTGTACGTCAGTCTCGGATACAGATAGACAGTAATAACACCTTGTGTTCAGTTTCCTTTGATGTGAGTAGAGCTTATTCAGCACTTATGAATGGAACCTTGTCTATGCTCTATCGCAGCGTCTATAGCCCGCAACATCGGCTAGGGTTATCCAAGGATTTTATTAGCTCTATGTATGTGTGCATTCGATAGAAACTCTAATAAAACTTTTAAGGTATACGTTGAAGCTTTTTTGTACGTGTATATGTATGTATTCAGGTTGTGCTGTATGTTCAGATGTCATTGACCTTTTATTCGAAAACAACATGAAAAAACATAATTAGGAAACGAAGAAACGAAAATTGTTTGCTATTGATTTTCAATTGAATGCTATCAGGAACGTTGATTGTGTGCAGAATGGTGAACAGCGTGTAACAGAAACATGACAGTTATTAATTACTTTGTTCACTCACAGTCACAGTACGGATCGGATTCTCCTTTGTAAATCAGCTCGGTTTTATGACAAATAATATATAACATGACAAATAAAAATAAACCGTAAAGATAATTCAAAAAACAGGATTTATTTCATTTAAGCATTATAATTAAGCTATGCTACGAACTGCTACGAGTTGCTACGAGACCTTCAACAAAATAATTCGTGTCAAAATCAGTAATGATGAGCTAATAATGTTTTTTTTTATGTATTGACTGTCTGTGCGTTTGACCTCACTTTCACTTGATGGAAATTGACAAGGCGGACAAATATGGAGCACGCGCAGTCAATAAATGTCTTTTACTCTGGCTTTAAGTCTTTCGCTGCCATAGTGTCCCCCAAACAATAGAATCTCTATAATGTCTAGTGTCCGCAGCAGTTAACGTGTAGACGCCCAAGTTGCATTGTTCGGGGAATAAAGACGCAGGGAGGCTATTTCACATATTAGTTGAAATTAAGCGTTTACCGAAGCGTTTCGTGCGGGTGCTTGGTATATCGACAACATAAGGATGAAAGGCCGCCCTGCGTCTGGTAGTACGAAGTTGAAACTGGGAAGGAGGTATAAGGTTGTGTAACTCCTGAGCACACTCCCTTGTAACCTATGGACCTATAAATGTAACCTATTGAAGACTAATAAGCAGGCTACCCTTCGTCGGTGCTCCAAACTTTGAAGATGGATCCTTCAGTGGACCAGATCATCATTCATCACCAAACAGCCTCTTTGCTCAACGCTCGATAGAGTCCAGGGCAACCAACTGGTATTTGGGATATCTAAGAACAGTACTCCATACACGATCGGATCTGAGCTTGATAAAGAGTTAGAAGCTTTGTTTTATAGAACGACCGAAATTGAAGTCACGCGACAAATCAAGTACAAGAAGGTCTAGATGGTCACTAATGTATCATTCTGAACAGTCGGAGTCAGGTTAGGTGGACTCCGTTTGGCGCTGAATAGACACTCATGTGTTTTAGTGGCGTTAAAGTTCACCAAGTTGGCATCGTCCCAATCGGAGACAGCCTGAACAACCGAAGCAGCTCTTAAGCGCGTTATATACCACACAATTTCTAACGTGCGATATCTAGACTATCTTAAAATCGAGTTAGTCTGCGCGCTATGTACACTACACAATTTATCGCACGTGTCATAGTAAAAGGATAGGAAGTAAGTCTCTAATGTCTTTTTCAAAGTAGTATTGGAGTTATTTACATTGAAGTTTTTATCTTTGCTTTTTAGTCAAAGACCAAGACCAATACTAAGACCAAGACCAGACTTTACCATATAAGGTACATAATATGATACTTATATACCCAACCTTATCTTCTCCCCCAAAGTGAAATTCGTGACGGTTTGAGTTCTGATAAAAAGCTACGTACTTATGTGTCGAAGAAGCACAGTCAGAGCAGCGCATAACCTCTTCTGTTGCCTCCTCAGCCGGTCTCGAATTCGCAAGCAGCGAGCCAGGCGTTTTCCCGTGGTTTGGAATCGGGATTGCCAGTCACGCAAATGTTGATCGAGATCATCAGTGCCTGTAGAGAATTAGTTGGGATTGACATAAGCTAACTCTTAGATTATTCCTGTACCCTTCATATCACCATTATCTTATCCATGTCGTCAAGAGTAGATAAGCGAAGAGAGGAACTATAATATAGAAGACTTAGATAGAATTAGGCTAAAACAAAGGTGTGTCGTTGAATCGAGACACATTACTAAGAAATGCAGTATGAGATCAATCGGTTTAACGTTGTAAGCTTTTAAAAAATCGGAATACGTACTTAAGGACTCCAAGTTACTGCACTCGATTGCTTCAGTCAGATCGATGCCGCAGTAAGACAGCGATGACGTCACCGATGCTGCTGACGTCGATCTTCAAAACAAATTAACCCCCTTAGTAATAAAGATTGTATAGCTGATGATTAGTTACACAATGGTTACTCTATGTCAAACTTTTTCAGTTTGACATTTAAAAGAAAAGGACAAAACACTGTCTATACATCTGCTATACAATCTTTATTAGTAAGATGATAACTGTAGATCTAACCCTATTAAAAAAAGCTCTTTGCTGTAGATTCTCCTATGGTCGAAGATTTTTTGCGAAGTTGGGGTAAGTTTTAAGAGGACCCTTTACGTTTCATGTTATTTCATTTAAATAAAAATATTTATTTGTGTTACCATACCCATGGCCAAAACATATGGCGCTACTGCTGCCCCAGTCACGCTGGTCAGCGTACAATTCTTCTAACAGTTCTTCAATAAGTTCTTTAACATCTATTTTCTGAAAAAGTACCATCAATTACAAATGTTTTCTAAACCAACTAAATGGTGCAACAAGAATTCTTAACAAAGATTTGTAAAGATTTCATTTTACTTGAACTGCGTGAAAGAAATAGGTAATAATGTGGCAAATAAACCTAAAAGAATAGCAGGATATACTTATTTATTTTATGTACCATTTTGATCTTGACGTATACAAGGTGTTAAAAAAATACACCTAATGCCGAATATGGTATATAGGGACCATCAAACTGAACAACTTTTACTATGGGACCAACTCTGAAATCGCAAAAAAAAATCAGCTGTTTCATACATTTTAATATTTTTGATTTTAAATTTTGTATGAAACAGCTGATTTTTTTTCGCGATTTTAGAGTTGGCCCCATAGTAAAAGTTGTTCAGTTTGATGATGTCCCTATATGCCATATTCGGCGTTAGGGGTATTTTTGTAACACCTAGTATAGAAACTAAGAACACATTGACTGCAGTTTTTAAAATATACCTACTAGCTAATATTTTTTCATTATTGGTATTCAATTTACCTTTGAACTATCCTTCAGTGGCGGCGGCGGAGGCACAGGTGATTTCCTCACAACTCTATTCACTTTTGGCACTTTTATCTCTTTATTTTTCTTTACTGCTTTCAGCCTTTCCGACTCCGGTGGAGTAAAGTCTAATTCGAATCTCACAACTTTTAAATTTATAGGCTCTATTGTGTACATTTTGTTCATACTTACAATAGATTATTTTCAAATTGGTAAATTTATATTTTTTACCTTTCTCTATGTGGTAAATGTTTTACACAAAACTTTTTGACGGTTAACTTTGACGTTTAATTGAGAATAACCATCAACAACAATTTTTTTCGGGTCAGTGATAACCATAGAGTGTAATTATAATCTTTTGATTTGTTTTGGTATTGCAGTTTAAAATAAACCATGAGTTAGTTTAACAACAGCGTGGCGGGGAGTGCGATAGTCGCCCACTCGGTTTTTGTCGGTTGCCGTCTGATAGTGGGTGATAGATAACAGTTAATAAATTCACTTGAATGCATGCTAAGTGAGTTAAGCCGCAGCGTACACTAGAAAAAACGAATAAACGTTACGCACAATGAGTTCCATCAAGCTAGTTTGTGTATTTGCTATATCTACCCAAATTAACAGTAAAGAAGATTACTTATATCTTACTATTTTGAATACGCTTTTATGTGTGGAATTGAATAGCCAGCCGGTACTTTGTACTTTTTCCAGGTCCAATTCATTTCTATACAGTATTATATTTATTCTGTGTCTATACTAAAAATAAAAAAGTATCAGCGATTAAGAACGTAACAAAAACAGAAAACCTCCATCAACATCAGTCCAGATTATAAGTTTATGGGAAAAACATATTTTAGTTATTTCGAAAAATGATCAGAAATGCCATAAATGGGAGGTCTACAGTTCATAGTTTTGAAGCTGTTTTTGTTTTAAGGTTTTGTTTTTAAAGTTTTTTTATTTTTAAATTTTTTTGTAGTAGGTATGTAATAGTATATTAAAAAAAAAAATTATTATATTTTTAATGATACCTAATTATAACCATAATGCCGAAACTTAAACTCACGCTGTTTGTTTTTAAGGAGTTCTGTTGTGCCTTCGTAGTCCAAGTTTAGTCCAGAACGTCGCAGACCATAGCTCGGTTTGTTTTGGATTGTCATAAACCTACCAATATCTTATTCACTATGCATATCCTATTTGACTTTGGGGAGTTCCCTTGTGTATCTTCGAAGTCCAAGGTCCAATACCAATGAAATTAAAATATGACCACTCTTGAGGTATACACTTTCAAACAAAAATAATCATCTAAATCGGTTTATAAACAAAGAAGTAATTCCTGAATATCCGTAAAAACTCGTGCGATGTTTTTATATGATCGAAGGATGGTAAGCTAAAAAACTTATATTTTTCATTGTGTATTTGTATTAGTTTGAAAACGCAAGAAGACGAAATTTCAAAATTACGTTAAGAATTATAAAAAATCTACTAGCTAGATCTCTTTAAAAATGTTTATTCAGATAAAAAAAGATCACAATCGGTTAACAACCGGCGAAGTTATGGTAAAACGTACATAAAAAAATACAGGTGACTTGAGAACCCCCTCTTTTTTTATGTCGGTTAAAAATAGACAAAGTTTCTTTTGCATTTATAGCTAATATTTTAATATAATAAACAAATAAATTTAATGATTTAATTGAATACATAACTCTAGAAACAAGCGATACGTTATCTACCTAGTACGTATTTGTTTTTATATGTACGAGTATTATATCAATGTTTGACTGACTATTCGGTTTTTTTTACAAACGGGTATAGTTTCGCAGCAATAAAATATAAATGTAAATATCCAACTGTGCGATGATCATATATTATTCTAATAAAAACGGAATTCAGGCTAGCGTTTGTTTTGAAATCTAAATAATTAAATCGTCCGATGCATTCAAAGGCTAATCATTAGATGTTCAATCATTATAAAGGTATTTGAGTAAATACGAGTTTTGACGACCTCCGAGGTCGAGTGGCTTTGTACACCGGTTTTCAAGGTGTCGCCATCTCTGAGGTCCCGGGTTCGATCCCCGGTTGGGTCAATTTAGAGAACGAACTTTTCTATATTGGCTCAGGTCTGGGCGTTTGTGATACCACCCTTGTCTGATTTTCATTACACAAGTGCTTTAGCTACTTACTTTGGAATCGGAGCAATGTATGTGATGTTGACAAATATTTATTTATTTATTACGAGTACAATAAAAAATACTCATTAAATGAAACTGAAAAACATATTCAAATATCAAAAAAAAGGAAACCACCACCCACCACGAGAACAAACTGTTGACGTTAGCAAAAAACGTTCGTCGCGATCTTACCTTTTAGACAAAGAGTATATTTAGCGTTTCCATGGTAACAGAAATGTTTGGAAACAATTTTCATGACAAGTTGATCGAAGTTGCACAAGTTCCGGATTTGCATCGGTTTTGCTTCAAGAAGTTCTTTTAATATTTTTATACTATCAATTCGAAACTAACTTGATAATGAGTGAAAGCCAAGGAATTGATCAGGATAACATGAAGCCTGGATTCTGCTCCGCTACCTGCGTGGACAGGGCGAGTCTGCAGGAAGAAATCAAAAAGCCCGAGCCCAAGACATCAGATTACTTCGAAACTTGCAATCTTCCGAAGAGATTCGAACATCCTCGTAAGTAGAATGCATGTCTAATGATATTTTTTTAGTCGTCATTAAATTGGCAGTATTTTACTACACTCGCGTGCAACCAAATCGACTCACATGTTCTACAAAAAGGTCCCAAATTTAATTAGTATAATAGAGGTAATCTTTTTTTCAATTAAGGTAGAAATAACTTGTTTTAAACTCCATATTACATTAGTATTTAAACAATGAAAGAATATTGAAGGAAAATAAATAAACGAGTGGTCATAAAGACACGCTGATTTGATTTTCTTTTTGAAGCAATTCAGAGGTTAATGCAAGATTTTGGACTGCTAATTTGAGAGGTGACCATAAGGCCTATGGTAATAAAAAATACTGCATAAATTATATAAAACAGTATAATAAGAGACCTCAACATGGCCGAGCTTGTATGAAAATAACCTGCTGAGTCGATTTGGTTGCATGCGAGTGTATAATATTCACTGTATGGTACCTGAGATATTATTCATAATAAAAGTTCATGGCAAGAGGTAGGTAACTTACTAGTTTGAAAAGCAATTTATTCATAATTATTGCAACTAAACAGGAAACTCCTACCTTTGTTTGTTTTTCTGAATTTCAAAACAAAACAGATTTCGTTTTGTAGCTTTAACAGGTAGGTAGTTTAGTGCCTACAAGCTCACTATCGTATTAATATTATTTATTCTGAATATTAAGCCAGCTTTAAATATGTAGAATATTTATGGAAAAAACACATTTAATTGAAGTTTATCACGATCCACGTTAAAATGCCAGTGAACCCGAAACAAGCAGGGCCGAAACATGCGGGCAAGCAGTTAGCATTTATCGTTAATCGATGAACTTAGTGATGTCTGGGCTACGCTGAATAATGCACAAGGCGGTTTATATTCCATTTAAATCGACGTATTTCTATATTTGTATTACTTCGGAAACCCAAGAAGACGAAATTTCAAAATTTCTTTCAACTCAATGCATCTTCTTTTGTGTTCTTTGTATGTACATACATGAAGTAGAAATAAAACTTATTGTCTGTGACTATTTTTTTATGGATGGACATGACAAGTCGTTCAAGTACTGTAATGAAAAAGAAATAATCTGGAATCTGTATGCTAGCTAATGTGCGGAAATAAGTAGTTTTCAAAGTTGACGTAAATCAGCGTTGGTATTAAGTATTCTTAAAAATTAGAATTAGAATTAAATAGTAACTTATTTAGAACAATACATTAAAAACTGTGTAGATAGACACAAATGCTAATTATAAATAAACACAACATCTGATGATCTTTAAAAATATGAAAAAAAATATTCATTGCCAACAGAACAAATTTCTGAAAATAATGTTTGAAATGAAAAAATAAAATATAGTTACGCGTGGCTATCTGTAGTTCTGGCAATTTACTTTTGATACGTCAGCTTTGTTATCATATTGTGATATTTCTCTGAATTTGATCATTTGTGACTTTTACCTGCTTGAGTTATATTACTTAAAAATATAAGTAAGCAGTAGATACATCACTATGATCACTATGGTCAGTAAAAAAACCATGGAAGTATCATTAATAAAAACACAATGCGGCACCTTTATTGTTGTTGGTCATCTTATCTGTGCTGCAGGCTGTGGTAAGCGCTTTGGTATCTTAAGGCGAGTACGCACGAACGAACTAGAACATGATAAACACAAACATTTTGGTTCGTACGTGTGAACATAAATTATTATGATGAAAAATAAAGTGTGTACCATGTTTTTATTCGTTGGTGCGTTTTTACGCATTTAGAACTCCAAACTAACCTGTAACTTCTTCTCTTTGAACTTTCAGACTGGTTCAACGGTTACGGCTGCCAGGTCAGCAAGCAGCATCCCTTCTACAGGACCTCCGCTAGTGTCTACGGCTGGTACGCACCAGGTAAAAAAATATATGTGAGCAATGGAAAAAGATAAAAAAACAACACCATACCAAATACGTGGTACTAAATAAGTCATGAATGGATGGTAGGATGATGTAGGTAGACGATTCAAGTGAGCATGGATGCCGTCAATCGGGCCCAGTTGCACCGGCAATAGGCAAATTTGCTAAGGTAATAGTGTAGCTATTGGGCTATGACCTTATTTCTGAATACATTTTACCCATCCAGTCAACGTCTTAAAAAAATGTAACCTGAAACTTCGGGATTATTAGGTGTGCTAAAATAAAAAAATACGTAGTTTTTTGTAAAACATAATTTACTTAAATAACTTTGACATTTCGAAAATAAAATGTTGTTTTTAGGAAGCGTTTCTCAATTTCTCTAAAATATATAATTTTATTTATAAAACTAGCAGCCCGCCCCGGTTTCTATTGGTAGGTATTGAGTTTTACAATACAGTTACGAAAAGGTCGTCATATCCGCTTACCAAATATTGCATGGCAGTCGCACGGGTAAGTCAGTCACGGGGATGGCTCTTATGGTGAATTTTTGAAGTAAAATATGATTATACAAGGTGTTACAAAAGTACCCCTAATGCCGAATATGGTAGATAGGGACCATCAAACTGAACAACTTTTATTATGGAACCAACTCTGAAATCGCGAAAAAAAAAATCAGCTGTTTCATACATTTTGATATTTTCGATTTTAATTTTTGTATGAAACAGCTGATTTTTTTTTCGCGATTTCAGAGTTGGTCCCATAGTAAAAGTTGATCAGTTTGATGGTCCCTATATACCATATTCGGCATTAGGGGTATTTTTGTAACACCTTGTATATTATTATTATAGTTATATTGTTTCGTGTCTGATCCTTTTGATAGTCTCAATCTACATTTTTCTGAAAGAAGACCGACAAGAACATTAAATATTTGTATAACTGACATCTTTTTGATTTAGTAAATTAATATTCCTAGTTATAAATAATAACCTAATTATTACTTATTTAGTCCGAAAGGGGGTATAATAGTATTTTAAAACAAAATAAGTAAGTATTGAAAAAATCTTGTCATAGTTAATTTTTTTTATATATTTTTTTTCCATAGGCCCACATTCCATACCTACGGTATATTTTCCGAAGCGTCAACAGTTTACCAGCCGCTTGGCGCAAGCTGGCATGTATCGCAATTATTCACTCAACACAGGAATGACGGTTTAAAGTTAAAGCTTAGTTTTATAAGTTCAACAAGTGACATTATTTATTTCAATTAGATAATGTTTATAGAAAGCGTATTATTTTATTTATTTCATTACAATGCGAGTTGTTTTTAGACATTTGTTATTATTTATTCAGTTTATTTTGTCTTTAACTAGTAAAAAGTTATTGAAGCTTTTCAAAAATATTACAGCATTTTATGAAGGCTCCTATATACCTCAAGTGGCGCCCTTATTTTAATTAAATTCATTGCTCGCTAAGTACATAATGTATCGAAAATTAAAATAGTAAAATTTTGTTCGTTGTAGTAGTAGTTCGCAAAAGTGCTAAAAGTGGCCACTTTAAAAAAAAATAACGTTACAACATTACAAAATGCGTGCAATAATTTAAAAACGAGTTGAACCAACAGTGGCCAATTTTACCATAATCGCGTTTTAACTGTTTGAATGCCTTTTCAAACTGTGTAAAGTTATTCCATAAATATTAGACGTTATTAACAAAACCTTGACTGATTCCTTTTTTTAAGAAATTGGGCTTATTTAGAATAAATAAAATAAAATTGACTGGCGGCGCTAGTTGGTTCATGTCGACCCCTTAAGGAATAACGTCCGCACGTTATCCCTCTATAGCGCTGATATCCTTTAACAAATAAAAAGCAATATTTTTGAAGAGATTTACTAACTTTTTACTAGTTAAAAACAAAATAAACTTAATTATATATTATATAACATATTACCGCTATTATGTTATTTATCGATTAAGAAAGATAGTTGTTAATTACCTTTTCAGTAATATTTCAACGAACTTTTAAGTTTTTGCTCCATAACGCGTATAGCTGTTATTGTACCCACTGCGAAAACAGTTATTCGTAAGTTATTCGTTATTGTTTAAACAAATTACTTAAGCATATCTTAAGATGAAATCTTTATTTTTGTTTAATAATAATAAGTATGTAAAATGAGTTTCACTATTAAAGATTGAATTAAAAGTGTTAATTTATGTTACGATGTCCAATTAATTTTCATTGCGATTATCTCGTAATAAAGAAATTTGTTTCATGATGCATTGTTTTAATAATACAAAAACCTGTAAATTTTCTCACTCATTTCAAAATGGAAAGTCAATTTATTTTAAAAATATAGATACTTGCGAATTAATCTAATCAAGTAATTAAATGATTAAATATACGTTACGGGTTAAGCTCACAAATAATTTTGGGGATTTTAGGAAAGACTTATGTGTCCGTCATCAAATAAATTTTATTTCATTCATTTATTAATGATTAATTTTTTAAAGGTATTTGCGTAAGAGGTTGGTATACGATGTTATTTGGGGCAATATATGACCCCAATTCTTAGTGAAACCTTGTTGTCGGTGTTGTTAATAATAAAAATGAGATTCAATAAGGTCTTAAGGTAGGTGTATTATCAAGTAAACTATTAATGCTTAGTTCCATATGTTGGCTATTATTAACACTGACACCCATATTCATACAAACATAGCACAGTGTCCCGATTACCAACCACACGTAATACGTAAAACAATCGAACCAATCACAGAGCTCTATTTTAACGTAGTGCCTCACATGGGCAAGGGCTTTTAAGTATTGTTCTTGAATAGGAGTGTGAATGCTTTCAATTCATACAGTATGCACGGTAGGCAGAAGCTTTCCCTTAATCCTCGTCGTGCCACCATTGCTCTAAGGCATAGAGTAGAATTCCTGATATACCTAGACTCTAGGTATATCAAAAATACTGTACACCATGTATTGGGAGCTGCGTAACTACGAATAGCTACTCGCTACTCTAAGGTTTCGCTCATTTTGACAACCGTAAATTAAAAAAAAATCAACCCACAGAGAAAATACTACAGAGTTAATACCTTAGATAATGCTAAATGAGCACCATGCACCTTCAGCTTTCCGTTCACAGGCGCACTACCTACACTATAGCATACCCTCTCACCACCTTTTATTGTTCCAGGTATCCATTCTGTAACGTCGGTGTTCTTCCCAGCAGGACAAACATTCACAAACAGGTTGGCTGCCGCCGGTATGTACAGAAACTACAGTCTAAATACAGGCATGGACCCTGTTGGGTATCAGTAAAGTTATGTACTGTTAATTTTATATTTATATACCTTATGTTCATACATTTCAAATATAAGTAGTTTTGAAAATCATGCTGTCTCCCGGCAGGCTTATTACCGATCTTCAAATGACAGTCGAAATCGCTAAGTTGTACAGTTATTGCTGTCAAAATATAAATTCACATATACGAATTAGTGTTTTGACTACACAAGACACAATTTCATATATACGTTTTGACAGGAATGTCAATTAAAGATCGGTAATAAGCCTGCATACACGTTGCTTTTTCTCGAACGATGCTTAAACTAAAAATGTGTCCAAAATTCATATTTTTTGTTTTATAAACAGACCTTAAGCTTTTTTAAATTGGCTGTATTTGATTGGTATATTTTTGTTCGAACTTTCCTTCAATCATATTTTTCAGATAATTATTTTTGATACAAAGCGTCCGTGTACAAAAATCGATGTTGAATTTTCTATGAAATGTATTATTTAATAATTGAAATTTTGAATAATATGTTGGATTAAAATTAATAACATAACTTTACTGAATTTCAATTTTAGTAAGCTATTATTCTCAAATGATTTTTTACCTACTTAGTCTGTTTTATTTCTGTTTTGAAACAAGCTAATGTGAAAATATACTAAAACGTAGGTACTTCATATTATTATGCAAAGGAAAATAGAAACATAAATGTATGAGAAATGTGGAAGCATGATTATAGAATTTAATATAGGTAAGTACGTAGAGTTACATTTCCTTTGAAGTATGGTACGAAATTCATAATGATTATTCCTCTTTATAATCAATGTCATGGACCAATAATTATCCTCAATCCATGTCAATGTATCGTAGTATGGTATGATGGTGGAAGAAATAAAACAAAGAAACCGCCAATATCGGTATGTATTGACTTACCAAAAGAGGTATTTATTATATAATTATAATATAGATTAACATGCGTTCAAATTCCATTAACATATTCCATTCAAATGAAGACATGTCAGTCACAATAATTATTGCTAAGTACAAAATGTATTTTCAGTTGTTATTTTTTGACTTCAGGTCATCAGATGTTACCTATTGAATTCTCTATTATCTCGTAGTTGTACCAGAAACCAGATAAAAAGTATTATTTTTAGTTGGTTACTGTTTTTAAATTTATTACTACAAAACATTTTTCTGATACTCCATCGTCTGAAAATGTTGACTCCTTCTTTCTAAGTAAATTACTGGTAAATGGATTTATTTATTGTAGGCGTGTTATTGTTTATTTTTAGATAAATTACAGATAAAAATACTTAAAAGTGACCGTACATGTCTTTATTAGATTTAATCACGATAAATAGTAATGACACAATAATATAAAGTAGACAGGAGAGCCGCTCGTAACATTCGCGGTTTTCCATGCACGCACAGAAATATACATTACGTACAGTCAAACTTAGTCAGTCAGTCAGATAGTCAGCTGTCAGCGCAACAAAATTAATGACTGAAGAATTTGCGAATCTACGACCAGTGGGCTATTTTGTAATCCTAACAGCGTCAGTGGGCTACTGAGTTTCCTGTACTTACCTACTATGCAAACTCGGTTTGGTTTGGTTGGCTACATATGCCATACATCTGGTGTAAGTACAGTGCTACTTTTTTAATGAGAGTCGTTACATTGATTTTTACTGTAGCAACAATGTACTTAAACCAAAGCCAAACCGGTTTGCCCACTGCTGTCAAAATTACAAAATGAAATATGCCCACAGAGCGGCGCTTCTGTCTAGAACACACGGTCTTTGTGTTCTTTATATTTTGAGTTAAAGCGGCATCCGCGACAGTCTGCCAAACTGTCCTGACACTAACTTTTATCATGATCCTGCGAATACACTATTCGTTAATTCCATATGAGTACATATTGTATAACTTGTTAGCAACAACAACAACAGCATTTATATTAATTTAGTGTTCATATTATTATTTTAACAGTAACAAAGAGAGAATCTTACACGACACATAAAATTATTCGTTCTGATTTCACAACAACAAACGATGCGGCGGTAAAGTAACATAATATTTATTTTGCTAATTATGATAATAAACAAAGTAAATACATATATAATTTACTAATATGAGTTTATATAGTTATTTACCTAATTGCGCATTTTATAGACACTTAGGTATAATTAGTTACACGTACACCGTGGCTGTTTTATGCTAAGAGATTTCGTGTCAAAATCTAGCTACGGGTGCAATACTATTAATTCTAAGCATACCATCGTATAGTATCTTTATGGAGGTATGACACGATATTGCCAAGGCCCCCACATTAGTCATCATATAACACAAACATATTAAATAAGATTTAAGATGTAAATAAATAAGACCGTATTACATAAAACATTAATTCACCTTAAAATATTGAGTTGTAACTTACATTATATAAGTATAGCTATTTTCGTTGTAAAATCTACAATAACAAGTGAATAATCGATTTCATATTATCCGGTAATATTGTACGTAAAGTAAAAAAATCTTAACATTAACAGTTTAATTATTCAGCGCTACTTTGCGCATATATTTCATCTACGTTATATATAGTATCTACGTTTGATTCGAATCAGCTAAAGAACAGTATAGTTAGCTTATAAATGTAACATTTGCTAAAGAGATATGAAAGCACAATGCACTTAGGTAATGCGATGGATAACACTAAACCCTTCCTGATATGACAATCATCAGACTTAAGCTCACACAAACATTCACATTTCAAAAGTTATTCTCGAATATACGGAGCTTAATAATAACCAATAAGAATAATATTTATACTAAGGTTACAAACAGTGTTTGTATTGTTTCAAATACTTATTATCATACATACTCCTAACTCTCAAATACAATGCATCATGATAGCTTTTTCACATTAAATGTAGCAAAGGAAGAAATGTGTTTGTCGTAGTGAAGTGATTCATAAAATGCAAAACTTAGTCATATACAATCATACAAGTTTTCATAAATATCCGATGTAACAGGAGTTCCTTAAATCTACGAGATATAACTAGTAATAATATAAAATGTGAATTAACTCTTGCATTTAACAATATTGTCTTAAATAGCATTGCTCACATTCCATTTAATTGCCAACAATGTAGATTCTAGTGTATGATGTTTTCCTTTTCGGCAAAGACAGTTTTCTTATGTTTTTTGGTTCTCATGGAAAAGAGATAAGTAGATGACGCTTTTTTGTATGTTTTTGCCTCGAAATAATTATATCCGATTCGATTCGAAATGATAACTTTCAAAAAACGTGTCACAACTTCTTAGCATATCGTACAATTCGTCTGTTGTCTAAGTGCGGTGAAAAGAGAAGGACACAGTGAGGGAAGAGACACTACACACGGCGGTTCCGTCGCCGCCCGCCGCGGCCAACGGGTTCAATCACAATGCAGCTCAGTTGATTTGTATTTTCATATTTATAATAAACTTATTGTAAAATTTCTATAGTTATTTTACATTAAAACTAATTTTACTTTTCTGCTGTTTACGCGGTCACTTTTCGTACACTTGGTTCGAGGGGTGGTCCCTTCAAAAACTGGTGCGTTCGGGAATCTTTCATTTCATTGAGTATTTTTCCGAAGATTTTTTTGTATTTATGAATGCTGTAGGTTTAGAGTGTGTTCAAACTTCGAAGCTATAATAATTCAATCCATTAACATTCATAAAGTCTACGCCATGACTTAGATAACTTTAGTCAATGAACGCCATAAAACATGTTTTATATTCGATTAGTTTAGGACGTGAATGGTTGGATACAGGTCTCATGGTCCTAAGGTTGTTTTGAGCAATCAAACATTTGGGTACCTAAAGATAACATTATTTGGAAGGGATAAACCGAGTCATTTTATAAGGTCGTTTTGTAAGGCCATTACCTTGAAAATCCAATGCAGCTGTAAAAGAAAACTATTGACGGGACTTCACGGGACACAATTACCTATGTTATAACTCGTGGGGAAGAAGTTAGATAACCCATTTTTTTTATTCTGCATATACAGTTTATTGTTCTGGTTAATGTTATGGACAAAATATCTAATGGATAGGTAGTTATTAATAAACGCCTTCCCGAATCCAATTGTTTACATATCGCCGAAAATGCCGGCGAAGGTCTTCCTTAGGTTTTTCATAGTGTCTTCGGCGTCTTCCGTGAGGGCCGCGCTGAGGGAGCCCTGGCGGGCAAAGCCCCCGCGGCCAGTGGCGGAGCCCGAGGGCGGAGCGCCGGCGGGCGCCGCACTGCTCGCCGTGCTGGGCGCTGCCGATGCCGATGATACCGTCGATGATTGTGAAGCTATTGGGACAATTTCTAATAAGGAAATAGTCTATGTTGTGCGTTTACTCTGAGGTAAATATTATAGTCACACAATCCTCCTCGAAAAAAAAAAACTTTTATCGGTTTCGAAAATGATACGGGTTTATCAGCGTGTTTTATTTTCATTGGCATTTTAAGTGGCGGCAGCATACGCTCGGTGGAATGGTCATCGGCACTTACATAAAGTTACTTTAACTCGTGAGTCTCGCCTGGTCAGTGGCGGTAGTGGCGGCAGCGTGTCGACTCAGTGGGTACGTTATGGGCGGTAGTGGAGGGCTTGGTGGGATTAGCCCCGGGTCAAATACAAATAGTGACGGTATTTCACCTTGTGAGTCCCGCCTGGTGAGCGGCGGCGGCGGCGGTTGCGTGGGCTCGGCAGGGATGGGCGGCAGCGGGCGGTCGATGCTGGCCGCCGTGGCCAGCGGCGCGGGCGGCGGCACGCTCGGCGGCCCCGACCCTACCAATGGCATCGAGCGCTCCTCTGATGGCGATGTTGCCGCGGAGCTGCCTGACACTGATGCTCTGGACGTGGTTTTTGTTAAGCCCGGACGACATACGGACTGAAATGTTTAAAATATTTTACTTAAACGAAGGATAGGTCAACCATACAAAATTCTAATTATAGTAAAAATCAAGTCAACCTTTCAGTATATTTGTTAGTATTTTGCAAATGTTAGTCACAAGAAGAATTCCTATCCCCATCCAGTTCACTTAATAACCGTTACCTGCATCCGCTGCAGTACAAGGTCCGCAAGATGGCGACGGTCCTCCTCCTGCGAGTCGCCCATGAACGAGGTGGCCGAGTCGTTCAGCTCGATAATATGCTCCCGCCCGTCCTTGCCCACCACCAGCTCGAGCGCGCACACCTCCAGCCCGCCGAAGATCTCGCTAACCTTAACAATCATCATTACCATTATCATCAGTATATTGTCCTTGTTACTCGAATGAACTGTTCTGTGGAATTATTACCAAACATCGTAGGTAATTTACGTCATCACTGAAGCGCCGTCGGTCGCATTTTGTTAATTAGAACAGAAACCGTCCGATTCTCTTTGGTCCTAATAATTATGGTTGGTTTTATTTTATTAAATTCACATCATTTACTGCATAATAGGACCACATTCTTGGGGTAAATATCAGTTCATACGGAAGTGCAAATAATAGGAATGGTGACACATTTTTAGGACCGCATTAATTAATTTTATAGGCAGACATGAAAGTAATACGAAAAATATACAAAGCAATAAAATTAACATAATTTCAATCAATAAATCAATGTTAAATTTTCCCGCCTAAACGCTCCAAGCAATCACGTGATCTTGATTACGTAACGATATGAATAAACCCTTCAGTATCCGTGGTCAGATCGCTTGGTTAGATTGATCTGTACACGGACAGTACACCTAGTGTCCTTAATAAGCTTTTGTTAAAATCAGTGTCTGATTTCAAACATTAATCAAACTGTCAGCAACAAACAATAATATGATGAATAAACAGAAGTCAATAGATAATAATTTATAAAAAAGTTATATACCTCATCAATCCACATTTTGTATCTGTCATTCATGCCGATAGCTTCCAGCATTGCTGATCCCTGGTTGGTCTTCCAGTTTCCAGAAATGGACTTGCGCCTGCAAACAAAAGCCCAACAATGTTACTTCAATAAAACTGGCAAGTGCGTGTTGGACCAAGCGCAGTATAGAGGTCCGCAGTTACCTTATTCAGTTACCATATGGCTATAGACTTATATTTACTTCCTGTTTTACACAACTAAAGACTAAAACTAAGTATAATACCTAACTATTGAATGACATTTTGTTCTACAAAAACTTTTCGAATAAGTATAAATTAATTTTGTAAGTTGATCGACTATTATTCGTTAACTTGTAAGCTACACAAAAAAAAAATTAAGATTTATTCTACCACTATTTAAACGCAAAGTAAATAAAAAGTAAATTAGTTTTCTAGCTTTCTAGTACTTAGGGCTTCTGAGTTAAGCCGCCGACGGACAGACGGACAAACGGACAGACGGACATGGCTAAACAATAAGGGTTCCTTGTTGACTTGACTACGGAACCCTAATCCAAACGCCTTTTACTATAGTGTTGCAACCTTTGCAACTTTTAATCGTATGAACAGAGGCAAAAAATCTACAGGCGTACTTTTTTTAAGTCAACTTTTTTTCACGTGACTACGTCCTCGTGATTTTATTGGTAAATAGCGTTTATCAACTAATATGCAGGATTTTTTTATAAGATAGCATGTTAGATTAATGGAATGTGAATTTGATGTTCGACAGTCATGAAAATAAGGAGAAAAAGTTGTTAACGAAAAAATACTTGTACTTATTTTATAATATGGTAATTGAACAATTAATAAGAAATGTATAGAAATTTTGAAATAGTCACATAGCATTGTGTTTATGTCAGCTACCTGTATTTTCACGAGATCGTTTTATTACTCAATGAAAATGATTAGGTAGGCTATATGCATTATAATCCTATTATTTCCTTGCACACCAGGTTTTGAGTCATGCATGCGTCATTTTCAGCAGTTATTTGCATCTAGCATGATTACAGAGTTATGAATATTATTTACATAAGTACATCAGCAATGCAATTTAAGAGATTAAACAACGCAGTGACGTAACATACACGTAACTAAACCATACACATTGTAATTGTACTGAGAACCAGTGGCGTATTTTAAAATTCGGCGCCCTAGGCCCAAAAGGTATTTATTACAAATTAAATTTTTAGCGAATCACAAGTTCATTCAAACAAATTCATTAGGTGTGAGCTGTAGACCGCGCGAGTCTGCCTTTGCATAGCTTTGACGTTTGGAAATTAGACTGTTAACGAAATCTTACGTCAGCCCATACATGTTTCGAAAGCGAAGCGATAACGAAGATTTAAAAATGTTACTTTGGCTCCCTAGTCAACTCAGAAATGTATTTATGTTACTCTTGAAAAGTAACATAAATAATCGTATATTCGCACTTTAATTTTTTTAAGTAGCAATCTACTTTTTTTACATGTAAGTTGCACAAGTAATTGCAAGTAGTTTAATCTCTCAGATGGCGTTTTGTAAATATCAAGTAAGTGATTATTTAGTCTTGAGCTTAAAAAATTACCCCCTACTAATAAAGATTGTATAGCACATGTATAGTTACACAATAGTTACTCTCTGTCAAACTATTTAAGTTTGACATTAAAAAGAAAGGGACAAAACACTGTGTAACTATACATCTGCTTTACAATCTTTATTAGTAAGGACGTTAGTGGATATATACTTGTTTGAAAATCATCTACTTACATGAATGCTTTATAGTTGGTTCCAATTTTCTGTATATGGATGTCATACTTGGCGTCAATGTAAGGCTCTACGGTGCAATATGTACCTAGCATTGCTACCACTCCCGCGATATCCTGAAATTATAAAAAAGACATCTTCTCAATGAAATTTTTAAGATGCATATTAATCAAATTCGACTTTTCTGGTCAATATCACCGAGATTCATAGTATTGTAACATTTGGGTGTCTGCAAACTAACAACTGGGCTTAGGAAATGTCTAGGAATAATAACAAGTCGAAGAGAGTGTACAGTTACAGCAAAGTTTGTTTTGTTTCACTGTAAACGCAAGCGCCAAACTTTATAGCACAATTATGCCGCGCACGTCGGTCGATGGTAGGTAGTTGATACAAAACAGATTTTCTGATAAATATAATTGTACCAAAAGGTAAACCCAGCCGTCACGACTAAGTGCTATTAGTTCCCGGATTCCATTTTAGTTTGTGTTGAATAAGAGCATTGAGGAAGCTCGATGGCGCAATGGTTTGGCGCATCACCTCACGATTACAGCAGTTAAGCAACTTTCCCAAGGGTCGGTCATGGGATGAGACGCCAAAAAAATTATTTCCTCGAGCTTCTAAATTCGGATGGTGCATTAAACCGTTGTCGTTGTTGTCCACTGCATTTGCAGTCGTTAACACATCCACCAATCCGCTTTGGGCACATTTGGTGAATTATTATGACCCATCCGACTTATTCTTAAATGGCTGTGGTGCAAGTACATACATACTCGATTTTCCAGGACTTAGCCAAAAGTTAGTTAACAATAAATTAATATATTTCGTGCTCGAGCATTTAAACTTTAGATTAGTATCGTGGAGATCATTTTCGTATTCCTTTGTACATCCAACTGTGAGAGATCCGATCGCTCGCGTGACCCGATTCAGAAACCTCATTAAACAGATCTTTTTATATCCCAGTTCTGAGTGATTCTTCAAGAGTACCTGTAAAATTTTTGCATCATATTCCGAATATTTCGTAAGAGAGATTGGGACAGATTTTTAAGTGGTTGTGGTACGAGGAAGCTCTCATTAAATCTATATATTATCTTTATTAAATTACATTAGTATCTGTTTCTTTTTATTTATTTTGAATTAGGAGTTGGACGAATTTATTGACCGATCGAGCACTTTCAGATTGGGCAAAAATGCTTTCGTATGATGTCAGGATGTCCGGGTGTTCTCCTCTACAGCCCGCATTTCTCAACCGATTCTCGTGAAATTTTGTGAGCAGATTTGCTTTTTTATATAGATTTTTTGTCGATTCAGTTTTTCTACTTTTTAAAGTTTCTATATATTTGTAGATTTGCTTTTTTTAAAAAAAAAACCTTGTTTCAGCCATTTCAAAAAAATGATCAAAAATATCACAAACCCGAGGTCTACAGCCACAGAACCACTAGTTCCTATCATGCCCTAGTATTTAATTCCTTTCAGCTCTCTCTCTCGCATCAAATATATGCTGAGTACACAAAATTAATGTAGACAAGTTCCTTTTTTCGCTAAATGGCAGTTGAGCTTAAAACCAACGAGATTACACTAACTATAAAAATTTTAGTAACTTAGTCCACAAACAACATCGTTTAAACAAAGTGTAACAATATTATCTTTAAAATGCCGCTTTGACGTTGGAAAATGGTATGCAAAAAGGGAAAATTATAATTTTGCTTAAGATATAGATATTGTCCTTTAATATCTCTGTTTGTGATGTGTAATTCGTACTCAATAGACGTTCCTATTCTATTAAGAATAGGAACGGCATTCATTATTCGATAGATACCTGGAAGTCGGTGAGAGAGTCCACTTTCACTTTGGCCACGCCGCTGTGAGCGTGCCCTATCTTGATCACAACCGGGAACTTCGGCGCGGTTACCTGCAACAATGATGCATCAGCGATTTTAACTGGCTGTAATATTGTACTATATCCAATATTCATCACAATGGAAGTAATCATCTGGGAGATATGAGCAGTTAAAATGTTATGACTTAACCCTTAAGTGACTTTGAGATTTATTAGATATTTTTGTCATGAAACGAATTCATAAGTACTTACTTCATTTATCGATTTGCTTATTTCATTTCCCGATTGTTGTCTCTACATACAAGCACAGTGTTTTAAAGATCTATCGATTTTTAATACCTGCCTAGTATCTTTTGAAAATGCAGTTAAGTGGATACAAAAACTATCGAATGCTTATGAAAAGAATACCTACTGGAAAATTACACGTTTTTTAACGTTCGTAACAATGCGATATTTTGATGTATAAATCCATCAAATAAAGTTTGTCCAACATTTGATATTATAAATATGCTTTAAATGAAATCATCATATTATTATCCTAGATTAAAAAAGGAAAGAAGTTTCACGTTTTGTCATTCTTACTACTGATAATAAAAAAATAACAATTCATCTATATCTCTTCTTATAAATAAAAATAAATCGCCGAAATGTATGTAAGCGTATAACTTCAGAACGACTGCACCAAATTAAATAATTCTTTTTTTTGTTGTGTGTGTTATTATCAGAACATGGTTTGTATAAAAGATAATTTAAAAAATGTACGGAAAGACGAAAAAAAATTATTTTTCTTTTTTCCGTTATTTCAAATCGCAATATAACTTATGATGGTGCCATTACAAGGAACACCACCACCCGTGCAAAGCCAAGGAAGCGAGGGGCGGGCAGCTTTTTATAGTAATATAAAATACGAATAAGTTGTTTACAATTACGAAATCAATCATATGTACGCGCAAGTATCTGTAGCAAAGGCTATTATTATTCAAGGTATGGAACAATTAGCAAAACTGCCCGATTTGAAAACAAATATCTATTTATGTGGGAATTGTTGGGCTTTGTGTAATCATAGGTTGTCGTTAGAAAATCATATGGTAACGAGGTATGAGCTGTTAAATTCATTGCCTTTGGTTAATTTTATGGCAGTGATAGGGATCTTAATTACAATATGCACGAATTTACTTTATGCCGCTATATTTTCTGTTCACAAGATTAGATTGATTTAGATATTCCAAGGTTTTAATTTTATTAGAGGAATTTTTTTGAAGTTCTGATTTTATTTGACAGGCAGGAAAAGTTTCATTTTTGTGGTATACAATCTTATAATTTAAATAATTGTCTTGTCATAAGTATTTTTAGTGTCGTTTCTGATATTCAGAGAAAAGTTTTATTTCTGTGGAAAACAACTATAGTATAACATTGTCTAGTCATAATACCAACAAACAATAAATAAATAAATATGCCATTAAGAAAAATGATCAAAAATGATACGAAAACGAGGTCTACAGTGTATATTGTTTTAATTAAAGTAAATACAAACAGAAACATATGAATAATATTGCTACGATAAATATGTGATTGCTTTTTATACGATTTGATTATTAGTGGCATATTGACATAACCGAATAAATAAAAAAAAGCCAACTCTACGTCGTCCCTGGGGCACTTTGGGCCAATACCTGTAAAAGTTAATACTACGTGTTTTATATCGATATATTGTGGATATTCTCGTAAAATAATTCTCAAAGAAATCAATTTTTCGTTATTTAAGTACATAGTACGTACTCTGGTATACAATAGGTATCTGTGATGAAAACAGATTGCGGTTGTTGTTTAAAAACTTACGGAACCTTCTCCACCATAATAGTGAAACCTAAATTAACTTAAAATAAAGATAAAAATGAATTTTACAAAATTTTATATGAAGGTGACATGTTTGTTCAATGTTATTTTGTGTTTTGAAAAATATTTTTGGCTAATTTTCATAGAAACTGACTGAATTTTTTATAGTTAATAATATTACATGATATCGCAATAATTTACTTTTATATGCATGGTCAATTATATCATAATGCTACGATTGCATTTACATTTGTTACCAAATTTTATCGAAGCTGGAATTGATTTCTTCATCACATTTGCATTTGAATGTTATGTTGTTAATATACTAAACCAAAGTATTTGAGACCGATACGACTGTGACTAAACTACAGTAATAAAGTAGCAATCACAAAAGTCTAATGCTATTTCTACGAAACATTGTGACTTGTGACGCTCATTCATTGAAGAAATATTGGCATCGATTCGATAAACAATCGCTCTCTAAATGTGGACTTGCCTGAAGATGTTTTGTAAAAAGGTTATGAGAGTTATTATGAAATAAGGTAGATTAAAAGCAAGTAATTATTATGGATCATGTTACACTACGTTTAGTACTATTCTGTGGTTATACTCCTGAAAATTGAAGATCATAGAAAATAAACACCGAATTTTTTTTAAATAAATGTAAAATTATATTTAAACTATTCTCCTCAATTCTTGATGAAAATTATTATAATTACTCACATAAAATAAATGACAAGAAGGCACGGAAAAAAAACATCGTAAAATGTATGTTCTGGTGAATTCCTGTGCCACTTTTTTGCGTTCAAGAAGATCGCACTTCAATCTTGAGAAGATTCAAAATTAAAAATATCGGTGTATGGTCAATATATTGATGCGGTGTCAGTGACGTCACGAGGATCTGCAGAGTTCGAGTAATGGCGGAGGCGGCGGCCGTGGGCGGCTCCAGCGCTGCTTGATCCAAACAGACTTCCCGCGTCGCGGCACGATGTGTCATCCATACTACAAAACATATTTATTTCGAACTTAAACTGCTATTTATGGCAAGGTGACTTATTACAATTCCCTTAACCATTATGTCACTTTGAAACTGTCATCATTTTGAACCAAATCCAACCTATTATGGTCATAGAGAACCTTATAACAGTTACAGTCGTTTTCCCGACATTGATGCATATTTGTAGTGCCGTATTTCCAGGCGCCATGAAGGCACTTAACGTCCACTATTTAATTTTGCACTTTACGCTAGATGGTATCTCTAGATCCATCTACGAGATAAAATCATGGAAACTATGGAAGCATTCAATTCAAATATCAATGCTGTTGACAATAGCTCTTAATGATTATAAACAGTCGAGAAATAATAATCTGCGAAGTCTCGATGGCATATTTTATTGTAAAGGACACTACGATTGTCGTTTATCACTTTAACTGCCGCCTTTGTAGTCGGACGTTATCTATCCTTTTGCGATAATGAATCAGTGCCGGCTGCTTTGTGGTTCTGACTTCAATCTTAAATTAGTTTGTTACCTAACAAAAGTCATACAATTTACTATGATACGTTGCATGTATCAATGTAAGCTAGCGAGGTGAATAATGACGATGACGTCATTATAAAATTGATAGCTTAATTGACAATGATCAAGAAATTCAAGAATACAACAACTAGTGGATAGTATTTGCCAGGTCTGAGAAAACTTGTTATGTAGTTTTAACTTACCCATTAATCGAATATACTTAAGTTTACGCTTAATGTCAGAATAAAATGAATCTACCATAAAAGGGTAGTAGAATTTATCAAGTTGTGATAGTGGAGGCTCAAATTCAAAATGCATGTCAGACACGCAATCGTTCTGACTAATTTCTGTTCACCTTCCAAGGTGAAATATTTCATGCATGGTATTACGTATGTGATTAGCGCCTTATCACAGTGAACATTCAAATACCGATAAGAAATTGTAGAAGGAAATGAATTAGGTTTTTAGTAGGATAATATTTGCCATGTTGGATAAGGCTAATATAATTTATAATCCTTACTAATAATATAAATGCGATAGTCCGTTTGTTTGTTACGACTTTACGTCTTAACTATTGAACCGATCATTACGAAATTTTGCATACACGTTGTCAGGGGTACAGAGAAGGACATAAATACTAATACTGAAAGAAATAAAATTGGGAAAATTAGAAGCAAAAGGCAGCTCGAGCGGTGACAACTGAAATTTATTGACATAAGAAAACATCAAAAAAGAGTAAAATATATACTGTCAAAATAACATTGTGTGAATCCTCCTTTGTCGGTAACAAATACATTAATTCCGAAAAAATAATTGTTCCCGAGGGATAGCAAAAACCTGTCCACGTAGACGAAGTCGCGGGCGGTCGCTAGTGTCCCAATAAAACGTCCGTTGCGGGTATGTGTGTGGAAAATCAAATTCATTAGATAAACAACTTCTTTAGCAACAAAACAATTGAAATCACCTACTAGCTGATGCCCGCGACTACGTTTGGGTACATACGTAATTCGGTTTTATGACATTTAAGGGATTCCGGATCTAGTACGCATAAACTTTTTGCCGTTTCGCTAACTAACACTTCGGGACACGCGTCTCAATTTATGACATAAATGTACTCGTTAGCGGGTCCCACAGATCCATTAGTTTTTTGGTTATCTGAGAAACTTTTACTTTATTTTGAAGTTAGTTATATACCAAACAGTTTGTTGAATTGTTTTTATTGGTTTCTTATACTTCATCCTAAAAACAATTAACAGATATAACCATTATTTTTTTCTAAACACGTTTTCTCAAAAAAGTTATTATCTGTTGTTTAGAATACTTACGGTTTTTGAAAACCTCGTATATATTTAAATAATTAAACAATTATTAACATTTCATAGAATGCCATTGAAACGTTTCATATTTTACTCTTATACTTTGTATGTTATCAACTTATTTTTTTTTGTATTTTTCCTCGGAAATGAGACAATTTCACGAAATAAAAAGTATCCTTTTTTAGTTGACCCGGACAGTTTGTTACTACCATTCCTAATTTCATGAAAATGCGTCTAGTAGTTTTCGCGTGATGCGGTAACAAACGGACAGACAGACCGACAAATAGACAGACAAAGTCTAAAAAAATTGTGGATTTGTATCGATAATAATGTACAGAATCGGCTCAGCTACAGATTTATTATAAGTCTAAATATTGAAACACATAGATTAAACCACCATGGTTAGAATGTTGGCGAAAATAATTTGTTTCAATTGAAAAACCTTGTAAGATGAAAGTAGTCACTGTACTTATGCACTACCATTAGAATAATAATTAATTTTATTACAATCGAAACGGTAAACTTTCACGTAGTTCGTTTCGTTGAATAATAAACTGAAATACCTACCTATCTCGTCATCATTTCGAGCCATCTTCTTAATCAAGTTTGGCGATCAGTAGAAAATATTTTTTGTGGTCTCATGTACCATCTTTTGACTGACGATAGCTAAGTCCAGTCCAGTTAAACAGGAAAAAGTGTATGAAAATTCTATACTGATTGCATTTTTTGTGTTTACTCGCACAGTTTACATTTTGTAACCGAAACTCGCACGAACGCGTAATCTTTATGGCGCCCGCGCCGCGCCGGTTTTGTTTTCAATTTAACCTTTGGCTAATTTATGATAATCTGATTAAGCATTCCTAGGTATTTATGAGCTTTGCATCTCCGAACAACAAGTTACAGAACAACTCATTCCTTTTTTCATTAAGCAGTAAATACCTAAATGGGTTAACTTTTGTAGATAATAAATACTTAGGTAAGCGTCACGGTGTGCTAGAATGTTTAAAATTCTTCAACAGTCCCTGCTCATGAATTTTTCTCGTATCCATATAAAATCGTAGATTTTGAGACTACATTAGTCGATAAATTTCATACTTTCAAATCCAAATGCAACCTGAAAATCAACAAAATTATAATTGGAGAATGAACTTGTTTAATACAAAATATTTTTCCATAAAATTCAAAAGACAACAGTTCCACTGATGTAAATCCAAATTAGCATGCGTTTAAGGTACTGTTCATTGATAAATATGGCCTGGAGTGGTCACGCATTCGTATTAGTACCGCTCGAAGGGACACTGAGTTAATCTTTATTTAGGTGCGATAAAAGTGCCACTGATCCCACTGCGAGGATTATGCGACGTTGAAAAATTACTCAATAAGTAACATTCGTTACAAAAGTACGAGACGATCTTTTACAAATTGGACGTACATTTTGTTCAATTCCATAAAATAATAATAAAGACATTGACCTTTCACATTTTTATTAATTATATTAAATCATGTAATTAACTTTTCTACTAGGTATCTTAAAAATTACGTTGTTTGGGCCATTTTTGTAAGAAGACCAACAAAAAAGTCGTTGGGAATTCCAGTTCAATCAATGTTTTTATCATGAAATGTAGGTACTTGACATTGACATCAAATGATAAGACAAAATATCCCATTCATAAATACTAGCGAAAGGGAACCGCCAAAGCTTATTAATAAAGAAGACGAATAAATATTAGTTTGTAGCGAATCGTTATAAATACAATAATTTTAATTATAGTAATTTTAGCAATATTTACTTTATTTAATTAATAATCTGTACACAACCCGCACCCTTGGGATTCCGGCCCAATGCACTGACCAATTATGCTACCGAGTCGCTAGTGGGAGCGGCTAAATTTTCTAGTACTTTTAACTTTTTCTCTGCAAGCCAGCGCAATTTCATCAATGTGAGGAAATACCCCCACATTCGAAAGAAACATCTTTCCAGATGCTTTGACCATCGTTAAAGATGAAACAGCTATATAATTATTAAATTTAGATTTTTCGCATTCACAATGCTATTTTTATAATAAGATATATAATATAAGAAAAAATACTATGTGCGGGTTCGAGTCCCGTCTGAGGTGCTACGGGTGAGTCGATTTTTTCTAGTATTTTTTCTAATATTATATATCTTAATATAAAAATAGCATTGTGAATGCGAAAAATCTAAATTTAATAATCTGTACACACCTAAAAAGTTTGTTTATCTATAAGTATTATTAAGATTAAATATTTTTTATACTTTCTTACGTTTTCTTATACATCAATCTCGATTAAATCGATGACGTAGGAACATGATACATGCAAAGAACGCTTTACCAAGTAATGTCTTCCACACATTGTTTGTTAAAGGTAAATATTGGCAGTCGCTTACATTTCAGCCTACAGGTACGGCAAGACGTCACATCCTGTGTACTTTGAACATGGCATGTGTTCACTCACTGAACATTTCTAAGTCATCTCAAGAAGGTAGAGAGACCTATTACGCCTGTAGCACCACCTCCGCCGCGAAACAATATCGGCGAAACCGCAATAGTTCCGCCGTGAATTGTCAGTTGTACGACGTAAGTGAAACATGCGAAATGTTCTAACGCACAGGCATTAAAAGGTAGCGCACTTGTGCAATGTCAATAGAAACACTATCTTTTGTGGCAGAGTATTGACTCTGCCATAAAAGATAGTGTTTCGTTTCCTTTTATTGAAAAAGACAAAAAAAATACCTAAAGAGCAAAACATTAATGTAGGGTAAATTACCTGAAATGTTTTTAGTTTGCAGAAAATAAAAGCAATACCATATAATTATATTTTCCTATTTTTAAAATTGTATTTTATTTGAAAAAAGTGTGTTGGTAATTTCGCATCGCGCACTATCACTATCAATATATCTTGCCTAATAGATGTTTCGCTTCTTTCCCCGTTTTAATTTGAAAAACAATCAGTTTTTTATACCTATGTACTTTTTTTGTGGGGAAAATGTGGGTCGAAATAGGTATAAAAAGTGGGGTGAAATAAGAATTTTAATAAGTGGGTTCAAACACGTGGGTCGAAATTGGAATAAATGGCACTCTACATTTACGAAAGATGGTGTGACTGGTTACTGAGGGGTTGCTAAAAATGTGGGGTTGCACAAATATACTGAAAAATGTGCGTCCTTCAACAAATCGATGCCTTTTCTTCGACGTATTATTTATATTTTTCTATTTTTTTTAATGCATCTACGAGTATTTCAAAACTGTTCATGTTTGGCAATTTAATTGATGGCGATATACTATTGTTTTTTTTAAGGGTTTTCACACATAAATTTAAAATATTTGTGGGCTGGAAGAGAAGTTCATTTACTTAATATATTTTAGTTTCCAAACCAGATGTATTCATAAAGTTTAGAAGGTAACTCTAAAACGTATTTTTTACTCTATTAAGGCGTTTACACACTGCACTATTAATAAAAATACCATAATTATTCGCGTCTGTCTACATTTATCTATAACTGAGGTAAGTTATGATCAGTTTTTGTTTGCTTTTATATAGTTATTCAATAGGTATGCGAGTTACATTGTTTTTGATAACATCAACACACACGAACAGACATCGACCCGTACGTATTCATCTTTTTATTTGATGTCGATGTACACAACTAGCGCAATATTTGCTCGAGACGCATAATTCGATGATATCACGCGCAAAACCTAATCCTGATGAATCATGAGCTTTTACTGGCGATGCACCGATAAGCGAAGATGCCGGTAACTTGACGGCGGTCGGGCCCACGTGTTGCTGCCGGTGGGCGCATAATAACAGCTTCGACTCAGAGTAACATTCAGTTACAGATTGTACGCTACGGGGAGCGCGTGCCGCGACTCATTCCGAACCGGCATTCCGCGTGTCAAGACACGATAAACTTTCAATCAGAATAGAAAATTAATCGTAAATAAACAGGACCTGTTATCACGGACTAGTGCTTGTGAATGTGATAGAACCGAGATAAGCTGAAGTCTTCGAGTGCAGGTGCAATTGTTTACTTAGTTCTAACCTAGTTGTAGTAGAACCGTTTTGTTTCTTCTATCGTTGATAACTTTGTTATACCTCAAGGGTATAGGTGCAATAATGTTGTAATGTTATTTTGTTTGGAGTAGTAATTTTAGCTCGCATTTTAATTACAAAAAGATGTTTGATTAATGAATTTGTTCGCACGTTTATTCATTAAGTATTTCCGATTTGTTTTTAAAGAGCATTTTCAATTTCTAAGTTGGTAACATAATATGATGTGATTCATATGCATATGATTGCACTTGTTTTAAAAGATACTTCATATGCCATCTGAATGCATCGATTCATTAATCGATCCTCGGTAGTTGGCTTGGCACAGTTTCAGCCGGCGCACATTTGCGCTGGTAATTGTGCTGTAAACTCAATTACTAGGTAAAGGTTATCATCTAAATATAGGTAAGTATATATGTCTCCTGTGTTTTCTTAAGATCTTCGTTTACTTATCGAACTAAATGACAATGGCGATTCTCATTAAAAAAAAATAACATACATATTAGTTATAGTAGATTATTTATATCTAATTCTATAAACCACCTCGTTTTCAACTCGAAAACTTTGTTACACAATTTCGAAAACCGCTGAGCAATGAACAAATGTGGGTAAACTATTTAGTAGTCTTAGTAATGAAGCAAGCGACGACGTCGGTTTTTTTAATTGTTTGATTTTAATCTCGTCAAATCTCAACTGATACTTTACATAAAAATTTAAACCAATTTAAATTTTCATATGAAGTAATAAATTACCATTAGAGGTGATTTAATTAGTATTGTTCTCTTACAACGGTCATGTGTGAGATCATTTATCGTATACCATCTGTACTTAACCACATGCAGAAAAAAATAAATTATAAAACATTCACAATAATTATAGCAATTTGGTAGTCTTAAGTGAATAACAAGAGATACAACGGCTGCTGGTATCTCATTCTTAACCCACTGTCCATTCATGTTTTGAGGGCCCAATATCTATTCGATAAATTACTCGGCATAAGTTTGGTGGCCGTCATTTATTACTTCTATAAAAACTCACTTTAAAGTATATGATGCAATGATCACCAACTTATCCATAAATCACCTCAACATAACTTTGGGCAACGACGTTTACAATAGACATTTTCGAGCAAGTGTATTGAAAAAACTGTTTTATGAGTAGCAAAAAATATATGGTTACTAAGTACTAAAAGACTAGTAACGAGTCTTTGTTTCGAATGTGTCGTAAATTGCTGATGAAATGAAGACTTCTTTTGGCGGCGTGTGCAACGGGGTACTCAGTTTTGATGGCCAAGAAAGGTGGGTCAAGCTGATATAGCACTTTGACGTTTTGATAATACTTTTTCAAAGGTATTTACTTTGAAATGAAGCATTTTGCTCTATTCTTATAGAGCAAAATTAACTATCAATCTCTTTAAAAAGGATGTGAAAACATTTTCTGTAAATCTGGCAAAGCGCATGCGATTTCAACATACCTACTTAGATTACGGTAACCACTTTCCACAACGCGTAGTGTTAATTGAAATGGAAAAGTAGTAAGGAAAAGTTAAAAAAGTGGGAACGTGACCTTACAGAAAACTGCAAATACGTGTATTAGTGCAGTGAGTTAGGAGAGATAACACATTATGACATAGGTTTCCATTGTTCCGATTTCAGCACCGTTCAGGGATCGTGATTACGAGATTACTAACGCCACTAAATATGAGTCTAACTTCGAAAAAACATTTTTGAGTTTAAAATATAACTTGTGCACATAATGTGTTTTTTCTGTGAGACAGGAGAACGATGTCAGGGTTGGCAGCGGTGTATTGACTGGTGTTGATTTTGTTCGTATCATCAGAGGTCGCGGGTTAGGCTGAGACTAGACCTCAGTAAATACTTCAGTAGTAAAATTAAGATTTGTTTTGTGCTACGGTCTAGCTAGATCGCACGTAGCGCATAGTCAGCTTTTCACTGTTCTAAATAACTACTTTACGATAAATGCTTTATCATGTTTATAAAGAATTTCCACCCGAAATACCAACTTATTGTAACAAAAACAGATTCAGTAGTTGTGCTACTAGAGTTTAGAAATAAATTAAGATCATAAGGAGAAACTTACTCTGAGTATACAAGGTGTTACAAAAATACCCCTAATGCCGAATATGGTATATAGGGACCATCAAACTGAACAACTTTTACTATGTTACCAGCTCTGAAAACGCGAAAAAAAAATCAGCTGTTTCATACAAAAATTAAAATCGAAAATATCAAAATGTATGAAACAGCTGTTTTGTTTTTTCGCGATTTCAGAGTTGGTCCCATAGTAAAAGTTGTTCAGTTTGATGGTCCCTATATACCATATTCGGCATTAGGGGTATTTTTGTAACACCTTGTATATGTTTTCGGTTACTAAAAGTTGTATTTTAGCTCGCCTGTCGCCCGTAACTAAGTATCTCTTTGAGACGTGACACATTTTGTAAACATCGTTAGTGCTTAGTTAGCGTCCTTTCGGCTACTTGCGGCAAACAACTTGGACCTGCCAACCGATAATGAACTCTAACAAACAGGTGTCTTATTACAAATACACCTAGTTCTAAGTAAGTTCTTGATCGGTCGCACAATTAAAATGAGAAGTTATGTTTGTACAGTCAATGTAAATAGATTTTGCATAAACGTTAGTAGAATCAATAGAGCGGGCATAAGATTATGCGATGTTTTTAGTTCAGTGACCATACCTCTATTTATAATCAGAGAGTTAAATACCGATTTAAATTGATTATACCTTGAATATTCCTTAGTTTTCACTCATTCATTACACTTATCTATTTAATAGCATTTGAATAAAGCAAGGATTGAATTCTAATAAAAATGTCATTTTTATACGTAGAAAAGACAATTATGTTCGTAAATGTGTTAATTGAAATATATTTTTCTGAGTAATGTTTACAGCTTTGCTTACAATTACAACGATAACATAAATCTACAATAAAATTCACAATTCACGGAAAGAAGTATTTAAACTGTGCCACAGTATAAATAATATTGTGTCCAATTTACACGTTAACATACGACCGGCGAAGTTACGGCAAGCGAGGCTTACTATCTTTTGTTGTTGTTAGAAAGTAGAGGAGCGATTGAGGAGGTAGGTACTCCAGCTCTCAACAGCGCGACCCTGGAGGAAGTGCGCTGTTAGCCTGTACGTGACAGGACCCACTTCGCTCTATTGATTAATCAAATGACTCTATTGCATAATGGCCGCGCGCTGTTATCGCGCTAGGCGTGTAGAAAGAAACCATCTCGTCTATTGACTTTTCTATCCAGATTTTTGATTGTTAAACTTTTCAATTTCATAGTATTTTTTTTTTTTATAATTAGTATTTAAAAGAGTTTAATTCTACGTTTGAAAAAAACCGTAGATTATTCCTTTTGTACAAAAAAGTTACTCATATCATTAAAATCACTATCTTGATATTTATTTCTTTTAAAAAAAAAACAAAAATCAAGTTTATTATTTATAATAAATGTAAGGACAAGAAAAAGTCATTCTCAATTGTTTATACTTTCTGACAACATAATACAAGCATTTTTATTGTCTGTTTAGTACCTTTTATCACCAAATAATTCTCACGAACACCGCTGTATCAATTATTTCTGTTAAGTTTTTTCTTTTTTATAAAGGAAACAATTCTTTGATTGCTTGTTAGTTACGTTATGTTAGTTTATATTACGGGTCGTTTAAACCTATTTTCCTGTGTGTAGTTAGATAAGGTGATTGTTAGAAAGTTCCCAAGGCCTGGTGTCAAACCGTGACCCGCCTGGTGACCCTGCACACGGAAGAAGTTAATCACGTACAAACCGATCCTGGTTTTACCACTATGATTTATAGGGATAGCGATATTTTATTAATCATATTGGAAGGAAAGATGATGCTTATTATTGCCCTCGAAATTCGTAATCGTAAGATTGCGAGAGTAACTACATATTAAAAATGAGATAAAGTAATTGTATATTAAAATAAAAACTAAATTAAAGGGAACATTAATTTTTATTACGGAAGAGAACAGCTACTACATAGACTTTTGTAAATAAACTTGACCTTCCGTGTCCGTAATATTATGTTGATTGTGGAAAAGTGCATAAGTAAAGAGAATGTTATCGTAAAACGCTTGAAATGTTTTGAATTTTGTAACAAAAAATGTAGGTTGTATATTTAAAACACATAAAGATATTGGAATTCGAAAAGTATAGAGTTTAACGGCCTTACCACAAAAGATTTTAAAACACTGTTTAATTTGGACGCTGTTTAAATGTGATGCCGTCTCTTTCAAATCATATTGTCAAAAAAGTAAGAGTTTGTTATTTTTAAGTTATTCTTGTTGCCGGAATAGTTTTAGGGCGTACAACAACATCTCATATACCAATATCATGGGGATTTCCCCATAGCTTTTAAACGATTTTAGCTCGGACTCGGAGTGGAATATCACTATGCTTTGTTAACTATTATTAATTGCTACAGTAAATAGTGCAGGAATGCCGGCGCACAATAGTGACCGTCTTGTTGACCTATTGATGTTAGCTCGAGGGCCAAGTTCACAACGATCACGACCGATACTGCCTCATGATACTAGCAAATACTAGACTCGGCAATGTTATGCAGCAACATGAGAACCCCATTAAAATTGGAAAATGTTTATGGCCGAGATAAGGGAAACATTCCACGAATTGAATAGATGTAAATAAAATTGTTATCTTAATTCGAAACGCCAGCCGTGCGCTCTACCGATTGAGTTCTCAGTCGTAAATAAGAATTGAATGAAAGTCGGAAAAGTGGAATGATTATTGGTGTAGCACATAAATATGAGATGTCAACTTTTACAGCATCATTTGTAAGATAATATGGGTGAAATACCGTTCGCATCATGCTGTGGAGGAAATATTAGTAGAGTTAGCCAGAGTGCAATCGCGCGTAGGTTGTCAAACCACAAGTGCAATGTTCTCGCGTTACTTCGCTGGAATGAAAACAATGAGTCCATCTATTGCGCAGGTGACAAAGCCGACGTTGATAGCTTTTCGCCTGTAGTCAACCGTGTCACATATCGATTCGAATGTTTACTTTTCGATACCTATCTTTAATGTTAATGGCTTCGGTTTTATGTAAAGAACTTTATAAACCTTCGTCGAAAACAGCAGCGCAGAATTGACAGTCGTGTTGACTTTGAACATCATCCTATTGTAATTGCTTCATAAACGTAAGTGTCCATTTCTCAACTGTATAAAATTGGTCGCGAACCATTTTAGCAGAACTATGACTGTAAATACGAGCAAATGCAGTCATTTATAGCACCTATAAACTATATCTACGAGTTCAATAACTGTAAACTTTCCTTTATATGGTTAAAGTACGGCATAATTTACAGGGTACGATGTCATTTTTGTTGTTTATGTAAACTTTCTTTGACATATTGGGAAGGTATCCTATTTGGCTTGGGTCATTTTATCAGCAAGCTACAATTGTTGACGCCCACGTAAGCGGTCGACTTGGGCAGGACGAGGCGCCAGTCAATATCCTGCCGACATACTAATACAATTTTACGGTTTCTTATCCTTTTAGCGCAAAATCGATCAAACGTGTGACCTGTGAAAAACCGATGTATACCTAAGTATTTAATTTTCTACGCATAAAAAACCACCAAAGTACAAACAATGTGAATTATTGACAAAGGCATTATCCCATAAGATTCATTATTTTATGTCTATTCCGGTCTTTCTTAACTAATGTTGCTAATGTCAATGTTACTTCTATTGACAAGACGCAAGGAGAATGGCTAATATACATTTGATTTAATTGTTTAGTTGCTCAGTACTTGAACCCAGACATTTCCGGTTAAGTGTTATGAAAAATAATTGCTGAAGACACATTACCTCCTACCACTAGAAGGGGTTCCTCGTTTATATATAAAAGACGGTGCCGGTAGAGAAACGGTAGCTACCTACCGTAATAGCAAAATAAATAATCTATGTCGCAAACCAAACATTTTACATGAAGTTTGAGAATATCGAACATTTCTTAGAAGCTTTAATTATTTGCTAAACTAGATCTATACATTTATACAACTGCTGGTTTTCTAGAAAAACAAATATGAAAAAAAAGTGTTGCAAAATTATTATTTGATTGGAAAAAAAGTTTTTTTGTGTAATGAATGCATGGCAACCAAACTTCGCAAAATTCAAATTATTGATTATATCCTACCCCCACAAACTACGGCTAGAGAATTACCGAGCAAAAAAACTGGTCAAAGATTACTTTGTACAGGTTCCTATAAACGGAGTCGTGTAATTGAAAAGTGACCTCAGCTTATTTCAATCATATTATGCTGAGGTACTTTCCATCATCAAAATTAAATGTAGATTGCAGACATTTATGTACTCGAAGTACATGAGGTACTCATAGCACTGGTAGTAAAATAGGCAAAGGGCTATGCGTGCGTTCATTGATTAGCAACTATAAAGTAAAGAGCAATGATTGTGTACAATAGGTATTACTATATTTACTGTACCGTTTTACAGTCCTTAATTAGTTCTACGATATGCAGCCCAGTTACGTGTTTCAAACTGCATCTGCGTGAAGCGGCATAATAAAGATAGCAATAATAATAACAGTGAAGGAGTACCATTTCAGTGGGTAAGTTATTATGCGTTTTCTGTTAGGTACGTGCTGAGTTTACAGAGTGTAGCAAATAATAAAGTGATACGAACATTCCATAGAGTAGTAAGAAAATAAGCTCTAAAAGCATTATTAAAACCACAAATTGTTACTACGTAAATGAAACTTTTATTTTTCCATTATTTCGCTTTCATTTACTAATCGCTAGTACCTACTTAATAATGTTTATCTTTTTAACAATGTTTTTGTATTTATAATATAATTAACTATTTGCACATTGCTCTGTTTCTACATCAACCTGTAAGTAGACTTATTCTCCACCTTCTCATGGTTAATGTGAGCAGGCAGTTATGCGGTTATAGTATTCATATTTTACTACGTCTCTTTAAGAGAAAATCGATTTCTAAGTTTGCTGTTATAACAGCAGTGTCAACCTCGTGTCAACATCTATTATATATTTTTTTAAACAACATACAATTTGAGCAAGATCTACAGCTCACTGAGCCCCTAGTATATTATTGACCGAGCGAACGCGAAGCGCGAACGAAGCGTCTCTGCTTCAGCTTGGGCAAAATGCTTTCGTATGTCTGTCCCGCTGCCCGGCTGTCCATTTGTTCTCCTCTACGGGTCGCATTACTCAACCGATTCTCGTAAATTCTTTAAAATTAAAAATTAAATACATATTATGTATTTTTTTGTCAGTTCAGTTTTTCGAAAGTTTTTGAAATGTCGGAGATAAGGGGAAAATAATATTTCAGCCATTTCGAAAAATGTTCAAAAATGTCACAAAAACGCGAGGTCTACAGCACTACAGGAGCCACTAGTATAAAGTCATCAAAACTCAGAAACAATTAATATAAATAAATAAATATAAATATAAATATTTGACAACATCACATACATTGCTCCGATTCCAAAGTAAGTAGCTAAAGCACTTGTGTTATGGAAATCAGACACAACGGTGGTATCACAAACACCCAGACCTGAACCAATATAGAAAAGTTCGTTTTCTAAATTGACTCAACCAGGGATCGAACCCGGGACCTCAGAGATGGCGACACCATGAAAACCGGTGTTCAAAGCCACTCGACCACGGAGGTCGTCAAAATAAATTAAATATTAAAGTGTTGTATAGCCGTAACAGCGTTATATTTCCATGTCTCAATAATGTTTTCGTTATTCTTTGCGCCATAGACTGCTTCAAAAGTTGTTGTGTTTCATACCCATCTCCAAAACGATTGCAAGATTGGAATTCCAATTTCCGCTCAACGACGTTTTGTGCGTAAAAGCCAATTTCCCGCAAATATTTGTACGTTACGATTTTCATATAAAAGATTTTTAACTATTACTTTTTTGCGTCAGTTTGACATTTGCATGTTTAAAGGAACTATCTCAAATTGGTAATAAGAACAAATGAACAGCAGAATTTTTTGTTTGACTCATTAAATAGTCATTGATTAGCTTCCTATCCTACAAGTGGTATTCAATTTATTTTTTTAAACTCTTTAATAAGTTAAGTACCTTATTACGCCGCGGTAAATATTGAGCTGTTAGGTTAAAAGATTATTATTTTTATCAGATGGTCGAAAACGCAAGTCGTCATATGCGTCAACTTTTTTAAAAATCACAACAAGTCTTTAATGTAACTCGAAGTGTTTCGGCATTTCAGTCAGCAGTAAATTCTCTTCCTACTTTAGCAATAGAACCTTATAGAAAGTTACAGGATTAGATGCAAAATATTATTACTGAGTTGGTTTTGAACTGGGTGGCTGGCGCCGTGGCGTCGCTAACGGTAATACTAGATGCCTGCCTAAGCCTACTCTGTGGCTGATACGCCTCATATTGTAGGGATCAAAAAACAGACCCTCCGGTAATGTGGATTACATTTGAATATCCGAACTATTTAGTTAAATAACTAGGCTCTGTGTGCTGTAAACCTCGCGTTTGTGTAATTTTTTTTAATGGCTGAAATATGATTTTTCTACATAAATAAGCCGTATTGGGAAATTTCGCAAAACCAAATCGACAAAAAAAAATATTTATCGAACCTGCTCATAAAATTTCATGAGAATCGGTTGAGAAATGCGGCCTGTAGAGGAAAACAAACAGACAGCCGGACACCGGAAGGACATATGAAAGCATTTTTGCCCAAACTGAAACGAAGACGCTTCGCGCTCGCTCGGTCAATAAAAAATCAATGCCGCCACAATCGACTGTCAGACTGTAGTTAACATTGAGATTTTGAGTTCTTAATTTACGTGTGGTAATGTTTGGGGGGCAAAACGCAGCGATTTTTGATACACTTCAATCAATTGTCTCTGCTTCAGCTTGGGCAAAAATGCTTTCGTATGTCTGCCCGTTTGTTTGCACTCCTCTACGGGTCGCATTTCTCAACCGATTCTCATGAAATTTTGTGAGCAGGTTCGATAGGTATATAGATTTTTTTGTCGAAGCAGGTTTTCGAAATTTTTCGAAAAAAAACCACTTTACAACCATTTCGAAAATGATCAAAAATGTCACAACCGCAAGATCTACAGCTTACAGCGCCACTAGTTTGTACTGAGCTAAAACTAATTATTTACCAATAATTGACAAGTGATCAGTCGAACTATGCAGCAACAAATGAACTGTTTTAACTGATAAAGTACTAAAATAGAAGTCTTTATTTTGGCAAACTTTTTATCTTAAGTTTATTTTAATAATGTGATTGTAAATAATATAATTATAATAAAATAATAATAATAATAATATCTGATGTATTCTTGAATATGAAATGTATTGTAAGCACTTGTGAAAAGATTAATGACCAAAATGGTGAATCCTTTTAGTGCTCTGTATCTGTAATCTGATTCGCAGTGTAAAAGTCACGACACGATATTACCTTAAATATTTCAACGAGTGTCAGAAAACGTCAGCAAGCCCCATTATGTTAATGCTAAACAATAACTTATAAGATTTTATAAAACAGCACTCTTGGAAATTCATTACAATTATTTCTTTATAATGTTGAAATATTTGTTTGAATTGCTGATTTTAACAAAGCTTGATTTCTCAAAAAGTTTGATTATTTTATCTTATTACATAAAAGTCATTTCGATACAAATAAGATAATGAAAAAATAAATAAATTTAAAAAACTATAGAACCCGCCTGTTTCAAAAGGATCAAGTCAACTGAAAAGATGGAAACAAGATCAAATATTAAAGCAACATGCAGTCGAAGGCATTAATGTGACATTATGAATGATTTGAATTTTCATAAAATTCTATGCTTCAATTTTTTTCTTTTGTCGATTCATATTTTCGAATTTTTTCGAAATGGCGGAGATGTGGGGAAAGTAATATTTCAGCCATTTTGAAAAATGACACAATAACGCATGGTCTACAGCTCTACAGAGACACTAGTGTTTATTGACCGAACGAGCACGTAGCGCGAGCGAAGCGTCTCTGCTTTAGCTTGGGCAAAAATGCTTTTGTATGTATGTCCAGCTGTGCATTTGTTCTCCTTTACAAGTAGCATTTCTCAACCGATTCTCGTGTAATTTTGTGAGCAAGTTCGATAATTATATAGTTTTATGTTGAGCCAGTTTTTCGAAATATGTTCAAAATTAGAAGCGCCATATAGCCTCGAATAAATATAATAAAAGAATACGTACCAAACAGCACTTTAAGTACTGCTTTTAAAACCTCCTGGCGACATCACATTATTTTTTAAGACGACGCATTGGACATTTTGGTGGCAGGGATCTCGATTATTCTCATCAATTATGAAAGTGATATTTGATATGCTGATTATTTTTATTTTATTGACTTCATTTTGTCAGTTGTAGAAACACAATACATGAAATAATACGTATATCAAAGAAACCTCTTTTGAAACAGAGATTTGCATTTTACAGACAAACCTGACCGATGCCTCTAAATGTTCTTAGTAGATTAGTCTCAATACAAACTTTAAAATGCCAGGTGGATTTTTAAAACTATATTATTCATAATACTAAATAATATACTAGAAAAAATACGAGTCCCACCAGATCATGTTATCGGACGGGAATCGAACCCGCGACCTTTGGATATCCGGTCCAATGCTCTGACCGCTGAGCTACCGAGTCACTAGTGGGAACGTCGAATCGCTTCTAGTATATCAACTGCAACTGCAAGCCAGTGCGCTATTATTATATAAAAATAGCATTGTGAATGCTAAAATCTCAAAATTTAAAAAATATATTATTGATTTTTATTTTAACGAAATAACGGGTTGGCATCGCAAAACTGTTTACCATGAGTGGGATAGTTTAGTGTAATTTACGAGAGTTTGAGCGAGACAGTCGATACGGAAAACTTTATCAATGCGTCGCCTAAAACAACATAACATATTATTTGAGCTACTTTTTTTAAGGCACAAACGCGAGGTCTACAGCTCACAGAGCCAAAAGTTTGTTAAGATTACTCTATGGGTGTCTTGCTGGATTATGATTAGATCATCGAAAAAACTCGTAGTAGAAGACTTCAAACAAGTTTTATTCAGAAAATAAAAACGTTTATGTAAAAACACTTGCTAATAACTTTTCAAAGAGCTTGCAGGCAATGCTGTCTTGGAATATATAACCTATTGACTTTATTCGTTTCGGTATTTCGATTTTAAACAATATTGATATTACTTTTCAAATATCTTAATTTTTTTACTCAGTAGTGTAACTGAGTGTACATTTGGCTCGCACTGCAATAGTATGGCGCAGCGCAATGTATGCACTTTCCCTACATTATTACAGCGTCGCGTATCAGTGACGCTGGCTCCGACTGTAGGTAAAGTTTGTGTCTCCCGAAATAAACGTGACCGGTGAAGATTTCGAGAAAGGCGTCACGCCGGCATATAATATGTGCACTGAAACACAGCACACATTTTAAATCACCCATATTTTTTGCAGTAACTGTTAAACCCGATTGTTACTCTCCATTAAAGTAATGAATGTGTCTGTAGTTTTAACCATCGATTGACAATTTTATTACAGGAATTTAAAAGGAGTGAGGGTTGCGTCTCGTCGTAGAGACTGTTTTTATTAGAATTGAGTCTGTGAATCTAGACACAATTGGAGAAGTGTCGTCGCTGGAGTATTTCACTCATTGATGCGGGCGAACGCATGACGCAATCACTATTAAAGGAGACGCTGGCTCTAGAAATACCGTAGTAGTAGTAGGTGTGTAGAACTGTTGCATTATCGTGATATAATTTAAGCGTTCGTATAAACAGCAAATCTGGGTTGTAATTTCAGATCTTTAGTATCAATCATTGTCAAACTAAAGCGTTTGATATAGTAGCCTAAATCCAGAATGAAATTACGTTGAAAATAAACATCCTAAAAATGCGGTCAGAAAAAATATTTAGGAAAAACTTGCCGGCCAAGGTTAGGCGTGTCTAGATGTAAACATCAAACATTACCGAAAGAAAAAGTAGCAGACGTGAACAAAATATTTACGTTGAGAAATATTTGCTTTGCATCACTCTCATTATCTACCTAAGCTTCGCCTACAGCTATAAGTTTCCTCGGATATGTTATTTATTTATCCTTTCATTTTAAACTAATGTGTGATTATGAAAACATTTATTTTCTTAGTAGTTGGATTCTGACAAGAACAGTGCAGGCAATAGAATTTCATTCATACAATAAACATAAATCTATGTGGTAATAATGATAAACTACATATATTAGCTGCGCGTCAAGAAACGGGAAACATTAGAGAAGATGCCAACTACACTGGGCCGCAAAGAAACCGGGCCAGCACATTATTTTCATACAAACAAGGTAACTTTAAAGCCTTGGTTCTCCGCCATGGATTGACCTAGCTGTGATCTGATGCTGGCTAACCAGGAAGTGAATGGAGGAGATCCAGATCGCTATACACACCCAACTGATCTGATCAGCATTCTAAGAGATATGAGGTTCAGAGTTCTCAGTTTCAGGATTACCATACATTTTAATGCAATTTTCGCGGTTTTATAAAACACTAGTGGCCCGCCCCGGCTTCGCACGGGTACAATGTAGTTACTAATGTGGTGAGTGTGAAGTTATTAGACTATACTACAGGATATCTATATAGGTATAGTAGTGGCCACAAAATTAAGGACGCCAGTCGATTTTCATACAAACGAAGTAACTTTTAAGCATTGCTTCTCCGCCAGGGATTGACCGAGCGGTGATCTGGTGATGGCCATCCAGGGAGTGAATGGAGGAGATCCAGATTTCTATACACACCCAAGTGATCTGACCAGCATTTTAAGAGATGTAAAGATATGTTTAAAAAAACCGCGAATATAGTATAGAAATGTATGAAAACTTGCAACTGTAAATTCTTATGCTTATCTCTTAGAATGCTGACCAGATCAGTTGGGTGTGTATTGCTATCTGAATCTTCTCCATTCACTCCCTGGATGGCCATCATCAGATCACAGCTAGTTCAATCCCTAGCGGAAAACCAAGACTTCAAAATTATCTCGTTTGTATGAAAATCGACTTGTGTCCTTAAATATGTGGCCACCACTATATGTATATACGACGTACGCAACATACGCAAGGGGTGTTATAAGTTTGACTTGTGTGTGTCTGTCTGTCTGAGGCAACCTAGCTTCCAAACTTATGGACCGATTTTGATGCGGTTTTTATGCATAGTTTAAAAGATCTAAGTGTACAGACGGCGGGACTCCTAAACCATTGATCCGATTATGATGAAGCTTTGGCGAGTTGTTCTGCTTACGACCGAGAAAATCCCTGGCTAAAAAAATGGAGCATTGCAATATACGCATGCCAGGTGCAGCTAGTTCTAAATAAAAATATGTTGTGCATGAACAGGATTCTCAATCTCGATCATCTAACACTTCTCTATAATAAAAATCAGCTGTTTCATACAAAAATTCAAATCGAAAATATCAAAATGTGTTTCATACGTTTTGATATTTTCGATTTGAATTTTTGCTGATTATTTTTTCGCGATTTGAAAGTTGGTCCCAATAGTAAAAGTTGTTCAGTTTGATGGTCCCTATATACCATATTCGGCATTAGGGGTATTTTTGTAACATGTTGTATACCTACCACATTTCTTGTCATGTTATCCGGTTGCAAAATAAAAAGGCTATTCGGCGAGCTGACTCTCGAGAGCTGGCCATGGGAGAAACAATCGCTGCAGATCTACACCAGCCGCTCTTAAACTTTGTCCCTGTGCTTTATTAATTGTCATAGCATAGGCGACTTGACCGAATATTGTATTCTTTTAAAATTAAACTGATAATTAGATGGAATAATTTTGCACCTTATTACAACGCAAGGAAGGAAAAAATGACAGCACGGCCAACATAACGCCATAGGTACTATTCAATGAAATGCATTCTACCTACTCTCAGGGGAAATGACCAAAGAGAATGTAATACTACGTTGAGATGACAAATGATATTTACTTTTCTTAATTAATCAATCAAATGCACAAAAAAGTTTCAATTCCGACGTCGAAGTCAATCACAGCAAAATTAGCTTTATATCACTTTTTAACCCTGTTAGGTGATAAATATTAAAAAAATACGAAACACGTGTTCAATTAATTTTGTGAAAGAATGTCTATGCCAAATTTCAAGTCAATCGGGCCAAGGAATAGCGTCCTCCCATACAAACTTTGCCACCCTGTTTCACCCCTTTAGGGGTTGAATTTCGCAAAATCCCGTCTTAGTGAGCACCTACGCCCTAAAAGGAGCCCCCATGCAAAATTTGAGACTCCTAGCACTTGTAGTTTCTGAGATTTCGTGATCAGTGAGTGAGTGAGTGAGTGAGTGATTTTCCCTTTTATATATATAGATATCCTTACATTTCTTAGAATTTTGATCAGATCAGTTGGGTGTGTATAGCGATCTGAATCTCCTCCATTTACTGCCTAGATAACTATCATCAGCACAACTAGGTCAATCCTTGGCCGAGAACCAAGGCTTCAAAGTTACCTTGTTTGTATGAAAATAACGTGGAGGCCCGGTTTCTTTGCGGCCCAGTAGGTGGACTACAGATGATGAATAGCCGCAGAAGCCAAAGCGCGCGCTATTAATCACCCATTAATAATAACCACGCCGAATAACGACTAATGTCGACGGTATCTCGGATGTACGGCGGCAGACGTAAACGTTATCACTACCGTGACGTTATCTTTGGCAATGTGCTTTCTATACTGTATCGTGTACGATTGTAAACATATTTTATTTGTATAGTTTTTTATGTTTCACAAGTAACATTTCAGTTGTTACGCGATGTAATTTTAGTGTGTATTTATTTATCTCGAGATAGGACTCGCACCAGATCATGTTCTCGGACGGGAAACGAACCCGCGACCTTTGGATATCCGGTCCAATGCTCTGACCGCTGAGCTACCGAGTCACTAGTGGGAACGTCGAATTTCTTCTAGTATATCAACTCTTACGCTGCAAGCCAGCGCCATCTCACCAATGTAGAAGGAATTAACCTCTACATTCAACTGAACATCTTTCCAGATATTTTTAAACAGTTGATTAAGATGAGAAAGCTATATAACTTTTTAAATTTTGAGATTTAAGCATTCACAATGCTATTTTATATAATACCAAATAATATACTAGAAAAAACATGATCTGGTGCGAGTCCTATATTTTTTCTAGTATATTATTTGGTATTATATAAAATAGCATTGTGAATGCTTAAATCTCAAAATTTAAAAAGTTATCTCGAGATTTAAATTATTCTTCCAATCAAGGCCCGGAAAATGAGACAGAATATTATAGATATTCCATTGTTGTCTTGGGCGTTGATGAATTAAAACTACGAGCCTTGAATCAACTTATATGTTGTAGTTTTTGATAAAGGCTTTATTTAAAATTGTTTTCACAAAAAATAATCAACTTCGTTATCTTTGCGAACAAAACAAAAAACTACAAAAATGTTATCATGAAGGTAGATGTAAATATAGATTCACCAGGTTAAATTCATGTATATAATTTTCTATTCGTGGCGTATTACTTAGGTAAGTCAGTTTTGTAGATTTTAATATTCATAATAATACTATAATAATATGTTTGCAGATGCAGAAATCTATTTGTTATATGATATTATTAAATTTCCTTCGAATTAGCTTCGAATAAATAAAAAAGTAACTTATTGTATAAAGATTACGATTCATCAGTTCTTCTACCTAAAGTTTTAATGGAATAATACGGTAATTTGAGACTTTAAACTAGTGAAATGATGTTCATCACATTATTCACATAGTATGTTTCTTGGTGTTAAATATATTACAGACTGTAATATAATATCAATAATGAATAAATATTTGACAATATCGCATACATTACTCCGATTCCAAAGTAAGTAGCTAAAGCACTTGTGTTATGGAAATCAGAGATAGCGGTAGTATCACAAACACCCAGACCTGAGCCAATATAGAAAAGTTAGTTTTTTTCTAAATTGACCCAACCGGTGATCGAACCCGGGACCTCAGAGATGGCGACATCTAGAAAACTGGCGTACAAACCACTCGACTACTGAGGCCGTCAATACACACAACGTGCACACAACACAATAGCACAGTCTATTAAGTTTTCATAACAATAGTGTTGACTTGACGTCTTCTTTGACCTACTAATGAAAATGTCAGCCTCAGGCACATACATAGTACATGTTCGTAGAATATTTTAAATAAATACGATTACTGCATAAGTTATACTGCAAATATGGGTTTAGTTGTCTTTTAAAAAGAATCTTACAAAATTACTGACATTAAAAAAAAAACACGTTTTTAAAATGCAACTTAAAATTTATTTCTCCTGCAAAGATTTATAACCCTTATAACCCTATACAGAAGTTTTAAACCTAAAAACGTGAGGCGCATTTTCATTTGCCTTGTGCATGCGCCCCACGTTTTTAAATTTAAAACCTCTGTATCCTACTAATATTATAAATGCGAAAGTAAGTTTCTTTGTTTGTTCCGCCTTCACGCCGTAACTACTTAACTGATCATCATGAAATTTTGCATACTCGTTGTCAATAGTACAGAAAACCTTAAGGCACCTTTCATCCCAAAAAAACATACTGTTCCCGAGAGATGGAAGAAAAACTCTCGACGCAGACGAATTCGCGGGCGGCGGCCGCTAGTCTGGTTATAAATATGTACGGAAGAAATTATTTTATACTTTTGAGTGCATTTTAAAATCGTTTTTTTTTTTAAATAAGTTTTTTAGTAAATTATTATTTTCTGTTCTTTAGTCAATGGGCTAAAACTAAAAATACACCTTCTCCTATCGTAGTACTAGTCAAGACGAATCAAACGAGCCCAAGCTTGATGAGGTTGTGTGGTATTATTATAGAGTTCCTGTGTCCTTCTTCCACCTCCATCATCAGACCCTGGAAACTATTTCTCAACAGAGTACTCGTCAAGACGAATCAAACGAGCCCAAACTCGATGGGGTTGCATGGTTTCAATACAGAGTTCCTGTGGCCTTCTTCCGGCTTCTTCATCAGACCCTGGACCTCGTCCCCCGTCAGAGTACTTGTTAAGACAAATCTAACGAGCCCAAACTCGATGGGGTTGTATGGTTTTATTACAGAGATCCTGTAGCCTTGTTCCGGCTCCATCATCAGATTAGTTCAATGACACCATAATATTGCATTGTCTTCCAGTTCTGACCAACAAATGAACCTATTTCAAAATTTGGACCAAAATGGGCCAACTTAGGAAACAAACCTGATGTACCAACGTTTGAATCATTTCGATCGGTCGAGTTGTCTTCGAGTGATTGGTGTACATAAATAAAAAAATATACGGAAGAATAGATAACTTCCTCTTTTTTTGAAGTCGGTTAAAATATTATACCGTAAACATTTAATCTTGCAATTTGAACTACATGGTTGAACCTGTGCAATGTGCATATAAGAACTTGGCGTGCATCCAAAACTTTCTAAAAACGGGTTAGCTGCAATCTTTCAATTGAACCAACAACTGCCTGATGAGAATGCAGTCCTTTTTAAAAAGCTTGATGCAGTTTATACGACTTGCATCACACACTTGCACAATTAAAAGCATGTTTTATGGTACAGTTGAAATTAAACCTTTGTGCCTTCAGTACAAAAATACCACAGTGTTTCCTTTAATACGATGTGGTCACAGTAACTACTAATTAATCTGTGGTCAAGTCTGTTTTGGTTCTTGTATCCGATTTAAATTATAGTTAAGTACCTACTTGTTGTTTGTTTTAAATAATTATTTAATATACAAATAACTCATATTTATTTTTCTATTAATCTAACGTTAATACAGAGAATTCACTCATGATTGAATAATGCGGTTGTATTTTTTATTTAATAAAATAATCAAATTGACTATTTATCATTATTACACTCAGTATTGTTTTTGTAATACAGTCAGGCAATGACGCATTGTTTGCTGTAAAATATTTAAAATCAGCACTAACAACATAACAACGTCACAAACAATTTGTACACTACCTATTAGGTATAAATTATTAAAGTTAGTCTAATCTCATTCCTATGTTTCGAAATGCATTAGTACCTTTTAGTTCCTATGTTTCGAAATGCATTAGGCTTTTAGTTAGTATGGAATAAAGTATCAACATAATTCTTCTTCTTGTTGTGGCTGTCCACTACTGGAGGATCGCCGTCAGCTCAGCGAATCTAGCCCTGTCTTGCGCCAAGCGGAAAAGTTGTTCAACGCTGGCAATCTTCGTCCACTCCCGGATTTTCTGTAACCAAGACTTTTTCCTTCTGCCAACGCGTCACGCGAGCTGGAGAGGCTAGTATCTCTCGTGTCCGACATACCCAACCTTTCTGCGTTCGATGGTTTGCAGCAGTTCGCGGGTCTTCCTGACGCGTTGTAGAACTTTCTCATTTGACCTTCTGTGTCCAGCTAATGTAGCATCCTACGATATCATCATACCTCAAAAACTTCGAGATGCTTCTGGGTGTCAACTTTCAGGGTCCAAGCCTCACTACCGTACAACACCACTGGCCACACCATAACAATCAAAATCATTAGATTTTTTTTTGTAGAAATTTCATAATTTTAGAGTCAGAGAGTTTTGTCGAACATTCTTAATATAATTTAATTAAATACTTACATTGTAATTGTTTATAGAACAATGGTTACTTTTCCATGTTAAGTTCCTTTGTCTTTTGGCGTGTTTAGCTCAATTGTTATAAAATAATAATAATATTAAGTACATTTCCAAAATATATGTGACCGTCACTTTCATTCCACTTGCCATTTATCGTCATCCACATAATATTAATCAGTATTAAAGTTCAAATACTTATTATTCTCACTTAATTTATTTGCCTTTATTGAGGTTTGATTGATTTAGTTAAGTTTTTTGTTTCATAATGTTTATGTAAAATAAAATATCAAAGCGATTGGTGGCTTTATTCCTCCTAAGATCGTTGTAATTTCCAACGCAGTTTTAGGTGTAGGATTGTATCTCGAAGAAGGACTATCTCAGTTAAGATCTCTTTCAGAAAAACTAATTTCACCACTATTATTTTAACGATAGGGTTCAATATTGAACTTTCGTGCTGAGCTATTTTGAAAGTGCTCTTTTTCTCAAGTGAAACTAATCACAGGTGATTATTATATGGGCCACCGCGATCGTTTCATCTTATGCCCGTATATATAATTACTATTATTTTTTAAATAATCTTTTTATTTTAAGTGCTTTTGCATCCGGTAAAATAACTGCAAAGCTTACGATTTATTTTTTTATGCTTAGTTATGTCTACCTTGTAATTTTCCAAAGCATTTAACATTATGCGATTATTTTGCCGGTAGTGATTTTCTACGGAATCTTTAACATGTCGCTGAAGTCAGACGAAGGCCGATCGTTCATGAATGGTCAGCTAAGGAAATTGGTCGACCTTTATCATACTCATTCACATGAGTGGTCTTGAAGACAGTTGTATCTGACTTTCACGGAACCTATTGACATCGACGTCAAATTTAATAACTTCCCGCTTCTAGGAATACATTGAGGGTATTGAATAGTCCACGTTAAAAATAGATACCCAAGTATTTAATAAATTATCGCAACTGTCACATATTTTTATTGTCACATTTTAAAAGTAATAAGACCAATAATAACCTTTATCCATATTTGTCAAATAAATATTGAATCATGATTTGAGTTCGTCTATTTATTACGATCAAATATAACTTACCTCAAGGCGAAAGGCATAAAGATGTTTACATAGATTTTTTCGTTAATATTTTTTTCACAATATGTAGATAACATAATCGTTGTAGTATTTAGTATGTAAAAAAAATGTTTCACATAAATAAAACATTATTATGTATGAAGGACTCTACCTAATCAAACAACTTTGAGATTGCACTTGCAAAAAAAAAATATATTTACTTTTTTTGAACATTCTTCAATAACAAATCACGATTTTTATTTTCTTATAATGATTGCTTGATATAATTAGATAATCCAGTTAATTGCCTAGGATTTTTAAGATAGTGAATCAGCGATGTTTTTGGTTACAAACACGTTATTTGTGGAAATCTTCTTTTAGAAACGTGTGATAATGATCCGCATACCGGCATTATCTTTGATGAAGATTTATTCACTAACGTGTAAAACATTATTCTAGTAAGATATAGAGCTTATCTAGCGACCTTGTGTTCGAGATAAGAAGTGTGCAGTGAGTCAATGTGTTGTCCGATGAAAGTTGATGCATACAAGATAACAGTTGTAGCCGTATCAGACTAAATACCTATGCTAGACGTAAATAAAATTAATAATGCTATTGATAGGCTATCAGTAACGTGTAACATTAGTTTCTCGGCATTTTCTATCCAGGCATTATATCTGGATGACTTTGAGTTGCATCCGCCGTCTAGGTAAGATTGTTCACAGATGTGTTTATTTATTTGTCTTTTAGTATCTGATATTAGCAACCCTTCCTATATCAGTTAAATACTACTGACGATGAACAACACAGCAAACGCTACATTTTTAGGAAAACCGATTAAAAATATTTAACCTCTTTAATATTGTTCGATCTGACAAGTATTAAATAGACTATTTTATTTTGTTTCGTTGTTTTATAATTTTAAGGCAATATATTTTATAACTGTATAACTAATTGTCTATTGTTATCATTGCTACAGGTACCAAGGTCGTGCCAAATGGTAAACACAAATCATTCGAGAAATTCTGGACGTGTACGTGAATTCACAAACAATAATTGGTACGTAACTATTAATAAATCTTCAACCTACCATAAATTATTCATGTTCTAACAGTTTATCATATTGAGCAGATGAGATCAATTGATCAATACGTTTTAATCCGATTTGCATATTGTCTTGCAAATTTATTACGAGTAGCTATGAAACAACAATAGTTGGAACTAGGCTAACGATTGCGATGACATACTGGTTTAAGATCCGAATGCAACGATGCCATAAATTGAAGTGCATTATCGGATCATTAATCGAGTTATAACAAATCGCTTTGTTCATCGTAGTACTTCCATAGATAATGAACTCTGTCATGATTTCACGGTGATAATGATCCATATCATTAATCTAGAATATTTAATGGTACGACTTAAGTGATTATTACGTCATCCAGTTCAGTTGAGTACATAATAATATGTATAATTCTCAGCTAGGTTCTATGGGTATTCTTTATTCGGAGTTCTTTATTTTTACTGAATAAATAAAAAAACACAAATGGTAGATCAAAATAGCTGACATTTTATAAATTATAATTTTAAGGGCTGTGTTAAATGTTTGTTTATTGCTTGTATTTTCTCGAAAAAAAAATACAAGCAATAAACAAACATTTAACACAGAAAACAAAAAACAAAATTAACATCAAAGCTGTTAATTTGATGTTTAGAAAGTTGTTATCCGTTCAAACAAAAGAGGAATTTAAAGAAGCGGTATATGTAGAAAATTAAAATATATGACGCGTGATGTAATGAGGAGGCAGGCGTTATTATTGACACTATGCAATGTTATCGTTTATTTTGAGACACGTTGGCACACATTCCTCCGCGCACTATCTGACACATCTGACACGACCAGTCAAACGCCTCAACCATAATATAACTCGATCTTCTAGTCTAGTATATTTACAATTTAAAATTGGATCGCTCTCTGCGTCCTTCACATGTGGTTTTCAAACCTGCTGCAATTATTCACGAAACAGTGATCATTTTTTCCTTACAAAATTTATATGCCAGCTGCTGGAAGGAAAGTCGATTTTACTGCCACTTTCCTGTTGTACCTGAGTGGTTTGTATTGACTGTAACAATTGTTGTGAGTCATGAGAATTAGCCGACTATGAGTTCTGCGAATAATAACATGTATCGCTGCGCTTTGATTCGTTGGTACTATCACAGTATTGTACTATGATTACTTTGTGGAATGAATTCGTTAAAGTCGTTCACTGTATGAGTATGACTCATGTGAAAGGTATTCTTCAGCAATTAAAATTTAATTTGTCTTTTTTTTAAATAAATATGTTTTTAGAATATAAATGATAATTTTGGTAAAACGAAAACTACAATTTACAACACGTAAAAATAATTTTTATTTTGAGATTTTTGCATTCACAATGCTATTTTTATACAATACTAAATAATTTCGTAGAAAAAATACGACTTGCACCTATATTCTCGGACGGGAATCGAACCCGCAACCTTTGGATGTCCGGTACATTAATTCCGAACATTAATTAAAAAAAAAACGCTTTTTTTAAATCACTGTTTTAACACTATCTGATAAATAAAGACATAGATAGGTACTTATCTATCTTTTTAGGGTTCCCTACCTCAAAAGCCAAAACACTGAACCCTTATAGGATCACTTTGTCGTCTGTCTGTCTGTCAAGACCCCTTATCTCGGGAATGCGTGAAGACATCGAGGGTACTCAAGTCTACAATCTCTTGAAGCTGTGAAAAAATCAAACTTCTGAGTTAACGTAAAAAGATACGGCCGTTTATGCCGCAAAAAATGTATGTTTCGTCACTCTCAAGGAAATCAAAATTTATAGGGAACTTCCCGTTGACCCAGAACTATGAAATTAGGCAAGTAATCTCGTATTATACTACAAGTACAAGAAAAAATCTGAAAACTATGCATTGTAGTTAAATAATAAAAAACATAGTCTTTATTTAAAGTACGTAATCAATCATCGAGTTTGTACGGAACCCTCGGTGAGCGAGTCCGACTCGCACTTGGCCGGTTTTTTACAATTTCAATCAATAAAACATCAATGACACATTTGTATTTGTAGGTATACCTATATCATATAAATACGAATTAATAAAAAATAAGTACTACGAATAAGAAAGGGCACCGTACTTATTTAAATATTAAACAAGAAAACTGTATGAATTCAATTAAAAAACGAGTTTTTCATTTTTCTACAAATAAGGCCAGTTACATAAGTAACTGTGTCCGACGACATCAACTATTCGAGATAACATTTTATCGATTCGTTAACTATGCAGTTTTATTGAATATGTATACATTATTTGCTCTTAAAAAGACCAGTACCAGTTTATAGATTAGCCAAAAAGTTAAAAATTGATTTTTTTTATTATTTCTACGTTTTCAGATTAAATACAACGAAAGCTTGACAACAATATTTGAATTTTACGATTGAACATTATTTTTGTAATTATTGAGAGCCGAATAGTCAAAATTACTAATGAAGCTGAGTCAAACTCAAAAGCAACTGTACTAAATATTTGTATGAATATTATTATTCCGTTTTACTACAGATGTAATGTAAGGTACAATCTTAGAGTCAGCGCCCACGAGCGACTTTTTGTAGCTGCGATTGTCGCGGCGTTAATCGCGGCCTGTTTTGTTGCTGGCTAAGTAAACCCTTTGTCACTTTTGTCAGTGTTAAAAAGCTACGCTACTTTTTGTTGCTCGTGGGTGTTTACGTTGAACTCTGTATGTTCTATTCTCGGCGACAAAAAATCGCTCAGCGATTAATCGCTCGTGGGCAGAAAGCCCTAGGATATACCTACAAAAAGCAAAAAATCATCAATACAGGTTACCACCTGTATTGAGGAGCAATAGCTTGCTCCTACTTTAACCAGTTGATTGAATCGTTAAGAAAACTGGCCTCAATAGAGAAATTAGGTGTCGTGGATGTAAGAAATAGGCCGAGGTCAGGCTGAGTGAGTCCGCAGAGCGACGCAAATCAAAACTGTCATTTCAATGAGATTAACGACCAAAATATTATGGCCTAAGTATTTTACGACGCAGTTCATTTTAAAGTCTTAAATCATAGGATGTGAGATATGTGTGAAGCTATTAGAACAATAATACAAGGGGCTCAAAGGGGCAAAAATTTTAGAAATGGTTGTTTTTTTCCCCCATATCTCCACCAGTTTGAAAAAAATCGAAAACCTGAATTGGTGATAAAATCCATATAAATATCAAACCTGCTCACAAAATTTCAGGAGAATCAGTTGAGAAATGCGACCTGTAGAGGAGAACAATTTTAGGAGCTAAATAGAAATGACAAAATAAACATAGTAAAATTATTCGTGTAATGAAATTAATAATTTATTGGAGTGCACATGTATTAGATGTTACATCTGTAATTTGTACGATTTATCCTTTTAAAATATTTTTCGTCTTTCCATTAAAAAAATTCACTGATTGTTTGTTTCTCACTCATCATAATTTTTATTACACAACTCTACCACAAATAGTCAACAATTTTATCTACACAAGTGTAATATAGGTAAAAAATATGATAAAATCAAATGAAATGCGTTCATTTACTTATTGATGCTATAAAACTTTTGAGGCAAGGGAAAACTCGTAACTACTTCAGTAGAAATAGGTATCCTAGTACCTATGAGTCATGTTTACGCCAGATATTTTATGAGACTAGGAAGTGTAGTTTCACCACAGTTTCGGTTACGTCGCCGTTCTACAACAAAATAACAAAACGTAGCAAATAACGCTAAGCTTCTTGTTGTGAAGACTGTTAGTGGAAATCGTGTGAAGACCGTAGTAAGTGGCGGAGGGGCTTGTGCTGTATGCGACATCTCCATATGAAGGGCCGCTAACTGCACCCGTGTCGAAAGCAGCTGTTCGTTTGTTTAGCACGCAACTAACAAACCACGTGTTGCAACGCCCGCCACGTATCCATCTGTCGCGAATTGGTGAAACTATGCTAACGATTCGTAACAAACGCCCGGAAAAGTATGTGGAAAACGCTGAACAAATATTACAAATTGATAGACCTGGTGTTCAAACATGGTAGCTCGTCTCCTCTGTTTGTTTTGGAGGAGCACATAAACCGTTGAACTGCACCAATAAGTGACTTCAATTATAGTATTTATAGTTGCTATTAATCAAATTACTTGGAAAATAAAAGTAATCATAAATCTGAACGTTAAAAACAAATTGCTACAACATTCGCAGCCGTCACATTAAGTCGGCGAAGACGTAATAAACGGTGGCACAGGGCGTAAGTGCCCTACGCTGGCGGGCTTCGAAACAAAGGGTAATACATCTCAAAATTGACTTTTTCAAAGCAGGTGTGAGCCTCGTCACTGTTACACCACGGCTCACGTAAGCTCTCGCATCATAACTTAAATTTAGAATATATCGAAAACTGTTTCTGTGTTCGATCTCACCTGATTTTATGTGCGAATGCGTTTCATATTGTTTAAAGCATTCTTTCATAACAAACAATTTAAGTGGCGTGAGCTGCAATAAATTCTGTTTTATGACGGCACATTTGGTAGCTATTAGTTACAATTTCAGAAATAGTTTAAGATGAATTTAATAATTCTACACTGGTTCCATTACTCAAGCATAGACTCGTTGTTTGAAGTGGTGTAGATATGTGAATGTAAATAAAATTCTCTCCGACTGGATTGACATTTACGAGGGTACACAATACACAAAACGTCATGTCAATTTGTGTCGATGTGCTGTGCATAATATAACTGTGTGACTACAAACTCGATGTAAAACTGTCTGTATTTCGAGGATGTGGGAACCTTTGATTTCATCCTCACTACTTCGAGTTGTCACATTATACGTGGTGTCGGTTTACAGATTTAGCTGATGTCTGGTTGACTTGACACTCATTGGAAATACATTTTTTCGCCTACATAAGCTTGAGTGAGCACATGTCGAGTACACATTAGTTCCACAATCTAAACATGTCGGAAAATTGCGCAAAGAAACGTTTTAAGAGGTTTTGTAATTTTTTTTACATAAAACCTTGAAATTTTATGACGAAATGTATTCTCCATAACACAAAGCAATTAGGCATTTCCTGTGTAGTTTTATCACAAACGTACGTCTAAGTAAATAAATATTGGTTTTTGTACAAGAAGACCGTATCTCTTCTCTATACAAACAGACCTTAGGAGCTATATAGAGCTAAAATAAACAAAAATCTTTGTTGATAACAATTCGTCAGATTGTAGAGTGAAATATTAATAAATCCTTGCAAATTTTGAATTGATACAAAAACAATTCATTTTTTTCAAACAAACTTTAAACGTATATTTGCTTGTTCTCCAATATAAAATGTAGCCATTACGTAACTTTGAATTCTCAAGGAGAAGAGTCGATGGGATCACCTCTAATTGAAATTGGCATCGCCGACAAATTGTCCTCTTCGTTTTTTGTATCTGATCCTTGTTAGCGACTGTCATTATTATCAGTTTATCGAGATCAATGAGCAAAAAATAAATTAAATTATGAATAATTCAATCCGGTCGCGTGGTGACTCCATTTACTACAGATATGGTCGCAGGTTGGAATTCCGCAATAACCACAGTAGTCAGTCAATACGGTATTTTGTTACATGTTTCAAATAAAGGTGAAATAAATTATATTTGGTGCCTAAAATAAGGCAACCCCAACCGCACATGCCATTTTATCTGGTTGATCGATTACAAACCGTGCAGTAACAGGGAATGTATCATAATTGCGACACGGTTATTGATGGCCCGTCGTTCATCGATTAGAACTGTGATTCAATTATGCACGATTGAGTTATGCTTTGAATGAAAGCTTGCCTCCGAAGCGGTTTCGTTTATAGCCTGTTTTAGAAGATTCGGAATTATGTTGTATCTAAACTTTGTGACGTTTCTGGCAGTAGCAGCTGTTTTTTTAGACAAAAACATTACAATTTATGGGGCCTAATCACCAGTTACTTATTCATGCATCAATCACCTACACGTTTTGGAATTAAAATATTTGAAGTACAACCATTATTATAATTACCTCGTTTTGGTATATCAATAAATTATTCATAACTACTTATGGAAATATTCATCATAAGATCCATTTATTGAACACAAAAACAACGAGTTTAAGTGGTTTTGGAGTGGTTGACATTTTCACACCTGTCCCCTTCACACGATTGATCACTAGTAATCATGTGCATATTGCTATTATGTGCCGAAACAAATCGATCAACGACGAAAGCAGACCGATAAATCAGCATCAGTCGCCTCCGGAGTGGACGGACACGGACAGCCTCGGTCCTGCGGAGTGTGGTGACTCATTCGATCCTTTAATGCAATGATCTGCCTAAAGGCTTTACGCATAAATTTAATAATTGCAGACGCGTAGACAATGCAAAAACAAGTGAGGCAGGAACCCTATGAATAATACATACAAAAAGCAAGCGATACCTCAAAAGATACAAGGCCCGAGACACGATATGCCCCTATTTTATTTTTATTTAACGTTTCAGGGTGAGACGCATCTCCACTCGATAATACATGAATAAAAATATGCCCTTTGTTTATGGCCACCTTATGGTAATACCGCTCCGGCTTATTTGCTCAGTGCTCAGCGGTTAATAGCGGTGAAAAACTCGACACCGAGACAAAACATCTCTCGCACTTGCCGAATCTCATTCATAATGCAGAAACATTTTAAAAACATTCGTAAAGTATTTGTTTAGTGTGGGCGTGAGGATTCTTTCGTAGTAAATTAAATGAATACGGCAATACACTAAAAATAATTTGCAAATGATTCATGACCCATTGAGAAGCGGAGCCGTGCGTGACGCAGCTTTATGTATTTCTTATCGCTGCACGTTACGCACTTGATTACCTACGAAATTGTTATAAATTAAACATGGTGCGTCATATTTAAGGCAAGGATGCTGTTGCATAATAAGACCTTGTGTAGACTAAATAAATATAAAGTGGCATAGCAAGCTCGATGTGTCAGGAGAAATTTCAATGTCTTACAAAGATTGGAATGAAGAACATACGATTAACGCATATACAAGGTGTTACAAAAATACCCCAAATGCCGAATATGGTAGACGGACCATTAAATACAAAAATTGATTACGAAAATATCAAAATGTATGATACAGCTGATTTCTTTTTTTTTTGCGATTTCAGAGTTGGTCCCATAGTAAAAGTTGTTCAGTTTGATGGTCCCTATATACCATATTCAGCATTAGGGGTATTTTGTAACATGTTGTATATGCATAAAAATCTTTTTTTTTTTTTAATTTAAGCATTCAAAGTTGGTTCAAAGAAATTCTGTATAATAATGATAATGTCCTTGGGCATAGCTAAGGTACACATGACAGCAAGTCAAGTTATACAGTCAAACTGCGAAAACAGCTTTTATTACGTGGGGCATAAAGGCGGTCTCAAGGTCAACATGTATAGTCTGAGGTGCCGTCGTGTGTACCAGGAACCTGATTCGCACACGTACGTACACACTATGGCCTAAAGTTAAATATTATTTTGCTATGGGGCACTGTTCTAGGTTCGCGAACCTAGGGGTACCCAACCCACCCTTAGAGTGAAGGTAACTCGGGTTCTTTAATTGATAATTGTGATTTTTACCAAAATAAATTAATAAATAAATAATCTTTGTATAGAGCGGAAAAACTGCTCATGTTTAAATAATCTAAAGCTTTATCATATAAAATAGTTTAAAGATAACACGTCAGCACATCAATTTAGTAAATGACCGGATATCTATCTTCTATATAAATTAAACTATAATACAAATTAAATTAAATATTTTTTTTTAATGTACGTCATTTCGTACATTAAAAAAATATATCTTTCGTGGTCATTACGTAAAAAAAATCTCTTTTCCGTCATTGCAATATAAGTGATGGGCCACCCATGCGAAGCCGGGGCGTGCAGCTAGTTTTAAATAAAATTAGTGGTGTATTTTATTAAATTTACCCTGGCAACAACTCTAATCTACGTCTATTTGTTTTCAATTACAACATAATATAATATGAAAACTGAAAATTTGATGAGTCACTGCAATGAGGAATTGAGGAAAGCTTTGTGGAATATTTGTACCTATCGAATTAAATTGGGATTCTGTGGAGGACTACAAGTCCATATTGTTCTCTGGTCACGTAGGCCGCGTTAGTTAATAAGGCCATACAACGCTGCAAGAAATTTTCATAGTAAAAATTATCGAAATTATTGACAACATATCGTTTTTAATTAATAACTTAGTAATAAAGTATTTCCTATTTTGGAAAACTTTCAATCACAAAACTAGAGAGCTAGCTAAGGTTTTTTTTAATTAAAGTTTCAAGATTATAGGTTTATTAGATTGGCACATTAGAGACATTAGTGAAAAACCATAAAATTTGAGATCACCTTACGATTTTTTTCTATCGAGAAAAGTTTTAACTATCATGTGTCTGTCAATCACATAACTGAGTACTATTAGTCTACTTTCTAAATAAATTTTTTTGGAACCGATAAATCAAGTAATACTGTGTGAAATCGTTGATCAAAAATGTGTATTTGACGTTGTACGACCCCTTAATTACCTACTTTCACCTATTTCCCATTGATGTATTTATTATTAGACAGTGGCATTAATTATATTAATGAAAGCACATTCCTAAATACATCCTTTCTTATGGCCCTCTGAAATCAAATGCTTGATTACCTTCTATTGATGAATCAAAAAATTGTATAAGAATAGTGGCGAAGGGTCTACACAAGCCGATTCCTATAGGTTTACCTTTTAGGAATCCCACCCCACTGAACCACAATACAGATCACAACATTTTTGCACAAATGCACAACGGCTTACCTTCGCCTTAATTTCACCCCTCGCCACTATGATTTTTAAATTGATTTTTCCCCAAAACACATAGATCTCTCCTTATTCACCTTATAGGGAGAAAAGTAATTGTCTTGTACCATATTTCAATTAAAGTGCACTTGTAAGTTAGTTACGATGGGATGCAAAGCTGTTCTCCGCGAAAGTTAACCTTGGAGCCGCGTTGTGCCGGAGATTAACGGCGCGGCGGCGCAGGCGCAGGCGCTGCGAGCGCTTTCCCCGACAAATACCTATAATTACTTATAAGTGTAGGGTTACCACGGCACTATTAAAGATTTAATGAATATAGAATAACACACTTTTTCCTTCAAACAAAAGGTAAGCGCTAAATACCAAAGGTGTGTGTTAACCATTGTAATAATAAAATGAAGTCACACTTATTATTAAACACAAGAAATTAAAGGATCTCTACTAATAGTTATTACAGGCCTGAATGCTATTATGATTCTGACTCATGATCACTATTCATGTTTCAACTATATTCACCTATAATTACATTATTTACAGCACCCATTTGTTGTTATGAATATTTTTAAAAGTTGTTTAATTGCTATATACTCTATTTTTACTTTCCATAAAGTTATGCGAAAAATTAAATACGTACATACGAGATGTCACCAGATGATACATAATAGTACAAGTATGTTACTTCATTCAACGTGATTATAATTTAAGGTAAATGTTGGCTTCAGGAACTATTAATTAACATAATATAATTTTTTTTTATTTTTATTATTACTTATATACTTAACTAAGTTTCAAATTACAATTACATTTGAAACTTAGTTAAGATACACTCAACGAACACAGCCACGCTCACTGTAGATCAATAAATATTATAATTATGATTGCAAATAATCAATGTTATTACCACGCCTTGTAAAGTTCTCTTTGCAGGTTTTGTTTATAGATATTCCCCTCACCTTATGCATAATGGGATCACGTTACCGATGTTTTGCCTTGTTTGAGAAATCAGAAATGTTATTCCATTGAAATTGGGAACGAGATTTATTACGTGTCACCAGCTCCAGAGCTCCTCTCGTAAATCGATGTAATGGTTTGATTCAAGAATCGATATCAGCTTATCGATGTCAAAGAACCACTATCAAGAGACTATAATGGTTGTGAAAGCGGTGGATGGAGGGTACAGCAAACGGCGCTTGCTTTTGAAATGTCTCTTGTGAAAAGAATGACAATGATCGATATTGGTCGGTGTACCGCGCAGCTGCGAACAATGCGTTCTTAATTATATACTGACCGGCAAACGCCTATTTGTGTGTATGTTTACAGATATACTAGCACCGTACGGTATGATGACTGTCTCTTTGGCGCCATGATCATTCGCAACATGGGCGGATATATAATTTATGGTTATTATATCTTCAGCGCGAGGTCAATGTCAGGGCCATGTGTGGTGCTTTTGTGTGTGGGCAGCCAAGTTCACCGCTTGTATCCGCTGTTTGGTGCCCGCGGGGTCATCAGTTCACGACGCTCCTCGGAGAATAGACGAACCTCCGTGACTCATCAAACAAAATTGTTTTCATAGTAAACAGGTTGTTTGCTCACATTTCTGGGTAATTGGCTACATTGGTTACATTACATAGCGTGCGGTTAAAGCTGTGATAAAAGTTGCGCTGCGCGTTTACTATAAAGCCGCGCTTGTTAATTTGTTTGCATTATTTTAGCATGTGTAATGAGAGAGGATGAATGAATTAGTCAATAAATAAATGAGCGCATTAATAATTATAATGTGAAACAAAGTTCCTAGATTTCTGTAAATTTATTTAAAGTGGAGTGAAATTAATAAATAGTTTATAAATTAACTGGTGTGACAGTTATCGTTTTGTTTATATATTTAACATCGAATGGTGCAGTCGCAGCTACTGGATAAGAGCAACCCACAACATTCAACGAACGTGAGTTGGCCTTATACCAAAAACACTCACACACTCACTATGTCGACCGATTTATTGCACTTAATGCAACTACGGTAAAATTACCTATGTGTTGTATTAATCGTTTCACCTTGTAGCTAGAATTAGATGCCGAATCACAAACACTTCGGCCATACAATGTAGTAACTTAGTAAAGTGTGTAATGTTTCAACTCGGCATGTTTGTTTGGCTATGCTTTTACATTAGCCATTACGTGTAATATTTTAGTGAAAAGTATAATATTAACCACATAATCACATATTTTTTAATTAACAAGAACATTATATAAACTAACGGTGAAAATTCTTAGAATTAATTCGGCAGAAATATGTTATACTCAGTAATTTCAGACATCTGAGAATGATGCTAACCCACCGAAGTGATGAGTTTGTTCCTCTCACGACTACCGAGGTATCAACTTTATGACACTTACATAGACCGGATGCTTAAAAATCAGTTACGTTAAATATGGATGAATGATCACATTTATATATTATGTATTTATAAGAATGCGAAATTAATCATTATTACAAACAAATAGCATTCTAAATGGCAGGTATCTTATAATATCTTGTCATTTGTGTTTAGTTTTGGTTTTACAAATAATAAAAAGATAATCGTGACCACTGAACCGTTTATGATCATAGACGTATAAAGAATATAAATATGGACATAAAAATTAAGCGTGAACGAGCTCCACCGCCCACACACCAATTACAAGCCTCTCAAATGTAAACAAGCAGTGTATTCCGATGTAAGCCATGGAAAAACATGTTATGTATGACTGATTTTATGTTGACATGTATTATAGAAAAGTTAATTGACAAAAAACTCTATATCCATATATTACTTAGACATTGGATCCTTAGATAATTGTAATACAAAAGACTATTGAAACTGGTTTGTGTGATAATAGTTGAAGGACGCATCATACTGATAAGTTAAAAATATTTCCGCCCGCAGCTTCGCCCGCGTGGACTACAGGTTGTATCGTGCGGGCGGAGACCTGTGCCCAGAAATGGGATAAAAAGTAGCCTATGTCCTTCCCCAAGGTCCCATCTATAGCAGTACCCAATTTCGTCAAAATCGGTCCAGCGGTCTAGGCGTGAGAACGTAACAGACAGACTGAATGAGTTACTTTCTCATTTATAATATTAGTATGGAATAAAGGAAGGTAAACTACTTTTTACTTTTAATGATTTACATTACATAAGACTTTTACGCAAAAAAATACAGTAAATCAAATTTCTGGTATCAATTTACTTTAATTTTTTCAATCAAATACAAGAAGCTATTCGCCTTTTAATTAAGGTTAATTGATTTTAATTAAATTACATCTTCATATTCAATAACTGTCCTAATAAAGTTAGGAGTTGACTCGTAAATTGAATTTAATATTGAAACTGTCAATGCCAAATATTAAAACCGGACAGGACTTTCATTTGTTCGAGAGTGGGCACGTAACGTAATATGCAACTTGTTTGTCGAGCCATCAAATATAAAGGAGACAGAAGTGCCACTCGGATTAAATCGCTGTTTCCCGTGCATATTGCATAATTTTTTTCGAGTTTTCATTTAGAACATTATTTTTTAATCTAATACTACCGCGATACAGCAGTTCAAAATATATTGAACAAAGGAGTTCATTTCTTTGGGCTTTTACTGAAAGTGCCGGTCAAGAAAAAAAAATGGTACGCATAGTTACAACTTGCCATTTGGAGTTATAGTTAATATTGCACTAAAATTGTAGGATTGCTCTGAGCCAAGCTGTTGGTTGATTCCAGTTATCCTATTTATTACCTCCCGAGTGGGCTTAATAAGGTACACTCAATTGCAGATCAACCCAGGTTATAGCAGCTCATAGCGCAACAAAACATTGGAATACGGCCATAGCGGAGCTTCTGTCTATTATATTTTACTGTCGAGTAATTCCCGTTCTTGCAGCGAAGTGTGGGTTGCATTATCACCGCGAACAGACATCCAATTTTAACCGACGATTATGCTAAGAACAATGACAAGGACGTGAAAATAACTACTAGATCAAGATCTAGTGGCACGCCACACAATAGAAAATGGAAACTTAAAAGATACCATTTGTCAGAAAATAACGACAAAAGCTATAGTCCTAGTGCTTCTCATCAGTCTTGGTGTCATCACAAAAAGATGGGATGACCAAATTTAAATTCGTTTATCAGTGAACAAAACTAACATATTTTTTATTATGTTTCTACATTCAGGACAACTGATAAATTATCTAACGTCTCTCCGCCAAAGAAAAACAAAATGCTTAAACTGCATAAAAAGGATTGAATTAACTGATTTTTATTTAAATGTGTAGTAAAGCTTGAGTCAAAAAGTAATGAGACGTTGCGGCATTAACAAAGAACTCAAAGAGCCATATTGTACTTTGATTGCAAGTGAACCACTTTTCACTCTTTCTTTCAACCGCAAGCTTTCAGAGTCGACTTAAATATATTTTTCTCCGAGCCGTAACCACATAATTTGTACGATTTAACGCTTCATTTTGTTGTCATTAACATTTAAACACGTTACGTTTTTGCATTTCGCCATTTATCACGAATGAAAATAAATACAAAAGCAAACATAACCGAAAGGGCACCGGCGGCGTGGCAGCTGTCATCATCTCACCATATTCACTCAACGTCGTGATTCAAAAGCTTGCAAAAGGGTTATACATCAAGTAAAGGTGGTTCTCAGAATGACGCTTCATTTTGTGGTATTTTAACGCCATACAATCTTGCGAAGCTGACATTTTTACTATTTCGATCGATACGTCCGGCAGGTTGGCCGCTAAATACTCCCTCACGTTTAGGTAAATCGGTACACATTGGTTTATTTTTTATGTTTAATGTTTGAATGAAGCGACGACCTTGCGCGCGGATTGACGTAGGATCATGAAATTAGAATAGATAGGAAAATCACCGATGAATATGTATAGTTAGCAATAAAAGTGACCAAAACCTATGGAGTTAGGTACGTTTTCCTTCGATTTTAAAACCACTCTTGTTTATAGGTCTTTCTTTCCGTTATTCAAACAACATAGCTTAAGCTTTGCTTAGTTAGGGCCTAAACGATGGTGTTTATTTAAAAAAAACTGATATCTAGATACCTTGTAACACAAAACCAACAGATATTTTTGATTTCTGCATATCTGCTTCAACAAATAATGTATTGAAATATAACTTTTTGTTACGGATATGGTATTAAAAAAATCATTTACTAATTAAATATTTTTTTATGTTTTTATTTAATTCAAAGTTAAGTTAGATCCTATTTGATTATTGAAATAAAAAAAACATTTAATAAAACCGCGTCAGTATCCCTAAAAAGATTTAATTTCAAAGGAAATGTAACATTATAAGTGAGTATATAATTATTATTATCTTACCTGACGTTATATTAAACATTTTGTGTAACAACAACCTTACCAAAACCATTTGAATCAGGAACGATATCTAACTTTGTATTAAAATCAAGCAATTCCTTGTACCCAACCACTTCCTTGAAACTTTCATGATTTCGTTTCATTTAACTTCCAGTGAAGATACCTACGTATTTAACTAAAGTTATCTATATATCCAATAATAGAAAATCGAAGGTCTATTATCAAAGAGAGTGCTTTGAATAAATAACTGCGTTGTACACAGAAGTATTCTTCTGCGTAATAACGCAGAAGATAATATTTAAGATAATTACCTTTTCTAAGTAATAAGTGCTATGAATTCATAGCTGCGTTAAATGCATACTTATATTGAATTCAAAGCACTTCTTTCTTCGATAATAGACCTTCAAAGATTTTCTATAAATTGATATACACCGTTATTTTGTAGGGTCATTTTGTCAAGGAATTGCTTGATTTAAATACTGATAATAAATAAATATCGTTTCTGCTTTTATCGTTTTGGTAGAGTTGTTGATACAGAGCTCTGAATTTGAAAAGTTGTATCTAAGTGTAGTTCGTCAAAAATTAAAAAAAAAAAAGTTTTTTATTATTTTTTTTTTATTAGGAAAAGAATTTTCCAAATTATCAAACGAATAAAACGGCAGTTTATCTTGTTATTATGTATTGACTCTCATTTCGATCTTATGATGAATTGATCGAATCCACGAGATTGATTGACATGTCTACTGGTTTAATTGAAGTGTCACGAGTTTGTCGAATCAGCGACAGATTTATGCGACTTGTCGTTTCCACTGACATCGGGCAAGTCGTCAAAACTAGTCGTTAGCGACCCATAATAAGCCACGATGGATGGACAGATTGAGTCACATCACCATTGTTATGGGCATGACATGGTTAAAGTAATATATTTTATCTTTATTAAATACGGCTTCATATTCGAACTCTATTTCTAATAAATCCTTGAATTTTCTTGGTTGTGCTTGTAGCTAACATTAACATTAGAATATTAAATTGCATCGTTGAATTAAAATGGTCAAAATTACAACAGTTTTTCCGCCTATTGGAGAGAATATTCACTCTTTCAATTCTCTTTTGTTGACATCTAACAAATCCAACAAATGATTGAAACACTTTTCAATTTGTTTAAGTATGTGAAATGGATTGCGATGTTTTAAAATGTTTAATTTCATTTAAATTTCTTCGTCGTAAAGTGTATTTATCTAGAAAATCCGTAAGTATATTTGATTGGACGATGATGGAATGAGAGCGGTCTAGCAACATTGCAGAAAACCGCAAATCGTATATATTTCAACCAAGAAGTTGTTACCAAGGTATTTATAATAGCGATAATAAAAATTGCTTGTGTTGAATAATAGTACAGCAGTCAGTCGGTATATTCTACTCTAGTTCTAGCTGGAAATAATTCAAGGAGTTTTGATTTCTAGTGCGTCAGGTAGCACTGAGAGCTATTAATAATACATTAAATTTGCAACCTTGAAAACTGTGCGGAAGTAAAAAAAGGGGTCGGGAAAAATCTAGGGCTTTTTTTGATAATATCTGTCATAATAAACATTATTAATTGTACAAACATATCAGTATAACACCTACTAATGTTGATTGAGTTGTCACTCTTTAATTATAGATTTTATCAAAATGTTGTACTATGATAATCTGTTGCTTTGTTCCCCTTTACTTGCCTAATATTTATTTTTCTTTGTAAGTTTTTTTTAAAGTTCAGATATTATTTAAAATCCAAGGGCTCGATCACATTTTTGGATTTTATTTTCACTTTCGCAAAGTTTTCAAGGTCGCAAATTAAATGTATTATCAGGCTTAGTGCTACCTGATGCACAAGAAATCAAAATTTCTTGAATTATTTCCAGGCAAAATTATCTGACTACTAGACTATAAAACATGCCTGACGCAGATCGAAAAGTAATAATTGATTAATTAACAAACAAACCGACGGGTTTTAATACTAATTAAGCACTTTATAATAGGCAGTATAACATTATCACATGTGTAAAATATCATACCACTAGCTTCCGCCCGCGACTTCGTACGTGTGAACTTTCGAGATATACCTCAGAGTACCCTTAACCAGGATAAAAAGTATAATAATATATTCTATGTTATAATTTCATAAAAATCCGATCAGCCGTTTCTACTTGAATTACTGGTTATAGGTTTAGAGGTCCCCGAAGGGTTTTCTCGAATGTCCACTTTTAACTGATAAGAAGAACAAGAATCAAATACAATATTACAAAACGCGACACTTATTGATGCTCAGCTCAGCTCAATACAAGGTCAAAGGAAAAAATTAAGATGAGAAAACAACGCTGAGTCTTCATGAAAAGATTAAAGTTTCTAGAAACGGACTGTTATTTTTTTTGTTCGAATAACATACAATCTGAAATCTCAGGGAGGACATACTATTTGAGTGATTTATTGCCTGCGTCGTTTCTTTATAATAGTTAATGATTTAGCCAACTGTGCTATTAACTTCGTTGAGATAATTTGTGCAATGCGGAACGCGGTACTTATAATTAAATTACTGTTATAATAACGGTAAATAGATTATGTCCGTGACATTGGAATTGACGTAAATTGTATATTAATATGGAAATCACATCACGACACGAGTATATCTATTGGAGAATGTAGGTTGTATTAGTCTATTTATAATTGAAAAGACTGATAAAGATGTAACTTTAAAGGTCGTTGCGATTGATGTTCTTTGATAAATATTCATAAGTCGAACGTCTATCTTTCCGCTAAGTCTACGATGTCGTATACATCGTTGAAAGGTAGGAATAAAATCCACGGTAATTGAATTATGATTAGGTCTTTATTAAACGCCTGTTTATATAATTTAAAAATGGAACATAAACGAAATTGTCTGTCAAGTAAATTAATTTGAATTTATCCTGAATCTTTGAAGACTCTTTTTATTTATATCTACTTTTTTGTTAAGCAAAGTAGCTAAGTGAACAGAAAATGAAGAAAATGCCATCAATAAAGGCATTCTCGAAGAGTTTATCGAAGACGGTAATAAAAGTACTTTTTAAAAAGCTATTTATACTCTTATATAATTAGCTTCTTAAAAAATAGGTACTCGATATCTTTATCGAATAGCAATAGTTGGCTTCCTGTTCAACTAAAAATTACTTAATTATACTATGTAAAAGACAGTTTTTTTGATGAAGCGGATGTTCTCTGGGTGTTGAACACGGCTATAAAGATATTGTAATGGACGTGACTATTGAAGAGTACAGTTAACCAACACTTCAGTTCCGTGTGGAGACGTGTTTCAATTAACTGGAGTTTAAGGAACTACCAAACTTGACAAATCATTTAATAATGACTTGATAGCGAAATATAGCGACTAACGCGTCAAGAGGCAGCCCGTGGTTTCGTGCGCGTACAATTCTGCTTCCCGAAGTAGGAATTATCAAAATTCCTTTTTGGTGTTATAAAAGGAATTGGTCCCAATAGTTTCGGTTGTGCGCTGTCATATCATTCAATCCGTAGTTACAACTTTTATAATAGATAGATATCAATATCAAGCTTCATAACGTTATAAATATGGATGTGTCGTTCAATTTATGTTTCTGGGGTTCTAGCCAAAGTAACATTTGCAAATCTTCGTTATTGCTTCGCTTTTGAGACATCTATGGGATTGACATAAGGTTTCGTTATCAATCGAAATTTAAAACGTCAAATCCATACATTTTTCGAAGCGAAGCGATAACGAAAATTTGTAAATGTGACATTGGCTACGGGCTCAGGATTAAACCACTGAACCGCTTTTTCTGTAGTATAGATAGAGATAACAACAACATTGACATGAGGTGCTTTATACCAGAAAAAATAAGTTTGCTAATTATAAAATGGTTGCGTTTTGGTTCGATATATTTAAATACGCTTTTTGTTAAAACTTATCCTTATAAAATTAACAAGTTACACTTTTAGGCAAAATGGATAATTGAAAGTAAAGATAAACAAACATTCAGGTAATACTAAATGAAATGAGATATTTAGTAAATAAATAATACAACTAAAATAAACTATCAAAATCTTTAAAATTATTTCTCGGAAAGTGCGCAGTTGCCTCAATTCGATGATATCATATTAAATAGCGGTTAAACATAAAAAACCAACAATCTGCAAATAAATTGTGACATCATCAAAAATATTATTGAATCTGTCATATATGATATTACTGTAGTAATCAATAATATGATTGCTGTTGCATAACGCACAATCTGTTCCTTATTATCATACTGTGCCTTTACCTACTTACTCTAACTGGAATTGAATAAAATATTTCTAAATAGACAATTCATAGAAAATATGCAACGCCCTGAAATTACTTCACAGAGTCCATATTATTTTTGGCGCAACGATTTTCAGGTTCCGTTTTTATCCAACTCCGATTTCACGGTCAGACTATTGATTTTAAACTTTTATCGGGCGTATTGAAGCTCGTTAAGCAGGCATAATGCCAATGTCAACATTGCTATAGTCTCCTCGAACCCTGACGAACGAGGCATTGTTGCACTCGAATGCTGGAATGCACCCATAAACTTTCCGCATTGTGATTTTTATCCGAAAACCAATAACAACACGAGATTACTCCGTTATTGTATTTTGTGTTGAAGGGATACAAAAGGCCCGTGAAATTCGTGTACAAATAATTCGTACCCACGAAGTTGGGCTGAACGGTGCGTCTCACGGAGCTCGGTGAGTTACGTTTATTAAAGCTGTTTGTAGAAATAATCTTTTAATATAACAACTAGGTATAATTATATACTTAGATCGTATTATAATGCGACAACGTCTCGTGCTCAGAAAAAGTAATTTCATTTGTGGTTTGGCTGCACCAGAGGGTGAAAACTTATACAAATCACCTGCAATGAAACTTGGGTACTTAACCAAAATTTTTCCAACTGCAAGTTATTTTGCGAATTTCAAAAACTAAATTATAATATTTTTTCATATTTGTAAAAATTCTACGTAGGTAGTAAAAGTTCGATAACTGATAATTTCCATACAAACATTTTAGATACATAGATAGGTAACCCTTTTATATGTCACCGTAAAATTGTAAATTCCGTTAGATTATAATCTATCTCGCGAAAATGTAAACTGTCGAAAAATTGTGATCCGTACCATACTGCTCACAATTAACGCATTACTTTTCGATATATTATAATCTCGCGAGACGCGCTGTGCTGCATCCAGTTTGATCCAGGCTTAAATAATTTTATTATAAGATATAAAACTTAGACGGTATCCATTATAACATGGGTCGCCAAACTTTTTAGCCTATGGGCCAGATAAACTCCTCCACGAAGTCCCAAGGGCCAGAGCCGGCTAGCTTATCGTACCAATATACTGTAAAAACAGTATGTTTTCTGTAAATGTAAAACTGTAAAAACAGTATGTATGCGGGCCAGAGTTGGCCCGCGGGCCGTAGTTTGGAGACCCCTGCATTATAACATAAATATAACCATATTAGGACAGCTCATGAAAACTATAAACACTTTATGCTTCTTAATTTTAATAACGTCATATAAATTACTAATTGTTCACTAGCTTTGATTTTATTTATTTGATTTAAAGTACCTACCCGTTTAATTTATTGGTATTTCTTATAATCTTTTTTATTCCTCTGCAAAAATTATATTGCCTACCAATCATTGCAAAGAAAAATAACGAGTTAAGCTTAGTTACATTTAAAAAATTAAAGTGTCGGCCAACGAAAATAACCTCATCAAAGTTCCACGTCGTCGAGACACTTAAACATTTATTCAGTCTATGAATTAAAATACTAACCTAACCTAAACAACTTAATAATTCCACGATTTTACAATAAGCTTCATTGTTACCTTATAATCAACTCAGAACATGGTGAACTTATGCAATACACTTCCTACCGTCAAACGACGGGTTATGACTCCTACGCGCTACGCTAATGGCGAGCTTATTGTTCTCGAACTTGCGCTATTATATTCGTCCCCGAGACATCTTCTGACAAGGAGTATAATAATATTCTAACCTCCACAAAGAGCAAGGCTAACTTAATAAACCAATTTTCAAACTCTCTCTGGCCCATTCATAATTGGTACACAAATCCACTCTAAGGTATCTTCCCACAGACAGAAATAACGCGTTTACCGTATCCCAATTTCGAAGCAATTTCCTGACAATTTGAGCTTCAATAAAATTCTGTCGCTTTCGACTGAATCGCGTCTATCGTAAATGTCACCTAATGGTCTTGTTTTGCTGAACGTTGAATGCACTTCGCATTCACAGACAGCGCACACACATCGGTCCGTGTAACCAGAAATGTTGTAAATTTTACTTTGTTATGAATGGCTCTTCAGTTTGTCTTTGGGAGAGGAACGTAGAAAAGGATAATTTAGGAGCCATAAAGTCGATCGAAGAGCTCACAATCACCTAATATATTTATTCAAAACATACGGATACCAAAAAAGTTGACATTTCAAATTAAATATTTATTCAATTTTATTACTCGTAAGAAACAATAATATCAGGATTTTATATAGTAATAAACATAAGTGACATTAACATAACGATCCCAAAACGCAGATGGTTTACTATTTTTAATTCTTATACAAAGGTATAACTTCAATATATAAACAAGATTTTTTGTTTTTCATTCTTCTTTGAATGAACAATAAATACTTATGTAGAATAAAATAAAACGCACGTGAGATAACACGGGTAAATCGGATTAATGTCACCACTTTCAAAAGCCGAGTGCTTATCCTTTCTATTCTCGGTCAGGAACGAAGTGACAGATCCTTTTCTTTGCTATGTTTTAAGTGAAACATGAGGTCACGTCTCAAAAATACTTGTTATTGTATTTCATCAGCAGCTTAGGTCCCAACAACAAATCTTACATTCATGAAAATTTCAATAGAAACATGACATGACTATTTGTTTTGTAAAAAAGTTCTTCCCTACAATTCCAGTTACAATTTTTTTTTGAGTACCTATGCGCCGCGTTCGTAATTCCAGGCTTTATTAATACCTCACAAAGCTCTGTCACAGGTGTGCAAAATTAGCAACAACTCTTGGAATGTTGCCATTTAAGCGTCAATTTTGACTTCGCCGTATAACAAGCTGACGGCTATACTATACCAATTAAAGCAAAAATGGGGTGTTGACATCGAAGTGTCGAGGGTTTGCCATTGTAACTGGAACGTGCAAGCTTCAATTTCGGTATTACGAAATCTTTAAATTGATGTGTTCCATAAAGCTCCTTTAATACTGGTGGCATTAAAAATAATGAGGTTATCTCGATAAGTAGGTCGCCCGCGTATGCCCAGAGGTGGCTGAGCTTCATATTAACGTGCCCACATCTCTGCGGCTGCTATGGAATTGATGGGTTTCCTAACAAACTTAATTAATTTAAAGTGTCGGTTCTCATATCGCCACTTTATTGATTGGTGTGTTCCCGAGTAAACACCTTTCCCCTAATCAATTGAGTTGATTCGCCGATAAGAACTATTTATCTAACTAAGACAAGGCTTTTAGGGGAATTGAAACTTGTCAAAACAAGATCACTTTTTCGTAAATAAATACCCGAGTCAAATCATAACCAGGCAGATGTGATTTTTTTGTAGCCTTGCTCGTTAATCGTTGAGTCTCAAAAGCAATTTAGAAAAGACAAAGTCATAATATCCGGTTTTAGTTATTTTAAGTGCAAATTCCTACCATATTTTTAAAGCCGAAAATCATGCCCAGTTGTTTTTGCGAGCAGTACAATTATGAAGCATGTGTGTGATTGCAGGACCACTTGTGGGACGACATTCATGTCATCATCACATACAAATAAACAGATAGAAAGATACATTTATAGCTTACCTGAGATCATAATTTAACTAATCATTAAACTTTGTCATTAAAGTAAAAAAAATACTTGTACTTAACGTCTTTTATCGCTATGCAGTCAACATTTTTTGTGAAATTAAGATTTCATTGCGCTTAATACATCGCTTAGGTATATTAAGAAATGAACTCTCTGTGATAACGATACGAGGAACATATATTTAAGGAATCAATACCAGAGTCGTAAAACGTCAAAGTGAACAAATCTACATAAAGTGTTGTGAGTTTACGAGTCGATACAACCTTTGAGGATATAGGTCAATGCTTTTGTAACGACATGTCTTTACGCTGATCTTTTCGTGAACACATTGTAGCACGTAGCAAAAATAACTATGTTATTTAACTTTAACGATCCTCCATTGCATTTGTAAGTTATTGTGTCCCTTCTGTGTGTACGTTTTTATGTATGTATAAATGTTTTATGTACCTAATGATGTAGTAGATATTAACTATTTAATAAATAAGGAGAAACCTAGGTATATTAAAGTAAAGAACGAAATGGATCCCTTCAATATGAAATTAATGCCAACCTGGTGTTGTGTGTGACTTCTGGAATAGTAAAGATATCACTTAGCAATAATCACACCGATATATTTTTGATTACCGGTGTTTTATACTGAATGTTTGTTTTGCAGACAAATCTGGTCGTCATGGCAACGCGGTGGTTTGCCCTTGCGCTTGTCGCCGTCAGCTGGCGGTACAGTGAAGCGTGCACCTGCGCTGCGCTTGAGCACCCACAAACACACTATTGTAATAGTGATTTTGGTGAGCCATCCTTTACTTTATCTAGGTCATATTCTTTAGTCTTTGAGCATTGATGTTACCCAGTACGTAGTCCCTGTGTTGAATAAAACAATAATGCCATGGTAGGTTATTTTTTTTATTTTTTTTTGTCCTACCTCTTTTTATACAATACTAAATAATATAATAGAAAAAAATCGACTCGCGCCAGATCATATTCTCAGATGGGAATAGAACCCGCGACCTTTGGAAGTCTAAGCTACCGAGTCACTGGTGGCATCGTCGTAATTTTTTCTAGTATCCTTTAAGATCGGTGTACCTAATGCGTAGACGGACTATCAATATTTAAAGATGGGAAATGTTTGATTTGAATGCTTGATCTAAAAGAGTTTCGTGGCAATGAATACAGATACAATTGTCGTTATATCAATTTCTCTTTTTTATTTTCATATTGAAGTAACTAAATAAAGAGTCGTGTAATTTAAAGCTCCAGTGAAACTTTCGTGTAAATATTAGATGAGCTTACCCACTGACAGGAAAATTACAGTAATTTGTTCGAATTCCGAAGCAATAACTTGAATTACTTATAAATTATTTATTGTATTTGCCTTTATACTTATTTAGGGGTAGGGAATGCTTTAAACGTTATTAATAACTTTAAAACAAAGATACTGTAAAGTTAATATTACTATAATGTACCCATGTAGAACAGCAAAAAAGTTAAAAAAACCTTGATAAAATCTATTTGGCTATATTTATTTATTTTATCTAATCAAAAAGCAGTATTTTGAAACTAATAGTACATAAGCGGGTTTATTTGAAATTAAGCTGTTTAAAATATAAATATTCTGAAAGCTTTCTGTAATATTTTTTCTGAAAAGGCAAAATAAGATTCAGAACGAAACCGTGAAATAGCCTGCCATTTAATTGCCATAAAAGCAATTAAGTCTACCGTCCCTCCACTTAGCTTCACTTTTTAGGAACGTTTAAAATAAATGCTAAAAAGATTTACTCCTTTCAGTTATAGTGGGAAGAGTGCAGAAGACATTTAGAGGACCGAGTTTTTATGATGCATACAAAGTGAAAATACGGAACGTATTCAAAGTAAGTAGTTCATAATGATTTCTGTTAGGTACATTTTAAAAGATGAGCTTATTAATGTGCTTGTTTTTACTTATTATAGTAAAGATAGTCTTTGTTATATAAAACTAATGTCTTCTAAGTTTTAAAACGGCATACGGAGGGTTAATTTCAGATTATTGGATTAAGTCAGGTAGAAAATTGCTGAAAGAAATACAATTTTGCTTTTTGCTCTTCTGGTGTTGATTTAAAAACTGATTTCGTAAGTGCAAATGCTATTTAACTTTGGAACTCTAGACTTAATAAACTAAGTATTATATTATATTAAGTATTATATAATTCATTTAGGTTAAACTGCAGATTCTTGTGTGAGAAAGATAGAAAAAATGTTAATTTTTTTGAGATTTAATTAACAATTGTTTACTTTTTTAGGCTTCACCGAAAGCAGAGGTAGCTCTGAAATCAGGTCGTTTGCTGACACCCTCAGAGGGGTCCCTATGTGGGGTCACCTTGCAGCCCAGGGAGACTTACGTCATCACAGGTACATAAATAATTTATTTACTTAACAAATCAGATTGTGTTTTTTATTTAAAATTTGAAAAGATTCAAATTAAATGATACAAATCACAGTTCAAGTTTTATAGTAGAAGGTAGAGTAAGAACGCAGAGTCTATTAAGTCCTACATTCTAAGAAAGAAAAAAAAGAAAAAGAAAAGAAAAAAAATATTTTGTGAACCAAATACACTAGGTACAATCACAACACAATACCACAGTCTATAAGTATAAGTTTTTAACACTGTGACAAATACTATATTTTTTAATTATTATTAGCTTAGTCTAAATGGAACACAAAAAAGGCTTAGACTCAGCATATGTTAAGGCACCCAGAATGTGCCCTAACGCTTATCTTCCGTGCTCACCAAAATAATAGTTTTACATTTGGTAGGTAGGTAGTGCATAATAAACATATCGCCTAAAAAAGAAATGCTCATCATATCTTTGTGGGCTTACAATAAAAGCAATAATAATGTATACGCAAAAACATTATTTTTGGACTCGTGTAGCACCGCGGCGCCGCACCTATAGAAAGTATGACGCCAACTTTTCGGTCGAAGTTTCGATTTATGTGTCAAACATTTCGTTACGTAGATAATCTACTTCAAAAGTACGGCGAGCGTATTCAGACAAACTTTCAGCGCTGTACTTTCGGCAGATGTAGCGCTACGTACTCTACGCTACATCGAACCTATAAAATGAGCAGTAAATCTAGCTATAACTAGCTACTATATACTTTCGAAATGAAGTTTAAGAATGAAAGACTTTTTTAATAAGACTGGCCTGTAAAGTTAATGCAAAACCGTATTTGTAACATAGGCACTTTAATTTTAAAGGACTTTTGTAAAGTATTCAACCTTTTTTTTTTAAATAAAACATTAGTGTAAGATTGGTAATATAATTTGCAGGTCGCGTGATCCAGCTGCAGGCGCACGTACACCTGTGTGGGTACATCAAGAAATGGCGTGAGGTCACGCCGCGGCAACGGAAAGGGTTCCGGCTTCTATATAAACAGGGCTGCACTTGCAAGGTAATCTATAATATAAAAATGAATCGCAAAATGTGTTGCTAAGCGCATAACTCAACAACGCCTGGACCATTTTGGCCAATTCTTTTTTTTTAATGTTCGTTGAAGTTCAAGGATGGTTTTTACGGCGAGAAAAATTCGAATAAGGGTGATGGGAGAATTTTTTGCCCCGACTATAAAATATGTAGGAACAAAAAACTGTCACATTACAAATCTTTTTGACAGGACGAAGTCTGTCGGGTCCGCTAGTTCTATTATAAAAATATTACGACGACCTCCGTGGTTGAATGGCTTTGTACACCGGTTTTCAAGGTCTCTGAGGTCCCGGGTTCGATCCCCGGTTGGGTCAATTTGGAAAACGAACTTTTCTATATTAGCTGAGGTCTGGGTGTTTGTGATACCACCGTTGTCTCTGATTTCCATAACACAAGTGCTTTAACTACTTACTTTGGAATCGGAGCAATGTATGTGATGTTGTCAAATATTTATTTATTTATATTAGAGAATAAATCGATTTCACCTGGTGACTAGATTACCTAGATAGTTAAATAATTACTTCAGTGTTGATATATTCGTTATTTATTGGTGAACCAAATAAGGATTTAAATCTTTACTTAGGTAGTACTTACGTTTTTCATCACGCATTTTCTCTAAAACTTGAATAAAAGTGCTAAACGTTAGTTCATTCTACAATAATTCACAGTACCAAACTATATTTAAAGATATTTTGACGTACGTATATACCTAATTAAAATCAGTTTATCATATACGCCACGGCAAAGTTGAATAGAGGCGCAGATTCAAAACAATTTATACTGATGAATGCCGTAGTTAGGAATATGGTCAGGTATGTGACCTGAATACTGATCCATTTTCTATGGCTGAAAGCTCAATAATCCACTTACGCGTCGCACGTGCTGATACAAGCACTTGCAAATTTCCGCATAAAAATAAATGTAGCAAACAAACAAACCTGAAATCGTTTCATTTACACTGTAGAATTATTTTGATCAAAAACTCGTTTTGCAGTTGGTATTTGTTTTAGCCACTTTTATTTTTAATGCCTAATTCGTTTTAATAATAATACGCGTCTACCTTCTTTCAGAAATAGTAGTTAAAGTAGAGATGGTTTCACACTTTATTGCCAATCTATATTCCGTATGCTAAATTTACGTTCCAGTCTGGGTCAAATGCGTTGCATTGCGTAGCGTGACGGCAAACGAAGTTGTAATGTATTAAATGCTTTGATATATGTTACACCGAACGCGCGACTGATGCGCAGCAGCCGAGTGACATATACTGTTATATACAAGACAAACGCAACGATATGACCCAGGCTTTATTTGCAAATGCATTTACTACTTCTAAATATATGGAATTTTACTACCGGTCGTATTCTAGGTTATTTCCAGTAAGGCTGCCTCGAAAGTCTATAATATTCAGACGAGCCGAGTTTAAAACTGTAATTTGAAATGTATATTATATTTTCAATTTAGTTTTCACGACCTGCGAGTACGTTGCATATTTAAAGTTATATTTTCGTTTACACATTCCATTTTCACACGTCTTTTTAACTAGAAAAGGCAAACGTAGTGTTAATAATACTAAGATTAGAGTTTAAAAAGATATATTTTTTGTATTTTTCTGTGTTTTTTTAGTGGTGAGCAAATAATAATTGATATAATATATAATAAATAAGTTCCTAAAAATAATTCGACTCGCCACCAGATCATTCCTCAAGCGGAACTTTTAATTTGCCATTAGTCTGTTCATTTTCTATATCAAGTAAAAAATATATATTACAAATATAATACGTCTCAATCAAATAACAGGTATCAAAATTCTAGCAGAGATTCTATTTCAGATTTTGATTTTCGTACTGTCATTTTATCCTATTTCCCAAACACAAGCGCTTTAACTACTTGGATCAACAATTTTTACTAATTTTCATAAATGTATCGTTAAAGGTTCATGTGACGCGCCGTAAGACGAAATCACCCAACACGTGCGTGACAAACTACGACGACTGCTACGACCGACACGGCATCTGTCTGCACGACCGCATGAGCCGCTGCCGCTGGACACGGTAATGACAACAATTTTTTTTTTTTGCAAATGGAGAAGAAAAATATTTGTCAATATATTGGTATTTGCTGGTAAAATATACGTTATAATAAACATTATAACCAAATTTTAAGTTCATAGGTCAATGGAAAATAAAAAATGATCTTGACAAAATTTTCGAAAAAAAAGCTGACTTTGGCGGGTTGTCATTGTCCTAACATTTTAAAAAACAATTTCTAAACAATGATACCCCACAAGTACGCATTTAAAAAAGTTTTTTTTTTACGGCTCTCTTCACTGGTATGGGAGCCCCCCTCTAAAATATTATAAAACATTTTTTTATACTTGTCTTTGGGCTGATTCTGTGCTTTGGGTCAACATGACACACCTTTCGTGCAAATATGAAGACTGTAGTTTCAACGGTGTAGCTAGATCTTTGTGACAGACGGACAAACGGACAGACACAATTGAGTGACAGTAATAGGTCTGTTTGGCCCTTTTGGGTCCGGAACCTTAAAAAGATTTTTACCACCTATAAGAAAAACCCCTGTTGTATTTCTTTGCGAAATTTATTTCACCGCCTTACTAAAGCTTAGCTGCTGTAACAAATGTTTGCTCAAGTGCTGAGACTTGAGCTTATGACAAACACAAACAGTCTACACGTTTTGTTATTTTGCTAAAAATCTGATGGTGCAAAGTCACGCAGGTCACGCTTAACTTAGCATGACGTAACCATTATAAAACTTTAACAAATTGCGCTAAGTGAATGTGGGAATACCACTGCATGCATTGTACTAGTTTGTGAGAATGTTATATCACGCTTGTAAAAAATAACAGTAAGGGGATCTCGTGAGGAAATCACTCAGAAATCTTGCGCTTATATTACAACATACCAGATTATTAATTATTTATCCAAAAAAGTAACTCCTCATAAAACTCGACGTAAAATATCTCACTGAATAGGAAAGATTTCCCAAATTCAAAGAAAACAGCAATCGAAGACAAGGGCCAGATGCCACACTCTCATTATTTTAGGGAAACGAATTGCTCACATGAATACTTCCTTTGATGTTGAATATTAGGGAACTTATGCCGTGTCAGAGTAATGGATATTTTTTTATTTAATATCATACCTCCCTATTTGCATGGCTACAGACGCGATTTTCGATACTTTTTGTCAACGAACCATTCATAAAAAAAAATATTCAGCCGAATTAAGCTTCACGTTACATGAACTTACAGAACGGTTCGTGGCTTAGGCAACCAGTGTTCGACGCGACTGTGGCCGACGCCACGATTCGAATAAATTTAATGTAAATATTTTTTCAGCTTTTGCACTAAGTACAGTCAATGAAAAAAATTTCTTAACCAAATTATTATACATAACATCATGTATGACGCAGTTATTATAAAAAATAATGCTGTATTTTCCCGTGGTTAAAAGTAACCTACCTATATCATCTCTAGCATTAGAACTATCTGTGTGCGAAATTCTAATCAAATCTACGCAGTAGTAACAAACAAAATTATTTACGTCTTAGGTTATATTATTGCAAACATAGAGCTTAGTAGGATATAAACATACAAAAAATCCAAACTTTTCTCCCTAAATTATTAGTTACGACTTCATAAAACGTTAGCAAACTTTTTTTATTTTATCAGACTGATTATTTTAATTGTTATTATATAACTTTTGAGACTGATTTTTATCATTATTAAAATGATTCTCATGATACAGGTAATAAAAACTGTGATTTACATACAATATTTTTATCTACTAGATTATATCATTTAAAACTACACATATTATTAGAGGAACTATTTGGTTTTATAAATAAATAATACGAAATAACTAAGACCTAATTCTTGAAAAAATTGCATACAAAATGAGAGCAATCCTTCTTTATACTTAGGTATTATTATGTTATAATATATTACACATTTGTTCTCTCAATAAAAATATTTATTCGCTTTATAAAACATTTTTATGCATAACAGTACATTTGATTAAAAATTGCACCGAATCGAATTAAACTGACCGGGGGCGTCGGCCACAGGTGCCTCGACCACTGGGTGCGTAAGCCACGAACCGTTACAGAATATCGTAATTCTATTTTTACCCAAGAACCCGTGAATAGCCCAAGGATATAATTTATGCCCGGGATGAATTTTAATTTTGTAGACTTAAAGACTAATTAATTGATGACATTGTTTCAGAGCGCCCACACTGACGCGCTGCCTGCAAGCCCAGCACTCCAACGGCACCATGACTTGATGATGCGGCTCAGACGAACCATTGTAAACTTTACTGTACCTACCATTTGTATATCTCGATATGTCCTCACGAAAAATTACAAATTCATCGAAATACTAACTGAAAGCCAATATTGAGCCAAATATTCATAATTATTAATTCTCACTTATTCATTGTTGGGGATTTAGTTAGTGATTATAGTTAGTTTTAAAATAACTATGTGATATCGACATAGAAGTGTTGGAGAGCTGCCTTCAGTTCAAATGTAACGAATTTTAAAATCGCACTGTATTTTTTTTTCTTTGATGCTTTTGTTGTTTTTGTCTAGACAGACAAGTTAATTTTAACGTTATTTTTATATTATTTATTTTTAAGTTAATTATTGTAAATTAACAAATCATAGTGATATTATGATACTAGATTAAACAAAACGTTTTAAATACGGGTGCTTGTTTTGAATGTGCCTATTTTAAACTTTTACTCCTGTTATAAAAGTCGTGGCAAAGATTTTCAAACTTTGTTCAGGAAATGTTTCCAAAGTCGGGCTTTATTAACATTAAAATATGTACTTACCATATCGGTGTGGTTGTGGTAGTAAGTTTGTTCGATGAGGGGGAAGTTTTCTCTGCCAAGGCGCCGCTGAAGTTGCAGAAGGTGGCCGAATACCCACGGCCGGTCCTAAATAGAGAATTCAAATCATGAAGATTAAGTTACAGTGCCCTACCATGAGTTGATGCAAACTGGTTTCGCTACCGTAAACTATCGTTTTCTCTCTTTCACTCGCATTGACTGTAAGCAGTATATTCGATAGTTTTCGGCAGCGAAAACAGTTTGCATCAACTCATGGTAGAGCTGCAGGTGAATTTAAACTCTTTGCCATAGTTCCTTTCAGTACTTTTTCATTTCAAAATAGAGAAAATCATAATTCTATTCTAAACATGAACGTGCATGAACGCCGCATCGGAATAGGAATGCCAAATTGATATTTAATAATCATTTTGAAATTGGAGCAAATTGAAAAGATACGACGCATTTGTGAAAACCCAGTGTCTGCGATGGCGGCCCCATTTCCTTATTATTTTTTAATACCAAGAAGTGATGGAAACAATCCTGATCGTCTCTCCTCTTTGCCTCTTAGCCTTTTTACGTCTGGCTATTATGCTCATGATGGAAAAGGTAGGTAAGTATCTAGAGAAATGAAGTTTTCTTTCATAAATAATTATATATCAGAGTTTGCCATGGACCCTACGGACTCTTACAAATGGGATACTGTATGATAATCCTCAAACCTGGAAGTGGTAGATGGAGTTAAGGCTATTGATGGAGGGCACCCCTCCGAACTTGAGGCCCAGCAGGAGAGCGCGATGGTCCGAACCGGCATCTCGCACGTTCTGTCTCACCAACACGAAGTCCGGCCTATGGTAGGACAATATTAATAAATTTGTAGGGACGATTCGGAATGCAACTGTAATAATATAGGACCAAAACACGTTATTCCAACAAAGAAGTTGAATATATACATCTCCATCACGATAAGATTTAAAGGAACTCCAATTTAAGGATCTATTTGATTGAAATTCTAATTCCTTTTCAGTTGAAAGTTACCTTTTCTTACAATAGATTCACTAGAGCGAAATAAATGTCAAAGAACCTTTTAATCATACTGGACTGGACCAACAAATGGATCGATCTACTTATATCGTTTCAATTTCATTAAATTGCCAACATTCAATTTCCTTAAATTTGTCTTTTCAATTGTAAATAGGACAATTTCATTCTTTAAACTTGACTGTAGCAGCTGAAATAATAGTTTTAAAACAACAACGACTATCAATTAATATTTATAAGTTTTTTACAATCTGAAACCCAATTTTCTCTGCAATAACAAGAAAAATATTTTTAAGAGCAATGTATTACTTTAAATAATTGCAGCAAATCCAATTGTTTTAGCGTTTTACCTTAGCCATTCACTTTATAGCCAATAAAAATACGGATCTGCCTTGCAGGGATTTTCCTATTTCACAATGCTATGTACCTCAAAGGTACTGTACAGAATGCACAGCATGGCGAATCCCAATATGCGAGATGAGGTTTGTCTACATCGGGATGTCATAATTGACAGTGTGTATTTGCTATGATTTCGACGTAGACAACATTTCTCTCGAGCACGTCTTGGTGGGAACAGGGGCAGGAACGAAGACAGACTAGTCGAATCACTATAAAACACAATATTTTTTATATATGTATATTTGGACACCAACATATACTTGCTCCGATTCTAGAGAAAGTAGCTAAATCACTTGTATTATGGAAATCAGAGACAACGGTGGTAGCACACACACACAGACCTGAGACGATATATATACATAAGTTGTCAATAAATTGACCAGCCAGGGATCAAACCCGGACCTCAGAAATGGCGACACCACGAAAACCAGTGTACAAGCCACTCCACGGAGGTAGTCAAATAGCATACATGATAAAGGACACCATGGTTGAGCCACCAGAGGGTGATTCGCTTGCAGAACTAAGCGGACACCAGCGGGCTTACCGACTAACTGAATTGCTTTCAAATTGCTATAGAGTATGACGTCAATGCACAGTCCGTTCTTGTCAATATGTTATATATATTTATATCTTGTATATATGACAAGGACAAACAGTGCATTAGTATCGCTATCGATATAGCTTTGAGTTAGGCAGTTGAGCCCCGGGTGAAGAACCATCCATACATCTGCATACATTTTGTTGGTAGCTCGACTGTTTGTGCCACCACTGGTGTCCTTAAAGATGTGACACTTAAAATCACGCAACTTACTTGAAACAGCGGGTGACTTTGGTGCCGCCGCGGTAAACCGCCATGGAGACGTTGGAGCCATCTGAACTGGCTGTCACCGTCAGCTCCTAGAGGTAACCTTTGATTGAGTCATTGATAATAATTATAATGGGGAAGGGTGACATTTTGATCAAAACCTATAATATTTCGATATCATGTTATTTTGTGTACTTTAACAATTTTTTACATTAAGTAATTCTGCAAAAATATTATTTACAGTCATAAAAAGACAACTAAACCATTATTGTTTAAAAAAAACTTATCGTAAGATATTATTTAAGGTACCATACACGATATATCAGTAAAGTGTAGCTCGAGTCTCTTAAGCTAACAAACTAATTGAGGGTCCAGCAAATACCTGTAACCGCGCGTCAAGTGGACATGAATATTGGAACAGTGTTCACAACTACTCAAACTAAGTAGTTTGTTACCCTACATAATAGATAACTAGTAGGTTCAGGCACGCAAACATACCTTTACGTTAGGCACGTGCTATGTCACATTCATTTCTACCTTTTTATCTTCAAAATAAGGGACTCTGAAATCTAGAAACTTATACAAAATGAAGATTTTAAATTATATTTTTGAGAGCTTTTTAAAAAGATGGGTAGAACTAATGATTCAGATTAGACAAACTACAAATTATTGAGTCTTGTTTTTAAAGATTTATAAATAGGTGGGGGAAATACTGAGTGTATACTTACCCTAAACTCTGCTTGTTCGACTCGGATATCCCATTCACCAGGCAGTCGCCGTCCCCTGAAGTACTTAGACCAGTCGGTGTTCTGGTCGTCCACCACGAGCAGGGTGACGCAGCGGTCGCGGTTGTACCCGCGACCCACGGACGCTACCGATGTTACGCTCCCTAAATACATGACAGTTATCACATTAGTGTTGATGATAGTAATCTACGTCAGATTAGGGCCTTCTGTATGTTCGAAGTTCATATGACACGACATCCGGTCCAGTTTTCAATAAGAAAATTTAACAAGTAGATAACTTATGCCATGAAAGAAGAACAAAATGTTAATTTTGAACCCGGTAACGCAGTTTGAGCCCCAACAGATAGTTCTAAATGTACAATACATGCTACCTGCATGATCACCAGATTAAAAAACTGTTGAACTTTAACACGTGATTCAATGAAGCTTCAGATCTTCATTCTAATTACGGCATAGTTATGTTCCTTTATATGACACCTTTATTAAACTAATAAACTAGCTAGATCATAAATTCTGGCAAGTTCGGCAGTAGCAATAAAGACTTCCCTCTTAACACTCTCTATTACGATTTTATGGTTGCTATAAACATTTAAATACCTCAGTATTTTGAAAAAATATCTTATCTCTTCGAATAAGGAAGTTTCCATTTTTTTAGGTGATTCTAAAATTTAATTTTATTATTATATTCACGTAACTGTAAAACAAAAACGACAAATATATAGCAGTTCAAGGTTTTAATGACTTGCATTTTTCATACAAAATTTTACGGTATTTGTGACGTCTCAGGTCTCCTTTCATATTTAATTTTTTTTTTTTTGAGATATTGAAAATCTATTTTCGGTTAAAAATATTTATGATTTTATTTTTAAAATACGACTTAAGGAAACTGTTTTATTATAGAATTAGACAAATTATACAGATTAATACTTTTACATCGTCACGATTTAAATAAAAAAAACTATAATTTAATTCAAGATTACTATCTGACCACCGGCACCAATGTTAAGTATATTGTTCAAATCACAAGTCATGTTTTAGATTTCGTAGGTATTATTTTACTTTGGCATGGGTAAATAATCGCACATGCACTGTATTGTATTCGTGCAATTTGAGCCTTTTATTAAATTTCAATGAAGTCGATAAAGATTTGATTTTTTACTTTACACGTATGACCACACGTGTGACGTGTGCCTGTCCGAATCGTATGATGTCAGTTTTTTAATGCGCTCATGACGCTCTGTTACCGTGATTCGGAACTTACCATTTGCAAAGCCAGTTCTAATTTTAAATATTGATGATGATCACAGACCATCTTGACTGTCGAGTTTCATTGAAAAAGTTTGTTCCATTTTTTAATTACACGTGAATAATGAGTTTCAATAGTAACTTTAATGGTCCCACGCATGCTTCTATGAGAAGCCATTCATTACCACACGGTAATAATGGATTCTCTACGTTTTAGGGCTTTCCAGCTACTCCGATTTAGCACGAGAAGGTTGTCAAAATAATATTCGAATTTCCAAGCATGTTTGAGAAATAGTTAATTAACTCACCTAACAAGTTAGCGCCTTGGTCGCGTGCAGCTCCAGTGAGCGACTGCACCCGCTGCAGCAGTGACTCCCTGGATTTGGCGGGCGATGACGGCGCGGAGGTCCCACGAGAGCCACCACGCAGGTTCAATGAGAGGTCCCCTCCAGCGACGGCGGCAGCAGATGGTGCCGGTGGTGGACCTGATGCGCTGCCGATGCTGCCGCCAGTCGCTGTTTGGTGAAAAGTTTATTAGAGAAAAACCAGAAACCTCTAATTTAATACGTTACATGTCCTATGTTTTAACTCTTACTTTTATGATAGGTAACAATAATCGCAAATGGTGAGAGAGAAGTAAATGATCAAAGTTGCACCACATTATATCCTAAGTGCTCACTTTATAACCACTTGAGAGATAGGTACACGTCTTCCATTTCTTTTACTAGAAGTTACTTTGACGACCTCCGTGGTCGAGTGGCTTTGTACACCGGTTTTCGAGGTGTCGCCATCTCTGAGGTCCCGGGTTCAAACCTGGTTAGGTCATTTTAGAAAAACTAACTTTTCTATATTGGCTCAGGTCTGGGTGTTTGTGATACCACCGTTGTCTCTACTTCCATAACACAAGTGCTTTAGCTACTTACTTTGGAATCGGAGCAATGTATGTGATGTTGTCAAATATTTATTTATTATTTTATTTATTTATTTAATCCTTCGCTGTCAATGTCAGTCAGTGGCAATAAAATAATACTAAGATTTTTTTTACTGTGGCATCGAAACTGTAATCGATGAAATAAGCTGATAAACTCAATAGTTGGCATTACATATAAAGTTACCTACAGATTGCTCCCCATTTTGTGCTCAATAAAACGCAAACATACGTAGCCAAGACAATCTAATAAAATTGAGCGTAGTTCGGAACAACGTTGTTTGCGGGCACAATTTCCTTTCTAACGTTATCGCTTCGCATTATATTAGAATGACCAAAGCCGGTGTCTCGGTGAAAAAACCAAACACATTGTGTATTTTCTTATATAAATACAAATACTTTATTTGCACAAAACACATTTGTTACAGTCTTTTTCCTTTATTATTATGTATACGTTACAGCATAAAATATACATTTATTAGGTTAATCGAAAAAAGACACCAAAAGAGTAATAATTATATTGAAATGATAATATTTGAAATCTGTAAACAACATCTCTAAAACAATTTGAATCATCAATAGAAGTCAAGGGTACTGAATTGAGTAGTTTTACGTATTCTATTCCTGTTATTGTTATTTTTTGTCATGTTGCACGTTTAACTTTATAAGAAAATCTTTTTTCATCCGGTCTTATGCAAATGTACTAGGATTATCGCAAAGATCTTATTCTTCCAATTATATGTCGACATATACGACTGGGAAATCCTATTGCAAGTGATAATGTGGCTGAAGCTGTAATCGTGTTGGCTTTTTATGACCACGATCGTTAACATACAGTCGTTATGTCGTTAGGAACAGAATATACACGTCAGCTCCCCAAGAAAGAAAGATACTTAGTGGAAACGAATAAGTTTTCTAAATAGCAAAAAAATATTGGATGTGTGTTCTTTTATTTTACACATTCGTTTACCTGTTGATTGACAGTGGGCTTTATGATCTTGCTAATCAGGTTGACATACGCGCAAAGGTCCTGATTATACATGATTTTCATAGAATGCGTAAGTATTTTATTCGGGGCTGAAGCTCAAAAAGCTCATCAGCCTTCACGGATCTGTTACTTGTTGCGAGACACAGGTATTTTGATAAAGAATTAATTTCTACTATATCGCTAGCTTATATAGGCTGTTTGGTAAAAGTTTTAAAAACCGAATATGGTAGGTAGGGTACCCATGCTTACAACCCCAGAAAACTATTACTAGTGGCTCTATGAGCTGTAGACCTCGCATTCACATAGATATCGATAAAAAATTACAACTCTATACGCAAATAGACTATTGTCAATACGGTTAATGGGCAAAAAGCAAAACACAGTTTCGGTCTAGAGTAGCCCTATGCAGACTATCATAAAAGACATTTTTTTTTAAAAGGGGTATGGTTTTTACGTTTTTAATAATTTTCCGGGGTTGTATACATGGTAGCCTATCTTCCATATTTGGCTTTATGAGGCTGTTACCACGGTAATTTACCATTACGTGCTTGCTATTACCAAACACCCTGTATACAAATACACTACGGTGACCAAATATTTGATTGAATCAGGCGTCACTTGGCGGAAGTCCCAAACCATTGTGAAAAGAGAAACATATGTACCGAATGTTCCGGTGTTGGTTCACGCACAATCTAACTCCTGAGGAAGCTCCGGGTTGGGGCGAAACACGTGTAGAGTAGTCTAATTGGTGAAGGTGCAAGGTGTGTCACTGTCATGCTAAATGCAGGTATTGTGCACTGATATTATTGTGGAGTGCATGTGCATTTTTTGCGGGCGGGCGGGTGGTGCATCCTGCATATATTTTTTGCGGGAGTAAGCTACATACATGTATATTTATCTTTTCACAATAGTAAAAAAAAGTGCGTGACTTACCCTGGGAGGTCGGCCTCTGGTTCTGCGGCTTGGGCTGGCTGGTGGTCGCCGGGCGGCCAGTATACGGGTCCACCTCGCCTTCATCGCACTCGGACTGCAAGTCCCCCGAGCTGAATCTGCGCAACGCCTCCACTGAGCTACTCGCACGCCGCCGCCGCCGCCGCCGCCAGGACACAGGGACACGAGAAGGGACAAAACCGACACGCACTCCATGTAGCCACTCATTATCTAACCGCCAATATAGGAGAGCATATGACTCTTTTGAAACGAAACTGCAGTGATTTGAAACGACTGTCATTAAAATCTGATCTTTTAAAGAAAACAATAATTGATGAAACTATTTGTTTATATTCAGGAGTATTTACTTAATTTCACTTGTTGCGTAGTTGACATAGATTGGTGAATTGACAGTCATTTGTTTACAATTATTACTAACTATGTTTTTGTTTGGAACGCAAAATAAAACAAAAGATCATACGTATTTCGCTGTCATAAGCAACATTAAGTCACGACAAGACATCGAGTGGATGAAGCGCCATGCACTGTCGATGGTAGGGCGGGCGCGCGGTCCGGGCGGTGGTGGCGTGTTCCAAACGAGCTGATGAGTGGTGCTACACGGACGTGAGGGGATGTGGTCAGGCGGGACTAGTGGTGTCAGGTTACGATGTTGATATACTACGATATTACCATCGATTATCAAGAAAATACAAGTTGGGATTTAGATCTTATTAAAGGAACATCTTATTTTTTAAACCTCAAATACTTACTTCTATGTAATTGTAACTATGGTTACTTTTGTGAAAGAACCAAATAGTTACAGTACGTTTAACAATCAACATATGCGTTCGAAAACAAACTGAGCTAGGAGGCCTACGATCTCTTATTGCGATCCTGTTTAGGTCCCAAAATGAACTGCATCGCTTTGTGACAGCTTAGTTCATAACCTAACTGAATCGCTAAGTATGTCATTAATTATTTGTTTAAACAAGAATAGACTCTATTCTAGAGAAAATAAAGGTTTTTGCCAAGGACACCGGCGTTCTCTCGGGATTCGACGAAACGGCAATATGGCGATTTCGCTTCGCATGACACTGACACCCCAATGTAGCTCATGGTACGAAATAAAGCGATTCCTGTTTGGGAACCTAAACTGAAACCCAATCGCTTTATAAAAGTTTCTTTGAAGGTATTGTAACTTTAGTACAACTCGTATTTACGTAAACTTGTAAATCCATAGGTAAGTGGTCGGGCTCGACTAAATCTTCTCTCTAATTTTTCCCAAAAATGTTATAATAAGGATTACCAAAGAGGAAATTTTTGTCATAAATAAAAAAGTTAAAAAGGAAACTTAATTCCCGTGGAAATCCAAACACCTGACATCACTAGGTGGGAGGTCGAGTGCGGAAGGGAGCAGCGAGGTGAAGCGGCTTTGGCCTTTTTAACATTTAAAAACATTAAAAAGAGCGCATCTTATATATTTCAACATTCTATCCTATAATTAGACCTCTTTGTGACTCTTCATTACATAACACAAACGCTATAACAGACATGCTTTGAAAAACAAGCTTATGACTTAATATAAGTCATCTACCTACATTATACGTATAAGTACGTCATAATTCTACTGGTGACATTAATGAATGAAGCATTAAACATACAATTAATTTCATTTCAGCCGAGCATTTTATTAGTAACGAAACATGCGTTTTACTGTAATAGACAAGTATACAAGATATATTATACTGAATCACCATAACACAAGCTTTAAAAGCTGTAAAATTTTACTTAAGCGTTTCATTGTTATTATATTAGATAAGAGCTAGCCTAATTGTTCGTAGGAGATAGGTACTATTATAAATGTATTTCGATGCAATACCTATATCAAATTATAAATATTGGAAAACAAGTTTTTTACATAGAAAAACCTTATGGTTTTAGAAGACGAAGGAACTAATAAATCTAAGCTAAGTTTTGATTGAAACCAACTTCTTATTCAATATTTTTATCCTTTCAAACTATGATAGTATTCATTCGAAGCCATAGCTCACTGACATGCAGCATATATGTATGTACATTGTTTAAATCAGTAATGTAATAATAGAGACTTGAAACATCATAGGATTAATAATAATGGCATATACATATCAACAACTAGACACATTCCTAGTTCTAAAACTAGAATTAAATAACATACCATGCTTTAAATACTACAGAACGTCGATTTAATTTTTAACTTCCACAGACCTTTTCTTTAAAATGTTGATCATACTGTCTTAACGCAATCTATAAATTACGACGACAACAGTTATTTTGACTTTTTATTTTATGTGTAACAAACTAATTTGAATAACATCCTCAATCAAATTTCATTTGGTTAGTAAAGCCAGTCTCATTTAGAGCTCAAACACATAGGATGCGATCCGGTCATGCGATTCGATCCACAGATTGCTACGATCTATGCGATGTATGGAGTTCTCTTATCCCTTCCACACTGGCTGCGTTCTGATCCCATAGATCGCAGCGATCTGAAATCGGATCGTATGAGCGGAACGAATCCTGTGTGTTTGAACTCTCAAGTCATTTTTCATTAAATTAATTTTATACAAGTACATACAAATGTAGCGTTTCACAGTCAGTCAGTATTCCACTTAGTGCAATACGAAATTCTCACCATGTAGTGAGTTTGTCAATAACAAAATATCATCCAAAATGATGACTTTCCGTGTTACTATCTTACAGCCGCACTCAGAGACGTCAATTAATTAAAATGCTTTATTAAAATGATTAGAAAAAAAAGATGACACGACATTAAAATTAATAATTGTCGTCTCTGAGTTTCGCCGAAGCTGAACAAAACCCTACGCATACCATTTTCAACCACACGTGCACTACGACATACCTTCGTTTCAGGTAATTGACATTAGAGGTGAAGGAGGTTCGGAAGCTTGAGAAAGACAGGGTTGATGTGGTCGCGGCCTGCGGGCCACAGATTCCAGGACACCCTGAACGGTCTATTTTGACGCCCCCTGGATTAACAAAATAATATCGTCAAACTTTTCACTTCGTTTCTCGAATTTTATGCTCAAATTGCCCGCAAAGAAGGACACAGACTCAAAATTAACTTTCTGTCTCGGGGGAGAAAGAAAGAAAAGACATTTATTTGGCAACAGTCGGCAACACATAGCAAATAAGGGAACTGAAATTAAGATAACATACTAAACTACGTTTAAGTTGCGTTTTGTTACTGAAAGTGAGGAGGGTTACCAGAGGAGAAATTGCGCTTACCCCAACTCTGGTTGGCAATTACCATCGTTGATAGGAGTGACACGGATTGAAAACAACTTATTTTGCTCATTATGTCATCACAAAGATAAGTTTTTTTCCCCACTTTTGTTTTAGATTTACTTCTACGCTACTTATCTACTCCAATTTTTTTTTTATCAAAATCAAGGATTGTTTTTTTTCTAATTTATAACTTTAAAAATATAGATAACAAAATAAAATTATAAAAGGGCTTACCTCGGGTGAGCTAACCTATGTGCCAATAATAACAACCGAAGTGGATGAAAAACGTGTGCAGTGAGCAAAGGCAGGGGAGAGGGACTATCTGTTGAAGAAAATTAATAATTAAGAAAGTATATCGTAAGCATTTAAATAATAGAATGAGCAATTATGAAAAGGCCTGATGTCTTTACCGCTGCACAGAGGGGTTTTAATATGGTTACTAACTGGGTTTCTTCAAATCTCCTTATACTGAACGTTAACAAAACGCAATACATGACTTTAATTACCCGGAACATATCACTGAACCACTGACCATCTTAGCTCATAATAATCACGACAGTGATGCATCGTGCTGCTCCTGTCCTAAACTACTTAAAACTAATGTGTTCAAATATCTAGGTGTCCACATTGACGAGAAACTACGATTCACAGATCATATTCAGTTCCTTGTGTTCTCAAAATGGTTTATTCGGTCCTCTCTGACAGTAAAACCTACAGGGGTGGTGCGGTCTGGGCCCATTTGAATAGACTGGAAACAGCACAGAGAGCTGTCCTTAAGTTAGCAACTTTTAAATCAATGTACTACCCTATAAATCTTCTGTATGAATTCTGTGAAGTCCCAACAGTCCGCCAGTTGATTATATTAAAACTTTTTATTTATAATATCATCGTTTATTCACTGTTTCAATCAGCCCTCCGTCGCTTTCTTTTCTACAATTTTTCAGTAAAATGTAAGTTTCACTTCAAATAATGAGTAGTTCAGTGGTGTAAATTAAATTAGTTTCGATACTTTATACCCTAAAACCTACATTATCTTATTCGAGAACGAATGGAACGAGAAATAAATAGGCAGCTTTCATACCAGGCCTTAACGGACCTCTATTTATATTCAGGGTGCTAAAAATTTTGCACTTGAAACACGAGAGACGTGACAGTTTAGGAATTATTTATGCCTCAGGACTGGGGTTCGGTTGACCCTCCCGCGAGAATATTTTGGCACACACTCATGACCGTCATCTGTTAGATATAACCTTCGATAAGAAACATATTTGCTGTTACGAATAGGTAAAAACAAATGCAAGTTGTTAATTGTGGATGAAATAAATCAGAATATTATGTGTAGTGGAAACAAATAGAACAAATTATTATTTGAATAGTATCATATTTCAAATCATAATATGAGCAAGAAAATTTGGCGCCCTGCCAAAAGCTGTAACAGCAAAAAAATCTGAACTTTCACCGGTGAAAGAAATTATTTCTATTTATTATACGCATTTTGATCTCTGCTATCTGTAAAATAAAGCTCAGAATGACTTACGAGCAAATTTCCTGTTGCGCAATGCCCTGAAGGCTGTAACCCATTACTGAGCTATTGACGGCCGTTTGGAAGGCTCTACTTCCTGTAAATTTTAAATAAACCCATCGTAGGGTACTTTGGTGAGCTTTTATTTTTGTTTTGAATGCTTAGAGAGCTTTCTCTAAACCCTTTTATCATCCAAAGCTCTTAGTTGATATAATCATTCGAATTTACTGAAATAAAATATTCTTTTTCTTATGAAAACAATTCAAGCTCTACTAGTACATTGCAGGAACATCTCACTTTTTTTTACTTTTTTATTCAAATTATACTCGTAAGGATACATATCTATGCGGTGGTTATATTTATATTTCTGCGGTGGTGTCTTGTGAGACGGGTCGTTACGTTCCTTCAAATATGGTTGAGCGAAGCGATGGCTGATTCATGCGTCATGCTCGTGAACGGATGCTGGCAGTGGGAATGGGTCTGCTTCTGCCTACCCGTCTTAACGTTTATTGAATTGTATGAATTGATATATTTTTTTTTTTGTAACAGCCTAGACTGAACCTTAAATTTTGAATGAAGCTTGAACCCTGTAAATTGATTCAGTAGAAATGAGCTAATTAAATAATGTTATTTATTTATGAATCTATGTTAATTGTAACATGTATGAATGTAATGTCTGGTAACGATATACATATTTGTATACATATGTGTTTTTTGCGCCCATTTTTCTTGGCAGCTAAAATAATTGACGATTTAAAAATGCTTATTATGTGAGCTTATTTGAATAAAGAATTTTTCAATTTCAATTTAAATTTCAGTATAATTTGAATAAAAAAATTACCCACCTTATAAGTATTGATTTCATATTATTACAGAGTTCCTTAATTCAATACTTATCATAGGATTTTTGTATAAGAAATTACAAAATAGTAAGGGATAGATTCAAAACTAACAGTAATATTTGCATTCCCATGCAAAATATTGAAAAGTTTTTCACATTTTTCAGAAAAAGGGTAGGTAAATAATATGACTTTCATTTCTTTCTGAAAGACACTATTATTACAAAAGAATAATTTACGCGTGAAATAACACTCCCAAGAGCCGAGCTAGAAAACCATGACTCCCTGGAACCCATTGTATCAAAGGGGTTTGATAATTGTGGTTGAAATGTTCCTACAACGGAACAGAGGGATAAGAATGGGGTATATAAGATGAACCTGCAGGTAATTATCATAATAAGGGATCATATTATTCCCTAAATAATTATTTTAATAGATAAATTCTATACGTGGATAAACGATAGCATCAAATTCATGAAGTTGAATTAACTAAGTAGATATATGTTTTATAAATTATCATGAAAAGTGATGCTGTAGACACCTGCTTGTCCTTTTTATACTCAAACATTCATCGATTCGGTTTTTTCGGAACATTAAATAGTTTTGAAAGGGAATTAAAAAAAGCCTCGAATGTTTTTTCCTCGGGTAATAAGTAATTATGGAGCTGCGTAAAAAATGGTGGAAGACGGATTGCCGACATCTCTGGGCTGTCACTGGTGACTGAACAACTTAAGAGACTACACATAATCCTATCTAAATGAAAGCTATAAATAACATATCATGTTATATCAGCAGCCAATAAAACGGTCTAAAAGTAAGTTAAGTTTCTTCACGAAAATTTGGAAAATAATAGAAAGTAAGGAATAAATAAGCGTTGTTACTGTAAACATAAACATTATTTAAGGTCGACAACTTGATAAATCACAGGGGAACAAACAGTGGGCTAACTGCGCTGGCTGCCGGCCAACCGGGTGACGTCCCTTGTTCTGTGGATCTATGTCGTTCCTACCACCTAAACAAATAGTTCTCCAGAAAGAGATAGGCTTTTCTAGAAACAAATAAGGCTGATAGATTTTGCAGCTTCATGGTATCTACTAACTATAATCTCTTTTGAAAAACCAATAATGAACGTTACTCATTCATCATCATCAGCAATTTTTAATCTAGCCTTAAGGGATGCATGTCCCTTATGGCCAGATAAGCCGACGACTGACGGCACATCAGACTGTACACGTTGACCTTGGAGCTGTCTTAATGCCCTACGTAATAAAAGCTGTTTGCGTATAGTTCAATATATCACTTGATGTGAGTGTATGAAAAAGTACATAATTTTAAAGGACCAAAATAATATAAGTATAAAAATATTGATCAATTTGGTAAACTAGGTATATTCACGTTAAAACATGTGATCAAGTGGAAGATTGACCAATAAAAATCTTTTAAATCGAAAAGAAAAGATTTCATGAGACCAAATCGCGACCAGACCTTTCATTTGTAGTAAAAATCTGAACGGAATGTCTCAGCTTTTCATCAAAGGACTGATGGTATGTGCCTTTATAAAATGATAGCGATTTGTTTTTTTATCTTACTATATACGGCTTAGGTAAATGTTTCTGAACTTTTTGTTTTCGTATTAAGTATATAATTATTATGTTTTATGAGAACTTACCGCCAAAATTTAACAAGGTATGTGAATAAAAAAAAAGAAATAATCAAACTATTTTTAATAATTTATTATTTAATAGTGATATCGTATTTAAATATTCGCAAAATATTTGATAAATGAACACACTTTAGACCACTGTACTTGAACAAAATCAAAAATCATTTTCTTGTGTTATTTAACTAAAATGAAATATAAAGTGTAACATTATCACCTTGTTTATGCCTAAAGACTAAGCGATGGATGCCGTGCTTTACAGAAACAAAGCAGAGAAGCTTCAAGTTGACGAATTGTCTCGAACACTACGATAATAATTTTGTGGCTTTAGGTCTTAAAGTCTGTTGTTCAAGACCGCGTAAAGCAGGTTTATTTACTGACTCACCAAAAGTGGTCAATTTCAAGTCCACTTTTTTGACCGACTTCAAAAACAAGGAGGAGGAGGACTCGAAGACGGCTTCACCGATAGAAATGATTCAAACGCTGTTGGATCAAGTTTGTTCCCAAGATGGACCCATTTTTGAAATCGGTTCAGTAGTTTTCAGGAAATCCTGAAAATACTATCATTTTGGCAGTAACTACATTGATAATGTGGTCGTATAACTTTTTTGTTTAAGAACCAATTTAGCGGATTATTTTTTTGTTCGAAAGGGTTACCCTAAGTGTAGTCCTTTTCATTTTATTGACATTGGACCTTGGACTTCGAAGATACCCAAGGGAACTCCTCAAAGTCAAATAGGATATGTATAGTGATTGAGATATTGGTAGTTTTATGACAAAACAAACCGAGCTATGATCTTCGAAGTTCTAGACTAGACTTGGACTACGAAGGCACATCGGAACTCCTTAAAAACAAACAGCTTAAATTTAGTAATTGAGTTCTGGGCATTGTACCATTGAAAATATATATTACACTCCACCAAAAAGTTAAAAATAAAAACGTAAAAAAAAGAAAAACCTCCTTCAAAAACGATATACAAGGAGTTACAAAAATACCCCTAATGCCGATTATGGTATATAGGGACCATCGAACTGAACAACTTTTACTATGGGGCCAACTCTGAAATCACGAAAAAAAATTCATATTTTCGATTTTAATTTTTGTATGAAACAGCTGATTTTTTCGGGTATTTTTGTAACACCTTGTATAGATAGATAGCCTATCAATTTTAATTAAATAAAACATTTTTTGTTTGTTCTAAAAGGCCCACCCGACTTCATTAAGACGTTTTTATTAAAATTGATATGCGTTTCTATCTATATCTATCGTTATTGAAGAAGGCTTGTTTTTCAAAAAAAAAAGCTTTTTATATAAAAAAACTATTATCTGCCCACTTTATTACATCCTGGTTAAATTCTCTTCTTTATCCACCCATAGGAAGAAAGAAGGGGTATTTAAAATACTGATGTGCAGAAGTAGAATTATCAAAAAATCTTTCTTAGTGCTCGTCTCATTAAAAAGTAATATTTGTGCAATATTTCACGTTTCTAGTCCCAGTAGGCTGTGCGCTGACATGTCAGAGTCAAAAACTTTGGCAGAGTCATTCAATGTGAAGAATCTGCATTGATTACTGGATATAATAAGATACTTGAAAACCTTCTGAAGCGTTCAAAGCTCCGTGAACTCTTGAGTCGCTTTCTTTTCTAATAATTCTTCAGTAACTATAGCAAATGTAAAGATTTTATTTTTCTTGTTTTGTATATTATTATAGGAGGCCTCTTCTACATTAAAATAACATAGTTAGTAGTTAAAAACTGTGATTAATAAACATTATAAGAACTGTAAGGTACACTGATTTAGTTAATATCTAGAAGTGAAAGTTCCGAGAAGAATGTCCCAAGCATTTATTTACAGAGGGACTATTTAGCCTCGACCGAACGCTCGCCAGCAGTGAAAGAACTCCAAATAAGCCTAAATAAGACAAAATTTATTTTTTGTGCCTTTATATTTAATGCTGACGTTTCAATTTTAACCCAAATGCACTTTTTTTAACATAATATACATTTTCGATACATTTCACTATAAAGCAACATTTACCATTAAAACTCATTTAAACCTTAGTTAGGGGCTTAAGGGACACTTTTATCGCATTAACTATAAGTTTGGCAAAGTTTAAGGCCACAAAACACATTTAAGCATCACTAAAGGTGAACTTAACTACATTTGAAGTTGTTTAACAGAGTTCATAGCTATAAAGGACTTCAAATAGCGACTGTCAACTTAAAAGTTGTCGTGTAGGAGGTATTTCTGTAACGAAATATTCAAATTAATAATGGTTATGCTCAATTTCACAAAAGCTAGCATTTTGCTTAAAATACTTTAACCTATCTTGGTCAAAACATAATAATGGTTAGTTGGCGTGAACCGTTCATAATTTTCAGGGAATAAAATCTGCTGGTGTCTACAAAGGAAATAAAGTCACCACTTATATTATTTTACACTAAGAATTGACTTATAATATTTTGACTGTGAACAAAATAATTAAAAATCAACATGTTCCTTAGTCACAATGAAATAATTTCTTTGTTTCCAAAATCTTACTGAGATACATGTAGTGATTACTTGCTCAGTGCTGAGGTATATGGATAAATTATTCTTTCACTAGATAGAACTTTGATAGAATAATCTCGCGTCCACAGATTACATAGTTTGACTTTTATCGACACTCGAGATAGAGAATTATTTTGAAATCGCTGACCATAGATAAAAAGCACACGAGGACGCTTGTTGCCACAGACCGTTTAACAAATACATAAAGTCTATGCTTGTTAGTTTGTTATTTGTTACTTAAGTTCTTGTCTGCTACGAATGAAGAATAAAATCGGAGATAAATAAATGTAGCAATGTTACTATGCTGAAAAATATTAATAAAAACTGAAAAAGGAATACTAAATTCAACCTATTTCTATGGTACCAAATAATGAGAAAATAAGTGGGCTGTTCCAAAAGTAATTAGTGAATCGAAAAATGATAAGAATATTAAAATACATAATTTACAACTTCTTAGAGCATTTCCCTCTTAACTCATTTCGCATATGCATTCCGGTTAACCAGCTTTCAAAATATGAAATAAAAACGCAAGCTTAAAAAATGCCGTCTTAATTTTTCGACGGCCTCTACTGGAGTGTTTAATTTTCGTCCATGGACCTTTTTTTTACCGCACGAACCACGAGTCTGTAGGCAGAACGAGACAATAATATTGTACCCCACCAGTTGTCAAAAAGTTGATAATTCTAGCAGCTGTGCGAGCAGGTGCGTTATCCTGATGAAAAAAATACTACTTGGGCGCTCATTACGAGATTCCACGAAAGCGGCAATTAGGCAAACTTCGCAATATCACTCACTAATAACTATTAAATTAAAAATCAAATTAAATTAAAAATTAAAACTATCCTACGATCTTCTTAAAAAATTACCGACACTAGTCCACTGCTTCCAAAAAAAACTGTTATCTTTTTTTAGTAACGCTCCTCTTGTTAACAACTTTTTTGAGTAATTCATCCTCTTCAAACATTTATTGCGTGGATTGCTGTTTTGAGAGAGGATTATTAACTGTCTGTGGATCCAAAATTTACCTATTATTAGGATGTATAATACATACTGCGAAATTTCACCTTAAAACTTCGTTAAAAAAAGCTCTTTTAACCACGTTTATATTTAAAAAAACTGTTGCCAACGAAGGAGAAGTCTTACAAAAAGCAAAAATGTGTAAATTTTCGTAAAGGTTAGCCATTGTTTTAAGCATGATAAATCATCGCAAGAAAAGCTTTTCGCAAGATGTTCATTGTTGAAAAGAAAAGAAGAGCGACAGATTAACTTTAAAAAAAACACGCAACGTTGGGCAGTGATTTTCACTAAGGATATTTTTATTGAAATTACCCGCAAATTAAAAATTATTTAAAATAGATTATATTTACTTTGTGGCTACAATTCTTTGGAACAACCTAGGTACAATAAGGTCTTGTCAATATTTTTTAATAACATCCTGTGGGAATCCACAGGATCTGCTGGATAGCAGATTCCATTCCAATAAACAAGATCAATTTGCGGCGCTCGCTATCTCCCCTGGCTGTCACGGCAGCATCGCAAGATTTGCACAAAAGCTCGCAGGTGAAGCATTTAAATGAGATTTTTGTACAAACGGGATAGCGATGTTGAAGCGTGAAATACTCGTTTATCAAAAAATTTAACCTAAACATAAATCTTTATAAGGAATTGCTACTACATAAAACATATTCTATATCTACAGATATAGATATGTACTACTAGATTATTTTTACTGGAATTATTTAATTATTACAATAAACGGACATTTAAAATATTAACGAAACCGAATATAGACGATAATTATTTACAATTATTTAAAGATGTTTAATTATTTTTATAGTGCTTGTCGACTAATGAGAAAACAAAACGAAACAGTTTTTCATTTTCATTTTCTTTCTACGCTAGAACACGATACATAGCATGTCAGGGAAGGTATCTAAATATACAAAAGAAGACTCTGAGTGACTGACTGACTGACATATCAACGCACAGTCAAATTGCTGGGTCTAGCTAGATATTCCAACAAGTAGGTTCCTTATGAGGTCCCTTCAAAATTCACCCCCTTAGGGAATGAAAGTTTGAGTCCCTCAGTTTCGAAGCACAGATCTTCAAATGTTGTTAATTAAAAATTAATATATATGTGTCTCTGCGTTTTTAATAATTCCACCCCGGAAGGGGTGAAAAGGGGGATGGAGTTGTGTTTTGAAAATCTTTCATTTTCGAAGTAAATATCACTAAATTTATTATTTAGGCTCATGGTTAGAAACTAACGCAACGTATTGGTATTGTCGGAATTTGGAAGGGGGTGAAATGGAGTAAATAAACTTAAACATTTATATGGATGTCGTTATTTAGGTTTTATGGGATGTTCATTGCGAAAATTACATTTATTTTGAAGTTCAATACGGTGGACATTATTCTACCCCTAAATAGATGAAATAAGGATTAAAATTTTGCATGGAAAAATAACGTAAAGTATACATTCGACTTGAAACTTCGTAGAATAGAACACTGTAGTGGTGAAACGAAGTTTCAAAAGTGGAAAGGGATCGGAAACGGGAACAGGAACGTATATTAATATCTCTGGTTGAACTCAATGCTAAATATTATAAACTAGCTTCCGCCCGCGACTTAATCCGCATGGACGTTCGAAAAAATCCTTAAGGGACCTATAAACCTATAACCAGTAATTCACGTAGACGTTTTATTCTGATTAAAGGTTCTCTAAGAACTTTCTCGAATGTTCACGCGGACGAAGTCGCGAGTGGAAGCTAGTAATGATATAATTTGGCAAGTGAGAATAAATTCTCTTGTAGCCAGCAAGCGCCAGTTACGTAAAACCAACCAGTTTTCGGTTAGCTCATATTGTCGACTCCCTAAAGAGTCATATTTTCCAACATGATTGCTGTCTATAAAATAAAACTTTTGTTTAATGTTCTTCCACTACCAATTTATGGATTGCGCAAACATAAGAAGAAGAATATTAGTTCATTGTGCGGAATTGTACCAAAATTGATTATTATGCTGTGAATACTATGAAAACAATACAAATTAGGTAATTGTAAATTATTTTCATTTATACTTAGGTAGTGCGTTTAAAATACTGTAGACTTATAAACATACCATCAGATAAGACCTATATTCACGATTTAAAAATCGTAACTCTAATACTGAAATGATTATGTAGGCTAACACGTTATGTTTCTTTTCCATGTAACTAGATACTTTAATCTTTTACAACAAGCTGTGTTTAAGGGACGGGGTCATTTCCCGCCCCATATACTTGCTCCAATTTAACCTTGCTCCGCACGTAACATTTTAAATACTAGCCATTTTGCGGTTTACACCATTGCGTTCAAGTCTTTATGAATGAACTTGAGTTTCTAAAAAATCAACGACGCTATGAACGAGTGTGTGAAAAAAATTCAGCATGAAATACTCACGGATTAACGCTAATTCCGATGGTGGTTAAATTATTGCAGCACAGTCTCGCGGTACCGATTTCAGAAATTGGTAGTATAAGAGGATGCCTCGTGCAACACTGATGGGAAATCGTGGGATCGCGCAAGCCAGTCGGGATATTGATTTTGGGCGGGAACATTTTCCGCACAAGTGGTGCCGCTGGTGAACGAATTGCGAACTAAATGAGAAGGCTTTGGTGCTGTCAGTTGCAGTTCGTTAGATGGCGTGCCGGCTACACACTTTGCATTCACAACGTCTTCAAGAGTATGCACAAGAGAGTTATTTAAGGCATTGAACATTCCTCATCTATTGAATAATAGTTATCCTTTTTAACCGACTTCAAAGAAATGTTAGATTCTATATTTCACTGTTTGTATCCATGCTGTGCAGGTGCTGTGTATATCTATATATATATATGTCAAATATTAAACTAGTTCTTTTTTTTAAGAATTTTACGCCTTAAAAGGGTAATTTTTTATCCCAGTCAAAGGTTCCCGAGGGATTTTCCGAATATCCACGCGGACGAAGTCGCAGGCGAAAGCTAGTAATACAAAAAATAATTTTTGAATTACTAGCTTTTTGACGTTTTTTTCAGAACATCTCCAATTTTTACCGCCTTTGATTGCTCTCAGCCGTAGCACCCCGTCCACATAGGCAGTCGTTAAGGCTTATTACAAAAAAAATACGGGTCGAATGAGTAACTCCCTCCTTTTGAAGTCGGTAAAAAGAATCGCAATAATCTGTCGATGATTGAAGTTAAAATATTTGAAAACAAAAGCCTAATTTATCCACTTTCGAAAGTTAAAATTATTTATCTACAATATTATGGTGAACACGTTCAAACAATATGTAATATTAATCGAAACACAAATTAATTAACTTATAAAATTATAGTGGATTAAATACGCGCGTTTAATTCTATAGTATGCGCGAAATACTCGTAGCAAACTACGAACTTAAAATTTACGGAGAACGAAATAATGGTTTGTATCTTGTAGCATCATTCCTTGGCGTTGTTAAGTTGAGAGGTTATCTAAAATAAAAGCATGAGGAATGTGTCTGTCGGGGTATCGGAAGGATCGGTGGTATACCTGTGCGCGCGGTTGTGTGCAGGCGTGTGTGACGCGCCTGATGCGCGTAGGCGTATGTCGTAATTTTGCCTGTAGACGCAGCATTGCGTGGGTCACGCGTTCACACTGGAGTTGTAATTGTATTCTTATAACTACCGTTTTCATCATCGATTTGAATCCTACTTAAATTATTTTGAAAGTTCGTATTTACTGTAAAGTGTTTCATCATCAAAGTTTGACGAAGATACAAAAAAGCTATTAAATGTTGTTTTTCAATTAAAATATACTAAGAACTAAATACTTTCTTGAAAAAAATTATATTAAGTAAGTCAAGAACTTGCTAACATTTTTATCGCTGTCTTGCTACGCGATCGATATCTTTCTATGAATTTTAGTAATTTAGGTACCGTATGTATCTGTAATATAGTAGGTATATGATTTTATTATCTATGTTTTGGTTGTGGTTTTCACAAATATACTCTTTGCAACTCTCTGAAGATGAAAAACCAGTGATTTCACGATTTAATGCTTTTATTCATAATACTACAGTATCTTGGTTAACCTTGGTTAAATTATATAACCTAGAAAAGAAAATTCGTAAGTCGTGTCTAGGTCCGACCACAGTTAAAAAAACTGTTATTCCAACAGGATCAATTCGTTACTGAATTAGCAAAACTAAATTATCACTTTAATAACAGTGCATATGTGCTAACCGTCCGGCCGTTATTATGCAACTTATAATACCCTAACTGTAAGACCTCCAGTGTGGACGAGACCGCTCACAGAAAGTAAAGTTTGTTGTTCTCGTAACTCGGTCTGCGGGCGCAGTGTTGCTCCGTCCCGCGCGCCGACCGGTCCGCCGCCATGTCGCGCTGATACACGCCCGTTGTCAAACCAACTGTCATTGCTGTCAAAGTCATACAACAACTGTCAAAGTGCATCAAAATGTGGTTCCTGTGGAGTTTTGTCTTCGCCAGCGCAGTGCTGATAGCGCAGGCGCAGGTAACGGCTTTTAATACTTATTCTATGATTATGTGCCGTATTATGCACGCTAGTACTATTATTTATTCTGTGATCATACCCTTACCTGATAGTTCTCAGAGATTTTAAAGCACTATAGGATACATAATAAGGTTGACTCATTGATGTGTATTTTCAAGCAACTAACTTAGTTGTTTTCCAATGACGAAACCTTAAAGGCTATCTGTTCTCGGACAATCTGCTTGAAGGTCAGACGACGTTTTACTTATTTATTAGTAGAATCATTCGACATACACATAATTCCATTACAAAGAAATATAATGATGTTGTGGCTTATTAGTTTTCCTCCTTCGTCAAAATCAAGAGTTTCCTAAAAGCGGTCAAATAAAACAGACGTTAGGTAAATGGTCCTAAAGTGGACCATTTGATTTATGTTAAGTTTCAATTCTTTCGTCGAGCATAGCGTTCAAACCAACTATAGACTCAATGTAACCATTTCTATATATAGACCTTCATCATTACCTGCTGTTTGAGCACCGATAAAGGTTAAAGAGTAAAAAACTTAAAAAACTGTTCGTGCAAGTTATAGCGAGCCTTGAAGAGAAGATCCTAATTACTACATACTATTTTCTGTATTTTTATTGTAACCAATCCTTAACGTATTTTCTTTTACCATTGTAACCACAATCTTTTACATTAGTAGATAAGATTAGACACAGACAAAACAAGAAAACTAATAATTATGAAAGCACTAGGTGTCTAAAGAAGCATTTATCAAAAGTTACTTTTTAAAGATACGTTTTATATTATATTGGTTGGATCATTGCACAAAACTAAAAATTATATACCACAAAAAACGTAACTAGACGGCTAAAGTTTTAAACAGGTTTACTAACCACATTCATTAAAAAAAATATCTTGAGCTTTTTCGGACTTCGTAAAGCACGTTAAGCCGTTGGTCCCGGCTGCATTTGCAGTCGCTAGCACTCACCAATTCGCATTGGGCCTGTGTGGTGGATCATGGCCCATTCTTCTTATCCAACCCATAAGGAAGGCCTGTGCCCCAGCAGTGGGAACATAAAAAAATGGCTGATGGTCATGGTCAGTAAACCGCAACATATTTTTTTTATCTGACGTTAACACTTAAGCTGCTTACGTCCTACGCACCGTATTTGTGAAATGTTGATGTGATTGTTTTTAAACTATCATATAAATGTAAGACGTATTTTTTTGCAAGAAACAATATCGTACAATATCGGTGAAGTCATCTGTTTAATCATAACTGGAGTTATTGAGTTTTTACAAATTTATATCGCATTGTTTGTCAGCTTGCGTGCGAACAGCTATATTTCTAACCCGTTACACCGTTGGTATAATCAAAAATACTAGAAACCGTTTTGAATAGCTTTATTAAACAGTAAAATATTTCAAAACTATATCGAAACAACCACGTCAAATCTTAAAGCATTTCTGCGTTTAAGAAAAAAAAATTCTCAATATGAAGCTGAATCATAGTAAACTATTCTGGTAAATTATTTTATTAGTTATATCCTTAGTATAATTTTATTAGGAGTTCGCTGTAAGGAAGTTCTTTAGAACTAGCGACCGCCCGCGACTTCATCTGCGTGGATAGTATTTTGTCTAGTATTTTTGGATAGTATCTATCCCTCGGGAACAGTTCCTTTTTTCGAGATGAAAATGCGTAACAAACAAACAGATTCTCGCATTTAAAATATTAAGTAAGGATTCACAAAGATCATAATTGTATAAAAGTTTAGTAAAAGGATGTCAATTATAACGACGAGGCATTATTTAGCCCTTATTGGGTCGTTGTTACCGGTCTTCAAAGGTTCAGATATATGTTTATAAACTGGCATGTATGCCTGTAATGTAAATGAGATAGTAGGTTGATTAGTCCAACAACTGTATAAATAGAAACACAGCGACATAATATTAAGAGCGCGTAGTCTGCACACTAGCGCAGCCATTAGAAAAAAAACACAGTGCTTAAATACAGACGAAATTTTAAATTATCTCTCTGTAGTGCACTCCGAAGAAGCTTTGTGGCCACTTTTCGGAAAAAAAATCTCCATTAAACTAAACGACAGGCTAGAAAATATTGTCTAAGCGATAAGAAGTACCACAAAGCTTCTTCGGAGTACATTATGATTTTTTTTCTAATCGCAGCGCTAGTGTGCAGACTACGCGCTCTTTAGGCACTGGTGCTATTGTAGCCGTGTCTGATACTTCCGTACTGTAACTCTACGATGTGGTTAGTGTTACTTAAAGTTAAGTTTGTTAATTAATACCTAGTCTTTTTTGATTTCCATTTTACTACTACAAACGTTTTTAGTTTCAACAAAGTATACTATTTATTTAATACTAAAGTTACATTTTCGTTATCATAATATTTATAATATGAGACGTGTCGCTATCATTTATGTCGTAACATACATAACGATAAAAAAAAATTTATAATCATAACTATGTAACTTAGAAGTAATATATAACGAATTCATGCCTGATAACTTCAAGAAACAAAATTTAACTTGTTTGCAAATTAGTTAAAAAAAAATACTTTTCTCTTTTTTCACAATCATACTAAGTGTAGTTTAAAGTACTATAATACATTGTCACGGTATTGGGCTTAGGTTGTATTAGCAAGAATCTAATTAAATTAGTAAAAAAGATTTTGTTTTTGTAACCACATATTGTGTTATCTAATGCACTTCTCCATTATAGTAGTTATTGACATTGATTGTATTTCATGAAGATTTAATATGAAACTCGACGAAAGTTCGTATACAACAAAAGTTTTTTTGTTATACTAGAGACCAAAGTTAATTTGTGCTGCGAGTGCTGACTAAAATCAATCAATCTTTAAATCACGAACTAGCAAAGTATTTGCTAGTTATTGTTTTCTCTGTGAATAATTCAATCAAACCTATGCTGTAAAATTCATAGAGTAAAGATTTAAGTAGATTCCCGTCATTTTGTTTTACATTACGTCATGATATGACGCGTCACAGAATACATAATAGATTACGTTGTGTTTTTCTCTTATTTATTAATATTCCATCTTATATATTTATTTACAATCATAAAACACTAATATGTAATTATACTTCATTAATTTTTCCTATTTATATTTATTTCATAATGCGACCTATTTCGGTCATACTCTTTATTTCGAACTATAAACCTTCTTTTTTAACAATCCTTGTTTAAAACTCCTTAGTATCTGTGTATTTTTTATACTTTTTAGCTTAGAGCATTAGTTAAGATTTTTAATTTACGACCGATATTTAAAAACGTTAAAGTATTATCTTTTCTTTTCTCATATATCAATTCTGCAACACTCATCCTTTTCACTCCATTCTTCTTTGTTTATTAGTTCAGAAGGTGGTGTTAGAAATTAAAAAATCACTTTCCCTCACGCTCTTGCTGCAAGATTTTACGCGCCAAAAGCGCCCTTTTCGAGCTTCAGGTGAAAAAGTATTAAACCACTTTACAAATTGGATTGATGGATGAGCAAATAAGTGGTCAATAGATGTTAAAACTATAAGATAACATTAAACTTCAGCGTTTCGAAATGAACGTGAAATTAAGTACAAGTTCACTGTCGACCTGTAGAGAAACGAAACGACCAACTGAAGACAATCTATTTGATAAACAAGAAAAAATACAATGAGAATGTAAATTCAGTTAATCCGCATATAATTTATACCACGGCTGTAAATTTGTAATGGCTTTTAAAATCGTTTAAACAAAATTTGAAATGGTGATCTAATCTGGTACGGTGGTGACAAACATGTTAAAAGAAATAAAAGTTTAACTTCATAGCGTATCATGAGTTTACGCTTACTATACTCATACCGACTATCGACTGTAGTTGACATTTGTATGACAACATTGAGTTTTGTGTAGTTACCCACCAGAGGCGCTGTGCTTTTGCATACAAAAATATTTACTACGCAGTCGCCATCGAGTATAGTAAACGTTACTGTCCAAATTCATAATACAGGCACAGATACTTATATCATCAAAGGTCGATAGAGTGCAGTATGAATTAACATTTCCCGATATCATTAATGAAAACCGACCAAGTGCATGTCAGGCCATGCGCAAAATAGGATTCCGCAGTAACCTTATACCATACCATATGGCTGTACAGTTATATTTACTCTCTGTTTACACAACTGACGACAATAACTAAGTATAATACTTAACTAAGTATTCAATGAAATTTGTACCTACTAATTTTTTTCCAATATTTGACCGAGCGAGCGCAAAGCGCGAGCGTAGCGTCTCCGTTTCAGCTTAGGCATAAATGCTTTCGTATGTCTGTCAGGCTTTCCAGCTGTCCGTCTGTTCTTCTCTACAGGTCGCATTTCTCAACCAACTCTCGTGAAATTTTGTGAGCAGGTTCCATAATTATACTTATAGTTTTTTTGATTGATTCAGTTTTTTGATTTTTTTTTAAATTGTGGAGATATGGGAAGAATCATATTTTAGTCATTTCATAATGTTCAAAAGTGTCACAAACGCGAAGTTTACAGCTCTACAGAGCCACTAGCTAGTTATAAGTTGATCGACCATTACTGATCAACTTGTAAAGTCTACTTAGTGATAGTTTTCTTTTTAACTTCGTTATATGTATGTACCACCACAGAATAGATATAGGTATTAGTACTACTGTCCTGAATTTTTTCACGTATCCAAAAGCTACCGTTTATCTGATAGAGGGGGGGGACAGTTGACTCTAACAATATTTTACTCTTTAAAGCTTAATATTTCGCAAACTGATTTTTACATTTTTCATCAAAAGTTGAAAACAATGCAGCCTTAAAAAAAAATGTCTGAGAATGTGCAAGCAGCGCTGTTTCATATGATAGCCCATATGCCTTAGTAGCCTCACTTTGAATTTTTAAGACCTCCTTTCAGTCTCTGTTGAAAAAAAATATAAATATTTTTATTTCTATTTGCAGAATAGTTGTGCAAACGTCATCTAAAACTATTCCAAATTCTCAAGTAAGATAGCATTAGTAGTTCTCAAGATATCCAGCTGTGACAGACAGACAGACAGACTGAGTACCTACACTTGCCAAAACTTTTTTTCAAATCCAGTATTAAGTTCAAAAAATTTTCCCTTTCCTACGTCAGGTTAGATTAGCCTGGGTTAGCCGTACAAATTCTAATTTGATTTCGATTCGAATTAATTACGATGGATTTATTATGGTACTTATTTAAAGTTCGGCAATACATGATCGCAGAGCTAAGTTTTATCTTACATTTTGATGCTTAATAACCAATCGCAAATAGCTAAAGAGTGAATGTTGCGGACTACTTGCGACTTATAAGGCGCAGACGTCAGCCGACCCAATGCCAGCTGGCGGCGCGGGCGCAAGGAAGGCCAGGTGCCTACGCAGCCCACGCTTATGACACCCAACAGTGAACATTCTGTCTGTCACTGAATATAAAACTTTGATAACAAATATATCAAAGTGCTGTATTTTATAATAATCTTTCCATAACAGCGATTATGGTTCAGAATACAATATTAAAGTGGGTACCAGTGGCGAGGGATGAAAATGTTATGATCTAGATAGTGGTGGGGTGGGATTTCTAAAAGGTAAGCCTGTGGGAATCGGCTTGTATCGGCTGGTAGATACCAAGTCAAAAGAAATAAGTAAAGTTTTATTAAAAATCATTATTAATCATTTATTACTACAGATTTAAAATCATTAAGCAATAAATAGGAAATTCTACAAAATTCTTCATTGTATGTAACCATCACAGAAATACTATAGGTAACGCAATAGTCTTATCGTTTAATACAATGATTATTCACGATAAATGTAATTTTTTTCTTCGATCGTCAATTTATTAAAATATATAGAAAGTAAATTAAATTGAATTTCGTAAAATTTTAGTATACTATTGCTATTTTTCTTTAAAACTGCGATTATAAGAAATCACTGTTTTTAGCGGTTAAGTTTCCTGATTAACAACAGTATCATAAAATAATATTAACTCTTTAACCAGTAAAGGCAAAATGCTCAGTCTGGATTTGTTCATTCATTCATGGAAACAATGAGTCAAATCCTTTATTGAGTCACACATAACTATGTAAATGTTAATATGTACAGCTAAAGTGATTCATATTATCAACAAACTTACAGCTGCTGTTAATTTTTATTTTGATAGTAAGGTATGTACTATTATGTATTCTGTGGTATGGCATTTAATAAACTATGCAAATATTCTTATTGCCATGCCATGCCTCATTGCCGTGCCAGTGAAATAATTTTGAATTCAGCTGAATACATCCTACAGCTAACAACTCTATCTCTTTTCATTATTATTACATTATTAGTTTATCTATCCTATACATTTGAGTTACTGAAATCTTAGATTCTACAAAAACAATCATTTTTACACTGAATGGGAATAGAGCCAAGAAACCTTTTGCAGATGACAATTTCAGTTAAACGAATACGAAGAAAAGTTATTTTGTATTTGTTTACAGTCTTTAAACTGTAGGCTCTAATTTTTAAGTGTTAACTTGTTCATTTCATTTGTCATTATCTGGTTTAAGCGGGTAATTTATTTTAACTATGTGAAACAAACCGCATTACATTGTGTGCTAAATGCGCGAAGCATCTCTTAGGTCTTAGTACATACGCTTTGCAAAAATTTCGCCTCTATCATCCTAAAAAAATGAAGTCATTGCTAACGTTCAGTGAAAGTTCAAAAAGTAAAAAAAAGTTCAGTGAAAAATATTTATGTTAATTAGAAATTTTTTAAACCCATAATAGCTCTTCCGAACCAAAAGCATAGTTAAACGATATTATTTTTATATCATGAGTTCGATTAGCAGTGGAGAACCTTGATATAGACACACAAAAAACATTTACAGAGCAAAAAGATAAATGCAAATAAACTCCAGTCATGATTTCCGTCCAATACCATGATTATGGGAAATACGAATGACAATCTGATAAAATAAACCTGATACTAAATTTAAATTCTTTGTCCAATCTGATTAGTTTCTCGTCTATAAGCAGCTTCTGCAAAAAACATGACAAGACCTGATAAAGTTGTTATGAAGTGCGCAGGATTCATTTAATTTTTTAGTCTGGAGACTTTGGTACGGAGAAATAATTTATGTATATACGTTCTCGTCTAGTATTCCAAACATCTATATACCTTCTTTAATAGGTAAGTATAATAATCTAGCATTCGATTTTTTATCCAGTATTAAAATTCAAGTACTTAATCCGTTATCGAAAAAAAATACATAAATTCTTACAATTTATAAGACAGATAAATTAAGAGTATTACCTACAATTCAAGTCTTGATATTAAAAAAATTATGCATTTTGTCTTGCTTGACCCACGGCCTACTAGAGATTATAAGACAAAATCTTCCACATCAATAATTAATTCCTTAATGCATCAAACAGATATTTTTAATTGCATACAAGTTTCAGAATTGTACAGTGCACAATGGAGTGTTATCACAAATAGCAATCACGTGTCAAAATAGCTTCCATTTTACATCAATAGGGCTCTATGGGTGGTATACACGGTCCATAGGAATTACTTAGCGCCCGCCTCCGTGACATCACGTTGCGCAAACGCAACTGGAACATAACATGCCGTACGTCGCACACGTAACGTGTGCTGAATAACTTAACATTTAACGCAGTGATAAAAACATTTATTGAGTTTCTTTTGTTATTTTCATTTTTTTGACACACTATCCCAACACTACACTATAATTATTATTATTTATATTGCCACTAAAATATTATTATTATTTTTCTATTACTAAGTTTTGATTTTCGACCTACTCAATAGACTTTCACGAAAACCTTAATGAGGCAAAAGTAGGTTCTTAAGTTTTGGTATTCGAACCATTAGCAGTGAAGGTTTTTTTTTCGAAAAGTGCTCATAATGGCACAATCATTTTGCAATAAAATCTCCAACTCAACTCAATACGAGAGAGAAGACGATGTGGAAATCAATTTAAGTAATTTTAGTAAGTTTACGCTTTAACCTTTGACCTTAAAACACACAAAAAGAAAAGTATAAGCTAACTACAAAATGTCAATTTTCTGCATTGATATTGAACTCTATTAGAGGTAGATTTGAATCATAAAACTGTAACTATTAAAATGAGCTTTTAACACTTGCGGTGAACTATGCTCTATTCTGTGCTATGCTCTAAAAAAATATAGCATGTGATTGAATATTCATTGGTTACACGGCCACGAGTCCACGACTGTAGGCCGAGGCCACGTCTTCCTCAGGTTGTGCATCACCTTGTTATTAAAAGCAAAAGTAATATTACCTAATGTGTGATAACATTAGATTAAGTGTTATGTGAGTGCGATTAAAACGATTAAAATGTAAATTACATCGGGGTTTTGTTTGGCCACTTCTTTTGTTTGGCCGTGTAATGCAGTAATGCACTATGCACTAAGTACCTATACCAAACCTTATTTTTTCCGACAGATAAAATGACATTGTTTTTTGTCCTTGATTGATTTTTGAAGGAGCCCAATGTCGCAGTGGCTCTGCATTGAGCCCACGTTATATGAGAAGAATGGGTCCATCCTTCTTATCCATTAGAAAGGCAGGCATTTGGCAGGCCCCCCTCAGGTAGTCTAGGGAGTAGTGGGGGTAGCAATAAATATAGCTAATGATGATGATTTTTTTTGGTTACGTCACTCTTTCGTTAATAATACCTATCTAATTACTCCTTTGACGTTTTATTGCCTGTCACAATAATGTAAAATTAAAAAAAATTAACTATCGTAATTCTCAGCTCACCAATGTTACAAAAGTAGTAAAAAAACTAGGAACTTTATTTAAAACAACCGCGACATGGTACTGTCACATTACTGTGGTTTGAAAGCAGCCACTCATTGCCACTGTAAGATCCTTGGAAATATTTTACCAATATCCTTGTTTTCTCATTCATAACAAAACCACCAAAAATTTAAACTTTTATGTACCCTTTATCTTTACAATTATATCTTAAACTTAAATAAAAACGACACAGAACGAGAAGGTAACCATATATTATCACAATCATCATCATTCTTCATTACTTAATAATGTTCCAAACTATTGGATTGAATTCTGAAACGAATTTCGAACAGATTCGTAATTAAACGCGTCCCGATTACCATTTATAACGGTACGAGATGAAAACGCAAGTTTCGGCATAACGCGGCCCCATGCCGGCCGTCGCGAACGCACGCAACGCTCTGATTGCCCTTAGATCGCTGCTCGATAGAGACAGCTTACGACCTGTGTTCATTACCACCGTGTTTTCCGACTAATTGTCTGCAAAAAATTATCACGATTGCATCTTATGTACAAATGACTTTTATGCAAACTTACATACCCGTGCCATGGAAATAGTTCAGCTAAATTATCAGATTTAGTTCAGATTTAGCTGAATTAAAATAAAAGTCTTTTACATGCAAACTATTTTCATCTGCAATGGAAAAGTTGGCCGAATTGACAGCAAAAATGCATACCAAAGCAACAAGACATATCTTATAATTTAAAAAATTGTAAGACCAAAATGTAAGATATTCCTTTACGGAACTAAAACACTGCAGTAAAAAGTAAACTTGCTAATAAAAACATTATACCTCTGCAATGAGTTGTTTATATAATCTAAAACATACCATATATCATATAGTAAACATATAGTAAAACCACTTTAGGCTGCGAAAATCTGTCAAAACTGTTTTTGACCAAGAGCGTCAGTATGATCCACTTTTACCCGATTTTTACAGTCAAAAGTGGTTTTGACCGGTTATCAGTTTTGACTGTAACATATACATCAGGAAGTTTACCCCAAGCGAAGGCACGCGATATAGCATATCAAACAGTCTACCTTGCAAGTGGACGCCTTATTACCATTTACCTAACCACATTATCTAATGTTAGTTATCAACCCAATAAACAGACCGTACGGTAAATAAATGAACACATCATCCTTTCTATCTATCAAACACAACATTTCACAACATTCAACTGCATAGGAACTGATTGCTTCACAAACCCTATTTTGTAAGGCAGGTTCTGTTTGTTATTTAATTTTTGGTATAAGTAAAATTATTTATAATGTAACATAATACCGGTTATTATTGCAAGCATCCGCTACAAAAATAGATCTAAAACTAAAATAAACAACAAAACTTATTTTTCTTCTTCTTACCATTTGCAGCCTTATCAATGCATCATTATCAGTGTCATTCACGCTTGTTACATATTTGACGGTGCCATCCAGGAAGCGTGACAACATTGTTAGTCGTAAATAGCGTGTGTAGCAAGTGTGTCTTATTTGTCACGATCGAAGGTTTGCGTCATGCCATGTCCAAATGTTTTTTTCAATCCTCGAGTTATCTGATGTCGGGCGTGTCCGTGGCAAGAACATTGTTTCTACACACTTCAGTACGTCTTATTTCAAAAGACTCGACTGAATCAGAGAAACGACACGCTTAAAATGTAAATGGACAAGTTTTGTATGAAGTTGAAGTGTTTATTGTATTTTCCAGCAAGGTTGAATCGTAAAGTAACATTTAGAGAAATTATGAACTTAATTTTCTCGTATTTTCAATATTTTGCAATACATTTATGTCAGAACGAGGCAATAACAAGGTGTCATAATAAATACTTTGTCAAATTGCCACAATAAGCCTTCAACCGCTCTGGCACCACCCACATATTTGCCTACACGAAAGTAGATTAGTGGATAGGTAAATAATCTATTTGCAGGATATGTCAAAACATCGTCGCAAGGTTTGCTGCACGCTGAGAGTAAAAAACGGCTATTTGTCAGTGTAAAGACACACGGAGGGCGTCGATCACCAACGGCCAGTCATTATTTACGCCGTAGCTGCAATCATAGTTGACCGCTTCCTAGCTGCCATCTAACAATAAGGCACTACTTCCGTGGGAAGCTTCAAATTGGTAGATTACAGTGTCTGCAAAAGATGCTAGTGACTTTTTGATTGGGCACCCAGGGTCCAGAGTACTGTTAGTGAAGCATTAACGATCGATGTCAACTAAAATAAACAAAACTTCTTCTGTCACTGCATCGTTGTCCTACTTGTCCAGATTGATAATATCGTTTTCTTCCTAGCGTTTAGCGAGAATGACAAAACATAGAATGTCACTTATGCCGAGTAGTTTCAGTTCATTTTTATTAATCAAGATTTTAAGCAGTTTGTATTCAATACGCGTTGCGACCATTAATTTTTTTTAAACAGTTATTTATCCATGATAGAAATGTACTTCAACCATACTACACTGCTGTTATTGAAATGTTTCATGATCTAATCAAACTTACTCTTCTTGACACGAAACTATTTAACATGTGAACAACTAACGTTGTAACAATGCTATTACTTAAAAATTCTCAAGGAAATGAATTAATTACGCGAAACAAATAATGTGCTCTTGCTAGTTCAAGGCAGATAACACTGACGCAGTTTGACTGGTTTGACCTTTTTTGAGTGAATCATTGAACTATACTATAAATACATCATTGAGTAGAATCGATTATTTATACGATAAATTCGGATTTTTAAATGGAAAAACTGTAATTCTTCTAAGTTAATGCACAGTTGAGGAGCTAAGTGGCGCAGTGGTTTAGCGCTTGGCCCTGTAAGGTAAATTGTAGAGGTTAAGCAACTTTCGCAAGGGTCGGCCATGGGATGGGTGACCAAAAATTTGTTATCTTGATCTCCTCCGTGCTTCGGAAGGCATGTTAAGCCGTTGGTCCTGGCTGCATTTTTAGTCGTTAAACCCACCAATCCGCAGTTGGGCTCGCTTGGTGGGTTATGGCCCATCCTCCTTATCCACCCATATTGTGTCCCAATAGTGGGGACATTAAAAATGGTTGATGTCGAGAGCACAGTTAAAAAGGAATTACTAATGTTGAATGCTAAAAAGTAATAAAAGCAAAAGAAAATATAAATGTTTTGTGGTCTGTGCTTCAACAAAAACATGCCATTTAGGATAATACAAAATTTATTTATGGCTTCATCAACCTACAAACCTACATTAAAATTTGAGCAGCAATTGGTGAAAAAAACGAATCTGAGTCAATTCGATTTTGCCTTAGTAAATCTTGTGAGAAAACTCAAATTAACTAAAATATTAATCAATTGGAATTTACTACCTCTACAATGAATAATTCTGTAGTAAATAACCCCGATAAAACAAAAATAAAAACCATATGCGACATGTGGTTTTCTATCAGAATTTATGAGCTTAAAATGAAGAGCGAGCGGGAAGAATAAGGAACGGAAATATTTATCAGATATTATTTTTGAAAAGACTGGCTAATGTTCGAGCATAAAAATCATTTTTCCCATAAAATGTAAAATCACTGACATTCCTTATTCTTCTCGCGCGGTCTTCAAATGAGAATTTAAAAAAAAAATGTTATGAGATGAAGCATAGCCAGCCTAAATAGCTCTCTATGCAGCTAGCGTATCAGCAATTCAGAAACCCGAAAACTATTAAAAATAATTATTTAAATAGTGCCCGTAGTACCACACAGTGGGGTAAGTAACTGGTTCATACACAGCTTAGCGGCCACGCGACCGCCGCCGCCGCCGACCGGTCAGTCCCTCTTACGTCAAACGTGACGCGTATGGAAGCTTGCAGATTATCCAACTTTACAAATAGGGTTACCTATTTGTAAAGTTGGATAATCTGAATAGGGTTACCTATTTGTAAAGTTGGATAATCTGAATAGGGTTACCTATTTGTAAAGTTGGATAATCTGCAAGCTTTTTAAGTGTTAACTTAATCCATAATATTTGAGCAAAATACTTTTGAAACAATGGATTTACCGTGTTCCGACAGATATTGAGCTAATCTAAACATATCTTTATTTAGAGCTAATCTCCTATGTATCTATCTATAGATGTAGGTACTTACCAGCTTACCACGTCCTGTCCATAAGCTGTATTATAAGTAACGTCTACTATTATGTCGATACAATTTACATCAAAAGGAAGAATTATGTTATAGATGTAAGTTTTCAACATATTCTAATAATTTTCACTGCAGCATAAATTGATTTTTTCATGTTACTCGTAACTCGTACATGGTGCATTAATTTAAAATTGTTAACTTAGTCACGCTCAAGTTAATTCTCCAGAGTCCCATGCCTAATAAAACTTACTTTCATCAGACGTTTCCAATATTTAATCACCTCTCGATTTAATTTTCTATTGAACGTTATAATTAGATTAAAATTTCTCGCACATTGTAACAAAGCTGATTGTGCGACAACTAGTTTGAACACTGGGTTCGAGTATTTAGGCCACTATTATATTCAGATCAACTGGTTCTCTAGCTTAACTAGCATTGCCTGTTGTAACAGCCTTGATACAAAGTAGTTTGAGTTCAAACTATCGCAATCAGAAAAGACATCTTGCTTAGACAACGGCAGAATGTAAATGTACTTAATAAGAAAGTCTATTTCCCTTCGAAGACAAGAATGGGTTTAAAGCCATAAAATTTCATCGTTAATTATTGTAACTGTTCATTTGCTACAGTAATTCGATCGTACGATTGCTCTTTGTATTAGACCCATCCATTTTGAAATCCATTCCAAAATTACCGTTGGAAATACTTATCTATGAAGCTAATTATTAACATTAAATTACAAGTTGCAATTTAAAAGTATGGAAGTTTATGTCAGTAGGAAGTAAAGCAGTTATATTATAGTTGTAAGTAATTTCGAGCAGTGGTCGGAATCAGTGAGGTCCGTTAAACAAATGACGATGAGATGGCACTAACTGCCAGTCGATTCTGTAACCAAACACGAATCTTACTTCGAATCTCACTTCACTACGCTGAAATTTTAAATCATAGATGGTAAAATTATGTTTTTTAATCACAAAAGATTTTAGATAGCTACGGTAGCTACCTAAAACCTTTTGCAATCGGTAAAGTAGCTTATATTCAGCTAATTTCTAATAACGAATTCACGCGAAGTGAAGTGAGGTTCGAAGTGAGATGCGAGTTTGGTTACAGAATCGATAGGCTGTTGTGATGGTGATGGGAGACGTTGCGCCAGAGCCAGCCAACGTTGTTGTTACATAATGTTTATATTGCCAAGTTTCTTCAAATATGTTCTTATTATATTATATGTCGTTTGCACTAACAGTCTTTATTGTATTTTAGTGATATTAAATATTTACGTAGATAAAGCCTCCAATCTAAGTTTAAATTTATGTAATTTTAATATTCAATCTAATCTAATATCAATAATTTAAATAAATGTATTTTAATTCTTCAACTTAAATCTTTAATTACAAAAAATAACGACTGATGTTTTATTCCAACTTTCCCGCGAGAAGATCCTCAAAAGATATTTCTAGGAAAATCATAAAACCCCTAGATAAAAATGACTCGTTGATACGATTGCAAAAAGCGTTGGCCTTTGAGATTAATAGCGTGCGGCTATTGTTTAGATAAAAAACCGGATCATGATTAGCTTATTCCAGTTTCGATCGAGTCCTAATTTCGTAAGAATCATTGTAGAGTAACAACAAGTGTCAATTAAGCTTTAAGATTAATTACAAGTGTATTGAGAATGACGTTTAAAGGCAAGTTAGTGTTTAATGTAACATAGTTTAAAGAAGGTATGTGAAACTATAGGTAGAACTCCACCGCCAATTTAAAATGTATATCAAAGTTTTTTTTACAGAGTATACTTTCATTTTCATAAACGTTTCCTCTCAAGTCGTAAAGGTACTTGATTACTTTACCCTTTGACAGGTAACATGACCTCTTCAGGCCAAAACTGGGTGGTGAATTGTTGAACGGCCGTCGGCCGTTGACCTCACTCGACATCCAACCTGACAAAAGACGACACTTTACGACCAGCTCAGCCAGACCGAAGACAAATATTACTACTAAAAACTATATTAAATCGACACTTAAAAATCCTCAGCATGAACCACCTCTACAAAAAATAGAAAGGATGATGTTAAAATAAACTACTACAGCTTGTCTAACTAAACTAGAAAAAAAAAACAGCTGTTTCTTACAAAAGTTAATTACGAAAATATCAAAATGTATGAAACAGCTGATTTTTTTTTCGTGATTTCATAGTTGGTCCCATAGTAAAAGTTGTTCAGTTTGATGGTCTCTATCTACCATATCCGGCATTAGGGGTACTTTTGTAACACCTTGTATATAACTATAAAATAATAATAATAATAAACAAAATGTAGTGAGACAAGACTGACAGACTTGCCTCAACAAAGCTCAAAATTAATAAAGCTTTGAATGATTTTTAATCTGGTGATTATTAGATTTTTGTGCCAATATACTTTATTATTATTACCCTCGTTTATATAAAGTTTAAAACTTTGATTACTCTTACTACTTTTAGGATTTTTGTCATTTAGTAAACTGGTTGTAAGTAGTATACAAATATATGATATAAATACCTTAGCATAGCTATTACTTAGATTATCAGAATTGATTAACCACTTGCCACGTCCTGGCCAAATAAGGGAAGGCCATAGCTGAGATTGATCCCAAACTTTTCGTGTGTGCCTCGGAAAGGACCAACGTCTCGTTATTTGACCATATTTGGTAGTCGCCAATCATTTGACAGAGCACATGAATTTCCGCGAAGCCGTCTTGTCATTGCCGAATGAAATTACTAGACACTAGGAAGAGTTATAAAAGACTCTGAAATGAAAATCGTAGTTAAGGCAACAATATCAAAAAAGTCATAATGTTTCAGAATATTCAATCTTATAATTTCCCTGAATCATACAAACAAATAAAAAAAGTTAATTAGTGTTGTGAATGGAAATTAATATTTTAATTGAAAACACATTACACTTCTTTTTTTGGGCAGACGGATTAAAATTGAAAGTTTTCATATGATAAAATAATAAATTTTGTAATTCCAAGGTTTCAACCTACCTAAGAATCAAGGAGTCCATTACAGTGTCAAAGCAACCACTCTACATTCCAAGATTTAATAATAGCATTACCTGTTAATTTTTGAGTTGAGCGGCCATACAGTAAGACTATCGATTGATAATATAAACCCAAAATGAAACCTCTAAAAGTTCCATATTTCGTTCCTTCGATATCCCATATACGTGACCCGCGTACCAACCCCAAGGGGCTATATCCACGAAGCACTTCCAAAGGGCAAATTGTGATTTAAAGCACGCAGTAAAACGTGGGTTCACTACACTCAAAATAACAATCTCACTTCGCCGACGAAAATGCGATGTTACGAGGTAATTTAATTTTAACTACTAAAACATAGAAAAACTAAAAGACGTCTTTAATAGGTGGTAGGGTTAAAAAAATAGCGATTCGAAAACACTTATTTGAATTAAATTAAAAGAAAAATCTAAATACGAGTACTTTTTCTTATTTTAGTACAAACCGCCGATATATTTATGAGCAATTATCGAATATAACTAAATAAAAATATAAGTTAAATGTGACTTATTTATTACAGTAACTAATGTACAACTGACTAAATGAACATGAAAATTAATTAATGTATATAGCAAGCCTTAGACGATTTATTCGTCCAAGTAGCAAGTATATCTCAGAGCTTCTAACTTACAATAGATACTGGTTCTATAAGTATATATATATATATATCTTTTAAATTTACATTGATTACTTAAGTTCATAAAGTATTAATTTATTTATAATTACGCTCCTTACGATGCATATGTAATTTGGAACGCCTCTTACCGGAACTGACTAATAATTGCGATGATATACATTTTACAATGCTATATAAATGCTGATGGCCCTGATAAAAGCACGCCGCGCGCCGATGTTAATTTAATTATATTTTTTTCGTCATATTTCTAATATGATTTGTATACTATTAACTATTATTGAGGGAATTCAGGCCACGGTAACATAGAATAGCACCAAATAAGTATACGGTTTGGCCTCTTTAATAGAGTAGTCAGTCAACAGACCGTTACGACAACAACATATAAATCTCAACAACAAATCACTACTCATTGTATCGCAAATAGTTCGTGATGTGGTGCTGTCGCTTGTCGCTCCGCAGATACCAAAATGTGGTTTTGAACGGGTTTAGATTCCATTCATAAAAATGTTGTTATGACTTTATGACCGAATTAAATTATGTCGCATGAAATCAATGATGCCAGGCTAGCTAAATAGTGCAGAAAATTCAAGTATGAATATAGAACATGGGAAGCGTTTTCCTAGATATTGAAAACTACTTATATCTGTGTACTATATACTTATTTAATTAATTATTTCCTGTTTGAATTAAATTCTAAGATCGTAGGTGTGTATGTCCGACCTGACAGTAAAAGATGGTAAAAGTACGACTTCCTATTTCTAATGTGTAGATGCGACAATGTCGCAGCGACATGCACTATCTATCCGTTAGGATAAATTACTTAGATATTGGGCAGGTAGCTTAACCCACTTTTTTGCTTACTGGTTTTAATTATTTTCATTAGTACAGTTCCATTAGAATATCCGTGAGAAGAATATACTTATGTACAATCCACTTTTAATAACACCAAAGAAACAAGTTTTAATTCAAAACTAACTAGTAGATTAAATTGTAACTAGTTTAAGAACGGTTAACTAAAATAGGAACAGCTTAATCAGGAAGTCATTAAATAAAAACATTAAGTGAAGTTATAGGCTTGCAAACAGGCACCGTTTTTTAATGCGATTTGTTAGAAAAATATCAAACTATTCTTAAAGCATTCAAAACTTATCTACTGTTTAAACACAGACGTAGTATTTTTCAAAAACTTACAACTTGTGGGGTCTTATCAACTAAGGTTGATATTGGCATATTGTTTTATTAGACCCGGTACTGAGTTCTGTTTGCTTAAACACTTATTCTATAAAAACTGAATTCGCATTTCGAGTGTTAGAAATGCAATCCAAAAATTTTCTTTTAAACTGTGTCATTATTTCACTCACATTTGTACACTCAAATGCCGCGATTGGCGGAAAAGTGCTATTGCTTTACGGATTTCCCGATCACTTCGGTACACAAGCGTTTGATTCCGAGTTAAGATTCACAAAATAGCTCTTCCACCGCGACCATAGCTAAAGGCAAAGTATTACGTCCAGAGACGAAGTGCGCAGACGCAGCGCCCGGGTCGCGGCCTCACGCCCCGAGCTCCGTCCGCGAGCACGATCCCACCACACGATCTGCTCTGATAGCTTCCTTGTCTACGTTTGTACTATTATGTATTCTGTGTCTACGTGCCCAATAATATTCCTCACGACTCTTTACTTATCTACGGAGTCCGTCGCATAAATGTAAAAAAAGTAATTCAATTACCTGTATGGTAAATTGGCCGACGAGTTGCTGTTGTTAAGGCTTATTATGGTATTGAAGTTTATAATGAATCTTCCAAAGGACGTAAACTCAACAAACACGATACTTATCGATTAGAATTGAGATTATAAATAACTAGCGACCGTCCGCGACTTCGTCTGCGTGGTCAGTTATTTCTTATCCCTCGTGCAGGAACAAAGCAACTTTTGTTTTTTATTTTTAGAAGACTTAAAAGTTTAAGGTTCAAAAACCATTAAAAACATTTCTGGCCAATATTCGAAATTTGAAGATAATAAGGTTGTGACAGAATTTATGACTGCGTTGCGTATCCTTCCTTACTAATATAAATGCGAAAGTCCGTTTGTTTATTACGCCTTCACGTCTTAACTACTGAACCGATCATCATGAAATATTGCATACACGTTGTCAGTGGTACAGAGAAGGACATAGGTTACCTTTCATCCCGAAAAAAATAATTGTTCCCGAGGGATATCAAAAAGCTTTCCACGCAAACAAAGTCGCGGGCGGTCGCTAGTATTATTATAAACAATGACTAAATAAAAATATAATTCGATTTTAGGCACTTTACAAATTATTGTTACAAGTTTACAAGTTTTTAATTATGAATAACGTAAACATTATAAGAATATAATTATGTTTACTAATTTTATTGAGGATTTTTATATTTATTGAGGAATTTAATGAGGATATAATTGTTTACTAATTTTATTTTATGAGGGTTGAAGTGGAGAATTGTCATTAATTACCGATGGTCAGCAATTTCTATGTCCATTAATTACTGTCAAGAAATAAATACAGGGTAAAAATAAAATTTGATCAGAACTTCAATAGAGTTCGTAATAACAGCTTGCCAATAAGCATCACATTCATAGCGATGTGATGAATGAAACACGCGATTGACGTGCATTGTACGCAAATAGATGCAACTGCATCACTACGGACAGGAAATCCTTGAATAGTTGATTCTTTCCTTATGTGAACGATCAATATAATTTAAGACTCCGGCGAACAACGAGCTTCCCATACAAACGTAATACTAAAATGATTTGCAATTTGAGCATAATTGACTCTTCTTGTGATGTTATTCGGATTAAGACAGTATTTTGAAAGTGGAACCATGAACCCAAAGCTAGTGGGACTATGAGACCGGTAGGACATTATTGGTGGGACCACAAGTCAAAAATCTTCTATTAACTAAAAAATCCAAAATACTTAACTAAATAAAAATTAATGCTATTCACAGTTTTGTATGAAAATAAATAATTGGCATTTATTTTGAATTAGGTTAGTATTTTGGATTTTTTATTTAATAGAAACCTACACAAATATTGTCTTAATCCGAATAACATCACAAGAAGAGTTAATTATGCTCAATTTGCAAATAATTTTGGTATTACGTTAGTATGGGAGCTCACTGTTCGCCGTACTTTTAAGCACTTCATCTTTCATCATTCGCATTGGGTTATTCCCTGAGAATCCCATTACCCGAGGATCCTGTCCCGGAGGATCAGGGAAAACCATTCGCATTCGTATGTCATTTCGTTTCATAAAAATATAACGATGTATTTAAAAAAAAACAAATGCTAATGTTAATTTTCTCGATAGTTTTTAAATGTTTATTTACTTTATCCTACAGAATGCGGAGGAGACAAGCGAGTTTTCACCGGTGGTGAATGCAACATGCAAATCTGGCATCATGTCAATCAGGATAACCTTCAGCCAGCCCTTCAATGGAGTTGCGCACGCCAAGGAATTCAGGTAGTTAAATACAGCATAAGTAATTATCGACTTAAGCATTGAAAGTTCAAATTTTTTGTAAAATTTGGCGCGAAAAAAAACGATTTCGCTGCGAGCCTGAGGAAGAGTGATTTTTGAAACAAGAATGAAACCTATATGGCTTTTAACTTATATTTACTCCCTGTTTAACACTACTCACGACTAAGTACAACTAATTATAATACGAGTAGGTACCTAACTATTCAGGCGTATATTGTAAATATCGTTCCTTCTAATAAAGCTGAAAAGTTTTTTGCGCCCATTTTTCTTGTCAGCTAAAAGACGTCATAATGGGTGGTAGGATAAAAGAATTGACGATTTAAAAATGCTTATTATGTGAGCTTATTTGAATAATGAATTTTTTAATTTGAATTTCAATATTCAATAACGATTCAAAAGCGCTTAATTACTAAGTTTATTGGAATAAAGATATTTTGACTTTGACTTTCTTTGACAATAAAATTTGTACCAACGAAAATTTTCCGAATATCGAATCGATTACTCGTCAACTTGTAAAGCCTACCTAGCAGTGACAGTTGAATTTTTTCACGTATCCAAAAGAAACTGTTTTCCTGGTAGAGAGGGTGGGGACACGCTTAACTCAAACAAAATTTTTCACTTCAAAGCTTAACATATCGCAAACGAATCCCAGAATCAAAAAGTGGTCTTCACAAACATACAACATCCAACAACACCCCACATTATGAGATTGATGAGAAAAAAAACACCCCCCATTTTACATGTAGGAAAGGTACACTAAAAAATATTTTTCAAGATGTGTTTTTTTCATGTTTTTAATGGTTAGCTACCACAGACATTGGGATACTATGTTAGGTACTTTCATCCAAAAAGTTAACACGTTAACAAAAAGTTCTTACAAGGAACTAAAGTCTACAAATGATTTTCAGGTTTTGTGGAAAAAAAAATAACAATAATTTAAAACTTCAGTGCTTGACTTAAGAAGCCTTTTAAACCCTTCTGTTGCAGAACTCCCGCGTGCAAAATCCAGGGTGACGGCTCTGAAACCGTATCAATCGACATCAACATGGAGGCTCCGAAGGGATCTCCTGATTATTGCGGTGTGGTCTGGAATAATGTAAGTCAAATTCAGATTTCTATTTTTTAAATTCATAGAGACCTCCCATATCACCTAGTGGTCCTAGTGCTAAGTAACAATGAAGTCAAATATGGAGCACCACGTAGTAAGTAAATCCCTCTTTACTTTGGCCTAAACCCTTCAACGCCCGAAAAATGAGACACAATGGATATTTTATTGTTATCCGGCCGCATGCGGCCACTCGAGCACTGATGAATCAGACGGATAAGTTGTATCCTTTATAGATAGATAGCCCAATGTACGTATTATGGATATTTTAGGTTATTCATAATACATTGGGCACTTAAATCAACCTCGAAAATATTTCGGCATTAGTATGGTGAAACAAAAGCCAACCTTGTTCTCTACGCCGCGCGCCGTTTTGATGTCACTATAGTGATTGTAACAAAAGTGCACGCGGAAATTACAAAACTGAATACCATTACCTTTCCTTTCCTCATGTCTGGAGTCGTCTTACCGTATCTGTATAAGAAACGGAAACGGTATATCTAGTCTAAGCCAACGTTTAATACAATCCCAGTGCATCTTTCAAACTCTTTATCATAGGATTCCTATTAACTGAGCATTAATTAGTAAGTTTCAGCTTCAGACTAAGGAAAGAGTAAAATATCATACAATTATCAAGGTTTCGAAACGTCGAGGATTGTACCTACCTATTATCTAGTTTCTTCTAATCTTACATGTGTAATTCTGTCATGTAGCGTACCGATGAGCGATCTCTGCCTCTCGCCGTTCGAGTGCACCGGACCTTGGAACTGGCGGACGACAAAATGTTCTTCATAACTTGTGGCAAGGCTGGATTCAGAAACTCCAGGTATGAAGAAGCACTATTTTCAGCATTTTCATTAACTATACTACATTACATGAAAAATAAAATTACAATAAATTCACTGGACTTTTACAATGTAATAGAAATAGTTTTTGACATTCGCAAGCATATTATCACTTCATTGTTTGCATAATCCTGTAATGGGCTTAAGGGGGCGTACAACTGAGTACATAATCTACTATCTGCATTATTTTTTTGGAACCGATATATCAAGTAATACTGTGTGAAATCGTTGCTCAATTATGTGTACTTGTCGTTGTCCGGCCCCTTTAGAAATATCACTTATCATTCTAAAGATTATAGAAACCTACTTATAGATTTAAAACGTTGTGTCTTTATTTAATATTCATAAATATACAATATATTATATGATCTAAATAACTAAGTTTTCATTACTCTAGAAGGGCCCTAAGTTATGAGTGCATAGCAAGGAATTTGACCCAGTCAGTCTTAACGCATCTTAAAGATTTTGACATATTGTCAGCTGATAATACCCGCTTTACCCTGATTTCGATGTATTTGTAGACGATGCGAAATTATTTCTATCCTAATTTTATGTCGTTAAACATTAGTAAGCATAATTATGTAATAGGGCATAAACCCATGTAATATTATGATACATAAATAAAATAAATTGTAGGTAAATTGTATAAACTTATAAAATTCGATCAGCAGTTCTGTGACATTTGTATGTAACATTTGTATGGAAAGACGTTTTTTTTGTCTTTTTCGGAAAAGCCTTAGAACAAACGTTGTTGTTTATAAGGTTAGTAATCTACTCATGCGAGGTTGTTGGTGTTTTACAAAACCCTGTATATAAAATCTAAGGTACTCTAAGGCCCGTATTTATAAACCGCTCTCAATGTTGAGATCATATTTGAGATACTATTCTTCAAGGAAAAGCATCTCAGGTATGATCTCAAGATTGCTCTTAACGTTGAGAGCTGTTACGGGCCGGGCCAGGCGGTATAAATACTGGCCTAAATCTAAAGTTTTATTGCACGATCAAGGTATCCGGAGAACCAAGTCAAATAATTATCTAATTATTTTCCAGAAATGAGACATCGTTGGTATCTCTGAGGATGCTGAACCAAGATGGACGCAAAGTAACGAATGTTGCATTCGGAATGCCTTATACACTTCGTGCTGAATTGGGCAAATCTGATGGTACGTTTAGTCAGCGTTCTTCTAAATCAAAATATTACAGTTACAAACCAATTTGTTTAATTATTCGGCTTAAATTAGAACAAGACATTTCTTGTTCTCATTTTTTTAAAATTTCGTAAATGCTTATAGGAACACATGGAATCAGGATGAAGAATTGCTTCGCATTCAACATGCGCAATAACACCGTGCTGCTCCTCGACAGCAGGGGGTGAGATATAAATCTTATTATGGAACAAAACACCGTACTTATAAGGTGTAATTGTTTGGTGAATAGACTTACACATTTGCGACACAAGTTTCACGATAAATCAGAGGATGTAATGTGATTTTTGTCTTGAATTAAGTATTAATTTTCTTAATATGAAGCAGCATTCATATATTTATCCTTAAACTCAAACTCCATAATTTATTTTTTGTTTATCGGAGAGCTTTACTTTTGTACTTATAGGTAATACTTACGTTTTTTTTTGTTATCTTTTCAGATGCCCCCTCAAGAACTCCTTAGCGGTGAAGTCAGAGGGTAGCACGACCGAGATCACCATTGCACAGATGTTCAGGTTCCCAGACTCGTCACAGGTCAACTTCCAGTGTGACGTCGCCGTATGCAAAGGTAAAGTTTAATTGTGAAAAATATTGTACCGATTATTAAAACTTGACCAGAATATTTATAAACTTAATCAGCAGCCGCCTATTTGCTTATTTCCTTGTTCTTATGTTAGACATTTACGACAGCTTAGTAGTAGTAGATAATTATAGTTCGTAAGTTTTCCGAGACTTGTTATTTTATTACTTAAGCTTTACTACTAATAATGCTTATGATTATAACATTACAGGCAGCTGCGCGTCAGTAGACTGTTCTGCGGACGGGCGCAGTGACCCCAGCGACGAGGAAGCACTAGTGACTGCCTCCACGGGCATATTTGTCCTGGACCCCAGTGACAGCGCCGGTACGGTTACATTAACAACTTTAACACAACCAAAGGCTTCAATAACCAACCTCTATGCCTTCAATGGTTCAAGCAATAGATACGTGTTGGTCGACTCCAGAACACATACTCAACTTAACACATAAGTTTTGATTAACTGAGACTATTTCTCAGCGAATATATTACTTTAACTCGAAGAAGGTTTATTAACATCATAGCATAACGAACTACCTATCTATGAACCTAAGGTCTTGTCACTAAACTGATAATAGTGAGTTAGTGTCATATCAATATTTACTCCACAATGGCATTTCTAGGAATGTATGTATTTGCTCGCAGTCCAACCTGTTAAAAATGCATTATTTTGAATTTCAGTGATGACGTGCTCGGAATCCGGTATTCGTCCGTTGTGGCTACTGTACCTGGCCATTGCTCTGGGAGTAATGTTCGTGGTGATGCTGCTCATTAACTGCTTCCTCTGTACGGCCATGACCTGTTCCTGCGCCAGGACTGACGTAAGTGAATTCAGAGAACAAATATATTATTTTGTGACCGTATCAGAATCTGATACATAACATAATTTAACCGGGCCTAGTACATACACTTCGTTATTTACACACAGAAAATGAAGAAAATTGTGTTGGGTAGGTACTTGGTTTGCTGCATCCATAATCCCCAATTGCTACTTCTGCAGAAAATAATCCAATACTATCACTTAGTATGAAATATGAACATAAAATAATTCATAGCAACTTTATTTCCTTAGGTAATCGAGAAGGACCCGTCGGTGGTCGAGGACTACGACCCCTACCGCAGCTGGCACGGCAGCCAGTACGGAAGCAGGTACCCATCGTCCACTATACATTCAGCGAGGTAAGCGCAAAGGCTCGAATACTGCATGCTCACTGCTCATGCATGCCGTAAGAAGTTCTTTACAAGCCTACCGAAACGGACTTACTTTTAAACCTCGCTGAATTTTTTTAGTTCCATTATAAGAAAATACAAAATAAGCATGACGTTTAAACGTAAATAAATTGAAAATTATCTAAAAAAAATTTGTTCCATTCTTTCAATTTAAATGTGCGTAAAATAATACGTACAAAAGTAGTAGGTAACTAAATAATTTTCGATTTGCATGTTCGTAATTTGAAATGTTAAAATTGTAATAAATTCAGTAGCATTAAAAAATGCTGTGAGATCAACAACACACCAACCTGGACCAATCCACCATTGTCTTCATCAATGTATTTTAATTTAATGTTTTAAGTTCAAAGTTGGTGGAGAAGAGATAAAATCTTGTTGACAGCGCGATGCTACGCTGGATTACCACTGTGTAGAAAATTAAAACTGATGCATTAATCATAATAAAATAAACATAACTTTCAGATCGGTGTCGGATAACAGCGACCACTACGCGATAGTACAATCGAGGCCAGGCAGCCGACACTCGGGCATGCACAGAAATAGGCACTGAAGCGAAACGATACGAACCGCTGATAATAAGGAATAAGGACATCCGCCTCACACCAAATCTTATTTCGATCACAACAAATACCTACGTGTAAACGCAAGCAAGTTTAAGTAAGTTACTTAAATGATAGGATGCAAATTAAGAACTTTTTCTAGAGAATATGTAGGCTCTTATTAAAGGTGCTTTGCGACAATATTGTCAAAACGTTGGAATCAAATAGTTGTAAACTAGTGTGAATTCTATAGAAATGTTACCTATTAAGAATCGAACCTATTTTTCGAATGAATTTAACTTGTGCCATTGTATTTCCAATCGTGTACCTAACGTGGCTTTAACAGCCTTCTAGACATACTTTAGTGTTGGTATAATTTCCAACATCATGTATGAATGCAACGAATCCGTCCAATTTATCCCAATTAGTGAATAGGTTAATATATTTAATATAAGTCGAGCGCCCGCAACTTTTCTTTAGAATTATTCCCTTTTTAGTAGAAGATCCTCTCTGCAAAATGGTGTTAAAGCTTGAGTGGTAACTAAATATTCTATACTTAATGGGAGGTAGTAAACATTCAGTCTCTAGTCTAATATAGTGACGATTCTACCTACCATTTTAATTCTAATCTAATCAATCGTTCATCGTCTACTAAAAAAATTTTTTCGAGCCAGTATGTATGTATCATATAAGATTTTCGAAGTAATCAATCATTTTAGTGCAGTCACTCGAAAAACTTTAGTCACACCAATATCTTACAAACAACATATTCTCGGTCGCTAGCATTTAGTAACGCAAAAGGTCAGTTCATACTTAAAAATTATGTATTATATATAAAAATATTTTTCTTACATACTTATACTAAGTAGACATCACCAAGTATGAACTAGCTTTTTGTATACTCGTTAGAAAAGAATTTATTTAATTTTTATTTCACGATTATGTGAATGTCATATTCCTTAATCATTATTTTAGTAGGTAACAATCGTTTTGAAATTTGAAGTGAACCACATCATACCTGTGAATAAAAATAATGTATTTTTATAAGATATGTATGAAAGATGAAGTATTAATTATAAAATAACCATAGGATAAATAATTAATTGTGTTTTTTCATTTAAATGAGTCGAGTGAATGGAACTGTCAAGTTGTATTATTTGGTAGTATAAGGAATAGCATAACTACTTATTATTATTAACTTGTTATGATAATGTATGATTGTATGCTGTTCAAGTGTTTAAGCTGAAAGAAAATAGAATTAATTTTCTTATAACTTAGTGTGAAATAAAGATAATAAACTAAGTGTTAGCAGTTTTAGTTATGTCCTGCTTTTGTAATGTTGTGTTCAAGTATAAGTTCTTCTATCTCACGAAGACCGTTTTGCTATGAATGTTGTTGGCGTGCACATGCACATTATTTTAGTGTGCGTAATAAGAGAGCGAGCAGACACACGCACTTAGAGTAGTGGTACTCTCGACGAGTTATTTTGGTACTTTGTAAATGGTTGCCATGGTTTTCATTATACCGTTTTGGCGCTTACTCGATTCGAACTCGATCTCGATCGCGTCGGAGTAACCCCCAGTGTCTTAATAAATAAAATACTGATTGCACACAAATCACTATATTTATTATTCAAGTGTTTTACACTATTTTATGACTACATAGAGAAGTGGCTTGGTAAACTTAAATTAATAATGAAAATAAATATTTATACATTCCCAACAATGCATTTTCATCTTTTATTTTATACAAAATGGAAGATCGATAAATTTAAATAAACATATCGGTAAATGTATAGTATTATAGATTAGTGATTCAAAATAGTAGGGTGTTATAATGTGATATGTCAGTATAGCTGCCAATTTGACTTATATTTTAAGATAAATCATATCATAGAAATCACATTGTATAATGTATTAATAAGAACCGCTTCATAGAACCACATTTTACCGATCGAATCTCCTTTAAATAATAATAATGATTGGACTAGAAAGTTTTAATAACAATAAATTTATATAATAGAATATTCCATAATAGCATTATTCAATTACAATCTCGAAAATATGATCAAGTTACAAAAATGCGTTAATTAAGTACATACTTATATTATTATTTTTCTATGGCACTAAGTCTTTCTTTACATGTTGATAATTATTACATATAACGGCAAAATAATTGTATTCCTCAAGTCACATTTAATACTTATTTAAAGTTATTAAAATCGCTATCGGCTAAACTTAAATAATAATTACACGCATCTTCATTAAATTCGTTAATTTCGTAAAGCCTCTACTCTCGGCGGGATAAAGTTCACTTAAACGTCAAATTCTGTTATTTTGGTACATTTTAAACAGTTTCCATATTTTCCATAGTACTATTTTGACGTTTACTCGATTCGAACTCGATCTCGATCGCGTCGGAAGTAACCTCCCAGATTTCGAAACTTTAAAAACCAATTCTTTCGCTTTCCAAGCTAATGGCGCATACACATACGTACATTGATCGCTGTTTCGGGTAACTCGAGATGTTGGTCCATTGGTCAGTCATCGTTTCTTATATCGTGAATATTCCAATAATGTTATTCGCGGGACGATTTAATATAGTCGCGGGCCACCATTTCCCCATCCTTGCTAGTGTAATATCGCTTATATCGCCATAAGTTATCCTACTATAAAAATCTAGAAAGATAATATTATTATGTGCCAATTAGAATCAGTTTAGCCGTTAGCATATTTTGTTCACGTTGTTCTATTGTTTTGCTTCTTTGTGTTCGAGCATCGTATTAGCCACCTTTTCGTATAGAGATCGTTTGTAGATCCTTGGTTGTGCGCCGCGCAGACTGTGTGGGTAAATCCCGAAAGCTGTCTCATCGTCGAACCAGCTGGTTGTAGGCTGAAAAGAATAGTATTTTCCGAGTAAGTCGTCCGACTTTATAATTCTATGACTACTGTGATTCTTTAAAAATTATTAGGTAAAGTCAGTGTTTTCTTACTTGACTTATTTGGCACACAACTTTGCCAACTCCGAACTCTTTAATAAAGTAATCATTAAAGTATCAAATATTACAGACCATTTTCTACAAGTACTTAGATTACAAAAAAGATTACTAAAGACAATTTCATTTAACATGGCCACATAATTATTTTCAAATTATGTTATAAAGTCATAAAAGAACTGTCAAAACTGTTGACTTAATAAAACAAGTGAAGGAAAAACGGACTTTACACTCCATTTTATAGCAGAAGGCCGTCAATGTGATTCGGTATAGAATAATGAACACAATTTAAATAAAGACAGACAGTGACGGATAAACCCATAAGCAAATTAAGCAAAGTAAACTTAATCCGGCACTGCTTATATTTTCGAAAATAGAATGAGATTGTGTTCATGCTATATTTCCAATTAAATTAACTTCATTAACTTCGTCTCGTCGATTTGCGTCAGTTTATCCTACGCAATAACGCAAACATTAATGACGTCATTCGATTAAGATAAGTGTGGTGGAACGTTAAATCGATGGACAGGTATGAACGAAAACTAAACAATGGGATAAAAGTTATTTTAGGTAAAAAAAAAGTACACAAGTGCTAGTTCATCTACTGCAAACTAAAATAATGTTGTTTAAGCACCGAAAGCCGTATGTTGAAAGTAAGGTAGTTATCACAAAGGCAAGGCCGTTTAGCTACTTGATATTTAATCATTGGCATTCCAGTTATTCAAATCTGGTATTATATGTCTAAATAATTATTCAAAGAACTCGCGGTAATCTTATGTGATGAGCACACATGTGATGTTAAACTAGATCGCGATTTGATTAACTATTCACTTGTGAATTAATTTAGTCCAGCTATAGCAGTATTATAATTATTACAAGGCAAAGATAAGAATGATGAAATTTGATCAAACTAGGGAAGTTCACCGAAATAGCATCATAGAGGTTTATCGTGATAATTCCGACTATGTTAGGACTGGCTGTTTACAAGTGGCTGTACACAAGTGTGCATGATTTAATTTGGTTTTTGGTTTTGGCTTTGGTTTGCACCAACCTGCCTGAAGTTGAAGTTGAGTTGTTGTTGGTGGAGCGGCACGGTGACCACACGCAACACAGAGAAGTACTTGGGGTGGGTCGGCGTCACCTCGTGTGGTCCGCGTCAGTTGTCAGTACTTAGTCGCTGTACAACATGTGCACTAACCTTAAGCCTGAAGTTGCGCATCTGCGCGATGAGCTGGTGATGCGGCACCGTGACCACTCGTGACACAGGGAACACGGGGGTGGGTCGTGTCGTCGTCACGTCGTGTGACCCGCGTCAGTAGTCGCTGTATTGTAGTACAACATGTGTGCACCAACCTCTAGCCTGAAGTTGAGCACGTGCGCGGCTGCCTGGTGGTGCGGCACCGTGACCACGCGCGACACAGGGAAGTACCCGGGGTAGCTTGCTGTCACTTCGTAGTGGCCCGGAGTTAGCAGACGGTAGTAGTCTCCGTAAGCACCTACCAAGGCAATGAACTCTTACACACTTACTCAAGTTTTAAACGAAAATATTAAAACTTAGGTACTTACACGTGCTGTCGTGAGTACATAATAGTTTGACATTCTTGTTAGAAAAATCGGTAACTAACTAAGCACTCCGGGGCCTACTTAATAACGCGACAATTTGACAAATGTCATGATTTACATTTTGGTTACATTGCGGTGTAGCTATGAGTAGTTTGTTCTATTTTCTAATTATTTGATGCAATAGATATGAAATTGGCATGAAAGGTGATAAATTGTCACGTTTATTAAATAGGGCCCTGATAAGTTAGAAAGTAATTACTCCTTTTTATATAACCGTGTTAGCAATTTATTGTGTTTAAGAGCTAAACATATTCAGTTGCATTTTTTTCGGCATTAAAAAAGGTCAAGTATCTGTAATCTAGCATTAGCTTGATATTATTTGTCATCTATCCCTGCATAATCTTCGCTGGAAATCATATACGATTCAATATAAACGAGTAAAAATGAAATATGTCATCATATTTTGATTTAATTGTCATAAACAATAGCGATAGACATAGGTACGTCTGAATGCTTACCTTAAAACAAACATTATGTCTAGTCACAGAATACTACTTGTACTATTATTACAAGTCTAATACAACAGGTGACATAACTATCGTCTAAAACAATACAATTGTTATGTCGTAAAATGATTTCTCATCTCACAAACCTATTGCACCACTATGAGTATATTGTAAACTATAAACCACACAGACTATGTAATAAGAACTTAGTTAACTTTAATTGCCAATTACCAAAACAGTCGTATCTTAAAATAGGGCTAAATGTAGGAAGTACTTTGTTAGATATGTGACACAATTTTAGATGCGATGATGACAACGATATACGAGACAACAGGAAATGTTTGTTTATATATTCACATTGGCTGTTATATGTCTCAACGATATTTCAAAACGTGTCTCAGAGTTCATACTGCATTAATATTTCAACAAGTTGCTTAATTATTAATTATAAGTGCCTAACCTGTTGTGACATCGTGTCTGATGGGTTGCGGGATTGGTCCCGTGATGTTCACTACGGAGATGATGGCATTCTGTAGGAACCCAGAGTCGTCACTCACGATGCCCTTGATACCGATATGCGCTTTCCATAGATATGCCAGTAAAGCCTCGCGGTTCCTTTCCCATTCCGCAGCCAGTTGGTTCGCCGGCGGATATTTCTCACAACCCAGTTCAAGGGTTACCTCGAATGCATTAGTTGCCAAGTAATTGAAATCTTGCATTCCTAAAATATCATTTACTCATGAGTGCGACGGCTAAAAATACTCATCGAATATGCATGAATAGTGCAGGTGCGTTGGCAGTGAGTAAACCGATTTGACAAACAGAGAAAACGATAATTTGTTTTTTTAACAATATACACGTAATTTGTAATGCTAAACCAGTTCGTGTCTCATGGTCAACTAAAGTCATACCGTAAATGTCAACGTACAGACAATAAGAAGCAATTCATTACTTATCCTTCCTCATTCCTGCTTCTTACTTCCCGCCTTTTCGCATGACTAGTCGTTAAGTACAAGACAGGCGTAATGATTCTTTAAAATCAAATAAATACTTTTGCAAACTTTATTAAACAAAACAGAACAAAAACGCTTGTTATTATTATATGAAAACTGGTATTATCGCAATGTAAAACGATAACTATAATAAGTGAAGTAAATTGGAAAAAAAATTGAATTAAATCTAGAGCACAGACCACGTGTAAGGAAACTATGTAAAAAATCATGATTAAAACTTGAAGTATATTTGAATTGGTTTTCTAAAGGCCTTCTGCTTAAGGCCTTCTGTTTTAGAATGAAATACTAGCGCATTTGCCAATACAAAGTGCTGTACATTCAGAATTCAGATAATATATGCCGATTTCGGCGCCCCAAAGTCTCTTTTGTATTGCCGATAGCGTAGCTTCTTTGACATTCACAAGTGCAAGTAACAACCTAAACTGAATATTATTATGATTTTGATTTTATAAAAATAGCGACAGAATTGTAGTTCAGTGGGGAGTCGATCATAAAAGGCAACATCAAAAAAGTTTTCAAATCAAAGCGACGAATAACTGCGCGTGTTATGAAATTCTCTACAGTACAAAAAACACAGTTATTATAAGCAACAATGCGTACTTACCTCCTTTCAAGCTATACCAAGCTGCACCATTGGTAACACCACCCTGCTTGCCGAAGTTGTAAGTCGCGGAATCATCAGAGCTGGTGGTGTGGCATCCGCGACGAGTAGCAGAAGCCATATCAGCGTGAGCAGATGCATATGTCATAGCTAGTTCCCTATAGCGAAATCAAATAATATTAGTAAAATCATTATACCTAGTTACTCTTAAGGTTACTTTGTGGTCGACCTGCGACTGCGGCGGTTAGGCAACTATCGCTAGGGCTACGGACATGACGAGTGACGCAGAAATATATCATCTCAACATCACAAACTCCCCCATGCTTCAGAAGGCTGCTCCTTCTGGCCGTATTTGCAGCTGTTACCACCCATCAATCAGCATTGGAGTTCTAGTGGTGGGTTAAATTATGTTGCCTTATGGCCCATCCTCCATAGCCAATCGTAAGGTTAACCTATGCCTCCATGGGGCATTAAAAAGTCTCATAGTGAATGATAAGTACTTTCAATATTAAAGAAATTGCAATACCTAAAAGTGTCATCATCAGGACTTGCAGAATATTCAGAAACGGGAGCTCCACTCCTGCTTTCATCATATGGATAGTTAGCAACTAAGTCCCCTCCATGCATTGCCGCACTAAGCACAAATGGTATGGACATAATCCATCTCATTACAGCTCGGGTTTCCGGTTCTAACTACAAACAAATCGATTTTATATTAAGTGATAACTGTAACTAAATTGTATGGTTAATTAACTTTATGTTGAGGAAACAGTTGCCATATTAATTATTAATGATGTTATTTATAATTATTAATCAAATACTATCTGCACTGCAGAGCACTTTATCTACAGTCTTCCTGATGATAGTGATTTAATGAAACTTTGAAAGTTATTGCACAGTTTGAGCGAGACAACAAGTGTATTAAAACTACTTAGGTACTAGGGCTGTTTCACCACTTGTTTAGTATAGAAACTTTATGTTAATAAAAAGAACTTACCGTTATTGCATTTTAATATATAAAAGAATCTGATGTTTGTCACTCAAAATATAAAATTATAGAAATCATAGTTCAAAAACTATTTATAAAGATATGAGTAATAAAAAAGTGTAGGTACTTACTGGAGCAGCAAGCCGAGTCAAATCTTTTAATATGTGGTTGTTATGGTTGATGCCTTGCCGCTCAAACTCAAAAGTAATTGCATCTAAATCTGGAAAATTCCTGTTGAGGTCTACGGAATGATTGTTATTACGTCCTAACAAGTAGTCTTGCCCACCCTAAAAATGTATTTGATTTAAGTTTTGCAAATAAAATATCAAACATAAAATTACAAACAAAACCATAGAATATACTCACCGTATCTGTAGCCAGCTGCCACCCATCAGGATTCATTGATGGTAACAAATGAATACGAGTACTATGAATTAGTGCCCTTATGCGACGATCTTGGGCTAAGTATTGATCACAAAGGTATTGAGCTAGACCTAAAAGCAACTCGCGGCCAAGGACCTCATTTCCATGAATATTTCCTATATACTTAACTTCTGGTTTATCTAAAAGGTAACATATAAGTAATGAATCAATTTGTTTCTTAAACTTACGCCGCTTTAACTAGAAAATTAAATTATACTTACATGGTTGGTGGAATCCTGGAGTGTCAGAAAATTCTATCACGTAAAGGGGAACATTGCACACCGAAGGCTCGGTGAGAGCATACACTCTCGTAATATTTGGGCACTTTTCATGAACTTCTTCCAGAATCAGTGGCAATTCCTCATTGTTATGATGCTTCCAAACGAATTCGGCAGACACAGAAAGACAAAATAACAATGCTATTGTTACGTAGAACGCCATGATTCTAACGTAATATTATGTTCTTGAATTCTAGATTAGCATCACACAAAAACACTAGTATCACCGAAAGAAACGAGGCATACCCACGTCTACTCAACACAAAGTATCGATCGATTTTCCCGCGATGTTAACCCAGCCAATCGAAAGCTTGCTTGAATTATGACGTCAACAGCGGCGAAGTGGCGGGCGGGGCGTTACGTCAGACATCTGTCATTTAGCGTTTCGTTCCTTCAACGCTAGCTTACGTTTAGTACTATATAATTATTCAGTGCTAGCACAAAAAAGGCAGCACAATAACATGTAAATTGCTAAGGTGAGGTCAGTAAAATGAAGACTGCAAATGCTATAAAAAATACATCGCGATCGCGACATATAATTATCATTGTTAATTCATTCGTTATTTTGTCACTTTTTTAGATAATTGTTAAATACTTTTTGTTTATTTTACTATGTTCATTTCATTATTTTGTTCATGGTGGCGAGTTTTATTTGCTATTAATGATTTGTTTTTGAGAACAAGAGTGCGAGTGTTTCCTTTTGGAACGGCTTACCCTCAGACTAATTCCACCCTTCTGTGATTCCACCCCTCGCCATCACCATTGTTTAGTACCAATGTGTTTTTAAAGATGGCGTTACCAGTATTAATTTGTAAGCAGCTAGCTGTGTATGCTGTTTGCCTAGCCTTAAAAACTTCTTGAAACGAGTTCAAATAAACGTGTTCACCTGCGGGGGGGATGCGTAAATGCATTTTCTTCAGCATACAAAAAAAACAACAGGTTGTTATTACTCTAAGGTAACAACATAATTTTACTGCCAGTTCGAAGTGTCATTTTACTGGATCGAATTATGAGTCGGAATTTGAAAGCGCTTGTAGCGCATCGCATTCAAATGTGTTTTTTATTAATTTAGATTAGTAGGTAGGTATGCAGATATTTGGTGAGCTCAAGCTGGCACTAGCATATCTAATATCGCTAGTGCTCCAGAACGAGTTATACGAAACATTTGAACTTTTCGGTAGAACGGGTAGCTTCGCGTACTATTGTACTTACCGTGCTAAAAAAAATTTTACCGCATGATAATCATATCCATCGCTAGGGTCGATAATCGTCGTTGGTAAGGTGTTCAATAATTAATTATTTCAAGCTCCTTCCTACATTGTTTTCAGTGGTTAACACCCACCAATCCGCATTGGGCCCTCCTCGTTGCCATGGTGGGTATATGTTATGGCACATCGTTTTCAAAACTTGACCTTCTGGGGCACGGGCTCTCTCATAAGAAAGACCTGTGCCCCAGCAGTGGGACATCGGGACATGATCTACAGAAATAATTAACACGACCACTATCTTTATATTTCTAATTATTAGTTTTCGTTGCTACAAAGTCATACAATTATGTTCGCTTTTCTATTCATAAGTACTTCTACAAAAAATAATACAGTAGACATAGCAACTCCAAAAATGTATAGTATGAAGATACCCTGAAAAATATTTAAGATGTGGTTAGGGATGCTGTTGCACAAACATTTTTTTAATACAACTGAGATTCTTGATTCAAGGTTACGTTTCTCAAAATAAAATAAATGAAGGATAAGGGGATCACTTTGAAGTAGCTAAATATCGTCTGTCTTCTGTCTGTCTGTAAACACGACTATCACACACAAGTATATTCTTTTTGTTTTATATTATTACACGACTGCTCATAAAAGGGAAAAAGTATAGAACGTTAATATAAAAATTACCAGAACATGACGCAAACCCAATGGTTCTATACTATCGACATCTTTTTTTGACCGGGATAATCTTACTTCAAGTTGCACTTCATTATTTAAATATTTTAACGCCACCTATTAAATAAATATTATTAATAGTAAATAATGTGTGTATTATGAAGCGATGAAACAATGTCAAATTACCTCAATCAAAAGATTCATAATTACTGGATGCATACATGAAGTTTTATTTTTTTTAATAACGTGATAAGTGGCCAGTTTTAGCGGCACTGTACTTCGTCAATAGTATCTTTGCGTATCATAAACCTACTCTGTAGTTCTCGACGACCTCCGTGGTCGAGTGGCTTTGTACACCGGTTTTCAAGGTGTCGCCATCTCTAAGGTCCCGGGTTCGGTTGGGTCAATTTAGAAAACGAACTTTTCTATATTGGCTCAGGTCTGGGTGTTTGTGATACCACCGTTGTCTCTGATTTCCATAACACAAGTGCTTTAGCTACTTACTTTGGAATCGGAACAATGTATGTGATGTTGTCAAATATTTATTATTATTATTTTTATTATTTATTTACTTTAATACCTGAGTCTCCCAGGCCAACATCAGTCCGGACTCGTGTAAGCGACCAATAAGTTGACTAATTTTCTCCGTGTACGGCGAACTCTTCCGCAGGCTCACCACACAATACTCAAAGTAGAAATCCTCATGCATTATAGTTAAATCCAACATGGCTTCCTTAGTTATGTAATCCCCGATGGCAAAGTAACCTGGTATTTTGTTTTAAAACCAGTTGTGAGAATGGATGAAAAACTTAACATAATAGTACTTGTTTAGTTTTGTCTAATACTTGTACTCGAACATAAAGGCAGAATACAAGGGTAAGTATAATTATAATTGGAGTAAATTCTTGACACAAAAACAAAATTAAATATTTTTCTAAGTTTTCTCTACTATTTAGATCTATAGTCTGTTTATCCTTACTTGTCTTATTTGGTAAAAGAAATTCAACTAACTCTTTAATGAAATAATCATTTATAATAAAATACAACAAAAAAAAACCTTTTACAACACATATAAATTTTAACAATTTGATAAAGTTATTAACTTTATTTTAATTAACGATTTAAGTATAAAAGACGTTTGACAACTGTTAAAAACTGTTTACTAAATAAGATAAATAAGGATAAACAGACCAGAGGCATCATGTTGTAAGTGAAAAGATTTTTCAGAAATTCGATTGAAGCGGATTGTTTTTTCAACTTGAAAGATATTCAACATGAAAGTTTCTATGAAAAGCCATCTATATCGTAAACTCAAAAACTGACCGACCGTTGAACAATAAGACACTTTATTAGTGTAACATAAAAAAGTACAATTTTTATAAGTATTCTTCCTTCAACATTTAACTTATTTCGCCCAATGAAAAATTCTAATTTGACTTTTGATCAATCACTTATTTTAAATTTTTAATCTGCAAACTGTGCAGTAACAGTTGGACACTGTACCTACCTGCTGGCAATTTTTCAATGGGAAATGCTATATTTCTCTCATAGCTTTTCTTCTTCATAACTTCCGGCGATAATACACGAAACTGACTAATCAACTGCTTGACTAACGGCTGGAAAACGAAAATGTTTTTCTAATTGTTCACTTCTAAAGGAAAAATACTAACAGGGGTAGAAAATAACATCACCTCAGTAGAGAGAGTAAGCGAAAAGACCCATGCGTCATGCGTGGCTCCCCATTCCATATTCCTATCGACTATATCCTGTACAGTATCAATGGACTTCTCGTATTTAGGCACCGTAAATACAGACGCCAAACCTCCTCCGTAAGCGTTGTCTAGCACGAGGCCAGTGATAAGTAACCATCCCGTGATGCTCCTTATTCGCCAGGTGGCGCCTACGTCAAATTGGGACTGGAATTTTAAAAATAATTGAAAGTTCCATGAAGCTACGAACGAGACAGTTTTCAAAAAGTAAATGTGAGACTTCTGTCCAAGTCGATCTCGGGATATTCCAACCTAATCAATCTGATTACTATTGAGTACTTATATTGGTTTCTCTTTTCGTGTTTGAATTACAGAGCATTCGATTTTTTAATTGTCCCTATAAATTAACCTCAAGGTGGAAACTTGTAACACTTGCAAGTGTTCACAACAATTATTCGCACATTATATAAGTAATTAAATAACATAAGATACGTACGTAACACGTACTTTATTCTTTTAAACTTCGAAAAGCTTCAGTCATAATTCAGAGCAATAATTAATTCAGAACCATAGACAGACATAGTTTGAACAGCAATTTCAGCATAAATTGCCTTCGTGTATATTTATTTTCTACACTACAAACTTGCACAGGACTTCTGGCAAATATTTGTACTAATTAACTGGTTGCCGCAACTAAAACTCCTAGTACATCGTGGATTTTTTCCACATGAAGTTACGAGTCATCAACCTACGTACTTACCTAAATTTTCTTGACAGAAATTATTTGAAGGCAACGAAGTTACTATTTTTGAACGAATTTAAATTATGGAAGGTTAAGATAGAAGTACTGCCCCCATAGCATGACCATTGAAACGCGATGTGATATAGCAATTTATCACGTTTAACTGTCAAAAGACAATGGATTTTGCCAGTTGAGTGTCAATAAAACGCTATATAACCCGATCACGCGATGTATATCGTGTTTTGGTGGTCCTGCTAGGGGGCCTGGGGTATTTAATTCTAACCTGTGTTATCATCATTCCAAAAGTAGTCAAAAGTACCCTATCTGATGAGCATCCTCGAGCTATTGTAAGTGCTATCGATGCAAAAATATAAGTGAAAATTACTGCAAGCCACATGAGCCAGCTAAAAGGTTCCAAAGGCGTTTCCCAACTAGCTAGTAGCCTAAAAAAGATGAATAGTACCGTTAAATCGATAGAACATTTATGAAGTATGTACAATGAATTTATAGTTACCTAGGAGACGGAGCCACACAAGTGACTGCAGTTCGTATATCAGCTACAGAAAAATCTAAAACTAGATAAACTTCATACCAAGAATACAGAGCGGCTGAAAATAAATACAATTAAAAATATCATTATTTAAATGAACGTATTACACTGCATTGATGAGAAAACCATTTGTTCGTAGAAATAGAAATGGTAGTTGTCTGGTATACTATATATGAGTGCAGGGACTACTCACTGATGCCCAGATCAGCTTTATCCATTACAATATTACCGAGTACACCAACTCCACTTTTATTAGCATATATTTCACCCCACTCGTGTCCATCGTCTCTTGTTATCTCGATAGTACAATTGACCCATCTATAACGTATAAAAATAATTTAAAAATAACTTATGTGCACTTTTCAAAAATTGTTGTAACATATGTGATAATTATATTCATACCTACAAAATTCATCAACTATTCTTACTTCAGTGCCATCACGCCCTAACGGCTCTAAATTTGGGTCCAGATTTAGTAACACGTAGGGTTTATAAGTGAAACAAGCTACCTTTACTATTTTACCATTCAAGTTTGTCATGTTATGGGGAAACAAGTTCGCATTCTTTTCAAATTTTTCCGCACAAGAATTCCACCGATCCAAATACAACGGTTCAATGCTCTCCATATCAGAACCTCCATACGTGTGTGTGACTAAATCATACAAATCACAATTTTCAACTTTTCCAGCTGGTAATACTAATAACACATTTGCTACAAAACCCGTTTCTTTTAATGTTAAAACTTCTAGTAGTTTTGTTTTCATCTCGTTAGCATCATCGTAAGGCACGAATACTATTTTTCGATCACTTCGTCTAGAATTTCCCATATGAACCATTTTTTCAAAAGCAACCATAAAATTGCTAGGTTCCCGCATTCGTACTATGTAATCTGAGCATCCTTTCTCCGATACTTTCAGAAGTTGGTCTTCAAGATTTATATTTTCATCTGGTGATATAAAAACAAAACTGCCGTGTAAAGAAAATTCAAGTGGTTTTTCTGATACCACTGATATACAATAAGAGCCACTCAAAAACTCAGTATATAAAGTCTGTAATAATATTTCGATTGAGAAGAGAGATGAGGCAAGCGGTATCATGTTTATGTATTTGGTAAAGTTAAATTATCTAGAGTTATTTTAAACAAGTGAAAAAGACTTCTTTACAACTCTTCTTGCACTCTACTAATGTTGATTTCACTACAAGAACACTGGCATAGCCTCGATTACTTGTTTGGTTAAACATAATTACAAATTCAAAATGTAATTTAACAAAATGATAGTTATTTAGAAACTGTAATCCTTTGCTTCATAAGCCGTTCAAAGAAAATTTATGAACTTGTAGTTTGTTGGTATAGTATCTATCAATTATGAGCAAATGACGGCAGCCTTTAATATATTATTCATAGTAACAGATACGATAAGCTGCAGGTAATCACATTCTATATTTGGATGGTAATAGAATAGTATTTTGAATACATCCTTCACTTTTTTCTGGGTTGGTGTTCTTGCGTGGACCCAATTTTTTTATCTACTTCGTGTTAGAAGTTTATTCAATTCATCTTATTAAATACAAATAACATTAATATATTAAAAATATGACGGTTATTGAATATAATAATGAATGCAAATTTTCTATTCGGCTGAGTTACTTTTCCATCTTTATTTTATTAAATAAAATTCACATTAAATTAAATAAAAAGGTATGTGAAAATAATAGCAAAACAAGGTATAAATGCAAAACTGTAAATCGCATTGATTTTTATTTGGTTTAGTATTTTGGATTTTTTTATTTAATAGAACCCTAAACAAATACTGTCTTAATCCGAATAACATCACAGGAAGAGTAAATTCTGCTCAAATTACAAAACCTTCTTGTATTAAGTTTGAATGGGAAGCTTCCTGTTCGTCGGACTCTTAATTTAGAAATTTATAACACATTTGAACATTGTGATAAAAACACAACAAAAATCCTTAGGAAGCTAATTTACAAATGTTTTTACTAGCATCGAGCACGGGAAACACTAAAGCTAATGGATATTTTGTTATTGTTTGTCGACAAGACGAGACACACACGGTTAGCGCCACCGCTTATTAATAAAGACGAAGACCACCCAAATGAACTTGGTACTTTATGAGAAAAAATTAAAGAATCACATTTATGTTGCATCAGTTTACGATATTATCTGAAGTAACTATTGAGTAAGAGCTTCAAAAGACATGAATACTTACAATACACACGTAGCTTTTTATAAACAATAACAAATAAAGTCATCAATCTTCTGTTTTACACCATAAGCGCATAATTATTTATTATTTAAATTCAGGCTTTTTATATTTTCACATAATGATCACAATGTACCCACCGAGAATCTAAAATTTAAGTTTAATTTAAATTTAAGTTAAAAAAAAAACAGTGAAAATTAATATTAAAATTCGGATGAATATTTTTTTATACAGTACTTCGTTTTGAATGTTTTTTTCAATGTAAAGTCAAATAAAATATATTTATGTTGCTAGCTATCAGGCTTTTAAAATAGCTATAGTAACTTCACAACACAACCCTGACAATTTTATCGGGTCGGATATAAATTAACGTGTGTGGTCGGCGGCATTCTGCCTCCACCTCAAAGAGCTAGGTAATAGCACAGTCTTTAGGGAGTAACTGACAAGAACTGAAACTTGTCACTGTTTACAATAAACCAAAAAAGTTCTAAAATGAATTATGGGGTAAGTATATCATTCAATTTCGTGTAGTAAGAGATATTATAAAATGTAAAACTACATCCTACCTAAAAAGTGATATTTTTAAATTGAATTTGTTGCAAATATTTCTCCGACTTTGTATTGTTTGTTTTACATACTTATTTGCCACATTAGAAAGAAAATCATTTGACAATATTAACTAGCTCGTATTCCCGATCCCCAAAATCGGTGTTCATAATGTACCGTTTGTGTAAACAGTAATCTAACACGAAACTGTGACAGGCGGGAGTGCTGTAATGTGATATTTATATTTTGTCCTTTTTTCGGTATTGCTTGGTATATTGATACCATTTCTAGGGTTCCGTAGTCAAGTCAACAAGGAACCCTTATAGTATCGCCATGTCCGTCTGGATAGATATTTTAAAATATTCCTGAATCTATTGCTGAAAATATTTAGCTTTAAAATGCAAAATTTTGTTAGAGTGAAGTGTGAAACCACCCCTTCCCACCACCAGGTAAACGATTGCTTTTGGAAATGTGAAAAAATTCAGGACAGTAGTTCATAATTATAATGAAGTTAAAAGAAAAACTATCACTGCTAGGTAGGCTTTACAAGTTAACGAGTAATAGTCGATCAAGTTACAAAATTAATTTATATTGTAAAAGTTTTCGGGGAACAATTTTCATTGAATATTATACTTTATAGTCGTTAGTTGAATAACACAAGAAGTAAATATAAGTTTATAGCCATATAGTAATTGTATAAGGTAACTGCGGAACCCTACACTGCGCGTGGCTCGACACGCACTTGGCCAGTTTTTTTATTTTCAATGAGGATGTGATTAAAATACCGCAAGTGGCACCGTAACCATTTTATTACTAAATAAGTTTAATAAATAGAAATAAACTCAGTAATTATGTTTTGGGAAATATTTGGGACTTAATCTTTCTTCCTTAACTTAGCACTGGAGATTTCTATAGACTGCAGCCAGTGTTTAATTTCCTCAGGACATTCGGGCTTCTGGTCTGCTCCAGGAATACCCTTGAACAGCCTCTCCACATTGACATTAATTAGATTTTGACGAGAAAGAACGACAGCTCGGACGAAGCCGTCGTTCAAAGTTATGAACTTTTGTTCGATGAAAAGCGTCGTGTCTTCCCAGTAGACTAACTGAAAATAAGAAAACCATAACTTTACTTTTGACAAAAACCACAATTTTTTAATTTTTTATTAACTTCTTGTGTTTACACTGTCTTATTATTCGACCAGTGTAGGGTCGTAGAATGGCCGGCGAAGTCATGAATACAGTTAAAACAAGTTTATAGCTAAAACGCGTTTTCCCTAGTGAAACTAGGTTTAACTATGCTTCACTGAACTGTTGAAACTGTATTATCTGCTGCGTACATTTAAATTTTAATTAAATTAGTTCTAAAATGCAAACCTTAGTAGAAACAAATATCTTGTTTGGAGGATTGACTCATTTAAAAGCAATTTGAAGTGTTGATTCGGAGTGAATCGTTCAAGTCAAAATATCAGCAGGTCTTTTTTTAATTAAATGCTTAAAAAAATATATTTGCTACTATTGCTTTTGAATTAAAAATGTTTTAAAAATTAATTTCAGCAAATGTTTTTGATTTTAATTAAGCTTTGCATATCTTGAACGATGTACCGTTCAAAAATTCTAATTGCTTTTAGTTGAGTGATTCATACAAACAAAGATTCTCTAGATAAAAAATAGTTTTAACTAAGGTTTTCCATATAGATCAGTTTAAACTATTAAAAAATATGTAGCAGAAAATGTCTGTTTTAACTAGAGAAAACTAGTTTTGGCAAATGCATTTAGTTAAAACTAGTAAAAACGCGTTTTAAATAAGAACGGGTTTCAACAATAACATATACAGGGTTATTTTGTAAAATAACCTCGCAGGAATGGATTACTAACATCATAAACAACAACGTATGTTCTACGACTTTCCGAAATGGACAAAATATACCTATAAGCATCGACTTTTCATACAAAACTCGATCAGCTGTTCAGACATTTTGTATGGAAGTCTTTTTGTATTTTTTGGAAAAGTCGTAACAAACGTTGTTTATGATGTTACGTTGCTTATACGGCGTTCATTGGTAACACCTACGACTTTCCTGGTAAAAATTTACGTATTCTACCCACCTTGGTTTCAACCTTATAGGCGTTGAATATCGGTATGGTCCTCCTGTACCGAATGCTAGAAGCGCCTTGGAGCGCATGGCCGTCCACTGCCTTGATGTTCGAGTAGATGCCAGTGCGATCGTAGAAGTGGAACCTGGCGAAATCCAGCTCCCGCACGTACCGGGCGTTGTTCATGTGGCGTAAGAAGATGTCCACATCTTGAGTTGTACAGAAACCTGAAAAAGTTTGTGATCAATTGAAGTTTCAGAATAATAACTTCAGAGGTATGTTCTCAATGATAAAGCCAACCCTGACGGTGAAGATCTTTAATTAGCAAAGTTTTTTAAGGCTACTAGTGATAATGATGATAAGGCAACCGACATCACTATAGTAACAGAATAAATATATTTTGAGATATTATAAATAATTAATTCTCGATATTTCGAAGGGTTATCTCCGTGCGAAGTCAATAGCGGGAGAAATAATGCAATGAGCGTTCCTTATATTTTTACAGTACTCACTAGAGCAAAGAAACTCATCTTTTGTGCTGGTCCGAGTGTTCAAATAAAAAATACCATTCAATCAAGGTAGAATCAAGGCATGCAATACTACATGAAGGTGAAATAAAATTATTTAACAAACCTAATATATGCAAGCTCCATTGTATGCAAATACGAACTTCAAATCATTACCTTAGAGTGTAAGGGTTAAAGGTATTACCAATCAGTGTCTAAGGCGTAGACACTGATTGGTAATACCTTTAACCCAGGTATCAGTTAGCGTCTTATATAAAATATATACCTTTAAAAACAAATTTTTAAATAGCGATTAAAGGTAAAATGACGTATGAGAACTGGCAAAAACTGTTTACTAAATAGGACAAGTAAGGATAAACAGACTATAATATTTTAATGTAACACCCACGCTGACGATATTTTCATAAATTTTGTTTCCTTAGACCAAATTTAACGCCATAACGCGAGTCAAAATAACAGTGTTCTAGACAATGTAGCTGTTGAGATATCGCGTCTTCACAGTTGTTCATAATAATATGTGGTACAACATAATTTTGATTTATATTTATATTTATGTTTAGTGACTTATCCAATATTTTTTTAATATTGGATAAGTCACTAAACGAAAATCGATGACCAGACTTATTGTTCTTTTTCCTCGATTCGAACAATTTCGATTTAGCGATTGAGTTTGCAGATTGATTAAATTTTGATTAAGTATAAGTAAGTTTCAATAATTTTATTACGAAATTGTTGGTTGAATAAAAATATGCTGACGCAAATCAAGGTATTAATGTAAAATATAATTACTTACCGTAAATGGTTGTGGTATCGCGAACACCGCACTTCTTTTGGAACAATCTTCCTATTCCAATAGTAAAAGCCACCCGAAGGAAATAGTTGACATCCCATAAAATGTACAGGAGCGCAACAATAGTTGTTATAATACAATACATTGTTATACAAGTTTGCCCACTGATATCTATAATATATTTTGATGATTTGCTGTCATCAAGTACTCGTTTAAACGTGAGGGCTCGCAACTGCTGACTGCTTTGAAGTTGCTGATTGTATCGAATCACTGAGCCGGTTTAACCACTTGAAGTTAGGTAGCCGTGCGTATACGACTGTCAAGTTCAAGTCGGTCGGTTTAGTTAAGTTCGACGGTCAACTGTGTGACCAATGGAATTTTAATAGCATTACAAAGTTTTAAATAGTCCCGCTCACAGAACAAAGAAACATGTGGTCCCGCTTCTAAATTACATAATTAATTAGACATGCATCTATTAAAAAGAAAGTCAGTTAATTCTAATTAGAATTAAATTGGAAGATAATTAGGTACCTCTGTTAGAAGATTAACCCAAATAACAAAGTAACTAAGTGCTCGTCTTCTGATTTCTTGAAATTGATAAAAAATACGCCATTAGGGGAAAAATCTGATGTAGAGTTTATTTTACTACTACTAAGTATTAAGTTGGAATGAAATTTATTTTGTTGAACTTTTTTTTCTTTCAAATGTCACATATTTTTATAGTAACTCATAGAAAATATACGCGCTGTAATTCGTAAAAACTGTTTTATTTCTGAGTAAACTCTTGTTACAAATTGTTTAATTACATAATGAATTTAATATAATAGTAAGTATTTAAATTATAGCTTAAACTCCCTCAGTTTTTCACTAGTGACTTGCATACTTTGTAGCCATTTTTGAATATTCTCTGGGCATTCGACTTCTTTTTGAGCACCTTCCAGAAGGGCTGGTGTCGAGTGACCACTATCACTCAGCATATGTTGTCGAGATATTAGGTAATACCTCTCTTTTCCGTCGCACAGCGTCATCACTTTGTGTTCCAAAAATAAGGAACGATCATCCCAATACACGAGCTTAAAAGAGAAATAAAAAATTAAGTACTTACCAAGAAATTAAACACTTAAGTACCCACACACATTGCGGTTTCGGTGTTTTTTATAAAACCAATACTTTCAATTAAAACTTGTATAAGAGATACAAATACATATTACAAGCCTAATTACATGTCTGTTTTACAAGCTGCATTTTTTATAGAAATTGTTACACTATAACTTATATCGTAAATTGTGAACTCACATCTTATCTAATTACTAAGTAAAGATACAAGTATCTTCAGGCAGCAATTGAAAAAAAATACCTTAGTTGTAATCTTGTAAGGGCTAAACAAAGGAATTGGTTCCTGACACAGTACTAAAGTGCACCCTTGCAAAGACGATATCCCGTACTGGAAGCTCCGATGGTATATTCCGGTTCTATCATAAAAGTGGAATCTAGCTATGTCTAACTCTCGCAACAACCGAGCATCACGAATGTATCGAAAATATACATCGCAGTCTAGCAACGTGCAAATGCCTGAAACAAACGCCATTTTTAACCGACTTCAAAATAAGGAGGAGGTTCTATGTTCGTCTGTTTATCTGTTTTTTATTTATTATTATTTTTTATTTATTGAACATATAATAAATAGAATAATGCAGGTATTTTGACATCAAAACAACGTAATAGTACATTATGATATAAGTGCGGTAATTATCAAAGCGCACGTATGTCATACGACGTTTTATAACATATTTGCGAGGAAATAAATAAAACTCGGACATTCTTGAACGAATAATTTTTTTATCACTTATATCAGTTATAAAAATTTACCCAATTTGTAAAATTGATTATTACGATGCCAGTTGCCACATGGCCACTTGAGCGTCTTTTTAGAAATGCCAGCAAGTTGGAGTATGACTTGATATCAATACCATGATTTGTTTTCACATTGCTTTTAGCATTGAATAGTAGCACCACAATGAGCTTGACTTATATTTTTGAAAAAGTTCCATGAAATAGGCTAAAAACACACTTTCTGAAAATGAATTTGCATCTTTGCTTGTTTTCCATATGAAATTTTGATACGCTTGTAAGTATCTATCGGTCGATTTTTCGGGCAAGAACTAAGAGGCCTTTGCGCTGCCTCTGAGACTTCTGGCGGTGTCGAATTATTAAATTCATTAGTACTTGACGACATTTTCGATTAAAAACAATACGAAAAGAAAAAGCGTGCGCAATAATTTTTACTTGTTCACAAATTAGCAATGCGCGCACATCAGCGCTTTTTTTAAGGCAAAGTTCACACTCAAAGTACACGTAGGGCGGTGCTGCATGGCGTGCCGCAGGGCTCTGGATGTAGGTGGACCTATCGGCTTTTTGATGCACGTCAACAGCTTGTGCGACGTCGTGCAGCACTGTTCACCCTACATGTTTGCTGACGACCTGAGTGTGCTGATGGCCGGCTCTGATTTAGCAGAAATACGCAGACTCGTGCAACAGGATGTTGATAATATAATTAAGTGGACTCATGACAGTGGCATTATAACTAACAGTTTAAAAACTAAGATGTTAATTGTAAGATCACCACACAACAATAACAATAATATAGATTGTCCAATAGTGCCTCACAGTTTTAATTGTATGCATAGAAACATTAATAATTGTAACTGCAAACCGATTGAAATAGTTTAACATGTAACATATTTAGGACTAACAATTGATGAACATTTGTAATGGAAAAAACACATAGATTATATTTGCAATAAGCTGCGATTACTACTAGCAAAATGTTATCACCTTAAATATAAATTACCTGTAAATGTGCTTAAATGTATGTATAAGGCTCTAGTAGATTCGGTGGTATCATACTCTTTAGATAGCTATGGACTTACATTTAAATCCCATAAAGAAAAAATAGAACAACTTCAAATTAGATTCTTAAAGCTTCTTGTAAGTAATAAAATTAAAAATATACAAGGTGTTACAAAAATACCTCTAATGCCGAATATGGTATATAGGGACCATCAAACTGATCAACTTTTACTATGGGACCAACTCTGAAATCGCGAAAAAAAAACAGCTGTTTCATACAAAAATTAAAATAGAAAATATCAAAATGTATGCTTTCAAAATTAATATAATTAAATACCTAATTAAATGTTTATTTATTATATATTATCTCCCAAAGTTAATTTTATTCATAAAATGCTGACCTCTTTTGTGACATAAAAACTCTTTGCTAAGATTTGAAAAAGTACCGTGTCTTAGACGGAGCATCTTGATAAACCGTGCGTTTTACATTACAATAACGCACAAGTACGTAATGAGATACAATACGATATTAAAATTGGTGTAATAAGAGTCTCTTTACGAGCAAATATGTTATAAAAACAATAGGTTTATACTAATTTATGTAGACATTATTTAATACTTTTATGGTAATAGTTCAAAATGAGGGATGATCACAGAACAGTTCTGACTTTTAAAATTGAAAGTTGGCAAATCTTAAGTTTTACTATAAAATCTTAGGATATAACTAAGTTAGATTTACAAAGGTACCACTTCTTTATCATTAAATACATAAGACAACAGAGATTTATCAAAATATTATCTCAGTTTTAAATTATGCCCATTAGAACACAGCAAAGGTATAATTAAGGTTTAACTAGAGTGAGTTATAACGCAAAATTGTCATATTTTGACTGACTTCAGCATGCATAGGTATATCAAAAGAAACTGTAAAAAACTGTTACATGAGAACGCGAATCTACTAAAAAGATGTTTTGGCTTAGCCACTCTATTTAAAATGTTTATAGATTAGAAAATAGTTTATATTAATTAATTCATCAACGCCCGAGCGGACGCATGCGACCGGATAACAATGAAATATATTGTGTCTCATTTTCTGGGCGTTGAAGGGTTAATATACAAGATATACTGTCTTTCTTGGATATCATTTCAATTTGTTTGAAAATATATTGAGTTTACAAACCATATATTGTGGAGACATCTGATAACGAATATTTCCTTTGGTAGAGTCGACCGCTCAAAACTGTAAAAAGTGTACGAAGCACATAACTTATGTCACAAAATATCTGTAGAAAAATTATCACCAGTAAATAATAATACTCCATTTTCGCTTCAATAAAAACACGTGATATTTCAAGTAACCTTCAATATAAACTGAAGTTTAAAAGCACTCCACTTATGTAGATGTAAGCCAATTATTCGACATTGTCTATTCAACCGACTTCAAAAAAAGGAGGAGGTTCTATGTTCGTCTGTTTATTTGTTTTTTTTTAATGTATGTCCACCGATTACTCAAAAACGGCTGAACCGATTGACATGATTCAAACGTTACTTTATCAGGATTGATCCCAAGTTGGTCCCATTTTTTGAAATTTTTAAATCGGTTCAGTAGTTTTTGAGTAATCCTGAAAATACTGTAATTTTTTAGGTAATCTTTGCACGAGTTTTTACGGATCTTCAGACATAACTTCTTTGTTTATGAACCGATTTAGATGATTCTTGTTTTGTTAGAAAAGGGATACTTTAAGGGTGTTCTCATTTTAATTTCATTGACATTGAACTTTGGATTTCGAAGATACACAAGAGAACTCTTCAAAATCAAATAGGATAGTGTATTAGTGATTACACTACGGTATTGAAAGGTTTCGCATCAGCCATTTTTATTGTCACTGCTGGGGCTGGGATACAAGCCTTACTTATGGGCTGATGAATAGGATGGACCATAACCCACCGCGCGGGCCCAATGCGGATTGGTGGGTGTTAATGAGTGCAAATGTAGTTGGGACTAACGGCTTAACGTGCCTTCTGAAGCACCGAAGAGCTCAAGATAATTTACTTTGGTCACCCACCCCATGACTGACCCTTGCTAAAATTAACAGTGCGAAAAGTGGAAATTGAGTTATTAGGAGTATTATACCATTGAAAAGTGTGAAATATGAATAAAATATATTTATATCATCGCTTACATTTACATATATATACCTACCACAAAAAAGTTAAAAATAAAAAAGCTTTTAGAAATTAAGAAGAACCTCCTTCAAAAACCGTGGTGGTGGTGGTGGTTAATTATGCAGATTTGAAAATTATTTCTTGCTTTTTAGAGATGTCGTTTTTTGAAGTTGTTTTTATAGCAGTTTTTTAAGGTGAAGAGAAACCACGATAAAAGTTTATATAAATTTAAAAAATTAAATATCTTTTGACCCCACCCGACTTCAATAGACGTTTTTTTAATATCAGATATGCGTACTTGAATAGTAATTATGCAGATTTGAATGTTATTTCTTGCTTTTGGAGCTGTCGCTTTTTGAAGCTGTTTTTATAGCAATTTTTTAAGGTTTTTTTGTCTCTTATTCCCACGTTTAAGATTTATAATATATTGCTGATAATAAAATATATTAAAAAGATTTTTTTTGTGCTTTTATCATTATCCTATACTAAATAATATACTAGAAAAAATTCGACTCGCACGATCATATTCTCGGACGGGATCGATTCCCGTTACTATATTATCATTATATTCTGTTTCACAGCACTTTCAGAATTTAATGAAATTATTAATTTATGTTCTATATTTTTAACGAACTTAAATAACTTGGCTCAGAGCTCCAAATATCTAGCTCTAGCAATACGTACCACTTTTTTTCGTCGGCCGGCACGAAAGTGCCGTGAGAAAGTGAAAGAAAAGGCCCAGAATTAATGATCTCCTTTGTGGTTTTTAGACCCATGTTTCTTTGGCAAAAATGTTTAGTTTCATTAGTAGACCACTTCCTTAAGTTAATTAAAACGACTACAAAATGACGGTGTATATCCTATCCTGGTCAAAGGTTCCCTTGGGTCCACCGGACGAAGTCATGGGCAGCCGCTAGTATAAGACATAAAGTTAGGTGGATATACCTACACTATGAACTAGCAGCCGCCCGCGATTTCATCCACGTGGACTTTGCTTACGGTCCCCCTAAGATCTTTTTTCCCTATTTCATACCCTGCAAATCCTGCAATATATGTATGGTCCAATACTAAAATTAGTTTAGTGTTTCAGACGTGAAAAGGTAACAGACAGGACAGACAGAACTATAGAGCTATTTTTACATTATAATATTGGTGTGGATTTGTGTTTCTTGCGAGATTTTTTTTAGTTTCGAAGTCACAGAGGGTCGTAGTGTAATTGTTTTTAAAAAAACTACTTACTGATTTAACTGAGAAAATTCATGAAATTCGTTAAAAGGTAATAGTAGTTTAAGATACAATGTTTGTGAGGAGTTTTAAAAAACCTCAACCGTGAGTACAATACAAAGTTTTTTGACTTAGCGAGCGTGAAGCGTCTCTGCTTCAGTTTGGGCAAAAATTATGTCGTATGTCTGTCTTTCCGACTGTTCTCCTCGCATTTCTCAACCGATTCTCGTGAATTTTTGTGCAGGTTCGGTAATTATATAGTGTTTTGTCGTGACGGTGTTTCTAAATGCGAAAAAAATTCACTCATCGCCATCTAGCTTCGAATAGATCTTCTAATAAAAGAATACCTAACCTACCAAACAGCACATAGTACTGCTTTTCGAAAGCAGTGTCAAGATCGTGGCGACATCTGTTAGATTAATTTTTAAACAACATACAATTTGAGCGAGGTCTACAGTAGCTCACTGAGCCACTAGCCAGTTGCAAGAAACCGTTATATATATTATGTACCAAAGTACAGAAATTAAAAACGTAACCAAAAACGCACGGCGTGCGGTGAAATCAACTTTCCGCACGCTGCACTGTCATCGAGTGCACACATTTTCCAGCAACTGTACTTAATAATCCCTATTTTGCCTCTATTTTGAAACTTTTTTATTTATTTGTTATCTTGTCTAAGTCTGACAACTGAATAGTGATGATGTGACCCCAAGCGATATCGGATCGAAACCCTTTGTTTGTATAATATATTTGAATCACTTCCACTTGCCAGGTTTTAGCAGATATAATGTTCATTATAAAATAGCTATGTATAAGTTGCAGCGAAAATTCGCGCTGTACAAGATTTTTTTTCCATGAATTTTTTGACTTTGCTTACTTTGATGTTCATTTAATAATAGTTGATATTTATTCAACAAACTATGCTACGTTATTATTATTATTGTTCTGTGACGTTTGTAACAAAATTATTTTAGGTAAATGGAAAAGTCATAAAGAATGTTCGATCTCTTTAATTTATTTATTTAATACGAATTACTTTTTAATACAGTTTTTCAAAAAATTACATTAAGGTTAATACTTGGCATTAAATTATCACATTTTTACGTAATTACTAAAATATTATTACAAGTATCCCATTATACTTACTTCCTATTTAAATATATTAAATGACATGGCCACATAATCTAAGCTATTAATTTTCCCTCAGGCGCCAGAGGTCTACTTTTCAAATAGCCCATTTCTCATTTTGACTACTTCTCTATGTGACTATAATATACTTCGCTATTGGCCCACTTGGGCAAACAGCCTATTCAAATCAAAAAATATGGTAGCTATTAATATATGCATAATGTTTCATTGTATTTATTAACTCTTATTTTTATATAACTTTGACAAATATTTATTTTATGACTGACATCTGTCTTGCTTCAGTAAAAAATTAACGATGAATATTACACTGTCGACAATCAGGTTTGCAAGGATTGCAAGGTGCCGGTGGTTGATGTGGATGCTGTAGTGGAAGAAGTAAAGGGGTAGATAGAGCTGGAAGAGCCGGCAATGGGACCAGCCACTCTGATCCGCAGACTCGGCCCATGACTAGTGCGGGAAGAAGCGGCGCCCTCGGGCCCACAGGCCGAAATGCTGACCAACGTGATTCGATCTCCTGGGAGCTCGATACTGACATTTCGAAGCTGGCTGTTGAACTACCTGTGGCTTTATCTTGACCCTATAAAAAAAGGAATTAGCTAAAGCTCCTATTATTTACCGTATCCCATCCCATTTTAAGGTAGGTGTAATTCCTGATGTAACATAACAGCATATTGGATTTATTTGGTAAATAATCATAAGATATGGAGAAAAAAGGCATCCTAAACCATTTAAAATCAAAATAAAACACCGGTTTTTAATTATAACTTTCGAGCATTAATAAAGTGTAAACTTACATGCGTGGCATTGAAGTGTTCGACGGCACGCAGCAGGTCGTGGTTGCAGCGGCGCAGCACCAACTCCAGTACTGATCGCTTCTTGCCCGGGAACAGCTTGCGCAGCATCTCCAAACCAGCCGAACTGACCACGCTGTCATCAGTGGAATCTTCTCTGTTAAATTAACATAATATTTCGTGATAAATATGAAAAAATTAATACTTGACTAATTAAATCAGTCATAAGTTCTAAGATAAACATCTCACCGTTTACTGGCCGATGAGTTGGCAGCGGAGTCCGGAGAGGCACTGCAGCAGTCTGGCTGAGAATCACTCGTATCACTATCGATGTGGATCGGCTGTTTAAAATAAAGAACTTGAATTAAACTGCGGCTAGTAGAGTACCGCTTCGGTAATCTATGGTAAGTACCACTAGTACCAACAGACGCCAGGTTTAGAGGTAAATTGTTTCTTTTCTTTATTATTTTGCTACTTGCTTGAATGGTCGTCAGCGGCAGAGTCCAGCTCTGGCCCTGGACTGGGACAGGGCTGAGTGATCCATAGTTGCGGCCTAGAGGAAGCGAGACCAGAGGAGTACCGCTCTCAACAAACTCCAGATTTAGAAGTATAATTGCTTCTAATTTAATATACTTACAGTGTGGTCATCAGCAGCAGAGTCCGTCTCCTGGACTAGGACAGGGCTGAGTTGAGTATCCCTCATTTCATAGGTGCGGCCTAGAGAAAGCGAGACCAGAGGAGTGCCGCACTCAATAAACTCCAAGTTTAGAAGTATAATTGCTTCTACTTTTATATACTTACAGTGTGGTCATCAGCAGCAGAGTCCGGCTCTGGCCCTGGACTGGGGCAGGGTTGAGTAACCCTCATGCCATAGATGCGACCTGGAGGAAGCGAGTCCAAAGGAGTACCGCTCTCAACAGACGCTAGGTGCAGAGCTATTTTGTCCTCTGCTGCTTGTTGCCTTTTCAGCGCCACCTATAAAAACATTATAAAATAGCTAAGAAGGTAGCTATTGAGTAGCTCTGATTACGTTCAGAATTTCAAACACAACTGTTGCAAGAGCAATTTGTGCAGCATTTTAACCAAAGAAAGTTACCATACGTCCGACAACCAAGCTAAAAAGCTATATTTGTAACATGCGGTGATAAAAATACATGCACCTTCTACAGTTAATCAGTTTTGATATAATTTGAGAATTGATTCTCAAATTATATCAAAACTGATTAAAATAAATCTGAAAACTTAAGAAAACTGTTTCAATCGCCAGAAAAAGTTCAAAACTTCAACGCGTCGCTTTATGGCCAAAAAGGTGATGCGCCTAATTCTAAAATAACATGCAATTTAGAGGCGTTAATGTGTTTTAATGTAGTGAAATCGAGCCGGGCTAATGCGGCGTCTGGTTTATTTGAACAAGTGGCACGTGTTTACGGAGATGCCGGATGAGCCATCGATCGTGTACACAGTAATGCATCGGTTGTCCCACAGATTTCATCCCGATTTTTAACATTTTTCTTCGAGATTCAAACCTTTCATGTTGCAAATCAATCAACTTCCGCTTGGTAGATTTTTTTTAAATTGCCTTTGAATTTAAATCCATTTTTTGTTACCTAATTGCTTTTCACTTCATGATTATGATATAACTATGTATTAACGGCTAATCCAAATGATTTAGAACGCAAAAAGTATACCGAGCAACGAAATCATTCAAAGTAAATGAAAAATAAAGGGAAAAACTGATGAAAAACATGGAAAGACTTTGCTTTCATTTTCACTCCAAATATCACAGACAATGTACCTATAGTATTCTTAAATATTAATTAGTCAATGGATATGAAGAAAATAACATTTCTTTCAAGCTAATAATATGACGACTAAACAAAAGGAAATTGAAAATAAGTGCTTCACATCGATCAGGAAACGCGATAACTGATATAAATTCTCGTCGTCAATCCGGTTGATTTGATTTGCGTCGGGATCGAGTTTTATTTACCTTAGCAATGAGCCCAAGCTCGCTAGGGACCACCGGTGGCCCCTTGGCCCTCCCGGGTGGACCGCTCGTACCAAACACAAACATTCACTGTTTATCGTTGATTTTCCGCTAAATTAATTTAACGGCTTAACATTACTGTCGCCGTATGAGGGGGAAAAATCACAGTATTTTTCCACCTTTTCCACCACATTTTGGATATTCAGTTTTACAAGACTTTGTTAAGGATTTTTTGGTACTAGATACCTACTTGTTCCTTGACTTGAACATTAGTCTTCATAGATCCTTGTGCATAAGCAAAACAGGTACTTAATTCGATAAATCCTTGTGATTACTAACTGTGTGGTTGTATCTAATAATTCAAATTAGATACAACCACACAGTTCAGGCAATGAGTATCTGTAGATTATTTCTGACCCGTCGGTCCAGCAATGGTTCCTCAGCGATTGCATCATTTTAGTCATTTTGAATTATTATAACAAGTTGACCTGCTGACCCTAGATATACTGACAATACAATAGGTGTGTCTTCACACAGTCCCTTTCCCGTTCCCTTTCACTTTCATCAGACGCACTAGCAATAGCGCATGCTGATCGTGCACTTTCGACACGACATTTCCGAAAAAAGACAAAATAAAAATGTCCGAACAGCTGATCCAGTTTTGTATGTAAAGCCGATTGTTTTTTTTTCTTTTTCGGAAAGTCGTAGAACAAACTTTTGTGGTGTGCATGTGCATTTTTTGCAGGCGGGCGGGCAGTGCATCCTACATATATTTTTTGCGGTCGTAAGCTACATATATTTCTCTTTTCACAATGGTTTGGGACTTCCGCCAAGTAATGCCTGATTCAATCAAATACAAACTTTGTTCTTTATGATTTTAGTCATCTACCTGCGGGGTTGTTGGTATTTTACAAATAACCCTGTATAAATTAAAAGATCTTCATTTATTTGGTTCCTTCTCTCCACTTATTTTATTTACCTGTGCTGCCATAATTCGCTGCCGCTCCTTGATGAGGCCGCACTTCGGGCACTGGCAGTGCCTATACGCGCAGGCCTTTTTATGTCCCCTGAGACTGGAGATGAGCCCATGGTTCCGACAACGCGCGCACTTTGGCACTCGCGCGCGGCTACTGTTCATCTTCGTAGCGCCAAAGATCTACAGATTAGATTCCGTTAAGATGAGATACTACTTGGAATAACTACTCAGACTTTTGGCACAGTATTTTTCAGTAATTATCAGTAAGGTAAGATACCTTACCAAAAGAAAAACTTAAAAACTATACCTTTTTAGGTTTTCACTTACCTACTTTGTAAAAAATATGTATCAAAATAAATAACTGCTTATCTGTCTCAATATTTAGATAATCTTTAAATACTATGTTGATATCCACAGAAAAAAAAATTATGTCGCTCAAAATAAGGGAAATGTAAGTTTTAAATTTGGGGCATCTTTTATGTTTTTTGCTTTACCTATTATTAATTTTGGAGAATTTATCCAGTACAGTATTTAATTTCTTCTTCTTTTGAAAAGTTCAAAACAAGGCCCATATTAGGCCCTACTTCTTTGTAACACTACTGGGACCACTAAAGCAAAAAATATTTTTTGCGCAAAAAAAAAAATTGTTTATGGATGGACATACCTATTATACAACCATTCATGTACAAAGTGAACATAGCATACCTTCAACAAAAAATAATGTTTTTCTTGGAATCTAAAAATATTTTGTGCTGGGCTCTACATAAGAGAGTCCCTTGCACTTGAGTTAAATTTATAAAGTTATGAATGTAACTTTCTAACGTAAATATGAAAGTGAAAATAAAACCTGATCAATTATTTTCCGTATAAGTTTTAACACATTCTTACTTAACTTACTAGGATAATCTCTCCAAGTTATAATATTACTTAATTAAAAACTTTATCCGAGTAGGTAGGTAGGTACTTGAAATTTATTTGAAACTGAATATAAAAAAAATTTGAAAAACCTTGAAAATGTATATTTGAAAAATCCTGCAATTTTGGGTGAAGAATGGAAAAAAAATCATCATAAAACCACCGTTTTTAATACATTCGTGTGGTGCATGACTATAACAAATTAAGACCATGAATTTTAACTAACAAAGTTTTAATATTTTATAGATAAATAATCACGCAAACTTACCTTGATTCAATGTAGGTACTTATTCAACTTTTTTCTTGATAATTTTATCGGAACAATACACACACGAGTTTTCACTGATCACTAAGACTTCTGAATTTTGCAATTCTCTAAAAATCAAAAATATATAACAAAACAGAAAACACTTATATTTTGAGTAATATATTAACTGCCCGAGACAACTGTCGGGTTATCCGCCCACGCGACACTCCGCCCTTAAACTAATATCTAGATTCTAGAGAAAAGCCACTGTTACCAAAAAAAATGTTTAACAAGAAAGGCGTATCAAAACATCAGGAGTATCCAAGTTGAACAGAGAACTTTAGATTCTAAGTCGAACGAGATTAGAACTACTTCTGATGAGCTGATTCTTTGGTTAAGCAGCATCCCTGTTTATCCCGGAACGCCCCGTCGTGATTCGAGCCAATGAGAACGAATGGCCGACGGGATTGGTTACAGCAACGGAAAATTGTTTTTTTAATACTTATCTACTTCTTATATTTTCGCATACTTTTCTTTCATTTGTAAAATAAAACACTATTAAGGATACACAACGTATTGAATTACAATTTGGCTCCATTTCACCTCGCGTTAAAATGTAGCTCAAATTGTTTGTGTTTAAAAACAAATAGGTAAATTCTTAATTTACGCAGTCATAAATCCTGTCAAAACCTTATTAATTTAAAATTTCGAATATTGGCCAGAAATGTTTTGATTGATTTTGAACTATGAACTTTTCTTCTAAAAATAAAAAACAAAATTTGCTTTGCACCGCTAACAAAAAAGGTTTGTGTTATTTTCGAACATTTTTCAAAACGGCTGAAATATATTTTTTTACATATCTCTGCTATTTTGAAAAATATCGAAATTTTTGCCAAAGCTGAACCAGAGACACTTTGCGCTCGCTCGGTCAACTACATGAGCTACGAGTGCCTTTATTGTTGTTGTTCATCCCAAAAGGAATTAAGTTGAAATAAGTAACATATTCGCTAAAATATACCCTGTTGTGTTGATGAATTACCCCATACAGGGTCTTTAGCAACGATTAATTGTGGACGTTTACAAAAACAAAGATTCCCTAGCGATTTTTAATCGGTCAAAGGACCGGTATAAAAAAGTGTAATTTATTTAAACCCAAGCTATAAGCTATCTGTTTGTCAAATTTTATCCATATCCGTTCAGCCGTTTCTGCGTGATTCATGCAAACATTCACATTTATAATATTAGTAGGATATCTTTTACATCTGGCCCAAGAACTGTGCGACCACCCATTTTATTTTATTTTTATTCGAGTAGCAAACCTAAAATACCTAGGTACCTAAGTAATTTCATTAGTCACATTTTACGACACCCATAAGTGTGAAGGGTTGTTGCTATTCTATTCTTCTTGATTCTATCGAACGCCACGGCTAGCTAACAATAACATATGGATATTTCCAAAATATTTTACATATTTGAATGCTTATACCTAGTTGGTCTTTCTCACTAAGACCGTTTTGCTATGAACGTGGCATGCGGTGCACATGCACATATTATTTTAATGTGCGTAATACGAGAGCGTGCAGACGCACACTAAAACAATGTGCATGTGCATGTGGCATATGCACGCCTACATGTGTCTAGAGCTAGACATGGCTAATACTTACTATATGGCTAATGCTTTTATCATTTGTAATAATATTATAAAATAGGTATGAAAAGTGCGTTTGGTTGTTTGTTACGCTTACTTTTACGACTTAACCCAAGATTTAACTCGCCTTTGGTCTTAACTACTGTACAGAGGTACATAAATTGACTTATGATACCTTTAATTAAGAAAAAAACAGTTCCCGAGAGACACCAAAATACCTGCACACGCAGACGAAGTCGCGGGCGGTCGCTAGTTTCTTATATTAACTCGTCATTTTGTCATTGTGGATTGATAAACCAAACCCTGGCTACGCCCAGTGCATGATTATCTGGGTGACTATATCTTTACTTCCTAGTTTCCCGAAAATCAGTAAAGGGCAGGGCCGCATTTTCAATTTTTTTAGTTCAGTCAGAAAGATGTAAATGAACACACTACACTCCTTTTTTGGGCAGTCGTGTAAAAAGGATTTCACTGTTCTGTGTATTTCAGCCTTTTGTATAGGGGGTACGATGTAGTTTTTATCAAGATGGGGTTGGTAACAAAAACCTCAGCTAAGTAATACTTACATATTTTTATTTTCATATCAGTTTAAAAAAAAGGCAGCAAAAGGAATTGGTATGTTATTTTACTATTTAAAAAAAGTTATGCTGTATTTATTTATTTGAAACTCCATTATTTATTTACTTATTTCTGAAACTAAAAAACTAATGCAACAATACATACATTGCAACAAGTGGCTCTGATTGCCATCAATACAGATTTTCTAAGTACAGTCAACGCCACGCTGGCCTTCCACGACAGGGTAATCATATTCAATAAATTTTATTCTTAAATGCGATATTAAGGTTGAAAATAAATTGCAGATATTTGACAGTTTTGTATAACCTGACGTACTGCTGACTGTACATCAGATTTTTAATCTCCTAGTACTTTACAAGACTAACATTGATCTTAATAATAAACATGAATCTTTGTTTTATTCCTATTCAATACCCAATGCTTATGATATCAATGCAGGAATAGAAAATAAAAACATAAGAAATAATTATATCGGAAGAAACTGTAGCAAGTTTGTCAGTGACTTGCTACAGTTTCTTGATTCAATTATAATAAGTCATACTGTTAGAAATACACACTCCCATTTATTTTGAGCTCTTTTTTTTCTCATGTTGCTTAGCAGCCTTCTTTTTCATTATCTGAAGACGCTTATCAGCAGATATTATGTTGATATTAGGTGTAACCACTTTTGAGGGAGAGGAAGATGCAGAGCTGCTTGAAGAAATCTTCACAGGTGTAGTAGACCCTGATATATGAGAAGGGGACTTTGATGATGACGATACCTTGGTGGTATAAGTTGATACAAAACCCTGAGAAGAGAGGCAAGATGAACATTGCCATCCAGTACCCATATCACTGTCACTTATAACTGGTTTGTGACAATCCTGAAAATAATAGTTATATCAAATTAATAATCAACAAGCTACTGGACCAATATTAAAGTCAGTGTTTGAAAATATTAATATACAAGTAGGTATGTTGCACATAAAACATTGATAAAGCTTAAAAGGCAGTCACCTGATGATACAATGCATGGCAAGCATCACACTCCACCAAACGATTGCCAGCCTGAACAGCTATCTGTCTACACACTGCACAAGTCAGATCTTCCTCCAGCAAATCAAAGGCAAGCTCTCCGTCCATAACCGAGCCATCGTCGTTCTCTCGCTCTGGAATTTGTATCTGTTGAGGACTTGGTTGTGAGATAGGTACAGTTTTGCTACTTGACGACTTTTCATTCTTGTGTTTGGATCTAGGAGAACTCATCTTTTCTTCATTTAAATACTTTTTTGGCAAGACATTTCCCAACGTTTTGGAATTACCATAAGTCTGTCTGATAACATCATCCAGAGTAAGTCTTAGCTGTTCTGTTGAATCTGGTGCGCTTGAATGCAAATACTTCAAACACAATTTAATGGATGGATCGAAATCAATGGAAGACATGTTTAACGCTATGTTTTGCCAAGAAGCGTGAAACTGAAACGTAAAGTAAAGTAAAAATTTGACTCAAAACAAAACTTCAAAAGAAAAACACAAACAAGTTAAGCAGCAAGTGACAGCCAGACAGATAGACACAGACTTTGTGACGAGGTGACAGCAACGTGTCAGCTGACCACAGAATAGGCACTAACCAGTATATTAGTAATAATAGTATTATTATTATAGTAGTCTTAGAGCATTAAGAACGGGAGATGGCAAATAGACGCTCCCCTTTCACCAAAGTACATGACCAATTTGATCGTGTCAGTTTATAAAAACTAGTTGGTCTCGAACACCCGTCATTTTGTAAGAACACATGTCGCCGATCGCAGCTCCGCAAAAATGGTGAATTGTGCAGTGTTTTCGTGCAAAAGACATTCTGAAATTTCAAATTTTACTAAGAACGGGATTTTCTATCACACGTAAGTATAATTTTATTACCAAACTAAAATATAATTACGAGAAAACGCACTTTGTTTGTGTAAGATAATGACGACATTGCGATAGCAAAACGATACCAAACACATGCCAAATACCATAATAAAAGTCTTAGTGCTGCGACAAAGAACGAATGCTTATATCTAAGAACGAATGAATGATCAAGTGATTGAGTTTTAACTATTATTTTGATTTGATCAGACCAGCACATAAATTGTCAAAGATTTTTTTTATAATTAATATGTAATAGGTAGGTATTGACTTTTTTTGCAAAATCTATACATAGTATTAATTGGAGACACTGTTTTACGGGTGTGATGTTCTCCTTTTTTAATCTTCTCTTTCTTTTAGGTCATCCCGGGATAGTTACTAGTCCTCGGCTGTCTGTCGGTTATGTAGAAGTGGAGAGAATCTTATAAATCAGTCCTGTCAAAGCCCGAGCATAGGACACCAAAATCATTAACCAAATAAAGGAAACTGATGCCGAGATCCTCAAGTCAAATTGTTCCGATTGTGCAGCTTCTGCGGGTAAGAAATTTCAAAACTTTTGTTTACTTAAACTTTCCTTGCAAAAAAATTACTAACTACCAAAAAGGAGGTTTTCAATTCAACCAATAAATATTTATTTGTAGATTATAGGTATTAACATATTATCATACCAACTTTTTCATTTTAAGGTGGCTGCAAGCATTCACTACTGCTTATATTTTGGCTTAAAAAGCGGAGCTGTGAGCCGTCCAGCACATCTACACAAGGCTTCTGGATAAAGCCTACCTTGGCATCGGAACGAACTAATCATGTTTTGGCAGAACATATATACAAAAATTTAATAATACCTAATAAAAATGAAACACAAATCACTTGTTTTCCAAGCATTTATTATTTTATTTCACTTTTTTGTACTATTATGTTTTATTAACAACTCATATTGTAGAGACCACGACGTTTCAATAGTAATACACAATCATGATTGTATGCACAATAAAGTGTCATCTTGCCAATGCAAACCAATAGAAACGGCGCAACAGCAAAAATATTTAGGCCTATCAATTGACAACCGCCACAACTGAGGTCCTCATATCGAAAGTGTGCCAAAAACTTCATGCTCTGTTAGCTAAATTTGTCATAATCAAAAATAAAATACCGTTCTTAGTTCTATTAATCCTGTACAAATCCTTGGAAGATCCTATAATATCATATGGAATTTCAAGCTATGGACGCACATTTCAACCTACTTAGAGAAAATTTATAACCGACAATTACGAATATTAAAGCTTATAGTTAGTAAGAAAGTAAATCATATCTATAAAGATAAGTATGACGAACTCTTCAGGTAATGCAAGGTCATATCGGTTTATGACAAAGTGAGTTACGCAATTCTAACTGAACAACTCGATAACGTTGCTTCTTTGCCGAGGATTAATCATAGAATACAAACAAGACAGATTACGCAGAAGAAACTTCTCAAGGGCCGCTCAAATAACTTTTACGGAAAGAGAAAATTTACTTGTCTTCTTCCTGTCATAATTGACAATCTACCTAAAGAATTATAGGTTATTCTGGATGACCTCAAACACAAAAGTGTGAAGCAAAAACTCAAAATTTATTGTTCTACTAAAAATTTGCTTTAGAATTTCTCGTATTTAAACAATAGTCAGTTTTTTTTAACATCATCCTGTGCACACGCATTTACGATCAAATATTGTGTTTATTAAGTATTTTTTAAGACCTTAAAATAATATATATATGTATACAACGTGTTACAAAAGTACCTCTAATGCCGAATATGGTAGATAGGGACTATCAAACTGAAAAAAAATTACTATGGGACCAACTTTGAAATCGCGAAAAAAAAATCAGATCAAAATGTATGAAACAGCTGTTTTTTTTTCGCGATTTGAGAGTTAATCCCATAGTAAAAGTTGTTCAGTTTGATGGTCCCTATATACCATATTCGGCATTAGGGGTATTTTGTAACATGGTGTATACATATTTTTTATTTTTATTTTTTTTAATTCATAAGAATGAAGCAATTTGTTTTTTCTTTTCAATACTGCTTAGTTGTATACCGACTATCTATTTTGACGAATACGTAGTGACTGGACAAACCTAATCGGGTTTTACGTTTTAGTCGCTGGGTTTTTCTATAAATTGTATGTTTTACTTTGTTTAATAAATAAATAAATAAAAAATGTATGTTGAACATTTAAGTATAAACGCATTTAGTGATTGTTGGTGTATATCACAAAATCAAATGAAAACCATTTACCATAATCTTGTTCGTAATCAATCACTCATCTTCTAATCATTCAATTTCATCGGTCTTTTGAAGGCACATCACTAGCTGTTTGTTGTAAGTTTGGCGCTGCCGTAGCGTGATCTGTCAGAATTTGTACTGAGATTGTTAGTTCCAAATTTGACCACCCACAATTATAACTGTGCGGGATTTTGTTTTTGTGTGCGTGTGTAACAACAAGACTTTTTTCTACAAGAGTTTGCGTGAATATGAAGTTGTGTGCTGTGCGTGTTTACCTCGTCCCCCTCCAAAATCGGTGAACAAAATCTAGTGTAGAAGAGTGCTGTTGGCATCTCCCGTTCTTAATGCTCTAAGATAGTAGTAGTTGTATTATAACCCGTTTAAAATAATAATCTATGCACAGAACACTACTCCCCCAAAAGAACATCATAAGAATAACAAATAGTTCTAACTAAAGCAACTACTCCACAGAACACAATTACTCCTCCTATAGCCTTACCGCCGCAGAAGAATAACCTTAGAAGACCATCCGAGTTACAATTTGAAAGTCGCGAGTTCGATTCCAATGCGAGACGAATTTTTTAGAAAATTTTATTTTTCAATATAATTTAAATTACTAGATTTATATAATATTGAAAAACAAAAGCTAGCTGGCGTTACTTGCCTAGAACCTTTAGAACCAATTAATTTTTAGGTCGATGACAGGTCTCTATTTCCTTATGTTACAATTTACTCTATGCTCTATCTCTATGGTCTATCTGTTTTGATTTTTTGTCATTTTCAGCATTTTATCAACACAAAATAATATTTAATTTCATTTTAAGATGCATTTTAAAGTTTATTCAATTTTTATAATTTGGTGGATAGTAATCCATTCTTATTCATGTAACGTTAGAGTAGGACCAGACCCTTGGGATTACGTTGTAGATAAAGAATCTGTTGAAATGAATAGTAATTCAAATACACCTCCAGATCTTAAAATTCCTGTGAAGAAAAGGATTCCAATTAATAATCTTGGCACAGGCGAGTGGTTTTTTAAAAGAACTTTAGCTATTGTTTTGAATGGAGGGCAAACTCAAGTAAGTAAAACTGCTTATTAAATTGGGATAAGAACTAAGAAATATTTTTTTATTTCCGAATAACTTGCGCCAAAAAACATAGTTATAACAGGAATTACTAAAATCTCATACACAGTATCATTATTTACAAGCAAACCATCATTGAGCAGTCTTATTTAAGACAAGGTAAAATTATATTCCATGAGTAACAGTTGTAATGAGTATTTTACATTATCAGATTAATGAAGATGGTAGTATTGAAATATCAATACAAATGAAATTTGATCAAAATCGCTGGGAGATTCTCAATCAATATGTTAAATCAAATGTGGCTCTCACAGAAGATATGTTTCGACGATCAATTGCATATGTTGAGGAAGCAATTTATAAACCCACAGTCACAGAGAAGATTGTGTTGGCTTGGAATGAGTATATACAGTTCTATTTGATGGAATACAAGGTAGGGAGTCACTGTAGTTGTTTATGATAATTTTTTAATAAGTGTATATAAATAAAGGAATATGTCTAACAATAAATATCTAATTAAATGTTTTTCAGACCCAGCTGACATTATTTTTTGGAGTATGTGTAGTAGTGGGATTATTATTTTGGTTATGGAGACGTGTTTCAAATAAGCATATACTCATAATTATATTCATAGGCTTATATATTTATGAAGTAATCATATCTTACAAGGTATGTAAAAAATGTCCAGGAATATCTTCCTGGTTCTGAAACATACTTAGCTATTTAATTTAACAATAATATATAATATTTTTAACAGGAAGCTGAGCAAAAGGAATTGGAAATGTTTATGTCAGCTGTAAACAAATGTAGCTGGTTTTTCTGGAAATCAAGCTGTGAAGTGCCCCCACCTGATCCACTAATATTTATGAAGCATATGAATCCTCTCAAAATTTCGATAAGAATGTTCACATCACTTATATCTGAGCCAATGTTAGCACTCAGTGTAACTGTAAATGCAATGGTTCACAGCATGACAGGTAATTATTGTAACAAATTACCTACTGCTATTAGATCTATTGCATTGCATAGGCCATAGGACAATGTTTTGATACTGCAATAATGTTTTCAGTAAATAATTTAGGTAGGTAATAAGAATATGTTAAAAACACCGCAAAATTAGCATAAAAATGTATGGAAATCCTGATACTGAAAACCTTGATTTTTATATCTCTAAGAATGCTGATCAGATCAGTTGGGTGTGTAAAGCGTTCTGAATCTCCTCCATTCACTCCCTGGATGGCCATCATCAGATCACAGCTAGGTCAATCGACGAACCAAGGCTTCAAAAGAACATCATTTGTATAAAAATCTACTGGTGTCCACAATTATATGGCCACCAATGGTACATAAAGTAAAAGTATTTATTACCAATCTGCATTGAGCCCATCCTTCTTATCCATTCATAAGGAATGCCTGTGCCCCACCAGTAATCATGGGTGATAGCGAAATTAAAAGGAAATCAAGTTTGAGTACAGTCACATCTCTAAATATGTATACAGTTTAGAACTTTGTCACTCTAAAAGCTATTACTTTTTTGAACAGAAATTAATGACAAATGAAAACTACAACTAAGTGACAAAGTTCTAAACTGTATACATATTTTTAGACGTGACTGTACAAGTGAAGGCCAGCCAATTTGTTAATAGATTTTATTCATAATGTTAGATATTCATTAAATGCAACACAGATTATAGCTTATACAGGTATATCTTGATGATCTTACATGTATTAACATATATGTTTTTTTGTTCCAGATGGGTTATGGTTTCCCTTTGACAAAATATTTCATGGACTCTTAATTTTATGTATTAATATTTTGATGATATTCCTGTTAATTATGATCATTTTTAATTTCTTGTTAAATATACCTTTCCATTTAAGCTTCCTAGGGTTAGTTAATATTGGAATTAAGCAGCGCAAGAGAAATTTAAATGATAATAATAACTGCAATAATATAGTAAAAAGTGGTGATAACACGGACAGGATTAGTGGCGCAACGTTGAATCGCCTGTTAGATGTGTGTTCTCGTGCCTTAGATAATTCACAAAATAGACTCGGCAGCAACTCGAACACTATCATTCCTAACAATACTCCCAAAATTAAGCGATCCGCTAGTACAGGTCGATTGCCCACATCAGCTTCAGAATCTTTACAGTCGCATCATTGTGATAATAATATAAGAAAGAGAAATAATGCTATGTTCATGATTGGAGCAGGTGATGGTAAAATAAGCCTTAATAATAAGTTTTAAAATGTAACTTTGTTTTATGATTTTAAACAGTCATATAATGTTATTATTATTACTAAATAATGTCAAGAGTAACTCTGTGAGACTAATAGTAATTAATATTTTCCACTGTGATATTATCTATAAATAATTTAATGTATAAAATTAACAAGGATAACTCAAAAATCGCTGTCTACTCTTGTAATGAATAGCGTTAGGTCTTATTTCAATAATACTTCGATGATGCTAATTTTATCATGAAAATCGTACTGAGATCGAATTGAGTATGGAGCACAACGCCACCTATTTTGATATAATTTGTAGGCATGTACTTGTTGCAAACAAATTTTTGCAGTTTATTTTAAAAATCGAGTTATTTATTTGCTGGGCTTCTGCCAGGTGACGGATTACCCCTAGCCCTCATACGCACTGGCGGTTGACCGCAGGGGCGGCTGGCTGCGCGGTTAGCGGCTTTTTCCATTTTAACATGCAACCGCATATGATCGTACCCACTTGGCGGTTATAACCGCCACATTTCATATTAAAATGGAACCGCGCGGTTAGCCACCCTCGCGGTTGACTGCTAGAGAAGGCTTACATGTTACGAAATGGGGCCTAAAATTGTATAGTTTGTCTATTCTAACATGTAGGTACCCTAATGTACTAGGTACCTTGTAATTTTTCTATGCTTGCGCAAACTAATTTGTAAATCAATAATTAACTACCTTCTTTACAGACAGCATATTTTATAAGGGTAACTACGAAATAAATAGTGCCTTTTGATATTTTACGTTTTATTTCGTGATGCCTTAGTTAGAAGTGTCACAAGATCAATCAAAAATACAATAATAAATTTGAAAACATTCAGTCCAAATATACTAAGCATTATTATTATAAGTAATGTAAAAAGAATCAACCGCATATCAATTAAGCAATTACTAATTTCGATTTAAATATTTAGGTACGTGTACAATTTATTTATTATTTTATTGGTCAACAAACATTCGCAACCCCAATAAACAACATTTTAACAAAACAATTTCAATAGTATTTACAACTAGAAACATCACTCCAAATGGCCGAGCGGAATATCGCGTTTACGTGATATTATCGCTCACCCTGGTGGTAGGCCTAGCATGTACACCACGACATTTTTCGCGAGTACAGTGTCTATCCCGCTTACACCGTACTGATATGAGCGAGACAGACATCGCGAGATAAGTGTCGACAAATAGTCGCGGTGCACAGGCTAGGCCCGCGGGTCAAGCTTTTGTCCAAACATGAAACAAATGAGGCGCTCTATCAAGCTACCCTACATCTAAAGACGAAACCTAACTGCATATTGAACTAATCCACTACGCAGGCAGCAAACTTAATACCTATTTTTTATAGTTATATTAATCGAATGGAAATCAAGAGAAACAAACAGTAATATCAATGTCAGGATCACGCGGTATTTGATCAAAAATTTAATAAACAAACAATTGTACGATACTTTCTAGTAGGTTGTTAAAATTATAGAGTAGGAATTATCTGTAATTTTCCTAAAAAGGAACTGACATTGATCACAAATCACAAGGAGAATTTGTACACTAACAAAAAGAACTTATAAATGACAGTATTGACACATTTTTATGTAGGATATTTCACATACATATTATTAATATTAATCAAACTACAATTCGAATACTAATTGTAAGATGAAATTTCTATTACCTACTATAATATTATTGCCATATTATACAATGGGCACCATTTTGAAGAATTTTAGAAGCTTCTTATTCCTTTACCCACATGTTATGTTTTGTTGACAGATTTTTATAAATAACATAACTAATTAGCAAATACAGAAGGGCAAGGTTGTGTTATAAATTAGATTACAAAAATAATTTGTAACGTCTAAGCATACCTCTTTGCCGTTTGTTTGTTTTTTTAATTACCGTAGAATGCTGCAACATTGCCCAAAGGCCACAACATTGCCGATTTAAAAAAAAAAATGATTATTATCGTTCTATTACGACTTTATTGTCTATGATACCACTGTGAGGAAAGTCGACATCGAATATGGCAACACTAATTAGGTGTCATGTCTAGAAATTAAAAAATAAAAAGTCAGTGACAGTTCAATGTCTGCCAAAGTGCACGTGTTTCTTGAGGCCTGTGGAAGAAATTTGTTTTGTGAGTATTTTGATGCAGATTTTACTAATCAGAAAGTAATATAGCAAATCAAATATGCTTGTTTCGTTCCTTTGAATATTTGTTTTAATCTAAAACACATTTAAGACTACCAAATCAAGCCAGGCAATGTAGTAGCAGGTTTTCGCAAAAATAATCAAAACATTGCCTAGGTTTAGGGTTGTCACCTTTTAACGCAACTCGAAGCCAGTTGTGGTTTTGTTGATATGAACTTGGGACTGGTGTTATTTGCGTAGGTACAGTTAATAGTCATTATTTTTTTATATTTGTAAGTGATATGAACATTTTTATGGAATAGGTACGGTTGTAATTACTAATATTGCGTACCTACTTAGATATTGAAGATAATGAAAGAAACCTATTGTCACATTTTGGTATTCCATTCGCAAAAGAGAGTTGTGCTTTGTTTGTGTAAAAAAAATTAACAAATTTGCCTGAAATTTTTCATTGTTAAAAAAAATAGTTCATGTTATATTTATTTAGATATTTTGGTGTCTGAACAGGTTTCGAAGATGGGTAAAGATAGAAGAAAGCCTGGAGCAAGATCGTATGCGAATTATTCACAAGAAATGCTAAATGTAGCAATCGACTTAGTGAGATGTAAAAAACTTTCGTCATATGAGGCAGAGAAGCAGTTTGGAATCCCCAGGCGAACAATTTTGAACAGATGTAAAAATCTTCATGAAAAATCTGTCGGGCGGCCGACGAATCTTACAGAAGTTGAAGAAAAACATATAGCTGGTGTAATCAACGTCGCCGCCGAGTTCGGTTGCCCACTAACCTTGCTTGACTTGCGAATTGTTGTACATAATTATTTGGAAAGTAATGACAGGTCTAATGTTTTTGGTGGTAAATTACCTGGGGAGAGATGGGCGCGCACTTTTCTCGAACGCCATAAATTTAGTCAACGTGCAACACAAAACATTAAGCGGTGTCGCGCTGCAAAATCGGTCCCAGAGATGATTGACTTTTACAAAAACCTAGAAACGTCACTCGAAAATATTCCTCCTAGTAATATACTGAACTTTGATGAGACGAACCTCAGTGATGACCCTGGTGCCAGTAAAGCTATATTCAAACGAGGTACCAAACATCCCGAACGCGTCATTAATTCAACGAAAACTTCAATTTCTATAATGTTCGCTGTAACAGCAAACGGTCATTGTTTACCACCTTATGTGGTGTATAAGTCCGAACATTTATGGACTCGATGGTGTCGTAATGGACCTCCAAATGCGCGATACAACAGAACGTCGTCCGGATGGTTCGATATGACAATGTTTGATAATTGGTTTGAATCTATGGTTTTACCCTGGGCAGCTAGTTTAGCTGGCCCTAAACTCGTCATAGGAGATAATTTATCGTCACACATTAGCGTGAACACTATAAAGTTATGTCAAGAACATAACATACGATTTGTTTTTCTGCCTCGAAATGCTACTCATCTTACTCAGCCCCTAGATTTGGCTTTTTTTGGCCCGATGAAAAGAGAATGGAGGCAAATTTTGCTTCGTTATAAGCTTTCAAATGCTAATGTTTGCGCAATTAATAAATGCCATTTTCCAGAATTGTTAAACGAACTTATGCAAAAAATATCTATGAACAGTGAAAACAACATCAAAAGTGGATTTGCAGCCGCAGGGATTTACCCTTTTAATCCCTCTAAAGTCATCGATAAAATCCCTGAAGTCACTAAAGAAAAACAACAAACATTTGATACCACCCTTTTAGAATATTTGCAGATCAATAGACAAGGTAAGCCATTGAACAAAGAAAAAAATCAAAAACTTGAAATCGCAGCAGGAAAATCAGTGTCTACTGAAGAGGCTGAAAAAATGTCTCGCAAGGTGAAAGTTACTAAAAAACGGACAAAAAATGTCACATCTATCGATTTAGACGACATTACAAGCGATCTTCCTAAGGTAAAACTTTTATCGTCTGTAAGATTGGACAAAGAAAATATAGCATTTACAGGAAATAATGATCTGTTCGATGATACGACTTCGAATCGATCTCCAACTAATTGCCTATCAAATGATGTCGTCATTAATGTAAATGTTCATGGTAACTTAAGTACCGACGAAGAAAAGAGAAATACTTCTAACTTCGATGGAAATATTAAGACCCAAAAGAAGAAAAAGTTAGTGAAAAGAAAAAAGAAGATTGGCAAAAAGAATCTCAAAAAAAATAAAATAAGAAGGAGTTCTTCGACGACTTCTGCAAGTGATTTGATAAGTATTCATAGTGACTCCGATTTGTTAGACGTAGCATTTTATGAAGATCCGTGGAGTCTGTCTGAAACAAATTGTGAAGATGAAAAAAATATTAAACAAGTCACGGAAGAACCACTGGAAAAAATTATGCTGAGTGATGACGACAAAGATATAAAGAGAAATACAATCGTTAAAACGAAACAAAACATTGAAATTGCTGAAAATAAAGTAGACATAGAATTGATTGAAACTGACAATGTAGATAGAGTGCCACAAGAGGAAAATGATGAAATTAAACAAAAGTTTAGAATTAGTACAGATGAATCAAATATAGATTTACTAAGAAATACTGAAATAGATTGTATTCCAACATCTAATATACCACATAATGCACAGGAGTCTTCAAAATATTTTGTTAACGATTATGTTTTGGTCCGATATTATAAAAACAAGACGTGGAAATATTACATTGGCGTGGTAACAGCCTGTAATGATGATAATTCTTACAATATATCATATTATACCACATTCCGGAATAAAGGCCAACTGAAATTTAAAAGGTCCAGGAAGAACGACAGAGATACGGTAACAGAAGTTTCAATTGTTAAAACTATTGAAATTCGTAAAATTTCTGATAAACCTGAAGAATACGTACTTTGCCATGAAGACGATGACAAAAATTATTTTTAAAAGTTTTTTATTACTTATATTAATTTTTGCGTAGGTAGATAGGTATGTTAAACTCAGACCTACCTATGTGTTTGTTTTGTACCTCTATAAAGTAGGACAATAGGCTATTTTAGTCAAAAATTCTATTAAGTCCGTCGTTAGATTATAAATAAATTTCATTCATTCATTCATCATCTTTTGTCAATCAAACAAAAAATGATGAAGATATAGCCCGTTAAGGTTGCGCGTAATGTCACTAAGACACTTAATCTTAGCGCACACTTAGTCTTAGGGTCTTAGTGACGTCACGCGCAACTTTAACGGGCTATACCTATCTTCATCATTTTTTGTTTGATTGACAAAAGAAAAAATACGTGTCCAATATTTTTTCATAATCTAACTGACTACATAGAAATTTTGACTAAAATAGCCTCTTCTAGTTTATTTACTCTGTTTTTACGGCGTAAGACTGCCTATTTGTAGTTTTTTTTCCATATAGATTTTTAAATTTTTTACATTTTGAAAATTATTGTTTAGCATTTATAGTTCCTATAAGATTCTAAGTGTCATTACTCAACCTATTGTAATTTTTAGAGTACCTACCTAGGTAAATACAATGTTACCTACTGTATTGCTGAAAAAAGATTGATAGGTATATGTTTATAAAAACTGTCATTTAATGAAAATATCTCCAAAATTGTGTTTTAATAACGACTTTCGTTTATTTCACTTCTTGTATAAACAAGAATATACCTACCCGTAAACATTTTTAAGGACCAATATAACGCCTATGACATCACCCATACAAGCAAGGTCGAATATCGCAAATCAAAATAAAATATTTCGCTTCGCGCAGCCCGATTTTCGTGTTTTTTTATTAATATTTAGAAAACAAAGCGCTATTTCGGCAAATTTTACGAACAGATTGAAGAAAGATAGATTCCCTATATCTTTTAAATTTCTTGGTCCATCCAGTTCAGAGCTTATAGGCCGAGCGAGTAGGAAGCCAAGTACCATAAGTTCACTACATTCCAAACGAGTGGGCGTAATTTGTGACAGCCCTGTGACACTCGTCATTTTTGTGTGTAAACATGAGGGAAGCTTACATAACTTTGCCTACCTTTCTTAAAAATATATATTGACGTAGTTATGAAACGCTACTAATTAATAAGGGACCTTATGAATCCGAGGTATTGAGACTGAGGGGTATGGTTTTCAAAAGTATCACAATATAGAAATACATCGCTAGGCAAAGTTGCTGTTTTCAACAACAACTTTACCTGCATGTTACAATGCTCATTTTAGATAGATTAATGCGTTTTAAACTAATTTTCGACCTTGTGTACGTGGTATAAGGTCCAATCTTGCATTGTATAAAAAATGACTATAAGATTTTCTTCTTTTTTTTTAAATTATTTATCAAAAACGTCAAAATCCAGGCAATGTTGCAGCATTTAACGGTATGACATTACTATAAGCCCCGGTTTCCACCAAAATGAGATATTTTTTAAACAATCAAAGTTGTTTTTACATCTTCTCTCCGCGTAGCTTTGTAGGTCTATTATTTTTAAACATCTGTTCTCTTCTACGCTCGCGCTGTAGTGAAAATCAAGCGTAAATCAGGATCACAGAAAGAGATAATAAATATCAATCAGACATTATTGCACATAATCAAAACAGTAAGGTAGGTAAAGTCAGTTTATCCTTACTTGACCCATTTGGTAAACAATTTTCACCCAACTCTATTGAAATATTCATTTATAAAATACAACAAATGACTTTCCACACATAGATTACGAAATAAATTGTTAATAATTAATTACAATTCAATTAAATAAGATAAGCATTATTTTTAATAACGATTTGTTAAAAAAACGTATGACAACCTGTCAAAAGTTGTTTACTAAATAGAAAAAGTAAGGATAAACAGACTATACCATACCAGTATTATTATATTTATTTAAATATTATATATGTTACTGTAAAACCCCGAACTCTGGTGAATCCAAAAATTTACCAACTCTTAATGGTAAAAGTCCGAACTGTCCTGTAATCATCGTTCATTTCGAACAATTGCCACCATTCACTCGGTAAATCTTAGATTTTACCTCAAAGACACGGTAAATGTAAAAAAAGTAAATATATTTTACCAACCGTCATTGGTAAAACCTAACATATGGCAAACTCCAATGGTAAAAAACACTTTTTTTTCTTTTATATAAAATCCTTACATTTACCAACTATCGTTGGTAAATCCTAAGATTTACTAGTAAAACCTAAAATTAAACAAGATAGGGGCTTTTTCAGTAACATATACACATAACCGGGGCATAGACAAGAATAGATAAAGGTTGAGAAAAATAATTATTTCTAATAAAGACATAGATCGAAATGTAGCGCACGCTTTGGTGCGCTACATTTCGATCTATGGTCACGTTCAAATATAACCAAGAACAACAGATAAAACTAAAACTAAGTCTTACATCAATCAACATCAAACAACTTTGGTCCAGCTATAACAATTCAGTGTTTAACAATTTCCCCACAATATTATGTCTATAGTAATTATTACATAATAATATTAACCTTATACGGATCTTCTGCTTATAGGCAAATTATGAAATTAGATAAACTTTTTTATGCTAAATCTAGTTCGTATTCAGATGAAATAGGTTTAAGTATTCCACAATTTTATTCGAATACCTACCCCAAATATTATGATATTTTACGAGGAAAAACACAATATTGTCTGTGGGAATACCCAGCGATTCAATCCCAGGATTTACCGATACCAAACAGCAAGCCATTGAAATCAAATTTGAGGCCCGTATTTATAAACAGCTCTCAACGTCGAGAGCTATATTGAGATCGTACTTGAGATGCTCTTCTTAAAGGAACAGCATCTCAGGTATGATTTCAAGATAGCTCTCAACGTTGAGAGCGGATTATAAATAAGTTCTTACGAGTACTTCGCGAGTAGTCTTAGAACTAGTGTACGATCGGCAACTCACGTGCTTTACCACTGCGGAAAAATTCGTGTGCGCGCGTATCTCCCCCGCACGAACTGAACGAACTAAACAAAACGTGTAAATGACATACCTACGACATGCTTGAAATGTTGCAGGAAGTTTATCAACTTACAATTTTTATTTTATTTTCTGCCTGTAACACTATCTATATTTACAGGGTCTAAGGCCCGTATTTATAAACCGCTCTCAACGTTGAGAGCGAGTGAGTCAAGTTTGCAGATCAAGCCAGTTTGTATTTTGCTCAGCGCCCTCTTTGCAATGTAATTTTTGGTCAGGAGCAGCAGCAGAAGCAGTGCAGTACAATCACAAACGTACGAAATAAAAAAGTATATTTTAAAATTTTTGTCCCGAACTTTTTGTTGAAATTGTCACTAGCGCACTCCGGCCATACGCGGTTTTTCCCTCAGCCTTTCAATCGCGCCGTTCGTCGGTATGGTTCGTCGTAATTTCATTTACACGTTTGTAGTGAACCTATCATTAAATAAGAATTCAGCGCTGTAATTCTTCCTATCATAAAATACAATAAATAACTTTTATAATGCGCCACGGTGGATATTGACTAGTGTAACGCGCCCTTAACTTCACACTACCCGTGAACGCGACCATACTAATCTATGCTCCTCGCCGCTGATTGGCCGCCCGCGCTTCTGGCAAGAAGGACGATTTTCCGCGCGTGTAATGGCGGACTACGCATTCCGTTTTGTCCCGTTTTGAAAACTTATTAGAATGTATCTACATGCTCTACCATTGATTAAATGATTGTGAAACATCAAACAGTGTGTTTTACAAGTGGCGCCCAACTCGCAGCGCGAAGTTACGACTGGAAATAGTGTTTCTCAATTGTCGCTAAGCGCAAGTACTAACTGTTCTACAGTGAGTTTTCAACCTGTTCGTTTTCCGTCGCCGGCCTGTGAAATGCCGCGAACGACGCGCAGAAACCAACAAGGAGACTCCGACGACAGCGAAAACGAAGTAGTGATGGAGCAGAACAACCCGAATACTACTTCGAATAACATCGTGTCGATGACCGACGCGCAGCTGACGGCGATCGTCGCTGCCGTTGCGAGAAGCCAGGCTGAAACAAACCGGCAACTATTTGAAAGCATTTTATCAAACTCGACGTTATCACACGGCGCCGCCGCAGCGACTTCGTCTCCGGCGCCGACACATGATGATGCATCCCGAGTGCCACCCGGAAACTTTGCGAAGTGTACGACTCGTTTCGACGGAAGCGCAATCAACGACGAAGTACTCGAGGCATTTATCGACTCCATCGAAATATACAAAGAGTGTTCTAACGTGAGTGACGAACATGCACTCCGAGGCCTCCCGATGCTATTGACCGGCGACGCCGCCATATGGTGGATGGGTGTAAAGTCGTCCGTGACTACTTGGCATGAAGCATTACGAAGACTCCGCGGCCGTTTTGGTACGCCGCGTCCAGCCTACAGGATCCTGCGTGACATCTTCGCGTGTGAGCAAGGGAACGAGCGCGCCGACGCCTTCGTGAGCCGCCTGCGCGCCATGCTGTGCAAGTTACCATACGACGTTCCGGAAGAAATGAAAGTGGACATTGTATACGGCTTATTAGATCGTAAAACACGTAAATATGTGCCCCGCGATTCCGTTCATAATCTAGATGCCTTAACTGATGCGGCGAGGAGCGTGGAGGAGTCGCGTGCGGAATTCGCGGTAAGTCAAAACAATTCATTTCCACCTAATTCGAACGATGTGAAACGTGAAAGACCGCGATGTTCTTATTGTAAAATCTTTGGCCACGCCACTGACAATTGTCGTAAATACGAAAATAAAAATTCGAACTCCACAAAAGAGAGTAACTTTAAAAATTCTAAAAATCGAATATCCGATTTTAGTAAACGCGAACGGCATCCTAACGATTTTAACCCTTCAGAGGCAAACCGTAGTAAGTCTGAAAATACAGATTTTGTACCTAACCCCAGTGTTTCTAGCATTAGGTGTTATGGATGTGGCCAATTAGGGGTAGTGCGTTCGAAATGTGAGACATGTCGCCCTAAGCATAACGCCGCGATTACAGACAAAAATATTAACTTTAATACTATGGTGGCTAACAGTTCCGATTTACCTATGGTTGGAATTACTATTCTAGATAAAAAGGGTGTTGCGATTCTTGATACCGGCGCGACGCACTGCATAGCGAGCTCCGCACTGTACAATATTCTTGTCTATCATAATATAGAGTTTACGGAGTTAGAACGTAGCTTTACACTCGCAGATGGTTCTCAACAAGTTCGCAAAGTTCTTTCCGCACATGTTGATGTCGTACTTCAAGGACGAGTAGTACCTACCCAGTTTTTAGTGCTGCCCGGCGCCGACACGAAAACGTTGTTAGGCCGTGATTTTATTATCAGCGCAAGAGTGAACTTGGATATTCCGCAAGGCACATGGCACTTTGCCGATACCCCTTACGAACGTTTTGATTTTGTGAGCGAGTATAACCTTCTTTCGGATGAGACCGAATTAATGAAACTAGACACTGTGGATGTGAACTTGAGAGGTGACGAAGGCTCCAAACTTATGTCAGAACAAAAAGACGCTCTCAACGCCTTCATTCAGAGCAGGAGTGAGCAATTTGCACCAGATGGTCCCGCGACTGAATTCGCTACCCACCGCATTAAGGTGAATGATAACCAAGAACCAATTGCATCCCCGCTTTATAGGATGTCACCAGCTAAGAAAGAGGCCCTCAAGAAGGAACTTCAAAAATTGCTCGACGCCGATGTTATCGAGGAGTGTGAATCACCCTGGGCGGCAAACGTTGTACTTGTGACGAAGAAAGATGGAGGTACACGACTGTGCGTAGACTACCGCAAGCTCAACGCCGTCACTGAGGCTGACCGCTACCCACTCCCACGCATCGAAGACGTTTTGCACGCTGCAAAAACCAGCAATTACATGACGACGCTAGACCTCCGTGCAGGTTACTTTCAGGTTTGTCTCCATCCTGACGATCGCGACAAGACTGCGTTTGTCACCCCTCTCGGCACTTTCCGTTTCAAACGCATGCCTATGGGTTTGAAGAACTCTGGAGCCACCTTTCAACGTCTGATGGACCGTTTTAGGTCTAACTTACCTGAAACGTCAATTTTTTCATACCTCGATGATTTGATTATTTTAAGCGATACTTACGAAAAACACCTGGAAGATCTAAAAGTAGTCTTCGAAAGATTAAAGTTATTCGGCCTCCGTGTGAACCGTGAGAAAAGCCACTTCGCACGCGATTCAGTAAAATTCCTAGGACACGTGATAGTACCTGGAGGTATCCACATGAATCCAGAAAAGGTTTCCGCCATCAAGGATATGGCACCACCGCAAAATGTCAAGCAGCTGAAGAGTGTTTTGCAGACCTCCAGCTGGTTCCGGCGTTTCATACCAGCGTACGCTGACGTCGCCAGGCCTCTGACAGACCTGTTAAAGAAGGCTAGCGTTTGGCGGTGGGAAATTCATCAACAAGAAGCATTTGAAACTATTAAAGGTTTACTGACTTCGGCTCCGATCCTGAGACAAGCGGACGAGACGAAGCCTTTCATTCTACGAACCGACAGCAGTGGTTTCGCCCTCGGCGCAGTTCTGATGCAGGGGGAGGGGACTGACGAACGACCAATAGAATACGCCAGTCGCTTATTAAGTAGCACTGAGAGAAATTACAATACGACCGAACGCGAAGCTCTGGCAGTAGTATGGGCCGTGACCAAGTTTAGAGGCTACATTGATGGAGGTGAAGTCATTATCAGGTCTGACCACCAGCCACTCAGATGGTTGATGAACTTGAAGTCGCCGAGCGGCCGTCTTGCAAGATGGGCTCTAACACTACAAGAATATAACCTGCAGATAGAATATACACCGGGTAAAGCAAATGTCATCGCCGATACGTTGTCTCGTCCAAACTGTAGCGATGAAACAGAACTAAACCTAACTACCGTTGACATACCGACGAGAACCCCTGGTGATATAAGGGAAAATCAACTGAAAGACCCTGAAATATCGAAAATAATCCAAGATATGGAATCCGACGAACCCTTTAGGGGGAGACCGTGGGCTGACCGCGGTTACGTTTTATCAGACGGAATCCTTTATAGATATGGGCCTGAAGAAGTAGATGACGAAGAAAGCGCCTGCCTCGTGGTTCCTGATCATGAGCGTCCAAAGGTTCTGTCAAACTTCCACGATGAACCGACCGCCGGACACTTTGGCGTAGATCGCACACTTGCACGCATCCGCTCACGTTTTTATTGGCCTGGAATGCGTTCTTACGTAACCAAATATATTAAAGAATGCTCGGCTTGTCAACGATACAAAGTAGATAACAGAAAACCACCGGGATTACTACAGACACCGGCATCAGCCAGGAGATTTGAGGTAGTATCGGTCGATTTGTTCGGCCCACTTCCCGAGACCGTCAACAAGAACAAATGGATATTGATCATTGAAGACGTCAGTACGCGTTGGGTAGAACTGTTCGCGCTTAATAACGCGACCAGCCCCGAATGCGCGAAGACCTTAATAGACGAAGTGTTCATGAGATTTGGTGTCCCACGCCGCGTTCTGAGTGACAATGGCGTGCAGTTTATCAGCGCCGTTATGCAACAAGCTTGTCACGCTATGGGCATCGACCAATCACTCACTCCGTTTTACCACCCGGAAGCGAACCCTATAGAGAGAAAGAACCGCGATCTCAAGCCTCAACTAGCCATTTCGGTCGGCCGTGATCATGACACTTGGGATCAATACTTACCAGCGATAAGGTTCGCGATGAATTCTGCCGTGACTGCGAGCACCGGTTTCTCTCCAGCTTACCTTACTTTCGGCAGAGAGTTACGTGCACCCGCTGACGCTGCTACAGACATGCGTGGCATTCTCGAAAACGACAATTTCATTCCAGCTATAACACCTTATCTGAAGAAGCTTTCCACCGCTCTCGTAGAAGCTAGAGACGTGCATGAAAAAGCCCAAGCTGTTCAAAAGAAATACGCTGATGAAGGTCGTCGACCGGCACCTGACTACGAGAAAGGTGACCTAGTTCTTTTAAAGACGCAAGGAGCAAATGACACCTGTCAAGGTCAGACTCCTAAATTCATACCTAGACGCGATGGACCATACCGCATCAAGGAAGCTGTTAGCCCCACCACTTACCTATTAGAAAGGACGACCGACGGAGATACGTTAGGCAAATACCATGTCTCCCAACTCACACCCTTCGTTGGCCGAGTCCAAGCACCTATACATGAGAAACGTAAACGTGGTAGGCCGCGTAAATTTGGTGATTTTGTAATGTGCTAACCCGAACGCGAGGTCGCATCGTTCGGATTAGAGGGGGAGTTTGTAACGCGCCCTTAACTTCACACTACCCGTGAACGCGACCATACTAATCTATGCTCCTCGCCGCTGATTGGCCGCCCGCGCTTCTGGCAAGAAGGACGATTTTCCGCGCGTGTAATGGCGGACTACGCATTCCGTTTTGTCCCGTTTTGAAAACTTATTAGAATGTATCTACATGCTCTACCATTGATTAAATGATTGTGAAACATCAAACAGTGTGTTTTACACTAGTTAAAACTTTATATTAAGGACAATCTAATTGGATATGTAGTGAATGATAATAATTAAATAAAGTGCTTTAAAAACTAGCGAGAGCTATTACTAACAGTAATGACTACATAATAAAATGTTTCTTAATAATAGATACTTTTTAACAAATACAATTATTGATGACTAGATTAACCATTATACCCACTAAAATAGATAATGTCAAAGCGTGGTTTACTCTAAGAATATGGCGCCTAACGTAGCAAACATTGTCCAATTGCAATTATTATATTTTATTATTCAAAACAGTTTCCTTTATTGGTATATGTAATTTCAGTCTGTATAATGAATAAGTGAGCTTCTATATTATAGACTTATGAGGAAGGATAACCAGGCAGGCAGTTTCTTAAATACCATTAGGTATGCACTGTTCTCGATTCTCCCATTTGGCTATCGGCGGCATTACATTCACCGAGCAGCTATATATCTTTAACATAATGTAATCTTTCTGACTTTTTTTTATTACATCATTAATAAAATTTTAATACTTGTTCTAAGTTGCCATGCAAACTGCAAATCTACAAAATAGTGCCTCAAACACTCGTTCTATAATTTGGCACAAAAATTGGTTTTTACTTTGACATTATGCGACTTTAGTATGTTGTTAATAAATAAATATATTACATAACAGAAATGTTAAAAGCATCCATGTTATAAAGGAACAATGGCGTTTCGTTATTTTTAAGCGCTTCGGCGTCGTTAAAGCAGTTTTCTCATATATGATATGCTTATTGAGACAAATGTTAGGAAAAAATCTTATCGATTGCAAATTGTGAAACCATATTCGATCTCATATAGCAAGTTATAAATTGGATATAAAAAATCTTAAGATTCATAGAGGATCAAACCAGTAGATAACAGCAGGGACAAAGCTATTGTATTACATTACTTTATTAGATAAACATTTAAAGAAATATCAATGAGAAACTGCGTTAGATAATCAAGTTGGGAGACAAACAAGCAACAACTATTGTTAATTTATCACTTACCAGCGAACAATTGAATAACAGTTAAGTTCTAAAGACTTTTTTCGTTGTATTTTCGCACTAACAATATTTTCGGAATAATTCTTCATACCTTTGTCACGTCAGTCATTATTATCAATAATGTAACTAGTGTAAATAACAAAAAATAGCAAAATATGCATTTGATGAATTTCAAGCTCCATCATAATGGAAATAAATATTATTCAGAAGGCATAATGCAATAATACTACACTAAATGTATATTAAATGGGATTAATACTTAAGACTAAATCCGTGCTTAACATTCCATGGCATGTTTTAATGACTAGAAGTAAATGACTGTGTAATATTTAAAAGTCGGTGGGTTGCCAAGTAATATTTGATCATATTACATAACAAGACATTTTTCCCTTCCACTGGCCGATGCTTCACCGCCATCTTTCACAACTTTATCCTTTTTTTTCTTCCCCTTCCCATCAACTTGCAGTGATACATTCCTGTTTTTCTCCATATTTAATAGTTCCTGTATAGAAAATGAAATGTTACACGTCCAAAGACATACCTAGGTACTTATTTGAGCTAATTAATTAAATTATTAACCACATTATAATTACCTGAAATAGTTGTGTAACATTGTGATTCGTTTTTGCTGACGTCTCCATAAACGATACACCCCAAGCTTGCGCTTGCCCTTGTCCTTCTGCTGCGGATACCTCGCGGATTTCTGGAGTCTCGTCGCATTTGTTTCCTGCCAACATGACTGGAATGTTCGGTAACTCTGTACCTTTTATCTCTTTTATTGTTTGCCATATTGGCTTTAATTCTTCGAGTGACTGCCGACTGCTCACAGAATAAACAAGTATGAATGCATGACCCTGGAACATTAAATTATAATTGTTATAGAATTATTTATTAATTGTGTCTGCAGTTTTATATTCTATAGGATTATATTTCTCAAGGAAAATGTTAATTTGAAGTACAAGATGATTTAAGTAATACAAAATTAGTAACAACATCTCACACAGCAACACAGATTGCTGTGAGTTGTGTTTTATCAGTAAATTAAATATTTACGACCTCACCTTGCTTATAGATAGCCTTTGCATCGCTGGAAACTGATGGGATCCTGTTGTATCAGTAATTTGAAGTGTGCAAATAGTTTTGTTGCTGCTTATTACCTGCAAAGTTCAAGAGAAAACTTTTTAATGCTTGCTTAATATGAATTACTTCCTTGGATAATTTAAGTAAGGCTTTTTATGCAGTCCCCATTGGCTATCATCCAAATTCCCTATGTCAAGGTCTTTGGCAAAGCTTCAATAGACTCAGGGTTATTTTGGCCATAAACCATTGCATTCAATAAACTGATGTAACAAGAAGGGACGCTTTATTTGGTTCAAGTTAATTTGTTGTAAAAATTCACCATTTATGATACTTTTGATATAAAAGGTGAATTTTCACTACTTATTATTTTTGGTTCTTAATATTTTCTATTAAAAATAAATGATATGTGCTTAGATGTAAAAAAATATTCAAACACAAGCTTCAAACAGTCTCCATTTGTTTTAACTATAGGATTTTCATTATCTTAGAATTTTATACAGACTATGATATGAATTGGTAATAATAATACAAGAATGATACAGTACAAGTCGCCAAAATAGCACATAATCATTGGAATTAGTGGTTGCCAGCGCATTGCCATGACGAGAGTGAGCAAAGTAAATTTGGAAAATAACATTATTTGATTAAAAAATACTAAATAGTACAATAATTAAGTGCTGTATTATATACTTGTCTCATTTATATTTAATTTCTAAAAAAGATTTATTGTTGTTAGTTTGCTATCAAAAACCTATAATATACTTACCTAAATAGGAGTAAAATAAGGACAGGCCTTCAAGCACAATGATATACAATATTTTAGAAAAATAAGAGTAACAGCGTTCGCGTAATGACTATAATTCAGGAAATCATACGATAATAAATAGGGTCGGAGAGTCAGGTTTAGTCAATGATACATACTTGTCTGTAGGTGTCCTCAATCGTTGGTATGTATGATTCTCTAAATGTACCTTTGACAAAACGTAACACAAGAGAACTTTTTCCAACACCACCCGCACCAAAAACTACAACTCGATAATCATTACTTTGCTCCGGCATAACGTTTAATTTGGTTGAATTGCAATATTTTATTCAGTATGAGTTGCAAGCTGTTGACTGTCGGCTAGGGTATGAATTACAGCATTTTATGCGACGATATTACAACTTATGAAAACTCATTTTAATCTTTCCAGAACTAAGAAGGGAGTTACAATACATCCCCAAATACAATTTGTAAATTATGTTTTAAACAACGCCCAAATAATGAACACACAACACGAAAAAAGGACGACGAAAACGATATAGGTACAGCACAGCACAGACAGACAGATGAGTGAGACAGACACACAAGCAGTGTTGCCAGTGACAGATAGTCAAATATAACATGAGACAGCTCAAAAAGTAACATTTTCACGAGAAAAGTAACATTACCAACTTATTGTAGAAAACGCCACAATACTATAATATGGTATTTTATTACACAAAAACCAAAATAACTTTCCTGTCCCATTTGTTAAACATCGAAAAAATCGTAATAATTGTTGATCGAATAATCTGCTGAAAAATGCCTGATGTGAGCCCCTATCCTAAAACTGATTAGTATCAGTCTTAAAAAAACATTTTTTATACTACCTGCTCGTCAATGGCATATTATGTGTCATGGATACCTTTCCTAAAGTAAGTCATTTTTCCCATGGGAATAATGTGATTTGAATTTGGAATGCAACCTATGTAGTCGTACTTGATCGAGGTTGGTTACAAAAATGTTAAGGTGCAATGAGATTTTATTCAGAGTTAGGCTGTATGTTGACGACCTCTGTGGTCGAGTGGCTTTGTACACCGGTTTTCAAGGTGTCGCCATCTCTGAGGTCCCGGGTTCGATCCCCGGCTGGGTCAATTTAGAAAACGAACTTTTCTATATAGGTCTGGGTGTTTATGATACCACCGTTGTCTCTGATTTCCAAAACACAAGTGCTTTAGCTGCTTACTTTGGAATCGGAGCAATGTATGTGATGTTGACAAATGTTTATTATTATTTATTATTTAAAAAAATAATGAGATTCTATTCTGAGTTAGGCTCCATGTTATCATTTTCTTTGCACTGCCTATACAAATTAAAAAAAAAGAAAAACGTAAACTTTTTACGAAATTAATTTTCATTCACCCGCCCATCAAGAAGAATTTATTCGAATGTCGAACTGACCACTACAGAATAGATGAAAAAAAATACTTCAGTACTTTCTTTATAACAGTCATTGGTTTCAGTTGCCTCGCAGAAAGTATAAAAAGTAGAGTATGCATCGCGGGCTTAAATGTGTATTTGTCTTGGGCGATCTTGAACACCTCGTACTCAGGATTCTAGCCTTAACTCCCTCGCTCCGCTCGGGAGTTAACCATAGGGTCCCTCGTACTCGGGGTTCAATATAGCGCCCGGGACATAATACACTACTTTAAGCCCTTATTGCATAATCTACTATTACTTAGTTTTTTTTATATTAAAATTCTACATAGGTGGGTTGTGTTTGAAAGATGGCTATAAATCTTTGTTTGTACCCATTGGTGTAAAAGCCTAGTCGCGGCGTGCGTAGCGCGCCGCGCGCTCCGGGCCCTGCGGTGATGACGGTTAGGTCAAAAAATCATTACAATCAACCTGTACCTAATGATTTTGTTTATGTATTTAATAAAATCGATTGTAATCATTCGCTGCTAGTCACCACTCGCCTCTCTTGCGCATGCTTAAGTAAGCGGGATGGAAAATTGAGAAATACAGGCGAGTGAGTGAATATGTCGCATTCAGTCAGTCCACAAAATCAAGTGCGCCAAGATGACGAATAAAAAAAAATCTTGAATGCGTTCCGTTTAACGTTATTTTTTTGTTTGCTGGAAAATCTAAAAAGTAACACAAAGTAACATATTGAGTCGTGTAAAATGGAGGTAACATGAGAGGGTCAAAAGTAACGCAAAATGTTACTTTTGTAACATTCTGGCAACGCTGCACACTAGTAGCACGCTACTTAGCGGTGTGCCGAGTACGGCTTGACTTGACTCGAGTCAGACTCGATTCCTGCCTCTCGAATCGCTACTCCGCATTTTGATTCGAGTACGCTGGACTCGACTCCGATAATCGAGTCAGGAAGAATCACCGACCACGGCGGTATCCTGTTTGCACCACACCGTCACCGCGGGGGACGACCGGCTCCGGCGGCAGGCTTATTACCGATTTTCAAGTGACAGTCGTAATCGTAGTTGTACATACATACAATTATTGCTGTCAAAACGTATATACGAAATTGTGTCTTGTGTCGTTGCGTCAAAACAACAACTTAATAATTACACTTGAAGATCGATAATAAGCCTACGGGACGTGACAGAGTACATCAAGAAGGAAGTCAACTTCTGTTTCATAGTAATTCATCGGCTAACCTAGACTAGACTGGACTCGAGTCATGATTCGAATACCGTATAAACTGACTCGAATCGACTCAATCTACCAAAACAGCGTCTCGGGACATCACTACACAAAAGATTGGATAGGATATTATTCTTCCAGAGTCAGAGACAACGTCACATAATGACAGTTTTTATTTTCCTTAGGATTTTCCCCATTAAGCATTAAGAACTTTTGTAAAGGCAAAGGCGCGTTCCGAATTTCAGCGAGTCTATCAGGTAAAAACACAATGAAGTTAAAATGTAAACTGTATTTTGACAGGTGTATGTGATACATTGCTACTTTTTCTTGGTCACTTTTTATTTGTGCTAAAACGAAGTAGCAATGTATCACATACATCTGTCAAAACACAGCTTACATTAACTTTTTTTTAAACTCACCCTTGTGTTTAGAACATAGACTTAGAAAAATTTTCGTTTTAAAATGACCGAAGAACATAATGTCATTTAGTACAAAACTTATTTTTCCCGAACTATGAAAACTTTTTAAAACTTGGCCACAAAAACTGATTTATTCGTCTTAAAACGAAGAGCATTTAAAACTTTAACCAAACAACTACACCCAAAGGTGCGTTCCGTCGTTTTGGGTGTAGTTGTTTGGTTAAAGTTTAACTCGTTTGAGCTGCAACCAAGCCACGGAACGATCGAGTTGTTTTTATAACCTAAAAGAACTTTAGATGTCATTAAGTACAAAGTTTTCGTTTTTTCTTTTGGAATACGGATAATTTAAACATTCCTATAAACAAAATCAAATAAAATCTGTTTTTTTTGAGGAGCAACCATGAACTTTTAGACATAAAACATCAAAATACAAAATAATGTCAAATGACATTGACATTATGACAAAAAATAAACGTCAGAGCGTTTTCAACGACCGATTTAGGTGGTTGTTTGGTTGCTGCCTACAAAAAAATTTTTTAGGTCAGTGGTTGCTGCACTTTGAGCCACGGATCGGATGAAACTACGCTCTGACAGCGCTCAGAGTAAAATTTCACCAAGCCACGGAATGGTCAGTGCACTCGAGCGAAGCGACGGAAGGCACACCAACAATCGAATGCACAGACTGAATAGATAGATTATATCTAAGGATTATACCTATATAACCTAAAGGAAATTAAAAAAAAAAATGGATAAATATATCTCAGCGTTGCCAGAATGTTACAAAAGTAACATTTTACGTTACTTTTGACCCTCTCATGTTACCTCCATGTTACACGACTCAATATGTTACTTTATGTTACTTTTTAGATTTTCCAGCAAAACGGAACGCATTCAAGATTTTTTTGCTCGTCATCTTCCTAATCACTATATTCTAAGGTCATCTTGGCGCACTTGATTTTGTGGACTGACTGAATGCGACATATTCACTCACTCGCCTTTATTTCTTAATTTTCCATCCCGCTTACTTAAGCACAAGTGAGGCGAGTGGTGACTAGCAGCGAATGATTACAATCGATTTTAAAATTTTAAATGCATAAACAAAATCATTAGGTACAGATTGATTGCAATGATTTTTTGACCAAACCGTCATCACCGCAGGGCCCGGAGCGCGCGGCGCGCTACGCACGCCGCGACTAGACTTTTACACGAATGGGTACAAACAAAGATGTAGCCATCTTTCAAACAACCCACCTATGTAGAATTTTAATATAAAAAAAACTAACTAAAATGTTTTTTAAGACTGTTACTAATTAGTTTACTAGTGGATAGGGGTCCACATCAGGCATTTTTCAGAGCATCGCCAGTCGATTATTCGATCAACAATTATTACGATTTTTTCGATGTTTAACAAATATGACAGGAAACTTATTTAAGTTTTTGTGTAATAAAATTCCATATTATAGTATTGTATTGTTTTCCACAATAAGTAGGTAATGTTACTTTTCTCGTGAAAATGTTACTTTTTGAGCTGTCTCATGTTATATTTGACTATCTGCCACTGGCAACACTGATATATCTATCTGTGCTAACTAGAAAAGAAATTTACAAATGGCTTCCGTTTTCAACTTTTGGCTGTCTTATTTCGCTGCTGGCATGGTTTTTTAGTCAAGGTTTGTTAAATTTATATATATTCGACCTAGAAATTATATCCAAAACTTCTTTAACAATAATACATGCGAAATTCATCATAGAAAAGCAATCAGTTTTACGCCGGTTGCATGGTTATTTCTTGTCATTTTTGTTGTGAATTTTCTTCTGTTCTAAGATTATTTAAACTAAATTTGACCGAACAGTGTGAATTGTGTCTGAGTTTAAATATTTTTCTTTTTCAGGCCATAATTTTGGCGAGACGAACGTGTTCGATCGAATCATTATATTTTAGAACTGTCATAGACGTAACTTACAATCATGGGCATACAGGATTTACAAACATTTCTAGAAAATGAAGGAGTCGGTGTTGATTTGTTTCGTATTGCCAGAAATCAAGCAGGTGGTTTTCGATTGGTGCTAGATGCAGAGGGTTGCTTAGACCGACTTTATGGAGGATTTTTCTCAGGTATTTTACTCAATTTGCAATACAGTGTATAGTTAGAAAATATTTGTATACCTTCATTTATTATGGTTTTTAACAACATTTCAATTATTTACACTGGAAATAGTGGAATTGTTCAAGTGCCTTGAACCTTGCATTTTGCTTTATTTTGTCTTTCCTTTATAAAATTAAAATAAAATAATGCATATGGATATAATAAATTATTTAGCTTCATACCAAGTTTCTGAATGAATAAATTAAATTACTAGTGTGCTGTTTGTGTGTCCTTCCCATTTATGACAGGTTCAGGGAAGTTGATTTGCACGGTATGAATGAAGTAATGTTGTGCTCCACTTTACTAAAAAAGAACAATGAATACAAGAAATGCATTGGTCATTGACTATCATCTTCTAATGTAATTAAGTTTAATGATTTTCAGACTGGGCTTGTGGTGGTCAATGGGCCCGCTGTGTCCAGTTCTTGACAACACTGGCTCAGGCCCTGGCAGAACATCAAGTTGCAATTTGTGTTTGCTTCAATGGTGCTCATCCAACACCACCAGCTACTCCACAGCATTGGATCCAGACTCAAACCACTTACAGACAAAGGGTGAATTCTGTGAGTAACAATTCATCAATGGATCATTTTCTTCATTTATAATCTTGTATACACTCCTTTATGCAGAAGTTGAATGTGGAAAACAATTTGAAATTGGTTTCAGGTTCTAAGACATATTGTCACAAAAGGCACTCCCCCACCAAAAGTATGGTGGGTACCACCAACAGGCCTACATTCATGCTTGAGGACAGCTCTTCGATACCTTAATATTCCTATTGTGAGTTAATGTACTTACAAAGTAATTTTATTATATAGCATATCTGATTATGCTCCAATTTTCCTGTTTTATTGTAAAAATATATTTTTATTCATTCTACTAGATGGTATCTTCTGATGATCACTGTCAAGAAGTGGTTGGTCTGTGCCGAGAAAAATCATATTCAGGATTAGTTGGCTGCTCTGGAGAATATTTAGTTTTTCAGCCTCCAAGATATTTCAGTTCATCTCAACTGAAGCTTACATATAGGGTAAGCAATATCTAATGGGAATGTGTGTAATAATTATGGAAAGACAATTTGTCAAAATACTTTGTTTGCTTGCAGTCCTCTTTGGAAACAAAAGAGTATATGGTGCATGAATTGCCTCGAGTTTTAGATGTGCCTCAAGATCGCCTCTGTCTCATGGCTGCATTACTAGGTGGCACAATTCTTTCTGAACAGAGTCTCACTGATTTCTATAAACGTTTAGGAATTGCCCAGAAGAAGGTAAATGTAAAAGATGTGACTGTATAATTCAGTTATTTATATTGGTTTTTAGCAACTTATATTAAATGGAAATGCTATTATTCTAGCAGGTACCTCCAGAGACATTGGTCAAGAGTGTGTGCCAATTCGTACGGGACTTGCCATCATCAGATATTGATGCAGCTTGCATAGAAATATTTGGCGATCTCAATGACTTAAGAGCTGCGAAACTTAAACAAGCAGTGCAATATTATTTAAATGGCACAAAAGATGGCTTCTTGAAGTATAGGACTGCTTCTGGTAATGTCATTGAACTTTCAAAAGCATATAAGTCAAGCAAGGCAGCCCATAGTGCTAATAATACTGTTTTTTAGGTCGTCGCCCAAAGAACAACAAAAAGGGTCAAAAGCCAGATTTTAGCCCACAATCAACTGTTATGGATATGGATACAACTAAGCTGGCTACAGAAACATCTGAAAATGAGGTTTATACTTTAAAATACAACACTAAACCTTAAATTGCTATCTATGGTCATCCACGCCTTTTGCACCTCATCAATAACATTGGCATCCATTGATAAACCATCATTCATCTTATTGCATGGGTCTAAATTTCATCAAGTTTGTCTCAGTGCCGTGTGAACCTTTTTTACTAATCCACAACTCCTTTTCTTTTTTTCAACCTATTTACTTTTCCCTATTTTCCTATTATTATCATTTATAAACACTAAGCACATGGGATAGCTCAAAAAAATGAATAAATTACAGCAAAAAGGCTTGGAAGATTACAAATTGGCTACGGCAAATGCGTCAATGAACGCCGACTTTAGCATGGAAGAAACATCGACATCAGAGGTGCATCACGGTTTAGCAAACCTCTCGCTCGACGGCGGCGATGCGGGCAGCTTCGGTCAACAACCGGCCAAGCCTGGCCAAGTTGACAAAAGTGACAATCCGCCAACTACCACAAAAGAGGTGCAGTACTCTAGACTTGTTGCATTTAGCTTTTTATTCTTGTTCTCAACCAGTGGTTCGTTCGGAACAACATTTCCTGGGCGCGAGGGTAAGGAGGCGGGAATCTTAATTGGATACCACATAGCCTGCTATGATGGTTTTGTCAGACTTATGGCCGAATACTCAAAGGCTTCTTAGCTAAAATCTTTAGCTAAGGTCTCCTTAACTTTAAGGAAGCTGTCAGTTTCATAGTTTCTGTCAAATTTGTCAACTTTTTTAATTTAATTTGGCCTTAACTTTAAGATTCATTTGAGTATTTGACCATTACTGACTAAACACCACCTTGTAGGTTGGTTTCGACCAGAAAGCTATGACAAGCCTCAAAACCGTCATCTAAAGCGACCGCCCCTCATTAGCAGTTCTGTTGTCAAACACCAGTTAACTGATTGTTTGTTTTACCACAGAATATATAATAGTACTAACGTGTTTTACCTGAAATTGTATGTTGTTAAATGTTCGGTATATTTTTAGTACAAGTGCGCTAATGAAAGATTATCTCATACTTAGGCAATTTTTACAGTAGAATAAAGCAGTATCAATAAAAAACCACTTGCTGGTCTGTCTTCAGTACTACAATTTATTCATCCACAAATACTTTTGTGGCAAAATATTGTTGTGAATGATGACCATTCATAAAGTTTCAAGATGTGAAGAACTCCTCAACAACCTAAAGTTAAAGTACAAAAATCTCAAATGTCATGCCCAATGCTCTTTAGTGGGTGTTAATGATTGCTAATCCGCATTTCAAAGCATAAATAAGCACAAGTAAATGCAATTTTGCTCACCAATGGTCAACCACCAAATGCACCCTGAACGCGCTACCCCCAATTCTTCGAAATTCGAGTTTATCATTTTGTGAATGCCTCTAATGTATTCTAGGGTCGTCCAATGAACAAGCAAGTACAGAGTGAGGACAATTGCCCAGCCGCCCCCGCAGAGGTGCTCCGTACTTGCGCGGAGCGGCACGCGCGCGGCCTCATGCACCCTCAGATGCTCTCAATCCTCACCCATCGCCACGTCACTTTGCCCGTGCTCATGGAAGACGACCACCACCGTGAAATACCTTCCATTCATCACTTCTACAGGCCGATTAGGCAAAATGTTTACGCCATCTTGTATAACATGCATCATCATCGCTTCATGGCTCAGAAAGCCAAAGGTGAGTAGACATGGCCCATTATTATTGGTACCATGGACCAATAATAATGGGCTAATAGACTCGTATTTTTTTAAAACAAGCGGACCCTACAGACGTTGTCATATCTTAACTATGAATATTGATTTCAAATTGGTATAATTAATAAAAATAATATTTCAGATACAACTTAAAAAGGGTACATTAAAAAAGTTTAAATTGTCAAAAAAGGTTAAATAAAAAAAGTTTACATTGTCAAAAGCGCTGAGGTTACATTGGAAATAATTTAATATGGTGGTATTAAGCATTCTAAAATTTTCTAATTTTCCGCTCAATTTTCTTAATTTTTTCTTCCATAAGAAGGTTCTTATGGAAGGTAAGGAGAAGGTTCTCCTGACAATAACAAACACAACTAAAAAATTATTACCGAAACGGTCCAGCCGTTCACGCGTGATGCCGTGACCAAGGGAAATAGGGATTCATTTTTATATAGTACATAGATAGATTACCAGACATTAGAAGAAACCATAATAACAAGTTATGGTTACAGACATGTTAAATATTTTTATTTATTTATTATTAGTCCAAGAACATGTCAATAAAGACTTTAAAGAAAGAAAGAAATTTAAGAAATTGTTATAAAAGCCAATACTGACTAGACATATCAGTGTAAAACTGTTGCAAATTCAATATTGTTTTCAGAGGAGGGTCAAGCAACTACCTCTGCTATCATCGATCGCCCATGCACAGTTCAGATATCCGAGTGGATCTATTCTCGCATGAACCCTGGCAAGAGCCCTGAAAATGTGCCGGGAGTGGTGCTTGACTGGCCTGTTCCCACCGTTCAGAGGCTTTGGTTCGGGTGAGCTTTATATCATGATTCCAATTTTCAATTGTGTGTGTATCTTGCGAGCAGCTAGTCTCTAGAGATGTGGTAAAATCTATCAGTTATTTTTAAAGAAATCAATGTACTATGAAGGCAAAATTTTATACTTTCTTCTTGAAACGCTCTGTTGTACCTTTCTATATTCTTTAAGCGTCAACATTTTGGACAACAACAACACACAAGTAACAGAAATCCTCTAAATAGTGAGAAACCAATTCATTTGTTTTTCATTATTTTGTCAAGCGACAGTTCGTTTTTTAAATGTTTTTCATGTATCTGAATGTCTGTCATCATGTCATTTGACTTGATTTTTGTTGCAAAAGGTACCGCCTTGACTAGGTGTTTTGCTTACTTTTGTATGGACTGCGTGCGGCTTTACAATTTTATCAAGAATTTTATTTTTCAATCAGCACTGCATAATTTTTTTCTCGATATCTCCACAGAGTCACTTCACTAGAGTCGCTGCTCGCAAAATACACGCCCGATAACGGTGTATAGTTAAGCTAGCTAAGTAATTGTACATAATAACAATAGCAATCATAAGTATGTACTGGAACAACATACGTCTTCACTTCACTTTCGGGATTTGCAGATCTTATGTCTTCATGTTAATAGATAAGACTCAGAATTTCAAAATATTACCCCTTTTACAGAACTGCCCAAGATGACAAATGCCGTAGAATGCGAGCTTTTCTCTCTTGCATGAAATCTGACACTCCTCTGATGCTGAACACTTCCTACGTGCCCCAACATCTGCTTATATTGGCCACTGTGCTAAGGTAATTATTGTTGTAATAATCGTCTCTCAAAAACCATAGCAACATTTGCTTAAACGATTATTTTTTGTTTACAGATTCATAATGACTTCGCAAATCCAAATACTGAGGCGTCAAGAATTAGATGCTTTCTTAGCAACAGCTTTCTCCAGCGATCTCATGAATGCTCTACACCTGCAAGAAATGACGGTAAGTTCTTGATGTTTTTTATTTGATAAATATTGATAACAGTTGTCCTATAAACCATACAAAAATAATGATAAGCTCAGTTCGTAATTGAGCTTTTCTTAGTTCAAAGTACCTAAGTATGCTATTAACATAATATGCAATATTTAAAAGATTTTAAAGATTAAAGGTCATTGGGCATTTTGTTCGGACATTTGACCCACGGCGTACACAAACGAAATAGGGCTAGGTATGTAGATAAATGTATCTGCTACTCAGTGGTATGGGTCGCGTTCTTACAGGCCATGGGAGAGTTGAGGAAAAAAATATTTCATTTATTATCATTATAGCATTTTTGTAATGAATTAAGTCAAAACTAATGGACCGATTTATTTGTCTTTATAGTCTTTCCATGTTAACGTAAAACCAATCGTCACTCTAAGCCAGGAGTCCATAAAGCGCGCACAAGTAGTCGATAAAATTAAAGAATCAGATACACAGGTGTAAACTCACAGATTGAAACGACGGATGACGTACGACTGCGAGGCGGCCCGAGCGGCGGCGTCGCACGCGCACTTCGGTACTACTACCTACCTGTTTTTATAATCCGCGCGCGTTGAGAATAGGATGGAACCTTGTCAAAATTAGACGCGTTTGTTCGCCGGCCAGCCACAAGGATATCCAAAAACACGGCGTCACACATCCGAGGTGAGGGAACTTTAGTTGCAACAACTTCAAGTAAGATAACAAGTTAAAAATTAGTTGATTTATTATATTAAAATTAACTAATTAGTAAATTTTCGATTTACCTACTTTACAAAGTTCCATCCCATTCTCATCGCGCGCATATTATATATCCAACTCGAATGAGCGAGCGAGAGAGACAGACAATACAAACGTTTATTATGCTTGTACCACACATTTTCACAATGCTGAATGTAAAAACTTTGTTTATTAATTCATCAACGCCCGAGCGAACAGAACGTTTTTCAATGACTTATCGATCACGGTTGCGAGAAAAAATGCTAGTGCGAAAAATGCAACTTCTTGAAAATTCTCCATACAAATAGGCAATCCCATAGGTAAAAGACCTATTATTATAAAGATAGTGTGTTGGTTGAACAGGTGAACGGCATAAGCTCCCGAGGCGTGCAACTGGGCGCATTAGTGATGGCGGGCGCGGAGGCAGCGTTGCTGGCCAACGACGCGTGCGGCGCGCCCGTGCCGTGGCTCGTGGCGGCGCCCTGGCTCTACTTCGACGGGAAGCTGCTGCAACGCAACCTGCATCGCGCCAACCACTGCAAGCACCTCGCACAACTTTGCGATAATCACCTTGATACCGTCGTCAAAGTCAGTGTTTCTATTATAGCAACGTGAACGTAAAGAGGTTTTCAATCCTATCATCAGTATAAATTATTGATTGTCACTTTTATTCAAATAATCTCGTTGAAATCTACTAGGAAAAGTGTATTCTTTAATAGTTAACATGTAGAGTCCGCGCCACCGAAGATGACCAATAATAATAATAATAATATTATAATTAGACATCGTATATTTTAGTTCCATCAAGATTCCCAAGTTTTCTTTCATGGCGCGGACTTTAGGCGACATGTTTTAAATGTTCTCAAATGACGTGTTTTCGATGTTCTCATCAGCTGTTAATGTCAGTCTACCTAGTGGAGTTTCCACGCAATCTTAATAATTTATAATAATGTTGTATTTAGGTGGAGCGTATGCGCAAAGCTATCCTGGAAGGTCTGGAGGTGGAGTTCGCGATGCCGCCGCTGCCGCTGGTGGCGGGCGTGGTGGGCGGCGCGCTGGGCGGGTGGGCGCGCGGGCGCGGGCGCGGCGCGCGCCTCGAGATCGCGGGCGTCGTGGTCGGCCAGTGGGGCGGCGGCAGCTACCCCGCGCGCACGCAGCGCTACCCGCAGGTGAGTGCCGCTGGCTATACATAGCGATTGCGACGTGCACCCTGCGCGTACGCAGTGCTACCACCCCATGGGTTCTACATTTAGTTACATGAGCCGTTGGTTTTCAAAATGTGTGCCTAGTGAATTCCTCTTGTAAAGTTCTATGCGAACTAATGGCGGTTGTGAAGTTAGCCGCTATTCCCGTAGCCGTGAACCGTACTCTCACCTTCCATCGGCTAAATTGTGTTTTACGCATCGTCTCGTTCGATGTTCCGAGCCACCGTTAAGTTTGCATCGAACTGAACGTTTCATTCTGACACACCACGGCGCGAAAAAAAGTTGTTTTTTTTCTTCGTCATTAACATTTTGTTATTTTTTAACTTTCCGTTCTTTTTAACTACCAGCAGGTGAGCTACGTAGGCTACACGCCGCCGCCCCGCAACGCGTACGGCGGGCGCAGCTGGCGGGGCGCGCGCGGCGGGCGCGGGGGCGGGGGCGGGGGGCGCGGCGGGCGCGGGCGCGGCGGGGGCGCGCCCCGCGGTGCCCGCCGCCCGCGCCGCGAACACGACGAGCCCGCGAAACCTGCCACCATCAGTGTCAACGGGTGAGTACACCTACACTGGCACCCGCAATCACAAACATTACTATGAGGTCTCACAGTGGCCGCGGACACACAGCGTCCAATCACACATAACACGTAAAACAAACGAACCGATCACAGAGCTCTATTTCAACGCCGTACGTTCGCATAAGCGAGGGTCATTTGAGTATTATTCTTGAAAATTGGTGTGGTTGTTTGAAGTATAGTATATAGAATTGATAATGCAATTTATTTTATAAAATCTTTCAATAAATATCGACACACGACAGCACCTCGGGTTATACAGTCAAACTGTGAAAACAGATTTTATTACGTAGGGCATAAAGGCGGTGTCAAGGTAAACGGCACCTCAGTCTGAGGTGCCGTTTACATGTTGACCTTGATACCGCCTTTATGCCCTACGTATTAAAAGCAGTTTTCGCAGTTTAGCTGTATATCAAGACGTGCTGTCGCGTGTTCATAGAGGGGAGAAAACCCTATTACACAGATGACGTTTGTATCCTTTTATATAAAATTAGTGTAGAAAAATATAAAAAATATAAATAGCTACTTCCGGGGTTAGTACTTGGGTCGAAAAAATCTTTTTTTGGCTACGACGAACCGTTTCTGCGATATTTGCATTTTTGTACTTTTTTTCGAACTTGGTTATAGTACTATAGTATATTAGGTAGTACTCGCATTGTTTGAGTAAAGCACTATACAAGCCTTAGTCCATAATTACTGCACTGCTGGCCACGTCATGATGCCCTCGAGCTAAGCTTAACTACGCTCTCGGCCTTCAAGCTTGGTCATCATCATCGCTGCCAGCAACGTAGTCACTATAGACCGCGGCAGTAATGAACTAATAAAGGTATTGTTGATGGCGTGTCAAATAAAGAATCACAATAACGGCTGGACGTTGATCGTCGGCAAAATGGTATAAGACTTTTTTTTGTATATGCAGGAAAACTGTGAGGCCAGAAGATCTCAGCATGCAATCAGAAGATGGAAGTCCGCATGAAGATAATTCTGCTCTTGATAATGAAGTGGAAGGTAAACATTTACTAAAAAAGAGAGGCATTTATGCCTAGCTTCATTTCAAATAAAAAAGACATATAATCAAGAATTTCATTATTTTGTTGACAGGAGCCCAACCACAGAAAACTAAGACTGCCAAGAATGTGAAGAAGAATGTTGGAAAAGGGAAGAAAAAGGGATCCAACCAGAAGACTGATGTTGCCCAAACTTTGGAAGCCAATGGGCCTCTCGATAAGAACAAGGTGACCGCCGAATAAGTTATTGACTATCTGACGACAACCATACCACAGGACTTACGCCGGGCTTTCCTCATATAAACGGTTCTCTAACGTTCGACCACGTAGATAACATTAACCACAATTCTTAGTTTCTTTAACAATATCATCTATTCTAGATGGTGGAGCAAGACTCCAAATCCGAAGAAGAGCATATGGGACAAGGTGATGCACCTGTCTCTAACTAAGTATTATTGTTAAAGGTAACTTTGTTTTATGTTTAGATTTCAGTTACTAGTTAACCAAATTATCTTCTTTTTGTTTTCATGAGTATTTAGGTTGCCATACACCCTTAATTTTTTGAGGAAAGCTTATCATAGCCCATAACATCACGTTACTTCATCCATACATCACGTTGCTAGTGAGTTTCACAAACAGTAAATAATAGTGGGTTTTCATTTCTAGAGGCATACTAAGTCGCTAATACGCGGCCTTGTTTACCATTTTGTGTTATATTCACTAGCAATCATTGAGGTTAATACAGCATAATAATATTTAACTTCTTGGGAAATAATGACACGACATATGAAAGATAGTTTTAGCACGTATTATTAAATGCCTACAATTATAAACAGAAGATTAACTAAATCTATTAGTTAGATTTTGTTATTTTCTGTTCGATGCGCATCCATCGCGATCGGTAAGAGTATACGTGCCTGAAGATCTAAAAGACTTCCCAATATTGAGACTGATTTTATATTACGTTAATTGGCACTTATTGTGTTCAATTAATAATAATATTAAAGACAATCGACAAAAGGCATTTAAATGCCCCAACGATCCCTAATAAGACAACTCATTCACTATTTTGTTATTTGCTACGTATATGAATACGAATGCCGCATAATTAAAAATAACGCATATAACAAAATAGGCGAAGTTAGGTTCTATCACTTGAGGTAGTTTAATATCTCGTAGGAAGGTAAGAACCCAAAAGCACCCGTTATCTGACAAGTGATAATTAGAAAATATATATTAATAAATTAATGTTGATTGTTAAGTCACATTTAATTGAAAAGTGAGATGACTTAGTAAATAATATGTTTTGTTTTTAAGCATATAAAGTACTGAGTCAACATTATTTATTTACACATAGTATATTTACAATTTACCAAATCATTATTTTATTTTTAAGCTTGGTTTGGTCTATGGAATCTTAAACTCGAAGTCTATTCTCGATTATTATAATAACAAAAATATCTTTTAAGAATTTAGTCTAAAACTATCTATGACGAATTCTGTTGCCAAAGTACATAAATTGCATGATATCATACGTGATTTCGTAGATTAAACCAAATCGTTTTCAGACTTGTTTTTGGGAATTCTTAATAAATTAGGCATTGGTGTATGTGAGGTTATAAATTTAATTATGGCATGTGCTAAAACGCATCTAATTAACTTGTTTCCATTCGATGTTATAGTTGTTATTGAACAATGTAATAGTGAAGGTAACAAATAATAAAGATGCTTTTTATCGCGCTCATATGGTGGTGCCAACCTATTGTTATGAAAGTTTTATGATAAGTTAACTATCAATCTTTGATGACATAATGATAGGGGGTGATGATTAGTACAGAGTTGCATTTATTGAATGATTGTTGGTGCTTTGAAATCAGTAGGACTGCCTGAAACGAGTCTGAAACTCATAGATTTAAGTCTAACGATAGACATTTAAAAACTGAATGAGCATTCGCATATTGGTATTTTCACATCCTATAGGGTATTATTTCGATAGGACATCGTAGATTTGTTAGTGATATATTTATATGCATTTTCGAAAACCCAATATTGCGAATGTTCTTCAATTTATATGTATTTTTGTAAATTTGTTATATTGTTATACTTAAATTTAGCTGGAATGACTAACAATTATACTCGAGACAAAGTCTTGCTCTGAAGAAACTCGATTGGTGCTAATAACTGTTACAATTAAAGACAAACTGTAACATTCCATTTGAATAACACAAACCTTATAATTGGACAGTTCAGACCAGTCGAGAATGGAACTTAATGAAGACTTTACAATTTTGGAACGCTTATACCCTGGCCGGAACATAGACAAATATGTTGCTACAATAACATATAATTGATTTTTATTAAGAATCAAAACACGATCAGAACTTGAGTGCAGTGCACACGTACACAGCAGCCACAGCGCTGTTCCAATGACAATTATTGCAAATGAACGTAATGCATCGACTTTGTAACATGGCCGCCCCGCTAGCCGGAGGACGGCGGGCATCAGCCCTCTGAACACGAGCATTCAACTTGCATACGAATGCTCTACTGCTACCTATTCGCTAGCTGTCGCTTAGTGCGATATGCACTTTATATTATACATTTAAACATTTATATATTATTGCTTGCTTATTGAAATAAACACGTTGTGTAGAGTTTAGAATTTTAACTTCATTGTATTTTGATTTGTTTAGGAATTATGTGTAACAGCAATAAAGCAAGTTAGTGGGATCACGTCAATATTACGTGAGTGGTAATATTTTTTAATGTATCAATCGATTTCTCTTAAAGGTTACTGTCTCTTATCTGTATTTGGTGATTTATAAAATACTTTTAACTCACCGTATTCATGCTGCTTATTCTTTGTCACTTTAAAATGTAACATTAGTGGTGATTCAAAGGAGGTAGATTTTATTTTTTCTTTAAATCCATTTCACTATAGTTTTAGATTATTAAACAGTATAATACCTATTACATTTTATGAACTTGTTTGCTGACCAAGGTCATTTAATATTGTCAACATAATATAATCAAAATATATTAGGAATACTTGTCATGTAATACATAACATTTTTCGTAATTGAAGTAGCAAAGGTGGAACCGTGGCTTTTTGAAAACACTTATAACTTAAGTACGTAAACCTGCAATGTAAAATTTAAAAAAATGTTCATTACTATCTAAGTTTATGAACAACAAAAATATTGGATGAATTTAAATTGTAAAGAGTTGTATTTGTCTTCAAATAAAACGTTCCATAATTATTCAATGGGTTTTATTTTAAATTTAATCATCCAATCCAAGTTTTTTATGAACATCACTAACTGTGGCTTCTTTTATATTCGCTATATGATTTATGATAACTTGAGTAGCATCCTTTATATCATTGTATGAATGTAAAAGTTGCACTTGAATGCGTTTGTTATCTCCATCCAGAAGTTGATCTAGTTCCATTTCTTTTTGTAAAAGTTTATCATAAATATCCCTCTTAGTATTCGACATCTGTAAAAGAATAAGTTAATGTAAACAACATTGGGATGTCACTCCTCCTTTGTGAATCTAACAGTAATGGCTTAGGTCAATAACATTATAAGAATTATTTTTCCCACTAGCGACTCGGTAGCATAATTGGTCAGTGCATTGGGCCGGAATCCCAAGGGTGCGGGTTCGAGTCCCGTCTGAGGTGCTACGGGTGAGTCGATTTTTTCTAGTATTTTTTCTATTATTATTTATCTTAATATAAAAATAGCATTGTGAATGCGAAAAAATCTAAATTTAAGAATTACTTCTGCTTTTAATTTCGTTGGTTTGGCTGGAAATGCAGCAGCACGTGCACACTGCGTGTTGCAGGGGTCTCACAATTGAAATTTTGCTTTGCAATGGAACAAGTCAAGATATCATATCAGTCAATCAACGGCTGGCCTATGTGGACAACCGAGTTTGGCATAGCCGAGTTAGTACATTGCTGGGTTTTTATAGAAAATTGTCACATTGATTTTGACTTTAAAGTGCAAAATTTTGTTAGGTGTCTCCCCCCAGCCAGCAAAATGGTTGTTTTTGGATACGTAAAAAAATTCACGGTAGTTGTATATCATATGACGAAGTTAAAGGAAAACTATCACATCTAAGTAGGCTTTACAAGTTTACGAATAACAGTCGACCAACTTATAAAATGTACTAGGCGCAGTACAAATTCCTCATTGAGAACTACTTCAATAACGTTGTCAGGTGTGTGAAACCGGTAGTAAAACCATGAGCTACGGAACCCTACACTGCGCGTGGCCCGACACGCACTTGGCCGGTTTTTTTCTAATGGCGGCGCTAGTATGCAGACTACGTGCTCTTAAAATAAAGAAACTGAACTATAATTAAGTATGAGATAAAGCCTATTTTATTTTTTATTTATTTAAATACTTTAATATTTCTTCCTTGATAGGTCGTATTATTAGCTTTCAAATAGTATTTTTTTTATAACTAGGATTTCTAGATGCCAATGGAGAAATTAAATGAAAATTAATATGAACTAATATTTTGTGGCAGGATCATCTAAAACAAAATACAAATCATATAAACACATGTGGGTATTTTTGTCGATAAAATTAGGTGTATTTCACTTCATTTTATTATTTAAATTATCTCTAGTACAAGACCAAAAGACATTGTATAATTATATAATAACTAATCATCTCTCATCTTCTCTATAAAATTGTGTATATACCTATAAAAATATTTATAAACACTTTTTATACTTATTGATGACTTTTGCTCTATATCCTATAGCGGCCAAATACTGGTCAAAAACAAAATATTTGGTCTTCCATCCCATCCACCTTCTATCTTTTGGGAATTTAAGCTCACTTCGTGCTATAAAAGGATAGATTTAACAATAGATAAGAAAGTCAATCTTTTTTTACTATTTACTAAAGTATGGATATTTATTTGGACAATAAATTTTAGAGAGATCATCAGAGAAAGATCAGGAATGAAACAAGCACAGTACATAACATAATTTTATTCTAAAATATCAGCATTATTGGAATCACCGACTCCCATAGCACAGGCTAGCATACTGTTGATGTGTCTACCTTCATCACTTTTAAATACATATCCATTGGCTTTATCAACTTGATTCTTAACATTAAGTAAACTTTTTTCTTCCATCATGTTTACTAACTGAAAAGTTACCAAACTATAGTCTTCTATAATTGAAACAAAAGCACTGTTTAACTTTTTGTACTTATTCATAACATTATCAGTGTCAAGACAATCAAGCAAATAACTTAAATCTAAAACATCTGTATAAAAATCAATTCCAAAGGGAAGTTTGTCCATGTGCTTCTTCAACAAGTCTACCTTAGTTAAAAGGTTGACATGAGGCAAACCAATCTTGAGCATTGCATTTAGAGATAACATGAGAGCTGCTATGAATTTGCCAGCATCTGAACAATGGTGTGAATCAACTAAATGAACAACACATAACTGAACATTTGCATTGTTGGTTAGCTTTGAAAAAATGTTACTTAAACTATTGTGGTGGCAATAAAGTTCAACCTGACCAGGTAAATCAAATATGTAATTTGTTGAGTCACTACTCTCTATTTGGTCTAACAACCAATTATCATTTTTTTCCAAGTACTCCATGCAATACAACAAAGCACCATTGGGACCTAGTTGATTTTGAGCCATAACCTCTTCAAGGCTTATTAAGTTCCTTATGTCAATATCTGGTTTGTATGACATCAACTCATTTGCAGGATCAAGATTTACCACTACCACATTTCTCCCAAGTTTCTTCAATAATTCTGACATTTTGTAACAATATGTTGTTTTTCCAGCACCAGGAGGGCCAAGTACCAACTGACCATAATATTTGTTCACTGTTTTGAATCGTTTTGCTACTGCTTGCGACATTCTTGACTTTGTTGCCTTTTAAGATCCAATATTATGTCTTTACAAGCCTTTACAGTTTCAATGTCATAAGACTTGAGATTCAAGAAAAGGCAAAGAGGTTGAGTGATATTTAATGCTTCTGCTAAGTATCTTCCTGCAACTTGTTGACTTTCTCCTGTAGCACCAAAAATAACTTTTGTTGTATATATATCATTGGTACCTAGAGGATTATGAATTTGGTCTTTTTGCACCATTAACAAACTCCCGACTTTTTCATATTGTGATATAATGAGTAATGTTTTATTTGTGTACTCGGCGAGAATTATCTCCGTAGCCGTATCGTCAATATCGGCAGATGCAGATTTAAATAGTAATAACGCGCACTCATCCTCACTCTGTATCGTCAAATTTTTCATAACGTCTAGCAGTTCCATCTTGACGTATATCTAAAATTAAAATTCAAGAACTAAATTGATATTAAAATTATGTGCGATGGAACTAACTAATAGTCTAATAACGAGAACGAGTAACGTAACGAGTAAAATAAAATACTATTTTGGTTATAATTCAATTAATGAGATAAAGATTTACTTACGTTGTTGAAAAGGTACCTAATGTAAGACAGGTTTTACTTGTGTATGAGGTACCTAATTCAGTTTTAATTAAACCACAAATTATATAGTTATAGTACGTACTAAAGCATTGGTAAACTAAATTTCAATAATAAATAGATGCTCTAAGATAAATAGACACGCAGTGGTTGGTTTCATTTGGTATAAGGTTCTTAATGCTCTGGGTATAGGAGTGGACGATATACATCGATGTTTTAAAAACACTCGATGTATTGTATCGATACATCGAATCAAACCGATGTATTGTTAATTCTTAAACATCGAGTATACATCGATGTTTTTTTGTTCGATGCATCAAACAGGCAAACCTACTAAAAACATTAATATTTTTTTTTATCTTACATCACTCCGAAGTCCCAAGCTAGCCAACATTAAAAAAAACCGTGTTTACACAGGTTTTAAGTGCGTCCCGACCAATATTTCTGTAATTTAATATTACTTAAATCTATTTTATCATCTTTTAATACCTTACCAATCTGTGTTACTAATGGAAAAAATACGAAAGGTTTTTTTTTCACACAAAAAGGTGGAAAAAATACGAAAGGATTTTTTCATTCATATCAAACTTACAGAAAAACAATCGATGTATGGAATACATCGATGTATTTTTTGATATATCGATATAACATCGATGCAACTAACCGATGTATTGCATCGAAAAAAACATCGATTTTTTTTTTCAGTGTCCATCACTACCAGATAAGTCTCAGACTAATCAAATCAATCATACTTATAACAAATTAAACTCTGTCTATCTAGGTATCTATCTACTTTTATGTCAATCTATCACATCTATCATCAGCGGCGGTATCGGCTAAAAACATTGAAGTTCATGTTATCTGTGTTTTGACAGATGTATGTGATACATTGCTGCTTTTCTTTGGTAAGTTTTTATTTGTGCCAAAACGAAGAAGCAATGTACCACATACATCTGTCAAAACACAGCTTACATTAACTTTTTTTTAACTCACCCTTGTGTTTAGAACATAGATTTAGAAAAAAAATCGTTTTAGAACGACCGAAAAACATAATGTCATTTAGTACGTACAAAATTTATTTTAGCTGATAGAGTCCCTGCGGCTCTATCAGCTAAAAACATTGAAGTTCATGTTAACTGTGTTTTGACAGATTTAGATAATACATTGCTACTTCGTTTTGGCACGAATAAAAACTTACCAAAGAAAAATAGCTATGTATTACATACATCTGTTAAAACACAGTTAACATGAACTACAATGTTTTTAGCCGATACCGACGCCGATCTATAGTTACAAGAGTTACACAATGCTTACTCTCTGTCAAACTATTGTATTTAAGTTTGACATTAAGGCTGCATAGTCTGCACACTAGCGCCGCTTTTGGAAAAAAAAATAGTGCTTAAACAAAGACGAAATTGAGAATTATCTTCCTGTAGTGCCCTCCGTAGAAGCTTTGTGGTTCTTTTTATTGCTTAAACAATATTTTATAGCCTGTCGTTTAGTTAAATTGAGTTTTTTTGTTAAAACTGCTCATTTATCGCAAAAAATCTCCATTAAACTAAACGACAGGCTAGAAAATATTGTTTAGGCGATAAAAAGAACCACAAAGCTTCTACGGAGTGCACTATAGAGAGATATTTCACAATTTCGTCCTTAGTTAAGCACTATGATTTTTTTCTAATGGCAGCGCTAGTGTGTAGACTACGCGCTCTTAAAAAGAAAGGGATAAAATCATAGACTTAGAAAAAAATTATGGATAAAACACTGTGTAACTATGCATGTGCTTGCATGCAGTACAATCTTTATTAGTAAGAGGTAAGAGGGTAAGAGGGGACGTAAGGATAAACAGACTTATAATTTCTCTATTACTTAATGCTTAGCTACGTCCTTAGAGCATTAAGGCTACGTCTATTACTTAATGACTACAGACGATCAAGTATAGCTTTGGCATGTCAAGCACGTAAATTTTACGTGCCTGACAAGCCGTTTTGATCGACTAACCATTTTGCTAGCGTTATCTATTGTCAAAAACATTGAAGTTCTGAGCACATTGAGTCAGTGTCACATTTACAAATTTTCGCTATCGCTTCGCTTCGAAAAATGTATGGATTTGACGTTTTAAATTTCGATTGATAACGAAACCTTATGTCAATCCCATAAATGTTTCAAAACTGAAGCGATAACGAAGATTAGCAAATGTTACTTTGGTTAGAGCCCCGTAAGCTTTGATTTAAATGGGTGTGTGATACATTGCTACTTTTCTTTGGTAAGTTTTTATTTGTCCAAAAAGAAGTAGCAATGTATCATATTCATCTGTCAAATCAAAGCTTACCTTAACTTCATTGTTTTTAACCGATAGACCCACTGAAATGATTTTAATCAAATGACGATTTGGATTCTTCAAATTAATTTATTTAATAAAAAAAATACAGAAATATTTAAAAGTATGGTGCTGTGAATTTGGCAAGAATAAAAGAAAACAACAAATCTCTTTAATCAACAAAAAGAACAAAATTTCAATTTTAATCAAATAAAAGAAACTAATGAGTGTTTTTTAAAATGACAAAAAACTGTAGGCTCAATAGATAGCGTTTATAAACAGGGGCTCTATCAGCTAAAAACATTGAAGTTCATGTTAACTGTGTTTTGACAGATGTATGTGATACATTGCTACTTTGTTTTGGCACAAATAAAAACTTACCAAAGAAAAGTAGCAATGTATCATATACATCTGTCAAAACACAGTTAACATGAACTTCAATGTTTTTAGCCGATACCGCCGCAGGTAAATGTCAACTGTAGAAAACGTAGGAAACAGAAAACACTACCAAACAACCAATGAACGCCAAGGAATCAAAATGACTTAAAGCACAATTGACAAAAAACTTTTTCAGCGGCGGTATCGCCTAAAAACATTGAAGTTCATGTTAACTGTGTTTTGACAGATGTATGTGATACATTTTAACACAAATAAAAACTTACCACCGCCGCTGGTCAGTGACAGTTGATATCAGGGGCTCTATCAGCTAAAAACATTGAAGTTCATGTTAACTGTGTTTTGACAGATGTATATGATACATTGCTACTTCGTCTTGGCACAAATAACAACTTAACAAAGAAAAATAGCAATGTATCACATACATCTGTCAAAACACAGTTAACATGAACTTCAATGTTTTTAGCTGATACCGCCGCTGGGGCTCTATCAGCTAAAAACATTGAAGTTCATGTTAACTGTGTTTTGACAGATGTATGTGATACATTGCTACTTCGTCTTGGCACAAATAACAACTTAAGAAAGAAAAATAGCAATGTATCACATACATCTGTCAAAACACAGTTAACATGAACTTCAATGTTTTTAGCTGATACCGCCGCTGTTGCATACACCATTTACGCCATCTAGTGAGGCAAATATTTACTTTTTTTTAACTGTCTATTCCTTTTTTTTTCTTAATGCTCTAAGTTTTTTTTAAATTTAACTTTCTCTATGGTTGACTGAGATATTTTCTTTTACGTTACGTATGTCTGTGGTTCATTCGTTCTTTTCTTTGATTGTCAAAATCTGACAAAATGGTACGGTATTATATTTTAGCTTTTTAAAATCTGAAAATATCTTTGGAATACCTAAAATTTTGAAAATCATGTTCTCCTCCTTGGCCACGAACATGTTTGACAAATACGTTTAAGTTTATATTTTCAAAATATGTGACTGAGAATATCATAACCTAACAACCAATGTTTATTTCAGACGAAAGGTACTTCAAGTTTCGGTAAGCGCCGAAATAAGACCCACACATTATGTAGAAGGTGTGGTAGGTCATCGTATCATATCCAAAAATCGAAATGTGCCCAATGTGGATACCCCGCTGCCAAACTACGATCCTGTGAGTATATTTTACAACTATTTTCAGTGTACGTTTCTGAGGGACCTACTGCTTGCCAAAGCCTTAAATTGACTTAAATAATGCCATACAAGGCTTGATAAAGAGTTTTGAACAACCAAACATTTAGTTAAACTACATGAATAGGTATTTAAAACTTTTTTTGGCAGAAGAAATTGGTAAGTATTGATTGCTGTGTGTAGAAAGTAAACATGGGTAGGCAACATTTAACATAAAAGTTCGCCGAACTGAGAGCTTCCCATACAAACGTAATACCATAATGATTTGCAATTTTAGCATAATTACTCTTCTTGTGGTGTTATTCTAATTAAGACAGTATTTGTCTAGGTTTGTATTAAATAAAAATTCCAAAATACTAACCCAATTCAAAATAAATGCCAATTACATTTTTCAAACAAAACAAAATCGCATTAATTTTTATTTGGTTTAGTATTTTGATTTTTTTATTTAATAGAAACCTAGACAAATACTGTCTTAATCCGAATAACATCACAAGAAGAGCTAATTATGCTCAAATTGCAAATCATTTTGGTATTGCGTTTGTATGGGAAGCTCTTGGTTCACTGGAGCCTTGACACCTACACTTGAAATGTTTATATTTTAATGCAAGTGATTGATAGATACCCGACAGTATTTGGCCCTGATAAAATATATATATTTTATTTGTATTGAAAGTATTCAATCAAAAAATAAATCATGAAAATTGAGGTTTGGAAAAACTCCAGATTATCAAATTCCTACACTGATTGAGGAAACATTTTTTTACCTGAAATGTTGCCTTGTATAATGTAGGTAGAGGAATTGAAACTTTGACACTGTAGGCATTATTGTTGAGAGATGTGTTAATTATTTCATACAGTTTCTTGTTTCATCGGTGATATTTAAAAAAGCATCAAAGTGTATTTACATTTGTGTATATTTGATTTCATGTCTTTTGTTGAAAACTTAGAGAACCTACTTTATTTAGTGACACAAAGTAACAAAATTGTGACTAAAGAAGTAATCATGAGTTTGGCTTAACAGATATTCTGGCACTGTTATTATATGTACTTTTATCCTATTTAATTACATCATTTACTTTTGTGTGTGGAAGAATGTGTTATAAAAGCATAATGACTTTCTTTTAAAAGTATTATAAGACCCTAGAATTCTCAATTAACATCAATAATTATTAGTTATTTTAATTGTTTCAGACCACTGGTCAGTCAAGGCTAAAAGGAGGAAGACCACTGGCACTGGTCGCATGCGTCACTTGAAGATCGTGAGGAGGCGCTTCCGCAATGGCTTCAAGGAGGGCAAGCCCACTCCCAAGAAAGCTGTAGCTTCCTCGTAGATTTATTGCTGAAATTATCAATAAAGTTAAAAATCCATGAAAGGCTTTTTTTTCATAATTATGCCTTTATATTTATATTCCACGAACATAACAATGCAGTAAAAAATACATATTTCATATTTAAACCAGCAACTATGTACTAGCCAAAAACATAATTTTTAGAGCGAATATTCTGCACACTAGCGCCGTCATTGGAAAAAATCGTGTGATGATTCCTGGCATAACCACGAAGGATTTTCTTATTTTTTTTGTGGTACATATTCATAAAAATAAATGTACTTTAATGTACTTTTGAACAAAAAAAATGTACTTGTCTAGTTTGGACATTCCGGCATACCTAAAGTGGTCGTGCCCGGGACGACTTTTCTGGCACGACCACGCTAGATTTAAGGGATATTTCGATCAATTTAAGGATATTAAAGAGGTACAAATTGTAGAAAATATATGTACTCAACTTTAGAAATCCAATTACAGGTGAATTAAGCGGTTTTAGCAGTATTATTCAGTTCCAGTACTTTTGATATGTTTAAGAAGCTCCTAATGACACTAACATCTAAAAAAATGTCCTGATTAGGTGGTAGGAAGGAAATAAGAACAATCGCATATTTTTGAATAGATTTATATCATATTTTAACAAAAAATATATTTTCCTTAGTATAACAAAAACAAAGAACAATTACCACTTTCCATACAAGTGTTAAGTTGTTGACCTGTCATAAACAAGGTGTTACAAAAATACCCCTAATGCCGAATATGGTAGATAGGGACCATCAAACTGAACAACTTTTACTATGGGACCAACTTTGAAATCGCGAAAAAAAAATCAGCTGTTTCATACATTTTTATATTTTCGATTTTAATTTTTGTATGAAACAGCTGATTTTTTTTTCGCGATTTCAGAGTTGGTCCCATAGTAAAAGTTGATCAGTTTGTTGGTCCCTATATACCATATTCGGCATTAGGGGTATTTTTGTAACACCTTGTTTATGACAGGTCAACAACTTAACACTTGTATGGAAAGTGGTAATTGTTCTTTGTTTTTGTTATACTAAGGAAAATATATTTTTTGTTAAAATATGATATAAATCTATTCAAATATATATGCGATTGTTCTTATTTCCTTCCTACCACCTAATCAGGTCATTTTTTTAGATGTTAGTGTCATTAGGAGCTTCTTAAACATATCAAAAGTACTGGAATTGAATAATACTGCTAAAACCGCTTAATTCACCTGTAATTGGATTTCTAAAGTTGAGTACATATATTTTCTACAATTTGTACCTCTTTAATATCCTTAAATTGATCGAAATATCCCTTAAATCTAGCGTGGTCGTGCCAGAAAAGTCGTCCCGGGCACGACCACTTTAGGTATGCCGTAACGTCCAAACTAGACAAGTACATTTTTTTTGTTTAAAAGTACATTAAAGTACATTTATTTTTATGAATATGTACCACAAAAAAAATAAAAACGACCTTCGTGGTCATGCCAGGAATCATCACACAAAAATCTAAACGAAACTGAAATTGGCAGCGCTAGTGTGCAGACTATGCGCCCTTATTATTAAAAAACGTATATATTTATATAACGCGCACTAAGACATAGTTATTAATTTGAATATCTCTATTTGTTTTTGTTCCACTTCAAAACAACCGACTTCAAAAAAGGAGGAGGTTCACTGTTCGCAGTGGGTGGACGGGTCGGGAGGGAATAACAAAAAAGTTATCTTTAAACCAGAGCCACAGCACTTATGATTAAAATTATGAGAGTATAATAAGCTAGATAGTTAAATACTTAGTACACCACCTAGGGCACAATAACAGGCTGAGAGAATGGTACTTCAGTAGGTAGGTAGGTACCTAATCAATAGTTCTAGATGCGTACATCTGTAGCATTGTATGCATCTGCATGGTGTAGGAAGAGCCTATTTGGCCAATGTCTCAATAAAAAGTTAGACAAGTTCTTTTATAGAGGTAAAGGCTGTCTATGTTGTTGTGTGACGTGACGTGATCGTGACGGATGAAGGGTGGTGCGGGGCGCCCCGGCCGGTGAGGCGCTCCGCCTCCGCGCTCACGACTCGTTTCTGGCGTAACAAACTATCATTTCAGTCACTCGCAACTACTGCCGCCAGAGTGCTGTGACCACTGCGTTCAGTTATGTACCAATGTAATGTTACCTTCAACTAAACCTCGCATCGTATAATCTTACTCTGCATTGCCATTGGGCGATAACTTATCATGTGCTGTGACGTGACGGCATATTTTAAAGTTCTCTCAAGATAAGGACTTCAGTGATTAAAATTTTACGTGTTCGGGTGGAGAATGTGCTCGTTTTGAGGTTCTCGTCGAAGTAAAGCTAATACCGTTACAAAGTGCTTCAAGATGTCGCTTTTTAAGAAAAAAGCGCCAAAGTATACACCACCGCCGGTTCCCCCGACCCCCACGGAGGAGTATCAGCAGCAAAACGGAGCTGACAACAATAATGGAACGCAAAAGTCACAGCTGGTGTTCCACTGCCAGCAGGCACACGGCAGCCCGCTTGGACTTATCTCAGGCTTTTCAAATGTAAAGGAGTTGTACCAGAAGATATCTGAATGCTACGATTTTCCTGCAGAAGATGTAAGTTTGTACTATTTAAGTAACTGTTTATCAGATAAGACTATATACGAGACAATGCGGAACTGAACCTAGGCCGACCACTTGGTAATCACTCCTGCCTGACACATCACGATATTATTAGCTTCTATAAGTATATTAATCACTTGTTAACCTTGTCCATGATATTGGTACCTACTTAAGTAACTTATTTTGAAAAACTTTAAAAACTGAAATAACAGGTACCTACCTAGGTAGGTTCTTTCTACACTAAGATTCTTTAGTGAGATTCATGTGACTGAACAAATTGTTTGTAGCTGGCCAATCGCTTTTGTAGGTCATTTCGCTGATGCGATGACATAACAGTGTTAACTTTGGCTGTTCATTCTCGAAAATTGAGAAACCTTATGTTCAGTGAAAATGTTCAAAGAAGATATAGAACAATGGCGTTTGCACAATATAAAAACTTGTGTTTCTACATACTTACAACCAGCAAATTGATACAGTCATACCTATGTCAAGGAGAAAAGGTAATTTAAATAAACCTGAAATATTGTTCTAAAAAAATTCACAAATCTCGTGCCTTCTCGACCTTCTGGACATTGAAAATGAATTTAATTAGTTTTATTAAAAAAGTATTTCAATGCTATAAACATTATTAATTTATTGAATTTAATACAATAACTTGAAATCACAGCAAACCCATGAACATAATTATTTTAATACTTGTTTATACTTTTCTGTATCTATCCGTGTGTATGTATGTATGAATTTCATAGAAAGAAAATACCTACTTCATTGTTTTAAACCTTACTATTTTATTGAAATCCAAGATTTGTACCCTCTTTCCTCTTCAACTTTCGCTCAAGATTCGTTTATTCGTTTTAACCTCCACCAAATGCAATTGCTGACCTATAATAACTTCCTTAGAGCATTAAGATAATTTCTAACATTTTAAATTTATTATATTTAATAAGGATTTATTTATTTACTAAATTCGATGTTAAAATACAATTCACAAGTAATCATACTAGCCAATATTTTTTTACAAAACTTACACGATCAACCTAAAAATAAAACTCCAACACAACTTACACGGCACTTAGGTATAACATGCGCGCCAGCGCGCTATACAAAGATAATTAAGCTACAGCCTAGAGTCTAGGCCCTAGACCGTATAAGATAGAGAGGTTGGTTTTTTCAAAATGTAGACCAATGTCATACGTATATCTCTGAGGTTTTTTTTTCATTTTCATTCGATGCGGTCTTAGTTCTCGAGATAGGTAGGATTTACTTAAAAAAACCGTAAAAATAAGTTATTTTTCGTCATTAAGTTTTTTCAACTTAATGTAAACACCAGGGCAATGTCGTCCTTTTGCTGGAAATGGGGCATTTCAAAAAGCGATCAAATAAACATTTTCAATGTTAAATTCGCTGTATAATGAAGTAGATTTATTTTTTAGATTAGTTTCTGAAAATATTCTCAAAAATTCATAGGTACCTACTCCGGCCGGAGTGCCATGCCACCGCCGGACCCCATGTTGCGGTCAGACAAAGGCGATAAGAGAAGCACACTCATACATCGATCATTTACATTTTACCACATTATGCTTATGCGTCATACATACAATATTATGATACTCAGCTAAACGTCCACTGTTCGGTTTGCTAACATTTATAACTACCTATATTAAGTATTATTATAACATACACTCTCGACCTGTTCGTAACACATACTTTCCGACGCATCAGTGAGTAATTATTTGCGCATACTATACATAGGTACCTAGGTAGGTACTTGTATTTGTGGTGTTTGGTACATCCACTAAATTAATTTTAGATCGAATGAGCCAATAAATAAGAAACAATATAATTATGACCCATCTGAATTATTAATCCGAGATGCATGGTAGGACCACTAGGTAATGTGACCTATTTCTAATCCAACTTTCATTGAATAGGTAGCTACACTGACTTTCTTTAGGCATCTATCTATACGTTAATGCGTGACTAAGGTTTACTAACTTAAGGCGATTAGTGCCCTCACAGTGGCGCCTTCATTTTATTAAATTTATTGCTCGCTAAGTACATAATGTATCGCACGTTCAAATTCACACGTACAGATTAAAGCTAAGGTCCTATAGTATATTTATAAACAATAACCTCACTAAAATAAAGTTCATTATAATAGTAGCAGTAGGCAAATGTGCCAAAAGTGGTCACTTTTTGCTCTATTACCTACTGCTACTACAACCAACTATATTTTAATGAGGTTATTGTTTGTAAATAAACTATAGAGCCTTAGTTCAAAAGTGTACGTGTAAATTTTCGATACATTATGTGCTTAGCGAGCAATAAATTTAATTACGATGAGGGCGCCACTGTGAAGGCACTAATCGCCTTAAGTTAAATTCGGAACGCTATTTGTAATGTGAAAACTGATACTTACCCACTTGGGTAAGACTAAGTCCACAGTAAGTTTATAGTATATTAGTTTGACTTGACTGTGGTAAAGCCACAGTTAAGTCAAACTATATATAGTCAATAGTCAAAATTTCTTAATTCAAATTAAGCACTTTTGAATTGTCTATATTTTCCTACCACCCGTTTCAGACTTTTTTAACTGACAAGAAGAACAGGCACAAGAAACTTATCAGCTCTAACAGAAATGAGTAACGACATTTACAAACTTAAAAATATCGATACCAAATACAGTACAACAGGATTATTAACAACAAAGTACTTATTATGTGTTACTTAATCATTTCCACGCATTTTGGTCTTTTAGATAATCGTCTACTTTGTAATAACCTTTATCCATAAGCGACTTTTTAACATGGATTTTAAATTCATGCAAATTAAGATCAATCACTTGTTGTGGAACTTTATTATAAAGGCTATGCTCTAATAAAGGTCGCTCAAAAACAATGCATGTTTGAAAGTATTCCTATCGCATAGCTACTACCTGTTTTCTTTACCGTTGTAAGTAGGTGACATTGTAATGTGATTTCAAGTGATATGCGTTGACGGTGGTTAACGATTCACTGGAGAAACCTTCTTGGGTGAAATCACCGCGGAACGGTATAATAATTAGTTAAAGCTATATATAGATAGGTAGGAGGTACCAAAGTCTAGGTCGGTAGATTCCGAGTCCGACACACTTTCGGATCCAATATTCTGTAGTTTTCAGTTTTCTTTTTAGATATAGGTAGTCTGTTTTTCAGTGACATTAAAAAAAAAGTTAATATTTACCTCACTAAATGGTTGATGGACAAGGGAAGTGTCAAAATTGGCTTTGAAAATAAACGGCCTGTGCATAAAAAAATGCTTTTTAATTCCTTGGCGTTTGTTGGTTGTTAGCGGTATTTTAGGTGTTTTCATGTGAATTGTGTTTTCTTTTTCTTACGTACGTAGTGTTTGTTGTATAGTCTGTGTACGTTTTCTACAGTTGACACTTGCCTGTTTATCAACGCCATCTATAGTAGAGCCTACAGTTTTTTGTCATTTTAAAAAGCCCTCAATGGTGAAAAAATTAACTTTGATAGGTTAGGTACTTCAAGAAGAGTTTTGTTGACCTTGTGCTTCAAGATCATTAGACCAAATTTTCACAATCCTTTGAATCAGGTAGGTAGGTGCCAGGAACAAAAAGAGTCAATGAAAGGGTTATGATCGTTATTTGACTCGGTACCCGACCGATATTTCAGTAATTAGATACCTTAAAATTGCGTATCAAAACATAAATAGAGGTATCTGGTAAATTGCGGTACCCTTATTTTTCGGTACAGGTATCTCTAAAAACCTAGATGTGGGTAGTGCTTAAAGTCACTCTAACTTTCTCTCGTTCCACTTAAGTAATAATTGCATAGAAAAGAATAGAGAACCCCAATACATCCTTATTCGCAGGCAAAAAGGATACCGACTAAATAAAGATACCTTAATCGGTCTAAAACCCGATCTTACTTGTTACAGATATCGTAATTTAGAGTAGGTGACTAGGTACCTCAAAATTTCGGTTTTTCTGTCCATGGTAGGTCCTACTTAACTTACATTCCGAAGAATTTGTTATTTTTTTAACTGCTTTTTCTTTTCTAATGTCATACACGTGGATGGCTTAATTATAAGTAGGTATTAATTACTAATAAGATTTTTCCTGTTGAAAATGGGTTGTTTGTTTGTAGCTATAGGTACCTACCTACTTATGATTCAGTAAGTAAAATTTAACATGCAAGTCACTAAAATACAATATATTTAGAAACATCTAACCAAATTTTTTATGGAATCAACATTACGCAACCGTTAATAAATTGAGCTACTTATTTGTTTCATTAATTGCTATTTTCACTAATAGCACAGAATAGATATATTAGTACTACGTCTAATAGATAGATGGAAGAAGGGTTGCCAACTGTGTGGATCAGAAACCCGGGAGTGAAATAAAAAAAATATGAAAATAAATAAAAAATATAAATTACGGGGCTCTAACTCTCCCGGAATGCCGGGAGAGCTGGGAACCCTATATAGTAGTAGGGTATGTAGGCTCAATTAGCTAGAAACAAACTGGTTCAAAGCTAAAAGTTAATCAGTTAAAAATCAAACTGCAAAAATTTCAAAGATCAGTTATGACCAGACGACGTTGAAATCTTTTACATCTGGAACAATGGAAAATAATAAAAGTAAATAAGTTGAAAGATGCATCTCAAAGTTTAATAGTGCTAATTTTAAATGAACACTGTGGGAACTCCACGAAATATCAAGAAAATTTTTAGCAAACGTTTAATTTTGTTAGATTTTTAACTTTATGTATGTCATAAAGTCGTTTCTAGTACCTATTTCAGTTTTTGGAAGTAAAAGATTTTTGAGAAATATTTAAGTTTTTTTTCAATTTATTTGAGTAAACAAATAGTGACGAATTGAAAGGTCATTAAGAGAAATAAAAAAGTGTGCAAGCAGTACAAGCTAGGTAGGTACCAACTCCTCCTCATATAAACCCACATTTTTGTAGGAATCATGAAATCGAATTAGCAGCGCGGCCTGCAGTCTCAGGTATAAGTTTTCACTCACATTTGTTTTTATAAGGATTCATTGTTCTAATTTTTTTGAAAGACTTCCTCGATAGTCTTCAATGTCAGCATTCAAAGAAAGCTTATCTGCTTTTGTTTAAACTTCTCAAAAATTAATTAAGCAATAAAACATTTTAAGGCTCTTATATACTTCAAAGTGGCGCCCTCATCTTAATTAAAGGACATGGCCTGGTCCTGCTCCAGGCAGTCCCAGACCTGAGACATATTATTTGAAAAATCAACAATAAAAAATCTGATTGTGTTCATTTAGATTAGTAATAGAGTTCGCGCCACATCCGCACAACGAAAAGTCCTAAAAATCTTAATGGAACTAAAATATAATGATATCTATTGAAGTTCAAATAATGCTTTTTTTCAATGACGTAAACGATACCAGCGCTTCTTCCAAAGAAGTTCTATCTTCTGAGGCGCAGACTCAATTTTGCTCTTTGCACTGTCACACTCTGCGTCAAGGAGAAAAATATTATCACAGCATAAATGAATTGGTTCTACCACACTATAAATAATAGTACAAGTAGGTACGCTAGTGTTGGCGTTCACATTTCACATGATTTTAGACCACAATAAATTTCTGACACCCAGCTTGCTTTATTGACTTTTGAGATTTGCTTAACGTTCATTTTGTAATTTTCGCCATCAAAACTGATAATGATGTGCTACTATAGGTTTTGTCAACAATTCCCGAATAACTTTTAAACCTGCGAGTGATTCTAATATAGACTACTGAACACAGTAAATGATTTAAAGGCACGACACGAGGCAATACAAAAATTTGGTCTCGTGTTAAACATACAATTAACTTTTCACCTCTACCAGTGAGAAAAGTGTTATAGGTAAGAGCAGTTATTTTCACTTGACTTTCCCAATAAAAAGCTAAATTCAGCATTTTAGAAACTTGTTCTCTCAACTCTTTTGGAGTTAGACAATTTTATTAATTAGTTAATATATCACAAAAATAGTTCGATCAAACCTATGCTGGAAAAAATTGATTCATAGAGTAAAGAGTAAAGTAGATTCCCGTTCGGTTTGTTTTACACATAAACTTATTATACTTTAGTATAAATAAGTCGTTGGTTTTACATAACGTTGTGTTTTCATCTTATTAATATCTCATCTTTTATATTTATGTACAATCATAAAACACTAATTTGTTACTATATTTCATTATTTTATATTTATTTCATACATGCGACCTCATTTCGTCCATACTCTTTATATTTCAAATTATCAATCTGGGCCTTAATAATTAATAACGTGACAATTTATCAATTATCACGACTATTTGGCTTACTTTGCGGTGTAGCTATGAGTAGTTGGTTCTATTTTCAAATTGGTTGACACAATGGATATAAAAATTGTCATGACATGTGACAAATTGTCACGTTTATTAAAAATAGGGCCCTGCTTTTTCAATACTCCTTGTTTAAAACTCCTTAGTATATCTGTATATTTTACTTTTTATCCTATTCAATGCATGTCCGACAACATAAAACATTCTAACTATCATTTTCTCACATATCCATTTTAAACTGCTGGTAGGTGCTAGGTATACTATTTTTTGGGGATTGTCAACTATATTCCCTGGCTCTGCTAAGAATCAGGGGAAAGAGTGAGTAGAGTTTATATATTTACAAATAAAGTGGTACAAGAATATTAATAAAATAAAAACATTAAAAGAGAATTAAGAATAAGTATATATTTAACTTAAAACATAATCTATTGTTTGGTAAGTAGTTCAAATGATATTAAGTACTAATAAATGTACAGAATGAATGGGGAGGGCACCTTTTGCTCTCTTAAAATAAGAAATAATACGGACAATTATTTAGTTAAAGTAATTAAAAGTTATTTAGATTACGAAATACGACTAAGTACGATTTAGTTCCGTCCTCGCTGCACCGAAGTCGCATTTTTTCTTGTCTTGCCAAATAAAAGTCCTAAAAATAAAAAGCGCCTACTTGATGCAGATGAAAAGCACGAATAAAACTTCAGAATCAGGATTAGAGCTGCAGAACTTCGCAGACCGTTGACAGTCGCAGATCGAATTCATAAAAACTCGAAGTAGGTCAGTAATATAATCTTATAAAAAAAATCGAAAGAAACGAATAATAAAAGATAAATAAATACAAAGCTTAGATACACAAAGAATAGCTTAAATAATTTACTTAAAGTACGTACCCTTTAGTTAATGTTTAATACCAAGAAAATGGTTTAAGCAGCGTCTTTGTTTATCCAACAAAACTTTCAAAATAGATACAGTATGAAAAGCCAAAAAAATCAAACGTTTTCATCAATCATGAACTATAAAGTAAGTAAATTTTATTTCTTTTTTCAAAACACTTACCAACACTAAAACACTTACCAACAAAAATATTGTATGTGATTCTTAAAAGGAATCAACAAAATTTTATCATTTGTTTTAAAATATTGTGTCTCCAATTCGGAGCAAAAACCGGCTTTTAGTGAAAAAGTTAAAATTATCCTAAGAAAACGCGAGAAAATCCATGAAGACGGCCAACACAAGAAAAAGTAATAGAGTGAAAAGGATGCCTGATCTAAAATGGATGTGTAAAAAAAGGATAATATTAATACTTGAATATTTTTAAATATCGTCGAACATGAATTATTAAAAGTTATAGAAAATAAAATACCAACGAGTTTTATATAAGGAGGTTAATAGTTTGAAAAAAGAGTATGGATGAAATAAATATAAAATAAGGAAAATTAATATAATAACAGTGTTTTATGTTTGTAAATAAATGAATATGATGTAATATTAATAAATATGGCAATATAAACGTTGTTTTTCTATATACAAAAAACACAACGTTACAGGATGTTGTTAAGATAGGTAGGTACCTACCATCAGTACCAAAGTTGAAACCAAGCTTGTATTTTTTACTTCTATGGTGATCGGGAAACCTCGATCGAATTTTTATCGGGTTTTGTGTTATTTAAAGTTTTATGCAGATAGCATTTAATAATATTTTTGTTTTTCAATAAACAGTTTTATAAAACACAGTTTTAAATACACTTTAAACATTTATATTAATGTCATTTAAAAACTTACTGTCTAGTCAAGTGGTTACTATGAAGCCCGTATTATCTGCTGTATGTATGTATTCTATATATTTTACGTCTATTGATGTGATTAGCTAATTCGTTCGTTAGACCAAATACAATCTAAATAATAGAGATAACCTTGGGAGTGGGAGTGCCTTCAACTTTATCACACTCTGAAATATCGGAAAAATTATCGCCGTGCCATTTTCACAGCTGACCTTTTAAGGCGAACATCGACCGGTCACTCCGGGCGTTTTCAGGGACTTTTCAGGTGTATAGGTAGGTAAAGTAAGGTTTAGTTTAAATAGAGTGAAAATGGCAATGAATAATAAAGAAGTATAAGTTGATCAAATGTTGGCTTTTGGATTCACCAGCTCCGTTTACATTCTTTGTAATTGGGAAGTGTTTGGTTGTATGTGTATAACGAAGGAATGCCGTAAAAGTTTCGAAATATTTGTAAGTAATCAATAAGCTCACAGAAGTAAAATTTAAAGTTAATTTTAATTATATGTGCGGGACTAATACTTAGTGCTAATACCATAGTGACGAAAAAGATTCCAAATTTTCAAAGAAACTCAAAACTTTATCCAAAATATACCAAGTTTGGGCTCCTCCAGATCCGATCCGGTTAAATTATTTTTCGTAAAATACACCTTAAGTGATACATAATGTCCCCATATCTAACCTCAAGAAAGCAATTTTGAAAATATTCACATTTATTTTATTTATGCCCAAACCTATGTTTGTATGGTATTTTTTGAAAATGATTTTTGGTTTAATTTAAAATAAGTACTGAAATATAATGAGCTTGGGAACAGATTTTTTTAAATTATACTATATAGATCTTTATTTTATTAGCTCTTTAGTACAATAAAATATCATTACTTTCGTGTTTTTAGCATAATTGATCTTTTACTTATGACTTCTTGTTATTTTTTATGTTTATTTCACCTTGAATTTCGATCACTTTGATTTAAGAAATTGTCCAAGTTATCAATATCGCGGTTAGATTCAGTTTGAAAGATTGCTAATGACTTCGATTTCATTCTGTACGTAAATTTTTGTTTTAAATAATTATGATTTAATCAAGTTAAAATCTCAATAATAAAGTAAGTATCATTGAATATCAAGATTTTGAATTACTGATAGGGCGAAAGAATTACTACTTTTCTAGGTATTTAATTATTCATATCTTTTGATTGATACAGATTTTTCGGTTTGATAAAATTGCAGAATAATATTAAGGAATTGTATATAAGAGTATTTTAACATCTTTCACTAATAAACTATTCCGATAGATTCAATATTATTAATTCTGCGATATTAGTGAAACATCACTGAGTTATTTAATCTAATTATGTTCAATTAACGTTATCTACTGAATTTCCCAACATCAATATGCTTTTATCGATTAGTACCCAGCGTACCATTAGTTAATATTATTATTATAAATGAATATATTCATTACGTCATATCTTTTGTAATGATTGTAGCGGTACTTCCTTCATATTTTTATAATAATAATACTTATTTGGATTTAAGGTACTCATGTCAGTCAGTTTTTAGTTAATTACGAGTATTATTACATAAGAACGATTACATTCTATAATTATCAATTAATTAAGTTTATCAAAAATATGACTTGTCTATATTCCCATTTCGGAAATTAATAATCAAAAATATGCTCATCTCAATTTACACCAAGGCACAAAATATCAAGGGCGAAGACAAGCGTGGAAGAAAAGCTATTTTTTCTCACGCACAGAAAACCTCATTATCATAATATCATACTATGATTTTAAAAATGTATCAGTTGCTTCACATTCATCATAACATAATAGTCAAATAACCATTATTTAAAAAATGTATTAGAAGTAACATCTTGTTTGTATACTTTACTTACTTTTTTTCTTAACAAAATATTATAGCCTTAATAATTATTAGGCTAGGTACGCACAACCGCACGATAAGTTAAACAGTTGAACTACAAAAACAGCTTTTATTACGTATATGGCATAAAGACGGTCTCAAGTTCAACATGTAGAGGTATACTCTGACGTGCCGTTCACTGTACACAAGTGTTTTGTACGATTGCAGCACATAATAAATACCCACGCGCTATTAATAAGTCTGAACTTTTGGTCTTCGATTGTTTATCGAAGTTTCCGGAGTATTATTTTAAGAAATGTCTCTATCATGATTACTTACATAAGCCTAGTAAGGTAATACCTAGTAAGGTTTAATTAATAATTAAATAATTTATTTCATCAAAAAATAATTAAATAAAAAAAAAAAAACTACTGGCCTGCCAAAAGCGAATAAAAAAGTTATTGCAGTCGAGGAGACCTTTGCGATTAAAATTGTTCTTCAAAACAGTCGTGTTTTTAATATTTTTCAAATGTATTTCACACATTTTACTGACAAATTATATAGTTTTGGTATGTGCTCATCAAGGCTTTTCATTTGATGCCCATATTGTAATAATTGAAGAAAAAAATTTTTTTATTCACATTTGAAAGTGGCGTCGTACAGTCGCCATATTGATTTTTTCTAAAAAATATAGCCAGTGTCACTCGAGATGATGTAAGTATTCTAACGATACCCCATACATCAGTTAATGTTTTTAGAAGTAATGGTGGAATAAAGAAACTCACATACCCACAAACAAACATACATTAACTCTGAACACATTACACTCACTTTTGGGCAGTCGTGTAAAAAACGAGTCTAACTGACTCTGTGATTTAATATGAGCCACGTACAAATGTCACAGCGTGCGGAAGTACGCGCGGGTGAGCAGTCAGGAAGTGGATCGGCCCAGGGGCGCAGTCTCGTACCTATGAATTGACGGAGCAAGTGTTTGCAGTGCTCACATACTCATCCATACGCTAATGCAGAAAAAACATTAAATAGGAACATACAACCTAGAGCAATTATTTCAATTTTATCGCAGCGCAGGTGTAAAATGGAACACTTTGTTATTACGAAAACGATGCAGACGACCGTCCGCCGGGCAGCGGGCGTCAAGTTTTCAGAAGGACAATGAAATTGCTTTTGTTTGATATTTTAAAGCCACATGTGTTTTAAAAATTAACATCATGTGGGAATATAAAAAGTTGCATAGGTCTCACATAGTATTAGGTACTTATAATACAAATAAACCTACCTCCTATGATAGGGTTCACTATCATTGCCTACCTCAATTACCTACATGTATATACGTAGCAGACATTTTAACTTAATCATTGGATGTTTTAGACTGGTTTGAAAAAGTGACCCTGTTTTCCAAACAAAATTCACATAGATGACAGCCCTACAGGTATGTGGGCATGAATGTACGACGACGACCTATCGCAAAGGGTCAAGGACCGGTGTCTGCCATTGCCGTAACAGCAAATGGATATGTAGCTCTTTCTTACATAGAAAAAAAGGTCTAAAAGGAATTTTCTAAAACTGGTTCCATTGGTACAAATGCAGCAAATTGGATTACGGAGCTGTTGGGCAATTGACTGTTTAGGAAATGATCAGTAAGGTTTTCGGGTGGCTAAAATATTTTGAGATTTTCACGTCCTTTAAATTCGTATAGAAAAATATGCAAAGGTCTTATACGACAAGATACATAAATTAAACGTACGTTTACTGAATTTTCACTTATCTTCGCCTTGTATTTAAAACTTTTACGTTTTCATTTTTTCTTTAGCCCAAATATGCGGCCGGTATAAAATTTTGATGTCAAGGTAAAACAGAGGCAAGCAAAACAATGAGAACCAAAACTCTGTCATTGCATACAAGCGCTGTCGGAACTATCTCTAGCAAAATCAGTTTTAACGGCCTTGTTTGAGAATAATTAGCATTACAAAAAGTTACTCGATGGATCACCATCAACACCATACAAAAATTCATATCGTGAATAAAACGGATTATTCATCTATCCATAATGCATAAGAATAACATAATTGGCCAATATGTAAAAGGAAAATTACGATGACATTACGAAATATATACTATAATGTTTAGTTCGCTAATAAAAAGCAAAAGTGGAACAAGAAACTAGAGCGTTTTCAATTTGAGTAGGTATAGGTATAGACAATTCAAACAACCAATCAATGGTCACGAAGGCAATCAATACATCGTAGAATAATTAAAAGATCACAGTAAAAATAAATCTACGAACGGCAGTCACGCAACACTAAGGCGAGGCAAATCAGATTTGTGGAACTGTGCTACGTAGGAATACATTTAACATGAGCTAAAAAGTGTATTTTTATGGTTTCAGATTCTATTCTGCACGTTAAATACCCATAAAGTGGATATGAAGAAATTGCTCGGTGGTCAAATAGGATTAGAAGACTTCATATTTGCACATAGGAAGGGTCGGCCCAAAGAAATAGAAATTGTTAAAACAGAAGATGCCCTTGGATTAACAATCACGGACAACGGAGCTGGTTACGCGTTCATTAAAAGAATAAAAGAAGGCTCAATAGTTTCCAGAATACCGCACATAGAGGTGAGTTGGATTTCATAAACTCTTTATGCATTGGTACGTATACACACGTTTCTGAAATTATTTTATATTATATCACGTTTCTGAAATTATTGGTTAATTTCACTTGAAGATTCACAATGCATTTGCTTTGTATATTGTTTCCATCAGTTTTACGTCCGATGTAAATCTGTGAGATTTTACAACGTATAACTGCCAATACTACCAACATTCTGAAAAATTTGCGTCAATGACATTGGCTCATCACTGCATGTCTTGTCATACAAGGAATAATAAATAAAAAAGAAAATACCTACATCATATGATCGCGCTCTACAATTTTGTGAGCATTGTCAATAAACTAATTCTGAGCAATCCGCTCCAATAAATATTACATTCACTAGTTCAGATAGAGGTACAATGGAGAAAACGGAATAGTACACTTATTCAACTTGTTAAGAATTTAACGGGAAGTAAACCATTATTGAATTAAGTCATTTACTTTCATTCAGATTGGCGACCACATCGAGAAATTAAATGGAGAGAATATGGTTGGTAAGAGGCATTATGAAGTGGCCAAAACTCTGAAAGAGATTCCTATAGGAACAACTTTTATAATTCGGCTCGTTGAACCTTTAAAGAGTGGTTTTGGAAGCATTGGACCAAAGACTAGCAGCGCGCGATCAGGGAAAAAGCAAAATTATGGGTCAGGAAAGGAAACATTAAGATTCAAAGCGAATGGACAAGCTTCAATAGAGGATGAGGTAATTATTTTTAAAGTTTTAAATTTCCATGGTTTTTGACGTTATTAGAATAAACTATATCGGGATTTACACCATGTGCCGTGACCATGGCGCATGCAACTGCGCCGAAATATCGGAGTCTCAAAAATAAACAGGTACATACATGGTGTAAATCCCGATATAGTTTATTCTAATAATTATTTTTAAAGTTTAACAATTTGATTTTGGTAAGTAATTAATTCTATTCTATAACTACCTGGCTAGAACATAATAATATAGGGCAAAAAAAGATTGATTTAGCGAAACTTTTAATTTAAGCTAGGTACGCAGAAAAAAGATAACAATGAGATTAAAATAACGTCTATGTAAAATTATTTTCAGCACGATGAAAAATCGAAAGCTGGTATTGAGAAGATCAACGGTATTCTAGAATCTTTCATGGGAATTAATGATTCAGAGCTAGCATCACAAATGTGGGACCTGTCCGAAGGGAAGGCGAATTCTATGCAGTTAGCAGATGCCATCGACAACAGTGATCTCCAGGAATTTGGATTCACGGACGAGTTTATAATAGAATTGTGGGGAGTGATCACAGATGCCAGAGCCGGGCGACTGAGCTAGAAACCATTTTGTGCCTTATAAAGATCACGCCTATGACCAAAATACACTCTTGTTGACATAACAAATTTTTAAAGGACATTTATTTAAGAGATTTTTTTAAACTAACAACTTGTTCGTAATATACTGACTGATGTGAATTGTGAGTAAATTGATATATTTATTTCACTTATATCTGAGTAGGTCTATCACTTTCTTAATATCAAGTTGTCATTCTTACAATATTTTATAGTCCTTTAGATAATAAAATAGACTTAAGATATTTTCTATTTTCTCCCAAGTAGATACTACCTATCTAGTTTTCCTGAGATTTCATTTAACTATTAACAGTTGATAGCAGTATTTGAGTCAATTTAATTAATTATAGAAAAACAATTTGGTCAAAGGTGTGGATCTAAAATAAAGATATTTTTTAGCCTATGATATTGTGATAAAGTTTGAAGTGAAGTGTTGTTACAAGATTAAGTTAAGGTAAAGTGCTTAGTGTAGGTAAAGTAGGTAGATAGATTATTTGTATATAGGTAATACTTACTTACCTGCGATAGTTCGATCTTGATTCTCTTAGATTCCCAGCAACGAGCTTCAAATTATTTATCTACAAATTATTTATTTGCAAATAACTACCACTGGCACAGTTTTACTGGTAGGCAGTAAAACTGTAAGTACCTACTATAACAATAAGTCTATAATTTCTTCTTAACTTGTATCTTGTTGGAAATGTGATCGTTAATAATGTATGTAGGTACAATGTAGTACAAATTATTGTTTATGTCACCCAATCCAAACTTGCCCGCAAATTTGATCTTTAGGCATCCATTCTTATAAAAAAGCAAACGGCATCCATAAAGACAAATTGATTTGGTTTTGAAACTTAAGGCCGAATAATACCTGATAAACAACGGGGATTTGAAATTTTAATACGGATTGGGGTCTTGAGAATCTGATTGAAAGTGCTTACTCACAAATAAAGTATTTTAAAGTACCTACCTACCTACCTACTGCATAATTTATGTATTTAACAGACAACGAAAGTAGTCGTTACCTTACCTTTAACAGGATAATACACTCAACGTCAGAAAAATCGCACCTCCTCGAAATTAAGTTTAGACTTGGCCATCTGCTACTGTTGAAAGTAGATACATTTAAATATAAGTACCACAATTAAACATTTAACGCGTAAATAGGGGTCGTCAATTCAGGAAAATGCGAAGAAATTTGCAATCGAGACGTTGCCGTTCGTTGGAGAGAACACATCAACAGCTCTAATACTTTGTGTCAACAGCACAAAATATTGAAGCACCCCGGTCCCGCAGCTACGTACTTTGTGTCATGTGACAACAGTTCAATTAAGAAAAGGAACACCCAAGATGGAAACTATTGCCCATGAAGCTGCTCAAATGAAATTGTAATAGGTATTGCAAAAGATGCGGCTGCTCGAAACTGAATCACAGCCATTAATTCCGTTCGACGAGTGTTTCAACAGTTTCGAGAGATGTGGTAGAAGTACTCGTAGATACCTATACTAAAAGAACTTTGAATATTTTTTTTGAAAAGGTGAGATGAGTAGTAGCCATGTAGTAGCCCTCTAGCCATGACAGAAATTATTCTTTATTCAAATAAGCTCACATAACAAGCATTTGAAATCGCACCCATTATGACGTCTTTTAACTGACAAGAAAAATGGGCGCAAAAAACTTATCAGCTTTATCAGATGGAACGATTTTTACAAATAAGTATATATCGTTTCCAGACACTATGTTACAATTAACATAGATTAATAAATAAATAACATAATTAGCTCATTTCTTAACCAATCAATTTACAGGGTTCAAGCACGAGCAAGACTCATGAACCATTAGGCATCACTTCGCTCAACCATATTTGAGGGAACATAACGACGCGCCTCATCCGACACCACCGCAGTAATGATTAAAGAGAGCATGATCGAAGATGACTTGGCTATCCATGTTATGGCATCAAATTGAAAACTAATAGGTAACCAAAAGCTTTACTTCCAAAATACGTAGCTACGTACCTAGGCCTTTACTTACAAAATTACTAACTATAGAAAGTGAAAAGATTGCAATTAAAGAATTCAAAACAAGTTATATTGATGAATTTTATGTTTCGGATAAGATGTGCCATACATATAGATAATATTAAACAGAAAATAAATATATACGACGCCCTTAATACAAGTAGACAGAAGCAGACCCATTCCCACTGGCAGCACCCGTTCACGAGCATGACGCATGAACCAGCCATCGTTTGGCTCAACCATATTTGAGGGAAAGTAACGACCCGCCTCACACGCCACTACCGCAAAAATGTTTAAAGTCAGCATGACATACATACTAAATTAAATAAAATTGGTGTGAAATTGGTATGCTTTGCCATCTTCTGTACTCACTGTACTGTACGTACTCTTCTTCTTATTTTTGTTTTGGTAGTTCACTCCTCTTCAGGGAATACTTTTGCGGCGAATCCAACACTTGAAACTGGCAAAGGTTTTGGTGTTGGATAGGGTTCAGTGATATTGTTTCGGTTTGCATTAAAATTCGGGTACATCGCATTCCAATGATCCTTGGAGCATTTGGCACCAAGTATATCAAGTTCTGCCGAGGTAGTCACCAATTTAATAAAAATCTCAGCTTCACACGACCGATATCGCGCATATTCCAATGATTCCACATTTGATCTGTTGCGTAGACACTCAACAGAAAATTACACCAATATTTAGACAATATCCACTATGAATCAATTTGCAAATAATTAAAATAGCCACCGAACTGAACTCGACAAAATGGCGCCAAAAATTCTTAGATAAAGTTCACGGAATATAATTTGTTTGAACCCAACCCTACCCAACCATAGAAAATGAGGCCTGCGCACTAAACATTTTTGTAGTTTTTGTGCTTGTTTTACACCTAAAATTGCTGCTACGCAAGTCACTTTATTTCGTCCCAGCGGGCGGCTGTGCCCAGCACGAATATCTATCGAGAAAAAACACGTCGTGTGTAAAAGTAATTATCTTGTCTATGGAAAATTTTATTTCGCTTTCGGCGGTAGATGACGCTGTACAAATTTCCCATGCAAAATTACTCTATCGATTCAGGATTTTTTGCTAACGCTTTTTTAACGCTAACGATTTTTATTTAAAAATGAATTTAAAAAAGTAAAAAGTTTCCCCCTTTTCTACTCATTATTAATAAATCACTAAAATAATCACACAATAAAAAAAACTGGAGCAGAAATCCACGCGCACAGTTCTACACAACTAGCATTGTGCTAGCATCTACGCGAGTTTGCCGACCGACGACCGAATATTTATATGCTTTACCATACATTTCGTACATTTATTTATTTTGTAGGTAGGAGGTACCTAGATACAAACAAAATTATGTAAACAAAACATCTTTGTTCCTCATTTCCTGATAAAGATTAACTAAGTAATAATACTATTATAACTATAAACTTTTGTATTATACTATTTAAGTATACATAATAATATGATTAACTATACAATTGTTTATAATTCCTGCGAGGTTTGCCAATTTAATACTACCTAGGTTTCATAGAATAATTTTGTACACAGTCATTAGGTTACAATATTTTAATAAACGAAACTTTGTAAGTATAGCTAAGTCTTAATCCATAGAATGAAAGAATTAAAAAATAAAGGAATTATTTTATATCATCAGATTTTATTTTATTTAACACCCTTTCAAAAACAACCTTACACTGAAAATGCTTATTATACTAATATGTAGTGGTGCCATCTATAGGTGAGTAGCACTATGTGTGCACAAATTATTGTTTTTCGTTACATACTACGCGTACGCGTTCACTTCATCATTGCCGCTACCTCCCGGCCCGCTTCGTCATACCGCACCCCCTGCGTGCGTTGCTAGCCGTACTAGAAATAGTACGGCTAGCAACGCAAAGCTTAATTTTTGTTTCTGTTGAGTTAATCATTAAGTTCGTTATTTGTGTTGTTATAGTGATTAAAAGAGTAAAGTTCCATAATGGCGAACCTAACTTCTTATATAAGTTAATGACACTCTTTGAACAAGAAAAAAATGAAAAACAGTTGAAAAACATGATTACTTTTTTATCTACAGTACCGTTAGCTGCGACGTCATAACGTTCGTCGACGGCAATCACGAAATGAACGCGTAGTAATTCTCTATGCAAAACGCACGCGGCTATAGCCTAGGCTATGTTTAAGCAGTACTAATTATTAATACTGTAACTAAGCTTATTGACCACTAAAATCGATAACAATGGCTGGTTTACATTACCTGGCATGTTTGTTAATTTTAAAAGAACGTCAAACAACCGGCAATGTACGTCTGTAGGCAGTGCCGGCGTTAGAGGGACTGACACCCTGGGCAAGAATATTTTGGCGCCCACTTAAAGAAATCCACCACGCGTTCTAGTTTGGTGGGGGAAGTATCCCACCTCCACTAATCGCCCCCCCAAATTTGGCGCCCTGGGCCGTCGCCCCATCGCGCCCCCCCCTAACGCCGGCACTGTCTGTAGGTGCCCTCTACTAACAGCTAAGATAATGTAAACCAGCCCTAAGGCCGTCTACCGACAGGGTGGCTAGATTAGCGCTTAGATCCTAGATAGGTATGTATCGAAGTAAAAGCAGTCACCGTGTATCCTAGCAAGTAACAAGGGCCTAGACAAGTGGCAAACGCTTGGCTTTTCGATTATTCGAATAGAATAGAAGTGACATGAACACCCATTTGCACTAAACTTAAGAATCGACGTATTTTCCTAACTACAACTCGACCAAGATAAATAGGCGCATGAAAGCTGCAAGACAGCTAAGTTAATGACACCGTTTTAATTTGGTCATGTTGTAGTTAGGAAAAAACTTACCTAAGCGATTCTTAAGCTTAGTGCAAACAGGCATAAGTGTATAATATTGAAATTTCAAAACGCCTTGATTGTGTATGGTGAGCGTCATGTTACGTCAGTTACAAAACTTTACAATTTGTTACTAAAATGTTTGATGAGGCTCTATCGGCTAACTTACATTGCTGTCGTAATCACTCTGATTTGACAGATGGATGTAATACATTTCTACTTTTGTTTGGTAAGTTTTTATTTGTGCCAAAATGAAGTAGCAATGTATCACATACATCTGTCAAAACACAGTTAACATTGACTTCATTGTTTTTATCCGATAGACCGTAGCACTGCTTTATTTAAAGACGTACATAGGTAGTACAGTGCCTAATAACAAAGGTGCATGGATCTGTGACCCGTAATGATGCATTTTTATTAATATTTAAAATCATACTAAGTAAGTGCAATACATACACGATAGAGAAGAAAACCTAACTATTTTTATAGTTTCAAAGGAATTATCGGCATGATTCAGTTGGGTCGACTGTACATGTACACACGGCAGCACATCACGAAAACAGCTTTTATTACGTAGGGCATAAAGGCGGTCTCAAGGTTAACATGTATTGTATAGTCTGAGGTGCCGTCGTGTGTACAATTTTAATGAACGCAGCCGCCATAAAAACGAATACATAAAATAATAAAACTCATTTACATACCTACCTGGTACCTACTCTACTGGGTAGGTACGTCGTATCAGGTAGGAATGTAAATGACTATAATATCATCATCCTACACAAGGGCTGTCACCTTTTTTTGGAGGTAAAATAGTATTTATTTTAAAACATTGCAAAAATAAAAATATAGTTATGGAAAATTCAGGAAAAAAAATAGTACGCACTCTCAACCTCAAAAATCGGTCGGCATTCATTGACGACAAATTGACTGACAGTGAATGTCTGACATGACAGTGAAGTGACACAAAGTTGACGTTTACTTGCCGTGACGTGAATGCGTTTTGTACTGAAATTCCCAATGCTGCGTTGTGGGTGCGTTCCAGTCACAGTTAATACATAAAAAGCGCGACAACTGAATCACCGATGAAAATAGGTTGTGCCCCCGCAGCTGGCGCCGCCCGGCCGCCGGTAGCCGGCGTCGTTTGCAAGGCGTCATTCCTGGCGCTTCGCCGGCTGCTGCCGCGGCACGCTCGCTCGGCTCATACGTTTTTGGTCACCACACTAACCTAACCTAACCTAATGAACTCTTTAAACTTTTTTCATGGCGTGCGTTCTAAATAGTTTTATTTAATTTGGTTGTTTTTCCTCACTTTTTCGCTAAGCCGGAGGTCGGAGAAAAAAATGAAAAGAGTAAAGGTGTTTATTTTTAGCCATTTCATCCAACACAACCAATAATCTTAAGGTTCACGCATTTCAGATTTTTCCTCAAAATTATTTTAAGTCCCACACACTAAAACCTCAAGGTTTTTGCTAAACCTTAAAGATTAAAGGAGTAAAAAGTGATTGTTTTTGTCTTAATGCTTTAAGGTTTTTGTCCACTTTATTCAAGAGAATATAGAAATGTTTAGTTTTCTTTAACATATAGTACAATACTATATAATATTAATTAATATAGTACGGGTGGCAACCTAGGAATAACTGGCAAAGAAGCTGGACGACCTTGTGTGATCTGCGAACAAACAACCGATTCGATTTGTTTCTTATCAATTATCATTTTATCGTTGTTAGTAACAAAGTAAACGTCGTCGTTGGTTTTATGTCATTAATTATTACGTTGCTCTAACTAAATTAATTCCAAAAATTAGATATTTAACACAACACTGTACGTACATTCTTTTGTTTGACTTTGACAATCAGCTGGCTGTTAGCTTAGTTTAAAGTAAAGTTTGACGTACCTAAGTTAGATAGATAGATGCATGAATTTAAATTAGTAGGTTAAGAGATTTCGTGAAAACACCGGTGGCTCTACCGCCTAACTCGATTGCTTTGACTATTGCTATGGTTTATGACGTCATCTTGTCATTCGGTACCGCCTATCAAAGCTTGAGCAAGAATTAACCTCACTTTTTTTGAAAGCTTGAGTCAAAGCAATGAACGAATGGAAATGTATGGATTTGACAGATAATCGCGACCGCCTAACTATTTCAAGATGGCCGCTGCTGTCAGGGAAAACAATTCCAACTGTCATGAAAGCAGTTGCTACTGTCTCACAGCTTTCAACAAAATATTGATAATTATTTCGATTTTATCAATTTGTGCTTTTTATTTAGTACTAAATTTTTTTTTTTTTCAAGTTTTTGTGTATTATATTGTGGATACTGCATAAGGTTTGCTATTTTTAACACGTTTTTATTAAGTAGGTGGCTTTCTCGTTTATTTGTTTATTTATTTTTTCTTTTTCTGTTTTAAGTAAGAAATGGCCCGAATTTTCTTGCTGGTTGAAGTGGAGGAAGAAAGTATGAGGGAAGAGCTGATGCTGGGAAGGAGATCGCTGTGGGAAGACAACATGCCCATGCAGCTGCCGGAGCGGATATTCGCTTGGGAAATGTTCGCGTACGCTTTGCGAAGATTTGATGCCTCTTGCATTCAACTCAAATAAAAACAGCTATTAAGCCAAAGATCAAGGTATTTATCAATCCAATACAAGTGATTTATAGACAACTAATCTTTGTCATTATTATTACTTATGCCATTGCACTGTTGTTACAGATAGTAGCTGTATTGCAATTTTATGCTAGTGGTGGTTCCTACCAAAGGTGTGTAGGCAATGATTTTAGCTTCAGTCTGTTGCAGACATCTATGACATCATTTGGTGGTGCGAGCCATGACTCTCATATTTTGAACCCATACCCTGTATAAGCTGGAATGGAGATGGGACAGATTTTCTGGTTCTTAGGTAAGTGCCATCATAAAACAATCATTGAACTAATGTTACATACTTATTGAAAACAATCAATTAAATGAATATTAATTTAACAGGGTATTCTGGCTATGCACAACAACCATGTCGGCCATGGATGATGACACCCTCCTTAATGATTATCTAGGGAGTCCGGAGGAGCATTATACAAACAGACACGCGGTTCAGCCACCGCGTGCCCCATTCTGTCCGATAGCCTCTGCTGGCCAGCGGTAGGTGGGAACACTGTGCTTGTCATGCTGTTGTCAATAGACTACAATGCTCACAACTGCAGCAATTGTAGAGGTAATTTATAACTTTGATCTGCATGCTATTTTATACTAAACAACACATAAGGATTTTAAAGAACTGTAACAGTTCTTTGAAATCCATACTATGTCAAATCAATTCAAAGTATATTTATTTTCATAGGACACACTGTCACTTGTACTCAAGAACAATACTCAAACGACCCTTGCCCAAGTGAAGACTAAACAAAAAAGATACTACAATCTCTTATTATTTACAGACAAAATAAGAAGAAGCAAGAATGCCAGGCCCAGCGAAGAAGGAATAGGAGAAGCAAGAATGCTATTTGGATTAGTCTAAGTGTCTTCAGCCATTTGTTAATTGTATTTATATGATTAATAAATTCATCTTAAGTTAAGTCATTTGTTATTGTATTGATTAAGCCCACAACACATGGATAGCCGATCGGAGAGACCGAGAGGGACGGAGCAATACAAAAAAAGGGACATACTGACAACATTCCCTTTTCTTCGTAATGCTCTGTCCCTCTCGGCCTCTCCGGCCGCCTCTCCGTGTGTAGTGGGCTTTAGACTTTGTTGCTTAATTTATTTGTTATTGTATTTATATGATTAGTCTAAGTATCTTAAGTCATTTTGTTATTTTATATAATTAATGTTATTTGCTAAGTTTAAACTCATTTGTTGTTTGTTTGATTAGTTTCACTTTGATTTGTATTCAGAATTATACTACTGTGCTTAGAATAGAAAAAAGCTTAGATCTGTGTTACAATATTATGCTTCAACTGCTTGGAATCCTCAATACATTACTCATATTGACTCCATTGAGAAAATTCAAAATAAATTCATTAGACGCTTGAATTATGTTATCGTCATCGAAATTTAATGTTGATGACATCTCATCCTTAAAGCTGCGAAGGGATCAACGCGACCTAATCTTTTTATATAAAATCATTAAAAGCATAGTGATATCATCTTACCTTACTAGTAAAATCTTCCATAAATGTAATAAGATAGGTCTTTAGATCTACTCAAACTTTTGCATCCTCTCGTTGTTACACTAATTACGCCAAAAACCGCCTTATAATTAGATCAAGTAGTACTTATAATAAGACTTGCCAAAATGTTGACATATTTGGCCATAAATATCGTAAATTTAAAGAAATAATTTGTGAATGATATTTCAAAATTAATTAACTTAATCACAGAATATATATTTATAGTACAAATGTACAGTCAACAACACATCAGGTTTATTTAGAAATTTATTTTTAGCCCTATGTGCCGTTGTTGACTTTTGGTACAGTCGAGTTCATTAATATGTTGGCACTTTTGACAGTTTATCAATACCTTTATGGCTTTGTAATAAAAGTCAACATCATGTCAAAACTGCAAACATATTAATGAACTCGACTATACCTACCTAAATATTTATACGTACTTTCATTTTGATTAAATTTTAAAATTGGTAGTTGTTACTGCATTTTGTTAGTTTCGGTTAAATTCAACCTACCTAACTATGTTATATATCCTTGTGGAAACTGTTTTGTCTTTTGTAATAGTCATTAATCATAGTTTTTAAGTTAATATTGTATGTTGTTTGTTTCCCTTAATCAAATGAATAATAACAACTTGGAATAGAAGCTTATTAATCTTCAATGCTGTGAACGCCTATAAGAGGCATATGTATATGACTTATACTTACACCTGCTATATTAATTGTCACAATGTATTTATATGTATGCTGTTCGTGTTCCTATTTAAATAAATAAATAAGTCCTTGTATATAAAGTGAGGCAAAAAATACTGAACAAAAATGACTTAGTTTTCAGATTTATATTCTTCATACGTTACCTAATCGTAACTAAAATAGTAAAATCCCGTAAAGGTAGGGAAATCGAAACTATTTCTTTCTTATAGGTACGATTAGGTAACGTATGAACGATAAAAATCCGAAAACTAAGCCATTTTGGCTCAGTATTTTTGCTCACTTTTGACAGTGCGCTCTGTAGGGAACTATCGTTCTAGGTTGTTATTATTCTTAGCTACTGTTTTGTCAAAAAATAATTAGAACCGTAATTTTAAGTAACTATAATTAATATTAATTGGCTTTGTAAACAGAATCTATTTTTTTGCACGTTCTTCTCAGGGGATGTAGATTCCGAACGTGTGGTAGCTTATACAAAAGTTTCTGAATAAAAAATATTTTTCTACACAATAAATTACTTATTTCAAATGACCTCATACGGCTCATGTTGGCACGGCCACCATGCGACGCTGGAAAACGTATATTGCAAAATGGCATTTGTGGAAAATTAATTTAAAAGTTTTTTACCCGACTGCAAGGAAAGGGTTATGCGTTTTAAAACTAAACCTTAAAAATAAGCAAAAATGCCAGCTGCCAATTCTAAGAGCAAAATTCCACTATACGCGTTGCTCTTCACAATTAGGCAGGCGTAAAAGCTGTAATAAAAATAAAATTATGTTGGTTATAATTTCATATTTGTACCAAGTAAGTAATAATTTGATCCTAGGGGTCGCGTCGGGTGGGGTAACTCTAAATAAAGAAGTGTTTTAATTATTGTTGGTGGGTAGGTAGGTATCAGTGGCGAGGGGTGAAATTTAATTGTGGCAAAGGGAAGCCGTTCTACAAAAATGTAATGATCTGCATAGTGGATCGGTGGGATTGGAGTTCTAAAAGGTAAGCCGATGGGAATCGACATGTATGGACCCTTGGACGCCACTAGTAAATATACATATAAATATACCTTAGGAAAATCTGTGTACTTTGCGCCCGACGCGACGACCCTACAATAAACATATTACTTGGTACAAATTTCAAATTAAAACCAACTTAATATTTTATTTTTATTACAGCTTTTACACCTGCCTAATTGTGAAGAGCAACGCGCATAGTGGAATTTTGCTCTTAGAATTGGCAGCAGGCATTTTTGCTCACTTTTAAGGTTGGGTTTTACACACGGCGAATAGAAGAAATTATACAGTTAAATTCGATAGTAAAAGTAACAGTCAAATTGACTATTACAGCTTTGGAACAAAATCAAATTGAAATAAAATTAGACTGAATTAATATTTTAAAAAACCTTGGAAAACACATAGTGGCCCCTATTTTGTTTTGAACAGTATATAATAAAATGTTGTTATACAACGTGTTACAAAAGTACCCCTAATGCCGAATATGGTAGATAGGGACCATCAAACTGAACAACTTTTACTACGGGACCAACTTTGAAATCGTGAAAAAAAATCTGCTGTTTCATACAAAAATATCAAAATGTATGAAACAGCTGATTTCATCAAATAGTATGAAAAAGTTGTTCAGTTTGATGGTCTCTATCTACCATATTCGGCATCTTTTGTAACACGTTGTATACCCAAGGATTTGTTTTTATCACATAATTTTTATGCTATAAAAACAAATCCTTGGGTCTGCGACTGCACGGAGATCCACCTATGGAATGGGTGGATCCCCTTAACCAATATTTAACGTTTGTTTTTTTTTTAATACAAACATCTTGTTAGTTAATTACTGTCTTTTTTTTGTACCATAATATAAGAGGTAAACAAGATTGGGCGCATAGTATGCACACTAGCGCCGCCATTGAAAAAAAACTTTTTATCGCTTATACAATATTTTCTAGCCTGTCGTTTAGTTTAATGGAGTTTTGAAAAGTGGCCACTTTAGTAGTACCTAGATGCGGAAGGGATTTGTGGTACTACCAAGTAGTACCCCGTCGTACTACCATACGATTCAGTAGTACCACGGGAAATATTGTTAACCTGTGGTACTACAAATAATCTGCCACCTAATCGTCTAACTCAAAATCTATCGCAATCGCTTTCAATGTGGCGCGAATACTACGTCCATTGCTGTGGCATTACAAGGCACTGTGACAAACTGTCTTTGAGACCAATGATGGATGTACACGATTGCCAAATTAAAAGCAATCGTGATAGATTTTAAGTTAAGCAATAAAGCCCCTGATAACTTTGATCTTCAACGCCGTTTAATTTGTGTAGGTATGACAAAATGTTTAAGAACCTAAAATGTTTGCCTGAGAATAATAAAAGAAAGTTAAAGGAAATGATTAAGTTTTTATTAAAGTAGCAAATATATTAAATTAATATAGATAAACGACATTATCAGCTTTTATAAATCATAATAGCTGCCGCTGATACCGCCTGCGCCGGCCCTCCTCGCGGATGCGACGGTCCTCAGAACCCAGCGCCCACCGCGCCGGAGCCGCTGTAACAATTACATATCTCTTAGTAACTGCATGTTGCAATGGCAGGATAATTTGACAGATAATAGGGTAGTTTTAACCTATTTGACTGAAAACCTTTGAGCAGCGCGGTTTAAAATTTTCTATCATCCTGCCATTGAATGGTAGCTATATTCCTATAAAATACATTTTCCTTGGATGAATGGATATGTAGCTTTTGAGCACTCACTATCTTGTCGGGATCTCTCGGCGGGAGGATCGTCGGCATCCGCGCTTGTCCGGATAACATTGTGTCTTCTCTTCGCTGAAACAAAATACACACTCATTAACACAGTGATATTGTCTTAAAGTCCTCTATCTGCCAGTGAAAGTCAGTCGAAATCGGTTTAACTTTTTTGGGGATTAGACCCAGACAAACAGATAGAAAAAAACATGTGCATAAAAAACAAACACTTTTTTTGAAATCACAGTCCAACCCTTTAACTTTCTTAATTTGTAGATAAGATTTTTGGTTTTGTGCTAAATGTTAATATTCCTTTTGGAAAACACTTACGTGGATGGGCGTTAGATAGGCCTGCAGATGCAACCAGCGACAAGTTTTGCAGATGCAGCCTCATTCCTCATCAACTGAAAATGTAAATCTATTGATTAAACAATGCCTACGAAATACTGTCAAGTTTATATTGTTACCAGTTTTGTCTGAGCGATGATGAGTATATTCAAAATATGTGAAAGTTAAACAACAAATAAATATGTAGATAGTTGTAACATCTTTGTATATTACCTACATTCACAAAAAATTAAATTGAAATTAAAAATACAGGTACACTAATAAAAATTTATTAAAACAGTATATTTATGTATGTGCTGCAGCAACACCTAGGTCCCGACGCAGCATATTGTTTTGCCCGAGGACAGAGCACTGATATTTTATCGGAACCATGTCAGAAACAAACACTAATGGCAGTGATTTAAGTATGATTATATAGATTACAAAAATATGACAGATGAATATATGAGAATACATATACATTTAAAAAGCGAGTGAGTTGCGTTTCGCTGTGCCTGCGAGTAATCATAGAATCTTCTGACACAACATCATAGTAAAAAGATCACTTACTTGTCTCAACTCCTTGTTACTTTTGGTGACACCATCACCCTTTGCATTTAAACTGGAGGCCAATGTCTTCCACAGGCTAAGCATTTGTTGCTTAGCCTACGAGCCACCCAGTTGCACCCAGTTGCTCTGGCTTGCAGTGTATGACACTTCATTCTCGCCACCAACACCTCCAACTGCGCATCAGACACTTTATTTGTTGCAGGCATCTGAAATGTGGTAGAAGAAACTGAAAACCTACAAAGACAAGCAAAATGCAAGTGGTTGGCCATGGTAGAAAAGCTTATCCTTTTTTTATAGAAGCACCATACACAAAGAAATAACTTTTTTGCGTGAATCTACGCTTCGAACGATTTAATTCTAGTCTTCTACTTTCTTGAACCCAGTCGCAAACACCAAAACAAACTCTTTAATTAGCTACTCCGTAGGTACTCGCGATAATTTTTCGCCAACTTTCATTTTACTACTTGCCAATGCTTCATATAAAAGTAAGCACTTACCTTAGAAAAACAGAATCCAAATTTTTATCACAAATTTTTCTAATAAACAAAGCGTTTATTAAAAATATATTTCAAATGTCAACTTAACGCGTTTAATTATGCAATTTTAAACATTTTTATTTATGAATTGACAAATTTACCTAATAGAGCTAAAATGATACATTTATTTAGGTCTTTTCGTAAATAATAGTAATTATAAAATAAATCCGACATTTTATGCAGTCAAAAACTTAATATGATTTTAAAATGCAAATGCGTGAATAAAACGGTGACTTGAGTCATTCAATTTCATTCATTCGCGATTGCATTAGCCAAAGCAAGAGCACGGAAAAGTTAAGCGATAGCCATAGCTTGAGCATTGCTTTGGCTATGGCTATGGCTATGGCTATCGCTTTCAGTTAGGCGGTCGAGCCGCGGTTGTGTTGTGTATTCGGAGTTATTAAATAGAATTATTTTGTTACAGACAATTATCACCAAAATGCCTATGAAGACTTTGGGAAGATTGTTTTCTTATAAATTAAACACAGCCGTGTATAAAGTCAATCACAGTGTTCCTAAGGTAAGATTTATTTGTTTTCCTCAGTTTAATTAAACTGATGAGATTATTTTTTACTGTATTATCTTCGTTGATACCTACGTCACGTGTTTACATTAAGATATATTTCGCAGATTCTATGTTGTGCAAGTTATAGTACGATCAGCAAAAGAACTAAAATATACGAAGACTTTAATGATGTTGTAAAAGATATAAAAAATGGATCAAAACTATTGGTGGGTGGTTTTGGTTTGTGTGGGATACCAGAAAATTTAATTGCAGCATTGAAAACAACAGGAGTCAGTGACCTTACTGTGGTTTCAAACAATGCAGGTTTGTTTCTGAAAAAAAACTCTAAAAAACCTATATTATGAATAACACAAACTTTAAAAAATTATATAAACAAGCAAACTTATTTATGTTGTGTTATTGTGTGCGTGGTGTTATTATTGTTTTTATTTTAATGTTAGCGTCGAGTCAATGCTTGGGCAAAGCTCGTAGGTTTATCAGTGTAAAGCCATTGATATAATTATTGTTATGTTATGTGGATAATTAAAAAAATAAAAAGGATTTGTAGGTCAAATAATCAAAATATCTATTGCTAATGTAATGTCATCTCATCACTTCAGGTGTTGAAGATTTTGGCTTGGGCATATTGTTGAAAAGCAAACAAATAAAACGCATGATTGCTTCATATGTAGGAGAAAATGCAGAATTTGAAAGACAGTATTTGAGTGGTGAATTAGAGGTGAGTTCCTTGACATATTTAACAAGATTTTAATAGAGAATTAAGACTTTAACAACGTAACAATGTACCTATGTGATGCAGGTTAAAAGTGTTTTTTTCCAACATGTTCTATTTAATTTTAACACTAGTTTAATTTTGAAATTTAAAACCTAATGTAAAACTGATTTTTAGGTTGAATTGACTCCACAAGGAACATTGGCTGAGAGAATTCGTGCTGGAGGGGCTGGTATTCCGGCTTTTTTCACTCCTACAGGCTATGGTACTCTTATTCATGAAGGAGGAGCACCTATTAAATACTCTAAAAATGGAAAAGTTGGTGATTATTCAAATGCCAAATTCTGTTTACTGTTATACATTATAAAGTCATAATTACACCTGTTTGATTTCAGATTGAATTGCCGAGTGCTTCGCGTAATGTTCAACAGTTCGCTGGTAAAGATTATATTATGGAAGAAGCTATCACTGGTGACTACGCTCTTGTCAAAGCTTGGAAAGCAGACAAACATGGCAACTTGATATTTAGAAAGACTGCACGTAATTTTAACCCAGCCATGTGTAAGGCTGCCCGCATTACAATAGCTGAAGTGGAGGACATTGTTGATGAACTTGAACCTGATAATGTGCATATTCCATCTATATTTGTGCACAGAATTATCAAAGGTCAGAAGTTTGAGAAGAGGATTGAACGTAAAACTATCAGTAAACCTGCAGGGCAAAAGGAAAAGAAATCTTCCGATGTAATGAGAGAAAGGATAATAAAACGAGCTGCATTAGAATTCAAAGATGGAATGAATGCTAATCTTGGAATAGGTACGTTGGTAGTAGCACAGGGTAAAAAAAAATGGCAGTATAGTAGTATACCTGTCGCAGCCAACTAGTTTAATAGTCACTCAATTGTCGGCCTAGTCACTTTATTAAACAGCGCTTTTTAATTACTGGCCTAAATAACATTTAGTCAAATTCGTCTAATACAACATTTAATTAACAGGCTGGCAGATGCTTAGGCCATAAAAACGCAAATCAAATTCATTTTTAAACTTGTGACAGTATCATTGTTTACCCACATATCATCTAATAAACAATAAATTGCGAAAAATTACATAATAACACCGTCACCTTCATGCTGTTGGCCATATCATATTCAATAAAATTTTGGTATTAATTTTCTTTATAACGTTCAATAACAGATAATATTTACAGTATTTTTGTATCCACACACTTCATTGAACTATATCCTCGTGAAACCGTGTTAAATATCGTTAAATCGTGAGAAACACCAAATAAATCACAGCTGGTGGACGCCATATAAGCAGCTCCGCTTACAGCGCTCTAGGTGACAGAAAACGGAACTAAATTTCAATGTCTTGGCTAGGAAAGTTATAAAACGTCATTGAACCAAGTCATTTGCCTAGCCATGTAATTAGATGGCTAGATATCATTTAGGCCGCTGATTAAACGGCGACGTTCAATGAAAAGTCTAGGCCTAACCCAGTTGCCTGCGACATACCCATAACCATATCACCTAAACAAAAGTTCACATTACTGTTTAATAATTAAACTTTAATCAATATCATAATATATTTATAAGATTATATTTTGCAGGTATGCCTATGTTAGCTAGTAATTACATCCCAAAGAATGTAAAAATATTCTTACAATCTGAAAATGGAGTTCTTGGGCTTGGTCCATTCCCCACTGAAGATCAAGTGGATCCTGATTTAATCAATGCCGGAAAGGAAACTGTTACGGTAGTTCCAGGTAAAGAAAGTCATATTTAACTAACTAAATTAATTTCGTAGTAACTTTTATAAATATAACAGATACTTATTTTTATATTGTTCAAGGAGCCTCTTACTTTTCGTCTGACGACAGCTTTGCTATGATTCGTGGAGGCCATATCGATCTTACTATTCTTGGAGCTATGCAAGTCTCCAGATATGGTGATCTAGCAAATTGGATGATTCCAGTAAGAACAATTTTAATTATTTATATTTTATCTTTTTTTTTTCGTAATTAAAAATTAGTAAAAAAGTATATTAATGCCAATTTAACTTTTTATTTTAGGGTAAAATGGTAAAAGGAATGGGTGGTGCAATGGATTTAGTTTCGGCACCGCGAACTAAAGTAGTTGTAACGATGGAACATACCGCGAAAAATGGAGCTCACAAGATTCTACCAGAATGTTCATTGCCACTTACAGGCAAAAACTGCGTTGATATGATTATTACTGAAAAGGTAAACACCTATGCAATGATATGATAATGATGGAAAGCTTTTTATTGTTTCGTTTTGTAACTGAGTCAGAACTCCCAAGCAAAAACATTGGTACCTAAACAAAAACAATATCAAATTGTCTTTCTTTATTTGCGTTATTTACTAATCTATTTATTTATTTATTTTAGTGCGTGTTTGAAGTAGACAAAGAAAGTGGTCTTACTTTAACAGAACTAGCGGATGGTGTAACGGTCGAAGACATTCTAGTTAATACTGGCTGTGAATTTAATGTCGCTCCTAACCTTAAGAAAATGGCAGATGTTACGCATCCAGACACGATCACTGAGTAAATGGATATCACAGAAATAAAATAAAACTTACACAGTCAAATTGTTAGCTCCGTGATAGAGAAACGACTTTTTGAACGGTCACAATATCAAATATCTAATCCTTAGATTGAGTATACCTAGGTAGGTATCTAATTCAAGAAAGAGTTTAACATTGTTGTGGACGAGTTAAAAAACTCAGCGTCGCTAAATTCATCCCTATAAATATCATTAAGTAGGTATATTTATTTACAATTTATAAAAATAACGAAAACTATAAATAAGACTATTAATAGATTTGTCTTTACCTATCTACCTACCTAGGTCCTACTAAGCTGTGTAATTTTTTTTCATCATTAATGTTACCTACGAGTAGTAGTAGGTACCTACTTATATTATTGTTTTTCATATTTTTATATTACCAATTTGTATATTTCGTTATTAATAATAAAATACATATATTTTTCAGTTAATGAATGAAATTCTTTATTCAAATAAGCTCACATAATAAGCATTTTCAAGCTAAATTAAAATTTTAAAGTTAAGTATTATTCAGTATAGGCTGTTACAAAAAATGCAATTCATACAATTCAATATACATTCCCACTGGCAGCACCCGTTTACGAGAAAGACGCATGAACCAGTCATCGCTTCGCTCAACCATATTTGAGGGAACGTAACGACCCGCCTCACAAGACAAAACCGCAGAAATGTTTAAAGTCAGCATAACATACTGCCACCAAAGAGAATATAGCTACGAGATATCTACCCACTTTTAGCTGCCACGTGTCATTGAACATTGACTTTAAACTTCATACAGATTTATTTATAACTTTATGTATTTAATGTAATATTTTCAAGAATTTGCAGTACCTAAAGTATTTTACCATGACCTCGGGACCAAATCCACCGTTTGTGGTGTGGGCAACGTGCTTTCTGTGGATTATGTCCATGTTTGGTATATTCTGGTCATTATTACTATTCTTCAGTGAGTACCAAATCTGTTACCTACTATCTGTGTGCATTGAGTGAGATTGAATGGCTGTTAAATGTAGTGATTTTTCAGGTGTCGGTGATATTTTGTTAATAATTGGAACAGATTTGATTAATGCATTTGTTTTGCTCTCAGCGATAATTATGTTTCCAGTCAACGTCAGTATGCTGTGCTCAATAGCTCATGGAAGAAAAGTCGAGTAAGATTAATAGTAATAACTAGAAAGATATAGAACTTTCATACTATGAGGCTATGTAACTATGTATAGCGTATTCGACTTGAGATTGCGGACTTAAGATACTTAAGTAGTACTTTAGTACTACTTATCGCAAGAGTCGGTCCAAAAACTCATTACCTTGATCAAGGGCGGATCCAAGATTGCACGTGCCCCGTGCCCCCCCTTAAATCCGCCCATGACCTTGAGCTCATGTGTTTGGGAAAGCACGTTAGGCCGTTGGTCTATACGCGGGCCATAACCCATAAATAGTGGATTATGACCCATTCTTCTTGTCCATCCACAATAAAAGCCTGGCTCCCTGGCATGACCACCGAAACACAGTAAGTATTTAGCGCGTGATATAGCATTTATCGACACGACTGTCAAGATACATTGTCTTTTGACAGTTAAACGTGATAAATCGCTATATTATATCGCGTTTCGGTGTTCATGCTAGGGGCTTGAGGGCCTAGCATGCTCACCACGACAAAATTTCCTCGACACTTATGCGCATTCCCTGAGCTCACACCGTATGACCGTACTGTGGTCAGGGAGATTGACATCTCGAGATAATAATCATTGCGCGCTGAGCATTATGCTAGGCCTGCTGGACCCCCCAGCGGTGGGAACATTAAAACTGAAGATTTAGTTACCTAGGTATTAGGCATAGGCATAACCCTTGTTAGCACCGCCTAATTCGATCACCTATAGGACAACGCGAACGGTGTTACTTGCTGCCGATTTAGGAATGTTTTATCCTCTCAAACCGTTGTTATTTATTACTCTTCCAGCCACAGAGCAAAAGTTGCTTGCTGCCCGCTTTGGCTGAGTATTGTGTGGATTATTGTAATTAATATAGTAGCTGCCATCGTGTGCCTTCTGAAAATAATCTCTTGCCGTGAACTGCTTGTCAAACAATTGCTTTTGGGTATCAAGAGCTACCGAAGTGTTCCAAAATACAAGCGTTTTCTAGATAATATACAATGGTGCTTTAAATGTTGTGGGGTGAGATTTATAATTATTTTATTTCTTTAATACGACCAAAAATGGGAAAACCGTTTCTTCGGACCACTGACTGAACAACTTTTACTATGGAAACAACTCTGAAATCGTGAAAATATCAGCTATTTAATACAAAAATTAATAACGAATAACAGTATGAAACAGCTGCTTTTTTGAAATAGAAACATACCTACATGAACCCTGAAAACATTATACTCTCTGTTTTTTGGCCAGTCGTGTAAATATACTTATAGGATATTTTTTATTTTTTTAGTTTGAATCCTACAAAGATTGGTTTAATATAGACTGGTATGATAAAGTTCGTGATTATGAATGGGATCCGTCTATGGAGACGATGAGTTCGAAAAGGAACTCGTTTGTCGCAGATAGTGTTCCATTGAGGTAATTATCTAACATGGTTCTACTTTATTAATATGAGCACATGAATGTTAAGACAAGCATCTCCAGTATTTGTTCAAAGAGCTTATCACCTATTCAAATTATTAGGCCTACGATTGATAGTGACATAATCATTCCTAGATTAATTTTAAAGTGAATGTCCTTGATTCCGATAGTTGCTGCAAAAGTGGATCTTGCGTATCAAACTACTTGACGGAACTGGGAACATATTCCATAAATACGGCCGGCTGTAGACCTGCTTTATTTCGAACTTTAATGCTGTCGTTGAATACTCATTTTATAATGTTCCTATCTGTAGCAATACTCGAGGTAAGTCTTTAAGGTACCTTCTAACCTACCTCCACCACCAGTACCACCACTACACACACATTCATCATCACAATAATAACAACCCAATTGTCCACTGTAGGACATAGATGTAGACCAATCATGTCTCCCATGGTAGGATATTGCCACGCTCTTGGCAGGTGGGTTGGTGATAGCAGAGTGGACCGTTTTCCTCAGAAAAAAGGTAATTAACGAATGGGACATGGAATAAAATTTATTTTTTCAGTTCATTATTCTGAAGCTTATCATTCAAAAAGATACGGCTTGTGAACTATCACTGGTTGGAGGACGAATGGACGTACGACACATCATGTCAATAAAAGGCAATTTTGATGAGTCCAGTGGATCTTGCCAATTCAACCCTGAAAGTGATGATGAGTTGGAAACCTTTGGACGTCTAAATCATGAATCATGATATAAGCGCCCAAAGGTTTCCAATTCAACCATGATTCATGCATGCATGATGCGATCTGCAAATGAGACATGTGTGTTTAAGATGTGGATTTTTATTTAAGGATTTTAAAATATATTTTATGAATTATCTGTTCAAATAAAATACCTATCCTATTTATTCTGAAAATGTTTTATTTAATGCTCAGAGCACACATTAGCTTTTGCCTTTAATTCGTAAGCAAACATTTGATGCGCAACATGTTTAACGTTTGACCTTATAGCATCGTTTGACCAAAACTTGTTTGCTATCACCTAAGGCCATCACAGATAAATATACTAATTTTGCCATTCATCCATCTGGCAACGTGGGAGCGTGTTTCAGAAGAATAGACCTTAACTAAAAACCTAGAAAGATTTACATGCTTACATTGCTCACGCATATTCACCCAAAGTCAGAGGTTCTTGGTATCGTAATAAAATTGCACCCGCCCGCCACCCCTGCATTTTACAGGATTAAGAAAGATTATTGGATACTGCTTGGACATAAACTCCTTTGCCTTTCCTATAACGGGAAAAAAAATTAATCGCCCGTGTCATTAATTTTCATTTGTCAAAAAATTGTCATTGTCAATGTCAAATACAATGACATGTATATGGTATGGTATTACTAATTCTATGGTATATACATACATACGTAAAATAAAATATATCATGATTTATGAATTGTGTGAAATACAATCTGAAATCTAATTAGAACTAAGAAATAGTTTATTATAACCAAACTAAGATCTATTTTCCCTTCGTCGTCGTCGGCTCATAAATAAAGTAAGTAGCTTAGTTAGGCCGCGTTGACATGAAAAGTATACTTGGACCAACCAAGTAGTTTTGATGACTATTATGACTACTTGGATCATTTAAACTAGCAATCAAAGCGCACTTTGATCAAAATTTTAATGAAAGTAAACTTGACCATGCTCTACTTTCATCAAAGAATACTTGGACCAAGTAGTTTTAATAACTACTTGGATTATGTACCTAAACGAGCAATCAAAGTGCACTTTGACGTCGACGTTCAATAAAAGGAGCCGTATTTACGGCGATGGATATGGAGCCATGTTTAAGAGTAGCAAAAATAAATAAACTGATCCAAACATAGTCAACTGGTATCAAAATAAATTTCATTCAAAGCTACTTCGTCAAAGCCGACTGAGGTTGTCAATGGGTATCCAAGTATACTTTGATCATGACAATGCGGCTTTAGATGAAATTCTTCTGTATCAGAGTGAGATTGAGAAAGTAAACGAAAGACTAAATTGAAATTGTCTGAACAGGCAAACTTTTTCATCTTTCAGGTTCACAAAATATGGTGTTTCTTTCCGTTGTTAATTTTATACGTTCTCGAGGACCAGATGAATTTTGGAGGAAAAGAAGAATATTTAGATTGGCTGCACATTACATAGGCCGCCGCAGGAACTGCTACTCAATCGCTGTTCGTAATGTTCATCGTGCCTTGGCTTACGCTACTCTAGCAAGAAAGTTGAAAAAGGGAGACATGATTGATTTGTGGAATACAAGAATAACAGCTGCATGCGAACAGCATAATATAACTTACTACACATTAAAAGAAGGTTTGGATCGGGCAAATATAATGTTGGACCGAAAGTCATTATCTGACTTAGCATCTTGGGAACCTCGTACATTTGAGTGTCTAGCTGCAGTTGCTAAACAGAAAGTTAATTACGATGGGTTTATAGATGGTACAGATCAGAATCCTCCTAGTGGAGTCAACCTAAACCTTAAAGATGTAATGTTAGAGGCATGGTTGAAGGAAAACAAAAAGTAAACATTTTTTAAGTATACTTTAATTTCTGATAGACTAGAAACTAGTAATAAATAAATACTTATGACATTTCTTGTTTTTTATTATCCAACTCATTTCTTAGTTTTTTTGTTAATTCATTTTGTTTTTCCAATAAGTACAGGTTTTCTATTTTTCTCCTTTGCTGTCGCTCTATGTCTTTTATTACACCTTCATGCATTTTTTCCCTAAAAGGAGAAAGAAATTAACAATTTAGTGTAAAATTTTAGAAGGCACAAATCTTAATAGATAGGTACAATCCTTTACCTGTCTGTTTGTTGTTTTATATGTACGTAAGTTACTATGCCAATGGTCACCGAAAATGATAATCCTAAAACTATTTTTGATATCTTGGAAGACATTTTTGTCTTTCGAAGTATGTACTAAGTCTTTATGTTAATGTTAAGAAAGCGTTAACTGTTTACATTATATATTTATTCACAAAGGCCAACCCGACGTATGTTTTACGTTATACAATTATTTTGAAGTACATATTTTACATTGGTTTTACAATAATAATAATTATTAATGGAACCAATATAGAACACTGAAGTCGTTCGTTCGTTGAACTTCTTTCTTTTCTTGACTTCTTACTCTTATTATAATATCTCTAAATAAATTAGACTAGATAGAGTTCTCGCTGTGCTTGTTCCTTGCCTCCCTTGGGCCTTGATCAACTGTCAATGTCAAAGTCACATTGACATAAAAATGGGTGCATTCCAGCCACTGCTGATTTTTCGGTGGATCTACCAATTTACTTCATCTAGCGATCTATCGAACAGCACTCATTGTTTACCGAAATAATAAATGAGCGCTGATATCTACCGAAGTTTCTTATTAAATACCTAGTAAAACGAAAGAACGCATTTTGATTTTTAATTTGTAAAAACCGGAACGAACCCTTATTCTTAATTTGTAAACTAGGAACGTACTGTTCAGTTACAAGAGTTACAACGTAGCGAAAATCAGCGAAATATAGTCGTCTCTTTTTAACGAAAGCTTTTATGTACGAATCAGAAAGTGATGGAAAGCATTTATATTTTGCTGCTGTGATTCCGAATCATGCTAAAAGGCATTCCAAGCAAATCGTGAGCATGCAACCTCCGTGCCACTAAAACCACCTAGAAGTAATGTACCGATGATATAGGTACGTCACTGACCTAAAACATTTTATGTAGTTAACAGGTATACATTCTTATTTTAGGTTTCGTTACGATTGTGACGGATTCCCGGCAGAATTATTTACAAAAGCATGTGGGCTGGAGATTCGCCACTTTTTGAGGTCATGTTTTGGTTAAACCGTCGAATTCCATCCATCCGAGCCTATACCAGTGGGTTGATGTATTTGTAGCAGTCAGCGATTTTTGTAATGTAAAGTCTAAAATATTGGTGAAAATGGTATTAAGATTAAAAAAAAACAGATTCAGAGAGAGACACTTATCACTCACGCTGTCAGCCGCGTCCCTAAGCCGCGTCCGATAATACCAACATATATTTGAAATATATTTCCATCTTACTATTGGAACGTTTTAATAAATTATATTTATTGAGTTCAGCAGAGTAATGTAGTACTATTCGTTCGCTCGCCCCTTTTAATATAATATGTGATCTGTCTGTGGGCCCATAATAAAGAAGGCAAACAATGGACGCACTGAGCAAGTAATCACTACGTTTTACAATGACTTACTTGACTGACTTACGACTATGACTTACGCCTTAGGCCTAAAAGGTGTACCATTAACTAATAATAATTTGTGGGTGTGCCGCCCTATACATTAACGAAAAATAACATTTTTTTAATAAAATTCAAAAAAGCCATACAAAATATATATTTTTTATTCACAAATTCATTAAGTACCTACCTACAAAGAGAATGCGCTACTTTTATGTATGAAACTATTATAATTAACTAGTGGCTATGCCTCGCGAGTCTGTCTTATGTTCACCGCGCTCTTGAACATTAGATTATGAGTGCACTACAGAGAGATAATTCACAATTTCGTCTTTATTTAAGCACTGTGATTTTTTTCCAATGGTGGCGCTAGTGTGCAGACTACGCCCTCTTAAGCCGGTGGTGGTCGCGACTGCATTTGCTGTAGTTAACCAATTATGGCCCAACCTCTTAATCCATTCATAATGAATGCCTGTGCCTCAATATGTGGGGAAATCAAAAAATTCCGATGATGATGATGGTAGATGATATTTCATTGTTAAAATTTTAATTAAATTATAACAAAAGTCATTCATGAGTATTTTAATCAGTACATCATACTTTAAACAAATACAATACTATCAAATTAGTTTTTCACGTAATCCTAAAACAATCAACAAATATTTATAATTTAGAGAAAGTTTTCTTTCTTCACCCTGTAACAAAATCACGTCACAACACTTCAACAATGTCGACCAGAGATTCGTCACTTCGTGTCCATCGTCTGGTCTTTTAAAGCTTTCTTTCTGGGTCTGTCTGATGAAAACACAGCACACACAGTTAGTTATGGCACTGCTACCTGCCACAGTTGTCGTAGAAACTTGCGGAGCCTCGGTTTGGAATTTCAGCAAATTCACGCTTAGGCGTGCACAATTTGCTGGTAAAGTCAACGTTTCTTTTCCTGAAACAAGAGTAAATACCTACATATTACGTATAATTTTAGAAGACCCCACACTCGGTTGGCTCTGATATCCAATTTTTCTGTTCGTGACATGACATGTGGCAAATTCTCTCTCTCTGTCACGAATTTATTTCAAGATCCAGATATTTATTGTAGAATGAAAAGGAATATCCTCGAGTGATATTTAAGGAATAACTAGGTTTACAGTACAAAAACATAATATACTTAAATGAAGTTTACCCTCTACTCGGTAGCTCCATTTGATCTACGATGACCGACTTTACGTAGAGTCGGTCGTTGCACCACAGGATGCAAAGGGATCGGGGTTCCAGTACATTCATGTCGTACTCCCACGATAACTCCACCTTTACAGACACAAAAAAGAAATACGAGTCAGGTTAATTGAATAAGTATCAATTAAAAAATATCCCGATTGATTACGTACGTTGCGAAAAAACTAATTTCAGTAGTATGCAGGTACACGATAATAAAAAAAAAGTAAGATTAACGGATATTTTTGTCAAACTACCATCATTTTTAAATTTTTGAGATTTAAGCATTCACAATGCTATTTTATATAATACCAAATAATATACTAGAAAAAATACGACTCGCACCAGATCATGTTCTCGGACGGGAATCGAACCCGCGACCTATGGATATCCGGTCCAATGCTCTGACCGCTGAGCTACCGAGTCACTAGTGGGAACGTCGAATTTCTCCTAGTATATCAACTCTTGCGCTGGCTTGCAGCGGTCGCGGGTTCGATTCCCGTCCGAGAACATGATCTGGTGCGAGTCGTATTTTTTTCTAGTATATTATTTGGTATTACCATCATTTTCCTATGTGATTTCAGTAGTCCTGCCTGAAGGACCAGGAACGGTACTATTTTTTCAAATAAAATAATCAATAATCATAATTTGTTACCTTCCTAACTTTACCACCCAAGTCCATTGGATGTGTAACCACGATAGTGTATGATGTGCCATGTTCTAATCTGAAACAATAAATTGATATTTAGTATTTATTCAAAATTTATTTATTTATTTATTATCGTGTCAGTCACATAAACAGGAGTAAAAGAAACTTACTTGACGTAATTATTTGGTGTCAAATCCATGCCATGTATGACTCCTCGATCTGACAATAGAGTTACCTTCAAGAAACCCTGCAACAGGAAAAAAAATATTAAAGTAATGTTTTATGACAAAACTTTAAAAAATCAAAACTTCAATACTAAAAGTGTATCTACCTGAACCCATGATTCTGCTCCTTTAGGGTTAGCTAGTTGAATTGAAACTTTGTAATGCCGTTCTGAAAATTAAAAGTATTATACTTACTACAGTTTTCACGATTAATTTCTTACACAATGTAATGATAATCTGATGGTATTCTATTTTGAGAAATGTGCTACGAGTAAGGTACTGGATAAGATAATAGGGTTGCCGCCTTTTTTCAGACAAATAGAGTATTTATTTTATTTAGACGTAACAAAGTACGCAGCCTAAAAAAAGAGAACGTTATAAACTTAATAAGTACTTATTTATCCCTATAAACATATTTTGTGTTACTTTCGCAACTTTTAACAATTTCGGAGATAACAAGAGTAACGTAAATAAAGTATTTTGGCGTACTCTATTGCTGCCGTAGATTATAGAGTACACCTACACGAAATAGAGGACTATTATTAGACGAAATTAACCTCTATTTTAAGTACCTACGGGTGGCAACCCTAAATGTAATTGTTATTTTAGAAATTACTACCAACGTACGGCAAAATGGATTTTCCTTCCCTGTACTCAGATAATACTTGGCTCCTATGGTGTCATGTTCTTCGGACGGGTACACTTCGTTCTCCGTTTGATTGTTCTTGTTCGTTATTAATCCCGGAGAACTGTCTGCATGGAATCTGTAAAATAAATTTTATGTCACATTTTCTTCAGAGGTTAACGCTATTCTGGACTTACTAATGATATTATCGTACCCCATGATCGCACATCCGTGACCGCAATGAAAACATTTTCCTGCTAAGAAATGTTGATATGATGGACATTGATGTCCTGAAAATATTTGATGATTAAAATATCGTCCTTTTTACAACGATAAAGACCTTAGCTAAGAGTATAATATATAGATACTCTAAGGTAATGAAAATCTCGTAGATATCCTTACCTATGTAAGGACACTTTCCATTGATTGATTCTGTGAAGAGTTTGATAGCCCTCACATGGTTGCAGGCAACCAGCACCCTAGATGCCTCTTCGAGACCTTGCTTCACTAAGGTGAGGGGCACAAGCGGGCCTTCTGTGAGGTCGCAACCTGGTTGTTCCTTCCCATTGTTAGGGTAAAAGTCCAAATGACCCACAGGCTGAGACATCCCATATCCTGCCATAAACACAAAATCTGTCGCACGCGCGGAATAAACATGACGATAATTAGTCGATATGCGGATATACATATATAAACTATATACAGAATGAATGAAATCTAAAAGCGAAAAGCGTAATATTTACATAAATACATAAATAACGTATGTGTTAGTAGTTTACCACAATAGAAGCGGTGAAGCCATTTTATATTTCACGGACATGCAATAATTATAAACGTTAATGGTGGTGCGATGGATTATAAAAAGCATTCGTGTAACATATAATATTCTCGCATACTATAATAAGGTATTACCTAAAAGGAATATGCTTTTTCCGTCCGTATGTATAACGTCTACGAATTGAGCATCGGTAGGGTCCAGTCTCACATGTGTTGGCATTCCTTGGAAATACGGTTCTGCAGGATCGAGTCCTGTTATCCTTCCTAAACCCTACGAATTCAAAAGCTAAATCAAAGACAATATGAAATTGATGCATGAAAAAATATATTTGTTAGGGATGAGCAATGAGCGTTTGTTAAACAGTCACTTACCTGTATTCTTTCTCCAGCGTAGCCAGCGGTGTGCGCCCCTAGAGAATGTCCTATGATATGCACGTCCAACGGATTCAGACCATGATCTTTCTGCAAAATAAATAAAAAATAAACGAATGAAAGATTGGAGAGAAATATGAAAAGTTCATATTCATCCTTAGCTTCACTGTATAGCCATCTACCGACGCCGACGGTAGCATCGGCAGCGTGAGAGAGATAGAAAGGCACATAAAATTGCAGTAAAACTGTTATTTCATCGGCTCGTTGAAAAAATCTTTGCGTAGGAGTCATCATCAGATTTCCACCTCATGAATCCTTCAACGTCATATTATAATGTTGGTACCTATCAGTGCCGGCGTTAGAGGGACTGACACCCTGGGCAAGAATATTTTGGCGCCCACTTAAAGAAATCAAAATCGAGTATTAATTTTTTTCTGAACCAATGTGAACGTGTATTAAGAATTCTATATTCCATCTTCCATCGAACGCTTAGCTATCCCCACCATCCACCACGCGTTCTAGTTTGGTGGGGGAAGTATCCCACCTCCACTAATCGCCCCCCCAAATTTGGCGCCCTGGGCCGACGCCCCATCGCGCCCCCCCCTAACGCCGGCACTGGTACCTATAGTTAAATTTACCTGCAAAGTATTAATAAAATGCGCCACTTCTAGCCCCACAAGTCGAGTGTTAGCAGTGGCCTGAGTGTACAGCGGTAGACTCCCGCCCGCCCAATCCACAACTATCACATTAAAGTCGCCCGCTTTAACCAGCTCATCTTTCATCTCGCTTACCTGTAAATCAATGACTTATTTATGATAATGTGAAAAATATTTGACTGTGTTAATCATATCTAAATGAGCGAAACATTTAGGTACTCATACAAAGAATTCTTTATATTTTCATACAAATGTTTGCTTTGCTGCCTTTTCGCTCCTATTTGTGTTGAATTTTAAATGGTCAGGTATTTGTTGTACAATAGATCAAAGTCAATTTGTGCTGCGAGTGCCGACTTTTAATCACGAACTAGCGAAGTTGTCTAGAATTCTCATATAGAATACTTGCTTTTTCTTTTTCTTTTTTACGACATCACATACATTGCTCCGATTCCAAAGTAAGTAGCTAAAGCACTTGTGTTATGGAAATCAGAGACAACGGTGGTATCACAAACACCCAGACCTGAGCCACTGAGCAATACTGAGCACAGTAAGTGATTTAAAGGCACGAGGCAGAACAAAATTTACAACTTTTCACCTCTACCAGCGAGAAAAGTGTTTTAGGTAAGAATAGTTATTTTCACGTGACTTTCCTGGTAAAAAGCTGAATTCAGCATTAGGAACTTGTTCTCTTAAGTCTTCTGGAGTTAGTTAACTATCTTCTAAGCTGGACGCACTAATTGTTTGTAATATATCACAATATCACAAAAATAGTTCAATCAAACTATGCTGAAAAAAAATTGATTCATAGAGTAAAGTGGATTCCCGTCATTTTGTTTCACATTACGTTGTGTTTTTCTCTTATATTCCATATTATTTATTCATTTACAATCATAAAACATTAATTTGTTATCCTATATATTTTTTATTTTATTTTATATTTATTTCATACAAGCGAACTCATTTCGTCCGTACTTTTTATTTCGAATTATCAACCTTCTTTTTCAAGAATCCTTGTTTAAAACTCCTTGGTATATCAGTGTATTTCATTTTTTATACTTCTTAATCCATGTCAGACATCATAAAGCTATTCTATCTATCCTTTCCTCCATATCAATTTTACACATAAAATCACCATAGACTTAGAAAAATTTTCGCATTTCTATGACATAAACTTATTATACTCCATAAATAAGTCTATGATTTTACTTAATAATCAAAGGATTTTACAAGTTTCATCCTTGTCACTCTATTTATTTTTTCTTTAATATTTCAAAAAGTGGTGTTGAAAATTAAAAAAATCACTTTGTCTCACGCTTGCAGCAAAAATCGATTTTATTTTATAAATAAATCTTCCACTCGTGCAAATACTAGCACGAAACAGACAGTATGACGACCTCCGTGGTCGAGTGGCTTTGTACATCGGTTTTCAAGGTGTCACCATCTCTAAAGTCCCGGGTTCGATCCCCGGTAGGGTCAATTTAGATAACGAACTTTTCTATATTGGCTCAGGTCTGGGTCTAGGTGTTTGTGATACCACCGTTGTCTCTGATTTCCATAACACAAGTTTACTTTGGAATCGGAGCAATGTATGTGATGTTGTCATATATTTATTTATATAAAATAAAAAAGTATGTAGGTAAAAGTATGTACCTTTAGCAAATAAAAAATAAACTGAAGATTGTTATATTAAGCATATAAACTGACCCAGTTGGAGAGTGGTGTATCAATGAAGCCATGAATGATCAGCTTGGTGAGCCGCTGCGGGTTGAAGTTGGACTTCACTATCGTCTTGTTCAGGTTTACGTTCAAGAGCTGGCCGTCTGTAGGGTTCTTCTTTGTGTATAGAATAAACCTGAAAGAAACATTGTCGCGATAAAATTAAGACGGATAACGCACTACGATTCATCATACTCCGTCATGCAGGTATGTACAAAAAAACACGTGGGTTGATGTGTTTTAAACCATGCGTGATTCTTTACAAACTGGCACTTTCTTTACGTTAGGTACAACGATATAATCTGGAAATAACGTATGACTGTTTGAGGTCCATCCATCTTACATTTTTTAGACATTTGCAATTCAATAAACAAAACAATACCAATAAATATACCTACAGGGTGTACTTTTTTAAGTGAACATGGATGAAAAGTAACTAAATAAAGAAGATATGAGTCTAGCTCAAAGGAACAATTCCTTTTTTTTTTTAAAAAGAAGCAAAGCTGCATTTATTGATATTTGAAAATACGCTTGCCGTAGACGGGAATCGAACCGACACTAAGACAAAAAATTGCACTCTGTATTCTTATGGTACCAACCGGTAGGGTCTATATCTATAATAAGAATAGACCCTACCGGGGTTAATTTTCCGGATTTTTCCGGGGTTGTATGCATGATACTCTATCCTGTAGAATAAAAGTTGTAGAGAATTTTATAGGCTTGCCTTTTATTCGGTAGAAGAACACTTTTCTCTACGACGCATCGTTTTATAGATATTAGCGAAAACCTAAAAGTAAGAACTTTAAAACCCCCACTCCTATTCACCTCATAGACGAGACGACTTTTAGTATGTTTACATCCTAAGCATACTAAACAAGTTTCTGAAGCAATAGCTCGCGCATTCTACATCCCTTTTTGAGCCATTCGTTGACTGGACTATAACTATTTTCACTGATAAATTACTGAGAGCAGCATTATTAAGAGAGATATCACAGGTTCCGGATAGCATCTATCTTGTGGTTTAGTTAAAAATGGACCAGAATTTGTATGAAATTATCTGTCAGTTTTCTACCAAATAATTTTATGTAGGTTTCGGATCTATTGTTAGATATTTAACTTTTAAGATCCTTTTTTATTCCTTTCAGTAGTCAAAGACAAATTTTGACAATTTTTCAAAGCTATTTTTACTAATTTACCAAACGTACCTCGTATTTATGACAACCCTGGGAAGAGGGAAAACGTTGAAGGGTCGGTGGATCAGGTGGTACCAACTTCTCGTGATATTCAGGCAGCCCAGTTCGTCGTAGCATCTGGTTTCATTTTCAACTGAAATCAATAAAGTCATCATCAGTTAAGTTAATTTTTGACGCTCTAACACAATATAGATATAGCTCTAGTAAGTTTCAAATTAGAATAATGCGTTTCTGTATAGGTAAATAAGCAGTTGTCGAACAGTTGATGACTTTCAATCCAAAGGTTTGATATTAGCATTGCTATTTACCAGTAAGCGTTAGTTAAAACGCAACCATATCTGTGGTCTACTTTGAGTTTATGCAAACTGTTATCGCTATCGAAAACTATCGGAAATACTGCTCATGCGAGTGTAAGAGAGAAAACAATAGTTTTCAAAACAGTTTGCATCAACTCATGGTAGAGATACTGGTTATAAACCTCAAAGATAGTAAACACTATGTACTAAAACAATGTTTATCTTACACGGTAGCCACGGTATGTTGACCTCGATGCGGTCGGAACGTGCCCAGTTGAAAGGGTCTAGGATGCCACCGAATGCGGGCTGCAGGCCGAGCAGGATGCACCATAGCATCACGCGCAAGTGTCTGTCTGTCAAGTGCAGACGGCGCATGCTGTGCACACACTGCAACAAAAAGGGTAATAATATCAGTAAAAGTTGTTTTTTATTCCTTTTCTTCCTTCACAAGGCATTTAGAAAAAACTACTTATCTGTAGTTTAAAAATGCTATGCAATACATACTTTTTTGAAATTGTAGTGCATACCTAATTGTTTGTATTTTGGGTGTCATTAAACTAAAATTACCTAACTGGATCATTAACAATTGTTCGTTAAATGTTTTAAGTTAAGTATTTTCTACACAGCAGTTTTATTATAATGATATTCTAGCATTACGTAAAGTATTAAATGTAATTATTATAAACGTTTAGTTCCATAGTAAAGTATAAAAAAGTGTAGCTATTGCAATTCTTTTATGACTTCAGCGCAAATAAAACAATCATCAAGAGTTTTATAATTTTTATTTGTTTACATAATTTGAAGTGTGTCGTAAGCAATGTTCGATAAACTGATAAATATCGTCGGAAGATGCTTGTTACGCAAGATAATATCAATTGGTCGGTAACGAGGTTTAATTTGTAATTGTTGGATTAAAGTACAATTCTTTTCGAAAGTATGTCAGTGTACTGATTTCTTCTTATTTATTTTATAACGTTGTTATCGGAGTGAGATCGACATCGTCAATTTAAAGCCTCAAAACTTGACAATCTTTAGATTTTCTATATAAGTATTCTAGAAGCAACGTTCATAAAATAAAGGAAAATAACGTGTAAGTATCTCATGTTGTCTTTTTTGAAATTCCTTTTAACGTAAACACCCTACCTAATAACTTAATTGTTAGTTTTCTGACTTCACTTGTGTACCGACCGACATTCTTATTCTTTTTATTCTACCGATTTATATATTATTATTAGAATTGAAAAATATTAAATTTTGCCTATTTTTGTATGAAACTTTAATGTCTTTTTAGTGTAACTGACACACGGCGAATCGGAAAAATTATACAGTAAATTCGTCAGTAAAGTCAGCAAATTGACTATTACAGCTTTCGAACAAAATTCAAATAGAATAGAATAATTATTTATTTTCAAAAATGCAGTTTAGTACAATCATTTACATAGTAAACTTAAGTGAAATAATAATAACATTTGCCCGAACTAGGAAAAACCTGTGTTTCTAGATATATAGTTCTGTGTATATAGAGTATATATATATAGAAATAAAATCAGATTGAGTTTCTCAGAAAAATACCTCTCAGAACTAAGCTCATTTGTATGGAAAATCATATGGCGGCCCTTATTTTCTTTTGAGCAGTATATTATTATGAACTAGTAAACCTATCAATAAGTGACTTGTGTGTGTGTGTACCTCATTTACATTTTAATACCAAATAATATACTAGAAAAAATGCGACTCGCACCAGATCATTTACATTTGTCTAGCACCAGCACCGACTGCCATTTTACTATACAGCAGGGCTACTCAAACTTTCAGCTTTAGATCCCCTCTTTAATTTATCGACTGTGAACCACTTGTTGAACCCGTGGTACGTTGCTACACTCCCTCTAAATCAAATTGTTAAAGTAATTTCTTACATTTAAAAAAATCAATCAAAGTAGTAGGCACACTAAGAAATATCTGCCGCTAGGTAGGTATGATGCTTTTCACTGGCAAATCCTTATTTCCCGAAACACTTTGAGTAGCCCTGCTCTAGAGTGTTGGTAGGTACGTGACGTGTAATTTTCCGTGATACAGACTCACGGTTTCCTTATAGCTTCCGCTCCTTAAGCTAGCTATGCGGAAGGCAATTCCTAATGCAATCCATATAACTAAATTATATATTTTTTTAATGAGCATGAAGTGTTATCAGTAATCAAATTCCTAAATATACCTAATTTCACGTTACGGTAATCACAAGTTTTTTTAGGTTTAAATTCTTTTAGGTTATTTACTATTGAGAAAACATATTGTATAATTTTATTACCAACTAAGTACTTATACATTGTTTGAGATGAACTAAAAAAGTCGCGAAAACGCATAAAAAAGATTTCCCACAACAACATAAAGCGAAAGATAGGTATATTGTAAATTTCGTAAATATCGTGTGTGTGTGAACCTCCGATCATTGTATTTTATGTGGCATTGTGGAATGTGGATACGATACTATGCCAGGGATTTTCTCCATATCTTTGTGTTTGAAAGTGTAACTAACTTATGAATATATTATTTTAATACTGAAAGACAAGTGGGTATACAGAACAAAATCTCTACCTATGTTCCAGTAAATTATTGAGAAACTTTGTAATACAATTACAAAGTTCCTTAGATTTTCTCTCTAGAAATCCATTTAGCGCATACTTCTATTATTATCATTATACAAGGTGTTACAAAAATACCCCTAATGCCGAATATGGTATATAGGGACCATCAAACTGAACAACTTTTACTATGGGGCCAACTCTGAAATCGCGTAACAAAAATCAGCTGTTTCATACATTTAGATATTTAAGATTTTAATTTTTGTATGAAATAGCTGATTTTTTTTCGCGAATTCAGAGTTGGTCTCTTAGTAAAAGTTGTTCAGTTTGATGGTCCCTTAAACCATATTCGGCATTAGAGGTATTTTTGTAACACTTTGTATAATAAATTTTTTAACAATATATAATTTTTAAGCAATATTATAACTTTTACTTCTCATAGAAGTTGATTGACTTATCATAAATCTGAATAATTAAGTGTTTAATTACTGTTTGATTATAGTTTATACACATACTTAAAGTAGTTTCGGAAATGAATTTACTTATAGAATAAGGATTACATAACGGTAATTTTCTTAATTGCCATGTTGATTTCGTTCTTCAATAGGCTAATTACTACTACCTACCTCGTAACTCCTACAGCTCCTACTTACCTACATTACACTATGATATTAAGAGTTCTACAATATTATCATGACAGTTATGGCGTATTAGTGCATGCTTATTTTTTTGTTAATAAATAGATAGGTACTGTAAGGATAGTTAATTTGTAGGCTGTTGATTAGCTGATAATAAATGTTTACTCTGTAAGTAGGTAAGCCTTTTTAGAATGGATATGATTATTTGAAAAGTAAATTAAGAAAGAAGCACTGACCTGAAAATATTTTTTGGAAAGAAGGCTTGCAATGTAGTTTTTGATTGATTCTGATTTGGATCGGCATCGAGCCAGACTTTCTATTGTCTAATTTCAAAATCTATCGCAATCGATTTCAGGATGAAACACATTGATGCTTCTTTTTGACACAAATAAAAACATACCAAAGAAATGCAGCAATGTGTCGGATCCAACTGTCAAATGAAAGCAATTGCGATAGATTTTTAAATTAGACAATTAGCCCCCATGCGAGATCAGTAGGAAATATTATAAAAAATAAACTGAAATAAACTATTTTATCCTATCTTCTGTTTAATTTAATAGGGAGACCAAATAAAGGTTTTCACAGTACTTACTTCGTATAATAATAGTAAAAAACAGTAGCGATTATAACTGTGACACATTACCTATTTGTGTATTAGGTACTTCATTAACGCCCGAGCGGACGCAGGCGGCCGGATAACAATGGAATATTTATTTTATTTATAAATCTTTATTGTACATATACTTAAAGTAAGGTACAAATGGCAGACTTAATGCTAAAAGCATTCTCTACCAGTCAACCAACATATCTATTGTGTCTCATTTTCCGGGCGTTAAAAGAAATTGAATAACATCTGTACCCGGGAAAGTACCGAGGAAGTCTTAAAGCTTTCAATCTGTGTAGTTCTACGCCCTTTTATCATATGCTCATAATGCATGGGGCAAGGTGATATTACTTACTGACACATTAACACATATAAGTGTACAACACAATATAAGTTGCTGATGTCATTATATCAATCGCGATCATTACAGTTATGTCAGGATTGCTAGATTAACCCACAGTTGCATCACGCAGAGACAAAGCAGAGCTTCCTTCCTGATGGTCAAGTTACGAAACATTTATGTTAAACAAAAAAACAAAATCTAGTCTATGGTGATCGTTTTTATTATTGAAGATATTCTTGAATCCAAACAGTGGAATTCCGGATCATAATATAATCTTTTTTATAAAGTCGATGACTTTATCATAATCTTCCTGTTGCTAATCTGCCACCGGAATCGATTCTCGTTCATATTCTATCGATCAGTGAAAGCCGTTTCATCAATTATATCACAGTATTATCTACGCTACAGATATTTATAATTTCTCTTTAACTGCTTCTGATTTCGTCACAGAGTTGGTTTGTACAATTTTATTATGATTAATAATAATTCATTAGTTCACTCGTGTTTGCTTTTACTTTATTTTATAGTTTATTTTATCTAGGCACTTAAGTTTTTTTCGTGCATACAATTTCTTTTACGCACTTTGTACTTTTTATAATTTATAAAAATAAATAACTTATATTGATTGAATCATTGGAAATTTTAATTATTTGGTTGTAAAAACATACAGATTTTTTTAGATAAAATAACTTTAAAATACCAATAAATTTTATTTTATAGATATCAAATTGCTGCAAACGAGGTTGCTTTTACAAAAAAATATTTCAAAACTTATCAGGCGCGTAACTCAAGTAGGTAAGTCGAATGCACATGCGTGCATAACGCTATCATTGTCGGCGGCCTTTACGTAATCGCCACGATTCGGTGCGATCCACTTTGAGAAACCGCAATTCGAATGCCGTTGTAACCTTACGGCAACTTTAACGGGCACCCGCGGTCGTGTCACTAACTGCACCCTGTGCACATTTACTTGCTAGTATTGCTAGTATGAGGAGCTCGATGGCGCAGTGGTTTAGTGCCTGAACCGGCGATTGCGGAGGTTAAGCAACAAACACAAGGGTCGGTCATGAGACGGGTTACCAAAAATGTAATATCTCGAGCTCCTCCGTGCTTCGGAAGGCACGTTAAGTCGTTGGTCTCGGCTGCATTTGAAGTTGTTAACACCTACCAATCCGCATTGGGCCCGCGTGGTAAGTTATGGCCCAACCTCCTTATCCACCCATAAGGAAGGCCTGCGCCCCAGCAGTAGGGTCAATAAAAATGGCTGATGGTCATTGCCAGTATTTCGTCTTTTCCTAATTATGAATGTATTCATTCATACATACTTAGCTTAAGACAAGAGTTCCAAACAAATTAATAAAAGGTTAGTACTAGGAGCTATCATCTGGATTGGTTCAGGGTTTGGTTTATAATTGTAGATTTAGTAAAATGGTTTATACTCCAGCTTGTTTTCACTTGAAGTAATAACGCGGAATTCCATATACATACGATTAGGATTACGATATTACTACTTAATGCATGCCCACAAAAACATATGACAACATATAACAACTAATGTCTATTGATATTCCTACATCAGGCTTTGTTAATAGATGCAACATAATAAGCATCGTTTTTGCATCACCTAAGGCGAGTTAGCTGGTTTGACAATGTTGTGATTGAGTAACGTTAGTGGTCGTGCATAATTAAGGCCTAGACGGTACACCACTGACCTTCTATCTCATTGACACACATTAACGAATACTATTAAAAAGTCTGTACTCTTAAAATTTCATCAATTACCGATCACAAAGAAAAGTTTTTCTTTCTGATGCATCCTGGGGTAGATTTAGAGATAATTTTTCCAGCAAAGTATTCATGACTGAACAATTAAAAATGTTATCCTGACAACAATATGAAATCAAAGCAAATCATAGAAATCCAAACGTTATTTCGTAAATTGATAGTTGACAGCCTAGATCATATCTATCGAATTTGTCAGAACTTTTTAATAATGCACTAGTACTAATTACACGTGTAATTAATGATAATTATGGGATTGATAAAATACAAATAATATGAGATAGGTACTTATATCTAATGTACAAAAATAACAGTCCTTTTACCATATGCAATAAGGCAGTGATGTAAGTACTTGGCGATATTCACTGTGCAATAATATCGGCGGCCGCGGCCGGCGCCGGCGTCTCGTTTCTTAGCAGACATCACAATATTACATCATCAGTATGTTTAATGTTTAAAAGTTTGAACAATGATTTATCAATAATAAAATTTCGTATTGTAACATATGAGTGTGAAAATCAAACTCATCGTTTAAATATTCAAAGGTTAAGGTTAACTTCATTACATTACATTTACGATGCCTGTTATTTTTACCCACGACGGCGACGGACGGAACGGAACGAAGGCGGTATATGCGTTTGGGGTTACAGGCTGTTTGTTTGTTTGATTATATTATGTATGTCTGTCACCATTTTCCTCGGAAACTACTAAGCCGATTTCGATGCGGTTTTTGCATTCAAAAGAATTCATCTCAGAGTAGGTTCTTAGACATGTTTCATGGTGGTAGACTACCAGGGGGCGCTACAGCAACCTGATAAGTCGGCACTTGAAGAGTTCTTAAAAACTACTAAACCGATTTCGATGCGGCTTTTTGGATTCAACAGTTATAATTTCAGACTAAGTTTTAAGAGGAGGTTTTGCAGGATAGCCTCGATAGTATAGACCTCGCGTTTGTGATATTTTTAAACATTTTTCGAAATGACTGAAATACAATCGTGTTTCAGTCATTCCTCATATCTCCGCCATTTTGAAAAACGTGGAAAAACTAAATCAACTAGAAAATACTTTATAATTATAGAACCCACTCACAAAATTTCACGGGAATCGGTTGAGAAATGCGACCTGTAGAGAAGAACAAACTGACAGCCGGACGGACTTACGAAAGCATTTTTATTCAGTGTAAATGCATGATTAATACAAAAGACATCAACGCGCGTCCTGTTTAATCTTAGCAAATTGTGCTTCCAACTGTTTTTTTTACCAGTTGTAGATATTAGCATGACTACTATAGCACAGATTGCCGAAAAATTTTTTGAACAAAATAGCGGAGATACCTATATTATAGCGAGGTCTACAGCTCACAGAGCCACTAGTTTAATCGAAATATTGTGTAATAATATTGCAAATGTTTACTTCATAAAAGAGTAATCATAATTAGTATTTGTGGCAAGAGGTGGTGGTGCAAAACTGAAAACATTGCCTATGTGGTGTAAGCATTTGTTTAATTAATAATAGTAGATTATACAGCAAGTGAAAAAAAGAAAATTTTATTCGAGGTAGTAAGTTGGATCCCGAGAGTTAGAATCCTTTTTGATGAATTGTATAGATATAGCATAGCTCTATGGAAAAGCTCCATGCCAGCCAGTAGGTACTTTTAGCACGTTCTTTTACATAATTCATATATTGCGTGCTTGTTCCAAATTCAAAATATTTTTGTTCATTCAGTGCATAAAATCGCGTTTTTTCACTGTTATCGATGAAATAAATGCACTTTTTCGAGTCGCGACACGGTAAAAATAAAAATGTAATTAAAAGTGATTTAAAAATAATGTAAGGTTTAAACGCATATGAGTTTACTGTGTTAATACTCAATGTTTATATCATCTAAATTATTTCTCCGTTGTGATTGTAAACTTCTAATGTTTATCAACATACATATAATTCGTTTTCATACAACAAGCTATGTTAGCATGTAAAGATCCGCATGGTAATTTTCCATTATTTGCAATTAGCAGCCAGCATAAATATTCTCGCATGATCGGGCGCATCGTGCAAAATTTTCTAGAAGTTTACTGGAAGCGTTGATATAGTCAGTGCACCACTGCACCGTCGTTCGCATTGTTTACTTTCGACTGTTACGTGAATTAGTATATCAATGTACAAATTCAGTATTGAACGACTGATTAAGTTAATGTTTTGTTTAAATAATACTATTTTAGATCATTGAGAATTTAAGGGTCATAAGATCGTGCAAAATAAGAGTTGTGAAAACATTTGTATATTTATTAGGCAATGCTAGCCCGAGGCTTATGCTTTTTTGCACTCTTTAAGATAGACCAAGAACCAATAAAATAATATTGCTAGCTAGTAACATTCGTTGGCTGCCTTAAAAAAAATGTAACGGCTTTATTCGGGTCATCTGGTGGGATATGGAACAATCTATTCATTTTCCAAGAAGCAGAAGAAAAGCACCGGCAGTATGTCAATTACTATAGGTCATTATAGACTGTAAAAAAGGTAATGTGCTGTGAACTGAGAAGAGTTTCATGCGAAGTAATGCTTCTGGGAAAATTGTTAAATATAATATGAAATGAAATGAAATGAAATGAAATATTCTTTATTCAAATAAACTTAGATATTAAGTGCTTTTGAATGGTCTATATTTTCCTACCACCCATTCGAGACTTTTTTAGCTGACAAGAAGAATGGGCGCAAGAAACTTATCAGCTTTGTCAGAAATCAGAGTAACGATATTTACAAAGAAATTATATCGTTACCAAATACCTTAATTTAAAACAACATAATAAATAAAACAATAAAGTTATTAAAAACTGAAAATTAGGATAGTTACTTATAATGTTACATCCATGCATTGCTGTCTTTTAAATAATCTTCTACTTTGTAATAACCTTTGCTCATGAGCGTCTTTTTAACATGTATTTTGAATTCATGCAAAGGCAGTTCAATTACATTTTGTGGAACTTTATTAAAAAGGGCAATTCCTTTCCCCATAAATGAGCCCCTAGTTTTTGCTAGTCTAAAACTAGGAACGGCAAGTTTGTCTTTATTTCTTGTATTAAAACGGTGTACATCACTATTTTTAGCAAGTGAGCAATAATGTTTCCTTACATTAACTAAATTATCATAGATGTATTGGCCTACAACTGTTAAAATATTAATTTCTTTAAACAATTCTCTTAAAGAATCTCGCGGCCGAAGGCTGTATATGGCGCGAACAGCTCTTTTTTGGAGCACAAAAACATTTCCAATATTAGCTGCTGAGCCCCACAACAACATTCCGTAGGACATTACACTATGAAAATAACTAAAATAGACCAGCCTTGCCGTTTCAATGTCAGTTAAGAGCCTTATTTGTTTAACTGCGAATGCCGCAGAACTGAGTCTACTCGACAAGGCATCAATATGTGGATCCCATTGTAGTCGTGAATCTACTGTAATACCTAGAAATTTTGTGCTCTCAACACACTCGACTACTTCTGCATTCAAATTAATATGCACGTCTACCTGCCTTACATTAGGTAAAGTGAATTTTACACATTTTGTTTTCTTCGGGTTTAATTATAAAGGGATAAACTGTTTATTGAATAAATAATGGAGTGAAATCTGTATGAAATAATTAAAACACTTTTTAACGGATAATAGCGGTTTAGTACTTCGGTAGTTGTTTGTATTTGGTTAGATTTTATATAAATTTCACATAATTATTATAAATTTCTGAACGTCTATATAAATTCATCGCTTCAGGGCAGGCTCAGGAGCAGCTTCAGTCCCCCGTGACCACGGCAACGGTGCCGAAACGCCGGGAAAATAAAAAATCAAACCAATAACCAACTAATTACCAGAGTACTTTCAATAAAACCCCGCTAGTATCCGTTAAAAAGTGTTTTATTTCATGTCTAGTGAGCGCTTCCGCTTACTTTTAACATTTTTCTCGTTTTAAGTATGTCACATAGTCACTGTTGCCGAGCCGGCCTCTGTTTTACTAGTTTATGGTTTTTTACTTTTAACTTATATTTTTGAATTCTGTAACATATTTTCCTATGGTTTTGTACTCTGTGTTTTTTATTACTTGTCAAGTTGTGTTCGTCAGCTTATAATAATAAAAGTACATTTAAACTACTATTATTTAGAAATCCACATTAGCTCAGTTTCAGTCACAACGCGGTCATCAAGACGAAGTGACAATACCCTACAAAGTTCTTTAAGCTAACCTGTCACAAGAGATAAAATTTCTGCCGTCCGATGCAGGCCACAGAGTGCAGCTTTCTCCTTGCACTTGTCAATGCGGTCACTGTCACTCACGGAGAGCTTAAACCGGTTGATATATCAGTTGCCCTTAAGTGTCCTCTCATTAGGAGAGAGCTACAAACCTCTTATTAATGAGCGTGTCACTCCAAATTCTTAATGAAAAGGGATTGATGACAGTTAGTTCTTAAGTCAACCCGGCGGCGCGAGGAAAAGGTAAAATAGATAAAATAGATAACACTGGTTATGTTATAACAAGTTGTCCCAAAACTTTGCCACACGAAGGAAAAGTACTTTAAATATTGAAGGTAGGAAATTTTGGTGAAAGAAGACTTCATTTTGTTTTTTTTAAATAAAATTTACTCAAACTGAAGCAGACCTTACTCAAAAAAGCTCATTCAAGCTTTTTTGAGTAAGGTCTGCTTCAGTTTGAATATAAGCAGTACGATAAATAATAAATGTAAAAGTAATTTAGTGATTGGTCCCACAATCCTTTCGTCCCGAAGGGACGTAACAGAGAAATTCAAAAATACTATTTTGCGTTTTGACCCATCGAGTTTTGTCTTCATAGTGATTTCGTATATTTCTGTCAGCCAAAAAGTAATTTATGTTACTAACAGTTAACTAATACATATTCTTATTCAAAATGAAAATCGCAAAATTAACTAATATATTTTTTGTGTCATGCAAACCTTTCCTAAAGTAAGTCATTTTTCCCATGGGAAATAATATGATTTGAATTTGGAATGCAACTCATGTAGACATGCTTGATTGAGGTTGGTTTCAAAAATGTTTAGGTGCAATGAGATTTTATTCTGAGTTAGGCTGCATGTTATCATTTTCTTTGCACTGCCTATACAAATTAAAAAAAAGAAAAACATTAAAACTTTTTACGAAATTCATTTTCACCCGCGCATCAAGAAGGATTTATTCGAATATCGAACTGATCACTACAGAATAGACGACAAAAAAAAAATAAGTACCTAAGATAAATAATATTAGAAAAAATACTAGAAAAAATCGTGCTACGGGTGAGTCGATTTTTTATTTTTTCTAATATTATTTATGTTAATATAAAAATAGCATTGTGAATGCGAAAAATCTAAATTTAATACTTAAGTACCTACCTACTTTCTTTATAACAGTCATTGGTTTCAATTGCCTCGCAGAAAGTATAAAAAGAGGAGTATGCATCGCGGGCTTAAATGTGTATTTGTCTTGGGCGATCTTGAACAGCTCGTATTCTGGATTCTAGCCCTAACTCCCTTGCTCCGCTCGGGAGTTAACCATAGAATACCTCGTCCTCGGGGTTCAACATAGCGCCCGGGACATAATACACTACTTTAAACCCTTATTGCATAATCTACTATTAAATACAATTTAGTTTGTCCCGTTGGGATGAAATGTAGCAAAACACTCGTAAATGTCAAACGAGAGAAAGAACAACTAATTTTATTAGGACTTTGATTGTATTATTCCTATAACCTTAAGTGAATGAATAACAATGAAAATATATTTTAGGATTTAGAACAAAGTCAGTAATAAAGAAACCAAATATAAATATTTATTTTTCTTTGTGCAAAAAATAGATAAAAAAATAGATTTATATAAAATAAACGCTTTGATTTAGTTTTGGATACTCTACAATAGCCTTTTAAATCACGAAGAAAGATAGTAAGCTTAAGTTGTTTAATATTTTACAGTATATTGTACAGGAAACTAAGACCCAGGCAGACTTTCACTGCACGATTTGGCTATAACTGAACAAATTATCAAGTTTAATCAACCAATGCATTGGAGATACCCCATAATTAGATGTGGTCGGAGATTTAAGTGATTACGTAATTTTTGTAATCAATATCCGTTAGCTCATTAGCATATAATAACTAGTTAACGTTGATGGTACTGATTGATTCACAAAGGATACGTTATGTTGTGTTAAAGGAAATGCAACATTAGCGAGTCTGTTAATTTTGTAATATCTATTTAGATCCGAATGTTTTGATAAATATTGTGGTGGTACGTGAATTAGGCGTCAGTCATAAAGTTAAACTCCTCTAAATCTATGCTACCCTGGTAATTTGGTAACGTGAATTAAGCAAATTAGGTCGAGGGTGTGTTGGTGTGACTACGGATCGCGATAATTATCCTTAGTCACACCGGTGTGACTACGGGTAAAAAAAATGTCCGTTTGTCACACCGGCGTGGCAAATTGGTGTGACCACGGGTCGGTTGCGCATCGACAGTATGTATGACAGGTAATTTTATATTTGCTTGCTAGGAAACAATTTTTAATTCATGTTATAATCGATACTAAAGCCGAAACTATAATTTGTTTTCATTTTTGTCTGTCTGTCTGTCTGTCTCACTCTGAAACTACTGAAAGAATTTAAATGAAACTTGGCATGGTTTGAGTACATACTACGAGGTAGGACAAGGGATACTTTTTATCCTGAAATTCAGTATGGTTCACTTGGGAGAGAGGTTTAAAGTCAAAATGTGTGCTTAATTGTAATTCATTAACATGTAGTCATTCAATTTTTTTTAAGAACGGAGGTAATTAAAGATTGTCCCATAAATTTTTCAAGATCATCGGTTTTGTAGAAATCTATATATATAAAAGGGAAAATCACTCACTCACTCACTCACTCACTGATCACGAAATCTCAGAAACTACAAGTGCTAGGAGTCTCAAATTTTGCATGGGGGCTCCTTTTAGGGCGTAGGTGCTCACTAAGACGGGATTTTGCGAAATTCAACCCCTAAAGGGGTGAAACAGGGTGGCAAAGTTTGTATGGGAGGACGCGATTCCTTGGCCCGATTGACTTGAAATTTGGCATAGACATTCTTTCACAAAATTAATTGAACACGTGTTTCGTATTTTTTAAATATTTATCACCTAACAGGGATAAAAAGTGATATAAAGCTAATTTTGCTGTGATTGACTTCGACGTCGGAATTGAAACTTTTTTGTGCATTTGATTGATTAATTAAGAAAATTAAATGTCATTTGTCATCTCAACGTAGTATTACATTCTCTTTGGTCATTTCCCCTGAGAGTTGGTAGAATGCATTTCATTGAATAGTACCTATGGCGTTATGTTGGCAGTGCTGTCATTTTTTCCTTCCTTGCGTTGTAATAAGGTGCAAAATTATTCCATCTAATTATCAGTTTAATTTTAAAAGAATACAATATTCGGTCAAGTCACCTATGCTATGACAATTAATGAAGCACAGGGACAAAGTTTAAGAGCGGCTGGTGTAGATCTGTAGTGATTGTTTCTCCCATGGCCAGCTCTAATGTCGCCTGCTCGAGAGTCAGCTCGCCGAATAGCCTTTATATTTTGCAACCGGATAACATGACAAGAAATGTGGTAGGTATAGAACATGTTACAAAAATACCCCTAATGCCGAATATGGTATATAGGGACCATCAAACTGAACAACTTTTACTATTGGGACCAACTCTCAAATCGCGAAAAATTAATCAGCGAAAATATCAAAACGTATGAAACACATTTTGATATTTTCGATTTGAATTTTTGTATAAAACAGCTGATTTTTATTATAGAGAAGTGTTGGATGATCGAGATTAAGAATCCTGTTAATGCACAACATATGTATTTTTATTTAGAACTAGATGCACCCGGCATGCGTATATTGCAATGCTCCGTTTTTTTAGCCAGGGACTTTCTCGGTCGTAAGCAGAACAACTCGCCAAAGTTTCATCATAATCGGATCAATGGTTTAGGAGTCCCGCCGTCTGTACACTTAGATCTTTTAAACTATGCATAAAAAACCGCATCAAAATCGGTCCATAAGTTTGGGAGCTAGGTTGCCTCAGACAGACAGACACACACAAGTCTAACTTATAACACCCCTTGCGTATGTTGTGTACGTCGTATATACATATAGTGGTGGCCACATAATTAAGGACACAAGTCGATTTTCATACAAACGAGGTAATTTTGAAGTCTTGGTTTTCCGCTAGGGATTGAACTAGCTGTGATCTGATGATGGCCATCCAGGGAGTGAATGGAGAAGATTCAGATAGCAATACACACCCAAGTGATCTGGTCAGCATTCTAAGAGATGTAAGCATAAGAATTTACAGTTGCAAGTTTTCATACATTTCTATACTATATTCGCGGTTTTTTTAAACATATTCTTACATCTCTTAAAATGCTGGTCAGATCACTTGGGTGTGTATAGAAATCTGGATCTCCTCCATTCACTCCCTGGATGGCCATCACCAGATCACCGCTCGGTCAATCCCTGGCGGAGAAGCAATGCTTAAAAGTTACTTCGTTTGTATGAAAATCGACTGGCGTCCTTAATTTTGTGGCCACTACTATACCTATATAGATATCCTGTAGTGTAGTCTAATAACTTCACACTCACCACATTAGTAACTACATTGTACCCGTGCGAAGCCGGGGCGGGCCACTAGTTATTATATAAAATAAGAACGCTGGCGTCACGCGACAAATTAATCATTTTTACTAGCTGTTTTTCGAGTAACATGGAAATGCAACTTCAAGAGACCGTAGGCCTGAGAAACAATCTTTAGTACCGCATTGGTGACCACTCACTACTATGGGTAGGCACATATTCATTGATAAAAAATTGCATTTAAATGTAGAGCATAACAATCACAATACTTTTATACAAATTCAATTCAATTTGGACATTTAATCAAACGTTACCGGCGCCATTTGCGTAATGGTGATCCATAGCAACGCACATTTTACACTTTCTAAAACGGATTAGATAATAAATAGGTGTATTTTATCTGTTAACTACCTATCACGGTGTACTCCGAAAGTGCAAGACATAGATTATATTACTCGGAGCAAAAGTTACGTTCGTTAAATAATAATACTAATAAAATGAAGCTGTAATTATAAACGATAGTGCCATGTCAAAAGCTATTAATCTAATGCCATGTCTACAAACTCTGTGAAACTAGTTTTTACAGGCGATTCTTCATTGTTGCGAATAGAAAGCGATATATAAATTACAATTTCTGTTCAGCGAGTATCTATGTTCTTCGATAAAAGGTGTTTCATGTTATTTTCTTCAAGCGGAAATAATGCAATGGTTTGTTAAAACAACGGTTTATAGGTATTCAAAGAAATAAGGACAAGTGGTCTGAAAGGACTTTAGGTATACAAAAAAAAACTCATACCTTGTGATGAAAACTATCTGCTGCTGTTGGCTCAATTGTCAGACCTCTGTAACCTGAAAAAAAGAGAATTTCAAAATTAACTAATTTTCTTTATAATTAATGTTGGGTAATTACTTCTGATATACATTAAAATACAATAGTTTCACGGATACTATCGCGGATTTATTATTTGATGATTATATTGTTCAATTTTGGATTTCTGTACGTTTCGACATCTTTGAAGTCTTATGAAGTCGGGTCGGTAAAGGGGGCTTTAAGAATTAACAAATAAAATTGAGAAAGAGAAACCACGATAAAAGTTTATATAAAATAAAAAAGGAAAATATCTTTTGGCCCCACCCCACCCGACTTCAAAAGACGTTTTTTAATATCATACGCGTACTTAAATAGTAATTATTCAGATTTGAATATTGTTGCTTGCTTTTTAGAGCTGTTTCTTTTTGAAGCTGTTTTTATAGCAATTTTTTTAGGTTTTTAAGGAGGTTCTTCTTTTAAATTTTTTTTTTGGTATATATGTATGTAGGTATATGTAAATGTTAGCGATGATATAAATTTATTTTATTAATATTACACACTTTTCAATGGTATAATACTCCTAAAAACTCAGTTTCAAAACAAATAAACAGACGAACATAGAACCTTCTCCTTTTTTGAAATCGGTTGAAAACTACCTCGTACCTACAATCTACTATTAATAAAACCTCTTTAGTCCATTCGTATAGGCATACGTAATTTATTTCAACAAATACAAGAGTTCAATAAACTTAATCCTGAGATAAAATCGTCTGCATGACAAATACAATCTGGTTTCTAAAGCTAATTCAGCTAAAGTAATCGGTGATAGATTTTGAACGAGTTTCAAACTTGTAAAAAGTTGTCCAATATAAAATATAAAAGCTATTGGAGAAAGTGGACGATATATTTATAACAGATGTATTAGTAATTCGCTCGTGAAATTATTGTTATGTCACCTACCAAATAAGTCGGTAATTTGATCGGCAACATTAATCTTACCGGAATTAATTAATCAAATCTTTGTTTTTTTTATTTTATTCTTATAGGTACCTTACCTACTCGTTGTTGGTTAGACGCATTTGTTGTCGCGGAAAGTAAATTTGATACAAAATATTCTGTATAATCTGTGAATTTGAAAACCATAGTAATTATAATGCTCACGATCAGTGTTAGAAACACCAATATATTTCGTCCTACTCCTAGTTATTAAATTTTATTGGAAACTAAAAAGAGTTAATGTAACGAAACAAAACGAACATCGCTAAACAAACGACGGTTGACATATTTTTTCACACTACTTTAGTATAAGTACCTGCCTACTTTTTTGTGCTACAGATAATTACAATGTATTCTATTTTTCCAAAGATAATCATAATATTTTTCTGATTTTGAACAAATTTTAATTAACTTCTTTTATTTATCAAGGAGATCGCTTTTTTATTTCATTATTGTAATAGTTTTTTTTGTATTTTGCCTATTAAACAAAATGAGACCAAGCCACAGGTACGCTATCATAAAGGTATCGTAAATGTACCTAATTACGAAGTTGTGATTGGATCACCACACCATTTCGTAAGATGCGTTTTCTTCATTTCAGCAATAACCAATTAACCATATCTACATTTGGTGGAAAGCGGTGACTTCCAAAAAACACTATCATTTATTCAGTTGCGGAAGTCAGTACCGGTTGATTGGTTGCAACTATGACGTGCATAATTTTACCCTCATTACCTACTTCAAGCGACTTCATTGGATCGGAATGTAAATATAAACATCGACTGCAAAATGCTTCGGAATTCAGAAAACTCTGAAAATAATTTGAATACCAGTAGGGCAAATGTGAAAAGCATTATTAAAGATGTCAATAAACAAAAAATATAGAATATTTTTGTCCACCGTATATAAACATTTGACCTGCTTGGGTTTCATACAGACAAAAGACGATTAAAAAAATCGACAAAGAAATTAAAATGATTCGTGCTAATACAGATTTCTCATTAAAGTCCATTATCTTAGGTTTATATTTCTAACCTTTTATCATTTTTAGGGTTCCGCAGTCAAGTCAACAAGCCATGTCCGTCTGTGCGTCCGTCCGCGGCTTAACTCAGGCCCTAAGTACTAGAAAGCTGTATTTTAGCATGAATATTTTGACGACTTCCGTGGTCGAGTGGTTTGTACGCCAGTTTTCAAGGTGTCGCCATCTCAGAGGTCCCGAGTTCAATCCCCGGCTGGGTTGATTTAGAAAACGAAATTTTCCATTTTGGCTCAGGTCTGGGTGTTTGTAGTTCCACCGTTGTCTCTGATTTCCATAACGCAATGCTTTAGCTACTTACTTTGGGATCAGAGCAATGTTTGTGATGTTGTCAAATATTTATTTATTTAATTTAATATCTATATTAATCACGCAAAAAAGTGGTAGAATAAAATCCTGAAAAACACTTTTTTTAGTGTACCTCCCCTACATCAATCTCATAGTGTGGTCGTTGGTTAGGTTAGGTTAGGTTATTTCAATAATATTAGGTTCGTGAAAAACACTTTTTGATTCAAGGATCCGTTTGTAAAATATTAACCATTAAAGTGCAAAAAAGTGTCCGTCCAGGTAAACGGTTGGTTTTGGATACGTAAAAAAATTTAGGACATAAGTACTTATATACATTGAAGTTAAAAGGAAAACTATCACAGGTAGGCTTTACAAGTTGTGAGTAATAATTCGATCAACTTACAAAATTAATTTATATTAGAAAAGTTTTCGTAGAACAAATTTCATTGAATAGTTAGGTAATAAGTATACTTAGTTTTAGGTGTTAGTTGTGTAAAACAGGAAATAAATATTAGTTTCTAGCCATATGGTTAATTGTATAAGGTAACTGCGGAACCATATACGGCGAGTGGCCTTTAAGTTAGTCAAAGTGCTTTAAATCAACATTGTTAACCTGTTTTCATTACTGTACAGTTACGAAATTCAATCAATCATTTCCCATCTAACGTAATTACGTAAGTGAACCTTTTTACTTTACTTTTTATTTTCATTCAAATTGAATAAGTTCGTTGTATGAAAGCTGTAGAGCGTCAGTGATTATTCAATTATTCAGACCAAGAGAGGTCTAGGAATGTTCTTTGAACTCCAAATAATAGTGTGAGGCCGAGGTGCCTTTGTATAACATAATGGTAAAGGATAGTCTATTCTCGTTTGTCGACTATTTCCTGTGAAAGTAGATTGGTATCTTTTTACTATCCTGATAAATTCTTAACCATAATTATGACTCTTATGCAATTAATCATGGCTTTGACCCTTGAGTTTTTTAGATAGGTACTAACCAATAATAAGGTAGAGTACAGCAATTTTTACAAACAATATATGAATTAACGTTGTTGATTAAAAATGTTTTATTCAAATCGCCGACCATCGGTTTACAGGTTTTTCACCAGACCAACTCCGTCATCGCTTATATATATTTATTTATTTAGTAAAAAGTGATCGACAATAATCGACAGTGTGCAAGAATCGTAGCAGCTCCATAGTCTCTGCCTACCCCCATGGGAAATAGGCGTGAGTATATGTATGTATTTATGTATGTATGATCGACAATTGTGGTCAATGGTGTACAGATAAACTCTTTGGACCTTTAGAAAAGTATTTTTTTGATTAAGCAACAATCACATCGACTGGTTCGAAAGTCGATGAGCACAGTGCAACACAAGAACAAACAGTGCGATGTCCTTGTGCAAATGTAGACTTCGGAGTAAATGTTGAGAGTAAACCAAGTCGTGGGTAACCGTTACATGCGGTACATCTGAATTTGAAATTTTACGAAACATTTACTATCAGAATCTTCTAGAAATCAACCTTCAACGTGAACAATGAAGTTTGGCACACCACCAGAACGTTTAAAGCACGCCAAAGTTTAACAATTCATAAATTATTAAATAACAAAATCTCAAAATATAATATTTATAATAATGAATAATCATAAAAAGCGTAAATTTTTTTGTAATGAAAAAGTGATGAAGTTTGGTACACAAAAGATAAATAATAAATATGTAACTAATTGAATGTGTATATTCGGTAGGTCTGAGAATAGGACGTAAACTATTTTTCATACTTCTAAGTGATAAGGGTGGTCCACCCCAAACATTTTTTATTTTATTTTTTGAACAGAATTTTTTATTTTTGTTCTTTTATGATTCGGCGTTTAAAAATAGATAATTACAACCCTCAATTTTCACCCTTCTACCACCAATCCCTATTTTTTATATGGCAAAACAACGTTTGCTGGGTCAACTAGTAATAATATATCCTAACCTAATATTATAAATGCGAAAGTCCGTTTGTTTGTTTGTTTGTAACGCCTTTACGTCTTAACTACTGAACCGATCATCATGAAATTTTGCATACACGTTGTCAGGGGTACAGAGAAGGACATAGCTTTTTACCTTTCATCCCGAAAAAAATAATTGTTCCCGAGGGATAGCAAAAAAACTTTCCACGCAGACGAACTCGCGGGCGGTCTTTAGTAAATAATAATATTGGTAGCTTTAGATATTATCATTTATAATTTACTACACCTTGGGTTTCACTGTTTCATTGAGAAATACCATTATGGTTAATGGATTCGTGAGTTTCGAGACTAACGTTATTTTGTGAAACTTGTAACCTTGAACATTTCGGCCAACGCTTCTAAAGGCCTATTCTTTTGACAGAGTGCGTAAAGTTGCAACAAATTTGTCGGAAGTGACGTACTAAATGTTCAACTATAAGTATTAAAACTAAGCTTTGGTTCTGAAGACGGTACATTTAAATTACAAATATTGCATTTATCTGCACCCGAGTGGGTCAGTCGCTGCCAGCGAAAGTATTTGTTTTCTCTAGAGACTCAGTCTGGTTCTGACCGTATAGAATTTCTTTTTCTACTAGCTTGATGAAAGTTATTAGAAAATCGATTCATTTCAGGTGAGAGGTGAATACTGAATATATATGCAATTAAAGTATCTACACGACTGCATAATGGAAAGATAAAAAGTATCGAGAAGAAACAGCAAAACACTCTACGAAATGTTAAAATTGCATAATATGCAGTTAAAAAGTATAATTTGTATTATGTTATATTGAATTTAATTGGAAAGAAGAATAATATCAGCTAATCAGCTAGAATATAACATTTATGTATAACTTTATCAATAATTGAGTATTTCTTATCAGAAATAAATTATTATATTCTTTATCCTATAAGTTTTTATTGTAAAATTACAATAAATAGTTTTTGTAATAAAATAAGCTGTCAGGTCCTAAAATATGAATAAGCTTATAAAAAAAATTAAAATACTAAAAAATTGCTCTGATTCCAAAGTAGATAAACCTACTTGTGCTATGGAAAGAGACAACGGTGGAACTACAAACACCCAGAATCGAGCCAATTTAGAAAAGTTAGTTTTTTTCTAAATTGACCCAGCCGGGTCATAAACTTTTCATGTCTGATTGAACATGAAAAGTTTATGTGAAGTATAATCATTTATTATTGATTTTATTAAAAAAATAAGTAAGTAATTAGAAATTCAACAAGCAAAGCTACTTATTCCGATTGTGTTGTGATTGATATAAAAAGTAATAATCTCAAGAACAAATAAAGTTCTTGCTTTTTATTTAAAAGAAACTTTTGATTGTTTGAAAGTTTAATCCGTGTCCATCAGTGATTGCTTTACGCGCTCTGATAATCGTTGCACTACATTTTTTTTCTCCCACGTCTGGTCTTATTCTGTCAATAACTGCGTCGACCCACTTGCGTATTTGCACCATAAATGCAATGCAAATCACAGACTTGTATTATTTGTGAATGTTTTCGAAGTTTTCGATTTTTGGCAGTTGCTATATTTCATTTAAAACTCCAGATTAATTTTACACTCTTTGAATGAAAACTAATAATTTAAATCATTTATATAAAAATGTGGCTTTAAAGAACCAAGCTGTTACTTTAGTTTTTTAATAAAAAAAAAAGAGTCAAATATGGTATTTTTCAAATGATTATTAAAAAAAATATTACACCTGTAAATTCTATTAAAAACGTTATTATTACAGTGTTTTATAACATGCATAATAATGCGTGTATTATAAAACACAGTTTAATAATAGGTACAGTTATTATTTAACTGTTGCGTTTAATATAAACGTTATTTATATTAAACGCAATAGCTTATACTGTTGTCTCTAAGTACTAAAACTAGAAAAGGAGAAACAGAGATTGTGTACCTAAATGTTTTCTCGTTGTTGCGAATGGCAAATACTAGATACTGCATTAGGATCAGATTAAGTAGGCCACATGTTTGCTTAATGCATTCACTCGGAGTCTATTGACGATTGTAACTTTCAACACTATGACCTCTTCCGTAACGAGCTTACAATTGTTTTTTAGTTGTGACTCTGTGTAAGAAAACCTTAAATATAATTCAATTTAGTAGTTGGTAATAAAAAAATAAGTAGGTAAAATGCGATTTTTTTTTATCTTTAGTCGTCCAGTTTTATTGACCGACCGAGCGCGAAGCGCGAACGTAGCGTCTCCGTTTCAGCTTAGGCAAAAATGCTTTCATATATCTGTCCGGCTTTCCAGCTGTCCGTCTGTTCTCCTCTACTGCCTTTTTTATCAAAACTTATAACTCTTGTTCTTATTATATAGAAGCATTTTCCTTAGAAAATCATTATTCCACAAATCCATTTATCAAAACACGTTAAATTAAACGTTATTGTTTATTTAACAAATATATTTCACACTTATATTCGTGATTTCGTGATTCGTGACATACAACTTGTAAAAAAAACTGTAGAAAATCCTGAGTATTCCTGAGGTGTCTGGCGACTCTTCATTCCGCCTCAATTTTAACAAGTGTCTTGCATAGTCCTGCAACGTTCATAAGAACATGACCTATGAATTTTTATAAAGGATTCGAGTTAAGGCCTATATATTAGAGCTGTTAAATAGTTATTTGGTATTTAGAAAAAAACATAATTTACATGATCATGTAAAAATGTTGTTGTAAAGTGTAACTTGTAGACTTGTAAGTTTTTATAAACAGGGCAGTCGCATTTCTCAACCAATTCCCGTGAAATTTTATGAGCAGGTTCGAAATTATACAAATTTTTTTGTAGAGTTCGTTTTAGAAATTTTTCGAAAAAAAAAACACATTTCAGCCATTTCGAAAAATTATCAAAAATGTCACAAACGCGAGGTCTATAGCTCACAGAGCTTCTAGTTATTATTTAACTATTTTCGCAGCAACATGATGAAATTCGCTATTTGTCTTCTCTTTATTTCTTGCTCTACCTATATACATTCAATCTTTACAAAAAAAATGTAATGTGTGATACAATACGACGGCATTCAAGTATTAAGCAATGCCTGCTAGTTTACTAATGTATGTACGCACAAGACGATTATTGCACTAGTCTTCATAATGACACTGAACAAAGGTGCCAGTTGCCAACATCTGACAAAGACATTCGCAACGAAGCAAATGGATAAGCTGTTGCACGTTAGATTCCAATACAAATTGTAGTTTACCAACAGTACGGAAAAGGCTTTGTTTGACCATAATAAGAGACTATAGTTTGGGAGCATCGAACTAGAACTCTCATAACGCAACGGTTATGAGTGTTATGTCACTCGTAAGTGTTATTGAGGTCGGCACTCCGGTCATTAGGCCACAAATTTTCGAGGTCTCCGTATAAAAAAATAAACAAATTGCCGAGTCATGCCGATAATGCATTTGTATCGTAAGCTTTGATATTGCTAACTATGTTATGTAAATAGCATCTAAGCTTGTAAACTGTGGCATGTTTGTTTTCAATTACCGAATTGTAACGTTGTATTGTGTACCGAGAATTCGGAAGGTAGAAAGTTTAAAATTTTTACGAATAGTGTAAACATAATGTACCTACACTTAACCAAAGACTATCATAAAAAACTAAATTACTGAAGAAGATGTGGATAAAAATTTAAAGTTTAATAGCACTAATCCTTTAAACTCATAGGTAGGTACAGCTCGCGCAATATAAATTGAACCTAACCATAGACAATAAGGCTTGCGCATTAAACATTTTTGTACCCAAAATTGCTACGGCGCAAGCTGTGGGCGCAAGTCATGTGGTACTAAAATATGGGTCAAGTGATTTTGTGCAAGCTGTACATGGTTTTATCTATTAACACCTCCACTGCATGGACCAGAAACTGGTTGCAGCGGTTTGATATGAAAACGGTCCAGCACTGCTTCCAACCTGCATTGCTAAGAGAGCGTGGAGGTAATGTCAACATCTTTCCAAGGGAGAGGCCCGCGTCCTGCCGTGGACTACAATGGCTGTTCTAATGATAACGAAGCACATATTGTTATATGGTCACAAGTTGTACACAATCGGTCATTTTGGAGATCTAAAGTAAGGAAGACGTATATTAAATGTTATGGAAAGACTTTGTGGTTTGTCTTTTAACAAACCTCTGGTTTATATAGTAGAGTTCAATGCCTTCTTCCTATACATTTATCTATTTTGCTTGAAAGTAACATAAGTATAACATCTTCAATTTTTCTCAACATAACACCTGAAATATGTTGGTACGTGAAAAGCGAAGTAAGATGAAAATGCGGCTGCGAGAGCTTTAGTTTCCGTAAAAACTTTTAAAACAGATTATTTTCTTAAAACTTCACCTCTGACTTGCCCAGTAAGCGAAACCGATTTTTTTTAATCAACTTTTTCTTGTCACGGTTTATTACGGAACTATAAGTTACTAGACGGTGCTAACTGTTTATTTATAAACAAATGTAGTTTATTAGTACATTCAATGAGCGACGATAGTGGCTACGTACGAAATATAATGTGACATTGTTCCTATTGTGTGGTATGGATCACTAGGTACGTGATATTGCGAATCCCATGGGTGTTAAAGATTTGTATGTCGAAGCATTAGTATCAAGATATCTTTCGTATGTACTTATAATTAAGAATTTTTCATGTTAATAAATAAATGTAAGGTGATGTTCTATTTGGAGGTTACCGACTCGATACTTGCTAATGAGTACTACTGTTAATGGTTTTTTGTGAACTAGGGTAGAAACCATTAGGTTCTGCTGTACTATGTGAAATATCTAAACGTTACTACTGCTAGCTATAGTTAGTGTTGTGTAAACCATAAATGGATATAGTAAAACAGGAGTTACAATAAAAATTAGCAAGTGGAATACTTTGCATAGGCGATAAAACCTAGAATACATTATTACTGACGAAAGTTAGTAATTGCAGCTCCGGAGTTCTTTGAAAATTTGTATTACTTCTCACGATCTCGTACTTTACTAGCATTGATTACACCGAAGATGAGACCCCGGCGCAAGTTTAAATCACGGCGGGCCGCGAGTTTATTGGCGTGGAATTTCATTGCCCGTAGGAATTTCGAAAATTAACTAAAAACCTAACCTTTTCCAAAGTCCAATCAATCGCGACACCAATATTCACCAAAATTTAACCAATTTTGATGAATTGTTCACTGTATAAATGTGTGAGAATGCAACAAACAGGAGACCGGGTTACTTTTTTGTAAAATTTATAAGTATGAAATGATAGAAGTATTGCTTTGAAATTTCAGTTGCTTCACTGAAACACAGTTTTAAGACAATTTCGTTAGCTCATTATTTTCCTTCCATTCTAAATGTTAATGGTTCTGTGCATTACGTTCTACAGATATCTGTATTTGACAAAACCTTTTTTAAGAATTTACTATCGAGACTATTACAGATAAAATATCATCAATATCATGAAGGTAACTATATTGCCTTGAATATTTAGAAAGGATCAGATTTTGAAGGGTATGCTGGTGAGCAAATTGTTGTTTTAAGTAATTGGTTGTTTTAGGACGTTTTTTTTATTTTTTTGGTGGATTTCCCCAATACCAAAACGTGTTAAACATGTAATAAAGGTTTATTGTTTGACTGACGAAGTCAATTTAATTAGTAACAGTTAATTTGGGATTGAAAAATTGGATCGAATATGAGGTTCAGCCATAAAAACGGTTAATTTGAAAACTGTTCAGCCTTTTCATTACTAGCTTTGTTACTTACATTCACGTTACGTTATATAACATTTTCTTTATCATGTTATAAGCATATTTTTGTAGTAATAATTGAGTACTATTGATTACATCGGTGATCGGTAAAGCTGTTTTACAAGTTATTGTATCGAGAGTTACCAGACATAATGATTGACAGAGAGAGACTATTAGTGAAAAGATGTGAAAAAAAATATGTTTAGAATTTAAGAATTACATAAAGTTAGTTTAAATAACTATAGTTAAAACTAGTAAAACACACCACTAATAATCGCCAAATCAAGCAGGTTACGTTGATTTGAGATACGTAACATATTTTTTTTGGTAGTCATTTTTAACACCTGGATCCACCCACTAAACTGTAGTCTTCAAGAGTCAATCAAGACAGTGCAAGTGTAGGTAGTGAAAAGTAAAAAAATGTTCTATTTGTATTAAAATACAAAATGAAAACTAATTTTCATTACAAAATATAACCAGTAGGTAATTTTTATCTTCCTTAATTTTTATGTTCGCCGTCGATATTAAAATTGAAGATCACCTTAAATAGCAGTATTTAGTCGATTAGTTTGTATTCGAGATCTTATATTTATTGCTTCTACGTGATCAAATTTATAACTATATTTTTATAACTGGAACTCCAAGTGGTTCCGGTGATCAAAAGTGCATTGGCAGGACTGACATGTCCGTTCGTTAGGTTATTGTCTTAAACAAAAACTTTCGCTGATTTAAGAACTAATTAAAAAGCTGGACTGTCGAAATAAGCTGTTGAAATGAATTGATTAATTAAATAAGAAAACCAACGAAGACTCTGCTGTAATGTGTTTAACATTTCTAGTCTTTATAATTCGGATAGTGCTTAAATACTGAGTAAAACTGAATTAAAGTTCAACGTCAGCCAAATCCATACATCTTTCTAAAGCAAAGCGATAGCGAAGATTGGCAAACGCTATTTTGTTTAGGTAGGCTGAAGCGACGGCGCTTTAGCCATCTAGACAAATAAAATAAAAGTAGTTTAAGGATGATTGCTGTTACTGCAACGCCGTAGTCATAGACTTAGAAAAATGTTCGCTGCGCCGTAGTCGACGTAAACTCAGAGCGTAGCGTAATACGCTGTGCAAGCATTACTTTGCACCGTTGTGCAACGTTACATATTTACCTAGTGACTGCGAAGCACAGCAGCCGTATCAAATGATACATACGCTTATATAAGCGGTGAACTTTTGCACTCCACTGACTCTTCCTGGGCGATTAGCGCGTGGATTGTTATTGGTGGTGTTTGTATTGTCTGTCAAAACCGTGTGAATGTAGTGTAGGTAAAAAAAATAATTGTTACACTCATTTTAGTAAGGTACATAGTACACGTAATGTAATGTAGAGTGTAAATGAGTGTAACAATTTTTGGGGCCGTGTTCTTTTAGTTTTGCTTGAAATGAAAATGGATGAACTTGGAGGAGCTCTTGCTTTATAAATATTAAATACAATATAAAATAATGGTTGAAATAGAGATTTTCTACATTGTCTTGTCGGGAAAATAAAATTTCAGAGATGGCCAATGATGACCATAGATTTAGCGTGCTGTCGACTATAATTTATTGACTTGACCGCGCTGACACAGAGCAGCGCACTGCGCAGTCAAGTTAAAGAGTGGAGCTCCCTGTTTATGAAAACTAGATTAATTGTTCGTCGTTTTCTTAGACTAATTTGCTATGTATAACTGGATTTCTTGTACTAGTTTTGCATACTGTTGTTATTCAGAATATTATTAAATTGGTTGTGTAGCTGGTTTTACCACCCAAAGTGTGAAATGAGACTGAAAAACAAGTTAATAAAATTACCTTGTCCACATCATTTAGTAAGTTTTTGTTAAATGTTCAAATTATAACATAGCTATTATCTACTTATATTGTAGAAAGTGTGCTCTGCTCTTACGTCGATGGTTAAACTAGAAATCATACATCAGAGGTTAAACTATCACAAAAAACCTGCTGCGTGACTGTTAATGATCTTAGATCATAAAATGGGAAACCTGAACATGAAAATAACATATTAAATTTTTGACCTAAGAAGTCTTATGAACGCGTGAGGCAAAACATTATCACAGAAAATATTTCAAAATAGTTTATTTTTATATTTTTTAATGATATAAAAGTTAGTAGGCATTGAATTTTGAATAATATGTCAAGAACTTGAGATCAAGGTAAGCCTTTATCTGCCTTTAGCGTAAAGTATTCAAGCTTTGCATATGTTAAGTGAATCACAATATCTTAATTGAATCAACAAATGAAAATAGATACAGAATTTACAATCAACTTTAATACATCAATATTTTCGTCAAGTGAGCGTGAAAGATTAATCGATATAAAAAAGGTTTTCACATAGCTTCTGAAACAGAATCGAAAGATCGATATTTTCTGATTGCAGTTATCCTTGATTGGATTTAAAATATTAACCATTACAAGGTATTATTTCGATCGAAGATCGAAGGATCGTAAGTATATTTCTCGTATTGTTTAATAACATTTGCGTTGGATAGTTCACAAGAATACGTAATGTGAGAATGTTGGGGTTGTTTTGTCAATCTCGTGGTTTCATGATTATCTCAACAATACAAAAAGGCTAATTTGTGTTTGAACATTTTGCACAAGACTGGCGAAAGGAGGAGCGCATTTATATCTATATCCGCATAAGGAATACATAAAATCATGTAACTAATTAGTTACCTACGTAGTTTTGAATTTAGAGATATCCAATCAATAGTTAGTTAGGAAATGATTGTTGAATAATAAAATTTGTTACATGCTAAAATATGCATAAAATAAAAAGCGACGGGTGCAACCAATGACACTGTATTTTAAGCGGAAGAGCCGCTGCATCGATTTGGTCTCAGCTTTGAGTCCCGATCGTGGTAGTCGATTATCTTAAGTAATTATATATTACTGAAGACGCACTGTTGAAATAAACTAATAAAATCTCAAGAGCTAATAACATCGTATAAAGTTTTATAGTTTTACAAAGAGTAACTTTTGCTACACTTCATAATTGTTTTAGTACGTAGGATGTAGAAACTAAATTGTCCCTCGAATAAAATACACATCGATAAGCTTAACTCGGTACACAAATTAAATTCAAATTTTTGTACTGTTTGGTTATTTATTAAAAAGAAAAATATTTCAAGAGAGTTTATTCACCTACATCGTTCCACACTGCCGTTAATAGTTTATTGCGAGTTAGTCGCGACAAGTGGAAACTAAAACCAGTTAGTTGATGACTTTCAGTTATCCTGTGATACCACTAATTTTGATTTGCCACGGTATAAAATTAATGATATCACTTGTGTAACATTTAAATGGATGTTAATTAAGTTTGATTGAATTTTAAGTATGTGTTAAATAACTGTTTCCTGTGATAAATATGAAAAGGCTTAGAGAGTATTAGATTGAGTTGTTTAAATGACGTTGGTTAAAAATAGATTGAATAGTGACATAATAATATGGCTGTCCTTTAGGCAGTATTTAAACCTTAGGCTCTTTTAGAGTTATAAATATATTTTTATACACATATATATTTTTCTTTAAGTACGTTATAATACCTCGATAAGAGCATAAAATACTTTAAAATAAGCGTTAAATCGATATTATTTACTTTATTTTATTTTCATTCAATCAAGCCAGCCCTGAGTAAAAATGACGATTGTATCTATCAACAAAACATGGATTTTAGAAAAAAAAGGTTTACGCCATAAATGAAACTATAATAACATATTCTATGAGAAACTTGGTAAAGCAATGTGTTATCATTTTGATACTAAATGAATGAGTTTTTATTGAGTTAAACTAGCTTTCTCTGCTAAGTGGCATCTCCGACATTTATTAAAAAGATGTAAGCAGCTATTAAGAGTCTGTGTCTCTTCCTGCTATTGAGTTGATGGACGATGAGAAAAATGGAAGATACATTCGTTATTGACTTTATGTAACGCAGCGTGTGAAACAAGCTTAATGTACGTGGATAGATACTATAAAACATCCTTCTAATACAGTTTTTAGTTTATAAGCGAAAATGTAAAAAGATTTCTAGCACCCATATTACAAGCTTTGCTTAGTTTGGGGCTAGATGGCGCTGTGTGAAATTGTCCAAGCATTTATTATTATTATTATTATTATTATTTTACCCTGTTAATAAAACCATGCTGAATTTGGTCAACACAAAGAACATGAAGATGGTTTAAAAATTTTAACCAGTGATGTAGATACAAAGAGACGTAAATTTAATAAACTATAGAATAAGTAATTAATCCAGTCAAAAAAGAAAACTTTGTCAGGATTGTAGCATTCGTAGCATGTGAAAACCACGCTTAGCCACAGTGAGCCATGTTAATGTTGATATTGTATTTGTTACCAAACAAACTAATTATTATCCAAAAAGTTTGTTTAAGGCCCCTATATACCTCAAGTGGCGCCCTCATTTTAATTAAATTTATTGCTCGCTAAGTACCTACATAATGTATCGAAAATTCACATGTACAGATTGAAGCTAAGGTTCTATAGTTTATTTACAAACAATAACTTCATTAAAATACAGTTCGTTGATGTAGTAGTTCGCAAAAGTGCTAAAAGTGGCCACTTTTACTACAACGAACAAAATTTTACTGAGGTTATTGTTTGTAAATAAACTATAGAACCTTAACTTCAATCTGTACATGTGAATTTTCGATACATTGTGTACTTAGCGAGCAATAAATTTAATTAAAATGAGGGCGCCACTTGAGGTATATAGGAGCCTTGACATAAGAATTTCAGCTTCTCTATGTATGGAGCTGGTTTTACTGCCAGCCACCGAACATTTCATAGCAATATTATTATATTATTTGACGACCTAAGTGGTCGAGTGGCTTTGTACTCCGGTTTTCAAGGTGTAGCCATCTCTGAGGTCCCGGGTGTTTGTAATACCACCGTTGTCTCTGATTTCCATAACACAAGTGCTTAAGCTACTTACTTTGGAATCGGAGCAATGTATGTGATGTTGTTATTTATTTATTTATATTTATATTTATTTATAATATCATTTGAACCATACCCAGTTTAAAATGACGTCAACCAACCAAAAATACGATATCTCTCAACATTTCCACACCAGACGGAGCCAAGTGGTTAGTGCAGTTTTCCCATATTCTAGAATGTTTGTGTTGATTAGAAAGCGATGCGTTTTGCAAGCGGCCGCTGGGGCCCACTTGCCTAACGCACGCACGTGCTCGCGTCGAGCCGAGCATCGCACTTGCCCCACCTGCGAAGGTCCCGGGACACTTGGCTTGTGCAACAGTACCATCATTGCTTGATTATTAATCTAATATATGAGTTTATTAAAATAAATTTCCAAAAAAATACTTAAATAAACTTTTAATAGTGAGTTTGTTAATAGTGGTTAAGTTTGAATATTTTTGTTACTGAGGAGAATTTGAGAGTACTACCACTTGGAAATCATATTTGGCTTGGGAACACTATTTAAACCTGATTACAAACATTTATTTTAATTTGATCAAGCAAATCGTTTTGAATGTTGTTATAAAAATGAATTTGGTCCTAGTCTCTACAAATTAACAAAACATTTTAGTGGAATGATTATGAATTTAATGCAGCACCTCATCTCACCATATCACTACATGTTATAAAACAAAGTATAAAACAGACAGACAGACGCGGCGAGGGCGCCACGTCTGTCTGTCTGTCTGTCTGTTCACGATGAACTAAAAAACTACTTCATCATGCGGATTTTCATGCGGTTTTCTCTAATTGGCAGAGTGATTCCTGAGGAAGGTTTTGGATGTATAATAAGTTTAGGTTTTACATAAATTGGTAGAAATATGTCGATAATTGTTGAAGATGTCGGCAAAAATTAAGCTGACTGGGAGCTTGGATCGAAAACGCTGCATAAACCTTTTGAGATTTAACAAAATATTGTATGATGGAATTGTTCCTCTTTTATAGATCTACAAAAAAGTCTGCGATTGCTATATATATCTTTTAAGAATAGCTTACTATTCCATTGTATCTTAAAAAAATTGATCACGTACAATGCGGTAATTTGGAAAGCTATTTAGAAGGATACAGTATTAATCCTTATATCAACTTAAATACGTTAGTTACCTTAAGCATTTCATGCACATTATTTTAACCCTGTGATCATCAGCCATTTTTAACCCTTTACACCATACTATTTAAATGATTATCTTTGAAGTTGTCACAAAAAGCTAATGCGCGAAAATAAATTCAAGCGCGTTTCTTGCAACGATGACTCGAACGAAATAAAAATTAATGCGATTTACAGTTTTAAGAAAAAAATTTGTAAGAAAAAAATAATTGACATTTATTTGGAATTGGTTAAGTATTTTGGAATTTTTATTTAAAAGAAACCTAGATATATACTGTCTTAATCCGAATAACATCACAACATTAGTCAATTATGCTATAATTGCAAATCATTTTGGTATTACGTTTGTATGGGAAGCTCACTGTTCGCCGGCGTCTTAAAGCTAGTTTTAGTATTCAGTAATGTAAAAGTGTTATGTAATTTATATGATAGGTACTACTACTTACTCGTATTATATTTCGACAGCGCAATGACCTTTGTTAGGTATTTTAAATAGTGTAGCAGATTCTATGCACGTATATTTCAAATACGATATTGACAGGCAGGTGCCTGTGAAGATGTGAGTTGTACTGTTTGTGACGACAAGGTTGTCGTCACAAACAGCACAACTCATATCTTTGTATGTCCTCCTAATATTAAATTATAAAATAATAGTCGGAAACTGTGAATAGCACTATTAGCGGTAGGTACACAGGCCCCAGATAAGATTCAGATTCCAGTACAGTACGAATTTTCAAACTATTATGTTAGGGTATCGCTACGTGTATAAGCAAGATTTAATTAATGGACGGCCTTTGTACAATGTCAACTCATAAAAAGATGAATAGGTATCAATGCAATTGAATAAATTAATTTCGAATAAATCTTACGTACTTCATAAATGGCCTTAACCTTTTACGTAAATTTGCTCAGTAAAGTGTGAATTCAAAGTGATTGACTGTGGAAGTTAGGAAAATATTGATTTTGCAGCTGAGAGCTATATAGTAGTGCTTAAACTGTCCGGGTCTTTGCACTTGCCGGATAGATTTTTAGCGTGAGATAGAGCAATGTTTAGTCAAACAGTATTAATTATTAGTGACTCTGTGAGCTGTAGACATCGCGTTTGGGACATTTTTGAAATACCTCAAATGTTGCTTTTTTTAGAAAAATTTAGAAAAACTGAATCGACAAAATAATTGTATTATATAGAATTATCTAACCTACTCACTAAATTTCACGAGAACAGACGAACATACGAAAAAATTTTTGCCCAAGTTGAAAAGGAGACGTTTCGCTCGTGCTTAGCGCTCGCTTGTAGAGAAGAAAAAGAGATGATAAAAAGGCGAAAAATTCGTCATAAAGTTAACAAACGAAAAATAGTGAATAGATTTTATTAATAAGAAGGCTTCATAATTTTTAGACATTAATGACATACCTCGTTAAAAGTATTGTTTACATAAGGTTCAATGAAATGGACTATAAGAACAATATTGCATTTTGTCTAGCTATGAAGGTCGTTTGGTTATTTCACTCAAATGTAATGGTCCCAATAGTTAACTAAGGTTTTGTTAACTATGTGTTAAAATGTTGTTTATGCACGTTTCTGATTGTTTGTGGTTTGTAACTAACAACAGAGGTAAACATTATCTTTAGCTGGTTTACTTTGGTGTCATGGTTGCTGTTAACATACATACATAATTAAGGTAAAAAGAATCTCCCACTTTGAACATTTTTTGGCTACAGTATATAAAAACATGGATATTGATAACAAATAACAATTTGATAGATTTTTCCAAAAAATGTTACATATAGTTATACTCTTTTACAAAATTATAATGCTAAAACACTAAAATTACCGCCAGAGATAAGTACTTTAACGTTTGCGGTTTGAAAAATAATAATAATTTAGCAGTATTTATCTGTAACAGTGTTATATTTGAATGAACTCAAGTAGTCATGTAAAACTAACTCAGGCTGCCCGTATGAGACAATGAGACAGAATCGTTAAAGAGCCAAGTGGAGAAAGTGACTCCACATGTCATAAACCTCTCAGAGTAAAACATTTTATTACTGTCAACAATGGTTCCTCGCCATGCCTCTATTACTGGAATAAATTAACACTTTTCATTCACTTTTGCGTGTCAACTGAAGCTATGAGAAAAGTGTGTATTTAAATACTGAGTGAAAAACTGAAAATGTTGTTCCATTAAAAAGTTTTGTTTCAATTAAGGATAATTTCCTGTTTGTTTCACAGGTTCCGGATAGCACTTACCTTCTGACTTTGGTTTAGTTTAAAAATGGAACATTTGTAAGTTATAATTCGCGCGCAATGAGAATGGGATGGAGCCTTGTCAAACTGAGCCGCGTTTGTTCGCCGGCTAGCCACAAGGATATCCAAAAACACGTTGTCACGCATCCGAGGTGAGGGAACTCTTGCTTTAGCAACTACAAGTAAGGTGACAAGTAAACAATTAGTCGATTAATTACATTAAAATTAACTAATTAGTCAATTTCTGGGATAAAATGAAACCTTGGGATGGAACCTTGTCTTTTACAAGGTTCCATCCCATTCTCATCGCGCGCGGATTATATCTATCAGATTAGTTAACTTATCAGAAAATTGAGAGACTAGCCCCAAATATTATTGATAAGCATTACCAAAGAACTATTAGGCTACCTAAATGTGTGCAATGCGAGAATGCATGGCTCTCATTCCTTGCACAAATTCTTCATCATCGTTGGTTTAATGGGGAAAAAATCAGGTTGAGAACCTAGCTACTGGCTTAAAACGTAAGAATTTGAAACGTGGGAATGCGTTATACTTAGCTTTAAGTGAACGAACTATAAGTAAAAGCTAGAATAAAAGTGAAACTATCACGTTATGAGATAAGCGAAGATTAATCTACGATGGTCTATGGCTCCTGTCTAGGAATCAGTATCCCATCAGTAGTTAGATCCATTCCTTAGATATTCGCATTACGAAAGAATTTACATAATGCTCTGGGAGCATGGCTAGAATGTCAAAAGCATCGGGCAAGTGCCTGCTATACTTGGGTATTAGTATTAGAGCGATTCTTCAGAACTTTTTTAGTTTCATTTGCTGTCTAGAACCAACAATGTTTTGTTCAGAATTTTTTGAGCATTTAAATATTGCATTTACTGAACACAGTAGGTCTAGGTACATTGATTTGACGTTTCTGAAGGATAACTCAATAAGGGTCTTTGCAAAGTTAAATTTCGCATGATATGCATATATAGCATGTATGTAAACAGATGGTCTGACTTTTGCTTTTGGAACATTAAAACATGACTGATATTTTTTCAACCAGTCTGTGCCATTTTGGTCTCACTCACGTATCTGGTTACGTAATAATATATGAACAAATAGTTCGATTATTTGTATTCTAGTACCTATACAAGTAAACGAACTATGAGAAGGTCAGCAGATGAGTACTGTCCTTATATAATAATAATATGGAGATGTTATTTAATTGCGTTCCTTTAATAGGGAACCGTTCTGTTCCTTTTAAGGAATCTTTGATTTTTCATTTACCTAAAAAATAAGTTTTTTGTATTAGAAACAAATGGAATGCGCAAATAACGTAATGGGCGATTTTTATCGGTTACGTAGATACCGATCGTTCTGTTTGCATTGATGCGTGGACGCACTTTTACGTGATCTACTAAGTTACGAACTCGGAAGCACTTCCCGAACAAAAACCGAGTTCTGATAGTCGAGTTTTTGATCGTAAGTACTTTGACATTGGACTCTTCGTTAAAGTGACATAATACCCTGTGCATATTTAAATCAGTTATGTAAAAGTAAATAAACAATACAGTAGATGAGTTTTAAGATTGCTCGATAGATGCAAAAACTGTATTGCATGCACTGTTGAAAATATCTTTTTTGTAGCGCTACGCTCTACAGGTGAACTGAATTTATGATCTTGTGTAACCTGAGACACTTTTAAATGGTATTTTTTCTTGAAACAAGAATGTTTATAATACCTTCATAACAATGTTTGCAGTTACATGCGCTACGTGTGAGCAAAAAATGTTATGTGCAGTCGCATTCAGCTTATAGCCGGTTTAATTTTCTGGAAAAGGCAATCTGCATATATTAAATGAAGTATTATTGCGGTAAATTTTATGTTTTTAGCTTACCCAGGAACTTAGAGTTGAGCGTTAAACGCTACCCCAGGCTTCCGCTTCCCGCTTCCAGAAGTTATACCACGGGATTCGTTGCACGCACTTCAACACGAAAAGTTGCCGAATGTTACTTTCAATATTTTATGCGACAGGGACTTAAAATGTCGTTGGACTTAAACTTTGAATGGGAATGGCTTTAAATTGGCTCACGTAATTTCGATTTGTTTCCGAGTGTTGTAATACAAGCTGTCGGTGCGAAGCGTGCGCGGCGCGGGAAAGTACTGAGCGAACTGCGTTTGTTGCGCGAGCGCTGCTAGACCGGCCGCAGACGCCGCAACACTTTCATCACTCTAGCAATCATTTCAAAAGCTATATCAATATTTGTAATTTTATTTATACTTACTTCTTTTTATGAGCGGCGGCGGTAAAATAATAATGACCAATTCGCGTCTGCAAAACAGCGAAACAAAAAAAACACATCATGATTCGAAGTTCTTTTGTTTTAGGTACCTACTTCACATTGTTTGTTTTTCACGTTTAAGATATACATTTTAAAAATCTTAAGTCGATCGAGGATCAGATAACACAAATGTCATTTGTTTTGACCCAGATAAAGCATAGTAGGCACTTGTTATGGTTACGTAAGAGATAAGCCCCATCGGTTATAAGAAATAAACGAACCATTTCCAAAATCTGCACCTTCACTTCAAGTATTTTGTGGGAGAAAGGATAGTACGCCGGTCAAGCCAGTTTACGGCGGAAACAACTCGCTCGCTTTAATGTGGTTTGTATGGATGCATTTTGAATTATAGTTTCGGCTAGATAATAACATATGATTTAATCAAAGACGTTTGTTATTTTTTAATAAACACGATGCAGTACTTAGCCCTCTATTTGTATCACCCCGTTTGAGCAAATTAAAGTTAAGGTGGTAGTTTATAAATTAAAAATTATTATATGACTCTATAGTCATATTTTACGACCGTCTATGCGGTAGGCAAATTTTTTGGCCATATTTAGCGAAGGAATACAAATTAAATTTATCTTTTAGATTTGGATGAGTGCGTAGTGCGTTGATGTCTTTACTTGGGTATGTTGAGTGCACGGTAAAACAATAAGTTTTAGAAGCTAACTGGGAGGCTTTAACCTATTATACAGCTGATTGTACCAGGTTTTTTATGCTCTGCTCCTATAATGAGGATATCATGCCAATAAATACTTTTTTCATTGTTACTATATGTACCTATGTCAGGAAATATGCTTTTATCTCATAAGTGCTATAATCATTACTGTTACTAGTTAAAGAATATTAAACAGGAATTCTTGTAAATATTTTGGTCTCTAACATACAGATATTTAAATAATTTTCTTAATGACTAAGTACTATTTAGATAAGACGAGCTTTACAACTTTTTCGGACCTGTTATCTAAAAATACCTTAGATATTTTTTTTTGAATGGCCATGGTGCATAAATTTTCTAACTTTTTTAAAATTATCAGTGCTTTGTTATTATTGTAATAAATCACAGTATTCATAGAATTTCGTATTCCTTAATAAGTACAGTACTGTTTGATGTTTAATCCAATGTGTAAAGACACACGTTTCTAAAAAGAAAGTAACTCTTTGAAGTTCTTCTTCTAACTTTTTAATTATCTAGTAATAGTTATTTTCATGAAGTTGATACGTCACCTTAATTCTTGGTCCAAAATACGAGGAACTCCAAAACAAATTCCAATACGGTTTTCAATTTATATTTTTTTGTGAAACAATGTTTTTACAGGCTTATTTGTAAAACACCAACAACCTCACAGGAGTAGATTACTAACATCATAAACAATAACATTTGTTCTACGACTTTTCCTAAAATAGCCAAAAAACGTCTTTCCATACAATAATGTCCGAACAACTTTTCGAGTTTTGTATGAAGAGTAGATTTTTTTGTATTGAGTTATAATGTACTATGTTTTTTTGTCCCTTTCCGGAAAAGTTGTAGAACAAATGGGGTTGTTTATGATGTTAGTAATCTCCTCCTGCGATGTTGTTGGTGTTTTACAAATAACCCTGTATAATCATCAAAAACATGCTTTATTCTGTGAGGTTTGCCAAGGAACCAGAAACAGAGCGTGACTGACGGCGGTGCTCACGACATTGACACGGAATCATCAAGCGCCAGGGATGCCGAATTTATGATATTTGTGAGAAGTTTGCATTTGATGAAACGAATGTACTCGTATAACCGATTTTTATGAGGCAACAACGGCTGCACAAACGTGTGATTTATGAATAAACTTATAGTATGAAGAACCGGTTTTGTTTTCGAAGCCCTGACATCTTTAACAGAATTATTAAATTTAGATTTTTCGCATTCCCAATGCTATTTTTATACTAAGATAAATAATATTAGAAAAATACTAGAAAAAATCGACTCACCCGTAGCACCTCAGACGGGACTCGAACCCGCACCCATGGGATTTCGGCCCAATGCACTGACCAATTATGCTACCGAGTCGTTTTTTCTAGTATTTTTTCTAATATTATTTATCTTAATCTTTAACAGAAGATTAGTCCTAGTGATTAACCAGGCCAAGTAAGTATAAGTTTATCAATCTATGTATATTGGTTTTACAGATATGCGGCCGTTTTCAATCAAAATGCATTTAAACCGCTCATTGAAATTTTTTACCGATCAATAATAATTATGCTATGTCGACTAATCCTTGCATGAGTATTTTTAGTACTGACTTTAATAACCGACCAACATTTTTTTAATTACTGTTATATCTTAGAAGGTAGCCCTATTCATCTCTTAGAAGTTATGTCAGATTAAGAAAATAGCATTTAATTCCAATAGTCAACAAGTGTAGAGTAACTAAATTAACTTTATTAACGGCTTGATAATGCAGTTAAGAAATACTTGCAAGTCATAAATACTTAATGATATTTTTACTTTTGAATCAACCCGGAGTGTTGGATACCTACTAAGTAGTAGGTTGTTTAGTCAAAATACTTATAAATCACTCTACCTATAATAATTCGTGACTGTTTGTTTCTATAAATAAATGAAATACATATGACACGATTAGACTTTTAATAGAATAACCCAGTAACTTGAAATCAAAGCTGCCTTACTTTTCACAGATGCTATTAGTTTTTTAGTGATCATTTTTAAACTTCAAGCTCCGAATAGGAGAGAAATTACATGCTAGGAGTAAATAGAGCTATTGCATTACGGTTAGCCTAGATTAAAGAAATGGATATATGTGTAGTACTAAGGTGTTATATAACAACGTGTGTTTCTCCACCTCACTGACCTAGCTCTATCTACACGCAATATCCAATAATCTGTTTGTTGCAATAAACTGACAATGGCGCCAAAACAAGACGCGGTTACAAAATGTTTAAATGAAGACATTCTCTTTCTAATACTAGTGTTAAGAGTTGCACTTGTCAAAAATGCAATTGCTCAGCACATGATGCAAATTATGTAGAAAGGACGTGCTAGTTAGTGAAATGACACAATCGCAGTAACAGCATCATTTTGTATCTACTGTGGTGTATGTTACCACAAATCTTGCCCAAGAATACCTTGTACTGTTTGATGGATTTCCGCATTGCAGATGTAGGTAAGATTTGAACTTTCCTGTGGGTAGGTACGTCCGTATATTTACCGACCGATTTGGTAAATATTTGTTACAAATATTTACCAAATCTGCTGATGAGCCATCATCTTTTTAGCTAAATATTTATTATTGTCCCTATGGATGGATGAGGAGGATGGGTCTTATAAGTTGTCAATCTAACAACGAGTTTTCTTTATTAACAAAGTTATTGACGGCCATTTAGTTCACCGGTAGTGAGCTCTACTAAACTAATGATCCCTTGTTCGAATCCTGGCAGGGGAAAATACACTGGCCTTCAAAACTTAGTACCACACTTTTAAAATTGTAATAACTTTTAAAATACACGAGATATATTTTAGAAATAAAAAGGAATAAAAAAAAATTGTTTTAAATTATAACTTCACAATCGATAACCTTCTTAAAACAAACCTTTTTTTATTTCAAAACTCTAACCTGTATTGTTTAAGAGAAAATGCAATAAGCATATTCATTGGTTTTGCGTTATCTACATGTAGATGCGGATTATTGACCATCGTAGATGCATCCTTACAATGATTGCAATACCAAGTCTCTTTTATAATTACCGTCTGACAGATTAATCTAGGAATCTCACGAAGTGCACAAGCTCATTGCATTCTAATACAAAGAAAGTGGCGGCAACCAAAGTCTTAGGAAATGTCCGGAGTCTCGCTCATTAATATCTAATTAGGTCCACGAACGCATGACTGAACCATGCACTTCCCATATGATGTAATTTACAGCAATAGCTAGTTTCTTACCCAATATCTTGCAAAAGAAACTGAATGGTTTGTCACATCAATGTGGCATTAGGGTTGCTGTTACGACAGGGACGTGCGAGATGACTATTAGTGAGTGCGCGAGGAAAGAAATCATCTGTAGCGTGGCATCAACCCTATTTGCCCACCTTGTCTAGCGAAGCGAAGAACGTTAGCATTTCTGTACCTTAGCACGAACATGCGTCGAGAAAAAAACGCGAAGAATAATTTCGTATGAGAAATATGTACAGCGCCATCTACCGCTATAAAGTGAACTAAGATTTCCTAAAAAAAAATATGGGTGTGGTTTAAATGGTTAGCAAAATATTAGTATTTGGGAACAATATTTTCTGTCACCTAAGTTTAGATGTGTCACTAATCTGCAATACCCAAATTATAATATCTATCCCCAAGAAATATATTAGTCATCATATTTATCAAAACTGTCTCTAAGTATAAATCACCGTATTAATGTAAATATGTCTCTTAAATTATAGTTTGATCACTTTTTTCTTTAGCCTAAATATAAGATCTGTCCTCTAAAAAGTAAGTCCCTGGCAGCAATAATATATTTGTACCTAAAATAGTAAATCTATCACCTTATAAATCTAATCAACAAACTATTAGTATCATTTTAATCGTTCAATCATCAAAATAATAGATGTGTCACTTAATTAATAGAAAAATTCCTAAGTAGGGGCGGAGTCAAATTGGCGGGCTGTGAAAATTTAAATGCACTAGGTAGGTTAGGTTAGGTTAGTGTTTAGACCACTCGCAGCGGAGCAAGCGAAGCGAGCGAAGCTCCATAAATATCAGGATCAACTAGTTTGGCCATAATGCTTATATCAGGATCAACTAGTTTGCTCTAGCCTAAACTAGTTTATCCTATCGGACTTAGGACAAACTAGTTTGGTCTAGGCTATACCAGTTAATCCTATCGCGTATAGGAAGAACTAGTTTAACCTAGGCCAAACTAGTTTGTCCTGAAAATCGGGTTTGGCCGGTAACAAATATACCTAACTAACTCGCACAGCTCGCACTTGACTGCAGTGTTTTGTTTAGTTTTAGATAGGTAAGTAGTGTTTTTGTTTCGATTATAAATGTAAATTATATGATTAAAACCTATTGTAGTTTAATTTAATTAGTTGTACCCATATTGTGTTATATAATAAATAAACCCCAATTATGTAATAAATTAATATTATTTTTCAATGATCAAATATATTTTTTAGGTGAACATTTTTAATTGTTTGGTGATTCAGTTTTAGTGACACTTATATTATTTAGAAACCCAATATAATTATTTGATGATTGATATTATTTCCAAGTAATTATTAATTAATATTTAGGTAAGCGTTTTTATATTATTTGGTGATTAAATTTAAGTGACAGATCTACTATTTTAGGAACAAATATTATTTATTAGGTCACTGAAAATGCATTTATTAGGTAATTGATAAAATCATACCCTTAGTATTTTGGCGAGCAGAAAAATATATTCGGTCAGCTAAAATGATAAGTTGGTCGGCATCTTTTGGCTACCCATTATTCTTAAATCAATCAGCAATTATGTCATACTGGACTGCTTTAAATATGTCTTAGCTGCATTCAGTGACCTTATTTTAATGATGACCAATTCAGCGACCCACGTTAATACAATTTTGGTGAGCCACGTTTTAAGAAAATAAAAAGGCCGTCCTTTCTGGGGCTTCGCCGGCTGCTGCCGCGGCACGCCGTCCCATCCCCCTCCCCCACATTCCTCCCCTATACCTCTCCCCCTGCCACCTCAGTTTTCTCTGCTAACCAATTTTGAAATGTTACTGACCAATTAAATATTTTTATGATCAATTAGATATTGTGCTAGATTGTTTGCAGATCAAGGTTTGCTGTCTGATTTTAGTTTATTGCGAACCAAATATTTGTTTGCTGGACAAATAATTGAACTGCTGATTTTTTTGCTAACCATTTAGATTAATGGCAGATCAAAAAAATACTTTCCAAAATCAATCAATCGCGTTTTTTTGTTCTTGATAGATGTTCGTGCTAAGGGTACTGAGTCCGCTACGCCCCACCACGTACTAACTCATCTGTAAATTGTTTCAGCCTTATTTACAGCTAAGCTTCATCATACATCTCTGATGGAAAACACTATTACATAGCATCGCTACGTATCCTCGTACATCTCTGGTGATAAATAGCCAGGAGCTTTAAATATTCTGTGGTTTTGTCAACGTTAAGGACAAATAGTTATTTGTTCAACAAGTGAGCCAAGCTTTTTTTATGCTGGGAGTGCTGACATTAAATCACGAGCTAGCGATGTAGCCTAATATAGACTACTGAGCCCAGTGACAGTGAATGATTTAAAAGGACGACACATAAAACATAAGACCTCCGTGGTCGAGTGGCTTTCGCCATCTCTGAGGTCCCGGGTTCGATCCCCGGTTAAGTCAATTTGGAAAACGAACTATTCTATATTGGCTCAGGTCTGGGTGTTTGTGATACCACCATTGTCTCTGATTTCCATAACACAAGTGCTTTAGCTTCTTACTTTGGAATCGGAGCAATGTATGTGATGTTGTCAAATATTTATTTATTATAAAAAAAATTGCTGCGAGCGTCAGTAAAAGTTATTCGAAACTCACGCTCGAATTTTTGTTTTCGACTAAACCTTATCGGGCTGGAGAGGTAAAAAAAATAATTTTATCTAAATATAAATACAGCGCATCCTACCTCCGTAAACGGGAACTGAGATTAAGCGCAAAAAAGCTTCATATTCCTTATTGATTTCATATTTAGATGAATAATTAATAACTCAAGATTTCAATGATGGCTTGGTTTCCTGCCATTTATATTGTAGCTCTGTGGATTATTATAATTCGGTACATATAACGATTCCTTATATTTTTTAGAAACCATACACCCCAAAGACATGTATTAATTTTAAAAAGAAACACAAAAAATAGTATACCTCAAAAATATATTACTTTGACATACATAATTCTATCCAAGCGTAATCATGTTATCTGTAGTCTCTGCGTGGAGCTGGTGGTTGCTGGTGGTGGCAGCTGGGACGACGTGGTGCGGGCCCACCAGGGTGAACTGGAGCGAGCAGCCTGTCTCCACGGTAGCGCCCGTGTAAATGACGCAGTCTTGCAACACACACCTGTTTCCAGGGAAATTATATTTGTTAAGATTTTAATCATACTAAAACTAAAGTAATTGAGAGAAGTAAGTGTAGTAGTTTATACAGGTATAAACGATGTAAAATGATTCTTTCCATTTCAGTTTGTTAATTTAAATAAAATATTGTTTGACTATTTCTATTGCAAATAGAAGTAGTGTATTAGAAACATGCATGCAAGGAATTGACCTATAAAGCCAAAGTTACACCATTTTCTAAAATGAGCCTTTAACACAGCAGTGCATTTCTCAATATAAATATTCTAAATAATATAATCTATTCTAAAAGTAACATTAATAAGAACAATCTGTACTTATAAGTATTGATTGACAATAGTTGAACGTTTCATACATACCCTTCTTTGATTGTAACATTGTTCATCAATATACAATTAGTTAATCTGACTTTATTTTCGATAGTGCAGTTAGCCCCTATAAAGGTGTTTTTGATTGATGTTTTCTCACTGACAACACTTTTGTAGCCCACTGTGCTGTTTTCATCAATCTGTTTTGTCTTTACAGCACTGTCAGGATGAAATCTTGCTTCTAAAACTAATCCTGTTAATTCTTCCCATTTAGATAGTATCTGCAATAAAGAGTCAAAATTACTTTATTTAAATAAACTTAATGATTGAGCACTTTTGACTCATCTATATTTTCCTACCATCCGTTCCAGACTTTTTTAACTGATAAAAAGAATGGGTGCAAGAAACTTATCAGCTTTAACAGAAATAAGTAACGGTTATTACAAACTTAAATATATACCAAATACAGTACAACAGGATTATTAACAACAAAGTATGTATACTAGCATGTTATGTGTTACATGTGACATCATAATGAACCTCTAGTTTTTGCAATCCTAAATCTTGAAAAGGTTAAAGTAAAATTAAATATTTTTATTCAACAAATCATTAACATTGAATATGAGTAGGTAAGTAATTTATTGGAAAGAAACACAGTCAAATGGGCAAAGCCATTTTTTATTTTGCTGAATTGCAGAATACTTACCAAATACTCAGTTACATAGTTGCAAATACCTACTCAATTATGTTTCTATATATAATAATATTATTATTAATAGGTACTTACTTTGTTATTTGCAAGGTAAAATGATGAAAGTGTGTTTACTCTCATGCCAAATGTGTTCTTATTAGGTATGTGTGCGTAGCATCTAATAATATCATTGTAGTAGACCCCTTTACTACCCAGCTGGTGGTCGTTATATAAAGTCATCTCCCTTATTTTACTCTCATAACCACTTTCTACAGCATAGGCAAAAATATCTTTTGTAATATCAACATATTTTTCTGAAGTTCCTTTTTTCTCGACAGCCGTTTTGGGCTTTGAAAGTTGCTTTTTAATTATGTGAGGAACTAATTCACCTTTCACCGAAGTGAACTTTTCTGACTCCACAAGATAATTCAATACCCAATTCTGCATAACATAAACGTGAGCATCTAGTAATCTGCTGTATAGACTAATTGAATCAAACTTTTTCAATAATAGTCTAGGTATTGTAACATTTTCTTCAAAATCACTGGCACTGGCTAAGAAGACAAGTCTTTGAGTTTCCTTGTCTATAGAAACCAAGTCTCTATCTGGTTTTACTTTAGTTTTAATGCCCGGGAGTTCAATCCATTCTTCAGGACCATTGTTGAAGAATAATGTAGTGAGTGCTGCATCATGTTTTCTGTGCAAATTTAATACTTCATTTAGGTTTATGCTTGTTATTAAATCTCCAGAAACCACTATTAAGTCAGTGGAAACTCGACTACTGATGTGCTTTAGTGAATCAGCGGTACCCCAGTCTTCATCAGATGGAATAACTATTAGCTCATACTTTATTTTTAAAGGGCATTTCTCCAGAGCATTCATAACATTAGACTTATCTTCATCAAGAACAACAATCATTGTTTCTGAAACATAATTAAAATAATATTAATAGTTATATTTGAGATTTTTAGCATTCACAATGCTATTTTTATTATATTATATTGTAATTCTAACGCCCTAAATCTATTTTCAATAAAAACGGTGAAACGTTTAATAGGTTCTTAGCATATTCAGTGCATAATTTTAAATAATATTTATACTAGAAGAAATTGAACTCCCCTCAGGTGCTTCTTAGGCAGGACTCGAACCCGCAACTTCTGGGAGACCGGCCCAATGCTCTATACAATTGGGTTATATTAAGTAATCCATTAGGATTATAATACTATTAGTTAATGTATACTTCATCAGTAATGATGAAAGATAATAGACTGGTAGGCTTGGATTCAGCAAGCAGTTTGTAATACTACTAAGATTTAAGGGTATGAATTACGTACCTTGTAAACCAAGTCTCTCGAGCATATTTAATGAGTACCATAAAACTGGATATGGGCCCACGGGCAGCAGACATTTTGAAACTGAGCCACCTACATCTGGCATACGAGAACCTCTTCCTGCTGCCAAGACAACAGCTTGAAACTCAATAATTTTGTGCATTATAAGTTTATACTCAACTGGGAAACCTGTTGGCAAGTGTAGAAAGGGTTATGTTATGCAAAGATACTTCTCATTATTCAATTTAGAACATGAGACAATAATATTATTAAGTACTTTGACAACTAAAATAACTTTTTCAGTCACTGTTTATATTTCTTTCCTGCATTGGATAAAATAAAACGTACCCAACTCCAGAAAACAAATAAAACGTAGTGACTATTTATTGTATTGGTGACTATTTCTTCTGTCGCGTGAATTCTATTTCTATTGCATCATTTTTTTAAATGACTTTAAACTCTATACAAAACTGTCACTGGTTGGATATGGATAGTGATTTAGAGTAAAAAAATGGTTCACATGAGAACACAGAAAGACGAAAGTAGGTACCTACCCTGCTGTACTATTACTTTGACATGATTGACATTGACAACTTGACATTAAATTAGACTGAGGCCGCGTTCCGAATCACGCTATCAGCGCTATGAGCGCGCTAACGCCCGGTCCGATTCATGCTTACAACGCTCACGTCACGTAAGTTCAAGTGACGTCACAGATGACGTCATCGACTGTGCTTGCGATTACGACGCTCAGCATATTCCGAGGTCCGTGATACCGCCACGCCAAAGCAGTGAGCGCAGTCAGTGTAGCTCAGTCAAAGTTCATTCTTGTCAAAAATACGCGGTTAAACATTGTAAATCATTGTGGATTGTGTTGTGGTTGTTGATTATTTTTGATTTTTGCAAACGATAGCTGAAAATATTGACCTGCCCTGCACGGTGTTTTGTGAAGATACGAACGAAAGTTCATCCGTTCAGGGTTGCCAGATCCAAAAACAAAAAAAGCCGCACTCGGCGCTCAATTTGACAGAACATTTAACCCTAAAAGCCGGATATGCCTTTTTTAATAGCTAATCATAGCTTTTTTTAAAGCTGGATATATTTTCTAAAAGACAATATTGTTTACTGCCTTGCGAACAGCGAGCGGTCACGGGTTGCCAGATGTCTAAATTGGTAAATCACAGAAAATCGGCTCTTAGGTAGCCCAAAATCCCGCAAATTCATTTCTGTTTTAAAAAGCCCAAAATCGCAACCATTTTTATCGAAATAGCCCAAAAAGTGACCAGTCATGATCAAAATATCGATTTAAATCTCTCTAATGGTCTTACTAGGGATATTTTGAATTTCCAACAAAATTAAACAATAATATTTCAATGACTATGTTTTTATTTGTAATATATACCATATTTAGACAAAAATAAATTGTATTAATATGGCCTTAAGTGAGGAAATTTGGTGGATTTTGCATACGTGTTACTTATGTTTTTTTAATTGGATGTTACCATTGCCAGCGAAGTGAAGGTGAAGTAGCCCAAAAATCGCGCATAAATTTGTGAATTTGCGATTATCGCAAAATATCAAAGCAAAGATCGCAAAGAATTTTAGAGTTAAGTCCACCTTAAATTCAAAAACTCTATGAAACTGACAGCTTCCTTATTAGTTAAGGAGGATTTTTCACTCGTGGTCCAACCAATAATGTCCTACTAAAATACCAAGACCCACTGATATAAAGATTTTAGCCAAGAAGCCTTTGAGTATTATACTCTTGTACGTATTATATTGGGCGTCACTCATACAACTAAAACCAAATTTATAATAAAACCGCGTGAGATGGCAGATAAAATTGTCGCCATTTTAGATTCCTTTCTTTAATGGGGCGAGTTATACAAATTTATAATAATAATTAAAATTACCCATACATTATTTATGTAAGAGAATAGGTAGCTAGTAAGAAAACACAATTTATCTCTAACAATTTTATAAAGTTTTGGAAAAAAAATAAATTACAAAATATAAAGTTTATTATAAGTAAACAATACAACGACCTCAGGTTTTCTCAATCGCTTGATAATAGTGGTGGTGTTGAGGACATTTCACCATCTCCTGGCAATGCCATTTGCTTTACACAGCCTGAAAGTACTGACATACGGTAGTCAGATGGAGTCATGCCAGAACTTTTCGCATCTAGAGGAATCTCTGGAACTGAAAAAATGCTCAGTCAGATTATTTGTCTTAAAGGTATGTTGATAAAGTTGTAACTAGGTAAAATATTTAGTATAAATATTATTTTGTTTAAAAAATCACCCTTGTCATTTTTCTGTTACCAGATTATTAATTTAGTTAGCCTTGGTTTCCCTTTGTAAGAAGTATGTACCTATACCTATGAGCAAGAAACGCGCCATCTGGCACTATCTTTTACCTGGGTCAGCTTTTTTAGGCATTTGAGGTTCTTCTGCTGGTATATAGCAAGCCTTGCAGGGCTTCAGTACATGATCTACCATGTATGCCTAAGATGTAAATAAGTTAACAAGTTAGTATCACATTTAAAAAATGCCTGACTCAACATCAACAGGCTTTTCTAATGTCCCTACTGCTAGGGCACAGGCATTTTTCTTATATGGGTGAATAACACCTCTGAAAGCAAGTCGGTGGGCAATAAACTAGTCAATTTGATTTAGAAACGGGAAGTAAGATGTAATGTAAACAACAGAGGTGTGAATTGTTTGTCGCTTTTAGAATTGCGTATAATTGGTATAATATTAACGTTGCCAAGAGAACAATCAATTTATTTTACCGTAGGTACCAGTGGCGAGGAATGAAATGAATGTTTAGTTTTTCGACCTACTTATGTTTCTTGGAGACTTTATTCAGTTTTATCAACACTATTTCTTGTTTCAGTATAGTCGTCTAACTTTGTTACAACTTGTATTTTATATCATCTTGATCTTTTTCACACACCTAGGTACCTCCATAGATATAAAAAAAAATCGATTCTTTTTTTCTTCGCCTTTTACGCATTGAACAACATATGAAGCAGCTGAATAAGAATTTATTTGCTTTTAATTATACAATGTTTTGAAACTATACCTTTCCGTCAGTCCCGATCATTGTTTCAATTTTTGGAGATGCAGGCAAGGTATTTACTATCATGCCAGGTGGAACTCGCCTTATAGTGTTGTCCAACATTGTATGTGAACCACCACAATATCGACGACATACATGCGATCTGTAAATATTTGTTGTTTATTTAATTTTTGCCAATAATAAGCCTCGCTTGCCGACAATAGTGTCATGTCATGTAAAACAAAAAAATTGATTTCAAATTAATACGGAGGCTTAAAATTACATTGGAACGTAAAACATAATAAATCTTGACGATATCTTCGCGTCTGTTATGTTAAGTTTTTCATTTGTTTTGACAAAACTATCGCAAGATGCTGATGTGGATATAGTATGTATTGTTTGTTACTGAGTTTGTAGTATTGGCTTTTGATCCCAGGCTTTCGAAGAAGATACGTAGAGTTTTGACTTGTCTTGTCAGTCTAGACTAAATAAGTCACACTGAATTACCTCGGATCAATTGGGTGTGGTATAGGATAACCAGGGTAGCATACACCGCGATGATCTCCAGCTTCGCTAGGTTTTGTTTGCATTTCGGTGCCTATAGTTGCTGGGCGTGTAGAAGGAAATTCTGGAAACGATGGTCCAACATTGGGTTCTTCTACATCCATGTGTGCTGGAGTCTTACAAGATAGACAAGCAGCATCGCGGTGTAGCTTTCTAGAGACCGCAGCTGCACGAGGTTCGCCTACTATCTCCGCCATTTCATATATTCTGTTGTTGAACTTTTCCAAATATTTAGCAATGCTTTCTTGTAGGGATACTACTTGAACCCAGTCAGCTTTTTCGCCCAGCTCTCTTAGAAGTTCGTCAATAGCTTTCTGCAGTATTAGATAGTATAATATTACGTTTTATAGGGTATCAAATCTGTATAACAGCATTGATTAATAGGTGATTGTGGATTATACGTTCAAATATAATTATTATGAGAAAAAATTACCTGCCAGACAACTTCTTGATTATTAAATTTATCATAAGCCGCGGCGACCCGTTTTTCAAAGTCCCCTCTTACAGCGTCAAATTCCGGTCGAGATACTAATCCATTCAAAGCTTCGATTCCCGCCTTATCTCTCAAGGCGTCTGCCACCTCATCACGATCGGATTTTTCATCTTTTAATATCTCAATTTGCTTCCATAAAGCCTAACAAAATACGTGCAACGTTTAATTACCAACCTAGGAAAAATTTACAAAACTCTAGCTTTAAACGCAAAAATTACCTGAAGATCTATGGATAATTGATTTTGATATTGTTTTAGCTCTTTTTGTTGCATTGTAGCTGCATCAATTTCGATTTGAAGACTCGTGAAATTATTATTCAGTTCAGTAATGGCTGTTAAAATAATAATAGTTTATAATTATTAAGTTTAAATATAGGTACCATATAATAATCAATATACCTGTTACAGTCAAAACTCTTAACCGGTGATCTTAGTCAAGTTTTGACTGATTTTAGCAGTCAAAAGTTGTCTTGACCAACCTTCTTAGTCAAAACCACTTTTGTCTATTTTTTTAGTGAATAGTGGTTTTGACCGGTTATGAGTTTTGACTGTAACATAATATAAGAAAGTCTACAAAATGTGGGTGCCGTTTAAATTAAAAAACGAGACCCGCTACGATCTATTGAGTTAAAGGGTGTGCTATCTCCCATCCATGAAGAAGGTTCCCGTTTTTACCTGAAGGGCGTGCTTTTGAAGATTTATATCTTTGCCCTTGTGGACTGGAAAATTTGGAAGATAAATAGGAACTTCTGGTATAGTCAATAAGTTATTAGAAATGACGAAAAAGGACAGAAAAAGATAAAAAGAAGAGCAAAATGAAATGACTATCGAAATTCAAGTAACTAGAAGGTTCTAATGGGTTCTAATAGGCAGCGGCGAAACGCACAATCGGTGTAGTCAGTTCAAGGAGAACGAAGGGAAAGGAAGTAAGTCAAGAGGAAAAGAATGGAGGTGAGGTGAGGTCTAGCAGTAGTTGATGCTAACACTTACAGTGAAAACAATAACTATTGCTAGCACGGAGAATTGGTGGGAATGTCATCGAGTAACAGCGCTGCGCTGGGTGGCTGGGTCGCTCGAAGAAAGATTACGTCACACGGAAGAGCAGACCGCGACGTTCGAAGTACACCACGTCAAACGGGAAAGACTGCGTCACTCAGAGGGACCAGAGTGGAGAAATAAAGCGTCGTCTCTGCAACTCCGTCGTTTCCTTCCAATCCCGCTCAATATGTTTATAAGTTTATAATAAAAAAATGCCTCTTATATTTTTTATCCCAACTACCACACAATCTCATATTAACTCCCTGAGCAAAGCCGGGCATCAAAGTCGATAAAGACATAATTTATTTCATCTAATAATTAATTTTACTATTTAATATTAATATTTTACCAGCTGTATCTCCACATGTATTAGTCACAGCTTCTTGCATTGCTTCTATCCCGGATTCTAACTCATGCTGCATTTGCGTTAGTTGCTCTTGGTAGTTTGTTATCTGATAATTGCCAACAATGTAGTATATAGAGATAGGTATTATAAAAAATAAATATCTACTTTTTCGGTTTCATCTATTGAAAAAGGACGTTTTCGAAACTTGTCGATTTGACCTTTCATGTTCCACGATTTGGCGTTTATTATCTTCTGCTTAGTACTTTAATTACCAAATATCCCAAAGTCGTGATTTTTTAAATTAGGTAAAAAATTGTATGTTTGCATTTTTATTGATTGTTGGTATAAATTGATAAGAAATATCAAATACCTGCGAAGACATTTCAGTGTCAAGTGTAGTAATATTATTTGCATATTCTGATACGATCATTTCTAGATTTTCCATACGGTTCCCTAGATTAAGTGACTCTTCCAATTTTTTCTCTATAGAAAGAACAACGATGAAGGGTTAAAAATCTTGCTTGCCGTAGGTATGGGTTCATAAATAAATCTTGACATTACTTTAGCACCTAAGCTTAAATATAGTTTGGTTTATGGAGATACATTTACCTAATCTATGGGCAAGATTTAATGCATTATTAGCATTCTCGTTGCTTTTTTCCGTATGTATTTTGATCTTTTTCAGAAACTCATCATATACTTCTTGCATAACATCACTGAAAAATTAAGATATTATTATTTATTTAGTTATTAACATTTGACTGTTAGCCCAGTCGGCAGGTAAGTGCCTACATAATACCTACCTGGAGTCAATTCCCAATTCAAAGTTTTGGGACATTGGGGACGATGATGGTGTGGGGTGTGGAATCTGAGTTTATGACCACGAGAAGCCTGTGTAAAATTTAGGGGGAGGCAAAAAATGCGGAAGTTACGGACTTTCTTAGCGGGAAAAGAGTTGACGACAAAATTGTAGAGCATTAAATTTCCTTTAACCCTTCAACGCCCGGAAAATGAGACACAATAGATATTCCATTGTTATCCGGCCGTATGCGTCCGCGCGGGGGTTGATGAATCAATTTTCATCGGTAAAAAATATTTTTTGACCCAATACTTACCGCGATACAAAAGTTCAAAATATATGGAACAAAGGAGATCATTCCTTTGGGCTTTTTCTGAAAGTGACGGCAAAAAAAAGTGTCAAGAACTCAGATTCCATGCCCCACATCATCATCCCCAAACAAAATCCCAAAATTTCATTAAATTGGGAATTGATTCCAAGTAAAAAAAGTACCTGCCGATTGGGCTATATTCGGCGGTACGTTTTGATTCTTATTATAATATTTTTATGCAGTGCTCGCTTGTGATTGCGCACTACATCCACATATTATCTATCAGATGTAAATCTGGCAGTCTGACTCTTCCCTTTGCCTTTGGAGCGTGTATGGCGCTACTGAATTATGACATCATAATAAAATAGTGCTGTTCTTGTATAGTAAGAAAAACGTTTCTATCAAATGCAAAAAAAGTTATGGGTTATGAGTTTCAAACATTAATTAAATAAAATAAAATTTCGACTTTGCAAGTAAATTACTTACTCTAATTCCTCAGCTGTTATCCAGTCTTTATTCTCTTTTCCACCCTCTTCTTGTTGTTTAGCAGCAGATTCTACATTTTTTTCGCTTTCACTAGGTAGGGGTATTACACCGGATTTTTGACCAAGTTGTGCTTTCGATTTTTTCGATGGGTCAATTTTCTTTGATGCTGTTGAAATTCGAGAAGTTGTATCGTCTTCTCCTAAAATTACTTCTGTTTTTGCATCTGATTTCTGCGATATGTTAATTTAGTTAATAACTATTGAAACCTAAATTAATTAGTAAGTAATTTGACATACAAAGGGATGCAAAATACTAACAAAAAACAATTTTAAAAGCACACAGTAACTTTAAAGTACGTACAGTCAGGGAAGTCGGCACTCTGTCACCCCACGTAGACTGCATACTAGCGCCGCCATTTAAAAATAATCATACCTCTTTAAAAACTAATTTGTGAATTATCTCTCTGTACTCCGAGGAAGCTTTGTGGTAGGTACTTTTTATCGTTTAACAATATTTTTTAGCCTGTCGTTTAGTTTAATAGTTTTTTTTGCTAAAATTGATTTTTTTTAGTGGCGGCGCTAGTGTGCAGACTCCGCGCTTGCGCTAACGACGAACGTAGTAATAATATTCGCACGCGCGATTTAGGGGACCAAAATGTTTCTTTATCTTTAACAACCGACAAAAATCTTGCTAAATTTTGATTGCAAAGTGACAGAGCGCCGACATCCTAACTGTTGTTATATTAAATCTATGAAAAATGCCAACACTAGTTTTTGCCCGCGAATTCATCCACGTTTCTCATGAGACAATTGGGAATAGTAGTAGCCTATGTTTGTCTCTATAATAATTATGTCTCTATAATATAATGATGGATTACCCCGCGAGTTGATGTTGTTGTTGTTAGTGGTGGAATATCTTTGGCGAGATCTGTCACTAAAGAAACCATTTTTTCTAATGCCTTTTCAGCTGCTTCCAAGCGAGCTGAAAGTTGTAAAGCTGCCATCGCATCTGTTAAAGATGCTCCTTGGCGCAGCTCTTCCAAAAATTCTGCATTTTCAGGAAAGCTTGCAGTGCCTGCTGGAAAATACTGTTGTTCCAAACGTCTAACTGCTGCTGCTAGTTCAGCGAATTCTTCTTGTGTTACTACTGATAGACGTGGGCGACTGCTCAGTGATCGACCTGAAATAAGTTATATTATTTATAGCTATTGGTTAAACAACTACCTTTTGAACAACCTCTTTTTCTGTTTAACTTTCGATTACGTACCATCTTGATCCGTCGGTACTCGTTCGACTATAAACAAAAATAAGGATTAATGATTATTTCCTCTCAGTAATAGATTAAATAACTTCAAAGTTATACCTATAAGTAGTTTTTCATACTGCTTTTCTGTAATATAAAAATTAGGATTAATTAGAATAATGTACGTTCAGTTTAAAAACACGATTAAAGTAATGGATTTCTTTTTACCCATCTCGTCCATAGAAGCGATTGGTGTAGGTTTCTTTTTTTGTTCTTCGCGTGAGTCAGCTCTCTAAACAAGAAATCAAAATTGTACATCCGAAAACATATTATTGATAAAGGTTCGATTTTTTTTCTTACATCCTTTTTTCCAGAAATAAGAAAGTAGTCACTTACCACAGTGGAAACTCAGATTTAGTGGAGTTGAAGAAAAAAGTAAGTATCTTACTTTAGCGGCTGAAGCTTGTCAGGGACTAGGATAAAGAAAAAGGAAAAAAGAAAACAAAAATGTACAGTTTCATCCTATTTGCACCTGATGGATGACACGTAGCTCCATTTCTCTTTGCGTCTCAATCTTGTCCAGCATGGTAAGGTATTTCTGTGGCAAATTCTGATTAAAGCTAACATTAGAATTGCTTACTCAATTACAGTCTTTTAAATTCTCCCTGGTTATTCTTGTTAACTTACCGACTTTGAAGCTTGATCGGACAATGTTACTGTTTTCGATTTGTCCGATGAAGACTTGTCAGTGGTAGTCTTATCTGAAGATGATTTGCTTCTACTTGATGTGCCTGCTGTACCCGATGCATTCTTATCTGAAGATGATTTGCTTCTACTAGATGTGCCTGCTGCACCAGATGTAGTCCTATCTGAAGATGATTTGCTTCTACTAGATGTGCCTGCTGGACCAGATGCGCCCGAGGCTTCTGATGCACCTCCTGCACCTCCTATACCTCCTACACTTCCACTTAAGGTTTTCCTTTGTTTCTGCTTCTTCGGTACATTTGCGTACATTTTAACTTCAGTAACATTAAGACTGGTAGTTGAAATAATGTCATGTATAGGACCAATATCGACTTCGACTCGTCTCTCTAGTAGTCTGATTTGCCTTGCGAGAATTATCAGTACCGCATGAATTAATTTGTGGTTAACCACATTAATCTGGGAAATTAGATGACATAATAATAATTTATTTTGTGTCACCTTGAGCTTATTATCATGGTTATATTTTTTGTGGAGCGTACTCTGTCCTTGGGGACACAAAAACAGTAGATATCGTTTTAGAAATTGCGAATAAAGTGTATTCTGTATTGTAAATAATTACGACATTATGTTAGTAATTCTAGATTGCTTGTTTGTATTTCTTGATTTGAATCACATAATGGCTGTTTTCACATTGGACGATAACGATAACGACACGATACTCATATGTATATCGTCAGCTCGGACGACAACGATATCGTCCGACGATATCGGAACGATATATGTGACACGATATAACCAACAGCTCTTGTTATGCGGTCAGTCGCATTGCGCCAGCAAAAGTAACCGATCATGCTTTGCCCCGCACTGTATCGTCACCCGATATCGGCACGACAATCTGTCGGCGACGATCACGTTGACTACAATGACACAGTGTGAAAGCATTTAGTAGGGATTGTATCAAACTACCAGACCGACGATATCGTGCAGTTATTGTGTAGTTACAGTTATCGTCCAATGTGAATACGCCCAATGATGAGAGATCGTCTCCACTGTCTTTGATTTCACACAGATATCTTTGACAGAATTTTATTTCACAGGTATCTGTTGTGCAATTATTGGTGTGTCCAGATTTCCAAAATAACACTTACCTTTGGGTCGCCAAACGCTGCATCTATCATCTGTTTAATACTCATTAAGGTCGGGGAGTCCATGATTTATAATCTGAATAAATTATTATTCTAACCGATTACAATATTAGGTAGGTACTTGAAAGTAAATTAATGTAGCTGCTGCTATTTTCTAGTTGGTTTAATTTAAAATGCTTAAAACCATTGCTTAGACATGACATCATAAATTTGTCAACCAATTGTCAACTAAAACGTGTTGATTACTTGCTCAGTGTTGTCAACAAAGCAATGTTCTTCGGAACGAATAAAAACAAAAACCAAAGACTAGTTTTTTTATATGGGTTAGCCACAGAACAATACCTAGTTATTGTTGCCTAATATGGCGGCAATATAGGGCAGCAGTTGTCGTGCTGTCTCGACCATACAACTAAAAATCAATGATAAACGGCGGGAGATGGCACGATAATTACCGCCATTTTAAATTAAAAATTTAACGTAAAAAAGGAAAACTCCATTAAAAAATGTTTAAGAGTATTATCCTTTTTTTAACGTTTGTGTGTGTGGGGTGGTGTGTAGACCATAAACTTATTATTACGCTAGTATAAATAAGTCTATGGTGTAGCACTGACATAAAAAAAAAATTGTAATTAACAATATATGGAGGTCAGTGTGTAGCAATGGTGTAGACATAGTCGACTTTTTGAAATTCCTTGTCTGACCCAAGTCTGGCAAATCGTTGCGGAAACCAAAAAACAATATAAAAGGCACGTAATATAGAAACCTTATATTTGAAGATATTTACACAAATCATCCATAAATATCCATATCGCATTAACAATACGACCAGCTTAAACACAAAGGCAAAAATTCCTTCAGTAAAAATATTATTTACACAATGTTCTTAGATTGGAATATAAATATACTAAAAATTAAATGTATGAAAGTACAAAAATGTTGCGTGCAAAAATTAAGAAAAAATATGCGAATGCGTAGGTGGACATAAGCTAACTCTTAGCTTTATCCTTTATCCGGGCTATCTTGTTCGTTCGATAAATAGTATTTGGGTTCTTGCACTACTATTGAAGTTAAATAGAAATTGAAGTTATTTATTTACAATAAAAATATCTAAAATAATCTCTTCAGAAATTGATAAAATTCACTACCTAACTAATTATGATATTATGTTTAATGTGAGCTATTTTAGGTGCGAGTCCGACAATCAGTTGAGCGCGAGGTGGCGCAGGCGGGGGCCTCGAGAGGCGACGGCGGTGGTGGGGGCGGAGGGGTGACCACCGTGCCTGCACTTTGACTAGAGCTTGTCTGCGCTGCAGACGACGTCGGCCTATACTGCTGCTCTGTACGACCAACCTTCGACTTATCCTCCTGATGAGCCTTATCTTTGAATAATTCGTTGTTTGAATGTCGTTCTTGTCTCTCTTTATTCCTATCGCTGGGAACTAAAATCGCAAGCGGTGGAATCGGAGGTATGTAAGCTTGCGGTTCGTAATTATCGTCCACATAGTCATTTGGATTCCATGCCAGTGTCGTAGGCTTTGTTACAGGCATTTTAGTCGATCTTTCTGTTGTTGTAGCTCGTGATGTCACCGGAGATGATGTAATGACAGAGTTTTTCGAGCTTGTTGCCGTGGGAGGAACAGAAACAATTCTCCTATTTTTATTTGATCTAGTTTTACGTCGGCTTTGAAGTTTTGGCACATCGAGAAAGAATGGGTCGAATATTAAATCAGATTCTTTGTAATCATCGTAGTTTATCGGTACTATTGGTTTCACTGCACTTACAACGTTTCCAACAGTATAATTAAGTCTTTTTCCATTACTGTCACTTACTGAGGCACTAGCGGTCACGATGACTCGAGGTGGACTTTTCGGTTTATTCACATGCCGTTCCGTAACTACCGGCGGTGCAACTGATCGAGCAGATAGGGAAGATTTGTCTTCTGGAGATACATCATCGCTTCTTTTACGATCGTAATAAAAGGGATTAAATGGCAATGGTCTTTGAGCTGGTAACGGTGACGGGTACGGTTGCTGATTGTGTTTCACTGCAGTTTCGTGTCTCTCAGAAGATTGATATGTTGGGCCTGGCTTAAGAAGTTGATCTCTAGGGTCCAATGTTGTGACCCTGAAAGGAGAGGGCTGGGGCCGTTGCACAAAAGGTGCAGGCCGAGGAGCCGCCGGTCGTGGCGCTGTTCGGGATGATTCATATTGAAAGTGGTCAAACTGCTGTGGTGGTGCATGTGTTATGTAGACGCCATCAGCCGGTCGGTAGCTATGTCGTTGGAAAGATATTGCTTCAGAACCAGTCCCTTGATGTCTGTAGATAAACTCTTGAGGCGAGAGTAGTGAAGGGTCTAGCGTTGGCATGGGCGATGCCGACGATGGTAATGATGGGTAGGCTTGAGGCGACAGTGATGACAGAACTGGTGATGGGGAGGATATTAGATGGGGTAATGGTGACGGGCGCAAAGATAATGTTGCAGGTGGAAGTGTTGTAGTTGGCGGCAGTCTCGTTGTAGTTGTTGTTGGTACTGTGACAGTTGTCGGAGCCGCAGAACTAGTGGTGGATTGAGAATGACCATAATCATCCTCATATTCGATATTTTCATCATCATCTTCTTCTTGATATTCTAAAAAAAATATATTTAATATACTTTTTACTATCGTGTTTATGTTTAGGTTTTTTTCACATTGAAGACGTTATGTTAGACTTATAATGCTTCAAAATATTTTAAGAAAAATTGTGATAATTAGTTTTCAATCATCATCAACCCAGAGATGCTCAAAATGAAAAAGTTTTGGTCACCCATCTGATGACCGACCCTAGCCTGCTATAGTTTTTAATACTACAGTCGTAGGCTGATTGCGCTAAGCCACTGACGCCATCGAGCTCCTCCCACTTTTAAATATAATATATTTATTACATACTCATGTGAAGAGATGCGGAAAAAATATTAATAATGGTTAAACGTTATATTTATCGAAATGGGACTTTAACACGGAATAATTTTATACAATTACCTTCAGTTAGTTCATCATGTTCAGTCAATGGTGGTGCTGATGGATCGGAATGAGTTGGCGACGGTTGTTTGTGTTCGTTTTTCCTAATATCCTGGATTGCATCATCGGTCGAATCTGCAATTTCTGATGGATACCCTTGAGTTTTATCGGTCACAGTAGTGGCGGAAATGCCTGTTGTCGGATCAGTTCCTTGTTCACTACTGGGTTGAGCATGTTGCTGCGACTGCTCCGTCGGTTGGGCTTGAGGTTTGTTTTCCTCTGGTTGTATTATTGGAGGAGCAGTGCTCCCATATAATTCTAAATTTAAACTGTAAAACTTTTCAGACTTTGTACAATCTACTTCATCTACTCTTTCACACACTCTTGTCTCCTGAAATGATTTTTTTTCTCATTATTAAAACCGTAATTTGTTAGTATTTTAATAACCCATATAGATGTTAATCTGACTAATAATATTTTCTTTAACTAGAATAGCAAAAAACTCTGTGTGAGGCAAAATTTTGTTCTCTATGGCAATAAAACTTTTCAGGCATACAGACCTACCCTTTATGTAACTGTTAAAGGTCCACATGACTGAATGAATTGTTATTTTAGCTAGTAATACTGCAAAAAGATGTTGGTTAATCTTTGAATAAAAAAATGCAGATAAAATACCTAGAAACATCTTAGTATTACCTGATCAAAGACAGTGCCATTCAAGCACAGGAACTTAATATCCATGGGCTCCTCTTGCTGACCGACCGTGCACACGTGGAACATCTGGCAAGAGGTCTCCAAGTCGGCGTAGTAGCCGCCTATCACTTTCCCTGCGCACGTGAAGTTTGTTTCCGGTAGATTGTCGAAGTCTAAGTACTGTAAAATAAAATATCAATAAACAAAATAATTCAGATTTACAATAAAATATAAAGGTGTTTTAATTTAATCTGTAGAAGGTAGAAGGAAAAGTTAAGTACTTATTGCATTATGTAGACCTAGTTATCTTACGAATCCATACATAAAGGAAGATCTGTGTGTGATGTAAATGTAAAAACTCATTTTATCACACTGACAGCAGAAAAATAAGCAATAATATATTCATACAGGAAACAACTATAGTTATATACTCCAGTCATCATAAAACTTTCATAACTGTTTTACGCATTTTTCATAATTATTTCACAAATTGGTACATTAAGTTTCAAGTTAATTACCTACGTTAATTCAAGTTTAAGTTTGATTAATGAACTTAGCAATCATAATGTAAGCTATCGATGACAATATTTTTAGATGTATATAAAAAAATACATTTGTGATTAATTAAAAGCTGATTCGATCCGTAAGTTGGCTGGAGTAAACCTTACATAAAAAATTATCTCTAGGTATTTTAACGGACAATCAGAATTTTATGATTTGTGGAATACGTACCCCGGGTTTTATAGACCTTGATATCCGAAATTCGTTCTGGAATATGAAGATCAGCAACCACAGCCATACTGAAAACATAACAACAAAACTGTTTATTATATATTGTTTTAAACTTCCATGGTTATGACCTTATTACAATAACCTATGTCGGGATTTACACCATGTACCTGTTTATTTTTGAGGCTCCGATATTTCGGCGCAGTTGCAGGCGCCATGGTCACGGAAGTGTAAATCCAGACATAGTTTATTCTAATAATATCTGTTTATTTCCCAATCTCCTTTACAGAATGAAATAATAGATACGAAATACTGAAAGAAGACTCATTTTGATTTTGAAAATAATTCAAACTGCATTTAAAGATTTATAAATAACTGCCTGCCTTAATGTGAAACCCACTAAATGTAAAAATACTAAAAGTGAAATTTCGTAGTCTTCCTTTTTTTGATCGGTAAAATACAAGATCGTTTTTTCACTTTTGGGGAGTTTAATTCCTGGTTAAGGCAGATTTAAAAATATTTGAATGCATTTTTTTATTGGTAACTGGGCAGGCATTTGACCACCATCTTGCTTGGTAAACAAGATGTGGTCTAAGGTGTAGCATGCTTTCTCAGGAAATACCTTGCCACTATTGCCTTGAAGACACCAGGTTGTAACTATCGAGGAACATAATATTAGCAGGCAGCGCATTCCATTCTTTAGCAGTTAGCATAAGAAATGTATTGGCAAAGCGCACTCCATACTGCTTGGAGGGGGACAACTGGAGCATTTTCGTAGCAATTGTCACCCCCTCCGGTGTTACGGGTGACAATTGCTACGAAAAAGTTAAAGTTGTCCCCTCTGGCACGAATTTGAAGGAAACATCTGGGAAATTTTCGTCCAAAGAAGAAAAGATCCCAGTTGTCACCCCGGGTGACAGTGTAAGAGGGGACTCCTGGGAATAATTGCTTGGAAGATTAGCTGAAAGACTGAAATGCGTGGAAATGATGTAACACATAACTTGGTAGTAAAAGTACTTTGTTGTTAAAAATCTATTTAAATAATAAAATATTGTATTTGATAACGATATACAACGTGTTACAAAAATACCCCTAATGCCGAATATGGTATATAGGGACCATCAAACTAAACATCTTTCACTATGGGATCAACTCTCAAATCGCGAAAAAAAAATCAGCTGTTTCATACATTTTGATATTTTCGATTTTAATTTTTGTATGAAACGGCTGATATTTTTTCGCGATTTCAGAGTTGGTTGCATATAGTTAGTAAAAGTTCATCAGTTTGATACCATATTCGGCATTAGGGGTATTTTTGTAACATGTTGTATTTAAGTTTATAAATTTCGTTACTTATTTCTGTTAAAGCTGATAAGTTTCTTGCGCCCGTTCTTTTTATTAGTTAAAAAAGTCTGGAATGGTAGGAAAATATAGACGATTTAAAAGCACTTAATTGCTAAGTTTGTTTGAAAAAAAGATCTTTTTGACTTTTTGACTTTTGACACCCTCCAAAGTTATTAATTCAAGTGCTTATTTCAGTAAAATTTCATATCTGCAATATTACGGGTACTTTCCCCCCGTTTGGCAAGCCGTGGGAGTGGGACAGTCTTTATAATATATTTTGGCTATTATTATTTAATGAGGAGTAAGGAAAAAATTTGATAGGACTGAAAAAAATTCATGGTGAATAGAGTAAAAATTGATACACTGAATTCTACTTTATTTTTTGAACTAATTATATGTGAAATTACCTTGCAGGGCAGAGGCGGAGCGCACGACGAGCGCGCCGCCAGCTGAGATCCGAGCTTGCCGCCGCATCTGAAACCCAGAAAAAAAATATGTTACTTTATGTTAGGTTTGTTGTTAAAAATAATTTTGAGAAAAGTTCGCTAACGAAAACGACTTTTAAAAACTTGCGTTTTTCTTAGAAAGTTCGATGAAGTATGAAACATGCTATGTTTTTTCCAGATTCTAGAGTATCTAATATAAATCTTAAATGAAAGTTGCCACTTATTAGAATAGGAGAGCTTTTCTACCTCGTTAAACCTTGTATCAGACTATTGTATTTAACTATTACTTAAAGATTACAAAAGCAGCAAGTTAGGTGCTAATTAGTTTTCAACATGCAATTGAAATCTTGTTTTTGTTACGAGAAGACAAGCCGAAATGTGAATTGCGAAGTGCTAAATGAGAGGTTTGATCGACAAAGCATTAATCAATGTTTCACGGCACACATTTTTAAAAAGGAGATGTACAGAAAACAATGATACCTACTGCCATACAATGACCGGGTCAAACGATTCGCACGCGTATCAAAACAATGGTTTGCGACATTTATAATTAACATCCCCAGTGAATTGTTCCGATATGCCTCAACTAAATTACATAATAACTATAAAAATGCGGAGAACGCTCCACTTATGTCCTATTAAGGAAGTGCACCACAAAAGTATGCTTAAGATACAATATAATTTTATATAAAGACGTGGGAATTTGTTGTGAGTATAACTGTGTACCTACCATCAATAAGGTCAATGAAAATTTTACTTCGTGTGATTCTGTAATAAAAAAGCTAATTACTCACTCTGATATTTCCAATTTATACAACCAGTTTAAATAGGATCTGATTGAACCGTGCGCTTCCAATGCCTTGTTGATATTCTCTTAATAAAGTGAATTTGTAAAAAAATACAAACAGTACCTACCGTCTTAAGCTATGTTTTTACGAAATGTATAAAATCTTTATATAATATTCAAATAAAACAATTATTACATTTCATAATAAGTAAATAAATAAATAATGAATAATTATTTCAATATTTTATAAACGAAAAGCCATTCCCAAAAAAATTAAGTGACTCAAGTCAAAACCTTTTAAGATCAGATATGCGTACTTATTAGTAATTATGAAGATATTGATTTTGAATATTTTTAGAGCTGTTTATTTTTAAAGCTCTTTTGTTATTTTTTTAAGGTTATGTTTTTTTTGAAAAAGCATTTCATGCAGATTATTTTAATCTTTTACACCATATAATTTTATTGAATATGTTAGGAGTAATCGCAAAAAATTAACGCGCGTGAAAATAAATTAAAGCGCGTTTCTAACACCGATGACGGGGCTCGAACGGGACGGAAATAGACTTTTAGAGCAAATGGAGGTGACGACTGGGAGGTGTATGTATTTGCATTTTCTTTTTGGGTGTTGTTGGAAGGTCGCTATTGGTAAAAAAAGGAAAGAACCAAAGCGAAGTTATAAATAAAACAGCGTTTCATACTTTTCAGTGGTTTATACCATTACATAAATAACCCCTTAAGTGACTCAATTTACTCATTTGCGCTGTTTGTTGTTAAAGAGTTCCGTTATACCTTGGCAGTGCAATTCTAGTCCAGAATGACCAATGGGTTAGGTACCTACCTATTCTGTTTTGGATTGTCATCTACCATTTATCTAAATCACTATACATATTATCCTATTTGATTTTGAGGAGTTCCCTTGTGTTTCTTTGAAGTCCAAAATCCAATGTCATAAACATTAAATAAAACTTTTAAAAAACTTTATAAAAAATTGTTTCCAACAAAAAAATAATCATCTAAATAAAGTTATATCCGAACAACCATAAAACATCAATGTAATAGTAACCAAAGTGATAGTATTTTCAGGATTACTTGAAAACTTCTGAACCAATTTCCAGGAGTTTACATGATGAAATAACGTTTGAATCATATCAATTGGTGCAGCCATCTTTCAGTAATCGGCGGAAATACAAAAAATAAACAAACATTCAGAAAAACAGAACTTGAGAGAACCTCCTCCTTTTATGAAGTCGGTTAAAAAAGAAAAACGCTATATAGACAACCAAGTCATCCTATTAGGTTCAAAGTTGTAAAAAGATGTAAAAATCTTCTGACATGGTGTTATGTCCCCTGTTTCCTAGTTGTCATACTGGTTTGTCCATAGACTTATATCCTCGTAGTCATACACTGGTATGGTATGGGTTTGTCATACCATACCAGTGTATGACTACGAGGATATACATGTCCTCTTGTTCATACTATACCCACGTGCTGTACCTACCTCTCAAATTCTAATCGCTATTGTATAATATCGTGCACGATTTATATCTGACATAGAAAGCGAATAGAAGTTTTATTAGTCCCTTTCATTAACCATTCTATAGTGATGTAATGTAACTTTATCCACTCATCCATTGCAAGGCAGTTACATTTTTACTATCGGTATAATTTACATCCGCGATTGCAAAATCTGGATTACTCGAATACTATAGTTAAAACTGATTTGTAAACCTTACTAAGATAAGCGCCACATGGCTATTTAGTAATCAATGCTTGGAGACCGATTGCTGTGAACATAATAGTATTAAATGTTAACCGATATCGTGAAAGTTGTTGCAATGGTTGTGTCAGACTGTCCTAGGGCGTGGTTTCCTCGTAAGACGACGGCCAGTGGACCGGCACGAATCTGGAGCAGAACCAGCGATATGAACTAACTGTGTGCGTACACGCAACCAGAGAACGCTCCACTTCTTGACTTTACCAACAGATGCTATAACAGAATCGTAGTTTTCGTTGACCACGTAATTTTTGGTGAGTGGACAATATTAAAGCAAACCTTTTTTAAGTGGGTTATAAGTCCGAAAAGGACTAATTCATGAAAAGTCTAATAATACGACAAACGGTTAAGTCATTATAGTGTTTGAAACCAAATACAGAAAAGTAGAGATATACTTTTGTATGCTGAATAAGTTCGAATTACTGAAAAAAATGCCTAGTGGCTTTAGATTGGCGTAGTACTTATTCTGAGCTAGCGTTTTAGTCAGTTTGAGTACCAAGCAAGGCCTTAGTCGCATGAAGTAGTACCTACTAGCAAGCTAAAGTTATTAGCTTGAAGAAAATAAAAATAGCTATAGCTATATTTATCACAGCTATTGCGATGGATCTTTAGAGCGAGCATTGCCGCAAACGTTTAGTATGTTGATGAATTCCATTGCGCCATGTCCTGTGGGGTAATTAGTGCAGATATTGCTTTGTTACAACACTCCGTGTTCGGTAAATAAACTATGTTATGTGCAAATATTTTTCAAGTACACTTGTTTCTTGTTCCGATATAAACTACTCATTGGAACCTATCAGTGGTTATGATATAATGTTTCTCGATCACACCCTATTTATTAAAACGACTAACGGTGTTATTTATCTATTGTTCATATATTGTCTTCTTCGTTCAAACTCAATTCTTAATACGAAAGGAACAGACAAAACAATTTTTAAATAAAATAGGTTCATTATGCGTTTGAATTTTTTTAGAACCCCATCAAAAATATTCTAGAGGAGTTTTATGAAATATATAAAGCCTTATAAACATTAGCACGAAAGCAAGAATAATAAAATAAAAATTAAAAATTATTATTATTAATTCATTAAATTTAGATTAATCGCATTCACAATGCTATTTTTATATTATTTTATTATTTATCTTAATATTAAAAATAATAATTAATTCTGAAGATTTGAAAGTTTTAAGCTTTAAAAAAAAAATAAACATATTTTTTATACTAAGTATATTATTTAAAAGAAGATGTTCAAATCATAACATAATCCAATGTTACAATTATCAGGTCTAGTTATTAATACTGATTCCATGCATGTAGTAATCCTCCCAAACATTTGAAATGATGTAATTATTAACGACAAACGCTTCTTTCTTTTGCATGCAGTAATTTCACATTAAGTTTGACCTTTTAGTAGTTTATCACTCGAAAGATGGTAAGACTAGTCGTGAGTATCATATTTCAGTTGTATTGTAACTACCTATTAAATTAATTTGCGTAATAGCCACCTGTGGGCATTAGTTGCCATTTTTTTATTAGTTCTTGCCCAGTGTCAGATTTTATGACAAAAGGTGTATTAATAATTATAGGTAGGAACTGCTTTCTATAATTATTTGGACTATCTGATTGATCTTATAAGAACCGTTTTTTATTACATCACAGCCTATTGAAGGAAGAAAAGGTAATATGTAATAAAGTCATATTTACAATTATTGGGTTATGGATGATTAATGATTACACATGTAATATGGATCATTCATCATTAAGTTCTCTTGTTATATAATGTAGAAAGTTATGTTTACTAATAAAGATTGAATTTAAGTAGCAAATTCGATCGATCGAATGCCTCATTAATATTAAAAAAAATATAAAAAACAGGTTTTAAGGAGTCTTAATATACGAGCAGTATTCCTGTTTTTTCTTTGAAGCTTACTATTTCAGAAACAAAACTTAATATCAAAAAGTAGAAATATTTTTTACTGTTATGTGAATATAATTATTGAATTAGAATCATAAAAAATGGAATCGTCCTGAATTCGAGTGTCACCGTCGCCGATTCCCGTGGCGGTTGTAACGGTATGTTCGCGCTCGTCAGCGCAGGCGCAGTCCGTTATGTCATCAAGTGTGTTGGCGATGACTGTGCCAAGAATGGCGGTCACTGTGTTACCGAAGAAGGCTCGTCCTCCCTAAAATACCGTGAACGTGTTATTTTGGAACCTGTTTTTGTTGACAAGTCACAAAAAATGTTTAGTTCTGCTAAATATTTGACCAAAATGCACCTTAAAGGAAGTAGTGATAGCTACAATTTTAAAATAAACTGGGCGTGAATCAAATTACTGAGCATACAAGAAGAGAATGAAAATAAGCTGAATTTCAGAAAAAAAGAGTTTTCAAATCATGTTTTTTGATTCACAAGTAACATTAATCTTATTTATTTTCGTAATTTAATAACTTACTTAAATGTCATCGTGTCCAATTATATTACTACTAACCAATGAATTCATAACAATAATAATAATATGTGTTAAACTGATTAAACAGGTGGAATAAATTAAATCCACATATCTATACAACTGTAAATTCGCACGAAAGAAAATCCACACCCTTTTAAAGTAAAGGATATAGTTATATGTTATGACCAGGCTAAAAATATTCCTATAGTCATAACTTTGATATTATAAAAATCTTAAAATTAAATAAAAGTTAAAGAAATTATGCTTGTTTTAAAATCACACCGTTAAAGCTCAATGTCTTAAAATTATATATTTCGTAAACGAATACCATTAGGTAATCTAAGGTCATCGTGTTGAATTCACATGTGCTTATGACATTATCACTTTGAGGCGTCATTTATCTCTGAGATAACATCATGTGTTGAGGTAGACTAACCATCTATAAAATATTAAAAAAAAATACGTTAAGAAATAGATCTTATCACTTGAAGATAATCTTGCACCGCAGAACAGGCGTAAGAAGTTGCAAGTTGCAACTTTTATTTTGTATATGAGTATTGTAAAGCTTGTTGTTTAAAAAACAGTCTCAAGCCTTTAAGTGACCCAATGCAATTGACGGGTCATTTCAAACACAACCGATTTCGGTTATCGATCCTTTCCCCAGATAACAAAATATTATATCGAAATGTCATTTACAAATTTGATACTCCGCAATACCGTGACAGAATCGTGACGAAGAAAATATATTGTATTGTAGAAGTTCGATATCAGTATGTGATCGATTGTTTGACCGCTTTGACAACGGAGTGAGCAGCTATTGTGCCACTGCCTAATTTTATCTCACGGATCCGAGTGCATTAAGAGTTCTGTGTCATTATGATTGAGGTCTCGTAATCTTACGACATATTTGGATAAATAAGGAATACGACAGGTCATAGATAGTGCATGAGATACACGCAACGAAACCACAGACAATGGCACGCCTACTCGGTGCACAATTAAGTTAATAATTGCGACCTATGTCGACACACGTGGCAAATATTATTAGAACCATATTAGGTCCGTTTAACTACCGGTTATGTATTTAATCCTGACTGATTCACGACTCGATTATGCTTATCATACGCGTCTCACTCTCGCCTACGCTGCAAGTATTATTGTTACGTTTATGGAAGTGAGGTATTTTAAAAGCATCTTAAATCACATCTGTCTCAAATTACGAAATCGTCTGATTTTTTTGCGAGAGCTACGTAAAAACTTAAACGTACCTGAATGTTGGTTGGTTTTCACAATGTGCCGTGTAGGAACTTTGTAATACGCTAGGTCGCCGGCGAATGAGCGCGAACGTGATACTCTGCCCTAATATAGTGTGATTCAATATAATCGTGAGCCTTGTTAGTGTAGGAAATGTGAGTAAGTGTCATAGCAAGCCGCCAGTTTAGTAGATAGTGATCCCAAAAGACACTGATTGACGGTGATTCATATGGCTCTTCCTGTTGTCATGACGATGCGGGAAGTATTAAATCTAGGGATTCTGTTGTCTGTGACAACACCTATGAAAGCAGGAGATCGTAAGAATCTAGTCCATCAGGCAGAGAACTAAATAAAGCTTTTCTTAACGTGCGGCAAAATTTTAACGCAAGATGAAGTTTTTGTCGCCATTTAAGGAAAGATGTTTATGTATTTATGTTCGCCTTTAGAGAGAGAAGTTTTTTAAAGATAAAAATCTGAGAATCATTTGTCCAAGTCCACTAGTAATCGATAAAAGGCACGTTAGTTTTTATTTTCGTAACCGTAGAAAAAGATGTTACTTATAATGAAATTCCTCAAAGCAAATATTAAAAGTTGCAGCAGTAGGCAGTATGTTTGCTGCCGATATCATCGTTGACAAAGGACTTCGTCTAAGTGTGAAAACTAAACATTATGACTTTCGAAAAGCATTCCGATGTAACAGTATTTTTTCTTTTCAGTTTTTATTTAGCCTACGGCATAGGTCAATGGACTGGATTAACGTCTGGTAATTGTCTGGTAAATACTGTGTATCCTGGATCCAGGTCTGCGGAGGACGCAGGTCAAATAAATATGCACATCAGGCAAAGCGTGGGTACCTGTCTTCGTTGTGTGAAATTAAATAATTCATTGAAGTCATAGGCAGAAGCGAGAAAATTTCGAGTAAAAGTGATTTTGAATCGGATCATTTTTTAATATCACTTTCGAACGAAAGTCCTTGGCAGTTGAAAACATTTTCGTATATTCCTTAGGGCCTCCACAGCTTCCGGATCGCACCTACAATTTGGTTTGATTAAAAAATGTAACAGAATTTGTATGAAATAATCTGCCAAAAAAATATCAAAATCTTAACCGGAACCTGTAAAACTTGCCCTTAATATATATATATTTATTTCGTATTATAGTAGGTAAATCAATGAATTTCATTCTGATGCTGGAATAGCTCACTTTTTTACATAGGTCACTGGACTATGATAAGTGCTGTACTGTATGACAAATAGTGCGTATCCTGATGAGTAGTCCACGTAGGACGCAGGTTAGGCACGCGCACGCGCAAACAGCGGGACTGCGTAGGAACTGTCTCGTCATTTTAGGAGTCATTATTTGGACGAAAATAAAAGCTGAAGCGGATTATGGTAGGTAACAGCAGCGCACGTAAGTATTTAGCATCTATGCATTAGGCTTAAGCAACCACGTAATAATATGTTTTGCTTTACCGATTAAATTAGATGTCGAAAATTTATAAATTGGCGTAGATAATTAGATTATAATCATAGGCATGTTCAGACCTTTTGTGCCAAACTTTATTTTTCTAACCTTAGCAAGAATAAAACAGTGTCTATAATTGTGCATGTAGGGTGATAAAGGCATTTCATGCATTGCGATTCTGTAAGACTTCATTCTTAACCTCGCATCTGAATCCGCTGTGAGTTTCTTGATTGGTATTCTCAAAACTCGCTTGATAATTCGCATGTGCACTAGCGCTGCACTTGCGAGCGTGTCAGCGAGTTGAACTAAATTGACCGTGAGAATTTTGACGGGAACCGATAACTTGTCCGAAATTTACTTGTCCTAATTTCATTTAACGGAAACGGTTGACCAAAGTTTTTGTTGCTATATGTATTGTTTGCCATATTTTTAAACCATCGAAATATCATTTAGCATATGTCTCATTTTACCGAACTACGTTCCACCAATTTTCAAAATGAATTTTTAGTATTGGCACCACCAGAACAACATTTTACCGAATATTATTTGGCCGCAACCGCAATTATGGTATATTTATATTATGTAGGTAACATTTGACATAATCGATATTTGTTATAATAATACATGTTTTATTAAGCAAGCATGCACCATGCATGCAAGCATTATAGAGTTGCGAATGGTCAAAACACTAACCTAACCTAACCTACTTAATGTATTCAAAGTTTTTCATTTGGTGAACTGAAAATATGACAAATAAATCAGTGGTGTAATGAATGTTCGGGAATATAATACTTCGACGAATATATATAGGCCGCTATTCGGTCCGGTTTTTTCTCTCCGAGGAGACGGACATACAGTTTAAGGCATAGGGATTATATTCATGGCACGAATTAAGAGTTTTTTTTTTGCTGCATCATATTCCTTAAAATAAGAAATTTTAATTTAAAACTCACATAATAATATTAGCTAAACTGGAATCGATAAAACTCGACTAATATTTTGTTGAGTGTCGTTGTCACTAGTACAATGCAAGTCAAGGTCAAGGTCAAGCGAGGTGAGATGCGAAGTGAGAGTGAATTGCGGAGGGAGTTGCGAGTTCTTGTCTGATTTTACAGAATCGCAGGGATGATCTTAGAAATGTTTCTAAAAATACTTTTGAAACTTTTTAATTTCATTGCAATCTCTACTTTTATAAATCTCTAAATCGTATTTATTTCTCAAAGGTTTCAATAACTTAAGTTTGATGTTTTGAGCACACGTCCTACGCTCGATACGCTGTAGGTACTCCAAAAGCTTCGCATTGCATGTCTATGTCTATTATTTTATTAAATTCCTCAAATTAATAATAGCTTGTCACTTGGACCACAGCACGCCAGACAGCCGCCTCCGTCACATTCCGAGACGTTTCCTCCGAGCTCTTACAACTTTTTTGTTGTTTGCCATCTACTATGATGAATGGACTCTTGATTGAATAATTACAAGACACAAATAGTAATTTGCTCGATTCATTTCTAACAGAAATCTTTTTTGTCGTGTGAGTATTGAGGAAGTGCTAGTTAAGGTCCAATTTTTTACATCCATCGAAACTATTTATAAGTCAATGTATTTCTTTAAGTTTTTAAATGTTGTTACTCCATTAATCATTGCAGTAATTACGTGTCTCGCATGCAAACTTGTTGACAAATAAATGTTTTAGTAGATCAACAGGTTTTCCATATGAAGTAATATAGCAAAGGATATGACATCTCAATATTAGGCCTAATGACATTCATTAGGTGTTGCTTACTTAACATGCTTAGTTAATTTGTACGATACCCCAGAGCTGGCATTTACATGTTGATAGTGTTTCGACAGATGGGTTCCCATGCGTTTGCAAAAGTTATATAATGAGCTGATGACAGTTACCGGGACATTTGACCTCATCGAGCTATACCAATTACAGTAAACAAATGTCACTGGATGGGCACTGTTTATTGAACTCTTTCAAATTTATATTAATAATCTAAGTTACCGATATAAACTAGTCAAAAAAAAAAAGAATACAGACGTCAGGGTCTCCTACTTAGGTTTCATGATTCAGAAATGATAAACCTACATTCTTTTTAGGGTTCCGTACCAAAATGGTAAAAAGTAACCCTTATGGTGGTATAATATCTCGAAAACTACTAATGCTATCAACTTGAAATTTGGAATAGTTTAAGATGACATTTGCCCAACTATTTTGCAAATAAGAGAGAAATTAAAATATTTATTTTTTTTGCAACAGGGACTGATAGGGGGTCTTAAAATTCGAAATCGATTCGAAAAATAAAACGATGTCTTTAAATAGTAAACTTTTTCAGAATGATGGTATGGAACCCTCGGTGCGCGAGTCCAACTCGCTTTGGATAGTTTTTTTAATTGAAATCAACAATGGCTTTTAAAATGTTATCGAAACGGTTGAACCCTTTGATGAAGAATAAATAAAATATAATAACTTATTTAGACTTTGAGGTTAAATATTAAAAATACTGTAATAAAAACGTCGCGTCATTACTAACAAACATTATTCTCAGTGCACCCGCCATCAAATATTTTGTTCGTCATAATGGCGTGCCGCCTAATCATAGAAATTTGTTTTTGCTTACAACACTATTGCCGAATACTGCAATGGGGTAAAACACTTACATAACTTTACAATTTCCTCCGCGTTTACGTGTACTCTATTATAGTACGTTTGCACAAAAATTACGTTGATTTTTGTATATTGGTTTTTTACGGCGGCATACAATTATTATTATGATGTCTACAGCTATAAAGACAACGAGTAAATAATTATATTAAGTCTGTTTCGTATACTAAGCACACAATAAAAACAATGTTAAGTAATTTTAAACTAATAATGAAATTCTAGCTTTAATACTTGGTATAATTATTTCTTTTCGTTTTGTTATATTATATAAAATATATAATACCAAATAATATACTAGAAAAAATACGACTCGCACCAGATCATGCTCTCCAGTGACTCGGTAGCTCAGCGGTCAGAGCATTGGACCCGATATCCAAAGGTCGCGCGTTCGATTCCCGTCCGAGAACATGATCTGTCTGATGAGTCGTACTTTTCTAGTATATTATTTGGTATTATATAAAAATAGCATTGTGAATGATAAAATCTCAAAATTTAAAAATGATATAAAATAAATAATCGTGATGTTTTGGTAGGTAACTCGACAAAGTCTACCAGCTTAAGGATTCCAACTGTCTTTGTTAATTTAGAATCGTCATTCGATTTTGATGTAAAAGGCAACATAGTTTGCTAATGATGAAATGACTTCAGTGAGGTAATTAAAATTTATTTTGTCATTCTACGACTAACACAAACTCATGCGCACATTGTTCCCATGACCTTTCATTTCGTGGCCGAACGTATCTTTTATTTCGTATACGCCTTCCGTGATGTACTTCCACATGAGTATTTTAATTATGTACATCCGCTTGTTTATTAAGGAATTCTAATAGATATTTTTCTTTGTATGAAGAAAGAGAGTCAAAATAAGTTAAGTGAAGTTTGATCATAAAATAACAGAAAATGGTCAAACTGAAAATTACTTAACTTTAAGTCACGTAGTCAATTATATTTCAGTTGTATATCTACACTTTTTATCGATACTGAAGCAACAGTAAATTTTTAAACTGTATATTGAAGACATTTTCCTTTAAACTAAAATACTTCCTCATTTTAAATCTTATACACAGAAAGCAATGTAATGCAATAGCATAGCACCGACCGTTTCGGTGTTGGTTTACGCACGATCTAACTCCTGAGGATGCTCCGGGTTCGGGCGAAACACGTTTAGAGTAGTCTAATTGGTGAAGGTGCAAGGTGTGTCGCTGTTTTGTTAAATGCAGGTATTGTGCTCTGATATTTTTGTGGTGTGTATGTGCATTTTTTTGAGGGAGGCCGGACGGTGCATCTTGCATATATTTTTTGCGGGACTAAGCTACATATATTTCTCTTTTCACTATGGTTTGGGACTTCCGCCAAGTGACGCCTGATTTAATCAAATAATATCATAGGTGTTTTAAAAAATACGTAATTTTAAAGGTCAGCTTTATTGCTGACATTGTTCTTGCTTAGACTTACTACCAAAGAGGTATGTGATTACTTAAACCGTTAAAATAAAATTAATTACCAAACAACTGGATAGAGCAAATAGTTTACTTGACAAGTGATGAAAATAAGATGAATTAATAAGTATAATGCACTACACGTTTAAGCTTTTAAAACCTATTTTTGCAATACTTCTATTAAGCTCTTGAAATGAATAAAAAGCGACTACGATTACTAGGCACGTGCTTGTAACACTTAGGAGAATTATTTAATAAATTATTTTGTAAAGAAAATTCACGGATGAGCTACTATAAAACCGAAAATAAGCAAGTTAAGAAGAAGCCGCATTGTACGTAGGTACTGAACAAATCGATTTTAAAAATAATACCTCACGTATTTCAAAAAAAATCTAATGATTTTAAAAATTTTACTGGCGTTCAAATAGTTTTACGAATGTAATGTTAGGTTTCATTCAATTTCATATTGAATACCTAGCAATTTTTAGCCTAGCGAGCGAAGCGCTTTGCTTCAGCTTGGGCAAAATTTAATTCGTATGTCCTTCCGGCTGTCCGTCTGTTCTCCTCTACAGGTAGCATTTCTCAACCGATTCTCGTGAAATTTTGTGAGCAGGTTCGATAATTATACAGCTATTTTTTGTCTCTAACAAGCACACTCTTTGTTTTGCACTGCACTTTGGATTTGTCAAAAGAATTGTTCCTTTCGAACCCTTGCCCCCAAATAACGATAATTTAGCTGCAATTTCAAGCAAGTTAGCTGGAATAGTGTACTGCTTCGGTAAATGTGGTTGTAGCTATCTGAAAGGCATTTCTAGGAAGTATAAGTTTTATAAGATTTGTTTATTTTTACCATTTTACTAAAGCAGGATTTGATCAAATCGCTGTATTTCATAAGGGAAATGTTTAAATTGAATCGTTATTTTAACATCTGCAGGGATTTGGTCATATCCTTTAGGGATCCTATGTATATTGAATATCTAATTATCCTACATAATATCCATAGGATTCTAATTGTTGCAAAATTGATTTGCGGGTCGCTAATCTGAACTTGTATGTTGCAGGTAATTATTACCTCAAGATTGGTGAGTTTTTACCAAAATGAAATATATGCCATATTAATGCACAATTCTTTGCAAAACAATGTGTCTAGACAATATCTGGGGCGTAACGGTGCCCGTGACAAAAGTGACAACTCTCATACAAATCACGTAACAATGGAGAAAGCAAGATCAATCGAAATCTTTCTGAAGTTATCATCTCGTTGGGATTGTGTCTCTTTAATAATTAGATGCACAGAACAAATGGGACTGCTCAAAAGACAGATTAAATAGGTTCCTTAAAAGTTATCGTAGTGTACGTACTTGTAATTATTCTCTTAATTAATTAGCAAAACAAAGCACTGCAATTTATCACGTAAAGAGTAGGCCGTTAAGAGACACCGCAAATAAACAAAGTATGTAAATTAAATGACAGTGAATAAAATTAATTACAGTGAGATAGGCCGCGTATCGTCGATATCGCTGGGATCTTATTGCTTTGTGCTGTCGTTTGCGTAGATCTTGCGAGGCCCTGACCGGTACATGACAATGGTTTTACGATTCGTGGTTTCCGTAACATCCTTCTTGAAATACATGAACTAGAAGAAGAGTTATATAACCAACTATTACTCACTCTTATGTTACTCAAAATAAAAGTTTTAATTTACTTTGGATTCAAAATGGTACAATGACATTATAAGATTGTCAGTGATTTATAGTAGCAAATGGATAAGATTGATGAAGCTCCTCTATAGGACAGCATGATTACTGTCATAATCCTGAAGCATCAATCAGAAAATTTCGCTGCTGGCACTATGAATGGAATTTAGTGATTCACTGTTGATGCGAAACTGATAGTAGGCGTTGCGTAGTAGGCATGTGTATGCATGAACTGCAAATCATTGTTATTGTAAGCCAAGGGCACTAATTATGTTTCCCATGTAAGTAAGTACTTTAATCTTCAAGGTATTTTTAGAGATGGGCTGAGATTTGGAGATCATCATAGATCACATTTGTGTTTATTAGTAAGTAAGTAAGAAGTGCTATATACATTTGGTTTAGAAAATGACAAAAAGTAAGTAATTAATATTTGTAGTATGTGATTAATTCTTATGGTATGTGCATGTGCATACGATACGATTAAACATAATTAAATTATAAAAAAGAAATAAAAAGATATTGCTTTGCCTCTATTCAGATTTAACTGATTTGACTGGTGAACAAGGCATGCAAGGAACATAATATGCAAGGAAAGTCGCGTGTCTAAGACTAAGCAGTGTCTAACCTGATTTTTTTTTATTCTTTCTGGTGTTTACATCTTCATAATTTCGTTGCGACATACTTATCGTTCCCACCCCTAATGTATTAATTCATATTAATCTATTGCTATCAGTGAAAACCTGTAATTGGCTTTCTGTTTAACATATTGTAGCTTATTGTAATATTGTTGCTGTTGGTTTTCCAATCAAATAAATAAATAAATAAAGTTTCTACAGCTCAAAAGCATTGTTTAATAATAGCTTCAAAACTCTTGCACAATAATAATATCGTCACAAAATATTTTATCAACATTATGTATCATAAGTACCTAGCGGAATATGTTCAACGCAGTTTATTCGTAGACTACCGAACGCTCAAATGGTTCATGAGAAATTTTCTACATAACCTTAAGGTCATACAGTGCGATGCCCGAGTCGCAAAACGCGCCGTATCGCTCTCAATACCACGCATGCGCTTGCACTTGCCTTGCGCAAGTCACAAAATCACAACACGTTGCATGGTTTCGCACAACATTGTATGCGATGCGCCAATTACGTAAATCTGTATCGAAAATCGTACGCACGCCGAATAGTTAGTGTACAGTTACAAAACCTTCTTATAGAAATTTGGGTAATTGATACTTAATTAGTTGAGGCAAGCGGTTTATGTGCGCACTCGCACATTGAGTGTACGTAATACGTACTTACATATTGGAAAGTAGGTACGGTTAAGTAAACGAATTTAATGATTGCCCGATTTTAACCCAATTGTTAGGTATAAAATGATTATTTCATTGACATTCTTACTCAAAACTTCCCGTATAAATTCAATAAAAGCGTTTCATCAAGATCAAAACGTTATTTTGAAAATATATATTATCACACACAGATTTTAGGATTTCCCGACATTTCAGCTGCAACAGCTTCCGTGATCACGGGCGATTAAGATACCAGTGCTTAAGGCTCCTATATACCTCAAGTGGCGCCCTCATTTCAATTAAATTTATTGCTCGCTAAGTACATAATGTATCGAAAATTCACATGTACAGATTGAAGCTAAGGTTCTATAGTTTATTTACAAACAATAGGCAAAAGTGGCCACTTTTAGCACTTTTGCGAACTACTACTACAACGAACCTTAGCTTCAATCTGTACATGTGAATTTTAGATACATTATGTACTTAGCGAGCAAATTATATGTACATTATGTGCTTAGTCTAAATTTAATTAAAATGAGGGCGCCACTTGAGGTATATAGGGGCTTTAATAAGGTTTTTAAACCTCTCGTTAGTTAACTTTTTTGCTCGTAACATAAATGCCATTTGAAGCGGAATCAAATTGGGCGCTTGTCAAAACTTGGTATGCCACCTGACATTGGCCCTGATATTTGAACCGCGTTCACGCCATTTCATGTATACACATACGTCATCATAAATATAAATGCAGATAAAATCAAGTGTTTATACGAGAGATATTTTTATTATGATTAAGGGTACAAATCGGGGAAAGACAGGTACAACAGATTAAAAAGAAATACTGAAGCCCTTACTAATAAAGATTGTATAGCAGATGTATAGTTAGTTACACACTGTTTTGTCCCTTTCTTTTTAATGTCAAGCTCAAATAGTTTGAAAAAGAGTAACCATTGTGTACATCTGCTACACAATCTTTATTAGTAAGGGCGTTAGTATAAACTGTATTTAAAAATATGCACCTACAAAGTTAGCCGGTTTGTAACACAGGCGATTACAAAAAAAACTAGCCACTTTAATGGTTCGAAAAAATTCGCAAGTAGTATTTCTTAAATTCCTGAATACAAACTATGTCTGCATTTTTCTCGGTTAAACAAGTTCGATTTAAACATTTCTCATGACGTTTACATAAATAATTTCTACGAAGCACCAGTCTTAATGTATCGCCCTTGACATTTGGCACTGGCTCCATTCCATCCGTTTGGCATCACATCGAACCTTTACACGTCCATTAAAAATGTTTAAGACAAATACCAGCGCGCACATCAATAATACTGTCGGGTTACAACATTTGTTATTAAAACAAGTTTGCAAGATTATTAGCAACATACTCCTAGTAAGTATGTTTAATATATCTCATACTGAATTATAAGAAATATTATAGACGTTGTATATGTAAAAGTGTTTTCTGTTTTTTTTTTGTAATGCTGGATTAATTACAATAAAAAATACAATACTATTACTTTTATCAAATCAAATGATATAAACTCAAGAACGGCTAGACCGATTTAGATGAAATTCAGCTGGTAGACAGATTATGACCTGGATTAACATAATTTGGCTACTCTTTATCCTGGTCAAAGGTTGCCTAAGATCCACGCATACGAAGTCGCGGGCGGCTAATAAATAGGTGAAAAAGCTTAGTAAGTATAAATTATGGATTTTCACATACATTAATCAATTCATAACAATATTACTTTCCAGAAAGTTGATGAATTGTAGAGTTATAAAAGCCTATCATATAAGAATTTCAAATATTTTTTTATTTTCTTGGATGTTTCATTTTTCTGATCAAATCTAAAACGTGTAGGTACAAATACATAACTAACTTTTAACACCTACATAGTTTTTGTACTAAGCTGTCTTTTTCACTTAACTAGTTTTTATGTGTTTACTGCAGGTTTTCTCGACTAATCCGTTTCTTGTAACAAAAAGTGGTCAACATTGTGTCGTAAATAGTATTATATCTGTTTCTGAGTGATAAAGGTGTGTTGGCGTGTATAAGGACAGTCTGTACAGTAGCTTACGTTCCAGTAGCTGTCTACGTCAAGCTTCAAGGTTCCATTCGACCACCGCCCGCTTGTCAATCACTCGTCTACAACCAACATGTATAAAAAAATACATTTTTTAATTCAGATGCAACCGCATTCGAATGAATTTAATATATTTTAAATCTTTTCAAACCATGTAGGAGTGAGCTATGATTGAAGTTTCGAAATTAAATATTAATTCTGACTTTTGTATTGGAAAGATTTTCGATATTCAAAAGTATATAGGTTGTAAGTAGTGATGTTGAGCATTATAATAATGGCACAAGCACCGAGGTAATAATAGTGTATAGACAAAGTGATTGTTCGTTATATTAATAAACGCTTATAAAGACTAGGCAAGTAATAAAAAAGACAAGTCAATTGAAAAGATGGAAACAAGAGCAAATACTAAAGGCAGCATAATAACATGCAGTCGGAGGCATTTTTAAAGTGACCTTAATAATGATTTGACTTATCATTAAATTCTATGCCTCCGTACATACATACATACATACATAAACATAACCCTTTCTTTGCAGTCGGGTAAAAACAATACAATATAATTACATAAATTGAATACATTATAACAAAAACATAACAAGGTGATAAAGGCACTTGAAATGGCGATTTTTTAATCCTATCGATTAGAGCAGCTTTCATCACAGAACCAAATTCGTTTGATATAGGTAGTTTATAGGGTAGTTATAAGGGCTATAACATTAAATCGCGTTCCCGGAGCTTTAAAAAGTGGCAGGAATAAAAGCTCAAGGGTTTACCCTAACAAACCCTAATCACTGACAAAAACACAACACCATTAATCGGTATAGTGTTATTTATATGCGATTTATGAGGTTATGGCTGTTCTAGACCTACCACTCGAAAACCTTATAGTTTTCTATATACAAAAACACTTACGACCTTTCTACAAAAGATTTTAAAACACTGTTCAACAAGCGTTTAACTTGGACACTGTTTAAATGTGATGCTGTCACTTTATTGACAATATTGTTTGAAAGAGACGGCATCATATTTAAACAGTGTTTTAGTTTTTTTTTGTGGTAAGGCCGTTAGTGTTCGAATTCAAATTATGAAAGTAGGTGTGAGCTGATCACTTTTACAAAACGAAACGAACATCATCCGTACTTGTAACTAGAGCGATTATTTTTTGTCCGTACAGTCGCAGTTTTATAATGATTCAGAGACCAATAATAATATTAACTATATTGAAATGTTCTAAAATATACTTTATAAAAGTGTAAATAACCTAAGACATTATGTTTAAAAGTATCTCGTGACATTATTGTAGTCATTAATTCATTATTCAAAAAATCTAAGTAGATTGCGACCACAATATTATGACTGCACTGCGCACAGCTGACGTTACGGTCTGTCATTAGTGAGGCGCAAATCGCGATCTCATGATTGATGGTCCACCGATGAGTTCTGATCATATTGCAATCAGTGCAATATGGGCCTCTAGCTACTAAAAGCATTATAAATATTCACCTCTATGTCCAAGCAATAAGGATTCAATAGCACGTAATTATCGACATCCTCCTTCATGTGCAATAGACGAAATTAACATTCACATGGTCATTGCGACTTTGATAAGTTCAAAGCAGATCGAGAGATCTCTTACAAAATATATTCAATTGCGGCTTTGTGTAGTTTAACACGATACTTCAATCATATTGCAATGGATGAATACAATATGTCCGATATAATTTACAATTAAGTTTTGTAAATGAAATTGATTTTATATTAAAGTTCCAGTAGTTTCTAACTTTTGTATGGTTTACAGTAATTTATAATGAAGTGTGATTAAATTAACTCTTTTGAAATTTTAACGATTGCTACTGGCATTTAACATGGAACAAACAGATAATCCTCAATATAACTAAAGATTGACGTACCGAGTCTGATAAATTGTATACGACACACAGGGCAGTATCGTATATCACTGAAAAACCCACAAGAGATACCTTTTTATATACTTATAGATATAATATATAACATGCAGTAATCGACTCGATAGGTACTTAAGCTTGTGATATAGTTAAGTCGATTATGCTCATATTCCCAGACGAGTGAAAGGACTTGGGTTCCAAAAGTAGGCGGATGGTCACGCAACAATCCACTTAAAATGTGACAAGTGAATGGGTCAGATGAATCGAAGCATTGTCGACCCGCAATGTAATCGCAGTTATGTGAATCATATCTATTTATCGAGAAATGCTCGAACCATTGGGTGCGAATACAAAACCAAAGTTTAAATAATCTTATTATTTTTGGTTTATAAAGTGCATTTTAAAAAGGTTTCTCGTTATCTTTGGTAATGGTATCTACACAAGAGGAAAATCAGTAAAACTAAGTAGGTATATGAAATTACTCAACAATTAGACTGGCATAATTTTCCATATTTTATTTTTTAAAATGTGTCCATACTTTTTTACTGATTTCTTAACTGCGAGTAGATTATAACAAAATGCTACTTACGGTGGCCAGCGCCATTCCAATAGCATTAGTGCAATCAGTGTCAAGTAGAGACTACTAATTCGTGTAACGACTTGATTCTAATTAATCTGGGGAATGATGGGCAGTATTCGAATCCATTAACTACAGTATGGATGCCTTATCGCGAGACATTACTAACCGACTCTAATTTTAGAACGGCCGCTCGTTGACCTATCGGAACGTGCACTCCCTCTTGGAATATGTGATTAGACGAGTGTTGGAAAAGTTGATTAAAAAGTATGTTAATCTGGTGTATATCCTGTTTTTAGATTGAATATAAATAAAATACCTCTTTAATATTTTTTTATTTAATATAGAAATATATTACTGTCAATCTTCATGACATGTGTGTTCTAAAAGCTATTTTCTATGAAATGAAGTAAAAAAACTTTTTTAAATGAAAGGAAATGCACTTCATTTTCAAAATCAGCGTGCTCTTCATAAAACTTAATGAGCATATCGTGACTATTGAAATAATAAGTCGAACTTATCCGATGATAATTAAGCAAGCGGATGTTGTATATCAGATGATAATCTATAATTAAAGTTAATATTACTCGAGAAATATCAAGTCGCTTCCGCTCGAAGTGCACTCAAAGTAAACTGTCTGTCGTGACCCCAGTGCAGCTAAAACCGTTATGAAACAATAAGTGCCAAAGTAGGGAGAACACTTGATAATTGGCGAGCAGTGGGCGTACAAAAAACGTGACAACCAGCAAGTTGGCAAGCGCAGGTCGTTGCCGCAAACTCTCACAAGATGTAATATCAATTTGAACGATGGCCTTGACACAGAAGCGTATTAGAGTTTCTCTACAAAATGGGGGCACTGGTTTTTTGTTCATAAACCAAAGATGACAGTAGGCTTTGGTTGGAATAACCTACAAGTACACGTAACGGCACTTTGTCATATAAAATGTATTAGTTTTTTGCTCGTCTGCGTGACATGAAAAACTGAAACTATTGAAAAAGTGAATATTCGTGACTTATAATATTATTAAGCAAAATAATATTGTACTCATTTATAATAAATTTGTAGGTACCTATTAAATTATATTTTAGTAAAAGCACTTCACATAATAATATTACAAACACTCGTTAAAGAAGCGATAGGTGTAAGATACTTTAACATTCGTAGAGTATGTGTTTTTTTTATCTGCTTGCTATTTGCAACTTTCTACTCACACCGGACTATTTATCTTTTAATTAATCTTTACTTTGAAATATTCCACTTTTTCATTTTCAATACATACGATTGTTTTTGAATTGATTGTATTGATCATTATTTCAATTAATTAATCAATTTTAATTAAACTAGTGTGTTCAATTTGAAAAAAGACAAGTAAAGTAGAAAATATTGAACAAAATTGAAAACAGTCAAGCATCAGAGATCCGCATGCGTTGATTGAAGTAAAGGCAATGTAGTTTATTTCGAAAATTTGAACTCGGTAAAATATAGTCCACCGCTTATACTCATTAATGGCAAAAGAGCACACTGCCCACTTTTTGGTACATTTCCGATATAATAATACCACAGTTTAACACTTTACCTCAATATATCGCAAGCAGCTGTGTAGCCACGCAGGCTAGTCCGTGGCGGGCGGGCACGGCATGCCGGCCCGTGGCACCACTTGCTAACTGTGCCACACCCACCGACACATGTTCTGTAAACAATTAGGATTTTCTATTATAATTAACAGTAGTCCTCACGATATGTGAGTATTCTATCGTGTCACAATTAGTGTAACCTTGAATAACAAGTGGAAACGATACCAGGAAGGAAAATTATTTTCTTTAGATTCTCGCACTAATCTCAATGTTGTTCACTTGCAAATTAACAGGTAAATGTCGAATAACTTACGGAATACTACTTGAGTATATTTGAACTTGCTTCCGCCCGCGATTTCGTCCGCGTGGACATTCGAGAAAATCCATAGAGAACTTTAACCAGGATAGAAAGAATTCTGTTTTAATTTCGATGAAGTCGCGGGCGGAAGACAGTTTATGAAATTCGGAATTGGATCCAGAGATATGACGGGTGGTTTGGCAGTGCGTTGATATGTCTGTCAGTCTGTCACTCGGAGTCTTCTTAGATATATTTAGAAAGATACGGAACAATATCATATCCTTTTGATCTGCTTCGTTCGTTTTTGTTTGCATAAGTGTAATTATTTTGAAAACAATACTTTTTATGATCTACTCTTTAAATTAGAATTCTATCTAACAAGAATTATAATTTCATTAACTCCGCTACTCTGATCTGTTACGACAATAAGGCGATTGGACATAACTAAAAAAGCAAATCAATTTGAAACAACAATAAATTGATAGAGTTCGTTTAATTTGGCACAGTCAACTAGGGAAACCACAGCGGCACAATAAATTACAAACATATTTGGTCCGGTTTTGGCATTTGTACACGCCAAAAAGATAATCGGTTAGCATTAACCCGGCTAGATTGTGACACGGTTTCTATAATTTTGGCTATGACAAGGTCACATGTGTTGAACAAATAATTGCTTTACATTAGTGTTACTTTCTAACGTCTTTTAGTATACTTTAGCGAAATTCAAGTTGTGCGACTGTTTGACTATGGATTTCACAATAACATGCCGATCACAAGGAAAGAAATGTAAGTGTTCGTTTAAGTGTATTGGTAACAGTATCAACGTTTGCGTGTGATAAAACATTACATTGTTTTATTCCATCGAAAAAAACGTAATTAAACTGTTTCATAGCATATGTTTACCCATTATACGTGGAAGTTCTCACTAACTTTTATTGAACAAATTATTATATCACTTATATTTCATTGCATACTTCATTTATATAACACGATAAAAATTGGTATACGGTGGAAGCAGTCAATCGATATCGATTTTTGACAAATAGTTTTAATAAAGGTTATGATTGTTATTTTCAGAAAATATTTAAACGATTATCTGAAAGCTATTGGAAAATGTGAGTTTTGTTTAGATCCTCCCGGTGGAGTCTCGTCGGTGGATCGCAGTGGAATGAGGGTTGTGTTTTAGCTAATCAAAATAGATTCTAATAATAACAGTAATAAGATGCTATCTCATAAATAGGTTCGTTTAATGGGTTATTCACATGGGTCGACTTTAGTCACCTAGGTGATCGTAGTTCCAATTTTGGCCACCAGATCAGATAAGTTTGTTCAATCACCTGCGGCCTAGGCCAAATTGCCATTTATACAGACAATTTTCGCCGTGCGGCAAAAGTCGCGCGGCTTTAGTCACTCGTGTAAATACCATAAGTTAAAATAAAATAACTCTTTTCCTATTAAATGTTCCACGGCAGAGGCTATTGCAGCATCTTGTAACAAACAGAGAAAGGTATCCACTGGCAAACAGCCATAAATTTTTCAATTACGTATGCACCTACCCAGTTACCTAGATTTCCGCGATTACAGCAGTGACTAATATGCTATTAGTCTTTTGTTGCCGCATCGTGTGCAGTGTACATAAGGGTCATATCGAAAGAGCAATCATATCGATATCGGAGAATCGAAGGCCGTCTGTTCAATAAGGAACCGAAGACATTTTTTTGTTACGCTTATCACTGTCCTCATATTAAATAGGTGGACAGCTAATTAAACGGGCATGTCACAGACTGAAAGCGTGTCTAGTTTTTTGGGTGACCAGACTATTGTCAGCGATGCAAAAAAAATCGGCTTTCAAGGCATATGGCGGGGTCGCGCGCCTCACGCCCGCCCCGACCTCGCCTGCCGAACTAATAACCAATCACACAATGCAATAATTGTTCACCCGACGTGATTGTGAACACAGAATACCTTTGCTCTTCGGAAATTAATGGCCGCTGGTAGAATGCTCGCGTCGACTACAGATAAGAGGCAAATGTAACACCCTGCATGCTAAGTGAAGGGCGCTCTGCACGCTTGATGCAATATAATTTAGTAGTGCGTGAGGTTTTAAATTCGTAACATAATGATTGTTTTTTATTCAATTTAACATTTAAACTGTGAGTAATTAGTGGTTTTACAATGATGCTTATTAAATGTTAGCAGTATCAATTTTCCTTAGCTCTTTGAAACTTAATGAAAGTTTTAGCCTTGCCTTTGGATGCGCTGTGCAAAGTATTTATTTAAATACCTAATTGATGGAGGTAACAAGAACTAGGTAAGTTGTTTTAGAGCAAGTATTTTGCCTCAAGCGGTCTAAAATAAGTTTGAGTCCAATCTTACGTAAGTTCAACGTGGAAAACTAGTCATTACTTTAATAACTATATTTGAAAACATTGTGTCGTGATACTCTCTCTTAAATTAAATCCACTATAAGTACAGTAAATATTCCGGACATTCGCCATGCATTTATGAACGTGCCTTTTATGAATGCCTTTATTTAGCAAGAAAGTTATCTAGGGAGAAAAAAAACGCAGACTAAATTATATGCAGGTATGTATAAAGTACTGGTTGTTCGGAGCTGCCGATACTGTTACAAATCGTAATTGGTATAATTCAAGTGTTTCGTCGTTATTGTCTTACAGCCTTGGGACCTTGACGAAACGAGACTAAAGCTGTTCTTATTTTAAATCAGTGGGTACATTAAATCTTCTCTGTTCCGCATTTTGAAATCGAACAACAGTGATTTTAAAAATGTAATGACTAGACTAATTTGCACAAAGATTTCGAATTTGCAAAACAGGTTTTACTATCTGTGAGCGATGCTGTCGCTGCTTGCGTATTGTTTTGCTGGCTGTATTGGTATTGCTGGGGCTATACACATAATTGTTGTAGCTGTTTACATGAGGATGTCAGCAGGCGCCTGTGGGTGTAATGTGTAATTTATGAAAATATTAGTTTAACGCAAAGATTACTACGATTTCTAGCTGGAAAACTCACAATGAATTTGCTAATCTCATTTACTATTCTGACATTCCTTTACAAATAAAGGTGATGGCTTATGAATTTTGTAATTGTGTCTATTTTAGTTTTTATTCTAAAAAGTATGTTTTGAACTGCTATTCGTGGTCAACAAATATATAAGATTCTGTTTTCTAACATTTAAAGTTATTATGTTTTTAGTAGAATGATAATATTTTCATTATAAGTCTTCGGTTTACTTATGTAATTTCTAAATGTTTGACTTCTTATTTTATTTTTATAGTTCTAAAATCAACTAGACTCTTAAGAAGCTTTGGTAAAGTATTTCTTTATCAATATTTCGGTAGTAATTCAACTTTAAGTCAAAATGTATTGTTTTGAAACTTTATTCATTCCCTTAAGCTCTAAGACTTTTTTCTTACAATGAAATGAAGCCTACTAATAAATGAGCATTAAAGCTATTGAGAACAAAATCTTATGAGATAACCCTAAACGAGTGCGTGCGTGCGTATCGTAGATAAATCGAACTAACTGCTGCGCCCGCGTCGCGCTCGACGCTCGTGGGAAAGGCAGTGGCATTTAGACGTCGGTCGCCTGCCCGTGCCTGCACACCGCGCCATCTCCGTTACCTAACGTATACGGTGCGGCGGCTCTTTGATGCCAGTGCCATGAATTTTAGTCACTTCTTACGAAGCAGTCGTTGATTGCTGCAAACATTCGTAGGTATAATTATATTAATTGTTTCATAGTATTTTGTTCAGTTTACGTGTATTCTCTAGATTTAATTTGCGGTGAAGATTTAATTCATTTAATTATGTTAATTGTTTGATATTAGTTTATTTTGTTTACGTTTCCATTTATGTATCAGTAAGTCGTTATCTTAACTTTGTTATAATATATCAGTTAGTAAGTAGGTATATTTATTTAATAAAAATAGAATAAAACTGTCTGTAATTGAAACAAACAAATATTACTTTCGATTTTAGTTACTGCATTTACACAGAAATCAGCTAATTCTATGGAGTTGTGTAAGTGAAAGATTAGGCCTAAATATAGCCTTATATAACCGGCGCAGTGTTTACTTGGACTCGTACCTATCTAGATTGTCGTTCATGAATTACGGAGAACCAGATACAGCGGATGTGCAAGTGAACATCGCATAGCTACTGTATGTACAGTCGGTCCATGAAAATGTTGGTCACTTTAGTACTGTGTCAAATTAAATATGTCAAACATGTCAAAAAAAAATAATATAACAGAAGTTTTAATATGACAAGGTTTTAAGTATGCTTAATATTTTCATGGACCAACTGTACATTAAAAGAAAATTAAGTATCTGTGGCAGATTTAATCACACCTTGTGGCCCAATTCTTCTTGCTGTCACAGTATATTATATAAGTATAACTAATATTATATACTCTGTTGCCATGATATCTCAACCCAATGAAGTTACCTAAAATAGCTGTACAAAACTATTATTATAGGGTTGTTATCTGTGCTAAAGCCAAAAACCACTTTAAAGTACTAATCCTCTACGAAATAGAATTCAACTGTTTTGTGTAATAATTACAATAAAAGATCGAAATTATGCAAAGAAAAAAGCAAACCACATTGTTCGAAGTTCCTTTGTCTAATCAGTATTGCGTTGATGTCTTTTTTACGAAGGTGCGTGCGCGCAGCGTTTGGTGTGGAATTGAACAATTCGCAATTAACGCCCGTCTGCGTATTTGTATGCATTTATTTTCCGTGTTATTACATTGTTTCAGAAAAAATCAACGATTCCGATAGCTATGTTGTGCGATAACGCGTTATGATTTATAGTGGATGGGCGTAACCTCTACTTTGAAGAGGTACGATTTAGATATAGTACTTTGACACAGAGTACGTAGCGGCGGCGATCTGCCAATTCAAAATTCAATATTTTGTGACAGTATGATTATAAGACTTATAAACTCGCGGTTGATCGAAAGTCTATGGTGCACGAGGGATCTTAGATGCCATATTAAAAAAATAAAAAATAAAATCTTTTAGTTCTACATAATGTCTGTTTACATGTAATGTTAGCCATCTATTCGTCTTGTTGAATTTTGTTACTAGAATCAGTTATGGTGTTAGGAAATGTCTTGCACAATGTGAAAACATGTTCGGCGAAACACTGTTTCGCCTATAATTACATGTCATGCAACAACATTTTGACTTGTGAATAGTTATAAAACCGTACTTTGTAGAAAATTAATGCTTATTAATTATATTATTGTTTAAATTTACTGCGTAGTTATTCGCTTAGCATTGGCTTGGTGACTCTTTAAATAAATAGCTCTCCAAGTAATTTATAAAATGTTATCGAGCGTGTAATTAGAAAACGATTTTCGTCTAATTATAAACTTCTGGTTTTATTGCCGAATTCGTGTTAAAATAACAATAAATTAAGCATATCCAACGATCCAATTAGCGCTGTTCTTCCTAGCATGATATCACAAGTATTTTATTACGCCATTGATTTTTTAGCACATGGTTGGCGTAATTTAAGAGTTAACAAAATAAATAACTAAATTCCACACAGTTCACGCTAATTTCTTACAGAGTTATAAATTAAAAACAGTATACCGTGAAGAACGTTTTTAAATTTTTAAAAATATTTTTTGTTTTATTTTGAAATTGCAATGAAAATGTTAATTACTTTCTGATTGATTTTGAATTTTAGATACTGATATTGCAAGGGTATTCTATTGCTAAGAGGTAACCATCAAATATGATGATGGTTAAACTGCCGTCAGTTCTCAATTGTGACATACGAGTTAGACCGAATCGTTTGTATTATGTGTAGATGAATAAATTATACTTTTCTGGGGTCATCACGCAGCAAGGCAGATGGTAAAAGGCAAACCAAATCCAGTGGGTCTTAAACATTTTGGATGGAATTTATTGCCACTTGATTTATAGAAGATAGTATTATAGAAGATGAGGATTGCGATCATCAGTTATTGGACATAGGGGGTAAAGTGGTGGTCCGCTTGAGTTTTACAGTGACTCCGGGTTGTTCTATTTACATGGGCAAATATTTTACTTCCATTCCTTTATTGGACGTGCTCCATACAAAGCGGAGTGTACTGGCACTGGAACGCTTTAAAAGAAGAGAATACCTGCTAATTACAATTTCAAAACTGGGGCCGTACCGGCTAACGCATCGAACTTCGGAAAGTCTGCCGGGCTTTAAATTAAAACAGATAAATCGAGCCCCAATCGGGCCAAAATGGCGAACCCCAATTCATGATGTCACACGAACATCGATATCTTCTAGATAACTTTGGCAAATAGTACAATACGAAACTCCTTACTTCGATTCATCTGTTTTAAGTTGAAGCTCGGCAGACCCACCGAAGCTCGAAAAGTTAGCCGGTACGGCCCCTGATGGACAACTTAGTCGTGAAGGTAGAGGAAGCTATTCTCAGAAGGTTATGTCTACTGGTCAAATAGCGGCGGTGAAATGTTTTGATAACAAGCCAGTTATTATGGCGTCCCATTCAGCTTTTTTTTAAATCGCATACGATACAGTTCTTAATAATTAAAAAATGATAAATATCATGGTCTTTTTTTGTTTACTATGCTGTGTTATTCACGAAAAATAAAATTCTAATGATCGATCGGTATAGTAAAATATAAAATATTTTTTATGCATATTTGAAGGGTTCGATTCCTGGTTTTTTGAATGCAGTTCCAAAATTATTTTTATGACCAAAATGAAGTCTTTTTTCAGTAAAATTTCCTAGTTTCAATATTTAAAGTATTTTTCCTCCGTGTGGCAAAGTTTTGGGACACCCGGTGTAGTAGATTAATTGTGATCAATGCCTGCGTTTACGAAATATATGAAACGTGTGACAATATAGACAATAATAATGATATCATGAAGGTTGTAGATATCTGCTATTTAATATTCATGTAACTTATGCACCGGGGGGCTTTCAAAAGGAAGGTGAAAATCATATTTCATGTGAATAGGTCGGCCTTACTGATGGTATTATATTACCGTCGTCATTTCAATATATAACGTTATTGGTGATTGCTTCGTCGAATAAGTTTCTGTCACTGAACAAATTAATTATTTGAAAACATAAATCGGTTTCTTTTGATTTACAACGAAATACTTATATGTAGTGATTGCTAAACGGTACATGTTTAAACTATTTAAAGTTCTTTTAAGGTTTTTTAGTAACTATCAAAATTTTATCAATATCAGTTCAAAATATGTATAAAAATACTGACGTAAAAAAATATTGTGTCTGTTCATAATATTTTTCGGATTCAATTTGTTTAGTTTACAGAATGCCACAAACACAATATAAAAATAGGTGAATGAGAGGGTTAACGTTCTCTAAGGTTTTTATTCAAAATGATTATTTTCCTCAAAAGGTGATATTCTTTAGGTACTTTTTACAATCTCTTTAGAAACTATGGTAGCAAAAAATGGATGGACCTTTAAGATGCGTAAAATTAATCCATTCGGATTACGGATTTCGTTTTCCTGCTAAGTATAAAGAGCAATTTTGATAATACTAATTTGACCGTTCAAAAAGTAATATTCATTAGAATAGTACTATAAAATTGTTGGTTAAAACTCTAAGTTCCTGAAAATGTTGCACTTAGGAATTCAAAATAATAAGCTTCTTAAAATAGGAGAGTGGCAGGAGATGGCATAATAAAGAATGAAGTATGATGGACTTTTGTCAACCAAGACAATTTACAATATTATACAAACAGTTCATCACGAAACACAGCGCACGGTACTAACGGCCATCGGGTCGTCTGACTATAGGGTCATCTGACTATAGGGTCATCTGACCATAGGGTCGTCTGACCATAGGGTTAGGTAAATGGCTCCTTATCTCTTGAAAGTCGGTTTTGTTTTCATACAGAATTCTATAGAATCGTGGTCTATTGGTTTTAAAGTCTAGGTAAAATATGACCGGGAGGTCTTGAATATGGTATTTAATATGCTAAAGGTAAGAAAGAAACATATTTATAATTTATATTTTCTAGACTTAATTTCCTAACCTTACAAGCCAAATTAACTTTGTTTTAAAATGAGAACAAAATACTTAGGCGGTACTGAATTAAAAAAGTTTAAAAATAGTGATCACGTTTCCTCGGTGTCGCGGCAGCTATGAATTTCACCAGAGTGTAGTCACGATTTATTTTTCGCTTCTGTTTGCTGGCGAGTTTTAGGGATCAGCTATGCTAAGCTCAAAAGTTAGCAGCGTCGCATTCATCGCCGCGTCAGTGCTGTGTGGCATATGATAGCATCTGTCAAAACACGATGTTGAAGTTTAAAGAATCTGGGCCAAGAGTGGCCGCAGAAGCCATAGTTTAACCCTATATTGGACCACCTGGTTTAGTTTTTCTTCAAAGTTTTTTGATTTCGAAGAAATTTTGATACTGACAATTTAATTTAACTTACCTATAAAAGCCTGTACCATACAGTCAGTCATCGGAGGCGTCTAGACCAGACAATCGTGCGGGGTGGTTCGGTATGAGAAAGGGGTGGGACCTCCCGAGTGGCCATACTGTGAGAATGTATGCAGCTCGGGAGCTATCCGACAGGGTTTATGATTTTATACAATTTTTTTAAATATTTTCTGCATAATTTATACTATTTTTCTATTTATTTAGTACTGATTTAATACTAATATTGTTGCAAATGTTTCAACATTTTAAGAGAATTAGTAAAAAACGTGTAGAAAATTTGTAAAAAATTGGAGAAAATTAGTAGAAAGTAAGTAGAAAATTAATACACAATTAGTAGAAAACTGGTACAAAATTAGTAGACAATTAGTAAAAATATTTTAGAAATATTGTCAACATATTAAATTCTTTAAAAATTTGTAGAAAATTTGTAGTGAATTCGCAGAAAATCTATAGATAATTAGTAAAAAATCTGTACTAAATAAGTAGTAAATAAATACTTAATCAGTACTAAATAATATTATATCGCCATAGTTCTACATCGCCATTGTTCTTTTAGTTAGCAATTTAAAAATAAGAAATATTAAATACTCAACGCGTGACAACCCTTACAGTCGCGCCAACTCTGTGGCTTTTTCGACAACATCAAACGCGATGATTGACTGTATGAATAATAATAGACTGTGCCTGTACTAAGTCAGAGAATAACATATTTTTCGTTTTTTAACATCTAATTGTAATTGATTATTTTAAACACAAATTAATGTTTTACCCAAAACAACATACTTACAGAACCCTCATAAAAATTATGATTTAACAATGTGCAGTTTTTGTGTCACCTGGCGGAAGGCGGTGGTCACGATATGGCTATTAAAGCTGGTAGTCAGTTGCGTCAACGCGAATAATGTTTAAGCTACGCCTACTCCCACCGCGGACACGAGCGATATCGGAATTCGTATCATATTTTTATCTATTTATATTCGTTTTATTGGAGTTTGGCAAATGGATTGCAATTAATGTGATAAATTCTTTATGAATTTTATTGACATTAAATACCTAGAGGTAATTTATTAAATTTAGATTTTTCACATTTACAATGCTATTTTTATATTAAGATAAATAATGTTAGAAAAAATGCTCGACTCGGTAGCATTATTGGTCAGTGCATTGGGCCGGAATCCCAAGGGTTCGAGTCCCGTCTGAGGTGCTACGGGTGAGTCGATTTTTTCTAGTAGAGGTAATTTATCAGATTGTTTTTTATCGTATATCCACTTAGAACAATAATTCGATTATTTTGTCATTGCGTGTTTCGGTATCTCACATTATACGATGTTGGCACAGGTGAAACCAGCTCTGAACTATTAATTTATCAATACCTGATGAGTGAGTACCGACCGCGGTGAGCTATCCTCTCACAGAGGATCCTACAAGAAATTATTTTCTTAAGCAGTGTAATATTTTAAGATACTACCAATATGCAGATTCTACTTTATGCATTATAATTCAAAATCGATTAATTTTAAGATAAATATCTTAAGACGCCGGCGAACAGTGAGCTTCCCATACAAACGTAATAACAAAATGATTTGCAATTTGAGCATAATTAACTAATTTTGTTATTTTATTCGAATTGAGACAGTATATGTCTAGGGTTGTATTAAATAAAAATTCCAAAATACCAACATCATTTTAGTATTACATTTGTATGGGAAGCTCACTGTTCGTCGGCGTCTTAAGTTGCCGTATACCAATGTAGAGACATAATATTAGGTAGTCTTCTGGTTTGGTCTTTTTTGTACTAAAAATAATAAAGATACCTCAGCGAGGAACATCTTTATCATCAAAATTACAAGAACTAAATCTGCTGAATCATTTTTTGCAGTAGGATTCGACTAAACATCTCCATAAATATTACAAATCTTTCTTTGAGCATTAGCAGCTTCATTTTTTTTCGTTCAGGGTTCAGACCTTTATCGGCAAAAATTACAAAACATGTCTTCTAAATATATGAAAAAGCAAAACGATTATTAATTTGTTTTAATTTTACCGGTAACCAGAAAGTCAGAGTTGTCAAACAATATATTACATTCCCGCCTCAGTTTAATATTGTCAGAATTATAACTCGCAAAATTAATGATTTAAAAAGACCGCTAACTTTTCCGACTACCTTTTATTAAAGAATTAAAAGTGTGTGGCATGGTAAGTGCATTTTTTTTTGAAAATAAAAGTCAAATGTGAAAAATCATATTTTTACTCGAAGAAACCGCAATCAAATTACTGAAGCTATTCGACATAACCCAGAAGGCGAGATCGGATATTATCATGTTGAATTCCAAAGAGTAAAGTTTATGTTGTGGAACAATAGACTAGCGAGAATCGCGCGATCACCGTGTCACTGTTACTATAAGGAATGCGGGGTTGTTTTGAAAGTAACACGTGCAAGGTCAAAGGTGCAACCAGCTGTGCAGCTTGTCTCAAGATTAATACGGATAATACGTCTACCGCAACTTAATCACACAAATTTCAACAGTCGTCTAGACGTTTTTGTAAGAAAGATTGTGAACGTCATAAACTCACCGAAGTTTTATCGACTACTAACATTAGAGTAATATGTGTTTCTTTATAACCCTATTGAATGGGTGCGTCTAGTCGTTATTAAATTTTTGTCGAAGAGCCCATCCGAATGAATGAGTACAATTACTGTTCGCAAATGTCAGTTGGAGGTCTTAATGTGAGATTTAGAAAGTTTAAGATCGGTCAAATGATGGTTGAGCGAGATCGTGACCTGTGATGATGGCGCTAACTTGTCACCTGGACACCAGCACAATTAGCCGCCTGCGCAATGAGCTACACGGGCATTAGTGATGGGCAGTAGTTTATCTTAACAATAGTTGTAGCCAAAACGTCTGCGATAGAGAATTTGGCAAACAATACTTGTTTTTTTAGATTCGATTTCGATCGCTCATCAGCCATTTTGAATGTCCCCACTACTGGGGCACAGGTCTTCCTTATGGGTGAATAAGGAGGATAGGCCATAACCCACCACGCGGGCCCAAAGCGGATTGGTGGGTGTTAACGACTGCTAATGAAGCCGGGACCAACGGCTTAACGTGGCTCTCGAAGCACGGAGGAGCTCGATATAATAAATTTTTGGTCACCCATACCATGACCGACCCTTGCGAAAGTTGCTTAACCTCCGCAATCGCTGGGCCAGGCGCTATATCACGCGACCGAGCTCCGCTATTGATTTAATTATTTCTGTTTTTTATGTATTGACAGCTTTTAGTTTATTGGTATCGTTGGTTGGAAATCGAAATTTATGGTATGTTAATTTATCGATAGTAACAAGTCGGTTGTGTTTCTCAGTACGTAACTCATTTTCATCTTCATTGATTTGAAGACGTAATTACGTAAGTTAATAAAGTATAAGTTAAAGGTAATGTTTAGATAATGAATAATAATTTCAGTTATACACTTTTGACTAAATTATTTGGGTAAATCAAGTACGGCTCGGTTTATGCGAACTAATTTTTTTTTTATTCAGACGTAGTATTTTTACAACGTCAAATTAATTCCTCAAATACTTAATTAGCTACAAAAATGCTGCCTTAAACATAAATTAAATGGTATTATGCATAGATTGAAAATATAAATTTTTATGTATTATTTATCATGCTCTTACGGTCTGTTTCCGGTGGTATCTAAGTTGTGACGCAAAAATGCGACGAAGGCGCGTAACAACGCAAAAACTTTCACTATTTATTTATTGTGCTAACATTTGCTAAAAACCTAGAAAACACAATGGTGCTGGAGTTAATTGCATAGTTAGTTTCGTAACGAAAAAAAGGATTTTATGTCCCTACAAGCGTACACACAACACAGGACGTGTTTCGAACACAATCAAATCAATTCTATTTCATAGTGATAATTTTTCAAATGTCGCGGTCGAAACCAACAAGAGTGTAAAAATGTAAATTGGTCATAAATGATCGAACAAATTAGTTAAGTATATATAACTTTACTCGTAGTTAGCCGTAAACATAAAGATTTACAGTTACCCCTTACTAATAAAGATTGTATAACAGATGTATAAGTTACACAGTGGTGACTCTCTGTGAAACTATTAAAGTTTGACATTGAAAAGAGAGGGACAAAATACTGTGTAACTTATACATCTGCTATACAATCTTTATTAGTAAGGGGGTTAATGTAAGAATACATCATAGTTCAAAAGGGCTTCTATATAGAAAAGCTGTTTGGTAAAAGTCTTATAAAGCCGAATATGGTATGGTATAGGGTACTATGCATACAACCCCGGAAAATGCAAAATGACAGCCCTAAACGCAAATATAATATTATATTCGATAATCAATTGCATTAATGGGCAAAAGCAAAATACAACTTCTGTCTAGGGTTGCCACTATGCAGTTAATTATAAAATTTCTTTTTTCAAAAATGTGGTGGTTTTCAGTGTTTATAATTATTTTCTGGTTTTGTATTCGTGGTATCCTATTTTATATATATTATTTGGCTTTATAAGGCTAACCATGTAAAGGTAGCTTTTATAATCGAATATATTAAGCTCCATCTACGTTACCTTGTGAAATGCAGTATAACAACAAGACGGTGAATAACCTTAAAATGTTTGGTTTTAATCAAAATCGACTCAATAAGAATGAAGTTTTGAGTTCAATTTTATTGCAACGCACGTATGCTGATGGTATGCGGTATCATCGTTAGGTATTTGCACATCATAAGGGCGGCCATGCTTTTTTATTATAAAGAAACTTGTGGCAAAATTTATTGCAAGTTCAATATTGGTGCTGACTCAAACTGGCGTAATTTTATAATGCATAAACAAAGCAGGATAAAAAATAATTATTATTCTTTTTTTTTATTTGACTATTAATTTCGATTATTGGATTAATAATATACCGTAATTACGAGTACTTATGAAATTCTTATGTTTAATCCAGTTCAAAAGTAGGAAAAACTATCTGTATAAATCAAATCAATGAAAACAAATCATTATAAAACAACTCGTATGTCTTGTAAAACTATTTTGAAAAGCGCGAATACTTTTCGAATGAGTTGCGTTTAAAATTTTCGCTTGCTCAAAAGGAAAGTTACGCAACTGCATAGACGATCACATTTACATCTAAATGAAACGTTTGCCTAATATGCTCTATTTTAAGTAAAATACGAGCTCTGTATTCAACAAGCAGAAAATATAACTTTTAGGTACTTATTATTAATGGAGCAGCATGATACTATACGAATGTAACCATTTGCAAGATATACCATCTTGCTAATGGTGAATCTCTTAGATTAGATGATTTGTTAAAAATCTGACATGAGATTTTTATGCACGTTTACCAGTACATAACGATAATAATGTAAAAATAAAATAAGAATCTTTTAAACTCATATAAAGAAGTATTTTTTAATAATTTTGTTTCATTATTTTAGCAACAACAACTAATTTTAGTCATCATTTTTGAGCATATGTTTGAGTTTGCAAGTATTAAGTAAAAATAATCTAACTAATCTTATGTGTAATACAAACTACTTCTAAGTTCATAATATTTGTTGCTATTTATTTATTGCTTTATTAAAGCATGGACTAGATGTCCATGAATTACTAAAAAAAAATCAAATAAAAAAATGTATTCCTAATTCGAGAGCAATCAAAAAATCTGTCCTCAAAACTATTCAAAGAAGGTAACCCTCGTCACGCGGGTCGTTGACCGCGCATCTCGTTGTCGCGTGAGCAACCGTGATTACTTATCGCCAGTTATTAATAACTAAGCACAATACTCCGATTCCGTGCTATATTGAGCATTATGTATGAGACACTATTTTCCAGCCATGTAATCGTTATGACTTCGGTAACACGGATTGCCAAATGAGGAAAGTTTAGTTTAGTTTATAATATTAGTAGGATGTATAGGATGCGACCGTCAAAAAGACGTTTATTAAATTGGATAAATAAAAAAAATAATGCACCATTAATTTGGTTAAATTGCTATTTTATTTATTTCATACGCAACATTAGTTCAGCGCGATGGAAATTCATGAAAAAAACGCCTGCCGGCAGGTAGTCCAAAATTCAACTTACACAGTTTTTTAATTAAATCGAAATCTTAACTAATATGTTGAAAATATTTTTTATATTCGACTAATGCAAATTTTAGAGAGATTTGAATAACGTCCACTTTATTTACATTAATCTATGCTGTGTTTAATATTTACTGATACAAATATTGCGTAACTTGTGCTGCATATTCAAAAGGTAAGTATTTATTTACTTTACTATCTAAATGGACAATATGAAAACAATCTGAAAGTAAGACGTGCCATTTTTACTTAATGTTAAAGTTTCTCCATTGAGTTGGACACTTTTGAAATTATTTCACTCTTGAAAAAAACGTTTTGGTTTCAATAAATGCCTTCATAATTTTTGTACTGACAAAGTAACTGTTTTTGAATTTACAAATTATTAAATATTTTGTATGCAAATTAAACAACAATATGTGGAAAAGGCCTGACGAATAAAAAGATTAAATGTACCGGAAAATGCAATTCAGTTTTGCATTAATATTCTTTACAAAATTTGATTTCACACTTATTTGGGTTCTATTATTAACTTAAATTAAAGTTACTATTGGTATTGAATTCAAATAAACATGTCTTGTTATGAATATTGTAGTATTTAGTATCTCGTTCATGCATATTTATTCACAAATACTACAAATAAATGTGATGCAGTTCACGCAATGGATTTCGAGACAGCTAAATTTCAGTTCGAAATTCGATTTCATAAAGTTTATCGAATGCATTTCTTACAAAACGATACTGCGATGGAGGTTGTGCCATCGAAAATAGATCAATTTTGAAGGAACTGGACTTCGCTATTTCTTGTGCCCAGAATTATTGTTCAGTAACCAGCAATAGAACTAGCAGTAGACGATTACTAGTAATCAGTGGCATTAGAAGCACTATTAATGTAATGAAGACGTTTTACAAATAACTATGTACCAGCGAGCAAGCATTACAAAACTGGATGAACTAAAAAAACAATGAAAAGACGAAAAAAACGTAGTTTTTTATGCATGTTTGATTCGTGCCTGAACAAGCTATGCCTTATGTATATAACTTTATTAAATGTTTTTAAGTTAAATGCAGCTGTGTAGACAGCGCTTTAATCCATCAACGCCCGAGCGGCCGTATGCGGCCAGATAACAATGGAATATCTATTGTGTCTCATTTTCAGGGCGTTGAAGGGTTAAAGGTCATTGCACATTTTCTTTATTGTGAGTTTATTGCTCGGTCAGCCCTTTTCACATCAGCTAAATCTAAGATGACGGGAAAGATAAGGAAAAATATGAGGTAAATTAATGTCATCGAAGACAAGTTTTGGTTTTATAAAGTACATGATGAAGGATCAACAATAAAGAGTTGAATTATTAAGTTTTTACTCGTAGTTTTTCGGCGATTATATTTTAATTTATATCACAGATACCGCTAGTAAAGCAGTTCAAAGACATAATTCATTCAACTACCTTGCGTAACGCATTCGCAGTTATTTCTGATAGTGCGTTTTTATACGATGTATGTATTGAGAAACTTGCAACTGAGGAATGTGACACGTGTGCCAATATTTACTCATAAGTGTAACATTTGTTATAAAATGAAGTGCTTGTATTACTGAGAATATCCGATTCGTTTCGTCGTTTCTGAAGTAATCAAACACTCGCTGTACTATTGTTCTTTGACACAGTAATATTTGCAGTTCTTAACGAAATGATTATTTCAAAATGTACGTTCGTTTTATTAATTATTTATCATCTAGTACTAGTACTAGAAAATTTCGCCGCTCCCACTAGCGACTCGGTAAGATAATTGGTCAGTGCATTGGGCCGGACTCCCTAGGCTGCGGGTTCGAGTCCCGTCTTAGGTGCTACGGGTGAGTCGATTTTTTCTAGAATTTTTCTAATATTATTTATCTTACTTTTTATCATCTATCACACTATCTACTTACATATTTTCTTTTACAGCATGTATTGCTGCACCTTTCTCGCAACTGACAGGAGATGCTATAAAGTAATGTAGGCAACAATTTGTTATAACCGATCTTCATAAGATAGGAAGCGTGTATAAAGTATACCGCCTCGCACCAACTGGTTAAAAGTTATGATCTCCAGCTGGCATAAGATTTAGGAAAATGGATGGAGAGTGAATCAAGATTGGGCTGGAGTCACGATCTTCAGGCGGGGATTAAACATCGTGTTATGACATTTGGCAGATAACCCATTTGATAGCTGATTGAAAGTATGTGCAGACTGTATTGTTATATTTGAGGTTTTATTTACGGAAGAAGCGGATTTTTTTTGTGATAAATAAATCATTTCTTCATTTTAATGTTAGCGTATGTTTAATTTCCACTATTAATATTTATATTTGGACCTTATAATATTAATTCATCAATGCCCAAGCTGACGCAGGCGGCCGGATGACATTGGAATATCTATTGTGTTTCATTTTCCGGGCGTTGAAGGGTTAAGGTCTGAATTATGAACACTGTAGTTACACCTCTGAATAATTGTTTCTGCTATTTAAAAACGCGACAGGATTGTGGTTATTAGAATTTTCAGACGTCTCTCATTCTTTTCGGGGATTACAGAACCCTGTATTTAGTAAATCTAATTTTGGGTTAGTTAGTAGTATATTAATAAGCTCACATTACACGATCGAGTTAGCGCGGGTTGCACTCAAATGGGTCATACACCGCGGTGGCACGTAGTCCGCACCACGTAACGGTTGCAACAGCGCTTGCGTCAGCGGCGATGCGCGCCCGACGCGGCGGCCGGGGTGTCTTCCGCGACCCGCCGACCTTCACGACCGGCCGCAATCAACGCTTCGGTTTAATGTTTTGATTGTGCATTTTTGTTTTTTAATGAGCGAATAACCTCGGCCAAAAGGTTTGGCTTTTGTTCACATTTGGTTTGTCAAAATGATTAGTGTACCTATATCCTAAGATGTATGAATCAATATTATGGTGCCTTTAGTTTTAGTTGAAGCTTAAAGTTTTTGGATTAGTTTTAAACAAAGAAATAATATTTGCTGGCAAGTGGCATACTATAGTAAGTATTAGATGACCATAGATTGCAGACATCAAAGCACCCACGTATTACCACGCTGATGTAAATTACTTGAGGACTTTCAAAAACAAGAAAAATGTTACTCAAACAGGAAAACATAAATTCCACTAAGAAGCGAATACACATTGATTAGATATGGACTTCACAATCCACCATCTTTCATAACGTAGCTTATTTAGTCTTATAATAAGCAGTATAAAGAGTAACTGTAAACTTTGATGTGGTAAATGGTATCACCTGGCTGTCCGGAGAGCGTGCAAAAGATACATGTGTCAAGCGATTTAACGAAAAGTGAAGGCCGAGGATGAGTCAAAGTCATCAAATACTAGAGAGTGCCCGAGGCCGCCGCGCCAGCATACTAACTAAACAGCTGTCTACGTGTTGAAACACCTCATTATCCAATTGCCAACAACAAAACACACGTCGGACTACTGGAAATAATCTCGTTTTGTAAACACAAAAACGTTTTATTAAAATATCCCGAACTACAATGCACGAAATGACAACTCCGTTACAGGTTGAAAACAGTTATGAAACTTTAAAGTAGCATTTGTTGTTACAAAGGCCGAGATTGCGACAAGTTATTTTATTGAAAATTTATGATTTTTTGTGAGGTTTCCAAATTAAAACTTTGTTAGTTTTTTTTTTTCAATTATAAGATCGTGTTCTGTTTTAAAGCGAGAGTTTAAAATCAATAAAGTGTCCAAGGTTATTTTTTAAATAATTTCTGGTTTGAAAGAACAGGCTTTCTGACACTTAGGTCAGTTGGAAAGTGTTCGTTGGAGCGAGTTGCCGGCGTGCGCGTGCGATATTTAATGGGCCACCGCAAAGGTCGAAAAAAATTGATTAATGAGTTGAACTCAAATGCTGCATCATCCTCTCGGTTCAATGTGTTTTATGGCACCATTACCAATGAGTTCTTATTAATTCTAAATAATATACGTTATCATTAGCCCAATTCACTGGCTTATGTTAGTGTTCACCAAGACTGCCAAGAGTGTTTTACGACTCATTATAACGAGGATTGCGAATTTTGAAACGCATAGACTCACCAACTTATGTTTGTTTATAAATGTTTCTCAAATAACATGAAACCTTTGAAAGTATAATAAATACTGGACAAAATTCGCTGAGGGCTTTGTAGTAAATAAAGAAAGGGTTGTTTGTTTGTTGAAAGAACGACGGACTTACTGTCTATATATAATATACTTACTGTCTTTTTATTAGACGACTGTCCAAGAAAAGAGTGTAAAAGAGTGTAAACACATAACACTCTTTTTCTTTCAGGGTCAATGTATGAATGTGAGTTTCTCTATTAGAATGGTAGAGCTCTTATTCTAGTATATTTATTCGTCTTATTTGCCATTTGTTATAATTTTTTGAGATTCTCATTCCTAGTTTAACCTTTAAAAAGCAACTATTTGACAAGGTCACCCAATGTCACGGCAGATTAGTGGTTAGATTTATTGCTAAGCATGCATGAAGTTTCTAACTCGCATCCGGCTTGTTGCGATTGTGTTTGATGCAAGGACTAATAATGACGGTTCTTAGCCGCCCCTTTAGTAGTTACATTAGGTATGTTTTTTTTATTAATTTCCATATCTGGGGGTAATGCATTTACGTATAGTTGTATGGTATACGGCAGAAGTATTCCACTTAGTGCAATTGAGCGAATAGCAACTGGGCCAACATATTCACATCTCTGCTTGATGTCTTTGAGGTCTAACACCTGATTTCGAGGTATAACATCAAACTTCTCTATTGACCAGAATATGTAGAGTGTTTATCGATGAAACTGTCTAAGAATGCGAACTCCAACCTGCCTGCCAAGATTATATTTAGATAGATAGATATTTCTCTAAAATGCATTGTCTCAGTGACCTGCTTAACTTTTTTAAAGACTTTAGCTAAATAATTTCGAAAATCATCGAAAATATGTTGAGCTGTGAATATTTTTTTGATGAAGGTAAAATACTAACGCATTCGATTTACTACGCATGGTGGTGTCTCAATCCCAAGCGCCTACTCTACAGGATCCACTTATCATCACCTTAACCGGCCGGTCAATATAATAGCTGATTAGTATTACAATATCAACATTGAAGTTTTCTAGTGTTATCGTATCCAGCGCATTACAAATGAGATGGGTGAAAGTAAACTTGTGTATAGTAAAATTCGTGAGCAAACTACGATCGGTTGGAATAATGCTTTCGATGGTCCGTGTCCCCGAAGACCACTTATGTGAATATTCTACGTATTGCTTCACCCGATCTGCATATGAAACCCGCGAGTATTCATGACGTATTCGAGCTTCGTTTATTTATTAACATTTTGAACGTTTAAAGGGTTATGTGGGGTCGATGAACGTGCCGACATTCGAGTCTTTCTTTTATTTTGTACCGGAAAAATGTGCAATCGCTAATACAGAAAAACATTCCTGTTTTTTTAATTGAAGTTGTTGGCTAAAAAAGTTAAGTTTATCTATTGATATTGTGGATTCTAAGGTTTCGAATAATATATGAATAAATTATTATTTTATTTACTGACAAACTTTTTATCGAAATGTAATTCGTATGACAAAAGTCTGACATCATACTTATAATTTTCTAAGACACATTATTATGAGTTAACTTATGATATAATTTCCTTGTCTAATGGCAACTGGTTTAGCCAGTATTTCGTTGTAACAACCTCTAAACTGTAGTGTTTATAATGCAACTGTTAGAAGGATTAGGTCACCATAAAAGCAGCTCTATTCAGATACGAATGCAAACAGACATTGTGATAGGAGCTTTATGTGTGTGCCAGTTCTAGCAACACGTGGCCACAATAAGTTTCAAACCAGTTCTATCGATCCGATTGCAAGTAAACTGGCTTACCGCTTAATCACTCGCTCACCGACTGGCCGGGTGACCACTGTCCGACCATTGGGCCACTTACCACTTTCGTCACCTCATTAATAAACACTTAATATGTTGTAAATTAAAACTACGTGATTTATTTATTACAAATCCACTAGTGTTAATCAAAGGTAAATAGCGCATTACTGCTTTTGTTTACCAACTGCAATATAATAAGTTCACATTCAACTACAGCAATCTTCAAGAGTTTTCCTTACCAGAGGTTATACGGCAGAGAAAGTGCCTCAGCAAATTACGATAAAAACTTGATAAAGCGACAACGCCGACAATACGAGTGAATAGTAAAAGTCCAAGAAAAACTCAGTGACTTACGTTCGAGTGAGCGTAACATCCAATATTAACAGCAAATCAAACAACTATGATTTATTCAGATCTTCATCGGCTTTTCCAAACTTTTGAAACGTTATAAAATTAACACGTTTTTGAAACAAGCACTACAGTTTTCTGAAAATATCCAACAGGGAAAGGTCCAAGGTGATACGTGAAAACTCGTTTGATTCTGAAACCGGCACCGACGATTCGTAGTAGAAAAAAAATTTATACGAAAATGCGATACGTAGCGTCGCGACGCAGGGACTGGCGAAACTGACGTACGCAGCGCGCAGGCGCCGCCAAGGTATTGTTAAAAGTTACTTTTACTTGCGTCGCGCAGCGTGCCTGCTCTAGGCTGTTCGCTGAGACCTTGCGGCCACCGCCTCATAGTTCCTCTACGCTTGGAAAAGAGAAAAACAGAGATTTCTCACTCCCGTCTGCAGACCGGAAAATGTATTTTTACTTGGAATACTTTAGAATATTTGTGCAAGATTAGGGCAATTTATTGCTATGCAAAATATTGGTCACGGTTCATTGAAATTTTAGGTGAGCATTGCTTTATTTCCTTGCGTAGTGAATGCAGGGAATGGAAAAATAATATGCTACTAGGACGATATTGTAAACACTTACTACCGAGGAATGCGTTAATTAGCTGTTCAGGGTTTCGTACTGAGGAGTAGAGTAACATTGTTATATTGAATTAGGTACGTATATTTTTAAAGTAATTTCATCAAATTATTCGTTTGTTATGTAAGTATGATGCTGCAGAATCTTCTATCTAATTTTAGATAATTGCCTATCTGAAAATGCAGTCGGTTGTATAAATCGATTATTTTTGCACGCTTTGTTGACCTTTACATTTATCAGAAATTAATGCCTAATTTCCCCCAAGATAGAGTGAACAATTGGTTACTATTACTTATTTATAAGAAAAAAACTTAAACAGCGTGGTATTTTGCTAATTAGCATTATGGGTCTATGCTGTGTACCGGTACCGGATAAAGGGACCAAAACGGCTAATCAGACCATTTTAGTGACCTTACAATTAAATGAATAATAAGACAGATTGACTTTTTAGTCATGTCTAAAAAAAGATAAAGAATTTACAACCGGTTTTTTATAATTACTTAGTATTATAGCTAGAGGAAATGTCGATCATTTTAAGTCTTTAAAGACAAATAGGGTATAGAGGACTTGACTTTTCCGCTTCTGTTGCTTTAACTGGGGAAGTAACTACTTTTAGTCGAGTCACAATTTTTTTGGTGCGCTTGTGTAAAGTTTCTTCCAATGAGTACCTATAGTATTATTAAGACTGAGAGACGTAATTACCAAAAATTCCTGAGGAATAAAGCACCAATTCGTATTATGTTGCATGCCCATGACTTCGTCAGTGTGAACTTTGTTCCTCTATTACATCTTTTTCAATATTCATTAATGCGACGAAAATTAGCCTTCCGTACCAAAAATTACTTTCACATTTTATGTATTAAAAGTATGAATTTGATTGGGATAATTATAACCGGTACGTTCTTATAATATTATGTTAAACTATTTAATAAACGTTTAGATCAATGTTATCTTTCCCATTGCAGTCACTGGAGTGACTCCCACCCCACCCAAAGAAAGAAAACCCACTGATTAGAGTTATTTCTGTTACATTCCTATAGCTTCAAGAAACAAAAAAAAATATTTCCATTATTGTTATTTTATAACGAGTGGGTGATTAAGTACTTTTTTCTACCAACGAGCAATGTCGATCAGGCAAACGCGTCAAAACGTAAAGGAATTCGTGTTGCAACCTGTGATCAAGGGTTTGCATCAGTATTGTCTGAGTGATGGAGTGGCATGCTTGCCGCGCTCGTGCTCGGTTTGACCTCGCACGCAACCCAATGATCCGATTTAGTCGATATCGTTGGTATCGATTAAGAAACGATCACATTATAAGCATAATTTCACCGATCTATTGAAGGTTCAAGAGCACGTTATCGTTTCTATCGCTCAAGGTTTATGCCGGCTGGACCTAGGGTTACTATTTATATTTAGCAACCCTAGGTCCAGCCTCGGTAGCCGATTAAAATCTTATAAGATTTTAATCCAGACATAGGCTCACTCAAAAGGCTAGTCGGAGGATCTTTAATATAATAACATTTCAAAAATAAAATTCATATTTAATTACATTCCCTTTAGAGTCTTATTTTGCAAACGAAAATGGCGTTATGAGAAACATGGACAATAAAATGTTATGTAACAATTTAAAATTAAGAAAGTATACTACTCAGAGAAGTGAATTAAATAAATCAATAGTTCCTAACTTCAGAATATTACAAAAAGGTCGAGTTGTTAGTTTAAAAAAATAAGACTCTCTGCAATAAATTTTAATGGAATATAATGATCGAAGGGAATATAATGTAGATATCTTTGTTGGTTTTCACGTCTCTAAACAGTCAGATATAGCCTGACACAAACGTAGGCTACCTATTATATTTCTGAAATTCCCACAGGAAACAAAATTTCCACGCATACCAATGGACTGAGGAATTACTCGGTCCAGTATATTCACTTCTTAATTGTACTTTTAGGTATAAATACCTAACTTTAACATGGTTTTCTTTTGATAATTATTTTTATATGTTAGGCTCAAAGACCGAAGTCGCGCATTGAGCGAAAAAATCAAAAACTGAACACAAAATATCAGTAATTAGAAATCACTATTACCTGTCCATTGTGTTATGGTTGCACCAACTAGTGCTTAAAACGCATCCTGGCTATTCTTCATTACCACAACGCGTAATGGGCGTTTTTAGAAGAGTCACAACATGAATTTCGCGTTGGCAGTGACCATAAGGCGTTGTGAGTGTCTTTTTCAATTAATGAGAAATTTCGGTCTTTGACCCTAACATAAAGGTTTTGGCTCATACTATATTACATCCCAGCAAAGTTTCATCGACTGAGGATTTAATGTTGGAGGTCTTCATTCAAAAAATCAGTTCATCTCCTACACTAAAATCACGACCAGAAACTAATATTCTACAATAATAATTATGTACTACGACAAAACTGTTATTTGAAGGTAAAATGTATGATATTTGTACAAAAAATGGAAATAAATCGAATGTTTCAACGTGGCTACCCTTTCAATATTAGGTACTTGTTTAGTGATTTAAAGTACCTAATTAAAGTTCATGTTCACTGCCTGCTTCAAGGTTTCTCAACCAATTGTTTTCTGACAAATGCGTGATGAATTTGGTCATCATGTAACCGATTAGTTAGACTGAGACCACACAGCACTTAGTCTTATAAAAAAACAATCATACTAGGTGGGTATATACCCTACAAAAATTAAAGAATGTAGGTAGGTAGACTATTATTATTTAAAATCAAGAAATTTGCAAAATACTCAAATGTATTTAACGGCTCTCTATAACTGCCTAGGCGACATTACCACAGATCGTGACATGACATTTAAATCTACTACTTACATTATTATTACAGCGAATTTTGAGAACAAGCCTACTCAATACTCATAAAATCATAAGGTTAGACGAAGGGCAAGAAACACAATGCAATTAAAAGTGAGTAAATGACACTTATAAATAAATAAAAACAGCCAATCACTCACGTTCAATGTTATGTCGACCTCATGGTCATCGAGAAAGTTAACACAATTGGATGTTACTTTGTTAACATGTCATGGTGTTACTTTATCAAACCGTACATAAATTATAATATAATAATGTTGAGGCAGTAACGGAAGAACTAATGTTATGATAGAGCCTATTAAGGGTTTAGCGACTAGACATCGACCGTTTCGTAAATGCTGACAGAAAAGCTTACTTAAATATATTTTTTAAATTACAACGTTTCTGTTTCATTGTATTTATCAAAATTAGTCCGATCTTAGACATACATACTTTTAAATATTTCAATCTATCTAATCAATAAAGTATAAAAGTAGACTTTTCCATTTCAAAAGTGTTGTTTCTGGTTTTTTTAAGCTCTATTACAGATCGGAAATGAGGGTGGCATGAGTGATTTTTACTATTACAATGGTTACTTTACTCTCTGTCAAACTATTTAAGTTTAATATTAAAAGAAAGGGACAAAACACTGTGTAACTATACATCTGTTGCACAATTTTTATTAGTAAGAGGGTAAGTGACATATTATGCATACTATTACTAATACTTCTGATTTATAGCCAAATTGACTGTGGCATCAGTCAGTGTTCGTGACATTTGACTTGGGTTTAGGCAGAACAATTTGTCCATTTAATTTAATACCTGTTTCCATTGTGTGCATCATTTAGAATCGTGATCAGTTTTGTGAATGCTTGACTGAGGCCTCGGAGACATTAAATGAGTACCGGAGACATTAAATGAGTATCTACCTATTTAAAAATATTACGTCTGTTGGAAAATCGTATGTTACTAAAGTTACGAAAATCTATTTGTTATGAATTTGTACTTTTGAGTTTATACGAAAGGTTCTATGACATCCTGTTACTCGTAGAGCAGTAAGAGTACAAAAAATTAAATGAAGCAAAACTTAGATGTTTTAAGCTTGTAGGTACTTAAAATGTTGATCTGAAAACAAAGTGTATGTCGACAAAAACCGTAAAGGCGTCAGATTTAAAACTGAAATGAAACTTAATGCTCAAAACATATTTTTGTCGTAGACTTATACAACGTGTTACAAAAATACCCCTAATGCCGAATATGGTAAATAGGGACCATCAAACTGAACAACTTTTGCTATGGGACCAACTCTGAAATCGCGAAAAAAAAATCGTAACATGTTGTGTATTACTTAATTTTTGTAGAGACAATCAACATGTGTGATATGTTAATACAGATAAAAGATTAATAATAAATAGTAAAATATAAAGACAAAAAAACGAGAATCCTTTGAATAAGTATTATTCACGATCATTCTATTATAAATGGAAACCCGATGTTTGGCCGCGCCTGTCGAATTCCGATTGATATAAAAATGTCATATTGGTAAGTTTTTATAACTTTACGATGGAGGAACATAAAAATAAACATGATTAATTTATTAGGGTGATTTGAAGGTTAATTTTGCTTTAACAAAAATAAAAATTCTCTTATTATAGAACTTGCCAAGAAGTTTGGTTGGGATTTTTATTACCCTTTAACGCCCGGAAAATGAGACACATTAGATATTCTATTGCTATCCGGCCGCATACGTCTGCTCGGGCATTGATGAATTACGTAGATTCAATAATATCGAAGAATTTCATTTTCTTAAAGTACTTTTGCATTTAAAATACTAGCAGATTCATATTCTATACGCGCTAGAAGTAAGTTTTTCCGAAGCGCAGCACTATAAAAGCAAAAATGTTTCCGTTCCCTTTGGATTAGTAGGTATCAAATATTGAAAATATTATTATGGGTTAATGTGATTTTCGTGTAGAAATATGCAAACATGGAAAAAAGAAACCGCATTTTCGGTTCAAAATATCATAATCCACGTAGACAACCAAATATCGAATGGAAACGATTGAAATGAAAAATATGTGTTTACATTATGGCATTTATTTTCAAATTTACATGGTAGACATGATTCAACCCCTAAAGGGTCGAAATGGAGGTCCAAATTTTGTATGGAACAACTATACGGGAACGGCGGGAACGAGATTTAGAACGAGTACGGGAACGGGATATAGATATTCTTATACAAATATAAAAGTTTGGAATATAAGATGTTCTGATGTTTGTTACTCAATCACGCAAAAACGGCTGAACGAATTTGTTTGGGCACACAGATAGTTTATACTTTTTATCCCAGTCAAAGGTTCCCTAGGGATTTTCCGAAAATTCACGCGAACGAAGTCGAGGGCGAAAGTTAGTGTATAGTATAGTACGTACAAGTTGTCGCCGCGTACGAAATTCATTCACTTACCATTAAGTATAGTGGGGCCATAAGTCAACTTTCTATTAAATCTGTTGTTCATTTAACATTAACACAAGAAAGAAAGTGAGATGCTAAAGCTTTTTAAGTTTCATTATATGTGAAATAAACCATCAACAATAAAATATTGTCTATGTAAAAATACGGTTTATTGTGATTGACAGCCAACTTAATCAGATGTCAATGATAAGACATTTTCAGTATTATCATGATTTTACTAGATACTCGGGGATATAAAAAACCTAGGAAGATAGTTAATAGTCAGTAGGCGAAGGTGGTGTGAAGAATGATACGCGCTATGTTTGAGTGTTAAAGTGTAAAGGACAGAGGTAGGTATAGGAAAAAGGATTTTCTTTGACGTGCTTTAAAATGCGATGTTGATAAACTTATCACCTAACTAGGTTAGGTTAGATTGATAGGTTATATTGTATTATGTTAAAAAAAACACGACTGCCCTGCCAAAAATGAACTAAAAAGTGCAGAAGGCCCCCCGCTATAAACAAAAACTTGTAGTTGGTTAGGTTAAGTTAGGTTTAGGTTTTGTTAGACTTTTCACCATGCGCAGCGGAGCGTCCAACTGCATGCATGCTGCATGCTTGCTTGCATGCATGCATGCATGCTTGAATGTTGTGTCTGGCACTTCGCTGGCCGCTGCTGCGGCACGCTCGCTCCGCGAGCTCTCCGCTCGCTCGGCTCGCTCGCATTTGGTCACTATAGGTAATAACCTAACCTAACCTAATGAACTCTTTATACTTTTTTCACTAGTTGTTTTTCCTCACTATTTCACACTCAAATATTAGGAAAAATGAAGATTGTGTCAAATAAATATTAGGACATACGATTATTTTATATGTATTGTATCTTTATGCTAAACAATATTATGACAAATAAATTTTAGGTTAAATGAATAATTATTACAAACGAATTTATACCAACTGACATTATACAAAGTGAGATTATATGAAACGTTGCTATATCAACCAAAGGAGAACCCTCGGCATGATGTAAGAATTCTAACGAAACCTCATACTTACATCCAAATCCGTTAAGGAATTTAGAAGTTATTTATAAGAAAATATAATACAATAGAAACCCACATACCCGCAAACATACATGAACCCTGAACACATTACATTTCCTGTTTTTTGGGTTGTCGTGTAAAAACAAAGGTACAGTACACCTTTTTCGTCTTTGTAATGTAGGCTAATAAGGCATTTACATGGGTCGATCTTCCGGGCGATTTGCCGAATAGGGCTTTTTATCGACAATCGCATGTAAAATCGAATAGCAAACCTAACTCAATTCCAATGAGGTGGTGATACGATTTTACAAGCGATTGTCGATAAAATACGACTAATCTACAGTTAATCTGGCTTCTGAGACTTTTGTGTTTATTAAGGCGATATTTTCACTGGTGAAAAAAACTCATAGAGCGACATATTATTTTCATATTACCAGCTTTTATCTTACACTATTTTAAGAAAGAAAATTGAATGCAAAAAGAAGTTCGTTTACATAAAAAAAGAAATTAATAATTATTTATTGGAACCCATTCTTTATGTTTGAATCATAAGAGGCCGCAAGACATGTCGTCCACCTGCTGAGCGTAGACCTCCTGAAATAAACAATCAAAAAGCGATTAATGAAAATCATTTTTTAAGATTTTTTACATTGACCTTAATTTCATTAGAGTTTAATGTTTGTACACATTGAAAGTAATCATTGGTTCTAAATAGACCGGCTCATCATAGTCAACGTTGCAAAGTATCGCCTCCAGCAAGGTAATCAAACGATACCGAGCCAGCTTTTCCAACGAGCTGTGTTCAATCGTTCAATCAGAACTTGCGAAAGACGGATGTTACTGGGCATTAATTATGAATAACATTAAAAACAAGATTTCCTATAGAGAGTGCAAATGACTACATAAATCATAAATTAATCGTAATCCTATTTTGTTTCTGAGATTTATGATATCAGAAATCATGGCTATTCACGATTTGTATTAGATTTTATGTCAATTTGTAATTTTGTCTTGAATATTAAATTAATGTTTGTGTTAAAGAACTCAATTAAACATTAATTAACCTTTATAGCCTCCTATAACTATTATATTGTCATCTTGATTGTTATGTTTTTCATAAATTTTATGGATATTATGTTTATTTCAATAATAGAAATAATGAAGTATTATTTTAGTATTTATCACTGATACTAACTTAAATAAAAATAAATTACTGAAATGTATAATGGATTTTGAAAACAATGTTTAATAAAAATAAATAGTAATAAAACTGGTTAGAAATTTTCCTTCGATTTTTTTCCGGGAATAATAAACAAGTAATCAGAGCCATCTATAATGTAATGGAGGCACTGTTGCAACGTGTCGCCGCAGCACGTAGCATAATACTCGAGAAAAGCCTTTCTTCGAGCTAGAGTTCGCTAGTAACAACGAATTTCTGAGTTGTAAAATGTATTATTTCTGATGGAATCGTAAAATAAAACTACTAAAGTATCACCATTCTATTACTTATAGTTAATATTATTATTTACGATTATAACAGCCAACTAGAAGATTTTTCCATTTACTTTGATAGTTGAAAAAGATATACAGAAGTATGCCGTTATCTTCAATGAAATTATAACAATTTATAAAAGCGTAATTTTCTAAACGCAAATCAAAGTTCACGTTATAAGTGATAAAATAATATTATTATTTCTTTCGGCTGTTCGAAGTTAAACGTACTTATTGAGGGTGTCTTATGTGTTTCTAAGTAAACAAGAGTCCCAAAGCGAAATGATCGGTCATCGATCATCTCCCCCGCAGTTCGAAAAGAATTCTATATGGGTTTAGTGGTCGCATTCTTATTCCCGCTATCAAATAAGTCAGCCTCGCTTTGAGTTGCGCCAACAAAAGAAAATCTAATACACGACCGTTTGAATTTTCTTTTACTACCAAAGAGTAGATATAATAAATGTTGAAGTTCTTTAAAACCATTGTTTGTTTATCCTACATGACTCCTTTAATGGCTTATTACGATTATCTAAGATAAAATAATATTTACTGCCTTACAATCATCCGTCAATACGACTTTAAAACAAAGATTTGTAATTATAAACAAAGCGATCTTTCTGTTAAAAACTCTTTTTAAACAAGATTTTTAGCTAAAAAGATCCTTACAATTTAGAAATCATTTGGTGGATTAGTAACAGGGGGTGATCTGGCTATAAACCAACCCATGAGACCAGAACAAACAAGGGTGTTAAATTCTGCCATAAAACTGCAGTTCAGTATGTCTTTCTAAAATATTATTGCTCATTTTGCAACCGCAGGAGTAGTCAGCAGTCAATGTATTTTTAGATTTTAGCATTCACAAGGCTATTTTATAGAATACTAAATAATTAATATTATACTAGAAAAAATACTACTCGCTGCTCTTACCGTTGAGCTACCGAGTCACCAGAGGCATCGTCGAATTTCTTCTATTATATCCCACTCACGCTGCAACTAGTGACTCGGTAGCTAGACGGTAAGAGTATCACCGGACTTCCAAAGGTCGCGGGTTCGATTCTCGTCTGAGAATATGGTCTGGTGAGAGTCGTATTTTTTCTAGTATATTATTTAGTATCTGTATTTTTCATCAGGATCAGGTATGTTATGGATATGAAATTTCGGGTCTGGGTACGGATACGGATATAGAAACAATATTATAATATGACCTCCGTGGTCGAGTGGTTTTGTACACCGATTTTCAAGGTGTCGCTATCTCTGAGGTCCCAGGTTCGATCCCCGGATGGGTTAATTTAGAAAACGAACTTTTCTATATTGGCTCAGGTCTAGGTGTTTGTGATACCACCGTTGTCTCTGATTTCCATAACACAAGTGCTTTAGCTACTTACTTTGGAATCGGAGCAATGTATGTGATGTTGTCAAATATAATGGTTCCGGATAGTTCGGATAGTTTCGGTTATGTATATTAAATTTTTAAGAAATTGTAAAAGTAAACTAGTGTGTTTGGGCCTCGACGGCTGGACAGGAAAACCTGTCTTAACGTGTCTCATACAGACTCCGCCCCTATCCGAAATTTTTATATCGGAATCGGTTACGGTTATGTAGCATTTACACGGATGACTAAAGCCGCACGACTTTTGCCGCATGTCAAAAATCGACTGTGTAAATGGCAATTCGGCCTAGGCCGCAGGTGACTGAATATACTTGTCTGATCCGGTGGCCAAAACTGGAACTAAAGTGTTATTACAGATTGTTACCTAGGTTACGCCATCGACTACATACATAGACGGCAGTGCAGCCGTCACTGATGTATCACATGCGATTCAATTTTGCAAGCGACTTGATAGTGACTATAGTCAACCGTCACAGGTGGCTAAAATCGACCCATGTAAATAGCCCTTTATGGATAGATTTTCATTTCGGATATCCAATAATTTCGGTTACGGTTACGGAGCTTCTTAATTCATCAACGCCCGAGCGGCCGAATGCGGCCGGAGAACAATAGAATATCTATTGTGTCTCATTTTCTGGGCCTTGAAGGGTTTACATCCCTCAGGATCCTAAACTTGAGAAAACATTTGAATTCATTATTGTTGTTCTTGAATTCATTTTGGAAATACAGACACTTGAATTTTCTGAATTGTGATGAAACTTTGACTAAAAAGAAATCTTCAAATCTAACTATAAAACTTTTTTATTATCCATTAAATTAAAACTGCATTTGTAATGAAAAATACGCAGCTAATTTTTTTAGAAATCCCGCTTTAGGTAACGAGTGATAATTTCATAATGACGTCACGCTAAAAAGTACTCAAAGGAAATGGAACTACCTGAAATTACCCGGCCTTAGTTGGTCGACGGACGACTAATTACAGAGAGTGTGGCCGACGAAACTAGTCTGCGGCTGGTAAACGTCTTACTAATGCTCTCATCACAGCTTAGAATTTCCACGTTATTCTGCAATTTGTTAGATAGTAGCTATAATTAATTTGACTGCCCTTAAAGACGCTTTAGCTGTCGTACTCCTTCAGTTAATAACATCAAACATAAATAAGTATTTTTTTAATTTGAGATTTAGCATTCACAATGCTATTTTATACAATACTAAATAATATTGTATATAAATACATTCAGGTTCGATTCCCGTCCGACAATACGATTTGGTGCTAGTCGTATTTTTTCTAGTTCATTATTTAGTGTTGTACAAGTATTGTTAATCATAGACATTGTAAGTACGCCTTCCATGTTTACTTGCATAAGACCGTGTCATTTAAAATAACTTTCATAGTAATTTTTCATATTTTTTTGTTATTATTGTTTTATTTATTCACTCAAAATATTTGAACTTTTTAATCAACTTCAAAAAAGGAGGAGGTTATTTGTCAAGTAGGTACTCATTGTTTTGAACAATTGATTTGTCATCAACATTAAAATCGTAAAAAATATGAGCGTCTCCTTAAGTAATCAAAGGCAAGGCTTGATTATCATGCGTGTTATAACTATCATAGTAAAATATCAGCAGTTTTATACAGAAATAAAAACTTTTAGTATCAGCTTAAAAAGCTATAAAATGCGGTTGGATATCTATACATATAATAAAACTGTAAATGCTAAATGTTTGTGCGCGCATCACGCAAATACCTCTGAACGGATTTTGATGGGCTTTTCACCGTTTGGTAGCTTGAAGTCCAACTTAATTTTTTTTTAATCTGCATTTATTTTGGAGCTTTTGTCTTCAGACATGGCAGCTCCATCGAGCCAAATCACCAGCTTATACTTAACGATAGTACTTAAAAACTAAGTAGTGTAGCTTGCAGATGTTTCATATAATTCTAGTGTGTAGAACCAGGGAAACAGCTCGAATACATATTTTTATATTGTCCATGCGGATGATGTCGCGGGCGGAGGCTATAGTTATATATAAGTCTATTGACTGGATCTTACTGCCTTGCACTAAATCTTTAAAATAGTGAAGGGGATGGCATTACAGTCTTCATTAAATAGCCAACATTTGTGCTTTAATTAATACTATGAATGACGAATTTTCAGAAAGGATAGTTGAAAAACGTCATCTAACTGAATAACGATGATCTTCAGTATGTACATACAACAGTAAGTAATAACATGTATAGTACAATTACTAATGTTAAGAAATGTCTTAATGTCTCATAGTAGTCTGTGGAAAGGACAAGTGTCATGTCAAAAAATAACGCTACATTCTGTGGTTTAAATAAAATAAAATGTGATATCACATACCTATTAAATAAATATTCGGTGGAAAATAAGCAATAGTCGAGCCAATCTTTTATTCTTTTATAACTAATTTAGGTAGATACTCCTTAAAGGTCAAACTTAATAGTTAATCCAGAGGAATCGTTATGATAAATTGGGGAATCGCAGTAGGCTTCGATATTAGCCCGGCTTAGACATGGCTTTCGTCGGAAATTTTCGTGGTATTCCGATCACTCAACTATTTTAACCAGACTTTGTGGATAGTTCTTCACATAAACCACTTTCTTATCTAACACAATTACCGACCTAGTATTTTTTTGTTGTATTTAAAAACAACAAGTGTATGTATTCGCTGATTTTATTAAAGCCATTTGAATTTCCTGTTTTATTTATTAAAAAAAGCACCTACTTTGGTTGATTCTTTAGATATTGATGTGTTATTTTAGTTTAAAAAAATATTGGGGTTTTCATCATGTTGCATAAAATGTATAAAATTAAATTTTGTATTTCTTATCATCAGTATACTATAGATGATTGAAAAAAATTATACCAGTGATATCAATTAAGATCTTACGCTCACGACCTATTGCTTTATTCTTTTCGGGATGAAAAGTTAATTCGAGATAAAAGTACTTTAATTTGTTACAATATTCTTCCTCCTCCCTATGAAAATTCAAGCCGGACAGACAATGTACGAAGTCCGAAAAGGAACTGCGAAAAATACTTTCCCTGGCAACCGTTTGTAGCCGACGAGAAAAACGGCTCCATTAATTCGTCACGAAATGTTTTAATCTTTATGACGTTGGTTTTTGGGGAATGGACAGAGTTTATTTCGCTTAATTTCCTTTTTATAAAAGAAGAAAAGAGACATTTTGTACGTGCTTACAATGGAATTGTTTTGTCGGGAATAGAGAATGTTATGAAACGAATGATATGTGTAATACTCATGATTATATGAACAATTATTTTGTGTAAATCTGTGTCATAGTCAAATAAATTAATTTAAATACATTATGCACTCTCTAATTAAATTACGAATTTGACTATTATACGTCTGCGACATAGAGACACCACAAAAATGGTTACCGGTCGACAGGATATAGCTGAAAATATCTATACGTAGATGGTACTAAGGATAAGAATAAGAATATTTATTTGGATAATAAATAAATGGCGCCATTTAGCCCCAAACTAAGCAAAGCTTGTAATATAGGTGCTAGACAACTTTTTAAATATATACTTATTATACATAGTAACACCCAGACCCGTCACAGAAATTAAAATTCATCATTTCAGTTTCTGTCCGGCCAGGAATCGAACCCCGGACCTCTTGCGTGGTAGACTGGCATGTTGACCACTGCACCACTCAAGTCGTCCAAATACCATGTACAGACAGAGTTAGAAGGTATAGTCAATATGGATCGACAGTATTATGCCTTATGAGTGTAGGCATGCAAATATTTTTAGTACTACTATTTATTACAATTGATTAGGAGTGCAAAGTAAAAATAAAAATTAATGATGTTAACTAAATAACTAATTACTAAAACTAAAATAATAAAAACACAATAATACGAATGTCTTATTTCTTTGGATTCTGGATAATCCTTGACTGAATAAAAGTTTTTGTCAAGAGGCCAAAGCAGTATGTTATTGTTAAATTTATACTTAGCCATTGGCAAATCTCTTAGGTGTGATGGTAGTTTATTAAACAATTTTATTGCCATACAGTATGCATTTTCCTTAAAAAATGCCCGATAACGTTTTGGTGTCACTATTTTGTTTCTTCTAGAATCCCGACCATTTTTCTTGATTTGGCTGACTTCAGTGAAGGCTTTGGTGAAGTAGTCAGGGTGTTTTTTACAAAAAAGCTCATCTCCGCTATGCATATAACATTATATTATATTAAATACATTGGTAGATTTGGAATTTTATGTTTTTGATACAGTGATTTACATGACTCCCTGCTACGTATTCCACATATTACTTTCGAAGTTTTGCAAAGCAAAGATATTCATGCATATTCCTGCTTTTCTGGACAGGAAAACTCCTAGAGTTAGTTCCATCAGAGTGTTCGGTGCCATTTGTTTGCGTTGCTTTGTGAATAACTTATTTATTTTTCGTAGCACGTACCAGTAAAAGGCAAATGAAATGAAACTTGTTTTGTGATATTACAATACGAGCTTTTATATGACGTCTGGCTTTATAGAGTTTTTCAGAAGAACTTGCCATTGAGTTTGACTATAGTATTAATCAAGAGAGTGTTAAGTAACTTCCTACTGGGGATTTCGTAGCGTGATAGGTAATGCAGTATGAAATGAAACTTAACAGATTTACTTTTGTTTAATATCAATGTACTTATAGTTAAATATCGAACCTTTATACAGTACCCAGTAAATTTTTGTAATTATTGCAGTATCCACTACTTAATTAATTGATTACACTTTAATTAGGGATACCGTTCGTTATTGTTATTTCATTATGTGATTCCACAGTTGAATTTCACAAACGAAATATGAAAATGACCAGCGTACTTTGAACTAGGGATATGGTCGCACAACAGTGTACGATGATAAGGTAGTAAAACACGATATTAAGTTAACACAATCAAAAAATTTTATTAGGTAAGGTTTTTTTTTCAATATGGGCGATTTCCGCTGTTTTGCATTCATTATACCCTTGGAGATGGCAATTGTATAAAACACATAAAGTGTCCCAATTAACTTTATGTTAACCCAGAAACTAAGTGTTTTATTGTCAAAGTATTTTATTTTTATTTCAAAGGCTGTCTATGTAGTAGGTACCTATATGCGGTTTTCACGAGTTTCGACTCAGACGAATCAAGGCAACTTGGGGTTAAGCTCGAGTTGGGCGGGCGGCAGAGTGGCGGCGAAATCGTGACGTCAGCGCGCCGGGCGGGACGAGCAACGCATGCGCGGTCCAATCCGCCGCACGCGTCCCACCCGCGCCCCTCCCGCGCCCCGCCCGCGCCCGTTCCGCTACTCCACCGGCGGCGCGCAACCCCTGCGCTCGTCCGCCCTCGCAACTTTGCTCATCCGCGCCGATGCTAATAATTATAAACTTTCGTTCAGTGCGTGTTACGGATTCGGACTAAGACGCTTTAAAGTGACGTTCTGTTGGTCTATTTCATCCAAAACTTCATTAATTATTGTACAGGTAAGGTGTAACTAGAAAATTTGAATGCTCATAACTTTCAGTAAGTTTTTAAACTATGATAGTAAGCTAATATACGACGACGATATATTATTTTTACGAAACATTATTCATTATCTCATATCAAATACCTACATGAAAAATTACACTTAAAAAAATTAAATATCAAAAATGTTAAACTAATTGCAATAAGTAACGTTACAATGTATACTAAGTTTGTTAAAGCATACAAAAAAAGTTTGAAACCGATATCAAGTGCATCGAGTGCGGTGGTTGCGTAATACACTGCGCTGAGATCTTATTTGTTACCCGCCATCGTAACGTTTGATGCCATAGACAAAAAAACTATCTGTAACCGAAGAAAAATAAGACTTCACTCACTTATGAATTTATGATCCAGTTTAGCTGAAGCTTTCGAGTAGACGTTTCGAGATTTAAACCTGTAACTTTAAGCTCACTGCGCGGCATACTGAAGGTTGTGGTTACATAACTCATACATGAATTTCCTCAAGTCATTTACAGGCGCGTCCATTAATCATTAATTAATTAGGTTCTCCAACTGACAGCTGCTGATGAAGCGCCTGACTTGAAACTATTGTCTCCATTTTGCGTCGAATAAGCCGTGTAACGATAAATCACGGATTTCAGGACCAACAGTTACGGTAAATTGACAAAACACTTTAGTGCAGGAACCCTTAACATATCTGAAAGTAATTAAAGGGAAAACTGTTTAAGAAAGAATGTTCTTTTCTATCTTTACTCTTTTTTTACTTTTACATTGCTGGCTAGAATTCTAGTGGCGCGCAATATTAAAACGAATGGGGTTGAAGTTGCGCACATTCTTTTGTAAACTATGTCGATGGTGGAAGAAAAATAATTAGAAATCTTTAGTTTAGCAATAAAGTGATGTGACGTTGAAGTGTTAGATTCAGGATAATGCAAATAGTTTCATGCTCCTCATTTTTATAATACTTAAAGTAGAATAAAAGTGTAATTTTACTTTATTTTACAAAGAGTCGTATACAATCTGTATAATATTATACTCGTATCTTAATAAGATATACAATGAAGCATTAAAAAGGCACAAACGACACCATTTTCCTTATTCTTTGAATTACATTAACAAGGCTTCAATTGTTTAAGGTAATTTAGAAACAAAGAAAAGGCGATTATTGTAAAATTAATGAAATTTCATTGATCCACATTAATCTTTACTTTGCAAATTAAGGTATACTTTTAAGCAATAATTTCTTGTCTTCCACGCTGCTGTTAATTTTCAATTCTTGCTTAATTTGGCAGGTTTTGAGAATTCCCTTTTATCTCCGTAATCCACTTAGTACGTGGCGCGTAGCGATATCTTTTACGAGGTGTTGTGAACCTCCCTGTTAGGATGGCTGATTGAACGACTTAGGTATCAGGTTTTATAGGATGTTGAAAAACGTTTTCTCCTAAAAAGTGTGAGATAACTTAATGCAAATTTAATTAGCTATAACGTTGACAAATTTCATACAGTTTATGGATCTCAGTGTTGAGATTAGAGACATAGTAAAAAAAAAACAAATCTTGGATATTTATCACTCCATAGGTTTGACTCAGATCGGATTGGTGGGTGGAAATTTGAGAGTTTCTAGACGTATCAGCGGCTTTGACAGAAGGCCGTTATGGATATCAGTGAAAGCTTTTAGCGGCTTATTTCGGTCAAAAGTATATATCTTCTATGTATATGAAAGGGAAAATCACTCACTCACTCACTCACTGATCACGAAATTTCAGAAACTACAAGTGCTAGGAGTCTCAAATTTTGCATGGGACTCCTTTTAGGGCGTAGGTGCTCACTAAGACAAGATTTTGCGAAATTCAACCCCTTAAGGGGGGAAACAGGATGGCAAAGTTTGTATGGGAGAACGCAATTCCTTGGCCCGATTGACTTGAAATTTGGCATAGACATTCTTTCACAAAATTAATTAATCACGTGTTTTATATTTTTTTAATATTTATCCCCTAAAAAGTGATAGAAATCCACTGGGGTGATTGACTTCGACGTCGGAATTGAAACTTCTTTGTACATTTGATTGATTAATTATGAAAAATAAATATCATTTGACATCTCAACGTAGTATTACATTCTCTTTGGTCATTTCCCCTGAGAGTAGGTAGAATGCGTTTCATTGAACAGCGAATATTCAATGAAACGTATTGGCTATTTTGTATGGGAATCACCTTTTCGGGTTATTTTTGACAGCTAACTTTTGATAAAGAGGCGTTTTAGTCTGAATAATTATCTTAGTAATGATAAAAGGACCGTAGTGTTGCTTTCGTTTTAGGTTTTAGTATTCAGCTGCTTTGTTATTAACTTACTAATTAAAAAGATATTAGCACTGGTTCTCAAGATAAAATTGATAATCATTAAATTGTAGGTGATACGAAGTTCACAGGATCCACTAGTATTATATATATATACATAGTGCGGTTCAAATAAAAGCTATAGAAACAATTGTGTGTTTGTTTGGCAGAATACTGAACATATTTGCTTTATAGTAAAGAATCGGTAAAATCTCGCGTATATTTAACAAATGAAATAAAAGCGAATTTTCCAATAAACGTAAAGGTTTATTTTTTCGTTATTATTAAATAACATCATATATTATTTGCTATTAACCGAGCTTACAGATATATTTGTCAGTCTAGTGGATATCTCAATTAATATCGATGAAGCTGATTTGTAAAGGAAATAGTGAGCCTTTATTTTTGCTCACTAACCCCGCCCTGTTGCCAAGGGCGATAGATCCCTAATCTCAATTTCACAAAGTATCGCAAACCAACCGAAACTCGTGTGTAGTTGGATTATAACATTTAGTTCTTTAGTATTTAATCAGCATTCGCAAGTAAACATTAATTTGGGATTAAGCCTTATTCAAGTGTGTGTTTCCTTTGTTTACAGTCATTAACATAATTCTGCTTAATATTCAAATGAAAAGTACGACAAAGAGAAAAGCTAATCTGACATTTATGTTTTAATAAAAAAGAATTTATTTTCAGAAACACAAACAATCATCAAATATTTTTAACAAAAATTTCAACATTATTGTAATCCTAAGCTGTAGCTGAAACACTGACGATACCATAACCACCCAGACCCGAAATGACGATACAAAAAAGCTCGTTTTATCCACTTCCGGACTGTGATTCGAACTCGTGACCTCAGAGGTGGTGACAGATACCACCTTCAGCTTCACGGTCCTAGGTTGCCAATGTTTGCTTAACCAACATCAGCAGTCAATGTCATTCGTGAAACGGATAATAAATAATTTACCGAGTGAGCGCGAAGCGCAGGCGAAGCGTCTCCGTTTCAGCTTGGGCGAAAATGCTTTCGTCCTGCTGTTCGTTTGTTCTCCTCTACAGGTCGCATTTCTCAACCGACTCTCGTGAAGTTTTGTGAGCAGGTTCTATAACTTTATTGAAATTTTTGTCGATTCGAAATCTTTCAAAATGGCGGAGAGTTGGGGAAAATTACATTTCAGCCATTTCTAAAAATGTTCAAATATGACAAAAACGTACATAAAACATGCAATGTATTCTACGTACATTTTATGTAGTTTACTAATTCACAGAGTTATCAACAAGACAATTCGTATGTGTTTCGAAATAAAACCAGGAGATTTTCTATTTACGTTATTCATTTAAAGCTGTTTTCATATTCACCGATAAAAATAAAGAGAAAATAATATAAAGCGAAAAAGACGTTCCTTCACTGCTCGATGTGTTTTCTTTGTTACTCTGGTAGCACGTTTGTGAATTTTATTAAATACACGCACGTATTTTGAATTATTTCTTCCAAAGGATTAATTTGATTGTATATTATAAATGATGTCCAATTTTCTTAAATTAAATAAATTTCACATTCTAGGGATTAGGAATCAGGGCATTTCGAAATCCCCTTTGGCCGCATACGAAACCGTATCAATGCGAGTTGCTTTTGTATTGCTTACATGTCAATATGATCTCAATAGATATCGAAGTAGTCACTATGAATTTTTTTAGTGCGTGTAGATTTCTAATAAATAAATAAATTATGTAATAATATTATTATAACGTTTTCGATATAACAGTGAAACGAAAGTTCGCAGTATTTCTTAAAATAATAAGATTCGAAGCTACGGCCACAGCCTTTTCATTACGCACCGAAACGAGCATCCGTGCGTTGTTCCATATGTTTGAGGCATGAGGTACCAGTGAGAATTCCTGTTGCTACTGGTAAATCGTATATTATAAATAAATGCTAATACTTTTGCCCAACTTTTCTCTTAGCGTTCTGTGGCTGGCTAAGAAAGCCCTTTGTCACTCTTGACTCTGTCATTTCGCGGGCGATTAGTCGCTGAGCGACTTTTTGTAGCTCGTGGGCGTTTACGTATTGAACTCTTTATGATCTATTCTTGGCGACAAAAAATCTTTCAGCGATTAATCGCTCGTGGGCGGGAAGCCTTATGATTGATTGCCTCCATTCAACGCGTGCAGCGGAGTTATAAAAGGCTTTTGATGTACGTATGTTCCGGGCTTTCGTTGAACATGGTCACAGAACGAATATAGTACTGAAAATGGGTATAAAAGCACTAAGTACATATAGATTTGTCGTTGGCTCGATGGAGCTGTTATGTCTGGAGACAAAAGGAACACTACGAGAGTCTGCTACTTTATAATATCACAAACATGTTAAAAAATTAAAAAAAAAATATCTTCATATAAAACATACCTTGCAAATCCGTTGCATTTTTTGAGCTAACTCCAAGTTACTGAAGGTTGTGAATTTAGTTCCTGTCGGTGAAAAAAGATATACTTAATAAACATCGACGCAAAGTGATCTTCAATGTCTGGATTACTCTGGGTGTTGGTATATCTATATCTATACGATGTTCTAATAAAAACAATTGTCTTTAGCAAAACTGTCTCAACCACTTACGGTGCAGTCTTTAGACTATCCGTTATCAGTCGAGTGACACCTATACTTTACAAAGTTTCAATAAGGATAATAATCCTCTCCCACTCCGACAACAAAATCCAAAAGTAAAAAAAGTTACGAGACAGTTGAAGACGTAAAGTATCCGATAAGTATTACGGAGCGAACTGTAAAAGATGATGTGCCAAAAATATTGTCGACAAACGAATTTGAAAATATTTATCAAAGCTCTACGAAGATTTGCAAGCAGATTGCTTCTCGTGAAAGGAGCGGCCGCAGAATTATTGTTAACTTACTTTTGTATTTTGTTTGTAAAGGCGGACTGTTTGCAGATCATACCCAGAGATTTATTCGTAAAGTAATTCAATTTTGTGATATAGGTACGTTGGTAAGCCGCGACTTTTGGAGCCTGGGAAATTTTACTGATAAAGAATTGCTAAACGTAAAGAAAACAGACTTTCGGTCTGTTAATAAAAAATATGTCACTAGGAAAACAATTCCAATTGTGATTTGTTTTCTTGGTCCAGGAAAAACAAAAGTCAATTTTATTTTAATTCTCTTCAATTAGCTTCTGCCCACGTTTTCGTCTATACTTGAATTTTCTCTTCCCATAAGAACTTCGACAAATTATTTCTAAGCGAATGCCTACGTCATAATAACTATCTTTATGCTATGTTTCATTCCGATCCGTTCAGTTGTTTTAGCTTTGTGATGATGAATTAGCCAGTGAGTCAGTCAAAACATATTATTTTATTAAGTACTTAACAGGTAAGACGGTGTTTTTCTTTACAAACATTTTATACTAAATGAAGCAAAATTTCGAACACTAATTAATACGTGTTTATATAATTATTTAGAAAATGGAGTAGTCCGGAAGCAAAATAAAAAAGAAAGAAATAAGATACGTTTATCAGTGGCTCTGGGAGGATCGCGACGGGTCGGTCACAAGCAATTGTCCCAGAAGCTTACAGACTAGGTTTATTGTCTGGCCAAGTTTATCACACTCTACTACAGTAGTTGAGATAATTGAAGCATTGTCACTAGACTCGGAACAAACCCTAATGTCTCAATAGTAAGATGACGTGGGCGTAGTTCATGGCAAGTGATTAATGGATTGGTTTAGCCAGATTGCAATAACAACTTGCGAACAAAAGACCGAAAACGCTCTGTTTTCGTCTATTCACTATGATACCATTCTAGACAAGCCTTTTGATGTTAATTGAAGGTTGAAGAGAGGAGAAATGTTGACTAATGTTGCGGAATTGTAAGCAGTTTTTTTATCAATTAGAAGCGTTACGTTAATAAAATATAAATTACTTAATTCAAATGTTTTTTTTCGTGCTGGAATTGCTTATTCAGCTATGTAAAAATAACAATATTCTTTAAAGTGTAAAAGATGTTTTACAGTAATTCATGCTTGAACTTGAATGTGGTTGGGAGTGCACCACATTTTACCAAATATTTTTCAAAGTATCTTTATTAAGAGATGGTTTCACGTTATTTGACAAAAATACAAACTCTAATTGTGAAATCAACCGTTTTGTGAAACCAACTAAATTGAGTTATTTTTAACAGTACGTACGTACCTAAAAATCCACGTATTTTGTAACAAAATTTAGTCTCCAATTCGGCTTGGTATAAAATAGCTCTGCAGGCTCGATCTGCGTAAACGGACTGGAGAAATGGCTCCCTCAGGAATCGAGGGCGCAGCCGATAAACGTGGCCCAGATTATCCTGCTGCCTATTCTTGTTAACCGTATAGAACCAATATCAAGCAAAATATGTAGTTCTAAGGAAATTGTGCAGTTTGATTTTAGGTGAATATACTTATTAACTTCGATAATAAGCATGTTTCATTCGTTTTGTATGAAATAGCTGTATTTTTTTTTCGTGATGTCAGGGTTTTTTCCATACAAGAAGTTATTCTTAAGGATGAACTCTACAAATACTTTTTAGGTTTTGTAAACAAAAAAGAACGTTGTATATTATAGGTATATACATTGTTATATAGACGTTACTATAATCTAATATAATGAAGTGTGAGTCGGACTCGCCCACCGAGGGTTTCGTACAAATTTGTATACATATTCACGTTATTTAAACAAAGGCATTTTTTATGATTTAATCACATATATAGTTTTCAGACTTTTCCCTGAACTTGTAGTATAAGAACATATTCCTGCCAAATTTCATAGTTCTAGGTCAGCGGGAAGTACCCTATAAATTTTGATTCCCATGAGAAAGTCGAAATATGCGTTTTATGCGGCATAAATGGCAGTATCTTTTTTACGTTACGTTAACTTAGAAGTTTGTGAACTTGAGTAAGTGTATGGTTTTTATTTCAACTCGAGACCTCCACATGTTCCCGAGATAAAGGATCTTGACAGACAGACAGACAGACGGACGACAAAGTGATCCTATAAGGGTTCCCTTTTTTCCTTTGAGGTACGGAACCCTAAAAATTAAACTTTTATTTATTCCAAGCTCATAATCTATTAGCTTAGCCCATTGGGCTTAGCCCATTGGGCTTAGCCCATGCAATTTAATAATTTCTATTACTAACTTATTATAACACGTATTAGATCTGATTTGAATTGGAAGGGCTAAAATAATTAATGTGACATGCATCTCTTGTATACATAACTACTTATTCTGAAAGCGAGAACTTCTAAGGCTCATATTTTATGCGAATATCGCGTGATACTACAGAGGAAGGCAACGTTTGAACTGAAGTAAGCAAGGAGGGACTGCAAGGAAATAAAAGAGTCGAATAAGGCCGAATTTTCATTTTAGGTATTGAGATTTAAGCAGTCTAGGTCTAACATTAAAAGTGACATGTATCTCTTGATGACTAGTATACTTATTCTAAAAGCAGTAACTACTAAGGCTAATTATTTATACAAATAACTAGCAACCACCCGTGGTGAACGCAATGTTCGAACGAGAGTAAGGAAGTAAATAGCCGAAATAAAACCGAGTTGTATTGAGAAGCCACGGGCGGGCGGAGTAATTGCTCCCAGGAGCCGCGGTCAATAAACCAGGCCTGCTCCATCCGCCACTATTGCTTGTTAAACTAATTGAAGCATTGTGAGGCAAAGCACTTGCTTCGCAAAGCAAAAGTAAACAGTAGTGCTACTCGGAAAAAAACGTGGTTTCAGGCGCACACACACATTATGACATTCAGGGAATCTCAGGTCAAATCAGGCTATAGTTACAACTGCTCATAGTGCAACAAAACAAATTTTGCCTTCGTGGAATGAAACTCGAGACGAGTGTGTTCAAAATTAAGAGATTGTTAATCAAAATATGTTATTTAAAAACATATTTTGATTAACAATCTCTTAATCAATCTCTTACCATTAATCGCAACTGAACTCTTTGTTTTCTTTTTATCTTGTAGCAAATTTGCTATATATAATAATTTTGAAATATCCTCTTACATAATTATGTATAAGGCAAATATTATTATTTATAAATAACGTGATAAGAATATAGGTAACTTAATTGTTGTGAGATTTTCGTATTAGTATTAAAAAAAAATATCATCGTAAATAATCAGGGACCGTTATTCAGCACAACCGCTGCTTGTTAAGCTAATTGAAGCATTGTTGCGCTAAGCACTACACGAGACGTGGCAAAGTGGGGGTGGATAATTTAACGGCAAAGTTTTTAATATACAAAATCCTTGTCAAATAAAGTCCTTTTTAGTTTTAACACACTTCTAACAGATTTTTCAAATTAGCATAGTATTTATTTCAAAATGGTAAACACAATTGCAAAGTTTTCCTGTTGGTTTGAGGCGGAAATTTCTAGAAAAAGTTGGCATAATAATTACGATAAATAGTCAGAAAATGTCTCGTTTTGAGGACAAATCAAGGCTATTTAAATTTGCTTATAGCCCCGAATGAATAGGCCATCAAGAAGGGGAGGGCAATTGTTCTAGAAGCAACATCTAGCTAATACTGCGCCAGATTATCCGGCGCCTCGGCATCGCTTGGATTAATTTGAAGCGTTGTCAAACAAAGTGGCTACGAATGCTTTGGGAAACTCGAATAATACCGAGTATTCTGTGCGTATTGTTCCATCGTCTGAGGCATTTAACCTCTGCATTTGAATGAAATCTTTGAATGTGTTGTCTGAAAACTATTAAATATTTAAATCGAACTATGATTCTGTTTGTAGTGTTTATGCGTCAGTATTGTTTGCTGATGATGATTAGTAAATTAAATAGGATTTCTGAAATAACAAAATAATAGGTACCGAGTAGTAGACAATATTTGTAAAAAGCTATGAAAGATCTTTAACAAATAGAACAGTTCTAATTAAATGATTCAAAATATTCAATTCAATATGGACCATTACACATTTGTGATGATAGCTCACCATGAAAAGTTTTAGTAATTCATTGTTCCTACTGTGAGCCTTCACAAATACCGACCAATGCATTAACAAACATATTAGCGCTTATCACGGGGCTGCCTTATGAGTTATTAGGAGTGTTGCGCTTTGAATAATAATTCAGGAACGGCTTATCTGAATGAGAACGTGAATACAAAATTTCATTAAGATAAGCAAATAAAAGTACGAATATTTATTAAAATTTAGTTCTTAGCTGACCTAATGAGTTTTTATCAGAAAAAAAACGCTTGTTTGTCAATCATTCAACTGATCATTACCTGGTTTCTGGCAAGTGTCTGCCTACAACTTACAAATACTTTCCATAAAGAAGACTTCGCACATGTTCATCTATTCTAAGCATTGTCAAATATTTCATTTGTTTGTAATGTAATGCTTGGCAATACTTTGTGTCAAACAGACAATTGGTTTATTCTCGACATTTGTTGTGAAAATAAAAGTGTGTCCGAACTAAAAAGTATAATTCGTTAAAATTAGAATAAAACGCTTGAATTATTGTGTACAACATTATGCAAACGACGGCACCTCAGACTATACATGTTGACCTTGAGAACGCCTTTATGCCCTACATAATAAAAGCAGTTTTCGCAGTTTAACTGTATAACTTGACGTGCTGTCGTGTGTACAACGATTATTGTGTTAAATAAACATTTAATTGCATAACTACCTACCTTTTTTTTTTAAACAGGTAAATTGAAATCACCACTAGTATGATAACGTTGGAGTGGTGGTTATTTGCAAAATTTCACCCTCTACATTTTCATCCTTAAGCTCAGAAAGCTGATTTTATCGTTAAAATACTTTCACACTTAGCGATCGGGCAATGTACGCCTTAAGTGTCTGTCTTTAAGTCTACAGTCACCATTAGATGTAATTTTGTGTTAAATGGACAGATGCTTTATTCCAGCAATTCCTATTTGCATAATTTCTTTATTTTAGTAAAAATGCTTACAATTGTTTATAGTACGAGAGCTGGTAAAGAAATATTGGACACAGGTTCTTTAGTTGATTAGTTTCAGACATCACCTATGTTCAGGTACTTAAATCTTAAAAAATTTACAGTATTCAGGTTTGATAACTGAACCATTTTTTAAAGAAACTGACCCTAAAATGAAATTTTATTGTTTATCTTATGTTGAAAGCGTTTTATTTTTATACCTTTTTTAGATATATTTTTGCGACATCTACCCATAATGAAAAAGGGCATTGCCAGACAAGTTCTCAGTGGTAAACTGTGTAACCCAATACAGTTTTACAATTCGCTAGTCCTCCTTGGGGACAACGTTCAGTTGTCAGCAACATCTTAGTGGTCGGACTCATGCTTTAGTTTAAATTTGGTCCCCAGAGTAGCTTTCGAAACAAGGCAATTTCAACAGAGCGACTATTCTCACTATATTGTCGCGTTAAATCTGTTTTATAAAGTCCTATTTATTACTCGAGACATTCTTGTTACTGTACACATTACACACTCGGCTGATCACGCTCACGCCTACGGCCCGGGCTGCAACCCACAGCCTCGTGTACAATGAGAAACTTAGCTCACTTGTATCATAATATACTATTACTGTAGGTTACATTGTTTGAATTACTTCTGAGGCATATCACGATGAAAAAACTCACATACATACATACATACATGAACCCTGAAAATACACTCTTTGTTTTGGGCAGTCGTGTAAAAAAGAGATCACCGAAAGTAGCATGGTTTAAAGTTGTTTAAATTATTGCTTGTGCAAGTACCTACATTTTCTTATGGGTGTCAATTTTTTTTAACTTCATAAAAAAATCTTAAGTGTCATTTTTGTAAAATGAAATATAAAAAATATTTAGCCACAGGCCGGCTTTAATCTATTGAGGACTAGATATTTCAAATTGCTATTTTCTTGTGCTTGCAAGTGGATAGCTATAGGATATTGGACGACTATTATAAATCTTAATGATACGGCCTGGAGGATTGACGGAAGTATCACATCATGAAGATTTCCACCTATTAGGTTACATAAGAGAGAAGAAAAAAGCCTTTTCATCGAAGAAAATTAAGTATCTGCAATAACGAAGCATGACTTTGGTTTTTAAAAATCTACATTAATGCAAATGAAAGATTTTTTTTCTAATAAACATGGTTTGTTCATTTACTATAATGATTTCATTGCACAAGTGCAGGTAGTAAGAACAAATCTTAAAAGTGGCAAATAAAAAAAAAATGTAATAAGATCAATGAAAAATTAATCCTTTTCTAAATAACTTACGGAAAGTTTCCATATGCTGAGCGCTCATTATTTAGCCAAAGTTCCTGCTATCGGTGTTCAAAAGATCGTTTATAACACTCAGGGTTCATTATTTATTTTGTTTAAGCTAGAAGCAGTGCAATGTGCAAATAAATCAGATTTATGTGGTTGAATTTTTTACTCATGAAAAGGGCCATATAATAAGAATTTTGATATGATTATAATGTTAGTATATTTACACAAATTACCTATCAAAAATGTTTATCAAATCGCTATAAAGACGTTATATGTATGAAATAGGATGCTACTCTAACAGCGTGACTTTTTATATAATATTTTGTATTTTCCTCTGTGGCTCTGGCTCTCTTTTCCTGTTTAATAAGTTGTAAATATATTTTCATTTGACATCTACAATACACACGCGACATCTATATTTACCACAGTGTTAAAAATTTAATAGACTGTGGTATAACTATGATTGTTGATATTATATTAGTTTTACATACATTTCCATATTCAAAGTAAATCACACACAAAGTAATGTATGATAATTCAACCAACTGTAAATGAGATGGCCAAAAATTTTAAGAACTGAGCACAGTATTGTACGCCGAGTGAAAATTTCATATAAACAGAATTCATTTCTGCGAAGGATATTTTCCTCTTGGAACGCCACGAGCCGTATTATGTAATTTAAATGGAAAAGGTAATGGTCTTCATTTGACGTTTGTCATATAACCATTGCTGCATCACAAAGCAAGATGTTACAATGGAATGGGGACATTTTCTGTTGTATACGGATGTGATTGCAGATCGTGTCTGTAAGAGAATGTTCTAGAACCGTAGAACCCGTTTTTTAATGAATAGAGACAGTTGTGTCAATACTTGGAAATCTCTTGGAAGTTACATAGTATTAAGTACCACTTAATACTATGTAACAGTAGTGAGAAACATCGTTTTTCAAGTTTTCAGTACAGCACGGAGGTTCCCAAACATTTCTATTGTATTGTATTGACGACTTGAGTGGTGCAGTGGTCAACATGCTGGTCTACCATGCAAGAGGTCCCGGGTTAAGAGGGTTAAGGTTAAAAAGCAGCATAATGTATTAACTCATAATGGGACTGCAGTTGTTAGTTAAAAAGAGAGTTAACTCGTCACTCGTCCTACAGTCATACGTCTGTCTTTACAATTTGATAATGACACAAGTGTTATTATGGTACTATGTTATTATCACGAATATTATATGATAAACTATTGTCCGCTCTAACAATCACAAATCACAGTACTATTAGTCAAGGTAGATACATAAAGCTTGCAGCTAACCATGTTAACAACAGCCATCTCGCACAGTCGGTTGATCATCGAAAACTCGATTTGACGTCATACGATGTAAGCCCGATGGAATATCGGGTTGAAAACCATACTAATCATCGGCTACAGAAATGATATTACTAATTAAGTGAGTTTTCTCAGGAAATAATCGCTAAGGTGGCTTCATCTTAAGCATGTGATAATATCGTTATTATTATAACTGTGACATAAAAGATAATTATTATCTTTTATGTTAAGATATTCCTAAAACAACTATTTAATACTTACGTGTGCTAAAACACTAGCTTATGACTTTATTTAGTGCAAGGTGAAAATAGTTTGCATAGCGGAGGTCTAGATAGAGTTAAAGACTTGCGTGCGAATTTAACTGTTAGATGACTGCAGGTTTCATCCATACCACCTGCCTCAGAACTCTTAAGTTCTATCAAACTCAAATTTAGCCAGCCCTTTAATCATACTAACAATATAACTTTACGCGTTTACTTTTATTAAGTTTTGAAATTAGTGAATCCTTAAAACTTTTTTGGAAGAAACGTAATTGTTCTTTCAGTGTAGTTGGAATTTCATGTTTTTAAAGGTCTCGTTAATACCTTTTCTGTTAAAAAAAGGTAAATTCAATGGGTTTTGTGCTAGAAATCTCTTTTGCTAGAAGGAAAATTAAGCTTTCGTTTTCGAAATAAAGAACACGAAAATAAACGATACATTATTTAAATAAATGAGTTAAAATAAAAACAGTAGATGTCAAATACTTACCGTAGTTATTGCTATAGCACCAGCATTTATAAATCAATATTAACAGGAAGCACCTAAATTTACTATAATATTTAAAGCATTGGCTACTCTTTAGTGAACTGATGAACTGATTTAGGAGAAGCATTATTGAACTTTATATGAACTGTCGTTATTTGCTTACATTCACATAATACTTAATGAATTCAATTACATAGACGAGCTGTTCAAAACTAAAATTGTGTTACACGTTCACAACCAACCTTCGCGGCGCATCAAATGTTTCTATCTCTCTGTTTCTAACTATTGCACCGAAACTCAATAAGCAATTTTTCGGTACTGTTAAGACTGTCTAGTGTAGTATATACATAGAAGTCTTTGTTCATACAACGTAATTAATTGACATACAGAACAATTTGTATAAGTTATAAAGTCACAGAGCCCGGCGGGTGTTGTACTACGTGGCTACGTGGCCATTTCCATGACAAAGGTAATAAACGTTGGGAAGGTAGGAGTATAAAAGTTCCCTTGTCTCATAAGCGACAGAAGCTCTTAACTGGCGACGGTAACGCGCCTCGAGTATTTGTTAACTGGGGCTTAGACTTTTTGATACTGAGACTCAACGGAAAGAGAATTCTGCAGTATGGCTTCTTTTGAAGTGAAATGAAATGAAATTTGCTTTATTTGACATTTTACAATGCTTCCCTTAATACTAGTTAGGTAATAACTTATTCAAGTAAATTGTTTTGTTTAGTACTAAGGTACTAAACAATTCCATGTGCTGTTTTAGTAAAGGTGTAGGTAATAAATAGCAGTAGTAAAAGTAAAAGTTGACTCCTAACCTCCGCACTAGTTAAAACTGTGTTGTGGCGAAGTAGACAGGCAATAGACATAATAAGAAAGAAAATATGAACGTTTATTTATTTGCAGGTTATATAATCTACTGAAGGTTTTGGTTTTCAATAATTGTTTTCAATTAGGCTGGTAGAAACAGTGTCGGACGCTGTCGAAAAACGCCACTGCTAGCTACGCTACGCTATAGGGGGTACGCTATAAGTATATCGGGGTAATATCAGCTGTAACGGCCAAATATGTCTGTTACCTATTTCTTTGTAAGGGATAGGTTTACCATGGATCAGTTACTACGCACCTGTTGTTATTTCCTGTCATTGAACACAAATAATTCTAGGCTACAAAGTGCCCTTTACCTACTGGGGATGATTGTTGTAATGAAGCAAAAGTCATAAATTGACTTTTACGAAATCCGTATATGTGAAGGGTTGGTGCTGTTCGACTCTGCTACAACACACGGCTATTATAAAGGGTTATAAAGAATAGCATCGTATTTACTAGTCATTTGTTTCGTATTGTTTAATTTCGTCATTGCTAGACTTCTACTAATTGGTTGGTGAGTCAGTTCAACTCTATATTAACATATAAACTTATTTAAATTCCATGGCTATAGAAAGTTCTCTAGCGAAATACTCGTTTAATGCAAATGCACATATGAACAATAAAACCGTTATTTCGGATAGTAAACCTCTATGAGTATGGTAATAAGATCTACGACGTTATCCCTTAATTAAATTTCTTATTATGTGCAATAAGTCAAGAATATAATAGCAGAGTGTTTATGAATAGGGTGAGGAACATTCTTCATTTGGCATAGGGTAAAAACACTTTAATAAAGATGCGGATTAAGTAGTTATAATACAATCATTCTTGAAGATAAGAAAATAAGCTAACAAAATGTAACAATGGGAGGGAGTGATGCTAACAAAAAAGGACTCTAGAAAGGCAGCAGAGTATTTTTTGCGAGATTAATGATAGCTTAAGATTATTTTAGCAAAATATTTCGCTAGGCCATGTCACTTGTTTTTTTTGACAAACTCGTTAGTGAAAAATTCTTGAAAGAGAAATAATATTATAAAGTCTCTTTTTTATGTAGAGCAATTACTACTTAAACTTTGACATTTGAGTGGACTGATTGTTGTTTCTCGACAAAATATTGTTGTTTATTAGAGGTACAAAGATACTTTGAAATACATACTTGCGTAAATGGTTCACTCGGATAGCTTGTGTATTTAGCTATTATCTAATGGATAATAAGGATAAGGATAAGGATTACATCCATATTAAAATATAACAAATATGCTCTACTAAAGAAATTAAGAGGTAGAAAGGGATATTCGCAGAAGTTTTAAATTGTTATAAATTATCCAGTCCCAACTCAGTCCTGTAATTTACGGCGTGAGCTTTCCCTCCGTTCGAATAATCACAGTATTCCATAGAGATACTTATTTTTTTGTTACAGACATATACGGCTAAAACAAACAAGGTCGTGTGGATATTCATGCATATAAATATATTTGTTTTGCATTTATTCTAGTTATAGACATGCTTATAATCTCTAGATCTAATGCTAAAAAAATATTATTTGTAAGTTAAGCCTTATACGATATCATTAGCATAATACTTTGACGTCTTTTTAATGAAAAATATATTTCTTTCACTCTTTAACATTGTAATAGGTACAATGATCTAAACTTCATGACATACATATTTTGTTCAGCAACCCTAACCGCAAAGAAACTTAAAACAGTATGAAATGAACAATGAAAACAAAATATTAAGGGAGATAATATACGACAGACTACCTACATAGATGAAAACTATATTTTTTACCATTCCGTTAACTTTTCCCGCCATCCTGTCCCCAAGGATTACACAAAAAAGCACTTAGTTTAGTTTTTTCCTCAACAATTTTAACAATAATTCTTCACCTTTTATATGAATTCTGACCATAACGTATTCAGTGTGAGAATTATTAGAACGGTTAGAGCTACGTCGTCGAAGACATTGTCCATAAACTATAAAATAATAAATTAATGACCTGTAAAAATATCTTTACTCCTATGAATAAAATATGCTGTCCTGACTTACTCACTGACTGATTCATTGTCGCACAGCCCAAACAGCTGGACGGAGACGGAATGGCTGGCAACTTGGCGTACGTCTAAGAAAAAAATATAGAGAAATTATCACGGGAAGTAGGATTCCATGCGAGCCGAGGTTAGACAAATACAAAAAAAGAGTAATAATTCAATATTTAAACAGTCATAAGTTACTAAGTACCTAAACTTATAACGAAAACAATGTCTATGACTCACTTTCTCAACAGAATTTTAAGTCAAGTTTGATAGCCATTATAAATGACATCCTCGTCTTAGTGACGCAGATTAATTATTTGCTCTTAATTTTACCAAAATAAAGCTAAAACACCTCAAGAAACCGCAGCTGAGGTCACCATACACCTCTCTTGGCACCTACCCTAACATCACGGCACCAAATATAATTGCTAAGACAATTTATGGAAATATAATTCAAAGGAAGAGCCTATAAAGTGTGCTTTATTAACCTCGGCAGGGAGCAATTTGTCACCAAGATATTATGAGAAAGCTGCAATATTATCACGATATAGATTTTATACTATAATAGATAAATACTGTTACATAAAGAACCACTTTATTATTATGACGCTAACTATAGTCTTGTTTGGGATTAGATACAGATATAAAATAGAAGTAGTTTAAGTATATTTAAATAATTGATTTCATCCACCAGTAAGAGGAATGACCGTTTAAGTTGGTTTTACTTTAATTTTTTAGGGTGCTCAAAAGGAAAAACAGAATCTTTAGATAAATAATAATAGACAGGGAAAAAAAGATCACTTGGTTGTCAATCTCAAGGAACTTAAGGTATCAAGCTGCTAATTAACTCAAAATATATGGACATTTATGTTGGATATTTCGACCTAGAATAAATCAAAATTCTAATTTCAGGAAGAAGGAAAATAGTTTGTATTTCAATCAATTGCATCATGTACCAAACTTGTGGTTTGTGAGTCAAACTCACGTCCGTTCCGTTAGGGTTCCGTACCAACATGGTAAAAAGGAACCTTTATGGTGCGACCACTAAATCAGTCTGGCACAGCTGGATATCTAGAGAACTACTAATGATATCAACTTGAAAGTTTTAGATGACTTTTGCCCAACTATTTTGCAAAGAAGAGAGAAATAGAAATATTTAATTTTTTTTTGCAACAGGGACTGAAAGGGGGTTTTAAAAATTCGAAGTGAGGCTACTAGGGCATATAGGGGTATCGTATGAAAGAGCGCTGCTTGCACATTCTCAAAAATTTTTTTAGGCCGCATAGAAATAAAACCGAATATTATTTTATGTGATAGAAGTTTATATAAAGATACAGGAAAAATAAAACGATGTCTCTAAACGGTAAACTTTTTCAGAATGATGGTACGGAACCCTCGGTGCGCGAGTTCGACTCGCTTTTGACCTTTACTTTGCAGATCAATTGATATCCCTAATACCAAACGCTTGGTCAAGCATTTCCACTGATAATATCAGCTATTACACCAGTAAAACGAAACCCGACTCCAATTCCGATGCTCTCCCCTTAGTAATTACACGAGGCACCGGCTTCGAAAAATATGGCCGCGTTTTAAAAGGTAAACAAAATACCTACAGAGCAATTAATACGCCGTAAGCCAGAAAGTAATCTGCTTCTATTTGTCTTTTGTCGGTTTCCACGAAGTCGAGTAATATAAATGCCTTACATTTTAGTTAGTAATTTAATTATAATGAGCAGTACATAGTATAGTTTAATATTTCTAATGGAATTCGAAGCCAAAATATTATTTATTGAAACAAAACCTTTTCAAGCTTAGAGATATTACTCGTATTTCTTAATGAAAACTTTTCGTTTGAAACATTCAATAAAACGTAATAATCAAACGTTTTCATCACTTAGTTTAATGCATCAAGTTTGACATTAATTCGCTTTGAATTACCTATTATCACTATTAGTAATATTAAACCGTTAATTGATAATGATGACGTGTTTAATATGGATTCGACTGACAAGTTTCAATCACAAATTGCAGGCTAAGAGAATAAATAATAAATAACAAATCAATCGAGCACGATGGTTTATTCAATACGAGCAATTTTTGGGTAAAAATTGTTCCTTGATCTCGAACCGCCGAGGATTCGCCCGGCATACGCGGGTAAAAATATCGTTGGTCGTAAATATATTTTTTTCAAGTGTGGCGGTATTTTGCTTGTGATATAGGTGTAAAGGGTTGCCGTAATGTAAAGGGGGACGTTGTTTTAATGTAAAATTCAGTTTCTACAATTTGGTGTGGGCTGGCTATATTTGAAACTTTTTAATCTAGGTATAAATATTGGATACTGAATTTCTTCTATTGGAGACTTAATTAATCCATTGCATCAAAATCAAACTATAGTTTACAAAATACTGGATTAGTAAATGGGGTTTAGAAACAAAAGAAATATTTATTTCTTGTCATTGTATGGTTTTTTGTCACAACAATCAGTTATTTTTGAAAACGTTTTTCCTATAAAAGTGTACAATGTCTTTGCTTGTACTAGCGGTAATTTAAAGGCGTGAAATACACCTAATTTTATCAACAAAAATACCCACATGTATACCTGTGGTTTTAAATCGCATTTAAAATGGCGGTAATTCCAACAGGAGAGGGGATAGACAACAACATGTATGTGTTTTTGTGAAAAAAATTGGGTGTATTTCGCGCCTCTAAATTATCGCTAGTACAAGACCTTGTATATATTATGTATATCAATAACAGCATATTGTTTTTAATGTTGCTTTTGCTGCCTAAGGGTCGAAATTGAACAACATTTAACAACAGTGTTGAAAGACGAGTGCATCAGAAATTCATTCAATAATATTTGTATAGGTGTTCATTAAAACACTGAAAATATTATAATCCAGACTGTGAGTAAAGAATTCATTTTGTTGGTTGCAGAGTCGAATACATAAGTCGACCACATTCACGAGCACGCAGTAATCCGATATTGATTGGACGATTTCAAATGCATCGAACCTAGACTCCAGACGCTATGAGAACATTTATTTCAATATTTTTTTAATTCCACGTTCAACTTCCATTTGCACTTCTTCTATCTGATCCAGGGACCGATGTTTCTCACATTTATTTAAGTGTTATTGACACATTGAACATTTCTAGACATATGCGATCGCTTTGGTGATAGATTTCTTTCAAAAGCGCTGTGAACGTATGTAAGCGAGAAATATACAAAAACATACTTACCTCTTTTGTGGATACAAAAGACGTAAGTATAATGTTTTTACTTTAGTGCTAAGATGAGCACTTAAAAACACATAACTGATTGTAAATATGTATAATTATATAGATTTATTTCAAGATAAGATTATTGATTACATATATCTTAGATATTCCGAAGGATTTGTAATATTCATAATAATAAATCTGAAATCTGCAAAAAGTACGTGCCGCCTAATACATTTGTAAAGAATTGATTTTGAACGAGCATTTTTGTATCCATTTTCCACGCATGAGGAAACATGGGATGAATTCCTTTTCACAATTTGTCAATATAATCTTTTGCGGGTACAGCGTACCAAACGGACACCGTAATAAATGCTACCGCAATTTTTTATTTATTTCCAATTTCCTTTTAATCATAACCATTCATTTTTTGCTTTTAATATAACGTTATCATAATAATATGCTGCTTTTGATGTTATTTTGTAGCCTTGGAATATAAAGGATGTATAATATTATGTGATTAGATTTTTTGAGTCGGTAAGCGACTTTTTATAAAGTAAAAAAATGTAATCAGGGAACATTTTTAAGAAAAAAAAAATCGGCAGATTCAACAATCTTATTGAACGATATGCTGATACAGATGTTTTATTTTACGACGACTATGAATGTTGTTATACGTGCATATGCACATTGTTTTAGTGTGCGTCTGTACGCTCTCGTATTACGCACACTAAAGTAATGTGCATGACCCGCCTTCGTGAGATAAAACAACTGTAATGCATAATATTATTACAAATAAACAATTCGAAAAAAAGCTAATATCATATAAATATAAATGCAAACAATGTGGTGGCCTCATTTTGAACCTTTTTCTGTATTCTTTGCTTAGTAAGAATACACACAATTCATTGAATAACATAATTTATAATCGTAATTTAACAAGATCAATAGTAGCTATAGGTATTGTTGGTCGTCAGGTAACTATGAAATAATGTTGGTGATAACAGAATGAGCTATTAAATTATTGAAATTCATTATCCGCAATTTGTCAAAAACATTTGCAACCGCAGGCTTTGTGACCTAGTGCATAGTTAATTCTATCCAGTAACGTATCGTAACGTATGTACTCAAACATTCGAAATGTTTTGTCGTCTGTTTATGTATTCAAAAATGCGCCATTTGTTATAATTCGTTTTGCAGCTCAAATTATTTATCAACGACATTATAAAGGCAATTTCTATTATTTTTCCGTTCTGGTCTTTAATTGGGTTAGATTTACTACTTCAATTATTGGTTTATTTTCAACCAAACATTGAAATTCACAATAACGATCTATGCAATTATGATTATTAATGTTTTTTTTTGATAATTATGGTACGTAAAATAAACATTATAATATATGAAATATATTTGTTATTCTACGTATCTATTTCTAAAGACGTGCCATTAGCCCATAATCAAACGAAGGTGCGTTAAGTGCATGTCAACAAGGATTAAGAAGAGCGATAAATTCCACCGTTTGCCCAATTTATTTTCCCTAGTAATCCTTGGGAATTGCAATAAGTGGCCAAGTTAAGACACGAACCCTCTTTTAGGCCATGTTCTTAAGAAATTAAAGGCGATTGTTGCTTGAACGGTAAATGATAAAAGATATTCTGGAGATTTTTCATACATACAACCAATTGTGGCTATATGCTCAGAGACTCTTATCGAAAAACAATATGCTTAAGCTTCTTGATTTCGTTACAAACTGAAAAGTGATAACACTTATAATTTTCTTCGAAATATCTACATTTTGAATTCATGAAAAGGAACATAAATTATTTATGGAACATAAATTATTTACTACCTTTATTATGAGCCTGCTTGGTTGTCCGCAAGGAGCCAGGATATGTGTTTGTTTACCATAGATAAAACTAAAATTATATTATATTTTATTAGCATTAGTAGATGTGTAAAAAGACAACGTCTTTTTGACGGCTTACACAGAATCAATTTTGTAATAGCCGAAAAATTAGAGCGTGTTGGTTTATAAAACGTTTGCTGTAGAAAAACAAAAACAGCTTCAAAATTAAATACCTCTAAAAAGCAAGAAATAATATTGAAATGGTTAGTTACTATTAGATTAGACTACATTTGAATTCAAGTGCGCTCCCCTAAGATAATAATATGCAAACACAGTTTTTATCTTGAGACTCCGGCCAATATACCTCTGACACTTAAAAAATGACAGGTTTGCGTGAAACGCGCAAGAAAACGCTGAAAACTTCGCTAAGCTCAATAATGGAGGTCATTTGATATTTTCTAAAACGCAATATTTTGTTTCTCACGACAACATTATATCGCCACACATTGAATTAGGATTGTGGCCTCGTATACAACATGGTGCTTTAAATGCTCTAAGGCTTTAAAGAGTAAATATAGACTTGCGACAACTTTTATTTTATTACGAGTAGAATCACGTGAAGGATTTCTTGACTTGGAATTTGCTGCATCTATATTTCCTTTTTTATATTCAGTATCGGTTTCAAATATTTTTGCTCGATTTTTACGGAAGAAAGACAATATTATCTAACAAGTAATCTGATTTTGACAACTGTTTAATTTGAATTTTAAACGACCCTTGCCTATGAGAACGTACTGCGTTGAAATAGAGCTCTGTGATTGGTTCGTTTGTTTTACTTATTACGTGAGACTGGTAGTTGGGAGGCAGAGCTTCCGCGGGTACTGTGAGATCTCATAGTAATGTTTTTGAATACGGGTGTGAAAGTTTTATCTTTTGTAGTTATTGTTAGTCTTGTGTAATTCATACCAAGTAGGTATCAAAAATATGTTAACCAACGTTCTAGGATTTTCGTTGTAGCTGTCGATAAAATATACAGACAAAAATTAAAATTTATTAAGGCATTCCTCCGTGTTGTATTGGACGCGATAGTCCTGGTTATCGGTCGGAGTGTAGACAACGATAAATGTGTCGTCGATTGGACAAACAAATCCGTTAGATTTAACGAAGATTTATTTCAGTAATCGCCAGTAAGCTAGAACTTTCTAGGTATGGCTTTGAATAAAAACTGGAGGAAAGTATTGAAACGTGTTTCGAAATTTTGTTTAATTAAGACTATATTTTATAGAAAATATCGGATGTCAGGTTGCACGTACATCTAAATAACAAATGATTGGGTGATCGTTTATACATTTTATACAGCAATTTTATTGTAATTTGCCTTTAAAATTTGAAGCTGATCCTTTTTATTCGAACGATCTGAAAATTAAAAGTTTTTGTAGAACAATTTCATAGATATTATAGATTTTCGCTCGACGATGTCAAATAAGTACACAAGTTAGTTAAGTCATTAATCAAACAACTTGGCTGTTCACTTACAGCCTATCTGTTAGGTCACAGATGCTTAAATATAGATACAGTTTCCTTACTTAACCCATTCATTTTAGGGATTTATGTTTATTAAGCAGAATAATGATAAAATTATATTTTGAGGTTGCAGAAGGCGAAAAGTTACGATTATATTGCTACAATACAAATATTTATCTCCAGTACATATATCATCATAATTTGCCATTATGCCAGACAATGCAATTCATACGAACTAAATATTATTTTTAAAACATAGACAATCTACTCTGAAATGCTTAAGCCCATATAACATGATTAAAATGACTCAATAAACTTTTATACCAGCCCAAATACTCGAGAGGGAGTTCGATCTAATCCTTGAGCTAAATACCGGTGATTTCAGCGAGAGTGCCACCATAAATCAGTAGGGACCCAATTCCATGAAATCGATAATCCTACCAGCAGACGGCAGAATACAAGCAAATTTAATTCTTATAACTGTGCTTATATTGAGGACACTCGAAAAGATCGTAAAGCTTTCCAGTTAAGATGGTTGACAATCCCTAGCAGGTTCCTAGGAAGTTAGTGTCATCCGAAGGATGTCGTTACTTCGGTTGAGTCACCACCGTGTTATGGCCGAATAGATTGGCAAACCAAAGGGTAGCTTGGGTAGGGTCTTTCTGTTGATGGAACAAATATTTATTGTGGGCCCCATGTTTGCATTAACTTCGTTGTTTTTGGATTTCATACGGGTTTACTGTTTAATTAAAGGAAATGTAATTTGCGTTATTTAACAACAAGGTAGTATTCACGGGAAAATTTAAGACACAATGTCAGTAATATAGAACAGTAAGCAAATAAAAAAAAAATTGTTGACAACATCACATAGATTGCTCCAATTCCAAAGTAAGTAGCTAAAGCACTTGTGTTATAGAAAATCAAAGACAACGGTGGTATCACAAACACCCAGACCTGAGCCAATATCGAAAAGTTAGTTTTCAAGATTGACCCAACCGGGGATCGAACCCGGGACCTCAGAGATGGCGACACTTTGAAAACCGTGTACAAAGCCACTCGACCACGGAGGTCGTCAATTACAATATAATTATTATAATGTTACCTAATATGATGATAACATCATCATCATCATATTGGCTGCAAGACACCCACTGCTGGGTATAGATAAGCCTTTCCCAAGGATCTCCACAACGATCGGTCCTGCGTTGCCCACATCCAACGGCTTCCCGCGACCTTCACCAGATCGTCGGTCCTCCTTGTCGGGGCCTACCCACGGAGCATCGTCCGGTGCTCGGTCGCCATTCCAGAACCTTTCCGCCTCAACGGCCAACGGTTCGCTATGTTCTCGCTATGTGTCCCACCCACTGCCACTTCGAATACCTTTCCACCTCAACGGCCAACGGTTCGCTATGTTCTCGCTATGTGTCCCACCCACTGCCACTTCGAATACCTTTCCACCTCAACGGCCAACGGTTCGCTATGTTCTCGCTATGTGTCCCACCCACTGCCACTTCGAACACCTTTCCACCTCAACGGCCAACGGTTCGCTGTTCTCGCTATGTGTCCTACCCACTGCCACTTCGAACACCTTTCCACCTCAACGGCCAACGGTTCGCTATGTTCTCGCTATGTGTCCCACCCACTGCCACTTCGAACACCTTTCCACCTCAACGGCCAACGGTTCGCTATGTTCTCGCTATGTGTCCCACCCACTGCCACTTCGAACACCTTTCCACCTCAACGGCCAACGGTTCGCTATGTTCTCGCTATGTGTCCTACCCACTGCCACTTCGAACACCTTTCCACCTCAACGGCCAATGGTTCGCTATGTTCTCGCTATGTGTCCCACCCACTGCCACTTCAGCTGAGCAATCTTTCGAGCGACGTCGGTTGCTTTAGTTCTACTACAAATATCCTTATTTCTGATTGACGCTGAGCATAGTTCTCTCCATTGCACGTTGGGTGACCTTGAGCCCTCTTTGCTTTGCTTTTCTAAAGCTTTGGAAAACATAATTATCTAAGACAATTTGCAGTTAATCAGTGTTTCCTTGCAATCTAAGCTCATAAAATATAGCCAACCGCACTTATCTTGGCCTCATCTTAGCCGTAACATATACGGAAAGTTTCGCCGCATTTCGTATGTAAAGTTTGGGTGAGACGTAAATTATATTTAGAGGCAAGTGAGTTTAGAGCGTCGTTATATTGTCAAAATGTGGCACAATTTTATGCGATTCATCCGCAAAATGTTCTCGTTTGTAAATGCAGCCGAAATGTTTGCGATAGATTCACAACATTAAACAGTAGTATTGCATTTGCTTATCACAGACAGTTTTTCCTACTAACGCTACGGACATTAATATTTATAGGCACACAATCACTTTTAATCGCTAGTATTGTATTGGGCCTTAATTAATTATCTTACAATCAATCAAAAATAGGTTGCCTACCCTAGAAATACTGACCTTTTTTTGGAATCGGTCAAAACTATAACTAGTTAATCTACTTAAATTTCATTTAAACGATTTTCTAACTAGTTTACTATAGTAGACTGGCGAAGCCTATGTGTTACCTAGTGCGAGCGCAGCATGAATTGCTCGTAGTGCCGGCCATACTTACACAAAATTCACGTTACATTACGCATTACGAAGAATTCAAGATATTTTCGTAATGTTTATGTACTAACTTGTAAATTTTGTAATATGATTGTGACCGCGCTCAACTAAATCCAGACAGCAAATTGTAACGTGCTTTTGGCACTGTTTTCAGAGTAGACACTTAGCAACAAGCGCAAACTGCTGTTAGGAAGAAAGTTTTGTATTCTATAAATCTGGGAATTTCTGTTTATTTCGTTAGTCCTCGCTCTCGACAAGTCTAAATATGCCTTAAGACTTTTCGTCGGTTCCAACTTCGCCTTAACTTCCGAAGATTACCTAATTTTAACCCTCGCGTCTTTTCTTTTAAAGCCGAGTGAGTTTAATTAACCAGTAATTAAAAACAGTGTCAAAATAATTTACTTTGTATACTTCGTCTTCTTTGTAATTTTGAGTCACACGAATAGAACAATACATTTATTATTAGCTGTTTTAAAGCGGAAAGTTTACTTTGGTGTCGTGTATTGTTTTGTTTAAATAATATCATTATATTGAGATGTAACCGTTTTTGTTTGTTCACAGGTAATGGCACCAAATTATCATATACCAGCCGGGTAAAAACCTAATACATAAATAATATATATTTTTTTAAAGGGAGTTGATTGAGCTGAGTGTATTATCTTGCTGATTAAGTATTAGAATATTTCTTGCCTTTGTAGTCTCAACTTTCACGTAGCAATTCATAATGAAGCGCATTTTCTGTTGCAATTGGCACGTTTTCCTTTATATTAGGCTTAAAAGGTTTCCATAAAGAACAAAATTAATTCACAATTTTATTATGGGATATTTGCTTCCAGTTTATGTAAACTTTGTGTTATGTGCAACTAAAACAGGCTTGTGGTAAAATTAAGCGGGACTGTGTGGTTGTTGCTAAAGTTTGGTACTTACAGTGGAAGCAAACGACCGGAGCTTGTCTTCTCTTGCTTAGACACACACGCTTATTACTAGTTTGGTACCTTTAATAGGTAAATAGCTTTATTTGACCTGGTTTTGAGTTCCCAAAAATGAAACTTACTAACAATAGAAAGTATGGTTTAAATTATTTGTGTTTACTGACATCCCAAACGTCTTCTTCATTATGTACCAACGGCCAAAAACAATGAAAATGGGATGACAATACCCCATTGTAGAGCTTCAAACCTGTTGTTTATAACCTGAAAATTACTCTCACTTATTCGATGGACATTAAATGAGACAAAACCGATGAAACTGCTACTTTATGAGTATCGTGTCGGTGAATCTTTTAAGAGATATTTTTCACACGTGCGCGCTTTACGATACGTTTATCGTTTCAAAAAACGAGAGCAAAAGGGAGTAAAAATTGTTAGGAAAAATCGCCACTATTTGCTGCCTCTATACCTTGTCGCAATCAGCTTCTGTGTACTTTTAGCGGGTGGCGAAAACAAACAGGATTAATTCTAACACGTAGGCTTTAGTTGCTTGTGTACATGCTGAAAATTATTTTGCGGCGTGAAACTGATCTAATAAACGATATGTGGTAACCACAAATTGTTCTTTAAAAAACGATGAATAAAATCAATATAAACCAAACATTTTTTTTACTTATAAATGTAAAATTTTGTACTACACTGGCCTTCAAAACTTAGTACCACACTTTTGAAATTGTAATTAACTTTTAAAATACACAAGAAATATTTTCAAAATAAAAAGGACTGATTTTTTTTTTTAAATAATAACTTCACTATCGATAACATTCTTAAAAAATTTTTTTTTTTTTAAAATTCAAAACTCTAACGTCTATTGTTTAAGAGCAATTGCAATTTTAAAAGTGTGGTACTAACTAAGTTTTGAAGCCCAGTCAGTCTATGTGGGTAACTGGGTATTTGCATTAGATCTTCATAGTAATTTAACTGTCTAGATATTATATCAAAAATTTTTGATTGCTTATCCTGTCTTAAATATTCCCTATGTTCAAAGTTCCGAGAAGAATACAAATCTCTGAATGTTTAATGCAAAAGTGGATTTTCCGACTAATTTCGTAATTTGGATTATGTGGAGCAAAAACGTAATTAGAATAGAAATCCAAAGTGGTTTGGGCGCCGTCGTATTTCTCCAGCGAAATTATCGCTTTTTCTATCTACGCAGACACTAAACCGCAGTCCTTTTCATGAATTTATTGTTAATATTTTATAATGATGCGAAAATTTTTTGTGCGAATAGTTTTATGTCATTCTGTAAAATTTCATGTAATGAAATCTTATATTTTAGTTTAGCGTTAAAAATAAGCTGCAATTAATTCATTAGAAGCTGTTGTGATGACAAGTCAACTCTAATGATGTAAAATTATTGATTTAATGCTTCGAAATCATTGAAATATGGCGTGGATTGTCAATATTGAGGGTTTGCCTATCAATTAATATGTTGTACTTAAAGGGACGTTAAATAAAATTGTGGTCAGGCGCCGCACTCAATATAAATCACGTTTGAATGGGACTCAATCTGGGCTTGTTTGCATACCACCCTTATAATTTGTCGGCCGCTCTTCAAGTAATAGCAGTGGGTGTCGCCATTAGCCACAACATTTGGAATGCTCAAACGAGTGCGTTAATTGGGGGTTTTGTTTTTACTCGGTCTTGTTAGATAAATTACGGCTAAACGGAGATGGTGCAGAGAAATCTGGCGTTCTAGAGTATAACTGATGTGGCAAACCTTGGTTTTTTAAATGTTTACAAAACCAAACTAGGGCAATAATGATTTTGTATTTATTTCACCAAAAAAAGATAGAGATAAAACTAGACCACACAGAAATAATATAGACCGAGCCTTGAATCTTAAAAGTGTACAAAATTCGAAAAAGTATTTAATTTTTTGGGAACAAACACTCATGTACATAAAGCTTTTGTGTGCGAGTTTCAATAATCCGTACACAGCATTATTTACTAACTAAAATTTTGCAATAAAAGTTACTAAATGAATTCTTGGAAAATCAGTTAAACAACTATGTAGATGCGGTTCTGATGTTCTTAAAATTTAGTATAGTTGTTAAGTTTTCCACGAAGTGCCTGAAACATTTCAAGTAGCAATAGCCTTGCAGTGAACGCCACACAGTAGCTTTAATATTGATGAGTTGTTTTATTGAAAGCTATGTTGTCGCAACACTACAGCATCATAGTTTAATTGTAAGCAGTTTGCTTGAACTTGAATTTGTTTAAGTGTCTTACAAACGACGCACTGTTCCGAAATTTTGACACTCAGTGAAGCTGTGAATATTAATATAAAATACCTATTTTAAAGTGGTCCCGTTGCTATTCCATTTATTTGCAGAATCTAAGAACTAAATCACGATATAAAGATGTGAGTTTTATTACTTTCTTTTCCCACTCAAATAACATAACTAGGTACGTTACTAAATAAATTCGAAGTGATTTAGCTTATATTAATTATGCCATTCTCAGACGAAATGAAACGAATTTATAACAGAGAAAAAAATTCTGATAATTAAGTTGAACAGTCACCCAACGAAGAGAAGCAATAATTCAAGTCATTAAAATCCATACCGCTAACTTAGTTACTGTCAAAAATTTCATACTTTATCATCCCACTTAGCTTAATTCAACAAGGTGTCTATGACGGAGCTTTAAAAGAATAACAAAGGTGTTATTTTACAGAGCTAACGTCAACTCGCCTTGCGAGGGAGTAAACTTTGATGGGTACCCCCGAGGAATAACTATTCGCCAAAATATTTACGAAGATATGCGACGCGCGCCCGAGACGGCACCTTGTTTGTCTATCCATTTGCCTTGACATCTTGTCAGTATCAAAGTGTTTTATCCACTCAGTGAAGTATGCATGAGTGGTGAACCGTTAAGTTCTGTAGTTTTAATACGCTCACTATTTTGAATTACGGATTAGATTGGTAGGATTTCATTGATTTTTAAGATTCTTAGAGATTCCATTTTCTTAGATTTCGTAGTTTAAAAAGTTAACTGTTAGATTGGCCGAAGTTCACCAGCATTTATATGTATAGCTCGTTTGATTCGTTTTAACCGACTGTTTTTGACGTTTTTACACATGGAGAAAATGTCAAAAATATAAAATTAATCGGTTGTTAAAATATTTGGTGAAAACTCAAAAGCCAGGATTAAACTACAAAATATTTTCGTGACCTCTATAGGTTTCAATATACATAATAACAAGAACTCTCTTTTGTTACTCTTTTTTTCGTATAATGTTGTTACATGAACACTTTTAACTCAACAGAGGTTCTCGCAAAAAAACAAAATATAAGTAGGTATGTGTAAATGATTGTTTAACCCTGAGTAACAATTACATGTGCCTCCCTAGCTTTATAGTTCCTGAAGAGAAATCCACTTTCTTTTTCCAACAAACATAATTTTTCGGTCAGTGAATTTCATTATATTTGTCAACGAAGTTTATATTTAGTATCTAAAATAAATGTTATATTTTTATTATTATGTTGCGGAAAGATTGTGACTTTCAGTTCGCGACTCGAAATAGTACCTACTCATTTGTTTTTGCTAAAAAGTTTATACAGGATGGAATTTTTTAATGCCACCTGGAGGGAAAGTACTCTAAACAAAGGAGTTAGCAAATTTCACTCAATAGAAACATTTCTTTATTTTTGACAAGATATAAAACTGCATTCAATAATTAAAAAAAAAAATGCTTCCCACACCCAGAAATTGAATTGGCTAAAATTTAAAAAACAACACCTGTGGGGTCAATATAAGGATCAAATCTTTGTAACAAACATGTTAAATTAAATCAAACGAAACCATGAAATCTAAACTTATTTTAATTGAACGGGAAAATAGATGTAAGCTAATTAATTAGTTGTTCGGGCCCCATGTTGTTGGAAACATAAATTTATTCCTGACTTTCATGGTTTTCCAAGAGGTAACCTCATTTTTGTATTTTTGAAAGGCGGTGAGCGTTCCTTACTTCTCATTTTCATTGCATGCGGTTTACTGTCACAATTGACAACACGCCCTCGAAAAACACCAACAACTGACCCTGTGACGGCGTCGCTGTAGTCTATATAGTCGACGGCGTAACAATATGTAATAACACTTAGTTCCAGTTTTGGCTATCGGGTTAGATATGTTTGTGTCACTGTACTACACTGACAACTACTGCTCATTTTCATTGGACAGCCATGCTGTCGAATAAAAATGAGTAAAGAACGCTCACCGCCTTTCCAAAACAGGGCCCCTGGGCGAATTTGTCTAAACGACTTATGACAAAGATGAGTTCGTTTACAACAACTGTTTTCACTTTGTGTTAACATAGTTGTTACTTATAGTAAACAAAACCACTTAAGACTTAAATGTGTGATGATAATGAAACTAGCGATAAAGCTGACATAATGGCATTACTAAAACATGATAAGCCGATATTTGGCACATGTGTTACATTTATGTGATCATCAATCACAACTAGGAAGGACACTTCCTGTCATTCTACCGACGGAAAATAACGTACAAATAACATTAATCTCACACTTATCACAGTGTCGGATGACTTCTCTAACATCATATCGCAATCAACATAATCATAACTCAAAAAATAATAATTTTGAGTTATTTTATACAAACGGAATCAGCAATTTCTCATTACAAACTGGTGAAGCAGTCATAACTCTAAGTCGTTTGTATTGCGTTTTAAGTTTACCTTGCCTGCTACCGAGGCCACCACGACGTCAGTTTCGCATTTCGAATTTAACACACTGAATTGGAAAATGATTTACAGATGCGAGCGTATTGACTTTGACTTGATACTGTATAGCTTCTCAATTTTTTTAAATAAAATTAATATTATTTAGAGTTATTACTGTTTTGATTGTTATATTTTTACTCCTAGTAATTAATTAAAAGGCAAGGCAACATAGTATTAACTCGTAAGTGGTTCTAAAAAGCAGCTTGTAAATCCTGATTATATTAGTACCAATGACTTTATTTTTGAAGTATACAATGTAGAAAAATGTAGCTTTGTAACTTTAAAACAATCAGGCGATAAATACTGCACAGTTAGGAACTATGATTTTTTAAATCTTTGTAACGCTATAGCTCGAAATTACGTTTTTAGAGTTATGACCATGTGGTAGTAATGGTATACAACGGAATAGTAAAAGTAAAAACATTTTGAATAGCGACTATAATTTTAATTGACCGTTTTATGACATAAATAAAGAACAGAATAACACCAGTGCATCTCATCGGCAATCTGTTCTCGACAAAATTCCAAGAAACTACCCTAACACTGTTATAAACTTGTCTTGCTCACAAAAAACTCAATTTCAAAAGTTTGATACGAGAACGAAATAGCAGTAATTGTCAGCCGCTGCACCTTTTCCTGAATAAACAAAAGGCTAAATTGAGAAAGGCTGAATTAAATGCCCTACGGGAAAGCGAAGGAGTCATTCCACCCACATACTTCATCGCATAACTTCCTACTTCAACAAAGTCGTTACTTGATAAAACGTTTAGATTACAAACGTTTCCGAAAACAAAACTTGGAAACTTGGCTTTGTGTTAAATTGCTCTGAAGAAATCTTTCGAGATTTCGTCATTTCGCATATCTTACTCGAGGTGAAACTCACTTTTTTGAGCCAAAAAAAACCTTTCACTCAACTGACTTATTCAAAAGCTTTGCAGAAAGAGATTAAGAAGTTGAAAGGATTCATAATAACGTGGCCTTAGGCTTTATATACGATATGTATATTATGAGTATTTTATTTAATATGAAAAAAAAAAATCTCCCTAAACGGTTATAAAGAGGGCGGAAATCTAATCAAAATGTCAAGTAATAAAATATTGCTGAAGATAATTGAATTACAATCTTTGGGGTACCCCGCTTAGATAATCGAAGGGTTCAAATCAGAATTTACATAAGTTGAAAGTAAAATGTTAGAAGCCAACTTGCTTTTTCTTTTTAGCTTTTCCCCGGGGATGGACAGCAGTACGCAAAATGGAACGCCTCGGAGATGTGGTGATAGGACCCGTCTCTGACAATAGCGATTTATTTTGATGGATGCCACATTCGATTCGAATGTATTCTTGGCCTTCTGCCGGATAAACTCGATTTAATTTGAATAATATGAACACTATCCAGAATTTGATTTAACTATTTTTATACCAATAAACAAGCGCTTAATCATAGAATTCCAAAGACTCGTTAAAGCTGAATTTTCCTAATGTTAAAAACCAATTTTATTTTGTTATTTGAAAAGAAAATTATTTTTGTAACTTTTTTTACTAGAAAACAATATATTCGGCTAACTGTTTGATATAATCATTTATTCTAGTATAATACTTTTACTATAGAAAATAAAGGGCAATAAATGATTTGATCAAACTAAATAATTTGCTATTTGCATTAAATAAAACCTTCCCAACAGTCACTTTATATAAAAACTTTTCCGTTTCTTACTTAAATGAAAAGGCAAAACAAATATTATTGGTGGAAACAAAATGAAAGGATCCGTTTATCCAGCCTGCGATGTAGCCCGTAAGATCATAAAGCGGCGGCCCCATATACTATCACGATAAAATCTAGATGGCTTCAAGAAACGTGACACGATTTACCAGGCGCTTTAACAAAAATGTACCAACATCTAACTATAAACTAGATAATTCTTTTACGTTAAAGTTCTCCTTTGAGCATTACCAAACGCCGTCGTGATAAAAAGTTCCAACTTCCTTCTCGATAAAATGGTGACGGACGTCCCATGAAAATGCGGGAATTTCCTTTCTAATAATGTTTTGTCGATCATCTATAAACCCAGCTTCTATTCACAGGAAAAAAGTTGATAAGATTATCTTGAGGGCGGAGTCACATTCAATGGTTTTTTTGAACTCACATCTTTTCGCGTAAATCATAGTCATTATTTAGGTCGAGAAATTTTTATATCGATTTCCCCAGTATGAATTTGTTAAATATAAAGTAATTAAGTACCTGTTATAATTTAAATACCTACTGGGGTTATTTAAAAAATTATATTATTTGTATGAATAATGTCATTAAAAACATTTTTCATTTTCAATATATTTATTTATTAAGTAATCAATATCCAATCTCTCTAATCTACTTTGTATAAATTCTTTACATGTTAGGTTACTGTTTTCAGGTTTTTAGTTTACGATCTTCGCACAAAAACATAAATTATTATCAGAATTAAATAGATAGTCAATTAAAGAAATAAAATACGTTTAGAGCAGTAAAACATAATTCGTGTAAGACAACGTGTACTTAACAATATTTTCAAACAGAACTAACGGTTTTACCTTACGACATTATTATATTAATGACCATGACTTTCGCTTTGACGAGCTTTCAAATCTATCAAATTATGCCGTCCTCAATACATTTTCAATAGAAACTTCAGTAAAAGACGAGCACTGAAGTATGAAGGTTACAATAATAATGATAATAGTTTAATGACAAAGTGTTTTTTCAGCATTGCTCAACAAATTTTTGGGAATACAATGATTTAATAAAAAAACTGGAAGTTGGAGTCTAACTTGCGCACGTAGGTACATACTTAATTACATTAACAATTTTTGTTTTTTCATTTAGGTTACTTTTGTTTAGACATCATGTTTTTTACTTATCATGATTCTCAGTCAACCTAGGAAGAAAGGAAATAGAAATTTAAGTATATTGGCTACATAAATAGCCGTAGTTTTTGATCGCGTTGATTTAGTAAGTCTAATTTTTTTACAGAGTGTTTCAGCCAGACGGACAGCGAACAACTGACAAATCTTCTATACGTTTTTTTTAAACTAATACAATATTATTGATTAGTAGTCGTGGGCATTTGCAGATAGTCAGTTTTTATTTCGTTCTGAGCGTTGAAATGCTACAATATACTCGCTTTCGTTAAAAAGTTTCATCCTCAGATTTGTACTGTTTTTTGTGCTTTACAATCTTTTGTTTGTGAATAAAAGTAGACAATGTAGGTAGTCGTTTTTATAATGAGAACTGAAAATTTAATTGTCCTCTTTGTTGAACGCAAAACTCGAATGTGAATGTGGTGTTGATTTTTATGTACCTTGGCCAGCTCTAGATTTTACAATGGGCTATTTACATGGGTCGATTTTAATCACCTGTAACGGTCGATTTTAGTCACCTAGTAAGTCGCATGTAAAATTGAATCGCAGGTGACACATCAGTGATAGCGGTGCTGTAGTCTATGTAGCCGATGGCATAACATGGCGTTATCTAGGTAACAATTTTGTTTTTAATCTTTTATTGTTTAGGGGCTTTTAACACATAAGGTCATGTCAGCCCCATCATAACCTTATCTAAATACACCAATATCAATTAGAGCAATAGGACAGGTAGTAACCTATCCTATTACAGGTAACAATATTTAAAAACGTAGTTCGAGTTTTGGCTACCGAATCAGATAAGTTTGTTCAGTCACTTGCGGCCTAGGCCGAATTGCCATTTACATAGTCAATTTTCGCCGTGCGGAAAAAGTCGCGCGGCTTTAGTCACTAGTATAAATACCACATTATAGCATTATATTGTGGAAATTGACATGGAATATGTTGGTTTAGTGTGCACTCACCTTTTCAAACCTAACATCAAGTAGAGCTGCAAGGTATTAATTGATTAATCTCTCTTTTCAATACTGTTTAATTATGTCAACGGCAATAGATTTATGGATTGAACTGTAGTCATTCCCAGCATAAAATAAATTGAATGAGTTATGTTTCCTGCCTATCAATCAATCAATTCAATATTATTGTATGATTTTACGTTAAGAATAAATATCTGACCCAAATGGAACTGACAGAATCTGACCGAGTCACTATAATGGCTGGTTTATAAATCGACCTTCGTATCTTTAGCTAGATGACCACTAAATCTTAGCGGCGTCACATATGGCCTGAGAGTTATGGGCGGGCGGCGCTTTCCGTCAAGGCCGCTTCAATATTTTGCTCTCTTTCTAACCGTTTATGTATGTGGAGACACGACTTGATTTAATACGGTGGTCTTAATCAATGGACTTTTTATACTTATTGGGATACAAAATGGGAATAATATGAAAATGTTATGACTTACAAACCAAACGATGGACAACTGTCTTCTGTTTACTCATAGACAGTTGTGCTTTTTCTCAGTTTCTCAATGACACATATCTTTAGTTATGTTCTCATCTTCAGCAATACCTATATATGTATATCTAACTATGTCTGACGCCCTTACTAATATTTTTTTATTGCGCCTATAGCGAACGTATAGTTACACACCGGTGACTTACATCAAAATGAAAGAGACAAAACACTATGTAACTAATCACTCACTATATATACGATTACTTATCGTTCACTTATATTTCTTTGATACCTACGAAAAGTCAAAATAATGTCAGTATCTAGAATTTATCGCTTCATATTGTTTATAAAGGGATTTGAGAATTTTTCAACGAAATCTCTAAGTGAAATACTTAACTCTGGAAAACTTTTCGATAACTATTTCTGAATCGTATCATTCACCTGCGTGATTGTTCAGGTTTTTTGAACGTGATAATTTTGAACGATATAATTTAACTTTAGAAATAATTTTAAACTTATTAGGCTTAAGACAACTTAATTCAGCTTTGGTTTCATCGTTCAAAATTGGAGCGATCAGGCCCATGATTTTTTTTACTTTATTGATTTACCAACGCTTGTTTACATTATTACTTACATAAAACAACTTTTCCTTAGTATAAATTTAAACTAAATGTAACAAACACTTAAGATAAATACTGCCTGCAAATATAGTTGTTAAACAAACAGGAAGAACGAACTAATTTAGGCAATTATAGACTAAACTATAAAAACTAAGTGCATAAATCTTTGATATATAATTTACGTAATAAATTATTTAGGTGGGTTTTATTTTTCATTACGAATGTATACTGATGAAGATAAAATATTAATTAGCTACAGATCGCAGTAATATACAGTGTGTCCCAAAACTTTTCTATACGAGGTACCTTCAATATTGAAGTTTGGAAATTTTACTTAAAGAATACTTCATTTGATTATAAAAACTATTGGAACTGCATTCAAAGTTTACGTAATAAATTATTTAGGTGGGTTTTATTTTTCATTACGAATATACTGATGAAGATAAAATATTAATTAGCTACAGACCGCAGTAATATACAGTGTGTCCCAAAACTTTTCTATACGAGGTACCTTCAATATTGAAGTTTGGAAATTTTACTTAAAGAATACTTCATTTGATTATAAAAACTATTGGAACTGCATTCAAAGTTTTTTCAAAATCGTCTTTTACTAGGAATCGAATCTACCAAATATGAAAAAAATATAATTTATTTTTACGATACCGACCGAAAGACTCATTGGGATTATTTTTTATTGAATCAAGCATCTTAAACAAAAGGAAGCCATTAATTTTCATTATTACGTATTCAAAGATTTTTAAAACAAAATGAAGTCTTATTTCAATATAATTTCCTATCTTCAATGTTGAAGGCATAGTTACAGAGGTAGTGACATAATACTGCAAGAGGTATCTCAAGGCCCATCATTCAATACGAGTATAATTAGTGTTTAGGGTGAACGTGAGTCAGCATGTTTTTTGTTGCTACTATACAAGGTGTTACAAAAGTACCCCTAATGCCGAATATGGTAGATAGGGACCATCAAACTGAACAACTTTTACTATGGGACCAACTCTGAAATCGCGAAAAAAAAATCAGGTGTTCCATACATTTTGATATTTTCGTAATTAATTTTTGTATGAAACAGCTGATTTATTTTTCGCGTTTTCAAAGTTGGTCCCATAGTAAAAGTTGTTCCGTTTGATGGTCCCTATCTATCATATTCGACATTAGGGGTACTTTTGTAACACCTTGTATATACTATATACTATATTTGGATTGTGTACCTTTACGAATACGGATGAAAAGTTCTAAACACGATAACATTCTTTGTTATTGAAAAGTTGTTTACAATCCACGTCCTTTATGTTACCAACAAAATAAAGTTTAGAAAGCCAATAAAGATAAAAGCTTTCTGACTTATATATGTTGACCAAACATATAATGGTAATAAGTAGATAATTTGCTCTCTGTTAGGAATTGTAATGTTGAAAATGCTCTTTGATTTTAACCTTTTATGTAAAATCATTACGAAATACATAATATATGAGCATCTTCTTTTATTCAACCAAACTTTTTTTAACTAATTAAAATTTGTATAATGTTTACCACTTAATCGAGTTCCCCGAATGAATGAGTGAGCAAAACTAACACATACCTCATCTTAACCCTTCAACGCCTGGAAAATGAGACACAATAGATATTCCATTGATATCCGGCCGCATGCGTTCGCTCAGGCGTTGATGAATTAAGTATTAATAAATACAAAATTCACGTAGCTTACTTCTTAAACGAGCAGTCCAATAATTAGCATAATTGGTATAATATAATAACATACACGTTACGTAATAAGTATATCCTCTTCAACTTTATATTGGTATTTCGTAAAGTTCAAGAAAGGGAAAAGTGACCATAAATCAAGGAGAAGTTTGGACATGATAAAATCACGAGGAATGAACCCTCGTCTTATTGAGCGCCAAAACTGATTATCAGCAGAAAGAGATCGGACTATAATAAGAGACTTTATCAGCAACAGCTGAGGGTACAATCCATTAACGAAATTTTAACCTTAGCGTATATTAAATTTGGACGTTCGGCACTTGACCTTAGTTATCTAGTACCATGACACCTAATAGAGTTCAATTTTGAGTGGGATTTTAATTTTTCGATTCGGTTGGTTTTTATTAAGCTGTTTATTATCAGATGTTGTTGAGATAAAGTTGTATCGCAATTTTCAATCACCATGCACTATATTAATAATAATAAGAATTTAGGTCCATAGTGTAACAAATAATAGTTTTCTTACGAACTAGGGTTAGGTTAGGTTAGTAACAAAAATACAATAAGCCTAAGATTAATTTTACTGGGAACATGAGCGAGCATCAACTACCCAGATGTCCGTTCTAGTAATGCGCGACGTGCAGGCGCATCCAGTGCCGTAGCAGCGGAGAGTCCCACCTCTTCGCCACTATGCTTACAAACGCTGTTGGTGCTTTCCCGCAAATTTTCAACTGTGATGCGACACGCTTCCTGATACTAGCATGGAAGCCATCAGTATAATACGATTCAATCTTATTGGCCGCTGTGAAGTTAGCCACTATGCGCGTAGTCGTGACCACACGTCATCGAATTTGTGTTCTGCGCATCGTCTCACGCGATGTTCACAGAAGTCATGAAGTTTGAATCGGACTATACGTGCCTCTGTAATTCCTGATGCACTCAGAAACGTGGCAGACCTCATCAGTATTATAAATTATTTATGAAATTGGACATGCAGCGCGTCGTACACCCTCTGCGTGTGTTGACCCATAGGCTGCTCGTATGAAAGACTGACAAAACGCCTTGAAGAGAGCATCGACCGTCCCACCAGGTGGAGAGAGTGGTTTGTCGGTTAGTAATGGACGGAGTAAACCTACGGGACAGCATGTTGCATCTGACGGACAGTGCCCTGCGGCCCGCTCAATGTCTACATTAAATCGTCAGTGCAGTGACTCAGTTATAAATATTTTATACAAATATTCGAAAATAACTCCTATTTTACACTTTTTACACATCTTTACACGTATGACTGGTAGGAAAATAAATTCTGGTAGAAAATGTTGATATTTCATTTACCAGTAGGTATTGACAACTTCCGTTATATTTTTGTACTTTCCAAGGATCTTCAATTAATGAAAAGCAAGCAATATCAATAAAATTAATAAACTTGAAAAAAAAAAACAAATTGCACTAACGTTTTAAAAATTCACATCACATAAAATGCATTTATTACAATCCAACCTGTGAACACTTTCACTGGCTGCAGGATAATTGGATCATGGCTATTAATCTGGTTCATCGTTGAGATATCAGTGGACAAATTAAATGTCTGTCGGAACGCTAGCGCTCCACTGAAATACGTGGATTCCGTAATGGGTCAAAGTTAACGTACAATAATCTTTCATTGTAAATAAAAACAATGCTAATGATCTGGTGCGAGTCGTATTTTTTCTAGTATATTATTTAGTATTATATAAAAATAGCATTGTGAATGCTAAAATCTCAAAATAAAAAAATGCTAAAGTGTTTATCCCAATAGTTATAACTTGGGTCTTTTGAAGGTTAGAGTGAATTGGCTTTATCTAGGTGAGTATGCCCCATAGTGATCCACATCATCACTTATATTGTGGACAAATGCTCACAAGCCAATAAAAATGTTTACAATGTTTGTCTTCCTGCGTTCCTAAACTATTTGTCTAATTGTGATGAAACAGCGAACATTTTTCTAAGTCTATGGATGAAACATAGGTTGTTCCTTGAGTTGAGTTGTCCTGCGTGGCCAAGAACTAACCATGTCCCAAAAAAACTAAATAAACAAATAAAATGATATTTGTTTGTCCGTTCTCTATTCGTTCCTAACCCATTGATCCTTACTCAACATTGAAACAGGTATACCGAGTACAGCTAGTATTAATTTAAATCTAAAAATCAATCAAAATTACCTTTTTATTTTTATAAAAAAAAGGTTTATGAACAGTCTAAAGAGCGTTTCCTTTTTTTTGGGAAAATGTTACTGACGTCTATTCACCCCTTAGTTGTTTTCCACCCCAGATTACGATACCTATCTATGTACCTGATCGGTAGTTTTCTCCTTTCACATGTCATATATTTTAAGTCTGGTTGCGCTCCAGATAGCTTCAGAATAGATTATCTACTATTTATTCATGTTCTAACATCTGCATTCGCCCTGCGGTTACATATTGTGTAGACGTCATCACATACCACAATGTTGTAGGTCTTGCATTGATATTCAAAAAAATATATTTCTGAGTGAATTTATCTTAACTTGAAGCAGGTGTTTTTCTAGATTATTTTGAACAGCAATGCAGAATTTAAAAGAATAATGAAATAACTTTATACCATTCCCCCTCTAAAAAGCTTATTTTATGAAAACAGTAAATAAAAAGCACTAAATCACTATTTTGGTATTTGAATTTAGAACACAACTCGACCTCAATTTCAATACTATACAACCTCCTTGTGCAAAAAATACTCGATACAAACCTCTTGTGCAAAGAGTACTCGATATACAAACTCCTTGTGGAAAAAATATTTTCGCTTAAATCTTTCTTTTTGTCGTAGTCATGGTATAAAATATAGTATGCAACTCTTGAATAAAACTGATTTATATCGATGGCCATGAATCACTCGCGTCGTTCAAGATTTTAAAACTTGAATTACTCCCGAATCCTTCACTTGCTCGTGATTCATCTATGGCCCTCGCTTTAAATTCGTCTTTTAATCACTAATTGCATAAAATACTATTCTACTGGCTTCTTAGTTTTACTAAACTAAACTATAACAGTGTAGCCAAGAATAAAAACATTTATAGAGCTTGCCTTGAGAGGTTTCGAAGTTGTTTGATTAATGAAGATAAGTTCAAGTGCCAATACTTGAATGTGGCTGGGAGAGTTTTTAGGTCGCGAACATTCTTGAGGGTGGACTGTAAAAACCTTGGTGGTTGTGTTCTGATTAAAGTTACGTCACGTCCTTAATTTTACGGTCAGAAGTAAGAAATATAACCGGTGTTCTAGTCTGACTCATACTTGTAATTTATTAGTTTTACGAGGAAATTTTGGAATTGAATTGAATGCAATTGAATTTCATATTTAAATTTATTTGATATACAACAACTGAATATAATATGGGAAAGTTTTATTATTTAATTTTTTATTTCAATTTAGGAGTAAACATCTTTGTGCAAGAAATATAAAATAATAATACGTATCCTGAAAGGTCAATGAAATTCTAGTAATACTAAAAAATACACTAGAAAAAAGATACGACTAGCACCAGATCATATTCTTGGACGGGAAGCGAACCCGCTACCTTTAGATATCCGGTCCAATGCTCTGGACCACTGAGCTACCAAATAGTTACGATGCGACGCTCAGAGCAGTCTCCAAAATTACGTACTATGGTTTCACGTAGCGATAGTAGATTTTTTTGTAGTAAGTTGTATGGTTACATATGCAATGAAATAACAACAAGTCCAATCTAAGTAGCAAGTCTTTAGGAAGTATTTAAACAGTCGTAACTGCCTATTAAGGGATGTAACTGAGGGACTGTGGATATTTTATTGAAACAGTTCTTTAGGCGGATTTGGAGTTGTCGGCGTAAATATTTGCAATGAAAAGATCTTACCCTGCGAATCAAACGATTTACTGCCCAATTTTATGAAGCTGTAAAAAGGTTTCACGATGGGTACTCCGCAAAGTGGAATGTTCACTTTTAAACACAGTTTTAGATGATGTGACAGGATATTTTGTAATGTGTGATTTTTGATCAATCTCATTTAAACTACTTATGTTTAGGGAAAAAATATGATTTAATTAAATACTTACTTTACATCTATTCTGGATTTTATACTTAATTCATCAACGCCCGAGAGGACGCATGCAGCCGGATAACAATGGAATATCTATTGTGTCTCATTTTCCGGGCGTTAAATGGGTTAAGCAAACTAAGTAGTACCTATTTGTAATTTGCGACTCTATTAAGTTTACTTCTTCCTTGCAATTCGTGTCTACTAAGAAATAAAACGACCAAAAAAATCAGGAAACTAGTTTTTGTATTTTATAGTTTAACGAGCTTTTGCGCTGCTAGCTTTTCAAAGAATCGTAATAGCTTACGTTTAACACATAACAGAAACTAACGTTGAAATAAAAATGTTTTGTTACATCTCGAAATCGTCTAAATAATATTCTGTGTGAGTAAAATTATATTTTTGTTGCCGTCATTTTCCTCCTCTCGTACTAATTGGCGGGGCACAAAGTAATAATCAGGGAACAATAGGTGATAGTCACGCAGTGACTAGCATTGTAGATTTACAATAAATTGCTTCTAATAGACTTAATTCCTCACTAATTACCTACAAAACAATTAGATTAAGGGTGAATTAGAGAAAACAGTTTTTATAGTTAAGTATGATAAGTTTTGGTAGACCTAAAGTAAACTTTATTGCTTGCATTTTTACTACACGCACTAATCGAATGAATAAAAATCGAACAGTACTCCATTACAAGTCAAACTTATGTCTATTACTAATCATATTCTAGAAAGAATCCGTTTGCATTAATATAAATAGAGTTGAAGTTCCAATTACATTACGGTTACCGTTATGGTTTAAAAATAATGTAAAAGAATTCACACCTAATACAAACCCTTCGTAAATGGGGTATAACACTTGCGAAAGGGCATACATTTCCACTGGGCCATTCATGTATTATTCATGCGCACTACAGCCCTAAGCAGGTGCCTTCATTTATGAAATGGTTGTTATAGCTTAGATACATTTTAAAATAGAAATAGGTTTGGAGAAAAGCTTTATTTTAAATAAATATTATGTACAATATCTAGGCAAAGCTTGTTCTATGGTACCTAATTAAAATAGCGGATATAAATACATAAAAGAATATTACCTTCCATGACAAAAAAAACGCTTATGCTCCATATAAACATAATTATATGTCCCTACTAGGATTCGAACCCGGAATTTTGGCATCGAAAAGAAAATCGCTGCCACTGCATCAAGCCATGCTCAAGCTATATAGTCCCATGGAGATTAAGCCTTGAATACATTAGGAGACATGTTGCGAAACATGTCCCTCAAAATGTACATTGTCTTACCTCACAAATATCACGTAAATGCGTCGCAAAATGTTGCGGGACACAGGGCAACGTTGCAGCGTCACGGTCATGTTGGGGGACGATTTGGCCTCTAAAATGTATAAGAGGCTTTAACAATTTTGGATAATGTTAGGTGATTTAAACTGATGTAAAATAGATAATAAATCATAGGGTTGGTGTTTGTTTCAAAAGGATGATCAAAATAACATCTTAATGTACAGTTGTGCATTATGCGCTTTTATAAATCGTTGGCACCTCGTGCAAATGTTTTCACAAGTGAATCACAACAAAAGCAGTACATATGTTTTGCTTTCAGCGACATCTTTCACAAACATGTTTTTATCATATAGACCGTTGTAAGCACTTCGTCATTCTGTCTCTGGAAATTTCCTTATCCTACATTTATATAAATAAGCTTAGTTGAATCCCTACGTAGCATAAAGTATAATAAATTCAAAAAATGTACACCTCTTTCACTTTGTTAAGTATGCAGAAGGCTTATTACAAAAAATAATCACGATAGTAAGATGATGTTCGTTGATCGATTCTGGAAATTTCCTCATCCTATATACATTTATATAAATAAGCTTAAATGAATCCCTTGGTAGCATAAAGTACAATAAATTCGATAAAAGTCCACCTTTTTCGCTTTGTTAGGTATGAAGACGGTCTCAGTTTGTCTTACTTGAAAAAATCTATGGTAAAAAGCATTTTTATTTATTTATCAAAAAATTAAAACATTACATTGATGATACACGTACCAAAAATCACGTAGATTTGTCCGGTGTGGGTTGATGAGAGTACGTATGACAATATAGTTACTAGGTTAGTACTATATTGTTAGTTACGATAAATAATATATTAGAAAAAATACCAGAAAAAATCGTCTCACCCGTAGCACCTCAGAAGGGACACGAACCCGCATCCTTGGGATTCCGGCCCAATGCACTGACCAATTATGCTACCGAGTCGCTAGTGGGAGCGGCGAAATTTTCTAGTACTTTTTACTTCTTCGCTGCAAGCAATGTTAGGAAATACCCCCAACACTCGAAAAAATCATCTTTCCAGATGTTTTGACAATCGATAAAGATGTTACAAAATACAAGGTGCTACAAAAATACCCTTAATGCCGAATATGGTATATAGGGACCATCAAACTGATCAACTTTTACTATAGGACCAACTCTGAAATCGCGAAAAAAAAATCAGCTGTTTCATACATTTTGATATTATTAATTTTATTTTTTGTATGAAACAGCTGTTTTTTTTTTTCGCGATTTCAGAGTTGGCCCCATAGTAAAAGTTGATCAGTTTGATGGTCCCTATATACCATATTCGGCATTAGGGGTATTTTTGTAACACCTTGTATAATTATTAAATTGAGACTTTTTTAAATCAACAAGTTGCAATCTTACGATCTTAAAATCAATAACATAGCAATATGAAACAATGTTTCATTGCTTTTCGGAAAGAATAATTTGAACTTATTTTAAACATTTTGTGCTAACAAAATCAACAGTCTGTGATGTTTTATCAGATACGATTTACAAGTTCATTTATGTCAAAATTTTTATATATCTACTGAAGTCCAACAGACTCTTGATATCAATTAGTAGGAAGCGTAGTTACTAGCTCCCTATTTCTCTATTGTTAAGTGCTATTTGCATAGGAAGTCCGCAAGTTCCCTTGTTTGGACGCCCGGACCCTTAATCTTGACTTATCGGATGTAACTTCTAGTCCTCAATTACAATAGTTTAATACTGTTATTGCAGTTATAAGTTAATTTTAGCGAATTACTTGATACCTAGACGGTGATTGGGGCAATGAACCTTTTATTGCTATAGGGATACCTATCTTTAATCAAACCGCACTTCAGGGAGCGAGGGTTAAAAGGATGGTGACCTATGACTTAATTACAGGCCATAGACCAATGCTTAAGACTTTATTACTTTTGAAAACACTTCGATATGACAAAAATAAATTCGAAGTTTAAAAATATATTGTTTAATTTTAATGGTAGACATTACTGGAACGCCAACTGGTTTTATCTCATCACCTTCGAAATGAGAGGTCTATCTGTGGTATATTTCAAACCATAACTGTTAACATGTGTGTTCGGTGATATACTCGGTGATATAGATCTCTTTGCTGATAGTAAAGGTGTAATTTGTAAATGTTCCTAAGAATCTAAAACCATGTCTTGATGACCTAGGAGAATTATGGGAAACTTCTTCGTGACAAGTCCGTGGAGAATGCTATTGCAAGTTACTTTTAGCCACGCTGTACTTGTTTGTTACAATTGAATAAAATATTTATATAAAGAAGTATCCTTAAACATTATATGTAAAATATTCATAGAAATATTTTTAAGGCGTAATTTATCTGGTGAAAGCAATGAAAAGGCAATTGGAATGAAAAAATCAATTTACGCGCGCAGTGAGACGAGAGGTGAGAATGCACTTTGCATTGTAATCCAGAATTTAATATTCTTCAATAAAATTCCCAAGACATCGAACGTCTCATAAATAGATTTTCCATTTCTTTTGTACTTAAATGTTAAGAACAGCTGTTTATTAGTAAAATACTCCGGTATTTAAACCTGCCGTCGTATGGTACTTTTCTACATTTAGGCAGAACCTGTATGTAACATTCTAGCTGCAGTTAATCTTTTTTAGGTTTACTTGTAGGTATAACCAGCAACTGACGTGCTTTACCAGTTTGCAGAAAAGTTCGTTTGTGCGCACAACGCCGCGGTGCGAACTAAACCTAAACTAGGCGAACTAACCTAAGGCTGCGTTCAGACGATAACACATGACTCGACCTCAACCCGAAATCAACTCAACCGCAGCCAACTCATTGAAATACGTCGCTTACAATTTTGAGTCTCATGACACATTGATAAGCTCCGTTAGTAAGAACCGCACCCCGCGTTCAACCCGAACTCAAACCAAACTCAACTCAAACTCACATCAAACTCAACCTGAACTCACCTCAAACTCAACCCGAACTCACCTCAACATTACACCGGAGCTTATATGTCAATGTGTCATAAGACTCAAAATTGTATGCGATGTATTTCAAGGTAGGCTGCGGTTGAGTTGAGTTTGAGTTAAGTTCGAGTTTAGGTCGGGTCGTATGTTATTGTCTGATCGCAGCCTATAAAGAGTGGTAAAGCGCGAGTGTGGTTGTTTGTACCTACAGATCCAGTACAATAATTAAAATTTCCGTTTAACAGTGGCATTGTCGGCCGTCAAAACTTAAAGCTATTAAAATCACATCCAACAGTTAAAACTCAAATTACAAATTCCTCGGTCGTGAAGCACAAACGAATAATTCACATGGGAGATAAGACACTTTAGTGAATAAGTACAGAAAAGGCTAAGATCACGAGAGCTCTTAAAAGGGTTTTGTGAAACGATTCATTTTCCTAAACTTTACGTGCAGGAACGTTGTCATAAATCTTTCTACTTGTTTTTAGAATACTTAATTTTCGTAACACGAACATCATTTGCGCAATAAATCAAATTAATTTTAGCTCCATCAAGAGCTATGACAGTTATTAAATTTGGATAGCATTCAATGTTTTATTCGTTTATGCTTATAGAATTAAATATGAGATCTAGGTCAAAAGTTCGGACTGATCTCGTGACATGCCTTTTTTTGGAATGAAAGGTCTTCAATAGGTATCACATTTATTTGTAAGAATTTTTTAACAGACAACTAAATGAAGCGTGATATTTATGCGTAACTTACATTACTTAAAAAAAACTCTTACTTACATAACTGTCATAAAGCTTTCATGCATCTATTTATCTTGGTCGAGTTGTAGTTGGGAGGGTACTTGGGCGATTCTTGAATTTAGTGCAAACGGGTGTATGTCTCCTTTGTATGTACGATGGGCGAGTCCGACTCGCACTTGTCCGGTTTTTTTAATTGTAGTTGTATTGACAAAATTTGTTATTTTGTCAATAACTACAATGATTTTTAATAAAAAAAACTTAGCATAACACCTGAAAGAAAAAAAAACGGTTAAGATGCATTTACCTATATTTAATTGTAACCCAAATTATTTAGTTTTTTTAACCAAAAGGGAACCACCAGCTCCCGTTAGTTAAATCGTTGCGGAAATTAACCCAACACTCAGCGAATTCATGATAGTTTCAGAAAGGCACTGAAACTCTTTTACATATTTTTTTTACGAATTACTTACATCCTTTTTCAGAAGTCGACCATTTGTATGTGGAAAACGTAAAACGTTGCGATGCGAGATATCATAAATTCCGCAAACAAATACTTATGTATAATTTTCACATTAACGTAGCGCGTTGGGTTTAAACGTGAAGCCTACAAAATATGGTACTTGAGACGAAAATGGAGCACTCATCTAATTTGGACTGCGAGACTTTTCTTTTTAAAATAGAATCGTTTTTTGGCATAATAATGACGACCTCCGTGGTCGAGTGGTTTATACACCGGTTTTCAAGGTTTAATATCTGAGGTCCCAGGTTCGATCCCCGGCTGGGTCAATTTAGAAAACAATATTTTCTATATTGGCTCAGGTCTGGGTGTTTGTAGTTCCACCGTTGTCTCCGATTTCCATAACACAAGTGCTTTAGCTCCTTACTTAGGAATCAGAGCAATGTTTGTGATGTTGTCTAATGTTAAAAATTAATACGTTACCTCTATTATTTCTGTAAGTGCCCGATATCATTATTATAGGTTTAAAATTGTTGAAATCATTTTTCACCACATATATAATTGTGTAGTTATTTTGTACATTTCTGAAAAGCTGATTATTGACAATCATTAAAAAAATCATATTTTCGTTGTTTGTAGTCATACATATTAATATCACTTATGTTACACACAGTAGCATACACTTTACTTGGGCAACTTGAACCGAAGTCACGTACTGTAATAGCTTTAACTACTTCGTATAAGTTATCACTAACCCTAACTTATGTATAAGGGTTGTAGTGTACCCTATTTGCCATTTTGGGATTATGACCTTTGTTAATTATACACTTTTAAACTTTTGAGTTGCATTATAAGCATTTAACGCGTTAATAAATAAATAAAATGAAAATGATTTATTTTGAGAAAAGTAGCCCATATCCCAACTCAACACATATAATTAGAATAAAAAATCAAATAAATAGTAATAACAATAAACATATTCATTCCTTCTACATTGGTGAGATGGCGCTGGCTTGCAGCGTAAGAGTTGATATACTAGGAGAAATTCGACGTTCCCACTAGTGACTCGGTAGCTCAGCGGTCAGAGCATTGGACCGGATATCCAAAGGTCGCGGGTTCGATTCCCGTCCGAGAACATGATCTGGTGCGAGTCCTATTTTTTCTAGTATATTATTTAGTATTATATTCACATCATTAGTATTTGCTGTGAGACAGCATATTCATTATGCAGCAATGGCGCATAAACTGGCAGTCAAAACTGTTCGCGAACACGCTGCAAAATCGGAGCAGACCCGTTAGCACCCTGAACGCGTTGTTACACTGAACACGTTGGGCGCTTTACTGTTTCTGCGTATGATTTACCCAAAAGTTGCTCGTATAGACGTTGGTACAGTATGCCCGAAAAAGGGTTCGTTTAACTTCTGCCGAACTACGAGCAAACCTTCGGAACACCATGTTCGCTCTTACAGAGAGCGCCCTACGTGCTCTTCCGCGTTTATAATGGTAGGTTAGGCATTTACACACTTACCTAAAACTACTGACGTTTCGGCCAAGTTACACCGCCTGTGGCAAAGAAAAAACTGCAAATTATAAAAAAAACTGAACTTATTTTAATTTGACCGAGTACTCGTTTCTAGTGATTTTACGTAAGCGTTTTACTATTAAATTCTGAATCTAAAGCATGAAAAAGCGAAAAAGCCGAAAGCATGCAAATATGAATAGGCATTTTAGTTCCCGGTATGAAAGACTGAATGAATATTAAAAAACGCTCTGTAGCAGAATGAGTTTTTGTTATACCTGCAAAAGTTTGGAAAATATCTGTAGTGGGACAAATTCACTTTGCTTAATGCAAGAGCGCCACTGAAATTGCAATAGTATGCCACTTGTGGATTTTATTGTTGGTTTTCAAGAGAATTTTGTGACTCTTTTAAAAGCTTAACAGACGAAAACTGTTTCTGGTATTTCTGCGAAAATGATTTTTATTTGCTTAGTGACCCAAACAGCCGAATGTAATTGGGAAGGTCTTGTGCATGTAATGGTGCGTAAATGGGCCGATAAAATAAATGAACTGAGGAAAGAGCATAACAATCTCAGGTTATTTTTGTAAAGAGTCAGTTCAGTTTGGCAGGATTGATGAATCTAATGTGCCATTTCTTTTGCTTAAAAAACTTCGTTATGACATTCGTATCCAAGTGCTCAAAACAGTATAGTATAAAATATATGTGTTAAAAGCTTAGGCATAAACTTCCTTGCGAAATAATAGTAAGACTGTGGTGAAATTACTTTTCTCACTCATGCTCTGAAATATGATCATTATATTTTTACATTTGAAAAAAGAATTATTACATTTGAAAAAAGAATGCGGGAGGTTCCACATTCACGTGGTGGTCTGGTTCATTACAATATAAATTTGAAATTCAGCGTGGAAAGGAATGTGAAACGGTAGAACTAATCAGCTAGCATTATTTTTAAAAAACTCTATGGTTGCATAACTGGTCGTTTAACATGGCCACACGAACCAATTTAAAAATGTCATTTTTACTAAGAAACATATATTTACTCATATTTTTTGGGATCACTATAACAAGTCTTGTGAGGTAAGCAATTTACATTGCCCCGATTGATTAAACCCCTCGCCCACGGCTCGGGTTTCAATCCATCCTCGACAATGTAAATGCTGACTTCCCTCGCTCGTCTGTAATGTACATAGTATTTGCATAAAATATGAACACATACTTGATACTTTATGGTTAAATTGCCGTTGTACTTAGATATTCACATCAACAACACTTTACCTATTTCCTTTGATCTATGCGATGCGGTAAAACGTAAACAACAGTGATAGTTTTTGATATGCCATGATGCTTACTACAAAATATATCGCTATCTTCAACGACCGGTTTATTAGCGTTTCACGATTACTTCGTGTAAACTCGATTCAGGTCATATTAATAATTTTCCTTCGGGCCTATGCTACGTTCATTTACCTCATTCATGAACGTTCTCTTCACGAATCAAATCTCAAGAGAAAATTCGCTATTAAATATAAGAAAGAAGTGTTTTCTTTTGAAAAACATTTCGCTTATCAAAGGTTCGCCTGACATTAGAAATACGTTTTGAGACAATCGGTTTTCCCTTCTCCTGTACTGATATATTAAAATTTGGCTGTTGTTAACTCTTATTAATAACTTGAGTTACGACTACAATAATAATATAAAATATAGATGCACCTAGTAGCTCAAAAAATGACTTCAATATAATTTATTCAGTCTAGACTGGTACAATGTACACGTGTGATCTTAGTACCGCGAAAAACCAGCAAGATTCATATCATAGGCTGCTTTTTATATTTCTCCCTGTCTTACTGAGTCATATTATTTAAAAATTATTTCAGCACAGAAAGTTGGCTAACTCTCGATCACAATCATAAATCAATGTATTTCAGTCATTATTCATGTTTCCTTTTGTTTTTCAGATAGATAATTCGACATTTTTACTCAAGACAATGAACCTAAATGCTGTTAAGCTACATAACTGAATTGGGAAGTTGATTTTAGCGATTCACGTTGTTGAGATTCGAATAAAAAACAACAAAAGTTTTCGATGTCAATTAACGGTCGGAAATAATGAATATCCATCTGAAAATTGGTTTTCCTTTCTGAAATCGATTCCATCAGTAAAATAGCGTTCATTAATTTCGTTCGTTCAAGCCTTGTTGACGATGACTTTTGATAAAAAAAAAAATAGTGCTAAAAGTATTTAACTGTTTGATTTTTAGGATGACAGTTTTTACTTTTTATAAATTTTTCATGAGTAGTATTATAAGTATCAAAATTAAAAAAGTGTTACTTATTTACGTATGTAACTATCACTAACGATTAATCTTTTCGAAGGGTATAATAGTATATTGAGAAACCCTGCTACCTGCCTGCTACTACCTCAATAAAACAACGTGTTTAACCGTACTGCTGTTATAAACGCCGGCGCCGTGTCATTTGATGAACAGCAATAATAATTGTCCAGATCTGACGCAACGTACTTTTAGAATAGCGCACCTTGCGCATAAATTCTGCTGCTGCTGAAGTGCTGAACGCTTTCAGCAAACTTCGCAAATGCAATGTGGGTCATGACTCGTCAATTCTATGGACAAGTATTCAGAATTCTATGTTGAATCACCATAGCTTTAAACTTCGATTGTCAAATATTCTGATGCTAAATCTATTATTATAATTTAGGTATAAAGAAACAATATTTTTTATTGAAAGAAGTAACATTTGATTAGTGATTTTCAATAGATAAATTGATTCAATAGCTAGTGCTACACACCGTTACTTTTTGATAATTTTAATCCCGTGGAGGGCTCATCCAGTGCATGAAAAACTATCGATTTGTAAAGGTAAAATTAAAAAATAAAATGTCTTTTTTTAAAACTCGATTCAATTCTCGCTTTAGTGCGATAGTGAACGCTTTCAGTATTATAAAAAGTGACAGGGACACTTTATTAAAATTAAAAGACAATTTAATTAAACGGGCCAGGTTGTGTGTTGAACGGAATGATTTGCACTTCGAACAATTATTACGATATCGTGAAGTGTAACTGTGTAGATAATTAGGTATGTAACAGAACTTTTTATTAATCGCTTAGGCCCACTTGCAGTAACATTTACTAAAACTCTATTTTGTTAAACCTAGATAGTAGCCCTTACGAAAATGTCAAAATTTTAAATGTCGATTTATAAATTTGACGTCATATTCGTATGAGTAAAGTCTAGGTATAACAAAGTCGAGATTAAGTAAATGTTGCTGCAAGTGGACCTTTAATCAGTATCTTTTAAAACTTTTTTATTTTCAAATCGTTGTAAATAATGTTGATTCCACATTCTTAAACACACCATAAATACTAGGAGACATGATGGTCACAGTTTTAAGTAACATGGTAGGGAAGAGCCGTTTTTTTACTATTACTGTTTTTAGCATACCTAATTCTCTAAATTTAATTAGGGCGTTGAACGTAGACACAAAGTATTTATGACGGTCCTTACCCCGCAAAAGTATGAAGGAAAATTTGGGATCATTTAATTTGTTTACATGATCAGCTGATGAGCTGAGCGCGTCAATAACCTCCAAACTTGATAAAGCGAGCGGGGCGGGGCGACGCGTACGCACCGACGCGGCGACGACGTAAACTCGAGTCCTTACTACTGGATTTATGTACTTTGCGAATTATCACTTACTATTTTTTTTCTTTTAAGAGATATAATACAATTTCAATTTTTTATGAATAGTACTTACTGAGTTAAACCAGCCATCTGCGGGAATTAAACGATCAAAAATTAACCTTGTATATTGTATTCAAATTATAAGGTTATGATTCCATTAAAAATAAAAATTTGTGAGCTGGTTTGATAATTATACGGGTTTTTTCGACGATTCAGTTTTTAGTAATTTTTCAAAATGGCGGAGATATAGGAATTAAAAGTGTAAAAAACTACTGGACCGATTTCAAAATTTCAAAAAATGGGACCAACTTGGCAACGAACCTAATGTAATAACGTTTGAATTATTTCAATCGGTTCAGCAATCTTCGAGTAATCGGAACACATACATAAAAAAACATATAAACAGACGAACATAAAACCTCCTCCTTTTTTCGAAGTCGGTTAAAAAACACATTTCAGTAATTTGATTCAGTTGTAAGGTATGCAAAGACAGACTCACGAGGTCTACCGCTCACAAAGCCACTGTACGTAATTATATTGTACAATTGCCGCAATTGTAACTTCCAAAAGCTTTTTCTATCGATAATTATATTACATTCGCCGTTTGTGTGCGCGGCACGTATACAAAAATGCCTTGGGAAGACCTATTGAATTATAGCTCCGATCCGTCCTACATTGTTATTTGTTACATTATATTTGCCCAGGTGGCTACTTGTCTTAGAATATATATATTTTTCCTTCACAGGTACTGTGTTAATTACCCATAATTTTGCTTTAAACATTGTTTTATGCCGGTACTACTAATTTTACATCAGAAAAGTAAATAAGTCACATAATATTAATAATGTAGAAAGTATTTACAAATGCACAGAACCTATAAACACCTACATGTTTTTTTTCAGATTTCTTTAAATACCATATGTATGATTGTCACAGTTTTTTTATAATATAATAGCCAAAATATTTATACATATACTCGTACTAAATAATATACTAGAAAAAATACAAATCGCACCAGATCATATTCTCGGACGGGAATCGAACACGCGACCTTTAGATGTCCGGTCCAATGCTCTTACCGCTGAGCTATTGAGTGTACACACTAAAGTACCTGACTACCATTTATCACTAAAAATAATTAAAAAATGTTGTTGGAGAATAACTCCTGTAAATTAATTGGGTAGTTTCGATTTTATTTTAATGCCGGCACCGCTATCTCGGAGCTCACCTTGGGATTACTTTAGTTTAATTGTTCTTCGTCTTTGTTGTGGTTTTTGATAGTTCTAATACAGGAACTGACAAGACTGAAGCCTTGTTTTCTAAGAAAATGGAAAATACATTTTTAAATCTAAGAATTTTGTTTTCATATTTATCTGTTTAACCTAGAAGAATACTAACGAGCAAATATACCTTTTTCCACCGACGGTATTTCCTCAGGTTATTTAAATACTCGATTAAGTGAAAGCCAAATGTTTCTCTATCTATTGAATTAAAACACAGCTTTTAATCACTAAATTCACTGTTTATTTACTATTTTTCAAAGCACAAAATTATTACTACGTGAAAATTTTTATACGTTATGTCAAAGCAAAAATCAATACATTTTATTCTTAAATAAAAGACGATCGCTAACTACTAAAATTATTTTACATACAAAAAAATAATAAATGTATGCTTTGATATCAATGATCAATCTTGCCAGTTTATAAGAGACATATTTGGTCTTGATTGCAATCGTAACCCATCTCGGATAGTGATAACTCTTTTCAGTATTGACTGATATAAAATAAAATAAAAAGTCACCCAAAATCCTAGAACAAACTAAAGAGCGGATTTAGCTTTCAGTGACATAGAGCTACTGAATCGCTTCAATCGTGAATATGCACGAATTCAGTCTACAGTCATATCACAGTCACGTGAATATTTGTCATAGAATCTACGCGGTGACACTATTTACATATGCTAGTAGCAGTGTAACCAATACTTTAACAATTTACAGCAACGATGAGAGCACGAAAATCATCTAATTTGTCTACAATGCAGTTCATATATTTCCTTGTTCATTTCAATTAAGAGTTGGGTTTTTAAAATGATGGATTACCTATTTAAGCACGGCCCTTAATTATAATCGAGAAACATTATTTACACTTAGTGCTTGCCCTGGCATAGAGTGGCTTGCTTGTTTTTAGAGCTCTACAATGGATGAAGATAGCGTTAAGCACATAATAGCGTTAAGTCTCTCGCGCTAAGCTCAATCCTTGAATATTCATGATTATTTCAATCCGATACCGTCTGCTCCAGTTTTTTACAGGAGATAAGAAAGCCACATTAATTATGTAAGTATCTTTTCAGCAGACTAAAGAATTCCAACAATAATAATTGATTGACGACCTCCGTGGTCAAGTGGCTTTGTACACCGGTTTTCAAGGTGTCGCCATCTCTGAGGTCCCGGGTTCGATCCCCGGTAGGGTCAATTTAGAAAACTAACTTTTCTATATTGGCTCAGATCTGGGTGTTTGTGATACCACCGCTGTCTCTGATTTTCATAACACAAGTGCTTTAGCTACTTACTTTGGAATCGGAGCAATGTATGTGATGTTGTCAAATATTTATTTATTATTTAATCTGGAGATGCAATGCTAGAACTAAGGGAAGGTTTAGGGAAGTTATAGTTCACGTCTTTATCTGTAAAGCGTAAAGGCACTGTTTGTAACAACGACTTTCAGTATCAATGCATATACGCAAGTCTACGAGTAAATATAGTGCAGTAGCACAGGGTAAACTAGTAGTGTAAGAATTCCTTACTTGTTCCCCCAAAAAAATTGATAGAACCAATTGATAAAAGTCGTATGCTAAATTGTAAATACTTCAATCCTAAATCGTTGCATAAAAGGCAAATTTAGTGGACTTTACAATGTGTTCCGTGAAGACTCCCAGATACGTTTTACGCCTTTTCAATAGGAGGCGGGAAGCTTAGTAATACAATCAAGGGACAGCTTACCACGCTACAATTTTAAAGTCACTTGCTCACGCTCATAAATATTCAAAGGTGATCGATCGACCTCGTGTGGGTGTGAAATAGCTGTAGCCAGAGCTTTTGTTTGAAAACGTATGCATTTTACATACGTTTATTCATAACATGATTCAGAGAAATATGTTTCCCAGAAAATTATACTATATTTTTTCATTCAATAGATATTATAAATCGAGATACTTATTTACTTTAGTTTTTTTATAAGAACACTTGGCGCAGTGGCATCGATCTTGCAACTATATCTAAGGTCCTAGGTTAAAATCTTAGTCAATAATAATATTTTTGTGATGAGCAGAAGAATTTATTTGTTCTCGAGTCGTACCTATGTATTTATGTAGAAATTTTTATTCAAGTCACCATACAAGATTCCCTTAGTTTTGGTGTAATATTTTCCAGAATATTTAATAATTTTTAAAATACTATCAGAATAATGCGATCAAAATACTGACAAGAACATTAGAGAAATCTTCGATTATATTTTAAAACGATTCAAAATACCTATAGTTTGATAACATTTAAGAAAGTGTACAGTCGCTTTTAGTGGTTGATATTTATTTTAGAAACCTTTTGGATGGAAATAATATAGGTGTGTAAAAAACTTTGAAAATTAAACAATTCTTCTTCTTCGTCGTTTCGCTCTTGGCAGAGCGGTCGTGGTCACGCTGAGGCCTCCACGTCGGTGGTAGAGGCGGACACGGCTTTCAGCACGATCTCCCGCCATATCTCCCGATTGGTAGAGTGTCTGGCGCAGTCAGACACACGGTTTCCCACTGCGGATTTGACTTGGTCGGTCCAGCGCATCGGTGACCTGCCACGTGATCTGGTTCCAATATGAACACGTAAAATTAAACAATATGAACACGTAAAATAAACATTAATGTTCCAAACTCCCTATAAATCTCTGAGATATCAATAGCATCGCTGTTCCACGGATCCGCATTGTGTTTGCATTCCGGTAACAGCTAACGCTCTGCCCTCTAATAAAATTTGCTCGTTTACTTCCATAAATTCGAATCTGAGAGTATACACTCCAATAACGCCCATTTGTCAATACCGTAACGAATTTTATTCTTCCAATAAAAATGTTTGTATTGCCCTGACTTGTGAGACAGATTTGGCGCCGAAAAAAATGTTCCAGGAAAATCTATTGATAATATTTCACGAATTGGTAGCATTCTTATGTTACTTACAGTAAAGAGTTTTGGCTTCGCAATTAGGAAACAAAAACCTACTAAAGTTATTTTCAAGGCAAACCGAAATAAGGTAGGCATTATAATTTGTTAAAATGTAACAAGCAGCAAGGTTTCCAATTTACATAAATTAATAGATAACACGACTATCCAAAAAGATCATCGAAATTGAAATTGAAATAGAAAAATTCTTTATTCAAATAAGTTCACATAATAAGCATTTTTAAAATCGTCAATTCTTTTACCCTACCACCCATTATGACGCCTTTTAGCTGACTAGAAAAAAACTTATCAGCTTTATCAGAAGGAACGATATTTACTAATATGTATATCGTTTCCAGACATTACATTCATACATGTCACAATTAACATAGATTAATAAATAAATAACATTATTTAATTAGCTCGTTTCTACTGAATCAATTTACAGGGTTCAAGCTCGATTCAAAATTTAAAGTCATTATTCTAGGCTGTTACGAAAAAAATTAAAATTCATACAATTCTATAAACGTTAAGATAGGTAGGCAGAAGCAGACCCATTCCCACTGGCAGCACCATCATCATCCCCCTACCCTTATCCCAATTTATTTGGGGTCGGTGCAGTGTGTCCTTCTCTTCCATTTCTTCCTGTCACTCGTCATGTCCTCATCCACTCCCTTTACATTAATATCATTCCTCACACAATCCATCCATCTTTTCTGCGGTCTTACTTTACAGCCCTCAACATCCATCTATCCAAAAAGATGTTAACAAAATTTACTTGTCTATCTACCTATCTATCTTTTTCCAAGTATTAAAAAATCTGAAAGAAAAAAGATATCTAATAAAAGTTGTCTGAATATTGTCTGTTATTATTTAATAAATTATAAACTTAACTTGGAACCTCGTGGGGAATCTAGAAAAATGTGGGTCGCCGTAGAGTCTACACGAATCAGTTACAATTCTCTAACTGAACTTTGTAAAGTAGCTTGGATTGTAAAATTTGTTGGATCTTGATCAAACTTTGTGAGTTTTCTAAATAAATAATTATGGAATATCTAAAAACTTGGTCTGAACTTTAGTTTTGGTGGGTGCACAACATTTCGTAAATAACTAGAAAATCCTTTAAACCCATACCAATTTTATAAATGTGAAAGTAATACGTGCGAAAGGTATCAAACAGAAAGAAGATAAAATCCGCTAATTTTGATGAAATTTGGTATATAGATAGTAGTTTTTTTGCAGAAATGAATATTGAAGGGGACTGAATCAAAAACCAAGCTCGCTGCTATTTTATACTAATATAAATACGTAATTGCATTGATAATTAAAAACAAAAAGGCAAAAAATGTTAGAAAGCTTGGCACTTAGAAAATCAGACGCTGATATATACCAGCTGTTTTCTTAATCCAACCGAATCGTTCTAGATTTATCTCGTTGAAGCGAATCGCGTCTGATCTCGGACAAAGTAATTTTCGTCAAGAGCCCATTTAGAGCTTGCAACGAGGGCAGCTCTTGCGATTGTGTTTATATTTATTCTGTTTAATCGTGACTCGGGATAAGTGCAACTGAAGTAACGCAATACACTTATACGTTTATCGTATTTTGACCTTTTCGTTTTGTTGGCTTTTGCATGACCATATTGATTACCAAGTTATGAAAAAACTAAAGTTTTCTTGTTACATCTCTCGCGAAGTAATGGCAGTCGACACATTTAATAAAATATTAGTGAAGAGCGTTGGCATTTCATACAAACTTTCAAGTCCTTATTTTTCAAAATGGATGAACCGATTTTAATAAAACTTCATACACATTATCAGAATACGTTAGTCTATAAAGTTAATTGAAAACATTCTCGATAAATAGTGCCACAGCTAAATTAGACCGATTTTAATTTTTCTATAGATACAGAAATTCCATTTTTTTGTAAATAAGACATCAAACATTTTCTTAACTTACTTTTTAGACCTATGTATCCCTATGAAGTTAAGCTATAGAAAAATAAAGATTTGAAAGTTTGTAATGCCATTTTCGTCAACGCCCTTGTATTTTAAGATTGATGCTAGTATCGTTTATTTGAAGAAAAGCAATAGAAATTATTATTATGCACGAACTATAATAGTTGAAGCAGTTAATGAAAAAGACAATCTGCAAAGGTTTAATTCAATTCGGATTGCTTTCGTATTAAGTATTTATTTCCATAAATTTAACTTCTACTGTTAAAGGTCAAGTAGTTGGCAGCGTACAGTCCGAGGCGTGCCAAGTTAAAGCACAGTCAAAATGGTGTCAAGTTCCACTCATATCTCATTCTTATCCGGACTGCGTACTGAGAAAATCAAATAATATTGTAAGTATAGGTTTATAGTTTTCCGAAACATACTTAATACAGAAAAGCCTTCTAAAACATACCTTACAGAACAAATTAATTGAAAACTGTATGACGGATTTGTTTAATAATAAAATTGAGACAGATGACACCTATTAATATGCAAACTACAAATACAAAAACTACTTTCATATATAAACGCTTCGGCAACGCTTTTAGTGGCGAATGAAAGTATTTTCAAACCTTTAATGCAATCGACAGCTAATTATTATGAATCTCTATGCTATGAAATGACACAATAAAATTTTCAAATATATAATATTACTTATTCATACATCTAGCAGGAAAATGTTTGTCGAGTAATGGTTAGCATCCGATACAACTTAGCGTCGGAGTCGTTTTCATATATAATGAAATGTACGGCTGACTCGCTGGAGACCAGCCATGTATATTGCGAGCACTTAACATACCGTAAGGTAACTGTATAGAAACATCTGGTGGACTGCGTAATGATGACCACCAGTTCTCGGTTGAGGGCTAAGCTTAAAATATTGCTTATTTGCATTATTATGTGAAACAGCTGATGTTCAGTATACTAAAAGTATGTCTGTTGGGCATTTATTGAATTACAGGCAGGTTTTTTTTCAATAAATTCACGGCATGTTCACGATCCAAGAAAACCCTTGTTTTCTGGCATTCTTTTTTTTTATTCACTACGGGTTAGCGCTTGGCCTTCATCTCACCTGATGAAGTGACGATAAGGCCGAAGGTGGAAGCCCACTACACCCGGAATCCTCACCATTGAGGAACTGGCTCTCTGGATCTTACCTCTAACTGCCGGAACACAACAATTTTTAAAATGCTGTTATGGCGTCAGACTTAGGTAAGATGGTGGTAGCTAGCCAGGTGGCATGAACTTACTTACACTTGCTTATGTCATCTAGAGTTATACTATCCATGGTACAATAAGACACTGCGCCATTCCCAGTTTTGACCACTGATTTTGTTACCACTGAGGATAAGTGGAAACAATAATCGCGACTGTCTACAGTGGTAAAACATTCCGAGACAGAGGAAGTCACGTGGGTAACACAGGCTTACGTCATCTCAGTTACAGGTATTGAAAATAACGTTCACTCATTTTTATCTGTTTCGTTTGCTAAGAGAAACAAATCACAATTTTAAATGCACATAATTATTTTGTACTGAGTGTGACAGAAAAAAAATCCTTCATTCTTTGCTTGTTACTCGCGCAACTGGATAGTGACTAAAAATTACTTACTATAAGGCACAAGAGCCTTCTACTACCTTTCTTTCCAAATGTTTAATCTCAGCATTGCAATAATAATATTTATTTATTTCCCAGTACAAATTACAAAGTAGCACAGAAAAACATTTCAAGTTTATAGGCGTATGTTTACGATCATCTGTGTCTGAACTAGGTTGAAAAACCTGTATCTCAGACTACAGCGCTCATCCCTAGGATCTAATCCAACATTATACAATGAATAAATAAAAATGGTTGTGCTCGCATTTGAAAGTTCAATATTCAAAATAAAAAAAAGTAAACGGTCTCTTTGAATGCTTCATACATAAAACAGAGAGAATTCACTATGTTCTCAAAATGTTTGTGGTCTGACGAAAGCGGTTTCATGAAATAGGATCATTAGGAATTTGTGAAAAATAAATTGTCGCTCTAAAAAGTAGGATATTTACGCAGTATAATGATCAAGTAATCAGTATTCAGCGAGCTGAATAATCTACGTCTTGTGATTTCCATAATCAGAGCGGCTGCTTTACCCGCTCCAAGCAATCCCTACTTAATTTCTTTAGAGAATAGTTTATTTTGGACTGACTAGCATTGGAGACCGACTTTAATTTTAGACAAAGAATACACAAAAAGGAACAGTATCGATGTAAAAGATACAGCGGGAAGGGGTGGCTAAGGAAATGCTCTTATGAAAGTCGAATAAGATATCAATGTAATGAAAAATATTTTACAAAAGATTTCACACACATTTTAATATGCGATTGTTGCACTATCGTTGGCTAACTTGTGGTATTTTTTTTTTCATCTTTATTTTAAGGTGCACGCTCTCGCATTTTTGATGGTCATCCGTGATATTCGTAAGGATACTACATTGTTATTGTGTGTTGAGTTGTACGATAACGAGGCTTGGACACCTAGAAGTGACTCGAAGCTTTTAAGATGTGGTGCTACTGTAGAATGCTACGCATTATCTACACACAAAAAGTCTCAAATCAGAATAAGGATCTACAATGCGTCGGGAAGACCGGCGCGAACTGTTGCGAACCATCTAATGCAGAAAGGTTGGGTATCTCGGTCACGTATTAAGACGTGAGAGATATCAGCTACTCCAGCTCATAATGATCGGGAATGTAATGAGAAAGTGACGCGTTGGCAGAAGAAAAAATCCGGGAGTGAACGAAGATTGCCAGCTGAACAACTTTTCCGCTTGGTGAAAGACAGGGCTAGCTGACTAGCTATTTGCTGAGCTAACGGCAAACTGCAAGTAGTGAAGAGTCACAAGAATAAGAAGAAGTGAGATTCGATTTTATTATGTTCGTATAACAGGAATTAGAATGCGTAAAAATAACGAATAACCTATGAATAATCAGATTTTTACTACTACAGAGTATTTCTAGTGCTTTTATATGTTTTCATCGCACCTATGTAAATTCGAAGAAAAAAGGTAAAAAGGGACGTGTTCGCTTTTGATTTGTATCCGGTTGCCAACCTTTACACTTTATCATAACACTTCCTAATATATATATATATAAATAAAAATGAATCGCCGAAATGTATGCTAGCGCATAACTTCAATACGACTGCACCAAATTAGATATTTTTTTGTTGTGTTTGTTATTATCATGACAAGGTGTGTATAAAACATAATTAAAAAAAAAATTGTACGGAAAGACGTAAAAAACATTGTTTTCTCTTTTCCGTCATTTTAAATCGCAATATAACTAATAGATGGCGACTAGCTAGCAAGTTTAAAGTATCATGCTAGTATTAGTACACAAACACCAAGACTAAGTATTCTGATTTTTTTTTTTATGGCTTTGTGAAAGTTTTATTTTTATTTTGTTCAACTTTTGACATAGGTAAGCAACGCATTGAAGTCACATTATTTGAAATATTTGTTTAAGTTCGTATAGCACAGGTTAAATGCAATTATAAATGTACTATGACATGGTTACAACCAGCCGTTATTTTTGCTAAGCTCCAGTTTAGACTAATTTTTCATATAATTTCGTGGAAATTCAAGCATTTTCGTATACTTAAGCTTAAAGGTGGCTTAAGATAAAAAATTACTTTGAAAAAGTAAAATAGGTTTAACACTGATAAGTCAATCGTTTTCTGAAAAAACGAAATAATTCGAGCAATACCAGTGGAAAATAGCAATTAATCTGAATTACCACAAAAAATGCTCAACTGCTTACTTATTCACCATGACAAGTGAAGTCTTAGGACCTACTACGATAGCTAGAATCGCGATGATCGGACGATATTTGTTGTTCTAATTTGCTTTGGACCTTCCAGAGCTAATTATAATGCCGGAATAATAAAGGCGGAACGAAAGTCGTCCGATTATCGTGTTTAGTTTTTAGAATAGGTACTCTAGTCCTTTTGTTAAGCCCCCAGTCTGACAATGATTAAACACCCCAGTATTTTTGTTTCGAATGGTAATGAGCTCCTCAAAATATTGTCGTAGAGTCGGCCATACAAATTGCATTAATGAATTTAACGGCCAATTGTTATCTCACACCACAAGGGATAATTGCGCTTTAACTCAATTGTTTTTAACCTACCAATTTGTATTTGGTCTAAGCTTCATTACTAAACAAATGAATTAGATAATTGCATTTGTTTTTAAAAAGTGCGGTTGTTATTATTCTAAGACTCATATTTGATGAGGTACTTACCTGAAATTATCATAAAATTTAGGAACTGAATGACCGATGTTTTTGAATAGCCACAAAATTTGACTAAGGTGCAAAGTACTAACTTTGCAAGCAACAAGCACTAGCTTGTAGAGTTAGAAGCTTGGCTCTACATGAGGTCTGATAACTTTTTGACAGTGCGAGCCATATGGTGTCGTTTTGGAAATATTTTACATGAAAAGGTTTTTGGTGGGTTTTCACTTCTTTTTGTAAGTTGCTTATGACAATATTTATATTTATTTAAGACCATATTTTTTAGTTAATTTTTTTTTCTTTTTTTGGGGTGTATTTCTTGCACCTCAGAGGAGAAAAAGTTCCATGTTTTAGAATTTGGTATGTAAGCTGTATTAGTACCTACTAGTATTTGAAGAGAAGAGTGGGCGTAGTTTCAAAACAAATCTTAGAAAATTTTAGAAGTTTTAGGTTATAGCACTACCTTTTATTAACGTTCATGGGTTTTCTGTGATTTTAAAGTATTGTACAATCAATAAAAAAAAACAAATCTTAAAACTCTGAGCTCTCTCCGATTTTAATAAACGAGCAATGGCTGAACTAATACTATTAATAGTACTTTTTTTTAATGTTTATTTTCAATGTACAATGATAGTTGCGTGGAGCGTGAAATCTGTAATTTTTTGAAATAAAAACTGAAAATCTTTGTAGAAAGTCAATCGTTAGAAAGATTTATTTACTGACCCACATTTGGTCAGCACAGCGACCAAGTAATTGTGAAAGTCTTTTCTTTGGTGGATAGTAAATAGACATCGATAAATTGTGCCTTTATTGGTACTAAGGCTCAGAAAGGTTTGCATTTGCTAGATAGGATAATTCAGCTTTATGGGTGGTGGTGGTGGGAAAAAGTAGGATCACATAAAATTTGCATAGGTACCAAAGATTCCAATTTGTGATTTTCAATTTAATAATCTTAACTTCAAGTTAACTAAAGAAAACATTATCATCGAAATTATGACTAAACTTATCAAAGAAGAAAATCATATGCTTGTCGGTAGACTAGACACTGAAGTACCTATTCTTTAGGTCATCTTTTCACTTGTCAGAAGGGAGTAAATGGCAAGTTTGGTATGACAAAGTAAGCTGTACTTCTCTGTGAAACAAGGACACGTAATGCGATATGGGACTTCTAATACTGCCAAGTGAAATTCGGTTTATGTGGCTCTAATCTACAAAACGTAGAAATGAAGACTAAACGGACAATGATAACTTGTAAAAGTTTCTTCTAGTATTCGCTTTCCAATATAACGTTACGCAAAAAGTTACGTGTCGGGTGTCCAAAGTATTGGAGACTTTGGGTCATTAATCACGAATCATTTTCTTTTTCACTAACTTTGGTGTGGCACTGTTTTTGCAATAATTTAGGCTTTTGGCGCAGACCAAAAAGAGAAATACGAGCGGACGAACGGACAGCTGTTTTTTCAATAAAGATACTAAGGTAGGTACTCGCAACATCCACGCAATAGTTTAATTTTTTTTTTTAATATTTGACAACATCACATACATTGCTCCGATTCCAAGTGCTAAAGCACTTGTGTTATGGAAGTCAGAGACAACGGTGATATCACAAACACCCAGACCTGAGCTAATATTGAAAAGTTCGTTTTCTAAATTGACCCAACCGGGGATCGAAACCGGGACCTCAGAGATGGCGACACCTTGAAAACCGGTGTACAATACCACTCGACCACGGAGGTCGTCAAATTAGTAATCATAAAACTATTGAGCCTACCAGCAGTGTATTGGCAACAAATGTTGGAGACGCATAAGGTAAAATTTTAAGGAAGACTAATGTTAATTCGTGTTCCATCCTACCCATATCCGATTAAAAAGAAAATGGAAGGGAAACCAATCAAAGCAGAACTTCGCCGATAAAGTACCAATTGAGATTACCTTCGGTCGGATGCCATTTCACACGTCGGTAAATCGAGTGGCGCAGACAAGAGAACCAGTCGCGATTTACTCGAACTGGGACACGAAAACTTTTATGACACAGTGACGGTCGGAGTTGTAATGCCTACTGTGACAACTTATTGCTAGTTCCAAATAAGTATGTTCAGCATCCGCAGTTACATAGTTTTCAGTTCTGTTTGGTTGAAAATATTGTTATTGTCAGATATTGAAGTAGAATTTTGCGCTGCGGTGGGGGCGATAATTTCTTTCCACATTTAATTTTGCGCGTCTTTCGCTAGTCATTTTGACAACAAAACTATAAAACAAAAAAAATAACCACGAGACACGTTAGAATAAAAATAATACACAAATACGTCCTATGCCTTAAAATCATGACACAATTGCAAAACAGCGCGCGTCTTGTATGCATGTGTGCCGTTCGACAGTTGATATCGTTAGCCTGTTCTGTGTTGCTGATTTTAAGGCTCCTATATACATCAAGTAGAGCCCTCATTTTAATTAAATTTATTGCTCGCTAAGTACATAATGTATGGAAAATTCACATGTACAGATTGAAGCTTAGGTTCTATAGTTTATTTACAAACAATAACCTCAGTATAATATAGTTCATTGTAGTAGTAGTTCGCAAAAGTGCCAAAGTTGGCCACTTTTAGCACTTTTGCGAACTACTACTACAAAGGTCCCGTCTGAGGTGCTACCGGGTGAGTCGATTTTTTCTAGTATTTTTTTCTAATATTATTTATCTTAATATAAAAATAGCATTGTGAATGCGAAAAGTCTAAATTTAATAGTTTCAGTTAATTTTATACTTTAGCGCTACAAACATACTGAAAAACAGCCCAGCAAATTATAGGCGTTGCCATAGGTACCAACTGCAAAACTCGTGTCACCTGTAAGTATCGTACCGGATTTCACGTTAGGCCGCCGTTAGACCTACAATAACATTGAACAATACTTTCATTGCACAATAAGATTGAAATACACTTTGAACCCAAACGATCAATTAAATTGCTCAATAATATAAATTGCGCAATGTTTTTGTCGTAGTATTGTATTGATCCGTGTAGTTATTTTCGTGTGCTACCGTCAGCAAGATGTCAGAACAAGATTTAGCTACAGCTTGCTACTTGTGGCTAAACGCAAACGAAAACGTCGCTATTTATAAAAATATTGTGCAATGCTGACCCTACGCGGTGCAATTAAAGAGGTGCATAAAAATTTAACTAGCTCAAATTTTTGTTCAATCTTTGCGCATCATCTTCAATATTAACCCTAAACGGTAAATAAAACTGTGCAATACGTAACATTGAGCAATATGATTATTCGTTTACTGAGCAATATAATTTTAGTTTAAAAAGTGTGTGGCGATGACATTGCGCGTACAGTATAACGTTGTCGAGTTACGCAAGCCATTAGGGGGGAGTCTTAATGGAACGACATCCGAAACGAGATAGTCCATAGCCGTAAATTGACGTTGTGCTCTCCACTTCTTACGTTTTACTCAATCTCGCTCGTAAAGAACTGGTTACACGGCGTTCTTCAACTCACATGATTAAGCTGCAAGCTTCTGCACATACATTTATGCATCGCCATCGACATTTTAGAACGATGTACATAAATTGAGTAATTTATGTTAAAAACTGAGTTCCCTTTGATAAGAAATATTTTATTAGAATAAACTATATCGGGATTTACACCATGTACCTGTTTATTTTTGAGACTCCGATATTTCGACGCAGTTGCATGCGCCATGGTCACTGAAGAACTGTCGATTGTTGCGTGCGGGTAGATGTTATTGGCAGACAAATCGGTCTACGACCATGGCGACCATGGCGCATGCAACTGCGCCGAAATATCGGAGTCTCAAAAATAAACAGGTACATGGTGTAAATCCCGATATAGTTTATTCTAATAACGTCAAAAACCATGGAAATTTAAAACATTATAAGAAATATTTTGTTAATTTATTTTAAATATCATCGCAATTCAAAATAAATTTCATCATAAGGGCACAGGTAGGTGTTAAACTAATCGAGTTTGGGGATCCGTATCAAAAATTCTTTATGACGCTTATGGGTCGGGATTCACTTAAAAGTAGCATTTTACATTTCCGTTAATTTAATTATGGTCTCATTAGCACGTTAAAAGGCTATCAACGAAAATAGCACGGCTTTATTACGCTAATTATCTCATTAAACACCATATTATTTAAACTAATTTTAAATTTTATTAAAATATTTTAACATTTTCGTTATGGGTGTCATAAAGATTCATCTTTATATTCTTTCACTGGTTCCATTGTCAGCTGTTTATGTGAGTAGCTATTTCAAGTGTTTACGTACCATAAACTCAACCTATTAACAACAATGTTGCATACAATCCTTATAAATTCACTGTTTTTGTTCGAAGTCGAAATTACGTCTGAGAGACGTGAAAACCAGCAACATACATATCAATTGTAAAACGCTTTTGTAGCGAGAGACTTCTCTTAATAAGTATAAATAAACAATTTTGCTTAAAATTGCGCAGTCAATCGACCATACATTTTTAAAAACTTAGGAACGAATTTAATCGGATTATTTAAATATGAATACAGCAATGAAAGAAGTTGCTATACCAGAGAATTTACAATTGGATGAGTCAATTGGTACTTCACTATCTCAATCTCAAGGTACCACGCGGTCTGTTTAAATTATATCACGGTCTCTGGGTGAAGAAGAAATTTAAAATTCTGATAGGATCATATGGATATTACAAGTAGACCCGCGAACCACCGAGTTTAGTTTATATTGAAAATGTTAGGGTCGGGACCAAGCGTTTCCGGTTTCCGTATAGTGTAAAAAACGATAGTTTGTACTCATTATTGCTCTTAAAGTGAGTTTTTTTCTATTTAAAATCTGACATTTTGTTTCTGCATAGAAACACCGGCTGATTAATGGAAATCATATTTACAGTAATTACTTTGCTATTAATAATCATCTTAAAGTTGACTATAGACATTGTCCATGACAAGATTTGCGATATGTGAAAGAAAAACTAAAACTAAAGACGACCTCCGTGGTCGAGTGGCTTTGTACACCGGTTTTCATGTTGTCGCCATCTCTGAGGTCCCGGGTTTGATCCCCGGTTGGGTCAATTTAGAAAAATGAACTTTTCTATATTGGCTCAGGACTGGGTGTTTGTGATACCACCGTTGTCTCTGATTTCCATAACACAAGTGCTTTAGCTACTTGCTTTGGAATCGGAGCAATGTATGTGATATTTAAAAAAAATATTTTTTAAAACTAAAACATAGTAAAACCGATTGAAATAATATTTACCTACAGTTCGTGCGAGATTAAGTTTTCCTCTTTCATATTTGTTTTTTTTTTTAAAAAAAAACATGGTCAGTCCTACTATACTAAACTCCGTTTACTTTAAAACATTTTGCATTTGTTACGAAGGTATAAAATAAATTTTGGGATTGTGTGCTGAAAATCTATGACTAAAAATCAATATGAATATAAACTCATTACGACACCGATACGTTCGATAAAAACAAATATTTTCATACTGTCGGTGTTGTTCACTGTGTTTCCGGAACGAAGCGACGCCCGCCGACTCGTCGCTCTGGGACTTCTGCGTATATTGCGTATTTTCGTAGAAAAACTCTTCTTGTTAGCCGAAGGAAATTCTCTAAAGTCAGTTACGAAATTCGCCTCACAGTTCCGTCTTTTTATGATTGCATTAGCTGATAGAATAAATTTAAACTACTATTCTAACAATACAAGATATTTTATTATTACGAAATGTGAAATATGGTATTGGGAGGTTTTTATGTCTTTGACTGACTGCAAAGCTACACAGACGTGTGAGTTGACCAGAACAATTCTATTCAATTCCATTTATTTTAATTTATTTCCTATTATCAGTGTCATGTATACAAGGTGTTACAAAAATACCCCTAATGCCGAATATGGTATATAGGGACCATCAAACTAAACAACTTTTACTATGGGACCAACTCTGAAATCGCGAAAAAAAAATCAGCTGTTTCATACATTTTGATATTTTCGATTTTAATTTTTGTATGAAACAGCTGATATTTTTTTCGCGATTTCAGAGTTGGTCCCATAGTAAAAGTTGTTCAGTTTGATGGTCTCTATATACCATATTCGGCATTAGGGGTATTTTTGTAACACCTTGTATATTAGGCTCAAAGACCGAAATCGCTAAATGAGTGAAAAAACCGCTCACAACGCGTTGTGATCACTGCCAAAAAGCCCCAACGCAAGATTCGTGTAGTGATTTCAAAAAAAACGTTGTGATCACAGACACAACAAAGCGAATTTCACTAAGAAAACTTGAATTCTACAATTTACTTAAAAAAATTAGGCTTTTTAAGATTTTTCAATATATTACTTTTATTCAAAAAACTCATCATACAACAATGATGAGTCATCGGAAACTACAATTTACTTAAATAAGTTTTTTTAAGACTTTTTTCATATCAACATAATTAAATAGGGTTAATCGTTGAACACAAAATATTAGTCATTGGAGACTTTTCAGAAACCGTGCGCTTTTCCTTTCAACTTTCTGCTAAACAAATTTGACGTTTTCAATATTGCCCCAAACCGTGCGCTTATCCTCTCAACTTTATAAATTTGACGCTTATTAAGAAGATAGGGCATGGGCTATTGAATGCAATGAGGCATGCCTCTGTTGAAAACGCAAGAGGAACGGGACCTTACACCTTTGGAAAACTTGGAGACGCAACTTTGATTTTGTTGTTTTTGACAAAGTATTATTAAACTATAAATACCTCCATCTGTTTTCTTCTTGCCATCCTTATCATGCAATAATAGTCTTTATCCCCACATAAAACCTTATATCGTTGGCTAAAAGTCGGGCATATCCAATCAATTGAGGAGCAACCAACCGCAACCTGTGACCGATTTACTGAGACTGGGGCAATAATAATAGCCGACTCTATAGAAATATATCAGTGTCAAGATATTGATCACAAATACGAAGCCAATTTCTAGTAAAGCCGGTCTCAAGAGTATATTTCGAAGTAGGAAAGGATCAATTTTAGTAACAATATTATTACTGCTACTGTTTAAAGGAATATCTACAGGGTGATCCTAAAGCCAGGTGACAAACTTTCAGGATATGTCCATTCCATGAAACTGAACAACTTTCACTTAAAAAACACAAATCGAAATATGAATAAATTGAATATCGATTTAGTATGGGGTGAACCAAAATTTCGACACATTTCGTCTTCAACGTATATTTCTTAAATGAAAGTTTGTTTCATAGACAGAACACACCCTGAACAATCCATTTGTCACGTGACTTTAAATCACCCTGTAGAAAGTAGGATGATAAACTATAGAAATGACTAACTGGATCAAAATTCAAGGTTAAAGAGGCGAAAATTAACAAACCAATTAGCTAAGAAGGTGACTTACCTAAATTAAACAATAAATCCAAACTAAATAAAATAAGACTAAATAATATACTAGAAAAAATAGGACTCACACCAGATCATGTTCTCGGACGGGAATCGAACCCGCGACCTTTGGATATCCGGTGCAATGCTCTGACCACTGAGCTACCGAGTAGTAAATAAAATAACACCTGAATTAACAATATACGCGCTGTAATCTGTAAAAAGTTTTATTTCAAATAAATAAGTACTCGAACTAAGTATGACATAAGTGACGGCACGAACTTTTGCTAACCAGATTAGTTGGCTGCACGTAATTTATGTACCAGCGTAATTTGGCTTAAGACGACACAACTTACAATATTAAACTTGCGGATTTACACACTATGTTGACAAAGCAGGTAAACTATTTTCATATTATAGGTACATTATTTGACATGGAAGAGCTTACCAACTATTTGTTCGTTTTAAAATTCTTTTTAAACGAACAAATGAACGTTAGGAATTAGTGTTTTATTCAAGGATATTGCAAAACTGAATAATAATGTCTTTTGGAACCAGCAGCGCTTTAACAAAGTTATTTTATTTGGTAAATTATAGCAGAATCGCGTACTTTTTCCTGTTTCATGTTTAAAACAAAATCGTTTATTTTCGTTCCACACGTCTGAAATATCTCTGTGAGAATATAATAAAAGGCGACGTCTTTTTTTATAAGACATTTCTCATCTCTCATCCTAAGTCGATAAATCGCAAGCCGTGAAGAAGATTGACTTATCAATCTCACTCAGTTCTGTAATCGGAAAACTGATATTACTAAGACCGATCGATGCAATCAAAGAGAAAAATCACATAAGGACACGGTTTTGGAAAAAAATCCAGTGAAAAATTATGTAATAAATCCACATGGTAATTATTAAATTATAAAGAAGTTAAGTATTACTTACTACATACTACGCGTTCACTTCGTGATTGCCGTCGACGACCGTTATGACGTCACAGCTAACGGTACTGTAGACAAAAAAGTAATCATGTTTTTCAACTGTTTTTCATTTTTTCTTGTTCAAAGAGTGTGATTAATTTATTTAACAAGTTAGGTTCGCCATAATGTAGGAACTTTACTCTTTTAATCATTATAATAACACAAATAACGAACGTAATAATTAAATCAACAGAAACAAAAATTAAGCTAGGCGTAGGGGGTGCGGTATGACGAAGCGGGCCGGGAGGTAGCGGCAATGATGAAGTGAACGCGTAGTACATTACTTATCCGTTTTAAGAAACACTTTTGCTTGTATTTAGAATAGATCTATGACTATTATTGTGATAAATTACAACTTAAAAAAAAAATCTATCTACTATCCTTTTCTACACTCTACTTACAAATAACTGCTACTGCTCTGTCTTTATACACTGTGTAACTGTCGTTAGTAATTTGTAAAAAAATTAACCGACTTTTTTTACACTTGGCAGTGGGTTTAGGCCGTTTCAGCATTTTTATTCGATTATTCAACTAACCGCTTTGTTAAAAAGATGACATTCTTTCGCGCAGCTGTTTTCTTTTGTTTAATTTAAATAATGAAAGCGGGTAGAAAACGCAGAGCCGGAATATTGAACATTGGCGCATATTTTCACATAAACATTTTCGTTATTAAATTTTAATCTTGGGAATCATGTGATCAAAAGGGATGCGTGTGTATAAATAGATATATTAATTCAACACCATTTAAGAAATAAATAAAAAAATATAGTTTTAAAGAACTCATAGTCCTACGAATTAGATATTTGAAGGTTATGGTGTCCTATCACATATTAAATAATGTTACCTACTTCTTTACTCATACGACCAATGCATACAAGAAGGCCTAGTATCCATCAGATACACGTCAAGTGAAGTAACTCATGCACAACAAATCACTTCTGCAAACAAGTTACGCGTATTGGAACTAGCAATATCAACACCACCAGCAGCCGCACAATCCGAGCTATTCCAATCCGATTGCCTGCAAGTGAAATTGTGAAACCGCTCAATGTGCGTCTAAATTCAGTCTGTAATTAATTAGAGAGTGCTCATATCCATCACGAGTTAATAGGTCGGTATATACTATAGATGGCGCTGCTAAATTACTAACGAGCGTATACTGTTAAATGGGAGAGTGGACTTAGTCGTGTCCTATAGAGCTTAGTGACGTATACCTCGAGTACCGTGGAGATTACACTTTATTTACAAATGGGTTTCCGTTCTCATAGTTGATGTCAGTTTCAGTTTTTTAGATTATTGCAGGTAGATACCTACCTGCAATAATCTAAAAACGGAAATATTTTGAGCAGTACGTATGTATGTTTATTCCGTTTTCTGCCTTCGCCACAACAAATTATTATATTTATGAATAGTGAAAACGGAATGTTTTAGAATTGGGGTAGAAAACGGAATTGTTAATGTTATTATAAGCTAGTGGGTAGAAAAAGTGGGTAGAATACAAAATACATATAAATACCTTTACGAAACTAAACGGATTTTTCTTGAATTTAATAGGTTTTGCCTTTTTATTTCCCGACGTTTTGGCATCCTTTAAGTTACTTTACACGGGTTTATTGACGCTGCTTGTAAGTCCAACTTCGATTACATAGTTTGGATAAACGTTTATTAACGAAAATTCTGAAAATAAGTGGTCTCTATACAAACTCTTATAACTCGATTACGATCAATATTTTTTTTTAAATTTAAAAGTAAAATGTGAATGTACCTGCTTATTTTATTTCATTCATTTGTCACCTTGCCGAGGTCCAAGTTTTACCAACAGCGGTAAACTAACGCAATAAAACTCTCTTAGTGTAATAAAGCTACTTTTATTGACAACTATAATTCAGTAAATAAAGAGGGACAATTAATTTTCCAGATGGATTCTACCTCTAGGCATATACACCGCTATTTATGGTTACTTAGAACTTTTACTTTATTTTTGATGACTTAGGATAATAAAGTAAAAGAAGAAAAAACTGTATCTTAAAAAATACATGACGGACGCATCTAGTATTATTATTAATAATAAAAAACTAATATCTAAGTTCTAAAATAAATGTATGTCTACAGAGGTAATGGATGACATGTCGTATTAAGTTCCAAATGCCAGGAAACTAGATCAAGGCGCTTACTTACTCTATGACCAACTGTTGTCGCACGTAACAACTGCAATTTGTTTGATGCGAACATCTTCAGAGAGTCCCTAAGGAAGAGCGGAATTCCGCAAACTACGCTCGGTTCATTATGGTTACTTTATCGATTGTTTAGTTTCTTTGTTACACGCCGGTTGTTAAGCAATTTGTTGTTTGTTAGAGTTGGAATAAAAGGCATTTGTTTTACGTCAGATACTTTTTCTTGTGGGAATGTTACGTCATTAATTTTCTTCATAGCGGCTTGAGAGATTCTTTGGTTAATTCTCAAGGTATCTTCAACTAAATAGTTAAGTAGCACCCAAGGTAACGCCGGTGTCGGATCGTATTAATTTTAGAAACTTTGTATTACATAATGATTTTTTCTCAAACATGCTTGGAAATTCGATAATTATTTTGAGAATCTTCTTTGAGCTAAGTCGGAGTAGCAGGATAGGTCTATAACACGCGTGCAATGTAAGTATAAAAATCCATTATTGCCGTGTTAAGTGGCCCTCAATTTTGCTATGAAAACTCATATATCTCGCAATCTCGTGTAGTTCAAAAATAGAACCACAGTATTTACTTCAACTTTTTTTTTATTACAAAATGTTTCGAATTTTTGTTTGTTTGTTTTTTTACTAAATATGATAGTTATGGTTTAGAATAATTTTTGTATTATAATGAATCACATGGCAGTTTTAATTTTTAATGATTTTAACGATGGTAGTTTTTTTCAGAATGATTTCTAATGATGCTAAACCAAAACTATCATTTTGAATATGTGCTACCATTTTGGTAGAAAATTGTTTACTATGTAGTTTTGATCTAGGATCACTTCTGATATGGTAGTTTTTATATAGAAAGACTTTTAACATGGTAGTTTTATTTTTTACTATTTTTACCATAACCGCTGCAGTAATGTACAATAGCTATATTCAAACTCATTAAATAGGGCAACTTATACATCCTTATGACTAGGAAACTTTACGATGATCATTTAATTTAAATAATAATACGTTAAACAGGTCATAACTAGAATAATGCACACAGTTTGATAAGTTTACAACTACTTACTACAACTGCCAAAATTCACTTTAGGCCATTATGTTCCAATTAAACTTGTGGAAACTCATTGTTGCTATTTTGAAGATCTTTGAACTTTATAGACAACTGCAAACATTTTAATAGTCGGAACTTCGTTGGACTGAGTATGCACAGAGCTACTTAAAGATTATATGGACAAATAAAACAAAATAATTCCGAAAAAATGTGTTCTTCTTTCCAAAGTCAGACTTATCAAACCACCCTCGTATAGTCTACCTAATCTGTGTAAGAAAAGGCCCGTAGTAACTTAACCCGAAACCTACTTTTTTAGTAAGTCATATTTATTTATATTGGAAGATAAGTAACGGGTTTTGATTTAAAGGTGTGAACTGTGTTCCATAAAACAATAGTGTAACTTGAAATTCGGGAATTTTCACAGCACTTGACGTGTTTTCCTAGTGTTTGACAAGGTTAGGGATATTTGATGGAGTGTACGCGATCAATACGCTCCCGGTGCAAGGTAAGTCGGGCAGCAAAATCCCCAGTGAAGTTATAAAACGATATGCGAGTAGCTAGCCGCGCGTGAAAATGTGTTTCACAGTAACGTGATCGACTCAAAGATTTCCTAAGCTAGTACAAAATTTGGGGACAGTTACAACAGAATTTATAACCATTGGTATACAGTGATAAAAATTAAAAACATGTTTTCTTACACATACATTAACATACCATGATACTTGCACATTCAAAATGAGAATGTTTAAGAGGGCGTAGTCTGCACACTAGCGCCGCCATTGGAAAAAAAGTGCTTAAATAAAGACGAAATTGTGAATTATCTTTCTGTAGTGCACTCGGAAGAAGCTTTCTGATACTTTTTATATCTTGAATTTTATATTTTCTAGCATGTCGTTTAGTTTAATGGAGTTTTTTTGCGAAAAGGGGCCACTTTTAGCAATAAAACTCCGTTATACTAAACGACAGTCTAGAAAATATTGTGTATGTGATTAAAAGTACCACAAAGCTTCCTCGGAGTGCACTACAGAGAGATAATTCGTAATTTCGTCCTTAACTAAGCACTATGTTTTTTTTTCCAATGGCGGCGCTAGTGTGCAGACTACGCAGCCTTAATACCGAACCAGCTCATCTAAAAATATTGAAAAACTTAGCACGGTATTAAATAAACGAACCTCTATTTTAAGTGATATAAAATTTACCTGTATGAAAAAATAAAGTTTTCAACTGGAACGGTGAGGTTATGGCGGCATTTTTAAAAAGTTATTGTCACTTTTGTTTCCGAATACCAAGAAATGTATACAAGGTGTTACAAAAATACCCCTAATGCCGAATATGGTATATAGGGACCATCAAACTGAACAACTTTTACTATGGAGCAAACTCTGAAATCGGCTGTTTCATACATTTTGATAATATCGATTTTAATTTTTGTATGAAACAGCTGATTTTTTTTTCGCGATTTCAGAGTTGGTCCCATAGTAAAAGTTGTTCAGTTTGATGGTCCCTGTATACCATATTCGGCATTAGGGCTACTTTTGTAACACCTTGTATATTCATAAAATTTGAACAAAAAATTATTGCTGAATATTTAAATTATTATTTTAACGTATGACGTGAGATTAGATTGTGGGACGCTGTGCGTCTGCGGGCACTGTAAGACCTCGAAATATACCTAGCAATATTTGTGTATACGGGTGTAAGTGAAAATTAAGTAAATCTTCCATATGAAATTAACTAGTTAATTAACATTTTATATTCAAGTTCTTGAGATGTGATGTTTCATAAAAGTTCTTACAAAATTTATTATCTGATATGTCATCTATCTGTATTTTTGTTTGAATATGTACCCAATTTGGTATATACCTACTAACAAGGTAATATGTACACTATATACAGAGCTGTAGAACACGTTAATTCTCACAACTACATCGACGAAAGTAGTTGTCTGCAGGGTAATTTGAAATAAGCATTTCTCAGGTACGCAGTCTAATTACTGTGAGTAGGAGCAGCCCGTCTCTCCCAGCCTGCCCCCGGGCATATTATAACATGTTATTCGTTTACCTAACCTTACTCATTACATTTTTAATAAAGAAATTAAAAATTGCTTGATGTTCAAAAGCTTTTGTTAGCGATTGTACTGTTTTGTTGGGCTTATTTAGCCTAAAGCGTTGTAAAGTGGCCTAGTTAATTATTAAATTTGAGCCCCGAATGCTCGGATTCCCAGGGTACAGATCTATTCGCCGATTTAAGTAAATTGCTTACGAATTAGAAGTTGTAATTTTTAATTTTGTTTCCAGGGTTGGTTTTGTTTTACCGAATGTTAAAAGCTTGCTCTATTTATATGGAATTTTAATAAAAATAAATTTCTTAAATCATATTCGATATTATTATGAACGTTATTTATGATTAAAAGGTGTAATTCCGATTTTCGGACATTCTCTACCGAAAAAAGATGCACACCATTTTGTTATTGTTTTCTTACCCAAACAAGCAAGAGATAAAGGTTGAGGGCCTTTCTTACATCGAGCTTTCATAACTCCTTGGAAGTCAAGTGTGTTCATCAATAGGTGGGTAAAGTCTTACCAAGTCAGTTATTCAATATATTAAGTTATTAACATGATACTGTTTCGTATTTGTGATGGATATAATCTTTAACTGAACTCTGAAAGGTACACAACTATTATTCACACTTCAATGTTACTTTAGTAAAAGTAACAATGAAGATATAATCAAAACGCAATCCATTATCCTAGTTGGCAAGTGGAAATAATGGGATTAGATACAGAAATCCGACAAGCATCCAGTTTACAAGCAGACGGCAAGAAACTGATAGAACTATTTACCAGCTAGACATCTTTGTTGGAAGTGTCACGGGAAACTAAAGTCCGGGTAAGGTGGGATCAAAAGATTACACGGACCCAGTTTTACACAGTTGGGGTTAAGAGAGGCGTTCGGTCTCATGCGTGTTTACCCGCCCCCTTATTATGTAACTGATGCAATCAAGAAACTGACAGAAATTGCAATTACATTGCCGCTTCAAGTAACATAGTTGTCACATTGATTCTTACTAAAGCAGCAATGTAACTGCGATTGCTGTCAGTTTCAATCAAAAGTTGATAAAAACAGAGTTACATAATCAGGGGCCGACGTGCCCGATGCCGTGTTAAAATGCTTTTAGTTGTGGTTTTACTTTGATTGTTTAATTTGTCACGAATGTGTACGTCTGAATTTTTGTATCAAAGGGATCGGGTAGAATTTATAATTACGCAAATGGGATGAAAAAGACCTTGGGGAATGTAAAGATCGCAACTAATAACTCCAATTTCATCGATAATTATAGCAATCGTAAGTATGCGAAACGAGTCGGAATTTTGAAAAATAAAATTAAGTAGATATGTATATTTTTGCAATACTAAGTAGAGTAGTAATCGCTACTTCTACTATACTTCTATTACGTAAATCTGTACTCTATTATAATTTTCAAACAAATATGATATTGAAAGATATTTAAAGAACAAAAGCACTTAAATTCCACGAGTTTTAATTGGATCCTAATTATAGTCGGGCCATCGCGTCGTTTCTCAGCATAAAACTTTCTTTTAAAAGGAAAAAAGACATTTACCCTCGATGAGACTTCTAATTAATTGGAAAGCCGCTTTAACAGCCCTAGAAACAATACTCTATTAATTTAAGAGCGATTCGTAAACTGCCATTCCTGCCATGTTTTTATGTTTACCACTGGGCACTCGAAGAACTTTAAATAGATATATTGAAAACTTCTTCTTCATGTTTTGACAGAAATATGTGATTGAAGTTTCATGAAGATGTGTGGCAGTGAAAAAATATGTACGATGAAGAAATAATATTTTAACCCTTCAACGCCCGGAAAATGAGACACAATAGATATTCCATTGTTATCCGGCCGCATGCGTCCGCTCGGGCGTTGATGAATTAAGTAATACAATAGTATGCATTAACAGTGTCAGGTTTGTGCAGGAAAACGAGATTATTTGTTTGTTGTCTTTCGAATTCGAAGAAGAAAAAAGTAGGTACTAAAAAATTTCGCTGCTTCCACTAACGACTCGGTAGCATAATGATCATGCAGTGCATTGGGCCGGAATCCCATGGGTTCGAGTCCCGTCTGAGGTACGGGTGAGTCGATTATTTCTAGTATTTTTTCTAATATATTATTTATCTTAATATAAAAATAGCATTGTGAATGCGAAAAATCACAATTTAATAAACATTTGTTAAAGTTCACAAATTATTCACTAACAAGATTGTGCGTTTAATCTAACTCATAAATATTAAGTCCACACTGCTATTCTGGAAGGAGGTAGCATACCAAACACTCTAACAAGTTTCCAGACAATTTGTTGCGAGTTTCAGTGCAAACTGTGAAATTAATCTTATATTATAACTCCACTATAAAAATGCACTATGAATAGGTTTTATTGACCGAGCGAGCGCAAAGCTCGAGCGAAGCGTCTCTGCTTCAGCTTGGGCAAAAATCCTTTCGAGTTCCGGCTATCCCGCTGTCAGTTTGTTCTCCTCTACAGGTCGCATTTCTCAACCGGTTCTCGTAAAATTTTATGAGCAGGTTCAATAATTATATTTTTTTTATTGAGCCAGTTTTTCGAAATTTTGCGAGAAAAAACCACCCAATCGAAATATGTTCAAAATTAGAAGCGCCATCTAGCTTCGAATGGATATACTAAAAGAATACCTAACCTACCAAACAGCACATAGTACTTTTCAAAAGCAGTGACAACCTCGTCGCGACATCCATTAGATTATTTTTTAAACAACATACAATATGAGCGAGATCTGCAGCTTACTGAGCCACTAGTAGCAATACATCAAACTATTAGTAGTATATTCATTTTTAGATTTCAATGTATTGAAAAGACGGCAAAATTATTAGTTAAGTTTTTATGCTGCTGGGTTATACCTACACGCTTAGAGCATTCTATAGGTCCATAGCTTGGAAACTATAAATCGTATCAAAATGAATGCTCGTACTTATTTGTATGTAATTTATTATTTACTCTTTGACCATTTTGTCCTAGCTTGTATCGTTGTCCTGAAAATCTGTAAAACGGAGGACTTTTCAAGGGAAGGAGGGCTGACGCGGTTGCGGGAGAGGGCAGGAGAGTTGTGTATTATAATATAATGTACACACTTATAGGTATAACCGCAATTCTAAAAAACTAAAGGTACTATAATGAAATTATTTAGCTTCTTACTTCGATTATATCGATTTCATTCAAATTAAGTTAGTTATATATAGATTTGCCTTTGGCTATCTAGAAAATGTTTTCTTTTAATATCAGTAGGACCTTTTCAGAACCCTTCTAAGATGTGAAGAAACATTCTTGTGAAGAAATATTAATGTAAATATTTTACATAACAAGTGTACAATAATGAATATTAATGTTTAATACATGTGCTTGTTTTCTTGCGATATAAGTATGTAAGGTTGGGTCGCTGTTAAGACTAACTGAAATTGTTCATAATTCAAAATTCAAAATTCAAAACTCATTTATTCAGTCTAGGCTGTTACAAGCACTTGTGAATGTCAAAGAAGCTACGCCATTGGTTCGCAAACCCTAAGCGGGAGACCTTGTAGCGAGAAGAACCGGCCATTATAATATCGACGACTCTCTATGCAAAATCCCAAAGTATTTGAGAATTAAAAGACAGTCTCATAAATCTTGCTTTAGTTTTAATTAACTAGCCAGATGAATTCATAAAAATTCATTGTAATACCTATTTTAGAAGATAGAGCTATCCGGAAACTGTAAAAAAAAGAAGGCTATTGTAGTCAATATAGTCTTTCAGACAGTTTAATCAATTAATTTAATAGAAAATAATATTTTAATGAAGTTCACAATGTGAAACCGCTGACACCGTATGTGTTGATGAAATTTCATAACCCAAAGGCTATTTACAAGTCATTTTCAATTAAGAATGTCGAGCGTTTTGACAAGGGTTTCTCTGAAACTGAACTTAAACTTCTAAAGTGATGGTAATCATACCTATGTGAAACTATATCGTTAAGTTCAAGTAGGTTAGAATCAAATTTTTGATGTGCAAAAACTGTTCTATGAAGCAAAAGAAGATAAGACAGATGAAATATAAAAAGTTTCAGTTTCTCCCTCGTGAGGAGGGAGAAACTGAAACATGAACGAAGTTCACAGCTGATAACCTAAATTTAATTTTGTCTACATAAGTTTCAACAGATGTTTTGTAGTTATGTCTAAAAAGGTCCCATAGGTTTTTTATCCACAACGGGTTAGTGCTTGGCCTTCACCTCACCTGATGTTAAGTGACGATAAGGTCAAAGGTGAAAGCGCACTAGCCCTGGAATCCTCACCACTGAGGAACTGGCCATCTTACCTCTAATTGCCGGAACACAACAATTTTTAAATTGTTGTTATGGCGTCAGACTTAGGTAAGATGGTGGTAGCTAGCCAGGCGGACTTGAAATAAGCCCTACCACTAACCAAACCGTGTACAAATGTACCCCCCTCCTGGGAATCGAACCCGGGACCACTGCGTCTTACAGGGTGGGCGAACCACTAGACCACAGAGGCCGATAAACTTTTAGCTTCGATGTTTTTAATGATTCCCTTGTAAACTAACACATAAAACCGATTTTCAACTTTTGCAATTTTGATACGTACCAGCTGGTAATTGTCATAATTATATTTATTCTGATTTTATTTTATGTGTTAGCGAAATTTTTTTTTCATAAATAATGTATTGGAAAAATTCAGCTCAAAAAAATAATATTTTGAATCAGTTCTTTTTAAATCATGTGAAAATAAACTAAGCAAATTGTAATTTTAAACAGAAATCCCATTACTGTTGAATAATTTCCGCCAACTTTATAAAGTTAAATATTCAGTTTTTAGTCGGCATGTGAATAAATGTGTACCTCCGTTCCACCGATGTTATTACGAACTTCTACATTTCACGGTTTTCCTTCCTCAAAGAGAGTACAGCCTAAATAATTAATAAGCTACGGTAACTAAACGAGCGAAGATAAATAGGTTATTATGTTAGCGAAAAGTGGGACCCAACTGCTAAATACATCTTGACGCAGAAAAAGACAAGCGTGAAGATAAATTAATTACAGAATCTTGCTGTGTAATATTTTTGATAGGAACACTTCCTATTATGGTACACCAGTTAAGTAGTTAACGATATTTCAGAACAAAAGCGGTTTATTTTACAATAAAACTATTAGCGAGGTAGGGGCAAAGAGAATTTTTCTGTTCGGGTTGGACCGCCTGCCAAGTAACTGAAGACTGCAGCCAAATAAAAGATTTAATTTGTTTGTGTCGGACTAGAACAAAAAGTTTTTAAAGCTCTGACAGTTTAGGAAAAGAGATGATGCCTTGCAATGATTAACATAGTTTTCGTGTTCTAAATGTTAAAACTAAGGTTAATGATATAATTTATTGTAATGGATTCGAAAACAATATTTAGCAATAACTTTCACACGATAGATGATAAAATATGCAAGAAAATATATAGCAACTCCCGCCCGCCCACAAATAAATCCATATATGCAAATACCTGCAGACACTGACAGCAACATACCTTGCCCATACCAATTACTGTACACGTGTTTCGCTCCTACACGGAGCATCAGGAGCTGTTAGACTGTGCAAAGCCAAGCAACGAGTTCTATTGTGTGGAAGTTATTGCTAAATATTGTTTTTGCATCCATTATATTATAATGAACTTCCGCAAGGTAACGCCTGTTTCTATTAAATAAGAATTTATTGTGTAAATTACCGGTATGAAAGCCATCTAGGCTTTATTAAATGTAATAACTCAACAACAGTTGTTATGTTTAATCACTCACCACTAATGTATTTTTTTTCTTTTGTTACAGATAAGAGAGCAGTGTCTTCAGTATTGTGTTTGGAAAAAAATCATAGAATCGTAACCGTCCATTTAGTTTATTGTGATCGTATAGTAGTATAAAGTAAAGATTAACCGATCGATGTGTAGTATAGTGAGTAAAAAGCGCGGGGAGGGGCGTTGAGCGTGGATGGTGTTGGTAGGGCGCGTGCGATGGCGGCGCGGTGCGGGGGGAGGGCGGGGTCCGGGCGGCGGTGAGGCTGGCGCGGCGCGGCGAGATGCGCGGGCGCGCGTGGGCCGTGTATGCAGCGTGGTGTGCGTGCGTTCTGGCGGCGGCGGCGGCGGCGGCGCGCGAGCTGCGGGTGCTGCAAGCGGACGCGCGCACCGCGTTCTACGTCGGCATCGCGGCGCCGCCCTCAGCCGCCGCCGCCGTGCTCGCGTTCAATCGATCGCTGGCAGAGATCTCGCAGACGTACCTCGCAGGCGACTATCCGCTACATCTGCGCAACATCACGCTACTACCTCTTTACATCGAGCTGCCAGAAGATGAAAAGTAAGTTCTGACAATGATTTTATACCGGAAAGAAGGCTGTTCTTTCATGAAATTTTTTATGGTTTCAAGACTGCGTGTGGAATTGTATTAAACAACTATCTAAACAACGATTCCTTTTTATTAAACATTTGTAAAAACTGACGTCTCCTCCTATACTTACAAATACTTATTCCTGTTCAGGAATCCTCGCGTCATCGGATGTTCTTAATGAATACCTCTATTTCTAAATCTAGGTAATTACGTAACATTGAAATATGTAGTCCGAAAACCACTGGAATACTTCTTTCATCTATATACAAGAAGTAGATCTATCTTTCAAGATGGTACGAGTACCTTAATCAATCAAATGAAATCGGGGAAAATCCAACAAAGCCGTTGACATCTCTGAATGACAAACAACTTGTGTAGAATAGTACGACATTTTTCGAGACAATGTACTTACTTTAGGTACTTATACAAATATCAGGTTATAGAATTATTTGTTGTTAGTTGATGTTTTTATTGTACCTAATTTCTTCATTCGGAGAGTCTTTGTGATAGCAGAACATGAATTTCAATCTCAGGTTATTCTTGGTCAAACCATTGAAAATTGCTTAGGTATTGATCATACCATAAATTAGTGGAAAAGCGTTAATCCAAGTAAATAAAGCCTTAAGAGCGGCTTGGGGCTGTAAACACGGCGCAAGTAATTAATAACTTAGATAATCAAAATCTCCCTAATCTACTACAGCTCGTATAAAATTACAAGTTACACAAGAAGCTGATGCCATCAGTGTGTGTTCGACGTAATATTCGCTGTCAGTCAAACGGAATCGTACAAGTTTCGATTTCGATCGAGGCCAATTTGCGTGAGCTTCGAAACTCTCTATGGATATTGTCGAAGTTGCTACCATTTGATGGAAGCGAAGGCCTTCGGTACATGTAGTTTTGTGGTGTGATTACCAAAGAGTTGGGATATTTTATTAAAACATCAGAAATAGGAAATAAATTGCAAACTGCAAGGTTATAATAATTCACAAGTTTGAACTTTGTTCTTAGTTCTAATGTAATGTTATGGCCATTAGGGCGAGAGCCGTCTTATATTTTTTATTGTAATAATAATCAAAATCAAACTGTCCTTATTTCTTCGTGTTGCATGTTGTTCATCTTTTCTCTTCTTTAATTGTTAAGTCACTTTATGAAAAAACTTACAAAGATCTAGCGTAAGTATAGCAAATAGCATCTATTCGAAGCAATATTTATATCGTTAAAATAAATAACTTCTTGGTTCTTCTTCTTCACTTAGAAAATAAGAAGTTTTAATGTACGTTCATTAAGTTAAGGGATGGAAGTTGGCAATAGTTAAATTTGTAGACATAACAGAGGCTTGGCACAGGTTTACCTTTCCCAGGAACCGATGCCAAACTAGGAATCGGCCAAGTTGTGCGATAATAATTACATGACAAGTTATGAGGAATATGAAAATAGGTATAAATGTAATTGGAAATGGTGGAACGTAAAAGAAAAACATAAGTGAAAAAACACTAAGCTCTCTGCATTAACAAAATTAATGATTTATTTATTTAATGCTAGATATAATTGAATTATCACCCAAAATGCGGAAAAGTTAGCTTTCAGTCACGGGAGAATTATGTTTATAAATCAACAGGATAACCGCATAAACCATACTTTTAGTTTTAGTTTATACATTTGTTTGGTGAACCTTTTGACCAATAAATATTTTTTGTCAGCTTTATCCATATGGTTTGCGCCCTCGCCAATTTGAGGACAAAGTGCCCTTGTCACTGGTTTGTTAATTCATGGGCTTAGCTTTGAGGCTTTTTTGTGATATTTTGCTGTAAGTGGCAAAATTATCTACTTAATAAACGCCATTGTTACACCAGTGAAAAGTCATTGTTGATATACGTAGTGCGATGATTTCTTAGTATGTGTTATTTATTTACGAATAAAATGTGAAACGTCACTAAACTTATCTGCACAAATTATTCAGACCGTAATTTTATTCTCGTTTTAATTCTCCTGAGGAAGTGTTCTACTATAGAAAAAAAAACATTTTTGCCAAAGAAAAAGGTTAAAAAAACGACAAAAATTTTGGTCCTCCAATAATAACTAGACAGCTAAAACATTGTATCGAAAGTAGGGGGAAAGTATAATTTGTTATCGTTTTGCGACCCATGTTTCTTTGGCAAAAATGATTAGTTTAATTGGAAGAACACTCGTTAAGGGGATTAAAGCGACTACAAAATGACGGTGTATTAGACCGAGCTATATTTAAAAATACACTTGTAGTAAAATTTTGATTCCATAGTTGACAAATTCTATTGAAGTAATTTACATCTCATAGAATTAAAACCCAATTAAAGAAAACAAGGCATTATTTTATTTCTGTTTCAAATCTGTGCTATTCACAGAACATGCAAAAATGTAGAGCTTACTCATGTTTCTGTCTATGAAGGAGTAAGCTGATTATTGATTATGATAATCCACTGTAACAATGGTACTGAAAAGTGACCGACTTAAGGCTTATAAGAAGCCACAAGGCTTCAGAAACACGTCTACCAGATTAGTTTAAGCCTGTGAATTTGTCACGTCATCCACAAAATCCCCAGGGTTTGAAAATTTGTTTAGAAGTTTACGAATTTGTAGTTACCTACCTACAAAATATGGTCTTTTTTATGAAGTGTATGATTGTACCTACAATGGTTTGCAATTTGAAATTTAAATTCAATATCTAATTCGATAGGACGAAGTCAAAATGTGTTTTTTTTCATTCTCATCGTCTTTCGTCGTTATCTGCACACTCTTAAATTGCAATAAGATTTATTAAGTTCTCACAAAATACGAAAATGAATTCGAAATTATTACACTGTGGATTCAGTTTTAAAAACAACCAAAACCGACTTGCAAAGTAGCAGCGCAGCTTACAGTTTAATTTACATCTCCGTCTGCAAGGGTCACGTTTAAACTGTTGTGGAAACGGTATCATTTATCACAATCATATTCCGAGTGCTCAGCCAACATTCACTTTAGACAATTATCTGCAGAAGTCTCAAACCTTAGCCGTACCTGTTACGGCCTAAGGGTGAATAAATTATGACCCATCACTGAGCACCCGAGGGGAAGGTAAAAAATGCTATGTACTTATTGCTGTTCGCCTTTTGTTTTTCCGAATTGTTGCATTCAGAGGGATTTTTACTTTTTTTTACTTTAAGAATATTTCCCATAAGTACTTTGATGTTTCTTGTTTTATTTATCTGTTTTCTTTAGGCTTTCTCTTTTGAATGCGTCCGATAGTCACCCCTCGGTAACATAAACAGTTTTTCCATTATATCGGGATGTTGTGTTATTTGATCGATATCAATTTCTTTGTTGGTAGGTAATGTTAGCAAATAAATCAAACATTCTGCAGACTGAAAGGTACGAGTTTTCCCTTTTGAAGAAGAAATAGACAATAAGAAAAAGATAAATTTATCACAGAAAATGGTAAATAAATAATTAGCTATATAAATAACTTTAGTGTCTCTGAATACAAAACTAATATGCAATGTTTAGACGTCTTACAATGCTATGCTAAATGAATCTGTATAGTTCATACGCTAGTGTCACCTCCAAATATCTTGAGGTATTCAGTGGCCGTGTTGAAAGCAATGCTGCACTGTTTCCCAAACTTTTTGTACGTGACTTGGTACAGGCATTTCATGCCAGCCCTCTCCGCGACACGCTGCGATGGAGCGCTGGTGAATATGCCTCCTGTCGCCTTGAATCCCAACACTTTTGACAGTTCCATCCTGAAAATGAAATGGTTTATTTGACAGTATATTTGACCTGTACTTGACACTTCAAATCAAAACTTCAACTTCACTAAAATAACTTCATTTGAATCAGCATTGAAAAGACAAATAACATGGAAATCATTTTTATAAAATCTGAGGGCTAATTTCACAGGTTCCAGATATGTTTGAGATATCATGTCTAACATACAAATTCTGTTCTATTTTAAAATTAAAATTTTTAAAGGCATAAAACCTAAGACTGTCAAACTATAAGCACATTATGCATTTGCAAGATTATGTTCACAGGAATGTCAATATTTTTTACTAAGCGGCAACTAACGGGAAAATATTTGAAACAGAGTGCAAACTAACAGTTTAGTGGAATTACTTGTCGTAATTAATAAACAACCGCTAATTCTATTGAAGTCTAGGCACATTTACAACATTTTTACAACGTTATTCCATTAATTTGATCAAATAAAGGAATACCTAGAGTATTATCAAAACGAATAAAACTACCCAAAACTACTGATGACATCAATATTTGTTATGTTAATTTATGCAAAACTTTAAGCATATTGGATTCAAAAATAATGTTTACTTTATATTCAAAATAAAAACACAGTTAGCCAGACCTAGACTTTTTATAACTTGTAGTAATAATACTATTTGCGGTATGTTAAATATCTAAAAAAACTAATTTCATTGAAACTGTTGGCGCAACTATAAAAAAACAGTTATTCCAGAAATTTGATTTAATGTCGAAAGTGAATCGAGTTAAATATTTTGCTTTCTGTTTCTTATAAACAAGTGAACACACTTTTAACATGGGTTCACACTGTTGTAATCACAATTTTATCATCGATGTGATGCTTGTATAAGTTTTCAAAATATTGCTAGTTTAATTAGAGTAGGTACTAAATTATTTCAAAACTTTTTCGGACAAAGTTTTCCAAAGTTTTGGGTGTTTAACTCTCTTTATATTATCGTTGTTAAGTCGCTATTTAATCTCTAAAGATTTGTTATTATTAAGCATGCAATATTATACCTGGCTTGTAACAATTCTACGGCTATGCCGAGTCCTCTATACTCTGGTTTTACTGAAAGGCCGGCTCCCATGAGATATTTATCCGCTTCGTATTTATCATAAATCGCTGTCACTTTCATGGCCTCTGCAAACATACGCAGTGACAGCAAGCCAGCTTTTGTTTTAGGCTGTAATAAATAAATAAAAACATTATTTATTGCCCTCGTTCACGATTTTATATCTCATTTGGGAATTGGTTAGAGACAATGTAAAACAAATTTCAGGAAGATTTCAGGTTAGATAATGTTCGGAGAGACAATAATGATAAAATAAAATGTGCCCACTTAAAGGCCGCCGTTTTTTCAATTTAAAAGCACTAAATTGACCTATTTCTGAAATGAATACTTTCGGTGTAAGTTAAAAAAAACCTTAAAAACTAAAATAACCCTAAGAAAGACCATATTTTTACTGAGTCTGTTTCTACATACATTTTGTATTAAAAAGCAGGCATGTACAAATAACAGAAGAAAGTAGATAAAATATGCAGCTCTTTCCATTTCCAAGTTACATTGTTTTGTGAAAAAATCTCTCTCTGTTCCATTTAATTTGTCTGGTTTTATTATATCTTGTGCCATTGACATTAATGAGGACTGTTGTAAAATATCAAAAATTTAATTTAATAACTTTGCAGAAATAATATTACATTATATCTGTAAGTAATTTTCCACGGTCCGCATAATTACATGGGTTACGAAATCGATACTTTTTGTAGAAGTAATGGCTGTTTTTTGTTAAATATCTGTGTATTTCTTTTACAGATAATAAATACATTATAGTGGTGGTAATCTGTACTGTTTTTAAAGTACAAGGTGTTTATCCAAAACTATCAACCTTCGAATGATCGAAGCTATCAACTAAAATGCCTTTTAAATTTTCTTATTATTCATCAAAACCACCATACATAATAACGATATTAATTTCATAAATTCTTGCAATATACTTAACATAATACTTTGATAATTACTCTGATATTATCATTATGGTAGTGATTATCGTGAATTTATATAGTTACAAAATTATACGAAGGGTGAAAACTGGGTCACCGTCAAATGGATGAAATCGGGAAAATAAATGGGAATGGATCCAGGGATGGCGTATAATGGTGTGGGTAATGGAACCTAAAAAGGTTGTAGCCATAAAAATAACAAAAATATTTGAAAAGTATTTGCCAGATAGTAAGCTTTAGTTTTGTTCTTATTGGACGTTAAAGTTACATTATGCAAGAAACAAAATCTATACGTTGTATTTTTTTAATGAGTGTGAAATATTCAAATATGAATTAATATTCAAGAGAAGATGAAGATCTGCTAGTAAATCAGTTGTGCTATTCTCTCATCTTTAATGTTCACGTAATTTGCTAGTATTGTAATTAATAGCTCAAACTTCCTAACTAACTGGGAAACTTCAATGATCAAACGGAACATAAATATAATGGTGAATATAAAACGTACATAAAAATGCCAATTGGCCGTGTGTAACAAGCTATGTATTAAAGAAGAAAATTTTTAATTCAAAGTTGGTTTGAATTTAAAGTTATCTTCAACTTTTATTAATTTATTACAATTAAAGTTAGAGGAACGCTTTGTTGAATCTGGGTGTAAGGCTTATTAAAAAAACCACACATCGGCAATCTGACCACTCTCGTTCCGCTTTTTGGCATTACTAGCTATTCAGTAAAATGTCCAACATTAAGTTAAAAGAACGATAACATCGATCGGTTATCGCATTTTTTATTCGTTTAACCCTTCAACGCCCGGAAAATGAGACACAATAGATATTCCATTGTTATCCGGCCGCCTGCATCCGCTCGGGCGTTGATGAATTAAGGACCTTAAGCTACTCATACCGGGGCGTGATTAACGAAGCGACCTTTTTCCTGCGGCAAACACAAGTTCACTCCAACAAGCGTGTGTCCCGTGCCATCCCCTTCTGCCAAAAAGCATGCCAGACTCATTTTCTGCCTAATTATTGACGTCAAAAGCACTCTATACTCTTGTACCGCCTCCAAATCTTCTGCGGTTCCTGCAAAAGAGATTAATTATTAACACACCACGCTAAAATTAAATTAGCACTCCCTAAATTTTTGACGCAAAGAATTTGTACAATAAATAAGATTACACACCTAGGCTTTTCAAAGACTTTCCTCGATTTTTTTAGATTTCATTTGTACATTTAGGCTAATGATTTCATAGGTAATCACTTTATTGAATTTCACTTATTTTTAGCCATTTCTAATAAGTACCCTTTTTATTTGAATGCCAAGTTCAAGTTTTGCATTTTTATATTTGCTTAAATGTGCCTTTATTACTTCTGTTATAGAGCTCTTAATACTAATGAGGGGTGTAAACGTCTTAGTGGCGAAAAAAAAGTTTTTTCGCCACTTAGGCAGGGTATTTACAAGGAAGTTAAAAAGTCATCAACGGGCGAGGCGGGAAGTTATTAATACAGTGGTGTCTTAATTTCTTCTTATGTAACATACACATTCTCAATTCAAGCGGTAATAGTGGTGTAATTTGTAAGTGCTGAAAGGGTGACCGTGTAATGACACCACATTCGAGGTAGGTAGGCCTTTCCCTAGCATAATTGGATGCGGGATCCTCCCTCGGGCGCCTAATGACTTGAGCATTTTCTTGCAGAGGAAAGAGTTTGTTGACATGAGATGGGATTGCTCTAATTGCAAAAAATGCCTACGCACAGATTAGTTTCCCTTTGATTAATGTTCGTTAACTTCTATAGCTTTGGTTTGGCAGAGGAATCACGGTGTGGAATCCGTATATTTCGAAGGAGGTACTTTAGTATTTTACCGTTTATACATACATCAAGATTGTTATTTAACAATGCTAATTTTTCAAATCCGAATGCAATCCGTTTTAACGTCTTAGTGCTCCTAGCCAATATTGATTTTGTAGTTATAATTTTTCAGACGTAACTATACTTTGTAACACGTTTTTATTAGGTTGCTTTTTAACCCTAGATTCATAATCATTCGTCTCACAGACCACACTAAGCGCAAAATTGTTTCTACTGTTTCAAGTGCAAGATATAGAAAGCTGATCTCTCGAGTACCTTCCTAGGACATTCGACTATAAGTGTTTCAGGTACACTTGACTTGCAGTGATGTGTCTTTGACAAGATATAGAGGATTGATCGTCTATCTGAGAGAAGAAAAACAATATGTGGCTTTTGTGTTTATAAAAAACAAATTTTCATTTGAATAGACCATCGCGGCTTCATCGCGAGTTTGGAATGTGCAGATTAAACGTAATTTTTCAGAATAATATTTATTTTAAAATTAATTGAACCTATTAAACAATATAATTATTTTATTCATTTCTTTTACTTTTATTATTCATAACCTTCATTTAAAATATTCGTCCGAGAGACGAATGTTGATGAATAACGTTCCTCATAAATATTTTCATAAATCTAGGGTTAACATTACTGTGACATTATAGAAGAAGAGGCACTTAAAAACACTACACAGTAAAAGAAGAAAAGTTGACGATTGACGAATTCGATCTTGTAATAATTTATTGGAATTTTGCGGATCACGTCCCTTCAATAGGGTGGAAGTAATGAAATAAACTCACCAGCCGTATTCCACCAAACGTCTTCTCTAATATAATTTCCCAGCATAAACTCAACCGCTGTGATCCACATTGCTTCGGGAATATCTTCTATTTCGAATTTCAATGTGGCTCCATCTTCGACAGTTCTTTCAAAACGTCTCCATACCTTCGGGTACTCTCGAGCAGACATCGCGAGGATAACGCCTTAGCTTTTAGTGTTTTAAATTTCAAATGGGCTATGGCTGCGAATGAGTTGATTGCGACTAGTGACTCTATCTTGCGGTTACGTAGTAATCTATACTCTATAGAGCAGGTGTGTGGATTTTTATTTATTCTGGTTTATTTTATTTTTTAATTAGTAACAAATAATGTTATAGTTTTCTTTATAAAATTATTAGATAGCAAATATAGAATTTGCGTTTCAACATACGAGGTAAATTATTCACAAAGAAAGATCAAATGATGGAGCGTGTTTTTGATTATTAGTGTATATAATGTTGTTACTTGTACATAGAAAGTTTAAATAGATGAAATTCAAACTGAAAATTATTTACCTTTTCGTTGAAGATGCTCAAAAGCAAATTAATATTCTTCGCAATGTGTTTAATTTTTGTCTGCGCTTTGGTTGTTAATAATAATGGCTCCTTAGACTTTTCATCTCTTAACTACAGTTTCAAAGATTTCCAAAACATGTCTTTTCATGAATGTTTAATTAATTATTGTTTGGATCAAGCTGTAAGGTGTCCCTTGCAAATAGGTCACCGCGGAGTTCCGACGTGTAAATGATCTGTGAGATCCGATTGTGGTTGTAATGGAACCATTTGCGTTGATTGTTACGTCTTGACAACTCACTGTAATTCTAACTCACTATGATAAGTTGATAATAATATAATGATATAAAGCGATTTTTTGATGAAATCTAAAGATTTATTTGAAATTTTGAGATTTAAGCATTCACAATGCTATTTTTATATAATACTAAATAATATACTAGAAAAAATAGGACTCGCACCAGATCATGTTCTCGGACGGGAATCGAACCCGCGACCTTTGGATAACCGGTCCAATGCTCTGACCGCTGAGCTACCGAGTCACTTATCTATTAGTGACTCGGTAGCTCAGCGGTCAGAGCATTGGACCGGTTATCCAAAGGTCGCGGGTTCGATTCCCGTCCGAGAACATGATCTGGTGCGAGTCCTATTTTTTCTAGTATATTATTTAGTATTATCTAAAGATTTAATCAATATTTAGTATACTGTATACTGATTCATTCACAATTTTCTTCTATGATAAAAAGTAAGTAGGTAGTCAACAGATTTTTTTGTTATGAACCAAGTAAAGCAATTTTACTGTCGTTACAAGCATCTATTAATATTAAACCACAATAATCAAATGTAAAGAAGCTGTATGAATCACGCTTTATAAAAAACAATTAGTTTAAACCCATTTTTTAACATAGTAATTATGAAAGACAGATGATGATCAAAGGAGATTATTTATCATTGGCTATATTGGTATATCAATTTTCCCGCTTTTCTTGTCAGCTAAAAAACGTCCAGGGCCCTATTTAATAACGTGACAATTTGTCAATTGTCATCACAACTTAGTATACATTACGGTGTAGCTATGAGTAGTTTATTCTATTTTCAAATGTCAACCAGCAATGGATATAAAATTGTCATGACAGGTGACAAATTGTCACGTTTATTAAATAGGGTCCTGAATGGATGGTAGGGTAAAAAAAATTGACAATTCAAAAGCACTACATACTGTGCCAATCAAAGTCCACATCGGGCAAACGTGGTGGTTTATGGCCCAGCCTCCTTATCCATCTATCCATAAGAAAGGCCTGGCCAAAAAATGTCTGACTATGATTATTATATAATTTTATTTAATTTGCTACAGGTTCAGCGCGCGGGTGTTGGAGCAGACGTGCTCCTCGCTCGGCGGGAGGCGGGTCGCGGCGCTGCTCGTGTGCGGTGGGGGCTCCGCCGCCTCCGCCGTGGTGTCCGCCGCCTCCCGCGCCGGCGTGCCAGTCCTGCGAGCGTCACCCTCGCATCTGCATCTCTCTTATACAATTGCAAACGTAAGTCTACACCGTTGTACTCCTAAATGTGAGTCTTAGCTTCAGTTTGGCCACAGAATATTGTTTGGCGTCAGTAGCGACTACTCATCCTAAGAAAACGTATATTGCCATATCGATATCTGTTTTTCTGATCACTGAAATATACATACACAAGGGTGTAACAGTGATGTTTACTCTGAACCAACCAGCAAAATATCTAAAAATAGGGCGCATTGGGCCCTATTGCTTCCTAACTCCTTAGAGTTTTACCTTAGCCCGTAGAGTTTTAACTTAGCCATAGAGCTAAGTCTTAACTTAGACATCTTATGAAATAAACGAGTGAATGTTTCCATTCTATCTAAAATAAATAGTGTTCAGAATCATCATAATTCGCGATGAAAGCAATTATTTAAATTATGTATTATATTTTATATCTCAATTTTGTATTTTTTTTTAAATAAGGCAATGTAACAGAATAAAAATAAAAAATCTTTATTTGTTTCTACATAAATGCTTTCTGTATGTACTGTTCTTTATCGATTTATAAAGGTATATTTACAGTTACTAGTTGAAATTGTTAGAAATTTACACTCTATACTATCTATCTGTGATTTCACGTTGTGATTCCCGACTAACATATTGTTTTGCTTGACCTACTTCGAAGATAGAGCTTTCCAATAAATCTGAAATCGTTCCCTTGATTACCGTTTTATATATTCGCGCAAATAAGGAATGGCAGGGTTACCACGAATCGAAAAAAATACAGAATTTTGGTAATACTAATAGAAAGATAAAGTCAAGCTAGCATGTCGTATTACATTTTTAAGTATCGTCACCGTTATTAATTCATCAACACCCGAGCGGCCAAATGCGGCGGGATAACAATGGAATATCTATTGTGTCTCATTGATGGGTTAAAAAACTTATTTGAAAAAGTATTTGTAGTTTGTCACCCCTGACCATCGCAAGTTTTTTTGATATATCTTTGAAACTGGACCCTATTTTATTAGAATTTGGTACATTGTGAATACTAACTAGACGATCTCCGTGGTTGAGTGGTTTGTACGCCGGTTTTCAAGGTGTCGCCATCTCTGAGGTCCCGGGTTCGGTCCCCGGCTGGGTCAATTTAGAAAACCAACTTTTCTTTATTGGCTCAGGTCTGGGTGTGTGTGTTTACCACCGTTGTCTCTGATTTCCATAACACAAATGCTTCAGTTACTTACTTTGGGATCAGAGCAATGTTTGTGATGTTGTCTAATATTTATTATTATTATTATCTAAGTTTTAAGTACGGTTCAAGTAATTAATTAAGTAATGTTTTACATTACCCTTTTGTCCTTTTTTGACACAATAATTAAAGCTATTTTGGCCACTGTTTCACTTCCCCCTTTTCATGTGTAAGTGAAACAGTAAAGTTCTCAGTCTTTATTTTATTTTAGATTTTTGTTGCTTCATGCAAGCCTTTAGATATTGTTGGCTGATTTAATAAAGAGTACCTACATTACTGAAACAGCTACTTTAATTGCGAGTTATATACTTATAGGTATAACTTTTTTAAACTTTTTAAATAAAAATAAAAATAAAATATGTTTTACTTGCCCCCTTGACGTTATGTCAATATTTTTTTTATATAAAAGCTTATAAGTTCTTTTGTTTTATGAAATAATATTATTTCATCGCTTACGATGTAATATATCATTTAGGTGCTTTATTTTTTTTTGGTGAATGTCAATTTTATCATCATATCCCATTCATATGATAATATAATTTTGTATTAATAATGATAATAAATTATGTAGGTAACTATTTTTTTATCCTAGACTTTATCACGTAAAGGTCTCTAAATATCGAACTTTAACTGATCAGCTATCTTCTAGCTTAAAACCCGGTAAATACGTTTAGAGCAATTAATTGCCTTTCTGTAGTCTCGACACGTCGCCTCATCAATATCATAGAGGATTACAGGGTTTCAGTAAAAGGGACCTTTGATTCATAGTATGGGCACAGAATAGATATAAGTAAGTATGTACTACGTAGTATGGGTTCAATCGTGGTCTTAAGAGCACGTAGTCTGCACACTAGCGCCGCCATTGGAAAAATAATCATAGTGCATAAAAAAAGACGAATAAATTATCTCTCTGTAGTGCACTCCGAAGCTTTGTGGTACTTTTTATAGCTTCAACAATATATTTTAGTCTGTCGTTTAGTTTAATTTTTTGCTAAAAGTTGCCACAAAAACTTCGCTATATACTATATACTCAAATAGTTGGACGAACGTCATCTAAAAGTTATTCCAAATTTCAAGTTGATAGCATTAGTAGTCCTTGAGATATCTAGCTGTGACAGACAGACTGAGTCGCACCATAAGGGTTCCTTTTTACCATTTTGCACGGAACCCTAAAAAGGACTCCAAAAATGTTGTTATTATTAGATTGAAACCTTCACATCTCGAATATTAATACATAGTTAGGCCCATATATCAAGGCGATGGCAAACGCGGTTACGCTTTGTAATAACATCGTTGACACGTTTTCGTAATATATCACCCAATGTGACGCGTAGCAAATCATAATCAACTGCGCTATATTTCAGATAACATAACCTAAAACTGCCTTAATTATCTTCAAACATAATGCGATTGTAGTAGATCTGAAACCGAGTTGTTAAACATTTATATTCGAGTTTTACTCTTCGAGTTACGTTCGCAACGTAGCCACAATTTGGGAGTTCATTATTTACAAATTGTGCCAGAAATTGGATTACGAGATGTAAAAAGGTGAACTTGTCTTAGCGATTCCACATAAATATGCTCACGTAGGAACAAGGAAGGAACGTCAGAATTTGTTATGCGTGAGAAGGATCAGATTTTACGATGTGCATAATATCATGGAACTGTGGGACATTTCTCGTTTTGACGGATTTTTTGGGGCAATATTCCGCGTATTTTTTGCACGTATCGCGAGACCCGGTTTGGTGTCTTGGAAAATGATGGTCATTTATTACTCTCTTATAGCGTCGAGCAAGCGGTGACGTGAACTAATAACGGTTTAAAAAGAATGGACCTGGCTGAGGTATTATTATTTTACGACAAGGCGATATCTTTATGTCAAAATGTTTTAAAAGCCAATCAATCAATTTTGTTCTCAGGACCTGCTTCCCCTTGAGACCCGGCTAGAGATTACAGCAAAAGAAACACTACATGCACTTAGGTGAGAATACAAAATATATTTTGCAGTGTAGGTAAATGAAATTGGAACATACTCTTAAACAAATATTAGTAACGATTTCCTTATTTTCAGAGCGACTCTGCTACACACCCACTGGCACAGCTTTACTATACTTGCGGAAGAAGACATCCATTCCACACTGTCACTTCGCAAAGATCTTTCTTCTATTCTTACTGCTCAACCCCTAAATCCTAAATGGCTTTCACTACCCTCCAAATATACTCGCCATGCTTTATTCAGGTAATTCGTTTGTGTTTGTAATCATGGGGTTTCAAATTCTAAACAATTACAACAAAATATTTTAATGAATTTGTGATTTTCAGGAGACTCGCTGAAGTTTCAAGACTTACACGAGGTGTTGTTATCTTAATTTGTGACACACAGTATGCTAAGCTGGTAATGAAGGAAGCAAAACGACTGAACATGCTTGATGGTCATTTCTTTTGGATATGGATTGATGCGTCTAAGGAGCTTGATATATTTCATTTTGCTACTAACAAAACACAGTATAAAGATGACAGTGATGGTTTTGAGACCTTTAGCGATAAAGAAGAAACGATAATAGAGGATCGTTTTGATCGTCGCAAACGAGACGATGCAGACAATAATTCAGCAAATGATATAGAGGGTCATAATGCTTCAACTTTTCTTGCTATAAAATCTGAAGAAGAATCAAGCAAGAAATTCGATCGTAGTATAAATAATATTTCATTAAATTCAGTTTTTCGTCGTGTTAGTAGAAATATAAATAAGTCAGAAGCGCACAGTGTTAATAACAAATTATTAAATAATAATATTAGTCAAGAGTTCGATAGTAGTCGCAATACTAGTTCAAAAGTTGTAAGAAATTTTGTAAATAAAAAAGGCGTTGAAACTTCTAAAGTCGAAAAAAAATCAATTGAGAAGGGGAAAATGTCCTTCCTATCTAGTGATAGTAGTAGATATAGTAGTATTAAAATGAAAAATGAATCTTTTAATAAATATGTAAATAGCATAAATGTCGATGGCGTCAATACAGAGAGTTCTCAATTGAAAATAGAATTCATGTATAATAATGATGATAGTAAATTATTAAAAGATAGCGTATTATTTTCAAGTGATATTAGTGATTTCCTAATGAATCCCACGGTGCATATGGCTAAAGTGCATAGTGTTAGACAAACAAAAAAAGATGACGATAGTTTTTCTGAAGATGATGACGTAATGGATGAAGGAAGCGATGTAAATGAAAATAATGTTACTGTGATTATGGATAATCTTCCTGTGGGGTTGTTGGCTTTACATCCCCAACCAATGAAAATTGGTAAGTAGACGAAATTTAATAGTTAGTAGAGGGCAAAGATCTTATGTTAAATTAAAGTCGTAATATTAAAAAGGAACATTAATGATTGTATTAAAGTACTGACGATAACATCTTGAAGCTATTACATTTGTCTGATTGTCATAACCAGAATGCGTTAAGCTATTGAATTCTATATAATTACCGCTGATTGAATTTGAATCATAAAAAAATCTATCTTTCATTTCAACAGACCGCGTATTTGTGCGCGCGGCAGTGAGAATGGCGGTCGGTGCGCTAAGAAGAGTATTGCGTGCATGTGACGCATGGTCGGCGCAAGCACAGTTTTTCAGTGATGCCACTGCATCATGTTGGGATGAGCCGAGTGATGCAGCCGCTGATTTTTCATCAGAGTTCGTAAGGTATGAAGACATAGTATAAACACTGTTAGTACTTAAGAGCGTTGATTTGTCACGGCATTCATACTAAATGGTCTAACTTAGCTGTGAATGGTCTAATTTAGCTGTGACACTATTTATCGAAAATGTATTCAATTATTTTTTTAGTCCAATGTATTCTGCTTATCTGTATGAAGTTTAATTAAAATCAGTCCATTCATTTCGAAAAATAAGGACTTGAAACTTTATATGAAATGGAATGCTGAGTATTGATTCATCATGGCATTTCATACAAACTTTCAAAAAACTAAAGCAAAGTTCTGAATGTGATATTATATAATATTTTGAGTATTTTTAACTATGCTTGTAGGTACATATTTCTAAAGTAAAAAGCAACATACTAATAAATGATACGATGATACGTGATCAAAATAAAGCTATAGTCATTCAAAATATTCCTATAAATAATGAAAAGTGTAAATAATTCGAACACAAAACAAAAGCGTCCATCAAAAGTAATTTGATTCGTCCATTAGTGTTTGCAACTGCACTGCACATTCAAACTAAAGACGATAATAGAATAGTAACAGGCGTAAAGAATCACCATAAAAGCAAATTGAGTAGCAGTCCGAGAACGGTGCGAGATTACTTTTATGTCCCATATTTGAACGCTAGGTCGGTTTATATCAGCTCACATTACGCTACATAAAACCTTATCAGCGTATCACCGGTCACCAAAACCCTTACTTTGCTTGCCCGAGGTACGTTACTTATTATGTATACTATTGGGTACTGTGTGCTCCGGGTTTACACTCTGTACGACATTCTTACGATCTCTTATCAACATTAATGTAAACCGTGGCAACTTTAAATGCAGAATTTTGTACTTACATATATTTTTTATTAATTGATACTTAATACTAAATAAGAGGCTGAGAAATTAATATAAAATAATAATATTAGGAGTAAACTAAAAAAAAATTAACTAAAAACAATTTATTAGGAATAGTAAATAAATTACTTCCTGTAATATAAAGATTTTTAGACAAATTGAAAGAGGATAATTTATTGGTAGGCCGCCAATTCTGCCCGCGGTTGACCAAGTTAGCAAAGTTTGCTAGTCATTTTCGGCTTGGCAACTTCGAAGCTTGCTTTTCCAATTTGATTTACATCGAACCGACTCCTTTTGTTTGGTATCCTGTTACGGAACTCATGACTGTCGATTTTCTGTAATTTCAACGAATACTTTCAAAATTTGCCAAGAATTATTTTATTAAACGTTTTACAATTTAAGGTATTTTAAAGTGTACTCAAATATACACAATAATAGAAGACATAAGGCATGTAATCGGGTTGTGTACTAACCTCGGGATGTTTACACTTTCTTCTCTTTAAACCTAATATCCGTTTTTCTTGAGCACCTCCTGAACATGGACCAGCTCATGCTCTAAATGATCAGAGTCACAGAGGTCTATTCTTTAACGACGTGATAATAGATTGCAAATGACGGGGGTAGTGATGTGACGTAGCTTGTAGATACGATACGGCTACGATACGGGATAGGGACACCGTTAGTGCTGTGTGTGGCGCTAGTTGGCAAAACTGGACTTTTCTGAAGTGGTGGACCGCTGAGGAGGAGGTGTAACACTCTCAGTTAACCCGTGACCACGGCCGATGCAACTCGGTCGAAACGTAAGGAAAATAGGTAGGAAAGTGTGAAAATACCTATCATTAGTTATGTACGCGTTTAATTGTTATTTTAATTATGTACCACTAACGACACCCTCATCACGAGCTAGCTACGATAGCTTAACTTCATGTTACTTATTTAAATAATAGAACGGATATAGGTACCTCTGTATTCTGCTGGTTAGAATTATATAGGTTTAAGTCGCAAATACAAATGCAATCATTTTTATTTAATTTTCGTACTACGTAGCATTTCACTGACATTAAAAAGGACGGCGCCAATAAAACACGTTGAAACAACTGAAAAGGTCCCCACAAAAAAGTGGATTAATTACAAATAGGCGCAATAATGGTTTTAGTTTATTTATTGCGACAGGGCGGTCCGGGTCGTCACGGGCGCGACCGCGTGACGTTGACGAGGGTTCTCAACTAGAGCGTTCGCTGCAGGGTCGTGGATTTTTGTTCTGGAAGAGTCAGTCATGCATACTAGACAAGTCCCAAGGAAAACAAAATTCAGTGCGGATATAGACTCATAAGCTGGGCTTAGTGATTGCTCACCTTTTGCATATAAATGGGATTTGGACTTGGGGTAGGATAACAGATCAGTCTCAGCAATACTGCTAGAACGCAGCTATCCAAAGTCGTCGTGAACTTCAGATGCTATATTTAGGATTATTTTGAGTACCATACTAGGAGAGGTGTGATGTAAATGACGGTTAAATATAATAGCCATAATAATGTTAAAAAAAATGAAAGAAAATAATTCACGAATCAAAACCCTATTTCCGTTAAATTCGTTATTTATAACATTTTTAGATAATAAAACTACTAACACAGTCTGAGCTTTTATTCTATCCAACTTTTTTTAGCATTTGTCTTGGAATGGAAGCTGACCCCAGAACCAAATAAAACGCAAACAAATAGTGATTTTGCAGAACGTGATATAGGTAAACGAATGAAGTTTGTAGTATCATCAGGGACATCGAAACTCTACGCACGTATCACTGTCTACTCCTCTCCACTTTCAAGCGGACGGTTTACAAAATTGGAAAAGTGCGAAAACGCTTTCAAAGAGGTCAGGAGTATGGAATCCAATATGTGCAGTGAAATACCGCTAACGTGTCGCTGTGGCGGACAGCACTGTGTACTCTTGGTTAATATCGAAAGCACTTAATATTAGCTTTGCTGCACCACAACTGGTACTTAAATTAAATCGAAAAGCAAAAAGGAACCTCTTTTAGTTTTAAACGGGCCATTTAGAAACACCTAAAATTAAAAGTTACGTTCTAGATGCATTTGTATAGCCATTTTAAGTTTTTCAACGAGTACCTACGTTAGGAAGTGTAAACTAGTAAAGTTTGATAATATAATGAAAACTAGGTGTTCAAAGTACAGGTTGTTTTTAAAATAATTATCATAAAATTCACCAAAAATGTAGAAGCCTAAAAAAATAAACTCAAGTTGAAGAAAGTGCTACCACTTAGTAAAGGAATTTAGTTATATACATTCAATGCCATCGTAAGAGACGTAAGTGAATAGAGCCCACTTAACTCGACAAATCACATCACTTCTGCACTGCCAAGATAATAAATCCTTTGCTCCGTGGGTGGGTCGATCACACCTTTAAATTCTACTCCAGAAGCAGACAAGTTTAGATTGACACAACACTTATTTTTGTAGAGATACAAATAACTTCAACTAAACAACTAATTTAATTTAACATCAAATCTACACTCAAATGTATGTTTTTATTTTTTATTTTATTTTATAGTGAATTTAAAGCTTCTACATAAAAAGTTTCGTGACGTCCATTTATTTTATTATTTTATTTTATGAAGATGACAACTTAAAATAATACAAATACAACATGTAGGTACTTAACAAGCTCCTCGTTTGGTTAATATTTATTTATTTAGAAATGGGCGACATTCGTTAAACACCTTTGTGATTACAGTGCAGTATAAATCAACCGAGCCAATTCTGAATTCTAAATTTCTCCTCTCGGTACCTATAGCAGAATGAGTTACAATGGTTCGAAGAACATCTCAATCACACGAACATCCCTAAAGCCACGGGGTTTTTGCAATTCGAAAGCATACATTATTACTTTTGAATTTCTGTGACAATCCTCTGGGGCTCCAGTGAAATATTTCAGAAGTGTGCAGGTTTATACTGCACTCTCTGGGTGAGATTTATTTGTTTTCAAGCTTACTTTATGTTCTAAATTTTGCTACACACTAAGGGTGGTTTCGTCTGCGAAAATGTAAACTTGAAACTACATGACTTTTTTTAATATAATCACCACGTGTATATCTTTTATTTTAACAAAACAAAGCTACATAGCATTGGTTATTCTGTAGGTATTATGTTATTTGTCTTGTCACATATTTTTGACAACAATGAATACGTACCTATATGAAACAATGTATTAATTCTCAACAAACATGATTAAGTTTCCAAAATCCTTTATAACCGACTTAGCTGAATTAATTCTCAGTTTTGGGTTTAGGGACTCGCTCTTGACCTCTATAATAATGGTATCGCACGCGTTCCTTGGAACGTTATTCAATAAAATACGTGATCGGCATAAGAGGCAACCGTGCAGAGATAGCGCAAGGATATAAACCTAAGTGCCAGGGATTTGGTGCCGATTAATAGAACGACTGCCAAATCTATGCTGATGGTAAGGACTGACTTTACTGATACTGCCTTTTTTACACGAAAGTTTCCACTCAACAGAACTTTTTACAAATGGGATTGCTGAATCTGCAGTAAATTGTTATTAAGTTTTCTAACTCGGAAGTGCTCGTAGCATCACTAATTACACCACTGCCCAAAAAACAGAGAATGTGTAATGTGTTCAGGGTTCATGTATGTTTGTGTGTGGGTATGTGAGTTTCTTTACTCCACCACAACTTCTAAATGCCTTAACAGATTTGGATGTATAGGGTATCGTTAGAATACTTACATCATCCAAAGTGAAACTGTTTAAAAAAAATATGGCGACGTAACTTTCACATTCAAATGTGAAAAAAATAATAATTAGATATGGGTAGCAAAGCAAACGAAAGGCCTAGATAATCACATTTCAAAACTATATAATTTGTCACTAAAATGTGTGAAATAAAAATAAATAAATATTTTATTTATATTAAAAACACGTCTTCCCTGCCAAATGTAAATAACAAGTGTCATTGCAGTCGGGGGACCTCTTTGATTAATGTTCCACAAAATGGTCCCCCGACTGCAATGTTACTTAACTTTTTAGTTCGTTTTTGGCAGGGCAGTCGTGTCTTTAATATTCTATAAATTTATTTATTAAAACTTGAACATCTAATTTAGATACCGAATTTATTATAATGGGCTCTCGAGAAATCGGCCCACCATGTCATTTTCATAGGAAAAATCTCCCTTTATTGTCTAATTAATAAAAAGTTTCAGCTCACTACTAAAGGAAACCGTAGTTAAAATGTTAAATTAAATGATACTAAAGTGTTTTCGATATAAAATTGAACGTTTTATTTCACACAACCAAAATGCGCGGCAACCACAATTTTCAGAAGTGACAGATGACATTAGTGGTTGCGTTCCATTCTAACAACTACAATTAAACTTACCTTTTAGATTATAGGCTATGCCATATTTTGAACTATGCTAAGTGGATTTAAAATAATAGCAAGAATATCTAGATTTCTTCAAACGTGTACTAATAGAAAAGCGAACTATAAAGTAGTGAATTTCTTAGAATTATTGCAAATCGATATCGAATCTGTTTATTATTAAACGGACGTATTATTTATTTCCAGTCATATCGTTTGTGAATTTAATTGCAGAGTTATGCTAGAGCTAGAGATAGCACTATCAATAAAATCAAAAGCTCAACAGTATTTATTTTTACGAGACTGTAGAAACTGAGAGAGTAGGGAAATGTTTTTCCGATGTACAATCAACGGCAAGTCAACTTATTCTGATATGTATTATTTTACAATAAATACACCTAAGCGTGTAATATAGATCAACTTTTACTATGAGACCAACTCCGAAATCGCGAAAAAAAACAGCTGTTTCATACAAAAATTAAAGTCGAAAATATCAAAACGTGTGAAACAGCTGTTTTTTTTCGCGATTTGAGAGTTGGTCCCATAGTAAAAGTTGTTCAGTTTGATGGTCCCTATATACCATATTCGGCATTAGGGGGTATTTTTGTAACATGTTGTATATAACACTTTTCTCTTTGGTAAAGGTAAAAAGTTATATGTTTAACACGAGACCAAATTTTTGTGATGTCTTGCCTTTAAATCACTTACTGTGCTCAGTAGTCCATATTAGAATCACTTGCTGCACTCGTGATTCAATTCTAGACTACTTCGCTAGTTCGTCATTTAAAGTCGGCACTCGCAGCACGAATTGACTTTGGTCTCTAGTATCACAAATGACTATTTTACTCACACCTTTAATTGTGCAAAATGATATCGACTTAACACATAGAAAATTAACGATATCGTCATACATTCAAGGCAGTTTAATCATCTTCTAAACCAAAAATAACCAAAGCAATCATCAGTAGGTACTATCCTGATTGTATTTTATACATAATTGTCCATAACATTATAATGACGTGAAGTTATTACTATACATATTAATAACCATCTAATAATTATTAATTAATGATTAATTAACATCTAAATTAATATAACGCATTATTTATTATACCCTAATTTCGACCTTTATCATTCATTCGATCAATACTTTTCTAAAATGAATTGTTCGTCTGAATAAAATGAATACTATCCAGTATTCACGGGTATGCACACTAACAATAATAATTTCAAATCAACAGCAAACAATTATAATCCACTTTTCATTGAATCCTCTTTAGGTTTAACTCAATATTTTTTCTCCGAAAATTATTCCAACTCCACGGTAAAAGATTAATTAATTTGTTCACCTTTTGAATTAAAATTCCTTTATTTCCGCGACATAATTAAAAGGGTAAAGGCTACGTGTTACTGTCCCGAGCTTTTCTCTGTAATATAAAAGACGTTGTTACCTCATATATTTTAATTTTATAAGTGCAGATTAGTTTTTGGAATGTTCAAATCATACTTTGTAATATTACTTCTAAGACATCGTGTTTGCAACTGTACTCACTTATTTTACAGTACTGTATTTACATATAACATTAGTTTTAAAACTAGTCAATAATGGATTTACGAAGCAAACTTTAATAGGTTGTTCTCAGAAAATTAGTGATGCATAGAAATAATAGTTTATGATTATCAGAATGAAAGAAATTCTGTTCTTAAAAAAAAAATTACAGCCTCATTCAGACTTCAATTGCTATTTTATATTTCAATCATGTTTATTGAAAAAGTCGAACAACAGTCAACACCCGCTTCCGTATCGAAAAAATACATTTCTAATAGTAGTTAGGTATCGCTAGTTACGTAAATTTTGGGTAATATCCAAGCCGATAGTATTATCATAAATTCCGTCACAACTGCACGGAGGCTATTGGCTGACAGCCAGACTGCACGGTGACTTGTCGAAGATATCGCGCCTATTGACATGACTTGACGTATAAAGTTCCTTTTTAGTTCCTCCAGAAATTAGAGCGGGTAAATAGGTCAGCCTGTAGTGAATACGGTTTTACGCATTCTTGGTTTAGCTGCCATTAAGCCTTCGTCCGCAATCAACTCTCCCTTTTTATTGCGAAGCTTGATTTTTATTTTGTCTAATGTGACCTCGTCTTCGGCTGAGTCATCAGTAATTTTATTGGGACTAATTTCATTAATGTTCATTGCTACATTAGTTCTTTTAACTTTATGCTCAAATAAAGATGTTAATAACAATGTAATACTTACGGAAAAATAGATTATACATAATCAAAATTAATTTAAGCAATAAACATTGCGATAATCTAAAAGTTCATATTTATTCGTTATTTACTCCGCTAATGCGATAAAATCCAGCGCGGAAATTAAATTCCTGAAACATAAATTAACACTGCCATCGTTTTAACGATAATAGCGCCTGTCTACATTTAATAATAAAAAATCAAATATTTTATTTTACGAAAAAATCTTTAGTAACTTTAAATACATTATTTATTCATGTAACTACTAGGCCTTAGTAAAGTTGTTGCTTATATTACATCATAATTTATGTTCCGTACAAAACGCTAAATTGTATATTTTTGTTCACTTTTATTTAAATAAAACATACCTATTCCAAATGTAAACCCAAAGTGATGACAACATTTAGACAAAACTAAATCTAGTAAGTCAAGCGACTTTATTAGATCTACTGAGCTTAATTCTAACGGCTGACTCTCTGTGGGAACAAAACTAATAATCCACAAAAGGATGCAATCGACTCATGCCAGATGTGACACCGTTCGAATTTGCAATTTAAATCTAACTTACAGTGCACTTCTAACGATCTAGGCGAGCCAAACAAGCTTAGCGCTCTGCAATTCAAAACCCTTACTAGTACTTACACCTTTCTATCCTGAAATATTCAGACTGAATTCACCTTCACGTAAGTGAAGTAAGCTGGAAGATTAAGCGGTTTCACACTTCCTTCGCGTTAAAAGCGAAGTTACAAACGTCTAAAGTTACGAGGCATTTCGCATAAAAGTTTTTGAACAAACCTTGCTTAGACGTAATTCTGAACATATTTCTATGATATTTTTTTTTCATTTATTATAGTATAAAGATTTATTTTACATTTTATTGTTATTAACAGCGTAAAGATATGCACAGAGGTTTATAGCAACGCTGTTGAATGCTCGAGTTGGGGTTAAATATAATTTATAACTAATTTAGACTTAAAAAAAAATGGAACAATATTTAAATTGAATGTGGATCGGAAATTTTACAAAGTTGAAATAATTCAGTTTTGTCGGTAGAGTATTGTTTTTTAATATTTTTACTCACTATTGTTTTAATTATTTTTAATTGAAGATTGTAAATTAGATTAGTGCATGTTTTGTGAGTTCGCCCGTAGCTGCTCAACCCATATCAGATATATATACGAGCCCGCAAGTGCGTTATATAACACTACTTTTGCCTTAAACGGGATTCAAGATTTTAGTATTTACTTACATAGGTACTTAAGTTCTAATAGTATTGTATGTTAAAGGTCATTCTAACTCTAAATATTGCTTGTCAACAGGGAAACAAGAATAGCTGCATCAGCTGCGTTAGCTGGAGTTACCGAGCGGCCTGAAAGAGCATTAACAGCTTCATTTGCTCTTTTGAACTTAGTACCAGGTTCTGAAGGAAGGAATACATGGAGACAAGTTGGAAAAATATTAGGGCGTAATGTAAAATTGCACACAATAGTCTGGCCCGGGGGACGCCTAGTTGCTCATGGCCAATCAGACGGTGCTCGTACAATTTTTCGTATAGTCACAGCCTTAGCACCACCCTTTGTAATGGAAGGAGAACTCGACGAGGACGGTCAATGTCTTCGAGGTCTTCCATGTCATCGACCGGAAACATCCGACAGAGATAACCTCACGCTTGCCTTTAACGATTTAGACAGAGATGAGGATCAAGAACCAGGGGATTTCTTTTTCCCAACACCGAAACCAATGTTTTCACGAATGGCTACACATTGTTGCTATGGCCTAGCCATGGATCTCCTAGAAAACATAGCTCAAGAACTAGAATTTGATTTTCATCTGTATATTGTAGAAGACGGCCTATACGGCTCTCGTAAACTAGTAAAGCCATTTCGTAAGTTGAGTGAATACAGAAGTGTTGCAAATGAATTCCTCTTTAACCAACAAAGCTACCGATCACAGTACCGCAACGGCATAGTCACAGATGAAGAATATATCTATGAGGAAGATTTGGATGAAGACCCAGAGAAATGGAATGGCATAATTGGAGATTTAGTATCTGGGGCAGCTCACATGTCATTTGCTGCTCTTAGTGTATCAACAGCAAGAGCAGAAGTTATTGATTTCAGTCAGCCTTATTTTTTTACCGGAGTGTCCATATTGGCTGCTCCAAACCAGCGACCCGATATTCCACTACTTGCATTTCTCTTGCCATTTTCCCCCGAGCTTTGGATTGCTATATTTACATCATTGAATGTAACAGCCATAGCTGTCGCAATATATGAGTGGTTATCCCCATTTGGATTAAATCCTTGGGGAAGGCAAAGATCTAAGAATTTTAGTATTTCTAGTGCACTTTGGGTGATGTGGGGTCTTTTATGTGGGCATCTAGTGGCATTCAAGGCTCCGAAAAGTTGGCCTAACAAGTTCCTTATAAATGTTTGGGGTGGTTTTTCTGTGATATTTGTTGCCAGTTATACTGCCAATATAGCCGCGCTTATAGCAGGACTGTTTTTTCATAATGCTGTAGATGATTACCAAGGAAGAAGTAATGTGAGTGTTCCTTTTTAAGTCCTCTTAATACTATACGAAATTCATCGCCGCAAAAAAGTAGCAGTATTTTTCTATTCTCCTTAGATAGAGTAAATAAAAAAGATAAATTCATCCTCCAATTTAACTTAATTTAAAACTCCAGTTTACTGCAAAGAGTCGAATAAAAATGATTTTGCATTAAATCTCATCTGAATATTTTCAGTGGCTTTCTCTCCGAGTAGGGACAGCCAAGTCGTCGGTGGCAGAGTATTATGTCCAACGGAATAATCCACAGCTGGCGCAGCAAATGCGCCGTTACGCGCTCCAAGACATTGAAGAGGGCATCCAGAGGCTTAGGTGAGTGGTTCATATTTATAATGAACTTGCCTTCCCAAGGTGCCCTTTATATTCTGCGGCGTTGTTTTAAAATTCAGTTTTAGATTAAATAGGTTTTTTTTTAATATTAACATATTCTAGGTCAAAGTCTTTAGAAATTATTTACGTGATAACAAAGGCGATATCAAAGAGCTTCTTTTGTTTTATAATTTAAAAACAACCCTTCTGAGACTTACTTCCATGCCAAACATGGCATAACAAAATAATAAAAAAACAACTTATTAAAAGAGTTAAAAGTGCTCTTTCCTCTGAAACTTTCCGGGTTTAAAGCGCATTTTAAACCCCCGACACAAAAAGAGAGGTGTTATTTATTTAGAAGTTACCTTCACGAGATGTTATTTAAAGTTTGGTGTAATTTGATGCCTCGGCTTTTCACAACATCACAACGTATATTATTACATGGTTTGTGTTTTGTTTTCAATTAAATCTAGTTTCAAATATTTCACCATGCCATGCAATATTATAATGTAATGTCATGTCTAATATGAACAAAATAATTGAATGAAGAAATAAGGGAAAGCCGTTTATCTGCAATACTAATAAGCCTGTTTTTATCTGAAATTAGAATCAAATAAATCAAGCAATGTGTCGCGCTTGGAAAACCCAAACGTAAGCTTAGAACGGATTACCAAAACTATTATCTCTTTACCTGAACCTTTTCTAGAACGACGCCCATGTGAGTTTATTTGACGATCTACCAAAATATAATCAACCTAAGCACATTCATACCGCTGAGAGATACCCGGGGTAATATTATTTACGAATTTAGGGGGTTTTCGTATAAATAGATACGATTGAAATTCAGTCAGCTGTCGACATCATGTGATTTTCAATCTTGTGTTTAAAGAACCTGCGCGGATATTGTCCGATCAAATAACTAAACCAATTAAAAGCGTGCATAGATTTTGCGCAAAGCAAAGTACATTTATGTCATTGTTTTAAGTTCCTTGCGTCAAAAATTAAACCGATGCTTGGGCTATAATCGCAAGAACTTCCTTAGGAAATAACGAATTATAATTCTTAGAACATTATAGGTACTCAAGCGCCAGATTTAAATAACCAATATGAGCATTACTGGATTATATTACAAACCCGTATTGTTCTCGACACATCTGTTATTAAAAAGGTCGCACTTCACATTCGAAGAGATAAATTTTACCTTATTTCGCAGGGTGTTCGGTTAATGTTTGCTTGCGGAAAGCAAATTTTATTATGCTTTTTTATTGTGGTGACTGAGTATATATTTATATTCCTCTCTCAGCTTTAGGGTCTCGTTCGCTTACGGGTTAACACTTCGAGTTTACGAGGACCGATACGTTAGGTTTGCAAATATGGTGTCTTTTCAACCCAATGCCATTTCAAAATAAAGTAATAAAATTGCTAAATGCTTAAACCGTTTTTCTAGATTCGATATCTCTAGTAAAAATCCATACAATATTTGAGAATATATTTATAGTATAGTTTTGGTACAAAATACTATCCAAACAAAATTAAAGAATATGCCCAATAAGTTTTTACCATGTTCTATGACTAATGTTAACCGAACGTACTCTCTCAGACACAAGATGATAAATTTATTTTAACAGAAATGGCACTTTGGACCTACTCATTGCCGACACTCCCGTTTTGGACTATTATCGTGCCACCGACCATGGCTGTAAGTTGCAAAGAGTTGGAGATCATGCTCTTGCCGAAGACACTTATGCCATCGGTATGGCCAAAGGATTTCCGCTAAGGGTGAGTTATATTATTATTAGATACATATTTCAATATGGCAATTACAAATAAAAGCTTTAAGCTCTGTGTTCATGGTAAGCATTTTGTTGATCAAGATGTTAAAAGAAAAAGTATTTTAACCAACTCTACAACACGCAGTGTCGCCAGCAAGATATTTAAAGCAAGTTAGCAAGACGTTGATTCAAGTACGTTTGTGTAAACAATTGTTTACCGTGAAAACAAGATCTTAGACACAGATAAGCTACCGAACCGAACAGTATATTTAAATAAAACCAGCTTGCTTTTTAAATTCCAAGTCGGTAAATTAATATTCTTTTTCTGAAATTGCTGATCCTTCGGTTAAAAATAGCGAACTCTCCGACCCACTTTAATGAGTAACGCATGTCTCAGGAGTGACGTTTCCAAACAGTCTCGCTAAGAGCAACGTCTAAAGTAACGTATATTTCCATAAGAAGGACTACGAGGGTGGAGTGGGGGAGCGATTCCGGATCTTTGTAAGGCAAGATTGATGGATGACGCACGAGTCTCCTAATGTTGTGATCGATAGACGGTGTCATGTAGCCCAGACTTCGACGATTACGTGTCATTTTATCTTGACGCGTTCGATATACCACGGGTTGGCGACATAAATCAGTGGATCATAAAAACTTTTTTTCGGCATCATGACGTAACAGGCATCCGTTTGTCGACGCCTTGTTGAATGAGCCCGGTTGCAGATGTGTCGCCATTGTTTTCGGTGTGATCCGCGCCGACATTTACAAATACCTCCACTTATCTCGTGTATCCAAAAAAATATTCGAGTTCATTCGTTTTGACATGGTTTTTTGTTTCCAGGACAGCATATCCGCAGTTATAGCTAAGTATTCATCGAATGGTTACATGGACATATTGACTGAAAAGTGGTATGGAGGACTACCTTGTTTTAAATTGAGCCCTGATTATGGAATATCACCGAAACCACTTGGTAAGAATCCATTTGAATTAGCACAATTTATAAGTTATTTACACATTTACCTATCTCGAAAGTAGCTTTTGTAAAAAATAATCAAAAAGGGCTGTGAAAAGTATTATATTACACTAGAAAATAAAATTAAGTTGATGAGTATGAAATGAATGAAATGAAAAATTCTTTATTCAAATAAACTTAGATGTTAAGTGCTTTTGAATTATCTATATTTTCCTACCACCAATTCGAGACTTTTTTAGCTGACAAGAAGAATGGGCGCAAGAAACTTATCTATCTTAAATTTCAGACTTTTAGTATTTAAATCATTAGAACCTAGTGAATTTGTTAATTAAAAGGATACTACAAATACTATAGTAAAGCTAGACTGAGAACTCGTCTCCGAGGGAAATTTCATTAGAATTTATCGCCGCCCCCTCTTAATCCAGGCGTAGGGGGGAATTACCAGCGGTCGCCCTTAAAAGATTAAATATTGGATCTATCGCTTTAAACACCAACAACGTCCAACTAGCCCTGGCTTGAAGAGATCCGGGAAAATTTAACTAGTGAACTGATACTAAATAACATACTAGAAAAAATACGACTCGCACCAGATCATGTTCTCGGACGGGAATCGAACCCGCGACCTTTGGATATCCGGTCCAATGCTCTGACCGCTGAGCTACTGAACGTCAAATTTCTTCTAGTATATCAACTCTTACGCTGCAAGCCAGCGTCATCTCACCAATGTACAAGGAATTATCTCGACATTCAACTGAACATCTTTCCAGATATTCTTAAACAGAATACAGTGAACTGATATTGTTATACAATACTTTACTGTGATGATGATAATCTGCGTTTTAAATTGCTATTAAGCGATAAATTTATTTTTGACAAATAAATAATAATAATAATAATACTTTTCTTTATTTATTACAAATAAATAAATTAAGAAAATAAATTCAAATACATAAACATACTTAAAAGAAAATAATAAAAAAGTGTCTTTCTCTTTTGATTAGCTCATAGTGTTTAGTAACTAGTGGTACGCGTAAGTAACCCCAAGGGTACGCGAGTTTGCATCAAGGGGTACGCGCAGTAATCTCTTATCTAAGATATTATACATCAATGCAATAAGGGGTACGCGAGCGAGCTTAAAGTCTTTTTTGGAGTGGTATGTAGAAAAAATAATTGGGAACCACTGGATTAAATAAATTAATAATTATACATAAACATGGATTTGTCCCATACATGAGACTGTGTAACACACTTAACAAATATAATATTTATACACACATAAAAATTAATGTTAACGCTAGATTGAAACCTAACCTCTGGACATAGAACTTACGGTTCATCCTTGCCACAGTAGCAGTAAAAGACATAAATTCAACTTTTCACCAACTTTACGTATCAATTTTCGATATTGCAAAAGTTTTGCACTAAATAAAATTTATTGTAGGTACTCTTGTTAGATAAAATACATTTACAATTTGTTTTATTTTTAATATTGAGAGTTAACTGACAAAAAATAAAAATACCGTACATTAAGTGTCATGCACACTAGGGATTTTTTGTTCTGTGGTTAAGGGCAGCGAACTTAAATCTATGGAAGTGTAATAGCATAAATAAATATAGCTTTAAAATTGCACCACATGGCTTAAAAAATGGTAACTCGCAGAGCATTTATTAGCATATTATTATTTTAATTCATAATATATTGAATTTAAACTTCTTGTAAAAATTAATGGCCGTGATGGCTTTGGTGGACTCTTAATTTATTTGAAAAAATTGCCGCTCGCATAAAATGAGGAATACAAAACAAATCAATAACGTTTCCAATATAAAAGAAACAAACATCCTGCATTTTTTTGATTTTTTAGGCTATTTATGAAAACTTTTTCTGTACGTCGCATCGATGAAACACAATTAACGGTACCATAACTTGTTAACAAAGTAACGCGATGTCGGTCACCTAATATTTATAAAAACCAAATTGCATACAACATTTTACGGTAGCAAAAAACAGCTGAACGGTTTTGGATGAAATTTGGTACACACAAACACACATAGACTGGATTAATCCTTATTGGTCAAAAATGTTAGGGATTTCTCAAATATCCACGCGGAAAATGTCAAGGGTAGAAGCGATATTTAATGTCAATGTTTTTGTCAAAAAGGTGTGGCGGCAGTGGCCGGCGTGTTCATTTTGCTTGGCGTGGGCATGATTGTGGGCTGTCTCATATTGATCCTGGAGCACCTGTTTTATAAATACACGCTGCCTGTTCTACGTCACCAGCCCAAAGGAACGATATGGAGAAGCAGAAACATTATGTTTTTTAGCCAGGTAAAGTAAACTCTTCTAAGACTTTCGCGCGTACAGTTAATTAGTAATAAAACACTTTTTACGAACTTAATAAACTAAGTAATTCTAAAACAACACGTGAATTAATAATATACGCACTGTTATCCGTAAAAAGTGTTTTATTTCTAATAAAGTAAATTCATTATTATTTTGAACAATAACTTGTTTTGAGAATGTTAATGTCTGTCGGTCAAATAGATTTTAAAAGACGCTTAACCAGTTTTAGCTAAATCACTGCACATGCTTAAGTGAGTATTTTATAAGACTGGTTTCAAAATAAACTAGAGTATTTCGATTATCAATATTAATTTATATGCAGTGAGCTAAAGCTAAAGAATCTTCTATTAATTAAGAAATTTTCTACTTTTTGATGACAAAATATTCGATACCATTGAGAGTTTTTGACTATACCTGTATTCTTGAGCTAAGTACCTACGTGATTTATTTAGTTTAGTTCTTTCCTAAAACTTAAGACTCTATACGGCTCAAGCGAGATAGCAATGAGAAAAGGACGCGCGCGCTAGCGCGATTTGGCAGATTAGGCGAAAAAATCACGAAATAAATTCGTAGTAAATAACTATATCATTTAAAGAGAAATGCTTCTACACTATTGTGAATATTTATGATACATATTGCTTAAAGTAATCTCTACTTGAACACCTAATGTTATTTCTAAATAATTTTAAACTTAAGAATTTTAAAGAGGTATTTTCGAAATTAAAATGTATCGAGACAAAATCATTGAATCATGTTCTGGTTCATTACGTGTCTGAATAAAGATATAAAGAAATATATATCTTAATTTCGGATCCGTAAGATTTTAGCGATTTTGGCATTACATCAAAAAGTGTTAATTTTCTTTGACCCTCGCCGTAAACATTTTTGTCGTGAGATAACATACCTACCTAATAGTTCTGGAAAATACCAAGTCATTTATATCCTCTTCAATATGAAATGTAACAATCTGCGACAATTCGCAATCTGAAATGGAACCTTCCAATTGGATTCCTATTCATAATGTCCGCGTCATTCTCCATCTAAGCTGTATCACAATGAGGTATTAAAGTATTTGACTCAAAGGCAATCGGCTCACCGCAACTCGCCTGGGGCGCTCAGTACTGCTCTTTGAAAGCACTTGTTTGCCCTACTCAAGCGTGAAGCCAAGACTACATCTAGCCGGATTATGCTCGCCCATCACGCGACTGAGTAAATCTAAAACACAGTAATAGTCATGTTACATTTTTTGGTGTACCTACAGAACTTCCAAACAGTTTTCGTTCGTCTACATTTTTTTATTTGACGACTTCCGTGGTCGATTGGCTTTGTACACCAGTTTTCAAGGTGTCGCCATGTCTGAGGTCCCGGGTTCAATCCCCGGTCGGGTCAATCTAGAAAACGAACTTCTTTATATTGGCTCAGGTCTGGGTGTTTGTGATACCACCGTTGTCTCTGATTTCCATAACACAAGTACTTTAGCTTACTTTACTTACTTTGGAAACGGAGCTTTAAAAAATAAAATAAAATTTAAAAACCATCTGCGTTACAATTTCTTTTAACTACTAATTCTAACCACTAGTAAGGCCAATCACAGGTTTTTCATAAAATTACCTTACTTAGTAAATATTAAACAAATTGAAATTAAATTAACACAGTATGCTATGATGTGAAATTAGTTAGAAAGTTAAAATAAGCAAATAATTAAGTAAGTAATAAAATAAGCTACAAATTATCACATTAATTAATCATTGTCTATAGATACTTTATCATTTTCTACATTTCAAAACTCAATTTTATTTAAAATTTAATATTTTGTTTAGATAAAAATCAAAATATGTAATGTTGCGAATTCATGAACTGCAATTTTATTGATGATTTTCAATTCGTCTAATCTGAAATACTGAGTCACTAGGCAAAATATCAATATGATTTTAGAGGCTTTAACCAGAACCAGTAATGAATATATTTCTGCCAGACGCTTGATCTATCGAAGCTTTAAGAGGGCGTAGTCTGCACACTAGCGCCGCCATTGGAAAAAAATCATAGTGCTTAAATAAATACAAAATTGTGAATCTCTTTGTACTCCTCCAGACTCCATTAAACTAAACAACAGGCTAGAAAATATTGTGTAAGTGATAAAAAGTACCACACAGTTTCCTCGGAGTACACTACAGAGAGATAAATTCACAATTTCATCTTTATTTAAGCACTATGATTTTCTTTCCAATGGCGGCGCTAGTGTGCAGACTACGCGCTCTTAATATACTTACAGAATTAGCTTCAAGATTCTATCCTCTAGAAATGAGTTTCCTGACTAAACTAGTACCTATTCTATAAAAATAAAAGTCTACGAATATGTAACAAAGGGTAGTTGCACCCACTGAATGTAAAAAGCCAACGGATTGTATACTTGTTTGCCAGCTATTATGTTTTAAATAAAGCCTGCAGCGGACAGGTAGGATTCTATCTGTCCTTTAGTTACTGAACGTACTGAAAGTCGACATCTTTTTACAAAACTGTAAGTGCTATAAAAATATGTACTTAAGTTGTCTATAGTTATAGGAAGTGGGAATTACAAAACTGTAAGTGCTATAAAAATATGTACTTAAATCGTCTATAGTTATAATAAGTGGGAATTACAAAACTGTAAGTGCTTTAAAAATATGTACTTAAGTTGTTTATAGTTAGAGGAAGTGGTAATCTGATGAAGTGCTTTTAGTTTAAGAATCACATTTAATCTCCAACGAAGATTTATATATTTTTTAATCAATAATTTTACACCGGACAGAACTTAATTTATAATTTATTGATTTGCAGACTGACTGACTGTAAAAATACTTTGTTTTGTCCCGTAATATCACTTACATGGTTATGAATTTCCTTGACGTCTTTTTCAACGTGTTTTAACTCTGAGTGACTACTTGTCTCTGCGGGCTACACGTAATCTTTGTGAACTGCGTTTGTTCCCTCGGTGATCATTTTCATATTACACGTCCTCTTTTAAGCTTGAATAACTACAGAAATTGTATTCAACTTTGAACTTTGATTTAATCGTGATCCTGGGAACAACATTTTAATAATATCCCAATAGGCACTTATTAACCATCAACATCATAGTTATTTTATACATGATAACGATATGATGAGAGGTAATAAGTAATATTGGTATTAATAAAATAGCATTGTGAATGATAAAATCTCAAATTTAAAAATATTGGTAGGTACTATTCACAACTATGTTTATTTATTTTCAATGTGTAAGAATAAGGCTTCCCACCCATAAGCGATTAATCGCTGAGCGATTTTGTTTCGCCGAAAATAGAACAGATAGAGTTCAATACGTAAACGCCCGCGAGCTAGAAAAAGTAGCTTAGCGAGTAATCGCTCGCGAAATGACACTGACAATAGTGACAAAGGATTAACTTAGCAAGCGACAAAAAAACGCCGCGATTATAGCTATAGATTACAGCTACAAAAAGTCGCTCGTGGGTGCTGACGCTAAAGCTACTTTTGTAAACAAGAACAACAAAAGAAGTCTGTTATCAAAATATTGAAATAGCAAACACCCAAACGATCGAGAACAAGATCACTCAATTGAAAGGCAAGGAAGTCACCTTAATTTACATTATTCCTCGTATTTGTTGATATCTTGTTTGCCTCAAACAAGCTTCTTATGTAAACGGCTGTTATCCGTTTACCTCGATCCACTTACCGACGTTACGGCATTTAACTCTGCGGGATTGCTTTTCTTTGTCCTGGAAAATCATTCTAAAGATGCGTTTACAATGGCGAATATATTTTGAAGTGCATTTTCACCAACACTTTCACAATTTAATCACTGCACTATATTCATTAACTAGCATTTATACAAAATATATGAATGCATCTTTTAAGTCTTAATTGAAAACACTTTTCTTGTATACTGAACTCCGTAGTTGTAAGCAAGGATATTTAGCGCATTTTCAATTTTTATTTACAGAGAACTGTTTTACCGATTCTAATACTTAATACTTTTAAATACCCTCAAGTAGGTATTTATATAAATCTTGTAAAACGCGTATGTTGATAGTAATATTTATTTTATGCGCTCGGCATTACTACGCCTTAAAATTGCTTTATTCAATGCAAATATGTGTTTATTTTTAATCAAATATTCTTGGAATCCAAAACCAATAAATCCGACGCAATGTTTTGAGTCTAAAATTATGCGATATAATAAAGAATTTACCATCATTGAAATTCATTAATTAGGTGGCATATTTTTCTGATATCTATGGGGAGGTTAATAATACGAGTACCCTTTGTGAATAGTTAATTTTCAAAGTTGTTTGTTCCAGAAACTGTACCGGTTCATAAATTGTGTCGAGTTGGTGTCCCCTCACCACGCGGCCAGAGAATTAGTGAACACTATTCGCCAAGGACATTTCACTTCCTTATTCCAGAAGAGTGTAAAAAGGGTAATTGTTTCATTTCTTTCAATATAATAATAACCACTCAGATATCACTGCACTGCACTATGATTACTATGGTGACGCGCGTTGTCAAAAAAAGAGGTGCGAAACGTTCGACGGTGCCTGCGGCGATCTGCGGCAGCGCACTGTCATTGTCTCAAACATTTTTTTGACATTGATAATTCGTATTTTTTGATGACAACAGTTATCAATACTGAATAGTAGATTGGCGACAGTTTACAATATCGTTATTATCTCAAATCTTATTCGTAAAATACAAGACTTATTTCACAGAATTCCATATAATGATAAAAGTATTTCGCAAAAAAGAAAGAGTCAATATCAGATTACGATAGGAGGTTTGATTTGTTTCAGAAGGAACACGAACAGCGCAGACGAAGAAAAAGTAAGGCACAGTTGTATGAAATGATACAGGCAATCAGGAGGTAGGTACGATGAATAATTATTTTCCAATTAAATAAGAAGTTTATTTGGTATTTTTATTTTGTTATAAGGTCCAAAATATTTATTCTTGCTTTTTAATGGCAGAGTGCAACAACGGGATCATTCCTTGGGTTCCATTAAAGAACAGGAACCAGTGGATACAACTGAGACTGTCTCACAGGAATTGACGGAGTCCAAATTTTTATCCCCATCGCCTGAAGTTCCCGCTCGCTCTCCTCGCCCTGGCCGGTCACCAAGACAGTTACGTTCTCCAAGAGGACGTCGAAAAAGGTGCAGCCTAGCAGGACTGAATGTCAGAAGATTCAGCACAGATTCCGTGCTAGGGTCAGACTCGGTTTCAAATATTTATGAGCGAACCAGTATGAACATCGGAAGAAGACTTAGTAGAGACGTAAACTGCCTGACAAGTTCTCCCCCCGATATAAACACTCGTCTTCGCACCCCATCACCCATGGTTCGTCGAGCAGAAGGTTCTTCCACAAGGAGCTACCAGGACGTTTCAGATAGATCTGAAAGTTACTTATGTTCTGACGCTCCAACGTCACGAGCTAGTGTTGAAATTTTAGTTTCGGAAGAAAAGGATCTTCCACCAGCCCCTCCTTACCCTAGGGTCTCACCAATGGGTGCTAGATCAAAACTTTCGCTGCTATCCGAAGAGGAACTCATCAAACTATGGCGAAGTTCCGAAAGAGAAGTCCGGGAAGCCTTATTAGCGGCGTTGCAAGAAAGGCGAGCGAATCTCGACCCGAAGCAAGACCCAGGATGAAAGGGGTTGTATTGAAATCCTGGAAAGAAACTGGTTCGTGGATTCACTTAGGATCTCTTTTCGCTTCAAGGCATGGAGTGGGAGCGTTAGGGAGTGTCGATATGATAATGCGCATAGTGGTTGATTTAGTGCCTTTTTTACATTGTTTGATGCGGACGTCTTGCAGGCGTTAGTTAGATAATTGGTGTTCATTTTAGTGTCTTGTTATCATTATTGTATTTAAAAACTGCCTTATTTTACATTTAATTGCTTTAATAATTCTGGATCCGCATCAAATGATATAATATCGGTACTAAGTAGGTACTATTATATTTGGAGATATTTACGTCCAGAAATCAAATTAAATCTTATATTAGGAATTTGAAAATGTAGGCTCTTAAAATATTATTATGTATGTATACAAATAAGATAGCTGACCACAAGATAAAGTGCTTTATCCTATAGTCTACGTAGTTGACGATAGATTATTTCATTTATTATAATAAACTAATTAACGATTTCAAATAATAGACGTAAATAGATATTACGTCACTTAAATTATCTCTATTTTGGTGGTAGAGAACGATTGAAAAAAGCAACTTATCTCTTACCTTTGCCTTTGTTAAACGCCTGTCTATGGTTAGGTCTATAATTTATTATTCTGATACAGATGGTTATTAATTTATTACTGAGTTTGTACTTAAATTTTAATTGGTTTTCATAATTTGGAAAGAGATGCACATGAAAGATGTGTTGGTTCCTATAAAAAAAATGTATCTATATAAATATAGTATTACAAACCAAACATGTCGAAAGTAAAAAACACTGTAGATGCAATAAATTGCATGAATTTAGAATATTGACTGTCGCAATTGCCACATGCTTTGTTTTTATGTGTTTGCATGTAATTTGATATAAAGCAGTTTCTGGCTGTTGATGAAAATGTTACAATATTTTGGTTTATCTATTATAATGGATGCAATAGACATAGGACTTAAGCCTGATTCTATTAAATTTACTCATGGAACGTGTAGAGTGCATAATAATGACACAGTATATTCTAATATATACTGTGATGATGATGTGGATAGTAGTTATCATACATAACTTATATATGGTGTACGATACTGGTAGTATGTCGATACTAATAAATTTATCTATCATGGACAGCACCCACACTACGCTCAAATCCAATATGGAATATAGATCTCCGCTATAGAATGGCAGAAATAAAGATTTGTTTTAAGTTAAAGCTTCGTGATTCTGTTTATTTATTTGTTCTTAACATAAACATGTAAAACTTAAATCTGTACTTCTTTCTTGATATAACAGATAAAATACCGTTTAGTCTGCAGTCAAGCATAAAAACACAGTATCAAAACTCGTGTATTGCTAAAATAAAATATCGACAGATACTTTAGATTTATTTGCAAACGGATATAGAATAAAAAATCTCAACTCACTGACCCAGTAAGTATCTATATCTCAAGCGAGATCAGAAAAATCGGTCTACACACTATAGAGATGCCAGCAAACGTGTCCATGAACCGTCACAATTTATTCACAAGCGCGTCGATAAGACAGAAAGCGGCGAAACAATAGGGCTTGTACGAATGTGAAAAGAGAAAATGAAGCTGTATTTATTACGGAATTTTTGCGACGCTGTTTATGTGTCACAGAGATAGTTTTATTTTTGAAAACTTCTTTTAGAGTTGTTATGTGGCAAACCCAATTTCAGTGAGGTAGCGATTCGATTCTACAAGCGATTGTCGATAAAAAGCCCTAGTCGACTAAAGTCGCTTAGCAAGTCGCCTGGAAAACAACCCATCCCCATTTATTATATTATTAATATTGTTTAAAACAAACGGTGTCACAAAACAATTTAATCTCAGTTTAGGTTTACGTTCTAGACCTATAGTCAGTGCCGGCGTTAGAGGGACTGACACCCTGGGCAAGAATATTTTGGCGCCCACTTAAAGAAATCCACCACGCGTTCTAGTTTGGTGGGGGAAGTATCCCACCTCCACTAATCGCCCCCCCCCAAATTTGGCGCCCTGGGCCGTCGCCCCATCGCGCCCCCCCCTAACGCCGGCACTGCCTATAGTTTTCTTAATATAAACGAGACTGTTGGAAATCTAACATTCGAATGTCATCACTCGTATTTGGAGTCTAATAATATATTAATCAAATCGTTAGCAACGTTTTTTTCCCATTAAGTTGGGTTCATTGTCAAATCATGACCAAATTCCGTGTATGAGAGTTCTGACCGTTTTCAGACTTGACGAACATTCCAAAAATAACTACTGAAACCTCCCTATCCGTCTGCAGTCCTAGTGACTTGCGGTTTTGAAACATTAATAAAAGTTGAAAAACCTGTGAATATTGAATAGAAAATTCAATGAAAAGTTTGCTTTTTAACGTATTACGACTTTATAAACTTTTTTAAATATCGTTACGTTAGCATATTGAAAATTCCATTATAACCAACACTTAAATAATTATTATGATGTATTAGTATATATCTTTAACACACATTATATATCAGATAGGATTGAAGAATGTTATAATGTATACAATTATTAAAAATTTACCTAAGCATAATGATGATGGTTGGAATAAATAAAATACTGCCATACTTTCATAATATTAGTATGTACACATCTTCTTAGATTTGCACCCTTGTAGAGTTTAGTTTAGATTTTTTTCTCTATTCTATACCATATCCCTAAGTATGTATTTTTCAAAAGTACTTATATTAGTACTTAATCTACCTTTAAATATAAACGATAAGCAATATTTTATCAATAGAGGTTTGTTGTACCTATTGGTGTGACATAGATATTTTTTTGCTTTAATTTTTTTATCCCGTGATTTTTTTTTTTATAAATGGTATTTTTTTTATGAAGAAGTGAGATAGATATTCAATGCTTGAATTGTTATAAATAAATCTTAAATAAATAATGATAACTACGTTTATTGTTCCCTACAAAGTAGCCAGTGAAGGCGGGTTACTATGACCATAGAGCCAAGGGGAGGAGAGCCCTTAAGTAAGAAAATCTTTTGAACTATATCATAACTTATAGCTATCAGAGGGTCTATTCCGAAAATCATATCACGATAACCGAACGATTTTCGTCTCACTCCATGACAAATTGAACGATGAACATCGTCCGACACTTTAAACCCCCAGTCTGGCAAAACCCCCAGATGGTCAAAGTAAACAGCCTCTACGATGTTATTCATTGTGTTGTGCTTACTTATCCAAGTTGATATCAAAATTATCTTCCATTCATCATATTCTTCTTTTTCTGTGATGTTGTTTCGTTTTGCCTCAATATTGTTATATTTAAAGTTTGGACCAATACACATATTTTATTTACTAATTAAATTTTTCTATTGGATGTGAGTCATCTAGTGATAAATGAAGTCTTATGCATTCCTCTCTCTAATGTATCTACGATATTACCTATAGATAGTTTTATGAAATTGCTAAATAAGTATATTCGATACTATAGATGTAGATATTACAATTAATTGTAATGAAGCAAAAAATCTAATTCAAAAAATATAATTCATGATTATAGTAATATTTGCAGAAATTTATGGATTGTAAGTATTTGAGTTTTTTTATAAATCTGCGAATTGTATATTTTCCTGCCATGGCAATGATAGATAATAATTATACAACGGAATGAATCTTCGAAATCATAATTTTGTATAAATTAACTTTAGGGCGGCTTATACAATTTTGTTTTGTTCTACTTAAAATAAACATAACTTTTCAGATGTTTGTTTAGTCCTGCGCCCTTTTCACCAATGTAATATGATGTATTTTATAGAGCTATTCAAAGTAAAAAAGCTTGGACAAATTAGCTTACCTAACAAAAAAGTTTAAAAAATGTATTGACTTCTTTTTGTTATAGCCTGTAACCTCAAATATTCTCTATATTTGATAACTTATTAAACTACAAAGTTCAGATAATATTTTTCGATAAACCAGAGACAAATAATTATTAAACAGGATGAGGTATTTAATATCTTATCATGTTTAATGATAACTATTCAATTTTTGCTTCTACTTACGAAGTATAACATTTCAATACAAAATGCATTTTTTTGTGTTAAATTAAATTAAAATTCTTAGGTATCAAAGATGCTATTAGATAGGGCGAGATGAGTATGCTAGATATTTAACGAAAACAATAGAATTAATAATCTCGATAGCATTTAGATTTTATTTTTATTAAATGATGAACGCCAATTTTAATATTAGGGATGATCATAACAAAGATTTGGTATTTTATCTGTATATTAATGTAAATAAAGCAAAATGACTTTATCTATAAAAAGTGGTTTGAAAAATATTTGGTAATTAGTGATCGGTAGTAATATTGAGTTATACTTCAAATGATTGCAAAAAAATGTTATTTGTTAAACCTACTAGAGACCAAAGTCAATTTGTGTTGCGAGTGCTGACTTTAAATCACGAACTAGCAAAGTAGTCTAGAATTGAATCATGAGCGCAGCGAGTGATTCTAATATAGACTACTGAGCACAGTGAGAGATTTGAAGGCATGAGGCAGAACAAAAATTTGGTCTTTTGTTGAACTTACAACTTTTCACCTCTACCAGCAAGAAAAGTGTTATAGGTAAGAATAGTTATTTTCACGTGACTTTCCAGGTAAAAAGCTAGATTCAGCATTAGAAACTTATTCTCTCAACTCTTTTGGAGTTAGACAACTATCTTCGCACTCGTTTTTGTAATATATCACTAAAATTGTTCGATCAAATCTATGCTGAAAAAATTGATTCATAAAGTAAATTAGATGATCGTCGTTTTGTTTTACATTACGTTGTGTTTTTCTCTTAGTTATTAATATCCCGTCTTATTTATTTTTAAATAATCATAAAACACTAATTTGTTATTATATTTCATTAAATTTTCTTATTTTATATTTATTTCATACATGTGAACTCATTTCGTCCGTACTCTTTATTTCGAATAATCAACCTTTTTTTTCAGCTTTCCTTGGTAATATCTGTGTATTTTATTTTTATACTTTTTAATCCATGTCCAACAACATGAAACATTATATCTATCCTTTTCTCACACTATTTCTTTTTTTATTATTTAAAAAGGTGGTGTTAGAAAATAAAAATCACTTTGTCTCATGCTCGCAGCAAAAATCGATTTTGCTGCGAGTTTTTACGCGCCAAAAGCACCCTTTTCGTGTTGGAGAGGTGAAAACTATGTTTTTCTGATTGTTTTCACGCAGTCATTATCGTGTTTATCATATAGACGAGGAATTGGAAAATTCAACAGTGTTACACTCGGGAAAACCAGACGATGATAGTTGAAAAAATAAATATTTGTGCCAAATTGTTAGTTTTAATTTTTTCCCTAAACTATATATACTTGTAAGTTTATTTCTTCATAAGTAATTTACAGTTTTATTTACTTAGCTACACTAGAACTCGATAATATTGATTGCTTTGTGAGTTTAAATACAATTGAACACTAACAGAAGCAAATAAATTTAATTTTTGAAACTAACAAAATATCAAGTGGTTTTAATATTAATCTGTGACAGTAAATATTTTCCAAAATTATCTCACAACCCCTTTTCGCATAGCAAACGTACTAAAACGATACATTTTATTACTCAAGTTGCGGATTTAGCAGTAAGAGGTTTATGAGCTTTCGTGTTTATTTGAATGCGATGCCCCAAAGTGCCCTTGCGAAGACAACAGACTTAATAACCGGTTGCCAAGCTAACCGCGAAATTAATTATAATATCAAGCGCATATGTTGACACATCTTCATTTAGTTGTTTCCCAGCCTTCTTGCGCTCTAGGTGACACTAACCAAAATGCAAAAAGTATTTTTAACAATTTTTTGTTTTTATCTTGGAGTTGTAGACTCATCATTCTGCTTTTGGAATAGTGGATGCACATACAGGCACTTTGCGACTAAAACTCCTTATAATCTAGTGAGGGGTGATATAAGGGATTCGATAATTAAGGTTAAAGGTAAGTGCTTGTTATTTAAAAAAAAAAGTGTTTGTTATTTAATAACATAATTCTGACTTATTTTTCATTGACTTCAGCAGATAATATAAGTATGCACTTATATAAATATATGTTGATACTTAGTTAAGTAGATAAAAAGAAAACGACATTTTTTCCAACTCAAATAGAAAGTCACAATTTGTCCATAGTAAATCATAAATATTAGAAACGAATAACTGGGTGAATTGATTTTTAATACTGATTTATAGTGCAGGTGTAAAAAATCCTATAATAGTGTGTTTTCAAAACCAAACTCTTCATTTGCACAGGTTGTAAAGCTGTTAGTTTATGGTCACTTTATAGATATGGCAAAAGATATCCTGGCGAAAATTACGCCCGCCATATGGAAGATGCGGTTGCGATGCGTAATTATATAGCTGATAGTTCAGAGAAAGGAAAATGTTCGCTTTGTGCCCAGGATGTTGAAAATCTAATGAACTGGAAAGTTGATAGTGACTTATTTAAGGGAGTTACCGCTCTCACTGAAGAGGGATATCAAGAAATGTCTTCTATAGCTAAAAGACTAAAAGTAACATTTCCTGATCTACTGACAAATCTTACTGGGAGTGAATATAAATTTAAACCGACTACTGGCGATGGGATAGAAGAGAGTGCGCAAGCTTTTATTGATGGTTTTAAAAATGAACGATTGACTATAGACAAAGTTAATATTGATGACTCTATCACAGTAAGTAATTGTATCATATGTTCGCCTCATTACAATAGGAAAAGCAATTTTTGGAAAATGTAATTACCATTTATTTTAACGTGACCTAGAAATATTACTACTAAAAATATTTTTATGAATTGACGATATTTGAGAGAAAGAATTTAAAATTAATCCAATAAATTAAAACTTATATAAATAAGGACTACTTACATAAAAAATAACGTAAAAACTTTTTATTCTGGAAATAAATATTTTTTTCCCCAAAATCTACATAATATATTTCGAGCCACGTTTGTCAATGTAAAAATAATTGACGAAGCGTCTCCGTTTCAGGCTTGGGCAAAAATTCTTTCGTACGTCCGTCTGTTCACCTCTTTCTACAGGTCGCATTTCTCAATCGATTCTCATGAAATCTTGTGACAGTAAATATTTTCCAAAATTATCTCACAACCCCTTTTCGCATAGCAAACGTACTAAAACGATACATTTTATTACTCAAGTTGCGGATTTAGCAGTAAGAGGCTTGTGAGCAGGTTTGATAAATTATGTAGATTTTTCTGTCGATTCAGTTTTTTGAAATTTTTCAAACAAAAAACATTTCAGCCATTTCAAAAATGTCACAAACGCGAGGTCTACAGCTCACAGAGTCATAATATTTTGCAGTCATAGTTTTATGCAAGTAATAAACTATTAATAAAACCATTCTTTCTCTTACAACAGCCGTATTCATTATGCGAAAAATACCAGAACGAAGTGTCAACAAATCCTAAGACATACGAAGAGGCAGATAAATATCAGAAAACTAGCGAATATCTTGCGGTAAGTGTACGGATTTATAAAGCTTAGGTAGCCTAGATTATACTGAAAGCCTAGCTCTCACATAAATAATGAAAGGTTTGTTTGAGCCTAAGTACTTATGGATTACAAGCGATGTCATATATATTTTTTAATATATTTTTATTTAGTGGCCTCTATCTAGCTAATAGGTATTTCATCCTCATCATACACTTATCTAGATACTACCACTAAACAAACATGAATAAAAGAGATCATTGATACAAAATACTGTTAATAAAGATACATTCCTTAAGCACCTCTGATTGTGGGTCTGCTAGTATACAGCGCCATCGACCGCCGAAAAACGGGATGTAATTTCCCATAGAGAATTACTCTATTGAATATGCGCGTTTTTTTTCACGATTGATGTTCGTGCCAGGGAACTAAACGAATACGAAGTGCTGAACCCTTAGCACGAATAGCTATCGAAAAAATAACACGCGTTAAAACATTCGATAGAGTAATATTTTATATAAAATTTGTAAAGTGCCATCTATACCGCCGAAAAGCGAAATGATTTTTTCCATAGATAACTCTATCGAGTACTTTTACGCGCGTTTCTTCTCGACAGATGTTCGTGCTAAGGGTACTGTAATTATGAATTTATATTATTATTGGGATCTTTGGAGGCTGACATTAGTAAAGTTTTATACCAAATTCCTTTTTCTTTGTTCCTTTCATCAAAATATTTTTTTAATCACTTAAAACAATTTAATTTAAATTAAGTTTTTATATTTTCTGAATAAATTGGTAAAATAATTGTTTCAGAACCTTCATTAAATTCTAATTTTGTCAAACTATCAGCCTCCTCATTTATTTTTAAAACTATATGTAAAGAGATTTATAGTCATGTTCTACCCTTGGTCATGTTTTGCTTTGGACCTTGTATGTGCATTGCTTAGAAATGTAAATTAGATGCTTACTAAGTATTTAATTAATAAAAGCTAAAATTTCTTTACTATTTTTGTATGTGTACCTTATATCTTATCTCGTGTAACCCGTTACAACTCCAAAACATAATTTGGTTTATTGCAGATGAAAGATCGAATACAAAGACGTGCAGGTGTAGATATAAAATTAGCAAATGAAAATGTGACTGCACTCTACGATTTATGTCGTTACACTTCATCAGGGTTTGATAACAGGCCAAGCCCTTGGTGTGCGCTCTTCACGTCTGAAGACCTTCAAGTACTAGAATACGTTGAAGATCTAAAGCAATACTACAGAAATGGATATGGAACGCCGATGAATGAACAGTTCGGTCGGATAATCCTGGCTGATTTGCTCAAAACTTTTCAAATGGCAAAAACTGGTGATGGTAAAAAAATCACTGCGTATTTCGGTCGGTCAACTGCCTTAGATATGACTTTGTCATCTTTAGGACTTTTCAAAGATAAAGATGTACTACGAGGTGCGAGGAGGAATAGAGAGAGGAAATGGAGAAGCTACAAACACTCGGCATTTTCTGCAAATATAATGGCAGTATTAAGCAAGTAAGTACAAGCATAATAGAATAGGCAAAGTAAAACATTTTTAAGCTCATTGTTGATTGTAGACAAATGGATTTTTAAATATGTTGTGTTATTGACACTTCGGCAAGGTGAAAGTGTTAATTTAATGAAAGTTACTAAGGACTCGACAATGGTTGCCACTAATTTTTTTTTTTCAGATGTATTGTGGACGAAAGGGAAGATTACACGATAGTATTTTATTTAAATGAAGAACCTATAAAATCGATATGTTTAGAAGGGATTTGTCCTTGGAAGGAATTCGAAGATAAAATGAAGCCTTTTCTTAAAACTAATCCAAACTGTGAATTCAACGAAATTCTATAAATAGTGTTCTTTTTACCTTTAGTTACAAAAAATATCTCTATAGTAAGTTTATAATCCCATTGATTAATTACAAATGTGAAATTTCACAGGAAGACTTAGACGAATAAATGTTTTGTTATGTATTTCTTATAATGAAATTTATTTTTAAGTAGTAGTAGGTTGATCTTGTTCAAGATCTCATTAAATTTTATGTTTTGATATTTTACGTTTGTTTCCACGATTTTCATTCCAATTTTTGCAACGGAAAAGTATTGTAATATTAAAAGCCCGGATGACAAAGATTGTTTACTTTCGAATAACAAAACAGTTTGCCTTTCAACTTGAAAACAGCGGTGAATATTAAAGACTTTGTAACAGGTAGCCAAAACTTCGGGAAATCAATGTCATTTCATTTCGCCTGTACTGAATTGTCATATCATTATAATTGGAGTTTTACGACTTTAGAAAGCGTTATTTTTAGTATGAAGGTCCTGGATTCGAGTTGATAGTCATTTCTATAATATTTCTGTTTCGAACAACTCGCATTAAAAGAGCGGTATGTTGTAACAGAGCGTCCCGTCGCTTTGTTAAAGTGATCATCATAAAAAAGTAATAAAGCAGTAATATTCATAAAATGTAGTTATGTGGGGTCTCTATATGGCTTCAGTAGTGAGTTACATTTAATATTAATTTGAAGCTATTTAAAGCTACTTAAGCTACCTGTTTTGAATATTTTAATTTCCTAACATTTTAGCTTCTTTTCACAACCTGTGATCATACAATTACTGATGTGATGATTGTAAAATACGTTATATTATAATTGCTCCAGTAAAATTATATACTTCCGGATTATTGTGATCGTACGCCAGTTACCGTGTTATGGATAAATTTCAATAAAATTATATATTTATTATGAAGGCTTAGGAAACTTATTACTTATTAGAAAAATTGTAAACAGTTGGTGGCTGAAGATGATGCGATTTAATACGGTTGTAGTAGCTGGCGTGCAATTTTTCATTTACTTGTTTTTTTTACAATTCATAATTATTTGCGAATGGTTTACTATCAATCAGATGTGTTATTAGTCCGTTTTAAGACATAACTACATATTACGGTTAGGAAAAAAGTTTTTACCCAACATGATTCATACCGAAATATAATATTCTCATTTCTTCAAATGCTCACCAAAGTTACATGCGACCCCGTTTCTACATCATTTCCTATCTCTTATTATTGCTTTCCCCTATAATAATGGTGGGGTTATATAAATCACAGTAGATAACTGAAAGGACACTCTATTACTGAATACATTATTAATACTAATGGTTTAAAGTTATATAGGGTGAATGGGCCTAATTCTTACTATTACGATACAGGAACAATAAAATCTCTATTAAAAAAAGATACACATAATTTTCAATGCATAAATTAAAGGCAAATAAGGCATTTCATAGGCATAAACACTAATGCCCTTACTAATAAATATTGTATAGCAGATGTATAGTTACACAGTATTTTGTCCCTTTAATTTTAATGACAATTTTAAATAGTTTGACAGAGAGTAATCATTGTGTAACTATACATCTGCTATACAATCTTTATTAGTAAGGGGGTAAAATAAACGGCCATAAATTAATATAAAATTCTGTATCATAAAAGCAAATAGGTTCTTACCTATTTGCTTTTATTTAAGGAGTGAAAATATTTGATTCAATTTATATTATCCATGAGAAATATCAAAATATAATAACATTTTAAAACAAAATAGAATAAAGGTACGAAATAATAGACTAGAGTAAGACGAAAGATGAAATATGTAGGTGACAGACAGACAGAGAATGACAAAAATATACTCTACAATTCAAAAGTAAATTGCAAAAAATATAATTTGTCGATTCGATTTTATTGCCTATTTTAATACATCATCTTTTTACAATTCTCAATAGTAATTCTCCGTTGAAGAAATGATATCAGGCAGTACTCTATTGTATTTGAATCAAAATATGCTCTTGATAATTTATTACTCTATAGGATTTTTCCCGAGTATTCGGACCCTCCAAAAATAAACTCTGGCAAATCCTCTTGAAATAAGTAATTTATTGCGGTGTCCAATCGTAAGCTGGATTTGCACCTCGATTTTTATTATCCTATATTATTTTAATTTCAGTATACTTTTATTAACCCGGTGTCATAAGGGTTCAAAATAGGTACACGGACGTCGGGAATGGTCGTTATTACCCGAATACCGTTTAGTTTTCAAGCTGTAAGATAACCAAAAAGTGGGGGGTAATTTTGATCCAACCCACATGACGCCGGGTTAAAAATCTACGTTGTGTATGATTTGAATTAAAGCAAAAAAAAATCGCAGCAGCGGAAATCGAAACCCATTTTAGACAAATGTATTATATTATAATAAGCCTTGACATTATCTTTAGGAAAAACATGCCTCGCAAACTGTGGACACACAGGGTTCGTAATTTAGGGAACGGAGTATTATCAGGGAAAGTATTATAGATGATGGATTAAACTTATTATGCGTAATTAGGAATTAGGCTATGTGCGCTGCGGGCCTGTGATCTTCGCTGGCTTGGTGAGGGAAATGGATGTTGCAGCAAATTAAAATGCCGAATTCACTAATAAAAAACTATTTAAAATAAATCACAAGCTGCAGCGCAGCGTACAATATTGGAAGAGAGCGAGTGTTGCCACTGCTTAAATTATTTAAAATCTGCATGTAAAAGTATATCATGGTAAGTTTCGACATAATTTTATGCGAATAAATAGAGAATAATGTCAAAACACACGGGGTTTTTGACGTTTCCCGTCCCTATTCGGGAACACTCCCTGGTGTTTTCCTTTGTGACTCTTCGTCTCCTTTTTCTTGTTCGCTGGGTAGAAATTGCCAATAAAATTTTGATTGCAGTCCGGGGGCCTCTTTTACTTTGAGATGTGAGTATTCCATTGTCTTTGGTGTATGATGAAAACTGAAAGTGTATTTTAAAGACTGTCTTGTTGAGGTTTGTGAGCTTATAGTAAAATTTTAATTCAGACTTAACAAGTGTCAAAGTTGTGGAGAATTTTTGCACTTTGGGTAAGTACTTATTAAAAAGCGGTTGAAAAACCAAACGATTATTTACTGGAAAAGACAAATTACAAAAATGATAATCGGATAGTAGAGATATTTAATTTAGGTGAGGGTAGTAATTATATACTGTTCACTGTGATGTGTCATACGCATCGGTTCAGATTCGCGTTGTTTTATCGAAATAATTATTTCAGTGTTGATATTAGTGCGTTTGGCGTGGTATGTCATTATGTTTTCGGTGTATCACAAACGTTATAATGAGGCGGTTTGTGGATCAAGAGCTACGTGGACGTCTTCAGTAGCAATGTCTATTCGTTCAAACTATTTGGATTGTAGTGATCCCAGACCTTAGGTTTTTATAACTTTTTATTTATAACACAACGTGTTACTGATATATTGCTTAACATAGAAACCATAAAGGAGATCCTTACAAATGCTGCTTCTATATTGCCCTATTATAATTGGTTTTCATGCAGTTTATATGCGCTATTTCAGTAAAACATCGTATAGGTAGGTACATAATTAAAATTTTATTGCAATTTTATTGCAATTAATGAATCCTAACATAAATAAAAATAATAATAGTGAAAAATGTAACGAAGTGATAAGTTAATTCAGTATTTTATTTTAAAAAACCAACATTTACCGACCTTCATTGGTAAAACCTAACATGTACCGAACTCAGATGATAAGAATTCGAAATATTGTCTCTTTTATCCTTAAATTTACCAACTCGTGTAGGTAAATTCCAAAAATTTTTTTAAACCTAGTATTTTCCAATATACCAAGGTTTGTATATATAATATATATAATATACACCCTTTGCAGAAAAAAATAAAGGGGTCGAAAAATAGTTTTTGAAAAATATCTGACAGTAATCACGAGTCGACTTGACAGGCAACTTGGCAGGCGATGTTAATCAATTTGCGCTTTTTATCGACAACCGCTTGTAAAATCTAATTGCAAACCTTTGATTATCAAAGTCGAAGCAACGAACGCGTCGAAAAAACACACACACATTGTAAGTAGTGTGACGCGGCCATTGTTTTTATTACAATACTCTTTGGACGCGATGATGCTAAAAACGCAAACCATCTTAAAAAAGTTGGCCTGTTTGGTTTAGTACGTCAAAAGCGCAACACTATCTAGACATGTAAATAATCAAAGTTGCAAACCTAATTTCGATGAGGAGGCGATTAGACTTCACAAGCAATTATATTGTCGATAAAAAGCGCTTATTGACTAAATTCATCTGCCAAGTCGCCTGCCAGGTCAACCCGTGTAATTATCGTCTAAGATATAAATACATCTCGAAGCGCCGAATGTTACAGTTACGGTTAGTAAAAAAATATTTGAATAGATAAATGAACATGTAGCAAATAACTTACAAATTGTTTTAATCATAATTTACATGCCAACACTTAATGACCGTTGCAATATCAGCGGTTCAAGGGGGGTCGTAACTTCCGGCGCTTCTAGTGTCGTCCATTGTCAGCGAGCAAAAAAACAACTTAAAGCCCTTAAACCAACTCTGAGGGCTGTAGAAAACTCATTTAACTTTGACACAACTTTAATTTGACAAAAAGGAAACTGACAATGCCTTAAACCATGATTTATAAAGTTTTACCACACTCATTTCAGATAAAATTAAGGTACCTTAGTCTAATTCGTAAGTATGTTGGATGTTTAAAAAGATAATTATTAAAAAACATCTAACTGTGCATTTCCACTAGTCAATCAACATTGTTCTAATACGAAACAGTCAAATTCGCAACTAGTCAATTGTTTTGAGCGGCGAAGGATTTCCTGCTGCTATTCCTACGGAATAAAGTTCAATTTACTTTGACAGAGCAGCGTGTTTATTTTTGAGCGCCGGTGTTGATGTTGATTGTAGTGGACACGCAGGGTTGTATTACGCGCATTAATTTTCACTAACTTTCCAGTCAATTCCATAGAAGTTTTATCGGGATCTAGAACCTATAAAAGAGATCATTTAATTATTATTAACATTTTAAATTGAAAGATATGTATACCACACATCATTTTCTTTAATTACCTAGCAAGAACTTTAAAATCATATTCTATTCCTAGGTACTTCTATTGCCATCTATTTCAATGTAATGTAACAAAGTTTTTCATTTACTTTGGTATTTGCGAGCAGCTTGCATTTTTTGTTCATACTCCTTAGCACAGATGGCGTGGAAAACCTTATCAATGAAAATATCAATAAAGGAGTATATACAGTTACCCAATAAAATGTCAGAAGCTCTCGGTACCTAATTAGACCTCTAAAAATATCAAAATGGGTAACTTATGGTTTTCAGAAGGAATCTCCGTTTTTTAAACGAAAGTTCTAATTATAACTGTTTTATATTTATAAGGTATGCTGTGTAGCATTTTTCAGTGTCACAATATTAAAAGAAAGAAAACAATAATTATTTATTTTGTGATCAAATTCCAGATGCATCTCTAACCGTTTTGTAATGTCACGTTTAATGGATTGAAAATGCTTTTATAGATGTCAAATCGAATTATTTTTATCTCATTTTGAGCCTCGCGCTCTTTTGATTTATGTCCGAAGTTGCGCTATGTTGTCAAAGCAAGTTGTTTTTTTTCTGATTCGTTGAGATTTATAACTAAGCTCATGAGGTTTACTTTTCCTTGTACGGCCATCGCATTGGATGACACTTTGCATGCTAACGGCTGTTATCGCTGTTTTCATCCTTGCCTTGACCCGATCGATTACGATCAGCGTTCAGTGACATGAATAGACTTCAAAGCTTAGCCATAAAGCTTGAAAATTGTAGGTACTTGTATACATACTTCTACACCACAAGTAATTCAATGCACCAAAATGTACTGCAACTTGCAAGTAAAATTGTCGTGACAATTTGTCAATTGTCACGACAATTTTATATCCATTGCGTTAACCAATTTGAAAATATAACAACCTACTCATAGCTACACCGCAACGTAAACCAAATTGTCATGACAATTGACAAATTGTCACGTTATTAAATAGGGCCCATTTGTAGCCTATACACATGATACTTTTAATATACATGGTAATTTATTCAGGTTATTTATTTATTTAGAGATGATTTTTCAATCCTCAGATAACATTTTTTTATATGTCAGTTTATTTAGTAACCGAATAAAATAAAAGTCATTCAAAAACTATGACAGACAAAATGTATGACTAAAATTTTCAATGTGGCAGTATAATACACTATCAAACATATAAAGTCTTATCTAGGCATTGAAACATCAGCCCAGGGTATGTACAGTAGATATAAAAAAGATTTTACTATTTTTATGTCTAACTTTTGTTGTTTTAATTTACGATCTATGAAAACATAACTAGGTACGAAATAATCTTCTTCTTGCACTTTTCGGGTAACCATTTGCAGTGGATAGTTAATATTATTATGTTAACACGCAAACAAACACAAAATAAAAACAATAGTGAGTAAGTCATAATATATATTCGTGAATCTTTTACATGGGTGTAATTTAAATAATTCTTTTATTAACACACAACAAATATTATAACATATACATCCATTAAGGATAGCTAATCGATTCATAAATCCGCATCAAAGTGAGCCCAAGCTTCAATGAAACAGTTTTTCTTTAGCTTTTCAAGAATGATGTTGGGATCAACATTGAAACTAAAGACGATTTGTCATTTAATAATTAAGTGTGAAGGTTCTATGTATCGCTAAACAACACTACCTAAAGCCCGTCGCTACGATATGCTTTCTTTCGTGCCCTCTATGGACTCACAAACATTGCTAGTTACAATACGCCTACGATTACATTGTCTAAGCCTGTCACAGATATTCATTAAATTACCCAATCCCACGATCTTATTTCAATAAATTCTTTTTTTTTACATTTTATTGCTCTATTGTTGCATTGCACATGAATCTCCTGTTCGTTAATTATTACTCGTTCGTTTCGTTAATTCTAATAAGAAAGTACCCCATTGCCCCATATAATATAAGAAAGATAATGAGTTTACTTCAATATCTCTTTAAAAAGCGTTTCAATAATAGGTTACTCACAATAATTTTATTCAAAACATTATACGTTTCTCGGAGTATAAATAGAAACTTAGAAATAATCATTACGTTATCAAGATATCATTAGCAGGGCCCTATTTAATAAACGTGACAATTTGTCACCTGTTATGTCAATTACATATATTATCCATTGCGTCAACCGATTTTAAAACAGAATAAACTACTCATAGCTACACGCAATATAAACCTCATTGTCATGACAATCGACAAATTGTCACGGTGTTAAATAGGGCCCATGTTTAAGTATTTATAGGAATAAGATCGTCACCCTCATATTCTTGCAACTGTGTGCACACTGTGTAATTGATTTAGTCAAATTGACATTACAAAATAGTCCAAAGACTTTGTGACTTGCTATGTTTGACTGGCTCAAATTAAAATTTAGCTTATAAAATAATTACGTTTACATTAATCTGGTTTTCGGTATTTATAAACAGCTTTGTCAAGCTATGAGATACGTTTATGATGTTAAGTTCCGTTCTGCATGATCGTCTTTTTGTTGGAATTCGATTCTGTACTTTTGTAAAAAGTACGGAATTTATCATAAGTTAAAATGCCAGTCTAATTAATCCGTTGACTTTTTCTCATTAAATAGAATCCATTTGAAATTAAGTATATCGTTTTCTGAACAGGTTACTGAGTTTCCAATTTTGTTCTCAATTGTTATTAGTTTTTTTTTACACAAAACTAATCTAACCAACGTTTGTATTCAGTTTACAAAACTGTTTAAGCCGAAAACTAGATTAATATACCTATATTTAGCCATAATTAATTTGAGAGTTCTATTACTTGCCAATATCGTAATTGTAAATTCAATAATTATATTTGATTATAATTTATTCATTATTATTCTGTATTTGTAAATTTGGCTTCATAAGTACTCTTCATAAAATTGTTATATTTTTTATTTATGTTACGTAATTTGGTATAACTATAAGAAGCGACAAATAATACATGTTGTGAGTAATTTTATGAGAACGGTTGGTTTGTTTGTGTCTCATTATCAACACGTATCTTAACTAATTTACCTAATAATTAGTATCTAAAAAAATAATGTGCTCATGTTTAACAGAATTTGATATAAATTGTATTGTCTATGTCATCTACAGATAATAATAGATCTACCCCCTTACTAATAAAGATTATATAGCAGATGCATAGTTATACAGTGATTTGTCCCATTCTTTTTAAAGTCAAACTTAAATAGTTTGGTAGAGTGTGACCATTGTGTAACTATACATCTGCTATACAATCTTTATTAGTAAGGGGCTAGTGTCAGCCCATTATGGGAACACAATTTTATACTTTACTCAACTTTACGTACTGAGATGATGCGTAGGAAATAAAATATAAGTCATACAATATAATAGTTTTACTTACCCTAACGTATGTGATTAAATAAACACCTATATTAACATAGCGTAGTAGGTAACAAGAATACAAACTGATTTATATTATGTAGGTAGATATAATACTATACAATTGTTTATTTATACACACGTAAACGTATTTACAAACATTTTAGGTAATTCTATAATACCCATTTTAGAACATTAAAATTCGCAGGCCAAGTTTATTTGAAGCGTTCGCTACATTTAGGAATACAGCGAAGATAACACTCATTAATGTAACTTCAAAGTACACATACTTTAGATTACATCAAAATATAACAAGAAATATAGATGAGCTCAACTACCTTATTTAAAAAGCAACAAATCCAATAGTCACTGTAAATACTGTCATACATAGTTATTCCTAAGTAATAAAAAGCCAACGAAAGTTTAAACGTCATATAATTTTACCAATTATTACATTTTGCGCGAAATCAATTTGCTAATTTACGGATTTCAAGTTGCTATAGTTTTGGTCCGAGATTCTCGAAACTACTTGTCCCCTTCACGGAGTATCTAAAATAATTAAATTCGTATTTCAGCAATTTTTCTTTCACGTAAATCTTAAAACTTATCAATTCAAAAGTCGTTGTAAAATTTTAAAATAGGCTAAATATTTAAAAGTCACGGTTTAGCGCAAAATTGGAATAAGTGTGAAAACATAAGGAATTTTATGGCTTTATAAATAATTAAATTTAAAGTATTAACAACTATTACAAGTATCAGATCCCTACTCCAGCTTGCAATATACATAGATATAGCTACCTAACACCTATGTAATAGAATCAATAATACTAATACATAATTTCCATTTAATGTTACACAAGTTAACAACGTTCAATCAATTACACTTACATTATTTTATGCTTGACATTATAACGATTAAAACAATCCATATTCTTTACATTAATATTTTAATAAAAAAACGGATATTTTCAGATAATTATAAATTGCAAGGAAACAACGTTAGAAAACAAACGCAGTTCATTTGAAAAGTAAAAAAACATGACGCGTTGCATACTTGAAAATTTTAATCAAGGAATTTATACTTGATTTTAATCTACCAAACAGGTTGTCAAAGGGAATACCTGTAATTGAATTTGAATCTTATTAACAACCACAGTTAGGGTTGCTGTTGCCTTGCGGCTGCTCGGTGAGGCGCTGGCCGCGCGCTCCTCCAGCCAACATCGCTGGTTCGGAGTCCAAACTTTCCGACATTTTGTCGCAGATGATGTCTACCAGTCGTTCGAATACAGCCTGGAAAAATAAGATCGATTATTAAAATGTCTTAGATACATTTTTAAAGACCACTTGCCGTATTTTTTTTTCTGAAGTTCATAACACAAGGCTGTAGCTTTTTTACTTTGGAAGCAAGTTCCATTTTTAACCGACTTCAAAAAAAGAAGGAGGTGGTTATCAAAGGTGTATGTTTTTTATTATGTTTGTTACCTCAGGACTCTGTCATTTATGAATATAGTTTACCAGTTTGGTCCCATTTTTGAAATTTTGAAGACAGTTCAGTATTTTTCAGGAAATTCTAAAAATACTGTCATTTTAACAACAAATAGTGCGACTGTTGAAATTAAGGGGATTGCAGTATTATACTATTAAAAAGTACGAATATAAAACCTTTTGTTCTAGGTACGAGTACAATGTCATCGCCTACATACATGTAAGCACATAAAAGCTGGAAATAAAAAATCTTTAAAAAAAAGACCTCATTAAAAATCCCTTAAAAAGCAACTCTAAAAACCAAGAAATAATATTAGAATCTGCATTATTATTAATGAGTTGTACGCATATCTAAATTTAAAGAACGTGATATGAAGTCGGTTGGGACTTTTAGAATAAAAAAAGACAATATTGAGGAAACAAAATAAAAATCTAAAATTTCCTCCGGGATAATCCGACTTTATTTGACGTTGTTTAAATTTAGATGTGCGTGCTGTACACCTCATTAAGAATAATGTAGATTTGAATATTATTTCTTGTTTTTTTTGAGTTGTCTTTTTTAAGGTTGTTTTTACTATCTCTCATATTGAGGACCGAGCACTACAATAAAGGAAGATCACTTGCAATTATCGTTTTATTGCCAACGTTTTACAATCCCAAAGTATGCAATGAAAGATCAAAAAGGCAATAGTTTTATGGAAAAAAAGACATCTCACAGGAATTCAAAATAAAATAAACCAAAGAGAAGAAAGAAAATAAAATTAAGACCGGTAGCCGTGGGTCGAAAATTCGTCGGCCATCTGGTATTTCGTAGCAGCTACGACGTAGATTATGTTACGCTAGATCTCATACATGCTCCACGTGTGTTTTTAAACCTAATGTTCCCGATTTTATTGACTAAGATGACACACGGGAAAGGTAACGATTCCATTATTTCTATTATTTCAACTACAAAACTCAAAATAACAAAGCTATGCAATGCCTTCTGCAATGTAAAACCATCTGCCCGTCGCATTACCACCAAATTACGCGCTCGGAGCGGAGCGTAGTGAGCGCGCTACAGCAGCTCCTCCTCCATGTCGAATTTGGTTTCCCACCATTTACCTTCACATTGATGTTCTCCTTGGCGCTAGTCTCATAGAACTCTACACCGAGTTGCTCAGCTAGCTGTCGGCCGCGCTCGGCGCTCACTACCCTCTCCTCTTCCATGTCGCATTTGTTTCCCACCAGAATCACTTGCGCGTTGTCCCACGAGTACGTTTTTATTTGTGTTACCCTGGAAAACAAAAGCATTCAGAATCAACCATAGATTCAAAAACACTAATTTTTATTTTGATTATTTTAACTTTGACGATTAATCGACACTTATTTGCAGCCAGAACACAAACATGAAAATACAAAGTACACAGCGAAGTTAATTTTAAAAGTAGCTAAAATGTCATTTATATGTTTGTTGCTTACACTTTACGTTAGTATGAACAGACGCTTAAGGCATTTGCTGTACTAACAACAAAAAAAGATGAGATATGGAGGGTTATTAAATCTTACCAATCTTGAACGCTGTTGAAGCTTTCTTCATTGGTTATGTCGTACATCAGAATGAAGCCCATAGCTCCTCGGTAATACGCTGTAGTGATGGTGCGGTAGCGCTCTTGCCCTGCTGTGTCCTGAAAACCAATTATTATTTTCATCAAGGTATGAAATCGACCGATCGTTGTGGGCAAACGTTGGGGAGGCCTATACCCAGCGGGTTATATGATGAGGTAAGAAACATTTATGTGTACTATAAATCTTTGAAAACGTTTGACGTAAATTGACGACCTCCATGGTCGAGTGGCTTTGTAAACCGGTTTTCAAGGTGTCGCCATCTCTGAGGTCCCGGGTTCGATCCCCGGTTGGGTCAAGTTAGAAAACGAACTTTTCTATAATTCAATAGTGAATAGTCAATAGTCAAAATTTCTTTTTTCAAATAAACTTAATAATTAAGCTCTCTATATTTTCCTACCACCCGTTCCAGACTTTTTTAATTGGCTCAGGTCTGGGTGTTTGTGATACGACCGTTGTCTCTGATTTCCATAACACAAGTGCTTTAGCTACTTACTTTGGAATCGGAGCAATGTATGTGATGTTGTCAAATATTTATTAAAAAAAATCTAATAATTACCAATGATCATGCTTGGTTAAAATAACCAAATCACGAAGCACAAATATGACTGAGAGTGTTACAATTATATTGCCGGATTATAGTTATGTGATGTTGAATAAAAAATACAATTTATATAACTGTGTTTCTTACGATTAAACACCTTTCCCGATTTTTAAGAATAAACCAAGCATAAACATTACGTAATACCTTTGGAACAATATGAACCGGCACTCCAAACACAAAAGAAAATAAAGGAGCAAAAGAAATGTGGTATTAAACTTAGGTAAGTATAGATCAAGAGTCTTACAGCGGTATATTATATAAGAGGCAGTGTTTGTCAAAGTAATTGGAGAACGAGGGATGCTAGCCAAAGTTTCATATCTTGATGAGGCAAAGGAAACTTTGATATAAATCCCTAATTTTATATTATTTCCATGGTTTAGCTTCGCTGTCGGAAAATTTAATTAAACATGACTTACAATATTTTTTATGAAGTGAAATGTTTGAGAAATTACATATTGGTTACTAGCCTACTTATTTTAGCGTTTGTTTCGTTTCTTTATAGAAAAACAAAACTGGCTTCTTTTTAGAAAAAAACGACTATGTATAAATATTAATTCGGACTGTTCACACTAAATATTTTGTACCAAACTTAGCAAAGCTACTTAAATAAAGTTATAAACATCAATGACTACAGAATAAATGCTTATGCGTACGACCAGGATTGAAACCTGGGACCTTTGGCTCAAAAGTCAGGATCGCTGCCGTTGCGCGTGGCAGTCAATTAATTGTAAAATACCATATAATGAATAATAATGGTAAACCATACCCATATCTGAAGTTTGACACGTTTGTCGTGGCGGAAGACTGTTTTCACCTTGAAGTCGATGCCCACGGTCGATACGAAGGCTGAGGTGAACGAGTCATCCGCGTATCGGAACAAGAAACTGTAACAACATGTTACACTTATGTATTTTGCTACTATACAAGGTGTTACAAAAATACCCCTAATGCCGAATATGGTAGATAGTGACCATCAAACTGAACAACTTTTACTATGGGACCAACTCTGAAATCGCGAAAAAAATATCAGCTGTTTCATACAAAAATTAAAATCGAAAATATCAAAATGTATGAAACAGCTGATTTTTTTTTCGCGATTTCAGAGTTGGCCCCATAGTAAAAGTTGTTCAGTTTGATGGTCCCTATATGCCATATTCGCCATTAGGGGTATTTTTGTAACACCTAGTATAGAGGCATTGGTAACGACACAGCAACCCGCAACACATGTTGCTATACATGACATGCGATGTTGCGAAACAGCGCATGTCCACTTAATACATATTGCGCATCAAATGTTGCCTAGGTTTAACCTTGCTCTGACAGTCTTAATTTTGTTAGTACTTAATGATTGATAAAAATCCGTCATGCAGTCTAATTAACGCTTTCTACAAGACAATTTCAGTATAAAAGCTTAAAAAGAAAACTTACACGTGTAAGAAAATTTTTTTATACTTTACTTGGCTTGGGGTCGGCAAGACACATCTTTGGTGCAAATATGAAGACTGTAGTTTCAACAGTTTTGTGATAGACGACGGACAGACGAACAGAAGGCCCCTTCAAGTACGAAACCCTAAGAAGAGAGGGAACTCTTTGTGCACCAATTTACTTGCTTCAATTTGTATGCTCATATTAGATTTATATTATTATGGTATAACAGTGCCGTTGTTATTATTCAGCCGAATAAACTAGCTAATAGCAAGTCTAGGTGTCAAGTTAAACTAACGTCAATAATAAATAATTGAAATTTATTTATTATTGACGTCAATAATAAATAGCTGTTAGATGCAGCTCCCTTATGATTGAAGTTAAGGTAAGAACGCAGCATTGCAGAATAATCAATATTATATTTGCTGCAGTATTTTCTTGTAATGAAGTCACACTCCAGGAGGTCCTTATAACAGAAAGCCTACTGTGCTCTTAATGATTATAGACGATAGCTAAGTCATTGTTTTCCTATTTATAATTAGTGTACTTGCCTAGTTTTTCCAACTGAACTATTTCCTATGATGAGAAGTTTGAACATGTAGTCGAAATTCTGGTCTGCCGCATCTTTCTGCCATTTTGGATCACCACCACCAGCCATCTGTAGAAATAAAAAAAAATGGTACACTCCATTTTTGTGCAGTCGTGTAAAATATAATAAAACCAATCTAAAAAGATTGAGGTTTTAACATTTTGGAAGGAGGACGACTGAACCAAAGATTTTAAATTGTGTGTTTCTTTTTCGAAGTTAATGTTCTAAAACTTTGAAACAAGCAAGATATTAAATAATTCGCATTATTCAAACAACTTTGTTAAAGCCTTAGCTCACTTTGCAATGATTGAGATGTAAAAGGAAGTGTCCAAATGTAAACTGGATACAAACGACACTTCAGAATTGCTATTTAACTTTTCGGTAATAGATCATTATTACTTGCCAGGAGTTCATAACCAAAAAGTTAAATTTTTCATACTTTTTTTATTACACAAAATGTTTGTAGAGTAAACAAACTTATTATCATAAAAAAATACCTCTTCATTTTGTTTTGAGGTAGTAGTATCGTCAATATTTTCCGACATAATGTATAAATTGATCGAACACTTAAAAAACAACCACCATCACCAGTTCAATTTGTTAAACTACTGTAAAGTTGTTGAGGTGGTATACTGTTCTATCGTAAACAGTGGTTTGACAAATTTCAACATTATCCTATTGATTTATAGTATATTTCCATTTGAACACTTGCAGTCTGCTAATATCAGCTACATTCGTTATCACTTCGTGCCATGAAAAGATAAATTAGTTTTTATGTTGTACGCCGTAAAGAACAGCTAGTCACAGTATAGTTTTAGCGTAAATGTGAAACGGTAGTTATAGATAATACCAGCATGTATCCTATTTTGATTATTGTGGATGTTTCGTTGCCGAAATTTCCTACACACACATTATAAAGAGTCAAAATTTCTTTATTCAAATAAACTTAATAATTAAGCACTTTTGAATCGTCTATATTTTCCTACCACCCGTTCCAGACTTTTTTACTGACAAGAAGAACAGGTGCAAGAAACTTATCAGCTTCAACAGAAATAAGTAACGATATTTACAAACTTAAATATATCGTTACCAAATACAGTATGTTACAATAAGATTATTGACAATGAAGTCGGTTTACAAAGTACCTACAACAGCAAGTTATGTGTTACATAATTTCCACGCATTTTGATCTTTTAGATAATCGTCTACTTTATAATTCATTAGAAAACTAAATACTCTTATCAAACTGAACTAATTAATAAGTAACTTGAGACCTAAAGCATTTATTTACATGCAATTACTTTGAAACCACAAATCAGAATTATATGGCAATGTAGGTAACACTAATTACAATTTTATCGTATTGATAAACTGAACTCACTAACTCCCTACTTAAAGTTATTGCTTTCCAGTTCTACATCTACTTTTGTTAGTTTATTCACTTACTTTAGTGATTTTGTTGGTTCTAAGAGCACAATTTAAAATCTGTACATTCAATTTTATAACTTTTAGCAATGTGTTTATAGCAGTTGTCGATACATTGCACATCCTGAGTATCTAAATGTTTATATAGGTACTTTTGGAAACTTATGAAACTCATTAAAAAAACATTTATCTGCAAAATAATGATTTGGCTGCTCTAACTTCTAAATTAAAGAAAACACAACTAATTAAAAGTTTGATCGTTTCACGAAATTAATTAACTTAACTTGAAAGAGTTAATAAAAGGAAAGTTTTTTTTCTTATTATGTTGTTAAAAGACATAAAAGTATATTCATGTAACCTTGTATTGTTACGTAGAAGCACAAATATACACAAATACCGGAGTAAAAGATACAAGACCAGACCAGGCCATTCTTAATGTCCCCACTGCTTGGGCACAGGCCTTCCTTATGGGTGGATAAGGAGGATGGGCCATAACCCACAACGTGGGCCCAATGTAGATTGGTGGCAGTTAACGACTGCAAATGCAGCCGGGACCAACGGCTTAACGTGCCTTCCGAAGCGCTTGAGATAATAAACGTTTGGTCACCCATCCCTTGACCGACCCTTGCGAAAGTTGCTTAACCTCCGCACTGGGCCAGGCGCTAAACCACTGCGCCCCCAAGATTCTCAAATACAAGACTACACGTAATTAATTCGATCTACCTATAAACTCTGTAACTAGGTAAGTATCAATATGCATTTCTTATTACAAATAAAATTAAATAACTATATTTTTGTATGTTTTAATTCGATAAAATACCTAAAGGCTGAGATTCTTGCTTTTCTGGCAATAGCTGTTGTAAGGCGGAAGCTAAATTATGGCTCGACATCTGATTTATTTTCATTCTCCAGACTTTCAAGTGACCAACTTCAGAGCTCTTGCGGTACAAAACTACGTATTTTAAGGCTCCTATATCCCTCAACTGCAAAAGTGCTTAAGGTGGCCACTTTTTGCTCTTTTGCCTACTACTACTACTACAATGAACTATATTTTACAGAGGTTATTGTTTGTAAATAAACTATACAACGTTAGCTTCAATCTGTACATGTGAATTTTCGATACATTATGTACTTAGCGAGCAATAAATTTGAATAAGATGAGGACGCCACTTTGAGGACTATAGGGCCCTTAATCTGTAATATTTTCTCTTTGCCGTTCTGTATTTTGTCAATTTAACCGCATTGTCCAAGATTATTAACGTGTGAGATTCAGCTATCTAGCCCAAACTAAGTGGAAGTATGAAATAATTAGGAAAATATTTGAGACTCTTTTTAGCATCTATGAACCAATGTCCCAGTCGCCACCACTTTGCCACCACTGGTTGCAAACGGGAAATTTTAAAACAAAAATTTCCAGTTGCCCCCAGTGGTGGCGAGACTGGTGGTGGCGACTGGGAATAACCGAATAAAGATGAATTTATTAATTATTGAGGATTATCACATGAAATTTATTTTTCAGCCTTTTAAGTAATTAGCATAGAGTTTTAAATTTAGGGCTAAAACGAATAAGTTGTGCATTTTATTGATTTATTTAGGCACTACCTATTATAATATAAATGCAACTTACAATTTTCACACAAACGATATTTTTACGTCCAAGTTTAAAAATATACAAACTTGAAAAAGTTTCAAATTACATAAACATAGGAAAAAATTGCTTAGCTTAATAATTACCTTTTTTCAGTCTTCTTGTATTAAATCGAACACGAAAATTTAGTATCAATATTTTTATCACCAGAACTCTTCAACGGTGTAACTGTAGCACGCCACCTATATCTGTCTCTTTCACATCCACTCAGCGATGAAGGACCGAACACAAGAGTTTTACACGTTTATCGATTTCTCGTAGCTGTTTTGCAGACCCTATTAGTCCCACACCGCTTTTGGAATCCTTACAATATCTAACACTTACAAGTCTAGCTAAACTAAGCGCCAACCATGTTACCGATACTTTCGCAATCTCGAACTAGGAAAATCGATAGGTTGCTTCTTAATTCGTAACTCACTCCACTATTAATTATTTTCAGTGCACAACTAGAGAGACTACGCTTATTTTTAATACTTCTATGTGCGTTTCTATTTGGCTAGAATATTCAATTAAAAAATATACCGTCGCTTGTGATGTTTCTCGCTCACAGCTGTTACGTCCTGCGAGCTCCCTTTCACAGTGAATTGGGGATGGGAGGAAAATTCAAGATGGCGACAGTTGCGCGCGCAAATGCCCACGCAATCTGTCAAACTAACAAATAGATAAATCCACTCCAACTCATCATTTTATTGACCTTTCTCAGTAATTTACGCTTCATTTCAAATGATACTATGTTATGTAATTTGTAAAATAATCATTATAATTTTGAAAATGTGTAAAGCAAACAGGTTAATTTAGTTTTAAATGACATACAAATTTTTGATTCGGATTTGTCAGACAACGAGTTGGGAGATCGGTGTCAAGTAATGACAATGTGAATGTATATTTCGAAGATTCCCACCTATTGTTATATTTTATTGCACATAACTTTATATAAAGTGTACATTGAGGGTTATTTTTAGAAGCGTGCGTCTTCAAACTCGACATCAATTAAGTAGATTTATCTCTCTACTTATCTTAGACAGGCTTAAATATTTTATGTGGAGAAAATCTTTTGGATGTATGTTATTGTAGAAAAACAAAATAAGATTTCTCATCTTACATTTTGGATATCAAATGAATAGATAATATTTTTTTTGACGTAAACACTGTTTTTCTTTAACGAAAATTACGTTGTCAGTGAAAGGGTGATGTGAGAATTGCTGTAGGTACCTAATGGATTTTGTACCCACATACTTTTTTACGAGTTACTTATCTACATAATATAAAAACGAGCTATATATAGTATAAATAAAAATGAATCCCCGAAATGTATGTAAGCGCATAACTTCAGAACGACTGCAGCAAATTAGATGATTAATTTTTTTTTGTGTTTGGTATTATCAGATAAGGTTTTAATAAAGATATTTTTTTTTAAAATGTACGGAAAGTCGTAAAAAATATTTCTGTACCGTTATTTTAAATCGCAATGTAACTAATAGATGGCGCCACAAGTGCGAAGCCGGGGCGGGCAGCTAGTTTCTCATTATTTATATTGTAACCATAAACTAAAAAGTTTTGAAAAACAAAAAACTAGGTAAATTTTTAATTTGATTTCTGGTAAGCATGTTATATAAAAAATAAATTCTATAAGAACCGTTGTCTTGTAATTTCACCAATTATGCGATTGTGTAGAACCAGCTACGGCAAGTGCATTCGTAATAAGGCACTCAGTGAGCGCATAGTCTGCACACTAGCACAGCCATTGGAATAGAAATCATAGTGCTTAAATAAAAACGAAATTGTGAATTATCTCTCTGACTACAAATTACGAAATTGTGAATTATCTCTCTGACTACAAGATAATTCACTCTCAATTCATTCTGATGAAGATTTGTGGTACTTTTATTCGTTTAAAAAAATATTTTTTATTTTATTGCTAATTGCGAGATTTATTTATTAAAGTAAAGGACAGGCTAGAAAATATTGCTTAAGCGATAAAAAGTACCACAAAGCTTCTTCGTAGTGCATTACAGAGAGATAAAGAGAGAGACAATTTCGTCTTTATTTAAGCACTATGATTTTTTTCATAATGGCGGTGATAGTGGGCAGACTTTCGATAATGTCATTAAAGCTAGGTACAGTCAGCAGCACGTCAGGTTATACAAAACTGTCAAAAATAAACAATTTATTTTGAAACCTTAATGTGTTCGCATTTAAATATAAAATTAAATATTTGACGACCGAGTGGTGTGGTGGTTAACATGCCGCAGACTCTACTACGCCGAGGTCTCGGGTTCGATTCCCGGCCAGACAGAAATTGAAATGATGAATTCTAATTTCTGTGAAGGGTCTGGGTAGGTATAGTAAGTATATATTTAAAAAGTATATAAGTAAGCTTTGCTTAGTTTGTGGCTAGATGGTGCTGCTTGAAATTGTCCAAGTTTTATTATTATTATCTGATTACCCTGTTGTAGCAGCCCAGCATGCCGTTGACTGTACCTTTAGAAAATAAAAAATCTGTAAGAACCGTTGGCTTGTAATTTTACCAATTATGCAATTGTGTAGTACCAGCTACGGCGAGAGCACTACAATGCTCCGGAGCCTTGACCTCATGACCCATTTATGTGACCTCAGCCTTCCCGGTTCGGTCTACATATTCCTTTGAACAAGTAACGTAGAATATAATTACAATATTTTTAAGTTTTTGAGATAAATGTCACTCAAAGCCTGAAAAACAAATGAATGACAAAGCATTTCATCAATGTTAACAGGCGAATAAGTTTTATCTGGGCAATAAAAAATCAAATCGACCATCAACCATTTCCGATGTCCCCACTGCTGGGGCACAGACCTTCCTTATGGATGGATAAGGCGGATGGGCCATGACCCACCACGCGGGCCCAATGTGGATTGGTGGGTGTTAACGGCTGCAAGTTCAGCCGGGACCAACAGCTTAACGTGCTTTCCGAAGCATGGAGGAGCTCGAGATAACACATTTTTGGTCACCCATCCCATGACCGACCCTTGCGAAAGTTGCTTAACCTCCGCAATCGCTGGGCCAGGCGCTATACCATACCACTGCGCCACCGAACTCCTCATCAAGAATCAAGTCTCAACTTTAAAGTGTTTTTATTATTTAATTACTATCATGACTGAAATATAAATTAAAAACAAGATTAAAAACACAATTAATGAACGAAAAAAAAAGTAATTAACAACTGTATTGTACCAGATGCCATCTATGCCCATTTTAACGTACTAAATAACGCTATAATTTTCAGAGTCCTACTGGAACGTATCATGCAAGCAGCTAAAATAGTAGAACACATTCATTAAACATTTCCACAGATGGCGCCTTGTAGATAGTTTAGTGTAAAAGCTTTTTAATTTTTTTTTATTTACGTTACCAACGCTTGTTTACATATAATGTACATACATAAAACAACTTTTTATTAGTATAAAATTAAACCAAATGTGACAAATACTTACAGGTAAATAATGCCTGCAAATATAGTGGTTAAACAAACAAGAATAAATAACTAACTTAGGCAATTATAAACTAAACTACAGAAACTAAGTGCATATCTTTGTTATATACTTTACGTATATGTGGACATATTATCTAAAATAATTCTACGGAAACTGTTTAGCGAGTCAAAATGAATATCGATATGTTCGCTTATACCATTAATAGTTTTACAGATCCTTGGAATAGGAGAATTAGCACCGGACACAGTTCTGCGGGGAGGCGGATGCAAGGGCGTTAATTTTCTGTGGGGGTATCTATTAGAGACGCGGATATTCAGCCTAGCTAGAAGTTGGGGACATGCAAAACATGGATCTGTCAATACTCCATGATCAGCCAGCGAGACCATCTTGAAAATGTTTAGTTGGTCTTTATAAGATATTTTTCTCTGCTTTTTCTTGACCAAACCGGCAGAAAAAGTCAAATGTCAAAGGAATCGTTTTTGTATTCGTTCCAGCCTTAAAGCGTGATTAGCGAAATGTGGCCTCCATACTACGCTACAATACTCAAGAATACTGTGAACTAAGCTAGTAAAAATAAAAATAAACATGAGGGTATTTTTGAAACACAACCTTTGGATCGAAATCATATTACGTTTCACAGGTTTGGGATAGTACACGTATACTTCCCTATTTTCTTGTTTAATTTAAGTGGAACCGTTTTGTGAAATGATCTGACTTTTTCCCGAAACCCGTGAAACTGGCCCTTAACTGGCCCTGTGGGTTCGATTCCCATCTAAGCACACCATATAGAGGGTTATATAAATACAATGATAACCATTTTGAATTGTGGAAAGCCCTTTTAGGTTTATAATTATATTATAAACAAGGGAAAAGGCATATTTTATGTACTTGTTGGTTTATTCACCTCTTAAGCTTACGCGCTCACTAGACATGAAATAAATCACTTTTTAACGGATACTAGCGCGGTTTTATTGAAAGTGCTTTGGTAATTAGTTGGTATTAGTAGGCTAGAGAGAAAAGGCTCACGAGCAGCTTCAGTCTCCCATGACCACGGTAGCTGCAAAGGTGCCGAAACGCCGGGAAAATAAAAAAACAAACCAAATATTATGTACCAACTAATTAGCAAAGTACTTTGAATAAAACCGCGCTAGTATTCGTTCATAAGTGTTTTATTTCATATTTGTTGGTTTTAATTAAAAACAAAACAAGACAACATTTGTTTGTGACATAATGCCTGAGGCAAGCGGCGGAAACACAATCAGTTCGCTTTGATCGGGCTGAATAGTCCGGGCGTTATTGAAATTAAATCAAAATTACGCGAATCATCTGAATTTTCAGATATCATGCAAAACTGAATAATGTTTGATCATTTGAATATTCCTTTTGTACAGAGGATTTAGAACATAAATAGTTATATTTACAATTAAATTTTGTAGCGATTTCTGCTGAAATGCAAACAAGAACTTACCAAAACGATTTATCGCCTTTTTTATTTATAATTATTTAAACTTTGACTTGTATTTTCTAACTTTAACTTTTATTATTTTATGCCGCATAACAGTTTACCCATTTCTGACCCAATTAGCCACCTTAACCCATGGTTTAGCGAGTAACATCTCAAACCACTGTTTTCCGCTTCAATACAACATCGCTAATTAAAGGTCATTTTAATAACGTACCTCTACAAAGACGTGTAGGTTGCTTCGTTGACTATGCTTTGTGAACGATTTATCGGTTCAGTTCGTTAATTCGGTCAAATTGATTGTTATGTAGACAAAATGATACCAGAAAAACATTTTCATGTAAAATGTTGCCAAGACGAGACACCATGTCTCGTACTGTCAAAAAGTTATAAGACCTCATGTAGAGCCAAAACTAACTCTGCATGCCCTAACTCTACAAGCCCTAACTTCACAAACTCTACACCTTAATCAAAATATGTGGCTTGACGGCTTGATGGCTGACTCACTAGTCATTAAAGAAATCAGGTTTTTTAGACAACAATAAAATCTTAAGTAGGGTCACATGTTCATCAGTTAGCCACTCGGACACAATCAACCAGCTCAATATTTCGTAAATGCGACACTGTCAACTCGTGCCGCCGCGTGATTTACATGTTAAAACATGTCCCCTCCCCCGTCCCCAGTTGCCAGAGAGCTTGCCCTAACGTCGGCTGTGTGAGGTCGAATTTTGTGTTTTTTAGTGGAAAAAGTTGAAAAAAAAACGTCAGCACTTTTTCTTTTCACTTCTTTTTGTATAATATTTTGCAAATCATTATGAGTCGGCTGTGTAGACTCACTAAGCGTGCTTTATTTACTATTTGTATTAACTGAGTAGAGACGCTCATTAAAAAATTAGCTTAGCGTAACGAGTTCGGAAGGAGGGTGTTCTACAAATAACCAAATTTCTATGTCCAACAGTCAACCATGGGTAATTGTGTACTAACTATTGTTAACTGTGTAATTTTTCTTATGTTTAATTGTTGAATTTCATATTCTTTTTCTATTTTAGATGGGATGTAGGTACTAAGTAACAAAAACGAAAAGAAGGAGGATATTCAGCAAGACGCTATAAAAAAAGCAATTGAATATGCTAATAAAATACATTGATCTCTTACTACATTGATCTCTCTAGTTATATAGAGGGGTGGCCAGGCCACATGATTAAGGACACCAGTCGATTTTCATACAAATGAGGTATCTTTGAAGCCTTGGTTCCCCGCCAAGGATTGACCGAGCCGTGATCTGATGATGGCCATCCAGGTAGTGAATGTTCCTCCATTCTAGATCGATATACACAACCAACTGATCTATCAGCATTCTAAGAGATGTAAGGATATGTTTAAAAAAAACGCAAATTTAGCATAAAAATGTATGGAAATCCTGAAATTGAAAACTCTGATCCTTACATCTCTTAGAATGCTGATCAAATTCATTCCCTGGGTGGCCATCATCAGATCATGGCTCGGTTAATCCTTGGCAAAGAACCAAGGCTTCAAAGTTAAGTACCTCGTTTGTATGAAAATCGACCGGTGTCCTTATTATGTTGCCACCACTATTTATAATTATTATAATGTGCGTGATAATTAATAAAATATTATATTTGAGATGTATGAAACCTCCTAATAGTGACATAAATAAAATAAATAATGCTTTTAAAGCTTTTAGAGCCAAGAAATATTCCAAAGCAAAGAGTCTTATTGTTGATTTTATAATCACGTTAAATTGTTCGTAATTATTGTAAGAAAGTAATATTTTGTGTTAATTTTCATAACAATACTGTTTAATAAAAAAATTAAAGGTCTATTTCATAACATAAACTGTCATAATTTAATGACAATTAATTTATCATTTTACGTGACTAATTGTGTACCCCATAGTTAACTGTTGAAAACCCCCCCGGTTAATAGTGTACGATAGTGTGGACATAGTTAGGCAATTCTCATTTTTGAAAAAATCTTTGGTATAACAAAAAGTTTAACTAAAAATAACATTTCTTAAATGCCAATATGTAGCCAACAAACCTGAGTATTGGGTAGAATAAAAAAAAGGTTGTTTTTGATGAATAATTACGATCTGCGAAGGTTCGAATTTTATGTGGTTAACTGTTCGACAGGTCACCCTACTTATAAAAGCTATGCAATTGAAACTTAATGTTTATAAGTCTAGTAGTATTGACATCATATCAAGAGAATTTTGCTTATCTGGTAAAATCCAAAGCAAGGTAGGTATTGTGCCCTTCGCTTGGTCGTGTTGGCGAGGGCACTTGCATAGCCTGCGGTTTCTGTTTGTGGCTGACGTTTCAGTGCAGCTAGTGGTGTGGATTAGCAATCAAAACATGTTTTGGAGCACAGTACCTTTTGTAGGTTTATACTATAACCATTTTTTGATTCAGGGATCCGTTTGTGAAATATTAAACTGTAAATTGCAAAATTTTGTTAGTGTCTCCCGTGCATTATGATACTTGTAAAGTTACTGCGGAACATTATATTGCGCGTGGCCCGACTCGCACTTGGTCAGTTTTTTATACATACGTGTAGTTCGTGCAGGGGCGATACGCGCGCACACGAATTTTGTTACTAACTGGTTAACGCTGTTGCCCATAACACGTGCATCGAATTTTATTTATAACGGATTTTCTGTCTACGTTATAATTTGAGGTGTCTATGTCTGAAAAAAAATAAGTCACTACTACAAGTTATCTTTCATTTAGCTTATTTGTCACATTAAAATTATGAGAACCATTATTATTGTATTAATTTTAATAGATGAACAACTCTCGAAAATTCGGGATCACAGAACAAAGCAAAAAAATCTTTGTTATGTGAACGGAATATTGTGAACTGAAAATGCAATTTACTGCATTTATTTTGATAAAAATATTACGATTTATTGGAAAGTCTTTTTTCAGTAAACTGTATATATTGTTACGAGAAACACTTTAATTATACGACACTTTCAATTTTCCGGTGACATATTGAATCAATGACATCTTCGCAAGCAGGTTGAAAACATTAATTTGTTATGAATAAATTTTAAAATCTCACGGTTCCGTGTGGTCGTTATTTCGGACACGTGAACCCGAAAATAAATTACCCTTATTAACGCTTGGGTACCATTAGGGAAACCTTCGTAATGAGAAATAGGAGTGGAGAAGCAAGCGTTTTTACTTGCCGAACAAAATTGAATTGCGGCATAACCTTTTAAGTTGTTGTAAAATAATGAAATTTTGTTGTTGGAGTTTTTATTTCATCTTTCAGGCGAGCAAGGGTTTTGGAGAGCTTTGGATTACCTGCCGTGAAATATATGTCAACGACTATTTGAAATTCACTATCAAAACGAAATATTTTTACATAAATATTGTCGAATTACAATAAAATATACGTTATAAATAAAAATAGACTACTGAGCCACAGTGAGTGATTTAAAGGCATAAGACATCACAAATATTTGGTCTCGTGTTAAACATACAACTTTTCACCTCTACCAGCGAGAACAGTGTCAAAGGTAAGAATAGTTATTTTCACGTGACTTTCCTGGTAAACAGGTAAATTCAGCAACTTGTTATCTCAAATCTTTTTGAGTTAGACATCCATCTTCTAAGCTGGACGCACTCATTTTTGACGTTATTTCGTTAAAAATTATCTAATTTAAATCACACCGATCATTTATTCCCAAAATGATCAAAGCTTAAAAAACGAATAGAATATGCACATAGTTAAGAATATAAAAGAATATTCACCTACCGGTATCTGGCGCATTACTTTACACGCTGCCTCATTTTTTTATATTTCTTGTTAAATTGTTTATCGAAGGGAAATGATTAAAGAAAGTTGAAAGTCGCAAATAATAAGATTGTGACAGCTAAAAAGAAATACCTCCTTTTCTATTTGTATGTTTATTTTCATCTTTCATAGCCAGCGAGAGCAAGATCACCGACAAAAGATAGTTTTCAAAAAGGGTGAACCTTGCTGCACCTTACCCACGTAATTTGTAGCTTTGACGTAGGTAATAGTTATTTTAAAAGACTTGAAGCTCTATTTTTGTTACCTTGCAGAGTTTGTCTAACAAAAGCATAGTGCATGAAATCGGATCTCGTTTGTTATCATCGTATTTTTTACTCCAGAGTAGGGATTTGGCCGTCGCTTTTCCCAATATATCTCGTACTTATTTGAAGCCATAAATTAAGCTACTATGTACTATATTATGGGATCCGAAAAAAGCCCTACAAACTTCAAACTTCAAATTTTTATTCGCAGACTAAGTGTTACATAGTTCTTAAATTATAAATAGTACTTTCAACTTAGACACCTTGTACAGGTATGGCAAATAAAATTAATTAAACAAAAGGTAATTCAACTAAAATTACATTTTAAATTAACATAAACATTTCAAATTATAATAAAATTGTAATTATATTTTAGATTACCTACCGTTTCAACCCTTCAACCGTCTATTTACCTTATAAAAATAAAGTAAACAAACTCATTTATATAATGTTCATTTTGTTTATGGTGATCAATATCAAAAAGCTATCACTAATATTATAAATTGCTATCCATGCATATTGATTAAAGCTATGGCATCCCTTATGTATCGTATGTTGGTATAATTATTCAATTAAACTAATTGACAGTAATTGTTGCGTTGGAGTCTAATTTTATTATTAGTGAACCATATTATCTAAACTCTGGGGATTTGAAGGTGACGTGAACTTGGTAAAGTGTACGCCTTATTTCTGTTTTGGTAAGGCTACTCGATTTTATAATAATTATGTTGAAATATACAATTCATTCATTCGCTTTGGTTGAGCAGATGCCTTGTCGCGTTTTCGTGTTATTAATTGCACAATAGCATTGCTATAATAATCATAGTAGTGGCAAAAATAATACTGAGAACGTGGTTGGTGAGCCAAGTCCAAGATCCGAATTTTTGATGTATGATTTCAATAATTTCTCTGGTTTGGAATTTTTTCACGCTGTTGTGTTGATACTTTTTAATAATAGTTCCAGCAAGAAAAATTGCAACAAATAAAATGAAGTTCATTTAAGCTTTATGCTATATGTATATATATATGCTAAAATATAAATCATGGACTAAATGGAAGCTGCTGTACTTATATTTACGTTGATAGAAAAATCTACCAATTTTATTTAAATCATAGTTGAAAAAAGCATAAAAGTAAGTAAAACCTCTTTCTGAAAACAAAAACAGCTTCAATAAAATTAAATAGTTCTAAAAGGCAAGCAAGCAAGCTTTTTGGAGAAATTTAATTTTGAAACTATTTAATTTTTTTTAATTTTCATCTTTTTAGTTGTAGGTATGTAAGCGAGTACATATTTTTTAACTTTATATAATATTTTCAATGAAACAAAATGCCCATAACTGAATTTCCAAATTCACGCTGTTTGTTTTTTAAGGAGTCACAGACCATAGCTCGGTTTGTTTTGGATTGCCATAAACCTACCAAGATCTCAATCACTATACATATCATCCTATTTGAATTTGAAGAGTTCCCTTGTGTATCTTCGAAGTCCAAGGTCCAATATCAATGAAATTATAATGTGACTACTCTTGAGGTATACCCTTTCAAACAAAAAAATAATCATCCAGTTCGATAAGGCATAAAGAAGTTATGCCTTAAAATCCGTAAAAACTCGTGCGATTGTAAGCTAAATAATTGATATTTTTCAGGATTATGAAAAATATTCTAGCCTGATCTCTGTAATTTGATTTTGGTACCACACTTGAACTATGTACAATTAAATAAAAAAGTTTTTTTTTTTTAAATCGGTTAACAACTTGTTAAGTTATGGTAAAACATACATAAAAAAACCGTCGACTGATAACCTCTTTCTTTTTTTGAAAAAGGATGATGCTCTTAAATTCTTTTACTAATCTCATTTAAGTTAGACCAAACGATTCACGATTATCTGAAGTTTGAAGACATTGAAATTAATAACGTACAGGTGACCTTTGGGTGTCGTCAAAATATTCTTGTGCCAAAGCGTTCTGTAGTCGCGTCGCGTACGCTGTCCGCGGAAATGTCGCGCGACGAGAATAGACGTCGCGTCGACAGGCGTGTGTGTGACGTCACGATACGTCACTTGTTTTGTCGATCTAAGATGTCTCACTTGTAATCACAATTACACAACGCTTAAGTAACAGCCGCAGCTTTTTTAGTTTGTTGGAACTAAAAATAAAAGCAATTTGTTGGATACTGCAACGTAGGCAGTTATTTGAACGTTGTAATTGTAATGTAATTGGGAAAATGTGTTTATTATTTTTTAATTATCTATTATCTGGCCGATCTAAGCCTATAATCGATCGATCGAAAGCGATCTAATGACTAAATAAAATAGTCTAATGTTTAATCGAACAGCGATGTAAAAGTTTTGTGAAAGATATTACATCGAATTATGATATTAGTGGTGGTGGTACCCCGCTTTTACTAGGGTGATTTAACAATGTTATTAGGCCATTACAATACTAAGCTATGTAATCACTCTAGTTCGAAACTACCGTGGAATTGTCTTTTACAATTGCTAGGCAATTATTGATTGACTCAACTAGGTTAATGAGCAAAAGCTATTGGCGACAGAACAAAATACAGCGGCCTTTCAGAATTGCAGAGCGGGCTTGCATGTCGGGAGCATGGCCACCGCACGAAGTTCGGCATCCGCGGCAGTCCTCCGTGAGATTGCGCGCTAACCGGACGCCGCGTCGCTAGCACTTACTCGCGCCTAATGGACTACGATCGACTACGCGAACCTAACAACCCTATCTCCAACACCTCCATCGACGACCACTAACGAACGAACTGTACGAGCTTCAAATAATGACCTTACAACCACACCACAAACTTTTACCGACTTTCCGCAACTAACTTTATGCAACCCCCCTCCACACAAGGCTCCTGCACATCATGCATCATCAGGGAAAGTCATTTCGAAATCAATTTATACACAAGAAACGACTGAAACTTTATGATTGCAACCTTTAAAAAGTTTACACGATTTATAAATCTATTTACACTGGTTTTTGGACATTCGTTTTTATCCTTCATTGACCCTTAGAATAATAAGCGATCGTGACCAAAGACAATTTGAACAAGTTTAAGTATTTAAGACTTTTGAAAGTGTGTTTTAGCTCAAGTGTTTAAAGACTTAGTTAAGTGTGGTAATTAGTAATTAGTTTTATGTAACTATAGTGAGTGATTTAGTGTGTTTAGTGAGCCTTTATATGCAACACAATTTATTCATCCTTTTTGACACGGTAAGTAACAAATAAAAATGCAACAATTCTCTACAAACATTTATTTTTATTATGATTTCCAATGTTATCACATTTCATGAAAAATTTGACAAATCAAACACTTATGTCTTTCATTGCGATAACTCACAAACAAAGTTCAACAGAAATGAAAAAAAAATGCAATTGTATCTTCAAATAAAACTGTTTTTACGTTTTTTTGGTGTCAGTGCTCTACTTTTATTTAGCTCACAATGAGGGCAGTAGTGTAGTAATTACAAAAATGTTGTTTTAGATATTTAAGATGATTTTGAAAGATATTAATTGCCTACCTACTTGTTCTTACCAAGAAGATATTTTTCTATGATAAAATGTAAAAAATACTGTTAATTATTTCTTTGACATAAAAATGAGTATGGTCACCTTATCGCGATATCAAACTATATGTTGTAATGGATTAGGCTACCGATATTTTGTTGAAAAAGTTGGACATTAATTTTGACGCTTTTATTTTTTTATCATGGCAGCAATAGAAAGACATAACTATAGATTATTCATTGGCAGTAAACTTATTTATTTCTGCATTAAATAATTGAATTGAATTGAAATTTAATTTAATTAAATAATTATGACATTAAATAAGATGTCATTTTTATACATACTGTCTGCACTAATTATCAATCGGAGTATTAAATGCAATATTTAAAGTAATTTGGTGATAGTTAAATATATCAACGACCTCAATGCTGTCAGTGTGAGAGCTCTACATATATTTATATACAACCATAGCTACACGACTCGTGCCAAGTCCAATGACATCGTAAGATATTTATATAACAATATCACAATGCCAATCGTCTTCCTTGAAGTAATAGTTGGTTTATTTACCGATCATATAACATGTGCAGATTTTTTTTATTTGACTTTTGAAATAAAAAACTTACATTATGTGATGGTGTCAAAAAAAACTGCACACGTTATTATGATCGGTAAATAAATCAACTATAACACTCTGATTTCCAATTAAGTAACTAAAGTTAAAGCATTTGTATTATTGAAATGAAGAGACAACGGTTCTAACGCAAACACCCAGATCTGAGACAATATAGAAAAGTTCGTTTTCTAAATAATTGTCCCTGCTGGAAGTCGAACCCCGGAACCTCAGAGAGAGTGACACCGTGAAAACCCGCAGGTCAATTGCATAAAAATAATCGCGATAACCTTACATATTTTTGTTATTCGCGATAACCTAACATAAGAAAATCAATTTCCAAACAACTTATGTTTTCATTAATTAATATAGATAACTTGCAGCAACTTTATAAATAAATACGGTATCTAATTTAGTTTCAAATACAGGAAAGTGTTTTATTAGACATTCCAGAGGCGATCGCACCGACCTTTATTGCAATGTCACAATAAAAGAGGCAAGTTACTCTGTCACTGAAATATGGAACCACTCACTTTTGCTAGATAACATAAAAAAGGTAACATATTAGTGAATTTGTCCAGTTTAATTTATTCAAACGAGTTCGGTGTCATAAGGGAGTAAAAGCACTTATGGTTTAATTAAACTCTATTGTTTTGATGAATACATAATATTATGCTGGTAAATGTGCTAGCACCTATATTATTTTATTTATTATGTATGAGTAGGAAAAAATCCCGTGTGGTGTTTAAGTTTGTGTAAAGTTGCTTCATGGTTAATGAATTGTAGTTAAGAAACTTATAAAGAAAGAAAGAAACTTAACCCAGATTCGAATACTTAAAAAGTTATGTTATAAAGAAAAGAGAAGAATAGGACTTGAATATTTATTAATGTTGGTACTACTATCAAGATATTAAAACTTTATAGAGCAAGCGCTGCTTAGTTTAAGGTCGGAATGATTAAAAAAACCCGGATTTTCATTTTAAATTAAGGACCTTTGATTTTTTCTGTAACTTTGGGATAAGATATTTTGAACACATTAATTAATGATGATTTGTTTGACACAGTTTTTGATCCTTTATTGATTTACGGATAGACACGTGTTATTATTTGATTTTTTAAACAAAATAGTTATTTAAGCATGTATACAGTGTTATTTGTAAAACACCAACAACCTCGCAGGAGTAGATTACTAACATCATAAACAACAACATTTTGTTTTACGAATTTTTCGAAAACATTCAAAAAAATCGACTTTCCATACAAATGTCCGAACAGCTGATCTAGTTAAGTTAAAAAGTCGTTTCATTTTTTTGTTTTCGGTAGAATTGTCGAACAATGTTATTGTTTATGATGCAATCTACTCCTGCGAGGTTTTTGGTGTTTTACAAATAACCCTGTATACATTAGTAAATAACTATTTTGTTTAAAAAAAAATAACACGTGTCCATCCGTAAATCAATAAAGGATCAAAAACTGTGTAAAACAAATCGTCATGAAATTTCAACGGAAAACCGCAAATTCATGTCCAGGATAGCCGTTAGGCACACGTATACTTGAGATCAATAAATAGTTTTTGACCCGCAATTCCTAAAACAGCTCCAAAAGGCCTACTGAATAACTAAAATGAAACTTATATCCGATGTTTCAACTAAATCCGGCCATTTCTGGAACGAATCAATACGTCTGATCTAAATGCGGGATCTGCGAAATTGTCCCGAGTCGAAAGTCGAGCTTGATTTATGTACACCTGTGTTTATTTTTAACGATTGAAATATGGTATGAGACGAGAATGATATGATGATACGGCCTGAAAAAATGAAAACCTTTTTCAATATGATCCGTAATTGATACGTTACGCTATTCAGTGTGGTTAAAATTACAGCTTTTATTTCAATCATATTTTTTTGCCATGCTTTTTTAAATGAAAGGAAATACGGGTAAGAAATACGGGTTCTGGTGACAAAATATTGTTTAACGGCTAATTTAATACAACAACTATTGCCAGAATAAGATAAGCAAACATAATATTATTATTACCAAGATAAATAAATAAATAAAGATGTCTATTTTAAGTCAGAAAATAATTATAGTAACTTTAGTAGCAACGTCCAGACCAAAACTCAAGTTAGTTCTTTTTGCTACCATACTTTTTGCTAGCTCACTATTGTTTTCTATTCGTTCGTAACCAATCACAGTTGGAACCAAACTATTGACTTAGTCGTAAACCACCAGATCCACTCATATAATTGTGGTATAACTAATTTAATTAGGCAAATGACATTATATGCACATGAAATACATGACTATTGCCGCCTACTTTAGTGTAAAAGTATTTAAAGATCATAATTCATTTTATTAGACGATTTTCAAACACGGTATATTTATGTTTGAATGGACTTGTTCGTTTTGAATTAAATTCTCCTTAATAAGATTTCTCAGGTGAAATACTTATGATACCATTACCACTGTTGCTGATGCTGGCCTCATTTTCATAGGTATTTTATTTTATAATTCAAATGTATTTTGATATTTTGTTGTTTTTTCTCTCGCTTGTGTCAGTTACAGTAAGTTTGAAGTAAAATAAGGTTTTTTTTCAATTTAACCTTGATTTTATTTCCCAACAACCACTATGTATTAAAATTAAATAGGAACATATCTTTGAAGCTCGATGGTGCAGTGGTTTAGCGCCTGGCCCTGCGATTGCGGGGGTTTAGCAACTTTCGCAAGGGTCGGTCATGGGATGGGTGATCAATAATTTACTATCTCGAGTTTCTCCACGCTTTGCAGAGCATGCTAAGCCTTTGGCAGTCGTTAACACCCACCAATCCACCTGCCTTTTGGGCTTGCGTGGTGAGTGATGACTAGGGCATCCAATCTCGGTATACCGAGATCTCGAAATACCGAGATCCCGCGGGATCGTAAATCATCGATCCCGCAAATACCGAGATCACAAATAACATGCGAGATTGGATGCCCTAGTGATGACCCATCCTCCTAATTCACCCATAAGAAAAGCCTGTGCCCCAGCAGTGGGGACATTAAAAATTAAAAAAAGGGAAATGTATCTTATAATATCTGTAGCAATTCGTTATCATTAGGATTGGTCTTAATATTCATTGGCTAAGTTTCTTACAATGGCCCTAATTTACACCCTCGGGAGTTACAACTTTACTTTCAGCGTGTTGAGGTAAGAGCATTATATGATAATGTGGATTTATTGCAGGGTTATGAGAATTACAAACTAATAATTACATTAGCAATATCTCAGATTAGTTCTCTTTTTACCCAGCTATGGCGAAGCAAAAAGGAGGGATATAATTTTGACTGGTATGTTTGTGGGTGTATGTTCATCTGTTCCCTCATACCTTCTAAACTACTTATCATAACTTGACAAATAGATATCGTTAAAAGCGTCTTAATCGTCCGCTGGTTATAGGTTATTATGTGACACTCTAAAAAGATCGAAACAAGAAAATATTCGAGTCCAAAATGCAATTAAAAGGATAAATATCGTCCTATAGTCGTTCATGTCGTGCTTGTCTAGGACAAAGTGGCTTGCGACTACGGTTATCCTTTTTATTGAATTTTTGACTCGAATATTTTCTTAATTCGTTCTTTGTATTGCGCGATTTTTTTAATATGGGTTTAAGTTTTTTAATTTCTTTTTGGAGTTTGATATCTGCGTAAAGATCTTTGTCAATATTTAAAAAGTAACCTCTAGTTATACAACGTGTTACAAAAGTACCTCTAATGCCGAATATGGTAGATAGGGACCATCAAACTGAACAACTTTTACTATGGGACCAACTTTGAAATCGCGAAAAAAAAATCAGATGTTTTATACAAAAATCAATTACGAAAATATCAAAATGTAAATATAAATATAAATAAATAAATATTTGACAACATCACATACATTGCTCCGATTCCAAAGTAAGTAGCTAAAGCACTTGTGTTATGGAAATCACAACGGTGGTATCACAAACACCCAGACCTGAGCCAATACAGAAAAGTTCGTTTTCTAAATTGATCCAACCGGGGATCGAACCCGGGACCTCAGAGATGGCAACACATTGAAAACTGGTGTACAAAGCCACTCAACCACGTAGGTCGTCTATGTAAAAATGTATGAAACAGTTGATTTTTTTTCGCGATTTCAGAGTTGGTCCCATAGTAAAAGTTGTTCAGTTTGATGGTCCCTATCTACCATATTCGGCATTAGGGGTACTTTTGTATCACGTTGTATAAAAATCAGTACCCGTAGCATGAATACACCTATAGAGGAAAAATGAATCGCGTAAAAAAATTCGACATAGTAATTTTGTATGGGAAATTCGTACTACCGCCGAAAAACGAAATGAAATACATAAAAATATAAATGAAGCCACACAACAGAGTGGCAAGTTAAATAACTACATTAAGGACAAAGTGTGTAAGCTTGAGTTTTGCCGAATTACCCTAGAAGGTGCCTACCACCATAATCTCGTTACGGGCCAACGGGCCGCTCAGAAGCGGCCGCACTTCGCAAATTATGACGTTTCTTCTCTGTCGCGACAGAATTATTAACTACATTAACACTGACGCATAGTAGGCAATAGGTATTTAAATGCTGGAAAGAAAATACTTGGTTTAAATAATGCAAAAGTGCATCGTCAATGTTTCGGGGTTTTATTAGGTATAATAAAATAGGAACTTAATTTATCTTATCGAAAATGTTGAGTTCCAATAGCATGTTTCGTTGCATCTTTTCAACAAAACAGTACGCACGCTATAGCTACTGCTTTTTTAGTTCTAAAAGAATATTTTTAAAAAAATCTCTAAATAATTTCAATAAAACCTTTAAACAAGTACCTACATGGCAGAAGTAATCTCCCACTGTTTTTTAGGAAGGAAGACACAATAACTTAGTAGTATGATTTCCTAATCATAGTAAAATGGTTTCATATTAGCAATGCATGAAAAGGAACGAAATGATATCACAGTTTCAATATGTCAGTACTTGGACTTCCCTGCGTACCTACTAAATAAATAATCTAGTGACCACGGCTTCTGAAAAGTACCGAAACTGAAAACAAAATTATTATTACACAAAAAACAAATAAAAACTAATAATTGTTCAATAAAGTATTCGCTTTATACGTAAAAATGTTTAAATTTTCATGATAGTTCGACTTCAGTCATTTTTAATGTCCCCACTGCTGGGGCACAGGCCTTCCTTATGGGTGTATAAGAAAATTGGGCCATAACCCACCACGCAGGCCCAATGAGGATTGGTTGGTGTTAACGACTGCAAATTCAGCGACCAACGGCTTAACGTGGCTTTCGAAGCATGGAGGAACTCAAGATAATACATGTTTGGTCACCCATCCCAAGACCGACTATTGCAAAAGTTGCTTAACTCCAAAATCGCAGGGCCAGGTGCTAAAACCACTGCGCCACCGAGCTCCTCCTCATGATAGTTATTTTCAACTAAAAGCCTCCAGTACTTTTCGATTAGCCTGAATACAGTCAGGCACTTCAAACAAATATAGTCTAGTGCGTAATTACATTGTGAATCATTGATTGTAATACCTATTGGTAGGATTAGGTAGTAATCTGATTACTAACATGCGCCAGTCAAGAATTATTCATGCTCATTCTGCCTTTGGCTTCCATTTATGTGTTCAACAATTTTACTCTCTTCGTCAATATTCGTAGTTTCTATTATGATAAGTTAAACGTTTGTACTGAAGATATTTTTAAAACGCACGGTTTATCAAGATGCTCCGTCTCAAACATACGGTACTTTTTTAAATCTTAGCAAAGAGATTTTATGTCAGAAAAGAGGTCAGCATTTTATGAATAAAATTAACTTTGGGGGATAAAATATAATGAATAAACATTTAATTCTTTAATTTTATTAATTTTGACAATAAATTACAACCATTTAAAACACAAAAATATTAATTTACTGTATTAGTAATACTGGCTGTTTTTTTATGCCTTTGCCTTAAAAAAAGCGCTGAAGCGCGCGCATCGCTATGAACAAGTAAAAATTATTCTGCACGCTTTTTCTTTTCGCTGTATTGTTTTTATTTGAAAATTTCGTCAAGTACTGATAAATTTAATAATTCGACACTGCCAGAAGTCTCAGAGGCAGCGAAAAAGGCTACTCTAAACCTCTTGCCCGAAAAATATATAAGTCAAGCTAATTGTAGTGCTACTTCAATTCAATGCTAAAAAGCACTGTGAAAACAAAACATGGTACTGATATCACGTCATCCTCCAACTTGCTGGCATTTCTAAAAAGACGCTCAAGTGGCCATGTGGCAATCCCAACTGACAAATTAATAATACATTTTTCAAATTGTTCAAATTTTTATAACTGCTTTAACAAGTGGTAAAAATTTATTCGTTTAAGAAAGTCCAAATTTTATTCATTTCCTCGCAAATATGTTATAAAATGTCGTATGACATACGTGCGCTTTGATAATTACAGCCTCTGCTTTTTTGTAGCAATATCGCCTCCGCTGTAATTTTCAACTTACCGCACTTATATCATAATGTACTATTTATTATACACGGAATACAGATATTTAAAAAAATTATACAAGTGAGCGGAGCTCACGAGTTTCATACGACGTTTTTCAACACATTTGCTAGGATAAAACAATAATATATTATAACATTTCTTCGCTGACAAAACAATGTTAGAAAATAACTTTTTTATCACTACGATACAGGGACCATGGATTTAGTACGTAGTATCTTTGGTCTGTGGTGTTGTATCTTACTTCCAGCGTCATGTCGTTACTCGAAAATCTTTTAAATTCCAATGCATCACAAGGAAATATGCCATCATTTACGTTAGAGTACGATAATAAATTATATTAATTTGCATATTTTTGATTTATTTATTGCGATGCATTGGATTTTTAAAGATTTTCGAGTAACGACAATGACGCAGAAAGTAAGAAACAACGTAGATTCTCCCAGTATCGCTAAAGCGGGGCGCGTCATTTTTAAAGCAATCCATAGAAAAAGTTTTGTTTTAAATTTTTTACTTTACTGAAATTCGTGTGATTTTTTTTTATTCTTGCTTAAAATATGTGATAGTAGTGAATGTAAAGAAAATTTGACTCCACTCGATATTTTATCCATTGACGGAAATGACTCATAATCATCTCATAATTAAGGTATTACCAGCAAAGTCTCTCTCTTTTTTTAACATTGATCTTTTATTTATTTACTAGGTTCAAACCCAATTGTGTAAGAGTAGATAAAGTAGTGTATAAAATTGCACATAACTTAGGTATTAAAATAGTTTCATAAACTGAACTACTCTGTATCAATTTATGATGCAGGTTTATTTATTGGTGGAAAACAAACAAAATCGTGTTAGTTACATTATCTTAAGTGCTTCGCTTCGATAATAAATTATTTATGACATCGATGGTAACGTTGTTACATCCTTCGAAAACTTACCAAAGTGTCAAATCAATTTCTTGAAGGCCAGCGAAGTTTGGTAAACACTGTTCTCGTGGGACATCTAACTTTATAAAGGTACTAAGAAGATACGGATTCAAACCGTGATCTATTAATAATGGACGCAGAATACTAAATGTTCAAACGAAAATTTAAATAATTTGTCACTTCTCGAAATCGAGCTTAAAAGTCTGAACGATTTCTTCTTAAATAACTTAAAGTTCAAAGGGTAAGAAAGTAAATTGAGGTGAAAAGTAAACTCCAAAACGTGTTTAAAACTCGCTCAGTTAATGAACAAATTCCGTTGTCGAGCCGGAAACCCAGCGAGCGAATCTCTCGTTAGAATTTTTAAAGTCCATGGAAATTGTTGTGAGCATGCACGTCAGTCGAACAGCTGAGCTGATTCATAGTGTACATGTGGAGACAGTATAGTTGTAAAGATATTGGCTTATACTTTTGTAAACAGTTTATAAACATATTTAGATATTCACCACCGGTTAATATTTATATTGTTACTATGTGAATGACTTTAAATAACACAATTAGTAACACATGAACTCTCACTCAACAACAAACCATGAAGTGGTGTGAATTTGCAGCTGACGATAACAGCTGTCCATTACAGATCATCAGGTAATTACAGTCAGTCATTTAAATTCGCCAGGGAAATCGCCAACAATTCGGCTCAAGTTCTTTTCTCTGTTTGCCAACTTTCTATAAAACCGGCCAATTTAACTGCCAGTAAAATTCGTTGAGTATGAAAACTTCGGTTATTGTCCCTATCTTATTGTTTGACAAGTTTGGCCTTCAGCCAGTGACTGTAACGTGGCGTAGTGCGGGTACGTTTTCTAGTGATTCGGAGATTCCATACTCTCTCTGTATGTGCCATTTCTGATTCCCGGCCGCAGGTGGCAAGCTCAATATAATTTTAGACGTCGAGTCGTAGTCCGTTCATTGTCACCGCACGCGCCAAGGCCCCACAACAAATTGTTGGCCCATCCGCGAAACAGACGCTTAGGTCACGTACCTACATTTTGCAGCGTTCTTTTTATTTTATTTTTTCATTTAATATTAGGTCTTTTCCCTTTAATTATTGACATAATCAATATGTTTTATATTATTGGGTATATAAAAGCAGAAACTGCCTGACTTACATATCAGGGCATACCCCATCCTATAGTTATACATCAGGTTACTTTTTCAAATGTAGACAAGCGCAAGGAAACGAAACCCGGAAAGAGAGAAAATCACTCGGATTAAGGCGCGGGTGACTGCTAGTAACCTTAAACACGTGTTAAAAAATTGTTAACGAGCGATATTTACCAACATAGAAATAATAAAAGCTTATCTATTATTTAAAAAAACACTTTTAAGTCCTAGGCATTAATTTATTTCTCTTTTATTTATTTCGGAGCGAAAGCGAATGTCATTAATATGATAATGGATCTAGAAATTAAAAATACACGAATTATATGTGTATTGTGTTACGACTGCTTTACAAGAGTAGTTGTCTTCAAGATCTCCCTAATGAAATTTAAATTTGTCTTTGATCATTATTATCGTTTTCGTCAGAGTGTCGATAGGTAAATGAAACAAATAATTACGAAAAGATATTAGCACCTCTATATATTAAAATGTAGAAATAGAAATACCTTTTTTTGCGCATGACATTTATAGGTCTCTTAATAAGTATCACCTCCCATTCAGCCAACAACAGCAGCATGCAAATATTAATAACGTCGTACACAAAGGAAAATCAAACAAATTCAAAAGAAAAAAAAAAGAAAAAACAACAATTCCTGGGCCCTATGATTCCGATCCCTTCGCCATACTACCTATTTGACCTATTTCACTTCTTAGTTGTCACTATTGTATTTGTATTTCAGTTACGAATTTTGCATAGCATTATTGTCACGATGCAGCATTACATTTTATGGCAACATAATACGAAAACTACAACCTTGATTTTATATAAAATTCAATATCCAGCATCAACTTTCCATACATGAATAATATTTTGTTGCCAACACATTTTTGTCAAAAAATTTGGTACGAAATATTTTATTGCTCAGGTGTTTAGTGTTCCGTATCATAAGGTATAAAACTTCCTACAGTAATCAAATAAATCAGAGAGGCATGCGATAACGATGCTTTGATTAATATTTAAGTACACTTCATAGTCACGATCGCCCCTTCGCTCTACCAATTTTCTAGCTCTCTCTACTCTCTACTCTTTCATTATGGCTATATGTCTGATTGCTGCAAGCGACCTGCCTTTGAAATAAGCCCTAAGGGCCGATTTTTCATTCCTCAGATAACAGATATCAGTCAGTTAAATTATTAATTAACCAAATGAAATAAAAGACATTCAAAAATTTGACAGACAAACGAATGAAAGACATTTTCAATTTGGTGATAGGTATAATACGTTATCAAACGAATAAATTGTATCTGAGCATTGAAAAATCAGCCCTAACTATCAAAAGATCTAGTAAATTCTCAATTAATAGAAACGATCATTGTCTAACTTATTTCTTGGTATTTTTTATTATATATTTATAATATATGTATTTATATATTAAGATTTATTTATTATGTAGGTAGGTAGGTATATTAATATATTACCCGACTGCAAGGAAAGAGTTATGTTTTTCACGCATATATTGTATTATGTATATTAATTGTAATATTATTTATTACCTCATTTCTTTCAAACGGCTGAACGGATTTTTATAATTAAGATATTGTTAGCATATCTTGACAGCCCAAGTGTTCCTAGGTGAGTTACATTAAAAAACAAACATGGCGGCGTCACGGTATATTACGGTGATATTAGTTTGAAGTGGAATTTTTTTTTTTTAGAATACTGCTATATTGGTTTAGCTTTAGCTTATCATAAGGATTTTGAAAAGTTTTATAATAACCGTAATATATAATAACTTAAAACAACCTAAACAAAAAAATAAAATTAAAAAACTTAAAAGCCCGCCTAATCAGAAGACAAGTCAACTGAAAAGAAGGAAACAAGATCAAATATTAAAGGCAACATAATAACAACAATCGGAGGCGTGGAATTTTAATGATAATTCAAATCATTGATAATGTCACTTTTTGCATGCCTCCTACTGCATATTATTTTGTTGCCTTTAATATTTGATCTTGTTTCCATCTTTTCAGTTGACTTGTCTTTTGATGCAGGTGAGTTTGTTAGTTTTTTAATATATATATTTTTAGGTTTTTATCTATTATTTTGGTTAATATGATAAAATTAAGGTTCGTATTTTTCTAGAAAGAGTGTAACTCTGTTATATTATGTACCGTAATTCATGAATGTCTTTTAATTGATGGTTGACTAGTATAGAATAATGTTCTTAGCATTAAGTCCGCCTTTGTACCATACTTTGTGTATTGTTGTGCAATTAAGATTAATAAATTATAAATAGATATAAATAAATAGTCCAGCACCAATTCGTTAGAAAGAAACTTATCACTTATAAGAAATAAAATATAAGTAGTCGCATTTTCAGATAAAACTTCACGATACCACCTGCCAAGCGTGGAAAATATGACGTCCCCGTTCGGGAGAGCCCAACGTCCCGCAGTAGACTACGATAGGCTATTATTATAATGATACATTTAAAATTCATTTTTAATACAGTTGCTCGAAAATGTGTGTTTTCGATGACAGTACAGCGTGCGTTAAGTTGATTTTACCGCATGCCGTGCGTTTTGGTTGACGGTTTAGTACAGCGTGCGGAAAGTTAATTTTACCGCACGCCACCACCGTGCGTTTTTGTTTACGGTTTTTTTAAATGTTTTCTCGCAAATGTACATAAATACGTAGTATGGCACACGGTTGTTAAGGTTTTATCTCCTTTACCAACCTTGTATCATAAACTACTATTAAATAGACTACTAATCATTCATATTCATCTTGGAAGCAGATGCCCTGCATGTCATTATAGTCTACGTAAACTCTATCGAACTGAGCGAACTTCCCCGTGTGACAGAGATAATACGGGTCACCAACTTTGTTTGCATAATTAATCTCCAGCCCTAGCTTTTATTGACGCTAAATGTTTATTTGACGAAATAGATTTTGCTAGTGAACCGGAAACTATAAAATTGCCCCTTTTCATCGACGTGTAAGTTTGGGTAAATTAATTTTGGGGATAGCCGATAGCTAGTGAAGCGATCACAGAACGAAGAAAAAAATGTTCAAGCGATAGTAGTTGTGCTTTGGGTCCGGAAGGGATGAAATAATCAGCAACCTGTATTCATAAACAATACAATAACACTCATTCCTTATATTATATTAATGCCTACTTTTCAATTGGCATTAGATAATTTAAACTGTGTATTTTATAAGTACTTATTTTTTTTTGTAAAATTGTAATTTTTGTTATGACTTAATTTAATACACAAGATTTAAAGGTGTAGTTAAACTTTTGTAATAATTTTCCATCTGGTTTCTTTTATTTTGCACTTTGTTTTCAATAGCCTAGAATCCCGATTCACCAAAAAAAGTAATTTAAGTAACTATAAGAATTGTAGTAACGACCTCTGTGGTCGAGTGGCTTTGTACACCGGTCTTCAAGGTGTCGCCATCTCTGAGGTCCCGGGTTCGTTCCCCGGTTGGGTCAATTTGGAAAAAAACTAACTTTTCTATATTGGCTCAGGTCTGGGTGTTTGTGATACCACCGTTGTCTCTGATTTCCATAACACAAGTGCTTTAGCTACTTACTTTGGAATCGGAGCAATATATGTGATGTTGTCAAAAAACAAAAAAAAAAAAAAAAAAAATTATGTATAATTACCTAAATGTATACCTACATCGTCATTTTGTAGTCGTTATAATTAACTTAAGGGAGTGTTCTACCAATGAAATAAAACATTTTTTCCAAAGAAACAGGGATTAAAAACATTTTTTTTTTACATTTCCATACTAATAACTACAATGTTAATATGGGAGGACCAACATTTTTTGTCGTCTTTCGACCCATATGTTTCTTAGGCAAAAAGGTTTAGTTTCATTCGTAAAATACTACTTTTGTTAATTAATACGATTACCAAATGAGGTTGTATATGAAAGAGCCACTTAATTGTTATGTCTTAGTTAACTACACATTATTTTTTCTAGACCGCTTTTAGGTTGACTGTATTGGGAAGCTTACAAATTCAATTCTGACAAATATTGTTGACGGACGGAAGACCGAAATTATTAATTCCAGCTTTCAGCCCGAGCGGCCGATGTTTGATTTCCATAATACCCTTGTTAAAACAAGCTGGCTGTTACAATAATTGTTTATAAATATTTGGTATGTTATTCAAACGCGAAAAAGTTTATTTTAAAACTTTTAGGACGCAAACACGCAAACAATGGCAACATCAACCTCCAATGTCATAAAAAAGTTATGGTAGGATGTTCCTTCCTGGTTACGTCGAAGCTTCACCACATACGCCATGCCGTTTTGTGTTGCTCCCCGCATCCACTATTATTGACACACGTGGGCCATGTACTCCGATCTGGGCGCGACCAATAATAAATACTATGGGCGCGTCAGAAGCCATACTTTTCACATGTAAATCAAATGCGCATTTTTTCAGCTTTTGACGTTTAGATCTTATTAATTAATGTTAATTAAGTAAAGTTAATTAATAAGGAAATATTTTTTATTGAATGATAAATTTTATTTTTGTATCAAGGCCTTTTTTATCGCCGTTGAAAGTGAATACAGATTCTATTGTGTAAGACGTAATGTTAACAGCATTCCCATACATTCTATTTCCATCCTTTTATTTTTGGACTAATGATGATCGCTGTGTTCAAATATAATTTACCTCGCCTGTAAATAGCAGCTAATTTTCAAGGGTTTTATCTGAAACTTTACAAACCCGCAGAAATGCAAGTTCGAAAGCGTAATAGGCACAGCAGGTCGTTTTTACACACATTAGGTTCTATAATTAAAGCTGGTACCGACGATAACAGGACTGTTGGGAAGAGACCCAAAATGTAACATAGAAATTACCTCTTGACAAAATGAAGGTTACCTAACGTGATCATCTGAAAATCAAACACATATACTGATGCGGATTGTAGTTTAAGCAATATGTTATTATAAATAAATCAATATTAATTGTGTTTTCTTAATATGCTAATTTTGTAGTTTTGCTTACAAACTATGTATTTTAACTATGTATTCTATCCTTAAAAATATTAATAGTGATGTAGATAATTTGTTTTTCTGTCATTGGTCGAAATTACACACTGTGGAAAAGGGCTGCGTGAGGTAGGGCATTTATTTTAATAATGAACGTCCTAGCGATTGAACATAATTTTAAAATTTTTATTTTTATTTTTACTTTTATTTTTACTATGTAAGTATTTGTGTTATGTACATACTATTTTATTACTGCCTGAAATAAAGCTATATTGTTATTATTATTATTATTAATCTAATGGTATTAAGAAAAAATATTTAACAATATAAAAAACTTCGTTTTAAAACTGTTATTATATCGTTTACGAGATTACGAGTCAATATAATATCTAAATAGGCTTTTAGCTTTTAAGGTTCAGACCAAAGACGACTCAATTAAGCGACGTTCTGCTAGATGACAAGCTCTATTACACACTTTTAAGAAAATTATTAGAAACAAAGTACTTTTAGATCGTTAGTCTGAAGTAACTGGTAATTGTTATCGATCATGAAGTCTGATAGGTCACTTTTAGTGAGCGTAGGTACCAGTGGCGAGGGGTGACATTATGGCGAAGATAAGCCGCTCTACAAGAATGTTATGATCTGCATAGTGAATCGGTGGGGTGGGATTTCTAAAAGTAAGTTGATGGCAATCGTCCTGTATGGACGTTATGGTAAGACGTTAGCATCTTAATAAAATAGAAAGGAATCTATTCGTTAACCCTAAAGCACGAGACATTTTCACGTGAAGTAACAAGGTAACGTCAACAAGCCTATTGTATGTTTTTATCCCTTTCCTTGTAAAATATACTACACCAGTCCTTTTTCTGTATGATGAAGAACTCCTTTGTAATTATTTCATTGTATAAGGGCACCCAAAACGTAGGCAAGGCTATCTCCGTTGCAAATTATAAAAAGCTTTAACTCTCAGCCGTTTGTCAGATTAGGTTACTGAAGCCTCGACTGTTGTTATAAAAAGACAATTTCTTTTATTTACTACTTACACATCACTGCCAAAAATACTGTTACTCGTTTAGTAATCAATATATCTTTAACACAGACTATACACGAAATACCAAAGATGTGATCTATAACAACAAACTATGTGTTCCGATTCCAAAGTGTAGGTGAAGCGAGCAAGTCCACGGCTTATTATTTATTAATAGAATAACTACGTGTTACGCATTATTAATACGGTACGCACCACCACCGGGTCACACCTACAACCCTTCATCTGCTTCAGTCAGATAACACCCGGCTGAAAACCATATAAAAAATCTAAAAAGTTCATGCACAAGCACAAAGGTAGATCATTGAATTTTCTGAAAAAAACGACAAAAAAGGATTTAATTAAAAGCTTTTGAATAAATTTAATTAATGTAGGTAAAGGTTATCTTTTCCATACATTTGTTTTTTCCATGACTCGAGAGTTATGGTTTTTAACGGATCTTCTACATATTCGCCAATAATGACCACTCATGTATTCGCCGATGATCGGCACAATCACTGTGAGCGTTCACACATTCGTCTCGTTGACAGTCTTTATTCCTCTATCCGGCAATATTGACGTCTAGGCTGTTGCCGCCACTACTGTTTATTTAGTGTCGGCATACACCCATCCATGTATGTAGTAGGTACGTGAAAGTACTCATGTAAGTATTAGGAGGTACCCTAGGTATGTTTAATAATTATTTAGGTATGAAAGAAAAGTTATACAAAAATGATATTACTCCACCATAATCTTTCTAAAAGAACACGAATTAATTTAGCTTATAATAATTATAAGTACCTAAGTATAGCAGTTATGTTTGAGAGTTAAACTGTTAAAATTATTTAAAGATGTAAAATGTCGATGGATTTTGTGGTTCAATTTTTGTGTATCAGAAATTGAATTCCTAATAACATTAAAAATCACCCGGTCAGCTTTATCTGTTCGCCGTTGACTGAATGTTTGACGATAGTGTGGGCACGTAGGTACACGAATAGAGGCCAACATTCCTTTGGATTGTATCCGTATTTGATGTGTGCCCGAAAAACTGACAACTAGGCGATCGTCGGTAAATAAAGGCCATCACAGGCCAACACGGAAAAACGCCCCATACACATTCGTGCATGGCAATGTTTGCCGATGCTTGGCAAATATGTAGAGGTGGTATAAAGCTTAAGCTTTAAAGAAATTAAGATAAGTATGTAAGTTATTATTTATAATTGCGATGTTGAAAATAGTTTGAAATATCTACTTTTCAAACGTTGTATTCCTACAACACAATATCAAAAAACTCTTTCAACTGTAGTTATTATTTTCGTTTCAATGAGTTAACCTTTTTAAGCGTAAAAGTAATTTCATTGGTATGGAATCATGGCAAAATGATATTTTCGCGTTACCGAAAGCAACAAAAGTACACGCAAATCACGAAGTTGTAAACTCACAATAAACAAACTCATTCAGGTAGATAACTCATGACCCTCCGAGCCAACAGGTAAATGATTTGCCCAAAGGACGGATGTCGAGGGTCTAATCTCATGTAAAAATCCCAAAACCGACCGTAGGTACATTGCATAAACGAAGATGAATCTACCTCAGATAACTCACTCTCGAGATTTGACATGTTTCAATACGACGACCTTTATTGGTTATTCGCAATAACTCGTCCCTACCGAAAAAAGAAATTCTTACTGAAAAAATACTGGCGGAGTTATAACAATATCTGAAATGGATGTTATTGACTCCATAACGGATTTCGTAAAATGTTATATCTTATATTCAAGATCAGAGAATCCTACTTTCTGAAATGAGTTCTTTTATTTAAATGTAGGTGCGTACAATAGAGGTAGAAGATTATACTTATTGAATGGTACGTCTATACATATTTTACTGAACTATATTAGTCGAAAACTTCCCTTTCTAATAAAATTAAGTAATGATTTACATTGATAGGTTATCACAATTTTTTATGTTGCTCTCATGTTAAGAGGAATAAAAAAAACTGTTTACTAATTACTTAGTTCTTACCTGTTCAGAAACTAAGATTAAATACCACAACTATTTTAGAATTCTGATACGATTTTTGAAAATAAGTTATAATTATTTTTATCAAAATGTTTTTGAATTGTTTAGATACTATTACGATAGATGTTTCTATGACACAATTACTATTTGTTTATATCACAAATAGTGTTAAAATAGACAGGGCAAGTAATATAAGCTTTGTTACTGGGCCAAATAGTATGTATCTCGGTCAAGTCGACACATGCAAGGAAAAACATCGTAATTCAGTTTAAGGCATTTCTCAGGAGAGCGCAACAAAGATATAAAAAAAATCTTACCAATTTCGGTTAAGTCGTAATGCCAATCGATCTTGAACATTTAAGTAAACGTGGTAAGACCTACCCAATTGTATTATTATGATGCCATAAATGTATGTATTGAATGATTTATTGTATGTTTTTGAGAGTTACAATCAAATTCGTCCACATACACTTTATAAATGACATTGTAACTCAGACATACAATCATAAATTGTATGAAATTGTTATATTCATTGAATAAAATAACTGTATGTCTGAGATACAATTTTTAAATAGTTTAAGTTATGTGTTTTAGGGTTACAATTAGAAATAAAAATGTAGTTTTTTTTATATTGTTTTCCATGGTTATCGACGTTATTAGAATAAACTATGCATCTGTTTATTTTTGAGACTCCGATATTTCGGCGCAATTGCATGCGCCAGGTTTCTTCCGTGAGGAAAAACTGTCGATTGATGCGTGCGGGTAGAGGTTATTGGCAGACGAATCAGTCCACCCTCCGTCTAAGTCTTTTATTTTATTACGCCACCACTGTCTGTAAACTCACACTCGAATATGTGGGCCTAGTACGAGTTGGTGTTTTCACTTTTCGTAGTTAGTTAACTATCGTTTTCTCTCCTTCACTCACTCACATTGACTATGAGCAGTAGATATATCCGATAGTTAACTATGCGAGAAGTGAAAACACCAACTCGTACTAGGCCCTCTTCTCGACACACGACACTCACTGTATCTGTACGCGAAACGGCACTTTTATGATTTTTGTTGTTTTTAAACAACCGGACTACTGGATTTCAAATACTTGACAATTTAAACCCATCTTCACGATTTAAATTTTTGGATTTGGTAATTTCAACCGCTTCCCTGACCATTTTTGGTATATAGTGGCGTTCTGTTGATATAATCTGAAGGTTATACAACTTGATCCAGTGATTTGTGTCCGAATTAATTAAATGTTCAGTGATGGCCGATTTTTGCGTATCGTTGTTTTTTACCGCTTTTATGTGTTCCTTTATACGGCATGCTATTGTGCGTTTAGTTTGGCCGATATACCACAACTGCTGTGCAGTCGATCTTGTAAACACCAGGTTTCCCAAAGGAAAACTACGGTCTTTCGGGTACCGTAGACATTGTGATACCTTTTTCAAAGGAGTGAAGATAATTTTATTGCATACTTTTTTAAAATTTGAATTAATTGCGTATTTGAGACCTTATCCGTCACTCCCTTTACATAATATGAAAAAATACTGGCTGTCTATCTACTTCCTGTTTCTGTAACTGGTGCTTTTACGTGTGTCTCGGTGGAATCGAAAACACGAATAAGCACAAAATTTTCTAAGAACAAGATCGTAACTTGTATTACAATTTTATTCATGTAAACTAATAATGGTAAGCAAAAAAACACATGTAACTAAATATACAATTTTAGTAACGGCAGTTAACCTCCACTTACGATGTTATTATTCTGTGTATATTTTAAATTATAACGAATTTAGATACGACGATAAGAGTAAAAAATTCCGCTTTTTTTGCTGAGTAAGAATATCATCTTAACTCAATATCGCCAAAAACTGAGTTACGATGTTTTTCCTTGCACGTGTCGAAGTGTGAGAACGTGTAATCATTTGCTATAAACAGTTGTTTTATTCATTCATTATGTTTATTGACTGCAAGTGTCTGCCGTAACCAACCATAGCCGGATTAGCCTGTCTTTTATAAAATGAGTCATGGTTTACAACACACTACATTGTTAGAAACCAAACACTTTTTACTGACTACAGCGCGTATATTATTAAGTATTAAAAATATAACACCTGTAGCCGTATTATGAGTTTACGCTTACTATACTCGATAGCGACTGTAGTTGACATTTCTATGGCAACTTCTAGTTTAGTCACAGAATACATAATGTGTTTAGTGTAGTTACCTACCGCCAGAGGAGATGTGCCAAATTGCATAAAAAAATGCTGACTACAGTCGCTATCGAGTATAGTAAACGTAACTGTTTAAACTCATAATACAGGCACTGAACTATTAATATAAGTACGCGCTGTAATCCGTAAAAAGTGTTTTATTTCTAATGAACTATACGCGCGGAAGTCTTACTCGTAGAAGTCTATACATTACATTGTATTAAATCAGGTTAGTACGCAATTTTCTTTTCGTTTTGCTGGTAACATTTTTAACTTAGCCTCAAAAGTTATGAATCGAATCTAGTACATATCAGTATTAATTGCTAAAAATAAATTAGTTACTTTATGTTGAACCTGTGACTAGAAATAGAAATAGCGGACAAATTTTAGAACGAATCTTGAAAATGAGAAAGTTTTTTTGCTTTTTTTATACAAGCGCTTGACCACTATCACACCTGATAATAAGCGCGATGATGCGATCTACGATGAAACACGCTTGCCTAGAAGATACCTATTCACTCGCGACTTGAAGGCCTCCAGATTGACCTATCGGAAAAAACAGACTCTGCCAAGGAGTTCCACTCTCTGGCGGTACGAATGATAAAATTTGAAGCAAAACGCTTCGTTCAAGTCTTTGAATTTCCAACAAAAAACGATGGCGCTGATTCGTACGTCTGCCTTTCAGTTAAAATCAGTTTATGCTTTGGTCTTGTTACTTCTAAGTCTACATGTATATACATCCCACTATTGTTATCAACTTGTCTTTATGGGTTGTTGTAAATAGTGTGTGAAGCAGCAACTTTACCGATTCATCCATCTATCTAGTTACCTTTGACGACCTCCGCGGTCGAGTGGTTTGCAACTTTTGTATATTGTCTCAGGTCTGGGTGTGTGTGTTACTACGGTTGTCTGTATGTTTTCTTTACTAGTGCTTTTCTATAGTAGTGTTTTAACGACTTACTTAGGAATCAGAGCGATGTACCTATGTGATGGTGTCTAATATTTATTTCTCTAAAATTTTGTGAAATTAATATTGGATAATTTATAACTGCTCATAGACAGCACAGCTCAAGCAGACTTAACCATCTCATTAAGCGGTTGAGGGAAAGTCCGAGTCTGTCCTTCTGGCTTCATATAAATTTTCATTAGCGAGACTCCCTGGGAATTCCTTCATTCGTAATAAACACACGTAACGTGGACATATTTTTCTGCTTTTAGGGACGTGCACCCCTTGGGAAGCTTAATTAAGGTTTATTTGTTACAAAACATGTTATTGCTCTATTAAACGTCAGTCGCCGCTAATTTGAAGTTATGAAATATAATAATTACCATCAGTAAAGATTCAGTTAAGATTTTTTTTTCATATTTTCATGAGTGCTCTTATTTTATTAATGGCCCTCGATAATGTTCGTGCTTCAGTTACATTTTTAATTCTGCTCTCATGAATGAAACATTAAAGTATAAATTATTTAAATAAACCTTTTGCTTACTGGGGACATAAATTTGAATTCGTTTACATACGGAAACAACAAAGTAAAAATATTGTTAACTTTTTATTTAGTCCTGATGTCTTGTGATATTTACAACAGGAAAGGGCAATCAAATTATTGTTTAGTTAAATCCTTTTAATGGCAGAAATAATCGAAATAAATTGAATCTCAGAGGCACTATACTGTTTGCAGAAACGGTGCGACGTGATCGGACATAATTAAGTTTTTCAAACGTCCTTCCTGGCAATGAGAGACCGGTCGCCGATAATGGTCTAAACGACGAGAAAAAAACCGGCCAAGGCTCTAGCGAGCAATTTTCCGTAACTGATCGAATTTTCCGACTGGTGTGTGAGCTATCTCATATCGATACTTACCGTGAAAGTTTGCGTGAATCTCTTTGGGATGTGGCTTGATAAGAATGAGCCTAAACTCAGAAGTGTGAAATGCCCATCTTTATGTTATATAACAACTCATGATATTGTACTGATAGCTTTATTTAAAATATACTTACGTAGGTAATTCAAAATTATCTAGTAATCCAGCTTAGAGTATTTTACGACCCGTCATAAAGATAAGTTAACACTGATAAAGGTATAATTATTATATGAAAATTACTTATCACTTTACAAATATAGTATACTCATGGTTTCTTGTAAAGCTTACACTACAAATCCACATGTGTATAATGCGGTAGCAGGCTTTTGTTGTAACAGGTGAAATTGCTTACACAAAAGCTCGCGTCTTGAATTTAATCCTTGGGTAATACAACTAATAACTCCGTAGCGTGTCGTCGGCGTCGCCCTTCTTGAATAAATAAACCCTGTTAAAATTGTATGTCAACGCGTCTTTGTTCTGAACTTTAGGTTGTATGACAAAAAATGTCCTTAGGCCCGCAAACGAAATTTTGATTCGGAATTTCGAAATGGAATCATTCCGAACGCAGCTAATCCATACAAATCTATGCACCTATACATGTGGTCTTTTTCCGTTCGGAATTTTTATACATTATCGATATTCCGTTTCGGAATTCTTAATTAGATTCCGTCTATATGTGGCAGGCTTTTAATACATTTTTGAGAGAAGCCACGCTCTGTGTAGCCGTAAATAAAAACACTTTCGACATTTGCTTTGTTGCGCTAGAAGTTGCTATAGGCCGCAGCCCGTTTGATTCCGGTTATGTCACGATAAGTTTCGAACAGATCTTTTGTCTATTTAAAATTGTCTATGGTGTACAACCTATTTTTCAGCCATATCGGTTGCATTTTCATAAAATAGGTAGAACAAGACCTAAAATGTTAACTATTTTTGGGTAGGTAGGTCCTTTTACATATTTTGTAGGTTTATAATCAGAATATCTTGTAAATAAGTATTCGCCGGTAAAATGAAAATAAAACAAAAGATTTTAAATAAATAACTTTGTGAAAAATGTGACGGAAGTGAGTTTGCTTCCTGTCTTTCTTCATTATTTTGTTTAGATTTTACTTTTCTATGTTTTCTTCCACCTACTTTGCTGGCTTTGAAAAGGCTATTTTTATAAATAAATTATGCATTTACCTTTTTTTATTAATTTCATCATCTAACGTTAAATTTAAATCGAAGTCTGTTTAATTTTGTAGTCAAAAGCTTCCCGCCCACGCCACGAGAATACAGAGTTCAATACGTAAACGCCCCTGCATGAACTACAAAAAGTAGCTCAGAAACTAAGCGCCCGCGAAATAACACTGACAAGTGTGACAAAGGGTTAACTTAGCTAGCGACAATATAATACCGCAATTATCGCCGCGATAATCGAAGCTACAAAAAGTCGTGGGCGGGAAGCCTTAGATGTCTCTTGAAGAAATACACTTTTTGATTAAATTAAATCACGTCTTTATAATATTTGTAAGTACCTTTGAATTTTTCTTCTTCTTTGGACCATAGAATTAAACTATGTATTTGTGATACTCATAGTTTCTGCTCATAATAGGACCGAACTTATCATATTTTTGACTTAATAATCATAAATATTTTTACAAAGTTGATTCACCATGTGCGTGTGAATTGAGTGAACAGCCTCAACGTAACTCCGACGCCCAACACTTATAAAATCATAAAAACTACTATGGAGGTATACAAAGGCATGATTTCATCTCACAGGTAGTGATGAAAAATTATTTGCATGCATTACTTTCAAAGCAGCTTTTGTGTGGGAAACACGCATCATTTATTCCATAAAAATGTTCAAGCCTTATAATTGCCTATCTCCTGTAAAGAAGCTCAGGAAAAATAGGGATTATATTTTTCAATACAGTTGCTCGAAAATGTGTGCCTTCGTTTGACTGTACAGCGTGCGGAAAGTTGATTTTACCGCACGCCGTGCTTGTTTTTTAATGGTACCTATAATGTTTTCTCGTAAATGTATTGAAAAACGTCATATGCTACATGGTTGTAAGGGTTTTTTAAAACTCGTCCTCGCCTGCTTCTCGGGCTTATAAAACGTCGACTCGTTTTAAAAACCTACTTACCAACCTTGTATCATATACCATAGAAGGAGCTTTTAATAGAATTGAAGCCTTTTACACTGTTGGGAAAGAATAGAACGTGGCTGTCTTATGAATTATAAAAGTTTAGTACATATTTATTTTCATTGCGTTGGTAGTCGACTGACTGTAAGATGAAGTTCAATTTTACTGAATAAATATCCAAAATATAATATTTTATTCTAAAAAATTGATTATATTTCTACAAATATTATTAGCGAACAATAAATCGTTATTAATCGCTGTAGAATACAGGAGGAATTTTCATTAAACTAGAACAATTCATCTTTGTTGTGTTGAGTAGGTAATTTTGTTTTATGGAAACTACTGCATGACGTACGTTCAATACAACGAACGCAGAAATAGAACGCAAACACTCGAAATCTGTCAAAACAGACCCTGACTAGCTTGTCACAGGTACTGGTCTTACCTCTATCTCTCGTTATTCTGCGAATGCATCTGTGCTGATAGCAAATCACAGTGCAGTGCAAACTGATGTTAATCACTAGGAAATGAGCTGCACTCCACATTCGGCCCGCTTCCTCTGTTAATGACACCGACAAATTGCCGCATTTGGAATGTAAGCCTCTTAAATTATTTTTTTTTTGACAATGATAAGTCTCTTGGTTGCATCATTATGTAGGTATGTATGTACAAGCTTTTGACTACACTGCCTTTGACCCTTTAAACACCTAATTAGTAGTTTATAATACAAGGTTGGTAAGTAAGGTAACCTTAACAACCGTGTACCATACGAGGTTTTTCAATACATTTGCGAGAAAACATAAGAGGTACCTACTGAAATAAAAATATTTTTACAACGTAATAATAAACCACAATATTTTATAAAAATGGCGCCTTTTGCGTACACATGCAAAGAGTTTGTTTTCAGTGTAAAGAAAGGCGAAGACCTTCAAACCATTCATTCATTAGACGACTAGATTAAAAAACAAAATTGTCCAAAACACTTTAAATATTTTGCAATTTATAACAATAATTACTTAACATTTATTGACAATTAAAACAATTCCTTGCTTCATTTCATTTATACCCCTAATTTTGTACATATAATCTCGACACCTTTTAATTCTCATAACAGAAACTCTTTGGTAGTAATCTTATTAGACAGAATGTACATATTGTAATAGAAAAAAAATATCGTAAACAAAAACGCACGGCGTGCGGTAAAATCAACTTTCCGCACGCTGTACTGTCATCGAAATCACACATTTTCGAGCAACTGGATTCAAAAAGATATTTCTATTAGAATAAGCCCATTGATGATGCATTTAATGATTTATGAATCTGGATCACTTTACTCAACAATTTCATAATTAGCCTAGATTATTAACTACATAATTGGTTTCGTTATCGGTGTAGAGAATCAAATTTGCCCAATTAATCCCGACTCAGGTTACTCTATTTATGTCTATAATAACTTCAGTTAAATTTAATATTATCCGTATCCGTCTATCCATCAAAAATAGTGATGTGTGGTGGCAGAATCTTCGATCCTTCTTTTAGATTAATTTAGATAAATAAGTTACAATATTAATTGCTGCCTTTGCATCGTTATTACGATTTACTTAAAAAAATACCATTAAAAATAAACTGTAGACATAAATTATATTGAATTATACTTAAATACATTATCGTAATGCTGTATCCAAAAACATAAACTCTTTAACGGGTCTGTAACTTATTTCACAACTACAGAGGGCCTACATAAAAATAATCCGGATAATCAAACGATGTTCGGTGCAAAATCAAGTAAATTATCGCGTTTTCTTTTGTATCTTCAGCTCACACTAAGATTTATGTGTATAAAGTTATACTAAAAATAAGCCATACACTCGCGAAAGTTTAACTTTCTAAAATCTTGTATTTCGAAATGTATGAAAAGCGCAGTATTTGAACTTTCCATTATACTAGAGTGCAGATGAATACATTTCTCTGTTAGTTCATATTTGAATTTAGTGGCGAATATTCTACGAACACGTTAATTATTATCTGTATTCTGTTGTGTAGCATGTAGTTATCATACAGTAGGTACATTACAAGCTGTCATTAACGAATGTATTTACATTTCATATTAAATTCCTTGTGTTATGCAAATGTACAAGTTATATTTAAAACCTAACTCGGATTATTCTCGTTTAATATTTTAAATAGGTAGTAAGTATGTATGTTGGCCTGTTTACTTTGTTCTATATCTATGGTGTTATGTACAAAGTGACTATATTATTGTCTCAAATAAATAAAATATAATTTTGTTGAAATTTTTCATTTAGATAAATAATTTACTTAATATTTATTTTATTGAGAACATTCAAAGCGCCATATATCATTGCCAAGTTTTAACTATCTAAATCATTTTGCTTTTCAACAGCCATCAATATGTTGGCCAATGAAAATAATATAATGAGTGAAACTAAAAATCACATATTTTTTATTCGACTGAGTTTTAAACAATTTACCAACACTAACAATAAAAATATTATTGTATTTACACCATCTTATTTATACACCATATTATTAGGTTATATTTGACTTCTCATGAAACAAAAAAAATCCGATAAATTTACCCGATAGCGCCAAAAAAGACTTAGCCGATAGAGGCCCCCTGATTATAATAAAACGTGTTATTTTTTTTCAACAGTAATAATTCTGAAAATTCAGCGAAGGGATTTTCACTTTCAAAAACAAAGGAATAATTCCTCGTAATTTTTCAGCACCTATTTCCGGGATACCATTACATTGACTGAACGGCATAATGATGAATAATGACAAGCAATATGATATGAAAAACATAATTAAATTGAGCCTAAAAGCCTTTCAAATTCAATCCTCAATATTTGGGTCATATTTGTTTATTTTGTACGCAATAAAAACTTTGCGGATAATAAAATTATGTTTTATGTCAAACTAATATCATTGTTTGTTGTAACGATGGCTTGATCGATATCTTTAATTTCATAATAATTCTAAGTTTTGACATTGACTTTAAACAAAGCGGAATGAAAAAGGCAATCAAAGAAACATTAAAATTTTAAAAAAATATGGTGGTTATTGTAATTCTCAACACACAAACAGAGGGAGAATATTATAAAAGGTTTTAAATCACTTTAGCCAGCATTTTAGTCGTAGTTTTACAAAAGAACATCGTGCTTTGTGTCACGGTGGAGTAAAATATTTACTTATATCAGTAAAAATTAAATCACTGGTATAATTTATCGATTAATTCTTCAAGATCAGACACAAAACGCCATAGCAACACAAACCGCAATCAGCAATGCATCTATTCAAAACTTAATTAGATTAATTTTCTGGCCTCCAATATTCTAGTAGGTAGTCAGTGGCGAAAGGTCTATACAAGCCGATTCCCATCGTCTTACCTTTTAAAAATCCCACCCCACCGATCCACTATGCAGATCATAACATTTTTGTAGAAACGGCTTAACTTCGCCGTAATTTCACCCCTCGCCACTAGAAGGTACTATTAACTTTTCAATATTGCTGAAGCCTATACTGTTAGATTCAAACACTAAAAGTCAATTGATCATCTCTAGAGATTATAAATATTGAGAAATAGACCTATAAAAAAAGGGCCATGCAAATAGGTGTCAATGAAAATACTAGTATCGCGTCCATAACAAAAGTGTCGAATTCCACTTAACAGTTTCTTTTGGTTTAAAAAAAAAACAAACCGTCGACTTGGTAACCTCCTCCTTTTTTTAAAGTCGGTTTAAAATTAAATATATGTTCGGTCAAGTGAGCTGACTAGGACTAACCCGGAACCTCTGATATAGGCTATAAGGGAAAAAATCAAACTATCTGGGAATCCGACAAGACAATAAAGTTATTTAACTAATACTTTAATTTGATTAATTAAAAAAAAAAACCAATAATACGTTTTTATGAATTTTCAGCTTACATTGAAAATCATGCCAGCTGACTCGGAACCAGAGACTTGTCGGTATCTTTCTGTATAATTATTTGTTCTTAACAAAAATTGTGGGCCAGGATACTCGTGGAAATAGCTGGGCTCGCATAGAACGGATTTTTCACGCGTCCTCGAAATACTCCGTATAATGAGCGCAGAAGTCCGTCGTCCCATTGTGTCCCGCACTCGACCTCTTTCATTCACTCGTCCCACTATTCTGTTATTTGATATTACTCTATAGTTTTTTATTTAAGCTGTTTGCAAATGTATAATTACACAATGGTTACTCTCTGTCAAACTATTTAAAGTTGACATTAAAAAGAAAGGGACAAAACACTGTGTAACTATACATCGGGTATACAATCTTTATTAGTAAGGGGGTAACTTTATTAAAAAGTCACATCTTCAAGTGATTTTTTTATCGAAAAGAACTACTTGTTCAGTTTTGAATAAAATAACTTTCCTTTTATATTTATGAATTCATTCGTTTCATTTCAGCAATAAAAAAAGTACAGTAGATAATTATATTTTTTTCATTACTTAATGTACTTAATCGGCTTCCTTGTACCTATTCGTATTCGTATTCTATTCCATCCAACTACAATATTCAAATATAACATTAAGTAAACCAACACAAACATATTTTTAAAATCCGGTGAAGTGCGAGTCGGTCTCGCCCACTGAAGGTTCCATACAAACTCGATGATTAATCATTCATACGTATTTAAAGTACGTAATCACGTACTTTAAATACTATATTTTTTATGATTATTTGTTTATGTTTTTACATTAAATTTGGCAAGTAACTACAAGAACAGGGGTACTTGTAGTTTAAGACGATATTACTCGCCTCATAGTTCTAGGTCAACGAAAAGTACCTTATAAATTTTGCTTCCCTTGAGAGTGTCGTACTCTCTTTATCCGTATCTTTTTTTTACTTAAACTCAGAAGTTAGATTTTTTTACAGCTTCATAGGACTATGTAGACCTGAGTGTTGGTTTTAATTTCAAGTTAATACCTCTACGCGATCCCAAGATAAAGGATCTTGACAGGCAGAAAGACAGACAGACGAACAACAAAGTGATCTTATAATGGTTCCGTTTTTCCCTTTTGAGGTACGGAACCCTAAAAAAATACTATTACAAGTAACGCACAATGTTACTGAAGCTTATAGCAGTAATAGACTATTAATTCGTTGTCCCAAAATTTTAAAAAAAATATCATGTATGCAATAGATGACCTCCGTGGTCGAGTGGCTTTGTACACCGGTTTTCAAGGTGTCGCCATCTCTGAGGTCAGGGTTCGATCCCCGGTTGGGTCAATTTAGAAAACGAACTTTTCTATATTGTCTCAGGTCTGGGTGTTTGTGATACCACCGTTGTCTCTGATTTCCATAACACAAGTGCTTTAGCTACTTACTTTGGAATCGGAGCAATGTATGTGATGTTGTCAAATATTTATTTATTTATTTAAAACTTAAAAAAAAAATAACAATATTTAGCAATAACTTTCATACAATAGATGGTAAAACATGCAAGAAATTTGTGCAACGCCCGCCCGCCCACAAATAAATGCACATGCAAATATCCGCCGACACACTGACAGCAACAACCTGCTATTCAAAATTATTCTCTAAACTTTAAACTAAAATGTTTCCAGCTATTACCAAATCCTATGCCTTCAGTCAACGGGGAACCGAATAAAGTTACCAAGTAAATCAGATTGCTTTTTGAATTAATAATAATGTTCAGAACAACTGAGACATTTCTGGTGAATATTTAATTATGTTTTCTTTATAAGAACAATGAACAGCGGTCTTGAGGCTTAAGTTGGGCAAGTCATTTTTTAAGTAAAGTTTGCTTGTAGCAGGCAGCTTGGGTAGTGGAATATAAAGGAAAAAAATATGGATTTCAACGATTTACATACTTAACGGTTCCAAAACGACAATTGATATTTTGGACTCTGGTATTTAATGCAATTGATGCATGATCCATCCATCATGTTATGTATTTTCTCACTGAATTTGAAGTTCCCAGTTAAAAGTTCCCAATAAAAAAGTCAGAGCAACCCTGACCTCATTTCTCTGTCACAGTGGACCTTAAAACCACACTTTCTATGGGACACTGTGAACAGTTTAAAATGTTTGCACTCCTAATGAAAGGGTTATTCCCTGGGTATCGCACCAAATTAAATATGTACCCTCTTTAAAACAGTAATTTTAATATTATAAGAAGATATATATTTTTTAATTCTAACTTTTTATAGTTAATAATCGTTCTAAATTACAAAGATATGAGTAAAATAAAATCCACATTTTGGGAAATTAAAAATTATATTGAGAAAACGTACAACTTTTCAGGCATCATTTTTGTTTAAAAAAAATGAAAACGAGTCAACGCGATCAAATACCTACTGTTTCTCTATTTATTGAATTAAAACACAGCTTTTAAACACTAAATTCACTATTTATTTACTATTTTTCAAAGCACAAAATTATTACTATGTGAAAATTTCTATACGTTATGTCAAAGCAAAAATCAATACATTTTATTCTTAAATAAAAGACGATCGCTGAATTAAAAACGCAATCGATAGCAATGAGGGTTTATGTTATGGTTCAATGATCGAATAATACTACAAACCAAACACCTACTTAAATACTGGCAAAAAAGGATTACCGACTTTTAAAATGGGTCATAGTGTGGTAGTCAAACGAAAGGCTTGTCTCAGCAAAACTCGTAGAGCAACTACAGTTCGAATTTCATTACTTTGAATTTTCAATAAAACGTGTGAAGTCCCACATGGCCTCGAAATGAAGTTTGGAATTCATACGGAACTGTCGCTAGGGTTCGATGTCAGACTTTATATTCATGAATTTCTGTCACATTCATAAAGCATCGTGAAGAGTTCATTTTGTTCTAGCAGACTGGCACTAAGCATGAATAATAAAATGTCATATTCTTGACTCTAAGTAAAAGATGGTCCTAGATTGATAGATTTGATAGAGAAATTGTAAAGTACGGGAGTAGCCGCTTTATTCGGTCAGCGCTGAACCGAAAATAGTGGAAATCTTTGAGAGTTCTTTGTCCAGCAGTTGGCGGCTGATAATGATGAATGATGAGAAACTTACACAAAATTTTACTAAAATATTTTTTTTAAAATTGTTACCTTCTTAGGTCAAAGCAATGTCTAGCTAAAGCGTTGTCACATTTTGAGCTGTCTTACTCACACTTTTGAACTTTTTTAAAGATAATTAAGGTCGCGGGTTCGATTCCCGTCCGAGAACATGATCTGGTGCGAGTCGTATTTTTTCTAGTATATTATTTAGTATTATATAATTAAGGACTTGATTTATTTTTGGGTGGAAGTTTTAGTTTTTTTTATACATCCAATAGAATAATATCATTGATATTTGACGTATATGTATATTTTAGATTTACTTGGTGAAATAGCCTCAAAAGATAATAATTATGAACTAGACTATTTACATTCAAACATAAGTTTTCAACAAAAACAATGTATCTTCTATTATATAAAAACTAGCATCCACCCCCGACTTCGTCCATAAAAAGTATTCTATGTTTTAATTACATCAATGATGTTCATAGAATAGTACAAAAGCTCCCCATGTAAGATTAAATATTCTAAAGCTATAATCAATGTCTCACACACACGACAACCTACTAGAGACTAATCTTGACAATCAAGTGAAATCTGCAGTAGAAATCCGTGCCAATTATTTCCGCACTGCGTGAAATCTCTACGGATTTGATGATGTTAGTCGGCTCATATCAATAGTCGCGTCGTGTCACAATCATATATGTAGATTAGATTACAGACATCCCACATATTTGATTAGAATAGTGTGACGGGAATATAGAATGCCTAAAACTAGTAGATGAATTTCAATTAATTACTTACTTCATATACTAATCATATAAGTATGTACCTCATTAAAAAATCAAGCTTACTTACCTTTTAAATACTTGTACATGAGTACTATAAATTATTCATGACATTATTTTATTATTACAAGATAAAAATATCAAACCGTTTAAAATTTAAAATATGTTTAGCCACAAATAATACAATTTCTCAGTAGACAGCACTGAATGTTGATTATATTCCACAACTAACGAAGCACGTACCCCTTTAACAGCCGAGCAACCAGAATACTGAATCTAGAAGTTTAAAACGCAGATTTTATAGTTACACCATAGCGTAATATTGTTATATTTACACGGTTGTATAATAAACATATCACTGCCACTAACAACTATTATTTGAAAGGAATTTTTTACTACGCCATCAACCATAGATAGTGGCCGAGTCAGTAGGGGATGTAAAAAATAAATATATATAAATACAACGAATAAATACAAATTCCGTACATTTTGAGTAATGAAAAATTCTAATCAATATTCTGTTTATCATTAAAACACATCCTGCGCATTTTTCACAAGTTCAAACGAACTTTTTCCTGACAATTATTCGACTTCATAACCTCCTCATTTGTTTAAAGTCAGTTAATAAAACTCAAATGCTTTGTGATTTTATAACCACGGGGTCCTAGATGTGTACAAAGACAGGTCAAGTGACGGGACACAATGACTGGAAAACAGAGGCTTAGAGACCTCTTGAAAGCGTCCACAAACTTTATTTCACAGCATGATATTTTATATTCTTTAATTTTTTAAACCCTAATATTTACTGAGCTCACGACAAAATACTGCAAGAGGTATCTCAAGGCCCATCATTCAATGATATAGTGTTTAGGGTGAACATGAGTCAGCACCTTTTTTTTCCTACTCGCAAGGCCAGGAAGCGCAACTAGCACATTAGTGGTAATTGCAACTACTTTTATAACATAAATGTCCGTATCATGAAATCTTATTACTACTCAAAGCTGTGTTAAAGTCTGACATGTAACTGATTGTAACTTCAAGACGTTAATTATATCTAGAAATACCTGCTATATATCTAACAGTTGCAAAAGAGAAGCAGTATACTGCTATAGTCATCACTATTCAATTATTTATAATCAAAAACAAGTTATAATCTTATCCTATTTTGCCACAAATATTTCAACTGCATAAAATTAATAATATTTTAAATCAAAAACTTTATGAAATTGATGGCGCATGGAAATTCACTTATAAAACACATACTTTTGTCAGTAAACTTATGATCCCACGCAATGTATCAGTGCCGATAATGGTGAAACGTGAAAAGAAAATAATTATCTAAATTTATTTCATACGCAATAATTTTGCTCGGCGCGATGGAAGAAGATGGCCGCCAGGATGAAGAATACCCTGGCGGCTGTAGTCCAAAATAAAGTCTACCCAGTTTTTTTGTTTTTAACCCATGCGAATCACTCACAACTCTTTGTATCACCAAGTTTTATGTACAGTCAGCGGCACGTCAGACTATACATGTTGACCTTGAGACCGTCTTTATACCGTACGTTATAAAAGCTGTTTTCGAAGTTCAACTATTTTACTTACCGTGCTGTTGTGCATACACAAGTCCAACTTCTTTATCAGCTTATTTTATATTACTGTTTGTTCTCATTTAGGATGAAGATGTATTCACATTTGTGGCTGCCACTACAAGAAGAAACTTCCTTCCTACCTCCAAAGCAAAGCTCAAAATCCCTTTCATAGAAACATTCCTCCATTCTACGACTCTAACGTAAAAGTGACGTCACATTATAACATTCCACTATTTTAAACTCTTAACAAAGTAAGTTGTCCCAGAACTTTTGCAAAAAGACTTGGAAAAGAAGATCACCAACTTAGTAGTAGGAAGATCAAAAGACGCGCGTGAACCTCTTCGGAGGGCGCGAGGGGCCGGCGCGATGCGGTCTCGCCAGGGATGTACGTAATATATCCTGCGGATGAAGTAGTTTCCCTGACATACACTTCGCAATCGCTGCCCCGGCCCCGGCAGCGGCCTACGCTCGACATCCTCTTCGGGCCGCAGCTTACCCCGCCACCTAGAGTGCACCCCCCCGCCCCGCGCCCCACCTCCTCCCGCAGTTGGCTTTCCCTCAAAACGGCGCCACCTGAGCCTCCGGAGCGCGCGCCGGCTTCGCCGACGCCGTCGCTCGAGCGACCCCCCAAACAAAAGACAAAAGCGAAACTTTTCAAGAAACTCGGCCGTCAAGAGGATAACGAATTCGGAAAGATAGTTAGAACCCCAGCTCCCGATGAATTCGAATTACCCGCACCCCTGCCCACGCCGGCTTTTTCACGAAAAAACATTTTTGATAGGGATTTCGATGCCCTTTTTGAGGTGGCCAGTACTCCACAGTTTACAGCCAACATTCGCGTGACGACTCCTGAGCCGGATCGCAGATCCGATGTTTCAGCGGCACATTTCCCGTTTCCGTCTCCCGCGACTTCCTCCCTTAGTCTCCTCCCTCCGCGGCCATACTCTGAGCCGACGAGTGCCTCAGCTAATACGTCAGGCCGGTCCTCCGCACATTCGACGCCAACACCGCAACAGTCAGCTCCTGAAGGTTTCTGAATGCGCGTGGTTTTGCGGTTGACCTAACAAGTGTGTGATAAAACCTAAATAACCTGCCTTAATTACATGATCTGCATTAAATCTAATGTTTGATTTTTTGTTTTATTGACTAACCTATTGATCACTTAGGAAACAAACTATGATTGAAATGACATGTTTACTAAGATATGGTTATTCTTTGCATTTGGCAGGGACAAACTCGAGGTCGAAGAAAGTTAGTTTCTTCCGAAAACTGAGTCGGTCGAAGGAGTCGTCGCCGCCGCGCGCGCGCAACATGCAGCAGCCTTCCTTGGAGATGGCTCTGCGTGAGCTCAACCATCCGAACCATAATGATCAGCTCAAGAACCAGCAGCAAGTCACTTTCAAATTGGTTAAGACTGGTAAGTAATAATAATAATTAAGTAATTATAATTTATGTACCTTGATGTAGCATTTCTCAGAGAAAATGAAGTAAGTAAACATTTAATGTTTTAGGACGTCATTTTGAAACAATTAAAAGTAACTATCATTATAATAAACGCCGCGTCAGGACCTAGCCCATTTGCGTTTAATGTATTCACGCACGCGACCACTGCAGTTTAGTTGCTGTGAATTAAGGAACAAGGTATAAGTGGAGGAGAAATGTGTACTAATAAATCTTACTCAAGGACTGAAGTTGAAGTTCAGATTTTTTATTTCATCAAATATGTAAATAATTATACTGATTATTTTTTTAACTCTAAATTTTATTCTGAAAAAGTTGTCCAAAATAAGTCAGCGTAATGTCAGCCGTTAATGCGCGTCAACGCGATTACAACAAAATGGTACAGCAATTAAGAGAAAACGAAAAAAAGTAACAAAATTCACCTAGTAAAATAGATAAAAAATAAAAGATTTATCAGATCAACATACAAGACCGATGTAAAGGTAGCATAAGCAGTAAATCCAATTACTTACTTACATCATATTTTAAGAATAAGTACGTTAACAGTTAATATGAAGTCTAGTGTTAGCCAATTTGGTAACCGAATGTTTTTCGTCAAACAAAAAATAAAAAATTACCATATCAGTCAGTTAAAAAAACGCATAAACCTTGGAAAATTCATATTGATTAAATCAAGAGGTTCTTAAAGTAAATTGATGTTCGCAAACGAACATTTAAACTCTTAAGGAGAAAGTTTATTCCCAGTTTATTCAATACCTACTTATACTCGAGCGAAGCCTACACTGAGCGAAGAAAACGGTAACATTAAATACGTCAGTAATACGCATAGGACGTAAATTGATTTTAGGCAAAAATAAATTGTGTTCGACTAATATATTTACATCTTGCCTTTGCTCTTCGGATATGGATATTACATTCCAAGTATTTATCGATTTCCTGCTACTTATTGCTGCTTTATATATATATATATATAACATTATTGTATAACTATATATATACAATACACCTTACTAATAAATATTGTAAAACAGATGTATAAATAGTTACTCTCTGTCAAACTATTTAAGTTTGACATTAAAAAGAAAGACGGCTGAACCGATTAAAATGATTCAAAGTTTATTACATCAGGGTTTGAAGTCGGTCCCATTTTTTTAATTGGCAAGAGGTTCAATAGTTTTAGGTAATCCTGAAAATACTGTCGTTTTCATTAGCATTATACGAACTCATATGAACTTACGGATGCTAATCAACCATAACCTCTTTGTTTATGAACGGATTTAGATGATTCTTTTTTGTTTGAAAGATAATACTTTTTTAATTTCATTGGCATTGGACCTTGGATTTTAAAGATATACAAGGGAACTCCTCAAAATCAAATAGGAACTGTATTTGTAACTGTGATTGAAACATTGCTAGGATTATAACTTCGGGTTGGGATAATAATATTTATAAATAAAATTGAGAATGCGAAACCACGTCAGAAGTTTATATAAATTAAAAAAGAAAAATATCCTTTGGCCCCACCCGACGTCAAAAAACGTTTTTTTAATATCAGATATGCGTAGGTAGGTACTTCAAAAAACCTATTTAATAGATTCGTGTTACCAACAATATCTCTTTGACAGGTTTTTTATTAGAATAAAAACTTTGTATTTTTATGATTTTTACTGTTTCATTATCACGTCATTAGATAAAAATGGCATATGACCTCACATAGTTGATTGAGTAATGAACTCAATAATTCTGTGTATCGAGGTGAAATTTACGCGAGACTGCATATTTCCTCGCGACAGCTCCAGGCGTGTTTGTGAACTGAGTAAACATGAACAGTTACTGAACTGAAACAGTCATGGATAATTTTTGCTGAGGCCGTATTATGAATGACCTCTTATTTTCAGGAATTTTTCTGACTGGCTAACAATCTATCTCTTTTATTTGCTATACAGCGAGAAAGAGATGTCACAACAGCAATTTATAAACCTGGCAGATTTTAAAAGCTTGTAACTGGCTTTAGATCAAGCTTTTCCACGAATACTGAAAAGATGTATACTGAAAAAATGTGATGTGTTATTATGTGTTACCTATTAAAAGCACGTCTGTGGTCGAATACAATTTTATGAGCTAAACTCAAACAAAAGTTAATTAAGCGAAGCTTAGAAAATCCGGAGCACATGTATTGCAATCCAATTTATTTCATAAGCCTCATGTCATAGCAGCACTTTGTTTTAGACAGGGCCGAATCAAATGGTAAATTAATTTTACTTTCTACCTTTATCATGATGTATTTTTTTAAAGTATTTCTTTAAATTTGCCCATACTAACAATGATAAATCAGTTTTCAGTCTTTGAAAAAATTCAAGGTCTTGGTGAGTTCTTCGTTTCAGATATCAGCTGTCAAACTTAAAACAGCAATATTTTAGAAAATACTCATCTTAGCGATAGACCAAAGTTGAAGAGGAGTTGAGAAAAGGCTTAGTTTGAGTTCGAGCTTGAAAAAAAACTAATCTTAGAATTTTTTCAAAAACAAATCTTAAAAATGGAACTCTCTATGATCTTTATGGACGAGCAGATGGCTGAACTAGATACTTTTAATAGTACTTTTTATTTTTGATGTTCATTTTCAATGTACTCTGATAGTTGCGTCGAGCGTGATATCTGTAATTTTTTACATTCAATTCACATTCATAATTATTATCCAATATTTAAATGATAAAACTAAACAATTTTTAGTTGTATCATTTCATCTAGGTACTTATAGTAAAAAAATTACAATGTCAATAATAAAACTATTATAATATATTCCAGCTCAAAACTGTGAAACCATCACTTCCCATTCACCTATAATTAACAAAATCCGAATGGTGCATACGGTACAACGGGTTTCTATGTTTCTGACAAAACGTGACAAAACTATAAAGCTTTGAATAAAATAAAATGATACGGGGATGGAGCGTGATAATACAACATTAAGTCCGTGACACAGGAGGGAAGAGCTCGCGACCATCAAATAAAAACCCAGCATTTTCCGGAGAAATCTAGTTTCAACAATGCAATCAAAAGACGATCCGTAAAATTCAACATGATATAGGTCAACACATACACTTTGTTTACCCATTGCAGTCTATGGACAATTATGTCCTCGCATTTATTGACTACCGAGGGGTTAGGCGGTATTTACACGGGTCGACTAGGCAGGCGATTTTAGACAATTAACGCTTTTTATCGACAATCGCTTATAAAATCGTATCGCCACCTTATTGAAATTAGGTTTGCGATTAGATTTTACAAACGATTGTCGATAAAAAGAGCTAATTGATCAAAATCGCCTGCCAAGATGCATGTCAAGTCGACTCGTGTAAATACCACATGCAATCCAAAGATGACCCGCAAAATTCAATATGATATAAATTAACACTTAAGGTAAAGGCAAATATTTATCTTTGTCCTCGTATTACTGGCTGAGTTGTTTGGATATTTTATCGATTGCATAATAAAGGCCATGGCAATAATTGATTAGACGATAATAATAACTCTTGTAAAAAGCGTGCTATCTATACAATTTTTGCTTTTAAATGGTTGTGGTTTTAAGAAAGTTTTAATTTTTGCCTGACAAGGGCGAAAAGCAAAAATTAATTCACTCAAAAATTAATTAAGTGACTTGGTACCTCAGCGGTAATAGCATTGGACCGGACTTTCAAAGGGCATGGGTTTAATTCCCGTTTGAGAATATGATCTGGTGCGAGTCGTATTTTTTTCTAGTATATTATTTACTTTTGTATGAAAATTTTATTTTTATAACACAATACGTACACAACATTAACCCGATAAGTAACAGACACACAATAGATTAGTGTGTCTGAAAATGTGTTGATAAAATATGGCGAGTACGCATTAAAATCGAATATATATTATATACAACAAAACTATTTTTTTTTAAATTAGGCCAATTTTTATTTCTCCAATCTCGAGTCAGCATAACATAACTACTGCCTACATATAAAATAGCAACATAGCTAATACACATTTGAAAAACAGCTTAAAAGTCCCTCAGTCCAACTCTGTATTCATGGTTGAAATCTCATCTCGGCAATGCAATTTAGAGACGCATCGCAATACTGAGGTCCATAAGGGATTACGATTGTACAAAGAGGTAATTTTGTCCATATGCAGAAACGAGCTAAATCTCTGTCAGATTTGTTGTTTTTGGGCCAAAAATGTATGTTTACATTTATACAAAATACAATGAAACCGATGTCTATCCAGAGAAAAAAAAACTAAGAAAAATGTTGCAATATTTAAAAATAAATTAAAACCTTTTTTTATATGTAAACGAAATTAAATTTTATCTTACAATGTATGCGTATCTCTACAAACAATGTTTAGGCTCGTGGTTGTTTGGTTTTGTGAGGAAAGGTGTCGGGGGCTTGAGTGCGGTAGGTTATTTAAATAAAGTAAATAAAATAATAAAAAGACGTCTAATACAATTTGAAAATAACTTTCAATTATTTTTTCGTAAATATTATAGCAGAATAATAAAAAAATTACACTGTAACGGTAATTCCATAGAACTTTAAATATTCTAGATGTTAAATTTCCTTAATTGAATTAAACTTGTTGCTGTTTCCAAATGCGTTGCTATTGCTTTAATGAATCTAGTAAACTTCACTTTGTGGTAAGGTGTCTGTCACAGATACTACTCATATCTCAAGTTTACATTTCCGAGCAGCTGTAATTTGATGTAGGTATATTGGAAAACATAAAAAAGTCAGAAGTTTCAAAACTAACTTATATGAAAAATGTATTTTCAATTATAATTGATTATGTTCTTTATCGGATAAAAAAGTGTTGAGTAAAACTTTACTGACTATTATAACATAATATACCTAATTATTTATCTCGAAACGGGTTTTATTCTTACATAAGGGTTTACTACACATGCTTAAAACTCAATTTTAGACCTTGTATTTCAAAAAATTGCAGTTACAGGATTAACAATACTGTTTCAATTATATGAAGAAAACAAAAATTCACGATTTAATATTACTACAAAAGTAAACTTTCTCTTCGCGCACAAAAATAGAGCAGAATAAACTAATTTTCAGATTTTACTAAGTTATGAATGAGTGCAAAATACAAGACTGCTTGATTGTTAAAGCGTAGTTCAAACAAGCTTGATTCTTTTTGAAGCAAAATATTTTGGTTTAATTTAATTTTGCACTTTATATTTTTATAACTTCAAAAGATTCGAAGGCATTAAGGATAAGGATTAGTTATTATCAATAAAGTACAAAGCATATTGTTTCTTTCACAAAGTTGAAATATTGGACAAGAATTTAATTGATTCAAAGGCAATTTCTATTTTAATAATTATAACTAGTATTTAAAGAAAACAGTATGTCCATCATATTTTACTCTGTAGATAAAGGTTCAAATGGTATTACAAAAAAACAATAAAAACGCACCAATTTATAGCTTATGTAAAATAGAAATTGAGCTTTATCTTTTCAAAATCATGACTAAAACGCTGTTCTTTTATCAAACCTTTTAATCTTGACTGTGTCACTAAGTAACACCATTAAATATTCGTGCTTTTGTCATTGTTATTCTGTTACATCAAAATCATTAGCGACTCTGTTTTATACACGGATGTTTGTTTAATATTTAAAGGGAAACGGTCTTTCGTTGATTCATTGTCGTTTTGAACGTCAACTGAAACAAATGCAGGGCGGAAGGTCTGTGTTTGCAGAACGCGTAATTGTATTATGCAAACGAATTAAATATGCATGCCGAAACTTAACGGTCCACGGGCCAAGTTTCCTCGTTCGCAAGGACATACATATCGCGTACAGGTGCATATACTTTGTCATATACGTACACATATGGATAGCGGCTGTTGCCACAATATGCAAATATTACAAACATTACAAGGAAAACACAATGCGTTTTACAACTCGGACGGACTATTTAGATTGGAATACGACCTTCCCCGGCATAACAGTATGCGAGATGGCAAACGTCGAGAAAATATGGATGAGGAATAATGAATTGAAAGATAATACCAATGAAAAGCTTGATAATTTCATCCGAGATATTGCTTTCTATAGCGGCACTTGCTACAGCTGCTTGTCGACGTGCGAAGAAGAACAGATTTGCACCTTGAATCGTTCTCAAATAATAACATCATTCAGATCTACGTGCAAGCAGATGTTTTTGAGCTGTGATTGGAACACTAAGCCGATTGATTGCTGTAAGAACTTCAAACCGATTCAGACTGAATACGGCAATTGTTATTCTTTTAACAGTATTCACAGTAAGGGGAAACCGAATCTTTATCACGTTTCATCTACAAATAATCATAATAAAGATACTTTCGAAGTGATTCTAGCGCAGAATTATGAAGTGTTTATCCATTCACCTGAAGACGTGCCGTATTGGAATATGGAATACGATAGAAGGATGACTATGTTTCGTGGTTCGCAAGCTACCGTAATTTTTTCTATCATGGATGTCATTAACGAGCCTGAAGTATCTTTCACCTCTCCGGATGTTCGTCAATGTAGATTCGTCGACGAAGTACCTGATGATTATTTAGCGTACAAGAAGTATAGTTATTCTGTCTGCATTACCGAGTGTCGCATAAAAGCACAATTACAGTTTTGCAACTGCACACACCATCTGTCGCCCCAAGGGTATAAAGATAAATACTGTGATGTAGACGGTTTGAAATGTTTGACTAAACACTTTAAAACATTAAGTAAACTGAAGGTGCCTGGGACTAACGAGTCTGGCATAGAGTGTGATTGCTTGCCTTCGTGCACCGAGCCGGATTACAACATAATTTCTAAGAAGCTCATTGAACCTCAAAGGGGTACGAAGACTGGTTCAACTAAATTTATATTGAGTAACAGGCCGTACCAGCGTATTACGCGACAGGTGGCTCGCACTCCTTTGGATTTGGTTGTAGCGATGGGCAATTGTTTTGGGTTGTATTTTGGCGGTTCTTTACTATCTATTGCAGAAGTCGTTTATTATCTGTGTTTTAAAAAGTGGAAACATGACAAAGGAAAAAAATAGACGGTCGAAGACCGCACAGTTCTAAAAAGCGTGATTAATGATGCACTTTGTCATAGATTCAATCACCAAGTTCTGCTATCCCAACAGATTTCACAATTGAATTAACTGATAAATTTATCACAGCTGCGAGAGCAACACGTCTTTTGAAGAAGTCCATTCCTAAGTTGTTGCAGATCAAGTTGTGGAACTTCTAGATTTAGTGCGATAGACTTCATGTTCCACGTTTGGATAATAATAATAGTAGAGCAAGTTTAAGGCCTTGATACAAACGAATTAAAACTAAGTTAAGCACGCTCTATCAAGTAGAAAAAGTTTTTTGTGACCAACTTGATGTGGTTTCCGTTGTAATTATACTTTGATATAAGATTTAGATGTTCAACTGCCTACATGTATAACATATCAAATAGAATAAGTAGCTATTACAAATCAAATTACCCAAAAATAGCCCATTAATTCAGTTTACTTTGACGAGTTACAATATTTAATTATTAAAGAAGAATAACAGAAATATATATTTTTTTTTAAATTTTGAGATTTAAGCATTCACAATGCTATTTTATATAATACCAAATAATATACTAGAAAAAATACGACTCGCACCAGATCATGTTCTCGGACAGGAATCGAACCCGCGACCTTTGGATTCCGGTCCAATGCTCTGACCGCTGAGCTACCGAGTCACTAGTGGGAACGTCGAATTTCATCCAAAGGTCGCGGGTTCGATTCCCGTCCGAGAACATGATCTGGTGCGAGTCGTATTTTTTCTAGTATATTATTTGATATAGAAATATTTTTAATATAATATTAAAACAAATGGAGGTTGCAAAAGAAAACACGAAAGTTTGTATTTTCATCCAGTACGTGCAATTTTGGAAACATAAAGTACACAAAGTAGCGTTTATGACATTCTCCTCGTCTCCTCAATATTGGATGTATATGGACTAAAAAGATTGTCTATGAAATTTTAATGAAATAATAGCAATTCCAGCAATGTGAGCAACAAATGAAAACATATACTTAATAATAACCTATTTCTGTTTTGGCAGCTTGCGATAAAATTACTAACTAGTAATTTTATTGCAAGATAAATCTAACTAGATTTACTAGTAATTTTTACTTAATGTCTTATTTACGTAATATGACGTGACTATATTGTGAATAAGACTAGATGAAGGAACGCTTTCCTGAAACTTGAAATAACATTCATACATAGGTAGTCAGAAAGTGTGTTTAATAAGTCTACATAATTCAAACAGGTACAACACAGACAGCCAGAGTTATTGACCTCGTCGTCTGAAATAAATTATTTCATGCGCTTAGTTCTAAGAAAGTTTTACTAATTATTTGTAAGACCAATTTTGACGCATCTGTTGGCATAATAAAATATTTAATATTACTGTTTTGTTACTTATGCTTTTTTAATTTTTAGTCACGTTTTTAGTAAGTCCTGTGTAAAAGGGTAACTACTAGCGTTTTCAAATATGTCCATAGCGGCATTTCTGTCTAACTTCGTAATTTCCAAAGGAGCAGCGCAGTGGTTTAGTGCTTGGCCCAGCGATTATGGAGGTTAAGCAACTTTCGCAAGGGTCGATCATGGGATGGGTGACCAAAAATTAATTATCTCGAGGTCCTCCGTGCATCGGAAAACCGTTAAGATATTGGTTCCGGCTACATTTGCAGTCGTTAACACCCACTAATCTGCATTGGGCCCGCATGGTAGGTTGAGGCCCATCCTCTTTATCCATCGATAAGGAAGGTCTGTGCCCCAGCACTAGGGACATTAAAAATGACTGAGTACTGGTACTGGTAAGAAAGGTTATTTCAAGTAGGTATATCAAGATTTCCTAACACGAAATTTTAATTTCTCTGACGATTCAGCCGTTGAATCATAAAACGTCGTGAATTATCGTGAATTTAACTAAAGTAGAAATATTAATAATAAGCTTAAACAATTTACAATTTGTTAAAGTGTGTACTTAATTACTAAGTGTGTTATCTGTAGTGTGCATTAAATTTCTATGTTTTTTCAGTATTAGTTTTATTACTTTTACTATTTCATTTTTATTTTAGCAAAACATAACTTAAAATTTAAGTTTTTTTTTTATGCATTTTACAAAAAGTACTTGTTTAAAATCCTTTAAAAACCAGTACTTAAAGTGGACACTATAAAATGAGTATAATGTACTGTTACATATGCTTATTTAAAATTTAAAATTCAATGAACGAATTGCTCTTAATTCACTGAAAGATTTAAGTACATCAAAAAGCACACATCGTAGTAAAAATTATTTATAGAAAATTGAAATGTCTTTATGTTAATAAATTAAGCTTTTAATTTTTACACATCTTGGAATTCGGTGCGTACCTACCACACGACAGGTGTGTTCTTCAAATATTAACCTTATCCTTTGAACGTGTGGTTTAAATTCCTGTAACTAATTGTTAATATAGGTAAGCGCCGCCGTTTGATGTATCGCACATTAGACGAATTACTGCAGAGTTACTAAAAATATAAAACGCTGAGAGTATTCTAAAGTTCTACAAGACTTCAATAAATAAAGTCGATAATCAAGAAGTTAAAGGTATTTTTTACTTTATTAATTTTACCTTATTAATAATACAAAAAACTAGAGATTTTACCAACCTTATACTATAGTATTATATCATCTGTGCTTATACCTACAGCAGGGTTGTAAACAATAAAATAATAGTGTAAGTATTAATTTTTGTGCTTCACGAAAACGAATAAATTTTACTTTGAAACACTTAATCCAGTTAAATACGGTTCAATTCATAATATTACGCTTTCTACTATTAGCCAAGGAACTAAATTTCCACAAAAGACACTTCATTTGATATTCAAGATACACCACACCCTTCTGTCGATAAATCGGAAGTAAACATACTTTTAAAATGTTTGTCGAAAAACTGGATATCGCGCTAATAGCGATACATCGGAAGCTTATTAAGGCCAGCCGCTCAACAAAAAGGCCAATTAAACTTTTTACGTTCCACGACAAGATAGAGGCCTGTCGGGAACAGAGGGTCTATTAGAAAAAAAATATCACGGTAATCGCATGGTTCCACTCGAAACTCTGTTCGGAAAGAGAACAGAGTATTTCGCAGATTCCGCAGTGATCTTGCAGATTAACGACCAAGGATCAGTTAAAGTAAGAAAACAGGTTCTTATTGAAACAATTGTACAATCATTTAAAAAGGGGTAGACACAATGATATTAAAAAAGTATAGATATGTTATACGCCAACATCATTGCTTTAAAAAACAGCGTAGGTGTACTATAGCTTCATACTTACTTTGACACAATACTCCAAGAAAGGGACAAAAACGCATGCAGAATACTTGTCGTTAAAAAGAGAGAAAAGTACACTTTAGTAAATAAATAACAATTATTCCAATTGTTTTGATACTGATACGTTTTTTCAGTTTATTATGCAAAGTTAAGACCGAAGCACAATATTGAGCAATTACAGAAACACAGAAAGCTCATCAAGGCTCGTAGCTCCACTGAAACGCGAATAAATTATTTTGCTTACCGTAAAAGGTAAATATTATTTGTGGCGTCTAAACTTTCAAAATTTGACGAATCAAAGAAAACATTTATTTTAATAATAATGTTAACATTATTCCGTTATTATTACACTATTCCTGTTCCTGTTCCTGCAGTGCTGCATATTAATGACCTGTTATTACCCGGTATTTTGGGGTATGCAGATGACAGCACCGTTGTAGAGAGCTTCATATCTGATGCTCGAGCCAGTGCAGAACAGGTCCAGAGTCTTAGGGAGGCGATGGTCAGACGCATTACCCTATCACTGCAGGCAGTCTCCGAACGGGGCGATGCCAATCTGGTCAGGTTCAATCTATCAAAAACCCAGGCGTGTATGTTCTTTGCTAAAAGGAGTAATTTTAACCTGACTCCTACTTTCCGAGGTGTATCCGTGCTGATCACTGAACAACTAAAGAATGAATGAATGAAAGCTTTTATTGGCCAACATTACACATAAAAAAAAAATCTTTGCAAACAGTGAAACATACTATCATTACCGTGCCGTGATGACGCTTCGCAACGACCCCCCAAAGCCGCCCACGCGACGTGATATGCCGGATTGTAAGTTGAGAGAAATCATTATAAAGCAATCGATGTTGACTGGAGCTCAAATAAGTACTTTCAAGTTGTTTTAGAAAAGTGTCGATTGTTTAAAGGTGACGCAACGACGGCGGCAGATCGTTCCAACAACGTGTAGCTGCGAACCTGAAGGATCCACGAAACATCCTAGTACGATGTATAGGCGTCGCAAAGATATTTCTACAGGCTCTAAGCTGGTTACTCTTAGTACTTTGGAACCATGTGAGTTTGTTATATAGGTGAAATAGTTTGCCTGTTTTAATTCATTAATGCCCGTACGGCTGAATGCGGCCGGGCAGCAATGGATATCTATTGTGTCTTATCGGGCCTTGATGAATTGATGATACTAAACATCACAGTGGCAAAATGTAGCCTTCTACGAGCCTCCATTTTGCAGAGCAGAATCCATCAGAAGCTCCATCAAGCAGAAACGCGCACAGGCTTACCGCACCCACTGTATGAGTTTAGCTGTTTTAGCCAGTAGGCATAGACCATACACATTATCACAGTAATTTAGCTTATATAATATGAGAGATTCGCAAAGTGCTACTCTGAGATGCTCGTGTAGATAAGGACGTAATTTATAAAGGAGTTTTAGACGATAAAAACAGTTTCGGACGCACTTAGTAACATGACTTACAAAGTTCAGGCGGCTATCCAGCGTTTAACCCAGATTTCTGCATTTATCCACACGAGCATTGACTTCGCTGTCTAATTTTATGTTGAGGAACGTATTATCAAATTTTTGAACCTTTTTGTTGGTACCTATTAACATTAATTTTGATTTCTTTGGGCTAAGGACCAGACAGTTGGACTTACACCAATCAGCTATTCTAGATAAGTCGCTGTTGGTCTTTGTGATAGCATTATCAATATTTTTTGGATTAAAATAAAAATACAGCTGTGATCGTCTGCATATAAATGATATTTGCAGTGTTCGATACTGTGGATGAGATCAGCGCTGTACAAGATGTACAAAATTCGGCCAAGAATCATCGATAATATTTTCTGTATTAAGCTCAAACGCCTCGAGCATAGACGCAAGGTTGCAAGCTTATCGGTTTTTTATCGGATATATTTCGGCGAGTGTGCAGTGGAATTGCACAAGCTAATTCCGCTATCTCCCTTCTTCCATCGGACAACCAGACGTTCGAATCAGCGCCACCGTTTTTTGGTGGATATTCCAACTAAGCGTTTTGCTTAAAATTTTATCATCCGTACCGCTAGAGAGTGGAACTCCTTGCCTGAGTCACACACTCAGGCAAGGTATTTCCCGATGGGTTCAATCTGGGGGCCCTCAAGACGCGAGTGAATAGATATTTCTATCCAAGCGCGTTTCATCGTAGATCGCATTATCGCTTACCATCAGACGTGATAGAGGGCAGCGCTTGCCTATCATTAAAAAAATACATAATATACATTACTGTATTCAAAGTCAGTTTAAATATAAGTGTGTCTCTTAAATTTGAAATAGCATTAGATACGAATTAGAAGCCTTACATTTATGTTGGTTTGGTGCCAGAGTTATAATATAATAAATATATGAATAATTTTACGATAATCGTATACTTTTACGATTATTAACAGTAAAATAATAGTAGTTACAATACGAATAAAATGTTATTAGTAGCAAAGACCAAAATGGTAAAATATTTGATCTAAGTTTATTCGGAAGCATTTAGGTCTTACAAAACGCTTTGAGTGTTTCACAAATACGAACTTAAAAGACAAACTCGATACTTGATTTGACGGACTGCGCAAGATAAAAATACCAGCCAAGTGCGTGTCGGGCCACGCGCAGTGTAGGGTTTCGTAGCCCATGGTTCATATACTTAAATGTAGATACTGACAACGTTATTTAAGTAGTTCCCAATGAGGAATTTGTACTGCGCCAAGTACATTTTATAAGTAGGTCGACTGTTACTCATAAACTTGTAAAGCCTACTTAGCGGACAGACGGACATGGCAAAACTATAACGGACTGACTACGGAACCCTAAAAACACCAAACATTTTCAATTATGACTATGATAAAACTTTGTGGTCTAACGACGTCGCCTATAAATATGCATGGAGTTTTCAACAGGACATGGAATAAAATGACGGAATAAAAGAACAACGTTTTTTGTGCCCCAATTAGGCAGTACACTACAAAACGCTTTCTTTTCATTTCAGTAAATGGCGTATTATTTTTCTACAATCAAAACATTTACATAAAATGCTTTATTTAACAAAAAGGTAATTAACCGTTGAAAAAATCTTGTACCTCAAAACTGAACAAAAGAATACGAATCGTAATTTAGGTATTATTTTTCTCTCAAAAAACTGTCAATTTGTATTCTTGTAATACAAAAGAATAGATTTCAAAAAGGTTTCTTGGTGCAACATGGAACCTCATTTTAATGTTTATACCTCGACTTCAAAGTTTTCAATGAGGGTCTTGTTCGTTTTGTTACGGTAAGACTAACTTTCAGGAAGTTAAGTAGCTAACTAGATAACCACTTGATTGAGGATGCTAAAATGCACAAAGGGAATAATAAAACCTTACTCTTGTTAAAGCTTTTCTTGCCTTCCCTGAAAATACAGTTAGAGATTTCTGCTAAAATGTACCTATAAGCTTAAGACGTGCTTGGTAACAAAACTTCGAAATACAAACATGCTTAGAATTATGATAGTTGCGAAAAATTACAAGAGATTGCTTCTGTCCTAATCGTTTGCTATGAAGTATGCCAAACTTAATAATTTTACCAGAGTATAATTAATATTGCTCAAAATTTCAGATTGCTCAGAAGCAATTTTCGTTTATTTACGTATGAAATGAAAGATGTATGTAAGCAAATCAAATCATACAGACTTAGTGAAATTCCTACTCTAAAAAGGCTCAAATATTCATAACAGATTTTTTTTCGATATTGACATCAGGGACTTCTTTTATATCATTTTGTAATATATCTCGTTTTGTACAGATTGTCAATCAAGCCATAAATTCTTGCATATTAAGTCCTGAATAATAATGATTGCATGTCATAGTCGTTGATTGTTGAAACAAAACACATAATAGTACCTTATAATAGTGAATGTATGTTAAACATAATAATCACAAGTTTTTTGTTCAAGTTATGTACACACGACGGCACCTCAGACTATACATGTTGACCTTGAGACCGCCTTTATGCCCTACTTTATAAAAGCTGTTTATACAGTTTAACTGTATAACCTGATGTGCTGTTGTGTGTACATTGTACAGTTCTTGTGTCACGGTACACGATCACTAAAATACCTATGTCATATATATCTACTGTATTTTCCCTAGTTCAAGAGATCAGTTATAAATAATAGAGTATGGTTGGTATGTGGCCCCGAATCACACGCCGACAATTAATAATTCACAGAAAAAAAATGTAAAAAGGTTCATAAATGGCCTTTGATGGTTTTAATGTAAATTCAAAATTTCGAACGTTTTGCTGCCTCACATTTGGCAGCTGAAATGTCTTTTGGGCTACACGTTGACGTTTGTTTAAAGCAAGATAGTTCAACGTTTAATATTTGTATGCTTAACATTGTTATTTATTATTATAATTTTTATTTTGTTTTAGTCGCCGACTTCACAACCCAGCTGTCACAGATCTATGAACACCATTCAGCAGAACTACAAGTGCTTGTCGCAAACTTCAGAAAACGCAGCGTTGAACTGAGAAAAGAAAGGTAAGTGAAGTTTTATTAAAAAATAAAAGATATAATGTCAGCCGCACGATGCCCATTGCTTGACATAATATTCTTCCAATGATTTTCACAATGTTCGGTCTTGTGCTGCCCTGTTCCAGCAGATCGACGATAAAATATCTTGTTAGATTTATATAACGTATGGTTATTATTGATTGTACCAACAAGATACATTTAAAATTAAATAGAAGCTGAAATGAATCTTGATGACTAATGAGTTAATTTAACTATTGTTTTACATTTTCACTGACACCATGATGAGGGTAAAAATTGGTGTCTGTCTGTCCGGATCAAAAGTGGGTGAGGTCAATACCTCACCACGGTATAAAACTGAAGATAGCAACAAGTATAAAAAATATTAACATATTTTTAACCATATGCATTTACAGGTTTAAATTTACCCTTTAACTTACCGACATTTCAAGTTCTTTCGATCTTTGTACCATTTGCAAGGTAAGACCTTGTTCAGAAAGGGCGAATTCGCTGCGAATCTTTTCACGCAAATTCGCCGAGATATTGGGTCACGGGACTGCTTCTGGACGCTACGTATACGCGTAATTTGCGCAAAAATATCGCGGCGAATTCGCCCTTTCTGAACATAGCTTTACTATGAATAAATTTTAGAACCTGTTATACCCCTCTTAAATTACCTTGTAAATGGTACAACGATCGTTACCGTTTAAGTTCCTTCAGGCGGTTTAGTTACTACCTTGTCAAGTAGATCTCAAGTGCCAGGAAGCCTTCACCGTTAGAGCCTCGAATAATTATGTCTCGCTCGCGGCACTCAAATGTGCTTAAATTGAATAGCTCTAAGGTTTAAGCAGTGTTTCTTAAATAATTGCAGTTACGGACCACTTTCAGATTTTAAAATTTCCACAGACCCCTGTCAACAAATATTTTAGGAATTTCGGCCTTATGTAAAAAACACTTTAATTAGTAGTTTCATTACGGGAAGGTTTAAATACACACAATACGGATACACTGATACACATGCTAGATCCCTAAGAGGTCAAGGACCTCACTTTAAGAAACCCTGGTTTAAGGTAATGTTATACTTTATACACAGAGTTTCTGAGCGCAATCTTTTCCACAATTTTTTTTCAGTCCCTGTCGTTTACGCACATAAAAAAAACATTAAATTATTTATGCAAAACGAAGACCACTTACTATGACAACAATATATAGTTCAATACAAACAGAATGTTTATTGCCAAAGATATAAAAAAATGTAATATGCCATTAGCATTTTTTCAATATTTCACCTACATTTGTAGTCGCTTTAACACCACCCTGACATGTTTGCAGACGTGTATTATTCAACTAGGTATAAAACTTTCCAGTTAAAATGACTTATCTATTTCTTACTCTAATCCTAAATTAGAACATCTCCGTAAATGTACTCCCGCTACAGTAAGTCGGAGTAATAAGATTATCCTTCGTTGTCCGTGTCAACACGCCTACATCTCGCTTTCATGTGCATCGATTGACACAAACATGTTGATGTAACTATATCGAATGTTACTGAAAACGTGTATTGTTACCGATGTTGGATGAATGCTGGTCCAATAAACAAAGTTTATTTTAAAAATAATTTGAATGAGATTTTTTCGCTGTTCATAAACGAAATATAAATAAAATATATAAAATAAGCATTGTAAGCAGAGAGCTTAAACTAAAGTGACGAAATCTCACTCTACATAAATAAGTACTTCTAGGTAATCTGTGACTAGGGAATTCGATTCAGGTCCTAAATAAAATATATAAAACAAGCATTCTAAGCAGAGAGCTTGGACTAAAGTGACGAAACCTCACTCTACATAAATAAGTACTTCTAGGTAATCTGTGACTAGGGAATTCGATTCAGGTCCTTATTTCTAATCCCGGGATTTCGGGATTATACTAGGTCAATCCCGGGATCCCAGGATTATTTCTGGATTGAAGGTTAAAATAAAAAAATACCAAATCTTTAGAAAATCAGCACTTTTATTAACACATTCTGATAAGTAATAGACAAATATCAACGTAATTAAAATTTGGACAAAAATCGACGTAGTCAAAACATAAAAAAATCAACATATTTTACGAAACACACCTAGTCATTCAAACTTAGAGCCAGACTTTAAAAGTTTGGTTATAGTCTGACTTCTGTGTGTTAAAAAAAATTATTTTTTAGGAATGAATTAGTTCTTTAACTTCAATAAATTGATTAAAACTTTGAAAATTGTCAATACATCTTTTAATATTGATGAACCAGACGACTTTCATGAAATAACCTAGTAAGTACGTAAGGTAGTAAAGTTTAGTACATTCACCGCGTAACCCAGTAAAAGTCGCTTCGTTGCTTGTTTATCATTAAAGTTCAAAATACAAGAAGTTATTTAGTATTTTATATTAAAATGATAGGCAAGTTAATATCTTGAGAGCACTGGCACTAAACGTTTTGCTTCACGCAGTCTATTTAGCAAAAAATAAGATGTCAATCATGAAAATCCCGGGATCAAGAAAACTAAATCCCGAAAATTTCGGGAATAAAAACCGGTCGGGATCCCGGGATCGAATACTCTATCTGCGACTTACATGGGAATATAAACATCAATAATTTCAGAACAGATTTTGTAGATTACCTACATATTGCATAAATAATCCTCAATTATTACAATAGAAAAAGCCTTTATCCATCTTATATAGAGAAGCAATGTAAGTGCAATACGCTTAGATGTTAATAAAAAGCTTCAGAGAATTGAGTTTACATGAGATTGAATAAATTTAATAATAGACGGAGTATACTAAGTGCGTATGAGAACGGCAATTTTTTTTCCAATATTTTCTAAATTTAATTCTGAGAAGAAGCTATTACGTACATATTTCAAGAGAGTAGATGTGAAAAAATATGCCATAAAATTCGTTTAAAAGAAAGTTATAAAAGTGAAAACTCCAGCCTTATATTTTATTAGTAAATTATTTTACCCTTAGCCACGTGTAGGTATTATTTATTGCGCAAAACTTTTAAAATAATATTAAGTAGGTATGGTCTTGGTCATTTTAGTGTTATTACCTAATCTACACAGTTAAGTACAAGTGTGAATAATTAAATTAAACTTGCAAGTTTAATTACAGCATTATCTTCCGACTCAAACCATCTTATCATAACAGGAAATCTACATTGTCAATTCTCAAACTTTTAATTGAATTCTAATAGTTAATTTAAATCGCTCGATTTTACAGTTCCAATAGCGGAGTAGGTCCAATTATCAACTGTAAAATACTTAAATGCAGAAGTAAAACTTCTCTTGTTAAAGTGGAGTCATTGATAGATATGAGCATAATAGTAGATTATGCAATAAGGGCTTAAAGTAGTGTATTGTGTCCCGGGCGCTATTATTGAACCCCGAGCACGAGGGATTCTATGGTTAACTCCCGAGCGGAGCGAGGGAGTTAAGGCTAGAATCCTGAGTACGAGGTGTTCAAGATCGCCCATGACAAATACACATTTAAGCCCGCGATGCATACTCTACTTTTTATACTTTCTGCGAGGCAATTGAAACCAATGACTGTTATAAAGAAAGTACTTAAGTAATTATTTAAAGTTAGAATAATAAAATATGAAAACTTAAGAATATTTATTGAAAATTAATAGTTATGTTAGAAACATTACACCAATTGTGCAGCGACAAAGTTACATTCTTTGGTACATTTATAGTTGGGTTAGAGTTTATGTTTTTGTCGTCTATTCTGTAGTGGTCAGTTCGACATTCAAATAAATCCTTCTTGGTGCGCGGGTGAAAATGAATTTCGTAAAAAGTTTTCATGATAACATACAGCCTAACTCAGAATAAGATCTCATTGCACCTAAACTTTTTTGAAACCAACATCGATCAAGCACGACTACAAGGGTTGCATTCCAAATTCAAATCACATTATTCCCCATGGGAAAAATGACTTACTTTAGGAAAGGTTTGCATGACACATAATATGCCATTGACGAGCAGGTAGTATAAAAAATTAATTTACTTCCTACTCTTCGTATACTTACTAAAGTGTTAAATAACTACCTATGCAACTGAAAAAATTACACTTAGTATTTCGGTAAAATCACCTAAGTACCTAACCAGTTTCTGATAATAGCCTTTGCTACAGGATCCACGATAAAACGTTCTTAAATGTCACTTCAACTTCTAATTCTTCTTATTAGAACAATAGTTATTTGTTGTACTAGAGTTAAAGTTCAATTTGTGCTGCGAGTGCCGACTTTAAATCACGAACTAACGAAGTAGACTAGAATTGAATCACTCGCAGTTCGTGATTTAATATAGACTACAGAGTACAGTGAATGATTTAAAGGCACGAGACATAACAAAAATTTGGTCTTGTGTTAAATACAACTTTTCACCTCTACCAGCGAGAAAAGTGTTATACGTAAGAATAGTTATTTTCACGTGATTTTCCTGGTAAAAACATACAGAATTTGAAACTTATTCTCTCAACTCTTTTAATAATAATAATGATAAATGCCTGGACAATTTCACACAGCGACGTCTAGCCCCTAAATAAGCAAAGCTTGTAATATGGGTGCTAGACAACTGATATATACTAGGTACTTATAAACTTTTAAAATATATACTTATAATACATAGTAACACCCGTCACAGAAATTAAAATTCATCATTTCAATTTCTGCCCGGCCGGAAATCGAACCCGGGACCTATTGCGTGGTAGACATGTTGACCACTGCACCACTCAGGCCGTCGTTTTGGAGTTAGACAACTATCTTTATAAAACACTATTTTTTGTAAAACATTATAATATAAGTTCAATCAAACCTATGTTGAAAATTAAAAAAATATTCATAATATACTTATAATAGGTACATATTCTGGTTAAAACCGTGAATAAAAAATGGAACCCATAAATAATTTCTTATTGTAAGTATGACAACCTATTTTCTATTCCTTTATCAATAGCCGCCCATTGTTAGAGGAGATAAAACCAATGTTATTACTAGATTTATTGTTCCACGGAAATCTTATTTCAAAATAGACTCGGTTAATGAAAATTGACTTAAACGAAGACAATTGAAGTTTCCAGTCTGCAGTTACCGTTCTTATCCAGTTCAGTAATCTTTTATTCACAGCGATTGTTCCATATTCCAGACCTGTAGGAATATTCAATAAGATGAATAGAAATAGAAAAGTGTTACAAATCAATTCTAAGAGCGAACTCACTCTTATCAATCAATCAATCAATATCTTATATTTGATTTGTAAATTCCATGATTTCGTTTATTACATTATGTGATGAGTTCCCTTGTCAAAATAATTTGGAAGATTTTGGTATCATACTTTTGATGGTTCGATATCCGATTTTACCTAGAAACTTTTTTATACAGTATTTAGGGTATGATATAAGTGGTTTGTAGAACCTACTGTCGTTATTTTAGTTTTTTCCAAAAATTAAATCTAAGCACTTAACGCTTGTTAAAATTGTAAGTTAGGTAATAGTGACTTCAGATTATTGTGCGCTTTTGAATACAATAGCCTTTTATAGTAAAAAATTTTAGGCATACGATAATTCGTATGTCTAAGATTCTTAAAATTCTAGAGTTGGAAGAGTATCCAGTATTATTCTTTTGAAGCAAATACACCAATAAAGAACTGTTCAAACGTTAGTGTAGCCATTCAGAGTTTTGCTTAATGAACCCGCAGTGGTAATTAGTTAGACAGCCAGCAAAAGTTCAATATTGTATCAGTCTATTAACTGCTATTGCTCTATTTCCTACTGCTTCAAGAGAAAGGGAAGTATAATTTCCTTTTCTCGGTTTTCAACATACGTATTATGAATCAAATCCTGAGTTTTGTGAGTGTTATTGCTTAGAGATACCTGCGAAAATATAGTTTTCACCTCTCCAGCACGAAAAGGGTGCTTTTGGCGTGTAAAAACTCGCGTGTGGAAAATACCTCCTTTGAAATAATAAAGAAAAAATAAATAGAGTGAAAAGGATAACACTTGTAGAATTGATGTGTGAGAAAAGGAAAGATAGAATACATTAACATTTTTAAATGTTGTCGGACATGAATCAAAAAGTATAAAAAATAAAATACACATATATCAAGGAGTTTTAAACAAGGATTGCTGAAAAAAAAGGTTGATAATTCGAAATAAAGAGTATGGATGAAATAAGGTCGCATGTATGAAATAAGTATATAGAATAAGAAAAAAATATAAAATATATTAACAAATAAGTGTTTTGTTATTGTTAATAAATTAATGGACTATTAATAAATAAGATTAAAACACAGTACTTGGCTTAACGAAATTATAAAGTACCTATCTCATAAATAACCGAAACACTGTTTTTCCCTTCAGTGAAACAGCATAAACAACATATTACTAAAATTATATCATACCCTTGTTAATAAGTTCTGACCCAATTTTCACGGGCTGTTAAATTTCCATTTGCTCAAATAAAGCTCGGCGTTAAGTGTCATTTTCTATAATAGTTATATGAAATTTATGAAATTTATTTGTTTACTTAAAGGAGGTATTATTCAGTTCACATCTATAGGAATATTTGTAAATTTTTTTGCGAATCCAATTGTTTTCTCGCACTGGAGTTTCTTTAAGTACCTACATATTTTATCGCCTAAAAATAGCATCCAATTTGGACATACCCACGAAGACAGATGGCGCTAAATTACTTAATAAAATTCACTATATTAAATTACTATCCTTAAAAAAATGTCATTCCGCACTCCGGCTAATAAAACTAATTCATTCTTGTAAACCTACCTCTTTCCTGGATCAGCTAATCGATGTTTCTCATACAATTCCTTAGATTAATTTCGTTGCGGGCTCTAAGATTAGATAGGATCCCCTGAGATGTCCTGGCTTCACCCCTCATTTCCGCCACTATTGATCCTGACTACGCAGTAATTGCATTGACGTAAGTGAATGTCTTGTTAAGATGGACTTGGTGGCAAACTTGCCATTAAAGGTAATCCTGGCAATCCGCCATTTGCCTTCACTATCCAACTTTTTTTTATGTCTACACAAAACTATTATCTCTCGCACGGCACGCCGACATAACACAGTGCATTTGCGGTTTTAAAGCTTTACATTATTGTGTCCCAAGCACTCTATTCTAGTACGTTATAAAGGCAATTAAGTGATACAATTGTTCGTTTGCATTTTCAAAAGTTTTTTCGTTTATAGTTTACTTACATAATAAAATATACTTTCACCATATTTCAAACACTTCACTTATTCTGACTTCTAATAAAAATAATGCAGTCAAACCTTGTTGCTTTACTATACAGCATTTAAAAGTGGTATGAATAAAATAATGGAAAAGTTGCATTTGTCTTCGTGCAATAAGTTACATTTTCTTCAAATGAAAAGTTAAATAGTTCTTGATATCTAAAATACCCACTGTCGTTAAGTTAAAGACTCACCTTCAAAGGAAGAACTTAGAACGAAGTTTACACCCTGCCCTGCTATGAAATATGATTATGCTCGTAGGGCATCGCGGCAACTTGACATGCTTGTGAAAATTATAGCGACATAGTACTCGTAATATTTCGTATAACTCGTATTTATTAGCATTAACATTTTTATAGGTGGGTGCCCTGTCACGATCAAAACATATTTTTAAATAGGTCAGGAGCACTTACCACGAGGTAAGCATATTTCTGTTTAGTTCACTAACTTAATGTTTTTCATTATAGTTTCTTTGTTCTCGTTTCTTGTTGTTCTTTGTTCCGTTTTATCTTTTTTTTTTCATACAGTCTCTTATGTATTACTTTGAAAAATTATATTATTTTCTGAACAGTATTTTAGTAAGGCAATCGTACATTACCAAAAATCTCTTATCGTAAAAGTAAGGAATGTGTCAAGCATGCTTTTATCCACGCGTCACATTACGCCTTACACCACAGCTGACATATAGCGAGGACATTGACCTGTAAAAATACGAACACCCTGTGTGTCATTAGCATGAAAGGCATGCCCACTCTAGCGAAATTTACTCCCCTTTAGGGACGTCTCTGTTACCTGAAAGTCGAAAATTATTCTGATATCTTTATACCTCCCAAAACTTGATCTCTTAACTTTATAGGTAAGTGATAAATGGGGCAAACTGGGAGGTGTCGGTGAGTTTAGGTATTTTTCAATTGTTTTGGACGTTTGGTTTTTACTGCCGTTTTAACTGTATTGTTTTGACATGACATCAAACACTTTCACGAAATTGACTCAACCAAGAACTCTACTACTATAACTTATTAACGGCTGACCCAAATCAAATCACTTCAAATGTACCTACTTACATCAAAAATTCAAATAAACCGCTAAACTGAAAATGAAACACCTGTGAGAAATATCTGCGACGTGGCAGATTATTCAAATGACTTTTTTTTTGTTTTTGTTAATGTAATATAATTTTTATAATTTTGTTGATTGCTTGATTCAAGCGCAAAGAATATGTAACCACTCCGTCAAGGCAATGTGTGTCTCGTCCCGTCCATTCTATATATTTTTTTTTATTCTATTCTATTCCTGTCTATTCTATTCTATGACAAACAAACAACAAATTTATCTAATGCTAACGTTGTACCTATTTTGCTATTTGCTACATAAAATCGCCACTTTTAATAAAAAGGTTTAGAATATATTATAGTCTGTGCAGGCAAAAGCCTTTATAGATGCCAGAGCTCTTGATCCCCACAATTACTAGGTGAATCCCCCAAAGCCGTGTTTGCAGTCTATGTATCTTTTATTCAGGGGAGGTGCCACACTAAGAACTCGGTAATGGAACATTGACGTGCTAAGCTCCCCGAATAGCGCTCATATTTTGTGCAATTGGGGGCTAGTGAACGGTAATGCATACAGCACTTTAATGTACACCAAACGACATACAATGATTTGAAAAATTGTCGCCGACATTATTGTGATACAGATCTGGTACAATCATTAGCTTTGGCGCTCAAAGATATCTCCTTATTTATGTAATAATCGATTCTAAATTATTAACATTGTAGAAATTAGGCCACTGTTGTTAGATCCAGGGTCTGAAGTTGTATTCCTATTAGTGATATAGTGTCTTTCTTACCCAAGTATACTACAATATCAAATATTATGCCATCATTGCGTTTGCGCATTAATAAGTTTTTAAGTTCTGCAGTTAGTCTTGCATTCCGGTTGCACTTCCACCTTCAGTCTTGACATCTTTTATCATCAGCTAAAAATTAAGATCATGAACTTCCCTTCATGGGCATAAACAAATAATTTCTTGCGTGAATTACTTTTCCATTGGAGCCAAGTAAACTAAACTTAATATCCCTACTTGGAAAACCAATTTCTCTAAGCAAAAGTAGTACGAATCGAATTTAGCTGGTAACAGTATCCGTTGAGTATAAGGCTCAAGGTAGCTTGACTAGAATATATTCTTCAATTGGTTTAATAACTTGAACTTGAAGAAATAACTTGAAGAGCTTGAACTCAGGCTTAGAATATTAACGATAGTGAGCTGAGCTAGTGAATAATAATTAACATAAAAGGTGACCCTAATACTTAAAAAATTATACCTTTGAATTAGTTGTTCCATTTACTTCCATAATGTAATTCTTTTTAACGTCAATCACCATTATAGGTTTAAATGAATTACAACGTAGTATTAAGTTTATTTTATTTGAATTAAAAGAATTCTGAAAAGCTTGCCACTGTCGAATATATAAGTTAGTTTAGTATGGGAAAAACAAGTTTATTATATTTAAGTGAAATAATATATTGACTGGTTTTTTACAGTATAGAGCTAAGAAATATTTTTTGAATATTATTCTAAGTTTGAACCATAGTAGGCGGTATTCCACACGCACGAAGTCGCGGGCGGCCACTAGTACTGTATAAAAATAGCTATATAATTTCAATAAAACCCTTTGAGATTGCCACCAATATCTTTTTATGATATTGAATACATTCGATTGAATACAAAAAAGTATCAAGTTCAAATTAAGTGTTCACAAGTGGATAGGATACCCGAGATGTCTTCGCCTACTAAAAAAGTTATTTGGCTGCAGGCTACTTTGAAATTCTTGATGCTTTTACTGTTAGTACCCATAAAGTCCTTTCAAGGGTCGCAGAGGGCAGCCATCTTGAACGAGGCCAACCTTTCTGGCATGTTTAATGTAAGTGTTAATGTAGAAAACAAAATATGGAAGGAAGTGAGTCAGTATGTCAATGTTAAGTCAGCTACCATAGTTTCCAGTAGATTTTATACCACTTTTTGTAAATTTGTTCTTAAAGGTACCAAAACGCTAGCTCGAAGGTTACATTACATGCTCGGCTGCTCGCAGATACTACGTACTTACGATGTTACTATTTAACAATGTACAACCAGAAGCGACTAATTTCAGAGCACTTGCGCTACAAAACGATGTATTTTAATCTGTAAAATTTACTCTTTGCCATACATTTTCGAGTGAAGTTGCAGCGGATTACTGTCTTTTGTTCAAATTAATCACATTTTACCTGCAGATTTCGCGTACATTACAAGAAACATACACGTTACACTCGTCTGTACCCAAATTTCACTATGCTTCATTGCGAATGTTTGAAGATTTTACATTAGACATAATTAGAATGTTAAAATTTGCAGGCTGCTGAAAGCACTGTCTAACGTTAATAACGTTGAATTTATTATGAAATCTGATACTGATCTTACAAAAAGAAGGAAAACAAGTTTTGCATGTAAACAAAACATTTTCTATTTGAACCAATTAGGACCAGAAATTTCCGATTCAAATTTATTTTCCAATCGAGTCAAACAAGTGATTGTGACCCAAAATTTTACAGCGATCACGCGCAAACTTTCTGCAAGTACCCTCATAAATAAATCGCGCAAATGCCCGTAGGCATTGTATTGTTCCCGAGTTCAAAGACGATCGACAACGTCTGTTCAACGAGCTCCGTGCATTATGGATGAGGTCAAGCCCCAAATTCGCAAACAGTCGTACATTGGAGTGTATGAGACTCTTGCTTTGGTCCTCTTACAATGACAAGTGGCAATGTCGCAACTCTGCTCCGATTCAAAACAAAAAATATTCGCTGCTTTTCCGTGACTGTCGATTTGAAAATATGGGTTATGTTTGGCTGACTGCTTGCTATCTGTGCCATTGCATGGTGGCGCTGGCGTGACAATTGGCTTTAAATCATAGTATCGTAGCAAATGATAATACCAATTAATGATGATTTGTTCCGGATTCATCGTGTTACTGAATCGTCGTATTCCAGATAGGTCGTATTTCAGATTCGTCGTAATAGTACAATTGACCACACCGACGCTTTACAGTGGTATGTAGTGACATATTCATACTGTATCCTACTAACATTGTAAATGTGAAAGTTACGATGTATGTATGTTTGAATGTTCGTTACTTAATCACGCAAAAACGGCTGAAAGGATTTGTATAAAATTTGGCACACACATAGTTTGTAGCCTATATTAAAACAAAGGATATTTTTTATCCCGGCCAAAGGTTTTCCGTATGTCTACGCGGACGAAGTTGCGGGCGAAATCTAGCGATTCAATAAATCAGAACATGACAGTTACAAAAAATATGGTTAAAAAACTAAAAAGGTATACAATAAAAGAAATTATTTCCTTTCATTGTAATGGATGCATGTTATGAACTCATATTATCCATTGTAAACACAATACAATAAACGTTTAATGCCTAATGTTACGGCCATACTACCGTGATATGGATTGCCATACATTCATTGCCATGCCATATAGGATAAAGCTTCTGCCTATACGCATAAGGTTCATCAATTGCAATATTCAATGGCATATCACGGTAGTGTGGCCGTAACATAATGCCAGCGATCGCGACGTTACGCAAGGTTATACCACTGGGCTAAGATTTGGGACCGCATTATTTCACAAAGTAAGTACCTACAAAGCGATTAATTTAACAATGTACAACAGAAGTGACTAACTTCAGATCGCTGCTGTGGCACAAAACGAAGTATTTAATCAGTAAAATTTACTCTTTGCCATACTTTCTCGAGTGAAGTTGCTGCGGATCACTGTCTTTTGTCAATTACACACACGATGCTTTACAATCTCATTGTAAAATATGGGGGGTTACTCCCTTTCTCAGAGGGCAGTAATGTATGTGTTGGTGTCACAATATTTATTTATTTATAATGCAACTACTATTCCAGCGCAGCCACGTGTGTTGTGTAACATTCAGGCTGCAACTAGAATATTCTAGTAACCAGTAAATAAGAAATTTAGTTTCCTCAATTCCCCAAGCTATTCAGGACACCGTTTGTTTGCATGCCTCCTTGTTGTATCATAAATATCGTAAACGTGGCCACAATAACTTCCAGTATACCTACATTTATTTTGTACTATTTCTACCAAAACATGTAAGTACTAATAGAATTTGCTCTGAAAATGTCACCTTTTCACGCCGAATGGTTCTTTTTTTTTGGACATCAACCATTTTTTATGTTTCCTCTGTTGGGGTAGAAGTCTTCTTTATGGGTGGACTAGCGGCCGCCCGCGACTTTGTTTGCGTGGAAAGTTTTATTGCTATCCCTCAGAGACAGTACTTTTTTCTGAATGATCCTTCTGTAGCCCTGACAACGTGTATGCAATCGGTTGCATATTTAAGACGTGAAGGCATAACAAACAAAGAAACACAATATAGAGACCATCAAACTGATCAACTTTTACTATGGGACCAACTCTGAAATCGAGAAAAAAAATCAGCTGTTTCATACAAAAAATAAAATCGAAAATATCAAAATGTATGAAACAGCTGATTTTTTTCGCGATTTCAGAGTTGATCCCATAGTAAAAGTTGTTCAGTTTGATATACCATTATATTCGGCATTAGGGGTATTTTTGTAACATGTTGTATAATGTTGTAAGTTTTTTGAAATTATTTTATACACGTTTGTAGATAACTAATAGTTCCTGTGTTTAACGTCTAACGACAGGATTTCCTACCCATCCCAAAAGCTATTTTGCGCCATTATGATGAGAAATAAACTTCCCGTCCGGGCTGTTCAATGAATCCACTTTATGCTTCCACGTCTCAATTTACCTCATTTATAATTTATAAATAACGATATAGAAGCTTATAAAACGTTTAAGAAAGTTTATAATCAAAAATTATGTAAGTCACAAATCAAAACTTATTGCTAACAAAACACTTCCTGGCAAAAACATCGTAACTTCCAATAAATTAAAAGGTTATCTTTGAAGTGACATGGCAGATTCAATCTTGCGGAACGTTGAGTAAACTCTAAAAGAAAACTAAAAATATTTGTAGTCTGTGCCGGAATCCCGTCAAACTGACGTCGTCGCCTCGCCACTTGATCATGCTCTTGACAAGGTAAACTCGGAGACTATAAATACAGAAAATAGACGCGCCGAACGCCGAGATTTATAAACCTATCAATATTGGATTTCTTCTGCCTTTAAACTTGGGGTTTAATTTCCCTTTAGAAATATTTTATAGGATTATAAGGGCAAATTACATGTGTAATCATAACCATAAGTTACGCACGACACGGTAGTACTAATATTTACGACAAACTTTGATCGCTTACATATGCAATTGAAGCAATTGTTAATTGCTCTAACAATGGCATTAACAGAAAAATTAACAATCGCAATTGATTGATACCGCCTTTACAGTTATTGTGACTATGTAGTGTTTATGTAATGTACACTCACTACAATTAAGTATAAGCAGAACCTTGCAAATTTATTAACTGACTTTTTTAAAATTGTGCTAATACTAGTATTTTTCATATTAATAAGTGGAACAAAAGTTGTAATTGTTTTATTTTCAATCAGCAATGTAATGTCAGACCTAACATTAAAATATAGGTTGATTTAACAAGATTACCACTTGCCAATGACCACTAGGACCACGGCCAAACGCCTGGCAGCGGGCCAGACGGGAAACAGATTGACAAACACATCTCCACTCATTGTAAATTAGTGGGAACTTCGGTATTTTAGTACTTCCTTGCTCCCCATCGTTTAATTTATAGTTCTACTAATTATGCTACAGACACTTAAAAACGTTTATGGGATAGTAACCGCTTAAAATGCAATTATATAGCGATAAATAAAGGACGATAGCCAACTCAGCTGAAGACACGTATTTCATAAACAGTGTTAGAATAATATCATTGTTATAAAATGTTTTATCGTTTTCATAGTGCAGTGAAAACTCAAATCCTCCATTATTTTTAGATAGGTACCTACGTCGTTAGTGCATTGTTGAGAAATGCAAGTTTTTTATTCTTTTCCCTGATGTCCTGTCTGGACACCCACTCACTGTCTGCCCGGCTACTACTTAGACAGGACACCTACGCTATGTTCAATAAACTGAGAGTTTACTTACAACAAACACCATTCTACAATATTTCCTATTTAAGTAAAAAATGTCTACGGGTAAGGTACTTCTAATAACCAATAACAGCAAATTTGATTCCTGCTATGAACAAAATTATATAGTTGATAAGCTACCCCCTTATAATACAACATGGTTCTTGGCTACAGCTATCGATAAAGCTGTAATTATCTATGGATGTAATTAAAACATTCGATAGTGTAATTATCTATGAATAAAGAACGAAATGAAATTTCATTTCGTTCTTCAGCGGTAGATAACGCGGTACAAATTTCCTATACAAAATTACTCTATCGAATATTTTTACGTGCGTTATTGTTTTCGATAACTGTTCTTGCTAAGGGTACTGATAAAAAGAAACAAAAATTTCTAACAATCTACCGGAGTTAAATAAATAAATATTTGACAACATCACATACATTGCTCCGATTCCAAAGTAAGTAGCTAAAGCACTTGTGTTATGCAAATCAGAGACAACAGTGGTATACCGACCCGACCCCTATGGTACCCAGACCTGAGCCAATATAGAAAAGTTCGTTTTCTAAATTGACCCAACCGGGGATCGAACCCGGGACTTCAGAGATGGCGACACCTTGGAAACCGGTGTACAAAACCACTCGACTACGGAGGTCGTCGTATAACTATAAACAGAGATTTGGACCAACCCAGTTGGTATTCTGAAATGTCTTTGTCAGGAGGCCCCGCTTTTCCAAAACACAATCGTACAAAAAATTTAGATAGACAGTATAATGTAGCTATTTATTTTAAACTACTGATATTTACTTAAGACCAAGCATATTTTGATTTTAGTTTCAATTAAAACTAAATAATCGAAGTAGGTATGTTGTATAAAAAATCTTTTTAATCTAATTCTTCCGACATTTTTACAAAACTTATAAAACAAAATATTTTATTTGAAAAATATTAGTCTAAACTGTTTTAAGTGTGTGTATGAAAAATATTTATATTTATATTCCCAAAAATAATATTATTTATCAGCTAAAAGAATACACGCGCTGTCTATCATACAAAAATATAGCAAAATCACCACAAATCCTTCAATGAAGGAACAAATATAAAGCATCCGAAGCAACAAATTGTTACTCAAATAAACGTTGGTGAAATGGAAATCTGAAGATGTCATAACAGTGGCAGGCGTGATCCAAGGCAGTTATCGGCTAATGATATTTGGGACAGGCAATTTGAGGGGTTGAGGGCAGAGGGCCTACTATAAAAAACCAAACAAGTACGAGTCGAACTCGCCCACTGAGGGTTCCGTCCAAATTTGTAGGTACATTATTATAAATAGTTCAGGAATCGAATCTCGCAGTTTGTTTCGAACTATTCTCGAAATTCTTTAAATAAGACTATATTTTTTATGATTTAATTACAAATGTATAGTTTTCAGATTTTCCCTGTACTTGTAGTAGGTCAACGGAAGTTGACCTTTGAGAGTGTCGAAATATGCGTTTTGGCGGCATAAACGGCCGTATCTTTTTCTACTATAACTCAGAAGTTTGATTTTGTCACAGCTTCAAGGAACTGTTGACTTGGTTTTAATTTTAACTCGATACCTCCACGCGTTCCTGAGATAGAGGCTCTTGACAGACAGACGGACAACAAAGTGATCCTATAAAGGTTTCGTTTTTTCCTTTTGGGTTAGGGAACCCTAAAAAGAATAACCGTTAATCGGACGATATTCGTCATTCAACTTACTTAATTTTGGGACCATATTTCTCAGCCAATAATGTCACAAAATGGACCGAATGTCGCCCGATTATCGTGGTTCGGTTTTCGAAGTAGGCCCGTAGGCCTCAATCTGGTTGATAACTTGCCAGTGGTCTCCCTTTATACAGGCCCTCCGTCATCTGTTTGAAATCAGGTGATTTCAATCACTATACTTATCAAACTATGATCAAAGGAAATGGTTTGTATACTCGTATATCTAATATTAGTTCCGAGTGCAATTTTAACGTGTGATATGTATTTTTCGTTAAAATATACCTCTTCTTAACCGACTTAAAAAGGAGGTATTCGACACATTTACAAAAATATTTAATAATTCTGAGTGAGGTTATTGTTTTTGCAGTCAGTTTTGTTACTGTTACAAAGTACTTTTATCACGTAGTTTTTAGCTTGTTTGCTAGTCATGATTTAATATAATCTAGCTAATTAATAACACTTACTGTTTCTGGGAAAACTATACAACTTTCTGTGAAAGTACTTAGTTGTATTATAAATAGTCCTATTTCAATTTGAAAACTACTTTTAGTGTTAGCAAAAAATAAGTCATTAAGATGCAATACAGTGATGTTTAAGCCTAGCTTTAAAAATAAACGAACTAAACTATATTAAACCAAGCCTTTACTTTAAACCTCTTACTTAGAGTAAAAATTATATTACTTTTCGAAGCAGGCAATGGCCATTTGATAAATTACACTTAATGGAAAACATCGTGTAGGATCATTCTCTTGATGATAAGCAAAAGTTGAAAAACCTTTAAAAATCTTCATTTGTGAATTTGGACCCCGGTTTCATAATTAGTGAAATCGTACAAGCGTCTAATGATTTTCCGACCAGCGCTAAAATAATTAACGCCCCTTGACCACGTCTCGAGCATAATTTCGGGGAACGCTTTTATTTTCACGTCTACGTTAAAATATAAGTATGGTTGAAATTTCCATGTTGCCATTGTTGTAATTAAAAACAATATTTTTTGTTGTAATCCAAACTCTTGTTAACATTCGTTAACATTAAATTTTTTTGGTAATAAGATAAGTTGGTAGGTTGTCAAAATTACCAAAAGAAGCTTAGAAAACGAATTCATCACAAGTCATCTTGGAAATATGAAAATGTGGTATTGATCAATGCATTCAGTTCGATTTACTGATCACAAATATATAAGACTAGTGGACCCTGTGAACTTCGTATCACCTACAGTTTAATGATTATCAATTTTACTTTGAGAACCAGCGCTATCTTTTTTTAGTTAGTAAGTTAAAGACAAAGCAGCTGAATACTAAAACGAAAGCAACACTACGGTTCTTTTATCATTACTAAGATCATTATTCAGACTAAAACCTCTTTATCAAAAGTTAGGTAGTAAAGTAACCCGAAATGGCGATTCCCATACAAAATAGCCAATGTTCATAGAGCGTTTCATTGAATATTCGCTATTACGCTAGTATAAATAAGTCTATGATTCAATGAAACGCATTATTTCTACCTACTCTCAAATGACCAAAGAGAATGTCATAAATACTACGTTGAGATGACAAATAATATTTATTTTTCTTAATTAATCAATCAAGTGCACTAAGAAGTTTCAATTCCCACGTCGAAGTCAATTACTCAAAAAGTAGCTTTCTACCACTTTTTAACCCTGTTATGGGATTAATATTATAAAAATACGAAACACGTGTTCAATTAATTTTGTGAAAAAATGTCTATGCCAAATTTCAAGTCAATCGGGCCAAGGAATTGCGTTCTTCCATACAAACTTTGCCACCTTGTTTCACCCCTTTAGGGGTTGAATTTCTCAAAATCCCGTCTTAGTGAGCACCTACGCCCTAAAAGGCGCCCCCATGCAAAATTTGAGACTCCAAGCACTTGTAGTTTCTGAGATTTCGTGATCAGTGAGTGAGTGAGTGAGTGAGTGAGTGATTTTCCCTTTTATATATATAGATGTCAAGCGCGCAAATGATGGGGGTACAAACAGTGACGTCAGAAAAATGGCAGTACAAAGAAAACTGTTTTCTTCATTTTAACATACCATGTGGTATTTTAAATGAAAGGGCTTTGTTGATTGCAAATATATATCACTAGCGACCCGCCCTCGCTTCGCTTCGGTTCCTTCCTTTTTTTTCCAAATGCGATCATCCAACAACACCCAAAAAGAAAACAAATACCGTACAGTCGTCACCGCCATTCGCTTCAAAAGTCTGTTTCCGTCCCGCTCGGACGAAAGATACAGACAGACGCGGTGAGGGACTTTGTTTTATAATATATAGTGATTCTATAACATTTTTACTACTTAAAAATATTAAAATACGTCGAAAAATGGCACAATTCAGCAATTGCTCTAGATTGAAAACGACTAAATGGATTTTTGCAAAATACTTAACAAATGACTCTGAACCTCTTCTATTTGACCAAACATATTAAAAAATTAGAAAAGTGCATCAATTTTAATAACAGTATAATTTCCTGTTTTTTTCTTAGTTGTCAGTTATTTATTTATTTAAAAATAATAAAACTTTAGTCTGTTTATCCTTATCTTGTCCTATTTAGCAAACATCCCCTCTACTCTCAACGGGAATTGACGGGATCGAGTTCACATCAGCTCAATAAGCGTCAAAAAGCTGTTATTTTTGTACATTGAAAACGGTTTTCATGGTTTCCATAGTACCTTTTGACGTTTAATCCAACTCGCGTCGGTGGTAATGGTAACCAAGGTTGTAACCCCCCAGTTTTTTTAGTTGTCACTGTTATATGATCTATGATCACTGTTTAAAAATATGTTGTCTTATTAAATCTTTATCATTAATAATTAAAAATATCTTTTAAACTATTTGACCTATCTGTGTTCAAACTTACCCAAGTTTTTCCAAGATTATATATAACAAAATCATATTGGCAAATTTGTTGTAAGGCTTTCCACCCACGAGCAATTAATCGCTTATCCTATAAATTTATATTCCTTTGAGAGTTTCTAAATATGTTTTTAGAAACTCTCAAAGGACATTTTTGCGGCATAAACGGCCGTATCTTTTTTAACGTTAACTTAGAAGTTTGATTTTTTCACAGCTTCAAGGGACATATTGTAAGAGATCCTGAAATCGGACACGTCTCTTTTTATTCTAAAATATATTTTATTATAGATTTAGATTTATCTCGGAAACGTGTAGACAGAAAGGGACAGGCAGACAGACAGAAAGACGGACAACAAAGTGATCCTATAAGGGTTTCGCTTTTTCCTTTTGAGGTACGGAACCCTAAAAATTTAGAAAGATATAGTTCTTCTTTTCTTATGGTAAATATGAAAAAGCGTACCTCAACAAAACTGAATACCAAACCAAGAGAGAGTTATCGGAATAACTTCCATTTTAATTTAGTTAAGATTATTTTTTAATGTTTTTCTTCTTAAGATGGCTATATTAAGAGTTTATTTTATTTTATTTTATTAATACAAGTAACAAAGACTCAGGAGGTTAATAAAAATCATATCCATATTGATAGTCACCGGTGTCGATAGGCATTATAATAACAATTTGTTCGGTTGAAGCACTTTTCGGTTGGTATTAATACGGTGCATATAATCAAAGTTAAATACTTCCACTTTAAATAAATATTAGAAAACATCAGAAACATTGCTCTGATTCCAAAGTAAGTAACTAAAGCACTTGTGTTATGGAAATCGGAGACAACGGTGGAACTACAAATACCCAGAGCTGAGCCAATATATAAAAGTTCGTTTTATAAATTGACCCAGCCGGGGATCGAACCCGGGACCTCAGAGATGGCGACACTTTGAACCGGTGTACGAACCATTCGACCACGGAGGTCGTCTAAATTTACCTGTAGCTTAAAATAATTGCTTTATAAAAAGTTTTAAGTGGCAAGACATTAGACAAAATATTCCCTCTCAATTTAAAAACGCATGTTGTATCCAAGAATTTTATTCACAATACATATTTTTCTTATTATCCGAACAGAAGAAAACATTTTAAATGGAACTGTTATAAACAGTAGAAAGCATTTTCTAAAATCGAACTGTTATACTTTTACAAGGATAAAATGGCTTCCTGATTTAACTGTATTCGCTTTGAAAATGGTTTCAAGCGAGAACATAGCCTCTAAGGCTCGCACGGCTGCACTGGTTCTATTCAAAGAAAATGTGCATAAACAATCCGCAAAGGGAATAGTAACGTAGAATGGACTGAAGAACTGCCCTAAAAATCCTTTTTGCATACACCAAGAGCCTTGAAATAAATTTTACTTATATTATAAATGCGAAAGTTTGTATATGTTTGAAAAACTCTATACAAGATAGAGCTTTTCTCAAAAAATGCGAGGAAATAAAAAACTTTTTAATTTGATTAAATTAATGTTATTGTAATAAAAGATTTGTCTATGAGAAATCTCATTTCGCTTTCCGGAGGTAGATGGCATTTTACAAATTACACATACAAAATTACTCTATCGAATTTTTTTACGCATGTACTTGCGCCACCTTCACATTGTTGTTCCCGCACTTGTGCAGGAAGTAAGTATTGAAATTCATTAATTGAAAAAAAAACTCAGTTTATTCTACATTTTCTTAAGTCGGCATTCAACAGTTTCCTAGAAAGGGGAATTTTCATTAATATTAATTAGTCAACATACTTGGCTTTCTCCCTCTGAGATCAACCGTAGGGCAGAAGGTAAATCGTCGCAACCTAACCAAATGTTATCATAGGGCCTATAGTATTAATATTACCTACCAGTTTAGTTTATATGGACCGATGGCAACGGTAATTTATGGAGTCACGTCAATCCCACCATTGACTACATAATAGACAAACTAAGATTTGGGGCTGTTTTTTAGGGTTCCGTAGCCTAATGGTAAAAAACGTAACCCTTATAGATTTTTTAAATTAGTTGACTTTGTCTATTTCATAGATTATAAAATACTCAGAAATAAATTGTGTCAAGTCACGTCAAGTGTCAAACCCAATACAGGGTAAATTAATTTATGTTTACCACATAACAATGACTCACTGTGTAAGTTATTTTAAATAAACTGTCAAAAAGTATCAAAGTAAATAAAGTGACGTTTTTATTATTTATAGACAAAGTTTTCGCGTTTGCTAAAACCTCGTTCCAAATATTGAAAACTTAGTTTATCCAATAAGCTAGAGAACCCTTACACATCTATAATAAAACTTAATATCGGGAAATGTCCAGGGGAATACACAACAGCCGTAACTTTCAGAAAGTGTCAAAGTTAAACAAACGAGAAATAGAACGCGCGTTACAAGAGCGATCAAATAAAATGATGGTTGGAAATCATGTCCACAATGTGGGATTTACACGGGTGAATTTTAGTTGACTGTAACGGTCGATTTTAGTCAACTAGCAAGTCGCTTGTCGCCGGCGATTTGTTGACCAGCAGATTGCCTGCAACTAGTGACACATCGGTGACGGCGTCGCTGCCATCTATGTAGTCGACGGCTTAATCTAGGTATCATTTAAATAATAAATGTAATAACACTTAGTTCCAGTTTTGGCCACCGGGTCATATAAGTTTGTTACACGATCGATTTTACTCTGCTACGGCCTAGGCCGAATTGCCATTTACACAGTAGATTTTTGCCGTGCGACAAAAGTAGTGTGGCTTTAATCACCCGTGTAAATCCCACATAGAATACAAATCAAATGATGATTAGATAAAAAACAGCTCTCTTTTGTTTTATCCACTCTTTAGCTAGCAATTGACGCGCGCACTATTCCTACTAATCCTGCGACACAGCTCCTGAAATTGCTTAAACAACATTATATACCATCAACTCACCATTTCAAAGTATGTAGGTAGTTACATAGTAAATGCAAAAAGTTTTATACACCTAAATGTCTTTATTCTCGTAAATATTGAATCGTCAAGCAAAGCGTCCGTAACAATTATCGGTTACATTTCAGTCGTACCGGGAAGGAATGTCTGCCAATTAAATATTTATTGAAAACCAACATTCAACCGATAGACGGTCAGCCAATATCGTTATTAGAGCGTTGATCAATTCTATTTACGTTTTACAATACAATGGCATTTTGTACAACCGGGCAATAGGGCTTTTCAAAGTCACATTTAAAAATAATAGTAACTATTTGTCTCACTAGATGCGTTGATGGACAAGTGAAGTGCCAAAATTGAAAAATCATTTTCATTCCGTGGCGTTCGGTGGTTGTAAGCGGTGTTTACGGTGTTTTCATGTGAATTTTGTTTTCTTTTTTCTGCGTTTTCTACAGTTGACACTTGCCTGTTTATCAACGTCATCTGATGAGCCTACAGCTTTTTTTTATTTTGAAAAGTCCACATTAGAAAAGTCAACGGCCTCCCTCTTACCACACGATATATCGATCTGTAACAATCAACATGAAATGAAAAGACTCCGACTCTATGTCGTTTGGATATGGACGTAAATAACACAAATAATAACAACTTTGTGTTGCAATACCAGCAAAATTACATGAATGATGTCTCTGATGACATTGTAGAAAAGCAAATTATTAAACGTAATATTAGGTCTACCTGAGTGACGACCTGAGTGGTGCAGTGGTCAACATGCCGGTATACCACGCAAGAGGTCCCGGGTTTGATTCCCGGCCGGGCAGAAATTGAAATGATTAATTTTAATTTCTGTGACGGGTCTGGGTGTTACTATGTATTATAAGTATATATTTAAAAAAGTATACAAGTAGTATATCAGTTGTCTAGCACCCATATTACGAGCTTTGCTTAGTTTGGGGCTAAATGGCGCTGTGTGAAATTGTCAAAGCATTTATTTATTTAATTACCTATGAAATTGGCATTTTATATAAGGAGAATTTTAAAGAAGTTGCATTTTCCATACTAACATTTTCTTAATTTTTTTTACAACCATAAACGCTAATGTTTTAAAAGTTATGCACTAATGTTTAACGACTAAGATAACGTATGGATAAGTTTTAGCTAAGTTAAAACAAATAAAGTGGTCATTTCTGCTCACAAAAGAGGAGTCAATTTTAAGGTATTTTTTTTTTGTTTAGACAACTGTAACAAGGATAATTTTACTGTTGATAGTTGTCTATGATGGTCATTATTCGATATAATATAAAGCAATTGTTGAATATTTTAAATCATAGAAGTGACGAGGTTCTCTTTTTGTGAGAAAATATCGCCAATTTCATAGGTAGCGACCCAATAGTAGAGATGGAATACTGTTTTAAATACCATTAGCTTTAGATATTTTTTTCTTTTTATTCTGGCACAAACAGTCTTTATATAATTTTTAAATTTTGAGATTTTAGCATTCACAATGCTATTTTTATATAATACCAAATAATATACTAAAAAAATACGACTCGCACCAGATCATGTTCTCGGACGGGAATCGAACCCGCGACCTTTGGATATCCGGTCCAATGCTCTAACCGCTGAGCTACCGAGTCACTAGTGGGAACGTCGAATTTCTCCTAGTATATCAACTCTTACGCTGCAAGCCAGCGCCTCGATTCCCGTCCGAGAACATGATCTGGTGCGAGTCGTATTTTTTCTAGTATATTATTTGGTATTATAGTCATTATATAAATTAAGTATCCACGTACTAATAGTATGTAAATTTATAGACAATGAGTGCCGAAACTTAACACATGAAAATATAATTTAAAAAAAAGAACAGGAAGTAGCTTGTTAGGTTTTAGTTTTATTTAATTACCAAAATATAGTTTTTGAGATAATAAAAAGCCTTAGCTGAAATACATTTCGCCTTGTAAGGTGGAGATGACAGAATCTCACGAAAATTGTAACTCGTTACTAAGCTCGAGACATTTCTATAGGCGAAGTTTATTCAAACGAATGTTAAATTTCCTAGGTGAGATGTCTTCTTATCCATCTCAACAGAAGATATAAATCTCAAGCAATAATAAAGCATTGCGAAGATAACCCTTTGAGAAACGGTACAACACTTAACAACTGTCAGCCTTTTCTCCTCCTAAATTGCTTATCCGCTACTTGAGTACTTAACGAGGTAAATGAATCCAAGCCATTACACCTACCACCATCTTATATTTACAAGCTTTCTGTAACTAAGTATTTATTTTATCATATTCCTTTATACGACGGAAACCGTTTACTGAATAAACGGAGTAGATGCGTGTTTTTGACGTCACTCACACAAGTCACACGTCATTTTGGAATCGAGCAAAAAACAAAACACTATTAAAAGCGTTTCAAAGCGGAAAGGCAAATCGGTATTTTATTTTCGATATCCTTACTAATATTATAAATGCGAAAGTCCGTTTGTTTGTTACGCCTTCACGTCTTAACTACTGAAACTATCATCATAAAATTTTGCATACACGTTGTCAGGGGTACAGAGAAGGACATAGAGTACCTTTCATCCCGAAAAAATTATTGTACCCGAGGGATAGCAAAAAAACTTTTCACACAGACGAAGTCGCGGGCGGTTGCTAGTTTTCAATAAATTAAAAGTGAAAGTCAATATGGAATCGAGCACAAACAAAACAATTTGTAAGTTTACAAACGCTGAAAGGTTTAAAAAAATGTTTACCGTGTTTAGTAACGAATAAAACATTTAAATACGCATAGTTTGCATTCAGATTTCAGCGTCATTATAAAAAGTTTGAAAAGTAAACATTTGTTTCTGTTATACATAAAATTAACTTATGTCTTTTGACATGACTTTGTTTAAGCATTTACACGAAATAACTTTAAGAGTCAGGTTGACTTACGTACTTACGTATATTTTCTTGTGTAAATTGAAGACAAATTTGGCAGGAAACACAATTTGTTACACTTTAGATATTACGTATGTTATTATTATTACCTCTTTATAATTGTGTGTTTGTAAGTTTTTATGTAGAATATAATCTACGATATTTCTCATCCAATTTTGAAAATCCTTTATCAATAGCTACACTATCCCTGACATCCATCCAACCAAGTGTGCCATTCAACTGTGTGACATCTATGCTAATCTTTACTAAGTAATATTATAATTGCGAAAGTAAGTTTGTTTGTTTGTTACGCTTTCACGTCTTAACGACTCAAACGATCATCATGAAATGTTGCATACACGTTGTCAGGGGTACAAAAAAGGACATAGGATTCCTTTCATCCCGAAAAAGTACAGTTCCCGAGGGGTAGAGAAATAACTGTCCACACAGACGAAATCGGGGGCGGCTGCTAGTAGGCTTTAATTATTTTTATTCCCGAAATTCCAACGGGAAGTGGATTTTCAAGTGGGTGAATTCGCAAAGTAATTTTTTAACAACTTACTTATTTCAGCTGATATAGTTTTGATGTTTCAACATCTACCCAGTTCTGAATATGGACTAAGCATAATTTATCATGTATTTCCTTAGTTTTCAGCATGCTTTTGATCGATTATAATTAAACATCATCTATATTTTTTGTAATATACGATGGTCTAATGGGGATTTACAGATTTAACCCTTACCCCTTTAAATAGTTCAGGACACATGAGTAAGGCTATTTGAGTTATTACTGCTTAGATTCCATCTTCAGTAATTTTAAGATAGGAAAATAACTTAAGTTACCGTTAAAAAAAGGCTTTTACCGATATAATTTTTAAGCTGAACTAATAATTACTATTTTAATTTTTGTAAGTATATTTTATAAAAATAGTTAATAAATAACAGCAACTTTATACAAACAACATTATTATCAATAGTCTAAAGTTGTCTATTTTGAGCCTTTATCTTTATTGACTATCCGTGAATCTAACCAAATAATATTCTTAAGTTCAACAAACAACTATCCTTAACAAAATAAACTTTGTTTCTATACAGTGAAAAGCGTCAATACAATTTTCCAAATTGAAGTATAAATGCTTTATACATTTGCTTGGGGTACGTCTTTCTCCTGTCTAGCTGCCATGCCAATATATTATGCAAAAGCAAACATTACAAGGCATAATAAAATGAATTATTTGCACCACCGCAATGCGGTATTTATGTGGTATTGAATTATCTTTTACTTCTCTATGCCTAAGAGTCTTTATGTTTAAATACCTAATTAAGTTATTTCGATGATTTAAGATATCGAACAATCGTAAGTTTGAAGAAAGAAAGCAGCCGCATGTTATTTGTATATTACTAACCAACTTTTTCCACATTATTTTCTAATTTCAGTAGTCCTCAAATAATTGTAAAGATCTAGAATTTCTATACATATACACTTACCTACTTTAGAACAATGTTATATGACATACGTAGAAAAGTAATTTGTATAAAAAAGATTTCCTCGTTGATTATCTTTACTAAGTTTTAAAATTTCAGTTAAACAAAAATATCATACTCAAACCCAAAGGCCAAAGGTGTATTGTATGTGAAATTCCCGCTCTAATGACTACATATGTATAATCTTTATAAGTTCACACAGAACATGTTTCGTAACAGAACATAGGCGCAACATGTTGCTCCGTAGTCTTGCTAATTAATGGATTAGACAAAATGTAGACTTGTATTTCGAGTAAAACTTGACTGTACCGTGGTACACGTGGTGAACGTGATGGGACGTGTTCCAGATTGTGTATATTTCGTATTAGGTATTTCGTTTCTTTTTGCCATGAAACTGTAATATTAAAAGCACACTTAGATTTTTCGTGCTTCTGTAGATCTTATTTTTATCACTTTTGTTACCTATATTATAAGAATATAATGAAAAAAGTGTCAGAAATCGGTTATTATAAGTCAATGTAATTCAAATCTGTTTTGGTTAACAATAATATAAAGATAATATCATCTTAAAAAGCCTGTAGAACACGCACAATGTGTTTGTGTTCTACAGGCATTTTAACATCTTAAAAAGCCTTTTGAACACAGATACATTGCTCTGTGTTGCTCAGCGATTTTCTAAATCTAAATACCCCGAGCAATACAGACACTAACCTCTGGCGGGTTATGTATAGCATCAACATATTTTTTTTTGTGAAAACGAATAATATTTTTCTTGAAAAACCTATGTATTGTTACAGTTAAGATATTTTTTCATTATTTTTCTCGTCATTTATTACAACAAAAAAGAATATAAAAAATATAAAGTAATTTCATTTTCAGTTTTGTAACTGCAGTTTTTAAATAATGAAACTTTATGATTCGTAACGTTATTCTGTTTTATTTTTTACGAATGTTTGGTAACAACGTTACTTGCAGGATATTTTAGTCATCTAGGGTTAAGGCTAATGTCTTGCACCTTATCAATTAGAACGAACGTTGGTATTTTTTAACTCAAAATTCCTATTCCTCCACGTAAATAGATTTAAGACTGCCAAAGCCGCATAAAATCTTTACGTCGTGGGGAAAAAACACGGCAATATATTATAATATAAAATTTATTATTATGTAAAATTAATATACGTTATACATAAAGCAATCTCTGACTTTCCAACGTTTTTGTTTCTAGTAAAAAATACATACAAAAAGTATTATTAATCTAAGAAATCTCAAAAGTCGTACACAAATGACAGTTCAATGTCCCATAATTATATCATTTTAATTTCGATATAAAGAAACAAAACACGGAACATCTATTTAAAGCTTGCATCCTTTTTATTTGTAAATTTAATCTTTTGTAAGATTACCAGATATTAAAACGTTCATTTCCCGATTTAAATGAGTCCATTTATATAATCGCAAGCGAAACCAATCAATATTGCTCTGCCTCCGTCAAGATCTATCTAGATAACTCTAGTATCGGATGCTCTTCTCTCAAATTCAGTAAAATTAGCTGCTTTACGTAGAAATGGTTACCTACACTGTTTTGGGGATGAAGTTTACTTTTAAAATTCAGATGATTTGTAATTATAACAGCTATCTCTCTAGCAATCTAACAATTTTTTTTTTATTCCCTTTTGAATTTATCACATTGTAACATATGTTTAGAAAGAAAAACCTAGGCCTTGACACTACGATGCTTTATGTTTCTTAACGTATAAAGACCCAACGAATATCTTATTTATATAAAGTGGACTACACAATCATTTCTCCCTTTGATTCTACGGGAATTCTTCTCTCGGAACAAGAAATAAAGTCGATACTATCTCATTAGATAATAACGTTAAAGGGGCGTAAAACGCTGGAAGAAATTTCCATAGTAAAAATTATCGAAATTATTGTCAACATAATAGTTTTTAATTAATAGGTAACTAATAAACTATTTCTTATTTGGTAATACAAAACTAGAGAGCTAGCTAAGGTTTTTTAAATTATAGTTTCAAGATTATATGTATGTTATTGGTTGGCACAGCATTAAAAAACTACAAAATTAGAGGTCACTTAACTATTTTTTCTACCAAGAAAAGTTTCAGCTACTTATCACGTTTCTGTCAATCACATAACTGAGTTTCTTTTTGGGCCGATAAATCAAGTAATACTGTGTGAAATCGTTGCTCAAAAATGTGTATTTAACGTTGTACGGCCCCTTAATAACCTAAGTCGAACTTTCAGCAAGCGTCACACGGCTAATTGGGTGACTTGAGTCTAGGGTTACCAGGCTGCGCGATTTAAACTAGAATGGTAGATTTATCAAAATGTAACTTCTTTTTCTTCATCTCAAATTCGCACTCAAAATCATTTATTTAGCCTAGGCTGGTACAAGCACTTGTGAATGTCAAAGAAGCTACGCCATCGGTTCGCAAACCCTAAGTGGGAGACCTACCATTCCTTACCTTATCTCTTCTCTTTGGGGTCGAGTCTCTTCAATTTTTCTGTGCTAAGTAGATCGATACGATATGATCTATGCATGTCAGTTCAGGCCTTGAGGTCTCTTTTGAAATTTTTCCAATGGGTCGCAGGCGGGCTTCTACCTTTATTTTGTTCTGTGGCCCTACCATGAGTTGATGCAAACTGTTTACGCTACTGTAAATTATCGGATATACTGCTCACAGTCAATGCGAGTGAAAGAGAGAAAACGATAGTTTACGGTAACGTAAACCGTTTGCATCAACTCATAGTAGGGCCCCTGGTAGGTTTGGTGCAAATCATAACACATGATCTTCATCACTTCTTTGAACGTGGCCATACTAACAAAGACAACTGCCTAGATTTTAACTGCGACGATTGATCAATATGTAACTTAACTTGCCCAGTTTATTTTTTTGGATCGGACAACAGCTATTTGCTAACCTAAGATTCCGCTGTACGAATGAGGAAAAAACTGATCCTTATAGAAGTCCTTAACAAGATAATTCTCATAGCCGGAAATCTAACATACAAAAAAAAATGATTTCAGCTCTTCGGTTTGAAGTTTGAATAAAAATAAAGCAATTTGAATTTCTAAAGTGTTCGAGGACAGTCTCATAATTTAAAACAGATAAGTTCATAAGTCGACGCTTGACAATTAAAGTATTATAAGTGCTCTAAGATTAAAGCAAAGGACACTATGAAGTGGTCAAGATTCGTCCCAGAAACCAATCCACTAGTTCATGGCTCTTATCTAGATTTTCTTCTATATCAATAACTGGTGACCCTGGTGGTGTCGTACATAAGTGACGCGGAGGTCTCGTTGCCGCCGTACGGCGACGCCTAGTAATTAGATGCGCTGCTTAAGTGCTTTGCAATGTCTGACGCTGTTTAGAAGCGACTATGATACCTTGTACTTTATTTCACTCTTTAGACTTACAAATACTCATAGGAATCTGTATACAATAGTCTGCTTGTGTGTCTAATTTTTTCATGGATAAATCTCTTGAACGGCTTTTCTAGGTAACTGATATTGAGAAATTAAGAATCACGACAACTTCTTTTTTGGTAAACCGAACATAAAGTTGTATGGCAGGTTTTTTCTAGGTTACGACTCGAGTTGTTTTACCAGTCAGCAAACGAACATGTAGGTACCATACGGAAAAATCGCATTGATCATATTTCAGTACCTATTAGTTTCCCGTCGCGGTCGCGGGTTCGATTCCCGTCCGAGAACATGATCTGGTGCGAGTCCTATTTTTTCTAGTATATTATTTAGTATTATATAAAATAGCATTGTGAATGCTTAAATCTCAAAATTTCAAATAGTTATATAGCTTTCTCATCTCAATCAACTGTTTAAAAATATCTGGAAAGATTTTCAGTTGAATGTCGAGGTTAATTTCCTTCTACATTGGTGAGATGGTGCTGGCTTGCAGCGTAAGAGTTGATATACTAGAAATTCGACGTTCTCACCAGTGACTCGGTAGCTCAGCGGTCAGAGCATTGGACCGGATATCCAAAGGTCGCGGGTTCGATTCCCGTCCGAGAACATGATCTGGTGCCATTCCTATTTTTTCTAGTATATTATTTAGTATTATATAAAAATAGCATTGTGAATGCTTAAATCTCAAAATTTCAAATTGTTTTATTCTACTAAACGAGCTTCCTCGGAGCAGCAAACTAAATCCTAAGCTCTAAACGGTGATGGAGCAAGCTTGCTCGGAAAAATTCCCTCGAATTCTCTATATCGGTAGTTACTGAATAATTTATACGAGTGATTGAAAAATATGAGTAAATATCAAAGAGCTACTGATGTCGAAATACCATGTTACAGACTCAAATATTGTATGTGTAAATGAACCACATTGACTGTAAAGTTTGTTGTTTTATTAATCATTTATCATCTCTTTTGAAAGAGCTTGCACACAGTTAGAGCTAGATACAGCTATACAGTGAGTTGATTAAAATAATTCTGATTTTCATTTAACCAGCACTCAGTTAAAGGTAAGCCGGTAGTGAAACGGTGATATTGGAGTTTTTTATCATTAGGTTCCCCAAGAACGTGGATTAATTATTATTTATATAAGTCAGAGTCTTTGTTCGCTTGGTTTTTTACTCTAGCTATACTTAATTACAAATTGGGCTATAGGTATGACGTCAGTGAATGAGTTGCAGAATAATTTTTTGATACCTGCCTTACGTACCTAAAGATTTGGGGAACCCAAGGAGATGGTGTTCTACATTAAATTTGTAGCATAAAAACTAAATAACTAAAGAGGCTACGAACTGAACCCTGATAAATTCCATCGAAAGGGAGCAAAAGTTTAGAAATCCCTTATCTTATTTTGACCAGGTTAAGTTAAACCCTTGTTCCCAACACCATTGATAGGGTACTTTAAATGTGGATAAGTACATACTTGAATGCCCTCGATTTCTCTTGAAAACTTTAGACCTGTTAACTTTAAAATTAAAGACACTCTTTAAAATAAATATTTTACACTTTCTAAACAAATAACAGTAAAACCGAGAGGTAATAAATATAAAGAGAAATAAGTGGAAATTCACGATCATATGAAAGGATATACGGTTTCGTCAAAAAGAATAGTATGATGACGTAACCAGTGTAAAAATTTCATGCGACACAATAACAAATGTTACTGACAATAGGAAAAAGTTACCAAAAAGGTTAATTACACTTATTGTTAAGTAAACTCGGTTTCAGAATAAAACGTGAAACGTGAAACAATGGCTTACAAACTTTCAGGATTTCACCAAATTTGCAGTTTCAATTAAATCAAGAAATTACCTTGGCCTCGCCTCAATTATAAAAGTTTAATTAAGTTTGATTACTTATCAAATCTATTTTTCCCACCTTTTAAATGTGCCAAAATTTGCGAAAAATGTATATAATGTTGGTAAGGATGATGATGTATAGGTATCCCTCGATCAAAACACACCAACTTATTTTCTAAACTTTGAACCATTAGCTTCAATAGAATAATAGAGTTTCGTGTGATCCAATTCTATTCCAAAACTCGTAGCGAGATGAAATCTCTAATCGGATTGGAATACTCGCGGAATGGACTAAAGCTGTCATTCAATGCACAACCAACTATTCTGATAGTTTCAAACTAGAGAGTACGCTCTATGCAAAATGGATGATACTACTGACACCTATTTTGTAGTTCGAAAAATATCGCACACGTTAATTTATTTACAAAACCCAACAGTGTTTTATAATATAAATTGAAGCGTGACTAAAGGGATATTAGAGAAATTATCAAATAAAGGAACAAAACTCTAAACTAACAATCACTTAGAAATAAAACACTTTTTACGGATTACAGCGCGTATATTATTAATTCTTTTTAAGATTTATTTATTCTTAATTAAAATTGTGACTGTGAGCTCTATAACATCGCACAAACAAAGAGAAGTATAGGGACGCGTGTTAAAGAACATGTAGCTGACATGAAGCATAGGCGCGATAACAAGTCTGCAGTGTGTGAACATGCATCAAAGGGACCCAACCATTACATTAGATTCGATAAACCACAAATACTTGCCAAAGAACAAGGATAATTCCCAGAATGCTACGCGAGGCTATTGAAATCAACAAATATCCAAATTTCAATACAGAAGATGGTTAGAGAGTACCACACAGCTTGGGACCCCATAATTCATCAACTAAAATCCCATCCCAAATCACACACTGCAGGATCTAAAGATATAGTTAGTTCGTTTTGTAGATACGGATCAAAAGGGAGGTCGACACAACCTCTCTGAGTTTTCTTCCGCCAGTTCTTTCTCTCAGAGGCCTCCCAATTTGTGAACTGGTAGTAGATTCAGTACTGGTAGTAGTTCACATAGCTAGATCTTGTTTTCTAATTAACTTTATTCAATTGAACTCAGTAATAATTATTAAAATCAGAACGCAGCTATAAAGTTATTTAATAAACTTGAATACATTTTTATAAAGTTTCGAGCGGGTAATTTCATAAAAATATGAGCAGCCTTTTTGCTTTAGTCCTCCCGTGACCACGGCCCCTGGAAAGGTGTCGAAACGTCGGGAATTCAAAAAACCAATAAATATAAACTAAATAATTCTAAAACAACACCTGAATTGATAATATACGCGCTGTAATCCGTAAAAAGTGTTTTATTTCTAATAAACTGTACGCTCAAAAGTCTTAACAATAAATAAATGGTTTTTGGTCCTATCTTCTATTAACTTATAAATTTTTCGATCTTATTTCGTTAGCTTAGTAGGTAAATAAAGTTTTTAAAATGCCAAAGCAATATTAACCCTTGTCACAAAGCTTTTAGATTAAATTACATTAGCAGTGAAAATATTAATATTCTACATTTACCAATAAAACATTAACATTATTCAAAGACATTCACAACATTCAATAACTCGGTCCCTTATTAATGTAAAGAGCCCTCGCTTGAGTTTCTTGATGGATATTCTTACAGACTTTCAAGCCAAAAGCATTTGTAATTCACAAGAAAAACGCCATCCGAAAACCTTACTTATACCAACAGTGAGAAAACATGCTTCTTTTTGTTTTACTTCGGCCAAATACTCAAACGAATCTTAAAGTCAAGAATTTTAGAGTGTCAAAGAATATGAATATAAAGTTCTTACTTGAAGTTAAGGCCACCTTAAATTCAAAAAAGTTGACAGATTTGACAGAAATTCTTAAAACAGACAGCTTCCTTAAAGTTAAGGAGACCTCAACCAAATATTTTAGCAAAGAAGCCTTCGAGTATTCGGACGTTAAACTTCAAATAACTGATTTTCAGATGTTTTATCCTTTCATTTTAGTGTTTTCTCTATCCTTTTGTATATCCATAAAGGCGCTTCTACATTATGCAACTGGCTCAAACAAGGTGCCAGTGGTTTGCATAATGGATACGTTAGTTGCAGGCAATCCTTTCTTCTTTGTAAGAAAAATAAATGTTAGATAATGTTTACACTAAGAAAATTGTAGGAATATTTAAAATAACTAAAACGCCTCTCATTTTATGTTGTAGATGAATTGAAAACCCTTTTGTTTTTTTACGCTGAACGTAATTTGTTATTCTGTGATACAATATACCTCTATTTATACAGTAGTCGTTGTGTTTGACAGTAATAATTAACTCGGCAAATGAAGAGCTATAGAATTACAATGGAATTCAGTCTAATTAATGATTTTTTACCATTGAACTCTTCTGCCAATAAACAAAAAATACAAACACAGAATTAAAAGTGTATTTTTATTTTTGAGACTTTTTAAGCACACACATCCACCAATACCAACAAAAATTAAGTCCCACATTTAAGACAGAGTACAATTACGATGTCTTATAGAGATTCAATATTTTTCAGGATGTAATTTATACCTAATGCCTTACATAGGAGACAAGAATATATTCATCATAACAAGTCATAATAGAAAAGCAAACCGGGAAATTAACATCTGAGTCCGTTTTCACGATGAATCACGCCTTCGTTTATCCAATCCAGGGTAACACAATTTGCCACCGTCTCATTGTCGATTCCAGCGGCCTCCTCAAAAGAATCATCAATCAACTACAAAAATTGGTCGTTTGAATAACTAATGAGTTCATTCCGATGCGACGTTCTTGAGGAAAGTGTGTAACGATTCCTTTAGCTAACTTTGTCGTGTGAGACAACTGACTGTCAACAAAAAAATATTTCTTTGTTTACGTTAATTTATAGCGTCACACAATGATATAAATAATAATATCATGTTTATACCTTACTGAAATTTGTATATTAAATAAAAAATAACATAATATTCTGAAATTCTATCTCATGTGTTAACACCCACGCACCGTTAAGCTTAATGAAAAATAATGTGTCTCTCTCTTGAACTACCTATTAAAATGTATTCAGGCTTAAAATTAGTTTTTCTAATTTATTTTTAGAAAATCCATCAGGTACTTTCTTATGTTTTATGTTCTTGATGTTTAAAGTCAAAATGTAATATATTCCTTTTGATCCTTTATCGGGTTTTGAGTTTATTTATAACTTCGTTTTATAATGCCTTTTATATCCATTTCTTAACATTTTAATTATTGTAACAAAAATACATATCGAAACAAAATGTTGTTTAGAAAATAATTTTACTATGAAGATGCATGAGGCATATAAACATAATGTTAATGCTAATAATTAGTGTTTCTCGAATAAATAAAATCAGGAAAATAAATTTTAATGGGAATTAACTAGCGGTGGAAGCCCTCTGACAAAGAGACATTTTCGTGAAAGCCCATTATAATAGGCCCCACCCAAACACATTAAAGTACCGCAGTTAAATATCGTAATGCGCTAATAAAACTATTAGTTGAAAAGTGGAAAAAATACTGTGGAAAGTTAAAACTTCTTTATTCAAATAAACTTAGATATGAGTTGCTTTTGAACTATCTATATTTTCTAACCACCCATTCGAGACTTTTTTAGCTGACAAGAAGAATGGACGCAAGAAACTTATCAGTTTTGTCAGAAATGAGAAGTAATATTTACGAAGATATTATATCGTTACCAAATACCTACATTTAAAACAAAATAACAGCATAATTAAAAAAGGCATAATTAAGTTGAAAATTAAGATAGTTACTTATATGTTACATCCATTACATCCATGCATTGCAGTCTTTTAAATAATCTTCTACTTTGTAATAACCTTTGCTCATGAGCGTCTTTTTAACACGTATTTTGAATCCATGCAAAGGCAGTTTAATCACATTTTGTGGAACTTTATTCAAAAAGGCTATTTCTTTCCCCATACTAAATAAATGAGCCTCTAGTTTTTGCAAGTCTAAAACTTGGAAACTTGAATTATTAACAGCTAAAAAAAGTTGGAAATTGTTCCCTACAAGATTCGATGCTGCGCCTTTTAGCAAAGCGGTCTAGACACAGTGATAGGAACTTCTCGATCGCTACGTTTTTATTATTTAGTTCCTTCGATCTAGCAAGTTTAGTTCCTATACTGACAGACGCTTTACATCTAATAGTACGTGTAAAGTAGAACTTACTTTATGACAAACTTTATGTAGGACATAAAAGCTTTAGCTACCTGAGATAGCGGACTTAATGCTTAAAACATTCTCTATTAGAACTTGGAGTTATTTTACGGCGAACTCTCAGCCAACCACCTAGACTGCAATTAAAGTTTCACTTATGCTTTTAACACAAAAAATGTTTAAGGAATTTCTTTTTTTTGTGATATGAACTAAGCATAATAAAATAGATCATATATTTTGTTTCAGTGCTGTAATGAAGTAGAATTGTTCAAAAAACTATGAACAGTAATATTATGTTTAATTTTGCCAATGAAATAAACACAACGCATATTAATATTTTAAATTAAGTCCATTCCTATAAAATAGACGTGTTGTATGGAGAATGTTTTAAAAATTGCATTTTCCATACTAGCATTCTCATAATTTATTAAACAACCGTAAACGCTATGGTAACAAAACCTTTTTAAACAAATGTTTGAACACTAAGCTAACTTAGGCAATATAACTTAAGCGAAAATAATAAGTTGAGGCTAAGTTACAACGGATAAAGTGGTCATTTTCGCTAACAACAAAAGAGTCACTTTCAAGGTATTTTTTTAATGTTCAGATAACAACATAAATAGACTGTAATTATGCTGATACTTGACGATTATGGTCATATTTTAAATTAATATCCAGCAACTGATAAATATTTTAAACCACTGAAGTTATGAGGTTCTCTGTGTGTGAGAAAAAAACACCAATTTCATAGGTAAGCACATAATATTTTTGCAGATATGTATAACACGTGTAGTTTGCGTGTATTTATGTATTATTTATGGTGTTTGCATGTACGAGTATCTATTATTTTTCTTTGTTTGTGCCGCATTCGTGTCTATCTGTTTACTGTTAGTTGACTGGTAGATAACGCATTTAGCATTAACTCCGCCATTTGTACTTTACTTTATGTATAAATGTACAATAAAGATTTATAAATAAATAAACAAACGCATTGTTGTTCAAAAAATTTAGCCAAAATAGTTTACGTTCCACCAAAATAATCCTAACAAACCGTACCAAATAAAGCTGGGCAATCGCAAACACATAGTGGTCCTAAACAAACACTCTGACAGACCAAGTAGCAATCCTCTTTGGGCTCTTCAATAGTAGCAGCCTCTTTACGCCTTGGCGACGACATCACCACGTGCGCGTCCTGCATCTTGCGTCTTGGCAACCACAGCCCGCTGTCTGGATGTAGTCGGCGTCTCATTCAGCTCGTCTCGCGACGCGACCGCGCGGTGTATTGGTTGCCGAGAAGACGCAGGACGCGCACGCGGTGAAGTCGTGGCCGAGCGGTTAGTCTCTTCACTACTGGCAGCTCTCTTTCTGCTAGTATATAGCCAGCCTAGGACTAAGAACTCACGAAGCGGTTTTCACTCGCGCCCACCGCGAACAGCTGTTTTATTTCCAAACTCACGAGACCGGAGTTCTGTGCGGTTACGCAGCCACTTTTCCAAGTCGTCCATATTCCCAACTCGTCCTCTTTTCTATTATGGCTCGCAACCTTGGCAGGCACTATCGCAAGACGAGCGGTTGCACGACGGACGGTTATTTACGATCAGATTGTTTAGTAGAGTTCCAGAACTCCATGGACATACTAGAAACGAGCTGTTGCGTTATATTTACTTCACGGAAGAATTTAAAAAAGACCTAAAATGTTCTGGGCACTTCTGAGTGCATCCACTGATTTAGGAAAGAAATCGTTATGGATTTTCGCCAACCAATCGCAGAGCGCGCGGTAAATGTTTTATACCTTCCGCTGAACTAGAGGAAAACGAGGTAAATCCCTAAGGCCTTTCTCAACTGACGCTAGTCCTAGATAATGTCAAGATATAAAGGTCCATCTAGCGAAAGTTGGCGATACGATATTATACGGCCTCTAAAATTCCTGACTAAAAGTGGAATTGTCTTTGTATAATACATTAATTTACTATCCGGATAATGAAAAAAAGATACTGTCAAAATTCGTAGGTACTTTTACACTGAAGTAAAGCTATAAATAAATAATTATTTGACAATATCACATACATTGCTCCGATTCCAAAGTAAGTAGCTAAAGCATTTGTGTTATGGAAATCAAAGACAACGGTGGTATCACAAACACCAGACCTGAGCCAATATGGAAAAGTTCGTTTTCGAAATTGACCCAACCGGGGATAGTCTGAGACCTCAGAGTTGGCGACACCTTGAAAACCGGGGTACAAAGCCACTCGACCACGGAGGTCGTAGCTATAATTACAACATTCATCTATTAATCCAAGCAGCTTATTTTTCGTAATTATATCATAAACTTTTCTAAAAAATAAGTACTTATAGCATACCAAAACCTCACGTACAATTCGGCATACATGTGATGTGCCAATGTGCATGTGGTACAACTATTTTCAAATTAATTAAAATATAACTTGGCAAAACATGGCTTTTCACTCTAGGTTTTAGCCTGTAAACTGGCTCGACAAAAAAAATATGTACAATGGTCGAACCTGCTCACAAAATTTCACGAGAATCGGTTGAGAAATGCTACCTGTAGAGGAAAACAAATGAACAGCGGGACAGACATACGAAAGCATTTTTGCCCAAGCTGAAGCAGAGACGCTTCGCGCTCGCTCGGTCAATTATTTTGTCACCTCCATTCCTTTTTACTTCAACTAAAATTTGCTACAACGCCTAGTTTCGTTTAAAAAAATTGTTGGTTGGCTTAGTTAGGGTCACAATTTTATCATTAGGAGCAATGATTTAACTTTGATGAGAAGTAAATCAGTTCCATAATCCGAAAGATTGAGTGAATATTTGTGTCAAATAAACAACCACAATTAGAGTTTTGGCAGTAGCCGTCAACACCGTGTACTTACTAAAACTTTCTACTGTGAATAGGGTTCACGATAAAATTTAGCAGTGTTTATTTGAGTTGGGGGTGAAAATAAATAAATAGGTACCATTCGAACATTGAGGAGCTCGGTTGCGTAGTGGTATAGCACCTGGCCCACCGATTGCGGAGGTTAAGCAACTTTCGCAATGGTCGGTCATGGGATGTGTGACCAAACATTTATTATCTCGAGCTCCTCCGTGCTTCGAAAGGCACGTTAAGCCGTTGGTCCTGGCTGAATTTGCAGTCGTTAACACCCACCAATCCGCATTGGGCCCGCGTTGTGTGTTATATTATGACCCATCCTTCTTATCCATAAAGAAGGTCTGAGCCCCAGCAGTGGGGACATTAAAAATTGCTGTGAGTCAATACAAACATTATACTGCCTATAAGATAAAGCGTTATCCGTTTGATAGAGTAGGTATTATACCGCCAAATTGAAAGTGTTTGTCATTGAAAAATCAGCCAATGTATTAAACTTCTTGTCTCTAAAAACGACATCAATTGTCTGGCTGGAGTGTATGAATTACCGTTTTAAAAGTTTTTTGGCTATTATATTTTGAGTTTAAGTTTGAATTGAGGAAGGTTTAGCAAACCTAGGCATAAACTGGCAACTTATCTTGCTATATTGCGTAGCCCCCAGTCAACATTAAAATAATGCTAATCCTTTTTAAGCTTTTAAGATAACCATTTAAAATCACCAATCGGATGAAACACATTTTGCTGCTAATATGCTGCTCTTGGCAAAGACATGAAGGAAGTTTCATTCAGAAATTACTTACCAAAGGCTCCAACAATCCCGATGCAATACGTTTCACTGAACACTTTCCCGATACCCTTTCTGAGCATCAGAGTTGATTAGTTTCGCTTCTACTAACTTTGCTATTAAGCATCTGTCAAACTTTGACGGATGTGATGGCACAGCTGCTATCTAGGAGTGTGAAATGACTTCGTGTGCACTTTCACGATAACAAAGATGTGTCAAGTGAATTTTTCTTCTGATCATGATGGTTTTATTACGTTTTGTATTAGTAAATAAGTCTTCGGTTGCATTTTATCATATGCATAGTACAGAAGGTAGTCGGAGTCCTTTTAGTCATTTCGATACTAATGCGGCACTTTTTTCAGTAATTACCTACTTATTAAAGTGTCAACGTCTCCCGATAATCCTGATGCAATACGATTCATAGATACTCTTTCTGAGCATTAGAGTTGATTAATTTCTGTACCAACTTTACCATTAAGAGGGCGTAGTTTGCACACTAGCGCCGCCATTGGTAAAAAAATCATTGTGCTTAAATAAAGACAAAATTGTGAATTATCTCTCTGTAGTGCACTCCGCAGACGCTTCATGGTTCTTTTTATCGCTTAAACAACATTTTCTATCCTGTCGTTTAGTTTAATGGAGATTTTTTGCGATAAGTGGCCACTTTTAACAATAAAACTCCATTTAACTAAATGACAGACTAGAAAATATTGTTTAAGCTATAAAAATAACCACAAAGCTTCTACGGAGTGCACTACAGAGAGATAATTCATAATTTCGTCTTTATTTAAGCACTATGTTTTTTTTCCCAATGGCGGCGCTAGTGTGCAGACTATGCAGCCTTAAGCACCTGTCAAACGTTGACTGATGGCACAGCTGCTATCTGCGAAGTTTTGAGAATTTGTGTGCACTTTTACGATAATACATCAAAAGGGTTTTTCCTTTTGATGGTTTTATTTCATTTTTAGATACCTCTCTATTATTTCATAAGTTACTTGTTAAAACTGACATGGTATTCAAGAAAGAAAGGACTATTTCGAATAAACGTCTAAAATTAGAGAAGCAGAAACATAAGCAAACTCAAAATAGTTATTGTTCAATTGACTTAATTAAAAGTGTAAAGTTTTAGAATTAGAATATACAATATAATTTTAATGCAGTAAAGTTTTTGTTCTCATTGAAAACATTTTAATAGTACAAATGGTAAGAAATATTGCAAATTGTTTTTCTGTATTCTACTTATCCTCTAACAGGCACCAGATCACATTCACTTTGTTCACAAATTAGGAAAAGGGGAAAAACTATTTCGATACTTACCCAATTTATTTAAATCCATAAATAAAGTGACACGCATGTCATTAATGGCTATTGCCTCGTATCATTTGTTAAACTTATATTATACAGGTTATTGAGACCGATTACCTTCAGGCATGTCGTTAGGGCGTGAAAAAAGACTTTAGGAAAACATAATTATTGTAACTATTCGAAAAAGATAATCGAAAAATAAATAAAAACACATGATGGAAGACAAAACAATCGGTGAACTCTCTTTCAGATTTTTTAGAAACATGAGTTTCATCTATCCGTACTAACTAGTCAATACATTAAACAGGATTTTTCTTTCTTACTGGATTTTTTTGCTAAAGTACCTACTTACGTCTTGTAAAGTAAAATGAAACACATATGAAATGGAACGGGATGTCAGATCAATTAATTCAATCCCAAAAGTCACGGCGTAAAAACGCGAACTAGCATCGAGCCAAGAAAGGGTAGTTGCGAAGACAAATGACTATCTAAAAAGGTCTAGAGAAGTCATTGTGATAGTTGGACATTTCCTTGTAAAATAATGTGATACTTTACAAATTAGTTAAATTACACTACTTATTTTCTTTATAGACGTAAAACAAGTGAACATTAAAATTGTAAAGAGTGTTTTGGTGTTTAAACACTAGTGGGTTTATATACATTTTAATTTGTAATGCTATCGTGGTTTCGATTAAGAATATAATACAAACTAGGTCGAATTTTCAAACTTTTTCGAAAATCTTTACATATAAAATTCCAGTCCTGACTGACTGATTGATATATCAACGCACAGCCCAAACCACTGAACCTAGAGACTTGAAATTTTGCATATACCTTATACAGTGTAGGCATCCCCACTAAGAAAGGGTTTTTGGAAATTTCACCCCTAAGGGGGTTAAAAAGGGGATGAAAGTTTGTATGAAAGTCCGTCAGTTTCGAAGTAAGGATATGTTTTAATTTCATAAAAATCCTACCACCAGTTTTTACGTGATTAGGTGGGTCCCTACCAAGCGAGCGGCCTAGAGAGAACACGCGGCAAACGCCCTGCCCCGCGAGGCAGCGCGCTTGGTGTGGACTCGCCTTATCACGTAAAAACGGTTGATCGGATTTTGATGAAATTTAAACTTACTTTTTATCCTGGTTAAAGGTTACCTGAGGATTTTCCCAAATTCCCACGCGGACGAAGTCGCGTGCGAAAGCTTGTGACCTACAAATTAACGTAAAACATACGTTCCAAGTATCCTCAAGTGGGCCTGACAAGATGTCCGCGGTCGGACTGTCATATTGGCCCTGTCTCCCAGTAACTGCTGCATTCAAATCCTTTCAGAAAACGACGTTCTTAAACTTCATCCTTTAATTATGTATAATTATCTCACCCTATTTGACAGTTTCATCGTACATTCAAGTAGGCCCGACAAGATGTCCGCGGTCGGCCCACACTCGGTCACGTCGGCACTATCGCTCGTTATCTGCTGCGTCATGTACAACACTCTGCTGAAGTGCTGACGAGATTCAGATTAGAAGCTTTCAACATAAAATTACAGGCGTGGTTAGAATGTATAAGCTTTATTAAAAGTAAATCTGTATTTAGTTCTTACGTTTAGCTGAATGAAATAATAAAAATATATTTTTAAAGGGTTTATGTAAAAAATGCTAAAATAAACGAAAGAAAATGATCGCGCTAATTTCCTTAATATTTCCTTACTTTTCCTTACTATAATCCTTACTAATATTATAAATATGAAAGTCCGTTTGTTTGTTTCTTTGTTTGTTACGCCTTTCGTCTTAACTACTGAACCGATCATCATTAAATATGATGCGTGATCATTTGCATACACGTTGTCAGGGGTACAGAAAAGGACATAGGGTACCTTTCATCCCGAAAAAAAATATATGTTCTCGAGGGATAGCAAAAATACTTTCCACGCAGACGAAGTCGCGGGCGGTCGCTAGTAAACGATAAACCAATACCAAACTTCAAACTAAGTAAATACCTAGAATGAACTAGGTATGTCAAATAAACTTATTTCATTTAAAACGGACGACGTACAGGAACTACAGAATAAATAATAACCTGTACAGGAAGTATAAGTACCTGCCTATGTAGGATGTTACAATACCGCACATTTTCAATATCCGACTGTGTTAATTAACAATGCAGACAGGATCAAACACGATATCACATAGAATTGAAACGTTCTAAATAGAATTTCTGGACTAGGTATTGCCTAGAATGCATGCAAACTTTGCACAGATTTTCTACATTGAAACAGCACCTGTGCGGTATAGTTTTGGTTAGGAATGTTTCAGCATTGGATTTGTCACAAAACATTAGGAAAAACTTTACTGTCACGTAGGAATAAAGTTTGTAACTCTATGAATACGTATCCGTACAATATCCGACTTTTGTACTGAAGAATATTTCCTAGAAAAACCATGCCAATGAAGTTGTGTAGGAAAAACTTTATTTGTGCGGTAAATTTGTTGCAGTGTAATTTGAACAGAGTTAAACACTAAGCATACGTAAATAACAACTAATAAAAGCGTGTGAGAAAATACAAGAGAACTAAAGTTTATTGGAAAATAAAGAAAAATATCATAAACTAAAAGTTTTGAATAATTATTATTTATCATTTGACATAAATACCTGTTCGTTACGACACCAAAGAAATAATACAAAATACTTTGAATAAGAACTAGTTTGTGAATTTTGTAAAGTTAAATAATTGTTAATATATTGCCGCTTTGATCTTTACCAAAAGAAAATTCCCAAATGAAGTCGGTTAATAAGTAAGTAGCTACTCAAAAAATTATGAGCAATAAACGAAAAAATAAGTTCTATTAATATATAATTTTCCTATTCTACAAGAGCTTGGATTAACTAAGATAAGCTAATGCTTTATATCTCGTTGTATGGTACTCGTACAATGTCCTAAATCGCTCAGCCTGTGACCCCATTTCTGCACTTGCTATCTCCCCACTTACTCGTCCATGTCAAAAGGTGGCATAGTAATATCCTACTATCTATACTTATTGGCTATCAGATATTGATAAAAGTTGCGCTACCAGTATTTTATTTCATCGGCTATTACGGAGCTGTCACGTTCACAAACAATGTGCCCGGAATATTTCGGACTAATCTTTACGGTTCGGGTCTTGTATATAAATTTATAGCTCAGATTGTACCTAATTAAAATTTATAGCTTGCTCGTGATAACAATAGATTTATAGTTTAGTTACGGTTTAAGTTAAGCCGTCTCCATTTTTCTTCAAAGGCTTCAAAGATTAGGATGACAATTTGCTGTAGTGACATGCACATTGTTGTAAAACACAGAGAACCTTATTTTTAACCGACTTCAAAATCGCATATATATGGTTGTAGGATATTTGTACAAATCGGATCTTAACAAAAATCCTAGTATGATTGCAAAAAACCGGATATTTAGAATCTAAGACAGATATTTGCAAAAATCCAGCGTATCTGAGGGCAGTGTTGCATTCCGTACTATAATTATAGTATTCATACTACAATTTCATATTGAGTACTATATACTATCGTTCATATAGGATAGTACACTAAAATACTATAATTTGTCCGCACACTAATTTCTTACCCTCGTCGTCCGTCATCCTCATGCATGTGTGTATGGCAACACCGAAACTCGAAATTCCCAGTGCGATAAAGTAAATCGAGAATGCGTTCATAACTAATCTACTTCATTATATGGTCTTTTACTCAAAATTGGCAAATGTACCAATCGTACGAGCCAACAAAAAAAATTATGGTCTTTAGTTGACGCTGACAGAAGGATGGCGCGAATATACTTTATCAAATTGAAGTCACAATCTAAGCTTGTTTCTTGGTCTTACGCATTCAGATAGTTGTTGTAAATTGTATTGTGTGAACAATAAAGCGTACTTACATTGCTATTTAAATAAAACTTTATTCAAAAGTATCGTACTATAATTTTCGTCAAATAATATCTTTTTAATTGCCATAGACTATAATAATATCTGAGGGTGAACAGCGCGCAAAATGATGAACATTAGCGCTGATTGACGTCAACGTTATGAACTGACGGATGCTCTGATTAGCTAACGGCTACCTATAGTCCATTTAGAAGAGTCATGTCTAACCATACATACTAAATCGACTCTTAGATTATTCAATCATCATTCAAGTTTTCAATTGTCTGAAACATACTGGGATTTTTACAAAGGTCCTAAAAATTGCTCGCACCATTGCGAAAACTTATCTTAGATTCAATTATCCGGTCCTTTACAATCGACCTAGGATTTTTGCGAAGATCCGGTTTATACGATTATCATACGACATATATAATATTGTTTTATGTATGTACTAGTAATGGAACAACTAGCATTAGCATTCATAATTAATTGCTAATCGTCGTTTAGCATTCATTAAATTAATCATAGTTGCTAAAAATAATGAATGCTAATTATCATCAAACCGCGCGAAATCGTCTGCGTTAGCGTCCTGCTGCTATCATATGAAATAATACGACCGCGCTAAATAGCACGCGGCGCGAAATATCATTACGAATTAATTCGTCTCCGATATGAAATAATGCGACTGCGCTCGTTAGCATCGCGCCGCGAACTGTCGGCTGCTGCTAAATAATTTCGTTCGTGAATTAATTTCCGACAGTGGACGATGATTTATCGAATGTATACGAGTGAGTGAGTGAAAGGGAAGAGTGCACGCATGCAGTGCAATTTCTTAAAAAGTTAAGAGAAATGCTTTTGTTTAGAGTTCATTATTCTTTGGTTAATTTTGTTTAGAAATGATTTACTTGTCGCAGGTCAGTCAATTATTTAATTGCTGTGACATCGATCGCGTCGCGTGTGATTAATTGGAATTTAAATTTATACTGACGTGTTAGTGTAAATGATAGATTTGATTTTTACGTGTAAATACGTAATTCAAATAATTGTTTGGGTGTCATGTCAATAAAAATTAAAGAAATAGTGTAAATCAAGTGTTATTTAGTAAATTATTTATAAAATAACATTGTATTTACTTATTTAACTTAATTAATTTAATTTTAATGTGTAAATGCATATTTCAAATGACTGTTTTAGTGTTTTTGTGAAAATAAACTCATAAGTACCTAAATAGTGAAAAACACAAGTATTTCACAAATCACAGCTACTATTAATTCATGATCGTATTAAAAGTCATATTAAAAATCATATGAAAAAACATATTAAAATTTATATTAAAATTCATATTAAAATTCATATTAAAATTCATAATTAAAATTCATATTAGCAGTTAGCATAGCAATAGCACATAGCATGCTAATTATGAAAATTGGCATGCTAATGAAATTAATTAAAATTAGCACTAATTGCCATTACTAGTATGTACACCAATTACTCGAAGACGGCTTGAAATGATTCAAACTTTGTTACATCGGGTTTGTTACCAAGTTAGTCCCATTTTTTGAAATTTCAAAATCGGTTCAGTAGTTTTCATTAAATTCTAAAAATACTATTATTTCGGTAGTAACTACATTGATAATAATGTGGTCGTATAACTTCTTTGTTTATGAACCGATCTAGATTTTTATTTTTTTGATGGAGAAATGATACCTTAAGTGTAGTCCTTTTGATTTCATTGACAATGGATCTTGGACTTTGAAGGTACCCAGGGAAACTCCTCAAACTCAAATAGGATATGTATTGTCGCGGAAATAAAACGATTCACCGCCTTTTAAAGATATTTAATGTAGCAATGCAATTTTATAGGCACACATAACAATATAATTTTTATATAGGTACGAACAGTCAGGAACAAACAACCGTTGCTTAGAAACTTACAGACTACAGAACAAAGCCAATGGCCACAGCCCAAATAACCATCACATGTATAGTTCCGGTCGGGCAGAAATTGAAATGATGAATTTGGATTTCTGTGACAGGTCTGGGTGTTAGGTACTTTGTATAATAAGTATATATTTAAAAAGTATGTAAGTAATACATCAGTTGTCTAGTACCCATTTTACAAGCATTACTTAGTTTGAGGCTAAGCAAGCATTTGTTATTATTAATATTGAATTATAAACATTTCAAATTAGGTAAGTCTTAATTAAGTACCTCACATTTTCAGTTTTATAATCATTTATCAAGTAACTGCTTAGAATAGTTAATCCAAATTATCGATTTACGATAACCCTCTTTAAAAATACGTGCGCTATGTATTTCAGGGCGGATACAAGACCAATTTATAATTTGTATTGGAAATTGTAAATAAATAAATATAAATAAATATTTGACAACATCACATACATTGCTCCGATTCCAAAGTAAGTAGCTAAAGCACTTGTGTTATGGAAATCGGAGACAACGGTGGTATCACAAACACCCAGACCTGAGCCAATATAGAAAGGTTCGTTTTCTAAATTGACCCAACCGGGGATCGAACCCGGGACCTCAGAGATGGCGACACCTTGAAAACCGATGTACAAAGCCACTCGACCACGGAGGTCGTCAATGTAATTCGTTAAAGAAATATTTAAATTGTCCAAGTGATATGTTAACAATAGAAGACAAGCATTAAGTCATAGCTACATTGTTATAATAAACCACTTTTATGTCGTTAGTGCTGTTGGTATGTTACTCGAAAGCTTTCAACTTTATGGATATTCCATTTTATGGGTGTGGTGCGAGTGAAATGGCGCTTAATTTATTTATCGCTACCAGAACAGCCTATTTGAGACTTAATATCGTCGTGTCAACGATAAAATAAAGTAAATTGAATTTTAACCTTATAAGGTATGCCGAAAGGTAGAGAAGTCATGATATTACAAATACAAAGGGAAAATCCTATTAACCACATTTTAATGATGTATTAAAGTATTTTAAACTAAATGCTAAATACAAACTAACTTACAATATTAACAATATTTCTCTTCCTTGTGCAGATTTTATAGGATAATAAATAATTTAAAAAATATTAAATACCAAGTTAGTTTTCGAACGGGACTGCCGAGCTTCAACTTAAAACAGATAAATCGAAGTAAGGAGTTTTGTATTTTACTATTCGCCGAAGTTATTTAGATCATATCGATGTTCGTGTGACATCATGAATTGCGGTAAATATAATACAAGGGTGAGGATAAGATAGCAATAAAAATAGTTTATTTTCTCATTTCTTTTTATAAATATCGCTTTTTTTCAACTGCAATGCTATGAAATAAACTGATTACAATATTTATTTTTTTAAATTTGAATTTTAACTACACGTAATGTATCGAAAACAAATCAGCTGATCTGCTGCGGCGGTCTAAACCGCGCGTAAGCGTTCCCGTTACACCCATGTATACAACCATTATTGGTACGGGGTAAGTATAAGTATAATGGATCCCCTCTAGTACTGCAATGAAATAGACATTTGCAGAATACCTCAAGCGTCCATTGTGCACTTCATATCGACTCTTCGATTCCATATAGATTATTTCGCACTATGAGCACGTCCCAAAGACACAGCTATGTGCAAGTCAATAGTATAGCTAAAGGGTGCTTTTACACTGCGAATTTAACTGCCTATTAAAAATAAAAGAGAGGGAAAATAATCTTATAAATACAATTATTAAATAAAGTTATACGGAGAGTTAAATGATTCACAAAAGAAATTACCAATTTACAAGTTTCCCAAGAGCTCTCTACGTAAGTAAATCTTAATTAAACTTTTTGAATAGGTACGAACAAGGAACGAAAAGAAAATTCGAGACGTTTCGAAACTTATTACACAGAAAGTTCTAAGCAAACATTGCCCGTCAATCGTTAAAATATTTTTTCGTTGTTTCTTGCAATTTTCCATTAGTTTTCAGACGATAGTTGAAGGTCTTGTATTTAATAAAGCTGAAGGTACTTCATTAAAATAATGAGACATATTATGTAGTTATTTACTTATTGAAACACATAGTGCTGTTCTCGCTTACGATAACACAAAACAAAATGGACTATAATCAACAAGGGATTTGAAAAGTTCAGTATGTACTCAATCATAAACTTCTTGGAGGAAGGTCTCAAATCTGCCTCTAAATTTAATTATCTACCCCCTATAGGTACAGGGTGTTAGGGGACCACTTCCGTATTAGTCTCGCGCGTGTCAGTAACTGTCGCAGCCGATCAGCTGATTTTTTTCGACACAACACGTATTGTTAGAAAAACATTTATTTATTTATAAAAGTCATTGTAATAAATTTATTTGATGGTGTCAAAGTCATTGTAATAAATTTATGCGATGGTGTCAAATAAATTTATCACAATGACTTTTATAAATAAATGAATGTTTTTCTTGCAATAAAAAAAGCGGCATGAAAAAACAAATTTAGTAAAATTAAACTGTTTTTGATGCCATCTTTATCAAGAATCAGTATCTCTACCACTTGTTATTCTTGCATGATGTCGATATTAATAGCTACAACACCAGCCCAATATCAAACTCATTGATATAAATCCAAAATAGTATAATCTCAACTTTTTCTTCCACAGAGCAACATGTCCGTCCTCTCTGTTCCACACTTGGGAGACTTTCCTCCAAGAAGTGGAAGCCGATGTGTTGGGGTACACCAACGCGGCCACTTCCTTGGAGAGGGTGGTGGCCACACCTCTCGTGGAGAAGACTTTCCACATGAAAGTGCAAGCCAGGAAACTCTTCGCACACAGAGAAGGGTGCGAGGTCATACTGGGAAAGGCTGACGACCAACTTAATAAGGTAACATGACACTTTGCGCTCAAAAACCTTTAGATTTTTTAACCTTTAGACCTTTAGATTATGTTTAGCTTGGGAGACCTTTCTACAAGAAGTAGAAGCCGATGTGTTGCGGAACAGCAGCGTAAAAATAAATAGGTCACTCGACTTTAATTTATTTCAAGAATTGAATTAATTTTGAAAATAAACCATTAAAAATTTAGACACGTTGAACAGCAATTAATTTTAAACTAGTTGACGTTCTATCTCAAGATAATGCTCTAACTATACAGTAAGTAAACAATACATACCTATAAGATCGACACTTGAATATGTGCTAGACCAGCCTATTTTTTTATAAATATTGTTCAGGTGATCTAAACGCCCGCCTGACGCAACGATTGCAGCGGCGCGTGTGTAGCTGTCCTTATTGTTCTTAATAATCTGTAACACGCTTTACGTCTTAAATATTAATGTAATGTACATCACCATTTTTTGTGAACAAGCAAAAGTAAAATTGATATATTTTCATAGATATGCATTCATATTTATAATCCAGAAACATCGATCAAACGATCAACGAAAACAATTAAATCCAGATCAGCGCAGTAATATTATATTTCGTTTGTCTACGCGTAATCCATAATACTTAAATTCCATCTTGGATACAGACACAAAACGTTCACATGTTACTAAATTGGCAACATTATTAGGTACTACTAAATAATGTAAAGTATAGTATAATCCGCGCGCGATTTAGAATAGGATGGGACCTTGTCAAAGTAAATCGAAAATGACAGTTAAGCAGTCAAGTAGCGTATGTAAAAAAATCTAAAACTATTTAAATTAAAATGAATTTAAAAAAAAAGTAAAATAGTTTTACCCCTCTTTCCACTCTTTATTAATTAATCACTAAAATACTACTACTACTAAAATAATTACAATTATACCTAATAAAATAAAATTTGAGTTAGCCTGCATTTCTGAATATGTAATAAAATTGCAGCCTGCATTTCTAATAAAATTTTACTTGCACTTTCATCGGGAAGCCTTAATGTAATTATATTGGGCAACTTTTCAGCCGGAAGTTCGGTAAGGTGCTCATTAAATATTTCATCGTTAACTTCAAATAATACTTTGTAAGCAGCCTATAATGAGTCAGCTGACTAATTTATTAACCGATCGCTTAACTTTAATCACTTAATTGTTTTAAATTTAGCTAACGATCATTTTACCTATTTAGTTGACCAAACGAACGCGAAGCTCGAGCGAAGCGTCTCTGCTTCAGCTTAGGCAAAAATGCTTTCGTATGTCTGTTTGTTCTCCTCTACAGGTTGCATTTCTCAAACGATTCTCGTGAAATGGCTCGATAATTATATTGATTATTACAGTTTATAGAAATTTTACAATAAAAAATTTACACATTTTCAAAAATGTTCAATATTAGACGTGCCATTTAGCTTCGAGTACCGTTTTTTAATAACATACAATTTGAGCTACTTTTTATCGCACAAACGCGAGGTCTGCAGCTCACTGAGCCACTAGGTTAGAAAAGTTTCTTAAGTGACTTGAGTAAAGTACAATAGTCACGAGAACGCGCAATTAACAGCAAGGGGCACGTAAATTATCAATTATTTTAACATTTTACTTAGTCTGTTATATGTGGTATTTACACGAGTCGACTTGACAGGCGCTTTCAATCGCTTTTTATCGCCAATCGCTTGTAAAATCTAATCGCAAACCTAATTTCAAAGAGGTGGCGATTCGATTTTACAAGCAATTGTCGATAAAAAACGCTTATTGACTAAAACGTCTGCTAAGTCGACTGTCAATACGACCCGTGTAAATACAGATCAAGTTGATTTTGAAATGAAAATTTTCATTAGGTACATATTTCATTTAATTAATATTTAATAGTTTTACATTAATCATCAATAACATCACACGGATTGCAGGATAAGTATCAACTATCTTGGTTTATGGATTTACAGCGTATGCACACATTCTCAAGAGTTTTTCAACATTGGTTTGTCGCGGGAATGGGAAGTATGATTTCGATCAGAGCACCTACCAAATACCAAATTTTAGTAACAAAATATTATCCTAACTTAATATTATAAATGCGAAAGTAAGTTTGTTTGTTTATTCATTTGTTACCGAATTTGCAGTCGAAATACAAATTTCGTACTACCTCTACGTGTGCCAGTACCGGACTACTGACTTTTATTGGACCAGTTAATAAATCGTAGACTTTTTCTAAGCCCACATTTAGTTTGGGCTGACTTGGAATTCAAATTGTTTTATTCTACGTTATACGATACAATTGTTCGGTCGTTTGCGGGCACGCTTATTTATTTGCAATACATTTTCTGATAGCATTGTCATGGAAACGTCACGCTACTGCATCGCAATCAAACGATTTAAATCATAAATTAATGGAATTGGGTCTCAGCGGCCGTCATGTTACGGCCGTAACACGCAATCGATACGTATAGACCAAACTACGTATCTACAATAATCAATTGTATACAGTCGAGTATCGACAAATCGCTATAACCATCAGCCATTTTTAATGTCCGTACTGCTGGGGCACAGGCCTTCCTTATGGGTGGATAAGGAGGATGGGCCATATCACACCACGTGGGCCCAATGCGGATTGGTGGGTGCTAAGTGCTAACGACTGCAAATGAAGTCGGGACCAACGGCTTAACGTGCCTTCCGAAGCACGGACGAGCTCGAGATTATAAATATTTGGTGGCCCATCTCATGACCGACCCTTGCGAGAATTGCTTAACCTCCGCAATCGCTGGGCCAGGCGCTATACCATTGCGCCACCGAGCTCCTCATCAAGTATCAACAAATTACTATATCATTTTATTATCATATTTCAGTGTTTCAGTAATCATGTTTCATTCTTACAATGTATTTTTACCTAATTTGTAGATGCCATGATATTGGTTACCATGTAAATTGTATTGTAGCTCAGAAGACCAAAATAGATCGTTATCGAGAAGGAAATTGTTCTCTACTATGATGTATGACTTTACAAATCTAACGAAATGAGTACGAACAGCTTTTGCAGTAACAATTTAGTCAATATTTAAACAACTCAAGTTATTCAAATTTCTGCAATCTCCAAGTTTAAGCTCAAAATTTGAACCAAATGACGGAAGCATAATTTTGGACAAGATTATCTTGGGTGAATGAACGAACGTTCATTAAAGTTAAGAAAAGATTAAGCGGTCGCGCTAGGATTATACAATTAAGTGCTTTAAATTTGTTAGATACTAAATATAGAAAGCCTAGAAGTTATTAATTGTTTTATTTGGACCTTGTGAAATTTTGTCTCTAGATCTTTGTGATACTTTGCGCAACTCATTAGATAGCCTAGTATTAAACCATTACTCTTTGCTTAATTAAGCCCAACTAAAGGAATCAACTCATTTAAGGACAAGATTATAAAACGAGTAATGGAAAAATCCCTGAAAGATTTTGTACAATACTAAATAATATACTAGAAAAAAATACGCAACTTGCACCAGATCATATTCTCGGACGGGAATCGAACCCGCGTCCTTTTGGATGTCCGGTCCAATACTCTGACCGCTGAACTACCAAGTCACTAGTGGCATCGTCGAATTTATTCTAGTATATCCCACTTACGCTGCAAGCCAGCGTTACTTCATCAATGTAAGGAATTACCTCGACATTGAAAATTTGTTTGATAAGGTTTTTTTACTTTATTTGACACAAATAAGTTTCAGAATCAAAGTTTAATTGCACGCTTAGAAACATATATTAACTATGCCTGGTATTACCAGGAATAATTATACAAAACTTCAAATACCAACTAAATTAACCTACCTACATAATATTTGCCTTTATCTGCGATAAACTAAATTATTATCTGGAGAATTTTAATTAAGAATACTTTTATACGTATAAAAGACATAAAAATAATAACTAGGTACTTATTTTGAGACAGGCATTTAATTTATCCTACGATAATATTCTGAATCTGAGTAGGGTCGACATATTTAGCCACAATATAAAGTTTTAATTTTTGACATTTGTTTCATTATACTTAATCCTAATCTTGATTTATCTGGGCACATTACTTGACCGAGCGAGCGCGAAGCGCAAGCGAAGCGCGAACTCTCTCTCTCTACGACGCATTTCTCACCCGATTCACTTGTGTGAGCAGGTTCTTTATAAGTAGGTATATATTTTTTTTGCCTATTCAGATATTTGAAATTTTTCAAAATGTCAACAAACAAAAAGATTTTTGCTTCTTAATATTTGGTTAGTTACATTGAGGCTTAATTTATTCATTTAAGACAGTTTGCACAATAAATGCTAAATATATTATTGTGTAAGAAATTACATTATGTTTAAGTATCAGTGGCGGGGGTAAAATTATGGCGAAGGAAAACCGTTCTACAAAAATATTATAATCTTCATCGATGGCGTGGGATTTCTAAAATGTAAGCCGATGGGAATCGGCTTGTATGGATGGACCCTTCGCCACTGATAAGTATGTAGTTTGCGAACACTCGTTTATCTAGTAGTTTATTGTTTTTCCAAAATAACCTCACTTATCAAACTGTTTAGTTTATTCATTAATAATGAATGATATATTATTATGCTCAATTGGTGAACGTAGATCAATATACATATTAATCTATGACGTAGATACTTTACTTAGGTATTCATAATGGGTATATTTTATGAGATCGTGATAATTAATCTCTTGCTACTGATCTGATGTATTTTTATGTAGGTATTCTTCATTTTGTTTACAGCATAATTATATTCCCACATACTTATTGTTAAGAAAAATATGAAACGATAGAAGTATATCGTAAGTCTGAATAAGAAATTAAAATAATAGAAATTATAACTTTTCATAAACTATTTATCTCCACGTCTGTAGAGAGTAACCATCTGGTTAAATTGATTGCATTCACGTTACATAAAAAAAGTATTCCTATTTCTTTTTTAAATTAAATTAGATTTAAATATTTACATCCCACATACTCCCATAGTTGCTGGTATAATCCACACGCGATGAGAATTGGATGGAACCCTGTCAAAGTAAATTGATAAATTTGTTAATTTTAATTTAATCGTTTAATAGTTTCCTCACCTCGGATGCGTCACCTGTGTAGCTGGCCGGCGTACAGTGCGCGTCTCAGTTTGACAAGGTTCCATCTCATTTTCATCGCGCAATGATTTTGTCATGATAAATCCTAAACAATATGGCCGAAATTTGAGGTTATGATTTGAAAACTAAGGCACCCTCAGAGGTTTTTTTTAATAAATTGTTAATAGAAAAGGATTTAATAAAACTTTACGAGGAATTTTTAAGACCGATAGTCTAGTATTTTTAGAAGGTAAAAGGTATATTCCCTCTTAGTCCTTCTTACAAGAAGAGCAAATGTGTTTAAAATGGCCACTTTTAGCAGTTTTGCTATCTATTACTTCTAGAAATGACTACGAGGGTTGTAATGGTACTTTCTAAAAATACTAGACTATGGGTCTTAAAAAAATCCGCGTAATGTTTTAGTAAAATTATGTATTATAATTATAATATTCAATAAAATTTACCGCGGCGCCGCTTTCGGTCATCGTAAGAGGACGCATTGGATATTTTGGTGGCAGGGATCTCGATTTTTCTCATCAATTACAAAATATATGAAAGTGATATTTAATTCATTGACTTCATTTTGTCAGTTGCAGAAACACGATTCGTTAACTTTTTTAACAGAGAAAAAAATATCAAAGAAACCTCTTTTAAAACAGAGATTTGCATTTTACAAGCAAACCTGACCGATTTTAGCCTCTAAATTTTCTAAGTAGAATAGTCTAAACACACACTTCAATATGCGTTGGATTTTTATATATATTATAGATTTTTATTTTAACGAAAAAAACGGTTTGTCATCGCAAACTGCTTGCCATGAGTGGGATAGTTAAGTGCAATTCACAAAAGTTTCAGCGAGACAGTCGATACTGAAAAAGTTTATTAATGCATCGCCTTAATTCCAATTTTCTAATTTTCAGAGCCGGCAAGAATACCGTAACGCTTTCTTGAACTACTGCAACAGCCCGAGCCCCGCGGCACTTGCTACGTACTACGACTCCCACAACAGCTACGTGCAACAGCTGACTGCTACGAATGCCATGTTAGACCAGTACCATAAGCATACGCTGCCTACTATATTACAGGTAACTACATCGCTAGTTTTTGTACCCTATATTTTGGTTGACCTGACAGTAGGAGTACCTACACAGAAGCTTTCTTGAACTATTGCAACAATTAACCCAAAGGACAAACCTAAAATAATCTATAACAAATATAAACATAAGAAGAATAGATCCGTTTTACAAAACAATATTTACTTTTATTAGTAGCCGCTCCATAAGTCAGTATGTCGTAATTAGCAACCCGAAATGTCGCCATCAATCTCGATCAATCGGGTTTTATTCCAAAAATAAGTCGTCTGATCCACGCATGTAGTATCTGCCAGAGTATTGCGCAAGTCCTCACAGATGAATGTGATAAATTGAAGATGGATTGTATTATAAATATGATGCACGAAGAAATACTCAATTTAATTGTAAACAATGACGCATTTGCTGACCAAAAAGACACAATAAGTGTACAATGTAACTTTTTATTTCAAAGCAAACTAATAAGACTGAAAAATAGCGAGCCTGTTTGCATACTTCAATTAATACCCCATATTTAGTTCAGTGTTAAGGTTAATAATATTTCTTCTTGCCAAATGGCAATAATTTCCAAAGTTTAGTAGCAATAAATCATAATAAATGACAATGACCTATGTTTGTGTCCAAAGGTAATTCAAAACGCACGCACGAGTATACTTTACACAATGTTTTCCCTGTACAAAGTGTAACAATAACTCACGGAAACAACGAGGGAGTAATTTTTAAAAACAAAATTAAGATCGATTATATAGCATCAGATTCCCTAAACGGCAGGCTAAGCTTTGTTTGAGCAAAATACATACATAATATTATGTCATACATACCTACACAGAATTACACACTTAGAACATGATTTATATGCTGAGTGTTAGCTACATAACGATAAAAGATATCATCGATCACGGAAAGTAATTTCCTTTCATTTTAGGAATTCTCTTACATTTTCTACGGTTATCAAATTGCGACTTGAGCTGGAAATAATTGAACGTTAGACAAACAAATCAAAAGGAGTGCTTTGATTACTTGTTATGGGTTGTTACAAAATGGATTTGAAAACCCTTGCGATTGAAGTGCTCAGCGCGTGTATTGACTGAAAAGCTACATAAAATGATAACACCTAGAAGCCGAGTCCTTGCATCTAAAGTTCGGCAAAAAATACTGAGCTAAAATGGCTTAGTTTCCAGATTTATATCCTTCATACGTTACCTAATCGTCACTAAAAAATAGTAAGTAATCCCCTAAAGGTAGGAAATTGAAACTATTTCGTTCTTATAGGTACGATTAGGTAACGTATAAAGGATAAAAATCTGAAAGAACTAAGCCATTTTGGCTCAGTATTTTTTGCCTCACTTTTGACAGTGGGCTTTGTAGGAAACTATCGTTCTAGATTATTATTATTCTAAGCCTAGAGGTATATTGCCCAGTGTCATTATAATTATATTCAAAACTGACCATGAGCTTACCTAAAAAACCATAAGTTTTTCATTTAAAAGTTCGTAAAAGACCATTGTTCTCTTTCATAGCTCTCAGTTTAATGAACAACATTTAAATATTATCTCTATGTGCTTGTCTGCAACACTTTATCGTAATAAGCTAAGTATCGTGTAACCTAAATTGCTATCCACTTCTCCAATTTTATGTCATACCATAAAGCTAACTGAATTTCTTTTCCGAGATAGCTCTGCGGTCCTGGATAAATGTGCACGATCCATTCAGGTCAACTCTGAGTCTGACCAACATCGCAGACACAACTTTGTAAAGTGGACTACTAAATAAATAACCATTGACTACCAACCGCTTCAGCACTAACTTAAATAATAACGTTGCTTTGAAGGGGGTTTAGTTTCATTTGTAGATAGAGCGACTACAAAATGACAGTGTATTTTAATACACCGTATTATATTATATATTATATTTACATATTATATATTAACTGATATGTAATGTTATATTATATATTAGGTGTTATGTAATCATAATATGATACGGAGCAGCAGATATTCCTGGAACAAGTATCTTTATTCTTCAAAGGATTATCCAGCACATTGTTAATTTCTGTTATTTCAACTAATTACAATGCAACGCGAAAGTTTAAAAGTGTTAAACTTTAGTGGTGTCATATTATATGAACAGTACTCAACAACTACAACTACGTGTAGAAACCATGAAAACTGAAAAAAATTGTTTAAAATTTTGTAAGAATTACATACATTTGGTCACAGATTTCATCCAACGAAATATACTTACGTTGAACTTTGAACGAAACAGAACATCGGTACTAGAATATTAAATCAATGCTTATACAAGGAATCAAAACTGTTTTCCATAGCAGAACTTTACCCGATGCGGGATTCAAGACAGCTTAGAAAGTCGACCTCGAATGCAAAACGCGACCACATAGGGTTGCTAATAGTAAACTAGTTATTTATTTAGATTGTTCAAAACGAATATTTTTCTCCCTATATACGGGTTGCCTACCCGTATATAGGAAGGTTAATAAAAATCTCAACAAAGCTTTTAGGGAAGTCTTAGTGAATGAAACCAACCAACAGAAAAATCATGCACACATGCAAAAATAACTCACCAGTAGACTTATTAAACATATAAAGTTACAAGCTGCAAAGCTCTTATACTTAAGATTTATTTGATATCTAAAAAAAACCCGATATCATCACTTACTCACTCACTGATGATCATCAAAATTCTTTGGTTACTTCCTGAAGTCCTAGAAAGCTAAAATTTGGTATGTAAGGTAGTATTAGTACACAAATAACAAAAACATTCTAAAATTTGGAACTTTTAGCTTCCAACCCCTTAAACTAGGCGATGGAAGTTTGTATGAGACTTCCACAAATTTTAATGCCAGAGGTCTAAAAATTGATATAGAGACTCCTTGTTAAAATAGAGAGTGGGCTATAAAAAAGGCACCTCTGCCTATTCAAACTATATAGCCACATATTTTGACTAAGTGTAGAGTTTGTGAAGTTAGGGCTTGTAGAGTTCGGGCGTGTAGAGTTAGAAGCTTGGCTCCACACGAGGTCTGATAACTTTTTGACAGTGCGAGACATATGGTCTCGTCTTCGCAACATTTTTCATTAAAATGCTTTTGGTGGGATATATCTTTTAAAATAGTAAATTCGAATTTTCAAAGAGAGCAAGCCGTGCGAGGATTATATAGACGGGCGCTAATTGAAAGTGAATTGTAAAAATATCAGAAATAGAAAATGTAAAACCAGTGATTTAAAGACAAAAGTTGTTATTTCTGCATCTTACAGTACCTTACATAATATTATTTTCCAAACAAGAAGAAAAATGTCGCCAGAGGACGATATAAAACGATTCCCAACGGGATGCGCTTGACACATAGCGTAATCTCCTGGGGCTCGATAAATAATCGCCGGGGTGTTACCACCAAAAATAAATCCACCTCATTACTTACTTTTTGTAACGAACTGCAAGTTCGTTAGCAAAATGGACACTTTCCTGAAGCTCATCTAGGAGAGGGAGTTTTCTTTATTCAAATATTAAAATTATAAGTACCACATTGCTTTTAAAATGCTGTGAACAGAGTACTAAATCATCATTTAGACAAAAGTAACCATTGAGTTGACCGTTGGTTTGGTTTCAATGTATAAAAATGTTTGGTAACTAAAATCCTAAATCTGCTAAAGTCCTACTTCAAAGAGCACCTGCACTGGCTTACCTGAAATACACATCTACAGTTATTTGTCGAGTATTTGTGTAAATACTCTAGTGTGTAAATGACCTAGTGTCGATACCCTAGTTTCTGATAATGCGACTGCAGCTTTTGATGAATGTATACAGAACAGATATCCTTATTAATTTGACTATTTAATTACTTACTTCATCTACGAAAATGCTTTTCACATTTGTACCTACAGACTTTAATCATGAACTTAGACTGCAGCGGACTTTGCTGTCTCTCAGAACTACTTTGTTAAAAAAAATTGTTTGGTTAAGTGACGGATATTGGGGGTAAAAATACCCCCAAGTTATCACCAATACTACAGAACAAATAATAGTACAGTAAAGATATTACAGAATGAAATAAATCCCTATCAGGGAAATCGACAGCCCTAACTAAACCCTCAAGAAGACGTCTCGTAACTTACGTTTTGAAGCCAGCTCAGATCTTAATTAACTTCTATTTGCAGACAGTCTATTGTTAAAACTGCAGTTTACTATTCAATCAATTCATTGTTAATTTAACTTTCCTTCCTCAATTTAAGTGCCTATATTGAATAAGTACGAGCAACAATAGTAAGATTCAAATAGATTTTAATAAAATAATTTAACTTAGGCAGGTACTGTACCTTCTTATTTGTTTTTAGCAGCCGACTTAATTTATTTAACGGTTAGTAAAACAATAATAGTAGGTTTAATAAATAAGCGGGACAATCTTTATAAACTAAGAATTCAATTACTATTCATATTGTCTTGAGATTTTAACAAAAAGTTTGTACTAGGTTCTCAATTGAAGACCACCAAAATTAAATATAGTTACAGTAAATTAAGAACAAAATACTTACTTCATGCACATGCATCAACTTTTGTGGCAAATATTCAAATTTAATACACTAATAATAATTTCCTAAATATCTACACAATTTTCATAAAAACATAGCATTTTCGTATTTCCAACTCGCACAAAATAATGAGTCATCTTTTCATAATTCAATTTAATAATGATGTAATCTTTCCTTTCAGCCTACTTACTTTATTCAAAAGCCCCTCGAATTAACCAAACACGTTTTGTTTTCAGGAACTGGAGGAGATTCTAACGGACGTAACAACCGCCGTCAGCGACGCCATTTGTCAGGATGGTGAAATAATCACTGAAAAGGTAAATGGAATAGGCTCCTATTATGCTATAAATGAGTCGTACTTAAGTATATTCCTCGTTATCTTATTAATAAATTGTTATTTAAAACGGAGGAAAAAATTTATAAAATAATAAACTACTACCAATGACGCCTTTTGTCAGGACGATACTTAGAAATGTAGATAGATAAATATTTTAGTAACTTCTAGGATTTCCTTACGTTTAATTATCTCTTGCGGCTACTAAAGGGAATTTATTAGGGGTTTTTTTACCACCCTTTACCACCCCCCCCCCCCCCCTTCAAATGGCCAACGTTATCAAAAATAAGCAGACGATTAGTTCCCGGTTTCTAAAGTATTTATCGGTGGTTTATCGGAGGTTAAACTTTATAGGAGAGGTCCACATTATCTGAATTTAAGTTTTTATTACTTTATAAGATAATGAGGTTAATGTGATAATGTGGACCCCTCAGACAAAGTTAAATCTCCGATAAAGTACGTACCTCAGAAACCTGGGATAGGTAAGTTACCTGTCGTAAGCTTATGGAAATCACAACATGTTGTATGGAACTGACCAGCATTGATAAGCAATAAAATATAAAATACTGTTTTTGAGCTTTAACTTAGTAAACGAATAAAGTCAGCCATTTGAATTAAATTTAAAATAAACCTATTAATTAAAAATCGATGTTGGACTGTTAAGTACACAGCTTGTAACCCGTGACCATGGCAACTGTAAAGGCCGAAACGTCAGGAAATTGAAAAATTAGGAAAACCCAATTCACATATCAACACCTTTTTAATAAAATCGCGTAAGTATCCATGCATTGGAACATTGATGATGTTATGTATGATAATAAAATAAAAAAGCCAAATAGAATTCACTAATATTGCGTTACTATTTTATGGACAATGGGTAAAGCCTCGTTGTGTGCAACTCTACTTAAAAAAGTCAATAGAAACTTAATTGAAACTGAAAATTTTCGTCAAACTCAGTTCTTATTCAATAGAAAAATTGATGTAGGTAATTCATAAAAAAATATCTAAATAAATAAAACTACCAATCTGCAATTTGTCACGATGGCAAAATAATCAGAGAAAAGGTAAATGGGAGGCTCCTGTTACGTTTTCACCACAGTCGTTAGTGCTGAGCTACGATAACGAGCAGTACTCTGTAATATTCTTCGTCAAAATTGATTCTTATTCAGCGGACATTTTATGGAAAAATGGTTCATTAAAAAAAAAATTTTCCTCTGTTGACAGCTAACATCATACGAATTCTGTTGCATTTTCAAAAGCGTTATCCTGAAACTATGATACTGGCCCTAAAACGTAATTTAAGTATAGTTCAATGAAAGAAAAATAGTATACCTGAGCGTAAATTATTATCAACGATCTACTCGTATTTTTAAGGTCGACAAAGTTGTCGCATCGCACTCTGACATAAATATAGGGAAGCTCGAGTTTTGTGGTAAATAAGATATAAGAGAGAATTCCCTTATGGCACCCTATAAAGTACTTCGTGCATTACAGCGACTCGACGCCGACTCCACTCCGACTAGATGTATTGAAGAATTGAAATGTGAGCTTTCGTGCTATGGAGCTAAATGGAATTTTCAACATGGATGAGTATACAACGCGTGGCCATCTAGTGACCCATATGTCGGACACTTCTTTTAACTAATAATGTTGAAAACTCCATCCAAATTAAACCTATAGAAAGCTTATATTTCAATTATTTATTGTGAGACAAGCCGGGATGGAGTCGGGCTGTCGAATTAATGTAATATGCGGAAACCTTAACTTATCCCTTTGTTTCGTGCAGACCACCCACCAACTGCGAAGATACGAGTCGCTATGTGCGCAAGCGCGCGCAGTGTCCAGCACCGCGGATCTCGCACACCTAGCGAGGACACTGCTAACCGCCCAGCCTCCCATGCGACCTCCAAAACGGCTGTTCCTGCCGCCCTACCCCCCAGAGCCTGAGGATCCACCATTGGATGTTCCTGCGGTAAAATTTGGCTGATCAATTGATTTCATTTTAAATAAGAATATTGCATTCCTGCTCTACGAACCTTATTAGGTTCATAGAGCAGGAATGCAATACTTAGTTGAAATTATGCCAATTCTTATTAGAATTGGCATAATTTCAACTAAGTACTTCTTACAATTTAGCCTTCAAGAAATCAAAACAAGGCACCTTTTGGCAACTCTTCTTTGTTAGTTTATAAAGAGCTCTAAGGTTCAGGTTCAAAGTTCGAGTCCCCAAAAAAATTACCATCATATTCCACTATTAGCTTCTTTATTCATCAACTACCTACATGCAGATGAATATCATCTGCATGTATTTGATATTTGATGGTGGACTCTAATGGCCTTATTAATAAACGAAGAGTAAGTTTAACCTGCATATGGTGCAAACAAGTAGGTACATTCTAGGCTCAAGAAAAATACCACAACATCTTAAAACAAGGGTCTGCAATCAATGTGTTCTACCAGTGATGACCTATGGTATGGAGACGACAACACTCATCGAAAAATCCATCGAAGAACTTGGAGTCGCCCAAAAAGCAATGGAGAGAGCAATGCTTGGAATCACTCTGCTGGATCACAAGCGCTATGAGTGGATTAGGCGCAACACGAGGGTCATCGACGTTGTGGATACCATCCAACGCCGTAAATGGAGATGGGCAGGTCGCATGAGCATTGAGAGGTGGACCAGGTACTGGAATAGAAGCCAAGACAAGTTTGTCTGTTTACGCGAGGTAAAGGTCGTCCACCTGAGAGGTAGGTCAACGACCTTAGGAATCATGCTGGTAACAACTGGCTCCAGGTGGCGCAAGATAGAAGATCGTGGAAGGCTTTGGAGGAGGCCTATGTCCGAAAATGGACGAAGGAAAGGTTATGTATAGATATATAGAAGTTTAACCAAAAATATTGATAAGCAATATTAATCCTTACGTTTGATATATCAAAACCTCTTATTCCTAAGCAAACTTTTTGGTTAAACTAGGTGTAAACTTACTCTTCGTTTAATAATAAGGGGGTAAAAGTATAAGAGACCACACTGCCTATAATAATTTTAAGACTATTTTATACGAAGAATTCATTAATAAATATACATAGGTACTTAAATTACACAGGAGAGCATGCCACCAGTTCTCCGTGGGGAGATGCTTCTCGACCGAATGGGAGGGCAGGCACGGCTCAACTATGAACAGCTTAGGAAAGACGCGCAAGACCTAGAACTACAAATCAACCAACTCCAGGTAACCGCGCAAGACCTAGCTAGAACTACAAATCAAATCAAGCAACACCAGATAACACCAGAGATTATGATAATATATTCGACTATCAGCCATTTTTAATGTCCCCACTGCTGAGGTATAGGCCTCCCTTATAGGTGGATAAGGAGGATGGGCATAACCCACAGCGCGGGTCCAATGCGGATTGGTGGGTGTTAACGACTGCAAATACAGTCGGGACCAATGAAACGACGACTTAACGTGTCTTCCGAAGCACGGAAGAATTCGAAATAATTAATTTTTGGTCACCTATCCCATGGCCGACCCTTGCGAAAGTTGCTTAACCTCCGCAATTACTGGACCAGGCGCTATATCACTGCGCTACCGAGCTCCTCCTTATATATATATTTATCCTCCTAATATATATATACAAATATAATATATTTTCAATGAAAAGCTAAGCTTGAATCCTTTTAGATACATCGGCGAATCGATTATCAAATAAAAGAAAAAATATTGCCCTTACAATCTGCAAAGTTTTTTTTCCGGTTCCCCTCAGACCATGTTTCACCATCGTAAATTTACGAATGCAAAGCTTATTGACGTTTACAATTTTAGTGAGCTAAGCTATAGTAAGAACCGAAAGAAAAATACCACATAAATAAACAATAAAACATTAAATCATAGCAGATGGAAAATGCAAAAATATTTAAATGTCAAATTCTAATCGAAACTGATAAATAATTCGATGCCCCGTACATCGTACAGCTTGATATTTTCATGCTTTCGACATTAGAATAGAAACTGATTTATGACTTTGCCTAAAAAGATATTTTGTTGAACCTTAGACATTTACCAAAATAATAAGCAATAAATTATTTTTTGCGTCGTTTCCTTCGTCATAAAATTCCAGTAGGTCCAATAAATCTATTAATTATGCCAGTGTTTCAGACAAGCCTTATTCAGGTACTTACTTATACTTTAGCACTCCCATTTAATTTAAATTGCTTAGATCTAAATAAGTACCTAGCTTGTACTATGTAAGTTATTATGATTTTTCTCGAATGCAAATATGTACTGCCTATGTTAGAAAGAAAATTCCAAGTAAAGAAACAGAGACTTAAAAACGTCAAAAGGCGACTTCATCACGTCACTGATAAATCGAAGGACACCGACTCAAGGATTTAGGACCCATAGGACCTAGGGTTCACAAGCTTCGGCTAAATTCTTTATTAACTTAAGTAGGTATGTACTTCCCTTGTTTTTTCTTTTTTCAATTAATTTGTGCCAATTAGTTTCGAGCCGTAAACTGTGAAAGAGGCAGTTAGAATAATAAAACATTATGTACGATACCAAGAAAGTATTTTTTTACAGGACAGCCTAGATGCTCTGTCACGCCATCAAAGCAGAGGTCTTGAGACAAGTGTCTACAGCAAAGTCAACGAGATTCAAGTAAGCTATGCTGTAAAATAGTAGAAGGAAACTGTGATTAAAAGAAAATATGAAAAGAACATGTTATAATTATATTTTTACTTCCATAAAAAAAAAATAGTTTGTGTTTTGTGACCCGGCGAATCGGGCTAATATGTATAACCACTTTGTTTTTATTTATTCAAAAACATTCGCTTTAACATTGAAAATATCGTTTTTAAACGACTTCAAAAATTAGAAAGGAGGAGGTAAGTTGATTTTTCAATACAGTTTCTCGAAAATGTGTGTTTTCGATGAAAGTACAGCATGCGTTAAATTGATTTTACCGCACTTTGTGCGTTTTGTTTACGGTTTAGTACAGCTTGCGGAAAGTTAATTTTATTTCAGAAGGTATATATGAACCTATAATGTTTTCTCACAAATTTATTGAAAAACATAGTATGGCATACGGTTGTTAAGATTTTTCAAAACTTTTTGAATATCGTGTGAGGTTGGTGAATAAACGAATGAATCGAAGGTGGTCGCTGACGCAACTTTTTTTTTCTATAATTACTCACAAGAACGCCACAAACGTTTTTATACGTTTTTATAAACAACTACGATAGACACAAGAAAGCAATAAATAATGTTTTTGCAGAAAGCTCGCTCCTAATATTCAACAAATAATAATGGGCACACATTTTGCTAATGTTTCAGAAACAATATTTTCTTCTGTATTAAGTATATTTTCTACGACAATTATCATTACTTATCCCAAACACACCTCTTACAAGCCCAACAATAGGACCGATAAATATCTATTAACGAATAGATTAATTTCAATAGCTTAGATTAAGTAGTCGTTTACCGCGTAATTTCTGGTATTGACAGCACATTAGATTAGGTTGCCTTTGATGGCCCGTCCGAACACAAATTAAAAGACACAAACGAACAAGACAAAGGCATAAATTAATAAAAAAGACAAATAGAGAAATTGTTGCAAAACGAATTCTTGTTATTATTTTTTGTAAGTATTTGATTTTTTCTGTTCCAACTTCGTTAAAACTTACCCCAAAGTCGCAACGCAACAAATTTAAATGAACCATTATTCCGTAGGGTTCAAATGAGTATAATGTTATAGGTACTCATTTTATGAAAATCTAGTATAGTACCTACGTATAATTTTCATAAATGCACAATGGTAACCTATTTTGCCGACTTCAAAAGGAGGGAGGATACTCAAATCGTATTTTTTTTTATTACGTAGGTATATCAATAAAATAAAAAATTTACGCATTGCATTATTGAGGACCTCTGGATTGATAAAAATAACACATTATATAAGCCGCCATCTATTGATATATTTGAGAACTTCGAAAGCTTTGAAAGCACGGTTCCCGAAAGAGAACCGTAGTGTTTTCATTTTTTTTAATTCTTCATAATATGAGTATACCTTTGAAAAATAGCATAGTTACCTACTTAATAACTTTTTAATACATATTAATAACCTTTTTAATAAGCAAAAGATGCATGTATCATGCAACTTTTGAGAGTGCGTGTGGTGTTAGGGCCACTTCGTTGAAAATCAATAAAAGTGCTGTTTAATTAGTGTACCTACATTATAAAAGAAATGTGAAACTTGGAATCAATTTTGTGAAAGTCATCTTTACCGAGTTATTAGCTAAAGAGTCAGGCCCTCAGTTCTCACATAGAGGATTGAGGGCCCACCTGCGGCTCTATCGGCTAAAAACATTGAAGTACATGTTAACTGTGTTTTGACAGATGTATGTAATACATTGCTACTTCGTTTTGGCACAAATAAAAACTTACCAAAGAAAAGTAGCAATGTATCACATACAGCTGTCAAAACACAGTTAACATGAACTTCAATGTTTTAAGCCGATACCGCCGCTGTAGCGAATAAACTATTAACATTACAGTAATCTAAGTTGATCCCGAACAAAAATTATGGAAGCAAGATATTATCGCAAAACGCTTTCCTATTTTGTAGTCTAGGTAGGAGCTAAATAAAAAGGAGACCCGGCCTTTTGATGCTAAAACTGTATACTTTTTTATTTTTTTATCTGTAATTCATAATTGCTGTACTTTTTCACTTATCTTAGTCAGTGGTATCTGTCAACCATGACAGATCAATGCTAAAGTGGAAGTCGAATTGACATTTTGTTTTCTTAATTTCGAAAAAACATTTCATAGTTTCCCTAGTGTTTCCATATCATAAAATATTCATAATTAAATAACTTTTTTTCTACATCCGTTAAAAATAAGCCCGAACTTGATCAATGTTGCAAATAATATTGGCATTATTTAAAGACTAAATTCAATCGTATAAAAGTTAAGCATTCTATGACGAGGGCCGGTTCTCCTTTCAATTTGATAGCGATATTAAAATTTCATTGCATATTTGGCAGGAGGAGATTTCCGTCAAGAAATACGACTACAGGGCGACGCAGTTACATTTAGCTGCAGTTAGAGCACAGGTAAGTTCCACTAGCAATAATTATATTATATTATATGTATGTTAGTCTATAAGGTACTAGCGGCCCGCCCCGGCTTCGCACGGGTACAATGTAGTTACTAATGTGGTAAGTGTGAAGTTATTAGACTATACTACAGGATATCTATATATAGTGGTGGCCACATTATTAAGGACGCCAGTCGATTTTCATACAAACAAAGTAATTTTTAAGCATTGCTTCTCCGCCAGGGATTGACCGAGCGGTGATCTGGTGATGGCCATCCAGGGAGTGAATTGAGGAGATCCTGATTTCTGTACACACCCAAGTTATCTGACCAGCATTTTAAGAAATGTAAGGATATGTTTAAAAAAACCGCGAATATAGCATAAAAATATTCGCATATGAAAATCTTGCAACTGAAAATTCTGATGCTTACATCTCTTAGAATGCTGACCAGATCAGTTGGGTGTGTATTGCTATCTGAATCTTCTCCATTCACTCCCTGGATGGCCATCATCAGATCACAGCTAGTTCAATCCCTAGCGGAAAACCAAGACTTCAAAATTACCTCGTTTGTATGAAAATCGACTTGTGTCCTTAATTATGTGGCCACCACTATATGAATAATGTATATACGACGTACACAACTTACGCAAGGGGTGTTATAAGTTTGACCTGTGTGTGTCTGTCTGTCTGAGGCACCCTAGCTCTCAAACTTATGGACCGATTTTGATGCGGTTTTTTATGCATAGTTTAAAAGATCTAAGTGTACAGACGACGGGACTCCTAAACCATTGATCCGATCATGATAAAAATTTAGTGAGTTGTTCTGCTTACGACCGAGAAGGTCCCTGGCTAAAAAAACAGAGCATTGCAATACGCATGCCGGGTGCAGCTAGTTCTAAATAAAAATATGTTGTGCATTATCAGGATTATCAATCTCGATCATCCAACACTTCTCTATAATATACAACGTGTTAAAAAATACCCCTAATGCCGAATATGGTATATAGGGACCATCAAACTGAACAACTTTTACCATGGGACCAACTCTGAAATCGCGCAATAAAAATAAGCTGTTTCATACAAAAATTAAAATCGAAAATATCAAAATGTTTAAAGCAGCTGCGCGATTTGAGAGTTGATCCCAATAGTAAAAGTTGTTCAGTTTGATGGTCCCTATATACCATATTCGGCATTAGGGGTATTTGTATAACATGTTGTATACCTACCAAATTTCTTGTCATGTTATCCGGTTGCAAAATAAAAAGGCTATTCGGCGAGCTGCCTCTCGAGCAGGTGACATTAGAGCTGACCTTGGGAGAAACAATCACTGCGCAGATCTACACCAGCCGCTCTTAAACTTTGTCGCTGTGCTTTATTAATTGTCATAGCATAGGCGACTTGACCGGATTATTGTATTCTTTTAAAATTAATCTGATAATCAGATGGAATAATTTTGCACTTTTTTACAACGCAATAAGGAAAAAATGTCAGCACTGACAACATAACGCCATAGGTACTATTCAATCAAATGCATTCTACCTACTCTCAGGGGAAATGACCAAAGAGAATGAAATACTACGTTGAGATGACAAATGATTTTAATTTTTCATAAGTACCTAATCAATCAAATGCACAAAGAAGTTTCAATTCTGACGTCGAAGTCAATCACCCCAAAAGTAGCTTTCTATCACTTTTTAACCCTGTTAGGGGATAAATATTAAAAAAATACGAAACACGTATTCAATTAATTTTGTGAAAGAATGTCTATACCAAATTTTAAGTCAATCGGGCCAAGGAATCGCGTTCGCCCATACAAACTTTGCCACCCTGTTTCCCCCCTTTAGGGGTTGAATTTCGCAAAATCCCGTCTTAGTGAGCACCTACGCCCTAAAAGCAGCCCCCATGCAAAATTTGAGACTCCTAGCACTTGTAGTTTCTGAGATTTCGTGATCAGTGAGTGAGTGATTTTCCCTTTTATATATATATAATAATAATAATAATAATATAGATAGAAGATTTATGATATGGGCGATTTATGCCTGAAATAAATGGTATAATAATAATAAATAATAATAACCGAGGTAGTTTCATCGAAAGGCACCCTACCCTATGTATGATGTAGGTGCTTACATACCTGGAAAGGTACCTGTAGGTGCTTACATAGCCATAAAGATATGGGTCGGTACGCGTAAGACGCAGAGGGTTCCCAGGTTCGATTCCCAGGAGGGTACTTACTACTTACTTGGTTTGGTTGGTGGTATGCCTGCGACTAGCTACCACCATCTAAATCTGACGCCAAAGGTAACTAACACCAATTTAGCATTGTGTTCCGGCAGTTAGAGGTAAAATAGCCAGTATAGCTGTTCCGCAGCTTCCATCAGTATTTCCACGAGATGAGGTGCAGAGTACCTGGTACGTTAGTAAGCACCTACCCACCTACCTACAGTTCAAATAAAAACGTGCGACTTAAAAATCCACTTAAACACTACACCCATAAAAAAACATCTTGATCAAAAGGGATGTGTTGTGTTGTGTTATTCTAGACAAGTTTCAAATGCCTTTCAAGAGCATTGCTTGCTTGAAAGTAAACAAAACTCTGTCAAGTCAAGAGGCACCTGTCTGATTGATACTCACAGCGCAAGTCTCGCTGCGAGACACGAGACCTGCGCAGTGCGTTCGTCCAGATAATTTGGCACATGCAAATTTGACCTCTACGACACAATCAATAATTTTGATTTTCCCGCCACTTCCCTATTTCAATAGAATCAGTGACCATTGCCAAAAAGATACCACTTGAATAGTAATTTTTTGGTTAATTTTTAACGATGCATTCAAAGGAAAAGTTATTATACTTAGGTAGGTAGGTGCTTAGTTAACATCCATTTTTTTTTCTTTATGATAAAATTTAACAAACTATTACATAAGTAAAACGCTGCAGGAGGTTTTATATAAATATTTATCTAAACAGCTATAAAAATAATTCCACTATGTCAATTTACAAAACCTTTTTCGTTCTAAAGCAAAATGTTATTGTTTTGAACTGAGTAGTGCCGCATTGCGCACAGCCTCCCATTCAGTCTAGAGAGCACATCTCGTGAATATAACCTCTCGTCTCTATCTCTCGTCTCAATTATTCGGTTTTGAAATAAAAATATAAGAATATTATTATTTTAAGTACTTTCCGTCCGTTTTCAACGTCAATAATTAAAATAAAAGACTTTAATCACGGATAATAAACGAAAAATTAAGTACAGTGCCAAGATGGGTTGGATATCTATGAAAAATCATATGGTGAGTATGTATAACAAATAAATATTTTAAGTTAATTTTTATCCCTTTGAAAATGTGTGTGTTTATGGGGTGTTTCCTCTCAAAACATTATTTGAGTAGCATAGATTCGATACTTATTCATTCTAGAACTTAGACGTAGCGTAGGTACTTAGACGTAAGATTACGTAATTGGTAAGTAATAGTTATTGAAAAAAATATTAAGCTAAACAAAATTAATTAGGTACATAATTTATAATATACGAAAAAAATCATGTGACTAGCAGCCGCCCGTGATTTTGTCCGCGTGGAATTGTTCTAATGGACTAAAGCAAAATTTACTATGGCTAAAGGATACTGACTAACTGTGACTGAATGATACCTAACACTATTTTAATATTAGAAATGCTAATTCAGTGCATAGACCATTTCTTATTTGTACCTTTCCGATATGTGTAGCAATGGCAACGTCTAAGTACCTTATTGTCTAATAACATACATTTTATTTTGTGAAAAAATATTATGAAATAGGTAAATTAGATACAAATACTTAAGTAATTCACATTTTGGACCAGAATGTGCCAGAATATTAAATTTATTTGTTTTTAGTAGCAAAAACGTAAAGCTTTCCTAATAATACTTAGATACATATACTTTAGTCTGTATCCTTACATAGTTGTCTTATTTATTTAGTAAACATCTTTTAGAGTTTTTTTGGCGCCATTTTCAACAAAAATAAGAAGAAGAAACATTTTTTGATAGTTCGTAAATTGTTATTTAAAAATATGTTTTCTTATTAAATCAAATTTGTCAGCAATAATAAAATGAGTACGTAATTACTTTCGTAATAATATTTTTTTTCAATAATATTAGGTGAAGATTGTTTACCAAATAAGACAAATAGGTAAGGATAAATAGACTTACAGAGTTGCCATAGAACTTAGTTTTACCTAATTTTAGCAAAACTCTAGCAGTGTATGTTTTTCGAGCTATCACATTTTTAAGACCTCTGTTAAGATGTGAAAGTTATACTGTAACATGTGCTTTAAAACATATAAATAATAAATAGACCCCCTATTCGGTTACTGTCGCAAAATGCAATCCTAGCTAACGTCTCCTATGTCCTAACTACCATACTAAACTGCATTTCATACAAACCGAGCAGCGGCTAATCATGTTTGCGACCAAATAACTTAAAAGAAACAAATGTGAATAAAAAAATACGTAAACGAGCAGCTATGTGGGAAACAAAATTCTAAATGAGTGGCCAAAAATTCTAAGTGGGCGACTATTATATCAAGTAGGTTACCATTTTAATGGATTTGAATTAGTACAATAAAGTAAAGTTAGGATAACATAGCAATAAAATATAGAAGGTATATATTTTTCTGTTGAATTTATAATCTACTAGTGGCCCGCCCCGGCTTCGCACGGGTACAATGTAGTTACTAATGTGGTGAGTGTGAAGATATTAAACTATACTACAGGATAACTATATATAGTGGTGGTCACAAAATTAAGGACGCTAGTCGATTTTCTTACAAACGAAGTAACTTTTAAGCATTGCTTCTCCGCCAGGTATTGACCGAGCGGTGATCTGGTGATGGCCATCCAAGGAGTGAATAGAGGAGATCCAGATTTCTATACACACCAAAGTGATCTGACCAGCATTTTAAGAGATGTAAGGATATGTTTAAAAAAACCGCGAATATAGTATAGAAATGTATGAAAACTTGCAACTGAAAATTCTTATGCTTACATCTCTTAGAATGCTGACCAGATCAGTTGGGTGTGTATTGCTATTATAATCTTCTCCATTCACTTCCTGGATGGCCATCATCAGATCACCGCTTGGTCAATCCCTAGCGGAAAAGCAAGACTTCAAAATTACCTCGTTTGTATGAAAATCGACTTGTGTCCTTAATTATGTGGCCACCACTATATGTATGTACGACGTACACAACATACGCAAGGGGTGTTATAAGTTTGACTTGTGTGTGTCTGTCTGTCTGAGACAACGTAGCTCCCAAACTTATGGACCGATTTTGATGCGGTTTTTTATGCATAGTTTAAAAGATCTAAGTGTACAGACGACGGGACTCCTAAACCATTGATCCCATTATGATAAAACTTTGGTGAGTTGTTCTGCTTACGACCGGGAAAGTCCCTGGCTAAAAAAACGGAGCATTGCAATACGCATGCCGGGTGCAGCTAGTTCTAAATAAAAATATGTTGTACATTATCAGGATTATCAATCTCGATCATCCAACACTTCTCTATAATATACAACATGTTACAAAAATACCCTTAATGCCGAATACGGTATATAGGGACCATCAAACTGAACAACTTTTACTTTGGGACCAACTCTGAAATCGCGAAATAAAAATCAGCTGTTTCATACAAAAATTCAAATCGAAAATATCAAAATGTATGAAACAGCTGATTTTTTCGCGGTTTGAGAGTTGGTCCCAATAGTAAAAGTTGTTCAGTTTGATGGTCCCTATATACCATATTCAGCATTAAGGGTATTTTTGTAACATGTTGTATACCTACCACATTTCTTGTCATGTTATCCGGTTGCAAAATAAAAAGGCTATTCGGCAAGCTGACTTTCGAGCAGGCGACATTAGAGCTGGCCATGGGAGAAACAATCACTGCGCAGATCTACACCAGCCGCTCTTAAACTTTGTCCCTGTGCTTTATTAATTGTCATAGCATAGGCGACTTAACCGAATATTGTATTCTTTTAAAATTAAACTGATAATTAGAGGGAACAATTTTGCACGTCATTACAACGCAATAAGGAAAAAATGACAGCACTGTCAACATAACGCCATAGGTACTATTCAATGCCTATGGCGATAATGCATTTTACCTACTCTCAGGGGAAATGACCAAAGAGAATGTAATACTACGTTGATATGACAAATGATATTTATTTTTCTTATTTAATCAATCAAATGCACAAAAAAGTTTCAATTCCGACGTCGAAGTCAATCACAGCAAAAGTAGCTTTTTATCACTTTTTAACCCTGTTAGGTAATAAATATTTAAAAAATACGAAACACGTGTTCAATTAATTTTGTGAAGGAATGTCTATGCCAAATTCCAAGTGAAACGGGCCAAGGAATCGCGTTCTCCCATACAAACTTTACCACCCTGTTTCACCCCTTTAGGGGTTGAATTTCGCAAAATCCCGTCTTAGTGAGCACCTACGCCCTAAAAGGAGCCCCCATGCAAAATTTGAGACTCCTAGCACTTGTAGTTTCTGAGATTTCGTGATCAGTGAGTGAGTGAGTGATTTTCCCTTTTATATATATAGATGCCCTTAGAGCATTAAGTCTATGCCGTAAAGTTGTCACTAAAATATTTCCAAGTTTCTGCCCCGTAAGTAGACCATTACCGGCTGAACGCATTTTTTGTGGATGTCCACCGATTACTCGAAGACGGTTGAACCGATTAAAATGAGTTTGTTTTCAAGTTGATCCCACTTTTTTAAATTTTTAAATCGGTTCAGTAGTTTTTAGGATATCCTGAAAATACTGTCTTTTTCATTTTATACGGATGATCGACCATTATAACTTCTTTGTTGATGAACGATTTCCATGATTCTTTTTTTTTTTTTGTTTAAAAGAGGATTCTTAAAGATAAGACCATTTTAATTTTTTTGGCATTGTAGATAGATACCTTGAGTCCAAGATACACAAGGGAATTTCTAAAAATCAAATAGGAACTATATAGTAATTAAAATATTTGGTAGGATTATGACAATCTTACTTTCTTGAGCTGCGTAAGCAGGGGACTTATATAGGACTCCTTAACAACAAACAGCGCGAAAAGTGGATATCACGCGATATTTCGTGTAAGTTTCGGTGATCATGCAGAGGGGCTGGCTCAGATAAGGTTCAATACTAAAGAATAATGTTAATTTAATTAGGTACATTTAGGTACTTAATAAGAATATTTGCAAACGAACTAATATGCTAATACGAAACATGAGAAACGTCATTTTTGTATCAGAAATGATAAAAAAATAGAAGCTAAGTAGTTCCACAGCTCTGCGAGAGCTACCTGAAAAAAAAACCTAAAAACTTTGAAGTTAGAGCCCCTGTGCATCACTGCGAAACGATGTTCTAATAGCGCCTAACATATGCGCCCGCTCCAGGCGCACTAGCTGTGAAACCGGCCTAACATTACTATTATGGTCTCACTCACAGTGCCCGCGGAAACACAGTGTCCGGACTACCAATCACACGTCATTCGTCAAACAAAAGAACCAATCAAAGAGTCGATTGAGTAGGTATACATATTGCTCTTGAATACGGGTGCAACAACACAAGTATTTTCATCTAAGAGTACCTATAAGGGGCGTGATGGGGAAGCATTTTTCATAAACCGGTCATTTCTTTTAAGAAATACTTTCAGCTCTATTTAACCAATTTATTTTGACATAATACACTTAGGTAGTTAATAAAACATTTATCACAAAAGTGCATAATGTGTATTACAAAGTCATTTTCATAAGTGGCCGCCGACGGACCAAAGTGCCCAATCTCCTTTCTTCGGAGATATAAAATTCGCGCGCAATCGGATGCATGCGCGATTCGATGAAAAGAAAAAAAAACCGTAGAAATCAGGAGGCCTGACAATGACAGCACTAACTTCTGCAAAGCAAAATTAATATTGCTTATGTAGGACTATGTAAATGCTTGACAAGTTGTATGGCCGCTTCTCAAACGATCAAGCATGGTTTGTCAAGCACGTAAATAAATGCCATGTGAGTGATTGACAAGCATTTTAATCGTCTAGCTAGAGGGCCCATAAGTATTATTTCACCGAATCAAAAATATTTAAATTTATATGACGATCAGCTTTATAAAATATTTATTGGTCTAAAAGAAATATCTGGATGCTGAACGCTGCCGTATTCTTCCCGCGCGCGCATCTTACTCAGCGCCACTTGCGGCGAGGTTCGAAACTATTTCGCGTCATGAAATCCGTGGTGTGACTGTGTATCGTGTTTGGTTTTATTTATTTTTGTAATTTAGGTACCTATAAAAATGCATGTGTATTAAATAGAAAATCATGCCTATCTATAAAGGTAAGTACTTCAGTAATCAATATTAGTGTTATGTAACAGCAATCACAAAAGCAACTAAACCATTGATGGCATTGATGACGACTTAAAAATCCTAATTTATGAAGCGTTACATACCTTTCAGTTATAGTCAAATAGAACAAATACTCTATCTCATTAGATTTCAATTAGCTTAGTTTTTGTAAGGATATCTTTTAAGTGGATGTTACAACAATATAACCTCAAAAATACTATCTTGAATTTTGTTTTGCTGGCGAAGGGCATGTCTAATTTTAAACTCATTTTGTTTTTTTATCATTCAATTAACGTCTATTTAAATGGGTCATAATTCGATCTCTATGTCAGTATTTTGTTTTATAATGAATGAGATTTATCTTCACGTAGTTTCGGCGGGAATCTTGTTGTTGCTACATATTTAGAGTTCATTTGTTACTTTCGATTTAATTCTTACTATTTTTTTCTACTTTCAGGTGCTAATAGTTGTTTATAGGAAAGAAAAAATATCTAAACTATTACCTACCTATTTGAAAAATGAAAACATTAGCTGTTAAAACGTCAGCACGCAGGAATGGATACCAATCTGATGATGATAATGCGAGATATAAAATAAATACAGACTACTTTAACAAGATCAATAAAACTACTGTGACAGTAAAAAAACCAGAAAAAGTTAAAACTGAAGATGATGACGTACGCTATATGTTCCCAACTGTATTAAACAAACCAAAAATAGAACAGAAGCCTAAACCAAAACCTAAAATTAAAGTAAACTTCTGGAGTAATAAGCAAAAAGGAAGCCGGCTTTATAATAATGAGACAAACAAAGATAAAGTTAACCGGAGACATACCGTGGCTGCAGTTTCAGAAGAGTCAATTAAACCTAAAAGTTCTGGTGTCAAAGTTAGGAAACGGGTTTCATTTTTACCTTCTCCTTTGTTTTCTGAAAACCATGTACCTATGGTTACCGTTCCTGATGATTTGACAATACATTTAAATGAAGAAGAGGCCAACGACCTAAGGGATGATCTAAATTTAGCTTTTGTGAAAAGTAATAGTGAAAATAACAAAAATGAGTCTGCCAAACGTAAAGCTAAAACGTCCACAACACAAACAAACCCAAAAAGTTCTAAGCTTAAACGGAGCCATGAAGATATTGACTCCAGACCTCAAGGCAATGAAAATGAACTTGAGTTCTTCTCCAAATATATTGTGCAGAAACTACGAAGAATGGAAACCAATCAGCGTATCTATTCAGAAAATTTGATCAACACTGTTCTAATGCTCGGCCAGCTTGGGAAGTTGAATGGTAAATCAAAAATAGCTGAAGCATAATAGTAACCATTATAATAATAATTTAGTACATTGAGCTATTGAAGCTGTACATTTGTATGGCTTAGTTGAATTAAGTTATATAGCTATATTACTAAGTAAATGGTGTCAATTTCTACATAATGTCCCAGTGTTGCATAATATTTAACCAAGTTTTTCTACTTTACAAGATTTTTACTAGGTACTTTGATGATCAGTTTCCAATGAATTACCTATATGGGCTTACTGTAAAAAGTTAGTACAAAATTAAAACTAATATATAAATTAATATCATATATTTGGATCAACAATTTATTTATATTATTATCAAAGTAATTTTTTGTGCATTTTCAACTTAAAGTTGGTGTGTTGTTTATGATAGTTACTTAAATTAGATTAAAATCACAGGTATTATACACATTAAATTTCCAATGTTTAAAATAACAGAAAATTGCTTTTTTGTTTAACATTAACATATAACACAATTTAAGAGATATTTTATGTATCAAAAAGATTCGAGAATTTGTTACATTGTTTTTTAGAATCATAAAGCATTATTAAGTACAGTAGTGTTCACTATTCTACTTATTATGTTACAATTGTTTTATCTCACAAATTCAGTTTGGCTTTGAATGTTATTAGGCGTGGACATGCACATTATTTTAGTGTGTGCATGCAGACACACTAAAAAGATGTGCATGTGTACGCCTAATAACATTCATAGCGGAACTGCATTCGTGAGATAAAACAAATTGACAATGACATAATTTGACATTGGAACAAAATTACTACTTTTAATTAAGATGTTTTATACAAAATGGCTTAGCTTAAAATAAATATTTGTCTAGATTATTGGGTGCTCTTTGTTTGTGGTTAAAAGTTGAATTTATAGAAGTGTTTGTTTAACAGGTTCTTATCATAATAAATAATAAAGTAATGTTATTAATAATATTACTTAATTATTTATTTAAGTCTATATTCTGTATGCTTTTTAAGACAAAGTATACTATTATTTCAAAAGTTGAGGAGATTCCAGGTATCATAGTGTTACAATTGCTTTTGAAATACTTATAAACAATTTGATTTTTTATGTGTATATTTTGTTTCTTGAAAATAATGCTATGCGAATGCTAGTGATGAGTTCTGCAATTTGTTCTGTAAATAACATAATTAGTCATCATCTGGTTATGAATATAATTATGATGTTAATCAAATACATGGTATGTATTATTAAACATTGTAATTTATAAGTGTGCTATGCTTTACAGAAAATCCTTTTTTGGCAAAAAAAAGCCTAATTAATTTGTTTTTTTATTATTTTTTATTTTGGTTACTTCTTCTAAAGTTAATTTAATACTCTTGACTTGACACTTAAGTTTTTGAATGCTACGCACACAGATGCAGAAATAAATGTAAATATGTAAGATTGTGAAATGAAGCAATTTATTACTGTTGTTTATAATAAAATAAAATGTTTACATATTTACACATTTGAATGTTATAAGCTCAATAAGTACCTACTGTGGTTTTTGACTTAATATTATGTATTTTGATCTATATTTGACACAGATCTATTTATATTTTGAAATAGTATGATGGGGAGAGCTCTGCCTTACTAATAAAGTGAATGTTAAAATAAAATTCTTTGTTTTCTTACATGCCTAACTTACCTATTGCCTTTATATATTAACCCCCTTACTAATTAAGATTGTATAGCAGATGAATAGTTACACAACGGTTACTCTCTGTCAAACTATTTAAGTTTGGCATTAAAAAGAAAGGGACAAAACACTAACTATACATCTGCTATAGAATCTTTTTTAGTAAGGGGGTATGTAGTTGAAGTTTAGTATAACTTAACGGTCGTTCCTTATTTATCATATAGTTAAGCTAGGTACTAGGATTTAACGAAAATAAATAAAACAAAATGATAATAGATAAGCTAACTAGCCTTATGGGAACAGGTTATTTAAATTGGGTAGGTACCTTTAGCACTGTCCAATCGACTTTAAACTTAACGGCCTAGGTACACTTATAGTTTTTAAAAACAATTAGTTAACTTGTTTATGTGCAGTAATTGTTAACCGTTCATAGAAAATGTAGGTAAATAAAAAATGAGGTCTTTGAAGGCACGTATTATTATTTACTATAAATATTCCTTCAAGCTGACAAAAGGATCCCTAACTCACTTTCTCATAGTGTATGTCAATTAAACTAAGCACCTCATTTTACTAATGAACTCCAAAGGAGGCGCTAGGCGCCCCGAAGACGCTAGGAGTAAAGGCTTTCTCAAGGTCAAGCTGTGAAATCTATATGCGCTACTGCAGTGCAACTTTATGTAAGTAGGTCTTTGTGAAACGGGACCTTTAAATTATGGCACAACATTTTGATTATGGCAAGTGTAAATATAATAGGGCCATGGTCAATCATCAATACATACATACATCAGCGTCCTACAGCCAATTTAGTTTAGTTATTTTCCATACCAACACGGAGAATAAGTTGTTAAGTATCTACTTCTCTCGTTAGTCTTAATTTACGACTAAAAAATTGTTTTTTTTTATATAGAAAGAAAGTCTTCTTACTTTACAATTTTCTTACAATATTTACCGAGAGGAACGCCTGAAATAAATGAAATCTTTTATAAATAATATGCGACTACGTGTACCGACGGACAGAGTAGCTGTCGTGCGTGATCGTGTCCTTCAGATTTAGTGTAGACCACAAACAAGTGAATTAAATATTCATGACAAGTAATAAAAAATAAGTTGGAGTCAACGGCGATATAAACAAAGAAGTTCAAGGTTCTGAATAACAATTCCAGCACCATTACTTCAATCAGACCTCCAAACTTTTATTAGTGACAATAGCTATCGTGACTAAATCACTGAGCGTATTAAATAAATCTTGGTTAGGTGTGAACTGGTAAGAATTGCGTGTTGTTTGCAAACGGTTGCTGAGCGACGCCGAGAGGCGCCGCCACGCGACATCCGGCGCCCTACAGCAGTCACGATCCGCCCGCCCGCCCAACAACGCTTGCGGGCGCGACAAACAAACCTCTTTATTTAACATTTTCACTCGCGAATAAAACCTTTTTTAGAGCGTTTGAAAAAAATTCAAAACAAGAAAAGATTAAAAAAGTTTTTACTCCGCGTAAGTACATTTTGTTGTCGACCTTCAACTGTTTTCGAATACGTACCGAGCGAGTGTCTTATGAAAAGTGAAGATCGAAATGGATATAGTTCACCGATTGCACTACCTAGTGCTTTCGCAGAAATCGGACTTGATGACTATGGAAAGGGAGCAACGATTGCGCGTACGACGACAGTCAAGCCTTCCGGAATACAGCAAAGCCAATAAATCACGACAGAAGCTTGAACAAGTTTATTTTAACGACGTAAGCCTTTTTCTTTAATTCTATATTTTTACTACTAATATTAATTGTTCTTTATATTGATATTAGGGACGTGTAATTACTTGTACCTAAGTAATAAGTACTTACATTTTATTTCTTTCAAATGCTTAGACAAGGCTGCATTTCAGCGTTAGTCATAGTACAGAGTAAAGTCTTACCATGATTTTCAAATTAATTCATAAAATTAAATTAATTTTTTTAAACTCTAAAGGTGATGGTGACCGATGACTTATGACTTTATGTTAGATTTTTAAGATATTTTTGCATTTTCCCTACGATATATTCCTGCATATTCCACTTCGCAAGCAAATTTTAATGTATTTTTCTCAAAATCAGATTACTTACCTACTTACAAATAACTCCAACACTGGGTATCTGAATAAAAACTCTTTTACTGCCACTGAGATAATACCACATTTAATTCAATAAAAAAAGTAATTAATTTATAAATTGGTTAATTTTTTAAAACAGAGGTTCACTTAATTCCAGCGACAAAGTCCAGATAGAGTTTGTAAGTAGAAAACGCATCAAACAATTTGAAGATAGTTTAAACTATTTATAGCTACACCGCAATGTAAAACAAATTGTCATGACAATAATTGACAAATTGAAACATTATTAAATAGGGCTCTGCTTATTAATAATCAACTCAGTTCGTTTTTTTTTCATGTTATTTAAAACTGACGCCTAACAATAAATTCAGATTAAAAACAATCAATGGTTTTCACAAGTTAATACTGCAAAAAATAGGTAATAAATATTTCGTATGAATTTGTTCTGTGAATTACTCGTATTTTTTTATAACTTTTTAAAATATATCGAAAAATTAAATAATTTCCGAAAACTTTAGTGAAATCATGTGCAATACAAAAATAATTCTTGTATAAATGGAATGCAGATCTGAAGGGAACAGACAATTCAGAGATAACTTTATAAATTAATCAGGATCTTCTAATATCAAATCAATCAATACTTATGAGAATTACAAGAGGCCAGACCAGACTGACAAAAAAACAATTTTAAACAAAACTGTTAACGTACGAAAACAATGTTTCGAAACGCTTTTTTTAGCTAATTTTTAACCCCCGACGCAAATAAGTTTAACGTGTCTGTGTATGGGTGTATCTGTGTATTTGTCTGTGGTACCGTAGCCCCCAAGCGGATGAACCGATTTTGGTTTAGTTTTTTTTGTGTGAAAGATATTTTTAAGACTACCTACTTATCTTATTTTAAGTTGAATGTATGGTTTTAAAGCGAAAAAATCTCAAATTTCATGGACGTCGCGACGCGACGCGGGGTAACTACCACGCTAGAGCACGGGCTGATTAGTATTTTAACGTTAAAGCTTTTAGTTCGATATTACTTCGAACGTTATAAAGTTGCTTATTCTCTTCTATAAAGGCCAAGGTAATATATCGAATTTAGGTAACACCCAGAGGGACTGTTCGCGTCTTTCAATAAGTGGTTGTTTTGTGGTGAATTCCAAAACAAAACGATTGATTCCAAGAAAAAAAACATTGTTGATTTCTAGGCAAAATCTTTGCACAAAACTTAATCAAATTCTAAGTAGATACCTCGGGTTTTCGCCACATTCTACGGTGGCAACTTTGTGGTGGAACGTGATGAAACATCAAAGTCACACACGCCGATAAATTCCAGCGAAAGACACAGTTGATTTATATGCAAGCTCAGCACCTTCCAGCGAAATTGACTCTTGGCATCTTTTATCCACCGTTCAGGAACTTTCGTAAAGAAAGCGTGAAATCCCTCGATTATGTCTGTCAGTTCAGTGTCACATGAAATTTATTTTTTGCAAAGATTATTTACGGCTTACATTAAAACTTAACAATGGCCTCCATAAATTATTTGGCACCTACCTACCTACTTTCTACATGGTTATTTTTAAAAAACTACTTAGTTATTATGAAATCACCACGCTTTGCGTAGGTACCTAATGCTAAAATGAAATTCCCAAGTTTCAAGTCCCAAGTTTGGCAAGTAATATCGTCTCATATCTACTACAAGTACAGGGGAAAATCTAAAATATACATTTGTAATTAAACCATAAAAAATATACCTAGTCTTTATTTAAAATACGTAGTAGATACTTAATCAATCATCAAGTTTGTACGGAACCCTTGGTAGGCGAGTCCGACTCGCACTTGTCGTTGTGAGATTACCTTCAACGTCCAAACTTACTTACATATCATAGTGTAGGTGTGACATCTGCTCTAGATTAAACAAAAGAGCATTATAATTAGTTATAAAGAAGCTTTGATTTTTTAATCAAAATACAGAAGTCACCTTATCTAAAAGGATTATCAAAAGAATGTTGTAGGTACTATAGCAGCAATGAATAAGAAATATAATGAGGTAGATAAAAGTACCGGCTATCCGCGCGATAAGGAGCTTCACAGTCCTTTTTATTTCAGTCTGACACGAATCAGCCATTAGATACCATTTACGTAACGCGTCAACTTTAACTATGTACAATTATTTAATTCATTGTTTAAAATAGTTTACAATTTAAAATTTAATTCTATTCTATTCTAATTTTAATGAATAGTTATTTTTTTTAAATTGAGATTTAGCATTTGGTAAAAGTAGCTAGTAGGTACTTATATTATTTAGTAGTTAATTATTGATAGCCATTGTATAAAATACTTTATAAAATCTAGTGATTTTGTATTGTGTTTTGGTTGAAGGAACCGCGAAATTAGCCTATAAATGTATGGAAATCATAAAACTAAAAAGTCTGATTCTTATATAATTATCGAAGGATAAAGCTTGTATTTCTTAGAATGTTGATCAGATCAGTTGGGTGGGCTTCAAAGTTATCTCTTTTGTACGAAAATCGACTGATGTCGTTATTATCTGACCACCACTGTATTAAAGACGAATTATTACCCTTCTGATCGTAATATCCAATTGTAAAATTATGCCTATTAACGCCTGTATGACACTGAGTTTTTATACCAAAGCAATTTTTTCCTTTTTTAGCAACCAGTTTCGAGAGAAGAATAAAAATCTTTTCTCGAAATTTGGTTTTGAAACACAATCTAAGATTAGCAAAGGTACCTATATAGGTATTATGTGAAAAAATAAAGTTCAGTAATCGCGTAAAGATGTCACTAACCACGATTCACATCTCTATACATTCTTATTTTTATCTCTGCCTAGTTCCTCTTCCGCAAAGACTGCCGTTGTTACTCGGTCGGTCGTTCAATAAATCTAACAAGGTAGGTATTTCTTGTAACACTGTTATAAATTCCAATTTATTCAGACATTCATTCTTGTGCCGCAGTCATTTGCTTTCGTAATTTTAAATAAAACATAGTACCTAGTTACTTAGGTAGGTACTTTATTTCCACTGAAAGTAATTTGTGAAACAAACAATTGAAACGGACTCAGCTTACTTAATAAGGTTCTAAGGTTTCATACAAAACGGCTTATCACCCAAGCCAGAACGACAGGCGCCGACTAATTTAGCATTTCATGCGCAGCCTAATAAAACATAAAACACTTACTTACTACCTATATTTAACAGGGAGATAATATACCTAGAGTTAAACTTTTTTTTAGGCAGTTGTGTGATAAAGAAAAATTTTTCGTCCGAAATGTTTTCCAGGTGGCTTGATAGAAACCACTATCATCGCCTTTATTATCCATGTGGGAATCAAAAAGATTTCTCATTTATTTTCTGTTGCGCAACCAAACGATTAATTATAATTGGCTCAATAATTGTATCCAACATGTTAGTAGGATATATCCTTCTATGAAGGACACCTAGATTTCCATAAGTATAAACTCTCTCTTTCCTTCCATAGGTGCTTAGATTCAAGGAATTACTCAACAGCTTGTTATTTATCTTGCTTAGCTTTAAACACCGTTCATAATAATTCCTGGGTTTATATTATGTATTTGGGTGAACGATAAAAATTTAAAAGTTTCCCTAAAAGTTGTGTAGGGTCTGTCGAACGAACGGCATGTAAATGAGTTAATTTGCATCACACAGTCTCCAGCTCAGCTAAAGGGATTCTTTCATGCTTCTACAATAAAGTACTTACTATCATAAGTATAACTACCTACTTTGTCTGTTCTAGTAAAGATCATAATATTTTTTCGTAGATCTTTACTACGCAGCGAATTTTCCACTACATAACCTTCTTTTCTGTCATGTTTTCTGTAACTATTAAATATCTATTCAATATTTTTTCTATAACACTAAGTACTTAGCTTATAACTAAATAGCTTTCGCCCGCGACTTCGTCCGCGTGGGCATTCAGAAAATCCCTAGGGAACCTTTGAGCTGATTAAAAAGTATCCTTTGTTTTAATCCAGGCTATAAACGATCTGTGTGTCCAATCTAAATCCGTTCAGCCGTTTTTGCGTGATTGAGTAACAAACATCCAAACATCATATAATATATTAGTAGAATATCCATATTACGTTCCCTTAGACCCGTTCCCGTATATTAATCCATACTAAATTTGGACCCCATTTCACCCCTTTAGGGGTTTAATTTCGAAGTATCCTTCCTTAGTCCTTGTAGGCACCTATATGTCTTAGGATAATCGTGTAAGCTGGATCTTTCCAAAAGTCTTAAGGGCCTGTTTCACAAACAAAAAGTAAGTTCTGAGTAGCTTACTTGACAGATGACAGATTTGACAGATGTGAAATGACAATTTGTCATATCATTTGTCAAGTAAGCTACTCAGAACTTACTTTTACATTGTTGTTACGAACTGGCCATCAGGCCGGCTTTGTAAATATATTATTGTTTATGTTAAAGAGGGGGAAAAAGAGAAAGGCTCAAAGTAAGGGAGTAAAGAAATTATATTAGTAAATTAGTAAAATGTACAAACCAAAACAGCAAAACAGAAAAACCGAAGCGAAGACAGATAGATGACAGACAGGTAGAAAAAGAGCAAAGATAAAAACATAAACAATAATATATTTACAAAGCCGGCCTGATGGCCAGTTCGTAACAATTGTCAAGGCCCTTAGTCTATTGTTAAGGACCGGATAATTGGAATTTAAGATTTTTGCAATCGTCCGAGCAATATTTAGGATCTTTGTAAAAATCTCAGCATGTTTCGTACAATTGGAAACTTGAATGCTGATTGGTTAATAAGAGTGTAAGTTTTTTTGCAATCATACTCGGATTTTTGTAAAGATCCGTTTTGTACGAATATCTTACGACATATGTATACAACATGTTACAAAAATACCCCTAATGCCGAATATGGTATATAGGAACCATCAAACTGATGGGACCAACTCTGAAATCGCGAAAAAAAATCAGCTTATTCATACAAAAATTAAAATCGAATGTATCAAAATGTATGAAACAGTTGTTTTTTTTTTTCGTGATTTGAGAGTTGGTCCCATAGTAAAAGTTGTTCAGTTTGATGGTCCCTATATACCATATTCGGCATAAGGGGTATTTTTGTTACATGTTTGTTGTATATCACAAAAGGAACGTATGTGCAAAATTTCAGGTCCAAAGGTTTGGGCACCCTTCATTTTAACCCCCGACGCAAAAAGAGGGGTGTTATAAGTTTAACGTGTCTGTGTATCTGTCTGTGGTATCGTAGCTCCCAAACGGATAAACCGTTTTTGGTTTAGTTTTTTTTTTTGTGAAAGATAATTTTTAAATACTTAATTAATAAGATAGAAGTAGAAAAAAGTAACTGTAAGCAGTAACTAGTGATGTTGTTTCATTGAAAAAAAAACTTCAGTTAATTACTTTATTTTATTATGTATTAAAATCAATAGTAAATCAATGGAGTTTCTCGATTTCGATTTAAGCATACGATGACCATTATTATTCCGTGTAATTTGTAAGGGAAACGTGAAGAGGTTTTTTCACAAACTGGAAATGGAATTAGAACTTTTCGATTTATGGCTCTTCCAAGACTAAGACTTATCGTGAATTAAGGACTCGACATTTTATTTGAGAGAATAAGTAATTGCCCCACCTTAGTAGGTACCTACTGTTACCTTCAACTCCAGTTGTTGATAAGTACTCAAAACACATTCAGCAAAATAATACTCTATGTACTATGCCCATGTCAGATAAAAGATACTGAAAGAAAAACTGCATAATCCTTGTTTCCCGGGGAAAACTAAGTCAATGTTTAATAAACAATTTTAACAAATATTGAATCATGACCTTGTCTATAAGAACCAAAGCAGCCGATAGATGAAAAAGTTATTTTTTTCGTGATAAAGTCTATGGTTGGTGTTGGCATATTTTTTTAATTATTATTTATTAGGGAGAACATTAGTGTTAATATTTCATTTTATTTTATTTGACAAACTGACCCAAAATTGTCGGAATTCTGACGTGCTGTTCTGAAACTTGTTCGAAATTCTAAAACAAAAAAAAACCTATAACAAAACAAAAGATTTTTCAACAACAAACAATATTTTTTACTTTTTGCTCTTTCATAGTAAAGTTTGCACAGAACAAAGAAAATTTTAAAACATTGAACATACCTCAGAACAAAGAATTTTTTTACTCATGCCGTTTGATTTAATGAAAAATTACAGTGAATACAGTAACATAAACATGCTTGGGCTTAGATAACACTAAGGAACTCCTGTAATTGATTCTACATGATGTACTTAATTCAATTTTCTAAAGTTTGGTTTTTATGGTAGGTACTGATAAAGGTTCAGCCCCCCTACTCAAATGGCCATTCTACTAAAACTAACGCTGTAGCATAGAATTACAATGTATGGGAATGACATAAGCTTAGCTCTTGTCAATCCCATACATTGTCATTATATTCTACTAGCGTTAATTTTATTAGAATTTCTATTTGAGTAGGCCCTATGATCTCTACATCCCATCACTTATTAATGCTGTAAGCACAGAATTAATATAGTACTGAGCTGTAAGAACAACAATATTACTGTTTACTTGAATACCCACTAAAGTTTTCACGTAGCGACCCTTCTCAAGTCATTTGCAATTAGCGGACTCTAAAGTTGTATTAAAATAGAAGTGACAAAGGCTCTTAGATTTTCACGCCATAGCAAGCAATTTGGATGGAAGCTTCGTTTACCCTATTTGTATTGTAATAAAGTGTGTCACAGCATTATTACATTGAAAATTCTCCATTCTTTCAGCTTTAATTTGCTCCGAGCTGTAGGTTAAATGAAATAATAATTTATACTGTATTACTTATTTTCTATTATTTAGGGACATCGTTTTATTATTCCTGTAATCTTTATATAAACTTCTATCACATCAAATAATTTCAGATTTTTTCAGATTGATTCAGAACGGTATTTTTTTACATTTTTCATCAAAAGTCGAAAACTATTCGGCTTAAATAAAAGGTTGAGAATGTGCAAGCAGCGCCCCCATATGATATCCCATATGCCCTATTAGCCTCACTTCGAATTTTTTTAAGACTCCCTTTCAGTCCCTGTCGCAAAAAAATATTTAAATATTTTTATTTCTCTCTTATTTGCAAAGTAGTAAAACTATTCCATATTTCAAGTTGATAGCATTAGTAGTTCTCGAGATATCCAGCTGTGAAGACAAACAGACAGACTGAGTCGCACCATAAGTGTTCCTTTTTACTATTTTGGTAAGGGACCCTAAAAGTTATTAAGCAAATAAATTGTATTAAATAAGTTGTTTTTACGATACATCAAACGGTGTTCATCAAGAACAAAACATTCATTTGGCAGAAGTAGTAGAGAAGAGACAGAAGTCATTCTTCTAGAAGTTTTCTATTTCTTAGGCTTGTATTTGATACATTTTAAATGTATTTATTTGGATTTATCTCTAAACGGGTTAAAGTTACCTGTTATAATTTAACTCTCTTTGTAATATCAGACATCTGGCCGATTTTTGGATAGAAAATAGTAGTTTTACTTGTTACTTTGAAATTCGAGATATTTGAGGTACTTAAACCTATTTTTTTAATGCGTTGAATGTTTATGTGCTCTAATGATTAAACTTTGAACTTTAAATTTAAGAAATGTCTGAAATATTGTAAAAGTTTAAATTTTATTCTGTAAAAAGTTAGGGTACAAAATAGTTTTATAAGTACCTTCACACTTACCTATAGTTTTTTAAATTATATATATTTTTGTAATATTTGTGCCAAAAACCTTGATTTATTAACTTGTGTCGCATGTTGCAATCGCATGTTAATCCTAGTTCCTCTTTAAAAGCCTAACTTTATTGGTTAATGTATTTTGATCTCTCTTACTTATTTTGTCGTATGACAACAACTGAAGTGCGTAGAGGTCAAGTTAACTTATACTAAGCCTAACAGATTTCAAATGCCTACCTATCTCCTACTAATAATGGGCAAACGTTACTAGACTTGATTGGGCGCCAGACATTCAGCTTATTACACTTCCGGACCTCAAAAGGCAAAAGGAAGGAACCTTTATAACTCAGTTGTCTGACTTTTATCTGAATGCGACGGCCATTTTCTTGAAAATATACAATTTAAATTAATATTTTTATAAATTACTAGCTAGCAGTGGGTGGCGCTGTTAGGTATTACAATTTAAAACGACGGAAAAGAGTATTTTTTTTACATCTTTTCGTATTTTTTTTTCGAAAATTATCTTTTATACAAACCTTGTCCTGATAATAACAAACAACAAAAAAATAATTATCTAATTTTGTGCAGTCGTTCTGAAGTTACACGCTTACATACATTTCGGCGATTCCAAAGATTTAAATTGTGGCGATTCATTTTTATTTATATAGAAGGACTAGTGGCCCGCCCCGGCTTCGCACGGGTACAATGTAGTTACTAATGTGGTGAGTGTGAAGTTATTAGACTGTCTATATAGGTATAGTAGTGGCCACAAAATGAAGGACGCCAGTCGATTTTTATACAAAAGAAGTAACTTTTAAGCATTGCTTCTCCGCCGAGGGATTGACCGAGCGGTGATCTGGTGATGGCCATCCAGGGAGTGAATGGAGGAGATCCAGATTTCTATTTACACCCAAGTGATCTGACCAGCATTTTAGGAGATGTAAGGATATGTTTAAAAAAACCGCGAATATAGTATAGAAATGTATGAAAACTTGCAACTGTAAATTCTTATGCTTACATCTCTTAGAATGCTGACCAGATCAGTTGGGTGTGTATTGCTATCTGAATCTTCTCCATTCACTCCCTGGATGGCCATCATCAGATCACAGCTAGTTCAATCCCTAGCGGAAAACCAAGACTTCAAAATTACCTCGTTTGTGTGAAAATCGACTTGTGTCCTTAATTATGTGGCCACCACTATATGTATATACGACGTACACAACATACGCAAGGGGTGTTATAAGTTTGACTTGTGTGTGTCTGTCTGCCTGAGGCAACCTAGGTCCCAAACTTATGGACCTATTTTGATGCGGTTTTTTATGCATAGTTTAAAATATTATCTAAGTGTACAGACGCCGGGACTCCTAAACCATTGATCCGATTATGATGAAACTTTGGCAAGTTGTTCTGCTTACGACCGAGAAAGTCCCTGGCTAAAAAACGGAGCATTGCAATATACGCATGCCGGGTGCAGCTAGTTCTAAATAAAATATATTGTGCATTAACAGGATTCTCAATCTCGATCATCCAACACTTCTCTATAATAAAAATTAGCTGTTTCATACAAAAATTCAAATCGAAAATATCAAAATGTGTTTCATATGTTTTGATATTTTCGATTTGAATTTTTGCTGATTATTTTTTCGCGATTTGAGAGTTGGTCCCAATAGTAAAAGTTGTTCAGTTTGATGGTCCCGATATACCATATTCGGCATTAGGGGTATTTTTGTAACATGTTCTATACCTACCACATTTCTTGTCATGTTATCCGGTTGCAAAATAAAAAGGCTATTCGGCGAGCTGACTCTCGAGCAGGCGACATTAGAGCAGGCCATGGGAGAAACAATCACTGCAGATCTACACCAGCCGCTCTTAAACTTTGTCCCTGTGCTGTATTAATTGTCATAGCATAGGCGACTTGACCGAATATTGTATTCTTTTAAAATTAAACTGATAATTAGATGGAATAATTTTGCACCTTATTACAACGTAAGGAAGGAAAAAAATGACAGCACTGCCAACATAACGCCATAGGTACTATTCAATGAAATGCATTCTACCTACTCTCAGGGGAAATGACCAAAGAGAATGTAATACTACGTTGAGATGACAAATGATATTTATTTTTCTTAATTAATCAATCAAATGCACAAAAAAGTTTCAATTCCGACGTCGAAGTCAATCACAGCAAAATTACCTTTATATCACTTTTTAACCCTATTAGGTGATAAATATAAAAAAATACGAAACACGTGTTCAATTAATTTTGTAAAAGAATGTCTATGCCAAATTTCAAGTCAATCGGGCCAAGGAATCGCGTCCTCCCATACAAACTTTGCCACCCTGTTTCACCCCTTTAGGGGTTGAATTTCACAAAATCCCGTCTTAGTGAACACCTACGCCCTAAAAGGAGCCCCCATGCAAAATTTGAGACTCCTAGCATTTGTAGTTTCTGAGATTTCGTGATCAGTGAGTGAGTGAGTGAGTGATTTTCCCTTTTATATATATAGATTACAGTGCGTTTATTATTAATTCAGATGTGATTTTAGAATTATTTAGTTTGGACTATATTAATTAAAGATTTTTTTTTTCTAAAACAACGTGTTAGCGACGCGGCAAAACTTTGGTGTTCAGGGCCGGTGAATTTTAGTTTTAAATTGTCAGTTCAGTAGAGACGACAGTGTTCTTTTTTTTTTGTTGTTGATTTTTGCTGTGTCAAGATGTGCTCTATTTTTTAAATCTTTGTTATTAATTTTGCTATGTTGCCTTCACAACGTAAGATTAAAATTTCAGTTATACCTTTTTATAGAGGTTAAGCAAACCAGGTTTGGTTTGCTTAACTTTGGATCATTTAATCGTGATCTTTGGATCATTTAATCGTGATCATGAACATTATAATCATAACAGAAAAGATGAGCTATTTTTCACGCCAAACCCAATCTCATTCTAAGAACAATGAGAAAACTATACGATTTATGACTACGAAATTTCGGCGTTAGAACTCAGATTTAGTACCCAATAAAACATTTAAGACATAATAAAGTGTCAGATAACACGTTCGTCCGTGTAGCTCACTGCTATGAAAATGAGACCGCTATGAATGAAAGTATAATAAAATTGACAATAATAAAACTATTTTTATTGTTCTATAACAACAATCTAGCTAGATGATATTCAACAACGCACTGAATTTGATCACACGAAAAATATCTTTCTCTTCAAGACCATCTTTTTCTTCGAGAAACTAAACCTTTACAACTAAATCGAAAAAAACAGTAACGATTAAACAATATGGCCAGCTTTAGTAAATCATTTCAAAGAAATCGTTTAGCATTTCGTGATTCGGCCAATTTAATAAAAAGGTCACGAATAGACGCATCGTTCTTTGATAAAACTCATAGTCCGACACGTCACCCACCACGAATGCCAACTCATAAACAGAGATTTAAACCTGGCGTTGGCACTTAGAGATCTTCAATGCGTACTTGATTATGTAACAGGCAAGCAAATGACCTACAGCTACAGCTCAAAGTAGACCAAGTAGCCTAGATGTCATTGCCAAGTAATTTTATTTACGGATTTCTTTCTTCCGCTTAAGTATCACTGTAGCCTATGCCAAGAAGGTAGTTTGGGAATTTACCAAGTACTAATGCCAAGTACTTCCTATTGTTCAAGATATTACTTAAAATAATTATGAATATTTTGTATATTTTAGATATGTCTGTGACATATTTCCAATTACTATAATATTTTCACTCAATCTCACAAAAGTCGAGCTTATTAGGCCGTACAACGCTGAAAAAAATAACTAACGAAATTATTGACAATATTATCGTTTTTAATTAATAGCTGATAAACTGTTTCTTATTTTGAAACACTACTAAAATGGAGGTTATTTTACGTTTTTTCCTATTGAGAAAAGTTTAAGCTATCATGTTTCGTTTATCGTTTATCATGTTTCAAAGATTTTGGATGCTAATTAATCTATGTCAAGCTTTGTATGTTGCCAAGTAATTAATTATTTGTTTTTCTCACAGAGAGAGCTGTTCGCTGCGAAGGCAGACAGTGGTGCGGCAGCAGTAGACAGGAAGATGTCTTCATCTTCGGCTGGTAGCATGAAGAATAAATGGCTGAAGGCTTTCCGCAGTCTCAAACCGCCCAGCGCCCCCCCACCTCACGCCGCCCCTCCAGATAAGTATGTACCTCCTACAATTCTCCTCTTAAACAATGAAGAAATATAACCGATAAACTGTATGGCAATTTCGTTTACACTGTAATAAGGTTAAAAGCCTTTTTAACACCAAAGCAACAACTAATTATAAGTACACGCGTAATTGTAAATAGCTTACATTTTTGAGACGCTTACAACCCAACTAGCAAAATGGTTTTATAATATAGAAATTATATGACTTCTAGTCATTGAAATGTTTTATAGTCGTTTTTCCATTACTTATTAGTCGTATAGAAGTTGGAGATTTTACATAATAGTTGTATACCGAATTAGTCGTATTGGTACGTCCATTAAACGTTTTACCAACTTTCTTATACGACGATCATATAATGGTATAATAGAAAACGTTTACCTAACATCAATTTAGTCCTATAAACGTTTTGGTTGGATAAAAGTCATATAAAAGTCAAAATCGTTTTAAGGCAAACATTTATAATTATAACGGCAATATAACAATTTATATAATGTGGATAACCTGACTATTATAAAACATTTCAGTGTTTACAAAACTTTAATATAACTCTTTTCCGACATTCAGTCATATAAATTTAACCCAACTTTTATTATTAAACAAAAGCAGAATTCGTGATTTTTGCTCACTGAAAATTCAAAAGGTACAAACACTTTTTGATAAAGATACACCAGATCTCGAAAGTAAGTGTTAAATTACAATCTTGTAGCTTGCATTTATTTTGGTGGGTTAAAAGTTAGTAAAAGTGGTGATTTTTTTTTTATTTCTCTATACTTACCCATGAAAGTGATATCTTATTTATTTTTTCCTTGCGAACAATTTTGTTTTTTCAGTACTCAACTCACTCAACTCAACGTATTTCGGAGAATTTTTTTTCTAATACTAGAAGTAATCAAGATCTACATTGTTATTAATTTTTGTTTAAAAACATTGAGATTCACATGAAAGTCTTACCTACTACACATCTTCGGGGGTAGGTTTCTCAATGGCTGACTGTGCCTATTAACAAAACTTAACAAATTACGTGCAGTTTTGCTAAAACTTAAAGATAAGTATCAGCAAAAATGATATGTCAGAAATTTTTTACTTAGGTATCAACAATCTGCCCTAACAAATACATATCTCGTAATGTACAAGATTTCTGTAATATAAATCTACTCTGACACGGGGTTCACTTATTTATCTCGAGAACCCTAGCGATAAAACATGGAGCTTATCAATAGTCATACCAAAACGTGTACATGACTATTTTGTTGTTTAGTAGTTGTATAGCAGTCTATATAAAACTAAACCAAAAATGGCTGGTCTTAAAGATTAATTTTATATGAAATTAATATTCTCATATATCAGAAAAATCATGAATATCGAGAGGGCTTAAGGAAAACAGTACATATCGTCACATACATTACCGATAAAGTAAAGTTCCCATGAGGATCTAGTCCCAAACGTGCCTAATACCACGATTCATTCATGTTAAATTACCAATATTTTGTAAAAGGCATAACTCCAATAAACTTACCTTTTGATGTCAATACAATATTAAAATGTCAAGTTGTTGAACAATTGGAGCACAATACAAACTGACAGTTAGGATGGAGAAAAAATGTTTTATAAAAGTCATAGCTTAATATTATTAAACCATTTTAGTCATAATGAAGTCTTATAACTACCTTTAATAAAACGTTTTAGTCGGTCTCACGACTTTTACTGGACTACTACATGACTATTTAGTTTTATAAAATGGGCCTTTTTGACGTTTTATAAACGTTAACTCGATGTTTATATGACCGTCATATAATAACTTAAAGTCGCATAAGAAACGTTAACTTAACGTTTATATGACATTATTTTGCTAGTTGGGAAATGCACATATTGTCGTAGTGAATGTTATTTATTACTTAATTGCTTTGAAATAAAGAAAAAGAAGACAAAAAACCTTTAAAAATAATATTACAAAGATAACATTAAAAACCCAATTACTAAATTTGATTTAACGAGAGAATTAATATTAAATTAACATTATGTGTATGTAAAAAATATAAAAAATTTACATGTCCTTTAATATGAAACATTAATAAAAAAAACACGTTTTTAAAACGGTCTAAAAAGAATACAATAATTTCTCCCGTACAGATTTATATTCCTATACAGAAGTTTTAAACGTAAGCGCATACAAAACACAATTGATAATAAATCTCCCAAAATTCTTTTTAGACCGTTTTAAAAATATGTTTTTTATAAAAAAAAACATATTATTTTCTGATTTTTAGTCAACGAGCTAAAACTAACAATACTGGTGTATGATAAGTACACCGATAGGAGGTGGTTCTCCTATCGGTGTACTTGTCAAGACGAATCAAACGAGCCTAAACTAGATGGGGCTGGGTGGTATTATTATAGAGTTCCTATGGGCTTCTTCCGGCTCCATCATCAGACCCTAGATATTATTTCCCTACAGAGTACTCGTCAAGACGAATCAAAGATTGTTTACATTAAACTCTCGTTAAAATATGATACAGAAAAAATTTAAAATAGCACCAGTCGTTCCAACTTGATGGGTGCGAACTTTTTCTATATTAGCTCAGGTCTGGGTGTTTGTGTGTTACCGCCGTTGTCTCTTATTTTTATTACATGCTTTAGCTACTACTTATAAATCGATGCAATCTACAATGCGATTAAATAAGTTACAACAATAGACAGTGATCGCTGCAACTTCACTTGGAAATGTATGGCAAAGAGTAAATTTTACAGATTAAAATACGTCGTTTTGTACCGCAAGTGCTCTGAAGTTGGTCACTTCTGTCGTACATTGATGTATTAATCGCATCGTATGTGATGTTGGTCAATATTTATATATGTTTATCTGACGCCTATTTACAAGGCTGAAATATGTACATAGTAAGTATTTAGTAGATTCTGTAATAACTGCTGATGTAGGTATATGAAAATATCTGCGTTAATTTTCAAATTTCGTGTTACAAAAAGTTAATATACTTAAACAAAACGTATGTTAGTCTGGGAAATGAAAAAAAAATGCTGAATTACAGTATATTTTTAAATAAATTATTTCGGGAAAGTATACTAAGCTCGTTCACCGCATAATAAACGAATAAGCTTTGAGCTTTCAGTTATTCAGGCTAAGGTGCCATTGGTTTTACTAGCTGAAATCAAGTTTCATACCGCTTGCACTGCACTTGCACATTTTGCGGGCTAACTTCGTTTTGCAAACCATTTTGTAAATTTCCCGCACTCATCGGAAAATAGTGTTGCAAAAAAGTAAAGTTGGTATCGATAAAATGTACGATAGAAAGTCGCAATACACATCACTTGACATCGAATTGATTTTTATGGTAACCTTAATAATGGATATAATCTTGATCTAGTAACAAAAATATATATAACACTACACTGTCGTAGGACTATAGAATAAAATAGAAAAATATACTAATAAATAATATACTTCTTCAAAGAAAAATGGTTTTCATACAAACGAGCTAATTTCTGAAAGGTTTTTGATACAAATTCAATCTAATTTAATTTGAATTAGATATTGTTCAAAAGCTGTGCCTAATAGTCAACTTGCGGACTTTACTGTCGAATTTACTGTAAATTTTTTTTATTCCTATTCGCTGTGTTCGCAGTTAGAATAAAAAAATAGAGTTTCATACAAAATACGCGAAAATTATATAATTTTTCACTTTTCAGTAGTAATATATTGGGTAAAAACTTTGTATTAATAAAATTTTTCTTCATAATCACAATTTAGTTTATGTAAGAACAAAAACTAAACATTCACTCAATATTTTCATCTGTTGCGTAATTGTGATTTTGACGATGAGGAGACGTAACAAATCGAGGAAATACTTATTGAATATCGATACTTTCAGCTGTCAGTAACATTAACGGAGATGATTACATCCTCAGTTTACATCCGCGGTGTTTGACTAGGCCTTGACATCACGACAACTGAGCGGAAAAATATATAAAGGATATGGACCAGTAACGGAAACTTTTTTTGCGAAATCTATACTTTAATGTGACGAAAAAACATTAAGTACTTATTTGTTTATATACGAAAATATAAGCGTTGGAAAATATAAGCAAACATACAAAAACAAACAAATAACAGTACCTACATTACTGCAGCGGCATGTAACACAGGCATTGATGGACGAACGTGAAAATGTGGGCCGAGGCGAAGTCGAGGCACACATACATGAGTCCATTAATGCCTAGTTGCGGCTAAGGCTTGTATAGTACCTTTCACAAATTAATGCGCGGAAATTCAAAATAATTTTCTGCTATGGTAGGTAGTTATGGTAAAAAAAAATCTACCATGGTAGGTTTAGGACCATTTTAGAAATTTTTCTAAACAAAATGAATTGCACTAAATGACATTAAATGTCACCAAATGAATGGCACTAAATGTCACAAAATTACAAAAAGTTAAAGGCACTAAATGTCAAAGAATTGCACCGAATGAATGGCACTAATTGTCACAAAGTTACACCAAAGGAATGGCACTAAATGTTATAAAATTGCACCAAACTAATGTCACAAAATTGCAACGAATGAGTGGCACTAAATGTCACAAAATTGCACCTCCTAAACCAAAACTATAAAACCTAGTAGAAATTCTAAACAAACAAAAAGTACGAAATAAACAACGTATGTTTTCATAGTAACATTGCGTGCCGCCAAGCACGTCAGTAATGTATTTTCAAACTTACATTGCAGGCGTGTTTTGGGCCTGTCCTGCTACTCCGATTTAGCTCGAAGAAGGTTGTCGAAATGATGATCGAGTTTACTTATACCTCATTGAAGCCATTTAGTCCGCTTGATGGTAAACAAATACCGAAGCCCAACGGCGACACCTGCGACGCTAAAGGCCTCATTCCAATCACATTTACAATTTTCTACGATATTTCCAAAATTCAAGAATTCTTTTCCTGTAAAACATAAACCAAATTATTGGTAAGGACTTGAATTTGAATTAATAATGAGAATTAAACAAATAAACAAAAAAAATTATTGTTTAACAATTTAAATTCTGGAACCACCTTTGCTCAGATCAAAAAGTTAATATTGTGAGCTATTAAAACTGTCGCTTTATATCATTTTTACTAACAAAGTGCTAGTGATAAAAAACACAAATTGATCCGGCGAAACCTTCTAACTTGTATTTCCCTAACGTTTCATTCACTAGAAAGCTTTCTGCTGAATTAAGTTACATTGTTTAAAAAAAGCTTATCATCAACAAGACCTACAAGCTATTTCATTGTGTATTTATGTATTTTACAAATGTGTCGAAATTCTTAATTTTAATACTTAAACTTTAGTTTTTAAAGTACAAAGTTGATTGATGTGACAGTTGGTGTTAGTCTAGTCTGATATTACGCTGCCTGTACAGTACATGCAGCTTACACGCACACCCTGATTGATCAAGATTGATTTAATGGATTCAATAGTTACCTTTGTACTGGAATTAACCTTGGGGTTGATGTTTTAGATTTATTTTGATTACTTACTTTGAATTGATTTTCCGATAATTTCTACTCTACTAATAAAAATATTTATTGAGCGAGTAAGTGTTTGAAAAAAATAGATGAATTTGAAATAAACAAAATTCGAAACACATGAATGTTTTGCGTGCTATCAACTAACAAGGAGCGATTCGCGTCACACAACAAATGACTATAGTAATGGACTCTCCATATTCCTCCGGGATGCCCGGCCTACACACGTAGAGATTTGGCCGAAAGGCCTCCGTACGATCCTGCAGGCCAGGCCTGTGCATGTGGTCCGTCTGTATGTGGCGGGCTTAATATCAGCAGCCATTCCCTATTTTACTTCTTTTTTCGATATTCATTTTCGCGACCAAAGGTGTAAGGAAACTATGTCCTTTCCCATACATACAATACTAAATAATATACTAGAAAAAAAACTTTAAAAGTTTGGCAGGCGTAACGAGACAGACAGAGTTAGGTACTTTAACATTTATAAAAAAGTATTTGAATGGAATTTCCTCGAAACTAAAAAAATCAAGCCAGATCAATCATTACATTTTTGAGACAGACATCAGGCAACAAAATTATTTCCATATGAACTACTACAAGTAAGAACATTAATGTGGCTCCAGCAATCTATACAATGGGATTAGTTTGGCTGTCTATGCGTATATTAATAAGGCTTCTTATTATGTTAATTTTTTTATACAACGAACATTTGTTTTATAGGACAGAATATTTAGAAGTATCATTTCCATTGACATGGTCATAATTATAATTTAATAGAAACGATAATCTAGTGATATTAGGTAAGTACTTCCTTAATATTTTTAAACAGTTTAAGTTAAGGTTATTCAATCAAATATTTGAGTCATAAATTGAAGCAAAGGCCGCCACATTTTATTTTTACACACCTCGTTTTCTGCCCTCGATGTACAATGTACTATTTTCGCCATTTTGGTAAAACTGGATGTTGCTGCCTCGAGTTTAAAAAATAAAAAAACAGAATTATACTTCCATTCAGTGCAATTTAGATCCATATCGCTATTCAGATTGTTTGGATTCTATGAATTAGTTCATAGTTAAAATTATAAATGAGAAAGTAATATAATCATTGCAAATAAATAAGCATTGATGTTAAAAGGATAGAAAACGTGTTAAAGTATGTATAAAACTTGAAATTCTTGACCCAAATAAGACTGAAAAGTTTCGTATAATAATATACAAGAACTATTCAGATCCCGGCGATTCGAGTGCTCTCGGTAAATAATAGTCTTCTCTACACTCAGAAGATAACGAGGTGCATACAAAGTCGAAGCAAAGGAGTGCCTTTATGAAGTAAGGCGAAACAACTAGAATGCCTACTGATGTATTTTTAATATTAGTCTTTAATTAATGAACTAGCGGCCGCCCGCAACTTCGTCTACGTGGACAGTAATTTTTGTTTCCCTCGGGAATAGTACTTTTTTTTTATGAAACCTATGTTACTACTTTTCTGTATCCCTGACAACTTGTATATTTCATGATGATCGGTTGAGTACCTCTTATTTTAAATTTATACTATAATATTAGTTAGGATTCAGCTTCATTAATTAAAACATATAAGTAAGTTATATAGACCTCCATGGTCGAGTGGCTTTGTGCACCGGTTTTCAAGGTGTCGCCATCTCTGAGGTCCCGGGTTCGATCCCCGGTTGGGCCAATTTAGGAAACGAACTTTTCTATATTGGCTCAGGTCTGGGTGTTTGTGATACCACCGTTGTCTCTGATTTCCATAACACAAGTGCTCTAGCTACTTACTTTGAATTCAGAGCAATGTATGTGATGTTGTCAAACATTTATTTACATTTATTATATTACTTATATGTTTCAAGTACATACAACGCACGTACAACGTACATACAACTATGATATATAGTTTAGCGTTTTATTCAAACGCTCCTTATCCTCAATATTATGGCTTTTTAAAAGTTAGTATAAACCTACTTAAATAATCATTGTAAATTAAATTTTAACAAATAAAATTGCCATGCATTTTGTCAGTTGATTATATATCTTCATTCGACGTTTTTATATACTTGCTTTTCACAAATTAACAATTTTATCAAAATAATCATTATCGTTTAGAATCAGTTTTTGCTTTAGGTGTAAGTAATTCATTTCGATATTTTGTACAAACACGGCACTATCTTGTACGTACCATTGGATCACTTACACCTGTTTTATCTGCAATCTGTGATGATCTTTTTGCTAATTAAGAATAGGTATATTCTTAATTAAGACCTTTCAGCCGGGTGATCGATCATCAATCATAGTGATTGAGCATTAGTGCATCACAGATTTTAGCACATTTATAGAAATATCAGTTAAATCTCATGCCATGTTCATTTTGATGTTTCTTTCTTCTTGCATCAATAAAGAAAAAATCAAATGTACCACGCGGTGTCGACGGTTATGGCGATGAGGTAATTGTGCCCTGTAGGTATACGCCTAAGTTGGTAAATGTTAAAACTATTGACTACACAACTCTTCTGCTCATACTTCCATGTAGAACAATGTAACACTTAGCATGATTAGAAAATTTGAGTGAAAAGTGTATTGTAAACACAAGCTTACTAGATCCTTTAACCCTTTCAGCAGCACCGACCTCTGGGGAACAATCCGCTTTTGAACAACAAAAGTAGTCATTGCTTACATAGCTTCCACTACTCCGCATGTATACCAGATTAAAATATAATCAATGTTGTTTTGCTTTTAGCCAAAATGTAAACACTACTCCTGTATTTTAAAATCGTTACAACCCTAATGAACATATAATTTGGTATCATTACTAGACGCAGGACCATTAGGTCTTCTAACCCTGGAAGGGATGATTACCTCTCAGATAGATCCACAATTCCACATACCTCCTCTTGACCTTGAATGTAATCGATCAATAAATTTGATGTGTATTACCCTACTTGTGTCAGCCAGTAGAGTACCTACATGGTGATAAATAGCCCACATCACCATGCAATCTGCTTTAAGTTCATTGATTGTTCTACGTACGCTAATGGTTGTTGAAGCGTCTATTTTTGTTGCAATGATTGTTACCGACTGTTCAACACTGTTTACGTCAGTAAAAGGATAAATTTGTTTTCTATTAAAATCAAACGTATTGACTGTTCAATACTTCTGATCTGAAATATATTCAGATCAAGTTCTAAATATGGTTTGTCTTTTAGGAGGAATGGTGCAGCCAGAGAAGCAATGCGTGGGAGTGACTCTGAAGCCCATAATTTTCAGGAATATACCTACAAGAAGATTACACCCTGTGATGTTTGCTCTCAAGTTCTCCGAGGTAAAATTGCATTTTAAACAACCTAACCGATAATTCATTGAAATTATCATAAAGGAAGTATATAAATGTGAACAACATTGTCTAATAATACATACATAATGACATTGAAGAAATTCAATATCACAATTACGGGGTATGGCATTTTCATAGACAAAATCACATGTCTTTGGAACGTCGTTTATCGATTTTCTTTGTTGTTAGCTAAGTAGTTGACAGTTGCTCGGATCACAAAACTGTGATTCTTGTGCATAAGTAGCGGGATTATTTTATCTATTGATATAATTTTAACACCTACTTAATTATGTTTAATAAAAACTTGTTAAAATGATTTTGGAAAGTTTTTTAGTTGGTAAAATAACTCTATGTATCTTAACTATAAGTACTTTTATAGCGTTACTTTCACGACCTAAGCTATTCATTTGACAAATTTTTGACTCACCTTAGTGATTAGTACTACCTGGTACGTGGTGGACGAAATTGAAAACACTGTCGTCAGACAGTTCGAAATATCTTTATTTTATCGAATACTTACTTATTATCCCGGTATATTCACAATAACTGTTGCACATCATTGGTTCATTATCTTTAAAATATTGTCAGGTAGCCCGGGCGAAAACCAACTTGAAAAATAACAGTTTTTCTAAATCTTTCGGCAGTTATTCTGTGAAATAATGAAATACGTAATTACGTTATAATAATAAAATTTTAAGCTTTTTTTATCCAGATTCGTACTTATGTCACCGTGCCATCTCTTTCTAGTTTTTCAATTATTTATGAAACATTCAACAAAATTAAACTATACGAAAGTGTTAGGAACAGTGGCAACAATATTCTGGCACACGCCATATTCGCACGAAAAACCTTTTGTCTCGTGCTGTTGAACCTCGAACTCTGATAATCCAACGTTCCAATTGTTTCGGGTCAGGGGATATGATTCAACGAAATTCTTTAGCACGAACATTTTTTCGATTAATCAAAGATTAAAGAAAGCGTCGCCTGTTACGGCTGGAGCCATTCAATTTGATTCCATTTATGTGTCCGGGGTGGAACATACGTGATTTTTGGGTTCGTTAACCACAAGAGCGGTATAAGAGTTCAACAACTGTGGTATTTTTTTCTACCCAATAGTTTTAAGCATTGTAAAAGTATAACCAGTAACCAACTGGTAAAAGAATTGGTGACTTATCCCCTTTGCAAACCAAACAAATTTGACAAAGAGGATCGAACAAGGGAATCTTTGGTGTAGTGAATTTCACAGCCGTGCCCGCACTTAATCACCGGCTTTCGGACAGGCCAAAAAAAAATTTTCGGTAGGCAAACTAAGTGCCTAGAATGAAAATATTGTATTGCATAATCATTTACAGGGCATACTCGTCAAGGACTCAGGTGCCGTCTGTGCAAGATGAATGTGCATACTGATTGCATGCCCCAAGTAGGGAAGTGTCAGACCAAATCGCGACTCTTGCGCAGGCAGAAGAGCACCTCCGAGATTGAGTCTCACAGGGTTCAGGAGACCGCTTTTGACGATGAGAGTAAGTTTTTAGCTGTCTTCTCTATCTAAGAAAACATACTACTACTTAGTTTAATAAAACTGTATGAATCTGGTAAATGAATAGTAAATGATTGGCGGTAACTATAATTATGATACACTGTAAGTTAAAAGTTTGAATGAGGAATTATGTCATGTCCAAATCCATGAAATTAAACACCTTACCTTAACCATCCACTTACTTTAAGTAGATTATGCACTCAGAAGCTTTGGTAAGTTATAAACTAATTATTGAGAAGAGTTTTTAAGTATCTATGTCGATATTTTTATTAAATAAAGTAGAAATATAAGGTTTCCATAATACAGCTAACTGATTATATTTTATCACATTTCTTAAATTAATTCATCACACGCGTCAAAGATACATCACCGAAAATACATTATGAACACTGCTCTGATGTCATGTAGATAGCAAACAGGTATACTTTACACACACATAATTAACAAGCTACAGCTATAAACTATAACGATCAGAAGCAAATTTCACATGTCCAGGGGTGGAAGACGGCTGGCTGCCGGGACAGAGACTCACCAAGATATCTTTCAAAGGATCTGTCGAGTTCGATGATGATTTCGATAGCGTCTATGACGAGGGTACAGTATAGCCAGTCAGTCAGTGATCCCTCCGCACCCCTCTACACTAGTATTCGAAAACATTAACTCTCCACAGACCCGGCGAGAACGACTCAAATGGGGTACTGACTAACAAACACATTCCTAGCCTGACATGATTGCGCACATAATAACAGTCGTGTTCCATGCGATCCACATATCGTCGCGTTTGATCTAACCGCATTTGATGCTCAGAGGAGGAAGTGGATCAGACCTACCAAGTTCTGAAGCGGGCCAACGAAATAGCGAAGCCAGGCGGCGGGGAATCACGCGGGGGCCCCGTAGTGCGCGTGTCGGCGCCGGAGGAGACTCCACCCGCGCGCTCGCCGGCGCGTCCGTCCGGCGGACTCGCCGTCGTGCCTCAGCCCGTGTCCTCTAGCTCAGGTGTGGCGCCGCACCCGAGCTCGCTTGTGCCGCTCGAGCCGCGCCGTAGGCCGCCGGTTGCCGTCTGCCGTAGTCCTCGTCATTGTCCCACTCTGGCCTGATGCGATGCAATCCCTTTTTGGACACTATACGCGACAGATCTTTAGTAGAGCTTAGGATTACACAAAATATTTTCCTATAACCTAGTTTTTCTAGCTAAATAGTCTTGGTGGAACAGGACCTGTCGCTGATTGACTTAAATTGAGAATGCATCGTAGAGATGTCATGGTACAAAAGCGTCCAGGCTCCGTGCAGGCGGTGACCGTCCGGCAGCTTCACTCAGATCACTCGTTTTCAGTAGTGTCGAGTTGTTTTGCACGCCTTTGGTAATGTCGCGGGCGCAGGGCGGGGGCGGGGTGCGGTCGGTACTGAGCGGTGCTTGTCGGTAGGCGGGGCGACGCGGCCCGACGGCGGCGTGCGGCGGCGTCTCTTCGCCGGCGTCAAGAGTTTGTCCATGTGGGGCTCGCGGTCACGCCGTGGCTCGCCGCAGCATCGGTCCATTTCTCTGCCGGAAAGTACGCGCCAAAGGCTGCCGTAGCGAAGCCCTATAATGTCACAGCTGAGAACTACAAAAGCTTTGTTTTTCCGTCTTCTACCTGGGTTTCGGTGCCTCATTTTCGTTGTGTGTTCAGTATACATTTGTTTTATTTACCTTTTGTTTCGCGATTGCAGTGTTAGATTAGACTAGGACTAAAAATAGAAGAAGCTCGGCAAACACTTTAGATGCTTGAACCTGTCCTTTCACAGGATATGTCATTTCATGTGATAGGAATCGACGAACATATCGATATTATGTCATTGTCAATCCAAGCTTTCTCCCTTGTGTTTATTGATACTGTTTTGTTTTTATATGTTTATTTATTTTATTATTTTATACCTGTGTTTAATTTTATTTTTATTCATTTTGTTTGTTTACTCGTTATCATTGCAGAGTCAGAAGTAACGACGACGCGACCTTTCGGGCAGCCCTTATGTTTCGTAAATGAGAATGGTGACCCTCCCCCATCGATTCTCAAGTCCACGGCTAGCGTTCGCAAGAAAAAATGATTAGCAACATTTCACTTCACGGAATTGAAACCATAAATCATATCGCCTCGTAGGCAAGAGCACTGACTCAGCGCGGCAATAAGGCTACTCCAGCAGCCATTCCAACGGACGTTTAATTTCTGATCACCCCGAAGCGCCCCGCGTTCTGTGATATGTATATTGTTACTGTTACAATAAAAGTTAAAAGTCAGCTTCCTTTTTTCTTATTTTCCCTAAAGTTTGCACATTTTTCTCAATCCAAATCGGCAGCGTATCTCCAGTTCGAAGTTTGGGCGTAAGTGGTGCATGGCTTGACGCGGTTTTGACGACTGCATGCGTTTTTAATAAAAAATACACATTTTAACATAAAACTAAACCTAAAGCTTTTCACTTGCAGGCAGATGTATTTATATCTCGATTTCATAACTAAACTCCAGTCCCAGTACTTTGCTTTTCACGGTTCAATTCACAAAACTCTCCTTGAAAGTCTATAACTCACGCTGAGCAGTTACCATCACAGACCAAACACGCCGTGACAGTTTTGACAAACGTTTACTCATACATAATTTAATTTGATTTCGCTTCCTAACCTAACTTACGTTTTTTGTTTTTATTCCATTCAAGTCCACAGGACATTTCCTCGACAGGCTTTACTAACAATAATTATAGACTCGTACCTGTTTACTTGTCCACACAGGGTCGATGAAGAACTCGAAGAGTGCCCAAATCTTGAGGCAGGCAGACCGCACCAGTCCCTTACCTGGTACCAAAAGACAACGTATATAATCAAATCCCAGTAGTCATCTGTTCGAAATATTCATTGCATTGAAAATAATTTTGTTTTGAGAACCTCATTCATAAAAGCCACCTACTTATTTAGCCAACCCAACGAACGCTGCTGATGACGGGCTGCATCTGATAATAAATAGAATATATTTATTCCGTAGTCACTGGAAATCAAATTATCAAATAATTCGCCTTCACTTCAGTAGCATAGGCTGTAGTCAGACTCGTAGCTCAATCAATAACTTTTAATATTCATTTCTCTAAAGTCTACTTCTATTTTTATTCTCTCTTTAGTCTGATTTTTTTTAATTTGCATTGCTTATGCACTTTTTTAAATGTATTTTTCTTTTTATCTTATTGATGGTTTGCCTGTATTTACAGAAATAAAATGAAGGAAACCTTATCCATAATAACATTGATCATCGAAATATAAAAAAAAACAGTTAAAAGATTATTGTGGAAATGGTTTCTTAAAATATTTTAAAGATATTATTGTGTACTTCAATTTACTAACCTATTGTTCAAAACTGCCCATTATTTAAAATTTCTTACTGGAAATGGAACTATTTGCTACTCTATAAATAATGTTAAATATCCTTATATGAGTACCAAAATGGTGGTAATCTATAATATTTCCATTTCTAATGCCTACTCAACAACTTAGAACTCACCAACATTAAAAACATTAGCAAACAAATCATTTGACTTGAGATTTTAGGGTTTTTGACTAAGTAATTGACAAGGGTGAGGTAAGTGACGCTCATAATGAATGTTATAGCGCCGCATTCGCCGAGACGACAAAAGTTGAACCTTAGGATGAAGAGCCTCTCGCTGGACTCACCGGAGTGTGGGGAGCTGAGACGTCGCCCGGGCCGAGACCAACCGCCCTCACAGGGCAGCCGAGTTCTCTGTACGAACATCGCAGTAATAATATCATCGGGTCCAAATAACCTGAATGCCACTATCCATATGCAGTATGCTTGCGACAGGGATCAACGCGTACCTATTTCTTTTGTTTGCAAAACAACACAAAGGCTTTTCTCATATTATTTTCTTGTTGCAACGTGGTAATACCTATGCACCGCATCTATTCTTGGCACCTTGATTTGAAATAAACATGATTCAATCGAAGCGAGAAGAATTATCTGATTTACATGTATAGTATATACTGTGACAGAATTCGATTGAGTCTTGTTTAATTTTTAGGTTTTGTTTTCATTAAAATGGTTCTTTGGACTCCGATTTTATGTGAAGCAATGTTGTGAGCACAAGCGATGTTCACCTACGAGATCGATTCTTGGCTTAGCTTGTGTGCTAGTACTTATACGTTGTAATTGCTGTTCCAATATCTGTTTTTGGTCTGCTTTGGATTTCCTTTAGGTGACGCCCTAAATTACTTTGTTCCGTGATTTGGTGTTTCGTCGTCGACTCGTCTAAAAAGTTAAATAACTTAAACGCTTCAACGAGACGACTGACATTGGTATGGTTTGGCCTTGCAGACTACGATGTTCCATGACTTTTAATTGCTCACGAACCCATTGGCAACATCTGTCACCCCATCGCAACATAGCTACCTCTGAATTTATTTTCGTTTTGTTCAAATTGCATGAATTTATATGTTGGTTTTCTATCTTTTCTAGGTAGATGCAGAGCACGTTGCATGAGGCATGGCCTAAATAGAATAAATAACTACACGAATCATAGATACACGCGTTCATGTATGTTGATATGTTATTAGTAGAAAAGATACCGTAGATAAATATGCTCATCTTTTCTGAAAACATAATTGTTTCATTGGCTTTCATAAACAATGGAGCTTTCAAGGCTTTAATAACAAGTCGATTGCTTTGTTTATTAGTAACATGATATGGATCATATACAAAGGGCTTATCAACTGATATAGCATTACTTGTCTGCGGTATTTACTAGACTAGAAAAATACTTTTACAAGTTTCATTAATACTATAACCAAAAGTCAATTTACAAAAATCTAATTTCAATTTATTTTATTACATTAATTAAGATGAATAATAATCCTAAGAAATAAGGGAAAAAACATATTTACAACGGCATTTTAAGCAGCATGATTCAAGTGTGTGTAATAGGTTTAGTGCACCAATATTAACTGTCATTGTTTTTCACACAAACTATCTATAAACACCCGTTTGCACACGTGCTTTCAAAAACAATTTATGTTATTGACGGCAGGTATCAATGGGGATCGAGTTTTGGTGAAGTCCTGCACGTGTGATGTTTGTTTGTGTCATATTTTTTGTTTATCTATTTGAAGCTGCTCTTTGTCAAACAGTTGTTTGAAATTTAATGTGGAATGTGCAGCGCCTTCATCGCCGGTGCACAGCAGACGCCTGCTGAGTGCCAGGATTGGTCGCATGAGCAGCGTTGAACTTCCTGATGAACCTGACAAGAGCTTATCGTCCAACAGCGCTAGCCCTTGTCCGTCACCTGTGAAGCAGACAAGCAGCGTAAGTGGCTTCTTGTAAACTAGTTACATTAATGTTAACATTAATATTAACTAGCTAGAGATTTTTATTCTTAATAAAAATACATCAGGCGGTCCAACAATACCCATTCTAGATTGTAAGCACAAGTTTTTAAAGTACCTATTTGTGTTGGGTACTACAAGTTCGATGTTTGATTAGACTCTCGATTTAATGCTTTTAACTTCAAAGCAAAGCCAAACGTCAGTGAAGACAACATTTTTATCAAAAGATTATGTTTGTACCTGTTCGCCTCTACTGATATTCAAAAGAAATAGCTTTGCCATTATATTACACTGCACGCGATGTGGTAAACTACAGAATTCGCTTGAAGCTTTTATAACTTGCAAACTTTTAGAGTTTCATACGAAAATAGTAAAAAGTAACCCTTATGGTGCAACTCAGTCTGTCTGTCACAGCTGGATATCTCAAGAACTATTAATGCTATCACCTTGAAATTTCGAATAGTTTTAGATGACGTTTGCCCAACTATTTTGCAAATAAGAAAGACAACTTGGTGAGACCCGCATAATCACGTAACTGCATTCAATTTTATTACTATTTATGACAGTTAAAAATTTCTCCACATGAAAATTTGATTATTAAAATAAAGAACTAAGAACCCAAAATGTGTCAAAATTTTGCAATTGAAATTAAGTAAAATATGATTTTGTTATACTGTCCATTTCTATTGATTTTGTTATAATTTTATATTTTTTCTATGGATTTTTTTCATGTACATCTTATATGATCAAATTATGGTTATACAAGGTGTTACAAAAATACCCCTAATGCCGAATATGGTATAGTAAAAGTTATTCAATTTGATGGTCCCTATCTACCATATTCGGCATTAGGGGTTATTTTGTAACACGTTGTATATAGCTTAGGGTAAACACAGACAGAAGATCTTATATTCACATAAATCACACGGGTTTCGAAATCACATCAAAAACTACCTACATTCACGCAAACAGACACACATACACACACACACACACACTCACACACACACACACAAAACATATACAAGCATACATAATGGTATTAAAGTACTTCTCTAATTCATCTCTCAAGCTATTGTCATCTAATAAAGTAGGTAATGATTAGTCTAAATAAATATTTACAAATTTATTGCAAACCAAAATCTATACGAATCCTAGTTGTAAATATTTATATTTTATTTATTTATAGAATATAGTTAGTTTTTCGTAGCTATACATCTACATTTTATTGGATTTATACAAGGTGTTACAAAAATACCCCTAATGCCCAATATGGTATATAGGGACCATCAAACGGAACAACTTTTACTATAGGGCCAACTCTGAAATCGAGAAAAAAAAATCTGCTGTTTCATACATTTTGATATTTTCGATTTAATTTTTTGTATGAAACAGCTGTTTTTTTTTTCGCGATTTCAGACTTTGTCCCATAGTAAAAGTTGTTCAGTTTGATGGTCCCTATATACCATATTCGGCATTAGGGGTATTTTTGTAACACCTTGTATAGTAAAATATTTCTTTATTTCAGAAGCACCAAAGGCTGCTGCCTACAAATCTGTACGTGATTCTCTACAACTTCAAGTCTCGGCACGCGGATGAGTTAGACCTGAAAGCTGGCTACAAGGTGACGGTGATCGACATGAACGACCCTGATTGGTGGAAGGGCAAGTGTTTGGGCAAGATAGGCTACTTCCCGTCCAAGTATTGTACGAAGCTACAAGCTGGAGAGAGGCCGTTGCAAGTCACCCATAACTTACAGGTGAATTTTGGGCCTGTATTTATCTGTACTTACACTATATTTGCTTTGAGTTAGCGTATATGAATCCCGTAACAGCAAATTCTAATGGCAAAACAGAGAACTAGTTACGGTTTATTTATCTGCTTTGAAAGACCCTTGAATATTAATTTTTAGAAAATATACTAATTTATCTTATCTCTTTGACTGCTAAAACAATTTATTTATTTATTTTTATTTATTTATAAATCTTTATTGTACAAATACACAAAGTAAGGTACAAATGGCGGACTTAATGCTAAAAGCATTCTCTACCAGTCAACCAACAGTAAACAGATAGACACGAATGCGGCACAAACAAAGAAAACTAATATTTACATGCATACAATATAAATATTACATAAATACACACCATTAAATACATGTCTACATAATCTTATATAATATTAATACAATATATAGAAATTATATACATACATATATATATGTATATACATACACACCAAATACCGAGTTTAGAAAAGTGTTGACATTGACAATGTCAATAATTTATTGTTCTAAGCAAGAAAACATTTTTGATATTCAGCTGAGTAGTCGCAAAAGTTCTCTTACATACATTTTGGTTTTTTAATTCAATTAAGAAAGGAACATCGTATGTACGAATATAATTTATGTAATAATACAATAAGTAGTATTTCTTGGATAATCTTCGACTATAAATATGTAGTGCTAATTTTTGTATTCTATCTAAACGCCACCATAGGTATCCGACGGTGATAACGGCCTGATGTTGCTCCGCGACCAGATTGTGATTCAAGTTGGTGATGAAGTAGACGGCATGGTGATGATCCGCTCCGGCGACAACCGACAGGGCGTGTGCCCTGTCAAGTTCCTACAGGAAGTGTGACGCTTCAAGCTACCCCACTTTGATATATTGAGAGTAAGTAACTATTGTCTTTTAGTAAACATAAATTTCCAATAGGTACCTACCTAACATTTTAAGATAAGTTAGAAATATTTCACGAATTAAAACAGTGATTAAGTATTCTTATGACTATTATGTGTAGGTACCTACTGAACTTCATCAATGGTACATTTAACAGCGTCATCAAGAGGTGAAATCGCCATTCTTATAAAGATTCAAAATTTAGAAAACACAGCACAATGACACAAATATATATTTTTTTACAAACCTCGTTATACATTTCAGAAACGCGGTTCACTAACGGAAGAGACTATCACTTTGCACACACCGAAACCCAGTCAGAGCGCACCAGTTACTCCATGCGACAGCGAAAACTCCACCTGGTCTGACAAAACATGGATGAGCAAGTACAGCTACGAATCCACTTCAGGGTACGACTCCGCCGATGGTGCATGGTGGTGGAAGCGGCCTTCTGATGCTAGACGGGAACCGCCAGACGGTGTTTGGTGGTGGAAACGGCCATTAGATGTGAGGAGAAACCAATGTCGAAGGTGTGGCGCTTCATCGGCAACGAGACCTCTCAGAATGATGCCTTGCGCAGGCGTCGCCCAACCACACGAAGAAGACTACGGTACTGAACGGCCTCTAAGGTCCCGCGACCGGCCCCTGCTCTTTGTAAAACAGTTGTTTTTGTAATTTAATATTTTTAATATTAATACTTTTGGGTGATATCCCCTTCATTTACAATTACAAGTCCAATGCGGCCTATGTATAGCTTACTAAATCCAAAATTATGAGCTGCGTTATTTATGATGATAATACATGTTGTATTTCTGTGTCATACCTCTAATTTATGGAATGAAATTCGCGACATATCATTTTCAAATATGTGTTGTTAATTTAATTGTGATATAAGATTAAACTGATGTAACATTTAAGTGTTAGGTGCTGAACGAATTTTGAAAGATTTCCGAGAGGTATAATAAATTGCTTTGATGTTTTCGATGTTAATTCTTCTTGACATATTGTTATAATGCATTTATGCTTATACATTTAAAATAATGTATGTGACTTTTTATTTATGAAAATATTTATTGTACCTACTTAGATATTATTTCTTACGAAATTTAGTGAAAGAAAGTAAATATTTGTAAGTATAGTTATGTATTAATCCACATTCCATCAAGAAAATAAACTTAATTGTTTGTCTTGTTGATTTATTATCGTTAAATCGTGTATCATTTGCTAATGTTAGGTTTCATTTTACTTTAACTTACTTAAGTATTTCATTGCAATAGATAAATGGATGAAGTCGTTTTGTACAAGTAGTTTATACAACGCTGTATTCATCTTTTGCTACGATGGAAGTAACCGGCTTTCATTTAAAATAATCTCTAGTAAATGCCAAAAATATAAACCTAGATTGTATCAGAAAATAAGCTTTAGTAACCAAGCAACTGAGAGTCAGTTGCTTGGTTACATAGAAAACCTCATAAAATTCAAAATCATATTTTCAACTATTGTGTAGGAAGAACTTTTTTAATTTTGATTGCACAGTACTTACATCCTTTACTATTTTTTCAGGAACTGTTTGTGAAAATAAAATAATAAGTATGTTAAAAACATTATTAAGGTTTACTGGGATAACCGACCCGTGCCATTTTACATAGACCCAGCTGTATTTTTTTACAGTATTTAAGACATTTAAAAAAGTCTATCCGTGTTATTCATAAAAAAAAACTAAAATGCTTATGAGTATAAATCAATATTTTTAGTTATAGTGTTAATAGTTTATTCGATCAAACTCAATTTATAATACGAAAGAAATACACAATTAACACATTTGATTTTTTTATGAATGACACGTAATATTTATGTTCTATGTCCTTACACAAGTAATTTTGTACGGTCTACGTATGTCGTATATTAATTTGATAAAATAAGTAAGTATTACTCTTTTTTGCCCTAGCTCTTATTTCTTCCCTGTATCAAAAACATTATTGTATATGTAATTCGTTTATGTATGAAAATGTGACTTTACTTTATACAACAATGTAGGTACTAGTCATCAATATATAGCCCGCGCCAATAAAGAAACGAATCTAAAATGGCGGCAATACATTGCTGCAGCTTTCATTGCCATTTTAGATTCATTTATTTATTGGCGCGGGTTATGCCAAAGTTTTTGCTTTTTAGTTAGAAACTATAGCGAAGTTCTAAACGCAGTATAAAATAATGTTGAGACGTTAATTTTTAAGTTGTTGAAAATTCACTTTCTATAATTATCGGAATAAAGTTCTCGTCAACATAGATACCTACTAGAGTAAAAATACATTTGCAGATCTATAGTCAAAGAATCCTATTCCTAAATACTGGATTTTAGTAGATTTAATTATAAAATAATACTATATTATGTATAAAAGTCTAATCTTTACCTTATTATTCAGAGATGCACTATATAAATACCAAATGACTATTTATATATATAAGAAAATATATAATCAACCGTTCTATGGAAATGTTGATCCAGTACCATTTTTGAAATAATGTTGATCCACCTTTTCGCCGTGTATAATTGGCTCTCTACGAATACAACCGATATACTTTGATCCAGAGTTGACACAGAAGGGTCGTCCGCCAATCAGCATCGGTTTCTTCCAAATATACTCGTCATCAAAAAATACATAAATCAAAGATTTTTGTTGATCCGTTAACGGTCATAGAAATTACACCGAGGCGTCAAATGTTTATCCGTTTTATATTCATGCGCGTGCACAATCTTCTTAACTATTGTTGATCCGAGGGGGTAGCGGCCGCGCGCGAGTCGCAAGCAACGGTCGGTTGCAGGCGAAATGTGATTGTGTTGTTACGTGTTATGATGGTAAGTGTTTTACAATTTTTTTTATGTATTCTTAGAAACAAATTATCAGTGACATACCTACATAGTATCACGTCTTTTTTCCAGCATACCGTGCTGGATCTAAGGCGCGGATCCGCAAACGTATTAAATTCAAAATGTGTCTTTAATAGCCACCTTTTTCAAAACGGCGGCGGCAAATCGGCGCGGCGAGACGTTGCCATTTAATCGCACTAGCAAGTAGCACGTGCCGCAAGTGCAATCGTACGGCAATGTCGGTCGCCTAAAACCTGATAAATAATAACACAACGGTGATGGCGGAAGCAGTGTTGCCAGTTTATTTGATACTAAGAACTCTAACACCCCCACTATATCAAATTTACAAATAACCCAAACATTTCAAAGTGTTAACAATTTTAAATTTCACTAAAAGTTACTACACATCTAAATTTTAGTTTTATTTAAGTACGCCTTTTTTATAATACCAAGAGTTTTAATAAATTTATTATGTTTAGGTCCTGGTAAACCTTTTGTGAGTAAATCAGCGAACATTTCAGAAGTAGGCAAATAGTCATTTTTAATAATTCCATTATTAACGATTTCTTTTATAAAATGGTATCTGACATCTATATGTTTTGAACGACGATGATATTGATGATTATTATTTGCCAACTTCAGTGCACTCTGACTATCACTGAACAATACAATTTTTACATAAGAACCAGTTAGTTCAAATTCTAAATTTCTTAAATAGATAGCCTCCCTACAGGCTTCAGAAAGTGACATTTATTCAGCCTCACAACTATTTAATAATGCAACTACCTATTCTTTTATTTTAACTTTCCCGAGATATTATAGAACCAGATTTCATAAAGCAATATCCTGTGTAAGAGATTCCGATGGCTTTAGCTTGTATGTAGGAAATGACCGCCTACCAACAGTCAACCAGTTCAAATACCTTGGCTCCGTGCTAAGCAATGACGGAAACATTGACAGCGACGTCCTCCATAGAGCTCAAACGGGCTGGATGAAATGGCGGCAGCTCACGGGCGTCATGTGCGATAGACGAATGCCTCTGAAGTTGAAGAGACGATATTACAAAACAGCCATTGGACCTGCCATGCTGTATGGGTTCGAATGTTGGGCCACAAATAACCAACTATTAAACAAACTTCATACGTCAGAGATGCGCATGTTACGCTGGTCAGCGGGCGTCACTATGCTGGACAAAATCAGAAACACATACATACGGGGAAGTTAGGTACACACGACGGCACCTCAGACTATACATGTTGACCTTGAGACCGCCTTTATGCCCTACGTAATAAAAACTGTTTTCGCAGTTTAACTGTATAACCTGACGTGCTGTCGTGCGTACCATCACTGGACTTCCAAATATCCGAATATGTTCTAAATTTGGCTTTCTACCTGTCCATATTTCATAGGGTGTCTTGTCTAAGCGATTGATCTGTTTTTAAGATAGACAGCTATGTTAGCAGCTTCTGCCCAAAATCTTTTTTCTAGATTAGCCTCGAATAGCAGACATCTGGCTGGCCCTTTCAATAATGTTACGGTTGGATTATTCACTAAGGCCATTCTGCTCAGGGGTATAAGCACTAGTCTTTTGATATACAATTTCTTTTTCTTTAAAATATTGTTCAAAATCTTTGTTGCAATTCTCATTTCCACTGTCTGATCTTAAAATTTTTATTTTCTTGTTATGCTGATTCTCTACCATCGACTTAAATTCTTTAAAATATCTTAATGCACTGAAGTCATCGATAAACAACAAGAAGTATCGGGCTTCTCCAATGGATTTGCATTCCATAGGGCCGCATATTATGTCAGAATGAACAATCTGGAGTATTTCTGTAGCTCTTGTGCCAGTCGAAAAGGGTAACCGTGACTGTTTGCCCTCACAACAAACTTTACATTGAGATTTGGTTATATTAAAAACATCACATTAACAATACCATTTCTCAATTTATTCATGTGTGCTAATATTCTGTGCCATACTCTCCACTAACTACTGGAGCAGCTAACACACAATCTTTTTGGAATATCAAAACACCGTTCGTTAACTCAGCGTCGTGCAGCGAACCAGTAAATAATCTTGGTTTCCTGAAAAAGCCCGATGGAACTTACACCAAAACAGATCAAGAGATCTCAGAACTGTTAATGACCACTCACTTCCTAGGGTGCCGCATAACGGAAAGTCGCACATGGGAAGGAAAAGATGAGAATCTACCGGCTGAAACCGACTGGATCATTGCCCACAAGGTTGTCCACCCGGAGAAAGTAAGATAGGCAATCAACAGCTTCTTTCCATTCAAATCAGCGGGACTAGATGGAGTTTTTACAGGACTCATGAGGTGGAGCGACGGAGGTCTTATTGACCACCTCGTAGCCATCTACAGAAGTTGCCTAGCACACCGCTATATTTCTATGAAAAGGATCCCTCCTTCCCAGTCAGGGTATTCTTCATCCCTAAACCCGGCAAAGGAGACTACACTCAACCTAAATCATTCAGACCAATTAGCTTCACATCATTCCTTTTAAAGGTTTTGGAGAGACTAATAGATAAGGAGATATGGAGTACTGCATTAGTCAGGAACCCCCTAAATCCAAACCAACACGCCTACTCTGCAGGCAAATCAACAGAGTCTGCCCTAAATAAAGTGGTTTCCTATATAGAAGGCAATCTCAAACACAAAATATCTACACTAGGCACCTTCATCGACATTGAAGGAGCCTTTGACAAAACTAACTTTACCAGCATAAGCCAGGCCCTGTCCAAACATGGTGTGTCCATGGTGAGAAGTGCGGGCTCCACGACCGCAACTTCTCACAGTAGGCTATGCAGACGACCTGACCATACTTATCAGCGGACGAGTTGGGAGTGTGATTTGTGACCAAATGAGGTCTGCATTGAAGGTCGTCGAACAGTGGTGCACTAAACACAATCAATCAGTGAACCCAGCAAAGATGGAACTAATCATGTTCACAAACAAACGAAGTCTAGGAAATCTTAAACTCCCTAAACTTTTTAATACCAGTCTGTCCCTTAGCAAGGAAGTCAAGTATCTAGGTGTGATACTAGACAACAAACTCCTCTGGAACAGACATCTCGAAGGAAAACTAAAGAAAGCCACCATCATCTTCTGCCAATGTAATAGACTACTCGGCAAAAGGTGGGGACTATCACCGAAAATAACGATGTGGTTGTATAAAATTGTTATACGTCCCATAATCACATACGAAGCCGTTGCCTGGTGGTCCAAAACAGAGCAAAGCACCGTCATCAACCAGCTGCAGCAATTCCAAAGATTGGCATGCTCTGCGATAACCGGCTGCATGCGAACTACCCCCACAGCCGCCCTAGAAGTAGCTCTGGATCTAACACCCTTGGAACTGTTTATACAAAAAGAAGCCTCCATGGCTGCTATAAGGCTTAAACACCTGGGTCTGTGGTACAATCGAAAGGGTCCTCACTCCATATTGTGGAATAACTTAGTAAAACATGAGTCACTAATCGCTGCCTCATGTGACAGGATCCCCAAGCAATATATTTTCCAAAAGAAATACCAAATACAGTTATTTGAAAGCGACCGAGATTACTCTGGCATACATAAAGTCCGAATTCATACGGACGGTTCCAAAATGAGGACTGGAACTGGAGCTGGAGTATTCTCACAAGACCTAAATATCAAAATATCACTAGGGCGCTGTCTCCACGGGCGAGAGAATCGCGACGAATAAGCGCTTCTTCTATCGTCGCATCGCCGCGATAACATCGCCGTGTGGAGAAGCTTTCATAGAGAGTATATAGAAATACGTGGCACGACGATAATATCGCCGCGATTCTCTCGCTCGTGGAGATGGCGCCTAGCGTTAGGCCAACACAGTTCGATATTTCAATGCGAATGTGTTGCAATAATAAACGCCGCTACTACGGCAATCTCTAGAGGTATGAAGGGACTAAACATCCGCATACTGACTGATAGCATGGCCGTCCTAACAGCACTGGAAGCCAGCACGATCAACTCCAGTATCGTCTACGAATGCCACCAAGTTTTGGATCGTTTGACATCCAACAACGGAGTAATCCTACAATGGATTAAAGGGCATAGTGGATCACACCGGAACGACGCCGCCGATGAGCTGGCTAGAATGGGATCTTCCACAACAGTGGGAGGACCCATACCCATTCTGCCACTCCCGTTCAGCCAACTACGCTCATGGGTAGGATAACGAAGTCGTGCTGCACACAGTACTCGTTGGGTAGACCTAACAAGCTGTAGACAGTCTAAGATGACTGCAGTTTTGCCGCGTGTGACCCGCAGGCTGCTCAGCCTCAATCGCCCAGAGCTCCGGATAGTTGTAGGTACACTTACAGGTCACTTAGATTTAAACCGACAACTATTCATCATGAATGCGACAGACAGTCCTTTACGCAGGGGATGCCTGGAAGCAGAGGAAACAGTCGCCACGTGATTCTGAAGTGCGTGGGGCTGGCCATACAACGGGCAGAAATCCTCACAGAGGTGAGGTCGCTCCTAGAAGCCTGTGAACGCCTCAGGAGGCTTCTACGCTTCTGGAAGGAGCTGGGATGGCTCGATTAGCCATACCGATGCTATGAGGTTTCACGCATAACGGACCAAATTGGTCTAAATGCGGAGAAAAGTGCCCATCACCAATACCAATAATTCAACGTCAACAACTAGATCATCGTCTTGATTCTTTATCAGACATCTATTTGGTTCAACTTCTACGCTGTTTCCACTTTTAATGTGTTTTTAATTAATTAATTTTTACCATGGGCAAAAATCTGGTAAGCCGGCTAGTAGCAATGAGCCAACTCACTCATCATTTTTAAAACCAGTGCCACTCAGTCGTTTCGAAGTTTCCACTATTTGTGTCACATAATTCGTCATATTCGAACTATTTTCCAATCTTATTGAGATAAGATGGCGGAGCAAAGTAATTCTCCTTGAAAATCCTCATCTAATCATCGAACAAACTTTTAAGTTTTGCCTAAAATTCCTTCGTGGTAGGCAAACATGATGTCGAATAAACACTGTGATAAATGAGTCAATATTCTTTATTCAAATAAACTTAATAATTAAGTACTTTTGAGTCGTCTATTTTTCCTACCACCCGTTCCAGACTTTTTTAACTGACAAGAAGAACAGGCGCAAGAAACTTATCAACTTTAAATAAATAAGTAACGATATTTACAAACTTAAATATATCATTACCAAATACAGTACGACAGGATTATTACGTAACGACAAAGTATCTACTTATGTTTTACATGTTACATCATTTCCACGCATTTCGGTCTTTTAGATAATCGTCTACTTTATAATAACCTTTACCCATAAGCGTCTTTTTAACATGGTTTTTAAATTCATGCAAATTAAAATCAATCACTTGTTGTAGACCTTTATTAAAAAAGGCTATGCCTTTCCCCAAAAATAAGTTATAGCGCAAACGTGTTTATAACAAATGAATATTATGTGAAACAAAAATAATATTAACTAATTTTTTACCAAACGATTATTATGTTAAACGTTGTTAGAAAAATTGAGATTATATGAAACGTTGTTATTTCAACCAAGGGAGAACCATTCCAGACGCCGCCGTCGTCGCTCCGTTCGTCCCGTGGTTCGAGGGTCCAATGAGAGACTTGCCGCCTTCTGATTGGTTCATTTGAATCGGATCAACAATTATCGGAGTGGATTTGTATATGTGATCAACATTTTCTTTGCGTATCCCAAAACTCGTCGGAGTAAATCGTTGATCCGACCGGAGCCACATTAGTATGACAAAAGTTATATTGGATCAACAAAAACCACCCGGATCAACATACGTCATCGGATCAACAATGTGCTCGCGTGACAGTACGCATGATCAACATTTACAGGGTTGGTATCTCTATATATTTACAATTAAAACTTGGTTATTCCTTTCATAAAGTTATTTATTACCACTTTCAACTTTATTACGATAACAGTATTTTAGTTCAACATTATACCGTCCCCTTGAAGTTTTAAATATGTTTATGGATATATTGTGACATAATATTTATAAACTATTAAGTATTATATTATACACAAAGTAATGATATGATAACTTATGAAACACACTAATTATAAGGTCAAGTAATACACGTATATTTAAAACTGTACTTTTATGTAAATGTCCTCACATTATTTTTGTTCGTCGTTCGTTTTAATTTCTACACAATCTGTTGATTAATTATCACAGTTTTTTAAAGTGTGGGCACAAGGCCTTCTTCTTATACTGTAGATTTTATCTGTTTCTATGAAAATATTTAACAATACTTAGATTGCTCAAAATGCTGCTAAAACAGACATTGTTCAAAACTTATTTACATACCTAGGTAAGTACATAAAAAATATTATCCGAAAACGACGGATAACATCTTGATCTCAACATCCAACAAATGCGAAAATATTATACTATTGCGCGGTTCATTAAAAAAAAAACAAGGGTAAACTATAGAGTCATTGGCACCCTAAGCGAAATCTCTCCTTATTTTGTTGATTATTTTATCAGTAAGATATATAGGCGTAATTTACGACTTTTAAAAAAATCTTTAGGGTTTATTTATTACAATAACAACGAAAAAAATATGAAAAAGAAACGTTTTTTATGAAAAAAAAATAAAACATCTAAAAACATCGAAAACTATAGTCATTGGCACTCCAAGTACAATCAGTGGCACAAACCTACTAGTGATTGGCACTCATTTTTTAGTATGAGATAGGGTGACGTTATTTCTCCAAAACTTAAGTTTTAAAGTTAGAAAGAAAGAATGAAGGTGAGAGAGGGAGGGACGGACTCAAAGAGGGAGGGAGAGAACTAGGTAGGGAGGGAGGGAGAAAAGACTTAGGGAGGGTGGATTTCAATAAAACTCGGTTCTTGTTACTGTTATGACAAGAAAACAGTAACGCAATGTTAAAAATATAAGAAATCCAAGATGGCGGCCAACTTTTTTGTTTGTGGTCCAATTTCGATGAAACTCGGTTTTTGGTACTATTTTGACAAGAAAACAACAATGCAATATTAAAAATATTAAAAAATTCAAGATAGCGGCCAACTTTTTTGATTGTGGGCTGATTTCGATGAAACTCGGTTTTTGGTACTATTTTGACAAGAAAACAACAATGCAATATTAAAAATATTAAAAAATTCAAGATAGCGGCCAACTTTTTTGATTGTGGGCTGATTTCGATGAAACTCGGTTTTTGGTACTATTTTGACAAGAAAACAACAATGCAATATCAAAAATATTAAAAAATCCAAGATGGCGGCCAACTTTTTTGATTGTGGGCCGATTTCGATGAAACTCGGTTTTTGGTACTATTTTGACAAGAAAACAACAATGCAATATTAAAAATATTAAAAAAACAAAGATGGCGGCCAAATTTTTTGTTTTATGAACCGATTTCAATAAAACTAGGTTTTTAGTACTATTTTGACAAGAAAACAGTAACAATAGTACCAAAAAACGAGTTTCATCGAAATCGGTACATAAAAAAAAATTTGGCCGCCATCTTGGATTTTTCAATATTTTTAACATTGAGTTGCTGTTTTCTTGTCGAAATAGTACCAAAAACCGAGTTTTATCGAAATCGGCCCACAATCAAAAAAAGTTGGCCGCCATCTTGAATTTTTTTATATTTTTAATATTGCATTGTTGTTTTCTTGTCAAAATAGTACCAAAAACCGAGTTTCATCGAAATCGGCCCACAAACAAAAAAGTTGCCCGCCATATTGGATTTTTCAATATTTTGAATATTGCATTGTTGTTTTCTTGTCAAAATAGAACCAAAAACAGAGTTTTATCGAAATCGGCCCACAAACAAAAAAGTTGGCCGCCATCTTGAACTTTTTAATATTGCATTGTTGTTTTCTTGTCAAAATAGAACCAAAAACAGAGTTTTATCGAAATCGGCCCACAAACAAAAAAGTTGGCCGCCATCTTGAACTTTTTAATATTGCATTGTTGTTTTCTTGTCAAAATAGTACCAAAAACCGAGTTTCATCGAAATCAGCCTGCAAACAAAAAAGTTGGCCGCCATCTTGGATTTTTCATATTTTTAACATTGCGTTGCTGTTTTCTTGTCAAAATAGTGCCCCAAACCGAGTTTCATCGAAATCGACCCACAAACAAAAAAGTTGGCCGCCATCTCGGATTTTTTTAATATTTTTAACATTGTGTTGCTGTTTTCTTATAATGGCAGAGTATGCAGCTGGGGCTCGCGCCACTCGCTTCTCCCCCTTCACGCCCCGCACGATTGGCCTGACTAGATGTCTCCGTCGGCCTACTGTAGGGAAAAAATTGTTTATACTGTGATAATGCAAACACGAAAATGTATGAATAGTACCACCTAAAGTATAGTGCCAATAATTGCAAGTACTGTAGCGCAAATGTTTTTTCAAGTGTATTACGAAAATATTTTAAAATCTAAATAATTTGTGAGTAAAAACATTATTCAAAAAAAAATATTTTAAAATCTAGTGATTGGCACGGTTGCTAAAGAACTACACTTTAGTACAAGCTATTTGATCAATGGTTGGCACATTGTAAATTGAAGTTATGTTAACAAAACTGGAAGAAATATTATTGAAAACTAATATAATTTATAATAATAATAATTAAGGTATTTCGCACCTCTAAGAAAGTCAAAATAATAAAAAACAATATTTTTTTCCATAACTCTTCCTTATTGGATCCGTTAAAATTAGCTAGAAAAAACAAGAAGTTTCTCGCGCGTTCTTATTTCTTAATACTGTGTTGCCATTAGAATCCGGAAGAAATATCTATTATAAAAGTTTTGAAGTGTAGTAATGCCAGATTAAAGAAAATAACAGATTAGTACGATTTTACCATTACAATTATTAATATCTGCGTTTAAATGTTAAAGTGCCAATCACTGCGGGTGTGCCAAGATAGGTAAAGCTTACCCTACATACCATATATATAAAAAATCAACCAATTCATTAAATATATTTTTTAATTGTCAATTTAATTTCATCTCTCAATCTATTTCATGTTGAATCAGCTTTTGACCAATCTAATATTTGGCTTACTTATTCAGTTTTAATTAAGCAAACTGGACTTTGTTCACGTAAATATAGATAAATTTATAAAATATAGTGAGTTTTTATATTATCAATCGTCAAATCGATGATACAATATTTTATGTTTATTTTCTTTTCCTCGGGGTGGAATATTTTTGAATGTAAAGCCTGGTGCAGATTAAAAAAAATGAATTGCTTTTTTATATCATAAACATCTTTAAATGTATATAATAATAAAATAACTAAATATGTATCAATTATACACGTTAAAAAGTGGATCGGGTTCGATATAAATAATTAAAAAAATAATTGAAATGATTATGATAATTATAATGATATTTATTATATTACCTACTTATTTAATTTGTAAACAATTCGAGAACTTTTTGATACGAGTTAGCACTTATGTTCTACTCTTGACTCTTAAGTTCTCTATAATAGGACTGTAACAATAGATGTTGTTATAAGCAGCTTTGGCCATGCTCACAAAAGCAAACATAGTTTTTCTAGATCTTTTATGTTGTCACCGTTCAATGTCTAATCTTCAGAATCCACTCGGAGCTATACAAGGTGTTACAAAAATACCCCTAATGCCGAATAGGGTATATAGGGACCATCAAACTGAACAACTTTTACTATGGAGCCAACTCTGAAATCGCGAAAAAAAAACAGCTGTGTCATACAAAAATTAAAATCGAAAATATCAAAATGTATGAAACAGCTGATTTTTTTTTCGCGATTTCAGAGTTGGTCCCATAGTAAAAGTTGTTCAGTTTGATGGTCCCTATCTACCATATTCGGCATTAGGGGTAATTTTGTAACACCTTGTATTGCTTCTTTCTTTTTTACTTTAAAATTTTATTCGATCTCATTTACTTGTGACGTCGATTTAATGAATATGAAATATCGAAATATAAATGTACTTCAAGTAAAACGGACAGGTTTGAAAGATTAAAGGTTTAGAAAGCACTTATCAAGTTATTGTAGACACGTAGATGGAAACGAAACATTAGATTTATAACATTATAGTTTAAAGTAGCTAGGATTTAATATATTATCTAATGAATTAGCATAGAAATCACGTCAAGTTTGTTTGAATGAATATTCCACCCTAGTTTGAAATTAAAACAAACTATAAATTTTAATGTAATTTGTAAAAAATACACGAAACATGGAACCAAATTATAAATTAATATAAATACCTATTATTGTGATAGTTTTAGAATACCTGCTAAACGATCCCAAGTGAGATATTTATATCTAAATGAATATTTTAGTAATGTAATGATTACTTAATAATAATTCGACACGAGGAGTAATATTATTGAAAATAATTATTATGTCTAGATGTTTTGATATTTTTTCTGGTTCTGGTATTGTGAACCGCTGTGAAACTTATCAAAAAGGAATGGAACGAAGTGGTAATAAGTTCAGTAAGTAAGTGTAATAATATGGTATTTGCCAGCCAATGGAAGATACTGTTTATAAGTAATACAAAAAGTCTTTACTTTATTGGGACACCCAAGTCTTGTTATTTTCAAAGAACAAAGTTCTTTCCAGTTGTTAGTATTGTGTTGGTCAAAAATAAATTGGTCGGTTGGGAAAAAATAAATAAGCAAATATTTTGTAGAATTCGATCAAAGTAGGTAGTCTAATCTATAAACAATTTATTATAAAATGGGTTTAATATCGTTTTATCAAAATACACAGTGAACCACCTTACCAAAATTTGGAAAAAATAAAACATAAATTGATATTCATGAGCACGAATTACTCGATGAGCTATAAAGTTGTAACAACTAAGGCATAGCAGAGAAAAACACTTAATAATTGTAAGGTCTACATGAATGAGAATTATGAATATCAGGGACTAATACATCCTTACCACAAAAGATTTTAAAACACTGTTCAACAATTGTTTACCTTAGACACTGTTTAAATGTGATGCTGTCACTTTTTTGACAATATGGTTTGAAGGAGAGAACATCACATTCAAACAGTGTCTAAATTAAACAGTGTTTTAAAATCTTTAATGGTAAGGCCAAAAAAATTGCATCATTCTTGTTTTCGATATTTTGTCAGAAGAAAAATTTGTTTAGATAAATCATGATAAGTGTATTTATCGCTTAATTATGTTGATTACGCCTTTGTAATGTTTATTTTTAATTTAAAATTGTTGTGTTAGGATAAATTAAACATTGTGTCATTGATATTTGTTTTATTTCATTAGGTACTTAAGGCGAGGCCAGTTCACGATCTGACGAAAAGATTGTAGTTTGAGCTTCCAGTGTGAAGAAATGATATAGAATTCTATTACACAAAAAATACTGCAGACTCAGACTGAAAAAGAAACTGAAAAAAAATCTGAAAAATGGGTTGGTGACTCTGTAAAAAATATCACCATAAAAATGAATTTCCGATCGTCAGATTTCCCAATTTTCAAATATATCTACAGGAGGAAGAAAAAACCTATTTCGTATAATATGGCGTTACAGTATGACCACGAGGACATGTATATCCTTGTCGTCATACTGGTATGACAAACTAGTATGACCACGAGGAAACGGGGGATATTATTATGATTTTACAAAAGGATGGCATTTTTTATTGTTCTCACACAGTAGCCGGTTAGATTTTTAACAAATGATCCAGTATTCCAAAGATCTACTAAACTGTAATAAATAAATTTCGTTCGTGAACCTGTCGAAAGCTATGCAATAATCTTTAAAGCTCTAACTAAGGCAATAACCAACCATATTGTAAAGAGATAGAGAAAGAGAAGATTTCATGAACTGTCTTGCCTTAAAATATATCAAATTTCGTCCGTGAACCTGGCGGATAAGCTATGTCTTAACATAATTAACTATACTGTAAAGAGACACCCAGTGAAAGACTAAATTTCGTGAAATGCCTCGCCTTTATAAACCCCAAATAAAAATATACTTTAGTACATTAAACGATTTAGGAACTAATTCGTCAAGCAGAAAGAAAGTTCCGATTGGTCAAGTGTGTTTTTACCGCGTGTTTTGGTTCTGATTTGTCAAGCAATGCAAAAGTAATAATTAGTCAAGTCCCAATTTTGTTTCGATTTGCCAAGCCTTATTTTTATTTCAACTGGTCAAGCCAATAAAAAGTTCTGAATTGTCAAATGTAAAAATTATTAGTGTATTTGAAGGTATATAATCCTTAGAATCGCGAAAAAAAATTCATCTGTTTCATACATTTTGATATTTTCGATTTTAATTTTTGTATGAAACAGCTGTTTTTTTTTCGCGATTTCAGAGTTGGTCCCATAGTAAAAGTTGATCAGTTTGATGGTCCCTATACACCATATTCGGCATTAGGGGTATTTTTGTAACACCTTGTATATAAGGGTGGCATAGCCTTAACAAAAAAAAATTAAGAAGCCGAACTTATTATATTTTTTACAGATCATGAATACGAAATTATTAATTTAAACAAGATTCAAAAAAACAAAAGATTGCAAAAATATTTATCTAAAGAAGGTAAAATAAGAAATATAGTAAAAAAAAATATAAACGGAAACGCATCAGCTTACAAATGTCTAAATTTATTAAGAAAATTGATTTTCTATATGAACTGATTCATTTTATCCCATTTTTATTACACGAAGTATTTACTAAAGCATTTAAGCGATCTAAAAATGTATGGTGCAAATATGTACTGTTAACGCCAATTAGGTAATATTGATTTATATGATTTTGTTTTCTGATTCGGTACAACAAATTGTTTTCAAATAAACACTTTTCAGAATATTATGTCTTTTACTTATTTATTTACGTTATTATTATGCAGCAAGGGGTTTAAAATGTTTTTGAAGTATTTTTTTAGCATTTGACAATTCAGAACTTTTTATTGGCTTGACCAGTTGAAATAAAAATAAGGCTTGGCAAATCGAAACAAAATTGGGACTTGACTAATTATTACTTTTGCATTGCTTGACAAATCAGAACCAAAACACGCGGTAAACACACACTTGACCAATCGGAACTTTCTTTCTGCTTGACGAATTAGTTCCTAAATCGAAAATATTATGTTTAAAAGAGTAGCTGTATCACATAAATAACATATTTAATTGTTTTTCAATAAAATTCTTCGAAATATTTCTGCATACCTACTATTTGGGGATGCGTTGATTTTATTTCACTTATATTTTTTTGTATTTGTTTCAGACCTAAGAGAACGAGTAAAATTCATTCGTAGTTGTGTCATGAATATGATTATAAAGTTCTTTGTAATTGTCATCTAGCATTTGTTTTATTTCGTAACTCAATTTTCTTATTCTGAAAACAAAAAAGTGAGAGCTTTCAAATGCAAGAAAAACAGTATCGGTTACAATAAAACTTATACTGGTTAATAGAAGAATTTTTATTGTTACTTGATTAAAAATCTGTAGAAGAGTACCTACCCGAGGTAATTAATTTCGAAGAGACTACTACTTTTTTAAATGTTTGAATAGAATTTTTGGAAATCCATCGGTTTTTTTCACTAAAATAACGAATAAATTACCCTTAAAATTTAAGTCTTCTAACTTAAGAAGTTATAAGTATACAAGTAATCCTTTTGTTTTGTCTAAATAAAATTTTGACATTGATATTTGCTTTAGGTATATTACTTATGCCTCTTTGCAAATGTAGAGCTTTCAAAAACATTCGATATTTCAAAAAAACAATTAAAATACCCGTACCTAGTAAAAATTTACGTGATGTCTAGAAAAAACAAAAAAAAATATATCCTACTACTTTTTCTTTAATTAAAACTTAACGGAAGTATTTTAGATGTCTTTCTGCATATTTCTAGAGATCTATCAATAGTGTTTCACTGATGTACTTTTTTCATTTCTTTCTTTATGCACTCGAATAGAAGGTACTCGTATTCAAAGTAATTTGTTATGTATTTTTCCAAAATTAATTCAGTCATTTTCAATTTACTTAGAGCTGTTCAATAGCAACTCTGTATTGTTAAATTTTTCAACGTTTTCCAATAATTTGTTAGACCAAGTAGTGAAAATGTTATATTTGCAATCTATTCACAATGCCTTTTCATTTGATATACCACATGGTATGTTTAAATGAAAAAAAATATTCTTTGTACTGCCATCTTTATGACGTCACAGTTTCTACCCCCACCATTTGCGCGCTTGTCATTTTATTTATTTGTGATTTGATATTACTGAATGCATCAATACCACATTTTCATATTTCCGAGATGATTTGTGCGAAAATTGTAAGCGTCTTTTGGTCAGTTTGCCGATTTGCTATTATATTAGTTTAAAAATTACGTAAGTGATAAAGTTTTTACTAGTTATTCACATAATGTTTGTTTGTTACTTCGTGTGTATGTAAAACATACTTTGTGTAAATCTGAGGTACTTTTTAAAAAGCAGTATTAATTTAATTTATTTATTAATTTATTTATTTGTATCAAACAGTACAAGGTTCTTAGAAAAATACAACTAATAAAGCATCTTAGTATGGATAAGTGACAAGATTAGGCAGTTAGTCTACGAACTGAACTTGTCTAGTCATAAATAATATTTAAGTTCTTGTTCATGAAGAATTGAAAATGCCTTGCTAATAGAATATTAAGAAAATGTTGTATTCAAGTCAAGTAAAAGTAGGTGGGCGCAAAATGTAGAGACCTCAACATTTAGTGCTTAAAAGCACAACAAAAATAATAGTTACCTCCTAATTCTCATTAGTATAAGCAGATGGCGCTACATTTCGTCTGAAAATATACTGTAATTCGGTGACCAAATTACAGCAAGTTTTGGATGTCCAATGCTTACCTACATATTCAACCATTAATATTTGTATTTTTTATGTGTTCTGCTTGAATTGGTTAATATGCATTTATTTGCGCATCGATAGTTACTGCTAGGTACAATACAAGCGATATCAAGTTATCGACTTTAAAGAAATTAATGCGCGTAATTCAAAACAAATAAAACCTTTAAGGTTACCTTCATCATTTTATATTAAATATTTTCTTTTAGAAAGTAATTAACTTAAGAAAATTCTCATCCATGTCCAAAAAAATACTGGTTGTTTTTAATTATTTTAATTACATAGTTAGGTACTTATTACTTTTAACTAGCGCAGGTACCAGACCGAGGCAGAAATCTGTCACGCTACGCTACATGCGCAGGCTGTGCTGACCCTACTCGCGCCTGTTGTGTCGATAACCCTACAGACAGACGGACCAACCACCACATCACGCCTGCGCCGCGGCCGCCGCGCAGCGCCAGTCCGTGACGTAGCGGAGGCGGCATTACTTCGAAACATTCCGTTGAATTCGCAAACCCCCCTTCCTCACATTCATATCCGAACAGTTATAACAACAACACATGAAAAACAGTATAAATATTCATTTGTTGTCCCAAAAAAACGTTCTCATACTTCTCAAATAATTATTTTGCTTAATACATGCCAACATTCATACAAAATGTGCTAGCAAACACTCCAGTGTGCCGCCTCTCGACAGCTCCGCATTCTTGTACACAGATGGCAGCACTGAAAATATTTGACATTCCACGGATTCCGATCGCTGTGGGCTCGGCTCAAATGTCAAACGCGACTATTTCGTCAACAGAGTCGTGGCGCGCTAGTTGGATTTTATGAAATAACAACTAATAAAATAGTGCATTTGACGGACAATGTTAATAAAAGTCAGAGAAGGTGATAAGCTTTTTCGTTAAACACAACGAAGCTGGCCATTCGTGCTGATACAACGCGTGTTGGTCGGAGCATTGCGATTTGGTTTTATCGATTTTTTTATCCCTGCCGGTTTTTACATTATTATGAAGTTTTGGTAACTTGGAAAATTAGTTTGCATTGTACCTGAAGGACGTATTAAGTTTATAAAGACGTTATTACAGTGGGAACGTAATTAGGATATTGTGAAACATCGTGGGAAAACCAATTTAGTGAGTTTGTTTTCTTACATTATCTGCATGATTAACAAAAAATTCTTAAAATTTTACTAACTTAATGTCGTAGGTACTTATTCTACCAGATTGAAACAGACCTATACTTAGTATGAATTTATTTGTAGGTTTAACATAAGTAGATTGTTCAATGGGTAGTATTAAACGAGACGGGATAACATCTGCCAATCATTAGCTGGGCAAGCAAGTAATTCGCCTTATGCGAACCACCAACTAATATTGTAATACCTATTAAGAAGTTGGTTACCTACTGGTTCAAATTGCGCTCAGCAAAAAATTCGCCGCTATGCGAGCACTGAACGCTGTATGTACATATACACCTAAGCAAGTACCTATAGAATTTGGTAAGTACGAACATGATGATGTGTGGAATGCGATCGAACGCTGAAGCATGGGTAATATGGGTATAAGTTGCGTGGGTGATGATAAGAAACGATAAAGTAGTCGCCCGATTAGTCAATGTGACCCCGAATGGTTTCGAAGCGTTAACGCAGCTGGGTTTAACACTACAAATACAAAACTAGATAGACGGTCCATCTAAAATACTCAGAAATTTAAAGAATCAAGAGAAACGCGTTTGTTTACATTCTATACGGCTGCAATATTCGGATTTTCCCCATTGTTAAACAATTTTCCAAACATATTTTTAGAACCTAATAAGAGAGACAGGTAACGTGGAAATTTTACTTGGAAGACAGATAATAGAATCTGAAATATGGATTGATAATTTATATTCAATAACGTCTATCAAAATATAATAATATAAGAAGAAAAAAACAATCAAATCCTGCAAGAAACGCTAATCAAATTTTAAAATGTTTACCTAAGTAAGTACCTAGTATACGTTTTGCAAAATTATCGACAGTCATTTGTCGCGTTGGGTGTCACAAAAAAATAAATTGCGATTTTGCAAACATTTCAACAGCGTCTAGTCTATTGTCGCTTATTTTTGTTGACAAACAATGATCTTTTACATCATTTATGTTTTCAAGCTTGCGTAAAGTTAAAAGTAAGTAATAGATAAATCATTAAATATCAAAAATGCCAAAGACGAATATTCAAACAATCAAATTTAGGTTCTCGCACAATGAGGATGATCGAACTCTTATGGAATTCATGTCGACCTAGATTGTTCGTTTACCTCGTGTTTTGTGGTAGCCAATCGAAACACTCCTATCGATACCAGAAGGTTATCTGGAGCCAATAGTCTTTCTCAAAAAACCGTTGGTACTCTGTACCGACTCGCGTATTTTACATGTAATGATTGTAAAAATAATAGCCCCAACATTCTACAAGCAACGTAACCCGTTTCTTACGTATGCCGACAAATATTTATCCTCACAAAACGTACTATACAAAGTATTATAGATTCTAAATTTTACATTTACGCATCCATACAAGTTTTTGAACATCTGCTGTTCCTCGACTCGGCCCCCTTGGCCACGTGCGCACAAACACAGCAGGGGTAGCGGCTGTCGTAAAATAATACGCACCCTAAAATGCGGCATCAACGTTCAAGGCAATTCGACCCTTAATACAAGCGATTAAAAGTTCAAAATACAGAGTAACTTTAAATCAACTAAAATAGATTATTATTTTTAACTTTTGGAATGACAAGGTTTCCACCACCATTGGTTTCCGTTTAGAAACTGGCAGGTGATAAAATTCAGTTGTTTGACTTAGAAGAAAGTTTCGCCATTCTATTGCAACGTGATGCTTATGAAGACCACTTCTTGTATTGCCTAATACACTGTTAGAAGTGAAATAGATTTCGTTATAAACGCCTATTATGAATCCAAAGTGTGAGCCTATCAACTTGTGATAATCGTTGAAACATTTTGATCACCAAAGAGTTTTCACTTGGCTTAATAATGACTTTGAACATACCAAACCAAGCTTCTATTTACATTTCCATTCTTAGGTATATGCGGTATAAAAAAGTTGTTTCAATAGAATAAACTTACATAGCGAAAACTACACAAACTGGCCTAGCTGAGGAAACAACATACCTCGTACTCAATAAAACAGACACAGGTTTTTTTTACATACATTTTTATTCAGCTGACGGAATGCAGGTAATATGCTATTCCTTCACAACGTTCGATTCAATGAATTCGTGACTATCGGACTGTATAGAACACTTATTTTATAGGCCTTCGGAATTCCTGGCATAGCGGCCGTTATTGTAGGGTAAATTGATGAATCCGAGCGTGGTATAGCCATGCTGTGGCATATCGGTGATAATAACCCGTCGAAATATTTAGGGTTACCAGTTGTATTTGGCTCGAATGCTAAAAAGGTGTCATAGTTTTACTGTTCTAATAGAAAATCTTTCTAATCAGTTAATGATCTAGGGAAGAAAAGGCTTATCTGTGAGATATTTTCATTTTATCTTTGTCTACAATAGAAAAGTGTGAAATTAGAAGTTTTTTACTACCTACTTCCTTATGCCAATTCTTCTTATGTTACATTACAATGCCTTTTCTTGTCTACTCACTGCGAGATTTGATGTGATTCCTTAAAATATGAATTGCCAATAGTCATGTCCATAAGTAGGCATGGGGTCTTTGGCACCTGGCAACCATGCCCGACCCTACAGGCCATCGCTCTCATAACCACGCCTCAGGCCAGAAAAATTCTATTGTGGTCAACGTACCAAATTCCTCATCATTAGATCCGTCATAGCCGGTCGTAGTCTGTTTACCCATCCCTTTTCCCACGTCGCGTGACTTAGTACGAGAATTGTCACAACTTATAACAGTGTCTCTTCACTTTTGAAAGTAATGTCATTATATCTACATACCAGGAATTCTTTCATCATTATTCTCATACGATTCTTCGGCGTCGATTAATGCGTTTTTGTCTGTCGGTATGCGCTTAATAGTACATTTTAGTGTCATTAGTTAATGTGTGTGTTTTATCTTTTGAAACTGAATGTCTGCCGATAGCCTGGTGCTATCAACAGGCATTCAGTTAATTAAGCAATAACAATGTTGACTGTTTGTATTGGCGTGACCGTCACACAAATATTTCGCCGCGATAGTCAAACCCTAAGCGAATCTTGTTTAATAATATCACAATATTCGGTCGGCGTTATCCATGAATATTAACAGTCAAATAGTTTGCATTTATTTATCTTATTAGTTTGCTACCACTATCTTTGTACGCACATTCTTTAAATAATTTTGTTAGGATGATAAGATGAAAACGGATACAAACGATATTTTTGTATATGTAAATGTATAATATATTTTTCAATTACATTAATAAGAAAATAATAAAAACGTTAATTTCTCACCACAAACGAAATACATAAAAGTAGGATAAGATAATAACAAAAAATTTTTGGTTGGTGGATCGCTGGTGCCTGTTTAGTAACTAAGACCTGTAATACAGGTCACCAGGTCTCCACCTCACGATATCGTTGAGTCAATAATTAATAGACAAAATGCGAAATTGTTGGGAAAAAAATATTTTAAATAAAAGTAAGCTAATTACGACTATGTTCGATTTGAGTTGAGGGTATTAGATTACATAAAAGTAACATTGACAAACGTACAAGTTGTAATGCGCCAGAACAACTCAGGGTTCACATTAATTAAATTTTACCCTAGTGGCTATTGGAAATTTTTGAACATTTTTTGATATGATTAAAATATGAATTTTTTTTTCGAAAATTGTCAGAAAAATCTATTTCATTTTATTATCGAACCTGCTCACAAAATTTCATAAGATTGCTTGAAAAATGCGACCTGTAGAGGAGAACAGCTGGACGGACATACGAAAGCATTTTTGCCCAAGCCTGAACGGTGACGCTTCGCTTGCGCTTCGCGCTCGCTCGGTCAATTAGTTTACTTTAATGAAAATTTAATTTGCGGGTGTGGTGTAGAATGTGTGAATGTGTGTGTGTGTGTGTGTCCGTGTGAGTGATTCTTGTGTGCATGTGTGTCTGGATTGAAGCCGAGCATGATGAAAATATATATTTATTTTACGACCTTCAAAGGTTTTCAGTCTCAGAGTAGGATAATAAAAGAAAACATTCAACGACTATTAAATTTAATTATGAGTTAAAAAAACATTTTTTTAACATTTTGTAACTTAAATATTTAAGTTTTTGTTTGTCAGCTTTTTTATTTTTTGCCAAAAAAATACCTTCTTGATTTCAAAGCTTTGTAAGAACTTTGAGATAAGTACTTCACTCACATTTCTTATCCGCTAATAAAATAATTAACGACCCCATTAAGAATTACCTTAGAATTTCAATGCAATAAGAATGTAAATAGTTTGAATTTTTTCCCTTTAAATTATGTCAGATGCGTAGTAAAGTGGTCCATTGGCTGCGTTCCCAGGCGGCCGCGGGGCGGTATGCGACAGCCACGTTTCAACTCTTTGTTTGATCATCTGACTCCTGCTATTTACTCAAGCCACGGCATGTCTGTCCACCGTCTAGTCGTTTACGATATGAGGAATTTCCGCCCAAATCGTAATTTGCATGCCTTGCCTTACTACAGTCTGCGACGGAGCCAAATATTTTTTGGATTCCTCCACCGTCTTAATGTGGCTCTAAGTGTTGTCTGAGATATTATCTCGCAATTCTCGTTGATTAACGCCTGTTGTTTTGATATGCGTCCAACAAAAACGGTGTTCATCACCGCTTCAGATAGGTAGGTAGATACTGACAACACCACAAATATATAATATGACAATACGATAATTTTATGATCCCCTAATTTATTTGCTTTCAAATGCTCCTCTTAACGTTCTTGTTTCAATGTAACTTTATTTATTTATTTATGTTGTAATCAGTTTGTCTTATTTAAAATTTAATCAAAAGTATGGAGATGTAAATAATGTTGTAGAAATATTAAACTTGAATTGAAACATTGTTATAGTGAGCTTTTCATTTTTTTTCGATGCATTCACATTTTGGAGTGGAAGTTGGAACCAATCAACGGTTGTTACATTGTTTTATCTGTTGTATACAGTTGTTGCATACAGTATGTTAGCTAACTATAAATGACTAGCTTCCGCCGGCGAATTCGTCCGCGTGGATAGTCGAAAAATCCTTATGGAACATTTGACTGGGATAAAAAGTATCTTTTGTTTTAATTCAGCCAAATTTCATTCAAATTCGTTCAGTCGTTTTTGCGTGATTGAGTAACAAACATCCAAACAACTAATCATCTAAAATATTATGTAGTTAGTAGGATTGAAGCTATAACTAAGTTAAAGAAAAAGCATAGACCGAAGGGGTTTGATTTGTTCTTTTGACTATTAGCTTTAACTCCACTTCTGTAGATTTTTTTTCTATTTCTCTGTTGATTTTGAGCAATACACTTGTCCAAAGTGTGATTTTCGTGGACATAACTTCGATTTCGATGATTATTTAAAATTGTATGCAAACAAAGTACTTATTTGGTTGGATCTGGATGAGTTATGCATGCCATGACCCTAGCATGTTTAAGAAAATATTTTAACCATTTAATTCAAACCACTAATTGCTATTTGTTATAAATAACAAAACCTAAATTTAAAAAGATTGGCAAGTCACTTTTAAAAATTACTTCTAACTAGACAAAGCGTGGAAATCAATCAAAGCTTTGCTCAATTTCACACCTCGCATTGTAATTTTAAAAGTGATTAAAAGACAGGATGCTGTTTTGGCATAGTCAGTAGATAAGTATTGCGCTATTTAGTGCCTATACTAAAGTAGGTACTTACTTAGTGCCTTTATCTCGTTTATTTTTGCTGAAGATTACAATTTATAGGGTAAACTAGCCAATTATTGGTCCTTTAAGAAATACGTTACAAAAATAAATGACTGTTCACTGATGTCAATTTATGAAGATAATATACCACAGAACAATATTACTCAGGGGAGAAGAATTGTATCTCCATAGAAAAAAAATGGCAACCTAAATTTATTTACGTATACAACTAGCGCTGCAGCGGATTGTCAATGAAAACTTCTAAGCGCGCGATTATTCAAACTGCTTTTTTTAAATTACCAAATCAAACTAGTTTGGATCTTTTTGTGAAGAGATGTCGATAATATATAATGTATCACTTTCTTTAGTGATAAATTATATATTAACATCCCTTCACAAAAAGATCCAAACAAATTTTTTCAGTAAAATGTTGTTTTCCTTATTATTTAATAAATAAAACAATTCTTTTATACTTAATGTACGGAATTTTTATTAACATAATATACACTTCTCTTATTTTACACAAAATGGCTCATTCATAAGATAGTTTGATGTTATGGCATAAGAATAATTCTTATGGTTAAAGCTAGGATGACCGAAAATAGGGTATTTTGTTAGTATACTGAAACATACACCTTTATAAGATGATATATTCTCCAATTGTTTCCGCGATCCTCGTTTTATCATTAATAAATCTACACATAACATTGAACAGTTTAAAATTAAATTGGACAGGTTTCAATTTAATTACATCTAAGTCTTTGGAGGTTCTTTTAAAAGTTGTAAGAAATCAAGCCATTGACAAATTCAGTAAAACAGCAGTACAAAACATTCTCTAATAACTGTTCATCTTTTAAGAAAATGAAATAGATATGTAGACGGCAAATTGCAACAGAATATAACAATATTCTATGTATGTCGGTATGCTTTTGAAACAACTGTAACATGCCTTTGTTTCATTGTTTCAAAAGCATACATACATACATAGAATATTGTTAACAACAAATTATTCATTATGAACTTCAAACTACAATTATCAACTTTTTTAAAACAGATGCTTAGAACTTAATCAGTTATAAACACAAACAAATACATTGCGTGCATTAATTATGTTTTAAGATTTTCATTTTTCTCTCCACAGCCTTCTTTTTATCATCTTCTTCCATTTCTCTGTTTTTTAATATTATAAAACGTTTCATTACAATACAAAAAGTGCTAATTTTTAAATGGTTAACATTCACTTCTAAATGCTCTTCACATTTATTTAAAAAATCTAAATTCACATTTTCTAATACATTCATAATTTTAACTTTTATATTTGGAGTCCAAGCATCTGTTCTTAAAAAGTTATTAATTATTGTTGCCATTGTTTCAACACACACAATCATATCTTTATTTGCATATTGTAAAGAGTTAGTTTTATCACTATATTCCTTAAAAGTAATGAATGTGTGTGCAGCTTCATTATTTTCGGACAAGAATGCTTTTCTGCAATTTAAACATTCACTATTTCTTATTTTTTTAATAATAAAGCCGCACACATATGCACAAGCTTGGCTTTCGGGCGTCGCCATCTCAGTTGCTTCGACTGCATCGCAATATATTGATTCTATGTCATATATTTCTTCGCTTATCATAGTCGGAGTTTTATCAACTTTTGGGCTCTGATCTACAGCCATAATAAAATTTATTAAATTATTTGATAATGTGCAGGTGTCATCTTCACAATTTTTTTTCAGACCCGAATATTTTAAATTACTAACTATTGCGGTTTTAAGACCCGCTACAAATTGTTGGACTGTGGGGTTGTTATTGGAACCACTACTATATCGGATGCAGCCGAAGCAATTTTCTAGTGGATCCTGATTTAGCCGACGCGTTGATAGAGATTTTATTCCACTTGATTGCAGGTTTTTCCACAGGTGTTCTATTGCGTTCATTGTGTGTAACCATCCATTCTGAGAGGGAGGATCGACAGCAGACCCTACGTATTTCATATTCGATATGAAATTTTTCATTTCAAAGAATAATTCTAAATGTGGGCTTCTAGGAGTCAAGTTTGTGGAATATTTTTTTCCACCGCGCAAATCTGCAGTGTCTGCGTTCACAGCATCAAAGAGCTGATCAAATTTGTGGGTGAATGTTGCAGTCACGTGGGCTTCACTTGGTAGTTCATCTGTGAAATAATAATAAATCTTATTAGAGATTACCTTCATGTATTATAGTAACTAGCTCCCAATCGCGACTAAGTCTGCCAGCACCTGTCTTATAAGAGTTTGTCATTATTTTTTTACTGCATTTGTTACTTTTAATAATAATATGCTGTCTGGTTGACTTTATCCAACTAATATTATAAATTGAGATTTTATATTATTTTTATGCATTCACAGTGCAGTTCTGTAAGTATAGGAAAAATGTGATAGTAAAAAACCACGAGCCCTATAAGTAGCTTTCATCCCGCCTGAAAGCTACTTATAGGGCTTGTGGTTTTTACTATCACATTTTTCCTATAATATTATAAATATGAAAGTTTACATGTTTGAATGTTTGTAACTCAATCACGCCAAAACGGCTGAACGGATTTGGCTGAAATTTGGGACACAGATACTTTGTAGCCTGGAGAGGTATATAGGCTACTTTTTATTCTGGAAATGTATCACATTCCCGCGGGGTAACATCGTGTAGTTCACGCGGGCAAAGCCGCGGGCGGAAAGCTAGTAATCTATAATACTTGGGTTAAACCCGTTTAATTATGTTTAATAAATAAATATTTATTACTCACTTGTTGCAATTTTGGCTAAGATACCAGCTGAAACGGAGTGGCTAAATACTTGCGCAGCCAGTTTCACTTTCATTTTCTGTTTAATATTAGGATTCAGATGCTGCTCTGACAGTGCAGGAGCAAAAACAAAGTTTGAATTATTTTTATCTAAATTATAAAAGGCTTCAATGTGTGCCCATTTAGCCAAACCTAAAACAATAAAAAAAAAATTCTAGCAAAGTTTCTAAGTCATCATCAGCATCATCATTAGCCACAGCGTCAGCCATCATAAGTTCCCACTGCTGGGGCACTGCCCTTCCTTATGAATGGATAAGGAGAATGGGCCATGACCCACCACGAGGGCTAAATGCGGATTTGTGGGTATTAACAACTGCAATCGCAGCCGGCTTGGCAGGACCAATGGCTTCACTTGCCTTCTGAAGCACGGAGGAGCTTGAGATTAAGTTTTTGGGGACCAACCATTGCGAAAGTTGAAGTTAACTTCAGGCCGAGCGCGCTGACCACTGCGCCACGGGCTTCTCAGTTTCAAAGTATTACTTGGCAAATCTTAGCAATATGTAGTCACTTTTTGGAAGATAAGTATGTAACTGTCAACTAGTACTAGCTAATTACCTAATATGAAGTAATTATTTGTACCTTTTTCATTTCCTCCAATAGACTGGAGTTCAGATTTACACTGAACATTATGTTTAATAAGAAGATTTCTGGTGCATTTAAGCAGATGTGGAGGATCAAAAATAGCAACAACTTCTTTATCATTATGTTTGAAATATGGTTGTGTAGTAGTGGCACCTAATAATTTTAAAACTTTAACATTTACTGTTGACATGTCGCAGACAGTTGCAACAACATTAATGTTTGCATTGAAACATTCTGTCAGTATCTGAAAAGAATTAAAATATAATTTGAAATAAATTATTCTATTTTATAAATAAGAGTAATTTCTTACTGTTACTCAGAAACAAATTAAGAATCCATTTTTAGTCTCCAGGCGAAGCAAGGTTCAGTTTCTCTAGTGCATTTTATTAATATTATAATAAATGAAAATGCTAAATATGCATATTTCAAATAAACTAATTTATTACCTCTTTTAAAATTACAGCCATCCTATCTGCTTTCAAGGAATGTGATAGGTAATAAGCAATTGGCTGCTTCCATTTTTTCCTTATACCCGAAAGCATAAACACAAGTGCTTTGGTGGCAATTATATTCTCCCTGCCATAGTTGCCAAGATCTTGAAATCCTTTTACTTGATCACTTTTAGGGTCATATGCAAAATGCTTTCTTATTGACATTTCATCAAAGGATAATATACATATATTATAGTCTTCATTGTCTTCTTTTAATTGTTTTGTACTCATTTGTTTCAATGACTCAAAGATATGTTTGTTGATCCCTGGTTTTAAGGGCACTCTGTTTAAAAGTTTATTCAAACTGCTTTGGCATGGCAAAGCAAATAGCCTTCTTAAAAGGCGGTAACAGGCTGGTGACTTTTTATATATCACTAGGGCCATTATTTTTTGCTTCAAAGTGTATCTTCGGCCCTTTGGTTTTTTCGGGCAATTCTTCAATTGGCTTTGCAATAAGACCAGAAATGAACTGCTAATTTTCATGTCACAAAGCTTTTGAATATTTTCATCTTCACTCAGAGTTTTAACAGCATTCTTTTTCTTTTTAATTATTTTTCTTAGCCGAGCTATTTGTCTTAACTTGTTTTTGCAAATTTTATAAAGTTTTAATTCTCTGGGGGACATTTCTTGGGATTTTAATATATTAAGCGACTTTAAAATGCCCTTGCGTCTTTTTGATGCAGATGGTGATTTAGTTTGTAATGGCAAAACTTGTTCATTCTAGAAACAAAATAAAAACCTTTCATCAGAAATCAAAACTCGTTTGTCATTATATAGTAGTCTACCAACACAAGTTTGAAAGTACTAATCTCAAAAACAATACATTCTGAAAAAGAATAGTCTATTTATCTACCTGTTTGCTACATGGCAATTCATCTACACTATTCATAGAAGTTTGTTGGATATTTAATATTCCACTTGTAGAAGGTTGTTCTGTGTGTTGAATAGAAGGATCAATATTTTCTATTGATGACAATGGCACTCTTGTGGGTTGCTTTCTTCCAGCACAAGTTAACAGCTCATTCTGAAAAATATTTTTTGTAATTAAGCTTACAATGAATCAATAAATCTTTCTCTGACCAAATCTTTAATAAAATTCATTATTTATAAAATTTAATAAATTAAAGATTCCTTTCTACATGAGAAATACCTATATAACCTTTTACAATTACTATATGCTAGTAAATTACACTTTTGGTTTTAAAAAAATAACAAGATATTAAAATACTAGAAATAATAGTGAATCGATTCGAATTTAAATTGCGAGCTTGTTGTAGGTGTGTTCAAAATTATTTTAATATTTGTCTGCCTGCCTAGCATGACCATCATTATATCACGCGATATGATATCATACTGTCTTGCTTACTCCCTCCACTAAGGTGTTAGCAAGATATAAGCTCTTTATCATGCGTCAATAGTCGATAAATGCTGCTCATGCTAGGCCAGCTGGTATATAAACAAGTAAAATTAAATAGCATTATGAATGCAAAAAATTAAAAATAATAATTTAAATAGTTAATTTGATAAAACTGTCAAGTTCAAGTTAAAATCATTGTGGTTTTTTAAAGTTTACTTTTACTGATTTAAAATTTTAGATTATACATACCACATTAGATACATTTTCCTGTTCATTCAATACTTCATCAAATTGTCTTGCATAAGGAACAGCAAATTTACTGAGTTTTTGTCTTTTATTATCATAAAATTGCGAAGAACTAAAATGTCTTCCGCATAGAACCTTGCTGGAATTATGCAGAGAAATTAAAGATTCAATGGACCAATTTTCATTCGGCCAACAATATTTAGCCCAAGCACGTGCCCTGCAATTAAATGATTATGTCACATAGCTTTCACGATGTAGAAATCAGACAATATTAATTTTAAACTAGGTAGGTACTTACTTGGTGGCATTGCTGGTTCCTGGATTTGGGAACCTGTGATACGTCACAGTTAAGTCTTCAGAACGAGTTCTTCCGCACTTAGAACATTTTCGATGGTTGTTTGCAGACATTTTGCTTCAATAATATAAAAAAAAACAGTTGCTTATTACTACAAAACTTAACCTAAAACGTACTTTCGTATGATTAACACTAAACTTAACTAATAACGTCCTTGCGTAAGTATAAACCACTAAACTTAATTAACAACGTCCTTGCGTAAGTATGGTAAGTATTTAAAATGCAAAAGGCAAAGAATTTGCAAAATAATACAACAAACAAAATGTGGAGAGAAACCTCGACTCGATCAACACAAATTTGTAAACAACCATGGCGGAAGTGTGACCAGTTTAGAATCGTTTTTAAAATGAAGGATGTTTTTTTATATGGTATACTTGGGCAACACACACATGTAAGATTTATTGTATGTGTGCAATATTATGAGCCAAACTTTTCTTAGGAAGATACCGGACCCTGTAATATACTAATGATTCAGTTTTATTTTAGAGCAAAACAGTTTATTGATTTATTGGCCCCCTAAACTTAACATAAAAAATATATATAATAAGTAATTAAAATACTTACTGTTCTTTAGCGATACGCTTGGTTAAAATTGGTACCTAGGTTCACATCCCCCTAATTTTCTTTGTTTACTTGAACGTATTGAAAGCGAGGCTAGTGAACGAAAGTATGACTCATAATTATTAATTAATTTATCTCGCTAAGCGCGCATACATTGCCCTCATTCTTATACGATCTACCGACGAGGCTCCACCGGTGGATCGAAGGATTTTGTAAACCGAGGCTAGATTAATTTGATGAGGATACAACGCTAGTTGCAAGGAGTTGTAGAAATAAGCAATTTTTGCGATGTTGTGCTGTCGACATAGATAAATTTTCTAAAGGATCTTTTTCTTCTTCAGAAATCATGGAGAAGGTGGAATCAGCATTAGACGTACTGTCTCGAGCGGCGACCATGGTACAGCCATGCCCCGCCTATCCGGCGAGCGATTCGGATGGTTTCGGTAAGTTAAGGGTTCTACAGCCCTCAGAGCGGTGCCCTCATCTTAATTAAAGGAGGATGCTACAAAAAAACCCAGAGTCGATTAAAATAATTTATGTATGGTGAGGTAAACCAGACATAGTATGTCCCAAATATGCATTTTGATTTCGCTTAAACAATCCCCAACATTTAAAAAAAGTTGCGAGAACACGGGGTACCTATTAGAACATATAGTGCGTTTGTGTTTAACATGTAAGTAGTTTTGTTACAATGTTACGTAAATATTTTGGGTATTTCAACGGTAAATATTAAGAACATTATCATTGCATGATGTTGATAAGCTAACAATATAAATAAATAAAAATATTATATACGAACACTATCAAAATGTATTATTATAGAATTATTTTGTTTGGATTTATTAGCCGTGGTCACGGAAGGACGGCCCTTGGAAAGGTGTCGAAACGTCGTCGAAATTAAAAAAAAATCCAAACTAAAATAATTCTAAAATAACACCTGCATTAATAATATTCTCGCTGTTTCGTATAAAGTGTTTTATTTCTAAATACTAGTTGTTATTTTTTTACAGATTGTTAGCCTATCAACGTCATGCAATAATAATATTCATAATAATCACCATTAAAATACGTAAAATATTTACCTAACGTCGTAACAAAACTACTTACATGTTAAACACAAACGCACTATGTAGTAGGTAATAGTACCCCGCGTTCTCACAACTTTTTTTAATGTTGGGGATTGCTTAAGCGAAATCAAATTGCATATTTGGGACATACTATGTCTGGTCTTTCTCACCATACATAAACTATATTAATCGACTCTGGGTTTTTTTTCTTTGATTTCGTGGCATTGTCTTTTGTTGCTCGCTAAGTATATAATGTATTAAAAATTAACTTCAATCTGAAGCTTAGCCTAAGGTAGTACATACATATTATTTAGTAGGCACAAGAGCAAAAAGTGGCCAATTTTGCCTATTTGCCTACTAACAACGAACTATATGTGCAAGCGCGAAGCGCGAGCGAAGCGTCTCTGTGAAGCTTGGGCAGAAATGCTTTCGATGTCCTTCCGCATTCCGACTGTCCCGCTGTCCGTTTGTTCTCCTCTACAGGTAGCATTTCTCAACCGATTATCGTGAATTTTTGTGAGCAAGTTTGAAAATTATATAAACTTTTTTCTCGAGCCAGTTTTTCGAAATATTGCGAAAAAAATCACCCTTTCGAAAAATGTTCAAAGCGCCATATAGCTTAGAATAGATATACTGAAAGAATACCTAACCTACCAAACAGCACATAGTACTGCTTTTCAAAAGCAGTGTCAACCTCGGGGCGACAACTAAGAATTAGATTTATTTTAAAAACAACATACAATTTGAGCGAGGTCTATAGCTCATTGAGCCACTACTCAAGTGAGGTTATTGTTTTAAATAAACTATAGAACCTAAGCTCTTTACATGTTAGTTTTTGATACATTAGGTACTTAACTAGCAATTAAATTAATCAAGATGAGGGCGCCATTTGAAGGCTAAAGGAGCGTTAAGTTGTTTTTCTTTTCAATGAATATTATATTTCTCCTAATTACCATGTCACGTTACATACCAAACAATAACAAATAGAGGTCAAAAAATAACTAGGCTAAAGTGGAGAAGTATCCCTTGACGGGTTAGATTGACAGACGATAGACCTATTGACGCTCCGTCATAGACTAGAAACGCACTGTGACCAATCCGATTAAACAATGACGTTACGCAAAAATGAAAAGTTAAGATATTTTGCCAATTCTCGCTTGTCACAACACAGTGTTTTGTTTTTTCATTCTTGTGGCAATTCCAATCATTAGTAGATTGAAGATTCCATTTCCTTGACAATTTTAAAAATGTGAACGCGTGACTCCTCTTAGTCGTAGTCAGCTAAATTTTACTACCTTTAAATTATTATTCTTTACAACGGAAAAGCAAAACATTCGGTTAAAAATTTCTGTTGATGAAGTTAGTACAGAATGAATTCTATTACATTTAAGTTTATTATCTCGCCAGTAAAAAATAAAATGGTCACGGTTTTGCGTTTAACCGTAATAAGATTTATAAGACGAAAAATAACGTTTTTATAAGAAATAATGAAGGTAAATAAAATCACACGCAATCTAAATCATAATGAATATAGAGATAGTGTTCATTATTATTATGATCATGAGGCTGTGGTTTTATATTTTTTTCTAAACAATGTCTACGATATTTTAACAGTGTAAAATTTTACGTCTTCAGCACGAAAAGTGCGCTTTCGGCCTGTAAAAACTCGCAGCAATTTTGCTGCGAGCGTGAGGCAAAGTGATTTTTTAATTTCTGACACCACCTTATGAAATAATATAGAAAAAAGAAATAGAGTGAAAAGGATGAGACTCATAAAATTAATATGTGAGAACAGAACAGATACTTTAATATTTTTAAATGTTATCGGATAGGGATTAAAAAGTATAAAAAATAAAAGACACAGATATACCAAGGATTTTTAAACAAGGATTGTTGAAAACAAAGTTTGATATTTCGAAATAATAAAAAGTATGGACGAAATGAGGTCACATGTATGAAATTATTATATAATAATAAAAAAAGTGGCTTTTACTCAGGTTTGAAATTATTAAAATTACCTACTTATTTTAGTTGAATATTAGTCGATTAGATCATAATGATTCTACCAAAACAATTCAATCATACTGCCGCCAGTGTTTGTTTATTTGACGTCATTTGGTATTCAAATATTTTGATAGACGAGAATCGGTTTTATCAACATATTTTCATTGATTACCAAATTATTTGGATTTCTTTTTGTTCCTATAAAATACATATTGATAAGTTATTCGATATTTTGATTAGATAAAATGTTTAATACCGACTTCTGTACCATTATCATCATAACTGCCCATTTTAGCCCACTGCAGGACATAGGCATCTAGTCCTGTGGACCTTGCTACAATCGTCACGCTTGCCGAGCGGGTTGAAAAACATTGCTGCCCAAAAACACTATCACCTATTGTCAGGTCCACGAACTTATTATAAGTGATCTATTCCTTTCGAATACCAAAAACTAATACCAATGGTATTTGTTTATTGCCGCTATAAAATTTCTATTCCCAACAAATACCAAATTTATTAAAAATTATATTAAATTAAACAAATACCATTTGGTATTAGTTTTTGGTATTGGAAAGGAATAGATCTTAGATGTAGGTACATGACTCTTGCCTTTTACGACATATTTATAGGATTTACTGCCATTCTAGTTTGCAACTAAGTTTAACATCTGCATATTGCGACAAAATTGACGTTTAGTTAGTCAGTCGTATTTTATTAGTAAGGTCTGTCGTGGAAGTACTTCCTAAAGCATCCACAATCTTCTGGACTATTCCGCACTTAACTAACAAATTCACATCCAACTTTACCATCACCTGATTTAATATCAAAAATCACCATGAAAGAACCTACCATGTTTCAAAACTAACATCATAGTTTTGGAATGTGTGACTACTGTGTATCATTAAGAATGTTTTACGCATTTTATTGTAGTGATGTTGAATAATTGAGCTGTGGCAATTAATCAGTAATAATGAATGAGCGGTGGGTTCCGAGTGGCGTTTACAGATGGCATGTGGCCTTGTGGGTGGGTCGCATTCCTTACTCCAGCTGGCATTGTTCAATCCACTCCACACTAGGCCGCTAATATCTTCGTTTTATTCTTTTCGATCAAATTTGAAAACGGAAAATGTTTATTCTACAACCAAAACTTAATCAATATTAGTAGAAAACTGTTTTTTTTTACTTTGTAAAAAATCAAAGCCGATTGTAGCCATCTTAAAGGTTAGCAAATAAGCACTTTCTTTAAATTTTCCTTATTATTTTAATAAGTATTAGGCATGTAAAGTACATATAATAAATTATTCTGAAGTGCTTTTTTCTTAGTTTCGTTCGCATAATTCTGGGATTATTTCAAATATCCTCAGATGATCTTTCCACACCTTGTGCAGCAAAGCGACACGTTCGTACCAAAGTGGCCCTAAATTTCACAAAGGATACCATTGTTACGACGGACTGGTTTGCCGATAAAGCATCATTGACAATTTGAACACGGTTCCTCGGTCTGAACTCGTACCCACATTGTGCATTGTACGGGTTTGGTTAACTATTGTTAGATTAAAATAGCTCTTATCTCTTTGAGACAGGGTTGCTCTTATTATCCTATTGATGAGCAGCTGTCACGCTTATTGTCTTATCAAACCGGAACTATAGCATCAAGCGATCAGACACATGCCGTTAGACCAGTGGATCTTAACCTTTTAGTGATGAAGGACCATTTGACAAAATTTCTGTCTTGCCATGGACCACCTACTGTTTGGATTGGAGGTAAAATACATTAAATTAAAGTCAATGAATGAATGGTTGTTATGTTAGGATGGCTTCGCGGACCACCGGACTTTCACTGGTGCACCACCAGTGGTCCGTGGACCACCGGTTAAGAACCACTGCGTTAGACTATCAGAATTTTAGATTTCAGTTTGTCTATCAGATTCGTTTTGAAAATGTAGCCTTAATCAATTGGATTTAAGAATGTATTAAGTTTCAAAGTAAATGGTATTTAATTCTAATACTTGTTAGTATAAATCTTAATAAAAAATCACGAGCGTTGCATCAGCCTATTAATTGTCTGTTTAATAGATAAGCTTGACTATATCAATATCAAATACTTTGTAAGGTGAAATCTCCGCTTTATACGAATACCAATTAAAAATATGCAATTAGCTCGCAGACCGTTGAAGATGCAATATTTTGTTATTTTTTGCATTTCTCAGCTTCATATGAGAGACGCCTTTCCCTATAGAATATCACGACAATAGAATTAAACTTGATGGGAAACCACAGCTTTCTTCGAACACAGTGAAGTGAAGAAACGTCCCGCGCGAATTTCGCTGACCTACTGTGATGTGAGGTGTTTATCCGGCATACAACCCTGTAGAAATGTCCGCATACCAATGCAAACGCGCCCTACTAACTCTTTTTTAATATCCTTTTATTATTAACCTTGCTATTTTACTACTTTACCATTTAACACTTAAATAAGGAGAGAAAGGTTAAAATATTTGCATACGCAAGCGATAAAGATGTCAATGCATCGTCGCAACATTTTATGTAAGAATGTGGCGAAAAAGCAATGCGAATTAAATTATGTTTAGTGATGCCTATCATTATCTTTGTTGGTATGTGTAACTAATCAAAATACGATCACGCAATTTGTGTATTCTTGTAATGTGTTTACAAACAATGGTTGGACTGTAATTATGCAATGCGATGACAGCGCATGCGGCGTTCACTTTCGTTGACTGCGTGCTAGTATAGTAGCAGCGCATGCGTGCGGCGACGTTGAAGCGGCCCAGAGAAAGCGCTGAGGAATTTGGTCGCACCACTGGCCCTGCTCTCTACGCCGCCCAACACTGTTCATTTTACCAATTTCGTAGGGCTGTCCCTAAGGTGATTATGGTAACAAATAGTTTCGGAGTTTAACAACGAAGAAGTTTTCCACGAAATCGCATTACGGAATACAGTAGCAATATACGTTGGGTACTACTATACATTGTGTTTGGTCTTGTACTAGCGATAATTTGAAGTCATAAAATACACCTAATTTTACCGACCAAAACACCCACATGTTGGGGTCTATCCCCTCTCCTGTAGGAATGGCCGCCATTTTAAATTTACTTTTTATTTTATTTATGGTCATATTCAAACAACAATAACTCTCGAAATATGCAACACAGAGCAATGAATTTGATGTCGTTTTGTAGATAATATCCCTGTGTATTAGAACAATGCAAAAAAATTACATTAATGTCATAGTTTTTGAGATATGTAAGAAAAACTTAAAAGAAGCACTCACATTTGGATTAAAATATGACTTCAGTATTTTTTTATGACGTATTTAAGTTAAGGGTTAAGAATAACGAAGTTTTTTTTTACTTGTAAGGTGGTATTATAAGCTTTCGAATAGTCTTTTTTAAATAGCTGTAGGTGTTCTAAAACCGGATAAATTAATATTATTCGGCAGGATCATCTAAAATAAAAAGTCAAAATTAAAATGGCGACCATTCTAACAGGGAATAGACCCCAACATGTGGGTGTTTTTGTCGATAAAATTAGGTGTATTCCACGTCTTTAAATTATCGCTAGTACAAGATCACAGACACTGTATATTCTGTGGCAATAGAGGAACAATAAATTGATATACGGAACGGTTGTTTCCTTAACCTGATCGGGAATGATGCAAATTAGTAGATTTAGCTATTGGCTACAGTGGTGGAAAAATCTATTTATAGATTTTGCAATTTCAAAAAAAAACTCAGTGTAAAAAGAAATGTGATATTATTTACTTGTTTAAGAGAATTTACAAAAGCTTAGTAACACAACTGCAAGATAAATAAAAATCCAATTGAGTTAAATTACGGATGAGAAAATTTGTTAAAGCGTTAGTGGAATTTTAGCATGAGAAATATTTTCTGCCAATTACGCTTGCAATTAATCATAAATTCGCGTTACAATTACAACAAAGCTGAGAAAACTGATCGGGCAGATAAACCGCTGCGTGTAATCAGCCGAGCGGGAAAATGGGCATATGCGTTTGTTGCGTTGTATTTGCGTTTTTTTCATTAAGCTATATGTACACACAACAGCACGTCAGGTTATACAGTTAAACTGCGAAAACAGCTTTTATTACGTAAGGCATAAAAGTGGCCTCAAGGTACGCATATATATTCTGAGGTGCCGTCGTGTGTACATACGTACTTAGGTACCAAAAATTGGGTTTTTAATATAAGAAAAAATACCAATTTGTTTCTGGTCTTTCGTTTACAAGTACCTAGTAATCTATTATTTTTATACAAAATCAAACATCTAAGAATGTATTATGTGGTCAGTATCTCAGTATGGCCTGATGATATGAAATTTCTTCTCATGCTAAGTTAGTTATTGTAAAGATGTGACGGATATTCGATCATTATCCGGTTTCCGGCGTATCCGGCCGTATTTTACTATCCAGCCGGATACCGGATAGTGATTTCGAATATCCAGCCAAGTGGGGTAATGCTGTTTTTGTATAAATAAAACAAAATAGTTATTATTCAGGAACATTTTGGTGATCAACATCAAAATAAGTCCACACCGGTGGTCATCTTGGGCCAGATATCCGGTATTCGTCTATCCGGCCAAACCAGTATCCGGTACATCTCTAGTATAGAGGGTGTTAGGTGTAGGTTAGGTTAGGTTATAATAATATGGTAGATAGGGTACCATGCATACTTACAACCTTGGAAAATCAATATAAATTCTGAAAATCTCAACTTTTACGAAAATGTTTTTGTCTCTTTCTGATATGCATAGTGGCAACCCTAGACCGATAAATGAGGTTTTGCCCATTAATAAAATTGATCATCGAAAACAATAGTCTTTTTGCGTTTGGGGTTGTCTCTTTGCAGTTTTCCATACAAAAAACAAACTCAGCCATGTGGTGGTTTTCAGGGTTTATATTATAACCTTTTTTTCATGGTTGTATGCATGGTACTACCTTATATACCATATTCGGCTTTAATAACCTTATTCTTATTGCCAAACATTCTGTATTGCTATCAAAATTATGTAGGACCGGTAACATATTATTTTGAAACCATTATTATATAGATAATGTGCAATTTTATTTTATTGTATCTAGTAGCCTAGAGATCAAAGATAACATTCTTTTTCTTTTGAATGAAAGTAAATTTTGACATAAGTGTTTTACACTTTTAATTTGAATGAATACTCGTAACGGTCTGATGAATTTACAAGTTTCTACTAAAATCTATTAAGTAAAAGTAAAAGTAAAGTAAAAAATTGCTTTATTCAAATAAACTTAGTAATTAAGAGCTTTTGAATCGTCTATATTTTTCTACCACCCGTTCCAGACTTTTTTAACTGACAAGAAGAACAGGCGCATGAAACTTATCAGCTTTAACAGAAATAAGTAACGATAGTAAATATTCGAGCTCGACCTAGCTCTTCTAACTCAGGGCAAAGCAAATGGCGGAATAGCAAAAAACTACTATATTGAATAGCACAAGCAAGCGAGCGAAACTGGTCGCAAAAACTCCTCTGGCAACACAAACGTTCCTCATATCAGTTATCAATTTATCGTATCAATCAGAAACACACATTGTAAGGCCGATTTACAGCTCTCTATAAATGCAATGCTTGAAATTCTAACGGTAGTGATAAATTAAAATCGATTTTACCGTGTTATTGTTAAGTTTGATTATTGCGTGGGTAAGAGAATCCGGAACGCAGAGGCGGCTTCGGCGTGTTACGGTTTCTAAAAGAATGCAGAATGTAGGTTGCTTTGCTGACTCCAGCTACGGGCGCCTAAGGTATGCAGACGCTGATCAGTATTGTTTTCGGAATATTATTTTAAGCGTCATAAAACGAACAACAAGTCGATTCGGTGCAGCCAGTAAAGTAATAAACAAACGCCAAATTATCCTCAACTGAAATGACCGTCCAAACATTATGGTGAGCTCACTTCTTAAGTATTCTTCTTTTGTATTAGAACAATTATTAATGAAGGCACTTTTAATTACTTTCCATTTAAATTCTAGTACTCAACAGTTTTATATATTATTTAGTTTTCCCATGTGAAAGTAAACATTATTTATCTGACATCTAAAAAATACCCATTACGTCTACGTAAGTGAAATGTCGTCAACAAAAAAGTATTGATCGCAGTCTAGCCATTATCGAATTCCAATTCATCGATCGGTCAGGTGATAGCAAATATGCCCGCTGCGCCTGCGCACGTTGGCGTCTCCAGTCGACACCTCCGTACATAGGAACTCGATAGCAATAAAGTCGTCATAGAGTAGCATTTCTAATGACCACGGATTCCATTTCGCTGCTGACAAACCGCTTCGATAGCAGCAAAGCGAGAGTGCTACTAGGTATTCTAACAATTTAGATCATCGTACAGTGCTTATGGATTCGATACACAAATACGTTGATAATATAGTAGTGCCTACATGTGAAAAACTGATCAACATGACAGTGGCCGGTGGACCACTCCATTAAAAATTTCAGCGTTTTTAATGCTCACCATTCAAAATATTTACCTTTAGAAATAAATTGTATTTAACCTCTTTTTAAACCTTTTTTTTTATTTGAGATTTTAGCATTCACAATGCTATTATTATACAATACTATATAATAATACTAGAAAAAATTTGACTCGCACCCGATCATATTCTCGGAAGATTACCTTTGGAAGTCCGGCCCAATACTCTTAGCACTGATCTACCGAGTCACTAGTGGCATCGTCGAATTTCTTCTAGTATATCCCACTCTTACGCTGCAAGCCAGCGTTATTTCATCAATGTGAGGAATTACCTCGACATTCAATTGAAATATCTTTACAGATATTTTGACAATTGATTAAGATGAAACAGCTAAATATTTTTTATATTTAATAATATTTTTTTTGGTTAGTAATGTAAAATGTTGTTATAAGAAAACTAGCAACCTCGTAGATATTATTGTACTAGAAATTGAGAAAATGTAACGTAATATGTATGTAAATTGATATATGGTAGTTGGTTGGTGCACATAACGCCGGGTGGCGCCGTCCACAAAACTAGTACCTAAAAGTGATGGTTATTAGAAAATTAAGGCCATATCAATTTAATAAGTTTTTACTTTTTACAAATATTGTAGAAAAAGGGATTAATTTAAATCCAGAACTATCAGAGTAAACAAATCCATTAGCAACAATAACACACAAACCCACAGATTTATTTCTATGTCCTCAACATATGCAGGAAAAACCGTTTAAGCCTTTAGTCACAGAATTGGTATAGTACTGACGTATACATTACTGTCATCGATCAAAAAGGATTATGCAAAAACAGCTCTAAAAAGCAAGAAATAATGTTAAAACAAATAATTAAAAAAAAAACTTCTATTGAAGTCCAAATGGGGCCGGGGGTAATTTTTAACTTTTATAATTATGTCGTTTTCTACACAAATACATAATTGCTGGAGTTTTTAAAGTAGCATTTTGTAACTCAACGACACAAAAAAGTACAGAAAAAAATAGATGATTTTGTAATTTTTTGGTACTTACTTCAATATTTTTGTATGGTGAATGCATACATTTATCAAATATTATTCCTCCCCTCGTGATTCGAAAACTAGAATTGATACAGAAAAACTGATAGCATATTTGAAATGAACATCGAAAATTTACTCAGAATCATTTATAATATTCAGCAAAAACCTTGTTGAGCTGTATATTTAAATTTAAAATTTAATACTACTAATCTTTCTTCGTAAAAGGTATATCAATAACAAATATTTTTGGAAGACGTAATCATTTCTACTTTTTGAGATAAATATCTCCTAATTCAGCGAATTTTGTCAGTCTGGTCTCTGTAATTCCCTAAAGATATCCTCAATTTTATTATTCAAATTAAGTACCAACTTCGTTTATATTAAAGATTTAAAAGTTGTGAGTTAGATTTTATGGTTAAATCCTCCACAAGAGTGAAAACAAGATAACAACCCAAATATTTCACGCAGTTTGGCGGTCAACATAATAAGCGCGGAAATGTTAAATGGCTCAAACATGCGGTGATGCGGTCGCATTCCACTCCTCAGACGGGCTCGTTGGAGATAGGCATCTCAAGAACGCGCTCGTACAACAAAACATGATCACGCGAGTCGCACGTCCCAGCCTAATTGTATTACCTATTAACACCAACCAGGAAATTCTAATACACATCAAAAAATCAAACGCTTTGAAGATTAACAGAGATGCAAGAAGATACAAGAATCGTGTACAGAAAAAAATATAAGCCGCACGAAGCTTATGCCTCTCTCAAAATATTGACAGTATATTATGAACATTATTAAAAAAACAAATGAAATCGATAAGTAACAAAATACAATATATTAAAAGACATCCATTTTGCACAAACAGTGTATTTCTGATAAAGTAACATGTTTGTTCATTAACGTTGAATGATAAAAATGTACCAATACAATTCGTTTCGTAATTCCTAAGTCATTCATGACATTAAACACTTACTGCCGGTAATTATTTATAAGTAAAGAATGTTAATAGCTGTGAACACGTTATATTTTTCTTTTGACCTTACGGAGAGGCATCAGAAATTTGGTATTTATTTCGTATGAATGGTTGACGTTGACCACTCCACATATGACCTTTAAAACATGAGGCCATCAGGCTAATAAACAATAAGTGTGACCCCTGAAGAATTTTTGTAGCTCGCAATTTCCTTCACAGTTAAGTAGGTGCTAGTTAAATTATTCCTTAAAAATTCAAAATTCAAAATTCAAAACTCATTTATTCAGTCTAGGCTGTTACAAGCACTTGTGAATGTCAAAGAAGCTACGCCATCGGTTCGCAAACCCTAAGCGGGAGACCTTGTAACGAGAAGAACCGGCAAGAAACTCGTCAAGGGCTGCTTTTTTCTCCCTGTATATTTCATACAGAGTCGTCAAAATTTGAAAAATGAGGTCGGCATTTAAAGTGACCTCATTTTCCATTACAATAATTAACAAAGTTTACATTCAATGGGTAGGTAAAATAAATTTCAACTAGTTGAGAAATCGCTGTCTACTACTCGATAACATATAGCTAAGAAAATCATTGTATGATATGAAGAATTAGCCCAGGTGAATTAAGTCTACGACGGGGCAACATAAACTGGAAGTTACTTGACATACAAGTTAACATTAACTATTTAAAAAAAATGCAATGATTACAATATCTTGCACAATTTACATTTACAAAATAAAATCTACGACCAAGCTGTTTTATCAATTAAATAATCTTTAACGGTATAGTATCCTTTTTTTAGAAGACAATTTTTTATATGAGTCTTAAACTTTTCATATGGTATATCCAAGATATTACTTGGAATTTTATTATAAAACTTTATACCTAGACCTATGAAAGAACCACGGACTTTTCCTAATCTATACCAAGGCATTACAAGTTTGTCTTTATTTCGACTTAAATCAATATTAAGTTTCTAATGGGTTACCATTTTCATTTTATTTTAACCATATTTGAAGAATATCTGTTCTTGATGTTTCATTCACAATCAATGAAAGGAATCGCGGTGTCTAGATGGTAGGACCGGAGGTGATGCAACATTGTCTTGGAAGAAATGAAACATCGATCAGTCATCCATAAACTGTTCCGGACGATGTCGTCAAAGTCTTTAACTATGAATAAGCCATTTCGGTCTGATAGTATAATTGCGTCAGCTAAGATATTTGTCTCGCCTCCTATGAATAATGTGTTTTTGTTCGAAAGAATATCATATGCATGCTTTGTTAGACAGCCTTAAGAGTCCGAGACGGAGTATCAATACGAGCGCCTCATAAGGGATCTCCTTAGTTGAATTGCAATCCAGCGAAGCATGTCAGGGCTACCGCGTACAAACGCGCGTACGTGGAGCTATGTTGTATTATGTAACAAAAAGGTCGCATATCTAAAACTCAACAGGGCGTGAATACGCAGTTTGACATACCATTTTTGTTTACTCAGAATCGGCAAGTTATGAAATTTGGTATGAGGTTTTACAACTCGTTACCAATCGTAACCCATTCTTGACATCTCAAGTCGTTAATGAATTTAAATGTGACTTTATTTTTAAAATTTACTTTGAGGGATTCGATTGTCTGCTAATTTGGCTGCAATGGGGACCTACAGATCTTATTCCATGCAATTTTCGTCACAGGGTTCTAGTGATTTAGGCGTACCTGTAAGTCCTGAGTTCCAAATATAGTGATAAAATGTTATTTTCAATAATTATGTGTATTTTGCTCTACAAAGGCTACTTATTTACACTGACTTGTAATCGGAATAAATGAGGATTGAAATTGAAGTTATTTTATAGAATTGTACCAACTCAACTCAGTCTCTGTCTATCAACGGCATCGAAGCGAAACGGTATATTGGCAATAGTTTCTTTCATTCAATAGAGACATTTTTTATGAAAGATCTGAGAAGGTCACGGGCGAAATGTTGTACTGACGCAAACGCAACGAGTGCAGCGGTATGCGTCCGACACGCTCTGGTGGACTGGAAACAGGGGCTGAAGACAACCACGGCCAAGACAATATGGTGCTTATTACATTGCATTCAATAGGAGATGTACTCATAAATCATTCAGTTCAAAGAATACCGGCCTGATTGTAACCCACTGTAGATATATAGACGTGACATGGCGTGACAACGCGGTGGTGACTACCGGCAACTGTAAAAATACTGATTTTAAACCGTGCTCCCGGTGACCTTTTTCTAGAAATTTGCAATATTATTAAATTGTGAACAAGATTTTCTAAGCATTTGATCAAATGCTCAATTGATTGTTCAAGAAATAAATATTTCGATAAATGTTTCTAACATTATTTGGAAATCTTGTTCTAGAGAATCTTATTATTTTGGTCAATTTAGCGATTTTTGTAACCTTTTGTCCCAGCGGCACGGCGCGGCAGTCAGACTTCTACATACACTACACTAGTGCACTCAGATCCCTCATGTGCAGATCCCCTACCCTACCAATACGTATAAAAGTTACGTTATTCAAGCTAGAATCTCAGGAATTCGGATCGGAGACCTTACGCAAAGGAACAGCGCCCTCTGCTCGAATTTTCTTATTAAGGCACTACTACTCCATCTGTGGAAACTTTTGTGTACTGAGCTTTTACCCAATTCGTGCTTATGGAACAACAGCGTTGACTCTATATTTTCGAAACCCATAATAGATGGCGTCGGTAGTCTCCCTTTATGTAAAGCTTCGGATGCTCTATACAAAGTAAGCTCTACTATTGATTTGATCTATTTTTAGTAAGATGAGAAATAAGTAGCAAAATATTACTTGATTAAGTTCTTAGAAAAATATTTCTACTGTGAATTGCTACTACAGCAGTAGCAATATCAGATGCCTCCGAATTTTCTTCTTTCTCTAAAAATTGTAAGATACTTGTATATAAGGACGCCTTCCTACATAAAATGTATTGAAACAATACACGATATTATTGTTTATTGTTTACACTTCGTTATAATATTAAGTCAAGTCTTGTAGGTACTGTTATTCATTTTGAGCTTCTATTGATAAGAAACTAACGTTAGCTAAATCAAATCAGTCTCTAGATACCGACAACAACTCTCACAGCAAATTGATCTAGATACCGACAACACCCCTCACAGCAAATTGCATCGATATCTATCTATATATCGATGATGAGATATCTTTTTATTTAACAATATTTTTCTCTTCTTATGCTTTCTGCATAATACAGAGCAAAGTGCTATTTCCAAAACCATCAAAAATGTTAAGCAAGCTTTTGCCCGTATTGAAGGCATCATGATTTTTATATACACACAATACATTTATTATTCATACTATTTTCTGAACGAAGATGTAGCTTTTTACAAGTTTAGTTTAAGGTATTCTCTGAATTATAAATGAGTTAATTTAATAAAATTATAATATCGCATCGCATAGTCAACCACTAAGTTGCGTAGGTAATAGTGCTTAAGAATGTTTCATACTTTTATTTGTGATTCATCGTGCATAGACAGTCTTCCATAGGGAAAATACTATCACGTTTCATAAACTGGCAGGTAACAATCGATTCGTATATCGACGACTGAATGGTAATTGCAACAGGGGCTTACCCAACCCGATAGTCAATGCAAGAATGCGGAATGTTTGGGTGGCAGCGCTTCCCGCACTTTCGCCAAACATCCGCCTTCCGCGCTGCATCGGTTGTTATGTAAATCTGCAAAATGTTTACTAATCCAACCGACTCTACTGCCTAAATGGCTTTTTAAACTCATTCAATAAGGCACCATAGTGGTATTGATACTGTCATTAGTACAATTTAATCTCAATGGTTAGGTTAGATGGAAGTATCTTTCGATGTTTTGAAAATGAGTGCATCAAATGGTTGTAAGGAATCAAGTAAGTACTTACTATTGCTTTGCTGAAGACTTAAAATAAAACCTGGGGTTTTTGGTAGTGAAAGATATTGTTGGTATATGATCCATTTGTCCCAAAAAATCACCAGCTAAAACATAAGATACACGTCTGGAGAAATTAATGACTCTACAAAAAGAGCAAGACTTGATGCTCAATTCAAAAAAGATCAAATTATGCAAATGCCTATACAGCGGCTGCTACTGGAACTTCGTGCCGGTAAGTGTGCCTGTGAGCGCACATCGGCAGCTGCCCGCGGACACGGACGAGCTACTGTCTCCACGCGACTGGTCGATGGGCTCGCCGCAATCAGAGAAACAAAACGATACTTTAATGAGAATAAGTTCCTGTGGTAACGAGAACTTGGAATTGACGACACAAGTCAATCCACCGTTGAGCATGAAACATCTACGTACCTACGTGATTGAAAACGTAACAAAAATGAATTCATAACATTCCCTTTTTTTATACATCAATCAAATACAAATCAAAAAAATCAGATGCAAAATAAATAATGGCAGCAAAACCAAACGTAAAAATTGGTTAAAAAATAAATTGGATTCATATATTTAGTCAAACAAAATCGAATTCTCTCGGCATTTGTGTCTCATAATAAGTCATAGTTAAACTTCTGCTTTACCATATAATATTATGTTTATCCATTTTACACTGGATTTTTTGCAATGTAAGTACATTATACCGTTTAGATTTATGAGTATTCTTTACAGCAGTGTTATTTATGCAAGATGGAAAGTACTATTGTGCAAATCCGGGATTCGGTTATTACGCGCGCCATATTTCATTCGATTCCATACGGCCTCTGAGACATGTGGTATAGTTACAATGTTAAATTTTAGACTTTCAGGATTTTCTTATTTGTTGAGAATTCTTCAAAGAATTCTGTAATGAAGCAAATCAATATATGAAAATGTAGGAATCACTCTATGATCTGTCTGAGGCAATAACTCTAGCTTGTATTATTAAATAATATAATAAATCATCGATTACTTCGATACATCGATTGTAGGTTACAGAACTACAACTCTCAAAATTAATAAAACTGATAATTATATTCGAATTTAGAATATTAAAAGTACCTACTCAATGGGAAAATACATCCATTCAAAAGATCATATCCATCATAGACTCAAAAATTATGAACTTGATATAAGAATTCACCAGAATACGAACTTACTTAAACTTATGCATAGTGCGAGGAATGTATGTAAATGCAAGTTGCGGAATGTATGCTCCTAAAGGCTGTGGATCCTCGACTCGTTTTGTTGCGTGCGCGCAGGCTCGCGGCGATTCGGTGCGTTCAACTGAATTACACACATAATATATCCTGTGTTAACGATTATTATAATTTACTACTGCTACCTGCATCTGTTTATCTGATTTTGATAGGTCGTTTATTTAAAATCGATTGTGATTTTAAATAAACGACCTCCTACCATTGATATCACAAATACTTTGAAATTGCTTTACTTGCCGAGCTTCATGGTTCTTACGCCAAATTTAGATTGAAACCCTTTAGCATCTAATTAATTTGAGTTGGTAAATAAAGAGTTGCAGACTTAAGAACTACTTTATCAGATATTTAATTTTCTTTGTTGTTTACTGAGATATTTATTAAATATTTTACTTTATTTCAAATATACTCAAATGTAACTGTAACACATTGAATAGAATAATTAACGCGTTTCCCCTTGACCCAGTTTAATATACAGAACAAAATATCGATAACTAGAACGTATCAACGTATTTCAAGTAAGTATGTACACATTCAATGATAAAATTAAATGAAATTGGTATGCGTGCAGATAAGCAGCTCCCAAATACACGTTAACTGAGCGGATGCGGGCTGCCAAACCCGAACTGCCAAACTATACTTCGAATTACACACATTCTACCAATTTTAAAGTTTTTGTGGCGCCTTTTGCATAATATTGTATATATTGAAGCAAACGTCACTTTATTTGCAGTAGCTATCGCTATCTTTTTAATTTCAGAATTCTATTCTCTATTTAAGTACCTACCTGAAATTTGAAGGGCTACTTATTTTATAGACAGGCCTATTTCATAATTTTTATCTGTAAGTATTCCTTTCTACTACAAATATTTCAATATTATAATATTTTTTACAACTTTTACCTCTAATGTTTTTTTTTAATTTCCCGACGTTTCCGCTTCTTGATACTGGGTTAGATACTGGGGTAGATAGACCCTATTTATTTTCGTATCCTGAAATATCACGTTGGTCGAAAATCGAATAAACTATTCGTACTTAGAAGCCATTCGATCGAATCTTGCCAAGGACAGACACAAATTGAATTTGGTCAGTTACATTACTATCGTCTACTCTTTTCCGATTCCAACGGACACAATAAAAAGTCACCTGTTTTAACATTTTTTCAAAGTCGTTTACATCGACCACGTTGTATTCATCAGCTCATATCGACTTAGAACTAGGAATCTAAACAATTTAAAGAATCTATCTTGTTTATTTCTTGAGTTCGTACAATACCCACTCTACCCGTTGAATGATGTTGTATGAAAGGTCTTTAAATTTTCGTATTACATAACATGTCTGCTTACTAAAATGATCTCATTTATCTCCATCGTTAACAATGATTTTAATTTAGAGCCCATACCTTCTTCAAATTAAACTTCTAATGGCGAATTTAATTAGTCGCTCTTAACAAACATTATATCCAGGAATTGAAACAAGGGTCAAAGTAATATTGTTAGCCCATCCATTCATTTAGAACAATGCTTGGTCGTATGCCCAAAACACACGTTTCGTAATATATCAACGCAACGTGTTTTGTTTATACAATAGGTTCCCGAGGCTAATGTATTGACAAAATTTATTTCCTTTGGAATCGTAATTTAGGTAATGAGGTTAAATTAATATTTTCATAAAAAAGTACTATTTACTGTTTTTATAGTTAAATCTAGGTTTCTTTTTTATTCTGTATCAACTTTTGTTCGCATTCGCATCAATTGTAACTTTGTACTCGTAGCTTTTATTAATCTTCTTGAACATAGACAATTAAGACAATGAGATATCTCAAGAAAACTAATTAAGATAGATAACTAATTATAAAGGAAAATAAACGCATTAGAATGAAAAAGTGAGCCATTTACGTAAAATTTAAATTTCCTCACGAAAATTAAAGTTAAAAAATAAATTTAATAAACTTGAATACATTTTTATAAAGTTCCGAGCGGATAATTTCATAAAAATATGAGCAGCCTTTTTGTTCTAATCTTCCCGTGACCACAGCCCCTGGAAAGGTGTTGAAACGTCGGGAATTCATAGTTCTAAAATAACACCTGAATTAATTATATACGCGCTGTAATCCGTAAAGTGTTTTATAGCTAATGAACTGTACGCGCGGAAGTCTTAGAAGTGTATAGTAAAGAATAAAGTTTAAATCCTACAAAATATAACATTTAGAGGTCCACAAACTATACACAATCAATCTCGATAATGTAGTGGCAACAGAGCCTCAGGCGTTGCGCTTCAATAGCTTCACGGAAAATAAAGGATACCGGAAAAATAAAGCAACAAACGCAGTTTAATTATACTCCGTCGGGCATAGAGCGCTTCCTTTGTGGTGTCTCTAGTAGTCCATTCGTGACAAGAAATCTACTGGATAGTTATTTATTTTAAAGTCGCATTTTGTGACGTCATTATATGCAACACTAGCGCAACTCCTGCAAAAAAAAATACTGTGTAAATATATAATTTATTAAAAATCCAAGCTGATGGTCCACTCGCAAAATATCAATTGTTATTTATAAATACACAAACTTAATGACAGATAATATATTGTGGTTTTTCTCGACGAAAAACAAAACGACGGCCGTTTTTAGCTGCAAAGAATTTTATTATTGTTTGTCACTAAGTTTCTGTGTTTCTAAATAACAATTAATATTTTCCGAGGGGACCTTGGATATTTAATAAATTGTGTATTTACACGGTACTTAATTATTTTTTTGCGGGAGTGGCGCTAGTGTGGCATATAATGTCGTCTTAAAAGGACGGTATGTAGGTTCATTTTTGTGATCGTCTCAGTCATCTACTATAAGAAATTGTCATCCCCTTAGTTTACGTACAAAAAATTGCTCTGTAACCTCTTTGATTTCTTCAAAGAAACTAATAGACATGATTAAAGCAACGGCGCCAAGGCAAACCTGTGCCGGTACCTTTTCTTTCGCTCTATTAGACAATAAAAAGCTAATGCTTATACGGTCGCAGTGAGATGCGCGGCAACTTCTCACAGTGCCAGCTCGCCCCTCGCTACCTCGTCCCGCAATCTACAAAAAAACAACCGTCAAGGATACAACCACCGTAATTTTAAGCCCAACAATCCAATATACAGACGAATATCCACTTTCTGCGCTGTATTTTAAATTACAATTTGGTCCAGCACAAGATCCATAAAATAGTGCAAACAAATCGAATGCTTACTGCCATGACATATAGTTCGAATTTGCACTAAAGTTAAACTAACTGGAGGTTGTAGAGGTGAGGAAAGATAGAAGGGTGAGGCGGTTCATTAATCCCCGCGCCCTGCGCTCACGCACTTTCATGAATGGACCGAACAGGTTGATGTATCCTAGGTACAGGGTGGAACTATTTTGATTCATCGAGATTGATTTACTTCGTAGTTCAAATTCGTTTCTATCAGGGATTAATTTTGATTATTTGTAACTCAAGATAAGTTTCAGACACTTAGATAATTTTAGTTGCATTTGTACCGTCTCTCAAGTATAAATGCATATTATTATGTATACTAATTAGTAATAATCCTATTATTATCTTCATTGTGCTTCCATCACAGCACTGGAAAATAGTCCAACTGTACAATATCGGCAATCAGCCATTGTTAATACTAAAGTGTTGTTGCGCCAGGTCATAAATATTTGAAGTGTTTTGAAAAACAGATCGATATAACGAATCGACTTCAAAGCATCTTTTCATCTCGTGCTCAGAGTGGGTTCTTCGAAATATTGTAATGTCATCAATTCCTTTGTGTTCCAATTGAGGCCAGAGGTGACCATGTTTGAAAAGCTAATCGGCACATTTTGTGAGTTTGTGTCTTTGTAACAAATACAGTACTTATACATATTGGCTGTTAGGAATTCTTGGCGAACATTTCAAATTTACTTTGATCTACCGTATAATCTGTTTCTTATTCACTTTAATTTTTTTCTTTTATTTAATAGGGTATTTTTAATTCACGGTAGGAACCTGTTTCAAGAATTTCGATTTAATTTTGCCATTATTCATCATCCTGTGAACGAAGGTTCGAAGGAAGCGCCGCAACGTCCGGCCGCGTGGATGTAGCGCGATGCTCTTTTTCCTTTTCGGTTTGTTTTTTGTTCATCTCATTTATTTATTCCAATGTAATCTCTTCCAGTTCATTTTTTATTCAGTCGGCCTTCAGTGTTACCTGTGCCGGGACGCCAATGACTTGTCTATAGGAAATCCTGGCGCCATTTGCTCTAGGAACTTTAAGACCGCACTTAAAACTTCTTTCTGAATCGTGAAACTCTGTGAAACATCTGTGTTGATTTTCGAATAGTGCAGTGTGACATCATTTACGTGGTTCATAGTGTTGATCAGTTATCGATGTATTGTGACGATGGAACTGCCTGCTTATCTGTTTCTTCTGGCTCGGACTTCATTGAGTAGTCTGCATCAACTCTCGATGGAACCTCCTCAGTCACCGAAATTCAATGTGCCACTTTGGCAGCCTTGGGTATCTTCTGCAGGTAAAGATTGGTTCCAAAATTTCTAAATATAAATTCGGAGTTGCCAATTCTTAATATACAAACATAACACGTAGCAATTAATAAGTAACGAACATTGAAAGCCCTTTGGATAATATTTTGTATTCAATAGAACTCAATGACATTAGAGGCATGTTAACTACTGGAATTGAGTTACCTTGTCAAAGTGTGTATGTTGGTAGGTAGGTATTCTAGTTTGAATATTCGACGACCTTTCAAAATTGAGATTGAGTTGTTGATCAAGTAAGAAATTTATAAATTCCATTTCCCAAACAATAAGTTTACTTGTTTATGAAATTAAAAAACGAAGGAAGCCCTTCTAAGATAAGGGTTCGTCAATTTTTAATTAAAAATATTGGAATTCCGCATTATCGAACCCCAGACATTCCAGGCGTATGATCTGACGTGTGCAATGTTTATTTATAGATATTGTATTACGCGTAGGTAGGTATTAGGTAGGTTTTTCAGATTTTAACACGAAAAGAAAAAGTTTAGTAAAAAATAATATATTCTATCTAATGTTCAATAGGTATCGAAATGCTAAAAGTATTTTTGTACGAGATATACGACAAGGGCATTATTTTTATATAACTATCTTTATTTTTTCTTATTTTTTTATTAGATTTGTATGTCTATTATTCCTTCTCAATTTTCTTTCATGATTTACAAACATTTCAAGTAAACTTTTTTATTTACAGAAACTCCAAGCACAGCGTCGAGTGGTGAGTCTGAGGGTGACCGCACTTTATCCCCTGAGGCTCCAAAGACGCCCCAGCCGAAGGACCAGACAGGAAAGTGGAGGAGAGAACGGCGGTCCACTCGCGTTCCTGAATACAGGCCCAGGTATTTACTCAAACAAGCATTTTTACTGCAAAGCTATGTTTCAGTCGATTTTTTTTGTTTGTCATCGCCAAAGAACATTGTAATAAAACACTTTTTACGGATTACAGCGCGTATATTATTAATTCAGGTGTTGTTTTGGAATTATTTAGTTTGTATTTATTGGTTTTTTAAACAACCAATAAATACAAACTAAATAATTATTACTAACTAAATATTATCTAATATTGTAATGACACGGGTAGTTAGAGATAATATCATTTAGCATTAGTTGCATTGTTCATCTTGACCACTTTAGCTTCTCTGTATCTAGTTTGTATCTACAGTAGCCTACTAAAAGTACTAAATACATATTTCATAGCGGTGTATGGTATTATATTATCTGTGATAGCGGTCTCTGTGAGGTATTGCCTCCCTTACCTAACTAACTCCAATTCAAGTAGACAATTCCTATTTGCACATCTTTTATTTATCTGTGTACCAAACATACTTATCAAATGTTATATTTGATTCTAAGTAACACAATAAAGTTTGAAATTCGATATCCAGAACATTTTTCCTCGAACAAAGAGCAAAATTGGACAAAATAATGCTATTACAGGTTATCGACCTAAATAGCATTTAGGTCGAATGTCCAATATCCACTGAAATAAATTGAAATAGAATCCCCATTACTGAGGCTACTCTTTGTTGCAATCCTAGACTGTGGCGGATCTCATTAGTATATTCGTATTTATGTTACCGCAGCCATAATTAACATTGAATTTACAAGAAAAAATAAAATGTAGAATTTATGTTTGTTTATGGTGTCCAGGAAAGAATTTTCAATTTTAAATAATTAAGAACGCGCACGGTGTCAGAAGCGCGGGAAAGTGTTTTCGTTCTACGTAAGCAAGACCGCGCGTTTGCTGTAGAGGCATTTTTTTTAAATAACGATTCTTACCATTGCGGCACACAAGGCGTTTGCAAGAGTTCAACTTGTTGGTGGTTGGGGGCTAACAGTAAGAAATTATAAAACGATTGAAGCGGTTCGACGTGATGTGATTGCAAATCCACAGTGATCAGAAACATGACGTTTCATCGAAATAAGTGCATTCGTCTCCGCGTAAAGCATGTAACGTCCATTATTGTAAAAACATAACTCCGCATACATATTTTCTTCACAAAAAGAATCCAACATACATCACACATATTTTTTTATTTAATATTAAAGTTGAAACCACTTACGTGGACACCCTATACACTTATTTTCCCTAGTAACCGAGTTCGATTTTACTTCAGAATTAATTACAATAAATTTTCGTAATTTTGACGAAAGAAATAAGACACCTATGCCCTGTTTATCAAAACTTACAAGTCTTGTATATTAATTATATAATATATACAAGCATTTTCCTTATGAAAATAATTATTTTACAAATCTGTTTATTAAAACACGTTAAATTACAGGCTACAAGTGTGATTGTTAATAAAATTAATAAGTATGTTTTCATACTTCCATTTATTATTTTGTTTCTAAAAAAAAACTTTTTATACTTACAATTTGTAAAAAACTCTATGGAAAATCCTGACGGTGTCCGGCGACTTTCCATTCCGTCTTACAATTTTTACAAGTGTCTTGCATAGTCTTGCAACGGTCATAAGAACATGACCGATTAATTCTAATAAAGGATTAGACTTAAAGTCTATAAATTGAAACAGTTAATTAATATTTGGCTATTTGGATAAAAACATAATTTCTATGAACTTGTAAATTTTTTCTTATAAAGTGTAACTTGTAGACTTGTAAATTTGAATAAAAAGGGCACTAGTCCCATGGTCAATTGTATGCTAGGTACTTTGAATTAGTTATCAGAATTTCATTTGCTATATCTACAAATATTAACTTGAATTACTAATTCCAAAAAGAAGAATATGGTAACAGAGGAGACTATGGTTTTAATCTTCTATTTTAATTCCAGAGAGAACGGCAAGATGGCGTTACGATCGCAATCTTTCAACGAGCGAAGGTGCGTCGCTTCGGTGGCGCGCGCGCAGCCCCACAGTGACGGTGAACTTTCCGACGAAGTTGACGATGTGCCTGCCAACCTAGCATTAAATGGAAAAGGTAAAATAATGCTTTATTTTGAAAACGTTTTTACTTTCGCTAAAAAAAAATTTTGCTTACTAAATCCTTCAAAACTCCTGTCACGGGAATAAGAATGTCATCGTAGTAAAGATATTAATTGTCTAGGTATACACTATCAAAAAAAACGGTTGATGTCTGATGATGTAAATATATTCTTTATTGCATTATAATAAGCACTTAATGACACTTATGAATGGTTTAAGATAAAATTACATTATGAAAATATAAAACAGGAAAGTCTGTACCTAACCACTAAACCATGTAGCAATTCCATATAATATATATATCCATAGCTTAATTTATGGTAGATTCTTACACGAGAAGGCATGGAAAATCAAAGTACTTAATATTCGTTTTTCCATATCTAAGAGTATGGCTTTCTTTTGTGACTTTAAGTATTCTAACGTAGCTGACAATGGCGACAACTTAAAACTATTTGAATATTTTCCATTAAGCTAAAACGATACTTAAAAGGGTAACAGGCGGCGAGGGCTAACAAACGAGCTTAGTGTTGTAATTGAATTTCTCTCGGACAACGTTGCGTTTAAAAAACTAAAGTTATAGAATGTCTTGACTATAAGGGTAGAATTCCTGGAAATATGTTTGAACAGAGTCTATACATAACCACGAAATCTGTACAAGTTTTAGAAGTCTATGTTCTCTAGTTATGATGTACCTATCTGGACTTCTAAAACTCGTAACACTTAATATCTTTTCAACTATCACGCAATTAGAAGTTAATTCTATGTTAGGTACTGTTCGTTGTGCCGTAGTATTAGTATCTCAGACATGAATTTAACCCAAAAATACATACCTCATAATCGCGGATAAATGTAAGTGCCATAAATAATAATCAATTATCTTGAATTCCAAGGAGGCAGGAAATAATAACCAATTTGTTTTCATTTCTTATATTCGGAAAGTGATGTATATTTAAACTGAGCAGCGAGCTAAAAACTCTGCGTTCCACCCTAGGGTGTAAAAGAATTTTAAAAATAGAACTGAATTTGGTTACATAGTCGACCATAGAGTTGGTATAACAGCCAGTGCAAAATTAAACACATTGGGCGGTGCGGCGACGCGGGCTGTTACAAATTTGAAATAAGAAATAAATAAATATGGTCTACCTATGTAGTTACTACATGTTTTTATTAATAAATATTTTGGAAAAACTAAATTTTTTTACTTTTCTTATATTCGAAATGAAAAGTAGAGTATTTAATACGGGTAAAAGTCATCAATGCCATAAACGAACTATAGCCGCCCTCGCTACGTTCGGTATGGGAATTGCTTCCTTTTGACCCTTGTCTATCAATCTACTATTTAATTTTACCTTTACTGGCCAGTACAGTAAAGTAGACTGAGGGCGGATGCCCTCAGAGGATTCTAGCGTTGTAATATGAATATATTGATAGATGCAAGTTTGAAAAGTGTTTTTCAATTCGTGAAATCCTATTAAACTCTGAAATACAACAAGTAAGAAATGCTTAAGACTACTCTATTCTAAAGTTTCGTCACAACTCTAATAGCTTAAGACACTTCTAGGTCCTTCGTCACCATAAAATAGGAGTAGGTAGGCTGAAGCTTAATGTCTGCTTCAAGATTTCAAGTTTAAACCTTGTTGAAGCGAGAGAAGGTCGATATTGGTTAAATTCATTCCCTTAGTGCCCTTTAGTGTCGCAACTTAGAACTTTGACCGTAGTTAACTTATAATTGAGTTATCTAACTGCTGCTACGAAATGTTGGGAAAAGTATGTTGGAGCAGTTTTGGTGCGAAGATACTACGGTTAAAGAACATAATTAAACGATAGTATTTTGTCTTGTACCACTGTAAATTATACCATTTATTGGTTTTTCCCATGATCCAAAAAACAAGGTCTGGCATTCCGGATGGCACTTACTGCATGGGCCTACTTCATCCAGAGTCCTACTATTTAGTTGCCACTTTGTGGCAACAAACAAAGATTAAAAGATTTTTGTCTGTCTTTACTCGTTACAAAATTATTATATTGCATTTCAATTTGTTTCGCTTAGCAAACGAAACAGTTTAAGTTAAAAAGATGAATGAACGTAATTTTCACTAAAATACTCATAGTTTTAAAAAACTGGTATTATATGGGAGTCAGGGAATTGGATTTCATATGACTGGTAACACAGAAACAGGTAAGAGTAGACCACGTAATCCTTGTCTCTCGGAATGCTATACCTGGCGCAGTAAATTATTGTACCATGGCTTTTCCCAAACCTGACATAATGGTGACGATTATTTATTACTGTTAATTACAATCTGATAAAATATAGGTACCTACTCAGATAAAATTTGAAAAGCATGCGGAAAGAATGAGGCCGTCTATCCAAACTTAATATCTGGAAAAACTGACATTCCTTATTTTTCTCGCGTGGTCTTCATTTGTAAGTTCAACATATACAAGACTTGTTGTAGGGATTAAAGTATGAAATTGCCGATTTTCTCACACACAGAGACTCATTTCTTCTATGATGTTAAAGATCCTTCGGTTGTTTATTTCGAATTATGTTCATAACGACCGACTACCTTTCAGCAATAAAAATAATTCTGATTTTCTTTTCTTAACTTTAAAAAAAATCCTTATTATAAGTAACTTAGCCGATACTTATTTTTTTTGCGTAACTTAAGTGGCATACGTTATCTTAGTGTTTAAACATTAGTGCATAAAAGTTTTAAAACATTAGCATCCATGGTTGTTAAATAAATTAAGAAAATGTTAGTATGGATTTTTTTTTTATATTCTTCAAAGAAAACGGCAATTTCATACATAAGCCCCTACGTTCTTACTAATAAAGATTGTATAGCAGATATATCGTTACCCAATGGTTACTCTCTGTCAAACTATTTAAGTTTGACATTCAAAAGAAAGGGACAAAATACTGTGTAACATAAGTTACATATGTATACATGTGTTATATAATCTTTATTAGAAAGGGGGCTAATATTTAATTTACAAATAGTTTTATATGTCAGTTATATTTATTTAACGAGTTTTGCGTATTTCTATGAGTATCTGTATAAGCTCACCGCTAGGGATAATGATAGGGAACACCGATAAAAATCTGTTGACTTGTAAAAAAGTGATATAATCATGATAATACTAGAAAAAATCAACTCACCCGTAGCACCTTAGACGGGATACGGTGCTACGGTTGAGTAAATTTTTCTAGTATATTATATATCTTTTTTTGTAATGACTGTATTGACTGTAAAATTCTTTTAAACTTATTATGGCACAATTTAATATGAAAATACCATTGTGAATGCGGCAACCTAAAATGTAATGATATGTTTAGATCTTGTATTTACTTCACGATTAAGTTTCTAGCGAAGGCTCTATAGTTCTTTACATAAGCCTTAACGAAGTCTTTACTTACAAATTAGGAATTATACCAACTTCTAACCAAATCAATTAAACAGTTCATCGCCGCGATAAGTTTGTAGGATGCGTAAGAAAATTCAATTTTAAAATGTCTCGATTCGTTTGTTTTGTTGAAATGGTTCATTTGTTTCCACTAATTATTTCGTAGTCTCGAACTCATTAGATTGCATGAAAGCAAACACTTATAAATGTTTCGTGAAATTCTAATTAGTGAGTCTCGTTGCTTCTGAACAAACAACAACAGTGAGACACGTTATACATATACATCTGAAGCAGAATTCGGATGTGTTTTGATAACGGCTCAACGAGCAACGTTTGTTAGCAAAATCAACACGTAGAAACTTAAACGTACATATCTGCAATTGTTACGTTTACGTTATAATTTTCAATGTAGCTTTAATCAACAACAATATTGATTTACAAAATCTAACCAGTAGTATGGTTATTTACGTCTTTGAAGCCCTAAGATTATCGTTTAAAAAATGCGTCTTTCAATATTGCGGTTAAGGATATTTTCGAAAAAAGGTGCATTTCAAATAATTGTAAGTTGTATTATTAAGTTTACTGTCTGTAACTCTTTTATGTATTTCCTTTTTCTATCAGGTGCGCCACCTGAATATCCTGGGAAGCACGAAGCGCCAATCGATATGCGCTTGCGCTCGCGGCCCGCACCACCTCCGTACAACCGACCCTCAGTTATCAAGAGCAACGACGCTCCGCCTGGTAAGTTTTATTGTATTAACCCCCAGGGGGTCGTAAAGCTTACTCGGGGGGTCGCCAGTAAAAGAAAAAGGCAAGTGTTTTAGGTCTTACACAAGAATAATAAATACATATACTTAATTTAGTGAAAAGGCTGGACCTGTTTGTTTTTTAACAATTTACAAACATATTACGTCACGTATTGACATTGTTACATTGTCATTACAGTCTTTCAAATCACTAACTTTTTGGCCCTAGGGCGACTCTAGAGTTTTTTAACTTGTAAAGGGGTCGCGTCGCGTATTCGAAAAGGTTGAAAAACACTGATTTATTGTGATTAAATTACCTAATTTTATTAACATACTTATATATACAAAGTTAACGGCTACCTAGCCGTCTGAGTAGGAGAAATTGAATTTTTAGTATTTTCTTGTTCGCATTTTCAATATTCATGAAATAATATTTCAACTGGCAAAGATATTAAGGGAAAATACCCTTTTGTTCATTTTCATTGGTAAACCTAGAACCTACTTAGGTTTTAATAATTTATACAAAGAAAATACAAAAATACTCTTTAATAATCACTCGCCAAACTGTGACATTTGATGGCAAGATGCGCTTTTTAGAGTTCCGTCCAAACAACAAGGAACCCTTATAATTTCGCCATGTCCGTCTGTCCGTCGGCGGAGCTCAAGGGCCCTAAGTACTAGAAAGCTGTAACTTAGCATGAATGTGAATATTAATAACGCCGAAAAGTGGTAGAATAAAATCTAGAAAAATATTTTTTTAGTGTGAGGTACACTAAAAAAATATTTTACCTACCTACATGTAAAGTGGGGATGATTGATCATAGTGTGGGGTGTCATTGGATAGGTCTTTTAATAATATTCTAGGTTTTTGAAAAGTCAAGTGTGTGTCCGTCCATCTATATAAGGTAATTGTAGAACCCTATACTGCGCGTAGCCCGACATGCACTTGGCCAGTTTTTTATTTTCCGTTTCTCTGCTTTAACTTCTGTATCTCCGTTGCAGGTTCAATGTCAATGTGCGATCCAGTAATCGACGAACACTTCAGACGTTCACTCGGCGATGACTACATGAATCTCTTCAAGAAAAACGCTGACAACGCCGCCAACGCACAACCAGGGCCCAAACCCAACACCAAGGACAGAGCAAGCAGCCCTATCCAGTTCAAACCAGAAGAGCCTCCGAAACCCACTAAAATCATTGCGATGGAAGTTGACGATGCAAGCTTATCAGTAGACGACCACTTTGCCAAAGCTCTCGGCGACACTTGGCGACAAATACAAACGTCCAGACTAAAAGAAAATGATAAAACACAAACAAAGGGAGTGGACGATCACTTTAGCAAAGCGTTAGGTGACACCTGGAAAAAAATACAGTCCTCCAAACTCAAACTAGATCAAGAAGAAAAAACTAAAGAACAAACAACGAAAATCATTTCTAGGAGCGGCGTAGTAATATAATGGCTGTTAAGAAACTCGGTGGTTCAGTTTACTGCCTTGTAAAATTTACGAGGCATTTTCATGATACTAACTGGAGTATCAATAAATTCCCACTTGTTTAACATAAAGGAAGCTATTATTATATTTATTGTCGGCGCAAATTAAGCGTCAACGGGTAGTTGATGAGTCAGCTGACTCAGAGCATCGAGATGTTTTTCTTCGATATCCTTAGTTTTAAAACGATCAAAATATTATTCTACTTTATTTTTATCTTGCAATAAAATAGAAGAAACACCACTGAGTGGTGTTAATTACTTTCATCATTAAATATAAATAATATTAGTGGACGTATCAACTACCTACCTACCCTACGAATCCATGACAATTCCTTGTTACCTTAGGTTATGGGTAATGTTTTTGAGATATTATTAGAAGAATTATGTAAGAGTTATTTTGATTTACGAATAGTCAATTAGTAGTCACCAGTAACACGCTGTAAGTTATTACCTCAATGTAAGCGCTTTTGCACAATTCACTATAGTTATAAAACTTATATTTTTAAGTGTTGTAAATAATAGTCATTGCACTGTAAGGGTGAAATTGAAAGTGATCGAGTGTTGTGGTTTGATTCTGTGACTAATTATAATGTTCCTTGTATAAACTATGTATGTATATTATGTGGAGAAAGCGTGCAGATATAGGTACTTCGAATATAATAAAATGCAACGAAATAAAAATGTTTATATTTATATAGGTAGTAAAATGGTTTCATGAAGTATTTATGATTCTGATTATTTAGATGCGAAAAAAAAGTTGTTTTTAGATTTAGATTTTTTATCTCTCTCTAATTGAATTACCTACCTACCCAATTCCAATAGACAGTTACTACAAAGATTATGGTTTATTCCAACTACAGGGTGAAATCAAAGTCATGGGTAATCTTTTAAACTAAGAATCTAACCGTGATATTGATAACTAGAATTAAAATTTCTTAAATTAAAGTTATCAGAATTCAAGGTGAAATAAACATAACTAAATCACAAGAAGTCGTAAGTAATAATTACCTACTGATGCTAAAAAACATGAAAGTATTTTATACAATACTAAATAATGTACTAAAAAATACGATTCGCACCAGATCATATTCTCGGACGGGAATCGAACCCGCGACCTTGGGAAGTCCGGTCCAATGCTCTTACCGCTGAGCCACCGAGTTGATTCGATTCCCGTACGAGAATATGATTTGTTGCGAGTCGTATTTTTTTTAGTATATTATTTAGTATTGTATAAAAATAACATTGTGAATTCTAAAATCTCAAATTTTAAAATGAGTTTTTTATTTTACTTAACTTTGATAAAAGAAATTGTTGTCCTAAAGTTTAGTTTAAAAGATTGCTGATGGCTTCGATTTAATAAAATCAATCATAAGTTGATTGATTTTACCTATTTATACAGGAAATACTAAATTGATTAATTTTATTAAAAATTCTTATCGCTTATTGATTACAGTAAGTAATTAATTTTATGGATGTTTATATAAGTTCCTTTCAAAATTACTTGCTAAATGAAATGTAAGAATAATTAATCCATATTTGTCTTTATTTAGATAAGGTTCAAAACATCACTTTTTTGAGGTGAACAAAACACAATCATACAACATTTATAACTAAATACTTCAATTCAATTCACAAAATCTAGAATATTTAATTAAAAACATCACTAAATCTTCTTAAGTTTGGCGGTAGGCAAACAAAAATAAAACAATTTTTTAGGTATTTTTTATTATTTTTTATTTTATTTAGCTACAGTTTGAAGCGGTGTAGTTCCTTTTCTTACTACAAAAGCATTAGACATGCTAGGTACATCTCGTTTTGGATTACTTTTAAGGCAATACTTACAAAAGTTATAAGATTACACAATTTCTAATAACAATGAGGGACGGATAGCAGGCTGTCGTCCTTTTGTCTGTGTCTGTACATAATTATTGTTTTCCTATTTATGCACTTAGCTGTAAGTTTTTCGAAGAAAATTAGGAAATACACGTATAATACTGATGCTTAACTGTTTTATTTACTAACACCAACATTTGATTTCCTATGAAGTTAAAATTAGCCTAAAATTTTCTAAACAATACCGTTCATAATATCAGAAATTATTAATAGGACTTTAGTGGTCAGAAGTATAGCTATAAAGTTCTACTTCTGATCACTTAAGTCCGTATAATTATCTAGAGTGGAGTTAGGTCCAGGTCAGGTCTTTACCTATGTAGGGAAAAGTGGGTGGAGAATGTATAATAAAGATTTCGTAAGTACATTAAAGTGACAGTGATAGGAATCCATCTATTCCAACAAGAGTAACAGGGCTTTCTAGCAAAAAAGTCAACGGGAACTCCTCTCGATTTTATCTCTCATTGGGGACGTGGTGAGCGAGGATTTCTAATGAAATTACACAAAAATAATATATATGCGAGAAAGCCTAGTCGATTTTGTCACCAAGAGTAGACGTAGTGCACTAGGGTTTTCCGAAGTTTAGGCGTGGAAAACCCCATGCGATTTCGTCTCTCCACGCGGGGACGTGGTGAACCCGGATGCCATTTGGGGTTGAGTATCAAAAGTACTTTTTAAAAATATAGGTATATATTATTAGCTGTTGCTCGCGGCTTTGCTTGCATTCACCCAATTTACAAACCTAAAGTAAAAGAACGAAACAAGAAAATATACGAGACCAAAATTCAATAAAAAGCATAACCGTAGTCGCAGCCTATAGTCGTTCGTATCGTGACTAGGACAAAGTGGCAGGCAAGTTATCCTTTTTTTAATTAAATTTTGGACTCGAATATTTTCTTGTTTCGTAGGTAACTTTTATAGCGCGATTTTTCCGTAGTCGGGTTTTAGTTTTTAAACTCCTTTTTTCATCTGAACTTTATAACGATTTACCAACCTACCTCAGTCCTAGTGCTGTTAACCTATAACCATTGTCTGTAGAATTTGAAGTGAGTTACTTCAGCCTGTGCTTCAGCTACGAACGTAGGTATATAAGGTAGATATGTCATCATACTTCCTTACTTACCTTCAATATCTCTTTCTCCTGTCAAATAATTCAATTTGTGAGCATTTCATTTCCAGAGATCCCCAAAATATCTTGTCATCTGTCAAACAAAATTAAGATCACGGCGCGGAGAAGTGACTTGTTACTAAGATATCATCTGTCCGATGAAGTTGTCGATAGAAAAGTTGGCTGGTTCGAGTTATTTTAGTGACAAGAGTAAAGAGGCCTTCTAATGGAAGTAAGTACTTACAAAAATATCCAGTTATGTTCTTCATGAAATTATATTATTTCTACGTAAGATGAATGATGCAATATTTTTTATAACAATGCGATTAAATTGACAATAGACGGTGATCTGCTGCAACTTCACTTATGGCAAAGAAAATATTTTACAAATTAAAATATGTAGGTACGTCGTTTTGTACCGCAAGTGTTCTGAAGTTAGCCACTTCTTGTACATTGTTTACACAATGTTAAACATTAATAAAGGACAATAATTACAAAAGAACAGAATTTTTTGACCGCCGCAGAAATTTCTTTTCTTGCCACAAGGAAGTACAAGTTTTGTATACAACGTGTTACAAAAATACCCCTAATGCCGAATATGGTAGATAGGGACCATAAACTGAACAACTTTTACTATGGGACCAACTTTGAAAACGCGAAAAAAAATCAGCTGTATCAAACAAAAATTAAAATCGAAAATTTCAAAATGTATGAAACTGCTTATTTTTTTCGCGGTCCCTTTGAATTTGAAATGTATGATACCTACTAACAAACAATTATTGTCATACAATTGGGTACTTGATTTTTTTATTCCGTAAATTAAATTAGTGCATCGTAAAAAAATATCAGCGAAAAAATTGATTTTTCTGCGATCAATATTTTTTGAGATATATTATAATGTTGACATCGTGGCGGCCACGTGAAAACGCCCCATACAAAAAGTATCAGAAAAGTGACGTCACATTTCTAACCGCGCGGCCTATACGTATGGCGCGCAAATGAAATTTGTGATTATCTGAACAAAACAATGTTTTGACAATAATGTTGCCATAACATCACTTTTTGTAATTACTGATTACCTACCTACCTATAACATATGTTACCTATTACATTTTGATTTTTTACCATTTTTAACCATCTTTGAAATAGTAAAATTCTTCAAATCGAGCCAACATTTCGCATAGGTGGCTATTTAGCTCCCCTTTCCCCAGTCAAAACCCAATTATTACTTGACTAAATTTCAAGTTCAATTGTTCATCAAGAACATTATAAAGTTTTCATGGGCTCTTTATTCAAGTAGTAGTTGAATGATGTTTAAAAAAATGCGAACGAAAATACACGTTCAACGATTTAAACTTGTTTATCCGTTTACACTTTGAAGCATCGTTGGAACTTCGCGTTCTACATAACTAATATTATTCAAAACTTTTATGTGAACACTGAGTACACTGAAAGTTCAGCAAGCTCTTATACTTTTTATGAGACAACATTTAATTTGATTAAAGTCATTTTCAAGAAAACTTGCAGTCTATTAAACAAATACCTACTGTGTGAATTTTATTGACTAACAAAATAAGTAGGTATTGTGTGAAATTCCTGACCAACAATAGTACAGTAGTGAAAAGATGTGCAGTAAAAGTTTCAGATCAGATTCTGTCAATAGGTTTTTCTAAATTGCAATTTTTACAAAAACGGTTGATATTTTTTAACGATATTCGCACACATCAAACCATTTTATTACCAACATTTTAGTAAATTAGCTACTTAGCTATAAAACTTGGAAAACTAATGGCTTACAAAAAAGTTAATTATTATTCACCTTTCTTTAAGAGGCTTTATTTTCGCTAACCCACGGGAATAATTCGGATTGAAAAGTACTTTTTATTTCTGTCCTGGGACGGGCTATGCTTTTAACTAATGAGAGAAAAACACTGTATCTAGGTCTGAAAAAATCCTAGTGATTTTCTATATTTTGAGAAAATGTGAAACAACAACCGCGTCTGTGGTCCCGGGTTCGGTTCCAAGGAGGAGACTACAATTTACTCGGTTTAGCTGGTTAAGAGTATTTTGGCGGCAAAAGTAGAAGCACACCCTGGACACTCCATACAACCGCTCCATTATAAACAGATGATGTCAGATAACCTTTTTGTACACGCGCAACTGTGTGTACAAGTCTAGGGTTTCCGTGCAGTTTGTACTGTATGAGCGGGCGGCGTTCAATTCATAATTAGAACTTTTTGGTAAATAAGTTACGACGCATTGCTTTGAATATCAAAATGAAGTTGATAGTTGACAAACACGACTAAACGAACCATAGACTTTTCGCCTATGAAACGAACACACGAATCGGCTCATGAACTCGGTGAGGGTGAGGCAACTGTTCCTAGGGCGGGGCGGGGAGTGTCCTTACTGTATATCTACTTTGTGGTAGAAGTGAGGATCTACAGAGTCCGCCCTAAATTTGGACGTCCTACCCTCTCCCAGGGGGTATGAGCGGGGAGCACTTTTTAAAACTGCACATTTAACAATGTAGGTAGATCAAGTAAGGTTTTTGTTTTTCATGTAATAAGGTATTTGCGCTGAATCGTATGAGACCATCGCCATGCATGCTTCTGCCAGAATTATTATGCTTCTTGGATTTTTGTTGCGAAATATAATTTTTTTTTCAAGTCTTTTGCCTTTGTCTAAGTTCGAGTTGGAGCAAGACTGCCTCTCACATATTTTACATTACCTACCTAAGGTATGATTTGTCAATGTAATTTTTTGCGCTGAACTGAATTGGAGATTTCCATTTTTAATTTTATTTTCCAAACGCTTATACTTAATTTGTGCGATGAAAATGTGAATTAGAAGTTTTTATACTAACATTTTTGAAGACCAACATTGATGATGCCAATGATTATTAATTATATTAGTTTTAATTATAATAATAAAAAGCATGATTATTGCTTGCAAAGAACAACGTTTGTAATGCTGTTCTTAACTTCCTAAAATATAAGTTATCACTTTTTCTTTTTTTATATATTTTTACACAATAAGACGTAAGTATTCGATTACATCAAATAAAACTGGGTTTAACAAAACTAGTAAGTAACCTTTATTTACAGTATCACACACATATTACTAACAGTAGTTCTTGTCGTGAAGCAAGCTTAAAAGCCTTCACCTTTATAGTTTCATGAATTTTGCGTAGACTGAAAATCGATCAGCAGCCGGCATCGTCGCAGGCCTTAGCTATCTATCTACATTGTAACGTCGAAAATCCAAATTCGAGCACTGAATTCGAATGGTGCTAGAAAGGAATGTCACTCTACCCACGCACTCGAATACAGTTGTCAAATTATGGATCACGGCGAAAGCGTCCTTCCTGATCAGCAGTAGTTTCTTACTTCTGTTCTTCAATATTAACTGTAAAAGAAAAAGATAATGTAAGATTATGGAAGTTTCATCGATATTATTATTATAATTAACCGAGCGAGCGCGAAGCGTCTCTGGTTCAGCTTGGGGAAAAATGCTTTCGTACGTCCTTCCGGTGTCCGGATGTCCGTTTGTTCTCCTCTACAGGTCGCATTTCTCAACTATTCTCGTGAAATTTCGTGAGCAGGTTTGATAATTACATATAATTTTTTGGTCGATTCAGTTTTTATATTTTTTTCAAAATAGCGGAGATATGTAAAAAAAATCATATTTCAGCCCTTTTGAAAAAAAATCAAAAATAACAAACCTTGTTTGTCGGTGCAAAGCAATTTTGTTTTTTTATTTTTAGAAGACTCAAAAGTTCCTGGTTCAAATTCAATCAAAATATTTCTGACCAATATTCAAATTTGAAAATAATAAGGTTGTGACAAAATTTATGACTGCGTATATTAAGTACTTATTTGTTTTTAAACAACATAAAATTAGAGCTATTTTTTAACGCGAGTTCTACAGCTCACAGAGTGGAGCTTGTATAATTAATGGCTAGTCAATAAAAGGTCTGCATATCAAATCAATGAGTTTCACATATTCTGATTTGAATTACATTGCTAGTTTCGATGAAGGAATTATTATTCCTACTAAGATTTCATTATCTTGCAAAAGTTCCTTGTAGGTACGAACTTAACCGTGGTTTCGTAATAGAAAACTTTTCGTTACAACCACAATATTTTCAAAGTTATATATAACATCCAATCAATTTTCCATCTAGGTTCAAGTGATTCCCCAAAGAAGTTCATCTTATGTAATAGACCTTATTACCGAAACTTATTAAACTTACTTCTGTATTAATATTTAATCACGTCTCGCAAGCCAATCAATAGGAACAGTGACTAATTTTTGGAACCGCTTTAATTTTATAGGTAAACATGTAAATAATACGAAGAAAACAAAAAAAAAACACTTAATTTAATAAAAAAAACGCACTTTCATTTAAGGAACAATTACTAGAATTCCGTGTTCAATATCAGTCGCGTGATACCAAAATGTCACGTACCGCTCGCATTTCTGAGGAGCCCGATGTTTTATTCACGAATACACATACCTTTTGGTGGAATTAGAAGAATAATCGTTTGTCCTATATAAAGGAATGTAAGGAAAAGGTGATGGAATAGTTTATATTAGGTCTTTTAAACCGGATTAATAAGGTTTTTTATTCACAATTTAAAACTACAAATACAGCTCTTTAAAGCAAATAATTATACAATGTGGATACCTACGTAATGTAACAACAGAAACATCAACCCAGATGAAATAGACGACAAGTAATATTATTTTAAATTATTCATTTTAATATCACTCTGTGCTTGTATGTTAGTCTGCAAAAGTACCTCAAGGAGTACTTAAAGTTAGGTACCTTTGTTAGTTCAAAATCCTTCTTTTCCTTTTTTAAGATATCCCCGCGCCCGAAACGACACACGAGCGATATAAATACAGTAGCTGGTTGGGGACGAAGTTTAGGGAAAAAGTTAGTTAAAGAGTCAGTACCGTGACATCAAAAGGCTGACAGCCATTGGCTGATTCCCGGCTACGGAGAGACTTTTTAAATATCGTGACCTCTTGTTTGACTGGTGACATTTTAACTAATTTGATCTGTACCCGTAGCACCAACATATAAGTATTGAGAAAAAAACGCACGTAAAAAATTCGAAAGAGATATTTTGTATGGGAAATTAGTGCAGCGCCATCTACCGCCGAAAAGCGATATGAAATTTCCCACAGAGAATTATTCTAACGAGTAGGTACTTTCCGAGCTTTTTTTTTCTCGATAGATGTTCGTGCTAGGGGTACCGAAACTATTGAATCAGTACCACTAATACGAATATCTATGTATCTAAACCCTGTTCAAAGAATAAAAAAGATGAAAATCTAACAATTAGAATGTTTTTTCGCCAACAAAAGGTAAACAAGTACTTACATATGATTATTTAAAGTTCTTGGCACCTACATAGAATATGATTATAAAGTTCTTGGTACCCACAAAAACATTCTATGACGTAATACTTACGCTATTCAACAATCTACTTAGGAACCATTTACTTCCCTAGAAAACGTACGCCACTTAATTCAGACACATCAAGTAGAAAAACTAAGACAGAACCAAGTCATTAATCTTCATATGAAAGTTTGTTGGAGACCAGCGGGATGAGATGGAAGGGGACTGCGTGGTCTCGATTCAGATAAAGAAACCAAATTGGAATACTTTATCATGACAAATATTGGAGACCCTTTCTGAAAACGGACTGACAGCAATCAAACAGTATCTAGGTATGATAAAGTTATGACCTTTACATTTTGAAAACATCACTTGCAAGGATGGCTCTAAAGTTCGTTTTTTACGTGCCTCCATTGTTTTTATACAAAATAAGCTTTTGTTATCTAAGTTTTATGAGTTTTGGGTAAATTCAAGATCATCAGAAAACTGAATCTATAAATAAACCTTAAGATGTGCAGCCCATAACTTAACCTACTTAATAAGAATAAAAATAAGTAAGTTTAAGAATGAAATTAAAAATCTGTAATTAAAGGCTTTCGGTGCCATGTTTCTTTAGAAAAGAGTATTTCAAGTTTAAGTAACAACCTTATAATACGAAAGAAGAACTTAAAAGTATAAAGTAGGTAAGCGAACAAGTTAAACTCAGTTTTTGTAGATGACAGACAATTAAAACTTATTCGGTCCTGTAATGGGGAGATCAAAAATAGAATCTTAACACTCCTCTTTTCCTCTAAGTCTTTAAGTAAAATAAAGTAGGGCAGAGCTATGTAGGAAATGTTAGAATCTTATCATTGAGTGACACATACCTACTAGTATTATGTATAAAATCAATTATCTTTTGTAGCGTGTCTAATCAAAAAACTGAAAAATTTACACTTTCTTTATTTATATTCAAACTGCACTTTTGAACTGAATAAAACATTTTCTTTTCTTATATAAAGTAGTTACTTATGTGATTTACTTAGAAAAGTTCATAATCTTATAATTAAATGCGTAAAAGTAGGTAGATACAAATGTCCAGCCTGCATTCTCTATTTTTATTTTTGCATATGTTACATTCAAAACACATAATCATTCAAAACCACTTCTGACTGCAAAAATCAGGCGAAAGTGATTTTGACCGATGCTCTTAGTCAACAGTTTTGACAGTTTTTCGCAGTCAAAAGTGGTTTTGCCTGATTTCAAGTTTAGACTATCGGTCATCAATGTATGACATATTATTTATTTTACATTTTATGTAGATATTCTATACAATACCGAATGTGCAGCCGGTAATGTGTGTAAGAGACGAGAGCAGGGAAGTTTCATGTTGATTTTACTGTAGTTATAGAGGGGAAACGTTTATTTAGGTGCGCTCCGACGAAAACATTTTTTTTTCTATTAAGCGGTAGGGTATTGTATCATCAGAAGACCTCTATTGATAGAGTTTTACAAAAACTTCGTTTCTGGCGCTTCTCCGGCCGCTACCGCGGCACGCTCGCTCCGCTCGCTTGCCTAGTGTATTTTGGTCACAGTTCTAAACTAACCTAACCAAATCAAATGTTTAAGACTTTTTGGAAAGGCTTTGCCTCCCGAGCCCCACTTGCAGGGGGCTGCGTCCCCCCTGTCTCCCCAGCTTTTGTGTCAACCCTCAACTAATTAATACCAAAATCTGTTTATTTTACACATTGCCGGTTAAAAATGAGTTTGACCAACGACCTTAATTGAAACCACTTTTGGCTGCTAAAATCAGTTAAAAGTGGTTTTGACCGGTTATGAGTTTTGACTGTAACATATATATTGGGGATTGCACACTGTCATTATATTCGATTTCGATGATAGCTTTTTACAGCAATAAAAGAAAACGATTGCCTAAAACGGTCAATTACGGTTATCGCGTCTATCGTTGAAATTACAATTTCCATTAGAGACCAAGGACGAACTATAAGGCTGTATTGTTCTTAAGGTATAAAAAAGGTATTGTTCTTCTTAAGAGCGCGTAGTCTGCACACTAGCGCCGCCATTGGAAAAAAAAATACTTCATCAAAAAAGTGGCCGATTTTCGCAAAAAAACCCCATTAAACTAAACGACAGGCTGGAAAATATTGTTTAAGCAATAAAAAGTACTACAAAGCTTTTTCGTAATGCACTACAGAGAGATAATTCACAATTTCGTCTTTATTTAAGCACTATGATATTATTCCAATGGCGCACTAACGCAGTGTGCAGAATACGCTCTCTTGAGAAAACAAATGACCCACTCAATGATAATTGAAGGGATTTCTTCTGCATCAAACTTTGATCTTCACATTATTGTCTATCCTATTCCTCAATCTACATTCGTTGGGCCAATGTTGACTGTTACACGGAACAGTGGCGTGCAGTAAGCCGCGTATCCCACACATTGCTATTGACACTTGACACGATCGCTGTAGCGCGGCGGACGTTTCATTATTTACGTCCTTACCTGTCCAGCGTATTGATCCGCCCCTTCCAGCCGGCCCGAACCCCCAACGCCCCCTGCTCAACTAAATACGAAAATAATTACATCATGTAACCTAATATGATTATGAAACGGTATTACCTTTGACACTTCACGGTAATTTATTGTCGCTACGTTGACTTTGGGCGAGCTTAGAAACCCTTCTGGTGGTTACGTAAATACTTAACACTATAAAATGGGACTGGAGACGCCTACATGCTGGACTACTTAATCTGATTTGTTTTATACCCTCGTTTAAGAAGACTAAATCATTTGAACCTTATAAAAGTTCAGCATTATCTACAGCAGTTTACGACATAATAGTTTCCACTGAGAAATTAAAAAGGTCTATGTTGCAGTAAGACTTACGTGATTTAAAAGTAATTTGCTCAATGGCTGCCTTACTGATTCTGAATTGGAATTCTCGACACATAAAGCGATAAAAGACGAATTCCACTTTTATTTACGTAGGTCGATCTACTTTTATTAAAACAATCCTTTCGCTAGACTAGATCCGGATTCCTCGGATTCAGTAGTTAGAATTTAGGGGAAAGGTCGCCCTTTGCCTTTATTTTATGTAGATTTCGGTTATCTTAGCTCGTGTTTATACGAATTGAGAAAGGAAACTGTGTTTCTCGACGGTGGTCGGGTAGCTAAAGTAGCTTTTTGCACTAGATAAATAGATTGTAAACAACCACGTTTATTTAAAGTTATAAGATATAATTACATTGTAACAGTTTTTGATATTAATGGAAAAAAAATGCTGTGCCGTTTGCGGTTTGGATGAAAATATTATGAAGACTGATGAATGAACGTGATGTTCATTACAATAACACAAATAAACGAAATGAAAAGGAAAAATTGCTTTACATCAGAAAACAAAACACGGCGCTTATTAATCATATGGTGGGTGGTTCAGCAATGAAAATCGATTAGCGGTGCCGTGCGAACCGATTGTCTACAACCTTCAGTCACATGTACACACACCGGACAATGGATTAATGTGACTACAAGAAATTACGACACGCATTCACTCAGTTCTACCTGATAACGATTGTATTATCGCTGGCTGTAAGATCAATATTTTTTTATTACCTACACATGTGACAAGCTCGCGAGGCGTTCTATCGGAGCTGGTAAGTCCAATATTTAATAAAATCAACATTTTAGGACGTCATCAAACACCTCCTATTTTTTACTTAGGTAATTATAAATCGATAGGTCACAAACTCAACTAATTTATAACATTGAATATTCGATTACCCTACTTCATTCTGAGCGTCATTAAATTTTCAACTCCCACGATCTTTAGCTTCCGTACTGTAGGAGCTCTCTATTTGCGGACGTCCTTCGAAGAGTTTCAAAGTTAGTTACAACTTAAGGGGAAAACCTTACTATCCTTAGCTTTGATAGAAATATCAATCATACAATAATACTTAATACAAATCTTAACACTTGTCTTGTACCAATGACTCGATTTTAAGTTACTACACAACTGAATATTTTTGATGGTGATTTGTAAAATTCACGTCACTCGCGGTAGCCCATGGGATGCGTATACGCAGCAGGCTGTTAACTGATGCTGGATGTCCAGAGTTAGATATTTAAGGCGTAGAGAGGTTCCGCACCAGGGGTCCAGCACAATTGGCTCGGCGCGTCCTGTTGGGAGGAGGCTCTCAACAAAGCCTGTAAGGGGATACTTCCTCGACAAAGGTTCTAGGGACGCTCTAGCTCGACTGCTGCGAACAACGTGACCTTTCTACAATAGACGCATGCTTAGATGCAATTTCATTATTTGTTTCTATTTCACAATATTCCAACGGTAATTTTTTTGGACTGTAAAGACAATTTGAGTTAAAAACTATACAATGGTAAGTATAATGTAATTGAGAACCACTTCCTTCTAACAGTGTAAGTAATTTGAATACGAAGATGATAATGACCTAAAATACTTTTATCGTCGATATTATTTACACGGGTTTATCCAAAAGGTTTTTCCTGTTTACGGTCCGGTAGAAAAAATAGCTCAAACCTAAGTATATTTTGTACATTGGTATTTATTTACCTTTGTCACAAGATTTAGTAAGTACCTACGGGTATTTATGTCGGAATACATTTAGTACGTATATTTATTCTGATACAAGATAACTGTGATTAATTTGTTTTGTATTATATTATGCCGTTAATAGTTTAGGTATGTCGTCTAACTAAAGAACATTCTACCAGATAAGGTTAAACTATATTTTTTTCAGTTTGATACTAAAAGAATCTCTCCGTAAATGAGAATCCCTACCGTTCATTCACCCGCCATGTTGTCTGCCATTTGAAGTAATCAGATTTGCTAATATTAGCTTACTGCCACTCTATTAAGTTAGATTAAAATGCTTCTAAGTATATTCCACACATTCACTTAAAGTTGCTAGTAAGACAAAATAAGTATTTTTTTATTGCAGATCGCATCAATATACTTAGTTATTATGATTAATGTTTTTTTATTATGTCTATTAATATTAAGTGTGAAACTTATTTAAATTAACTGGTAAGTTAATTCTGCTACTATTTTTTTAAATGTAATCTGCATGAAGGGAAACTAATTTCGACGACAGTTTTAAGGACCTACATTATAACGTCTTATTATTCTCACACAATGCAAGTGATGAAAGCTAGGTTATGAAACTGTTTAGGAAATGTAAAATGCACCCATTGCAGATGCGCCAGCGAGGCGCCAGCATTGTCATCTGATTCTACAGATCTCGTTGCGACGTTGGTCTCTACTACCGTTATGAATAGAAATAAGTAGTAACTAAGCATAGCGCTTTCTGAGTGTCGGATTTAGCTCGACTGATACTGAAATAACGGTAAAATTAAAGTCGTTCACCCCCAGCAAATAGGAATAGGAACTCATTCTAAAACCTTCGGCAGTAAACAACAACATTAAAAATTATTATTTCTATCCAACACAAACACGACAGAAAAATAAATAAAAGTTACATACGTCTATTTAGTTTCATTTACGCATTATTATTGAGTTTTCAAGAATCAAGCCAAACAAAGTAAACAGAAATTACAAATAGGTAGCGGTTTTACGTGAAGGCTGCAATATTTCATTCTCTACATTGCCTGTTTAGTAAACATTAACCATGCAATATAAAGTAGGTTCGCTAAATACGGTACCAGAAAGGTGCACAACTTTAAGTTTTCATGAATACTAAAATCACCTCTAACGCTCTACATCTAACAAAATAAACACTTATATTAACCGACAAAAAATTTTGGACTTTCAAATATTTTTTTACAAAAAATGATCAAGTTAAATCACATTCCAGCATTTATTTCCATGAAAAAATTTTCATCATACATAAAGACCTGTTTTTTCGCTCTTTCAAAGTTTATTCCATGGGAAAGTTGTTCATAAGTACCTACCGACGCGTACTTTCATCCCCTTTCGGTATTACATAATTTATGTACTCTACATCAAAGAACATCCAATATATGGGGAGTAGGACTTCCAAAACATCTCATTAGTATAAATTAAGTAATGTTTGTAAAGTTGTTTGTTATGGATCTTAATCTTATTTAATTCTAACTAAAATGGAAACGTCTACTTGTAGTCTGAAATGTACCTAATCCATAAAAAGATTGAAAATAAAGAAAGTTCAGCGTCCCACCATTCTCGTTTACAAGCTTTTTTGTAGAAGGTTGTTTTAATTTCCGATCCCTAGATTGATTCCTTAATAAAAAGTTCCTTCGACAGCTTTTGTTTTCAAAGATTACTCATCTGTCTTGAAATTAGAAAATACAAAATCTAAAAGATGAATTAAAATTATAGACTTGCGACAGCACATACTTAAAATAGTTTTGTCTCCAAAAAATTCGTCAAACTACATACTGTACAGTTACATCTAAAAATATGTATATAGATTAGAACTTTGTCACTTTGTTGTAATTGTCATTTGTCATTGATTTCTGTTCAAAAAAATAGCTTTAGAGTGACAAAGTTCTAAACTTTTTACATATTTATAGACGTGACTGTACGTACAATGCGTACATACATATATGATTTTTGACGTTTCGAGGGAAATTCTTATCTTGGTAAACGACAAAATTTGAGAGCAATAAAACGGTTCTTCAGGTGTCAAGTGTTCTGAAGATAACGTTACGAGAATAAGTTAAATTTGTGAATGCCTCAGTCAAGTATTGTAGGTACCATTCCATATTGTTTATCGAGCTGAACCCTGACGTATTTCAATTTGAACATGTCGTGTCATGTCAATGTTCAGGTTTTAACCGCAAATATTAAACTTGATTTATGCAAAAATAAAATCATACGTGAAACAAGTCATGTTGTGAACACGAATATTTGCCAGCGTAACTAAAAAGATGGATCTTCAAGAATATAAAGTATAAGATGCCTATCTCTCTGAAAATGATAAAATGGTATTGAAAATTTTATATCCTCAGTTTTCAAATGCCTAAAAATGACGACGTAGTCACGTAGATAATTTATCCAATCAAGTAAAACAGGTAAAATAAGGTTTCGCGCTAGGATACTCTTATTAACAACCAAAGTATGAGCGTCGTAGCTTGTATTAATAATTAATGGATATTAGCTTTCTTGGAAAGAAAACTAGGTAAATAAGAGCAACGTTAAGGTGGTAGAACGAAGCGGCCCGTTATTTAATAAACTACGAAGAGGCTGGAATGTGTGGGTGTCTGTTTGCGCGAATAGAATATCACCCAAAGAAGGGAATAAGGAGAACGGGCGTGGTACAAATATAAGTAAACAATCTGTAATACATAATAGAGAAAGTTTCCCATCCCCTATTCTCTTGTTTGCCACGAAAGGAACTCGACCGCGAATGTTAGATTGTTTCTGCAGTTTCATAATTTATTCATGTTTTGAAATGAGTACTTATTTGGGAATAAAGCAAACTACGGTTGATTAAAGTCTGTGATGACAATTTTGGATTTCGGGAAAAAAGATGCTGTCAGTAATAATAAATATCTGTTTCGCAAGCGCGAGGTTAAACGAGGGTTTTTTTGGGTGAATGCACCTCAAAAAAACACCTTTCCCGAGTTTCCGGTGTTGCATTTTTACTATTGTTGGCTAGTAGTAATATATTATATGTATAGGAACTATAACAGGATCCATAACTTTATAAATACCACGAGGCAAGTAATAAATAATAATAAATAAATAAATACTTGACAACATCACACACATTGCTCCGACTCCAAAGCAAGTAGCTAAAGCACTTGTGTTATGGAAATCAGAGACAACGGTGACATCACAAACACCCAGACCTGAGATAATATAGAAAAGTTAATTTTCTACATTGACCCAGCCGGGGATCGAACTCGGGACCTCAAGATATGGTGACGCCTTGAAAACCGGCGTGCAAGCCACTCCACGACGGAGGTCGTCAAACAAAAATACAACTAAGGCATAATTATATTAAGCAAATAGACGTACTAAGTTTGGTGTCAGCTTTATAAAATCTTGATTGGTAAAAAGACGTGGAATTGTGGAGGAAGGACAAAGATCCGGGACAATGAGAGCCTGCGTAAATATCCTTTATTATCTGGCTCGGGTGGGTACTCTGTCTACACAACCTGTAGGGTAGCCATTCGTCTCAACTTCACTGGAATGAACAAATACAAATAGTTTATTGATCACAAATAATGAAAATACAATTTGTAGGTATACCAAACAAACCTATCAACATATCAGCAAATAATGTGAAACAGGGGGTAATATGACAATGTTTTACAGTAAAGAATTTGCTATCGGTTGCTGCCGCAAACCTGTTACTGTACTGCACCACAGGAACACTCATACAACAGCGACCAGCGCGGCGGCGCACGTAGAATAGTAAGCGCTAAATAATGTGTCATACTGGTCATAATAGTATGCGGCAGTGATTGACAAATTCATGAACCACTAAAACTTTGAACTTAAAATTATGTTACACTTTGATAAGTATGATGTTAATTCCATTAATTATTATTAAATGAGTAGGAAGGTGGTATACAATGTACTATATAGTACCTTAACTAAGTCGAGCCTGTATTATAGATTATATTTACAGAGTTAGGTTTATACACTACTTGATCGACTTTATTGAAATCTGATTAAACTATCTGTTAGTATTGTCGTTTCAAATTTACACTAGCATAACAAAAACAGCAAGAACGGACGAATTTTAATATGAATCTTTCATTTGACTGACATGTACTACTTACTACCTTATCACAAAATTACAATACATATACTTTTGTTTTTATTCCTTTGCTGAACGGTCGTAGAATATACCTACTTGGTTTGTGCAATGAATAACTAAAGCTATAAAATATTTATATTATTTTCCAAAAACAAATATACCAATAGCTTCATACAATTCCACTTCAATGTGAGATTTCAATTGGTCGATTTTTCAGGCTACTTGCTGGTCGATTTTAGTCGCTTAGGCCTTTTTATCGACAATCGATAATCGCTTGTAAAATCGAATCTCATTAAAATTAGGTTGGCGATTCGATTTTACAAGCGATTGTCGATTAAAATCGTCCCATGTAAATGCCCCATGAAGTAACATTTGATACCTAAATACGTTATTTGCAAATGAAACTCCCGAATGATATGTACTGTGCGTCATATCTTGTCAGCTAAAAATGTTGAATAAGGTTGGGTAGTAGGAAAATATTGACGATTCAAAAGCGCTTTATTTTCAAGTTTATTTGAAGAAAGATTATTTTGACTTAATTGTCCTTCTTTCTTATTTAATAGCGTCACCCTAGTTCCCAGCGGCCGTTCCGTCTGACAATGTTTACCGCTTCTTAAAACGGCTCCAGGCTGCGTCACCAGGCCGGATATTTAAACCGTCATCGATTAACAATTCGCCACAGAACTCTATTGGAAACCTCTTATTTTAAATAAAGGAAAGATAGAATCAATCAGAACCAGAAAGATACTGAAACTAGGAGTTTTTTATCTTTCAGCGTAATACAGTGAGAAATTAGACTTCAATTTATAATCTGTTTATCCATACTTGTCTCATTTAGTAAACAGTTTTTGACAGTTGGCATACGTCTTTTTAATGGTTATCAAAAATATATTGCTATATTAAATTAAATTATAATTAATAATTATCATTTCTCTCGTAATCTGTGTGTGGAAAACAATTTGTTGTATTTTAAAAATGACTATTTCAATAAAGTGTTGGGTCAAGATTGTTTACCAAATAAGACAAGTAAATATAAACAGACTATACAAGTTTATTGGCATAAATAAAATTGGTATTCTAATAATAAAGAACCAACATTTAATAGACACTGCGTTTTTTTTAATTATTGTAGGTTTCACTTTGAGGAAAAAAAATTGTTCAATTGTGAACCTGTGTCCTGTACTTAACCTAGAAAAATAAAATTATAGATTGCTGCATCAACAATGCCATAGTAAAAAATCAAGCTGATAATTTTCTCAATTATATAATATATACTTGAGGATAAGATTAGAGCAATTACAATTGTACTATGTTGTGCTACTTTAAAAGATGATAAGCCAAGCAATGAGCCAAAATCGTCTGCTCAATACGAGTTTAGGGGAGAATTAAAAGTATTGATATATTAGATATTAAGTGAACTTGGTTACTTTTTTAAATATTGACCTGGATTAAGAGTAATATATTCGTGTATTGGCGGCGCTAGTGGGCAGCTGTAGGCCCCTTAATAAAGTCATGCTTGTGAGGCGAGCCAAGTTGCCTAATGTAATATGGTTTAGTGCAGGCAGAAGCAGCACCTCAAATAAGCGTTTTTTGGCAAAAATGCAACTATAAAATCTCATTCCTCGCTTTTTAAAAACGAACAAAAACCGCATTTTCTTTTAGTTTTTCATGTTTTCTGCAGAACTGATAATACCGAACCGTAACGAAAACAAAAGACTACCGTTGATTTTTACAATAATTTTGTTCAAGCCTTCTAAAATATTGGTTTCAACTTTAACGGCCTTATTAATAAACGAATAGTAAGTTTACACCTGGTTTAACAGAAAATATCGTTTAGCAATATTAGTCTTTACGTTGGACGTCTAAAAGCATTATATTCCTGAGCAAACTTTTTGGTTAAACTAGGTGTAAACTTACTCTTCGTTTATTAATAAGAGGGTAAGCGTTTATATCTCTTACCAAAATGTTAACATTAAAGATATAACAAACAATGACTACCATAACATCGTTTTTAATTTTGCAAGGTATTTAATTATTCCTGAGACGTAACGAACCCTTTCTGGCCCTTGGTATGCCGTAACCGCAATCTAGAATAATGATAAAAAAGCAACATGACGTTGAAGCTTAATATAAAAGTGGAGAAAATCCATATCCTTAAGAGTTAAGTTATCAAAGCGAATAAGTATAAACAAATGTCGCAAGTAGAGTTCGCGCTTAAAAAAAAAATGAATAAGTAATGCAGTTCCCACTGATGTAAAATATTCGTTACCAAATAGTACCTATATCTTACCTAATAACTAGAATTAACACAATTGTATGATTATGAAATAACTAAATTGTAGAGGTCAATATAATAATAATTATTCTTTTATCAGAATTTTACCAGTTTATCTAATACTATACGATTATACCTAAAAATATAAAAATAAGTAATGTATTTTTCTGAAAATACCAAAGATGTTAGTAAATCTTCGGTTGACGTCCCGTTTCACAGTAGCACAAGTAAAGTGTAACAATGCGTTTCGTTTGCAGATCGCGTAAGCATTGTGAGCCCATGTTGACAGGGGTCAGTTGACACCGGCAGAGAGAAGCGACCGCATTATTAACTAAATATAGCGGTAAGTTACATTTCCATTGGCTTTATTATCGTTTTCTACATTTATTTTATTTATCTAACCTTACCATGTAATACAGCATACCATAACATTATCAAGAAATTGAATCAGACTTTGACATTTTTGCAAAGTTTTTTCTTCTCCGCAATCCAATAAAATGTAGATAAGTATAACAGTATATTGTATAGCTACAAAAAACTTACTATATTCTACAGCGGCTATACAAAAGTCTTCTCGTTTTTAATAATTACTTTGCGCTTTCGGATAAAATTTCACATGGCAGGCAACACAAACTCGCTATTTGATTTCCTAAAAAAATTGCATCTTGATATTGCGATCTTTGTCTAATCTTGTTGCTGTCTTTGACTAATTTTGGCGACAGGGCTATTGTTTTAGCGACTTGCGTAAGTGAGACAGATATAAAAATCTTTATTGGCCAAAACAATTTACAACTAGGATTCACTCTGTCGTGGGAGCCAGTCTCTTTCGTATAGATTTTGGTTTGCTAGAAATATGTAAATATTAATTTAGACTAATTCATTACCTACTTTATTAGATGACAATAGCTTGAGAGATGAATTAGAGAAGTACTTTAATACCATTATGTATGCTTGTATATGTTTTGTGTGTGTGTGTGTGTGTGTGTGTGAGTGTGTGTGTGTGTGTGTGTGTGTGTGTGTGTGTGTGTATGTGTGTCTGTTTGCGTTAATGTAGGTAGTTTTTGATGTGATTTCGGAACCCTTTTTATGTTAATATAAGATCTTCTGTCTGTGTTTACCCTAAGCTACGTATATACAACGTGTTACAAAAATAACCCCTAATGCCGAATATGGTAGATAGGGACCATCAAACTGAATAACTTTTATTATGGGAACAACGCTGAAATCGCGACAAAAAATCAGCTGTTTCATTCATTTTAATTTTTTCGTAATTAATTTTTGTATGAAACAGCTGATTTTTTTTCGCTTTTTTAAAGTTGGTCCCGTAATAAAAGTTGTTCAGTTTGATGGTCCCTATATACCATATTCGGCATTAGGGGTATTTTTGTAACACGTTGTAGATTTACTTAAAAATGTTAAGTGGTTTCAAAGCTACGTCCTCCGCGGTTAAAAAGTTATACGTTTTTTGTGGCGCGTGGTAGTGAGGTTTGCTTCTCTATAATATTTACCTCAGTGATAAAACCAACTTTTGTCAGCTTTCTGCTACAACATAAGTAAGTATTAGGTATAACCCAACTTTTGTCAAGTGTTTGCTTGGGTTCCGATATGCATTTAAGTATACACATGTATACAAATTAGTATGAGCATTGATTGGCCAGTCCGCATTGCGACGTTTTTATTTAGTTAGAGACACATACACTTAAATACGTGCCAACTTATTACGACCACTTACCACTTACTTACAAGTTACAAAAATATAATTTTACTTATACATAATGTATATTGATCGTAACATACGTACTTAGTTATATTTTTACCGTTACAATAATAGTAAATGTTGGATTAATTCTTTATAATTTTTGTAAAGTTGAACAAAATTGAACCAATTACGTATAAGAGGTCTCTCAGGCAGACAGGCAGCCATAATCCAATTTTCTTGCACAGACTTGTCAAATGAATCATATAGCTCTTAGAGCGTTAAGTTCTATCAAATGTGGCATTTCCAATTTTTTCACTCTGTTGCCTTCAGCCAGAGATAGACCGGGGTCAACTTGAATGACAGACACAAGGACAGACGTCTCATAAACCCTTGAACTCAATAACATGAAAATGGAAATCGCCTCGTCTACCTACTTGACTGCTGACTTTTATATTCCTATAGATCAGTCAGAGTTGGAAGGAAAATTAAGGTGTAATTCGCGTGCGGATACCTAATTCGTCCGACGACCTCTTGCTCATGGATTAGCCGGCTGAACAACATAAAGCAGACATTTCTTTGGCTTCGCAATTTTCAATACACACTAGACTTTATCATATGTATTATAAGTAGCTTTTTTACTCTATCAGATAGGAATTCAACGTAACAAATGTGAGATAATAATGGCTATTTTCGACACGGAAGTCTCGGGACAAACGAGTGGAACATAAGCTCAAATAATGGGGCAGTGTAAACAAAATAAACGTTACACGAGAGGTATAATGGCCGGTACAAACGTGTGAAGTACGCCCACCCTTATCGACTGGAACACGCGGCTCCGGTCACCATGTGACCCAGTAAATTTTCCAGTGAAACATATAAAGAAAGGAACCCCGACTGGTCTGCATTATACGAGCAAATCATGTATACTGGCCTCTTCAACACCTTCATAATTTGAACAAATATTTATTTTGCAGCTGCGTTACGAAATGTTGACAAAAAGAGACACTTTTTTTATAACTGAAACTTTCCAGTTCACGGTTCTCGACTTCACGCTACAATTTCAACATTTCAACTTGAAAGAATCGTTTGAGATTTTTTCTGTTCCCTTTGATAAGCGTTCTATTAGGGCTGAATTTATTCAACTCGAATTTCATCGGTGGTTCGTCTACTTTTATACGGCACTTACCTACTGATTGAAACCTTTTGACTGACTGCTTTTCAATCATGATACGAGTAGGTGCTTGCAGTAAACACATAAACAAATTGTAAATTGTAGACGGAATTGGTTGAATTTTATTTAACTCGTGCGACATGAAAGGAACCTTTATCCATTTTAAATTAATGAAGGTATTAAACTCGCTGAAAAGTAGTAAAGAAATTTCCGTAGGATGTTGGATTACATCGAAGTTTTTTATGCGATAGTGAAATAAAGATATTCGGTCCTGATTTAGAAGTTTTTGTGTACAAAAAAATCTACAGATTTCTTTCCTAACCAAACACCTTACCCACTACTAGGTTTAACAACTTCAGTTTAACAACTATACTCGTAGGTATAGTTGTTAATCTGATTTCAACGATAAGCGTAACTGCAACTGTTTTATTGCAGTAGCTCAGCTATTCTGTTGCGTTTCTATTTTTGTTTTGTAATGGGAAGGCTCTTTGTACTTTGCAAATCCTTCCAAAGCTGTCGGTCCGTGTAAGTGGATATCGGCATCAAACTTTATTAATTTTCTCTTTTTCCCCTTCTATGAAAGCAATCTAATATTTTCCTCGATAATTGTCAGTTCTACTAGTGATATGGCCAGACTCTTTTCTACAGTTTCACTCAAATAAAAGATTAATTATGGATTAAAATACAAGGAAGCCTAATAGATGGTGGATAACTGTCTGCAACTTTTATGACTTCTTACTACTTTATTCAGAGAAGATGCCAAGACCTTCAATAAAAGTTACGATTGATCTTTCAATAATGATATTGGTAAGTATAAAGTTTACAAAATTCCGACCGGTAACTAAGTATACTTACATATGATAAAACTGTAACTGTGACTGATGTCCGTACAAATAAGGGGTCTATATAAGAAATAGAAGCCAAAACAATTATTTTCCGATTTTTTGTCTGTCGGTCTGTCTGTATATTTGTATGCGCGTCACGCAAAAACAACCGCACGAAATTACATGTGGTTTTCACAGTTGTATTTCTGAAAATCTAACATAGAATCTGGTGATGTTTCATATTGGTATACCAACTCCACCCAGATGAAGTAGCGGGCGGCTGCTAGTAAGTAATAAAAGTGTTTTGCATTACTTTTGCAAAGCGTTTCTAATGTAAGTAGGTCAATGGTGAGATAGAAATATAGGTGTGGTTTAGGTAAATCAGGTCCATTACACGGCCGGCGATGGAACGCAATTTTGTTTATGGATACGTTAAGTTAGTTTGTGGCCTAAGTAGAATTTTTATTTTGGTTACATACTTTTGATGATAATAATATGAACATAATCTTACAAAAAGAGCATATTTTACTAGTGATTTATCGGAAATAAACAAGTGGAGGAACAATTACAGTTACAATTACAGTGACTCGGTAGCTCAGCGGTCAGAGCATTGGACCGGATATCCAAAGGTCGCGGGTTCCCGTCCGAGAGCATGATCTGGTGCGAGTCGTATTTTTTCTAGTATATTATTTAGTATTATATAAAAATAGCATTGTGAATGCTAAAATCTCAAAATTAAAAATTACAGTTCCAAAAATATGAGGGATTATGAACTTTCTTCTATCAAAGTGTTAAAACTATTGATTCAGTTGCGTGCAATAGCCAGTTTAGAATCAACAAATAAAAGAAAAGAAAACCAAAATAATAAATAAGTAATACGATAATTTAATCTATAGATACTCTTTCTATCTCGTTTTATGCGAACATTATTAAATAATACTAATCGAGCGCAAAAGAAGAACAAACAAATGTTTGATTTTACTTATCTTGTATCAACAATACATCAAGAAACATTTCTACATATAAATTCCTAACCTATAGTTTCCTGACAAACTTACGATATAAAAAAATTCTGTATTTTACTTTTTACTTAAGTTTTGTAGCTATTTAAACGGTAAACACTACCTCAGCGTTAAATTCGATCTAATTAAAACTGCATAATAGAACTCTTTAATTATACCTTGAGTAGGTATAATTAAAGAGTATTATTACAACGAATCCGTATCGTGTCGCGTACTATAATAATTAATTACACAATTGGTAGCTACTGAACTATGGAGTACAATTTTAGCGGACAGTTGATTATAATTTAATTTCCTTCATGTTGCAACATTTCTAGAAAACACCTAAAATAAAATGCAAATTATGCAATACTAAATAATATACTAGAAAAAATACGACTCGCACCAGATCATGTTCTCGGACGGGAATCGAACCCGCGACCTTTGGATATCCGGTCCAATGCTCTGACCGCTGAGCTACCGAGTCACTAGTGAGAACGTCGAATTTCTTCCAGTATATCAACTCTTACGCTGCAAGCCAGCGCCATCTCACCAATGTAAAAGGAATTAACCTCGACACTCAACTGAACATCTTTCCAGATATTTTTAAACAGTTGATTAAATTATGCTATTATTTCAATTAACCTAAATCAAAAGTTTTATGATATGTCTATACTTACTGATATCCTATTTAAAAGAAATAACGCTATAGATACCTAATTCTTGACAAAGTTACGTAATAGCATTATAAGAAAAATAACAATACAAAAACAAAAAACGAGGGTGAAGTGCTACGTAGTGTTTTTGTTGTAATTATTTCGTAATCGTCTTTCAAATAATCTGCACTTGACGTAAGTGAGGGTGCCCGGGAACTCAAAATAAAATATTTAGACTTAAAAGAAAACGGAACAAGGTTTGAGAAATACCTAATGAATTGAATCGTCGCGCTCGCTCGCCTCTATGAAAGAAATTCCCAATATTTTTTTGCTGGAATAGAACGCAATTCAGCACCAATTACCTACCCAAGTTTTTTCCGAAAAGATGGAAAGTAAATTAATGATAGGAATAAAATCGTTGGCGGGTCCCGAATGTCCCGATAGAGTTGTGGGTAAAACCGCAGCTAACGGTGCTTCTGTCGTTTCTGCCTTTCTATCTACGGTATCTGGTATCTCCTGAAACCGGTTGTTTGACAAATAGTACCGAAACCACAAACTCTCTCCTGTTAAGAACTAACCTACCCACCATGATTGCTTTAATTGACATCCAAGAACAATCGTGACGTGACGCGCGGCATTGTTTCAATTAAGATCTATTTACATTCATAGAACTATTAACTTTAGCTGTTCATGATGTAGCAAATTACCTCCCATTATTCCCATTTAATTATAAACCTAATTTAGAACATCTCTTCAATACAATTTAGTTGTATCAATGTTGACACGAATGAGGTCGTCTTCGAATCATAATATAATCTAAACTGAAAACTCACTAGCAATTAATCGCTATGATGCGGTAATAATGTCGTCAGTGACGTCATCAGGCACCTTTTATCAGGAACGGAACCTGAAAAGATTTTGCAAGTTTTTACCACGCAATGTGCGTGCAGTGCTGCTATGTTCTATATGCAAAACAATATCAATGTAAAGCGTCGTATTCATAGGAAACATTTGTTGAGCAACAGTTGATAAACATTGTTGATGAAACGGGGAGAATGTTGATTAAACTTTGTTTAAATCAATATAGGTTGTCCACACGCCAGTCTACGTTAAAATGTTGCCCGAGGAAGTAGTGTTGTTGTGTTCTTTGTATCTGATGTATAGGATTCTAATAAAAAAAAGAAAAAATGTTTCCCATGAATACGAGGCTTAAGTAGTGCATTGATCGAACTAGAGTAAAATCAAAGATTATATTATTATAACAGTACAAGTGCAATTGCATCAACCAACAATTCAAGTAGTGTAGCCGATGAATAATTTGTAACTTTTTAAATGATAAAGTGAGCTTTTTTCGCTTAGTGGTAAAAAGCATGTGTATAAATAAAAGATGCCTTAACAAACTACAAAGTAAACCATTTACCTAAAAAGTTAAAAATTGTTGGTACCATCTGGTCACCTCGTAGTCTCGCGTTTCAAGGACCATTACATTTTGGAGTAATTGGCGAGCCGTGTGACCGAGTTATGCGAAGGACTTCAGAAAGTTTCTCTTTGACAGACCTCAAATGTATATCTACCTACTTAAACCTTCCACGTTTCGCTTAAACAAACTTGTTATGCCAGCACATTTAGTTCTAAACGTAAAAGAGAAACAATTTTCAGCGGCAAAAACTCTGGAAGTCAACCTCGTGTGAAACTCACAAAAACAAACAATACGCAATGAAAAAGATTGGATTCGTAACAAACAATTTGCTCACTAAACGTGGCTACCTGAAAACCGGCTATTGTTATTTGCCTCGTTTTTATTTTAACGTGACTTCGTTACAACAACCAACATCGGTTTTAATTGATTTTGTTTTCCCATTCTATATATTTTTCTGATTAGCCCTGTTAAAACTTTTTGCTAGGTAGCCAATAAATATTTAAATCTAGTGAGATATAAACTGAAAAGTCTTCGAAGTATGCGACAACATAACTAGGTGGAACAGAGAGAAGAAAAGAAAAAGACTATAAGCCTTTTTTATAAGACTATACGACTATACTTTTGACGACCTCCGTGGTCGAGTGGCTTTGTATACACCGGTTTTTAAGGTGTCGCCATCTCCGAGGTCCCGGATTCGATCCTCGGTTGGGTCAATTTAGAAAACGAACTTCTCTATATTGGCTCAGGTCTGGGTGTTTGTGATACCACCGTTGTCTCTGATCTCCATAACACAAGTGCTTTAGCTACTTACTTTGGAATCAGAGCAATGTATGTGATGTTGTCAAATATTTTTTTAATTTTTTTTTTTTTAATACGTCATACATATTTTTTACCAATAAAAGACAAGACAGTTCTGTTTACTTTCCCTTTCCAAAACATCTACAAAAATATAAACACGGAGAAGAATTTTTTTAGAAACTACAAATTACATTGGAAGTTGAACTAATGTTAGTTGCTAACCATGTGGTTAGCGTAATTTATTACGCTAGTGGTTTACATTACAAGCATTCCAAAAATGTGACCATAATAAGGTTGGGCACCGCTGATTTTCATCTTTATACTTATACCTGTTCCGGAACTTCTAAAGTACAACAACCTATATAAACAGTTTCACAAAGTAAATGAAACAAAATCGTTAGCATTCGTTTTAAGGCTTTTTCAATAAATTAGAGAGATGATTTTTTCTAAACAGTTTTCTTAAAGAGAGATCCGAGTAAGGATTATTCCGACGAATAAATGTGCGGGATGTCTGCCTAGTGAGGAACAATTTGGAATGTTCGGATATAATCTTCAATTGGAAGAAATAATCTAATTTCTTGCAGTACTATTGAGCTCATTGAGTTTTTATTACGATAGGGCATTGGCATTTAAGAAAGAAAATATTGTTTACCAAAGTACAAGACAAAAAACTATGGTTAGTATTACTTACTTAATTACTCGTATAAGTTTTCAAACAGATTCAAACAAAAGAACAAATGTGATAAAATAATGAGACACATATTGAATTTTCACTATTTTCAGGCCATGTTACATTTAATAAAAGCTAACTAACGACCTTCAGTTTCATTCGTGCGTAAACATACGTATTTACCAAGGTTATATACCGTTATATCTTTGCAGACTTGCATGAGTCGGTTGCTCATATCTCAAAAGTAAGCAAGAAAAGTGACTTTTGCTCGATTTACGATGTATTTTACGATTGGTTATATCGTATTTTCCGTGGCGACATTAGTAGATATTCGACTTTTCGAATGGGAAGTGTAAATCAAACGAGAGAATTGAGCACGAGCTTCTGAAGTCTTGACGGGTATTTGTAAATATTTAATGTCGTTAAACTTTCACACCTCAACCGCGTTCAACCCTCAGTACGTACATATGTAGAGCTCTCCATAATACAGAGGCATATATTATTATGTCGGTAGCAACTGAAATGTATACCTAGCCGAAAGTTGAAATAACCGAATAAACATTGAACACTTGCATTTTTTACGTACGTCGTATTTCTAAAGTAGCTTAACTAAAACAACAACTGTTAAATAGACGTGAAAAGTCATCAAAGAAAGTTCGTATCTATAGTAATAATTACAAGAACCTAGGAACTAAGTTCCTAACTGTAATAAAAACTCAATCCACCACCCAATCCACTCGTATTGACAAACATTACCTTGAGGGCTCACAGTGCCCGCGGACGCACAGCGTCCCAACTACCAATCACACGTAAATCACGTAATACGTAAAACAAACTATTAACTATATTACAACGCAGCGCTTTTGCATAGTCAAAGGTCTTTTGAGTATTGTTTTTTAATACGGGTGTTGGATTTGATAAATCTATTTAATTGCCAGTAGGTACTAGTAAGATTAAGATCCTATATCGTATTACATAATTACTTACACCACGCATGACATATGCCCTCGAGGCTCAAGACATATTCTGGTTATGACAGATTTGAAGATGTATAAGTACGAGCTGACGTGAGGGAGGTCCTCACTTAAGCGAGGACGAATTTATCAACGATAATATATATATATATATATATATATATTTTAAATGGAATAAAAACTATTTTATATTTCCTCTTTACTAGTTCAACGTCTAAATAAATACAAACTACTTTTATTATTGAAGTGACGAGTTGCAGTTAATCACTTATTTATACATTTTGGAATGGTGGAATTGTTTTGTGTTTAATAAAATTACTTCACACATTTTTGGTCTGATACCAAGGTAAAGACTAAGGTATTACAAAATTAAATATTTACGACAGCGACCGTATTATAAAAATAATAAATAATTTCGGTACATAAGTACCGTCTTTTACGCAGGCCCGAAAACCTTCAAAGACAGAAAATTAAACTTTGTATCCAACGCAGATGGTAACACTAGACCTAGGCTAGTAAACCACAGAGTAGAAGTCACTGACAAAAAATAGTACAATGCAATTAAAATTGACAATAGACAGTGACCTGCTGTAACTTCACTCGAGAATGTATGCCAAAGAGTAAATTTTATTTTGTACCGCAAGCGCTCTGAAGTTAGCCACTTCAGTTGTACATTGTTAAATTAACCGTACTGTAGGTACTTTTATTTGAAAGTGGGTAGGTATCTATAGTTATCAAGTGACTGATGTTTCCACACAGAATCGCAAACACAACTTTGCTTGTTAACGTTTTATAAATTGCAGTTGTTGTTAGTTGGGACCATTTTAGTTAACGTTACAAGAATGTATTTTTAAAGGTTAATTTTAAAGTAAGTACTTATACATACAGTTTTTTAATCTTCTAATATTATTTACACACTTTTAGAAATTAAATATTAGGCCGATTTAACTCTTAAACTTTTTATGTCATCATCAACACCTTTACCAAAATTAAGCGACAGACAATTAGGAAATGGTATACGAAGGAACGCATTTTTACGGGAAAGAAATTACTTTTGTTCATTTTATAAAGTAGGTTTCATTTTTGTTAGAGAATATCGCTTATTTTTTTGAGCAATTCGACCGCTTGCTTTCTGTCTTTGTTCGTTTACTTAAAAAGAAATAACGTAGCAAATTGTGACGGTAACCAAATTCAATCTAAAAAGCTCTTCTGACGTTTACAAAATTACATGAAACGCCAAATTTCGCAAAAGACCGCCTTCTGAGAAACTTAAGTGAGTACTTGCTTTCCTAAAATCATTTTTAATACCACTGTTTGACGAGTAAAAAAAAACATTTCGGTTAAAATAATTTCTGTTTTGGAATGTTTAAGTAATTTATAATAAGAGAATGTTTAAACTTTCAAATGTTGAATGAATGTAGATAGATTTGTAAGTTATATAATTTTCTATCATTATTTGGCGCACTTAGTATAATTACTTTTCTAGGTTGTAAAATAGAAATAAAACAGCACCATAAACCAGCTCTTGTTTGAATGTAATTAATTCTCATCAGGTAATATTAAACGTAGTAATTTTGTAAAATAAACCTCGGTCATCAACATTATATAATTACTATACGCGTGACTTGCAAATAAAACTACTGGGACTATTTATTAACGCGTTACATGGCAACTCTACCGTAACGGATAATAAATAAGCACTAGGGTAGTTTAAATATCCTTGGGCAACAACGGCGTCTCTACTTACAATACAGATAAACTTAGCTGAAAATAATATTTGCAGTGGACATTATGAACTGCATCGACTTCAAAAGTTAAATACAAAGTCTCAATTAGTAGAACGCATTAAAATCTAGAGAGAAAATAATTTAAGGATGATGTGATGTATGTATTCTAATATTTTTTTTAATTCACATTATGTATCAAAAATTTTGGTTCTTATAAAAACCATATAACTAAATCAACACACGCACGAACACTTATATTATAGAATGTAATTTTCTGATGGCAGTAGACACTGTGACTGTTTGTAATATACTCGAAATTAGAAGTAAGAAAGACGTCGTTAACATCAAAGTATCTGAGAAAAGTAGCTGCCTCATTTTATTTTCTCTATTGCCGAACACATAAAAACAAGTCTTACACTTATATAAAAAAAGAGTAAGAGATGATATAATATTTGTTGCTTTCGAGGTAAAGAAAAATAAATAAACATAAATAATAATTCGAAGTAACAGAACTCTGTTGTACATAATATATCTAGTTATATGTTCTATTACAAGAGAGATTATGTTTTACCCTGGCACAAACACGGATATGTACTTTCGCAATGAATATAAAGCTGCTTATTTGTATCTATCTCTGACTAATCTTCATCTTCACGATGATAATAATACTTATGCTGGGGCCACACTAAGGCTTAACGGCATTAATTATGGCGCTAATTTTCCTTATGTGTATATGCATAAGGTTCATCAATTGCAATAATCAATGACGTTTGCCGTTAGTGTGGCCCTAGCGTTATACTTACTCATTAGAATATTAATGGTGGTAGATAAGGATGAAAACACATTTATTACAGCAGGCACTATTAATATAAAAAAATAAAGATAAAAGTAAATACATAAACGAAACCCAAAGAAAAAACAATGCCTCACCGACTAATTCTGCATGATGTCCGTTCGTGCTGCATAAAACTATTTTTGAAAGACTAGCCCCCTCTAACGTAGGCCCCCTCTGGTAATTAAAAAATATCTCATTTGGACTCAAACCTACCTGGCGTCATTAGAATCATAGACAATAAAAATAGAACTTATGATGATTTTTACGCCAATGTTTCTTTTTTTAAAGATTTTTTAGAAATATTCTAATGTTTCCGGTTTGGGATCTCTAAAGTTTGCCTCCTCCGATGGCGAATGAGAATTCCTTCCATACGTACCCATCTTTCCTAAGAGGTTTTAAAAAAATGTCACACCGTAAGAAAACAAGATGTCTGTTATTCTATTTGGTAAGCAATCTTCACCAAACCCTTAAGTGAAATGAAATATGCATTTATAAAATACAACAAAATGGTTTTCCACTTATAAATTACGAAAGAAATTGTTCATTTGGTTTAATAAAGACAACATATTTTTAAATACCGATTTATGTAAGTTTGAAAGACGCATGACAACTGTCAAAAACTGTTTACTATAGTACAAGAATCTTATATTCATATTCCAATATGAATATAAAATTCTTGCTTTATTACAAGTAAAGATAAACAGACTTTTACGCAAAACAAGTGAACTCTATGAGTTCATATAAATGATATCTGATATCTATAAACACCCCTGTATAGATATCAGTTATAAAACTGATATCTATATTACAGGGATGTTTGAGCTCACCTAAATAAGATGTAAGTAATGCAAACTTGGCCGTATACAGACAAGCATGTTTCTCTGGGCACCCTTCATTACTAAAGAGGTGGGTTGGGACTTGGGAGATAGGGCTAACAAAGCGTGAGATGGTTACAAAGATACAACAAACAAGGCCACTACAGCCAAGTACCCTCCAGTTTTCCCATTTCGTTGTCGAGCCCTGAACCTAACGGTCTCACTGTTCATTTACATAACAAGTTATTTTTAATTACAACAACTGTTTTACTTATTTGAAGCTCTTCAAGTCAACAACCCGGCCAGGCCCAAAAAGAAATTGCTATGCCGTCACATCCCGTTTTAATTTTAAACACTTTTTCGGCACTCCCCCTACTGTCGTAGTTAACCAGAGCTTTTTCGTCTAGCTAGATCATTGTGCTTAATGTAAATAAATTCAATATCAATTACATTCTGTACCGAGAATCGCTGAAAATCTCTAGACTTTTCAAATAATCTCTAGTATTTTATCAGTGTGATTGTTATTGATCTGTCACACGCTTTCCAAGCACGTTCTCTAGAAATAACCAATCCGGTCTAAAGCCTGAAGCAATAGGCAACAATGGCGCCCGTCCACCCCAAAGCGATGGTTCTATTCTTGTCTGCCATTGACCCAGTTCCTCGGCGGAGCTGCAACCCGCTTCTATTCAGCTAAATTAATACTAATAAAGGTAAATGGCTTAATACAGTCTTTGTGCCAGCCGGCGAGGCGCCATCGAAACCCACTAGTGTTCTTTAATTTTTATTATTCAGCTCTGGCTTACTTTATTCACTTACTTGCTTAAGTTGCAGGAATGTTGCAATTTCATGCAATACTTTGGAAAGGAAGCAGTGTATATTTTGGGCTTTGCGAGTCCCGGGTGGGCGTACCGGGCTAACCCGAAATTTTGTTTATAAAAATGGTAACAAGGATATTCAAATATTCACCTACATAATATGCTTCACTTATTGTTTTTTTCCCCCTTAAATACGTCACAAAGGCACTATGCTGTATTTTTGCTCTTAAAATAAAACGCTGGTTTGGTAAACGTAAAGCTCGAATGTTTTCGAGTCATCTAAAGCAAATGGAACGTTTTGCGAAATCCCTGACATAGCATTTTCGCCGCAAACGGCATTTTTAAATTAATTTATGCTAACAATAAGTGAAATGGCAGTAATTTCCATAAAGCGCGAACATAACGTGTCTGGCAACATAAATAAAATTCTTTATTGTTTTTCATTATTATTAGTAAGTATATAGTAGTAAAACTGTTGGTTAGAAATAATAAAGTAAACAATATTCTACAATTTACAGTTACTTCAACTACCAATACCACTTTTGACCGACTTCAAAAATTTAAAAGGAGGAGGTTATGTATTCGTCACATTTATATACAGGAACTCTATAGTAATTGAAATATTCGTAGGTTTATGACAATCTGAAACAAGTTAGGTACCTAACTATGGTCAAAGACGTTCTGAACTAGACTTGAACTGTGAAGGCACATCGGAACAGCGCTAAAAGCAGCGCTGGAAATTGAGTTTTAGCGGTATTCTACCATTGAAAAGTGCGAAATATCATCGCTAACATTTGCATATACATACACAAAAAAGAAAAATTAAAAGCTTTTAAAAAAAAGGAAAACCTCCTTCAAGAACCTTAAAAACAGCTTCAAAAATAAACAACTCTAAAAAGCAAGAAATAATATTAAAATCGGCATAATTGCTGTTACCTACGCATATCTGATATTAAAAAACATGTTATGAAGTCGGTGGGGCCTTAAGAATTTACAAATAAAATTGAGAAAGCGAAACCACGGTAATAGTTTATGTCCTTTGGCCCCCACCCGAACTAAAAAGTCGTTTTTCAGTTTTCAGATTATGCGAAGGTACGTTATAGTATCTAATTATGCAGGTTTTAATATTATTTCTTGCTTTTAAAGTTGTTTATTTTTGAATTCGTTTTTTAAGATTTTTGAAGGAGGTTTTGCTTTTTTTAAGTTTTTTATGATTGAGCATTACGCGATCAAACTACCTACAATAACTACCTATACATCCTACCTCTTTGCCGCCATTATTAGGGCTTAATTAGCGTGTTATTTGCTTGTGAAACAAACTACCAAGTGTAATCAATCACCCCTCGTTTTTCTTTTAACTAGATCGCGTTTTAGTAAAGGCTAGTTAACGAAAAGTACCTACTCACTTAAGACGACATTCTTATTAGTATCTTTACTATAACAAAGAATGGATTTTTTATTTCCACGTTTTGCAACAGCAAATAAAGCGGTTGTAAAAATATACATTGCATTGATTGATTGATAAATCAATTAAATTAATAAGCTAATTAGTTCCAGTGAAATAATGACATTTCTATTGGAAGAAGATTTTTTAGAATCGTAGCTAAAAATACCTTTTTATATAATTTTTACTTAAATCATTTTAACTCATGTGCATTGAATATTTCTCTGGGAAAACGTAATGTATCCGAGCGATATCAAATAGCACACTAAAACTGCAATTTCTCGATGAGCGAAGGGGCGCTTACATTTATGTAGAAAAAATAGAACTAGCTTTTCCTCTCATTCCTTAGTGAGAATTTGTACAAGGCCGAAGTAATGGTTTTTTAAGTAGGAAATAGGTAGGAATTGAGGTACTGGTATTCGCTAGATAAGTGTGAGAAGTAGCAAATTACTTAGACTTATCTTGCAAATTCGCAAGATAAGTCTAAGTACTTGGTCAAAATTTTAAGTCGTCGTAAAAGTGGAAAACATCTCGTATTTTAAAGGTGATCGATCTTGCTTTTGGCTTTAGCAGTGTCCTTGTCAGGGATTTCTATATTAACGTAGTAACAATTCCTACTTAAACATCTTGTATTAGTATACTTTAGTGATATCAAGTAATAATATCGTTTACTATAATACGTAGACAGGTAGTGTACCGACACTTCGTAGGCATATGACGTGTTCACGAACGCTTTTACCTTAGTAATGTAATAATAAAGAATATCTTATTACGCATTTGGCCGTACCCAACAGGCAACATCTATACGCATAATTCACTTTTATTACAAAGCAAATTAATGTGGCAAGAAACATCTATGTGATTTATAAAATTATGCTGCAGTTTAAACAGTTACCCTCGTTTTTAATATGGCGAATATTTAAATAAAACTTGCTTCATTTCAGAAAGGCCGTATTCACGTTCAGTTCTAATCAAGTTGCGGAATTATTTAATATGGCAGACGAAGCATTTTGTGCTTCACAAAATAAGTTAGCTACTTATCAATAAGCGGGGTTTATAGCATCGTGATGAATTAATAACGTGAGAATTCAGAATCAAGTTGCTTATTTCATATTCTGTTTGATAATATCGACTGATACCTATCTTTCCTCTTTGTTTAGCTGTTATTACCGATGTGACATATTAAATTCGCACAAGGCTCGGGAAATTTGTGGCATCTGACATCTAGTAATGCTTGTAATCAGCAGCAACTATGTCCGCCAACGTGGTGGTAACAATTTTAATTTCAATAAAATTCTATCACTTTACTACGAAATTAAAAAAAAATAAGCCATAGGTAGGTAGTGCTGAAAATGGTCATAATGCATTAAGTGAGGGTAGAGTAATTATGGCTAGTTAATGTGATTTGGACACTTTACTTCAAATTACAATAAACATTCCTAATCATAATCTTGTTCGAATATAAAAATCACCCATTGGTAATTGTAGCGTACTTGAAAAGCAATTTGCAAAACTCCCATTCTAGAGGCAGTAAAAGTTTTGTGAGCCTGTAAAACTTTTATCGCCTCATCTCAGGCCGGCGGTGTCCAGTGAGTTAGTATAGAATTAAACAATCGAATATTGCTAAAGCAATACTGTCCGCCTACTCCGTAACATTTGGATTCTTGTTTTTCGAGTCAGAATGGAATATTCGAAGAGACAAAAAGAATTTCGCATACGACAAGAATAATCTTAATAAAAAGTAAAACTTTATCGTGTTCACAGTTAAATATTTACCTAAGTACTTAAGTTTAGCTAAACATATTTAATAAATATGAGATCACTATTTAATAGCACGTAGCACACGTATTTACTGTAGCTATGGCCTATGACAAATACACGTAGTGACTACATGTGCTACGACCAACGGCAAATACACGTAGTGACTACGTGTGCTACGGCCTACGGCAAATACACGCAGTGACTACGTGTGCTACGGCCTACGGCAAATACATGCAGTGACTACGTGTGCTACGGCCTACGGCAAATACATGCAGTGACTACGTGTGCTACGGCCTACGGCAAATAAACGTACTGACTACGTGTGCTACGGCCTACGGCTACGGCAAATACACGTAGTAACTACGTGTGCTACGGTCTACGGCAAATCAATCAGTCAGTTCAAAAGAAATAATTTGTACAAAAATGTACTTAAATATTTAATATTTCAACTTGATTTAATATCGGTCGGCAATGCCTATATTACATTACGTGACAGCCCAATAAATCCAAAAATGTCTTTGCCTCACGTAATATTAACTCAACACGTCTATTATTGTCTCTGCTGAATATGCCGAGTTATCGTCACCATCCCGGCTTCGCAATAAAATTTTCGTTCGCTTGTCAAAGTTCTTCCGCCCGTACCCTATCTGGGTTACCCAATTGTCCAAGTGACGTCGAATTATCTGTTCCAATATCAAATCCGATTCAATAGTAACAGCTGGTTTGTTTCATTCGGTCTCATTCAATGTTTTTAGGATAAGAAGACAAATGGATGACGAATAATTTTTACTCGTAAACGTGACACCATTCGGAAATCATTGTAAGTATTTCATTATGCATCGGAAAGTTTAGTAATTATAGTTTTGATCAGTTGTATTCAGAGCTGTGTTGCAGAAGACGAGCAAGACTTGCTTGCAAGATGCCAAAAGAAACGCGAAGATTTTCTTACACATTATTTACCGTTGTAGTTACCTACTTTTTTGTCAAAGGTCTCTGTGAGTTAAATAGCAATCAAAGAAAATGTGAATATGACATTTATAGTCACTTAGTTGTTCAAAAAAGAACTCCTTAATTTTCATAACTTCAAAATACAATTACTTAACTCCTCGCTTTTTAAAAGCCCTAGGAACCCAGAACGCGTGTTTTTCTCCAAAAGTTATTCCATAACAACGACAAGATTACTATGTCATATCATGAATATTGAAGCATAATGCTTTTATCGTCGCCTTATGTTATACCCGAATCTACCCAAGTCACTGCTGCTCTCAAGTGAATTAAGATTGTTTTCTTCAGATATATACATATTATTTTTAAAGCAACATGCAACTCTTAAAGCCTCTGTCCACTACACCATACCATACCATGACCGTGCTAGGAACGTGTCAGGCAAAAAAATATTATTTATATTGAAAAGTATGACACTATTCCCACTAACCGTACCGTCACCGGCCATGCACGTAACGTGCTATGCACGGCACGAAGTGTCAACAATTGCCGGCGAGAATATTTTGCCGGTGCTGACACGCTTTGTGCATGAAACGCGACGTTGCCAATCCGGTGAGTATAGGGGTTGTAACCGCGTATGAGGACCGTTATAAAGGCGTTGTAAATATATTGGCAATCATTGCCAGTTGCCTAACAGTTAATTTTATAATAGCCATACCTATTTTATTATTTAACAACTTGATAGCACTCCAAGACGTCCACGCAATACTGATACGCATGCGAGAATGAAACGGATTCCTATCAGCTTTGGTAATGTTGCATACGGGCATCATACGGGTAACATACGAGATAACAATAACAACATCATACTGGATGTATACGGGCACAAAACACCGTCGATCCGTTTCAGAGGGCATAATAGTAGAGCGTGTCGTGTTGTTTTTCGTGCCTGATACGTTCCTAGCACGCTCATGGTATGGTACGGTGTAGTGGACAGACCTTAAATTATTGCATACTATGTTAAAAAATCGCAAGTGATTAATAATTATTAATGCGCAACATTGGGGAATTTTATTTTTAATGTTGAAAACATCTGCTTTTGCTGGTTGACTGTACTATTACTCGCAATCGATGCAACTAAATCTACTCTTTATTAAGTTGTGCTTAATTGCTTTAAAAGCAATACCCTAAGTGCTAGAAAGGCTTAACAGGGAAACGTTAGTTAACATCGTTAAGTTAACCTTTCTATTTTCTATTGGACAATCCACGTACACACGAAAGCACGTCAGGTTATACAGTTAAACTGCGAAAACAGCTTTTATTACGTAGAGCATAAAGGTGGTCTCATTGTCAACATGTATAGTCTGAGGTGCCGTCGTGTGTACCACACTGTGCTTGAATTCGTGATTTTTTAAGTTATATGGATAAAATAAAAAAGTATCAAGAAAAAACCAGCAAAATCGTACTTGATATTTTATATGTTTTTACATACAATTTGGATTTTATAAAAATAGACTAACGAGCAACATTTATGCGAGCTCCACAGTCCGTATAACAAATACTACTCGCACACAATGTATAAAGTCTGTTTATCCTTACATATCCTATTTAGTAAACAGTTTTTGACAGTTGTCATATGCTAGCTTATAAAATCAAATTGTCATGAATAACTAATGCTATCTTTCAAATTCTATGTGTAGAAAACCTATTGTTGTATTTTATAAATGATTATTTCAATAAAGAGTTGGGTGAAAATTTTTACCAAATAGGACAAGTAAGGATAAACAGACCATACCGCACAATAACCACTAATGTACAGGGTACTCGTATTCGAAAATTTCGAAAGCATCGTGCCGAATTGATAGCTTCGCCGAATATGATGGTTTATCGGCCGAAGGCTTCTATTTGCCGTTATTATATTCCGCATTGGGGCACGTTCGCACAGAAGTATGTATTTGGTTATATAGCCTGCCATCGGAATTTTTAATACGATTCGAGGGTTAGGTAATCCAAAAGTGTTGAGTGAGATTCTGTACAAATATTTGAGGGGGAAAAGCTTAGACAGACCGAAAAATGATAGATTATTGTTAAGAGTTCGGTGAATAATCTAACATTTCATAAGAAAAATTATTAGTAGGTATAGAGCCTAATTTATTTATTTAAGCAAATTCTGGCCTCACCTTGCGTTTTTCTTGTCTAATCGCGAAATAATTTTCATAAGCATCATCAAAATAAACATTCCATTTCCTACATGAATCAAATATTGAAAAACTGTGTTAGGTACGTAAAGCTTAAAATTTTCTCATAGCGTATACCAATGGGATTTTTTTTTCTTATTTCGCTTCAAAGTAAAATACAAGATGAGATAATTAGAAAAGATAATAATTAATAAATGAATGTTTGAACAATTTCACACAGCGTCATCTAGCGCCAAACTAAGCAAAGATTGTAATATGGATACTAGAAAACTGATTAAGTTTAACTATTCAAGTTTGACATTAAAAAGAAAGGGACAAAGCACTGTGTAACTATACATCTGTTATATATTCTTTATTAGTAAGGACGTAACTATATACTTATTATACATAGTAACACCCAATTCATCATTTCAATTTCTGCCCGGCCGAGAATCGAACCCGGAACCTCTTGCGTGGTAGACCGGCATGTGTGACCACTGCACCACTCAGGTCGTCAAATAAAAAATACTTGTTGGTTACACCCCATGGATGTAGTCAACTCACGCAGCCACTAGGTATCCCTAGCACATTCTCTCTTATTATTAAATAAGTTTTATCGATCAAAGTCCGAATATTACAAAAGTACGGTATAAGATTACAAGAAAGATCTATACCAACTTTGTTAAACACGTTAATAAAATTTGGCGCAGACTAATTAAAAGAATTAGTGAGAATCTAGACTACTTACTTTATCTTCTCTCTTTAATAATAGATTATTTATTTTATTTTATTTATTTAATAAAATAAAATACCAGAGTTAAAAGAGTAAGCAATAGTTTATTGCATATAATAATTACATAATTCGAATTTTACGATATGAAAGTTGATAAAGGCATATTTCAAAACTACATGTAGGATAAACATAACCTACTTGGGATTATCATTGGAAATACTACAAATCAGCATACTGCTAATAATTGCAATGATTAGCACACACGAAAATGGAGTGAATAGCACCACTTAAAGTATAGTGCCAACAATTGTAAAGAATTAAACGAAAACGTTTTTTGTGTAAAAAAGTGTATTATGAAAACATTATTTAAAAAAAGTTATTTTAAAGCCTAGTCATTGGCACAGATGCCAAATAATTGCACTCAATACAAGCTATTTAACCAATAGTCGGCACATTGTTAATTGAAGTTGTGTTAACAAAACAGGGAAAAATATCATTGAAAACTGTAAAAAAATTAAAAACAACAATAATTATAGTGCTTCGCACCTCTAAGAAAGTCAAAATCATAAAAATCAATAAATTTTTCCATACCTGTTCTTTGTTGAATCCATTAAAATTCGCAAGAAAAAACAAAAAAGTATATCGCACGTTCTTTTTTTTAATACTGTGTTGCCAATTTGACATTATAACTCGGTTGAAAAATCTATTATGCATTTTTTTTTTTAAATAACAGAGTACCTAGTACGGTTTTGCCATGACTATTCTTAATATATGCGCCGTTTAAATGTTAAAGTGCCAATGCCAGTGGGGGTGCCAACTGTGCCAAGACAAGTAAGCTTACCCTATTTTTATTTAATTTCAACAACTTGATAATACAAAGAAATCAGTTGATAACAACTTCACTAATAATTATAATTTATGAGCGGTTTTTCAGCAACAGTATAAATAATATCATTGTTTGCAAAAACACTTCAGTTATTGGGTTATATATTACGTTTTATGCTCACTTTGCCCTAGAACACATATAATAAATGTCGGTTACTTCTTTCTTTATTTTTCCGAATAAGTAGAACAAAGCGTTCATAAAGAAAAATACGACCGAATGGAGTAATACGGCTAAAAACATGTAACTTGAAGATCATTGAACTCTTGTCTTTTTCCCCAAGGACAAGATATTTAGTGTTCCGTAGTTTCGAAAGACGAGGTTTCGCAAACAATAATTTATTATTATTATCAACATAAATATTCATAGGTATGTACAGTCAGCGTCACGTCAGACTATACATGTTGACCTTGAGACCGTCTTTACGCCGTACGTAATAAAAGCTGTTTTCGTAGTTAAACTGTTTAACTTACCGTGATGTCGTGCGTACTATGTGTATTCAGTCAGCTCATCGACCTACAGCCTCCCTACCACAGAGAATACATGATAGTTGTTACGACCTATGTCTATAATACAACATCATTTACTTTTTCGATTCATAGGATTATCTTTGAAAATTGATGAAGGCGAAGTGCTATTTGAAAATTTTAAGGGTAAGTCCGCAATAAGGATTAACCTCCTTACTAATATAGATTGTATAGTTTACTCTCTGTCAAACTACTTAAGTTTGACATTAAAAAGAAAGGGACAAAACACAGTAACTATACATCTGCTATACAATCTTTATTAGTAAGGGCATATATCGTCACCGGAAATATGAATTGCTGTAAGGGACAAATTGACGAAAATGAGTTACAAATGCTGTTCGAGTCAAAATTTTCCGCTCTATCGATTGGTATATTCAACTTTTTGATAACTCTAAAAATGATGCCCCTTACAGCATCAAAATTCTTCTAAAATTACGAAAATTTACAAAAAAAACTAACTTAAGTCCACCCGATAAGTATAAACACTAAATGGTTAATGTAAGTCCAGCATTCATTTAAGACTATTGTAACGTAAAAGACATAGCAACACTTTTATGCCTTTAACTTTAATATATAATTTTAATATTTTACGCAATATGTCCGTTACGTTAAATATGAACAGTAAATTTCGAAAAAGTTGTTTTATACTATGTTATAAAAAGAAGCAGCATTGTATCGATATGGTCTTTACGTAAAAATAATTTTCTTACTCTCCAGCAAAGGGTCAATTACATCAATTTTGTCATGGATGCAAAATTTCAAACAAGTTGTTTTTCACCATAAAATAGGCATTTGTATCCGAACTGTACAGCTTAATGGGTCAAAAGTTTGGAATCGTCATCTCAGTAAATCTTTTTGCATCAAACCATAAAAATGAAAAAAAGTTTGGCCAATAAAGATTTAAAGCTTCAAAATTTAAGAGTCGTCACATTTAACAAGAATAATTTAAATATGATGCAAATTAAATACACCATAAAAGAAGATGGAAACCCTTACGAAATTCCTCTAGGTCTTGAATCTAGCACCGTGGCGCGAAAATAAAGTTTGCTTAAAAATAAAGGTAGAGGAAAAGGACAGTCAAATCAACCTATGAACATCATATCTTCCGATCTATTGCCAAAGCTGTATAGCTTTATATATACATAGAAATGTATACATAGAAACTTTTGATTTCCATAGCGAAATACCTCTGTATTGTATTTGAAGAAATTATGTGATGATGGTACAATTCCCAAAATATACCATCAAGATTATCTACAGCTTCCTCACGAATCAAATGTAATTGACACTGTAAGTAAATATGAAGACGAAACTGGTGAGCAAAATGATAATATGACGTAAAATTTCACTCAGAAGGATGGAAAAGGGGTAGCTATGGAAATGGAAGAAGAAAATTCTAATTAAAAAAAAATCAGAAAGTGCAGTAATGTATCGAAAAATATGACAGAAAACACAAAATGAAATATTAAAGAAAGTACCTAATATAAATCAACTAAAACAAAAGGAAATAAAATTTAGTGTAAGGCGACAACAAGATTAACACTTGTTACTCTTCTTGTTAATTAATTAAGGTTGCGATAAACGCATTGGCATGTCTTTTTATTTTACTTTTTAGAAATTGATTTTTTCTCTTGTTTAAAATATTTCGTCGGCAACAAAAATTTAATTTGGTAAAGTACTTAGTAATCGGATAAAAAAAATCTTAGCTATGTAAACGAGAAGCTGAAATCACTGCATTTACATTATCTAATGATTGCGCAAAAGTTCTTTGTTCCTACCAGACGGAAATGACTGTACCACCTTAAGACTCCGGCGAACAGTGAGCTCCCCATACAAACGTAATACCAAAACGATTTGCAGTTTGAGCATAATTAACTCTTTTTGTGATGTTATCCAGATTTTTCTAGGTTTCTTATTAAATAAAAAAATCCGAAATACTAAACCAAATAAAAATTAATGCGATTCACAGTCTGGAAAAATGTAATTGGCATTTATTTTGAATTGGGTTAGTATTTTGGAATTTTTATTTAATAGAAACCAAGACAAATACTGTCCTAATCCAAATAACATCACAAGAGGAGTTAATTATGCTCAAATTGCAAACCATTTTGGTATTACGTTTGTATTGGAAACTCACTGTTCGTCGGACTCTTAAATGATAATTTTTAAACTTTGAGACTATTTATGTTATTTTTCCTAAACAATAAAAATATAAAAAGCCATTATACTTCTCATTAGTTAAAAAACCACGAATTACTATTAATATTACTTTTTTATTATTACTTAAAATTCCAATCCATATAGTTACTTACAATTTACGTAAAATTCAGAATAAATAAATAATTATAGTACGAGAAGGCAATGATACCGAGAGCATCATCAGCAACTTGGCGTCAATCCCGGTGGTGCTCTTGCGCGATGGCCCGAGGTCCGTCTACTTCTCTTTCTCCATTTTGCTCGGTCTTCGGCATCCTTGGTGATTTTTGAAATGCCACACATCCGCCTCAGTATCTTCATTCATCATCTCTACTAGAGACCAAGTCCTGCTATAGAAGGGTCGTAGGTCGTAACCGAGAGTGATACATCAAAACAAAATCAACCTTATATCCAAGCAGTATGCATCAAATTTGCAATTAGTCATACTTAGTGTAACTCGCTAGCAAAAATAGATGTATGTGGAAAAGTATGTATACCCTAAGTTATTACATACATAGTTAGCCTTTACATCATATTATAACCTTGACAAAAACAATTTTCTAAAAAATATTACGGTAAGGGACATTTGTGCAAAAAAAAATGTCCTTTACAGAAATGCTATCTCGGAAACTACGAGGGTTATCCAAATTTTGTTTTATTAGCATTAAAGAGCTTGAAATTTTATGTTATATTGCTTAACTAATATTACGATAACGGTTATTTTGACAGATATATAAAGCATTGTCCAAAAAGAAAATGGTTTTTTGCGTTTTCCCAAAACTTGCATTTTGTCCGTTACCGTAATTCATATTTCCGGTGACGATATGTGTTAAGCACAATTCAGTTTTTTGTCGCTAGATGTATTCGATTTTTATCACCCATTTCATAACGAAATTATGGTAGGTGTCATTGATTACATGTCAGCCTTTAAGTAAACATGTAGTATTCCTAAAAGGTATTATTTCAGATGACATTAATTTTACCAAAACTTGACCGTCTTTATATATATCCAGAACCCTGTCGAGGCGGCCTGGTGACTTTCGAACTGTGAACTGTGAATGGATGGAGACATCCGTTTTTTAGAGTATGTAAGTAAAATACGATACGCAGTGTATTGAGATGATAAGCACGTAAAATATTAGGCCGGTCGGTTGGTAGCCGTTATAGCCTTGCTTCAATCAATATGTTATAAAAATGTGAGGACGTAGGTATAGCGTTGGCCACATAATTAAGGAGACCAGTCGATTTTCACACAAACGAGGTAACTTTGAAGCGTTGGTTCTCCGCCAAGGATTGACCGAGCCGTGTGATCTGATTAATGCTATCTTGGTAGTAATTGGATCGCTATACACACCCAACTGATTTGATCAGCATTCTAAGAGATGTAATAATATAAGGATATGTTTTGAAAACCCCCGAAAATAGCATAAAAATGTATGTAAATCCTGAAACTGAATATACACTGTATATTTCGCCACCACTATTACAGTTATACTTTTACACCAACTGCTACATAAATTAGCATTTTGCAAACAACGAAATGCTTTTTCAAAAATAATTGTGTTGGCCAACATCACGAACATTGCTCCGATACGAAACTAAGTACCTAGCTTAAGCACTTGTATTATGGATATCAGAAAAATCTGCCGGGGATCGAAACCTTTAGAAAAGGTGCGTGACACCATGAAAATCGGTGTACAAGCCAACTCGACCGTGATGGTCATAATTTTCGAGTCTGGTAAGAAAAATTAAAGAACAAACAGAGATAGTCCTTACACTATCAGCACTTCAAGTTCAACAGTAGATAAATACCTACCGAAAATTGGTTATCAAATCAAATCGACCCACCACAGAATGGACATGAAATTACGCCTGTAAGCTCCACACCACGCGCTACGCGGTCATAAACGCAGAAAATGCACTTTAAGCTTCTACACTGGGATTGAGAATACAGAAAGCTGCGACTGTGAAAAATAAATAGAAACTAGAAAGCAATTACTTATTTAATAGTTCAAAGTAAAGTTATTTTTAAGAAGTCATCAATATGCGACGAACGACGCATATAGTTGGGCGGTGACGACGCGCGGTCTGCGAGACTTCCATCTATCTCCGTTCTTATTTACTTTATGGAACGAGACTTTTTTGTGTGTTTAATATATTCCGACTATGGAACAAACTGACACAGATTATATAACGATACAATCTGCAAACGTTTAACAATATTTAAAAGCTTGCGCTTTTGGTTAGTTTTATCCTAACTAATATTATAAATTTGCTTGTGAAAGTTTGGATGTTTGATTTGGATGAAATTTGGACACACATAGTTTACAGCCTGTACATAGAATACTTTTTACCCCACTCAAAGTTTCCCTAGGAATTTTCCGACAGTCCACGCGGAAGAAGTCGCGGCCAGAAGCTAGTTTTTATATAATTTCGAATTCAGAAATGAAGACTTAAACAATTGATTTCGGTGAAATTGATTCCTAAATCTAGGCATACACGAAACTGACGGATTTAATCCTTGCCGCAATTCGTACAAACCATTCTTATAAAAATCTTGACGGAATCTAAGGAAGTGAAAGCTTCATTGAATGTAGGCAGTTCTCTGCACAACTCTGTCCCCTGTAGGTACTTCTTAAACGCCGTTTTATATTCTGCCTTCGAACTATAATCTTTTTACGAGGGAACCTTTATTCAAATTCAGTGTAACGTTATTTGACACCAGGGAATATTTTAGCTACGATCAAACGGACCCTTTTAATCATGTTTAGCGACATTTAAGGTATTTGTTACTTTCTTCGAAGTCTATGATATCTCCTGCTATTTAATGAAGCTTTTTTCAATAGCTTCGTTTAATTATTGATTTTAATAGGTAATAAGAGATTAAAATTTAATGTAGGTAATACAGACGATAGATTTAAGAGATTAAGTAATTAAATATTTATGGTAAAAGTCACTGACAGAAGCAGACACAAGTATTTAGTCTAAATCTGAAGTGTTCCTAAATGTTCTTCACATTTTTATTAGTTTTTCATTGATGTTTCTTTATTACAAGTTTTTTAAAACAATCTTATTTTTAACTCTTAATAACGTTTGAAAAATACACAAATCTTTAAAAGCTACGGACGAGCGAAGGGTAAGTACACAACAAAGCATAAGAGGTAAGTCTCCACATTGGAAGATAAGGCACGCACACCCGCTACTGCGAGTTTCATCACGACAACGACCCTCGCTGTTTTGCTTTTTATTTGCTTTGCCGGGGAAAATAAAACAAAGTTAGACCGACGCATATTCATGCGAAATATTCACATTGTCTGTAAGAAGCGAGACGACACAATCACGATTTGGCAAATACAAATGCGAGCAAATATGTGCCATTTAGAATAGTGAAAGAAACTACAAAGTAAGAATTTGCTCGAGCAATTTTCCTGTTATAAATGTTTTGTCATGTGTAAACTTTATGTAAGTATCCAAAACATCCTTTAGAAATAAACGAGTTTATTTACTTGTAAATTGAGATTTTTAAGATAAAATATAATATATGAAAAAATACTAGACAAAATTGACTCACCCGTAGCCTCAGACGGGAATTGACGGGATAAGTATACATATTTTAAAATACTGTTTAAAAATGAGTGTTTCGAGCAAAAATAACATTAACTACAATTCTTTATAAACGCTTTGTGAAATAATAATGATCTATACGGTTTTAAAGTAATTTTTTGACGTCACAAAACTGGCTAAAACAGCACGGGACTCGAAGAGTATTAACGATATATCTTCAGGCGTGTTTCCACACCACGCCTCTCCGGAATCTAATCTCATTGAGCTGGGATTGACATTAATTTGTTATGGCTTCGAGATAGTCTTTGAAGGATCGACTTTTACCTCCGTTGCTAACATGGATTTCAGCAAAACTCTCGGTGGTCATGAAAGATTAATAACCTCGAACGCTTTAGGGCATAAAAGCTTCCGAAATTACTCAATGTGCTCAAATGTTAACGTGAAAGCTTAATCTAACGTATAACTAAGTTTATTTTTTGGACCATACTTTACTTTGGGTGATGTTAATTGAAAGTGTTTTAAATATTTATAGCCATTCCCAATGCCTTTGTTTTACTTACTCAAATGATGTAAAAAGCGGAAGTAGTTTATTTCTTCTTGATGCTTAGTTTCTACGAGATCATTTTAGCAGTATTACGTAATCAAGTAAAAAAAAGCGATTGAGCAAAAAATTACTACCTTAATATTAAAACTAACAGCAAGATGTATTGAACGTCATGTAGTAGTAGTGTAGGTAGGTATTTCCTATGGTTAAACTAAAATAGTTTTTCGATAAATTACATTTCTTTATGACTGAAGGCGAAATTAAATAGTCGCTCGGATTTACATAACTTCCATCAATATGTAAAGTCAAGGACAACAGCCGCGCTTTGATCCGCTTTGCCTTTGTCATTCATTTCCGAATGTCTTGGGTTGAGGCTCCTAAACGGAAACACAGAATACATAATAGTACTAAACGTACGGAAACTCTTACTTATAACAAAGATAGCGTATTTAAGAAAAATCTGTGCGCAGTTAAAAGATGTTACAATACATGCAATGACATTGTAATAACATTAAAATATAAGCAGGCACTATTTCTTTTTATGTTCGCAGAAAGTCATTTGTAAGTGTTTTCATTGCTAAAAGTTATAAAGACAGCAAACAAGTTAATTAGATTGCAGAACTTTCAGAGATTATTTTGTCTATAAGAATAAGTTTCGTTTTTTTTCACAAAATCTCTGAATAGTCTAACCAATTGTATGTGTCATAATTATAATACTTGAACTTACTACTTATATAGGAAAAGGATAGTTTACAACGCAGTTTATTCATAGTTTCATAAGGATCCCAATTGTCTAGTAATAATTTGACAGACTACCCTACTCTGAGCAACAGCACGGAAACAAGAGATGAATAATTCATAAATAAATCTGTTGGTACGGTCCGCCACTGCTCTGTTGAAACATACGATACGCTGCCACATTTTTTTCCTTCACTTATTCATTGAATGAAGCCTTCGGATTTGGATCACGTAAATACGAAGTTTCAATTTTGCTTCTAACCCGGCTCATCCCTTCTTAGACGAGCTATTGTAGAATAATCCTGGACTAGTTGTTATTCTTGACTGGTTTCGGCCAAATTCAGATAAAGCTTGTGAATGTGATTCTACTGGGCTAAAAACGCTTTGTGTTCGATATGCTTGTGCTTTGGTAATTTAACAACTATACTTGACTTCTTTACGAGAAACTGTCTAATTGAAGCCGTAGATGCCTCCATAAACCTCAAGAGCAAATAATAATCAATTTCAAATCACGACACGGACAATTTTGACGCCATGATTATTTCTTATATACTTACTTACTTGAGTACTTTGATTTCCATTAATACATTACTTACTATTACTTATCTATTTAACTTAATAAAGTAAAACAAAACCCACAATACACTTAAATTTAATAAATCAGCTGTAGAGAATCACGCTCACGCAGGCATTGCGTGTAACCGGAGATTCAGTGTAAAGTTACAACTAGCCTCCTGCAACCAACTTGCGACTGCATTTCGAATAACTTAAGAACAAGCAAACTGATATCAAGTACCACGATGGAAACGATAGGAACCTAGGTAATATCAGTTACCGTAACCTAGATAAGTAATACAGAATTTGCGAAAGCTCGCAATGTAGGCCTAAAATTAAATAGGTGTCATACTCAGCTTCGCATCACGCGTCGAAATAAGTATGTAGTTGCATTCTTGAATAAAGCATTCAACTACTTACACAATACATTTTAGACAGAAGCATGTCTTGCTTATGCTGCTGATAAATAAATTAATGGTGATAGATAATTTTTTATATAACCTTCGCCGCACTAAGCATGGTAACTATACGGCACCACTTGTGACGCAACACCCTACCCTGAGTTTAACCAAACGATTTTTTTTTATTAAATCTAGATTAATTATTTAGACTAGAGCTTAACCAAAATACCTAATACCGCCCCCCCTCCTTAGGTATCTCTATAATAGAATGCTACACGATTAGCATTTATATTGGCTCTGGAACATCCTGCCGCTGTGTCATTTTAGAAATTTGACGAGGAAGTTACTAATTCGATATTCAATCCGTGGGCATATTAGCTTTATTGTAACAGCCTATGTATTATAATGTCACAAACAGATGCCACCACTAATTGGAACATGTTAAATATTCTTATGGATTAAGCGTTAAATAATGCAGTCATGCAACGCTTAATCCACAAATACCGAAACGAGAAAATCGACAGTATTCAAAAAGAAATGGTCGGTTGTGACGTCAACAATTCCTACGTCACACGCGATCACGAGGCTTCCGCACGCTTTACATTCGTATGTCGGTGTAGAACAGTTTCCGTTCCGTTTGTGGCAATAGCGGTTGGTTAACACAACCACCGTCCGTTAACGCTGCCCTATCCTACGCCTCAAATCAAAGATGATTTCAATCATAACACTCTCCTATAAACGATTTTGCCAATCATGTGAATGCAGACAATGTAGCTACATACAATGTAGCTATTAGTGGCGAAGGGTCCATACAAGCCGATTCCCATCGGCTTACCTTTTGAAAATCCCACCCCACCGATCCACTATGCGGATCATAACATTTTTGTGGAACGGCTTACCTTCACCATAATTTCACCCTTCGCCACTGGTAGCTATAAATATCTTGCATGAGCAGATTGAATGAAAAATATACATTCTGATGAAACAAACATATTGGAAATCCATAAGCTTACTCCGTATATTGTTTGTTCCTTTAATTTGTTCGGACAGGTTTTGCTCCATCCAATAGGGAATGATGGATTATTATAGTACCTTTTGTAAATAAGGTCATGTTATTCTCTAGCCTTCCATACGAAACACTTTTAGTGAAATTACTTTCTTAAACACATTTTTGACCAATATTGGTTGATAGTTTAAAAGAGGATATATAATTTGCGTTCGGTTCAATAATGACCAATTATCAAAATAAGAAAGGTGGATCTATATTTAAAAGACGATGCATATTTAATATCACAGCTATACTGTAAAATCTGTCTGTCGGGCGGCCGCAGCAACAAATAACCCCCTGCATCAAGCTCAATTTCGAACTTAAAGGCAGTGCTTTATTTTCATATTGTTTCACTAGAGTAGTGACTAGATTATAGTTTATTTTTGCTGTGTTATAGTTTAATTTTTATCAATAGGGCTAATGATTATTATTTTTTGTCATTAGGGTTGTATTTGTTGTATGGTCTGTGTTTGAGGATGAATGTTGGTTGGTTTAATATATTGGTTACTCTTGCGCAAATATTAAATTCGTCTACTCAGTGAATGACAAAATAAGATGGGTCTACCAGCCTTATTCTCACTCGACTGGGATTGTGTGAAAGAAAACGATGCAAATATCACATTGAGTAAAAAAATGCCTGCCACCTTGAGCACAGACATCAGCCGAATTTATAAAATAAGGGGATCCAATCTTGAAAATTATCTCTTTTTGCGGTAATGAGGTGCCTAAACAAGAATCTAGCGTACCTATCTTTCATTTTGAGCAAAAGTCAAGGAAAATGTTTGATTTTGTTTATGGTGATGCACGCGACAACGCACTAGTGTTGTAAAAAATGTTGAGCTGCACGCGTTGCCATCACCACTAGGTTGTGGCAACGCGCGAAGCTCAAAATTTGACAGAATACGTCAGTACTCGGATTAAGTTATATTGCGGCCGTTATTATAAAATATAAGCGTTTAACATACATATAATACAAATGAAAGATTACACCACGCCTCTGGCTCATGAATATTGAATGCTACCTGATTTGTTACAATATTGTCGAGTAACATAAAACAAACATGCAGATTTAAAATTAAACTACGTCATTAACAGTAGGTAATAAAGAGTCACTTACCTAGTATGTATTTGTATAGGTAACCGGCACTAAGTAGCGTCGTCTAAATCCAACTCCCGCCAAATTGAAACGATCACACTGAACGCATTTCAGGGATAACGTGGTAGACTGCGATCGATATACACGCTCACAGCAAACCCGAGCGGGCGCTACGCGAGGAACGCTGTGCACCCAACGCTTCTACCGCACATATTATTTCTCAAGTTATAATTTTACACGCACGTCCACTCATGAGAAAAGCAACTTGAGACGACCGCAGCGTTCGAAACCTTAATACTTCCCTTCGCTGCCAAGATTAAGTGACAGAACCAACGATGGAGTCAATCGAGTATCATCGTACAGATAAATTTGCACAATTTTGCAAGCGACAATTAGTTTGCGGAGATTTTGTGGAAAACGAATTTAAGACTATTTTTTAAACTGAAATGTGGAAGAACTTTCGACGCGTCCAGCGAACACCAAAATAATTGAACAATATGGGGACAGGAACCGGAGTCGCGTAATAATAAGAGTACACGCGTGGGGATGGTACGGAGGGTGCATTGTGCACCGGCGAATTTCGGAAGGGCCCGAAACGAAAACCCTTGTTTGTTCCCCCCTGCACTTGCGCAAGATGCGAACCAGTTTTGATTTTTGTGAATCAAGCGTGGAGTTAGTCCTGTTCAAAAGGGGTCTTTCTTCTCAACGAGCCGTTAGACACTGGGAACGATACTCACGCCACAAAACGACGACGCATAAGCGCAATCGCAAAAACTCTGATTAAAACTTCTAAATGAGTTATAATTATCCATAGAATATATCTTACAATGAAATATTAGCAGAAATTGCAATAAAATAACCATTAATTACACAGACAACCCAATGATGGTATTTAAATAGAAATTACCATAAGTAAATCTAAGACTAAACTGCTATTTCGAAGCTATAGCCTCGAGATAGATACCGAAATCGTTGATTTATCAATATGTTTACCATGATTTTGCTAAATTATTTAGGGATAGAGATATGGAAAGACGAAATAAGATGATAATCTCACATCTGACATAGCCCCGAGCCTAGAAGTACTGATTGAACTAGACGTAAACGAATGACCTTTGGTAATTGCCAATCGCTACTGAAATCATAATACCACCTACTAGCTATAGCTATAGGTATGCGATCCTTCAGCTGGGAAAACATAATGACTGACAAGTTGTTGATTGAATTTGTTGATTGAAAAAATTAAGAATTTTTTAAGTACCAGTCAGCGATTGAAGAAATCATTTCAACGGACATTTCTAACTTCTCTAACGGAATAAAATTCATACTTACACACTATATTATTATGTATTTATGTATACACAGTTATGACGTCTATTTCTAAATTTTTGTATAACATCTACGTTAGGAAAGCTCCACACAGAAAATAATGAAATAAAATTATAGCTTTTATGAGTTTACACGATAAACTCGTTGGCGTAATGGCTTGCGCGCACGGTTATCGATCGCGAACGCAACGCTTAAGTTCAAATGAATTTAATAAAAAAAATCTCAAGTGTGATCGTTATAGAATAAACTTGGCATGTTATTAGATAGAAATAACAATGGCATGCAATTAACTGTAAGTACATCTACGAAAACATTAATAATTCCTAAATAGGCAGCAAATTATAGTGTCCCTATTTTAATAGAACATTTATTGTCAAAACACAAAAAAAGGTATGTATATATAAGCTAAATTAAAAAAAAATCGTTATATCGAACCAAAAACTTGACAATCTTATGACTGTTGACTGCGAATGGAAATGAACCTTGATAAATAATAATAAAACTATATCTTTACTAAATTAATAGAACAAAAAATATATACCCACTAAATCTGAATGGCAAAGGAAAAAAAACGTTTCAAAAACAATGACCAAAAATACTTAAGTCGAAGTTTATGTCAATTTAAAAAAACTTATCATTCCCTGTAAAAACGTCGTCGCTTCGCTTAATTGTATTAAAGGGGTAATAAATATAATAACCCCCTTACTAATAAAGATTGTATAGCAGATGTAAAAGTTACACAGTGTTTTGTCCCTTTCTTTCTAATGTCAAACTTAAATAGTTTGACAGAGTCACCACTGTGTAACTTATACATCTGCTATACAATCTTTATTAGTACGATTAGCAATACTGCTTAGTTGTATGATGTATACCGACTATCTATTTTGACGAATACGTAGTGACTGGACAACCTAACCGGATTTTAGTCACTGGGTTTTTCTATAAATTGTATGTTTTACTTTGTTTAATAAAAAAATATTTAAAAAAATAAAAAGGGGGTAAGTATATAATACTTATGCATTATCTATTTGTAAGTACATACACTGCATAAATCATGAGAACCTGTAAATTGATCAGCTGCTGTCATACAACTCATTATTAAGTGTTCCTATACACGGTCTACCTATAGAAAACAACAATTTATTTATTTATTTTACAACAATATCGTGACTTTGGCTTAATTCCTAATATAAAAAAACATCGAGGTACGAACACAGAAAAATTACTCGTTTTGATATTATTGAGATTAATTATTTTGTTCATAGGTGAATACGACTGCAAATTGGCAGAATTTATTCATTTCCACGCAAGTTTTATCATACAACCTACTAAAAAACAAATTTGATATTTTATATAAATAAGTGGTCACTGGTCAAATAATAATAACTCCAAAAGATTACCTAATGGAATCATAACTTTTTGTCCTAAACATATAAAACGAATTTTGTTAAGCATAAATATTGAATGGCATATTTGCAAAAAGCATAAATATCAAAACGCATATTTTTTAATTGGCATATTGTCTAAAAAGCATAATTATCCAAAGACAGGGGGGCTGGCCCCCCTGCTCGGGGGGTATATTTGAAAGTAATCTTTTGAACTTATTATTATTTGGTCAAATAATCAGTAGGTCAGTAACCACTGAAATATAAGGACCAGAAAGTTATTTCTTTGTTATTTTAAGACATACTTAATACACCAAAATGATTCACAAGTATGCAATAGACATTGTGAACTTAGACCAAAAAAACTATGGTTTTATATTTCCATACGAAATTATTTGTTTCCTTTCCCTTTCAACAGATGGCTCTCCATCCATTCTCTTTGGTTTAGCGCTGCGCTAGCGTATCGATTTTATGAAGACCGTCTAGTATTTACAGAACTAAAAATAACGCTAAGAAATTAAGAAATTTAATAAGAATGAAGAATATTATAGGCAAAAGCTAAACGAAACTTCTATCTTTGAAATAAATGGCACATGAAAATACTTTTTGAAACTAAAAACAAGCGTATGTAAAGAACTTCGGATTGAGTACGACGAGCGCGCCAAAGTGGCAACACAGAAATGTCTATGAATTTGACCCCGAAGCTCGTGTCCCGAGCAGAACGATCGTGTGGTGTAGGGCCTGGCCCTTCGTTTTTAGTTTCCATCTCGCTGAATATTGTGTAAAATGGGCACTTAATAGGTAAATAAGCATTTATATCCCGCCGTATAAACGATCCAGTTCTAGTTTTTGTATGACAGAATACATATTTCCACATTTCCCACCCATTAAAAATACATCGCGTACAATTTCTACAGCTAAGAATATCGTCAAATGTCGCGACTGATCACTTCGTTCTTAAATTAATCGAATATCAGTGTTATTTTTAAATTTATGTTTATTTCGTGTTGTAGATAAATGAGAAGTGTATTTTAAATTAAAACATTACAGCGTTTAAGTGAATTACAGGGTCCTCTGGATTTTAGTGTCATGTGTTGAGACAATGGTGTATCGATTATTTTGCGCTAACGAAATGTCATCCCGGTGCCGTAGTGTTAATATTAGAAGTCTATGTTTGTGGCCGATTACTATTGTCTAGGCATCTACGCGTTTTATATTGAGCATGCAGAACTTGAATTGAGTGAGTGACCAAAATAGTGCCGACGATTCACATTGGGATGAATTTCGTCCGCTTCTTGACAATATCTATTTTCTGAACATACCTATCGTGAAGGGGATAAAAGCAGTATAGCTATGAAAAAAACATGACCCAAATAACAACAGTTCCTACATACAAATCCATAAACTTTGTGATCATATAGTAGTCGATTTTGAATTTATATTGCCTAAATTACATTTTGATTTTAAATTATTGGCTCCATTATATTCAATTAGTAGAATAGGTATTTAACATTATATTTTATTTCAATAATTCGCTACTACTTACGTTATCTCTGTCGATACTTAAGTATTTATAAAAAGCAAAGTATAATAATGTTTAAATTGTATGAGACAATTTATTACATATTATTATTATTATTAAGTAGGTAAAAAACACATATTTTTATTGAGATGACCATTAATCGATGAAATAGGGAAACACTAACACAAAAATAAGAAACAAGACGCGGTTACAACTCTTTCTATGAAGATTTATTGACCCCAATTAATTAATAAATTTAGATTCACACGTGCTTTGCTGTGACTAGCGAAAGGAACTGAATGATAAAATTAGAGTAAGATAACTCAAATGCACAATTAAAATACTTTTCTGTTTTTGTTTCAGTTAACTACGAGAATAGAAAATCGTGCTCAAATTAAACGCCGTAAGTTGCTTAATATAACTGATATAATAAGTGTTTGCCGTCGACCATGGCCAATCCAAATCGTGAAAGTGTTAGTACTCGTTTTTCCGACAACTATGATCTGAAAGAAGAATTAGGAAAAGGAGCATTTTCTATAGTGAGGCGAGCTGTACAGAAGTCAACGGGTTATGAATTTGCTGCCAAAATTATCAATACCAAAAAGCTATCTGCTAGGGATTTTCAAAAATTGGAAAGAGAAGCAAGAATTTGTCGAAAACTGCAACATCCTAATATCGTCAGGTTACATGATTCAATTCAAGAAGAACATTTCCATTATCTGGTATTTGATTTGGTAACCGGTGGAGAATTATTTGAAGATATCGTGGCTCGTGAATTTTACTCTGAAGCAGATGCATCCCACTGTATACAGCAAATTTTAGAATCAGTGCATCACTGCCATCACAATGGAGTTGTCCATAGAGATTTGAAGCCTGAAAATCTTTTATTGGCCAGTAAAGCTAAAGGAGCTGCTGTAAAACTAGCAGATTTCGGATTGGCTATAGAAGTGCAAGGCGATCAACAGGCGTGGTTTGGTTTTGCTGGTACTCCAGGTTATTTATCACCCGAAGTGTTAAAGAAAGAGCCATACGGTAAACCAGTGGATATATGGGCGTGTGGCGTGATATTATACATTTTACTGGTTGGGTACCCTCCATTCTGGGATGAAGATCAACACCGATTGTACGGCCAGATTAAAGCGGGAGCTTATGATTATCCTTCTCCTGAATGGGATACCGTGACACCAGAAGCAAAAAGCTTAATCAATCAGATGCTAACGGTCAACCCTAGCAAGAGAATCACAGCTTCTGAAGCACTTAAACATCCGTGGATATGCCACCGGGAACGTGTTGCATCTGTTATGCACAGGCAAGAGACCGTGGACTGCTTGAAGAAATTCAATGCACGTAGAAAGTTAAAAGGTGCCATTTTAACAACTATGCTTGCAACTCGGAACTTTTCCGGAAAATCAATGGTTAACAAAAAAGGTGATGGATCGCAAGTAAAAGAATCGACTGATAGTAGTACCACTTTGGAAGATGATGACTTAGACAAAGATAAGAAAGGTGTGGACAGAGCGTGCACTGTAATTTCTAAAGATCACGATGAAGAAGGATTGTCAAAAGCTGATTCATTTGGAAAAGCTCGTGGCGATAGTAACGCGTCATTACGCCGAGCAGAAGTCATCAAAATTACGGAGGTGCTTATCGACGCTATTAACAACGGTGATTATGATACCTATTCCAAGTTATGTGATCCTAATGTGACTGCATTTGATCCTGATGCACTAGGCAATCTAGTGGAAGGCGTGGAATTTCACAAATTCTTTATTGACAACACGCCACCCCATGTTAAGACTAACACAACAATTTTAAATCCTAGAGTACATCTTCTCGGAGATGATGTTGCTGTTATAGCCTACGTGTGCGTGACACAAAGTGTGGATGCTGAGGGCCGACGAGCTACAAATCAATCACAAGAGACTCGTATTTGGCATAAACGCCACAACAAGTGGACAGCGATACATTTCCATCGCTCCTAACTAGTCCCTCTACAAAACCAACCCTTAGCGCCAATGGATAGGGCTATAGGTCTCGCCAAAGATATTGTATGCAATGGCGACATCGACGCAGAAGTCATGTCATTTTAGCCTTGACTATTTGAGACCATAACATTATATCCTATGGCAGTGGCATAATATGAATGAAAACTTATATCCAGTTCAGCTATGAAAACTACACGAATTTTATTAGAAATTCTTTATAATCCCAAGGAGTTAAGTTATTATTACGTATAATAAAATGTTATCTACTACTACCTACACCAATCTGAGTACTTCTTTACTAAATATCTCATTTAAAGGTAAAAAAATAAAAAATGTGGCTAAAATGTGATACAATCAAGATATCCATCGCTTTGTGCTAGATTATAGTAGTGTACGAAATCCTCACCTCGGCCACGATCGAAAATTGTCAACGAATATCTAGACAAAGTTGCTGATCAAAGTGAAATCTCAATAATTAATCAGATCTGATACTAATGAAACTACTTGTAAGAGAAAAATCAGCAAGAATTTCAAGATTTAGAATTATTAGCACATTTCTCAGTAAGTCTCTCTACATTTTTAACTATGAATGTTTTGTCGTGCTTAAAAATGGTGTTCTATTTGTTATCAAATACCTAGTTAGTAAGATTTAAGTAACTAATAAATCATGCAGTTATTGGCACTATGAATCTGACAGTGAGACGACTTCAAGCGGTTCATGAATTTACCTTTTTATGTATGTACTTTAGACTTATTGAGTTAGAATTTTCTTGAACTAGAATCTATACTTACAGCTAGTGCTGAATCTAAATTTATACATTTTAAGTGGATTATATCAATTTCGTCAATTTTAGATTTTAAAATATTGTTACTATTCTTCAGGTTTTTTGCTTTTTTAAAAATTGTAAGAATAACTGTCTAACATTGAAAGATTTTATTAATCCATCAACGCCCGAGCGGCCGCATGCGGCCGACAGACAAAGGAATATCTATTGTCTCATTTTCCGGGCGTAGAAGGGTTAAGAACATTAATTAACCTTTTCAGCTCGATCTACAAAACCTAATTAGGTAATTTTATACAACCGTCTCAGGTATGAGGAACTCCTACATTGAATGAGGCCATTAGATAGCTTACGGTACCTATTTTAATTACTTACATAAGAATCTATAATTTGTGGAGATTGTGATCGATGTTTGATTCTAGGTTGCGTCATTGGTTTTAGTACCTGATTATGAAGATCAAACATAAATTATAGTGAAGAAATACATACCTAGCTAATAATATTTTAAAGTGATAACTGTGCAAGAGAATGGTCTGTTTCATGGTTCTTTGTTCTAATAAAAGTAAATCTTTATGAGGAGCTTTGTCAACGGTGATATTAATGTGTAATGTGAAGTATTTTTTGCACAGTTTCACTTATGAATTGTGCTTTATAAAACTATTAAATCTCTATCTCTAAGTCTGCAGTAATTCAGTATTTCCTAGAAATATACTTAGATAATAATATATTGACATTTAACCATGTTTTTTACAATTTTGTAAAATATTTTAGCATAGTTAGCAAAACTTACTTTGTAAATCATTGAGGGAGTTATTGCATAATTAGAAAAATGATTAAAGTGATAGTTTCACTATAACCAGAGTACATACATAGTTGTGCCATTATAATTGAATTTAGTGCCAATAACTGTAAAAATAAAAATGTATTCTAGTCTTTATTGTTACGCATATTTAGTATATAATCAACGTTTTTAAATTAATTTTGAACATATAAGTACATAAATAGTAACTTACATTATGTACATAGATATTGAATTGCACATTGCATGTTTAAAAGTGTTGTCTTCAATACCTACCTTCTATAGCTTACTTCGAAATGATTGTTTTTTCTTCAATAGAGGTACTTATTTATAATGAAATTAGTTATGTTGTCCTCTCAAATATCACAGGATTTAGGTATTGAAATCTTATTTACTTATATTATTATAAATTACTGTCATAATTAAAATGTTACCTATCTTAACTTTCATGTTACCTACCTACATCAAAATGTCCAGCGAATATCAATCAAGTCAATATCCTATTTTACGTGAAAGATCCTTGTATTAACCTGGGAATGTTGCATGTCTAGAAATGTAAAATCTTCACCAACAGTAAAATTTACAAACACAATATAGATATCAATGCATCTCAAACAATGGCATTTTATGGAACCTATATATTCATTTCATACTTATGTTTAACAGTTTTCTTTTTATATGTACTTAGTACTTACCATAGTTTTATAATCTTGTGATTGTTACCTGTCTGTAGGTACCTTGTTATGTAAACCGAATTAATCGGACTATTTACTTTCATGTTTCTATATTTGCAATAATTTCGTTAATAAGTTGCCATGACACTGAATATTATACAAAAAATAACATGAAAGCTAGTGTTCAGCAAAACACCCTTTTGAGTATTCAACCAAAGTAAAAATAAATAACTAGGTAAATACAACTTTAACATTATCCTCAATGAAAATCAAACATTTGCTATGCAAAAATAAAAGCTTCATTTTGACTCATTTATTACACTGTCTCAGTACAGTCAGAAGCAGAAGTTCTTCTCAGAGTTAACAACTCTTGAGTTAACAATAATCTGAGCTTTTTTTTGGCTTATTGTCATTACCTAAGTAATTATCAAAATGATGATTTAATTTGATGCAGTCTGAATGCTCAATGGTTTTAAGGTGTCGCTGAACGTAACTTACCCACCCATGAGCTGAATCTCAACATCGAGCCTAAACATTTACTTAAGTCTCACTGAAACGATAATGAAAATAAGGATAAACAAGTGCATGTCTACCTAAACGTTATTATGTTTTTAATGAAAATACATTTATATTTATAATATTTACATTTCAAGTATTTCAAAAGTATTTCCATTTAAAAGCAGTTTTATTGAATATCTAGTTACGTAAATTTTTATCCCTATATTTAGTAAGTAAATAAATTCTTATTAAAATTTTCATATGTATTTATTAAAATATGCCCATAGGCAATGCTAGAGTTGTCTCAAATTTTAAATGAAAATAAGTATTTGAGGCTGAGCTTTGTTATTAAATAGTAAGGGAGAGCGTAAAAGCGAAACGCAACTGAAACAATTCTAACCATATTAATTTTGTAAGATAATTAATACATTAGAAAAATACTAGAAAAAAATCAACATACCTGTAGCACCTCAGACGGGTATGAGTGAGTAATTTTTTCTAGTATTTTTCTAATATATTATTTATCTTAATATAAAAATAGCATTGTGAATGCGAAAAATCTCAATTTTGAATTTATTAACCATTTTGATTACTTAACATAACAAAAACAGTGTCCAAATATTATGGTTACTTCACTAAATATTTCATTTATTTTTTATTTAAGACTTTATTATCAGTTTAGACTTTATTTATCAGTTATTTTAATTATGAAAACATCCGAATGAAGATGATGATGATCGTATTTTTAATCGGTTTGTTTGCCTATGGGTAAATGCTTAAAAATATTAAAACCATAGCCAAAACTGAACTATCCTGTGAGGCACAAAATAAATCATGTAACTTCCAGACCATGAAAGAAATTATGTGCATTGTGTTGTGTATGTCTTCCTTAAACAATGATCCAAGAAAATGGAATCGAACTAATCAATAACATTCAAAACTGCTTTGATAATTCTAAAATAAAATAATCCTTTATAAAAAATTAAAAATTCAATAGCTCTCCGCAAATTGTTAATAATGCACTTTAAACTGTTAGCATGCATTTATCTCACTGGCTTACATTTAGGGGAGCTGTTAACAGATATTTCATCTTTGGCTGCTTTTTTATTACTAACTTAAAATCTAAAATAATGTACTAAGCTATGAATTTAACATGTTCTTTTATATAAATTTTATTGTACTTAAAAAAATGTCCGTCTTAGGTACCATTTCAATACACATGGGTAGGTACTTAGATTCTATTCATGTTTACCTGTTGCTATGTCACGATGCTGCTCAAGTGTAAAACTTAGGGTGAAGCAAATATTTTTGGGGTGTTTAGATTTTATGATATGGGTGCAGTGCAATATAATGGCAAAAAAATATATATATGAATCATACAATATTTTAATTCCGCTGTATTTTCTGGTATGCTACTGTTTCATCTCAATAAAGTACCAATTTGATATACAGCTGGAAATGTGTTCCTTTAAATATTTTGTGTAATCCAATTTTAATTTTGTAGTGTGTTACAAGGGTATTGTTTTATAGTCTATTTATCTTCTATCAAATCAAAGTTTATTGTAAAGCTATCACATAAAAGAGAATGCAACCAGTATCTTAGTGAAAATTTATTCATATTGCACCCTTGCCTAATGTGGTTGAGATTATTTTGTACATTTTATAGGTAACCACAATTTATTTAGTGTTTGTTTGCTCTTTCGGTAAGTTTGCTGTAGAATAATTTCCAAATGTGAAAGTGTAGATGTATTAAAGAATTGTCAGTAAAATATTTGTATTCAACATAATTTCTTGAACCTCTGCATTGCCGATTATCATGTAACATTCTCTAAAATAAAGTTCTTTTGATCTATACTATAATTTTAATGATCTCACTTATTTACTACATCTCCAACTACAGGCTACTAATGAAAAACTACATTAAGTATAATCAATTTATTGATTTCTGTTCAATTTCTACAATAATTATTACTACTAAGTTTATCACAGAAATCATACCTCATAATTTTTCCAAAATCTGAACTTTCTTGTATACACCTTTGCAACCATCAAGTGTGACATCAAAATTGTTCAATAAACTGTTGAATTCTTGATCACCAATTGTCTGACTTCCGAGCACATCTTGGATGCACTTTTTCAAAGACTGCTGAGTAAGTGGCTTAAATTTGATAAACTTCTTAGTGATATGTACATCACCAAAGCTCTTAGTCAATTTCTCATAAAACTCTACATCACAGTTCTTTGCAAAATCTTTGGTTATAACATCGCAGTTAATGATCAAAATGATTGTTGATTTCTTCTTCAATTCTTCAGTCTTCTTTATTATTTCTAATACAACATCTTTGACGGTCAATAAATCTGATGGTTTCAGGTCGTCAACAATTACTATTGAAGTCTTGCAAATATTAATTCCATACATAGTATCTATTGAAAACATATCAATTAAACTGGGCATAGTAAAATGATAGATATTTGAAGAGTTCCAAATGTTTTCTAATAATAGAGATGTAGTATAGGTCTTTCCAACTCCAGTTGAGCCATACAAAAATAATATTTTACTATCAACATCTAGACTTAATGCCTCTAAGAAACTGTCAATAGCATCTGTTTGGTCATGTACCCTGTTTTTGAGTGAATTTCTAAGTTCTATCAAATTTAATTCTTCAGTGCATTTCAAATCTAAAATTAAATATGTCAAGAGAGATACACAAAGAACTAACAATGCTATAAGTATTTTAATTATTGACCTTTCATTTTTCTCAGTCTTCAGGTTGATATGATATGTTTTTATAGTCCACGCTTCTGGTGAGACTGACATATTTGCTAAGTTTGAAGCACTTCGATTAAACGCAATCTCTGAAGTATTAACTGAATGAATACTTATATCAACATCCATAGGTTCGCAACTTGAATCTAACTTCTCCATCAGGAAAGGGCTTGCTGCCTTGCGGTTTGCAGACAAAACAAATAAGTTAGATACCTATTTGTTTAGAAGTAGGCTGCTCAATCAAAGGCACTAACCCAACACCAAGAGTTGAGCAAATCAGCATAATTTTCTTGATAGCTTTTGCAAATGTACACCCACAGTATCTTCTGTTTTCGTCGTAGTGTTATCAACTTATTATTATTAACTAGCTACTTACTTCGGTTTTCCTTAATTTTTAAACAAAAAACCATTTTATCCAACGATTTTGAATCAAGAGACGATCAAAACAAATTGTCTGTCACTGTCAATGTCAGTTTCACAGATCAATTTAGTAGTATAGGGGTGCGTTCCGTCGCTTCGCTCGAGTGCACTCGAGCGCGCTCGGGTGCGCACTCTGACCGTTCAGTGGCTTTGGTGAAATTTTACTCTGACAGCTGTCAGAGCGTAGTTTCATCCGTTCCGTGGCTCAGAGTGCAGCAACCAAACAACCACCTAAATCGGTCGTTGAAAAACGCTCTGACGTTTATCTTTTGTCATAATGTCAATGTCATTTGACATTATTTTGTATTTAGATGTTTTTGTGTCTAAAAGTTCATGGTTGCTCTTCAAAAAAACAGATTTTATTTGATTTGTTTATAGGAATTTTTAAATTATCCGTATTCCAAAATAGAAAACGAAAACTTTGTACTTAATGACATCTTAAGTTTTTTTAGGTTATAAAAACAACTGGATCGTTCTGTGGCTCGGTTGCAACTCAAACGAGTTAAACTTTACCCAAACAACGACACCCAAAACGACGGAACGCACACTAGTCTCTGAGTTCTGAAACAGTATAGCTCTCTGACTGAAGTAGACTGAACTCTGAATACCCAGTGATCAAAACTGCTTGTCATTTACATTGCATTGGCTTGTCAATCTCATTTTGAGCGTCTTGGAGCGATGCTTGATAAGCACGTAGGTATCACATGATACCGTAGCCACGCCCGGCCCCCAAATGGTAGTGGCATGGTGCTAATGCATTGTAAATGATTGACAGCCATGCTTGGTCGTCTAGGCCCTAGACAATCAAGCATGGCCTATTGGCATGATTAGTTTCCATAGTAGCCCCTAGACTCTAGGGGCTACTATGGAAAAAAAGCATTCGTGACATGGCGCTGCCGTGTCCGCCATACCATAGTATAGAAATTGTAACATTAAACAGCGTCATAACGCTATTTAATGTTACAATTTCTACACTATGCTGTTTACATAAGGTATACGTAAAAAATCTTAGCCGCTATGATTAGCTGCGTTCAAGTATGTAAACCTTATGTAAACGTATGAAAAAGGATATGCTAGTTTTTTCTTAGGTAACCACAAATTATATAGTTATTGTAATTATGTAGAGGCCGTTATCATTATCGGAGGTGTACATTTTGGTTTATCGATAAATTACAGCTTGGCCAGAAAGAAAAGAAATTAAATAAAATGGAACCAAAATTTTTCAGTACAAAATATAGTCAGTGCTGCCAAGTTATTTGTGATTTTGACGTGTTTGCATAGAAAGTGGCGCCCTCATTTTTTCTCAACTCTTTATGGTCAAGCTGTAACTCGACTACAAATAACCAATATGACAAAAATAACGACCTTGGAATGATGCTTGACGGCTAGACATCAAGCACGTAGGTACACACGACGGCACTTCAGACTATACATGTTGACTTTGAGACCGCCTTTATGCCCTACGTAATAAAAGCTGTTTTCGTAGTTTAACTGTATAATCTGACGACGTGCTGTCTTGTGTACAGCTTAGCCAGAAAGAGATGAAATTAAATTAAATAGAACTAAAATTTTTCAGTACAAAAATAGTCAGTGTTGCCAAGTTATTCGAGATTTTGACGTATTTCCATAGAAAGTGGCACCCTCATTTATTGTCAACTCTTCATGGTCAAGCTGTACGTGATTACCGTGGCCCTTAGAGCAATGCTCTAAGCCGTGGCCTATCAAAGGTAGGCCACGCCCCCAAATGGTGGTGGTGTTGGTGATTACGACAGCTCGCGCAATATAACTTGAACCAAACAATGAGGCTTGCAAAAAATCGACTCACCCGTAGCACCTCAGACGGGACTCGAACCCGCACCCTTGGGATTCCGGCCCAATGCACTGACCAATTATGCTACCGAGTCGCTAGTGTGAGAGGCGAAATTTCTAGTACTTTTTACTTCTTCGCTGCAAGCCAGCGCAATTTCATCAATGTGAGGAAATACCCCCACATTCGAAAGAAACATCTTTCCAGATGTTTTGACAATCGATTGTCAGTGCACTGGGCCGGAATCCCAAGGGTGCGGGTTCGAGTCCCGTCTGAGGTGCTACGGGTGAGTCGATTTTTTCTAGTATTTTTTCTAATATTATTTATCTTAATATAAAAACAGCATTGTGAATGCGAAAAATCTAAATTTAATAATGAGGCTTGCGCACTAAACATTTTTAACACATTTTTTTTATTATATACTTAAAATTGCTACTGCGCAGGGTCAAGTTATTTTGCGCGAACTGTACAAGGTTCTTAATGCTCTAAGTGTACAAGCAAGGAACATAGTACTGTTGACAAGCCATACTTGATCGTTTAGGGTGCACATTACATTAACTAGTTCTCTATTACGTCTGTGATTACATTATATTCTCTCTCTTGTCTTTGAATTGATTTGTTTTTGATTTTGATATTTCGTTATTAATTTCGAAAATGTGTGATAAAAATGATGGACCAAATAATTATGAATCTACTCCACCTACAAACAAAAAAGTTCGTAATCCCTTTGATAAGGCGCTGATAGAAAGACTACACAAACCAATATGCAGGTAATTTTCTATGACTACTTTTACTATTGTGCTGTATTGCAATCATCAATGTTCGATATATTTACAGCCCGGGAATGTGCAAAATATACAAAAAAAAACAAAGCGGCTCATTTCGCTGGGATATCGATCAGCACTGCACTTTGGTACCAGCAGAAATTGTTGCTTGCAGTAGTCAGTTTGAGCCGTCTACAGATCCAGTACTAGAGAGAGTTGCGGAGGAAGCTACTGAAAAGTAATAATAAAACACATTCACTTGATCTATCCAAAATTTAATTCAGTTATAATTAATTTATAATATTTTTACATATTAAAACTTTTATGTGTAAATATGGGTCTACACTACGCTAGACAAGCCAAAACATGAAGTCGTTCTGATCGTTGTCATAAGCGGCATGGCGTCATGTGTGTGGACTATAGACAACTGGCAGCGCACAGTTGATCATGAACCAAATGCTTGAGGTGTGCTCACTGGCAGCGCACAGTTGATCATGAACCAAATGCTTGAGGTGTGCTCATTCGAGCCCCCTAAGTCGATCCATACTACATGAATTGATGATTAGCTTGCCTAGTGTAGATGCACCTTAAGTGTTGCATAGTGGTTTTATGGCCTTAACAGTTGTTGTTGAAGTTAAGGGCTAAAGTGAAAAACTCTTTCTATGATTTAAAAAAATGGGTTTACGTTGAAAAATTATTTTTTTAGCTTGGTCAAGTGGGTTATAGTTATTTTTATGGAGCTCCTATAAAGGTTCTTAAAAACAGTTGAATATGAAACATTGTATGTTGTTTACACCCTTATGGTGCCAATAATGTTTTATCTTTGTTTCTTTACGACAGATTCTTCTCTGAAGAAATTGTGATTGCAAGTCCACTTGAGTCTTCCAAGATACTGAAGCCATTGCTTAACACTTCTAGTGATACTAGTATTAAGTTGTCAAGTTTTAGTAAAGATGTTGTCTTACGTGATGGTATGTATTTTATCATTTTAGTTAATAACTTTTTAAAACCAATGTTTTATGAGGCTAGCTCGAAACTATACTCTTTTTTCTCTTAGTTGCTTCGCAAAAATTTATCAATTCTACTTTATTTTAGTTTCAGCACAAACAGTCCTCACATTACCTCCTGAACTACCACCAGAGATAGAGAAGATACTGCAACCTTTTTGCACATTTACTGAGGTGAGGGTTAAATATTTCATCAGCATACATTGTCTTAGGGTTATTTTTGGACCTCTTGTCAAGTCTACAATCAATAAATGATATTAAATCAAGTGGTTCTTTTTACTACACATACATTTCCATACATAAATTAAAATTGTTCACACTGACCAGCATGAGGCGAGGCACGGAAACGTGCATAATTTATTCTTTATTTTTTTTCTAACTACCTTAATAGATCTCATATTTAAAGGGTATGACCTTGTATGATGTGGTAAGCTAGTAAGTATTTTCAATTTGTTTTAGGATCAAGATATATCAGGGGATTATGAAATAACTGCCAATGGATCTTTAAGGCGAAAGTTGTTCTTTGAAGAGTATAGTGACATAGATCACTATGACTCAGAACAGACTGATGATGAATTACACATAGACTCAGAAGTTCGCCCTACTTATGACTCTGAGCAAACTGACGATGAACTTCATACGGATCATGAACCTCGTCCACCTTCCAGCTATGAAGCTCATACACCAGTTGTGTTCAGTCCAGACTTGGTAAGTCATGGTAACACATCATGGTCTTTTTGTGTCTACCTGCCATTTCTGTGTGTGAGAATAATTTTCATTTCAATCATCAAATCTTTTTCCATCAGTATGTGTACATTAATCTTATGGTTAGGCCTGCCATCAACCTATATAAATTACCACTCTACAACCCATAAAAATGAATCTAACCGTTTCCTTGGATCGTTCTGAAAAAATCCCAGGCCGTGACCTCTACTGTGCATGTGACTATTGCGCATTGCCCAACCGACACGCGCGTACCCCCCTCCCGCCTTCCCCAGCTCGCGCGTTATGCGCGAGGGTGAACGTGAGCGCCAGGATTTTTAGGATATAAAAAGTGTCTGCAAATTTAAAAACTAATATTTCATTATTTTCACACCTAATATTTTTTTTATTACTTCCTTTACCTCATATTTAATTTTGAAAACGGGTCGCAATTTTATTATCTTGTATTTTTTGATGGTGAACCCCTAAACTAAACAAATTAATTTAGAGTGGTTTGTAAATTATTGTTTAGTTGTTTTTATTGAAATTTGCAGAGTCGTGACCTAGTCTCTAAGGGAATGAAACGCACTTTTGGTACACCATTGAGGAAAGGACCAGCTAATGGAAAAACATGTTGTACAAGAATGTTGGATGTAATTGAATTTGGAGAGCCATGTTTTAGTCCAATTTAACACATAGCATAATCTAATGAGCATCTGACTGAGTGGCATCCTCAGATTTCCACCAAAGCTACACTGATTATGTTGAGGTAGTGTATAACTATATAATTATATCAAATTATCTGATGCATTTTCATAGAATATATAAAGATTATTTACATTTTATTGGCAAGCCCAGGTTTTGAAATGTTATGACTCTGTTTATGGATAAATATTTGTATTCCATGCACTAAATAATCAGTATGTTTGTATTTAACATTTCGTAACCTTACCTAATTAGGTACATTTTACTTTAGACATGACACTTGCCAACATAAACAGAAGTTTATGAAAAATGTACTTATGTGGTTACAATGATGTTTAAGATCAGATTATTCAGAATAACCATTTTGGAACCTTCCTGAGGGCTTAAGCTATTGTTATTTTTATAAAATTCTAGCAATTGGGTTTAATTAGTTGGCATGAAAAGTAACTGGTTGACAAACATTACCTAAGACAATCTGATGATTTAGGCATAAATGTTATGGGTGTGGTTGTGACAATTTTGCATTTCTTAGTTTGATATGTACTGTTCACTTTATAGTACTTTTCATGTTCAAACATACAGATTAATGATTATGAATGAATGTAGTTTTTGACTTGATATTAATTATCTTTGTGTTTTTTGTTCACTTAAGTGATGCCTAATATTCGGATTGGCATATTCTAACAATATTTATGATAGAAAATACATTAAATACAAAACTTATATTTATTAACACAAAACTAAATCAAGCAGAATGTTTCAGCTGTGGAGGACAGACTAAAACTAATATACTATGATTATTTTGTAATGCTAATGTATCTTTGGTTAGAACAGTACTCAGAGACGTCAATTAAGTTTATTGCTTCATTAAAGTTGGTGCTATCTCTTTCTTTTCTATAGTGATAGTATAAGACAACACGATACCTAATGAAGCTTTTAAATTTTGAGATTTAAGCATTCACAATGCTATTTTATATAATACCAAATAATATACTAGAAAAAATACGACTCGCACCATATCATGTTCTCGGACGGGAATCGAACCCGCGACCTTTGGATATCCGGTCTAATGCTCTGACCGCTGAGCTACCTGTTACCGAGTTACGCGGCTCGGTAGCTCAGCGGTCAGAGCATTGGACCGGATATCCAAAGGTCGCGGGTCCGATTCCCGTCCGAGAACATGATCTGGTGCGAGTCGTATTTTTTCTAGTATATTATTTGGTATTACCTAATGAAGTATTAAACTTAATTGACGTCTGAGTACGACAGTAGTCTTCTCTTAATTAGTCCATGAAATTATGTGCCTTGGATTAGATGTCATCTAATGTCATTAAAAGATTTCTTGAATTAAAGCAAATATGAACGAGAATGTTAATAATATTAATGCCATCAATTTACTGCAGACAATCTGATGATATTAAATAATCATTTTAATTATGATACTACGACTGATTATCCAGGGATATTTATAAATGAAATGATTATGTGATTTTTTTGATGTATTTACTTGAGTCAAGTAGATTTAATAATATTTCAAGACTGAAATTAGATCATTTTGGTTTTGTGCTACCACTGAATACTATATTAATCTTGATCTCTTCACTCCCCAAACCAGAGTGATTTTATATTTCCTTACTAGTATTGTAACTTTATTACTCATAGAGTTGTGTAGAGTTGCTGCCTTTTTTTGATGATAATAAATAATAATTAATTGCGCATCGCTCCTATTAATTTCTAACTGTACTGTTCATTACACAAATTATAAATAGCTCTCTGAACTTAAAGTTATCAGTGATTGCTGCATTACGATAAATACGCTACATACGGTACCAGTCATAAGAGGTAGCAATGAAAATATTAATATTGCTTGCGCATATTAGCAATAATTACACAAATTATAGGTACAAATTATACATAGTAAGAAATAAGCGGAATGTAGAATCGACGAGCGGGTATCTTAAAGCTCTGCTCTTCGATTTACATTTTGATAAACATGTTATTACAAATTCAATTTAAAAGCGCGTAGTCTGCACACTAGCGCCGCCATAAAAGTGGCCACTTTTCGCAATAAAACTCCATTAAACTAAATGTCAGGTTAGAAAATATTGCTTAAGCGTAAAAAAGTACCACAAAGTTTCTTCGGAGTGCACTACAGAGAGATAATTCACAATGGCATCTTTATGATTAAAAACTATGATTTTTTCCAATGGCGGCGCTGGTGTGCAGACTAAGCCCTCTTAAGGGGCTGACATGAGCCAACTAGCGCCGCCCGCCAGTCGATTTTATTTTATTTATTCTAAATAAGCCCAATATATTTTAAAAAGGAATCAGTCAAGGTTTTGTTAATTTTAACGTCTAATATTTATTGAATAATTTTACACAGTTTGAAAAGGCATTGAAACAGTTTTAAACGCGATTTTGTTAAAAGTGGCCACTGTTGGTTCAAACCGTTTTAAACGATTGCACGCATTTTATAATGTTGTAACGTTATTCAATAAACATTAGACGTCATTCACAAGACCTTGACTGATTCCTTTTTAAGAAATTGGGCTTATTTAGAATAAATAAAATAAAATCGACTGGCGGCGCTAGTTGGCTCATGTCAGCCATGACATGAGCGTTAACTAATAAACAAAGTAACTAGAAATGTTATGAGTATAATTTTGAATCTGGTACATTTTGGAGATTTTTGCTAAGGTTTCTTTGGCTTGCTTTCTAGGAACATTAGGATCATCAAAAGAACGGGCGTTCTCATACATGCTACGATAATAGGATGAAAAACATAAACATATTCGTTCTTCAAAAGTTACTAATAATTTTTGCATACAAATAGTTGTAAAACATTATATCCGTACACATATCAATTTAATTTTAAGATAAGGGTAATTATAAAAAAGCATTTGTATTTTTGTATATTTTATTATAGGTTTGATGCCTACAAATAAAGCGTTTATTATAACATGGTAGTAATTTTATTGCGGACTAAGCAAAACATGCAAGTAAGTATAGTCATTACTGTGCGTATATTTGTAATTTGCTGGATGGCTTTTATTTCGTTAATTAGGACTTATCAACACTAGTTACAAAGTCCATAACTTGTTTATTGCTCTTGAGATTTATTGAGATTTATTTTTAGGGATCCTTTTGTTGTGAATTTGTAAAGTAACATTAATTTTCAAGTGTCTATAAAATTTACTGCATTTAATGTGGCCGAAAACCCATGTGAAACGAATATTGATTTTGGTACAAGGTGGGAACAATCGTTAAGACGCAATGTGATGGTAAGCTGTAGACGTATCTAGGACTTAGCAAATATACGCCACTAGTATAGCTATTGCGAATCTTTATAAAAATAATTTCTAACTATTTTTATTCGTATGCTTTAAGTATTAAGATTTTCCCATTTTAAATACCTACTGTGAAGAATAAAATTTGATTTGATTGCTCAATGTACTTTAATGCAAACTTGTAATTTCCCCTGTCCTTCAATTTCACCAGACACTTGATACCTCTCATATCAAACGGACACACACACGTTAACGCCCACACACAATCGCAATCAGCCAGACTGCTTCGTGCGTCAATTGTTTTTAACAAATAGCCGCCGTTGATAACGTCGTAACCCCTTACCTCGGTTATCTCCTCTCCCGGAACGTCTGCGAACCAGAGGACCTGTTAGGTAATGACAGTAAGTTGTTAGACGTTGTTTCATTGCATTCATACTATTTAATGAACCAACTTCGTCTAAACAAGACATTTCACTGCACACTGCCTTGTGGACATAGCGTTGTTGCCCAGCGCTCGGACTCGGGTCAACCACTGATCATATTTCAACGCTGATATCGAGCGCGTGTTTAACAGAATATTTTGCTATTTGAATGCTTGTGATAAATATTGTGTGACAAAATGTATAATCGGACAAGTGCAACTTTGATGCTGCAGACGATTATGGTATTGATGGAAAAGCAGAATGGAACTGATGTAACGAATTTCCCGGGAAGTTTTAATGGTGAGTTTTCCAGTTACAATGTTTTTAGCATCATAAGTGATAGTGCTTTTTCTTGCCCGAGCCCTTGTTCTTTTTCAATTGGTTTTAGGCTGAAGTTCACCAACACATAAACAGCTGATTAAGTTTTTATGTATGGAGAAAATGTCAAAAAGAGATGATTAAAAATTAATCGGCTGGTTAAGTAGTTGGTGAACTCGGGTCTTAATGTACAGTTTGTCAACTTATTGTGTTGTTGTGTTTTGTTAAAGTCTATCAAGAGAAGAGGTTCTAGGTACGTTTAGCCTCATAATATGTAGCTGCGTGTAGCAGTCGCGCTTATTATGGCGTCCATAGTACTGTTGTAAGATACTGTAAAGTGTTCATCTAATTCTGAAGCCGACTGTACCAATATTTCATACCTACTTACTTTATTTCTATTTAGAATAGTCTGTAGAGATAGTCTGTCTATAGCGCTAAATGGATTTTGTGTCAGTTATTAATTTTTCAAATAGTAAATATTAATAAAAAATATTTCTTCATAATGCAGATGACATGGAGATTGAACGCTGCTATGTGAATTATGGATGTTTCTCCAAAGCATACCCGTGGACGGAGAACCGTCCCGACAATTATTTTCCGATAGCCCCTGAATCTATGGCAATAAGGTAAGGAATATAAAACATTTACGGCCTACCACAAAAGATTTTAAAACACTGTTTAATTTAGACAATGTTTGAATGTAACGCCGTCTCTTTCAAATCATATTGTCAAAAAAGTGACAGCATCACATTTAAACAGTGTCTAAGTTAAACAATTGTTGAATAGTGTTTTAAAATCTTTTGTGGTAAGGCCGTTATTTTTTTATTTGCATACTTCTTTACTTGCATTATTTCCGACATAAGTATTTTACTACTGTGCACTAAAACTATATTTTAGACGAATAAAAGTAATTATTATCCTTGAAATAAGCATATTAAAATATACTATGTACAGATGACGACGGTACACCTCGTACTATACATATTGACCTTGAGACCGCCTTTATGCCCTATGTAATAAACTATTTTCGCAGTTTAACTGTATGACGTGCTGTCGTGTGTACATCAAAACGTAACCTGTTGACTTTGAGATTGACTTTAAATTCGTGCCCTACGTAATAAAAATTGTTTTGCAGTACAACTGTTACTCTAAGACTGTTACAATCTAAAATGCCGTCGTGTGGACATGAATTGTAAAGTTAATTTAGTAACTCATCAATGTACCAGTCAACCAACGGCACGCTGGGCTTACAAAACAGCATAATCAGTTTCAATCAATTTTTAACTTAGTCCAAGATTTTTGTCAGTTTTGTATAACCTGACGAGCTGCTGTCTGTACTTCGTTCGTTTTAGACAAATGTGTGAGTTTATGTTTATATTTGATTCGTTTTCCTTCAATTATTTGTTGCACCAACTAAACCCCAACCTTAACGAGCTGTTGACATCTTACTTAATGAAAATAACTTTTTGTATCGAGTATCGCAAAGTCTCAAGGTCTGAATTTTCTTTATTATTTAAATACCTAACAAGGATATTTTGGCTGAACCAGTTTTGAGAACGTGGATTACTCGCCATTAATTAGTTAGGTACACAGTTGTAGGTAGTGGCTTGTTTGATACTTTAAAATCGAATCCTCCAAACAATTATGTAACAAAAATGCATTACTGCAGTAGGTATAATTACAGAGCTATTCCTCATCCCGACATAAGGTCTATAATCCGATAACGTTATCAAATAAAACACGCTAAGATCCGCTTCGTTTTATAAAACAAACATTAACCGATAAGCGGGAGTTTTATAGATAAAACTCGAAGCTTCGGGGGCTTGTCCGTGACATCAATTATGAGCGAGACAAAACAATTGTTTACGTAGTGTACGAGTAATTGCATAGTGACGTTGTTTATCGCCACAAAAGATAAACAAGCTTATTTTTCGATGCATACTGACTGCATTATCAAGTGGGTAAAAGTTATTGGAGTCCATTGAACTTTGAGCGTACAAAACATCAGGAACTGGACAAAAGTTTTAGCGACCGAAAACAAGGACAAAGTACATTGCGACAACATAGTTTGTACGGAAAAGGAACTAATTTTGACCTTATAAGGGTAATTCCGACTAATTATTAAATTAATAGAGAGATGGTGGTGTCATTATGAAGACAACACCTAAAAATCATTGTTGCACTGTACTTATTCGCATCTTTTAACCTATTTTTAGGGTTCCGTACCAAAATGGTAAAAAGGAACCCTTATGGTGCGACTCAGTCTGTCTGTCTGTCACAGCTGGATATCTCGAGAACTACTAATGCTATCAACTTGAAATTTGAAGAGTTTTAGATGACGTTTGCCCAACTATTTTGCAAATAAGAGAGAAGTAAAAATAATTATATTTTTTTGCAACAGGGACTGAAAAGGGGTCTTAAAAATTCGATGCGAGGGTACTTAGGGGGTATCATATGAAAGAGCGCTGCTTGCACATTCTCAAACATATTTTTTTATGAAACTTACTTACATACTTTTGATGAAAAATGTAAAAAAAATACCGTTCCCCCCGTATCTCCGAAGTTCGCATAGAGAAAAATCTGTAATTATTTTATGTGATAGAAGTTTCTGTAAAGATTACAGGAAAAATAAAACGATGTCTCTAAATAGTAAACTTTTTCAGAATAATATTACGGAACCCTCGGTGCGCGAGTCCGACTTGCTCTTGACCGTTTTTTATTTTGTCTTTTCAGATATCCAACGTTTACGAGACGGAACAGAAAAACTCCAGTGTTCTTACAAGCTGATAATGTTGAGAGGATAAAGAACGCCAATATTGACCCAAGAGGTCCATTTTATTTTATTTCTCACGGTTTTCTGGAAGGAGGACACAAACCATGGGTAATTTGCATATTTGTTTATATTGCACTCACTGGTCAATCAATAAATAAACAGTGGTAAGGTTAAAATCGCTTGCACTTCGCGCCGGCGCTAATATACATTTAGTTCGTGCAGGGGCAATACGCGCGCACACGATTTTTTCCGCTAAGGGGTAAAGCACATGAATTGCCGATCGCACCTATCTGGAATTATTTTTATTACCTTGTTTTGACGAATTCGGTTGTATATTGTTGTTGCCAATAAGTCAAGGGCATCGTTTGTTTTTTTTATTAAAAACGCATATAGCTTAAACACTTGTAAATAAGTTCTGAATAAGGTGCCCGGCCGGATTATTTGAATTTTTATCCTATACATAGGACTTATTCAAGACTTTCATTTAAACGCAGTATAATAGCAAATGAAATATGACTCAGTGCTTAGTATTCTAGACAGTAAAATAACGAGTAGTGATTATTTTTCAGATTCAAGATATGGCTAATGCGCTTCTGAACCTGGAGGGCAACGACGCAGCGACTGTGATGGTAGTAGACTGGATCGGCGGGTCGCAGCCCCCGTACGGGCAAGCCGTCGCCAATATACGGCTCATAGGCGTCATGACTGCGCACCTTATTCATAACATTTATGTAAGTTTGATATAAAAACTCTATACTTTATTTTATTTATTAATTTATTTGTCTATTTTATTATTATTATTATCTGTGCCTATTGTGTATGTGCTATGTGTTGCTAATAATAAATGGTATTCTATTATATTATACTTTATTTATGAGTGTGCACAATTGGTAATGTCATCATGCCAAACCACCTTGGCTTCAATCAGTATTACACAAAGTACTGAAGTTGGTTTGACAGCATCTCATCACACATTGTGCACATCCATATTTTAATCGCATACTGCCGCAGACACCAGACACAATAGAAATTCTGTTGTTTGGGAGAGGCACTTGGCAGCTAATTATACCTTAAATAGTTATTAATCGTGCTAAATAAAAAGAAATTAAGAAAAAAACAGAAGGGATAAGGGATGTAACTTAAGCCTAAGGGCCTGTTTCATGTAAAAGTAAGTTCTGAGTAGCTTATTTGACAGATGATTTGACAAATGTTTCATATCACAACTGTCAAATCATTTGTCAAGTAAGATACTCAGAACTTCCTTTTACATTGTGAAACAGGCCCTTAGTGTTTTTTACCGGCGAGTTCCTGATATGACTTATGAATTTCTCGTCTCGGAGTTTACACATTTGTTAGTGTTTAAAACTCATAATAAAATACTAGTAATCTTTACAGGAAGTTCTAGGGTTGTCAAATGTTGACCATTTCCACTTTATTGGACATTCTTTGGGGGCACATCTTGCTGGATACTGTGGACATGCTTTACAAAAGGTATGTTATTTGGTCTCATTGAAATCACGTGACACGTTTTGTCCTTGAAGAAAAATCTGGTTATATCTTACCATGCAAAGTATATATGTAATTTAAGGGTTGTTTTCAGAAATTCAACCTAAAGTTAGGACGGATAACAGGCCTCGATCCAGCGGCGCCGTACTTCAGTAAAACTGTCACTCTAGTTCGCCTGGACCGGTCCGACGCCAAGTACGTCGACATCATACACACTAACGCCATGCCGCTTTATATGTCAGGTATGTACTGTACAGTCAATTCTAGATTGGTAAGTAGGATTGAATATTCGACCGTGCTAGGAACGTGTCAGGCAAAAAAACATTCTTTGTATTGAAAAGTGTGACACTATTCTCACTAGACTGCTAGACCGATTTAAAAACTTGATAGCACTCCAAGACGTCCACGCAACACTGATACACACACGAGAACGGATTTCTATCGATTTTGGTGGATTTTTCATACGGGCATAATTCAGATTACATATGTGTAGCATACGGGTTGCATACAGACATCATACGAAATGTATACGGGCACAGAACGCCGTCGATTCGTCGTTTTAGTGGGCATAGTAGAGCGTATAGTGTTGCTTTTCGTGTCTGATACGTTCCTAGCACGCTCGTGGTATGATACGGTGTAGTGGGCAGACACCTTAACTCTGTAAAAGCTTGAAATACAGAATCAGCCCCCCTAGCATGACCGTTGAAACGCGATATGATATAGCAATCAAAATTTTCTCTTTGCCATTAATTCTCGAGTGAAGTTGCAGCGAATCACTCTCTATTGTCAATTTACGGCCCATTTTAATAAACCTATCCTCAGTAAGAGATAGGCTTACGAAGATTTGTTGCCTAGATATTTCTGTTAAATGACAGGAAATAGGAGTATAGTTGCCTAGTAACAGATCCATAGTAGGCATATCTCTTCCTGAAGATAAACTATCAGCAGCGCATCGTGATCCGCTTTCTGTGTGAGAAGCTTCTACTCTGAATATGAATATCAAAATAAAATATTTGTGCATTAAAGTCAATTAATACAAAAATATCTTTAGGTCTCGGCATATCCGAACCGATCGGCCACGTAGACTTTTACCCCAACGGCGGGTCTATCCAACCGGGCTGCGGCGCGGGCGCACAGACGGGCGGCGACCTCGCGCCCACCGTGATGCGCATACTGGGCTGCAACCACGTGCGCAGCCACGAGTACTTCACCGAGACCATCACGCCGACCTGCCCCTTCATAGCGATGCAGTGCGACTCCTACGAGGTAACTATATTACAGGCGGCGACCTCGCGCCCACCGTGATGCGCATACTGGGCTGCAACCACGTGCGCAGCCACGAGTACTTCACCGAGACCATCACGCCGACCTGCCCCTTCATAGCGATGCAGTGCGACTCCTACGAGGTAACTATATTACAGGCGGCGACCTCGCGCCCACCGTGATGCGCATACTGGGCTGCAACCACGTGCGCAGCCACGAGTACTTCACCGAGACCATCACGCCGACCTGCCCCTTCATAGCGATGCAGTGCGACTCCTACGAGGTAACTATATTACAGGCGGCGACCTCGCGCCCACCGTGATGCGCATACTGGGCTGCAACCACGTGCGCAGCCACGAGTACTTCACCGAGACCATCACGCCGACCTGCCCCTTCATAGCGATGCAGTGCGACTCCTACGAGGTAACTATATTACAGGCGGCGACCTCGCGCCCACCGTGATGCGCATACTGGGCTGCAACCACGTGCGCAGCCACGAGTACTTCACCGAGACCATCACGCCGACCTGCCCCTTCATAGCGATGCAGTGCGACTCCTACGAGGTAACTATATTACAGGCGGCGACCTCGCGCCCACCGTGATGCGCATACTGGGCTGCAACCACGTGCGCAGCCACGAGTACTTCACCGAGACCATCACGCCGACCTGCCCCTTCATAGCGATGCAGTGCGACTCCTACGAGGTAACTATATTACAGGCGGCGACCTCGCGCCCACCGTGATGCGCATACTGGGCTGCAACCACGTGCGCAGCCACGAGTACTTCACCGAGACCATCACGCCGACCTGCCCCTTCATAGCGATGCAGTGCGACTCCTACGAGGTAACTATATTACAGGCGGCGACCTCGCGCCCACCGTGATGCGCATACTGGGCTGCAACCACGTGCGCAGCCACGAGTACTTCACCGAGACCATCACGCCGACCTGCCCCTTCATAGCGATGCAGTGCGACTCCTACGAGGTAACTATATTACAGGCGGCGACCTCGCGCCCACCGTGATGCGCATTAATTTTATGTTCTTAATAATTTGAAAGAGATTGACATGTTTACTAAAACATTTTCTTCTATTTCAGGCATTCCTCGCTGGCAACTGCACTACCTGCGACTTGAAACACTTCTGCATACCCATGGGGTATCACTCGTACACTATGTACAAGAGACTGCACGACGCCGGACTCGTCGATACTAATTCTAACATCGCCCTCTACTCCATGACAGGGAATAATAAACCTTTTTGCAGTAAGTATAAATAAAATACAATAAGTAATAAAAAATAAAGAACATTGAATTTTAGATTGATTGATTTCTTTATGGATACACAATTTTCTTTTATTATATCCCTAGAACTCTAGAAGGGTTTAAGTGTTTTTATTTATAGAATTTTATTCAAATACAATAAAAGTAATGGTTCGTCATTGCAAGAAAATCGATTACGTTTATTTTCGTTTACAAAAAAACAATAGCAAAGCAACACAGTTTTCTTAAAAAGATCAAAATATTTCCGAAAGTTACTCCATACTTTCTCACTACAAACATACCGCTTTATTTATAAAAAAACAAGCAAAGTTATAGGAGGCTTATAAAATGTTTTGTTTCTTTTACTTTTTGACAAATGATAAAGATAAAACACATTTTACGGTGCAATAGCTAAAATAGAATTAGGCGTTTATGAATAAGGCCGATATATATTATCAGGCTTTTGAATAAAATTATAATTTTCCAGGAGTGCACTACGAAATCACGTTAAAAGTATCGAACACAAACGGGAGCAGAACACACGGGCCTGAATCCGGGAAGGTGTCGATAACTCTGGTCGACAGGAATAACAATAAAAGCGAACACAAGTTCTTGGATGATGAGCAGTAAGTGAAGAGTCTAGTTACATCGTTATTAACGACATTATTTGTCTTATTAACTGAACAAAATTAAATACATTCACATTTTGACTGATCGAAAATTGAATACTTGGTCCAAATATCAACTATGTAAACAGAGCCAAAATTATCTAAGCTTTCCAACCTACCAAAATGTTCAAACCTACCTGTCAATGCTCAGGTAAGCATTTGACAAAAATAAACCTTATCTCATGACTTGAACTTTCTGAAAACAAACGAAAGTGCACCTAAATTCCTTGACATAAAGTTGATTTTGGCACAGATCATATAATACTAATTTTAGTCAAAGGTATATAATACTAATTTTAGTCAAAGGTATACTACTTTACTAAATTTTATTTCAGGTATTTTGGTAGGTTTGAATGCTCATATTATTTTGGCACTGACTGTGGACTATACTGTTTTTTGTACGTTTCATAAATATAATAGACATATTATATTAGACAACATCACAAAACATTGATCTGATCCTAAAGTAAGTAGCTAAAGCACTTATGTTATGGAAATTTGACACAACGGTGGATCTACAAGCACCCAGACCTGAGCCAATATAGAAAAGTTCGTTTTCTAAATTGACCCAGCCGGGGATCGAACCCGGGGCCTCAGAGATGGCGACACCTTGAAAACCGGTGTACTACTCGACCACGGAGGTCGTCATCAAATAAATCAACAAATCACTCATAGTGCTTAATATAAGATACAAATTAAGGATACTGTTCCGCACTTCCGAAACGGCGTTTTATTCCTTTCTGACCGGTGGTACACTAATAAATAATGTGTTTTAATTGTCAAATTGATTTATTTAACTCACGACGTAAATACAAATGATAAGATTATCCCAAACATTTAAAATAAAATGCCTATTAACAATCGATGTAATAATTAAAGATATTTCCAACAATATGTAACTTAATCGGTATGATAAACTTGATAATTGAAATGTTTTACTGACCTACTTATCAACCATTTCATAATAAAACGTAAACTCAATAAAATGTATTGTCACACAAACAATGTTTTTTTTAAACACTAAGTATGTGCGTCATACTTTGTTAGTTATTGTTATTACGTTGTACTATAATAATATATTCATAAACCGGGTACGTTCGCATTTTTTTATTTGACACAAATGCAAACTCTTTGGCGTGAAGTTAGCCGCTATACGCGGAGGCGTTCACTTCTTCCACCAGCTAACACCTGAATTTTGTATTGCGCAGCGACTTCCGCCTAACTTCATAATCGCGATAAACTTTACATTTTACTGTATCCATAAGTAAGACAGCTAACGACCCCCATTTAGGGGCTAACCTACAGCTTGGCAAAAAAGTATAGAAATGGAACGAAAATAATTTTTATCAATTTATGTAATAACACGTGGTTTTTTCCATACAAAAGTAGTCGAGTGCTGCCATAAAATAACACAATAACAAAGAAAGTGGCTCCCGCATTATTTCTTTACTTTTTGCTAGACTGTACTAAAGTTTAATATTTAAATGACGATAAATAATAACAGTTGCCTAGTATTAGATACCATAGTAGAGAAGCCATATCTCTAACATATTGGGAACCGTCTTAAGTGATTATTGTGAGTTGGTTATGTGATAGAACTATAAATTATTATTTCAGAAAGTATTACAAACCCGGAGACATAGAGAAGAGAATGATTGCCATTAAAGACAAAGGCCATCCGCCCCTCTACGTGATTGTGGAATGGAAGTACGAAACCAATCTGTTCAACCCGATGACCTGGCGGCTACTGAAGTCGCCCAGCATCTACATTGACTATTTGAAGCTGTCGTCTATTGAATATAATACTGAGTAAGTATAATATCAAGGAGCTCGTTGGAGCAGTGGTTAGCGCATTCGCCCTTTAAGTTAAGCAACTTTCGTAAGGGTCGAGAATGGGATGGGTGACCAAAAATGGATTATCTCGAGTACTTCGAATGGCAGTTAAACCGTTGGTCTGCATTTGCAGTCGTTAACACTACCAATACAGTGGCTGAGAAGGACAAAGTATAATGTTTTGTCGATATTGAGGAGTGGAAAATAACATTCTGCAATGACGATTTAAACAAAACTTTTCTAGGGCTCTTGTTACGCTTGCAAGAAAATTTGCTGTGTGCGTTCATTTCGCATGCGTTTGGTTAATAAAATAACATTACGAGTATAAAATTTTTCGTAATTTTTTAAACAATTTTTCTAATGAGAGAGGAGCTAGTTTTCTAAAAAAAAATGTTTGCAAATGGAATAGGAGACGCTACCCATCCTTGTTTCGCTATAATCTGAAGATTTTAGTATTGCGTTTAGGGTATGGTGAACTGGCAACTTGACCTACTTACGATAAAATGTTTGTATCCTTAAATCACCTTACAGACTCGCATCAATCATCTATCTATTATAAGTACTAAAATATCTGGTTTGGTTCTTACTTTCTTTGTATTATCATAATTATAATTCTTTGTTTCAGTATAACTGTCTGTCCTAAAAGGAACAAACCCGTAGTTGCAAATCTGCCTACTATCATGAAAACAAAATATTGCAAATTTAGAAAATAATATCACATAAGCTGTATTCACATCTGCGCGTCTGCAGCGCACGCGCACGAACTATGCATGCTAAGTGCATCGAATGGCTATGAATGCGTCACATTCGCGCTGCGCCACGCCGCTGAACGCTTCGCGTGCAAGAAACGCGCAGCTCGCGTGCAATACACACTCATACACTCCTGGGAAATTAAAGCGAGCGACACGAACCGTGCACGCTTGCTAACTGCTCGCGAACATGTGTCCATACGATGCATGCGAACCGTACTGTTCGTGTCTACGAGAGGAAACTAAGTAATTGTATGAGTATAACTTGCACGCTGCTTGCGAACATGTCCAAACGTGTACGCGAATCTTAGTTCGTGCAGGCGCGCGGGTGTGGACAGGCCTTAAAGAGTTAACATATTTGGACTACATACTTAAAATCAATGCAAAATTTTCCATTACTCAAAAGTATTGTAATAGTATTTATATTTTTAGAAAATTATTATTGTAATTTTGTTCTATTTATGTGAAATAATTATTGTTGTAGGTAACTTAGTTCTGTTGTTATTGTAAATTAATCCATTTATCTTAAGCACCTAATTAAAATAATTTTAGAAGTAAAACAATAAAATATTTAGTACACATTTGCTTTTATTTATGAAACTATGCTTTGACATAGACCGAGCGAGCGCGTAGCTTCAGCTTGGGCAAAACTACTTTCGTATGTCCGTTTGTAATTCTCCATCACAGGCAATTATATTATTTATATTAAAAACAAGAAGCAGATATAAGCGCACGCGCTGTGAAGATTCAAATATGTCTCAATTGGGACGTCTTGTAATTAATCTGCGTCGAGCGCAATCACGAGCATACGGCATTGTAGTTTCCTATGTACTTACCAACATAAATTGTGTGTTTCGGGAGTGTACTAATTATGACTAAAGCCGACTAAAGTAAACAAAATACAAGGGATCTCTTACCACATATGAGTATGCAAACATACTTCGATTATTTAGTATTTCGAATTATTTTGTAAACAATCTAGCAACTGACGCAGAGACAAGATAGAGAAAGCGATCTAGGTGCAACCATTAAAATTATAGCTATCTCTTTCAATTGCGTGCTATTTCGTATCTTTTGTTTTGCTTATCAGTGAAACTTGTCAATGTGCGAAGCGCCATCTAGCTTCGAATAGATAAAATAAAAGATTACTACCAAACACTTTTAGAGCATTAAGAACAAACAGCACATCACATAATAGTACCTACCACATTCTGTGGTAGTAGTTATTGCTTTTGAAAACCGCTTGGCGACATCTATTAGATTAATTTAAACAACATTTGCGCTGCACAAACACGAGGTCTTTACCATGATTGTCATAATTGTACTTACTGTATAAGACCCCTTCTGAAAACGTTAGTATTTTGCTTTAGGGCTAGGTTAGGTAGGGTAGTTTATAGGTATTTGCCAGATATACTGACATGATTGTATAGAAAGATAATATGTGCTATCTATCCATCCAGCGGCGGGCGTTGGTTGGTTGATACCTTCTAAGAGGCATAATAGGTTTTATTTTTGCACGAAACTGAGGTCGAACCGCACTTTAGCGGTGCGGCCGGACCAGTACGGCGTTGCAGATTTGGATCCTTCCAATTTTTCTGAGGAGGGAGTGACTTTTATGCGACGCGCACGTGGTTTCGCACCGAAAAAACGTACCTCAAGATATAGCTGTATAGACAGATTCTTTTGCCTTCCCGGAAATAAAAAAAAACAACTTTTATGACGTTTTGACGTTTAGCTGTCTGAATGACAGTATCACGATTCACGATAGGTGACAGCTGACTTGACTGACATGACATGTGACATTTGTGGATTGTGGCGCTGGCGGTTGTTGTTGGCTGTTGTTATGTGAATTCTTATTTTTCAATTCAATCCCTACGTAATACATAATATCTCTTATATCACACTCGTATAACAAATCCATAATTGAACCAGCGGTCACTATGGGTGATACTCGCAAAAAGAAGAAGTTTTACTTCAGAAAACGCAGGAACAAATACTTTTTGGAACCCGGCTTCCGAGGCTTTTTCTGCACGTGTAACTTCAGAGAGAAGGAATGTGTAAAGGAAGTGTACAATTTGCTGAATGAGTACGCTGGGAAACTTTATCCTGACTTAGGAGCTGATCAAACTCCCGCCACCGGTTCGGCGCCAGCCACACCCGATGCCAGGTCCGACAGCGAATCTGAAGATGACCCTGATATCGGTGACTTGCTGAAGAAAGAAGTTGATTCTATGCGAAAAGACTTACAAAAGTCTCTCAAGCACAAACGGTTTCAAGTGGTCGAAACTGGCGCGTCAAATTGCATTTTCATTAAGACTAATCTACCTAGTCCAGAAGAGATTACAACAGCTATTATCAAAGATTTATTTACAACAAGGATACAAAAAACACGACATGTTTTACGTCTCCTCCCCGTCATGGCTACATGCAAAGCTAACTTGCCAGACATAATGGAGTGTGCTGGGAGGCTATTTGACAAATTCTTCTTAAAAGAATCTTCATCTTTTGCTGTTATTTTTAACAAAAGGTTCAACAGCAGTGTTTCAAGAGATTTAGTTATCAAGGAACTAGCTGAGATGGTTGTCATGAAAAATGCTGATAACAAAGCTGACCTTAAAAATCCTACTTTATGTATCATTGTGGAGATAATAAAGGGCATTTGCTTGCTAAGCATTGTGGAGAATTACTTCAATTATAAAAAGTATAATGTCCACGAATTAACAAAAGAAGAGACACCTACTGACTGTGAAGAGACCCAAGCGAAAAAATTCAAAAGTAGTCCTATAAAGGAGGATCAAAGCGTTGCTCATTAAGAAGATTTTGTATTTGTCTCTAATTTACTATGTAGTCTTATTGCTAGGTTACTAAGTGTCTTAGGGCCCCAATACCCACTCACCAAAACTTTGTCTACTTATCTCTAACCATTTTCAAATTAAAAATTATATTCATTGATGTACTATAAACTGTTTTATTATGCATTTGATAGGTACTACAACAACAACTGTTGTGTACATGTTCCATTTGCATAAAAGGCTCATAGATAGCGTTGAAGCCAGTTATGCAATAAAATCAATGATGTTATATAAGCATCAGACTTGTTTGTGATGTTGCCAAACTAACATTACATAACTGACAGGCTTTGTTTTCATTCAAGTTAGGTATATTAAAGAGTTTTACCACAAATGATATAAAATAATAATGAATGAATGAAATGAATAACGTAAAAAGGAAAAAGCAATGACTTTAGTGAATGCATTGTCGAGGATTATTTTGCTAAATTTCTGCAAGTACTACCTAGATGTATTTTTTATAATAATTGTATACCTAGTGATAGGTAGTTATTGTGTAGTTAACATCTATATTTTATTGATAAAGTAACTGATAATCTAACATTTAATTACAATAAATGAAAGCACAGAATACATACATAATATAAAAGTTCGATTTGCTTCCCAAGATAATGCTGGAAATTTAGTTCCCTTAACATCGTGCAGATGGCGCTATATGGTGAGCGGCGGGCGTTGTCTTGTATGAAATACTATATTATTTATTCTATTGTTGTGAACAGTTTAGAAGAGTATTATTTTGGTGTTATTGCTTATTTAAACTTATTATTTATTTTGTGGTTGTAATAAAAGAAATTCTCTTGTGCTACTTCATGCTTTGGATTGGTCCCGCCCATAGATCATTCAGGTCCCGCCCGACTGCGAAGGTTTTATTTTAATCTAAGGTTAAGTTAGCCCTTTTTGTTTTATTTTAATCTAAGGTAAAGACATTAAAATAGAAAAAACCGGACCAGTGCGAGTCGGACTCGCCCACCGAGGGTTCCGTACAAATTCATAGGATTTTACTTTATTAAAGACTATATTTTTAATGATTAAATTACAACTGTATAGTTTTCAGATTTTTCCCTGTACTTGTAGTATAAGATGATATTACTTAACATAGTTCCAGGTCAACAGAAAGTACCTACACTTGTTGCGGCATAAACGGCCGTATCTTTTTTTTTTACAGTTTCAAGGGACTAGACCTGAATATAATAGTTTTAATTTCAACTACGATAACTCCACGCTTTCCCGAGACAAAGGCTCTTGACAGACAGACGGAGAGCAAAGTGTTCCATTTTATCTTTTGAGGTACGGAACCCTAAAAAAGATACATCTATGTACCCTACTTGTACTAACTATTTGCGAGCAGTTTATTCGGAGAAATTCACAACGAAAAGCTGCTATTATAATTATTTTCCTGAATATATTATATGATATGCTTATTGTTATGTTACTAAATTTTGCTTTTAAAATATTAAGAGAACTTATGAGAACCAACGGGATTTTCAGAATTCTGATAGCTAAGCTTATAAAAAAGTTATTTAGTTTATTGTTCCTCCTGTAAACTTTAAACAAATGGACTTGTATAACAAATTAGTCCGACGAATTGACTTTCATTAAGTAGGTACTTACCTAGTACCTACCAACCTATTAGTACATACCTACCTACTCATTGTTCTGTGGTTTGTTTGTGCGTAGGTACCTATATCTAGTAACACTATTTTTTCTTTGTTCTGTGGGTACACCGTACACCTATAGGTAGGTACCTACGTACTTTGATTGTTATCCATAATATCCAAAGTATAAGTAGGTAGGTAGTGTTTCCTTCATCTGATAAGACATTAAGAGACGGCCAAATTTCATTACTGTGAGACACCTGCGTCTGTAATTCTGTATCGTAAAATTTGTTATCCCTTTGTATTATTGTCTCGGCAAGTGTCAGAGTTAGTCTACCTATAAAATTATTGTTAATTGTATTACTATCTAATAAATGTCGCTATTGTCGCTGAAGGTTGCTACCTACCTAAAATAACAGTTTTCATTTTTATTTTTTTATTTAGATCTGGCAACTAGGCCCATATAATATATATGGACCTACCTACCTTACAGACTAACATACATATATTTAAAACTGCTAAAACTGCTGTTTTGGTGCCATGACTGTTTCTTCTTGTCCAGATACTTTCAGCCTTTAGATACTTAGGTAAACTCTAAAATCTACCCTGAAAACATTTTCTCAATACATAAATCCACCATCTCTGACGAAGGAATTTATGGGTATACACACAAAGTTGTAATAAAAAGTCGCGTAAGTACATTATGTTTCGGCCTTAGCCTTAGCTTTAGCGGTTCCGGAGAATTTAATAGATTACTACTTACCTGCAATCTGTAACCACTGCTTGCAACATTGATTTTGATAAAAATAATTATTGATGTGTTTAGTAGGTACTTAGTATCTATTATACTTATATTCAGTGGTGTAGATATACTTTGAGATAGGCATGCACCTAAATTTATTCCCTTCTCAGAAGAATGGACAAACTTGTTTATCCCTTGGTTTTGAAACAAAAAGAAAATTTTAACCTAAAACGCACGTAGTAAATAAATACTCATCAGTGCAGTGAGGAAGAAATTAATAAGAGAGATTGGAGAATTTTTATTAAGTAATAACGGCTGTATTTTTTAAACTTATTGCGTAAGTGCCTAATACCATTGGGAGGTGACACGATTTATCTTACTTTTTAAGCGAAGGTGGATTACAGAGGGGTGGCTGTAAATTCAGTGGAGCCGTGTGCCGGAATGGGCGGACTTGGCCAATATTGCGATCGGTTAAGACAAACAACTGCAGGCTACTAGCACAAAATACATAGGTACAGGAAGAAGGATCGTTCCGTAACTAGAATATTCCGGGGAAACCACCATCATAAATAAGTATATTATATTGTAAATGTATATCAAGTTTTGTAATCGAGTTACGTATTGTATTTTAGTTATTTTTTTTAAAGTTTCTCGTTATATGGTAGGTACTGTACTAGGTTAAATTAAAAAAAACTTAGGAATTTAAGAGCTTTGATAAACAATAGACAAGCAAATATTGCTTTTTATTAGAGTAAGCGAAGTCCAGCACTTAATAGTTTTGTTGATGGGCTAAAGTGTCATCATGTACCTACCTAGAAAGCCATTTTCATGGAGTTTGGTCCCTGGAAAGGTGGGATATAGGTAAGTACCTAGTTTGAAAAGGTGTTTTTATTAACTACTGCCTCCAAACCCAACCAATTCCAATTGTGTACGCTTAGTTAGCTAATAGGTTTGCGGTAATCGTGTGTGTGTTTAAAGATCGATCAACGTGTACGCTGCTTAAATCGGTTTTCTATATGCGTAGGTGATAAGGCTGGTTGTGTCTATGTCCTTATAAGTAGATGATTCTTATGTCTATCCTAAAAGCGCCTTAACAAATTATCAGCCTAAGTAAGCGTACCTACTAACAGCTGTTGTTCATACGAAGTGATTAAACATGTATCCGTATCGTCTTCAGCTCTAAACTACAACCTACCTACTTACCCTTTTCTCGTAAGTATAGAAAAAGACCTAAAGCTTAAGTCGTGTTTTGTTTATCATTTTCTTCCCCCTGAAAGGGGAAATTATAGTCTTGAAGAGAGTTACGCAACTTTATAGATAATAAGGATATAACAATAACAGGGCTTGTCGGATCCCAATAAAACTGTTGTCCTTTCAATCTAGATTGTTGGCGCACCAATTAAAAGTTTCCAAGGACACTCGTTTTGGAATTAAGCCAATACACTTCTGTAATAAATCGTGAGCGCGATAGGAATACGTTAACAGCGTTGCTTCATTTCCTTTTGCTATCAATCTAGCATTCCTTCTCTCTATAACAAAGCTTTTTTAGTTCAAAGAAATTGAGAACACTGCAATAATACAACTTGCTCAGAGCCCATTTCGTTATAAAGGTATCTCTACTACTAGGTTTCGTCTCAAAACTTTAATTTATAGAGTTTGAAACTATAAAATCCCAGAGAAAAAAAGGGATTGTTTCACAACTAAAAGTAGTTGATTGTCTCGTTGATCGAAAATCACGTCTCAGTTATTTTAACTCACGTAGGTAAGTGCCTATGTCTCGATAGTTTTAATGAAAGTGACTTTCGGATGAGATAATAAACTCGTAGGGGAAGATTGTGCAGTCAAAAGTTGCTAGAGCGAAAAAAGTTTAATAGGTAGGTAGGTACTTACTTTTATTAGAGATAGAAAAATATTAGCGAATAAGTGATTCCCTAGATTCCGTTAGCACCAAATTTCGACGAAAATACTTAATTAAATTTCAGTTTTATGGTTCGGAATAGTGTAGTATGGCAACCTTTAAGAACAGTAAAATAAATATTCTACCGTCGTTCCATCTTACTTTTAGGCAATAGAACACTAAGAGGTAACTAATTACATTTAGATTTTTCACTAAATACGTCTCGATTGTTTTAATTAAGATGAAAGCGACTAATTCGAGTGATGCAGCGGACAACGGCTAACGACACCCCTGGGTGGTCGTTAGGGCAGCAAGCCCCGTCTTATTTTTTCCCCTGAGTGACTCGCTCAGCGAGTTTCCCTTTTCGCTGTCCCCGTTTTTATGCGTAAGATGAAAAATTCGACGCTAGCCGTAGATCTAAATTGCGACGTTACAAGGTAACTTTGTTTGTAACAGTTTTTTAAGTTTGGTAAAAGAAAGTCAGGTTTGATAGCTTTTATTAGAGACTAGCTTCCGCCCGCGACTTTGTCCGCGTGAACATTTGAGAAAATCCTTAGAGAACCTTTAAATAAGATACAAAGTTAATTTCATCCTAATTCGACCAGCCGTTGCTACGTGAATACCGACTGGTAATAGATTTTTCTCAAATGTCCATGCGGACGTAGTCACAGGCGGAAGCTACTTTATAACATTTAGAATTGGGTCCAGCCAGAGATATTAGTATCCGTTCCCATTCCAACATTTCCAACATCCCACAAACCTCAATATCCCTCTCCTTCTCCTACTCGCCATCTCCATCTCTCTCTCCCTTCAAAATAAATGTCAGTTTCGCAATCAACATACCATAAAACCCCAAACGACATCCATATCGTTTTTTAGGTTTATTTACCCATTTCACCCCCTTAAGGATTGAAATTCCAACAGTACCGATATACGATGCAGTTTCTAACCATAAGTCTAAATAAATTTAGTTATTTTTACTTCGAAGATGAAGGTTTTTCTATACACAACTTCATCCCCATTTTCTCTACGTGCCAAATTTTAAATCTCTAGCTAGACCCAGCGGTTCAATCACTCAGAGTCTTCTTTTATATTAGGTACTCATTACTCAGTCATTTATTGCATACCACAATGTGAATATTTAGATGAGGTTTGGCTTTAATTAATTAATTAGCTCTATTTAATTAAGCTACTTGCTTGATTATGTTGCAGTAAAGGTGCAAAATGGGGTTGTCATCAGTCTATTTAATGGTGAGCATTGTTGGCAGCTCAACAACGCTCGCAGTTGGTAGATCCGTATGTCTGTCTGTTTGACCTCTATCGGTTGGGCTTATGATTATAAAGTTTTTGGGTGGGCTTCAAGTAGGTACGCTTTCTAAAATGAAATAATGATGATGCTGTCACTTTTTCGTTTTGGCTAGTTGGAATTGACAGTAGTTTAAAACAAAGTTTAATTTAGTCTACGTTTTGGAATAAAAGAGATAATCTTTAAAATTGAGCCAACATTTTGACTCTGATTCTGACGCACACGATGCAGCAGCAGTATTTTCTTTAAAGAAAAAATATCTTCACCGTCAGCTACACATTTTACTGGTACCAACACAAAAGCTAGGAAAGTAAGCTAAGCCACGGTAAACCGTGCTTAAGCTTCACGTACCTACCTACCAAGTTAAAATAGTTTGATAGCTTCTTACGTGTTTGTAAGTTAAAAGAGTTTTTTTTTAATAAATTTTGAAAACATCACATACATTGCTCCGATTCCAAAGTAAGTAGCTAAAACACTTGTGTTATGGAAATCAGAGACAACGGTGGTATAATAAATACCCAGACCTGAGCCAATATAAAGTTCATTTCCTAAATTGACCCAACCGGGGATCGAACCCGGGACCTTAGAGATGACGACACCTTGAAAACCGGTGTACAAAGCTACTCGACCACGGAGGTCGTCTTTAATAATCCAGATTTCTTAAATAAAACTAACCGCATGGACACTAGCAAATTGTTTAAAAGTCTTCTGAAGAAAAAGTCAATATCTGACAATGAGGAGGGTAAGACAAGTTTGCATTGTTCGTGACGAAATAGGTTGATGCCCGGGTAGTACATTATTTGGTACATACACAACCTCTCTTAAGTGTATCCAAAACTGTAAAATTTCTCCAGTTGAATTTAAACCTTAAATTCATAGGTCTTGAAGGTCTTAAACCAATTGAGAAATTTAGACATTTTATTGCTACCCGAGAGCCTATTACAAAAAAGCATCGCGATAAGCGTGCGATCTTCGTCCCATTCCGTTACACTATCAACGCATGTATAAGGTTCATAATCAAGTATATGAATCAACGAACATCGTCCGACTATCAATATTATTTTTTATAATAGGCCCTCTGGTGTGCTAGACAGTAATTAGAATTTGAAAGTTCGTTTAACCCGTGTGCGTGTACTTTTAAAAGCGCTAAATGAAACCACAATTAAGCATAATCCATCAAGCTTTACAGAGTTTGTTTTAAAGTAAGGTCAGTTGCAGACAGCTTTTTATAAACAATATGTAACAGTTCAGTCAAGTTGTATAAAACTTTGTTCCTACACTAAATTCATTTTCATTACCAAGGGACCTTCTATTAAGTGCTTTATATTTTCTATTATGGAGAATTGGTTTAAACTTATTTAATATAATTGTCAGAACTGTAAGATTACAATTAAAGATATTATTTTTGTAAGTAACACCTAATTTACCATACAGAATGCAATCGTAGGTTATAAATAACGGAATATACGTGTAGGCCCATTATATACCCAAGATAATACCCATTATATTGTTTACTTTCGGCTCTATTTTTTTTCGATCTAGGTATCTTTGTATCGGTTTGATGTCAAACCATTTTGGAGTGGCTAGAATTATTGAGGTGGGTGTATGCTTTTGATGAGAAGAAAATATGTATGTGAGTGACTAGACTTAGTCCGGTTTGACGAGGGTCCTCTTCGAGAATTCTTCAGCTCTCCTTTACTTAAGAGTTGGACTGCGTACAATTTATTAAAAAGAAACGTAACTTTGATGTTTTTCATCGCTTTTATGTACCTAGTAAAAATACGTAAATGATATTATAGCTATATTTTTTTAATTTTAGAGGACGAATTTTTTAACTCGTTTTATCTTCTTTCTTTTTTGTTCACTTTAGCAAACTATTTTATACTAGCTTCTCGATGAGCTAGAGATTAGCAACTTTGAACACAGGTCAGAACTGAAAGGCAGTGCAATATTATGGTGTCATTGAGCTGATCTCATGATGGAATCGGAAGAAGGCCACAGAAACTCTGTAATAAAACCATAAAATCTCATCGAGTTTGGGCATGTTAAAATCGTCTTGACAAGTATTCTGGCGGGAGATGAAGTCCAGGGTCTGATGATAATGCCGGAAGAAGGTCACAGGTACTCAGTATTGAAAGCATGCAATCCCATCGATTTTATAGGCTCGTTTGATTCGTCTTGATGAGTACTCTGTTGGGAAATAGTTTCCAGGGTCTAATGATGGAGCTGGAAAGAGGCCACAGGAGCTCTATAATAAAATCATGCAACCCCATCGAGTTTGGGCTTGTTTGAATCGTCTTGACGAGTACTCTGTTGGGAAATAGTTCCCAGAATAGAAGAATGTTACCTGTTTCAAAGGACGTCGGTCACTCGGTGCGGAGTGGGGAGGAAGAGGCGATAAATACGGTGTCGGGAGGCGTAGTTACTCATTCGGTGTTGGTTTACGCAAGATCTAACTCCTGAGGATGCTCCGAGTTGGGGCGAAACACGTGTAGAGTAGTCTAATTGGTGAAGGTGCAAGGTGTGTTGCTGTCTAGCTAATTGCAGGTATTGTACACTAATATTTTGTGGTGTGCATGTGCATTTTATTGCGGGCGGGTGCGGGCGGTGCATCTTGCATATATTTTTTGCGGAAGTAAGCTATACACATAAATATTATATATCTTTTTTCTCATTTTTTTATTTAATAGTATTTTTTTTATTAAAAACACGTTTTTAAACAGACTAAAAGGTATACAGTAATTTCTTTCGTAAAGATTATAATCCTATACAGAAATTTTAATCCTAAAAACGTGAGGCAAAAGATAATTGATGATAAATCTTACAAAATGCGCCCCACGTGTTTAGGTTTAAAACTTCTGTATACCTAGGGTTATATCTTTACGGAATAAATTATATTATACCTTGGACTAAACAGTATAAAATATTTTTTCTCGTAAAAAACGTGTTTTTTATTCACTTTATAACAATTAAAAAGGTACTATGTTCGTAACTAAACTTAACTCATTATACGTTGATGGTGTACGCAGTGATAATCCATATACATTTCGAAATCCTACTAACTCGATGCGCTGCACGTATAATGTAGCTCTACTCTCTGTAAAAGGTTTTATAAAAAAGACATAGTAAAAAAATATGTGTAGGTAGGTACACGCTTCCTAGCCGTCGGGGCCTTAAACATATACGTCAGTTTGAAGCACTGGAATAACAAGCGTACGTCGGACACTGGTAAATCCAGCTGGGCGGATTTGTTACAAAGTAGGGCTTACCGCCCGCTACCGAAACACTGAGTACGGACGGGCGTCCGATTTTCAATGTGCTCTCGGTTTCTTAGAGGACTTAGCTTCGTACGCTTGCTCGCGCCTTGAATTCTGAAACTTTATAGCTGGGTTATAATTGTCAACTTCATAAGTTTAATAAAAATATTTTAACCATGATCAAATAAACAACAGCCAGCCAGTTATCCTATATTAATAAAAGTTATATAAATAAGGTAGTGTATTATACAACGTGTTATAAAAGTACCCCTAATGCCGAATATGGTGGATAGGGACCATCAAACTAAACAACTTTTACTATGGGACCAACTTTGAAATCTCGAAAAAAAATCAGCTGTTTCATACAAAAATTAATTACGAAAATATCAAAATGTATGAAACAGCTGATTTTTTTTTTCGCGATTTCAGAGTTGGTGCCATAGTAAAGTAGTTCAGTTTTATGGTCTCTGTTGCCGAGCCGGACTCTTTTTTACTAGTTTATGGTTTTTACTTTTTACTTATATTTTTGAATTCTGTACTTTTTTATACTATAACATATTTTCCTTGTTTTCGTACTCTGTGTTTTTTCTTCTATATGTCAAGTCGTGTTCATCAGTTTGCAATAATAAAAGTACATTTACTACAACTAACTTTCATTATTTAGAAACCCATTTAGCTCAGTTGCAGTCTCTATCTACCATATTCGGCATTAGGGGTACTTTTGTAACACGCTGTATAGAACGCTAACATTTAACCGCACTTCCTACAAAAACGTTTTACCCAAAAGCCACGTGTACGCAGATAACCACCATTCATGCAACAAGAGGACAGAACAAGTGTAGTTTCTAAAACACCGGTGGCATAAAGCCCGAATGGCTAGAACCGAATACGTTGTGATATGCAAACTAGACGATTCATAAAATTAGAATTTAAAATCAAAGCTCCGTTTCAGAGGTGTTTTTGTCTCGCGGCAGGACAGCGCACATAACTTATGCCGAATATTTATGTTAGGCGATGCCACAAACAGGCTCACTCTCTTATTTACCGCCAAGATCTTGTTTACTGCACTCTCGTATTTGCATTTTAAATGGTTATATTTTCGCTTTGACACACTTTTACGAAAGTGGGGTTTTGTAATTTCGTGTAGTTTTCGGTGGCTTGGAGCTGTGGTTACGTATGAGGGATGTTGATTAAGTACCAAGCTGATCGCTAGTTTTAACGAAGCGCTCTCTCTTCCTTTTCTTTACATTTAGTTAAAAAAACACACTAGATTAGGTAGGTAGGTATTCCAGGCACATATTTTCGTAGAAAAAAGCAAAATAATACTTTGTTTATTTCAACAAAATAAAAATAAAACTACCGTAAAAAAACCGAAAATTGTTTTCTAAAATAGTGGCATAGTGATACCCGTTTACCTGTGTATCCCCACAGCCCAGCACTATCCATCATCCTGCCTGAATCAATTAAACATGGCTACTCCGTAATGTCTTCGCAGGGTCTGATACAACCTTCATTATTTTCTAAGTGTGGCTTTGTAATAAGCTTTTTGTTTGGATGTTGTATGTACTTACGAAGAAGACTTTCATGATGTTGATGACACAAAGCTTTTTCGTTCAAACTTCAAAATGATGTTTGAGAAACGAATCAATGCATTGTTTTAAGGCAAAGGTTAAAGAAAATTAACACTTTTTGATGCCATAGGTCATTAAAAGATTCAACGGATATCATATTTCTTTATATCTTTATCCAGACACGTATTGAACCAGAAACAATATTCAATGATTTTGGCTCAAAACATTTTTTATCTGTATTAAAACCATGCAACCCCATCAAGTTTGGCTCGTTTGATTCGTCTTGATGAGTAGTCTGCTAGGAAATAGTGTCCAGGGTTTGATGATGGAGCCGGAAGACGGCCACAGGAACTCTGTAATAATACCATGCAACCCCACCGAGTTTATGCTCGTTTGATTCGTCTTGATGAGTACTTTAATGGAAAACAGTATTCAGGGTGGGTGGTGGAGCTGGAAGATGGCGACAGGAAACAAGGACTAGGTTGATTCGTTTTGACAAGTACTCTTGATAGTAGATAGTGTCTAGGGTCTGATGATGGAGCCGGAAAAAAGCAAAAAGAAAAAATAACACAGATAAGACTAAAAAGCAGAAAATAATTAATAATTGAAAACTTTCTTAAAACGAACTAAAACTTAATTTTTTTCCTTAAACATAACCTATAAAGGTGTTGCAAAAATTTTGCAACATTTATCAACTATTTTCTACTGTATGCGCCCCACGTTTAAAAAAAAGGTTCAAGACTTCATCAATGCATAGCTTAGTTTGTTGGGAAAAAATATATTATTACGTACACCTATTTTTTTTTGCATCATCACAATGCTATTTCAATTTCAAATATTATTAATTTTACTAATTATTTTCTTTTATTCTTCTCTACGAATTAGAATCACACAGCACAACTTATAAAATTTTAGCGAACTCATCTAGAAATGTAAATTAATTGGTAAAACATTTATTTCTCAGAACTGTGCATTATGGATTTTCATTAAGCAAAATTGCGCTTTACTTCTTAAAGACCGAAATTATCGATAAAATGCTTGAAATAAAATTGGGGTTAATTTAAAAAGCATACTTACAAATCTACTACTATGATTGATCAGTGCTACGTTTAATCGTCCTCGCAGAGTGGTGCGGATCGTACTTACATCCGGTTTTGGGGGCCTACTCTCCAAATGCTTGGAGCTCGTACTTCCGGTCTAAGTTTTAATTATACATTTTAGTCCGTATATATCGGTGATTTTGAGCGAATAAATGATAAGACAAATAAACATCTAATATTAGGTGCGATTATGCTCCGGTTCCAAATAGTGGTTTGAACAATTTGTTTGAGTTTTTATACGAATCCAAATCTTGGGTTCAGTTGGAAGATTCGTTATCTTACCATCTAGAGTAGACCACCAGCTCTCCGCCCACTCAGCACAATCCATCATCTTGCCGGGATCAATTAAACCCAGCTTCAGCAATATTCCTTACCGAGAAACGCCCGCGCTACCTTTATTAATGCAGAATGTTGCTCTAACAAGTTTTCTATGAAGTAAAAATAGTGGACAAGTAAATCAATGCTGTATTCATGGCATAAAACAAGCTATTTATCAATTATTCATTGCATTTTTTACATTAAGTAACCTGTAAGTTCTAAGTACTAATACGTTAGTATTGAGGTACTTAGTTGTAATTTTACGATGTTAAATATGAAAGCTGTTTAATATTGTAAAATAATAACATATATTAATAATTGTACTATCACATTAGTACAAAATCGCCTATTATTTATGTAAACGAACACAACGGTTATGGGACATTAAGTTTATTCAACTTTGTTACCTTTTCTATTTAGTTTGTGGATTTGCATCCACTTTTATTGTTATAATAATCGTATGGATCTTTGGATGCCTATTCTGTTAATTATCATTACTTATCATAAAAAAAACATTTATTCGTAGCAAATGTAAGTATTCGAAAATTGTTTTATAAGTAACTTAACTTTTTACACTTCTTAGATTATCGCGCCGTACTTTACGGATAGATTGATTATTATTTTTTATTTTTGCATTTCTGGCATTGAAGTTGTACTAAAGCTTTTTCTTTTTATACTTAAGTATATTGAACAGCTGAAACTCGATTCGAGAAGTTGGATTAGTTCAATAAATGGTTAACGGCAGTCGTTCAGCTACTTTTTTGTTTTTCTGTTCTTCCTCGTGTAATTAAATTTGTATACTTAAGCTGTATCAAAGCATTGGATAAAAGGATATAATAGAGAGTGTTGTAGTTGCGTTTGAAGCGCTTAAAGTATTAAGCCACGAGGGCTGCGTTGGCGGTGACAAGAGACTTAATTAACAGTACGCAAACATTATACAACAACGTCAAAAAGTGTTGTTTGTTGTGTGGCTGCGGGCCAGTAATCTGAAATTAATTAAGGTTTTAGTGGTTATCGCTGGGATGTCAGAAAAAAATACTAAAGTAAGACTTTTATCAAGCTAGAATGACTGTTAGAATTTCCACTATGGCTTCGTGGTGATTTGTCTAAAATGGTGTCTGGCTTTTTATGAATCTGAAGTAAGTATTTGGTTCATTTCGAAGTCGAAGTAAAAACGAAATAATAATAGAAAGCAACAAAACCGTGTTAAAATAGAACTTCGCCCATCTTTCCGGTGGGTGATTGAGAAATTCATCAAAATTTCACATATAATTTTGTTTCTTAAAGATATTATATTATGTATCCACACTTAAGCTTAGAACCAACCAGAGTTTTTACTTAACCTTTTAACAGCCCCAGTCAGATTTATCTGATAAATTGTTTCGCCTCTATCGAATTTTACACAAAATTTAAGAATTGCAACATTATTTTGTTGGTCGACATGTTAATAATCATTTCTATATGTATCATTGTTGTGAACATGCCACACACGGCAACTGATGCAACATCGGACGGTCAATAGGTTGCTTCTATAACACTCGTAGCACAGAATTAGTCAATTAAACCTCAATATTTAATATTACTTGTCTGTATTTAAATATTCAGCAGAATAGTAAAAGCATAATAAATAAGACGCCCAGTACTTAACAACCTGTATTTATCGTACAGAAACTAGCATCCAACATCTACAGTTTATTTAACGTTACCCACGCGGGTCGTTAAACTTCAGTAAAATGGTTTAGTCAGCACCGGTGTCTAGGTACCACAGATAATGAAAAGTTGTCGGCAATTCACGACGACACCCTCCTATAGAATATAAATTCTTCCCTCGAGCTCCATCGAAGATAATCAACCAGCTGGCAACAGCATGTTTTGAATATTAATTTTTTTAATCGCTGTTCAGATTCAAATTATGCTTCGTTTGGTTAGTGAATTTTGTTTCGGGAAGTCTTAAAGACCCTTTTGAGCTTTGGTTAGGTACGGTGAGTCATTAGGTACCTATGTGTATTTTTGCTTGGACTTTTATATTTTTATTCGTCAAGCGATTGCATCATTTGATTGGAGATGGTAAATATTTGCGAGGAAACATTATAGGTACCTTCTGAAATAAAAAAAACCGTAAACATAATCTCCCGATGGTGGCGTGCGGTAAAATTAACTTTCCGCACGCTGTACTAAACCGTAAAGAAAAACGCACGGCGTGGTAAAATCAACTTAGCGCACGCTGTACTGTCATCGAAAACACATATTCGAGCAACTGCATTGAAAACTACTATTTGCAGTTGTAATTGGTGCTCTATAGAGTCAATAACAATAATAGTAGTACATCATTACATATTGATAGTTATCTGTGAATGGCGCATTGAGCCTCTAACAGCGTATATAAATTAGCTATTTCAGCAAACGGCGCCCATAAAGACATTTAGGATTGAGCTCCTTCGGCTAGGTACGTACGCGTTATTATAATGCACATAAAATTCCTCACAGAGAAGCGAAGTTAGGGTTGAGTTATTCACCGTCACGTACGCGAACGTCAGGCTCTCGGTTTAATACCGTTGACAATGGATATTTTTTACAGTTCAATGGAAGTGTTCAATGTTCATCGCATTCAATTATTATGATATTCTCTCAAAATACAGTTTTTCTTATCGACTGTTTTTATACTTGAGCATAAAATTACTGTCCTAGAACAGAAGTCATCGAACATTTTTATTGTTCTGTGTGAATGAAGTAGGTAGTTAATGTAAAATAAAATTAGAATAAAAAAATTCTTTGAAACTTTCTCTGAAATAAAAATTTAAAAGGTAAAGAGTCTCATTTCTATGGCTTAAAAAATGGATTAAAACTATATTCAACATCTTACAAAAATAGCATTAATGCCAAATATGGTATATAGGGACCATCAAACTGATAACTTTTACTATGGGACCAACGCGAAAAAATATCAGCTGTTTCATACATTTTGATATTTTCGATTTTAATTTTTGTATGACACAGCTGATATTTTTTCGCGATTTGAGAGTTGGACCTATAGTAAAAGTTGCCCAGTTTGATGGTCCCTATATACCATATTCGGCATTAGGGGTATTTTTGTAACATGTTGTATATTTACGATCATCAACATTATTGCCATAATATTTGTAGTGAGGTCAGTTTTTTTCCCATTAAGGGTAAAAAGTACATCGCCTCAGACCACCACTGCCGCTAGGCACACTTAATTGCGTTTGATGAGAATTTGCTCATGGAGAAACGTACGAATGAAACTTCCTTGTTTTCTAGTGAAACAAAGTTCTATCTGATTGAATACGGAGCCGGTGGCGACGGCGGCAAAATGCTAATATTAAGAAATCAAAAACATTCGTGTACTTACTTATAAACTTAATAATGAAAGAGTTATAATAAAAACCGTAGTGTATCTGTAGGTATACTTATAGTAGGTACCTACTTTTACGGTTTGATGTGGAACTGATACAGTTTTAGTGAAAAGAAAATTTTTTAAAAATGGCGGAGATATGGGATAATCATATTTCAGCCATTTCAAAAAAAATTCAAAAATGTCACAAACGCAAGGTCAACATCTTTACATAGCCACTAGTAAAATAATAAAAATTCGGATTGATGAATGATGAATTGAAATTGATGATAAAAACTTATTTTAATTAATAAAATATAAAGAATTTCGTTTAAGTAGGTACTTATTCGATTTGTATTATGAAAAAAAAACTGTAACTGTGTATTTATTTTTGGAGCTAAATACTTTATACGAGCTTCGTTGTGCAAAACATAAATTACATTAAAAAACCAATTAGTTAGATAGTTTCATTATTAGTTCACTGTTTTATTTTTTTCCAAATCTTGTCCGCTTGGATAATGTCAATAAAAATATGTAAAATTAGGAATATTGTCACTGCTTGAGTTCTCACCCTGATCCTAACCCGAGCCTAATATCTTAAACCTAAACTTAGAAAGAAATTACAAATTACAGATCCTATTCCATAATGGTTAATAGGAAAATACCTAAAGCGCGTACTTTCGCATCATCTTTGTGACATCAAGACTTAAGGCGCGTCCACATTGTGCGATTATTCATGTAAATGATGCGTGAAATTTCTGCGTATACACCGTCGTTCGAGTGTCCTAGTTTCCTGATGAGATAATTAACTTTATTGTGTTAGTTATTCTTAGTAGGGTGTCAACAGGAAAAAGAATGCATTTATTTGTGAGATAATGTTATTGTGAAGTAAATAAAGTCATGGATAAGACATAATTTCACTTAGACACCTACTTAATATGTTTAATATTGCAAAAACGAATCTGTCTAATATAAATATTTGTCATTTATGTAAAAAATATGAAGAAGCAAAATATACTAAATACAATTTTAGAACAAATATGGATTAATTTTCAAATTGAAGGACAATAATTGTCATTGTTTTACTTCTTAACCGATGACTTCTAAGTTAATGGTAAAAAAACACTCCTTATAAGAAATCGCTTTTCAGTTGTTAAACACATTTTTGTAATATAAGTAGCACTTAAAGACCACTTAAGTATGGTTAAGTATCACTTAAGAAGCAAATAACCTATAAAACAATGCATAAAACATAGAGACCGCATCATTTACATGTTCAAGACAGTTTAAAATCGGGCGGAATCCGCGAAAGCCGTCTCCGCATAATGGTACGTTGCGATCCGTCACTTTGATGGCGGATCACACGGTATCAGAAGGTTAGGTACTATGGTTCTGTCAACAAAGCGAGGCGATAAGTTTTACTTTCAATAGTTTTTCGATATGTTTTTTCGAATGGGTTTAAAGTCACAATATTCTTCTTATAGACCGCGTCATTCACATTTTTAAGAACAATTATTATTATTAAATTTAGATTTTTCGCATTCACAATGCTATTTTTATATTAATATAAATAATATTAGAAAAAATACTAGAATCATCTTTATCGATTGTCAAAACATCTGGAAAGATGTTTCTTTCGAATGTGGGGGTATTTCCTCACATTGATGAAATTGCGCTGACTTGCGCGAAGAAGTAAAAAGTACTAGCAAATTTCACCGCTCCCACTAGCGACTCGGTAGCAAAATTGGTCAGTGCATTGGGCCGGAATCCCAAGGGTGCGGGTTCGAGTCCCGTCTGAGGTGCTACGGGTGAGTCGATTTTTTCTAGTATTTTTTTTAATATTATTTATCTTAACAATTATTATTTAAAATCAAGCGGAATTTGCGAGAGGTACTGAAACGTTGGATTCTGTCATTTTGGAGGCGGCACACACGGCATTAGACGTGTAATTCCGGGGGCCTACTACCGACTGCGATTTCCTTAAGTTTAGGGCGTTTCCTACTCTCGATGTCTGTTTATGGATGGGCTCATCCGTACGTAGCCAGAATATTATGGATTATGACATAACAGATTTAGTGTCCGACTGTCAGTTTATTCTCCTCTACAGGCCGCATTACTCAAACGATTGTCGTGAAATTTTGTGAGCAGGTTCGAAATAAATAGAATAATTTTGTCGTTTCAGTTTTTCTATATTTTTCAAAACGGCGGAGATATGTGGAAATATCATATTTCAGCCATTTCAAAAAATTAAACAAACGCGAGGTCTACGCCTCACAGAGCCACTAGTTAACTAAATATTTTTCTAATGAAGTTATCGAAAACAGTATTTACAGTATTTTTGAGCATCACATTGTAAATAAAATCAATTTGGTATATTATACTGAGAAGACAGTTTCTCCCAAACTTGTATACCTACTTTAAATTATTTATTTATTTTTAGAAACACTTACTTTGATTTCCTTTTAGACAATTGAAAGGATCGTTTTTACTGGCTTCGGGGACATAATGGCGCTTAGGTATTTATTTAAAGAGTTTTACGACATGGCATCCAGCGCTCGCTCCGAACCGTTTTCGCGGATTTTTCTCCGTTTCTAAGACAAGAATCTCTTGGCATTTTCATTTGGAAACGTCGAACATTAAAGCATGTAATTTGGGAATTCCCAAAATCATTTGTTTTGCTAAATGTGTTAAAATAACCTCACTGGATTTGAAAAACGCGAAGTTACGTTACACTTGCAATTTATAGTATGGGTTGTTTATATGTCAAATTTTTCAATAGGTATTATACAAGGTGTTACAAAAATACCCCTAATGCCGAATATGGTATATAGGGACCATCAAACTGATCAACTTTTACTATGGGACCAACTCTGAAATCGCGAAAAAAAAATCAGCTGTTCCATACAAAAATTAAAATCGAAAATATCAAAATGTATGAAACAGCTGATTTTTTTTTCGCGATTTCAGAGTTGGTCCCATAGTAAAAGTTGTTCAGTTTGATGGTCCCTATCTACCATATTCGGCATTAGGGGTACTTTTGTAACACCTTGTATATTTATAAATAGTATACCTGGTATATATAGGTATATTATAACCTGAGTGGTGCAGTGGCCAACATGCCGGTCTACCACGCAAGAGGTCCCGGGTTCGATTCCCGGCCGGGCAGAAATTGAAATGATGAATTTTTATTTCTGTGCCGGTTCTGAGTGTTACTATGTATAATAACTATATATATTTAAAATGTATATAAGTAGTATATCAGTAGTCTAGCACCCATGTTACAAGCTTTGCTTAGTTTGGGGCTAGATGGCGCTGCGTGAAACTGTCCAAGCATTTATCATTATTATTATTATTTATGTTGCTACAAAAAAAATAAGCCAAGGAAGAAGCTTCCTAGAAGCCAGACAGCCAGTTTCATTCGAAAGAATTAGCATTCCATTTTAATTCTTTCGAATTTCATAAATGAATTTGTCGTATCTATGAGCACAAGGTTTTTAATTTTACTTCATGCCAGGTTTTTTTACTTAACTTTAAGGGTGGTAGCTATCAAGAAAATCACATACATTTAATTTGATGCACCTTCTTTAAGTTTGTATTGAAATTTATAGTTAAAACATTTTTTTCATTCAATATTCAAAAGAACTGCCATCAAGTTTGTATATTTGTTTTTGAATATTTTTAATAAATAGGTACATTTTCTTTTTCAAATTTTTTTACAATCTGTCCCGCTGTAGTTTCAGCCTCATCCGGCATCGTAAGTCACGGCACGTTGCGGGCATTCCGCTTCTGAAATCACTTCCCGGTCTGTGTAGACAGTGACGTATTGTTGCTCTTGTTTAACATTATCTAATGGATTTTGTTTCATGCTCCGGAACTCGCATGTCCCTGCGTTACACTAATTAAAGTTTTGACATTTCAGGAGCGAAATAGAAGTGCATCAGATATTTTAACCCTTTTGTTGTTGACAATCTTATTTCCCAGTCCGCGCAGACAGTGACGTATTGTTGCTCTTTTTTAACATTATCTAATGGATTTAGTTTCAGCTCCGGAACTCGCATATCCCTGCGTTATAAATAATTAAAGTTTTAACATTTGAGGAGCGAAATGGAAGCGCTTTAGATGTTTTAAAATTGAGATTTTTAAATGGCTCTTACAATTTTGAATAGTAAAATGATGTGTTTCATTAACTTATCAATATGATTAAAATAAATTACTAACAATACTATTAAGACTACGTACTAACACATTTGGATCTAATTATCTGAATGAATACTTTTTAATTTAATTTATGTGCAAGCCTTTAAATAAATGTAAAAAATTGATGTACCATGCGGTTTTTTAACTGTAATTGCAATTTATTGTGTTGGTTAGATCCAAGCCATATCTGCCCGAATCTAATTAATATAATATCACCAATGAAAATTACTAATACAGACTGGAAAAACTTTTACGAAATAAGAGACATGTATTTTAAATATACAACATGTTCCAAAAATACCCCTAATGCCGAATATGGTATACAGGAACCATCAAACTGATCGCGATTTGAGAGTTGGTCCCATAGTAAAAGTTGTTTGATGGTTCCTATATACCATATTCGGCATTAGGGGTATTTTTGTAACATATTGTATAATACAAAATAACGGTCAATGAGTTGGTAGAATTCGAATTGCAGAATAAAGCAGGTACCCTAGCCAAGCGACCGCCGTGGGAATATGCAGCCGATACAAAAGAAGCAACGCTGAATAAAAAGATGTAAATACACGAGAGATGTCGTAAATCGTTGTTTATCTATTGTAAGCGAATTTTTAGTGAACAAAAGCGTTCTCATTGGGTAACTGTTAAGCATCTTTTACATGGCTGCTCACAGATAAGTAATAAGCTAAAATTGAAATTGAAAAATTATTTATTCAAATAAGCTCAAATAATAAGCATTTTTAAATCGTCAATTTTTATACCCTACCACCCATGATGACGTCTTTTAGCTGACAAGAAAATGGACGCAAAAAGCTTATTAGCTTTATATCGTTATACTATGTACCGATATCGTTTCCAGAAATTACATTCATATAATGTTACAATTAAAATAGATTAATAAATAAATAACATTATTTAATTAGATCATTTCTTGATGAATTAATTTACAGAGTTCAAGCTAAATTCAGTCATTTATTCAGTCTAGGCTGTTACATAAAAATCAATTTATACAATGGACAACATTTCAAAAATATAACATGTTGATTTTACTTTCTATAATGAAAATAGATAAAAAGTTAGAGGACATGTACTTTTTTAACCGACTGCAAGGAAAGGGTTATGTCTTTCGCGCGTATCTTGTATATATGTATATTATGTGTGTGTGTTTGTATGTAATATTCTTTATCACCTCATCTCTTTCAAACGGCTGAACGGAATTCAATGATTAATATATCGTTAGATTTGTCTTGACAGCCCAAGTGTACTTAGGTAAGTGACGTTAAAAAAAACAACATGGCGGATGTGCGGTGCTATTTATGAAATGAAAAAAAAAATCATTTTTTAGAATACTGCAATATAGGTATCAAATTAGGGGCTTATCATAAGGATTTCAAAAAGGTCTATCAAGCTTAAATATAATAACTAAAAAGACATAAATAAATTTTAAAAACTAAAATCCCGCCTGCATTAAAAAAACAAGTCAACTGAAAAGATGTAAAAAAATCACGACACTTAGAAGAGCAATTTAGGAGAGTACTGTTGTCTCATATAATGCTTGGCACACACGCACGCGTAAATGACTGCGCGGGATCGTGGTCGGGGCCCGTTTAATTAATCTGGATTTGATGAGGGATTAAGTTTGCGAGGCGCGTGACGGATCGAGAGCCGGCAGCCAGTCTGCTGCGGTTTAAAACGGATTTACCTCTCATTCCGTCGCCGCACAATTTGTACTCACGCACAAGATTTCTAATTTTGACTTGGCTGTTATTAAACTTGATTGTCGAGCGCCTTTAAGATTATTTCTATATAGTCTGTTTATTCTTACTTGTCCTATTTGGTAATCAATCTTCACCCAACTCTTTATTGAAATATTATTTTTTTAAATACAACAAATGGTTTTCCACACACAGCTTACGAAAGAAGTTGATAATTAATAATAACAATTGAATTTAATAGAACAACATATTTTTAAATATCAATTAAAGTTTAAAAGACGTATGCCAACTGTCAGAAGCTGTTTACTTAACAAGACAAGTATGTATAAATAGACTATACCTAGTTCTTTTAACATTTTATCTTTAATGAAGCCTTTTTATTAGTTATTTATTAAATTAATACTTTTCTGTAAAAAGATTTTACGTTGCTCCGAGAAGTACTGCTAATCCGTAGTCCTGGTTTGCAATAATACAAGGGTTTACCGTTGCCTAAAGGACCATATAACATAATGCTGCTACTATTACTAAGCATGTTTTATGTATTTTAATCGCAGTTGTGACAATTATTGTTAATTATTGACAATCCGTTTAATTCATCAACTCCCGAGCGGCCGAATGCGGTCGAACAACAATAGAATATCTATTGTGTCTCATTTTCTGGGCCTTGAAGGATTAATTAATATAAATTTCGTGAGAGGTTGGTGGGATTGCACGTCACGTGCAATTGTGCACTGTTGAATAGAACTTTATTGGTTTTATTTATTATTTATCACGCATTTGTGTTGTCCATATTTTATAATCCTATTAATATTATAAATATGTGAAAGTTTGTATGTTTGTTACGAACGCAAAAATAGCATAACGGATGTGTATGAAACTTGGTACACAGATAGTTTAAGGCCTCGATTAGCAATATAGCTTTATTTTCACTTATGTATTAACAGATCTGTAGTCAAAATTCTATAGAATGTAGTTCTTTCATTAACAGAGGTGCGTTTTAATTTTTATGAGAGTGTGTATCATGTATTGTGTTTTGCTCATAGCATAGACTTAGTATAATAAGTTTATGGTTTTGCCACTGATAACTAAAGTCAAACTTGTTAACGTTTATTAACCGCGAGGAAATTCAATTTCATGATGTGGAAACGTTGCCCATAAACAATGAGATCTCCAAGCTTGCGAGCTGGTGCATTATTCAAACTGTGGCATGTTATGCATCCACCTGCAGGCACTTATGTAATTAAGAGGAGCGTGTTCTATCACCAGACTCCTTTGGTATACTATTACGTTGTTGTTGAAATTGTTCCACAGCGTGCCACTCGGGATTGAGAAGTGGAGGAATATGTTAAGTATTTGACATATAAGTTAACTCGGACACTGCTACGAACTCTTTGTCAAACGTTGATTTGTATAAACAAAGTCAGCGCGTATCCCAAAAGAGGAGCAGTGGGTATATAATTGGAATGCCTATTTTTTTTTTGTCCTAACTGTTTTTGGCATGACCTAAATTTTTGATTGGCCTCTTTTCACTTCGCCTAAAATTTTTTAGCTTCCCAAATTCATCATTAGCATAACCATTCATCATCCGTACTGTATACAAGTACTAAATTACGATTCGCACAATAATGTAATGCCTAATAATTTTTTTGCCGTATTTTTAATTATTAGTTATCATTATTATTGATTTAAGAGTATGCTTTTAGCTGTCATTGGAAACCGCTGTGGTCGAGTAGTTTGTACGCTGGTTTTCAAGGTATCATCATCCCTGAGGTCCCGGGTTCGATCCCAGACTGGGTTAGTTTAGAAAATAAACTTTTCTATTTTGGCTCAGGTCTGGGTGTTTGTAGTTCCACCGTAGTCTCATTTCTATAACACAAGTGCTTTAGCTACTTACTTTGGAATCGGAGCAATGTTTGAGATGTTGTCTAGCTATTTATTAAAAAAAAATATCAAAACGATTAGGTACCTAAAAATCACCTGTAAAATAATATAAATTGATAAAATAATAGATCTTTCGCCAAAATACATAGTAAATCTGTCGACAAAAACCAACACAAAACAATATTAAAAAGATACCTAAAATTAATCAAATCACTTGCAAATAATAATTATAGTATCACATAATTTCATTTATTTACTCGACAGAAAGTCGGTTCATTTGACATTAGTTAGCTATTCGGTTTTTATAAATATAAATTTGAACGTTTAGGCCAAACAATAAAGATGCATAAACAATTGTTAGGCCAAACAATAAATTGTACTTAACCCCCTTTACTAATAAATATTGTATAGCAGATGCATAGTTACACAGTGTTTTGTCCCGTTCTTTTTAATGTCAAACTTAAATAGTTTGAACAGAAACAGAAAGTAACCATTGTGTAACTATACAATATTTATTAGTAAGGAGGAATGAGTTTAGTTAAAAAAAATTCAGCCAAATGAAATTAGGACCACTGACTTTAGGCGAGTCAAAGAACATATATGTTATCACGGTTACTTTCAACATGTTATCATGAAAAGGCGTCATGCGGTGTCGGCGTCCGCCACAATAGTAAACTGTATTACCTCGCTGCTCTGTAGCGATTTGTTCTGGCCGTTAATCTTAAGAGTCCTGCATGAAATAGAATAAGCTAGGCTCGGCTAGACTAAGGTGATAATTTGATACAACTCAAACGGGACACGTACTCACAATTCTTTGGAAATTCTGCCTAATGCTCTAACCAATTGAGCTATCGAGTCACTAGTTCGACCATCAGCCATTTTTATTGTCTCTAGTATTGGGGCACAGGCCTTCCTTATGAGTGGATGAGTGGATTGCTAGGTGTTAACGACTGCAAATGCAGCTGGGACCAACGGCTTACCGTGCCTTCCGAAGCACGGAGGAGCTCGTGTTGATAAATTGGTCACCCATCCCATGACCAACCCTTGTAAAAATTGCTTAATCTCCGCAATCACTGAGCCAGGCGCTATACCGGTCACTAATTGATTCATCGAAATTTATTTAAAAAATATATATATTCTATGGTACCTCGCACATTAGAAGGCCTAATAAGAAAAAAACGGACCAAAAAAAGATAATATACCCTAAAAGATTTATAACCCTATATAGAAGTTTTTAAACCTAAAAACGTGGGGTGCATGCAATGCACCATCATCAGGCCCTTGACACCACTTCCCAACAGAGTACTCGTCAAGACAAATCAAACGAGCCCAAACTCGATGGGGTTGGGCATGGTTTCAATACTGAGTTCCTGTGGCCTTCTTCCGGCTTCATCATCAGACCCTGACCTCGTCTCTCGTCAGAGTACTTGTCAAGACAATTCTAATGAGCCCAAACTCGATGGGGTTCTATGGCCTTATTAAAAAGTTCCTGTGGCCTTCTTTCGGCTCCATCATCAGATCAGCTCAATGACACCATAATATTGTATTGCCTTCCAGTCCTAACCTATGTTCAAAGTTTGAAGTCTTTAGCTCATCGGGTAGCTAGTATAAAATCATTTGGTAAATTTGTGGACAAACAAACAAACAAACAAAAGCAAGGGATCGCAATAACCAGACGATGTTCGTCCTTTGATTTACTGAACCTTATATATGAGTTAACAGTGTTGCCAAGTGGAACGAACGTCATCCACTAAAGAAGCGCGATTATTGTTATGTAATAAGCCCTCTGTACCAAAAAAAGCTTTAGTGATAGGGCCCCAGCTTATGCACGCTTGCTCGCACCGTTCAGCTTCTTTGCACCCTAGTGGACTCATTGCCTTATCTTCATTCTAAGCTACCTCGCATATTGGTGGAAAGCAGCCTAGCTTATAGTTTAGAGAGCTTCGAGAGTATTCAGCGGCATGTGATGCACCCAGCAGGTACTTGTGTAATTAACATGTATAAGCCCAGGAACTCCTTTGGCACCGTACCGTGCTAAGACGGTTGAGTAAAAGCTACGTATAGTCTGCGCTAACTTGTTAGTGTACAAAGAACTTTTAATTGCGATGTCATTGTAAGAGCAGTACCTACCTACCTATTATCGACTTAGTTTTTCTTTTTTATGAGCTTATTTGTTTCAAACATATTGATAAAATTGGCAATTTATCAAAAGCAAACGTTTCATAAAGTTAAATTAACTATCTGCTGTAAAAATGAGTATAAATCAATTTATAAAATGTGTTCTTAAGGAAATCGAATTCTAATCTTTAACATTTACCACTGGTCACTGTTTGTTTGAGGATATCAAAAGCAAGTTGATTTTTATTAAAAAGTTTTGAACCGATTTTAAGGTGTTTCATATTAAATCTCATTAAATTTTTGACCGAGCGAGCGCGAAGCATGAGAAAAGCATCTCCGGGTCAGCTTGGGAAAAAATTCTTTCGTATGTCCTTCCGGTGTCCGGATGTCCGTTTGTTCTCCTCTACAAGTCGCATTTCTCAACCGATTTTCGTGAAATTTTGTGAGCGGTTCGATAATTTTTTGGTCGATACAGTTTTTTGACTTTTTCAAAATGGCGGAGATATTAGAAATAGAAAACTTTTTACGGATTACAGCGCGTATATTATTAATTCAGGTGTTGTTTTGGAATTATTTAGTTTGTATTTATTGGTATTTTAGAATTCCCGACGTTTCGACACCTTTCCAGGGGCCGTGGTCACGGGAGGACTAAAGCAAAAAGGCTGCTCATATTTTTATGAAATTACCCGCTCGAAATTTTATAAAAATGTATTCAAGTTTATTAAATTATTTTATAGCTGCGTTCTGATTTTAATAATTTTTACTGAATTAAATTGAATAAAGTTAATTAGAAAACAAGATCTAGCTACTAAATCTACTACCAGTTCACAAATTGGGAGGCCTCTGAGAGAAAGAACTGGCGGAAGAAAACTCAGAGAGGTTGTGTTGACCTCCCTTTTTATCCCTATCTACAAAACGAACTAACTATATCTTTAGATCCTGCAGTGTGTGATTTGGGATGGGATTTTAGTTGATGGATTATGGGGTCCCAAGCTCTCCAACCATCATCTCTATTGAAATTTGGATATTTGTTGATTTCAATAGCCTCGCGTAGCATTCTGGGAATGAATCTTTGTTCTTTAGCGAGTATTTGTGGTTTATCAAATCTAATGTAATGGTTGGGTCCCTTTGATGCATGTTCACACACTGCAGACTTGTTATCGCGCCTATGCTTCATGTCAGCTACATGTTCTTTAACGCGCGAATTCTAAAAAACCAATAAATACAAACTAAATAATTCCAAAACAATACCTGAATTAATAATATACGCGCTGTAATCCGTAAAAAGTGTTCTATTTCTAATGAACTGTACGCGCGAAAGTCTTAGAAGTGTATGGCGGAGATATGTTAAAAAAAACTTATACCAGCCGTTTTGAAAAATGTTTGAAATTTTACTAACCTTTTTTTTTTAAAAGACTCAAAGCTCATAGTTCAAAATCAATCAAAACTATTTTTGGCCAAAATTCGAAATTAAAAAAAAATACAGGTTCTGAGGTTGTGACAGACAGAACGACTGACTGCGTATATTATTTGGATTTGAATGACTTTGGATTTTCTATAAGGACTTCGTTGCTTACTAGTTGCAATATTAATATTATTTTGGGTATTGCCTGCATACTAGAGGTAAAACCTTATGGGACCGATAAATCAAGTAATACTGTGTGAAATTGTTACTCAAAAATGTGTATTTGACGTTGTACGGCCCTTTAAGGGGTGAACATTCACTCGCTAGGTCTACAACTCACAGAGCTACTAGTGATGAAAGCTAAACAATTGACTATTATTACTACATATTAATTCTTTTTTAATTGTATTTACTAGTATAGTAGTTTACGCTACAGCCGTAGCACGTAGTCGTAGCGTCGTAGCTACGCGACTACGAAAGAGTAAATATTTTGAAGGGCGTACTCATGTACGCCGTTTCATGACGGCCGGCGCGAGTAGCCGGGATTACGTAGGGAGCCGGTTGTGAATTGAGATCCTTCCCGTATTACATGTAAGAACGCCATTAATAAAGACTAATTAAGGCAGTCTTTGGGCCTTTGTTGTGGTATTCAAATTTTGTGATAAGTAACAAAACGCTTGATTTTTTTACTTTATTTAACAATGCAAACAATCGTATAATGTTAACTAGTTGAAAATTCAGTGAAAGTGCGATTCGAAAACCTATTGTAGGCAATAAGACTTGTATCCCGGTTCATGTAAACACAATACCGTATCAAAATATAGCGTTCGATCATACCTAGTTTAATCTCTAGTTTACTTGCCAATTTTTTTCTAGTAGTTATCAAATTATCAAACATATCAAAATATTTTTATGTTTTTCTCTATACTGCGGTTGCTTAAAGCACTCAATGGTGAAATTCATTTTAAAATATCAATCATAAAAAGTATTCACTGTTCTTTTGTACTAAGTGAACTCTTCCTCCAGTCCTTAATCTGAAGGAGTTCTAAACATTCGTAAAAAGTTTATGTACAAAATTTATTGGGCGGTTGCTTCGAGCGGATTTTAAGAAGGAATACAACGAAAAAGGTGCCAAAAGATTAACAAGCATTCAAGGCGGAGTGTACGTAATACAATCAAAACTTTTGATGAATTCCCTCAAAACTGTCTTTGTTTCCCCTTTCTGTCCAAGTTAAATAATAAAACCCACTGAGGACCCTCCATCTGAGTCCTATAAGAAGTTCCTCTCGAAAAAGTAACATGAATAAAAATTATTCTTTTTAACTGTCACCGGATAAAAGTTTTCTACTAAAAATCTACACTGACTGTTGGAAACGGAAAATGTTATAAAGTATATTAAGTTTCCTTTTATTTCTTTTTTTAAAGTTACTGTTAGTACTGAACAGCTAAATATTTGTATGTGTTTTTGAGACATCGCTGTATTTTCTAGAATCGCGGTACCTGTATTTGGGCGAAGTCGAGCGGAATAACAATACGACAGCGAATAAGAGCGAAATTACTTTTCGTCTTTAGTAAGGTAACATGTTTAATGATAATATCACGAAATCCATTTTTTGAGTAAAGCGATAAATGGTAGGATATGGGTCAATCAATTGGGGTAAAAAGTACAATAGGGTAATCTGCGTCTATACAAGAAAATCAATTTTCTCGTTTTTATTAAAACGTTTTTATTACGTCGCTTACTCGTTTATATGTTTGTCCACAAAAGCCATTGGCAAAAATTGGTGCATTTTCTTTTTTCGCGGCACTCGATCAAATATAAAAAAATGGTGCAGAATAATATTATGAATGAATTATTGTATTAGGTCTTATGTCGAAAAATCAGTCCGAACGGAGTTATATATGAGTTTAAAGATTTAAAAAAAATTAACATTGAAAATGTTTATGTGATCACCAGTGTGTGCCCGATGTTCAGCCAAAAGTACGACATGGCCGTAGATCGGTCAAAATTATATCATGGGGATATTTATGGGGAACTGTAAAATGTGCAGGGTGCAAAGATCTATCGTATGGCGCTTGAATTTTGAAAATTATTCGGGTAGGTTTTTCAAAAATTTCGAACTCACTGAGTAGATGATCGGACGATAGATGTGGGCTGCGGAGGGTCCCAAAGGTGGAAGTGGTTTGTAGTTCGGCCGCGTTGAGGCAGTCTATATGGCGCATACGCAGTCGTGAGGTCTCAGTATTATCACAGTCTATATATAATACTGTGGCATTATAGAGTAAAGTGTATATGATACTACTACCTTAAGTACAGTTGCGTACCGCTGCTGCGCCAAAGACGGCCTGAGGAGGAAACGTCGACGCGTATCTGTTTGCCACTACTACAATATGGACTCTTACGCCCTTACCAATAAAGATTGTATAGCAGATGCATAGTTACACAGTGTTTTGTCCCTTTCTTTTTAATGTCAAACTTAAATAGTTCGACAGAGAGTAACCATTGTGTAACTATACATCTGCTATAAAATCTTTTCAGTTAGGGGGTTAATATGTAGGTGGTGGCTTGGGAAGGTCAAAAATATGCTTTGTAACAAGAATATTATTCCACGACATTATGAAAAAAAAGTTTATCTTTAACCTGATATAACTCAGTTCGGGCTAAATCATATTTGATCGTCAGCCGCAAAAAAAACGGATTCACCATTTGTCCATACAAATACATAGGTTAGACAGATCTAGAAGAGAGTGTTATATTATTGTGTCATTGAGCTGATCCGATGATGGAGCTGGAAGAAGGCCACAGGAACTCTGAAATAAAACCATGCAAACAATTTACTAAAAAACTATAAAAAAAAAGAGTTTTGAAAGGACTTATAAGTAAAAAAAAACTTCCGTAAAGATTTATAGCCTTGTACAGAAGTTTTAAACCTAAAAACGTGGGGCGCGTGCAAAAGATAATTGATGATAAATCTTACAAAATCGCCCTACTTGTGTGCGTTTACAACTACTACAATCTTTTCGGAAAAAAAAATACTTTTAGTCCGTTTCAAAAAAGTGTTTTGTTTTATAAAAAAAGTTTTTTTTTACTTTACGACCTACAATTATGTTTTCACATTTAAATCAAAATGTGCCAAGTTTAAAGTACCTACACATTAAACATCTCGGAAGTTATCACGCACATTAATTTGAAATCGAATAAAACTTAGTGTCTTCTTGCAAAGTTGAACAGGAACTCGGTTTTGATCCAAGATACGGAGAGCCATTAATTGCCCATATCAGATGATTTATGGGCTGGCAGTGAGCGATGCAGCAGGGTTGGAATGAATCACGGGTCTCTCAGACCACGTTTCAACCCTCCATTTTCATACGTCACAAGGGTTCATCCTCGGATCAACTTGAAGAATTTATTGAGAGTGTTTACTCGAAAGAGTATAGCGGTGTCCTTCCATTTTGTAAAAAAAGGTCTTTTGGTCGATTTGTATGTGTGTGTAACTGGACGTGAGAGAAACGAGACTTAAATAATAAAACAGCATACTTTTAAAATTCTAATAAAATACTTGTTTTGCCATAATATATTTATGTACTGTCTATTATACCAATTCACATTAAAATTTCACTTCATTCTGGCGCTAAGATTTAAAATTATATTGATTAGATTTTTTTGGAATTAATTTCATCATTAATGTTTAGTAATATTTTCTATGGACATATTTAAATAATGCATATTATACATAGTAGACATATTAACTCACTTATAAAAGAACTTATATAGCTGTTAAATTAGATGATTAGTAGTTAATTCCTATATTATTTTTATTTGTGTTTATTTAGTTAGACAGTATCTAGACATTACTGAATAACATTGTAATATACTGTGTTGTGTTTATCACAATATGTTGCATATATAAATTGAAGACAGTTATATCTATCTACATACCTCAAAAGGCCATGTAAGCTTATGAAAGATTTCTCGTAAAATTTTACGACCAGTATTATGGAGCTGAAATAAGCGGAATGGCATAACCATAATAATATCTGTAATTCATAACATACATTTATGTATCGAGATGCGAATAACAATGTAAAGTAGCTCTAGACTTCGCGTCAGTTAAGTAAAATATAATAAAATTGAAGAGGTCTTTTTATATGACTGTGTGTTTGTGTTGTATACTATGTGGCATATTCAGTACCTATATACATAAGTACCTACTTCACACTCTCCATAGCAGTAACTATAGTCTTAATATGACTAACAGTCAACGACTGCTTAAGTTACGATTTCTACAACGTAAATTCTAATACAAAACTTGTAATACTAAATATTACGAGTATACTAGAAAAATTCGACTCGCACCAGATCATATCATGTCCGAGAATATGATCTGGTGCGAGTCGTATTTTTTCTAGTATATTATTTAGTATTGTATAAAAATAGCATTGTGAATGCTAAAAACTCATATTTTAAAACAAAACTTGTAATTTATTTACTTGTATGTTTTCAGTGGCAGTGAGCAGAGTGTTTCAAATGACAAGTGACCCATTTCGCCTCCACAAAATGCTGTGAACAGTTTTCTTGAAAGTGGAAAACATACAACTGGTTGAAAATAATGGGGGCACGTACTGACGGGAAATCGAATAATCTGCATTAATGAAGTCAACATTTTAATGGAATACTTGTTTGATAACGTGTTCTCCGTGTTTGATGTGAAAACGATGCATTATTCATTAATTTCTGTTTTTTGAATATAAATATGAAAATCCATTTCCAGATTTATCATGCTATTTTTGTTCGCGCCATGAATTTATCATCTGAAAAGTGAAGCACTTTGATTTTATTGCCGTACTTTTCATAACAAATTAATTCATCGCTCGGTAGCGTAAAGGAAAATAACTTTAACAGATTTATGGTAGTCACGTGTTTTTTAATTTCTTTTATTGACTAGAATGATCTCAAACGTAATAAAAATTGGGCGCTGGTAGTTATTTCAAGTTAAAATGAAACTATTTTTCTAAAAACTATTACATTCTACCGGTCCTTTCTGGATTTAAAATTGATTTGACAAAATTGTAACACAACTCCCACACGTTTCCTATTACCTTCTTACTCTTCCACGGTGCCTGAGTCCCATCCCAACTGTGAAAAATAAGGCAACATAAGACGCGAAATTAATTAAAAACGAGTTGAACGTAAAGAATAACCAGCGCCATAGCCGCCATATTAAAGGTATTAGAGGTTGTGAATCGAGTGTGATTCTACATTCCCACCACGTCCGTTTGGCTTCATTCGCGCGACTCTAACGGCGTAGATAATAGAGACTTACTGCGCACTTTACTCCTCTATACCTCGAACCATAATTCTTGCCGAGTAGTTTTCACGCCAAAAGTAAAAGACGAGGGAATTGACCTACGCGATACAAACAAGTTTTGATAAACTCTTGAACTTATTGACGGACAATTTAACAATGTCTCGATGTAAGAAGAGTTGTCAGCAGTAATCGAAGTTCTTATCCAAGTTTTATTTAAGTCCGTAGGACATCAATATATTTGGGAGTCCGGGTCAATGCTCTATTCGATTGAACTACCGAGTCACTAGTGGGATGGATGGTCGACAATTTTCTAGTATATGAAGTATTTATTGTATTTTGATGATTTATTTTAGGATTATCGCACATCGTCACCGTAGAATATTTCTAGTGAAAACTAAAATATTCAAAGAAATGACGCGTAGTTGGAGTATCCTAGAGACAGCCGGATGTCTCGCGGTATTTGGCCCTCGAAGTGTTGTGATAGATAGATATAAACAGCGTACACACTTTCAGGCAACCGCTGTGTCAATCGGGTGCCTTGCCACAAAAAATTTTTTCACACCCCTCCTTATTTCCGCCCCAGGTCAAGTTGGCTCAGTTCGGGTTGCACAGGGCGGTTCCAGAACACTTCGGGAGCTCAAATACCGCGAGCCATCCGGCTGCCTCTTGGATACTGCAACTACTCGTCATTGCTTTAACTAAAATACTTTCTAATCTAAATTAGATATTGATATATAATACTAAATAATATACTAGAAAAAATAGGACTCGCACCAGATCATGTTCTCGGACGGGAACATGATCTGGTGCGAGTCCTATTTTTTCTAGTATATTATTTAGTATTATATAAAAATAGCATTGTGAATGCTTAAATCTCAAAATTTAAAAAGTTAGATATTGATTATTATAGGTGGTAATACTTATTAAACATATATTTTTGATTTTGGCAGTAAATATTCATTGATCTTGACGGAGCTCTTTTGCATGTATGGCTAAGAATTTTATTTCTTTCGTAGAAAAGTCTACCCATAATACTGAGCTACAAAACTACATATTTCCTAAGCTTGTGTACCTATCTCTTATGTGCATGACATACACTTAAAGTATGTAAGTGAGAATAAATTGACAAATAGCCATCCAGTTTCCAGCAGCTTCCTTATTAAAACTAAAGTTATAAGTTGAAGAAAATTAATGTAGTTACTTTGAGAACAAAGTATGTTCAACATTAAATAAAGTTGTTGTTTTGCTGCGAGCTAAGCAACACCAATCAGATTTCTCGTGTAATTATTTTTAATTCAGTTAGGCAATCCTACCACGCATGGGTGTAGGCTATGTTGCACAGGATCCATCAGCACAACCGCTGCTCAGATTGGGTTGTCAATTACGTCACAGTTAGCCCACCCTTAATCTGTCATCTGGGAACTAATTAAGGGGAAAGCTGCCACTGTGGGGAGTTGATGTAATTTGTCTTGCAGAAAAACACCCGCAAATAAACACTTAGCGTCATTGTGGGCTAGGGAGAAAATTATAAACCACCATCCGAATAATTGTATGCAGTGTGCTGTTTTTGGTGGAATTAAATTATGTTTTTCAAGCTGTTATCTTAGCATTAATTTGATTAGGAAAAAATAACTGAGATAACTGTTTGTTCTTGTTTTGTTCATAGATTTTCAATGTAATTCATCAAAGCCTGAGCGGCCGAATGCGGCCGAATAACAATAGAATTAGTATCTATTGTGTATCATTTTTCGGGCCTTGAAGGGTTAAACAAATATTTCAACATTGAGTCCGTTTAAACATAAACCTAAAGGAAGAATATTATACTCAAATTTTTTTTTTACTCGTGTTACATCATGATGTTGTTACAACGTTATTTATTGTCACAGTAAATGTAACTTAAATAATGAGATATGTTACCTTTCCCGGTCGTTTGGGATTACGCCAACTCGTCTGTCAGGCAGTCACGCTTGGAGATTCCTACGTGGCTTCCAGGAATCTTTGTATTTTTGTGTTATAACGAAGGAACTGCAGTGTCACTTGAAAATAAGTTAAAAGAAACCTGAGAGGAATTGTCTTGGAGATATAATTTAAGCTTTATTCGTTACTAGCTTCCGCCGGTGACTTCGTGCGTGTAGACAGTCACAAAATCCCTAGAAAACCTTTAACCAGGATAAAAGGTACTAAGCCTTTGTAAACTATATGAGTGCCGAACGCGCAAATCCGTTTAGCTGTTTTTGCCTGATTGTGTAACAAACATCCAAACCCACAAACTATCACAATAATATAATAGCAGGATATTTTTTTAGGCAAATGCCGTTTAATAAATTTACACTTCAGTCCAATATCAGCGGTGAGTATTTGTCATCTGGTAACACCAGCAGGGCCAGTGGCGCTTTGCCAAATGTTTGTGTACAAGTCGCGACAGCTTTCTAGAATGACTAGAGTCTTAAAGGTAGCAGTTCTGATCACACATTTTGCTTACATCAACTAAGTAGTTCTTGAAATTATTTCTTATGTTTTATTTTTACCCACGAAAGGTAGATGCGTTTAGGGTCATCAGAAGCGTGTCTGTCGGCATTAATCAAATAATATGTTGTCTTGGAAAAATATTCTTGTTTTTAGACGTTCCGTCCGTCAACCACTATGCAGATCATAACATTTTTGTAGAACGGCTTACCTTCGCCATAATTTCACCCCTCGCCATTGATGTATACCTATCTAGGTTCTTAGAAGAGTACACTTTTAATACCGTCTATATATTTTCGATAAAAATCTAGAAACAACCGGTTATCAAATAGAAAACAAAATAATCTTTATAGTGTTTATGAAAACAGTTTCTAAATTTGAGATTTTAGCATTCATAATGCAATTTTGATATAAAATATTAAATAATCTATTAGAAACAATTCAACTCGCCACCAGATGATTTCAGGTCGCAGGTTCGCGTTCCGCCTGAGAAAAATACCTGGTGGCGAGTTGAAACCTTTTTGTCGATCTGAAGTAACATTTGATTCCACATCTGGTCTAAATAAAACTTCCTCATCATCTTTTTGGGACGACTTTGCTGGAATCAGCGCAAATATTTTTTTGTTCGAGAAGTAACACGCTAGAACAAAAAAATCAACACTCAATACCCATACCAAAGCGAAATAAAACAAGAAACAACTAAAAATATTTAAAAGTAAACTAAATATTGAAAAGAAGTAATTTAGTCACAATCTTTAATCTTAAGATTTGCCTGATTATTTATATTGTTACTGAATACTTAATTAAAATAAATAGTATACTAATAATTTAAACACGAATATTGATTAGTAAGATAAAACAACAAATCTATTCAAAACATTGATTTGTATAATAGTTTGGACATATAATTTTATTGTTTACAAAAACGTTTGTTCGGACGATGTTCGTTGTTCGATTCACTTTATTCTGAGTCTTTTTCCGGGTTTATCATGACACGAAGTGGAACAGACGGACGGCGTCTGTTAAACATGGTTCGATTATTGAAGTAGGCTCTCAAATGAAAGAAGACTGTGTTTTTGTGTTATGTACTGTGTTACAGTACATAAGTACAAAAATAAACTAGGTATCACGTTATATAAAATACACAAAAGAAACAACAATGACAAGCCAACGTAGTGTAAACAAAAGTGTGTAATAAAGTGTCATAAAAATAATTAACAGTTGTCCGATAACAAGTTATTTTAGGCTAGAACCAATCTTGTTGTTTCGTGTTAGGGAGATAGTTATTTTATTCGAGCTCATTGTATAGTCTCAGGTGAATGGTACGTTTATGGACCAGGGGACCGCAATCACAAAGGTGTTTCGAAGTTACACGCTAGCTGGCGTTAGTGTCTCTTAATTTCATGAGAAATTGGTGTTTGCATATTTTGTTAGTACTGCACAGTAATTCGGTATGCTTGGCTTTGTGATTTCTGTGGTTTGTCTATGGAGCCATCCCACAATGATTGATGTGATTTTGTGATTTTACTCAGAAGTAACAGTTCCATTTTATTATCAAATCTGTTATATCGTTAATAGGGAGAAATACATGTATTACTGTAAAACCCCGAACTTAGATAAATCCTAAGATTTCCCAGTAAAAACTAAGATTTATTAACTCTTAATAGTAAAAGTTCGAACTGTTTGTACGGTTTACACCGCACAAAGCCGGTCACCGCGTCAGCATTTTCATATTCAACCAATTTCGTTCGATATTTTAATATAATTTGTAATAAAATATTTAGTCACGTCATATCATTGGTAATGTGAACTCGTACCACCAAATAGTTGAGTGGCAGCATCAAGGCAGCACTTAACATAGTGGTCCTTCGAGTCGGATATATGTTAAATGCTGCCTTGATGCTGCCACTAAACTATTTTGCTGGATCTTGATATAAATGATAAATCCTTGATGATTATAAAAATGTTTATTTGCTTGTGGTACGAGTTCACATTACCAATGATATGACGTGACTAAATATTTTATTACAAATTATTGTATCGAACGAAATTGGTTGAATATGAAAATGCTGACGCGGTGACCTGCTTTGTGCGGTGTAAACCGTACACTGTTCATTTGGAACTTTCACTCGGTAAATTTTAGGGTTTACCTTAGAGATACGGTAAATGCTGTGAAAAGTTTATTTTAAAGGTGTTTTAGAATTATATTTTAGCTATTACCAACCATAATAATTTTGACTGATAGATAATTTTATTATAATGAATGACTTAGAATTAGAAATACTCCTAAGATATATAAAATTTTGATAGTGAAGACTGTATCTGTACAGCGCGTTACGCTGGTACAGACGAGGTTAGTTAGAGATGTAGTTGAGTGCAGAAAAGATAAATCACGGAGATGATAAAACACTATTTATTTACGATAATACAGTTAAGTTAGTTAGAGTGGCTCACACGCGACGTCAATTGTTTGTCTTTGCTAAATTTGCACTAAATTAATTAAGTATTTATTATATAAAATGGTAGTTGTAGGCATGACTTCGTGACCTACATAAAAGGTAAACAAAGGCAATGTACGAGACCGTACATACTCCCAACCCCAAAGGAAAACCAAAAAAAGTTGAGTCGATGTGAGAGCCACTTTTTACAAAGAAAAAGTAAACAAGTTAAAGGAAATAATATAGTAAGTAAAAAGGTAAACAAGTAAAAATGTAAATAATAATGTTAAAAAATATCATAATTAAAAATTGGGTAAAATTAAAACTTGAATTCCACATCAGTAGCTGGATTCAGTGAACGTCGTGAGGTAGGGCGCGCGTACTGGCCGCGCCCGTGCGCTCCCGACGCCGAGGGTGCCAACTGTCGCGACTCGCTGCTCATCTTTGCCCTCGGTGCTGATCGCGGTGGTTGTTACAACTTGTTGCTTGAAAGTTGCCGTTCTACGTCTTCATAGTGACTCTCTTGTGGTTCGGTAACTTTTGTTGCAGTTTTCTTGATACACAGCCCACGTTTCTTTAGTACCCAAATTGTCAGTACTACTGCAGTTATTATTAATAGCAAGTAGCAAATGACGTACTGATGTATGTCGTGAGTACTTACGACATTTGGAAGTTCTTCTTTCTGTCTCATAGTTTTTAAGTCGTTCCTGACGTCATTGATAGTGTTATCTTCTGTGATATCTAGATGAAAGGTTCTATGCGCTCCAATGATGCTATTTATAGATTTATTCAATGATGGTAGTTCTATCCCATAGTCGACTTTTGCTTGACTGTCGTAGTTGTTGTGGGAGTAAATAGTCATGTCTTTTGTTTGAATGAGGCATCCTTCCCTCAGAGATACTATTGATGACGCGTTAATGACGATCGACCTTATATCGTCGGCACAGACAATTCGAAATGTGCATGAATCACAGCAGACAGCCAGCCATGTGTTCGTAGTGTGTAACTCGATCCATTTGGCTTCACATTCGGTTTTCTTTCCAGTGCAAAGCGATGTCGATTGATGACTTAATAGCTTAGCTTCGCACGGTGCATTTGCGTTTTGTAAATTGTAAATGGGTAAGTTTAATATACAGATGAAGCTGCGTGGATTGCGTTGCTTGCAATGATTCAACTCCTTTTCGCCCAAGTTGGTATAGGTGCTTTTTTCCAAGTTCACGGCGAGGTACTTAGATGAAACGATTGTCGACGTCACGTCTGCAGTTTGTATGTTTTTCATAGGCAGCGGAATCACTTGGTATATTACATAATCTTCATCGCTTGCCAATGGTATATCGATCACGGAAATATGAATTAATGTAAGGGACAAAGGTCTACTTTTCAGGAGGAGCAAAAAACAAATTTTATTTATAACAATTGCTTGTATTTTTTTTACTTTTTATTCTACTTACTTGATGCCTATAGCAAAGTTGCTTAGGTTTGAGAGCTCTATAAAGCTATGCAAGCAAAATTAAGATTATCTTTATGGATTCCGAAATAGCATGTCTCTTACATTAAAAAAAAATGTAGATGCGTTCTTTACCTTAATTGCATTTAACACAAAAATACTCCGCAGTAATGTAACAGTCATATTTACAAAAATAATATTAGTATTTCTTGAAGTAAGGTACCCTTTTGGGTTTAATTATTGCTGTATCCTAACTAAATACTATAATAAAATTTTACTTTCAAAATCAAATTGGTTAACTTGATTTAATTTAGATAAAAAAAATTGTTATTATTGTGAATACATAAAATGATACAAAAATTAATCATTTAAAGTATTTATTTTTATTCAGCGTTAAACATAATCAGTCTCAATGTTAACAATGATGGCAGATTATAGGAAAAAACATTTTTGAATGATAATCAACTGTTTATATAACTAAAAAAATAGTTTCCAAAATTTCAAGTTCAATAGATTTTTTCAAGTAATTATGGTTATTAAATTATAATTAAAAAATCAATTCAATTTGAAATTTGAGTATTATAGTAATTTAATATAAAGAACTTAAGCAAGATAATAACAATGTACACACTACTAATTTATACTTAACCATATTAATTAAGGGCCGATTGTTCCAAAGTCAGGTAAAATTTAATCGTAGGGTAAAATTTATAATATAATACGAACGATTTTTAAATGTCACGTCAAATATCAAAGCATTTAACGATGGTTAGAGCTTACTCAACGACTAAATTTTATCTGACTTAGGAAAAATTTGCCTAAAGCGAAAATACTACAACCTAATTGTTAACTGCAGCAGTTTGCATTATCAACAATCCAACGAAACATTATAAACAACATGAAAACGTTATCTACAATCCAAAAAAAGAGGAGGAAGAGAAACAGGTCGCGATGCGATTAAAAATAAGAATGAAAATCATAAAAATTTAATAAGTGGAGGAACTTATTCCTTTCTAGAGTCTTCGTCATCAAGTTTAATGATTTAATAAAACTTTGTGAAAAGGGTATTATACCTAAAACATATCACAAGGATTACTTAAGTATTCCTTATAAAAATAAAATTAAAGACACTTTAAATAAGACTAAGACGAAGACTCTAGTAGGGAATAATTTCCTCCACTTAACCTGTTTGAGCTTTTTTTTGGATAGTTGATAACGTTGTTATGTTGTTTATAATGTTTCGTTGGATTGTTGATAATGCAAACTGCTGCAGTTAACAATTAGGTTGTAGTATTTGCGCTTTAGGCAAATTTTACCTAAGTCAGATAAAATTTAGTCGTTGAGTAAGCTCTAACCAACGTTAAATGCCTTGATAATTGACGTGACATATTTAACAATCGTTTGTATTACATTATAAAGTTTACTCTACGATTAAATTTTACCTGACCTTGCAACAATCGGCCCTTAATTAATACGGTTAAGTATAAATTAGTAGTGTGAACATCGTTATTATCTTACTGAGTTCTTTATATTAAATTGCTATAATACTAAAATTTCAAATTGAATTGTTTTTTTAATTATAATTTAATAACCATAATTACTTTAAGAAATCTATTGAACTTGAAATTTTGGAATATATTTTTTTGGTTATATAAACAGTTGATTATCATTCAAAAATGATTTTTCCTATAATGTGCCATCATTGTTAATATTGAGACTAATTATTGTTAAACGCAGAATAAAAATAAATACTTTTAATGATTAATTGCTTTTGAAAGTACAATTTTATTATAGTATTTAATTAAGATACAGCAATAACTAGTACTAAACCAGTTACTTCTAAAATTACTAATATTATTTTTATTAAGAGACATGCTATTTTGAAATCCATAAAGATAATCTTAGTTTTGCTTGCATAGCTTTATAGAGCTCTTAAACCTAAGCAACTTTGCTATAGGCATCAAATTAGTAGAATAAAAAGTAAAAAAAATACAAGCAATTGTTATAAATAAAATTTGTTTTTTGCTCCTCCTGAAAAGTAGACCTTTGTCCCTTACATTAATTTATATTTCCATAATCGATTAATGTTTACCTACGATACACGAAGCATGCAGCGGGCGGAGCAGGCGGGGACGGGCTCTAGTTTTCTGTTTTGCTCTCTACTAGTTATATTGTAATATTAGACAAATAAAATGAATTCATATTCTATTAAAGTAATGTAAGAAACGCGTAAATTATTACACACGCTGGCATATTAATGTAAGGGACATCATTGCCAAATACATAAATCATAAAGTAACGTAAGGCTGGTCAGGTTTAGAAAAACGAAAACGTGGTTAGGGTAAAGGCCATATATAACTTTTTATGAGACATACCTTAAAACTAAAAATGACATTTTGTACAAGTGCATGATACGTCAAAATTTGTCGTAAAGATTTGTTTAGGACCTCTCAAAATGTGTAATGTAAGGGACAAAAAATTGTTTTTTTTTCAAGATATCAACATTTCAAGTATACCATTCGATGGAGCGTAAAATTCCGAATCCAACGGTGTATATAACTCATTTTCGGTATATTGTCCCTTACATTAATTCATATTTCCGTGATCGATATGTATCTCAAACATAAAATAGTTGTTTGTAATACGAGCCTTAACATAAAGTAATTTGTATAGGTCTCGTAGGTCATTCTGCATGTTGTGTACTGGTAGCGCCAAGTTTTTCGGTAATCTTCCTGAGATTCCGTCTAGTTGGGTTTTCAAGTTGACAGGAGTGAGTAATTGGACGTTCATATGCCCATGGTAGAGATCAACGAGGCTGTCGTAGAGAGTTTCTTGAATGTTTTTCAGGTTCGTGAGTAGTAGGTACGCGGTGAGCGAAGCCGAGCTTAGAAAACTTGTTGCCATTGTTATTTCTATTTCAGACTCGATGCTTGCTAATCTCATGTCAGTTTGGTTCATAAAATAATTTATAAGGGTAAATTGTCGATTGATGTTGTCCTCATTCCTTTTGAGTATATCGTTTTCCAGTTCGACGATAGAGGTCTGATTTTTTATAAGTTGCAGAAGGTAAGCTTCGTTATTCTGTACAGCTTTTATGTCGGCTTCGTACTTGTTTGCAAATCGTTGATCGAGTATACCAAATAAGTCGTTTGCCACGTAGCCTAAACCATCGATCAATCCCCGTTTGCTGCGGCCAGAAAGGTGCTTGTGCGGTGCCACCAGGACGTCGTTGTAGTAATGTACGATTTTCATTTCATGAGACAGTTGATGTAGCGTCGTTTCGCAGTATCTCGGATCTAACTTGCTGCAGACAGTTTTTAGTTCGTGTAAATAGTTTTCCAGACTTTGAACTCCATTCCAATAGGTGGTAAGATTGTAATACATCATGAGTCGCCATTCGTCATGAATCAGCTGGACCTTTCCAATGGTGTCATAGTAAATAGGTCGATCTCTTCCCAGATTGACGACCTTGATGTTTTCCTTTATGTCTTCCATAGCGTAGGCGTTGGTTCCCATGATAAGAAAAGATAATGTTAGCAGCGTTGTTAACATCGTGACGAAATAACTTTTGCCAGTTAAGTATTTTCTTGGGCGGTGAGTAGTGCAGTTGGCCTGGTTTCCGCTAGCGCCTTGATTTGCTGAGTCGTAAGTTTGGTTCTCGTTGGTTTCGATCGGTAGTAATGATAGTTTTGTAATGGGTCGTTTTATTGTACCACATTGGGTTTTTATAGTAGTGACTCGCACTTGATTATCACTGCCAGGGTGAACTTCGATCACCCTGCCCATGGCCCACTTCGCCGGGGGTAGGTTATTCTCTCTTATAAGCACAATATCCCCTTTTTCGACGTTTTTCGTAGGTTTTCTCCACTTACTACGAGCTTGTAATGATGTAAGGTAATCATTGGACCAGAGTTTCCAGAACCTTTGATACATGTGCTCAGTCAATTGCCATCTTTTCCGTATGTTCAAATATCGATCGTCTTCATAATCAGATATTGGAAGTGTCATGGTAGCGCTGCCGGTGAGAAAATGGCCAGGAGTTAAATAATTTTGAAATTCGTCAGGGTCTTCAGTGAGTGGGCATAATGGTCTTGAGTTCAAGCAAGCTTCTATTTTTGAGAGTAGTGTTGAAAATTCTTCATAAGTGAGCTTTTGTTCCCCTAGGACTCGACGAAGGTGGTGTTTCATTGACCGCACAGCCGCTTCCCATAGCCCTCCGGCAGTCGGCCAGGCTGGGGCGTTAAAATGCCATTCGACTTTCATCTTGCTTATTTCGCCAAAGAAATCAGCTGACAGTTCTTTTTGAAAAAGTTCATATTCCTCGTTAAGCATTCTGGAAGCTCCTATAAAGTTAGTGCCACAGTCGGAGTAGACATGTTGTGGTGTTCCGCGTCTTGAACACATTCGTTGAAAGGCGAGTATGAAAGCTTCTGTGCTTAAGTCGGATACAAGTTCAATGTGTACCGCTTTAGTCGTCATGCACACAAAGATGGCGATGTAACCTTTCGACGTCTTCACCCCCCTGCCCTTATTAAGTTTGACATCCACGTGCCCAGTAAAATCAACTCCGGTGTGAGTGAAGGGTCGCGAGGGAGTAACTCGTTGCGACGGTAAATCAGCCATAATCTGGTAGTTTTCTGTGGTATTGAATCGTTGGCAGCGGACGCATTTGCGTATTTCAGCTTTTACAACCCTGTTGCCACCCAGTATCCAGAACTGTTGCCGAATATGAGCGAGGGTGAGTCGTGCTCCTCCGTGAAGTGTCGTGGCATGAGCGAGGTTAATAATCAGTAGTGTTAACCTTCCTGTTTTTGAAAGTATTGCAGGATTTTTCATTCCGATGGGTAAGTTAGTTTTGTTCAATCGACCGCCTACACGTATTATCCCATTTTTATCCATGTAGGGGTTCAGTTTGCATATATGGCTTTTGGAAGGTAAGGGTTGATTGTTTGATAGTAAATAGTATTCCCTCTCAAATTCATGTCTCTGGACTATCTTTGTTATTGTAAACATTGATTCATTCAATTCGTTTGTTGATAGGTACTCGGGTGACGAGCGCGGAACGGTGTCACCTTTCTTCATTATTTTATTGTGGCTGTTGCCACTCCGCGCATTTTTGCAGAATCGCAAAATCCAAGCGATAATGCGCGTCACTCGAGTTAATGAACTGTATTCGAGTAATAAAATAGTAATTATATTATTGTCTTCACGTTGTTTCAGGGTTGTCACAACTTGTTTTTCTTCGATGTTTGTGACAAATAAACAGTTAAATGATTTTTCTATGGGAATGTTGCCGTTGAAAGTTTTCATTATGTTAGGGCCAGTCCACCACAACGAAGTACTCAATAGTTTCTTGGGGAAAAGACCTCTAGTAGCGCAGTCTGCAGGGTTATTCTTTGACTCGATGTATAACCAATGTGAGGCTGGTATCACTTTTCTGATGTTCAATACTCGGTTCTCCACGTATCTTTCATACTTCGATGCTTCTCCTTGGATCCATGCCAGCACCACCTTGGAGTCACACCAAGCCCATGTTGTTACGTTGAATCCCTTTAGTGCCGTTGTCACCTTGGCTATCAGTCGTGAAAGCAAAAGTGCCCCACAGAGTTCGAGTCGCGGCAAAGATAGTTTTTGCGCGATTGGGGCAACCCTAGTCTTCGCCGTAAGTAGAGTAACTATTTGTTGGCCAGACTCGTTCATTGCCCGTGTGTAAATTACGCAAGAGAAGGCTTTTTCACTGGCGTCACAAAATCCAAACAATTCAATGTTTTTATCATGATTTTTGATCCATCTTCTGAATTTTATAGTTTTTATCTCGGGTAGTTCTTGTTTCAATTTCATCCACTGATTTTGCATGTCAACAGGTACCGGTTCATCCCATTCCATTTTCTCTGTCCAAACACGTTGAAAAATAAGTTTCGCTGTTATAGTTATCGGTGCCAGCCATCCCATTGGATCGTAAAGTTGCGATATTTGTGATAGTAAAATGCGCTTAGTTAAGCTTTTCTTAGGGTTTTCTTTCAGTTTCCAGTCAAAAGTGAAAGTATCAGAGTTGGGATTCCATCCCAGTCCAAGAGTTTTCATGGATTCTTCCTGTTTAAAGTTGAAGTTAGTTTTAGCGATTTGGTCTTCATTTAGTGAGCTTAGTAGTTCCGTGTTATTCGATGACCACTTGCGTAAGTTCATCCCTGCGTGACGTAATAAGTTTATAAGTTCAGTTTGTAAAGTTTTGGCTGTTTCAAGATTATTATGCCCGCTGATTACGTCATCGACATAACATTCATTTTCGAGTATTTTTGATGCCTCAGGATATTTGTGACTCTCATCCATTGCAAGTTGTTTCAGTGTTCGTATCGCAAGCCACGGTGCGCATTTTGTACCGTAAGTCAAAGTACATAAGGCACATTCTCGCAGCATCTCATTAGGCGAGTCTCTCCAGATGATTTTTTGTAGGTTTCGTTGCTCCTCATCAAGCCATATGCATCTGTACATCTTCTCGATGTCAGCTGTGAAGACGTATTTGTATGTTCTCCATTTAAGGATAAGATCTTGTATATCCTTTTGTAGGTTGGGTCCTTTTTCCATCAAACTGTTCAAACTCTTTCCATTCGAATTTGCTTGCGATGCATTAAACACGACTCTCAGACGAGAAGTAGTAGAGCTTTCCCTTAACACCCCATGATGTGGTAAAAAACATTCCTGGTCGTTGTTATGTGACGTAAGACGAGGTGTTGTTAGTTTCATGTGACCTAGTTTCAAGTATTCGCCCATGAAGTCTTTGTAAAGTGATGATAGTTTTTCATTTTTCTGTAGACGTTTTTCTAATTGTAAAAATTGTGAGATTGCGGCTGGTTTCGATTTTCCAATTTGTTCTTCATAGTTTTTAATCATCGGTATTTTTACTATATATTTGCCATCAGGGCCTCTCCTAGTTGTTTCTTTGTAGTAAATTTCACATTGGTCTTCCTGGTTGAGATCTGCAGAGCTTACAGTTATATCTTCACTCTCCCAGTATTTGGATAAATCCGACGTGTTCACCAGAGTCACGTGACATTGGACCGTGTTTAGTTTTCCACACAGAATCCACCCCAAGTGCGTCTGTTGTGCGGTAGGAGAGTTTCGATCCCCCTTTAGAACTCCATCCAGAATGATGTTAGAGTAAACCTCCGCTCCCAGCAAGAGATCGATGGAACTTGACACATTGTAGTCGGGATCAGCTAGTTTTAAGTTTTGTATGTGTGCCCAGTTTGTTTTTCCAAAAGTGTAGTTGGGAAGTTTGCTAGTAAGCTTTTGAAGGACGAGAGCTTGCGCATCAAAGTTATAGTCGGAGTGTATGGATTTGCAGTTGAGATTCACGAGTCCCTTGCAGCTTCCCGCCACTGAACCAACTCCAGATACAATGGCGTGCTGTTTTGTTCGAGGTAGATGTAGTTGCTGAGCTGCGTTTTCAGTTATAAGGTTAACTTGCGAACCCTGGTCGAGAAGAGCCCGCATTGTTATGTAACTTCCATCCATGGATTTGATCTTAACTTGTACAGTAGTTAGGAGGACTTCGGTTTCATTTGAAGAGAGATGGTAAGATCCTGGGTGGCTTGAAGTTGAAGGTTTAGGTTGGGTGCTGTTAGGAAGCTTTTTCTCAGCTGTTTCGAAGTTCGATTTATTCATATGTAACAACGTGTGATGCTTTCCGTTGCATTCCTTGCATGTTTTCATTGAGGTACAGTTCGCGTGTCCGTGACTGTACAAACAGTTTTTGCAGACTTTGAGTTTTGCTACAGTTGTGTTTCTATGTGCGCTGTCTAGGTTAACGAACTTAGCGCATTGCATCAGCACGTGATCGCCGTCACATAAAGGGCATTGTCCGTACGATGTATGAAATGATTTTGAGGCTTCCTTATTACCTTCATATAAGGTTGGTTTCTTGGCATAGGTAATTTTGTTGTTGAATGGTTTGAAGTTATTGTTTGAATATCCAAAATAATTCTTGTTCGTCGGTTTATTGAAAGTTTTGTTGAAGGATTGTTTCGGTTGAGTTGGAGTATCCCTTTGACAGTTCTTCACAGTTTCATAGGCCATAAATTTGCTCTCCAAGAAAGATAAAAATTCGTCTAAGTTAGGTAGATCTCGGTTGTTTTTCATATCCTTCACATACTCGTTAAAAGTGCCAGAATCCAGTTTCTGTGACATGTAGTGTACGATAATCGGTCCCCAGCTTGAGACTTCGGCTCCCATGTTAGCGAGACCGTTCAGGCTTTCCGTGATGCTGTCATACATTCTTTTCAGATTGTATGCATTTGGATGGTGGATCACAGGTAGCTGCTGCATGGTGTTCATGAAAGATGTAAACTGAAGTCGTCGGTTATCGTACCGATGTACCAGTATCTCCCAACAAGAATCGTAGTTGTCAGCACTAATTGTTAGATGCTGGACCAGCCGCTCTGCTTCTCCTTTAAGCTTCGTTTTGAGGTGTTGCATCTTCTGCGACTTCGGTATAGTAGGATTGCCGTGTATGGTTTCCAAAAATATATCTTTGAAGGATATCCACTGGATATAGTTTCCAGAAAACTCAGGAATATCTATCTGTGGCGTCGCTCGTTGAAAATGAACATTAGACCATAATTTGCAGTGTAATCCTCTTCTTAAGCTGTCATACCTCAGTTCCATATCTTCAAACCTCTGATTATATTCTTCTTTCAAGTTTTGATCTTTCAGCGCCCCTTCTATTTCCCAGTGAATTTTCTCAATACAATCCCATTTAGTTTTCAAAATAGCCAAGTAGTCTTCTAGTTCCCATTTCTCCGTGATTAATTCAAGATTTATCTTAAGCATAGTTCTACTTAAAGACTTAAATCTCGCTTCTTGTTGACTCATCAGTTCTTTAGTCTTCGTATCAGTTTCATCTTGAAGCATTGAAGTTAAGTTCGCGTCTAAATCTTGCAGTTGTTTTTGTTTTGTAGATAATAACTCCAATATATGTTGTTTCGTACTTTCGTACATCTGCTTAGTTTTTTCATAAGTATTGTTTACAAAATAACTGATATTAGTTTTGTCTTCAATCAATAATAGTTTCAGTTCATGGCGTTGGCTGAATTCTACCCATAACTTCTCTAGGGCGGCCAAACGTTGTTCTAAATAGTCTTCAGTTTTTCTAGTAGAGCTATCCTTCCTATAGTTGACACACAGTGTCCTTATATTGTCGAATGTAGTTACTTGCATCGCAAGGTGCTCCATTTTCGTTAGTTAAGTTGAAATAGTTCAAATAGTAAGTTAGTTAAATTATTCAGATATTTAAAGAAGTAGTTAGTTATGTAAGACGTATGAAGTAGGCTATGGCAGTTTACCTAGTCTTCTTCAAAACTCTTCGTTGCTCGTTGCAGTTCACAGTGAGTTCCGTAGAGTCCTGTAGGTGCTGGGCACTCGGTGCAGTCGGCGACCTCTAGTACGAATTATACGACTTCTCAATCACTTGGTGATTCCCGCTGGTGGGAGGCCAAGCAACCGATCCGCTATCGCACTTAATAAATCACTGATACACCAAGTAGTAAAGTTCAAAGGATCACAATCCTTTAAGGCTCGAAGGACCAAAATCCTTTAAGGCTCGAAGGACCAAAATGTACAGCGCGTTACGCTGGTACAGACGAGGTTAGTTAGAGATGTAGTTGAGTGCAGAAAAGATAAATCACGGAGATGATAAAACACTATTTATTTACGATAATACAGTTAAGTTAGTTAGAGTGGCTCACACGCGACGTCAATTGTTTGTCTTTGCTAAATTTGCACTAAATTAATTAAGTATTTATTATATAAAATGGTAGTTGTAGGCATGACTTCGTGACCTACATAAAAGGTAAACAAAGGCAATGTACGAGACCGTACAGTATCAAAATGATAATTAAAAAGGATTGAGATTTTACTGATAGGTAATTGAATTAAATGATTAAGTCACGTAAACTGCTTCAATGCTTTATTTCAAAAAAATCCAACATATACCAACCGTCCATGATAAATCTAGCATATCCCAAACTCTAATGCTAAAATTCCGAAAAAGTATCTCTTTTTAATGAAATCCGTACATTTACCAACTCATTTTGGTAAATTCTAAGATTTTTAAGTAAAACCTAAGATTTACCAATATACGGGCTTTTACAGTAACATATTATATATGAATAAAGTAATCGTCTAGAGTCTAGACCACAGCTAGCCCTTTTTAATATAATATATATATCTGGCCCAAAAGTATAGCTTTCCTACGTTTTTAAAATATTTGAGTGAGTTTCGAGTAGTCTCACAGCGATGAGCAATCCAAAAAATGTAGGAAATGTTGGTAACTGTTTCTTGGATATATTTTGATATTGTGAAAGAGGATTTATCGAATCGAAAAAGAAAAAATCATACCCATTCGATATCTTAGATGTGATGCAGTCACATTTTGGCAATATTGTTAGAAAGAGCACGGCATCACATGTGTACGTACAGTGTCTAAGTTAAACAGGTGTTTAAAATCTTTTGTAGTGACACCGCTATGGTTTTAGAGTTTTTAATTTACTTTCGCTGTGTTACTTTTCCTGATATTTTAACATATTTGCTGTCATTCCGTCATCAATTCAAATTCAAAACTCTATTTGCACTGTGTACAGTATGATTTTAATTTGGTCAGTATACATAATACCTATTAGTAGGTACTAAGCATATGCTCGTCATTTTCACGGTGCAATCGAGTAAGTTCAAAGGTGTGCATCCGTAAAAAGTAGATTTATATCAAAATTGACTAAGTGCTTCGGAAGGCACGTCAAGCCGTTGGTCCCGGCTGCATTTGCAGTTGTTAGCACCCACCACATCGCATTGGGCCCGCGTGGTGTGTCATGGCCCATCCTCTTTATCCTCCCATAAGGAAGGCCTGTGCCCCAGCAGTGGGGACATTAAAATGGCTGATGGTCAAGATAAAATATAATAATATGTCCCGTTACAGGAGAACTATGGTGGTGTTAATGAAGGTATAAATTAATGGACTTGCACAGCTAGCCCCGAGGACACACTTTAAGAGTTTTTGACAGACCTCTTCAAACAACACTCGAATTCCGTTTTAGTAACGAAACCACACGGTTTAATTTAAAAATGGAATGTGAAGAAAGTGCAGGCAGACGATTAACAGCTTTATGCTGATGCAATTAAGTTCTATTTCAGTTTCAAGTCGGTAATAATAATTCAGCGGTAGTGCGGAGGCATTCATCAACGCTCGACTCTACCTGTAAGTATTCGAATTCGTGCCGTAAATGCTCTCGGAGTTTCTGCGAATTCAAAGCATCACCTTTAGTATGTTAACTCAATTTATTAAGTATTTCAGCGTGGATTAGTTTGTGTTACTCTTCGTGTCTTCTTTCGAGGAGCTTGATATTGGCGCATTAGGTTTACGCTTTCCCCATAGCTACGATTACGACGGTCAACAATTATACGTCGGGTAGGTAAAAAATAGTAGGTATTATATCACAGACGTTAAGATGTTGATCCCAGCTGCATCTGCAATCGTTAAGAGGGCGTAGTCTGCACACTAGCGCCGCCATTGGAGAAAAATCACAGTGCTTAAATAAAGACGAAATTGTGAATTATCTCTCTGTAGTGCACTCCGAAGAAGCTTTGTGGTTCTTTTTATCGCGCTTAAACAATATTTTATATCCTGTCATTTAGTTAAATGGAGTTTTATTGTTAAAAGTGGCCTCTTATCGCAAATAATCTCCATTAAACGAAACGACAGGACAGGATATAATTTACAATCTTTATTTAAGCACTATGATTTTTTTCCAATGGCGGCGCTAGTGTGCAGACTATGCAGCCTTAACACCTCGTTTACTAGAAGCATCATACTTAGTATTTTTGTAAACCAGTGCTTTTCAACTTTTTTGAACACGCGACCCCTTTACAAAAGTTAGTGATTTGAAAGACTGCCATGACAATATAACAATTTGTAATCACATGACACGATACGTTAGAAAATTGTTTAAAAATAAACAGGTCCAACCTTCTCACTAAATTATACTTTTTATTCCCTTTTCTTTTACTGGCGACCGCCCAAGTAAGGACTCACAGGTTGAAAAACTCTGTTGTAAACTATCATAATATTAAAATATTCACAATATTAAAATATCATAATATTAAAATAATCACCCACCAACCAATCTGCATTAAGCCCGCGTGGTGGGTTGTGATGGAGGCCCATCCTCCTTGTCCACCCATAAGGAAGGCCTGTGCCCCAGCAGTGGGGACATTAAAAATGGCTGATGGTCGATTTAAGATTGACTGTACTAAAAGCACAGGATACATAATAGTACTAAACTAACGTACCAAAAAGCTCTTGAGTTTCTTGATAAAAATATAAGGTTGTTAAATAAAGTTAATTTGTAGTAAATGGAGGTGTCGTGCCCTACCATTACAACTTATGAAGTCAAGATACCTTTTTAGGTACCTTAGGAAGTTTTCATTATAATAGCAGCCATATTGGGCAGATAACAGTGTAGGGCAGTTTTTGTTTCCGCGCCCAAGGGTTTTGATTGTGGACTATTCACAGCTGGTCGTTCCGGTCGCTGCTCGTACCTACTAATGGCAGCAGATTAGCGATAAGAAAGTTTCGGGAAAGTTAAATATTTTGAGTTTACTGTATAATAGTCGTATGAAAGTCACTGCTGATGGAAAGTAGGTTATTAATAATAAAAAATCTACCGCTACAGATTACAGCATAAGATCACAAGATACAATTGATTAAATTCGAGTATCAAAAAATTCTTGAAATGCTTCGGTTTTTACACCAAAGTCTTTGGAAAATAAAATTAATTCTTCTAAAATAATTACTGTAAATAGGAATTACTTCTTATTATTACTACGATTACCAACGCCACGCTCTAATATTAAAGCAAGATGACTGACTGATTTTCTTTAGCTGAATTGCGTGTAAATTGTGCCTCTAACGATTTGCAACTTATTTTCATAATGCTAGGGCCGCACTAAGGCTTAATGGCATTAATTATGGCGTTAATTTTCATTATGCCTATACGCATAAGGTTCATCAATTGCAATATATATTGGTGTTTGCCGTTAGTGTGGCCCCAGCATAAGGAAGAGATGCAACGTCAAACTGTGCTACTCAATTCAAATGTTTCGCTTATCAGTGTTCGCCCAGCCCGATATCGAAGCAAAACTTTACGTACACACTCAATTTATTTGCATAAGTACTTAACTACTTAATTATTTAACAATGGGCTCGCATGAATTAATTCGTAAAAAAACGTGTGAATAATACGGTTTCAAAAACTATGAATTTTAATTATACACTTAGTAAAGGTAACCAATCAACCACCAATCCCATAACGATGTGGGTGATGGCGGTCCTCATGATCCAAAGATATAGAGCTTTAAGTACACTACTGGCTACAAGCCTTCCATATAAGTTTAAGATTTCAGTTTTTTTTTTATTTCAGCTAGAGTATACAACAAATACACTGAACAAATATCATTGAAAAAGACCCGCAGGTCTGAATCGCATTAACCAGAGAGTGGTTTTCCACATCATACTTATGTTACAAATACATAAAAAAAAGTTAACACTTAAACTTAAAACAGATATGGTAGGCGTGTCGTAGTAGATAGATATTAAAATAGCTGATTATTAATATTTAATAATTTTCGTTTTACGTAAAATATTACTACTTACTTATGTCATGATCATTCAAAAATAAAGTTATATTTTAACACGTTTTGATTCTTAAAATATTATACTATTTATGTAGGTGTGTAAGATGGTATCAGATTTACGCTCCGTGGTTATAATGCAAAGATAATATGGCTTCGTTTTTTACAAGCTAATAAAACTTGGACAACATTTACGAAGACAATGCCATAAAAATTGGCATAAAATCGCGGCGCCGAAAATTTTATGTCCAAACAGACACCGAGACGTTCATAAACTCTAAGGAATCAATGGATAAATGCGTGAGTTTGAAACAAATTGTTGGTCAGTTTACGACCAAAACGAAATTCATTTGTTCAATATTAACCTTTTAAATATTCAATGTACGACCAATATTGAGCTATGAAATGTAAAGGAAGAATTACGTTGTATTTTAAAAGTTAGGTAAGTTAACATTGTGAGTAGAATGAAAGAAACACGAAATATAAGTTTTAGTTTCAGTATATTTGTGTAGAGTTTGCGCGCCTAGTGAAAAAATAAGTATATTTACACTTTCGAATATTATTAGTCAGTTAATTGAGTTAATTAATGATTAGTGTTTTAGTTGCTTCGGGCCCTAGTCACAGATAAAAGAAGATGACCCCATTGAAACACAAAAGACCTAGAAGTACCCGTAAACTATGTAATTTGACTAATCAGCCAAGGCAGCATAGTTTTATTTGTCAGAACAAAAAAAGTATGACTTGAGTTTTCAAATAGATTTTGTTTTAAAAAGTTTATCAGGAACAGATTGAAGCAAATATAACACTTGCAATCTTCTCTAGCGAATGAGATCGAGCGGGCGTAAATTTTCCTTATGTTGCATCAAATACATTTTGCTCTGCACCGAAGAATAGGCAATAAAAGCATAGAGCGTTCATCGTTGTTGCGTAAATCGGAAAATATCGGTAAATCATATGTTTATTTGTAGGTGAGAGCGGCGGGTCCTATTGAAGGCGAGTCTATTCTGTGACACAAAGACCTTAATTTATTCTTGAACCGGATTTATTCTTCCCTGTGGGCCGCTGGCGACAGAGGGCCCTCAGGTTAATGTAGGTTCTGTCATCGGAAATTGGAGCGGGGAAACCGTGCTATTTGTCAACTGTCACCTGGAATTGAATGTTGAAGATGTACCGCACTCATTCAAAGTTCACTCGTTTTGAGGATATTTATCCGTATGGTTTAAGAGTTTCCATTATCACCATTACAATTATTATTGTAATGCGACCGGATCTTAAGCGCAATAATGTTGACTTCATTCTGTGTATAATGCGCACTTGTTAAAGAAAGTTGTTTTAACTTTAACACAAAAGTATTGTATTATCTGTGTTAACAGCTACCAAACGATTATTGCAGTTTATTTTATGAATATTTTTAGATGATATTTCTTACTTACTTATATTTACGTATAGATGACAGGTATGCCGCATAGTGTAGACAAATTAATAGTTCTTTTATTTGACTTGACAATATTTATTAAGTGTGTAGTATTAGCAATTCAAATATTTCGGATGTCTCATCCACCCTCGTATTAGCTCTAAAGTCGTTCTCTTAATTTAACAAAAGGATTCCTGATATCAAAGATGGCGATGTGACACTTTGTCTAAACGAGTCCTTTGATGGTGCGACTTCCTTAACAATTTTCATTTCCTCACTGGAAATCTCCTCAGAACTTCCCAGCACGCCAATTTTAACTCTAAATCTGTCTCTTAGTTACTTTCAGTGAACTTTACTTCACATCGTTCGTCTGTATTTCCAGTTTAATCATCTGAATGCTCAGTAATAAAATTACTTAAAGAAATTTATTCAAGTGCAAGTATTAACACGGTTAATTTATTAAGCAGTGTAATAACGTAATTATTTGTTTGAATTTTCTGTCTGTGATAAACAATGGTTTTCCAGATGCGTAAGTAACAAAAGATGAATCTCCTCTCACTGAGTCGTTACTAATTCTATTAATTCACGGCTTAAGAATCTATTGATATCGTTATGATATCAATGAATTCTTAAAATACATTAAACACGTTGTGATGTTCATACCATTAAATATTTTTTTAATAATATCATGTGGTATCAATTGACATTTGTCACTTAATATTGAATTTACAGAAAGACTACTCTCGCCGTCCTCGAAAATTGTTACCTAAACTTGCCGGACTGACTAGGGTTGCTACAATATTAATTCTAAAATTAAAAAGGAGTAGGTAGTGCCGTGCTTCTTGTTTATAATACAAGGTTGGTAAGGAGGTTTTTAAAACGAGTTGACCAGGCGAAGGATTTTAATCACCACCATCACCACCACCAACACCAGCATCACCACCACCACAACCATCATGTAAACTCTTTGGTAGTAATCTTATTAGACAGTATGTAAGTATATATTGTAATAGAAAAAAACCGTAAACAAAAACGCATGAGGTGTGCGGTAAAATCAACTTTCCGCACGCTGTACTAAACCGTAAACAAAATCGTATGGCGTGCGTAAATCAACTTTCCGCGCTCTGTCTATAATTCTACGTCAAGCACAAATTTTCGAGCACTGTATTGAAAAATAACTTTACTGCAAGTAAAATGTTATTTGGGATTTAAATGACTGGCGTTCTTTCCCGAACTTGGCTGGCACACAAAAACAAAAAGAAAACTAAAAAAAAGGAAGTGTGAATCTTTTTATAAAGACTTATAAGTCTCGAGTTTTTTCATCACTAGCACTCGCGACAGGCCGCGACTGAGCTCTGTCTAAAACTGCCCGAGAATCCCTGTAAAATCGTATTATAGATGTGTGCGTGCAAAATGGCTTTGTTCGCAGTGGGCTCTCTGTCTGCGGAGCGCTACCGCTACGTACTTTGTGCTTTTAGTATAAAAATGTAGTCTATGGTACTTTTGTCGTAGGTAATATTGACGTTTAAGCTTGTTAATCATATCAAAGTATAGCCTTTATTACGATATTACAACCAATGAAACACTCATCTTTCAGCAAACACTCAGGGCACCAGGCGAGTTCACTAGCAAAATAACAGGCATTCGTAACAAAAGCCCATTCATCAAACGAGATAACAATGTCACAGCGTTATCAAAACATGACCCGTGAAGCGATCGCAATGTTTTGCCACGAATTCTGCTTCGCAAAAAAGTTCACAATGATAAAGTTAGTGCGCGAATAAATCGTTTCATTACTATATAAGCCATGCAGTTCTTTTGACGGGTCTATTTGGTTCGTTTGAAAACAGGTGCCGTTTAAATTTTACTCGCGGCAAATTAATTGTTGAGCCGGTGATGTATATACCTGCAGAAATGGGACTGTGGGTTCAGTGCGACAGACGTGTGCGTTTCATTTTGGATGAATTACGTCTTATTGTGATTAGGTAAATGATCTGTATATTAATAAATGAATTAATTGATAAGAATATAAATTTATGTTTACGCATTTGATTTATAACTGTTGAGTTCACTAAGACTTTTTTGTCACTTTCGAGTGAAAGCATTAGGTAACAAGTTATCACACTACCTACTTAAAAAACTCAAAAGAACATTACGGTAAGAACAACAGACAAGAGATATTTATTAAAATTTACCTTCTCAATTATTATTTTTTATATCTAACACAGAATAACCATTTAAGTGACTGCATCTGCTTATTTAAGTTTTGAGAACGGCCTCACAGTGAAAAGTGCGTATGGAAAGAAATCAAAGTTTGCTTCAGCCGTCCGGTTGAAAAGTGCCGTTCTCTGAGTTAGTGTGTTCGCAGTTGGCGTCGCGCCGAGTGCCGGGCAGCAATTAGCCAAAATTATGTCCAAAAACAAGTTCAGGAGCAATTTGCAGATGTACTCGGCAAACGCTCTGATTCACTGCCAGTGCTTAACGGACGCCTTGGAATGAGGCTTGGGACTGGTCATGAATTCATTCAAGCTCAGTTTTGTACATACGAGTCTAAGGTGAGTTTCATTTAGGCCAGTTGCCACAAAAGCCACCAAGTACCTAACCCCAAACTGCTTGGCTAGACACTTTCCCCTTTTATGTATAATAATAATTACAATTTACGCATGAGTAGTCGAGAGACATGTCAGTTTAGTCCATTGCTCTTTTGTAACATCTCGACAACAAGCAACGTAACATACGCTTTCATGTGACGGGAGACCCTGAACATGATATAGGATTGTAAAGGATAACAAGGCCCGTTAATTTACCATAAAGGTATTATTATGACACAAGATTGTGTTTAAGAAGTTCACATAACACAAGAATTTATACTTATGATAGATATATATACTTTTATAACTAGTAACTGAATCGACTCAATATTTACATTCGATATTTTTCCTTTAAGAGGACGCATCGGAGATTTTGGTGCCAGGGGTCTCGATGTTTCTTATCAATTACAAAACATATAAAAGTGATATTTAATAACCTGATTATTTATTTCATTGACTTCATTTTGTCAGTTGCAGAAACACGATTCGTTAACTTTTATAACAGAGAAAAAAATATAAAAGAAACCTCTTTTAAAACAGAGATTTGCATTTTACAGACAAACCTGACTGATTTAGACCTTTAAATTTTTTTGTAGAATAGTCCAAACACCTACTTTAAGATGTCAGTTGGATTTTTTTAAATATATTATATATTTTTATTTAAATGAAAAAAACCGGTTTGGCGTCGCATAACTGCTCGCCACAAGTGAGATAATTAAGTGTAATTTACGAGAGTTTGAGCGAGACAGCTTATACGAAAATAGTTTATCGATGCGTCGCCTTAATCACAACGAATACCACTGAACCGTGTCACACTGTGAATGGTGGAGAAAAAAATTCGCAACATGTAACAGTGTGACTCGATGCTAATTTTTATTCACATCTAGTAACACTTGTCAGTGCACGGTTCATATTTATTCTTCTCCTTCTTCATCATCTGAGTTCGCCTTTATACTCTCTCGATGGGCTTTCAATTTTAGGATTTGTATTTTCATATTTCAGTGACGAGTATATTCATCGAGAGAGTTGGCAGGACCGAAGCTCTACATTTAATAAATTTTGAAATTTTAAATGTACCAGAAAATAGTCAGTTTTTCAATATACTTTTTATTTTTATTTGAATAGTTCACATAGATTTTCACTAATCAATAATAAATATGAACCATTTACTAACAAATGGTACTAGATGAGAATAAGAATTCGCATTGAGTCACACTGGTTACCCGATGCGACTTTTTTTTCCGAACATTCGAATGAAATCCTATTAGCGACTCGGTAGCTAGTTGGTCAGTGCATTGGGCTGGAATCCCAAGGGTGCGGGTTTGAGTCCCACCTGAGGTGCTACGGGTGAGTCAATTTTATCTAGTATTTATTCATCCTATTAAAGCTGATTTATATAAAAGATTGTCCAATCCAGTTGAGATTTTTTTGTGTACTTTATTGTTAGTTTCTAAAAATGTAAATACTTAGGTAATTACTTATATGATAAAACGTTTTTATAAAAATACTGGTGAACCAATAAAAACAATTTAACAAACTAATGGGTCTGTAGGACCCGGTAGCGAGTACATTTGTGTTATAAATCGAGGCATAGAAGTGTTAGTTAGGTGCGAAACGGCTAAAGGTGGATGCGTACTAGATCCGAAATCTACAAACAAGGGTAGGTATGTAACAGTATGTAATAAAACCGAATAACGCGTGGACGAAGTCGCGGCCATCAACTAGTAAATAAATAAATAATTGCAGATTGGGCAAAGATTGTACATACAAGATTAAATGTAAATCATTTAGCTCCTTTTAGGGGAGCGTTTTATCAAATCAAAAAAAGGACTTTTTTGATTGATAAAACGCTCCCCGTTTTATCAATAAAAAAAGTCCTTTTTTACCGAAAAATACTTAAAGCACGCATTAGGGTTAAAAACTAATTTGTAATGTAGGGGGTTCCATATGAATTCGAAACTTGACAATCGCAGGTTCGAAGTTCAAACACAGAACGGTTGTTTTTTTTTGCTTATGAACCCATGTTGGGTTGAAAATAAAACGGATTCATTAATAACTTACCCTTAAAATAATGCTTAGGTATTACTTAAATTTTATTGACTAAGCGAGCACGAAGCGCGAACGAAGCGTCTCTTCTTCAGCTTGGACAAAAATTCTTTCGTATGTCCTTCCGGCTATCCATTTTTTTCTCTTCTACAATACGCATTTCTCAACCGATCTTCGTGAAATTTTGTGAGCAGGGTTCGATAATTATATATATATTTTTTTTTTTGAGCTATTTTTTCGAAATTTACTAATAAAAACAAACATCCATTTCGAAAATATTCAAAATTAGAAGCGCCATCTAGCTTCAATTATATCAAATAATATACCAATCCACACATAGTATGTACTGCTTTGAAAACCTTCGTGACGACATCTATTGGATTAATTTTTCAATAACATACAATTTGAGCTACTTTCGCGAGGTTTACAGCTCACGGAGACACTAGTCTTGTATGTAGGTATAATATAGAATCGATTTGTGGATAGGTCCCCGGTGAATTCTCATATCAAAAGTTCCTCATCTCATCAGAAGTAACAAAGGGGATTACGGGAGGTGGTTCAGGATTTTCTCTCGTCCTGTGGGAATATTTGTATGGTACTAGAAAATTTATATTAAAGTGTAAGTATGTAATTAATAAACAATTATCTGGTATTTTATCTGTAGTAATTAGAAACATAGAGTTATCATGAAACAACAACAAAACATCACGAAAGTAAGCAAATAAAATATTTAACTTAAGTATTTTATTTTGTATGAGTTCCTTTAGTCAGAATATAGCGCCCAGTTTGTTTTATTTATGTGACTCGAGTACCTACCTACATAGTTGATGCATATAAGACTATGTACTTTTTAAATTTTGAGATTTTAGCATTCACAATGCTATTTTTATATAATACTAAATAATATACTAGAAAAAATAGGACTCGCACCAGATCATGTTCTCGGACGGGAATCGAACCCGCGACCTTTGGATATCCGGTCCAATGCTCTGACCGCTGAGCTACCGAGTCACTTGTGTACTTTGCTTAGTTTATTCCTCGTGGGCAAAATTCTGCACCTGGTTAACAACTCTAGTGTATCGATTGGTGCAGTATTATATCTAAACTATTTCTCTAAACTATGCTGAAACTATTTTCTCAAAACTCAATAGGCAATCTATGCAATCTTTAAGTTAAAATTAAATGAATTTAACTTAAAACAAAAGAATTAAGTATATATTCGCCTACTCAGCATATCTTTTAAGGAAGTTCCCAGACTTTTATAGTACCTAACTAATTAGAAAGTTTAAGTCGAAATCTATAAATTAAATTCTATAAGCTTGGTAATTTAGGATTCAGAAAGTTCAAGGACCAGGACGCTTTGTTTAATCCTCAGATTTAAATAACTTCCCAACTCATTAGCGGAGGTCAAATTAGGTTGGAATTAGGTTTGCAATGGCGGCCTTGACTCAGTCAATGTAAATGTTGATTGCTTAAGTTGCTCTGGTCGTCCCTTCGGAGGCGGTTATAAAGATTTAGGTGATTGGTTCACGAACCGTAGAATCTGTCGATTTACTTAATACCCTTTCTATCTCCATTTTTGAGAGCATTTTTGTAACATTATTACAACAGTGTGAACCATTTGCGGAAATGGGTGGATACTTAGTTGACAATTACTTATATGATTTATTAGGATTAACTGTGCGGGTCGTAGGTGTTATGTATTATATACACTCAACCGACAGTTTTGCGACAAGAGCCAACCACTGAATATCACATGAGCAGGTATTTATTTACGTTTAAAAAATGATATGGCGGCGACACTATCACCTAATCTTTGTATTTCTAAACATGATTTGTCGCATATTATTCAGCCCTTATTATTTTACGTACACTGGATTATCTTTATATACAACAATAGAAACATAGCTATTAGATACCTATTCTATATGTTCAATTTTTTTTACCCTTGATTTTATTAATAAAGGTCTATTTTATAATTATAAATATTGTTTATACAAAAGCTGATTTTGGCAAGTCCCGAGTAATAGACCCTTTCTAAATCTAGTACTATTATTAATCATCACATTAAATTTCTAACTGAACAATTCCACTTGGTCTGTGAAAACAGATAATTTAATTGCAAAATCTCATAAACAATGACTTTGAATAAATCTACGCAAGCTACTGAAATGAAAAATTCCACCCAAACCTTTATCCTTTATGATATGATTCAGTGATCGTATTAAATACGGCAAGCTCCTCTCATATTTACACAAATTGCAAATTACATACAAAAGCGCTGAGGTAGGTGCCGCAGAGTATGTTTAGCTGACTTTGACTGACGTCGCTGAAACGACACCGCCAAAAATTTAATTAGGTCGGCCTCATCAATTTCTTTGTGCGAGGAAACGTTAAGGGATATGATATAATCATCCATTTGAAATATTAATTAATCTTCATGAACGGGAAATAAATTTTTGGAGACGGACGGTAATTAACGATATGTAAGACTTTTGCGATCGTTCAGACAAAATGTTACAAAAATTGTAACTTAATTCATTTCGTTAATGTTCAATCAATTTATGGTCTTGAAAGCCCGTGACTAGGCATCGTTCAAGGTGCCGCGTGAAAAGGATGACATCTGTTGTTAGATGGATAGGTGATAGTCCCAATTATCCCAAGATCCCAACTATCTCTCTGGTGTATTAGAATAGATAAATATTTTCCCAGCATGTAAAATAATACTTTAATTTGTTTTTTACGATAATAATATATAAAATTGCTATTTTCCCCTGAAGCAGCCCTAGAGTCTTGAAAAGTCGTAAGGCGTATTTAGAAGATAAAAGGAATTAATCACGGTTAGATAAGTGTGACTGGAGCAGGCATAACGCGGGGTTGAGCGCAAGGCTCCGGGGAGACATCCTCGCGTGGAGTCGCCTATAAAATTTTACGATCGCTGCCTATGAGCCATTATGGCCCTTGTCGGTGTCACTAGTCTGTCTAACATAGTTTGTAACGCCGAGGTTAGGTACGCGGTTCTTATGTATTATGGCTCAAGGGTCAATATATATTTCAATATTCAATTCAGTTAGCTTAGTTTTGCTATTATTTGAGATTATTTTACAATGTTTTTGAACAAGTATCGGTCCACTCGGTCCACTAGATGGCAAGTGGTTTACGATTTTAATTTATTTTGATTTAAAAATCTTTATTGTTCTTGAAACTAAAGTACAAAAGGCGGACTTAATGCTAATAGCATTCTCTACCAGTCAATCTTAGGGAAACAGAGAAACCATGATTGCGGTACACATAATAATACAAATATAATATAATAAAATACATTTAAGTACACAAAATACATAAATATATACTAATATATAAATATTTATTAAATATCTAAGAAGGAGAAGGATACAGAGATGACAATGACTTCCACATTATGAGCTTTCCAAGAGGAGAGAGTTAACTTTCTTTTTAAAGGAAAGTTTGCTTGGAGATTTTATTGCAGTTTTGCGATGGCAAAAGCACGTCATGTCATGCAATACCTGGAATATTACTAGTTTAGTAGCTTTTCTTCTGGTTCATATAAGAATTAGTAGCTTTTCCATAAAATGTCGATAATATTTGTTACCTTAAAAATACGAAACACTTTTAGATTTAATAAGGTAAGGTAACAAGGTTTTCCGCTCTTTTCATTTTTATCATTAGGAAACATTCATTCCATATTTTTGTTCTCCGGTCCACACTTCACTTAGACTTCATTGTTTCAATTACTGATGATGCAAAAATGCGTTTTCTCTAAAATACTGACAAGAGTATCAATCAAAAAGTTAGAGAAAAAACGAAAAGTTGGTTAATAATGAGTTAAACAAACAATGATTAATTTTATTATGTAGCTTGTAACTGCAAATACTAGCTACTATATCTACTACTTTAACATAGAATATTATACCACTCTAAGTGCCACGAGAAATGCTCATTAATCAAAAACGTGCTCATAAAATATTAATCAACTTAGGAGATGGCCAGCGTTCTTTCACAACCTATATTTATCTTCTTCCTTATAAAAGGTGAATTAAAGATGATTTCTTTTAAAACAAATAGAATTCTTAGCAAGACGTGTTTACTGTTTACCGACCTTTCAGAACGTAATCATCAAAAAGAGATGGTGCCTAAATGGATTTCGCTGGTTGTTGTATTGTTGTTTGCTCGACAAAGGGCAAAAGGGAATAGAACGGACGCAATCTCGGTATGGTCGAAGGCGTTTATTGCAAGTCTCGTTACTCTCATAGGATCATTCAGTTTCACAGCCACACTACATAGTTAGTATTCTTTGCTCGCAAGTAGAGTTTAAATATGAGGTAAATTTAACATTTAAAATGTTTATCAGATCGTTTGCGTGGGGAGTATAATTCGGCTGCAAAGATAAACGAAAGGCAGTGGTGTCAAAAGATGCAAAAGCTCGCGGGGAATTGTATGGTATTTATTTTTCAATCGATCCGTAACTTTTTTTGAAAAATCGAATATGGTGGAAAATACGACAACATTTCCTGTTTTTAGGACAAGTAGATTAATAAATTTTAGATTTTTTGCATTTCACAATGCTATTGTTATGTTAAGATAAATAAATCCAAAAATCGACTCACCCGTAGCACCGCAGACGGGACTTTTTTTAATAATTATTTGTAAAAATTTGTGAATTATAATTGTTTAAAATGCTGGTTGAATATGTCTTCACTCTTTGATCGCCATTAAGATATAACCTTATCTCTTTGCATCACTACACTTATCCTTTGAGCGAGGTGCACTTGATATTCCTTAGTAAGCTGACGATCTTGTATCGTATCGTAGTGTTTAATTCTTTGATGTCGCCTATCTCACGTTTATCACGACCTTTTAAGTCAAAATTAGGTAACGACTCTGTCTAATTTTTAACTGATTTCAAAAATTTTAAAGGAGGGGGTTATTGTATACCTACTTGAAAAAAAAATATTACAAGTAGGTAGCTTTTGATATAATATTTAATGTTTTACAAAAATGTATATGGTATTACATACGATTCGTCATATTAATCATATCTGGAAAAACAATTCTAGATACTGATTTTTTTGGTAAAGTTTTGACGAACTTTCTAATACTACGATACGAATAAGATACACCTACTAAAACGATTAGACCTTAGTTTTTTTTGTATCTACACTTTCGTATAACATTGGAAACCTGCTCAATTATTATTATTTTCTTATTGTCACAATACAAGTATAATTATCTTCCATAATTTGAATTAAGTAAGTTATAGTTGTTGCGGCTCCTCAATCTCAGTTTGTGAGCTGCCTTGGCTGCAGTTATAACTCGATTTGTAGTTCTATCAACGTTATTGTTAATGAATTTATGCTTTGACCAAAAAACGGAACTAAAAACAAACTTCGCTTTTAAACATTATATCAACTTCTTGACAATGTCTGCATTTACCATTTATGATTCTATGTCTTTGCGATCGTTTTAAACACCCCCCACTGAGGGGGAGGAAGTGATGAACTAAAAAATCTAGACGTAATCTATGTAGATTTTTGTGGGACGCATCACTTTGTGGGACTCGACCCTAACTGAATATCCCTCCACTGGCTTAAGATTTTTTTTATTCAAATAGAAATTTAAAAGGACTGCTACCACAATGATTTCCCTTATTGCCAATCTAACACCAAGTATGTGTCGTATAGTCTGTGTGGTGAATGCGAAAAAGTTTGTTTCCAAACATAAGTGTTATTTTGTGGTGTACCTAAACTAATTCCATAAATGAACGATTTATATCGTTTCCTATACTTCGAGTAAGAGAGTCGACACACTGGTCGATATCCTACTACTCCTAGTATGAGAAATGGCTAGTCTGGACTAGCTAGAGAGCCAACCTAATATATTTAGATATACCTTAATATCAGTATTAATAACAGGCAAATCATTAAGGCGATTAAAATAATTATATGAACTTACCGAAATAAAAAATTATTAATAACACATACTCCTGCAGCACACTATCTACGTTGTCCTGTTTTACTATGATTTCTGTCTTACATTGATACTATCAGTTTAATATTGTTCACAACACTACCCATCAGGAAATAACAAATTACTCTCCTTTATTATTAATTACACTCACTCGTCATCCCCACGGCCTCGCTTCGAATCTCGAACCAAACCCCATCCTCACTCTCGCAAATTAGTTCCCACAGTCAGTTTGTACTCTACATACTAAGCCTGATCCTAAAGCCCTTCGACACAAGGATCCCTTTACTTGATAAATGTTTGGAAAAGCCGATAGTGTCACAAATGTTGTTATTTTTTAATGTTTTTAATAACACTTATATTTTCAACATTAGTTCACAAGTGGTGGTGTATCTTTAATAATTTTACCATAGTCAACAGTAATGTACAGTATTATTATGTATACTGAATAGTAATGCAGTAATGCTAAGTTGAAATATTTTCATTAATTTCCTTTATTGCGACACATTAGTATTAGAACACTCTTTGATAAAATATTTATTATCGTCAATAGTGTCTGAAACCTTAGCTAATATACACTGCTCAAAAGATTACAGGGGTCATTAAATGGTTTTCCATACAAACGAGCCCTCCGGATCATAAGACCTTAATACCAAAACACATGAATGTCAGAATGACAAATTCTCAAAAACACCTAATCCCAATTCTATACCTAGTTTGACAGTTTTATTTGAATTTTAATAGCTTTTCGACAGCCTTGACTTTGACGACAGCCTTGACTACGACTACACTGTGGTCACCTTAATCGATCATCACACCGATCTCAATGAAATCTCGCCGATGAGTTCGTTAACGAGCATTAATGACAGCTAAAACACGAATATTGCACAGTATATTAATGAAATAGTAGCACTGTATTGTTTCTGCTATTTAGTATGCAAAATACTTGCTGCTCAGTTTGGACCTAAATTCTTGGTAAGAGATTTATACTATTATGTATTCTGTGGTAAGAGTAGAATTTATAGAGACAAGGTTGACATTTTGTTGATAGATAATCTAGATTTTGCGGTCTAAATTGCTAATAGTGGATTACTGTTTTCGATGATAACGTTTTGTATACGTTGTGAGTGTTCTGAAGACGAGCTATACCTACATAAACTGAAGGTAATAAATTAATCAAGTTGTATAATAAGCTTACGGTTATATGTAGCACTTAGCTGCCGCTATTCCGTACATCAGTTCGGAGACGTGTTCGCCTTAGGGCAATCATTGCGGGGCGAGTTAACGAACTCTGAATACAAATCGAATATAGGAGACGTATGTTGTACATTATTTACGTATAAATGGAAACCGCCTATGTCTAAGGCGTATTTTGAACTTGTTGACATTTTGTATTCAGTTCTCGCAAGATTGAATGTTCTACTTTTGTGGAATAAGATAAAGTTGGAATATTTAAATTACTTACACAACTGCTACTGAGATTTAAAAGAGATTTATTTACGTCGTTTTCTATTTATATGTACTTAATTGTAAAGTCAATGTTTAAGATCTCGATATCGCATTAAAAGTTATTTTTTCTAAATCGAACTAAAGACCCATAATCTCAGAAATAATGACGTCATATTTTAGCAAGTCTGTCGAGCACGGAGATTGGCAATCTTGGGTGAATGAATAATTTTAATTATATGGCTAATAATTATTGTACTCCAAGATTATGGTTATTATAACTACCTAAATCTTGTCACCCAACAGCGAATTTCAGTCACGTACAGGTTGAATTGTTAAGTTTAGTGTGTAGTTACAGTAGTTTGAACCGCATGTAATGCCTTTGTTAATATAGAAATTGTCATGTCATTGTCATATTTGAATACAGTAGTCACGCTTTCTTTCTACGCAGAATGAGCATCTTATATAATGCATCATCTCCCATTACTATATTTATTTACAAATATTCACACATTGTTCTAAATAATTATTTATGCATTCATGTGATAATTCGCCCTTAGAAATTTAGTCTTAACTAAAATAAAAATAAAAACAAATATGTATTCCAATAATAACAGACTTTATTAATTAATAGCTTTATGTCGATTTGTTGTTGCATCTCTTTAACGTGTTACCAAGTATAAAGTACATAAAATTATTTCATCAGTGTGGCGTGAATAAAATACTTTGAAAACGAACTCAGTCTTGGCTGGCAATGCCGTTCAGTAGCAATTAAAACTTTGGTACCGATCAAACTTTAACAGTCACATCTTCGGTACAAGTTTCCCGAGGGACCCTGGGCGGAGATGTGACTCAGCCACCTCGCGGAATGTATCGTAGAATAACTTCCTTTTAGGAGACGCTGCTCTTGTTTTCGTACAAACGATACCATGTCACTTTTATGACATTTAGACGTTCGTTTTCATGAAAGTATGTGGTTTGCATTTAAATAACTTTTGTGAAACTTTCGTTGGCTTTGTTATTATTATTAATTATGATCCATTTCAAGTTAGATCTCATTGTTTGCACTGTGTCTGTATATGAAACAAAAATAGATAAATTAGTTTCTTGTTAGTATTTCATTTAGCTTTAAGATGCGAGAGTTAGGTATCTACCTACTGTTTAGCCTATCGATTCTGTAACCAAACTCGCATCTCACTTCAAACCTCACTTCACTTGACGTGAATTTGTTATTAAAAATTAGCTGAATATAACCTACTTTACCGATTGCAAAAGGTTATAGGTAGCTACCGTAGCTACCTAAAATATTTTGTGATTAAAAAAACCAGCCTATCAGTATCTCATTTATGATTTAAAATTCCCGCGCAGTGAAGTGTGATTCGAAATGAGATTCGAGTTTGGTTACAGAATCGACATGCAGCTCTGAGTTTTTCAATGCATGAAAACGTGTGTGTATTATTATGACGCAAATTTATAAAAGGTTTTTTAAAGTTAGTCCGTTTACAAAATATTTGATTACCTACTAAGACAAACAAAAAGATTTTGCAATAAAAGGTCAAAAAGTTTCAAGGTTAAATCCACAGGCTGTAAAAATAAATCATCGCGACAAAATCGTTAGTAAAGCTCAATTTCTCTCGGTTGCAACGAGCCCCCGCGTCTGACAAGCGATCTGTCAACGCCGTTGCGTCGCTCGCACAATGGGGACAGTCAACATTTTATTGCAAAAGTAAGCACTTTGTATTTTGACTGATTGTATTTTATTGTCTTCCCGTCGCCGGCAAGCACTGTCGGACTAGATGTTTTCTCGTTTAACAAAAGAACAAGTTAAGTCGGAACTTATTGTTGCTTATTTTTAATAAAGTTCTTGACAGTGATATAACGGCATACGCATACAGCCTTTCATAGGGGTTCCCGATCCTGGGAATACCCGGGAAAACTATCGATTCCTATTTTAGGAATTTTAAAGGAAAGTTTCATTACAAAAGAAGTTAAGTATTATTAGAATACTAATTATTCATGTTGATAAAAGTTTAAGAAATCTATAAGAAAGTTCAGTGGACATTACCATTTACTAGGTAAAGTAAAAAATTGCTTTATTCAAATAAACTTAGTAATTAAGCGCTTTTGAATCGTCTATATTTTTCTACCACCCGTTCCAGACTTTTTTAACTGACAAGAAGAACAGGCGCAAGAAACTTATCAGCTTTAACAGAAATAAGTAACGATATTTACAAAAATAAGCAACGATATTTACAACTGGGTACCGAGAAGCTATAAATGTTTAGTTCTAAATACGGAAATACTGTAAACTGATAGGTGTATTAATTTCTATGAAAGGAGAAATTTTAATTAAGCTTCTAATCTTTGAAATACTAGCTAAACCTAATTAATCTCCCTTACCCGCGTTAAACGTTCTAATTCTGCAGCCTAAAAATAATCTCCTTATAATAATTAATTTAGTTAATACGGTATTAACTAGAGAGATGGCAATAAAAAGTTGCCTACGTTTTTTATATGACACTTCATTAACTATTATCTTGACACTAAAATAGTTTAGTACTGTGAAGATAGTTACTAAACATTAATGAAAAATAAGTACTTGTAAAATATAATTATGTATTATTAATAGCCGTGACTGGCGTGGATTGAGCCGATATGGATACGAATGTTTTTTTTTTATAAAAAATTATAATCTTGAGTGCTCGTAGCGTTTATACAGGCTGTTTGGTATAATAATCTTATAAAGCCGAATATGGTAGATAGGGAACCATACATACAGCCCCGGAATATGAATATAAGCCCTGAAAACCGTCACATGGTTGTTTTTTATTTGTATGGAAAAATGCAAAATATAATGCTTGGACGATTCCACACAGCGCCATCTAGCCCCAAACCAAGCAACGCTTGTAATATGGGTGCTGGACAACTGATATACTACTTATATACTTTTAATAGGATATACTACTTAAATAGGTATAATACTTATTATACATAGTAACACCCTGGACGCAAACAGATTATTGTATTCAATAATCAATCCCACTAACAGGTAAAATCAAAACACAATTTCGGTCTAGGGTTGCCACTATGCAGTTTATCGTAAAAAGGCAATTTAATAATTTTCCGGGGTTGTATATATGGTACCCTATCTATCATATTTGGCTTTATAGCTATTACCAAACACCCTGTATTTTTTTATTTGAGAAAACAAACAGAATGTATTAAATAACGTAGGAAAATTATAAAAATCAGCAAATAGACTTACAGTTTCACAACTTGCAAAAACTGATGTACGTACTAGGATGTACCAACAAGTTACAAATATAATGCCAAGTTGCAAGATAAGTACTTGCTTACATTCTTATCTTTTAAATTGGTTCAAAAATAAAATCAACTCTTTCTGAAGACCGGGTAAGTATCGCGATTTCCCTTCGTGAATATTAGATTGTCCCTCGGGCACGCTCAAAACGAGTTTTAAACATAGGTAGATTTTTCGATACCTACGGGATAAAGTTTGGTAGGATAAATCCATAGTAAACAAAACAGTTTCAAACTATAAATGGGATATGTTAATTGTCACTTATTTATGAATATTACTTTAGGTTTACATTTTGACCTCCATAAAAAATTACTAATGGGGAGGGTTCTTTTTTTAATAATATTCATTACAGATAATTTTACAGTTGCATTGGTGGGGAAATCAAAAATCAAGCTAAAATATTGCAAAGATTGTGACTTTTATATGTATTCACTAGCGGCCCGCCCCGGCTTCGCACGGGTACAATGTAGTTACTAATGTGGTGAGTGTGAAGTTATTAGACTATACTACAGGATATCTATATATAGTGGTGGCCACATAATTAAGGACGCCAGTCGATTTTCATACAAATGAAGTACCTTTTAAGCATTGCTTCTCCGCCAGGGATTGACCGAGCGGTGATCTGGTGATGGCCATCCAGGGAGTGAATGGAGGAGATCCAGATTTCTATACACATCCAAGTGATCTGACCAGCATTTTAAGAGATGTAAGGATATGTTTAAAAAAACCGCGAATATAGCATAAAAATGTATGAAAATCTTGCAGCTGAAAATTCTGATGCTTACATCTCTTAGAATGCTGACCAGATCAGTTGGGTGTGTATTGCGATCTGAATCTTCTCCATTTACTCCCTGGATGGCCGTCATCAGATCACAGCTAGTTCAATCCCTAGCGGAAAACCAAGACTTCAAAATTACCTCGTTTGTATGAAAATCGAATGGGGCCTTAATTATGTGGCCACCACTATATACGACGTACATATACGAATATACGACGTACACAACTTACGCAAGGGGTGTTATAAGTTTGACCTGTGTGTGTTTGTCTGTCTGAGGCAACCTAGCTCTCAAACTTATGAACCGATTTTGATGCGGATTTTTATGCATAGTGTAAAAGATCTAAGTGTACAGACGACGGGACTCCTAAACCATTGATCCGATTATGATGAAACTTTGGTGAGTTGTTCTGCTTACGACTGAGAAGGTACCTGGTTAAAAAAACAGAGCATTGCAATACGCATGCCGGGTGCTAGTTCTACATAAAAATATGTTGTGCATTATCAGGATTATCAATATCGATCATCCAACACTTCTCTATAGGTAATATAAAACGTGTTACAGAAATACCCCTAATGCCGAATATGGTATAGTATAGGGACCATTGGTCCCAATAGTAAAAGTTGTTCAGTTTGATGGTCCCTATATACCATATTTGGCATTAGGGGTATTTTTGTAACATGTTGTATACCTACTACATTTCTTGTCATGTTATCCGGTTGCAAAATAAAAAGGCTATTCGGCGAGCTGACTCTCGAGCAGGCGACATTAGAGCTGGCCATAGGAGAAACAATCACTGCGCAGATCTACACCAGCCGCTCTTAAACTTTGTCCCTGTGCTTTATTAGTTGTCATAGCATAGGCGACTTAACCGGATAATGTATTCTTTTAAAATTAAACTGATAATCAGATGGATTAATTTTGCACCTTATTACAACCCAATAAGGAAAAAATGTCAGCACTGCTAACATAACGCCATAGGTACTGTTCAATGAAACGCATTCTACCTACTCTCAGAGGAAATGACCAAAGAGAATATAATACTACATTGAGATGACAAATGATATTTATTTTTCTTAATTAATCAATCAAATGCACTAAGAAGTTTCAATTCCGACGTCGAAGTCAATCCCCAAAAGTAGCTTTATACCACTTTTTAACCCTGTTAGTAGATAAATATAAAAAAAATACGAAACACGTGTTCAATTAATTTTGTGAAAGAATGTCTATGCCAAATTTCAAGTCAATCGGGCCAAGGAATCACGTTCTCCCATACAAACTTTGCCACCCTGTTTCACCCCTTTAGGGGTTGAATTTCGCAAAATCCCGTCTTAGTGAGCACCTACGCCCTAAAAGGAGCCCCCATGCAAAATTTGAGACTCCTAGCACTTGTAGTTTCTGAGATTTCGTGATCAGTGAGTGAGTGATTTTCCCTTTTATATATATAGATAGACAGTTAAGCTGTCTGGAGAAAAAGCACATATACCTTATCTTGACTCTTTCATTAGCAATTATTAGCCTATTAGGTAAGCTTAATGTCTGAAAAGACAGTTTTTAATTTTCATTATTACCAAGCTTTTACAAAGTTACGCATGAAAAAGAAAATGTTTGTTTTGAAACATATCGCGTATGTGATATTAAATGAAAGGACTTTCTGAGCCGTTTCTAAAAATATATCACATAATTACAGTTATTTCAGAACTTGTTTTAAATTAAACCCATAATAATATAGGTTTTAGAACAAATTTTTTTGCTCATTAAATTTCACTATAAACGGTTAAGAAAAGCGATGGAAGAAGAACAGCCAGACAGCCGGGCATACGAAAGCATTTTTACCCAAGCTGAAGCGGAGATGCTTCGCTCGCGCGCAATATTTTATCTATATACTATCCAAAGACCCCTGATTTTGATTATGTAACAAAATAAATCATTTTAAAATTAAATGTAGGTCAGTAAAGGTCATACTTTTCCTTACAGAGATAGAGAAAGTTGATTGAGGGTCTAATTCAAAAAAGAAATCAATCGAATCGACATCAGCGCTTGATTTTTGACAGTGTCTAAATTATTGAAAAAAGTAAATGATTGTTGTCTGATTCAATAGGGTGAACGAACGGTAGGCTCTCTATAAAATATTGTAATTTCACATAGAACCATTGATTATTGTGACTTTAATGCATTGCGATTGTATTTATACTTAGTTCTCTAATCAATTCTCCGAAGTTTGTTTAACACAATTATGTTTTGAGTCATCAGCACGCCTTGTGCTGTATCTAAGAGCTAATTAAACAGTCTGCATGCAATTTGCATCTTCTCGGATTGGAGTCGCGAACTTCTGATTATTTGAATAAGATTTCGGAGAGCAATATTAAGGAAATTATACGTGCTGCGAAGCGGATGCAGAGACGGTGTTGAATAAAGAGAAATAGCTAATACGACTGAAAGCAGTATTCCTCGAGAACGAGCTTAAAATTTGTGATATTTCGTTAAACATTGGGTAAAATCGCCTTCAGCATTTATTTAGGAAATTGAAAATTGAATGAAATTTTTGGTTCAAAAGTCGATGTCAGCGTAAAGATTAAACTGAAACGTGCCATAAATTTTATAATTCCAGTGAAACTATCCGATCTGCTGCCATCGCTCCATGCGCTCGCAGTGGCATTCGGTGCGTGTATCGGAGCCCTCTTGGATACAGCTCGTAATAAAATATAATCTTACTTAGGGTGACACTGTGTGTTCTTTTTTCACTTAATATTTTTCCTGCTAAAGGTCCCCGGAGGCGATTACATAAACAGGATTCAACCACGACCTTAATGCGCCTAATAAAGTTTTACGAGGGACCCTTGGCAAAAACGTGAACGTTCCAAGGCGACAATGCTTTTATCTTTCGTATTTTACTGATTGTTTTGTTCTTTAGGAATTAGGACAAGGACTTGTAACTGACGTTTACGGAGCTTTAATTAGGCATGTATCTATTATACTTTTAGCAATTATAATGCTCAATTTGGATTTAGGCAGTTATTTGAATTGCAAAATGTTGCCGTTTTTATTTCCGAATATGTTATCTACTTCAGATTTTTTAAATCTGCGCAGTGCAATAATTACCTCACATATCTAATATATAAAATTCTCGTGCCACAGTATGTAACAAAACTCCTCCGAAACGGCTTGACCGATTCTTATGAAATTTTGTGTGTATATTCAATAGGTCTGAGAATAGGACGTAAACTATTTTTCATACCCCTATGTAAGAAGGATGGTTCACCCCAAAAAATATTTTATTTTATTTTTTGAACAACATTTCTTATTTTCATTTTTTTATGATTCGGCATTAAAAAATACATACAGCCCTAAATTTTCATTCTTCTATCACCAAACCCTATTTTTTTAATATGGCAAAACAACGTTTGCCGGGTCAGCTAGTTTTCTTATAAAATATAGATTTTTTTCGCGGAAAGTCTTCGTTTTACGTCTTCAAATTCTAGCAAATCTTTTGGTGATTTCGCTAAAGCTCGATGCGACCCATTTAAAGTCGTTTAACATTCCTCAGAATTGGAGTTCCCCTAGAAATCACTTCCCGGCTCGGCGTGACGTTGATGTATGGTGTTTCTTTCCATCGGGTTAATGCTAGCATCCCCTTCGGAATTTGATGTTTCCCACCTGGATGTCTTTGGTTAATTAATTGTTTCCCGTTTGTTTATACTTGTAAAGCTGTCCACGATAAAATAAATTAACTGTTTTTCCGTTTAATGACGGTATAAGCACTTTACAATTTTAAGGAAAAGCCTTTATCTTTTCTTCGTTAGATGGCACTGTACAAATTTCGCATACAAAATTACTCTATCGAATTTCATGACGCGATTTTTTTTCTCCAATAGAACATCTATTGGAAATTGACGCCTCATCTCGCTAATCAATTAGATTTATCTAATTTTACAAATTACGAATGAAAAATTTTGATTGGTTTCATTTCATACCTTCATTTAAAAATATCACGAAATAAAACAGCACGCAAATGTGACACCGACTAACAAAACAAAAAGTGATTCGAAATTTTGAGATTCGAATCCCCACATGAATATTTTTATCTGAGTTGAGTACAAATTACTATTCTTTCCAAATTCAACTTTACATAGTAAGAAACAAAGAAGATAATACTTAGTACAAAATAACAACCCTGTTCAACTCTGCTTTACGTGGATTTTTTAAACTAGTCTAGTATTTTTAAAAGGTATTTTATGTATTTTAAGTTTTAATATAATTCTTTTCAACTAACAACTTATTAAATAAAAACCTCTGAGGGCTCCACTTTCGGTATGGGTTGCACCTTAATTATTTGTAATAATTGGCTTTTACAAACCATTATCTCACTATTAATCTACATTGGATTCACTGCTAAGTATGCCATGATTTAAATAAGTATGACATGTAAGTTGTACCCAGTAGTGGTATGTTTTACCTATGTTAGCATATGCTACGAGTATATCAACATATATAGTTGGGTTCATTATGATTTTAATTATATAAATAAATAAATTAGTTGTTGAAAACCTTAAATAATTAACACATATTGCATTGGCTATTCACTCAGCTTATAAATTATTTACATAAATGATTAACTAACACTCGTTTCTAAACGATTATGGCTAGGGATCGTGGAATTAACGCGATAAATCAATGTCGCGACATGTTTACGAGCTAACAGAGTTAATTCCTCTGTGACATGACGTTTATATATCTGCGTGAATAATTGTTGATTGCTGTACTTGGGTGACACCTCACTAATACATTAATGGTGGCGATTATCATCCGCTTTGGAATTAGCTGGCTATGGTTCACTTTTGTGTTTAACTCAACCCTATTTGTATATAATTATGTAATATTAGTTGTATGTATAATATTTTAATATCTTGGACGGCTGATTTGGAAGCGTATACGAACATTTAAGAGGAAACACCACGGTCGAGAGAATTGAAAAATTCCTATAGAAAGTTGACAAAATCAACGTTTCGTAGTCCCCTGTTTTCTCCTCCAAAACTAGGCAGATTTAAGTACTTTTTTCATTAAAATTTAAAGAAAGGATTAGGCTGTTTTCATATTTTCATAAATTAAGTATTAAAAAAGATATATTAATCTTCAAAAACGTAAAAAAATCCCTAGTTTAGACATCTAGCATTTAAATTTGACGAGATTATATAAAAAGTCAAACATAAGAACACAGCCATAGCATTTCTTTATTTTTTGATGAAAATAGTATTCGAATTAGTCAAGTTTTGGAGGAGGAAATAGGGACTTCGAAACGTTGATATTGTCCTTTTTTCATAAATTAAGTATTAAAAGAGATATATTAATCTTCAAAAACGTAAAAAAATCCCTAGTTTAGACATCCAGCAATTAAATTTGACGTCATTATATAAATAATCAAAACACAAGAACACAGCCATACCATTTCTTTATTTTTTGATGAAAATAGTATTCGAATTAGTCAAGTTTTGGAGGAGGAAACAGGGATTGCAAAACGTTGATTTTGTCAACTTTCTATTGGATTTTTTCAATTCTCTCGACCGTGGTGTTTCCTCTTAATAAGACATAATAAAAGGCGGCTTTTGTACGTCATGCTCTTTATAAAGGCTTAGAAGATTTCTGGTTGTAGGCTTGAAATGAAATAAATTATAATAAATAAATAAATACCCTTGAGTAAATAGGAAAGTATAATAAAAAAATATAAAAATATTTCGATGGTGGAAATAGTTTAAGTTATCCTGTGACCATTGCACCTGAAAAAACGCCGAAATCTGGTTTTAAAAGTCCGGCGAACAGTGAGCTTCCCATACAAACGTAATACCAAAATGATTTGCAATTTCAGCATAATTGACTCGTCTTGTGATGTTATTCGGATTAAAACAATACTACTTTAGGTTTCTATTCAATAAAAATTCCAAAATACGAACCCAGTTCAAAATAAATGCCAATATAATTTTTTCATACAAAATTGTAAATCGCATTAATTTTTATTTGGTTTAGCTTTTTGAATTTTTATTTAATAAAAACCTAAAGAAGTATTGTCTTAATCCGAATAACATCACAAGAAGAGTTAATTATGCTCAAATTGCAAATCATTTTGGTATTACGTTTGTATGGGAAGCTCACTATTCGCTGGAGTCTTAATATAAAATTACAATGAAAGTAGTATTCAAAACATTATAACGTTATAAACATTATAACGTTATTGTCAAAATTTCAATTTCGTAGGAAGTCGTACAATAACCGTAATATTTGAGATATTAAAGAATCGCTCCGCGCCATCACAGTGGGTGTCCAAAGATGGCAGTTACTAGCGCGAATAACCCAATTTCTCATCGAGACATTTAAAGGTTTATTCATTATTTATGAGGAAGTCAAGATAAAATTTATTGGGGTACGATTCCCGCTTCGCTTTTCAAGGAGTTTCAAACCTTTTAGGTTCAAGTAGTTTCGTACATTGACTTGCAAGATAAAGTTAAGAACGGGATGCATATATACGAAATTGAGTTGGAGCTATAACTGTACGTCTTGACACGACAATTTTTAAAGGTATGTGTTGCGACCCAGCATATATACAACTTCCAACCATCATCGGTCGGACCGCGGTCCCCAGGAACCACCAAGCCCAGAGGAAGATCTTCCCTTTGACTTTCCTATCAGTGGCTACCTACCTCCACATCCTTTACATACCATTCCCACAGTCTATACATATAAAACTCTAAATTGATTGATTCATTCATTCATTGTTGGGATAGGCGTAGAGGCTATGACTGAAGGTAGAGATACCATTTTTGGATACTTTTCATGGTGTAGTTGAGTAATAAGGATTTTTAAAAACTCACCCCCTAAGGGGATGAAAGTTTGTATGGGAATTTGTGTAGGAAAATTAAACATATTTTTTACCTTTCATGGTGTAGGTGAGCACTAAGAAAGGGTTTTGGAAAATTCCCGTTATACAGGGTGCTACAGGGTGTTCTAGTTTGTATATGATTTTTTGTGTGAAAATTTTAATGTGTGAAATAAGGTCTACTGATAAATACCTAGGTATATTGGTAATCCGTGACTTTCAAAATAATTGCAAAACTATCTCAATCACGCGAACGAAGTCGCGGGCAAAATCTAGTTATTTATAAAAACCTACTGTTGTACCTACTACTTTCTAGTTTCTTATATAAATCAGGTCCAAAATAAAGTTAATAGAAAGACCATCTTCGTTCTTCATCAATTTATCTAATCTTTAAAGGGCGTTGACGGAAACGGAATTTCATACAAACTTTCAAGACCTTATTTTTCCAAATGATTGAACCGATTTTACACAGATCTAAAAAGTTAGTTAAGAACATTTTTGAAATGTTTTATTTAAAAAAAGGTAATTAGAAGTTTATGTTTCTATGGAAAATTTTAAATTGGTCTAATTTAGCTGTAGCACTATTTATCGAAAACGTTTTAAACTAACTTTTTAGATCAATGTATTATGTGTATGAAGTTTCGTTAAAATCGGTTCACTCATTTCGAAATTTTGCCGTATTTCGTCAACGCTCTTGAACTGTGGCAACTTTTCTTTTGGTTTTGATTATATTTTTATAAGCGATATGGATTCACACTTTACAACAATTATAATAATTCTGGAAAGATGTTCAGTTGAATGTCGAGGTAATTCCTTCTACATTGGTGAGATGGCGCTGGCTTGCAGCGTAAGAGTTGATATACTAGAAGAAATTCGACGTTCCCACTAGTGACTCGGTAGCTCAGCGGTCAGAGCATTGGACCGGATATCCAAAGGTCGCGGGTTCGATTCCCGTCCGAGAACATGATCTGGTGCGAGTCCTATTTTTTCTAGTATATTATTTAGTATTATATAAAAATAGCATTGTGAATGCTTAAATCTCAAAAATATAAAAAAAAGTTAATAAGCCTCTTGTTTGTTACAGAAGCTTCAGTTTCCATGTGTTAAACCTTCCCTTGCTAGTAATCACACATAGTATTAGTGCGCAAGGAAAACACTGTGGATTATACTTACCTACTCATTCCACCGATTCCAATTTCCATAGCAGGAATTCACTATTAAGTTTCGGGGCTCTTAACTAATCCCGAGATCCGAGTTATGAAACACAGAGTCATATGCGGTATTTTCACAACAGCTTTTGCGCGAATTTTGCTTACATTAAATCTACCGAGCAAATTACTGGGGCTTTCTATGAGTCAAGCTAAATTGTAAAGCATATTTTATTCTAATGGTTTACATTCGATTAGTTTGCTCGTGTTTTGCGATGGATCCATTATGCATCAATTTACAGTTTATCGCACATTTATGGATTTTGAAATGTGTAATGTATTTTTAAATTTTGAGATTTGAGCATTCACAATTCTATTTTTATATAATACCAAATAATATACTAGAAAAAATACGACTCGCACCAGATCATGTTCTCGGACGGGAATCGAACCCGCGTCCTTTGGATATCCGGTCCAATGCTCTGACCGCTGAGCTACCGAGTCACTCGGTATTATGTGTAATGTATTTAAACTAATATTATAATGAGGAAAGATTTGATTTTTGAATGTTTGTTTGTTTGTATGTTTGTTTGTTGTTAAAAATAAGTAGTCATAGAAGTTCGCGGCCTTTTTGAAGCATGAATTTTGCGTGTTTTATTTCTGGAAATGCTAAACTTAGGCGGGAATGTAATATATTGTTTAACAGCTAATTTTCTGGTAATAGCGGTAAAATTAAAACAAGAGAATTATCGTTATTTTCTTGCACGATAAGTAAAAATAACGCTTTTAAATAGGCCCCAACCTAACACGATAGCTTTTAGACTGATAAGCTTACGTCGTGAAGTTATATCAAATTTATGCATAAACATACTGAGGACCAACTTGTGAGCTTTTGACGGCGTGTTCAACCGATTCAAACTTGCTACAGCGTGCAATAAAAAGATGACTTTTTCAGGAACTTTGCGTCATATTTTTGTACTAAAGTATTGATTTTATAATATTGTTTGCTTAGTAATCTGTGACACAACACATTTTTTTAACATTTTCGACATTTGTACATAGCTGTTAGGTAACAGCAAGAATTTCAAAATCATATGTGGTAACGGTAGGTAAATAGGTCTTTGGTGTAACTTATATCTGTCATGTGAAATAAAGCTATTTTTATTAATAATAACTATTATTATATAGGTAAAAAACTTTTTAAACATTATACTTTAGTAGTAGATATAAACTCTTTAAAAAATGCCAACAACTCTTTGAGGAAGTACTATCCATATTCTTTATTCGGAGCTTGAGCGCTTCTCTCAAAAAAACTATTTCACTTCCTCGAACCAGCTCTTGGAACTTCGGTGGCGGTGCACGAGTATTTTCTCAATTTCAGTTTGCAACAAAATCAGTTTATTCTCCCACTGACAAATTGCGTTTGAGTAACAAAGCACAATTTTCCTTTGAAAATAACCTGACAAAGTTTGGTGGTACACAATAAATATTATACAAACTTACAGACACTCCAGCAGATGTTACTATACAATATGAATGTGGAGATTCGTTCAAATTATTTTCGAAATGAGTATTTAACTGAATTTCCGCTGGGCACATTCGTTCCCGTACTATAATTCAATTTCACGGAGCATAAAACTCGGCAGAAAAACTCTTTACACGTAGCTTATTTCGTAACTTCATAAAATGCATTTGATATTTTATGCAAAAAATGCATAAGGTATTTTTGTAACTTACGTATTTCATATATCGAAATTCAAATCTGTGGTGAAATCCATTTACATCATGTTAAATCGATTTAACTTTGTAAAACTAATCATTTTAAATAAAGTTAATATTTGCTCCTGATTTTGTTGCAGTGAGCTTCGGATTGAAACTGACAGAAAGCGCAGTTACATTGCTGCATTAAGTAACATAGTTGTCTTATTGATTCTTACTAAAGCAGCAAACTGAGATTTCTGTCAGATTCAAAAAAAAGTTGTTAGCAACAGTTATAATAATTAAGGGGCTAATGTTTCAACTTGCTTTCTAAGTTATCTTTGTGATATTCTTAACGAGTGTTCGTTGTACTTATGATTATGTGGATGATCGCAGACAAGAGTAGATATTCAGTTTATGTTTTGTTTTGCAACATCACTTTGAATGCTTGCCCAAAACTATGTAACAAACGTAACTGTTATCAATATTATTGTATAGTTAATTTATTATTAAAAATATGATACCTAACTTTTTTAAATTTATTTCGAGATACCATTGTCATGTCAATAGTTATGCGGATTTTCATTTCATTAGCTTGAACAATCAAGTCTATTAAAGAGTAAAAAGCATTTAATAAAAAGCATTTGAACAAGTACAGTAGTATTTGAACAAGTACAGTAGTATTTGAACAAGTACAGTAGTATTTTGATGATATGAAATCTTGAACGTTCTGTATCGTACGTAGTCTATGCTAACGGTTCGTAGGCATGTTCAATTGCAGTGTAACTGACCGGACATCATTATTTCCTGTGCCCGTGCGCTCCCGGACTTCGCTGACATTTCTAGAGCCGCCTCTGCTATGCCGAAGTTCAACAACTTTTCCGAATATCTTCTCACTGCGACGATTATTAGACGCCAATCTTCGAAATCCGAATTCGAAATTTCAGATTCTTGAATTAATTTATTGAAATTCCTTTTATAAATTTTCAGTCACAGTGTAAGCCTAACGTTAAATTTTAAAATTTTTACTTATGGCTATCTTTAGACTGAAACATCATTTTGAATAAGTTGTTAAAAATGTATCTCATATAAAATGAGTATGATGAAAACCAATTTAGTTTACGTTGATTTTCATACAGTAAAATCGAAGTTGTCTTTATTCAAATCGAAAAATATGTTTGTTGATTGCTTTCCGCGAATAACTTGAAAAATTGGGTTCAAAAAGCCAAACATTGCCTGTGAAAACCCGAATAAATTGTGTAAAATATTTATTTACGATATTTAAGCTCGACACAGTGTACCTGAAAAATATAAAAATAGCATATATTTTTGAATAAAATGGGTATAATAAAATATGTTAAGCCAGTTGCTCACTAGGGTACGCCAGCCTTTTCCAATTACAGAGCGGCAGTCATTATTTCCGCTGCTGCGATGCCTCCTCCGCTGGCACTCAGCGTTGCTTTGCTGACCTCCCAAATTCCCACCCACCATAACGCGACCTTCCTTCCCCTCACTATTTCACATTACCGCTAAGTTAGTAAGAACCTTAGCTCTATCCCGACGGATCTACGAACTCTGGCTGATTCATATCTTTATACTATTGAATTTTCTGAGTAATTAATCGGATTCACTGGAAATAGCCTTTATTAATTTCGCTTCGGCATCTAAAACTATTTACTAATATAAGTATGTGAAGGAAGTGTGGTAGCTATACACAAATAACAGTCATCGAAATCAAATCAAATAAATGACTCACTTTAGTTTTTATTACAAGCTAGCTGTGGTCTAGTAGCGCCTATTAATTCCAAAAATAAATAAGTTCCAAAAACTATAATGACTTTGAATTTGACATTTTGGTTTTAGACTACTTTATACACTGTGTCGCAGAATACCTAATAGTACAAGTAACTGTGTGAAAAAATCGTTTGATCGATTGCTCAGAACCGGGACCATATAGTTTTCTTTTTTTTGGCTTATTTGGCTTCTATTTTAGAATTTACAGGAGTAAAGTATATTTTTGGTTTATAGTCTCTATGAAAGTAAATGATTACGTTTAAATTTTTTGTATTAAATGGCACGGCTGACAAGCAGTCTCATTAAAATTTATTAGCAGCCCGCGTGATATTGCTGCAATAACTCAGTTTTCGAATGTCATTAAGTTGTGCACAATAGCTTGAATAAATTCACGTGTGGCGCTTTTACTCATTAGACCGCCGCCGCGGTGAAAAATTTATAATGACGCCAGCAGACAAAGGGGTCACAATACGTTCCACACTTGCCATTGTTTAACCTTTTATTGAATCCAATCCTCATTAAAGTTTATTATTTTTCAGCGCAATCGTTAAATGTGGATTCCGCCCGCAAAATTCACATGGCAAGCATCGACAATCTTTGAACTGCCTATTTGCTTTCCATTATTTTATTTTATTATTAACAGTTAAATAATAATGTTGGCATAATCTCCACGCTTTGCAGACGGGTTGGAGACCACAGTATTAATAATAATAATAAATAAAAAATATTAGACAACATCACAAACTTTGCTCTGATTCCAAAGTATGTAGCTAAAGCACTTGTGGAACTACAAACACACAGACCTGGGCTAATACAGAAAAGTTTGTTTTCCAAATTGACCCAGCCGGATAACGAACCCGGGGCTTCAGAGACGGCGTCACCTTGAAAACCAGTGTCCAAACCACTCGACCACGTAGGTTGTCAACAGTGGTGGGCTATTTCCCAGAAAACTGGCTGCCTATTTCCTGGTCCACAGAGGTGTTAACTAACTTTCTTAAGATTATAGTAACTAATTCAAGAGCTTAGAAAACATAAATTCTATTCGCAGTCTCTTTTGGCACAAGTGCTGAATCTGTATTTCCAAGTATCTTGTCTCGCGTTCATTAGCTGCATTCAAACCTTCACAGATGATTACACGAGAAAGGCACTAATTACACGGTGACGGAGGCTCGTCAAAATCTCTGAACCGTCAGGTATCACGGTGACGGTGATGTTGTCAAGAGCCGACCCAATTACATGCATACAGAACACGCTACGCTGTTTAGGCGACACGATATTTTGTAATATACTTAGAATCTAACAATGATTTAACATTTTTTTTAACCATTTATTTCAGGCATCAATGGCCCATACAGTAAATACCTTATAGGCTAACATACATAATATAATAATCTTAAATAAGTTATGTATTGGTGGTAATGTGGCGCAACGCAGTGTCCGGTAACCAACCAAGGAATCGTCGGAACAGGACACCCTTCGCCCAAAAATCTTCACTCATGAAGGACTTCAGATGTTCGGTCGGTGCCCTCATCACGAATGAGTTGAAGTTCACATTGTGGCGAGACTCCAACCGTTGGACCCTGAGAGTATATCATCGGATAGTCGTCGGAATAGCCGGGGGCAGCAGGTGACTGTGTCCTGTCGGGGCGTTGCGACATAGGTTACGGCGGGCGGGTTTCTTCTTCTTCTCCACCTTTTTAAAGCCGTAGCCGTCACATACATCCTGTCTCCGTGGTGCTGAAGCACTTTTCTTTATAGCACGATTTTCTCTCTTCTTTATAGCACGTTGATTTGATTGATTTTTTGTCAATGGCGATTCCCCATTCAGTTTAAGAAGAATCACGTCTTCAAAAACAGGTAGTAAACATTTAGGTACCTATAGCTAAATAATGTTTTCTTCCTTATTCATTTTAACGTAATATTTTAAAATAATTAAGTAGGACCTACCACAGTATAGTGATAGGTCAAAATTCTCAAGTATTCAAGGTATTTGAGTTAAGAAATAAAAAAATTGTAGTAACGCTAAATAAATAAACAAGAAAGCGAGATAATAAAAACGTGAGCGTCAAGATGGCTGGTCGTCTGCATCGGTTCGCGTCAAGCTGGTGACCAAAAATTGCTTCCTATTTGCTACTATTTGCTACCTACAGTCAGTTAATTGCTACCTAACTATAAACCAAAATAAAGGGATTGCAAAATGTCCAGCCATTCTGATATCAGGATGCCTGGTCCACTCACCGTTTGTGTAAACTATACTAATTCCTGTTATTATGTTTACTTTAGTAATTGTTACCCGATTGCTACCCTCACGTTTATCAATGTCTACCTTGTAGCTGTAACAAGTAAAAAGTTATGATCATTTGAACATTTTACAGGGAATGGACTAAGGGTATTGAAATAAGCTAAAACGATTAAAACAATGTTTTTATTGAAATACATTTTCTATGAAATAATGTATATTTACTAATGCCCTTACTAATAAAGATTGTATAACAGATGTATAAGTTACACAGTATTTTGTCTCTTTCTTTTAAATGTCAAACTTAAATAGTTTGACAGAGTACTCTCTGTCATTAGTAAAAATATTATTGTAATCGTTTTAGCTTATTTCAATACCCTTAGTCCATTCCCTGTAAAATTTTCAAATGATCATAACTTTTTAATTAGCTACAAGGTAGACATTGATAAACGTGAAGGTAGCAATCAGGTAGCAATTACTGAACTAAAAATAATAACAGGAATTTGTATAGTTTACATAAACGGAGAGTGGACCAGCTATCCTGATATCAGAATGGCTGAACATTTTGCAATCCCTTTATTTTGGTTTATTGTTAGGTAGCAATTAACTGACTGTAGGTAGCAAATAGGTAGCAATTTTTAGTCAGCAGCTTGACGCGAACCGATGCAGACAACCAGCCATCCTGACGCTCACATAAAAACGTTGTGTTAATTTACATTCACATAATATGGCACAAAATCTTAAAAAAACTTAACGACTAACGGAGTAGCGTTGCTGGGGCAAATAATTATTGTCTAATTTAAAAAAACCAGTCCTAAGAAAACCTGTACCTGAAAACATTTCTGCCGACTTAAAGACTCTAAGTGGTGGTAACGGTGGCGTCAGCCTTTTCAAGCAGGGACACTCCTGGCTAACGAAGTGAAAGATGCACAAAAGAAGCTGCATTAAGACGCCTCGCGGGATGCGCTCGAGACATTTGAATGTCTGGAAACGTGTATCCGCGCCTTTATGGAGTGCTTTGTGAATGGAAATATATTAGGGGTAAACTCCTTTCAGTAGTATGAAATTGCCGTTTTGTATGGAGAATTTTAAAGAATATGAATTTTCCATTCTAACATTTTCTTAATTTATAAAACAACCATGAACGCTAATGTTTTAAAATTTTTATGCACTAATGTTTAAAGACTGGGATAACGTATGCCACTTAGGTTACGCGAACATTTAAGGAAGTTTTTTAAAGATGAGGAAAGAAAATCAGAAATATTTTTATTGCTAACAGGTAGTTGGCCGTCATGATCATAATTCGAAATAAACAACCGAAGCATCTTTAACATTATAAAAGATATGAGAGTCACGATGTGTGAGAAAAAATCGGAAATTTCATACTTTAACCCCTAATATGAACTTAAAACACAAAAAATTTAGAATGCTGACATGTCGAGGGAGATGAAGTTCAAATATACAAAATTTCTAATAAAATTTTAAGAAACACTGAACTGCCAAGTTGCAAAAGCGTTTCCATATATAGAGTATCTTAAAATTAAAACATAATTCAGCACATCACCACCTTTTACGGTTACTGTCATTTCACGGGTTTAGCGCGGTCTACACAAAGGGGCATTGCAATCAACTTTCAGCTAACGAAGTCAGAGACGCATAAAGGGGGGTTGGATTTAATGACGAGGCTTTGGTAGACATGTGCTCTAAACACAGGGCCCGCTTCGTTCTTTGCTGCGCTCGTTAAATATTTCAGCTTTAGGACGCGGCCGTGGCGTCGGACAAGCGCTCTTACGGAAATACTCGTGGCATGTACAAACAATGAGCTGTATACACTATACATACGACACAATATAGAATAGAAAAAAAGCATAGGTAATTATAGTAGTAGGTGCTATTAAACTGAAGTTTTTACTAATTATCTTTAACTCTGAACTATCTTCAAAGTTAACGACTAGGAATATTATAAAAAAATATTAAAGGTGTTTGAGATATTTATTGGTAGGTATTCAAATATAAATGTATGATTTTTTGCTTCCTATTAGCTCGATTGTTCTCCAATTATGATCATATAATTGCTTGACACTAGAATGGAAAATTGGAATAGGTGTGAGTGGTCCTGTATGGGCGAGAGCGGCCTCAGCGCCTCGCCCGCCCGCGCTTCTTCTCAGATTATCTTTTTCATCTTCGTGGCATTTCGTTACCCTTAATGAAATCCAGTCAAAGGAAAGAAAGAATTTAATTTAAGACGAATCAGAAAATATTCAGCTGCCGCTCGCTAGTTATAAATCATTTGAATGCTAATAAATTCGACTAGCCCCCAGGCCCCAGGTGGGAACAGAATTTCTTCCTACTCCATCTTTGTTTTCAGGAAAAATTGAATAATATTCTGGTCTCTATTATTAAATTCTTTCATAAAGCCACAGACGGCTTTGGGGATTTTCTTTAATATCGTAATGGAATTTCATTTGTCTGCTGGTTCAACGTCGGTGACGTAGGTACAACACGTTTTTTTCTTCATTTGTCAGGAGTTGTTATATCCAATAACCTACTCGTAATTGCCTATTATCTCCATTAGTATTTTTAGGAATTTCAGAGACAAGTTATGGAAGAGGTTCAATGTAATAGATTTTTTTTACATTGATCGAACCAAAGAAAACGGCAGATTCATCCTGTAGATACTCTACCAAAAAATATTCAATGAAATTTGTTCTACGAAAACTTTCCCAACATAAGTAAATGTTAAAAGTTGATCTACTATTACTCGTTAACTTATAAAGCCTACCTAGCAGTAATAGTTTTTCTTTTAACTTCATTATATATACCACTGTTCTGATTTTTTTCACTTTTCCAAAAGCAACCGATTACCTGGTAGAAAGGTATTCCAAAAGTGGTTTTCACAAACATAATAGTATTTTCAAAAGACCTATTCATAGTGTGAGATGAGATACCACACTTTATGAGATTAACGAAAAAATTTTTTCATTCGGACGGACGAGCAGACGTGTTCCGTGGTGAAAACAGAATAATGGGTTCCTTGTTGACTTGACTTTGGAGCCATAAACACGAGAAGTATTTCGTGATAGTTCGTGAATGCCTGACGGCTTATAATAAAAACAAAACTAATGGATCCATATTCAACAAAACGTTTAAATATGGATCCATTGGCTTCGCTATAAACAATTTACATCCATGAAAAAACAGTAGGTCATATACTACACGCGTATAAAATACGAAACTGTACCAATATAACGATTCAGTAAATATTTTCAGTATCTACAAAGTCACTGAATAACGAATACAACCAAACAGCTATTACCGTAATAAAAATATGATGTAATTAAAAACTGAAAATGGAATAAAATAAAATAAACTATAAAAGCTACTGAATAAACTATGCTATGTTTTTTCAAAGAAGCACTTTCCGGGTTGTTGTAATATTTTGTAAAAAAATATTTATTAAATTGAGATTTCACAATGCTATTTTTATATTAAGTTAATAATAATATTATTTATCTTAAAAAAATATTGGTTTGATAAAACTGAAACATAAATATTAGAAATTGTAAAAATAGTAAAAAGATATAAGAAGAGAGAAGAGAAGAGAGATTCTGCTCTATGCAATTTCAGAAGGTACAAGAACTACAGAGCCTTGGGTTCATTTCACCTGAATTTAGCGATAAAACATGAGTATTTAAACGGTTTTTAAATGGCGATGAAAAATGTTAACCACCCCTCGCTCATTTATGATTTTCATTGGAGATATTTACATAATTTGACGTATTTTTTTAATCTGTCGAACGAAACATTGTACGACTTTCCATTTTAAATCCGGGACGTCGTAACTGATTAAAACTGAGCTAAAGTACGAAAGAGATTTCGAATGAAAATTTTCTAAAGCAAACTCAACTGCTACTAATTAAGCGCCGTCTAAATTCTGTAAATCCAATTCGAAATGCATAAGCAATTAAGGCCATGGCGGCAAAGAATTGGGAAGCATATCTGTATTTCGGGATAATAATGGTAAGTTTAATAATTAGGCATCAGAGTAATGTTTAATTATACAAAAACCAGGATGGCTCTACAATAACTATTTATTAAATAGTTAAAGCATTAGAGGGTTGGTTTTTTAAAATAAAATTATATTTCATAGTTATTTCAAAACTATGATTATAAATCTATACTTAAAATAAAATTGTAACTGGCCGGTCTGTACATTGAAGATATTAAAGAAAATAAGAGTATGAGTATAGAACCATTATTTTTAGAATTTTTGTCCGTCTGTAGGTTTGTATGTTTGTACGCGCATCACGCAAAAAATACTGCTCGAAATTAGTCGCAGTTCTGATTCTGAGAGTACAACTTAAAATCTGTGTATGTTTCATCTTGATACAAAGTCCGTACCGTCCGTCTTGATACGCGGACGTAGTCGCGAGCAGTCGCTAGTTAAGAAATAAAGCCATATTTTTTATGCAATGACTTTTTTTAGGCAGGCAATGGTTACAATCAAACTATACCAAAGCTCTATATTTTATGGTAAAACTGTTCATGATATGCAATTTGCCTATTGGATACCGAGCCGTAGTTGGTGTTGCTTTTTCAAAAACGAAGGCTAAAGATATTCTACAAAATTTTAATTGCGTTCCTACAGTGTTTTGCTCCAAACTTGATAAAACATGTAACCTTAATTACGTTACGCAAACTAAAGTTTCAATTATTCCTAAACGTTTACGGATATTTGTGTATAAAATTTTGTTAAATTAATTTGCTATTGAAACAGAAATGTTTAAATACCAAATAAATACCAAATCGGCGTCAACATGTATAATGAGATAAGATATAATCGTTTTTCCGTTTACGGGTAACTTATATTTTAACAAACATCTAATGAAATATATTGATGAATACCACAAAAGTTTGTATATTGTTTTTACTATGTAGATAAGAATGAGCAAAAGATGACATCGCAACTATATCGAAACTTAACAACTAAAACAAGCACCATCTATTTGTCATACAAACGCCGAATTTTTTTTATATTTTAACCACATAAACTGGTGATTATTTAGATTCTTTTTCTCCAAGTTGTCGGTCCTGATTGCATCCCGGCCGGTGGTGCACCCTCGGAGAGCGAGCTCCTCAGTCGCTCTTTGAGGCCCGTGGAGATCGGTTGTGTCGATGGTTGTCGCTGTCGTTCTGTGTGTGTGGACACGTGATTCGCCAGTGCAGGTTTAAGGATTGTTTTTGAACTGTGTTGTTCTGTTTGATTGTTTGCGGTAAGTTATAGTGCTTACAGTGTATAAAATATATTTTTTTTAATCTGGCGAAGGAAAAACAAAGAAAAAGTTTGTAAGTTTACTTGATGAAGAAAAACTTTATATTTTAATCTAAAAAGAAGTTAACTTTATTTGTATGTTGTATCTATGTAGTTAATAAAAAAGAATTACAATAAATTCACATCAACATCCCTACTCAAATTGTGTAGTTCAAATGTTTCATATTAATAGCTGTTTAGATAAGGTTACAAATTATTGTAAAAGTTTAACAACGACCCACCTCATTATTATCATGTCCTGGCCTGGGTCAGTGAGGTGACTAATGGTCCCTCGTGAATGAGAAAGGTCTGCTCCAACTTTGCTTTACATTTATCTGATAAGGCATACCAATTTTACGCAATTTAAATTCAAACTGTTTTGTTTGTCGTTTACTTATGTTGAAAATAAGTTTTTTTATCCACAATAGGATAGTGCTTGGCCTTCACCTCACCTGATGTTAAATGATGATAAGGCCGAAAGTGTAAGCGCACTACACCCGGAATCCTCACCACTGAGGAACTGGGCCCTTTTCAAGTTGGTTTACATTATAGCTATGAGTAGTTTGTTCCGTTTTAAAATTGGTTGACGCAATGGATATAAAATTGTCATGACAGGTGACAAAATGTCACATTTATAAAAATACCCTTACAACTAACATTTAACTGCTGGAACGCAAAAAAAAATAAGTTCTTGTTATGGCGTCAGACTAAAGTAAGATCGTGGTAGCCAACCAGGCAGACTTGAAATAAGCCCTACCACCAACCAAACCGAGTTCAAAATGAATCCATATGCATTGTAATAACGTCACGAAACGACTTAAAACGCAGATAAAAAGTCATGCGTGAAACAAGCTTATGAAACATGGTCATTGCCTACTTATTTTTCTCTTCAGTACATACGTTAAACGAGCGCTGCCAATATTTTCCGCTACGAAAAGAAAAAATCTTTATGACTACGGCAAAACGAATGATAAGCGGGTAAATTGAAGTATGAGTCAGTGAAGTGTGAGATGGGCGCTCGGAGCCGGTCGGTGTCAATTCAATACATTAATTCAACAGCCCTACAGCCCTACTGCACAGTAAATATGCTGCTAGAGCCAGTATCGCAACTAAGCACCATTTTCTGTATAATTTGGTATGTTAATTGTGACTTTAAGGGAAACCTGTAACAAGCCTTACCATAGATTCAAATAGGTACTTATATGTTAATTTTGATGGTAACGCTTTTGGTTTTCTTACAAATAAAAAAAAAATGTTTATAGACTGGCAATTAGTAGGTATAATTACATAAAGTTATTAAATCAATTTATTAAACAGCACATGACTTACTTGTCTTTTTAGGTATCAAATTAATTTATTTTTTCATTATTTTTACCCTTAAATGTTAGTTTTTTTTATTAAATGACTATACATATTAACATCAGTCGAATACCCAATTACCTATGCTCCGTTGGAGTGTTCAGATTGGCGACATTAATACTCAAATTTTTGTACAACAGCGTTGTAAGCTGCGTTACTGCTTTAGGTTTATTATATTCAGGACTACTGGGCCACTGGGCTTTGAATTAAAATATCGCTCGAGGGATATTTGCTGAATCTGTGAGGAATATTAATTTGAAAATGTTGATGCTTCAGTATCTTTGGGTATTAGCGCGGCATTACAGAGTTTATTAAACATGGTTGATGGAAATTGAATAAATAGTCGATAATTATAAGCGAACATTCGTAATGTGTTTAATTAAAATAACCACTATTTGTGGGTGGTTAAATTCTTATTAAAAATATTTTGAAGTAGGTATTTATAATTTTCTTGCTTATTTCTGATTATAAACGATAAAAGTATTCATTGTAATAAAGGATTTCTAACGCATTATTCAAACACAGCCAATTACAGGTACAGTCGAATGCATAACATTTAACTTCTACCAATCACAATTCATCATTCATTGATATCAAACATAAAAAAACACACGCAAGGTATTTTTAAATTGAACAACTTTATAGGTATGTATTTTCATAATATTGATTGATTATAAAGATACCAAGGGACGACTGTCCACGGTATACAACTAGTTGTAAGCTACGAAATCACGTAGCAAATCGTAGCTCGTTGCTACGGCTGCGCATATCTCGTAACGATTTAAGTAACGACTCGAGAGATACTGCCTTTTGTTAGGATTAATATATTAATACTAAAAGATATTCGGTAATCTCAAGATAATTTACCAAAGAAACCTATTAAATGAATGTAATTACCGTAACACAGTTTTCCTTCGTATTATTTAAAATAGATCGCTAGTCTCAGTAGATTGACTGTACGAAGCAATTATATAATCTATATATATAAAAGGGAAAATCACTCACTCACTCTACAAGTGCTAGGAGTCTCAAATTTTGCATAGGGGCTCCTTTTAGGGCATGGTGCTCACTAAGACGGGATTTTGCGAAATTCAACCCCTAAAGGGGTTAAACAGGGTGGCAAAGTTTGTATGGGAGAACGCGATTCCTTGGCCCGATTGACTTGAAATTTGGCATAGACATTCTTTCACAAAATTAATTGAACACGTGTTTCGTATTTTATTTATGTTTATCTCCTAACAGGGTAAAAAAGTGGTAGAAAGCTACTTTTGGGGTGATTGACTTCGACGTCGGAACTGAAAGTTCTTAGTGCATTTGATTGATTTATTAAGAAAAATAAATATCATGTGTCATCTCAACGTTGTATTATATTGTCTTTGGTCATTTCCCCTGAGAGTAGGTAGAATGCGTTTCATTGAATAGCGAATATTCAATGAAACGTATTGGCTATTTTGTATGGGAATCGCCATTTTGGGTTACTTTTGACAACTCACTTTTGATAAAGACGTAGTGTTGCTTTCGTTTAAGTATTCAGCTGCTTTGTTATTAACTTACTAATTAAAAAGATATCGCTGGCTGGTTCTCAAGGTAAAATTGATAATCATTAAATTATTGGTGATACGAAGTTCACAGAGTCCACTAGTATAAAATATAATAACTTTAATTAATTTGATTCAGTGATAGTAATTAAAATCAGAACGCAACTATAAAATAATTTAGTAAACTTGAATGTATTTTTGTAAAGTTTCGAGCGCGTAATTTTATAAAATTATGAGCAGACTCTTTGCTTCAATCATCCCGTGACCACGGCCCCTGGAAAGGTATCGAAACGTCGGGAAATAAAAACTAACAAAAAAAACCAAATAATTCTACAATAACAACTGATTTAACTGAATATACTTACTCTAATCCGTAAAAAAAGTGTTTTATTTCTAATGAATTATATAAAATGTTTACTTAGTATAATATTGTATGTTTTATTTTATTCTTCGAAGAATTTTAAATAAAACCAATTTCTATCTCGTGAAACGAGATGTGTCACTCTCGTGTGTCGAGGTTTCCATATATATACCATATACAACATCACAATAATAACTTAGATAACTTTAACGATTATGATGTTATATTTGCTATTTAAAATATTATTTATATTTAATGTAATATAAAATACAAGTATTATTAGTTCGTGATATTTCAAGATGAAAAAGTAGGAAATGAGCCTCCGGCAAATAAGATAAGATCACGTAAATGTATCTTTTGTTATTATTATTGTAAATCTATTGATGATCTCCGTGGTCGTGTGGTTTGTATGCCGGTTTTCAAAGTGTCGCCATTTCTGATGAGGTCTCCCGGGTTTGATCCCCGGCTGGGTCAATTTAGAAAACTAACTTTTCTATAATGGCTCAGATCTGGGTGTTTGTAGTTCCGCCGTTGTCTCTGATTTTCATAACACAAGTGCTTTAGCTACTTACTTTGGCATCAGAGCAATGTTTGTGATGTTGTCTAATATCTATTTATTATTATTAAGAACTACTTTTCAACGTTGATTTTTGTTTTCAATTTAATTTTTAAACGAAGTAATTAGGCAAAAGACGATAATTATCCATAGGCATTTTTTATAGATTTCGGAACATGATTACACATTTTCACATTATTTTTATTCATAGGATTTATCTTCAGAGTTATGAGATATCCAAAGAAACATGCTGTATTATAGAATGCCGAAGAGTTCATAATATATTATAAGTGTATTTAATTCCATAATTTAATAGATTAAGATTATGTGAACGTTAACGAAAATAGTATAGCATTCGATCAAAATTATTATCTTTGAATTTGAGTGTGACCTACCTCTTCGTACTTACCTCTATCGCTTTACCTCAAAAGTGACATTTTCAGGCATATACCTTACCTATATAAAAAGTAGTTTGAGATTGACGACGGTTCGTCACCTCCATCAAGGCTACACTATAAATCACGCGATAGTGACCGATCTAAAATAGAAAACCGAATTTACTGATTTATGATAATTCATTGTGTATAATCCGCGCGTGGCGATGGAGTGGCGACGGCGAGCCGCAACCCTGTCCATCGACAGCCACCACCACTCTGTCAAGAGTGCCCGACTAAGAAGAAGAAGAGAAGAAATCTGTGCGCGATGAGAATGGGATGGAACCTTTTGAAACTCAATTGATTAATTAATCAACGAATTGTTAACTTACTTGAAGTTGCTGCAGTAAAAGTTCCCTCACCTCGGATGTGTGATACCGTGTTTTTGGATATCCGGCGGGTCGGCGAACAAACGCGTCTCAGTTTGACAATGTTCCATCCCATTTTCATCGCGCACGGTTTATATCTAGAATAGGGCTGATTGAGTTGTAGAACAATTAGAACAAAATCAATTTGCAAAATTGTGGAATTCCTTTTATACTTATGTGTTAAAAGTTGACTGTAATATTTCTGGTATAAGTACATTAAAAATGTATCTCTATTACTATATAGACACCTTAGTCAAAATATGTGGCTTGGCCGTTTCGTTAATAAAAGAACAGAACTATTGTAACAGAAAAGTAATGAACAGTGATTAAATTTTTCACCTTACTCATGTGAATTTAGCGAAATGGTCAAACCACATATTTGTATAATTAGAAGCTTATTAGCTCTACATGAGGTCTGTTAACTTTTTGACAGTGCGAGCTATATGGTCTCGTCTTGGCAACATTTTACATGTAAATGTTTTTGATGGGTACATTTATGCCAATCCAACAAAATTCAAAACTAAAACAGAACGACTTTAGTAAGTCCTTTGTTATGAGGTCACCCATTACAATAGTATGTGTAAAATTACATTGATCCTTCAAACGATACAAAGGTTTAAAAAATCACACAACTGATACTACAGAAATGTTATTTCAAAGTGTAGGTATCGATTGTCATATGGAAGAAAACTTACATAGTGACAAAAGATAAAGACGACAAAAGCAGCACACGTGAAAATGTATAGATTCCTTTCAAATTCCAAGAATTTCATAGCTCAACTGAATGTTTCATTCCGTTGACAAGAATGTCGATTTTGCCCGGGCAAACTTGTCCAACACGTTCAAAAGTTGCCACGGAAACACGTCAAGAAATTCAGACCCGGTCTAAAGTTGCGTGAACTTGTAATAATATAAAGTTAGCTGACGTGGCTTTCGATATCGGCTGCATTTGATAGCATTTTATATACGCTTGCTATTACTATTAATTTTTTTATTTTTTGACTTATCGATATACCCTGTGAAACGATTGCTACCATTCAGATTTCGAACCTTTTGTTAAAGGCCAATTAAGTCAGAACCTTTACATTTATTCCTTTGACTACGAGTTTGCAGAATCTTTGGTGAAGTGATTATACGTAATCTAATACCAACATAAACATTTGTTAACTTTGATGCTCTCTTGCTCCAGTGCTCGTCGATTACATCTAGTAGCTTAAAAATAAATAAATATTGAAAAACTGGGCATGGATCCACTTGATTTTAGTTTCTTATTATTAGTTGACGATTACGTCACAAGTGCAAAATCAATGGTAGATTTAATTAAAATGTATGTTAAATATAACTATTTACTCCATAGGGCAGAAATTCCAGGCAAAGTTAGAGTGAATAATGTGAATATTTTGTGCCGAAACTCTGGCATCTCGTCAATCCCATCCTTAGCAAGCTTACACAGATTCCTTATTCACTTCAATAATTAGAGGAATGTCTGCAATTATTCCCTGTTCATGACGTCAATAACTTTGATGATCTAATATTAGATGTATATAACAATTGATGATTCACCATTTAGAAAGTTCTACTGAAATGTTATATATAAAGATATAACATGTCTCTGGGGAAGTATTATATCTCGCATACTCTGCAGGAGCAACATAGTAAAAAGAGGGCGAAGACGCAAGTGTTTGATCAATATCATTATCTAAAATAACGTAGGTAAGTGTTGCTTATAATATAGCGAATTTATTAGCATTATTAAAAAAACACTTGTTTTGCTTGTGCTTGCACCAAGTCTGCAGCTCTATCAAATATAACCCCTAGTAAGCATTTGACACGTTCTGATTTTCAAATCTTGTTTTAGAAGAACTTCGTTAGCAAAAGCCAGGGATTTCCGATAATGTTTTAGCTAAAAATAGCTAGACTGTGGATAGAGGCACCCACGCTGGCTGTTCGGTGTGGTTTTTTTTCTCCACAATTTATTCATAAAGCACTGGTTAAAGACCCAATACGCCTGTGTCTCGTCTCTAACTTTGTAAATCATAGACGAGGTAACGTAATTCTGAAACTATGACTGGAATGCGGAATTTGGAGGAAGTCGATAGAGTGGAATAACTAAAACACGTCTCGTGGGTCTAAACAAAACTGTGTGAACCGAAATGTGCGTCGCTTGCCTATTGTACTGGCGTCTGCTCACGACATAAAAGAGCAATATACGCCGTTTGGTGATAGAGGGATATCCTTTGGCAAGGTAAACCCTTAGATAATTTTAAGAATACGAGCCATCTTAGATTTTGGTATGGGAGGGAGTTATAACTCAATCTTATTTTGTATGTTTTTCTTTCTAAACCCCTTCGTGTGGGGTATTAAATGAAAGGTCTTCTTGAGCTGATTCTAAATATGCAGAGTTATTTGTAAAACACCAATAACCTAGTAGGAGTAGATTACTAACATCATAAACAACAACATTTGTTCTACAACTTTTCCAAAACCAGAAAATAAATCAATTAGGGGTGAAAGGGGTGACCTTCCCCCTTTTTCCCGCCTTTTCATGTTCCCGTGCGGTGTATGACACTGCGATTACCAATTACCTTAAGCTTTGAAAAATACTAACTCTAGAGCTAGGATAAAGAAAACAAATTAAATAGGTACTAAATGTTAATATTTTCAAAATTACGAGTTACGTTACATATAACGAATTATTTGGCGCATGTTTCATAAAAAAACATTCAGCAGTTTTTTTACCTGCAAGAGCCCAAACTTAGTACGATTGGAATATGTCCTTCTGTTTTTCTTAAACCAGTAGCTACAATGTAATGATATTGTATATATTTGGAATCAGCTCAGAAGACCTTTCATTTAATAACCCACACGAGTCATTATCACACGTCATTCGTAATACGACTTTAAATTCTTTGTAGACAATATCTAGTTTTCCTAGTAGTTACCCCAGTTAAGTACGGAATTACTTTTATTAATTGCGTACTTAACTAATATAGTGTATGTGATTTGTACATACAATAGTTTTTGGCAAATAATCTGTCTATTTATAGCCAGCGTTGTGTGTGATAGGTTAAGAAGTTTCTAAGTTTCTTGCGCCTGTTCTTCTTGTCAGTTAAAAAAGTCTGGAACGGGTGGTAGAAAAATATAGACGATTCAAAAGCGCTTAATTACTAAGTTTATTTGAATAAAGCAATTTTTTACTTTTACTTTTACTTTTAAAAGGAGATAAATTAACGAGCATTCAGTTATTGGAACAGTAAATGAAAACAACTAATGCATGTACGCTGATTGTCGTATTGAAAGCAATATCATGACAGATATTGTGTTACAAAATTAGGTCTCAAAAATACTCTAAGCCGCTTTAAGCCCGTTTCATAACACCCAATGAAAATCTGTCAGTTTTAATTATACCTTATACAGATTTGACCAAGTTTTGGATCACTGGGTAATTCTCACGAATGATTAATGATATATAAAATGTTCTAAGAATATTTGACAAGCGGAAAGTTTCAAAGTAATTAAGTGTGCAAAGTTTCGATGCAAATTACTCGCAGGAGGTTTTGTTGAGTCGTAGCGAGCGACTGCACGCTGTTTTGTGTATATGAAGTTAAATTAATAATTAACTCACAAATGTGAACTCATGGCTGAATTTAAATTGTTAGATTGAATATTTAATTATGTTAATTAGACCAAAGAAATTCAACTTTCGAGACATTTGGGATCGTGAATAATTTGTAAGTTTCTTTTTCTTCGAGAGTTTTTAAGAGATTTTTCGTTCTTGCGTAAGCAACTGTACCTATAAATTAGTTTTGAATAACATAGTACGAGATAATTTATTTTATTTAACTGTAGGTACTTGAGTATCTATTGTCGACCGCATGGCGCAACGGCAGTGATCTTGGCCCCGGGTTAGAATACTGGTAGGAACATAACATTTTTGTGAGATAAGCATTTTACCCGAATCATGGTCTTACTGATGTATTTCTATCCATATTTAGTCACCATTCGTTTTACAAGCTTTTAATGGTTGGTGTGACTTGTCCGGAACATTTCACCTCTTTGCGATGCCAACGTGACATTTTTGACAAGGTTTCGGTTTTGGAAATGTCACGTTATCATCGCTTATAGGCGATTTATTTATACAAGAAGCCTTAAATTTGAATTATAATAGTTGTTCAAGATTAAGCCGCTTAGTTCGAACTGTTGAATGGGTTATTAATAGCATATGCGATCAATCTAAACTAGCCATCAGCCCATAAAGTGTCAATAGAAACCGTGTCAAGTGTAAAACTCGATGTGTAGTAGAGTGGTGTCTACGCCCGATTATACGCCGATACGCTTGTAGTATTTTCAAAATATAACTTACGTAAATGCTATAAAAACTTTGAGTATTAAATTTTATCGCACAGATAAAGATGCAAAATGCGTTCTTATAGCACATTCATAGTTCGACACCCACAAGTTGTTACGTACTGAGACGTTCATTGCACATTCTTCCATTTAAAGAGTGAGCTAAAATTTACACTGTTTAGCAATGACGTCACAAAGGAAAGACTGATTCGCCTTTAGGATCGAAGTGTCGATACATCGACAGCGGGTCGACAAGGCAGCCTATTTTTCTACGGATGGCCGACTGAAATGTCGGAAGACGGGCGCAAAGAATATAAATGATCGCAACGCCTCTTCCAATATGCGAAGGACGGTTTTTTATCTAAACGGAATTTTGGAGCTATTGACATGCCTAAGCTATATGTTTTTGTTTCAATACAAAGTATATTTCATATCTTTTTCAGATTTTGTATTTTTATTAATCTAGTAATCGTTATATTGTTGAACCAACTTGTAAGGTTATTATTAAAGTTTCAAACTAGATGAAGTGTTATCGAAATCTACTTAGGCGAATGAAAAAAAAAAGAAAAACTATACTTCGACAGCTTTAAATAAATTATTGTTACTACAACTTTTTACAGAAAATAAATTTTGATACAATGTATTAGAAAACCTACTCTCCGTCTTAAAGAAGTGTATTTGTAGATATTTTTGTTCTCATTAAATTAACATAATATGGAAAGAGGAATATATCCTTTTAGGTTGTATACAATTTATAACCTAATTCCTTTGCAACAGAAACCTAGTAATTTGTTAACTGGCCACAAACCAAGCTGCTTTGTTACTTTGTGTGGCTACCAGTCTCCTTGTTGGTAAAGAGGTCTCGGAGTAATATCACGTAATATCCTGATGTGATTCCAGAATGCTGAGATTCATATTTGAGTTAAATAATAGTCTGATTTTCTTAGTCCATCATTGTTTGGTTTTTAAATAGAGTATACTGTAAGTATCGCATTATTGAACAATTCATTTGAAACAGCATGACTCAAATAAATTACTCAATAATAAACCTTAGAGTAATGAAGCTCAACAATTATAACTACTAGGTATGTATTATTTTGTGTACTGTTTTTATTTTAATCTTAACACTAATACCTACTATGCCACTTAAAATCAAAGTCAAAAAGACTACGATATAAAACGTCATAATTTTTGTCTTTTATGAATTCAACATTGCGTTTAGGTTAGATTAGTCCAATCATAAAGTTATAAATTGCACGAAGCTTAATTTGACTAATTTGATATCTTGATATCGCTTACTATTATTGTGGTATTTGTGGTATTATTCTAACAGTCTGTTGGTTGTGTATGATAGAATGTAGATGCCATTGGCTAGTCAATGTATACTGTACGCTCAAATATACTGTGTCGGTGATTAATACATAACTATTAAAGGTTCACTGAATTCAGACGAAGGGATCTATTAAGTATACGTAGGCATTTCTCTGAACTGTGGGCTATGAATCAAAGGCCCAACCTTTCTTAAGCTTAGTTACGCTATCATGAGAAGTGACTAGAAGGATTACAAGAAGTCAAATATAAATTTAACAAACAATAAAGTTTAAACAAGCTTTTGGCGAACGATAAAATTCACGCGTTGTTTTCGTACGTTTCTAAATTAGAACGCTAACTTTGCATTTGAAACGTTCATTATTTTTCAGTTACTGTTGAAAACAGGATTTAAATAAGTTAGGAATCGTTCGTTATTTAGGTGAAATCAGTTTCCAAATGTTGTCTCAGCGGTGACTGTAATTTTGGTTATTCCCAGCACCACTGTCGTCGTTCCCACTGGTAACTAACGGGAAAAAACATGCCGGTGACAAATGAGATAAAAGTCTGGATTGTGTTTGTGGGAACAAAATAAAATTCTAGTTTAACGATTGAAATAGTGGTTTTATTTAAAAAAAACAGTCTCAAAATAAGATATTTCTAGTATAATATATACAATTATTAAAAGGAAAGCATTATTCAAATAATTAACAACGATTCAGATAGTATGTAATACCTATCTATTATACGAGAACAAGGAAAACAATTATAAAAAAATCTTGCACTACCTTAAACTACGAATAATCATTTCAATATTTACAATACAAATACAGGTACGATGATTTCGTTATAGAACTAGAAACTAAATACATTTTATACCATCAAAATTGGCTTTGATTCCTTTCATCCTTTGCATTTTTCTCAAAACCAATGGCCTTACCACAAAAGATTTTAAAACACTGTTCAACAGGTGTTTAACTTAGACACTGTTAAAAAGGAAAATAAGAATATGAATAATTATTGATACAAAGTGTTCCCCTTTTTTAATTTTAACTGCACATCAAACCAACCTTAATTTCATCAAATACATTATTATATCCAATATAAGATGATTATTTTCTAAATATTTATATTATGAAAATGATAATTATTAGATGTTGCTGTCCCAGTACCTATAGTATATATTTTGTACACCGCAAGCTGACCAATATGACATTTTTTTAACTGTTAACCATTATTTCATAACGTGTAGGTAATATTTAGCGGCAGGATCGGACACCGCTATTTAATTTGCTATTTTTAGTGCAGCGATTCCTAACCTAACCTAATCTAACCTAACCTTTTACAGCACGTACCCTTAGGAATTCTAGCACAATTTGCAAGGACCATTTATTTTAGTACTTATGCTAAATAAAAACTTTTTTTTAAATACATCAATTAATGTGAAGGGTGATGTTGCTTTTTGATGAGAGAATGAATTCATGAAGAATATTGGTGTCCAAAAATGAGACTGCGGACCCTACACATATTCCCGGATCTCCAGTTGTCCGCAGACCACAAATTAGGAACCGCTGGTTTGGTGGATCAGAGTTTAAAGTAAAGCCAGTTCACAAAATCTACTCTTTCACTATCTCTTTAAAATATGATTGATTATTGCTTAGTTTTATTTGTCGCTTCACAAGAAATTTGACGGGACTTAGTACATTTTTATTGACTTCTGGAATACTGGATTATTAAAAATCTACTCGGCTATTGTGTTAGATCAATAAAAAAAAATGTTGAAAATTACGAAATCTGACTGTCTGTCTCTGTCTGATTGAATTTTTATTTATACAACGTGTTACAAAAATACCCCTAATGCCGAATATGGTATATAGGGACCATCAAACTAAACAACTTTTACTATGGGACCAACTCTCAAATCGCGAAAAAAAAACAGCTGTTTCATACATTTTGATATTTTCGATTTTAATTTTTGTATGAATCAGCTGTTTTTGTACTTTTGTAACATGTTGTGTAAATAATATAAGTTTGTGTAGTTATTCAGGATTTTTTTCAGAGTTACCAAGCCTTTTTCCAATAATCTGTTCGGCTATTGTGTTTCTTTGTGTATTTTTCAGCCTACAGTAATTTTGTGCAGTAGAATTTTGTATCAGTTCTTCACATTGGAAGCTCAAAAATCAATCTTTTCATCAGATCGTGAACTGGTCTCGCCTTAAGCTTACATTTTGGACATCGATTCTGATTGAAACATTCATTATTAACGCCAACGGTCGAGCGCCATGCTCAGAGCTAGAATTTGAACTAAACTTACTTGAATGACAAAATGAAGAAGAAAAGATTTGAATGTATGTACATGTATGCCTTTTTTCTTATATTTTTAAATAATAGTCTTTGTAAGTAATACTTAGCAACAATTATTATAAACTAGCAATTAGTTACATGTAATACTTTAACGCCTCTTTGCTGGAACACTTGAGAAAATAATACGGTACGAAAATACTAATTTGACCTAATTGTCGAAAACCAAACATAAATCAGTAGAGTCTCAGAACATTCCTTCTAATTTATTTCGCAAACATCTGTCGTGTCATTAATTGACTAAATAACTCAGAGGGACCGAGTCTAAAATCTTAATAAATAAACATAGAAAGTGCGAAAAGTAACACGTATCGGTTCTGCGGACCTATATTTTTATATATATATATATTATTTTCAGAAAGTCGACGGTAATGCTTTAATTAGTCGTCCGTCACGTTTAAAGTTTAGCTACGATTATCTCGCGTGGAAAGCCATGCAAAAGGAACAGTAAAATGCTGTAATTAAAATACAGATTTTGGCTCATTGCCAGACAAAAAAAAATAATGAATATCAATATAAAACATAGAGTTACGTCTGATTGAATGACGTCAACCTTCACTTACGAACAACTTTTTTAATAGAAGCAAAACTGGAAACGAGATATTTTCAAATTTCGTGCCTACTCTTCGTACAGCCGGTGGCTATGGGTAATATTTACTTTACTTTATAGATACTTGTTTGTTGTTGATATCTACGCCTACGCGGAAATCGCGATGGGTCAGATAGTTTTACGAACGTTTACCTTGCAAAGATTACGTTTATTTACGTAAGGTCACAATCTTGCGAGAAGGTCCATGATAGCTAAAGCGGTCGAAGAGGATTTAAATATTTATTTAAGTCTTATTTGATTAAATGAGACAAATTCAATAGCTCTTCTATGCAAGCTTTGAACATTATTATAAAAAAAACCGGTTAAAAGCGAGTCGGACTCGCGCACCTAGAGTTCCGTGCCACCATAGTATAAATACACTTCAGAGTAGAATAATTATTGCAGTTTTAGGTCAGCGTCATCTCTTAACTGATAGTAGAACTAATGTAATTTTTGTGGATGATTTCTGAAAAAGTGTGGTATTTAGAGACATCGTTTTATTTATCCCGTAATCTTTACATATATCACTATCACATAGAATAATTTCCGAGTTTTTTTTTATAGATGTTCGTGCACTGTAGGCTGTTCTTAACTAATATTGAGCTGGGCCAAACTAACCTTACAAACAATTTAAAACGCAGGGGCGGGTTAAAGTAACGCTCTGCCCGGCTTCATTCTAAAAATTATAGCTGTCCAGATTTAGTTAATAGATCAAGTGTAGTATCATTTTGGAAAAGAAAAACAATAATGCAAAACTCATTCCTGGTATAAAAAAATGCAATTTATGAAGCAGTCCAAAAAATTACACATTTACTAAAATTTTTATATATTTTTATTTCTTTCTTATTTGCGAAATTGTTGGTCAAACGTAATCTAAAACTATTCCAAATTTCAAGTTGATAGCATTAGTAGTTCTTGAGATATCCAGCTGTGACAGACAGACATACAGACAGACTGAGTCGCACCATAAGGGTGCCTTTTTACCATTTTTGGTACGGAATCCTAAAAAGGACACTGGTACTACTATTGCGCTTAAGGTCGAAAAATGCTACTTTGCTTCTGCGTGACAGAACACACTTTGGTGTTTACTTCACGTGCTGTAAGCTGCATAACAAATCAAAGAAAGAAAACTTCTTTTTGTGCGCCGATTTATTATCGTACGTGAATGCACAACATGTTAGAATAATATTAGAATAAAAGTTCGATTAAACCAGAAAGCGGTAAAACGTATAGGTAAACCTCATTTCACAATTTATTACGTTAAATTCGTCGTCTTAATATTTTATCTGCAATTTACCTAAGCCTTAAATTTTGGTATTTCTTATTGCTTTTACTGTTCAAACTAATAAAGTAAGCGGTGTTAAAACCACGCTTCCTTTATATAGCCAGGCAATATTTCACAAGTGAACGTTAATGTTAAACTGTTAAGTCGTTCGAACGCGGCCGAACACGCCTTTGTTTTTACGATTTCATTTCACAGACAGTAAAATTTGCGAGAGCATTCCAAAGCGTGTAAATTAGCCACACTCGGATTGGGAGCCGACACCGGGCCGGGCGGCGAGCGCGGGCCAGCCATTTATTGAAAGTCGGAGGGCAGCGCGTGAGGCCATTAGTCCTCCCGCCGCCTGAAAAAGTGTCGCTTTCCCTGAAACATTGCGCCTGGGCGCGCTATTCAATTGGCGAATGTATTTTATTCGGTGCCAATCGATCTCGGGCAACAAAACGCACGCTGTGAATGGAGAGTCCCGCGAGGCGATAAATCACCGACGTCTTCGATACGTTTAATGAAAAGATCCTTTTTCGCCCACTGTGTTTTTCCACTCAAGGTGTATAATTTGCACACTTGCAAACAAGTGCTTATATAAGTCTGATTTAGATATATTATATCGTAAGGTAAATAGAATCCTCAATTCATCATTTAGTTGTGTGTCCTTCGGATATTATTACTTATAACTCACTCGTTTGTATCACTTAGTTGTGACTGAAAATTTTGGTAAACGATTGAGTAAAATAACAATCAAATATATTTAAGTGAGTGAGTACTCGTTTTCAGCCCATGCTTAAATAAGCAGCTATCCAAACCAATTTAACAGTACAAAATAAATAAGACCTATATACTCGTAGGTAAGGTACTGTCGGGTTTATAGGGGCGTAGCACAGATTAAAACGTCTTTGATATATTATTTAGACTTTATTTTATCTTTTAGTCAGCTAATTATAAACCCGTAATTAAATCACTCTAGACATATTTTCTTCTTCTCTTCTACTGTCAGGACAAGCTTTCAAAGATAATTATAAATAAAACATTCTTTATTTAATTTACTACTTGCCAAATTACCAAGAAGTTTGTAAGCGATGCAGTCAAGCATCACAGTACTCATTGTAGTTATACCAAATCCAAATCAATCCGTATAACTTCCGGAGATACGTTTTGCTTAATTTGCAGATGAAGTTTCATTTAGTTTGAAACTTGTAATCAAAATAAACGATAAAGCGCTCAATGAAAATTGGTAAACTTTGTGTCTGATAGAAAAAAAACACATGAACAAGGTACTTACCCTGCAGGTAGGGGGTTTTCAGTATACCTGGATCCTGACCGTTTTTTAGTCCTGAAATTTTCGGTATTAAGTTTTTTTGATCTCGGGATATTCGGGATTGACAACATTTAAAAAATGTTCAAAAATAGACTGCGTGAAGCGAAACGCTCAGTGCCAGTGCTCTCAAGAGAATTGCTTGCCTATCATTATGATATAAGGTACAAGAAAAAACTTCTTGTATTTCATTTAAGCCACATTCCAAGCAACACAAATTTACTCAACGGGTTTGCGATGGTTTCTTGGAAAATAAATCTTGTATTTTGTAACTAAATAGCCGAACCGCATTCTGGAACAAGCCTTCTGGACTTTCTCGACCATCAAAGTATAAATGCTTTCATGGGGGTGCCAGACAGAACTACCAGCTTCGAATTTTGCTACATACGAGTGCGTAATAAAGAAGCTTAATTAATGGAGGACTCTTAAAATCACGGGAATTTGGTAGGATGGAGCCTAAGCGTCTTAAACTTTTACTACGGATATTATGAGATCATGAAATGTTAATTTGTAATCGAACGTCACACCTAGGTCCTTGGTTGACTCCACTCGTGTGAGATTGTCGTCTCCCAGTACATATTGGTAACATGTTTTTAATTGCTTTTTTCCAAATATCAAGACACTACAATTTTTATTGTTAAATAGCATCTTCTTTTAGTCCATTCCAACACAGAGTCAATATCATGTTGCAGTAATCGACAGTCTTCTTCGTTTTTAATTTCTAAGGCTAAGGTCATCTGCATACATAACACATTTCGCATTTTAACTACTTTTACAAGGTCGTTTATCATGACCAAGAACAAAAGAGGACCAAGTAACCAAGAACCCTGGCTGACTCCAGAAGGCGTGTGATAAGGTTAAGAAGCGAAATAGCCAAATTTTACATATTGTCGACGATCACGAAAATGAGATAATAAATGTAAAAGACGTGGAGAAAAACCAAGATCATTAAGTTTGCCTAGGAGAATATAATTTTAACTTACTTATTTTTAACCTAGTATCCCGATATAATCCAGGGGTATTGGAATTGACGAAATCCTGGAATTAGAAATAAGGGCTGAGATTGAATTCCTCACCTGTAATTAAGTGATCTTAATAATAATTCGTTGTTTCAGATTGGTTCCATGGTCACTTGAAAGGGGAAATGTTCGTTCAGTGCTATTAAGCTACCGTGAAGTATTGTAAGGTTATGTCAGAAAATGAAGGGGTAGTATTGGATTGGTTCCGAAGATGAAAGAAGCGAGGAGGGCGCGCCAGGGTCGAGACGTGACTTGACGTGTGGACCTCCTCGCGCAACATGGCGCCTCTCGCCGCCATCTTGCTGTGGCTTAGTGGAAGTAAGTATTCTGTACATAATATGACATGTATCTGTCTAGACGCCTTGCACGTTTACGTCTAGTCGCATATTCTTCATCCTAGTTAACCAAGATCATACCTTTTCAGCGACACTCTAATTATTATAAATAATGAAGATTGCTTATGCTTAGTCGCTCTAACTCATTTATGTAGATATTTAAATAATAACCCGACAAAGATGTTTATATCTCAGAGACGCATAACAGTATCATTTTCTCAAACAGAAAATGTACCAAAATGTGTATTTTATTAAACGGTTTATATTTAGATAACCCATAATAATATTATTTTCTCGCTTGAGGTTTATTTCCTGACCTAGAACTGTTCATATTCTTTATTTTATGCTAATACATATAAGTGAGTCGCACCTGCGCTGTGTGTGGGTGACATAGGGTAACAATAAAATTGTCGCGTGTGGCTTATGTAATGCCGCGTATTTTATATTGATTCGGGTACATTTCTTTCAATTAGTATTTTCAAGTTTCCGCCGGTATAACTGTACAAAAGTGATGAATTATTAAAATCGACTCGGATAGAATTGAGTTTCCGAATCCAATCCCTTAAGTAAAGCTGATTATTGGAATTTCCCAAGGAGCGGGGTGTTCTCTAAAAATTCTGTGAAGTGCCAATCTTTCTCGTTGCTGCGAACGCAGAATTATTGGTTCGGAACACGCAAGACCATTCATTTATTATACATGGGGCAGGCTCCTGTTCTTATTCAGTTACCAGTGGAGTTTTTGTTCAGTCTAAGATAAGTAGGATCTGAAACTTGGAAAGATCCAATCATTTATTCATAACGAAAAAATTCAGGAGATTGAACAAACTAAGGAAAACTTCTGGTAAAAACTGTGAACAAATTATTGTACAAAAATGGAAAGTTTTAAGTTAAAGTATTTTATATTTGCAACACAAGTACTCTCATATTCATTGCTCTCTTTCTCATTTCCTTTCATTCGCAAATAGTAATAGAACTTAATTAAAATAATTATTATACACGTTTGTTCAAGGTAATGAAATCCTTTACTGAGGTATTTTCAAATTCATGCTCATATTATTTGAAAACGTTAGCTCCACGGTCTAGATATTTCCTTTAAGACGTTAACAAGTTTAAACTAATTTGATTTTGCACGCTGCTAACATTATCTTCTACTTAGCAAAAGTTAAACTGTTAATGATACCCAAATCCAAATCGATGTGTTTATAATTATCAATTATTTCCTTTTTAGAAGTAGAAAATTGATTCTGCCAGATAAGTGCGCTTAAAAATAATAATAATAATATGTTTTTAAGCGCACTTAGCTGGCAGAATCAAAACTAAATAGTTATTTTTCGTACATCAATAATCACCTTACTACTATATTAAAACAAATGATATTACTCTGACGTTTACTTGTAATTTGGACGATCATTTTTCTTTTAATAATACAATCCCACGTATAATATGAGGGTATAAGCAGCGGAACATATCTCGCTCCCAGAGCGGACACTGCTCATCACCCCATGTCACTCTGGCACACAACTTCGCGTAAGTTCCAGTGAATTATTCGTTTCCTTGACGTTTATTGCCGAGAGAAATGTATTTGGAAATTAGTAGCCAGGCTACGACAGCGGTTTTGTTGATGAGACGCGAGCCCGACCATAAACCTATTTTTTGGAATAAATTTATTGCAGAAAGGGTTGGAACCGGGATGAATTCAATGACAAAGTTCGTAACTTAGTTGCTTAGTCTTGTTTTAATATTCTTCTCGAGATTCTGAATAACAAGATGGTTTTCGTTTGTTAATATTTTGTTTGATATTTTTCATGTTTTTTCTGTTTTAAGTAAATTGTTTGATTTAAAATTAATGAATTTAATTGATCCTTTTCTAAGTGAAAAATTCGAGTCAAAAAATAATAAGCACCGCTGGTGAACTCTGTTTAATAAGGCTGGCTTACGTTTTCGTATAATTTGTAGAAATTCATGGATAAATGTGATCAATACAGCTAACCGATTAACCGATTTACATCTACCAATTATAGACTCATCATCATCATTATCTTAACAGCACTCAAGGATCTCCACAACGATCAGTCCTGATTATAGACTCAATCAATGACCAAGGAGGATTTATAAACTCACTTTAAAAATAATGTTACACACTTCAAAATGTTTACCTTTAAAATTAATTGAATAAACTATAAAAATAATGATTTACACTATAGATAGCTTAGCTTTCAAATTAATACTTTGCACTATACAATTTAATTTTATAACTTTAGTACTTCTACATTACAGTTGCGATGTGTGTGTAGTGGATGGGTATGAGTGTAGTTAATATAATAATACACTGGCCTTCAAAACTTAGTACCACACTTTTAAAATTGTAATAACTTTTAAAATACACAATATATATTTAAAAAATAAGAAGTGTATTTTTATTTTGTAAATTTGGTTCATGTTTATTAGACTGATAATATAATATTCAATTATAGATCTATCATTAAATTAAAGTGCTTATTTACAATTTTATTGCTGTTTTCATAGAATTTCAAGTGCTATTAAATTAATAACTAATGATATTTTAAGTATATTTAAAACATTTAAATTAATTTAAAACCGTGATGTACCTAGTATTTTGACCGCACATTTAGAAATGCATAGCTTTACAATTTTATTTATTAACAGCAAAAAATTATTAACTCTTCAACAGACAGATACTGATAAATTGAAAAAAAAACATTAATAAAAATCATGATGAATAAAAAGAATTCGAATCATGTATTTCCATTGCCCTTTGACACTCAAAACAGGCGGAACATACATAATATATCCTCATTTAACACAGTGCACCGCTGTAACGAATTCGTATGATATACCAAGCTGACTCCAATGAAATATTATGATATGACTGGAATCGTAAATTGAATTTGGTTATATTGTAATGAGTACATGTCGACGGGGAATGTGTATTGGGTTGATCTTGAATTCGATCACGTACCGTTCGGTTGATTTATATAATGCAACCATCTCTGATATACCTGAAGGCCAAGAATTGATTGCTTACGCCCCGGTCTGAATTCTGCTCGTCTAGCAAGTAACACATCAAACAAAGATGCAAATAAATAATAACTGTTCGGTGCTTGAGGACTTTGTAAAGGAAAGTTTTCCTTTTTTATTTTTAACAAACTATGTTAGTTCATGTGAGCGCAGTGTTCTCCAGGAACCGGGAATGTTCAAAGCTTTTGTGCTTTCAGTTCAATTAGAAATAACGAAGTATGTTGGTAGGTAACTAAGTAACTACCTGTTAAGGTTAAGGTTTAAGGGAACTGTTTCTTATTATTGTTAAAAACTTACAAAAGATTTTAAAACACTGTTCAACACGTGTTTGACTTAGACACTGTTTAAATATGATGCTGTCACTTTTTTGACAATATTGTTTGAAAGAGACGGCATCACATTAAAACAGTGTCTAAATTAAGCAGTGTTTTAAATTTTTTTGTGGTATTGCATTTAGATTTTAAACTTCATCGTAGATAATGCAAAGATTGGTAGCTTTATTTTCTTTCACTGAATTAGGCATTTCCTGATAAAATTCGAATTACAAAGAACGACGGACGCTACTTGCATTGCGGCACATGAGTTTTATTTGTCTATACGGGCACAACATGATTGTATCTATCAATATTATACAGTCCTCCCAAAATCTCGAGCGCGATGAGTAATGTACCACAAATTCACCTAGGGAGATCTAAAAACGTCCCACAGCATGCAATAATTTTTGCGGGACCAGAAGAAACAGAATAAGGCATGAAACAAGATGTCACACATCCCTAAGGAGCGGACATACTTACCTAGTTGAAGGTAGCGCACGCTACATTCCAACCATTGTAGTTTGGTACCGTTATAGTTGGTATAGTCACAAAATAAAGAAATCTTGTGGTACCTATTAGTATACAGTACTTCGTGTAGAATGGACACTTCTTACCTACTTGTGTGACTGTGTCACGTCACTATCATCCCACCCTTTTACTTAATCTGATACAGTTAATTAATATACGATACATAATAGTTACAATATCATAGAGATAGAAATTTCCGTAAGTATTTCAATGTTTCACAAACTAATATGGCATAATAAAAATAAACCAAACGTCGCTTCAAATATAATCAAATGAGAGCACAATTTAAACTTTAAACATTTCAACTTCAAGACTTTACAACTTTAGACTTTATAAAGCATGTATAGGATGACATGTAAGTGATTAACTAAATTAATTGAACAAATGTTTCCTTTTCGTTCATTGAATTAATTGAATAAATTATTTTATTAACTCCAATGTCCACCTTTTCCTTTTCGGATGCAGTGCGCTACGTAACTTTCGTAGTACGTGCTGTGCTACGACCGCGCGACCGCGCGATGTCCTGTCGGTCGATCCATTTATGAAGCTTTTTTATGATAATACCATACACTAGAAGTTTTGTTTTATTCGGTAAATTTGTTTTTTGATTTACCCCTCCCTTTATTTATTTTATCTTAATTTTTTACACCACGCTCGATGTTTGACGTTGTTCAGGTCTTCTATCCCTCACTAATTAAATATAGTTCAATTTTTATCACGATTCGTTTTTATTTAAAGTATATGTTTCGTAACAGCTGTCCTAGGCCTCCGGGACATCCAGCTAAGCGTGCCAGAGGCGGTGGGCGTGGGCGCCAGCGCGACCCTCGGCTGCCGCTGGGCGCTCGACACAGGCGAAGCGCTATACACCGTCAAGTGGTACCACGGTGCGCAGGAGTTCTTCAGATTTGTGCCTAAGGAGCTGCCCAATACGAGGGTGTTCTCGCAGACAGGGATCAGTGTTGATGTAAGTTTAGTACTCATTACGAGACTGTACATTATTTTAGATAGTTTTCCTTAGGTGGGTAATTCCTTAGACGCTTCAGATCCGTGGGCGGGTCTTCACATAGGTACATATATCAAATATTTCATCAAAAGTCGAAAACTATGCCTATGGCCTAAAAAAAGAAGAAATGAGAGAGAATGTGTAAACAACGCTCTTTCATATGATACCGCACATGCCCTAGTAGCCCCATTTCGATTTTTTTAAGACCCCCTTTCAGTCCCATCCCCATTTATCACATATTTCTTATTTGCAAAATAGTTCTTGAGATATCCAGCTGTGTTAGACAGACCGACAGACTGAGTCGCCCTATATAAGTGGCACTTTAATCAAAAAGCAGTTTTATGACTAAAAGGTAGTATAAACGTTTAGTTTAGTTCTTGACTCCAATTAAAATACATACGGAAATTGCAGTTAGTGAAATATTTTGTATGTAATTAAACACACACATGTTTGAATACTGCTTTGCTATTTAAACATTACCAGATCATAACTAAAATTCATATTCACAATACCATTGTTAGTACGAGTATTGTGAAATGCTAGTTTCTTAATATCAGTTAATGAAATTCCGCTCTTGAACTGTACAAGATTATAATACTAATGAACATAAAGTTTTTATAAATTACATTAATTTTTGTTTTTATTTTTATTTATATGGTCTTTTGTGTGAAATAAATTATTATTATTATTATCGGCTGGAAATTCTCGGGGCGAAGCCCGGTCCTTTTGCCAGGCTTGCGTGGGGACATGGGTCCAACACGTAGAGGCCCTTTGAGACTGTTTAATATAATGTGAAATGTGAGATGCACATGCCGGGATCCGCTCCCCACTACACGCAAAAGTGCGCAGACGGAAGCGGACCCCGGCAGGTCCATAGACTATTGCGAGTGTGAGAATACATAAAAAATAACTAAACGGGCTATTGGGTGGAAGGATAGTAGATTGGAATTCTGGGCTATGGGGTGAGATAACGGACTTCCGCCTTTTCCTACATCTCACAAACTCGAACCGTCGGCGGAAGGTGGCTCGCCGCCCGCTAGGTGAGCACCCCAAACTGGCCAGCGTCTGCCGACCGGGGCGCAACACCGGCGCGGGCAACTGAGGGTGTAGAGAGGTGTGCACCGCTTTCTACCCACTGCACAAGGGCCAGTGTGCCAACTCGCGTCTTACGCATATTTCACTTCCACCCTGCGAGCGTATAGCTCTAACGACTCCACCCTGGACGGCCAACGAAGGCAAGCCAGGGGCGGGAGTCCGCAGGCCCCCTTGGGGTCCACCCCTGCTGCGGGGACGAGGGCCTGGATCGACTCCCTGGAGCACTCGGGTCCGTGGTGTCGCTACTCACCAACAGCTCGCCACAAGCTGCCCTGCGGGCTTATTATTATTATTATTATGAAAGTTTATTTTTTATTATTATTTTAAATGCACAAAATAGAAGTATGAATTTTCTCACTTGTTGATAACTTTGCTGCAAGCAAATAAAGAAAGAAAGAAAGAAAGAAATACATTTATTTTGTCATCATCCAACGGTACACAAGGTATTACATTTGGGTAAACATAAAAAAAAAACATAAATCATCTTTTTTTTTGATAATGTGCACCGTCGCATCATGCCAAAACTGTGCTGGACTCAGTATAAGGCTTCTGCACTGGTATTCCGCCCAACACAGTGATGACATCAGGCACGTAAACATTACCTAATAGTAATAAAGCAAAGATATGCCCATATTTGGGCCATTATCTATTGATAAGAAAAATCTTGATGAGCGTTTTGTTTACGTTTGTTTTATCTATGATTTATATTAGATCGCTCAATTTCAAATAATACATACGTGTAATGTTCCGATGCATATCTTTATCTACTATACAACATGCGAGTCTATAAAGTCGATTACCCTTACGAATGATTGTGAGTATACTTATTGATCGTCAAGAGTCAAGTGGCATCACCAAGTACGACAAGTGCACAGATTTGTGCCTAACGAGCTAAGAAATACGCCTTGAGTGTTCTCGAACAAAATGAACCCGGAATATTTTTATATTATTTCTTGTGAGCAAGAAAATTGATAGTTTTCCTCTTAGATAACTTTACCCCTTACATAGTTTTTTCTATTGAGAATAAATATTTCAGTAAATATAACAAGGTTTTATTTATTTATTTTACTTTATGGAAAACAACGGCATTTGTCAACACAGGATTTACAACATCGTTTCAAAACGCAATTGCCATAATAGTTTCCACTAATGCTTAGTACATATCAGCATAAAGTAAACAAATAAGTACGAGTGACTTTACAAAATGACTAAAATAAGGCAACAATAAGACTCCCAAAGCGGCCAAAAGCGATAAAATAATAATTATAATATTCAAAATTTAATCGGTTTTAAATTTTGATGGTTTAATACTAAAGATATCAATGTGACTATATTTAGAATTATACAGTTTCATTGCTCTGATAATAAAACGATTCCTTGCATAATTGGTCCGGCACATTTGGCACGGGAACGCAGGGTTTGGGCATTTCAACAATATTTTGCTTAGCTCAGATATGGAGAATCAACTTAATTGTTGATAATTTTGTAGAGTAGGGCCAAGTTTCTGTACTCTCTTCGATGTGCTATATAGGGCTTGAAACAATTAAATATTTCATCCTTCTAATATTTTCGCTGTATCTTATCTATGGCATTAACGTACTTTAAGTATTGCGGATTCCAGATTCTATTTAATTATATATTATATTCTATAAAATAATTTAATCTATTGTATTTAAGTTCTGATCTTACTTATGTATTATATAAAAGAATTAACGTTTTTACGTTTCAAAGTCTTTGCCCTGGCGATTTCGTCATATTTATGAAACCTAACATTTTATATGCCTTGGATGTAATATACTAAAGTGAGACGAAAGCTGTTATTCGTTATCTAGTATTACACCTAAATCCCTTACTTATGTGTAAATATTGTATCATGTTACACAACAAATTCTTAGTCGGTGTTTGATTTGAAAATTACATAATCGAGTGTAAAACAATAAAACTCAATTTATTTCAACCAAGAAAAGCAACCGCTAAACGCACGCTGTTTACACCTTCATCATTAGCTCTTAGTAGTCGTTAACGCGGGCGTAAATAGAACAATATTTTTCAGCAAAATGGCTCGCTTAGCCAGCGGCGATAAACAACATCATAATTGTGATTATATATGGGTCAACGGCTATGCGACATCTTGGTACTTCGTTAAACTGCCTCAGTCGAGTGCGCTGCAAAAAATCACTTAGGAATCTCTTCGAGCGGCGGCACGTTAAATCTTTAGGCGTTGGCGCGCTGCCATAACCGAGCTATAACATTTTGCCAAAATAATGCATTAAAAACTCTTTCGGAGAATAACGAATACTCAAAGTTTACACGGAGGCGCAAGTCAAACGCCCTTAGATTCGAACGCTTTGCGCTGAAAATCGGGTCAGACGTCTCGAAGCGGTGGCATGATTTAGTTCAGGGGTTTCTCAAAGTGGACCGACTTTCCGTAAGATGGATCGAAGCTTTTAGCTCAATTTGAGTCGGTACAGCTGCGTACGGTAAAGTGCACACGGCCTGTAATGGGATTACGGCGGCGCACGTATAAATTACGCATGAGCTGCGACTACCACCTGTAATCAATGATAAATTGGCTGGGGGAAATATTTGCGAGTGTTTCTTAAGCCGCTTCGGGAACCGCACAATTTTCTGTTCGAGAAATAATAAGGAAACCTTTTACCTTTACGGCCATCAAATAAAATATACGGGATCGTTGGTTGGTCTGCTAAAGAAATAAATGAAACAATAACATGTAAATAAAATTAAAACTTTCTTGATAGCCTTATTCTTTTATTACATAAGAAATCATAATAATAATTCTTCTTCTTTACTTAGTCTATTAAACTTTATTCTTTATTAGTCTCTATAAAAATATTTAACATTTTTGATTTTTTCATAAACAAACATAATTTTAATTAAAAAGATTGGACCTCCAAGATTAAGTTAAAATTTGACGAAATTTAATAATCTCGTCAATTCCGAATAGAATTGAAAAATGAAACGAAACAACCATCCAAAAGCAAATATTTTTCTCAAATCTTAATATATTACTAAGTTATACTTTCTTGTTTAAAACATTTGTTATTAAATTGTTTTCAGAATTTTTTACCGTAAATATTTTTTTTTAAATAATATTCCGAATTTTCGAGATTGTTGATAATGTCGATTGATAATTGTCGAATTTAAACCACATTAGGTAGAATATTTGCTATACTCTAACAAAATTTTGCACTTTAAAGCCATTTCGCAATATTTTTCAAGATTTTATACTACCACTTTTTCGCCGTAATTAATATACACATTCATGCTAAATTACAGCTTTCTAGTACTTAGGGACTATGAGTTAAGCCGCGGACAGACAGGCGAACAGACGAATATGGCAAAACTATAAGGGTTCCTTGTTGATTTGACTATGGAACTCTAAAAAGGGTGTCATGCATAACAAAAAGTTAGTCAGATACTTAGTTCGGGATTGGATAGGTATTTATATACCACGAACATATAATATTCAATTGATTCGTGAGATTAGACATTATATAAACCTTCGTATACTTAACCAAATTAAAAATTGCGAAATTAAACTAATCATTTGATTCTGAAATGATTTAATAGGCATAGATAAATTGTATTAATCCGTTATTTTTAATATAAGGTGTCGCGGTCTGGCGCCCAGCAGGTAGTGTTGCGAGGAGCGACGCGTGGCCTCAGCGGGCGATACCGTTGCGAAGTGTCGGCCGACGCGCCCTTCTTCCACACCGTCTACAAAAGCGCCATTATGCGTGTCGTTGGTAAGCTCTTCATTAAACTTTTCCGTAGCTCAGCTTTTATCACGATGACGTAACCTGGCTAGCTTTAAAAGGCTTTCACAGCGTGCCGTGCTTTAACGAATGTGAAAAGACTTTAGTAACACGCGGAAGAATTGTTCGGGAGCTGTTTCGAAAACAACGTTTATGATCACAACACTTGTTGAGGATGTGATAGTCGATTTAGATTCGCCTGAAATGAGAAAATACTTCCACCAGAAAGCACCTTCTTACCGCCCGGGGTGCCGCCCCCGACGAGATTTCAAGATTTATTTGCAAGTCACAGATTAAAAAGGTGTCACAGAGTTGGTAGGTATAGTACAAGTGATGCCCTGCTTGGGCACAGCAAACATAAGCAGCAACTATTGTCTCTTACTTTAAAACTATATTTAAATAAATTTCCTTAAGTAATAATATTCAAATTATCACACGCATTATACAATTAACAGTGACTCTACCTACAATTGCAAAATGTACTTTGATATATCTATTAAGTTTGATATATATCTAATTAACATTTATCATCATATAATATACAAGGTGTTACAAAAATACCCCTAATGCCGAATATGGTATATAGGGACCATCAAACTGAACAACTTTTACTATAGGACCAACTCTGAAATCGCGAAAAAAGAATCAGCTGTTTCATACATTTTGATATCTTCGATTTTAATTTTTGTATGAAACAGCTGTTTTTTTTTTTTCGCGATTTCAGAATTTGTCCTATAGTAAAAGTTGATCAGTTTGATGGTCCCTATATACCATATTCGGCATTAGGGGTATTTTTGTAACACCTTGTTTCTATAGGTACTGTTCATTTAAGTATTTATATTGTAAATTATCTATCACATTATACTGAGTAGTTTGAAAAATTGATGACTAATTAACATTCATCGTGACATTATTCTAAGTTAAATATAAGTATAGTATTATTGTATTTTATATAGATTATTTTGAACCGTATTATCTGTTATTTATTTCTATTTATGTAAGAAACGTCCGAATGAGCGGTAGTCTTTCACGCTAACGTAATCTTCACTAACGTTAAAAAATACACAAGGATTCCATGCTTAGCAGGTAGGTACTTGTAAAAAGCTGCGTTAGCTTTCATAAACTTTTTACGGTTTGCCAAAACTATATTTTAGCTACTTATGTTCTGGAAGTGGGATTTTGAAACGCCTGCTGAACTAGCATGGGGCTATGCCAACTTATGTCACTATTACCATAGCGTAAATCATTAAAAATAACTCGATTAAAACATACAGGTTGTAAGTAATAAAAAAAAACAGATTAAGGCCAGGTTTAGCATATATGCCCTAGGCCCTCGAGGGCAGCATAAATGCTGCCCCCTAGGACCGGTCAGACTTGTCAACAGTCAATAGCCAAAATTTATTTATTCAAATAAACTTAGTAATTAAGCACTTTAGAATCGTCAATATTTTCCTATCACCCGTTACAGACTTTTTTAACTGACAAGAAGAACTGTAATCATAGACTATGTTTGGCATCGTCATGCAAGCTATAAATTTGCATCCGACTTCGTGTAAAAAATAAAATCTTGTGGATTTTATAAGTTATATATTAACTTACTAGTTTAGGACAAGGGAAGCGTTTTTGTAATTCCAACCCCAGACTCAATAACACGAGCGCTCGAGCAGAATGAAAAGCGCGTCGTCCATCTTTCACACGTCCAGTTACACTGAAAAAAGTAATATAGTGTGAGATTATAAATTGTTGTCCATCGTCCTCGCTGCTGGCACGTTAATATTGCAACGCACCTGTTGCCTGATACGTAAGAAACTACGTGTGGTACGTGACGTCGAGTAACGCGAGTATGTTGACATTATTGCTGTGAAACTTTATTTAATGATAAAAAAAGGAAATGTTGAAAAATATCATTTTTTTTTATTCCTCGTATGCAACTCCCTTTACGTAACAGAGCGGCATAATTTCTTAATATAGATTAATATATTACAATATAGATTCGATGAGAATAGGGGCGGCAGGGAGACAAATTCTTTCCAAATATTTCCTTCCCGTTCTGGGCTATGTTATATAGTCTTTATTTTTCTTATGATAGCCATAGGTGTAGTTTATAAGCAATCCTAGCTATTAATAGTAATTATGATTTTTTTCAAGGCACTACATCGTTGCTATTTATCTTCTTAATTTGATGACGTGAAAAAGCGTTGGAATGACAGGAAAAATGTTGTACTGCAATGAATGAATAAAATTGTATTCAGCTTTTTACATAACTGAATTTTTGCACGCTCCCGACTATCGAATCGTTTTGGTAGATGGCTTCAAAAATAAAAGTAGGTATAAACAGATGATTCTTCATTGTTTTATTTTGTAAAATTAACCTTTTAAATTAAGTAGATACTTAATATTTAAAACCTGACATTATTTCAGTATTTATTTTGCTAAATATGTAAAACTATAACGTCAATGAATAAAATGGAAAAATATCCAACGTAGTCTAATATGAATGAAATGAAGATAAGACAATTTTTTTTAGTATTTGGTAGCCAGCCACTCTGCCTCCAATCACATCATTCAATGTAACGAGATTAAAAAGTCTAAGTTACTTTCCTAAAAAGAACATTTGCCGTTTACGAGAACCGAACAACCGCTCTCTACTTGATTAACTGCAAAGACCGCAAGACGTAAGTAGTAGATTGTTTTATTTTACTAGTTAGGTACATAAATAGTTAGAACGATCGAGTTCTAAAGCCCCGCTTTTAGGTCACGGAAAAACACACAGTGTTGCAGAGAACTACTTAATAATGCCTATTGTAACAAATTGGATATTGGAGTTCAATTCATTTGTTTCTTTGCACGGTGCAACGCATTCCTTACTATAAATATACTATATATAATGCGAAAGTAAGTTTGTTGGTTTGTTTGTTACGCCTTCACGTCCTAACTACTCAAGTGAACATTATGAAATTCACTTTTTTTTTATACACGTTGTCAGGGGGAAAGAAAAGGACATAGAGAAAATCCAGAAAAACGAACTGTTCCCGAAGGATAGAAAATAAATGTCAACGCAGACAAAGTCGCGGACGGCCACTAGTATATAAGGTGGAACCATATTAGGTGATAATACTGAAAAAGGTGATGGTGTTGCTTAAACTGAATAAGTTTCTCCAAGGAACATACCTAGGTCGAAAAATTACATTTTTTCATTGTATTTAAATATGTTGAAAAAAAATGTTGCATTCTCACCAGAATATAATTTGTGTTCTGCTTAGGAATCAAAACATAACAATGATAATCTGAGTACAGGAAATATACACACCATGGAACTGTGTCATGAATGAGTGAATGAAATAACAATATTGAATAACTTCAATGCATAATGTGATATACATTGACGGCATTACCACAAAAGATTTTAAAACACTGTTCAACAAGGGTTTATTTTAGACACTGTTTAAATGTGATGCTGTTACTTTTTTGACAATATTGTTTGAAAGAGACGGCATCGCATTTAAACAGTGTCTAAATTAAACAGTGTTTTAAAATCTTTTGTGATAAGGCCGTGACTTTACAGACAATTTATAGAATGTGTCATTAGTACTTTGGTGTACGTACATTTCTTTGCTCGTGATTGTACAGCTCCATCAAAACTGTATTATTGTTATCAACAAACTTAGACCGTAACTAACACCAAGACCGATATAATCACCAATTGTATCCTCATAGCTGCGGACTGGCGCTTCAGAAACCGTACTTACAAATAATAACAGGACAATCCCCCAACGCCTCTACAATCCTAAATCGTAAATCAGAACTATTGTTGAGCAATAAATGGTGAATCGAACACAAGGGATGTTTGATTAAGGTTTATCTTTGTTAATTTACGGTTATTGTACTGCTCTGTTTGTGATCTCTCAACAAGGTTAGACTTAGACTAGGTAGGACGAAGAATAAGTTAAATAAAAGATTTTGCATTAATTCTTAATGAGTATATCTGTATTGGCAGGAGTTTGAGACGGTTATGTCTTGTCAAGAAGACGTGATGATTGCGTCTATGTCGTCTATCGTCTATGTTAAAAAGTTTGAAGACAAAACCAAGGTGACTTTAATCAATCCAATCGTGTACTTTCTATCATCATTCATTTTCTAGGTAACAAATATGATTTTTATAGTTTTTTAGTATATAGTTATATACAGTTTACATATTTACTTCTTTAAACAACATAACATAATAATATAAGTAAGACTTGTATGATGGATTTAATTAAATTGAAAGATAATCTCTAGCATTCATAACTTCACTACCTGCACAATTATCACACAATTTCATAACACTCGCTAAGCAAGGGGTAAAACTGAAGCAAAAATTTAAAGGCAAAATGCAAAGGTAAGGCTGAAATATGCTTATTAAAAACGCGATTTCAAAATAGTTTTGCTGCTTTGCTTATAAAACTATTTAAATTTTAGAATTGTCTTCAAAAATACTATTAATAATGAGTTTCAATTAACAATCTTGATTATTGAGATCTTTACAGGCAATCAAACATCAATACTATTTGTGATAGAATATCCCTACTATCATACGAGTTAAAATTAATGTTGTGACTTTATAGTATAAATTACATAATTGAATGTTTTTAATTATGTAACCCATATAATAAGATGAATAGTCATAATATGCTAATATTTGAAATCAGACTGGTTCGGCACAATATAATACAATAGTAAACAATATAATAGTGCTCCGATGCTTCTAATGAAATTTTTTATAGTAGGTAGGATTTATGTAGATTTCACTACTTGACGTGAATTGCTAAAGTCGGTTGTTAACTATTTTAGTGAATTCAGTGGCTGTTATTGGAATCAAAAAAGCTTAAGCCTAAATATCCAAGCTTAAAATCAATGCGGCAATTTTTTAAATGATTCGTTAGACATTGTCTAGGTATAATTAATCACTTAGTTGTCAACGAATCAAAATGTATGGGTTCCAAATAAAATGTATGACATTAAAATGTATGGGTTCCAAATATTATTCAAATGGAACAAAAACTTACTTTCGGATTTCCGACTACTGACGAAAGTTAAACAAAATTTAACAAGTGCGTATCAAGTTTCTGCATACTTTATATATTCTTGTAAGAGCAACATTTCTATTTCTCTGAACAGTCGTAAAATAACAACGCGAGTTTGCAGCAGAACTTAAGAAGAATGAAAACATAATTTGTTTGCACAAGAAAATAGGTCGTCTTTACCGAAATTTCGAATTAAATAAACACTAAAAATACCCTCGACGGTCAAATTAAACGAGGTGCTGGAAAACTCCCTGCGTTCCCATTAAGTAGAATTGGCAAAAAGCGACAGAACAGGAATGTAAACACTTAAAACTTTCCTCGGCGTTGAGTTCCGCCGCTTCGGAGTAATAGAGGGCGCTAGCGGCAAACAAAAGCGCGCCGGGTTTAGTTTGGACCGCCATTTTTGTCTGTTCGGCGGTTCAACCGCTTCCTACAAAATTCTGAAGCAAAATGAAACAAACGATGTACAGTCGACCCAACTGAATCATGTCCCACTTTGCCCATAATTAAAATAGTTAGGTTTTGTTCTCTATCGTGTATGTTGCACTTAGTACCTTTTAAATATGAATAAAAAAATGCATCGTTACGGCTTACAGATCTATGCAATTTTAGCCTTTGTTATTACTGCACTAGATATGTTTTTAAATTATAATTATAATATTTTGTAATTATTTCCGACCGACCGATGTAGATACATTTATATCGGTACATTATTATATTGACTTGCTTCGCTATTTACACTTATTTGATACTTACATTGTTTACATTACATGAATCATCCATCTATGAGAAGAACATCAATAATATCCGTCTATTTCGAGCAGTATTTACCTGTTTTCTACGTGGTTTGTCTGTGTTATTCATTTGTGTTCCGCATTAGAGGCTTTAAATGAAAAAGTGATTAATCGAATGTTTTATAACTGTCTCTTAGAATCTAACCAACAATAGCGACTGACGTCAACCGTCGCGCTCTGAAACGAACACAGACCGTAGACGCATTTGTGTTATTTATTGCTATCAGTATTTTGCTTATTCCCCTGCTGAATCTGTTCGCCCGGTTACGATGCACATTTTCGCGAATATGTCCAAAGGAATGCAATCGATTTAAGGGCCCCATAGCCCTCATCTTAATTAAATTTATTGCTCGCTAACTACATAATGTATCGAAAATTCACATGTACAGATTGAAACTAAGGTTCTATAGTTTATTTCCCGCTATCATTGTAATAGAAGTGCAAAAAGTGGCACACTACTACCACAATGAACTTTTTTTTACTGAGGTTATTGTTTGTAAGTAAACTATAGAACTAAGGTTCTATATGAATTTTCCATACATTATGTACTTAGTGAACAAAAAAAATTTAAGGTTAGGGTTCTTATACCTATACCGAGTCGCTAGTGGGAGCGGCGAAATTTTCTAGTACTTTTTACTTCTTCGCTGCAAGCCAGCGCAATTTCATCAATGTGAGGAAATACCCCCACATTCGAAAGAAACATCTTTTCAGATGTTTTGACTGAGGCCTCGGGTTCAATCCCCAGCTGGGTCAAGTTAGAAAACGAACTTTTCTATATTGCCTCCAGGTCTGGTTTTTGTAGTTCCACCGTTGTTCCTGATTTCCATACTTTAGCTACTTACCTTGGAATCAGAACAATGTTTGTGATGTTGTCTAATACTTATTTTATTTAAAAAAAAATATTTTTTGTTTAGAACTACCTGACTCTCAACCTAAAGTGCAGGCTCAAAAGAGTTGGTACTCCATTGGAGATATGCTGCGGGCAAACTGTACGTCGCCTCCTGCGGACCCACCCGCTAATCTTACCTGGTTGCTTAATGGACAAGAGGTATTTATTTTAAATACTTTATTGTAACTAAAATGTATGTGTCGTATGACTAAAAACAAAAAAAATCATTACATATCTTAGTCTTAGTCTTCGTAAGCCCCTAAAAACTATGAAGAAGTAGAAACATTTGTAATCCATCTTAAGACCACAGCAATAGCTGCAAAACTTCTTTCAATAAATTCCGTGGTGAAAATGGAATGCATGTCACTTCATTAAAATACAAAAAAAATAATACTTAATTCATGCATAGGAGTTTCAACAACATGTAACCTTTAGATACCGAGCTAGGCTACTCTGTTTCAGGCTATCGAATTCCAATAAATAATCTGCCGAATCGCGGTGACTCGGAATAACTGTTTGCAGGTGAAGGGACTCGACATCCCGGTGAGCGAGGCGCCATATGCTCGCAGGAAGCCGCCCATAGCGGACGCATCACTCGACGACGCCAATAGAATTATATTCAGTCCGTGGGACGCAATCTCGAGCTTCGACGAGCCCGCCACCGACAACGTAATAGACATTCCGGGCAATATCGCAGCCGTGCTGCCCCCTACCGACGCTCGGAAAAACAGGGAGACCAAGCTACAGCCCGAGCAAATAGCAAATAAATTGAACATTAGCACTGAAGAAGAGAAATCTAACAAATCATCATCGTTTAGCCAGCTTGTTATGAGGGTGCAGTCTGTACATTTCCGCAAAGTAAGTAACAGCACAAAGCCGAAACAATCATCTGAAGCCTACTTCACTCTTAGACCTCATATCATTTTCCAATAATAAGTAATAAATACTTATAAGTTGTAAAAAACTACAGATTTCACGAATAAATGCCCAGGAGCAGTTCAATTTAGAAAAGACTTTTCTGGAAAAGTTACAGAAAACCAAATATATTTTTATTTTTTCCTCTAGTGGCAGCTGCTTACTTCAATCACATTCACAAGTTCAATGAGCTGTAATGACGACGATAAAAATTCATGATTTGAATATTTCTGTTTCTTAAAATAAATCGGTCTACCAAAAAAAGAATACAGTAAAATATACTTTATTTTCATTGGCAATCGAAAAACATAGAAACCCAATTTATGCATGTGTAATCTAAGCAACTTATCTACAATGGCTGTTTTATAGCTTATTTATGTTCAAAATCAGTAGCTATCAAACGAGCAAGTCTCCTTAGATTTTGTCAGTCAACTCAAAGTATTATCGAAGACAATCTATAAATTTCTCACAAATGGGCACCGCCATGTTTCACTAGAAACAAAAACTAAATCATGCCTCAGTAGGCTAAGCATGCCTTCAGAAAAAGATTAATAAGGTTGAAGTTCTAACTGAAAATTGAAAGACTACTATACATAACAGCCGGGAATAGTCATTTAGCATGGATGAGCAAACATGATCAAATCTACACTTCTAAGACTTCCGCGCGTACAGTTCATTAGAAATAAAACACTTTACGGATAATTCTAAAATAACACCTGAATTAATAATATACGTGCTGTTATCCGTAAAAAGTGTTTTATTTCTAATGATCAAATCTAATATTATATCTTCACTGAACTTTTGTCTCTAGGGCCGGCTCAACGTGACGTGTGTCGCGCGTGTGCTGTCCGTGTGGTCAGCGAGCGGAGTACTGATACTCGACGAGGAGCGACCGCAGATCGCACCTGTCATGGGATCCAGGGACTCCAACGCAGGTGAAATGGTTGGCTTAAGTTCTAGGATCGGCTGAAGCTGAAGATGACGTGTGTCGCGCGCGTGCTGTCCGTGTGGTCAGCGAGCGGAGTGCTGATCTACCTCAAATCGCGCTGGTCATGTGATCTCGGAACTCCAAACCAGGTAAGAAATGGTTGGACTAAGCTCTAGGGTCGGCTAAAGACGACGTGTGCCAAGTGAGCTCTGTCCTTGTGGTCGGTCAGTGGAGCGCGAGTGGCAGACGAAGAGCTAACGAAAATTGAGCCCGTAATGGGATTCCGGGATTCCAACTAAGATGAGACTCAATTGCCGATGATTACCTAATGTTAACTGGGATTTTCTGTTATGTAGGATCCATTCGGGCTAAACAAATGGTCTCACAGAAATAAAACTAAAAAGAAAACAATAACTTGTAATCTTACCTGTCCATTACATTTTTTTAACCATATAGTTTGATCGTAAGATTGAGACATTTTAAGCAGAAAAAGAATATCTCAGGAATCAATTAGTCAAACAAAAAGCGTCTCAAATCTTTGTATAAAGACAAAGAGTTATGATACCATCCACGCATTTATTTATTCTCTCTTTAATAAAGTATGAATCGCAAAAATTGTGTATGCGCATAATTCATGTTCTATACGCGGATAATCATTTAGTTCCCTTTTGATCGCTTCATATCGAATAGTAGAGTTAACGAAAAATAAAATGAAGAATCACCTTTTTTAGTAATAATATTTTTTGCTTGAATTCAGTTTTCACTCAGTCAATTTAGATAGCGACTAGTTATTAAATACGAGTGCAAAAATAATGTTCTGTTGCTAAATGTTCAATTTGGCTATATTTCAACTCAATTATACCTGCAGCGCTGTTGACACACGTTAATTTTCACTTTCCAATATACGGAAACATTCGTATTTTGCATACGGAACAATAGTGGCTGCGAAAATCTTCGAACTATACGAAATAATGGATTGCGTAATAAACGTACAGTTCGTAGTGTCAGCGAGTAATGAAATTGCGGTCATATGATTGAATCGTATTCATACGTTAAAATCGAATTATTAATAGAATTAAAGTTAATCTGCGCTATTCATGCTACAACATTGTCGACATTAATAGAACCGTAGTTATGGCTCGTAGCTGCTCGTATTAATTTTGCTACGATGACAATATTCGTAGCAAATGCGCTTTGTAGCAATATGCATACGAGGGGAGGTCAATAAGTTCGCGGAATGGAGGGGTTGGTGGGGATAAATTTACTCGTCCAGGTAGGCACCAGTTAAGCACCTCATTAAGAGTATATATACCAAGTTTGAACCTAATCGGGTCATTAACTTTTGAGTTATCGACCTGCAAACAACTAAATCGGGAAGAAGTCAGCCAGTATGGAGAAAATTGAACACCGTGCCGTTATTAAGTTCCTTACCAAGCAAGGAAAATCCGCTCAGACGATTTTTCAAGAGCTGTTAGCGGTTTACGCCGACTCTGCCCCTGGTAAAACCATGGTTTACAAGTGGCATAATCTTTTCAAACAAGGAAGGGAGTCCATTGAAGACGACCCCCGCTCCGGACGGCCAATTGAGGCCACCACACCGGAAATCGTCGAAAAAGTAGAAAAACTTGTATTGGAAGATGCCCGACTGAAGAAGAAGCAACTTGCAGCAATGGTTGGAGTATCCGAATCAAGTATTTTAAATATCCTACATCATCATCTTGGGATGACTAAAGTCAGTGCAAGATGGGTTCCGAGAATGCTCACGCCACTTCAAAAACGCGAGCGTGTCGAGTGCTCTCACCAGTTTCTGGAGCTCTGTGGAGAGAGAAAGGAAGAAGTTATGGCCCGGATTGTTACTGGAGATGAAACCTGGGTTCACCACTATGAACCTGAGTCGAAGCAAGAGTCGATGCAGTGGCATAAAAAAGGCACACCTCCTCCAAAGAAGTTCAAAGTGTCACAATCGGCCGGAAAGATCATGGCGACTATCTTTTGGGATACAGAAGATATTTTACTGATCGATTATAAAGAACGTGGTGCGACTATAACGGGACAGTACTACGCTTCTTTACTGGAAAGATTGAAAGAAGCCATTAAGGAAAAAAGAAGAGGAAAACTGTCAAAAGGTGTGCTCCTTTTGCACGACAATGCACCCGTCCACACGTGCCATGTTGCGACGGCTGCTATTCACCGATGCGGCTTTGAACAATTAAACCACCCACCATACAGTCCAGACTTGGCCCCCAGTGACTATTATTTATTTCCAAAAATGAAGAAAGAGCTGCGTGGAAAGAAATTTGACGACGATGAAGAAGTCAAGTCGGCAATTTCGGCCTATTTTGACACCAAAGACAAATCATTTTTTTTCGATGGTATAAACAAGCTATTTGAGAGATCCGAAAAATGTATTAGGGTTAAAGGAGAATATATTGAAAAGGAAAAATAATTTGGTGTTTAATTTCAACCTCCTTCTCTCTCATTCCGCGAACTTATTGACCTCCCCTCGTACTTACTTCAGAATATAATATAATACATGGTGATATTTTTTAATTACAAAACCAAAAAAAGCGCGCAGAGCGCGTAGTCTGCACACTAGCGCCGCCATTGAAAAAAAATTATAGTGCGTAAATAAAGACGAAATTGTAAATTATCTCTGGAGTGCACTCCGAATAAACTTTGTGGTACTTTTTATCGCTTAAACCAGCCATTCTCAAAGTGTGCTCTGCGGATCCCCAGGGCTCTGTGAAGCCTCAATGGGGGCTCCGCGAAAGTAATGGTCATAATAAAATTAAACTACAAAGGGCATAAAATAATAAGGTGGCAGAATTAAATAAAATCTATTTAAATATTCCTAACTAAATGAGTAGTAGTGGAATACGTAACACTTATGAGAGCACGAGCGCGCGACATTTCAGCCAGGCCCCCTAGTATGACCACTGAAACACTATTATATACCGCGTGATATAGCATTTATCGACACTCAACTGTCAAAATCCATTGTCTTTTGACAGTTAAACGTGATATTGCTATATCATATCGCATTTCGGTGGTCATGCTAGGGGCAGGAGCTTAGTTAATTCATCAACGTCCGAGCGGCCAAATGCGGCCGGACAACAATAGAATATCTTTTGTGTCTCATTTTCCGGGCCTTGATAGGTTAACAGTTTTTTTATTATTTTAGGGCTCCGTCGAATATTTAGTTTTCATAAAGGGTTCCGTCGCCAAAAAAGTTTGAGAATCTCTGGCTTAAACACTATTTTCTCGTTCGTCGTTTGCGAAAAGTGTCCACTTTTAGCAAACAAAACTCCATTAAACTAAACGACAGGCTATAACTCAGTGACTCGTTAGATCAGTGACGAGTCACTGAGTTACTCAGCGGTAAGAGCATTGGAACGGACATCCAAAGGTCGCAGGATCAATTTCCGTCCGAGAATATGATCTGGTGCGAGTCGTATTTTTTCTAGTTTGTTATTTGTTGTTCTATTTAGTATTGTATAATGTAATTTTTGTTGCCTTATGACTTTTTCACAATTTGATTGCTTACTCTTTACTTAAAATATTTAACTATTGGGTACTAGACATGCTTAATCGACTCGGCGTGTGACTTTGGAGCTTGTCCTAATTTATTATGAATGTATCATGAATAAATAAGTTTGGACTACTTTCTCGAGACAATATAAACGAGTACTTATACTCTTTAATGGAAAATCCATTAGTTTTATTATAATGAGATGTATGTTAGCTCAGAGGGCCTACTCAAATGGCCATTCTACTAACATTAACGCTAATTGAATAGAATGACAATGTATGGGATTGACATAAGCGAACGAACGGTCACGTGATCGAGCGTAACAATTTGCTAATCGGTACTCAACTGGACAATGTTTCTTTTCGATCAAATTTGCCTAGTTATGATCACTTTTCAAGAACTTTGTCTTGATCAAAGGAACCAAGAACATTTTCTTGGAAATATAAGTAAGTAATATAAAATTGTATAAGCCTACCTTTCCTAAAACCCAACATGCGTTCAAATGGCAAACGTTTCTAAGCGTTTTTCTCTATACAAAATTGAACGCCTTGGCGTTAGCAATCCTAATTTGGTACTCAACCGTACAAAATCTGCACGAACGCTCATTCTATTCGATAGCTCTATGGTTTCAATCGCAAAACGTCAGTCGACTTTGACATCTAACCGGTGGTGGTATCCTGCCTTTTCGCCGAACTTTTTTTGGCCGAATTTCACTTGCCAACCAACGTTTCGCCTATGTTTTATGACAAGCTTAGAGCATTAAGAAATGACAAGTAACGATTTGCAATTTTTTGTGTGACAACGTTTCATTTGGTAGAAATATGTAGGTATTATTAAGCTGATTATTTATAAATAAATAAATAAATAAATTTATAAATAAATAAAAATATTTGACAACCGTCGTACCTAAGCGACTCGGTAGCATAATTGGTCAGTGCATTGGGCCGGAATCCCAAGGGTGCGGGTTCGAGTCCCGTCTGAGGTGCTACGGGTGAGTCGATTTTTTCTAGTATTTTTTCTAATATTATTTATCTTAATATAAAAATAGCATTGTGAATGCGAAAAATCTAAATTTAATAACTTTATATGATAAGTTGGCAAATTATTATTCCGCGAAATAATATTCTGCGTAACGTTAGTTGGGAAGTGATAATCGGCCAAACAATTTTCGGCGAAAAGGTAGAGAACCATTCAAACCAAACAACACGAAACAAAGTACGTAGTAGCGGCGTTGTGATTCAAAATACTGTGTGATGCAGTGAAATGTGAATTTGCACATGAAGTGAAGTTATACTTTGAAAGTTTATTACAGTAAGTATTCAAACTATGAGTCAAATATTCAAATCAATGAATACGTTGCGTCCATTATGAATACTTTTTGTTTTTGTTTTAGAAATGGAGCCAAGAGGCTACGTGCAAGCCCCGAGCAATTCCAAGCTCTTATCGAGTATTATGGAAAGGAAATTTATTGATGAATATAAATAAATGTTTAATGGTGATCAATATTCAAAATAATAAGCACTGGATATTTTGAACTTTATTAATATTACCGGCACAGAGACCCTGCCAGACCTCAGCGGTCGAGCGAGAAGCGACAGAATGTGGCAGCAGCTGGCGGCGCTGCTAAGTTTAAATTGGAGGTGGCGTCGATAAGTCAGTAGACAAATGGAAAAAAGTAAGTAAAATCATTACACTGAAAATCTATTTTTAATTTCATTGAACATTGAAGTCATAAAAATAAGTAAAAATGAATTTATGAGTTAATCATCACTTCATTGCACTTACAACATTCTTCAGGTCTGGGCTGATTGGAAAACAAAAACCTAAAGGAAACATTTACTAATAAGGGACATGTGAGTCTGGCACTGGTTGTGATAAGCAGCAGGCTCACCCTCAATGCCTTGGAAGAGAGAGTTGTGGCAGTACTGGGTGCGTCTGCAGTTCATTGGCAAGCAAGCATTCAGGAGCAGCTACTTGACGTAAGTATTAAAACTTTTGTCTTTACAAGAACTTGTGAACTTACTTATTAGAAAAAAAAGATGTGGTATGGTTCCATAATGCTTATCTTATTAAAACCTATTGATTAATTTTATCAATAAAATAAAACTGGTGCAAATCCACTAGAGAAAGCCATGAAACTATGGGTACCAAACTAGTGATCCATTCTACTAGTGACTAGAGCCGTGCAAGTGAGATTGCTATGAAGATGTGGGACGACATGAGCTATGCGTGATGCATCTGCTAGCTTTACTCCATATAAACAAAGCTTGCTTGAGTCCTTAGCATGCATCATTAGCACTTAAATTGGTATAGAAAAAATTTAGCTTTGCGAAACCCCGTTTCACTAGAGCTGTGCTAAAATAAGTTTTGTAAATAAAGCAATCCTTTTGGTGTATATCAGACACTCCTTAGCAATGTAGCATAGCTTAGCTCAAGTGAAACCCTTTTGTCTTAGTCCTTATCTCCGAGGTTTGCATAGAGCAAAATCTGAATTTTTTTTATGTGATAGAAGTTTATGTAAAGATTATAGGAAAAATAAAACAATGTCTCTTATGCTTAGAGCATTAAGACTCTAATGTGATGCGCGAGTCCGACTCGCTCTTGACCGTTTTTATTTATTTAGTATAACTTTATTTGATTTGCAGATTTCCCCGAGTCCCTGTCACTACCACCAGCAACTCTAAGCAAGTGTGTGATCCAAAATACCATGCCAATCCCAGACATCATGCCGTCGCCGTCACCTCAATAGCTGTAGTCAGTATTGACTACTAGCATAATGTTTGCTGTTATTATGTGTGTAAATAAGAAAAGACAACATTATACTATTTAAAAATATATATAATTTATGTTTATTCTAATAAAGACTTAATAACAATAATGGTTTTAACAAAAATTTTAATAATGTACAGTTGAAAAAAAAAACAAATGTAACAGCCTACTGACTGAATAAAGTCTAGGCTGTTACAAGCACTTGTGAATGTCAAAGAAGCTACGCCATTGCGCACCCTAAGCGGAAGACCTTGTAATGAGACCCTTCCTATAATATTTCATACAGTATTCAAAAATTGACCTCGGCATTCAAAGAAAGGTCATTTTCCATCCAAATAATTAACAAATGTTTACTTACATACAGTGGTTAGATATCGAAATTAACTAACTAGGTAGTTGTGAGCAAATGACTTTAACTAGTTGAAATCACTGTCTACTACTCGAAAATGCATAAGTACCTAAGTATTGTTAGGGCCTAAAAATGAAGAACAATTAAAAATTGTGTAACAAATTATTAACACTAAGAAAGTCATAAACTCAAAAGTTAATTTAGTAGATCCATAGTTCCTAACTTCAATATAGTACAATAAAGTTGTTAGGTAGTTTAATAATAAGACTTAAAATTAATTGACAGTATAATAATTATTATACAAACAAGCAAAGTATAAAAAAACACAACCACCACTTAATCTGACTTTGGGTGCAGCTTTTCTATCACATCTGATTAATCAAGCAATTGAGTATCGCTCTGCCACGTAGCAAGTCGTCTTGGCTGTTAGCTGTGGATGGGCTGGCTCTTGTACACCAGAACTATCATCATCATCCTCAGGTTGCTCAATTGTTGGCAGTGTCAAGTTAGCATTTAGTGCAATATTATGCAAAACACAACATGTATTTATGATTTTAATCAAAAACTTGAAGATGGTAAAATTGGTGTCATTAACCAGGGCCGTTGTGGGTATCCAGAGTCACCTAAAATTACAAAATAAATGTATTCAATAAATAATCACTTATCTATATTATTTTATTTTTACTATATTACAAATATTAAATCAGTAGAAAGACTTTGCAAGCTTTGGAATCTATAAGAAACTAGGTAAGTAGGAATAGTTATATTATTATTGAATGTTATGTTAGTTAAATAGTAAGTACTTACTTCTGTCTATTTATAGCCCTTTCATGTTGGGTTTGACGAAATTTTATCCATTTGGCCATTATGTCCAGACTGTTCAGTGCCTGAAGTAGTGGACTACTTCTCAGATAACGCGGCTTGTAGTTTGATATGATCCCTACTATTCTCTGATCCGGTTGGTGACCAGGAAGCTGAGGGAGCAAAGATCCTGAAAAAATATCCATAATTGTTAGTAAAAGTAACCACAGATTTAAAGATCTACCTACTGTATTTTAGGTAGCCTTATTGAATTTTAAATTACTTACTTTTATTTCCAAGGAAAAGTTCTTGATTCTTTTGAGTGAGGTCAAGTGACGAAGATCAACACAAAGCTCTTGGAAAGTGCGCTTATCAAAGCGAAAATGCTCTTTAAAAAGCATGTCCAGCATTTCTCGGAGTTGACGGCGCAGCCACACATCCTCATTATGTGCAGCTCATAGTAAACGAAGGGTATGCATTTTATAATTTGTAAAAAATCGTACTAGCTAAATATCACACCACTTTGTCACTAGCACTCGATGGCAAAAAGAATGTAATATCACTATCTACGTCTCGACGGAACGGATGATCAGCGTTCGACTATACAATCTGCAGGGTCTCGGCGTTCGCTCAGCTACAGTTGAATAGAAAGGCTCGTTCGGCAATTCTACTTGTCAAATCTGCCACTTGAGTACCATTTCTGCCGGCGCGTGAGGTTATCGTTAACCACAGATCACATAATATCGTGAACGTTAACGAAGACCATTTGTTTGTTCAGCATGCATTGTACAATGTATTCTGTGGTGCAGTATAAGGCCGGCTGCACATGTTGGTCCCGATGGTACCACCAACGCTGTTGGGGTCGATTAATTTGGTAAGGTATACGCACGTTGGCTATTAAATTAGTTCTTTACCGTCCAAGCCAATGTGAAGATGTCCGGATACAAATATCGAAAACGCTCTAAGCGCTTTTACAGTAGTGAGTGAAAGTTATAATTTATATTTGTTACTAAAAAAAAAGAAAAAGCTACGCCAAAGAAGATTGTGGAACATCATAAAGCACGAAATCAGTGAACAAATCGCCAATATGTGGACGGATTGCGTGCGAACACTGGCACGTGTCGGTTTTATCAAAATTCCTTTGATAAAACCGACACGCGCCGGCCAACTGCCAACACTCGCCCCAACGTTGGGGCCAACGCTATTTTTAAGATCCACACGTTGGACGAGTAGCGTTGGGGCCAACTTGTAGAGCCGGGATAAGACATTTTGTTAACTTACTACATCTATTAATCTCATAATCTAAACATTTTTAATATTTCAATCAGCCCGATTTACACTTGCCATCGCCATTGCGCAAAAATACATGCGCAGTAATCCACTCCATTTTTTCTAACCGCTTAAGATCCATACCGGCTCCTATACATTGATCGCTAAAGCCTGGATAACCTAATAAATAAAAGTTGCATAATTATTATCCCAGTCGTTATATTCCGGGTTGGCTTTAGAATCTGGGTGCCTATATAACACCGCATTCCCGGCGGCGAATTTTTATTTTTATTGTTATTTTAGTATAGATACGTAAAAAAAAACAATCTTCCGCGACCATTCTTTATCTGCGCAATCTTCAACAATCCACGCAGATAAAGAATGGGATTGGAAATGGCAGCGCACCGCGCTTACAACAACGAGTGTGAAAGCGATATGTGTGGCGTTTAGTATGCGAACGAGAATTAGTGAATATGAACGACGCCATTTCTAATCCCATTCTTTTTCTGCGTGGGTTGTAATAATATGGGAAGTGGTCATTGTTCTTTTGCATATTTTCACGTAGATATCGAATTCGAACCGAAACCGAGTGGAGTGTGTGAAAGCCCTAAATATCGACTGACGTTTTGCAATGAAACCATAGACAAATTTTGCGTTTTATCTTAACTAGTATATTCATCTGTGGTGTTTTCTAAGCAATCGGAGCAATTGGATTGCTAACGCCTAAGCGTTTTATTTTGTAGAAAGACAAGCGTTTTGTAACGTTTGCCATTTGAGTAGGCCCTCTGTAATTACATGTTAGTTTCTAAGTCCCTAAAAGTTACAGTATGATTTGAATGTCAAATTCATAGTAGACAGGCAGTACAGCTACTCAAAAACAAAACACAGTAAGGCACTACTTGAAAAACATTTTTTTTTTCTGATTCTCCTAGTAACACTCTACAAACTGGTCTAATCCTCGTAGTGCTAACGTCACCTAGAACCTAAATTATTTTAAGAAGTTTAAACATAGTAAGAGACAAAATAGCATAAAACAAACACAGTTATTTTTATTAGAGTAAAACACATTTCTGCATGTCCTGTAAAATTTTCCAAGTGTGGCTTACTATGTTTTGGTTTTAAGCAGTCGAGTAGGTTGCGGTCGATGGTGGCGGTCACTGACATCCGAATCATACCTATAGGTATAAAAGTTCGGTGCTCTGTGGGTGTGCCTAGGTATATTTACCATTATCAACAAGCACATGTAAATTCCGATGCAACAGCTGTTGCAATGCAAGTGATAATTTAAAACGAAATCTGAAAACTATCAACTATCTTTATTATATTTTCATCTCTTCGATAACGATCATAAAAAGGTTTTGATTGATATGCAACTAATTGACGACTAAATATTTTGACGACCTCCGTGGTCGAGTGGCTTTGTACACCGGTTTTCAAGGTGTCGGCATCTCTGAGGTCCCGGGTTCGATCCCCGGTTGAGTCAATTTAGAAAATGAACTTTTCTATATTGGCTTAGGTCTGGGTGTCTGTGATACCACCGTTGTCTCTGATTTCCATAACACAAGTGCTTTAGCTACTTACTTTGGAATCGGAGCAATGTATGTGATGTTGTCAAATATTTATACAAGGTGTTACAAAAGTACGCCTAAAGCCGAATATGGTAGATAGGGACCATCAAACTAAACAACTTTTACTATGGGACCAACTCTGAAATCGCGAAAAAAAAATCAGCTGTTTCATACAAAAGTTAATTACGAAAATATCAAAATGTATAAAACAGCTGATTTTTTTTTCGCGATTTCAGAGTTGGTCCCGTAGTAAAAGTTGTTCAGTTTGATGGTCCCTATCTACCATATTCGGCATTAGGGGTACTTTTGTAACACCTTGTATATTTAATTTGTTTCAGGTTCACGGTGGACGTCTACCTGCATCGTCGTATTGGCGCTTCTTAATTGCATATTATACAGACATTGGTAAGTTACTTAAACTTGAATGAATGAAATTTAATTTAAAATCTCTGTGAACTAATTATAAACTTTTACACGCTTCATAAAGTAACGAAAAGTATGAAATTGCTACTAGTTGAGTTTTTTAAAGATTCCATAAATGATTGGGAAAGATTTGGGTTTTAATTTTGAGACATTTGATAGATAAATTAACACTCAACAATATGTACTATGGGCAACAGCGTCGCTTAAACAGTTAGCAACTAAAATCGTGTGCGCGCGTATCGCCCCTGCATGAACTAAACGTATGTTTTGACGGCGCGTCGTGCAAGCGATTTTAACCTTAAGAGTGGTTAAGCGACGCTGTTGCCCATGGTACAGATTGAACAACACTGTTTATCCCCATTTCACGATTAATACTTATTCTGACACAATCAAAAGCTTTACAACAATGATTTGCGGTCATAAGTATACGTATATAATAATCTTACAGTCATGGGAAATGGTAATTAATTGACCAATTCAATTAACTAGACCGCACTAACTGTCTAAGTATATAGTTTATGTTTGCTTTCAATACTTTCGGAACGAACTAAATATATAAATATATATATAACGTCGTAGGATAACCGTATAAACCGGATCTTTGCAAAAATCCTAGGTCAATTGTACAGGACCGGATAATTTTATTGGAATCTAAAATAGGTTTTAACAATCATCCGATAAATTTTTAGAATCATTGTAAAAATCCCAGTATGTTTCGGACAATTGGTAACATGAATGCTGATTGGATAATCTAAGAGTTGATTTAGTCTGATTGGTCAGAACATGACTCTTCGTTCTCGTTGGGCAATCAGAGCATCCGTCGGTCCATAACATCAGCCAATCATGACATTCGCGATTTACATAGGATACGCTGGATTTTTGTAAAAATCCCAAACATTACTTGGACGTTTGCTTTTGTAAAGATCCGATTTGTACGAATATCCTACGACATATATACCTGATTATAATGATTTGTTTTCTTTTTTACAGGTCAATCCGATGATCTGAATAGTAAGGACTACGGTGGATTTAGTCGTTTTCTCAACTAAGAACACAATCAGTGCGTAGACTATATTATTAATAGATCGGTGACTTCAGAAACAGTGAGGCAGATAAACTGTCAGCGTGATTTGAAAGTAGTGAATTTTATACTTGTAAATAGTTTTATATTAGAACTTCTAAGAGAAAATAGTGATGTTTTGCTTATATGTAACTGTTACTTCAACATAAGGAAGGTAAAATAAAGGAAATTCCCGTTTTTATTTAATGAGTTTAATTTTTGTCCTGTAAACAAAGTAACCACTTGGGGTATTGCTGCAAGAATAAAGCATTAAGACAGCATTTGTACAAATTTTTACTTAGGTAAGTGTCGTAGTATGTAAGCGAAGTAAGATAACTAGGCCATTATTAGACTCTCACATTCCTTTTTTAGAAATACTATTAAAGTTATACTCGGTAGCTCAGTGGTAAGAGCATTGGACTAGACTTCCAAAGGTCGCGGGCGGGCGCAACTGAGGATCTTATTCAGAAATATATTATTTCTTAGTTTGAAACCTTTTTACGACATAATTATGTATTGTTAAGTATAAAATTTTTAAGAGTCCTCGAAAACTATGAACAATTACAATGCTCTGGAATATATGTGCACTACACTGTGCGTTACATCACTAGTGAACTTGATGATAAATCGAGGTGTTTATTTATTAAAAATATGATGTCGTATGTAACCGCACTACCAACGATCGTGCCGTTGTCAGCAGAAGATTAGCGCAGGATCGACATCAGCCATTTTTTAATGTCCCCACTGCAGGGGCACAGACCTTCCCTATAGATGAATAAGGAGGATTGGTCACCACGCAGACCCAATGCGGATTGGTGGGTGTTAACGACTGCAAATGCAGCTGGAACCAACGGCTTAACGTGCCTTCCGAAGCACCGAGGAGCTCGAGATAATAAATTTTTGGTCACCCATCCCATGACCGACCCTTGCCAAAATTGCTTAACCTCCGCAATCACAGGGCCAGGCGCTAAACCACTGCGCCACCGAGCGCTTCCTGCGCAAGCGCAGGATAGTGTGCGGAAAAGGAAGACGAAAAATGAAAGATGTACAAAAACTAATAAAGAGGCGAATTCTCTGACAGCAACAAGCCCGTAGCCGTACTGTAACGACTTACTAAATGTAAAATCCCAAAATACTCCATAAACCCATTATAATATGCTGTCGATTCAACATCCCAACGGCAGACTGCGACAGCGGAAAGCACCCCCGGGGCACACACGCATTGCCAACACATGAATGTTAATCAATCCTTTTGTTTATCGCGCAGCTGCATGCAAGAGATGGAATACGTAATTCTGACTGAAGTGACACGTCACTATTGTTGTGTTGTTTAGGCAGTATCACTGTGGTATAAATAGAAGCTAATTTGTAAAGACCTTTAACAGAATCGTTATTAAATTCGATACTAAATTAAAAAGTAATAAGTCGAGATTACAGCCGAAAAAGCGACACACACAGCGAGAGGAAATACCAATATAGGTGCAGGTGAAATACCTAGTGGTTGAAAACTATTTAGTTTTTTCATAGATCTTCATTTTTTGACTACATGTATGCTCTGTCACTGTACTACGTTTCTAAGTTTTACTGCTTAAATATATAATTTATTACAACCGTTCAAGGTTCAATACGTATTTTGCAGACAAAAAGTAAACGTCAACAAACGCCAAACCAAATAAGTGGCTTTATTTTTAATTTTAAAAATACGAAGTCATTCGGTTAAATTGGACTCGTGTTCGGCGACATTCGCCATGCTGTATGTATATTCAAATAACGCAGATAACACGCGAGGCATCATGTACAATTTGGAAATATATTGCCGTCAGGCTCCGCTGTGCATTTTTGGGATACTCATACGGTAGACTCAATTTTAAAGCTGTTATATTGACTATGCCCACTTTTGTTTACTACACTTATTTAAATCGACTAATAAGCATGAAAAAAACAAGAATTAGATTTTTATTCACGTATCCTTTTGAAAGAAGTAAAAAAGGAAACATCAAAACGGCCCCTAAATGTCGTAGTTGAACCTTCTTGTATTGGAAGACGGTTAAAAACAGCAACGTTACTCGTACAAACTATAATACAATTACTAAAAGAAAATGCTATTTTTATCAAATAATCGCACTCTTTTGTTTTCAGTGTTTGCACAGTTGCGATTACTATACTTTGAATGCAATTTGGCACAACAACTCTTGCTTGAAGGTTATAATACTAAACTAAAAGTTGTCATACAATTAATGTAAACTACAGTCGCTATTGAGAATAGTAAGCATAAACTCATAACACGCTTACTGTGCTGCCTGTGCTACTCTAAATGTATATTATTCGACGGTTCATACCTTCTTTGTAAACAGACGTGTTCTGTCTTCATGCATTATGCACGGCAGCGGTATGTTCTTTGGCCGCGGTATACACGAATCCCACACGCGAGTTTACAAAGCCTATACCTATATACTCGTACCGACTTGGGAAAGTGGACGAAGTTGTCCTGAACGCTATTAAAATACTTGACTTGAGACTACTAAACTGGATTAACTATTGTTTAAACTAAAGCTTAAGAAAAATCTATGAAATTGATGGAAATTTGGACCTTGCAGTAACAAATGCTAGACTGCAATGTCGTCTTGGCCTTTTAAAGAAAATATTTCATATTAAAAGGACATTTTGGGAAAAGGGCATTTTGAGAAAAGGACATTTCGAGAAAAAGACATTTTGAGAAAAGGACTTTTTGAGAAAGGACATTCTGAGAAAGGACATTTTGAGAAAAGGACATTATGAAAAAGGACATTTTGAGAAAAGGACATTATGCGCTATTATTTAATCGCGTACGTAGGAATTTAGCGACTTCTGGATAGAGATGTAAAAAGCCACATTTTTACCTAGGTAACTAGGTACTGTAGGTAAAACTTAAAATGAGCTAATAAGTGGCGAGGGGTGAAATTATGGCGAAGGTAAGCCGTTCTATAAAAATGTTATGATCGCATAGTGGATCGGTTGGGGTGGAATTTGTAAAATGAAAGCTAATGGGAATAGGCTTGTATAGACCCTTCGCCACTGAGAGATATTTATTTTTATTAGATCAAGTTTAACTACACTGAGAAAAATAATGGCTAACAAAGTCACAATAAAAGCTTTGCTAAAATTTTCTTGTTGTAGAAACTAAAACCTCTGTTACCACATCCAGGCTCGTTTAGTTTCCATATCAACTTTTTTATTGTTCTTGGTTTGTTGTGATAAGAACAACGCGCAACTTGTTATCATAAAAAAGTTCTTATAGTTAACAATAGTACGTTGTTTTTTTAAGAAAGTATATTTTGATGTAGTACTCAAGTCCAATCTAACAAAATAAATACTGTTATAATAATAACATGTGCATTGTTATTTTAACCATATTAACTAACTTGGTTGAGACGACAATTTGCATGAAGTGTGCGACAAAGTTAATATGTTAAGTTTTTATTGTAACACGAACAATAAATAATTTGTCTCTGCCAAAAAATTCAAGTAATTTTGTTGTGATGACAGGATTTTATTGTGAAGTTAAATAAATATGAAGTTAATACAATAGCAAAGTGAATCCATCAAAAGCGTTTGTTATGGAGTTCAAACGTAAGCTGTCAATCTAACAACGTACAATGTAAACTTTGTTGTGATAAAAATATTTGAGGGTATGCGGGGAGTAGCGGGGAACGAAGAACTTTGTTATAATATCTATTTGGCATTCATTTCTTTTACGGGTGTTCGTGGATACGCACGGAAAAATGAGTGTAGACTGTGTATATAAAGAATTAAGTGACTTTAGTGAAAGTTGGTGTAACTGAAAAGTTGGTAGGATTGTCATTTTGTCGTGAAAGTATCGGGAGCACCATCACTTAATGAAAATAACATTTTGTAGCTCCAAACTATAATACGTCAAATTTTAACTCCAATTACTTAGCTTACCTAAACTCTGAAATCGAAAAAATCTATTCCGATAGTATTTAATACTTATATATAAAATGAGAGCATTTGTGTGTTAAGGTTGACACCACAATATGTAATTATATTATGGTGATCCCACCACTTTCATGAAAAATTACAACCTTTTTTGTTGAATATCTTTTTCTTAAATAAATGTTTGTATATTTCACAAGAAATTTAAAAAAGCATGGGTCCCGCCATTATGGTCGTGATCCTATGTCAAATGTTTTCTGCACTGATTGTGACTATGTTGAATAAATATTTCAATTTGTCTATTTAAACTTTATTTTACTAAAAACCTTTATAATATTATTTCCCACAGATAATGGACCGCAGACGGCTACTACCGACAGTGGCGTCACTCCCTAAAATTATTAACTACTTTCTGAGAATTAATTAAAACCAAGTTCTATCTAGAAAAGCACTTAAGAATATTTAGAACCAATAGAATTATTGAAACAAGACATTTTCCAGATCTAGTGCCAAATCACACGAGACAGTGCATTACTAGAGAATTTGGTTTCAATATATTTTCAGGCAGTAGTTAATAATTTTACGGAGTGGCGCTACCGTCGCGGGAGTAGCCGTCTTAAAACTGTCACAGTAACAATTTTCCTTTGCTAGAGTAGCAAAAACAAGTTGATAAGAATACAAGGTTATTTTGTTACTGTAATGACATTAACTTAGTACTACAGCAAAGGTGAAGTTACTATCAACCTTACCTAACAAATTAAGTTTGCCGTAGCAAATATTGGCATTTGCTGTAGTTCTTAGTTAATGTCATTACAGTAACAAAATAACTTTGTATTTTTATCAACTTTTTTATGTGACGGTAGGTGCAATAACAAAGGAAAATTGTTAATCTATCAAAGTCTATCAAAGCTCAGTTGTTATAGGAACATAGTTAAATTAACGCCAAAACATTTTCATATTGTTACAAGAACAGTTTATTGATTGTTGCAATAACAATATAATAATTTTGTTGGTCTAACAATCCCTACGCAGAACGTTAACGTTGTTAGTGTAACAAAAACCAGATAGCAATAAAAACGTTGTAGTGGTAACTATCCACCTTAAACGGCTCTCCCCTGTTAAAGTTTTATTGTTACACCCAACAATATTTTTCTCTCAGTGTAGTTTCGTAGTGTAAGTTGTTTATGTTTACTACAACCCTTCTTAGTATTCGAGCAATTGGAGAAAATAATAATATGGCTCTATGCTGTGTTGATGAATAGGCTTCAATTAATATGCAATTAATAAACAATTTAATATACGATGTAAAGGCCGTGATCACACGATATTTCAAACACGACAGGCATACTCTATGCTAAAATTACCTCATTCAGCGAATATATTGGAGGATTTGCGGCCTCATCAGTGTCATAAACATTGCATGATAAATTATAGAAATACATTTTAGAAGTAACAAAACCACAATTTCAATTTTAAGTCGAGAACAATTACCTAAATTTTCTAACAAAGATTTCTAAGCTAGGTCTTTTTTAATCCACATAACAATTTCGGTTAGGCTAAAATGTTGATAACTTAAAGTAATTGCAAAGGCTCTATGGGTTTGATTCCCACATACAACTCTTTTTTATACCTCCTTAATAGACGTTGGACTTGTATGGACACATGAAATGAAAGTTAACAAAGTTTCAATATCAGGAATTCACAACGACGGCACCACAAACACTATTGACCCGAGATCATTGTATAGTAAACTTCTTCTTTTTTAATTGCCCCGTGGATCGAATCCGGGTCCTCAGAGATGGCGACACCATAAAAATCAGACCACGGAACTCTCTTTGATCGATACCCTCAATTTTATCGTAAGCAAAACTAAACACAAAGCGGTCTGGTTAAAATTCCCATTAGCATTTGTCCACACAATTGTGTCTATTTAGAACCTACATTGTGACGGCGTAATGGAGCTCAAACAGTGACCCCGGCAATAATTCTAGCTTCTATTCCCACTATATACCTACGGGAATGTATTCACAGCTTGCATATTGTACGTGAAAATACTCTATGATGTTTTGGCTAGATGCTGCACAAGCGAATAGATCTAGATTTGGCATAAACACACCGATGTTACGAAAATAAGGAACCAAGCCCCTCAGTTCATGGCGAAATAATATTATTTACTTATTTCTTTAATGTTATTTGTATGTTTTGTTTGTGTGAAACCAAGAAACAGTTCATGCAACTGCCATTTCTATAGAGAGTCGGCTCAATTCCACTTGACCGACGTGAAATTACAAACGTTCGAAGCAGCATTGCGGCCATTCGGGGACTATATATTTTTATGATTATTGCTGAAATAAACAAGGCAATTTATTGTGCAACATTCGGACCCCATCATTGACCGCATTACGTGCGAAACTTACGGAATCTAACGGCCACTGGTTTTATTTACAAATTCACGAGATATTTACCGAGATTATATAGACGTAACGATGTTCACAGCGAACTCAAGTACATAGTTACAAAGCGATTGTGGAATCACCAGTGTAGCGGGAGCCGCGCGGGCCGTCCTATCAATGAGGAGGTGATTGTGGCAAGCGACCCTAAGGCACTCTCTGAGGTCAATTTATAATGGGTGTACCGCCATGATGATGACAACGAGGAGAGCAGATTACCAAGTTCCCTTTCACAGGGATTGCTCTTTGTATCTTTGTCGCTGTTCTATTGATACACGTTTGGGATAAAATAATTTACTTAGCATCGCCGCTGAACTTTTGAATTTAACAGGTGCATTCAGGCGTGCTGTAATTTTATTATCATGCTTCTTAGTAGCCTATTATTACGGATAGGCTTTGAACTATTTCGAATTAAAGAATTTTAAGCACAAACGAGGAGCTTCATGGCGCAGTAGTTAAGCGCCTGGCCCGGCGATTGCGGAGGTTATGCGACTTTAGCAAGGGTCGGTCATAGGATGGGTGACCAAAAAAATTAGTATCTCGAGCTTCTCCGTACTTCGGAAGGCACGTTAAGCTATTGATCCCGGCTGCATTTTGCAGTCGTTAACACCCACCAATCCACATTGGGCCCCCGTGTGGTGGGTTAAAGCCCATTCTCCTTATCCACCCATAAGGAAGCCCTGTGCCCTAGCAGTGGAACATTAAAAATGGCTGATTGTCATTGTTAAGCACACACCACATTTCCTTTTACTGAAAACAGCCTGAAGATTTCAAAATATTTTTTTTTTTTCATAAATACCAATGATTTTTATAGAATGAAGACTAGCAACACCGTAATTTTGACTCGGTGAGTTGGAGATACTGTGTTAATCTTTCAAAATGAAAATGTTTTTATTTACAAGATTGCTACGTGTTGTGCTATGATAGCTTAGTTGGCAAGATCCAAGACCCGTAATTCAAAAACGTCAGCGTCTCGCGAAGTAAGTACAGCAACGAAATTTTCTGTACGTTTTGGACAAAAATGTATTGTTTGGGAATGTACAATACTTACAGTTTTTAACACATAAGCAAAAACGTGAAAATAACATTGCACTGTCTTCCTTTCGTAAATCGAGCTGCAGAACGAAGTATTATTTAATCTGCTGTAATCTTTTAATCCGAATTCAAACAATATAGGTAGGTATAATCCGCGCGCGATAAGAATGGGATGGAACCTTGTCAAAGTATCGAAAATTGAGTGACTAGTTAATTTTAATTTATTAACTAATTGTTTACTTATTATCCTGTTACTTTAAGTTGCTGCAGCAAAAGTACCCTCACCTCGGATGCGTGACACCGTGTTTTTTGATATTCCTGTGGCTGGCCGGCGAACAAACACGTCTCAGTTTGACAAGGTTCTATCCCATTCTCATCGCGCGCATATTATATATATGATTCTATTCTCGGGATTGATAGTTGAAACCGCAACTTTTCAGGAGCCCTAATCGAGATACCCTGGAAATATTTCTAACACAAGAAAAAAACAATCTTCCATTCAAATTGGAGCACTATTGTAAGTAAAATAGTAACCAAATGTAGCGGAGCTTTCAACAACTATCTCAAACAAGAACATTACTAATATTCAAGACGTTAGAGAAATAGTTAGTTAGGTTATCGAGAGAGCCGAATGACTATGGCTGTCCAAACTATAGCAGTTTGAAGTGGTGAACTAGTTGTAGCTTGTTGACACAGTTGGATATTGGGAAATATGAACTAGTACATAGTCGGGATTGTCAAAAAGCTTTATTTATAGTATAGGAAGTCAATAGCGATTCAGTATTGTCAAAAAGCTTAAAGCTTTACCGCCAGCAGAAATATTTTTTTTTAAAACAGGATTTCATTAAAATAGTTCTAGGTACAATGCGACAAAGTGACTAACTTCAGAGCGCTTGAGGTACAAAACGACGTATTTTAACCTGCACAATTTTATCTTTGCCTAATATTTTCGAGTGAAGTTGCAGTTAATCTCTGTCTATTGTTAATTTAATCGCATTGTAATGCTGATCCCTAGATTCCCAGGGGTGCAAGTGCACCACCTGGCACCCCCCTGCCGGCGTCCATGTTTACTTTCATACTGATGCTAAATACTAAGTAGGTATTCGCATGAAATAAAAACCAATACCGAATAAACTTATAGAATAAATAAATATAAATAATTGTTTGACAACATCACATACATGATTGCTCCGATTCCAAAGTAAGTAACTAAAGCACAGTGTTATGAAAATCAGAGACAACGGTATCACAAACATCCAGACCTGAGCCAATATAGAAATGTTCGTTTTCTAAATTGACCCAGCCGGGGATCGAACCCGGGACCTCAGAGATGGCGACACCTTGAAAACCGGTGTTCAAAGCCACTCCACTACGGAGGTCGTCGCAGAATACATTGAGTAAGCCTTTATTAGTTTCTAAATATTTTGACTAATGAGTCAGATTGATTAAATTGTCAATAGACAGCAGTGGATTACTAGTAATCCACTGCACATTCACTCGAGAACAAATGGCTAAGAGAACATTTTATTGATTAAAATGCGTCGTTTTGTACCATAATCACTCTGAAGTTGCCGCAGATCACTGTCTATTGTCAATTTAATCGCATTGTACATTTTAAATGCAATGATACCTACCATAAAATATTTAAAAAGATTTCATTAAATATTATTCAAAAATTATGCACTTTATGTGTGTTAATTCATCAAAAAATTTAACGAATATAAAACATCAGCTTCGAGAAATCTTTCCAAGAATCATTATTTCTTACTTTGTATCCAAAATGGATTCTTTTTTTCATGTCAATGACCCGCCCAAATGACAAAGGAATTTTTCGTTCTGAGAGTGTTAATCTTGAAGACCCATTTAGACTTTCAATTCAGATTTGACACTCCATGACTTAAATTATCCTGAAAATCGAAGGTTTGATAAGAGGTTTTTGTTTCACGGAGTCAAAAGGGGCTCTTTTAACAAACTCATCGTGGCTCTCAAATAAATATTTTAGGAACAATCGTTACTACTTTGTTTTGGAAATACCTATTACTCGTAGATGCTCCCTATATGATTTCCGGTTTATATAGATAATATGTGGCAGCCAATTAGCTTAATCAGCCGTTCAATTAGCGGCCTAGCCTTTTCATTAAAAGGCGCCATTCAATCAGCGGCCTAAATAACATCTCGGCATTTCGAAAAACCCATAGAGCCGAATATGATAGATAGGGTACCATGCATACAACCCCGGAAGATTATTATAAAGCCTGAAAACCGCTTATTTTGGATTCAGAGTAATGTTTGTGATGTTGTCTAATATAATTCGTTACTAAATATCTAAAGTGAAGAAGCTGTATACAATAATAAATAATTAAATTTAAGGCTTGTTTTATAGGTTTCACACTGACAAAAATTGAACAGAATTAGCTGTGATACCGTCATAGATAGTAAAATCACGACCATATTGCTCGGAATAATGTTCCTTTTCCAAAGTTGTAGCTTTGCTGGGAGATAACTTTTTTTGTTAAACAAAAATCTTTTAATGATAAACTGCATAGTAACAACCCTGGTCCTAAATTGTGTTTTGCTTTTGCCCATTAATGGGATTGATTATCGGAAATAATAGTCTATTTGCGTATAGGGTTGACCTTGCAATTTTGCATACAAATAAAAACTAAATTTTACGGGTTATTTATTATGAAACACGCTGTATATATTTTTAAAGAAGTTTATGTTTACTATGGTAATATTTTCTTAACTTATTTAACAACCGCGTACGTTAATGTAACAAAACTTTTATTTAAAAATATTGGAACACTAATCTAGCTGCCGCTTCATTTCTTTGCTTAGGTATGTTTATAAAAAATAATTCTTGGCTAAGTCACAACGAATAAAGTGGACATTTTGGTCAACAAAATATAAAGCACATGATTCAAATGATTGATTCATATAAGTTATAAGATAAGGTTTTCGATGCGAAAAGAAACTTAAACAATTTACTACAATAGGTATTTAGATTATTAGTTTGTAGTACTTAATTATAACTTATGTTATTATTCTAAATAAGGACTTAATTTTAACTTATGTTATTATTCTAAATAAGTGTCTCTTTGTTTCTTGTCTTGTAACTAGCAGCCCTAAGTCCTATCTTATCACCCTATCTCCAGTCAGATTTATAGAAGTAAATTACTTACATGTATTATCTAACAGCCGTGATTCTGCCCTCTGTTGATGGGAGCGCAATCGTTGCGTGAAATGAAGGCTGCGTTCAGACGATAACACACGACCCGACCTCAACCCAAACTCAACTCAAACTGAACTCAACCGCAGTCCACCTTGAAATACATCGGTTACAATTTTGAGTCGTATGCGTGATGTCACATTAATAAGCTACGGTGTAATGTTGAGGTGAGTTTGAGGTGAGTTCGGGTTGAGTTTGAGGTGAATTCGGGTTGACTTTGAGTTGAATTTGAGTTGAGTTCGGGTTGAGCGCAGAGCGGGTGCAGTTGCATCGACAAAATATAACGGAGCTTCTTAATATTGTCATAAGAATCAATATTGTAAGCGATGTATTTCAAGGAGTGGGCTGCGGTTGAGTTGAGTTTGAGTTGAATTTGAGTTGAGTCCGGGTTGAGGTCGGATGGTGTGTTATCTTCTGAACGCAGCCGAAATACTCGACGACTTTCTTGGCGGAGTAAATGGAGCGGATGGCCATTGCTTTTCCCATTTTTTTCATTTGCCAAACGACCACGGTCCGGGCCTATTTAAACAACTTTTATTTGGAATTCATTACTTTGACGAAAGGGAATCTTATGTAACATGTATAAGAATGGTAAGATTAGAACGTACATTTTAATGTATTCGTAAAAAGTAAAAAAAAAATCAAGTCAGCTCGTGAAAGCGTAGTAACTCATGTATAACTATTTTATTTCCTGCTAATTCATTAATCTCCTGCCTAATAAGACACAAACCATCTAAGATCTTATTTCTGTAATGATTAGAATATTTTCTCAGGTTTACAATTCTCAAGTTGTATTATCGTGAAGGGTACCCTTATCCCGGTTCAAATCTGCGCGGAGTCCGCCAAGTAGCTGAGATAACAACTGCTGCTAACAAGGGCCTCGAAACTTGCCTCGGTCGGACAACTTTGGTTGCAACTCTAACTTACAAGTTAGTGTCGCTATTTACTCAAACTTCAGGTGAAGAGGTAAATACTCGTAGTTCAGAAATTACGCCTACTAAAAAACTGCTTAAGAGATGTGATTATCATATTCGTTTTTAATTTCACTTAGTAAGTGGCTGGATCTACAGGAACGTTGAGCTATGAGACTATTTTTCCCACTCATTCTGCAATAAAAAAAGACTGATTTGCATGAAAACATAAAATACTTGCACCTATCTATACCATAACTATTCATACTTCGGCTTTTCATTGACCTAGCGAGTGCGAAGCGCGAGCGCAGCGTCTCGGTTTCCGCGTTTCCGCGAGCTTGGGCAAAAATGAATTCGTATGTCCGTCTCCCCGTTTGTTTTCCTCTACAGGTCGCATTTCTCTGTGTTTTTTTTTCTGTGAGCCGGTTCCTAATTGACTAAGCGAGCGCAAAGCGCGAACGAAGCGTCTATCTGCTTCAGCTCGGGCAAAAATAATTTCGTAAGTCCGGCTGTTATCCTCTACAGGTCGCATTTCTCAACCGATTTTCGTGAAATTTTGTGAGCAGGTTCGATTTTTTTTTGTAGAGCCAGATTTATGAAAATTTTTCAAAAAAAAAAATCACCTATTCGAAAAATGATCAAAATTAGAAGCACCACCTTGCTTCTAATAGATATAATAAAATAATACCTAACCTACCAAACAGCACATAGTAGTTACTGCTTTTCAAAAGCAGTGTCAACCTTGTGGCGAAATCTATTAGATTTTTTAAACAATATACGATATGAGCGAGGTCTACAGCTCACTGAGCCACTAATTATATGGATCTTTTTTGTAGATTCAGTTTTTCGAAATTTTTCATAATGCTGAGATAATTATGGGAAAAAAAAATGTTTCAGTAATTTCGAAAAATATAAAAATATATTACAAATGCTCTGCAGAGCCACTAGTACTTATTAAAACAAAAACCATTCGAATGTTTGTAAGAGGGGACGGCAGGCCCTCCCGTCAAGCACGTTTTCTCTAAAGTAGCGGTAGTTTCAAGTCCCCGAGATAACAGCTGTGAGGGCTCGCAACTTACTCGGCAACTTGCACTGCTACCGAACACACTTTGTTTGCTCACTCCGGTGGATCCGCTAGAGTATAAAATACAAACTGAGGACTCAATTTTCAAACATACGGTTAAAACCGGAGGTAATGAAAAAAATAAAATATTTTTTATCCACAACAGGCCAGTGCTTGCCCTTCATTCAACTCGCATGCGATGTTAAGCGCACTTACCCGGACTCAACCATTGAGAAACTGGTAAATTTACCTCTGTCTGAACACAGCACAATGTCAAATTATTGCTATGGCGTTATAGACTTAGGTAAGATGGTGCGGTGGTAGCGTGCTGTTGGTCATATCTAATAAAAACCGTAAAATTTTTCTTTAGAACGTTCGATGACAGATAATATTTTTACACACACTTGCGTTAAACTATATTCTCGTGAAAACGTATTTTTGTCTCGTTAAATCGTGAGAAACGCCAAAAATATCACACCTGGTCGACGCCATATAGGCAGCTCTGCTTACAGCGCTCTAGGTGACAGCAAACGGAACTATATTGAAATGTTTTGGCTAGGCAAGTTATTAAATAGTTAAGCAAAGCGATGGCTGGTTCATGCGTCATGCTCGTGAACGGGATCTGCCAGTGGGAATAGGTCTGCTTCTGACTACCTATATTAACGCATATTTAATTGTATGAATTGATTTTTTTTCTAACAGCCTAGACTGAATAAACTACTTTGAATTCAGCTTGAACCCGGTAAATTAATTCATTAAGAAATGATCTATTTTTTATTTATTTATTAATTAATATAATGTTAATTGTAACATATATGAATGTAATGTCTGGAAACCATATACATACTTGTAAATATCGTTCCATCTGATAAAGCTGATAAGTATTTAGCGCCAATTTTTCTTGTCAGCTAAAAGACGTCATAATGGGTGGTAGGGTAATATAATTGACTATATAAAATGCAAATTATATAACCTTATTTTAATTTCTTCAATTTTCAACGTCATTGAACTAAGTCATAGCTAGATATCATTAAGGCCGCTGATTATACGCTAGTTGGCTGCGACGTACACATTATCGATCTCAGATAAAAATAATAGTCACTATGTACCTGTAACACAACAGGGGCCCTACCGGCTAACTTTTCGAATTTCGGCGGGTCTGCCGAGCTTTAACTTTAAACAGATAAATCGAAGTAAGGAGTTTCGTATTGTACTATTCGCCGCAGTTATTTAGAAGATATCGATGTTCGTGTGACATCATGAGTTGGGGTTCGCCATTTTGGCCCGATTGGGGCTCGATTTATCCGTTTTAATTTGAAGCCCGGCAGACTTTCCGAAGTTCGATGCGTTAGCCGGTACGGCCCCTGGTTGTGCAATGCGGTTGCTCCATGGGTACGAGGGGCCGTTTAAGAATTTTCAAAGGATTTCAGCTTCAAATCGGACAATATTAAATGTTATATTAATAGTTTTATCTAAAATTCAAATCATACAGCTTGTTCGTTGTTTTTAACCGGCTTAAAAAAAGAAGAACGTTATTATGGCACACACTTAATTTAGCAACCAATTTGATCAAAATTCCGGATTTCTTGAATAAAATAAAAATCACGCTCCACACAACACATAATTTGATAGAATTCGACGGAAAATGATTGTCTAAAAATTCTATTACAGACAAACATCGGGGCAGGTGAAACTAAGTAATTATAATATTAATAGTACGATCAAGAAATAACCTATTAGGTATACGTATACCTATATGCTTTCTGAACTTCTATATTCTCTGAAGAACAGCGCAGTTTTGAAGTTTCCTAGATAGCGGCTGCAAGTGATCGAAACTTGAACAAGCAATCGGGCAAGCCTGCCTTTTTCCTCATAAATATATTCTCGATATTTTTTCTTTAGGAATCCACTTTCCTTCCTTTCATGCTTATCATAACGAATGAGTTTGGTTTTAGGAACTTTTAAGAAAGATGGAACTTTTTAGACGCATATTATTATTCTGTTGACATAACAACTAAAAAAGTTCTCAATTAAGTTTTTCTATTACACAAGTTGATTTCTCACACAAAAACTAATGCCAAAAAGCTCTATGCATTGTTAAGTAAACAACGTTACAATTATGAAATAGGTGTTTCATTTTTATTCATTTGGATATTTTTTATCTTTAAGAATACTTAATAGCAAAACTACTAATTGAAGTTTGTATTGCAATTAATGTAATGAAATACTTCACATTTCGTACACTGTTAGAATAGAATGGGTAAATTAATAATTAAGCGGATTTAGTTTTCCATGAGTACCTACCTTACCTTTTTGTAGAACAAGCTGTGATATGTTCCATCTAGCTTAACTAGATCTCACTAACAAGATACCAAAGATACACAATTACAAATAAATGAGTAAGTTACGTTTCTTTATAAAAATTTGTTTTTGGAAACGCACTTAATAGTCTGAACTACATTTTATCTTTGCACGCAAATGTTAAAATGATTGCAAACTACTCGAGGTTTTATTTTCGGTAGGAAAGAGGGAAATTCGTTGAATGCGTCAATTGGATGAACTTTCTTCATAGTGGCGAGAGGACAGTAAATTGTAGCTCTGCCTAAGGGCCAATTTAGGAGTGTTTTCTTAAAGGAGTTGTATTTCCTCACACTTAGAGCGCATAAGAAATATTTTAAACAAAAGATGTGATTTTATTTTACCTTAAAAAAATGAGACACTAAAGCAAAATTAGTGCTTTTTCTCCACTGCTGGATCACAGGACTCTAAGGAAGATGGGCTATTGCCAATTTACAAACGCGCAGGCCCAATGTGGATTGGTGAGTATTAACGACTGCAAATGCAGCCGAGAACAACGGGCTTATCCCATCTGAATCACAGAGTACCTCGAGATAAAATATTTTGGTCACCCATTTTGATTTAATCCCTGGCAAAAGTGACCGTCGCAATCGCAGGTCGAATAAATGATAATGTCTTTGTACGTACATAAAAATAGCCACAGCGTGCGTAAATAGCCAGAGAGGGCTCTCCGGCATACTTGGTCTATATTGTCCGTTGCATTTCTCTAGCTTATTACAAAGCAATGTATCGGTGAGCACCGTGCAGACTCAGATAGTTTTCGTTTCAAAAAGCAAGAGCATTCTCGCGAGGCTGACTTTTGTGTCCTCGTTAGCAACTCCGCTTCAAATGCTAGCAAAAGACTAGAGTAGTTTCAGGTGAATGCTTACTAAAAAGCTGTATATTGTTATTCATTTCTATTTGAGTTCATTACTACATCAGTACGTCCGGCATAGAAAGTGTAATATACAAAAATGAACTACAGGTTTTGTCGTCCAACCGATTGTTTGTCAGGTTTGGTTTGGGAACTGAAACCTCTGCTGGGAGGAAAAGTATACTCGAAGCTAGAAAAGGCTAATATCTCCAAATACAGTGCGAGTGACGTAGATCGAATGTTGATTGAATTGAATTGAGGCTAAATAATATTTACTCAAGTACATACCTCTTCCACAGGAATTGTGTGTTCGTACACAAAATTACAAAGCGCTTACGACTCCCGCTCATTGTTTCTGTTGCTGTTTTTAGCACTAGGTACTTAAATACCAGGTAAAACTAACGCTTATACAAAGGTACTGTATTCCGCCATTCGTGGAATGCAGATGGTATCCCATTTACTGAAAATAGCATAATTATTATATTTATTGAACTGAAAGTTATTAATACCGGAGGTCCGTTAATTACTGAAATCCACATCCTTTGTGGAAGGTTAGGTTAGGTTAGGCCTCTTTAGACGATTACGTGACTTTTGATATTGCACATGTCACTACATGTTATTAAGTCTTAGTAAAACAAAAACGCCAAACTAAACATTAATATACGTAGCTACCCACAAAATATTTGTTTCAATAATTTATTATTCAAAAAACAACGGCAGTCAAACAAAATGAATTTCCCAATATAGGCTCTTACTATACGTATAATTTCAATAGCTAATTTACTTCCTTTTGGCATTGGGTAGGTTTGAAACTTTATTCCTTCTTATTGAAAATTTTATGAGCCAACTTCTGAAGGGTAAAATGTTACAATACTGGAAAGTTGGTCTTATTTAAAAACGTCCACCTGCTAACTTGAGTAATGAAGTTCTCTCATTAAAAGTTACGAACTTATAACCTATTTGAAAAATTATACGACGCTTACAACTACCAGGCGGCGGCGCTTTAAGTTAATATTCCAAGAACTTTGACATCATTGAAGAGAAGTTCTGTAGATGTGGTTGCTTAAAAACAATTTTGGTTCAAGTATGGATCTTTGTTATATAAAAATATAAAAAATAAATATTCTGGAACAAAGACCCGGTACCTAATTCCACTAAATTATAATCCCCGCGGCCTTCGTAGCCGGGATAGACGCCTGCCCCCTGATTATGTAACTTTGTTGCAATCAACTCTGACAGAAAGCGCAGTTACATTGCTGCTTTAGTAAGAACCAATGTTACAACTATTTTACTTAAAGCAGCAATGTAACTGCGGTTTCATTCGATTTCAATCGAGAATTGTCAGCAACAGAGTAACGTAATCAGCCCCCCGATTCACCAATATATTATTATTTCTTTATCACTCGCTCTTTATTAAACTCTCAGGCGACAAACATCTTATTATGCATTCAATTAATAACTTTACCATAGAAAAACCATCAGCTTCATTAAAGCGAATACATATTAGATAGTTGATGAATATTGAACGCATACCCGTTTAGCTGATGTTACTGTTTGGCTCGAGGCACAAGTATCTATAATTTTCAGGGCAATTATGTTCAGGCGTACTTATAGGTCGGATGAGCGTGTGCGCCGAATTGCCTGATGAGTTCCGAATAATTTATCCTTTAGGTAATTACCTGAGCCTTCGGAGGCGGCCGCGACAAATAGTTATTTATTACGTTTGGGGAAAACGGACGCTTGAAAATGCTCGATGTTCGAGGAAAATCCAAATTAATGTTACTAGTTCCGACTACGATTGTAGGTACTCACGGACCTATACAAACTGAATGTCGTATTGTGTCACGTGTGGACCATTATGTAACACACTATTTACAACACAATTTGTAATTGAAAATTTTGAAACTAAATATTATGTACTTAGGTAAATGTGGTCCTTAGTGAATCAATACCTACACACAAATTATAGTTGACTTGGCACTTTAACAAACCTCTCACCCCTAAATAGGTACTTATTTTTGTGTTCAATTTAACTCTATGACTCAACAAACTTCTGGTTCAAGAAGTTCATTGGCCTTTGTTTTCTGACAGCAAGCAAAACAATTACAAAATTAGGTATTGAAAAACTTATCATATTCTACTATTTTATAAATTCCCCTAATCTCGGTTTTCAAAGGAAAGCAATGAAAAAGATAGGACCGCTTCCATGATATCTGTAAAAGGCGCAACACAAACATAAACCGTTTTAAGTGAAAAGTATGCTAGAATGAGCCCTTTGAAAATTCTAAGAAAATTATATTTGAGACGACTACCTAAATGAACTTATGTTTTCTGACGTGAAATTAGGTTAGTAGCGCGCGATTCAGTTTTGCAAGGAAAACACAACGAGATCTTTAAAATTCCCCTTCTGTAACATGCTTTCAGTATGCATTCTTTCATATTTATAATAAGGTACGAGTTTCCAAGAATCATTATAAAATCAATGCGAGTAACTTATTCAAATGATTTATTTATACATTCAGTTTTGATCTATTACGCATCTGACCTACCTACAACTATATAATCACAAAATTTACTTATGAAATAGGTTGTGGGTTACCAGAGTATACTAAGCAATACATAGGACGATGTATAAAGGATTACTTAATCTAAACCCAGGTGAAGTAACAAACCAGGTGTGGTTTGCGAGTGTGAAAGAGACTTTCCGTTATCCTTGCCAATACAACACACCGGTAGACTTAGGAAATGAAAGCCAACCGAACCCGAATTCATTAATGTTATCGTGCTTGCCATCCTAATAAAGACACATGTCCAGTTCCAAGATTGTGCGCTACTGTTGACAAAGCTAATAAACTAACTGTAATCAAAGGGTATTCTACAATTACTTTTAAAGTGAAAATAGAGACCTATATTAATGAAATTGAGTCCCATTTTCCGCCCTCAATAGTTCATGGAACCTCTCTGACTGTTTGTCTGCTGAGTGAACCAAATTTTTTGAAACTTATATGAAACTTATGGAAAACATTGAAATTGAGTTCTTTTTTATTTGATGTTACAGAGTGACAGCTCTGCAAGGGATGGCTGACGTCACACCGTGCCGGGTCCAAGCCAAGTCTCGGCCACCGTCGTAGCACGGTCAACTAATATTCCATATAATATGTTGTAGGGACTAATGGATACTTTCACGCTATACCGAGTGGATACTGAGCAACGGACGAGACGCTCGGAGACATCAAATCGACGGCAGCAAAGAACAAAGAGACATAGCTGCATTTTTTACGAAAAATACTATTTTACATAATTCGACTCAGAATTTTCCGAACAATCATAGGAATTGATTATTTTACATAATGTTGTTTTTTTTCCTTCGACCAAGCGAATAATATAAAGACATCTTCACACATTTTTCACAAATTGACATGGGCATATTATACCATCTGTCCGTGTTTGCTTCAGACAATAGGTACGGTCGCATATTATAAACAAAGACATCAGTCAGATAGCCGTTTTAGAGTGGAGTTGACGGGGTATCATTTTTTATTGTGTGAATATATGTATATACTATATATACATATCACAGTAAATTGGGCTTAACCAATCCCTGGACAATGTCTTATTTATTTAAATATTTTTATAATTATTTATTAATTATTATTTTTTTTAAATATTCCTGAAGAAGATAGCTTTGATATTGTATAAGTTATTAAAGTTTCGCGTATAAAACGCTCTCCTGAAAAATAACAATTTTGTAAATAGTTGCTTATTCTTTGCTGCCGTCGATATGTTTGGGTCATTCTGCGGGTGTGACTTAGCTCGGATCCAGCACAGTGTAGTGTGAATTATCCCTGAATGGAACAGTAACTTGTTGTTTTAAAAGAAGAACTATTTTTCTACTAAACATAGCTATTCTTTCCATGGTGAACATACCTCCTGGTACTGAGGAATGAGAGCAGCGATAACTCGGCGAGCGTCGAGGCGGTTTCGTTCCATTTTGGTACGGAACTAATACCAACTGGTATGGGATTCAAGCCTACAATCAGATCTTGGATTGGATACGATTTCTGCCTAAATTGATCATTCATATTTGACTGTTATATTACTTATTCGATACACGAATAAAAATAAAAAAAAATATAATGATGTTTCAATAAAAGTACCAATTTCAAAGTAAAAAATACTTTAAAATAAGAACATAAAGTATCTGTACATTATATACCTAACTACTCGTCTCCTACTTCTTTGTATAAATAAATTATAAGTGAAATAAGTACCTAAGTACTTAATTGGTAAATTTCTTAATTGGTGTGTTAAAGTATGTAAATTAACCCTCAAACAATAAGCTTTAAATAATAGTTTACAACTTAAATGAAAGCTTTAAATCTCCAAGCGATGGAGTTTTGTGTTAAGACATGTAAAACATAATATTTCAATTTACGGAAAGCGCGCTTCCCCGGCGGCATAGTACCCACTTACCCTATATCTGATCTCATTCCCCGGGTGGATTCCCGTTCATCGATGCTTCTGGAAGATTGGTAATACACCTGGTAAACACGGGAGTGGTTTTGGAAGTGATTTGGGGGTCAACTCGGTGTTTTTGTATGTTAATATTGGGGAGGGAGAGAGCGTCACCCAGGAGGAGTGTAAAATGTTTACTGGCTCTAAGTATAAGTAAGTATATTGTATAATTTAAAAATGTTATATTCGTGTTTGAAATAATGTTAAAACCGACGTAATAAAAAGTTCATCCGTGGGTTGAAAAAAAGCATAAAACTTATACCAAATTACAAGAGAGATATATATAAGATTTAAATGTCGATGGTATCTAATGTAATTAAGAAAGAGTCCTAATACATGTACTTTAATTTAAATTAAAAACAATAAAATATAATAACACCTTTGTAAAAGATCCATATTTAAACAAATACTGATTGAACCTTTATAAAAGATATTAATAAGATTGTAAGTAAACAATTTTGTAAAGAATCCTTGCTTCAAAATATTCAACGAAATGTCTTTTCAAAATAAACAAAGTTATAAAAATCTTCACTATTATCGTCTGTTCATTGAAAAGTCCTAAGCCGTTTAACATTCTTATTGGCCAACTACCCATAAAGTAAAGTGAGATTCAATTTAAAATATCAGTATTCAACTCTCACAGCGCACTCCGACTTAGAAAAATTGTAACTGACTCTAGATTCCTTAAATAACTGGAAGTTACATTTATATTTTACTAGCGACCCGCCCTCTCTTCGCTTCGGTGTTTTGTGGAATGTCACAACATGGGTTCCGCGCGCTTAAATTTTTTGCTTAAACTCATTGTAAGGTTTCAAGACGAACGCGGCGGAAGACTTTGATTTATAATTTTACTAGCGACCCGCCCTCGCTTCGGTTCGGTTCCTTCCTTTTTTGCCAAACGCGACCATCCAACAACACCCAAAAAGAAAACAAATACCGTACAGTCGTCACCGCCATTCGCTCCAAAAGTTTCCGTCCCGCCCTGCGATTCTGTAAAATCAGACGACAACTCGCAACTCCCTTCGCAATTCACTCTCACTTCGCATCTCACCTCGCTTGACCTTGACCTTGACTTGCGTTGTACCTAGTGACAACCACACTCAACAAAATGTTAGTCGAGTTTTATCGATTCCAGTTTAGCTAATATGTGAGTTTTAAATTAAAATTTCTTATTTTAAGGAATTTGATGCAGCAAAAATAAAAAACTCTTAATTCGTGCCATGAATATAATCCCTATGCCTTAAACTGTATGTCCACGGCGTCCGTCTCCTCGGAGAGAAAAAACCGGACCGAATAGCGGCCTATATATTATATTTGTATGAACTTTTGTCAACTCGACATCCGGCGTCCGAAATCCGTCATCCGTTCTTTTGACGGGCTCCGAAGATTTTGCTTGATCGGATGAACCGCTAAACCGGAGCCTCGATTCGAAGTACCCCATTAGAATATAAAATACATATGGACTTGTCCACGGCGCAGCCACCCGACGTCCGTCTTCGTCAACCGTCATCTTTTGCGACTTGCCGAACTTGCTTATTGCGACAAGCACTTGCGCTGCGACTTTATTTTGTTCACACAATAAAGTTTTTAGGGCAAGTTAATATTAGGGGTTAAAGTATGAAATTGCCGTTTTGTATGGAGAATTTTAAAGAATTTGAATTTTCCATACTAACATTTTCTTAATTTATTTAACAACCATGAACGCTAACGTTTTAAAACATTTTGCACTAATGTTTACACACTAATATAACGTATGCCACTTAGGTTATGCGAAAAAAATTAGTATCGGCTAAGTCACAACGAAATAAAAGGTCATTTCTGCTAACCAAAAAGGAGTTACTAATAAAAACAAATGTTAAAAAAATATCTTCACGTTTTTAAATTTGAGATTTTAGCATTCACAATGCTATTTTTATATAATACCAAATAATAAACTAGAAAAAATACGACTCGCACCTGATCATGTTCTCGGACGGGAATCGAACCTGCGACCTTTGGATATCCGGTCCAATGCTCTGACCGCTGCGCTACTGAGTCACTAGTGGGAATGTCGAATTTCTCCTAGTATATCAACTCTTACGCTGCAAGCCAGCGCCATCTCACCAATTACAAGGAATTACCTCGACATCAACTGAATACCTTTCCAGATATTTTTAAACAATTGATTAAGATAAGAAAGCTACATCATTTTTAAATTTGAGATTTTAGCATTTACAATGCTCCCGTCCCGTTCGATTTCCGTCCGAGAACACAATCTGGTGCGAGTCGTATTTTTTCTAGTTTATTATTTGGTATTATATATCTTCACGTTGTTGTAATTTATCGTATAGTGTATTAAATGCCCCATCGAGGTATCTCTCTTGCAGGAGAGGGTGAAACCCAAAACTTTTTTGTCTTCTGCGTCTTTGTACGTATATTGCAAGAAGTTGTCGGCATTCTAACGTAAAAAAAGGCACGTGCACATGACATCTCAGTTGCACCGCAGAGTGATATGTGGTTCGGGATTGGATCGGATCCGGACGCAATGGACAAACGTGATCCGTCTCCGTCATCCGTCTCCGTCGAAACGCCCGGATCCGTCATCCAAGAAAAAACCGGACCGTGGACAGACCTATAATATTTTGTTAAGAATCCTGCTTTGTATAGTTACCTATATTAAGGCCCACTTGCAGTAACATTTACTAAATCTCGACTTTGTTAAATTTAGATGTAGCCCTTATGAAACTGTGAAAATTTTAAATATCGATTTAAAAAATTTACATATTCGTATGAGTAAAGTCTAGGTTTAACAAAATCGAGATTTAGTAAATGTTGCTGCAAATCGACCTAAGTACTCTTTTTGTATATATTGCTCATTGAATATAATGTCAATGTCTTGTTTGTCAATATTCTTCCTTGCGTTTTTTAATACAGTTTTTACAGTTTAATTTTATTATTTTCTTTCCCAAGATCCTATAATATCAAAAAGTATGTACTTTAATATGGTAGCAGAGCGTTAAGTTACCGGAAATAAAATTCAGATAGAATTTACGTCGAGAGTTGATGGAAAAGTCTATCGTTGAATCAGCAACAATCCAAGTGGGAGACACGAGAGCTTCATGAGGCGAACTTATTACTACGAATTTGTCACAAGACAACTGTGAGAAAGTTTTGCGATATTCTACAGCGAGGGAAGTATGGCTAGAACTACACCGCCTGTATGATGGCTTGCAAGAGAGTAAAGCCTGTGCATGAAATTCTTCAGCTACACAGTGCAATCCAGTGGTGAAGTGTCACTACATATTAGCAAATTGAAGAACATCTGGTCTGAACTTACCAGGGAACTCCAGAAGGAACACCTGAAGGAAGAGCTACCAGAACTACTCGAAGACGGCTGAACCGATTGAAAGGATCAACTGTCGTTTAAATATTAATAAAATATATTTATATCATCGCTTACATTTTTATAACATATACATATGCCTAGCCCCAAAAATGTTAAAAATAAATAAAGCTTTTTAAATTTTGAGATTTTAGCATTCACAATGCTATTTTTATATAATCCCAAATCATATACTAGAAAAGAGTGGCTCGGTAGCTCAGCGGTCAGAGCATTGGACCGGATATCTAAAGGTCGCGGGTTCGATTCCCGTCCGAGAACATGATCTGGTGCAAGTCTTATTTTTTCTAGTATATTATTTGGTATTAAATAAATAAAGCTTTAAAAAAAATAAGCTGTTTTTATAGCAGTTTTTTTAGGTTTTCTGTTAGCACATCATGTTAAAAATCTATAAATCTACTGAATCTACTACCATTTCACAAATTGGAAGGCCTATCCAAGAATGAAATGACGAAAGAAAACTTGTAAAGGGTTTTTGACCACCGATAAATTAAATATGACGTGAACGCCATAGGCTATTTACTAAATTTCGTCTACGTTATTGCCCTAGAGCTAAATCGGCGTAAGATGGCAAATCCCTAGTTTGCCTCCTTTGAACTTCAGCAATTGTTTGTAGCTCTTCTAGTCTCTCTTCTTCTGAAATTGTGAAAGCCGGTATTTCTGCGCGATTGCACATGTTGTGCAAAACACAGCATGCAATAACTATTTTTGCAACTATGTCTGGATGATGATATGAGCATTCTGTGTACTAACAAGCACCTAAATCCCTCTATTCCCAGGAGTCTTACAAACCAGTATAATAAGTTTTACCTAACAATATAAAAAAATTTTTTTATCAAATTTTATACAATAACATGTAAAAAAAAAATTGACATTAAAATAAAAATGTTTTCTGAAATAACATCCTTGTAGGTGGTGGTGGTGGAAGGCTTGTGGCTCATGAACATCTTTGCTTGCACAACAATAATAGCAATGCAATTGTCCAGAAATTCAAACCGTTGACAGACACACCTATCTGTTGTTCTGATTATTGAGAATAAATACAAGTCATAGCTTTTCTCACCATCCTTTACATCTCTTACAAAGCATTACAGAAAGTAATATTAAAACTGGACGATCACCGCAGGTAAATTGTTTAGTAGTGACCTATTTTATAATATGTTGTTGTTACCATAAATATATAATAATGTTAGTGTATAAGTCTAGCATTCCGGACAAACCGCCGTGGTTTTTGGTTTGTTACGATGAAAAATTTTTGTTTTTGTAAAGTTAAATAATAAAAAAAAATTAAATAGCTATATAATTTGTGGTTAAAAACTACTTGTCAGTGTTAAAAAATAAAAAAATATTCACTTCTAAGACTTTCGCTCGTATACAGTTCATTAGAAATAAAACACTTTTTAAACACTTTTAGTCCTCCCGTGACCACGGTCCCTGGAAAGGTGTCGAAACGTCGGGAATTCTAAAAACCAATAAATACAAACTAAATAATTCTAAAACAACACCTGAATTAATAATATACGCGCTGTAATCCGTAAAAAGTGTTTTATTTCTAAAAAAAATATTATTTTAACATTGTTTGTAGAGGACTTCTTCTATTTTCACTCGTAAAATAGATACTTTTTATTTGACACTTTGAATCGGGTTCACTTGCGAGGTGAGCATCGAAGTGAGGGCGGAATTTCCTTACAGAATGCCACTTCTTCTGTCATCTCATATTTCATCTGTCAAAATCTCACGGTCAATTTTAATTCAACACGCAGACTATTAGCTGCCTCAAATTCCTTAAAATAAGAAATTTTAATTAAAAAAACGCATATTTGCTATAAAGTTCTGTACCAAAAACTCAACAATTGTATCAAAAAACTGCAATCAATAAATCTCGACTAACATTTTTTTGAGTGTGGCAGTCACTACAATACAGAACTCACTTCACTTCGCAAGTAAATAGGTGATGCTTACAGAATGCAAATTTAAGTGAGAGTGAAGGGAGTAGCGAAGTGAGATCTGATGCGAGAGGTTGTTTAATTCGAGAGGTGGACGGATAATTAGAATTGTGAAAAGAGAAATATATGTAGCTTACTCCCGCAAAAAATATATATGCAGGATGCACCGCCCGCCTGCCCGCAAAAAAATGCACATGCACACCACAAAAATATCAGTGCACAATACCTGCATTTAGCATGACAGCGACACACCTTGCACCTTCACCTTAGATAATTAGAAGCACCAGATAATTTTCATACCAACGAGATAACTTTGAAGCCTTGGTTCTCTGCCGATCTGAAGATAGCTACCCAGGGAGTGAATGGATGAGATCCAGATTGCAATACACACAACTGATCTATCAGGATTCTAAGAGCTGTTTTGATATGCTAAAAAATCGCGAAAATAGCATTATATTGTATGGAAATTCATCATTCACATTAGGGGACATTCTACAACCACTCTACACCCCATAAAAGTAAAAGTAATCGTTTCCTTGATCGTTACGAAAAATCCTGTCACCTCTCGGTCTATACCTTACAGAATGCCACTTTTTACATCATCTCATACTTTATCTGTCAAAATCGGTAACCTATCCCAAGGTCGAAATTTTTTGATCGAATTTCATTTTACTGAAATCTTTTCGACTGTTTTCGTTTCACCTTTTTTGACTTCGTCGAAATTACGTTTTTTTCGTTACTCCGATGTCTTATTTGGTCGAAAAACTTTTTACCGAAGTTATGCGCGGTCGAAAGAACATTTCGTCGAAGTATTATATTCCCGAACATTCATTACACCACTGATTTATTTGTCATATTTTCAGTTCACCAAATGAAAAACTTTGAATACATTAAGTAGGTTAGGTTAGGTTAGTGTTTTGACCATTCGCAGCTCTATAATGCTTGCATGCATGGTGCATGCTTGCTTAATAAAACATGTATTATTATAACAAATATCGATTATGTCAAATGTTACCTACATAATATAAATATACCATAGTTGCGGTTGCGGCCAAATAGTATTCGGTAAAATGTTGTTCTGGTGGTGCCAATACTAAAAAATCATTTTGAAAATCGGTGAAACGTAGTTCGGTAAAATGAGACATATGCCAAATGATATTTCGATGGTTTAAAAATATGGCAAACAATACATATAGCAACAAAAACTTTGGTAAACTGTTTCCGTTAAATGAAATTAGGACAAGTAAATTTCGGACAAGTTATCGGTTCCCGTCAAAATTCTCGCCGTCAATTTAGTTCAACTCGCTGACACGCTCGCAAGTGCAGCGCTAGTGCACATGCGAATTATCAAGCGAGTTTTGAGAATACCAATCAAGAAACTCACAGCGGATTCAGATGCGAGGTTACGAATGATGTCTTACAGAATCGCAATGCCGTTCGAGTCCCGTCCCGTCATATCGGTGTGACTAACGCGCTTGAATTGATTTTAGCGTGCATTAATTTTTTGCGACAGCTCCTAAGATATTTATTTAAATAGTATGGTGTTAAAGGTTAAAATAATCTTCATAAAATGTTCAAGGTAACTAACGCATTTAAACTGATAAGGATCAATACTTTTATTTTTACTTTACTTTACCAACATCTTATCTAAAATTGCACTCTTCTGGACCACTAGTAATGTCAATAAAAATATATAACAAATTGCCAAATACAATAACAGATTTAACTTAAGATAAAGACTTTTTTAACACAATTCAAAACATTATTGATTCATAAACATTATTATAGCATCAAGGAATACTAATCACTATGCTCTCATGATAAAATAAATCATTATTTTACTTTGTTAATTAAATGTATTTGAACCAACGTATTAATTACTTCATTAATACAAGACAATGTCAGATGCATACATTATACATGCATTTAGGCATGAATTTTTTAAAAGCTGCAACACTTCTTTATTTTCCTGAAAAAAAAACTTAATTGCTAAATTCAGAAAATAATGCAATTACATTTAATAACAGTAATAAATTTAGTGCTAAACCGCTCGCTATATTAACTGGAATAAGCATGTAATCAAAATTAATCTATAACCATTTCTGTTCACTAAACATATTTAACGATCCGAAACTTTGAATAAAATTTTGGTCTAACTAGTTATCTCGTTGTAACACGAAACCCCACAAACAACAAACTGTCTCAAATAGCGTAACTCCATTAATCTAAATTAGAGCTTACTTTATTTACATCACCGAACTAATTTATTAAACAAAACTTAATAATAATGCCAAATTATAGATGTCAGAACGCAATGATAGGTATTACTTATTAAAAGGTCAGTAAATAACCACTTTATTAATACTACTCGACATGAGTAGTATTTTCTTTATTGAATTTAGACATCGCTGTCTCGGTTCCTGTGTTTCGTGTGAGGAACAATAAAAATACAAAAACCAAAATAATATTAACCAATAAGCTGTTATTTTTTCCTTAGCTGTTTTTGCTCGGGTGCAGTACCCTTAGCACTAACATCTATCAAGAAAAACAACGCGCATAAAAATGTTTGATAGAGTAATTTTGTATGGAAAATTTGTAGTGCGCCATCTGCGAAAAGATAAATTAAATTTATCATAAACAGTCTGCTTACTTTATCGAGTACTTTTACATTAATTTGTTATTATATTTTATTATTGTTCTTATTTTATATTTATTTCATACATGCGACCTCATTTCGTCTATACTCTTTATTTCGAATTATTAACCTTCTTTTACAACAATATTTATATATTTAAATTTGTGTATTTTATTTTTTATACTTTTTATCCATGGCTGACAACATTTAAAAAGTAAAAATAAGTATTTTACTTATCCTTTTCTCACACATATTTTTTTCTTTTTTCCTTATTATTTCAAAAGATGGTGTTAGAATTTAAAAAATCACTTTTCCTCACGCTTTTTACGCGCCTAAAGCGACCTTTTCGTGCTAGAGAGATTTCAAAAAAGATTTAAGAATATATTTGATTTTATTTTCTTATTTTATATTTAACTCTTGCATTACAACTAACGAAAAGACGTTTAGCGTTTTTGACTATGAAAAATTATATAATTTAAAAGGTTTGAAAGAACAAAATTGTTAAAACAGTTAGTATGGAAATTGTTTTCAAATGTTTCAATTTTGCGTCAGTTTAATTATTAATTATAAACTTTGGACAGAATAGATCCCTCAACTTTTCTCATGTAGATCACGGGGTGAGGCAGACGGAGCGCACCTTATTTCTTTAATTAGTAATTACTAACTTAATTGCCTAGCTGCCTTAAAATGTAATTAATTAATTCAACAAACGTAGTCTTAAGGGCGAAGACATAAACTAGTTTAAGGTTCTTAGTCAAAAAAAAACATTTTATTTTTGCCGTCTTTTAACTGGACGAGAGCCAAATTAAAACTATGGATAATCATGATTTAAATGTTTAAAATAATGTATTAGTATTTATTTTACTTCAAGATCTGTTATACATAACAGAGATATTTTTTTTATATTTAACCTGTCGTTGTGTTGTCTGATTATATTTTAATTGCTTCAATAGGTACCTATATTTTATGCAAGAAGTTTAAATTGATATTGTGTCATAGAATTTGAATTTAAACTTCTTGGTTTTGCTTATGCTCCTATAAAGAATTTCTAGTTGCCAACGCTTAAGCAGAGCAACTTACTATTCCATCAAGTAATTTAGCATTTTTTTTTATGTGACACCCTCTGAAAGGCAAACAGAAGAAGATTCAAACGAGGTTTTAATAATCACTTTGCAAACCGGTCAAAATAAGACAGAAACAGTTGACGGTCTTCGCATCATTTTTTTCCCTTATACTTACTTGGTGGGACGGAATTATAATAACAATGTTTTCTTCATTACAATCATTCCACTGACAATCAACATTTTCCTATTCATTTCAAAAATAACTTGAAACAAATGCGTAATTAATTATGCAACTCGTTAAGAAGTTTGATTACTTCCGAGTTCTGCGAAGTGACTCGGGACGTCCTACACAAAGGCTTCAAAGAACACTTTTGTCACCGCTACTGTAAACTTTTGCACTTTGTACAGTAGGTAATTGATAGAGTAAGTACATTTCCGACAAACTATTTCAAAGCACACTGCTAAGTCCATTATATTTTTTGCGAAATTTTTAACAAAATACTTTTCCTTATTTTACATTTTACATGCAAATCTCGTGATGATATTGTGGCGTGGTGAATGTAGGTAAATAATTTAAGAGAAATGTACCAAAGTGGAATTAATTTGCCTCAAATTGTCATTGTTCAAAATGATTTAACTTTTTTGTTTTCAAATGTTAAACATAAGTCTTCGTAGTGTGTCGACTTACAGGATCAGGACACTGTAATTATGTTCTTAATGATTTTTTTTTACAGTGTACCTAGCGAGTTCTTGAAGTCACGCAAGCATAAAAGGAATTCATTCAGACCGCAAATATCGCATATAAGGAAGATCAGATTTTTCGCCTCTTCTCCTCTGAAAGAGTTACTTTCAAAGGATAAATATTTCAGCAGAATGAATTGGAATAAAGGGCTTCGTAATTCTTGATTAGATATACAATGATTTAAGTATTCCTGTTCTGGGAAATAAAAGACATGTTAAGAATGCGCTGAAAAGGATACCTTGTCATAAATTTTGTCGGTGGTTGCTCGTGTTTTAAGCTTGCCTGGCTAGCTACCACCATCTTATCTAATAAGAGGTCATTACAACAATTTTAAAATTACGGTAGGTAAACATTTTCCCTAGTTCTGACGAATTACATCACAGACATTGTTTAAATTAAACAACGATTATTATAAAACTGTTAAATAATATGATACTAAATAATATACTAGAAAAAATATGACTCGCACCAGATCATGTTCTCGGACGGGAATCGAACCTACGACCTTTGGATATCCGGTCCAATGCTCTGACCGCTGAGCTACGGAGTCACTATTAAATATGGTTCTAAACTTTTTTAATACTTTTGTTCTTTAACTTAAACAACCTAACTAGGTACATCGTTTGTGTTAGAAAGTAAGTTTGATAGATACGAGACGAGCAAACTTAGGTGAAAACAAGTAAGAAGTGTTGAGATCGTAGTTGTGAATCTCTCCCGAGTGGTGCACAAACGCTATTGTCACCGCCGTTTCTTATCAGCGGGTTCGTATTGCCGCTCTTATGGCTTACGGCTGTTGTAAAACGTTATTGAGTCTTACGAGCTCGATATTGGACTTCAAACGGTGAAATTTCCATGGCAGAGGTGCTGCAAAGATGGCGTCGGTAATTTAATATTCATATCTAGATCCGGCTTGAGCTTCGTTGGATAGGCGAGTATCGTAATGCGGATAACGATATTCATGAGGTTAATTTTGGTTTTCATTCTCTGTTTTATTGATCCAAATATCAAAAAAACAACCCCTTTTTAGGTACTTCAGGTTATTATTAGACAAATAGTTCGTTTGAATGTTAACCTTAGTAATTTGAATTCCTTTCCTATTCGTTCGTACATATTATCGATCTGAAAGAATCAATAAAAGCAAAAAATAATAATATGTTAAAAACGATTGACCAACAGTTAATACACAATAATATTAAAGCACGCAGCGTAATTCCAAACTTATTGTTTAACTGTCCTATTTGTACTACAGGTGCATTCTACCCAATCTGAATAACTAACACTAAACAAAACACAAACTCCGTGCAATATACCCAGTTGTGTAATCACATTTTCAAATGGTTTCGGAACCGTATGTCCGCGGTGGGTTTATCTAACACGACCCGCCGCGCCGTATCTCCCACCTTATTATGCGAGAGTATTGTGTTGGGAACTCCTAACATATGCAGAGTTTATGTATCTTGAACTGTGGATACGAACTTTTTGCTGAAGACCTCAAAATGTCTGGCTGATAGAAGACTTTTTTCTCAGTCGTCGTCGGATGTAAATCAATCATTATGGGTGAAAATTGGTGTCTTTAATACCTTTGGGGGTCATGGTGGTATAGATAATGATATCATTGTGCGTGCAATGTTCCGGCAGTTAAGATTAAAGCCTCCTAGCAATTGAGGATTATATGATAGAAGAAAGTCTACTTCTATTCTATCTACTGCTTTATCACTTAGGTACCTAAATCAGCCCCATAGCATGACCACCTAAAACGCGATATGATAAGAGATTAATCACGTTTAACTGTCAAACATCAATGGATTTTGACAGTTGAGTGTCGATAAAACGCTATATCACGCGATATTTAAAATATATATACGCTATACTTAATGTATTTCGGTGGTCATGCTTGGGCTGTACTACGGAAAGAAAAAAACATAAAATGACAAAATTAAAGTAAAGAATCTACAAGCACCATAGAAATCTTTAAAATTACGAGTTTACCTATCGTAAAATGTCTTTAGGAGGCCAAACCATGCAATAAAAATTTAAATTAATTACAACCTTTTGTTACATTTACCACAAAATCCATAAACAAAAAGCTTTATGGACGCTCCTCATAAATATGCAAAGCAGTACAAAGTGTTAAAATTTAATTACAAGGAAAAATATAGATAAGAAAAACGATAACAAAGCCGCCGTCGCTATCTAACGGAGTTAAAGTTACGATAGCAAGACAAATAAGACTCGGAAAGGCAGTAAGTTATTGCCGGATGCTACAAATGTTCCTATTTTGATAAGTACTGTTCGAAATGAATTAGATTATATAACCCTTGGAATTATACAGGCGGAATATTTCATTTTCATTGTTGCCTTAATAGCCACTTATTTTACTATGCTATATTAGAAAAGCCTGTTTATGATCAGTTTTACCCCGCGTTTCCACTACACTCAACAATACTCGTATACACCGACGCCCAACAAGTTCGCCAACAATGACATCGTAGTCTGTTAACATGTTGGTCGGGCTGTGCCGTTAAAGCAAATTTAACTTTGTTCTGTAGGTGAAGCAGCATTAAATCCTTCGTCGCTTTAAAACAATTGACTACTTGCGAATTTTCATTATGTCATAAGTTTATACATAGGTGTGTAACCTTCTAGTAATATTTCTTCATTTAAAAGTACCACCCACAATCTCTACAGTCACATTGTTTTTGAATTGAAACTGATGGAAGTCTAAATCTCCATTGATTGATAAGGGATAATGGGACAGAACATCCCCGAAATTATTGAATCTGTAATGGCGTATAGCGCACAAATGACAGGGGATAATGGTTCCAACCGTCCTCAAAATTACGGTAAAATGAAAAATCAAATCAATTAACTTTTTTACAACATAGTTAATACCTTTGCCTTTATACGAAAACCATTTAAAACTTTTTTAGGTTTTTGTTAAGAATCTCTTGGATCTTTATTTACATTTTGGTAGTGATCTAAATATATATTTTTTTTCAATTTATATTCGATGAGCTTTTGAAACCAATTAAGCATCAAAGGTAAATTAATTACTTATACTACTTATATTTCGTGATTGCCGTCGTCGACAGTTATGACGTCACAGTAGCTAACGGCACTGTAGACAAAAAAGTAATCATGTTTTTTTTCTGATATAAATGATTAATTGATTTTGATTTTTGTTAAGACCTAGAACGTCATATGGCGTTATTAACTATTTTTCATTTATTTTTTGTTAAAAGTGTGTCATTAATTTAATAACAAATTATGTTCGCCATTGTGTAGGACCTTTCCTCTATTACTCATTATAGCAATACTGATAACAAACGTAAATAATAAATCAACAGAAACAAAAAATAAGCTTTGCATTGCTATCCCTACTAAAGGGGTGACGCAGGGGGTGCGGTATGACGAAGCGAGCCAGGAGGTAGCGGCAATCATAAAGTGAACGCGTAGTAACTAACTACATTGAAAATTTTCTAGGAGTGTGGGTGAAGACGTCATTGCTTTTGATTACGCACTTTAACTAAATACATACTAATATCCACCTACTTATCTATATTGGCGTCATGTAACGTTGTACAATATTTGTTGTTGTATCTGCCTAAAAATCTGCCTAAAAAAGGAAAACAAAGTATTGAAATTTGACACTAACTACTTAATACAAAATCGAATGGTCATCCTAATAGAAAGATTCTTTCAATTCTGAAACCTTTTAATTTACTGTAAATATCCTAGCAACAGCAGATACGATATGCAAATATCGTAGTAATCCAAGTGTTGAGGATAGGGTACGAACCACCCAAACCACGTTTTTCCCGTTTAGGAGTTTATTGACAACTAACTAGCCTATTTAGAATTGTTTTATAAAAAGATGTCACTGAAATTTTGAATTTGGAACGTAGACCAAAGAGAAACCCAAAAAGGCTGTAACGTTGCTGGTCGGTAACACCGAGAATGATTCAGAACAAACCTAGTTGTAAACTTAAAAACGTCTTTCACAATAGAATTAAAAGTAAATCTTTGTAAACCTACACGGCGAATTTTATTAAGAATACCGACCGACCCATAACATTATTTGAATATAAAGAACGTGAGAAAGAAAGTTCTCATTCCTCATACTTCCAGAAACTGGCAAATCTCGCTCTTATATTAATATTTGCGTTTCGCGGAGCTTATTCCAAAAACTTTAAGACAAACTCAAGCAAAATAATAATTTTATCCGAGTTCGCCTTAAAACTTCTGTGAAACCTATTTAAGGTTCTTCTGTGAAAACTTATTAAGGTTCTCTTAAAGTATACCTGGTGCTTATGACAATGGCGAATGCGGTAGAATAAGAAATATGGAATATTATTCTAGTCAAGAGTCACTACGAAAAATGGTTTATAGTACTTTACTACTTTCTTCCACTTTGTATAAGCTTTCATATATTTTATTTGCTGTTTATTTCACGAAAAACATAATTCTAAGAACCCATTTTAAACACTGAAACAATATTATTAGAATTAAAATGTCACTTTATCAGAATACTTAATGAACTATGCTCTGAAGAGCTGTAGTCCTCGCGTCTGTATAATTTTTGTTCATTTCTCGAAATGACTGAAATATGATTTTTCCGCCATATTATTTTGAAAATTTTCTAAAAACTGAATCGATAAAAATATAATTATAGAACCTGCTCACAAAATTCACGAGAATCGGTTGAGAAATGCGACCTATAGAGGAGAACAGACGGACAGCCGGTCATATGAGAGCATTTTTGCCCAAGCTGAAGCAGACGATTCGCGCTCGCTTGGTCAAAAACATGATTCATCAATGTCGGCAAATACTCTTTACAATTTAACAAGAGTAAAATATTTTTTTATCTTCAAAGTACTTTTACCAATAAAAATGTTTAGTCAAAAGATATTCTCTTTTATAATAAAGCTAAAAATGTTCCCCAAAATCCTGTAAAAATTTGCATTATGTGACATCGTTTTATTAGCTTTTGAACCTCGAGAGCCTCTGGGAGCTCGGAGGAAGTCATAAATATCTCGCGCGTCCCCGATTTCGCCAAACTTTGCTTGCACTAGAATGCTTAGCGCCATACTTGTGACATTTCTGTAGCCATTTCTGCGAAAATAAGTAGTTATAGGTACAAAAAGTTTTAGCGTTACTCCTATTGTCTAAGTGATACTTATAACGAAACTGTTTTGCGCTTCGGTCATAATACCTTACATTATACCGATTATTAAAACAAAATCATATAACATAGTGAAATCCATAGTTGTTCTTGGATTTAATTACAAAATAATCAAAGCTGTCCAGCACAACGGGTTTGAGGACTTCTAGGTACGGAGTTTTATTTATTTTTTTAATCCGACATTTCCGGTGCCATAAAAGGCCATAGAATACCTAACCTCTGATAAAACCTCTGATCAAAACAATTAACTTTTCATCGTTTGTAATTGCACTTTATGCTTTTGTATTAGCTGTTTATAATTTTTTTCAGAGAAAATAAAATTGAAGGTACGAAAATATTCATTTCCAGAACAAAATCATTGCGTTCGTCAAGTTGAAACAGGTGACATCGAGTTTGAGATTTCAGCGCAAGGTTGAATTAGAAGCTTATAACTATTTGAAATTTTGAGATTTAAGCATTCACAATGCTATTTTTATATACAATACTAAATAATATACTCGAAAAAATAGGACTCGCACCAGATCATGTTCTCGGACGGGAATCGAACCCGCGACCTTTGGATATCCGGTCCAATGCTCTGACCGCTGAGCTACCGAGTCACTAGTGAGAACGTCGAATTTCTTCTAGTATATCAACTCTTACGCTGCAAGCCAGCGCCATCTCACCAATGTAGAAGGAATTAACCTCGATATTCAACTTATAACTGTTTACAATGCCTGAAAGGAAAGAAGATATTATGAATATATTTTCGGACATTCTTAAATTGAAATTATTTCCAAAGAAGGGAAGGAAGTGAAAACGAAACGACAATGAAGTCACTTAGAGTGGGGACGAAAGAATAATGACCAAGCGCCGACCTGCGTACCTACAGCGAGATTATTTCGACTTATTCCCGACCAGAATGGATGTTCAGCCACATTACGAGAAACTCTGGCTCACGTTTCCTAAATATAAATATTACTTTATATTATTGTAATCCTACCTTTATTTGATATTGTTTTCTTCTTGACAGAATTCTATCGTTCTTTGTGTTTAAAAATATAGGATTTCTAAGTAAGAATAGAAATGTTTTGTGATATCTCAGTTATATCTGTAGTTAATATTTTCAAAACACAAATGGAGCACAAAATATAACAATCTATTTTATAAGCTTCTTGTTATTGAAAACAAAATTTATTTAATAACACTCGTAATCGCTTAGTAGCTGTAAAAACCTCTCCAAATAGTTCAGTTTTTCTTGATATGAATGCTTATTCTCAGTTTTGTGGTATTTTTTCGCGAAAAAATATCCAAAATATAAATATTGTTTATTATGTCTACTTACGTTCAGATGGCAAATTTGACCGCACCACTGCCATCAGTCAGAGCCGATTCGAGGACTCCGTAACGACCTTACATAATGCGCTCACATTTCTAGCGTATTTCTCAAGTCGAGCCACTGCGAGCAATAAGCCGGACTCTTTGAAACGAATCTTACATAGTACGGTACTTAAAGCTCGAAAGCAGTTTTAAGAGAATTTAAATAAACTACCGTTAAATACTCACTTAATAAAGTTTAAATTCACCTAAACGAAGTACGAGTAAAATACCATTATTTAAAAAGGCTGTAGAAACTGTATCTTCTCAAAAAACAAATCTTCCTTTTGTTATTTCGACTCCTTTGATTTGCTTTAGAATACTCACGCTTCGCCTTCTTAAAACATTCAGCCCTAATTCACTGAGATCGCAGGATCGACTATTTCAATGATTTCACAAATTGTCCAATAAATAGACCAACTAAATAATTATCGTTATGTATCAAACTTAACTTGTAAAATCATATTTAATGTTATTGCGGTAAAATCGAGTCAATGGTTAAAAAAAACTTCGTATTTAGCTTACTATTCTGTCTTTGAATCATTATTTTATTTTAACTAATATTAAATAATTATTGACCGAGCGAGCGCGAAGCACGAGCGAAGCGTCTCCGTTTCAGCTTGGGCAAAAATGGTTTCATATGTCTGCCTGTCCGGCTGTTCTCCTCTACAGGTCGCATTTCTCAAATGTTTTGAGCAGGTTCGATAATTACCTATTTTGTTTTGCTGATTCAAGCTTTCGAAGTGGTTCGAAAAAAAACATACTTGCCTTTTCGAAAAATGTTCAAAAATGTCACAAACTCGAGGTCTATAGCTCACAGAGCCATTAGTTATATTATTTACTTTTTTTTCAATTGAAATTCTTTCCAATGTTTGTTTATTTCAATAATATATCTGGTAAAGTAGATATCGATATGCGTGTAGTCGTGACTTATGTCGGTCATATTTGACCGGCTATTAGTCACGGGGTATTTTTCCGACCGTTTCAGGATGTGGTACTATCAGTCCTAACGTGGCACATTCTTCATCCATTTTTTAAGTTGGCGAAATTCTAGCCGATTTTATATCTGCTGACGTATACGATTTGCTTATGTTTATACCATCACCTTTCGCTCACATAAACCCTAGATACACAATCCTATACCCCATACTAAAAGCGTTTGAAAAAGTGATTCCTACAGTGCTATTCAGTTGTAGTTATAATGTAGATATTTCACTTCCGAATACTTCCGCTTCCATATTTGATATTCGACCTTACGTCACAATTACTGGTTTTAAAATTGGACGGCAGTGATGGTACATACGATCTTATTACATGGAATGCTCACGAGGTCGTCTGTCGCCAATCAGTAGTCACGTCGTCGACGGACGCTACTCTTTCTTACACATCTCTGTCTTACTAACGCAAATAGAAGAAACGGTTGCACAGCATGGAATATTGTAATAATGTTATTTAAATAACGAAATTTATGTGGTTTCAGTACATTTTTGACTTTAAATTTATAGTGAAATTACGTGTACGCTCAATACTTGCTGAATATATGATATTCCAACTTTTTTTCACTTTTTTCGAGTTGTTTTTGCACAAATTCACAGCACATTTATATGCCCTGGCGGTCAAATGACTACTGAGATCGATCTAATGCTCACTTTCGATTGGAGCATTCGTTCGCAGAGTCACTTTTAGTGCCCTTACGCTACATATCTACATCTAGGTTTAATATGAACCAAGCCATTATCACGCAATATTAAAGACACAAATTTCAGGAAATGAGAAAAATGTACAAACGCACGTTCATAAATTAGTACAAAATCAACTATTACCACAGAAGACATAATATTATGTATTCTTCTACTTTTACTTCGTTTGAGCTCGATTCTCGTTTTTAATAAATCATATAAAAAAAGTATGTATACAGCGCACAGAGATTTGTATGAATTACAAAATTTAGGATTCCGTAGATACCATAATGTGGTGCGAACTAACAAATGCTAACAACTTGAAATTTGGAATAGTTTGGCAAAGTAAATAATGAAATGAATGAAAGAAATATATATATATATATTTTTGTTACAGTGACTAAAAGGGGTCTTAAAAATTCGAAGTGGAGCTACTGGCATGTAGGGTATTAAAGATCGCTGTTTGCACATTCTCAAAATGTTTTCTTTTTTTATGCCACACGCATAGTTTTCTACTTTTGATGAAAAATGAAAAAAAAATCCGATCCCCCTTGCCTCCGAAATTTGCAGATAAAAAAATCTGAAATTACAAGAAATATAAAATGATTTCTCTAAATAGCACACTTTTTCAGAAATCATCAACAAAACTGACGTTAGTTCCACTATCGGTCAAGAGATGGCGCTGACCTAAACCTGTAATATTCTACACCGCAGTGTATTTATATGACGACCTCCTTGGTCGAGTGGCTTTGTACACCGGTTTTCAAGGTGTCGCCATCTGAGGTCCCGGGTTCGATTCCCGGTTGGGTCAATTTAGAAAACGAACTTTTCTATATTGGCTCAGGTCTGGGTGTTTATGATACCACCGTTGTCTCCGATTTCCATAACACAAATGCTTTAGCTACTTACTTTGGAATCGGAGCAATGTACGTGATGTTGTCAAATATTTATTATGATGGTACGGAACCCTCGGTGCGCGAGTCGGATCGTTTGACCGTTTTTTTAACTAACAGTGCTTATGCACGTATATCAGTGATAGATAGCCAGTGCTAAAACGAAAAATCTGATATACCGCCGTCCGTTAGTTTACACGGTGCTCGGGCTATTTCGTTATGGCTACTCGTATCTACGCTCATATTTGTTATGATACTGGAAACCCATTGGACTAAAAAAGGAACTGCGATTTCATGTTTATTTAGACAAATAAACTGCTTTTATTCCAAGTCAGATCACATTGGTGGATAGCAGTAAAATGGTGATGCGAGAAAAATAAAATGTTAGTGAAGCTATTGGTAAGTATAAAATAAATGTTTTTATCAACGTCGTACAAAAATAACAAAGTTATTTAAATGGTTTGTGCACTAGTGTGATAAATTCAGTCTATAATTAATGTAGTAGAGGAAGGTTTAGTTTTTCAAACGTGAAGCTAAACCAAAAGAATAACATGCGAGCAATAATAATTGGTTTGTCGTGAAAAAATATTGGACTTCGTGACATGCTTTGCTCTTACATATTATTAGATTAACCTAACGTTTATAATTTGACGAGTTACGCCACTTAATTCTATATACTTTCATTTTTATTATATTTGACAACATCACATACATTGCTCCGATTCCAAAGTAAGTAGCTAAAGCACTTGTGTTATGGAAATCAGAGACAACGGTGGTATCACAAACACCCAGACCTGAGCCAATATGAAAAGTTCATTTTCTAAATTGACCCAACCGGGGATCGAACCCGGAACCTCAGAGATGGCGACACCTTGAAAACCGGTGTACAAAGCCACTCGACCACGGAGGTCGTCATTTCGATATTTTAAATCAATTCCGATATTTTAAACGTCTTTCCAAACAAACTCAGTCAAACCATCCCAGGAATCGAACCTCAGTCACTCCCCTACGTTCGCTTTGCCATTGGCATATTTCAGGAACTGTCATATAAACGATCTAAAACAATTACTTCTAGATAGATGAACTCAGCAGCGTGGTGGGTTAACAAGAATTCATTGCAGTGACAGTTTTCGATAAAATAAGTTGTCAACTGTCTTCTTCTTCTTTTTTTTTGTTATGGCAATCTACTTTCCTCTTGGAAGTAATTTTTGCCAGTGTCAAGTGTTAAATAGTTCAGTGGTAGATATTGTTTAATTTTTCATTAGAATGCGGGTGCATCGCATTCCAATGCTGCTTGGAGCATTTGGCACCAAGTATATCAAGACAGTTTACTCGGTTAGTTCTGCCGAGGAAGCCACCACTTCAATAAAAGTCTCAGCTTCACACAACCAAGATCGCGCCTATTTCAATTATCCCACATATTGTTCAGTTGCGTAGACACTTGTACCATATAACTGCACCAATTTTAAGACACAATATCCACTATGAATCAATTTGAAAATAATTAAAATAGACACCAAACCGAACTCGACAAAATGGCGCCAAAAACTCCAACTGTCAATCCATAGAAATAGAATGCCAATTTTTTTCTTAGTCTATGGTATAAATAACCTCTATTAATATCCGCATTGATTTCAATTTTCTGTAGTAATAATTTTGTATAGTTATAAAAATCGACTTGTACGGTGAATCCACAAATCGTTTTCATTGATTTGAATAAATACTGTGAACTGTAGCTGTCACTGACTGGGTCAATAATTGACCAATTTAACGGGTACAACGATGCGCACTGATTTATCTTCATCGAATTCATATAAAATTATTATTATTATTTTGAAAATTATTCATCTAATTATTAATTTAGTATTGTTGCACACATTTTGTGCACATTAAAATAAATTAGAAAAACATTTTAATGATAAGTATTAAATGATCAAGATTTAATTTTTATAAAAAGTATCATTGCTATGTTTTTCTGTTTACTTTCGCTTCTTAAAATACAAACACTAAGCCAGTTTACCTCTCACTCACATATTATTCCTAACTAAACATTCCATCATAGAGAATGGTCGCTTATTTTGCATTTTTTTATTACGCAAGGCAAGACAATTTTGTTTTTTTTTATGTTTGTTATCTTCACTTTTACAAAAAAATCTAGTATCTGCTGATAAGAATTTAAATTTTACTCGCCCTTAAAAGCACTTACCTACGCTACATGCTCAGCGAGTTCTTAATTTTCTACTTTTGCTATTCAAAATATTATTCAAGATATCAACCAAAAGCTGTGGACTGCAATATGAAGATACGATAATCTGCATCGTGCAATAAATAAAGCGAAGGAGATTCGCGTCCCGAAGCCAGCGGAACATTAGGAGGAAAAATGTTGCCACAATATAGTAATTGAGGTGCATTTATCCGGCAATTGGCCGTCGTCCCCTGCGTTTCCGTTCGTTAGCCGAGCGCGGAAATGTTCCGGAAAATTGTTGCGAATCGCACACAGAGCCGAACTATGTAAAACAGGCAGTGCACTCCTGCTTTGACTAGTTGTAACAGTCATTATAATAATTAGAAGCTGGAGGCAAACCTTATAGGCTCTTTAAACATTTACATTATTATGATGTATTGCTAAAAATTAACTAAACCTAATCAGAATTATCTAACGTACTACAAATATTAAAATTTGGTATATGTGTAGGTAGTTATCTATTTTAATTTAAAAAATAAAAATAAAAATAAATTCCAATTGCGAAGCACAATAAATGAATATGAATATGAATATAGCTGCCCAAAAACTAAAGCTACTCGTAGAGAAAAACTAATTAGAAACAACCATTAAAATATTTTAGGCAACAGAAAAAAAGGTAAATTTTGTAAGCTGTGTAATAGAAAAGCGTTCGTTCACGATTTTTCAAAATAGTTTAAAATTTTCAAAGTCACTTATCTATCTTAAAAACTTCAAGTTTGCAAAATTAGAAGAATATATTTAACACTACATTTTTCATAGTGAACTTATCTCAATATATTTATAAATATTCTCTTTTGCTGATGATATAAATTCATAGGTAATACATCTAGGGATACAAATTAATTTTATATCTTATTGAATGGTGGCGCCATTTTTTCCTTTGAGTAACCCTTAACAGAGAAAAAATTCTAATATGAAAAATTCAATTCAACTGCGACTATTGAGTTTCTTAATGGCTTAAAGCTGAAAATAAGACATATTAAAACTCATTTATGAATGAAAATTTTGTGCTACGTTAAAGAGTAAAGTATTTTCCAGATGAGAAAATTGGGTGCGAAAATGAATCCAATGCCGCGCTAAAATTGCTCACGTGCAATCACAGCAGACAATGTATTGTTATTATATGAATATTTTATTTGAACGGCCAATTGGACACGGCACAAACATTTGATATTCACTGTGGATACGAAAGGTTTGCTTATTAATTGGATTGTCGTGCCACGTAGCGAGCTGCCGACGGAAAATCGTCCAATGTGAATTGCTCTTAATTCGTTGCCCGTCTCCCAATAAAATATACGAGGCTTTCGGGTTCGACCGCGTCGGAAACGAGGTTTGAATAGCAAACAAAATATTAAGCTACAGATTTAAAGCTGTTACTTTCATTATAAAATGTTTATTTTATTTCGCAATCCAATTCGTCTCTTAATGTTATTCGGGACTCGTAATCGATTAAATTACTGCCTTCGTACTGCTCCGCTTCTAACCCACCCGCAGTTAAACAAAGATAAACGAAATGAAACAGACATTTCCTTACAAAATAATTCAGGCCGTAATGCTGAAATCACTTTACTTTCTGACAATTTCAACTGTCTGATATTGTAATAGTCTCGAGATACAAAATTCACAATAAGTCATTAAAATTTGGACATCAATTCGTCAAGAAACCTACGCCAGGAATTCCAAGAAACTCATAAAAAGTTTTTAATGAGGGCTCCCGGCTCTAAATCCGTCTATTTACAATCTCACTCCTCCTAATTTATGAAAACAGACAAACTCACTAAGAAACAATTACTAAAAAGTTAGCATTTTTCGCCTTTGTCGAGAGGAACTTGCCGAGGCAGTCTTTATAAAACTTATCTTCCACTTGTAAACACATTTTACAATTCGATATATACAGGTTAAAGTCTTGAGGGATATAAAAACGTCAGTTCAGTCATGAGCTACTATATCAGAGGCGGATAAAGCTAGGATAGAAACAAATCTAAAAGCGTTTCAGTATCACATTCATCTTTTGCATCGTGCAAACAATAGGGCTTCACGACAGGGTTATAACATATCACGGAGTTGGAAATCTTCAACGGTGCAACGTTCAATATGAGATGCGGCGAGGCATCTCAAGCTCACGTACTACTTCATTTCGTTTGAAACGACAATAAATGCATCCTTGCAAACTCTATAACCGCTGCGTTTACGCTGTTGCATTCACAATGGCCCCTAATAGGGGCACTTTCAGCAGTTTTGCGTTCACGTTCTTTTGTGTACATTTTTCATGAGGATGCTACGTACTTTCACTTTGTACTTTTAATGCCGGTTAAGGGACATTTCTGAAAAAGGCATGTTGGCTAATCGAATATTATATCAGCTGATTGTATCTGTGTTACAAATGTATTTTCACTTTTGTTTTTTTTTCTTTTAATTTAAGTTCACCAGTGATTGTTTACACTAAAATTGACATTAAAAACTTAATAGCTAAATGTAACAATGAGTTTTTGGATTTTTTTTAGTAGCACTCTAGACAAATACTATCATAATCCGAATAACATCACAAGAAGAGTTAATTATGCTCAAATTGCAAATTATTTTGGTTTTTGTATAGGAAGCTCACTGTTAACCTCTTGCTTGTAATGATCTTTGTACAACCTACTAATTAGTTCACTATACACAAAATATCAATCATTGAATGCTCACTTTTGACAAATTAGACCAAGGTGACACTATAAGCATACTCACACAAGAAACAATATCCATATTTTCTAGTTTAATACAATAAGCATTTTTACGACGGTCAATTGATGGCGTCATTTAGAACATAGCCATCTGCTGTCGTGCGTCGGTCCGTCGGTCCTTTGTAAAGTGACCAAATTTATAATTCACCCTTGACATACCCACATAGATAGCGGGGCAGAAAAATAGGGGGGACTCGGATTACGTTAGGCTACATTATGTTTGGGCTTTGCTAATAAACAGTGGTATCAACCTTGTTAAAAAATATTTTATCTCATTTCTTAAAATCCTATGACAGCAAATGGTAAATTTTATTTTACTCTAATTTTTTTACACCCTTAGTTGTACATTTATACATAAATTTACAAATGGGGGACTTAATGCTAAAAACATTCTCTACCAATCAACCAACAGTAAACAGATAGACACGAATGCGGCACAAACAATGAAAAATAATATTTACCTGCATACAAAATAAATAATTAATTAGAGTTAATATAAGTAGTGACGTTGACCTTTCCACATCACAGGCCTTCCAACAGATGTTCATGAGCTTGTTTCTTAAAAGTAAACTTACTAGGATCTCTACTGATAGAATTATGCCTGATTCTCAGTTCCAGAGACAGAGTCGCTTGCAATGTAAAGGAGTCGGACATATACCCAGAACGAAAGAGAGGAGTAAATATAGAAAGAGAATTGGCAGAGCGAAGGTGACGCTCATAAGAATCACAGAGATGCTGAAACTTGCATTTTAAGTATCAGAAAAATGAGGGTTGATAATAATGGAATAGAGAATGCAGAGCAGCCGTAGCTGTCTGCGTTGATGGATAGGAAGCCATTTAAGCTGTGAGAGCTGTACGACGAAACGTGATCATACTTGCGTAGGCAAATGACAAAACGGATGAGAAAATGTGAGACGGAAATGAGAGAAGTGACAGGAATGACCCTAGTGCGGATAGGGAGAAAATTTCTGAAACTATTTAGAAAGCACAATGAAGATATAACAGCTCGTCTAACCTCGGCAACTTGTGTTATCCAACTGAGTGATGAGTCGATATCCAGGCCAAGGTTTTTGACGCTGGGGAGAGAGGGATGGAAGTGTTCTCGTACATAACAGGCTGTACCAAACTAATATTAACCTTGGCGATGTGTTTCGAACCTCCAACGATAATTGCCCTACATTTAGACGGATTAACAGCTATACCGAAATTAACAGACCAAGTACTGATTTTACGAAGCACAGTATTCAATAACAATGAGGCAGAGTTGATTTCGTCAGCAGACGTCTGAACATAAATTTGGAAGGAAGTTAATAAATATGGAAAATAGGAGGGGACATAGTATACCGCCCTGAGGCACACCAGCAGAGAGATCGGTCCATTGAGATATATCTGAACCCATACGCACCGCCTGCTGGCAACCACGCAAATAGTTGGAAAACCAGTCCGGGGAAATGCCGAGGAGAACTGATGGTCCTTAGGGCGGAAAGAAACCGTTACATGCGGGGGCGGCGCAGGGCCGATTGTTGTTGAGATCCTTGTGGGAAAATCTGTACTTAGCAGGAGAAATACGGCTGACATGATGATGATGATTGCTTACGTAGACAACTTGGAAAAGAACCCATTTTATGTCGTAACTGTCAGTTTCGTTACGTATCATATACTGAAAAAACCAAAAAGGCAAAAGTACCCCAGTAGTATTTGAAATATAAGCTTTTCAACTTTGGCTTCATAGCTTAATATTTTTATAAGCTGAATTTTGGATCTAGAAATCTTATTAATGAGGACGGATTATTGCTGAAAATTTGGAGTGGAAAAGTTTATAGAGTTTACGAGTCGAGTCAAATGCCATAGAAGGGCCAATAACGTCGAAGGCTGGGATAACGATGGTTCAAAGTTTTAATTAAACAGCAACATCTGCTGCGCTCGTAACGTAACTGACACGACATTATTGTTGCGAACACGCACAAAAACATATTGCCTTAGAAGCGGGGGCCCGTATTGATGGGGTATCTCGGTTTCATAATATGAAATTATAATATAATAGTTATTGCAACTAACAAAAACGTTTACTTTTACCGTAACAATACAGGTAAGTACCTATTTTTCTACCAGCCATATTTTTCGTACCACGGATATCATAAACTCTATAGCCTTTAAATGCACGAAGTAACTTCAATTAAATTAAATTTTAATCTAACGAAAAAAATAAGTATCTACTAAATTACGGAATTAAGTAAACATAACATACCTACTCAATAAACTGAGTTATTGAGTAGGTATGCAGTAGTTATTTATCTTTAGGCTCCCTATGATGTCGTTAGGCTCCCCACATGTCACGTGTATTTCTTTAAATTTTTTTGTTTTGATTATGCAGGAAGCAGGAACAAAATCCGGCGTTGTTTTTGATATTCGGTAGGTGTACGTTGGGCTTGAGTAGTTAAATTTTTGCGCTGTGGTAAAGCAACGTAAAATAAGTAAAAACTAGCATTAGGTTTTTTATTCATAAGAGGCAGTCATTCTCATATGATATCAAAAGTTTAAATCTAATTTGGTTTAAAGATAAATCTTGTAGGTAATAAATTATTGCATTTAAACCCTTTATTTTCTTAAACTTTTCCGGCTGAGTAACTGAATGAAAATTTACCAGCTTTAATTTCAATAAAGCTGATCATCGCAACTGCTTTATTTTCATTTTTCAATTTGTAGGTTCTCTCTATACATTCAAATACAGTCCACTTAATCGAAATACTAATATCTATTCTGTGCCGAAGCTCTTTGTACAAGAACTTAAGAGTCCGGCGAACATTGAGCTTCCCATACAAACGCAATACCAAATTGATATGCAATTTGAGTATAATTAACTATTCTTGTGACGCAATTCGGATTAATACAGTATTTGTCTAGGGTTCTATTACAAAAAAAAACAAAACATTAACCCAATTATTCAAAATAAATGCCAATTACATTTTTTCATACAAAACTGTAAATCGCATTAATTTTTATTTGGTTTGGTATCTTGGATTTTTTATTTAATAGAACCCTAGAAAAATACTGTCTTAATCCGAATAACACCACAAGAACAGTTAATTATGATTAAATTGCAAATCATTTTGATATTACATTTGTATGGGAAGCTTACTGTTCGCCGGACTCTTAAGCAAAGAAGACATGGATTAAGGAGGCCAAGATACACTGGTGTTGTAGTAACAGATTGCTCTGTCGTGGTTGCCTTGATTTCCCTCAAGATTACCCAATGAAGGTAAGAAGCCAAGGCAATGCCAAGGCAATGTTTCAAACATCATGTGCTAATTTTATATTTCGCTCTATAAAACAGACTGCAGCCACTGAATATTTCATTATCAATCTCTTCCACTATATTTTACTTGATTATAGTCACATAGGAAAAGTAACCGAGTCTATTAAACCCCGTATATTACGTACCAATAGTAAGTAAATACCAAATTCATAATCTCAATCTCATTAAAAAAAACATTCTTAAAAGTAGTTGCACTTTCAACTGATATGAAATGGATTATCTTTAATAGAATAGCTACTTACAAAGTAATATAATTATTTAGTCAATTAAGAGGAAAATATATTTTTGTTAAATAATTAATTATCTAAGAATGAAACAAAAAAAATTTCCTCGACTTGACGGCCTCCGTGGTCGAGTGGTTTGTACGCTTGTTTTCAAGGTGTCACCATCTCTGAGGTCCCGAGTTCGTTCCCCGGCTGGGTCAATTTAGACAACTAACTTTTCTATATTGGCTCAGGTCTGCGTGTTTGTAGTTCCACCATTGTCTTTGATTTCCATAGCACAAGTGCTTTAGCAACTTACTTTGGAATCGGAACAAGGTTTGTGATGTTGTCTAATATTTATTCATTTATTATTTATAATATTCAGAAACGGCTTAGATATCTCGATAACCTCTCTGTGGTTACGTTACATAGTACTTTAATTCAAACGTTTCTCCTTTAACAGGACAAGAAAGATGTAATCAAGTTATATTATGAAGATTCTCCGGAGTAGCGATGTGCCGAGTACGGCTTGACTCGAGTCAGACTCGATTCCTGCCTTGGACTCGCCTATTCGAATACCAATTTATTTTGATTCGAGCACGCTGGACTCGAGTCCAATAATCGAGTCAGGAAGAATCTCGCTGACCACGGCGGTATACCTGTCCCGTCTGCACCACACCGTCACCGCGTAGTATCAAAGTAGCAATGTATCACATCCATTTGTCAAATCAGAACGATTACGATAGCAATGTAAGTTAGCCGATGGAGCCCCGGGACGTGACAGAGTACATCAAGAAGAAGGCCAACTTCTGCTTCATAGTTCAGCGGCTGAACTAGACTAGACTAGACTCGAGTCAACTCGAGTACTGGACTCGAATCGCGAAATCGAGTCAGGATTCGAATACCGTATAAACCGACTGGAGTCGACTCGATCCACCAAAACAGCGACTCGGCACATCACTTCTCCGGAGAAATAAGCAGGAACAAGTCATATTAATGAACACGCAAATTCAGCATTCATATTAGCATAATATTATATAGGTACTGCAAATATCAAGCGTACACTTCAATGCGGCACGACTAATGAATTAGAACACATCATATTTTGTTTTCCAAGCTTATTATAATCTCAACTTTTCTTGTCTTCTCGACAATTTTTTTCCTTACACTGTCTTCTTATAGGGTAATAAACTATGACAAAATTACCTGCTACAAAATATTATGAAACAATTAAACTTTACCATATAAGTTGGGTATCGTATTTTTTTATGCAATAAGGAAGATATTTTTTTTAATATTCTAAAATTATATTTTATTAATTATATTCACATAACAGTAAAAACTATTTTAATATTACAAATAACGACGAAGATAGAGCATTTCAAAATTTTAATGACTTGCATTTTTCGGAAAATAATTACGAATTTGTGACGTCACAAGTCTCTTTTCATATGTAATTTTGTATTTTTTACATCACAGTACCTACCTATGTGTATTAAAAAAACATCTACCTTTACTTATTTAAGATAATTGAAAGCCTACAAGGTTTCTAATATGTCTTAATCTAAAAGATCTGGTAGTACTCGGCGGCAATAAAAATTCCTCGACAGCACCTCACTTACGTAAATTACTTTTATTAACGTCGACACATTTTAATTTTCCCGTCTTTGTTGGAACTGCGCACATAAATAAGAAGCAACACTCTATTAAAATGTTTAAATATGCTCTTAATTATAAACTTCTTTGATGGTTTTAAGCGATCTTTATTGAAAACATGATGTATAATAAGATTTCGTTTTAACATTTTAATATCTTATTCAGTAAGTAGATAGGTATTATACTTGGATTTGCGGTAGATACTCAAAGTTATAGTTATAGTTAAGTTATAGTTAATAACTTCTACATATAAAATAAAACTAGTATAAGCTGAAATAATTAAAGCTAACGCAAAACGAATTCGGATTAATTTGGTACGGTACATACAATGGAAAAGCTTGGCAATATAAAACAGATTTTTACCTTTTTTCTAAGAAGAAGTAATTAATTCTGGATAAGTAACGCCTTCGTAAAGGCACTATTTTTCAATTGTTTTTTTTTGGCCAATTCTCAAAGTAACCTTTTAGTATCAATATTAGTAAAAATCGTTGAAACTTTGTTTATATTGGCCGCCGGATGAAATATAAAACTCAAAAATAACAACCGTACGCATAAATGAGTAAAATTATCTGTAACTTTTCCTGAATTCTTTTCCGTTATGAAAAAATAATCCGCTAAGTTGAGGAAGTTTTACGGAAAGCAATCGAAATAAAAGCATTTTTTTCTGTTCAAAATTGCTTGCCTTCTACCTGTTATTGTTTGTTACCCACGGTCAAGGAAAAAAAACAATTCTTAGCGAGTTTTTTGTTTTATATTTATAAAGATTACTTCTAGATTCAAATTAATTAATGTCTTAGCTTAAGAAGTTAAAATGTTTCAGAAGCAAACAAACTTAAGAAATAAAATGTAACAAACATCGAAGCCACTAGAGATGGTTAATCCTAATAAGCCACAATGAGCACCAATGGCCCTTAATTGCCAATCTAAGCTACGCTCCGTAAATCGTAAGGCGGGAACCTCCTTCTAACAGAGGCAGAAAAAAATTAAAGGCTATTTGTACAGAACTGGACTTCAATCATGTTCGTAATAAGGGCAAGGCATATCGTTTTTTAGGAATATCCAAAGAGCATACCTACGTACGTAATGAGTTGATGGCTTACTGTCTATGTCAATCTCACCAATAATAAATGTGAAACTTTGCATCTTTGTTACTCACTCACGCTAAACATGGAGGCCTTAATAAGCTGAAAAATATTTGCATTACGGAACGAACAGTTCCAAATTAATTTTAAAATTTCTTATATTTTTTTTTCTGTACCTATGAAGCTAAACCCAATTTCTTCACTCTTCTCTTATTCGTATCCTCATGACTGAGGGTCATGAAATCATTTAATGTATTCCATGCAATACGATTTTCGGCCATCCGGATAGATGTCGTTGATTCGGCAGACTTCCTTAACTGCATCGGTCCATCGGGTCGGTGATCTTCCACGACACCTTTTTCCTTCCTTTCATTATCTTCACAACATGTCGATAACCCTTTTGTGGAATAAATTGTACAAGCGACCATAATGGCTAATCCCAATAACACCGATGGCTAATTACAAGGTTTAATCTGTGCTTCAAACGATCTCCGTTACGCGCCGTTACCATACGTCTTACATACTAATTTGGACAATATTTTCCCTTCTACCGAAAAAGGGTTCCGGTTAAAATATACGAGGTGTTTGTGAGTTGAAAATAAATTGTCGTTTTAATGAAAACGCGCTTAATAACATGTGGAGATAGAAAGCTTACGGTATAATTTGTTCAAGTAAATGACTTTGAATTGAATTAGTAAGTTTTTTACGTGGGTATTTAACATCATTTAATAATTAGTAAAAAGCTCAAGAGTAAATATATGTACTAGTATCCCACTGACATTATATTATACTCTATTACTGTTGACTCTATTAATTCATCAACGCCCGAGCGGACGCATGCGGCCGGCCCTGCGATTCTGTAAAATCAGACGACAACTCGCAACTCCCTTCGCAATTCACTCTCACTTCGCTTGACCTTGACCTTGACTTGCGTTGTACCTAGTGACAACCACACTCAACAAAATGTTAGTCGAGTTTTATCGATTCCAGTTTAGCTAATATGTGAGTTTTAAATTAAAATTTCTTATTTTAAGGAATTTGATGCAGCAAAAATAAAAAAAATAAAAAACTCCTAATTCGTGCCATGAATATAATCCCTATGCCTTAAACTGTATGTCCACGGCGTCCGTCTCCTCGGAGAGAAAAAACCGGACCGAATAGCGGCCTATATATTATATTTGTATGAACTTTTGTCAACTCGACATCCGGCGTCCGAAATCCGTCATCCGTTCTTTTGACGGGCTCCGAAGATTTTGCTTGATCGGATGAACCGCTAAACCGGAGCCTCGATTCGAAGTACCCCATTAGAATATAAAATACATATGGACTTGTCCACGGCGCAGCCACCCGACGTCCGTCTTCGTCAACCGTCATCTTTTGCGACTTGCCGAACTTGCTTATTGCGACAAGCACTTGCGCTGCGACTTTATTTTGTTCACACAATAAAGTTGGAAGTTTTTAGGGCAAGTTAATATTAGGGGTTAAAGTATGAAATTGCCGTTTTGTATGGAGAATTTTAAAGAATTTGAATTTTCCATACTAACATTTTCTTAATTTATTTAACAACCATGAACGCTAACGTTTTAAAACATTTTGCACTAATGTTTACACACTAATATAACGTATGCCACTTAGGTTATGCGAAAAAAATAAGTATCGGCTAAGTCACAACGAAATAAAAGGTCATTTCTGCTAACCAAAAAGGAGTTACTAATAAAAACAAATGTTAAAAAAATATCTTCACGTTTTTAAATTTGAGATTTTAGCATTCACAATGCTATTTTTATATAATACCAAATAATAAACTAGAAAAAATACGACTCGCACCTGATCATGTTCTCGGACGGGAATCGAACCTGCGACCTTTGGATATCCGGTCCAATGCTCTGACCGCTGCGCTACTGAGTCACTAGTGGGAATGTCGAATTTCTCCTAGTATATCAACTCTTACGCTGCAAGCCAGCGCCATCTCACCAATTACAAGGAATTACCTCGACATCAACTGAATACCTTTCCAGATATTTTTAAACAATTGATTAAGATAAGAAAGCTACATCATTTTTAAATTTGAGATTTTAGCATTTACAATGATCCCGTCCCGTTCGTTTTCCGTCCGAGAACATAATCTGGTGCGAGTCGTATTTTTTCTAGTTTATTATTTGGTATTATATATCTTCACGTTGTTGTAATTTATCGTATAGTGTATTAAATGCCCCATCGAGGTATCTCTCTTGCAGGAGAGGGTGAAACCCAAAACTTTTTTGTCTTCTGCGTCTTTGTACGTATATTGCAAGAAGTTGTCGGCATTCTAACGTAAAAAAAGGCACGTGCACATGACATCTCAGTTGCACCGCAGAGTGATATGTGGTTCGGGATTCGTGACAAACGTGATCCGTCTCCGTCATCCGTCTCCGTCGAAACGCCCGGATCCGTCATCCAAGAAAAAACCGGACCGTGGACAGACCTATAATATTTTGTTAAGAATCCTGCTTTGTATAGTTACCTATATTAAGGCCCACTTGCAGTAACATTTACTAAATCTCGACTTTGTTAAACTTAGATGTAGCCCTTATGAAACTGTGAAAATTTTAAATATCGATTTAAAAATTTTACATATTCGTATGAGTAAAGTCTAGGTTTAACAAAATCGAGATTTAGTAAATGTTGCTGCAAATCGACCTAAGTACTCTTTTTGTATATATTGCTCATTGAATATAATGTCAATGTCTTGTTTGTCAATATTCTTCTTTGCGTTTTTTAATACAGTTTTTACAGTTTAATTTTATTATTTTCTTTCCCAAGATCCTATAATATCAAAAAGTATGTACTTTAATATGGTAGCAGAGCGTTAAGTTACCGGAAATAAAATTCAGATAGAATTTACGTCGAGAGTTGATGGAAAAGTCTATCGTTGAATCAGCAACAATCCAAGTGGGAGACACGAGAGCTTCATGAGGCGAACTTATTACTACGAATTTGTCACAAGACAACTGTGAGAAAGTTTTGCGATATTCTACAGCGAGGGAAGTATGGCTAGAACTACACCGCCTGTATGATGGCTTGCAAAAGAGTAAAGCCTGTGCATGAAGTTCTTCAGCTACACAGTGCAATCCAGTGGTGAAGTGTCACTACATATTAGCAAATTGAAGAACATCTGGTCTGAACTTACCAGGGAACTCCAGAAGGAACACCTGAAGGAAGAGCTACCAGAACTACTCGAAGACGGCTGAACCGATTGAAAGGATCAACTGTCGTTTAAATATTAATAAAATATATTTATATCATCGCTTACATTTTTATTACATATACATATGCCTAGCCCCAAAAATGTTAAAAATAAATAAAGCTTTTTAAATTTTGAGATTTTAGCATTCACAATGCTATTTTTATATAATACCAAATCATATACTAGAAAAGAGTGGCTCGGTAGCTCAGCGGTCAGAGCATTGGACCGGATATCCAAAGGTCGCGGGTTCGATTCCCGTCCGAGAACATGATCTGGTGCAAGTCTTATTTTTTCTAGTATATTATTTGGTATTAAATAAATAAAGCTTTAAAAAAAATAAGCTGTTTTTATAGCAGTTTTTTTAGGTTTTCTGTTAGCACATCATGTTAAAAATGTATAAATCTACTGAATCTACTACCATTTCACAAATTGGAAGGCCTATCCAAGATTGAAATGACGAAAGAAAACTTGTAAAGGGTTTTTGACCACCGATAAATTAAATATGACGTGAACGCCATAGGCTATTTACTATATTTCGTCTACGTTATTGCCCTAGAGCTAAATCGGCGTAAGATGGCAAATCCCTAGTTTGCCTCCTTTGAACTTCAGCAATTGTTTGTAGCTCTTCTAGTCTCTCTTCTTCTGAAATTGTGAAAGCCGGTATTTCTGCGCGATTGCACATGTTGTGCAAAACACAGCATGCAATAACTATTTTTGCAACTATGTCTGGATGATAATTGAGCATTCTGTGTACTAACAAGCACCTAAATCCCTCTATTCCCAGGAGTCTTACAAACCAGTATAATAAGTTTTACCTAACAATATAAAAAAAAAATTTTATCAAATTTTATACAATAACATGTAAAAAAAAATTTGACATTAAAATAAAAATGTTTTCTGAAATAACATCCTTGTAGGTGGTGGTGGTGGAAGGCTTGTGGTTCATGAACATCTTTGCTTGCACAACAATAATAGCAATGCAATTGTCCAGAAATTCAAACCGTTGACAGACACACCTATCTGTTGTTCTGATTATTGAGAATAAATACAAGTCATCTGGAAATATAAACTCAAAGCTTTTCTCACCATCCTTTACATCTCTTACAAAGCATTACAGAAAGTAATATTAAAACTGGACGATCACCGCAGGTAAATTGTTTACTAGTGACCTATTTTATAATATGTTGTTGTTACCATAAATATATAATAATGTTAGTGTATAAGTCTAGCATTCCGGACAAACCGCCGTGGTTTTTGGTTTGTTACGATGAAAAATTTTTGTTTTTGTAAAGTTAAATAATAAAAAAAAAATAGTTTTTCACAAATTAAATAGCTATATAATTTGTGGTTAAAAACTACTTGTCAGTGTTAAAAAATAAAAAATATTCACTTCTAAGACTTTCGCTCGTATACAGTTCATTAGAAATAAAACACTTTTTAAACACTTTTAGTCCTCCCGTGACCACGGTCCCTGGAAAGGTGTCGAAACGTCGGGAATTCTAAAAACCAATAAATACAAACTAAATAATTCTAAAACAACACCTGAATTAATAATATACGCGCTGTAATCCGTAAAAAGTGTTTTATTTCTAAAAAAAATATTATTTTAACATTGTTTGTAGAGGACTTCTTCTATTTTCACTCGTAAAATAGATACTTTTTATTTGACACTTTGAATCGGGTTCACTTGCGAGGTGAGCATCGAAGTGAGGGCGGAATTTCCTTACAGAATGCCACTTCTTATGTCATCTCATATTTCATCTGTCAAAATCTCACGGTCAATTTTAATTCAACACGCAGACTATTAGCTGCCTCAAATTCCTTAAAATAAGAAATTTTAATTAAAAAAACGCATATTTGCTATAAAGTTCTGTACCAAAAACTCAACAATTGTATCAAAAAACTGCAATCAATAAATCTCGACTAACATTTTTTTGAGTGTGGCAGTCACTACAATACAGAACTCACTTCACTTCGCAAGTAAATAGGTGATGCTTACAGAATGCAAATTTAAGTGAGAGTGAAGGGAGTAGCGAAGTGAGATCTGATGCGAGAGGTTGTTTAATTCGAGAGGTGGACGGATAATTAGAATTGTGAAAAGAGAAATATATGTAGCTTACTCCCGCAAAAAATATATATGCAGGATGCACCGCCCGCCTGCCCGCAAAAAAATGCACATGCACACCACAAAAATATCAGTGCACAATACCTGCATTTAGCAAGACAGCGACACACCTTGCACCTTCACCTTAGATAATTAGAAGCACCAGATAATTTTCATACCAACGAGATAACTTTGAAGCCTTGGTTCTCTGCCGATCTGAAGATAGCTACCCAGGGAGTGAATGGATGAGATCCAGATTGCAATACACACAACTGATCTATCAGGATTCTAAGAGCTGTTTTGATATGCTAAAAAATCGCGAAAATAGCATTATATTGTATGGAAATTCATCATTCACATTAGGGGACATTCTACAACCACTCTACACCCCATAAAAGTAAATGTAATCGTTTCCTTGATCGTTACGAAAAATCCAGTCACCTCTCGGTCTATACCTTACAGAATGCCACTTTTTACATCATCTCATACTTTATCTGTCAAAATCGGTAACCTATCCCAAGGTCGAAATTTTTTTGATCGAATTTCATTTTACTGAAATCTTTTCGACTGTTTTCGTTTCGCCTTTTTTGACTTCGTCGAAATTACGTTTTTTTCGTTACTCCGATGTCTTATTTGGTCGAAAAACTTTTTACCGAAGTTATGCGCGGTCGAAAGAACATTTCGTCGAAGTATTATATTCCCGAACATTCATTACACCACTGATTTATTTGTCATATTTTCAGTTCACCAAATGAAAAACTTTGAATACATTAAGTAGGTTAGGTTAGGTTAGTGTTTTGACCATTCGCAGCTCTATAATGCTTGCATGCATGGTGCATGCTTGCTTAATAAAACATTTATTATTATAACAAATATCGATTATGTCAAATGTTACCTACATAATATAAATATACCATAGTTGCGGTTGCGGCCAAATAGTATTCGGTAAAATGTTGTTCTGGTGGTGCCAATACTGAAAAATCATTTTGAAAATCGGTGAAACGTAGTTCGGTAAAATGAGACATATGCCAAATGATATTTCGATGGTTTAAAAATATGGCAAACAATACATATAGCAACAAAAACTTTGGTCAACCGTTTCCGTTAAATGAAATTAGGACAAGTAAATTTCGGACAAGTTATCGGTTCCCGTCAAAATTCTCGCGGTCAATTTAGTTCAACTCGCTGACACGCTCGCAAGTGCAGCGCTAGTGCACATGCGAATTATCAAGCGAGTTTTGAGAATACCAATCAAGAAACTCACAGCGGATTCAGATGCGAGGTCACGAATGATGTCTTACAGAATCGCAATGCGGATAACAATTAATGGAACATCTATTGTGTCTCATTTTCCGTGCGTCGAAGGAAGATTCTTCTTTTAAAAAATGTTTGAAGAGATACTGATGCAAATTGCATATGATTTTATCATCCACAGGTATTAATGGGAATTCATCAGAATCAAAACATAAACATATCGCATGATTCACGTTACATTTATTTCCGAACTCCAACAATGCGGGGTTCATAGTGATTCCTGAAAGTGCAGCAACCAGAAAAACAGATCGCAAACAGATTAACTCGCTTTCGCATCTGAGAGCCTATTACGAAAATGATGTTCGTCCCACTCCGTGACATTATTAACTCATGTATTAGAATCGAAATGAAACAAATCGATAAACAAACGTCCGACTATCGTGATTATTTTTTGTAATAGGCCCCCTGAGGTAATTCATTAAATATAATCGTAAATTGATATCTGTGTAATTAAGCGTAGTACCTACATATCTTGGAAGAATATATTTATCCAAGAAACCTATTTATTGAGAACGCATCGCTAAATAATTCAATTGATCTATTGAAGCGACTCTTTTATATCATAAAGTTGAAACTCCAGATAGAATCTGAGGAACGTTTTGCATTTAAACGTGACCAGAAAGTTATATAATAGAACGAAGATATTTTTTCTTTTAAAGAACTTGAATAATATCAATTGGAGTAAGTTATATTATGAAAAAACATCCATCTATAGAAAGATAGCGTCGTCTAATCATAATAATTCATCAACGCCCGAGCGGACGCATGCGGCTGAGACCGTGCGTTAAGGTGTTAAGTAAAAGAAGTTGCTAGGTCGTAAGTCAAACATACCTATTTATATTATTTCAACGTTTATGGGAAAATCATCCTAGCTGAATGGTACAGACAAATTTTCATTTTATAGACTAGAAACAAACGGCTTTACCACAAAAGATTGTAAAACACTGTTTACTTTAAACACTATTCAAATGTGATGCCGTCTCTTTCAAACAATATTACATTCTCAGTATTTCATTTGTTCCTTTAAGTTTGGAGTCGATTCTCAGAGACAGAATAATACTGAATCAACGATATAATATGTAAATGATTCTGTTATAAATAGCTTTTTGTCGTTCCTATTGTATTACACTACCGGATGCAGCACAGCCCGTAAGGGCCTTAATATTGTGTCACACTAAATGCCGCGCGGCCGCTGCGCATCAGACGCGCATTCGGTGTGAATTACATAATATTTAATACATTACAACGTTATTTGCCGTCATGCTACGCGAACGCTGTGCTGCATTCGGTTTGATGTAACTTATTATTTATTTTTCCTCAATCAGCAAAACTAATATCAGTTACGATTAAAAGCAATCTGCAAACTTAACATGCAAGATTATAAAACGTTATTAACATTGTATGATTATGTGTTTTAGTTGATATACCGACAAAACTATCTTTAGAAATGTGAAATTGGAATATTCAAACATAGCAGGCGAGTTCTATAAGAATAAGTGGACCGTTTTATACGGTACAATGGAATATTTCCGCGGATATTCGGAAACAAGTCAATGCAAAACTTCTGGTTCGTTCGTTCACCTGCTAACATTTGCGATGTGTACATCTGTTCATCTGTACTGTAAGAAATTCTCAACAGTCGTTTTAACTTAACATCGTTTATAGAACAAGCCAGTTTCTTATAAGGAAAAAAATGTCTTTACCGAGTTGCAAGGTTGACAAACTCCACAGTTACTCGTATAGCACTTAAATAATTAAGAGTCTTATTAAACCTTAGTTTATGAGAAGATTTATTGGCTAGTCAAATTAGTACAACAAATGTGTGGTCTACTTAATTTACTAAGTAAGAAATAGTTTACTGAGTAACGGTCTAGAATTTCATCATTTATTTTCCTTCCACCGCAGCTTCTGAACTTTACACGGCAACCAAACCATCCATCAATACCCTTAGCACGATCAGCTATCGAAAAAAAATAACGTGCGTAAAAGCTTTCGATACAAATTTTGTATGGGAGATTTTTTACAGCGCCATCCACCGCCGAAAAGCAAAATTAATTTATTCTTAGATAATTACTTTATCGAGTACTTTTACGTGCGTTTTATTTCTCGATAGATGTTCGTTCTAAGGGTACAGAATTCGTTTTGTGTTTACTTGCTACGCACAAAACGTAATTTTTTATAACTTTTTGCATTAGCTGGCACAAGGAAAAAGTGAAAATTCAACACCTCTGCCCAACCTCGCCGGCTATAAATTAACGTTTCCTCGATTAAACGTCTTCAGTCGACTGGCAATAAAATAAATTTACCCTTCCGCCGGTCACCGCGAGAAATATTGATTCCGGGCCACCTGAATTCAACGCACCGTGTAACCTTTACGGATTCAAGCCATATTGCGCCAACATTATTATTACAGTCTAATTGAGTTGAAATGTGTATTCTGTGGTAATAATTAATTAAGTAATTAGATTGAATATAATAATAAAAAACTGGTCAAATGCGTGTCGGGCCACGCGCAAAATAACCCCTAATGCCGAATATGGTAAATAGGGACCATCAAACTGAATAACTTTTACTTTCACAACTCTGAAAGCGCGAAAAAAAAATCAGCTGTTTTATAAATTTTGACATTTTTGTAATTAATTTTTGTATGAAACAGCTGATTTTTTTTCGCGATTGCAAAGCTGGTCCCATAGTAAAAGTTATTCCGTTTGATGGTCTCTATTTACTATAATATTCGGCATTAGGGGTATTTTTGTAACACGTTGTATAGTTACCATATGGTTAACTATGCCTAGGTGGGCATTACAAGTTACTGATGCTTGGTAGCAGTGATAGTTTTAAGCCGCCGATGGACAGACATATAGACGGACGTGGAACTATAAGGGCTCCTTGTTAACTTGACCACGGAACCACACGGAACCCTAAAAATTACTAGACTGGCAATAAACATTCGAATTTCAGAAAATCTGCGACCATAATTACATACAATATTAATTCAATTTGGTTATAGATTATCGTGTCTTTACCTAATTTTTGGACATAGACGTGGCCCAGACTCCATACATTTTGAGACATCTCTTTTGTCTAATAATAATAATGAAAAGAAAAATTAAAATTAATCATCTATTTTCAGACCAAAGATCCATAGATTGTTAGTAACAATATAACTTATAGACTATGTTAGTATACATAGCAACAAAAAGTAAATGAAATTAACACCTCCAATGGACAGGCTCACCGAACCATTGCCATGTGCAGCTCGGTGAACCTCCCCACCAGGGCTGAATCGAGTCTATCACCCACCATCCTCATAAAACGGTAGGTCTTAGTTTACGGTAGCGAAAACAGTTTGCATCAACTCATGGTACGGCCACTGTTCAAATATACTAAATATATTCAAATTATTTGTTAACCAGGTGCTATCCAGTCAGAATTATGAATGCTCATTATAACCTCCATTCATAGTGAATGAACTGGTACGCAATGAACTGCATACACTGTTGATTGTTGATTATGTTACGGTTCAAGTGATACTCAGTCACGTTTATTGAACAATATTGATGATTTTGTGAAATAGTGCCGTGTAAATAACAAACAATTCCTATAATCATTCCAGTCATTCAGTTTCAAATTAAGAACTACTTGTAGATAACGAGCAGAACACATGGGGACGTTTGTATGTATAAGAAGTTCTAAGCCAATCTGTATAGCTACCAAGTCTGACACCCAACAATCTAACACTGGTTGTGTTCCGGAAGTTAGAGGTAAGATAGCCAGTTCCTCAGTGGTTGAGGATTTCGGGAGAAGTGCGCTTCCACCTTCGGCCTCTATCCGTTACATAACATCAGGTGAGATTTTTTTTATTAAAATATGCAAACCTAACTTACACAAACTTTTAAGTGCCAACCCTAGTGGGGCAGAATCCACTACATTTTTAGATGTGGAGACTTCCTCGCCATGTGGGGCAGATTCTACTGCAAATTTTAAGGCATTCCACTTTTCCCTACCAGTTGGGCGGCTTGGTGGGGCAAAGTGGAATAAGTAATTCATTTAAACGCATTAAGCTTCGATCAAACTCAAATCAGATTTTATCATACAGCAAAATTATTACCTCACAATTATTATAAAACAGATATATAAAAATAATTCACAATCTCGTCTTTATTTAAGCACTAACATTTTTTTTTTCAATGGTGGCGCTAGTGTGGACTTCGCACTCACGTACGCAAATACACCTCATTTCAGCTCCTTATTTCCGCTATCAAACAAGCATTTCTTTAAACAAATGAAGAAAGAACTGTAATTGCATTTCATTATGCAGTTAGCGTTCGTTGTAGTTAAAAGTAGCATTAATGTTGCTTTAGAGTTGCACTGAATAACTTTAAGCACTCTCCACCGGTTGTCGCTATCCAGTACAAGTCTCAGCAACTTTTTAATTGGCCAGCCCCACGATTGAAAAAAAAACAAGTCAAGAGCCCTTCTTCCTTAATTAAATTTACTCTTGAACTGGTAGAACGAAACGGATCCTCGCTTTTTTAATTCAATGTTACTTTTATTCTTAACTGGACACAAAACGTAATTAGACTAATAAATATGACGGGAGCTTCATTCAAACCTTTTTTTATCAAAAACAAACGGCAATGGGTCGGACAGCAGGAAATCATTCCACGAAATGAATTTTGCCCCTTAACGAGTTAGATGACGAAAAAATGTCCAAGAATAAAATACAGTATTTACGCAGTTTTAATTATTAATATCATGATAAACAAATGAAAACTGAACGTTGAATCGTTATTTTAAATCTGTCAGGAATCGGTTTGAAATGCGATCTGAAGAAAAGAACAGCCACACAGACATACAAAAACATTTTTGCCCAAACTGAAACGAAGACTCTTCGCTCACATTTGCGGTGGTTGCGTAACTTCTTTACTACGAAATTAAGTAGCAAGAATATTTTTTAATCTAAGCAGAAGGTATGTATGAAAATTTCATAAATATTTATCAATCATTATAATACTTATATAAAATAGCAGCATAATATCTTCTATCTGTGCCTATAGAATAGAAATAAGAGTTACTAAATCAACGAATGAAGTGAAATAATAAGAAAATTTTATTCTTTCATGAATTATGTAAACACATTCCTTCTATGTAACTTGAAATACGTATTACGAACGGTATCAAAGCGGGATCTCATCTCAGTCGAAGTACTTAACATAAGTTCCGAGTCCGGAAATTACTGGATTGGAAAATACAAAGTTTAATTTGAACTTAATTTATCTGTCACCGAAATTTATTCCAACAAAGACTACTGTTTCGGTTTAATCAATATTTTAAAAGGCGGATTCTGTTTGATTTAAAGGGATTATTATAACAAAAGATAGATTTATGAGAGATATGGATATTCTGTATTAATTATATGAGGGTTTGAAGGTTGCAGGGCTGGCGGGCTATATACAATATCCGGTGCCTGAAGGGCGTTCTCATTCGGACACCTTTGTATGCGAATCCGATAAAGGGATTGAAGCGTCCCTCGGCGCTCACTAACATTTTCATAGTAAGCGAGAAAGCAGGAACCTAAATTTCCTTCACATCCGTCAGATTACAACATTCACAGCGCACTTTTCGTCGAGTCGTAAAAATGTTTCGTGGTAATACTACTTCTTTAAAGGTCCCATAAAGAGGACATAAATCAGCCAGTACAATTATAAGACAGGCTAAACAATAGGGCTACAAAATATGACAGAAAGATAGGTATTGCAAAGCCCGCGTGGTTGCACAAAATGTATTCCTCTCGCCACCAACAAAGACAACCCTTTTATTCTTTTCTGTCGTCGGCGGCGATGGTAATTCTCGTCTTTTAACAAATGGAAGACATTATCGCTGCGTCTGGCTTTTGTGTAAATTCATGTAGAATAAAAGTTAGTAAAAAGTTAAAGCGCTTACGTAGCACTCGCATTTCAAACGTAACGGCTATTTTAAAACGGGGCAAAAACTTCTCGCCTGTTGTTGCGATATGTTCGCTCCGGGAACTTTTTCATTCTATGATAAACTGCAGTAAAATGTTTAATTTCATATCACGTTATAAAATTTCTATGGGCAAAATATGGTTTGTAGAAAGAGGAATGTTTCGTAATAAAGTAATAAAGTAGTTATAATAATATGTTTTTACTACAAAATTATATTTTTGAAAATAATTCACATTCTATTCATTGCTTTTTCGAGCTCATAGACTACTAACTATGTTTCACGCAATCACATGAGAATGTTATATTTTAATAAAGAATATAAGAATACGACACCCGTATTCACAAACATTGCTATGAGGTCTCACAGTGCCCGCGGACGTACAGCGTCCCAGCTACCAATCACACGTCAAACGTAAAACAAACGAACCAATCACAGAGTTGTATTTCAACCACAGATAATATAATACTATACTAGTAATTTCAACGCAGTGCGTTCGTATAGGCAAGGGTCGTTTGAGTATTATTCTTGAATATGGGTTTAATTCTCTCTAAATACAATCACCTGCACTTATTCAACAAAAGTACGCCCTATGAAAGTCTCTCGAAGCGAGGCCTGCTGTATCAGCATCTCAGGCGCGCGCACAACACCTCTCATCCAGTCACTACCCTTACCGCCTGGCCACCCGAAACGGCGGCTGGCGACGCGACGCGCAAACTGTCTCTTCATTGCGCGCTCGACATGCCCACCGCACAAGGGTTAATTCACAATTCACATCATCACAGGAAATGTATTAAGAATTCGCGAGTTGTGTTCACGATTGCCGATCCGCGTAGCCAGGTTATTCTGGCCAACTTACAGTCGTGCCCTCCAAGCCCTTCAACTACAAAATCCTTCCAACAGAATAGTTTTCCAATTTACGTCTATCACTGTCATTCTTTTAGTGATGGAGAAGGAAAGGCTTATTGGCCGGAAAAATATTAGAGATTAGGTGCGCAAAAGCTTTCTATTTTGTTTACAGAGGTAGAGTAGGCTTCCGTATTTTAACAGTATCATAAATGTAGGTAGATTTCATGGGAAATACAAGAAAATTAATATTTGGGCTGAAAATAAAAATAAGTATACAGCATGTTACAAAATACCCCTTATGCCGAATATGGTAGATAGGGCCGAAAAATCAGCTGTTTCATACATTTTAATATTTTTGTAACATGTTGGGTATAGTATGTTTTTTACATAATAAAATGTCTAATTTAGCTACTTACCTAGCAACAAAGGGGGAACACCCAATAACGCATCACGTCCTCTTATTTATCGCTTCCCTGAGATAAGCACGCGACATAAACAAGAGCAGAGATTACGTCAGGATTCATAAAATTTTACATCAAACCTTATCGGGTACAAAAAGTTGTAAAAAAAAGGGTTAAACGTACCTACCTGATGCAAAATGAAACGGATATAACAAAAAAGTTTCATTCAACCTGCCGTTACAATGAAATAAAAATGTTGCTATTCTAATAATCTAATCATTAAATGTAATAAATTCAACACGTTAGCTTTACAACAAATGTTGTTGTGTTGAAAGCTTTACAACAATTGTTGTAAAGCTTATCGTACAAATCTTTATATTTTTAGAAATTTCTATTAATATAAAATTTTATGACGGTTATCGATACACGGCACATGAAAAAAGAAAGTCTACTGTCACGAATTTTCTGGAATTATCAAATTTTTTATTGGGTCCTATTTTAACACGTTTTATAAATTTGCTTTCCTATTGTTTCTTTGTTTCTTTGTTTCACACAATAAAAAAGAATTAAACCAATAGACCAATATAAATGTAAATATTTGACAACATCACATACATTGCTCCGATTCCAAAGTAAGTAGCTAAAGCACTTGTGTTATGGAAATCAGAGACAACGGTGGTATCACAAACACCTAGACCTGAGCCAATATAGAAAAGTTCGTTTTCTAAATTGACCCAACCGGGTATCGAACCCGAGACGGCGACACCTTGAAAACCGGTGTACTGAGCCACTCGACCACGGAGGTCGTCAGGTATAAAGATTTTCGTTAAAAATTTAAAGTGAAATAAGTTGCATTGGTGCATTATTCTTCGTTGAAATTCTTACTTTTAGCTAGAAGTTTAAACTCAGAATTGATTCAGTTATTATGCCTTCGTAGTGCAGCAATTATCGTCCGCTCGTTCGGTATTGTTTCGAAAGTTCAGATAATGAAACAAAACAAGATTGTAAGTACAAATAAACATAATATTTATAACACATTCACTTGCAAATCCTGAATAATCTAGTATAATAAAAAAATATACTTAGCTCGTAGTTGTAATAAAAAAAAATATTTAATAAAAAGCACAAAATCCGTAGTCTTAAAACATGTCTTTATATAATACTTATAGCATTGTGAATGCTTAAATCTCAAAATTCAAACATGTCTTTATGTTCAACAAACGCCACATACAATAGTGAATATTTAAGATCTTTCAAAATTTATTTTATTAGAAATCTTTTTATAAGTTACAATGACACGGAGTTATAAAGAAGGGTAATGCAATAACTCTGTCATTTTGGCCACTTTTAAACCGATTCACGAAAGTCACGACCCAGTTAAAAGTTTAACGATTCGTTTACATGTAAGCGAAGTTTGTTTATAAACGGAGACCGCACGATTACAGCGATGCTTACTTGTTTTTGGGTAAAGGTATTCCCGCCATACAAAGTTGTATAAAATTTTGTCACACAATACCATGAAATAAGTAATTGGTAGGATAGGCAGTTAAAATTAAATATTATAAAAACTCAATTCTGAAAAAAAAAATTGTATTACCGGAAAATAATATTCTTCGTTTTTTCTCCTTGATTCTAAAATGTCTTCTAAAAATAAATGTAAAAAGTTCAAACTGACAAACTTTACCTCTTTATCAAAACATTAGGAAAGGTAAGTGCACACAATAAACACTTACCCCCTTACTAATAAAGATCGTAAAGCAGATGTTTAGTTACACAATGGTGACTCTCTGCCAAACTAGTTAAGATTGACATTAAAAAGAAAGGGACAAAACACTGTGTAACTATATATTTGCTATACAATCTTTATTAGTAAGGAGGTGACTCGCTAAATCTACAATTTTACTTTTACAAAGCAGAGCGTTGTATTTTTCAATTTGCAGTAATCAAACACGATAAACAATCCAATATTTCAAGTTTTCATACCTCATAAACCTTCTAAAGAAAGGATCGAATAAATATTATTTACTCCCACAGAACAAAGAAAAAATTGTTTATACCCTATAAAATGTAGTTTTCTATAAATGTTTCCTGCCTGTTACCTATTAATAAAACGGTATTTAACTTTATTCAGAGGACCTATTACATAAAGTCAATCGCGAAATTCGGACGATGTTCATCCCACTCCTTGAAACTATTAACTCATGTGGTTCAAATTCATGTAAAACAAAAGACGAACATCGGACGAATGTCGCGATTCTTTTTGTGATAGGCCCTCAGGTAACAGTAGGTATTTCCCGGGCTCAGCAAACTTTCCTCTCAAACTTGCCCGCAGTAGTAAGTAATAAAAACAAGGTTTTCTCTACGTGTCCTTCTAAACATCAGCCACTTAAACTCTCGCAAGCGTAGTGCCCTTTGCGGTTAACTTACGGTCCGTTTATGGCCCCTAAACATATCTACGCCGCGGTACCCGAAACGTTCCGTCTTACGTTATGAACGATCACAAAGAAATATTGCCCGCTATAAATACAATCCACATAAATGTATCTTTATTTGCGTATATGAAATTTGAATGTTGATTGTTTTTTTTTCTACGTGGTAGATGTTTTATTCGGAGTGTAAAATTTCTACTATCTTACTTTTAGGTTTATAGTCCTTTACTTACCTATCTAAGACGACGTGTATAAATTTCGAGGAAATTACTTAGTACGTAAGTGATACTTGGCAGAAATGAATATATTTTTATTTTCTCCAAATCACGTAGCACCTAAGTGTAGTAGCACGCGCAGTCGCTGTGTAGCATCGCCCGCGCAGATGGAGCGTGCTACGTAAGTTTCGTAGCACAGCGCGATCTTTTTCAACTAATTTACGTTTGACATAACTTTAATTTCTCATGTTGTCCAAAATTGGTGCCATCACGATAACTTAGATTTCTTTATTTTATTTTGTTACTAACATGAGAGAGGGTTATAATAAAAGGTTTTTAAATATCAATTTGGAATTAACAATTTATTATTATGTCGCCTTACTTAAGAAATAGGTTTTTCATACTGGTGAATGGCGTCAGAACTAGCCATAGATTAATATTATCTCAGTAAAACGAACTCTACTTACCTGGGCTCTATTTAACAACGTGACAATTTGTCAGTTGTCATGACAATTTGGTTTACATTGCGGTGTAGCTATGAGTAGTTTGTTCTATTTTCAAATCGGTTGACGCAATGGATATAAAATTGTTCTGATTGGTAACAAATTGTCACGTTTATTAAATATGGCCCTGCTTTACCTACTTTTGAAGGCGGGATTTTTAAAAGGATGTTTCTTAGAATAACATTCAAAATATTCCGGTGAAATTTCAGAAGAGAAAGCTTGACAAGTTTCATAAATACCTAGGTACTTCTGTTTTATAGTAAGCAGGTGAAACTTTACTTATTTGAGCGATGAATTTCCGTCAATCTGATTAAAATGAAATACTAGAGTGTACAGCATGACGTGAAATATTGGAGAAAAAAAAACTTTTTTTGGGTGAATTAAATATGCGTACACTTCGAAAATATACATTACAAAGGAAATAATGAGAGATTTAATTAACATTAATTACTTTAATTTACATTGTTTACTTAAAAATAATTAAACAAATATTGGTCAAAAAGAATAAAAATATGTATTGCTACGATATTACGTGTATTTCCGCTTAACTGTATGTAATGGATGTGCATGAAATTCAATCGCATTACAGTGAATAGTTAAATGATATTATACTTTGGATTCGTCTTCGATATTAGTATAATGGATTTACTTGTAGTACCGCTTGCATGTATCACCACTTAGCACGTTATTTTAAAGTAATAACCTAAAAAGAGAAAGGTTTTGACTTAAAATAATTAACTGTCATTTTGACATTTCCGGTTCGAGTTCTCCTTGCCATTACTAGGCGCCAACCACTTCATTCGCTTTTCGTGCTTCGCCACGAACGCACGTATACAATCTCAGAGTGAGAATTCTTTAGAAATTATAATGCTTAGTGAAAAAGCAAAAAGTTTTCAAGACGGAAGAGGACAAGAAGAAGAAGTCAAGACGGAGAACATTTTAATTTATGTGATACGTGCTGCTAACTCTGGGCTGTCACTATCACTAATTTAAAATCAAATTATTTGGTTACGATGCGAGCAACTAACTAACTAGGGTTGTCTCTGTCGTGTTATTTTATCAGTGATGCGTTACTGCTATATTACAGGGCAGATACTGTCACGATGATAAAACTATGGAATATTATTTGGTTACGATGCGAGCAACTAACTAACTAGGGTTGTCTCTGTCGTGTTATTTTATCAGTGATGCGTTACTGCTATATTACAGGGCAGATACTGTCACGATGATAAACTATGGAATATTGTTTGCCGAGATTTAAAAAATACGTAACTGCCACTCTGGGTCTTTACCATTTAATTATTTGTATGATGCGAACTTACCATACTGGGTACTTTCTGTCATAAGACATGTCTAAGACATGAACAAAATATTATTGTTCTCGAGCTAGCCATGGACTATTTCACCGCATATATAGGCAACTGCAGAAACTCAAAAGTGCTACTGACGACGCGACATTGTAAAGAGCAGACTGCTCAAAGGTTTCCACGTTGCAACCGCTGCCAAGCACCATTCAGATGACTTCGTCGTCCGCCGAAGCCACCTTCCAGGCAGGCGGCCGCTGTGCGGGAGCTGCAGCAACAGCCCTGACAACAGCGTTGCTCATCAGGTATGAGTTTTGATATCATAGATATCTTTGGTGTTGAGATGATCCCAACGGAATAAGAGTTCCATCGGTATTGAGATAAATTTCTAGCTTGCAAAATTGACATAATATATTATGTATTATTTTATTATACACATGGTTACATCTGTAATAAAAAACTGCCATTAATTGCGTGCATGAGCAGAGCTATAAATGCTAGAATTTATCATCAACTTCATGGAAGCAGATAATGAGCTATACAGCGACTAGCTGATACCTGATACCTCACACCTCTTATGTGAAATGGCTTCTATTACTATAGGTAAGCCTCAAACATGGGCCTGCTGATAGAAATTTCAATTAGAAATGGAATATTGGAATCCTAACATTTTAAGTGTATCAGTATTAGACAATATGGGTTCATTATTGAATGCACAAAATTGAGCTTATCTCAAGGTTTGATAAAGAATTTAACTACGCCATTGCGTTGATTTATTACTCATTTATAATGGATTTCTTAGATTACTTAATACAATTTATTAAATATTTTACAATTTTGTTCCTTTTGTAAGAGAGTCTAACATTGATTACCTTGCCTGTTGCTCATAGAATGCATACAATATACAAAATCAATGCCACAATAAAATTAATTAATGATTATTCAGTTCAAATATAAAACATCTCTTCTTAATTTGACACAAACCATTTTACAATACCATCCTTACTTAACTTCTTTTTCAAGAATGCTTATTTATATTATAACAAACATTTCATAATCACTTCTTTTCCAATGTAATATAAGTAATAGACTGCTGAAATGTAATATTTAATGATAGTGGAATAGGCTCGTGTTCAATTAGTTTTAGCACTCAACATACGCCGATACCTATATAGCCATAACAAAAAATGTTATTAAAGACGTTCCACGTATCACGGCGGGATGTTCGATAGCTTCACTATCTTTACAAGATATTAAAACAAACATTTTAAAATCAAAAATATTTAAAGAAACATTTTTATAATTATCATTGATAATTAAACTGAGATTTCCAAACCAATCTTGCTCATTATTATCTTTTTGTACCAACCGTCTGTGGGTACATGTAAGTAGGTAGGTACCTACATATAATCATGTAAAACATTCAGAATTATTTTAAATGGTATTCCTTTTTAAATTTTAAAAACTAATACACAAGAGATGATATTTCCATTTTCTTATTATAATGCTTTCAACATCTACAAGTAAATCCATTATACTAATATCGAGGACGAATCCAAAGTATAATTAATGATTAAACGAACTTACCTGTAAGTGAAGTTCTATCATAATTATACGAAGGATTCGTCCGATAATATTAGTATAGAGTCCCTCCCTCCCTGCTGATTATTGTAAATTACAATAAGTATTCGCCCATTAAGAAAAATGAGGAAATATCATACAATTTGGACTTTAAACGAAATGAAGTGGTTGGTGCCTAGTAATGGCAAGGAGAACTCGAACCGGAAATGTCAAAATGACAGTTAATTATTTTAAGTCAAAACCTTTCTCTTTTTAGGTTATTACTTTAAAATAACGTGCTAAGTGGTGATACATGCAAGCGGTACTACAAGTAAATCCATTATACTAATATCTTCGGACGAATCCTTCGTATAATTATGATAGAACTTCACTTACAAGTAAGTTCGTTTAATCATTAAATATAAAGAAGAGAGAGAATATGTGAATTTGGGGTTTTTTGGCAACACTAAGTAAATAGTGCAGGCAGTTGCAACAAAACAACAAAGCTTTTTGCAACTTAGGTACCTACTTACTTACTAGGGTGGTACCTACTTACTATGGTCACCTATCTATAGTACCCTACTGGTACTTACGTTTAGGTTTTTAGCTACATCACATTTATTATGAATTAGATTTAAAAATAAAATTAACCATGCAACAAAAACAAATTCACAAAATGTAAAGTAAATAATATATTAGAAAAAATCGACTCACCCGTAGACTTCAAGGGTGCTACGGATGAGTCGATTTATCCAGTATTTTAATGAGTATATTATTATTTGAAATTTTGAGATTTAAGCATTCACAATGCTATTTTTATATAATACTAAATAATATACTAGAAAAAATAGGACTCGCACCAGATCATGTTCTCGGACGGGAATCGAACCCGCGACCTTTGGATATCCGGTCCAATGCTCTGACCGCTGAGCTACCGAGTCACTGGTGAGAACGTCGAATTTCTCCTAGTATATCAACTCTTACGCTGCAAGCCAGCGCCATCTCACCAATGTAGAAGGAATTAACCTGCTACATTCAACTGAACATCTTTCCAGATATTTTTAAACAGTTGATTAAGATGAGAAAGCTTTATAACTATTTGAAATTTTGAGATTTAAGCATTCACAATGCTATTTTATATAATACTAAATAATATACTAGAAAAAATAGGACTCGCACCAGATCATGTTCTCGGACGGGAATCGAACCCGCGACCTTTGGATATCCGGTCCAATGCTCTGACCGCTGAGCTACCGAGTCACTGGTGAGAACGTCGAATTTCTCCTAGTATATCAACTCTTACGCTGCAAGCCAGCGCCATCTCACCAATGTAGAAGGAATTAACCTGCTACATTCAACTGAACATCTTTCCAGATATTTTTAAACAGTTGATTAAGATGAGAAAGCTTTATAACTATTTGAAATTTTGAGATTTAAGCATTCACAATGCTATTTTTATATAATACTAAATAATATACTAGAAAAAATAGGACTCGCACCAGATCATGTTCTCGGACGGGAATCGAACCCGCGACCTTTGGATATCCGGTCCAATGCTCTGACCGCTGAGCTACCGAGTCACTGGTGAGAACGTCGAATTTCTCCTAGTATATCAACTCTTACGCTGCAAGCCAGCGCCATCTCACCAATGTAGAAGGAATTAACCTGCTACATTCAACTGAACATCTTTCCAGATATTTTTAAACAGTGGATTAAGATGAGAAAGCTTTATAACTTTTTGAAATTTTGAGATTTAAGCATTCACAATGCTATTTTTATATAATACTAAATAATATACTAGAAAAAATAGGACTCGCACCAGATCATGTTCTCGGACGTTAAAAATATCTGGAAAGATGTTCAGTTGAATGTAGCAGGTTAATTCCTTCTACATTGGTGAGATGGCGCTGGCTTGCAGCGTAAGAGTTGATATACTAGGAGAAATTCGACGTTCTCACCAGTGACTCGGTAGCTCAGCGGTCAGAGCATTGGACCGGATATCCAAAGGTCGCGGGTTCGATTCCCGTCCGAGAACATGATCTGGTGCGAGTCCTATTTTTTCTAGTATATTATTTAGTATTATATAAAAATAGCATTGTGAATGCTTAAATCTCAAAATTTCAAATAGTTATAAAGCTTTCTCATCTTAATCAACTGTTTAAAAATATCTGGAAAGATGTTCAGTTGAATGTAGCAGGTTAATTCCTTCTACATTGGTGAGATGGCGCTGGCTTGCAGCGTAAGAGTTGATATACTAGGAGAAATTCGACGTTCTCACCAGTGACTCGGTAGCTCAGCGGTCAGAGCATTGGACCGGATATCCAAAGGTCGCGGGTTCGATTCCCGTCCGAGAACATGATCTGGTGCGAGTCCTATTTTTTCTAGTATATTATTTAGTAGAGTATATTATTTATATTCATATAAAAAAAGCATTGCGTATGCGAAAAATTTTAATTTAATAATATAAAGTATTCATTGCGTTGGTTACAAACAAAAATGCCAAATCTTTTAATACAATTAAAAAAGATATTGATTGATTAGTAATCCAGGATTTTGTAAGTAACATAACCACCTACTTTATCTGTAGATAATTAAGTAGGTAATAAAATAATTAAGTAACTATTTCGTTTTACCTGATCACTCCTATCCTACCTAACGCAGCCTTCTTTTATAATTAATGATGCCTGGCTTGGTTTTCTTTAATGGAAGCATTATTTATCTAGTACAAAACACGTATAAGCCATTGATTAAAATCTACCTAACGAACCCAATTCCATAATTGTTGTTGAATAAATAAATATTACACCCTCCTTTTTTTGAAGCCGGTTAAAAAGGGAAATAGAACACTGTTTGAATTTGTGGTTTTTGAGAGCTCTCTGCGATATGTATAAAATAACAGTACTTACTACTGTTTCCAGTGAACAAAAAGTTCCAGTTCCAGTGAACCTAGGAATTAAAAAGATCCTTTATTAATTTAGTATTATTGACTGTTGACGTTTAGTGTGATAAAGTGAATCAGACTAAGTGAAACCCCCCTTATTAATAAACGAAGAGGAAGTCTACACCTAGTTTAACCAAAAAGTTTGCTCAGGAATATAATGCTTTGAGACGTCAAACGTAAGGACTAATATTGCTAAACAATATTTTCTGTTAAACCAGGTGTAAACTTACTATACGTTTATTAATAAGGCCGAAAGAGTTTAGATCACTATTGACACAGACTCTTTAAAGGCTGATATGTTCCAAAAGTATGCAGCAATTATTTTTACGTGACGTCACCGCTACATCAAACCTTATTTTCTTCTATATTCCTGAATCGCAAGAAACATAATAGGTAGCCACCCATTCCAATGAAGGCGGCTTAGCTTAGTGTCTTTAACGCCACACACTCTTTAAAGGCTGACGAGATTCAATAGTAAGGGCTGCAACGTGACGTCACTGCCGCATCACCATCGTGTGGAGTGACACGACAAATTGCCCATCAGTAATTGGCGGCTGTCGTTATGCTCCCCACTCGGTCGAATTACTTTTATTGTCCTCTGGTTACCCATAATTCGATGTTATTCGTGCGTGTACTCGACCATTGTCTAGCAAATTAATTTTCATGTGGGTGGAATGACGTATGAGTAGAAATTTAGCCTCAAACACTGTTATCAAATCATTCGATATCGATTTGATAGTCGATAAATCAGTCGCCTTTCAATCCCATTATGTTAATTATACATATACCTACGTGCCATCATAACACAACTAGCAATTCGTAAAAGAATATCGCCAATTCCTGAACTGGTAATCAGGTAGGTGTCCTAATCTAATTGATCGTTTAGCTGGCATATATTTGCAGTTCTACCTTAATAATTTCGTGGCCAATAATTCGCGTTATATAACAACGTCAAACAAATGTTCACAAACGACCGGCGCCTAACAACCGTGCGCACCTACACACGTTTTGTCACCGACATCTAGTGATAAATTGCATTAATAAAACCAGCCGACAACTCGCGAAATTGTGCCCCAATTTTTTCTGCGTGAACAGTGCTATCTACTTTTTACCAATTGCAGTCAAATATATCAAATTGGCATCCCAATAGTCTTGTCAAAACGAAATAGTGTTTTATATGAGAAAGTCAACTGAAATATTTGCTGAAACGTCAAAGTAAAGAATAATTAATGTAAGTTACTATTCCAATATAAATAAGGCAAGTTTTAATTAATGTACACTCTAGCCGAGATTTATTTTTCGCTAGCAATTTCTAGACTGTTTTTCTAAAAGGTTTTCTGTATTGTTGTTTTTCCTCAATTCTTTGAACTAAATAACCTAACTAACCTAACCAGTCTCTATTACCAGCTTTGGCTTTAAATGTGCATTTAAATTAATAAAATCCCATTTCACTTAAGTTAATCTTACCAAGTATTTTAATAAGTAATCAGCGTTTCAGACTTTTTTAATCATGTTTTTCTAATATGTTTTGTCTAAAACTGACCCATCTCAGTAGCCCTCTATCCGATGAGTCTCAGTGGCCGAGTGTCCGAAGACTCCGAATGGTTCATAAAAGCTGATTCCCATCGGCTTACCTTTTGGAAATCACACCCCACCGATTCACTATGCAGCTCAAAAAATTTTTGTAGAACGGCTTACTTTCGCCATAATTTCACCCCTCGCCACTGGCTAGTACAAGGACATGTCTTGGATATAACACTCTCATTACGTACCCTTACGTTTAATAGACAACCTATTCTCAAACTCTCTCGAGCAAGGGTCACATCTAATTTAGTTTTTTTACCTGTGCTGTGACCTGTGTTTCAATCAAACGGTTCCTTGTGAAGTTAATAGTCAAGTCATTGATTAACTTTCTTAATAGTAATACCTAATCCTAACTAATATTAAAAATGCGAAAGTGTGTTTGTTACGCTTTCACATATTAACTATTTACTAAACCGTTCATTATGAAATTTTGTAGAAACGGAAAAGATCAAAAAAGGCCATAGGGATAGAAAAACCACTGTCCACGCAAACAAAGTCGCGGGCGGTCGCTAGACTGACTATACTTTAAGTCTACTTACTTTCACTACTTAACGAGTATTTACTTAATAAAATAAACAGTTAAATATGTCATTAAAATCGGTATATAACAGCTAATTTCTGATATCATTTAATTACAGTTATAGGAAGAAAGTTCTACTACCGGAGGCTGATTCAAATGGCTATAAATCTATTCGTTCGCTAACTAAACTGAAAAAGAAGCATTATAGTCTAATGCCCTTATGTCTAATGATTAGACATGAGGTCACATGTCGCAAGCTTATGTAAATTAAACGCAGCGCTGGGCTACCACGATGGGGTAATTTGCACTTAAATCCGAAGTCATTAAGGTTCAAAACAAATTGCAGGTTTATGACAGGTTTGTCACCTGACGTGCTGGTGATTGTACAAGTTTACGACACGTATTTATTACAGTTTGTTGCTAATTTTTTTAACTTAAGTTAGCGAATGCGTAAAAAGTTAGCCATTTGAATAGGGTGGCTGTTTCCTTTTATTTACAGCGCCAAATCGAAGCAACTCGAAGCCACAAGAAAAGGCTTATTTGCCATTCCCTTCACGTGAATCACCGGAACTTTTTGTGTAATCTAAAACGATGTAAGTAATACGAGTAACTTTAGCTGTTCGCAACGTTGTGTGCCATTAAGTTGGCTGAAAGAATAAAGGTAGCCTGTAGATAAAATGCGAAATACTTAATACTGAATTGCAGTTGAATTATTCGTGTTATAGTCTGATATCCACCTTGATTGGGGTTTAAAGTGTTAACCCTTCAACGCCCGGAAAATGAGACAGAATAGATATTCCATTGTTATCCAATGAATTACCGATTTAATTAGAGACGTTATAAAAGGCATATATTACTAGAAAATTGTAAGGTACACTCATTTGAGTACCTAGGTTAATTTAATTTTGTATTGTGTATACTTCTTGATAGAATATCCTGTAAAAATGAGTGTGCAGGCATTTTAACTCTATGAAGTTTAGAGCTATAATTACGTTACGGAAGCTTTCCTGGATAACAAATTATCAACAGTGTGTTCTTAATTTGTTGTTACAGGAAAAGTACAAACGTCGACATAATTTTGGCGATTCGTGTCTTACAAAACGTAATTCCCTAGGATTACTTTCAGCGAGTTGCGTAACTAATGAAGTAACTTGTGACACGGGTCGGCTCTGGGATCGACGTAATCAAATTAATGAGAAAACTTCACTTCAATTTAGGGTTTCCTACCTCAATCTTTAGAATATTTGGCAGCGGTCAAGAGCTCCAGTGGGCATGATGATTGTTCTTTTAATGTATTTAGCCTTACTTAGCAACCCCAACCCTTCTAAACGTCTGGGGTTTTTTCAAAGCAATTAACTAAGTTTATTTTTTGTTTCGCCTCAGCTCGCTCGGATTGATTGATGAATTCTCCGTAGAGATTTTGCTTCAACTGTTTCGTAATGTTGACTTAGAACTCCAGTTAGAAATATTGTTTTAGTTTAAATAATTACAGTCAAGTGTTTGCTTTGGATAATGGATTAAAAATTTTAACCGTCTTCAAAAACTGAAAAGAAGGAGCTTCTAAATAGATTGTTTTTTTTATCGTTGTTCGCGCGTAACTTCGACATTTATTTACCGATTTTGACGATTATTTTTCGTTGGATCGAGTTCTCTTGCGAGATGGTCCCATTTTTTTTAATCACTTCAGTAGTTTTCAAGTAATCCTGAAAATATTATGATTTCGGTAGTAACTACCTTGACAACTAACTACTTTAGTTTTTGAACAGTTCTAATTGATTATTTTTTTGTTGGAAAAGGGAAACAATAAGTGTAGTCCTTTTAATTTCATTGACATTGGACCTTGAACTTCGACCGAGCTATGGTCTGCGACGTTCTAGACTGGACTTGGACTACCTACGAAGGCACAATACATTATATAAAGTTAAATAAGGGTTTAAATACACGCTTATATACTTACCAAAAAAAGTTTAAATAAAAAAGCTTTTTAAAAAAATAAAAAACTTCTAGCTTCTTCGTCTTCTTCTAAAAGAAAAAGCTTCAAAATTAAATATCTCTTAAAAGCAATAAGAAATAATATTCAATAATTGGATACGCATATCAATTTCAATAAAAAAGCTTCTAATGAAGTCGGGTGGAGCTTTTATTTTTTTTTAAAGAAGTTGTCCTCCAGCCCCGCCTGACTTAAACGTTTTTTATTAAAATTTACTAGAAAAGCATCTACAATGATTAAATTGACAATCGACAGTGATCCACTGCAACTTCACTCAAGAATGTATGGCTTAGAAAAAAAATTACAGAATAAAATACGTCGTTTAGTACCGCAAGCGCTCTGAAGTTGCCACCGATCACTGTCTATTGTATATGGACATATTTTTGTTTACTATGTGGACTAACACTATCATATTCCGATTTAGCTCCACCTAGTCGCCTAATCGTGGTTAGTTCTTACTTCTTATCAAAGTCCTATCAAGCTTAATTAAATTACGGCAGGATCAAAGAACGGCCTGCACGTCCCTTTATTCCCTGCCCAGCCCCAGACTTTAGCTTTGTGAAATGCCATTTACGTGATTACTGAAACTAATGTTACAGTATATGTGTACATATATGTACACACACTTCTATGTAAGTTGTTTGTTCGTTCTATTTCTGTTTCGCTTTCTGAATTGGTATTATACAGATAATAATCTTCAGAAGTGCTTAGAAGACAGCATTTTTTTTTTATGTAAGCATAACTGCTTATTATTCAAATAGTATATACATTTCAGATTTCAATATATGGGAAAGGCGGCAATTCATATGTTATAAGTTGAAGAGATTTAATATTATGTGAAACCCTACTATAATTATGATTAGAATCCCCCGTTTCCTCGTGGTCATACTAGTTTGTCATACCAGTATGACCACGAGGATATACATCTGCATACGACACATAAATAAAGTTATTTGAAGGTAAATTAATTATTATTTACTCTTTGACCATTTTATCCTAGCTTTTATCGTTTTCCTGAAAATTTAGAAAATCTGTAAATAAGGGTACTTTTCAAGGGGGGGTGTCGCGCTTGCGCGAGGGGGCGTGAGAGTTGTGTATTTTAATGTACTCACTAAATACAGTAGCATTAAAACTTACCTATTAATTTTGCCGCTGCAAAATCTAGAATGAATATACTAAAACTAAAGATTTGCAGGTTATAAATAAATAAATAAATATAAATAAATAAATATTTGACAACATCACATACATCCTAAAGTTGAAACGAATTTCACTTCTTGGACTTCTATTCATAAATTCCAATTTTACATGACATATTACAAAATTCCTATACATATTGTCTGATTCTGCTTTTAGCTAAGTAATTATAGTTTTTTCTAATAAAAAATAAAGGCACAGAAATCAGGTACAAAAATTACACTTCAAACTTCGAAATAGCTTGCCATTATTTGTAGATATCTATTAATACCTAGGTACATGGCTACCTTTATCTACCTACTAAATTTGGTACCTTACTAATTGCCCTTTACAATTTAATCCTATTCAGTAAAACCTACGTAGGTAATTAACTTTTCCTTTTTGAAGTGAAACTTTTTAATTTTAGTAACGTTCCTTCCTTTAATTTTACGTTTTAATTGCCAAAAACAGAGATATTTCCCCTCCAGCCATTTTCGCAACTGCGATTCACAATCTGTTGCGAATTAAGAATTTTTATTCTATGTTCGTAACCAGTTGCGAATCAAGAAAACTTTTTCCTTAACCGCAACTTGGTTGCAAACAAAGAATTAGAACTTCCCAGACTTACATACTTGCGATGGCAGAAAAGCATTTCTTAATTAATAAATCGCAACCAGTAGCTAAGATAATTAATAAGATTATCATATTAATTTAGTGCTTACCTTCTTGGCTTAGGCTTTTTTTGGTACGCTTGCCGTAGACGGGAACCGAACCGACAATAAGTCAAAAAAATGCACCCTGTATTTTTATGTTACCAACCGATAGGGTCCATAATAAGAATCAAATATCTCTAAAAAACACGCTATCTTAATTTAAAGGAATATCATGAAATGTATCTTCATAATTATTTGAAAACTAGGCACTAGGCTAGACTTTCTAAGAAATGAGTTATTTTTTTATCCGAGGAAGAACAAAATCGAATAATTTTACAAGATGGTGCCCTAGTCCAATGATCTATCTGAATAACCATTTCAATATTTGATCGGTTCAAATCAAATTCACCCCTTCAGATTTCAAAGTGAGCTTCGCCTTCTATTATTATTTTTTGTTAGATTTTATGTCATAGTCTTAAGATACCATGTTTGTTAGAATGAATTGATACTTATGATTGACCCTAATGGTTGGTGTCATAACAGTCCAGGATGTATTTTTTTGCATCAGTGTTGTCGGCTCGGTTCCCCGACACGACAAGCATATTTTCAAAAATCCTTGAATGCAGTTTTGCTTCTTTTAAAATATAAAGGAATGTCTCCTTTGTGCAAAGCTTCTATCTCCTTTATTTATGAGTACTTTCCATCCAGGTTCACTTAAAAAAATCTACCCTGTAGTAGGTATACAAATAATTTGTGTATAAGACCTTATGTCATAAATGGTGCCTTTTTTGGGAGAGGGGGCTACTAAACCTTGCTTTTACAAAATATTACTTTGGTTAGTAATCTAAAAATGTAATCTCAGAAATAGCATAGAACCATGGGTATGGGTTTTCTCAACGCAAAAATCACTCGTGTTTATTCCGAGGCCCAAACATCACCAGATTTATTTTATCTCGGAACACAGTGACAGGCGAAATCAAATTGTTGTTTGCAGAATAATTTTGCACCCTTACATTTTTGCGTGCTTACCTGATTATTCGGAACGTATAAACAAAATCGGGAACACGCAGTACCGTGTCGACAACCTACCAAGCCCGCATTGAGGTGTGAAATTCAAAAATCAACTAAAATTTTCTGAACCAGTGGGCCAGCCAGCCCTCAGTAGTCTTTTGCTCGGAGTGTTTGCTTTACGCCAAAAGATTTCCCTTTCAATTTTCACTTCAGATTCAACATTGTTTACAGTGAAATCCTTTTAGAAGAACGACAAAACATGTCAGGGCTTTATTGCTAAGTACCTATTTATTCTTTTTAGAAGCAAGCTTTAGTTTTAGACTGGTATCTTTAATTTGCAAACAAAACTTGGGTCTAAATATAATGTTCACTGATATAGGTAATTTGCTATGGGTTTTCCCATGTTCGCAAAGAACATCAGTTTTGTGGCTAGTAGGAAACTTCAGTACCTATAGGTAGGTACTTAAGCTATAATTATGTAGATATTCTTCGTAGGTACTGGTGAAGCAAATAACATTATTTTATGGATCTTACTACGTATAAGTAATTTATTACTACGTATAAGTATAAGTACCTGCAACTCCAAGATTATACTAAAATTACACATAATAACGTTACAGATGCTATTAGTTCAGTGTTTCAAACAGATTAACGCGATGTCATTAATTGGTTCAACTCTGCTAAACCAATTACAATCGATGTATAGAAATGCTTAGAGGTTAATCAACTGATTCCATATCACAGGCCATGTTGGAAAGCGTTATTACCGTCAAACGTCATTTAGGTAAGCTGTATTTGTAGGTACTCAATAATATCTAGATCTATACTAGTAACGTGTGTATGTATGGAATGAACATTAACATAACCAATGGTAAGGTATCCCGTGTCTTATGTAGTCTGACGACAGAAGTTAGAGAAAGAAACAATGTTAAGTGAGCTTGCGTACAGATTTTATTAAATATAATATACTTAAGTACATATTTTTAACTTAAAATATGACATTAAATTTTTTTTGCAGCCAATGAAGACAACGACAGTCAGGAAGATATACAATGACGTCATCGGATTCCATTCTCTCGCTAGTCTCGTTCGGAAAGGACGCATGGCGCTGACTCGCGGATGTAAACGTAATAGCGTTTTAAGCTGATTAATTATTCACAATAACTTTGTAAATAAGTACTTATCGTATCGAAGTGAAATAAAAACAGTCTGCCATCAGTCCATTCCGTCCAATCTGTATAGAATTTAATTTTTTTCCAGGCCTGGAGCATCAGATCGAAAATTTGTACCAGACTGATGGAATGGACTGATGCCAAACTGAACATGTAATCTCCCTCTTAGGGCTGGGTGTTTCACTTGCCTCGGTGTTTCTCTTGCCCACCTGACCTTAAGTATATAATGTTTAATGTGATCCAAAACTATTTACTGTAAATCCAATATACTATAGATGATCGTCTTTAGGTGATAATAATAAACTATATGATGTTTTAATATGAAAAATAACCATAGCTACAAAGTTGGGCATAACGACTCCTTTATGAAACAAAACTGAAAGGTATATTTATGCATAAGCATTTCCCCGCGAGGTCATGTCTTGATAGTTCACTATAAACGTAACGTTCCTCGCCTGTTATTTCCATTAAACTCTTATCTTCAAGATTCATAGCGAGTCCCGGCAAAAATGATGGTCGTTAAAGAAATTGAATACCCTTTACTCATGCTTAAACTTTCTCATAGCTTAAGTTTGAGAGCGCCTTCAACGCCTGCACAATGCCACGGCTAGCTGCTGTGGCATAATCTAACTTAACTTTATTCTTAAATTCATAGGTAGGTAGCTCTATAACATAAACAGCATAAAATTTCTCCATTCACTTTAATATTTTGGAATGTAAAGAAAATAATATTATCTTTGCAAGCTTTTGCTGCTCTTCAAAGGAGAGTAGGCAGCAGTAACTTTATCGCGAATGAAAAAAATATAATTATTTGTTAAACTAGAAATCAGAGACAATTTGTGCTGCGAGTGCCGACTTTAAATCACGAACTAGCGAAGGAGTCTAGAATTGAATCACGAGCGTATACTTATAGCGAGTGATTCTAATATAAACTTCTGAGCACAGTGAGTGATTTAAAGGCACGAGACATTACAATTTGGGCTCGTGTTAAGCATACAACTTTTCCCCTCTACCAGCGAGAAAAGTGTTAAAGGATAGGTAAGAATTGTTATTTTTGTGACGTGACGTGACTTTCCTGGCAAAAAGCTAAATTCAGCATTGGACCTTGTTCTCTTATCTATTTTGGAATTAGACACCTATGTAAGTAGGTTGTAGTGTGTGTACTAAAGTATATACTCACACACTCATCTCTCCTCATATATAAGCTCTTACGGAGCACAATAAATGGATTATTGATCGCAGTCAGTCTTATTATTAACACCCCCGAACCGCCACATTGCATGGCGACCCTGCCAGTGCTGCCTATCGGCGGCGCTGCGCAGACGGTTTATAATGAATTCTGATATTTTTTTTTTTTATGTGAAAATAAGAACTAAAAAAAAAAAAAGTGAAATAACAAGCATACAGTGAGATGGGTGCTTCCTAAAATTTAAAGGAACTTTAATAAATTAAGTATTATGTTAAAATAATACAAAATAAACTAAATATAATTAATATAATATAGATAAAATAAATTCTTCAAGTTTAAATAAACTCATAAAAAGTCATAATATGAACAATCAAAATTAAATAGTTTTCGTGTTTCGTGGCTGTTTTGCTGCTGCCGATGATGATAATGGAGAAACCAGGGCGCTGGGAGACGATGGTGTCCGATGTGGACGCTGCCGGGAGATGTTGGAGTCATGAGAGAGCTACAAGTTGAATTTACCAACAGGAAGCGGCCAGATCGTTAGCACCGAAGACTTCAGAAACGACGCAAAATGACTTCTAAAATGTTTTGTGGTTTGATTCCCTTTTGTTTTGTTGATATTCTTTTTTTTTACGAACCAAAAATTACAAAATTTAAAGATTATTAATATTAAGATTAATTTCAGAGTTTATGTTGGGTTTTATTGATGTTTCATATTTCATTGTTTTTGGTGAAAATGAAAAAAAAATATAATCGTGTATTCAAAACTTCTCTAACTTTAAATGTATTTTTAAAAAATATGAAATTGGAAGTAAAATAACTAGGAAAAAGTTGAAGAATTTATTTTAGGATTTTTTTACCTACTATTTTATTTTGAATGTTTTAATCATAGATTTAGAAAAAAAAAAGAGAGTTAGAGAATAAAATATTTTTATGCTCCTGTAAATTTATAAGTAAATAGTATGTTTGAGGGCTATTTTTTTTTCTAAAACAATGTTTCTGATTTAAAGGTAACTACGATTGCACAAAAAAAAAGTAAACATTTTCATGTGAAGTTGGTTTATTTATGTTTGGGTTTTGTTTTCACAGTTAGTTTTCAGGAGAATCAGCGTGGTTGATTAAGGTAACTCATTGTAATAATGAAGTTTTGATTATTTTAATCTTGGATATAATTTTAGTATGAATAGGGATATTTTTTATTTCCTCTTTCACGTGGTTTTAAAGATCGCAAAGTTGATCTTTTAAGCTATGGTGTTTTATTAATTTGTGATTTCCCTTAAATAAATAAAATTTAATTATTTAGAAATTATCATGTCAAAGTATGGATTTCGTAACTGCATTCAATGTGAACGACATCGTAATTGCTGACATAGCGACACGTGTGATATTGTAGGTATAATTTTTGTTAAGCCAAAAGGAGAGGTACACATTAAAGGAGAGGTACTATAGGGATCAGGTCCTTCTGTTGTATCAAGGTGTGAACGAGATTTCCCCTATGAATCCTGTTTGGAGACCAAATTAGTATGTGTCTTAATTCATGACCCTATTAATAATGGTACATACGTGGGGTGTCAGATCCTTCCATTCGATCATGGTGCGAACGAGATTTCCTCTGTGAGATAAGTTGGAGTCCAAAAGAGACTTAAACCATGACCCCCATAAATAATTAGGTTGTGCGCACAACCCAAATGGCACAATAAGTTGTCCATTTTATGTTTTATTATTATTATGAAGTGAAGTCGACTATAAATAAATATGATAAAGTATGTACCAATAATGATGATTTAAATGAAAATGAAAGTACGCCGGCGCCGGGCGAATTATGATTTGTGAGTACCTAGTAGGTGATATGTGTAGTGTGTATAGTGTACCGATAGTGTTATTATGAAAATGAAGTTTTTATCGAGCAAGGGTAGGATTTAAAGTGAAGGAAATATATGAAAATATTGACACAGGATAAAATAGATAAGAATAAGAATATTGATAAATATGAGGATACGAAATATAATAAACATAGGTGATGAAATTATTGATGGTTGATATGTTATATTATGAACAATAAGAATGATGAAAGTTTATATTATTGAAAGATTGAAAGAAGGAATATGGTTTTATAAGGTAAGAAAGATGAAAGATGAAAGATTTTATAAATAGAATTAAGGTGAAGAATGAAAGTGTTATCTAATTATGTTAATGAAAAGTAACTTGTAATAAAGTGTTATTTATGAAAGAGAAATAAGTACACAAAAGTAACGTGATTTTTAAAGTTTAGTATTTTATTCAATTACCTTTTTCAACTATAGAATAAAAGAATTTTTTTTGTTTCATTATTAAGTATGTGCAATCTATGACCTGTAAATTAGAAATATACCTTTGATTATTATTATTAGGTATTGTTTAACAAATAAAACATTTTTTTTTTAAATATATTATGGATATATGATATTATGATATCGATTCAAAGTCGAACGAAATTTGATATGAATTATTAATAGAAAAAGTAAGTAAGGTTGTTACTAACAACATATTCTGTAGATAACTTAGGTACCTTTGTCTTTTTATAATGAATGTATCCAATTATTTTACTAGACACCGACTATTTATACTCAATTGGCAATAATAAAATTCTGAGTAGATTTTATAAAAATAAAAAAAGTTATAACAATGAAAGTACTATTTTTAATGATCGTAGTATAAATAAAATGTTCCTGTAATGTAAGTAATTCCATTCGCATCAAACAATTTTATATTATTTCAATTTTATATTCGTAATTCAAAGAAACAATCCGTTCATAATTTTCTGTGTTATTTTATAAAAATAAGTGCAGTAAAATTCGTTAAGTACTTACTATAATTTTATAACTACATCGTTACCTTGACAGTGAATAAAGATTGGATGTCCTAAAAATATTTGGTACTTAATACATATTTCATTAAAATTAAATTAAGTTTCTTTTTTATGCTTTTTGTGTATTTTTCTAAAAATTTGTGGGTATGTTGTTTAAAAAAAAAAATGCATGTTCTTTTTTTAATTCATAATTAGATATACCTACATATTATTAATAAAAAAAAAAGCCTTTGTATTTTTTTTTTCTTTTTAGGGGGGAGGTGTAGTGTGTGTACTAAAGTATATACTCACACACTCATCTCTCCTCATATATAAGCTCTTACGGAGCACAATAAATGGATTATTGATCGCAGTCAGTCTTATTATTAACACCCCCGAACCGCCACATTGCAAGGTACTTAGGTTTGGTATGTAAGAGTTAGTTATAGTCCATAGAAAATATACTTACTAGAAGAAGACTCTAATAAGCATACTGAAATATGTTTTCACCTCTCCAGCACGAAAAGAGCGATTTTGGCGCGTAAAAACGAAATAGATTTTTGCTGCGAGCGTAAAGAAAGGTGAATTTTTCATTTCGAACATCAAGCTTCAAAGTAAAGTTTGTTTCTAAAATTTTACTTTCACTAAGTAGGTATATCAGATGGATCGAAGGTCAGGTAGATCATTTCATCAGTGTAAAAATCTCGTAACACCTTAGTATATAAAGTTACATAACATTTTTAATTCGTAAATAATAAAATAAGAATAGAATAACCTAAGCCGACATTTAGGGGCTTTCGTGTAGTTAATTTTAGTTAACGAGGTAAAGTAGTACTTACATAATAGCCTCAAAAGAAATGTTTAACTTCCAGTTTAATGTAGCTACACAATGAGTACTTCAATACGTTTTTCCAGGTCTCCGCTCGCCATCAAGATAAATCTTGGGAGATAGCGGTCCTGGGGAGCACATTATGGGAAAATATCGCCCCGTGATGGCGGGAACGAGTCCGCGTGTTCCTTCTGATGCCTTTACATGTGTGGGAGAGTTATCAATCGTCATTCCGGAGAAAATTGAGCTTCTGAAGAACTAGATTATCGGGCTGTTCCAGTTACGTAATAATTTCGTTTAAGGATTCCTATGTTATGAAAGAAATTCCAACGCAAACAGAATTGACTAAACACAATTTATATTTTTGGTAGATATCTCTGGATTATACATTATAAGAATTTTTAAAGAGCGGCCATTTTTTTATAATTTACTCTTGACTCTTGATTTTTCACTTATGAATTCACACCTAATCTGCGAGACTTAATAACCTAATAATGCAAAAGTTGCTGCAATGATTACCAACGCTAGTTTCGGTTTTATGGAGCTCCTCAATAGTTATAGTTCGACCTCATTCAGTCCTAACTGGACCAACAATTTATGACCGCCACTCTCAAGTTTTCTTAGTTCAATTAATGCGGCAATTTTTATTGTTTGGCTTCGATCATCGAAGTTATTTGGTAACAAATTACTTCCAAAGCTTAATTCACAGTAAAATTAAAAAGAGATCCTACCCACTACCCACCTAGTTTATTTCGATTTCTAAAACTTTTTACTTACTTAATTGGTAAAGTGGAAAAAAAATAAGTGACCCTTAGGTGATAGAAGAGGAAAGAGGACGTTAAGCATTTACTAAGTAATGTATAAATGCTTCTTACTGACTAGTACATGTTGTGTTGTATAGTATAGTACCGTTTACCGGTATAGCACACTAAAGTTTGCTCGTTTGCAAAAGCTCACTGGGAAACATCAAAGTTGATCGCTTTAGCGGGTTGCTCAGTCCTTTGAAAGACGTGCATTCCCAAATCATACCTAGCTAGGTAAAGTACAGATGTAGCAAAATTTCTCACGTTATAACACCTACCATCTCCCTGAAGTCCTTACAATACAATTTGCATCGAAATTCGTCCATAGAGAGAACACGGATTTGCAATGACAGATAGATAGTTGAAACACTTTACTATTCGAAACAACCTTTAATAGTTCTTTGCAGTAATTATTTTAAAAATCAACTCATTTCTCACTTACAATACTTAAATAGGTTACAGTAGCGAGAGGTGAAAGAAAGGCGAATGTAAGCCATTCTACAAAAATGGTATATGATCTGCATGGATCGGTGACGTGGGATTTCTAAAAGGTAAGCCGATGGGAACCAACTTGTTTGTACCCTTCGCCACTGAAAGGTAATGTTACTAATAGAAATATGAGATCTTACATTACGAGATTCGATTATTTTTTGTTAGTTTGTCCAAAAACCTAGTGTGTAGTGTAAGTAATCTGTAGGTAATTGGAAAAAGTTAAACGTTTTAGCGCATCGCTTATGTTGCTACTTGCTAGGCAAGTCTTAAGTTGCGAGACGTGCCATCGCAAGTATGAGGTTGAATTTTCGGCTCTTAGCTAAGTGCAATGCGGCTAGGTATAGACGTAGGTACCTAGTTTTCTATTAACACATCTAGCTGAAAACGTTGGTACTGCTCAATCCAGCAACCTTTTTCTCACTTATGCTCTTAAATGTTATCATTCCATTTGAAAAAATAATGCGGGACGTTCATGGCTGGTATAACATTTACAAGTATAAGTTTGGAAAAAATACTAACTCATAGAACTGGGATTAAAAAAAACAAAATAAATACTAAAGTAAATAATAATATTTTTAAAATTGGTTCCAGGACGTTAGATTGAGTATAATAGAAGTTCTTTGGCGCATGCTATATAAACAAAATCTGCCGTTTTTTATCTGCAAGAGCGTAAACTTAGTATGTTTGGAAAATGTTTTTCTGTTCTATTAAAAAACTATTTCTGTGACCAATAACTTACGACGACGCAGACACGAGATTTTATGACACTTTTGAGACAACTTTTAGAACGCCAAAATGAAGATGTATACGAGTTTCCAGCTTATTATCTCTCAATCCGAGGTGAAACCCTAATTTGACTGGGCTAAAAGCTTTTTTCAGTTTATAACATCATCCGCAGTTACGTATTTCTGGTTAGAAAAAACTTAAAAACCACCTCTTATATCAAAATAGGCGTTGCAATTTGCAATCCGTAAAAGCACGTAATAGTGTTTTACCCCTAGATCCAAAATCTTTGCCTTGTTCATTAAATCCCACGCGGCCACATGTGGCCAAACAACAATGAAATATCTATTGTGTCTCATTTTCCTGTACCTGATGGGTTTAACTTGTCAATTAACTATATATCTTCTTTCAAAGTATAGACTCATACAAAGCGTGAAGCCGCTACTGCTTACTTGATTTAACACACTTAAGTAGTTGTAAATATCGTTAAAGGAAGTCCTATCCACTTAAATGTTCCTGTTTTGTTAGAAACTTGAACAGTTTAAATCTTACTGTACGTGTAAGTACCTACCTAATGTTAAATACATAGCAACTTAGAGTGGTATCACATAAACCGAAACTGTAAATGTCCGCAAACAAGTCTCACCAAAGTTGTGCGGTTAAGTTGTAGACAGTCTCTTTATAGTTCCGTTCAATTCTATTGTTAAGCATGAATAGACTATCCGAAGAAAAGCTACTTTATTACCATTCCATTTAACCCCTCGCCCTCAACTCAAGTGAAACTGAAATAGATTTGCAAGTAGGTACTTATGTATACATTCGTAGAAGTACAGAATAAAGTTCAGAAGTGTAAGTTATTCATTCTTCGGTGGGATATTAAGCAGATACTTATAACATAAGTAGTTAAGAGAAGAGTAAAGACTATATAGGTACCTAGTCCTACCTACAATCAAATAAGGCTGGGTGTAGGTAAACGGCACCGCTGACGCGCCGCGACGCCATTGCAACCGCCACCGCAAACGATCTATTCTAGACTTCTGGAGCGTCCAAGCGGTTAACTTTCAAATTTGCAGTTTAATACTTCTGCATCACCTACACATGCGTTCCATATTTTTTTTTATATACAAGGTGTTACAAAAATACCCCTAATGCCGAATACCTATGGTATATAGAGACCATCAAACTGAAGAACAACTTTTACTACGGGGCCAACTCTGAAATCGCGAAAAAAAATCAGATGTTTCATACATTTTGATATATTCGATTTAAATTGTTGTATATAATTTTATTACTTATTTTATTTTTTACCCCGTATAGATAGTTGTTAATGTCGGCGAAAAGTACCTCCACCAGTTGGAAAATGGGGATTAGCTAAATATAAAAAGAAAAATAGATAAATTTGTAAAATATTCATTTATTTTCTTCATCAAGTTATTTTTAAGTAAATTGATTTGTTTATTGCTTTTTCCAGTCAAAAAAAAAGTAAAGGATATTGAAACATTAATAATATTAATAAATTATTCACACTGTTTATTTTTTCATAACCTGACTTGGTAAAAAATATACAAGTACTTAGGTAAAACCTTTTGTACCTAATACTTAAAAACAAACTAACTGCATCTATTCGATTCTTGTTTCACCAGCCCCTCACACGACCACCGAAACGCGATATGATATAGCGATTTATCACTTTTAAATGTCAATGAAACTCAAAAGACAATGGATTTTGACAGTTGAGTGTCGATAAAACGCTATAGCACTCGATATTATATCGTGTTTCGGTTGTCGTGCCAGGGGGCGGGGTAATAAATTACTTAAAAAAAGTATGTTTGCTTACTCTGGACCTTTTTCTTTAGATATCAGATTGATATCTATAACAACTTGTTTTTTGAACAAATCCATTAGATCACTTCTAACATGATTTTTTATTTGTTGTAATCTACCACCGCCTGCTCCACTTACTAATTTGACTAATCTCAGAGTTGGGCATTCAGCTGATACAGAACATATTATTTTATCTTCATTTTCGCATTCTTCATAATACTCTAGATTTACTTTTATATGATACGGGATCTCTTGCGCAAGGAAGTCTAAGAATTTAGCTCTAACTGCTTCCACTATCAATGTTTCTGGTGATTGATCAGTCCATTCTTCTGGAGTATAGTGCAAAGTTGCAGGCTTTGCATTGTTCATCAAGTATTCCTAAAACATGACAATAAGCAATCAAAACTAATACATAGGCGACAAAAATGTTTATTTTTTTAACCGACTGCAAGGAAAGGGTTATGTTTTTCGCGTGTATGTATGCTGTATGTATAACATGGCGGCTGTGCGGTGATATTATTTTAAGTGAAAAAAGTGTTTTTTAGAATACTGTAATATGGGTATCAAATTAAAGGGCTTATCATAAGGATTTCAAAAAGATATATCGTGGCCGTAATGTTATAATGACTAAAAAGACATAAATAAGAAAAATAAATTTTAAAATCAAAAAACCCATCTGCATTAAAAGACAAGTCAACTGAAAAGATGGAAACAAGATCAAAAGGCAACATAATAAAATGCAGTTGGAGGTATAGAATTTAATGATAAGTCAAATCATTTGTAATGTCACTTGATACATGCCTCCGACTGCATGTTATTATGTTGCCTTTAATATTTCATTTTGTTTCCATTTTCTCAGTTATGACTTGTCTTTTGATGCAGGCAGTATTTTATGTTTTTTTTGTTTTGTCTGAAATTAATACATTTCCTTACCTTTACATCATTAACACCATCTCCTTTTAAAGCAGACACTAAAAATACGTCTGAAAATTTACTGTAGCCTCTTTGTATTAGCTTTTTTTCTTTTTTCTTTTCAGCTCCTGGTATTGGATTACCAGCAATTAATCCATTGGTTACATTTCTTATTATAGCCAACAATTGCTTTTTAGTTTTCAGTTGATCAACCTGAAAGAAAGAATGCAATTCAATAACTAAGTTCATTACACCAACAAGTGAAAGAAAATCATATGTACAGTCAAGTTCATTACTATCTAAGCACTTTAGACAGATGTTGACTTTTATTACAAAAGATTAAGATTGAAGAACTATCAAAGGTGCATACATATTATTGAACTCGGCTGTACCAATGTTATCTGGTGATAGCTTAGCAACATTTAAGCATAGCTTTAAAGCAAATCAATGAGATTTCAATCTGTATATTATTTTTGATGGATGGAATTTCCAGTTTGAGTTTGACAGCCGTTCACAACCACAGAACTTTTTTCTTGTTTTGTGCTCACAACACTGTGTCGGTATTTTCTTATTTCTCACATATTTGCCGATCACGACCCCAGCTCATTATTTTATTTCATAGAATTTTCACTAAAAACGTACATTCGTGGTCGGCGTTTTAACCCAGTCAAATTAGGGTTTTATCTCGGAATGAGAGATAATAAACTGTAAACTCATCTACACTTTCATTTTGGTGTTTTAAGTGCTAACACCCATATTCACAAACATTACTATGAGGTCTTACAGTGTCCGTGGACACAGCATCCCAACTACCAATCACACGTAATACATAAGACAAACAAACCAATCACAAGGCTCTATTTCAACACAGTGCTTTCGCATAAGCAAGGGTCGTTTGAGAATTGTTCTTGAATACGGGTGTAAAAGTTGTCTCAAAAGTGTCATAAAATCTCATGTCTGGGTCGTAAGTAATTCAAGGTCAAATATCAAAGGTCACAAAATTGGTTTTTTTTAAAACCCTTAGTGTGGGTTATCAAATGAAAGGGTTTCTTGAGCTGATTCCAAATATTTACTATATCATTACATTGCGGCAACTTGTATTATTAAAAAAAGGGAACAATATTTTCTGTCACCTAAGGTTAGATGTGTCACTAATCTGCAATACCCAAATTAAAATATCTATCCCCAAGAAATATATTAGTCATCATATTTATCAAATCTGTCTCTAAGTATAAATCACCTTATTAATGTAAATATGTCTCTTAAATTATAGTTTGATCACTTTTTTCTATAACCTAAATATAAGATCTGTCCTCTAAAAAGTAAGTCCCTGGCAGCAATAATATATTTGTACCTAAAATAGTAAATCTATCACCATTTTAATCGTTCAATCATCAAAATAATAGATGTGTCACTTAATGAATAGAAAAATTCCTAAGTAGGGGCGGAGTCAAATTGGCGGGCTGTGAAAATTTAAATGCACTAGGTAGGTTAGGTTAGGTTAGTGTTTAGACCACTCGCAGCGGAGCGAGCGAAGCGAGCGAAGCTCCATAAATATCAGGATCAACTAGTTTGGCCATAATGCTTATATCAGGATCAACTAGTTTGCCCTAGCCTAAACTGGTTTATCCTATCGGGCTTAGGACAAACTATGTAGTTTGGTCTAGGCTATAACAGTTAATCCCATCGCGTATAGGAAGAACTAGTTTAACCTAGGCCAAACTAGTTTGTCCTGAAAATCGGGTTTGGCCGGTAACAAATATACCTAACTAACTCACACAGCTCGCACTTGACTGCAGTGTTTTGTTTAGTTTTAGATAAGTAGTGTTTTTGTTTCGATTTTAAATGTAAATTATATGATTAAAACCTATTGTAATTTAATTTAATTAATTGTACCCATATTTTCAAATTTCAGTTGAATTATGTAATAAATTAATATTATTTTTCAATGATCAAATATATTTTTTAGGTAAACATTTTTAATTGTTTGGTGATTCAGTTTTAGTGACACTTTTATTATTTAGAAACCCAATATAATTATTTGATGATTGATATTATTTCCAAGTAATTATTAATTAATATTTAGGTAAGCGTTTTATATTATTTGGTGATTAAATTTAAGTGACAGATCTACTATTTTAGGAACAAATATTATTTATTAGGTCACTGAAAATGCATTTATTAGGTAATTGATAAAATCATACCCTTAAAAAAATCATTTTCCAAATATACTATATATAGTTTGGGCTCTGGTAGATAGAAAACGGTTGATTTTTTTTATAAAACATATGCCAAAGAAATCCTAATATATTCAATAATATTCATATCTAACGTCCTGGAACCAATTTTGAAAATATTAATATTTGGTATTCTATTTATTTTGCTTTTTATCCAAGTTCTATGAGTTAGTGTTTTTTTCAAACTGATACTAGTAAATGTTAGTGTTAAGACAATATTGATGAACCTTAAATGCAACACTATCATTTAAAATTCAATTTTGATTACAAATACCTTATTTATTATAAGAAAACTTGGTATATCTTCAACCATTTTCAGCATGTTGACTACATCATAGTGCAAAGTGTCTTTGGTGTGTGTATTTGAGACATCATGAACAACCCCAATGACATCAGCACACCTTAAGCTTTTCTCACAAGCAGCAATCATGGAATCAGGTAGCTTATATCTGAAATCATAAAATAACATAATAGTTCCAGCAGCTTTTCATAAAAAAAGTTATTCCATTTACTTATTTCCAACAAGCTAGTGAAACAAATGAACATTGAATGAGGCAGTCTGTGTGTATCACATATGAGACATTTTAGGGAGTATAAAAATATAAGAGTATAAGTATCTACACCTTATGAAGAACATCACCTTCATAGGTTAACCGGGAAAAATAGTTTGAAATGTCACTGTATGCAATAGTAATCCAATCCAGTAACACCGGCGGCAACTGAATGGTACCGGCTTGGTTCTGCATTATCGCTTGGATTTATCAAACATCCATATACTGCTTATGTTTAGCCCAGCACAGCCCTTGAAGCGTGCTTGTAGCATGATGAGCTCTAGAGTAGTTTGTCTACGTCAAAATGTCAAAAATTACATCCTCACATTTTTTCCTCAGGCTTTTGAAAAAAGTAGACAATTTTTCTTCTGCCTTACACCAGATATAATTTAATCTATATGTTGGTTGGTCAATGTAAGAATGACAAAATTTAAAAATTGTTACTGATGTTTAAACTTACTTCTTCTGCTCCCTTGTAGAGACAACACCTGGTGTATCTAAAAATATTAACTGTGTATCATTTTGAAAGTACATGGCCCGAATCATCTTTGTGGTTGTATGAACTTTCTTGGAAGCCGCGCATATCTGCAAACATATTATGTTACATTTCTGATTCGTAAGTTTACACTAAACAAGGTATGCAGGCCTGACTGCCTTTAAATCTCTGACTTGTTACTAATATAATAGGCAATGAAATGTATAAAAGATAACCTTTCTCTCAACAATATTATTTATTAATGTACTCTTTCCAGAATTTGGAGCACCAATTATTGCAACATTCACCACTTTTCCGAAACATTTCTGATTTGCCTGTTTGAGTTGTGAAGAATAGAATAAATTTTGTAAATAATAAGTTTTTCGTAAAGTGCAAATACTAAAACTTGTCATTTTTATTACACAGATCACATTTATTTAACGCAAAGAGAATTTAACGCAGAGAGAGAGAGACACAGGGAAAACAGCAGACAGGCAGACATGCGGCGGTATCGGCCAAAAACATTGAAGTTCATGTTAACTGTGTTTTGATTTGACAGGTACATTACTTGTGATACATTGCTACTTTTCCTTTGTATGTTTTTATTTGTGCCAAAACAAAGTAGCAATGTATCACATTATCACATACATATGTCAAAACACAGTTAACATGAACTTCAATGTTTTTAGCCGATTGAGCCCATGATCTCGCTGGGACTAATAGTGTTCTGTGGCGGAGTTGGATTTGATGATTTCATGACACACATCAAATGCGCTTCATCTTGCGCTGCACTCTGAACTGAAGTCAGTCTGAATAGGTACCGAAGCTGTCTTGACTTACGCAAGTGACAAGGCATGCGCTTACGCATGCGTATTGTGTCACTGTTGTCGAGATCACAAAAAATAGACTATACTATCAAGAACCAAGGGAATGGAAATGAAAGAGCCATGCCTAAGGCTGTAATTAGTGCTATGCCGTCCGCATAGCACGGACTGTCCGCGTGGACCGTCCGTATGTGGAGCATCGGTCGGTCGAGCGATTGCTCCACTGCGGTGGTATCAGCTAAAAACATTGAAGTTCATGTTAACTGTGTTTTGACAGATGTATGTGATACATTGCTATTTTTCTTTGGTAAGTTTTTATTTGTGCCAAAACAAAGTAGCAATGTATCACATACATCTGTCAAAACACAGTTAACATGAACTTCAATGTTTTTAGCTGATAGAGCCCCTGATGGCCCGCACGGACATCGATATCTCCTAAATAATTTATGAAATCCTCATTGATAATTATATCCTTATTGAATTTTTTGATAATCCGCCACACATAGTATCACTCAAAAAACATTTAAACTTATCAGACACAAGGATTCTTGTTTTATTTCAAGCAAACCCAGTTGTAGTAGTTATAAAAGTGACTGAACTGCTAGAAAGAAAAATCCCAAAAGGTCCGTCCGTCACAGGACTTCGGAAATACACGTAGCACTCATCGGTGGTATTGTACTCAGAAGAATAATATTTTTCTGAAGTATTAGCGTTAAGTATTAGCGCATGCGTCAAGGCAAAGCGCAAGACTAAAGCGCAGAGACGCAGAGCAACTCACTCACGAGTCAGGATAGGCTTAGGGGGTTGTATGTATGTACGTACACCTCACCCTTAGAGCATTAAGAACCTCACCTATGCATCCTTTGCCTTTATATCTATCTGTGATTTCTATTTAAAAAAACAAACAAAAACTTCGCTTTCGTTTCGATTCGATTCGAAGAAAAAGAATTTATGAAATTGCGGAACTTGCGGAAGAAAAAGACGTTTTTGCAAGCCATTGGTTTTGTTTTTGTTGTTAAACCATTGTCTGTTATGTGTAAAGTGATATTAATTCGCCGGTATGATTTTAATTAGGTAAGATAAAGATAAAAACAATCATTGTATGCCGTAGGTATGAATGATCAAGTATAAAATTACTTTTCGGTAGATTATTAATTAATTCTACCATTATTTCCTTTTGCAGACATGTCAGAAATAAAGCATAAATATCAATTATTGGCAGCGATCGATCATTTGCGTGCTCGTAAATCGAGACCGGACATTAACAGAATTTGTAAGTTTATGATAAAGTGCTACAAAGTTGCTCCAAAGGATACAAAAGCTGATCTCAAACGTTGTTTAAAGGAAAAGAGTATATTTAAAGTTGATTACAAAGATAATGTAAGCTACAGGAACGCTGCAAAGTGGCGAAAAAAGAGTAATCTGAATAGCAGTAAGTTTACAAACAATTTTCTAAAATATAGCATTTTTGTTACAGCATTGGGCTATTAATAATTTATGATTTTTTATAAAGTTGCACGAAGTTATCCAAAGTATTTATTACATGATTGGCTATAATTTATTTCTATTGTGTTACATATTTATGGACAGTAAATAAAAACATTAGCATTCTTGTGATATTTTTTAAAATGTCATATTATTTTGCCACTACTTATCTGTTCTTTAAATTCTTTCACTACACAAAATATTTCCATAACTTTCTACATCTATTTTGTTTTATCCTTATTTACTGCCCATAAACATGAAACAAATTTTATTATTAAAACAGAAATGGCGTCTACCATTGCAACTAATGAAAGGAGGATCATAACTTCAGCTATAGCCACATTAATTTACCAAGATCAAAGTTACTTGGAAAATGGTATAGCATTTGAAGATCTCATAAAAACTGCAGTGTCACAAGACTCTAAGTACACTAAAAAACAATTGGAAGCAATGGTTACTAAAGAACTAGTAACAGGCAGTCTTGTAAAACTGCCAAATGGAAATTTAGCTCTTGGACCGGCTGATCATGATGGTGATAGTTCAGATAGTTTTAAATTTGAATATAATGTAGATTCTAATACAAAGGTAAGTTTTCAATCTTTTCTCCACATAAGGCTCAATTTATACAGAGGTGGAACGGAATAAAAAGTATAAATTTTGTAATGACATTATACATCACCTACCTATAATATTGACGACCTGAGTGGTGCAGTGGTCAACATGCCAGTCTACCACGCAAGAGGTCCCAGGTTCGATTCCCGGCCGGGCAGAAATTGAAATGAGACCTGCCCCCTGATTATGTAATGTTAACAGTGTCATTTATCAGCAAAGTACTAAAACACTGTTATCAACCAAAACTGTCAAATTACATTGATCAAAATGAGAATTGTTAGCAATGGAGTTTTGTAATTAGGGTGCAGATACTATGCGAATGCTCGAAAATGTGAAGACATGCAATTAATCAAAAATTCACAAACATTCTGTTCCACTTCAGCATAAATTGACATTATAGTCATTTAGTTGTATAAAAACGAAAAAAAACATTATGTAGTTATGTACTATTCCATCCTTCCTCCTTGTCTAAATTAGACTTAATGAAAAACCAATAGCTTTAAAGCTTGTTGATTTAATGTTGCCCATATTTCTTTAAATATTATTTATTATTGGCAAAATTAAACAGCTTAAGTTTTTCCATAGATGACTTCATCAGCCAATTCATCATGTAGGTCATCACCACAACGTATGAGAGGAAGACCAAAGAAAAGAGGAGGTGGGTCTAGTTCTAGTTATGGCACTATTAATAACAGCACAAGAAATGCTGCAGTGAGGGTAGGGGAAAGGCGCAAAATGGCAAAAAAAGTATTTGATCCATCTGACAATAATGTGCCAAGCAAGCGGAAAAGAGGAAGACCTGCTGGTTCTCTCAACAAGAGTACAATTAAAAAGAGACTGCTTGGAGGAAATCAAAAACCTGATAAAGAAGGAACTTCCTTATCAGAAGGTCAAATATCACCAGATGGAAGTGCTGATGAAATTGAGCAAGAAGAACCAATACCTTTTGAAACCTCAGGGGGTGTCTGTTCTGTTTGTCTTGTGCAAAAGCCCCGAGGATCTAATGATAGATTAGTTGAATGTCGAGATTGCAACAATAAAGCCCATTTGAGTTGTCTTCAATCAGGGTCTGGCATCTTAAAGCCACGTCCAGATAACACTTGGCAGTGCCCACACTGTAAAACTTGTGTAGTTTGTTGTGAAACAAATGATGCGGTAAGTTGAAAACATTAACAAAGTATTTTTATTTTCCAGCTATATCCAAATTCCATACCATAAACACGAAAGTAACACTTTTTCTTCGTTGCATTTTCACAGCAAAATAGCTGAACCAAAAAATTATTATTTTAATACAAAGATAAATCTATTAAGGTTTAACCAAATCCGATGTTAGAAATGATCATAGGCACAGAATACATAATAGTGACATAAGCAATTCTCAACGGAAACTAGAGTTAGGTTGGCGAAGTTTCTTATTATTACAAAAACTAAACTCAACTTAAATTTTCAGGGTATTTTAACAGTGTGCAGTATCTGTTCAGATTCTTATCATGCACTTTGTCACGCCCCTCGTATACCAGAGCGTCTGAAAGCATGGGATCAATGGGAATGTAATAATTGTTTGGAGTCACGGCCCACAGTTGTTGGGTCCCCTGCAATAATTCCCAGTAGTATAGAGTTTGAAAAACAACACTCTCCATCGATCGATCCGTTTTTAAAACCACATGAGCTAGATAGGGCTCCTTCAAAATTGAAAGAAGAGGTGTCTATTGACCCAAACATACCAGATATTACCAATTGGACTACTGATGAAGTGCATGAGTATTTCATGGAGCATTTTCCTGAAGCTGCATCTATATTGAAGGAACAGGTAATCTACTTTCATAGTAAAATTACTGTTAGTCAAACAATAGAATGGGTATTTAAGGTACTGCATTTTTTTTTAAATTATTACAAAAAATTAGCTGTACCTATTTCTTTCTAGGAATTTGATGGACAAGCTTTGAGCATGGCGAGAAGAGCAGATATAGTGCAAGGCTTAGGGCTACCCTTAGGACCAGCATTATCTCTGTATCGTATTGTGGTAAAACTTCAAACTCGAAAAGATGATTGGACTATGTGTTGGGGCTAACCTAACCAATATAATCAACCCTGTTTATTTTATGAAATATATAGTATTGCAAAGAAATACAAGTTTCATTGCTATGAGGTGTATGATATTGACATGCCATTTGTGTCACAATGTAGGCAAGAGATAATGAATTAACAGTAAAAATGGTGTTAATCCACCTATGCATCATTAACAGCTTCCTTATTTTCTGTAATTATCAATAAGTTAACCTTGAGTAACCCCCATTATGTGATGGAAAATAAAAATTATATATATTAAAATTATTATGCAACCATCAAAGTTGATTACAAACTTCTCAAAACAAATTCTAATGTACAAAAACATTTTATTAATAAATGTAGTTTTAACAAGTCTATTTACAATAAATTACCTATACAATAAATAATGCAATTGGCCTGCCCTACATTTAATTGTAAAAAAGGAACATCTTTCAATCAATACCTTCCTATGCACAAAAATAAAAATATGGTATCTATCGGAATTCGACAAATGAAAAACAATTAGATTTAAATTCTACACAATCATACTATGAACAACAAATTAATAGACAATAAATTGTATTTTTTGATTTTGTTAATAAGTACTAAGTTTGTAATACCTTTTACCCTTTTTGATATGGAAATTATTTTTAATCTGAATAGTCGAAAGTAAAAAAAATATTTTTATTTAAATTAACTTAGTAATTAAGCACTTTTGAATTGTCTATCTATATTTTCCTACCACCTGTTCCAATTCTTAAAATCGATAATAATTTGCTTTAACTAATGTTGGTCATAGTGTTTCATGTATGATAAAAATATATTGAATATCATTGTGGCAAAATTAATGTAAAAAACTCTGTATTCAGTAGGTAAATAATAGAAGTTGACAAATTGTACTGGTGGCCAATACAAACAATCACCCTGAAAAAAAAACAAATATAAATAATATTAATTTTAAATAGACTAAAATGAATTTATGTACAAGTCTGTTTATCCTAACTTGTCCTATTTAGTAAACAGCTTTTGACAGTTGTCATAATGTCTCTTTAAATCGTTATTTAAAAATATGTTGTCTTTATTAAATCAAATGTCACTAATAATTAGCAATTTATTTCGTAATCTATGTGTGGAAAACCTTTTCATTTTGTTTCATTTTGTAATTGATTTTTTCAATAGAGTTGGCTGAAGATTGTTTACCGAGTGTTTACTAAATAAAACAAGTAAGGATAAACAGACTATAGGTTCTTATGTATTGAGTAACTTACTGTATAAACATATTTGAACTTTTGTGTTATTTCTAATGTACTTTGTTTCAAGGATTTCGATTCTAAAATACCCATTCCATAAAAGAAGCAAAGTATAGTTGCTGGTGAGGCAATTAACTGGTCACATAGAATTTTTTTAAATACTGTTTTAACATCTACTTTTGGGAGAACCTTATCTAAATAAATATAATAATAATGATGCATAGGTCCCATAAGTGTTCCGACAATGAACATCCTTGCTGAAAACAAGAAAATATTAAAATAGGTAATCATTTATTATCTCTAGTAACAATACACGTTTTGAAAATGTAATGATAAAGTACCTATTATGTTACATAGTGTTGAATACAACCTCTAAAGATACGATGTTTTATTCTTATTTTTTCGAAAGTTGTTCTCACTGAGCATATAATGTTGTTCTTACCTAAGCGACCCCAATCATATCTTTTAAGCAATACGTGAGACTGATACTCAAATTCCTGTTGGATAAGGTCACCAATAGACATAAAACCACCAGAAGAAATACTATTGGTTAATAATAAATTCCTTTTAAATAATAGGTTCACTCCACGCCTAAATGTTGAATAGTTTCTGCCACAGAATACATAATACTTTCTGCTGTGATTTCTAAAGAGGCTAGCTCCGTTTTTTAGACACAAACAATGTACCGAAAACATTGTTATTAAAAACAACCCCCCTAACGACTAAAAAAGTGCAACAGGCTCAGTTTGGTCTCGAGCTTACAGGTATTAAGACTAAGTTCAATTTGCCAAGACTTGTGATACTACACTACTATGTGTTACAAATCGGGCTGAATTTATTATTATCAAAATATCAATATTTTATAACAAAATAGGAAGGAAATAGAGATAGGTACTGCCTGCCACAGTCTGCCACACAGATGTGAATGTGACACAGAATGACAGAAGACAGAATGCCTGGGGTGCGTTCCGTCGTTTTGGGTGTAGTTGTTTGGTTAAAGTTTAACTCGTTTGAGTTGCAACCAAGCCACGGAACGATCGAGTTATTTTTATAACCTAAAAGAACTTTAGATGTCATTAAGTACAAATCTTTCGTTTTCTATTTTGGAATACGGATAATTTAAACATTCCTATAAATAAAATCAAATAGAATCTGTTTTTTTGAGGAACAACCATGAACTTTTAGACACAAAAACATCAAAATACAAAATAATGTCAAAAGACATTAACATTATGACAAAAAATAAACGTCAGAGCCTTTTTTCAACTACCGATTTAGGTGGTTGTTTGGTTGCTGCTCTGACACTACGCTCTGACAGCGCTCAGAGTAAAATTTCACCAAGCCACTGAACGGTCAGAGTGCGCACCCGAGTGCACTCGAACGAAGCGACGGAACGCACCTCAAAATGGACAGAACACATTTTGAGCTTACTACTGCCATGCCCAGGGTGACCAGATTAAAATTTGTAAATTCTGCTAAACTTTTATTTCAAAATGCAAAAATTTTGCGAAACTAGCTCACATTTTATATGAAAGTATTTGAGACAAAACACTTTTGACTCTTCCGTCAAATACATTTTTGCAAAGAATGTTTGCACCTGCAATAACACAAAAAATGCCATAATAATATTAAATTACTACTAATTGGTAAAAAATAAGAACAAATCGAGTAGTAGACAGTGATTTCTCAACTAGTTGAAAGCTATTTTACCTACCCATAGAATGTAAACTTTGCTAATTATTGTGATGGAAAATGACGTCACTTTAAATACTGACCTCATTTTACAATTTTTGACGACTCTGTATGAAATATACAGGGAGAAAAAGCAGCCCTTGGCGAGTTTCTTGCCGGTTCTGCTCGTTACAAGGTCTCCCGCTTAGGGTGCGCGAACCGATGGCGTAGCTTCTTTGTCATTCACAAGACGTACTTGTAAGGCAAAGAGACTCAGAATTCCCGATTTTTTCAATTTGGACTAGGTTATTTTTTTTTTAATTAACGTAAAAAATACTGATCTATAAAACTATGAAAAAATATGTGTGAGCTTAGAACACAAAAAACTCGGAATTGTTTTCTAATTTTAGTACTTTCTCAAAATGAAATATTATCCATTGCTGTAACAAGGCAATGATAGAAAAATTGACAATCGCAATTGATCGTCACCGGTGGCCTTAAAACTGTTTCTCGGATTATTGGAGCATTCTGCAGATTCACAATCAATGACTTAGCGATTAGTCTGCCAGAATGCAGCTATGTCTCTATATTGCCTATTGACATGACATAAGAGTTTTTTTTTGGGGCGCGGGAACCTTTGAACCAGAAAGGCGCTTTTGCTTGAAAATATTCTCAAAATTTTTAAAATTTTGTACATTTTGTCTATTTTCTACTGTAAATAGTGTAATTTGTATATAATATTGTAGTGGGCTATCATAATTCGTGTAAATAATGGGGCGAGTGAAGAAAAGAAAAAAGGATCCTCCTGACGGGCGAGTGGCAGAAAACTCCACGGACTCTTCCTCCGAAACTTCGGATTCAGAGGACGCCAGCAGGAAGTACCAAATCTTTAAAGTCCCTGGGTACTCTAGGAAGTACCCGGAAAATTGCAAAAAAAATGAATACGTAGTATTTCTTTCACATCCTGATGAAAAAAAATCATTTACTGATAAAGACAGACTAGCTATTTCCAATGCCATCAGAAAACACTGTGTCACTGGTGTTTTACACCTGCGGCCGGTCAATAAATTCAGAGTTGCCATTACTTTTGATGTACCGAATAATGCTAATGTATTTTTGAACAACATAAAACTTTTGGACGAATTGTCTTTAAAAGCCACCATTCCCGCAGCTGATACAGAGGTGACTGGAGTTTTAACTTCAGTCCCGATAGGACTTTCAAACCAGCGAATATTCTCTTTGATTGGTAGTTCACGCAATATCATACAAGTCCGGCGCTTCATGCGACGAGTGCGAAACGATAACGGTACGATTTCGTTCCAGCCGATGCAGACTGTCGCAGTCACTTTTGCTTCAACTGAATTACCTCAATTTGTGTACTTGGACAACTGGAGGCATGAAGTAAATGTTTATATTCCCCCTGTAAAGCAATGTTTACACTGCCTACGCTTTGGTCATATCGCTAAATATTGCAGGAATGCCGAGGTCTGCTCCATCTGTGCAGAGAGTCATAATTTTAAAAATTGCAAAGAAGACCATAAAAATGCCAAATGTGCAAATTGTGGTGGCAATCACATTGCCATTTCAAACACTTGTCCTAAAAAAAAAGGAAAAATTGAAGAAAGCAAAATAAAATCAAAAGCTACAACTTATTCAGCATTATTTAATGAATCGTCCTTTCCACATTTACATGCAAAAACACTGGAAACCCAAATTCAAAATCTTACAAAATCTGATGCATTTATGAATATAATTACAAATGCTATAACTAAAATTATTTTAAACCAAAAAGATAACCCTATTAACCACACATCAATTAAAGAAACCCTGCTAAATTCATTCAGAAATAATAATAGTACTAACAAATAATGTATTATCTCAATATAATGCAATGGAACGCCCAAAGCATTATTAGTAATAAATTTTTACTCACACAATATCTTTATGACAATAACATTCATATAGCAATTTTATCAGAAACTTGGTTACAACCTAATAAAGTGTTTAATATTAAAGGTTACAAAATAGAACGAAACGATATAGGAAATAAACATAATGGCGTTGCTATTTTAATTCATAATAGTATAAATTATCAAAAGATTGATATAAATTTTGACAGTTGTTTACAAAACATATGTGTAAAAATAATTGTATATAGCAAAGAAATATCCATTGTTAGTTTTTATTGTCCCACAAATTGTACTCCTTCGTTTGACAAACGTAAACTTGACGCTTTAGTAAAATCAGTACCAAAGCCAATGATCTTCGCTGGTGATTTTAACGCCCATCATACATCTTGGGGATGTAACTCTACTAATTCTAGAGGTAGAGATATCTTAGAAATTGCAGATGATAATGACTTGGTCCTTTTGAACAATGGCGAGGCGACTACAGTTGGTTCTTTGTCGTGGCGTCCTAACGCCTTAGATTTAACTTTTGTTTCTCCATCACTTTCTCTTTGTTGCGATTGGTCTGTACATAATGATCCACTTGGCAGCTATCACCTTCCTGTAATTATCAAAGTGCTTATTTGTAACAATGTAAATAATAATGTTCAAAGTTGTAGTATTCATAGTAAACACTTGCCCATCCACTCTAACTTCAAATCAGTAGATTGGAAAATGTATACTCAAATTGCAGACTTTTTATTATCAAACTTTCAGGTACAAAACTATACACCCTTGGAAGCATATGAAGAGTTTTGCAAAAGGTTGCATTCAGCCGTTGAAAGGTCTCTTCCCTCAAAAACTTTGTCTCCTTCTTCCCATGATCCCAATAGTATTAGGAAACCATTTAAAAAAATATCTTTGCCATGGTGGAATAAAAAATGCTCAGAATCAGTTTTAAATTCCAAATTAGCATATATTAACTTTAAAAATAATCCTTCAACTGAATCTTACATTGAGTTCAAAAGACTACAAGCTCTTAAAAAACTTACTTTAAAAACTGAGAGGTCTAATAGCTGGGTTGAATTATGTAGTTCCTTCCATCGTTGCACTCCTTTGTCTAGTATCTGGAAATTTATGCGAAAGTTTAATAAAACATATTCCTACAGTAATAAAGATGACAGCTGGATTCCCCAATTTTTACAGAAATATACTCCAGACTATGTAAATAATAAATTTGAATTCTCTACATTTAATACAACAAACTCTTCAGATAGCTTCATGGTTAAGCCTTTTTCATTACAAGAGTTGGAGTCTGCAGTTTTCTCTAGAAAGGATAGTGCTTTTGGCTTAGATGGTATTCCCTATATGATGCTTAAAAAACTTAGTACACATAGTTTTCAAATTCTTTTAGATCTGTTCAATTATTTATGGTTGAATAATGAAATACCACAAACATGGAAGTCTGACTGTTTGGTGCCTATTTTAAAACCAGATAAACCCAGTTCTAACGCCGATTCCTATCGTCCTATTGCACTTACTTCTTGTGTTGGAAAAATTTTTGAACAACTTTTAAAGCAAAGACTTGAATTCTATATAGAGCAAAATAATATCTTACCTGCTAATCAGTATGGATTCAGAAGGGGTACATCTGCTCGTGAAAGTATTTGTCAACTTCATCTTGATATTGTAAATAGTTTAAATAGTAGGAAGTCTTTGTTGTCTGTATTTTTTGATGTTGCTGGTGCTTTTAATAGTGTAAATATTGATATTCTTTGTTCTGAATTATTGTCAATTTCTATTCCAGCCAAACTGGTAAATTGGATACATAAATTCTTAACTGAAAGAGAAGTTTTTGTGAAATATAATTCTAAACTATATGGTCCAAGGAATGCCTCTGTTGGGGTCTGTCAAGGTGGCATACTTTCTCCATTGATATTCATTTTGTATATTCGTCGGTTAAATTTAATTCTTGGTCCTGATGTCAAAAATCTTCAATTCGCAGATGATCTGGTTGTTTACTCTTCTGGAAAAAATGAATCAGAAATTAGTAATTGCATAAATAAGTCTTTAGAAGGACTGTATAAATACTTTTCATATTTAAACCTAGATATCAATGCAACTAAATCAAAAGTGGTTGTTTTTGGAAAAAATAACTCTTCTCCTGATGTATATTATAACAAAACTCATATTCCTACTTCAAATGAGGCTAAATTTTTAGGTGTAATATTTTGTCACAACTTAAAATGGAATAAATATGTTGATTTGTTAAGTACAAGAGCTAACAAAGCTTTCAATATTTTAAAAACATTATGTAGAACATCTTGGGGTGCTGATCCTAAAATATTACTACTATTATATAAATCACTTATTCGTAGCCACTTTGAGTATGGGTTTGTCTGTTTTGCGGGTGATAGTAAGTTGGTTGATGTTTTGGATAAAATTCAGAATAAGGGCATGAGACTTGTTACTGGAGCATTTAAAAGTAGTCCAATTAATGCTTTACAAATTGAATGTAGTCTACCTCCCATAAGTATAAGGTTTACTTATCTCAAAGAAAGGTTTATTTTAAAATTATATAGTAAAAGTAAGAATCACCTGTTTTCGAATTTAAAATCCTTCCCTCCCGTATCTTGTCACAAATCTCCATATATTCTTCAGGGCTTTACTCAGTTCAATAACTTTCTTAAAGATCTGCAAATATATCAATCAGAATTGTTACCATGTTATCAAGGTGATTTTCATAGTAAATTTCCTGCCATTAATATAATTATTGATCCCAATTTGAATTGTAAGGAAGATGTTTACAATAGATTCTCTGAATTTATTGGTTTCAATTACATTTATACTGATGGCTCAAAAACTGATTCTGCTGTATCTTTTGCATTTTTTGATGAGAAATTGAATTCTGGTTGTGGTTTTAAAATTAACTCAAATACAAGTATATTCACAGCTGAGGCTGTGGCTATTCTTGCAAGTTTAAAACATATAAAATATAAAAATGATGGTTGTCTTAAGTGGGTGATAGTTAGTGATAGCATGAGTGTTCTTCAAAATCTTAAAAATAACAAATTCCATGCTAACACTAACTATTTAATTTCTTCAATCAAACAGCTTTGGCTAGATTTGTTCACAAATGGTTTTGAAGTTATGTTTATGTGGGTCCCATCACACTCCGGCATACTAGGAAACGAAAGGGCTGACTTTTTAGCAAGAACAATAACAGACTCTTCTGTCCCTATCCCTGATTCAAGTTCACGACTAAATGTCTCTGTTCCACCTTCAGATATTGTCTCTCTTTTAAAGAAAAGATCAACAGATATTTGGATGATGCACTGGAATCACACAGTACAAATAGAAAACAAAGGGTTATGGTATGCTACATTCAACATTCGCATAGGTTCCATGCCTTGGTTCTGTCAGGGCAATAATTACCTTTCTCGAAAGTTCTATACAACAATTCTGAGGCTTCGTTTTGGTCATTGTCGTTTAAACTATCATTTACATCGTTTAAAAATAGTACAGAGTCCCTCTTGTGATCACTGTAACTCCCAGACAGAGCAATCCTTGGATCACATTTTCTTTAATTGCCCATCCTTTGGCATTCAGCGCCTTGTGCTGATGGATGAGCTGATTCAAATATATGGTTGTCCAGATTTGGTACCGCGCTCCATTCAGGCTCTTCTTGTAAATAATGATACTTTTCTACCTTTGTTTAGATATGTTACAAGTACTGTAGGGCAAATTTAAATGTATTTACTGTTATAATAATATAGTTTTAAAATTACTCTCTTTAAAAATGTGTAAATATCTTTATTTTACGTTTTGTTCATTCTGTATGTTTTGTTTAGGTAGGTTAGTTACCTATTGAAAACTAACGAATTTTTTTTTTTTTTGATTTTTTGACATAAGGGGGATGACTTTTCTTTCATTTCCATTCACATTGAATTGACGTTTTTGACTTGAAATTTTGCTAGAATGCTCTAAGGCTAGCTTGAATATTTAATTGTTTGACTTTATTTTTGGATTGACTACTACCGAATTATGACTTTTATTCACGGACTAACAAAAACTAATGAATTAACATTTAAAAACTCTACCTATGAAAAAAGATATAACTAATGACGAGGCAGTATGGTCTAAGACCTTAGCCTGTTCTTCGGAACGAAAAAAAAAAAAAAAAAAAAAAAAGAGTTTTTTTGGCGCCATTTTGTCGAGTTCGGTTTGGTGTCTATTTTAATTATTTTCAAATTGATTCGTAGTGGATATTGTGTCTTAAAATTGGTGCAGTTATATGGTACAAGTGTCTACGCAACTGAACAATATGTGGGATAATTGAAATAGGCGCGATCTTGGTTGTGTGAAGCTGAGACTTTTATTGAAGTGGTGGCTTCCTCGGCAGAACTAACCGAGTAAACTGTCTTGATATACTTGGTGCCAAATGCTCCAAGCAGCATTGGAATGCGATGCACCCGCATTCTAATGAAAAATTAAACAATATCTACCACTGAACTATTTAACACTTGACACTGGCAAAAATTACTTCCAAGAGGAAAGTAGATTGCCATAACAAAAAAAAGAAGAAGAAGACATGACATAATTCTATTCTGTGACAAATATGACAGCAAGATGAATAAATTTTTTTCTTGTTTTTGAAAACTTCGCAATATTCAATGGTTTAAATAAAAACGTAATTATCATGGCGCAAACAAATGATAATTTGGATTTTTCGGGATTGTTTAAGCTCGATGTTTTGGTACACTTGGATATTAGTACTTACAGTTTTTATGAAGTAGGGCTAAAAAAATTCTTAGCCTTCTCCAGTGATAAAGAATTACTATTTTTTTACATAGATTCTCAAAAAGAAAGATATGAAAGGTATTATGACTGGGATTTTGTAGACAATCCTGTGTACTGTATGTGCTTTGAACCAAGTGGAACATGGCTTCTTATTCTGAGTGATCAAAAAGTGCTTCTTGTTCCATTTCTCCCCCTGTTTATTCCTCAAAACAATTTTGATCATAAGTGGTCTCTATCAAGTGTGACAGTTTTACCTATTGGTCACATTACTAAGCCTACTTCAGTGGTTTGGTGGCTCACAAAAGAATCTGAAAACATATTAATTATTGGATCAAAGGTAAAACTTACATGTCTGTCAACCATTTTAACCATTTAAAAGATGTATTTACTCAACATTTTGTAATATGACAATAATCTCGATTGTAGTAATTAAGTATAATTAAGAAACACCCCCCTACTCTTGACGGGAATTGACGGAATTGAGTTCACATTAGAGTTGAGTTGTTTGTGAATAAATCCTTCAATTGAACTAGTTCACTTATCAAGTATATCTCCTTCACTCGTTCATTTGGGTCCCAATTACTTCAGTTCTTCATTTAGTTCACACTTCACTGAAGGAGAGTAAAGCGAACAGATAGATTACGAACACCGCGTGCGGAAGCGAGACAGTTGCACGGCTCGGCGGCCAGCGGTTGGTTGGAGTCAGGGACTCAAAGTCAAATCAAAGTGACTCAAATGGACTACTGAAGTACTGAGCCAAGTGAACTAGATGAACTAAATGAGTGATATACTTCATCTAGTCCAATTGAACTATATCATTCTTTACACTTCATTGAAGCATTTTGAGCATGTCTAGTTCACATCAGGATCAAATAGACGTCAACAATCTGTTATTTTGGTATATTTAAAACGGTTTCTAGGGTTTCCATAGCACCTTTTTGACATTTACTCAATTCCAACTAGATCTCGATATTCATGATTATGTGGGGAGTAACCCCCCAGTTCATTAATTATCTAATTTACTTACAAAAAAATGTCCAATCAATAAAATATCTATGAATATACTTTTTTTCATCATCAGTAATATTCTATGTTAAATAATATATTTTTTAGGCTGGAACAATCACATTTTATTCTTTAGAATCTCAATCCATAGTTGGCGAGTGTAAAGTTTCAGGAGAGATTGTAGATTTGCAGATGTGTTTTGATGATTCCTTGGACTTATTAGCATTATTGGTGAGTTGAGTACTTGCATATGTACCTAATAAAGTATATGGAATGAAATAAAGCTGTTTACATTAAGTGAATAATATAGTAAGTTGGGGTTGTTCCTATTAACCTACTAGGTGATCAAAATATGTAAATTATAATTGTGCAATAGTGGTATTTACTAAAGTTAACTAAATGGAATAGTTTAATTAAAAAGCAAACTGAATTGATCAATACTAAATAAAAAATATTGACTTGTTACTAAATCATTTTCTCAGGCAGAAGTCAAACCAACAACCTTTTTAAGTCCAATCCAATGCTTCGTCTTCCAATCAGTTGGAAGAAGATTGGGCCAAACTTCCAAAGGTTGCGGGTTCAATTCTCGCCTGAGAAAATGATCTGGTGATGAGTCAAATTTTTTTCTAGTATATTAGTTAGTACTATATAAAAATAGCATTGTGAATGATAAAATCCCAAATTTAAAAATGAATTGTGCTATTATTTCTGTTGTTCAAGAACAATAAAAATAATAGCACAATTCATTTTAATTGTAATTGTATTTATTTCAAACTAAATGTCATTAATCATTTTGTAGAATTTGGTAATGATATTGAGTGATGCCATCACAATCCTATAATTTCTATAAAAGATATTAAATCATATTAATCACCAAAAATATGCCTTTTAGATTTCTACAAGCAAATCTCAGCAATGGAAACTTGTATTGGAGCACAGATCATTTGGTTACAATTGGCTCCATCAAATAAGATCACAAACAGACAAGGATAAGAGAGACAGCTTCATGTCGTATATAAGGCAGCTGTCCAAAGACAAAATAACACTATTTATACAAGGTGGATCCAAAGGTACAAAGACATGTTATACTTAAGTATTCATTTTAAAGGTAAAATGTTATACAAACCAAACGATTCTTAATTGCAGATGATAACAAGTCACAAACAGTAGAATATTTATTAAAACCTTCAGAATATTTACCTCTGTTCCGCAAAGGTTCTAATAATTGGGCATTGACAGCACAATATGTTAATGGGAGACATTTCCTTACTGCTTTAGAGTTGAATGAAGGAACTTTAATCGTAAGTACATGTAAGAAAGATCATTTTGGCTTTTGTTGCTCAACAGAAATCAAATAGATCTCTTACATTTATATGATGGCAAATTGCTATGGACTATGTGGGACGCGATGCACGTCGACGCGTGACGTGAGCAGTTGTATAAAGTACACACGACAGCACGTCAGATTATACAATTAAACTGGAAAAACAGCTTTTATTGCGTACAGCATAAAGGTGGTCTCATGTATAGTCTGAGGTGCCGTCGTGTGTACTAAGTACTGAATCACGAAGATGTTACACAGTGCCGTCGTGCCCAGACCTTAGGTCTTAATGATTTTATTATATGACGACCTGAGTGGTGCAGTGGTCAAAATGCCGGTCTACCACGCAAGATTTGAATTCCGGCCGGGCAAAAATTGAAATGATAAATTTTAATTTCTGTGATGGGTCTGGGTGTTACTATGTATGTATAATAAGTCTATATTTAAAAAATATATAAGTATTTAAGTATAATATCAGTTGTCTAGCACCCATGTTACAAGCTTTGCTTAGTTTGGGGCTAGATGGTGCTGTGTGAAATTATCCAAGCATTTATTTATTTATTCTAGCTTGAGAGTCCTGATGAAGATACTCCTTCAAGAACATTAAGACCTCGCATAAAAAAAGATGGATTGTACATTCAGGGTCTTTGGTCGCAACGACTTGTCTATTTACTAAGGAAGAATGAATTGGAAGTTCACAGTGCTAATTTTTCAGTTATACAAGTAAGAACAACAGATTCATTTATTTTCATTAAAATTATTTTAAATAGCAATGAAGTTTATAGTAGTAGATTGATTAGACCAGTGTTTCCCAATGTGGTACAGGTTGCATCAAGGGGTACACGGAACAATCTCTTACTTAAGGGGCTGACATGAGCCAATTAGCACCGCCAGTCGATTTTATTTTATTTATTCTAAATAAGCCCAATTTCTTAAAAAAGATATCAGTTAAGGTTTTCTTAATAACGTCTAATATTTATTGAATAACTTCATCACAGTTTGAAAAGGCATTCAAACAGTTTAAAACGCGATTTTGATAAAAGTGGCGACTGTTGGTTCAAACCCGATTTTAAACTATTGCACGCATTTTGAAATGTTGTAACGTTGTTCAATAAACATTAGACGTCATTCACAAGACCTTGACTGATTCCTTTTTTAAGAAATTGGGCTTATTTAGAATAAATAAAATAAAATCGACTGGCGGCGCTAGTTGGCTCATTTCAGCCCCTTAACAAAGATATTATAAAATAAGGTACGCAAGTTTGATATACAATAAGGTAAGCAATGAGGTCTTTCTTGTGGTACGTAGTAAAAACTGATTGGGAACCACTGGGTTAGTCCTTATTTTAGACCATACAAATAAATTGTTGATAAACTCAAGATAATACTATAGATAGGTAATCGAAAAAAAAGCCAACAGAGTTGAAATTGCTTATTTAAAAATCAAGAACAGTCAGGTTTTACCACCTCTTTTGCCAAACATGGATGTAGAAATTTGTTATATCTTGTTTTTTTTTTAAATTAGGGCGATGGATTATTGGGAGCTAAGAGGGAATTTTCGGAGCTATGGTCCGCAGAACTTATAGGCGACGTGCGCCGCGCACACCTCATGTCGTCGAGGGATCCTCCACCGATGACGAGCGGTTGGCGTGAACCTACCTTCCTGTGTGACTTACAACTGCCCAGGTTTAACCTGGAGCCATGCTTGGTGGTTACCAACTGTGGTGCATACATATTAAATACCGTGTAAGTTATTTGTTTCGAACAAGATAATTTCGTTGCATTGCATTCTCTTGTTGTATTGTAACTGAGGATTGTCGCTAAACAATCAGTGTATTCGAATTCTCTAGACTGAATTATCTCAGTGAAATTGGCATCTATTTTCAATGCAGCTATATATTTGGACAACCTACATGGGAAGTCGACTTGATTTTTGATACATATTGTAAAATAAACATTACGTTTCCAAACTTTCCCGCTTGTCAATTGTTACCGACATTCTAGCAACTTGTGTAAAGCTACGTTGAGACGGCGGTTTTTTACTGCGTACCGGTAAAACCGTAAAGACGAAAAATAATCGAATAGAATAGTAACCGTCTGAAAGTAGCCTAATGGGGCAGATGCGGAGCGGAGGAGCCGTTTGTTTAAGACGACGCATCGATAAACTATTTTCGTATCTACTGTACGTATCTCACTCATGGCAACCAGTTTGGCGACGCCAAACCGGTTTTTTCGTTTAAATAAAAATCTATAATATATTTTAAAAAATCCAACTGGCCTTTTAAAGTGTGTGTTTAGACTAATCTACTAAGAAAATTTAAATCGGTCAGGTTGGTCTGTAAAATGCAAATCTCTGTTTTAAAAGAGGTTTCTTTGATAGTCTTTCTCTGTAAATATCACTTTTATATGTTTTGTGATTGATGAGAAAAATCGAGATCCCTGCCACCAAAATGTCCTTTTAACATCGTGACATGGGCCTAATAATAATTATGTTCGGTCAGTTGTGAGCCGTGCGAGTGGCTGGTGGGCGTGATGACGCGCGGGGGCGCGGGCGCGGAGCAGGCGGCGGCGGCGCTGGGCGCGCCCTTGCCGGCGCTGCTGCGCGCCGCCGCCGACTTGCTCATGTCTAGGGGGAAGGTCGCGCCCGCACACTATCTGTATTCGCTGTCTCAGGTAAGAACGCATGCGTATTACCTGAACGACCGCACTGAAAGTATTTATCGGCTGCCTTGCCACGCATTGTAATGCTCGTAGCGGAGTGCTCTTGAAATGCTCAGTTCGTGCGCGGAAGACATCAACATCAAGTAAATTTGAAACATGGATATATCTATTTTAATTTATGAGAGTTAGGTAGTTAAAGTGTGAGTTGTGTGTATGTTGTTAAAATTAGAATGTAGGTAGACATTAGTGTGTGTGTGTGTGTGTGTGTGTGTGTGTGTGTGTGTGTGTGTACGTGTGTACGTGTGTGGGTACGTGTGTGTGAGAATTGTGTGGAGGTGTGTGCTTGTGTGTGTGTGTGGATGTTATTCGTTTAATTTTGTGCCTTATTTATGTGAGCATTATGGTTTTTGCAATCATAAAAAACAATTATAATTATAATTAATGTTGTTGGTTGTGGTTGCTTAATAAAAACAGGAAATGCTCGGTGTCGTCGTATTTCAGAGATTGGAGCCATTCATTTATAATAAAATATAACATCAAAATACGTCGCTTATTTTGTAACTTTTTCTATAGAGCCAACCGGACGGCTGGGTGGCTCGCCTGGGTATGTTCGGCCGCCTTCACGAGTTATCCATGTACAAACAAACGGGGAACATCGGCAGCCTCGGCAACGCCGCCACCACGCTCAAGCTCTTGGCTTTGTTGCTCAAGATGGGGACCAGCCACGTCGAGAAGTTTGAACCGTAAGTAAAGCAGTAATCGCATTTTCTACTCTTTATGCGTGGTCATCAGTACATCACGTGACCTAAAACTGTAGCAGTGCTGAATTGAAGTGAAACATAGATACTACCCTTTGATATCCTATTTATACTCCTTGAGATTTATAATACTTGTGAATATTTTCACTAATTTACATTATCTTTAGGGATGTAAAATTCACATCGCTGACTTCTATGGAACTATCCGAGCTATCTTCGATATCTGCAGCAGTCGGTCTTTGGGACTTGTTGCCTACATTCAGCGTCCATCGGGGGCAACCACATCTCATACTGACTGCTATCAAAGCCAGAAATGATATATGCAGAGGAGCACTCAACTGTTTACTTGAACAAAAGTGTCTGATACCTTTACTGTTGGAGAAAAATTCGCAGTGGCTGTTTGATTTTATTACAGAGCGATGTAACAAGTTCGATACGATCATTTTAAAGGTAAGCTCGATAGAACAGTTCATACTGGATGAATATCATAGTCTTGTTAGAAATCAGGGAATATTTCTTACAAAATTAAATTGAACTTTTTTGAAATTGAATCCAATTTCGGTAAGTCAGTAAGTCTCAGTTTCGGCCGAATCCGAAACAGAAACCGAAACTCACTTAGAGATGTTATAATTTACTATTGTATACTGTAATCTGGTGTATATTTACACATAAAACGTAATTTTTTGTTAACACAAAACATGAAAACCATTTGTAGTGTAAAAAAATCTGCTGTTTCATACTTTACCAGAGTTCCATCTATTGATTTTTTTAGTTTCGGGTATTCATACAAAAATTTGTATATATTAAAATAATCAACACTACAAATTGTTTTCAGGTTTTGTGTTAAAAAAATACTAACTGTAAACTCTTTTAAAAGTAGGTAGGTGACAAAACTGGCTATTTTTTTTTATTTTAATAATTCCACATGTGGGAGGGCGGCGCTCTATCATCTTTAAGGCCAAAAATGCTTGCGCTAATGACATAACATAGTAAGTAACCGAAGCATGCGCGACCAATCGTGCAAAGCATTTTGTTTGCACAGAGACAGAGCGCCAACAATCACACTCGCTTATGTAATTAAACATTGTCAAAAATCATGAACAGTGATTTTCGACGCGGCCGTGAGCTTCGACCAATATTTGGCCGAAACCGAAACTATGATCAAAACTAGACTTTTAGGCCGAAACTAGCCGAAACCGAAACTTAAAATCCGATCGGACACTAATACATTTTCTGCTGCTGTAAACATGTATTATGTACATTTTTCTAGCGTATTTGCTTGTGGCTGAATCCATTACAAGATCAATTACGTCCAATCTTGCGAGATATGAGACAGTGGGAAAGTATGGGCGTTTCTACTATTTATGTGAGTTTAACCACATATTGGAACATTATTATAAATGTTGGAAATTGTACACGCAATGGATTTATAATACATTTTGTCATTTTTAGACTACAAGAATGTTACGGTTGATTTCGACGTTCATGCAAGTCGCTAGTGAAATCGAAGCTAGACATCCATGCCCTGACATACATCTCGAAGTGACACAAAACCCGGAGACTTGGAAGAATCAGTTCGTACCGAGACGAACTATCAGCTGTGGCTTAAGCCATTGGTCGGTGGTGGAAGACGGTGACGCTACGATAATGATGGCTGATACACCGATAAAAACGAATATTACTGGAAGGGTCATAGATGTCGCTTGCGGAAGACATCACACTTTGGTTCTTACCGAAAATGGGGTTAGTGTTTCTACTTCTACCTTTTATTTATTTCATTATTTTTATGTTCCTTTAGGTTCATCCCATACCGAAAGTGGCGCTCTCAAAGGTTTTCATTAAATAAGTTATTAATAGAAAAGGATTTTAATAAAACTTAACGTGAAATTGAAATTGAAATTGAAAAATTCTTTATTCAAATAAGCTCACATAACAAGCATTTTTAAATCGTCAATTCTTTTATCCTACCACCCATTATGACGTCTTTTAGCTGACAAGAAAAATGGGCGCAAAAAACTTATCAGCTTTATTAGAAGGAACGATATTTACAAATATGTATATCGTTTCCAGACATTACATTCATAGTATTCATACATGTTACTATTAACATAGATTCATAAATAAATAACATTATTTAATTAGCTCATTTCTACTGAATCAATTTACAGGTGTCAAGCTTAATTCAAAATTTAAGGTTCAGCCTAGGCTATTACAAAAAAAAAATATATATACTAGGTGTTACAAAAGTACCCCTAATGCCGAATATGGTAGATAGGGACCATCAAACTGAACAACTTTTACTATGGGACCAACTATGAAATCGCGAAAAAAAAATCAGCTGTTCCATACAAAAATCAAAATAGAAAATATCAAAATGTATGAAACAGCTGATTATTTTTTCGCGATTTCAGAGTTGGCCCCATAGTAAAAGTTGTTCAGTTTGATGGTTCCTATATACCATATTCGGCATTAGGGATTTTTTTGTAACACCTAGTATATGTGGATTTTTAAGACCCATAGACTTTTAGCAGTTTTGCTATATTCTAGAAATGACTTCGAGGGAATGAAATGATACCTTCTAAAAATACTTGACTATGGTTTCTAAAAATTCCATGTAAAGATTTATAAAAAAGGTTGTATTATAATTGCAATATAAATTTTAAATTCACCGCGGCGCCACTTTTGGTCTGGGTACCGTCTTAGTAATTAGTTTTCTTCTAACCCAACCATTTACCAAAGCCATTTTAATTTAATACATTTTAATATCATTGCGGCATTACTCAAATAAATAAATAAATCTCTGTTCAACACCTGTTCTAGGAGTCAGATAGAGCGTGATTGTTGGAGTGGTCACATTCATGCACGCTCTTCGGCATATTTCTATCGCTCTATTGCTATCCTTTCTATCACGATCCAAGGTATCAAGTGAAATATAAATCAGATTTTGTATAAATATTATCTTGTAATATATTGACAGGTATACTCGGCAGGCGACAACTCGTACGGTCAACTAGGCGTGGGCAGTTCGTGGGCGGGCGCAATAGGCGACGCCGCTTCGGCATCCGGCGCCTTATTACACGTGCCCTTCCAAGTAAGATACTGGCTTTTACATGGAATACACCCATTGGAAAAGATATTCAACGTTTTCCCTTTTTAATCAAATTTAAAGTAAAGTAAGTAACGTTAACGATTATGTATACTTTAATCTGAACTAAATTGCAACTTGAAAACAGGCACTAAATACTGTAAGAGGGTAATATGTATTGTAGATGAATTATGAGACTACAACGATATGTGTAATTTATTGCCGCTTCTGATTTATTTTATTTATTTTAATTTATTGTCACAAAATCCACAGCACTTAAAAATTAACAGTAGGTAATTATAATCTTACAAGTTTTGCTTACTGCCAATAACTGATTTACATTTTATTTATATTTTTGATTTTTGTTTTGTCAAACAAGTGTTTCACATAAAGTAGATATAAAATAAAGCCTGTAAAATAATATTTCGTTTCAGTGGACCGCTCCATTAGTGGGCGTGTCCGCGGGACACTACCATTCTGCTGCCATCGACGCAGGGGGGCGGTTGTACACTTGGGGGTGAGATGCTTATTATACGCTTTTCACGACTGAAATTATCTCTTTTCGCTTTTCCGTTAAAAGGTGGACGACCTCCGTGGTCGAGCGGCTTTGTACACGGGTTTTCAAGGTGTCGCCATCTCTGAGGTCCCGGGTTCGATCATCGGTTGGGTGAATTTAAAAAACTAACTTTTCTATATTGGCTCAGGTCTGGGTGTTTGTGATACCACCGTTGTCTCTGATTTCCATAACACAAGTGCTTTAGCTACTTACTTTGGAATCGGAGCAATGTATGTGGTGTTCTCAAATATTTATTTATTTATAGTATCTGTAGCCGATCATATGCACTTTGCGATTTTTCTACAAACGTTAATTAAACCACAACGCAAAAACGCGAACAGAACATCAGAATCTGGAGTAGTTAAAATGCCTAGAGATAACGCGTGGTTCAATCATGAGAAGGTAAAGTAAATAACTATTAACTAATGTAGTCATTCATAAATTCGTTTATGTCGTCCTGAATAACGCACAAATGCGCGCTTTACACATCGACAAAATATGTTTGTAATTTTAGAATCAACTCTGACAGAACAGCAAATTGCTCGAGCATGTTCTAATGATAAAGTAAATATTACTAAATATCAACATTCACTTATAGAGTTGAAATTAAATACTTACCGATGCTTTACAGTGTAACACAATAGTGTAAACTTTACGCTTTTGTGTGTGAACTTAATGTTGAGTCACTTAAAACTGATACCTATAGTGGTGGCCACATAATTAAGAATACAAGTCGATTTTTATAAAAACAAGGTAATTTTGAAGTCTTGGTTTTCCGCTAGAGATTGACCTAGCTGTGATCTGATGATGGCCATCCAGGAAGTGAATGGAGAAGATCCAGATCGCAATACACACCCAACTGATCTGATCAGCATTCTAAGAGGTGTAAGAAATAAAAATTTCTAATGAACTGTACGCGCGAAAGTCTTAGAAGTGTATATTTAAGAAGTGTTCAAGCACTTTGCTGCTCCGACCATTTCTATCAGAAGTGGGATACGGGATTGGAAGGAAACGACGATCTTCTAAAACGACGCTTCATTTACAACCACAGAGTCTTCTCCCCTCGACGTGGTCTTCCTCGCGGTCCGCTTTTCCGAGTAACGTAGTCTTAGCAGAAATAATTGAACTCTTTGGTTACGCAACGAATGACCCACACGAGAGTTATTGTGAATTGTTGATTTTAGATGGGGCGTGCATGGTCAGCTAGGTCTTGGCAGTATAGATGACGAATGGAGTCCAAAAATTGTCACTAAACTCCAAGGAAGAAAGGTATGTCACATTTTTTATTATTAATATTCAATGTTTGCTATTTTAGTTTATGGTAGGAAATGGTAACTTGTAGTTTATGGTATGTTCTGAATGGGAGGGAACCGATTCAGGCCATAATGTAGTTTGCAACTAAGTTTTAACTGGATGAATGATTGAATGTACATATTTTCTTAATAATGATGTAATAATATCTGTGGCTGAGCTGATTTCGTTAACGAGTTTCTGATCGCCCGTCGTTAACGAGGTCCCGTCTTTAATTCTTAGAAGAACTTCACAATCGGTTATCTGATCAGTGGCTTACATTTTTTGTGTGGCACCTTTTTATTTCATTAAAAAATAACATACACACGAACCTCCTTTTTTAAGTCGGTTAAAAATGTTCCAAAGGTACTGACAGTGGGTTGCGGGGCGTGTCACACTGTAATGCTAATGAAGAACGGCGAAGTGTGGGCGTGTGGGGCGGCCGTTTTCGGTCAACTCGGTTCAGGTAATCGTGAGAAAAGTTCCGTTCCGGTGCGCGTGATGTTGCCCGATGCCGTCGATATGATCGCTGTGGGATACTTCCATAATGTGAGTAATTAATGGTTATCTTTTCTTCAAACTAGGTTAAATCAGCTAGAGATATTTGTGCGGTGAATATCAAACAATACAAACTGTTTGATGTTGGTTATTCACTATCAATACAAAAATCTGTTAAATGTAGTTAGACATTTTCAAGTTATCCAGAGTCATTTCAGTTTCCTGTCTCAAAATTATAGTTTTTCAACGTTGCGCTGTTAAGTGTTTTACTATAATGATTTCTTGCCCTTTTAACACGTTTTTTGTGAACACTACGAAGATTTTTTTATATTCATTTTTTACGTTACTTGAATTCGTTTTTATTTGGATGACTATTTTTATGAATAATATAAGTAATTTGGTTCCCGTTCCTAGCTCGCGTTAACCACCAAAGGCACACTATATATATGGGGTGCGAGTCCGCAGCAAGTGCGTGCGGCGCACGCGCGGCGCGCGTCCTCTCCCACCGCGCCCGCCTGCGACCCGCCGCTGGACCCGCACCTGGTGCCCGCCGTAGTTGACACCGGCAACGTGCGCGGCCGCATCGTGCAGGTAGCTCGGCGCTGCTACACTACTGTAACACTATACAAGTGCGTGCGGCGCATGCGCGGCGCGCGTCCTCCCCCACCGCGCCCGCCTGCGACCCGCCGCTGGACCCGCACCTGGTGCCCGCCGTAGTGGACGCCAGCAACGTGCGCGGCCGCATCGTGCAGGTAGCTCGGCGCTGCTACACTACTGTAACACTATACAAGTGCGTGCGGCGCATGCGCGGCGCGCGTCCTCCCCCACCGCGCCCGCCTGCGACCCGCCGCTGGACCCGCACCTGGTGCCCGCCGTAGTGGACGCCAGCAACGTGCGCGGCCGCATCGTGCAGGTAGCTCGGCGCTGCTACACTACTGTAACACTATACAAGTGCGTGCGGCGCATGCGCGGCGCGCGTCCTCCCCCACCGCGCCCGCCTGCGACCCGCCGCTGGACCCGCACCTGGTGCCCGCCGTAGTGGACGCCAGCAACGTGCGCGGCCGCATCGTGCAGGTAGCTCGGCGCTGCTACACTACTGTAACACTATACAAGTGCGTGCGGCGCATGCGCGGCGCGCGTCCTCCCCCACCGCGCCCGCCTGCGACCCGCCGCTGGACCCGCACCTGGTGCCCGCCGTAGTGGACGCCAGCAACGTGCGCGGCCGCATCGTGCAGGTAGCTCGGCGCTGCTACACTACTGTAACACTATACAAGTGCGTGCGGCGCATGCGCGGCGCGCGTCCTCCCCCACCGCGCCCGCCTGCGACCCGCCGCTGGACCCGCACCTGGTGCCCGCCGTAGTGGACGCCAGCAACGTGCGCGGCCGCATCGTGCAGGTAGCTCGGCGCTGCTACACTACTGTAACACTATACAAGTGCGTGCGGCGCATGCGCGGCGCGCGTCCTCCCCCACCGCGCCCGCCTGCGACCCGCCGCTGGACCCGCACCTGGTGCCCGCCGTAGTGGACGCCAGCAACGTGCGCGGCCGCATCGTGCAGGTAGCTCGGCGCTGCTACACTACTGTAACACTATACAAGTGCGTGCGGTGCATGCGCGGCGCGCGTCCTCTCCCACCGCGCCCGCCTGCGACCCGCCGCTGGACCCGCACCTGGTGCCCGCCGTAGTGGACGCCAGCAACGTGCGCGGCCGCATCGTGCAGGTAGCTCGGCGCTGCTACACTACTGTAACACTATACAAGTGCGTGCGGCGCATGCGCGGCGCGCGTCCTCTCCCACCGCGCCCGCCTGCGACCCGCCGCTGGACCCGCACCTGGTGCCCGCCGTAGTGGACGCCAGCAACGTGCGCGGCCGCATCGTGCAGGTAGCTCGGCGCTGCTACACTACTGTAACACTATACAAGTGCGTGCGGCGCATGCGCGGCGCGCGTCCTCCCCCACCGCGCCCGCCTGCGACCCGCCGCTGGACCCGCACCTGGTGCCCGCCGTAGTGGACGCCAGCAACGTGCGCGGCCGCATCGTGCAGGTAGCTCGGCGCTGCTACACTACTGTAACACTATACAAGTGCGTGCGGCGCATGCGCGGCGCGCGTCCTCCCCCACCGCGCCCGCCTGCGACCCGCCGCTGGACCCGCACCTGGTGCCCGCCGTAGTGGACGCCAGCAACGTGCGCGGCCGCATCGTGCAGGTAGCTCGGCGCTGCTACACTACTGTAACACTATACAAGTGCGTGCGGCGCATGCGCGGCGCGCGTCCTCCCCCACCGCGCCCGCCTGCGACCCGCCGCTGGACCCGCACCTGGTGCCCGCCGTAGTGGACGCCAGCAACGTGCGCGGCCGCATCGTGCAGGTAGCTCGGCGCTGCTACACTACTGTAACACTATACAAGTGCGTGCGGCGCATGCGCGGCGCGCGTCCTCCCCCACCGCGCCCGCCTGCGACCCGCCGCTGGACCCGCACCTGGTGCCCGCCGTAGTGGACGCCAGCAACGTGCGCGGCCGCATCGTGCAGGTAGCTCGGCGCTGCTACACTACTGTAACACTATACAAGTGCGTGCGGCGCATGCGCGGCGCGCGTCCTCCCCCACCGCGCCCGCCTGCGACCCGCCGCTGGACCCGCACCTGGTGCCCGCCGTAGTGGACGCCAGCAACGTGCGCGGCCGCATCGTGCAGGTAGCTCGGCGCTGCTACACTACTGTAACACTATACAAGTGCGTGCGGTGCATGCGCGGCGCGCGTCCTCTCCCACCGCGCCCGCCTGCGACCCGCCGCTGGACCCGCACCTGGTGCCCGCCGTAGTGGACGCCAGCAACGTGCGCGGCCGCATCGTGCAGGTAGCTCGGCGCTGCTACACTACTGTAACACTATACAAGTGCGTGCGGCGCATGCGCGGCGCGCGTCCTCTCCCACCGCGCCCGCCTGCGACCCGCCGCTGGACCCGCACCTGGTGCCCGCCGTAGTGGACGCCAGCAACGTGCGCGGCCGCATCGTGCAGGTAGCTCGGCGCTGCTACACTACTGTAACACTATACAAGTGCGTGCGGCGCATGCGCGGCGCGCGTCCTCCCCCACCGCGCCCGCCTGCGACCCGCCGCTGGACCCGCACCTGGTGCCCGCCGTAGTGGACGCCAGCAACGTGCGCGGCCGCATCGTGCAGGTAGCTCGGCGCTGCTACACTACTGTAACACTATACAAGTGCGTGCGGCGCATGCGCGGCGCGCGTCCTCCCCCACCGCGCCCGCCTGCGACCCGCCGCTGGACCCGCACCTGGTGCCCGCCGTAGTGGACGCCAGCAACGTGCGCGGCCGCATCGTGCAGGTAGCTCGGCGCTGCTACACTACTGTAACACTATACAAGTGCGTGCGGCGCATGCGCGGCGCGCGTCCTCCCCCACCGCGCCCGCCTGCGACCCGCCGCTGGACCCGCCATAGTAGCCCGCCTATGACTATCATTTTAGTAATCTTGTACCAATAGCAACGCTTTAGTCAAATAGTGTAAGTGTAAAAGTCGCAAACGCAAAAAGATGCAGAATATATACGTAACATATCATAGGTATTAAATATTTTTCGTTTAAGTGTAGAAAATATCTATGACTATACAAATTATAGTCGCTATTATGCAACCGGTTTTCAGTCGCTTTGAGCTTGCTATTTTTTGAGCGGAATGCTTTTTCCATAGATTTTAGTTCGCTGCATTTACGCCTGACTATATTCAATATTTTATTGGGTAGAACTGGATACGTTTATTTTAAAGAAGAAAAGTGTTGAAAATATTATTTTATTTACTTGCAGCTCGCAGCTGGTTGGCATCATTCGTGCGTGATCGACAACTTCGGAACTATTTATTCCTGGGGCTTGAACTTCGACGGCCAATTAGGTGAGCCTTGAAAAAAATATACCATATTGATATTGTATAATAGGGTATTTTTATATCTATCACGCAAAAGTCAAAGTACAAACTGAAATGTTTATCATATCATCTCCACAACATGCGCAATCTTCAATCGGGAAATAATACGTTCAAATTCGTGAGCATGCGCGACAATACCATTGGAACTGCTAATTTGTGCATTACTTATGTCATGCTCATAACGTGTAGGGAAAGCGACATTAAAATTTGTAGCATTTCAGATTGACCCATGTTGTTAACCAACAGGTAGCGGCGATCGAAAACAAGTACTAATACCCTCAGAGGTGCGGATCCGAGATGAAGCTCAGCCTAATAAGGGTAACGCTAAAACGCCCGACGATGAGAACAAAGAATTCCGCACGAGGGCGCTAGTGGCGTGCGGCGGCGACTTCACCGTATACATCGACGACGACGGACGCATATACGCCACTGGGAACCATCAACAAGTATGTATAGGCTTGTCAAACTGTATTTTTGAGTTTGGAACACTTACGCTGAGCTATTATGCACTTTATTGCCAAGATGTTAGAGAACCGATTTATTTGTCTGCTTAATGTTATTAAGTGTATATTATTATTTTCTTTTAGGCTAACAACGAGAAAGAAAAAGGTAGTAACCGCGTTATAATGATGAAGACTACTAAACGTGTTATCAAAATACCAGCGAGCCGTAGCAGCAATAAGTTCGTGTTCCAACACGTCGATAGGATTGACGTCATGTTCCTATTCGACCTTGTCGGCTCACAGAAGAAACCCATTGAACCTCGACAGAATCCACTGGTTGGCTTAAACGATTTCAACAGGAAGTCTTGGGCAGATGATCTTATTCTGCTACTAAAACCATGGATAAATGAAACGGATTTAGCTGGCAACCTTAATATGTCTGCTAAATTAGCTTTTCATAATAAGATTTATTACGACTGCTTGAAGTTGCTTTTGGACAACCTTAAATCGGTTCCTAGGGAAGACTGCTTATATCTTACTCATACTGATGTCGATGAAGATTTGGACAAAGAAACTGACTCTCTACAAAAGAAAGACGAGTTCAAAATTATTATAACAAATATCATGTCAAAAAGAATCAAAGATGTGTCACTGAGTATTTTAAATGAAGCTCCGTATCCTGCAGTGGACCTAAAAGATGCGATGTTTGAATCCCTACCTTGCTGCTGTGACGAATTCAATTATTTGCCCAAGGAACTAACTCCACACGAATTTATAAATATTTCGGATCGCAATCTATCGATCAAAGCGGCTACTATCATAGACAAATGCATGAGTATTTTTCCTGTGGACACCAAACTTTGGGAAAATTGTTTTAGGCAGTCCAGAGACTTTTTCATAGAAAACAACTTATCTATACCGGATTTGGAGACAGTTCTTCGTAAGTATATGGAAACGAACGCGACGATGATGGCGGCTGCGATCATGTATTCAAATGATTGCTCACAACACAGTGAGATACTTTCGCCAATGTTCTACTTGAATATGTGCAGCCAAGTTTTAGATACTTGGGGCTGAAGACACAAATAATATATGTAGTAAACTAGCGTCTGAAGGTGCCATACTAACATGGTCCTATAACTCACATACGTCACCAATAAAGATATTGGGAAAGGTTAGTATCATATTGTAGCAAGACGTATAATCATAATTGATTGGAAAATGAACGTCGAAGGAAGTTTTTTTGGATTTTTTTCTAAGTGGTGATAAATACGACCCAATGAGATATAATAAAAAAATGATTCGCGGTAAAGGGTATTCAAGTTTAAAACACAAGAGGGTACATGAAGCATCTGGCAACAAAGCGTTATAAAAAACGTCGCGCGTCAAAATGACTACGCATGTTGCATCATACTCAATATGTATCTTCTATTTAAATAAAAATGAATCGCCGAAATGTATGTAAGTGTATAACTTGAGAACGACGACTGTACCAAATTAACAGGTTTGTTATAATCAGGACAAGGTTTGTAAAAAAATAAACTTCCTATAATTGTACGGAAAGAAGTATATTTTCTTCTCTTTTCAGTCATTTTTAATCGCCATATAACTAACAATAAATAATAGATGATGTCGCCACCCGTGCGAATCCGAGGCGGGCAGCTAGTTTAAATTAATATAAATAGAGTGCAAAGAATAAGTTTAACTCTACTTGCGCCGTATGAAATAGCCGTTATGTTGAATATTTTTATACTTTCTGAATAAAACTGATGTTACAAATATGAAGATTTGCTTTGAATTGTTAACTGTTAGGTAAAATAATATATTTCTTTATATTATATTTGTTATAGGTAAACTCCGAAGCTCCGGCGGTCCTAGGTTTGCCTAGTCAAACTTGACAAGAAGTCTTAGTCAAAGTCTTTCGGCCGTTGACTAACGAATTTATGTCTTGGACTTTGACTAAGCCTCCTTGTCAAACTTAGGAGCGCTGGAGCTTCGGCGTTTGACTATAAAATATTGACTTATTAAGAGCGCGTAGTCTGCACACTAGCGCCGCCATTGGAAAAAAAAACAGTGCTTAAATAAAGAATTATCTCTCAGTAGTGCACTCCGAAGAAGCTCTGTGGTAATTTGTATAGCTTTAACAATAATTTCTAGCCTTTCGTTTAGTTTAATGGAGATTTTTTGCGTAATTAGCAATAAAATAAAAAAGAAAATATTGTTTAATCGATAAAAAGTACCACAAAGCTTTTTCGAAGTGCACTACAGAGAGATAATTCACAATTTAGTTTTTATTTTTGCACTATGATTTCTATAACAATGGCGGCGCTAATGTGCAGACTATGTGCTCTTAAGTTAGTATTCGTGGTTTATTATGTTGTATGAAATGAAACGTAGTTAATACATATCATCACAGAATAACAAAGCGTTTACAAACGACCGCGTCTAGCGACTTTTCTTCTTTCTATCGTCCAATTAAAAAACAGGCAGCTTATATTATACTTATGAAAACAAGTTGTATTGTAATATGTAAAAGCACCTTTTGTAATTTTAATTAATCACGCTATGTAGATATCTTGCCAATAAAATGCTTTATTTATTAATGATTAATCACAAATGTACACTTGTTTAATTTGTTAGGTTTTTAAAATATATATGTTTGTGTGTAATTGTGTTAAAGGGATTTTTGTTACTGTTACTTACTACTATAGACTGTTGGTCTGGACGAAGATAATTGATATTTGCGTAATATCTTATAATGCTATTCTAGTCAATAGAAGCTTTTTTATGAACAAATTAAGATAGCTTTACAAATTGTTCATTTATTTAATAAATAAATTGCCATATCTCTCTTCACTTTGACTTTCATTCATTCATTCATCAAAAGAAAAACAGTTTTTTTGTGAATAATTGTATTGCTGTATAACTATTTACAAAAACAAAATAAATACACCAATGTACACGACATTTACTCGCTGTAAATGCAGGTGGATTTTGGATATTCTAAAACGAAAATGGAATGAAAGTAAGATGACATGACGGAAATGTAAGATCAAAATAAATATATTAAAAAAAACTTTTCCTGCAGGAAATACAAAAGAGCGCCAGGTTAAAGGTAAAAATTGAAACTTATCCAGAGTATTGATGGTGTTTGGTATGGTGTATGAAGTATTTAGTTTATACCCAAAATCGTTTCAATCAGATTCATACAAGATTCCTTAGAGCAGACATTCAACAGGAGCCTACTTTACTAATGCACCCTGCTGTTCAGTGGGTAGGGAACGGTTTGCGCACAACACACATCCACTTATTAAAAGTTGATCGGTTTTCCGATGTACGCGGCCATATTCGCTTCACGTAACGCCTCCGCACATGTCTGCAGAAAATAAGACAAAATTATATTTTGTTTTATAAGTACTTCACGTTTCAAGTAGTTTAAAATTTAATAACAAAAAATGTATAGTATAGTATGATATGGTTACTGACCGGATGCGCGTGGCATACCCTGGCGACGTCTTCCGCAGAGGCGCCGTACTCCTGCGCTAGGACTGCCTCGTTGATCAGCTCGCCACCACCCTGTATATCAGCCATCATAATTATGATGGTCGGTTTTGCGAGACTATTCGTCCTTCTAATAACATTTGCTGTAACCTCATTGTTAATATTTGATTGAATCAGGCGTCACTTGGCGGAAGTCCCAAACCATTGTGAAAAGAGAAATATATGTAGCTTACTCCCGCATAAATATATGCATGCACCTTCACCAATTAGACTACTCTAATCTAATCGTAGAGTAGTCTAATTGGTGAAGGTGCAAAGTGTGTCGTTGTCTTGCTAAATGCAGGTATTGTGCACTGATATTTTGTGGTGTGAATGTGCATATTTTTGCGGGCGGGCGGGCGGTGCATCTTGCTTATATTTTTTGCGGGAGTAAGCTACATATATTTCTCTTTTCACAACCTCATTGTTTATTAATAAATAATATATATCCGTCCCCGTAGCATGACCACCATAACACGTGTTAGACTTGTTAGTGATATAGCGGGTCCGGCCGTTAGGCAACCAATCCGCCCCGTTTTTTTGGTAATATAGCGGTTTATCGACACTAAACTGTCAAAATCCATTGTTTTTTAACAGTTAATTACAAGTGATAAATCGCTCTATCAGTATCGCGTTTCGGTGGTCATGCTAGGGGCTGAGCATAGTGTAGTCACAGAATTAGTCTGATTCAGAAAACGTTTATGTTAAGATAACTCCGAGTTGGTTGATTGTTTTATATGACTGTACTAGGGAATGCAAAACCGAAGTGTAATGAAAACCGTTTTTTTTTCGGTTTTGGACCCAATTCTTGCACTATTTGTTGCGTAGGTTAAAAGTTATCACAATCAATTTATCATCACTAATGAATATTGTTTACTTACGGGGCCAATGATATGTGTTCCCAGAATGATGTCTGTCGTCTTGTCGGAGAGCACTTTGACGAACCCGTCGGTTTCACTGTTGGTCTTCGCTCTGGAGTTTGCGATGAATGGGAACTTGCCGATTTTGTATGCTTTGCCCTGTTAAATTATTCCATTCGTTAGAACTTGATAAGTATATTCACTTATACAGTTCTTTAAGACACCAATAACTACTAACAGTTAGCTGTTAAAAAGAAATTACCTCTTTTTTCAGATCTTCTTCAGTCTTTCCAACCCAGCCTACTTCAGGGGATGTGTAGATTACAGAGGGAATAGCGTCGTAGTTGAAGTGAACGGGCATACCCTAGAACGGAATGTAATTTTTAACCGACTTCAAAAAAAGGAGGAGGTTCTATGTTCGTCTGTTTATATGTTATACATAAACATATTTTTGATGATGAAGTATTTGCATGTCTTGATAAAAAATGTATTGTAACCGATATAATAAAATAAAGTCTCACCTTAATACCTTCAACACAGACTATTCCCTCATCTTCTGCTTTGTGAGCCAACATAGGTCCGTGGATAATGTCTCCAATGGCATAGATACTGTAATAATCACAAAATAACAGAGATTTTTGCAGCATTTTCTAGGAATGGCTGGTTGCAGTTATAATCCGCAGCTATAGATTAGAATTAGATTGTGATAATTGCATGGCAATAATTTGGCGTTTGCTTATAAATTTACCATGTTAGAATCTATGTTATAAAAATTCCAATGATGGTAATATGAGAGCATTAAATTTAGATTTTTCGCATTCACAATGCAATTTTTATATAAGAAGTTAAAAAGTACTAGAAAATTTCGCCGCTCCCACTAGCGACTCGGTAGCATAATTGGTCGGTGCATTGGGCCGGAATCCCAAGGGTGCGGGTTCGAGTCCCGTCTGAGGTGCTACGGGTGAGTCGATTTTTTCTAGTATTTTTCTAATATTATTTATCTTAATATGAGAGCAGTTGGATAAACTATTTTTTTAACCTTTGATTAAACATCGGTTTCTATACTTTTCATAGCCTAGCCACTGTTTTACAACTTGACTACCAACCCAGGCACCGTGGTTTGGAACTTGTTGTTGACGGGTACTCTGCCGCGGTCGTCGAGCGCGATGCCCACTTTCTCAAGCCCCAGCTCCTTGGTGTAAGGCCGGCGGCCGATCGACAGCAACACAACGTCGCAGTCAAGCTGACAACAAAATATGAAATTTTAAAATAATAATCACGCGATGACAATGATTTTGGTCAGTAAGTATAATAGTAATACACGGTGGCAATTTTCACTCGTTAATATTTAGGAGCTATTAAGAGTTATATCTTTAAGTAAAGTTTTGATATATTTTCCGAAGTTTTTTCGTAAACAATGTCAACATAGTAAAATAAACTGCCTGCGCATCTCACGTCTACTCCAGTTTCGTGAAATCACCCCCTTCACTTCACCTTAATTCCACTCCTAGGTGGTGAAAACGTTTGCAGTACACAATTAGAAAATATCTTCCCTTTGGACGATTTTTACCGTTTGTCATGGAAGCAATCAATACAGGTCTAAAATATTGCAGGTAATAAAACTGTATAATCAGAATAATATAAGAATTTGATTGGAAAAGTGGGGCTTATTCAATTTTACTGTTTATCAATCACTAGCTTCCCCCCGCGACGTCGTCCGCGTGGTCATTTGGAAAATTCCTAGGGAAACTTTCACCGGGATAAAAAGTATTCTTAGTGCCAAATTTCATCTAAATCCGTTCAGCCGTTTTTGCGTGATTGAGTAACAAATATCCAAACTTTCCCATTTATAATGTTAGTAGGATATGTCAGTAAAATAATAAATCATCAGCTTATCAAAATTAAATCAGTTGATAAAACTGCTGGACAGCATAGTCATACTAATATACTCTTACGTATGTTATGGAAAAGTAACAATAACATACGGTTTCCTTGTTGCCCCCCTGCGCGGCTTCCACGTCTACTTTGATGGTGGAACCCGCCTTCTTGATGCCCAACACTTTCGTTCCCAGTTTGAACTTCAAACCTTGCTTGGCGAGGATCTTTTGTAGGGTCTTTGCTACTTCTGCGTCAATACCGACACCTAGACAATACAGACAAAAATAACTTTTATTCAAAGTTTTATTTGTTTTTTTTACCAAATTAGATGTTAATGTGTATTCAATAGAGTTCACTCAAATGTATGAAATAAATGGATATTTTTACTACTTCATTTAAAGCAGTGGTTCTGAACTGGTGAACCGCGGACCACTGGTGGTCTCTGGAAGCACCAGAAGTGGTCTGCGAAGCCATCCTAAAATAACAACCCTTCATTCATTTACTTACCTTTACTGTATTTTACCTCCAATCTAAACAGTGGATGGTCTGTCATTTTATTATTTAAGGACCTGTTTCACAAAGTTCAAATTAATATACTTTCTTGACGAGTAATTCCACATGCCAAGTAATACATATTTAACATAATAATGTACTACTGAATGAAATCACTGCTCTGCTGCTGTTTATATCTAATCAAGACTTCATGTTTAAATTATCTAATTGATGTATGATTTAATAACAACATGCTCTCGAGCTGTTTATTTTGATTGTAAAACAAATATATTATCGTTTTTTTCTATTAAAATAATAATAATAATAATAATGCTTGTTTAAAGAAGTTGTGACAATCATTCGATTCAAAACAGAGTCCTCTCCCTTAACATGATACATTTGACAATAAAGACTAATGTTTAAGTATAATAAATTAATAACCCATCACCAAAAAACCTCTAAGTATTTATTTTGGTCTTTCACATAATATCTTATAAGATCTTGGGAAACAAAACTTACCTCCAATGCTGTTTAGAAACTCAATAGCAGTAACATCAGCTCCTAGCCTCTGGTAAACGGAGCCCAACTCCAAACCAATAACTCCAGCCCCAATGACTAGCATTTTTTTGGGGACTGAGGGGAGGGACAATGCTCCAGTCGATGAGATAATCTGCTGTTCATCAATCTGTAATTTACAGTAAGAACCGTTTTTAATCAAAGTAAAAAAGAACTCTCCTTAAATCATCAATATTTTTCTACCATCATTCAACTTTTTTTTAATAATTTACGACTTTCGAAACTAAATATATCAATGTAAGAGTTCCCACACACTGACTGGATCAATATTGGATTTTTTACTTTCATTATATTTTAAGGATTGTTTTTTTGTAGGATGTGATTTTTCATATTAAGGTATTCATAATTATATTATATTGGATAGGTTCCCATAAAACCAGCGACTGACTCTACTCATGCAGGGATGCTAAATCACTAACCTGAACTCCAGGGAAGGGTGTGACCTCAGAGCCTGTTGCGAGAATGATGTTCTTTGTGTTAATAGTTTCTACTCCCTTGTCACCCTTCACTTCAACCTTATTTGGAGTTACAAGTGAACCTGTACCACGGACCAGCTGAACCTATGAAATATTGAAAACACAAGTTAGAATATTGTTTTTATACACTTAACATAATTTTATGTTTTGCTTGGATTATTTTTAAATAGAAGTTATGTAGATACTTTTGAAACATTGCCCTTAAAAGAATTTCACTAATTTTTAAATGTGAATGTGATCATAATACTTAGAATAAGATGCACATAATTAATTTTATTCTCAAACCTTATTCTTTTGAAAGAGCATGCCAATACCCCCAGTGAGGGCTTTCACGGCTTTTACTTTGTAATCCATCATAGTTTTGAAGTCAAATGAAACATTGCCCGTTTCAATACCACGGTGCTTGAAGTCATGTTTGGCCATGTGGTAGAGATGAGAGTTGTGGAGGAGAGCTTTTGAAGGGATGCAGCCAACATTCAAACATGTACCACCAAGGGTGGCTTCCTTTTCCACTGAAACTACCTAAAAACAGATTCCCATTCAAACAATATACCTTATTACTTAAGTTTTCTTGATTATGATTATTTATAAAAACAATTGTACCTAATAAAGCTAAATCCAATTCAAGACATTGACTAGCAATAAACACTATTTTCGTACTATGATTATTCCCCGGTTCCTATATTGAAGACAATCCCTTTTGAATATGGATGGTAGAATTCTGACAGACAGCCAGTACAGAATCTGTCAGAATTCTACTGTTTGTAATGAAAAATAGATAGTTCTTCAAAATAATATGTATATTATGAGGGGTTAACAATTCAATAATGGGGGACAACAGTACTAAGGAAATTATGTTAAAATAAATATACAACCTTCATTCCCATTTGGCTAGCTTTGATGGCTGCAACATATCCACCAGGTCCAGCACCGATCACCACTAAATCAGCATCATGGGTAGTGGAGTATTGTCTGGCAACAATCCTTACTCCTCCACTCTGAACCATAATAGAAGTGGATAAAAATTTGTTTTCTATATTGCAATACAGAATTCAGTCTTAAAAGTACAATCATTCTAGCTTTCTTCTACATCTTGTATAAGCAAGACACTAACCAAGCAAGAGATAATAACTATGACTGTTCGGCTGTCGGTCACATGCTTGAAGGTCAATGAAATGTACATACGGCGCTTTCAATATTATTTCAACATATCAAAAATGATGCAGAAAGTGTTAATTTCTTCATATTCTTTGAAATAAATAATTGTTTAAAATATATTTACCTCCGGAATATGCAAAACTATTGCATAACGTTTGTCAGAATTCAATCTTAAAACCTATTGATCTTAATAATATTAACAATATGTAGCTTACCCGGTATTGCGAAGAAGCAAGTTTTAGAAATTTGTACCCCATTCCTTTGTATCTGTGCGAAACAGACCTAAAGAAGACCTAAAATGTGTTATTTTCTATTCAATAAAAAGGCTCGACTCAGGCGATCGGTGGTGCTGACTTTTGACAGTTTACAGTCAAAGTGCCAAATGACAACAGCTGTTGAGTTGACTGACGTGACATGCATGACAGTTGTCATTTTTCTTTCTAAAGGGTTTCACGGCACTGGGTTTTAGCCTTTTTATGCCTCTCATGTATTTGACAACTTCTTCTCATCTCTCTCCGTTTTTGTTTTGATTGGTTAAATCTTGTGTTGTTGATGAATTTGTACGATACTTGCATTCGATACTTTTCCACTCTTCTCTAAGTAATTATTTTCTTTAACATTTTTAAAAACCTGTACCTATTCGTTAATTATTGTTTTTAAACAAAATCCATTGATTCTACGGGATTATTTTTTGTTTTGTGGATTCTACAGTTACAACCAGTGTTGCCAGTGGCAGATAGTCAAATATAACATGAGATAGCACAAAAAGTAACATTACATTTTCACGAGAAAAGTAACATTCCCTACCTTTTTTTTGTGGAAAACTACACAATACTATAATATGGCATTTTATTACACAAAAACTAAAATAAGTTTCCTGTCCCATTTTTAAACATCGAAAACATCGTAATAATTGTTGATCGAATAATCGACCGGCGATGCTAAAAAATGCTTGATGTGGGCCCCTATCTACTAGTAAACTAATTAGTATCAGATTAAAAAAACTTTTAGTTAGTTTTATAAATTAAAATTCTACATAGGTGGGTTGTGTTTGAAAAATGGCTATATTTTTGTACCCATTCATGTAAAAGCCTAATCGCGGCGTGCGCAGCGCGCCGCGCGCTCCGGGCCTTGCGGTGATGACGGTTTGGTCAAAAAAGCCTTACAATCAACCTGTACCTAATGATTTTATTTATGCATTTAAAATTTTAAAATCGATTGCCATGCTTCAGTAAGTGGGGTGGAAACTTAATGCTCTAAGGGTGGAAAATTGAGAAATACAGGCGAGTGAGTGAATTTGTCGCATTCAGTAGTTTACAAAATCAAGTGCGCCAAGATGACGAACAAAAAAATTCTTGGATGCGTTCCGTTTCACGATATTTTTATTGTTTGCTGGAAAATCTAAAAAGTAACATAAAGTAACATTTTGAGTCATGTAACATGGAGGTAACATGAGAGGGTCAAAAGTAACGTAAAATGTTACTTTTGTAACATTCTGGCAACGCTGGTTACAACTTACTTTCACCTACCACCAAAATATTCACCTTCGCATGCTTTTCGCATGTATAGGTATATCTCACTCACTCTTTTTTATATTTTTAGTACAAGCAGCACTGAAGTGCGCGCGCTGCATGAAGCGGAAGCGGATTCATTCTGTTTATCAATCAAATCGTGGGGGAGCGTTTGTTCGGTAGTGTCTGTGTGAAACGACGCGCGTGTTTACGTAAATCGACGTGCAAAAACATCGAATTTTATAGCGTTCAAATAACACTTCGTTATATAAACGGTTAATGAGTGATTAATTTCCCGTTACTGTATTATTAATTTCGGACCTGAGAAGCTTTATCTCTTGAGGTAAGTCATTTTAATGACATAATGATTCTAAAATATTTTTTGTATCATGTTAATTAATTATTAAGTATTTGAAATTATTACATATATTTTCTTTATTTTCATCGTTTAGTTAGATTATGATTAACCTATATAGGTACATACTTTTACCTAGCCTTAATTTTATCTTAGACCAACAGGTTAGATAATTTATACGACTTTTTTCAATTAAAATGAGATAAAAACGGAATTAGGTAATGAAAATTATGAACTATATTTGATTAATGTTAATAACGCATTTCTAAACACAATAAATGCCGAGAGACTGTTTTGGCTCACCATTAGTTTATATTTAAAACCGTTTCGGGAATTTAGGTTAACATTTTCATGATTTTTATTGGTACACAAATATTTATTAAGATTTTCTTTTTTTTCCATAGGAATATTTAGTTTTATCTATTCTTTCCTTGAAATAATAAAAGCAACATCTCTCTTCTCTATCGGCGGCGGTTGCGTCTCTTCTCTTTATGTTATGTTTTTAAGGTTCATTATTTGATAATAAATTATTTTGGAAAACATTATATTACTTTTTATGTACTTTATTTGCGTCCTCGTAAAAGCAAATTGTATTATCAGGACAAGATACCTACTTACCAGCATTATTCAATGTTGGTAATTTTAACCGCGTCGAAATAGGTCTTATCATTATCATGCTAATAAAGAACACTGTTCGTTTGTTTAAACAGTCATCAGCATCATTTATTGTTGGGATACCAGTATCACGGTAAAGAAATACCAAAATAACGACAATAATTTATTAACCGTTTTTAGGGTTCCGTACCTCAAAAGGAAAAAACTGAACCCTATAAGGGTTCCGTTTTTCACTCTGTTGTCCGTCTGTCTGTCTTATCTGATCACTTTGTTGTCCGTCTGTCTGTCTGTCTGAGTTAACTCCTAAGTTAATGCAAAAAAAAGATACGGCCATTAATGCCTCAAAAAACGCATATTTCGACCTCAAGGGAATCAAAATTCATAGGATACTTCCCGTTGACCTAGAACTTTAAAATTTGGCAAATAATATCGTCTTATACTACACGTACAGGGAATAATCTGAAAACTATACATTTGTAATTATATCATTAAAAATATAGTCATTAAAGTACGTAGGCAATCATCGAGGTTAAATCACGGTATGCGCACGCATAATTTAACTTCTAATTGACCTATAAACTTGAAATTTGAAAAATGTTTATTATTTCGTGTATTTTACCAACTAATACCAGTATGTGGATAAATATTTTTTTTTTTCTTTAAAATTCCCTCATTTTTCTATAACAAAGCAGCTTAATTTTGCGGTCAACGAGTAGCACAGATACACCCCGCCCCTTAGTCCTATTTTTATAATTTTGTAATGTAATTAAACACAATCTTAAATAGGTACCTACCTATTTAAGTGTCTTGTACCTAGTAGTATTATATAAACAAAAAAATAATGAATAAAACACACATTCAGTGGCGTGCCCGCCTAGAGAAAGAAGCCTCAACAAAGCAAGCTATTTGTTTCACCAGCTCAATACAAGCGACTATTTAATTTCACCAGCTCAATGCAAGCAAAAAAAAAATAATTTAAGTTAAGTCTTTTTTCACACGATGTTTACCAAAATATCGATACGACACCGCGCAGCGCCATCTAGAGTTCTAAACTAATCTAAATAACAGATAACTCGTAATTTTTTACGTGCTTTTGCACAACCCTTATGCTTACTTAAATCATTTTAAAATTAGTTCGACACAAATGCTAGATGGCAAAGCTTTGTCCTTATTAAAAATTATTGTGTCACTCATAGGTACGTACATATAATAAATAAATCATTTCACAAAATTGAATTTTAAGTACTTTGATAAAGTTTCCTACCTAACTAATTTAGGTATGAACTGTGTAGTTAGTATAACCACAATATCACTTATAAAACACAAAATTATAAGTTTTGGGAACTGAATTTTGGGAGATTCTCGGAAAAAAACTGCGTGACTCGATTTCTGAACTATTTATAATGTAGGTAGGTACGGAACCCTCGGTGGGCGAGCCCGACTCGCACTTGTCCGGTTTTTTTACGTTTACTACGTCGCGTTAAGGATTTGAATTTAGAGATTTCGAAATTTTGTGGGATGGGTTTAATGTAGAGTAAAGTTCATCTAGGTAATTATTGTTTAAATGCTTTAAAAAGGACACATACTTATGTAATGTAATGATGATCGCTTGCATATACTTAAATATTGAGAATTTCTACACGAAAAAATAATACGGTGTTCCGTGACGCACTTACGTATTTAATTGACTATCTGTTTCCACGATACTCGGTTACACATTATTTACTCACGTTGTTCAATAAGCAAACACTTCCACCTTAGACACGCTATATTATGAGTAGGTACCTACCTAGTATCAATTACCTACACCTAACATAATACCCTTGAAGAAATTATTAAAATGATTACCACGTATTTACTTAATTTTGATGAGAAAGCTGAATCTCACCACACGCGTGATGTAGGTCAAACAATCAAAACCAATTAATTCCAACCAAGGTATTAATTTATTGTATGTCTTTTGTCTTCTATAAGTACCTACTTCTAAAGTATAAATAAGTAATTAAAAATAATTTATTACGTGTGTATTAACAAAAGATTATTATCGAATGTGTGCATGCAAGTAGCGCAAAAAAGATTACGGGGGCCACTATGCAAAAGAAGTTAGGCATTTTTAGTACTTAGGTTAGGTAACCTAACCTAACCTATACTATCTATTGAACATCTATATCTTTTATTGTAAAAATGAAACAAATGTTGAAATGAAACTTTGTAGAAACACACACAGGTAGTGGAAAATTACGATTTCCTAGAAATCTACAATTAATCAAAAATGGGTCTTGGTTTGTTTGTACTGAAGGCCAGTTAATTTTTTTCATTAATACCTTGATACAAGATAAATTAATTTTTCTTGTTCTTGTTAGCAAGTAAGTAGGTACTAGGTATCTAGTTCTGTTTAAGAATTTTCCCGGGCTAAAGAAATATTGTTTTTTTGTTTTTATCTGCAACTTGACACCATGTTTCTAAAGGCCGCATAAGTTCATGCTCGGTTCCGTTTAAAATCCAACCAAACATTATTTAAGCCGGTTAAGGCGTCTTGCGGTCTGATGACTAGTTTAGTTTACCTGCGCACTAGGACAGGTAAGTTAATCCTGTTAGGTGGCCGTGACACGTTGCCCGGCTTCTGTGGAGGCATTTAGTCGTCGTCGCTCGGCGCATCCGTCCCGCGATGTGCGACGCGAGAACTCGTAAAACCGCACCTGCCATACAAGAGAAGCTGGCCATCTACGAGAACGGTACCAATCATAAACAACACAAGCCACTATATACTAACTCATCTGTCCTTCCCTAATAAGACGAGCGATTTACGATCGAAAGTATCGTAACCTGATTCGTTGCGCATTAGCGTTGTAGTTTGGGCAGACTAGCGTTTCACTACGGCTTGTTGTCATTTGACACACGCTCTAATAAAGCAGTTAGAACAAAAGCACATAGGTACGTCGTCCGCTTTCACACGACCGCAGTGGCATTTCATCACTGGTCACAGATGTTTGTTTACACATTTATCATTGTTTGTTGTTGTTACAATTAATCATTCATGTTTGCAAATTCATTTGTTTTAAATTGTCGCTAACAGTAATCACTACTTCTGAAATTATGAAGGCAAGTTAATGTTCCTCTTACATTCCCTAATCCTGTGGGTGTCCCTTTTTAAGTTTGACCGTAAAAAGGTCTAATAATAATTAACTTTGTGCCGCACGCCTTTGTTCACTATCGCCTGTGGAATGGCCCCATTAGTGTCGATAATGAGGTAACTGTTCGACTCAGAAATATTTACAATGTGTCTGTACGTTTGTCGGCGTCGCATTTGGCTCGTTAGCCACTGTACAATACCGTGTTGTTCTCACGTCCGCGTATGAATATGAACCAGGAGATTAGGCTCGCTTTAAACGCTTTGTCAAGAACTCGACCAACTTTTTTTTATTTCGTAAACTTCTAAATTATATGTAAAGCACGCACATTCCTTATAATGTTTTGGTGAACTCGGAACGATCCAAAGTATTCTGATTACCATAATGTTTTGTTGTTTGTAGAAAACTGTTTGTTAATCTTATAACAATACCTCAGTGATGTTATGTTAACATGTAATAGTAATTGAACTCCAAATTAGCTAGGAATCGGCGATTTATCTTTTTTACCTGAAAATTATTGATTTGACAGCGGACCTTCAGTTAATAATCGTCGTCGTCGGAGCAAGTATTACCACTATTTTAGATTTAGATTTTTAGTTCAATTGTTTAGAAAATAATTAGATACTCAGTGGATTTTTTTTTTAAATATTAACTTCTTTTTCTTTGGAAAAATGTAATAAGCAATTGTGGATGCGGTTTTTATTGAAATCCTTACAACTATTGTACTTACCAAGGATATAGGAAAAAAGGACAACATCAAAGGTTCTCTTTCATTCAGTGCTTTATGATGACGTATGTCTCTTTATCCTTGAGCACAGCATTATTGCGTAAATTGCGAATGCTAAACAACTTACCAAACAAACATTCCACTATAAACAGTTATTTATTCCGTGGCAGGGTGGTTGCATTTGTATGCACAGTGCGATACTTGGCACGGGAGCCGGACAAAGGGAGTGGGATCGCAGGATAAGTTAGCATTGATGCCAACGCCATGGGTGGTAATCGTACGCTCCTTTCTAGCCATAACCAACCCAACCAACCTTGGCGACAACGGCTAACTATAGATTGGTATCTGCATAATGTACAGTGGTGGCCAGATAATTAAGGACACCAGTCGATTTTCATACAAACCCGGTTACTTTGAAGCCTTGGTTCTCCGCCAAGGATTAGCTGTGATCTGATGATGTGTGCGATCCATTCACTCTCTGGATGGCTCCAGGGAGTGAATATCTCTTAGAATGGTGATCAGATCAGTTGGGTATGTATCAGCGATCTGAATCTCCTCCATTCCCTCCCTGGATCATCAGATCACAGCTACGTCAATGGTTTTAAAGTTATCTCATTTGTATTAAAATCGACTGGTGTCCTTAATAAATCTGGCCACCACTATGTATCTTCATAAATATGCATGAAACCGTATTTGTGTATTGGTATGCATCACGTTTGTCAAATCAGCTAGCGTAAAGTATCTTTATGCTAATCCTTCGACTCCAGTAAAATTGTTTACGTTGTATTCGAGTTCTAGAGAGCAAGGAAGTCGGGTTGTCGGCTTGTGTACCAAAATATCTCGGAATTATTGTTCGATTGGTAATGTTGGGCTTCACATCTGGTACCGGTGCCATAACTATAGAATGGGTATTCGATTACTCACGCGTAATTTAAACACATCAACAATTTGTACTTGGTTGGATTTCAATTTGATTCCTGAAACTAGAACAGTTAACCAGTTGAATCAAACAAACGAATAAAAGTAATAAACTTGTACTATTATGTATTATGTGGTAATAACAACAAACTTTCTTTAATTCTATATTTTCAGAGTCACTCCTTCGTCTATAAATATAAATAAATCTCAACATCATTGTAGTCAGTATACTTAGGTGGAACAAAGTAAGTAGTTAAGTATGTGTTAATTTTATGCATAAAAGTGTCACTTCAATTGAATGAATAGGTAGAGACAGGCAGACACCGTATTAATGGTTCATAAATTCATGTCGCATCACATGGGCTCCAAAAGTTAATTGATCTTTTGCTTTATAGAATTTAAAAAGTTATAAGTTGCTTAAACAAGAGAGTAATTTCCAAGCTTTTGTTAATCTTTATTTATACGTTGTTCTAATTTGTGCATGCTAAAAACTACCGTTCATAACTAATCGATTTTAATTGCTGCGTGCATTTTCGAATGTACCTAATACTTTAACCACACTTTTACAATCTTCCACTCTGCTCTGCTGACTGTTTTATAGGAGACAATCAAGCAGTCTTATGAAAGTGGAAGAATTCTTACGACGTGGCTATTACGCATTTGTCGTAATTTTATTTCAACAACCTGTCTGTTTGCTTTAAATTGCATTATTATTAATGTTCTTTGTCAATTATCGAAGTGTAAAAATGTTCACTTAAAAGGTTAGAGATTGATCTATTGTGAACAGTAAGGACAGAGAATTACAAAGTGAATAGACTTTCACGTGGTATATAGGAATTGCAATACCCATGTAGAGATTGAAGATGAGACATTAACCCTAGAAGAAATTATTCATCACATACATTGAAGTGTACGTTAAGTGCATGCGATACACTTGATGCGTAACACGTTGCACCATTTACGCCTTTGGTGGTGCGTGTGCAGAATTTCCTATGTTTAGTGTACACGATGTAATAAATAATTCAGTACACCAATTAAGTTTCTACTGAGAGTCTGGTTTAAAGGGAACGAGTGAAACTTCCGTGGTTACCTTGTAAGCAGTAGGTAGACAGAGTTTAACTCGAGTCATTCTACTAAAATCTGCCGTAGTGTTGCGTACCTACATTGCACAGATAATGGGACTAGCTCTATTCATGGCTATGCAATTTTAACATAGAGCTTTTTAGCTAAAGTCTTGTCTTGGTCTTATTGTGTAGAACAGCACACCAACAGTATATTTGCTAAACTTACATAAATTATATTGACTGTCTACAAGTGTGCTTCAAGTTCTACAAACTGTCCTTTTCGATAGTTTTGTGTCTCTAATAACAGTTAAAACAGTTATTTGTATGACTTGCCACACAATGTTTACCAAGTTCAGCAGTAGGCTTCCTGTCTGCAAAGAGAGGTAGTGAAATATAAATCGTACGCGCGCCCGCGCCGACCGCAGCGTTGAAAGGGAAAGTGCAATCAACTGCCGACTCGGCTTGCGATGCAGCGAAATGCGCTCGTTGTTCGAGAAATTACAGGAATTTATATCAATTTTAATATAAATAATTTTATTGGATGAATGTAAAAGTAAGGTAGATCCTTAGCAATTCGCTTTGTAAATCACTTCTAGCTTTCAATGTGTTTCTAATTGGCCAAAACTAGTAAAAATATATAACTATCATCGCCAATCTTGAGCGAGCCTTTGTGAAGAATAGATAACAATAATTAGTGAGAGTGTTGCTGATGGCACTTAGCTTGGAGGGTGTGTTCCGTTACAGGCGGGTCCTTGAGCACGACTTTTCGGCTGGAAATCCTATCTAGTCAGACACTCCCATTTTTTGGAGGAGCTCCACTTTACATCGTGTTATATTTTCACAGCACTTTGGGCCTCTATAATTTGAAAGAAGTAATAAATAATGTACATAAAGCTAATACTTACTTTAGCCTAATTTCTGTAGTTCTGTTGTGTTAAAATTAAAAGCAATTATGTATAAAATCTAAAATAAATAGTTTTAAAAGTATTACACTTATAAACTACATTACGGTAGTTTAGTTAATACGACTAGTGTTTTATAACAAAATATCGATTACACTTAAAAAATTACGTATGTTTATGCGAGTTGGGCGGGCGGCAAGTAGGGCGCGCGACGCGAAAAGCTCCGTCTGCCGCGAAGGGTCAACGCCCTCCGCCCTGCCCGTGAACGCACCAGAGGGATGCCCTCACCATTGCATTGTTATCGATGTTGTTCGCCAAAACTAGCCCTTCCTTATATCACTTTCTTATGAACTCCAATCAGATGACAGTTGATCATTATGAAAAATGTTTTGGGGTTGATATACCTATTAACCTTATCAGTGTGTTGATGAAGATGTGATGTCAGAAACTTTTTCGGGAAAATACGCCATGTATTTATTTACTCCCATGTTACTTTTAGAAGTCAACAAAAATAAAAGTCATATTCTGGATTTGAGGTCTTGTAAGTAGGTTTTATAAATATTTAGTTTTTGTGTAGCGTTTACCTACATTAAATAATGGTTTTCATTTAACCCATTTTTGTCAAATAATGTATTTTAATAAACAAAAAGGCACCTGTCACTTTCCCTAGATTTTTCTAGTGCCGTTGTTATTAATTTCCTTATTTCGATAGTTTACGCGTCTGTCACAGCTGTATTTCCCTAGTAGTGCGACAGGCGGCGCCGTTTTATAAAGAACAAGTGAATGAATGTCCTACAGACAGCCTCGTAACTTACTACGTCATACGTAGCGCACGATTAAAACTATGACTTTACTGCGAACAAATTAAAAACGTGTACCTGCAAGATAAAAAAATATTGTTTTTTTTACGATAACGACGTCGTGACCGTGATTGTAAAGGTAGATTATATGCTCCATTGCCCCGGGGGCAGTAGTGGATGTTTTTTTTTTACTGTTTTTTTATTGTTACGAAATTTAAATGTTTCAGCACTCCATAATCCATACAAATTACTTATTGAAGTAACATCTTTTTCGTTTCGTTAGAAACATCTTAAAATTTCGTCAAATTTTTGCAGTCACGTTTTTGTGTCTTACAAATAAAATAGAAATTTCCTGTAACAGTGAAACTTAAAGTAGGTACTTTTAGTGTATAGGTATCTAGTTAATTCTCTTTTTAAACTTTGACTGTTGTTGATCTAGGCGTGCAATTTATCTTATTTGAACATGTCATACAAGTACAAATGAATCAAGGGAATCAGCATAGCTTGTAGGCCTCGAAACATCAGTCCAACGAGTGCAAGATATTTATCAGACAACCAAATACAGATAATGTATTGATTAAAAGATGCAATCTTACAGGAATTATAAAACAACGAAATTGTTTCATAGATACTTTCTGAGTTCGGATTAAATCCTTCTTTGTCACATAGGTAGGTATATAATTTGTAATTTAAAGTGCTGCGATCTCTAGGGAATTTGGGCGCATTAATTGCAAATGCTTGATAGTACTCGCTAATCACTGATAGAGTCTGTCCACGCAATCAAACGGGGTCGGCCCCCAAATAACTCAACCCTTTCTAGTCACTCCCCAGTTAGTTTCAAACACATATTATCTATAAAGACACGCCATGGTTCCGTATGTAAAATGAACAACTGGTTGAGGGGCTTATATTTATTTCAATCCAATACCTACAGTAACTTTAATCATCACTACTGTGTCATCAAACCACCAGACGAACTGCAAAGTTTGCAAATAATGTTTTTGTTCGTCAGTTATTTCAACAAAAGTGAAATTCTGCCATCTGCTCTTAGACACCAGTCCAAAATTATGTTTTTAAATGACCACGTTTATTAGAACAATGAAGTTCTATTAGTTTTATTGGTTTAATTTAAGCGCACCAGTGCAGCCATGTCGTGCATCTTCTTTGGTCGAATTAGTTGACCTCGCCCATTGAGGCACACGGGAAAAAATTGTATCGGAATCAAAACTGTCATCAGTTGTAATAAGTGAATGGTGCGCACCCGCATAAGGAAGTGGCTTATTGATTGAGCTAGAGAGGGGTCGTATTAAACTTGATTGCGATCTGTCAACGCGGCCGACTAAAGATTTCATTCATTATGAGTTGCCTTGATCCAATTCGAATGTTTTCTTAACATAGATTTTATGAATATGTGTTGCGCACCAGCTACTCTAGCGTTTCTTAAAATGTTTCTCCTTCCATTTAAAATGTATGCGCTATAAAACATCCGACCCCACCGAGCACGTGCCATGAGAATCATAATATCCCTTGCGTATATTCATCTAACATTATCTGGTAAAAACATAAAATGCTTTATTGTCTAATAGTCACGCATGTTCTGTGCTGATTGCCCAATTGGAAAAATCTGGCCTGATATAAAGTAATTATACTGGACAGCAATTAGGAAACCTGGGTATTTAATACAGTTTAGTTGTTTTATTGCAGCTTTTTAATGAGATTTCTGTAATAAGCATAAATATCAATCAAGTTCTAGTGCTAGATGTAGGTAATGCTATTATCTGCCCACACTGGAATGCGTTTGTTTCGCAAGAGCTCAGATTTGCGCGATACACGTATTGCGCGGTGCGCCACGCCATACATTAACATAGTTATAAGCTCGGTTATGATCGTGTCGAAAAGTGCAATTTCATGTGCTATAACGTTTTATACTTATACCTATAATAAAAATAGACTTATTTGATAACGGTAGATATTGCAAATCTGTGAAGATTGATTTTTAGACGATTTGGTATTTTAAAGTGTAGATTTTAAGATGAACAAATTCTTACGTTTCGTCTAACCAAAATAGTATGACGATTTTTTTTCAAACACAGAGACCCTCACTCATATCTTCTATGATGTTATAAAGATGATTGTTGCTTGTACTTCTTTACTTGTTATGACGGCCAACTATAAGCAATAAAAATATTTCTGATATATATAATATCTTTACGTTAAAAAAAGTAGGTACCAAAGAAACTCTTTTTTGTTAGCAGAAGTGACTACATAAATCGTTGTAACTTAGCCAATATTTTTTTTTCACTTAACACACTGTGGCAAACTTAGTTAGGTTAGTGTTTAAACATTGTCCATAAAAGTTTTAACACATTAGCGTTCATGGTTGTTAAAGAAATAAAGAAACTTTTGGTATGGAAAATGCAACTTCATAAAAATTCTACCTGCCATAAACAAAATCGTCCAAAATCTAAGTGAAATTAAATAGATGCATCCAATTAATTTTAGATCCTTTACAAATTATCAAATCTAATAAATGCAATGGCTCTATGTAGGTTCAGTATATACTTTGATTAGGCTTGAGCCACATAATGAAATTAAAAGGGGTAGAGTATTATCAATCTCGTTTGACCAGAATAATACGTATAGCTGAGTACCAGCCTATCACCCTTCTAATTATTTTATGTCAACGGATTAATGGCATCGCCCTGAAATTATTAAAAAAAACAAATAAATTTATGCCTACGTAATGCTTACCACGTAATACGCGGTGCTGTTTTATGATATGGAAAATAGAGTTTGATATTCTTAGCTTATTTGGCTAAATACAGAATCTAAATTTAATTTAATCCTATTTTCCTTTTGACAAACTGTAGCATGTATCATAATATTATTATAATTTTATAAGTATATGTATTATATTAATTATCAACAAGCGGACGTAAGCTATATCTTACTAGATCATAAAATAAATTACCGTTCTAATGTATATCATAGAAAACGTTTAATTTTATGTATTTAAAACGTATTTTAATAACAATATTTGAGCTTCCTTACCCAATAGGATCGAATGCAGTGAGATGTGATCTATCGGCTATTATTCTTTTGTATGTAAGGTTAAACACTATTATTTTTCCAGGAAATCTTGTTTGCGGGGGAACAATGGATATAGCAAAGTATTGTTTGGATTGTTCTCGTCTTGTACCTACAGCCTCCCTCGTTATTGAAGTTGTTAATGTGCATACAATTCACCGATGTGGTAACACTAGAAGTATTTTATAAGGTTACACATTCATTTGAAATGTCTTTGAAATGTAATACATTGTGATTATTTCCTATGTGCATTATGTATTCAAATGTGATTGACATGACATCATTTATTTTGAAGTCAAGCTTGAAATTACATAATCACAAATCTTCCTCTAATCAAGTAAAGTAACTAATAATGTAATTTTGACAGAATTAAAAAAAACTTGGAGCGTATTTTGTAAGATTTATCATAAACTGTCTTTTGCATGCGCCTCACGATTTTAGAACTATTTCATTTAAAACTATTTCAAATTGATAGCATTAGTAGTTCTCGAGATATCCAGCTGTGACAGACAGACAGACTGAGTCGCACCATAAGGGTTCCTTTTTACCATTTTGGTACGGAATCCTAAAAAAGAAACAAATAAGAAAGCAACCTAATAAAAATTTGTTAAAATGGCGTCTCCAGTGCGAGCGAGTTGCAGATGTTTTTCAAGAGAAAAATTAATAAGAAGCCCGCTCGGGAAACCTTCTATGCTGAGATAGTCTCAAAGGCATCTTTCATGTCCAAATTCTATTCAATGTTTTCTTTAGGAGTTGAATAACATTTATTATTAAATAATAAAAAGATGCGGTATTCAGGTTGTTTATTATAGTTTTTAATTTTTACTTTTATTTACCATATAGATGTTTCAAAGCTAACGATGTCTACGATAATTAACAGCATAGCAACTAAGATCTGTTATACGTGAAGATATTCTCTCTCGCCGTCATCGGATCAAATATAATTTCCTAGAACCAAGCCCTTCAAGGTATTAATAAAGACAGTGGAAGTCTAAAAAGTAGTACCTACACGTAACTGATTAAACTGTGTACACTAGAAGAGCCTTCACGGGGTATGACGTCAGTTGTTTCAGCAAATGAGTGCCAGAACGACCTTGCTGGCTCTATACCGTAGAAAGCTAAATATAGCCATAGGTCAGGGGTCAGCCCAATGGTATAGTCTGACGTGATAAATATTTCACGGTGAAATTTATTGATATTGCTGATCAACTTTTATTGATGGTGGATATTCAGTCTTATATCTATCATGGGTAGTAAAATGATGTTTTTCCAAATGTAATGACCTTGTAAGAAATATAACAGGTTTTAGTAGATATTTTTGTTGTAACTTTAAGCGTATTTTTCTCACAAATGGAATCTTATCTTACGACTGTGTAGGTACTTCCAACGCTATAATTCTAGAATTCCTTGTCTTCTTATCTAGAATCCAAATAAGATAATATTTATATAATTACGACGTAGTTTATAATCTGCTAAAGATCTCGTTACTCTATAGTGTCTACATGACTTAATAAAGATTGTTGGTAGGTATTTTAGTCTTAGATTGACTAAAGTAAACAAATTGATTTTACTAGTAAAAGTGTGATACAAAGAGGATTCTGCAATGCAGATGTTTGAGACTTTGGGACCTTGAAATGGGAGTTGCCCTCGCAGCATAATGTACGAGACGACCTTCGACCTTCAGAAGAGAGTTCAATCGAACCTTCTAGTACGTATTCGTACACAAAATCTTTACCAAGGACAATCCTTGAAAGTCACTGCGAAAGAGATAATTTTCTACGATACAGACTCTCTTCCAAATCAATAATTAACTTTTTTTTTTAATTTTTATAATCAATCACCTTAATTGGTTATGTTCCGTTTTTTACCTACTCGTGTTATACAACAGTATTGTAGTTCAGTAAAATAAGTTCTCGTCTCTCAATCTAATAGATATCGCCACTAGGTTGACACTGCTTTTGAAAAGCAGTACTGTTTGGCTGTTTGGTAGGTTAGGTATTCTATTAATATACCTATTCGAAGCTAGATGGCGCTTCTAATTTTGAAAATATTTCGAATGGGTATATTTTTATATCGCAAAATTTCTAAAAACTGGCTCGACCAAAAAACTATGTATAATTTTCGAACCTACTTACAAAATTTCATGAAAATCGGTTGAGAAATGCGACCTGTATACTGTAGAGGAGAACAGACAGACAAACGAAAGCATTTTTGCCCACGCTCGCTCGGTCAATAAACCTAATAGCGTCAAAGTTGAATAAGAATACATAATAACAAAATATTATCCTGTTTTTTTAAATATAGAGTTTTTTAACATTATCAGACTCTATTGTCCACTCTGTAGATGTCACAATTGTTCCTTCTGAATTTCAGATAGTGAAAAGCAGTTACGTAGTCTTCACCATAAAACCTTTTTTTAATTACTTAAGAGAGTGTTTGATTTACGCTGATGGTTTTAGAAAAAGTGAAACTTTAACTGACATAAATGTGTTTGACCATATACTGTAAACGGCTAATGAATGATGAGTTATTTCATGCGTCTGGTTAATTCCGTATGTCGTTGTCATTTACTAGTTGTCGTTTAGTCGTTTCCTGCCTTGCCGCGAATTAGCAGTACGTGCAAACTGCGCTTATCGCTTTAATCTGAGAAAAAACTACAATTTTCATTAAAAAGCGAAAGTTATTTTGCTTGAACAGTTTAACTCATGATTAGATAGGTACCTATAGACTTTAAAAAGGAACTTTTTTGTGTCATAGGTACATAATTTTTTAGATTGTTTGTCAGTATTTTTCTACCTTTACATCGGACTAGAACTAGAAGCAGTCTAGCATATTCCTATCAGTCTCGTTGATTTTTTTCAGCTAAGTGCGGTGTTTGTTACCATTTTCTAGTATTTTTGGAATTGTGGCACAGAATAGATATTAGTACTACGTGTTTTGGGTAATAGCACCCAAATTCAAGCAAATTCTAGAATCCAATGTTATAACGGAACTGAAAATAATCAGGTATTCATTCATGTTCATGTGATAAAACAATATGGAACCCACGCTCTTGTTTTACTACTTACTTGACATTATGCAGCTGTCGCATATACCACTGCTTTATCGTCAAGTATATGCAAATTTATTCTCATTATCAATTCACTACGTTTTTATTATGTAACTTCAAGACATTTTTTCCTTATTTATTGTTTTCTATGGGTCTCATTTACTTGTCTCTTACATACTCACAATGATGATTTCACAACTGCATGGTGTCTAAAACTCAACAAACTTCTTAAAAGGAGGTTAAACATATAAGAACAGTTACGTGTAGACGCGAATAATGCTTGTCATTGCTGGAAGGTTGGTCCAACTGCCACAACCACAACAGATGAAACTTGGCGAACTTGAGTGTGGTCCAGATCTCGATGCACTGGTGACCTGGATATGGTAACTTCGGAACTTTATTGGAACACATGACAGTCCCACAAGGCAGTGTAATGGGAAACATTCTGTCCGATATGAAAATAGTTGGTAGGTGATAGGTATAAAAGCCTCTGAATTGAAAAAGTATTTAATTACTTTAACTTGTACAAGTTTTCCAGTGTTTAACTAAACTAAATTACCAAACTTTTGTATTATTTTTTCTAAAAAATATCTTGCTCGTGCCATACACGCGTCTTATGACCGATAACTCTTACGGATTGTTAGGTGTTATGTAAATTGTTGTGCAAACGTCAACGTGATAAAACTTTGGTGTGCGCAGTAATTTAGACTCAATTATATTTTGTACAACATTTAGCACAGTGTTACTTGAAAACATCTTTGTGCTTTTGTTATTAATTATTGTTAGTATGACCCCTTTATAAAATATAAACAAAACCATCATTAAAATTATTAGTGTACCTCTAACAAATAACAAAATTATGCGTCGTAACATTTACAACGGATTACTATAACTTGTGTAAATTCCGCTAGAAATGAAGTGAATAAAAATACGACTTCTAAACGGTTTCATAACTAGTTCACTTTAATGACATTCTACGGCAGCTTATCTCTTGAATGTCCGTTGTAAATGGATTCGTTCAATTGGAATTAATACTATCACATTTGTGTAACTCCCGAAATTTAGCTACAGTATTGCGCAACTGATCGATAACGCTATCTTCCTTTGAGTGTGACCGTTGCTTCACTGTTCCCTCTGTATCCTCGCTTGTATTATTATCAGATGGTTAAACCTAAATACATACTAACCAGTAGCCACGCTACTTGCTATTTCATTGACGCTCTGAACAGTATGAATTAAACCATATTATCTGTATAAGGCATTGGACAACTACTTGGAGACATTTTGTTTTATTACGGTGTTAGAAATCGTAATACGACACAATTGAGGAAGTGTGCTCATGATGACACATATTTAATGAACCGTTATTTACTTTCTGTTAAGTAAAGGATAAGATTACTTGTTGCGTGTTTCTTACACAACTCACCGTTATTGGAAAACGGAGTCAGCCTGAAAACCCCTGTTTAAGAGGAATTTAAAATATCGTTTTAATACCGGCAATTTAAAGTTTCAGTAGTGGGGCGCTGGGCAACTGGAGGATTGAAAAGTTCATAACTCCAGCGACTGCACTGTTTCCGTTTGTCTAAAGTGCCAGAAATGAGGTCGTGGCGTGAGATAACGAGGCGGAATGAGCGAGCGCCGTACTTTTTACAACCCCAATGCACAAACAGGCACTTGCAGTGGAGTTTTCCTTTGAACCAAATCTAAAAAACATGTGCCTTGCACTTGCAATGCAAAGCAAGTAGTATATGAAAAAATAACACAGTTGTTTTTGCAGATCGCGGAATTGAAAACTGTAATTAAATATCTTCCTGACATACCTTTTTTATGTCTAAATATAGCGTAGGTTCTACTCAAGTACAGGAATATCCATCAAGGCCAAAGGCGAACTCTACACTTTCTATCTAGTAAAATTGTCTTCCAAATTCGTTGCAACAGATATAAATGACAGCGAGTTCAGTCAATCTCCTACGCAATACTAATTATCACAAAAATTACTGTTCTAATAAACAGTAGTGTTTGCTTCTTTAAGAGCCATTAATGCGCATGTTCTTTGGAAAAATGCTACGTACCGACTAAAAAAAAAACAAAGCAGTAATTGCAAAAGAGACAACCCTGTTTAAGAGCAGGAGCCAGGAAATAGGACCCCAGCGGCACTTATTAACCTGAGTTCATATCAGTCCCCTGCCTGCAATCACGGCCGTGGAGTATTGTCAACCAACACCGAACCGGGTCACAGCCGTAAAACAATGCCAGACTTTTTAGTTTTGCCACAATTTTTGAGTGCAATGCTCACTTTCGCACTGACGATGTAAACGAGGAAAATATCTCACGGTCGTAAATCTAGAATTAGCTTACCCAAGAATTTTAGGTTTATCGGACAGAAATATTGCTAATTTTTTCATCTGGTATTCAAACTTTTATGAGCTAGAATTTATTGCAAAAGTCTGATGCAAGTTGCATTAACGTAACGCTACGATACGTGTTGCATAACAATGCATTTAATATTAACGGTTTTATGATGTAAAGAAAAAAAAAATGTATTCCTTAATAAGGATGTTGTTTTCATTAATAATGGTGTTTATCAACATTGGATTGGTAGCAAAGTTTTCTACTTGGTTCGTTATAACAATAATATGTTTCAATAAGCGTCATTCGAATGACATCATTCACTGATTCATTATTCTTTCGAGGTGCCTAACTGAGAGTGTTTATACGTAGTAGCTGCTTAGAGAAACAGTCTGTTATTTATTGTGAGAACGCAAATACTTTACGGCAAGACTATATCCTTGAATTGCCGGGCACCTGTAGGGGGGAACTGGTATATTTTTATAGCTACTTACTATCCTATACAGTATTTGTTGATACTATCTGTGTTTGAGTTCAACTTATAACGTGTCTCATGTTGAATATGGTAATAATTTGCATATTCTTTATTATAACTTGTTCAACATACTACCTAACGAAAATAATTTTACAAAGTTTTTGTTATTAGTCAGGCGATGTCATGTCATTAGCTATTTTCACAGAGTAAAATAAGAAGAACCTACAAAAGGTGTTTTCTCGTCAAGTTGTTTGCTATCCTGCACCACCGTATATAGTGTGTTTACTAACTTTACAGACACATCTAGATACCGTTTTCTTTCAAAGTTGCAGGTAGTCGTTATTGCTTTACAATTTGAGTAAAAATTTATTCATAAATCCAGATTTGCTAATTTTAGTTCAATAACGGTGCAGTAAGCTGGAGTCGGCCAAATGGTGTAATGGTTGACTAAAAATTTTGAAATTTCGTATTTTCGTGCTTTGAAAGGCCCGTAAGGATGTTTGGCTGCATTTAACATCCACCCATCTGTATTCGGCCCACACGTAGTGAATTCTCCTTAACCATCAACGAGACTGACCTTAAAAATTGCATTAGCATTAAAAAATACTCATGATAACGATAGTAACGACTAAAATTGAAATACCTATCATAACATAATAGTCTGTTGAAATTCTAAAGGAAACTTTTCTTCTCCAGTGCTATCAGCTAACGCCCTGAGCGGAACAGGCGTGGGCCTGGTTCCGCTTGTTCCGGAAGCAGCCCTGGGTGCGGTGGAGATGGTCCAGGAAGGCGAGGGCGGCGTGACCGGGGAAGGCCTCATCGCGCCGCGCCGTCTCCCTAACCCATGCCTCGATAGTCCGCAGCGTCTGGACTTGCATCGTGAGCTGCTCTTCAACCAGAGGATGTGAGTATACAATATACTATACCAGAATTTATGCGATACTAGACCTCGTGTAGTCTTCTAGGCCTTGGAGCTAAGAGTACTCGTAACTTCAACACGATTTTTTCAGCGTAGTCCGCTATTCATATTTATCTTCATTTAAACAGCATCTTTTAGTCTCTACTTACCTAATTTTTACAATGTCGTACTTTCTTCGTGTAGTTATGCTTCTTGGCCTTGAGCGAAGAGTAAGTTTATCGTGACACTTTCACGTTTATCGTAGTTTGTTACTGCACCTCCCTTCCTAATAAACAGCATCAAAATTCCTACCACTAAACATTCTAGGGATCTAGGGTCAAGCTTGCAGTTTGCATTACACGTAACCCTATGTAGATTGATTGATACATTTGCTTGCATCTAACTTATCTGAAGGCTTAAAATTGAGCTTAATCATATAAAGCATTTTTAAGCACTTTAAAGCGTTTTAAATTGAAAAACTGCCAGTATAGTTCTTCTATCTCACGAAGTCCGTTTGGTTATGAATGTCGTTAAGCGTGCACATGCACATTATTTAATTGTTCGTAATACGTGAGCGAGCAGACGCACGCACACTGTGCATATGCACGCCTAACAACATTCATAGCTGAATGGACATCGTGAGATAGAACAACTGTACCAGTAAACTGTATTGGTTCAAAGTCACTGCAGTGAAATCCAATGGTAGTCAACGATTATATTTCTTGTGGTTAAATAGAAACAATTATGATAATCATCATCATCATTTATTATCAACCGCAAGACACCCACTGCTGGGTATAAATATGCAGAAATAATAGGAAAAAAAAACAAAGGAATTCAACTGCCTTACCACAAAATATTTTAAAACACTGTTTAATTTAGACACTTTAAATGTGATGTCTTTCAAATCATATTGTCAAAAAAGTGACAGCACCACATTTCAAAAATCTTTTGTGGTAAGGCCGCAAGTGTTTATGAAATTATACTTGAATCAATAATAACTGAATTGTCCTGTGAGAATTTGATTACGTTGTAAGATTTTTCTCCAGTGACATTGACTCCGTACTTCACCCTGCCGAGCAGTGATCTTACAGTTAAGTATTTCAAGAACCTTCCATCTCTACCTCATCCATTGTTGTGAAGGAGAGTCTCTGTCAAAGCCATATTGTTCTTGGTACAAAAGCTTGCTATAAGTTTTAAGAAAGGTTTTACCAATCCATTGTATTGTAATATTGACACATTTTACAAGCATTTGCGATTGGCGTATGATATATAATATCATTGAGTATGATACTTTAAAGAAAAATGTCATTGATTAATGAATTTATTTAAAATATTGTGTTTAGGAGTAACACTGGTAATTAAAGCAACAGTTAGAAACATGAGGATTTTGTAAGGATCCAAAAAGCAGGAAGCAAGCTATGGAAGCAAAGTATTTTTTTTTTTACCTGCCTTCATTACTTTATAATGATAGTTCAACTTCAAATCACAGCAAATGCGTTCGTTGCCGGAATTCCTTTACTTATACCCTATCATCAAAGAGGGATCCTTTTTTGTCGGCATTCTTTAGCGGTCAATCCATTGAAGAAACTTACGCATCTTATGGCTGAAGAAGATATAAATCTTGAGAAAAAGAATGCTAACTTTATTTATATTAAGTCAAATAATATTTAACAAATAAAGAAATTATTTTCAAGTGATCAATTTCATTGTTACATTTTATTTATGTTGCAGCTAGTTTTAACAAGGATGATGTTAAATATTCTATTAAATGTGTCATCATTGTTTAAATACGTGACAAAAAAATAAATGATCGAGAACATTCTTCAAACAATGAGTAATGCAATACCGAAAGGATACTGTTTCAGTGTTCGCCTCGTATACCGAAATAGATATAGTTTTTGCTAGTCCTAAATATGTATCGGTTTGTGAGCGCACAGGTGCACAGCATCCTGTCTTGAAGCCGCGAACTGGCTGCGATGCGATTATGGAACATCTGTCGTCAGATCTTGCTCAGATGCAGTTTGCTTATGTTAACGTAGGTACGGGTTAGATCTTCACAATGGAATGGAAACGCAGTATGTTTTTTGCGGCGGTAAATTCACTCTGGTGTTTATTTTATTTATAATAAAATTGCTTATTCGTAGTCAGACAATAGTAGATTATGCAATAAGGGCTTAAAGTAGTGTATAATGTCACGGGCGCTATATTGAACCCCGAGTACGAGGGATTCTATGGTTAACTCCCGAGCGGAGCGAGGGAGTTTAGGCTAGAATCCTGAGTACGAGGTGTTCAAGATCGCCCAAGACAAATACACATTTAAGCCCGCGGGCTTTCAAAGTAGAGTATGCATCGCGATGCACATACAATCAACATACAGCCTAACTCTGAATAAAATCTCATTGCACCTTAACATTTTTGAAACCATCCTCGATCAAGCACGACTACATAGATTGCATTCCAAATTCAAATCACATTATTCCCATGGGAAAAATGACTTACTTTAGGAAAGGTTTGCATGACACATAATATGCCATTGACGAGCAGGTAGTATAAAAATTTATTAACTATTATTGTAAGTCTTAAGGTGTCTGCATATTATTAGATTTCTTTTCAGCAGCCTTAATGGCAATTTTTTATTTCACCTGTCTATAACATTTAAAGACATCGATGTTCATTTGCACCCACTAAATATTGCTTCACATCGATTAGATATTAAATAATATTGATGGCGTTTAGCAAGGTTAATATTACTTCTTTTATGCCCAACCAAAGGTCGTTATTAAAATCAATAATATACGTGACCGTTTGTGATAAAACGGACAAATAGTAATGTGCCTGAGAAGTATTGTGTTGTGATTTTACCGGGTTTGAGTTTATACTCATGGATAGGTACAGTTGCGTTTAAAAAAATATACAGTTTAGAACTTTGTCACTTTTTTGTAGGTAGTTGTCATTATTTCAGTTCAAAAAAGTAATAGCCTAGAGAGACAAAGTTCTAAACTATATACATATTTACAAACGTGAGTATGTACCGATCTCTAGAATTAATTTAGCTGGATACGTTACACGTAGATTGCTTAGAAACGTATAAATATAATACTTGCTTTGTTTGTACTTAAAAAAATTACTTAGTCTTCTAGCGCTATTTTATCTAATATGATATGAAGATACTTTTTATGTACACGATTCTAAAGCAATTTCCGTTATCAACTAGTGGAGTGGTACTACATTATAGATTCAATAATGTAGTACCTAGACATTATGTTGACGCAAATTGCTCCACAGCTTTGACCTGTTGATTCAGCTCATTTCCTCGTCAATGTGATTGTCGGAGCCATCTCGGGGTGTTATTTCCGCGCCGCCGCCGCCGGGCTCAGCACGGAAGGAAGCAATTCCCAGTCCGTTAGTGGGAACGCTATTCTATAACTTATCAGTCAGTGCTTACGGTCATTCATAAAACCTCATTTGAGAGCGTTTTCTCATGCCCGTTTACGAAGGTATCTCTCCAATGAATCTCAGAAATAATAAAGTTGTTGAAATTAAGTTTGCATATCCCTGGAAGAATTGTATGGATATGGCTTAGTAACTTATTTATTACAACTCTGAGGATAGTGGGCGCTGTATGCTGAAATACAGGATTTAATATCCTAGTTCAGCAGCAGATGCTACATTTGTTAATTGTTTTTTCAATGTTTTAAGCTTTTACCTGTTAGATATTCTAATATGTAACATTTAAAGTGTGTTTGGTAATAAATTATATATTATTATTAATGAATTCAAGTGGTACAGCTTCAATCCACAAATATCACCTCACCCGATCTATTTGCATTCTTTTGTATGATGGATGGTTCTTCCTCAGGCGAGTCCATACATGAGGATATTCTCTATGTGTTCGCATATTGAAAATATTTATCACCACTAAAAATACCAGCTTTTATGGCCCAGCTCAGGACTCGAATTATTGTTACCACAATAAAGAAGTGCTAAGGCAATAAAGTTGTCTGCTGGCTCGGCATCAAGCTGTAGCAGGCAGACGAAGATGTTTGAAGTTGATAAATAAACGGGCGGGCTATTTACTCTGTTTCTCGCTCGGGAGACGTCGCTGATTGCATACTGATCTAAAGACGATATTTCATTCAGATAAATTGCGTTTGGACGGAATCAATTTAAAGCTTATAATCATCTCAAAATACACTGCCTGTTTGTTGAGCAATTTATGAATTTACTATAAGTAATTCACAATCAAACTGTTTCTCAGGTTTTTTTATTTTGATCGCTATCTTAGTGATAATAAAACTACGCTTAGGATTTCGAGGATTCCATAAATAGTGTATTTAAGAAATTAATATATTTGTCATCAAATTTTAAAATATTAGCGATGCTAATTTCGCAGTTTGTTTGTTATAAAGTCATTAGTTGAATTAGTGCTACCTACCCTGCTACGTGATATTGGCTGGTGACCGGCGTAGCGTGAATCTGGCAGTAATTAGTCGATTAACTCGCGCTTACCGAAGGCGAAGCTTAACGAGCATGGGAACGTGCAGATGACGATGTTATTTACTACCTTATTAAGTAATATTACACTTTATTACAACTGCCGAAGTTTCTGTAATTAAAAAAAAGATATTTATTAGTGTCATTAAAAATGTAATAAATAACTCAAAATTGAGTACTTACCTGTAGGGATACAAAGTTTTTCAGAATCAAAATGTTCATGATTCAGTTTAGAACACTGTATAGAGGTCTCCGAACTAGGCAAAGCCTGTATCTTGGAAAACCAATTTATGTTAACTTGGTCACTGTCAACAATAATGATGGAAGAATAATGGGGTTGTTCCTCCCATGGCCGAAATAGCTCTGCATGTAACACGGTTACGCTTTATCGCGTTAACCCCTGGTAAACAGGTGAAACGGTTTTTGGGTTAAAAAATAGCATCCATATTGTTGTGCAAATTGTATCGCTAGCTTCTCGTAAATATGTTTTTCCTGGCAAGATAATTAGTTTCTTGTGTCCGGTTTTCCTACAATTCATTATTTTATTTTATTTATTTTAATTTTATTTTAATTATTCAGAAGACCAGCAGCTAAATTTAATACAGTACGGAGCTAATATAACACTTGAAAGCCAATTACTGGTCCTCACCGATGTAATGTTATCACTATGTTATTATCAGGCGTTATGTCATTTATAAATCATCAAGCTAATGTCAATGTAGTAATTTTTAGGCCTGCTAGTAATATTTATCATAACTATTGAAACAGATAATTGGTTTATTAGAAAACTAATATTATAAATGCGAAAGTAAGTTCGTTATACGCTTTCACGTCACTCAGCCGATTTTCATGAAATTTTGCATACACGTTTTCAGAGGTACAGAAAATGACATAAGGTACCTTTTATCCGGAAAAAAGTACTATTCTCGAGGGATCAAAAAATAACTGTCCACGCAGACGAAGTCGCGGGTGGTCGCTAGTTAGAAAAATAAAAATGTCAGAAGCTAATTGCTTTGTAAAAATAACTAGGTATTGATTGCCGGTGATTTGATATATTAAGTTCTCTTCAAAACGCCATTCCGAATCTTAATGCTTGGTTAAACTTTGAGATTGCGAATCTATTTTAGACTTTAAGCTCGCTGCAACATTACATCGCGAGATTCACGAGAGTCTAAGTGAAAAATAATTTTGCAAACAGGATTAATTTAATTTCATGGTAGATCTGTTTCAGACACGTTTTCTTAATAAATCCATTAAAATTTTTGTGCATTACTTACTCTGAAAAATGATTGTTAAGAAGGTACTCGTAAATATTCCAAATCGCAAATAACATAAAACTATAATGACTGTGGTAACTATTGAAAATATCTCAATATAATAAGTTAGTTTAAAATATTTAAATTACTAGTACGTCTTGTAAATAATTTAATGAACATAACACTGTTATTTAAATGAATAGTAGGTACGCGTGGAAATCCAAGATAATTCATAGAAATAAAATACTGATATGGATAATTAGTGAATTGAGTTTTTAATGTTCGCAATCCAAATAATATTAACTCACGTAATACGATCATCTGACTAAATTACCGTAAAGAATATGACACATGTGTACACCAGCAGCAGACCCAATAAAACAATGCAACAACGATTGTTGACGTCATCGTTACGAAATAGTCAACAGATGCAGGTATTGATCGTGGGAACATGACATGTTGCCTGTCCTTTACTCTCATTATTTTCTTTCACATGTTATTATTATTACTATTTACTTGAAAAAGTACAAAAGTAGATTTAATCAACTATTATACCTTTCAAACTGATTGAAGTGGATCAGAAATGAACAATACATTTGCTAACAAAACATGTTTTACTTATTTGTAATACTGTCGTTTGTATGTAATATCCTCAGCAATTTATTATGGGTCAAACACGATACCAAAAATACAAAAAACATTACTTTACTGTGGGAAAAATAAGTTCTGCGAGTTTCGATGCAGTTTGCACATAACAAATTAATGAAACGAAATTGATACTCGCAAGGTTTCAGATGAAAAGTTAGTTATCGTAAACTATTGGATTTCTAGCTATAAGTAATATTAATGATAGAATTACATTAAAATTAACAGCGGCTCTATGATAAATGTGTATTGTTTGATATTGATAGATAATGTTATTAACTATATTTATAAAGTGGAACCAAATTAAGTAATAATACTGAAACAGCTAGGTGATAGTGTTGCTTAAACTGAACAACTTTCTCCAAGGAACATGGGTCGAAATACGAAAAAATATTCATCCTCCCATACAAAATGTATCGGTCAGGTGATCGACTTAGTATGGAAAGGCGAAAAAAAAATTCGTTTTTCGACCTATGTTCCTTGGAGAAAATTGTTCAGTTTAAGCAACACTATCACCTGATTCAGTATTGTTACTTAATTTGGTTCCACCTTATGTATATTTTGATGAATTTCACTTTCGACGTACACGTATGTATATATAAATTAGTAACGACAAGTAGACTTTAGAACGTAAACGATATTAAGTACCTAAATAGTACTAGTACAGATGTTCAAATAATACAATTATCGGTAACATAAATGGGTGTTATCAGTAAGAATTTCAGCTTGATATTGACAGTGGAAATTAGACAGTACAAGGCAGGCATACCCATATATGGCGATCCCACTGAATTTCGAGCGATAAGATAGTCTATAAGATAGTAGTAGGACTCTACTATGCTGGCGCTGATAAAAGTCAACTACATGATTGTTTTGTAGAATACTCAAATATTATAATTATATTTTGTGTTGTTTTTGATTATACAACTTTTTTAGATAATTTCTGTCTTGTGACATGTATTTTCCATTATTATATACAACGTGTTACAAAAAAAGCCTTAAGCCGAATATGGTAGATAGGGTACCACGCATACATACAACCCCGGAAAATTATTATAAACTCTGAAAACTGCCACTTTGTTTCTTTTTTCTTTTCATAATAAACTGTCTAGTGGCAACCCTAGAAATAAATTGTGTTTTGCTTTTGCCCATTAATGGGTTTGATTATAGAAAACAAACTAATAGTCTATTTGCGTCTAGGGTTGTCACTTTGCAGTTTTCCGTAATATATAAATAAAAAACAAATTTTTGTAGGTTATGAAACACCATGTGTACGTTTAGGTGGAATTAATTTACTGTTAAAATATAGATATAACACACCAATAATGGTGTATAAATGGTGTATAAACTAAAAACAAAACTATTATGTAATTCAAACTGGACCTTTATGTTGTTTTGTGTTAATTAAGTCCCTTTATGATCTCAAACGGCTAAGATCAACCAAGTTAATTAATTTTTAATTTATTTACAGAGGAAAGAATGTCCTCAACCAAAAGAGCGAACTTCAAAGGGCGCTATCGAAACACAAAGAGAAGCAGATTATGAATCAAGTGCGGGAACACAAGGAAACCCCAGGTAAAAGGATAAATAATTATAATAGAATCAAAAAAGAAACCAAACACCTCTTTCCTAATTTTGAGTAAACAATAATCCCGAGTATCCCGTAGGTAGCTAGACAAAGTACCAACACTTCCATTAATTACGATATTCGCAATATGGAAGAAATATTATTAATGGTATGTCTTTGCATGGCATTTTAAAACGCTTTGGATAACAATTTTGTCAAACCCATCATCATTCGTTCGCGAAGTTCGTTGTGGTTTTTACCAATGCAACCTAACCTGAATTTCGATTTCCTGACTTTTAATAACGGGATTTCATTTAATGTTTCTGGTTTGTGTTAAATAAACAGGCTACATTAATGGTTGTATGAATTGTTCCAATAACTGAACGGGTATAATGAATAATTGGATTTAATTGAATCTTTTCATACTTTGGAGACACATATGCCTTTTATACATGGATTGATCTAAAAAAATCGTCTTAGGAGATTCCTAACTAGAGGTCATATAGTAACAAGATCCAAATTAATTTGTTTTCTTATTGGTGTTCGAGTTAAAGAATCAATTTATTTGGTATACATCATTATTCCTTTTAGGTCATTTTCAACACCAAAATCTGTTAAGATAATACTCATATTTTATGCAATTGAATCATTAGTATAAATAATTTTTGGTCACCCATCCGACGTGAGTCCGGCGAACGGTGAATTCCCATACAAACGTAATACCGAAATGATTTGCAATTTGAGCATAATTAACTCTTCTTCTAATGTTACTCGGATTTAGATAGTATATGTCTAGGTTTCTATTAATAAAAATTCTAAAATACTAACTCAATTCAAAATAAATGCCAATTACGTTTTTTCATACAAAACTGTAAATCGCATAAATTTTTATTTAATTTCGTATTTTGGATTTTTTATTTATTAGAAACCTAGACAAATACTGTCTTATACCGAATAACATGAGTATATAAATATCATTCCGCACTTTATTAATATCTCAAATATAAGTACCGAAGATAAATTAAATTGAAAGTTAGAGAAATAAATAAATGTTCGACAACTCACTAACACTAACTACTTACTACTACTACCACCTACTATGGGAGTAAGAAAAAGTAATAATGGTATAAAACATTATAATTGCTTATAAACATTACTGACAAGATCAATCAATAGAGATCAAACGAACTCGACAGTTCCGGCATTTTGTCATTATACTTAGTTTAGCAATCTAGACAGATTAACATTTGCGGGTAACATTATGCAATATTATAGTAATCAAATTATTGTCTTTGCATTATCGTTGGATTATAATGCAATTTGAGTTCTTATTCAATTTGTATCTCTGACGGCAGATTAGTGCAATGGTAGCGATTCTGCCTCTTGAGCCAAGGTCCCTGCTTCAAATCCTGGAATAGGCATGCATTTGAGCATGTAGCATTTGTTTACAGTCTTAGATAGGTATTTATATTCTTTTTGTATATTTCCATCCCTTATCAATTACTATAGTCCAAAAGTCGTACAATCTTTGGTTAGTTTGAAAATAAATAATTGGCGTGACTTGTTTGGAATACCTTCTTATTTATTTATTTATTCTTTTGCAATCAGTGAAAAGTCAATCGAGATGTAATTAAATTAAAATGTTATTTTTCAAAGACAAGTTTGTTAGTGTTACTTAACGACAGTGCATTGTTTTGAAATGACTCGAATGGTCGCACCTCGTCATTCAACTTGCCGAATGAATTCAGCAGAACTGGTCCAAGTAGTTTTTCGCTGCATATTCGGCCTCGGTCTTTATCCGGTCCACAATACGAGTGCACAGGTGCACTCGGCCGTTCACCCCGCTCTGCGCAGACGCACCTTTCATTAATCGGTCAATATTTGCAACGACCTTGATCACATCATCTCGCAATGTGCAATTCTTGCATAGTGTAGGTAGGTTAACGCAGAGCAAATTCTTGGAATTTACTTTCATTTAATGTTAAGTACCTAGGTATTAGGGATATAAAATCAAAAGAATTTCAAACGAATATGATTGTAAGTCAGAGACTAAATGCAGTTCTTAGAAAGTTAATTACGGATATCATCACGCTTAAACAAAATTCACGTTAATCGGTCAGAAAAGTGATGACCTTGCGGATAAAGTTATCATGTTTACTTTATAATCATAGCAGCTGCATCAAGTGAACAAATAAGTACAGATAACATTCACTTGTATTGGTCAGTGTTTGCATAGACTAAGTTAATATTTACGACTTGAAAATGTCTCCAACACCTTGCATTCATATCTTAGGAACGAGGCATATTCTTTTATTTTTTTTAGCTTACCTAATAAACAAAAAGCAGATAATGTAAAATATTTAGAAAATTGGTAATATCTGAGATGCAAATATGTTTTCTTTGATAAATCTCGTAGACTGAAAGTGAGATTTATTAGAGTTGCCTTTCCAACGATTAGTGAACCGTTAGATAAAATAATGTGGATACAATGCGGAAACTTTTCCATAACTAATCTGTTAGAAACCTTCACAACGGGCAATGCAATAGTAGTAGTATTATATTAATCGCTTTCATTTAGAACGATTCACTTTACGAATTTACGAAGCTGAGTACAACATATTGTCACATCAGGTGTTTTCTTAAATAGGTACTTAATAAATTATACTGAAGTGTGCGCAAGCAGCTATTCCGAATAGTTAGGTACTACTTATTCAATATTTATTGAACAAATTAGTAACGAAACGCAAGAAGGAAACGTGGCGAAACCGTCGTTATCGCACATAATTGTGGCAGTGTCGCAATCGGAGCAACTATTTACCTATAAAATAAATCATATCTTCGGCTGAAAAATGTCTCGTGAGAGAAGCAATAAAATTCGCCAGCCAATTTTACCAAAAATTTAACTGACTCAACTTAAAACGCGTGTTTCATCGATTCGATATGACACAACACTGTATTGCAAAATTATTTAATTTGTCGATATCGTTTCTAGAGTTGGAGCGTGCCATAGCGGAGCGTGCGCGCCGCCTCGAGCAGGCGGAGCAGAGTGCCGAGGAGGTGGAGGCGGGCACCAGCCCCGCGCTGCAGCAGCTGCGCGCGCGCCTGCGCCACGCCCGCGCCGCCACCGCCGCCGCGCCGCCCGCCTCCGCGCATTAGTTGCACCGTGCTCCTGCTCGGGCCCTACCGCGCAAATATTATATCTATATCAACATCGGGCTTATTCTGATATTTGAACTTCATACTTTTATAGTTTTTTTTTGTCGCTGGTTGCTTTCTGTTTAGTGAAATCCGTTATCAAACAAACGACAAAGACAGTGAAATCGGCAAACAACAAAATGTCAAAAACATAAATTTATAATAATTAAGCGGTAGACCCACTGTAATGTTTCCGCTGTCCCGATCCCGACCCTTCCTGGAGGTATACCTACCGGCCGAGGTCAAACACTATTTCTTCAATAATAAGGTACCTACCTACTCATGAAGCCAAAAAAGCATATGTATAATAGTTGTCTTTTGTAAAACCTAAGTGATACTAAAGTGATTTACTATCACCGTTAAGTATTGTCGAGAATAGACTTACGTTTTGTGGAATGACTAGCGCCATCTATCCGTATCGATCCGTACTACGGTTTAGCGCCATCTGTGATCGACTTCTAGCGAAGCAACTGAAAACTTGTCGTTTAAAAAAAATTGAAAGATATTCTGGGTTCAGTATGCTATTATGCATATAACAATGAGAAATAGTATGAGAAGGGCGTTTTGTAAAGAATTGGTTAAGGTGTGTGTCGCTAGTGTGATTGAAGATGCTTTGACTGCCAAAGCTTTATAAGAATTATTGTTTACTTTATTATGTAAGTATTTAAAGGCTTTAAATCATTTGTTCATCGAAATTAAGTCACTTAAAGTGTAACAAAACATGAATATCCTCCCAGGGACTGAATAAATTATTATTTTAAATCCTGACTCTGTTGACAGTCAAAATATTGGAATTTTCAAGAAATTATTGATAGAAGTGACTACCGAATTGTATTTAAAAATAATGAAGAAATGGAGATCAAATTCAACTATTTACCCAAATTAGATATTGTGGTTTGATTGTTATATGTACCTATATATACAATCTTTTGTTTTGAGTATCCAAAACCTGACAACTATTTAATGGATGTTGATAAATTCGCTTAAAATTCCTTTAGTGAGAAAATGTTTAATATTTATAACCGTATTCGTTAAACGAGAGACTTTTAACGAGGGGCATGTATGTAACAATCTTGACTCGAATTTAAAAACATCAAAATTATCTATAATGATTTGAAATTATTATTTTTTTTAATTACTTTGAGCATTTTTAAATCTCTCGTTAAAACAAATGTGGTGAATAAGTTTATTAGCATTTTTTTCTGCGTTGTCTTTTTCCTTTCCGCTTTTTACAAGTTTCATGTAAATGTGATTGTATCGAACAAATTTGACTGAGGAAATCGACTGCGTGTGGTTAATAAGGGTAAACGTCGACTTTGAGCAAAATATATAAATATTTTTTTAAACTTTTTAACGTCACAATACTTCAAACTTTGTCGTAGAATCCATTTGTATGCATTTACTGTTCTTGTTAAACTCCTTGAAACTAAACTATAATAGATATACATAGACGTCTAGAGATACCTATCGAAATAACTAGTAATCCATATTTTATTACAATATTGTAGAGTAGATAGATGTTGGCAATTATAGATCGTATGAATTAGATATACCTATTACATTATATTCATATTTTATCGAGAGTAGAAATCTTATGAACGTTAGAATGGAAAACTAAAGATACCATAGTAATATGTATGCATCTTCTACTTCGATGGATAATTATGGTTCCCTAACTTCATGTATTATGCACCAATAAATAGTTGAACAGAATGTTTGAATTTGAAGTGTTCATGAAAGTGATAGATGAGAAATATTTTTGTATATTGATGTAATTTCTGTGGACTATCTAAAGAAAAATGTAGACCCCGGTACACCATAATAATGACAGTAGCTAATAGATAATAACGTGATTAATAGAAATATTTTAATAACTATAAACTTGATTGTCTTAATTGTAATTTATGGAGATTTCTTCTAGGAATTGTGTACATTACAGAATCTCTACATCTTGAAATATCTATTTTAAGTAAAATCACAAATAAACAGTTGCGGAGTTGCATATAACCACCCCCTTACATATATGATTTTACTTATACATTTATTTCTCCATTGTGCCTATTACCTAGATATTGTTATTTACTTTCAGAGTTATTTATGGTTAAAGAATATATTATAGGAGAACTCTTACGATCGCGAGTAACGTAAAAAAATTTAGTAATCCAGGGGTTCCCAAGCTTTTTTATAATATTAGCATTAGTAATAATAAAATAAAATACCCACGTAGTTTTTGAACGCCATACGATTGAGCATACGCATACCGTTTCGCGACGCCCCCCTGGGACAGGCCGCGGCGCACAGTTTGGGAACCACTGAGTAATCCATTCCACTTGTTATTCTTTCACACTCATCCATTTTGTTTATCACACTCGTACCTATTTCTTTTTTACGTTAAGATTATCGTTAAGTTGTATTGTATTGTATCTAAGTACAAAGTGGCATCTTTATGAAGGTATATATTCGAGCTTTGAAAGCTAGTTACGTGGCCATTTAAGTCGGATATTATGTGACTATAGTTTTAAGTATTTTATTCTTTGTGTTATTAAAACGAAACGATGCAACTGTGTCAGATTTAATGAATTGCATAGAAAAATAAAAATGTTTTAGCAAATATTATGTTTTTTCATTCAAATGACATGTAGGTACATTATTGTCTTTCAAAAACTAAATTTTCATTCTCATTTTAAACTTAGCATTCAGTCAGTTAATTATTATAAGTTTTTCATATAAGAATAATATTTGCACAGATAGGTTTTATTCAAGGATGAAATTGAGCATTTATGCTTGTTAATGATGAGATTATTTTTATCCGATGCGCTTTCAATGTTTATACTTATCACTTTATCAGTAATTACAGTTGACATTTGAACCTGCACTAACGATAAGATCACTTCTTATTATTCTGTATTACGTTGAAAGAATGAGAATAGTTATACAACATGTTACAAAAATACCCCTAATGCCGAATATGGGATATTGCAAACTGAACAACTTTTACTATGGGACCAACTCTAAAATCGCGAAAAAAAAACCTGTTGTTTCATACATTTTGATATTTTCTATTTTAATTTTTGTATGAAACAGCTGATTTTTTTTTCGCGATTTCAGAGTTGGTCCCATAGTAAAAGTTAATCAGTTTGATGATCCCTATATACCATATTCGGCATTAGGGGTATTTTTGTAACACCTTGTATACTAGCTGTTGCCCGCAACTTCGTCCACGTGGAGCACTGAACGTTCTTTCAAAACCACAGTGATACTAAATTAAATAGTTAACCTTATTACCTATGCTCTGAAATCATTTATGTTCATAATATTTGTCTTAATTTAATGTCAATGGAATTAAAATATTACAATTATATTATTACAGTTTATTGCCTGTTTGGCACTCAATGAGGTCATTTAAAATGCACTATTGTAGGTACGCTTGGATAGAATGTAGAAATTGTTTGGACTGGAGGTGGTTTTATCGCTGTATTATGGTGGTGGCGGAGATAATTATCGAACCTGATCACAAACTTTCATGAGAATCGGTTGAAAAATGCGACCTGCAGAGGAGAATAAACGGACATCCGGACACCAGAAGGAAATACAAAGGCATGTTTGACCAAGCTGACCCGGAGAAGTTTCGCGCATGCGGTCAGTAATGTGCATGAAATGAAAAAGGTAATTAATGTATTTAAGTTGATAAAGATTAATACTGTATCCGACAAAATAGCTTTCCTATTATCCCACTGTATGTGTCCAATTTTTTAGGAGATATAATGGGTACAGTAAGCTATTTTTGACCGCCGACGCAGCGCAAAGAGGGGTGTTATAAGTTTGAAGCCTATGTTTGGGTGTCTGTACGTATATTTGTAGTGCCTAAACTGAACAAGCGATTTCAATGCATTTTTTTAAATGGAAAGCTAATCTAATCGAGTTGGTTCTTAGCCACGTTTGATGGAAATCTATTTAGCCATTATGGAGATGGTCAACTGCCTGCCGAAACGGTAAAAGATACAGAGATGGTGCTTTTGACTAAAATAATTTACACCTTGGGCAAATTTAGGTGCAAGAAAAAAAACAAAATTGGCGGCAAAAAAATGGAAGCAAAAAAAAAAAATTTTTATTGCTTATTAATTGCCCAAAAAATTTTTATATTAAAAATGGCCGCCAAAAATTAAGTTTAAAAATCTTCAAATAAAAATTAAATTTAAAATATAATATACCCTCGACACAAAAAGCTAACTCTTTATAAAAACCCACCATACAAAAAAGTTTACTTTTAAAAAGTTAAAAATAATATCATCATATCATCAAGTCATAAATAGATCTATGAAAAATCGTAGACGTCGGGGGACCGCTAAGTTAATGGATTTACATCTAAGCTCGTCACATGTCTACCTAACAGTACACCTATCAGTCTAGAATTTTTTAGTGATGTGCCGAGTCGCTGTTTTGGTGGATCGAGTCGACTCGAGTCGGTTTATACGGTATTCGAATCCTGACTCGATTCCGCGATTCGAGTCCAGTACTCGAGTTGACTCGAGTCTAGTTTAGCCGCTGAACTATGAAGCAGAAGTTGGCCTTCTTCTTGATGTACAGAGGTCACGTACCGGGGCTCCATCGGCTAACTTACATTGCTATCGTAATCACTCTGATTTGATAAATGGATGTGATACATTGCTACTTTTCTTTGGTAAGTGTTTATTAGTGCCAAAACGAAGTTGCACTAGCAATGTATCACATACATCTGTCAAAACACAGTTTACACTTCACTGTATCTAGCCGATAGACCCGCCGGTCGTCCCCCGCGGTGACGGTGTAGTGCAGACGGGACAGGTATACCGCCGTGGCCAGCGAGATTCTTCCTGACTCGATTATCGGACTCGAGTCCAGCGTACTCGAATCAAAATAAATGGGTATTCGAGTAGGCGAGTCCAAGGCAGGAATCGAGTCTGACTCGAGTCAAGCCGTACTCGGCACATCACTAGAATTTTTAATTTTAATAAAAGATAGATACTTATATGCCATCGCTGACTTTTTTGTAGATCTATGAAAGAGGAATAATCCCACCGTACATTGTTTTATTATATCTCAAAGGGATTAATTAGGCAGCGCTTTCGATGAAAGCTCCCAGGCGGCTTGACTTTGACTTTTCCGACACTTCCAACAATAACCGTTATATTTCAACCAACTTACAAAAAACCTTGACAAATTATATACCTAAGCAAGAATTAATTAAGCAAGAATAAGAATTACTCTATCTATTGGTGAAAACTGGATTAAAATTCATGCAATAGTTTTTAAATATATCGCGAACAAAAAGACAGGACGACAGACAGACAGACGCGGCGGAGGCCTTTGTTTTATAATTATGTAGTGATACCACTTGATACGGTTTTTTTCTGGGGTTGTATACATGGTAGGTATTGTTTTCTACCATTTTTGCTTTAAATGGCTTTTATTATTACCAAACACCCTATGTAGATCGCGAGTGATCACTGACATTTATATATACAAAGTCGTACTTACGACGCTTTTTATTGCCAATATAAAGTGTTAAATTCGTAATGATTTTAATTGCTAGCTACTGGCTGAATTGATTGCTAAATGTGATAGGCGCGAAACTACGCATTTTAATTGTAAAAGTTACACATGCTTATTGAATATATTAGAGCTCATATTGTTTTAAAGCAATCCGGTAGTGATCGTATCTGGTCATATGTCAATGACGGAAGACTACTTGGGGAGTGTCACGAGAAGTTATTAAAATAGTTACGATGCATACCGAATACCGCTAACTAGACGAACTATTAAAATGCACACAATATTGTGTACTTATTGAATAATTAATCTGGGGAAATTTGTCTAGTTTCCGAAGCGTGAAACGCTTTCGTTTTCGTGGGAGCCGCGGGGAGCGTCTGGTTGGTCTGGTGGTGGACGCGCCCGCCCTCGGCCGGCGCCTCGCCCAGTCGCCACCCGGCCACCAGCTGCAGCTAACGCTGCCGTACGATGTTAACAGCGCGCACATACACGCACCGGCAATCTCTATAACATCATGATAAAATATACAGTATGCGTGCTCTTCATAGCGGCTCTGGTAGTTGCCCATGACACTGCAGGAAAGAAACCTAAAAGAAGTAGACGTCCGAAAAATGAAGAGGACACCACTCTGCAACCTAGTGTGATCTCGTATTCGACGTTCGGTTTCAATGATGTCGGGTCTTACGATGGTTTCGTACCGACTTCGCCGGATTACGCGAATTATTTAAGTAACGTCAATCAAGAATCTTCAACCAGACTCTATGCTCCCGCCTTTCCGTCGGCTCCGGATGCGACGGGCTTTAATAGTGATTTCGGACAGTTCGAAGGATTCGCTAATAACGACGACGGTGGGCCTCAACCGAGCATGTTACAATATCCACAAAGTTCGATGAACTTTTTTAGTACTCCTACTTTTGAAAACAGTGATGCCCGGAATAAAAATATGGCATCGAACGAGGCCATCCGAAACGCAGAAGAATTGAGTGGACCTATTTATGGAACAAAAATTAGTTCGAAAAACAAACCCACAAAACCTTCAAACTCAAACAATACTGAATTTCACGTGTATAGCAACGGACCTGTTTTCAATTCAAATGAGCTGGTTGGACGTTTTAAGCATCAAGAAACACAGGTTACACATGACAGCAAGATGAATAATGGTGAGTCTGCACAAAGTGATCAAAACATTCCTAGTTATATTCCAAATTATCCATCATCAGAAGTAGAAGAATTTGTGAAAGCGCAAACAAATCCACAAAACGCACTTAAATTTCCGAGAGTAGTGGATTTCACTAAGATTAAGCAATATTATCCTACTGAACTAGACGATAAATATCAAGTTTCTACTTATAGTTCCATATTGAATAACCAAAACGATAATATGTTTCCAAATAATAATGGGAACCAAATGAATCAGTTTATATCACCGACACAAACAGTAAAAGAATCAACTTCTTTTAATACCAAACTTGTCAATATTGACGAAGATAATGAAAAAGAGAACACAAAGCCAAACATATTTTCTAACTCTGATTATTCTGCGAATTACATCAAACCAACATCATTCAAAACCGGCTACAAAAATTCAATGTTTAATTCTGATTCATTCAAAGATAACTATAAGCATAAATGGACCTCAGAAAATGGCGATGATGAACCAAATAAATTGAAAAATCCCTTCATGGGTTATGAATACTCAACAGACTATAGTAACACTAGTTTTAAGTATGAATATACGCCAGACAGAAAACCTTTCAAAATAAATACAGAAGAACTGACGCCAGCAAGCAGCAATATTGATTTGACTAGTTATCATGTAAGTGACACAGACTACTCCACTTTCAAAAAAATACCTGAAGTGAGCATTCCTTTTGATGACGATTTTGAATTAAATCCAAGCAGAGATAAATTCAAATCTGATGAATTTTTAAATCAGTTCAAAAATCTTTACACCACTACCCCATCTACAAAATGGGGTAACAGCCTTAAATCATCTGAATTTTCGTTTACTAAACATCGTGTAAAGAGACCTCAATATGAGGACAGTGTAAATAATGATATGGTACATATACCAAAGCGACCAAGTAATAGCTTTAAATATAATTACGGAAATAATTACGATGGTAAAATTAACGACTACTCGAAGCAACGACCGTACAAGTCCAATAAATATGAAAAACCAAGAGAATGGAACAAAGAAGTTCACAACACTAGATTTAAATCTGAAGAAGACCTCCTGGACCTTAGAAATCATGATACTTCACACCCTTCATATCTTCCATCGCACCGACCCAATGGCAATGATTTACTAGATGATACCGATTATAAAAAACTTGTAGAGAAATGGAGACAATCATATTTGAAATCAAAATACAGAGAATCGCATCGGGATTATGAGAGCTACGCATCAGAAGAGAAACCAATTCACGTCCCCATCCCGAAACCATATCCGGTAAGTGTGCATCAATATCAGTAAGTTGTAAATATGTGTATAGTACATGGTTGTTAAACTAGTAATCACCTTTTGTAATTATCTAGCAAAAAATTGATACGAAGGAATGCGGATCGGAAAAGCAGACAACGCACGTCGCGCACTAATTTCTTCGCTTACTCTTAGCCAATAAAATGATGCGCGTCCATGCATCTGGGAGAAATCTTGAAACTAAACACTACTCTGGACTTAATGTTGAATGTGGATTTAGTTTCGAATTCTTTCACAACGTGTACAGATTGTTGAGGGCCAAGTGTAATAAATAAGTGAATTTAAGAAAATTATTTCATTGGTATTACGTGGATTGGGTAAACAATTTTGTAGAAAGCGAAATGATCTATTACGGGGTTGTCTATCCATAATAGTTTAACGAGTGGTTGGGCGCTGATAATGAGCTCGTCGACCCTGTGACTGCAGTCACGGTACATTGGCTTCAAGAATTTCATTGTTTGTAGTTAGTGAAAGTATTGTAGTCCTTAGGGGATGTACCTACTATTATAATCTTGTGGTTTATTTTCACCTTTTTGTTTATCTTTATTATTTTAATTGATAGTTCCTACTCTTGAACTCTATAAAATATTTGTGTATATGCATCTCGCACTCCATGGTTATCACACAAGTAAAGTTGACCAAAGATCTGCAATTACTTACATCTATACATATAAAACTCTAAATTGGTTTATTGATTGATTGTTAGCATACGAAAAGAGCCCTAACGGCTAAAGGTAGAAACATATTTTTTGGATAGTAGATACCTTTAATGGTGTAGGTGAGCAACTGAGCACTAACAAGGGTTTAGGAAAATTCCCGTTATGCAGGGTGCTACAGGATGTCCCAGTTTGTAACAGCTGAAGATATAGACACCATTTTTCGAGGGTAGATACCTTTCATGGTGCAGATGAGCAATAAGAAAGGGTGTTGGAAGATTTACACAGGGTTCTACAGGGTGTTCCAGTTTGTTCCAATTTTTATGGGAAAATGGGCAAGGCAAATAATCTTTAGGTACGTAGGCAGGTATAAAAAAACTATTCTGCAACTGATTCACTGACGTCATATCATACACGTAGGTACCTATAGCCCAAACGGTTGCCCGATTTGTAATTAAGTAAAGCTACCGTAAAAAACCAAGCGAACAACAAATCTGACCCACCATATCAGAGGATAAGTGAGCATGGAACAAAAAATAAGGTCTACTGATAAATACCTAGGTATATTGGAAATCCGTTACTTTCAAAATAAATGCACAACTATCTTAATCACGCGAACGAAGTCGCGGGCAAAAGCTAGTTATAAACAATTGAAAATCAATGGAAAGTTGTTTTTTTAATGACGTACATAATGACTTAGTATTCATGATCATTAATTTAATTGACAAACACTACACGTTATGTAGAAGAAAATATGTTCCTGTTAAAATAGTCAGGTACCTAAGGTTCGATTTTCATAAAGGCGGTATCGGTGTTCTGCCCGAGGAAGGGGCGGGTGACAACTCTATTGTTTTCCAGATAGAAGTTCCTCATCCAGTGATAGTACCGGTGCCTCAGCCTTATCCGGTTCGGGTACCGATACCAAAACCGGTCGCGGTGCCGGTCGTCCGGGAGCTCAAAGTACCGATTGAAAAGCCGGTTCCGTACCCGGTTATCAAAAAGGTCCCTTACCCGGTAGAGAAGCTCGTCCCGGTACCGGTAGAAAAAGAGGTCAGTTTAAAATAAGTACGAGTGTAAGGAATCGTTATTTCAAAGATTATTCCAACTACAATACAGGCAACAAGTTTTGAATTAAGTATATTTTAAAAAATTACTTGCATGGCACATACCAAATTATCCACTTGTCATGCGAATATTACTACCTACTTTTACACAATTTTGTAGACACGCGCATCTTTTTCTGTATGTAAATAATCACTAACCGCTTTCTGCATGATAATTTTTATTCTACTGGATCCGTATGCATTTAAATGAATGCATGTAATAGGAAGATATGACCATCATACCGAACGATTATAGCATATTAATTTTTATGTACGAAATAACAACTTACAATTTTTCTTATTTAAATAAGCCTATACTGGTAGTGAAATATTGGCATTATAATGATTTTTTTTTTTTTCATTTAGGTAAAAGTACCGGTAATTAAACCTTACCCTGTGCACATACCTCACGTTAGGCCAGTTTTCCACCATTCGAGGCCGCCTCGGGAAGAGTTCGAAGCCGAGACGGAAGATGACGATTACTTGCCACGACCAGAGAGCAGCAAAAAGTCACCACCATATAAGAGGCCAAAAAGGTGAGATCAAATTTTTCATAAACGTCCTGAAAAGGATTTTCCATTAGACATGCATTTCTTTTGTAAATTGATCAAGATTTTTTTATTGATAATTAAAGTTTATGAGTTACGCTTTTACTTATTACTTGGTTTTGTCAATTCTTATTCAATAAAATTCACACGGAAAACAATAGAAAACCTACAAAGATTGAGCGAATTTTAGATTATGCTGTCAACTTTTTATAGAATAGCATGACTATTAATTGTGTCATAGACTGCTTTACCTATTATAAACGATAATTTGCGATAGCGAGGAACATGCACTGGTGTTATGTATTATTGCGTGTTCAACGTATATAGTCCGTGCGTTAAGTTCAAAGACACTTGGACGCATTCATTCCAGCACGCGCAGTCGTCAACGAAGGCCGACCAGAATGACTTACCACGACCGCAACACCAGCAGGCGACGCTGGCCCACCTCACAACGGCCTTCAGACACCAGGAGACGACCGTTTTCCAAAGAATACCATGCACCGTACAGACACCATGACTACGACGCAGAACGAGAATATGAAAGCGAACACAGTGACTATTATTATTGTAAAAGAACTGGCACCTGCTGACCGGTGTTTAGGTGATAGTAATCAATGAGATCTCTCTTTAATCTTTTTAGCAAGAATGTTTGTAAAATTCAGGGGTCAGACTTTTATGGTAAGCTCTAAAATGACATTCTACTACAGAAACGATTTATCTGAATGAAACCTATTTTCCCGTAACCCTTGATGGAGTTGGAATGTGTTAAAAATTGTACGCATAGTTTAACGCTAAGCTTTCGTAATCTTGTAATTAAAATATAGTTTGTTATGTTATAAAAACGAAAAGAACATTATTTTTTCACGATAATCACCAGAAGCACTTATTCATTACGTCGTTAATAGGTAACTTATTTATCTAAATTTTATTTTTGCAAGTAAATCGTAAAATCTGCATTTTTATTAGGTTAAGTTCTTAATGAGTTGGCTAAAGTTTTAAAGTCAAATCTAATAATGTATGAAATCATTTTCAAAAGAATACATATTATTAGATTTGACTTTAGAGATGCAAATAAGCATGATGCATTTGTAGTTGTAAATAAAGTATCATTTTTATAAAAATGTAACAAGAGATAGATAATAGTTGCACAGAGATTTAAAAATTAATGTCATTACAGTTAAGAATTAATTTCACAAATAGTATGTAAAGATAGCAAACACTTTAGTTGTGTAAACTAACTAGTTAAGATAAAAGGGTATCAAAAGATTAATTCAACATTTTTTTCTTTAAATGTTCCTGAAAATATAAAAATTCTAAAATAATTAGCAAGTCATAAACCAAACGTAAAAATAGTAATTAAACGTGAAACGAATGTAAGGAAAAATTAAGGAACTATGTTTGAAGGTTTTTGGTGGTAATCATTGCAAAGATTTCTTATCCAAACGATCAATATGTTTTCTTTCAACTTTCTCAAATATTTCATCATTATAATTTTAAATAATGCATACTTTTACTTATCTGAAATGATCGTCGTTTATTCTATGTGCCAGAGCTATTGTGCGTTTTTCTTTGATGAACATTGTTCTAACATCTAGATAAAGTAAGTAAGTTTTAATGATCTTTCATGCATTTTTACCTCTATTGTAAAATATTTTATTGTTATTAATTATTATACTTATTTTAGTAAAATATAGATATTGAAATCAAGTTTTATTTATGCTCTAATCACTAACTTTGACACTGAAAAAAAAAAAACTTTCATAGTCCTGACTTTTCTAGTATAAGGAATATTATTATACAACGTGTAAATGAAATAAAGCAATCCTGAAATCGCAAAAAAAATAGCTGTTTCATAAATTTTAGCAAAGTTGGCTCAAAAAATTTTTTTGATACATCTGAGTTTTTTCGCGGTTTCAGAATTGCTTACTTACAAAAACTTGTTCGTAATTATGAGCCCTATACTTATTTTAAAGGTTTTGCTTTATTTCATTTACACGTTGTAGATATCGCAGTAATTTGAATTAGATACCACAAAATTGTTTATTTATAAGTACTACTATGAAGGAGAATTTAAGATACTTAAAAAATATCCCTCGCTCGCTTAACTTGCTTGTGCACCTAAATCTACTGTTACTTACTTTCAGTGAGAGATTGGTGGATTGGTGAGTGTTAACGACTACAAATGCAGCCGGGACCAACGGCTTAACGTGCCTTCCAAAACACGAAGGAGCTCAACATAATATATTCTGGTCACCCATCCCATGATCGACCTTTGAAAAAGTTGCTTAACCTCCGCAATCGCAGGCCGAATGCGCTAACACACTGCACACTCGATCTTCAAACTATAGACAACATTATTTTTTTGTAAGTACACGTGTGGAGTTAAATTGTTTTTAGTTTCTTATTATCTGTTATCTTGCATGCTGCGTATTGTCTGCATCATTCGTTGCAGATCGGATCAACGGCCAGTCTCGCATCGGCGGACGCTTTTACCGCGAAGACGCTCCGATTGCCACGCATTCTAAGTGTTTATGAGTTTCCTTAAGTAGATCAACCATCCATACTAATATTACTAATATACGGTTAGCAACGAAAGTCGCTATTTTAGTACTTTGTCATAGCAACTTTTTTGACAGATGTCTCACAGTTTCAAACATTGCACCTGTCAATGCGAGAGACAGTTGAATTTTTTTTATGGGTGGGGTAGTTTTAGATTGAACCAAGAAGCAGAAGGCTGCTTCTATCTATTTAAAGTGATTTGTGAAAAAATCTTAAATAAGATATTTTTGCAGATGACGGAATTCCACGAGGACAAAGTCTTTTGTAAGAGCTACAGTAGCAAAATATTATCTATTTATAATGTTTCTAAGAGTTTTAAATTATTTGTTGCTGTTGCAATCACTTTAACACGTGTAGAAATAGTAAGTAGGAGCGAGCGTGTACGACCATACACTTAAAATATCATTCTACCCTACTTAATATTAATATAAACATAAATTGGGATTAAGATAAATAATATATTAGAAAAATACTAGAAAAAAAATCACTCACCCGTAGCACCTCAAACGGGACTCGAACCCGCACCCTTGGGATTTCGACCCAAGGGTGCGGGTCGATTTCGATCTTTCGAGTAAATTTTTTCTAATATTATTTATCTTTATATTAAAAATAGCATTGTGGATGCGAAAAATCTCAATTTAATAATAATTTGGGATGTTAGAAAAAAAGGACTTGTTTCGTTGTTAGCTTTTTTTTTCTCTGAAAAGAGAAACTTTCGTAGTGAAACAATGTCAGTTTTTTAAACTCCTATTTTGCTGCCGAAATGTTAATTACCTATTCTAAAACTCATACCCTCACCTCAAATGGTTTTTTTCCTGGGACCCTTTTTTGTAAAAGGCTGCGAGCACTACCTACTCATTTTCAGCAATGGGCTACATTTCATTTTGAGAGAGCACGAAAATTAGAAAACCGTTTCGAGATTTTAGTCTTCTAAGCAAATTTTTTTTCAGAATCTTCAGATCAGTATTTTTTACGTTAATTAAAAAATCTAAAATCTAGTCCAAATTGAGAAAGTCAGGAAAGAGTTGAGTCTCTTTGCCTTATTTTCAATATACCTATAAAAGAGAAAATCACTCACTCACTCCTTACGACATCTCAGAAACTACAAGTGCTAGTATTAAATTTTGCATGGGGGGCTCCAACTCCAAAGGAACTTTTGGCATACCCCTCGATTTAATCACTCTATTAAAAACCTAATCGTAGTTAATAAATAAATAAATAATAAATAAATGTTTGGACAACTTCACACAGCGCCATCTAGCCCAAACTAAGCAAAGCTTGTAATATGGGGCAACTGATATACTAGTTATAAACTTTTTAAATATATACTTACTATATATAGTAACACCCAGATCCGTCACAGAAATTAAAATTCATCATTTCAATTTCTGCCCGGCCGGGAATTGAACCCGGGCCTTTTGCGTGGTAGACCGGCATGTTGACCACTGCATCACTCAGATCGTCTAATACCGCTCTATAGTCCATGTCTAGTACAGTAAATTACTAGTTTAGATATTTGTTTCAAATTCTTTACTATATTACTGTAATTAGTTTTACATATATTAAAAATGGAAAAAGATAGCGTTAAGTTTTATTTACCACGCACGCCTTGATACTATTGCTAGCAAAGGCGCTTCGACAACAATAGCGAACTAATTAAGCTTATAATTGAATAGTTATTTACGTTATTTCGCCACAATCCTAATTAGTGAGAATGCAGGTCATTGGCAGCGGTTGTGGTTGGGACGATGAAGTCCCCATCACCACGGAATTTTAACATTGCCTTTGTGGAATAGATGACATGGTAACATATTTCCCATAAAAAGTATAATAAAATAAATGAATGTTTTTGTTTTTTAAGCGCTAATGTGCGAGGTCTATTTTGTGTCTCTTCAGGAAGTACGGTAGTTTTAGGAAAAATATGAATGTTCGTGGCAAAAAAAAAAATTTAAAATAATATCGTCATTACCTCAAAAAATCAAATTCTTGTGAAAATCCTTGTTACGTTGCTAATAGTAGGGTGAGTTAAATTGTTTCGTGTAATAAAAATACTAAGCAACTTGGACCAAAAAAATTGTATAAAAAGTGTTTTATTTTAAAGTCTAATACGATTGCAGATACATCTGTAATTACAAGCTGTGATTTACAAATACACACCTCATTGTGTGATTTGACACAAAATTGGGTGATTTAGTTGTCGGGCAGCGGATGCGCGGATTGCGGGTGTGAACAAGGGCTGCCAACTTTATTTTACGTCAAATAGCTATAGTATTTAATTATTTATAGTGTTTCATATAATATTTACGCGTCGAAAATGAACCTTAGGGACAAGGATAAAAAGTATCCTATGTGCCGTGATTTTTTTTGCGTGATTGAGTAACAAACATACAAACTTTCACATGTCATTTATAATACGATTATAGGGATATAGTAGGACTAGTAGGATGGTGAAACTTTTTCAGTTCCGGTGTGCATCTAGAAAAAAATAAAACCAGAATATAGTAAAATTGGCAACCCTAGACTGTGAACCTTGAATTCACGGCGTGTGCGCAACATCATACGTGACGAACAATGATCTGTGACCATTACACTACACTTTGTAATCCGTGGCCACTACCATGGGCCCATCGCGCTAATCAATAAAACCAGAACCTGTATCGTTACCGTTTCACTTTCGTTTACAGAAAAAATCTCGCTTTGGTTATGTTAAAATTGTTAAAAGCTAAGTCTAAGATGATAACGTAGGACAGTAAATCTAAACCAATTTTAGGTAAATAACAAAGTAGACGGTTTTGGTTTTATCGTCCACAATTAGAGCGATCGGGCACGCCAGTAGGCACTATTATTTATTCTGGGCAAATACTAGCCTTCCAAAGTTAGCAATTTGTAAGAAAATCCGATAAATTGCAATAAAACAATATAAACCTTTGAGTCAAATCTTTAAAGTTTAGCTTTTGAAAGATTTGTTCCTCATTTTCATTGACCTGCTTTTATTAGTCAAATGCATAATACACTTTTCATAATTTTGCTCAGTGATTTTACTCTAAAATATTCGTGGTAATTACTTTTCATGGAAAAAATACTACATGCTTTCCAATATCCTATTACTCGTAGCCGTAGGTAGTTAGGTACTATTGGCTCATTTAAATATAGATGACTAAATAGAAAAATGGAACAAATCCAATTCTATTGATTTGTTTCGGGCTGCATTAGATGAATACAAGCCTAATCGAATTTAATTTAATAGGTTGAGGTTTTATGTAAATTGGTAGAAATATGCCGGTAATTGTTGAAGATGTCGGCAAAAATTAAGCCATCCTTTTGAGATATAACAAAATAATCTATAATGGCATTATGTTATATCTTTTAAGAATAGCTTACTAGAGTCGTTTTCACTTTTTTTTTTTAATTTGTTATAAATAATGTGGTAGTTGGAAAGGTATTTAGACAGATATAGTATTAATTCTTATCAAATTAAATACGTTCGTTACCTTAAGCATTTCATACACATAATGTGAAAAAGTATAAATAGTAATATTTTTAACAAAAATACTTAAATTAGACCACCAATGTCCAGTAAATTAACATAATCTAATGTTTGTTGCTAATAAAATGTAACCACTACCACCCGTGCGAAGCCGAGCCGGGTCGCTAGTTTATGACTAAATGAGAGCCAATCAATGCAAACTAGAAATGTATGCATGAAATACATATATTTTTCAGACTCATTTTCATTGTGAATCCTCTGTTGAACTGATTTTAAAAAACAAACCATGGTTTTAGTATAAACCGATTTGTCACATCAGAATTTTGACAAATTATTATTTGCTCACAAAAAACTTGCTTAGTAATATCTGTACGGGGTTTACCAGTACCGTTCACTAAATGATGTGAATTGTCCGCGTACCTACAATCTCAAGAGACGAGAATTACTTATTATTTGTAACAAGAAATTAATTATAAACTCTAGTTATTTTATAAAATAGCTTTATTACTGTTACCTTCATTTACAGTTTTCTAAATAAGCTATAATGCTATTTGGTACTGTGAAACTGTGATTAACCCGGAAATATTTTCATTGCATTGTGTTACAGATGTAAAACCTATTGAAAATTCGTCACGTAATAAAATAGTTACAACCTTATTAATATAGAGAACACCAATAGAGTTTCTTTAAATAGTGTGGTAAAAAGGTTGTAAATGGGTGGTAGTGGTAGAGCATTACATTTTATTAGCAACAAACATACCGTCGATTGCTCGCTTCCTACTGTAATAGTAGGCATTTTTTTTTCGTGTCAGAGGATCAATTTGACCTGAGTTTTTAGAAGATGATTATTTTTTAACTATGAACTTATTACTAGCTAAATATTAATAAAATTCTGAAAAAAGACGAAGGTACGTTTATAAAATTTTATTATGGGTAGTACGTCTTTTAATCAAAATATCTAAAGTTTAAAAGCCTGTGTCACAGGTTTCATTTAATAATATCTTCTTGTTTAATTTAAAATGAAACAGAATTTCTATGAAATTATTTGTCAAGTTGATTGGGTCTCATTCGGAACCCACTTCATACGTATTATTATTAATTATGTATTTAAGCGCTAATATTCTGAAACTTTAATACTTACCACAACTCTATTACTTTTTAACCACAATTTGCAGTTATATAGAAAATAACGTTACACCCGATTCAAAATAGGCTCAACAAAAAAACTATTAAAAAGCCCATTTCCGAATGAAATCAACAAAAAATTGGCAGCATGTATTGTATGTTGAATGTATAAAGCTGCGCGAGGCGCGAACGAGTTGTTAGTGCGAACCGGCGCCCCTTGCCGACCGGACGATTGTGCTAACTCATACAAACATCACACGTTGGTAAGTCTATTTACCTATCAATCCTATTATAGATAATAATTAGAACCATAGTGATGACAGTCAACTCTATAGTTTTTGACTCAAAGTATCAAAAAGCTCTACAATTTGCAGTTTTTGTAACATCAATTTCGTTATAAATACTGACCCATTTTCACTTAAGATATTTTTGATATACGTTAGGAATAATTAGAACTTTTAGATGTTTTTCAGGAAACTTTTTGATTGTAAAAGATTAAGCATGATAATAGGCTGAAATTCTACAATTGTAATTCAGCGGAAGTAAATATTTAAATTCCTTCAAAATTATTTCAGCATCAATATGTTGATATTAAGTCTATAGATCAACCGTAGATTTTATCAATTTCACTGGTAATGGTACCCCACCAAATAAATACCACACGTAAACATGTTCTAAATAAATGGTATATTTGAATTGAAACACTTTTTTCGGATACTGCTTTGAAACCTTTGCAGCTGCTGTCACTGGGTACCTCCAATAAAATTTACCTAGCCGGTTTTAAATCAATTTTCTGTAACGATTTCCTTGTATTGTCAAACACACCACTTAACCACACCACTGTGGTGTCGTTTATATTTTTCTTAGGTAACCACACCACTGCCGACTAGTGATGTTTAACATGTCATGTCGTGATCTTACGAATGATAATTAATTAATATCGAAAAATGCATGTTTTGTATTAGATTTTACTACAATGGTGTGGTTACCTAAAAAAAGTGAACGACACCCAAGTGGTGTGGTTGACGATACCAAAAGTGTATCTTTAACATATTATTTAATTTAAATACTTATTTCAAAATACGCTAATGATCCAAATAAACGACGGGAAACAATCACCTTGTCGGTAGACGTTACAATAGCATCGTTACATTAATCTTTTCGCAACGTGAGAATAAGTTAGTTAAAATAGTAATTTTTCTATGTTAGAAAATAGTTAAAGATTTATTAACGGCTTTATCTACCAGTAATTTGTCATACGCCATACGAAATTCATTTAGACCAAAATTAGAAATGCAAAAAAATACAATCACAAGTGCAAAGACGGTGCTTGCCTGTTTCATGGTCACTTGACAATCACTCATATTTGCATTTAATAATGTAGCTCCCTACGTCAGACGTAACAGATTTTTTCATGGAAATGATTGTGGTCCAAGCTTCCTGGCGACAAGTGATGTAAAAAAAGTCGTATCAGTACGTGTGTGCAAATGTAAATAATGAAATGAGATGCCGGTTATTTCTGGCAAAGTAATCAAAAATAGAACTAAATCTTTTGGTAATTCGGTTACGTTTTCCAAATACATTTGATTGCGTTTTGGTATTTTCGCTGAAAGGTGCGATTTGCATCTTGGGCTCCCTGGCCCTGAGTTTTAATCAAATAGCTAGCAAGTATATTGCTTTTTTATGTTTAATTATTGGATAACATTCCATAACCTAGATTGCTCCGATTCCAAAATAATATACTAATATAATATTAATTACTAAATTTTCCACCCGACTTAGTACATTTCTACTAATAGTTTGTAAATGTTACGTTTTTTCCATTATACGTCTTCTTTAACACAAAAACTTAATTATTTTTTTTAATTAATTGAAAAACAACATCGTGATCACACAATCAATAACACTTATTAATTTGAATGTAAAATAAAAACGTACGTATTGTAACCAATAATCTGATTTATGATACTCGTATGTAGATATCAAAATCACGCTCCCATAGAAAAGATTGCAACGCACTCGTGAGATGAGTGTTTCGAAATTTCAAGTTTATGGTTATTCTGCTGTTATTATCAAGTACATAAAAATTGCTTTCAGAGATTTCCACCTATTAAGTTTATTTCGTAAAAGTTGTGAAAGATATTGATTATCACACATTTTTGGTTTGCACCCATTTTTTTAATCCAAAAGCAATTAAATAACAACTTTATTATCATAAAACTAAAGTTCTGAATTTATTTTTTAAAAACCAAAAATAAATAAGTCAGCAAGCATTCCCTTCCTCATTTTATTCGTAAGATATAATGCCTTGCCGTTAGCACTGAGTGACAACAATATCGTTAGATTTTAGTATCGTGATGAACATATTATAAGGAAAATATTTTAAAAATACAAGTTGTTTATATCTAACGAATTGATTTACATAAAAATACATTTTGCTGTTTGTGTTTATTTGAATGTTTCTAAATATGTACACGTAAAGCTGGATCCACACTTGTATCATTTTGGCGTGTCTGATCACCGTATCTTTATCATACATCGCTAGTTTGGTTGGGCGTGCGTTGGAGTAATACTGTATCGAAGAGACGACGTATGATAAAGAAACGGTGATCTGACACGCAAAAATGATACAAGTCTGGACAAGGCTTCAGTAGACCGTATATGTCTGAAATTATTTTTTTTTTAATTATACCGGAATTATTCTAAGACTAAATAAAGTTTGTGCATTAAGTAAATTTAATCTATGACGTAGGTGTTTGTTGTCGTTGAACTTTCAAAGTTGTGTAAACTAAACGTGGATGAATTAAGTACATACCCACATTTATGAGACCGAACTTATTTCGTAACTGGACACAGGGGCGTTATAGAATGCTAATACTCTATTGAGCCGAATCTGAACTGTAGGTACTTTAACGTAATATAGGCGGGTCTAGGCTTAACAATGTATAATGGTCAGAAAGTAACTTGTTGGTACAATATGATGTTGTCCGGCCGCATTCGGCCGCTAGGGCATTGATGAATTAAATTCTAAAAGTTATGTCATAAAATGAGCTCTGTGCATTATCGCACACAATCGTGTGTATAGTTAATTACTACGTGCGTGACCGTTCATTTGCTGATTTAAATCTACTTTACAGTTCTTTAACCTTACGATACTTATAATAACTGTATATAAGTTAGAATGTATGCAAATGCGATTAAGTTCAATAAACTTTGGGAAAAATCATTTTACTATACGATATAATATTGTGTATAGTTAATATTTGTTTAACAAAAAAAAATGGGTAGTTACCTATGCAACTTTAACATACCAAAGCTTTACTTGGGTTATACCTACGTACCTACTATTACTTATTTATTATGTTATTATACTTTATTACGATTGCTATAAGTAATGTTTTTCACAAGACAGTGCGATTTTCTGCTCAGAATTTCATTGAAGACTTACATTATTCTAACCAACCCTACTTAATCATTACTTGAAATGGCATAATTATTTTACTACTTAGGCTATTTTAGGAACTCATACTAATACGTATGAGTTCCTAAAATAGCCTTATTAGTAAACTTGCTTAAGAGGAAACACCACGGTCGAGAGAATTAATTATTAAAAACATTAAAATTTAAAGGGATGTTGGCTGTGTTCCTATGTTTTCTTTTTTTAATAAAATAATTATTAAAAAAGATATTCATCTCCAAAAAAAAATTGCCATTGTTTAGACATAGAGCAATTAAATTGACCAATTGACTATTTAGCTCTCTTGCAGAACGGTTTGGAGTTGTAAACTGCCTACTCAAGCTAAGGAAGGAGCGTCAACATACAATGCCGTGATGTGCATAGTAAGACAGGTTTGCAAGGAAACTGTAGGCTTTGTACAGCGGACATAATTATGTACTAGAAGGCTCTGTACAGCTGAAGCTCGCGCTTGTGACATTATTGAACATTTTTCGAAATGGCTAAAATATTATTATCCCCATATCTCCGCCATATTGAAATAATTTGAGAAACTGAATCGACAATAAAATTCTACATAATCATAGAACCTGCTCACAAAATTTCACGAGAATCGGTTGAGAAATGCGACCTGTAAAGGAAACAGAGGGACCGCAGGACAGCGGGACTGCGGGACATACGAAAGCATTTTTGCCCAAGCTGATCAATTTTGATACTCAAAGACGTCAACTTTCTTGGCAGGGTTGGCAAACATATAGGCGTAAGCAATTAGTTTACTTTTGCCCATAAAAAGATCCTGCTACGATTCTAAGATTTGTCAGTAGTCATAATTTTTATGACTCTTAGCTGAAAATAGTAAAAAACACAACTGTATTTGAAAAAATCTATTAGGGATAAGCATTAAAATTTCGATCTACAAAACAACATGTTTCAGCACTTGAATTTGGATCTTGGTTTTATTTCCTCACTACGAGTTTATTATTGAGACCTTTTTATCCTTTTAAGGAAAAGTAACAACCTTAGTTTTTCGAGGAACTTATGTCGCCGAAATAGGGATGGTGACATGAATCGCAAATATATAAAAAGTTATGTTTAAACTGTAGAAGGGAATATATAACTATAACAATATATCTTAGTTTGTTTATTTATTATATATCGTTACGTAATCAAGATCACTGCTTGGAGCATTTTGGCGGAAAAATTAAACTTGAAATAAATAATTTTGTTTTTTTTATTGAAATTAAGAGTTTTTTTGTTTCGTATAATATACATTTCTACCTGTAAAATTAAAACAGTTCCAAAAATTAGTCACCCTGTTGTTCGGATAAACGTCGGATTTACCAAAGTGATTACGTCAAAGCAAAGAAAATAATTTACATAATACCCTACATTGAATCAACTAAGGTTTTGAATAGATTCATTTAGAAATGAGTAAAAGTAAAAAGCTTGTGATAATGCTCTGAAAAAAGGTTTTATTATGCAAAATGCATGTTAACCCGATTCCTTCAGTAAACAAAATTGGCAGAATGTGAATCTGCGCCTCACATGCAACAAGTCGGATTTCGGATTGAAATCCAGACTCGTTGTTAAATTTTGCCATCCCGATACAAAGTATAATTAAGTAAGTATTGCAATCGACAATGATTACAATATATTATTTATTTTGTAGTTACCTACTTATTTATTGCTTAAGATGTACAAAGTTGTTGAACTAATCTTTTATAGACCAAAATTAAATGGAATTTTCTTCATTACCTTTTAATCAGATTGTCATAAATTTTATTAAAGGGAAAAAGGGAAAAATTTGAAATAGTAAAAGAAAAAATAATAGGATCGTTAAATAGATAGCTTGTATACTGTTGTGAGCAAACAATCAAATATTTTACGCATGCCGTTACGAAATCGCAAGGGCACCATAAAACATCAGTGTTTGTGTAGTAACTAATCGTGTACTCGTGTTATAAGAAGTATTGAATAAAACGATTATCGTAGGAGGCTGTATCGAATGGTTTCTTTAGAAACATGACTGGTCATGCATTTAATTTTATTTAAGCGTACTACCGTAGGCCTTGAGTTGTAGCAAAAACTAGTGGCATGACTGTCCCTTCCTTTGCTCGGTCCAGTACATGACATACCGAGTTGCGAAGAAGTGGTTTTAATCGACGACAAAGACCTTCGAGAATATCCTTCCGTTGATACTTTTTCTTGTGCGTGTGATTATAAATGATGATAAAGAAGTTTAAATAAAGGGATTTTGGTATTTTTCCATCACGATATTGTATGTCTATAAATCATAAATTACATCTATAAATTACATTAGTTTAGCCGTTTAATCAGCGGGCTAAATGATATCCAGCCATCTAATCGAATGGCTAGGCTAATGACTTGGTTTAACGACGTTTATTGACTTGCCTAGCACGACCTGATATATAGTTCAGTTTTCTGCCACCTGCATGCTGAAAGCTGATCTGTGTGTGATATTACTGGTGTTTCTGAAGATTAAACGAGATTTTAATAAATACGTTTAGCACATTTCAGTCCCTGTTGCAAAAGAATATAAATATTTTTATTTCTCTCTTATTTGCAAAATAGTTGGGAAAACGTCATCTAAAACTATTCCAAATTTCTAGTTTAGTAGTTCTCGAGATATCCAACTGTGACAGGCAGACAGATAGACAGACTGAGTCGCACCAAAAAAGGTCCTTTTTACCATTTTGGTACGGAACCCTAAAAATAGGGTTAATATCGTCTGTAACAAATGTTTTAAAAATTGTTGACCTTTATGTTATGGGATGTCCAACAGCCTCCAGGTAAAAGTGTTTTTGTGTAATTTTTCGCAATTTAATGTTTCTTACGTGATATATGAGTATGCAATGATACAGTCTGTCACAAGTTCAAATATGAATGTTGTTTGCGCATCTGCCAGACCGTTAATTAAATGTTGTATTATACGCATTGGCTAAATGTCATTTAGGACGCTGAATTAATGGCGCTGTTCAATTAAATGACTAGGCCGGTAATTAAGCGCTGATTAAACAAGTTGGCTGCGACAGGTACATAATAATATTCCAAAGCTTTCTATAATTTAAAGAAGAGCCTAAATTCTGAATATCCAATTGAGTTGGTATCTTAGTTATTTTCATATTCCCAATAGCTTGCATTTTCCCAATTGATAAGCCTCGATTACATCGACTACGCCACATACATAAATGCATTGAAAAGAAACTACGCATATCAAGTGTGGATCAGTCGGTTGTGTAATCCATAGTCACAATTCCCATGCCATCCGAATGCATAACTAGCTTGATCTGCGAAGATAAGGAAGAGTATGACTCTCCAGCAGGTTTCCCAATAATAAGATCCGCAAAAACGTGAGCGAGCTATTATTATGGAGTTTGTGAGGTGCTCTGCTTCACAATACTGTCATTACCAAGTTACGACATCGCAAGGCATCACGTTTAATAAAGAATACTATGAACTAAGACCTCGAAATTTAATCTGGGAATCGAGACTAGTGCTATTATAGTCTGTGCCTAGACATTACACAATGACTAATGAAGTGGCAAGTTAATTGTAGTACTTGAAGTACATAAACAGCCTTATTATGTAGCTGGAAACTTATAAAAACAGCATGAATAAAAAGCACGCCGTCAAAGGTCCACTACCAATTTTCTATATGAAAACCCTTCTTTACACTTTAAAGATAACGTTTGTTTGTTACAGATTAATTAAAGACAACGTTTGTTTGTTACAGATTAATTAAAGATAACGTTTGTTTGTTACAGATTAAAATGAGGGCGTTTAGTATCCTAGTCGCCCTTGCGGTGGCGACAGTTTGTGAGTCGGCTACACCACAATTGCGTTTTGCGTGGAAACAAATTGACTACGCATGGAATACACCGGCTGACCGTGAGAATGCTATAAAGGATGGAAAATTCGTCCAAGAGAACAACCTACCACTAGGTCTAGCGCGATGGAAGAACAAAGTTTTCATAACGGTCCCAAGATGGAAGAATGGAGTGGTTTCCTCTTTGAACTACGTTGACGTAGATGGTCCTGAAGATCAGCCTTACAAGCCCTATCCATCCTTTGAAGATAATTTCGTAGCTGATACTATCAAGGAATTGCCGTCAAACAACACAATTATTTCTGTCTTCAGAGTTCACGTAGATCCTTGTGACAGACTGTGGGTTATAGATTCAGGATTGGCAGACATTTGGGGTATGTATGGATTTTCTATCATCATCTATAGGTTTTTTATTTTTTGTAACGAGAAGACAATATAAAAAGAGTTTGTCGCTACAGTTTTTTGTTCTGTAGATAGTTGGTTGGTTTGATAATATTATGAAAATTAATCCTATTGTTTTTCCATTCTATGCTGCCGATAGTATTTTACACCTAAAGCACTATTATAACACCGTGTATTATTATAATAATAGCCTGTTAAACTTACAAAATTAAAAGTATAGCATATCATTTTAAGCTACGATGTCTTATCATAGATCGCAGTTCGGTAACCTTCCCTTTTACATTGAAAATTGAATTTCTTTCTGCAGGTTCACCAAACCAGGTGGTTGGTCCATCTGTTGTTGTCTTTGACTTGAATACTGACCAGCTGATCCATCGGTATTTCCTCAAATTAGAAGATATGAAAGAGGATTCTTTCTTCGCCAACATCGTAAGTATATTCTCTAATCATTAAGTTTATAATCCCCAAAAAACATTTAAATTCCGATATTTGATCTAAGTTTTTTTATAATATGAAAAAATAGATCAAACTGTGGGGTCCATACAAAAAAATGCGTCATCACTCATCAGTGAGATAATTGCGCATCGTAACATAATAATTACCTACCTACCTACTTACTAGCAATGAGGTACCTACACCTACCAACTAGAGCTAGTTATAGAGCTAATTATGTAAGAAAAGACATTTATAAAAAAGCGTGATGCTAATATCCTCTTTACAGGTGGTAGACACAGATAAAGACTCGTGTGACAACGCCTTCGCGTACATACCTGACTTGGGAGCGTATGGGGTTGTCGTGTACAGTTTAAAGCAAGATGACTCTTGGAGGATAACCCACCACTACTTCCACTTCGAGCCCCTGGCTGGCTCCTACAACGTAGGAGGCGTGACTTTCCACTGGACCGACGGCGTTTTCAGTTTGGCACTTTCAGAGCCCAGAGAGAATGGGTAAGTGAACATTCTAAGTCTTTGAGAAATACGCGACCCACTTTTACACTCTATCTCTCTATTTATTTTCAGTTTCAATTGCTTAAAAATGATATATTGCAAGTTGTTGCAATATTTATACGCTTGTAATTTACGACGATTTTCTAATTGGGTATTATAATATATTCAAAGTAAACTAACCTATTTCAAGGAGCTTTTGCTATAAAACAAAAGTTCCGAAAGTAAATCGCAAGGGGCTGTGTCAAAGTTTTTGTTTTAGAAGCAAATTCACTTCTGCAAAAATTTATATGCATAAAACTTGTATTTCCCGTGTCTGTATTACCGGAAAATAGTGATAACTTATGTTATTGGAACAAAGTATATGAATAAGTTAGCTTCCTATCCTAGAAATAATTTTCGAATTGGTTCAGCAATGCGAGTAACATAAATCATTTTTTTTTATATATTGATCACCAACAAAATAAACATTGACACAATCAATAAAGGCATAATTATAAGAGAATTCAGCATAATGCTATTACAATTTTAAGTGAAGATAACATGCGTATATGTTTAAGAAGCAACAAAAAAAATATTACGAATGAAATATCCAAAAAAGATAATTTAAAAATACTAATTATATATAGGTACTATATATGAAAACCTTACCCTAAAAACAATTGAAACATTAGAACTGTTAATTACAATGCAAAATGTTCTATAATGAGATGAATAAATCCAGATCTTTAGAACTACTCATGCTTTTTACTTAATAAGCATTTTGAAATATGAATATTATATAATTATTTTAATATTATGTTTACACTACATAATGAGCTACGTTCACTCACACTAGTCTTGGTAAATCTTATTTACTAGGTGCACTCGGCATGCGTTGCTATGACTCTTTTAATAATAAAATAAATAAATAAATGCTTGGACAATTTCACACAGTGCCATCTAGCCCCAAACTAAGCAAATCTTGTAATATGGGTGCTAGACAACTGATATACTACTTTTATACTTTTTAAATATATATTTATTATACATAGTAACACCCAGACCAGTCACAGAAATTAAAATTCTTCACTTCAATTTCTTCCCACTCAGGTCGTTAAGTCGTCAGGTCTCTTGTGTTTAGGTACGTATAGACGACAAACGTACAAACATTCAATTTGTAGAATAACTGAAATTATATCGTTCAAGTGATCCAGTAACAAAAAAGCATTAAATCTTTGTCCTGCTAATTCAGGGACAGCTCGTGACTGGACCACGTAGTGACCTTAATCCATATTGAATAGGGCATGTTTGCTGTGCACGAATGACTTAATTTATTTTATTAGTGCAGTTCCATAAATTTGTAGCCGATAGTAAATTCACGTTACCTATTGAGTGGGACAGGAGATAATTATTTTATATGTATAATACAATTCTTTTCAACAAGGTTTGGAAATTATAAAAAACATATAGCTTAATATTAAACAATTTAGGGTTAAAAGTAATGATTTTTTGCCATAACCGGCCGTGATCACTGAATTTTAAGTAGGATTTAATTAGCAAAATTTTCTCCATGTTTCATTAGATTCGTTGTCGTTTACTTACTACGGTTATTTAGTTTCCTAGGAATCTCAATGCAATAATAAAACTATGGTCATAACTTTATTCAAAACCGGAAAAAACGGTACTTAAATGAAATGTGTATATGCGATAAAACGACGGAAATAATAAAGGAAAATACCCTGGTAAGGACGAACTCCAAACAAGTTTACTGTGTTCTCGAGGATAATGGGCGGCGTTTTAAATAAGCAAATGTAATATAAAAATACGCTTAACTATGCGAAATATCTACTTCATAACATAAAAAGTAATTAGCGATTTAATTTAGCGAATCAAATAAACACAAATTGCACAAGTTGCAAGGTATTTAGCGAATGTGTAGATTATATCGAGCAATTTTATGGCTGATAATTTTGATATGCTAGACGCAGTGAAAGGTTAAGATGGTTCGTTCAATGTTCTTATCGACAGGTTGTTGTCTGACATTGACCCCAAAGCAAACAAACCGTTCGTTTCGGAGGTCAACTAAAGGTCAAAGTGTAAAATTAGGTAATTAGTAATGTCTGCGTAAATTGTGTAAGTTTTGCTTAACCACTTCATTCATTGTTTAAACATTACATGGATTAATGATTCACTGTTCTTTTTAATCAAGTCGTTAGGAATATTTATAATTATCTAAAACAAAATACAAGGTGAAATCGTAGCACGTTCAACTGTCTAGTTGGACGCGCTTGCTAGCTTGGGCAAAAATGCTTTCGTATGCCCGTCCGGTTGTCTGGCTGTCAGTCTGTTCTCCTCTACAGGTCGCATTTCTCAACCGATTCGCATGAAATATTGTGACAAGGTTCTATAATTACATGGTTTTTTATGTCGGCTCAGTTTTACTACATTTACTACATTTTTCAAAATCTCGGAGATATGGGAAAAAATCTTAGTTCAGACATTTCGAAAAATGATCAAAAATGTCACAAACGCGAGGTGTACAGCTCTACAGATAGAGCCACTAGTTAATTTGGGAGGATCATTTCCCGGTGACGGCGTCGCTGTAGTCTATGTAGTCGACGGCGTGAACTAGGTAACAATATGTAATAACTCGTTCCAGTTTTAACTACTGACCAACGAAAGATTCAAAAATACGGATTTTGCAATGTCGAATAAAAATGAGTAGTAGCGTAAAAATAGGGCCCATGATCGTTGTACAACAGCATTCTTGTAAATTTTTTATTGTTTTGTTACAGGTTCCGAACACTGTTCTTCCATGCCTTATCCAGCACCAAAGAGTTCTGCGTGTCCACCGAACTGCTGCGGAACTACACACACATCGATAAAGATGAGGCATTCCATGACTTCAAGGTACGATTCGATTATTACACATAAGATAATATAGGTACTTACTTACCATTATATTTTCAAGTTAGAAGTTAACTATAACTTGTTGAAATGTTTATTTATATTTGAAGAATCACAAGTCCAGTAACAAATAATTTTGTCATTATTTCTGCTGAAATTACTTTTTTCTTGATCATAAACTAAATATTTTTATCAACGCACTACCAAAGCATGAATTGTAGGTAGAGCTTTCTAAAAATGTGCCTTAATATATTTTAGTGGCAATAACAGAATGTGGATTTTTTTATATATTACGGTGAATTATTAATCATAAGAAAATATGAACGGAAAAACCTTTTAGTCCGATTTAAGGAACTCATTCTTTTATCCCAGTCATGTGTCATGAAAACAGAAAGCTTTCTTTAAATTTTGAAAAATCTTATTATGTGTTTTAATAACCATGTTGACAGCTGTTGGGTGACAGAGGTGAACGCACTCAGTCCTCAGCTGGGGTCTACGATACCAAAACCGGAGTACTGTTTTACACACAGGTAAGGAACAATCCTTAACTGGCTTATTTTGTCACTGCTTTATAAGTAGTGCTTATTGTATTTATAGAACTTGGTTAGAGGTTAATCATATTAGGGCTTGTATAATAATAGTCGATTAGTTAAAGAAACAATATTGAATGAAAACAATAGGCAGAGACAAAATATCAGAATTCAACGGCTACTTCCACAGATTTCTCCTACTATTTAATAACATACTTAAATGGAACAGAATTTCTATAAAACTAGGTAGCTGTCGGAACTGTAATATTTAACTTTACATCAAAAAAATATCTATATGAGATAGTATGCAGCTACTGATTGTTGCTTACTGAAAACTGCATTCGATTCTTGTCTTTGGTTAAGGTCGCATAATTTTGAGCGGAATAATTCTCTTATGTGACTAGTCTTACAACTGCTATTTATTGCTAATGTATGTGCATTTAACCAGTTTATAATAACGAGGCAAGTTCACAAGTGCTCAAGATAAATCTCGAGTTGAAACAAAGCTTAGTACACACGCGATGTTAATTAACTAAGAATTGTGTATTTCAGAAAATGAGATTTGTGAGAACTTAGCGGGTTTTTTCCAATACGATTACAAAATATTGTAAGTTATGGGTTAGGTACGTGTCGATGTCGGCTTGATTGATGTGCGGTCGATAATATCATAATTAAGTGTTGGAGAAAATATTCAGGTATGATATTAAATCTTATGATGTATGGCTACGCATAACGGGAGATTATTATCTCTTATAAATTAGTATCAAAATTGAATACAAGTTTGATGACTTGGGTTGAAACTTTACAATTTATTATCATGATATTAACGCGCAGAATTAATAAAATTAAAATATTACCAAATTGTAAATTTATATAATTTTTTATAGCGATTTGGAGTGATTTTCTTTTTGCTTGACAATTATTTTCCATTAATGAATGTTGTATTCTCGCCCTAAAGTTGCAAGTTTAGATAAGCGCAATAATTGCGTTGAGCAAGGATTCTCACTTCTCAGACCATCCTAGAACGATGTCGCAACTGTAGTAATATCTCTCGACGTCTGACTTGACCAGTCTAGGTAAAATTAGTTAAGGTTACACTAGAACTAGAGTACTAGCTCATGTCTAGCGCAGGTATTATTTTTTATAATGATTATGAATACCAACATTATTGCTTTGTATAGACAGAATTAAACCATAAACAGCACATGAATCTGTCTCTTCTCAAGAATCACCCATTTACCAGAAATAAACAAGGAAATTTCGCAGAAAAAGATTTTCTAGATTTATTGCTATGGAAAATGGACGTGTTAAGTGAAAATAATAAGTTTTGAGCTAAGTTACAACGAATTACGTGGTCATTTCTGCTACTTTTTTAACATTATGGAAGGAAAACCAGAACTATTTTAATTGCTAATACATAGTTGACCGTCATGATCACAAATCAAAATAATAACAAGTAGCTGAAGAACATTATAGAAGATATATTGTGAGAAAATTCGGCAATTTCATTTGACCATCAGCCATTTTTTTACTATCCCCACTGCTGGGGCACAGGCCTTCCTTATAGGTGGATAAGGAGGATGGGCCATGACCCACCACGCGAGCCCTATGCGGATTGGTGGGTGATTTCATACTTAAACCTCTAAATATTATTATAATTACGATTATAATAATTTTGATTATTCTCAATAGCCACACTGGTCATCAAAATGGGCTAAATAATTTCTAATTATTATTGTTCGACAGGTGAACCGCGATGGTGTCGGATGCTGGAACACGAACAAGCCTTACACCCCGGAGAACAATCCCCTCATCATCAGCGATGCCAACCTCCTGGAGTTCCCTAACGATTTGAAGGTGAATATCGTCTCTATTGCATTGTCCGGATCACATTGTTCCTGTCTGTTCCATTTCATTAATAGACAGTTTTCTTTGACAATTTGTCTAATAGGGATTTGTTGTCTAAGGCATTATTTTTCAGGAAATATCAAAACAACAAACAAACTCATGTCTGTCTAGTTTATGGAGTACCGGATAATTGTTCTATGTATGTACCTACCTAGATAGCAAGATAATAAATACTGTAACGCAGATATATCTAGACACAATAGCATATCTATTGTTTACCGGAATACCTACCTTATTTATGTTAATAAGTAGGTGTTCAATGTAATATGTAAGAACAATGAACAAGTACTTTCGATGCTTGTTTGCAAAAAAACGTTAATATTAATTAATAAGCATTATTTTTTCATTAACTTCAATTTTCAGATCGACAGTGAAAGTAACCTCTGGATCTTGAGCGACAGAATGCCTCGGTTCCTGTACAAGACTTTGGATCCCAACGACGTTAACTACAGGATATTCAGTATCAGCTCCCAGGACGCCATCGCGGGGTCCACCTGTGAATAAATTGTTAAAAGATCTGCTTCTGAACTATGTATAATCATATGACTGCACGTTTGGTTGTCGTGGGAATTCAACTTAGTTCACAGGTGATGCGATAACAGATAAGCTATTGCCTATTAAACCTCCTGTTACTAAAACAGGTGCAGCCCCCTACTCAAATGACCACTCTACTAAAATTAACGCTAGTAGAATAGAATTACAATGTATTGGAATGACATAAGCTAACGCCTAGCTCCTGTAGAATATAATGACAATGTATGGGATTTACAGGAGCTTATGTCAGACCCATACATTGTAATCCTATTCTACTAGCGTTAATTTTAGTAGAATGGCCATTTGAGTAGGCCCTCAGGCACCATTAATAAGTTCTCAACCACAATTTTCAAAGAAAAGTATATTTAGAACTGATGTGTTTTTTTGTTGTTTCTAAAATAGATTATAACTAAAATTAATGAGTTAGATTTAAGACTTGTGTAGTAGTATGTAGAAAAAGACAAGGTGCATTTAATATAAGGTAGATACTGTTACACAATCGTTTAAACCGCAAGGCCTTGTTTGAAACATCTCGATCTTTCCAAACAAGTTTTCGGTTTATAAAAGCTCACTTACTGTACAAAATAATAAAGAAAGATGCGGCTTCCCCACAGAAAATTATGTTGTTAGGGAGTTAAACAGTAGCTGGAGTTAATCTAGAAATAGTTGTTATTAGATCTCAAAACAAAGCATCAAGTGTTAAATAATTTTAACCTATCGTATTGATACTCTTATGACCCTAGATAAATAAGTATTTTTTACATTTATTTCACTATTTTTATCTTTTTGATTAATTTATTTATTTTATCAATAATTTTATTATCAACTACAAAACACATAGTACTAAAAATGCGAAGATGATTGATATATTCAAGATGCGTTTCTTTGCTAAGCGTTTATTATTTTAAGATCAACATTTTGTTCAGTGTTTTAATTTTCTGAACAAAATTTAATACTTCTAATTCGCTATTATTCTAAATATGCACTGATATTATGTACCCTAAATAAGTATTATTTTTATTTAAATGGTATGTAAAAGCAAAATTTTCTCCTAAGCTGTTTTGCCTTGTTTTTATTTTGTGTAATGTGTGTTTATTGTAAAATGACAAAACAAATAAAGGTTAGTGAAAATTAAATAAAAGAAGAAAATGAATTGTGTAAATTATATAAGTCAGAATGGGCGCCATTATGCGATAAAACTTTCGTACAACTTTTAATACAATTAGTAATCCTAAATTACTAAATTCTTTAGTTTTAAGTTTTCTATTACTTCTATATATTATTGCGTAAGTTTACACTTTTAAAGTAGAAGTCAATCTCTCTATAATTTAAAAGAAAAAACTAGATAATTAACCTATTTTGTGAGATAACTCAATTAACTTTTGAAAATTAACTTAATGTGATGACAGTTTTATGTTAGTAATAAAAATAATTAATTCAGTAAATAGCCGTTTTATTTCAGAAATATCGTAAAACTATCATACAATATAGAATATTTTTTCTCCATTTCCCACGTAACAATAGCTGTTATTTGTTATACAAGAGACCAAAGTCAATTTGTGCTGCGAGTGCCGACTTTAAATCACGGACTAGCGAATAGTCTAGACTTCTGAGCACAGTGAGTGATTTAAAGGCACGAGGCAAAGCCAAAATTAGTATCGTATTAAACATACAACTTTTCATCTCTACCGGCGAGAAAAGTGTTATAGATAAAAACTTATTTTCACGTGACTTTCCTAGCAAAATGCTAAATTCAGCATTAGAGGCTTGTTCTCTCAACTCTTTTGGAGTTAGACAACTATCTTTATCGTTGGACGCACAAATTTTTTGTAATATACTAATCATGGAGTCTCCTTGATAAGTAATATTCCACCGTGACCGGGGACCCTAGATAAGGCAATTAGGTGTCAATTTCTTAATCAAGGTAAGTACTTCAATTCAAACCAAAGATCTAAAGTTATTTACCTAACCACCAACTAGTACCTACCCCAACGTTGTTACATAATGATACATAATATTTTATTAAAGATCCTTTTGTATTTGTCACTCAAGGTGATTTCAATATTTTGATGAATGAGTACAGGTTATACAGTTAAACTACGAAAACAGCTTTTATTACGTAAGGCATAAAGGCGGTCTTAAGGTCAACATGTAAAGTCTGAGGTGCCTACATGTGTAAAAATATAACGTTATCAAAGAAGTTAATGTAATTAGGTCAAAGGAGACCGTGACACAATCAATATTATAATAGAGATTGAATGCCACGTGCGACCAACAGGGTCGTGTAGTTACAATCATGTTAAATCAGACCAAGAATAAAAAACAGAAGGTTAAAGGCGTTTAGATAAAAAAAGAAGTCGGTGCCCTGTAGCCAATGTCACATAATCACAAATTTTCGCTATCGCTTCGCTTTTCGATGTCAATCCCATTCATGTTTCAAAAGCGAAGCGATTATGAAGATTTCCATGTTAATTTGGCTTAGCTTGGCTAGGGGATAGTCGACCAACGCTTGTAGACGATTAGGTATATCAGCAGATGCGGGTATAAAAGAAAGTATGTTTTGGTACTGTCTGTCATCATCATCATCTCTTGACAGAATGGTATATCGGCGTCGGTTGCCTGCTGTAACTCAAATGAACTTATCGGATTCTCGAATTGAAAAGAAAGTTTTTTCAGGGAGGTGCATATCTGCGTCTACACATTACACTATTAACTTACTTATAGAGGAATTTTTGGACAACAGTAACTTAATGAAAAAATGTATTTTTTCTATGTATTTCTTTTCTGACAGAGGGATGCAAGCGCACCCCCTTGCACAAAGCGAAAAGTATTTACATCGTCTTATTAAATTTTGCTTGTTTGTTTAGTTCTCGTCCTCAGTCATTTTAATCACCCCATCACCTGATGGGAAAGGAAGCTTCTGTTATTGGGTGCCAAATAAAAGTGTGGTGATCACCGATGATATACTCCTCATAGTAAATAAATTGGGTATCAAAGATTCCATAGGGTTCGCAACGTTTATAGAGTGCACTAGCTCAATGGCTCTTGAGGTTAAAGCAAATAATATAAACTGGTTTTCTAGGTGTCGCCATCTTTGAAGTCCCGGGCTCGATCCCCAGTTGGGTCAATTTAGAAAACGAACTTTTTTATATTGGCCCATGTCTGGGTAATACCTGTTGTCTCTGATTTCCATAACACAAGTGCTTTAGCTACTTACTTTGAAATCGGAGCAATGTATGTGATGTTGTCAAATATTTATTATTTATTTATATTTATTGCTAATAATGCTGGAATTAAATTACCCTTCATGGCATTAGTAAACAAAATAAAATGTTTTGTACGCTTGTAGAAAACAAAACTGTTACACGTTTTGCTCTAATTTACTTTTACTAACAACTGTATGTAACGTTACGATGTTCAAACGTCCTTTAGTGTTACCGTCACTATAAAATCGACTCTAAAAGTACAGTTATAAAATATGGTTTCCAATACTTGGAGTGGTTTTGCTATAACAATATTGGGTTACGATAACTTGTTATGCCGGCTATATACACTGGGAGTGTCGTGCTTGTATCATTCAAGGGTAGTGTATCGTGCTCTTTAGACGTTTATTCAACAAAATGGCGCCAAAATTCAAGTCCGAGAAAGTAGGCATTGTTGGAAGGTTAGTGTTTTTACCTACTTATGTTTTAATCAAAAGGCAAGGTCAAAATTAACCTGAAGTTAAATAACTTTTGCATCTTTTCCTCAAACAGTGAGTCAAGGATAAACTTATTGTGTCTCAATAGTTAGTGTGTTTCAATTGAATATTCTTTCAGAAATTGAACTTGCACTCTTCTTGAATGCAATGTGCACTGTTATGTATCTACCTAAGTAATTCGGTGTGTTATTGTCGTGTAACGTTATATCCCACTTAAAGGTGTGTGTTTAAGCACAATATTGTCTATAAATACCTAAACAAAAATCATTGCCAAGGTGACTTATTTTTCATAGTTCGAGTAGGTACTTATTTTTATTTAAGTCTCAACTTTTTAGGTTTCTGACATTTAATGTCGTGCTTCAATTTAAATATCGTTTAATAATTCTCATGAGGTACCTAGCTAAGGCCCAAAACTTTTGTGGAAGCGATATGATCTTATGAAAATATTCTGTACAATTGATTTATTTTCTTGGACATGTGGTTATAGACGAGATAATAAAACAATATAACTATTAATATACATATTAAGATTACTTTATTATTTATGTCATAAAAGTTTGCCAGCTAGTTGACCTGCCTAAAGAGCCAGCGAGTGTCCTAGACATAGCGTGCTCTACATCTGAAATTCGGTACTTTAATCAAAACACAAATCAACTATTAACTAAATCAAATCTAATGTAATTCAACTTGACCTAAGTTTCATCAGATATATAAACTGTAACTGGTACCTTCTATACATAACTATTATTAAATAAGCCTTGAATGAATGAATGAATAATGCAAAATTATTAATTACTGGGCAAGGCCTTTAGGTCTAATTTTTTATATAAATAAAGATTTATTCGTATCTATCTTAGAAAAGAGAATGTTGACAAAATTGTGGTGGTACTTATCAGCTTTGTGTTTTGTAAGATTGTAATTGCTTCAGATGATAGAACAACTTATCATTATGTCGGGAGAGGTTAAATAAGATAAGCAATAAAATTTAAAATGGAAATAAACGGTTTTGCTCGATATTATTATATTTTCAGCGGTCTCATTGGTAGATCATGGGCGATGTTATTTGCGTCCGTGGGTTACCAGGTTACAATATACGACATCGTGGCCAAACAGGTGTCTGATGCCCTGGAAGACATTAAAGTGCAGCTCAAGACCCTCGAAAAAGACGGTCTGCTGAGGGGAAAGCTTGATGCTAATCAGCAGTTCCAGTGCATTAAAGGTATGCGGTATATTCTGAAATAATTGTAGAACAGCATAGTCAACGTGACTTATCTTTGTCACGATATTTCAATTAACAGCTGTTGATTTCATTGAAGTAGTAACTAATACAACAAAACCCACGTAATTATTAAATCCTATGAAATCACCTTATTTAAGGATTTTTGATATTTAAGGAAGTTACATTATACCTAATTTCACAACCGCGGCGAACGCTAAATATTGATTAATTTTATGTTAAAAACGTCACACTTTTCTACCCTATATCACATGTTTAGAAAAAAAAAACAATATTCTTTCTTGGTAAACTACAAATCATTCCTGCTAAAAAACAAAAGTTAAAAAAAAAATTTAACGATAGAAAATTTTCCTACCTTTTCACTGTCTTCTTGACCAATAAATTCGCTAAGCAACTAATGATTCTAATATGTCGATAATTTGAAATTGAATTGTTTCTTTGACTGGAAATGAACTTGAGCTATCGTATCCTGCGTTTAATGTGTTCACCGATGATGTTGTAATCATGTCCAAAAAGTTTATTCAATTTCAATAAGTATGGCTAAAATGCATTTCATTATTTCCATTTTATAAAGCTTAGGTTGGAATTTTATGCTTTGTCACCACGTTGTTAGCTATTTAAGAGCGCGTAGTCTGCACACTAGCGTCGCCAGTGGAAAAAAACATAGTGCGTAAATAAAGACGAAATTGTGAATTATCTCTCTGTAGTGCACTCCGAAGAAGCTTTGTGGTAGTTTTTATAGCATAAGCAATAATTTCTAGCCTGTCGTTTAGTTTAATATAGGGATATAATAGGATATTTATTCCCCGATCGACAGTCGCCTTTGTTAGTACCTAGGTCCTTGGCTGTTTTCAGAGATATAAAACTAATGAAACAGTAGTGGTTATTCATTTGTGTAACCGGAAATGCACTGTGTTCTTATTAATTATTATCTAGCGATACAGATAATATGATAGGAGGCATCGCGATAGCATAAATAATATTACTTATAAAATAGGTACCTATTTGTTCTTCTATCGAGTGATAATAATTTAATATTCACCATTCAAAAAAACAGCTGTTTCGTACATTTTGATATTTTCGATTTTAATTTTTGTATGAAACAGCAGATTTTATTTTCGCGATTTTAGAGTTGGTCCCATAGTAAAAGTTGTTTAGTTTGATGGTCCCTATCTACCATATTCGGCATTAGGGGTATTTTTGTAACACTTGTATAGAAAACGTTTTTGAAAATAGTTTTTCATAAGGATACCTACAGAGGATAAACATATTATATTACTTACATACACATCCTTGTTTAAATATTTTTATTTTCTCTCCTAACTTTTTACAACTTTATGCATTGCCTTTAGAATCAGTTGATTTATTGTGGATTAATTTGAAAAATTTAAAGAAACTAGTTTTTTATTAAAAGCAATAAAAAACAAGGTTTAAATCAGAATTTTAGAAAAACAACTTGGAAAACAGCTATAATACAGGGTCATTTATAAAACACCAACAACATCGAGGAGTAGATTACTAACATCATTTCAAATAAACAGTCTATACAAATATGACTTATGCAGTTTATAAACTGATAAAATATCGCATAATACAGTGGAATCACATGAAGTGCACTTGTAGTGACAAGGTGACTTGTAGTGCACAGAGGTACTCTACTATAGTCAAAGAATGTGCATTCATGTAATAACCGTTACTGAGGAGTCTTTTGATTATTAAAGATAATTCGCTAGTTATAATGTTTTGAAAACTTTAACCTATAATAAGATTTAGCCTAGATACTTAAAGCTCGTTACGTACCCAGTGCAAAATTGTTAAAATATTTTTTTTTTTTTCGTATAAAATATACAGGGTGTTTGTTAATTACCCGTAAAATTTTGTTTTTTATTGTATGTATGGAAAACTGCAATGTGACAACCCTAGACGCAAATAGACTGTTGTTTTCGATAATCAATCCCATTAATGGGCAAAAGCAAAACACAATTTAGGTCTAGGGTTGCCACTATGATATTTTTTTTCAAAAAGTGGCAGTTCTCAGGCGTTATAATATTTTTCCGGGGTTGTATGCATTGTACCCTATCTACCAAATTCGGCTTGAGGGGCTTTTTGTAACATGTTGTAATTAACTTATAAAACTTATGATAATATGGTAGGTACTTACTTTACATGCCGACGGCGACGAGGATAACCTTTTAGTTAAAATAATAACAGCTCAATAATAACAGGTCTACAGCTCTACAGAGCCACTAGTCTAAAGTACTTAAAACAACTTTACTTTTCCAGGATCAACCGATCTGGTGGTAGCTATGAAAGGCGCCATATTCGTACAGGAGTGCGTGCCAGAGAGCCTGGACCTAAAGAAAAAGGTGTTTCAAGACTTAGACAAAGTAGTGGATGACAAGACCATCCTATCTAGCTCTACGAGCACCACACTGCCTTCCTTGTTCTCTGATGGCTTGAAGCACAAGGCTCAGGTAATTTTCTAGTTCTTCAACCGGGTAAAAAATATATAAAATAAAATGAATAGGTACGAGATATAAATAGGTACGTAGGTACTTTGATATCGAGAGTAAAAAAACTTTTATGAACTACTTAGGTATCGGAAAACGGTTGATTGCAATTTTAAATTCAAACCTATTCGAAGGCATCGTAATTTTTTTATTAAAATATTTCTTTTTTTTCTTATTGAATATGACGATCAAACACGTGGGGTATTTATGTCTTAACGGAGTTTCTTCAATAAAATCATTAGACGAACTGATCTCCCAAAAAATTTCAGGTGATCGTATCTCACCCAGTGAACCCTCCGTACTACGTCCCCCTCGTAGAGATCGTACCGGCGCCGTGGACTAAGCCGGAAGTAGCACAGAAGACGCGCGAGATCATGCTCGAGATCGGCCAGGAGCCAGTCTCCCTCACCAGGGAAATCGACGGATTTGTTCTTAACCGCATACAGTAAGTTGATTTTTACCATGATGATAATAAATAGCCGCCTAAACAGGGAAAACTTGCAAATATGCAAACACGGAGACAATAATTATTAACCGTAATTCCAAGGAAACCTGGTAACGGTTCAGATAGGATACAACTACAGCTTCTATTGACAATTTTTCAGGAACGAATAAGACGTTTTCATTAAAGTTATTTTGTAGAGAAAGAAAAGACTAATAGAAGGAAATTCTAAATCATTATTAAAGACCTAGTACCGGTGTGTACTAACATTTCCTCAAAAAAATACAAAATTACATAACAAGTTCGTGTTATTATGAAAAGCAGGCCTGAATTATTTGAATATAATTTTATTAGAAATGCCCATGAAATGGGGTAATGTCTAATTCATCGAATAGTTGATTGACACGATCTAACGTTTAGTTTTTATTATTCTAGATATGCAATTCTGAACGAGGTGTGGCGGCTGGTTGACGGCGGCGTGGTGAACGTGCAAGACATCGACAAGGTCATCTCGGAGGGCCTCGGCATGCGGTACGCGTTCCTCGGCTCGCTCGAGACTGCCCACTTGAATGCGGAGGGCATGAAGAGTTACATTGAAAGGTAAACATGACAGTTTTTCCGGCCGCTGCAGTAATGTAGGTACTACCATACTCAAAAACTAGAAGTTGAGAAAAAGAAAAACTAAAATATCTTGATGGTTATTGGATCGATATAGATACCTACTTGCTTAGAATAATTACGTAATATAAAGTAAGAGCGCCCCCATTTTGAAGCACCTTTTTCGAAGCCAGATATAGATCCAAACGCCTTGACGGAGTTACAAGTGTACGTGTGCGTGTCGCCGAGCGCAAGCAAGTAATCGTCACGAAATTGTGAATCGGTTTAGTGCATCACTTTTGTTTGACAAAGCGCTTGTATGAAGACTATCTTTTTATACGTATTTATTCTAAGCCTACTTGCTATCGAACCAAAGTCCCAATGGATTGCATAGAGTACATGCCTACGAAAACCTAAGAATGAAGAGATAGACTATCTTTTAAGAATTCATCGAACACTAAATGTGATAAAGTTTGTTTTAACCCTCAGATATGGAGACACCATTTACAACGTTTCCAACAAATTCGGTCCGAACCCTCGTATGACGCAGAGCAACAGCGCCGACACAATTTGTGACCAGCTGAATGCCATGGTGCCTTTAGACAGACTGCAAGAGCGAAGAGCTTGGCGCGACGCTTGTCTCACTCGCCTCTCGTTACTCAAGAAGGAAATGAAACAAAAGTACAAAGAATAAATCAATGCCTAGTAAATGCAAGACACGATTGTGCTACAAAAGTTTATACAGATTTTGATCAAGACTATTCTCAACAAAAGCCTAGCATTTTTACAAAATATTATAAAGTGTGCATTTATGTGTAGACGTACCTAACTAACTAAGTATCCGATGATTTAAGCAATATTTATCCTCACTGTCATAACTGATTGCATTATGTTATGATATTATTATGTACCCACTAACTGACGTGGAAAAAGGTGTTATACTTTTCGAAGTCACACTCCTGTAGGGTTATTTACGATTGTCGGAAATCTACTCGAATAGCATTCGATTCGAATACGTATCCTCCGATAGATTCGAAAACTGCTATTCACAAATACATTTGTCTGGCATTCGATTCACTTTTCGATGGGAAAGCGCAATGCATTTACAAAGTTTGGTAACATGAGGTAGAAAATAAGATCTATATCGAAAGACTTTCCGATTCGATTCGGAAAGTTGATTTCCGACAATCGTGAATAACCCCCCTGGCACTGCTGGAGAAAAAACGGAATTTATTTTGGAAAACGTGTTGGTTGTTAACAATAAATAAGTAAGTATGTTAACTGGATCACTGTGTCACTAATTTTGAAACAAATTTATAGGTAAATGTAAGGTGGTACCAAAATAAGTGCCAATTGAATGTACTTTCTTCAGGAAGTGCTTAAAAAGTGTTTATTTTATGTTTTTATTATCGTGGTCGACTCGTTCGGCATCTAACCTAAAACCCAAAAGGCAATAAATAAATATGTAAAATAAATTAGTGAATAACCATGTAAGTCACTGGCTTTACCGCGTACTCCCGCGCCACCGCGCCGGGTAGTGTATTAAAACCTTGAGCGCAGCGAAAATTTTTCTAAGTCTATGATTAACACTTAAATAAGTTTGTGGTATTATCTATCACTATGGCCGGGGTTACAGCTGACTCGGCTGTTTATATCGGCAGCGGTTTAAAAAAATGAAAATTAAATTAGAAACAAAGAAACAAAAAATTCTTCACCGATGTCTTCTAAACACTCTACCTGACATTTCCCTAAAGGTTGGCACTTATTTTGGTTCCACCTTATATACTACTTTAATTTAATAGAATGCTCAAAATACCTTTTCATTTTCCTTTATTTTTCCTGGTTATTGGCAATATGACATACTTATATTCCTGCTAAGGGGTTAAAGATGACGTCAAAACAAATATTTTTATTAGGTAACTTTTTCTCGAAAAGTTAATAGTTTGACCAGGCCGTTGGTCCCCAATCCGTGTTGGGACTGCGTGGTGGGTTAGGGCCCTATAAGCATAAGGATAAGTCCTGTGCCCCATAAAAATGCATGATATGCATAGAAATTTGTGATACCTATATGCCGTCTGTATTAGGTACATTAAAATGTTGACTAGGTAATCGGCGGAATATAACCTTGTCTCAAGCTCACTCGGACAAAAGTCTTTTTTAGTAAGCAGGACCATATATGGCAAACTATAGATTCCGCCTGCGACTTCGTCCGCAAATGTCCACACATTCGAGGAAATCTCTACCTTTAACCAAGATAAAAATACTTAAATACATTTTTATAAAGTTTCGAGCTGGTAATTTAATAAAAATATGAGCAGCCTTTTTGCTTTAGTCCTCCCTTGACCACGGCCCCTGGAAAGGTGTCGAAACGTTGGGAATTCAAAAAATCAATAAATACAAACTTAATAATTCCAAAACAACACCTGAATTAATAATATACGCGCTGTAATCCGTAAAAAGTGATTTATTTCTAATGAACTGTACCTACGCGCGAAAGTCTTAGAAGTGTATAAGATAAAAATATCCTATGTTATACAACATGTTACCTACAAAAAATTCCCTAATGCCGAATATGGTATATAGGGACCATCAAACTGAACAACTTTTACTATGGGACCAACTTTGAAATCGCTAAAAAAAACAGCTGTTTCATACAAAAATTAATTACGAAAAATATCAAAATGTAGGTGTACCTAAATTATTGGAATTTAATGATAGGAACCGAAACTTGTGAAACAGGATTTTAACGCAAAAGATAAAACACGAAAAAAAACGCTTGGACTAAGCCGGGGATTTCCTCGTCTCGCATAAAATTTGATTCTCAATATTAATTTGTTTCTTTTTGAAAGGTAAACCGATCGGCTTGTATTTACCCTTCGCCACTGCAATTTTGCGTTCAAATAAATTGCTTCACAATTCTCCTAAAATTCTTAAAATCTGGATTTTGTAGATTCAAAAAAAAAAATCTTTGAAAAGCTCGATTAAGTTCGCCCCTGAATGCCTGATAGAAATAATCGGGCAAACGTACACATAATTCCGCCGAGCGTACACTTTGCTCCCATCTTTGTTATTTCGGGCTGGATAGTTCAGGATTTCAGGAAAGGAAACAGGGTGAGTGAACTGGAGCGCCGCGATCAAATCTAGTCATACAGTTCCTCATCCCAAAAATAATTTTACTTTTAATGTTGGTTGCAGACCACGTTGCATTGCAGACTTGTACCATTATTGTAAGTACCTATTAAATTCAATTCAATATTTTATTGCATACCTACTTACCTGTGGTAATTTTATAGAAAGCGAACATTATGGAAGTAGGGTGTGGTAGAGGAGAAGAGAACGACTTATTAAGGTTTACAAGGAAAATAAATAACAATTATTAGTATTTCAAAATGCTATATCTATGAGCAGATATATCAAAGATACTGTTTTTGTTGTTTAAAAATTCTGTGACACAACGACAAAACTCACTGAGAACAGAGCGGGTCCAAAAACTTTAAATTTATTCATACCTAACTACCTATTTTAGGTAGGAAGGACAAGAATGCGTGCCTATAATAGAAGAAAGTATAGGTAGGTTTGCTTTTGGACTTTGTTAGCCCGGTGTGTACCCACCTTATCTGTTCGGATTAGTCTGTGGTTATTGTCTATGTAAAAAAGTTTGTTTCGTTGTCTATTGTCAAATTGTCAAATTATGAAGAAAACTAAAAAATATTTGTGGTTGGTTTTGTCTTGTGCCTGATGTGCAGTGTTTCTTCGTATTTTATTTACTTACTTTAAATAAATAAATAAATAGTTTTTTAGATTGTTTTGCCCTGTGAAATATTATACATTTTGAGAAATGTTTATACTTTGTTCCATAATTGCCCCGTAACCGTTGGTTAATCTGATGACAAAGGCCTTGCGAAACATATTACCTAGATCGTACAGTTTTCCAAATGTATTGTTTTGATAGATAATGGATCCAAGAATGTGTAGGAAAATCAGTAGTAGTGAAAGTCTTCCAGATGCTGAAAATGAGGAATATGAAGTATCAAATATCATTGCACCGCAGGAGAGTGAAGATAATTTCCTGATTGAAGGTAGTCCTGAGCCAAATTCTGTTACCTGGCTGGACGATGACCAGATTGATGAGTTAGATCTTAATTTAGACCAGACTAACCTATTTTTTCATAGAGTTGATAGTGCAGATATAATATATAGAAGTAAGAAGAAAAAATGTAAAATGGTTGGGAAATATGTAATGGGAGATGTGTTGGGTGAGGGTTCATATGGCAAAGTAAAGGAAATGTTAGATTCCGAGTCACTGTGTAGGCGAGCTGTTAAAATATTAAAGAAAAGAAAGTTAAGAAGAATACCAAATGGAGAACAAAATGTACAGAGAGAAATTCAACTTCTCCGAATACTTAGACATAAAAATGTGATAGAACTAGTCGATGTTATGTATAATGATGAGAAACAAAAAATGTACCTTGTTATGGAGTTCTGTGTAGGGGTCTTACAGGTATGTTGAATTTATTAGATTTTGTTATTGTGCATACTAATTCTTATCTTAATTTTGTTGTTGTTAAATAAAGCTGTTAACCTCGGGTGCAGGAAAATAAGACGATAGATATTTCATTGTTGTCCGGGCACACGTAGTTGTGTGGGATTTAATAAATTCATGCTTATATTGATATAAATTAATTAAACAATCTTTATCAGGACATGTTAGAATCGAGTCCTGGTAAAAAGTTTCCACAAAGACAAGCTCATGACTACTTCACCCAGCTGCTGGATGGCTTGGAGTACCTGCATGGGCAAGGAGTAGTTCACAAAGACATCAAGCCTGGAAATTTGCTGCTAACACTGGACCAGACTCTTAAAATAACAGACTTTGGTGTAGCTGAGGTACCTATGATGAAAATTGATCAAATTCCAATTTCACACTTGATTTTTTTATTTCAATTTACTGTGAAAGATAGATTACTTCATCATCATCTTCATATTGAGAGAGTTGTCAAAGGTATAGTCTGTTAATCCCTACATGTCTACTAAATAATATACTAGAAAAAAATTGACTTGTCACCAGGATTGTTTTACTTGTTCTATTTAGTAAACAGTTTTTGACAGTTATTATATTATTATGTCTTGAAATAGTTCATTGAAAAGAAGTTGTTTATTAAAATCAAATTGTTGTTAATAAATAAAAAATTTCATTAATATTCTATGTGTGGAAAACCATTTGTTGTGTTTTACAGGTGATTATTTCAATAAAGAGTAAGGTGAAGGTTGTTTACCAAATAGGACAAGTAAGGAAAAACAGACTTTAGAAAAATATATATTTTTGCAATGTAAACTATTGAACCCAAATCTGATGAGCACTCTTATAATACAACTACTCTTATAATACATTCACCAGACTATAAAGATAATGTTATTTAAAATATGAATGGAGCTTTTTGTTCTTAAATCTATTTTATCATTTTCAGGCTTTAGATATGTTTTCCCCGGAAGACACTTGTTATACTGGTCAAGGATCACCAGCTTTTCAACCCCCGGAAATTGCAAATGGTGCTGAACAATTTTCTGGAACTAAAGTAGACATTTGGAGCAGTGGAGTCACTTTGTAAGTATTCTTCTATTTACATGTTAGGTATGTGTGGAGTGCAAAACCATTTAATTGTTTTTTTCAATAAAGAGTCAAATAAGACGTGTTAGGATAACAGACTATTTTACTCAAGCCAACTTAGGGAAAAATTGTTTGCAAACAAACTGCTCATACTTAATTTCAAAAGTACTTTTTTATTACATGTTTAATAAGTATATCAATATCTAAGTTGTATTTATGGTGTTAATTTACTAAAACTAAAGGTATTTGTGGTATAATTACGTAAAATGCGTAAAGTTTTATTTACCAACATTTGTTCTGTAAGATGGCTGGAGTAATGATTTGCCATGATAAGTATAATGCATTTTTGTAAACATAGAGTCTTCCTCTTAGATTATTAATCTAAGGTCTTACTATAATGGGAGTAAGATACTAAAAAAATGTCTTGATTCCTAAGATAATATAAGTGACATTGCCATCTTTGAGTAGACAGAAAGTTACATTCGCCGTTTTTAACCTGAATATGAGTCACATGTTAATTTTGACCTATAATGCTGAATGGAATTGATTATAAACTTTAAAGATAGTTTTCCATGATGTGTGACTTATTAACAGTTTCTTATTTAAAAAAAAAAATACTTTACCATTAGAAAACTTTAGGTGCTTATTTTGTGTTGTTGTTGTTGTAAATGGTGCATTCAAACAAAAAACAACTTGCCTTTAGATAAAGATTGAAAAGCAAATTGTTCTATAAATAGTTCCAAGTTAAGTTGCATCCAATTTGCTGATTTTCAGTGATATCAATGTAGTTAAAGGGCTGACATGAGCCAACTAGCGCCGCCAGTCGATTTTATTTTATTTATTCTAAATAAGCCCAATTTCTTAAAAAAAAGGAATCCGTCAAGGTTTTGTTATTTTACACAGTTTGAAAAGGCATTCAAACAGTTTAAAACGCGATTTTGTTAAAAGTGGCCACTATAGGTTCAAACCCGTTTTTAAACTATTGCACGCATTTTGTAATGTTGTAACGTTATTCAATAAACATTAGACGTCATTCACACAAGACCTTGACTGATTCCTTTTTTAAGAAATTGGGCTTACTTAGAATAAATAAAATAAAATCGACTGGCGGCGCCAGTTGGCTCCTGTCAGCCCCTTAAGCTTTCTCATTAAATGCAGGTACAACATGACTACCGGCCGTTACCCGTTCGAAGGCGACAACGTTTACCGGTTGCTAGAAGCGATCGGCCGCGGCGAGCCGGCGCCGCCGCCGCCGTCGCTGGGGCCCGCGCTCGGAGCACTGCTGTCGCATATGCTGAAGAGGGACCCCAGCCTGCGACCAACCGTGCAAGAGATCCGAAGGCATGCGTAAGTTAATAGCGGCTCTTTAAGATGAAGCATTGGGTATGGGGTAGAAAGAAGGTCCTATGTGATGTTGCAAAACTAATCTCAATATCTGAAGATAATCTTTATGTATTTTGTAATTGACTGTCATGCACCAGGATCAGTAATTATCACACACAGTTGAAATATAAACAGAAAACTAGGTTCTCTAAAGTGACCTCCAACATTAAGAATCAGTTGTTTATTTTCTTATTAGATCTTTGTGTCTGAATATTATTTGTATTATTTTTACCTTTTTTATGTTTACTACAGTATCTTTATTACTGAGTGGTTTATTTTTAGCACATGTCTGCGTAGAATTTGACCTTATACCTGTTCTTAAAGATAAGCGCTTTGTTTATATCCCGCTTATCGAAGAATCTGCTACTTTGTACATTATTTACGATGTTATGTGCGATATGGTTTACATTTTATTCTAGATCATACAACCCTCGTATCCGTTAGGCGTTGCAATACCTACATGATTTTCAACAGAAGACTTGTTAAATGAAGTGAACTATAATGGCGAAAAAAGTATTAGTACATTACTGCCGCCGTCTATAATGATTGCGTTGCTGGCAGCAATGATCATGACCGAAAGTGGAGCTTAGCGCAGGTTCCAGGCTGTCACAGCGCCGTCAGCAAGGGCTGCAATGATGACCAAGCTTGAAGGTCGAGAGCGTAGTTAAGCTTAGCTTAATCATGTCATGGCCAGCAGTGCAGTCATTGCAGGCTAAGGCTTGTATAATGCTTTACTCAAACAATGCGAGTAATTTAAATAAAAAGTAAAAAAAAAGTTGGTAAAATAACACAATTGTAAAAGTACAGTTATTAAAATTCAGGACCGCCTTTCCAGGGTTGTATGAGAATTCCATTACTCCCGCTGTTTTTTTTATGATCGTTATGTCATAATACCAAAAATCAAAGTTTTAAGTATGGGTACCTACTATAGGTACTATATGCAACGTGTTAATGAACGCAAAATGGGAAAACCGTTTCTTCGGACCATCAAACTAAACAACTTTTTAAAAATTGGTTCGAAAACAGACAGGAGGTTAAGGCGACAACGTGTTTCAAGCCTATATACCATAATAATTATGTATTAGATATCAGTTTCACGATCCTAATAAATGTTGCGTCGCACTATTGACTGTCGCCTTGTAGTCGCCTCAGGCCGTTTTCTGATTTGGTGCAGTAGCGGCAGCGGTGCTACGTCAGCATGCTCGGTATACGCGGTACAGAAACCTTACCGAGCGCCTATATTTTTAAATATAGCGTTCCTGATTTTGTCCTGGACTACAGCTGCGTCACAAAAAAACCCGGCCAAGTGCGAGTCGGACTCGCGCACGAAGGGTAACGATACCAATCTATAAAAATTTCAAAAAAATCATGTCTGTTGTATGGGATGTCGTCTTACCCTTTGGATACGGAACCCTAAAAAATATTGGAAACTAGAATTTTTGACAATGCGAAGTCGATAGTTTGTCGCTAAGAATCATAGTTTGTCGGTCTTGTCTTGCCTATATGAGATACTGAAAGATGAGAAAAACACTAGTAGTCGTAAAAGAAACACTAGTCGATGTTTATACAAACGAGGTAATTAGCTATGATCTGATGTAATCGGAACTAAACCCTGCATTCCCGCATAAAGGGGCCCCTTTATGCGGGAATTATTCTAAGATTTAACACCAATATTTTTTGACCTAAACGCTAAGGAATACCAGCGCGATAAATCAGCAGCATCTTTCCAGCATAGGACCCAAAAATAGTGCTGAACATCTTTAGCCCAGCGTTCAAGATCCGTGTTTATGTCGTTAAGTAGGATACCCAACGACATAAACGCGACCAGTGTCAGACCTCGGACCATAGTCACCATTAGACAATATATTTTGTTTTTGTCAGATGGGTGCAAGGGACTCCGCCGCTGGAAGCGGGCGAGCGCGTGGTGACCCCTCGCTCGCGGCGCTCGGACGAGCTACACTCATCCACTGTCATACCTTACTTGGTCGAGAGACACTATGCCTCCGCGCAGGAATACTTCACTGAACGCGATCTAAGGCACGGTGAGTTGTTGTTATATATACTTTACACTGCTTATGGGGTTAACATTTGTGACTCTCTCTTTGATTTCGGTGATTACACTTTCAGTTCTGTCTTACTCATGAGTTCATTGCTCTTCTGTAGTGGCGATGGCGTAGCGTGAGTTTGTGTCGCCCGGTGCCGTCTAGAATTTTACCGCCCCCTCCAATTTATGATTATCCAATAAAAATATAAAAACGTTCAAGTAAAAAGACCTCTCTCTCGCCAGGCCCGCCGCTGTCTGAAAACCCGTGTGCAATATCGGTTATGCCGTCCCTATAACTACGACTGCTTACGCTGAGCTTGTCAGAAAGAAAATATTTATTTTGAGAGCCAAACTTAATTTTAACTATTCCTGCGCTTAGTATTGTAAAATTCTACACAAGTGGGTGGTTTCTTGAAAGATGTCTTTATCTTTGTATTGTCTTTTTCTTGTGTCTAATCACATGAGTAAAGTCTAGTCGCCGCGTGCGAAGCGCGCTGCGCGCTCCGGGCCGTGCGGCGATGTAACTCTTCTCCGTGCTGAGTTAAAGTAAATTTCTACACAAGTGGGTGATTTCTTGAAGAATGCCTTTATGTTTGTTCTCACTTTTTGTGTAGAAGTCTAGCCGCGCGCGGCTATGATGTTTGGGCAAAATCATTACAACCAACTTACGGCTTATCAGCTTACGGCGGGCCTGCCTGTCGCGCACGATTTGGAAAAGGATTTTCTAATTAAGAAAATTTCGCCTCTTATCATTTGCCGGCCGGGACCACGCTACGCCCCTGCTCTTCTGTCATGTCACGATTAATGTTTAATCTTTCTTATGACATTGTGGGTGGATAGATAGGACTTCACAAGTGACATATAGGTAGGAATAATATTAATTTTCCCAGACACAAGACGATACTGACTTGGGATATTATGTAATGAAGAGTAGCTATAGCGAATAATCCAAGATGAAGACGGAGTCATATACATTTTGTGAATTTAATTCAGTAGTCGGGTCAGGATGGATCATATTTGCACAAACGTGTGTTTCTGCAGCAGAAACAAAGTGTACAAAAATGTAAATAAATAAATATTGTTTTGTTTGTGCTGAGATACCTACTTGTCCGTCGATTAGGTATTCTCTGTCCTCTGTCGTGATTACTCGCACGGCCATTGCACTCATGTATTCTTAAGAACACGTAATTCTAGTATATACGGGGTGGAGACGACAATAAATGAAAACATTTGTGACACTAGTTCATAGGAGTATTTTAAAACTATCAAATAATTCCTAGGAACGAAATAAAATTTTTTATTCAAACAAACTAAATAGCACGAAAATTAATTGTACTGAAAATCGTAACTGAAAAATATTTCCTGTGACTAAGCTTTTGGATATTTTTAATTGTTTTTTTATGAGACTGCTGTTCTTAGCTATACGACATTTAATTTATTGTCGCATTGTCGTCTCTAGGTTGTATGATGCAAGAAAAACATTCAAAACTAATACTTTACTAACAATTTTAGACATGATTAGCTGTACAAGAGTGAGGAATTTCGCATATGAAATTAATGTTGAAATAACGTGATCCTTCTACATTGAAACCAACGATAAAGAATTTGCAAATGACATTATTATTTTCCCTTTTGAGTCATTGAAATTAACTACTAGTACTAATTAGTAAACTGCATAAAGTAGTGTCCAGTCGATTAACACGATTGTGTGTATGATTTTTATTTACAAGAATAAAGTCAAATGATAATGGCTTTTTATGCTGGTAGCATAAGATATAATAAACGCTCTGCGGTGGCATTATAAGGTAAAATAACTTTTGCAGAAGCCGAAAATGGCCCAGTTGGACCAGTGATGGCTCGAATCTGTTCGATGAGTTAGGTTTGTTGCATGCGAGTGACAAGATTGAAACTTGAAATACAGGGTTTTCCTTTTTCCCGCTTTGTGTTCGTTCGCACCGGATCGCAAAATGCGGAGCGCGCACCGAGTTTCGCACACGTACACACTATGGCGCACTGTTGCAGGTTGCGGAGCGCGGAGGTTCGCAAATCTAAGTGGGTACCAACCCTACTAGTGATTACTCATTCTGCCCTTGAATAGGCACAATGGATCATTAACGAATGAATACTGATGCGGAGAAATTACCTTTATCATGAATCATGTGTATTGTTGTCGGAGACACAAGTTACGGAAAGTTTATGCTTTTTTTCAGTAGGTACTTTGTTTTATGCATGAGACTTTGGCTTCTGTGAGTTGGCATTGACAGTATTGTACAGAATTTGAAAAAAAAATAATTTTAAAGCAATATAAGTAAGTAGGTACCAACTTAATTATATTCCTACTAATTCCTTGTTAGTTCTCTTTGGTATAACGTACGAAATTGTTTTATTTAAGTGCGTAAAAGTAAATAACAAAGCTGTAGCTGTTGGTCTATTTATTACACAAACTGTTAAGAAAGGTTAGTTTTACCGCGGAATTGTGTCAACATGTACTCGCTGCTCGCCACATTTTCCAAAACTGTCCAAACATTCAAAACAGATGTATATGATCGTATCATAACAAGATTATGTCCATTCCTAGACATAAAATAAAGCATGAATTTTATTTATTACTATCCTCAATTATTTATAATTTAGGAATATAAACCAATACACTTCATCTGGCCTAGCATGTGGACCACAACAAAAAAATTTCGGCGCACTTTGGCGGTGCGCGCGCGTGACTAGAATCTCGATGAATAGTCGTGGTGCGCATGAGTGCGCACAGCAGGTTGGGGTGTTATTGGTTTCCAATCGTCGTTTTTATCGACAGACATGGGCGAGGGTGGTTCTAGAACACTGTCAACAGCGGAACTGTCAGACGCAGAGTCGACGCGGCAGAAGCGCCGCTGGCACTCGTCCTGCGGCCGGCTGCCCTCCTGCCGCCTCACGTGATGCCCACACACACACACTCCTACTCGACACTTCTCCCCGATTCTACTTAAATCACCTATGTGAGTTAGTTTAGAACACTAAACTGTCCCTATGCAAGTGGCCAACTTCCTATTCGTTTGGATACTACGCTTACTCTAAAAATAAGAAATGATTATGAAATCATAAACTGTAAATTAATGTTAATTACAGACACAATAAATGGTATGTAATTTTATAGTTTATTGATTATTTTAATGTTTAAAGTTAGCGATAGCGTTCGAACGAGGAGAAAGATTGTCACTTGAATAATCATAGACTAAAACTGACTGACATCTAAAGAAACATATATTTGAGTCTAATATTTTTTGTGAATTGTGTGGTGATTTGAGTGGAATGATTGCTCCTGCCATGTAACCTGCTGGAGGCGCCTCGGGTAATACAATACAAGGGGCACAAGGGATACTATCGTCATTAGATTGAAATTTTTGCAAGAACTAACAGAATACCTGTTGAAAATTCAATGCATATTTTCCCATTCTCTAAACTAAAAGAAACACACGTTGCCATTGTCCTGCTTAAGGCGCCTCCATTATTGTGATAATGAAGTTCTAACAACAAATGCAAACATCAATACTGTTACTTTGTCAACTGTTCTGATCCATTTTTGAAAATCATTGTTATTTTCACAAAGTAACGTTAATATTTGTAGTAGTTTTTCTATCTCACGCAGACAGTTTTAGTGTGAATGTGTTAGACGTGCACATACACATTGTTTTAGTGTGCGTCTGCGCGCTCTCGTATAAGGCACTTTAAAATAATGTGCATGTGCACACCTAACACATTCATAGCAAAACGGTTTTCGTGAGATAGAACAACCATACCATAATATACAATAAAAATTACATGTATATTCCACCGTAATAAAACATAGATCCTAGTTTATGCATCAAAAAGAATGGGGGTACCCCAAGCCTTACTTAAAAATCACAGTATTTAACATCCACATGAATCTTTATTATACACCAGTCGTGTACAGTCACGTCCATAAATATATTTATATAGTATACAGTTTAGAACTTTGTCAATCTACAAGATATTACACAGAAATCAATGATTAATGACAAACACAACAGAGTGACAAAGCTCTAAACTGTATACATATTTTTAGACGTGACACCTTTACGTCAATGTTGTCAATTTTATTGTGGTGTTTATTTAAAATAAATTGTATAATAGATAATGCAAAGTCAAATGAATTTATATTACACTTATGTTGCATGTTATAGTGCGCACTTTTATGAATCCAAGATATATAGAAGTGAAGGTAAGACTGTGAACGGTGAATGTACTTTTCCGACTGAAAAAGTAGAATTTGATATTGTTCGAAAGCTGTAACAGTAAAGTCCGGACCTTAATGTCAAATTTACTGTAAGTATACTTGCTCCTATTTGCCGTGTGTTTGTTTGAATAGAAAGAAATTGGTGTTTCATACAAAAATGCGTGAAATTTATCATTTTTCAATTCTCACAGACACGGCCAAGGAGAAATTATACAGTTAATTCGACAGTAATGTCCGTATGTTCATTATCACAGTTTTCGAACAATATCAAATTCAAATAAAATCAGATTGAATTTATATGAAACCTTTCAGAATGCAGCTCGTTTGTATGGAAAACCATATAGTGGCCTTTATTTTTGTTAAACAGTATATATTTAGTATCTCCGTTTAGTATCAATCAACATCAAGTAACATTCTGTTTTTTTGATAAACTCTTTCCGATGCATTTTGTGTGTTACATAATTTTTACTTGTGTTTGATATGAATTTTTGTAATGATAAAGTCATTCATACATCATTTATGTTATTTTTCATACATAAACTAAACGAGTGCTAATATTTTATTCATTCGAAAAGTTCTTTTTAAGATAATGAACTAAATTAGGATTTGCACTTTACTTTAATAAAATGTACTGGTTTTAGTGTCGAGATAAGTTGGATCTCAAATTTATGTAATCCTTATAAAACTAGGAATATTTATGATAAACATCCGATAAGTTGCCCTAAAACGTACGTACCATAGTCGGATATATTATATTGTGTATTATTTGTTCTTTACTTGATTCGGTTGTTTTTAATAAATCAGAATTAAAGAGGATTTTAATTTAACTTTTTTTAAATATTTTTTTTTTTATATATTTTAGTAGTTATTGTTGTTGTTCAGTTAGTCGTTAGATTGATGTAAAGTACAATCGCAATGGCGACATTTGATTCAACGTTAGAACCAATTATTCTAACAGTTATTACTTAATAATAGTTCAATGCTCACAGGCAACTCCAGTGGCATATTGATATTAATTATAAACAATAATTTATCTGTATAAAATATATTTTTGTTAAAGAAAAATAAAGCGATATGCATACCTTGCAACACGTCATTGCGTATTATAATAATATCTAATAATCCACTCAGAGCACGGACCTCACTTTTTAATGTCGTTTATTTTGTAAAGTCACTTTATTGTTAGGTAGAATCAAATTAATGTAATTTATTGACTGTTTATTAATTAGTTTGTTTTTCAATGTTCTGTGTTTAAATGGCCTTAAGTAGCGGTTAGACCGAGTACTGGTTCATCACGTTTTGTAAATTCTTAGATCGAGTTTCTTGATATACTTTCAGGATCATAATAGGTCTTCAATAGAGTATGATATATTGCTTATTCATATGAACCCATGATTGGCCGTAGGCAATGACTTCAATTACATAGACGAGCTGTTCAAAACTAAAATTGTGTCACAACCAACCTTCGCGGCGCATCAACTATTTCTCTCGGTTGCTCGCAATATAGACTAAAGGAGTTTCGGTGCATGCACCGTAACTTAATGAGCAATTTTTCGTTACTGTACAGCCTGTCTAGTGGAGTATATACTAAGAAGTCTTTGGCCGTGTGTATGGATTCGATATGTGATGAAGCAGGTCAAAGAAAAAAGTAACGACGCGACATCGCACTAAAAGTAGAAGATGTATCCTATCCACAAATAGACAAAATATCAGTTTTTTTTTTCATTTTCATGCCAAGGTATGCCAAGAATCTTATCTGAAATTGATAAAGAGAAATATCAATTTTTTTCCCTCCCTTTATCCCTTATCCCTTATCTTTGATGAAGTCGTCAAATACACTGATGGCCAGATAAATTAAGGACACCAATCGATTTTCATACAAACGAGGTAACTTTGAAGCCTTGCTATACACACTTAACTGATCTTATCAGAATTCTAAGAGATATAAGGATCAGAGTTTTCAGTTTCAGGATTTCTATACATTTTTATGCTAATTTCACAGTTTTTTAAACATATCCGGATGTTTCTTAGAATGTTGATCAGATCAGTTGGGTGTGTATAGCGATCAGAATCTTCTCCATTCACTCCCTGGATAGCCATCATCAGATCACAGCTAGATCAATCCTTAGCTTAACAAGGCTTCAAAGTCACCTCGGTTGTATGAAAATCGAGTGGTGTCCTTAATTATCTGGCCACCACTATATTATGTGATGTAAAAATTTGCATACCGCTATACTATTTTTTTAAGTGTAGGTATTTATGGTTGTTTTAGGTTGCTTGACAACAATTTTGTAAGTAATGAATTACCTACCAGTTAAAATGAGTTCATCATTCAATGGGACCATTATTAAGTTACATGTAAGTCTTCAATAAGGTTGATGAAACTCATGTAGGTTTTTAACTGTGGCTCATGAAAAACTGGTAAATGCATTTAAAACGTGTATCGCTGTATTTCCAATAATGTATTTTCATCTTTTGATAGAAACTGAAGAAAGAAAAAAGAATCTGTGTGTTTTGTCAGCGATGTCGCGTGGTTAGTGTGAAACTCGGTCGGTGAACCATAGTGATGTTCGCATTGCCTCCGAACGCTGCCTAGTGTTTCGGTCGTAGGGAAGGTAAACTAGCTTATTGAGTAAAATATACTATACATTTCTGCTGCTTCCAGACGTTCGACAAACCTTTACAAATTCAAATGTGTGGTTCGGGGGTTTAGCTTGGCTTGTGTTGTGTAAGTTTGCAAGCGCTTGCCGCCGCGCGCTGCTTCGATCGAGAGTCGGTTTTTATGCACAGATTAATAGTTGCTATGTCTCTAGAATACTAGTATTTATTGAATTTTATTATATATTTGACAATCAGAAAAATATGTAATTGTAAAATCAATTATGTTCTAAGTGTAATTATTGCAAATCTATTTTATGGATTTACACATAACAATAAATATGCAATTATTACTTCTCCATGCATGATAATTGATAAAATTACATTGAAAAGTGGCTCACTGGCTGAAGTAATGAAAATGTGTAATTTTTTGGAGTGTTACCAAACGGAGTTGTGTAATCCGATTGAAGAATACCTCAAAGATTTCTGTTTTTTGACTTGTTCGTTTTTAACACGTTTTTATTAGCTTCACCTGTTAGTAACTTAAAAAAATATTAGAAATTAAATTTGACCTACCTCCCGGTTTCTTTTATTCTTCGATTTTCAATAAAAATAGGATAAAGTAGACGTAGTTGCAGCCGCAGTTATTTCTATGTCCACCATGTTTGGAGGCCAAGCGCTTGCTAACGTGTGGATTGGGGGTTAGTTCAAGTTTGGTGTACTGCATTTGCGCTGGTGTTGGCGTTTGCAGCAAACGTCTGGAAGTGGCATTATAGTATACAAGGCCGTAATAACAAATAGTGTGTAAGCAAACAACATTTTATGCAATCTTTTGACTCTTTAAACTCGAATTCAAAACGTCATATGAGTGACATGAACAAAAACTTGCATGGAAATTCGATGCTTACACCTGCGGCGGTATCGGCTGAAAACATTGAAGTTCATGTTAACTGTGTTTTGACAGATGTATGTGATATGCTACTTTTCATTGGTAAGTTTTTATTTTTGCCAAAACGAAGTAGCAATGTATCACATACATCTGTCAAAACACAGTTAACATGAACTTCAATGTTTTAGCTGATAGAGCCCTTGCTATGTTTATTTGTAATTGTATAGGTAGAAGTATTTTGTTGTTTTAAATATTCTTTATAAATTAATTAATGTGGTTTGTTGTGCAATAATTGTGTAATTGATGGACGATGATCTAGTAAGTAGTGAATGTTAGGTTAATTCCACTATTTCAAGAAATCCGGGTATCCATTTGAAAACATTTGCTCGCAAGCTTTTTGTGTAAAATAAATAGAAATTCATAAGATCATTGAATGATTCAGTCTGAATGATCCCAGTTTAAAAAACGAAATATAAGATAATAAATTGTCTCCACTATTATCATTTAATTTCGAGACTACTTAAATTTATGTATCAGCCATAATTGTTTCAAATGTTTGCAGATAGGTACTCGGCTTATGCCATATTGTTACTGAGATTATATTCAGCAGGTGATCTCCCATCGCCAAAGGCGTCCCTTTTCAAGAAGTATTTACTTAGTAATTTAGTTTATCTCATCTACTTTTCTTAAAGAGTGAGGTCTATTTAACCGTTTCAAATATGTCTGTGTTTACGCTTAGGACTGATGTATGTACAGTGCCTGGACGTTAAAGCTACGTGAAAATTGAAAAAAAGAGAATATTAATATATTGTAAATAAAAGTTCTAAAGAAATTGGTTTGGTTTTTAATTACTGACGCCCATGAATCCGGAATTCTGGTCAACTACGTATAGGTATCTGTTTGGACTGGAAAATAAGTAGGTAGCTCGTTGAAAGCAAATGCAATAAAGAAGAGATTGACCAAAACATTAGACAGACTCTGCAATAGTAGGTAGGTACTTGCTTATAAAGAAAATTATCACAATTGTTTTTATTGGATGTTTCTGTTTCTTTGAACCTCGTGGTTCTTTATACATAATCAGCCTTCGCGACCCCACCCACCAGTAAATGCATGGGAGTTCCTTTTTACCCATGCACCCACTGCATTTTGGCAGAAATCAAAGTTTTAAAATATGTCGATATAGTTTTATTTTATGAGAAATATACGTGATCATAAAATAAATAGGTAGGTACGTGGAAACAGAGTCTATTAACTGTAGTAAGGTCAAACGGTCACAATCCATTAACCAAAATATCTTTCTAGACTTGTGCATACAATGTAATGTTATCTTTCACTAAGTAAGTGAACATTACATCACATTAGTCACTGTCCATTAATTACAATACGTAATTTATGGTTATTTATTCAGTACCTTAATCACTGAGGAAAACTATCTTTTGCGAGAGTGGTTTCGGACTACAATAGTTATGATCAGTGCGAGGCGTGTTGCAATGCAATTGGCCGTCCCGATTCCCAGCCACAATGCGCGGAAGCGAGCCGTCGTCGCCGCCGCAACCTGCCTTCCGCTATATCAGGTGAACCACTTGTGGACAATGCTGGTATCGATAAATCTCGGTGTGGCACGAGTTGATTAACCGCACCCTACTGAGCAGGTTCATGGCCTACTTAATACACATACGAGGGCGGTTTGATAAGTCCATGACTTAAAAAGAAACACTTTTTCTTAATATTTTTTTTTGTTTCATAAAAAGAAACTCCTTAAGAAGCTTTATGCTATAATTATTTAAAATTTGGCTAAAGATTATTACTTTTGGAAACAAAAAGTTCAAGCGACTTTTAACTTTTCTTTATGACCCTGTCGACGACCCTCTCGGCTGCACTCATGACATCAAAACTCATCGAATTACGGTACGAATTGCCTTACCTTTCCTATTCTCTAGATTTAGCTCGCTGAGATTTTTTCTCCTACCAAATATGCACAACAGTCGTGGCAAGCAAAGATTTTTATCAAGCCAAAAGGTGGTGCCTGAAATGAGCCCTCATTTCAGTTACAACATTTTTCAGTCGATAAAAGAAAAAAATAATGGGTTAAAGAGTTAGGAACTACGTTGGATTGAGTACGCAGAGCTACAAAAAGATTATGTAGAAATATAAAACAAAATATGCCGAAAAAAGTGTCTCTTCTTTCCAAAGTCATGGACTTATCAAACCACCCTCGTACATAGGTAGTTGGTATTCTATCATTGCTCACGCAGAATACCTAGTATCAACCACGTTTCAACAACTAAACACTATTATTTATTCTGTGACTAAACTCAGATAATTATACAATTCCTTTAAAATGTAGTTGTATTTGTTTGTTGGATAATAATAATGTAGCATGTGCAGCTAACTGAGGTGTTTAGAATGTGTTGTAGAGTTCCACAGGGGTCGGTTTTTGGACCGCTACATTAGAACATAAAGGCTTTGGGACTCTGGGGTAGCACACTTGATGACTTTGGCGGCACTTATAAAACACGAAACGCCTGGCAACTGCTTCAGAAGTTATGTTTCGCCTAAATATGCTCATAATTAAGAAGTACCACTATTGGTATTGTGCCGACATCGCTATGTCAGAAGTGAAGGGTTGTAGGAGGCTCATTATTGTTTTTCTCATCCACACAAAGTTCAAGGCTCTTTGTTAAGTATCTAAGTATAGTTAAGCAGGTGCGTGTCTGCTTGTTTTAACGGATTAGAATTACCAACTTTGATTTTGTGTAAATTAAGTAGACAAGGTAGTTAACTGATGCTAAATTCCACTGAGGGTTAGTAGGAGGTAGTACTTACTCAAATTAACAGATGATCTATCATCGCATGATGCTTTGAAATTTGATAAACTCATAGCGGAGTGTATTTTAGATGTTCACTATCTTTGTCCATTGACCATAATTAAGTACCTACGTGTTTATATTTTACGCATTAATCATCTGAAACACACGGTGTCATGTTTAAAAATAATATAACATAATAATATAAAATAACAGCTATTTGTTTAGGCACAACGACCCGGAGACTGCATAGGGTAGGTACCTAAGCTAATACTTATTTGGACCATCATTTAATAATCTTATTAACCCTTCAACGCCCGGAAAATGAGACACAATTTATAGACACTCCATTATTATCCGGCCGAATGCGGCCGCTCGGACGTTGATCAATTAAAGTTTGTACTTTGGTAAGCAATTCTATGCCTTGCCTTGGCTTAATGATTAATAAACCGCGGCATTATAGAATACCTAACTCCTTATTATAGCAAGTCAACCCACGTTAGTAGGTCGTGAAAGGACACGCCGATGATGGCGTGGATGGCACTCGATTGGTCCTTGGCGCACCGGATAAACGCTCGCTTTGAGTTAAGCTCTAAGCCTCGTTTGTACGCTAAACGCATACGTTTAAGTGAGTGTTTACTTTAAAATAAATTATAGGATGTGTTTGTTGCAATTATATAAATTTATCTCTACACTCAAGAAACTTCTAAATGTGATGCATTGCGTTTCGTCTCTATAATAGAAAATTCAGTTTTAGAAACAAAGATCAGCGTACCTAGGACAGTATTAGTAGGTATATTTAGAGCAATGCATCTTTAATGTTAAACTAATACCAAATTTCTGATTTCGGGTAAAATCTTGAATTCAGTTTTCAAAGAATTTGTAATGGACTCCGTTTGCGAGTTGCGATGCGAGCACAAGCGTTTTGCTAAGGTGGACTCCGCTCGCAAGTTGCGAGCACACCCGTTTTGTTTTAGTGGACTCCGCTCGCAGGTTGCGAGCACAGCCGTTTTGTTTTGGTGGACTCGCGCTGTAAGGCGTACCGCCAAAACGTGCGACACGCTAGGAGAGTCGACGCGCACACCTGTCGCAATTTTTCGGCTCACGACATGAGTTTTGAGCAGCCAAAGTAGCATCTTCTCCCTTTAAAGTAAAGTCCTTATTTAAAGTTATAACAACCTCATGGAGTAACAACACGTATACCACAAAATATATAATAGTACTAAATTATACGGTATTGTGTCATCCTTTAAATGGTACTTATTTCCCAGCTCCGAGAGGTCGCTCAAATGTCAGTGACGGACCAGGCATGCGGAACTACTGCCTGAGAACGTTTCTTTGATTAGGTAGCTGTTGATTTACTGGATGGGTGTTATCACAAACATTTTATTAGGCTCAGTCACACCTTTTGTTTCCACGCGGCCATGTAAACATTCGTTAGAACGACAATAAAACAAACACAATAGATGGGGAACTTTCAGTTTGTGGAGTGTTTCCGTGTAGGTAGGTATGTTGTAGAATTAGGTACCTACTTATGTTGTAACTTGCGAGATGATTTCGAAAGATAATAAACTTAAGAGTGGAGGAGGTTGATAACTAAATGTAAAATCTCTTAAACTGACACTTTCCTTTAGAATTATTTCATTAAACATTTTTCCATTAGAAAACGCTGGCCTACATAATCCACTACCTACGCTCTAGCTAGCTAAATGATGGGTACCTGTCAATTCAATGAATAGGAATTTGCTCAATGACTCATCATCAATTCAGACGTCGTCATCCGATCTACCTTTTCATGTCATCTATTACATAATACTCGTCTTGTAAATAGGTAATATAAGACACATTCAAATTCTTTATTGCAAGCCTCATATTTATATGTACCTAATAAAAAATCTACAGTAGCGCCCTTACTAATAAACATTGTAGCAATTGATTAGTTATACACAGTGTTTTGTCCCGTTCTTTTTAATATGTAAAATTTATACTTAGTTTGACAGAGATCACCGTTGTGTAACAATTCATCCGCTAAACAATCCTTATTAGTAAGGGAGTAGGTATTTTAGTTCTATGTAGGTAATTCTAGAAATAAACGTAGGTACCTAATTGCAACTTTAAAACTCGCAAAAAGACTCGATCTGCCCTACCTACGCCTACGCGCTACGGTTGTTTTAGACTCGATAAACATTATCATTGCGTTAAATTCGCACTAAGTACTGATTCTTCTTTCTTCTACGATTGTACTTCTTCTATCTGTCGACATCACCGTACCTACTTGTCTAACACATTTGCCACTCAGTTTTACAACCTATTCCTTCAAGTCTACAACCATGGCAGGTTGGTATTTTGGACATCTATCATGCAGGGATGCAAAATATTGTGGGTTTGTTACGTTAATGAATTGCATACCTACGTTGAGACAGGACAAAAACATTAAAGCTAAATTATTACTATTTCTAAAAAATATCATATTTTAATTAATTATCTCACAGATGTATCGGTCTACTTTTGGAGGAGAAAACAGGGACTACCAAACGTTAATTCTGTCATATAAGAATTTTTCAATTATCTCGACCGTGGCGTTCCCTCTTAATACTTACCTAAATAACTAACTATAATATTAAGAACATTTACCTAAAATGTCTACATTTTAACAATTATGTTACTATTAAATAAATGACTTACACTTTGGCAATCGCATCGCCTGTAATGAATATGTGAAGAAGCTCTGAGAAAGCGCGGTTGGTTCGGGCAATTCTTTTGTAAAGTGATTGATTGGGACAATCGATGTTATCTTATCGCAATGCTTTGTTCTGAAAGGATTTCACGCAGAAATGTTAGCTATTGCCACTAATTGTAGTCTTTCTAGTGTTTTCTGCGAAAATTACTTTCATCTGTAAGTAGAAAGTAAATTAAAATTATTTATTTTGAAACTTTTGACGACGAAGTTGGTAGGTACGTTTAATAAAATAGATAAAATGCACAGATCTAAAATGTCAAATTGCAATGTTTGAATTCATATTATAGGTAGATTTTATTTCGCCCTAGCTAGGCGAATTTCCAGTATCACTCGTTACTTAAAGTCATACACATCACTAATTCGGAATATCGATGCATTGTCTACCTACGGGATGGCACGACCGTTGCGCAAGCGCCGCGAAAACACGAGTCTTCCAGCGGCGCGTCACGTGTGCACGACTGCTTGCTGTGTTGCTGAAATTCACAGTTTTAATTTAATGTAATGCTATCTTAGTACATCGCTTCTCGTTTTTAGGTTAATAGACGGTGCTTGAAGCAACTCCATCAGTAATTCGTGACATTTCTGGACCAATTTCTATTTTGTATGACACTTTCTAATAGATAGTTTCCTTAATTGTATGTTTTAATAAACTTCTACTGTATCATTGGTTTACAACAGTTAACAGAGATTGATTGCAAACATATTCCAACCAACTCCGACACTTACATCCCTCATTTCTACCTTTCAATAATCTCATCTACTATCTACCGGGTCGGTCTTCGGAATTTTTAGGATCAACGAAGCACTCGAGATAAGTAAGACAGTCTTACAATATCTCGAGTACTTCGTTGATCTCCATGTGGGTGGGTTATTTATGGCCCATGCTACTAATCTATATAAAAGGAAAGGCTTGTGCCCAAGCAGTTGGGATATTGAAATAGCTCATGATGATTAAGAAAAAAGTATTCTAGGTTCTACGTCTCAAAAAGAGGTAGAGTCGCACGCAGCGCAGTCGCAACTAGTCATCGTGGCAAAGTCCTACAGTATGTTACATACTTATATTCACTAACGAGCCACTACCTTGGCTGTGAGTCATTAATTATCTAAAAAACTTTAATATTGTAAGTACATGCTACTTCAGATAATTTGAATATTTAATTGTAAGTACAATTTATTCAAGTCTTATTTGTTTATTGCCGAATATCGTCATCAAGAAATTCGACGTTCTCACTAGTGACTCGGTAGCTCAGCGGTCAGAGCATTGGACCGGATATCCAAAGGTCGCGGGTTCGATTCCCGTCCGAGAACATGATCTGGTGCGAGTCCTATTTTTTCTAGTATATTATTTAGTATTATATAAAAATAGCATTGTGAATGCTTAAATCTCAAAATTTCAAACGTTTAATTGAGTGTGCAATTTCTTGATTATAAAAAAAAATATAAAAAAAAAGAAATTAGGTACCTACTGTACTTTACCTAAAACATAAAGAAAAGATAATTCGTATTCAAAACGTAATTAAAATAAAGTAATAAAACAAGTATTTTCTAGAACGACTGAACGAGCATTATATTGTTGTGGAAAACACCGCAAGGTTCAGTTACAAACTAGAATTACAATTAACTGTCTAGGTCTTCTTTAAGTGTTTAAACATATAAAAAAACCCCATTACATCTATAATTTGCTAACACTCGCATGCTTAAAACGCCAAAACGTGTGAGAAACTTTGCATCGTGCTCGATCTAACGTATTTTGACTCTAACGTATTATTAATGTAACATATATTAGACTAATAAATTTTGCTGGGAATTATGTTTATAATTATATGTTAGATTGAATGAAAATACCACAAACGGAAAAGATAAATGTTTTATACAAGCCAATTTAATCGGATGATTTATTTTCTAATATTAGCAAAGTTAGATTCACGCAATTAAGTAATTAAATAAATGAATGGATTTAAAATATTTCACTTTTCTTTTCGCTAATATTATTTTAGCTAAACAATAAATACAAAGTACTAAATCAAACATTTTGGTAAAGAAAGTCTACCGATCACTCAGGAAAGGATTCCCACTTACATAAATGCCTAGTTGGCAGAGAATATTAAGTGTTGTTTGTTTTCTGTTGTTCCTTGAGGCGTGCTTGAGTGAGGCACAAGTTTGACTGGCATAACACAACATAGTTTTGACTTTTTTATCATAAATACAAAGCAGAATAGGCACTTAATTTTGTTCAACGTGGTTGATCTTGCATAATATTAATAAAGCGTGCATGCATACACTTAATACTTATGATTATCGCCAAATGTAGGTTCACACGGCACAACATTTGTTTGTCGAAGTCATAATGGCGCATAGCATTGCATTGCCAATAAAAATGTCGACCCGAATTGAAGGCTCACAAGTCACAACCACACAATGATGAGCGTTGCGACACTTGGGATTGAACGTATCAGGTATCCACATTAATTTTGCGATGAACTTCTTTGACATTTTAGAAGATAACTATCTTCCACCTTTTAACCCCGAATGCCGAATAAGAATGCGCGGTTAATACAAGCTTAGCTTATTGTAAAATCTTTGGTAATTTGTAGCTGTCACAATCAATATTTTTTGCCCTGATATGGAAAAATTACATTTTTTGCATTACGTAAGTTTTATAAGTTCTATCAATCCTAACCAATAACAATAAAATTTTCCTTATAATAATTTAATTTTCAAATTAAACGTTTGAAAATCTGGAAAAAGTTGGTAAAATGAGCAACCTTTTTTTAAATCCACTGAAACTGAGTCTTTCTTTCTATAAATAGGAGTATGTCTATATTTAGCCAAGTTGCATGTTCAATAGTGTCAGCCCTTAGGTCATCGGGCCAGTGCGATGTGCGGTCGTTCGCGGAAGCGTCTGCCAGCCGGGCCGCGGGCGAGCGTCTCGTGATTTACCGGACTGGTGAAAGCGGTCGCGCGCTTATCTAACCCCAGGGCTGACACGAGACTCTTGTAGCTAGACAACTGAAATATCGGGTAAAGCTATAATTATAATTTTATTAACTTTGATCATACTTATCGTCGCGGTAGAAGCTTGTGAAACTAAATCGATTAAAAAAAACTTTTTTATTTTACCCAGAGAAATATAACCAGGTATAAGCGGTTTTCAAGGTGCTGCCATTTCTAAGGTCCCGGGTTCGATCCCCGGCTGGGTGAATTTAGAAAACAAACTTTACTGTATAGGCTTAGGTCTTGGTGTTTGCTGTTCCACCATTGTCTCTGATTTCCATAACACAAATGATTTAGCTGATATTTATTATTATTTTTAACAAAGCTTGTCACAGAGTTTTTGATTATGCATTGGTTATTAATTGCACCGAATACTTAATGCACTTACTAATTAGGCAACAGAAAGCAATAGTTATGAAGTTTTTTGTCAACTGCTCCACAACGGAAACTTGAGCTAAACATGTTTGTTACTTAAATAGGTTTAACTATCTCATCAATCATGTTAATTTTGTTTTTATAATTAACAGAATTTCGACATATAGCTTAATCTCCATTTGATTTTGGATGATACACGTAAGAGACTTTAATATATGGTCAGCTGTCGCACAAGTTGTTTTGCCCCTAAGACATGGAGTCGCAACATAATTATGAAAAAAAAACATATAAGTGTTTAATGTTCGATAACTAAGTAAGTTTTAAATTGGAGTCGTCAAGTTATTTGCATGTGAATGAAGTAATAACTAATTTAAGTATAAGCCTAGTAAATAGCCTCAGGCATGGTGACTTCAGAACATTAATAAATGGAAATATAATAAATCATTATTTAAATATTTGATTACTAACATTAATAGCTAGATATGTGATTTTAATCTGCCTATTACCACAGAGTAGCCTATGGAGTAGCTTAGCATTAAACAAACATAATCATACTGTAATAGGTAGGTACCTTTTAAAATTTGATATTTTAGCATTCACAATGCTTTTTTTATACAATACTAAATACACCGGGCCGCAAAGAATGTCACCACGTTATTTTCATACAAATATCAAGAAATGTGCTCACTTTACAGACTTATTGATAAAAAAATTGGAGCATCCCTGCAATGATTTATAAATTGATGGCTAGACCAAGTGTTCAACTTATCAATAAGCATGACTACATGTTATTAAATTGCCTTTAATATTTGATATTGTTTCCATCTTTTCAGTTGACTTGTCTTTTGATGCAGGCGGGTTTTTTAGATTTTTTAATTTTTGTATGAATATAACGTGGTGACCCATTTTCTTTGCGGCCCAGTACGTAATATACTAGAAAAAATACGACTCGCACCAGATCATTTATTCTCGGACGGGAATATTACCTACCTAGGTAGATACCTACTTTGTATTAGATTTATGCCTAGAAAGCTAGATGACTAAAAAGTTTTAACTTTTCATTCTAGAAAACACTTTCAAAATTATTTGAATATGCTTATGAATGCGGAAATACAAGTATATAACCCTTGTCGAGAAGACGGCGGTATGTGGGTTATTATATTTTCTTTATACTACCTGCTCGTCAATGGCATATTATGTGTCATGCAAACCTTTTCTAAAGTAAGTCATTACAGCCCTACGGTCTAGCTGAGTCATAATTATGAGTTAGGCTGTATGTTATCATTGTCTTTTCACTGCCTACAAATAAAAAACCTTTTTACGAAATTCATTTTCATCCGCGCACCAAGAAGGATTTATTCGAATGTCGAACAGACCACTACAGAATAGACGACAATTTTTTTTTAAATAAATACTTAAGTACTTTCTTCATAACAGTCATTGGTTTCAATTGCCTCGCAGAAAGTATAAAAAGTAGAGTATGCATCGCGGGCTTAAATGTGTATTTGTATTGGGCGATCTTGAACACCTCGTTCTCAGGATTCTAGCCGTAACTCCCTCGCTCCTCGTTCCATATAGCGCCCGGGACATAATACACTACTTTAACCCCGTGTTGCATAATCTACTATTTATTTACTTATGTAACCTCTCTGTTAGTTATAATGTGTATCCAAACGTTATAATTAGGCATTTTGCAATTTGTTATTGTAAATTCTTATTTACGACAAAGTCATACACATTTAGCAGATTTGTTTGATTTTATTGCGAGTGTTGTAATAAAGCTGTAACATTTTGAATTGTGTCGTTAAAATTTACTCGGTACTAAGTACTTCATATATTAGTGTCTACAGTAATGACGAAACTGCGGTCAGTCTAGTGCAATTCGTTATTTATTACTAATTCAAGTAGGACTACTCCAAAGATGATGAGTAACGCACGTTTTATCAAGCTAATAGTAATTAGAGATTCATTTAAGAGCGCGTAGTCTGCACATTAGAGACGCCATTGGAAAAAAATCATAGTACTTGAATAAAGACGAAATTGAAACTTTTTATCGCTTTTAACAATATTTTCTAGCCTGTCGTTTAGTTTAATGGAGGTTTTTTGCGAAAAGTGGCCATTTTTAACAATAAAACTTCATTAAACTAAACGATAGGCTAGAAAATATTGTTTAAGCGATAAAAATTACCACAAAGCTCCTTCGGAGTGCACTTTACAAATATAATTAACAATTTCGTCTTTATTTAAGCGCTATGTATTTTTTCCAATGGCGGCGCTAGTGTGCAGACTAAGCGCTCTTAACAGAAGTTTCTCAAAGATGTTAATGATGGATCGCAACTAATGAAATTATATGTTTGATTATAAGAGTGTTTCTTAGAAATTGCGTTCTTTGTCTGATTCATATGACCCAATTTTTTTTTCACATTTAAGCTTATAAAACATATTTTTACGAAAGATGGTAACCTAAGATACAATGTCTGAAAAAGGCACACTTTTTGATCAAATGGTTTCCGAGATAATTAACTTTAAAATTGTTGGGGCCATATGAATCAGAATCTGTGACATATGAATCAGAATTAGGGATAGAAATGAAATTCTAGTTAGAAAAATCAGTCAATTATTTATTAAAATCACAGTAAATGCACATGATGCTTATCATAACACCTAAATCTAGTCAATCACAGCATGATATGGCACTTGACAATATCAATCATCACAATATTAATTACTTTTTAATGAACGTTGTACGTCTTGTTTCATATAAACTAAACCTAGTTAAAAACCGCATGATATGGCACTTGACAATATCTTATTATCATAAGTATTTTTATTATGAATTATTAGATGTATTTTTATTTTTATGTATCTTTCTTTTTAAATAGGATTCTCGCATTTTCACTCGCCATAAAGCATACTTGTCTGGATCTTTCCGTATGTTTTCCATCCTAATACGTTCTGCAATTTTCTTCTTCTCTCTTTTTTCTTCCTTAGATAGTACTGGTGGCATTTTTGTGTACTGTAATATAAAAACGAAGATTACAAATTTATTAATAATTATACTTAAAAATGCCTTTAAATAAATTGTCTGTCTCAATTTTGACAACATGCAGGCATTTGCCACTACAGTAGGTATGTATACAAATAATACACTGTTTGACACATGACTGAAATTTCAATATTATGAAATTTATACCTTATTATTGACCTGACGTTTTAACCAAATTATGTATAATATATATTTCACTACATATAAAAGGTGGGTAAAAATTGTAAGAAAAAAATTCTTGAGCGGGAATTGACCCACGACTTATCACGTTACGTTATAACGGTCTTAAAAGTTAATATATTAACCCTTTTCGTCTAAGCAGTAGTTTGAGCCTATAAACTACCGCTAAAACTAATAGTTAAGTAAGTAGGTAGTTAGTTTCATTAACCACTCGTTATTTTTTTATTTATGTTATTTAGTAAATTAATTTTATTTTTAAACTCTTATTTAAATGAAGTTTTTTTTATTGTTTACCTTTATTTTATTACCTAGACGAACGGAGTTTAATACCAATATATTAGTTTTAATTTCAGGCATAGTCTAATTTTCGAAAATTTAGTCGTCGATAGATATGAAACCCCTTTGACGTTATTAGGACTGCTGCGAAATTTACAGCTACTATTTTGAGACACGTAAATAACATTAGGTTCATACGAAATGACTTGTTACAGGCGTAACGTGCCGCCAATGTAACGTTTCATTAACAATATGTGTGACATTCTGATTAATATGGTATTTTTACCATATGAATCAGACACATATCAATCAGAATTTTACCCATTAACATCGATAAATCATCACACGTATGCAATTAAAGATTGTTATTTATACATAGGTTTCTGTTCCCCAATGGCATTATATTTCCCGCAGATTCAAGTTTGAAAACCATTTACCTTAATTATAAAAACGAACATACTAATCAGAAACACAGGTGTACCAAGGCTATATGAATCAGATATTTACCTTTTTATCTCCGCGACGACACGAACCAGCCATACGTCTCGTCGCGACCACGTCAGCCGAGCCACTGGCTACCGCCAGCGCGGGGAGGGGTCGCCTGATGTTTCGTATTTAGCCGGGTACGTTCGAGTGAAGCGCGTGAATATGAATCAGACTTTTGTGCCGGACACTCACTATTTTTTTATTTATAAATAAACAATCGTAAATATTAGTACCATTTTTTTTTGTGTAAAGAAACAACTAATATTCTTTCGTAATAATTATAATTTACATCAATTTCTCAATATGAAATAATGTTATTGTTACTAATGTTCAAGAAACTGGGTTACGGACACACCATATTAGTCAGAAGAACTACTTTTAAATATTTTTTTGAAATATTTATATAAATATTATTTAAAAAAATTAACTTGTGCAAGATAGACAATAGTCTAAAGTATGTTATAAAATTAATTGCAGACTGATTTGTCAGTTAGTTACAAAAATAAACCTAAAGACATCGAAAATTTAGGGTTCCAAGAATCACTCATAATTACATTCTTCACTGGCGATGATGCGCAATTTGATCATGAATTATTCAGTTCAAGTGCTCTTGAAATGTATAGGCGCACTATTAAAAATACCAACACTGCTCTATATTCTATTGATACTAATAAATATATTTATGTCACTACCTTGCCTGCTTTATTAATGGTGTTTTGTTATGATAAACTAAGTTGTAAAGGAATTACAACTTTTGGACAAAAGCAACACGTAATGTGGTTTTAGTCATAGAATGTATTGAAACATAGAGATAGATATTTTTTTTAAATTTTGAGATTTAAGCTTTCACAATGCTATTTTATATAATACTAAATGATATACTAGAAAAACTAGTGACTTGGTAGCTCAGCGGTCAGAGCATTGGACCGGATATCCAAAGGTCGCGGGTTCGATTCCCGTCCGAGAACATGATCTGGTGCGAGTCCTATTTTTTCTAGTATATCATTTAGTATTATATAGAGATAGATACTTACCTATTACTTATAAAGCGATGAATAATTATATAGCGACGAATGAGAAATCTCGGGACTACTAAGTTTTTAATAAACAAGCTTTAACATAACTTTTAACATTTTCATGCCATTAGTTGATGATTTGGACATGGTTGTTATTGATGGTACAATGTGCCAGGGTCGGCTCTACAACTTGAGATTGTGTCTTCTTTGACCTCTGATTATATTGGGCAAGGTTAGCGACCGCTTATTACTTAACATGCATGACTGCATTTTTTGGATAACTACAAACATGACCTGCGAGCGGACGTACATAACTTTCATATTCGTTAATATGTTGCTTAATTAATAAAAAATGAACATTCAAAATGAAAACTTATTTAAGGAATAAAATGTCATTTAAATATTATCGTTAAGAAATAAAATCAAATGTTGTCGACGTTGCAGCATGAATGACACCCTTTTAAATGAAGAACTGAAAATGAAAATCTTTACTGAAAATTATTTTCTTCGGAAAATCAAAAGTTTTCTTATATTGAGATAAATTGTCATATTAAAGACTATTTACTTACAATGATAACAGAATTATATTGCTGTAAAGTAGACAAAAGTCAAAATGTGTCATAAAAGAGTTTTTGGGGAAAACGATTGTAGCAAGCGCAGTGCCAAAATTATGAAACAAAATATTGAAAGCGTGTTGTAACACAAAACTATACGCGACCTTCGGCGGCCGTGAGAAGCATCGGTGCAGCGTGCGTGCGACCACCATTGTCTCCGGTTAAATAATCGACAGTGCTGGGCCGCACTTAAGCCGAACGTAACAACAATACTGTAATAGGCCCAATAAACGTGACAATTTGTCAATTAACACGTCAATGTTGTATCCAAACATTTTTTTAAATAAAAAAGTAGGTAGGTGTACATATAACTGATTAAACTACACACCGCAACGTAAACAGTTCTTGAAATGTTTTGCTTTTTGGTGATAATTCGAATTGTAAAGATTATGAAAAAAAATATAATTTATGCTCGTAAAAAAAGAGTTTACAATAGTCAAGAAAAAAATTGTTTAAATTGTTTTAAATTACGAGTTGCGCAAAACTTTCAGAGTGCCCCACGTAAAACGGGCACTTTATCAGGTTTCTGACTACGCCCCTGTTTTCCACTACCAACAAGATGTTGCAATGCGCTTGCAAACAATGATATTCGTGGATAGTCGCGTGCATCAATAGCTTGTAAATTGTCCAAAATACTCAGTGTCAGCCGCTGAAAAACGAGCTTGCGATTGCGAAACAGCGGTTAGGAATTATCTTACTAATTTGGAGGACTTAATGAATGAAACTGGCGGACATTGTTCATTATAAAAAGTATCAAACAGTACGTTTTTAGTCTTATTTTTTAACAAATATGGGGAGATCGCAGAGAGCAGCTTCCATTCCACCAATTAAAAAAAATCCTTCCGGATATTGTTCCGGTATTGTATTTGGGTGTATTTGGGGCTCTGCCAAACCTTGGCCGAAGCTTTGCGTCTTTGGTGATCTAATTCATTCTTAATTTTCATTTTGTTGTTTTCAATTTTCAGTAGTTAGCTAGGTAGGATTTTGATAATTTTTTGGACTCAGTTTTTAAGCTTTTAGACAACTAGCATTTATAATTATTTATTTTTTACGTTTCTAACGTAACGTTTTTTGTTTTCTTATAATAACAAAGTTATTTAAATTTAAATTATTATAACCAACTAACCGACGATAAGACGCCCCGTCATTCATTGTACTTGTTTTTAGTTTAGCGTTGTAAAAATAGCGGGTCTTTGCGTATGCGTTCGCTATCTCGGCCGATCGAGCGTCTTAATTGTGGGAAATTCTTGATAATGGAAGCCCGGAACGAAAGTGAGATTGCCACGGATCGCTCTTGTTGCCGTCTTAAGAACACCGCAATTACCTAATGGAAATAACGACTGTGCAATTGATATTTAAGTAGATTTTTTTTTAATGCCTTTTTTAAAACAGTTTAAAGTAAGTATTTATCTACGTTATCTACGAATGATATGACTGTTTATGAAAACAGACATAAGCTATCGTTAAAAAATAATTATTTTAGAGTTTTAAATAGTTATACTTCCTTCGTGAGCTCGTAAGCTCATGGTAGATCTACTTAAATAACAATAGTGTTGACAAAAAATGCGGAACAAAATTTAACGAAGAGCTCACTAAGAATCGGTTTAAAAAATAAATTTAAATAAACGATGTAATAGATGTAATTTTCCAAATGGCCGAATAATAGGTACAAGATCCTGGATCGATAATGATCTCAATTAGTCAGTTCCGCGTTCGAGTCACGGCCAGGAGGATGCACCTTCGGCTTCCAAAACAAATGAAGATCCAATTTAATACCAATATTAGTATTCGCCATGCTATTAAAAATATCTACTGAATTAACATTCCCTTTTTAAATTAGCATCAAACGGGAAATGTTTTGAATAACTTGTTTCTTTTTAACTTACTTTAATTGACTTTGGACTGCTATTTCCATTTTAATGTTTTTATTTTTTCCCCTTACTTAAGTCGTACCAAATCTAAATGTATAAATCTATACGTCGTTGTGAAACAGCAAAATTACTTTTCAGACATGTCAATGTAGACAAACAAATACAAGTATGAACTTTGAAGCGATTGAATCATTTTTGATGAACCTATAAGTCTAACACCCATTTTATTGTATCTAACATTTGCTCAAGCCATCAATCAGACGTGGCTAAATCATCACACACACTATTTGTTGCAAAACCTCGTGTGCGCCTGCGGCGGTTATATACTGGTAGAGATCTTAATGAGTTAGTTGGTTAGAGAACACCACCGACTATCCGATTCTCACGCGAAACGTAATTGTCTTGTGCTAATCGTCCAGCTCATCGGTTCAAGGAAAAGTTTTTGAGAATGAACTGTCGGAAATCGCAATTAGGCAATCACATAAATGCTCTTTCCTGTTGACCTCTTTTGTGAAGAGAATACGGTTAGAGTAACCATTCCAGTACTGTGTTTCTTAACATATCGAAGGTTTCAAAGCAACATTTTGATGTATCTGGCGGTGTTTGTGTATAAGTGTACAACATATAAAAGTTGCATTAGATAAGTGTAAGATAGGTAGTACCTATTTAATAAAGACTTCGTAATGAAAATTACGATCGTCTTTTGTTCGAACGTATTTAAACTGAATTCGATTTTCTTTTCTTTTTAATTATTAGTTACTAAACCCGCAGATTTTCCAGCCCTTATCTCGACGGGATCGAGTTTGCATAACGTAAAAAATCTGGTCTTTTGGTACTTTGGAAACTTGCTATGGTTTCCATTGTAGTGTTGTGTCGTTTATTCGACTCAAACTCGAACTCTTAGATTTGATGTCACAATTTTGCTGTTTTCTTCCAATCCCTCAGTCTGCACTGAATTCTCACGGCGGCACCTTATCAGTGATCTATCGGGCGCATCGGGAGTCGTGGCATCCCGCTGTGTCCGTCAGTGGCGCAAGCGCAGGCACGACACGATAACATCCAGGATATATGTCATCTTCAGTACAGACAGAACAATACTATTGCGCAGTCTTGTCAGCTTCGTATTGGCAATCTGCCAACTTAGAGATCATTCGGTTCACAATATTAACATAACATCTGTAGAGGTTGGGTTATTTAGGTATTTGAAGTTAATAGGGAAGTAGCATGAATAAAACTAATATTTTTATCAAAAATGTAAGCTACGAGGTATGTATTCGAGTTTTCACCAAATAATTTTAATTTATTATTATACATAATCTAAGGTCAAGTCGAGTAGATCATTTTGTTTTATTGTACATTCATAAGACATACACATTTGCAATAAATGATTGTTCAAATGCATGTATTTACTCAAATTAGAAGTATGACTACTGATCTATGATAAGGTAGGCCACACAGGTATTCTTAGTGACATTATTGCAAAACTATAAACGAGTTCTACACGCAAGCGTGCACATATTCAACGCGAAACAATTGTTGCTACTGGGAAACTTTTTGAAAGACAATAATTATTATTGTCGGTGCGGAATCTAAATTATAATTTTGTAATCATGTGTGAAACGTATGAACGCGGTTGTCTAAGCTGGCGTCATTTATTTGCTAAGATTAGCCCTTTTACAGACATAAAGACAGTTCACTGAGTAATGCATTTTATCATTTGCACCGTTTCAATTTTCCCAAAACCGATTAAAGTACAACATGAAAGTTCCAAAAAATGTTCGTATTTTATTTATTTATTGGGAAAAAAGCAAAACGTGCAGAATTGGCTTACCAGATTAATTAATTCTTGAACTAGGTATATTTCCTGTCTAAAAAACTAAGCAGGTAAAAGCCGAATGACTGAAAAAAATCTGAAGATTGAAGTTGAGCAAGAAAAGCAAGAAATGGTACGGTGCTCGCTCACACAGTGTATCGGCTACGTTATAAAAATATCTTCACGTAGTTTGTTAATCTTCGGAGTGTTCAATAAGTGTTGAATCACTCAAGTCGACATTTATAACCTTACTGAGATTCAAATGATGAAATAGTCCTTAACAGACATAGGTTATTTATTTTTAATCTTGTCATTATATTAATATAAAAACACAACAACTACTCATACATGTCAGCCAGTTTTAACTGTCTACCTTGACATTTTTTGAGATGTTGCGAGTTTGTTAAAATGTTAAATATACAAATATTTACGTAGACAATGGTTATCTTGATCTTCATCTTATATATTTTAAATAATATGTTCAGAGGTTTTATATCTAGATAGGTAATTAAGGTTTGCTCTATAGTTTTAAGAATGAATCTTTACATTTTGTTTGCAATAAAGCATACTTAAACATAAGAAAATCAGGTGTTTTATTATGAAGTAACTAAAACAAAAATAAAAGTGGAGACGGACTTATCACGACATTAATATTGTGTTCAACTGAGTTATTTTGGTCGTTACAGTAATTAATTAACACAATTTTCTACGACAGTAGTTTCAACATCTGGCAAAAGAATAGACAACACTCGATAAGTTTCATCACTATTGAAAAAAAAAAACACAATGCATCATCAAATATGCCATATTGTTGCTTCAGTATATTCCTTCGATACGCTTCGTTCAGCAAACCCAAGTACACATAACAGCATTATCAAACGTAACGAAAAGATTGCAATATGAAACGATCTTAACTCCTTGCAATAGGTGCTATAACAAAAGTGAATACGTATAAATATCTGAGTGGATATGTTTTTGGCCCTGGTCGGCGCACCGTGAAGAATATTTGGTTCAAGGATAGGGTAACCGTATTCGAAACTTCTCAGAATCTTCTGTACCCGTAGTACGAACAGCTGTCGAAAAAAATAACGCGCGTAAAAACATTCGATAGAGTAATTTAGTATGGGAATTTTATATAGCGCCATCTTTCACCGAAAAACGAAATGAGATTTTAATGAAATTGTATTTTTACGCCGGGTTTTTTCTCGATAGCTGTTCGTGCTAAGGGTACTGAATGGTAACCTATCATACTTACGAAACTTTTCTGTTCGAATTTCAATTATTCGAAAACAGTACGTCGAAGTTTTAATACCAGATTGATTGATTTACATTATTTTTTTAGAACATAAACTTAATCGCTTGCTATATAGCTGCTTGCATGCTGCATGCTTGCTTGCAAGCTGCATGCGAAATTTGAACTAAAATCGAAATCGAAAAATGATCAAAAATGTGACAAATGCGACGTCTACTGCCACAGTGTAATAAAGTAAATAAGTAATCCTATTTTGCTCTTGAAATAAAACTCAATGAAAGTCTTAATAAATCTATCTTGCTATTGAACAAAAACGCAATTGACCTAATTCTCAATACACCCTCATCTCGTTTGGTCTAGGCATAAAGTGATTTAGGCTCACTGCGTTTTAGGTATATAGCGAGCAAAGGATCAAAACCATTTTCTACGGTGAAAACCTAGTGTTCCGTTATAAATCTCTACGAAATAATTGGCAAGTTGCACATGATCTACCTCTTAGGTACTTTGTTTCGCATAATTACACTATTTACAGTTTATATGTATGTACACACGATGGCTCAGACTACACATGTTGACCTTGAGACCGCCATTATGCCCTACGTAATAAAAGCTGTTCGCAGTTATACTGTATAACCTGACGTGCTGTCGTGTGTACAATAATAAACATTTTGATGTAGCACGCGACGGCACCTTCAAAACAATAAGATGCAGTTTCACAACCGCGTTTCGGTACATTTCTACTTGGTTGAAATTGCTGACTTGATCTTTGACATAATTTTTAAACCTGTGTTGCATACTGGCTTTAGGCATTAGGCTTTCTAGAAATAATAATGATAATGGCGTGTAAGAAGTTTCTAATGGATATTTAATAGATTAATTTTTAAAAATAATACCAAATTATTGCCTTTTACTTTTATAACCATTATTACTATGAACTGTGCTAATATTTTGATTTTACGTAACTTAACTATTTGTATTTTTAATGTTGTACTTCTGATAACTGTTCTGAAATTTTCTCATTATAAAGTGGTATAGGTAGGTTCCATATTATTGTTACGGGCTCTTTGCAAACAAAGACTTTGCACACCGGAACGTTGTCTGAAGCTCAGTGCAAAAAGCACGTAAGTAATCTGACCATCACACTTCCGTGGGCACCGAATGCTAGAATGCCTGTATTTTCCTTCAAATCAAAACGCTGCACACGTAATTCTAAAAGGTTTATTAAACGTAAATATGCCAACGGATATCATTACACTTAAAAAATATGCGCATTGTGTACATTGTTCTTCATATGGCTTATTCACTAAAAATAAGTGTATTGAAGTATTACTTTGTGGAAACGGACGGAACGTGTTCTGCTAGAGTAACCAGGCTTACGCGTTTAAATTCAATGAATGGAAAATTACTATGACGCCTGCGTCGTTAAAAATAGAATTAAAATGTTTGCATGGAACTTGCAGTTACGTTTACGTAAAACGGAATTACTTCCATATGATGTGATGACTGTCAATAATGCAGTGCAGTAGGTACATTGGTCATAGGTAATGATCTGCAGTGACGTACATTCATCAATTCACGTCTTAATATTGTTTAACCCGGTGCCATCTACGTTGGGTCATAATGACCCGGAAGTTTTTCAATTGTGGCTATTTTTAAAATAAGTTTTGACAGATGTTGATTTTCTCAGTAGCTGCATGGAGATAAGACTTCGTTTCGTTCGTTTTGCACTCTTTGGCAATGGTCGGACGACAGTATCGTGAGATAGGCGCGTTCAAAGTTGAAAATGGTAAATTTGACCCAACGTGGCGTGGTGTAACAATTTCGTGCCATAGTAGTGTACGTGATGATTAGTATTTTGATTTTTATCAACGAGTGTATTTTTGAGATATCAGTCTAATTTAGTTTTATTACGTACCCTTGTTTGAGGATTTAGGATATAGTACGCATCCACTTTTGGCCGTTTCGCCACTAAGTAACACTTCGGGACACGCGCCTCAATTTGTAAAATAATTACTCGCTACCGGATCCTACAGACCCATTTGTTTTTTGGAATTTATTTTCCAAGATACATAAGTTCTGAGAAAGTAGTATTTTATTAAAAACAAATCACAGACATAACCAGTGTTTTTTGTCTAAACACGTTTTCTAAAAAAAAATCACCCAATTATGCTACATTTTTAAGAAACTACATACAATAATATACCTTTTTATTGCTACTACTAATTATTAAATTATTATTTCACAGGAAATTTTTGATATTTCATACTTATTTCAAGGTGCAATTTCAGCTCTAGCCAGTTTTGTATTTTCCCTCGGGAATGAGATTAATTTCCCGAAATAAAAAGTATCCTATAAGTTCACCCGAATATAGTATGTTACTACCATTCCAAATTTCATGAAAATCTGTTAAGTAGTTTTCGATTTAAAGATGATAAGAAAAGATTTAGTATTAGATTTGAAAAATACTATGTTGAATGAAAATACTAATATATTTTTTATTTAAAGAGCTTAAAGGAATAGCCTGAAATACTGAGACCAACTTTCCAGAAGACTAAATTCCAAAAGGCTGTTTTCATCAAAGGACTTAGTCCCTTAATGTTTAGTTTAGTTTAGTTTCCGTAACTTAATAAAATTATGAAAATAGATAGTTTGCACTCTGAAGGAAAACAAAAACCAATACAGCTTATAAAATAATTTTTTTTCATAAACATGTAAAAAATTATCAAATTAGCCCACCCACGGATACTCAAGCACAGATTACCTACCTATAAAGAGATGTTTTTTTGTCAAATTTTACTTTGAATCAGGAAATAATTAAATAAAATAAAAAATACGTAGTTTTCTAGATCATGTCCGCTATATTTAGAGCTATGATTTTAGAAATATATCTCAGACATTAACTTCCAATTGAGCTGTCAGCCAATAATAGCTTCGTCGATAGACACAATTACCTCAGTTTGCTTATTTTGTACAAGTTATGATGATGACGCAATCTTCAATTCAATAATATGATTCATCCAACATTCCTTTCTGCAGTAATGTGTTCATACATCATGTTCGCTAACACTTTAGGCGGGCCTGGGCGGACCGCAACACGACTATCGTTAACAAACAATGATGATTTTATTCGATTAGATAAGTTTGCAAAGGCAAAGTTCATAGAAACATAGTTTTTTATTAACCTCTGCACCTTTTTATGTAGTTTGAATAGAGTATGACACTATGGTATAAATTGGTACACAATTACATGCGGTGATTCGGAACAATGCATTCAAAAGAAACTCGCAAACTTCTTCGTATGGATCTAGCGTCACGTAATAAATAATATAATATATCTATTATCTATTCATCAAAGGTTACGTAATATTAGTAATAAATATATAGATTGAATTAATTCTACAATCTTATTTCTTTCACCTCAACTTTAAATAATTTAAGAATCAGATATTTTGTTATAAAAGAAATTAAAAGGCGAAACAGTTTTAAAGAATGTAACTGAAATAGAACATTGCAAGCTTTCGAACCGACGTGGAATTTGGGATATAGATTGATAGGTATGACGCAAGAATCCGCTAGGAAAAGATATCGATTTCTCCGGAAAGTGTATTCCTCGAGGACAAAGCCGAAGCTAGTATTATTTATATTAGTTCTAGGTACCTTAATCAGGATCGTAGCAAATTATATTAACTGCGAGAACTATGTGCCCAAGCACTTAACATAGATTTTCTCAACAGCACGGCGGAGGTTATACATGTGATTGTATCGTAGTTCTTGTGCACACCAACAAAGAGTATTGTTGTAGCAATTAATGAATAGCAAGATAATCAAATTAAACACTTTTTGTTGTCTTAACGGTGGTCACAATGGCGCTGTTTGGTGAATTACACCACGCCGCAATTAATTACGCACATGTTGCTTTACCTGATATAAAAATGATTGTGATTTTAAAATCTCAAATTTTCCTTGCATTTATAAAATCCAGCGTTACCCATGTAGTGGGTCGCGACCCGGCACCGGGCCACGAAAATAAAATGCCGGGTCGCAGCACTGACATGACTGACAAAATACATGCACTATGATGGTTAAAAAACTTTTGGTGGGTCACTATGGAGGAACATTAAATATAACCGGGCCAGGGCAAAACAAAGTTTGGGAAACACTGATATAATCATTAGGAATTATAAACTTGTCATTATTGGCACTGGCTTGCCATGAATAGCCTTTAAACAATCTTCTTTACAAAAGGTTATTACTTTTGTTTGAACCGATGACAAAGTTATTTAACTGATACGTATGGTTTGCAATAGTAATTAAAGTATTTCGCACGATTTCTCTATTCGATGATTCTATTGACTCATAAGACTATTGATTGTCTGTTCTTATAAATTAATTACTACCTATGTTAGACATTAAATTATAGGTGTTATTTTACGAGTAGTAAAAATTAAGGTTAAAAGCATGCAACCTCCTAATTGACCCATTACTTTTCATATCAATCACCTATATGTTGGTATGGGACCATAATTTGCCAGCAAAGCAGACATAATACTCCTAATATAATCCGTCTGTCTGCATCTGTCAGAACACAATAGTGGAGAACGGTGTGTTGAAGTGCAAGGGCCTTGTGCCAAACCAAATTCGGACTCTCGGAATAGGTTTTTTGCCAATTGATTTTCACACTTATCTTGCAAATCATAGAGTGTGTTATAAATAGAGTGAGGTATATGGTCATCATTTCTTTGAAAGTTGAATATCGAAAATTGATTTTAAAAGAAAGGATGATTAATGTTTGTTGGAATTAACAAAACCATTGACGTGTTGAAATATTTCATATGTTTTCAAATCTTAAGCATGCAATTTTTTTGAATCAATGCTCACAGTTTCACACGCACCACCAAGCAACAAAGAAAGTTATGCAGTTGGAAAAAGTGACATTATTCATAAAATTCAATGTTCTTATAAATAGATTATATTTAATTCCTAACTAAATGTTTATTAAATAAAACTAATGACATTTGAAGTTCCTCAGGTTCTCGTTTTACAATAAAACAAACGCCATCCAAAAACATGCATGATATTTTCGACAACATTGAAGCATAGTTGCGCATCACGAAATAATTTCCATCATAATTACGGGTGCTCACTAAATAAGGTCCATTTTATAAAATATGTTTTTTAACTGCAACCATGAACACCAAATTATACAAATACTTAGCATCAATAATGATTAATGAACGTTTATAATCCATCATTGGCATTACTAGATAGAGTATCGCGTACGCAATCCGCGCCTGCTATACAGTAATTACAGAACCAAATCATTGTATCAAATACCTCGTAGCGTGGAGCAGAACAATGGAGCTGTTTCTACATAAATATAGCCTTTGAATCTTCCAAATGGAATGTGAACATCCTGAGCTAAAGGTCATCGCAAGGCCCGACTCGAGAGTACAATAGTAATGGCATATTAAAATTAAGCAGAAGGTAAACTTCCCTTTAGTGAGCTACAGACGTTTAATGGTTTTTAAACGAAACCGTCCCAATTATTATTGGTCTCGACCTCGCAACTGACCCGAATAAACCTTCTGTCAATTAACTTTAGGAACTAGGAAATGCATCGCCGCCGGCTGATTTGAAAGTGAATCCGTGAGAATGCTATAAAACATTTTGGTAGCAACTGGTTTAAAAACTTATTATTGATTTGTAGCAGCAATAACATTTATTACATACTTCTTCGTTACCTTATTTGTGTAATACCAAACGTTTAAAAGGAAGTTCTACGAATTGATGAACTTTTAATGGCATTCATAAAAAAGTACGTACGAGTAGTGACTTCATAAGTAGGTGCGTTGTAGAGCGCTATACGCGCCGGCGCGTCCCGTGGCGGAAACCTTGCGAAAGCAGCCAAATTAGTCGATTACTTATCCGGCACATCACGCGGGTCAAACGGCCATTCTGCCGAGATGGCTCCGCTGTAGGGCTGCCATTATATCATCCAACCATAAGTATAGTTAAACTCAGTAAATCAGCTTTTCTTGCACTTGACGAGAAAAAGCTGATTTACTGAGTTTACTGCATGATATTTACAGGTATGACTTTAATCGCCTAGATAGTGTACTATGCTATGAGATTAATTTGTTTGGTGCTAGAAGTGATATATCTAATTACTGTATCTTACTAAATTGCTAAAAATTTTTTTTTTCGATACCGACATAATATCTAATTACTAATACTGATTGAATTGAGTTAAGAAAATAATTAAAATTTTTACCTCCAAGTTGAAAGTTTCAAATGCGGAAAATAAGTACTTACAATATTTCATCTCCATAATTTCAAATTTGAAACTTTCATTTAGATAAAACTATAGTATTACTAGCGGCCCGCCCCGGCTTCGCACGGGTACAATGTAATTACTAATGTGGTGAGTATGAAGTTATTAGACTATACTAAAGGATATCTATATATAGTGGTGGCCACATAATTAAGGGCGCCAGTCGATTTTCATACAAACGAAGTAACTTTTAAGCATTGTTTCTCCGCCAGGAATTGACCGAGCGGTGATCTGGTGATGGCCATCCAGGGAGTGAATGGAGGAGATCCAGATTTCGATACACACCCAAGTGATCTGACCAGCATTTTAAGAGATGTAAGGATATATTTAAAAAAACCGCGAATATAGCATAAAAATGTATGAAAATCTTGCAACTGAAAATTCTGATGCTTACATCTCTTAGAATGCTGACCAGATCAGTTGGGTCTGTATTGCGATCTGAATCTTCTTCATTCACTCCACATGGATGGCCATCATCAGATCTCAGCTAGTTCAATACCTAGCGGAAAACCAAGACTTCAAAATTACCTCGTTTGTATGAAAATCGACTTGTGTCCTTAATTATGTGGCCACCACCATATACGTATATTATGTATATACGACGTACACAACATACGCAAGGGGTGTTATAAATTTTGACCTGTGTGTGTCTGTCTGTCTGAGGCAACCTAGCTCCCAAACTTATGGACCGATTTTGATGTGGTTTTTATGCATAAAAGATCTAAGTATACAGACGACGGGACTCCTAAATCATTGTTCCGATTATGATGAAACTTTGGTGAGTTGTAATTCTGCTTACGACCGAAAAGGTCCCTGGCTGAAAAAACGGGGCATTGCAATACGCATTCGCTAGGTGCAGCTAGTTCTAAATTAAAATGTGTTGTGTATTATCAGGATTATCAATCTCGATCATCCAACACTTCTCTATAATATACAACGTGTTACAAAAATACCCCTAATGCCGAATATGGTATATTTAGGTACCATCAAACTGAACAACTATTACTTTGGGACCAACTCTGAAATCGCGAAATAAAAATCAGCTGTTTCATATAAAAATTAAAATCGAAAATATCAAAACTTATGAAACAGCTGATTTTTTTTCGCAATTTGAGATTTGGTCCCAATAGTAAAAGTTGTTCAGTTTGATGGTCCCTATATACCATATTCGGCATTAGGGGTGTTTTTGTAACTTGTTGTATACCTACCACATTTCTTGTCATGTTATACGGTTGCAAAATAAAAAGGCTATTCGGCGAGCTGACTCTCGAACAGGCGACATCAGAGCTGGCCATGGGGGAAACAATCACTGCACAGATCTACACCAGCCGCACTTAAACTATGTCCCTGTGCTTTATTGATTGTCATAGCATAGGCGACTTGACCGGATATTGTATTCTTTTAAAATTAATCTGATAATCAGATGGAATAATTTTGCACCTTATTACAACGCAATAAGGAAAAAATGTCAGCACTGCCATCATACATAATGCCATAGGTACTATTCAATGAAATGCATTTTACCTACTCTCAGGAGAAATGACCAAAGAGAATGTTATACCACGTTGAGATGACAAATGATATTTATTTTTCTTAATTAATCAATCAAATGCATAAAGAAGTTTTAATTCCGACGTTGAAGTCAATCCCAAAAGTAGCTTTCTATCACTTTTTAACCCTGTTAGGGGATAAATATTAAAAAAATACGAAACACGTGTTCAATTAATTTTGTGAAAGAATGTCTATGCCAAATTTCAAGTCAATCAGGCCAAGGAATCGCGTTCTCCCATACAAACTTTGCCACCCTGTTTCACCCCTTTAGGGGTTGAATTTCGCAAAATCCCGTCTTAGTGAGCAACTACGCCCTAAAAGGAGCCCCCATGCAAAATTTGAGACTCCTAGCACTTGTAGTTTCTGAGATTTCGTGATCAGTGAGTGAGTGAGTGAGTGAGTGATTTTCCCTTTTATATATATAGATAATAATAAATAAAGCTCTGTTTATCTTTAAAACTTTTTTGTTTTAGCTTTCTAGTTAGTGACTTGATAGCCCTTAGCTAGCGTCGTCAGTGACGCAAGCGCACCTCTATAATCTTTTCATCGAAGCATCTTGCTTGTGTCTGTGGTACTCGATGTACAGTCACTGTATTATATACTTTTCACTTAAAAATACGTCAGTATCTTTCATATCGTTTTGTACCTATACACATACATTGTAAATAGATTTTTTTAGCTTTGAAACGAATCCATAAAGTATTTTTTTTTATAAATAAAGTATTATTATAAATATAGTAATTAAAGCCTTTTTTATTTTTCGTTAATATTGTTTTTCTTTTATAAATATTTGCTATATAACTTTTCCATTTTCTATTATCAAATAAACACCATAATTTACTATTTAAAACTCAGAATTACAACCAGAATTATAATTAAATACACTGCTTTGAGATTTCGCTATAACGTCAATTATGATCGCTTCAAGAATCATCAACAAGAGTACCCACAAAAAACGTCAGACTAAGTGCAGTGGACATCTCATATCATACGAACTAATTGCCAAGCCGCATTCTACGTGCGTTTCGAAACCTTTGGCCTCGATCAACCCCGTTAGCTGGTTATAAAAAGATGAATATGTAGTAAAAACATTATTTTTAAATCTAGCTAAATCAAAACAGCGACAAAAACATTCGCTGCATCAAAACTATGTATAGACTAAGTACACTACACAGATTGGGAATTAGTTATTATTTGCACGCTTGGAGATTTATTATTAAAGCTCTGCTCAACCCTCGTGGGATAATGGTGTGTTTCAAATTATAGTATATACCTATGTGGTTTATACACAGTTTAATAAAACAATAACATTTTACCCCTCGGCGACGCGACGGCCACGATTCCGCGCGCTTGTCCTGCATCTTGCGTCTCAGCATTTCGGCAACCACTGTGCGTAGTCTCGATGCCAGCCTCTCAGCTCATCGTCTAGACCGCACAGTGGTGCCAGGATGCGAGACGCGCTATGCATTATTTGTAATTACTTAATAAATAAAAGTAAATCAACTTAATGATGTAGGTACAAAGATTCTGCCGCTATGTTTAGCTCAAATACTGTATAAACACTTTCCGTGCCATTTATTGGCGCGGTGCGGAAAACTTGTATGGCGTTAGTTTTTGCGTCTAAACACGCTATCGCCGCTCCCTGTCTCATGTTCTTACTGTTTTTTAAATAACTAAAACACGCAACTTGACACCAAACATCGACGTATTCTTTTGTTTCGAAAACCGCTTGCGTATGCGTAGGTACTAAAACAAACAATCGCGAAATGGTCGTCGTAAATGAATTATCACTTCATGGTCACCTACGCCTTTAGTCACCGTAACATTTGTTACATAAAGGTTTTGATAATTTTATAGCGTTTCCACCATCTTTTGATAATTTTGTGTCATCATTATTATACGCAACAGAGCAATAAAAAATATGTGTTTCAAAATAATCGTTATTGTATTGACAAGTAGGGATATTTGTTCTGTGTACGCAGAACAACAATATTTTTATACTTATTTGCTGTAGGTACAACTCAACCCCAACCCAACCCTATCAAAATTTATCCCATTTTGTTAAAAATTGTTGCTACGTGAATTACTTAAGGTGAACGATCTCATGTTTAAAATACATGAAATTTACTAGGAAGTCGCACATAATTGGCATAACTTTTTATATAAAAACAGTCATAAGACGTCGTGAGAATACGCCTTTTTTAAATTCTTACCTACTCATTAATATTTGAATGGAGCGACACCTCCGTTTGAGATGAGGCGTGTTTCCTGCAAGATATCATTGTTGGATGGTCGCACGTCTATATCATGCTTAGGGTTGCCAACTTACCAAAATATTAAAATATAGGGATAGAAATTTCAATTTCTGACATTTAAAAGACAAGATGATTGTAAGCAATTTCTGTTGTTCTACCAATTAAGCCTGATTCATGAAAAAGTTCACTCTTATTTTACTAAACGCAGAGCAGAGGGCCTATTACAAAAAAGCCTCGCAATAAACGTACGTTGTTCGTCTCACTCCGTGACATAATTAACTCAAAGGATAAGGTCCATAAGGTTCTAAATCAAGTAAATCGATCTACGAACATAGTTCGACTATCGTGATTCTTTTTTATAAAAGCCCTTTGATCATCTTCCTAACCTAATCTAATTAGAGCGGCCATCCCTACTAACTACCGGTTCTTCCCAATTAAGATGGTCGTTGATAGAAATATTGCCATAACATAATACGTAATTGTTACGTTTGTCTTACTACGTGCTTTTAACGCAAATTGGGACTGTCACCCACACATTAAAAGAGACTAAACCGAACTTACGATACTAGCCATTTTTAATGTCCCCACTGCTGGGGCACGGGCTTTCCTTATGGGTGGATATGGAGGATATAATTATATTACTACAGTGATGTCAGTGATTCGATAAACAATTACAGATACGGATGTATAGATAGACGGGGGAAAATTAGACTGGTGTAAAAATTGAGACAAAAAATTATGTAAATTAATTCATTTGATTTGGCAATTCTGGCAAAGATATAAGTCTTGCTGATTCTGCGGAAGCTGAAACGGAGACGCTTCGTTCGCGCTTCGCGCTCGCTTGGTCAAAAAACAAAGACAAACTTTTTCATTCGGCAAGATGCAAAGAATGATTATGATTAATTTTCTTACGTCCGCTACAAAAGACTTCAACGCGTCACAACAACTAAAATGATGGCAATGGCATTTAATCATATTGTTTTATTTTGAAATTTTGATGGAAATGTTTTGCATATCTTTAATATCGTTTTATTTTACGTAATAGTTAGCCGTATTAAGGTTCTTAATTAGATTTAACATGACGTTGAGCAAGATAAATTTATTCCACTCATACTTCAAAATAGTAAAAACACTCACAATCACAGCGCAACACGCATACATCAACATTAATTAAAACCACTTGTAACATAGCTTGAGAGATGATCAGTGGCTTGAGGCTTGAGCAAGCCCGTTTAGGCCTCATTAAGTTCTCAAATGTTGGTACAAGCAGGGCAGATGTTACAAGCGCGGCCGGCTGAAAGTAGTTGCACCTTAATAAGATGGATGCGTAACAGCAGGTCAGCGACCGACTATGAGATTGATAGAATTTCATTAATAAATTATTAGAATGTATGGTCATACTAATAGTTAAGCTACCTTATGGTAATCAATAATGTTAACCAAACGCTTTAAGAAATAGATTGCTATATCTTTTTATTATTTTTAAGGCTAAAAACATCAAAATAATTTTTGAAACATATTTCCGTTAATTAAAAGTTCTGTTTTTGTTAAAATTTTATATGTAAAAATACTATCAAAGCTGAGAAACTAATAATTTATCCCCTCAGATTATCATAGAGCGAACGTGTCGAGTGATTCAGAAATAGCCATGTACACGTTCCCCGCATACATTTTGCAATGTAATTGCAGAGATTGCATCCTCAAATATGTTAAAACTCGTTTCATAGGCAAACCAGTCGATAATCTGAGCCAAACTCAATCTAGCCACTACTTCCTTGCTAAAGTCCTCTGCTTAATAAGATTATTGGAGGCAATTAAAAGTATTGCTTAATTAAACCGCACTGCAAACCTTAATATAGCTTATTGCAAGAAATGCAATATTTCCTTTCTTTCAGAGGTAATAAATTAATTACCACACGATTCTTGGTTGCATCGACCATAGTTAGTTCTAGACTTCGAAAGCCAGTGCTTTTACTGCGGGTTTTAATAATAATATATTTAATATTCTCTCTAAAAGTGTGCTCGTATTTTATTGCACAAACAGTTGAAATTTTTTACTTTATAAGAATTACGAAATTTCTTATTATTAAGTGTATTATCTTTATATGAATCTGATATCAAAAACCTGTTTTAAATCATCAAAATATTTAAAACTATCTTAAATGCTTCGTCGTGACTCAACATTAAAAATGAAAATTTTATCAGATTACGAAATCGAACAAACGTTTGAACAATCTAAGTTACTCAACAGTAATTAATATTTTATAGCTAACATCTAAACATCGCTAGGTAATTCGATTGCATCGAAACGCGATTCCGGGGTGGGAATCGAGTGGCAATTTGTTGTATCGATTATTCAGTGTCACAATTTCGCAAGAGTTCATGCGGTCTGTGTGACGTTGCTCACTACGTGCCAGAACACGTCGGCGTCGTCGCTTGTGAAACGCGCTGTGTTCTTTACTATGATTTCTTAAGGTGGGTTCACATCTGTATTTTCATCTGTCACATATAGGTATGATCGCGCATTATTCTGCATTAGACTTCGTCGACACCAGGTAACTGATACGTTCACGCTAGTGAAATACGCAATCGTGAAACGGGTCGATGCTTCACGACGGTGATACGATACGCCCGTCGTAATGATACAGATGTTACCAGTGGCGAGGGGTGAAATTATGGCGAAGGTAAGTCGTTCTACGACATTGCAGCATGTAGTGTGTTGGGAAGTGGAATTACTAATAGATAAGCCTATGAGTATCGGCTTGTATGGACCCTTCGCCACTGATGTGTACACACCTTTAGGCAAATAATTGCCGATTGTGCGGATAGCTATACCGGCAGCAAATTCGCCAATTGCCCTTTAAGGTAATTTATTTTGTAACGTATGTCTATAGCAATATTGCAGATAAATAAAATACCTGTATTGCGTGAATGTAGTTCGACATAGATAAGGTTTAAAGTCTCATCCTTTCCCACCAGTCTCTTAGAATTTATTACTGACGCATTAAAATAGAATTAAGACATTAATATTTATTATACAGGGTTATTTGTTAAACCTCGCAGGAGTAGATTACTAACATCAGAAACAACATATTTTGTTCTACGACTTTTCCGAAAACAGACAAAAGAAACGGCTACAAATGTCCGAACAGCTGATCCAGTTTTGTATGAAAAGTCGATTTTTTTGTCTGGTATCGAAAAAGCCATAGAACAAAAATATGTTTAAGTCAAAATCTACTCCTGTGAGGTTGTTCGTGTTTTTCAAAAAACCCTGAATTTATTCAAAAAACTATTACTTTTCACAGCTATATAAATATAAGCCAAAGAATATTTTACGTCCTTCCTCACTCTTTAAAAATTTACCATTGCATTTAAGTTATCACAGTTCTCTGTCATCGCAAAATGCTGAAGTTTTAACGATGCAAACCTAATGATAGAGTTCCTTCAGTGTCGCAGAGCTATTACCCACGTAGCGTCATAAAACTAATAGGTTAGTACAAAATACTAATATATATACAGTGTGAGTACATTAGTATTACAAACATTTATTACCTTTAAACTATGAATTCTAAATAAACATATAAAATTTATTTATTTGCACTAGCTTACTTTTATTATATTTATTCAATTGCACAACGTAGTGTCACCGTAGACATATACAATTTAAATAAAATATTATTTAAGATGTTTGCTACCAAATTCATTAATTATTTACTGATAAACTATAGTAATAAATCTCTCTTCAAATCACCAAATATATCGTAACAGTACTAACAGTAAAGTAAATTATTAATTTACAGATTCATCTCTTTGATCTTTTGTAGAGAAATCTTGTACGTCTCTGACAAATAACTTATGTCCATATTTCTCATTTGAAATGTATTATATCATATTGTACATTTTTCTTGTAAGTGTTACATTTTGTGTCAAATCTGTTAACAAAGAGTTAAAGTTCACGATTGTATGGTGATTTATGCATCATCATAAACGTACCGGTATCAACAATAGATAATATGATGGATGGTCGTCTACCGCGACAATACCGATGTTCCGTCGAAAGCTGCAAATCAAATTTATCTATTAATAATATGTTATTACTTATTACATAATGCGTTAGGTAACACGAACGTTATGGAATGAGAGGAATCATGATATGGTTTAAGCTAAGATTTAAATTAAAATCAGAGGCTACCATTACTGAACTGGTGTGACCCGACCTCCCCGTGGTTATATAAATCTTAATGAGATACTTACTTCATCTGCCGGTAGAGGTAATCGAATGACACAGTACTTTACTGTAATCAAAGCTGGTGAAGTTATCTTTAAAGAGTATTGAATTAAGTACTTAAAATAATGGGTTGTCATAATCATAGTGGTAATGGGAACAAAAAAAGATGGAATACTTAATTATGAAATGTATTTACATATTTTATTATTAAACACAAAAACTTTCACATGACTCGACACAGTTCTAACGCACCAGTCTCGTGAAGAAATATAGTATTGAGTCTTGTAAGATTACTCATGAACAGGAAACATTATTTTGTATAAATAAACAATCGATTTAGATTCGTTTGCAAAATATCCACTTTTAAAATAAGACTGAACATGGTAGAAATCAGACAAAAACCTTAAGCAGTTTGAAGTATAGGTAATATATAAATTATACAGGGTTCTTTGTAAAACACAAACAACCTCGGAGGAGTACATTACTATCATCATAAACATAAACATTTTGTTCTACGACTTTTCCGAAAACAGACAAAAAAAACGTCTTTCCATACAAATGTCCGAACAGCTGATCGAGTTTTGTATGAAAAGTCGATTTTTTGTCTGTTTACGGAAAAGTCGTAGAGCAAATGTTGTTATTTATGATATTAGTAATCTACTGCTGCGAGGTTGTTGGTGTTATACAACTAACCCTGTATAATTTAAACTTCATCCATCACTTCATTGCAATGGCAAACCCAATATCTCTAAGTATTAGTTCTCATCCCAATTTTGGGTGTAAATAATTGTTTACAAAGTTTGTTTAGGTAATCGCATAGTCGGTAGCGTGCAAATAATAACCCATTACTTTGACATCGCTAGTCTTAAATGTAGCTAAGTTATAATTATTGTGTACACTAAACTTATGTTTTATTCTATTTGTCAATAGTGCATATGGTACATATAAATGTTTGACTTCTGCCACATTTATATTACAAAAAAAAACAATTTTCATTTTCTTGTAACTATTTCATCATTTTTATTTGATAAGTATTTCAGGATCATCAACAAATCATAACTCCAATTTTACCAATAAAACTCGAATTGCAGTCCGATTGATTTCAGATTAAGGAATTATGTTTAGAGAAAGCAACCTAAAATCGATTTGAGATAAGCGTTGAGGAATGTCAGCCGTACATCTACGGAGGCTCTGTAATTTTAACGAGGTGGCTGTCGGCATTCCACAGGGGAGCGTGATAGGTGACGAACCTTTCTTGGTGTATCGAGATTTGCTTTCACGACACTAGACAGTTGCAGCATCAGACGTGAACTTCTAATTTTATAGTCACATTTGTTATACTAGCTTGCCTGGAGAACGAACTTATTACGTGCACAGTTTGTGCACAGTTACTGAAATACACTTTGACATTTCTTAGGAAAATTATTTTATTTTTATTTTTGTGTATCTTATGTATCCATTTATATGTTAGACAATTGACATAAGACACACTAAACTTTTGGTTGGGTATATTTACAAGAAATATATCTTTGGGTAACAATTCTTCTTCTTTTCTTTCCCCTTTTGACATTTTGTTATTTTTTTTAATAGTATACCCTGGAGAACAAATTGTGTATCATATTAGTTATGGAAGAGCGGGATTTCCTAATACAGGTGCTCTGCACTTAAATGGCGATCCCATTATTAATCAAGTTTATGCAATTACCTGTAACTGAATAAAGTATTTTGTTTTTGTATTGTATTTGTTAAGTCATATTATTTCTTCCAACTTGCTCTTTCATTTAGTATTCTCGAAAAAGTAATCATTACATCGTACTAATATTTAAAAAAAAATGCCGTCATTGATATCTGCTCTTAGCCTGTTGTGTCACAAGTGACGTTAGAAACTACTAGTATTGTTTGGCCGTTTATTTTGATGAACACAATACCAACGCTTGAATTCAATATGTACAAAATAATGTAATAAATAATCCCACGCACCATCGGTTATTAATTATCCATTGTGTAATCCTTTTATCTTATAATAAGGAAGTCCATAAGGTCAAAGACGAAAGCTAAAATTAATCATTATGAGAAATATTGTTTTGATAGAAGACCCTGGTTGTATCTATTTTCTAAGCAAAACCCTGTTGTGGCATCAAAAATATTTCAAGTCGATAGAAAAGATTCTGCAAGATTTTCTATAACGAAAAAATAGTAATTACTTACTTACTTGATAATTTGGGTTGTTTCATATTCATTTAATGACGTCACATCACACGATAATTACTAGATTATTTATGCTATGGCAACTGAATCATTTCTGTTTGAATGGCTGATTATAATATTAATTAGATAGGACCTACCCACCTTATTTCATCGCTATGAGATGTAATGAAAAGGAATTGAGGATGTTAAATAATTACATACAACATTAAACCAATGATGACGCAATCTGATGAAGCGCAGTATGAGTAATGAGCAACGAAAACAATATTGTTGGAGTCGTACAACTTTTATGGCCAATAAATCACACGGAGGTTTAATATGCATTTCTATCAGTAGAATTTTTCATGTCAGTGTTAAATTTGTCTCTTCGTTATTACGATAGTTATTACCTACTATGAATAGTTCAAGAACTCAGTGAGTGAGGTAATGTCACTGAGACTTTTTACCTCAGTAGGTAATAAGTCGGTGTTGATTTTTTCGTATTCTTATTTTTTTACTTTCAGTGACTTCAATATACTGTAATCTAAGCTAGCTTGTTTTTCAGTACCCGTAGCACGCATCAAAAAAATAACGCGCGTAAAAACATTCGATAAAGTAATTTTGTATGAGGAATTTGAACAGCGCCATCTACCGCCGAAAAGCGAAATTAAATTTCCCATAGATCGAGTACCTACTTTTACGCGCGTTTTTTTCTCGATAGTTGTTCGTGCTAAGGGTACTTGCTATTTGGTGAGTATGGTAAACGTTTTTTGTAATGTATGCGGACTTAATGATACAATTGTGAGTATGAATACTCTTTTAAAAACAGAATCAACAAACATGAAAATAAAAACTAACAAGTTTAATATTATTTAGCATTAAGCGTAGCAAGGTTAACTTCTGGCGTTGATTGGACTGTGCGTGCGCGTGAGCGGGCGGGCGGCAAGCTTTCAGCCCCCACCACGGCGGCGGGCGGGCGGCGCTCGCGCGCTACCCGCAGTCTCAGCGTTGCGCATCTCGCGGCACCATGCCTCCTCTGTGGATATTGTTCGTGCTGCTCCCAGTACTCGGTAAGTCGAGTGCTACGAAGTGATCAAAGTGATTTTTCTCGTGTAAGGTGAAATAAGGTAATAGAATCTCGTGCATTACCGCCTTTCCTGTGTTACTCAAAAATGTGCACAAACTGTGAGGAATTTAGCAAATGTGTAGTGCGGTCGCTTCGATACGCGCGTGCGATTCAACGTGCACGCACGGATGTGCAACGCGACTTTCCGTGGGAAATTAATACTTACGAGGAAATATGTTTTTAATTTCTTTCTCTACGTAACAAACGGGATGTTTGCGTTTTTCGGTTACGTTTTCAATCGGAATCAGAAACATTTTCTGCAATTTTTATTTAAAAATATACATACCTACATAACTTAAGCAACAACGACAGTTGTATGACATCACATATGACCAGTGATGCAACATGATTCACATTCGATCCCCCTGCCGGCACACTTGCCCACTATCAGCGTCGCCTAGCGTCCGAGATGTATCCTAGTGCAGCGAGCCGATCGCTTGCGTAACTCGTGCACTTTCCATTCGGTTGTAATAGGGCTGCCGATTTTATTGTGAATTTGCTAAACCAATTATCACCTTCAAAAATCATTTTTAGGTACCTACCTACTCTTGCTCTTTAGACATATAATAATAATAAACTGCAACATAATAATCTTGTAATCACAGCAAAATAATAAATTCTTTAAATTCATAAACATCAATTATTATAAATTATAAGCTGAAATAATTATTATTTAAACTTGACCATAAATAAATTATGTGTGAAGGTCAAGAAAGTGTATAAGTTTTGACAGTAATTTTGTGTATAATAATAAATGAGGCACCGAAAAAAAATTGACATTTTTTTTTCGATTGTATTTACCATTTACATAATAATATAATAAGTAGGTATACATTTTATAAGTAAGTATATTGCAAATATTGAATTACAGTGTAACCTAATCTTTATTTTACTATTTTGTTTGAATATTTTATTTGGATAACCATAGAAAAATGCCAGCCCTATTGCAATAGGCACTGCAAGCGCATTCGATCTCGCGCATCGGCGATTATCGATTCCCACTATTTGCATTAGCGACTTTCCCACGGTCCGCTCTCCGCATCTCCGCTCTCCGCATCTGGGGCACATGACGGAGAGCGGATCCTCAAGGTCCAAGTATTAATGGGGCAGAGTGCCCTCGGATGGAGAACTGAGATTAGCCATCGGGCTAACAAGTTGTTTGTATTAAACGACGTGTAACTTGATGTTGCACGTATTTTCTCGAATTTTCTTTTTTAGCTTCTGAATCTCCGAGACGAAAGAATAATAGAAAGATTTTTATTAATTCTTCAAACATAGTGCCCTCGAATCGAAAACCGAAGTTGGGCATCGGGCTAACAAGTCGTTTGCATACTTGCATGGGTTTTTGCGCGCATTTTCCATGAATTTTCTTTTTAGCTCCTGAAGCTCCGAGATTATATTTTTATTCATTCCTTAAGCAAGGAAAGAACCATAACGGCAGTAGGTACTATTAAGGTTAAATTATATACCCGTAAACTGAAATGACATGAAAATTCAAACAATACTCCAATAATAATGGTGAAAGTATATATCAGGAAACGTACTGAACAACCTGAGAAGAAAGTTTTCATCATAAAACTACGACATAAACAAGCAACCACACACGATTGCGACATTGTTAAAATTTACCACATCACATTTTACAACGGCTGCCTGTAAAAAGTTATTACTTTCTTACCAACCGCACCAGACGTAAAAATCACAATACTAAACTGACAAGTTGTTTTTTTTTCACTTAGATCATTATTTCAGCGTGAGAAAAGTTCCACACGGTTATTTGTGGCACTAGATAACTAAGAATTAAAGGAGCCGTGACACAGACTAATGTATTACTACGTGCCGTACTGTGAACGATCATTGATCGCTACTTTCTGTACTGAGTCATCACAACAATGTTACGTCACAGCGGTGAGTGCATTAACATAATTCGTGACTACGACCCGCCGGTACGGACCGCACACAAAATCAGCAAACCCGTTTCCGGTGATGTAAATAGAGTCATCGCAATATATACAACATTGGCATGACAAATTACTCTTTACATACGATCAAATGAGAAAATAATAAAAACAGTATGACGGTCATTTCACGCTGCATCAATTTGATTATAGATTCAAACTTAAGTTTCAACATATTTTTTGTTGAAACTTAAGTTTGGCTTATGTTAGCCAACATTTGATGTTGCTCAATAAATCACTAATTATACATGCAGAAGTCATTAATACAATATTTAAATCGAGATAAACAAAATTAGAGTTCTTGTCACTTCGATCTTGCCTTACATTTGGGACCGTAGGCGACGAACATCACTCCTCGAGTTCTTTCATTTTCCTTGTAAAAATAAAACAGGACCTACTTAGGCGCGTCTATTAGTAACCTATCCAGGTGAATAGAAAATAATTATGAGAGATCGATATAGCCCACACCTTACAATACACTTAAGTATTGTAAAACAGTAAATAGATTTAGCTCCCAGAGAAAGGAAGCTTGCAGTGGCAGCCCCGTCACCACGCGACCCACAAATAGTGAGAGACCCTAAAGGTCAACCCAACTTATGCAGTCTGAACTGTTACGTTGCGTCACGGAATACTTAATGGTGCGAGAGCGCCGCATAGACAGAGTTCACTAAAAACACTTGATTTAGTTTTTCCTCAGTAAAAATTGCAAATTATCAAACGTGTATAATAAACTGAGAACAAAATTCTGCGACTACCGACTTTTAAACTGACTGCAGTTTCTTTGAAATGCGTGAAAATTTCAGGTTTCTACGAGTATTAGAAACCTGGGTAGGTATGCTTATTTTACGTAGGTCTAATAGGTATTCACATTTTACTACTAACCCACAATAGCTAGTAAACTCGTATGGTAATACAAAACAAGTAACATTCGCACACAAGTATTTACATAAGCGCAGTACCGGCAAGTACCGATGACCTTTCGCGGAGGATGCGCACCTTGCGCTTGCGCAACGCGTTATCTCACGCGCGCCCACGAATCACAAAGAGCACCTACGTAACGGGTATCAAATGAGATTTTTCTCTACCAACTCATACTCACACTAATTTTTTCCTTATTTATATTTTTGGCTAGAAACTTACTTGGTTTGGTGATAGAACTACCTACTTGGCAGTGGGGAAGGGTCTACACAAGCCGATTCCCGTCGGCTTACCTTTTAAAAATCCCAACCCACCAATCCAATATTGTCGTATCGAAGTGCAGATCATAACATGTTTGTAGAACGGCTTACCTTCGTCATAATTTCACCCCTCGCCATTACTACTTGGGTTATGTTTTTATTTATTTTTCAAGTAATTATTAAAGTACCGTCAAATAAGTCTAGTTTTTTTAAGCAATAGAAAAATCAATAACATTTGTAAGTTGGTTTTTTATAAGGCGTTATATACAAAATGCAATCAACATTACTATAAATGCTTAAAAGTAAGTAGGTATGTAACCTAATGCAGCTCAGTCATTTGAGGACATTTCATTCTGCGCTGTAATGATATTCATGCTTGATATAAGGGCTCGTACACACCCGCAGGTCATCTTTAACTGGCTGACTTGCGCAATGAAAAAGGAACGACCCTGAATCGCTTAAAATTTTAAATGTACTTGTTTATATTACGGTAAAACAACGACACTATTAAAGAATTAAGTAGCACTTAGCTTTGATGTTTACCTTGGAAAATCCTTTAGTCGATGTTAGTAATAGCATAATATAATTTTATATAATAGTACGTAATAGTGTTAAACTATTTGTTATTAATGAGTTAATTTATTATCCTCATGATTTTAAGAAATAGTTACGGCTACTATATTGAAAAAAAATAATACATAATTTCAATGTGGGAACCCACAAAAATAGTAGTATTGGTGTTCATTAATATAAATAATAAACATGAGTATTATTTTCAAAATAATAGTTTACAGTTCGTTCGCTGGTGTACAGTATCAAGAAAGTGTCATGTCATAATACTGTTACAGTTAAATAAATATAGGTACAAGTTATTTTTGTGAAGGGTCAACTAAAGATTATTTTGTTTACGAAACCAAACCGATATTTTGTTTTCAAGATATTGTCGAAATACGTCAAAACTTTAAGACAAAATGTTTTTTCGTACTTCGACCCATGATTCTTGAAGAAAGTAAGTAGTTCTTTCGTGGACTCATAGAGATAGAATCTTGCTTAAAAATAATTCTCATACCACTAGACTTCACTAGAGCTCCACTGGACATTAATTTCATTATACTAGGTGTTACAAAAATACCCCTAATGCCGAATATGGCATATAGGGACCATCAAACTGAACAACTTTTACTATGGGGCCAACTCTGAAATCGCGAATAAAAAAACAGCTGTTTCATACATTTTGAAATTTTCGATTTTAATTTTTGTATGGAACAGCTGATTTTTTTTTCGCGATTTCAGAGTTGGTCCCATAGTAAAAGTTGTTCAGTTTGATGGTCCCTATATACCATATTCGGCATTAGGGGTACTTTTGTAACACCTTGTATAATATAGAAAAATCCCACAGAAATCTCTTCCTCGAGATGCGTTATCGTGACAGATGGTTACGCCCACAGTTATCACATAATTATTTTTACGATTACTACAGTTCACAGCCGCTTCGTAATTTACTCTCAGCACATTTCACACGTCCCAGTCACGAATTCCAGTTTAAACACGTTTTCATTTCCATAGCGGTATCACAGCCTCATCCATAACTCATTTGATCGCGTAATTTAACGGCAGTTGATAATTATATTTAGTTTTCGTAATTGGCTAATTGAGCTTGAATCGAGAAATCCTTCATCACATTCCGTTCTATTTGACCGCCATTAGGTAATGTTAATTTATAACCTGATTCTTAGAATTTTTTTCATACGTAAGTTGTTTTGGAACTGTTCGAAAAGGCTAAAATTGGACACTAACAACACTAATATATAAATAGATTCTTACTAACATAGATTAAGTTTCACTAACATAAAATGAGTCCTTGTTACTTAAATAAACTAAAATTTTATTATTATTATAGGGCAAATTAAAAGTAAACACACTAAAGTAAGCACACTAAAGTAAAATATCCGGAATGGGTAACATGTAAATACAATAATTATCTAAAAAGTAATTTGAAAATATAACTCTTTGGCTCTAGAATGCAGTTTGTTTTATCGACCTATTGACTACTTCTTTTTACATTGTGGCCACATTTCTCACTTATGATTTACTAACGATTTTGTTGCTGAGCAAAATCTCGCTCAGCTGCTGCTTTTGGCGATAAAGCACTAAGTAGGACGAGTGTTTGAAGCAGATATGCAAAATTCAAACGCGGTCATGTCGGTATCTGAGGAGCTCGGTGACGCAGTAGTATATCGCCTGGCCCAGCGATTGCGGAGGTTAGGCAACTTTCGCAAGGGTCGGTCATGGGATGGGTGACTAAAAATGTAGTATCTCGAGCTCCTCCGTGCTTCGGAAGGCACGTTAAGCCATTGGTTCCGGCTGTATTTGCAGTCGTTAACACTTACCAATCGACATTGGGCCCGCGTGGTGAGTGAGCACGTCCTTTCGGCCGCCCGACCTGTGCTCCAGCAGTGGGGACATTAAAAATGGCTGATAGTCATGTCGGTCTTAGTGACGAGTTTCGTCGCTCGTCAACAACAAAAACGTCCGCCCGATCATTGAAATCGACAGGCATATGTGTCTTACCATGAGATTAGGGAATCCTTTGGCATAGACATGAATCAGATACAACCAATCCTTTTGAATTTGGATACATTTGGATGCAAAAAAGTTGTGCTCGCAATGGAAAGCTCACAATTTGACAGAGGCTAAAAAACGGACCACGTCACTTAGTGAAATGCCATGCAACATTAGGTAGGTACTAGATTTGACGAATTGGCTTTAAATTTGGCGTGGGACATAGTAACAGATGCCCAGACATGGATTTATAGATATTTTTAAACATGTTTTGAATAGAAGTAACCACAGATGAATAGAATAAATATTTTAAAATTGGTTTATTCGTATGAAAAAGTGCGTTCACTGTAATTTCACAGCAGAAATCAGTGAAAAGCTTCAGTCTTGAGAAACTTTCACCTCAAAATTGCCCATGTCAGTTGATGATGAGTTTTGTGAAATCATTTCATGGAAACTATTTTTAAATATAATGTGAGAATATTTTGTGAAAAAAATATTCGATTCTATTTTTTTTTTTTTCAATATAATTCCGGAAACTTTTTGTGCACCCCATGTTTATACTATGGTAACAACTAACAACGAAGAATACAGGTAGGTTCCTAAACATAAACATACCAACTTACGCCTTACAATTTGATTGAGTCTTACTTGTTAAATTAATTATGCTCAGGCTATGTGGTATTTACACGGGTCGACTTGGCAGGCGACTTGCTGGTCGATTTTAGTCAACTAGCGCTATTTATCGACAGTCGCTTGTAAAATCGAATCGCTACCACATTGAGCTTAGGTTATAAAAAGCGCAAATTGACATAAATCGACCAGCAAGTCACCTGCCGATTCGACCCGTGTAAATACCACTTTATGTTTGATACCCTATTCATCGCATCTGTGCACCAACTAGGACACTAAATTTCTCACAAAGCTTCCTGTCAGGAACACGACGAATGCGAAATAAATCAACCTGAGAATGTCCAGGAAAATTTGCGAGACATTTTGGACCATAGACTTAGAAAAATTTTCGCTACGTTTTGGGCGTTCTCTTTGGCGTATTGACATTTTGATTATAATCGTAAAAGATATCATCGGCCCTATTTATCCTTGAAGTGATGCAATGAAGTATAATTTATCGATCTTTTGTTATTTTTGTATCTGATCCTAATTTTATCCTAATCTTCAATTTATCTTTCAACACAGGAGGAGCTGAAAGATTTAACTGTCGAGGACGCATTCTCGGCGCCTACTATGCCGACGCGAAGTCCGGCTGCAAAGCCTTCCACGTGTGCGTGAGGGTGGCGGGCGGCGGCATACGGGACTTCAGGTTCTTCTGTCCCCCTGGGACCCTGTTCCACCAGGAAGCGCAGACCTGCACCGACTGGGGTGACGACGATCCTCTCGCCTGCCCAGCTGACATCTACGACGGTCAGTTCGATCTCTACAAGATTGGATCCGGTGAGCCCGCTTTGCAACTAACATCAGCACACACAAGTATATTTGTAAATATTTACGGGAGAACAATCTAAAATAAAGTTATGCAGTATTTTGCTCTAATCACGTGGTGCATAAGTTAAAAATCTATTAATCTTAAAATTCTATTTCTTTGTTAAACTCATTACCTACGTCTGAAAGTCATTTTGCGATTTTATACTTGTGGGCGCCGCTAACTAGCGCTAGTATAATAAAAATGAAGTAGGTAATGTGGTCATGATGCTTTAAAAGTGTATTCAATGCCTTACCAAATGCCAATTAGTTTTAAAGTAACATTGACGAAAACACAGTTACTACCAAATTTTCGCTAGCTACTAAGCTTTATACTAAGTAGCGTAGTAAGACTAACAACTAGATACCTAGCGGTAAAATGTTGATAATTAAGATCATAAAGATATTTATTGTTTGTTATTTGGAGTAAATTAACAATTTTGAAACTTTACACAAATCGTTTTCAATATTTGATTTGGATCAGATGAATATTTGTTTTTGGCGTCGTATATTGTTTGTCGTTGAAGTAAATAGAAAATTAAATGAGTTGTATACGATTGGAAAATGTTACCGTTACTAAAATAGGTTTATTATGCGTTTGATTTTTTTATGAATAACACAATTAGGCGATAGTTAGCTGTGAAAACATGTCATTTTAAAGGTTAAGGCATTTGGTAATGGATTGCAGAATAACTCAGCTTCAACGAATACGCTTGCATTGTGCCGCTTATGAGTACAATGAAACCGCATCATAAATACTTAATGCTGTGAAACGTGAAACAGTTGGAAAAACGTTTCTGGCACTCAAACATCGCGCATTATCTTAACAAAGTATTGCGTGCTAATGCTGATTTGTTTGAAATTGTATGTTTTTGCAGGTTACGACACAAAAAAACTATCGTCTCCCAGTCAGCGCGAAGAAGAGTCCGAGTTTGGTCTGCAACGCGCCGAGACCGGAGATCGTCGTTTATCACAAAACAATGCAGCCTCCGACCTCCGCGCTGCACATTCGTCTGACTTCTTCAGTGGTCAGCGAGACCGTGGTCGCGATGACCCTGCACCACAAGAAAGTGCCCCCGTCCAACCTGCTCGATCATCATCATCTCGCCAGTCCTTCAGAAGAGTAGCCACCACGCGAGTGCCACCACCAACTACACAGTACACTAATCCACCCTCTCCATCCTCTCACGAGCCGTCAAAACCACCACAATACGAACACAACTCAAAACGTAAACTTGTCAGGAAACGTCCAGCTTACGCATCCACTACAGCTCCAACTACCACCTTTGTCCAGAATACACAACCGCCTCAAATATTCTCTGAACAACCGCAGCAGAGCTTCAACCGTAGAGTGGTTCCCCAGAACAGACCAACTATCCCTCCAGTTAGTGTACCCCCACAGTTCAAAGAATATAAAGATGAATACGTGGAAGTGAGCCGCGTTACCCCAAAACCTAACAAGTACTTCCATAGCAACTCACCTCCTGCTCCCTTCTCACAATCTTCACCGACGCCTAATAACTACAACAATAAAAACGGTCTTGTAGAACTGTACAATTTTGACGCACAATCTACACCAGGTCTTAGCTCGCGACCTGACAATCGGCCTTTCAAAGTCCAAAATAGCTTCAGTGTTTCAGAGGTTCCGAGAGAACCTGACTTTGTGCGTACGAGACCAAACAATAACGCAAACAACAATAACATTATAAGGATAAAACCTATAGAAAATAATAAGTTAGATAATTCTGTAGATTTCACTAATCCCCCTTCTCGTACTACAACAAGCAGTACTCCAGCATACAAAAACTTTAACAGTGTTTCTTATGAACCAGAGAAAAACAATTTTGTAACCTACTCAAAACAAAATTATTTCCACCCTACGACCACACCCTCAACAACATACTACACAACTACGACGCGTTATGAACCACCTGCAAACTTAAACACGGTGGCATATAACACTAATATTGGATTCAATACCCCAAATGCTAACTTCGCCGAGAGCGACGAAGATGACGGCCAGTACAGACCACCACAAGGCGAGGATGATGGTCTGTACCGACCAGAAATTTATGAACGTGAACGCGAACTTTTATCCGGAGCTCATTCTTTGAACATAGCTGCAAGTGGAAATCGTTTGCCTGAAGATCAGAAGCCTCGCGGTAAAACGCAGACCCCATACAAACCCGTCTCACAAACGGCCGCACCTCGGCCATTCAGACCTGCGCCGACGGCTACATCTCCGTCTACACAGCGAGTACCCGAAAAGACTTATCCCACCACTTCCAGACCCCAAACGCAACCCCAAACACAATCCCAATCACAACGCACCTTCGATTACTTCCAGACGTATACGACAACATCGCGGCCCAGTGATTTGCCAGTGGTGCCATTCAGCTATGATACTAAGGCCCAATCGGTGAGGCCAACGACGACACCAGCCGTAAGGGCTCCGGAGCCACGACCACAGACAAAAGCGCCCACTCCCCCTGAGCCGCAAACCCGAGCGCCTGTACCGCCTGCTCCACAAACGCGTCCACCAGCGCCGCCTTCTCCGCAAACGCGACCACCAGCGCCTCCCGCTCCGCAGACGCGACCACCAGCGCCTCCTGCTCCGCATACGCGACCGCCAGCGCCGCCTGCTCCGCAAACGCGACCCCCAACCCCACCTCCTCCGCCTACATTAGCCCCCGCACCCCCTCGCCCTTCCTCTCGCCCACCGTCCTTTGCAAAACCTCCCAACAACAAGGAAGATGCTAGCTACGACTACGCGTATTACGACTCCGACCCGGGATTCTCTGAATACGACAATATAGAAGAATTCGGGAGGACTAAAACGAAGGCGTAATAAAAAATCTTAATTTAATTCACTGCCATTATATTAGTCGCCTCTTTGGAAAAGCTCTTAGATTTTAAAATAATAAATATTTCAGGGTTCTTCCATTTTGTTAAAAATTGTGAACGATACTGTATTTTGAAGACAAATAGGTACCTATTGAAAGTTTAATATTTCAAAAACTATTATTAGAGTTAACAAATTTTTATCCACTTGTAAATATTTATAAAGTCAACGGTAAGTATACATACTTATTTAAAACAGTTACCTGAGTCCAGTATCTAAAGAGGCTTTCCCAGTAGTTACCCTAAATTATTTGTGATATTATTATCGATGTTTATTGGAATAAGTCGTTACGTTTTGTCTTAGCTCACAAAGTAAGAAAAGGATGACCACCAATTGCCTAGAGTGAAAATTATAGTATTACCTACAGAGCAATGAAACTATAAGTACTAATTCGTATTGATCAAAAGTTTCGTGTCCATCTAAGACGTGTTTGCTGACAGCGATGTTTTGCTGTTAATGTTTAGTTTTATTTCTTAAATATAAGTTATGAGGATAGATTGTAAAATATTCACTGTAAATAAAGAATTTTCAAACAATGGATGTTGTAATGCAATCTGTGTCACTTCCCAAACGACAAGGCTTGGGAACCGGCGGCGCGGCGCAGGCGCAGCGGGCATGGGCGGAGGTGTGCGTGCGTGATTTGTACCAACATTGTTATTCCACGGTAACTTGCATACTTCATTAGATACAAGGTCCAGATTAGATTTTCACGACTAAAAATCTTAAAATAGCGCTCTATGTGTTAGAGCAAGAGGCGCTGGATTTAAAAGCTCTGAAATTATTGAAATGCCTATCGAAAATTAAATTAAAAAAGTTCATTCAACAGCCACATTAACATAAGAGTCAGAATCAAAACAAAAAAAAGAGATAAAATAAAGAAGTCATTTTGTTGGTATTTTATTTATCCGGATATTTTCCCAGATTTAAAAGCAATGTTACATATTGCACTGAACCTAAAATGGAGCGCAACCGCTTCAGTCCTTAAAAGGTGAGCAAAAATATTGCCACAGTATAGTCACAGGGCCACAGAATACATAATAGTAATATAGCTCTGGAGGTAATGTCATGTGAGCACACGAACAGTGCTTTTCATCTCGTCTTCCTTTTGTTACCTCCATCGGGTTATTGACCATGAAATTAGTCTCTTTTTGGATTAATACGAATAGAATGAATTATTGAAGAATTACTTATTCCAATGGTTGTTTCCTTATTGGCGGCGCTGGTGGACGGCTTTGGCTAATGGAACAGCCATTACAGCAGACTTATTTACCCTAATATACTAAAATAAAATTAATTTCAATCAACATTATTTTTTTTGCCACTGCCATCTCTTGACGAGTAGCCATATTACTTTTTACGTGCAGTGCTGCTCTGCTAGTACGCTGTTATTTTTAAGCACTCGTCGTTATTAAACTTTAAAAGTGTGCCTCATAAAATTCAGGTAAAAATATATTATAAGACTAGGTTAACTTTTTATTTGTATTTTTTCAGTTAAAGATGTGTTATTATTCTAAATTTAAGAGATAGGTAATCATTAAGTTCTAGGGCACTACTCAGCAACAGATGTCGCTAGAAGTAAAATGTTGATATAAACTTTAAATAATTATAGCCGTGTTTTCATAAAAAATTCAAACGCTTAATACCTTATCCTATTTTAGCTAAAAAGTGTTTTGTCTCTTCGTTCAAACTCAATTCATAATACGAAAGAAAAGAACAAAGCATTTTCTAACTAATATAGGTTTATGGATTACACCGTAAGTTTTTTATTATATTTTATTTATTATGAGCTCCAGTACCACTGATTGCAATCAAAAATTTGTTTTTATTTACATTTTGATACCTACGTCGTACACCTCTGGGATACCTATTAATTCTAAGATGTAGTCCAGTATCTAAAGAACTACGAAAATAATAGGTACATATATTAATAACTCTCTTTTACTTTTATTTAAAATAAATTGTTTGAGTACCTATACGTGTGATTTTGTAGCAGATGCGTTTGGCATAAAAACAATCCATTCAGAATAGAAGAAAAACAGGCAACTCAGGCACTTACCAACCAATATAGCTATTAGTTATTAATATCAAAATATTAAACAAAGGGCCCGATGGTGCATTAGTTTATAGCATTTAGTCTGCGGTTATGGCGGATAATCAACATCGGTTTCTTTTTTATTATCTCGAGCTCCTCCGTGCCTGTGATATTCACCAATATTAGTCCATCCTTGTTACCTATCCATAAGAAAGGTCTGTGCTCCAGCAGAGGAACATTAAAATGACTCATGATGATTATTAAAAGTATATAAAATAAAAAGATTGGTTATTTTTAATTTTGAGATTTTAGCATTCACAATGCTATTTATATTATATAGAAAACGGTTATGTATACCTTATTATGTATACGGGAATCGAATCGATTCCCGTCCGAGAACGTTAGCCGGTACGGCCCCAGGTGGAGTCGTATTTTTTCTAATATAACTATTTAGTATGATTGGTTAGATTGGATGATTAAGAGCTTTTCAGTTAGGTACCTTCTCTTAGAAGATCTCGAAGTAAGTACCTACCTAATAAAATATTATTAATGTTATTGACTAATTAGAAAAAATATATAATAAGTAAGCACTTCTTATGATTCTTGAAATCATAGGTATCAATAAGATCATGATAGATCTAATTTTACAATCCAATAATAACATGGCAAACAGTAACCATAGCCTTGAACATAATAGTCGGTCGATCACGGACGCCGCCATTCATGTAAGCCGCAGAACGATCGTTCGAGAACACAAAATTAACGTGAGATCCGTGAGATCGTAGTTATAGCAATCACATTTAAATTCCAAACAACTTAAAACGATTTTTTACTTTTGGACTAAGCAGAGCTTGAACTTTGGATAGTAAACAACTAAGTGTAGGTAGATAAATCAGTTGATCAATCTACTTATTTACTCTACCGGATTTGAAACTGACCTTAAGTGCGAAAAACGGTCAAAGTTTGTAAATAAAGATTAGCTTATATTTTATTTGTAACTAGCAACCGCGACTTCGTCCGAGGGGACATTTAGAAAATCCAGTTATCACCAAGATAAAAAGTATCCTATGTTTACTATTTGTGTTTTATCTGTGTTTTTTAAGTATAAGTTGTTTTCGAGGGTAGCCGATTCGTCTCGCTCGTAGATTCGACGACTTCCAACTTTCCGAACAAGCCGTGTTCCGAAAAGACTTACTACCATAGACCCCATTCATACGCTGCGGCAGCAGGACAGATCCTTGTGGAGATCCAGTGAGAGAGAGAGAGAGAGAGAGAGAGAGAGAGAGAGAGTTAGTGGAGGCGTCATGCGGCTGGCTAAATCCATACAAACAAACATGCATCCAAACATACACATTTATATATTATTCGTTGGAAAGGATTAACATAATAAAACAGTTATTAAGGCGATCACAAAATCTCCTTGCGTCTACCAGCAAACTTTTTTTTCCGTGTGCTTCTACCGGGGAAAACTCCACCTTATTTTGTAATTTGTTTCAGTTATAGCACAAGGTGAAAAATTTTTGGTTTTAGCCTGCAATAAATACCTATACCTACTTATTTGCAGAAAAAATACTTGGGAAAGACACACAAATAAAAATATTTTTTTATAAAATCACTATTTCTTTATTTATTATCGTTATCACAAATAATATGGAATTTTACCAATAAGAACTTAACCACTATATGTACAAATTTAGATAACCTAATACTAATAATAATTTTGTTTGATAACCGTTTTCTACAGTGAATTAACTGAAAACTGAAGACACAAAATAATTCGACTTCAAAATACTACTAAGTATAAATATAAGGCAAAAAGATATAACAAAGAAGTGATATAATAGAACGCTTTAAACAGATTTGAAAAAAAAATCTATAGAAATCTGTTAAACGGTTATCATAACAAATTATTATTATTGATTATGAAGTCTGCAGACGTCCAGTCAAAACTACTTATCAATTTCAATAAATAAAACTATCTTACGTATTTATAAACTTATATAACTAATTGAGCTTATTTGTTTCATATGAGACTGTTCTTTATTAAAAATATATGTCATCTCTCTATCAGGACAAAATATAGAAAGGTGAATAAATACCATCCATCTTGAACAGAATCATTAAAATAATGTAGTAGGTACCTCTAACCGTTTAACCTTAGCTCCCGTTAAAATGTGTCTATGTGCATTTTACAGTAAGTGCCTCACACGGCACTTGTTATACAACGTGATACAAAATAACCCCCAATGCCGAATATGGTAAATAGGGACCATCAAAATAAATAACTTTTATTATGGGACCAACTCTGAAATCGCGATAAAAAATCAGCTGTTTCATACATTTTGATATTTATGTAATTAATGTTTGTATGAAACAGCTGATTTTTTTTCGCGATATCAAATTTGGTCCCATAGTAAAAGTTGTTCATGTTGATGGTCCCTATCTACCATATTCGGCATTAGGGGTATATTTGTAACACGTTGTAGAATGAAGTGTACCAAATAAAAAACGGCGTTTTTTTATATGCAGACGTTAATTTTCTTGCAGTAACAGATTAATGAAAATGCACAATTTGAAGGTTATGGCATTTCAAAGACCAAAAGATGTGTTTTGTGTGAAGGTACTCAAATACTCTAAAGTGAAAAAAAAATCGTTATCTATAAAAACCATTGGCAACGGAAACGGAAAGGAATACCACTACATTTAAGGTTCTTTAGATTTTTAAATACAACTTTTTTAAAAACAAAAACGTCAAAACAGCTCATACAAAACTTCAAACTGGACATTCGTTAATAATTTTAACAGAAATTAACGTATTTTCTTCAAAATATATTACGAAAAATTAAAAAAAATTTGATCGCAAAGTATAAAACTAATTAATATTGTCATGCTTGTGGATCTCATCTATCACAGACGGCTCTCGTTTGAGAAGTTGATATCGTCTATAAGATAAACTATTTCGAATCTAGTACTAGGTCTCTTCAGTCTAGTCTAGGTCCAGTACTAGACCTAGCTTGCAGTGGCTGCTTGATCCGGTTACTCTGCTCCTTAGGCACAGGGAGTACTGTAGTTCCATTTAGTTCGTCATTCTTTATTCTAACCTAGAATTTACTGGGAAGCAACGGCACCGGCCATCCTCTGCCGGACGTCGCTCAACGCTGATCCATTGCTGAAGCCGTTTAGAAGTGGAAGCTTCATTTCCTTCGATTCAGTCTTCAATGCTTCAGCCTGCACCTTCACCATCATCTGGTTTTTCTGAAAAGCACAAAAGTTGTTAATAATTTCCAGATATTATAGTATTGGACAATACTTAGTAACCTGTTATGGAATCAAAGCTATGATAGTTTTTATATCTTCAATATTTAAGAACAAAATGTAAGTGTTAACATTATACTGAATTGACTTTCGATGATACAATAACTATTATATTAGATTCCTTGCCGAGGTTTGCAAGCATTTCAGAAAACAGAACGAGTATGAAAAAAGTCACCTCAGAAATATAATATCATCTTATAAAAATAATAAATAAATACCTTGTTCTTCTTGAGGTAGGCCTGTTTGTAGAAGTCGGAGAAGAGGTAGTAGAAGAGAACAGCATGCATGCCGATCCACCAGACGAAGGCGCGAGGGTAGTCGCAGTCAATGAACAGCAACTGGAACGCGTGGATGAACACCATCACGAACTGGACCTGTAACCAAGCAAACAATATAAAAAAACATCCTTTGTACACCTAAAACAGGTCTGTGTCTCAACCGTCCGATGGCACTAGCTCACGCATTGGCATGCGATTCTGGCGATTGAGTAGGTAGGTACCTAACTATCGTTAGGGTCGGTCATTGGATCTCGCTTACCAAAATCTTATTATCTGTGCTTTGGAATGGAAGGCACGTTAAGCCGCTAGTCTCGGCTGCATCTGCAATCATCATTAACACCCACCAATCCTCATAGGGCTCCCGTAGTGGGTTATGGCCCATCCTCCAATGCACAGCAGAGGGGACGTCGAAATGGCTCATGAAGAATCTTATTTCCGGTGGTTAATCACAAAGCAGCAGTACTTATATTTATTATATGGCAGTGTGGTGAACGTGTCGGCTATTTTTGAATATGCAAATAAGTCAATGACCTAGGATTATCAACGACCAATCAATCCAATTAGTAAGTTTACGTTTTTATTAGTAGTAACGAAAATTAAGTAACTAATTGGATTGATTGATGAAAAAAAAACTGTTCTATTCAAAACAAGATATTTTTTTGTATGTTGTAGGTGTGGTAGAAGTATCTTCAAAAAACCACGCTTAATTCAATATCCTTCTTTACTTCCTTAATAATATTATTATCAATGCGATAGTGTACATTACGTACACGTACCCAGCGGTAGAAAAGGATTTACATAGGGTACTTATCTTTTATCCAGAATAAATGAACTATTCCCGAGGTATAGAAAAATAACTGTCCACGGAGACGAAGTTTGTCTTTGTCGGATATTTTGTCTGTCACTAGGTTTAAACTGCTTAAAATAATTTAGGTTCTAGGCGACGTAGCGCTACGAGGATTAGACCAATTTGTAGAGCGTTACTAGGTGAATCAGAAAAGGGAAAAAAAATGTTTTCATGTTGTGTCTTACTGTGTTTTGTTTTTGAGCAGCCGCGCAGGGTGATGCGCCAACGATCTGCGCCATCGAGCTCCGGCTTCGTGGTATATTATGTATTTTCCGGAGGTTAAAAAAAGGAATAAGAAAATACTAACCATCTGAAGAGCGGTGAGGTACTTCTTCCACCACAGGTACTTCTGGACCTGGGGGCCCAGCGCGGCCAGCAGGTAGTATGAGTACATGACGATGTGCACGAACGTATTCAGCATGCCGAAGAAGGTCGAGTGACCACCTGGGAACAACATTAAACAATTCATTAAAATCTGATGTATGCGTGGCATTTTCAACGTGGACAAATCCTCTCACAAGCACGCCATGCTACAGGGGCTGGGGCCGTACCGGCTAACGCATCAAACTTCAAATTAAAACAGATAAATCGAGCCCCAATCGGGCCAAAATGGCGAACCCCAATTCATGAAGTCACATGAACATCGATATCTTCTAAATAACTTCGGCAAATAGTACAATACGAAACTCCTTACTTCGATTTATCTGTTTTAAGTTGAAGCTCGGCAGACCCGCCGAAGTTCGAAAAGTTAGCCGGTAGGCCCCCTGGTCTGGGGGTCTAAAAAGGCAAGATTGTATGTTTCAGCATATTATTTATTTATTTATTGCATTTCCCATAAGAACCCCCAATCTTATAAAGAGTAAAATAATTCCAAATCTTAAAATGATTTTATCCCAACTTTTGAAATGTAAATGCAGATTATCATAAATGAATGCCACATTTTAAGATCAGTAATAAGTTTCATACGATTCTGCCTTTTCAGACTCCTTGATTAAAAGTTGATTGATACTTCCATTGTTTAGACAGCACTATTTGTAGTTACGAGTCGGAGTGTGCGTGCGGAAACAGAACCGCAAAGGGAATTTATGGGATTCGTGGTTTATTACCGTTTTTGTCATGTTGACGGCACTGTTACGTCATTATAGTGCAACTATCTTGACTTTATGATAGATATCAAGATATTACAACAGTGACGTGAGTTTTATTTTTATTTTAGTCCTCTGGTAATTAAAAATAAACATGTCTGAGTATAGAAGTAAATAGAATTATACCAATTGCAGTGCCAATATTCATTAATGAAAATAATTATTTTTCTTAAAAAATATATCGTCATTTCATTGTAAACAGTTATTTCTAAAAACAAATTTTTACTCGTCTCAACTCAGCTTATTATCCAATATTATTTAATTAGTCTATATGGTTTGGTTGGAGTATACTAATTAAGTAGGAACCCCACAAAAATGACAATGGAATTTTTCTAGAATATTCACTGAGAACTCGAATGGGGTTACGTAATGTTAGATTGACTATTTTAAGTTAAAACAAACACTCATATGTGAAGTGCTTTTTAGTAATAAATCATCAACTATTAGCGTGGGCAGGTTTGCGTGTTTATCTCACATTAAATATATACATTTACAGCTTGGCCAGAAGGAGTAGAAATTAAATAAAATGGAACTAAAATTTGTCAGTACAAAATATAGTCAGTGTTGCCAAGTTATTTGTGATTTTGACGTATTTGCGTAGAAAGTGGCGCCCTCATTTTCTGTCAACTCTTTATGGTCAAGCTGAATTTGTGATTATTTAATATTACGACCAATTGTCATACAAGTTTTCTCACTTACGACATCTTTTTAGCGAACATGTTAGCCACGCAACAAATCTGTGTGAATAAGTAAGTAAGTATTCAGTGTTAATAGACAGAGTGTATGCCTAGTCTTTAGATATTTAGCAAACAAGAAATCGTATACGCAGAATGCATACATACGATTGTTATGAGGACTTTAATCCAGTCTGTTGTCCTTTGCACTTGACATAGCTAGCAGAACTCTCAAATATTTGCTTCTATACATGTCATACATGTCAATAATCGTAAACAGTTTTAATTTCATAAAACTCATTACGGGTAACTACTTTTTAAAGAATTTTTTGGCGTGTGAAATTAAACATCATTATGCACAGTCAAGTAAAATTACACAGTCGCAGATGTAAACGAAGAAGTTATACAACGTGTTACAAAAATACCCCTGATGCCGAATATGGTAGATAGGGACCATGAAACTAAATAACTTTTACTTTAGGACCAACTCTGAAATCGCGAAAAAAATCAGCTGTTTATACAAAAATTGAAAAATCGAAAATATCAAAATGTATGAAACAGCTGATTTTTTTTTGGCGATTTCAGAGTTGGTCCCATAGTAAATGTTTTTCAGTGTGATGGTCCCTGTATACCATATTCGGCATTAGGGGTATTTTTGTAACATGTATAAGTTATACACTTTTTAATAACAAATAAGACATAAAAAAATTAGTATTACCTACTCCAAATAATTATCAAGTCCCGTCTGAATAGCTGGTGCGATATTTTTTCTAGTAATTTTTTTAATATAATATAAAATAGCATTGTGAATGCTAAAAATCTAATACAAGGGTGCCCATTTCTGACCTGTCAAAATGTTGATTTTATCAATTATCATGTTTATCTATGGAGAAGTAATACTTAGAGCTCATAAAATTGCATATTTATTGTTACTTTTAAATTGCTAACTAAAATGAAAATCGACAATACATAAATAGAGAAAATAAATAGAGTATCAATAATTACATTTATTACGGTAGACATAAACTTAACTAAATATCCTATTCCAATATTTACGAAACAATATACAAATGTTTACATTTTAATTACATGCCTGACCGAAGCTATTACGAGGAATGACTTTAAATTAGGTGTTAGTTAAGTATGTAAGGTTTTTCTTTATTTAAATTTCGTAACAAGAGTCATAGTCATTTAAAAAGTATAAATAGCAAGATAAATAATATTAGAAAAAATACTAGAAAAAATCGACTCACCCGTAGCACCTCAGACGGGACTCGAACCCGCACCCTTGGGATTCCGGCCCAATGCACTGACCATTATGCTATTTAGTGACTCGGTAGCATAATTGGTCAGTGCATTGGGCCGGAATCCCAAGGGTGCGAGTTCGAGTCCCGTCTGAGGTTGCTATTTTTATATTAAGATAAATAATATTAGAAAAAATACTAGAAAAAATCGACTCACCCGTAGCACCCTTGGGATTCCGGCCCAATGCACTGACCAATTATGCTATTTAGCGAGTCGATTCTTTCTAGTATTTTTTCTAATATTATTTATCTTAATATAAAAATAGCATTGTGAATGCGAAAAATCTAAATTTAATAATTATAAATAGCAGGATCAAAAACAAACAAAATTTTATCATCAAAATAACTTTGGCAAACAAGTTTAATTGATTTAAATAATCTCCGATAACTGGTTTTACTTTAACGGCGTTTCCTTATATAGTGTAACAGTAAAAAACGATGTAGGATGTCCCACATAGTTTTTTTTACTGTTACGGGGATGTCCCTGTCAAACAGTTTATTAATTTAATTAAATATGCTATTTAAGCCATAAGTTATCTTTTTATCAGTAAAGCGGTATGCACAACAATCTACATGTACTCATAACATCTGGAGGCCACGAAGTTATGTTTAAATAGGAAATCATTTTTAGTTCCGCAACTGAGTTTGTATGAGTAGGTATTTCGAAATCATGGTGATGGCATTAAAACCTTGATGGTTTATAGGAAACATCATTAAATATAATCCGTGTTATTACAAAAGATTTTTAAACATCCCATCAAGGTCCGGAAAATGGGACACAATAGATGTTCCATTGTTATGGCCGCATTCGGCCGCTCGGGCATTGATGAATTACAGACACTTGTTTAAATAATGTTGATGTCACTTTTTTGACAATATTGTTTGAAAGAAACAGCATCACATTAAAACAGGTGTCAAGTTAAACAGTGTTTAAAAATCTTTTGTAATAACACGGAATATGTCATCATTAAATGCTTTGAAAGAAGAGAGAGGGATCTTGGTTTTGACGGAAATTCTCAAATTTTTGCAATTCTTTAAACTTTGTAATATAAATTAATTCTCAATCGGACTTTGATCAAGAATAATAAATAATAATAAATATTTGACAACATCACATACTTGCTCCGATTTCAAAGTAAGTAGCTTAGCACTTGTGTTATGGAAATCAGAGACAACGGTTGTATCACAAACACCCAGACCTGAGCCAATATAGAATTTTCGTTTTCTAAATTGACCCAACAGGGGATCGAACCCGGGACCTCAGAGATGACGACACCTTGAAAACCGGTATACAAAGCCACTCGACCACGGAGGTCGTCGTCACGAGGTGGAGTGGCGAATACCCTTGATGTCCGGTCACAGTCTCAAAAACGGCACCTCGAAATAACGCCCCACTTGAATGTGGGGCGTTGTCTTTTTGAAATATTTTGTACATATCTATTTGTATATTTGCCTGTATCTTCTGTGTTTCTTACTATTTAAAGTTGAATTTTGAAAGTCACTTCCTGAATCATTAACGATGATTGTTACGTCGAAGTAGTATCATTTTACAAACTTCAAAATTTACGTCAATACTTGGAATCATAAAATGCAATCACTATTAGTAAAATTTTGTTATTAAACACATTGTTGTTCGGTCAGTGTGTGACCATTGAGTCGTGCGTTTGCCCACGTGGTCACCGGCAGACTTCGCGCCATGCGCGCGATTAAGTAAATCTTGATTTATCACGTCCGTGTCACTATATACAGTATACTTAGTATCCGATTGCTAATGAGAAAACTGAAGGTGATAACGTAGGTACCTACCTACATCAGATATCTCAACATATCACTCTCAGCTCAGCTCTGCTACGGTATTTATAAAAGCAATGACAATAACGAGCCTATTAAAAGATTTGATATAGTTTATAAAGTATTCAGTAGGTACCCTTAGCACGAAAAGCTATCGAAAAAAATTATACACGTAAAAATATTCGATAGAGTAATAATTTTGTATGGGAAATTTGTACAATGTCATCTACCGCCGAAAAAAAAAGTTTTCCATAGATAATATTTTACTCTATCGAGCACTTTTACATGCGTTTTTTCTCTCGATAGATGTTCGTGCTATGGGTAGGTACAGATGGCCTAACGAACAAAGAATGATAGTAACCGGATTTAATTTTAGATCTTATTTCGGAGCTCATTATACCTAATAACTAAGCGGAATGAACGTTGAACTGAGTAGGCCCTCTGCAGATCCAGCCCTCTGATTATGTAACTTTGTTGCAATCAACTTTGACAGAAATCGCAGTTACATTGCTGCTTTAATAAGAACCAATGTGACAACTATCTTACTTAAAGCAGCAATGTAACTGCGGTATCAATCGATTTCTATCGAGAATTGTTAGCAACAGAGTTACATAATCAGGGGGTTGGTCAAAGGATTTTAAACAATGAAAAAAGCCGCCACGGCGCTGTAATGACTTAAATTTAACCCTGTATACGGATATTTAATCTTTGTCCCTGAATTCTCGGTGAGATCAACGATTGTTATTGTAAACTGTTAAAGGCGTGGGTGGTCATGGTTTTAAGACTCCAAAACAATAGCACTTAACCATAAATGGATGACGTTCAATTATTTTTCATGGTGGTGGTCATGGTTTTAGACTCCAAAACAATAGCACTTAACCATAAATGGATGACGTTAAATTATTTTTCTAACCTGGTGTGAACTTGACTCCGAACCAAACAGACATGGGCATGATGCCGTGGTGGATCACATGGAGTTTCGACACATGGTCGAACTTCTTTCGCATCACAAAGAAGATCTGTAACAATCAACCTGGGTTAATATACCTATAGTTTTTGGTTCTACTTGAAAGTTTCGAATCTAAGTTAAAGCTTGACCAGGAAAATAAGAATCTTGATTTAGGGACGTTATTTACTTCTTAATTGTCCTTGTGTCAGTACCCGTAGCATGAACAGCTATAAAAAAATACGCGCGTAAAAACATTCGATAGAGTAATTTTGTATGGGAAATTTGTACAGCGCCATCTACCGCTGAAAAGCGAAATAAAATTTTCCATAGATAATTTATCAATCGAGTACTTTTACGCGCGTTTTTTTTATCGATAGATGTTCGTGCTAAGGGATATTCGCATCAGATTCAGTAAAAAAGATTAGAAGTAAAGAAGATCTTTAGATTAGAAAATGTAGTAAGTGTTTTTAATAACTCTCAGTAATCTTCGTGTTATTATATTATTACTCAGTTGCTCTTTGCAATTTAATAATTACATACTCTTAATTATTTCTAGACATTCAAATGGTAAATACGGAAGAAACAACGATTGCCGTGAACAGTGAACCATAAATAGAATAGAAGCACTGCTCTTAATTAATGCAGTAAAAAATCCGAACCAGTTTTATTGGTAATGTGATTGTAACGAAGGCAAATCTGCAATTTTTTTTTTCAATTCATATACGATTACCTCATTGTTTCAATGTTTTTGAATGTAATCATAAATAATTAAAATACCAGTTTAACCACAGTAGTTTTTTAATTATTAATGATAACATAAATACCTAATGGTAATTTTAATAAACAAATCATTTAAATTATAAGTAAATCGTCGCAGAATCGAATAACTGCTCAAATCTCGTTAATATTGAAAAACGATATTGCGTTTAGTGATTAGCATTGGCAGTCGTGTCTTCTAGAGATTTAAAGAACTAATCCATTTTAATTAATAACATCATTAGAAATAGGAAGCAAACAAAGTTATTAAATAGATATAAATATTGTTTTTAAGATATAAATATTGTTTTTATTAGTCGTATGGACATTACACTCGATAAGGTATACAAATACTCGTGGAACGAACAACTATCGAGGTAAAAAACGCGCGTAAAAGTACTCGATAGAGTATTGTATATGGGAAATTTTTATTTTGCTTTACAAAATTACTGTATCGATTATTTTTACGCGCGTTTTTTTCCCTTATATATGTTCGTGCTACGGGTACAGAGCTATACAAATAAATGATGTGACCGTGATAGTCGCGGAAATAAACGCTACAGCAATGGCCAGAGTGGGCGAAAATATGGTATTTCTGTGGAGGACGCAAATTTCTAATGCGCCTGGCGGCCGTTTATTTAACCTCAAAAAAGAAAAACAATTGTACTTTTTTCCTATACAAACCCCATATTTTTGAAAATAATAACTAAATAATTAATATATTAAATTACCTATATTAGAATTTTCTTGTTACATGTCATGCCAGTTGCGGATGACGTTAAAGTGGATTTTAATATTACAAGGTTCCTGCGCATTAGCAATTTGCGGGGATCATACAATAACATAAAAAAATATATAATAACTTTCCGCTTGACGTATACAAGCGGCAAAAAGTATCCAAAATCATGATCAAAAGATGAAGACGCAACACGCAATTCCACATGACTGATTAGCGTGAACTTTTTTAATCATTAAGTGGGGTCAGTGAAATGATCTCATACTCACAGTGTCGAAGAACTCCGTAAACTTCGAGAAGTAATACCACCAACATCCGCTGGCCATCTGCAAAGAACGCAAAAACATAATAATGGTGTGAAAAACCCACTGCGAAAGGCGAATCAAGTATCTAAACTATTAATGAGTCAAACTAAAGTTAGACATTGTTATTTCTTTTAGTTTTATGTTGACCATCATCCATTTTAATGTCCCCACTGTTGGGGCACAGGCCTTCCTTATGGGGTGGGTTAGGAGGATGGGCCATGACCCACCACGCGGGTCTAATGCGGATTGGTGGGTGCTAACGACTACAAATGCAGCCGGGACTCCGCAATCGATGGGCCAGTACCACTGCGTCACCGAGCTCCTCGATCAAAATAGGCCCTAATAGTAATTTAAACTAAATCAAGTCACTAAGATTCTAGAATAACTTATAGTATTGATATAAAACGGGATTAATTGGTCAAATTAAGGCATAATCTAACTGCCATTTAAAAATATTATTATGAAAAACCATCCCAATTTGAGATACAACCACATAAGTCAGTCATAATAAGAAGGCGAGAATTATCTGTCCTTCTGCTGCAGAGGGAAAAATTCTGCTAATGAAGTAAACAAAGTTACTGTTAATACATATTCAGAATGTTTCGATCTATTTCTACGCAATACCAGAAATTGACCGCAAACGTCACAACACAATCTTACAACATAAACAGGTTTTTATACCCTTTGTTTTTGTCCACATTTCCGCAAAAGTGTTAAGGCGAACAAAACATTAAATTATTTAATTAAGTCGGAACTCGCATGAAGGCGAGCCACCCAGTTCACGGGCGGCTAGACCGTGGTTTCTAGAAGCTATATGTGTGTGAATTTAGAACCCTATCCGGTTTCATTCTGCATTTTATTAAACTATTGTTACTCTATTCAGACTTCGCTTATTTAAAATTTGATGCGCCTTGAGGTAACACAATCGACTAGGTATTTAACATTTATTTGGACTGGTTCGTACCAGTTTAATTATAAAAACGCTAAGTGTATAGTCATACAGGTGACGTGATAAGTTTTCAAACAAATAAAATATATAGATGAGCTATATAATATTTAATACTAAATAATATACTAGAAAAAATAGGACTCGCACCAGATCATGTTCTCGGACGGGAATCGAACCCGCGACCTTTGGATAACCGGTCCAATGCTCTGACCGCTGAGCTACCGAGTCACTAGTGGGAACGTCGAATTTCTTCTAGTATATCAACTCTTACGCTGCAAGCCAGCGCCATCTCACCAATGTAGAAGGAATTAACTTCAACATTCAACTGAACATCTTTCCAGATATTTTTAAACAGTTGATTAAGATGAGAAAGCTTTTTTTAACTATTTGAAATTTTGAGATTTAAGCATTCACAATGCTATTTTTATATAATACTAAATAATATACTAGAAAAAATAGGACTCGCACCAGATCATGTTCTCGGACGGGAATCGAACCCGCGACCTTTGGATAACCGGTCCAATGCTCTGACCGCTGAGCTACCGAGTCACTAGTGGGAACGTCGAATTTCTTCTAGTATATTCCTTCTACATTGGTGAGATGGCGCTGGCTTGCAGCGTAAGAGTTGATATACTAGAAGAAATTCGACGTTCCCACTAGTGACTCGGTAGCTCAGCGGTCAGAGCATTGGACCGGTTATCCAAAGGTCGCGGGTTCGATTCCCGTCCGAGAACATGATCTGGTGCGAGTCCTATTTTTTCTAGTATATTATTTAGTATTATATAAAAATAGCATTGTGAATGCTTAAATCTCAAAATTTCAAATAGTTATATAGCTTTCTCATCTTAATCAACTGTTTAAAAATATCTGGAAAGATGTTCAGTTGAATGTCGAGGTTAATTCCTTCTACATTGGTGAGATGGCGCTGGCTTGCAGCGTAAGAGTTGATATACTAGAAGAAATTCGACGTTCTCACCAGTGACTCGGTAGCTCAGCGGTCAGAGCATTGGACCGGTTATCCAAAGGTCGCGGGTTCGATTCCCGTCCGAGAACATGATCTGGTGCGAGTCCTATTTTTTCTAGTATATTATTTAGTATTATATAAAAATAGCATTGTGAATGCTTAAATCTCAAAATTTCAAATAGTTAAAAAAAGCTTTCTCATCTTAATCAACTGTTTAAAAATATCTGGAAAGATGTTCAGTTGAATGTTGAAGTTAATTCCTTCTACATTGGTGAGATGGCGCTGGCTTGCAGCGTAAGAGTTGATATACTAGAAGAAATTCGACGTTCCCACTAGTGACTCGGTAGCTCAGCGGTCAGAGCATTGGACCGGTTATCCAAAGGTCGCGGGTTCGATTCCCGTCCGAGAACATGATCTGGTGCGAGTCCTATTTTTTCTAGTATATTATTTAGTATTATATAAAAATAGCATTGTGAATGCTTAAATCTCAAAATTTCAAATAGTTATATAATATTTTATTTAAAACTTATAAAGATAAAACAATTACGATTTATTCTTCTTCCAAACTGTGTTTTCATAATAATTAAGCAAAACTATTGCCCGCCTTAGTTTATAACTGTTGGTAACACTATAATGCTGGTTTTAAACTCAATAAGTCAATAGCTAAGGACTCCCATTTCTGAAGCTCGAACATTTTAATCATATTTTCAAGATGATTAAAAATTATAATATTAAGATATGATGTACTTTCATTTACTAACATTATAATGTTAAAAAAAATTATGGACAAAATGCTTAAACACTCAGCTTACTAATGCCACATGTGTTAAGTGAAAAAAAATAGTGTCGGCTAAGTTACAACGATTTAGGTAGTCATTTCTGCTAACAAAAAACAACTCACTGATAAGATGCAATGCGATGACTTTTTTAGCGCTTAGGAAAGAAAATCAGAAATATTTTTATTGCTGATAGTTGGACGTTATGATCATAATTTGAAATAATAACAAGCAACTGAAGTACGTATGAGTGTATCTGTGTGTAAGAAAAAATTATATTCAGCAATCGGCAATTTTATACTTTACCCCTATTTATATTGTAAATAATATTTCAAATCAACCGAGATCAATCAAATCAGCATTTTTTACTTCTTCAGTATAATAACGAAACTAACACTTGAATAAAATGACGTCAATTTATAATGAATCAAATTAAACCAACAACTTGCAAATGTGGCTTCTTGAGTACCTAGGTCTGAGGAAACTCTTATTTTATTAAACGTTTTTGTTTTTGAAATCGAGTTTTTTTTTGCATCGAAACAGATTACCTTCATATTTTCCTTATTACTTAAATAAAAGTATGTACATGATTACAAGAACAAAGTAATACGTATTTAATTTACTAGTATTTTGTTTTACACATATTATGTTGAGACACAAGTAACACCACATCGAAAACATCTTAGATTAAGAGGCTGACATAAGCTTCTAGCGCCGCCAGTCGATTTTATTTTATTTATTCTAAATAAGCCCAATTTCTTAAAAAAGGAATCAGTCAAGGTCTTGTAAATGACGTCTAATATTTATGGAACAACTTTACACAGTTTAAAACAGACATTCAAACAGTTTAAAACGCGATTTTGTTAAAAGTGGCCACTGTTGGTTCAAACCCATTTTTAAACTATTGCACGCGTTTTGTAATGTTGTAACGTTATTAAATAAACATTAGACGTCATACACAAGACCTTAACTGATTCCTTTTTTAAGAAATTGGGCTTATTTAGAATAAATAAAATAAAATCGACTGGCGGTGCTAGTTGGCTCATGTCAGCCCCTTAATGGAATTATTAGCCATTAAAATAATTTCAATTGTACTTATCAAAAGGGTAATACGAGTGAGAATTAAAGCATATATATTATTGCCATGACAAAATTAAATAAAAAGTTGTCGATGTGAATTTAACACTTCTGTGGTCCTGTGTTTCGCCCAACTACTGGTTTGGGTTCGATTCCCAAGAAGCTCGGTTTGGTTGGTGGTAGAGCTTGATTCAAGCCCACATGGGTTAGCTACCATCAACTTATCTAAGTCTGAAGCCATTACAACAATAATTAAACATTGTTTTGTTCCGGCAAGAGGTAGATAGTCAGTTCCTCAGTGGTTGAGGATTCCGAGTGTAGGCGCTTCCACCTTGGGCCTTATCGTCATTTAACATCAAGTGAGATGAAGGCAAAACACTGACCTATTGAGGACAAAACATATGCTTACCCTCATCGCTAGAGGCGACCTGGAGTAGTCAACGGGCTGACACCTGAAGCTGTAGGACGTGAACCAGCCGCTGACTATGCTCTGCAACAAAACAGTGACATCAGCTTTAATGTTTTTAATTTTAATTTCCCTACAGCTGGCACTAGACTTTCATAATGTGTGATAATAAGGAGGATGGGCCACAACATCTCCTGCAATCGAAAAACGATCGCACTCACGTACTACGCTAAGGGGGGCCGAATTTAATTATTTTTAAAATTTTGCATCACAAGGCCCCTCAAAAGTTGCGTATTGCAACGTAGGTTGTAGGAAAACAAAATAAGCTTATCAGTTTGACACAGAGGTATTACATCAAAATTCTATTATTCTATTTTATTTTTTTATTATTTTTCCTACAACCTACCACATTACGCAACTTTTAAGGGGTCTTGTAATGCAAAATTCTAAAGACTGAAATACATGTAACATTTGTATTTTATCAAAATTCAGTAGAGGGCACAAAGTGATAAGTTTATTTTTCCTAAAACCTATGTCGCATTACGCAACTTTTAAGGGAATATACAACATTCTAAAAATAATTAAAATCGGCCCACAATACTGTACATTCAAGGCCCTTAAATGTAGGCCAAGATAACCACTAAAAAAATACGAAAATGAACTATTAAGATTGAAGAATTTTAATATTCACAAAAAGATGCAAACTTCACGAAAATTCGAGGGTTCTCTAAACATCACTAAAAGTCACTTTAGTGTACGAAATATTTACTAAATGTTAAGTACTTCATTTGTGTTAGCAAGGTTTTAGCTGATCTGTATTTTTCATTAAAAGTACACACAAACCTAATGAAAATTCTCTCCAGAATGTTTATTTCCCAAATAAAAGACTTCAACGCGAGCAAACGCATAATGAGTATCAAAAGGTATTTTAATTTTTAATTTATTCTTGTCAGTTTTTTTCAGAATTGTCTTTTAGATTACGTTTTATTTCGCACATATATGGCACAGTGGCTGGCCTGCAAGCTATCAGCTAGGGTCGGTTATCGGATTGGACTCGCATGGTGGTTTATAAAATTATAACCCATTATTCTTATCTGTATTTCTATGAGGTAGGCCTGTGTCCCCGCAGTGGGGACATTACAATGGCTCATGGTAAATAAAAAAAATAAAAAAAACCGTGTGAAGGAACAGTTGATATTTCTTTTAATTTCAGTCCCCCTAAAAAAACCTGAAAATACGTAGTTTTGTTGGTAGTTGTATATTGTCTTTTTTTGACATTGCAAATTATTATGGCATAATGTAGTATCAATCCTAGACATTAAATTATGTCTGGATTAAATTATTATTAAGCAATTAAAATCTGGTCGTTTTGTAACACTGAAACTTTTGAAATATAAAATAGCCAATCTATACTAAAAAAAACTAAGCATTATACAACGTGTTACAAAAATACCCCTAATGCCGAATATGGTAGATAGGGACCATCAAACTGAACAACTTTTAGTATGGGACCAACTCTAAAATCGTGAATAAAAATAGCTGTAACATACAAAAATTAATTACGAAAATATAAAAATGTATAAAACAGCTGATTTTTTTTCGCGATTTCAGAGTTGGTCCCATAGTAAAAGTTTTTCAGTTTGATGGTCCCTATCTACCATATTCGGCATTAGGGGTTATTTTGTAACACGTTGTATAATGCACAATCATTTAAATTAACTTGTCAAGGTTTTAAATTTAAAATGCTCACCTCATAAAACAGCCAACAGCTAAATATCACTTGGAACAGATTGTACCATATCAACACATTTTTCAGTTCAAAAGGTTTTCTGTTCTCCATAAGCTTCGGACCCAGCACCTGTAACGGTAATGAATTGTTAATAGTACATTACAGCTGAAAACGGGAAGATAGCATTTACGTTGTCGAGGATGGTTTGAAGCCCGAACGGCAGGCGAGGGCTTTAATCATTCAAGGCAATGTAAATAGCTTCTAGTACACGGCTTGTATAATGCTTAATTCTCGAGAAATGAGAGGAAATAAAAATTTCTAAGTAAAAATAACATTTTTAAATTGGTTCGTGTGACCAGTCATACAGCCATAGTTTCGCAAAAATATCGCTAGCTGATGAGTTCTACCGTTTTGAATTTGGAATAGGTACTAGATCGGGAAGTACTATCCTGCAAGTTGCTAATGTGCCTGGCGCTCATTTATTTAACCTCAAAAGGTAAAACAATTATAAAAATTTTATATACCTAGACCCTATCTTATTGAATATAATAATTCAATAATTAGTATATTAAATTACTAGAATTTTCTTGTTGCATGACGTTTTTAGTTGCAGATGACAAATGTGACAAGGTTCCAGCGCATTAACAATTGCAGGGATTATAGTAAGAAAAGAATTGTCAAATTTAGAACGTGATCAACCAGCCACCACGTAAATCTGGAACGCCCCGCATCCTTTTTTCAAATAGAATATGATAACATTTCAGAGCTTAGATGACAAATTAATATTTACTATAATATTGTTTTAATATCAACAAATCGGTAAGCCCATTAAAATTGATCGTATAATAAGTTATTTAAGTACAACAATTATAAATAGGAAATTCACCAATGGAAATATTTATCAGCAATTAAGTATTAGCTATCATTAAAATATGTTTTCATTGACGCAAGTGCAATTATTATTGTTACGTCGTTAATACTCACTTTGACCGTGAAAACGTATGTGAGACAGATTGCCAGGGTTGGGAACGGCGAAGACATGAGGAACCAGTCTTTCACTCGTGGATCACTCTTGTTGTCCATGAGGTCATGGTATCCCGCAGCTAGTCTCCTCAGCACCTCCATTTTCACTGAAACAACAATAATTAAATTTTTATTTTGCTTATTGGATGTGTGAACACTAAGTGATAACACACGTAAAGTGAGGTAACTTATGCCTTAGGTGGTGGTCTGTACACTGAATGTCAGAGTGGACCGGCCACAATTCGTCACAGACCGATATTATTCAGAGGAATGAACCAACCAAAGACTCAACTTAAGAATTTTACTGTTTTCTAAGAAACCAGCTATGATTTTACTTAATACATTATGCTCAGCCTATGATCGACTGGTGAAGGCTAATGAATAACATAAAAAAAATAGGCGCACTTTTAGTCAAGAAATCTAGTCGGAAGAGTAGTAAATTTCGTCTTCGGGTCACTCCGTTCTTTTATACAACGTGTTACAAAACTACCCCTAATGCCGAATATGGTAGATAGGGACCATCAAACTGAATAACTATTACTATGGGACCAACTCTGAAATCGCGAAACAAAAACAATCTGCTGTTTCATACATTTTGATATTTTCGTAATTAATTTTTGTATGAAACAGCTATATTTTTGTCGCGTTTTCAGAGTTGGTCCCATAGTAAAAGTTCTTCAGTTTGATGGTCCCTATATACCATATTCGGCATTAGGGGTACTTTTGTAACACGTTGTATTGCATTGATTTGAAAAATGGAAACCTTATGTTGACCAACATATATGTATAAACTGAGAAAAATAATATTATGTGCTAGATAATTAATGGAATAACGATTGCTTACGTGTTTTTCCGTTTGTCGGTAAATAACTATAATTACTAACGACTAGCCCATTTATTCGACCATTAACATCCATCGTTCGCGTCAATCAGTCCCGCTATATTTATTTTTGTTTTATTTTTATTTCCTAGTAAGGTATGGGTATTAAAGAACAAAGACCATTTTGTTACATGAATTCAATGCGTTATTTCTTGGAGATCATAATGTAAATGTCCATCTAATATACTGTCGACACCGCCTACCCAAGGATAATTGTTCATACGTGCATATACTTTTAAGATATAAAGTATGATACATAATTTAACTCACAATTACCATAATTAAAATGCGCGGGAACAGCCGCCGCGAGATGTTTTTGCATAGAAAAATCCATCTTATGAAAAATCCGGTTTAGGTATTTATAATAAGTAGGACTGAATAATAATGTGTAGAAAATTGGGCACAACAAAATTAATAATAAGTATTTATTTTAAAACTTAACGGTGGCGGCGAACTATCAATTCATTAAAAGTAACTTAAAAAAAACAAAACTTTTGATATGTATGTATATCATGCAGGTATATAAACTAAAGAAACTTTGATATTAAAACTTACACTTAACAACTAGCTTCCGCTCGCGACTTCGTCCGCGTAGACATTCGGAAAATCCTTAGAGAACCTTTGACCAAAATAAAAAGTTTCCTATGTTTTATTCCAGTCTATAAACTATCTGCATAAAAAATTTCATCCAAATCCGTTTAGCCGTTTTTGGGTGATTTGATTAATATACTTAATCAATATTGACTAGTAGGAAGTAGGATATGCAAATGAACCTCCATAAAAAATGTTATTTTAAAAACACCGGTTTAAAAGATAGCAGCAAAATTTAGATGATATTTTATTTTTGGTATAACAAGGTCAACATTTGCGTCACAAGACTGGAACGCTAAGCAGAGTTTATGTCTAAAAAAAAAGTTGCATAAATGCAGGCGACCACTGCAACAGGTTCCCGTGGCGTAGCCGGCGCGAGCTCGCGGTCGCCCGCGCAGGATCAACGAACTTATGATCATGTTGCATCGATCATTGCAAGACCTTGGCGCTAAGCACTGGACACGCGGTTGACACTACACATGGCGATTATATACCATTATTATAAATAGGCAATTTAATTCATACCCACCACAATGTATGGATACCATGACACGGATAACATTACGTAAATCGTTATTATTAATAATTAAACAATCAAATGAAAAGCGTGTGCTTGTTCAATTCGCAGAATGGTAGCATCGGCATAATTATTACTTGTACTAATTACATTTGGCATAAATTTGGAAGGCATAAATCTTAAACGAATAATCGTAATTAACATAATACACAAATGGCATAATTAATTACTATATGCTTCATAGTCATAATTTGATTGGCACTTTAAAATATTGGATGGACTAGTTATGTAAGGACTTTTGGTAAACAGACGATTAGAGACGATGACGAGCGAGCGTAGCGAGCGTGCCGCGGTAGCGGCCGGCGAAATGCACCAAAACCGACCTGCTGGTGCATTTTGATTAGTAGGTAGGTGATTGATATGGGTAAATAATGTATGTAATAAAATTTTATGCTTTTTGATTATTATGATAATATAATTTATTCGGAATGAAAATGCGTAACATTTACTTATTCGGTATCAATGTTATGCGAATCGATCATTTTGCCAAAAAACCTTAGTATTATGACTTAAAATTTGAAGCATATGGACCCCTTGTCGCATGTTCTGCGTAGTAAAGCATCGTTTTTATGAGAACTTATTTTTAATGTATTCATTAAAAAACGAGCATAAAATTTTATAGCGTTTCTGTCTTTCTCAAAGTGGGCGGTAGACGTAATAAGATTGAGAACCTTCTAGTTCAACATTATTTTGAAATGTAAATTATGTTTTTTAACTTTATTTTTAGAATGAGTAATCAAGTTCTTCTAAGATAGAGTTTAATATATGTTTATCTTGATGTATATTTTTAAACAAGCTCTTTGTGTTTTGTTTTTGTACAGTTGTAAGTAATACAGGTACTCGTAGTAATGACGCACTAGTAATATTTTGTTGCAGTACCTAACATATTTTATGGATCTAAAGTGACAAAATAGATAAAAAATAAAGTTTTTTCTGTCTAAAGAGGATTTCCGTTTCGTCTGAAAAAAGGGGCCTATAATAAAATTTGTTCTGACGAAAGCGGAATTTGACGAAAGTGGTCTAAATCAAAAATACACAGCGATCACATTACAAGTGTTGACATAAATGCCACGAACATTTAAATCGCAGACTAATATAGAATGTTTAAATTAACATTCTGAGTATACAGCAATAAAGATTCTTTAATTTGAATACAACTAACGGTTGTTCACTGATTCGACCTGCTATATTCCGGATATGTATATAAAATTAACCTCGATCATAAAACCAGTTTTTTATGTAATTTCATAACAGCATACTACCTGAAAGGTACTTTCATAGTATTTTTTCAATGCACTGTAATGAATTTTTACTTCTTTCACACTTCACATCTTTATTTAAAATATTAATTTATTGAATGTATTGCCTTGAAACTAAATAGCAAAGGTAACTGAACTCACCTTGCCAAAAATTAACTTCCGCAGCTGCGCATAGGTATATGTTAACTCGAATATTATATTAAAGCATGTAATAATTATACGCAGAATAAGTTCACAATCTTAGTGGCATTGACCGATTTAATAAAGAAATATTGACTTTCATTGATAATTTAACTTTAATAATATTTTTACCTACAAATTTCAGATTGAATTCTAAGTTTTTTGCACAAAGTTTTTATTGTTGTTCGTATTAATTATAAAACGCCATTAAATAACGTCGTCATTAAAAACATTTCTAAATGATTACCATAAAAAAAACTGGGGGGAAAAACTGGGGGGGAGGATGGGGACCCTCCCTTTGGCTTTGACTGACCGAATATATTTTCTGCCCACCAAAATACGGATATTTTTCTAACCATTTAAACCACACATAGCCCCTTTAAAATCATCCGGTATAAATAGGTAAATATATCGTTCTTTTTCAAGTTACAAACATAATCGACATTTAATTAATAACATTTTAAATCAACATAAGCAATATTCAAATTTAACTTCATTACCTATTTAAATCTCATTAGTTAAAATGTACTCTTAACTTGTTAAAACTTATTTGTGGTTAACGGTGTTGGTTTTGCAATAAATTAGTTCTTCAAATTATGTATACTTTTTGATGTATTACACATTGTAAAACCGTTTGATTACCCCAATAAAAGAAAAAAAAAACATACTGTATACGAGTATTGATAGAGATTGATCATTATTATGATCGCGTAACGTAACAAGTGGTGATACAGAGCGCGAGCCTGCGCGCGCGGCACAGCTTATTGATGGCGGTCAGCGCGCCAGCCCCGGCATACACACGACGTCGTTGGCGGCTCCGACTGTTTCACATTACGACAACGCTACTCTTATTGTTTATATTTTAATTCCAACAGCGATATAGTCACTTGTTACCATTACCGGGTCCACGGGTAATTCTAATTATCATTGCATTAGGGATTGTTGCCTGACTTTTGACTATATCGATATAAAAGTAATTACAACCATGAACCTACTTAAGATTAAATACAAATAATAACAGCATATTAGGTATCTACGTTAAAAGAGAACGTCATGATGTCATAATTAGAAGGGTCTCTTTATTCATTAACACTCGTTAAAATAGTATGAATAGAAGTTGTTAAAAGATATGGTAGGTACGGTACATTTTTCATTAACTACTCTGGTTGGAAAGAAATGAGTGCCGTTAAATCTGACTCGAATGCCTTTCATGTATAAATTGGTAGATATGGAATGTACCTATAATAGTTTTTTCCGTATGTATTGCAGACATTAATGACAGGGTTTTCCCCAAATGGTACCGAATACTACATAATGTAAGTAACAATGTATTCTATTCAATAAAATGCGATCATGCCTATTGTGGGATAATACAAAACCATCGTAGCATCTATCAAACGGTCGTATTGCATATGTTAATGCGCTTGCGGCCTACATCAAACCTACATGAAGCTTAACTAGTAGTCGTAGCGTAACAGCGCCTTACACTCTAATTACTGTCCCGACCTTGGCATTACCTGCGTCCATCACACTACGCAAAATATTTGCGTAATTCCCGACACATCAACAAAGAACTTGTATTTCCGGCCGCAATCCTGAATCACAACATTTACTACTCACGACTCATCACTGATCATTATTTTTATAAGATAAGCTAGATTACACATAACAATAGATTCTAAATGACAATCACTTCAAAATAATAATTCCATGGCATTTTAATTGGAATGGAGTCAGCGAAGTAACTTTAGTGTAATGTAAGTATTTTCGTTAAGTTGGTACCGATCACAATGACATTATATTTTTGCTAAGGTTCTTCTTTATTATGTCAACCATCATTAATTATAATGTGTAAATTATACAAATTGTATTCTTAGTTATTTAATAAGTAAATTATTAATATCGTAAACAAAAATCCATTATAATGCTTGAATGTTTTGCCATTTCATTAAAATTGTGAATTAATGAAAAAATCCAGCAAAATATGCTTGGACTTATGTCAATAATAAATCGACATAATTCACAGCTTCTTTTCAACTAAATATATTTTATAGTTTAGTATCTTATGAAGTACTTAGTAACTCAAACAATGTATTTTACATATTTTCCAGAAGCATTAAAATACATTGAAAATGTCTCATTATTTTCATCATACACTCATCCATAACAAACTAACATAATTTAAAGAGGATATTATTAGTTTTAAGTTGATATACATTTTAAACATTATTTTTATAAACATGTTTGATTGTTCATGAATTTCAAAGATGTGGTTCACTTAGTCACTCTCAGCGTAGAAAATAATGTCCTTGTAAAAAGCTGGAAATGGGTTGCGGAAACAAACATATGCCAATAAGTATAAAGATTACAAGCTCGATCAGGAATCAATTAAGCGCAACATCCTTATTGGTTTATTTGCCTACTCTCATAGAAAACTGTTAATTTATTTGTATCAATATAAGTGCATAACATAAGAGCTTCCTATCCGAGTCAAAAGAGATAAAACCAATAAATAAAGTTATATTCATTGTAGTTAAATTGGAAATAAGGTAGGTACGAATATACAGTTTTAAACTTTATATAAGTATTTTTGGAGGAGATAGAGTGTTTTTTTAATATCTAAAATTAACAAAGCGAGTTGCAATACTTTATTTTCCTAGATTATTAACTAATGATTCAAATGTCATTAGTAATAAAACTTATCATAAAAAAAATCAATTAAAATAAAAAAGCCATTTATGTTTTTGGCTGACGTAATTTCAATATTTAGAAAACATTCAGTTTTAAGATCATAACATTATTATCTTGCTTATAAGTCGACGTTTTTTTGATGAAGGCAAAAAGATGAAAAAACCGTGGTGTCTAACCATAAAAGTTTAATGTTGTGGGCAGAATACAAAAAGCTTTTAATTAATTCTTCGCTGTATGTTGTTATCAAAAGTGGTTTACAAAAACTCGTAGGTAGATACCGTTGCTCGTAATATTATATAACTAAGAAAATATAAGTGAACACACAGTAACAAAAAACTAAGGGTCTGTTGCAAAATATCAAATACTCAGTCGAGAACTTGCAATCAAATGAACAGAAATATCAAATGACTTGATAAATACCATTTAATTATAAATATATAAAAAAAATATAACTTTGTTATTATTAACACTAAATAATATACTAGAAAAAATTCGACTCGACCAGATGATTATCTTAGGCAGGAATCGAACCCGCGACCTTTGCGAGTCCGGTCCAATGCTCTTCCAACTGAGTCACTTCCAAAGATTGCGGGTTCGATTCCCGCCTGAGAAAATGATCTGGTGACGATACGATTTTTTCTAGTATATTATTTAATATTATATAAAAATACATTGTGAATGCTAAAATTTATTTAAAAACTTTTTAATTGTTTTGTATAATAAAAATGCACAAATACGACATTTCCTGCGATCAGTACCACAAAACAAAAATACTAGTTTATAGGTACTAATCTTCTTATTACTGCGAATTTCCAGAATCTAATAGTAAATATTTTACAGGATTATTTGTAACACACCAACTACTTCACAGGAGGAGATAACTAGCATCATAAATCATAATCATAAACAACGACGTTTGTTCTAAGATGACGTTGATTTTTAATTTTTATTTTTTTATTTGTGTTTTTAAATTATACTGTAAAATATTGTTTTATGTGTGTTAAAAAGCAGCAATAAACGATGCATCTATCTATCTCCGACTTTTTTTCTTTTTGTTTACGACTTTTTCCGAAAAAATACAAAAAAGTATCGACGTCCGAATAGTTGAAAGAGTTTTATTTAAAAGTTTTTTTTGTGTTTTTTGGAAAATCGTAGAACAAATGTTGTTGTTTATGATGTTAGTAATCCACTCCTGCGAGGTTGTTGGTGTTATACAAATATATAACCCTGTATATAAATGTTACTGTAAAGGCCCGTATATTGGTAAATCTGAAATGTAAGGTTTAATAAAGAACAGATAATATTTCGGGCTTTTTTAGTAGACTGGCTGGCCAGTATATTCGAAAAACTCTGTCTCATTCTTTTTCTTTAAGTGTAAAGAGTAATGAAAATAACCTCACTTTTTTATTTTTTTCAATGTTTTTGTTGTTATTTTGAGCATAAAGTCTCTTTTGGAAAAAGTAACCGTTGAATATTCTTCTTTAAGTCATTACCTATTTGCTAAATATTATTCGTGAGTTAGAGGTGATAAACTTTAAGTATCATCCAAAAAATATAAAAATAATTAAAATTTTCTTTGTCTTTGCATATTTTTATAGCCGAGTGAAGATACGAATATCGTGTTTTTAACATAACCTACCTGGTTCGATAATAAACACATATTGTTATCTGCTCAAAATAAAGAATATTGGATTATTTACCATTGAATCAAAAATAGGTTAATTTCGATAATTTCAAATATACTGGCCAGTTAACTACTTAATTGTATACAAGTTAACGTAAATAACTTACGGCAATGATTTGTGGATGGGACGTACTTCCACAAGGGCACTGTCAATGGCAATAGTCGCGTGAGACCGATGCCTTATATTATAGCAATCGTAAACATAGCTGCGTCATGCTGATTATTGATTTAGATTATTTATTTCCAAGGTGGAAATTACTTTAAAAAAATGTTTATCAAACATATTTGTATGGGCTTAACTATAGTAATTTTATAAAGAGGTAACGTTTGTATGTTTGGGTATCTCTGAAACTACTCATCCGATTTTATTACTATCATACGATTCGCATCCCGTTTAATATGCTATATGTATAGCGACATAAGACATTGAAAGTTTTAAATGAAAAACCACAAACAAAAAATCAAAAACAGTTATCTACTGAGCTTCTATGTTACAGAACCACTTCCAGATTTAATGTTTATTGCATAATTCCTAATTCCACCTTATGAATACATAAGTATGTATCCCATTCTATACAGGTTTTTCCCTGTGCCGCGTATTACGTTTTCCCGCCTAAGACGCGTTTTTAGCTGGATCCCTTGGAAATCGTATTAAACGGGTTTGACTGTATTTTAAACTTCAATGAACAGAATTCGACCTGTTACAGTTTTATTATAAGTACTTATAGATTTATTAATATTAGGCTGGACAAAGTCGCGGGTGAAAGCTTGTTGTTAGCTTTATAAATATTAAAAGATCGAATTACAGTGCTCAAGAAATAAAATTAGTTTAACTCCTTTATGTTCAAAGTTCAAACTAAATGTGGGATAGGATCGTATATCATACAAAATAATTACGTATGAAGCAATTTTTATATAAAACATTTCAGTGGTACCTAGGTACATAAGTTTGGAAACTCTCTCTTCTTGCGAAAGAACAATGACCACTTCCCATACAAGCTTGACCTGTCAAATAGTTTTTTTTAACGTATAATGATAATAAAATTATATTGAATAGTTACTTGACCGTAGAACACAAGTATATAATGAATTTCAATTTTGCAATCAGAAAGGTACTATATTGAATTCAATTTTGCAAAAATAGGTAATGATAAAATTAATATGTTCTAGTTTGCATATTAGCAATCTTTATGATTAATTTTCTCTATTTCTGTACAGCCGATTTTTATTTTAGTTAGAAATTTATAAATAACAATACAAATGCAATTTTATGAGCTATATTACTTTTCTGTTCACGATAATTGATAATTACAACATTTTGACAGGTCGGAAATGGCCGTCCTTCTTTCAGTACTTACTGTAACTATTTGAGCAAAACTTCTTCTTTAAGGTAGCTATTATTTTCAGGGTCGGAAGCTATGTCGATTGTAATTAGAATATTTCAATCATAAGCATCTTCATGTTCAACTAAGTACCTAGTCGTTAAAAACATCAAAGCCCTTTTGAAGTAACACGTTGCGCATGTACATGTCTACATAATAATAAGTATCCGATTGCGTATGAATTTATCGCAATAAAAACATACATAAAAAAATAATAAACCGTCGACTTGATAACCTCCTCCTTTTTTTTGAAGTCGGTTAAAAATAAAGGACACTGCTATTGTCTTAAACTAAAGAAATTAACTAATACCTATAAAAAAAATGTACTTAGCTGACCAATGTCTGTATATTCGAGATCATCTTTTTAAGGGTTTTAAAGGCCAAAAAACATATTTTTAGATTTTTTGTCTGTCTGTCTATATGTTTGTACGCGTATCACGCAAAAAGTACTGCATTTAATTGAATGTAATTTTCACAGATGTAATTCTATGTTTCATCTTGATACGCCAACTAGGCCGATAGTTAATTATAATATTCACTATTTGAACTTAGTAGGATTATTTTCCTTTACTTAGCCACAGATATTAAAATGGCTATACCTACTAATAGTTTAGACTCTAAAGTGTTAGTGTTATTTGTTTTTGTGATTCTAAAGTGTTAGTATTATTAGTTAAATGTGATAAGAGGTTTGTGTGTGTCACATTTTGAGATCTACAGGGTGAAATCGAACTAATTTCCAATCCTTTAGAATCTAATCGCGAGGTAACTGTTGCCCGGAAAATCGACCCGTGTAGGGAAATACACTTTTTCCGGGTGACTTGCTAGGTGACTTTAGTCGACTAGATATTTTTAACGACAATCGCTTGTAAAATTGAATTACCATTGCAACCTCATTGAAGCTTAATTAATTTAATTAATTAATTTTACAATCGATTGTCGATAAAAAGCCTTATTTGACTACAGTCGCCTAGCAAGTCACCCGGAAAATCAACCCGTGTGAATGCCCCCACCGGGCCAATTTTCCAGACGACAGTTATCAATATCGCGGTTAGATTCTTAATCTAAAAGATTACCGATGACTTCGATTTCACCCTGTATAATTTTCTTTTTCTATACATAATTATTATAAGTTACATAAACTTACTCTGAGAATTAATAAAAAGAAAAAAAAATACCGGTTTGGGAATAGCTGTCAGAAATTCGACACACGCAGTGTTTTGACCAGAAAAAATACCGAACTGTTAGACTCAGTCTAGATCCAAAAACTATAAACAATAAATGCCATTAGGTATTAGGGACTCAAATGTATTATCTAGATGGTGTTAATGATCCAATGAGACTTATGATTAAATTCCGAACGCCTCACATTTCAGCATTGAAAGCCTAAAGTTATTTGATGTCTCCACTCCAACCGGTCGGTGGGCAGAACCGTTGCTCAACAGACGGGATAGAGTAGAACTAAGCTTGCTCGCAGATTAGTAAAAAGCAGTGCGCTAACCAAAATAAGACTTTCGGAATTGTCGTTCCGCAGTCGAGCCGAGAGGCAGTTTATAGTTGCAACATTGCAAGTAACCGACTCACTTGCGACAGCGGCTCTTGACACGATCGCATTCCGGGCTGCAGGTGGAAGGTCAAGGCGGAAACTGCACAGTACAATGCACCTGCCGAATCCCACTTTTTAAAGTTTAGGCTACTGTTACATCTTCTATCCTATCACCATCATATAATATCATACCATCATACAAGGGAGATTATCATAACATAATCTCACTTGTATAAAGATAGATCTAGCCTACGAAATCATTACTATGCTACGTCCAGCTAAAACTTTATTGTTATTTGGTTTTTAATAAATTATATCCTCACTAATATTACAAATGTGAAAGTGAGTGTTTGTTTGCTTATTTGTATGTACGCTGCCACGTCTTAACTGCTCAACTGATCATCATGAAATTTCGCATAGCTACACTTATCAGGGCTACAAAAAAAAGGCATAGGTTACCTTTCATACAAAAAAGAGTACTGTACCCTAGGCATAGAAAAATCACTGCCCACGCAGATGAAGTAGCGAGCGGCAGCTAGTTGAAAATCATATTTCCGCATTGAGAAAACAAAATTGTACAAATCTATTGCAAGTAATATCTGTATGTACTTTGAAGAAATCTCTACAAATGTAGTTAGTATTCTTTTGACAAAAGGCAACCAATGCTGTGATGAATGAATGAAATACATAACTGGTTGTGTGGTTTTTGATATAATAATATATAGGACAGTGGACACATGTTTTAAAGGTCAAGTGCGTATCACCATGCGGCATCACTTATTGGGCCATGCACATGACACTGTCAAATTTTAACCACGCCCTTACGAGTCGTATTATATGTCACAAACGTAACATGTTAATGGGATGCTAATAATGTACATTGTTCTCCGTGTGTGGGCGCCTCTATGCAGCAATCTATAGAATCAAGATGTCTCATTATTGGCATTGACAGTCACACTTTTTTAAATTTATCCATATTTCCTTTTTTAAATTGTTACTTAAAATATTTTTTTAAAGAACGGTAGGTACGTTTAGAAATCAAGTATTAGAACTCTATGAATGAAGTTGGACTTGCAAAATGACCACCGGTCTGGAAATCAGGATAAAACAAGTTTAGAGTTCATGCAAAGGAACCGTTAATATTTGCAAGAGGTTTGTATGATGAGTCGATCGGTTGATCTAGCTTCAGAAATAACATTGAATCTTATCAGGTGTAAAACTCTTTGTCCTTAAATAAATCATTTTAGTTAAAATATACATATAGACAACAATTACAATTACAAAAAGTATGAAAGAAAGACTACATCTTATTAATTATTTAAAATTTGTATGTTTCTTTACAAATACAAATAAAAAAAAACAAAAAAGAAACATTATAGCGGATCAAGACTCGTTATTTTTCTAATTTGGCAACAATAATTTTAATTCTTCTTTTGAAACCGGTTTTGAAACTTGGTTTCGAAAACAGCCGAAGGGGTCAGTTATTGGAAGAGCGTTAACAAAAGTCAATCGATCTAAACTTGGCATAGCATGAAAATTTAATACTGTTTTCGACCACCAACCTATACCTTATTAAATTAGCAATAAGTATTTATAGGATCTAAAATGTGTTCTTGCGCAGCTCATTTTGAGAGGAACTCGAGCAAAATGTCAGTTAATACAAATGTAAAACAATTAGCTTAATTAATAATATTAGAACAAAAAACCTTTTGGTAAAGAGTAGTGATGGGAATCGTAGGTGTGCTAAAAATTAATAGATTCTTACTATTGTGAGTAACGCATCAAACCACTCTTTACATTTTTTTTTTTAAATTTTGAGATTTAATCATTCACAATGCTATTTTTATATAATACTAAATAATATACTAGAAAAAATAGGACTCGCAATGTCGAGGTTAATTCCTTCTACATTGGTGAGATGGCGCTGGCTTGCAGCGTAAGAGTTGATGTACTAGAAGAAATTCGACGTTCCCACTAGTGACTCGGTAGCTCAGCGGTCAGAGCATTGGACCGGATATCCAAAGGTCGCGGGTTCGATTCCCGTCCGAGAACATGATCTGGTGCGAGTCTCTCTTTACATGTTTTTAACTTTGAATGTCACTTCATCCTTTTCGTGTCAGTTAAAGATTTACCAATTAGCATTACTTCACATGTTGATAATAAAAATGTCAGTTAATACAATCCCACCAAATTTTTTTAATGTAAACCAAAACTAGTTGTTTCATTCAATCATCTATCAAAAACTGTTTCCAAAAAAATTAATAAATGATTTTAATTAAAAAAAAACTTAATTTCAAAACGTATCGTAATCACATCAAATCCTTCCATAAATAATTTCAATCTGATGCATAAACTTCTAAAATGTTAATTTAACTATGTAATTCAAGTAATAAGCGTTGGAAAATTAATGATAGACAGATAAATCATATTCATAGGTAGGATACATAATTGCATTATTCACTAAAAGACTCCTATAACGTATTGACAGGACAAACACTCGACCACTGTACAAAGAATGACGATAAACCTCTTTTAAAATTACAACCTTCATACAATATTTTCCTCAAGTTTTCCGGCTCAAACAGCAAATAATACCATTTTCTGTAAATAAACAGTACCATAACTTTGTGAACTTGTCCATCGCCATTCCGATAGTAGATAATATACTCTTTGCGAAAAAAAAAAATATTTCATTACATTATTTGTTTGTATTATAGTACTTACTATTAACCCTTAAAACGGATAATGAGTCACAATAGATATTCCATTGTTATCCGGCCGCATGCGTCCGCTCGGGCGTTGATGAATTAAGTAACAATCTTATTTGTTGAATAATCCTTGTATTACAAAGTAGATGATTATGACAATATAATAAGATATAGGCTCTAAACTCGCTATATTATGATAATATACATAAGTACCTACATAAAATCAGAAAATAAGTAAGTACTTGTTATTTAATGTGACTGAACCAGTTTGAAAGGAAGAGTCAATGTTCGCAGGGGACTGTTTCTAGGAGACTCTTATTCTATCCACTGCCGTTTCATTATAACAAAAACAAATTCAAATAATAACCAGTTAAATTATGAATTTCATAGTTTTCATCACATTGACCAAATCATGAAGTAATTAATAATTACCACTTATTATGAATAGTAACCACACTAATTACATTTACCGAAATATTATATTCAAACATATCAGTTTTTGTATTAATAACTAGGTACTCTTGTAATAAAAACAATTAAAACCACTTAAATATAGGACAAGGATAAAAAACTTTAGAACTATTTCTACATGTTTCGAGTCAGTTTAAACTTGATAATATACTTGGTACTTAACTTTGCTTTTAATTTAAATTATTAATAAAAAATAGGTAATTATAGCTGAGATAACTTTCGCCAATTAAGGATGGTTTCAAGACCGTTATAATATTGAAATCGAGTTTTTTTTAAATATGCTAAAAAATTTGTTTGCATAATCTTCAAACACCAAAAAAACTTATGTGTGTTAGGTATTCCACATTTTTTTAAATATCGCAAAACAATTTTGACTTAATATTTTTTATTAAAGGTGAGATAATTATATTCTTAGACTTATGTACCTAGATAACCTAACCTAATCTAACTCAGCAAATTACATAAACGTGCAAGCAAGCAACAAAAAACTTTTTATAACATTTTTAAAAACTTTATTTTGGAATATCACATAATCAACTTTTTGATAATTATCCATTTTTAATTTATTTAATTTAATTATGTTTATGTTATTTAAAAATATGTCAAAGATTTTTCATTGATTGAACGTGTATGAAATTACCATAATAAAATAGTCTGAAAATGTGTGATCATTAATAAGTAGGTATTAATATTAATTATCATACAGATTTAATTTTATCATTCTGTATTTTAACATGGTATTCACAGTCGTATCATGATTTTTTTAAACTTGTTATGAAATAAAAGCCTTCATAAGTAGGGTCAAGTGGGCGACATTGTAACAGGGGCACAGTATAACATGATGAATAAATCTGTCATTTTTAAATTTATGTATTTACAATTTATTGATTATCAATTTTACCTTGAGAATTTTAAAATATTGAAAACCAGCGCCATCTATTTAACTTAAACTTAAATAACAAAGCAGCTGAATATTAAAACGAAAACAACACTACTTACCTATGCTTTATTTCACCGAGCCCTTTTATCATTATTCAGACTAAAACCTCTATTTTAGCTGTCAAAAGTAATAGTATAGTGAAATGACGATTCCCATACAAAATAGTTAATATTGAATTTTCGATTATTTAGTTTTTGTTTTGGGTTTTTATTTCTAAACCACCCCAGTACTTACTATAGCAAACTGAACAAAACAAAAAAGAATTATTCCAATCCTTCAACCCGTTTTTGAGTTTCAGCCAGACTAACGAACAGAAATTAATTTTTATATACAACATGTTACAAAAATACTTCTAATGCCGAATATGGTATATAGGGACCATCAAACACCAAATTTAAAATCAAAAATTTTAAAATGTATGAAACAGCTGATTTTTTTTCGCGATTTCAGAGTTGGTCCCGTTGTAAAAGTTGTTCAGTTTGATGATCTCTATCTACCATATTCGGCATTAGGGGTATTTTTGTAACACGTTGTATATGATAATTAGAAGACAATATTATAAACAGTGTTTTTTCTAAAAATCAAAATTTCTTTATTGGTACACTTCACCCACTTGACCCTACCTGATATATACTAAGCATATACCTATCAGTTGTCCACTCTATAAACAAAGGACTGTTCATCTCATTATGGTGTTACTACATTCATGACTCATTCAAGCTAAGCTATTTTAAGTCAATCGAACTAAAGTATCGAGATTAGAATAAATATAATACGTACCTAATTTTATTAACCGACTTAAAAAAAAGAGGAGGTTATAAAGTCGACGGTATTTTTTTTCTTTTGTACAAAACTTTACTTTTGAGCCGATAATTGACTGCAAGGTAGGTATCAAATGTGTTACGCAGAAAAGTGTTTTCTTCTAGAAAACTATGAACTGGAAACTCCCAAATGACCTTGACCAATCATGTAGGCAAATGTCCAAGCATTATGGAAGGGACTTTCACATAGAAATCTATGGATTTGTCATGGTTTTGGTCTCGACGCAAAGCACAACCCATAATAGTGATTCTATCAGTCAGCATGATAAATTATGGTCACAAGCACAGCTGTTCGTAGCACCCGCGCGCGCCGGTTTTTTTAACCAACTTCAAAAAAGGAGGAGGTTCTATGTTCGTCTGTATGGTTTTTTGTGTATGTTTACCGATTGAAATAATTTAAACGTTATTTCATCAGACTTGTTCCCAAGTTGGTCCCATTTTTGGAAATTATTAAATCCGTTCAGTAGTTTTCGAGTGCTTCTGAAAATATCACGAAAATACTATGATTTTACTACCTTGATGATGGTTGCATAACTTCGTTGTTTATGAACCGATTTAGATGATATTTTGTTGGAAAAGGGATAGCTCAAGTGTAGTCCTTTTAAATTCATTGACATTGGACCTTGGACTTCGAAGATACAAAAGAGAACTCCTCAAAATCAAATAGTATTTGTATAGTGATTAAGATAATTGTGGGTTTATGGCAATCCAAAATAGAGTAGGTAGGTACCTAACAGTTTAAAAAAGCTTAAACAAACTTTTTTCAAAAACCTTGAAAATACTAACAAAATAGCTCTAAAAAGAAAGTAATAATATTTCAATCTGCATAATTACTAATAGGTATGTCTGATATTGAAAAACGTCTTATGAAGTCGGGTGGGACTTAAAGAATTTAAAAAAAATGAGAAAGCGAAACCGCGACGAAAGTTTAAATACCTACCCATATAAAAAAAGGAAAAAAAATATACTTTTTCCCCACCAGACTTCAAAATACGTTTTTTTTATTCTTTCTTTTTTATACGTATTATTTCTTTCTTTTTAGAGCTATTTATTTTAACTTCCATTGTCGTTGGCGATATCTGTTATTTCAAAGTAATTAGCAGGTACATTAAAAGGATGTCCTTCGTTTGATTGCTACTAATCTTCATTGTTTCCTGAGTTTGCGATGTAATAGAAAAGATTATCGAGCCTGCAACGGTCTAAATTTTGTAATTTCTGAGTCTGGATTTCTGTAGGTAGGTGTTTTAAATTCTTATGATATAAGTCTAGCTTTGGCATTGCTATTTTTTCTAATTAACCACTCAAACTCTTAATCTTATTTTGCCTTCTGTCACCGAATCAATATTAATAAATCATAGCTTGAAACGATGAAAAATGACAAAATCTTGTGCTTAAATAAAATGAAAAGCTCTCAATGCTATCTACCCTACACTCTAAGGGTCGAAACTTGGAAAGTCTAAAAATATATTATTTTCTCTACTCACCAGCCACTCGGATATAGGCACAAACACTAAAAGGCACAGTTGTAATTACAATGTTTACTTTTACTTCCACAAAGTTAAAGGCAGGAACTGCGAGGCGCGTAGGCAATGCGCGGGTCACTTGTTCTCGTATTGTGTGCGCGCGCGCCACCGCCGCCCGTATATATCTCAACGCCGTTTGACGTCACTCACCGATAAGGGCTGCGCTCCTTCTGCCATTACGAGACGTGATATATCTTACCGACTCCTATCACTTAGATCTTCACAATCATATTAGTTATTGTGAAAGAAATCGTTAAGAAGGTACTTACGTACTTGCTTTGGATGGTTCAGCCTCTTCTGTGAATACAAATTTCAGATAACAAGATAACAATTTTAAGGAACTGTAACAGCTGTAATTGTTGTGTAACACATCCCCTGAGAGGTTAAATGTTAGATTTTTATGCAACTTAAACCCTTCTTAACCCCTTTGCTAAAACCCTGATTTTTCTCGGTTAATTAGTAATGAACTAATCAAAGTAATGAATATACATCATAACATTTTAGATTTAATTATTTTCATATATTTTTTTCAGTTTCCTATCATCAGAGCTTTCCAAGAGCATATATAATTTTTAGCGTGAATTAATCCACAAATAACTCTTTGATTTATAATAAAAGAAATAACCATATAACTTAAATGTCAATGTCATTCTCAATATTGATCCGTCAACCAGTCTCATTAAAGGTGTCAAAATAATCGTTTTTTTTACTTAAATACATATCATTAGAATTATTATATTCAAAGAGAATTTATGCAGGTTAACTGGACGTGTTTCTGCTGATATCAAAACAAAAGGTTAATTATTTTTTTCTTATAAATCTCATAGTGTGGGGTGTCGTCGGTTAGGTCTTTCAATAATGTTGGGTTTGTGCAAACCACTTTTTGATTCAGGGAACCGTTAGCGAAATATTAAGCATTAAAGTACAACATTTTGTAAAAGTCAAACGGTAACCCCCCCACCCACCAGGTAAACGGTTGCTTATGAAGACGTGAAAAAATTCAGGACATAAGTACATGTAATGAAGTTAAAAGTGAAAACTATCCTGCTAGGTATGCTTTACAAGTTTACGAGTAATAGTCGATCAACTTACAAATTAATTTATATTGGAAAAGTTTTCGTAAAGAAATGTCATTCAATAGTTAGGTATTAAACTTAGTTTTAGTGGTTAGTTGTGTAAACAGGAAGTAAATATAAGTTCATAGCCAGATGTGTAACTGTAAAAGGTAACAGCGGAACCCTATACTGCGCGTGGCTCGACATGCACTTGGCATTTTTATTTTGTATTTGAACTTTACCTTAAATAAAGTAAGGTATATTTTTAAACTAGGCTTAGGAGATAGAGAAACATGTTTTTCTTGTATATTATTTAGCATTGTAGTGAAGTGTCAACACATTGGGTTAGCGCTTTTTACGTTATTAACGCACAAACAAACAGACAAAAAGATAAACAGACCAAAATTCCAATAATGTTAGAAATCGGTTCTATTGGTTAGGTATTTATTATTTAACACACCAACCACTTTGAAAAAAAACAACAACTTTTCTACAGATTTATTATATGTTTAGATTACAAAAATAATCAAAAACCAAAACTCATAGTCAAATGCAAATATTATTACGATCGAATGTATTAATAATTATTCACTAATTTTAAATTCATGAATTCATGAAAATTAATAATAGTTAAGGATATTTATAGGATTAACCAAAAACAACAAACAAAGACAAGTTCTTGTAAGTACAGTCGACCCAACGAATCACGACCCACTTTGACAATATTTCCTTTTTTTAAATTTTGAGATTTTAGCATTCACAATGCTGTTTTTATATAATACTAAATAACATACTAGAAAAAATACGACTCGCACCAGATCATGTTCTCGGACGGGAATCGAACCCGCGACCTTTGGATATCCGGACCGCTGAGCTACCGAGTCACTAGTGGGAACGTCGAATATCTTTTACGCTGCAAGTCAGCGAGAACATGATCTGGTGCGAGTCGTATTTTTTCTAGTATATTATTTAGTAATAATTCCTTTAAAACTATAAAAATGATTCAATTTTGGTCGACTGTACTAGCCTGCGCCCGCGAGCGCCCGTGACTTCGTCCACGTAGACATTGGAAAAATCCCTAGGGAACCTTTGACCAGAGTAAGTATCCTAGTCTTATGTTTTAAACAATGTTAGAAACTATCTGCGTGCTTTTCATCCAAATCCGTTCCGAAATTTTTGCGTGATTGAGTAACATCTAAACATACAGACAGACCTAGAATATGATCTGGTGCGAGTCGTATTTTTTCTAGTATATTATTTAGTATTATACAGACTTTCACATTTATAATATTAAGTAGGATATAAGTTAATTAGAATATGATCGCAGTGAGTAAGAACAAAGGTATTATAAGTCCTTTAAACCTGTTGAGTGAGGTGCATAACCGTAAATTTTGCACAAAACGATAAAAAAATACTTTGAAATTATGTGCATTGCGCATGCACAGTAATAACATAAGCACAACATCTTCGCTCATACATACAACAACATACTTTTATACCCAAAACTAATTAGACTATATTATCATCAATGCAATATTGTTTATTGTATATATAATATATAGGTATATAGCCTAATTAAAACTCACAAAAAAGTCATTTGCAAAGTACATGAACTAAAATAAAAGTTGATTATTATTTTCAACTTTCTAAAAAAATACCCATTACCTAATTGTTTCATTTATATAAAACGAACAACAGGGAAAATTCTCGTTAGTCTATTTTATGTAGTCCATTTTAATAATATTTTAGGGATTAAAAAATGCATTTAACTATTATATGTAAAAACAAATAATAATAATCTCAAAAATATTATCCAATTTTACTTAGTACTTTGATCTATTAAAATCGAGTTGCTTGTACTTATACTTTAATAAACAGGTTTATTCTAGTTATTAAGTATCGATACGATATATAAGAAAAAACGGTCAAGAGCGTGTCAGACTCGCGCACCGAGGGTTCCGTACCATCATTCTGAAAAAGTTTACTATTTAGAGACATCGTTTTATTTTTCCTGTAATCTTTACATAAACTTTATATATATAAATTATAAACTTTATATTTTTTTATATTTTCAGATTTTTCTCTATGCAAACTTCGGAGATAAGGGGGGAACGGTATTTCTTTTTACATTTTTCATCAAAAGTCGAAAACTATGCGGCCTAAAAAAATGTTTGAGTATGTGAAAGCAGCGCTCTTTCATATGATACCCCATATGCCCTAGTAGCCTCACTCCGAATTTATAAGACCCCCTTTCAGTCCCTGTTGCAAAAAAAAAAAAATTCTCTTATTTGCAAGAAAACATGTTCTTATTTGATAACCAGTTATTAAACGTGAAAAAAAACTTCCGTTTTCATAGGAGTTATGAAAAATAGTTACGGAAACGGCAAAAGGGCAAAATAGTTGGGCAAACGTCATCTAAAACTATTCAAAATTTCAAGTTGATAGCATTAGTAGTTTTCGAGATATCCAGCTGTGACAGACAGACAAACAGACAGACAGACTGAGTCGCACCATATGGGTTCCTTTTTACCATTTTGGTACGGAACCCTAAAAACAAGACTGATTTATATATGCCTTCCATGTTTTTATACACAAGGTGTTTGGAAATAGCTCTATAAAGCTAAATGTGGTTAATAGGATACCAGCAATGACCAGCATGCATACAGCCCCGGAAAATTAGAATAAACCCTGAAAGTCCCTACATGGCTGAGATAAGATCTTTGCGATGAAAGGGTTTTTTGGAAGCGACATCGAAAAAAAAATTGACCCACCTCTTCTTAGGAAATTACTCATACCTATTTCGTTATTTTTCATTTGTATGGAAAACTGCTAAGTGATAACCCTAAACGCAAGTAGACTATTGTTTTTGATAATCAATCCCATCAATAGGCAAAAGCAAAACACGATTTCGATCTAGGGTTGCCATTGTGCTGTTTGCCATATATTTTTATAAGTGTTGTTTTTATTTTATAAGGCTATTTCCAAGCACCCTACCTAGGTATGTAAATAGTGTTGCTAGCAAAAAATTCATGCGTAAATTAAATCTGTTAATCCTTTTTACCAGTGTAAGTACTAACTGTCTGTGGAAGAAATATCACAGTCTAGTGACATCGTTTATTTCGTTTTGCCTTGTTAATCGTCCAATCCCATCTAGACGGCGCGCGGCGGCGAAGATCTTCCGTCACATGAAATATTTATTCGCATTGGATATGGTCTACCATAACGCTATGGAAGGTCTGTACTCCAGCAGAGGGAACCAAACTGGCGATGATTTGACAGATTCATCAAAATTCTTATTTTTAAATTATAATTTATAAACCAGTACCCGTAGCACGAACAGCTATCGAATAGAGTAATTTTGTATGGAAATTTGTACAGCGCCATCTATTGCCGAAAAGCAAAATGAAATTTTTCATAGATAATTTCTCTATGGAAAAGTTTTACGCGCGTTTTTTTTCTCGATAGATGTTCGTGCTAGGGGTAAGTTAGTGCCGGCCGGGACTTGTAAAACAGGTATTTGTGTAAGAAAAATACTGCGACGTTATAGCATAGCAGCAAGGTCACTGCAGAAACCAAACAATAGTCAACGTCAACGATTACATTTCCTGTGCTAGAATTGTGTCATGTAAAGTAAATAGTATCGGACTAAACGTTAGGTTAGGCTGTTTCCTGAAACAGGCACTAAACCTGATTTAACTCATAATTCAGAGTACCTATACAGAATGTTACAAAGCCGAATATGATAGATAGGGAAGGGACCATCAAACTGAACCACTTTTAATATGGGACCAATTCAAAAATCATAAATGTTGATATTTTCTGTATATTTATTTTTGCATGAAACAGATGATATTATTTTGCGATTTCAGAGTTGGTCCCATAGTAAAAGTTCAGTTTGATGGTTCCTATCTACTACTATCATATTCGGCATTTGTGGTTGTTTTGTAACACCGGTCTGCCCGTCGTCTTTCATGAATGAAGTGGTAATTCCCAGATATTTTATCATTTATACATGCAATGTGAATCTAGGCATTTGTAAATACTAACGGCCTTACCACAAAAAAATTTAAAGCACTGTTCAACAACTGTTTAACTTAGAATCTGCTTAAATATGATGCTGTCACTTTTTTGACAATATGATTAGAAAAAAAACGGCATCACATTTAAACAGTGTCTAAGTTAAACAGTGTTTTAAAATCTTTTGTGGTAAGGGCCTAAAAGTTTTAAATTAAAATAATCTGGTGTTATTAGATTCTAAATACTGATGACTTTACTTGTAAAAATTGTAAAAATAGGTAGGTATCCTTATTTGGTCAGATTTATTTTGTTTTAAAATACATATTATTAGGTTTATTAAATTATTTTTTGTTGTATAGGTAAGTAAAGGCCGGCGCCCACTGCCGGCACTGCATGGCATTGGCACGGCAAAGGATTTTATTACTAATCAAGTTATTTTGAATCTTATTTCAATGGGTTTTGAATTCATTTTACTTTATTTAGATACCACGATGCCGCGGGATGCTGCGGCATGCCACGGGATGCCACGGCATGCCGTTTCATTCCACGGGTTGCCGGGGCACGCCATTGCATCTGGCGAGACGTATGGGTTGTTGCTTAGCTAGTTGGTATGAGAGAGAGATTTTTTTATTAACACAAAAGACCACGCCACGTTACAAAAGTTAGACATAAAAGACGAATAAATAAAAAGAATAACTGATTGATGCCAGCACTCTGGCATCAGTAAGCGTAGCGTTCAAACGCATAGAATGTACTGGCCATTTGAGTAGGGAGGCAGGCAGTGGCACTAGAAAAAGTTATAATACCCGAGAAAAGTTTGATCATCATTATTTTTGTTCAACAATTTTATATGGGGCTTTTATATTTTTTCCTTTTCCAAACTCAAAACTCAAATGATTAAGAGAGAGAGAGATTAAATTAAATTATTATGAATATGAATAAAAACTCATCTCATCGTGATGACGGGTTTCAGGTTGGTGCCGTCTACACCAAGCCACATTTTTGTACAAAACTGGAGCAAAAAATGGCTTGTCGGGTCTGAATGTCAACTTGAAGTTTTTGTCACGGCAAAGATATCTTTACCGTGTTTTCGTCTTTCTTCGATGCGCCAATACGTAAAGTTGTCAGTCAGACAGAGGTATAGTCATTAAGTAATTTTTTACTTTTTTTTTATAAAACAATATTAAGATTCATTTACATTTTGTAAATACGGCTACATTAATACAAAAGGTATGATACCTTAAATATTGATTAGATTTTTTGTTTATTTAAACAGTTAATGAAAAAAATAAAAAACTGCTGTAAATTAAAATTGACTTTTTGTTAACAAATAATCATCGTAAAGTTCAAGTATTTTTCATAAATTAAATATTATGGCAATTCATATTCTTTCATTCGCAAACATCCGGATGTAAATCAGGGTAGTCCCATTTCGGTTTGTACTTGCTTTACTTTCAAGAACCTTGGGGTCTAACCAGACCAGATTCATAATTGTTGAGTGCATTCAACTTCCTTGATAGCTTTTATTTTATAAACAAAATGTTTAAACCCCCACCTCAATGCAGTCTGCCTCAATGATTAAGAGCGTTGACGCAAACGGCATTTCATACAAAGTTTCAAGTCCTTCTTTTTCAAAATGAATGAACCGACTTTAATAAAACTTAGAATACATTGGTCTAAAAAGTTTTTAAATGTTTTATTTTAAAAAAGATAATTTCTGCTTGTGTGGTTTAAAATCGTTCTAATTTAGCTGTAACACTATTTACCGAAAATGTTTCCAACTAACATTTTAGACAAATGTATTCGGCTAATGTTTAGAATTACTTACTGGGGTTGTTTCATTATGTGTTCTTTTGTATGATTTATGTTAATAAAAACATTTATTATTATTTATTCATTATATGTGTATGAAGTTTTATTAAAATCGGTTTATTCATTTCGAAAAATAAGGACTTGAAAGTTTGTATAAAATGCCGTTTGCTCTCTTAATCATTGACGGTGGTTGACGAATAACAACACAGGCATGGTAAAGAAATTGACCGTGGTACAGGTGAGCTGTCTAATACAAAAAATTTACATTATTTTGTGATTGATTCGAATTAGATTCGCAATCGAGAGATTTTCCTACAGTTTAGTTTGAAAAATTATTTCAGAAATCATAAAAAATGCTTTTTTTGCATTTTAGGTACCTATAGAAAACACAGTCAAGTTATTTTCTTTGTCCTAAGATTATTCAAAATTTTAATAAAGTCCTACTCAAAGAATACTCAATGAATTAATTTAAAGTCCCTTTCTCGATCTTTGGTATTTTATAAGTACCTACTTTTTGCACTTGATCGAATAACCTCCACAGGTTTAAAGGAAATATATCAACAGATTACGTAAGCCGACAACTCATGCGCCTTTGTCACACACTTATGTAATAATTGATGCAAAATTAATGAATATTATCTACTTGTCCGAATCGGCATTTAACACAGGCAAATGCATAGTCCACTGAACTCTATATAGGATTGTGAAATATTATCAGCGTACCTAATCGAGCGCTAAATGTATGAGAGCAAGGTTTCATTAAAATGACATATTAAATCAAATCACTTTGTCACAATTCTAGGTTATTTGATCAATATCTCTTAATGAATGCGCTTAGTGCAGCGCTATGATATGAAGTCTGCAAGTCTGCTGCAAAAGGTCCCTGGTTTGAAACTAAAACGTGAAAAACACAACTACATAACCATTGTGTGATTTTAACTTTAGAAATATAACCATATTTAATAGTATCTACGTTAAAGATAACCATACGTTAATGCGACTTGTATTGATCCACTTAAATCCAAGGGCGGCGGCAGAAATAATTCCCAGGGGGGGCAGCTTTTAGTTTTTCATGTGGATTTGTGGCATCCCACAAAATATACATTTTTTAATACCTACACTTCCTTGTAAAGCGGGTTTTACTGCATTATTTTTTTTCTTTGTTTTTACAGGGTTTTCATTTAAATAGACAGCTATTTAAATGAAAACCCTAATAATATTAATTGCCCTAATAATGGTAATGTTGATCCCGAGATCCCCAAGGGGTGCAAGTGCACCCTCCCGCCGGCGCCCATGGAATATACTTATCTTTTAGAATGCTAATAAGCTCAGGTGAGTGTGTATTTCGATCTGGATCTCATCCATTCACTCCCTGGATAGCCAGATCACAGATCGTAGGCTATTTACGACTCATTTTGATACTGAAAAACAAATATCCAAAATTCAAAAAAATTATCACTAACGCGCAATGTGACATACATCCAACAAAACAAAATCAGTCCAAAATATAATATAACTTTTACTCACATCAATTTCAATAGCCAAATATCAGTATTTCACTAATAGATAGATCACTTTTCGTAAAAAATTCAAAGAGAGCGAAACCGTGAAACCGTTTTGTACGCTTTTATCACTTCTATATCTTACTAAAAGTGTCGCCATCTAGTTAGCTGATTTGTTACTAAATCGTTAGCTTTGTTGCTGGTGTACAATACCGAGAAAAGTCTTTTGGTCGAATGGTGTGTTGCAGAAGTACAACATCGCTCCTTAAAGTTGACGTTTGCTATCTTGCAATAAAATGTTTCTTTAAAGCCTTCCCAATGATGTAAGATTCATTGCTAGAGAAGGCCTAGATCAAAACGCTCATCGTTCTAAAGGAAAGGCCCCCCGAGACAGTCAAACAGTCACTACTACGTGCGACATTAAAATTTATTTATAACATAAACATGAGATTTAAGTCAAGATAATAAATAAATACTAAATAATCATAAATAAATAAATATTTATTGAAATAATCTTACATAACAATTTACAACCAGTGGTCTAGGTAAACATAGATAATATAGAAAATTTGATTATGAAATAATAATAAAATATGATTTTAGCATGGGCTTGACCACGTGTGACGTTGCCGTTCTCCTCACTTCATGGCTAATAGAGAATAAGGCTATGCTCGTAGTCACTTCTAGAAGTACTTACCTACCTAGATAACAAAACTGCTAAAAGTCACTTTTTGCTATCTTATCTAGTTAGGTACGTACTTCTACGAATGACTACGAGGAAATGTAAAAATACCTTCTAAAAATATTAAGACTGAAAAATTATACGTTTAGTTTTATTAAAATCCTTGTTAAAACCTTAAACCTCAAGGCGCCACCTTTTTCGGTGTGTATATTCTAGTTTCGCCATCTAGTGACGAAAAGTTTACTTAAATCTGCTTGCGCTACTCAACAACAGATGTCGCACGTAGTATCTAACTTTCTTTTAATTCAGCGTGAATGCATTTTATCAAACAAAAAGGTAGCAAAAAGGCCGTTAATTGACGCCCTTGAATGAGATCGACCGATCTAACTCTAAACATAGCATAGGTACATAAATGTATATGTAAATTACACCACAAAATCATCAAAATTGGTAACTAAGCACAGAATATTATAATAGTACTAACTAAACCTTAGTAACCTGTCAAAATCCATTGTCTTAGGTCTTTTGACAGTTAAACGTGATAAATCGCTATAATAATAATATATCATGTCGCGTTTTATTACATTACGTACTTTGTTTAAATAAAAGCCTGAATTATGTACAGCCAATTTTAAATCTTAAATGTTTATTTTAAGGTTTAAAATAAATGTACTCTAAAAATTACTCCATTTTCGGTTATTTCGCTGCTGATTGGCGGACAAAAGAGGGTATTTTGTGGTCATTTGACGGGTAATCCAACGACTAATCCGGCAGAATTGTGATGTTTTCTGTGCAGTGTTTCCAGATTGAGGGGCGATTTTCAGCCTTTCTGAATCTGTGTTGGCCTTTGGCAGCCATCGGGCTATTTTAGGTCTTTCTCTTTTTTATTTTTTGCAGTCTTAGTTTGTCTCATTGTATATAATTTTGCCACTTTGTCCTTTATAACATAAATATTATGTTAAATGACATCGATAAATCAATAGAAATGTAATTCGAGGAGTTTCTCGTTTCGATTGAATTTTTACACATCTTTGTGATCTTTGTTTTTCACTTGCTTTGTGTACGAATCGGAAAGTGATGGCATGCTGTATGACTGATAACTTAACTTAAGTTCGGTGAAATCCGGTTTTTCCATTTTGAATTTTAAAGTTTTGACGGCATCTTCTTGTAGACAACTTAAAACGTTACATTATTACTACTACAATATGTTATATTAAAACCTTTTTTAAAAGTGTCATCTTTTCTTATGTATAATCTCCCGAATTCTCCCGATTTTTTGACTGTAATTCTACCGCATTTCTTTTCTATTTTTTGGTTTGGTAACACTGATATCATAACTCAAATAATTCTGGGAAGGGAGTGGATTGTAGTTTTCTTTTGTTTTAGCTTAATTTATTATTTAACCATGGAATCGATCCCGAATCAAGATATTGTTACTGAAAGTGCAACATGAAAATATATTAATTGTAAGAAGAAAGTAAAATCTAACCGTAAAACCACTTTTATAACCTAAATTCCTTGAAGCAACAAGATACATGAAAAAGGTAACAGACGGCGATTTCTATTACACTGAATGGTTCTGCAAGAAATCATTTCTATTTCAAAATACTAATCAGTTGGAAAATGTTGCTATCAACGTTATAGTTGGTGAGTTGCAAGTATTTTTAGCTTATTCGTTATTACTCATTAGTACACGCCCACTGTTTCATTCATACTTCATATAGTATTTATTCAGTAGTTATCAACTTTTGTCAAATGCCCCGAACCTGACTCTTTAACCAAACTTTTTCCTTTCTCTGAAATAAGTGTTAACAACTTCCATAGTACCTAATGAGTAATTATCTAATGACAATAATGATTGAAGTGAATTAAATCAGAAGGTCCTAAAATTAAATCCTGTAAGTAGCTGTTATTTTTTAGTAAATAACAAGATATTGAGTCTGTTCACCAACCACCCCATTTTTTTTGGATCTGAGTTTGTATAAAATTTTATTTATTTGTCGGGCAAAACTTGCCAAACTATTAGGTAGGTACCAAGCAAGAACTTTAAATTCATAAAGTTCTTGGTAGGTTCCAAAGATATTTTGTCTTTAATCTGACAGGTTGATGAAATTACTTAACCTGTAACTGCCGAGTAACTGACAAACAATAGATTTTCTATTGTTTATGGCTCGGTTGACTGGCATTGAATGTTAATTTAATGTATAGCTTTCATGATATTAATTAGCAAAATTTAATAATACTTATCTTGCCTTAACCTTAGCTAACTTCTGGTAAACCCAACTAACCAATTTTGATGAAATAGCAAATAAATATCAATTAACAGTTTCTTTAAACTTAGATGCTTTTGTGAGTTTAATATAGAATCAATCCATGTCATAAACTGCTCTGGTATCCAGCCCTTAGAGCAGTTTTTTCGTATAAAATAAGAAATTCATAGCAACTTCTCAACAATTTGGATATTTTTCTGGCACTTGGATATCTATCGAATGGTATGAATGTCACTAGCAAAATGTTATGTAATATTTTTTAGTTTGTGTTAGACTTTGAAGCCTACCACATCTGCGTCAATTTAAAAACATTTACTTACCCCATTTACCCTCTAATGGACTTATTTTCGGAATATCACAAAATAAGCCTTTGCCTTTTTAGAAGTCCTCCTACGAAGTCTTAAGTCTAAATGTTAATTTATAATTTTTCCATACAATTTTAACCCCATTCAGACCTTTAGGGGTTGAATCATGTCCATCGTATGCGACTTCAAAATAAATGTCATTTTCGCAATCAAAATCCCATGAAACCATTATAAAGACCATATGAATTTTAAGGTTTATTGACCCCATTTCACTCCCTTAAGGGTTGAAATTCCAACAAAACGAATACATAATGCGTTAATTTCCAACCATAAGCCTAAATAATGAATTTAGTGATATTCACTTCCAGAATGGCAGATTTTCTTCATCTTCATCCCTCTTTTCAGCCCTTCGTGGGTGGAATTGTCAAAAACGCTGAAACACATAATTTATTTTTAATTATCAGCCTAAACACAAAATTAAAAGATCCAGTATCGAAACTGAGGGACTATCAAAACAAACTACAAACTTTCATCCCACTATTTCAACCTATTCAAGCTTATTTCGCGATAAAAGATAACCTATGTCCTTTCCCGAGCTCTACTCTATCTCTGTACCAAATTTCATCAAAATCGGTTCAGTAGTTTAGGCTTGAAAGCGTAACAGACAGACAGAGTTACTTTCGCATTTATAATATAAGTAGGGATTAGCCCCTAACATCCATAAAAATATATTTTATACTTACTTATATTCCATTTGTGACTGAGCCGACTCTTTAATACTCTATACTCCAATATTTTTTGGAAATATTAATTTGAAAAGCCATTATTGTAGATACAGACAGACAGAGGCCAAATCCACATTTTTTTAAACTTAAACGTCTGTGCGTTCCGCATCACGCGAAAACTACTTGACTGGTTTATCCTATCGGGCTTAGGACAAACTAGTTTGGTCTGGGTTATACCAGTAATCCCATCGCGTACAGGAAGAACTAGTTTAACCTAGGCCAAACTAGTTTGTCCTGAAAATCGGGTTAAGCCGGTAACATATATATGTCGTAGGATAGTAATCGGATCTTTACAAAAATCCTAATATTACAAAAAACCGGATGGTTAGAATCTGATCAATCAATCATCGTAAAGTCAGTTCAGTACCCTTAGCACGAACAGCTATCGAGAAAAAAAACGAGCGTAAGTACTCGATAGAGTGATTATCTGTGAAAATTTCATTCCGCTCTTCGGCGGTAGATGACGCTGTACTTTCCCATACAAAATTTCTCTATGGAATGTTTTTACGCGTAAATACTTATGTATTTTTTTCGACGTCAACGTTATCTATAACATCAGCCAATCAGTGCGCGCAAAGTGATGGTCATTCACGATTTACTGACTTACAGACTGTACTGTACCCTTAGCACGAACAGCAGACGACTGATGGATACTTTAATTGGCTAACGGCTACCTATAGTCTTATAAAAAAGTCATGTTCTGACCAATCAGACTGAAGATGCTTTAAATCGACTCATAGATTATCCGATCAGTATTCTGGTTTCCAATTGTCCGAAATAAACTTAGGTACTAGGATTTTTATAAAGATCCTAAAAATTGCTCGGACGAAAATCTATCTTTGATTCCAATTATCAGGTCCTTTGCAATTAACCAGATTGAACTTGCATTGAAAATGACAATTAAGACAAAAACAGAAAAATATTAAAATTATTTCTTATTATTCTTCATTATTTTGGACTGCTCAGTTTTGTTAAGTTAGTAGTGATTAGCTTGGTTAGGCTGTAGATGCAGACCTATTAAACGTCAAATTATCCAGTTATCACGGATTACTTGCGGATTACCTTCTTTCCATAATACGCTGTAGTTTCTGTTGATACGATCCAAGAATAGTCATATCATAGTATTCTGCCACAAAAAGCTCTATATGAAACTTAATTCCTGTCGAATGAGTCAGTTGTCGACCGCCTGAAAAGCAGTGAAGACAGTTTTTGTAAGTGAAAGAAGGATGAAATAACAAAAATTATCAGTGACAAAAATATTTTCCAAGTTTCGGGAAATACTCCTTATCTGTTTTTTTTATTATTTTTTTAATAGTTTAAAGTAATAAATTGCAAAGATTTTTTAAATACAATTCGTTGATTTTCAACGCTAATTTATATAAAAAATTGTCCAGATAATATTTATTTTATGTAGCAATAAAAATATACATTATTTTATGTAGTTTATAAAAAGGTTATAACTTCTTTGAGAAAACATGTTTAGACAAAATACTGGTTATATCTGTTCATTGTTTTAGGATGAAGATTAAGGAACCAATTAAAAACAATTCAACAAATTGTTTGGTATATAACTATCTTCAAAATAAAATTCTGTTTTTTCAGAAAACTTGGAAAATATTTGCCATGAAACTAATGGGTCTTTTATGTTATAAATTGAACCGTGTGTTAGTTAGTGGCGAAACGGCCATAGGTGGATGCGTACTCTAGTACTTTCTATCTATCCGGATCTATCCGGCTTCCTCAAACAAGGGTAGTAATAAAACCGAATTACGCGCGGAAGAGGTCGCGGGCATCAGCTAGTACGACATAAACGTACACTTATCGTCAACGTCAATGTGAACAAGCACGCATCTTGTGCTGTAATCATCCTTCCTCTTATTTAGGTCTGAACTGCAAAATCCAAAAAAGATAGCATTTAGGCACTTGCTAGATATACTATAAAACTAATGTTATTTTTGTCATCAGTATGATAGCAAAAATCGACAAAATTGTATTTTCAAAATCAAACTGATCTATTCCTTTCGAATACCAAAAACTAATACCAATGGTATTTGTTTATTGCCGTTATAAAATTTCTATTCCCAACGAATACCAAATTTATTATAAAATATTAAAAAATTTAAAATTTGGTATTTGTTGGGAATAGAAATTTTATAACGGTAATAAACAAATACCATTTGGTATTAGAAAGGAATAGATCAATTGACTTATTGTCCCATAAACAATAGTTTAATTATGCTAAAAAAATGTGACTGGCAAGAAATATAAGCACACGCCACATAGATTTAGTAAGTGTAATGTCATTTTTTAGTGACAGTTCATACTTTTTGCTTAAATAATATATTAAGTAACAAAGGTAAATCCTGTTTGAGAATTCAGATACTTATCGCTGTTTCTTACATTCATATCTTAAACTATTTATTAATTAAAGACAATGATTATTAATGAACTCTTACAGTCACAGAATGAATATCGTACTGACAGTATAGAAAGTTAAATGCATTCCTGATATACATACAGTAGGGTTGTCAACCGTCCTGTTTTCCCAGGACATGTTCTGCTTTATGGGATGTCGGGGTGACTAAAATCGCCTAGCAAATCACCCAGAAAATCGACCTGTGTTAATGACCCATTAGAAGCACCTAAATTATCTTTGCATAGTTTTTCGAGAAACAAAGATCTAGAACAACCGTCTACGCACTTCTACTAAATTTCCGTCATAAGTGCGGATTAAATTAGTTTTTAATTACTTATTTTATTGTCATAACATAAGCCATCAATAACAATTTAGTTATTATTTTAGTACAAGAGCTAGTATTTTTTTTTTGTAGTTTTTAAAGTTTTCGCAATTCATCAAATGGTTTTAATGATTGCGTTTTTGTAAAACAGGAATTGTTCTGAAAGCAAAGAAAATGAATGTATTTAGAATTATAAATAAATGCACAGATTGATTGTATATGTTACCGGCAATCTATGTAATTCAGGTATTGTATACAATACCTAGTGATTGTAAAGAATACCTGCTGGTCCACTGGCAATGTGTCAAGTAAAATAAATTCATTGGGTTAAGTTAGGTTAGAACTGCAATCAAAAATCTTATGTACAATCAACGGCACGCTGGGCTTCCACGACAGGGTAATCATATTCAATCAATTTTATCCTTAAGTGCGAAGAAATTAAGGTTCAAATAAATTGCAGATTTTTCAGAGTTTGTATAAACTGACGTGCTACTGACTGTACATGATTAAAAAATAAACTAGATACTAGTTACGGTCTCTTGTGCTATTTTTAATGACTATTGTTGGGTAATAATTGATGTCAATAATTTACTTCTAAAAGCAAATAAATATTAAAACTGCGGTCAGCAGAACTTATTAGTTATCATATCAGACAGTGCTGTTAGACCTGTGAATTGTGATTGCTTTAAAACGTGCTTACTGTGTCTGTGATACTTGCGATTAGGAAAATATAATTGAAATTCTTAATGTGAGTCATACATTCAGTGGTGTCATACTCAGTGCCATTCAGTGCATAAAGTATTACGCATAAAAGTTATTTTATCAATTTTATTATTTCAGATTTCGCTTTTGAGAAGACGACCGACGTCGCTCCGTGCCATCGCACCAGTAATTTGGTGAGTAAAAATGTTTTTGAGTATGTACCTATACAAGTAATATAAAAGTGAATAGGTATACAGTGGCTGACGGGTAATTAGATACACTAGTCGATTTTCATACAATCGAGGTAAGTAACTTTAAATTCTTGGTTCTCCGCCAGCGGTTGATCGAACTATAATCTGATGATAGCTATCCAGGGAGGAATGGAGGAAATCGCTATACACACCCAACTAATCTGGCAAGCGATTGTGTAAGTAAAGGAATCATATTCATTTGACAGTTCAAAGCGTACTGTTTCATTTGTCAAACGGAATAATTCTCATAACACATTAGACGTTTGACAAATGAAATGAAACCATACGTTTCGAACAGACAAATAAACACGATTCCCTTCAGCATTCAAGCTGCAAGGATCGAAGTTCTCAGTTCTCAGTTTCTGTTTTTTAATCATATCCAAACAGCTCTTAGAATGCGGATCATATCAGTTGGGTGTGTATAGCGATCTGGATCTGCTTCATTCACTACCTGGATAACTATCATCAGATTACAGCTCGATCAATCTCTGGCGGAGAACCAACGCTTCAAAGTTACCTTGTTTGTATGAAAATAGACTGGTGATTCCAATTATCCACCGGAAAAACAGAAACAAACTGGAACTAGGTGCTTATAAGAGCGTCGACGGCAAACGGCATTTATTACAAACTTTTAAGACCTTATTTTTCGAAATAAATAGATAAACCGATTTTAACATAAGCAGAATACATCGGTCTAAAAAGTTAGTTGAGAACATTTTTTCTATTAAGAAAAATTAAGTAAAAGTACTAGTGTGACAGAAATGAACAGAAGGTATGCGATCGATATTTTCCGTTAGTTAATACCCATCTCTATCCACACGTTGACTATTGGTGCGTTACGAGGAATAAAATTATAATATGCTTGGTTTTGTTAGCGCACCTAAATGGTGCGTTTCGAAGAATAGTTTGGGTGCGCTTCTTTAGGTGCGTGTGAAAATGGGTGCGCATCGAGGAATAGGACCTCATCCGTCGAGAATCAATATCCGTCCACCGCTGTAGGTGTTGCTATTGCTTTCACTTTTTTTACGTAAAAATATTATTGCAAATATTTTTCCTATGATTTTGTGTCTCCAGGACCCTATATACCTCAAAGTGACGCCCTCGTCTTAATAAAATTTATTGCTCGCTAAGTACCGTCACGTCTATAAATATGTATGCAGTTTAGAACTTTGTCACTGCAAAAGCTATTACTTTTTTGAATAGAAATCAATGACAAATTTAATGAAAATTACAATAAAGTGAATTCTAAACTTTTTACATATTTTAAGACGTTACTGTACATAATGTATCGACAATCAAAATTCACAAGTACAGATTGAAGCTAAGGATTTATAGTTTATTTACAAACAATAACCTCAGTAAAATATAGTTCGTTGTAGTAGTAGTAGTAGGCAAAAGTGCCCAGCGTCGGTCTGGGATCCAAAAAACTACCGAGACTTCCGCTATTCGGTTATTTGGCCAAGAGATCGCCGAATATTCGTTATTCGGTATTCGGTGAAATAAGTATTCGTTGCATCTCTAATTTTTTCATTGAAATTAAGAGATTTATTTTAAAAAGTTCATTTCGAAGAAAAAGTTGTAATGTTGCTACTTGAGCGCATTATGGCTCTGAAATGCATGATGCAACCACTTGAGAGCATACAGCCTCGTTTCATCTGTGGAGACCATTTCCCTAATCGTTTTTTTTTCTACAATGAAACCTCTTGTAAGCGCTCTAATTCGAAGTTGCAACCACTGAGAGCAGGCAGACCGACATTATTTACATTAGGGGACCACTCTACAACCTATAAAAATAAATCTAACTGTATCCATGATCGTTTTTAAAAAGTCCCGTCACCTCTCAGTCTATAAGATGACGATGATGATGAAAGAAACAATCTAGATTTCACTGTCACGCCTTGACATGATTGCCACAGATTTTTTTTTCTTTTTTCCTTTTCTCCTTCCAAAAAGCACGGGCATTTTTTATTTAATGTTGTTATACTTATTTGTTTATTTATTTATGTAATATATCAAGAACTAAATTATTATATCATTCCACAAAAATTACACCACTAGGGAGCTGTCTGAAAATAGCGCTTCTGTGGCGTTCTGCGTAATGCCGCGGAAGCACAGCTGAGACAGCTACCCTTTGGCCTCGCAACTATTTCTCTGTTAATATTATTTCTTTCTTTCTTTTCCTTTTTACTATTGTTTATTATTTTGTTTAAGATGTATCTGTTCGTAAGGCGCTGAGGCCAATAAATGTTTTCTTTCTTTCTTTCATGCTAGCTAAGGTAAATGGAAACGATAAAACATGTTTTTTTCCTCTTTTTTCTGTTCGATCTGGTTTAAGATCAATTAGATTGTGTTTACGGCCCTAGTTAACGGTCTTAAGGCTCCGTACTAGATGATATAATATTATCGTACTTTATTTTCGGTGACACCGCCACCCATTTTGTCCTGAGACACTTTTAGACCCTTTATATACAGTAAAATATAAATACACTGGGTATTCAATAGTATTCTCTTCTCTGGCTTTTCTAAATGTGTTACTTTTATTTGGGACACATTTTTAACTGTTCGTTCACATCTTCCCTTCAGAAGAGCGTGAACAGAGGTTGTTATAGTTTGTCTTCACCGAGTCGCTTCAACTTTGTCAACTTGCGCCAAACGCATGCAATATTGATTGCCTCCAAACCGTGCGCTTTCACGTTCCACTTTCTGCCATAGAAATTTGACGTTTTTTTGAGAAGATGGGGCATGCGTCATTGCATGCCCTGAGGCATGCCTCTGTAGAAAGCGAAAGCGTATTAAGACACACATTTACAATGATATTGCGTGGATGTATGGATTCACTTGAGTGTTCGAGCAGTTGTATACCCTAACTTGTATACCCTACACATCCTTGTATACCCTAACTTCGATGTATTAGTAGACGATGCGAAATTATTTCTATCCAAATTTGATGTCGTTAATTTTGATTAGTAAGCATAATTATGTAATTGGGCATAAGTCCGTTTAATTGTGATAAATATTGTTTATTAAACAATAAAAAAATATATGCGGAGTGATCAACTAATATATAATCGTTTACAATTACCTACCCATCACAACAAAGCAACAATGAAGTATAAAAATATATTGTTTACAATTTTTTCACATGTTCATATTTACCTCAAATTGCGTTTACATTTACCCAAAGCACTAACATTTGTAACCACGATGCAAAAAATAGTTCATCCACATAAATAATTCATCCACAGTTATCTCATTGCACATTAAATATATGATTTTTCGTAATAAAGAACAAATAATAAATCACTCGCAAACTGTATTAAAAAAAAATCAAACATCAAACGGTTGTCACAGGGTAGAAAATATCTCTTGTTTTTCGATTTGTTAAACTGACTATTCAAATATTTTTAATCAAAATGACCATCAAACCTTCAATAAACTACTTATAAGAAGCCGTGCTTCGTTTACGACTAAGTGATTGGAAACACTTCCAATTACCTCTTTGTGTGCAAATACCCACCTTAACTGTGTTTATTAGCTTTTTTTTAAAGGAGGTTTTAATTTTTTTACTGATGTAGCGGTGTGGTCGATGACCAATCCTCCGAAGTGTTAATAATTTTAAATAATGGAAATTTTCCTCTTTAATGGTATCTACGTAAATGCACGGTGGTATATCCGGCGACCGCTCCGGCCGGCCGGGGCGTGCGTTCCGCAACAACCGCGGCGGTGACGTGCGCGTGACGCGCGCCCGCGCAGCGGCAGCGCATAGCGCGCACGCGCCGGCACCGCCAGTCTTTCCTCGTCGCGCACCTCCTTCGCGCGCACCACATATCAAAACAAATCGCGAAAGTCGACCGCTTTTTTACATTCAATAGGTGTCATCACACTCCTTTAGAAAGGGTTCGTCCTTTTCGTGGTGCGCATCCGTTATGTAAGTAACACCATTGCTAACTGTGATGAGCACTGTTTAATTTGTATGTAGAGCATTTTGGTCTCTTGACTTCTAATATTTCAAGTTTATTTACCCTCCTCCAGTGTTTTTTTAAGATAACAATACAATAATTAAAAATCAAAAATATCCATTCCAATTTTGTCATTGTTATAACAGGGTAAACAGAAAATACCAATTACACAATCTATCGTTTGATTTTATTAGTTCATCTTTACATATTATACAATATGATCTTTTTCCGTGTATGTTGTGTTCAAATTGTAATCGATATTGATCGAACATTTTCTAATTTGTTCTAATTAATTATTTATTTTGTACGTGAAAGTAAGTCATATCGTCTAAATCCATGGGATATAGGAGATACCTACCTATATCCACTTGAATTCTTATGTCTATGAATTAATCAATATTAACGTATATCTCCTCTACTATATCCCATGGATCTGTAATAACTTTTTAATTGATACAGGTATTGTCGTGTTGTGTTGTGATCGATTTTTGTGATTTTAGGAGGGTATTTCGTCTTAAATTTTGAGCATTCTCTTCTATTGGCCAATATTTATTTGAGATAATTTCATAATATAACCGCTGCAATGTGTGAAGAAATGTTTGTAAACATTTTGAAACATCCGGTATGCAAGAGTGTTGCCGCTCACGTTAATTGGGAAATTCCAAATATTTCTATATTGATTTATTGCATCCAAACATTAGCGCTAACGGTGTTAGATCACCTTAATATAACATCATGATGTCTCTCTACGACATTCAGTAATAAAAATTGTAAATTGCGCTAAATAGGATTTTAAACAATTTTAGATTGAGAAATAATTGATGAGATATTACTAGCAAACAACTTCGAAGTTGCAATTACTTATTAACTCACATAATTATTTCGTTTATGTTCGCATAATGCTCCTGATAATATGAATCATTAAAAAATAAAAATAATGAAATAAATGTATGATAATTTTACCTATTTACCCGACTGCAAGGAAAGGGTTAGGTTTTTCACGCGTATCTTGTAATGTTTGTACCTATGTAATATTCTTTATTTCTTACTTCATATCTTTCAAACGGCTGAACGGATTTGTTAGATTTGTCTTGACAGCCCAAGTGTTTTTTAGGTAAGTGACGTTTAAAAAACCAACATAGCGGCTGTGAGATGCCATTATTTGAAGTGAAAAAATATTTTCTTTTGGAATACTGCAATATGGGTATCAACTTAAATGGGCTTATAATAAGGATTTCAAAAAAGTATATCATGATAGATAAATAAAAATAATAAAAAAACTAAAAAAACCGCCTGCATTAAAAGACATGTCAACTGAAAAGGTAGAACAAGATCAAATATTAAAGGCAAACAAAATGCAGTCGGAGGCATAGAATTTAATGATAAGTCAAATCATTCATAATGTCACATAATGCATGCTTCCGACTGCATTTTGTTTGCCTTTAATATTTGATCTTATTTCTACCTTTACAGTTGAGTTGTCTTTTGATGCAGGCGGTTTTTTTTATTTTAGACATTGAGCTCACAAGAGTCTTAAGATCTTAAATAATTATTATTATTATGTTATTGCGACTGTGAACATACGCGTTCCGTGTAGTAGCAATTTTCTTTTATAAACATAGGGGGGGAGGGGGGGAGAAGGTCACCTTTAAGTATGCTTAGACTGCATTGCAATACGAACAGTGCGCGTTCAGACGACACCACACGGCCCGCGGCATCGCCAGTAAGTGGCCAATATCTTACCTTTAAGGAAATAAACATTAAAATGACACCAGTGCATAGTAAAACAACTTTGTATTTGACATAATTAATGATCAAAATTATGAAAAAAAGCAGCGGCAAAAAATGTATGGTGTTTCCATTTTTTCCTCCCGCTCTAGCGGGAGAGAATGGATATTCATACATCTTTTTGTCTCCCACTTTTCAGTATGAGAATAAACAAGGACTTTATGCTTCTAATTTTAAAGTAATAAAGTGCTTTCCGAGCAAGCGTAGTATACAATTAAGTAGGTATACATTGATTTAGTCGTTCGTTGCCAAAAAGACATCAACGAGCGTTGCAAGTTGAAGCTTTATTTATTTTTTATTTCAATTGTCAGAATAGTTTTAAATATAATTTAGAAAATAATTGGAGTGCAGCCCCGTTTCACAGGTTCTAGGTAGTACGCAACCATCTTCAGGTTTAAATAGTAAAAAATAACAGAATTTCTATTAAAGGAATGGTTCAGTTTGATAGGGTGCTTTGGCTTTACGTGAACATTAAATAAGCAAGTAAATTATTTATTATTCTCATTTTTAATACTTTGTACCTAAAAGACATTAATTGTAGTTATAAAGTTGCCGCAAAGTCTAAAAATGTGCCATAATAAGCATGTGTAATATTGTAATCTTGTGGCTGTAAAAGTTAATTATGATTGGTTTAAAAAAAAGTAAGTAGGTACCATTTTTAAACGATTTAAAAAAGGAGGGGTTTATCAATTTGTCGCGTATTATCTTTTTGTTTAAATGATTAAAATGATTCAAACATTGTTGCATCAGGTTTGTTTCCAAGATGTTTCCATTTTTTGCAATTTTGAAATCGATTCAGTAGTATCAGGAAGTCCTGAAAATACGGTCGTTAAAGTTACTTACTATTACATTTAATTTAGACGGCTGTTCAAGCAACTTCTTTGTTTATGAACCGATTTAGATGGTTTTTTAAAGTTTAAAGATGGTACTATATTAATTTCATTGACATTGGACCTTTGACTTTGAAGATCAAGGACCTAAAAATCAAATAGGTTCTGTACAATGATTGAAATATTGGTAGGTTTATGACAGTCATAAATAAGTTGTGTACCTAACTATGGTCAAGGACGTTCTGGGCTAGACTTGAACTGCGAAACAAACAAACAGCGCGAAATGCGCGAAATAGAAGTTTATGTAAAGATTACAGGAAAAATAAAACGATGTTTCAGAATGATGGTGCGAACCCTCGGTGCGCGAGCCCGGCTAGCTCTTATCCTTTTATTGTTATTTCTTACTTTTTAGAGTTTTCTTAACGTTTTGAATAAGGTTTTGCTTTTAATATTATTGTGATACTATATTTTTTTAAAGAATTAATTCCACTTTTTGAAGTAATCAAATCAAAGAAAAATTTTTTACAATTAAAAGAAGTCCATACGACATTTTCAGTAAGTAGGGTAGGTACTTACATACATGGGGAAAAAGCGTTATTTTTTCAGTATACGTCATCATTTGTTGACATATTTATACAGTCAAACCAACTTATCTGAACTTATATAGCGAGGGTCGCTATTGATGAAGTTTATCAAACTGTCATTAGGTAGGCAAAATCAATCTAAAATTGTATATTCATATCGTGTCATAGAATATGAATATACAATTATTGGCTGCAAAAAATTTTTCACATTTCACAGAACAAGAAACATTTTTGAATAAAATTTTAAAATCGCATATTATTATTACATGATTACAACATGAATAAAATTGATAGTCTACCTACTCTATGGTTATTTTTTTTTCAACAAGAATACTTTTTAATTGAATATTTTTATAATTATTTTTAGGTGGAGAGACTTTCAAGGATTTTAAATTAAAATATATTTTTACCTCTCCACCACGAAGAGGGCGCTTTTAATGCGTCAAAACTCGCATCTAAATCGTTTTTTGCTACGACCGTGGTGCTACGACCGTGGTGAGGTAGTGTATTTTGAAATAATAAAGTAAAAAGAAATAGAGTGAATAGGATGAGACTTGTAAAATTGATACGTGAGAACAGGATAGATAGAATTCTTTAACATTTTTAAATGTTGTCGGACATGGATTAAAAAGAATGAAAAATATAATTCACAGATATACCATTTTAAACAAGAATTGTTGAACAAGAAGGTTGATATTTCGTAATACAGAGTATGGACGAAATGAGGTCGCATTATGAAATAAATTTAAAATAAGAAAACTAAATTAATGACATATAATAACAAATGAATCACAAAAATGATTGTAAATAAATAAATAAGATGAAATATTAATAAATAAGAGAAGATAAATCGATTCATAGAGTAACTCTTTACTCTATACATATTTTTTTCAGCATAGGTTTGATTGAAATATTATTTGTAATAAGATAGTTGTTTAACTCCAAAAGAGTTAAGAGAACAAGTTTATGATGCCGTATTTAGCTTTTTACCAGGAAAGTCACATGAAGATAATTATTCTTACATATAACACTTTACTCGCTGGTATATAGATGTGTTTAGGATGTTTAACACGAGACCAAAGTTTTTGTGATGTATCTTGCCTTTAAATCACTCTCTGTGCTCAGTAGTCTATTATTAGAATCACTCGCTAGTTCATCAATTAAAGTCAGCACTCGCAGCACAAATTGACTTTGGTCTCTAGTGTAACAAATAATTATTTTCTGTTAATTACATTAAACAGAACAACTTGTTCACGGGCTTTTCATACAAACTTTCAAGTCCTTATTTTCGAAATGAATGAAACTTATACGCATAAGCAGGATACATAGATCTAAAAAGATAGTTAAGAACATTCTTAAAATGTCTTATTTTAAAAAGATAATTATAAATTATTGTTTCTATGGATAATTTAAAATCATTTAGCTGTAACACTATTGATCGAAAATGTTTTCAATTAACTTAATAAGCTTTTTACTTAAGTTAAGTAAGTAGGTCTAGGTAATTGTTCTTCAGGTAGATAATTACTAATAATTTCGGGTATCTGGATTTAAGATTCTAAGATATTACTTTATTTTAAATTTATGTAACTGAATCTAAAAAATTAATTAAAAATTATCTCAACACGAACAGTCGGTCAAGTTTCCGCTGTGACTATGAGATTAGTTCAAATACCTAATGATTTGTTTAAACTTAATCTATGTAAGTTTAGTCAGTTTATCCCAAAAATTTTACATTCATAATATGAATATAAATTCTTGATTTAACCTTACTTGTCGTATTTAGTTGTCATACGTCTATTAAACTTTCATCGTTATTAAGAATATATTGTCATATTCAATTAAATTGTCATTATGAATTTTATTTCGTAATCTGTGTGTGGAAAACCATTTGTTGTATTTTAAAAATGAATATTTCAATTAAAAGTTGGGTGAAAGATTTTTTACCAAATAAGACAAGTAAGGATAAACCATAGACTTATTTATACTATAGTATATTCAGTTTATGGGTAAACAGCCTTTTTTTATAAATCGTATCCCTTTGCTAAAGTTCAACAACATTTGGAAAAATAAAAAGAAAACAGTTGTTATACAAGAATTTTTGGCAGTATTGAGTATACAATTGAAATCAACAAAATATGAATAGGAATAGGTATGTAGGTACATCTTATCATTCCAATTCCTCTGTTTTGTGGCCATGATAGCGAATATTATTTTATTTTAAAATTTCTAGTCTATTCAATCTATGATATTGCCAATTTAAAACTTTATCAAGGAAAGAAAATCTTGTTTCGTGGGTCAAGCAGTGTCAGACTTGTAGGAATGATAGTATGGGTAAGACGTGGGAGGTATCTATCCGGAATGGTGCGCGCGTTGAGTGAGAATCGTAAAATAATATCGTAATTGGTGTATTTATAAAACTAAGACCTCTATGTACTTTAAAATTGTATTTTTTGTATATATGCTGTTGGTTGACCTATTAATAAATAAATAAATAAATTCAATGATCCTATTTACCATTTACTATACTATAGAATCTTCCGCTTTGGGTCGATTAATTCAATAGTTTTTGATTTAATTTTAAATTTTTGAGATTTCAGCATTCGCAATGCTATTTTTATATAATACTAAATAATATACTGGAAAAAATACGACTCGCACCAGATCATGTTCTCGGACGGGAACATGATCTGGTGCGAGTCGTATTTTTTCCAGTTTTTGATTTATTAGAACCATGCCGTCATGAAAAAAATATAAACATTGTAGTCTATTCGTGTTGTTTATAAACAAAAACACTAAAAGACCTTTCAATCTAAAAAGGTAATGAACATAAACTTTAGGTTGAGTACATTGACTTTGAAGATAAAAAGTTAGTATACAGGGTTACTTGTAAGACACCAACAACATCGCAAGAGTAGATTACTATCATAAACAACAACATTTGTTCTACGACGTGTCTGAAAACAGACAAAAAATTCAACTAATGTCCAAACAGCTGATCGAGTTTTGGTATCAAAACAAAAGTTTTTTTTTTTTCAAGTCATAAAACAAAATGTTGTTTATGAAATGTTAGCAATCTACTCTTGCGAGGTTGTTAGTGTTTTACAAATAACCCTGTATAGATGGATCTATGAGTGAGATGCTGCAATAACTTAGTACTTACCCTTGCACGGGTACTCTTGATTGATGATGCACTAAAATAATACCAACCTTTTTATTCATAAATTATTTGAAATTCCTGACGGTCGCATTATGAAGGTCGAATCAAATCCATTCAACATTGTTGATTTGACCATCTACAATTATATAACAACAACGTAGGTAGTTTTCGCTCAGCAGCCAATTGATCATCGCTGCATATCAATGACGTTGCGCAAGCGCAATGACACTGGCACCGTCGGCATCGCCATGTAGCTCGACGCCCGCGGCTCGCGCCACCATGTCCCGAGAGACGGTACGTCATCTATACAGTTGAAAAGCTACGTTCTTTTACCACAGAACAATAAAAATAAATATTTAATTAAATAACCGCAGTTGTTGTATCATACATTATTATATACTAGTCATGCTCTAATTCCAAGAGGTTGAGCAAAACGTACGTAGGGTTGAGTAAACGGATATTTAAACAACTTCTGGCAGTAACAATCTTAATTAATATTCATATTATATAATATGGCTACCATTTAATTCTATGTCATTTCATGACGTGTTTGACTGGTACTCTTAAGACATTGAAAACGCAATACCTCATTGGACTAAAACAGTCTATATAAAATTTCAAAGTCCTGACTGACTGACTGATATTTCAACACACAGCCCAAACTTAAAATTACATTACCTAGAGACTTAGAAATTTTATACATAGATACTTTATACAGTGTAGGCATCCACTAAGGAAGGATATTTGGAAATTTCACCCTTAAGGGGGTAAAATAGGGGATGAAAGTCCGTCAGTTTAGAAGTTAGGATCTTCAAATTTTTAGTTTAGGCTGACGATTGAAAATAAATATTGACGTGTCTCAGCGTTTTTGATAATTCCACTCCTGAAGTGGTGATGAGTTGGTATATTGAAAATCATTAATTTTCAAAGAAAAATCACTAAATTTGTTATTTAGGCGTATAATTGGAAACTAAAACAATAACATATTCTTCGTAATTTTCCTAAAATCAAACCCTTGGGGGTAAATGGATGGGGTAAATGGAGTAAATTAACCTTTTTTTTCGATATGACCGGAGGTAATTTTTTACTTTTGTTGTCGTTTTCTCATTAAGTAATGTATTTTTTATTATAAAAGCACCGACTTCATTAGACGTTTTTAATTGATATGAACATTATGCGCTGCCACATCTGAATCTGATTGAATATCTATAATGTATGAAAATTCCGAACGTAAAAATACCGCATGAGTGTGGTAGGTCCATAGATTTGTATGGATTAGAAGCGTTCTGAATAATCCCTTATCGGAACTCCGAATCAAAATTCCGTCTGTATGTGGCCTGTAAATTTAGAAATCGGTTCAGTAGTTTTCAAGAAATCCTGAAAGTACTGACGTTTTCGTTACCATTTTTTAAACGGATGGTGAACCATAACTATTTTTGTTTATAAACCGATTCAGATGATTCTTTTTTTGTTCGAAAGAGACTTTATGGATGATACCATTATGACCTTGACCTTGATTTTTAGACCTTAGATTTAAAAGATACACAAGGGATCTCCTCAAAATCAAATAGGAACTGTATAGTAATTGAAATATTGGTACCTAGGTATTTCTTTTTATATTTTTCATCAAAAGTCGAAAACTATTCGGGCTAAAAAAAGTTTAAGAGAATGTGCAAGCAGCGCTTTTTCATATGATACCCCATATGCCCTAGTAGTCTCACTTCGAATTTTTAAGACCCCCTTTCAGTCCCTGTTGCAAAAAAATAAAAATATTTTGATTTCTCTCTTATTTGCTAAATAGTTGGGCAAAAGTCATTTAAAACTATTCAAAATTTCAAGTTGATAGTATTAGTAGTTCTCGAGATATCTAGCTGTGACACAGACAGACAAAATTAATCGTACCATAAGGGTTCCTTTTTACCATTTTGGTACGGAACCCTAAAAATATACGCGACTAATAGATCTGCCTTTTAATTAAATATCGATCACATACCTTCTGTTTATCTCTGTCACCCTGGTACTGTTAGTCAAAACAACTGTCATGATTCAATATCTAAACGTGTATTTGTAGTCCAGTTCTTTTCTACTTTCATGTAGTTTTAATAAATAAGTAATAAGGATAGGACAGTTATCATCTATTACGTTTCCTTCGAGAAGTTTAAATATGAATGTAAACTTCTTGGTTTCCTTCACGTTACTATCTAATTTTCACCGTTGGTGCGTTTCGGGGAATAGTTTGATTGCGTTTCATTAGGTTCGTTTGAAAATGGGTACTCTTCGAGAAATACCTCCATTTGAGGTATCGAAAAGGCGAGAATTTAAAAACCAATTTCAGATTTTTTTAAAGATTTAGTTTGCTATTGTGATCATATCATGCTCTCATCACGACGTGTCATGGTTATGTGAAAATAAATAATAATATATTATTATATCAATGGATAATTGGATAAGGTCAACTACCTAGAATTTATCTACGTGATATCACGTCTGTGTAAGGATGGTTTACTTCTATGGGGTTGGAGTGTACTGTTGTGTATTCTTTGCTATGAATGGGGTAGCTAGCCTACCTACGGTCGGAGGGTTATTCGTCCAAGGTTAATCTTAACACACTGGACTGTGAAATCGCCTAAAGCCAAATCATGGACGAAAACATGTGTTGCAATCAGAGATTAAAATATCGTTAAAAATTATAACGTTACCAAAAAATAACCTTATTTGACGTTTAACATTATTTTAACGGTATTATAAATAACGTTATCTATAAGAATAACGGTAGTTACGGCTGAATACCGTTTATTTTATTGTTTTCAATCCTGGAATATTATATAAAATATTGCGGGATTTGAAAAAACTTTTTTTATTAAACCCCTTGTCTGTAGCTTACAGAGAAGAAAAATCTTTTTTCTGTGCTTTTGCACCTAGTTGTTCCAACCTGATGCAAAGTGGTTTAGCAATTTGACCATAGAAAATTATATGTTACAGCTTTAAGTAACAGTTTTAACTAAATGTCTTACCTTGTAGATATTGAGAAATAGAGACAATTAACAATAAAGATTAGCAATTACTACAACTAGAACATATCGATTTTACCATTACATAGTTTCCTGTTGCCAAATTATATACTTAAATACTATTGTTCTACGGTCATAGCAACTACATAAATATAATTTTACTATCATTATACATCGACTTAAAAAAAAGGCTATTTAGCAGGTCTCGTATGGGAATACTCGTATGGGAAGTGGTCATTGTTTATGTGTTAATTGTATTTTATTTGACACATTATCATAATATCTACATGCTTTCCCAAGGGCGAAAAAAAAGGGCGGGACATATTGATCTATCTATACCCTTTATTACCAACCTTAACCAACTATGTTCCAAGTTAGTAAATAAACAATTTCATTTCATTAGTCAAAACTAGTATTATGAAATCATGCTGGGAGTAATGACTTAATTAAAAGCAATTTGAATTGTTGATTCGGGATGGCTCGTTTAAGTCAAGATATGAACATTGAACAGCACTTTTGCTTTAATTTTGATTACTTAAAGGATTAAAGAAACTTTTAATTAAAACAATATTTTAAAATTAAAAAGAAAAACCTCCTTCAAAAAACCTTAAAAAAATTGCTATAAAAAAACAGCTTCAAAAAACAGCAGCTCTAAAAAGCAAGAAATAATATTCAAATCTGCATAAATTACTATTCAAGTACCTACGCATATCTGATATTAAAAAAACGTCTTTTGAAGTCGGGTGGGCCTAAAGATATTTTTCTTTTTTAATCATAATAACATTTATCGTGGTTTCTCTTTCTAAATTTGATTTTTTAATTCTTAAAGCCCCACCCGACTTCATAAGACGTTTTTTTAATATCAGATATGCGTAGGTACTTGAATAGTAATTATGCAGATTTGAATATTATTTCTTGCTTTTTAGAGCTGCTGTTTTTTGAAGCTGTTTTTTTATAGCAATTTTTTTAAGGTTTTTTGAAGGAGGTTTTTCTTTTTAATTTTTTAAAGTTTTTTATTTTTAACTTTTTTGTGGTAGGTATGTATAAGTAAATGTAAGCGATGATATAAATATATTTTATTCATATTTTACACATTTCAATCTTATAATACGCCTAGTAACTCAAAATCCACTTTTCGCACTGTTAATTTTAGCAAGGGTCAGACATGGGGTAGGTGACCAGAGAGTATTATCTCCTCCGTGCTTCAGAAGACACGTTAAGCCGTTAGTTCCAGCTACATTTGCACTCATTAACACCCACCAATCCGCATTGGGCCCGCGCGGTGGGTTATGGTCCATCCTATTCATCAGCCCATAAGTAAGGCTTGTATCCCAGCCCCAGTAGTGACAATAAAAATGGCTGATGCGAAACCTTTCAATACCGTAGAGTAATCACTAATGCACTATAATATTTGATTTTGAAGAGTTCTCTTGTGTATCTTCGAAGTCCAAGGTCCAATGTGAAGGAAATTTGAATGAAAACATCCTTAAAGTATCCCCTTTCTAACATCATAAGAATCATCTAAATCGGTTTATAAACAAAGAAGTTATGTCTGAACATCCGTTAAAACTCGTGCAAAAGTTACCAGAAAAATTACAGTATTTTCAGGATTACTCGAAAACTACTGAACCGATTTAAAATTTTCAAAAAATGGGACCAACTGGGAAGCAAACCTGATAAAGTGGCGTTTGAATCATGTCAATCGGTTCAGCCGTTTTCGAGTTATCGGTGGACATACATAAAAAAAAAACAAATAAACAGTCGAACATAGAACCTCCTCTTTTTTTTGAAGTCGGTTAAAAAGTAATACTAACATGTTTTTTACGCTGCCACAGAATACATAGACGCTCGCTGCTGATATCTTGTACGGTACATCCTCAAATTCAAATTAAATAAATAATAATAAATATTTGACAACATCACATACATTGCTCCGATTCCAAAGTAAGTAGCTAAAGCACTTGTGTTATGGAAATCAGAGACAACGGTGGTATTACAAACACCCAGACCTGAGCCAATATAAAAAAGTTCCTTTTCTAAATTGACCCAACCGGGGATCGAACCCGGAACCTCAGAGATGGCGACACCTTGAAAACCAGTGTACAAAGCCACTCGACCACGGAGGTCGTCAAATTGCTTTTAATTAAGTAATTCCTCCAAACGAGATTATCTTACTAGTTAGTAAGGTTCACAGTTTAGAATCAGTTTTAACTAACATTTAAATATACGAAGCAGAAAATACTAGTTTTAACTAGGGAAAAAATGTTTTAACTAAAAACGGGTTTTTACTGTAATTACCTTTTTACTGTGCCTGTTGTAAATTTACTCGTATCATTCATATGTACCTCTTTATTATTAAATTAAATTATTTAATCAATAATATTTAAATGCTGATATTCTGGTTATTAGTCAACGCAACGTATTAATTTTGCAAATACTTTATTTTGAACTGGTTAGTGGTTCATGTGTACATTCATACTGTTATTACTTGGAATTTAAATACTGTATTAAAATGATAAAAACAAGTTTCTATTAACATACTGCTTGACATGTTTTATCGTTTATGCAAATTACTTATATTAAACATATGTTTACTTTACCTTTAACATAGAACAAGAACTTACTTGTGTACAAACAATTAAGATAAACGATTAGATTAGGTATGATAAAATCTGCTGACTGAAAAGTTCGATGGCAAATGCGATAGCAGCGGTCAAGCAACTATTGCTAAGTTCGCTCCTCGAATATTATGTCACCAAAATTTTATTTTCTTGAGTTTTTTGATTTGGAAGGCTCGTGAAAACCGGGATTTGACCAAATCAGAATTTTAAAAGCGTAGACAAGTAATGTTCGCAACTACTAACGGCCATGTGTCGAATAATAAAAAAAAGAGTCTTACTCAAAACGTAGCACCTTTTTGATGTTATCTTGATGTCGTGCAGAACCATTATTACAGAAAATAAGACGAAATGCTTGGGATTGCAGTGCATACAAACTAAATATTGACCATGACCTTGCATCCATTTAAAGTTCATGATCAAGAACAACAACGTCATTAATAAGGTATTTTATTAATGATGATGAAACAAAATAAGTTCGGAATCAAATCCTGAAATTATAATATTAGTATGCTAGGTACTGAAATAAAATTATAATTGTTATTTGTTGTAGGTATTCCTTCTAACCTTTGGTTTTGAACCAAACGCGACGCAACCAATTTTGAGCCATGACGGAACGAAAAATAATAGAATTAATTTAAGACAAAAATAAAATAGCTTTATTTCTTTTGTATCTAATCTAATAATTCTAATGAATATGATGCAATAGCAAGAGGTCGGATTGGATGGGATGGATATGTGGAGAAGTGGGGTAGTACGCGAGTGTGGCACTGGGTCAGTGGTTCTGCAGGGCGCGGGCGGCTGCGAGTCTCCGGCGCGGCGCTGGCGCAACACCCTTACGTAAAGCGGGCGGACTATGGCCACAGACCCAGTCGCTGCAGTGAAAGTTGTGACTGCCTGTAGAATACTCGAGACGAATGCCTTCCACATCACCTCACTGGCCACTCGCGTAAATAGTTCTTTGGACTCCAAGTCCACAACAGAATGCTAACACTAATACACGCTTGTAACCGTAGGAATTTCGAATTATCGGCTAAGCAATTCCATCGTCATCCATACTAATATTATATATGCGAAAGTAACTGTCTATCTGTTACGTTTGCACGCCTAGACCGCTCGCGCTGGACCGATTTTCGGGTCTCCGACCGCACGATATAACCTGTAGTCCACGCAGGTCGTAAGCGGTCGTAAAGCTAGTAGTTCTATGTGAAAAATTTGCAGGTTATGTAGACATTATTGAGAACAAGTTATCTAATAATAGACGTAGCAGACTGCTTTTATAAATTTAAGATCAATTTAGATGTGCATGTGCATTTATTTATTTATATCGCAGTGTAGGGACTTGACTTCAAGTTACATAATATAAATAATGAGTTTCAAGTGTAGGTGAGAGTAAGTGAATTTCGCCGTGAAGAGCAGGTCAAGGTCGTTTACGATAAGCGATTGTGTAACAGTCGGTCACTCCACTAGTACCACGCTCGGCGTCGTCGTCCGTGATCCGTCGTGTTGGTCGTGTCATCCCGTTCTTTCAGGCACCGACCGACTCATAATGCCAACGACTCTGTTCCTTGTAGCACGGTAATAATAATCTATGTGTTGTGATACTTACTCGCAATCGAACGCGACAATGTTGTTGTTTATTCTTTAACTTGCAAAGACGGAAGCTACATAATTATTTCTTACTATAAAATTGAAACCAGAGGCGGCTCGTCCTAAAGAGCGCTGTTGCACTACCACAAAAAATCAACTAATTACCTACTATATATTTTTATAATTCCTATACATACATTCTGCTATGCCTATACATACAATCTTATAGCATTTTACTTGTCAGACTCGTTTCAGTTTTTCTTTAATTAAAGTACCTAGGACCTATTAAAAATAATTTGTCCGCCTTCTTCATTTGTTTTGAAAATGGAACAATGCAGTATATCTTTTATTAAAATTGAAAAGACTCTTGAAATGTGCCTCAAACTGAAAGCAAAGGGGCCACCACGGTCTGAAATTAAACTTACACAAAAATGTGGTATGAATACTAAAACATCTACACGAGTTTTTAAGTGTGCTGTACAATATTTTAAACACCTTGGTTGTGTGGATGCAAATAAAATTAAATGGTAAGCAATTAAACACTTTTTCTGTTGTTTTTTTTAGTGAACACCCATAAAAATGTCACGAGCTGCCTCTGATTAAAACACAATAATGTCAATTACCATAAACCACTTGTCACTAATTATCATACAATGTAGACAACAATAAAATTACTCTGTAATAAAAAGATGGCCCTAGCTTTAAGTCTGCGAAATTGTTCGAATTATTGATGGTCTTGACTGACACGTGGTAGTTAAGTGATCTACGATCCATAACTACGACATGGTCTATAACTAAGGGTTTCCAAATTTCATTCAAACATATTCAGCCGTACGCGTGATTGAATATAATCTGTATTATAGTCAGATAGCTAGATTTTAAGTAAACGTCCTAGTTGTATAGTTGCTGATATTATCAAGATATCAGTGTTGTCCTACAATCACCTCGCGTTATGTGATACTGATTTAAGGTACGTGACAATAGTTCTAAACTACGGTTCGACGTGAGGTTCAGCTATAAATGCATCCACGTAATGTCCTACGTGATTGTCAATTTCACTCACTGAACTGAATAACTCGCCAAAATTCGATTACGTGCAAAACAAAAGTGCTGCTCGAACCCGAATCTTTTATTGAAATGTCCAATTGTACTTTCAGAAGTTGGTAAATCTAGTAGCTATTTACATTACTTTATTTTGAAATGCACTAACGACAACGCGTATTTATTGCACCTCAAATGTAATACACTAGTTATTGCACCTCTCAAATGTAATACAAAATAAAGTTATGTAAGTACTTAAACACCAGGCACCCTGATCCTTGCTCGAACAGTTAACGTCAGATATGTTGCATTTGCTCGCTCTCTTCGTAAATGAATGGATGTGATGAAATAGGTGCTATGCAACAGTATTGCAAATGCAAGAACAAAGATTAGATAATGATGTGAGCTTGGAAGCAGTGATGCCACTAGTGTAGCAGGCGAGCAGACGCGGGGTGTCATGGCAGCTGTCAGCCTGGTGTTGTATCGCCCCTCTTTCTCTAGATGTTTCTAAGTATCGCTCATATGATGTAACTGGCGGAAACTATTCTTAATCAGTCATTCTGTATGCGAAATCTTCAAACAGTTAGTTTTTAAGGACGGTGCTGCAGTGTGCTATAGCTAAGGTGATCGCGCTTCTGTCACTGTGTCCACTTGTAGCATTTTGTATTTCGAGTTTGTAAAATAAACGTAGTAATATTCATCGTTTGGGATCACAAACATTACACGTAACTTTATTTCTCTCTTCCGCGTCTGCACTTAATTATATTTTGCCTCGTATGTAGACAAATAAAACCAAAGATCTTCGATTAATTTTGTTTTTTTTTATTTGTATGGAAAACTGCAAAGTGACAGTCAGCGTCAGAATGGCTGGTTGCCTGTGGTGAATGGTTCTGTATGTATGGATATACTACTCGAATATACATAAGTCTATGCTATATCATAAATGTTATATTATAAATGCGAAAGTAACTTTGTCTGTCTGATTGTCTGTTACGTTTTCATGCCTAGACCGCAAAACCGATTTTGAAGAAATTTGGTACCTACGGATATAGATGGGACCTTGGGGAAGGACATAGGCTACTTTTTATCCCTCTGCTGGGCACGGATGTCCGCCCGCACGATGTAACCTGTAGTCCACGCGGGCGAAGTTGTGGCTGGAAAGCTAGTTTACCATATTCGGCTTTATAAGGGTAATTCCCAAACACGGAAAACTCCCTGTATACTTTACCAAGTGTAGCGTGGGGTTGTTGACATGGCAACGATGACCGAGGCGAGCGGTACCTAACTTTTTATTACTAAAAGTGCGGTACTGGTATAATACTAGTAGTCATTTGTAAGCATTTATCGCTGAGACAAAGGAGTTAACTCACTATAGGAAAAGATATTATTACACTATGCCTCAAGTATTTCTTACACAGTTATCAGATACATAATGATGTAATTATTAATTATGTATCACTTACTTTTCCGCCTTTGAAACTTAGAAATATTTCATATTTCATACATTGCCTGGACGCCCCAGGTATTCTATACATTCCCTAGGTACCTATTGTACCTATACAATACCTGAATTATGCAGATTGCCGTGTAACACATATACAATTACATATTTTTTGGTATTTCTTTCAATAGTGTGTTTATGATTTTATTATCATCATCTTATGAAAAGCAAAAAAAACAGATTTTCATCCAGTGAAAATGAGTGACATTTGACTGTTACACGAAAAGTTAAGACACAATGGATCTTTCTCATTATTGCACCTTCAGAAAGTCTGTTGTGTGTGTTGCGTGCTTGTTCCTAAGCCCCTAAGCCCTAAACGAAAGCAAGCATTAACCACAGAGTAAACAAAAATCGTCTCTGCCGTATTGATTCCAGTAATTACGGATGTTATTAAGATCGGGTCAGTGGATTTGATCACAAACATTTTGGCTAACGTCTAAAAACTTATACTCCTAGACTAGTGATGGTGCAGGCGCAGTGGCTTAGTACATTCACTTTCGCAGTCATTAATACCTAGAATTACGCACTGGGCCCACGTGGTTGGTTATGTTATGTAGGGGCCATACTCCTTATCCATCCATAAGGAAGGAAGGCATGTGTCCACAGACATAAAAATGGAGACTCTTGAATGAAATATTATTTTGTTCCTATTTGTGGCAAGCAAAATACAGGTTACCAAACCAATACATAGCAATGATATTGACAAAGTTTCAAGATTTTTAGTACACTTACCTACATATTACATAATGTGTACCTAATAAATAACCGTCTAACGTAGGCGCGCCGAAATCACGCCAGAATCATGCCCCATAAAAATACCTGTTTTTGTACAGTAGACAACGTCACCGAGACGAACACTGATTGGACTTTTAACTGGCTTAGATTAATATTCACTAAGTGCCTTTAGGATTTAATCAGATATTGAACCACCACGCACTATAATTAAGCTAATTCTTCATATCATACAATATGATTTTTTAGCTATGCGTTATCAAGTAGTAGACAGTGATTTCTCAACTAGTTGAAAGTAATTTTACCTACCCATTGAATGTAAACTTTGTTAATTATTGTGATGGAAAATGACGTCACTTTAAATGCTGACCTCATATTTCAATTTTTGACGACTGTATGAAATATATACAGGGAGAAAAAAGCAGCAGTTACTTGCCGGTTCTTCTCGTTACGAGGTCTCCCTCTTAGAGTTTGCGAACCGATGGGGTAGCTTCTTTGACATTCACCAGTGCTTGTAACAGCCTAGACTGAATAAATGTGTTTTGAAATTTGAATTTTGTACGTGTGCACAAAATAAATTTTATTTGTCGGGTCAGCTCGATTATGAATGGTGATGAGGTTTCGGTAAATGACGGCGACGATCGACAAACTGCCGTAGGCCTATTTTTTCCAAGTGCAAATAAGAAGTCATTTCCTTTCTTCCACTTGGACCCCGACTTTTTTAAAGTGATAAATTTTGCAGAAAGTATTGTAAACTTCCCCTTCGACAAAGGAAACATCGTTAAGATCCGGAACCTACCAAACGTAGGTCAATATACTGACGTTAGTGAAATAACTTTTGAGGTGTACTGTACCAGGAATTAAGATTGCGTATCTTTATTCTTTGTGTCAATGAGGACATACATTTACACATAGGTATGTAAATTAAATAGGCACTTAAGGTTTTTCTGACGAAGCATCACACGGTGGGACCTTTTTTTAAAATCATAATCATTGTATTTACTGATGTTTTTTACTGCTTCAGAAGTTTTTTGGTAGAAATCATTCGGATATATTTGGAAAAAAACGCGAAACATAAGCCTGCATGTCTTCTTGTAGTCTGAGCAGTGCCTTAACTCTGCACTTCCGCTTGACACTGACACTAGGTATTTTTAAGACACCCTGTATTAACTGGGATTTGCTTAAATCACGAAAATGTTCTTACTATTATTTATTTTGTGCTTGTAGGAAGTAGCTTTATCGGAAATTAACACTAAAATTAAACCATTAGAACTATATAATTAAAAATGATTATGTGTTTTATAATAGTTTTACCGTCAATTATTCCTTACAAGTATAGTTCTTCCTGCTATGTTGTTCAATTAAATAAATGCGTTAGTTGACTAGCTAACTTGATATTATTAAAATTTCCATATGCATATTTGTATTTGACAAGTATCGTTGTTGTACTTGTACATCGAAGGACATCTACCCACAACATGAGATCGAGTAGGTACACGTGAAGCACACACAGGTAAACAAAAATCTTCTGAAGTGTACAAATCGAGCATTCTAATATTATTTTGGTTGAGTATCTTTAGAGTAAGCTTGTATAATGCGTGAGCACACTACACTAACCCAAACTATCAAATATAGTGTAGTGTAGACTAGAGGACTAACTAAATTATTCCGTACGTTAAGATTACGAAGAATTATAGAATTGAAAATTATCCTTAAAGAACAGTCTTATTGCATTCTCTGTTCAGGTAGGTACTAGAATAGAAAAACTGTTGGCAAACTTAGTGTTTAGATAAAAGTTATTTCATAGAATCAGGCGTTACCTTGCGGAAGACTATTGTAATGAATGCAAAAACAGTATTTAGCAATAACTTGCACATAACAAATGGTATAATTCAAGTTTAAGATTTAAATAAATGCATTCAATGCATTTCTTGCATCTCTTGTGTGGAAGTTATTACTAAATATTGTTTGCATTCATTGGGTACTTTCCGCTACGTCGTCCGTCGTAGATAATAATTCATTTAAAATTATTTAATATAATTCCCCGCCTTAACAAGATGCAAAACGGTAGTAGGCAAGCTTGCATTATCTTTACTTACTTACATGGTCTCTCTTACTTAGCAGAGCCGCACAGATAGAGGGTGCCAAAGAGCTGCATGCAGCTCTCGAGTCGCGGTTTGCCAACCACTGCTCTAGTCGCTCGGGTTTTCGAATATTTTTTGCCCTAAAAAATGCCCTAAGCAATTGCTTAATTTGTTTATGGGTTAATCCGGCACTGGCTCGTATATAAGGTGGAACCAAATTATTTAACAATCCTGGAACAGGTCATAGTGTTGCTACTGAAACAACTTTCTCCAAGTTACATAGGTCGAAAAAAATTTGCTGATCAATACATTTTGTATGGGAGTATTAATTATTTTTTTGTTTTTCGACCTATGCTCCTTCGAGAAAGTTGTTCAGTTTAAACAACACTATCACCTGTTTCAGTATTATTACAAAATTTAGTTCCACCTTAGATAATTTGGGGAACAGTCATACCCACACGAACGAAAGTTTGTTACCTTCATACATTACAATAACTCTATTAAGTAAGTATCTACTTACCTACAAGGATTTATACAAAAATGATCTCTTGATATTTTATCTATCATATGTTATTCAGTGTCAGATGTTAAGTATAAACAGATCTTACCAGCTTGTGGTGTTACTATACTCCACTTGCGTTACTAGTATAGTAACACCACAAACTAGTTTATATACAAGGATACAAAATAATATATTTTTAAATAAAAACTGCCTCGAAATTTCTGTTTTTCATTTGCCACAAACACTGTTATGTATTCTGAGCAAAAACATTCCATTCAACATTACGTGCCTTTTAACAATTATATCAGATGTCTAACTAAAATATTTTCTTTTGTTACAGATTTAATTAGTCTGTAGATAAACCAACCCAAAGATGGACACCATATTGAACTGGTATACAGACCTCATGGAGAACAAAGGAGGTGAGCTAAAACCAGATTCCACCGCTCGCTGGCTCAAAACATAGACATACTCGTAATAATATTGGTTGAAAAACTGAAACTGTGCTACCCTTAGCATGAACAGCTATCGAGAAAAAAAACGCGCGTAAAAGTGCTCGATAAAGTATAAGTAATATCTCATTTCGCTTTTCGGCGGTAGAAATTTCCAATACAAAATTACTCTAGTTTTTTTTTGATAGCTATTCGTGCTACGGGTACAGTAGCCGAATCTAATGGATTATCCTACCTTCTCAAGCATGGAGAAACAGCAGCAAATAGTACCTAATCACTTGGCCATCAACTGATTGGCTTTTCCGGAAGTTGTAAAATCATCAAAAACTATTAAAATTGCGTCATCTACTCACATCCTTGTTGGTCATCAGCGGAGAATTGTATACGTAAAAGCGCAATATTCGTTATTGACATATACGATTTACGTGCTTTACACACTTACGTTAATAGATAAAATAACTTCAAACATAAACGAATAAATAGCAATCGGTGATGTAGACTCACATTGAATCGGTCACGGTACGAGTGCATTTAATATTGTAGTGCTACTTATCTGTTAAACAACACTTAACATTAAATAGTAAGGAAAATAGCACCTTTTGCAGTGCTTGAACCTTGAGACCAAAGTCCGAGTTGATTGAGTCAAGCAAGCGGTGACTACCTATTTCTGGTTTTGTTTTCTATTTCCAGGGTTCCGTAGTCAAGTCAACAAGGAACCCTTATCGTTTCGCTATGTCCGTCTGTCCGTCCGTCCGCGGCTTAGCTCAAAGGCGTACGTACGTTTTAGAAAGCTATAAATTAACGTGAATATATTAATTACGGCGAAAAAGTGGTAAAATAAAAGAAAAATTTTTTTAGTGTACCTCTGCATCCTACATGTAAAGTGGGGATGAATATTTTTTTTCTCATCCATCTCATTGTGTGGGGTGTCGTTGTATAGGTCTTTCAATAATATTGTAAACTATCAGGCAAACGGTTGATTTTGGGAACGTGAAAACAAATCAGGACAGTATTACAATAATGAAGTTAAAAGGAAAACTATCACTGCTAGCCCCCTAGCAGTGCCGTTCGGCCAAAATATTTTTCGTCTAATTTCACTTCCCAAAAACTTATCGCTCTAGTTTCATTTCCCAAATGAATTTTTAGCAAATTTACATTTCGCATTTTACTCACTCGGTCAAATTATCATTTGGCATCTTTTTACTTTGTCAAGTTTTGTTAAGTCAAACGTTTCAAAAAATTGTTTGTTCAGATTTTCACTTCACATGATCGAAGCTTCACACACTTAACTAATAGCGGAGCTCGGGGGGCTCGAAAAGCAGTGTAATCACATAAAAGGGGGTAGACACAAAAGCTGGGGACAACCTCCCCGCAATCAGGTTAGGTTTGAATAGAACTGCGACCAAAAACGCGCGAGCGGAGCGAGCGTGCCGCGGCAGCGGCCGGCGAAGCGCAAGAAACGACATTTTTGTACGTGAAACTTCCTTGCTCTCGTCTATTACACACATTGCCGGAGTATGTTATGCCAAATGATTTGACTAAATAATACTTGGTAAAATGAAACATGTCCAAGTAATTTTTTGTTAAACAATAACTTGCCAAAAAAAAGTTTTGCTTTCTAAAAAACTTCTATAGTTGTTTTGACTAATGTTTTTTGCCGAATGAAAATTTGCGTAAAATAGTTTGATGTTTTGATGTGATATTTTAGGCCATACATTAGTAAACTCACTGTTAGGTAGGCTTTACAAGTTAACGAGTAATAGTCGATCAACTTACAAAAATAATTCTTTTCTTGCCCTTGGTACCTACCGTTGGTACTACCAGTACTACTACGGATAATTAAATATGTTTTACACTTAGTTTTAATCGTTAGTTGTATAAAACAGGAAGTAAATATATTTTTTTAGCCATATAGTAATTGTAGAAGTTAACTGCGAAACACATACTGCGCGTGGCCCGACACACACTTGGCCAGTTTTTATAGCTATTGTTACGCAAACTTGTTCGTCGACTAAAAATAATTAGTTCTTAGGTATTGTATTGTATACAATCTTATTAAAACTACCAATCATTATAGGTAATAAAAAATACTAACTACATGAACAGTACTTAGGACTCAGTTTCACAGGTTCTGGATAGCACCTGGTCTATCTTTAAAATAGAACAGAATTCGTATACCTTTCAAGTAACTAAACAATATATTGAACCTGTGAAATTGGCTCTAAAAGTATTCCAATATTCTGATAAATATTGTTTTGATATAGATCCTCGGGTAAAAGACTGGCCCATGATGTCTTCGCCGCTGCCCACCCTGAGCATCTGCGTAGCGTACGCATACTGTTCGCGGGTGCTGGGCCCGCGGCTGATGGCCAACCGCAAGCCCTTCGAGTTGAGGAACGTCCTAATTGTTTACAACCTAGCACAGACTATATTCAGCGCCTGGATATTTTATGAAGTGAGTATTGATTGAACGATGCATAGTTTAATCCTTTAAATCGATCAAGAACTCCTTTGATAACAAATAAGTACCTACGTACATGTTTGTATGTATTTTATTGCCAACTTCAACCACCTTGAACTACGTTTCTAATGTTTTATATGATATGAGGGAAGCCTTAGGGTTGGAAACAAGCGGCCCACCCACCTTATGGTAACAGTAGGCCTTGTAGTGGACAATGTTATTTGGTAAATCGAGATCGAACTTCGATTTCGAATCGACATAAGTTTTCGCTTACCATAAATCATAAATCATAATGTTTTAAAATGTCAAAATCCATATCTTTCGTTTGCCAAGTTCGTTCGTTGCTGCTTTGACAAAATGAAAAGAGTCTTAAATCACGTAACATCAATTATCATATGCAACGTGTTACAAAAAAGCCCCTAAAGGTGAATTATAGTAGAAAGGGACCATCAAACTAAACAACTTTTACTATGAAACAATACCTGAAATCGCGAAAAAATCATCTGTCATACATTTTAATATTTTCGTCATTATTTTTGTATGAAACAGCTGAATTTTCTTTGGGATTTCAGAGTTGGTCCTGTAGTCAAAGTTTTTCGGTTTGCTGGCCTCTATCTACCATATTCGGCATGAGGGTTTTTGTGACACGTTTTATATAAAAAATAATCTTACCAATATTTTAATTTACAGTATTTAATGAGTGGATGGTGGGGTCACTACAACTTCAGATGCCAGCTAGTTGACTATTCGCGGAGCCCAATGGCGATGAGGGTATGTGTTTAATTAAGTTATATTTTTAATTATGCTACTTTGAAGAAGTGTGCCAGTTGCAGGAAAGGATGATGGTGATAGTATTTGCAAATGGGTGTGGTTTAACTAGTTTGCAAATATTCTAATTTTGTTGAGAAGAAAAATCTATTCGGTCAGCCAAAATATCAGCATAATTATGCCAAAAGATCAGCATAAGCATAGCAAATATTTCAAAATCAATCAGCAAATTAATGTCATACTGAACTGCTATAAATTGTTTTTAGTTGAAATCAGTGATCTGCGTTCAATATTTTTTAGCCTGCCCAGTTCCTCCCTCCTCAGTTTTCTCTACTAACCAATTTTGAAATTTTGCTAACCAATTAGATATTTTGCTCTCCAACTCTTTATTAAATTGCTGTCGATTTTGGCTAGCTGACCGAATATTTGTTTGATGGCCAAATAAGGTCTGCTGATTTGCTAACCATTTAGATTAATTGCAGATAAAAAAAATACTTTCCTTTCAAATCAACGTATCTAGAGATCAAAATCATCAAAAACTAATGTCATATATTTTAATAATATCATAAAACCTGTGTCGGGCGGGCCGCTCATAAAAATCGTACTTTAACTTGACACAACCGATTTCATTATCTTTATTCTATAGAATATCTAATAATTTGTGGATGTTTTAATTAGTTCCCTGGCGTGCGGTCAATGTCCGGAATTAATGAATATCTATAATTTATTGACTTGATAACTTCTTACGTTTTTTTTGGCGGAGAAGTCATTAAACTAAACCTTTGGACATACATGAAAGGTCGTGAACAAATCTTGTGTTAGCCACCTGAGTCACTCGCTCCCCTGCTTGTATTGTGCCGCACTTCCGCACGTACGTCCGTCGCCTCTGTTTGACCTGTCTTAGTTTGCAGTTTCCACACGACCCCGGCAATGTGTGTTGATTGCCGTTTGTACAGCACAAACTACCTTTTGTATAACAATGAAAGAATTCCAATGACCCAGTTGTCCGAGAGATGAAGGCTCGTCAATTACCTACTTGCCGCGATTATATCTATATCTCATAATTTTACATTACTTTATACTTTTTTTTATCACATCGCAACCTGCTATTATTACTTAAATTAAAATTAACAAGTAGAGCGTGTACATTTTTCAAATAATTTAATTGTGACAAGTGTAAATTTAAGCTCTACCTTCATAAAAATATAACTGTGAGGCGTGTCAACAGAGCGTCAATTTAAATAATTTTATTGTAAAAATAAACAAGTATAGAATAGAATGTGTTTTTATATCTCAAATACTACTTTAGGTGAATATTCAGTATGGAAAGCAAATGATGATAGATCGTCACTCGTAATTTACTAATAATCGTCTCCTTGCCATTGACTACTCATTTACAACTTTGACCTTCAAATAATTTATCGGGCGGCGGAGGCAAAATATATTTAATTATTGAATTAAAAACGACCTTTTGTCCCAGTTCCAGTATTTAACTACCTAGGCACTCAAACTATTTTTTTATATTGTATTATTAAGTATTTATAACTGAGATTTCACGCAAAATTAATCACTGGATGATGATGATGAAGAGTTAAAGTTTATTAAAGTAAATGCCAATGATGATGAAAGTTAGTTTACTAGTAGGTTTTATTTTATTTTACTCCCAAGGTGCGGCAACTAGGAATTCAGACAATAAATACACATTTGAAAGATTTGAATGAAAAAGACCAAAAATAGACTCTATCCTAAGCTATTAAGAAAGTATGTACAAATTATTATGACAGTGTGTCGTGAGGCTATACTAGAATATTGTTTAAAGGTTTTATTATTGTATTTATTAGTAAATGCTCACTTTACGGCTATTGTTTTATACAAAAAGCTATTATTTTTCACTACGATAATGACAATGTAACTATACTTTACCATTATTTATGGTCGAATGCAGATGGCGAACACGTGTTGGTGGTACTACTTCAGTAAGTTCACGGAGTTCTTCGACACTCTGTTCTTCGTGGTCCGGAAGAAGAACGAGCACGTGTCCACTCTGCACGTCATCCACCACGGCATCATGCCCATGTCCGTGTGGTTCGGCCTCAAGTTCGCCCCTGGTGAGTGATCATAACTCTTAAGAGCCGTATACAACATGTTACAAAAATACCCCGAAAAAAAAACCAGCTGTTTCATACATTTTGATAATTTCGATTTTATTTTTTGTATGAAACATTTTTTTCGCGGTTTCAGAGTTGGTCCCATAGTAAAAGTTGTTCAGTTTGATGGTCCCTATATACCATATTCGGCATTAGTGGTATTTTTGTAACACGTTGTATACCTCAAAGTGGCGCCCTCATCTTAAATTGCTAAGAACATAATGTATCGAAAATTCACATGTACAGATTGAAACTATGGTTCTATAGTTTATTTATAAACAATAACCTCATTAAAATTTAGTACGTTGTAGTAGTAGTAGGCAGAAGAAAAATTTATGGCCATTTTAGGCATTTTTGCCTCCGTGAATTTTCGATACATTTATTACCTGTACCCAAAGTGAGTTAAGTTAGGGTTTAGATTGACCCTAATATAACAAAACTGGTTTTTTTTTCAATCTAGGCCTATTTCGTTTTATTAAATCATTTTTACAAAGCCATGTCAAATAAAAACCCTTTAACTGTCTGTGTCTACAGTCTACCAAAATCTCAGCTTATCGTGTTATAAGTTATTTAATTTAGACCTTATATCCGTGTCGGAAGATTCACACATTTTTGTATTTTTTCGCCGCCCTTGGCTGTTGTTTTTGTGTGACCAGCTAACAAGTCTGTAACATACTTATTTGCACATGGAATTGTTGTTAGAAAGTACTGGATCCTACTACAGGGAGCATTAAAAGAAACCTTTTTTCGCGTGCGTGACCCGTAACACCACTAATTCTTAATTTAGGCGAACACCATTCAAAGACGATGAACCCGCAGTCGGACTTCTTTGTTTGGTAAAAATACATAAATTATACCTAATCTGATTTATCATACTAGTCAAAAATTAAAATCTCATGGATCTTATTATAATTTATTGTACAGCTGACAGTTAACTGGTACTTATTTAGTAATCTTCATAAAATGTAATTTCCTGCATCTCATGGTGCAGATGGTTTCTTGCATAGTGTTGATTTCTTACATTACTTTTTTCGTCATCGGTTTTTAATTCAAAAGATCCTAAGACATCAGCTTTTTTCCGACTTTTTAGTATTGTACTATCTATCGTTTTCGTCAGCGTGGACATTTTGTAAAAATCATTAGGGAGCCTTTAACCAGGATAAAAAGTATTGTATGTTTTAATTCATCAAAATCCGCGGTCAGCCGTTTTTCGTGATTTTGTAACAAACATCCAATCTTTCACATTAATTTATAATATTCAAAATATCCGTTTCCATTCCCGGTCTCGTTCCCGCTCCGGCTCCCACTCCAGTTCCCGTTTCTAATTTAAATACATAAGCCGTCTAAATCTACAACATGTTACAAAAATACCCCTAATGCCGAATATGGTATAAAGGGACCATCAAACTGAACAACTTTTACTATGGGACAAACTCTCAAATCGCGAAAAAAAAATCAACGTTTCATACATTTTGATATTTTCGATTTTAATTTTTGTGTGAAATACAATTTTTATATCTATATAACATATTTGGTATTAGGGGTATTTTTGTAACATGTTGTATAACTTGTATATGTATACATACATATCCGTCTAGTAGTTTGAGCTGTGCGTTGATAGGTAGTCAGTCACCTTTACCTATATTATTTGAAAGAAGAATATTTATTATGCATCATATCATAACTTTATCATAATTTTAAAACATAATTTATGACTGGGTGCGCAAAAGAGATATAACATCTCTTGCTTCCGTATGAAAAATAAATTAATAAGTTCAAAAAAATAAGATATTCACGACATGCTAGTGTAAAGTGATTACGTATACCTATACTTAAAAATATTTATATGAGGGTCTATTTAATTAACATGTTAAGTGTTTTACAAAATAAAGTAACAATTTATGTTTTACAATGAAGTACTAAACAAGACATCGAACATTTTTTTATTCATAATGTTATTTGATGTGTTATTGTGACTTTGTAAATGGTACCCTAGCGTTTAAGATTACCTAAAATACAAAATGTTATTTTGAATTATAGTACGAATTACCCTTTAGAACACTATCAATGCCCTTATTCCCTGATGAAACGAATTTTGACGACCTCCTAGGTTGAGTGGCTTTGCACACCGGTTTTCAAGGTGTCGCCATCTCTGAGGTCCCGGGTTTGATCCCCGGTTGGGTCAATTGAGGAAACGAACTTTTTTATATTGGCTCAGGTCTGGGTGTTAGTGATACCACCGTTGTCTCTGATTTCCATAACACAAATGCTTTTGGTACTTACTTTGGAATCGGAGCAATGTATGTGATGTTGTCAAACATTTATTTATTTATAAGCTTTACAAAAGCTCAATGATCTAGTGTTGCCAATCCAAAATATTGTTGTCGTAACTAATATTGTGTATGTATTGTTTCAGGTGGCCACAGCACATTCTTCGCTCTGTTGAATACTTTTGTCCACATAGTTATGTACTTCTACTACATGGTGGCGGCGATGGGACCCAAGTATCAGAAATATATTTGGTGGAAGAAATACCTTACCGCCTTCCAGATGGTAAGTACGCTAAGAACTTTACAATATGACTTATGGTTAGGAATAGGTATAATAAATATGGAGGTCGTAATTAAGAACTTTCTCAACGACACACACTCTGCCAAATAATTTCTGTCGTCACAATATAAACATAGCGAATCTTAAACTGATACGACGTAAAAATCACAGCAAAATTCCTAAATTTAGTTTATGTGTTATCAAATTACGTAACCATTATTATAGTAGGTATGCAGTATGTCTTGTTTTTCGATGATACTACAGACGATACCTTATAAGCGTATGTCTGTCGTATCTTTGAATACGCTAACTATTGAAGCGCTTATACGTCTGTAATATTTATAAAATTATGCGTAACAGCCCATTCCATCATTATTATGAGTATCCTAAACTCTCTAATTAATTTAAAACCAGATTGTCTGTCCATCTTTTCGGGGGCCTACCCTGGTGATGGTCGCTGTACGGAAAGGTTCTGTCCGTCCAAACAGCCATTATTATAAAAGGCGACACTACGTGTATGATATGAAGTAATCAAATACGCATCGTGCTAAGAGGGAGCCATGCTCAGTCGACATTTCCTTGGTCGGATCAGAAATAAAGAGATCCATAGAAGAACTAAATAGTCCGTTAATCCTTACTTGTTTAATTGATTGTGAACAGGTGCAGTTCGTGCTGATATTCAGCCACCAGCTGCAGGTGTTGTTCCGGCCGTCGTGCCAGTACCCGCGCGTGTTCGTCTACTGGATCGCGATGCACGGCTTCCTGTTCCTGTTCCTCTTCAGCGACTTCTACAAGGCCCGCTACAACAGTAAGGCCGACAGGAAACCTAAGTTCACCAATGGACTTTGCATGGTGAGTCATCTTTAAATAAACAACTTAAGAGTTCGGCGAACAGTGAGCTTACCATACAAACGTATTAACAAAATGATATACAATTTAAGCATAATTTACTCTTTCGGTGATGTTATTCGGATTAAGACAGTATTTGTCTAGGGTTCTATTAAATAAAAAATCTAAAATACTAACCCAATTCAAAATAAATGACAATTATATTTTTTCATACAAACTGTAAATCACATTAAATTTTATTTTTATTTTTATTTGAACCCTAGACAAATACTGTCGCAATCCGAATAACATCACAAAAAGAGTTAATTAATAATCATTTTGGTATTACGTTTGTATGGAAATACTTACCTAATTACGTAAGTCATCTTTTTACAAAAAAATTAAACACCAAGTACTTATCCACCCAAGTTTTTTCTTAACTTAAGTCAATTTGACATGGACAAAAAATATAGCTCGGTAATTTGATTATTTCCACAATGATAGCGCAAGATGTTCAAAAATAGAATTTACTAATTAGCCTTACTTTTCATACTTATTTCCTTTTATTAGACAAACAACAAGGAAAATCTTGATCAGGCACCTTATTCATTGAAGCACTGTTTAATTAGTTAGTGTTATATATGTAAGTCATTTATTTGATGCAGCAGCGTTTATCGAGAACAATCAGAAATACATTATACAACGTGTTACAAAAATACCCCTAATGCCGAATATGGTAGATAGGGACCATCAAACTGAACAACTTTTACTATAGAACCAACGCTGAAATAGAGAAAAAAAAATCTGCTGTTTTATACAAAAATTAATTACTAAAATATCAAAATGTATGAAACAGCTGATTTTTTTTTCGCGATTTCAGAGATGGTCCCATAGTTGAAAGTTTTTCAGTTTGATGGTCCATATCTACCATATTCTGCATTAGGGGTATTTTTGTAACACGTTGTATAACCACAGCTATTTCTAAAGCAAAATCCCAGTTACTAACTGCTTAACAAAACAATTGTTGGTGTTTTCAAAACTTTTGATTCATTTTCATAAAATTAAACAGGAGTGCATTTTCAAAAAAAACTAATTGCTGTAATTAAATTGTATTTATACTAATAACTATGAACATCAGCCATTTTTAATGTCACCACTGCTGGGGCACAGGCCTTCCTTATGGGTGAATAAGGGGAATACTAATAAGCACCTATATATCCCAACAGTATAAATTGTTGATTTCAAATTACTGATGTAGAGATGATGAGATAAAGTTATAGTAAGTAGGTATAAATTATTTCTCGGTACTTATATAAACATCGTATTGAACAAAACGTTAATAAAAAAGCTTACTTATGGTCGGCCAATCGCACCACTTGTTACTTAGTTTTTGCTGTCATACTCTGTTTAAATATAGCTGCTGTTTTGTTTAATGTGTTATTGAAAATTATTAAGTATATGGTAAGCACAATAAGTGCGAATACAATTTTGCATTGCAATGACGAATTAATATGTATAGTCGTTTGAAACGATAAGATAATAATTTGTTTATCAAACACGAGTGTGTCTAACTTGTTTAGAATAATTAGATACGGATACACTGACAATTGAAAATATCAATTTGCAAATGTATTCTACGAGTAATATTATGTCAGAGCCAAAATCAACAAACTACTAGCGACTGCCCGCGTCTTTGTCTGCGTGTTCAGTTTTTCTTCTTTAACAAAGTTTAATTGTGTGTGTGGCTGTTTACCTTTTGTCTTAAGTGTCTGAGACTTAGACGAAGATTTTACTTCATGCACTAAAGCATGAAAAGCGATTTTATGCAGCCTATACCCAACATAAAGACGAACTTTACGAGCATGACAAGTGAAGAAATAATTATCACATCAAATGCTTATTATTATTTAAATAAAGAAAAATTTTGTTTTTTTTTTTATTGAAACTATAATCTCGTGATTACTTTTCATCCAGAAACGAAGTACTGTTACCAAAGGATAGAAAAATAACTAAAACCGTAGAATAACTGAAGTCGTGGGAGCCGCTAATGTATAATATTAGACGACAAGAGGGCCACAAGACGCTACAAAACGCTAAAAGTTACAGTCGAGTTCATAAATTTGTAAGCACTTTTGACAGATGTTGACTTTTATTACAAAGGCATTAGGTTGATGAACGGTCAAAGGTGCGTACATATTATTGAACTCGACTGTACAACACGCGGCACCATAAGTGCCTGTTTACGGAGACGCGGGGCGTCGCGCGCAGCGTGGCGTCGGACGTTTTTTCCGTTTAAACAGCGGCGCATGCGGCGTGCACGTGTAAAAACAAACAAATGGCATGGCAATGTACGATTTTATTTATGGAGACGCGGGGCGCGAAGGGCAGTGGAGCCACGCCGCGTTGCCCGCGGCGGTGCGCCATGCGGTGGGCAACGTTTCAACCCGTAAACTGGATGACAACACACCGAGAACGCCCGCCGCGCGTCGCAAAGTTCAAGCGAACACGAGTAAAATCGCTACTCCGTAAACACTCATACAATGCCAGATGTTTGAATTTAGTGCGGGCCGCGCCTCCATAAACGAGCACTATTTGTATGTGTATGTGTATGAACTGTGTGTTAAAGTGTAGTTGGTTCGCCAGGTGGTGCCGGAGGAGGGCGGCGCGCAGCACGGGTACAAGCAGGAGGACGGGTCGCAGGTGCCCAGCTCGTACGCGTCCTCGGCGGCCGACGCGTTCGTGCGCAAGCGGCCGCTGTCCTAGTCCCGCCGGCGCCGATACTCGCCCACGAAGCTTCACCGCGCCCCCGGCCGACCTGCGCCCCCAGCCGACCTGCGCCCCCCGGCCGAACTGCGCTCCCCGGCCGAACTGCGCCCGACCCGATTATGCTACCCATAGCGTGCCTTAACTACGTTCTCGGTGCCGCCGTCGCACGAGATTGAAACGCTAACGATCGAGTCTGTAAACAAAAAACACTATCGTTTCGATGTCCTTTTACTACGAAAATACTATTTCGAGAGTTTTTTATTGCACAAAGACACCTTTGTAACGAGCTTATCTAGCTCTGAATGCTTCGACGTTTTAAGTACAAAGATTATAATAACTAAAGTATTTTACTGCAGACATTTATAGCATTTTTGATGTATGTTCCTGTTTTTTTAATAATTTTATTCCAGTAATCGATTATTATTCTGTATTCGCTGGAACCGTTTGTCGATCACAAGAATAGCATTTTTGTTAGGTGAAGTGAGATGGGCATTTGGTATGTGTATATTTTTTATTTTAAATGAATTAGCTGTTAATTAAATCATTTAATGAGGTGTACTTGAAGGTTGGCGAATTGTATTTGTAAATAAAATTTTGTTATGGAGTTGCTGATTTTAAATAATTAATAATAAGTCATGTTACCAAGTCTTTATGGCCATGTGGTTTGCTAGCTATATTTCTTTTGTTCTTGCACTGAGCTCAAGTATTTTTATACTTTCTTATTTTCATACCTTGTACCTACCCAACTACTTATACTTGAAGAACAAAATGAAAGGTTGTTGCGATTTTGACGATATGCTTTGGAATCAAATATTAATTTAACACGCTCCCAGTCCAAATGCATCCTAAATATGAATTTTCTTGGTAGGTATCCAATCCAGATGTAAATAATGAATCGGCTAAGTATCCAAAATCATGCATTTTTATCGAGTCGTATAAAACATGTTTACTCAACATTACCGAATGTAATGAAGTGGACCAACAGGGAGATTTGCTTTGAGGGAACGAGTTAAATAATATCATTGGGCTAGATTTTAATAAGTACGAATATGTATTTCTCATTCAGAGAAAAGTAAAAAATGATCTGATTGTAACTTTTAACATCTTTAAATTATGGCGTGCAATAAATGTTTGGGTAAATTAGCGTGTGTCCTAAACCCACGGCACAATCTGACTGCGCTAAGGCCTTTTACTCATTTGTCGGCGCAGCATCGCATCGGCACGACATCACTATGCTCGGTATACGCGGTACCGAAAGCAGATTGAAAGCTTACTGGACGCCTATACACACTGAAATTTGAATCGTTTGGATCCCTTAGTGGAGTTCTACCACTCATGATTACAAGCAATTTTTAAAATGGGGCCAACTGATATCGCGAAAAAAATCAGCTGTTCCATAGGGCAATACCTACTCGACCTTAATGTATGGAACAGCGGATTTTTTTTCGCGATATCAGAGTTGGCCTCATAGTAAAAGTTGCTAGGAATCATGAGTGGAACCACCCCACTAAAAGAACTAATCAATAGATAGACTCGGGCTGTATATCAATAGAGCGTTACTTATTTGTCGGCGCAGCAGCGGCGCGACAGCACGGCGTACCGCCCCGCGTATACCGAGCATACTGATGGATGTCGACAAATGAGTAAAGGCTCAGGGTACGCGTCTGCTGAGTCGCAGATGACGCGCAGGGCAGAGCAGATTCGCGCGGCGCAGACATATGTCTGACACAGTCATATGTCTGCTGTCTAAAAAACATGCGTATGTCTACGTAGCATGTGCCCGCAGATCTCGGCACGTTCATGTATTACAAGTTTCGTCTGCTCTGCGCTGCGTGCAGCTGTGTCGCCCGCGTATCAGCATACGCTTAGCCTTGATTTTTTTGTCGGTTGTCATATTGACATGTTATGTTATCATCGGAAAAGGTGAATTTTTTATCAAAATCAGTTTCTATATATATCATGTCGCAATATCTTTCCCCCTCTAGCATGACCACCGAAACACGATACATATCGCGTGTTATAGCATTTTATCGACACTAACTGTCAAAATCCATTGTCTTTTGACAGTTTACTGATAAATTGCTGTATCGCGATTTAGTGGTCATGCTAAGGAGGCTGAAATCGTTGTATTCTAAAAATTTACTGTATATACAATGCGATTAAATTAACAGTAGCAAGTGATCTGCTGCAACTTCACTCGAATACGTATGGTACAGAGAAATTTTACGTTTAAGATTAAATTATGACGTTTTGTACCGCAAGCGCTCTGAAGTTGCCGCAGATAACTGTATTGTCAATTTAATCGCATTGTAGTACCTGTTTAAAATCCAGCCCATCGCAAGCGTAACTTTTGTAAGTGGGATGAATATTTTTCGTTGAATGGGCACAGTATCTGAGTCTGTCACCAACGTAATGAGTATCATATTGTATCGCCGTATCGGATGCTTTGAATGTCGTGCAAGCATAGAGAGTGCGGTGGCTTGCAAGCGGTTTGCCGCTGTATGCAGATCTGCTCAAGTATTGTTGCGTATTCACTCTTTTGCATCTTTTATTTATTATTTTAATAAAGGATTTTACAAAACTTGTATTTTTACTTTCCGGACATATCCTTCTTTGAGCCCTAAAAGCCGTCATTTTTTTTATAAAGCGTCCCTCACTGAAAGAAGTTGCAAAATGTAAGTATCTAAAAATACGAAAAATCTTTTTTTTTTTTCAATTTTACCGCTATTACCAGAAAACACAAATTATATAGTTATTGTACTGAAAGTCGGCTGTCAAACAATATATTACATTCCCGCTCAAGTGTAGTATTGCCAGAAATATAACACGCAAAATTCATGCTCTAAAAATGGCCGCGAATTTTTTGACTACCTATTATTACTATCCTGAATTTTTTCACGTTTTCAAAAGCAACCGTTTACTCCAGCAGAACTTTGCACTTTAAAGCTTAATAGTTTATACTCGTAAATGTATACTTACGTTATTGCTCTGATTTAACGCCAGGCGTTGTCTCCTTAAGCTTCATTTCTATATAAACTGCATGTAAATAGCTTTTTTTAAAGAAATTATACGTTTCGTCTGTGGTACGCAACTCGTAAATAGTCACAACGTACACTCACAGTAAAAAAATAACAATAAGTCAAGGGGTGCTCAGGCGCCCCTCGTAGAAAAATCTTTAAAGGTTTTAGGGTTAAATTAGAGAAAAAGAAAATAGTGCTACCTGTAACCTGCTAAACTGGCTTTGTATGATTTTGTATCAAGTTAAGCCGAGTTTTGCCAAAACAAGTGAACTTATTTTGTATATTTTTACACTACAGTAAGGTAACACCTAGATTCGTTATGATTGGGGTTGATGGTCGGTTATAAAGAGAGTTCTACAAACCAAATCAATACCAGCATCTCATTCATCATCTGTTCAACTAAGTAGGTAGTTATCCCTGAAAACCTAGCTTCCTGTATTCTTATATGAAATGACAGTATAAACCACAAACTTCAGCTTTAATAAACTACCTATATTATTAGCTATATTCATGGTATGGTATTGGCACAGAATCATGGACCAAATCTTGGTTCAAACACAGAATATAATAAAAGTACTTAGGTACCTACCTACTCTTTGAATAATAACACGTAGAAGCCGCGAGTCTTTGTATGTAAAGTGAGGCAAAAAATACTAAGCCAAAATGGCTTAGTTTTCAGATTTAGATACTTCATACCTAATCATAACGTTACCTAATCATAACTTAAATCTAATAAAATAGTAACTTATCCCCTAAAAGTAGGGATCAATTGAAACTATTTCGATCTTATAGATACGATTAGGTAACATATCAAGTATAAAATAATTTACTGAAAAAACACGTTTTTAAAACAAACTAAAAAGTATGAAATAATTTCTCCCGCAAAGATTTATCTCGCTTTGCGGGAGAAATTATTAATTTCATACTCTTTAGTTATTTTTAAAAACGTGTTTTTTGTGAAAAAAAATTTTTTTCAGTAAAATTATTATTTTCTGATTTTTAGTCAACGAGCTTAAACTAACAATACACCATCTTCTATTGGAGTACTTGTCCAGACGAATCAAACGAGCCCAAACTCGATGGGGTAGATGATTGTGAGGTATAATTATAGAGTTCCTGTGGCCTTCTTCCGGCTCCGTCATCAGACCCTGTAAACTATTTTCTAACAGAGTACTCGTCAAGACGAATTAAACGAGCCCAAACTCGATGGGGTAGCATGGTTTTATTTTAGAGTTCCAGTGGCCTTCTTGCAGCTCCATCGACCCTGGAAACGAGCCGAAACTCTATGGGGGTTGCGTAGTTTTATTACAGAGTTCCAGATGCTTTCTTCCGGCTCCATCATCAGACCCTGGATACTATTTCTCAGCAGAGTACTCGTCAAGACGATTCAAACGAGCCCAAACTCGATGCGGTTGCATGGTTTCAATATTGAGTTCCTATGGCATAGCCTTCCGGCTTCATCATCAGACCCCATCTCATCTCCCGTCAGAGTAGGTAATTGTCAATCATCCTCATCTCCCGTCAGAGTAGGTTATTGTCAATTTAATTCTAACGAGCTCAAACACGATGGGCTTGTATGGTTTCATCATAGAGTTCCTGTGACTTTCTTCCGGCTCCATCATCGGATTAGCTTAATGACACCATCATTTGCATTGCCTTTCAGTTCTGACCTAGGTATGTTCAAAGTTTCAAGTCTCTAGCTCATCGGGGAGCTAGCATAAAATCGTTTGCTAAATTTGTGGAGACACAAACAAACAAACGAGAAAGCAGCTTCATAAAAACGTGTTAAAATCTGAAAAGCCATTTTGGTTCAGTATATTTTGCCTCACTTTTGACAGTGCGCTTTGAAGGGAACTATCGTTCTAGCTAGGTTGTTATTATTGTAAGTACCTATTAAACACCTATTGGTGCCTAATTTTAACATAAGTAGAATTTAACTTGGTATTGCCGGCGAAATAGCCAAGTATGTACCTACCTATTTAAGTTGTTGCAGATGATTGCTATTGAGAAACCTGTAAATGTGACCAGTTGCCTTCTAACGGCGTGGCGTGGGACGTCCTTGTCCACTTTGATTATATCTCCTAATGTTAAACTTGCGAATACGCAAATTTGCTTGAACGCAAATTCCATAAAATTTAACTTTGGTGTCTCTAAAGTTTAGAATTTTATTGTTAATAATTACTCAAAGGTTGCCAAAGACTCGAAGAGAAAACTTCATTTCAATATTTAGATATCTGCGGCTAGTATTTTCATATTTTATTGAGATTATTTCTTATAAGTTAAACTTAAAACCAGTTTTAGATAAAACGCTTTTTCCTAGTGAAACTAGTTTTAATTAGGTTTTAATTTTTCGTAGTTCGTTAAAACTAGAACTTACTGCTACGTACCTATATACAATTTCACACAGCGCCATCTAGCCCTAAACTAAGCAAAGCTTGTAATATGGGTGCTAGACAACTGATATACTACTTATATATACTTTTTAAATATTTTATTATACACTAAGATACAAAGTAACCACCCAGACCCGTCACATTAATTAAAATTCATCATTTCAGTTTTTGCCCGGCCGTGAACCGAACCCGGGACCTCTTGCGTGGTAAACCGGCATGACCACTGCACCACTCAAGTCGTCATCTATATACGTTGCAGTAAATTCGCTATCTTTAGTTACCTTAAAAATAGTATTAGAATATCTTGTTTGGAGGATGACTCAATTAAAAGCAATTTAAGGCTACATAGTCTGCACCTAGCGCCGCCATTGGAAAAAAATCATAGTGCTTAAATAAAGATGAAATTGTGAATTATCTCTCTGTAGCGCACTCCGTAAAAGCTTTGTGGTTCTTTTTATCGCTTGAACAATATTTTCTATCCTGTCGTTTAGTTTATTGGAGATTTTTTGCGATAAGTGGTCACTTTTAACAATAAAACTCAATTTAACTAAACGACAGGCTAGAAAATATTGTTTAAGCAATAAAAAGAACCACAAAGCTTCTATGGAGTGCGCTAATGAGAGATAATTTTATTCACAATTTCATTTCATTTTCACAATTTCGTATTTATTTAAGCATTATGATTTTTTTTCCAATGACGGCGCTTAGTGTGCAGACTACGTGCTCTTTAGGACGGGTAATTCAAGTTAAGATACTCAAGATATCAACAGCTCTTTTGCTTTAATTTTGATTATAGAACGTGTTACAAAAATACCCCTAATGCCGAATATAGTAGATAGGGATCATCAAACTGAACAACTTTTACTATGGGACCAACTCTGAAATCGCGAAAAAAATTTAATATTTTAATAAAATTTTGATATTTTCGATTATAATTTTTTGCTGTATAGGATTTAAAAAAAAAACATTTAGGCTGATATTGCTTTATAATTAAAAAATAAAAGTGCCGTAAAATGGGGTTACTTTGACCAGTTTTAAAATTCAAATAGTCGTATTTTCTCAAAAACAAATATACCGAAAACAAAAAATGATTAAATATCAGTTTCCTTATATTATTAGAAAATCGTGAAAAAAAACTTACGTGGATATCTCAGAAAAAAAAATTGATCAATTTTAAACTTATAGGTAGGTAACTAAGGAAAACTAGATTTATTTTAAAAAACGCGTTTTAACTAGGAACGGGTTTTAACTGTAACTGTATAGATAACACTAGTAAGTATAACGTATCAAGCGTTAGTACATACAATAAATAATTACGGAATCCAAATTAAATTTAAATTCAAATAAAAAAAAATATCCCGGATTGCAAAGGTTGCGTCGCGGGTTCAAGTCTCTTCTGTACCTACCGGTAGCACGAACATCTATCGAGAATAAAAACGCGCGTGAAAAAAAATTTGATAGTGTAATTTTGTATAAGAAAATTGTAAAGCGCGATCTACCGCCAAAAAGCGCAATTTTTAGCGAATTCGAGAACTTTTCGCGCGTTTTTTTCCTCGATAAATGTTCGTGCTAGCTTGCAATGTAGCTTTATTACTATAAATCTCTTGTCTGCAAGAGCTCAGCGACGAGATTGCGTGGCGTAAACGTAAGGTAGGACAAATAAATTAGTAGGACCACGACTAAACAGCCATATTTTTATTTAGTCTGTTTTAGTTAATAATCCCACCCATGGGTTCACTAGGACCACGCGGAACTATCTACATTTACTTAATCCTCATGATCCCTTCAGTGGGGCAAAGTAGTGGGACCACGAGTGAAAAATCCAATCCAGGTTGGTTGACTAAGGAACCCAAAAAGTCAACGATTACTCCGACGAACAATTCAGAAAATGAGTCTTAATACATCAAACGACAACCGGTGATGATAGATAAATTTACATCACACAAAAAAGTTCGGAGTTCAAACACAATAAATATCCGCATCTTGTTTGCTTATTACTTACTTAAAAAGTGGGTACCTACCTACGTAATGAACTAATAAAAAAAATTGTGTGTTTTTTGTTTACTTACAATTTTTTCAACATATTATCTATACCCGTACGTAGCACGAACATCTATCGAGAAAAAAACGTGCATAAAAAAAATTGATTGTGTAATTTTGTGCCATTTGCGATCTGTCCGAGTAGACACCCAACAAAGTAGGTACCTACCTGCCGAACATTAATCCTGGATAAAAAGGAAAAAACCGACTTCAAAAACAAAACTTAAAAAGTAGATAATGCATCAAGGGCATAAAACATAAAGCATGATATAGAGTCCCGAGTGAAGCGTGGGGTTCAAGCCGCCCAAGACGAGAAGAAGAAGAAAGGCTTTATTTCCCAGAGGTGAATACCGAACTCTACTTTTCACACCTGCGAGACCATAAAATCCAGGGCTAAGGTCCCTGTTTTATTAAGTAAACAGTTTTTGAACCAAACTCGATGGGTTGCATCGTTTTATTACAAAGTTCCCGTGGCATTCTTCCGGCTCCATCATCATCTTACATCAGTACCCTTAGCACGAACAGCTATCGAGAAAAATAACGCGCGTAAAAACATTCGATAGAGTGATTTTGTATGAGAAATTTGTACAGTGCCATCTACCGCCAAAAAGCGAAATGAGATTTTCCATAGAAAATTACTCTATCGATTACTTTCACGCGTGATTTTTTTCTAAATAGCTGTTTGTGTTAAGGTACTTGTCAAGACGAATCAAACGAGCCTAAGCTCGGTAGGGTGCATCGTTTATTTCAGAGTTTCCATGGCCACTTTCCGGCTCTATCATCAGATCAGCTCCATGTGATAATAATATTGCATAGATATCCAATTTACATAATGTATGCAAAATTTTAGCTAAATCGAATCTTTTGTAGCGTTTGGAATGATTCCGTTTCAGAATTCCGAATCAAAATTCCGTCTTTATGTGGCGGGCCTAAAATAACGCTTAAAAGCTGATGAGGTGAGTTCTATCTACCGTTTTAAAGTTGGAATTTCCCAATCCAAAACGTTAGAACTCATTTGGAATAGGTAGGTACCTACTTGTTCGGAAAGCACATAAATATTGTTTGTTCCCTGCACTGATTTTCAAATTAAAAACGTGATGAACCAGACCACCACTTAAATGTGAAACCTGCGGTATTCTTTTTATAAATGGAATGATAAAATTTCAGAGCGTAGGTAGATGAGAAAAAGAAATTATCAATTATTAGTGGTAATTTGATTTAGTAAGAAAGCATAATTTAAATTATGATTTAAGAGGGCATAGACTGCACACTAGCGCTGTCATTGAAAAAAAATCATATTTAAATAAAGACGAAATTGCGAATTAGAGCACTCCGAGTTGTGGCACTTTTTATCACTAACACAATATTTTCTAGACTGTCGTTTAGTTTAATGGAATTTTATTGCTAAAAGTGGTTACTTTTCAGTTACTAAATAGAACAAGTAAGGAGACTATAAACAGACTTTAGTGGCTATAGGTAGTTCAAAATAAAACGGTTTTAAACCAGAATCTGATTTAAAACCACGACCACGTTTTCAATACTATAAACGAAAATATTTAAATGTTCCTTTCTTTTTTTTCATCTGCAACTCAATCAAAGAGTTACAGAAACCAAATAGTTCGCATACGATGCCAAGGCATCACAATACCTATAATACTTACTTAATAGTACTTGAAAATAATAGTATTTAATAATACTATTATAAACTCAATCATTTTGAATTTTTTGTATATTGGAAGACATAACAGGCATATTAAACACACAAAATATTGGCATAAGTTTCTTTGAAAATATCATATTCATAAATATTATGTAATTTTTTTTTTTAAATAATATTTTTTCCTAGTTGGGAGGCATCAGTGACACCAACAATTTTTTAATAAAAATGGTCTCCTTATGGTCTACAAGATATAGTTGGTACTTCATGGCAAATTATCAATATTTATGTATACACTTAGCCTCATTTATGTCTCAGCTTCACACGACCGAGATCGCGCCTATTTCAATGATTCTACATATTGTACCAATTTTTAGATAAGAATTGCCTAAGTCTTTTTCTAACTACAACTCGACCATGATCAACAGGCGCATGAAAGCTGTATGACAGCTAAGTTAATGACACCGTTTTAATTTGGTCAAGTTGTAGTTAGGAAAAGACTTAGGCGATTCTTAAGTTAACTATGATGATGAGCGACCTAAAACAAAAACGATAGTTCGATCTTACTTAGTACATACCTCCATACCATCCACTACCATCCTGTATATTATTTAATATTTAATCAGGCTTATTTTGACATTTGACTTGCAATAAGGCTGGCCCCAGACCTACCGGTTTCATTTCTTTGCTTTGCTGTTCTTGTTGAACAGGGGCTACCGGCTAACGCAAAGTCTGCCGGACTTCAAATTAAAACAAATTAATCGAGCCCCAATCGGGTCAAAATGGCGAACCCTAATTTATGATGTCACACGAACATCGATATCTTCTAAATAACTTCGGCAAATAGTACAATACGAAACTTCTTACTTCGATTTATGTTTTAAGTTAAAGCCCGGCAGGCCCGCCAAAGTACGAAAAGTTAGCCGGTAGGGCCCCTGGTAGAACAGCAAAGCAAAGAAATGAAACCGGTAGGTCTGGGGCCAGCCTAAATCTTTGTGCTGCAGCCACAAGGGTTAATGTGTCATGATGTTATTGAATCTTGAATTCTTGACTAATAAAGTAATTTATGCCAAAATCCTATCACGTGCGTCACGTGGAACTTAACATCTTTCAATACTAGTTCCTAAACTTGTTATGTAAAATACCAACTTAAAGTACTAGTTACAATATTACCTATGTAAGCTAAGAGCATTAAGAACTGCTCAAAGTATGTAAGTAAATAAATATGCTAGACATAATGACATGAAGGATAAGTAAAAAGAAGCATGGGCGTACTTGGATTCAATAACAATAATAAGCATTAAAATTACTATCATTGCATTGCCAAAAATATGAATAATTTAATGTCTTGAAGGGGAAAAAAGGGATGATAAAAGATATCCTACGTTGCAATGCAAGTGCTAGTACTTACCTAACTAAATGATTTTACGTAGTTACGGATCTTGTTTCGGATTTTTCCACTCGAATATATTTAATTTTTTACTTAAAATTGGGATCTGTATTACTGGGGAAGTACCAGGAAACTCATGCTAATGAGACCGCACCTAGGTAGGTAGATTATTATGATTTCTGGGGCTCGTTATTTTGCATTGATGCCCTTGGGTTGCCGAAGTGCTATGGGATCATCCGGGCTACTGTGGTGCCTCTTTTTACAAAGAAGGGTTATGATTTTGGCCGGTATGAATTTATAACTTACCACAACAACCTTTGTCTGGGGAAACATGATGGTATGATCACAGTCAAGGTGGACTGGAATCTACTAAAAACCGTTGGGTGTTCCAACCATGCTTCGGACAGGACCTATCGAGACAGGTCGGTGTAGCAATCACCGAAAGACTACGATAAATTATATCACCTAGTTTGCATGCAACCTTGTTGCACTATGGAGAGCCTTTTTTGCACTAAACCCTGTGAAAGAACCCGTGGGTACGATTCTCAGTCAATGTAGCGACCGAACTCTCTTTTGCAATGTCTCGAGGTGGTCTCGAGTCTGGATTAGGTTTGGTTACCTATTTATTATGTTTATTTTATGCGTCCCTTACCCTATTTATATTTTTGAGGTAAAATATTAGTAATATAACTTGTTAGGTATCTTTCTTTATGATAGGTAGGTAGGTACCTACCAGATTTTTTATATTGAGCATGGTAAAGAAAATCTTCATTTTATTCTCTCTCTCTCTCTCTCTGACACAGAAGTAGCTAAAAACAAAAATTGATACAAAAAAACCATCGATGTACCTATAAGTAGTACATAACAGAAGAGGAATGTTAGCAATTACATTGCCGATTTTTGTTTTACATGTTGCTTTAATTTTGACATTCGCCTCTAAGCGGATTCTGGTGCAAATATAACAACGCTAAAACGCCACGTTGGATGGAGATATGCGGCGGTATCGGCTAAAAACATTGAAGTTCATGTTAACTGTGTTTTGACAGATGTATGTGATACATTGCTACTTTTCTTTGGTAAGTTTTTATTTGTGCCAAAACGAAGTAGCAATCTATTACATACATCTGTCAAAACACAGTTAACATGAACTTCAATGTTTTTAGCCGATAGAGCCCCCGGTCACGTGGCGAAAGGCTATAATATAGAGAACTCCATTCAAAACAAATTTTAGTATCACCCGGCGTATCACAGAACGCATCAATATTCTCCCAAGTAACCCACGACCATCAACATCAAGGAATGAGTCAACCCAGCTGATTTTCAGTACCCTTACCACGAACACCTATCGAGAAAAACAACGCACGTAAAAGTATTCGATAGAATACCTTATTATCTATGGAAAAAATAATTTTGCTTTTCGACAGTAGATGGCGATGTATAAATTTCCTTTACAAAATTTCTCTATCTATAGAATGTTTTTACGCGCGTTATTTTTTTCGATGGCTGTTCGTCCTACGGGTAACTGGAACTGCGTATAATATCTCCCACGTTTACCCCACAGACAACTCAATATTCATCTTCACAGAGGACTGATTAAATTAAGTTGCTGGGGATAAACATCTCGTTAAATATCCAGAATCGTAAAATTTTTAATTAATAAAATGAACTATGTATGTCCCAGTCAAATTAGATAAGCTGTAAACTCGTATACACCTTCATTTTGATGTTCTAAAAGTTGTCTCAAAAGTCTCATAAAATCTCGTATCTGCTGCGTAGTAAGTTATTCAAGGTCACTAAATATATTTTTTTCTTAAACCCATCGTGTGGGGTACCAAATGAAATGGCTTCTTGAGCTAATTCCAATTTCATTGCGGCAACTTGTAATACTAAGAACAGAAAAACATTTTCCAAACATACTAAGTATGTATTTAACGACTTGCAAGCAAAAGTCCTAAAAATACGACTGCCAAAAGCTAATTTAATAACTAAATAACAAGTGTCATATTGCAGTCGGGGGCCTCTTTGATTGAAAATTGTTTCACAGAACTGTCCCCCAACTGCAATCTGTAATAACACTTGTTATTGAACTTGTTATTTCGTTTTTAGCAGTCGTGTTTTTAATATTTTTAAAATTATCTGTTTCTATATAAAAAGTCAAATTACTTATTTATTTACTTACTTATTTCTAATAAGGGTAGGTATGTTTCAAAAAGTTTAAAATTTTCAAAGTGCCATCTGTAAAAAGTGAAAGTATTTATAAACACATCATCAACAATGTATTCTGGTACACCAATCAAAACATTTATAGGTACCTGTTAAATAACAACTTCTGTTTCTTTGAGACTAACAGGAAGAAAAAAAGTGAATCCCACAATAATAATTCTCACAAGGGATCATATTTTAATCAAACTTTCAAGTTTAGAATCGTTTAAATGAAACAATACGCACTGTGCACATCTAAAAAAAAAGCCCCTGCCAGCTTCAAAAGACAAGTCAACTGAAAAGATATTAAAATATTTGATCTTGTTTCCATTATTGATTCTTGCAGTCGGAGGCATCTAGGATATCCAAGGTAGACTTACAGTTAAGTTTCATAAGAATCGGTGACCCATTTCAAAGATTTTCAACTTGAAATCTGTTTAAATGTTCTACAGTGAAAACAGAATTTCCATCCAATCCAAGGTGATACCAAACCAACTTCGATGACCAACAAAACCACGACACACCGGAAAAATTAATTACAGACATCGCAGTAGGCTATTAACCATGACTTTGGCATCGACTTGACATTCAACGAAACAAATATGAACAAACAGTGGGCCGGTGTCGGAGATTATAATGACCTTTGGACCCCGCAAATAGTGGTCGGCAAATATTTGTAGAATTATTATAATACACCATGTCGATGCCGATGGCGGGCAGAGTGAACGTCAACAAGTCCGGAACTTGAATAAGTAATTCAGTTTGAATACAAATGTGATTTTGCATTGCATTCTTATATAAATGTTTCGATGAGTAGGTAGGTAGGGCGTACAAAATAGCATAGTATTTATTAGTCATTATACAAGGTGTTACAAAAGTACCCCTAATGCCGAATATGGTAGATAGATAGGGACCATAAAACTGAACAACTTTTACTATGGGACCAACTCTGAAATCGCAAAAAAAAATTAGCTGTTTCATACATTTTGATATTTTCGATTTTAATTTTTGTATGAAACAGCTGTTTTTTTTTCGCGATTTCAGAGTTGGTCCTATAGTAAAAGTTGTTCAGTTTGATGGTCCCTACCTACCATATTCGGCATTAGGGGTACTTTTGTAACACCTTGTATATTGCTAAATAAGTTCCAGAAGTGAAAAGGGGGATGAAATAGAAAATCCTTTATTTCCGAAGTAAAAATCACTATAATTGGATAGCTAATAGTTGGAAACTAACTCAACGTGTATTGGTATTGTTGGAATTACAACCCTGGGGTTAAAATGGAGTAAGTAGGTACCTAAACTACAGAATTAGTATAGTACCTACCCTAAAATTGATATGGATGTCGTTATTCTGGTTTTATGAGATAAACTTCAACGTTCCTAGTAGTACCTCTAAAAAGCAAACTCAGTTTGTGATTTTCCGAAAATTTACTTCTTATCTTCTTAATAAGATAAGTAAACCTAAAAATTGACAATATATGGATGTCGTTATTGAGGTTTTATGGGATGTTGGTTGCAAAAATGGCATTTAAAGTCCAAAACGGCAAACATGATTCAACTCCTAGACGGGGACGGGGATGGAGACGGGTATGGGGACGGGTGTGGGGATGGGGACGGGTATGGGGCCGGTTGTGGGGACGGGGACGGAAAAGGGAAAGGAAAAGGAAAGGGACGGGAAGTGAAAGGGGAACGAGGTACTATATATATATATATATGGACCCAATTGTTAACGGGAACGGGATCGGGAACGGGAATTTGCACCACTCACTCTGGCGCGAATGAGCCGAGAGCTATAAAAATTGGACAGGTTTGCTTAAATTGCTAACTTCACGTGCTTCACGTAATACGATGTCAAGCACCAAAAGTTACTTACGTTTGCATTTACTATAAGATGATGAAACAGTCCTCGGAATCATTAAATTTTCCTATTTTTAGTCGAGTTTAGGTAGGAACAAAACTTTATATTAATTTATACCATTATTATACGTATAACACACGAGACTCAAACCAGTTTCACCACTGTACCTATTGACTTGTAAATAAGTCGTATTCAATTCTGAACTTACACTCAACAAAAATTACAAGCATCAAATAGGATGGGTTGATCTTACGACCTCCGTGGTCGAGTGGCTTTGTACACCGGTTTTCAAGGTGTCGCCATCTCTGAGGTCCCGGGTTCGATCCCCAGTTGGGTCAATTTAGAAAACGAACTTTTCTATATTGGCTCAGGTCTGGGTGTTTGTGATACCACCGTTGTCTCTGATTTCCATAGCACAAGTGCTTTTAGCTACTTACTTTGGAATCGGAGCAATGTGGGTGATGCTGTCAATTTTTGTTCAAAAAACACTTTACAAGGTCACCTTTAATTCTATTAACCATTGTTAACAACTAGGAAGCTGACTATCAACATTTCAGTAGGTCTAGGGCTTCTCAGTTGAGTACCCGTAGAACAAGCATCTATCGAGAAAAAAAAGTTCCATAGAGTAATTTTCCCATAGGCAATTACCTACTCTATTTAGTTTTTTTTTACGCTAGTGTGCCACGGGATCTATAGAGTTATTATATCGAAGATACGTAGATAGGTATAATTCAAATACCAGTGCGAATAAGCTTGCATATTATATTCTACATCTATACACAAATACCTGTGTTTACCTTAAACACAAGCTTGACACACAAAATTAAAATATAATAATCATTCCTCTATTAGGTAATTAAGCAAGAATGTTTGTCTATCCTACAAGGATTTCCATTCACATAGCAAGTTATTGCAGTGCGTGAACCAATCGTTACTGAGTGAAGTTTCAGACTCAAACAAAAATAAAGTAATGACGTAGTTCCGGTTTAATTATACAGGGTCAGATTAAGGCTTGGTTGCATCATCTTAATTTAACTTTAACAATACATAACACAAACTTATCTGAGCCGGTGGTCAAAACTGGAACCAAGTGTTATTACATATTGTTACCTAGGTTACGCTATAGACGACAACGACGCTGTCAGCGAGTCAGATAAGTTGGTGTCTGTTAAAGTTAAGGTTAAATTAAGATGATGCAACTCAGCCTAAGTTAAGCACATATAACGGAGAGTTGTATCAATAACAATTAATCAGGCAGCTACATAATTAGATAAAGTAATGCCAGTAATGATAAGAAAATAGACTGTATTTTATCAAGTTTCTAAACTATATTCAACAATTATTTCCCCCCGCCGCGCTGTAAGGCTTAATTCCAATATACTAAATTAAATAAAAAATTAATGTGATTTACAGTTTTGTATAAAAAAATTTAATTGGCATTTATTTTGAATTGGGTTAGTATTTTGGAATTTTTATTTAATAGAAACCTAGATATAATGCTATCTAAGTCCGAGTAACATCACAAGAAGAGTTTATTATGCTCAAATTGCAAATCATTTTGGTATTTCGTTTGTATGGGAAGCTGACCGTTCGCCGGACTCTTAAAGCGTTTCATTTGTATTTTTGAGGTTTAAGTTGATTTTCTATAAATAAAAAATATATGATATGTTTTTTTTTCAAGTGCGTCCGGGTAAAATATTTTATTTCGCTCAAATATCCGGGGTTTATGAAATTTTAGTCCGGGGTCCGTAATTTAGGTGATGGCAGGCCTACGTGGTACTATTTTTAAGCAATACTTATTTGTTTGCAATTGCACTTTCATAGATTTTATTTCGCTGGTTATCCTCTCTTCAATTACAAAAGATTTCCTTTCCTCTTAGTCCTCTGAGTCAAAAACTATTGGCATAAGTATCAAACACTTTTTACCTTAGGTACATTATTAATTATGTACTCTTCCTTTGGAGTTTTTTAGCTTCACGTAAACTTTTTTTAATAGTTTTATAAAGGTTTATTCCTACCTATACTTTATGTGACCATGGTGTTTGTTGCTGGCAAAAAGAAGACGGAAAGTTTTGTAAAAGTTAAAAAACAAAAGTTTCCACAAAAGTTTTTTACAATTTAAAGTGATAAAAGTTACTGCCTTGGCGAGATCGACTCATTAATAAATCCGTTTGGCTAATACAAATATAGACGTGTAGGTTGTACATTTCCGAAGATGGCGCAGGCGTCGAGATTGCGCGCCGGCCGGCGCAAGGTCTCCAAATGTTGGCAAATCGCAGCGACCGGACCGGAATACGGAAACTACTTCCGCATGCTAAATTCAAATGTTATTTTACACGGAGCCTCGTTAAACTTCACAATTTTTAACGAACGCACTTCAGAAACCGACACATAGATTAAATCAGATAGTTTTTGTTTTTAGTTGAAATTCAAAGCAATAAACTTGTACCTAAGCCGAAAAAAATATTTATGTCCAGCCAAGGCCAACGACCCAGTTTTTAAAAGTATATAGGAGGTACATTGATAAGAAGTAGAAACCTAGGGGTCCTAGGGGATAGGTAGGTATGGAAATCATTGTAAAACATTTTTCTAATAGCCAAAGGAAACGGGGAAAAACATGTGGAAATTACTATTATAATAATATTTAGGTACATAAGTTATCCTATTACTGTACTATTATGTATTCTGTGTCCAAACCTTAATTTCTTAGAACTGCAATAATTCTAAAATAACTTTTCTGAGAACCAAGAAGCTAAGTATAGATGCCAATTTCAGTCAGTAACTTCCAGCCTAGCCCCCCTACCTACCTACTCAAATGGCCGACATTCTAACTATACGGTTGAACGCTACGCTTAGGTAGGTGCCTATAGGTACTATAAAACTTTGAAATATGAGCAATAGACGAGCCTCAGATTGGTCTGAGAGACGAGCCGATTAAAGGCTAGAATCACATGTCGCAAACCTATGTAAATCACTGACTTTAATGTAGGTATTCTATGGAAGTGACAAGCTTACGGCACGTAATATTATTAGTATAGTTTACTGCTTATTTTAAAGCTTAATTAATTAAGCATAGCGTTCAAACGCATATAATGTTGACCATTTGAGTACCTACCTAGGGCTGAAAGGAAAATGTTAGGATGTTTGTCGCATAACATAATTTTCTACGAGTATTAAACGGTGTAGGTATGTACGTATATATTTGTTTGTCTCGAATAACACGTCAACTTCACAGCAATCGAATTAAACAAAAATTGTGGCCTTCACAGTCAGGTCACTAACCTGCAAAGAAAAAGAAATGCATGCCTTTGGATTTTCCATAATATTACCACATCCAACTTATTAGTTGGCGTACATAGCGTTGTCATCATGTCAATGACCTTAAAGGTCACAGTTTGTATTCGTGTAAACTGCTTATGCAGACGTATTTATTGGACATGAACAGCACTTCCTAAATCTACCATAGGTAAATATTTGAACACGTATGTTTAAGCATAACATTACTGTGTAGTACGCCTTGAAATAAATCCTATTTACCCAAATACGTAGGTAATTAAATTAGCGGTCGCCCTTGCGAGCTGTGAATTCATCTAGCCCTAAACCTTAACTACGATACGTTATTTAAATGCTTATTAGTATAAATCTATAAGTCATAAATAACCTAGGGTCTAAATATTTATTCTGTGCTAGGGTATTGATTGAAAATAGAGGCAAATATAGATAAGTAGTAGTATATACCTAGAGCCGGGCAGGCCGCATTACCGTTGGGGTGATTGTTAACCCGGCCCCCCACACAGCGTCATGGCTGGCGGCACTAGCGGCGAGAGGGTAAGTGCTGGGGTTTTTTAGTGGGTATTCCCTCCTCCCGAGATCCCATCGAGCCATCGGCTGGGTGGGATCACGAGAGGCAGTCGTGGGGAGGGGGCATGTGGGACTCGATGCCACTCCCCCGATCACCTACGGAGTGGGTAAATGCGTTTTTCCTCAGCATAAAAAAAAATGTAGTAGTATGTACCTACCAGTGGTGAAGGGTCCATACAAACCACTTCCCACCAGCTTACCTTTTAGAAATCCCACCCACTGATCCACTATGTAATGTAGATCATATTTTTTTTGTAGATCGGCTTATCTTCGCCATAATTTCACTTCTCGTCATTGCCTACCTACCTACCTATCATACAGTTAAAACGTCACGATTCAAATCATAATGCAAATACTCACTTCAATGTAACACTAACTTGGTTGTATACAGTAGGTACCTACCCTTAGCAGGAACAGCTATCGAAAAAAATTACGCGCGTAAAAATATTCGATGTAGTAATTTTGTATGGAAAATTTGTACAGCGCCGTAGACCGCTGAAAAGCAAAATGAAATTTTCCATAGATAATTACGCTATCGAGTACTTTACGCGCGTTGTTTTTCTCAATAGATGTTCGTGCTAAGGGTACTGCACATAACTACCTATTACAAAAAATACCTATACCTTGAATTAGGGATGTCGAAAGTGAAAAAAAATATCGATATATCGATACATCGATATTTAAAAAAAAATCAATATTGGCATTGATATATCGCGGAATAATTATCAATATATCGATATATCGGCAAACTTAAAAAAAAAATTGTGGTTTTAAAATAACAGTGTATTTAGCTTAGCCTAGCGCAATAATATCAATAGTAATTTTTGTATATAGTGTAAATTATTTTAATGTACACTATACAGTTATTTTTCCATTTGTTTTACGGCTTTGGATTCTAGCGACTTTAGAATTGGATTGGTAGCCGGCGTCGGCTGTGGAGGCACTTCCAAGCCAAGATCCATAAATAAAATAAAAATATCGTTTTTGATACAATTTTCGATATTGGATATTTTATATCGATATATCGATTTATCGGTTAACAATATATCGGCAAAAAATATCGATTTATCGAATTAAAATATCGAATATATCGATGTATCGATATTTTTTCAACAAGCCTACCTTGAATTGTTTACTACTTATCAATGTCAAGATTTGATGACGTAAATACTAAATAATTACTATTTATGTACAGGAATAAATTAAAAATAGTCATGAAAGTGAAAAAAATATTACTTACACGTTAGTAAAGAAAGAACTACTTAAAAAAACTGCATGTAGTCGGAGGCATAGAATTTATTAATAATAAGTCTAATTATTCACAATGATTGTCACTTTATACTATTTTTTTTATTATAATTATTAAGTTTACATAAATTACATTTGATCATGTTTGCATCTTTTCAGTTGTCCTTTAATGCAGGCGGGTTTTGAATTTTTTAAATTTATTTATTTTATTTATGTCTTTTTAGTTATTATATTATTACGGTTATGATATACCTTTTGAATTCCTTATGATAAGCCTTTTAATTTGATACCCATAAGGCAGTATTCTAAAAAAAATTTCTTTGCACTTCAAATGATATCACCGCACAGCAGCCATATCGGTATTTTTAACGTCACTTACCTAAGAACACTTGGGCTGTCGTGACAATTCTATCGATATTTTAATAATGGAAATCCGTTCAGCCGTTTGATAGATATGAAGTAATAAAGAATATTACATCCAAACATACATACAAGATACGCGCGAAAAACATAACCCTTTCCTTGCAGTCGGGTAAAAATGAATTTCACACATTGCCGGTAACATATAGTACAAGGAATAATGAAGGATATATCAAAATTCTCGGGTTCAAAGTTTGTATTGAAAAAGAATTAAATAGATATTTCGACTTGAAACCTTCGTAGGAGTACTTTTTAAAACAAATAAACAAACACGTATTTCGTGAATTTCCGAAAATCAATCCCTAAGGGTAAAAAAGCCCAAAAATCGATATGAATGTCTTTATTTAGGTTTTATGGGATGTTGATTGCGAAAATGGCATATTTTTTGGATTCCAACACAGTGGACATGAGTCCATCTCTACGAAAACGCGATTGTCATATCTCTTGAATCCAATTCTGAATTTTATGAACTAGCTTCCGCCTGCGACTTCCTTGCGAGGCAACGCGCTTGGTGCGGAGTGCTCAACACCAAAATGAAACAAATTACCCGAACTATTATACTTTCTAACCCCATTACTGTAATTTATAAATTACTTACCGTTACAGTTGACTTAAATTAGGTGTGGCTAGTTTTACGAGACTAATATCTATTTTATGATACAAGCTAAAGGATGAGATGATGTAGATTAAGGCCATATCTAACTGTGAAAGATCAACCTTGTTTCTGATAAAAAATTCTAGCCAACGACCATAGCCGCGCATATTAATTGCGATTTTATTGGAAACTTTTACATTTTATAAACTAACCAAACTGTATTCTAAAACTGGTATTATTACTCCTTTATGTGTCAAGACTCTAGAGGTGCCTAAGGCCGCGGCCGCACTGCTGCAGCGAGGGCGACGCGACAACGCCGACGACGACGAGGCGAAAAGTCGTGAAAACAAAGTGGCCGTGAAATGAAACACCGCGTCGGTCGTCGCGTCATAATCGCCGCAGCAGTGTGGCCGCGGGATGACACAAATATAAAGTTATATCTTGATACCGATTTCTTTTAATGTTAACACAGCAGCAACATATTTTTAGACCATATTGTATAATACGTATGTAAATCTTTTTTTTTCGTCACTTAATAATGCCTACGGGGCACACGGATTTTTGCGTTCGTAAATAAGTAAAAATTATGACAGTACGCACGAACAGTCGAACATCCATCGAGAGAAAACGGGCGTAAAAAAATTATAGAGTAATTTTGTATTTAAAGTTTGTACAGCGCCATCTACCGTCGAAAAGCGAAAGAATATTTTCTATATAGTATAGACAATACTCTATCGAGTATTTTTACGCGCGTTTTTTTCTGGATAGATGTTCGCACCGTACTAGGAGTGCTGAAAAAGGGTGAAAGTTAAGACGTCGACGAACAGTGAGCTTCCATTACAAACGTAATACCAAAATTATTTGCAATTTGCTTCAAGAAAGACAGTATTTCTTTAGGTTTCTAAATACAAAATCCAAAATACTAAACCAAATAAAAATTATTGCGATTTACAGTTCTGTATGAAAAAAAAATGGCATTAATTTTGAATTGGGTTAGTATTTTGGAATTTTCATTTAATATAAACCTAGACATATACTGTCTTAATCCGAATAACATCACAAGATTAGTTAATTATGCTCAAATTGCAAATCATTTTGGTATTACATTTGTATGGGAAGCTCACTGTTCGCCGACATCTTAAAAAACAAAAACATCAAACTATCCAGACTGATTCATCAAATGATTTTCTTTTACGTATATAAATAAATAACTGTACAAAAACTCATATTTCTCTTTAAGAGTAGTAAATCCCATTTCATCAAAATGAAAAATATAATCAATTAAGTATTCGTTTTTTTTTGAAACGCAGACAATCTGTTCATGCGGAATTTCAAACAGAGGCATTTTTCACGAAAATTTCAGCTGTAACGAATACGCGTCATATTTATTGTGTGTAGTTATTGTCAAATATTCATATTTAAAATACTATTTTAATTAAATATGCTGTGGTGGTATTGTCAAGGAGTGCACTATAGTGGGAAAATAAAACAAAAACAGCTTCAAATTAAAAAGCTCTAAAAAGCAAAAATTATCATAATTATTGTTTTTTTTTTAACTTTTATGTATACTTAGTTGTTTCGTTTTCTTATTTTTTTTATTGTAAAGGCCCCAACCGACTTTAAGTCGTTTTTAGGGTTCCTTATAGGATTACTTTGTTGTCCGTATGTCAAGCCATTATCTCGGGAACACGTGGAGGTATCGAGTTGAAATTTGAAACCATATACTCAGGTCTACGGTCTCTTACGAAGCTGTGAAAAAATAAAACTTCTTAGTTTACGTAAAAAAAAGATACGGCCATTTATGCCGCAAAAAACGCATATTTCGACACTCATGGGAATCAAAATTCATAGGGTACTTTCCGTTGACCTAGAACTTTAAAATTTGGTAAATAATATTTTTAAATTGTTGATGATTTTAATATTATTTCTTACTTTTTAGAGCTCTTTAATTTTGACATTGTTTTATTTTTCAGGTTTTTGGAGGAGGTTTTACTTTTCTTTAAACGCTTTTTTATTTTCAACTTTTTGTGGTATGTAACATGTTGACTCAAGACCGCAGACCGAAACTCGTGAGGATTGCTCAAAAACTACTAAACCAACTTTAAAAAATGTAAATGGGACCATTTCAAAAGAAAACTCTGTCTAACAAAACAAGAATCGTTAAAATCGGTTTAAATGTGGAAGTTATGCGCGAATTCGAATGAAATGGAAGAAAAAAGTGTGTAACACGCTTTTGTTTTGAAAGCTAGTGACTGTCATACATAAGTACACAAAGATTTAGGTACGAAAATATATGCATCGAATACATATAAGTTGATAAGAACCTATACGTCTTATTTTTAAGATTCTTTTTAACTTTTAGTTCTTCTTTACTAACGTGTTTAACTTTTTGGTACTTTTTTTTACTAACGTGTAGGTAGGTAATAATTCCTATGTACATACGACATCAAGTCAGGTTACACAGTTAAACTGCGAAAACAGCTTTTATTACGTAGGGTATAAAGGCGGTCTCAAGTTAAACATATAAAGTCTGATAAAAAAAGGTGCCGTCGTGTGAACAAAAATATGTTCACCGATTACTCGAAGACGCCTGAACCAACCCATTGAAATTATTCAAACGATCATCAGGTTTGATCTCAAATTGGTCTAATATTTTGAAATCAGTTCAGTAGTTTTCAGGAAATCCTGAAAATACCGTTTTTGATACCATTATATAAGAATTTAAACGGATGTTCAACTATAACTTTTGTGTTTATGAACAGAGCAAGATGATTATATTTTTTTGTTTGAAAGAAGATACTTTAAAGATGATTTGAAGATACACAACAACTCCTCAAAATCAAATAGGAACTTAAAGTGATTGAAATATTGGTTTATGACAATCAAAAACAAGTTAAATACCTGTATATGATCAAGGACGTTACGGACTAGAACTGCGAAGGTCCAACGGAACTCCTAAAAAACAAACAGCGCGGAATGTGGAAATTGAGTTACTAGGGGTAGAGTTAGTTAGTTAGGAAGTGAGTTACTAGGGGTTATCATACCATTGAAAAGTGTGAAATATTAAAACTTTTTTATTTATAATATCATCGCTTACCTACCACAAAAAAGTTGAAAGAGAAGCAAAACCTTCAAAAACCTTAAAAAAACAGCTCTAAAAAAACAAAGAAATTATGTTTCAATTATTATTATTAATAAATTAATTTGAAAACGTCTAATGAAGTAGGGTGGTGTATTTAGAATAAAACACCGGCCAAGTGCGTGTCGAACTTTGCACATTTAGGGTTCCGTAAAGCCAACGGTCTGTGCAAATACAAACCTAAATTAAATATTGGCAGCCTTCTTAAAGAACTGCTTATACAGACGATACCGTGATTCACAACTGCACAAGGCCATCCAGTAATAACTTTAGGAACTTATATTGGATAGAACCGCAAAATTAAGTTGAAAATGAATGTATTTAAAATAAAATAAAATAATAAAAAAGACATCAAAATAAAAACAACGTAATAATAAACATGATCACCTAATTTCCAAACAAAATTTTAGAAAAAAGGTGACTTTGGTGGATCTTTAGATAGTAGTTCTCCAGTTATTTCTTAGATAAAAAATACTTGCTCTGTCTACATAACAAGCTCTAAACCAGGGTCTTTCAACCAGTAGGGCGTGCCCCCCTTTGGGAGCACGGCCAGTTTTCAAGGGGGGCGTGAAGCATTTGATACTTTTCAAAAATAAATTTCTTGACTCATAAAATATATTGAACTTGAGAGCTAGATTACCTAAATTTTATTAGGCGAGGCGTGAAGATTTTTGCAAGTCGTTAGGGAGGTCCGACTTCAAAAAGAAACCCTGCTCTAAACAATGATATCCCACATGTTTGGATAATAACATTTTTTACACTCCCCCTTTACTTGTATGGGAGCCCCCATCTTAAATATTTTTATACTATACCTGGCTTTGGGTCGGCAAGACACATCTTTGGTGCAAATATGAAGACTGTAGATTCAAACAGCTTAGCTGCTAGAGCTTCGTGGCAGGCGACGGACGGACAGACGGACACATGAGTGACAGGACAGCAATAGGGCTCCGGTTGGCCCCTTCGGGTACGGATCCCTAAAAAAATACAATACTTACACGTACTTATTGAGAAAATGACACAACAATAAAAACCAAAAATCATCTCCAGCCCCACCCGACTTCAATAGACGTTTAAAGATTATTAAAGGTTTTTTTTTTACATTTTCAAAAATGGAACATGATCGGAATATGCCTTCTCTAGATAGATATATGATATTTATAATTTATTGTATTTTTTTTTTACTTAAGTCAAATTAACGATGAAATAGTTGCTAAAATCTTATTTCACTTGAAAACGCACGTGTTTCAGTTTCTGTTTTTATGTTAAATAAACTATAAAATCCAAAAAGTGGTTTGTGCTTAAAATATAGAAGGTTCATAATAATGTGGTAAAATTAAAAAGTCAAGGCAAAAGAATAAAGTTTGACTGGTCACTTCACTAACGTCATTCCCCCCACCAAAGAAGCTACTGACGTCAAAGGTACGTCACTCTACCTCTCTATCCCAACGTGCGGATTCTTGCTTAACGGTTCAATTTACCAATCAATACATACAATGCGATTAATTTGTTAATATATTTACCTACACGATAACTAGCTTCAGAGCCGGAGCGCTTGGGTGGTACACACGTTGTACCGTGTGTTAATATCAAAGATGTTTGAAATAATAAACTTTATTTAAAAAATATAAAAAAAATGTATAGAAAGATATACCCATATTGTAACAATTGAAGATTTTTTTTTTTCACATTACAAAAATCTGTAGCCTTTGTCACTCTGTATAATTTAAGGATTCTAACGATATCCAATCCAACACATTCAAATCTGTTCAGGAATTTAGCAGTTATGCTGGAATAAGGAAACTTACATATAAACATGAACCCTGTACTCTTTTTTTTAGGCAGTCGTGTAAAAAGGCAGCTTTGAAAGCTAAACTTTTTGCAACGAAACAAATCTAACTTCAACTTTTTCAACTCCTTTGATCTCGAAAGTACTACGTACGAGCTAGATACTGTGAGTTAAAGTGCGAAGTATAGCACTTATGAAGTATCCCTCTGTTAGAATCATAAAAAAGGTACCTCCAATTAAAAACATGTTTATATCGTAATGAATAAACATTTAAAACTAAACTGGTTAGGTTGTAGCTCACCCGAACTTAAGTGGTCTGCTATTTCCTTTTTTTATGGGGGGTTTCATTGTTTAGAGCTTGTTAATTTTACACAGACTGTTCTAAAAAGTATTAGAAAACAAAGCCGACAAAGTCACCTTTTTTTCCAAAATTGTTACCAAATATTTTTTAATTTCCCATTTGACCTACGAACTTGAAATTAAGTGACAATGTTCATTATTACGTAAATTTTATAATTTGTTAAATCTAAATTTTTCTTTTGAATTCCCTGATTTTCCTATTACCTACAAACCAACTTAATTATGTAGTCGAGTATAGGGTTACCAGACGTCAGGATAGCATCACTGTGTTTATCTAGATGTTTTAAGTATGTAGTTTTGACTATAAGAAATTATTTATAATTATTGTCACCACCAAGGTTACCTCTGAAATCAGGGCCACTGTTTCAGGCTGTGGCACAAACTGAGATGTGCTGTGACTGTTTCAGCAAAAATGGTCTTCCCTAAATCTAAGAAATTTATTTTTTTGCAGTTTGTTGTTTTGCTGAATAAACAATTGAGGCATTAATGGCCGTATCTTTGTTTTACGTTAACTTAGAAGTTTGATCTTTTTACAGCTGCAAGTGCCCGTAGACTTGAGTATATGGTTTTAATTTCAACTCGATACCTTCACGAGTTCCCGAGATAAAGGGTCTTGACAGACGGACAGACAGACAGACAGACAGACGGACAACAAAGTGATCCTATAAGGGTTCCGTTTTTTCCTTTTGAGGTACGGAACCCTAAAAATCGATCTGATATTGCTATTGAGGTTTTTAACCCCCGCCGCAGCGCAAAGAGGTGTGCTATAAGTTGGTAGCCTATGTTTGTGTGTCTGTTCGTATATTCGTAGTGCCTAAACGGATCAAGCGATTTCAATGCATTTTTTTTTAATTAAACGTTAATCCAATCAATATGGTTCTTAGTCACGTTTGATGGAAATCCATAGCAATTTATGGAGATGGTCAACTGCCTGCCGAAACGGTAAAAGATACAGAGGTGGTGCTTTGTCTAAAATAATGTACACCCTGGGCAAATTTAATTAAAATCTTGCCAAAAGTGTACACATACAACATACATTTTAGATTTTATTTGTTGCTACTTAACCGAGACTGATTTCTTTTTTCCAAGCATTTAAAAGTTTTGATAGGTATATCAACTTTAGTGCGGTTGTTAAGTAAGTACACTCCTAAATTAACCCTAAGGATGCAAAGGACAAAAAAAACCCGGACAAATTTAAAAAAACAATTTCTAATTATTAATAATTATAGATGAATCTATCTGTCTGTACATACACAACTTTTATTGTAAATCTTATTTTACATTATTTAATACCCGGGTGTTTTTACACCTATTGTAGGTAGTCTTAAGCATTAATTCATTGTAGCCTTTAAGGACTAATGAAGTTAGTGTGGAAAATGCAATTTCTTTTATAAAAATAAACATATGCAAGCACTTTATATTTAATAACAGCTAAGATACAAAACAATGACCTGACATTCAAAGTTATTTATAAATTTACCTCAATATTACGGTTGGAATTTTATACATTGGTTCCTTTTTAGTTATTTTTATTCCAATTATAAATAAACATTGAGTCACTATCAAATCTCGCCGGCTTATAGTGGAAAATCCCGAAGAAATAAGACAACAAAACAGTTCGTGAGTACAACATGTCATGGGGCCAATGGTCAAAGGTAATCGAATTCATTCAATTAAAGTTGAATTTGATTGTTATTAATTTTAAAATAATAACTCAATTACATTCCGGGGATGAACGTGAAGAATATCGAATACAAAATCGCTGTCACTGTAGGATTCGATTTTGATTTTATTTCAAGACATTTGTGTCTAAAAAAAGGTGTGATAACTCCGTAGCAATTTTATTTTAATCAGAAATCGAAATAGGATTTTCTTGTGTTTTTTTTAAAACAATTCAATGTAAACCCTTATAATTTATCTGGAACTGTGATAATGGTTATTTAAAAAACGTGACAGTTTTATTTTAGTATATTTTATGCTTAAACGCATATAAATATGGTATAAAATATACGTGTCCGATACTATTCACTAACCGGATTTACTATTAAATTTATTAATATACCTACCTACTTAATGATATGTTTAGGACAACTTGACGTACATAATTGATTCGCAGATATAGTTTAAACGACTGAGTATTCTTTCTGAATATGTTTTAGTAGCATAGTTGGCATATGAACTGTCATTAATAATAATACAGCTTCTAATGGTCAATTTGTGTTAATTTGCTACACGGTGGGCATACGCGATTAAATTACCTCTTTAGGGTTCCGTACCCAAAGGGTAAAATGGGTACCCTATTACTAAGACTCCGCTGTCCGTCCGTGTGTCTGTCTGTCTGCCCGTCTGTCACCCAGGCTGTATCTCATGAACCGTGATAGTTAGACAGTTAAAATTTTTACAGATGATTTATTTCTGATGCCTCTATTACAACAAAACTAAAAAGCAGAATAAAATAAATATTTAAGGTGGCTCCCATGCAACAAACGTTAATTTTTTAGCTTGTTTTTGCTCGATATTAATAACGGCAACAGGTAGACGCTTAAAATATTCACAGAATATTTAGTTACTTTAAAAATAAATAATTAAAATAAAATAAAACAGATATTTAAGGAGGGCTCTCATACAACAAACGTGATTTTTAGGGAACCGACTCGCACTTGGCCGGTTTTTTCAGTACTTTTACAAATTAGCATCAATATAAAAACCTTTAAAATGTCTTCAGCATTATAAACCCATTACAAATTATTTCACCAACAAGCACGGCTGAATAAAAAGGTCGTCAAAATACAAATGTGATCCATAGTGACCGCAGAGCTCTGACGTAAATCGAAACAAGTTTTGAGGCAACTAAGATTCATAAAAAAATAGCAAGTTACCATAAATATTCTCTCGCATAAACATTATTCTTTCGTGTTTATTACTGCGGTAACAGTATCACACCCGAAAATGAGGCATTATCCCATAAACTTATTATACTTAACGCTAGTATAAATAAGTCTTTGCATTATACCAAAGTTTTCATAATGCTTGTTTCACTCTATTATTATGAATTAAAGATAGACGTGTAATATTTACATGAAATTATTTAAAGCAAATGTTTATGCATAGGAATTGTCTTTTTGATACTGGATGAGCCTGCGGGCTTGCCAATAGGTAACTATATTTTATCTTGGTCGAGAGTTAAAATCTGTAACGAAATAATGTTTGTCACAGATTTTTCACCTCTACCAACGAGAAAAGTGTTTTTCCTGTTAAAAAGCTAAATTCAGCATTAGAAACTTGTTCTCTCCACTCTTTTGGAGTTAGATAACTATCTTCATCGCTGGACGCACTCATTTTTGTAATATATCACAAAAATAGTTCGATCAAATCAATGCTGAAAAAAAATTATTCATAGAGTAAAGAGTGAAATAGATTCCCGTCGTTATGTTATACATTACGTTGTGTTTTTCTCTTATTTATTAATATCCCATTTTATTTCTTTATTTACAATCATTAAAAAACTTTGTTATTTTATATTTTATTATTTTTTCTTATTTTATATTTATTTCATACATGCGACCTCATTTTGTCCAATGCGACCTCATTTCGTCCATATTCTTATTTCTAAGTATCAACCTACTTTTTCAACAATCCTTGTTTAAAACTCCTTTGTGTATCTGCTTCGATCATGTTTCCCTGTATTTTATTTTTCTACTGTTTAATCGTGTTAACATAATGCATTCTATACAAGGTGTTACAAAAGTACCCCTAATGCCGAATATGGTAGATAGGGACCATCAAACTGAACAATTTTTACTATGGAACCAACTCTGAAATCGCGAAAAAAAATCAGCTGTTTCATACAAAAATTAAAATCGAAAATATCAAAATGTATGAAACAGCTGATATTTTTTTTCGCGATTTCAGAGTTGGTCCCATAGTAAAAGTTATTCAGTTTGATGTTCCCTATCTACCATATTCGGCATTAGGGGTACTTTTGTAACACCTTGTATATCTTTTTCACACAATATATCAATTTTACAAGTATTATAGTCTCAATCCTTGTCACTCTATTTCTTTTTCTATATTATTTTAAAAGAAAGAAACACTTTACCTCACGCTTGCAGCAAAAAACGATTTTGCTACTAGTTTTTACGCGCCAAAGCGCCTTTTTCACGCTGGAGAGGTAAAATAGTTATTTTCTTTACATGTAGAGGACGGTACACTAAAAAAAATATTTTATTAATAGATTTTTTTCTACAACTTTTTTGGCGTAATTAATATACACCTTCATGACGGACGGACGGACGGACAAACGGACATGGCGAAACCATAAGGGTTCCTTGTTCACCAGGTGAACAAGTCCAACGATGAAGTTTCTAATGCTGAACTTAACTTTTTACCAGGAAATTCTAACCTATGACACTTTTCTCGCTGGTAGAGGTGAAAATTTGTATGTTTAACACGAGACCAAAGTTTGTTCTGCGCTGCCTCTTGCCTTTAAATCACTTACTCTGCTCAGTAGTTTATATTAGAACACTCGCTACGCTCGTGATTCAATTCTAGACTACTTCGCTAGTTCGTGATGAAGTCGGCACTCGCAGCTTAAATTAACTTTGGTCTCTTGTTTAACAAATAAGTAAACTTATCTTTTTATTAACCCTTTTTTTTACCTGTATCAAAATAAATCAAGCACATACCTACGAGCTTTAGATTTTAATCGACCGGTTAGATTTAAATTCAAAAATTATTTTTATTAACATTTGATTTGCATACGTAGCGTTGACCTCACTGTTATTTTTCTATAAACTAAGCTTTACTTCTATATAAATAAGAGTAACCTTAAACATCATTTGCCCACAAAAATCCATTCACGTGATAAGTCGATTCCGGTTAGTCGCTACGACAAGATTATTCTTCCATTTCCTGACTGTTTGTTAAATGATGGACCTTATATTTTTTTATGGAAAGGATAATTAGAATGAAATGTATTAAACGTATATAATGTGTCGAGCATAACTTAAGTATCTTCATTTTACACTTGAAAAATATTTTCTGTAACAGTTAGGGTTACAGTTTTCACACTACTGGTAAAAAGTCGTTACCATTTTTCAGTGTGCACTTACATTATTTTGTTTTTACAGTTAGGTAAAATTAACTAACATACATTTTGTATTTATTTTCTCAAGATAATATATTATATTAAAGTTTAAAATATATTGTAATATCTGTCATTGCTGCATTAACTGCAAGCAAAAATATTACCGAAAATATAAGTAACCCTATGAACTTTGTTAGGCTGTACAAATGTAAAGACAAAACAAACATAACAAATGTAGATATGTGAGTGTGAATAGCAGTGAAAACAGTAAAGTAGGTACCTACCTATTCAAAACTTATCCTGCGATGAAAAAATATCAAACTCAAAGTAATTTATTCAGTCTAAGTAGGATGTTACAAGCACGTGTGACTTGCCGTAGACTCTATTCACAGGATAAGTTTTAAATAGTTGTCTCGGGGTTGAGTTTTCGTAGTGTTGAGTTCTCGGTGTCGAGTTGATACATCGACCCCGACAACTCAACACTACGACAACTCAACCCCGAAACAACTCGACAACGACAACTCGACGCCGACGGCTCAAACCCGACAACTTAACTCTGACAACTCAACCCTGACAATTCAACCCCGACAACTTGACCTCTGGGACGTTTGGCATCACGATACATTCTATTGCTGAGGTTCTGAAACCTAAACCCGACCCAAACTAAACCTAAGTATTTCCTTATACAAAAGCAATTCGCTTTTGGCACTTCGCCGGCCGCTACCGCGGCACGCTCGCTTCGCTCGCTCGGCTCATGCGTTGTTTGTCATAATCTAACCTAACTTAACTTAAGCTACTGATATTTCTGTTGCTGTACTTATTACTACCAAAAGTATGTGTGTTAGATTTCGAAGAAGAGAGTCTTAGATCCAATTTTGAAGATATTTTTTTACAAGGAAGCTAACGTTATTCGTCTAATAGTTGAGTGGGTTAGTGAAGGATTTGACTAATGATAAATGTGTGAATGATGATTGAGTAGTCAGGGTTGAGTTGTCGGGTTGAGTTGTCAGGGTTGAGTTGTCGGGGTCGACTTGTCGGGGTTGTTTTATCGGAATTGGGTTGTCGGGGGTGAGTTGTTGTAAGGTCAAGTTGAAGGGGTTAAGTTGTCGATGTTACGTTGAATTGTCGTGATACCTGTGAACACTTGACTCTTACAAAATTTTGCACTTTAAAGCTTAATAATTCACAAACGGGTGCCTCAATCAAAAAACTGTTACCAAAAACCCACAATGTTTTTAAAATTGCTATCCAACGATACCCCACACTATGAGGAAGACAAGAAAAAAAAACATCCCCACTTCACGTGTAAAGGCAGGTAACCAAAAAGATACATATTTCAAAATTTTACTTCACCACTTTGTCGGCGTGATTAATATGTATATCCATGCCAAATTACAGCTTTCTAGTACTAAGAATCCATGAGCTGGGCTGTGGGAAGACGGATGAACGGACATGGCGAAACTATAAGGGTTCCTTGTTGACTACGGAACCCTAAAAAATTACCTTAACATATAAAGTGAGTTAATTTTTCATCACAACCATTAACAAAAGTTTACATACAATGAGTAGGTATTAAAATTAATTAACTATTTACATATCAGATAGGTAAATAACTTTCAACTAGTTAAGAAATTACTGTCTATGACGTCTGCTACTCGAAAATGCATACCTAAGTACTTTCATGTTGTTCGATTTGCAATATTTACTAAAGACACTATACAAGGTGTTACAAAAATACCCCTAATGCCGAATATGGTATATAGGGACCATCAAACTGAACAACTTTTACTATGGGGCCAACTCTGAAATCGCGAATAAAAAATCAGCTGTTTCATACATTTTGATATTTTCGATTTTAATTTTTGTATGAAACAGCTGATTTTTTTTCGCGATTTCAGAGTTGGTCCCCTAGTAAAAGTTGTTCAGTTTGATGGTCCCTATATACCATATTCGGCATCAGGGGTATTTTTGTAACACCTTGTATAGTCATGCAAGCTTACATTAAAAACAAAATATTTTCAATTAAGATAGGTAGTCAGAAGCAGACCCATTTCCACTGGCAGCACCCGTTCACGAGCATGACGCATGAACCAGCCATCGCTTCGCTCAACCATATTTAAGGGAATGTAACGAAACCAGCGTACGACCCGCCTCACACGAAACCACAGCAGAAATAATTAAAGAGAGCATGACATATTTAGGCTACCCATGTTAAGACATCGAAATGAAAACTATAACTTTTTGGATAGCTTTTTGGGTTCTGTACCCGAAGGAGCCAAACGTAGCCTTATTACTGTCATTCATGTGTCCGTCTGTCCGTCGTATGCCACAAAGCTCTAGCAACAACAAGGAAACCTTCTCTTTTAAATATATAAGTAGTGAAGATATAATTAAAGCATTTAAATCAATTAACGTCAAAAAAACAGAAGATCTCTGGGGCATGGTAACAAGCATCATTAAATCAATAATTGATATACTAGCCCCATACTTGGCTTTCATTTTTAACAAATGTATTGATGAAGGGATATTCCCTGACTTAATGAAAAATAGTAAATTGATTCCTCTTTTGAAGTCTGGTAATAAAACTGACCCAGCTAACTTTAGGCCAATATCTATACTGCCAGCACTTAGTAAAATATTTGAAAAAATTATATATTTCCAATTATTAGATTACTTTACATCAAATAATATACTTCATAAAAATCAGTTTGGATTTTCCAAAGGTAAAAGTACTACTGATGCTGGAATTGCTCTTCTCAAACATATCCTTGATGCTTGGGAGGGAAAGCAAGATGTGATTATTTTTTTTGACCTTTCTAAGGCATTCGATTGCGTTGATCACCAAACACTATTAAAGAAGTTAGAACATTATGGTGTCTCTGTTAAATCAGTTAATCTTATGAAATCTTATTTGTACAATAGAACCCAGAAAGTAGTGATTAATAGAACTGAATCTACTGGAGCCCCCATCAATATGGGCGTGCCACAGGTGATCAATATTGGGCCCTTTGCTGTTTTTAATTTATATAAATGACCTTCCTAACTACGCGAATAATTTATGTGAGACAGTGCTATTTGCAGATGATACTTCTTTAATTTTCAAAGTCAACAGAGGTAATAACTGTTCTGACGAAGTAAATAGCGCTCTCTCTAAAGATTCATACTGGTTTAATAGTAATAATTTAGCACTCAACCCCAAAAAAACTAAATGTGTTAAATTTTCATTACCGAATGTTGAGCACGTCGAATTTAATATTATTCTGAATGACGTTGAAGTTGAGTTTACGGAGAGTACAAAATTTCTAGGTATTACACTAGATTCACGACTGCAATGGGATTCTCATATTGAAGCTTTGTCAAGTAGACTTAATTCTGCGGCCTTCGCCGTTAAGAAAATAAGGCTTTTAACTGATATTGAAACGGCAAGGTTGGTATATTTTAGTTATTTTCACAGTGTAATGTCTTATGGGCTACTATTGTGGGGCTGGCTGGCAAAATGGCTTTAAAATGACCAAATACTGTGTAATACGCTGTAAAAAATTTCCAAAAAATCTGGTTATTAAGAAAAATAGATGCTGTAAAATTAAAAACGTTTTATTTTTGCTTTCAATTTCGGCACTCACGTTGTAAACTTGTAAGTTTGTAACACTAAACTTTTATATCCATTCTGGGTCAATAAGTCTTTTTCGGTAAAAAAACCACAAAATAAATACCTATTTCCTTTTGTGTGTGTTCAAGCGAACACTAAATCGAAGCCAAGCAGACATAAGAAGACGGGTTCCCTCTATCTGGCAGAATGTTGATGCTCCATTTATTTGCCATAACACACTTGGCATAATCTTCTTTGAACGAATATTTTTAAGGGATAAAAATTGTTTAATTTAATTATTGTACAATAGCTAGGGGGGTCAGGGGGCCTGAGTGAGGCCCACCGCAATAAAGTAAAAAATTTAATGCACCATTTAAGTTAGTTAAGTCTTTGAACCACTCGTCTACAGTGCTTGCATGCATGTTACATGCTTACCTGTATGCACGCTTGCTTGCTCGTATGCTTACTTGCTTGCCTGCATGCATCCTTGCACGTTTGCGTGCTGCTTGCTTGCTTGCATGCATGCTTACTTGCTTGCATGCATGTTTAAGATTTTTTTCTATATTTCTTAATTCTTTATCTATACAAGGTGTTACAAAAGTACCCCTAATGCCGAATATGGTAGATAGGGACCATCAAACTGAACTCTGTAATCGCGAAAAAAAAATCAGCTGTTTAATACATTTTGATATTTCCATAATTATTTTTTGTATGAAACAGCTGATTTTTTTTTCGCGATTTCAAAGTTGGTCCCATAGTAAAAGTTGTTCAGTTTGATGGTCCCTATCTACCATATTCGGCATTAGGGGTACTTTTGTAACACCTTGTATAGTGTATCAAGTAGTACTGTATTACTCTATAGTGTACTGTATTACTGTAAGCTTTTTTATAATGTATGGAGTATTTAATGCTTTATTTACACTGTATCACTAATCAAATCCCTCATCACTCACCACTGTATCTCTTTAATCGATTCAAACTACCCATTGGTTTCCTACTTGTTTTGTGCTCTGACCCCAATCAAGTGAAACACTGTTAACTTTGTCTAGCTACGACTTTCTTTAACTGTGCAAATAATTCCATTTTTTGCTATTTTGTGAAAGAGGGGAGAATGAAGATTATTAATTTATATTAATTGATCAGCAATTTACAACATGAACAAGATACCTATTTAATATTGTAATTTTATTTAGATATCTGTTTTTATTTTGCCAAAACCCAAATTAATAACACGCTCGGGACGGACACGGATGTCATCAAAAAAGTATACGGACGAACAACTTAACTATATGAACCTTATATTATTATGTGTCATTTGATTTCCTAATGAGCTTTACGATTCGGTTTTACATTTATTTACAAACGTCAGTTACCCAAATTAAGTCCCAAACTTACCACACAATCAATTAAATTATGTGCCAATGGATTTGCCGTTGTTTACGGAAATATATAATTGTTAGGTGAATTAAAAAACTATTACATTAACTATTGTATACGTCAACAGTGTCTATAAATTTGTGGAGTTGTGTGAGAACAAGATTTTTCTAGTAAATGTGTCAAATAATAAATGATAATATATAATCATAGCGAAGAAGTAATTAAAAAACTATTTGAAGGTTGATGAAGTTGAATGAACTGTGGAAAAGCTTTTTAAAAAAAGAAAAACCTTCTTTTGAAGACATAAACAAAAACAGCTTCAAAATTAACCTCTAAAAAGCAAGAATTAATATGTAAATCATTAGAAATGTTTATCAATAATTTTAATTAAACACGTCTATTGAAGGTATAGTCCCAGTCCCAGAACGTTGCCGACCATAGCTCGGTTTGTTTTGGATTTGTAGTTGACATGAGCTAGAGGACAACTTCTTTTTTTTTAATTCCAAAAGCATCACTTCATTAGACGTGTTTTATTTATATTGACATGCGTAACTAACTATTTGATTATAATTTCTTGATTTTTAGAGGTATTTAATTTTGAAGCTGTTTTTATTTTCAAGTTTTTGAAGAAGGTTTTTTCTTTTATTGTTTTAAGCTTTTTTATTTTCAACTTTTTAACGGTAAAGGTATGTAAGCGTGTAAATATTTTTTAACTTCATATAATATTTTCAATGGTACAATGGCCATAACTCAATTTTCAAATTCACGCTGTTTGTTTTTAAGGAGTTTCGTTCCGTTGTGCCTTCGTAGTCCAAATCTAGTAAAAAATGTCGCATACCATAGCTCAGTTTGTTTTGGATTGGCATAAACCTACCAATATCTTAATGACTCATTATCCTATTATCGACATATCCTATTTGACTTTGGGGATTTATCTTGTGTATCTTTGAAAACCAAAGTTAAAATTAAAATGTGACTACGCTTGAGGTACCTATATCCTTTCAAATAAAAAAAGATCATCTAAATCGATTCATAAACAAAGAAGTTATGTCTGAAAATCCGTAAAAACTCGTGCGATGGTAAGCTAAATAATTGATATTTTTCAGGACTATGAAAAAACTACTAGCCAGATCTCTGTAAAAATTTTATGGGACTACATACATAAAAAATACAACATGTACTTATTTTTATCCTTGTTGTTTCGCTAGCTGGATGCCCCCTCTTAAAAGATGCGCAAGATTCTTTAGCTATGTTGCATATCTAGTATTCTAAATGCGACCCCGCGACCTACGAGTCTACCGCCGGTACCGCTGTGTTGACGCGCACGCCCACGACACGGCGTGTGCGCCCGTCGGCTGTCGACGCGACTGCTGTTCTTGTTGATGTTTACTCAAGTTCGTGGTCACAGCAGCCAGCCTTTAACGATAGAAAAGCCCCTTCACAGAATGTCGTCTTACCGGGGCCAACATGAAGAAGGTTTCGTTGGGGTTCGGAACAAAAATCGATAGCGAAAGCAAGTGAACCAGAACTGTTGCGGTACCGCACTGACAGAGACCAACTTTATGCTGCAAGCTGCCCATACCGACCACAGCCGTGTACCTTGTCCTCTCCCGCCTGCACCACACAGGGGCCCGGTAGGTACTACAAGAAGAAAACTAATCGCACTTTAATCAAATTTTAACGCGTTTGTGATGCGCATTGATCATTGACATGAATTCCTGACGGCAGACCCTTTTCGAATGATGGAGAAGGACTTTTGGCCAAAGGGCTTGGTGTACAGGCGCTAGCGATGGATTGTGTTGTGGCACCGATTAGACACAGATTAACAAAATATTAAGTAATAACCCTATATTTATTAAAACTTACAAGTCGTTTCCTAATTGACCTAGAATCACGAGGCAGTAAGCAAGATCCTACAGCAGAAGTAAAAGAAAAAACCTGAAAATCGACATTTTATTGTTATCATATAGAATAACACCTATGTGCAGAACCCTCGCCGCGCGATCAGTACCCTTAGCATCTATCGAGAGAAAAACGCGCGTAATTTCGATTTTCGGCTGTAGATGGCGCTGTACAAATTTCCCACTCAAAATTATTCTATCGAATGTTTTTTGCGTAAAATAATTATCTATAGAAAATTTAATCACGCTTTTTGGCGATAGATGGTGCTGTCCAAATTTTTCATACAAAATTACTCTATCGAATATTTTAAGTGCGTTATTTTTTTTTGATAGCGGACAAGTTGGATCACTATCCTTAGCATGAACCTACAACTTGTCCGGATTATAATGTGCGCTCATTACCATTATCTTGGGGTTCATAACTAAAAATACAGCATACTGGTAACATTTTTTACCATCAATTCTAATTAGGCAAAAACCAGATCATTATACCTTATTCCCGCTCTTCGAGTATATTTTAGTGACGCATGAAGTCAAGTTGAAGGCGGCTGTAGAGCGATGTGATAAAAGCGAGCCGGAACAGCGCGCGGCGTCAGTACCGAGCCCCATAGCACGAGGAGCGTACGCGCATCACCCGTCCGCCGCCCGCTAGCGCCCTCGCTACGGAACTTGGACAACCGTGTCCTCCCCCGGTAGTGCATGTGTTTACCCAGGACTTTCGAAAACTGACAAATAGTGATACCTTGTGTTTATTACCCAGGTGAGTGTTAATCTACTTTTACCCAATCACGTGACAGTCGCAATTTTTTTTTGCTTCATGACCAATATAAAAATCTAATTTAATAAACAAACATTGAAAACTTAGATCAAGCCTTAAACTTTCACGATTTTGAAATAATCTTAATTTTAATATTGATTAGTATGCAACTTACGGAAAATGTTTTATTGTAGGTTTATGTAACATTGATGACAACATCAGTACCATAACTGATAATATTATTTCACGATTACATCTGTCGGAAAAGACGTGCATAGTTTGAATAGATACAATGAAAAATTAAAATGTAAAGAAGTTTTTTATTAACAAGGTGCTTATTTTAATTCAGGATAAACACATGAATCATGAATGGTTAATTTAAATTTACGTAACTGTAAGATAATGTGAAGCTTGTATGAGCTCAGGTACCCGAACGTATCTCTGGCCTCGCTCGATATCATCCAATTTTTACGCGAGGTGTTAATGAATGACATCGCTCTTGATAACTTGATAGATGAGAGACCCGCGCGCAATCAAAGGTCACGTACGACGACAGACAATTCCAAATCAACTCAAGAAGGTCACTTTGTTTTGTGACTATTTTGTCTTCAGTACTCGGGTAATGTGTCAATTATTTGAATCGGAAAAACAACAGTTTATCAACATTCAGCTGTGGCAACATCTAACTTGACTGTTACTGCACATTGTCTACGCACGCAACCACAGTGGTAACTGTGATCATTGTAGAAAACATGCAACGAACGCAACAGTATACTATGAAAGGAGCTCAGTTTTGAAGCCAAGGATCCACCAAGGCGTTCTGCAGGCGTTAGTATTCCCAACGCGTGTGGCAGCGCAAAGCGGTGGGCGCGTGACGTAAGGTCACCGTGCCTGGCCACTGACTTGACACGAGATTAACACGACTCCCTACCATCGCGGTCGCCTAGACTAGAGTTGACTAGACCATTAACTATGGCATATCGCACCACACTATTTCACTAGAACGCCATGACGTAATCGAATGGACATCGATCGCTTTATTCAGACCCTTGTAAGGCAGAGAAACACGTTCCATAGGTTCCGTCACATTTTTTCATTAATATCAACATGCTAAATAGGTGGTTTTACAACGCCATAATTTCCGCGACCATATTAACATATGCGACTAGCTCAAGCTAATAATTTGCATACCTAGTTCTTATGGCAATATAAACTATCAGATTAATGGAATTTTTCGTAGACGACGATATGCATGCAGAAATTATAGCTTTAATTTACCTGTTTGTGTGGAATTTGGACTCATTACCTAAATGTCTACTATAATTTACTTATTTAAATAACTCTAGCTAGATAATTTGATTATTAAATCGATTACTCCTCATAATGTTGGACAATGTTGGGCCACATCTCGGGAAACCGCAAGTGTACAAGTTAGAGACATAAATAATCATAAAAGCTACGATGGAAAATGTCCATTTAATCTTCATGATCATTGAACGTACTTAGGTACTTACGAGTACCTATCTAAAAGCATACATATTTTTTCATGCATGCATTTAATGCACTTAGTACGTTAATTGCTTAGGTATCAGTATTAGGAAGACAGTCTCTCTTTACAGCCAACAAAATACTAGGTACTATTACAAACCAAGATTTAAAATCTTAGTTACAAACTAGGTACCTACTTAGGTATAATAATTATTGACATACCTATAACTACTACAGAACAATTGTGAGCAGTTTTTGCTGTTATAAAGAAAATGCACAATATTAGTAATAATGCAAAGATCACGATGTATAATGTTTCATATTTCACAACTAATTTAAACACGCCACATATCACCTAAATGTTTCAATATACGTGGACATTTTTCAAGCACATGGAAATAATTATAAAAGCAATCTGCACGTAGATAAAATTGTCGACAGTACATACTAATTCATTGAAGCAACCAATTATAAGTATTTAATCATTTTCCAATGAAAATGAAGGTTAATAAGTAATTCAAACAAGGAAAGCTTAAGACGGATATTACTTACTGAAGGATTACAAACTACCATTACGAACATAATGAGCAGAAATTATCATCTGTACCCTTAGCACGAACAGCTATCGAAAAAAATTAACCCGCGTAAAAACATTCAATAGAGTAATGTATATGGAACTTTGTACAGACAGCGCCATATACCGCCGAAAAGCGAAATGAAATTTTCCATAGATAATTACTCTATCGAGTACATTCACGCGCCTTTCTCTTGTTATAAAATACAACTTTTCTTTCTATGTCATGATTAAAAAATGGCCTATGAGCCTGAAAACATGAAAGTTTAATTTTCACCCTTTGATTATTCAAACTTTTCACCCTTCTACACCATATAAATTAAAATTTTCTATTAGCTTGATGTACGAAATAAAGTATTTTTTCTACGTCAATCGTGATCTAATTACAATTAAACATTAAGTGAAGTTCATTGTCCAATGAACAATGACCCTTTTTTTTCATGGTGGATTCAGGAGTATGATAATGATAATAACTGCAACTTAACCACTTCCAAAAAATCACCATTGCATAGTCATGATTCATGATTATCAATCGACAATCATTACCGGGCTATCGCGCGGTTAATGATTTAGTTCCTTCAATTTACTCACTACATTTAATGAAGTCAATCTTTCAAAAATGAAACAATCTGAAGTGAAATTTCGGGAAAAAAAATGTTAGTGTTACGAATATTCGGAAAAATAAACAATAGTCATACATAATCCTTTGAAATAGGCTAAAATATTTATTATTTACATAGTTGGCAATTTCAAAAGAAGTAAAGTAAATGTTATGGGTATTTTTATCAAAATTATTTTAGAATTAAATAAATAGATTATAATATTTTTATAATAATTTTCACGCCACACAGCACAATGTATGGTATTGCGTTGTCTTTTCATGTATATTTTGTAGTTTGTATTTTTGAATGGTGTTCCACTGCTTGAGGACAGGCTTTCTAATATTAAACAGATTCTTAGTGATATTGTCATCACCTCACCTCATCAGCACCCGTAGCACGAACTTCTATCGAGATAAAAAACGCGCGTTAAAAATGCGATAGAAGAATTTGTACAGGGCCATTTACCGCGGAAAAGCGAAATGAAATTTTCCATAGATAAAATAATTGCTCCATCGAGTACTTTTACGCCACTGGGGTATAAATGTACTAACGTAATTTTACGCGGGTTTTTTGCTCTCTATAGATGTTCGTCATAGAGGTACGATGTCATGACAAATACAGTCTTTTTTCGCTTTAATCCTTTGATTGGTCAATTTCCTATAAATATACCACAAATTATTTGATCCTTATCTTTTTTACAGTAATTAGATAGTGTAAAGAAATCGAATTCACACTATGACTAAAGTGAAGATCCTACAGGCAAACGTTGCGTTAATACGCAAAACATGTACTTTTTAACCTCTCGGAAAGATAATGGACTCGATAATTATTGTGAATATCGAGACAGACTTAATTTACGTACGTATGTATACAAACACTACCTCACGAATCTCAAAAAACGAAACCACTTTAGAGGTAAACCGGATTTATCATCTCGGTAAATTTTAGGATAAAAAATAAACAATACCGAGGTAAAGTGTTTATAATGATCATGGATAAAGTATAATGAGGAAAATATTGCTTTGAAATTAAATAAACTAAGATTAGTGAGATAACAATGGGATTATGGAACTCTCCCTTCAGATATAGATTTTTTATAATTTCATAGGTATAACATATTTCACTTTAAGTACACTGAGGAAAATGTAATCAGTGTTTAAGTACCTACACTACAATCACTAAAAAATATTCCAGTGACCTTATATTTACAATAAGATCACAAAAACTGGATTTACCACAGAAGTTAACTTAAAACTTATTACAATAAAAAATTATTTGTTATTTACAAATAATTATTTTCAGATAGGTACCTAGGTAGAACATAAAATAAAACACTAGTCTATCACATAGAACCAAGAACTTTATAATCGTAACAGATTTTTTATATGACATCATGAGTGACAGTCAGTCAGTAGATAAGTATCAGGTGGATAGGTACCTATCATTAGGGTTCCGTAGTCAAGTCAACAAGGAACACTTATAGTTTCGCCATGTCCGTCTGTCCATCTGTCCGTCTGTCCGTGGCTTAGCCCTAAGTAGGTACTAGAAAACTATAATTTAGCATGAATATGTATATTAATTATACGCCAAAAAAGTGGTAGAATAAATTCGTGAAACCCCTACATGTAAAGTGAAGATGTTTTTTTCTCAACAATCTCATAGTCTAGGAAGGTCTTTTATAAATTGTTCAGCGCTGCTCTGCGCTCTGTTGACGCCAACAAGCTCCTCTAAAAACGAGTAATGCAAATTAAATTTATCCTCGAAGCACAGGTATCGTAGATAGAATTGACGAATCGCAAATGTAGGAGCACGGTATTTACACGATAAATATTAGATAGCTTATGTCTTCCACAAACGTTAACTAATGTAAATAATAAATACTCCTAGCACCTCAATCGTCATCAGACAAGTATGAAAATTATCAAAGTAAACTAAGAATGACGTTGGACTCCTTGAATACCAATAATAAATTGACAATGACACCATCACGGGGCTTTAAATTAATTTCCATAATAAATCCATATACCGTATCTTCGTAAAACATAAGTATTAAGAAGTACGCAGTTTACATACACCTGCTAATATTCATCGGACAAAGTCTATTTCACTGTTTCAATATAGGAACAGATGTTCGGTAATAACCTTATAAAGGCGAATATGGTAGATAGGGGTACATACATACAACCCCGGAAAATTGTTATAAGCCCAGAAAACCACAACATTTAAAAAAAAAAGTTTTTTTTGCTTTTATGATAAACTGGATAGTGGCAACCCTTGACCAAAATGTATTTTGCTTTTGCCCATTGATGGGTTTGATTATCGAACACAATAGCCTATTTGCGTTGTCATTTTGTATTTTGCCGTACAAATAAAAATCAAAATTTCTCAGCCAAGTGACAGTTATCGGGGTTTATAATAATTTTCCGGGCCATATGCATGGTACCCTAACTACCATATTCGGCTTTATAAGGCTATTACCAATCAGTCTGTAGTTGGCGGTTGGCACGTATTTGTTCATCACAGAAAAAGAGATGAAAAATTACTATAATACCTTGTATGCCTTCAGGCTCAATTTTCCGGTAGCGGTCACTAGACGTAGGCGGTAAGACCTAGTCATAAATTGGACTTTAGCAAGGATAGTCATTAGTTGGTGGTGTGTCGCACGTCCGCACCGGCCTCGCGCAAGCGGGCAGCGCGCCTGCAAATGTTTACATTTGCGCCGGCGACTTCGCGGCTAAGAGACCAACGATTAGTTGCAAAATGATGGCGTCCAAATTGAGTTCAGGGTCGCGCGTGCTGCCTCCGGGTGTTGCGTAAGCGCAGCGCATCGCCGCCGCCCACCGGCCGCTGCCGTCGCCCGCTCCTCCTGCCTCTCATCATCAGGTCCCCACAAATTACCCTCAGACCAACATGCTGATATATCTTATTACCGCAAACGAATACTGACCATTTCCTAGATTTTCCATCATCTTTTTTAAATTAAAAACCAAAGTAAGCAAATTAGTAACCAAGCACAGACATCATATTCTTCACACATCATAATCATCACAATCAAGATTTTAATTATGGCTTAATGGTGTTTCAATTGTTTAAATTTGTATAACCAATAAAAATAACTTAATTAATTTGTAGTGAGAATTATCACATAACTTCCACGCGATTGTTCAAACATTATCTATTGGATTATGAGCGCGACATAATTATAGTGACAATAATATAGAACATATAATTTTATACTTATCAATGAAATATGAAGCTGTCTATTATGTTGTATAGAGTGTGATCAGATTTAATAGTTGATCATGGCGCAAGGGTTTCAACAGCTAACGAACATATAATGGATCTCATGGTATATTCATTCATTTTGCAATATGTTTCATATCTTATTCCTAGGCCCCTTACTATATTGAAATACATTACAGCCAGTTAACGGGTTATTTACAACACACGTGACAATGAGAACAATCAAGGGAGCGCGAACACATTTCGGCAATAGAAAATTTTCGTAATATTTATGTTGTCGAAACAACTAATCATTAAACTGTAGGAAATAACCACAAGCGAATCGTTCGTCTCCATGCTCCACTTTCTGGGGATGCAATATTACAAACTTACGAGAGCAAGGTACACCGGTTAGCTTTCCACCGCAATGCTATTGCCTAAAACAACACTCATTGCTTTATGTACGCGGTAATAACTTATTACAGTCCTACGTTCTTACATATCCACATAACTGGCTACAAACCGTGTCCAACCTTAACCGTAATTGAACGAGTCCACGGCTTCTCTTAGAGACGAAAATCTGATACGTGTTGAAGTTATTAAACTATTAGCCGGATTGAACTACGAGTTGGTAATTATTCGTACTGATAGTTAATTTGTCTAAATGATGTAATGTATGAAAATAAGCAATAGAACTTGCACGTGACAAAAATTAAGAGAAATAATATTTTGTGAAAATTGTACAGAAAAATGCAGACAGTTTTATGCAAGTATTAACCTGAATACACACGATATCCGACGAGACGGTGTAGGCTTTAGTAATCTTATCGATTAATTTATCAAATCAACCATTTTTATCACAGAACGTTGTCACTACACCAACACAAAAGTTTCTATCCACTGAGGTAAATGTATGTCTATCATTTGCTGGCATTCTGTAACTGACATAATTATTTCTAACTTTTTTAGAACGATTTAATTAATACATACTTGTGGTTTTATTGTTTTTTTAAGGCCTAAGGAAGTGAAAATAAAAGATAAATTAATATTTCACAAGAGCGTTGCTTGACCTTAAAATACTAAAAAATTCGCAGAATCATTTCAAGTTTAAAGCAAGGATAACGAGCATTATGTGGTTTTGTATTTTTATTTAGAGATGATAAACAAGACAAGTCTATCATTGTAATTCGGTATTTTTATCATAATTATCATTGATCTAGGGCAGCACTGCATTAGTTCTTCAAATACAAACTCACATATGTAATGATAATAACTCATTAAAGACATTTCAGAGACCTTCGATGTCGTCGTAAAGCATCCGATAGGCAAATTTTGACATTTTAAAAACAACAACTCGAAACGATACAGAGTAGGCAACCTTGTACGTCATGTTAAATTAATTCGATCTGTTAGCAATCACAACGTAACAATGACCTCGCGAAAAGAGTCGAGGCCTAATGCCATTGTTGGTGCTTTGATGTTTCATATGTCATAAAATTGAGATAAGCAAATATTACAAGAAATATTGTTAGTTACTATAACAAATTCAAAGAATGTGTTCTCCAAAAGCGTCGATATCATAATCTACCTTTGTAAAAATGTCGCCCAGCGTGTCGTTCAAAGAAAGTGAAGCGAAGTGTAAACTGAGACGTAAGAAAATCTTTCTAACCGCAGCTCTAGACGAGAGCGCGTCCGCACTTTGCTTTCACAGTTGAGTCGGTTCGCCGTTGTTCATTGAAAGTCGTTTTCAACAACGAAAGGAATTTCAGACGTTGGGTAGCGTGCAGGCACGCACCAGTGTCAATGCCAGGGATCGATGAGCACTCGTCATTGTATTGTAAACATAACGACGCGACCAACTAGGCCAAGGTCGATCAAATGCATTTTGGTCGTTGGGAACTAAAAAAGCAGTCACGTCCGAATCGGGCCTGCCGAAGCCGAAGTTTATTGTACTTACTAGTTTTAAATGATCTCTTCATATTTTATGCGTAGTGTGTGTATGCTAACAGGTTACTTATTTCAGATTTTCTAACGAGGAAATCTGAAATATTATTTAGATAAGTATATAGAAACAAAACAAGTTAGAAAACATGTATAAAATAAAGATTTCATTTAAAAACGCTGTGACTGTGAGGTACCAATGGTTTTTAATGTGATGTAAGAAAAAAGTAATAAACCTCAATGATTATACAAAAATATTATCAATTACATTAAGTACTTATTATTTAAATTCCAATCACAGTAAATCTAAAGCTAATTGCTATCATAATGCGATATTGTTTTATTTACAATTGTACCAACTGTAGATATCACTTATGATTTTTTAATATGTCCATGTTCTAATCATATTTAATAATGATTAATTGAATTACCTATTCATTAATTTTCATGTAAGTATTTGATCAATACAGGTAAACAAAACAACTAATACAGATACTTAATTAAATTATGCGTTTAGATAAATACCAACATTAAATTGATTGATTAATTTATCGTTGGCATACGGCTGAAGGTAGAGACACTATTTTTGGAGGGTATAGAATACTTTTCATGGTGTAGGTGAGCACTAAGAAAGGGTTTTAGAAAATTCCCGTTATACAGGGTGTTCCAGTTTGTATAATATTTTTTTTTAGAAAAATCTTTAGGTTTTAGGCAAATAATCTTTAGGTACGTATAGGTACTAAAAATAACTATAACTGCGACTGATTCACTGACGTCATATCATACACGTAGGTAACTATAGCCCAAACGGTTGCCCGCTTTGTAATTATGATAAAATATAGCTAGTGTAAAAAAACCAAGCGAACAAAGACTCGGACCCATCATGTCAGAGGATAAGTGAGCATGGAACAAAAACAAGGTCTACTGATAAATACCTAGGTTGGTATATCGGTATATAATTCGTGACTTTCAAAATATATGCACAACTATCTTAATCTGGCAAACGAAGCTGCGGGTACTAAGCTAGTACTTCATAAAATTCTGCCCTTACTTAATTCTAGACTGGATATCCCGCTATAATAAAAAGTTAAACATGATTTTAATAAGTACTATTTTGTTACTCAAAAACAGACAACGAATACAAAATTACAATTTTATAAAATATTCAGTCTCACGGGCACTCACATATCTGTAAATGTATCACTTATTTTGAGCTACTTGTAGCAAAGCAAACATAAATATTAGTGTCTGCGAATTACCATTTACTCACGCTGTTGACAATATACTTAATATTTTACAACTTTATTTCTGTTTGCATATTTTATGTTATTATATTAGCTAGTTACTCAGAAACTCATTGAAATAAATTATAAAAAAAATCACAAAAATAACAGTAACACAACACGCTTCCTTTGCCTTTGTAACAAATAGTCATTCAATTGGTCATCATTATGAATTTATGAATCAATGACAATAATTTTCCCAAAATATTAGCGAGAACTCCAAACAATACCTAAGTTAGATACGTAGAAGTACCTAACTTAGGTATTGTTAAGCTCCTGAAGCATAAGATAGGCTAATGACACGATACTTGTGTCAAGTACCAATAAAGTCCCTGAGTGAACTTCAGGGACTTTATTGTAAACTAATTGAACCACATAATTTTAAACCTTAATTTTATACTTATAATGAAGGTGCCTTAAGTAAAAAAAAATTAATATATTCACTGACCATCAGCCATTTGTAATGTCCCCACTGCTGGAGCACAGACCTTCGTTATGGGTGAATAAGGAGGATGGGCCATGACCCACCACGCGGCCCCAATGCGGCTTGGTGGGTGCTAACGACTCCAAAAGCAGCCGAGATCAACGGCTTAACGTGCCTTCCGAAGCACGGAGGAGTACGAGATAGTAAATTTTTGGTCACGCATCCCATGACCGACCCTTGGGAAAGTTGCTTAACCTCGCCAAGCGCTATACCACTGCGCCACCGAGCTCCTAGATAATATATTCACTAACAAAACAAAAATGTGGTTTCCCACATTAACCTTTAACATTTATTGTTATGCAATTAAATAAATTATTTAAATCAACGAATTATTAGTGATTACTGTTAACACTGTTCCTTTGTTATTTTAATCAGTATAGCCGTAGCCGAACATCTATCGAGAAAAAAACGCGCGTAAAATTACTCAGTTATTTGTTACATTGATCATTGATCAAGTTCTGTCTTATTTTTAACGCAAGTAGAAAAAAAGTTAATAAAAAAATGAATAGTTTCTGATATGGAAACACTACAGAAACAACGAGTCATTGAAAAACGTTTCGTACGTATCCACATTCAATTTTCAAAGGGCAGAAAAGTCACTATAGAATGTAAAAGCGTGGCTGAATAAACCATAAGTCTCCTTTCATTTCACTTTTCGGCAGTATAATGCGATTAATTTAACAATGTACAACAGAAGTGGCTAACTTCAGAGCTCTTACGTTACGGTACAAAACGACGTAAGTATTTTAATCTGTAATCTCTTTGCCACTTACTTAGGTACTACTACATTCTCGAGTGAAAATGCAGAGGACCACTGTCTATTGTCAATTTAATCGCATTGTAGATGGTGGTGTAAAAAAATCCATACAAAATTACTTTATCAAATTTTTTTACGCGCGTTTTTTTTCTCGATGGAGTTTCGTGCTACGGCACAGAATTAATAAAAGGCTACGGGTAGAATGTTAACGGTTTAGCATCATGTTTACACGAAACATACAAATTTGTTTGATGCCTTATTATGTTAAATACCTTAAAGTAGTTTAAAGATGGCACTTTGATGACATTGTTTGAATTGAACAAACAACGTATACCTACCCTTTAAAGATAAGTAAGTAGGTAAATAAATAAGGAATTTGGATTTTATATTGAATAATCGAAACGATTGGCTAAAATTTAAAAAAAACATTCAAAGTTCATAGCAATAGGTAATTGAAAAACACAACTCATTAAATAAAAGTTAGACTTTTATTATCAATAAGTATCATTTCTTAAACACCATATTGAAGACCAAGTTGTTTCTTTTGTTAATTAATTCAGAAAATTAGTTCAAAACAAAATAACTTGGTCTTCAATGGTGTTTAAGAAGGAATGAATGTTTTATTGAAATATATGTTGAAATTTTTTACATTACGAACTCTAGTCACATAATACCTACCTACCTAGTGAACTTCAAAGGGACATCATGAAACGATTTAGCTACCTAACATACTGTACACAATGAATACAAAAGTACGCATTATCAAAAATCCCCGTGTTCTCCAAAACAGCTATAAACTATGATAAATAATATATACTAGAAAAAATATCAGAGGTGAGTGAGTCGATTTTATCATTATTATTATTATATAAGTCATAAATAATGACAAATGTGGATGAACGTGGATGCGCAAAAATCTAACAATTTAATAGTCATCTAAGCAAATCATAGCAAATCTACTATCTTATTTAATATAATATTAGAAAAACTAAACTTTGTATGGTTGCTTTTCTTTAGAAACGATCTAGATAGATATCCAATTAAAGTTTAAACTGCATCATTTTTTTTTAATAAATGAACATTTACGACTTTCTTTAAAATGAACACTTGAAAAACGGGATGATATTCTATCAAATTCACTACCACCAAACTCGAAGAAAAAAAAATACAAAGTATCACATATTACAATTTATCTCACTACCTTCCTGGTTAGCAATTTCCTCGCCGACCCCACAATTTAGGTGTGGGTAGGTAGGTAGTATAGTTACGTGTAATTAAACGCGAAAAAGCATCATGGAAAATTAAGATATTAAATAATAGGTAAATTAGAAAATATATCTTAATATTAAAAATATTATCTTAATATAATAATACCATTGTGAATACAAAAAAATCTCAATTTAATAATCATGGAAAATCTTTACGTAATTGCGTGGTTTAGTGTTGTGACAAATTGAAAAACATGCTCAGTACTCATAAGTATATTATAATTTTATTTACAATTTAATTGAATAAAATATAATTCTTTTCTGTCTAGACCTTGGACTGGACGTTATGTTTGACTTAACATAGTGCGTGTGATCTTGATATTTTATTTATGCTCAGAGAGTCACAGAGGCGTACGCTAGTGGGCAGGGGACGCAGCGTGAATGTCAATGTCAGTCGGGCTTCCCCAAACCATAGCTACCCATATACAACACATATCACCAGCCTATGAATGACTCAGGAGCAAGCTAGCCGAAATACAGCTGTAATTACAATAGTATTAATGAATGAGAGGCTATACTAAGCCCGCATTTTGAAAGCTATCTTATTGATTCATATAAATTACACCCAATACTTATTAACTTAGGTATCCCAAATATTCGTTGATAAAAATATAATATTGTGAATAAAATTTACCTATGCCATCAATGCAATATGCACTAACGACAGCAGCAAATATTTCAGTTAAATGTTTATTTAAAATGACATTGATATGGTTATTTATTTAACATTTTACAAAGTCAACGTGTTTAGCAACAAATTATGAGTCGATTATAACGATAGCTAGCATTTTCCTCGTTATACTTTTATGCAAGCGCCGTCGTCCTTGTTTCTTTCACTGAGCATCTGCTATCGTTTCTTTGTTTGTTAAACCTGCTTAAATTACACTAAACGTCGCGTACAAGAATGTCAATAATTATAATTCCAAGTACGAGCTATTCCCACATGGCTGTGCAGTGGTGACGTGAGCACTCGGCATTTAACTCACAATCAGCGAGCGACGTCCTCGCCGACCATACTTATATCTAGTTACCTGTTTGTTGAACCACTATTCATGTGCACATTCGCAACAACACTGCAATTTCAACAATCACCAGAAGGCAACAGCAACCCTACCTATACTGATATAAAATTGACATTGCTTAAAGTAAGTACAATAAAATACATGAACGATAGTGATGTCGAAATTTTTATAACTAATATGATTTAGATACTCAGTCGATAAGACTGTACCACTTCTAATCAATGGTTTTGGTGAAAGAGTATCATATGAGATACGTAGAGGCGGCTGCAAATTGCACTTGCAAGGAAATCGCGGAGCTAGGTACTCACACTTCACTGTGTTACCAGTTACATAACTCGACGTGCAGCCAATGACCCACTTAGCCACGAGGCGATCGCTACGCTAATGACAAACTGGAATCACATTACTTTTCAACGAAACTACCTTTAGACAAAATCGAAATTGTAATTCCAAAACTATAGGATAATGTGTAGGATTAACATTCTACCTACTAGGTAGGTAGGTACCCATCTAGCAATCTTTATTACTATCGAAATCGAATCGCGTTATTTAAGTTATTTTGAAGGTAAATAATATTAGAAAAAATCGACTCACCCGTAGCACCTCAGACGGGACCTCAGGTGCTACGGGTGAGTCAAATAGCATTGTGAATACGAAAAATCTAAATTTAATAATTATTTTGAAGGGTTTGGAAAGCGCGACCTACCTACCTACATTTAAAAAAAACAATTTAATTTAATATTCATGCTAAGGTGTTTTGTTATCATTTAAACTTTGCTTTTGCTTTTTTCCAGTCTATAATTTGGCTTTACTATTTATTTGAATAATGTCTGAAACTTTTCATAAGATAATTATATCGAAGAAATAAAAGCATGATGATGATTCGTTAAAAAATATCTAGGTAAGGTACTATTACCATTAATTATATTCTGTGTTATTACTTACTTATTTTACATTTTCTTCAGATAGATACGTAAAATCGTAATTCTTGTTTTTCTGAGATTTTGTTGTAATACGGCATTAATAAATTAATCTAGTATTTCAAATACGAGATAATGAATAAGTACTAATCTAGAAAATCTACTAGTAATAATTAATAATATTTATATCAAGAAGTAATTAATTTTGTATATTGCTCATTATCTTTTCAGATAAGATAATGTTTTGATACATCATTTTCACATTCCGATAAAATTATTCAATTCGATAGGTAACGATCTTTTTTGATAAGTACGTGAATTTTGAACACTTAAATCGCGCTGACATGACGAGGCTACGAAGACGTGCAAACACGCCCTTTTAACACAGTAATTTTTATAACAAGAAAATTGTCGCTTATTAATCTGATAAACACGTATAGTATCTATCAGTAAACCGTGACATTATCTAAGTTAATATCTCCAATGATTTGGAAACAGATAATAAGATAACCGAAAAACCTAAACTTTCTAAAAGAAATAAGTTAAGAATAATTACTAATACTTGAAACTACAGTCACATTTGAAACAAAATGGTGGGTAAAAAGTAATAATGCATCGCTTACATAGGTAGATACAAGTACATAATATTAGGTATCCAAAGAGAATGTAATCACTACTAGGTATCGTTCATTCAATAATTTATCAAGATCACGGCCATGCCGTCATTGACCTTAAGTTATAGATTTCAAGTTAACGCGCTGCTATATTTGTTCGTTTTAAAATGTTTCATTTGTGTAAAAAAAATTAGTCATTAAGACCCGATTTCACCATTGAAAAAACGTGATCAATGTGCTTTAACATTTTAAGTGCCCCACGAACTGAAATACAGTTTATTGCAGAAACACGTTGTATTGTATCGGTGTTTACTTGCAATTAAAAAAAACCGTCGACTTGATAACTTCCTCCTTTTTTGAAGTTGGTTAAAAATGAAGGCTCAGTGATTAAAATCGAAAATATTAACTATTAAAAAACGCGATAGTTAGTAGGTAGGGATCTGTTAAAAGTGTTTTATTTTAATACTATTACTTATACTAGTATTATTCATAGTAATAAAAATTATATATCGTTATTGACTACTAAACCATGCAACCATCGTAAATTATTTTCGCCACGACACGACCGAGGAAAAATCCACTATCTGTTGCGGGTTGCCTTGCCTAATAATATTACCTTAATATTTCCGTAATAGCCCATAGAAATTTTAACGGCTGGCCTGATTACCTAACCTGCATATGTACCTACTTAAGTAATCAAAACTAATGTTGTAACTATAACAATTGACCGTCACATACAAAAAACGGAGGCTAAATTAATGACAAATGTATTCAATTCATTAATGCTAATGAATATTGCAGGAGGCTTAAAAAAAATTCTATGAAAATTCAATAGATTCTAATAGTTATAATTGCGCCTTCGGTCAACTGTAATTTGTTTGACTCGGCATAATTAATTGCTGTTTTGTATGGAAAATTTTAAAGAATTTGCATTTTTCATAATATTAACATTTTCTTAATCATGATCGCTAACGTTTTAAATCTTTTACGCACAAATGTTTAAACACTCAGCTAAATAATGTCACATGTGTTACTTAAGCGAAAAAAATAGTATCGACTGAGATAAAACGAATTGATCATTTCTGCTAACATAAAAACTCACTTTTAAAGTACTTTTTAACCAACTTCAAAAAAAGGAGAAGCGTTATCAAGTTGACGGTATTTTTTTATGTATGTTTTAACATAACTTCACCAGTTGTTAACCGATTTCAATTAGTCTTTTTTTATTTGAAAGAAAATAGTTTATGTGTGGTCCCATAAAAAAATTACAGAGATCTGGCTAGTAGTTTTTCATAATCCTGAAAAATATCAATTATTTAGCTTACCATCGCGCGAGTTTTTACGGATTTTCAGGTATAACTTTTTTGTTTATGAACCGATTTCGATGATTCTTGAAAGGTGGTACCTTCCCTCAAATACCTCAAGAGTGGTATTGGACCTTGGACTTCGAAGACACACAAGGGAACTTCTCAAAGTCAAATAGGATATTATTGTGTTAGTGAATGCGATATTCAATCCAAAACAAACCGAGCAGTGGTCTGCGACGTTTTGGACTAGACTTGGACTACGAAGTACGAAGACGCAACGCAACTCCTTACAGCGTGAATTTGGAAATTGAGTTATGGGCGTTGTACCATAGAAAATATTATATGAAGTTAAAAAATATTTACACGCTTAGATACCTTACCACAAATACTATATAAAGTAAAAAAATATTTACTCGCGTACATACTTACCACTAAAAAGTTAAAAATAAAAAGCTTTTTAAAAATTAGAAAAAAAACGAAAGTTTTTTAACGTGATGGAGTGAAAATCTGCAATATTTTTGTTGCTGATAGTTGGCCGTCAGATTATAAGCAACTGAAGCATCTATCCAATAATTTCCAAAATCAAATAAGATACCTATGAGATTACCTGAGTGAGAAAAAAACCGGAAATTTCCAAAGACTTCTATTGGAAATTTCATACTTTTACCAACTGCTTATTATTTATTAAGTAGATACGTACTCATTACACAAACTATAAGTGCAATTTGTATACATTATGTTGAACTAATCACTTGATAACTTCGATCATCTTGATAACATTATTCGAGACTGGACGTGGTGTCGCAAACTGTAATGTTTAGTTTCCAGTTTCCACACACACCCGTTCGTTCATTTGATTTACAGATTTACTTCGAGAAAAAAAGGCGCGTAAGAGTACTCGATAGAGTAATAAAATTGTCTATGGGAAATTTCATTTCGCTTTTCGGTGGTAGATGGTGCTGTACAAATTTCCCATTCAACTCTATCGATTTAGACGGATTCTAGTGAAATTTTGTGAGCAGGTTCGATAAATTATATAGATTATTCTTGTCATTAGAATAAACTATATCGGGATTTACACCATGTTACCTGTTTATTTTTGAGACTCCGATATTTCGGCGCAGTTGCATGCGCCATGGTCACGGAAGAACCACGGAGTCTCAAAAATAAACAGGTACATGGTGTAAATCCCGATATAGTTTATTCTAATAACGTCAAAAACCATGGAAATTTAAAACATTATATTTTTCTTGTCGACTCAACTTTTCATAATTTAAAAAAAAACACCCATTTCTAAATTGAATAAAATTAGAAGCGCCATCTAGCTTCAAATATAATGAAAGAATACCTGTGCCTAGTACTGTTTTTAAAAACCCCGTGGCGACATCTATTACATTAATTAAACAACTTACAATTTGAGTTACTTTTTAACGCACAATCACGAGGTCTACTGAGTTACTGAGCTACTAGTAAATTAATTTAAGTAACATAATAACCCTGTCAAGGAGGTGTCTATTGCACGAGATACGTTGACCTGTTTTAGGAGCGTCATTTATTTGATTCCAGTTCATAAGATAGTCTGACTGAACATGTAGGTAGGTACATGTAGAATAAGTATCACGTATCAAGAAATAGGTACAAAGCCTACCAAACATATCTATCGCTGTCTTCGTATCTTTGAAGTAGTAGGTCTGTTGGTACAGCTCGCGCAATATAACTTGAACCAAACCTAGCGCTGCCATGCCAACCGTCCCGTATTAATTTTATAGGGGACGCCCCGTATTGTAAGTATTTTAAATGTCCCGACGGGACATCCTATGTCCCGTATTTCATCTACGGACCGGCGGCGGCGCAGTATAGTTCTAAGTCTAAATAAAAATATATTAAAGTAAAAATGCTATGACCTTTTGTCGCGAGTGATAAAGAGAAATTTCGTATTTTCTAAGATTCACTTTAGAGCATAATTATGCTCTAAGAATATTCATAATCGTTGGTCCCTTTACGTCGAATAGAAAGTTAGCTACCCTAACCAAACCCATAGACAATGAGGCTTGCTGAACATTTTTATAGGTATACGTAGGAATACATACCCAAAATTGCTACTGCGCAAGTCACGTGGTACTAGAATATGGGTCAAGTTATTTTGCGCGAGGTGTACCTATAACTAGACGTAGGTAATTAAATTTCTTCGGTTTTGCTTATGTAAAGATACCTACTTACCTTAGCTAGGTACATAAAGACTCTGTAAGGTTAGTTTTTATATCGCCAAATTGTTCTTATATTTTGTCCTGTTACCTACAAAGTTTATTGTATTTATTTATTTTTAGCAAAGAATAATATTGTTTAATCAGTAATCAAAATTACTATTCTACTACTCTATTATTTCTTTTGTTTCAGATATCGATTGGTAATTAAGTAGCTGAAAACGGAAGTGCCTCGAAGCCCTAGTTACCTTACCCTTAGTATACTGTAAGAAAATTTCTACTTAATTTCTTTTTAATTTTATCATCACAATTTTATTTCAATTTCATGAAAATCAAACTTTGTAATACTTGATGCCATGAAGTTGGTTTGTATTAAGACAAAAAGGTGAAAAATCTAGGCCGGAAATAATGCTCTCCATTTTCCATCATAAGCAAAGAATAAAATAATTATACCAAAATGTTAGTACTCTAGCACGAACTTCGCTTTTCGGCGGTAGATAGCGTTATACAAATTATTTTTACGTGCGTTTAAATTCGATAAAATATTTCGATGGGGTACAACGCCATCTACCGGCGAAAAGCGAACTGTAATTTCCCATACAAATTATAAACCATTTTCAAACATCATGTACAGTGAACTGACAAATGATATGCGGCATCTTCAGAGCGCATGCGGTAGTTAGCTCAGTGGATCACTGTCGACATCATAGAAGTATAACTAACTATGGTCTACATTACATTACAGCTTGACCCAAAAAGGGCGCCAATTTCAAATCACACATGTTAAAATCACGAAAAACTTGGCAACACTGATGATTTTTCCCGAAATCGGGAATTTCGGGTATTAGGGTCTTTTCGTATTAGGCAACACTGCTTCTAAATGTCATTGTCAGTTGTCTTGCTTATTCGCTCGCACTCGCAGAATTTTCCGTAATTGCCGTTTGCCCACAGATGTAAATGTAAATTAAAAAAAATAGTACGTACTTTTGCCGAGACGAGAATTAGTTCTAGTTAACCTAATATTGCATTGCATTTCGATTTTTTTGAATTATGCTCTTTCTTAATAGTTTAAATTATTCCTAATAAAATGTTTTAATATTAAGTAACGTGTGTGCTGTTTATAGTCTAGGTATTGTTATAATGTAACTACATAATCTACCATCGAACCTATTCGGCTTATTACATGTAGTATTCATTTGTTTTAACTATTTATTCTTTTCGTATGGACAGGAACCACCATAATGGCGCTAATACTGCAATATTTAGACGACATGCACGTTTTTATGGACAAATATGGAGGTGAGTGAATTCCCTTGCACTAGTCCTGTAACTATTTATGAACCGTTAACCTACTTACAAAATCAGAATAATTATAGCATTATTAAAAAATATACTGTTCTTAATATGCTTACATTTATTAAATAAATAAACAGTGTATACTATATTATAATAAACTTTGAGAGAATTGGTATTTTCCTGATAATGGTTATCAACTGCCAATAATAGTTTGTCTTGTACCTAAAAATCCCGGGTGCACCAAAGTAAAACCGACAGGCTGTAAAAAAAATTATCTACTTTTTTTTCAGACCCAAGAACAAATCCGTGGTTTCTGATGAGCTCACCATTACCTACGTTAATAATATGTTTAAGCTATGTATATCTAGTCAAGGTAAGTAATTCAAGTATAACTTTGATTTCTCAAACCCTTACATACCTTTAATTTCATTTTAGAGTTTGTTTGAAACAAGTTTAAAATATAAACCCACCTATGAGCTTAAATATGGAATCATTCACTCTGATTAACCTATTTAACCAAAGAATCATTTAAATAAATAAATGATATCATTATCGTGTCACTTGAATTAAAGAATGAATTGATCTTTAAAACAATATTTGCCAATATAACTTTTTTCCCTCATTTGATTTTAATCTGAAAATAAGTTAAAGACACAGGGAGATTCCATATTTTTGCTTGTAAGTGTAGTCCTGTTTATTAAAATCTATTGAATTTTAAATAACACCAGTCCCATTTGTTATTTAATATAACATGTGTTTAAATTGTTGACAATGGTATTATATTATTAATCTCGATCCATCCTTAAAGCTATCAAAATAGTTATTTAGTTTTTTACACTTTAAATTTTGTCTTATTGTGTAATGTTAATATTTCTTATTGCAGGTTATAGGTCCAAGGTTTATGGAAAACAGAAAACCATATGAATTAAAAAATGTGTTAATAGTGTACAACTTCCTACAAGTATTGTTCAGCGCATGGTTGTTTTATGAGGTATGATCTTTAATTTAATATGTTGCTTTAATTAAGTTAATGAGTAACTAAATAAATATACATTTTTGAATTACTCACTTACATATTTTTATGTAAATTTTCAGTGCTTTGTTGTAATTTGGCTGTTGTTGTTGTAACAAGTAGATATTTAATAAGTGATTTTCTTGAAATATTTTTTGAAATCTAACTTTTATTTGTTTTATAATTTTTTGTTTGATTGTAATAGGTATGTTAAATTTAACTGCTACTAGCGAGTTCTACTACTGTGATGCTCTTAGTAGTAAAATGTTAAGAAAGCTTTTTCCTACTGCTTTGTTAATTTTTATACACATAATACGCTAATTATAAACTTTTTTAACATTTACACGTTACCCTACCCAGAGCTTGATGGGGGGTTGGCTGAAACATTACAGTTTTAAGTGTCAACCTGTGGACTATACAGACAACCCTATAGCCACTAGAGTAAGTGAAGCAACAGCTCCTCAATGAATGAAAACAAAACTAACCAATATATCGACTGTAAATAATCATTGAGAAAAAACGTTGTGTAAATAGAATCTGCAGGGATATGATGTATGCAATAGTTGGCTGTATTTATAATACCGAGTACTACGAATACGAAACTCGGCGTCATGCACTAACATTAAATGGGGTCAGTTCACACTGTTTTTAAGGTTTTTTTATAATAAAATTACAAAGAAATGCTTCCGCGCTTGGCGACAGCTGCAGTGTTATTTTGTAGCAGCAGCATCGCATCACAATTGCGGCTTTTATTTTATGGTGCTGCTTTAAGAGGAAAAAAAACATAGTGCTTAAATAAAGACGAAATTGTTAATTATCTCTATGTAGTGCACTCCGAAGAAGCTTTCTGGACTTAGTTTAATGGAGTTTTTTTGCGAAAAGTAGCTACTTTTAGCAATAAAACTCCGTTAAACTAAACGACAGTCTAGAAAATATTGCGTAAGTGATTAAAAGTACCACAGCTTCCTCGGAGTGCACTACAGAGAGATAATTCGTAATTTCGTCTTTATCTAAGCCCTGTTTTTTCCAATGGCGGCGCTAGTGTGCAGACTACGCAGCCTTAACCCTTCAACGCCCGGAAAATGAGACTCAATAGTTATTCCTTTGTTATCCGGTCGCATGCGTTCACTCGGGCGTTCATGAATTAATGAATAAAATGTTTCAATTCAACGTGTGTAAAATGAATAGGTTTTTAGGACGATTATTGGCGAGCAACCACGATTAATGTAGTGTAATGTAATGATCGCACTTTGGTTGTGGCGATTATACCAGCAGCGATCATCAGTGATTGTGTGAAAACGCCATAAGTTGCCGAATTAAATCTTGAGTGCTGGGAGAAAATTAAAAATTCTAGTTGTCAGTATTGTATTGATTTCATTATAAACATTATGGTTGTTGCTGTTGCCATCTGTAATTGTCGCCGAGCCCGGAATGCTTATATATTTAAAACCTTTCAGTTTTTTCTGCCTAATAAAGATCACCGACATGCGAACTTACCCTAGCAATGTAAAATGTATTATATATCACAAGGTTATATTCAGCGTTAGCGTGGTTAACATATCGCTCACATGAGTACGCTGCGCATGTGATGCGCTCATGTAAATATTAGAATAACCAGGGTCAGGTGACGGCATATTGTTTCAGATCGGGGCATCTGGCTGGTTCACAGGCAGGTATAACTATCAGTGTCAACCAGTCAACCACTCCAAAAATCCACAAACAATGAGGGTGAATGACTATTATTTATTATAATCGACCCCGTAACTAGGTATCCCTATATACCACAATCCTTCTCGACACTTTCTCAACTTGACGCGAAAAATATGCACTGACAAAATATTTTTCAGCTTCTTGAGTAAAGAACGTATCGAGAAACTCACTCTTCTTATACATAAATCTTCGTATTGACATAACACCACAGAATATAATGTAGAACTATAATATTCCCAAAAGTTTGTCATTAGTAATAAATCCATGAGTAGATAAAACGCTCACATATGGTGGACATGCAAAATTGGTACCTATAATAATCATTGTACCTTAAATATTAATCGAGTTTCAGGTTTAAATAATGGTAATTCATAATTTAAAAAATCCCAAATCTCTACTACTCCCCGACCTTATAATAAATACGTAACTGAATGCACTGAGCCCATAGTGATTTTCTGCACTATAACTACTCACTTAGTTTTAAGATCATATTTTATATTCATCTACTTACATCTCATAATAACATGAATAAAACTTAACTTACAACTATCATTTTCCATCACAACACAATTTAATGGGTATGATCATTAAACATTTTAGACATTAAAGTTGGCAATGCCTTTGGGTGATCAATTCATCACATCATTCATTACATTCATTTATACTCGTAGATTAGAATTCATTAGATAGGTACGTATGTACAACATTTTAACAACATAATATACATTAATTTATAAATTTAAGTTAATATTTGTATATTTTCGCAATGTGAGTATAGGGTTGCCAACTATACTGTTTTAAACAGTATTATACTGTTTTTCACAACATAATACTTTTTGCTATTGAATAAAAAAAAGTATACAAATATACTGTTTTCAGCAAACATCGCTGGTAGGTATCAGATAAAGATTTCCTCGAAATGAGTATTGGCCAACAGTAGAGTAGAGATTTGTTAGTAAACACTTCGGAAGAATTTAAAACATTACTATAACTGTCTCATGTAATTTCTGTTCACACCACCTCAGCATTTACAGAGAGAGCTTTTTCTGTAATTAATGCAAAGTATGCAGAAATAAAGCTTCAATAAATTTAATAAATAATGAGCTTCTCATTTATTTTAATTGTAATGAGACTCGGGCGGTATTTACACGAGTCGACTTGGCTTTAGTCAATTAGCGCTTTTTATCGACAATTGCTTGTAAAATCGCCTGACATCAAGTCAACTCGTGTAAATAAATACTACATTATGAAATTTGCAAAAATGACACAAAGTTGATAAGTTGTGCGAGAAGCACTAAGAAATATGTATTCAAAACATTAAAAAAATAAAATACTGTTCGTTTTCTAAAACATGTTTAAATATATTTTCCCGACCTTAATATACTTATTTTGTACAAAAAGTTGGCAACCCTATGTAAATACCGTATTTTTAAATAAAACTAACAAAATTTTAATCCAATTCTTCACTTTTCAGATGGTACATGCTTGTTGGTGGTACTATTTCTCAAAATTCACAGAATTTTTCGACACGGTGAGTTTCATAGACTTTAAGTTGCATTGAATTAACTAAACTTAAATTTGTTTGTCCTTTTTATTGCACAATTTGAGACAATATTATAGCTGAAATAAAATAATGTAGTTATTGTGAGCTCAAGAAACAGCAATAGGTACCTACTCTTTACTTTTTATTTACACGTTCTCGCTAACCTATACTCTATTTATTTACATAATTTTACAATAATAAAGTAGGTGTTAAGCTAATTAGCACTTAAACCATTATTACTTACTAACCCAATAAACTGTTTTAAAGTGTAACGAAGTCATTAACGAAGTAGCCACCAACTTACTAACACCACAGAATATACAATGTCTCTGGTCTTGTACTAGCGATAATTAAAAGGCTTTAAATACACCTAATTTTATCGACAATAGCACCGACATGTTGGGGCCCATCCTCTCTTCTGTTAGAATGACCGCCAAACCGCCATTTCAAATTTGACTTTTTATTTTAGATTGTCCTGCCAAAAAATATTAATTTCTCCGGATTTAGAAGTCCTACAGTTATTTAAAAAAATTAACTATTTGAAGCTAATAATACCTACCATCTTTTTTGTTTTTTTTTGACGATGAAATTAGGAGTATTTCACGCCTTTAATTTGTCGTTAGTGACCAAAGACATTGTATAATAGTACTAAACTTACACTATACTACATTTCTGCTTAACTCATCATTTTCTATTTTTTGGATGTAATGTAGATAATCTGTTAATCTCTAAAACTAAATTTTCCGTTGGAAAACTTATGTTGCCTATTAAAATGTATTGTTTCGTATTTACAGATCTTCTTTGTATTAAGAAAGAAGTTTGATCATGTGTCAACCCTGCACGTAATCCACCACGGCGTGATGCCAATGTCGGTGTGGTTCGGCGTGAAGTTCACGCCAGGCGGCCACTCGACCTTCTTCGGCCTACTGAACACTTTCGTGCACATCATCATGTACACTTACTACATGCTCGCAGCTATTGGCCCCCAGATGAGGCCGTATCTCTGGTGGAAGAAATACCTCACTACTCTGCAGATGGTAAGTTACCAAAACTTTAACTTTCTTATGAGAGAAAAAATGAGAAGGCTGATGCGTTGTCAAATTGAGTATGGCGCCCAAACTGTGCGTGTAACCTGTGGCCCTACCAGGAGTTGATGCAAACTGTTAACGCTACCGTAAACTATCGGATATACTGCTCACAGTCAATGCGAGTGAAAGAGAGAAAACGATAGTTTACGGTAACGAAAACAGTTTGCATCAACTCATGGTAGGGCCACTGTACATAGTTTACTATAATGTTCATAGTTACTATCCGTGATTCAAACTAAAGGTCTTACATTACAGCGACTCGTCTCACAGTAAAGCAAAGAAATGTGACCCCTTCCATATATCCTGACCTTGATATCGTGTCCATTACAATACGATGGAATTTTCAACAATTAATGAATGTACAGTTAACGGCAAGCTGAGCTACCATGACAGGGTAATCAAATGCAATCATACTAAAATGCGAAGACATTAAGGTTCAAAATTAATTGCTGATTTTCGTCAGATATCTATAACCTGACGTGCTGCTGACTGTAAAACGCGTGGTATACCCCGATTTAAACTTAATGACTTCTATGAACATCGAGTGAGACGATGCGCAGAACACAAATTCGATGTGTGTGAGAGGTGTGGCAGGGCACGGCTACGCGCATAGTGACTAACTTCACAGCGGCCAATAAGATTGAATCGTATTATACATGCGTCGTATGCGTAGGTCTGTCTGTCAAAATAATAATATAACTATTGAAAAATGCATTGTAAGTGAAACTACACTCGGCGTCAAAAAAATCGCACCTCCTAGAAAATTTGTTTAGATTCTTACCTGCTACTGCTAGCACACGTTCTATTAATTTAATATTTATATCTATTGATAGTACATTTATTGGGCTTTTAAATAATAATTGATTGGTTTTAAAAACAACAGTTACCACAATTAAACGCTACACATGTATTTACACTTGCGCATTTATTTTAAGGGTATATAAATAGGGGTCAATCAAGGAAAATCGGGTAAATTCACTAAAAAAAAGTTAGAGAGAACGCACGTCAACTGCTCAATTAAAAAAAGGAAAACGCAACATGGATACTAGTGACCATTAAGCTGCTCAAATGAAATTGTGATATTGCATTGCATTGAGACACCAACTTATTCCATAGATTGTAATGGGTTTAAAAGATAAATAAATTTATTATTATTATTATTATTGCAAAAAATGCGACAGTGTAATGTTGCTCGGAAACTGAATCTCAGTAATTAATTCCGTATGACCAGTGTTCCAACGGTTTTGAGAGACTGTTGGTTATATACGAAGGGGTAGAAGTATAATATGACAACATTTACTATTAATTAGATATAATTAAAATTGTTTCAAAGAAAATTTTTGAAGAGGTGCGATTTCTGCGTGATGTCGAGATATAAAGCTTATATTTCAATGCTACTATGACTTGTCGGAAAGGCCAAATGAGACGTCCTCGTCGCATCAGTTAATTGAGTTGATGTAAGGTGCTGAAAAAAGCCTTAGGAGATAATAAATCTTCTATAGTGATTCCAGCAAAGTGCAGCTCACGTTATGGTACACGTTACGCACAAGCGACGAGCGTAAACGAGACTAGCGCGTTAACCGATTGCACGCAAGCGCTCGCGAGCCGCACGTGCAATGAGACCTACAATTAAATAACTCAAATTACAATCGAGTTTATTACATGTAGGTGCGCTTGGACACTTAATGCGCGCTTTTTAATCGCCCGCCCGTGTAAGACGCAGGGTTTTCGGGTTCGATTCCCAAGAGGGAGGTACATTTGTACTCGGTTTGGTTGGTGGTAGGGCTTATTTTAGTCAGCTTGGCTAGCTACCATCAAGTTCTTCAGTGGTGAGGATTCCGGGTGTAGTGCGCTTCCACCTTCAGCTTTATCGTGACTTAACGTCAGGTAAGGTTAAAGCCGAACAAACCCGTTATGGATTAAAAAAAATATTTTTTGAAGCTTTATTATGATTTCAATGACAGGCTTTTTTATCCAAAACAATTCAGCAGTGCAGACTCGTTTTAAACGTTTTCTTATTGATTATGTACCTACTTTGTTTTTGGTAATTATTTTGTAGTTTGGCCATTACTGAGTATTCTGTCATAGACTACATATACTAACGAACTTGTATCGGCTTTTTTATTATATAAGAACAGAACATCAACAAACACACTATTTAGATGAAATATATACAGTCACGACACGCTGGGCTTCCACGATAGCGTATATTCAATCAATTTTATTCTTAACAGCGAAGATTTAAGGTACAAAATAAATTGCAGATTTTTGTTAGTTATGTATAACCTGACATGACGACTGTACATACGATAAGCGCAGAAGGTCCCAGAAATAAATTACTGATTTTAAATTACGTCTTAATTAAAAGACCGACTTTTTGTAGGACCAGCTTTCTCTACGCATTTGAAGGACGCAAAATGAGGGAATTTAAAAGACAAATAAGGACTATTATTTATGATTTCATTACAAATGTATACTATGTATTTTTCCCTGTACTTGTAGTATAAGACAATATTACTTGCCATATTTCATAGTTCTAGGTCTGATATTTGATTCTATAATACTAAATAAAGTCGGTCGTAAGCAAGCACCATCATTAAAGAACAAAGACGCCTCAGAAAGATTACAGAAATGTTTAGTTTGACGGCTGAGTTATTATATGGACATGGTAATTAAATCGTGACTTATTTCATGAACAGGTTCAATTCATCGGGATCATGGTGCACGCGTTCCAGCTGCTGTTCATCGAGTGCGACTACCCGCGCGCATTCGTCTGGTGGATCGGCATGCACGCTGTTATGTTCTTCTTCCTATTCAAAGACTTTTACAACCAGTCCTACTCAGCCAAAGCCAAGGTAACATTATTGCACGGCAAATATGGACACACACACAAGGGATTTGTTTTTAAAACTTGTTTAGGTATTTTATGTGTTAGGTTTTTAACCAGTTTTGGTGTATTCACTTTAGATTTAAATTGGAATGTCAAATTAATGAATGATAATTTATTTAGATTAAATAAAAAATAAGCTTAACGGCATGGCATACACGTGATCATTAACGTCATCAACTTTATAATGTTGTTTTGACTTGCCAGCTTACGGTCTGGCTACGAAATACAGCGATCGGCGCGCGGCGACGTGATATGCGAAGTCTTTTTAACCCGCGACACAAAAGAGAGGTATAAAGTTTTTAATTTCACGGTCGAAACGCTCACCCCACCGCTACGTTCTCTAAAGTTAGAGCATCGGGGTCGCTGCCACAGCGTTGTCTGATAGGTGTCACATTTCCACTACTGGTTAAACTCTTTGGAATCTATGAAAACCCAGTGACTTAGTAATGGGTAAGTATATGACATTTAGAAGAAACACGACATAACGATGACGTAAAGTCGCATGTTAGATAATAGCACTGCAGTATTCTTTGGCATCGCGGTCGAATGGCGTCACTTATGAAGTATTCGCCCGCCGCGCCGTCACCGGTCGTTTTGTCGCGTGGCCAGCAGGGGCTCTATCAGCTAAAAACATTGAAGTTCATGTTAACTGTGTTTTGACAGATGTATGTGATAGATTGCTACTTCGTCTTGGCACAAATAACAACTTAACAAAGAAAAATAGCAATGTATCACATACATCTGTCAAAACACAGTTAACATGAACTTCAATGTTTTTAGCTGATACCGCCGCAGGTCTTAGCATCTAAAAACAATGAAGTTAATGTAAGCTTTGATATGACAGATGGATGTGATACATTGCTACTTTTTTTTAGGCAAATAAAAACATACCAAAAAAAACAGCAATGTACCACATTCATCTGTCATCAGCGATTACGATAGCAATGTAAGTTAGGCGATAGAATCCCAGGTTGTTAGTTTCGTTTAGCTTATCTCACTGTGCGGCCTGCGATTAAGCGCCGTTTCACCTATAAATGAGTTGCTATTGTCTAGTATAAATGAGCATGCATCGTTTTATAACAGGTCCGCGCTAAGTCGCCTCAGCCCGAGACGACGGCGACGGAGATCAAGGAGGTGTCATACAAGAACGGCGCGGTGCGGAACGGATACAGCAACGGGCACGCGACGGGCGCGCGCGTGCGGCCCGTGCCGGCCGGCAACTGACGCGCGCGCCCCCCCACGCGCCCGCGCCCCCCCACGCGCCCGCGCCCCCCCACGCGCCCGCGCCCCCCCACGCGCCCGCGCCCCCCCACGCGCCCGCGCCCCCCGCATTCCGTATTCTGTGATTCAAAGCCGACTCGTCACGGGACTTGATGCTTCCTACGATCGCGCGATAGGGCGGACGGTGACGCGGTGCAGTGAGTCGCCCCCGCGGCGATCCTAGACCCTAGAGTTAATAGCGGTTAATGTGATTTATCTGGTGTACATACGGTTAGGTGGTATTGACGGTGTAAATTTTATTTTATCGATGTAAAATGTGTAGTTAGATTTGTGATCGCATAGCGTTTTGTACTTTGTTCGGTGATGCTTTTAGGGGTTAGTTCGAAGAATACAGTCATAATAATTGTGAACCCTTATCTACCAGTTTTGCTGAGGTGCTTCTCGTTTCTGAATAGAAGGATACCTTGCCCAGGTTTTGAAATATTTATTAGTGTACCTAATGCGACATTTTATAAATGCAATATTAATTTAGCCAATGACGGCAGCGATTCCTGCTCGATGCAATATAAGTTGACGATGTGTCGGATGTGACACGTTAATATTTTAATGCGACATATTTGTTGCTGTATTAATTGACTTTTACAACTAGTTATTATTATTGTTTTTATTATATTTAAGTACATTAACGTATTTTAATTCTAAACATTGATTTTCAATGTAGTTTAGAATATGACACTTAAGTGGTTGTGTTGATTATTTATTTTGTTTAATTTAATATTTTATTTAGTACCAAAATTATCTTTATATAAGATCAAATTAACGGGTTTTGTAGAATTAGCCTTCGAAGTTCTTCCTTTATTTATAGTCTTCCGTTTTGTTTTTGTACTTATCAAAGTATGAGGTTATTGAATGCGCCAAACGATGTCTGATATGTTGATCATGTAAACAAACTGAAGCTAGCCACTTTTGTAAAAATATTATTTCATTCATATTGAAATCAGTTTGTGTACCTATTGTAATTTTTATACAAAGAAAAATGCAAATAAATATATAATAAGGATCAATTAATATGTGTTTTATTCTTTCTTAAGCAAGTATACTCCCGACTGGACGCAAAGAAGTAAATCTAGTGAATTATATTATTAGAACCCAATCATTAACAAGTTCTCAAGGGGAATTCGAATCTGGAGTCATTTTATTAAACCACCCAAACAAACTTACGTAGTAGAATTTATCAACTCTGATTTATTACACTTGTTTAAAATAAACATAAAAAAGAGCAAGGATTACCAGCAAACATTCACTTTATTAAGTATCTAATCACAAGGTATCACAATAAAATAAAGTACTAGCACATAGAAACTTATTAGCTTATACCACTGACTAACCAAAAGGTTCGAGAGAGACCTTAGCCGGTCTGATAATGTAAAATTGTACAATACATTAAAAAACTTATTCGAAATTGTAAAGAATCACAAACACTAGCTAACCTTAAAACAACTGGAAGACCTTTTTAAAAAAATGGGTAAACATTATTATCTTCTATTACCATGTTTAACACTGTTGTAAAATGAGAACAGAAACTTTGAGATTTACTCAGCATAATAAGAAACTATTATGACATTTAATCTTAAGTACTGTTATTAAGTCTGCACAGAAAAATGCTTTATGTCTATGAAATAGATTTAGCGCAACGGAATCCAAGGTTTCCTGCAGAACTATCTTCTGTATTATGAGACCGAGCTGAACACCTATATCTATAGCAGTATGACTTGTGACATAAGTAAGAACCGCCCTTCTTTACTTTCTCTTGTGGCTGGAAAATATTAGTTTGAAAAATTAATAAAGTTAACCATTTTTTTATATTTTAAATTGGTTCGTATTTTTATTTTTAAAACTTACAGATTCTTCAGACCAAGCATCTTCAGTCCATTCCCAAACATTTCCTGCCATATTAAATAAGCCAAATCCATTAGCAGGGAATAAATGTACAGGATTAGTGCCTATGAATCCATCTTTTAATGAATTGTAATGAGGAAATGTACCTTGCCAAATATTTGCCCTGAAAGTACAAAAAATAAAATACAGTTTGTTCAATCCAGTCCATTAATTAAAGAAACCATCTGTAAATGGGGACCACATATTATTGTGTGAGCAAAAAAATATCAAGACCCACATTTAGTCTGTGAATAACATAGCATGACTGCAGGCCACCATTTAAAGGTTGTTTCTTTAATTACGCAGGTTATAAATATTTATATTAAGAGCGCTTAGTCTGCACACTAGCGCCGCCATTGGAAAAAAATCATGGTGCTCAAATAAAGACGAAGTTATGAATTATCTCTCTGTAGTGCACTCCAAAGAAGCTATGTGGTACTTTTTAATGTTAAAAGTCACCACTTTTTGCAAAAACTCCATTAAACTAAACAACAGGATAGGAAGATATGAAATAAAGATAGGAAGGAAAGATATTGCTTAAATAATAGGGTTTATATACCTATACCACAGAATACACTATACTTACATATGCTTTTTATCAGGAAAAAGTTTGTCACCCCAGGGATACTTTGTGTCTCGCTGGCCACCCCTACAAGCAGCCTCCCACTCTACTTCAGAAGGCAATCGGGCTCCACGCCAAGAACAGTATGCTTTCGCATCCTTCCATGACACATGGACTACTGGATGATCCATAAACTCTGAAATGGTATGACTATATTTAAAACAACCAGGAGTAATATTTTGAAATGATGACTCAACTATTAAGGTATTAAGTAAGGATTTTACAGTAAAAATAAAACATCTAAAATTCTACATTATAATAAAACCACAGAATATATAAAACTGACATCTACCTATCCAGTTGCATAGTTGCAGGCCCCACTACTTATCATTTAATTTTAACCAAAAAGAGAAACAAGTTGTGAAAGATTTTGTTTGTAGATTTCTTACATTTTACTGACTGAGCGAGTGCGAAGGGTCTCTGATTCAGCTTGGGCAAAAATGCTTACGTATGTCTGTCTGGCTGTCTGTTCTCCTATACAAGTTGCATTTCTCAACTGATTCTAGTGAAATTTTGTGAGCAGGTTCGATAATTATATAGAATTAATAACGAACCTGTTTTTCGAATGTATGCGATAAAAAAAGGCATTTGAAAAATCATCAAAATTAGAAGCATTATCTAGCTTCGAATAGATACAGTAAAAGAATAACTAAAAGAGAGGAAGTGAATGGAGGAGTTTCAGATTGCTATACACACCTAACTGATCTGATCAACATTCTAAAAGATATATAGTGACCTGAATCTCCTCCATTCACTCCCTGGATGGCCATCATCAGATCACAGCTAGGTCAATCCTTGGCAGAGAACGAAGGCTTCAAAGTTACCTTGTTTGTATGAAAATCAACTGGTATCCTTAATTATCTGGCCACCACTGTATATCTCATATTTATTGGATATTATATAAAAAATCAGATTTTTGAATAAAATTGGAATCGAATATGATTTCTTACCCCGCCACTATTGTATTTGAAATTCTCGATTAAATTAAAATACCATGTGCACATTGCTGCGAGCAAAATAAATACCTGAAATGTCAGAATCTGGTCCATTAGGATGCTCCCAACCAGCACCTTTTACTTTATACCACCATGGAGCTTGCACTACTCTAAAATCTTGAAGTTGATCTTTATATGTATCATTGAGAAATAATGTAAAAACAAAACTGTCTCCAAATACCTCCGCTTCAGTCTTATAGTTAGTCAACTTGGCAAATTTACTAAATTCTTTGTTAGATACTTCATACTTATCTAGATAAAAACTTTTGATCTCTGTGTTCCTCTTTGGTCCTTCCCTGTCGTTAGCTATAACTACATCATCTGTACCCACCTGATATTCACCAGCGGGTATAAGTACCATATCCTCAATGGAATCACTATTTTGTTTACTTGCTATATTACAATGCCTTATTCTATCATTTGCATAATCAAAATAAATATTTTCAGTGCGTCGTTCATTATTAACACCGCAACCGCAACTACTTCCTCCATTGTAAGCGAATCCATATGGAAGCACAAATATAATGTACACTAAAATCATTTTTAATCATTTCAGTCAAATACAGGGAGTTTATCAATTTAATATTTTCTAAAAGAAAGTCAGAAAATGAAACTTTTTTTCCTTCCAAATCCCATATACCTTCCATATACTATATCTATCTATGGTTTGAGTAGGAGTGGACGATATACATCGATCGATGTTTTAAAAACACTCGATGTATTGTATCGATACATCGAATCAAACCGATGTATTGTTAATTCTTAAACCTCGAGTATACATCGATGTTTTTTTGTTCGATGCATCAAACAGGCAAACCTACTAAAAACATTAATATTTTTTTTTATCTTACATCACTCCGAAGTCCCAAGCTAGCCAACATAAAAAAAACCGTGTTTACACAGGTTTTAAGTGCGTCCCGACCAATATTTCTGTAAGTTAATATTACTTAAATCTATTGTATCATCTTTTAATACCTTACCAATCTGTGTTACTAATGGAAAAAATACGAAAGGTTTTTTCATTCATATTCATATTCATATTCATATTCATTTAATCTCCACAAATTTATAATATTAGTACATAACATACAATGTTAGTGGATAAAGATGTTTGTATTATTATAAATTTACCTTTTCAAGGTATTGAGATATAATAAGTATTAAAAACTAAATATTATATTAACTATAGGAACCATCAATTCATTATATTTTTATACAATGCTAAATTAAATTAAACTCTTAACAATACTTCTAAAATTAAATCATATCACAAATAATAAATATCTAATAAAAAAGTAATCTGTATCCATATTTACAAATTCCCATAATAAAACAGTGTTACAGTTTACATTCGAAATATTCTTTCATGTTATAAAATGATTTGTCTAATAATTTATTTTTTAGTCTATGTTCAAATGTACTATCTTGAAGGGCTTTGAGATCATTAGGTAGGTGGTTATATACTTTAATGGCCATGTAATACGCATTGTTTTTAAAAAGGGTTAAATTCACTGCAGGTATAACTATATTATGTTCACGGTTCACATTCATATCAAACTTACAGAAAAACAATCGATAGTCATAGTCATAGTCATAATATATGATGTATGGAATACATCGATGTATTTTTTGATATATCGATATAACATCGATGCAACTAACCGATGTATTGCATCGAAAAAAAACATCGATATTTTTTTTCAGTGTTCATCACTAGGTTTGAGTGTCACAAACTTAGAGCATTAAGAGTCACAGACTATTAATTATGTGAACCAAGTTTTGACATTGACCATTGTTTTTTTTTTATTGAGAAAGCAAAAGTATGCTGTTCATGCTGCCCACTGGCAGTCATAATACAAGTACGCGTACTTGGGATATACTAGAAGTAATCTTTATATTGTAATTTGCTGTACAAAAAATGTTTGTAGTAAATTTCATACAAAATAAGTGCATACGACCGCAAATGTAAGTTTGTCAACTTTAATGTTGCGATCGCTACTATACACCAATCCCTTTTTATCCGTGGTACAGGTTAGTTGCGGTAAACCGTACTACGGAAAAATAATATTTTCCATGGTTATACAACAAAAAACCAGTGTGCACTGCACACTTTGAAAAATATTCTAGTTATGTATGTGGTCCGGTTGCCTTTTATTTTTTTATATAAAGTAACTCGAAAATGAAATAATTATATTCGCTACGGTAAGGCTATTAATACTTAGTTTTTTATAAGAGCTAAATCTCTAAAGCAAATGCTCTAAGCTAAAGCACCGACCCATCTTTGTAACTAGGTACTATTTCTGTAATACTGATGCCAGTGGCGTATAGAATAGGGGAGCGCGCGCATTTTTGTATTCAACCAGCGGCTGCCCGCGACTTCTCCTGCGAGCTGCGTGGACAGTTGTTTCTCTAAACCTCAAACTCAAAATTTCAAGATGATCGGTTCAGTACCTAGTTAAGACGTGAAGGCGTAACAACTGCTGCCACTGACTGTTGACCATATCAGCACTATCTCACCTTTCCTTGATATAGAGGTTCGGACATTCACTCGTTGCTCAGAAATTTTTGTCCAATATATTATTATTTTCCTTCTTGCTCTTTATAGTATTTATTTTTCATAGTCCGCCATTTTTTTTCCTAACAGGATGTGCAAAAACGATAGGTAGTATATATGACCGCGAGGTCATGTATATCCTCGTGGTCATCTATTGCACTGCAACTAATTTCAATGCAAGTGTGTTGTATTGTGTGCTAGCTGTAATTATTTTCTTAGTAAAAATGCCGGAAAAGGTTCCGAAATTTCACCTTCCGATGCAAAATAAAAGAAGGTGCATGTTTCAAATATTTAATTGGTGTTATCCAAATAACAGCTTATAAAAGAAGGAGAACACTAAAAAGCAGAATGTAAATTTTAATCCTATAGTGATAATCACAGTACTCAAAGGCGGGGGCGGAATGCTGCAAAAAAGAAAAATGTATTTCATTAATAACTAACACCTACCTAACACCTCAATTAAAGTGTTTGGCACATTGAGTGCGTTGGGTAGGTACCCACTTAGGTTCGCGAGCCTCCGCGCTCCGTGAACCTGCACCAACGATTTTTTGTTCTATGCTGCAACAGAGCGTGTGTACCTACGTACATGTGCGAATACGTATGCGAACCTGGTTCACAAATGTAAGTACCTACCTACACACTACCTATGGCCAAGGTGAAAAAAAATGTATGCTATGGCGCACTGTTCCAGGTTCGCGGAGCGCGGAGGTTCGTGAACCCTTATAATTAATAATGAGAAAAAGAAGTGGCAATGAGTCACGCAAGAGTACAGTCAGCAGCACATTAGGTTAAGCAAAATTGAGAAACTCTAATTAAATTGAGTCTTAATACTTTCCTCAAGTTTAAAATTGAATGAGGTAAATTCCAGCGTGCTTTTTACTAACTATACATTGTTGATCAGCGATCGCCATCTTGCGAGGACTTTCTGAGATTAAAAAGTATTTTCGAATTCAAACAACTAGGTAAGTAGTTACCTAAATCTGTTTATTCTATGCGACAATTTTATTGATTACAAAATATTGAATAATGCACTTTTCACGAATGGGCATACAACAGCATTTGATTAGGAAGTTTAAAGAAGTTAATCAAACGAAAAACTTAGGTAGTTATGTTAACATTTAACTAACTACCGAGGTCCTCACCTTTATAAGTTTCAAACTATTAGAAGTAACAGTAATCTTTTTGTTGATCATACTAACAAAAATCTAGCCGCTGAAAATAAGAAATAACTCCATTATTTAAGTCGTACACACAAACTATCCGACATAATAATATACTCTAAGAAGCCTTACAAATTACAATAGCAACTACACATTCTAATCTGCGATCCTAATTACTCAGCAGGCAGCTAAAGTATGTACGACCTTAATTACAATAAATTAGGCAAGAGTTTATGCATCTAAGAATATAGGTACATAAGTAAGTACGTCGGTTCTACTCTCGATTACCTAATACTTCGAAACAGTCAAGCTAGTTATCCTAAGGTTATTGCCGGCCTTGCCAAAGTTTTAAGTTTAATGTTAATTTTAATGTGTGAGCAATAATGAGTTTTATCTAGGTATCTAATCTATCTCAAAGCAACATACTTTATGTAGGTAACGAAAGGATTCGATAAAATATAGTTACTCACAATAGTAGTGGTATAATGTCTTCTTGTTTCATTTTCCCATAGTATTTTATTATACCGTCTACATGACCCATGCCTACCACAGCCAGCACACGTGGATTATCGGGTGATACTGAAATTCAAACGACTGATTATAGTCCAGTCTCTTTTGTTTATAACATTGGTTAGTTCCGTACTTGAGGCAGAATCATAAGAGTTCGGCAAACAGTGAGTTTCCCATGCAAACGTAATAGGAACCAAAATGATTTGCAATTTGAGCACAATTAACTCTTCTTGTGATGCTATTCGGATTAAGACAGTATTTGTCTAAAAAATCCAAAATACCAAACCAAATAAAAATTAACGCTTTACAGTTTTGTATGAAAAATGTTTGGCATTTATTTTAAATCGGTTTTGTATCTTGGATTTTAAAAACTATTTAGTATTTTGTGTCACCAATAACACCCATCCCCTCGCATCCGTGTTGTAGAATCTGGATAGTACATAAATATCTACACTTCTAAGACTTTCGCGCGTACAGTTCATTAGAAATAAAACACTTTTTACGGATTACAGCGCGTATATTATTAATTCAGGTGTTGTTTTGGAATTATTTAGTTTGTATTTATTGGTTTTTAGAATTCCCGACGTTTCGATACCGTTCCAGGGACCGTGGTCACAGGAGGACTAAAGCAAAAAGGCTGCTCATATTTTTATGAAATTACCCGCTCGAAAATTTTATAAAAATGTATTCAAGTTTATTAAATTATTTTATAGCTGCGTTCTGATTTTAATCATTATTACTGATATAAATTGAATAAAGTTAATTAGAAAACAAGATCTAGCTACTGAATCTACTACCAGTTCACAAATTGGGACAAAGAACTGGCGGAAGAAAACTCAGAGAGGTTGTGTCGACCTCCCTTTTGATCCCTATCTACAAAACGAACTAACTATATCTTTAGATCCTGCAGTGTGTGATTTGGGATGGGATTTTAGTTGATGAATTATGGAATCCCAAGCTGGTGGTACTCTCCAACCATCATCTCTATTGAAATTTGGATGTTTATTGATTTCAATAGCCTCGCGTAGCATTCTGGGAATGAATCTTTATTCTTTAGCAAGTATTTGTGGTTTATCAAATCTGATGTAATGGTTGGGTCCCTTTGATGCATGCTCACATGACATGAAGCATAGGCGCGATAACAAGTCTGCAGTGTGTGAACATGCGTACGTGAGCATGCGTGATCTACAAGCAGGTTAGGTACCCACAAAAATAAGAAGTTGACAAGTTCTCTAAGGTTCTTACCAGAACGCACACATTCTTGTATAGAATAAGCTAGACATTTGTCACGTTCATCAACAAACACATGAAATATTTTCTTGAAAGCAGGCACATCTTTGATAATCTCCTCAAACTGAGCTTGGACGAAGTCTCTGTCTTTATACTTTTCTAATTGATGTTTGCTGAAACATTTTTCTATGATTTAAAACGAAAAAAAGACGAAGAACATAGAAGCTGTCATCTACTGTCATGACAGTTTTTTTGACCATGATTCCTTATATTTAGAAAAGGTGTTTCGATGGAGCGAAACGTTAAATGAAGCATTAAATAATTGCTAAAACTAGCTCATCAAGCATTTAACAACACTGTCGAATGCAAACACAAAATCAGCATTTACGCTAAATCACTGCATGTCGACGCTAAAAAAATATTTCTTCGAAAAAATCGTGCAGAATACATACTCTAATGGTTTCGGATTGGCTGTTGTGAGATGATATAGCACTTGGCCAAGTTCGAACATGCTCAACGATTGAAAAGCTCTTGCGATTGTTATCTGTATAGGTCTGTCCCCTAGAAATAATTTGCAGCCCGGTATTCTTTTCATCTGAAATTTTTAAATTACAATCAGTCACTCTCAAAATATCTAGCTATCTATAGCTACAATATAATCATTAAGGAAATATATACAAAAAAGTTCAACACATCTTGGAAGGTTTTGTAGGGACCGACCTCTTGATATGCCCTTCGGAATTCTCCACCTGGCGCAACACCTAGTTCCTTGGCTATATCGGCATAAGTCTTTAATAACATGGCATGTAGAACGCCAGATGCAAAATTTTGTCCTTTCACAGCTTCCCTGAAAAACGTATAATGACAAGCAACCCAAAGCATTTGATATAGTTACCTATAAAATAGCAATTTATCCTAATCTCCAACCCTGGTAGGTACATTATTATTTGTAAGTACTGCAGTGCAATTGTCGATCCACTTCTAACAATATCGGTATTGGTTTATAAAAAGAAAAGAATGAAAGAAAAGAAGAAATAAAAGTTTTAAGGGTTCGATTCTTTCTGCATGTAATTATTTACTTACCTCATTTTCTTGGCATCAAACTTTTTTGCGTCTTCCAGAAACTTTTTGTCATCTAACTCCAAAATTGATATTCTTTGTCGGCATAATTCAACGAGAATAGCATTTGGGTTCAATGTTTTAACTATCTGATTAAAAAAAGATATTAATGTAAGAAATAATATTGTTATAATATATTATGATCGAAGATATTGACAGTCCAGTATAGCCTTTCGGTAGTGATTCGAAGAACTATATGTATAAGGTGGTTCCATATTATGTAAGAATACTGAAACAGGTGATACTGTTGTTTAAACCGAACAACTTTCTCCAAGGAACATGGATCGAAATACGAAAAAAAAAATTCATTCTCCCATACAAATGTATTGGTCAGCTGATCGACTTAGTATGGAAAGGCGGAAAAAATCGTTTTTCGACCTATGTTCCTTAGAGAAAGTTGTTCAGTTTAAGCAACACTATCACTTGTTTCAGTATTGTTACTTAATCTCATCCCAGGCGGGCGGACTGGGCGCTGCAGGCTGCGGAGTCTGCGCTATGATCGAGACGCTAATTTTCAAATTCACAAATTCAGTAGTGCCGCAGGAGAATTAAAAGTGATTGCGTTAGATGCTGGAGTTTCACCAAATAGCGAGGAGTTCATAGTAAACGAAAACTTGCATAAAATGTAGTATTCCATCTACTTACCTACTTATTATAGTGACCTGTGGTTGGAAAACACAGACACAATAATAACTTGCCTGGGTAACGTCTTCCACCGACTGTTTACTAAAATGTACCGTTCCCAACAACACCACAGTCGCACGACTGTCATTCTGTAAGACAGTCGCAGCTGGAGGTAGCGGTAAATTCGATGATGAAAACTTTTTCGGAAATGCCGAAAATAAAACTGAAAATAGAATGTGAAACGAATAACATTTGTCATCAAGAGACACAAAATTTCAAGCTGAAGACTACCTTGTTTAGGAAAACTGATAAAATACCACTATAGCCCGCCCGTTAACTGCCTAATAAGCCCGTTAAAATTTAACGCTGTTGTGTTCTAAGTTATACAAAGGCAAAAGGATCTTTTCACTCACCGTTATATTTAGTGGAAACCTTATCAATTCTACAAAATTGTCTGACTATACAGCTTGCCTGATGTATCATGTTCTGCTAGATAATTTTGTTTTATTAGGGGTTTGGACATGGTTTTTGAAACTTGAATTTAACACGGAAATTTTAAATTTTTTTGGCATCCATTGTGGAGTGGCGTTTTGGACGTTTTAAACTGACTTTGATCGATCATGTCATCAAAAGATTATTTTTATGAAGGTAATAATGTCATTTGTCTAGCCAGCGCTTTTCAGTAAAAAGTTCACATTGGCGATTGCTTAATAATTAATAGCTTCTGAAAGCGATGAAACGCTGCTATATGTAGCGTATTTATTTTAAGACACGATTCCATTTAGGCTCTTTTCGCATTTGTCGGCGCAGCACCATCGGTGCATCAGCATGCTCGGTATGCGCGATACCGAAAGCATACCAAACGCTTATTTGACGCCTATATTAAAATAGAGCTATCCTGATTTGTCGGCGCAGCAGCTATTGAAATCCGTAAGCTTTCGGTATGCTTTCGGTACCGCGTATACCGAGCATGCTGATGTCGTACCGATATTGCGCCGACAATGAGAAATGGCTCTTAGGGTCATAACATAGCACATCAACACGGCGCGGCTCCCACCAGCACTTTTAATTAGAGCTTTGTTGACATATCGTGTATTTCATAATGTCAACGTAGCGGCAAGCGCACTGACATCACGTCCACAGTGAATGTAACCACTAGCGTTTGGACCCCCGCGCCGCCGCCGCCCCGGGCGCCCTTCACGTGTCGGTCAGCTTTTTTTAAATTATATAATGAAATATTAACGATACGATATGTCAATCGATTTAAAGCTCTAATTTGATTGACTATTAGAGTGCTTGGTGGGAGCCGAGACGTGTTAATTTATATGTTATGTTATGACCTTTATAATCCTGCTTTTTAGAAGAGTAAAATCAACACAGAATTGAGGTAATGTCTCGTAGTGGTGCTAATCATGCGCACACACTAGCGTCATTATGTGGATCCACCTTTACTAGCCGTGGCTGAAACAATAAGGGCCATCTAAATACTTACTATTTTATTTCATTTCTTTTGTACAACGACGCAATAAAACATATTAATGAAACAAAGTAATTTTTAATAACTAACTAACTTTATTTAAATCGCTTAATGTGCATGACTAACATTCCAATATAGGTAACTTTCGCTACCAAGAAACAACAAGAGCACTTGGGTACGAACAATGCTCTGAACAAATCCCGGGACCGATGTAGGCCGATCACCGTACCTCTTATAACTTTAAGAGCGCTTTCACATATAGGCGTTCTGCACCACGGACCCTTTCACACTACAGCGGCCGCAGCGCGGCGCTGTCGCGCCGCTTCCCCTGAGCGACTGCGCGGCTCGGTATTATCTCGCGGAGGTTTACTAATGTAGAAATGGCCAAAAAACTTTTCCCAAAATATCACATCACAAACTATTTTACGCAAATTTGGCAAATGAACATTTGTCAAAACCACTGAAAGTATTTTTTTAGAAAGCCTAACTCTTTTTGGCAATTTATTGTTTAACAAATAATTACTTGGTCATGTTTCATTTTACCAAGTATTATTTAATGAAATGTATAGTTTGGCTTAGCATACTCCGACAATGCGTGTAATAGACGAGAGCAGGGAAGTTTCACGTACAAAAACGTCGTTACTGGCGCTTCGCCGGCCTCTGCCGCGGCACGCTCGCTTGGCTCGCGTGTTTTTGGTCGCAGTTCTATCCTAACTTAACCTAATAAACTCTTTAAGACTTTTTTTCATGGGGCATTGGCCCCCTCGTCCCCCGCCTTTGTGTCACTCTTTTATTACACTAGTCGAGTCCCCCAGAGCTCCGCTATAAGTTAAGTGTGTGAAGTGAAATTTTGAACAAAACATTTTTGGGAATATAATATAAAATGTTTGCTTAATCTGACTCAATAAACTTGACAAAGTAAAAAGATGCTAAATGAAAATTTGAACAAATGAATAAATGCGAAATGTAAAACTATAGATTCATTTGGGAAATAAAAATGAGTGCGATAAGTTTTTTGGGAAGTGAAATTTGGCGAAAAATATTTTGGCCAAACGGCAGAACCCCTCTCGCGGCGCTGTAGCCGCGCTTCTGTCGCGCGTTAGCCGCGCACGTGTCTGTCGCGCTGCAGCCACGCGACAGCAGCGCATCTACGTCACGCTGCGCGTTGCTGACGTGCGACTAAAACGCGTATATGTGAAAGCGCTGTTAAACACGCACAAACTATACTTAATTACCAATACAAATAACGAGATATCCTCAAGGCAATGCTTAAAATATCTATGGAAATGCATAACGTTATTAAAAATAAGTTAATAAAAAGCTCCTTTGCCTCATTATACGCAAGTGGAAGTAGATACTAGAGACAAATATCTGCAAGCAAAGACTAAAAAAACGAATTCGACAATTAAGTCACTCACTAAGCAACTAATCACTCGTGAGTTTAGTTAAGAGTGAATTTCTTGATGTAAGGTTTGTGTTCATGAAGCCAATGAAACCAAATGCATTATTATCTATACAAAACTATATCAGTGCCCTCAATTGCAAAACTGTACGAAATGTTGGCATATTCCCGTTGTCCCCCACTGTTAGCCCACCACTGGGGGCTGTCTGAAAAAAAAAACTTCGATACTTCTTTTCCCGATATCCCCTAGTGGTGGACAACGGGAATAGACCGTCCATACTTTTTCCCGATATCCCCCAGTGGTGGACAAACAGTGGGGGACAAGGGGAACACAGGGAAATGTTTCTTTTAGATTATTAGGTACTTTATTCTCATGTCGACTCTTATTTACATGTATGTCAACAAAGCACCAGAAATAAGAAAAACATGACAAATAATAATTAGCTTTACAATACTATACAAGATCTCATGAAAAAAGGCGTCGTGCCCATATTTGAGACACAAACTTCCTGATTCGTATAGTTTTCTTTGTATTTCTAACAATACCAAACCTACTGTACTTACATCAACAAAAAATAAACATGTCAGCCTAATTACCTAATTAAATGGATGGACGATTTAATTACAATTTTCCATGCATTATATGTATTGTTTAGATCTCGTCACGTAAAAAGACCGCTGAACAACAAGCGAATGTATTAATGAGTGTCAGCGGTCTTACTACGTGACGCCTTTAGGTAGGCCTGCCATCACCTAAATTACGAAACCCGGATGAAAATTTCAAAAACCCCGGACATTTAAGTGAAACAAAGAATTTTACCAAGACGCGCTTCAAAAAAAATTTACATTAAAATAAAAACCTGACACAAATAGGTTTTACCCGGACACTATTTAAAGAACCCCGCCCGAACGCTCCCCGGACGCCCTACAAACTAGGACAAATCCGGGGAAACCCGGACGGATGGCAGCCCTACCTTTAGGTAACCTTATGATTACATACTAAAATAGATTATTTTTAAATGCTATGATTTTCACAGTCTGTTTAGCCCATAAAATTCACTGTATGCTGTCTATACATAATTTATAATTATTATGAGAAAGTTGATATTCAGTGCAGTTTTAATAAGAATATTTTTTATACATTAAAAACTATAAATAACAACTTGGCGAATGAGATAAATTATCATAATGTGAAGCTAAACAAACATTGCAAGCCATCAATATAGGAAAATATAGAATTAAGCTTTGCTATAAGTCATTTGATAAGCAGGTAGTATACAATTAGGTCAATTAAACTAAGTGACAGAAAAATAAAAAAGATTACAATATCTAAAAAAAAATCAATGTATGTTTTCAATATTTATTTCTAAGAAAACTCAGAACAGCCACCCAAGCAAACTTAAATATAAAAATAGAAATAAGGAAACTTGTTGTTTAGGATGACTTCTTAAAATAACTAACGTAGTTTAATAGAAATTCGGAATTATAACGAGCAACCAACCATGAGATAGATTTTAAACTCGAGAGAATTTTATCACTAATAATTTATGAGAATTAGTCTACCCAAATATACAAACAAATGTTATTTATTATGAAAAACTTCTGATATAGTATTATAATAGGTGATTGATAAATTATTAAATTCAACCGTCTCAACAAATACAACAATAAGAATTAAAAAATCTCACATTGGAACAATATAATAATAAATTTAACTTTATTAATTCGTGCTCATGTGAACAAATAAGCCAATACTTTGTTTGTTAGTTATTCCTCATTTGTCACAAATTCAAATATAAAAGATACTATTCAAGTAATAATTTGTAGGACGATAACAAAAAAAACATGGTTCTTCTTAGCTTTCAACAGTATACTCGGCGCAACATTTGCTTTTTATGTCAAAATACACTTTGATATTTCATTGGTTTTGGATTCTAAAATATTTGCTATTGCAAAAATATTCGGATGTTGAATTCTTTTGTTGATTTAAAAAAGATATGGAGTTCATTAAAAAAGTTGCAAGTGATTTTGTGGGACACATAAATACTGATATACTTATTTGATTTAAAATGTGTCTTCCTGAAATCTAAGCGCATAACTTTAGAACTACTGCACCAAATCCGATAATTATTTTTTTATTGTGTTTGTTATAGAACAAGGTTTGTTTACGGTAAGACGTAACAAATATTTTTTTCTCTTTTCCGTCATTTTAAATAGGTAGTTGTCGCCACCCGTACGAAACCAAGGCGGGCATTTACTTAAATATAAAATGGTATTTGGCTCCAAGACCAATTAAATAAGAGAGTATGCGCATATGCAATGATGGTGTATCAACATTTATTAAATACACTATCATTGCGCATATGCTTGACATTAGTCTTGTTTTTTCCATCAAATAGTATCGTTTCAAAATGTTACGCAAAACGTATTGTTGAGAACATAAAGCTCTAAAACTTTGTAAATCCCTTATTCTATGCTTTCGAGAGCGAGGCGATAGATATACAACCCGCGCAGTTAAAGAATGGGATGGTGGCTCACCGTCACTGCGCTTACCACGAGTTTTAGAGAAACAGCGATAGGTGTGGCGATAGTGTGTGAGCGAGAAGCCATTTCTAATCCTATTGTTTATCGACGCGGGTTGTACATGTGCTTCATAATATAAAATATTTAGTTATTATGATGTCAGTGAATAAAAAATGTCTAACTATGATTATCATTTTGAATTCTGATAAATTAGAATGCTGCTTTTTACAGTACATTCAGTACTGATGTATGCAGGGTTTCCCAAATCTGCAGAGGCCTTGCTTATAAGTGCTTCGTCACTGATACTTATTGAGGGAGATTACACAATCAGTCTGCCGCCAGTCCATTCATCAGTCTGGTTAGACTGGCGAGAGACTGATCGTATAACTCACTGACTGATTGTGTAATCTTCCTCATTATGACCACAGAGCTTTGCCAAAACGATATTAACATAAAAAAACTTTCATTTAAAGTATAGTAGGTAGTTACAATAATTTAACTGTATAATAGTACCCAGATAAGGCCATGTATTTCAGTACTACAGAACAGAAATACCTATTAGCAAAGCTGCTGGACAATATTGAAAAAGTTGAGCATTTTTCATGTAAGTCCATTATCTCTAAAATTAACTTCTATAATAATAATCTTAAGCAATCCGTCAACATTTACAATCAGCTTCGTTATTCTTTTAGAACTTTCCAGTCGCTTTTTTAGTCTTCAATAACACCAGAACGAGAATCATCCTGAAATCGCAACATTCCAATATTGAATAGTATAAGTATTTGATCGAATCAGGCGTCACTTGGCGGAAGTCCCAAACCATTGTGAAAAAAGGAAAAATATGTAGATAATAATTCTTGATTAATAATAATGAAAATAATAATTCTTAAAAATAAGAAATTAATAATTAAATATATATTGTGCACTGATGTTTTGTGGTGTGCATGTTTATTTTTTTGCGGGCGGGCGGTCTTTTTTTCACAATGAATTGTATATCTTATTTATGTGATAAACTAAATCGGACGTTTGTAGGATCGGTCTTGTGTAGAATCGGCCTTTTGCAGAATCGGTCATTTGTAGAATCGGTGATTTGTACAGACAACAGCAACTTGAGTAACGATACCCCATACATCCGAATCCGTTAATGCAATTAGAAGTTACGGTGGAATAAAGAAACATACCAACCCACATACAAACAGACACAAATCTATTATTTTTTTTGGGAATTTAAAAAAAAAACTGAAATTAGCTCGTTTGTATGGAAAAGTGTCTCCTATTTTGTTTTGAATAGTGTATAATGTTAGAAATAGTCAGACTCACGGCAGTATAGGGAGGCGGCGCAGCGTGCGATCAGGGCAGCCAGCGGCGCGGCAGCAGCTTGTAGCCGGCGTAGAGCAGCGCGCCCACGCACGCCACGCGCACGGACACGCGCACCACGCGCGTCGACAGCGACGCCGGCGGCACTCTACACCGACACCGGACCAGTGCGTCAGACGCGACCACGCATATTTACAATATTATTGACGACCTCCGTGGTCGAGTGGCTTTGTACTCCGGTTTTCGAGGTGTCGCCATCTCAGAGGTCCCGGGTTCGATCCCCGGTTGGCTCAATTTAGAAAACGAACTTTTCTATATTGGCTCAGGTCTGGGTGTGTGTGATACTACAGTTGTCTCTGATTTCCATAACACGAGTCCTTTAGCTACTTTGGAATCGGAGCGATGTATGTGATGTTGTCAAATATTTATTTATTTATTGCCGGACACCCGACTGACTGATATCGTCGCTGTCATTTCAGAAGTCGAATGTAAAAACAAACTGTTTCAGGAAACACCAAAATCTATTTTGGGACTAATAACGCTTACGCCTTTATGACGCTGTCATTCCAAGCTCGGGTTAGCGCTTGGCCTTCACCTTATCTGATGTTAAGTGACGATAAGGCCGAAGGTGGAAGCACACTACACCCGGAACCACTGAGGAACAGGCTATCTTACCTTTAGTTCCCGAAACACAACTTTTTTTTATTGTTATTATGGCGTCACACTTAAGCAAGATGGTGGCAGCTAGCCAGGCGAACTTGAAATAAGCCCTACCACCAACCAAACCGAGTATAAATGTACCCCCCTCCTGGGAATCGAACCCGGAACCCCTGCGTCTTACACGACTGTTTCAAGAAACACGTCAAAAAACTATTTTTAGAATGAATATTATTAATATTACGACTATGCCTACGACTTTTTGGTATAACAGCAAGGAAATAATCAGAAACAAAAAAGAGTGAATCTGTCAAACGTAACTCAAACTGTCGATGTTCGTCTTAAGGCAATTTGACAAAAACTTGTTAAATTGTTGTCATTATAATCTAAAACTTGTTTTCATTGTAATCTAAACATAATCAACATTGCTCCACAAGCTTTTAATGTAAAGTAAACTATATCAAATGTCCCGTTTCCTTATAAATAAATCTATTAGGTACTTACTTGAGCAGCGGCGCAATGTCATGCTGACTGATTTTTCCCCAGTGTTCCACGATTCCAGCGACGTGCCCGATTCCTACCACGCCCACTATACGGCATGGCTCCCGACCTAAACAATCAAAAATAAATATTAATTAAGTAACGAATTATTTTATATACAACATGTTACAAGAATACCCCTAATGCCGAATAGGGCATACAGGGACCATCAAACTGAACAACTTTTACAAAGGGTCCAACACTGTAATCGCGAAAAAAAACAGCTGTTTCATACAAAAATTAAAATCGAAAATATCAACATGTATGAAACAGCGGATTTTTTTTTCATGATTTCAGAGTTGGTCCCATAGTAAAAGTTGATCAGTTTGATGGTCGCTATATACCATATTCGGCATTAGGGGTATTTTTGTAACATGTTGTATACTCAGAGCAAACCACCGACAAATTAAAAAGAAAACGAAGATAGCAATTGGCCCAATTTAACAAAAATGAAACTAAAAAAGTATATAAATCAACTAAGTAAATATCCTATCCTATTGTGTAGGCTGTGCAGCTGGAATATCATGCTATTTGCCATTTTAGGTGTTTAGGCTATTGCAATAACACCTCAAACCTTATGGAATAAGAGTTACACGTATAAAAATTAGTAAAGTGCTCACGTGGTTGTAAGGCGGCAACTTGCAGCGAGTGACAGAGATACATGTCTCTCTCGACTACAAACACGCGTTTTAAAGCCGGAAATTCTTCCGCCATCTCCTCCAACATATCTTCTAACATTTTCTTCTGTTTACACTTCTCCACTTCTTCCACACTGAAATAATATAATGTAATGAATATAACTCTTTCAAACATTATGAACCACAGATAAAATTTAATACTATTTACTACAAATTTTGCAAAATAATTGTCACCAACTTTCAGGCTGCATAGTCTGCACACTAGCGCCGCCATTGGAAATAAAATCATAGTGCTTAAATAAAGAAGAAATTGTGAATTATCTCTCTGTAGTGCACTCCATAGAAGATTTGTGGTTCTTTTTATCGCTTAAACAATATTTTCTAGCCTGTCGTTTAGTTAAATGGAGTTTCATTGTTAAAAGTGGCCACTTATCGCAATAATAATAGGATAATTAAATCACATTTTAATATATTTTACCACAAATTACTATATCTTCAAATTGAAGAGCAATACATACCTTATTGTCTGGTTTGATGTTAGGAGATGCCATATGAACCTTATAGTCTGACCCCAGGATAACGATGCTATGGCTCGATGAAGTGTGATATCTATAGCCCTGTCCCCTAACTGTACTATACAATTCGGAATCTTTTTGGCCTGTGAACAGTAAAGTCAAGATAGGAAATATAAAATCTAAAGACCGGTCGCGGAGCTCGAAGAATTTTGTACGATGACCTGTCTATACTTGTCTTTGTCGCTCGCGCGCTAACATATTGCTGTTGCGCTCGCACAGATCGAGGTCATTAACATCTGTGTGAATGTGACAGCAATATGTTAACGCGCGAGCGAAAGAGACAAGTATAGACGGATCATTGTGCAAAATTCTTCGTGCTCCGCGACTGGACTATATAATCCACATTCTTCATTTAAGAATAATTCACAATAAGAAAAAAATTGACAAATATTTCATCTTCACCTCGGCCATTGCTCTCCTGAACTCCCCTCCTGGTGCCATCCCCAATTCCCGTGTGATATGTGCCGACATGTTGAGCAATAGAATGTACATCAGGCCATTGAACACTCCATTTTGAGCCATTGTAGCCCTACAATGAAAACAAATCAAATAATAAAACAAAATGCAAAAAAGTGCCAGTCATAAATTAAGGTTGACCCGACTTATGGTCAGTTCAGACAGAACGGAGAATGCCCGAGCAATTTACTGGCTTCATTGAAAATAGGACCGTATCACAATAGTCTAAAGCAAAAAAAATTATGAATATCGACGCATTGGTCTCGCGCATGCTCGCGTTAAGGTTATGTAAAACTGTGATATTTTCAATGAAGCCAGAAAATTGCTCGGGCATTTTTCCGGTGTCTGAACTGACCCTTAAGAGGCCGTCCACGTGTTACCGCTCTCTCGTTCGCACATTTCATGTTTTCGCAAGATTTCTTAAATCTGAGTGCGTAATTAAAAATGTGTTCCGGCCACTTTTCGCATAATCAGATTACGGACATTATTCTCACATTACGAAGTCACATTTTTAGGGTTCCGTACCCAAAGAGTAAAACGGGGACCCTATTACTAAGACTCCGCTGTTCGTCCGTCTGTTTAGTATTTGTTGTTATAGCGGCAACAGAAATACATCATCTATGAAAATTTCAACTGTCTAACTATAACGGTTCATGAGATACAGCCTGGTGACAGACGGGCAGACAGACAGACGGACATGGGAGTCTTAGTAATAGGGTCCCGTTTTACCCTTTGGGTACGGAACCCTAAAAATGAGAGTGCGAAATGTGAGAATAAGGTCCGCAACCTGATTATGCGAGAAGCGGATGAAAGATATTTTTTTAAATTACGCACTCAGATTTAAGAAATCTTGACAAAACATGAAATGAGCGAGCGAGACAGCGGCAAAACGTGGACGGCCTCTTAAAAATGTTAATTGTAAATATGAAGGGAAAAGTGTCTTGTTTTTGTAGTTTTTGTATACTAGCCTCGATCTAATATGATTTTAAATTATAGCTGATACTTATTTTTATACCTTTTATGTAAAGCAAACATAGGTAAAATGAACTTGTCAAAGACATAACTAAACCAAAAAATCTTGATGATAATCAAAAAGTGCTTACAAACCTAATCTTTTTTATGTTGATATTTTTTGCTTCTCTAAGAATTATTTCCTCATCTAACAATAAGATATTGGTTCTCTGCTCACATAGCTCCACCATTACAATATGAGGGTTAACCTCTTGAATTACCTGTAAAAAAACAATTATTTAATATTATATACACTTCTAAGATGCGGGCGTCTACAAACTAGATTGTGACTGTGGGCTCTCTTACATCGGACAAACAAAGAGAAGTATAGGGACGCGCGTTAAAGAACATGTAGCTGACATGAAGCATAGGCGCGATAACAAGTCTGCAGTGTGTGAACATGCATCAAAGGGACCTAACCATTACATTAGATTTGATAAACCACAAATACTCGCTAAAGAACAAAGATTCATTCCCAGAATGCTACGCGAGGCTATTGAAATCAACAAACATCCAAATTTCAATAGAGATGATGGTTGGAGAGTACCACCAGCTTGGGACCCCATAATCCATCAACTAAAATCCCATCCCAAATCACACACTGCAGGATCTAAAGATATAGTTAGTTCGTTCTGTAGATAGGGATCAAAAGGGAGGTCGACACAACCTCTCTGAGTTTTCTTCCGCCAGTTCTTTCTCTCAGAGGCCTCCCAATTTGTGAACTGGTAGTAGATTCAGTAGCTAGATCTTGTTTTCTAATTAACTTTATTCAATTTAATTCGGTAATAATTATTAAAATCAGAACGCAGCTATAAAATAATTTAATAAACTTGAATACATTTTTATAAAATTTCGAGCGGGTAATTTCATAAAAATATGAGCAGCCTTTTTTGCTTTAGTCCTCCCGTGACCACGGCCCCTGGAAAGGTGTCGAAACGTCGGGAATTCTAAAAAAACAATAAATACAAACTAAATAATTCCAAAACAACACCTGAATTAATAATATACGCGCTGTAATCCGTAAAAAGTGTTTTATTTAATATTACATAATTGTAAGTATAGAAACATTATTAATCTCAAACAAAGTGTTATTTAATATTACCCGAGACACATCTTCCTGTGACTGTAAGCTGAAATGAGCAGTGCCAACCAAGTAGACTTTTCCACCATCAGGGGCATCGAGAACAGTAACTGTGCTGGGCAGTCCCTCGTCCAAAGGCAAATCTGGTACTCCTGCAAATACAACACATACTCATAGTCTCACTTTTTAGGGTTTCGTAGTCAAGTCAAAACAAGGAACCCTGATGTGTGTGTGTGTCTATTTGTTACTTCTTCACGCCAAAAAGGCTGGATGACTTGGATAAAATTTGGCAAAATTTATATCTTGGTCGTTTCCCGTCCGAAGTATTTTCCCGTCGCGTATACAGCGACCATCAAAAGGACACTTGACCCAGTTGCTACATTTTTGTAGTTGTTGTCCGTCTTACTTACGCACTGGCAGTTAACCGCGGGGGCCGAGCGGTTAGCCGCTTTTTCCATTTTAATATGAAACCGTTCGAGATCGTACGCAGTAACTACGGTAAACGGTACGGTACGGTGCGTAAGAGGGCTTAATAGTGGCGTCTGCTTAAGACGCTGGCGAACAGTGAGCTTCCCATACAAATGTAATACCAAAATGATTTGCAATTTGAGCATAATTAACTCTTCTTGTGATGTTATTCGGATTAAGACAGTATATGTCTAGGTTTCTATTAAATGAAAATTCCAAAATACTAAACCAAATAAAAATTAATGCGATTTACAGTTTTGTATGAAAAAAAATAATTGGCATTTATTTTGAATTGGGTTAGTATTTTGGAATTTTTATTTAATAGAAACCTAAACATATACTGTCTTAATCCGAATAACATCACAAGATTAGTTAATTATGCTCAAATTGCAAATCATTTTGGTATAACGTTTGTATGGGAAGCTCACTGTTCGTCGGCGTCTTAAGAGATAAAAGTGCAATATATGGCGTTTGGTGATCGAGGAATATCCTGTGGCAGGGTAAACTTTTTGAACCCTTACATCATTTTAAGAAAGGGAGCCGTCTTGAATTTTTGTATGGGAGGGAGTTATATTATTTAAAACACAATATTTTTTGGATGGATTGATGGGTTTTCAAAAAAAAATCCATACTTTAAAATTATTGCTTTATAATTCTCTCCCATACAAAAATCCAAGATGGCTCCTCTTCTTAAAATTATCTAGGGTTCAGAAGGTATATCCTCGATCACCAAACGCTGTTTTTTCGACCTAGTTAACGCCACTATAACTGCAAAAAGTTATTATCAAGTGCATATTAGTCAGAGACAATATTTCGAATATAGCAAAATAAGGTAAGGCAAAATAATGCTGTGCAATATTTTTATTTGTGAATTGACACAAAAAAAATGTACATCCTGCTGTTACTGTATTAAGTTAATTTGCTGTTTGTTTTCCAAGTATAAATGAGAAAAATCCTTACCCTCAATATCACATTCTGGATTAGAATCTCCTATTTGATTATCTGATGGGCTTTCTTTCTTTTGGTCTGGAGTAGAAGTAACAAACTTTGGTTTTTCTGAAAATTAAATTTATACACTAAAGTATTTTTTATTTACCTAATTAAATAAAAATTACAAAAGATTATTACTTTTTTGTTTATTATTCTTTTTTTTATACAACATAATTTTTAGCTGCTTCTACTTTATCACACGAATCTCTAACAATGAATCCACTCTGGCCAAGAAGCCATACAACTGCTTAAGGCTGAATTGTTTGAGCTCTTTATTAGATTAATAAGTATGATGTAGCAAAGGTTGATGCTAACATATACATTTAATATGTAAAGTGGCGTAGGAAGGTAATTAATTTGTATGAAATAGCATACCAAGTGGCATGTAGTTGAGTAGTCAGTGTAATACTGAATTTCTTATTGCACTAAAAAAATGTACCTATTGCCCAACTGACGAAAACTAATTCCTAGTTGTGCTGTGGGGCTTTTGAGACATGATTGATTGATCTGTTGGGAAAAAAAATGTAACTATTGCCCAACAGACGAAAACTAATAATTCGCAATTGGGAGATGGGTGCTTTTGAGACACAACTGATTGATCAGTTGGAAAAAAATGTACCTATGGCGCAATTGACGACAACTGGAGGCAAACAGCTGTACACAGCCTAAGTTAAAACTTATTCCTATTAGTCCAGTTATCTGGCCAAATCACTATCCGTCCCATCTCTACTATAATCTCTTATTGTCCAAATATTGGGACCCACAATAATATAATTTGCTTAAGAAAATAATCTTTCTTGATAGTAAACAAGTTTTGACGAGTGTAATACTGAATTTCGAAGTTCAAAATATCGATGTACTGCATTCAGAATGTTTAAAAGTGCGAATTACGTAAGACAGAAAGTATGTTAATACGAATTACTTCATTGCGAATGTTTACGACTGCGATGTACGGAACTTCAAAAGTTTGCTCTTTATTAGTAAGGTGGTTAATATGTATATACTGCATGTACTGAATTGAGTAATTCGTCATAACAAACTTTCGATAGTGATTTGGCCAGATAACTGGACTAATAGGAATAAGTTTTAACATAGGCTGTGTACAGCTGTTTGCCTCCAGTTGTCGTCAATTGCGCCATAGGTATATTTTTTTTCAACTGATCAATCAGTTGTGTCTCAAAAGCACCCATCTCCCGATTGCGAATTGCGAATTATTAGTTTTCGTCTGTTGGGCAATAGTTACATTTTTTTCCCAACAGATCAATCAATCATGTCTCAAAAGCCCCACAGCACAACTAGGAATTAGTTTTCGTCAGTTGGGCAGTAGGTACATTTTTTTTCCCAAGGGACGAATCAGTTGTGTAGAAGGGAATAAAAAGTAGGTACCAACGGCACAACCAGTTGAGTATAATAGTTGTGCCTTGGGTCCGGAAGGGAATATTCGGCTTTGTTATGGGCCAGATAGCCAAATATTCGGCCAAATTATTCGGCCGCCTAAAAAGCATGCACACTGGTCTCGCGAGTCGCGAGATAGCATTCGAGTGACTCGCGAGAATTGCGACTGAGCAGTAGAGCGCGGCGCCCGCGCGTTTCGCTCGGTTGGTTTCGAATTTTATTGGGCTGACTCGGCGCACTGTTGAACTCAGTACTACTCTACTATTTTTGTTTTGTTTATGTTTACTTCCACAACTTTTTGCAATCATTGATACAGATACATTGAGTAAATACAGGTTAAGAGCTTTAGTTTTTTTTTGTGCATTGTTAAAAACAGATTTTTTAAATGCCAAATAATCAAACTACTATCCGGTATCAGGCAGGATTTTACTATCCTATACTGGCCAGTAGGCCGGACACCAGGTAGTAACTGGATATCTGACCCATCACTATTCTATAGCTAGATAATTTTATTAATATCCTTAAGCTGGTCACAACTGAAGTAGATTCATAATAATATCTTAGTACATAAACGAAATGTAGACAACATGAAAGCCATACTTGTTCAATAGTTTAAGTCAGATACCAAAGTCAACTCTTAAGAGTAATATATTACTCTACAAATTTCTATGACGCATGAAATCGGACACAGGAGTTCGCGCGGGCGTTGACAGAACAGCATATAGTGATTTTATAGCTGGACACAGGCATCCGGGTCGGCGTTGAAGGGTTAAAAATCGATAAGGATAGTTGGGAAAGTAATCTATGAATTATGATTTATCCAATATTTTGGAAAAGCTTCCTTATTATATATATTCTGTATAAGGAAGATTACCCTCAATCATATTGTCTGTCAAGCTCACATGTGCATCACCACCACCATCTTCAGCCCTAATGAACATCTGACATTCATCGGCAATATTGCATTTGACACCTGGCATAGGCTGTGGGAGCAAGCTGCCTTTTTCTAAGTCACTTTTATCATTCCTTAAAGGCTGACCAGCAGCATCCATTTTCAAGCCAAACCTGAAACAATTTTTGTTCAATAAGTAACTATGTCAGGTGGTTTGGAATTTATTATCCTTATTCCCATTTAAGATGATTATTTTCAATGAAAAACAATCTTGAAAATAGCATCTTCCACACTCAAAGGAAATGTTACCTACGTACGAAAAGATGAAGCATAAAGTTTAACTCACCAATACAAAAAAAGGTTTGTGGTGACTATAATAATTTCGATAGAAAGTAATATAAGATTACATTTGGATTATTTTAGATAAAAATTTTTTTTACAGCGTTCACTTTTTTTGACGACTAAATATTGACGATGGATAACTAACTGACGTGGTGATTTTGACATTGACAGCAGACTAAGTATCTACTGACAGTTTTTTTTCTTACCAGATGAAAAATTACTGACTGAACAGTGGCTGTGAATGAATTTCCATTCTTTCCTTCCATTCCACCTTTCGTTTCGTAATCTGTGCTGTGTGATTACGTCATATCGATTTGATTCGGAATTTGATTTTTTACCCCTACCGAAGGGTTTTTTACTTTGCATTTACACTTTGCAAATAACAAAAACCCAAGATGACCGCGTGGAGACAAGCTGGATTAAAGTAAGGACATACCAAATTGCAGTTTACTCAAATGTATGCCTTTTTAATGATCGATTTAAGGTTATATTGTATTACATTTTAGTTACATAAACTACTCCAACATCGCCGCCAAGGTTCTCCGTCGGGCCCTGAAACCAGAATTACGTACGGAGGCTCTGAAACGTGATGATTCCCACGTTCGGATAACTCCTTGGGCTAATGGCAAACCAGCACGTAAGTTAAAAAACATCCCAAAAGTAAAACAATAAAATTCAACTTTTAAGACGTAATTGACTCCAAAATAAATTGGCAGTGATACGTACCGTACCCGACTTATACTGTTCAATCCAATTATTGTTATTATTGTTCATCATCATGTATATCTAAGATATAAGTAATCTCTAAAGACCAAATCTAATATAAATAATTGAGTTGGGTGCTGGTTTTGAGCATCATGTGATATTTAATGTTCTTTAATTTTGAAATTTGACTTACAGATGAAAAGGAGTAATTTTAAGTAAGTTAGGAAAATGCTTTCAACAGTAATTGTGTGCGGCAGCCATCCTGACTAATACAAACATTTTTGTATTAGTTTAGTACCTACTAATGTTAGCATAAGCTTGTACTGATAATATTTTTACAAATTACCTATAAGTAGTTAACTAAAGAATGCTGTTTGATTGTATTAACTTTTACAGGATTTGCATTTATTACTAACAGGATTGTTTGAATTAATGCAATAGAGATAGTTTTTAGAAAAGTTCACATTAAGTGTTTACATGTTTAATAAAATTGTGCTATAAAAATGAAATATACCTAAAAGTAACAGTATAATGGGTGTTTTTCAGATTTAAAAGCTGCAGCTGCCAAGTAAAAGCAAGTTTGTAAGAGATGGAACCTACTTCAAACATAAATCATATTGTAATTTATTGTTAGAGGCAAATAGTGTAATAAATAAGTTCTAATTGTTGTTGCATTCTTTAATTTGAAAACATTGACTTGGATTCCTGATTATTTAAGTACCTAGGCATATTATAATGTTAAGTTGTTATTAATCATGTGTTTTTTTAATCTTGTTACCTTTACTGGTATATTACTTTCTATAACATCCTCTATCATATTTTTGCCTAAAGGTGCTACTGGCATAACATTGCTGAGATTGAAACCTATTTTCATTGGGAACTGTTGTCTGAGTTTTTCAATTCCGTTCCAAGCAATCATTACTCCATTATCTGTACACAATTTAGGAGGTGGTCTGAAAACATCACATTCCAGCTTCTGCCCAATGATTTTTATTGATTTGAAAATGAAATCATTACAAGCAACTCCTCCAGACACTACAATAGTTTTATTTGTTCTAGGCAATAGATTCTTTTTCTCACAGAATAAAACTGCTCTCTCAGTACGATGTACCAAGTGTTCAGCAATAGTAAGTTGAAATGATGCACATAGATCATTTATTTCAGGGATAATTCCATCACCCATTATATGGTTCACTTGCTCTTTTGTTATTAGTTTTCTTATCAAAGCATCTTTCAGGCCACTGAAGCTGAAATTACAGTCTCTACTTTTCAATAATGGAAGTGTAAATTCGAATAAATTCAGATTATTGGCCTTCTGGGCTGCTAATTCTATAGCTCTTCCACCAGCTAATTGTGCATATTCAGGAATATTCTTAAGTTTTAATCTTCTAGCGGCTTTATCCATTACTTCTCCTGGTGGATTGTCCAAACAATCCCCGAGTAATAGAAAATCATCAACATCTCTTGCTACAGCTAAAAGACAATGTCCCCCAGAAATCAATAAGACTAAAAATGGGAAAGGTACATTCTCAAATAGTCTCACTGCTAAAGCATGTGCTTCCATGTGGTGAATTGGTATAATAGGTATACTATGTTTTCTTGATAAATAGGATGCAAATTTTACTCCTACGAGCAGATTTATCAACATACCCGGTTTTGTAGTAACAGCTATTGCATTAACATCGTCGACCTTTATGCGAGCGTTACATAGAGCTTCATTTACAGCCGATTCTATATTATTTCTGTGCAACTCATAAGCAATGACAGGGTTTACACCACCGTAACGTACATGTACAGCATTTTGCGAGTATAACGATTCTCCCAAAATTTTGCCTTCATCATTAATTACGGCACAGCCTGTGTCATCGCAAGACGTTTCAATACCTAGTACAATCTTACTTGATGAACATCTCGTAATATTGGTTACACAATATCTAGTGAACCCCATTAATGATATTTTATTACTAAAGTACATTACAGAACATTAATTAAGTCGTATTTTAAAAAAACTTGAAAAAGCAATTACCGTAGGTAGAGTATGAATCAAACCAAAACTTATGAAAATATCTACCTACTTCATTGCAGTGATTATTATGACGTATGCTAGTGCAAAATTTCCTTTTCTGGAGTCTTAAACAATAGGTATTCACGAACGGTAAATATATTTAAGTAAAATATTGCATTTCGTCAGACTTGTATCAATGTATGTATGAACATACTTAAGTTAAACAAAACAATACAATGTAAGTAAGTAAGTATGTATGTATTGAAAGCTGAATGAATGAAGAATTTAGTGTCAAATAGAGTTGAGTCGTTCGTGAATGAATCCTTCAATAATTGGACTCTCTCATATGACTCTCATTCACTCTTAATTCGCTTATCAAGTATTTTTTTAATGGGTTTAACGGCACTGGGTTCTTGCTTTTTTATACCAATTTTTTTTTTTTTTTTTTTTATAATAATTTATTCATGACTTGGATACAGAGTCCTTCAGTCGCATACATTTTTAGGATATATTACGTACATACACACAAAAGGTAGAATTAAGAAAAAAATAAGAGTAGCATTAACATAAAAATCACTAACTTAAAGATAAACAAACAAATAAGATAAACAAACAAAAGACAGATTACAACAAAATAAATTTAAACTATGTACATTAGTATTCACAAGAGAATAGGTCACTAAATTATATCTTTTCCACTGTGGTAATAATGTACTTAAAAATAGCATTGAAAAAATCACTGTTACATAGGAGGTCTTGAACGCGGCGGGGGACACTGTTTTGGTTTTGATTTGATACGGAACTGTCACTGTCACTTATTTCACTGATAAGGGTAGACCGTTGGATTATAAACTTGGAGCAGTTGAGGATTATGTGTTGCAAATCGGCATCTTCTTCAGAGCAGTGTGGACATCTACTATTGCTGGAAACATTGATTCTATGGAGATGCGTCGGAACTAAACAATGGCCAAGTCTCATTCGTGAGATTATAGTTACAAATTTCCTGCATTCAAAGCTCTTACTTTTGCTATACCAAGGTTTTGCTGGTAAGTCTTTCTGTATCTCAGCATACCACTTGCCTTTAATCTGTAATGTATTATTCCAGTGACTTTTCCATAGGTCTTTTGCATTTGCCTTGAAATATGCGTAGTAATCTGTAAATGGTACTTGAACTGTTTGGGTGTGATCTTGGTTATGCTCCATGCGTGTTAATTCATCTGCTATCTCATTACCTTCAATGCCACTGTGTGATGGAACCCATATAAAATCTACATTAAATCCTTGGTTAGTTAATTGCTCTATTAAACAAAGAATTTTACACAAAATATAGTTTGATTTGTAAGACGAAAGGCCATGGAAAAGAGAAGATAATACACTTTTGGAATCAGTGACTATAACAATATTTACATTATTTACATGACAATTTATATACATTAAGGCTTTGAGTATTGCATAACTTTCTGCTGTAAATATGCTGCAGTTCTGATTTAACTTAAGACAATCACTGTAACTAGCTTGCGGATCATAAATAGCTACTTTAACATTGTGTTCATCTTTAGAGCCATCTGAGTATACAAAATAACTGTCAGTTTTATTATTCTTAAACTCACTAAAATCTATTTTACTTGTCATTAAGTCTAAATGGATCTTATTTCTATCATAATTTATCAGGCTACTGTAAGAGCAGTCATAAATAGGCCATTTATTACATTTAGAAATATCTTTAGATGCATTTTTAACATGAGTATAAATTGTTATGATTTCAGTACCAGAAGTGAGTGAATGAGGAGTTAAATTAGGAGCTGCTATTGAATGTAACTTTTCTGTCATTTGATCAAGTTTGGAGTCAAGGCTATTGTCAGAGGATACAATTTTTAAAAAGAAATTCTCAGCTAATTGCAGTCGCCTGAGGAATAAAGGAGGTATGCAAGTTTCTACTTCTAGAGAATTAATGGGTGTGGAGCGCATTGCTCCACAGATTAGTCTTAATCCTATATTTTGTATTACATCTAGCTTTCTGAGTAGGCTGCTACTGGCATTCAAATAGGCTAAACTACTGTAATCAAAGTGGCTTCTGACTATACTTTTATACAGCATGCTCATGGTTTTTGGGTCTGATCCCCAGAAAGTACCAGCCAAGTGCCTTAAAATATTAATACTTCTCATTGCCTGTTTACAAATGTAATCAATGTGCTTATCAAATTTTAATTGTGTGTCAATAATCACACCAAGAAATTTGTATTGAGCAACAGTGGGTATTTCAGAGTTATGGTATAAAATTTTCATATTGGTATTATTTTTACTAAAAATTAAAACTGAACTCTTTTCAGGACTAATATCTAATTTAAGTTTATCATGGTAGTATGCAAATAATTGGTTTAAAGCATTATTTATATTATTCTTAGCTATATCTATGTTTTGATTTATACTGTATAAAAGCAAGTCATCTGCAAATTGCAAAATATTTACATTATCTGTATTTACATATTTTAAAATTTCAGAAGTATAAAGGTTGTATAGTAACGGAGATAAAGTAGCACCTTGCATTGTTCCTTTATTAGCTACCCTAGGGCCATGTAGTTTATTGTTATATTTTACATAAATGAATCGATTGCTCAAAAATTTAAAAAGCCATTGTAGAGTCTTTTTTGGTATTCCAATATCATGCAATACTTGAATGAGTTCTTCTATATTCACATTGTCAAAAGCACCCTTAACATCTAAGAAAACACATACCATGTTGGAATGACTCAGTTTTACTTGTTTTATGTCATGTATTAATGATACAAAGCTTTCAGAGCAACTTTTGCCTTTTCTGAAACCATGCTGGACTGCAGGGATTAAATTGTAACTTTCCGAAAAATAGTCTAAACGTAGCTTTAACATGTTTTCAAATAATTTTCCCAAACATGATGATAACGATATAGGCCTGTAAGAAGATGCAATATTTGCAGATTTATTTGGTTTTAATACAGGAATAACACATTGTGTTTTCCAAGATTCTGGAATGATGAGGTTTTGCCATAATTTATTATAAATACAAAGTAATATTTGTTTTGCATTAGGATGTAATTTTTTAATTAAAATGTATGGAATGTTATCTAGCCCTGGGGTGGTATCCTTCCTGCTTTGTAATGAATTATTTAGTTCATTCAAAGAAAATGGTTGGTTCAGAAATGAATTAATTGTATTTTCCTCAGCACTATTGAATAATGATAAAAGTCTCTCTTCATTGAAATTGTTAGAATCCGATAAATTGTCTAGAAAACTTGGTACCCATTCATCATTAAAGTTCTTATTATGATTACTACTGCCAATTCTTTTAAATTTTTTAATGTAGTTCCATATCTTAGAAACAGGTGTCATTCTATTAAAACTACTGCATAAGTTTTTCCAAGATTCAGAACTCTCTGTTTTTATAGTTCTTTTCTTAAGAGCATCCAATTTTTTGTACCGTATATAACTATCGATAGACGGGTTCGATTTGTATTCTTTTAATGCTTCTTTTGAGTTGTTTATAGCATCTTCACATTTTGAATTCCACCAAGGAACTGGTTTTCTATGAACATTATTATTTAACTTACTTTTTCTTTTAGGGATAGTTTGTTCCCTTAGGTCATTTAAAATATTTACAAAACTATTATACACTTCTAGACAATCATCAGTTTCAGTATTTAAATCAGAGAAACAGTTTTCAGATAAAGCATAGAATTCAAGCCAATTAGCTTTATTATAAATGTATTTTTCTTCTACAGGACCTACTTCATACAGGGATGGTTGGATATTCACATGAAGAGATATTGGGTAATGATAGCTGCCTAACGGATCATCCTGAACATGCCAATCACACAAATGAGCTATGGAAGGACTAACAAGAGTAACATCTATTGCAGAAGCCTGTCTATTAGGATATGGACAAGTTGTGGGTGTGCCGTCATTCAAAATGCATAAATCTAATTCATCAATTATATTGTATAAATTATTGCCTCTATTATTATTACTAAAACATCCAAAACTTACATGATGTGCATTAAAATCACCCATAATGATGCATGGTTTGGGAATATTATTCAAAATGTTTTTTAATTTATTAGTGTCAAACCTGCCAGTGTTGGGTGGACAATAAACACAAAGTATAGTTATATCTCCTGACTGCGTTGTAATAGTTAAAGCAACGTTTTGAATAGTTTCATGAAAATTAGTGTTTAAGACAGAGTATTTCATACCATGTTTGATCAGTATACCAACACCATTATGTTTGTTTTTAGAATTTTTAAAAATCAAATTATAATTGGGAAAGTTAGGAATAACAGATTTATCAGTAAGCCAAGTTTCGTTAAGCAAACATATGTCAATTTCTTTATCTAAAAGCAACTTTTGTAATAGCGGTTTTTTGCTCTGTAAACTTTGTACATTAAACTGTACTATATGTAAATAATTATCCATTAAAGTAAGTTAGATATAAATATTTCTTTTATTTTCTTAGTGGTTAAAGGAGTTTTGCTATCTTTGTTATTGCCTAGAGCTATGAGCGACTTTACAATAGCATTTAGGATTATGTCATTATTAGCTATTTGAGCAATATCTACATTTTCATTATTTACATTTTTTACATTGTTCAATGTTGGGTAGGATTTTAAATCATTAATGGCTGGAGGGGGAGGGGAACTCACCACAGTGGCATAATTTGGCTGAGAGTACTTCTTCTTGTTTTCTTCTAATTTCTGTTTCTTGATGGGACAGTCTCTGGATATGGCCAAGTGGTTGCCGCTACAGTTAATGCATACTACCTCTTCTACATCGCATTCTTTATATGACAGGATGAGCACATTTGTGTTCCTCTGCAAACTTTGGCGGAATGATTAAATTTAAGGCACTTAAAACATTGCAGGACAGGTGGTATATACTGGTGGATATTGTATCTGAATAATTGGATGTAAGCATATTGGGGTAAAGTAGTTGTAGCAAACGTAACAGCGATAGTAGTCAGGGGTACAAGTGTGTTATTAACCTTTTTCATAAATCTTTTAATTGAAATTACTTCAGCGTCACAAATGATATTTTTATATATCTCTTCATTGGACATTTCTATTGGGACATATCGCAATACACCAATTTTTTCAGTCAAATAAGATGGTACAAAAGCTCTCATTTTATGTTTGCTTAGGAAGTCATCCATTTTTAAGAAATAGTTAGCAGATGATGCTTTTTTGAAAGTGACTCCAATTTTGTGTGCGTTTATTCGATGTACGCCAGTAATGCCTTTTACATTTTCTGAGAATAATCTCGTCAAAGTTATGGGATTTTTGTTACCTAATCTTTCTTGCTCGGTAGATTCAACAAACACAGTAAAATCTCCTGCACTGTTTTCGAAAAAAAATCTTTTGTAATTAGGTTTCGTATAAATTTTATACTTATCATTTTGCTGCTCTTGGGGGTCGCTAGAAACCTCCGTATGTCGTCGTTTTCTCTTCTCCGCAGGGTCCTCCCCCTTGCTAGGAGGACCCATCTTGAGCGCGTTTAACGTTTTCTAGTGTGTTTTAACAGAAATTGGCAGGAATAATAAACTTTTAATAAAAAGAAAATTTAAAGCTGCCGCCTTGTTCGACTTCCCGCCAAAAAGTCTTTTATACCAATCTCTTCCAGGGTTGCCAACTCCTGAAAATGTTTCCCCCTAAACACATGTCAAATACTCCTAAAATCGCCAAAATTATTTTTAAAACCCCCCTAAAAGAAACAATATACATGTTACAAAAATACCCCTAATGCCGAATATGGTATATAGGGACCATCAAACTGAACAACTTTTACTACAGGGGCCAACTCTGAAATCGCGAAAAAAAAACCAGCTGTTTCATACATTTTGATATTTTCGATTTTAATTATTGTATGAAACAGCTGATTTTTTTTGGAACAATATTTTCTGTCACCTAAGTTTAGATGTGTCACTAATCTGCAATACCCTAATTATAATATCTATCCCCAAGAAATATATTAGTCATCATATTTATCAAAACTGACCTCGTTTGTATGAAAATCGACTTGTGTCCTTAATTATGTGGCCACCACTATTATGTATATGTATATACGACGTACACAACTAACGCAAGGAGTGTTATAAGTTTGACCTGTGTGTGTGTCTGTCTGTCTGAGGCAAACCTAGCTCCCAAACTTATGGACTGATTTTGATGCGGCTTTTTATGCATAGTTAAAAAGATCTAAGTGTACAGACGGCGGGTATCCTAAACCATTTATTCGATTATGATGAAACTTTGGTGAGTAGTTCTGCTTACGACCGAGAAGGTCCCTGGCTAAAAAAACGGAGCATTGCAATACACATGCAGGGTGCAGCTAGTTCTAAATAAAAATATGTTGTGCATTATCAGGATTATCAATCTCGATCATTCAACACTTCTCTATATACCTACCACATTTCTTGTCATTTTATCCGGTTGCAAAATAAAAAGACTTTTTTATACTACCTGCTCGTCAATGGCATATTATGTGTCATGCAAACCTATGTAACTTTGTCGTTGCACAATTGGTGTGATGTTTCTAACATAACTTTTAATTTTCAATAAATATTCTTTTTTATATTTTATTATTCTAACTTTAAATAATTAATAAGTACTTTCTTTATAACAGTCATTGGTATTAAAGTATAAAAAGTAGAGTATGCATCGCGGGCTTAAATGTGTATTTGTCATGGGCGATCTTGAACACCTCGTACTCAGGATTCTAGCCTTAACTCCCTCGCTCCGCTCGGGAGTTAACCATAGAATCCCTCGTACTCGGGGTTCAATAATAGCGCCCGGGACACAATACACTACTTTAAGCCCTTATTGCATAATCTACTATTAAAATTAATCTGATAATCAGATGCAATAAGTTTGCACCTAATTACAACGCAATAAGGAAAAATGACAGCACTGCCAACATAACGCCATAGGTACTATTCAATGAATTGCATTCTAACTACTCTCAGGGGAAATGACCAAAGAGAATGTAATACTACGTTGAGATGACAAATGATATTTATTTTTCTTAATTAATCAATCAAATGCACAAAAAAGTTTCAATTCCGACGTCGAGGTCAAGCACCCCAAAAGTATCTTTCTATCACTTTCTAACCCTGTTAGACGATAAATATTAAAAAAATACAAAACACGTGTTCAATTAATTTTGTGAAAGAATGTGTATGCAAAATTTCAAGTCAATCGGGCCAAGGAATCGCGTTCTCCCATACAAACTTTGCCACCATGTTTCACTCCTTTAGGGGTTGAATTTCGCAAAATTCCGTCTTAGTGAGCACCTACGCCTCTTAGCACTTGTAGTTTCTGAGAGTGAGAGAGTGAGTTTGAGACTCTTAGCACTTGTAGTTTCTGAGATTTCGTGATCAGTGAGTGAGTGAGTGAGTGAGTGAGTGATTTTCCCTTTTATATATATATATATTAGATTTATTATTTCAGACAGAGCTATGGTCTTATCTCTCTCGACCTCTGATGAGGTTTCATTTTTAAAATCGTACATTTACCGGTCAAGCCAGCCACTGTCTTTATCGCAAGCCAGTCCCCGCGTGCGATAAAAACAGCTTGCGATAAAGACAGTATGCACTTGTAGTACCTATTCTGTCATTCACTGCATGCACCGTTGCCGTCCGGCAAGGGGGACCAGTATCGGCTAAAAACATTGAAGTTCATGTTAACTGTGTTTTGACAGATGTATGTGATACATTGCTACTTTTCTTTGGTAAGTTTTTGTTTGTGCCAAAACGAAGTAGCAATGTATTACATACATCTGTCAAAACACAGTTAACATGAACTTCAATGTTTTTAGCTGATAGAGCCCCTGTTGGCACTACTGACAACGCATGTTCATAAGGCCTACACCAACTTGATTTAAATTTTTCAGATTATTTTATTTTATCAATTAATTCATCCCATAAACTATCCCCTAAAATATCAGGCCCCTAAAAAAATCCCAATCTACATGTTCTCCCCCAAAATCTAGGGGGAAAACCCCTAAGTTTGCATCCCTGAACTCCTTCACTCATTCATTCGGGTCCCAATTACTTCAGTACTTCATTTAGTTCATACTTCACTGAAGGAGAGAAGTATTATGCGAATGTCTACCTAATGTTAAATTGACAATAATAATTATGCTGTTCGTTGACGCCCAGCCACAAAGTTGTTGTAGGTTCGAGTCGGACATGGAACCGACCGAGAACAAAAGAAAACTGAACTTATATGTTTCAATGTACTCTATGACTTGTACTGTCATGTTGGCACAAAAGAGCAAGAACCCAGTGCCGCTAAACCCAATAAAAAAAAATCAAATCTGTCATGTCAAAAAGTCATGGAAGATTTTATTAATTACAAAATTTACAAAAAATAGCATAGCAGCACCTATTATTTAGCCGACTGTCTCTATGAAGTGACAATCGGTTTTTAGATTAGTAGAAAAATCAATGGTGTAACAAAACTCAATACATCTATAACCACACAGTTCTAATCATAGTTTCCTTATATGCGGTTTCGGTATAAGGTCGTCTACGTTTTCCAGTGAGTATTGTACCTACATAAATCTAATGCGTTATACATAAATAAATTCATATTTTAATTAAATACCTACCTTTACCTTTATATAATCAGTTTATAAAGAAAATAAGAATTTGGATTGTCAGTGTGCTTACCTATTATTTTATATATTTTTTAGGTTTCATGTGGACGAGCTGACAATAACAAAATGATTAATATGAAGATATTTAAACAGTCAACTATAGTACATCTATGTTTTGCAATTTCTTACTTCACATCTGGCCTGGTCCTAAGTTTATTACAAGCAATATTATACTTTGGGCTCAAACCATTCAATAAATCCCTGTACAGAAGAATTAATTATTATCTTGCATATTCGTTCTACAGTCGTAAGTATTCAAAGTCATCCCTGTTTTCAATGCCATAATTGAATTTACTATGAATTCATTTAATTGACCCAACCGATTCTCGTGAAATTTGGTGAACAGGTTCTATAATTATATATAATTTGACAATTCAGTATTTCGATATTTTTCAAAATGGCTAAATCATATTTCAGTATTGCAAAGCCACTAGTATTTATTTGTAACAGTGATTTTTCTAATTCTATTTCAATCTATTTATAGTATAGTCCTATATCTTAGATTTCCTAGAATTAAAAAAAGGAGTGGTAAAATAAAAATAAAATAAAAAAATAGCAGTGTTAAATCCAATTTTTAGTAAAGTGAGATAGAATAATAAGCCCTTTTTTTTAAGATGCGCTGTAGCTGATTTTTATAATTCTAAACTTTATTCAAAAGCCAAATTAATGTTCACTAAAAAAATTAAGCTTAAGTTTTTAAAGCTAATGTGTAGATACCTCATTATATTTTTATCTGGTGATTGAATAAAAGGTTAAACTATTGTGCGTGAAACAAAAGTTTGTGAATGCTTATAATAATTATTTTTATCTTTTAGAACTTGTGTTCATGTCAGAATGGTGGTCTGGCACAACAATGTCTATTTATGTAAAGAAAGATGAATATGAAAAATTTTATGGAAAAGAACATGGTTATCTGATCATGAACCATAGTTTTGAAATAGACTGGCTCATGGGCTGGCAGTTTTGTGATGGCATCCAAGTTTTAGGAGTAAGTAAATTCTTTTATGATAAGTAGGTATTTATGTTTTTATTATTAACAATAACACCATGTTTCAACTTTTTTTAGAACTGTAAGGCATATGCGAAAAAATCAATCCAGTATCTGCCACCTATTGGATGGATGTGGAAATTCTCGGAGTTTGTATTTTTAGAAAGGTCGTTTGAGAAAGATAAGGAGATTATCAAGAATCAGATATCTGAAATTTGCGATTATCCTGATCCTGTTTGGGTGAGTGATTGTTAAAGTTATAACTACATTTTGAATCAGCTACTTACATTTTAACTAATCAAGTAACTACTTAAACTTATGAAATCTTTACTATTGTTGTACAGTAAATAGATAGCATAAGGTAGAACCAATAGAGATAATGAAAGGCACTCATTATTAATGTAAATTTATCCATTATTGAAATAAATCAATGATTACTAATACATTTTTGTATCATCAATAATTATTAACAACAACAACATTAGACAGGTACAGAAATTAGATAGACAAGACACATTAGACATGTTATGACTAGTCAATCAATATTGGTCATTGTAATTCAATTTACTAGTACCTATTAGTTTCTGAATTCCTTAGTTGAAGACTAAAGAATAATATTCAAAAACTTCTGAATTTTCTGAAATCCCTGAATCTTTTTAAGTATAATTATGTCTTATTTAATAAGCTTGATGTTGTTTGTTATGGATATGAAAAAGATAAGGTCAGATCTGCATAGATACACATGCATTATCAATGCTACTGCTTTGATAACAGAGTGATCATAGATTCCATAAAAACCGTCATATTTTACTATTGACCTACCTATTTCATGAGAAATCTAATGTGAGCATACGTAATGGTATACCTGACATGATATTCCAGTAAATAGTAAAAAATACAAAAACACAACATTGTGTGTGTTATGGCCATCATAAGGGTCGTCGGGAACATTCTCAATTTGAATAGAAACATCATAAAAACTATTTTGCGCCACGTTTGGTGGGCTTTACACGACCCATCCAACAAAACAGGGCACTCACCAGTTTTTGATCTGACTGTTATTACCTGACTGCAAGGAAAGGGTTATGTTTTACGCGCGTATCTTGTATGTATGTATGTACACACGACAGCACGTCAGGTTATACAGTTAAACTGCGAAAACGGCTTTTATTACGTAGGGCATAAAGGCGGTCTCAAGGTCAACATGTATAGTCTGAGGTGCCGTCGTGTGTACCTATGTTTTTTCGAAAAACTTAATTTTGCGAAAAAATATTCACCCATACGAAAAATTTTCAAAATTAAAAGCGCCATCTAGCTTCGAATAGATATAATAAAAAAATACCTAATAACCTACCAAATCAAACAGCATATATTTAGTAGGTACCTACTGGTTTTCAAAAGCAGAGTCAAGTTCGTGGCGACATCAATTAGATTAATTTTTAAACAACATACAATTTGAGCGAGATCTACAACTCACTGAGCCACTAGTTTTATTCGTTTCTAAAGTCCGTAGGTACTTAATTTGTGATATTTCAATTTGAGTTTTATTCTTACGTAGTAGTCAATTTCGCACAGTTAAAAATGGCGAGATAACCTTGAAATTGTTCTCTTATCAATCATGATAGTGACATTATAGATAGCAATTGGGTAACGAAAGATATAAAATATACCTATTAGGAAACTAGATACCGCACGTTGAACTCGTAGTCTCAGCTTTGTAGATGATGTGTAACCAATGATATTAAAAAATTCATTGTGTTTAACTAAATATTTAGTAATGCATTTGAAATTTTGTTAGCATGCACAATGATATTTTTATTGTTTTAAATAATATACCTAACTTTTCTACTAGAAAAAATTCAACTCGCTACCAGATGCTTCTTACTCAAACGGGACCTTCGGCCATTTTCTCCTCCTCCTCAGATATTTTTTGCTTTGATTATTCAATTTTATATGATATTAATAATATTATATAAATACTTAGTCTGGCCATAAATACTGTTATAATTAAAACTAGTGGCTCAGCGAGCTGTAGACCCCCTACTATACTTCGCGTCTGTGCGTTAATAAGTAGCTCAAATTTTATGTTGTTTAAAAAACTTTAAATTTTAATGGATGTCGCCACGAGGTTTTAAAAGCAGTTCTAAACGTGCTGTTTTTTTGTCTGTTAGATGGCGCTTCTAATATTGAACATATTTCAAAAAGTGTGAATTGTTTTATTTTTTAGAAAAATTTCGAAAAACTGGCTCGACTAAAAAATGTATACAGGCTGTTACAGAACAACCCGCAATGCCGAATATAGTAGATAGGGACCATCAAACTGAACAACTTTTACTATGAGACCAACGCTGAAATCCCAAAGAAATTGCTGTTTCATACAAAAATGAATAATAAAATTATCAAACTGTATGAAATAGTGTGTCCCATAGTAAAAGTTGTTCAGCTTGATGGTCCCTATCTAACATATTATTCAGCATTGCGTAGAGGAGAACAAACGCATTTTTGCCCAAGCTGAAGCAGAGACGCTTCGCTTCTCGCTCGGTCAATTACTTTTGAGTTAAATTTTTGTGACATTAAAAATGGAGTGGGGTTATAAATAGAACCGAATTGCTGTGACAGCATTACACAAAGTAGGTATGGAGCGGTATGCAAAGGGAGGTCATAGAAAAAATTTACTTACTAACGAGTTTTTTTTATGAGCTTCATATATTTTAATGTTATCATAACAACTAACACTCTTTGCAGAAATCATTTATTACTGTACATTACAGATTAATGTAATAGAAAAAAAAACCTTGTATCAATATTTATGGCAAGACTAGATATATTTATATCTAGATTTTTTTGTTAATTTTGCGTGGCGATTAAAGTATCTTTATATAGGTTTATGGGTTTATCTATCACAGACCATAATTATTTCGACTTAACGGAATTCTTGATGATAAATTAATCCGCAATAAATAATGGTTTAGTACTCGACTACTCGTACGTAAGATAATGTGAGGGAAATTACAAATCAACAACTATTTTGAAATTAAATCACTAAATGATGTCAATTGTCACCTGAAGTTATACGTAGCAAGTACATGATGTGTGTGGGTCCGGGGGGCGAAACGGGAAACTTCCGTCGTCCATTTAGGTCCCCCGTTGTGGTAGAGTTCCTACTAGGCCTAGTGTTCGTTCCGTACGGCCGGGGCGGCGCGCCACGACCTTTGCAGTGGTAGTACGAATATCAATTCTGTGCCTGTGGTACAAATCAATGTTTGTGTCCCTCTTCCCTTGCCTCTATCCTATGATTAAATTTAAATTATAATAATGATCATTCAAGGTAGATTCAACCATGGACAAGGACATCGCTTCTACGAAATGTTCACGGGAATCAAGATTTCACACGAATGAAATCTAGGTCGAAAGCTAATAAAGCAATATAAATTCTGACAAGTGTATCTGTTTCTGTTTGGCCTTTAGAGGCACTATAAAATCGTCCCAGACTTGGCTCGCACGATACCTATAGATTTTGCACGCATTTCTGTTGTCAGTATAGTAACCGGGTACGAAGTACAGCAAATCATGTGTAGGTATTATGATAGCCCATCATAAAGTCATAGTTTTTTGTTTGTACATTCATGACAATGATTCACTGAGATCACCATCGTACATAGGTCGATAAGCTTATAATACTGGCCAAGTAAGTATCATAAAGTCAAAGTTTTTTGTTTGTACATTCATGACAATGATTCACTGAGATCACCATCGTACATAGGTCGATAAGCTTATAATACTGGCCAAGTAAGTGCGAGTCGGTCAGTCTCGCGCACGAAGAGTTCCGTACCATTATCTATAAAAACGGCAAAAATTCATGTCTGTTGTATGGGAGCCTCCCTTAAATATTTGTTTTATTTAATTTCATTATTAGTTTTTAAAGTGAATATACAACATGTTACAAAAATACCCCTAATGCCGATTATGGTATATAGGGACCATCAAACTGAACAACTTCTTGATTTTTCGATTTTATTTTTTGTATGAAACAGCTGATTTTTTTTCGCGATTTCAGAGTTGGTCCCTCAGTAAAAGTTGTTCAGTTTGATGGTCCTTATATACCATATTCGGCACTAGGGGTATTTTTGTAACATGTTGTATAATAAATATTCTGTGAATATTATGCATCTACCTGTTGCCGTTATCAATTTTGAGCAAAAACGAGCAAAAGATCACGTTTATTGTATGGGAGCCCCCTTAAATATTTACTTTATTCTGTTTTTTAGTATTTGTTGTTAAAGCGGCAACAGAAATACATCATCTGTGAACATTTCAACTGTCTAACTGTCACGGTTCATGATATACAGCCTGGTGACAGACAGACAGACGGACAGCGGAGTCTTAGTAATAGGATCCCGTTTTACCCTTGGGTACGGAACGGAACCCTAAAAAGGGGACAAATTAAAGTTAATGAGGAGTTATCACTTTTTTATTAAAAGATTAGACCTACTTAAAGATTTCCTTCGCCGTTCTTACCTCATTTATTTTTTTATCAGAATGGTTCGAATTCCTAGCACGTTTGCAATCGCATTCAGTAGCTCTACCATGAGTTTACAAAGACCATTCTCGATAGCGTCCGCGACTGCGTAACCAATTTGTATGGGAAATTGAAGCAGGGCCTCTAGCGGTCACTCGAAGAACTAAAATCTGTAGTAAGACTGCTCACGACCCAGAGTCAGTCATTGAGGGTAATTAGCGTTTTCTTGAGGAAGACTTCCTAGTACGACTACATAACCATACAAAAAAAAGTAAACATACCTACGCGTTTAAAGACAAAGCTCGTGAACATGGAAGTTTGGACCATACAAATGAGTTGCAAAAACTAAGAAGTAAAAACATGGTTCACAAACATTTTATTACGTCGGTATAAGATATAGTTTGACAAGTAAAACTATTTGTTCTAGCTATTATTGACACCCGAGGGAACTAGATACACGGCGAAAAAGCACGAGGCGTCATTGAAATTTGCTAAAGAGAAGAATCTGCCACTCCTGAAGCATCACTTAACCCCACGCACAAGGGGTTTCACGACAAGCCTACAGTTTTTCAGAGGGAAAATCCCTGCTATCTACAACATACAGCTGGCGTTTGAAAAAGACGCAAAGGTTCGAACAACTTTTCTTATTCATAAGGTGGCACACTTATTTTATGTTGCTAATTGCTGTTTGTAAATAGTAAAAAATACAGATTTTATGTATTCTCACTTTAACCTACTACTTAAGTTTTGCCTTGCTTTAAATTTGTACATATTAGAATTACGTATGTCGTAGGATATTTATATAAATCGGATCTTTACAAAAATCCTAGTTTGAAGGCAAAAACTAAATATTTAGAAATTCGGTTTGATTTTTGCAATTGTCTAAGTAATGTTTAGGATTTTTACATAAATCCAGCGTATGTTAGGTAAATCGCGAATGACCATCACTTTGCTCGCGCTAATTAGCTGCCGTCAACGTATATGGACCGACGGATGCGCTGATTGGCTAACGGCTAAATCAGAATTCAAGTTTCCAATTGTCCAAAACATACCGGATTTTTTACAAATATCCTAAAAATTGCTCGAACGATTGCGAAAATCTGTCTTAGATTCCAATCACCCAGTCCTTTACAAGCAACCTAGGATTTTTGCAAAGATCCAGTTTATACGATTATCCTATGACATATCCTACATCTGTGCTTTTATTTCAATAGGCTCATTAAGTTAGTTAGATTTCATTTCTATAGTTGTTGGTTGGATTTACTTCAACACATAGTATATATTTTTCTAGACCCCACCAACACTAACGAGCTTGCTTTTCGGGAAGCCAGTACACGCACATTTGTACATTGAAAGGATACCCGTGGAGAAAGTGCCTGAGGATGAAGCTGAGGCCACCAAGTGGATGCATGACCTCTTTGTTGTTAAGGTAAGAATAGACTTGAGCCGCTGTTTTTTCAGATTGGAACGTCAATACTGAATGTGTGTTCACCGTCAGCCAGTGTCCAGTGTATGCTTACATCATGTCTAAAAAAATCAAAATGGCTGAATATTATTTATTGGTAGGAATAAGCTCTCTTATTAATAGAAAAGAGTTAAAACTTTAGGTAGCGTAATCAAAAATCTTGTCTTCGCAAATGTACGCAAGTAAAAGCAGAATGGACATTATTTCCTAATAATATAAAAAAGTCAACTGACAACTACTGCTCTTTTTGACAATTTCTGCATAGCCATTTTATGTTTAGGTCAAATTGACAACTGCTCTCTAACATAGAAAGAAAGAGCAGAGCAGTGTTGTCAGTTGACTTTTTTAATATGTGGTGATAAGGCAATAATCTCCATTCTGCTGTTACTTCCGTACATTTGCGAAGTAATCACGCAACCAAAAAATCTTCAGACATTCCCCATTTCGAACACAAATTTTTGGTTTAAGCAAATTTTGTATCTTACTGTTTATATTTAGAGGATAGTTATGAAGTAAACCATTGTCAATATTTGGATCAGTCTTCGAAGCATTTATTAGTTTTTAAAATTTTATTATTGTTCTATTGTAAATGCCTAGTTCATTAACTGATTATTTTAAACCAGTATATGAACTTAGTGTATATTTCTTAATATTCACACTAATTATTATTTTGATTAAGTTTAAGACCACTTCAAACCTAATTGGTTATGGCAATGCTATTCTAATTGAATAGCATTGCTGATGTGGACGATCAAAACAAGAGTTAGTTAAATTTCTTTTGAAATGTTATAATTTGTTAATAGATTGTAATTCTATAAAATATCGAGTAGGCATACATTTACGATTTCTGTTTACATCCACCATATGAAACTGATAGTACATTAATATTGGATTTCAAACGTTCATAAAATGCAGATTTCTGACATACTGTAGATATTATTTTGAACAATAATAAATTCTGAATAGTACCTATGTAGAGCCATTTTTATAGCAAAGCCATCCAAGAATAGGTATTTGTAATTTTTAAAGTTTGAAATCGCCTTAAGGGTTCATTCACTGGTGCACTTACCTACATATTTATTAAAGTGCAATCTTCTAATAAGAACCTAGATATTATGTATGATTATAGTTGATTATGATAGTTTGACGACCTCCGTAGTCGAGTGGCTTTGTACACCGGTTTTCAAGGTGTCGCCATCTCTGAGGTCCCGGGTTCGATCCCCGGTTGGGTCAATTTAGAAATCGAACTTTTCTATATTGGCTCAGGTCTGGGTGTTAGTGATTCCACTGTTGTCTCTGATTTTCCATAACACAAGTGCTTTAGCTACTTACTTTGGAATCGGAGCTCAATGTATGTGATGTTGTCATATATTTATTTTCCATGGTTATACTTAATCGTTGTGGTGAATTATTTTATCACTAAAAATACGGCGGATATACCTATCTCCTTAAATTTATAATAATCCAAATCGTACACCTTATAATCAGTGTGATAACTGTTAATTATAATGATTATTGAATAATTTACAACCTTATTATGTTACTGCGGCTTTATCTTGATTCAGTTCAGATACAAATTATATTTTTAGCGGTAAACAAATGGTCAAGAGCGAGTCGGACTCGCGCACCGAGGGCTGTACCATAATTCTGAAAAAGTTTACTATTTAGAGACATTTGTTTTATTTTTCCTGTAATCTTTACGTAAACTTCTATCACATAAAATAATTTCAGATTTTTCTCAGAAGAAAAGAAAACTATGCTTAAAAATTTTTTTTTTTGAATGTACAAGCAGCGTACCCTGTATGCCCTAGTAGCCTCATTTAGAATTTTTAAGACCCCCTTTCAGTCCCTGTTGCAAAAAAATATAAATATTTTATTTCTGTCTTTATTTGCAAAATAGTTGGACAAACGTCATCTGAAACTATTCCAAATTTCAAGTTGATAGCATTAGTAGTTCTCCAAATATCCAGCTGTGACAGACAGACAGACAAACAGACTGAGTCACACCATAAGTGTTCCTTTTTACCATTTTAGTACGGAACCCTAAAAACCAAACCGTATTTATACCCAATACATACCCGACCCAACTCACACATTTTGACATATTCACGTGGTCTCTTCCAATTTTATATCATTATGGCCCATTTATTTGATAAGTATAGGTCAATGTGTGTAAAGCTAAGCACGTCACGTTTAACCTATGACGTGACGCGTAATGAGACTCGTTTTCTAAAGAGAAATTTCTTATCTCTTATCTATCACAAGTTACACACAAGTGACTGAACTTGCTTTCAGGGTGTAATAAAAGAGTTTTACTATACAATACTATGCATTGTGAATGCTTAAATCTCAAAATTTCAAAGAGTTTTACTATCATCAAAAATGCTAGTTAGTTTTTATTACCAGAAATTATCAAAGATTTATTATTGTGGTTTATCGTTTGGTCAGCCAAAACTATAATATGCAGTAAACAATCATTAATGCCATATTTCGTTCGATAATGGCCTTATTAGTCTGGAGTTCCAGACAGCAGTAATTACTCGTGCTAACCTTATTGAACCGGTGTTGATAAAAAGTTCATGTCGTTGCCATTATATTGTCTTCTTCTGAAACATTATCTGTTCTAAAGTCCGCTTTCGTAATAATGAACTGATTTTGATTCTATTGTAAACATAAGATTACAATTATTTACCCTGTCAGTAAAGGGCGGCGCGGTGGCGCTAACTATAGGACTAACAAGTCTTGCTCACGCTATTTCGTTGGTTTTACCAGTGGCATAGCAAATGAGTTTGTGCTGAAAAAGGTTGTACTGTACATTGAAAGGATGTGCATTCACGACGTCACGATGACTCAGAAAATACTTATTTTTAAGCTTAAAGCTGTCTACGATACTATGCCTAAGCGGCATAGATTCGTAGACAGCTTTAGTCGGCATCTGAAGTAGCTGAACATTTGAGTACCATGTCATAGTAACTATAGTTGCAACTATACCTACTATCCCCCTTACTAATAAAGATTGTATAGCAAATGTATGTATAAGTTATACAGTGTTTTGTCCCTTTCTTTTTAATGTCAAACTTAAATAGTTTGACAGAGAGTCACCACTGTGTAACTCATACATCTGCTATACAATCTTTATTAATAAGGGGGTTTATATATAGGATCGCAATAATAGGTATGCCATGATACTAAAGCGTCAGCTACTTACTACTCAGGCCCACTGCACATAACAAAAGATTTTTGATCAGTTTACGTGTCAAGTGCGATATCATAAGTTTCTGATCGTGTTCTTTTCAGGACAAAATGCAGGACTCCTTCATAAACACAGGGGACTTTTTCTTGGAGTCTGGTGTGAAAAGGATCGAGCCGTTCAAGGTGCCCCGTCGCATCTACTCCCTCCTCAACACAATCGGCTGGGCCGTCGTGACGCTCACACCGATGCTCTACTATCTACTGGGGCTACTTCTTAGTGGAAAACTGTTGTACTTCTCCATCGGCAGCGCTATCCTTGCTGCCTGTAAGTATTTAACCTGCATTTCATGTACTCGCAGGCACAGGCTTTCTAGGTGAACAAGGAGGATGGACCTGCTAACGCTGGATTGGTGGATGTTTACAACTGCAAATGCAGCTAGGATCAACGGCTTAATATGCCTTACCAAACATGGATGAAGTTGAGACAATACATTTTTGGTCACCCAACCCATGTATTAACTACCGCACTCGCACAGTGTGAGCATCTGCGTGTTATTCCATTTATCCACCCTAAAACAACCACCCCGTAGTTGTAGTGATTTTAGTGGGGGGATAGATGATCACGCGTTGCCGAGTATCCGTCCTTCAATTTGTATTTATATAATATTTATTTGTGCTCATTTTAAAATAAATTTGTTACTTACTTTATTTGTCTCTGGTCCAGAGCTCGACCCCCTCCAGTTATTCGGCTACGGCCCTGCTGTAGATCCGTTTGTTGCACCAAGCATTATTTATTACAACAGCGAAAGGATTGTTTGGCAATGCACGATTGCCCTTGTTTGGACTTCGGTGGATACTTTCTAGTATTGTTAAAATATTGTAATGGACGCGTCCATCCGGACAAGAACGTCACGAAATGTCAGAAACTAAAATAGTCGGGTCACGACGTTTGTGTGGATTCATTAAGTTTTTATGATTTAAGGAATATTTAATTTTGATTGAGAATTTAATGGAACATTTTCAGATTTTGTTTTTACTTTTCTTCAGTGTATAACTTATTTATTATTTTATTGTTTCAGTTTTCATACTACTGCAAAAATCGATCGGTATGTCTAAAATCAGTCAAGGCTCCTCCTACGGAACAGAAAAGAAATAAGGTACCTGTCAGTATTTAACAAATTATAGTGTACGATATTAAATTGTATACACTGTTTTTAAAAAATATTTATTTATATCGTGTGGATTATGTTTATGTTGTTAACAAAATAATGTGTTTAAGGTAGTTTTAACTAAACATTTATTTTATAGAAATTTGTGAAAAATATTGTGGGTTACCTACTTGTGAAGTTTTTCCAAAAGAGTATTTCCTAGTAACACAATTATTGGTGAATTGTTGTTGGCAAAAAGTTGCTTTAAAAATATTTTTATAAAATTCTTGAATACTTACATCATTATATCAATAATATTATGTCAGGTCAAGATAATAAATTACATGAATTGAATGGTCTTAACCAGCATTTACAAAGTATGAAAGTTAGGACAAGGTCCTTCATCAAAATGTTATGTCTTTCGTTGCTAATGCTATTAGAGAACATTTTATTTCGATGTGTGACGGCAAATGAAATCTGTCTGTGAAAGGAATATTAAAATAAAATATTTCTTTAAAGTAAATAATGTAGGTATTTTTATACTTTGTTCTTACTCTGTAGTTGTTACTTTCATCATAATTATTTTAAAATAACTTAATATTCAAAAACATTTGATCTAAGCAGCATTTGATACAAATAGCTCAATTATTTTTTGTGGTCCTGATTTTTCATAAAAATAGATAAGAAACTGTAGTTTATCTCTATCTAACACAAGAAAATATTTTTGATTATTTGGTGCCAAGTTGCGTTTTGTATAAAATTAAGTTTAACTACATTATATTTATCTGCCGAGGTAATAGTTGATGTTTTAGAGCTGTATTTAATTTTAAAAAATAAGAGTTCCATTGAAATATACGCTTAAGAGCGCTTCCACATATAGGCGTTTTGCAGCGCAGAAGTGCGACTGCAGTGCTGCCGCTGCGATAGTATCTACATACATACCGAGCCGCGCAGTCGCGCCTAGATGTGAAAGCGCTTTAAAATAGAAAACTAATAAATTACTCTTGAAATGAAATACAAGCGGACTCGGGGAGACAGAATAAAATCCTTAATTCCAAGTTGAAAAAAAACAAGCAAAAAAATTAAAACTTATTTTTGACTATTATTATATGCTAAATCAAAGTTGACAGCCAAAAGATTGTTTAATTTAAATAAAAACGTATTTTTTTTTAAATGATCTCTCATACATTTGACAAGCCATGTTAGTATTTTTTTTTTTAATTCATAGTGAGACTGAATGTATTATATAATACTTATCTAAAACTACTTGACAAAAGTTTAATGTAACATTCTTGCCAACACGGCGCAATTTTATATCTTATGTCGTTACTAATAATAGTTATTTGTTCAACAAGTGAGCAAAGTTATTTTCATTTTAAAGCACGAGACAAAAAAATTTGCTCTCGTGTGACACAACTTTTGACCTCTACCAGCGAGAAAACTCGCGTCAGGAAAAGTGATTCGAAATTCCCTTTACTCTTTTTTACGCACCAAAAACGCACTTTTCGTGCTGAAGAGGTGAAAAAGTTATTTTATATAGCCTATGTTTCAAACAACGGTGACGGTATACATACAGAATAGATAGTATTTGTAACTAAGGGCGTATAAGCTTTCACTAAGTATTGTTTATTTAAATAGTTTCAAATCGAACTTTGCGCTTTTGTTCAATTTTAGATAATTTACGTTAAAAAATAATGCGTCTTTTAACACGTTCACTGCCTCATCACGCGACGTCTCGTGATCGGATTCCTGCTTGATCTGCGGGCTTATCATCGGCTAAAAATAATCAAGTTCATGTAAGCTTTGATTCGAGGATTTGATGTGATACATTGCTATACTTCGTTTTGGCACAAGCAAAAACTTACCAAAGAAAACTAGCAATTTATCACATTCATCTGTCAAATCAAAGCGATTACGATAGCAATGTAAGTTAGCCGATAGAACTCCAGGGGCTCTTTCGGCTAAAAACATTGAAGTTAATGTTAACTGTGTTTTGACAGATGTATATGATACATTGCTACTCGTTTTGGCACAAATAGAAACATACCAAAGAAAAGTAGCAATGTATCACAAACATCTTTCAAAACACAGTTAACATTATCTTCAATGTTTTTGGCCGATACCACCGCAGGTTCATCACGCGACGTCGCGTGATACGTTCGTACAATTTTCTATGGATTTCAATTTTTGAGCCACTGCGTAACGGCATGCGGTCGCCATACGGGCGTCAGGGGAAGGGATTAAGCTTTCAAGAAGTGGGCGGTATTAAAAATATATATATTAGGCCCCCAGCGTAATATGCAACTTTATATTGGGCCCGCCAGTGTAATTATAAATTTAGTTCTATGGGCAGCGAACATCCTGAGAGTCCGCGCTGCCAAAGCTGTTGTGTATACAGATGTGTTATATTGTATTTGTATAGATTGGTTCCTAGCTCACCCATAAAGCGGAGCGGTCACGAAGGCGCGGTACAAACATTTATGGTAGGTAGATAACATTTACGCAGGCGAGTTTTCGAGTCAGGAAACTTTTGCACACAACACAACTTCACTAAACAAACCTTGACGTTATTTTCAAGTAGATACGGCCCTTTTAGATTAGAATGTATACTCTTTTTTATTATAATCATATCTACTTTACTTAAAACACCATCAACTCATTGTTGGTTTTATATTGTTAACCTTAAAATAGCACAAAAAAGGTAATGCATGCACGAAACTAATTTTAATTGTGCAGCTTTTTTACTTGTAAGTGTTACAATATTGAGAAGTCTTTGTTTGATGTTACAGGGAACATAAGATTTTGTTTACTTGTATTAATAATTTATCTAAATAAGTACTACTCTCATATTAATGTTTAAAATTATTGTATAGACGACAAGCAAGTAGTCTGTAATTATTTCAAAAATCTCATTATCAAAGAACAAGATTAAACTTATTTTAACAAACATTTTGTTATTGTATGTGTAGGTAGTGCACTTTCGTCATACCTACATACAGTTGTAGATAATTTTTGTAGAAATTTATTACAAACAACTTGAAAAAGAAGAGATTATAGTTTTGATATTTCCAATGTTTCAAACCAATATAGTACCCAATAAATTAACAATATTCTCACCAATGTTTTATTTTGTTAAAGTACTGAAAAGTGTTATTATTTTAAAAGTCCATATTTGTGTTGTTGCCCAAATAGCCTAAACATCCAAACGGTGCCGTACACACCTTCTGGCAAAATCGTAATAATATTACCGCCATGGACATTACAAGGTAAAGTAACTTCAGGCTTATAATGACATTTGAAGTCCCTAATTTTTTGTTGCTGGTAGCTTTGTTTTGCAACAAAAATGTTAGCAAACAACGATGCATCTGCATAATAACCTCCTTTTTTGAAGTCGGATAAAAATGAGGACTTAAAATGTCAAAATGTACCTTTATGCTCTTAAAGTTACGCGTTTGACCCGCGTAGGCCAACAATAAAAAAATATAAAATTTTGTGTTTCTTCAATTCATAATATTGAAGAAACACAAAATTTTATCATAATAATTAATAAGGCTCTGTAGGTAATTTGGCTCATTAAAATTGAACCAATTGTATGTTGTCAACATCGAGGTTGTCATGTTTTTATGATTATTTTGTCTTGTTTGAAAAGGCAGATCTTGATCGACTTTATATTTGTATAAACTCAGACAGAATGTAAATATGAAAGTCAAATCATGTTTATTTTTTATTTGTAGTAATATAACCATTGGTTAATGAGAAATTGAAGAAAGAAAGAATTAAAAAGACAACTGGTAGTCAAGTTACATCTGGGAACCTTAAAAACAATTTTGGATTTAGTTGGATACTGATAGATAATAGTTTGTGTCTTTTAGTACAATCGAAAAAATATATATAAGTTGGTAATGGTATTATACAACTGTTATACATACTACTCTGTGTAAAAAGTACCGATTACAAAACGCGAGGTAAACATATCGACCTATTTTTGTTTTTCATGTTGGCACTGTATTGAGTTACGGCGCGTGTACTGCGATTTTACTACGGAAGCATTTATTGAACAAAGAGTTTGCCTTAAGCTTTGTGTATCAAACGAAATTACCTGTGCGGAATCACTAAAATGTTGCAGAACACTTATGGTGACTTGTGTATCTTAAAATCTCGGTTATATGAAATGCATGGTATAAGGGTGCGTCCACATCCGGCGAATGCGCGGCGAATGCGCAGCTCACGAGCTGCGCACACGCTGCACGCATGCCATTACTGCCGCTGTTTGGTGCGCCTCATTAGCGCAACTCAGGAAATGCTTGTATAGTGAGCGCGATCTGCGCGCGTTCAGTTCGCGCGGGTGAAATGGTGCGGGACTTGAAGGGCGGTCGGGAGGAAGTAAGTGCAGTGCGCGAGTCGCGCACGTACGGCGCGTAGAATGCGCGCGATCGGCGCGCGGGCGGCGCAGGAGCGACGGACGAGCATAAACAGCACGCGCGCAACTCGTATGCCGCTCGCAAGCTGCGCATTCGCCGCGCATTCGCCAGATGTGGACGCACCCTAAAGTATTTACAGAAGGCCGACAAGTGGTAGCTTATTTACCTCGTTCTGGTTGACCACCAAGCGCTGCAATGCACAAAACCATCATTGTGCAAGAGTTTTTACCCAAACCCTCGACGAATGTCATCGACCAAGCGCCGTACTCACCTGATATGGCTCCGTCTGACTTTTTCCTGTTCCCGAGACTAAAATTACCACTTTTTCGATTCGAGTCAGTTGAAGCTATAAAAGAAAATTTGCTGAAAGAGTTGGAAGACTATATCAATCAGCTTACAAGAAATGTATGGAGGACAGAGTCGAGCGTTGGCGTAGCTGTATTGCAAGCGAAGGGGCCTACTTTGAATACAACAATAAATTTTGATGAATTAATTACTTTTTTAATTTTATTGAACAATTCCCGGTACTTTTTACACAGAAGGTATAAAAATAATATTTGAATTACACAATCATTTTTCTGAAACTGTTGCTGAGAAATGCATATAAAGCCAAAAATAAAGCTAATTTATACCACATTATTTGTTTTCATTTTTAGTATAAAATCCATACTCTTTTATTGAACTTGTTTATAAATCATTATTTCGCCTATTGCTGCGGCATTGGTTATATCCATCACAGTAAGGAAACAGCATAAATTATACATAAGTAAAAAAATACATTTTTCAACTTTATCATCTCAGGAATAACCTAGAAGATATTAAAAGTATTAGTAATTGTAAAGTGAAAGCAGTTTTTGTTGCATTTACATAATTTGTAAATATACAATTATCTAACATTAATTAAAAAGTAGCCAATTCCAACTTCAAAATTATCGGTCAATTTGCACAGACATTTTTTCTTCTATTACAGAGATAGTTATCTTAAGAGTTTGGCGAACAGTGAGCTTCCCATACAAATTAACTAATCTTGTGATGTTATTTGGATTAAGACAGTACATGTCTAGGTTTCTAAATAAAAATTCCAAAATGGGTTAAATGAATTGGGTTAAATTCAAAATTGATGCCAATTATATTTTTTCATACTAAATAAATCACATTAATTTTTATTTGGTTTAGTAGTTTGGATTTTTTATTTAATAGAAACCTAGACAAATACTGTCTCCGAATAACATGACAATAAGAGTTAATTATGCTCAAATTGCAAATGATTTTGGTATTATATTTGTATGGAATCTCACTGTTCACCGGCGACTTAAGATAAAAAAGTGAGAATGCAAGTGTTTAATAAATAAAGTAGTCTCTCTGTGCCCAAAGTAACCATGTAGGTACGAGGCTAACTGTGTCTCCATGTAAGCAACCATGAGATTTATTGATAGGTGGTAAATAGGTATCTAATAACAGTTACACAACAACTAATTACTTGCCTAATTACCTTTGTGGTATATCCATTTGACTCAACCTTAATATAAAGTCTAGAAGATACATTTGAACTTTCACTTCAATAGGTTTATTTGTAACATAAAATCCTGGTACTTCAGCTTTCTCCAAAGTAACCTGTTGGTCACTTACCTGCAATTAGTTAAGTTATTATAATGCAATGTCTGTGAAAACCAAATTGTTTGTTCATTAATAGTAATAATCTTACTTTCTGATCAAGCTGCATAACTAGTTTCATATCCGTTTGTTTTAACTCTTCTTTATGTCGTGTCAGTAATATAGCTTTCTGCATTTCTTGTTGCTCTGGGTCCGGTGTTGTATTAATCATATTCTGAATTTCTACTGAAAATAGAGAATTTTTAAGTGATTCAATAAATAATAATAAAAAAGCTTTATTGCACACTACAAAACAAAACAGAAAGAGAGAAAAAAATACAAAAAGAAAACATACAAAAGGGGGTCTTATTGCTAAATAGCAATCTATTCCAGGCAACCTTGGGTGAGAGAAAACCCTTAAATCCATGTCTTTTTTTTTAGTTTTTACATTACGTACAACAATATCCAAAACACAAAAATAATAAGCTTCAACTTACATGTATGCTTATTTATAACTTGCAATCTTTGTTGAAACAAATGTTTTTCAGTAACATGTTGAATCTCCATTAAGCCTTTAACTATTTCGAATACGGTGTCATTAAGAAGACAGTTTGCTAATCCAGAAAGTAGTTCTATTGGAACTCGCATTTGATATTTACTGCAAAAAACAGAATTCAATAATGGTGTTAATTAGATAGCACCTTAAAATAATAACTTGGAATGATAGTTTCCTTCCTACAAAGAGCACTGTCTAAAGTGAGGCAAATTAAACAGCCAAAAGGCTTAGTTCTCAGATTTTTATCCTTCCAAATACCTTCCAATTATACCTTTAAGAACGAAAAAGTTTAATTTCCCTACCTTTAGGGGACTATTTTCTTTGATTTTAGTTACGATTAGTTAACATATATTATGAAGGATATAAATCTGAAAACAGCAATTTTGTTAAAAAAGGTTATTATTGATTTTGGCCGTTTTTTGCCTCGCTTTGCATACACATAGACTCAGCTTCTAGGTCTTATTTATCTAAGGATAGCACATACTCATTTTACTGTTATTTACAGATTAACTACATAATTATAATAATAAATTAATAGTTAGGTAAAACTTACGGTGGCAGCTCTCTAGCCATTTCTTGTAATTGTTCTAAAAGAAAATACAGTTTTCTCTGTAAAGCTTCTGGAGTAGGTTCCATTTCCATTATTAATACTTTTACATTTAAAGTTTAAAAATTTTGTAACTACAATATTCTTTAGGATTTTAGTTGTCTGCAGTTGTAGGGATACAATTATTGTTTATTACATTTTTTTTCTGTGTTATTTAAAACGTAGTATGTACAATACAAGTGATTATGAATTTATTAGCTAGCACTAAGCACGATATAGGCCCGCGTTTGTTTTGACGTTTTGACTTCACTCACTCACGAATTGCTCACTCACGATGAAACTTCAAGGGTGCGTTCCGTCGCTTCGCTCGAGTGCACTCGAGCGCGCTCGGGTGCGCACTCTGACAGCTGTAAGAGCGTAGTTTCACCCGTTCCGTGGCTCAGAGTGCAGCAACCAAACAACCACCTAAATCGGTCGTTGAAAAACGCTGACGTTTATCTTTTGTCATAATGTCAATGTCATTTGACATTATTTTGTATTTCGATGTTTTTGTGTCTAAAAGTTCATGGTTGCTCCTCAAAAAATCAGATTTTATTTGATTTTGTTTATAGAAATGTTTAAATTTTCCGAATTCCAAAATAGAAAACGAAAACTTTGTACTTAATGACATCTAAAGTTCTTTTAGGGTTTTTATAGAGAGTTGTCACTTTGATTGTCACTGTTGCAGCAATGTACTTACACCTTGGGCTCTATCAGCTAAAAACATTGAAGTTCATGTTAACTGTGTTTTGACAGATGTATGTGATACATTGCTACTTCGTCTTGGCACAAATAACAACTTAACAAAGAAAAATAGCAATGTATCACATACATCTGTCAAAACACAGTTAACATGAACTTCAATGTTTTTAGCTGCGGCAGTATCAGCTAAAAACATTGAAGTTCATGTTAACTGTGTTTTGACAGATGTATGTGATACATTGTTACTTTTCTTTGGTAAGTTTTTATTTGTGCCAAAATGAAGTAACAATGTATCACATACATCTGTCAAAACACAGTTAACATGAACTTCAATGTTTTTAGCCGATAGAGCCCCTGATACCGCCGCTTATGCCAAGCTCGGTTGACCACTGGAGCTGTCAAAGTTACAAAATAGACACGCAGAATGCTGATGTCAAAACCTGTGGTCAAAAATATCGTTACGTAAAACGAGGCGCAGCTATCTTCATAAAAATAATTGAAGTTGAAGCATTGGTGTGCGTTCCGTCGTTTTGGGTGTAGTTGTTTGGTTAAAGTTTAACTCGTTTGAGTTGCAACCAAGCCACGGAACGATCGCGTTGTTTTTATAACCTAAAAGAACTTTAGATGTCATTACGTACAAAGTTTTCGTTTTCTATTTTGGAATACAGATAATTTAAACATTCCTATAAACAAAATCAAACAAAATCTGTTTTTTTGAGGAGCAATCATGAACTTTTAGACACAAAAACATTAAAATAAAAAAATAATGTCAAATGACATTGATATTATGACAAAAAATACAAATACAAAATACAAAATATTTATTCAGTAACTATATACATGATTATCTTAGCTAGTGCTCAGGATCTCCTTTTAAGTATCAGTAATACTTGTGCCAGGGGACCCCGCTCTTCCTTAATTCTTCTTCTTTTTTTGTTATGGCAATCTACTTTGACTGAAGTAATTTTTGCCAGTGTCAAGTGTTAAATAGTTCAGTGGTAGATATTGTTTAATTTTTCATTAGAATGCGGGTGCATCGCATTCCAATGCTGCTTGGAGCATTTGGCACCAAGTATATCAAGACAGTTAACTCGGTTATTTCTGCCGAGGAAGCCACCACTTCAATAAAAGTCTCAGCTTCACACAACTAAGATCGCGCCTATTTCAATTATCCCACATATTGTTCAGTTGCGTAGACACTTGTACCATATAACTGCACCAATTTTAAGACACAATATCCACTATGAATCAATTGAAAATAATTAAAATAGAAACCAAACCGAACTCGACAAAATGGCGCCAAAAAACTCTCTTCCTTAATTAATGTAATGTGTACAGCTACTAGAATAACCGACAAGGTACTAACAATTACAAAGTTTTACAAATCAAAGTTTGAAACAGTACATTATAACTAAGAAATTGAAAAACCAAATAAAGTAAATAAATAATAATAAGAAGAGTTGTGTGCGCGCGCGTGTGTGAGTGTGTGTGTGTGCGTGTGTGTATGTGAGTGAGTGAGTCCGTGGTGGCTAGAAACTATATTTTAAAAGACTTTCTATTTTATTGTATGACCTAGTTTTTAGCCACTCTAAAATAATTTTCTTGCACTCGTTATATGTTTTAGGATATATATTTACATATTTATTTAAAGAGTTATAAACATAAGATGATTGCTTAGCTTGTTGTCTTCTAGCGAATGCCGATTTTACATCTACTCTAGGAGCAACATCAAATTGCCTTCTCTTATTTTCTAAGATAAACGTCAGAGCGTTTTTCAACGACCGATTTAGGTGGTTGTTTGGTTGCTGCACTCTTGAGCCACGAAACGGGTGAAACTACGCTCTGGCAGCGCTCAGAGTAAAATTTTACCAAGCCACGGAACGGTCAGAGTACGCACCCGAGCGCGCTCGAGTTTACTCGAGCGAAACGACGGAACGCACCTCTGGGTTATATTACCTCATGACACACGTCAACGTCACGTCACAAACAAAACAAAAATAATTACAGAATATGGTTGTCCACTTTTGTTTGTTTTGTGCGTGGTTTTGTGCTGTTATTATTACTTGAATATTATTTGAATTGTAATAAAGTAGGCGTTTAGGCGAAAAACAACTTTTTATTCTCTCTTGAAAGATTGGAAAAAAATATTGAGTATGTGCTGTGTGCTACTATAAAGATTACAATATGTTAGTAATAAAAAATTTTGCTAGTTTATTGGTGTTACTGATTGTCTTTGATTTTACGGGAGCAGAAATACATCTTGTAGGTGGAGAAAAAATAGTGTATGTACTTTAAATTACTTAGTTTGGCTAAAACAGCATATCGTATGGTCCGTAGTATCAGCTAAACTATAAATTTATAATAATTATCTTTCAATTTTGCAGGCCTCGCTTATATGATGATTATAAACACCCATATCCTGAAAAGTGTTCTGAACTAATAGATGTTTTTGCTGGTTATGCTTCGAACTTTACATTTTGTTCCATGAAATATGCTAGACCTATAAGGCTTTGTGAAAATTGTGTGAACCATTATGTAAAATTTCGCGCAATGTATAAGGAATTAGGTGACACCATTATAAATGGAACTTCCTGTCTCTCATTATTCATTTCACAAGATAGACTGAATGCTATCCAGGAATATCATGATCATATAGTGACTGTATGGGAAAAAGGGCATTGTAGTGGTAAGAACCTGTTAATGTAAAGATTTGTTTATATTTTACTGTGGATAATGACTTTTTTTTTCTTTTTAGACTGCTTTGACTGGTCTGAAGATAGACCAACAATTAAAAACAACACACTGAAGTTTTACAAGATGTTCATAGATACAATGGACTGCATCACAAATAACATGAATCAATTTGAAAATAATACACAAGAAATTTGCTTGAGATGTATGAATTTATATGTGGGATTAGATGATTTCTACAAATCGTTAAGCAAAGATTCAATTGGAGTTGATAGCATTTGTATGGATATTGTAGATTCAGTAAGTTAGAATCTCAATTCATGAAAAAGTTGATGTTGCTTTCATTCATTAAATAGGTTATATTTATTTCAGATGAATACCTCAAGGGCTATATGGAGTAAAAGCCTTCACTGTTGTGATATAAGGAAGACACCGGAATTGATGTTTTTGTGTTGCACAGGCATCATTTCTTTTTTGCCATTATTGTTTTATGTGGCAGTTAGGTACTGTAGACCAATCAGGGATTTACATAATGTACTAAACGGTAAGATAAGAGAATTATAAAACAAAATAATTCTTTAACAGCATTTAATATTGCTACAACTGATTTAATCTTTACAAACATCCATTTCCAGAGTCGAGATTCAAGCAATCTATAATGAGGTCAATCCAGGGAAGGATAAACTAACAAGATGACAAACACCTAATTATTGAGTTGATTTAAAATCTTTGAAACTTGTGTTATTTACAGTTTGAAACACACTTGTATTTTTGTAGTAAAAAACATCATATCAAAGTATATTAATTTATTATCTACAGTATGTACCTATTTCTTTTTAAACTGTATCTAACAATATTGGTTAAGTTTTATTTGATCAAATATTATGTAATTTTATCAATAATAACTAATTATTAGTAAATTAACCAAAGACAATAAATTTATCTATGTCTGGATTTTTTATTGTTACTTTTTTTCACACTATTTGAATTACTATTGCTGAGCTTATGTTTTAGAGAATTTTGTGTGTGGTCATTCTTGTTCAACACACTTATTGCCTGATCCTTATCCTTGGGCGTTCCAGGCCTGCTGTCCAGACCAACTGCAGCCAGCATTTTACTCTCATTGAAGGCTTTTTGTAACATACCAGAGGAAGTAGCTATTTTTTGAGTAGCACTCTGCTTTGTTTGGCTCATTGGTTTATCCATACTCGTGTTAATGTGTTGCTTTCCAGCTGGCTTAGATGCAATGCTTTCTGACGACCCATGTATAGTTGTATGGTTCAAATTACCAATATTCAATCCAGAGCTTATTTGGGTATCTGATGAATCTTCATTTGTTTGTGATTCTGTTTCACTGTTTCGCTCATCTAAAAATAAATGAGTATTAATTTAAACCTTTAATATATCATGTTCATGATCATGAAATGTGATCAAAAACTTACTTTTGGCTTCAGCAGGATCCACAAGCCCACTGACAGCCTGAAATAATGTCCTCGATATAGTAATAGGAAACGTATGAGTATAAGTATTTTGGTCGGAATTTTTAATAGCTATTTATGTCACATTACTTACAGCCATAGACGTAATTGATGACTTTGAGAATAATCTTTCAGCTTCTTTAAATTTTCTATTACGTTTATCGGCTTTTGAATTAGTACTTTTATTGGTTGTAAGATATCTATCCCATCCCCGGATTATATTTCCGTAGAGTTGAGTATCCTCCAAATATGATCCTTCAAATGCATAGATCTGGCGCTCCAAGTTAGCTAAAGTCTCCTACAAAAAAATGTTAGTAATGTTTCGATGTGTCTATGTACCTATCCATTTAAATTGTTTTAAAATCATTACTTACGGCAACTTCTGCTTTTCTTTTGACTAATTCAGCCAATTCTGTTCTGGTATCGGCTACTGACGTCTGTTTAGACGCCATATTGTGTTTTCTGGCTTGAGTGTTTTGAGCGTCGCTAGCGGGACTTTGTGGTGATACAACCATGACGAATGTTTTTAATATCTATCGCTTATTAAAAATACATTTCTCAATGTACCTAATCTTTAATCTCAGAGAATTCGTCGAAAACAACAACTTTAACCTCAATGAGAGACAACTTCAATGAGAGAACTGACAAACCATAGAGAAGAGAAAGGTAAATTGCCAGGACAGTTGACAAAAATATTGGTTGCATTCCAACAGACTAATCGCTAAGTCATCTGTTGCAAATTATCTGCGGAATGATCACATAATCAATTACTTAGCAGCGATTGATGACAATCAGACGCCATTTTTTTCACCGCTCTTGATTTTCGATGAGAAACAGCGATTACTTGAGTTACTGTCAGTCAGTTGTTGATTTCAGACTTCAAGAGCATGAGCTTTGATTAAAAGAGCATGAGTTATTAAAAAAAGGATTGAAGAAAATAATTAACTGCAGGCAAATAAGAACAGGTTATTGTAAGATATTTTAGAAAAACCAAATTATCCATTTATTATTCTTTTTTAATGATTAATAATCCAGAGAGTTTTATTGAAATAAAGCAACGATATTGTTATCTACACTTTTGTTTATTTGCCGTATACAACGTGTTACAAAAGTACCCTTAATGCCGAATATGGTAGATAGGGACCATCAAACTGAACAACTTTTACTATGGGACCAACTCTGAAATCGCAAAAAAATCTGCTGTTTCATACAAAAATGAATTACGAAAATATCAAAATGTATGAAACAGCTGATTTCTTTTTCGCGATTTCAGAGTTGGTCTTGTAGTAAAAGTTGTTTAACACGTTGTATAATGTTTGTTTTAAGTATATTTGCATATTCCTTATATGAAAAGTGTTGTTACTCAATTTGCGTTTCATAAATAATTAAACTATGTAGTGCGTGCTAGTAATAACGAGGAAATAAACTCAATGTAATTTTATTTCGGCTTACCTCAGCGGACTCTCTAGCTAATTGGTTCCGAACCTAGGGGTAATTATGAGGGGGTGCCCCCCATCCCCAAGTTGGGGGTAAAGTCTGTTTCCCTACATAGGTCATATAGGCAAGGACATATACCGTTATCTAAATTTTACCGGTAAATTACCAAAACATTTCGATAACGTTACGTTACTTACGAAATACCACTATTTGAAAACGTTATTTTTATTAAATTATGATTTTTCGCATTTGCAATGCTATTTTTGTATTAAGATAAATAATATATTAGAAAAAAATACTCGAAAAAATCAACTCACCCGTAGCACTTCAGACGGGACTCGAACCCGCACCCTTGGGATTCCAGCCCAATGCACTGACCAATTATGCACCGAGTTCCGAGTCGCTTAAATAAACCGGTGCTACGGGTGAGTTGATTTTTCTAGTATTTTTTTACAATACTATATATCTTAACGTTATTTTTAACGATAATTTAGCAACCTGCAGGTCTATAGGCTAAAAACATTGAAGTTAATGTTAACCGTGTTTTGACAGATGTATGTGGTACATTGCTACATCGTTTTGGTACAAATAAAAACTTACCAAAGAAAAGTAGTAATGTATCACATTCATCTGTCAAAACAGAGCGTTTACGATAGCAATGTAAGTTAGCCGATTGAGCCACTGGCTTGCGCCGGCCTCCGCGCCGCTGGCGCACGACAACCCCCATTATAACGTTACTGATAACGATATTTTTTACTGTTATCAGTAACGTTATTTGTATAACGTAAAAAATTAACCGGTATTCCTGTCCCTACATATGAGTAACAATATTGAAAAGGTTAGGAACCACTGCTCTAGCTAGAGTCATGGACGAATTAAATAAATTTGTTTCTAATCGCCATCACAGACGCGGATGCGAACGCAATCTCAACGCGTTGATTTGTTCTTCGCTTCATAGGTATTAGGACTATTTTGGACCTTAGAGCATTAAGAATGCTCTAAGTTTTTGTTTAAACTGAAAAAATATTTCAGCCATTTCGAAAAATAATCAAAATTAGTAGCGCCATCTAGCTTCAAATAGATATAATGAACGAATGCAGCACATAGTACTGCTTTTGTAAAAGACCTCGTGGCGACATCTATTACATTAATTTTTGAATAACATACAATTTGAGCTACTACTTAACTACTAACGTACAAATTTAGAGCATCTAAGCGTACAAACGTCGACAGCATAGATTAATATTTTATACTGGTTGTTGTCTACCGCCTTAGAGCATTACAGGGGGTCTAGCCAAAGTAACATTTACAAATTTTCGCTATCGCTTCGCTTCGAAAAATGTATGGATTTGACGTTTTAAATTTCGATTGATAACGAAACCTTATGTCAATCCCATACATGTTTCAAAAGCGAAGCGATAACGAAGATTTGCAAATGTTACTTTGTCTAGACCCCCAGCTCACTGAGCCACTAGCTGTTTAGAAGAAGTCATAATAATTATTAGAAATAGTTTGATTATTAGTCTTCTGGAATGCACACTTATAATCTATCTATCTGTCTGTGAACTCTGTGTCTCAATTTTGTTAACTTTCCTTCCTCTATGTTTTATTTGTTTATTATACCTACAATAACTTAACTAGGTACCAATATAATTTGTGTGTTTACCTTAAGTGCCGCAATACCTACATAGTCTTATTCGATTTCTAATACAAAGATAATTAAAATCATGATTTTAAATTACGTGCCTCGTGTAACACAGGTGAATTACCTACCATAACTATTGTTTAAACTTACCTAACCTTAATTTATCAACCATAATCGTATTGTTTGTTTGAAAATATTATTCAAACAGTGCTTTCTTCTGGGTTTCAGTTAGACGCCTTACAATTGGACAGCCAGGTCGAAGAACTTTTTAAACAACTACTTTTTCAGTCTACTAAATACTTGAAGGTTAATGTTATTGTAAACATTTGATTGGTGTGGTCAGTCCATGATTATTTTATTACTTACCTAGTATTATATTTTTAGCCTGGACTTTTTGAGCCCTATCTGCCAGAAATTGAGCTGTTATTAAGGACATGGATATTTAAGTATTCGATATACAACAAAAAGAGTACATTTGGCCAGGATATCTTATCATGCAATTACAAGACTGATAATTTTTCAAATAGCAAACTTTATTGGTATTTTGGATATACTGTAGGCTTGAGATATCTTAAAGACAGAGCCCTGTATAGTTTCACATCAAATATAAAAATTCAAGACTTTCTTCATAAGCTAGAAATGTTTCAACTCATAGGAGATATTTTAAATTTTCTTCGCTTCATTCAAAGTGGTAAACATCCTATGTTAATTGATTTTATATTGGGTCTTGAACTGACTGCAGAGAAACTAACTAGGGAAGATCTGACAGACTTTTCGTGGACAAGAGAACTGTTATGGCACAATTTCATTGTAAGTAATATTATGAGTTATCTCTCAAATTTTATCACAATATTCTAAAACTTTTGTTGTTTTTAGGAATTGATTGGTACAGTTATATCTTTGATGAATATATTCGGGCTCAAAAGAAAATTAACCCACATATTGAAATATGTTTGGTGGAAAGAGCATACTCATGGAAAAGGGAAAATGACTGCAGCTGTTATGACTGCTCAGACTGTTTGTGCTAGCTGTTCAAGTAAGCCAGTACTTCCACATACAATGGGTTGCTCCCACATATTCTGCTATTATTGTTTGATGGTAATACTTTTTATGTTATGAATTTGAAAGTAGGTACCTATATTAACTCTTTCTATGTTCTAAATATGTGAATTTATTTGTAGGCCAACAAAACTGCAGATCAAGATTATGCCTGTCCAAAGTGCTACTACAATGGGAAAGACATAAAAAGATTTACCCTTATTTGATTTTGCAATAAATATTAAAATATTGGGTGCTGTGATAAATATTTTTTTGTTTTTTGGGGTATATTTTTTATTGTTAGTTAAATGAAATATACGATTATATTTTAATAGATCTTTATTACAATTTATTTACATGAATTCCTTAAATTAATTATTGCAAGATTGATGAGCTCAGTAGCCACACTCAATGTTAGAAAAATCGCATCTCCTCAAAATAAGTTTAGACTTGGCCATCTGGTACTGCTAGCACATGTTTAAATGTTGATATCTATTAAGAAAGAACAAAAATTATAGTAATAACAGATTTTATTAAAAATTGTTTGATTTAATAAAATATCAATTAGGTTCCACAGTTAACACGTTATTTCTTGCGCCACCATACAGTGTCCCAGGAAATGTGCACCAACGGCGGCTGTCTAGACCACAAATTGACTAAAAATTAAGCACAAAATGAGTTGATGAATTTAAGGATGTTTGCTCGTTTCACTGATTTTAATTGATATTTGATATGAAGGCGTCAAAGCAGACAAACAAAATTTACAGGGCTGTTACCTAACTAAACATGGAAGTTTTTAAGATGCTCACCAAAAAAACTTGTATTAAACTTATCTTACTAGAGGATTTTAAAATAACAGTTTTTTTCAAATGTCTTAAGATGACTTAACGCAATCGTTTATTTTCAAACTGGTTTACGTGGGGCTTAAATTGTATTATAATTTAAGAGGCCTATTAATGCACTACGTTTCAGTAAAAAACTGGGAGTGTAGCAGTAAAATTTTAGAAGATACAGTTGTTTTTCAGAATCAAGTCGTTATTAGAGCCAAACGCTCAAACAAAAATAAGTCAAAATCTATCAGATTTCGCGGAACATAAATGGGGGTGAAATAGATGGGTCAAAAATAAGTCAAAAACTATCAGATTTCGCGGAACATAAAATATGGGGGTGTAATAGATGGGTATTAGTGTCCTCTAACACCCAGACAGCCCCTGGTTTCATGGGACACCCTGTATAATGGTGATTCAAATCCAGGAATAGGATCAAGGGTGTCAAGGGGTCTATTCAGGAAAATGTGGGTAAATTTGCTATCGAGACTTTGGAGAGAACACACATCATCAAGATGGATACTATTTCCCATGAAGCTGCTCAAGTGAAATTGTAGTATTGTAAAAAATGCGGCAGTGTAATGTTGCTCGAAACTGAATTTCAGTCATTAATTTCGTTCGACAAGTGTTCCAACGGTTTCGAGAGTCTGTTGGCTATAGACAAAGAGGTAGAAGCGAAGTATATAATAACAACACTTAACCATTAATTAGATTAATGATTAAAAGTACCTAAACTGAAGATTTTTTGAAAAAGGTGCGGTTTTTGTGACGTTGAGTGTGTATTAAATTCAGTAGATAAATATTTTAAAAACGTGAAACCTACATTGGTTTCATGTATTTCAGCCACTTTACTAGGTCGGTAGGTACGCTCCATTGATGTATAGTAGTGACAATATTGATATATAGTGGTTGCGCTACATTAATATACAGTGGTAACCAGACGATTTTCATACAAACGAGCTAACTTTGAAGCTGTTCTCCGCTAGGGATTGATCGAGCTGGGATCTGATCATGGCTATCCAGGGAGTGAATGGAGGAGATCTAGGACATAGTAATGGAATGATTGAAGAAACCATTAAGATACTTTGTTTGTACTTACCTATATATTTTTTTCACTTTAAAGCATGGGGTACATTAATCAACAATTTTTTATAATAAAAATATTACCTAACTTAAGTATATCTTTCATATCAAACATCTTGTTTCAAGAGACAGATTGTATTCCAAAATTTGAACTACAATATAAAAGAAATAGAAAAACGTATTAAATAACTTAACTCAGTGTATAGCTAGCCTAAAGCATGAATACGACAGCGAGCTGTTGGAAATTAAGTCCATATTCAAAGCACGTCCGTTCACCCTCGCTCGCCTCGCCAGCCGTCTGCATCTGGATGTTGGCCATACTTGGTCATTTCCGTAAATTAAGGCCAAAAAAGTGCACTTAACCAAAGGCAACAACTCTAAAAAACTCGGTTCTGCGATTTGATCCGCTCCTATCTTGAAACCTTATTAGCTCATGCCTTGTTCGTGTATATTAGCCAATTAACCTTAGTGCATGCAAATACTATTTTAAATGATGGTACAATAAGCACCAATATTGCACAAGAATGTTCCGAAAACACAAAAAATAGATAGGTAGGTAGGTAGGTACTTATTTGAGTTTATTATTAATTAACTTATGCACTAGCTTTTATTTACAATTGTTAATAAACGTACAATTTCTCATTTCAGTTTGGTTGGGAACGTAAGCTTATCCCTTTTGTAGTTCTTAGAATTTCCAAATATACTTATACAAAAAGTTCTTGATATTTTCTGTAGATAAAGAACTAATTCGACGTTTTAACATGTTTTTTAATAACTACCTACAATAACTTATCATCTATCAAGAAATAAGAAAAATATTGGCACATGCCGTTTACGCACTAACTAAATAATGAGTTTCATCGTTCTTCGGATAAAAACAACCTTCAAGCGAACAACCATACAACGGCGTGGTGACATACTTCAGTCCATTATTATAAAACGGGTGGTTTGATGAAAGTATACAATAGCGCTAGACAAATTCTGCACTATCATAATACCACAATCGCAGCACCCAGCGAAGCCGATCCCTAAATCAGAAATGTAGGTAAATTCTAATGGCGATTGTCTTTGCTGTTGCGTACGTCGGCGTGGAAACCGGTCTCCCAGTCGGCGACGTAGTCCACCGTCCGCACCGAGCCGTCGGGCTCCACCAGCGAGTACTGACCTGGATACATCAAAACAGCTTTGTAATACTGCAAATCGATACGAAAAAGGTAATTCTGGATACACTTTCAGAAAATGTTTCTGTTCTTTAGAAATAGGTACCTAATTAATTAAAGTAAAATCTGGACACTTCCACTAATTAGCAAAATTTATAAAAAATTAACACCCTAAACTTACAACTCGACCAAGATAAATGGGCTCATGAAAGCTGCATGACAGCTAAGTTAATGACACCGTTTTAATTTGGTCAAGTTGTAGTTAGGAAAAGACTTGGGCGATTCTAAGTTTAGTGCAAACGGGCATAAGTAAAATTTAATAAGGTAAGTACTTACCTAATCATAAGTAAATAACGGAAAACTTGAATGAGCAATTCAACTATACTCTGGTGTAAGTTCTGTATCATTATTAACACTTGTCTCTACCTGAATTTATTCTCTGGCACAAGTGCTTTATCTATTGCACTATCATTTGTCCCCAACCGGGTTTAGAATCGGCAACCACACGTTCACATGCGAGGCCAAAAACATGATTAACTAACATACCTTTCACAACTTCACCATCTCGTTCTTCCTTCTGCCCTTTGATGTCACCAGTGTGAGGATCGTTGACTCCGTACTCGTAAGCGTACCTCGGATGGGCATCCTGTCAAATTTTTTAACTTTAGAGTTATTTCAAATAACTTCTTGAAAACTACTCGTACATAGATACACTCTACGCTTCAACTTTACAAACATAATTATAACATCACAATTCTTACATAAGTATGATCAAATGTATAAAAAAATACATACACAATACATACAAATTCAGCGACATCGGCATCAGCCATATAGCACTATCCTGTTGTGGATAAAAAAATGACTGTAGCGAATGGAGGTGACGACTGCAAGGTATTTATTTGATTACTTCTTGGGTGTCGTTGGAAGATTGCAATTGTCATAAAAAGGAAGGAACCGAAGCGAAGTGAGGGCGGATCGCTAGTAATATTATAAAAGCGAAAGTGTGTGTGTTTGTTGCCTCTTCACGCCATAACGGCTGGACGGATTTGGATGAAATTGGGTTGGTAGACAAATTAGGACCACTTTCTATCCTGGTAAAAGGTTCCCTAGGGTCCACGTGTATGAAGTCGCGGGTGGCCGCTAGTGGTTAATAAAACAAGACTGCCATAATTACAAGTAGGCTACCTAAAGTATTTTTTTAGCAACGAATGTGGCCCTACATACCCACCTAAATAACTGTGTCTAGTTCAGCCCACTCTATGTCGTTGTTATGAAATACTTTTCTTGATTTTTCTATTTATAGTGTTAAGTTACAAATCGACTACTTTTTAATTGGTACCGACTCCAATTAATCCTTCAATAAGTATCGCATTTTATTTGATCAAATAATGCAACGTTCTTAACATTCAATAATATTATTTCGTGATAAAAGTGCAAAGAACCAATATGAATCTGCTAAGAAAAAGTTAGTTGTTGCAAAATCATAAGTTTGTAGCCATTGAATTTTCATCGAATTTTTACCGAAGTTAGTGGAGAAAAAAGCTTTACTTTTAAATTTATCTTAGACTTTGGCTCCGGGCACACTGGATGTTTTTTGCGGAAACAATGAAAATATCTTATAGAAGTGACCGTAATTAAATAAGAAAATGATTCAGTTTTGGTTAGTTCTTTGAAATTGTGCTATCGGACACCAGCCCCCATTTAAATTGCCAACTTTCTATTCATTTCTAACTAAGCTTAATAATAATCAATTAAAAATCTGATGGTTAAATCAAAGGTCACAAACTTTTTTCAAGCACAGACATTGATGTTTAATGTTTGGACATGTAGGTAATTTTATTGTTTATTGCTTAAGTAATTATAATGACAGAGTGCCAATGCAATTTGGGTTCATAAACTATCTATAGGTAGCAGTGGCGATGGGTGAAATTATGGCGAAGTTAAGCCGTTCTATAAAAATGTTATGATCTGCATAGTGGATCGGTGGGGTGGGATTTCTAAAAGGTGAGCCGATGGGTATCGGCTTATGAGGACCCTTCGCCACTAATAGGTAGGTAAGTAAAGTACTGGGCGTATCTACGTTGTTTCTTACTTCCTGCATCATTGTCATTACTCGAAAATCTTTAAAAATGTGCAAATTAATATTTTTTATTATAGTACTCTAATGTAAATGATGGCATATTTCCTTGTGATGCATTGGATTTTTAAAGATTTTAAAAGAAAGAAGACTTCATTGTCGAGTAACGACAATGAAGTAAGAAACAACGTAGATTCACCCTACTATATTATTAATACAGAGCTATCATCACTGGTTACACAGACGCACATTTAATGGAAATTAGGAAATACTTTTCGTGATTTACTAAATCATCCTTGCTTTAAATATAGGGCGCTTTCCATCATGATAAAATATAATTTGTTTGTATAAGTTTACGACTATTTAGCTCAATTATTATTATTGTGTGCTTGGAGGATATAGTAATAACAATACTTCTAAGTTTAAATGTTCTGACTAAGGAATAATCTTTTGTATTCTTCATGTTACAAAAGCTATAGTTTAGTTACTGAGTAACTGAAGCTTTCTTTTTACAAGTATAATTTAAATATTTCTCAGAACGAGAAGTAGCAGTGCCTACCTAGCTATAAAACTAGCATTTTAAATTTGTATAAAAAAATTAAAAAAGTATAAGTAATTTAAAAGGAATACTAGCAATAAAAACAGTACTTAACCACAGAATATATATATACAATACGTGACACTTAACTAAGTTGCTAAAGACGTAGGTAATGTTTCAAAAAAGTGAGGTTCGTCGTAGGGATTTCGTAAGTGTGAAGGCAGCGTAACGACTAGGCGGGAATCCGACACTTGCATTGTGAATTAACGAGGTTTATCACTCGGCTCAGTAAAAAGCTTACGCAAACTCAAACGAGGTAAATGCACCTATACAGACTGCGATTCGCGCTAAATGCCACAATGAGCTCGAAAGGACTCGTAATTTTGTAAGCTTCGATCATATCAGAATAGCGCTTACTCAGCGATTGCTACTCATTGGCACGTTAAACCTGTAATACCACATACCGACCTATTTGCGAACTTCAAGTGAACCTTTGTTATGACAAAAGCTGTCTGTTTTTCTAACTGTCTTAAAGAACTTGTATTTTGAAGTACTTAATTCACACTTTGTTACAATTATATTTTGCTCTATGTCAGAATGTCATGAGAGCTAACCACCAATTCAACTCAAAATCCCTTATAGAATTAAATTACAATCAATCTTATTAATTACTTGACAGTTAGGTAATTCTCAGCAATGAGTATAATTCCTAAATTAAAGGTCGTACCTACATTGTGGTGACACAAGAAAATAACTAGAGCAAAAATCTAATAATCCCAATTTATTAATTACACAACGCGATTCGGCGCGTGATAATTTCTCATTTTTGAGTGACTAATTGGTTAAGATTCGATGTCACCGGACCAGTCCGGGAATCAGACGGCCGGTCAGATGTGATTGCGTCATCAAATCACTTGCAGGGATGTGAAGTAATCATGTATGTGGTATGCTGCAATGTCCTGGGGCGAAATAATTGCTCACCTACACGAATTATGAACTAAAACAAGTCCGGTAAACAGAAGCAGTAGGCAATTAAAACGGATCAACGACACGCTGTTTAATATTCAAATCGGTCGTGGCTTTGAGCTTGCCAATCGCGACAAGTTTGCTGCGGTTACTGTAACAAACCTTCACTGTTATGAATGTGCCTGAGAAAGTCACAATATGCAGGATTGCAGGTGCCTACTTGTCACTAATGAAAATTGCTAAATCCTAGAAAAATAATCGGTTTTCTGATATTCTGTAAAATCTACCCAGGTATGAAAATACCATAGCTACATTTTTTGTGAGAATAATGAAAAAGAAAAACTATTACTAGTTACTTACATAGTTTTCCAGGAATTCTGTGTGAACGTTTTTGGCAGCGGCCGGGGCTGAAGCAATCCGGGTCACAGGAGCAGAGACGGCAACCTGCGCTGGTGCCACTTGTGCAACTTGAGTCCCGTGTTGTGAGAAACCAAAGTTTGAAGTGGAGTATTGAGCTACACCAACTCCGGAGGCACCATGTTGAGTTACTGTTGAGTATTGTGGGACTGGCGATGCAGCGGCGTATTGGCTGACAGCTGGTGCGGCGTATTGGGCGACCGTCGGGGCGGAGTATTGTACAACAGCTGGTGCGGAGTATTGAGCAATAGCTGCTGGGGCTGAGTACTGGCCAACAGCTGGGGCCGAGTACTGGGCAACTGCCGGAGCAGAGTATTGAGTGATTGATTGCTGACTATACTGAGCTGGTGCAGCGTATTGACTAACTGCTGGAGCAGCGTATTGATTAACTGCTGGAGCAGAGTGTGCCACAGCTTGCGTTGAATATTGAACATTAGACACAGCTGGTGCAGCAGCATAGTGCGATACAGGTGCTACATTCTGATATTGGACGGCTGGAGCAGCATATTGAGTCACAGTAGGACTGTAGTATTGGGTTCCACTTGCAGAATTAGAAACTGAAGAAGTAGCATATTGCGATCCACTAGATGCGTACTGAACTGGAGCTGCAGCTTGAACGGGTCCCACTTGATTGTATTGTGTCGCTGCTGGGGTTGCGAAGGATGTATATCTTGTGGGTGTGAATAGTTGTGGTTGCTGTGACTTCAGAGCCGATGAAGTGGCATATGTAGCAGAAGGAGCAGCATATACTTGGGAGACAACAGGTCCTCCGGTGTGCACAGCACCGTATGAATTGAGGGAAGCTCTTGCTGATCCTACTGCGTAGTTTTGAGACACGTAAGTGGTTTTTGCAGGCGACACGGAAAATCTTGCGATGAGTGGAGCAGCGGTGACTTTGGCTATGATCGGTGCCTGAGCGTAAGTGGCTTGAGGTATCACTGTTCTTGGGCGTGAAGCAGCAGACGATAATCCAGCAGAGGTGGTATATCCGTGCACTTCATTAGATGCTGCTCCTGTAGCATAGTTAGATTGTGCCAGTAGAGAAGCCGTTTGGAAACTTGCAGGTTGTTGAGCGATGTAGGTGGTCTGTGGTACAACGGCTTGATATGCAGATCCCGCTGAGTATCCGGAGTACTGATAAGATGGAGACGGTAAGGCAGACTGGGCGGCTACTTTGACTCCAGCAGTAGTCAACTGTAATGCGGGCGATGGGTACGAATAGCCATTGTCGTCACAACTTTGAAGTTTTTGCACTTGACTCAAGTGGTAGTTTAGGTCGGGATCGTGATATCCATATACTGACGTTAAAGCCAAGGCAATGATTGCTACTGTTATCTGAAAAAATAAATTTAATTTCATCATTATTATGTTGATATCAATACATAACATCACCAAATAATTTATTTAAGATGTCAATGTATTTTTTTTTCATTTCGATTTTAAATTCTTTTTGCATAAGCGTGTCAATAAAAACTTACCGTAGTCATTCTTATTCAATTGCGCTTTCGTTTAAAATATCATAAACAAATTATTTGTGTTGCAGCTTGCATCTGATTTGTTAAAGCTAAGTGTATTTGCCAAACTTAAGCGCCGGTCGAAATGAGAGCAAACCGAACCGGCAAACACTTATATAGTGAACTCATATGTGTAAGAACGGGTGATACTTTTTCACGTTCGCCTCTGAGTTAGTGGGCGCGGTCCGTATGTTCACTGCACTTATTAGTAAATAACAAATGGTAAGGCAACACGATATTCATACCAAGATAAGACCTGTAACAGTTGATTTAAGCGTTAAAGGAGATTTGTTTTGTATGGAGTAAGCGAAGGACGTTTAACATATCACATAGATGTGCTAATGCGATATACGACTCAATAAAGTTAATAACATAGACGCAATTTAATCTCGCTCATGAGTAATTCAACACTTAAATGAAGTCGTTTACTTGCGCATGGTGCTTTCGAAGCTAAAAATAAGCATGGTATCCTTGGAAAGGATCTAATGTTTTAAGTTAAAAGAGCTTTAAGTTTTCAGCTCAAAGGTTAATGTTTATTTAGTATTTTTTAATTTCTTGTGATAATAAACTACCTTAGTCTTATCATAATAATAATTGTAATCTCGTCGTATAGTAATGTAATTCTGTCGTAGTTTGTTCTGTTCTTTTCTACAAGCTTTATTGTAGGTCACATGCTAATAAATAAGCTCAACACTGAAATACTTATTCGAACTATTGGTTTTAATTTTACTAAAGTGCCTATTACTAGTTAAATTCCTTTTATAAATAGTTTGATATCAGTTATTACTTATAATAGACTTTTGCTAATGATAAAGCTCAACATTGTTTTTTCAGGTTATAAGTTCTGCAAAAATAAAACAGTAAAGTTACATTGGTTATCTTATAAAATTATCTTATAAAATTTTGCTAGATATATATCCTATCTAATCTTCATCGAAGGTAACTAAAATATAAATATGTCATACGAACATGTATTCCTTGCGTAAACCTCCACGTATCATAAATGTAGGTACCTAGTGACATCTTTTAAGTGGTTGCTCTACTAAGTGCCGTGTAAGAAGAGATTAAACACACACTGTTCATTGAATAAAGTGTTGCGGTACGGGTGCAGTTCATTTACCAGTCAGTTATGAAACTAATCCGTTATTAAGGTGGGTACCCCAGCAAATGTGGCGCCCTCAGAGGTTTTAATTTAAGAAGTTGTTAATAGTTAAAGGATTATAATAATACCTTACGTCCAAGTATTAAGTGGTTTAATATCCATTGCTTAGTATTTTTAGAAGGTATATCATTACGTTCCCTCGTAGTCATTCGTAGAAGTAGATTGCAAATGTGTCATAATCGGCCACTGTTAGCAGTTTTGCTATCTACCTTTAGAATTGACTACGAAGGAATTTAATGTTATCTTCTAATAAATACTAGACTATGGGTTCCAGAAACTCCACGTAAACGTTTTATTAAAGTTATGCACTGTAATTACAATATTTCATAAAATTAATCGCGGCGCCACTTTCGGTCGGTGTACCGTCTTAAAGGCTGATGTCTAATTTGTTATGTTACGCCCGGACTCTATTTAAAACGACGCGTTATTGGATTCAGTGTTCAGAAATCTTTTTAAAGCTTTTGTAGCTAAGCTGGCTGTAAGTTAAGTAAAATTAAATTGGCCCGCCCAATACGGCATTTTGCCATCACTTCATCCCTTTTTTTTACAGGAAAAAAATCGACTATTACCGACGCTGGGCCGCTCTAATAGGGTTATAAATTGGCGCGTTCAATTTTCCCACAGATTATCCCTTTCTGTCACTCGGAAACTACTCGGCTGCCGCTTCCGTGCTCTTCGGCATTGCCGCGAGCCAATATAGTTGGCAAGTGGTATCGATCGTTGATGTAGCGAATGTGGTTTCTGAGTAGCCGAAAAAAAGCCGCATATTCCAATATAGTTTTATACCTTTCTGTACCGTCAACCTCATAATTGGAAACTCTTTACGTATATGTCGCACCAATGAAATATTGCGTTTATACAGTGGGGTTGCAAATAACTATTATAGGTATTGTGTGATACTACCTTTATTATTTATTAAAATACCTAGAAGAAATTAAAAAAATATATAAGTAGTTGTTTCACCTAAATTAATTGTCAAAATATCTGTAAAGATATTTCAATTGAATGTCGAGGTAATTCCTCACATTGATGAAATAAAGCTGGCTTGCATTATACTAGAAAGATTTCGACGATGCTACTAGTGACTCGGTAGCACAGTTTGGTAAGAGCATTGGACCGGGCTTCCTAAGGTTCGGCTTCGATTCCCGCCTGAGACAATTCTGGTGACGAGTAGATTTTTTGTAGTATATTATTTATTATTATCTAGAAGAATTTATACGGAAAGAATTATACCTACCTATAAGAATTACATCTACCAACAAAGGTTAAAATCATTATACTTAAAATACAGTCAGTTTGCATATTACTTGCTACGACACGCGTTGATGTCTTTTATATTACTTATATGAAAATATTGAGTGCACGTAATAAATAGATTTATTTTATACAAATTTACAATAATAATTACATATCAATCAATTCTTGTTTTTAAGCGCAAATAATTGATGTTTTTCACCTAGCAAGCGACTTTTTTTGTTGATTCACGTTAAGCTTACCTTGTTACGTCTTTAGAAAGATCTACAGAATCATCCGACCTATTTAACATTTTTATTTGTTAAATCTATTTAAATAAAAATCATTACATAAATACATTAAAAAAAAACTCCCACAGGGGTAAGTAAAAAAACCAATCATCTAAATTTTAAAAAGGAAGGATTTCTCGCCAGAAATAGCTTGTAAGGTTTTTAGCAATATAATTACAATTTGATTCTCACACAATGTGAAGAAAGGGCTTGGCAAAGTAATATTTTAAGTGTGCACACTGGGAACCAGTAGTTTTCAACTGATAGTGATCATTGTTTCAATAAATCTACGAAATTTTGACCATGAATGATTTGCTCATTAAGTTATATTAATTCTCACGCCGCTGGGAACAGTAATGTAACTGGTACAGCCCTTATTGTGCAACAAGTGTGTGTCAAATTAATTTTATTACATTTTTATTTATCGTTTTGTCGGCTCTCTATGACTTATGACTTGCTCGTTGATATTTATATTTCATTAATGATGTTTTGATATCAATATTAAATAAATGTTTTACATTAACTGGAGATGTAGCGTTTATTGATTATCTCTTTAAGCCCACTAAACTTAGTTTGTTGCTTAACCTAGTCTGTAGCATGGATTAACGAGGGACATAGTAAGAGTATCAGGGGGTCTAGCCAAAGTAACATTTGCAAATCTTCGTTATCGCTTCGCTTTTGAAACATGTATGGGATTGACATAAGGTTTCGTTATCAATCGAAATTTAAAACGTCAAATCCATACTTTTTTCGAAGCGAAGCGATAACGAAAATTTGTAAATGTTACTTTGGCTAGACCTCCTGACATTAATTTCAACGTTATTTTTAAATAGATTCTAAAAAAAAAGCATTGGCAGATCGCTCGATAGGAAAGACCCTACATGCGTTCCTTTTTTAATCGAGTTCAAAAAAATTAGGAGGTTCTATGTTCGTCTGTTTATTTGTTTTTTTTTATGTATGTCCACCGGTTACTTAAAAACGGCTGATCTGCTTTTCTATTGTCTTATTTCAAAATCTATCGCAGTCGCTTTCAAGATGAAACACATTGATGCTTCTTTTTAGCACCAATAAAAAATTAACAAAAGAAATGCAGCAATGTGTCGGATCCAACTGTCAAATGAAAGCGATTGCGATAGATTTTTAAATTAGACAATTAGCCCCCTGATTGACATGATTCAAACTTTCAATTCTTTGTCAGGTTTGTTCCCAAGTTGGTCCCATTTTTTGATAATTTTAAATCGGTTCAGTAGTTTTCGAGTAATCCTGAAAATACTGTAATTTTTTAGGTAATTTTTGCACGAGTTTTGACGGATCTTCAGACAAAACTTCATTGTTTATAAATTTACCGATTTAGATGATTCTTGTTTTGTTAGAAAGGATCCCCTTTCTAACAAAACAAGAATCATCTAAATTAGAAGGAAACACCCTTAAAGTATCCACTTTAAAGGTGTTTTCTTTTAATTTTTCCTTTTGAGGTACGTACGTAACCCTAAGAATATATTTATATCATATCGACACCCTAACGTTAAAGGATTTGTTTTCTCTCAGAACAGCATGCAATTTGATGTTCTATTGATGTCTTTGTTGTATCGATATTCAATAAATTTTACGTATGTTCATTTGGTACGGAGGTAACATTGTTTGTAGACTACAGCCCACAGACCATATTTATAACAAATACTACTACAGCCTACAGGGCTGACTGTACGAACTTGACCATTGTTTTGTCATTATTGTGTCAGAATGAGTGCTGTCCCCCATAAATTGCGCAATAAATGCATGATACATTTTAAATGTCAAGTGTGCATGGCTATTGCCTTTCTATAATGATATCTTTTAGATAATCTCTCCGCTTAGGTCAAAGTTAACAGATAATCAAATCGTGATTGTTTTAAAATATTCTCAAGAATGTATTGTCGACAATACGGCACAACGTAATCAAATTCTATGTAAAATGAGCAAAGACTTCTATGTGTATATGAGAGGTACATCCACATTGTTAAAAACTCAGTTACTGGCGTTAAAAACTTTCAAATTATTATGTGGTGTGTATAAATTGTACAGAACTGATTTTTTTATGTATATGTTCCGTCCTTTTAAAGGACACAGCATTTATAGATGTAAAAAATATATTCCAGGCTTAGACCTGTTTTAGGATATATGAATATAATTAGTAAGATTTTACATGACGCAATGCTTTCTTTCAGAGGAGCTTTTCTTCGGTAGACGGAAGCACAGCTTGACCGTTTATGAATAGCTGTAGGCCTTAGATTAATTATATTGTAGGCGCTCTAATTTCTTCATGCGTATGTCCCACTGAGCAATTTGCGTCGATCAAAAGAGGTTACATGCAGCCCGCCCGGTCCTTCTTGTGCAAGGCAACTAGCCCCTAACTCAATACTTAACGCACATGCAAATTGCGAAATGACACACGTGTTTCGTATAAAGCTTAAAACGATCTAAATTAATTCTAATGAAAATTGTCTGGAGTATCTCAGTAGTGTTATATTTCCAAATGTAATTATCGAAACTTTGAAACTCATTAGGTATCCTCATGTATTTATAGAGCTCGCTGAAGGACTGGTAATGTGTTCAAATAGTAAGTGGTGTGACAAAGTTCGATTTACATATACATGACATATATGTAACGACTTCACGTGAACTGCATTCCTAGACACACCTTTGTGTAGTTTATTATGTTTAACATTAAACAAGGATTGATTGAAAGGAGATCCGGCCTTTAATGTTAAAGTTGTACTTATATTTTTTAAATTTTTCAATCTGTGATTCATAATCTGCTGCATTTTGCATACTAGTCTGTGTTATCTGTCAACCAAATGACAGATCTGGGGCTCTATCAGCTAAAAACATTGAAGTTCATGTTAACTGTGTTTTGACAGATGTATGTGATACATTGCTACTTCGTCTTGGCACAAATAACTACTTAACAAAGAAAAATAGCAATGTATCACATACATCTGTCAAAACACAGTTAACATGAACTTCAATGTTTTTAGCTGATACCGCCGCAGTGCCAAATCGGAAGTCATATTGACATTTCGTTTTCATAATTTCGAAAAAAGAATAATGATTTATACAGCCACGCTTTTACATTTCATAGTGACTATTTTCTGCCCTTTGAAAATTGAATGTGGATAGCGGAACTTATTTCAATGAGTCGTTGTTTCTGTAGTGTTTGCGTATCAAACAATATTCATGCTTAAAAACTTTTTTCTACATAAGACAGAACTTGATCAATGTATTAAATATTATTGGCTTTATTTTAAGACCAATTTCAATCGTATACAAGCTAAGCATTTTTCCTATAGCAAGTGCCGCTTCTCCTTTAATATAAAACCGTGTTTGAAACCAATTAGCTTCCAGTAGATTAGAACTTAGTGATGTAAATGTCTACCCGTCTATTTGTTCAATCCGACAATTTGTATTCAAAACTGTTATTTAACTAAATCCTTACCTTACCTGGAAATCCTTAAATGGACTCTGATCAGGAGTTGGCAAGTGTGGTATGTATAGGGAGAAAGTACGGTTTCTCGAATCAACGACGTGTGCGCCTGTAGATTTTGTATCAATCAAACTTTGGAGCACATGTTATCCTGCTTAAACCTCCCCACTGCTTGCACGCAACGAGACCTTCTGGAAGCCAGCCCGAAAGCAGTCGACGTTGCATTTTACTAAAACGTAACGAAACATATAATATAGGTTATCTACCTTTGACACGAGAAGAAGAAGATATAACAAAAGAAAAACGAAACGTATGGAATACAATAAATTAGCACCCACGGGTGGTGGTGGTTATGTTATGTATGACCCATCCTTCTGAACCATCCAATCTTTAAGGGAGATAATGAGCATAAATGATCTTTTTTAACTACAGCTGAACCATACAATGGAACCATTTTCACTTGTAGTGTACCATATACCACTGGTGGGACATTTATTTTAACGTTACTTCATCTACTTTTAAAAACATTGACGATGGGTATTCCTTTGTTATTGATTTCCTCCGTTATAACAGTATAGAAAGCTTTCTAAGTTTGACAACTTTATATTACTAAGCTGAATATACAATAACTGTTCTATCTAATATACCAGATATATTATGTATAGTTCATGATACGAAGTGATTGTTTATGAAGTAGGTATGTCAACAGGTCATGTGTCAAAATCGTGAGGGTGTTGTTTCTACGTGACTGATGGTAAGTTTTATTATGGCAATATGTTTATGGTTGTGTTCTAAATCAAGATTGCAAATCAATGCTTTGGGCACTGTTTGTTTTATTGACTAGTTTTTATGAAGTGGTCACATACGTAGTGTGTTTACGTAACGCTTAATCTAGCGCGAGGTTCCCAAAGTAATCTAATAGATTTAATACTAATTTATTGTACGAGCAAGGCCGACTCACTATAGATGTAATTTGGTAAATACGAACTAAAAAGTAGGTACTCTTTATTTTAATGCTCACCTTGAAAGATTTCAAGTTTAATTGGCTGAAGTAACGCCCATTAGGGTAAGTACTTACGCTTCATAGTAGGCACGTTGTGCAACGGTTCCTGCCTTTTATAATCGATAATTCAAAGTTAATTAGGCTGATTTAATTACCGATAAACATGATGGGATGGGATTGAATAGTTCAAAAATGTTTGAAGGTTTTGCATTATCTTTGTTACTCAATTGTTTCAAACTTGTTTAATTCTTTGAATTTGCAAAATATCTCTGAATTTCAAATGACTTATATAACTTATCTCTAAATATTCGATGAGCTAATTTTGAATATTGTTCTGTTTGTTTTACGGAAGATTATGCTAATAATTAATGTACTTCTTAAATCAATAACAGCATGATACTCCTAATTGTGTATGTCCGGTGACAAGATCGATTACCAGCTGTAATTGAAATTTCGCCAGCAATGATCGATGTTTTAATCGTACGCGTATGAAACTGTATCGAGTCGAGTGTAGGTTACATAATACCAACCATTCGTCTGACGAGCGAATCGCGATATCATCAGGATCTGGAGATAGGGCTCGTCTGATGCCTGACACTTTATCAGACTGATCAGGTCGTAACCTATTTGTTGATCTAACTTAAGGTTGCCTTTGTTTTCATTGTTGTATTTTGTATCACACATTATTCTTACATTGCATTACTTAAGAATCGAGATTTACTTTTCGTTTTATTCGTATTTTTTGAAAAATTGGAAAACGGCTGGTTTTTTTATCGCGATTTCAGAGTTGGTCCCATAATAAAAGTTGTTCAGTTTGATGGTACGAAGAAACGGTTTTCACATTTTTATAGATTAAGAGCATTAACGCAAACGGCATTTCATATAATTTTCAAGTCCCTATTTTTCTAAATGAACAAACCGATTTTAATGAAACTTCATACGCTTATGTAGGATATACATTCAGTTGAGGTATAAAATTTATTAATAACTTAAATAAAACATGAGAATTAATAAACGTGACAATTTATAAATTACCATGACAATTTTGTATCCATTGCGTCAACCAATTTGAAAATATAAAATTTAATATACTGATCAAACTACTCATAGACACCGCAATGTCAACCAAATTGTCATTGTAATTTACGACTGTCACGTTTATTAATCAGGGCCCAGGCAGTTATAAACCTGTCTTTTTGTTGAAATTCATCCAAATTTGTTAAGTTCAAATTAACGTAAAAGGTAATAAACATACCAAATTCCATATTTATAATATCAGTAAAGAGTATTTTTTTTATGTAACAAATATCGACTCATGTTTCTTGGTGAATAAAATGTGGTTACCAAAAAACACCATTTGTAGAGGTAATTTAACATGTTAACCTCTAAAAGGGTAACTCTCATGAATTTATTTATATTAGAAAAAGTTGCACTGAAAAAGACAGCCTCGCTCGACCGAGACTTAGGTCGACTAGATATCCCAGTCTTGACAGTTTGTTGGCTATATACCTAGTAGGTATAAAAAATAAAAATATCGTACGTATTATTTATAAAATTTAGATTTTTCTCATTCACAATGCTATTTTTATATTAAGATAAATAATATTAGAAAAAATACTAGAAAAAATCGACTCACCCGTAGCACCTCAGACGGGTGCCCGTACGGGTGAGTCGATTTTTTCTAGTATTTTTTCTAATATTATTTATCGTACGTATTACTTTAATGTTAATTGAAGTAACAGCCTACACTGTTACTGATAACTTCACTTCTTTTACTAAGGTTATATTCGTTATACAAGTTGTGTGGAAATTTCTTTTGATTTTCTTCTCAATTGTGAGAACTACCTAGGTATATTGCTCGTAGCTTTGTAATCCAAATATTACAATGAAGTAGTAAGTTATTCAAGCTTTTAGCCTTGAAACAGTTGAGATATGATTATACTTATTATTCATCGTTGAAAGTTCAATTCTCACCTGCGCCTGCGACTGTGACAATCACAAAAGCGGATTTAATTCGGTACAATGGGCAACTTGCTAAATATGTTAAGTAAGTTTACGATCTTAAAATGTAAGCTCACCTATACTTTACGTTCATAGGTAAATTATGTAATAAAACATATTTTTTTTAATTGATCTTCTTCTAATTTCTAACAGCCGAAGCAATTTAGTGTCCATTTTACATCATAGTTATTGTGTGTAATGATAACAATGAAATGTGAATTACGAATTACATGCAATTTGTTTCATGGTTGTATTAGCACTATAATAAATTTCGTAACTCTATCAAGGCAGACTATCTAATATGCAAAGTAATCTAAGTGCCTATTAGAAAGGTTTTATAGACCAGATAATTTAAATATTTACGTAAAAGAATCTGATCTCAAAGCCTACTAGTAACCAGAGAGTAAATAAAATTCAAAATTCAAAATTCTAAACTCCTTTATTCAGTCTAAAAGTACTTGTGAATGTCAAAGAAGCTGCGCCATCGGTTCGCAAACCCTAAGCGGGAGACCTTGTAACGAGAAGAACTGACAAGAAACTCTTCAAGGGCTGCTTTTTTCTCCCTGTATATTTCATACAGAGTCGTCAAAAATTTGAAAAATGAGGATGTGAATATTAGCGTTGCATTTAGCTAAACATCTATCCATGCCGTAAGAATTTCTGAGCGCTCACAAGATTTTTTGGTCATATTGGTATGTAGTTTTTGTACTCAATATTTAGTCTCCTGTTCAATAATATGCTGTGATTTATTATTATTCTTTTTGATAGAAATTAAAGAAAAATCTATGAGGTTTCCCGTTATCTAAGTCAATATGATACATATACATATAAAACTCTAAATTGATTGTTGGCATACAGCTAGAGCCTTTTTCGTAACTGCCTAGACTGAATAATGACTTTAAATTTTGAATTTAGCTTGAACCCTGTAAATTGATTCATTAAGAAATCTTTTCAAAGTGGTCAACATAAACCCATTTTATTACCACGAGACTAATCTGTTCTAAAGAGTTTGTAACATCATTAATCTGATTGAGATATTCGATAGCTGTAATTAACACAGACTCTTGGCTGTCTAATCAGCGATCAGTTGAGTACTACAGAGCAATATTATTTTCGCTAATCTAATTATATCAACCCATTAGTGAATGATTCATAGCTACCTTGTGAAAGAAATTCTGAGTGCTAGTAGTACCTTTTCTATTGAGTAATATGAAATGGCTTAAATTATTAGTTCAACACACATAAACTATGTGTGGTGCTTGTCGCGATCTAGATGTGATTACCTACTAGTCGCTGACTAGTTGGGAAAGTGGATATTAGATCATGGATTTGGATTTGGTCTCTTAGTATTTCGTTATAATGTGTAAATACAAATGCAGCGCAAAACCAGAACGAATGTAAAATCATATTTGTCTCAAAACTAGTCATTTGATACAGCCTAAATAACACTTTCGTAAAGTAGGTAGTAAGTCTGCTAAGCTAATAGAAGATGTGATTATGTTCTGGAAACAAATATTCGTTTCATAACGTCATAATAAATACCAATGTACAGGGTTTTATTTAGCAGAACTAGGCTGAAATCCCTGAAAATTATTTATAAAATTTAGCTCTGATATTAAATTTTCATGCAAATGCGTTGAGCGTTTGGTTTTGGTCTCTCCTATTAACGATCCTTCGATCTACCGGTGGATCGAAAGGATTTTTTTCCCATAGATCCACCGGTAGAGACTCGTCGGTGGATCATAGTGGAATGAGGGACGCCATCAGCGCCGCTTTTAGCGTTAGACAGCGTCACAATGCCTACTAAAGAAATGTACGGTTGTGGTCTCTTTTAAACGCTGACAAATAATAATATGTATATAGGAATGTTTACGCTGACGTCAAACGTCGCTTATATAGGAGACCAAGGTCTAAAAAATCTTCGTGTTCCGGCCCATAAAATGAATTTTAACCGAATTGACTTTTGATTGGCCAGTATAATAGTATTCTCATTGGTGTTAGTAATCTGCTAGTTAAAATTTTGTTTATCGTTTAAGAGTTTCGTGCCTCCTTGTTCAGTTTCTCTATAGGATTGTTAAGATAATTTTCTATCTATTTAAAATTACGTAATATTTATGTAGGTACTACTACGGTCACTGGAGGCTGTAAAAATCAAGCTTCTAAATCAAAGCAATAAAAAAAAACACAATGTTTGAATACTCGCCGCTAAATCAAATCCTATGGGGTACCTCCCGCTGACTTAAAAGCATTATACAATATTAATCTTCTCCATTCACTCCCTGGGTGGCCATCATCAGATCACAGCTAGTTCAATCCCTAGCGGAAAACCAAGTTTTCAAAATTACCTCGTTTGTATGAAAATCGACTTGTGTCCTTAATTATGTGGCCACCACTATATGTATATACAACGTACACAACATACGCAAGGGGTGTTATAAGTTTGACTTGCGTGTGTCTGTCTGAGACAACCTAGCTCCCAAATTTATGGACCGATTTTGATGCGGTTTTTTATGCATAGTTTAAAAGATCTAAGTGTACAGACGACGGGACTCCTAAACCATTGATCCGATTATGATGAAACTTTGGTGAGTTGTTCTGCTTACGACCGGGAAAGTCCCTGACTAAAAAAACGGAGCATTGCAATACGCATGCCGGGTGCAGCTAGTTCTAATTAAAAATATGTTGTGCATTATCAGGATTATCAATCTCGATCATCCAACACTTCTCTATAATATACAACATGTTACAAAAATACCCCTAATGCCGAATACGGTATATAGGGACCATCAAACTGAACAACTTTTACTTTGGGACCAACTCTGAAATCGCGAAATAAAAATCAGCTGTTTCATACAAAAATTCAAATCGAAAATATCAAAATGTATGAAACAGCTGATCTTTTTCGCGATTTGAGAGTTGGTCCCAGTAGTAAAAGTTGTTCAGTTTGATGGTCCCTATATACCATATTCAGCATTAAGGGTATTTTTGTAACATGTTGTATACCTACCACATTTCTTGTCATGTTATCCGGTTGCAAAATAAAAAGGCTATTCGGCGAGCTGACTTTCGAGCAGGCTACATTAGAGCTGGCCATGGGAGAAACAATCACTGCGCAGATCTACACCAGCTGCTCTTAAACTTTGTCCCTGTGCTTTATTAATTGTCATAGCATAGGCGATTTGACCGAATATTGTATTCTTTTAAAATTAAACTGATAATTAGATGGAATAATTTTGCGTTGTAATAGAACGCAATAAGGAAAAAATGACAGCACTGTCAACATAACGCCATAGGAAATGACCAAAGAGAATGTAATACTACGTTGATATGACAAATGATATTTATTTTTTATACTACCTGCTCGTCAATGGCATATTATGTGTCATGCAAACCTTTCCTAAAGTAAGTCATTTTTCCCATGGGGAATAATGTGATTTGAATTTGGAATGCAACCCTTGTAGTCGTGCTTGATCGATGTTGGTTTCAAAAAAGTTTAGGTGCAATGAGATCTTATTCTGAGTTAGGCTGTATGTTATCATGAAAACTTTTTACGAAATTCATTTTCACCCGCGCACCAAGAAGGATTTATTTGAATGTCGAACTGACCACTACAGAATAGACGACAAAAACATAAACTCTAACCCAACTATAAATGTACCAAAGAATGTAACTTTGTCGTTGCACAATTGGTGTAATGTTTCTAACATAACTTTTAATTTTCAATAAATATTCTTAATTTTTCATATTTTATTATTCTAACTTTAAATAATTACTTAAGTACTTTCTTTATAACAGTCATTGGTTTCAATTGCCTCGCAGAAAGTATAAAAAGTAGAGTATGCATCGCGGGCTTAAATGTGTATTTGTCATGGGCGATCTTGAACACCTCGTACTCAGGATTCTAGCCTTAACTACCTCGCTCCGCTCGGGAGTTAACCATAGAATCCCTCGTACTCGGGGTTCAATAATAGCGCCCGGGACACAATACACTACTTTAAGCCCTTATTGCATAATCTACTATTTCTTATTTAATCAATCAAATGCACAAAAAAGTTTCAATTTCGACGTCGAAGTCAATGACAGCAAAAGTAGCTTTTTATCACTTTTTAACCCTGTTAGGTAATAAATATTTAAAAAATACGAAACACGTGTTCAATTAATTTTGTGAAAGAATGTCTATGCCAAATTCCAAGTCAATCGGGCCAAGGAATCGCGTTCTCCCATACAAACTTTACCACCCTGTTTCACCCCTTTAGGGGTTGAATTTCGCAAAATCCCGTCTTAGTGAGCACCTACGCCTTAAAAGGAGCCCCCATGCAAAATTTGAGACTCCTAGCACTTGCAGTTTCTGAGATTTCGTGATCAGTGAGTGAGTGAGTGATTTTCCCTTTTATATATATAGATTGGCAAGAAGTAAAGTCTTGCAGCATAAGTAAAGGCAAAAAATAGTTTATTGACCGAACGAGCGCAAAGCGTCTCTGCTTCTGCTTGGGCAAAAATGCTTTCGTATGTCCATTTGTTTGTTTGTTGTTTGTCAGTTTTTGGAAATTTTTCGAAAAAAGAAACATCCATACAGCATATATGTATGTGCAAACTTAGAAGCGCCATATAGCTTCCATTACATATAATAAAAAATACCAACCAAAGAGCCCTACACTACTTTTGAAAAACGTCGTGGCGACATCTATTAGATTAATTTTTAAACAACATACAATTGAGCTACTTTTTAACGCACAAGCGCAAGGTCTACAGCTCACTGAGCCACTAGTTTAATATATTTTATTTTCGATTACAAACAGCTTTTGCTGTTGGAGAATACGGGTTTGTACGGAACCTTCCCCGGTGCTTGAGTCAAAGTATTTTTTTCAAGTTTGTGAAGTGATGTTGAAAATATTTTATTAATAGAACGCCATAGAAATTTATGGAAAAAATAGAACGAAAGATGAGATCTCGGTGATACAAGTGCTCACATATCTTTTCTCATCGAGTCTTGTTTCATTTGAGCCGTTGTTTGAGATGTCTCAATATCTAGGTCGTTTCGAATTTGAAGGGTAGTGATGTAACATTGACACATTGTGTGAAATATAAGGCATTAAAATAAAAAAATACTGAATTGTAATTATGTACCTTAATGTATCAATTATTACAGATTGAGTTAAGGTCAAACAATATTAAGTGCGTTCTCCCAATTACTTTTTAGTCAAGTAATAAGTTTTATTATTGTTACAAAATAGCTTTTGTTAACTATAGACATATCATTGAAAAGATGAATTAAATGTAAGATTTTTAAAAAAAAAAACCATTTCAGACTTATAAATATTTGGAAATTATGACAAGTTTACTTGACAAGTTTGTTTATACTTACATAAATATTTAACAACTAAGCAAGTTTCGATTAAGTTCGTTGACAGATAATTTCATAGAAACTTTTTCCCATTTTTTATTAAATCGGAAGGTAGAGCCTAACCATAGATTACGAAACAGGTATAGTCGAGTTCATTAATATGTTGGGACTTTTGGCAGGATGTTGACTTTTATTACAAAGCCATAAAGGTTGATGAACTGTCAAAAGTGCCAATATGTTAATGAATTCGACTCTACCAATATACTTAACTCATTTTGAAAACACAAGTTGTTAACATAGTTAAATGCATTTTTTTGGGATTGGTATTATCTACCACATGTACATACATACCACATACCTAGTCACATTATTTGTTGTTAACGCCTGTAGTCGTTAAAACTGCAACAACCACGAAGGACTCATTGAATCTTCCGAATTAGCGAGGCGTTTAAGATTTAGCTTTACCTCAAAATAATCACTCACTAATAAACACTCTAGGCATAGAACTATGAATAGGTTTACCACTTTCCCAGCCGAAAATATGTTTCATAACTTAACGTTATGCTCATAGCTAGTTAAAAAAAATGTCTTGCCCATTCTGAAAAAATTCTAAGCCGCATAGTATTTATGTACAACCAGTTACCTGGTCATTCAGCTCGATGCACACGAACAAGCGTGATGCACATAATGACCTGACATAAATACGAGGATTTTTAGTACTCGTGTCGTTTATCTCTCCGAAGGTTTGCATACAGTTGTATCTGTAATTTTAATTGACAACAGGACCTTTGTCGATGCTAATGCATCCGCCGACAAGAGCATTGTTTCACTTATCTGATGATATGTTCCTATAAAAAGAGGGCACTTCTAGACGTAGTCCTTCAATGTAGTTATCACGTTTTACTGTAAGGTATTGCAATATGGATTTCGTGTATCTTAAGGCATGTAGTTTTGACATTACTTGTAGAATAACAAAATAAGGTTATTTCATAGGGAATTTCTTATGTTGTAATTTAATTAATAAATTGTCCGACGCTTTTGTAGTGGACAATAGTAATTGTGGATGTCTTGCAATTTCTTTTATTTATACGTATTGTGTGGTGAGTTTCGTTATAAAGTTAAAGAGCTGAGTTATACTTCGGAAAAGTCAACCTTTATTGTCACACTATAATTATTGTACGTGCGTAGAATGAAAGTTTATGTGTGTATCCCGTTAAATAAAGAGGAGACGCTATATTTTTTCATTAATATCACCTAATTATTATAGGATCAGACGAAGTTGCTATCTATTAAAATCACATCAAGTTTGGTTTGAGTCCATGTAGTGTCCTTCTATGTTAGCAAAAAATTAGCTGATGATCAAAGCTCTAAACTTATAGAAGTATCAGCAGTGTTTGGAATAGTTATGTTTTAAGAACTAAATGACAGAATATTTGTTAATTTAGGTGGTGGTCTTGGTGAACAGCTGGGTGCTGACAGGTGGCTCGCCGGTGGCCATGTTGCAACATGCTACCTCCTCGCAAAGCATAGTGTTTCATCCATCGACTGGTTCAACATCATCTCCCGTAATTCCTGGTTCGTAGAAACAAATTTAGCTCGTATCTCAAAATACATTGTTGTCTTTACTCATAAATTTTGGTTCTTACAATACAAAATTCAAACTTTGTTATAATAATGTTCCATTTCATAGATGATACATTTTTTTCTAAACATAAATAAGTTTTTAAGTCTGAGATCATAGCAATTACAATGCCATTTATGTACAATACTAAAAATAAGAAAAATATCGACTCGTCACCAGAATTGTTTTAGACGGGAATCGATACCGCTAGCCTAGGAAGTCCGGTCCAATGCTCTGACCGCTGAGCTACCGAGTCACTAGTGGCATCGTCGAAACTTTCCTATTATATCCCACGCTTACGCTGCAAGCCAGCTTTATTCCCGCCTGAGACAATTCTGGTGACGAGTCGATTTTTTCTAATATATTATTTAGTATGGTATACGTAAGTTTTTCTTATTTATTGTATGTTAACATGACTGATACAGATATCCTATGACGAACATGTACTCTATAGTATGCCTCTATCTGCAGGTGCAGGTTCGGCAGGAGATCAGTACAGTGGTAGTCAGGTAATTAACGATTCCTAAGACAAAACAAAATAAAAATAATTAAATATTTGACATCACATACATTGCTCCGATTCCAAAATAAGTAGCTAAAGCACTTGTGTTATCGAAACCAGAGACAACAGTGGTATTACTAACACCCAGACCTGAGCCATTATAGAAAAGTTCGTTTTCTAAATTAATCAACCGGGGGCCGAACCCTTCAGAGATGGCAACCCCTTGAAAACCGGTGTACAAAGCCACTCGACCACGGAGGTCGTTAAAATAAAATATCAAACAATTCTCCTGTTAATCACACAGATGGAATAATTTAATCTGCGATCGATTGTTCTCGTAGCCCAAGTACGAGTACAAGTACGAGGTATCAGACCACCAGACGGGAGACAGGAAGACACATTGGGAGAGCAGGGAGGGGGACAGGGTGCGCGGGGGGTACACGCTGTACGAACCCGATGGGGCCCTCCGCACTGTCGAGTATTCTGCCGATGCTTTACATGGGTACGGCAATATTTTTTTTTTAATACATTTACAAACCAATGAAACAAAAATCTTGCGCCTGAAAGTAATATCCCACTGGTAAATGTTTTTGCAGCTTACTGAAAAGCGCGCACATAGTTTTTCGCCGTAATTATTGCTCTCCTAAGTGAAATAAACTATCCTCTAGAAAGATAATCTGTAGCCAAATTATTAATAATAAAAGATACTTATAATTAACTTTTTTTTCGCAATGATAGGTCTTCGATCGGTAGAACAAATTAAGGCAGTCGGACCACGTGGCCAGAGGGATATTTTTTTGTGAAAAAGTAAGAAAAAGTGTGCTATGAAAAACATGTACTTACGAGCTTTGTAAACTACGGCAAAGTACATTTAGAAAAAAAAACAAAAATCCGTCAAATCATTAATGATTTTTGCATCCACTATGCTATTTATAGTATTCTATCATAATATTTATGTATCATGTTTAGATTCAATGCAGTCGTAAGAAGAGATGAGCCTACGAGGCACCAGCACTCAAGACCAGAGACCTCATCGAATTCCCTACGTCCTCCAGTTCGTGATGGTTATCAACCTCCGTCGCAGCAAGGGTACATCCCTGACAGGGGTTTCTCAAGTCCGGGACATGGTGACCGATCCTCCTACTCAGGATCTGGAGGGTCTTATAATTCAGCGGTGGGATTTAGCGTACAGCATGTTATGGAACTGAAGAAAGATCCTACTAAGTTATTTTGACCGATTCAACTTTCGCTGTTTCTTTGTTGCTACGACTGGATCCCCGAATGAAAGCGATTTTAATTGCAAATATGCTAAAATGTTTAAGTATTTTAAAAAAGTACTTGACTATTTTTATTATTCAATATAGTTAATGTATTTAACAAAGTGTATGGACGTAGCAGTGGCGAGGGGTGAAATTATGGCGAAGGTGAGCCGTTCAACAAAAATGGTATGATCTGCATAGTGGACCGGTGGGGTGGGGTGGGAGTGGGAAAAAGGTAAGCCGCTGGGAATCGGCTTGTATGGACCCTTCGCCACTGGTATGTAGACTTAATTTATTATTTTAGTAACTTAACAATTTAATACTTTATTGCATTTTATGTGAAATCTTCCGAATATTTTTCAAAACTTAGTATAAAATCTGTTTTTAATAATGTCTTAAATTAATAAATTTATTATAGTGGAAGATAAATATAGTCAGGAACATTTTTTTGTGAACCTACTTAATTAAGTAGTAGGGCTAAACACTTGTTCTACTGGCCAGTTCAGTTTTTCTCATTAGTGCTACAAAATCGTAGAACTAATGAGAAAAAAGTCTCAGTAGTGCTACGGCAGGACTGGCCAGTAGAAAAAGTGGGATCCAAACCTCTTCAGTAGGTTATAAAAAAAATAATATGATCAATCACACAATATGAATTTCATTAATATCTACGATTAATTAATAAAATAGGTTACTATACTCGTCATTGACATTAACATGAACTTTTTGCGAAATAAAAGTTTAAACGAAATATTTTTTTTTTAATAAGACACTTCTGTCTTTAATAATATACTTCACAAACGATTCTATTTCAAAACTCCTTTGCTCTATTATAAGTAATACGTCTCCACCCGTTAAAAGTAAAACCCGTATCTTTAGATAATACGTAAACGTAACCATTTTTTCAATTTTTCGGGAACGAAACGAACTTAAAAAAACTTCTTTATTATTTTCTTGTAATTTATTAGATTAACATTTTTCAGCGCTGGTACTTTGTATGATATCAGTTTGAGTAAACACGAATATAGTGCCAATTCGGTCGAGGTTTTTAAGGATTTCGTAGTAGGAGATCTGAGTTTAGTGATGTCCGGCGTGGTGGCCATGGTGACCATGATGACCATGATGAGGATGATGATGGTGCGTCTTGTGGTGCACTGACGCGGTGAATCTGTAAGTAAATAATGTATTATTAAAAAAAATATCTCTACACTATTTTCTTTATTAATCATATATATTATAGAACTCCAATTGCTGTAAATAATGTTGTAAATTAAGTCACTAAAACAATTTTTAAATTCTGACTTTACATTATAATATATATCATATTACCCGCGGTGGTCATCAGCAGAGTAATGAACAGACCGCACGTTGCCATCGGGTTCCACAAGAGAGTAGTGGCCCTTCACTACGTCGCCGTGGCGGTGCTCCGACTGCGACTTGTGGTCACCAGTGTGTGGGTCCGACACATAGTACGAGAATTCGTAGTTGGGGTGAGACCAAGCCTGTGAAAATAAATTATTTAAAACCGTTGGTAAATTTGAAATCTCGGCTTGCAGTTTTTATTATCTAATCAGTTTCAGAGTTTCAGTCTCAATCAATCGATGGGAAGAGAATAACTTACTTAATCTGGTTAGGTTTTAGTCTTCAGTGGAGACTCTCTGAAGACTAAACTCTCTGAAGACTCTCTGTGTGTTTAACACAGTGTACCTTTTGGGTAATCGATATTTAATCCTAATCAAGCTTTCTTAAAATGGAAAGAGCAAATATTTGTATTTTTACCCGACTGCGCGACCCAAAGGAGGATAATGTATTTATCAGCCTATGTGTGAATATTTGTTTTTAAAGTTTAAATATTAACATAAACTTACGTGGTCATGATCGTGTCCGTGGCCGTGGTGACCGTCGTGGTGACCGTGATGAGCTATATCATGGACGTGGTGGATAACATGTCCATGGCTCACAGCGTGGCCGTGGTGGTGGGCGTGGTGACCTAGTCCATGTCCGTGGTCATGACCGTGGTGGGTTATGTGTCCGTGGCTCACAGCGTGACCATGGTGACCGTGGTGGTGGGCGAGGTGACCTAGTCCATGTTCGTGGACATGACCTATTCCATGTCCGTGGTCATGACCGTGACCATATCCGTGGTGGATCACATTTCCGTGGCTCACAGCATGGCCGTGATGTCCATGGTGGCCGTGGTGACCATCATAGTGGTCACTGCGAGACTGTTGAGATACAGCAACGGAGTGCGAATGTACGCAAACAGCTAGAATCGTCAATGCAACGACCTGAAACGTTGTATTAATTAATATCTTTTTAGTTACTGTCAATTCTATTCTTCTTGTTATGTTCGTCTGAATCGTTCTAATATTTCATTTTGCATAAGCGTAATATAACAAATATTCCATGAGACTTACTTGGGACCACATGTTTGACTGTATCTCTTTGTCTGCTACTACCGAACTATCGATGATACTACGTATTGATCCCTTTTTATTTGAACGTCTGAACTAATTCGGTGTTTACTGAAAATTGTAGCAATATTAGTTGTTCGCAATTAAGCAATCAATTAATTAGTCGGCTATATTACATAGCCGGCGTTCCGTAGCGGATAAATATTTTATGTGTTTATTAACCAATAAAACTAAATAAAACTTAATAATATCTAGTAAAATCTGTTCATGATTTTCCATTTATTTAACCTTTATTGACAAACATCAAACGATAGGAAAATTCTATTCTCTCTTTTCTATTGTATTGATGTATGTATGTATACCTATCTATAAACATGGGAGTGAAATCGATAGAGGTGTTCGTGACACTAATTGCTAGCCCCTAGTGCACCTTTCATGGGACCTGTATGTATATTTAAACAGGGTGTTTGGTAATCGCAAATGTGGTAAAAGGTAACCATATATACAACACTGGAAATTTATTATAAAGCCTGAAAACCACCACTAGACCGAAAAAAAATTGTTAGTTTCTTTTTATGATTAACCGCCTTTGTGGTCTAGTGGTTCGCCCACCCGTGTAAGGCGCAAGAGCCCCGGGTTCAATTCCCAGGAGGGGGGACATTTATACTTGGTTTGGTTGGTGATAGGGCTTATTTCAAGTCCGCCTGGCCAGCTACCACCATCTTACCTAAGTCTAACGCCATAACAACAGTTTAAAAATTGTTGTTTTCCGGCAGTTAGAGGTAAGATAGCCAGTTCCTCAGTGGTGAGGATTCCAGGTGTAGTGCCCTTCTACCTTCGGCCTTATCGTCACTTAACATCAGGTGAGAAGAAGGCCAAGCGCTAACTCATTGTGAATAAAAAAAAACTGCATTGTGGCAACCCTAGACCGATATGGTGTTTAGCTTATGCCCATTAATGGGATTGATTATCGAAAATAATAGTCTAACTGCGGCTAGGTATGTCAATTTTTTATTTAAAAAACCTGTCATGTGGTGGTTTTCAGGATTTATAATAATCTTCCAGGGTTGTATGCATGGTACCCTATCTACCATATTATGTAATGTATGCATGGTATGACCAAACATCCTGTATGTATAGGAATGTTGTTTAGTAAAACAAAATAACGAAATCGAACCCGCGACCTTTGGATATCCGGTCCAACCCCTGAGCTACCGAGTCACTCGGATATCCAAAGGTCGCGGGTCCGATTCCCGTCCGAGAACATGATCTGGTGCGAGTCGTATTTTTTCTAGTATATTATTTGGTATTATATAAAATACCATTGTGAATGCTTAAATCTCAAAATTTGAAAATAACGAAATTTATAATAAGGAAGAAATAGTGAAAAATTAACGGTGCAATGGGTTTTGGATTTCAAAAAGTCAAGAGATTCATCAAACATTTTGCTAACGAACTCTAAATGCTTTGGTTTGCGAAAGCTGGTCTTCCTTCATAATACCGGATGAGGATCATCACTATTAGCAGTAATGTGATGATACTTCAATTAATTTGAGTCTGCACGGGAGACGATTTGTATAATATTTATTGAATAATATAACGGATAGTTATAGTTCCGAAAACGAATGAATTAAAGAGCACTGAATAATTTTCAAAATAGTCCGCAGTTTATTCACATTATTTTTCACAGCCTAATGTAATGATATGTAAATATATATATTAATTTTCCTTTGAAAAGGGTACACTGAAGGTCTCATTGTAGTTTAAAAGTTCGGCCCATTCCGCCATTAACAATAGCATACAAATTTATACCATAATAATATGATACCAATACCATATTAATAATATACTCTGTAATCCGTAAAAAGTGTTTTATTTCTAATAAACTGCACGCGCGAAAGTCGAAGTGTAAATTCAAACTAAATTCAAAATTAAATTTGTTCTATTTGAATGTAGCAAAACTTTTTCGATAATAAAACTACATTTTCGATCGCATCGGTGGCCATTGTTGGGCATAGTTCCTACACGAACGCAACATTCGGTCCTGCACTGCCTGCATCCAGGATTGAATAAATGCTTGCTAGAAACATAATAATAATAAACAATTCCAGTGAATGACAAACTAATTTGTATATTGGTCCGTAAAGCATATTGTTTCTATGAAAATAACGTGGTGCGTATTTTTTTTTTATTTCAATATAAGTTCTAGTACTAAATTATTCCCAACCGACCGCTGCCACCATGAGGGAATCTTTGGGATCTTCAAAAATTTTCTGGCCCAACCGACCCCATACAAATAGCATGGGAACGGTTCACACCAATTTATTCCCATCCGGCCACATAAGAAATTATAGTAATAGTCACATGAAATAAACTAAGTAAATCAATTTAACAAACAGCTTTAATTAAAATTAACAAACTAATACTTAACATTCCAATTTTTAAAACAAAATAAAATTAAGGGTTTGATTAACTGAGGGAAAAAGTTTACTGGAAATGTTACGTTACGTAACATTTGCATTGAATGTCCTACGGAAATGTTGTCACTTAGGAATTCCAATGTAAATAAAATGTATCGAATTTCATTTTCATATTATTAAACTCTTAGTTTATTGGGAATCACGATCCGATGCACTCGTTGATTGAGTGCCAGTCAATCCAATCGGCGTTTTACACGTCGGTCGTAATAATTATATTTATACCTCCACACAATTATTTCTTTGCGTGTGCAATACATTTTAGAGGTTTTCTGATAATAGCTGAAAATATGTATTAATCGCCTGTTATTGTGATCTAAATCCTGATTAATTAATGATTAAACAGCAGTTACCCTGAATATAGTCGAGATTAAATAAAAAACAATTTCAAGGTGTAGGAACATTTAATTAATGAATACTTAATTATTGGTTTGAGCCAATCATTGTTGTCGACATACTTTAATAATGTAATAAAATAATGAACTTGTCGCTAAACTTTATGACTTTTATACTACTTTTAGTTTTTTTTATAATAGCTTTGGAATTTGTGACTGGTCGCTGGTACAATCAGCGTTACTACATGTAAAACCCGTCGAGACAAGGAGCTTCGTATAATTATGATAGAACTTCACTTATGGTAAGTTCGTTTAATCACATAATATATAAGTTAGTTTTCACAGCGCAGCGTAACAGCTTACTTGTATTTTACCCGAGTAAGCTTCACAATTTGACACGGCAATGTGGCTAACAGCTCTGATGAATTGAGCAATGTAGCAGTTAATACTGTAGGAGGATGCGAGGACTGGCTGGCTAGGACTCGCTGGTACTGGCCAGCAAGTGTCAGGCATGTTATCTGCCACATTGGCTGATGTCACTCCTTGATTAAAAAGCTAGTGAAAATATGTCTGCGAACCGTTGTTTATAATATTTATATAGTATTTGGGTGAAGCGCCTCTCTGCTGGTAGGTGAATTTACAATAAATACTGACAACTCATGATTTCTTTCACAATGTCACAGTGTACAAGTAATGTCATGAATCCTTGATCTGGTTCTGGATGAGGTTTGGGACGAAAGAATAAATTTCTTTAATTATTATTTTTTGTTAGAATTAATTTAGGGATGTTAGAAGACTTTTAATTATTATTAAAATTTAGATTTTAGAATTGTTGTGTTAAAGTTGACATATAAGTTCATTTTTCTACATAAGAAATAGACGTTTTTCCTTCTGAGGTACGAAACTTTAAAATTAAGTACTATCGGATTTTTTGGCTTAAAATTGTAATTAGACAGTCACAGTGAGTACAATATATTGTATATTCAAAAGCTTTATACGTTTTATCTAAGTATATATATCAATGAATAATAAAATCACTTAGTTAAAAAAATCATTATTTTTCGTAGCAAGATGAAAGCTGTATTACCATAAAAAGTTACTTGACACAGTTAAAAAGATTTTTCTTGGTACTTACCTAATAATTCTCTAAATTGTTTTTATTCATTTACAGGAAAAATAAATAACTCGTTAAGGTACTTAAACATATGTTATTATTTCATTTTAAAAGGTCCTGATGTTTCAAAAATTAATTATTTTTGACGGATACAGATTTAATTCCTGGTGGTCTTACACGTTACACTGAAAATACACAATCGCTTTGTGAACAAAAAATATAGAAAATAAATTTCTATCCATTGATTCTTTTGACATCATATACGAGTATTAAAGAATACTCAGGTATGCCAATAAATTTTTACTCTCATACTCATTCCATGATTTTGGTAAATATTGAAAAAAATAATATTAACTCAGTTTTCAATTGTTTTGATTTTTTTATTAATGCCAATCGTATTGGTGGTGTGGAGCATTATCGATCTGGTTGAACCACGGTCGACGGTGGTCTATCTTGTTGATCCTTGAAACGTCTTCTTCTCGGAATGCCTTCCCTTGGTTCTTGTGGCGGAGGTGGTCGATCAGGCTGTCGTAGTCGGGAAACTCTTTGGGCTCGCGGTTGCGGATGCCATGAGGCAAGATGATGATCTGGCCGCCCGGGCCGCGGACGTAGTCACGGCCACCTGACTTCAAGTATCTGTAGTCCAGGATGACTGTGGGCTCGTAATAGTCAGGGCTGTACACTCGCTCTATTATCCTGTTGAAATAAAGAATACTGGGTAAGGAATTTACTTTTAGATAAAGATATATTTTATTTAGGTTATTTTAAGAAAATGTCGAACTTACTCTTTGTGATCCCTGCGACCATGCTCCTGAAAGAAATATGATTGAATTTAATCATTTATTTTTGTTAAACGCTTTTTTTAAATATAAAATTCAATGCTAGTTAGAAATAAAAAATAATTGTGATATGATGTTTATACTGCAGTAAATGTAGAAAGATGTTTCCAAATACGCCTTTGCCAAAAAAATATAAAACTACGTACATGTCTGTGCGAGTATTGTTCGTGGTCGTTGTGTCTGCTCCTGTGGACGTCGTGTCGGGGATAGTAGTCGCTGTTAGCGCTCATTGGTTCCGCTTCCGACGCCTGCGCATCAGTATCTGCGTCTGAGACCTGCACATCAGACTCTGCGTCTGAAACCTGCACATCAGGGTCCACCGCGAGCACCGCAACACACGCGAAAACTAGCAACGCAACCTGGGAATTAGAAGTGAATAGCAGCAGATAACGCACAATTTTAGTGATCAAACATTGTAAGCCAATTTAAGTTAATATAATAATAATGATTCAGCAAAAATCGGAATACTTAATGCACTTCTAATTGAGCATTCGAAAAGCCATCAGGCGATGATGATGATGCTGATGCAACGCACTGATTCGACGTCGAATAAATGCTATCAATGAAAGTCAAATGGAAATAAAACAATACCTATATAAATTGTCACAAGATCACACCCTACACCTTTGAGAAGTGAAATTAAGAAATTAGTCTCCAGGAACATTATTATTTATTATAGTTAGGAGAGGAGTATATTTTAGATACTAACTTACATATAATTATTGACTATCGTGAAATGAGGTGTTTGAATACTTACTCGCTTCATGATTACTGGGTGGCCAAGATGCAACTGAAGTGTAATTTAGTGTATAATCGTCTTTTAAAAACACCTCTGATAATTAAGCAATCTTAGATTTTCCCGGATTCATGTAATTATTCTGGTAATAAATGCACATAAATTTGAATTTTATAATTTAGGATACCTAGTTATATTAGTTAAGATAAATTAAGTTAAGGTAAACTTATTTATCGCTTTATTATAATGCCAAAAAAGTAAATAATAAATGGTATAATATATATGAGCTTCAAATATATTGTTTGATAGGCACAATAAAACACACTTAATCTAATTTCATATCACCTAACTTTATACATATAGAATATAACCTTAATTTGCTCTAATAACATTTATTATAAAATTGTCACTTGAAAATCCTTTTTTCTTATAACATTTATGTGATGGATCTAGTTAACGTTAGGACTTTTGGTAAACAGACGCGACGAGCGAGCGTAGCGAGCGTGGAGGAGGTCAGCTGGCGTGTAAATGATTAATTATTACACAAAGCGCCAAAACTTAAAGGTATTTAAAAACTGGCTAGACCAGTCGCGATGTAATTCATATGGGTAGGTATTCGGTGTACCTAAGCCTTATATGCGTTATATGTCACTAGTTGTTATGCTGATAAACGTTTTAATTAGTAATCGTTATGGGTAAAAAATGTATGCAATATGCTTATTGATCATTATGAAATTGTATTTATGCGGAAAGAAAGTATGCGTAAACATTAATTCGGTAATGTTATTGATTAAAAAATTGATCATTATGCCAAAAAATCTTATGCCATAGTATATTATGCATTCATATAACCCAGTTCCGACAAGACACTTTTCCGACAGGATGGAGCTTCAACAAGCCCGAGCTCCGAACAAGACGCCGCTCTGTTGGACACAGTTCCGACGACTGTTTGGAAAAAAACAACTTTATGCATAATAAAAATAATAAGATCTTTTAACAAAGCTTTGAGCAATTTTAATAAAGTATGAAAAAAAACAAATTCCTACATTGTCTGATAAAAAAACATTACTAACTGAGAAAGAGAAAGAAAGAAACATTTTATTGGCCTCAACAAAACATGTGAATGATGAAAATACCGCCATTTAATTTTATTGTAACAATTTGGTAAGTAGCAAGATTAAACATAACAGTACAAGTAAAGGTAAAATCCGTAAATCGTTCATTTGTGACTACAAATACAAAATTAAGTTTAAACAAAGTTACAAAATTATTTTTTAGTGATATGAATATATTAAAAATAAAAAATTGTTACTTTGTACGGAACCGCAGGAAAGTGAAGCTCATACTTAGGCCAATAGGCGGATCTTTTTTAAAATTTATGACAAAAGAAAATAGAAATATGTTTTAAAGAGGTTACAATTCATAACATGGCAAGTTAATGTGCAAGAACCTTGTCAAATGAACATCCACTTTAACGCGTCATCCGCAACTAAATTTGACATGTAACATCAAAATTGTAAAAGCTAATTTAATATATTTATTATTGAATTATTATGTTCAATAAGATAGGATAAGGTCTTAGGTAAGGTATATAATTAACGTACAATTAGTTTTCCTCCTTGAGGTTTTAAAATAGGCCGCCAGGCGCATTAGCAATTTGCTAGACACTAGTCTAGCAAGTTATAAAAAGTGAAAAAGGCGCTACAAAATTACCTAGGAATAATGATCCTGGCGGTAGTATCTGCCAGCATGGAGATATAGGTATGTAAATTATGCTACAACACAATTACCCCCTTACTAATAAAGATTGTATAGCAGATGTATATTTATACAATGGTTACTCTCAGTCAAACTATTTAAGTTTGACATTAAAAAGAAAGGGATAAGACACTGCGTAACTATACATCTGCTATACAATCTTTATTAGTAAGGGAGTAATGTTTCAAGCTTCCTTACACAATTCTACAACACGTACGCAGCCAATAATTATTTTTGCCCCGAAGTGGCGGGCGAAAGTTAGTTTTTTAACATAAGACTAATAATTTATATACGAGTGTTTATTATCTATCACATGTCGTTTCACTTTTCGTTTTTATTTTCTACTTGGTACATTTTATTATTTTTGTATTAGAACAAAATACGACACGTTACCAACATGTTACATGGGAGTTTTTGGCGCCATTTTGTCGAGTTCGGTTTGGTGTCTACTTTAATTATTTTCAAATTGATTCATAGTGGATATTGTGTCTTAAAATTGGTGCAGTTATATGGTACAAGTGTCTACACAACTGAACAATATGTGGGATAATTGAAATAGGCGCGATCTTGGTTGTGTGAAGCTGAGACTTTTATTGAAGTGTTGGCTTCCTCGGCAGAACTAACCGAGTTAACTGTCTTGATATTCTTGGTGCCAAATGCTCCAAGCAGCATTAGAATACGATGCACCCGCATTCTAATGAAAAATTAAACAATATCTACCACTGAACTATTTAACACTTGACACTGGCAAAAATTACTTCCAAGAGGAAAGTAGATTGCCATAACAAAAAAAGAAGAAGAAGAAGAACATGTTACATACACTTTCGTCTTGTATTCTAAGTAGAGTAGGTATAAAAACAAATGAAAATCAATAATACAGCTTTTGAGAGATCATCAAACTCTATTTGCTTTTACATTATTCATATTTTTATAAATTTCAGGTATCACAATCAGTAGTAAAAAAACGTTTGCTAGGTCTTTCAAGTCAATGAACTTGTCAATCGTGGTATCGACTGTAATATTCAATAGTTTTGTGGTGACGGGGCTCATGATGCGCTTTGATTGGAAGTATGCGACGAGGTTCATGACGAGGCACGTGATGAGGAACATTATGATGCACGTGATGATGATGTCCACGTTCCTGTTCATGGTGGTCATGATAATGTTCATGGTCATGTTCATGATGGTCATGATGTCGTCCATGATCATGTTCATGATGATCATGATGATGTCCATGGTCATGTTCATGTTGTTCAAGTACATGTTTAGGAACATGATGTTCTCGGTGAGGTATCCATTTTAGTAATTCAACATTTTCATGTTGCGCTTTATGTTTGATTTGAGGAAAATGCGGCTTGTATTCATGTTCATGCTCTTCATATTTATGCTCCTCATGTTCATGTTTTTCATGTTCATGCTCTTCATTTTTATGCTCCTCATGTTCATGTTCTACGTGTTTATGTTCTTCTTGTTCATGTTCTATATGTTTACGCTCAACGGCATGTTCAATTTTGACTTCGTGCTTTTCATGAGGCTTATGTTCATCATGTTTGATATGTTCATGATGAGGATCGGAGTATTCAACGTGCGCCTTGAATCTGCAAAAAATTAAAAAATAACTTTCTCCACTTAATACCTGTATCAGTGTAGCACTTCTGATTTTATTTAAAAAAAAATATTGATCTTTTGTATGTACTAGTAACTCTATGGAGTTAAATATATGAAACAACAAAGAGTCATTATGATTGTTGTCTCACTTACCCATCGTGCTTGTTAGAGTGGTATGTGACAGTGCGCTTGCGGCCGTCGGGCTGAATCAGCCAGTACACGCCCTTCACTTGGTCACCGTCCCGGCTCTCTTCTTGGCCCTTGATGTCATGCGTGTGTGGATCATCCACTTTGTACGAGAATTCATAAGCAGGATACGCCCAAGCCTGAAATGAAACTCATGAATGAATACATTTCTTAATATTTATTGCAGCTCGCCTTCTTCAAGAGCTATTAGTACTAACTATAAAACAAAGATGCATTTCAGGGGTCTTCCTGGGTTTATTTATATGATCTTAATGGGATTCAAATCATCTCTCAAATCTGGCTTTTTCACATAAATGTATCTAAACAGCACTGGGAACTAACTTATTTCTAAGTTATAATAAGCTATAAATAAAGAATGCCCGACGGGCAAATCTGAAAAATGTGCTGAGCCAAACGCAATAAAAAATACGGGCCTTTTTTTCTTTTATTGGGAAGGTTATCGTCACAAACTGCTCAATCTCTTTTGATAAAGAATGAAAGTCCGATGATCAAAATATTTATACTAACGTATTCTTCATGATGCTCTGGGACTTTTTCTCCGATGTGTTCAATTTTCCCGTAGTACCTCACCACTTTCTGCTCAGATATCGCGTGGCTGTTGACCATAGCACAAAGGGCTAAGCCCAAAACTGTTAACACCTGAAAAAGTTCGTTGAATGTTTGACACAGCACTGAGATATTTCGAATAAATTATTATTATGAAATTCAGTTATTCATAGAGTAGTAGTGTTTCACTTTCACAGCAAAAATTGTGTAGTAGATATTTTGTTTACAATAAGAATGAAAAACAAATGCGTTTTTTAACCAAATACACTGGCCTTCAAAACTTAGTACCACACTTTTAAAATTGCAATTTCTCTTAAACAATAGAAGTTAGAGTTAGTTATAAAAAAAGTTTTTTTCAAGAAGGTTATCGATTCTGAAGTTATTATTTAAAAATAAATTATTGTTTCAGTCCTTGAAGTTTTGATTGCCAGTGTAATAAATTCACCTTCCAAACCATTGTTGTAGGATTTAGTTGCCCTAACTACAATGATAATCCTCAATAATCCTGTGTTGTATTTATACTTGTATTATTTATATGCGTGCATCGTGCGCGTTATCGCAAAGACTAACAATGTAGAGGGTTAACTTAGTTCATCACTCGGATTCAAGTTTTCCATTTTGTGATTGTAAAATCAGTAGCTTTTTAGATATGTTTTATTAGTTTTAATAGATCTTCAGGTGGGTCCTAGATCTTCCAATTGTGTTGAACTAAACGTATTAAATACAACAAAAAGGCATAATCAAAGAGTAGTTACAATTTTCTAAATTTGAATACCATCATTCGATCTTCATTCATCTACAGTGGCAGGTATTAGACACAGTATTGAGATATTGTATTAGAAGTTACACAATTAAACTTATAGAAGATTTATAGTAGAATACCTAGTATAAAATGTATTTGACTACCGTAGCAGAGACAACCAAATATAAAAGGAAGAAAGTGTGATGTGAAAGAAGATAAGTTTCTTCACAGAGAATTATAATTTTGGCTTATTAAATTAATCACTACAGAAGCTGTTGATATTTTTAAATCTGCCAATCTTTTACATTGGCTGGTTTCATTGAGATATGATTTTCAATTATTCGTTTCCTGTAAGGTAGGAGCAATTACATTTTTTCAGACATCAAATCATGGGCGTGTATTCCTCGAATTTTCAGACGGATGCACTGTTATTGAAGCAAATTAAAGTAAACGCCTTACAGGCATAAAAAGGTTATGATTTTGACGTTTTATTAAAATCCTAACTGTGACTTGAGTAATTTCTGTGATCAAAATTAAAGAACGCATTGAGCCATCTATTGACTTCGTTTAGACGGTCTATTTAGAGCTGATTAGATTGCTGAGTTAATGGCGTTAAATTAAAATAAGTGCATTTTAGTTTCTTTGATATCTTTTTTATTATTTAAAATTTGTTATATTTATTATTCAATACTGCTTATGCCAAATTAACCTGCCTGCCCTTACAGATAAATTATTGATTACCTTTGGTACTTTTAGATACTCGTACGTTATTTTAGATTTTGGCCTTTCTGAACTTATTTGCAGTGCTTTGATGGGTGACCGTTTTAAAACTATAGTGATCGAAAAAGATCTTACAACTTTTGAAAACGATATTTGTATTCAACTCGTAGACGCCCCTAGTGCTTCTAGACAAGAGATAGGGTTCTTGATCTACATCCGAATCCGACTCGAGTCCCATTGCTCATGATAGGCGTGCAGGAAGATTTGAAAATTGAGCCAACTTATATTCCAGCCAATTCTTACCTTATTATTATCTAATTTTAATACCTACCAAACCCATTATATGCAAATGACCTCACTTTAAATGCTGAGGTCATTTTTCAGTTTGACGTCTCTGTATGAAATATACAACGTGTTAATGAAAGAACCCAAAATGGGAAAATCGTTAATGCGGACCATCAAACTGAACAACTTTGACTATAGGACCAACTATCGAAAAAAAAATGTTGGTTTCATTCATTAACACGTTGTGTAGGGAGATAAAAGCAGCCTTTGACGAGTTTCTTGCCGGTTCTTCTCGTTACAAGGTCTCCCGCTTGGGTTTGCGATGGCGTAGCTTCTTTGACATTTACAAGTGCTTGTAACAGTGTAACCGACCAGCAACGTTACAGCCTTTTCGGGTTTCTCTTTGGTCTACCTTCCAAATTCAAAATTTCAGTGACATCTTTTTATAAACAATTGTAAATAGGGTAGTTAGTTGTCAATAAACTCCTAAACGGGAAAAACGTGGTTTGAGTGGTTCGTGCCCTATCCTCAACAAACAGCCTAGACTGAATAAATGACTTTGAGTTTGAGTTTGATAACGGAAAACTAGTGCCTGGACGCAGCGTTAAAGCAATGTGGGATAGCCACTTTTATGCAGATATTTGTTTATCATTCAAACGATGGTTGTTGTTCGGAAAGGCTCCTCTACTATTTCTATGATCTGCAAATAAGCTGTCAAGTATGTGATAGGCGTTTCTAAATATAATATCCAAAAGAAAAGCTAGAATGCTAATAAACAATGTTAATCTTATCTTAAACTGTCATATATCTAAAATTAGAATCCTAACTATAAAATTATAAATGCGAAAGTAAGTTTGTTTGTTTTTGGTTGTTACGCCTTTACGTCTTAACTACTCAACCAATCATCATGAAATTTTGGATACACATCGTCAGTGGTTCAGAAAAGGACATGGGTACAAAGGTACACACGACGGCACCTCAGACTATACATGTTGGCCTTGAGACCGTCCTTATGCCCAACGTAATATGAGCTGTTTTCGCAGTTTAACTGTGTAACTTGACGTGCTGCCGTGTGTACAAAGGATGAAAGCATTAAAAAAAAGTGAGGTTAACGAGAGGTATAGAAAAAGAACTGTCCACGCAGACGAAGTCGCGAGCGGTCGCTAGTCTTATCTAAAATGAAACAAACTGTTTTACATAAACATTCATGTAAGTAATGTGGAATCCTGAACATCGTCGTTACCTCTTACCTACCTATAAATGAAGAACTTCACACAGAAGCCTTTTAATTTTGTATTAGGGGCTAGGGATAAAACAAAACGAAACTTCATCTTAGATATTAGCGCTAATATTTTAATTTGCATTACAAAAGTATTTTTTACAGTATTAATAAGGAGCTGGCTTAAATCAGTCTTATTAGAGTTGACGGTCCGGTATGGTGTCGTCGGGTGATGAAACGTTTCTAAATTATATGTGGTGGTGATGAGCCAGATGAAGATGATGATGAGGCGACGAGTGGTGGACGATGGCGTTGAATCTGAAATCAAGCATGGGTTATACAAAAAAAAAACAAAATGTAACATTTAAAACTATCAAAAATCAAGTTTACGTTACGACTTTTAACATCCAACGTGGAAAACGCATTGAAGGTAATACAAATGGTGGTTATCTCACCCGGTGTGGTCATCCGCCTTGTACTCCACCTTCCTGAACCTGCCGTCAGGCTCGACCAGCTCGTACCCACCCTTCACCACGTCTCCGTGGCGGACCTCGTGCTGAGACTTCACGTCACCGGTGTGGTGGTCGTGCACGGAGTACTCGAACTTGTATTCTGGGAACGCCTGTGGAGATGAAGCAATTAATTGCTTATACTTAAAAAAACACAGAGGTAAAAGTGGAGTGCCCTCTAGACAAGGTTTGTTTTGTAAAAGCGAAACAAACTGCATAAAATAAAATAAAAGAGAAAGAGGTGCTCGCTGGCGCTGTGGGCTTCTTATCCAACCTCCTTCATCCTCCACAGCCAATATTTTTATTTCGCAAAGCCCGTTATCTCTTACAGATGTTACTTTGTCTAGCGGGTCTAGTGAGATGACTAAGGAATATTTCGTTAAAGAAGTTTGGTGAAATACATAGCAGTAGCTGTTGTTTTCAATAAATAATAAATGTAAATAAATATTTGACAGCATCACATCCATTGCTCCGATTCCAAAGGAAGTAGCTTAAGCACTTGTGTTATGGAAATCAGAGACAACGGTGGTATCACAAACACCCAGACCTGAGCCAATATAGAAAAGTTCGTTTTCTAAATTTACCTAACCGGGGATCGAACCCGGGACCTCAGAGATCGCGACACCTTGAAAACCGGTGTACAAAGCCACTCGAACACGGAGGTCGTCAATATAGAAAACAGGTAAGTAAATAATTTTGGCCTATAAATTCACAATTACCTTAGTCGGTTATTAAAGTCGAAGACTCACTATACGATTTTCTCAGAACTTTAGAGTAGAAACCAACGTTAGGATATTAGAAGAAACAAATTATATTTATTTACTAAATTAATTGATTGATTTCAAAACGGACATTGCCAATGCCAAAAGTAGAAAACAACCTTTATCTTATTGAATGACTACAAAAATAACGATCGTGCTATGAATCACTAAAGAATTTCATCGCATGAGTCAAATTGACGATGATCGTGTAAATATATGTATGTATATTTACACGATCATCGTCAATTTGTATCGTCATATAAGTGTTAGTTTCATAAGATTATTAAATCATTGAACTTCGTAGTATGTAGTAAACAATGTTTATGATACGATAGGGCTGGCATATCTTTTTAGACAAGTCTCTAAAAATTGGATTTTAAAATTAAAAAAAATAATATTATGTGCTACTACATACTGTAAGTCTGTATAAAAATACATTTAATTCATAAAGATAAAGAAACATTTATTGGCCTCAAAAACTTGAACATAAGAGAAAAGAAAATACTACATAATAGTTACAGTGGTGGCCAGATAAATAAGGTCACCAATCTGGTGTTCTTAGTTATCTGACCACCACTATATAATAAATAGGTGCTTAAAAATTACGGGTGAGGCTAATGGGTAGCTGTCTCAGTTGTGCTTTTGTGGCATTACGCAGAGTATCCCAGAAGCTCTGGTTTTCATTTAGCTCACAGGACAATGTGTTAAGGTGACACAATAGGAATAAAGTAATCTACCACGGTGACATCGTCTACCACGGTGGCTTTAAAATCTAGAATCATCATCTAGAAACTACAAAAGCCGAGAGCTGCATGATGTGAAGCAATTACTTACTTGATTTAAAAGCAGCTAATTATGTGAAGAATTACTATTCTGAATTCTAAAGTCCTACTGGACTTCAAATAATAACTCGAATCAAATTAGTGATTTAGAAAAAACATGACTTTTGGTTCAAGACAGCAGACAGCTTTTGGGTCATGGCATCATGGCACGGCATCTTCTAATGGAAGTATCATTGCACTAATTGTGGAGTGGAAGTGAGGCGCAAGTTTAATAGAATAAAGCCATACTTACATAATGGTCATGGTGTGGGATGTGATGCGGGATGTGGTGTGGCTCATGGTGATGTATTGGGAAGTGTGGTACGTGGTGGTGGATCAGCGGCACGTGGTGGATTGGGACGTGGTGGTGCGGGATGTGCACCGGGTGGTGTGGCCCATCGTGCTTCTGTAACTCTTGGTGGGACACCGCCGGGTGGTGGTGGTGGTGGTGGTGTAGCAGCGGGAAGATCGCCTGGCAAGCTGATGCCATCGCGAGGACAGTAAACACCTGTGTAAGAAATTAATGTAATATATACTTTAACGAGTGACTTTATAGACTTTGACGAGTGAATTCCTAATACTGCGCAGTAAGTATCGGCATACACCGTTTCGCGTAGCCAGGCCGTAATAAAGACAGCTTATGTCCCCGCACAGCAGTGCGGTCATTAAAATATCTCTGCAGTATTTGGGCACAACACAACACATTAATGTGATCCAAAGAAAACCAGCAAGATGATACTAGAGGTACCTATAGCCATCACGTAGACCAACGGCTATTATCAGTCTACTGATTGTATATGGATCATTGCAGCAATCGAACCCGAGACGTTAGATATAGAGCCAGCAGTGTCAGCGTACAATTCACTACTACACACACCAAGAAGGCTGTCGAAGTCACTTTTCTCTATTATCATTTTATAAGTAACTTCAGGGAATCACTAACGAAATAAAATGGCGACTTACTTTTGTCAGCATCTTGAATAAAAATGCGTATACGTAGCACAGGAATAAACTGTCTCCCAGGAGTGATCAACTACAATAATGCAATTGCTCTGGCTGATTAGTTTATATAGTGGTTTATAATTGTGGGAATTATTGGAGCAAAAATCAATTTCTCAGGGTTTGTTAACGCTATCGTAATATTTGGAGTGTACCAATATTGCGCCTATGTTAGATAGCAATTAATGTCTTAATTCTACCTTTTTGCGATCGCCGTACATTCTTTACGTGTCCGCTGTTCATGTTATCGACTCGCCCATCACAGCGTAGTGCCTGTTTGGTCATCGTGTCGGATACAATAGTAGGTTTTGTAAGTAATTTTGTGACTTTTTGTTAAAGTCATATTACCTGCATATTACCGCTAGACGAATTTCCTTATAACAAATGTAATAAATAAATTACTTATATAAATAAGTTTTATAATGCAAATACTTTGAAATTATGGTAACTATGACACTGGTTGTTTTAATGTTGGCAATAAACTTACTGTTTCAGAACCTTTTATAGAGGATAAATATCATGGGTGTAGATAAAGTCTTGTATCGGCATCTATCTTTTATTATATATGATAAACCCACATTCGTGTTTTAATACCCCTAATTATACAACAGTTGCATAAATAACTAATAATATGAAATTGTTCGTTGTACCCTGCTTCATATGTTTATTACTTTATAAGTAAATAAACTTATGTTAACTCGGCATGCAAAATGTTTATTATGAATGGCAACTTAAGTCCGTCGTCACGAAGAATATTATATTCATAAAATTCTTGGTCGTCACTGTTATTGCTCAAGCGAACTTATAGTGTGTGAGAATGCGTGTAGAATTGTACCATACAAAAAACTGCGACAATGACTCAAATACATGTTTGTTTACTACGTCATCTACGTCAGTATTATAAACAATAAGCGGCAGCGAATTTGCGAAGCCTTTGAATCGACATGTTTTCATTTTTTACAAAGTACTTTAAATCAAAAACCATTTTGAGGTTTTTTAGTTTCTAACAACGTAAGTAAATATATTTTTCGGATTTTTTAATCAATTATTTAACGAAATATGTGGGAAATACACCGTATTATCGAGAAGAAGGAATAATTAATGACATTGTTTTGCGTAAAAAAGTATTGTGATTTGCTTTTGAAAAAACATACAAATACTTTCACCGCTGTCAAGTGTCAAAATATATTTCATTTTTTCTTGGCTTTTGCTCGTTTTGTTTTGATAATTTTTAAGCTGAATAACCTAGTATTTTAGTTAATTTTAACTTCATTTGAAATATAATATCAAGGTTTCTGAAGGATTTGTAATGGCAGACAGTCGCAATCTTCCCAAAGTGGACTTCATGATGCTGAGCTGAAGTTTAAAAAAAAATATGAATATTTTTACGTTTAAATCTGTTAGATAAAATACAAATTGGTTTGTAGACTTTGGCACGCATAGACTTATTATATTTGACACGTAAAAAAGTCTATGTTTGGGCAATTCTTCACAGTATTTTTGCAGGCCGGAATAACTACTCATGAGATTATGGAATATATTTATCCATTTTTGTAGAAAATCGGTTTAAAATAGCGATAATAAAAGAAAAAAACATAAATAAACGAACGTCATTAGCATCTATAGATTAGGTTGACGTCAAAGTGTATATTTAATTTATGTGGGTGGGCCAAGGTTCCTATGTCCGCAAGTATTCCTTCTAACTGCACTAACGCTTTTTTAGAATCAATAAGTTTTCAAATTAATTTTAAGATAACTTAAAATCTGAATTTTGGAATAAAATAAGTGTCTCTTTTATTCTCTATTATAATTAAAATTTTACTTATTATTTATAATGATTACTTATCAATAATTATTTAAAACACAGAAAAAACAAAATAAAGAGAAAGAAAAAAAATGTTATGCTCGTTAACAAAATTCAGCGCCTATGATAAGCTCATTTTAACTTTAATCGAAAATATAGCCGGTTGATATTCGGGACCGAAAAAAAATAATCTGAACGCGAGCTGATTCTGCTGGGCTGAGATAAAGGAAGCAAGGATATAAATATGAGGCACTATAATAAAATGCACTTGCAAGACACATTAAAAATGAAACGTCGCAGAGTTATTTCGTTATGAAGATATGATAAAGATTATCATCGTGTTTTCAAAAACGCTTCATCTTATGTCCGGCATCCCTATTTTATCTGGTTTCACATGGGAAAAAACATAGTTAAACGGAAAATGTTACAATTACAAATATTGACACATGAAAAAAGTTCTATGCCTACAGTAAACAATAATATACTCATAAAAAAAAACAGTTTCACCAAACGATGTGCACCCTGATATTAAATTGTTTATTTATTCATTATGTATAATTGGGTTAGGTACTTCTTCTCTTCGCATGAGCAATATCGTTACTCAGCACTCTATTAAAATTATCTACGCTATAGATCAAATAATTTTACTAAATTGTCAAGTGGTGCAATGGTTACAGACTGTAAATGTCAGAAATTATCTTAATACAGAATTTAACGTCTTTTAAGACGCCTTGGCAAATTAAATGTTGTTCTGGTTTACTGCGCAAGGCAATTTCGGGCCGTAAGCCAACTAAATGCGTCTGCGCTGGAGATACCATCAATATATTTGTAAGTGTGTCATTCACTAAGTTGAGAAAGTATGGTTCGAGGTTTTTATTGTTTTCATCTGCTTTGAATAAAGTTTGTATGACTACGTATTTTCGCTGTACATAAACTAATTTCACAAGTGACTTTAGTTCTAACTCTATATTGAGAATGATTGGGTTGACTTTAGAATCGGGGTTCCTGATTTTGGAATTGAAATATATCGCATTTTGTAGAACTTTGAAAGGCCTTTGCGTATTTTTATTTTTATTGTTATTTTAATTGACGTGAAAAGAAACATAAGTATAATCTTCTGTGACAAAATGTCAGTACTTCGTATTATTTAGTGAATCGGAACACTTTTTGTTAGTAGGGAACTGAAATAAGTGAACCCCGACGCCACGTGTTACTAGTCTGTAAGGGCTTCTGTTATGCAAGGGTGGAAGGGCTGCCGGAACCGTGACAGAAAAAACTTAAATGTAATATAAGTGGTGTTTTGAGGTTAGGATTTTTAAAATAATATATCTCAGTAAATATTGATTCCCGCGCGGCGCCGGCGGGAGTGGTACTGGGGGGTTTCCTTTTCCCACTCTCCTCCTATTTATCTCAATCTACATTTCAGGCCCCCGATTCGTAAGATTACCAATATTTTTAATATTCAAACTTTTTATTACATTAATACTTACATTATATTGAATACCTAGGCAGTTAAAATCAGAATCTATTTCCAAATTTTTTTTAAATATATCACACTCAAGCAAACTGGCAATGGTCAAGGTGTATTTGTGTACATTTGTGTTTACTTGTTGTTTGCTTCGTCCGTCGCCATTACAACTCGGGATTACACAATGTGGCTACTTCGTATTTTAGTAGTAACTGTTATTGTTTTCAGGTCAATGTTACCGAGCAAAAAAAAAAGGCCAAGTGTGAGTCGGACTTCGCACATCTAGAGTTCTGTACCAAATAGGGCTAAGGGGTGGGGCTTATCTGTGCTACGCGCTTGAACGCAAATTTAAGTTGGTTTGTACCATTCCCCCTTTAAAAAGCTTATTTTATTCACTGAAAACAGTGAATAAGAAGCTCTTTTAATCACTATTTTGGTGTTTAATTTAGAACTCAATTTAACCACCATCTCAATGCTATACAACCACCATGCGTAAAAAAAACGATACAAACTCTTTGTGCAAAAAATAAATTATGGGGTCCCAAGCTGGTGGTACTTTCCAAACATCTTCTCTATTGAATTTTGGATATTTGTTGATTTCAATAGCCTCGTGTAGCATTCTGGGAATGAATCTTTGTTCTTTGGCAAGGATTTGTGGTAGGTATATCAAATCTAACGTAATGGTTGGGTCCCTTTGAGGCATGTCACCACTGCAGACTTGTTATCGTGCCTATGCTTCATGTCAGCTACATGTGTTTTAACGCGCATCCCTATACTTCTCTTTCGCACACACAGTCGCAATCTAGTTTGTAGACGCCTGCATCTTGGAAGGGGATGTTGCACTTGACAGGTCGTAAGAATTTGTTTAATCTTCATCGGCGGCTTGAAGTAGGTATTGATAGACGCACGCTTCAGAATACCTCCAATCTTGTCAGTGACACCTTTCATGTAGGTAAGGTAGATAATGTCAGGTCGTCGTTCTGCTGTGGCTGGTTTTTCTCGGTTTCTGTGATGGAGGCGTGATACTGGCAGTTTGTTACTTTGCAGTACGTGCTTGACATGCTGAAGCTCAGCTGTCGGTTGTCGGAAACGAAGATTTCCCTACTGTAGTTATCTGAAAGGAAGGATTGAGGTACCTATCTGTATGTGTTGCTTTTCGATACACAATGTGGCTCAAGGTTTGATCAGAATTCCTGATGATAAGAATGTCTAGGAAGGGTAGTTTATTATCTGCCTCTAACTCCATAGTAAATTGGGAAATAACATTTATGGCAAAAAGAAAAAATACAGATTAAAATCCGTCGATTTGTACCGCAAGCGCTTTAAAGTTGGTCACTTCAGTTGAACATTGTTAATTTAATCGCATAGTAAGTGTTATTATATACACCCTGTGCAGATAAAGAATGGGATTGAAAATGGCGGCTCACCGCGCTTATCACAACGAGTGTGGGTGAGAGAGCCAGGTGTGGCGTTTAGTGTGCGAGCAAGAAGTGAATATGAACGACGCCATTTCTAATCCCATTCTTTATCTGCGCGGGTTGTATTGTTATCTAGGTTTGCCATTGGCTACATAGACGATAACGACGCCGCGCCGTTCCCAATGTGTCACCTGCGCTTCAATTTTACTAGCGACTTGCTAAAGTTGCTAGTTGACTAAAGTCGACCGTCACAGGTGACTAAAATCGATCCATGTAAAGCGAGTAATTATGTGCCGCTGGTTTCACGTCTTTACTCGTCTTAAAAAATATCAATGTATATGATAATTTTTTCACTCGTTGATTTTAGACGGATTTGCGTAAACTCACGCGCTTAGCGCAATGTATATCATATCTATCCAGTTCCAACACTAATTTTGCCATCAACGCCCATTTATGCTCGATTAACTTCGAGTTTCTTTTTTGTAGGATATATTCAAGGTTCTATCATTATACTACCTTAAAATGTACCAACATCATTTATCAAAGCGAATTTGTTTTTAACGCTAAAATTGTTAAAAGGGGGTTAAATTGATTTTGAAAATCCATAACAGACTGCACTTTGTTAAGCATAACAATTAAAATCCATAATCATAAAAAACTGTAACTTTATAATTCATAAATTAACATGAAAAGCCATAACTATAAAATCCATAATTTTGACATCTTCAACAAATATCGTCATATTTTTGCCAACTTACACAAAATCTCAACTATTATATACCTAAACCTTTCTCAGGAATCACTTTCTCAATTGGTGAAAATCCGTTCAGTAGTTTATAATTTATTGCATCAAACAGACAGACTGACAGACGCGGCGAGGGCCTTTTTTATAATATGTAGTGATAAAATGACTTTCGTTTTCAAGATCATTGGTCCGCTCCGAGACGGATCAGTCAGTACCCGTAGCACGAACTGGTATCTGAAAAAAAAGCGCGTAAAAAAATTCGATAGTGTAAGATTGTATAGAAAATTTGTACAGTGCCATTTACCGCCGAAAAGCAAAATGATATTTCCCATAGATAATTAGTCTATCTTATACTTTTACACGCGTTTTTTTTCTCGATAGATGTTCGTGATAGGGGTAGTGGTGACTGTCACCCGGCGCGTGACGGATCGCGACCGTGAAATTCTGAAAAACTATGAAAATCCTTTTTGAACATCAAAAATAGTAGGTAGTGAAACAGGCTCTAAATACCTCTCCGTAAGTTTTTTAAGAATTAAGTTCTTTATAAGTCGATCTTATTAAAATGACTTTCCTTTTCAAGTTCATTGGTCCGCCGAGACGGATGTCGCCGGCGCCGGCGCGTGACGGATCGCGACCGCGACATTGAATAACACTTGTCTAATTGAAATCGAACTCTTTTTGCTGCATCCTGTGTTCGGTATTTAAAAGAGTTCCCTTGCCCGCAGACGAATGTGGCTGATTTTTGTCGAAAACCAATAAAACATAATAAAAACATTAGCTACCAAGAGTCAGTTAATACTTTGACTACGATTCGAAACGGTCCTACAAAAAGTCGGTCTCACGTATTATGGCTTCACTGTTATACGTGTATTCTTTGTTTAAAATCTACTGACTTTCTTTTCATAATGTATTAAAGAATGAATTGAACACTGCAACAGCAAAAAAATACCACACCACAGCAAAATAATTGTTGAGTACTTCAAAGAAGATGGTTCTCTGTTTGACCCGTTTTGTGTGGTGATCGGTTTATCTTAGTTTTATTATTTTTAAGTTACCTTCTTACATTTATCTTGTAAAAAGTTGAAAGTCTTTATTCACTTCTCATGGACACTGTTTACAATGTACCGTATCGTCCTCGAACAATTAAATTTTTGTTATACTTCAAGACCATGCCGAAAAGGTATATTTTGCATAGCTTATAATAAAAGTATCTTAAAAAGGATTAACTTATTGCAAATTATATGAAGCAACGGTTTTACTGTCTGATTTTTAGATAAAGCTTTTTAAGGAAAGCTATCAAGTGTTACAAAATGTCTAAGTACCACTTGAGCTGTTGTAACAGTGGGTTATTACTGGAGACAAGCTGTTATCACACGGATTGAGCACGACTCTGGCTGTGAATGCCAATGGCCTAACAATGCTCAAGTGACATGAATGATCCCGATTGGAACCAATCCACGCGAACGAAATAAAGCGCACGAATGCTACAGTTAACGCGCGTTCACAGTGCCCATAGAGAAAGATAATAATATGTACACACGACGGTACCACAGACTATACATGTTGACCTTAAGAGTGTCTTTATGCCCTACGTAATAAAAGCTGTTTTCGTAGTTTAACTGTATAACCTGATGTGCTGTCGTATATACATGTTAGCCACAAAGACCGAAGTCGCTCATTGAGCGAAAAAACTGCAATCACAGAAAGACCACTAAGCGAAATTCGCGTTGTGGTCATCATACAAAACAACCACAACGCGTTGTGGAAATGAAGAAAAGCCAATGCGTTCTGTGCAACCATAACACGACGGACAGGTAATTATTGTAGTTTCTAATGATTAATAGTCTATTAATATTTATTAATAGTCTATTATATTGTATAGTAATATTAATCTAATGATCATGTATTTTGTGTTCAACAATTCGGAGCTTTATTACCTAGGTAAGTATGTTGATTTGAAAAAAAAAAAAAATTGTCAAAGAATCTTAAATTTCTTAATTATTTTAAGTAAAATGTACAAGTAAAATGTAATAATTTGTATTCAACAATTAGTTTATTAGTAAGTTGATTTTTTTTACAAATACAACACTACACAACACTTTTGTAAGTTTTATGACGAATTAAAGTTGAAAGTTTACACAATGTTTTTTTTGTACTTGATATGTGGTATATAATACCTTTCGAATGGTATTTTTTTATATCCGTGGGACTTCGAGTTTTAAAAATTTAAAATGGCGGTCATTTCAAAAGGAGAGGGCATAGACCCCAACATATGGGCGTTTTTGTCGATAGACATTAATCAAATTATTTTGTAGGTGAGACTTTGATTTCCTTGTTATTCCTACTAATAGCTATAAAAATGCTATCCATATGAACATGCCCTACGAAATGTTCATGCAAGATAATTATCTCAGAGCAAGGTCATTTTCAAATGCGGTCGAATTCCGCTCAGCGCGTCTGCGACTCACCTAGCACTAGCACTGCGCTTCTGTACAGAGTACCGTGTAGGTCAGCACAATTAGCTCTAATTCCATGATCGAGATTTAGACAACGATTGTTTTTGGTTTAGCCTTGCCATTTAGATTTTATTGCCACTCTTGATTTGTACTCAGCAAGTTCTGTGTGTTAAATGAGGCATGGAAACCGCAAAAAAGATGGAAGGATTGTGTGTGGAATGATATGAAAGAAGTAAAGAATGAAAGAGAAGGACGCAGTGGGCCAACTCCAAATAAATTGGGATAAGGACAAGGAGATGATGATGAACAAGTTTTATGTACACACGACAGCACGTCGGGTTATACCGTTAAACTGTGAAAACAGATTTTATTATGTAGAGCTTAAAGGTGATCTCAAGGTCAACACGTATAGTGTGAGGTGCCGTCGTTTGTACATAATATATTTATTAAATTTAAATTTTTCACATTTACAATGCTTATTTTTCATTATGAAGATAAATATATTTTCTAATAATATACCTATTAAATAAATTTTCCGAATTATGTTAGTGATTCGATAAATAATTTTGGATTATGTCAGAGTTCAGCACTACAATAATATTCTGTGGTGCTCCGTGCTACAGATGTAACAGATACGTCACTGCAGCTCTTCCTCTAAATAGCTGTTACTAGCCTATCCTCGAGTTTTCTCACTAGAAAACTGTTGTCATTCCATATGCAATGCCTCTAATGCGATATGTTGTTTGTTTTACAGTTACATTTAAATATCTGTAAGTACTTACCTAATTGTTTAATTTTTATTAGGCATAAGAATACATAATAAAAATCCTATCCACCACAAACTCTATTCAAAGGAAGTCAAGTTTGTTCCGTTTTTATGTAAATTAACAATATAATGCTGATTTAGAGGCTCAACATTTTACTGAAATAAATGATTTATGCGGATATACAAACGTGTCGTTTAATAAACTGAAAACTCTACACTTAATAGTAACAACGGTTCGGTGATTTACATCATCCTATCCGGACTTCTTTTCCCAAAAAGCTACATTAGTTCGATTAACCGGACTATCAACGGAAAACTGCAACTAAAGGAGTTTTTGAGTTTTTATTTTGCATTTCCCGAAATTTCGGCACCTTTTTTGGGGCCGTGGAGACGGGATAACAAACGAAAAAAGTACAACTTTGATATATATATTTCACTACCACGAGAAACTATTTTTACTGTGATCGATTGGAAGCAGGTGGTATCTAGAGGACGCGATTTGGTAATGTAATCTATGACTACCTATACGGTGGCAACGGTAATTTATCACATTACGATTTACACATAATGCAGCCTATTTGTTTGTAGGCTTGCAATTCGATGTTGTTATAGTGATTGCATTTAAATTGGTGTAATTTATTGTACAAATTACTTCAATACAAAAGGAAGTGTGAATAAAGACAAATGGCTCTGTTAAGTAGTTTGAAACAAGATCGTACTTTTTATGTGTTTCTGAAAGTAGTTTTGTATAATGTAGGTACTTACCTGTATTTTTGCTGTTAAGAATGTTATATCAAATTGGAATATAAATTACAAAATCAAAATACTACGAGCTTATTTACATATTTATTATATTATGTTAACTAGCTGCCCGCCCTGGCTTCGCACGGTTGGCACCATCTATTAGTTATGTGATTTAAAATGACGGAAAAGAGGAGAAAAAATCCCTCCCGACCCGTCCACCCACTGGACTTTCCCACTGGTGGGTGGACGGGTAATTCACGATTATTGTTTACGCTTTACATTTCAGCGATTCATTTTTTATTATATATATATAGAAGATAGATATGTAGGGTTTAAAAAAGTCCTTTGGATGGACTATCTATGCAAGGTGTTACAAAAGTACCCCTAATGCCGAATATGGTATATAGGGCCCATCAAACTGAACAACTTTTACTATGGGGCCAACTCTGAAATCGCGAAAAAAAACAGCTGTTTCATACATTTTGATATTTTCGATTTTAATTTTTGTATGAAACAGCTGATTTTTTTTTCGCGATTTCAGAGTTGGTCCCATAGTAAAAGTTGTTCAGTTTGATGGTCCCTATATACCATATTCGGCATTAGGGGTATTTTTGTAACACCTTGTATATTGGTAATTTTATTTTATTATAAGTAGGAAGTAATCAGAATGAAGAAGCAGGTACAGGATCATTATCATCTCCTTTTTCCGAAGAAGATAATATTTTGATAAAAATGACTTCTTTTCTCTATCTAGATTTCTATTATAACATGATTCAATTATATCTCAGTAAAGGATACTTCGGTAACTTTGATAGCATGGGAAATAAGCACATTTATCCTGCACTTTAGGCTGTGCTATAGGTTTATTATTGTTCGTATATGTTTCGGTAGATAATATAACCTTCATGGATATTAAACAGAATCCTGTTTAGGACATTGCTAACAGCGTTTATTAAAGATTAGCTATGTCTATTATGCACCAACATTATTGTGTTCGCCAAATCACCATAAAAGGTATCTATAGAGGTTGATTCTCAAGTTCAAAACAACGTAACTGTATGTTTAATTTTTACGCAGCATGGGTATCAAATTCATTATCATGATTTAATCGCTGTACAGGCGGCTGTGCAATATCTAATTATTGTACGTTTTTCTAGGCCGTCGCGTCGCAAGTAGTTATAGTTTGCGTAATTTTATATACAATATGCGGTAATTATAGCGCCGAAACGTGGAATGTACTCGCGATACGCACGCAACCACGCGTGTTTGTAAGCAGACTCATTTATTTATTGGCCACTGTTCAACCTTCGTAGTGCGGCTGATTGGATCGATCATGTATGGTTATTGACAGGGGTAATTGAAGAACTGACTAATTGCTATTTCTATTGCAGTTACAATTATTAAGAACCAAATTGGCAGACAGCTAGTGAAACGATAAGCTATTGAATATCTAGTGCGGTCGTGAAAAGTAAATTACTTACTAGTACTTATTTGATTACTTTTTATTTATGAGCCATTTGTTGTCAATTAAAGGTAAACACATTTCAGCAATTATATACGTCCAATGAAGTGTTAATGATAGTATGTTTTTATGAGAACTCATTAGGAACTTGCATTTAGCGAAACAACAGGTTTATTACTTGTGGTCATTGCGTTTCACGAATGTGTTTTGATGAATGAATATAAAAACGTGGGAATATTGTTATCTTTACTACATGCTGTTTCACGGCAACATTGAAATAGAAAAATAAAGTAAATAGCCATAATAAAGCTTTGTATAAATATTTTTTATATAATGTTGTAAGCTTTTATTAGGATTAAGTCAGAAATGTTTGTATGAACTCTCAATACACCTACCAGTAAATAAGAATCACATAATTCTTTATTGATCGATTAAATAGCATAATTGTCATCTTAAATTGAATAAACAATTATAAAACAACAATTGTCGCTTTGAGCAAATGTAAGAATAAACATAAGTTGGATATCATATATACCATAAAGAATAACAAAATGAAAGATTCAAATAAAATTCAGCAGCTGATTTATTTACAGTTGGTTATAAACACATATGTACACATAAATATCACATTCATCAGTCATCCTTCAGGCACGCAATGTTAAAGTCTAGTAGAGGCCATGATGTCCATGTCCATGCGAGAGGAGGAGGGGGGCGGCGTGCACGGGCGCGTGCACCACGGGGGCGGGGTGGTGGCCGGGGGTCTTGTGGACGACGGCGTTGAAACTAGAAAAAAAAGTTATAATAATCTAAAAATTGAGCATAAGAGCATAAGACGCTTGTGACAGCTGTAGCCGAGTTTGACCATCGAATATTGGAAAATATAAGATCTAAAATTTGAGAAAATGAGGTATAATTCGACTTACCCGTGGTGGTCGTCAGCGGTGTACTCTACTTTGCGCACAGAGCCGTCGGGCTCGACCAGGGAGTAGCTGCCGTGCACGGCGCCACCGTCGCGGCTCTCGTGCTGGGACTTGTGGTCGCCGGTGTGGGGGTCCGCCACGGAGTATGAGTAGTCGTATTTGGGGTGAGACTGCAATCAGAAAAGATTTTTAGTAAATTTCGTTTATCATTATGTTTCAAAATGTGTTCGTTCGCTGTTTAATATGGGTTTGGTCGATGACCTAATTGATTGAATTATTTAATATCGACTTGTCAACATCCATTGCTGGGCAAAGGTACCCCCTAAGGATCTCTCTCCGACAGGTCCTGCGCTGACCGTATACAGTACGAGAAGTGCAGTAATATCGACAACACAATAACTTCCAATTAAGGGTTCTTATTCCTTTTTATTGCAAGTAGTCGATCTAGATCCAATACTTACGTATTCATGTCCGTGGGCAAGGGCGACGGGGGCAGCGTGGTAAACAGGGGCGGCGTGCACGAGGGGAGCGGAGTGGACCACGGGGGCGGCGTAGTGCACCGGGGCGTAGTGCGCAGGCGCGTAGTGCGCCGGGGCATCGTGACGGACGATGCTCTGCGAGGACACTGCTCCGTGGTGAAGCAGGCCAGCGTTGGCCGCGGCCAGGACGGCGCTGATAGCTAATACCTGCAAGTGAGGAGACATGATGATCAGTTTTGAACCTTGGATTATAGGGCCCAAAAATAAGATATTAAAACTTATTAAAAAATTCGTAGCAAAATCCTTATAAAAATGATTTATCAGTTATTTCTGAAAATGACTTATTTAAAAATAACTCTCAGATTCGTTAGGTATTAAAGGGCGAGCAAAATATTTAATGTCCAGCAAAATAAACTTACTTTGGTGAACATTTTGCACTAGTTAATCAGAGCAGGTGACTGATACTATTATCGGTTCGCTGTGTGACTTTTATATGAAAAGCAAAACGGAGCTGCGGTCGGTCCTGACGGTGGTGGTGGGGTGGCGGTCACCTCAGTTCCGTAACTTTGACACCGCGAGGTCACGCGGCATACCTCCACGATAATTCTGTGCCCCCCCCTTAGCCCTTCTCTGGACACCGTTTACCCCCCAGCAAACCTACGATAATTACTTACTATCCAATACGTCAGTATTGCATGGGTAATTGCAATATTAGACACAGTTTTTATTATAATTCTAACCGCAGTTGGTTGATATAGACTCTAACTTAATTGATTTTGAAGGTTCCTTGTGGCATGTTAAGGTGATTATTGTCCTCTATGAGTTATTATTAAAAAAAACCTGAAACTAAAAATAAAACAGCTTCAAAATTAAATGCCTCTAAAAAGTAAGAAATAATATTCAAATCAAGCAAGAAATATAATATTCAAATCATTTAATCAGGTATTTAATTTTGACACTGTTTCTGTTTTTATTTTCAGGTTTTCTGAAAGAGGTTTTTCTTTTATTTTAGAAAGCTTTTTTATTTTCAACTTTTTAGTGGTAGGTATCTAAGCACGTTTACATTTTTTCCTTCCCATCTATTCGAAAAATGTAGTCTTTTCTCCAAGAGACTTTTACACGGGCAGTAATGACATTTGAATTTCGGACATTAACATCGTTCCTTAGTGCTTCGTGACCAAAGAGATCGTATGAAAATATTGTATGAAAAAGTCACTGGCCGATTATAGGTGATTGGGCGTGCCGCGCCGCAAAAAAAACAAAAAAATTTATTCTCGCGACCCTTGGAGTAAACAGTGTTATGTGATATTTGCAGTGCAATTTAAACTACAAATAATTGCGAAAAATGAGTTCTACAAGCAGCGACAGTATTATTTTAACACCAGAAAGTATTAAAACAGATGCAACGAATGTTATACAAAATCTTTTTCATAGTACATTCATTATTTGTATCTAGAAGCGCCTCTTATTTCTTTTTTTCATAGACGGGGATGAAAAGTAGAGTGTATCACTCGGCCGCAAAATTATTTTCACTTTGGGCGACGTATTATATTGAAATTATATAGCGCCCTCGCAGTAAAAATATTATTTTGCTCTCTTCAAAACAATCTACTATTAACTTTATAATAAAGAGCTTTAAAAACTGTGAAGCTTACAAAAGCTAGGTTCTATTTATTTATTCTGTGAAAGATTATAGAAGCACAACCGGAAAAATTTAGCTTCATAAAATTTAATAGTCTTTTTCCGTCGTGTTATTATAAAGTTTAACATCGAGGATATACTTGACTGAATAAATTATTAGCAATCAAATTAGATCTGTACGTTATGGCAGTAACCAAGCCAATCTAAGGAAATGGTGCAATTTCTACCCGTTTATCTCTCACAGAAGGCCACTTGCAAAAATAATGTAGTAATTTTAATTACATGCGACAATTGACATGTGATTGCTCTAGAATCGGGCATGATCGTATTATTCATATTGCGACAGGTTATATCAAATTCTCCAAACCACATGTCGTCCAGGCAAACCAAACCCTATATTAATTTGGAAGTATTCAGTTTCCTAACCGATATTCGTAATGCGATCAACGTTTTGATATCGTAAGTTAATTGTTGCAATAACTTTACACATGGACGACTAACTAAAATTCATTGTTTAATGTCTATTATAGTAGGTACTACAAATATAGCTTCAGGCAGTACTTTGTAATGTTATTATCGATACTAGTTCTAACTGCTTGTGTTTCAAAATAGAAAAGACGCATTTTGTTTATGCTTTGATCAATAAGCATATTGATAAGAACTGTTGAAATTGAAAGTTTCTTTGCAAGGCGTGTAGTATTTGTGATAATTTTGTACTCGATGCCAACATTTTTACTGTACGTATACTTGAAGTTCGTACCTACCCAGTAATAGAAAAATGTGCGTGGGAAAATGATTATATTTTGAAGGTTATTTGGAGGTGTATTAACTGCGTTATTAGTTTGATTTGCTCAGTTAAATTATCACATTACCACAATCTCAAGTGTCTTTAGTTTATGTTATTGTTAGATATAAAAATCATTAGCTATTGTTCCTTATTGTTACTAAGAATACTAAACGAACTATAAAATAAGAATAATGTCAAGTTTATGTAATAAATTAAGAAATTCAGATTCATATCGTGGATTGGTTGCACGATTTCCCTAATGAATTGGGTCGAAATTTCTGTGTCCGTTGCATATTTATAACAGAAGGGCTTTGTTTGGCCACGGCCATAATAATTAATTGATTATCCGTTTTGTAATTGTTTTGCTAACACCTACTCAAACTGAGAACCTCGTAAATACTCGTAATTAATGCACTGCATGCATTTTTTTGTTTTCTTAATTATAATTAATAAATAAATAAATATTTGACAACATCACATTCATTGCTCCGATTCCAAAGTAAGTAGCTAAAGCACTTGTGCTATGAAAATCAGAGACAACGGTGGTATCACAAACACCCAGACCTGAGCCAATATAGAAAAGTTCGTTTTCTAAATTGACCCAACCGGGGATCGAACCCGGGACCTCAGAGATGGCGACACCTTGAAAACCGGTGTACAAAGCCACTCGACCACGGAGGTCGTCGTTTTTCTTAATTAAAGTTTTCAATATTTCATCATAAAGTTATTTAAAAGAAATTCTATTAGTTATACCTATCACTTTTCTGATAGTTCGTAGATAATTTTACAGATTTATGCAACGTTCTACGTTTTATTGTCCTATTGTTTATGAGAAACTGTTTCCATTATCCTTGACTCCAAATTGGAAGTATCTAGACTAAATCCTTTTCCGAAGTTCGGCAGTCGTGAGCTATTTATCCGGTATGGCAATCGTCACGGAAGCTTGTATTACGTGGTGTATTTATAACGCGGTGGCTTTGTTGTGGCAAGGCTGATCTGGTTGAAAGGAGTGATTTTGTGGTTCAGAGGTCACTCACCCGAATTGCGACCGTGGTCGATGCTGTGTTGACGGCTCCATATTGGTATGATTTTTGTATTATTTGTTATTTAAAAATTTAATACCAAATAATATACTAGAAAAAATATGACTCGCACCAGATCATGTTCTCGGACGGGAATCGAACCCGCGACCTTTGGATATCCGGTCCAATGCTCTGACCGCTGAGCTACCGAGTCAGTCAGTATTTGGTATTATATAAAATAGCATAGTGAATGCTAAAATCTCAAAATTTAAAAATTTCTTAAATTTTGTAATTTATTTGGCAATTTCTACGTTTCTTTTGACGACCTCCGTGGTCGAGTGGCTTTGTACACCGGTTTTAAAGGTGTCGCCATCTCTGAGGTCCCGGGTTCGATCCCCGGTTGGGTCAATTTAGAAAACGAACTTTTCTATATTGGCTCAGGTCTGGGTGTTTGTGATACCACCGTTGTCTCTGATTTCCATAACACAAGTGCTTTAGCTACTTACTTTGGAATCGGAGCAATGTATGTGATGTTGTCAAATATTTATTTATTTTTATGGATAGTGTTAATGAACCGAACATAAATAGTTAAACAAATTTTCCTATGCAGTATCAAATATTTTTTTACGACACAGCAGGACATAGGTCTTCTCCTAGGATTTCCACGAAGATCGGTCATACGCTGCCCGCATGACGCATCCATACACAAGAAATCATAAACAAATATAGGATAACATCACAAACAAACATTTGGCTCCCATCACTGAGCTGCTGAAGCACTCACAATAATGATTAAAAACAACGATGGAATTGCGAATGCAAGTGTCGGAGGAAATTTGACGACCTGAGAGGTGCAGTGGTTAACATGCCGGTCTACCACGCAAAAGGTCCCGGGTTCGATTCCCGGCTGGGCAGAAATTGAAATGATGAATTTTGATTTCTGTGGCGGGTTTGGGTGTTACTATGTATAATAAGTAGTATATCAGTTGTCTATAGCATCCATATTACAAGCTTCGTTTAGTTTGGGGGTAGATGGCGCTGTGTGAAATTGTATAATTTATTATTATTATTATTGAATGTTGTTCTGTGACCATAGCTTATTCCTCAAAAGGAATGGTCGTATCTTTCTTTTGAAACCAGTTGATTATGTTTGAATATAATGTCGTGATAGTACAAATGTTCTGTAAAAGTACATAATTACTCCTTATGTGAATCAAAAGTCACTTTATTAAATACAATAACTAAGTAGTTATGTTACATCGTGAGCTTTTATCTAAATTACTGTTGTGAAATGGTAAGTTTACTTGGTACCGCAAGTCAAGGTAAATAAATGTAGTCGAATGCTGTCTATGTAGTACAGGAAAACAATTTATCACAATTACGACACATTGTTTGTCATAATCGAAGCATAATGATTTATTGATTGTTTGGAATTTCGAGGGCAACTTTTAGTAAAAGGTTTAAAAAGGGGTTTTATATGTCTGTTGTTTGGCGTGCTGTTTTCAAGTCAACTATCAATTTTGTGTATCTTACAGGTCTCAGCAAGGCTGGGTTTAGGGAACAAGAAAAATTAAATTGTCGCTTATTAACAAAAACAAAATACCTATGTACAGCTGAAATTTTGTTCACGACATTTTATTTGTTTATTGGTGAGTGGGATATGAAACTGACTTTTTAAAACAAGGAGATTTCTTCTAATTCTTTTATGCAGACAAGGAAATTAAATTGTCGTTTATTAACAAATACAAAATATATACAGCTGATTTATTTTCACGACTTTTATTCGTTTATTGGTTAGTGGGATATGAAACTGTATTTTTATAACAAGGAGATTTCTTCTATTTTTTTTTATGCATACAAGGGAGTAGACAATGAAAATTCTTCAAAAATCATCAAACATCTTAGATCACACTAGCCTGGACCTATAAATCATATCTATAAATGGTGGCCACTTATTTATAAATGGAATTACTTTGAAAAATTGCTGAATTAATCGAAGATGCATTGAATCTGAGTCAGGTACCTACGTTTGTACCTCAACAAGGCGGTATTATTTTAAACTATTAAAGTTAGGTGAGCCTAACTTTAATAGTTTAAAGTAATGACTTACCGTACAACATAAAGCAATGTGCATCTGAACTGAGGGCCCATTTTTTAAATCGTGACGAATCAAACTGAGACTTATAGGGGATTTAGTTAAAAATTCTAAAAACTGAAAGCATAGGTTCCAAAATTTCTAAAACGTGAATTAAAACTTTTATAACCGAATGTGTTGGGCCCTCAATCCAGACGGTTGCAATAAGAGGCATATCTTAGATCTTAGAAAGTACCATCTCTGTGTTAATAATTTTCATTTTAGAATTTACTTAAGAATTTCTAACATCGTTACAGAAATTTTCCACTCGCTAGAAGATGGCATAACAGATCTAAGGCTGTTTAGCTTGGGCCCTCAGTTCAAACATATCTGAACTGAGAGCCCAAGATAGAATCTTCAAAATATTAGTTTTAACTGAAGAAATACAATAAAATTACGTTTTTATCATAAAGTCTAACACCTCAGTGAATTTCTAAAAAAGAAATATTCGTTAAAAAGTTATTGGTTTATTATGTAAGTGAAAACTAAATTTATTAAAACGTCTGAACTGAGGGCCCAACGTTTTCGGCTATATTGACTTGGCTAAAACTTATAGAATAATGAAAATTACACCAAGTTCTTTAAGAAATTCTTTATAAAAAATTGATATATCGTTCGTTGTTCTTAATACCATACTTTAAGAGAAAATGCATTTTAAATTATTTGTATGAGCAAAATTTGTAGAGTGTCCATAATGTTATTTAATGTAGGTAAGTATGTACAAAATAAATAAATACAAAAAAAAATAAAGATCAATCGGAATCTAATAAAGAAAATCACTGAAAATAAATATAGGTCAGGACAATAAAATAGTAAATTTAATTTTCCGTACAAAGAAGCTAATTTCGGAAAGGTTTTTATATGATAAATTCAATCGGATTTTATTTGAATTTGGTATTGTTTGAAAGCAGTATTTTTAAGATATGTGAGAAAAACTAAAAAAAATCCAGAGAAATTTATATTTTCGGCAGGTTCAACTAAAATAAAAAGTCAAATTTAAAATGGCGGCCTTTCCAACAGGAGAGACGATAGACCCCAACATGAGTGTTTTTGTCTATTCAATTAGGTGTATTTTTCACGCCTTAAAATTATCGCTAGTACAAGACCAAAAACATTGTATATGCAGTGTCCAATTAGTGGTTAATAAGTGCGTTCACAGTAATTTTACCTCTGAAATTCAGAATGACATTTCGTCTCCAAAAGAAAAAAAATAATTTCGTAGGTAAAATAACTAACCGTGAACGTACAGTACAAATTTTATAAATATATATATTTGGCATTTTATTCACATACATTGCTCCGATTCCAAAGTAAGTAACTAGAGCACTTGTGTTATGGAAATTAGAGACAACGGTGGTATCACAAACACCCAGACCTAGGGCTCTATCGGCTAAAAACATTGAAGTTCATGTTAACTGTGTTTTGACTGATGTATGTGATACATTGCTACTTTGTTTTGGCACAAATAAAAACTTACCAAAGAAAAGTAGCAATGTATTACATATATCTGTCAAAACACAGTTAACATGAACTTCAATGCTTAGTCAAGTAAGGTCATCACTTAGTCCAGCACGCGTAGCATGAACAAGCGGGACTCTTGTCTATGAGTCTTATTAGACACTTGTCGTCTCGATCAAAGATAATTTACCTAATCACTACGTTTTGTCTCGATCTTTGATTATCGACTCTGAGCAATATCATTTCTCGTTAAGCACTGTTCCTTTATATACCTTTCATAGCGCAAAATATTAGAACCGAGTTCGTGTAGGTAGATATCAATGTGGCTATATGGATATAGATTTTTTTTACACTCTCACCCAAAAGGGTACGGAGCAAATTACCAGGCGTGAGGTTTGCCTTCCTTTTATTAAGAAAATTTTGAAAAGATGACACAGACTATTAACGAACTTGTTAATTTGAAACTGACGAGAAAATTACGAAATATCGAAATCAACGTTTGAAAATAATTTTAATTTACGTTTCAAAAATAAAAATAATAAAAACTAGATAGTAGGAATAATGTGTGGTAATAAAGGGAAACAATTCACTTAAAAGATACTATGAGGTAAGATGTAGGTCAGTCCTAAAAATATTTTGAAATCATATCTACCCTACAAATTTTTGGTCGTATAAAAATGAAAATGCATTTTCTCTTAAAGTATGGTATTAAGAACAACGAACGATATATCAATTTTTTATAAAGAATTTCTTAAAGAACTTGGTGTAATTTTCATTATTCTATAAGTTTTAGCCAAGTCAATATAGCCGAAAACGTTGGGCCCTCAGTTCAGACGTTTTAATAAATTTAGTTTTCACTTACATAATAAACCAATAACTTTTTAACGAATATTTCTTTTTTAGAAATTCACTGAGGTGTTAGACTTTATGATAAAAACGTAATTTTATTGTATTTCTTCAGTTAAAACTAATATTTTGAAGATTCTATCTTGGGCTCTCAGTTCAGATATGTTTGAACTGAGGGCCCAAGCTAAACAGCCTTAGATCTGTTATGCCATCTTCTAGCGAGTGGAAAATTTCTGTAACGATGTTAGAAATTCTTAAGTAAATTCTAAAATGAAAATTATTAACACAGAGATGGTACTTTCTAAGATCTAAGATATGCCTCTTATTGCAACCGTCTGGATTGAGGGCCCAACACATTCGGTTATAAAAGTTTTAATTCACGTTTTAGAAATTTTGGAACCTATGCTTTCAGTTTTTAGAATTTTTAACTAAATCCCCTATAAGTCTCAGTTTGATTCGTCACGATTTAAAAAATGGGCCCTCAGTTCAGATGCACATCATAAAGCACAATGAATGTCTTCAGTCTTCGCAGAAATAATAAGTTATAAGCCATTATAGTTTAACAATAATAATAGCATCTTAAACTATTTGATCGAATATTATTTTGTGAAATAGGATTATTATTAACCCAAAATGAAACGGTGACGTTCAGATAGTAGCTGCCAGTGGATTTAATGTGTTATTCTAAGCAGTAGAACGTTAGATGTGTTCTTAATTATATTGGTTATTATGTTGAACAATACTATTAAATAATTCATTCAAGTATCTGATTAAACAATTCTATTTAAAGCTTTCCGTAGAAGTAGCTATCGTTTTCAAACAATTTCCATTTTCTCTATTCACTTTTTTCCCAGTATAAAACTAAACTTGATTTATTTCCTCACTGAAATCTCTATCATATCTTAAATATCTGTTATTCAAAAGTAATGCTTAATCTAGACAGGTTACGAAATGCCCTTAGTTAGGTGCCCTACTACACTCGCAAACCTACATTATAAAACAGACAGCCGTTATATCACTTTCTTCATGACCAGTTTTTGCATATACAACGTGTTACAAAAGTACCCCTAATGCCGAATATGGTAGATAGGGACCATTTAACTGAACAACTTTTACTATGGCACCAACTCTGAAATCGCGAAAAATAAATCAGCTGTTTCATAAATTTTGATATTTTCGTAATTAATTTTTGTATGAAACAGCTGATTTTTTTTCACGATTTCAAAGTTGGTCCCATAGTAAAAGTTGTTCAGTTTGATGGTCCCTATCTATCATATTCGGCATTAGGGGTACTTTTGTAACACCTTGTATAGCAGTTCAGATTATGAATTTTGTAGATTGATAAAATTCATAATCTGAATTCACAATTGATAGCTTGACATAAACTTCTACTGAATTTTATTTTTTATCGGATATAGTTGTTATTTAGAAGATTTTCAGTGCTTGTCAAATAATTGCCATTTAATCCTCGGCGACTTTCAAAGTCCCATGATTTTCATATTCTATATAGGTATTAGGCTAGCTAATAGGTATCGGCTACAATAACAATTTACTTTTAAATACATATTTAATAAGATTGATTGATTATTCTCTGAAATTGTAATGAGCTCCTATTGAATTTGTTACACAATAGAATGCATGTCCTAATGTTTCAATTGAGTATGTGTTTCAATATTATAAGTGGATATTGGTTATATTAACATCAGATAATAGGTGTTGTTAACAGTTTCTCGAAGCTGGTGCAATTTACTATGTGGAGACTCGTGGGCGCTAAAACATAACTGGTTGAAATGCTTTCGACAGGATGCATAGTTGAGATATTAATTATTTTCGTAACATTGTAAATAGAGTGCGATGTCCTAGTTTATATTTCATATCCAATTTTCCTTGAAAAAAATTTAAATTGTAACTTAGTAATTTTGGTCAACGCATTTATTTGACTCGATTAAAAATACATTTTGTTGCAAATTATCTACAAATAAAAGAAATACAAAAACCATCAATCAACTCAAGTTATTGAAAGAATTCCTATATCAAAAATTTAATTAACAAACAGTTAATATTAACGGCGGCATCCTTGGTCTATTTTCGGATTAGCTATTATTTTTATCTTACTTACTTTAAAATTTTTGTGCTTAAAAAGGCAGTAAAAATTTAGATTGATAATCGTATCAATATAACTTGTATTCTCTATTAATGTAAGTACTGTTTTCGTGATTTTAGAAGTGGTAGTGATAATAAAATAATAAATTTCTATCTTTATATTATTTTAATGACTATAATTAAAGGAGTACATTATGTACACGAAGATCACAGTGAGAATAAATAGACGTAGCTACAGCTTCATCCAGGACTTAGTAATGGTGGTGCTGAGAAGAGTAGACGTGATGGCTGGGGCCAGAGTTGTGTACTACTGCGTTGAATCTGTAACATGCAAGAAGACACACTATTAAAACAAAACAAATAACAAAAGAAGAAGAACCGATTAGGAGAAACAAATGAATAACAGCCGCACAACTAATAAAAGAAGACAAAAAGCGCAAAAGAAAAAAAGCGTTTAAAAGAAACAAATGAAGATCAGTTGAACTATCATTGAAAGCATTTACAAAGAAGATCGATATAAACAACGATAAACTTGTTCCAAAACTAGTTCGTATCAACTTCCCATACGTGTTAATAGACGGTAGCACCGAGGGTCGAGAGAGGTCATTACCTGCTCATATGCTATACCGGTTTGACGACCATATGAGCATGTAAACATTGGAACTAGACCACGCGTTTAACAGAGCTTCCTAAACGTAAACAGTTTTCAGATATTTGCGCAATTTAGGGAAAGTTGCAATCTCATCGTTACCATCTTTACATGTAGGTATTGTGTCATTCATGTGTTTTTTGAATACGCAATGTAATGGGATTATAAGTATGTTATGTTTGAAACATTAATCTCGATTATCAATGTTTCACATTTTTTAAACGCTTTATGAAATTACCTGTCACACTCCGTAAATTCAGAAATAGCTATACAAATTATTATGGTTTCAATTTGCCAAAATTGGAAATTACTTGTGGAACAAATTGACATTATGAATGAAAACGATTAATTACCCATTGTGGTCGTCAGCGGAGTAGGACACCTTGCGGAAGGAGCCATCAGGCTGCAGCAGGGAGTACTCGCCCTTCACCACGTCACCGTCGCGGCTCTCATGCTGGGACTTGTGGTCGCCGGTGTGAGGGTCCTCCACGGAGTATGAGTATTGGTATTTGGGGTGAGACTGCGGAAAATCATTTACCTCAATGAATGCGAAACTACCTTACGACACCGCTCTAGTTGGCACACAGTTCTAGTTTGCGTACCTAGAATATCCAGTTTTCATTTTCACTGATAAATCGTAGATAAAATAGGTGTCGCTTGTTGGATTGCCGTGTAACAAGCTGTAATTAGAATTGTGACAAGTGCACTTTAAGGTCTGTTCGCCTTCCTGACAGTTCTGTGTTTATGGTACCTTAGGCTGATGAAATTCTTATTTCAATGTTTAAAAGAGTCTTAACTAATTATAAAGTCGTATTACAAACGAAAGTATTAATAAGAATTATGTAAAGTGTATTAGTGTTTTGTTACAATAATCTGTATGTTGCTGTCCTTTATTTCATTGATAAAAATTCTTGAGTATGTTGTGTGTCAGTTTCCACAAAATAGTCTTTATTATTTTTATACGTACGTAGTAGTCTTCATGACCATGTCCGGAGTAGCCGTGTGCGATGGGGGCAGCAGCCACGATGGGGGCAGCGTGGAGGACGGGGGCGGCGTGGATGGGGGCGGCGTGGACCAGGGGGGCCGAGTAGTGGGTGTCATAGTGGTTGTCGTGGTGGACCACGTTGTGCTGCGAGGATACGGAGTAGCCACCGCCGTGTCCGAGAAGACCAGCCTGGGCCACCGCCACCACAGCGCCGAGTGCTAGGCAAATCTGCAAAGACCAATATAGCTACATTAGTTAAGGACTTCCCATTAAAATCATTTTCACAAGTTTCAATCGTAATCCTTATGATGTTTAACCATTATAAGGGGGTTCTTAAATAAGGGCCACTTAAAGGACTTCCAAAGTGGATGATATCGAGGAGTTCCTGAACCCGCTAGACGGTCATCCATAGTTTTTCTAGTACTCAGGATCACTAGGATACTTCACAATCCGTTTGAAATCAAGCTTATCGTATCCAGTAGTTTCAACCGAGCTATCGAGATTTACACATGTTCACTTCACGATTCCAAGGGATCTAAAACCACTTACTTTGGTAAACATTTTTTGAGTGGATTTGTAGTGCGTGACTGACATACATCTGATATCCAGCAGTGGGTTTTATAAGAAATGGAGTTGGCCGGTGGGGCGTGAGCGCGCTGCGCGTCCCCGCGAGGCAAGGTCGAGCTTTGTCTTGCACATTCTCGTATTACGACCAAATGATTGTTACTTAACGTAAAAATACTCTGTGAACCTCATACCTATTATACACTATGATACTAGGTCAGTATAGGCCGTGATAAGATTGTTATTGTACGGGTATATGTTTTTATTCAGTCGCATGTGTGTGAGAAAAAACTGTGGATTAGCGTACTAGCGCTACCATTGTGAGCTTTTTATCTTTGTTTTTGTTTGACCTACACGTGATTAGGTGCGCATGCGTCATTAGACGTAGTTTGATGTAGTAGTAGTAACCAATACTCAGAGCATATTAATAGGTCAATTCTTTCTGGAAATAATTTTGAAATAGTATTTACTAGTGGCTCTGTGAGCTGTAGACCTCGTGTTTGAGACATTTTTAAACATTTTGGAAATGGTTGAAATATGTTTTTTCACGTTGTAAATCCCTATATCTCCGCCATTTCAAAAAACTAGAAAAAGTGAATCGACAAAAAATATAATTATATTAATTATCGATCCTTGCTCAGAAAATTATATTACACGAGAATCGGTTGAGAAATGCGACCTGTAGTCTCCACTACAGGTCGCATTTCTCAACCGATTATTCTCCAATAGACGGACAGACATACGAAAGTGTTTTTGCCCAAGCTGAAACGGAGACGCTTCGCTCGCGCTTCGCGCTCACTCGGTCAATCAGGAAGTGTGATTTCTTCTTTTTTTGTGTGTCAGATTGTATCATTTGTAATTTGTTTTGGTGATGGAAACGGATGGGCGTGGATTATGCCAGTATATTTTAGTTACGTTGACAACCTATAGTTACGTAGTGACCTGACTTGCACTTTATGCATTCGGGCTCCTGTGTAACGTGTCTTATAAATAAGGCTATTTGTTTATCGCAGCTTTCTGTTATTGAGGCTTCGTTTTGTTGTTGCATAGTTTTTACCTATGTAGTTATATTAGCGACCCGCACTTCGCTGTTCGGTGTGCGAAGCAAAGTGATAGCGGGTTGTTAGTGTATTGTACACATAAACCTTCCGAATGAAATTATTTAAATCTAAATGATAGCGAAAACCCTATCAAAATTCTTTTCCGTAGTTTAGAAGAACTAAGCGAACAAACATACAGACGCGATTAGCGACTTTGTTTAAACTATTTATTGATTAGTGATGTTAGGGAAAAATAATAACATAAAAAATAAAAGAAAATAATAACAGTTGTGTCCGAAAATTTGTAAGTACTGACATATTGGAAAAGGAATTGTAAATCCTCATGGCTTCAGTTAAAAAGAGAATGCGAGTTTGAAATAAAGATAGGAACCAAATTCAACTTCGACTGCGTGGTTTAGGAGGCAATCTATGACGTCCCAATCTGTTTCGCGGTATCACAAAACCGGTGTCATCTTAGCATTAGATGCTACGGTACGACATCAGGACTATATCACCTTTGAACTCTGGACGATTTGGTTGCAGTCTTCTTTACATCAAGTAACTTTCAAGAGCTAGTAGATGCCCCAAACAGAACCATATTAAACCAGAATAGCTTGAAGTGCATTTTAATCTTCCTTTGCGCATTGGTCTGTGAGACCGATGAAACACTATCGTATTTATTCCTTTTCGCGGAAATGCTGAGAACTCTAAATTATCTGCTAGCTTCCAGATTCGTTGATAGCTTCACTTCAGTAGTACTAATATCTATTCTGTGCTTCAATGACCACCGCACGTGAGTGAGACACACACAATTTTGGGTCCAATCGGTCCGTGAGACCGACGATAGGTACGTCGTTATATCAGTATAAACTTACTCAGTAATTTTATGAATTACTAGCGACCGCCCGCGACTTCGTCTGCGTGGAAACTTTTTTTGCTATCCCTCGGGAACAATTATTTTTTCGGGATGAAAGGTACCCTATGTACCCCTGACAACATGAATGCAAAATTTCATGATGATCGGTTCAGTAGTTAAGACGTGAAGGCGTAACAAACAAACGGACTTTCGCATTTATAATATTAGTGAGGAAGTAAGGATTGGCTTTGTCAGTAAGGCTTTGTTTTGGCCCATTGGATTATTCAATAGGTTTTATTACACATCAAAATGAATGACTATTAAATATTTTAGTGCAAAAGGAACAAAAATTGGCGCGGGTATAGGAAGGTTAATAAAACAATCGTTTTGCCATTACTTTAATGGCCCAATCATTTTGATACAAGTACGGCTAATATAGAGATGTAGATCAATAGCAAGGTCGATACAAAACTGATAAAAGAAAGTGCATTAGTATTTGAATGAAGCAAATGATTGATAATGTTAATACAAAGAGATTTTTATCTCAAGAATTTATTAAATTAGAATTGGCAAAGTCACAACGAATAATCAGTTATCATTATTGTAAATGATTACAAAACTAGTAACTTGCATTTGCTGGATAAGAGATAAAAAACGAGCCTAATTTTCGCATTAAAAGTTGTTGAAGTTATATGTATCTTGGATCACCTAAGGGCGCTCATTCCGTGGTGATTGAGAAACCCATCCCCTTATTTAACAACCCCAGCTATTCTATAAGAAAGCAAACTTGAATTATCGAAGTGATACGAACTTTATTTTATTCACGTTGCTAATGAATAAGGCACACTTAATTAATACTTATATTATTAATGACTAATATTTACTTTTCACGGCACCAAAATATAGTGATGGGACAAATATTGCCAGAATAGTTCTGCAGATCGGTCAGCCATCTACGCTCTATTGTTGCTAAATAATGATCACCGGACTAATTTTACTTAACCATTTTACGCCTACCAGTTCTCGTTGGGTTGCAATATGCGTGCTACTTATACTCCTTGTAGGTTTGTGTAATTAGTTAGGCCTGTAATCATTTTTGTATTTGGAGTAACCTATTTAGTGATTAATTTGTAATTATTATTTTGAAGGTCCTTTTTGCAGTTAATTGGTGTCTTGTGAAACGTAAAGTAGGTAGTGAAATACTTAACTATTGGGCTCTGTGAGCTGTATACCTCGCGTTTGTGAAATTTTTGAATATTTTTCGGAATGGCTGAAATATGTTTTTTATGTTTTCAACGTCCATATCACCGCCAATTTTCAAAATTTCAAAAAACTGAATCGACATAAAAATCCATATAATTTATCGAACCATTTTACCTGGATCGGTTGAGAAATGCGACCTGCAGGGGAGAACAGCCGGACATCCGGACATACGGACATACGAAAGCATTTTTGCCCAAGAAACGGAAACGGAGACGCTTCGTTCGTTTTATTTCAATTCTAGCAGCTGCCTGCGACTTCGGTCGTGTGGATTGTTCTAGTTGGCGTATCAAGATGAAACATGCACCAGATTTTAAATTAGACTCTCAGAAATATAACTATGAAAACCGCATCTAATTTCGTGCAGTAGTTTTTGCGTGATGCGCGTAAAAATATACAGACAGACAGACAGACAAAAATTCTAAAAATTTTTTTTTTTATGATTTCTATTACTCTTATCTCTATGTTAGTTTTCTTAAATATCTTTAATTTACAAACATAGGACAGTTATTTTTTTTAGATTGTTGTTTGCAGAGTTTTTGAAACGAGCGAGAGACTGAAACGAGCGATGCAACTGTAGTTCATCGCTCAAAAAATGCATTATTTAGGTTGCCATTGTTTTTTACAAGTTACAATGTGTGCATATTTATAAAACGCGGCAAGCGTTTGAATTGCGTGATGCTCTTAATGTGTGTCTAAATGCTTACAAATTAGCGGGTCTTTATGATCCTTTTATTTATTAGGTTTGTATATTTTTTACGAGGCGTCATCTGCGCCGGTGGTATTACTTTACTACGAGGAACTTTAATTATTGAAAAGGAGAACCGGCACTTGCCATAGAAAAAATGCTTAGCTTGTATACGATTGAATTTGGTGTTTAAAAAAATAAAGCCTTATAATATTTGCTAAATTAATCAAGTTCTGTCTTATTTCTAGCGCATGTAAAATATATTTATTAACTTCTAAGACTTTCGCGCGTACAGTTCATTAGAAATAAAACACTTTTTACGGATTACAGCGCGTATATTATTAATTCAGGTGTTGTTTTGGAATTATTTAGTTTGTATTTATAGGTTTTTAGAATTCCCGACGTTTCGACACCTTTCCAGGGGCCGTGGTCCTCCCGTGACCATGGCTGTAATCTGTAAAAAGTGTTTTATTTCTAATATATTTATTAAATTATGAATATTTTTTGATATGGAAACACTACGGAAACCACCGAGTCAATCACATTCAATTTTTAAAGAGACGAAAATTCACTATGCTATGTAAAAACGTGGCTACATCAACCATGATTCTTTTCCTTTTTTCAAAATTAGAAAACGAAATGTCAATTTGACTTCCGATTTGTTACTGTTCTGTTATTTGTTTGACGGATACTACAGACTAATAAGTGAAAAAGTACAGCCGATTATGAATCACAGATTAGAAAAAAAAACCATTTCAGCATTAAAGGCCGGGTCTCCTTTAATCAATTAATTTATCACATTATTGTTATTTTTTTTCGAAGAAGCTTTGTAGAATAAGTAAGTTTTTAAAAGTTGTGACTAATTTTATATTGCTGAACTAATTGACAAATTAGTAGAGCTTTGAAATCTTGATATTGTGTAAAATCATTAGTTGATGGTCGATTAAAATAGGAACGTACTCTACAGTACATCGAGTTGATTATTTACTTCATTTTATTTTGGATGAGATTGGTTTCGATTGGACTTTGCTGAATTCCCTCAAGATATATTTGGATTTTGCTGAATTCCCTCTAGATGTATTTTTGTAGAGGCTAGTTTTATAACTTATTAGTAAATTAAAATGTTTAGAAAAGTTTTATAAATATTGTAATAAATAATTTATTTTACAAATTTTGGTTCATAGCTAAAGTAACTTCGTCCTTTTAGTAGTCATGGTGCTGGTACTCAGGCGCGGGGTGGATCGAAGGAGCAGAGTTGTGGACGATGGCGTTGAATCTGTGAAAATGAAATTAAAAATAAAAGTTTTGGTGGTTTGTTAATTTTGTTCTATTAATAAAATATGAAGTTACATTAAATTTAACATACTATATAAAAAAATCAAATCCTAGGTAGTAATAGTAAATTGAGTTTAGCTAACGACGCGTCGCCCACGGTTGTATTAATTGTTTATTTTTATTTTATTTAGCGAAAATTGTTACCACATCATTTCCGGAGCATTTACACAAGTATTCTATATATACAGTACATAAGCCAATTACGGAAACAACTCTTTGTAAATTGTATTAACTACTACAAAATTATAATTCTCTCACCCATTGTGGTCGTCAGCGGTGTACTCGACCTTGCGCACGGAGCCATCGGGCTGCACCAGGGAGTAGAACCCGTGAACTACGTCGCCGTCGCGGCTCTCGTGCTGGGACTTGTGGTCGCCGGTGTGGGGGTCAGCCACGGAGTAAGCAAAGTCGTATTTGGGGTGAGTGTGTTCCTGTTAAGAAGATAGACATTTATTTCTCGAATGCTGAGAGGGACTACGTATGAAATTTTCCATAATCTGCATAGCATCTAGAATTCTAGAGCAGATTTAATGTTTTAGGTCAATCAATTTTATGACCTCAAGAAACAACCAAACCAGATGGCAGAATTTGGCACCTTTCATTTTCAATGGTTTCGTTTGAAGGCTACATAATATTTTTTTTGTTTCGTTATTAATGACACTACTTACATAATCATCATGATGGTCATATTCCTCGTGGTGGTCGTGGTCATCATGGTCATCATAGCCTCCATAAGCAATCGGAGCTGCGTAAGCCAAGGGTGCGTCGTAATGGACCACAGGAGCGGCGTGGACGAAGGGAGTGGCGTAGTGAGCTGGAGTGTATGCCTCGTCGTGACGGACGATGCTTTGGGAAGAGATGGCATGGCCATATGGGAGGGCGTTGGCGGCAGCCATGATGGCACTGAATGCTACGATCTGCAAGAACAAAGTTAGCCGGTTGAATAAATGGTTGAAAAAAGTTTGTTTCACTTTGTTTCTTAAAATGTAGTTAAAAGAACATAAGCTCTAAACGTAACACTCTAAATTTTTTTTATTACACCCGTGTCTCCTGCAATAAGGGTAGCAAAAGCGTGATGATGAAAGTCCAATGATGATGATGAGGCTTGACAATCCTTAGACGGAGATGATCAATAATTTCTCAATGAATTTGCACAATATGAATGAATATATATACTAAAATCACTTCACTGAGGTATTAAAATCACACTCACTTTGCTGAACATTTTGTTTGTTTATCTGAATTTATTTATCTTGATCAATATGCTAATACTTCTTGCAGTAAAGTTTGTTGTTAGCTTAATGGTTGTTGATGCCTATATAGAGTTTCTTTTTATAAGATTGAACAAGAATAAGTGGGGTTGCTGACGCTGTGTGGACCTCGGTATGACAATGACAAAAACATAAGGTCGATTGATCGCATAGCAATCAAATATGTGTCATGGAACTACCGTCTATTAACTTTGGCCAAGCAACACAAAAATGTGCGTGGTCCGTTACGCTGGAGTAAGCTGAAGATGGAAAATCAGTGCATGAAATAACATCGCATTGTTGTCGGTTTGTTGTCTATTATCCGCATCGAAGAACTTCTTTTTGTTTGAGTTTTTTTTGTATCTATTCATTGAATTGACATCATCATAGGCTCATTAAAGTTGGAGAGGCTTAAGTTATCTACATACTAAAAGGGAAAATCACTCACTCACTGATCACAAAATCTCAGAAACTACAAGTGCTAGGAGTCTCAAATTTTGCATGGGGGCTTCTTTTAGGGCGTAGGTGCTCACTAAGACGGGATTTTGCGAAATTCAACCCCTAAAGGGATGAAACAAGTTTGTATGGGAGATCGCGATTCCTTGGCCCGATTGACTTGAAATTTGGCATAGACATTCTTTCACAAAATTAATTGAACACGTGTTTCGTATTTTTTTAATACTTATCCCCTAACAGGGTTAAAAAGTGGTAGAAAGCTACTTTTGGGGTGATTGACTTCGACGTCGGAATTGAAACTTCTTTGTGCATTTGATTGATTAATTAAGAAAAATAAATATCATTTGTCATCTCAACGTAGTATTATATTCTCTTTGGTCATTTTCCCTTAGAGTAGGTAGAATTCGTTTCATTGAATAGCGAATATTCAATGAACCGTACTATGAACATTGGCTATTTTGTATGGGAATTGCCATTTCGGGTTACTTTAGACAGCTAACTTTTGATAAAGAGATTTTAGTCTGAATAATGATCTTAGTAATGATAAAAGGACCGTAGTGTTGCTTTCGTTTTAGTATTCAGTGGCTTTGTTATTAGCTTACTAATAATTAAATAGATAGCGCTGGTTTTCAAGGTAAAATTGATAATCATTAAATTGTAGATGATACGAAGTTCACAGGGTCCACTAGTTACAAATAAAAGCATTACAGAAAGTTACACTTTGAAAGAAGAAAACGGTTGAATCATCTGAAATAAGTCCCAGCGTTCTCCGACAGTCGTTTCGCCTTTGGACTGATCGCCAATAGGACGTTTCATTTATGAGAGATTCGCCGTCAGGACCATTCGCCCATGCGACGTTTCGCCGACAGATTTATTCGTATGTGGCTGTTTCGACGACAGGACTTTTCAACTATGGACTATTCACCGATAGATCGTTTCGTTTACGACTATTTCAACTAAGAAAAGTAATGAGAAGTCTAACTAACAAAGCAAATAGGGTCTGTTTTCACACACCTGCCCAAAAAAGAGTCTAAAAGGTACTATAATGTGCGACGAAAAAAATAATTAGTACTTATAAAAAAATATAAGGGATTTGTTAGAAATAAAACACTTTTTACGGATTACAGCGCGTATATTATTAATTCAGGTGTTGTTTTGGAATTATTTAGTTTGTATTTATTGGTTTTTTAGAATTACCGACGTTTCGACACCTTTCCAGGGGCCGTGGTCACGGGAGGACTAAAGCAAAAAGGCTGCTCATATTTTCATGAAATTACCCGCTCGAAATTTTATAAAAATGAATTCAAGTTTATTAAAATTATTTTATAGCTGCGTTCTGATTTTAATTAGAAAACAAGATCTAGCTACTGAATCTACTACCAGTTCACAAATTGGGAGGCCTCTGAGAGAAAGAACTGGCGGAAGAAAACTCAAGAGAGGTTGTGTCGACCTCCCTTTTGATCCCTATCTACAAAACTAACTAACTATATCTTTAGATCCTGCAGTGTGTGATTTAGGATGGGATTTTAGTTGATGGATGATGGGGTACCAAGCTGGTGGTACTCTCCAACCATCATCTCTATTGATTGCTTTAGTCCTCCCGTGACCGCGGCCCCTGGAAAGGTGTCGAAACGTCGGGAATTCTAAAAAACCAATAAATACAAACTAAATAATTCCAAAACAACACCTGAATTAATAATATACGCGCTGTAATCCGTAAAAAGTGTTTTATTTCTAATAAATAGAACTAGCTTTTGTAAGCTTCACAGTTTTTAAAGCTCTTTATTATAAAGTTAATAGTGGATTGTATTGAAGGGAGCAAAATAATATTAAAGTGTTTTATTTCTAACAAATCCCCTTTTTTTTTTTAAGTACTAATTATTTTTTTCGTCGCACATTTTAGTACCTTTTAGACTCTTTTTTGGGCAGGTGTGTGAAAACAGACCCTATTTGCTTTGTTAGTTAGACTTCTCATTACTTTACGTAGTTGAAATAGTCGTAAACGAAACGATCTATCGGTGAATAGTCCTGTCGTCGAAACAGCCACATACGAATAAATCTGTCGGCGAAACGTCGCATGGGTGAATGGTCCTGACGGCGAATCTCTCATAAATGAAACGTCCTATTGGCGATCAGTCCAAAGGCGAAACGACTGTCGGAGAACGCTGGGACTTTCGAAATATATGTATATCAATCTACTGTACTGGAGAAAATTACCATCAGATTATTCAGTACTTTTTTCAAAAGGGACTGCCCTAAATTTCATAATTTTCAACAGTGCGTGAGTGATTTTCAATATTTGAAACTTATAAAATGCCTGCAGCATGCACACAGATACACGTAAAACTAATACAATTATTTTTTTCACAGATTTTGTGAATTTTAGATGATTCTTTTGTATTGGCTCTTTTTGCTAATGTTTTTTTATAAATTCGCAGAATTCGCTGAAGACAACTTTCAATTTTTATAAATACGTTTAAAATAAAACAGTGGCAAGTACACTTGCTGAGTTTCATACAACGCACCTTGCATGGCATAATATTTACAAACAAAATCCTGTTGGTATCTACAAGTGTTAGTTACAGGTTACATTACTTTGTATTTTTAATAAAATGAAATTTAGTTTTCTGTGTAATTACTCCGGACATTGTTGTCTAACATTAAGTATTACATTAAATGGATTGATGATGATGTGGGCAGCGCAGGACCCATCGTTGTAGAGATCTTTGGGGGAGATTTTACCCACCAGTGGATGTCGCGTGCGGCTGATATGATGATTACATTTGTATGCAAGACATATGTTTTTAAAGGCAAGCTACATAATAACGTATCTATCTCTTCTAAACCAAATGTCCAAAAGCTCAGCAGGAGTTCTCATACTATATTTTAAATTGTGTTTTAAATAGGTACTTAACTTATCGACATCAACCAACGACTTTAAACTATATCACTGTTGCTCAATCTGAGAATCGTTTTGCGCAGTGGGTCAGTAAAATAAGTGGTGCGATAAAATCTGTTGATCAATTAGTCATTCACTTAAGTCGGGTGTAATAAAACATTGCAACAGTAGAGTTTAGAGATTTGATGGCTATGTATACGATCCTATTTGGAAATGCCGCTTATGGCGGGTTATTCCCTGAGTACCCCGATCCCCGAGGATCCCATTCCATGTAGGTACTTGTATGTCTTTGAAATACATAAGATAAAAGTATAGTTGATTTTAAATTTGAATCAAGTTTTAATAATGTACAGTTTGAATAAAATGTATCAAAAATATTATGAGGGTTACAATATTACCAAATTAAATTTGTCAAATAGGTATATTTTACAATTTATGACGGCAATAATTTTTACAAATTCTGGAAGCACAGCTGGGCAGAAGAGGGTTGCAAAAATTTTACTATTTTATTTCAGTAAATTACTATTTTCTGCTTTATAGTTAACGAGCTAAAACTAAAAATACGCCATCTCCTATCGGAGCACTCGTCCAGACGAATCAAACGAGCCCAAATTTGATGGGGTTGCATGGTTTTATTACAGAGTTCACGTGGCCTTCTTCCGGCTCCATCATCAGGCCTTGACACTATTTCCAAACAGAGTACTCGTCAAGACGATTTAAGTGAGCCCAAACCCGATGGGGTAGCATAGTTTTATCAAAGAGTTCATGTGGCCTTCTTCCGGCTTCATCATCAGACCCTGGAAACTATTTTTCAATAGAATACTCGTCAAGACGATTCAAACGAGCCTAAAGTCGATGGGGTTGCATGGTTTTATTAAAGAGTTCCTGTGGCCTTCTTCCGGCTCCATCATCAGACCCTTGGATCTATTTCCCATTATAGTACTCGTCAATACTATTCAAACAAGCCCAAACTCGATGAGGTTGCATAATTGCAATACTGAGTTCCTGTAGCCTTGTCAAGACAATTCTAACGAGCCCAGACTCGATGGGGTAGCGTGGTTTTATTAAAGAGCTCCTGTGTCCTTTTTGCGGCTCCATCATCAGAACCTGGAAACTATTATCCAACAAAGTACTCATCAAGACATTTCAAACGAGCCCATATTCGATGGGCTTGCATGGTTTTCGGTAAGGTCCCAATATCCAGTGTTGAAATGTTCAACTAAGTATATCAATTAGTTTTTTTTTCGATTCTTAAGAATAACAACATAGTTAGTAAAACTACAAATATAAAAAAATGGCAAATGCATTTAATTTACAGTTTTTACATTACATACACACAAACTCACATCAGTATCACAAAGTAGAAACAGGCACAATAGTATAAATAACTCAACCTAAGTACCTAGACATAAGATAGCCTACTCTAAAAGATAAATGTGATAATCGAATGATATTCGTTTTGTATTTTGAAAATGTAAACGTTAGAACGACCATTATATCCGATTATCGCGATTCAGATCTCGGAGTAGACCTCCAGACGACAATTTAGTAGTGATGGTGGTATTCGGGAGCAGCGATATGGTGAGATGGAGCAGAGTTGTGTACGACGGCGTTGAAACTGAAAGTAAACAAAACCAGTGAGATAAATAATAAATTGGATATGCATAAGTTTCCAAAGGCCTATTGTTGCTACTAATAGTTTAGACTTATGTTTGAATTGTAAAATACTTTGATTGTTAGGAAAGGTGCTAGAAGAGTTTTGTTATTTAAGATGATGTAGTGCGGACGAAACCGGAAAATGCGACATTATACATTGCATGCTTTGTGTTGCAGTTACAAGGGTAGTTTACGTTTGTGTCGCCACAGGTACTATTATAAATATTAATTACGCGCTGGTATCAAATTTCCTTAGGCTTAAGATTATTTTATTAATTATAAAAAGTCCGTATTTATTTGAAATTAAAGCTTACCCGTTGTGCGCGTCAGCGGTGTACTCGACCTTGCGCACGGAGCCATCAGGCTGCAGCAGGGAGTAGTATCCGTGGACGGTGTCACCATCGCGGCTCTCATGCTGGGACTTGTGGTCGCCGGTGTGGGGGTCCGCCACGGAGTATGAGTAGTCGTATTTGGGGTGAGCCTGTTGAAATGACAGATTTGTTAGTAAAGTTTGATTTTGGGGTTTACACTGATGATTAGTTGAGGTGAGCTGAGAACAAGCTGACGCTGGAAAGGCATGACAGCTAAACATTGTAATAAATTATTAGAATATCTGGAAATTGGTCTAGAGGATATTGTACTGCAACATGCATGACTAAAACCAAGTTTATCCCACTAATATTATAAATTCGAAAGTTTGTGTGCGTGTTTGTTACCGGATTTGCATGAAATTTGGCACACAGATGATTTTAAAATCCTGGACTAAAACATAGGATACTTTTTATCCTGGTCACAGGGTTCTGGCGGGCGAAGTCACGGGCGGCTGCTAGTACTAACTATGTATCAACATTCGGTTCAGTTTGGTTGCTCATCGGTCAGTTCACTTCATCAGTAAAATACATTACCCTTCTTGCAGACGGTTCAAAAGTAATGAGAGCACTAACATATTCATCATGTCCGTCGTAGTGACCAGCATGGCCAGCATAAGCTAGGGGGGCGGCGTAGTGGGCCACAGGGGCAGCGTAATGGGCCACCGGAGCAGCGTAGTGGGCCACAGGCGCGGCGTGAACTAGGGGGGTGGCGTAGTGCGCCGGGGCGTGGGCCTCATCATGGCGGACGATGCTCTGCGAGGAGACGGCGTGACCGTGGTACAGGCCAGCGTTGGCCGCCGCCAGGAGGGCTCCGAAGGCTACAATCTGGAAGAAATAATAATTAACAATCATATTGACGTTTTCCTATTAATAAATTATAGGTTTTTCACTATGTTTATTCTAGTTGGATTTATAAGGTCTCTGAATTTAAGGCATTTGAAAAATTGGTATTATTTTCCTAAGAGTATACTGTGTTATTCCTTGTAAAGTAGCGTTTAAAAAAATTGAGAATGTAAGTGTGTAAATTAGTAGTCTCAATGTTTTATTTAAATGGTTCGATTAAGACTCACTTTGCTCAACATTTTGAGTGGATAGTTTAACAATCTAAACTCGATTGATATGTCAACGGTTTTGCTGTATGGTTATATAGAACGCAGTCTAACACGCAGGGCGCGGTGGGGCGGAGAAATGCGTGCGTGCACCTTGACTCTGTAACTTTGACACCTTCAAGGCCAGACCGAGTGTTCCGATATAAATGTGAGTTGTTAATCATTGTTCTTTACGAATAAGAAATGTGTAGCAGCTGCGGACATTTCACGAGAATGGTAATTATCGTGTCTAGCCACGTTCGTGAGAGATTTTGAGAACAGGTTTTGAAACATAATTAAGAGAAAACACACAGTATTATGTGGCATTGTTCATCTATTCAATATATATACTTTTTAAATAACTTTACCTTTTTAAAGTTTTGGGGTTCTTTCAAGTTGTAGAATACCAAAGTTCGATTAGTGGATAGTGATTGTGTTAAAAAAAAATATTGGCCCTATCGTTTATCTTCAGTGTGAAAGCGAGAGGGTGGGCGAATGAAAGACGACTATAACACCTTTAATAGGCCCCATATAATTCATTAGTTTCAATCGTTAGTAAATTCTTCATCCTACTTTTCATGTACACACTTAAAACCCCAAAAAAATACCCTGTGCTAAAGCTATAGACTGTATAGAGCCTCATAGTATAGAGGCCTCTATTTAGGCCAAGTTTAGAAGACAAAATAAATTGAATTCACTTAACCCAAAATACTTTGTTATTTATAAAGTAATAGTCAAATTTATCAATCACAATCACAAGCAACTAGTGGCTATTAAGTACAAAATTGGAAACTGATAGATTTCCGGATAAAAGAGACTTGACTTTATAATAATTTGCAAACCGTGTTACTGTCTGTTAAGGATGGAATTAAGTTGAATTCAAGGTTGAAAAAGGAAATACTTATAAGAAAATGGATGAAATGAATGGATGGTTTTATTTTATTGCATTGAAACTATACATACTATAAATTGATTCACTAAGGCTTAAACATCTGAGAAGACTTAAGGACTGGCTGGGAGAACTTACATAATCATCATAGAAGGACAAGGAATACCTACCTAAGAAGCTAGGTAGCCTATATTATATTATTCGGTTTTACTAGCCCGTCTTTCTGAATGAAGCAACCAGTGGTATAGTCATGTTAATTTGACGACGGACAATGAACTAGCTTGTGAGCAGAAGTCTCATTCGTGGACCATCTTTGTATCATAAGGGTGGCTGGATAGTCCACTCAAATCTCGAACTAAAACGGATGTTAACATTGTCTTTCAGAGCTTTTTGGGGTCATTCTTTATTTTCGGCTATTGATCTACAAATTGAAAATCAGATAATGTTCCAAGCTCATTTGTTTAGCTAAAATTAGATCTTAATCATTTGTTTAGTCACAAAAATGGTTGGAATTGAGGTTTGCTCAGACTTTTTTAAAAGTACCTATTCAGGGACAGACATTCGAAGTATATTTAGCCATGCTACAATTAGCATTGAAGAAATGAATGTAAGTTCATTTTTTTTCTGGTTGCTTGCCCTGCTGACCTCTCGGAAGTCGATAAAAACTCTTGATATCAATGTTGATACAAGATACACGAAAGCGATTGAGAATAGAAGAATGACGCATATTTTTAAAAATGGTTTTATTATATTTGAATTAGTCTTGATATTTTTTTTAAACAGGTCTATATACTATATATATATATAGATAGACGCTTACAATACTACGAGAATGATGGTAAATGTGACCTTCAGTTAAATATTGTGAGAATAGAATCTATGTCTTCTGATTGCAAATCCAATTTCTGTGTAAAAATAACAGTCATGCTGGGGAGCATGACGTCATTTGTGCCTAAAATTTTTCTTAATTAACAACGTTAATTTAATAGTACCGCTTAGTCGCATAATGTCTAAACGAGTACCTGTGAATTATTACAGGATTTTAAGGTTCCGTGACTCCATTTGTAAACACCTTGTGTGATATCTCTTCGATAAAAAGTGCCTATTTGTGCACTATTCGTAATTTTACCGTCAGATTTTTGTCAAATTTGATAGAGTGCCTTAGCGGTCAAACAGCTGGAAGTTTCCTCAATTAATGTTTGAAGAATTAGTTTGTTTAACATGGATCGTTGCAGCCAAAGGTTACCTTTCGTATTTAGCGGTGAAGTTCATTATCCTCTCAGTGAAGGCCACCATTTTTAGTTACTCGATTGCTTGCAGTATTTGTTTGCGTTTAAATTGTAGGAAAAAATGTGTTTCCTCAATATTACATAGGAATGTTTGGCTTTTGTCTGCAACTAAGTATTGTAAATTTCAAAATCAGAAGAAAGTGAAAATCACAAGTTATAGTAAATTTCTTGTCTCTATTGATAATTGTAGAGATTAAGAATTTAAGCTTAATCTCAATTTAGTTGAGAAAATTTTAATTGTTTAAATTTTTTAGAAATTGAGCTATTCAAGTTAAATTGTGCACTGAATACTATTATTAATTGTAAAAAATTGTGTATTAATATCGACTCACTAACGTCAAAAAGTACAAATACATTTCAAGCTTATTAGCGGCTCTTAACATCGCGCGTGACGGTTTTCGATATAAGTGGGTGAGAGAGGCGAGTGCTACGGCATGGCCCCTTCGGACCATTTCGTAGCCAGATTTCGTAGCCGGCTTTGATACGGGAAATAAGATTCCCGTTTTGAAGTTGGCTTTCAAACAGGAATAAAACGTCCCGCGAAACGGGGATTTTATCCACCAATAGGAATAAAACGCATTATATTTCTAAAGCTAGGGCTAACTAAGGCCTGGCAATGCCAATAAATAATCGCGCTAATTTTCCTTACACACTCATATGTGTGCAAAATTATAAGTGGTAAGCCGTTAGTGTGGCTCCCGCATAACAAAACGCTTAAAGGTAAAACGATACATAGTTAGTAGACTAACAATATTTCACCACTCTGCATTCTTAATTTATTGCATACTTAACCAGCCCAACTGTTGTTTTAATGTTTTCGCTTGAGAAAATTTAACGTAAATTTTGTAATTTTAAACTATTTAGTTTACCTTGTACGCAAAGTGAAATTAGGTAATTGGTTTCAAAATGAAATATTATGAATGTCATTAAAAATAGTTAATTAAATCACTTCTAATTTGTTTGAAATTATTTTCGTTTAACGTGTCAAACAAATGTCGTGATGAAGTTTTGTGTTAGGTCTCTAGTCCCCATGACCTGAACAAACGCGATATGATATAGCAATTTATCACATTAAAATTGATCTGTCAAAACACAATGGATTTTGAAAGTTGAGTGTCGATCTAACGCTATATCACGTGATATTGTATATCGTGATTCGGTGGTCATGCTAGGGGTAGGTACTTGTCTGGCCCATAAAACCAAAACTTATTCACAACCGATTCAGTTTCGATTATCTGCAGAAAAATAAAAAACAAAACAAAACAACAAATAGTTCACTTTTTTATATTACAAAAAATTTAGGTAGGTATATTAATGTAATAGAGTGTATTTATAAATAATAAATCACTGGGTAGTTTGTTTAACAGTCAGGGAAAATAATCAGAAACACATTGATCATGCTAAAATTTAGATTTTATTATAGAGAACAAGTTTAAAATATGTGTACATAACAGTATTAGTCACAAACGATAGACAATAAAAGACTAGACACTTGAAATTGGACAATGGGAAAACATTAACAAGGTTTTCCTGGCAAAATAATGTAGGTCAACGGAGAAAAGCCAGAGTTTTGAGATCCTCTTGCTTGAATACTTGATAAGATGCACCGAATGAGGTCATCATATGACACTAGTAGGTTGGATTTTGGCAGAGTAGGTGCCGGAGCGTCAGTTATTTCTTGTACTGAAGCTTGGGTTTCTACTGGTGTTACTATTGCTACGTTTTGAGGCTGATCAGGTAACAGAGTTTGTTCTGGAGATTTGGTTGTTATTGGTGCAGTGGTTGACTCTGGTTTGTTCTCAGGTGTTATTGGAGCTACTGTTGCTAGGGCAACATCCACTTCATTAAGTTCGATATTATCCTTAGGTTGATTCGGTTCTACTTTCAACGATTCTTTCTTGCCATCCGCACATGGAGGCGGCTCACTCTTTCCTTTCACTTGTGCCTTTTTGTCTCCTCCATTAACAGTATCAGGAGGAATTCTTTTCACAACAACATTGAATCTGAAAGATAACAAAAACAAATTAGATATTTAATTTTGTCAAAGAGATTTTTAAATTAATTTTGGTAGTTTAATCACCCTGTCAAGTCATCTGCTGTGTATTGCACTTCGCGAACATATCCATCTGGTTGTATGAATGAATATTCACCACGAACAACTGATCCATCGCTAGATTCACGTTGTGCTTTCTGATCACCTGTGTTTTCATCATAAACCACATATGAATACTCATAGCCATTCTGAAATGTTAAAATTATTTTTAATAATAAACTACTATGGTAATTATACATACCGTCTTGTTCATAATACTTGTAAGAACTTACGTCTTTGCTTGGTGCTACTACGACCGGTACACTCGGTGCGCTACTGTATGCAACAATCTTTGCATTTTTGTCGACAGGCAATGGAGCAACAGGAGTAAGTTTTGGATTGGTAATGACACATGGTGAAACACATGGAGGTATCATATCTGTCATTGATGGAAGTACTGATCCTACTGGTGGTGCGGACAGCCGTGCATAATTTGAATCGGTATATACAGCTGGAGCGCCATAGGTAATGTATCCGGTGGGATTGCTCGCTCCGTTTTGAACGTAGACCTTTGAAAAAGAAGCTCCGAGAGCTCTATGCAGGCAGATACCCAGTATCAAGCCCAAGACACTCTGAAATAAAAAAATAAAGATACAAATTAATGTTTTGGGTTTTGCTATCTCGTTTTTTTATAAATTAGGACCCACTTACCTTAGGATTCATCTTCTTTGGTGTTCTGTGGAGGACTAGTGATATTTTTCTGAATGTTTCTTCTTATAAAAGGCTCTTTGTTTGTCCTAAAATATGCTGTTCGGTAATACCGAAACAAACCATCAATGTCGACTACAAAATGAAAAGGAGGGAACAATTAAAATGTTAATGAAGATTTAACGCACGCAGCCTCCGTTTCAGTATCCCATATTCTAAATGTGAAATTCACAAAAACTTTATAATGTAGCGTGAATATGGCCATTGTCCCGCGGTCCGGTTGATGAGTTACTTGAGTAACTGCCAGGAACTGTTTACGATTCCTTTATTCCACTCGTGATGTTTTCCAGTAATGGTTGCTCGTTTTGGGAAATCATCTCTATTGTACATATTGTGATTGTGCAGTTCCCAGGTACGTTCGTTAATTTAGTTATAGGTACTTTAATATGTTGCACGAAAGTAGTAAGATGATAATATTAAATTAGCAACTTGATCATTACCATTAGCATTTTTTTAATAATATATCTCATGATTTATTCGATAACTAGCTACCTATAATATTGCATGGGAATCTTGTTTTGCCATTTTGAATGATGTGTTTACTGTAATTGGCTGTGCATTTAGCTTAAAACCACAATCTAACTTACTTACAGAATAAGTGTCGATGAATAGCTGTTGGTGACCAAATAAAAAAAAAAATAAACAACGCCTTATTAAAACTTACGTGCAAAGAGTTAGTATGCTGTTATTGAGGTATAAGTATCATATTAAAAGGCGAATGTTGTAAATTGTTAGTTAAAAGTTTAATTAATCAGCTCACATGTGATTCAAATCAAATAATAATATTCGAATTACATGTGAGCGTATTAAGCACTTTGAGATTTTATGAAAACACCTCTTTCCTCTATTAATTGAGTCTCCCTTCTAAATCATAATTTTTTAAAAATAACATTGATTTTTTACGTATTATTTTACTTGGTTTTGATTTCTGCAGCCAGATTTATATGCAGCACTGCAAATGCTATACTCGTGAATATTATAACAAACTTAGGATTTAAAACCTAGATTATTTGATAGGTGGACGCATCTAAGTATATAAATAAAAATGAATCGCCGAAATGTATGTAAACGCATTACTTTAGAACCACTGCACCAAATTAGATAATTCTTTTAAGGACGAAGTTTGTATAAAATAAATACTCAAAAAATTTTACTGAAAGACCTAAAAAAACATTATTTATCGTTTCCGTAATTTGACTAATAGATGGCGAGACCCGTGCGAAGCCGGGGTAGGCAGCTATAAAAATATATTATAAACGTACTGGTACTGTAGTGTACATACGGCTAGAATGATATTGTAGTTAAAAACGCCTTTGATGAATAAAGCCGCTATTTCGTTTTGTTACATTTAGTTTAGTTATAGAAGTATTCAATAAGAAAAACAAAGAAATAAAAGTACGAGATAGCGATGTGATAAAACTTAGTACAATGGCATAATGAAGACTCCATAGGATATCAATCTTGCCTTATATATTTTATGTTATTTAGGTTAAAAATCGGGCCAAGTGCGTATCGGACTTCGCACATTTAGGGTTCCGACTAAATAAAGCTCTTAGCTTAGGGCAGGGCTTATAATAAACTTATGTGCTACGCGTTTGACGACATAAAAAACAACACGAGGAAATTCTTGAAAAAATATCAGATTTATATTGGTATTTGGTAGTAAAAAATACGTAATAAACATTATCACCTCAAGTTCATTGGGATGTTAAAAAATACTAAGAAACCAAATTTTGGAATAAATTTACTTTGGCGGATTCTTTTGCCTTTGATTTCTATTTTTTTTTGATATAAAATTCCAGAAAAGTACAGTTTTTGTATACAGAACGAGTTCTAAACAATAATACACCACACGTTTGGGTAAAAAAAATATTTTCACTTAAGTTGCGAATTGAGAGAGCCTACTTAAGATAGAGGATGGATTGTATCTATAGATATTACTAGATAGTAAGGAGCGAAGTGGAAAGATATAAAATAGTTTACAATTATCATTTATTTACAATAAAACTAAACTTAAACAAGTACGAGGGAAGGGGATAGGAGAGGGCGAGTCTTCAGGGGATTAAAGATGGACAGAGGGGAGCACGGATGAACGTAGATAGGGTGAACGTAGGCAGCCGCAGATGATATAGATGAAGTAGAACAGCAGAGGTCGTGCAGCGGTAGCACAGGTCGTGCAGCGGTTACAGAGGTAGTGCATACATTTTGATATTTTCGCAATTATTTTTTGTATGAAACAGCTGATATTTTTTTCGCGATTTCAAAGTTGGTCCCATAGTAAAAGTTGTTCAGTTTGATGGTCCCTATCTACCATATTCGGCATTAGGGGTACTTTTGTAACACGTTGTATACAAGGTTATTTTGAGTTTATACGAAACCTGAAAACTGTTTGTTCAGAATCAGTAATAGAATCGATTGCAATATTTTTTATATCATGTTATATTTTGACTAAATAATATTTACAAAACTATAATTAACGCACACCGTACCAATATGTCTCGCGCGTGCAACACAAAAAGCTAACACAAAAAACTTCGTATCATCATATTTTTTTTTATACTGATCCTGAAAATGATAATATGTGACCCGTGTTTCGGCTTTCGTACATACAAAAAATAATGTTGTATATTTATATATATCTATATAATATACCTGTTATAGCAAATCCAAATAATCATACAGTAAAAAGGGAAAGCAAAATAAATGACGATTATTTCTACATTATGCTCATTATAAGCCTTCTAAAAGGAAAGCGTGAAGGTTTTTTTATAGAAAACTTGCTGGGTGATTTCCTGATAGCTGCAGGATGACCGTTCAAGAGACGCAAAGGATGCAGAGTGAGAGATTCGGACATATAGTCGGAACAAAGCAGAGGAGCGAAGAGAGAGAGAATTGGTAGAACGAAATTGGCGATCATGAGAGTAGCAAAGATATAGAAACTTGCATTTATGATAATCGGGAGAACGAGGACTGCTTAGGATAGAATAGAGAGTGCAGAGCAACCTTTGCTGTCTGCGCCGACATATGGGAAGCCATTTAAGCTGAGACTGGTAAGAAGAAACGTGGTCAAACTTGCGAAGGCAAAAAAAGAAACGAATAGCGTTACTAAGAAGGCGGTCCAGCTTATTGAGCAGAACCTTATTCAAGTCTGGAAAGCAGACATCAGCATAATCAATGAGTGGGAGGATGTGAAATGTGACAAGAGTAATCTTAGTTCGCATAGGAAGAAAGTTCCTAAAACGATTCAGGAAGCGAAGAGAAGATGCAACGGCCCGTCTCACCTCGGCAATCTGCGGTATCCAGCTGAACGTGGAATCAATATTTAGGCCAAGATTTTTAACACTGGAGCTAAGAGGGATAATACTATTATGCAGCACAACCGACTGGACCGACCCGATATATACTTTGGCAATCTGCTTAGCGCCCCCGAATATGATAGTCTGGCATTTTGAGGGATTAACCGCTATACCGAAATTGGTGGACTAAGTATTAATGCTACGTAGATACTGTTTAATAATGCTGAGTCAATTTCATCGACTGAAATAAATAAATAAATATAAAGGTCATTGGAGTAAAGGTGGTATGAGGAGCCAAGCGATGAGGAAAGGGAGTTTATAAAATATGAAAATAGGAGAGGAGATAGAATGCCGCCCTGCGGCACGCCCGAAGAGAGATCATTCCAAACGGAAACGTCCAATCCTACACGCACCACCTGTTGGCGATCGCCAAGGTAGCTGAAGAACCACTCCAATGATAGAGACTAAAAGTTCATAGATTTAAAAATGGCAAGCGAGATGTCGTGGTCAACCATATTTTTTTAGTATGTTACAAATGGTGAACTGATTTTTAGCACTTCAGCTTTTTAGCAAATTATCTGAATCTATTATATTAAATTATTTATTTATTAGATGCAAACATCACGATATCTAGTTACAATTTACATAATTTATGACATGTTATAGTGATTTTGCATTTATTATAATTCTATTGTGATGAATACGTTTTGTAATTATTTGCCAAGAGGTCGAAAAATTACCCTGTAATTTGAATTTGAGATTTTAGCATTCACCATGCTATTTTTATACTAATACTAAATAATACAGCAGAAAATTTCAATTTACAAATTACAACATGCAGAGAGGAGAAAATAAATAAATAAAATAGGTTTTCGAACAGTTTATTATCGCCGCAGTCTTAAACAATGTATGCCGACTAAAGACTATCTACATAAGAATTAAAGATAAAATATCACATGGTTGAGGCCAACAGCCATCATAGAGGCTTAGTGGTACTCGTGGTGGACTGGCGCCGTGTTATGCACGACCGCGTTGAATCTGAAAAAATAAATATGGGATAAGCCTGATGTGCAAGAAATACACCCAAAAAAAATAAAAAATATTGTCATAAGCAACTTGTAAAAAGAAGTGAAATCCCACCAAAAACATTTTCATGTAAAATGTTGCCAAGACGAGACTAAATTATGTTTGTTCATTTATATTGTAACGATGTGCCCATGTAATTCATATTACATGATTTTACTGTTAAACCTATTATGGAAGTTATGACTATGTTAATGATTGTTAACATGTTTCCTACTCCAGTCTAATGTCTTCATGTAATCAATTGTGTTCTCTACAACAACAACGTACGTTATACAAGCGAAAGTCATGAAAAAACAGTTAAGCGTTAAACTGCCTACATACGATAATATATATTTACACCCGTATATTCACAAACAATACTGCACTAAGTAACCGTGCGTTTCCACTAGTCAATTAACAATGCCGTAAACATTGTCTCGAAACAGAGTCTGACAGATAGTGAGAACACAACTCTGCCAAAAATTATAATTGACAAAGCAATGCAGTGGAAACGCACGGTGAGATACTTCTCACAGTGTTCACTACGGCTTGTCATCCAATCCACAAACAAACTTAGGGCGCTCTTTGTTAAGTGAGCGCACAGCATTAAATGCGGCCCTATTGGATTGGCCAATTTTGTGTTGCTCTATTCACTCTAGTATTTAATAAAAGACATCAACGCTTCTGTGTTAGCAAAATTACCAAAACCTAAAAGTTTGCGTAATCTGGACACAAATTTATTTAATTTTTAGCTTTTTTAATTGCGAATTTAATTTAAATCAAAACTCTTCGCTAACTAGTACGTTTTTAATGTAACGGTTTCAGAGTGTAAAAGACATCAACGACTGTGTATTAGTAAAATCATCTGAAAACACGGGTTATGTTAATTTTTATACCACACCGAGTTTTTTATTTCATGTTATATTTTTGAACTGTGTTTAATACCGGCTAATATTGCGGAACTATGGTGTTTGGCAAAATAGAGAAAGCTCTTGTCTCTCTTATTTAAACGGGTCGATTTTAGTCAACTAGCGTTTTTTATCGACAACCACTTGTAAAATTTAATATAACCATTATATGGTATTTGTTTTTTCAATATATCCTTTTTAAATATTTATAAAGGATTCATGATTAAATAAACTTGAAAATAGGGTTTGGATCTTTTGGTCCGTGAGACCATGCGCAGTTATAGATGTTACAAAAATTGGCACTGGTATAGGATGGTTAAAAAAAGATAAAAACCTTGTTCGCGAGTGGGTATTTTGGCTGTTTATAATCTATGGAGGTTTTATTTTCTCTTACCCGTTGTGGTCATCAGCGGTGTAGGTGACCTTGCGGAAGGAGCCGTCAGGCTGCAGCAGGGAGTACTCGCCCTTCACCACGTCACCGTCTCTGGCCTCATGCTGTGTCTTGTGGTCGCCGGTGTGGGGGTCCGACACAGAGTAAGAATAGTCGTATTTAGGGTGGGCCTGGAACAAAAACATTCGCCATTAGGTGATGAGAAGGAAGAGTCGAAGCCTTGCATACAGTAAACTCATAAACTTTTACATTATTGCGATTGTAATTTATTTGCGACTGCTAGTAACAACTATTTGTTGTATTGTCTGTAAAATAAACTATAACTACACAAATATATATTACGATGACATAAACTATTTGCAATATAATGATATGACTGATACTAATATAAATATAAAGGTCAGTAAAATTCAAGTACAGTATTTTTTTACCCTAATAAGTATTTTATCCTTCAATCATAAAGAGACCAGTACTTTCGAATTGCCACACTTCGGATTATTTAAATCTGTCAATGGTTTGCGCAAAACGTTACGGATTTGGGTCGCCATCTAATACACATCTACTATTAAAACGAGCGTGAGAGCACGCGGTGGTTTATGCAAAGCAAACGGTCCGTTTTGCCCTGTCTCATGACAGTGATTACCTCCCTGTCCACGCCGTGTCGCAACGCTCCTGAGAAACCATCGTTATAGTCACGACAAGGACTTATACTTTATGTAACTGTGGATTAGTTCGAATTGTTACCCGCGGCGATCGATTTATGACAACATCGTAAAGCGACAATCGGCTCCGTCGTAAATTATACGTTGTGCTTTAATTTCCTAAGAGGTTATTCAATAGACAGCCTTTACGTGAATAGGGTTAGAGATATGGCACGGGAACTGACTCAGGCCACCCCTTTAAGACTATTATTGATCCCAAAGTTGCGTGGATGATTGAAATTGTCGTGAAAGTTTTGCTAAAACAGTTTTCATGTTTAATAGAAATCAAAATATAATAGTGGGTATACATATATTTGCCAAGAGCTACCTTTTTACTTTGGAAATAAAAATCATGTGCCTAATGTTGGCGGTTTTGTGGAACAAATGTTGACAACGAAATAAATTAAGCCCTGTGCGGAGCTTAGTGACGTAACATAGCAACTGTAAGCTGGGACCGTAGGCCCATAGATACTATCACATCCCGGAAACCTAGTCGATTGTGTTGGATCGCACGACACGCTAGTTTATGCAAGCAATCAATTAGTTACTAGCTATTGTGTTACGTCATCGCCAGGGAAACAAAACTAGCTTACTTGCTCCACTTACGTCTAAGATATTAGCCCGTATTTGTTTAACGTAACGTTTAAATAACAGAAAATTGTTACCTTTGAGCCACTGTACCATGCGCGGGGCCTTGACCAAATTTTTGATAGTTTTTGATGTGTGAATAAAATATAGTGACATTATTTCGCAAACGGTAATGAGGTATGAGATGATGGACTGCAATGCTCTCATTGCGCATTTGGAACAATGATCATTATTTGAAGGTTATTCGTGATTTCATGAATCTCAAACTCATTAAGAGTTTGGAGTCAAAATATTTGAATTGTGGATTGTTTTTTTCGACTACTATGTTGCTGAAGAAAAGTTCTACGGATCACAATTTTTATAGACGATATCGTAAATAAAAAGGTTAACTTATTTTACTGTTGATTGCCTACCGTAAACAATGAATACATTTTACTAAATATTTAATTGCTCCGAATACCGAAGATTTGGATCAGAGTAAACTAAATACAGCAAGCTATTTGGATTCGGATACTAGCATGGACCCGAATACCCTTTAAATGCTAAGCTAATTCATTGCCTCGGTAATTGCGTTGAAAGTAATGTTTGTAAGTTTATAAGAATCTTATGGTAATTTCCAACTTTGATGCAGCTTTCGCAATTGCTGTACGAAAAAAAAAAAAAATTGTTTAAAAAAGATATACTAAGTAGGTCCATTTTTGAAGTTAATTTCTATTAAATTCAGGTTTGAAGTTAGTCTGTCAACTTGTTCCTGTGATGAGATAATATTTTAGTCAACACACCAGCCGATATCTCTTTAGAGTACTTCACGAAAAGCGTCCGCGCATCAAAAATGGAGCTATACTAGAAATGAAACGATTCTGGACATAAAATTAAATCGACTAACACTATATTGAAGCTTGAAGTACTGCTCAATTAAGTACCTGACTCACACCGATCTAACATATCTTTAACTTTTTCAGTTTCAGGAGGACACTCAAGGCTTCGACGTCCTACAAAATGGTTACTCACGCAGAAGGGCGACTAAAGTCAATTTATCGTGTACGTAGTAGGTATCCTCACTTGAATGCGTATCGTGATCGCAACAAGCGACCGCCACATACGCATACGTTTTATGTATAGTTTCAGTATCAGCTTCTCTAGAGAAACTATAAGTTTTGTATGTGTCCTAACTTACATTATAGTAGTCCATGCGTATCTGTCCCTATACGGTATTTGTATGGCTTTGAAGGCCTATTTAGGTACGCTCGCAGAGTAATAGTTGTGGGTACCCAACTTTCAAAGTTGTCGACATGCGCCCTTGTAATTGTAGTGAGCAACCGACGCGTATATAACAATAATCCATGCCCATCTTATCCCGTCGTATGTCTTTGGTCGTTCTACATTAGGGAGAGCTCTCAGGGAAACTATGCTTGTTGTTGCCTATATGTGTGCCTTTGGTGTCCCATACGAGTTAGGAACTTATGCAGATTAAGCATCGCGACTTACATGTAACATGGTAGTCGATATGCATGTCTTTATACCCAATGTTTCTTCTTGTATATCTTTGACTGTCCTATGTCAGAGAAAACTCTCAGAGAAACTATGAATGCTGTAGGTATCCCGACTTACATGGTAGTCGACATGTGTGTCTTCATGTCCGTAGTGCGCGACCGGCGCATACGCGACAGCTTCGTGTCCGTAGCCCTCGCCCGCGTATCCATGGGCGAGCTGCACCACGCCGGCCGACGCCAGCGCAACCACGGACAGAATTACTGCGGCCTGGAAAATTTGATATAATGTATCCACTGAAGGAGTAAATTATAATTAAGTTATGTTTTATATATATATTTTTTAATTCAAATTTAATAATGAAACGCTTGAAATAGCGCAAAATATACTTATGAGTTCGTTCTACCATGAGTTGCGGATGAGTCAACAAAGTTGATGTAAAGATTTATAATATTGAATTTTTACGCTTAATTAATTCGAATAAATTACGTGTGATAACATGAATTGTAGTTATGAATGAGAAAAAATCAGATACGATGTTTAAGAAATTAGAAAGTATAATAACAATAAAGTTAAGAGATTAAGATTAAAGTTACGACGTCGTTACAAGTGCGCTTGGTGTAACAAGACAAGAGTCATGCATCTGGTATTGTAATATGAGTATCAAATAAACGGGACTACATTGTACATGAATTTCTAAGATAGAATAGAGGTATATAGGTATATTCTTCGAGACAAATATGTCCTGAGACTCCCGGGTCACAATTGGTCCTTTCACCAAAACGCGTATTTCACTTACTTTGGCGATCATTTTGCGTTTGAATAAGGTTTGCTTCGTCCCACCGACCACACACAACTGTTGCTGAAGAGCGGAGCCTCCGACTTTTATATGAGTTAACGGGTGAGATGCTACGCGTAGGCTGTCTACGCAAGAATACGGTAGTTTGATAATAGCATAGCAATTACGTAAAATTATGGCACTCCACGTGGTTCAAGGTGAGAAATTCATATGCGTTTGAAACAATTGAAATGAGGAAAGTGGATCAATTGGAAATTAAGATGTTTAGAGGCAATTTTCATTGATTTTTCACAGACCCGTGATAAAGTGTTTGTTATTTGTTTGCCAGAGAAAATAAACATGCAATCCCTTCTGTTCCCTTCTACTAGATGATCATAAAAAGCATTTGAAATTATCAGAATTAGATAGATGTAACGAAATCACTGCTACTTCAACCTGGGACTCGACAGCATCGTAGTATAATGTTAGTTTAACACGATATACCTATAATGACCATAACCAAGCTTTCTTGTACTCAAAATGTCTGAAGTAAAAATATCACATGATGTTTTGCTTAGTGGTTTAAAGGAAAAAGAAAAAAAAAAACAAATCAAACTTTACATTCAACCTAGAGGGTATGACACACGCATTCTGTTGTTATCTCACGTGAATATACAGAAATATGAAATTAATTATCAGACTGAGTTAACTAAAGTTTTCATTAAATTTCCTAAAATGTTATATCGATATCGTATAATATACGAGTATATTATACTCCTAGGTTTAGGTAATGATATGGAAGAGCCGATCAAGAGGAATATCCTCACATTGTTTAGTTTTACATACCGGTAGGTATAAAAGGAAAATACTTTTCACTTCTCCAGCACGAAAAGGGCGCTTTTGGTGCTCAAAAACTTGCAGCAAAATCGACTATTACTGCGAGCGTGAGGAAAAGTAATTTTGTTTCTAACACCACCTTTTGAAATAATAAAGAAAAAAGAAATAGAGTAAAAAGAATGAGACTTGTAAAATTTATATGCGAGAAAAGGATAGACAGAATACTTTAACAATTTTAATTATGTTGACATGTGTGGACAATAGTAAACATGGATTAAAAGGCATAAAAAATAAAAAAACACAAAGGAGTTTAAATATGGATTGTTGAAAAAGAAGGTTGATAATTCGAAATAAAGAGTATGGACGAAATGAGGTCGCATGGATGAAATAAGAAAAAATAATGAAATATAACACATTAGTGTTAAGAGATTGTAAATAAATAAGTAAGATAGAATTTTAATAAATAAGAGAAAAACGGAAATCTACTTTACGCTTTAATGTAGAGTTAATTAATAAACTCTCTTAATATTTATTTATTTACATGACATACATTAACACAATTGCATAGATTTATTACAAGGATTCAAAAAAAAACTGAAATAATGGCGTACATAAAGATTCTCAGTTTTCCCTATTTATTTTTCTTATTTTTAATTAGGAATTGAGTAAACCAATTGAAAATATTAAATGAACGAAATTAGTAGGTTTAACAACCAGGTATTTTTTGTGCAATTCGTATTTACAGGACCGTTTTTAACGGATCTATCGCTACTGGAAGTATGATGTTCACACCGCATTATCCGTTGCCATGGATACGGTACACATATACGAATCCTATATACTGTGTTGTGTGTGAACAGGCTCATACAACTACATACGCCGCAGCCGAATAAAACGTATCCAATAAAACGGACCTGTAAAACGAATCGCTGTGTGGACGGGCACTAAGATGCGAGATAATTGTTATACAATTTGATTATATAGTTGTACGATCTCACGAAGACCGTTTTGCTATGAATGTGTTAGGCGTGCACATGCACATTGTTTTAGTGTGCGTCTGCACACTCTCGTATTACGCACACTAAAATATTGTGCATCTGCACGCCTAACACATTCATAGCAAAACTGTCTTCGTCAGATAGAAGAACTAATACAGTTTTATAGGCGAGAATGAGAATGCGTACTACAGTCATATATGTATATCTACTGCCATAGAAGGATATGTTTTGTACAGATGACGATTAGCGTAATGGTTTGAGTATATATTTTTTTACCTGGCAGTTGAAAACAGAAACTTACTCAGTCACTAAATCTGTTACGCATTACTTTTGATTAATGCCTGTGAATAAGAAACTGCTTAATTAATAGTGGTAATACAAACATAGTTAACAGTCGAGAAGATTGACTGCGCACCATTTCACGTGGGCAACACTTGAAAAGCAGCCGCAAATAAAACGGGCTTATTAAAGTAATGAGGAATTTCAGGTAAACTTTAAAATGCCCAAGGTTGCGTGTTTCGAAATATGGATTTCTTGCTCTTTGCAAGATGGACTTATTAATATGTAATTTAGAGTAATTAATATCTTTTAAAGGTCTTAATGAAGTGTGATATCAAAATTTAATACTACTTTTCGGGTCCAATTTGTGCGTAAAAAAACTTTATACTCAGAAACTAATTTAAAACTTATAAAGTTTTCTGTGTCTCTACTTAAGTGGAAATATTTTTTACGTTTCTATTTTCTTGGGAAATCTATATAAATAATTAATTACACCACCTTAATCATTACAAGTTGTATGCTAAGAAGCATTTGGTTTGGCTCAGCAAAATAATAATAAAAAAACAATTGATACAGAACAGACGAAGTAGAATCTGTTAATTGTGATTATTTTCACGAGGCTTTAGGCTCTATACCAAATAGAACATGCTTATCAACATCTTGTGTACAGCCTAATAACTCATTCTATCCCAAACCATAATTTAAGAGGTTGTATTTATCACCTTTCAACGCGATCTTGTTGCACACACTTGCTCGTAGGTAAGTAGAGCGTTGCTCAGCGTTCGCTGGTAACCCAAAAGACAAAATAATTGCATCACGACCTTGTCACTCGCAATTATTAAAGACAATAATGTGCTTTCGTCATGCCTCTGTTCTCTAATGTTCACTGCAATGTTAAGCTGCACTCTGGATTTTTAATTGGACCGAGAAATAATGACATTTGACCGTGATTGTGGTGTGCGACGATGACACCGTGGTGTAGTAAATATTATTGTTATAATGTTAGTTTTACAATAACAATATTTTTTCTCAAATAGCAGAAAAATAGCAAAAACAGTGAAGAGGAAGACTAAAGATTGTGTGGAGCCTTCACTAGACCATTATCCTATACATAGCTAACTATTATAAATATAAAACATAGCTTTTGACTGTATTGAATCGTAATTGCAGTAAATCTTTGGGCATAATTTTGGAGATCGATTTATGTCTAAATGTAGAGCTCGTATGTTTAAAAATTCATAGCCGCTACCTTAATAATATACCCTTATGCCCTGATTAACTTATTTTTGCGTAATAGGTAGGTATCATACCTATTAAGTAACGAAAAAATAAGTTAATTCGGTAACTGACGTCATATTTCAATTTGGAGATTATAAAGCGATTAATTTAACTATGTATGTACAACAAATGCGGCAACTTTGAGAATGTATGGCGAAGAGTAATTTTTACAGATTAAAAGACAACCTTTTGTGATGCAAGCGCTCTGAATTTGGTCACTTCTATTGTACATAGTTAATTTAATCGCATTGTACATTTTCTTGACGAGTATCATCAAGAAAATTTAATCTCTTTTGTTGTTAATATTAAGAACTACTAGATTAATATATTACTGTCAACACTATAAATATTGAAAGATCTTGATTGCACGTTGAGCAAAGCACAATATATTAATGTATAAAACGATTAATGAAATCCATTTCATTACTTAACTAATTGTTAATTTAAATTTGAAACAAGTATTTGCACACATACTTATATCTACTTTTGTTTCTCAAGTCTCAATTGTTAATGTCTTTGTATAAATGATTACTTTACGAAGTTTAAGAAGGAAAGGGTGGGTGTCTTCTCAGAGAACCTCATTATACAAATTACCTTACCTCACTAGTGTAGTATAACATTATCTGTGCTCTCTCCTAACTCTCCCCTTAGCTCGAATAACTCGGCATTTCACTTTTGTCCGGTCGTTACTGACATCCCGACCTAAACAAACCTTTTGTTTATTTGACAAAATCACGTTAGACAAAATCTATCGGGTTTGTCATCGGCATATTGACATAACTCGTAGATGCTCGTAGTACATGAGATATGTTTCTCGATCTACACCCGACTCTCGTCCCATTACTCATGCTACGCGTGCAGGTAAGTATTTATCTTTCGACTACACTCGTAAATATTAGACAACATTCTATACTCCCAAGCTATTCTATGCTTGAATCCCAAGATAGCTAATGAACAAGTCTTAAGGCTATAGACAAAGAAGACTAACACAGTAAATTTATGGAACTGTAATCAAACGTCGGTGATGCTGATGACGATACCAGCCCCAATAGCGGGGGTTTTTCAATATTTAATTGTCATCAAACATTACCTTTCCATATCGACAAATCTATTCTTGAGCTCATCATGCTATGTTATGCATCCAACGTGCTAACCACAGTGTGTCAACACCATAACGAGAACCTCATGAAATACTCATGTCTTGCAAGTTAATTATTTATTTCTCATTAAAATATTATCTCCACAGTGCGTAAAGAGTACTTTCCTGAACTAAATTTATGTAATAATTTAAATAGCATGCCTTACATTCAGTTGGTAGATAAACGTTCGCTGGCAAGATCATCAACCAGTATTGCCACATTACTCGAGAATTTACTACCTACCTCTTAAGATATTCGTGACATAGATTTTCCGTGCTACAGATATATAGGTAACCTTAAGTTATCATGGGTAAATCGTTACGTACCTACCACTTCCGTCATCAGATAAACGTTTTGACGTAAGATACTTTCATAAAGCGAAAATTTCTCGAAATACTTACTTATTATTCATTTCGCAAACGCGTAATTCTCTAGATTGCATTGATGCAGTTTTGCTTATTTTTAGATATAATGTCTCCTTTGAGCAAAAACTCCTATCTCCTTTATTTAGAGTACTTCCCCTCCAGGTTCACTTAAAAAAATCATCGTCACACGTCACCTTTTCTATATATAGAAATATGTTTTATTTTTTAGGCGTCTACGATACATTGACAAAGTATACAGTAAAGAGTTTGATTTCATTAGGTAACGAGAAACAAAGTTTTTTTTCGTTGTTATGACGAGCAATTAAGTATTTCGTTATCCAACTTCACACGTCTGACCAGTTCTGATGGTAGTATGTAACAAATACACTGCATTTTCTGCGTAGTTTCCTGAACACCGATTGAGCATGAAACCACTTTTTTTAAATCGCGATATCTTAATATAAACATGAAAAGTTAATTACCAACGTCAGATCGTATTAACCAACATAAAAAATGGGCAATATGTACAGCCGAGGAAAAAGATGATTTTATAAAGAGATTTTAAGTTCTTAAATTAAAAAAAGTATTTGTTACAATGCAATCAATTTGCAACGGAGCTCAGCTGTCGTCGTGGTTTTAAATGTATTAAAATTTACAAAACACAATTATTTTTGTTCCAATCCCAGTTATAGTCAATATAAATATCATAATAAGCTTATATTGAAGCCGGTACAATTTAAGGAATAAAGAGAAATAAACAATTTCTTCATAAATTTCAACAATTTAATTTAAAAGTTAACATGCTGACGAAACAAACAAAGCGAAAAAAATTATAGGATGAAAATAATGACAAAATAATTCCTACATTAGCTTAAATATGAACATGGCAAAGCCTTAACAATTAATCTATAGGTATTTATGATTATCTAATTTTAGCGTCAAATAACTAAAACTATACTCACAGCTAATTTTCAGGACAAAACAGTTTCCTTCACAGCTGCATTTTCTACAGTTTTGGTTTTTTGACGCAACGAATAATGCTATATTTTATTATGGCTTTCAAATCAGTTCTGGAAGGTTACAAAGGCCATCTTTGAGCTATCTAGCTACCCTGCTAAGTAAAATTCTGCTAAATAATGGTTAAATATCTAGACGAATGTATTGGTTCTCTTAATAAATGTATTATTCAATCAATTTTGTTACGATTAATTATTTAGCTGAATTTTATCGCGAAGACGGTCTTTTCACGGGCCCTTTTACAGTTAATGGTGAGCAGTGAGGTACGGCGTTGCGTGTGGAGGTGCGTGCGACTCAGGCGCAGCTGGCGCATGCGCGGTCGAAGCAGAGTTATGCACCACAGCGTTGAAACTGGAATCATGAGTGATTTATTACTTTATTACAAAAGTAAGAGCGTGGTTTGTCCACTAAAAACTGTTGTAAAGTAAAGCTAGTAAAGTAAAGGAAAGCTTTTCGAATTTTTATTCTCTTTTTGTGACTTGAATATTAGCAAATGATTACATGGGGTTTAAACGACACAAAACCTGACTGAATATGCAATAATAAATATAATATTGTCTGCTACAACTGAAAAAAAAATCTTGCAAAGAAAAAAAAACAAATGGAAAGATTGGTGAAGTTCATTAATACCACTCTACCTTACCTGAGTCACATGGAAGAACACAACTAAGAGCGATAAGATCAATGTTGCCGAATTATCAGCATCGATGCCTGTCCGATGCCATTGATGCATTTTATGTAAATTAATTTTAAATTAACTAATTGTAACTAGATTATCAATGTAAATTGAACACACTTATCTCATTTGGCAATAAACCTTATTGCATTTCAAGATTACGGGGAATATAGATCCTCGTAATCTTGTAATGCAATTTTCTGATCGTTAACAAGACAAGATAGGCCTCGAATGCATCGCAGTAGAGATTTATTTCGATAGTATCTGCGTTATCGTCTGGAACAGCACTGGTTTAAGATAAAATTTTTGCAAATCGCATTACCTTCGAAAACAAATAGCTATTAGTCTCGCCAGCTTCTTTCTTAATCTACATTAGGTTGGCCTTAACATCGATGATTTTTTTGCGTAATTATGATAGATCAGCAAACTCGTTTTGTATGAATGAAAACGTACCTGTTGATTGAGATCAGCTGACATTAAGTATCACTTTCGATATTCTACACCAACGTTATATAAAAGTCAGTAGATACACTTTTATATTCGATGTCATTGTCAATATTAATTGCTTTGACAAAGGTCATTCCCATAATTTCTTGAAATTAATTTAAATTATATGATGATTCATTAAAGGAAATGTAAAAGTTAGCCAAGAACCAACGCATATTTACGATAATTCTTAGCTTAATTTTTGCGATAGTTATCAATGTTTAGATTGTGACGGACACTTCGAGTTAATGTAAGCATTAACTTAAGCTCAAAATGTTAGTTTCATAAAAAATGTTAGTTTCATAAAAAGGACTTTTATGAAAGTAACATTCTGAAAACCATTTTTTTTAATATGGCTTGGGTATTTAGGTAGTTCTGTGCATTCAGCCAATGAATTAAATGAACAACATATTTTTAATATGTAAAAACAAACCTAATATTATATTGTATGCTTGGCTGACTCGACATACTTAGTGCCAAATGCACCAAGCATCATTAGGATGCGATACACCCATTTCATTCTAATGCAAACCAAAGAAAATAATATAACGGTAAGTTTGGCTGACTGAATTTTTCTTTATTATTATTTTCCTTTCTATAATTAAATACTACAATCCATGGTCTGTGGTGTAGTACAGTTTGCACACAGATTATAAAGAAATGTTTGCATTCTCATTTCGGAGTGTTGTTTATGTTTATTGAAATTGTTTATCTTAATCAAACTAATTCGGCTCCTATCTTTCTATTGCGTCTTTATAGCGACTACTTTGTAGTTTGACCTATGTTTCATAATATCAAACATAACCTCAAAATATTACCTTTTTATCCTGATATTTAAGTTTTCAGTAGAGTCCGTCAAAATTCTTCTTTTAACAGTCATTTATTTGTAATTTTGAACCTAGATAATTTTATGTTTGTTGGTTCTTAGACGAACAATGTATGGACGCAGGAGCAATATCTTTTGAGTGAAAACTGGGAATGCATATAGTGATACAATCAGACGAAAATAAAATGAATAAATTTATCTGATTTTGTTTTTATAAATGGTGGGTGACATATCTTTAGTAAGTATCGTGACACATTTCTGTAAGCGGGGCGTTTATAGGAGGCCACAGCCTAATAGTTAAATAGCCACTTACCCATTGTGGTCGTCAGCAGAATACTCCACCCTTCGGATGGAGCCGTCCGGCTGCAGCAGGGAGTACTCGCCCTTCACTACGTCCCCGTCGCGGCTCTCGTGCTGGGACTTGTGATCGCCAGTCACCGGGTCCTCTACGGAGTACGAGAACTCGTATTTTGCTGGGGCCTGGAATAAGAAAAACAAATTACTTATTTAATGTCTTTATTACGACCTCCGTGGTCGAGTGGCTTTGTACACCGGTTTTAAGGGTGTCGCCATCTCTTGAGGTCCCGGGTTTGGCTCAGGTCTGGGTGTTTGTGATACCACCGTTGTCTCTGATTTCCATAACACAAGTGCTTTAGCTACTTTCTTTGGAATCGGAGCAATGTATGTGATGTTGTCAAATATTTATTTAAAGAGCGAAATAATACATTTAGGGTCACTTTCTTAATGTTTCATACTTGTAAATACACGTTGTCGTTGTTTTTCATCCAGTGGCCGAGTAAATATATTTTTTATATTTTCAACAGAAAATTACAATACACATCACATTGTTTCAACATTACCTTTTTTAGTAACATTGTTCATAAATTCTGTTTTAAATTTGAGAATACCAAAGTATTGCTGTGACGGCTTATGACTTTAAACTAGGCCTCTCAAAATGGGTAAACTTATTTGTTACAGAATTTATATACCTAATTCCTAATATACACTACACTCAAAATATCATATAAAAAGTTCACGTATTTTCTGTTCTGAGTGTAATAAATATACGTGTAAGAACTGATGATGCGTATGATAAATAGGCTCTAATCCCAATCACAGCATGATCGATTGCTCGAGTGGTTACGACATCCCATAGTCTTGTAATGACAAGGAGCTTGCACAATAAACATTTAATTGGGTTGTATTAACTGATCACATTTTTAATCATAATAGTACAATTTGCCTTTCACTTTCTTTGTATTTTGTAGATTTGCACCGGTGTAGCCGACCACGTAAGTGGTTCAGAATCACCGGCTAGGCTAATAGTTTAATGCAATCCGAAAGAATAGGTGTGCCGAAAGAAAGAAAGGCCGTGCGTCGTGTTCGTTATTGTTGAATAGTAAAAATCACGAAAATCCTTCTGTCTTAATTGTTTTTACCGATTGACGATTGACGACGATGGTGGGAAAATATGAAAAAGAAAAGATAAGCAATGAGTAATAATAATCCTATTCGGAAGATCATTTTGATTCACGATTTATATATGCATGCAAGGTTGAGTTTAATGCATTACTTATCACATTTGGTGCGTCTTAATAAATTGAGTCTATTTCTCATGGTTTTCTAAAGTTGAAATTTCACTAAGTAGGTAATGAGCAAAAACAATAACTTACATATTCCTCAGCTCTTTGTTCCCTTCCGACGGAGACGACGGGCGCGACATGTTGTGGCACAGTTTCATGTATGGCGGGCCCGACATGTTGTACCAGTGGTGAGTATTGCTGGACCACAGGAGAAACGTGTTGGACCAAAGGAGTTACGTGGTGCACTGGTCCGTGTACAACGGGGATCGATTGCTGTACGAGGGTTGGGGCATGTTGGATAAACGCCGGGGTATTTTGGACAACGGGTGTGAAATGATGCGCGGTGACTTGGTGCGAGGGCTGGTCGTTGCGGGTGATGGACTGGGATGACACCGCGTGGCTTTGGCCATCTTCTACTATAAGGCCGGCGTGGCAGAATGCCACTAGTACGCCAACAATAAGAATCTAGAACCATAGTAATTATAGAATTAGATTGACATTTGAAGAAAGGCGATTGAAGTTTTAACTGGCGATGTTAAACCAAAATGGGTTGCTTTTTATTTCAAGCCAAATAGGTGATAGTAAAGTTCGATATAACCAAACAAGTACTTAATCAAAGTGAGAAACAGTTATTATTAAAGTACGAATTTTACTATAAACATTAATATATCTTTGCTATCCTTACTTTGGAGTACATGTTGTTGTTTATCGAATGTAGGACCAAATGTGTGTTGAATAAAGTAGGGAGGTACTTTTTATAGTCAGAAGGGCTCGATGCAAGCATATGTCACCTGATACCGTAAAACCGGCCTGACCTGACATATGACCGGCCAGACGATTGCCGTTACGTAATTTTATTAAAGATTTTCATTCAAGGTCACTTCGAGATCTTTGCTAAAGATGCACAGCGTTTTTTCTATAAAAGGCTTATGATAAAGCAGCATTGAAAATAATGGTTTTGATCAGACTGTTGCTAGGTCACATAGCTTTAGAGTAACAGCAATGTGACATATACAACGTTACAAAAATACCCCTTATGCCGTGCCGAATATGGTATATAGGGACCATCAAACTGATCAACTTTTACTATGGGACTAACTCTCAAATCGCAAAAAAAATCAGCTGTTTCATACAAAAATTAAAATCGAAAATATCAAAATGTGATCACTTCGATGGTCACTATATACTATATTCGGCATTAGGGGTATTTTTGTAACACGTTGTAACGTTATAAATTAAAATTGAGATTTTAGCTGTAATTATATAGCTGTTTATCTTAATCAATTGTCAAAATGTCTAGAAAGATATTTCAATTGAATGTCGAGGTAATTCCTTACATTGATGAAATAACGCTGGCTTGCAACGTAAGGGTGGGATAGACTAGAAGAAATTTGACGATGCCACTAGTGACTCGGTAGCTCAGCGGTAAAAGCATTGGACCGGACATCCAAAGGTCGTGGGTATTGTACAAGAATAGCTTTGTGAATGCTAAAGTCGCAAATAAAAAAAACTTACTTATTTCATAAGAATATGAATTCTTTGAGTCTTTTACATGAATCAGATTGTAACTGTTGAATTTATCTACTCTACTAAATATCAATATCAGAGTGTATGTAACTACCGTTTATTTGCTCTGTTGACATCCCTAACCAGAGTCAGTCAGTAAGAAAGTAGCACTTTGTGTTGCAGCTTACTCCACTAAACTATTGCGCAATGTTAGATGGTAGGCACACTGGGAGGCAATAAATTTAAGGAAACACAACTGATAATCTTTTAAAAACAACTAAAAGAAAAAACAATCAAAAATAAGGAGTGCTTTTAAATCAAGATGCCAAGAAGAGTGTAATGCATAGATAAGTACCTACATTATAGTTTGACAGATGACAATCTGAAGAAAAAAACATTGTTTTGTTTTATTGGCAAGTCGTGTACTTAGTTCATTATTTTTAACCGACTCCAAAAAAAGGAGGAGGTTCTCAGTTCGTCGGAATGTTTGTTTTTTGGTACAAAGTAGAACCTTAGTACAAACTTTGCAGAGTCAAGGCACTTTGAAAAACAACTGAAAGAAAAACAAGCAATAAAAAATTAGGAGTGCCTTTAAAATTAAGATGCAAATAATCTGGGAGTAATACATAAATAAGTACCTAATAGTATAGTTTGACAGAAAACAACCTTAAGAAAAAAAAACATAGTTTTGTTTTATTGATAAGTTTTGTACTTAGTTCATTGTTTTGCTTAATCAAAGTAGTACCTTAGTACAAACTTTGCAGAATGAAAGAATTGAATGTAACATATTAAGTAATATTTTATGTTAAATTGGTGCGGTGCTCTCAGTGAATCTACATGGTAACTAGTGCATTCGACACATACACATCCTGTAAAGATAGATAGTAAGAGTGGAAATAAATAAATAAATAAAATAAAATAAATACTTCCTGTCAGCGGACGTATGTTCGTACTAGCCCCCCCCCACATCTCGTGAAGGTCGCCTTGACCACGATCCCTCAATGACAGCCACAGTTTATTCTCATTTATTTAACCAGTGTAATCATAAATTTTCGAGAATCACTCCGGCAACGCCAGGAAAGGCATATAATTACCTGAACGCATCTTTTTTTATCGTCAGAACGTATGAGACAGATGTAGGTGCGACTGAGAAAGTAATTTCGTACATTAATACATTATCGAAATTTCGGCATTACACTTTAAAGCTATGTCAACATAATACAAGATTATAATAAAGTAAGAGATAACCAATTTGTAATAATTTGGTTTACTTATTGAATAAACATTTTGTACCTGTCTCGTCTTTAAATAAAAAAAATTGCTAAAGAGAATTACCATAGCTTATTGTATTTTAACGATAAAGAAGTTGATACGAGGCATGACAGATAATTCAGAAGTCATGGACGTATATTTTGGTTTGAAAGTTAATTTTTTTTGCGATTGATAAAAGGATTTAAAACTAGCTAATATCTACAAAATCAAAAATAAAATAAAACATATCAATCATGCGTTTCCTTGATAACCTTATCAAAAACTAACGAAAATCAAGAGAATTAATTTATACAACAAATTCAGACAAAATTTTCACGAAAGTGAATCGGCAATAACCATCGAAGACTTAGTAGGCTACTACAAATACAGCTACTCCGTAACTAAGCACAATGGGTGTATTGACCTTGCTGGCCACACTGTAACGGATTCGTATCGAACGAAGTGCTCAGACGACCGCAAGTCACGCAACCAGACACACCTCAACCTCAATGTCACTGTTGCACCTATTAATATATAAATAGATACTCCATAACACGTTAAAGCTTTTGCAGCTTTAGACTTCGGCGACGTTTTCGATATCGTATTATTTTAATTTCTATGAATTGTACTGTACTTTATTGCACCGTTCACAAAAAAGCTTGTAACTAGTAGTCATTTAGTTAGTATTTAGCCGCGTGTGACCCGCAGGCTGCTCAGCCTCAATCGCCCAGACCTCCGGAAACTATCCGGTACACTTACAGGTCACTTAGCTTTAAACCGACAACTATTCATCATGAATGCGACAGACAGTCCTCTATGCAGGGGATGCCTGGAAGCAGAGGAAACAGCCGCCCACGTGATCCTGGAGTGCGTGGGGCTGGCCACACAATGGGTAGAAATCCTCACGAAAGGATGAGAGGTGAGATCGCTCCTAGAAGCCTGTGAACGCCCCAGGAGGCTTCTGCGCTTCTGGAAGGAGCTGGGATTGCTCGATTAGCCATACCGATGCTATGAGGTTTCACGCATAACGGACTAAATTGCTCTAAATGCGGAGAAAAGTGCCCACCACCAATACCGATACCAATAGTAGTCATTTATTTAAAGTGGTTAAAAGTGATGTCTTGCACTAATGTGCAGGCAGTCTCAGTCTCATGTGGCTAAACAAAACTTTGTAAAAAAATACTCAGTATTGTCATGTTACAAATTACAATAAGGTTACTAAAGATACACTGAGTAAAGCATTTGATGAGCGCGTGTGAGTTGGTTATTCTGAGATCTTGAAAATTTAAAATTTAATTTTGAATAAAATTTCTTACACATTTGTCTCAATTAAAGTAAAGCTCGTATAAAAAAAGTGAAAAATACAGCTTTCAACATAAGAAACATCTGCATCTGAGAATGTCAATTATTTCTGAGTCGTGACCAATCGTCCAAAGTTCACGAGTCATGTTAAAAGGGATGCATAAAACATGAACGTTGCAACACTTTATTGATGCATTGTGTATCAAAAAGGTCCTGGTTTCATAACGACTTTTAATCGATTTCTGTATGAATGATAATGCGTGAACTCATCAAAATATTTCAACTGGAAGTCTCTATCAGTTAAAAGATGGGGTTATTTACACGTCTTATTTCGAGCAATGAAAATGAAAATATTATTTATTCAAATAAACTCACGTAATAAGCATATATAAGGTGGAACCAAATTATTTAACAATACTGAAACAGGTGATAGTGTTTGTAACTAAACAACTTTCTCTACGGAAAAAAATATAATTTTTTCGCCTTTCCATAGTAAATTAGGCCAGCTGACCAATACATTTTGTATGGGAGTATGACATTATTTTTTGTTTTTCGACCTATGTTCCTTAAAGAAAGTTGTTTAGTAACACTATCACTTATTTCTACATAATTAGGTTCCACCTTATATGTATATTATATTTTAAGTTAACATGTTAGGTAGTCGGAAAAGTTTGCGGCCATTTTGGAGCATGAATTAAAAAAAAAACGTAGTCGGGAATGATGGTAATATACTGTTGGACAGCTGTCTTTTTGGTGATAGCGGTAAAATTAAAACAAATTGATAATTGTCTTTTTTATATTTTCATTAATTTTTATTACATACGTTTTGCATTTTTTTTCGATAAGGGTTCAGAACCTTGACTGTGCTCAAAGAAAGATTTGTAATGTTAATGCAGAAGATTATTTGTCAAATATTACTGTAAAAAATGGTTCAGCAGAATCGGGTCCTGTAATTTTGATGATAATGATGTTCCTAGCTGTGGTATATTTATTATTTTAGTACAAAAAGGCCGCGATTTTTACCGACTACCTCTAATATGTATATGACGTTGCAGTGTCAGTTTCTGCATTTTCTTCTTCATTTGGTGTTGAAGGTGTTATTTATTAATATTTTAATTAACAATGAATAATACAAATATATAATAAGAAGGAGTAACTTATTAACTGAGTAAGAGAATTAATTATTTATTGTGTATTTTGTCTTATCTGAAAAATATTGAATGGGATTATGTTCAGCATTAAAATAAGATTAAGAAAGATGATTTTCAGAAACAGTCTTTTAAGAGAATGTTCAATTATATCATTGCAATTTGCAATTTGATTTCCGGCATAATTATATTTAAATCTGAAACTTGTTATGCAAATATTGTATTTTTCACTTTTCATTGGACAATAAAAAAACGCATTAAGACCGGTTTATTAGTTTAGGACTACGTTGCCCCAGACAGACAGACACACACACACACGTCAAACTTATAACATCCCTCTTGCGTTATAGGGGGTTACAAATATCACATACGGCACGACACGTCTTTTTTCGCGTATACTGCACATCTCAACCTATTTTAAATAGCATCAGTACTACCGCTGCACACAAATTGACTATCTCGATATCTTTCTCGACACTGTCTTACATTACACTGCTTTCGCTCCTTATTCCGTCTGGGTCAATTTGCAATGTGCAATAAGCAAATTCACACGTTCCAGAATACTATACGATTTACATCTGCAATTACTTTATGAAAGGTAATTAGACAAAGATGTTTAATTAGTAATGGAGATATAAGCTTTGTTTTTGAGATTAGCCATCAGATATAAAGAGATAAATAGTTTAAAACAAAGTCGGGCTGATTCATTAGTTATTGTTGCTGCAGTAATATCATTATCATTATGATTGTAATATTATCAAGATCATCTCGTACCTAGATCATTTCTACTTGTTATATTAAGTTGTTTTCTCACTTGGTTTTACTCTTTGAGGAGCGGGTATTTGCCCTTGTAGATTTTGAATTTGGGTTTAGAAAGGTTCTTGTGTTAAATTTTAATTTTAATATAAAATACCTCAATGTAGTAGTAGTGTTAAAAAATAAAAAGGCTGCCGACTTATGATCTCCGTTTGTTTTAATCTGGTAAAAGATAATATCGGAGGCTATCAACCGGTTTTCAGGTTTCACTTTTATTTTTATACTTCCAGCCGAAATGTCTTCGAATTCACTAGCTATTCATACTTACGGTGTATATTTTTGGATTCTTTTTTTATTTTTAGCAAATTGCTTCTTAAAAACAAATAAGAAACTTTTAATGTTGCTTTTGAACTTATTTTGTTTGTGTTAAATTTGTTAGTCAGCGCGGTTTCGTTGAAAAAAATATAAGAATAAAAAATGTATGTTTTCTAAATTAAAAGTCACCAAACATTAATTCATATGTATGAAGTAAAAACAAATGAAGGAACAGTTACAATTTCATTAATTTATTACACAAAGTATCGTACATACAAATGAGAATTATGTACAAAAGAGTTTTGTCTACTAAGAAGAATGAAGAAAGATAGACAGAGTCGATTTGTTCGTATGCTACAATATTCTAATATCACAGATTGAGTAAGCTAATGATGATGGATGACGGGCGGGGAGTTGTGTACCACGGCGTTGAATCTGTGGGCAAACAATAAACTCGTGAGACACTACACCGAAAAATAAATCACCATAATCGGACGACGTTTTGCTTCGTGTCATTGTTACCTTAACAATAAGGTCCATAATTAAGTAAATCATAGCACAAAAATAATATGATTATCACAATATTTTTTAAGTAGTTGTGGTGGTAGGTGGTAGTGCTGGCCTGCTCAAGTATGAGAAAATGAACATTAAGTTGCAACGAACTGTTTTACGATTGACCACGGAATTTTATTATGACATAGGTTTATATGTGAATTTGTGAAATAAATGTTTTGGATTGAGTCATAAATACACTTAAGTAATTTAGATTGCACATTGTAAACAGAGTACTAGCTCGAGCTTTCTACTAAATGAAAGAATAACGAAATTATAATTTACTTAAAATTAGTTTAAGTTGTCAATGATTAGGTGCTATTTTTTGCTCCTGTTTAATTTTGATACAATTAAGACATAATACATGTCAAAAAACTTTATCACAATACGAAGAAAAAAATTATAAAAACACCTCCCAAGACTTACTTACATTTTTTTTTCGCCTCCTTAACCAAAACTTTATTTCAAAGTTCTAAGAACCTTAACAAATGAATCGAAATTTGAAAAATCTCTCTCACCCATTGTGGTGGTCAGCGGTGTATGTGACTTTGCGGAAAGAGCCGTCAGGCTGCAGCAAGGAGTACTCGCCCTTCACCACGTCACCGTCGCGCTCCTCGTGCTGGGACTTGTGGTCGCCCGTGTGGGGGTCCTCAACAGAGTATGAGTAGCCATATTTGGGATGAGCCTGAAGTAAGGAAATAGATGATGAGATATTTCTTTATCAGAGGTAAATTGATGACTGATCAATTTGGTGTGCACAAACGAATGTTGGTACATAAAATAAAAAAATATTTTTTTTTCTGAAACCCTGAGAAGTAGAAATAGTTTATGTAAACAAAATGATTATGTAGCTTTTCAAATCACCTTTAGTAATTAAGAAGCTCAATGTCCAATATTCACTTGCACTTTTATAGGCGTAGTTTACATAGTCACCCTATCATCTTTTGGAAGAAAATCTTACATATTCATCAACATAGTGACTCTCATGGGCAGGAGCATGAGCGAGTGGGGCAGCGTGAATCGCCACAGGGGCAGCGTGGATAGCCACGGGAGCGGCATGAATAGCCTGGACCTCGTGGGCGGCGGGGGCCTGCGCGTAGTGGACCGGGGCCTGCGCGTAGTGGACCGGGGTCTCGTGGTGGATGGTCTGATCGTGGCGGACGATGTTCTGGGAAGACACCGCCGGAGCGTGGTGCAGGAGGCCAGCCTGGCACGCCGCCACGAGAGCGCACGCTATGAGGACCTGTTGAAAAAAAGCAAATAAAGTCTCCATTGTTTTTATTGCTGACACAATTTTCACAACGTATTTTAATCAGCCTTTGTTTCAGATTCTCAATTTAAAAAGTCCTTGTTTGATAGATTATTCAAATTTGTTAAAACTACTGAGCTTTTAAAGCTGGACTTTCTGAAGGCGTTTAATTAACGCGACTGCAATTGTTCACTCTTGCATTGCACATTGCGTAATTTGTGTAAATTGAGAGTTAGGCTTACTTTAGAGTACATTTTGCTTTAGACAAATGCTGTGACGACTGGTATCGTATCATAGCGCACTCTTTTTATATAACAAACAAAACATAAAGTGGTGGAGGGGATCTATCCCGACGATATTCGATCGGATCACAGTAATTGCCGCATTGCCAATCTGCTCGGTTTATCGAATGTCGCAACCCGATATTGGCTACAATATGTAGAGAAAATGGACATAAAGTGAGAGGTCGATATTGTTACAATTTTTCGGAACGGTTCCATCCCATTTTTACTTTATAGTTGTAGAAGCTAAAGCGTTCGGTTAGCTATTACAAAAACAAACAATTTTGGAAAAGTCCACTCATCAGACGGGTCATCAAATATTTCAGATGCTTTAATGGGGTGATTTTAAAACGACGAATTACCCATAATGTCCTAGTGATTTAAGGAAAAAGTATTTTTTTTACATAAGTATCACGTTTTCATTACAAATAGGTTGAGGTTGTTTTGAAAAAAAAATGGTGGTTAAAAATGCTTAAACTTTATAACAAATATTCTGTTTAAATGACTCAAGTAGACAAATGTACAGAAAAATCTTGTTTTGTTATCAGAAATGATAATATTTGAAACATTTTACATAATATAACGACAATTTATGTAATGTGAAAATAGGCTATATCAGTTTGTAATAACAAACTCTTAACTTTGATAACTGCCGTTATGAGATCGTTCGTAATTTATAAAGAGCACTTTAAAGTGCGTGTACACTGTCGTGATTCTAAGTTAAAAACACATTATTTTATGCTTTCACTTAAATCCTCTTTTAATATTTATTTCCTAATTATTTGTAAATTTTTACAGTCATTTTAGTCTGTCCAGAATATATATGAATAAAATCAACCTTAAGTTTAATAAAGTGACTTTTTATATAATTAGTAATTTTGAAAGTAAGTTATATTTATAGTCCTTTTCTTAATTACATTGAAATTTTAATTGAATTTGAAAAAGTCTTTATTCAAATAAACTTAGAAATTAAATGCTTTTGAATTGTCTATATTTTCCTACCACCCATTCGAGACTCTTTTAGCTGACAAGGAAAACTTATTAGCCTTATCAAAAGGTAACGATATTTACAATGTCATTATATAGTTACCAAATACATTTAAAAGTAAATTACAACATTTTTTTTCATTTGAATGAAGGTCCAAATACATATTAGGTACTTAGTAATGCATTTTAGGATATTTAATAATGGAATTTAGTTACCTTGATTTCCTTTCTTGATGATTCTCAAAATATCTTATCCAAAGAATCATGAAACAAAAGGTATGTTATTCTAGTTTGATAGTGATTGCAAACAGTTGTTAGATTTTGCATGGACTATGATCTATTGAGCTTATTTTCAAACCACAATAATCACGCATGGTTTGACTCAACAAGGGTAATTTAAAAGTCATTATCATGTAGAATTTGTATTGGTGCAAGTGGAAACAAGTAAATAAATAAATTTGACAACATCACATACATTAGTATTTGTTGAGTGTCAAAATCAGAAAACGGAATATTTCGTGTGAAAAAAAAAATCCTTCATTTGAAGCTATACATAAATTTATTGAAATATTATGTTCATTGAATATGACCATGTTCTTCTAAACTAAATCAGCTGGTACCCAAACCTCGTGACACGCAAACATTGCGAACTGAAATAATTCCTCGTGTAATCTTGGCATTATGTGTGTATAAGGGCCAGTAGTTTTAGTGGCGAAAGTGCTGTTCCTTGTACCGTTCTAGTTTCATTTTACTTATTAATTATGTTAAGATAAAACGACTTATTCGAACATTACGCATAGCCTATTGACATATTTGGAACGATTGCATGAAACAAGATTCTCTCTTTGTTTTCACTAAAGAATAGGAGGAAATTGGGTCATAAAATTTAAATTTTTACAAATCGTTTAAAATTGAGAACAAGACAACAATTTGAAAACTATAACATTGCATATTATATATCAAAATTGCACATATATCCATCCAACCAAAACTCTGCAAAGTCTGTAAACATTCTCTTGGTATATTTTTTAATTTCTATTTATTATTTGAATTTGTGAAGCTATTGTTGGTTATGAATATTATTAAATTAGGGATGACCCATGGATAAGCATAATCCTTAAATTCGATTATTTTTCCATAATTTTAGTTTATCGACATGCAGTGTTGGATTGTATGTGGTTAGTAAATTCATGACTAGCCGCTGCTTTAATGTTGTTCGTGTAATTTCAAATAAAACACCGAAACCATAGTGTTCTTTAGAGACTACCAATAACCACGATAAGAGCAGTTCAACATAGTTTAAAAGGATTGATTTTATAAACTTTACTTTTAATTTAATATTTATCATCTTGACATGACTATTTCAAATATAGAAAACGTGATAAACATTTTGAAATATCAGGATGGTTAGTTAAAACTTAGTTATAATTTTGTGTTTTTAAAAGCTAGAAGCCTGTAAAGATTTACGTTTTGAAAGATAGATGCATGAAATTTAGCACCTAACGTTGCTTTAATTACAATAAAATTCTACGTATTTTCTATGTAGTGATTTCTGTAGTAAGGTATAATAATCTTTATATCGAATTTGACCTCCTTTAGTCAAAAAGGAAAAAAAAGAAGCCGGGTTTATACATAATGTAGATACCGAAATTTTATCACGTTGACCTGTAAAATGCTATGCAGTATATTATAAACTTTATATACCTCATATTTTGTTTCGATAGGAGGCTGGAGCGACCTTGACTATGAAAGAGGTTTGAATATTCTAGTATGAAGCGAGGCATACCTACTGTCCACATTTTGACCTATACATTAGACGTGGCTGAATAGGCTGCGATCTTTTTGCGTGTCCTCTAAGTGGATAAAAAGAAAAACAATGTCTTTCTTTTCTTCTGTCTGTTTAGGTGGCATAAAAAACATTGTGTATTCTTATTAAGTTATAAGTTATTTGTTTTGGTTGGCACTTTAAAATGGGTGACACCGAAGAGTTCAGCTCAAGATCAGTTTGACTTTAAAAGCTTAGAACTAGGAAACGTGACGTTTTAGGAGATTTGTCGTCCAACAATTCTTGTTCGAATTGGTACTAACTATCAATTTACACAGGTTTCATGCGTGGCCGCTATTTTGAAAAAATAAAACAAAATGGTGAAAAGTAGATGTGCCAAAATATACAAACCCCTTTACAGACTCGGACTTCAGCTGGTAAAAGTAATATGTTTGTATGAAGAATGTTATAATAACATGTTAGCACTGTTGTCTGTATCTATATCTAAGTATTTATTTTTAATTTTATTGTAAGTTTAAAATTAAGTTTTAAGTAACTAGTGCATGTTGTGTTTGCGTGTAGAATTTGTGACTATCCCTACTAAATATGTTTGTTTGTTTGTTACGCCTTTACGTCTTAACTACTCAACCGATCGTCATGAAATTTTGCATATACGTTGTTAGAGGTACGGAAAAGGATATAGGTTTCCTTTCATCCAGAATAAATGTACCTGTAGTTCCCGAGGTTTAAAAAAATAACTGTCAACGCCGACGTAGACGCAGGTGGCCGCTAGTTAGAATAATAATAAAGTAGAATAAGTATAACTACATTAAAATGTATTGTTTAACCCAAATAATAAATTTAATATTGTTAGTGGGTATTTACATTAGATGTACCTATTCGATACGATATTTTACGAAGTTACTGTAGAACTAATAATTCGTCTTTCCAGATTTTATTATAAAAAGTACAGAGTTATGGAATTTGACTTGACTAATGAAACCAAAACAAAAGTAGATCTTTAGTTATAGCTACAGTAACAATAAATAATTATGAAGAATATTTTCATAATACGAATGTTTATGTCTCAGATTTATAAAAAAAAATACTGTGACTTAGAAAAATGCAATTAATTTTATATAATGAACGGTTAAGTAGTAATTTTATAAAACAAACTAATATTTTTTACTCGAATTGTGGCGTCAAAGATGGCAACCTAAGTTAAAAACACTGTCATATCACTGACATTTAGTTGATTCAAGTCTGTGGTTCCGTTACGTTTTCGTTTTCGTTGCCTTTAGAGTGTAATTTTGCAAAAATATAAATGTCAAAAGTTAACTAACTGACAGTGACTGCAAGTGACAGAATAGCATCACAATGTCATCTTCCACCATGATGTATTTTTGTTGTTTGCATTTTGTTGCACAGGTATATTGGTTCTTCCAAAAAACAAAGCAATTTTACATATTGATGATTAAAAACTGTTTATCATGTCATTACCTATTTTGGTATACTGTATATGGACGTGGCCCAGATTCCATATATTTTGGGACATCTCTTTTCCAGCTATAAACTAAACGAGCTTGTGAATATGCAAGTGTTTGTGCAATCAAATCCGTGTGATTAAGAGATTTGTATCTTGCAGTTAGACGCACTGGCCCTATGTTCCAGGACAACGTTTCACAACGCACCTTGCAACTTGCAACTAGTGCGGAACTGAATCAGAAACGAGAACGTTCAGGACCTCAGTGTGAAATAAGATCTTCTTGCGCGTTTTGTAATTGGCCGCTTACGAGAAAATGTTCACTATTTTGTAAACGATTATTTCGTTCATTATATAGTTTTGTAAAGTACGTAGCATGTGTGTTTTAGATAGTTTTACCCCAATATGAAAAAAAAATTCCAGGGCAATTTAAAAAATAATTGTGTTTTCTGTAAAAAAATTATAAATCGGTCGCCGTTCTCAAGTGATGCGCTGAATAAGAGTTAAGATGACAAGATGATTTGTATTCTCTTTGAATAATTGACTCTCTGATTGAAAAATATCTTAAAATACAGTGTTTTATAGTTACTTCCTATGTCTGCAACGATTTAATGAAGTAAAATTTATTGCAAGCAAGAAAAAATATTATCTAAGTGAGCATTACTACTTTTTACGTACTATCACTAATATCTTACCAGTAGCTTCGGTATTTAGTTTTTCAGAAATCAACAATTGATTTTATCGCTGTAATTATACAGTTTCTTGGCGTTTGGCGTATAATATGAGGAAATCTTTTAAGGAAATTTAAACCCAAAGGTGGGGAAGTGCACTTCACCCGGAATCAGCAATTACTGAGCAATTGGCTATTTTACCTTTAGCTGCTATAAAGTTTGTAACATAAATGTTTCTTAATAATAGCCCAATACATCGAAAGTATTTTGCTTTGTTATTTTTTGGCTTACCTACTTGTTATTTTTTCTACTTCTAGCTTAGCGCCACCTACACTCAACATCTAGCAACATGTAGGTACTTTCACTGCCTGCTTTTGAATGCCAAATAATGAAAATTTAAAGCATGAGTAGGTCAAACTCTGGTCGATGCGAATTATACGATAGATCTGAAATTATTTTATATTTACTTGTCCGGTTTGGTAGTCAGTCAAAATAGTCGAATAATTTACAACAAAATACACTAAACAATACTTTTGCACAAAGATTTGTAGTAAGAACTAATTAACAATTTTAAAACTAAAAGAACTAAATAATGATTAGAAACCGACATAATAAATTCTGGATTGTCGATAAAATGAAGAAGCGGTCTCTGAATCAGCGACAGCTTCCTCTTTTTGGGTTGGATTTTCTTGTTTCGTTTCAGTTGTTTCATTAGTGACAGTAGATTTATCCGTGACTGTCTCTACTGTTTGTTCAGCGACTGGTGCATTGTCCATCATCATAGAAACAACACTTGGAACAACCTGAACAGGAGTGCTTTCTATAGCTTCCATCTTAACAATAGGCGATTCCTCTTTGTTTGGTACTTGAGTAACTACTTCAACAGGTTGTAACAACATCATTTTATTACCTGATTCGATTAAAATCATTCTACCATCATTTTCTTTGTTATCTTCTTCTTTCACGGGTTTGTTTTCATTTTCAACATTTTTACTTTTAGGTTGCGGTTCGTGGTAATAATAATCCTTACTGGGGAAGAAATGGTTGATTTTGATGTCTTGTCCGAAGTGCCTTGTTTGTCCAAATGTTGAATAGGCATGATCTCCATGTTTGTTTATGGTTTTGCTGACGACTGCATTGAATCTGTTATTAAAAGTAGGAAATTTTTAACAGTTTCTTAAATAGATAGGCCGGAAGATTGGGAATTATAGATTTTTTTCACAGAAACGATTTTTTTGAAAACATGAATATCTTTACTATTTCTGTCTGATTTGTTCTGTCTTCAACAGTTTTATTTGAAAAAAAAAAAAACAAAAGTAAAATTATAACAAAATAGTAGTAGCTAAGAAAATAACATACCCATTATGATCATCGGCATCATACTGCACTTTTCTCCAGGAACCATCAGGTTCGACCAGACTGTACTCACCACGAACTTTGTCGCCATCTCTGGTCTCATGGTGATGTTTCTGATCACCAGTCTTTTTGTCTGATACTGCGTACTCAAACTCGTATTTTGGATACGTCTGTAAGGATATACAATTTCACATGATTAATTTATCATACATACTACTTATAACCGCCACGAAAATCAAGAATAGTTAGTGAGGGAAAACGTTACTGACTCTACAATTCAGAAAACTTTCTAGCATGCATCTAAAAGTTTAATTATAAGTTTTTTAGATAAATATATTTTCAACGATAAGATACTATTAATGATAAAATACTTACATAGTGGTCATATTTGTAAAAGTACTGGGGACTCGGAGGATGATATATTTTGGCCATTTGCCAAGTATTAGAGTTATCATTTTTTATTAAGTCTTTGTTAACATTATTGCTGGAATCAATAATAACTGCTTGACTGACTACCACGAAGCAGGAAAATAATAAAACCTGTAATTGAAATAAAGAATAGAATGAAGCTGTTTTAAAATAATAAACTATAGTGTCAAAAATCAAGAAGTATTAGAATATGACGAATATCAACAATTTTCATGATTCAATTAATTCGATATAGAAAAGTGTTAATTCAATCACCTTTTCAGACATCATTAAGTACTTAGGAGGAACCGTCGCCACACAAATGTACTAGCAAACTGTTGAAAAAAGTATCTACTATTAGGCATTTTATACTTTTTCCAATTCCTATTATATAAATTCGTTAAATCTTTAATATCGTGTTAACAATTATTTGGTACGAAAGAATTGTGAGGATCGTCGATCCGACTTTATCTTATAGTTACAACCAAGTTTAAATTACTACTTGATTTTGGGATATTAAGAAATTGTTATGATTTTAAGAATCTTTTTTATGGTTTATTTATTCCCATTTCTTTATTAACCCATTTTGCCTGAAGTGATGCCTTATTTATGTTTGTAACTCATACCTTGCATTGTTCTTAGCATTCATTTTGACTTAGTTAAGAAAATGATTGTAAAAATTGTCTTCTCATACTTGTTGAAATCGAGTTACTGACGTTTCGGACAACTCGCAATTTACTGCTGAAATAGGTTTATACAGGGTGGATTTTTTTAAGTGAACCTGGAGGAAAGTACTCAAAGGAGACATTCCTTTATTTTTTAAAAGAAATAAAACGGCAAAGATTTTTTTTAATACGCTTGACGTTTATGTTTATTTACGAACCGACACTTAGAAAAAAATGCACCCTGTATTGTTATGGTACCTACCGATAGTGTTTGTAACAAGAATCAAATCCCTCTAAGAAATATACTATCTTAAATTAAAACAAGATCATGAAATCTATCAACTAAAAATAAGGGACTAGGCTTTTTAAGAAATTAGTTATTTTTTTTTACGCGAGGTAGAACAAAATCGAAGAATTTTACAAGATGGTGCCCTAGCCTATTATAGCATAATTGAATACTATCTTAATAACCATTTCAGCACTTATTTGATCTGTGCAAACCAAATCTACCCCTTCAGATTTCAAAGTGAGTTTCGTCTTCTATTATATTTTTTGGAAGATTTCATTTCATAGTCTTACCTACTTCAATTTAAAATACTATGTTTGTTAAAACGAATTGATTCTTATGATTGACCTTATCGATTTGTGTCTTAATAGTACAGGATGTAATTTTTTACATTAGTGTCGGTCCGGTTCCCGAATACGGCAAGCGTTCTTTTAATAATCCTCAAATGCAGTTTTGCTTCTTTAAAAAAATAAAGGAATGTCTCCTTTGAGTAAAAACTCCTATCTCTTTTATTTAGAGTACTTTCTATCCAGGTTTACTTAAAGAAATCCACTCTGAATAAGATTGTTTCTTTGAACTGGATTGGTGGTCTCAGTACAGTTTGTGTAATACTTTATGAGTTATTTGTTTAAACTTCAATCAACTAGTTTTGTTAGTATTCCGAAAGTTTCAATGGACGTATCCATACTAAGTTCATCAGAAACCTTATAACAATTTATCGTATCGTTTTAATCTCGCCATCTCAAAGAGGTATTGAGTCCATTTTTCTCTTAAATCGAATGAGGACTGTGAACTTTCATGGAACAATGAGCGTTTTAATTGTTTAAATAATGTAGTATATAATTATTATACTAGTGGCTCTATGAGCTGAAGACCACGGGTTTGTGACATTTTTGATCATTTTTCGATTTTCTCCTTATGTCTACCACTTTGAAATATGTGGGAAAACTGAATCAACAAAAAATACTTAAAAATATCGAACCTGCTTACAAAATTTCACGAGAATCGGTTGAGAAATACGACCTGTAGAGGAAAACAGCTGGACAGCTGCAGCGGACATACGAAAGCATTTTTGCCCAAGCTGAAACGGAGACGCTTCGCTCGCGCTTCCCGCTCGCTCGATCAACTACTACATATTTTTTATAGTATAGGCAGGCAAATTGAAAGGTGTGTTTTAATGTCTTACTTATAAAACCATTTTACAATAGGTAGGTGCTTATATATTTTTTTTTCAACTGGTCAATTTGGTCAAATTGACGTTTATTTTGCCGAGTTGATTGGTCAGGGTTCAATTCTGCCAGTACCAGAGTTTATAAATATTTATACATTAGATTTGCTTCATCCATTTATGTTAAAAAAAAAACAAATAGAAATATCATTAATTATACTGAGATATTTATTTTCTTTAACATTAGGACACACATTTTCAGGATACAGATAAAGTATTTTTCTAATATTATTTATCTTAAAGATAAAGTAAATAAAGATTCACCACCACCGTTGGCTGATTTCCATAATACAAGTGCTGCTTCAGCTATTACTTTGGAATCGGAGCATTGTATGTAATGTTGTTCAATATTTATTATTTGTCAATCATTTTTTAATATTGCGATATTTATTACTGTTTCCATTTTATAAGAACAGCAGTGTCCAATACGCCGCGCTTCCCCTCGACTATTATTCCGTAAACAGTAATTTCGCAAAAGAGATCGTATTCTTCGTCGTTATCATACGAGCGATCGGCACAATTCAATGGAATCGATGATTTCATTGTTAGAATGTGCTGCGATGAAAGTATTTTAAAAATACTTAGTATAAAGGTATAGGTAGTTTTGAACTTAAGTTGCTCGGAAGATAGGTACCGAAAACTGGGTGTTTAGCAACTGTGGAGTGAATAACAACAGTGACATTTCCGATGGATAAAATAACAAAAGTTCAAAATTACCATGAACAGGCCCAAGCCGTTCATTTTGTTTTTCTTTAATTTTTTTCTAACGAAAATATCTCTGTTAGTATTCACCCCGCAGTTGCTAATCACCCCAGTTTACCGGTACTACTTTTCTTTTATTATTATAAGATCATGATGATGGTGAATGATAACAAGAAATTTAGCAGATAATTACGGGTCAAAGCTTGGGAATACAGAAAATCTATTACTATCTGGATAACTACCATTTTAAGAATTTAAAATTGAAAGCGAAAGTTGCATACTTCAGTATGAATTCCTGTCCTGTCCGGTTAGTTTTATTTTGATTTTGTTTGAGTCACTAATACTGTTTTCAGGGTTTCGTAGTCAACAAGGAACCCTTATAGTTTCGTCATGTCCGTCTGTCCGTCCCCAGCCTCATAGATTATTAGTACTAGACATCTGTAATTTGACATGGATATACATATGAATCATGCCGACAAAGTGGTGAAGTAAATTTTGAAAATATTTTTTTAGGTTACCTCCCCTACACGTGAAGTGGGGATGTAATTTTTTCTTCAAAAGAAATGCTTTTTTCGCAATCAACATGACATGAACACCTAAACCCCTACAGTGTAGGGGTGTAGGGCCTTATTTGTGTTTAGAAGTACTTCTTAGAAGTTGAATTTCAAGTCGAAATGTCTATTGATTTTTTTCCATACAAATTTTGAACACCTACTTCACCCCTTTAGCGGTTGAGTTTCGAAATATCCTTATTCGCAAAGAGAAGGTTTGAGCAAAATTACAGCTTTCTAGGTACAAAGGTCTGGGCTAGGCATTGATAGGTCAGTCATCCTTCATTTTTGTAAATTATGAGATGTCTTATAGAAACTATAAAAATAAAGCATTTCTAAATAATATTTATCGTCGCAGGTTTTAAACAGAAACAATTCAATTAATTTGTTTGTTTTTAATGAATAAATTAGAGCTATAAGTCGAATTTGAAAAATCTAACTAATATCACTTTAGTGGTGGTAGTACTGGAGGGCGGGGGCCTTCAGCAATACGGGGGCGGACTTGAGGAGGGTGGGGGCGGCGGTGGGTGCGGTGTTGTGTACCACGGCGTTGAACCCGCTGTGGTCGTCGGCGGTGTACTCCACGGTGCGCACGGAACCGTCGGCCTCGTGGAACGAGTACGAGCCCTTCACCACGTCACCGTCGCGGGACTCCTGCTGCGACTTGTTGTCGCCGGTGTGCCCATCAGCCACCGAGTAAGTGTACTCATACTTGGGGTAGGCCTGGTAAACAAAGAGTTTTTTATGAGGACAATGTTCAATTCAGTAGTCATCGTAATCATAATTGATATGAGCGTAATACTGTCTCTCCGCTCTCTATAATTTTATTTACAAAAAATCATTAGAATCGGCAAAGAAATATAATTAATCTCAAAATAGTTTTACTTACGATTTCTTCCTGGTGAGCAACAAGTTTAGCAACGGGAGCAGAGTGGTAGGCTACTGGGGCTGGGGCAGCGTGGTAAACGGAGGCGGGGGCAGCGTGGTAGCTGACTTGAGCGGGGGCGGCGTGGTAGGTAACTTGAGCGGGGGCAGCCTGGTAGCTGACTTGGGCGGGAGCTGCCTGGTAAACGAGCTTAGAGGGTTGTTGGTCGTGGCGGACGATGTTCTGGGAAGAGACCGCGGCAGCTGAAGAGTAGTGGACTGGCTCAGGCAGAAGTCCAGCCTGGGACACAGCCACGATGGCGCAGATAGTCACCAACTGGAAAGGAAATGAATGATTAATGAAATAAGAATGTAATTTTACTAATTCATTGTGGTAAAATCGGATGATGTCAAACTGCACGTTTTCACCAAGACTCCCACTAAATCTACAACTGAATTTTGTTTGAGTAAATTGTCCTAATAACTTTTGATTGTATATTTTTTATTTAATCATAACTTACTTTGGAGAACATATTGATTGTTTCTTGTGTCTGAAGTGAATGATAGCCGAATAACCAAGGGCTTGGTTTTATACTTGAAATTTCAAGCAATATTAGCGACGTCGGCGTCGGTAGGTAGTGGAAGTTGTCAAACTAGCTTCTGCCCTGACCTTGCTCTGGGTCAAAATAGTGTCACGAAGTTATCCGTTCACTGCTTCATATTATAGCTTATGAAATACAATGCTTCTTACGTAAAACCGATTTAATGATATCCTTTGCATAGCGTATCGAAACTGATGCCTAGCTACGTCAATTACAGGTTTGCGATTAGAAGAAATTTGTCAAGTGTAGTAATTACCATTCTAAAAAGAAAGGCGTCTAGACTCTAGGATTATAGTCGTAGATAATATTTGGGAAAACTATTATATTGAAATTTCTTTTGACGCAAACTGGCTACTCCGTTTGTTTACATCTATGCAATCTTACAGAAATATGAAATTGCGTATTTCGTCCCTGAAGCATGAAAATATCAGACAACTCATCAAGAAAGGTTCATTGCTCAATGTGCCCAACTTTATACAGCGTTATTTTTTAATCACCAAGGTGTTCAGTCCATGAAACCACACTAATATACTGTGATAAAACTAAACTTTCTCCAAGAAACATGTGTCGAAATACGCCACTTATTTGGAAATCCCGTAGTAAACCGATCGCTCTTTGATTTGATTGGATAGTCAAAACATTTTTACATATTTTGTGTAATGCTCCTAAGAGAAAATTGTTTTTTTTAACAAAACATTTATTTCGAATATGGACCGTTTATGAACTAAGAATTAGTAAAATGTTTTTTGTTTTAAAGTAGGTATTCTTTTAAAGACATTCATTTTATTATTTTTTGTGGACCTACAAAACTAGCTTAATTCTGTAGAATGTAGTTTCTAATGAATGTTTTTCATGGTGTTATATGAATAAATTACCTTTGTTACGGCAATGACGATAGAAGATTATAAATTCCGTGCTAAAACTAAAATTATAGATTAAATAATAGTAGGAATTAAAAAATAACGAAAAATGAATATTAAATCCTACAATCATAGCAACGACTGATTATTTATTACTCAGTTGCATATAAGATACCTACTGACCTTGCTCTAAGCCATCGTAGTGAAATTAATCAGTCACGTTCATTCATAAGGCAAACGAGGACGCATTCAAGATGCAAATGATTAAACAAATCATCCTAAGATGTGAATGAACTACCGATATTATGATGTTTGGTATAAGTCATTAATGTTACGAACGTACCAGGTACGTATTCATGATTTCTTTTGCGTGTACTTTGACTTTATTTAGATTGGTTAAGTTAGGTGCACTAATGATACTTAACCAATTGCGAAGATTTCGTTATTTTAAAGGATTCTACAGTATGCTGATGGTCGCAAGATAATTGAAAGATATTAAAATAGAAAGTTAAATGTTACGTCGTATCAGGATATCGCGAAGGTGGCTATATGTAGGGAGGAACCACAGAACAAAGTTTTTCCCCCCTATGTTCTGTGGGAGGAACAGAGGAGACTGTATAGTCTATATAGTATATATCGCCGTCGGTATCAACGAAAGGGGGGATTTTAAGAAAAAAATGTATGATGAACGATAGTCAGATACCGTGAGAAATTAATATTTCGCAGTTTCTTTTTAAAATTATTAAAAAAATATTCTTTTTAAAATTATTTAAGTTAGGAGGACCTCGATGGCGCAGTGTTTTAGCGCCTGGTCCTCCGAATGCGGAGGTTAAGCAAATTTCAGTCAATCCCATGGGATGGCTGACCAAAATTGTATTATGTTGAGCTCTTCCGTGCCGTTGTTTCAGGCTGCGCTTGTTGTCGTTAACACCCACCACATTGGGACCGCGTAGTGGGTTATGGCCCATCCTCCTTATCCACCCATAAGCAACGCCTGTGCCCCAATAGTGGGGACATTAAAAATGGCTGATGTCAAATTTAAGGTACCTGGGTGTTTGTAGTTCCACCGTTGTCTCTGAGTTCCATAACACAAGTGCTTTAGCTACTTTGGAATCAGAGCAATGTTTGTGATGTTGTCGAATATTTATTTACCTAAATGTCGCAATATTTTTTTATGCTGTTGTGCTATTTGTTTACTAATTTGAAACGATTGAACAATAAATTGATATAACTTATTCACTTACTAGATTGGTCAAAATAATATACTTACCTAAATCAAATCAAACTCTTTTTCGAAACTAGAGTTATAGTTTAGCGTGGTGTTACCTAGATCTGTCAAATTGTGACCTGAGGCAAGGTCAATTAGTAGACATTCATGCGTAATATTCAAACGTGCTTGCCACTATAAAACCAATCGCGTCAGATAAACGATATCACTTAACGATATTAAAATAAACTATAAACATGTTCTGCAAAGTAAGTTCTTTAAATAATCCTTAAAACATTTTTTAAATACATAATTATATACTTACTGATCTTAAATCCCTTAGATACGATTCTAAAATTGAATTCTTTTTTAAGGTGGTAGCCCTCTGCGCGTTGGTGGCGGTGGCCCAGGCTGGTCTGTTGGCCGCTCCCGTGCATTACTCCCCTGCTGAGGCCGTGTCCTCCCAGAGCATCGTACGCCACGACCAGCCTAAGGCTGGCACCACAAAGCTGGTTGCCGCCGCCCCCGTCTACCAGGCCGCCCCCGTCTACCACGCCGCCCCCGTCTACCATGCTGCCCCCGCCCCCGTCTACCATACTGCCCCCGCCCAAATCGCTTACCAAGGTGCTCCCATCACCAAGGTCTTGGCTCACCAAGAAGAGATCGTAAGTAAATCATTATCAACTATATACAGATTGATGTAGCTCTTTAAAGACAGTCAAAGTCCGAACTATAGTTGTTCTATCTCACGAAGTCCGATGAATTACACGAGTTTCAACTTTATTGCAAAGAGATAAGAGGGTCAACAACGGTCTTCGTGAGTTAGAACAATTATAACCATTATCTTTTTGTAACCAGGCCTACCCCAAGTACGAGTACACTTACTCTGTCGCTGACGGGCACACCGGCGACAACAAGTCGCAGCAGGAATCCCGCGATGGCGACGTGGTGAAGGGCTCGTACTCGTTCCACGAGGCCGACGGCTCCGTACGCACCGTGGAGTACACCGCCGACGACCACAGCGGGTTCAACGCCGTGGTGCACAACACCGCGCCCACCGCTGCCCCAACCCTCGTCAAGGCCGCCCCCGTTTTGTTCAAAGCCCCCGCCCTCCAGTACTACCACTAGACTAAATCCTACGTCGTAATGACATACGCTGACCAAAATATTTGTTGATTAATTTATTACAATATAAGATTAAGATCGATAATAGTTGTATTTTTTACTCTTTTTTGGATTAGTACAAAATCCAAATAAAGAAATATAGGTATGAAATCTATGACAATAGTTAACTATGTAGATTTTTTGGTATTTTTTTATATTTAACATTTAAACTACGGATTGATTACAATTTACTGATTTTTATCGAAGCAGACACAATAAAATGTAAACGTTGGAATTATCATGACCATGATAACTATTTAGTCCATCGTCTAAAATCGTTGCATTTTTGCATATTTAACCTATAAATAAAAATTTAATAGATTTATTAAATAGAATTAATAATAAGAAATTTTCCCGTCAACAATACGGTACGGTACGGTAGTATTTAATTTGATGAAAAAAAAGATTGTTATGCAATAGTAATAAAAATATTAATCTAGCTAAATATTGCTCAACAATTCAAAGATTTTTGAACCATTTTTCTGTGGACAAACATAAATATTCGACACTAAAAGTTGTTAAAAAATAAGAGAACACAATTTTTACGCAAATTGAATATCTATTAAAGTGACATTCTTGAAAATAATGTGTTCACTATTATATAAGACCGTTTCAGTTTGGGCAAACATTCTTTCGTATGTCTATCCGGCTTTTCTTCTCTACACGTTGCATTTCTCAATTGATTCTTTGAAATTTTCTAAAATGGCTGAGTTTGTAAAAACACATACCTATATTTTACTTGCGGAAAATGTTCAAAACTGTTACAATCGCAAGGTCACAGAGCCATCTAGTAATAATTATGTGTTACATGACACTTTTTTGCACCCGGAGGTTAAAAAAACGTTAACCATATACAAAAGTTTTAAACCTAAAAACGTGTAAAACGTTGCACATGCAAAATAAAAGTTGTAAGACATTTTAAAAAGGTTTAAAAAATATTATTATTTTTTCACTAAATCATTATTTTCTGATTTTTAGTCTTATCTGAATTATTTTTTTCTTGCGCTTTTTCCGACGTCATCATCAGACCCTCAAAACTATTTCCCAACAGAGTACTCGTCAAGACGAATCCAACGAGCCCAAACTCGATGGGGTTGCATGGTTTTATTATAGAGTTACTGTGGCCTTTTTCCGGCTTCATCATCAGAATCTGGACACTATTTCCCAGAAAAGTACTCCTCAAGACGAATCAAACGAGCCCAAACTCGATGTGGTTGCATGTAAATACTTTAGTTTTTTTTTAGTTCCTGTGACCTTCTTTCGGTTCCATCATCAAATCAGCTCATTGACACTATGATATAGCACTGTTCCAATTCTGAACTATGTTTAAAGTTTCAAGTCTTTAACTTATCGGGATAAGATAGATTAAAATAGTTTCCAAAATTTCTGGACAGAGAAACAAATAAATAAATAAACGAGAAAGCAACCGAATAAAAACTGACCAAGTGCTTGTCGGGCCACGAACAGTATAGGGTTCTGCAGTTACCTTATACAATTACCATATGACTATAAACTTATATTTACTTCCTGTTTTACACAACTAATGACTATAAAGTACTGTTAAATGAAAGTTCTACGAAAACTTTTCCAATATATATAATTTTGTAAGTTGATCGACTATTACTCGTTAACTTATAAAGCCTACCTAGCAGTGAAAGTTTTCCTTTTAACTTCATTATAATATGTACTACTGTCCTGATTTTTTTACATTTCTGAAAGCAACCGTTTGCCTGGTACGGGGGGGGGGGGGGGGGGGGGCTGCACTTGAATCTAACAAAATTTTGCACTTTAAAGCTTAATATACACTAAAAATATATTTTTCGAAATTTTATTCTACCACTTTTTCGGCGTAATTAATATACACATTTTGCTTACAGCTTTCTACTTTTAAGAGCCTCTGAGCAAAGCCGGACGGATGGACGGACGGACAAACAGACGAAACTTTAAGGTACTTGACTATGGAACCCTAAAAACGTTTTAAAAAGGGGGCGTTGAAAATGAAGCCGTTCGGAAAAATGATTTGTGTTTTTGTTCCAATGCGTTTCTTGCGTTATTTACAATTCGGTCCTAATAAAATACTTTTTACGGATTACAGCGCGTTTATTATAAATTTAGGTATTATTTTAGAATTATTTAGTACATCCATGTATGGGTTTTTTGATTTCCCGATTTTTCGACAGAAAATAAAAAAACAATAAATCCAAACTAAATAATTGCAATTATAACCGCAATTAATAATATACGCGCTGTAATCCGTAAAAAAGTGTTTTATTTCTAATGAACTATATGCGTGGATGTCTTACATACATCGAATGCAGTAAGAAATAATTTTTTTCCAAGACGCATTAATGATCGTGAGATTAGCTAATATTCAGCAGATAAGTGATTATCTGCTGAATATCGCATAAGGGTCGGTTGATTGACCCGAGTTATTAGAGTGTGTGTCTATGTAAGTTTCATACTTAAGCGGTGTACGATACTTTCGATAATCAATCTCATTAATAAGCAAAAGCAAAACACAATTGAAGAGTACAGGGGAAAAATAGAAATATCAATCAAAGACATATTTGCGTACATTAAAATTAAAATGTTATAGTTTGAAACCGCATGTGCACTGAGGGAAAGAAATCAGTAAGTACTATAAATGAAGAAGAAAGGAGAAAATAAAGATCAATATTTGTGGTGATGGCCCTTGGCACTGCTTTATCCTGCCATCTATATGGAAAGATAAAACAAGGTAAAAAACAGTAATGTCAAGTGATATCGACGGTTTTTGCGCTGATCCGGCTGACCATTGCCTATGATTTTTGCCTACCGCAAATAATCACCAAAACCGCCATAGCCAGTGACAATGACGTTTAAATATAGCGCATTTTTGACATGACATAAATTGCTCCGATTCCAAAGTAAGTAGCTAAAGCACTTGTTTTATGGTAATTAGAGACCTGGAAATTGGAGACAAACACCCAGACTTGGAAAAGTTCGTTTTCTAAATTGACCCAGCCGGGGATCGAACCCGGGACCTCAGAGATGACGACAGTTTGAAAACCGGCATACAAACCCACTCGACCACGGAGGCCGTCAAACGTTTGTTGCTTTAGTTTATTTTGTAGGATGAAAGGTACACACAAATGTAACTATATTATGGCATTATTTGTTTAAAATTGATGTTTTGCTGACATTCCTAGTTTTTACTCTATACTCTTCAATTTCGATCTAGGGTTGCCATGGCACTCAAAAGTTTATAATACAATTTTTTTTTCAAAAAAGTGGTGTTTTTTGGGGTTTATAATAGTTTTCCGGGGTTGTAATACCTTATACTATATTCGGCTTTATTAGGGTATTTCCAAACACCCTGTATAAATTAAATGTGATTAGTAATTATTACTAAAATGCTCTGAGAGAGTTCGTGTTCTTTTTCTTGTGGTGTTATATTAAATATTGGAAAAAATAGTGGTAAAAATATACTTATCGATCTTAATCTTATATTGCAATAAATTAATCAACAAACATTTTGGTCAGCGTATGTCATTACGACGTAGGATTCAGTCTAGTGGTAGTACTGGAGGGCGGGGGCCTTGAAATACACGGGGGCGGACTTGACGAGGGTTGGGGCAGCGGTGGGCGCGGTGTTGTGTACCACGGCGTTGAACCCGCTGTGGTCGTCGGCGGTGTACTCCACGGTGCGCACGGAGCCGTCGGCCTCGTGGAACGAGTACGAGCCCTTCACCACGTCGCCATCGCGGGACTCCTGCTGTGACTTGTTGTCGCCGGTGTGCCCGTCAGCCACAGAGTAAGTGTACTCGTATTTGGGGTAGGCCTGGATACAAAAAAAAGATTTTAGTTAAAACTTTGATGATGTTCAAAGAGAATCAATCAATCTGATGGTAATAGTTTACTCACGATCTCTTCTTGATGAGCCAAGACCTTAGTAATTGGGGCAGAGTGATAAGCGACAGCAGCGGGGGCAGCGTGGTAAGCAATGGGGGCGGGGGAACCGTGGTAGACGGGAGCGGTGGCCACCAGCTTGGTGGCGATAGTCTTGGGCTGGTCGTGGCGCACGATGCTCTGGGAGGACACGGCCTCGGCGGGGGAGTAGTGCACAGGGGCGGCCAGCAGACCAGCCTGGGCCACCGCCACGAACGCGCAGAGGGTTACCACCTGTAAATTAATAGGGATTTAAAACACTGTTTCTTATCGAATGAAATTTAATTCTGTTGTAATTTCCCAATGAAACCCTTAATCAATTAAACTTCATATTTTAGTCTATTAATGATGTTTAGCAAAATAAAGCTATTTCAGTGTACCAAAAATTGAACTTACTTTGGAGAACATGTTTGTGTTTTGTTGTGCAAACTTTGAATGATACACAGGTACTTCTCTTGATCGGTTTTATAGTTGCAGTCTCGGGTTTGTGGCTTATCTCAGTCGGCCTTGTCTCGGGTCATATTTTGACAATTCTAGCCTCCACTCGCTAGATTACTTTCACAGAATAATACTTAAAATCTAATCCATATACTATTATATATTTACTACCAAATGAGTTATTATAATGATAGATAATGTTAGTTAAAATAAACTTAAAAATACATAAAGGTTCTATTAAGGACTTTTTAAATTAAAATTAATAAAATTCTGGTTCAAAATTATGTATTAATTTATTATTTTTAAATTATTTGGTAAGTACTGATTAAATCCTAAAATTATCTACCTAAATGCCATAAGTTTTGTATCCTTAAAAATGTAAACAAAGTACACCTACATATTTTCACGATGAGTGAAAAATAATGATATAACTCGTATCTACATGGAGCACCTATTAAATTTTGAATACGAACATACTTTTACGGAAAAGAAGTAAGAATTATTTTTACTTATTTACATATTAGTGTAGTAAAATAATTACTGTCAAAATGGTTAAATTAAAGAATATTTTTTTAGCGTGTACTAAGCGTATGATCGTTTGATTAAATTAACAACTTTTCCTACTTAAAGAAAGTAACCTAATTACATTATATTACATCCCAAAAAAATGTTTACTCATTCATCGAAATTAAATAATACTGATTTCTATCCGCAGCCAGATGTGTCTTCATTAATTTTATTTATCGAAATTTAGAGAGAAACAGTCGAGCTTTGATTTCGTTTGTCGGTTGGCCTTTAGTATGTTTATTAATTTTCTTGGCATTTTTGGTCGGTTTCTTTATAATCCGGGTGATATCATTCTGCGCCTTGGCAGGTTGCTGGGCAATGTTGTACATACGAGCAATGTTGATGAGCATTCTGTGAGTCTTAGGATGTGGAGGGTAGTCTTCTAGTTCTAAGATTTTCATTTCTGGATTTTGAGGTGTAACGAATTCTGTAGCGGTTTCGTATCTGCAAAGGTTTAAAGTAGCTGGTTAAAAGGTAATGACAAAAAATATGAAGAGAATAATAACAGAACCCATTTTATCTACTTAGCTCAAAATATTTGTAATAATTTTGAAAATATCGTAACTCAAACACCTTTTAATGAAAATATTGACATAGGTTTAGAAAACAACCTAAAAATAATATTTCAATTTGTCAAGTATTGAAAAAAAGATCAAGGCGATTAGTGCCCTCACAGTGGCGCCCTCGTTATATTAAGTTTATTACTCGCTAAGTACACAATGTATCGAAAATTCACACGTATAGATTGAAGCTAAGGTTCTATAGTTTATTTACAAACAAATAACCTCTGTAAAATATAGTTCGTTGTAGTAGTAGTAGGCAAATGTGCCAAAAGTGTCCACTTTTTGCTCTTGACAACTTACTGGATTCATTTTCTGAGTAAACATGCTACATTTTAGGCGAGAACTTTCTTATTGGTGGCCAAAGTATCTTTCCATGCAAAATAACAACAAGAGAAGTCCAAACTTACAAGACCCCTCTGTTCTGTACTTACTGTCTGGGTACAAAATCAAAAGCCTGAGTCGTCACCGTTACTTCCGGTTTTCTTTCGTAAAGGTAAGGTTTTAGGATGTGTTTCTGTAAAAATAAATTATTTGAGTATAATTTTTTACTTAAGCAGATGGCATATCCTTGCTGTAGGTAAATTAGTAGGTATATTAAACATTACTCAAAATTTTTGTGTATAACATATTGCTATTTTATTGTATAGCTTCATGGCTCTGATTTAAACTTTTATCTTTTTCCGTCACAATGATGTTCTTTAATTTATTTTTTTAATTTTGATGATTTTCAGATTTACAAGCTTATACACTAACTTTGACACGTCTTTTGGTTTCAAAGTTTATGTTATGAAATAATTACCTCCTCCAATTGTTCATAAGGTTTCTTATTGGGGTAGCTCCTGTACACTGCGTTATGTCCTGGGTACCTGTTCACTGTTTCTATATTATATCCGGGTATGAGTGCTAATTGTGCAGGATGACTGTGTAAATTTGGTTCCAAATTAGTTTTCTTAGCCGGTTCTCTATTATCATTTGTGATTGTATATTCTGATTCTGTCTTCTTTCCGTGGGCTACAGGCGCGTATTGTATTCTTTGAGGAATAAACTTTAACTTTGATACTGGATAACCTGGAATGATTGGCTGGTGTCCGTAATTGTGGGGATTTTCTGTTGTATATATATGCACTTCACTATGTTTATATGATATTGGCACGTCATGGCGAATGAAGCTTTGTGAGGATACAGCATGTTTCACTGAACTATGAGGTTCATGATAGTCCAGAGTATTAGCCACACTCACTATTGCTAACGTTACTATGACCAAGACCTGTAAAAGGAAGATAAGTTGTCAAACTTAACAAACGTAAAACTACAGAATCACTATTTATCGTTCACTATACTCACTTTGAACATCATCTTTCCCAACAATCGATGGCGAGCTTCGAAAGTGATTGAGCTCTGATTAAAATGCTTCACTTATATATGTAGACTATTCTTAAAGAGAAATCAGCTATTATATAACGACTATTATGATAAATATGTAGCGTAATTACTCTGTGCTAGCTTCCGGTGGTCCCTTAACAAAGCTTTTGAGCTCAAAGCTTTCACCTATTTTCTTCGGATAAAAGTTGTTAAATTCCTTGAAGGAGTTTTTACACAGCTGTTCTAGCGCATAGGCGATGCTAATATGAAAGAAATGTTTTCGTTCGCCTGCCAGTGATATCAACATTGAACGATTATTTCACTTTGGAACTATTGTTTGCGGATGCTGTAGGAAATGATTACGTCATTCGTAGTTATACATTTTGTTATTGTTTTTTTATTAGAGCGATTGGTCTAAAGACAATAACGTACTAGTGCTTATTTTCATTTGAATGTAGGCCAGTTATATAATTGGTTGAAATAATATCAACAAATTGTATAATGTAATTTTGTATAATTGTTGACGAGTTTCTTGCCGGCTCTTCTCGTTACAAGGTCTCCCGCTTAGGGTTTGCGAACCGATGGCGTAGCTTCTTTGACATTCACAAGTGCTTGTAACAATCTAGACTGAATAAATGAGTTTTGAATTTTGAATTGAACTTTGAATTTGAATTTTATATTGGATTAATGTATCATAAATAATATAATTTCGTATCATAAATACTATGCTATTATATTCCATGCGTTAAGCAAATATCAAGCCTTGAATTATAGTCGAGTGTGCTATTGATATATTCTAAGTACATAAATATCACTGGTTCTAGGTTTAAAATACATCAATTTAGGGTACTCGACATAATTATACAATAGAATAAAATACAAAGAGAATATAATACATATTTAGTTAAAATCATAAGACCTGAAATTCATTCTACTATCGAACTTCTAAGGATACCAATTATTGTTATGCTTCCGTTGTATTCAGGATGATTCAGGCACGATTCATCACCTACTCGTGAGAAATACAGGAGAAAAACTCATAATCATTTAAAAGCAAAATAATAAGATAGATCTGTCTATGAAAATAATCCCACGATCAGTTTTCTAAAAGTTTATAAATATGTGAGAGTTACGATATACTCTGTAAGCCGTTAAAAGAAAGGATATTAAAAGAATATATCTTTTAATAACCGTACATAGGTAGGTATAGACCTAGTTAATACATTTACAGATAAAAAAATCAGTACCAAATTATTGATCACAGACAGATTATGATATTCAGTTAAAATTTCATTAAAATTAACATCAAAATACAAAAAGTTGTCGAAACAAAAGTCGAAGTATTTCCGAAGTATTTGCTATATTTTTTCTTGAGGGTTTTAAGATACTAAGGACGAGTTTCACAACTTGATACCTGATAGATAATTTAATACAAATTTTGTTCTTTTTATGTTAGGTAGGTTGATGGTAAGCGATGATGCGATCTGCGATGAAACGCGCTTGCCTAGAAGATATTACTCGCGACTTGAAGGCCCCGAGATTGTACCTATCGGGAAACACAGACTCAGGCAATTAAGGAGTCTCTCTGTAGTATGGATGATAAGAAGCAAAACACTTAGTCTTTGGAATATCCACCAAAAAACTGTGGCACTGATTCGTACGTCTGTTTGACTGATGGAAGAAGGGAGATGGTGGTATTAGGTTGTGCAATTCCACTTCACACTCACCGAAATGTATTCGATAAAAAACCGATGAGCTTGCAACCTTGCGTCTATGCTCGAGGCTTGTTGTTTGTTACAGAAAAATTATCGTTGCCGATGAGCTTCCTGGCCCTCCGCTCAATGAAATTAAGCTTCTGGAGCAGGTATTTTGCGGAACCATCCCAAAGATAAGAGCGGTACTCCATACACGATCGAACTTGCGCTTTTTAGATTGAGCAGCTGTTCCGGCGTGAAGTGCTTTCTCACCTTTGCCAGAATGCCATGCAAGCTTTTTAGATTTTAGACTGATACAGAAGATGGGTTATATCCGAAACCTTAAAAACAAACCCTCTCTACTTACTAATTATGCTAAATGATGTCAGTATCAACGCCTTATGTCCCACTTCTGTCCTCCATAAGATTGATCATATCGATAGATAGCTTTATTATTGCCAAATAAATAGTCTGTACACAATGACACTGGCCTGCTTGCTAAGATTATACAACAGATCGTTCGATTCGGCGTTCAACTTTTTTAATTGCAGTGCAATATTCGATAAGTTTTTTTTATATTCATCAGTGTCCATGAATTTTTTGACACTTTTTTTTTATTAAAAACTATTTTTAATGGTTTTACATTCGAAAACATTCAGGGAACAGTACAACTTTGTTGGTTAAATAACACATAATTAATTTTATAATTATTTTAGAGAGACGGGTCGATATTCCTGAAGAATTTGGGGAATATTTCTTAAAATACCAGTTAAAAGTAATGACAATAAACTAAGCGCATGTCAATGTTTACATATTTATTGCATTACGAAAACAAACGTTAATACCTACCAATATTAATGATAATGTTAAAAGATTTGTTTATTGATATGGTTTCCAAGAAATAAATAGTGGAATTGAAACATCATATTTGTAATGCATACTGTAGCTACTTAGAAGTGGGACTATTTGCTTAAATTTATAATAAAGAATATCGTTACCGTGATATATTTCTAAAACGAGATAATCAACCCCTTAAGACTTCTTGAATCATAATAGTTTGCTAGAAGTTCATGGTGTTATTCTTCCAAAATAGATACCTATTTAAAGTTCATCGAAAATGAAAACCTCCGTACATTTCACACCTGTTATATTCAGTTCGAGAATTCAAAATCAAATATTGGATGTTGTACACTATGAACAATTTGAAACAACAATGTTTCAGTAACAATAGCTTACATTGCTCATCACAAACAGAAACACAAAACGTAACACGTAATAATCTTTGTAATGAACAGTATTAGAATTCGAATAAATTGAGTGGTTCAATTATGCATGAACAGACGAAAGATTAGTTGTTGACACATGATTCAGTGTAGGTCGTTGCCTGAGGCAGTTTTCTTTGGTCCAAGTATTATTTTTACTTGGGTCCAGTGAATATTTTTTTATTTATATAGTTTTTATTTTACTGACGATGATGTTGTGGAATCCTAATATCCTTCTTTTACTATTATTTATGTGAAAGTTCGGTCGATGTTTGTTGCTCAATCATGCAAAAACGGCTGTTTGGATTTGGACCAAACTTGGTACACAGATAGTTTAAATTCCTGGATTAACATATAAAAACTTTTATTCTACTTTGAATGTACCCGTGAAATGATCCAATTCTACAGTAGCGGGCAGTCTATGAAAGCTAATTTATGCAAATAAAGCACTTTCAGATTTTTAAACCAAAAAAATATCAATTAGTATCATTTCAAATTAAATATTACCTGAAAAAATAAATACCAAGATTTGTGAAAATGTAAAAGACCTTAATATACTGAAAATTTAGTAAATGCTAAAGGAACTGGTAATCAGTACATTATTTTACTTCCCTGTGCCATTAGCTTTATGATTTTTTAAATAATAGTTTGTAGTTAAGTTATTATATTCGAAGAAGGTAGAAGTTTCAAGTAGGTTTTATTGCAATCAAATTGTCATTAAAACAATGTATGGACAAAGATTAAAAATATTATTAAACGCGTAGATCTTATAAATTGCACGCAATTTTTATCTCTTCTTATGAATACTGTAATGCTTATAACATGTAACGTGGTTTGACGCGAACCGACCAACTATGTGGTTATCCATGACCTTAAAATTGGGTCACAGTTTCGCCTTTCGGTAGTAGTTCACGCCATTAAACCGTATCGATACCTACATATTAGCCGTGGATTTTGCCATTGAACTTTAATGTAAAACCCGTTTTGTCCCTAGAAGGCGGGTTTTAATAACGATCTTTCGATTTATGGAAATATTTCACAGACTCATTGGTACTATTTACCATTTTAGAAGACAATTTCGTAGGGTTAAGAAAGTTGTATAGCGTTTATTTTAATTTTGTCTATAAAATGAAATAGCTAATTCTTCGTTGCTAATTTTTCGCTTCAGATAGCTCTATATATAAGACAACATAAGATCAAATAGGGCTTCAATTTGTTAATCTTGAGCGAAGTTGTCCTTCCCGAAACTTGCATATCTTAAGATTGGGACAAAATGTTTGATTTGAATGAGATTAGCTGAGCATTGGGTACACGTCACAAGACCGAAGTAAACTTTCGACTATTGCACGATGATAAAGTGGGATTAAGATAATGTTGAATGTAAACCAGTTATTCCAAAATTATTCAACATAAATGCCCTTGTCACCAGTTTTATTATGACGTAGGTATTTCTCGGAAGAACAAGAAAAAAGTTTTAATTACTTTCTCAGACATTTTAAAGCGATGCACCTAATTAGGGTGTTAAAAAGACCTGTAACTCAGACAGAAATAAAACCTACATTTTTTGAATATTAAAAGGTTATTAAGAGTTATTTGATGAAGTAACAACAATGTTAAATGTTCAACAAATTGTTAACATTGTGCAAATAATTTTTAATCCTTGGTTAGAACTTAGGTAACAATCCGTATAATACCTATTCGTATAAAAGTAAGTGCCACCGGTGATACAATAAAACATGAAATGACAGAACATTGGTACCCGAGACCTACACATAAATTTTACCTAAAAATATAAAAAAGCTTAAAATATTGACTCTACAATATTAAGTGCGCTGATATTGCTAATCTCGGCAGACGAGTTGGCTGATACACAGACCGTCACCTTTTACGTACCGTCGAACTTATGAATGAAGTGATTCATCCTCTTCACTATTATATAAACCGTGAGGTCAAAGTCAACGCATCAAAATATCCGCCTTTGGGTCATGACCGGTTAAAGAATCTGAACGCAATAAAATGTTACTTTTTATAGTTTGTTAAAAACGATATTAGATTTTATACTAGAACTTTTAAAAATGTATACGTTTCTGTATGATATTTTTTAAAGCACGCCGCTCAACTCAATAGCGCTAGTTTTAACCAAAACTGAAAGCCGGTGATTTCTATTATTTTAAAAAGAAAATAGCTTTTAGTATTTAAGTCGAATTCTGTACAGTGGCATCCTGAGTTTACTATACAAACATTTCTAGGATATTTTCAAAATATAGTTTTAGTTTTATCAATGGCCTCGATGTTATAACATATAAAATTAATTGTACTTTACACTGTTGTATATGAGACGATGTTAAATAGCCATATGTTAGTAATATGATACAGAGCTTTATTAAAAACTTTTACGTCTAATGTAACAGCGGTGGCTTCATGACCCGTTAACCTTGTCACGCCCAAAATGCGCTTACTAGTATAAAAGCGGTCTTTAATATGTGCAATACATCAGTTGCAGATTGGACAAGAAGCAAAATGTTCTCCAAAGTAAGAGCATAATCATATTACCAATATTAATAAAATAGAAAAAAGTTTGTTTCTGGAAGTTCTAATCGTTTTTTTTTCCACAGATTGTCACTCTTTGCGCCTTCGTGGCTGTATCTCAGGCCGGGCTCTTGCCTGCTGCTGTACACTACTCCCCAGCTGAGGCTGTCTCTTCCCAGAGCATTGTTCGCCACGACCAGCCTCAAGGCAAACTATTAGCCGCACCCGTAGCCAAGCTCGCCTACGCCGCCCCCGTCGCCTACCACGCTGCCCCCGTTCAATACTCTGCTTCCCCCATTCATTACTCTGCTGCCAACTCAGTTTCCTCCCAGAGCATCACCCGTCACGACCAACCCTCCGCCAAACTCTTGGCCACTTCTCCCGTCTACCACGCTGCCCCCGCCCAGGTGGCTTATCACGCTGCCCCCGCCCAGGTGGCTTACCACGCTGCCCCTGCCCAGGTGTACCACTCTGCCCCCGCCCCAGTGACCTACCACGCCGCTCCCGCTGCTGTGTCCTACCACGCAGCCCCTGTCACTAAGGTGATCGCTCCCGCTGCTAAAGTCCTCGTCGCTCACCAGGAAGAATACGTAAGTAACAACATTGTTTGATTAACTCGTAAACACAGAAATATTGGAGATGAAGTTACTAATAATATATGTAATTTTCAGGCGCACCCTAAATACGAGTACTCTTACTCCGTCGCTGACGGCCACACTGGTGACAACAAGTCGCAGCACGAGAGCCGCGATGGCGACGCAGTGCAGGGCGAGTACTCCCTGGTGGAGGCCGACGGCTCCGTGCGCAAGGTGCAGTACTCCGCCGACGACCACAACGGCTTCAACGCGGTCGTCAGCCACTCCGCCCCCGCGCATCAAGCTGCTCCTGCCTACCTCGCACATCATTAAACGAACACTTCGACTGTGAAATAATCATTAGCTTATGTTAATGGTTAAGTCCATTAGGATGCCTGTAAATAGTATCTAGTAATATTTATTAGAAAAAATAAAAAGCAGATGCTTGATAAATTTTCTTTTTTTCTGCTTCTGTTTATCCACGATATTATAATTATGTTTTTCAACAAAGAAAAAGTAGCCGACTAACCTATATTTTTAGATTTGCTATAAACACCACTGAGCAAACCATATGCGCAGACATCTCTGGTAGCCAGTACTCTACCACTACAAATTTTAACCATCATAAAGGATATTCCATCCGTTTTCTTGGCTAGTTTTCTTAACCAATTATGAAAATAGAAAAAATATTCTTGTTTATTAATCAGTTAGGAAAAAGTGAATAAAAATTCTTCTTTCATAGCAGGTTAAGAAAAATAGTTAAGGACGTGGACCAAAGGATACAAATTATAGCTTGGCAATCATATATTATAACCCTTATAAAAAAGATATAATTTATAACTATTATACAGGGTGTCCCAATAAGAGCGCACATTATAAATTGTGTCATTTTTTAAATTATTAAAAACTAGTGCACCCTGTGAACTTCGTATCACCTACAATTTATAGAACCTATTTAATAACGTGACAATTTGGTTTACTTTGCAGTGTAGCTATAAGTAGTTTGTTCTATTTTCAAATTGCTTGATGCAATGGATATAAAATTTTCATGATAGGTGACAAATTGTCAAAGTTATTTAAATAAGGCCCTGGAGACGACAAAAATGTCGTATCGTATAGCTAAATAACGCTCCAAGTCTGCATAAAAAATATTCAATATTTTTGTCACAGGAAATATTTTTCAGTTATTGTTTTTAGTACTTATAATTAATTTTCGTGCTATTTAATTTAGTTTGTTTGAAAATATGTTTTCGTTCCTAGGAATTATTTGATACCTACTTAGTTTCAAAATACTCCTATGAACTAATGTCACAATTTTTTTATTTATTGTCGTGTTGTCGTCTCCACCCGTATATCACTAGGCCCTTCTCTTCAACTTTGGATAGATCCTAGGAGTTATTTCCATCAGGTTATCATTCAACGAAAATCAACTTAAAATTGCACCGTATTACAACGCAATAAAGAAAAAAATGTCAGCACTGCCAACATAACGCTATAGGTACTATTCAATGAAATGCATTCTACCTACTCTCAGGGGAAATGACCAAAGAGAATGTAATACTACGTTGTAATGACAAATGATATTTATTTTTCTTAATTAATCAATCAAATGCACTAAGAAGTTTCAATTCCGACGTCGATGTCAATCGCCAGAAAAGTAGCTTTCTACCACTTTTTAACCCTGTTAGGGGATAAATATAAAAAAAAATACGAAACACATGTTCAATTAATTTTGTAGAAGAATGTCTATGCCAAATTTCAAGTCAATCGGGCCAAGGAATCGCGTTCTCCCATACAAACTGCCACCCTGTTTCACCCCTTTAGGAGTTGAATTTCGCAAAATTCCGTCTTAGTTAGCACCTACGCTCTAAAAGGAGCTTCCATGCAAAATTACTAGCACTTGCAGGAGGAGGTTATCAAGTTGACGGTATTTTTATATATATACAGGGTCATTTGTAATTCATTTAAAACCTCTCATGGGGTTGATCATACCATCAAACTGAACGACTTTCATTATGGGACCAACCTTAAAATCGTGAAAAAAAACAGCTGTTTAATTTTTTTTTCGCGATTTCAAGGTTGGTCCCATAATGAAACCCATTCCAAAATCCTAGGTTATAGGGTTAAAACTAGAAACAATCATTGAGTTCAAAGCCGAGTTCCAACGCGTTAACAATGAGATACAGCCACATCTTTGCAATAAAGTCATCAAAAATTTAATGAAAAGAGCAATGACCTGTAATCAGCGCCCCCGCCGCTTGGCCAAATATTTTATTACACGTTTAATCGGAACAAACACTACAACGTCTACTTTACAGTGTAATAAAAATATCACAGTTTGCTCAAAAAAAAGTTAATTTATTTTAACATTACATTTTATTTGGAAAGAAAGCTGATCAATTATACATATACAATACAGCCAGACAATTTATGATGAAATCGGATTTCCCACTTAAAAAAAAAATTATATGTGCCGGGAAATCTAAAAAAAAACTTTTGAGAAAGGCAAAAGGAACTACAGACATTCTGCCTAAAAATAAATTTCCATAAAATGTATGTACTTAGCAAAAATTATTCCCTTTATAAGACAGGCAAATGGAACCTCTGATATTCTGCCTAATTTTAATATTCGTAAAATATTGAGAAAGACACAAAAAACCCCTTACAGCTCTAGGCAGAATTTTTTCTACCTACTTATTATGGAACTAGCATCTTTATATCTGTGTTTTGTCTTTAGGACACCCAACCTAACTGTATAAACATCAGAAACATAACAAGTTATTAGCCGCTGTCGTTATTTAGTCATTTTCAGTAACTGAAAACATGGAGTTAGAGATGAGAATATAGTAGAATTTATTTATAGTATTTTTTAATAATAACAGCCCATCATAGTCCATCGGAGGATTCGGAGGGTCCGTAAGACGTAGTCCTGTCTTGCGGTAGGATTTTGCTTGCTGTAATATCGACGTTTGGAAGACGGGTTGCATATCGTAGTGCAGCCTATTTCACTGAGTTCACGTGCGGTATTAGGTGTACTAGGTACCTCTGATGCAATTTATTAGACCTTTTACTATTTTAAGACGCTACACGGATAGTATATGTTATGTATGTTTAAAAAAAAAATCATTAAAGAATTTAAAAATGCCGATAACGGCGGCGATTAATATAATTATTAGAATGTAAAATGTTCCAATAAGTAATACCTACCTACTTTGATTGCAAAAACAATTACTTTAAGTAAGGTAAAAAGACCAATATACAAAACACATCCTCACTAACATAAGCGCGATCATCAAAACAAAAATAGAGAAATGGGATAATACGCGAACTCTAATAACCAGGTACAGTGCACCTTTTAGAATTTTCTTTAAGGGACATGGTGGTGACGGACAAATCGCTACACATGAGTTTTTTTTATTTGAGCACATAACAAGCCTTCACCTTGGCTAACGAAATATTTTGGCAGGGATCAACAATATCTTCAATAAAAGATTATATAGATTTAAATAACAGTTTGCTTATTTAATAAATAAAGGAAACTATTTACATAGTATTGCAGATCAGTAATTGACTAAGACTTAATGTTCAAGATTATCGTTCTAATGATGGGCGAGATAGGCAGGAGCAGCTTGATGCGCGGGGGCGGAGTGGCTGACGACCGCGTTGAAGCCGTTGTGGTCGTCGGCGGAGTACTGCACTTTGCGCACTGAGCCGTCGGCCTCCACCAGGGAGTACTCGCCCTGCACTGCGTCGCCATCGCGGCTTTCGTGCTGCGATTTGTTGTCACCAGTGTGGCCATCAGCGACGGAGTAAGAGTACTCGTATTTGGGGTGTGCCTATAATAAAAAACAGTTGCTGTTAATTTTAAAACCATCTACATGAAATTAATGTTCAAATTTTTGATCTTTCTTGTATACATACGTATTCTTCTTCTTGGTGAGCGATTACTTTGGCAACGGGGGCAGCATGGTAGCTCACAGCAGCGGGAGCAGCGTGGTAGGTCACGGGAGCGGGAGCAGCGTGGTAGGTCACGGGTGCGGGAGCAGCGTGGTAGGTCACAGGGGCGGGGGCAGCGTGGTAGGTCACGGGGGCGGGGGCAGCGTGGTAGACGGGACCGGCCGCAACAAGTTTAGAAGAGGGCTGGTTATGACGGACGATGCTTTGGGAGGAGACAGCTTCAGCCGGGGAATAATGTACCGCAGCTGGCAGGAGACCAGCCTGGGAAATGGCTACAAAAGCGCACAAAGCGACGATCTGTAACATAAAAAACGACTTAGTTACAATTCCAGAAATATATGAAAAAAATATGTTTATATCTTTATGTATTATATTATTATCTTACTTTGGAGAACATGTTTGTGTCTTTCTGATTCACAACTGATACATTGCATAGGTTAAGGATTGCTTTTATACTCATATACTAGTACGCGAATTTCGAGTTTGACAAGGTCGACAAGTCGGCTTTGGAAACTAAATCATGAGCACTAAACTTTCTTTCATTGTGAGGCACTCTAAAGTTCATAGCGCATATTGGTTTCAAATCCATTTATTTTTGTAGTAATTATATTTGTATTCTGTCCGTTATTATTTACAACGTCATATAATTTTTCTAACACTTTGTTAAGACGCCGGCGAACAATGAGCTTCTCATACAAACGTAATACCAAAATGATTTGCAATTTGAGCATAATTAACTAATCTTGTGATGTTATTCGGATTAAGACAGTATTTGTCTAGGTTTCTATTACGCGAGAAATGATAGGCCTGCAGCAATTATTGTTGGTCTAAAATGTGATCGCTTATAATAATATGATTTTCTACGAAGGCCTCCGTGGCTGAGTGGTTTGTACGCCGGTTTTCAAGGTGTCGCCATCTCTGAGGTCCCGGGTTCGATCCCCAGCTGGGTCAATTTAGAAAACTAACTTTTCTATATTGGCTCAGGTCTGGGTGTGTGTGTTTACCACCGTTGTCTCTGATTTCCATAATACAAGTGCTTTAGCTACTTACTTTGGGATCGGAGTAGCGTTTGTGATGTTGTCTAATATTTATTTATTTATTTATAATGTTTCTGTAATCGTGAAAACACTATTTTTATTTAAGAATTGATAAGCACATGGAGTAGCTAACAAAATTATTTAAAGTTGAACTAAAGCTGTAGCTTTATAATACACTAGGTTTAAGTTATTTTAATTTAATTTGAATTTACAGACCCCATTTCTGTTTCACTGTAGTTGGACCGTCATGACTGATATCCCTTTCGAAATAATGTCGTTTCGATATAATTTACAAGTCAATATCGTTCAACGTTATTAAATACGCGTTTTAGGGTTCCGTAGTCAAGTCAACAAGGAACCCTTATAGTTTCGCCATGTACATCTATCCGTCCGTCCGCGGCTTAGCTCAAAGGCCCTAAGTACTAGAAAGCTGTAATTTAGCATAAACATTTATGCATATTAATTACGACAAAATATTGGTCGAATAAAATCTCCAAAAACTTTAAGTGTACCTCCCCTACATGACATGAATTTTTTTTTCTCATCAATTTTGCGGTGTCGTTAGATAGGTCTTTCAACAATATTGTAGGTTTCTAGAACCACTTTTTTAGAGTCAAGTGCCCCCTAAACGGTTGCTTTTGTAAATGTGAAAAAATTCAGGCCAGAAGTACATGCATATATTGAAGTTAAAAGGAAAACAATCACTGCTAGGTAGACTTTACAAGATAACGAGTAATAGTCGATCAACTTACAAAATAAATTTATATTGGGAAGGTTTTCGAAGAGCACATTTCATTGAACAGTTAATTTTATTAAGTATAGGTACTTAGTTTTAGGCGTTAGTTGTGTAAAACAGGAAGTAAATATAAGTTTGTAGCCATATGGTAATTATATAAGGTAACTGCGAAACCCTATACTGCGCGTGGCCCGATACGCACTTAGCCAGTTTTTTATTCTAAAAACCTCACCCAACTTCAATAGACGTTTTTTAAATTGATGTGCGCATCTAATTACTAATTACGATTTGAATATTATTTTTTATACAAGGTGTTAAAAAATACCCTTAATTCCGAATATGGTATATAGGGACCATCAAACTGATCAACTTTTACTATGGGACCAACGCTGAAATCGAGAAAAAAAAATCAGCTGTTTCATACAAAAATTAAAATCGAAAATATCAAAATGTATGGAACAGCTGATTTTTTTTTTCGCGATTTCAGTGTTGGCCCCTTAGTAAAAGTTGTTCAGTTTGATGGTCCCTATATACCATATTCGGCATTAGGGGTATTTTTGTAACATGTTGAATATTCAAAACTCTGAGCTATGATGAGGCAAGTATAACGGGGGTAAAGTAATTCTGACAAATCTATGTGTATCTCTTTGTGTCTTCAATATATCGACGCCAGCAAAGAACAAAGAGACATCTGCATTATTTTACGAAAAGTAAAATTTTTACGTAATTCGACTATATAAATATAATAAAACAATGAATGGTGGGAATCCACTCTTATAGATCTACAAAAAAATCCGCGATGGCATATATTAAAGAATAAAAAAATATGTGTAAATGTATATTATTTTCATTTAAAATTTTGAATACTTAGGCAAATACCGGATTTATTATTCTAACTTAGGATAAGAGAAATTTTTGTGTTTGTAATATGGTCATTATTTTGACAACCTTCTTTGAGCAGTCGATTAGAATAGAAGTTAGTACTCGCATTGTTTGAGTAAAGCACTATTCCAGCCTTGGTCCGCAATGACTGCACTGCTCTGCACCATTTTTTTGCAGTAGTATTCGACAAAGCATCTTCTCTATAAACATTACAAATCTGTCTTTCAGCACTGAAAGCCTTTAGATCAAGGGATCGAAAGAAAATTAGCAAATTGTATCTAATTTTCTCCTTATTAACTTATGTTTCAAAATTATTAAAAATATGAAAACGTCAGATACGTTTTCATTTTGTCCTCATTAACTTTAATTTCAAATTTTTTAAAAATATGAAGTAGTTATTTTGAAGCGCAAGTGCGATATTAAGGCTAGTAAAGTTAAGGCGTGTAGAGTTAGAAGCTTGGCTCTACATGAGGTCTGATAACTTTTTGACAGTGCGAACCATATGGTTTCGTCTTGGCAACATTTCACATGATAATGTATTTGGTGGGAATCAATTTGTTTCAATTTTACCGCTACTACCAGAAAGTCAGCTGTCAAACAAAATATTACTTTCCCGCTTCTGTTCAGTGTTGCCAGAAATATAACACGCAAAATTCATGTGTACAAAAAGGCGGCGAATTTTTTTGACTGCTTACCTAATATTTTTCATTTCTTTATGAACCTTTAGAAAACATGCCGGAAAACAAACGGGAATTTTTGAATTTTTGCTACAGAAGTTTGTGGGTACGAAGATTGAATAATAAAAGGAATATCGAGAACTTGTATCTATTTGCTAAAATAAATATTTTAAAGCCTATTTACAGTGTTTATATGAGTTGGACTTTTAATGATGGGCGAGGTAGGCAGGAGCAGCCTGATGCGCGGGGGCGGAGTGGCTGACGACCGCGTTGAAGCCGTTGTGGTCGTCGGCGGAGTACTGCACCTTGCGCACGGAGCCGTCGGCCTCCACCAGGGAGTACTCGCCCTGCACTGCGTCGCCATCGCGGCTTTCGTGCTGCGACTTGTTGTCACCAGTGTGGCCGTCAGCGACGGAGTAAGAGTACTCGTATTTGGGGTGTGCCTGTAACAAGAATTATGGTCAGTTTTCGCGTGAACTTTAACTACTCTTTGATAAGATTAAAGTCGATAAATTTTTTTCTTGTAAATTATTATGTTTGAACTTTCAATTGAATTCTTTTGTCATCGTTTTGGAATGAGAGCTTGGATATTGTTTGAAAATTAAAATCAATACACGTACATATTCCTCTTGTTGAGCGACGAGGACCTTAGTGGCAGGGGCGATAACTTTAGCGACTGGGGTGGCGTGGTAGGCGACGGGGGCAGGAGCAGCGTGGTAGGTCACGGCAGCAGGGGCAGCGTGGTAGGATACCGACGCAGGGGCAGCGTGGTAAGCCACCTGGGCGGGGGCAGCGTGGTAAACAGGAGAAGTGGCTAAGAGCTTGGCGGAGTGTTGGTCATGACGAGTGATGCTCTGGGAGGAGACGGCGTTGGCAGCGGAATAGTGGGCTGGAGCGGCGTGGTACGCGACGGGGGCAGAGACAGCCAGCTTGGCGACAGGGGCGGCCAACAGCTTAGCTTGTTGCTGATCGTGGCGCACAATGCTCTGGGAAGACACGGCAGCGGCTGACGAGTAGTGTGGCTCAGGCAAAAGCCCGGCTGTGGCAACAGCCAACGCGGCGCTCAAGGCAAATACCTGGAAATAATCAGAGACGTTAAATTTATATCTTTTATTAGACGTTAAAATTATATTATTGATTTCACACAATACTTACTTTGGTGAACATAGTTGTAAATTGTATCGATACAACTGATGCATAGCGTATGCTAATAAGCGCTTTTATAGTAGCACAGATTTGGGCGTGGCAAGGCCGACGAGTCAGTCAATGAGCTAAAGTTCTGTCGTAAAATAAATTATTTGGGATGTATTTAATAGCACTTTAAATTTGATGAAAACCGCTATAAAACTGTATATCAGCACTTTAAAATAATAATAGATCTATAATTTAATATTATCACTTCAAAAATAATGGTTTGCACTATAACTGTGTCCCAACTCCGAAACCAGTTTGTGTCAGCACAGCATGTGATAGCACATTGAAATGTCAGATTGACAACTGTTAAAAAGAGCTGGCAAGATGATAAGTGATAACATCTTGTGGCATAATGCATACACGCCAGCAGGACGGTTCCGGTACTTCGCCGGCCGCTGCTGCGGCACGCTCGTATCGCTCGCTCGGCTCGTGCGTTGTTAGTCGCAATGGAACCTAACCTCCTCCTCGCTCGCTACGCTCGCTCGTCGTCACAGCTAATCATATGTTTACCAAAGGCCTACAAGTACTAAAGTTATAAAATTAAATTGTATAGTGCAAAGTATAAATTTTAAAGCTAAGCATATTTATAGTGGACACCATTATTTTTATCGTTCATTCAAGTAATTTTAAAGCTAAACATTTTAAAGTGTGTTACATTATTTTTAAAGTGTGTTTATATATTCCCCAAATTACATTTGGTTTTGTGGGTCATTAATTAAAATAAATTAGGTAACCTGGAATCATACCACTAGGTATCAAACAAATACGCAACTTAATTTAAGCTCTTGGCTCAAGAGTGAAGAAATAAAATTGAAATAAAAAATTCACGGCGTGGTTTTTTTTTATTGAAATTGCGTTAGTATACGTTAAAAGTGTTTTATTTCAATGTCTGTTCCGGAAGTGAATCTCGATAGGATCTTTACTAACTCATGATTTTATAATAGGTCAAGAGAAATCGATTCTCCAAAATTTTTAATGATTAATAAAGTAAAATAGTTGTGTCTCCCCAAATTACTTATTTTCAAGAAATGTCTTTGGTCTTTTACTAACGCTAATTTATTGGCGTGAAATATACCTGGTTTTATCGACAAAGCCACCCTCATGTTGGGGTCCATCCACTCTCCTTTTGGAATAAATAAATAAGTGCTTGGACAATTTCACACAGAGCCTTGCTCCAATCTAAGCAAAGCAAAATATGTATGCATATTAAGTTTAACTTTATAATTTCTTTATAATTTAATTACTGTGACGGGTTTGGGTGTTACTATAGTAAATTAATCATTAAAATTTATGCCCGGCGGGGAATCGAACCAAAGATCTCTTGAGTAAAAAATAAATAATAATAATAATAAAAAAAAAATATTAACTAAACCGGATCTATAAGTCCTACAGATTAAAAAAAAATACTATTCTAAAGGTAAAGTATAGAAACATATCAAGTTAAAAAAAATGTGTAAGCTTACAACTTAACATTTTAGTGCTTGTAAGGGTCATATTCAATCAACAATAACCCTCGAAAGAATTAAAGAGAATGACAACTTCCCATACAAACGTTGAAATGTCAGATTCTTTAAAAGCTGATGTATAATGATAATAAAATATATTTGAATAGTTGCTATGACCATAGAACACTAGTATTTACTTAATTTTACTTTGGCAATCATAAAAACATGTAATGGTAAAATCAATAATGTTGTAGTTTATATAAATTGTAATTATTGCACATATTTATTCGCAATTTTCTCTATTTCTGTACTACCGACTTTTATTTTAGTTAGCAATTTATAAGTAACAACTAGCTTTCACCCGCGACGTCATCCGCGTGGACATTCGAAAAAATCCTAAGGGGACCTATAACCAGATCAAAAGTATTCTGTTTTCATTTCATTAAAATCTGTTATTGTGTTTCATCAAAAGCTAGTTTTTATAATATTCAGAATGGGGTTCAGCCAGTGATATTAGTAGGTATCCTTATCTTGTTAGCTTTATATAGAACGTCTTACAAAAATACGCCTAATGCCAAAAAATAATCAGCTATTTCATACAAAAATTAATTACAAAAATATCAAAATGTATGAAACAGCGATTTCAGAGTTGGTTCCATAGTAAAAGTTGTTCAGTTTGATGGTCCGTATCTACCATATTCGGCATAATGGGTATTTTTGTAACACGTTGTATATCGAACGATACTAAATTGTTGCTTATCAGTTTCAAAGTGCCCATGCTGCCGTTTGTTTTTTAAGGAAAAGGTCAAATCTAAAAGACAAAAGGTTAAATTTTTGTAATTTGGCGAGGGCCGGGTCAGATTTAAGGTATTTTCAGTGATAAAATTGTCTATAGATCACGCCCTTAATTCTGATTACTACTACCCCGGACAGACTGTACTTATTTTACGCCTTTAAATTATCGCTAGTACAAGACCAAAGATATTGTATAATTTTTAAACAACACAATTTTTTTTATAGTCATTAGTTAATTAGCCTTAAGACAGATGATCTACTTCTTTATTTTGGATATTTTATTTACATAAACTTGTCAAACAAAAAAAGCAACACTTTGAAAGTTTTGTGTTTTTAATTTCGATTCGATTTGTTAAGTACTACTTCGTTTTAATGCATGTGAAATCAAACGTACAATGCAACTGCAATATTTTTCTGCTAACTTGCTTTAAAAGCTTTCTTGGTGCTACGTTCTAAGAGCCCCTCATTCCTCGACGACTCTGTTTTGCACCTACTGTTTGTAGTGCGTTCGTATGTCATGGAACTACGACACTGTTATATTTTGCTGTGAGTTTTTCATCTGGAGTCTTAGTCAAAGTTTGTCAAAACATAAGAATATTTATGAATATGCAGTACTTATCACTGGTAGATATAAACTTAAATGTGTTGCTATAAGTAATTTACTAAAATGAAAAATAAAACAAGAAATCTCTAGAAAACAAATCTATTTAAAATATCTATTAACAACATAACAGAAACAATATCACATTTTTATCTTGAGTTACAGTCGCATCGTATTATCAATGGTGTTTTTGTTCGGGAACGATGTGTTTAGCGTGCCCTTCGCGCTTCACAACGGCATTGAATCTGAAAATAATTAGGGTGTAAAAATAACTAAACTAGAACTGTCTGTAATGGGAATTGAACCTACGATCTTTTGCAATCCTCTGAATACTCCGACCGCCGAGCTGCTGAGTCAAAGTTTTTAATCATATTTTTTATGAAAGAAGATCGCCTAGGGTTGGACAACGGTGCAGTTTAAAACAAATTGTCTCAGTCTCTATAAAACTACTTAAGTTACGTTCGAAGTTTGCGAATTTTGGAAAAAGGAAGGAATCAACTTACACTGTAACTAGGAACCACACTTTTAAAATTGCAATTTCTCAATATAAAAGTTAGAGTTTTGTAATAAAAAAAGGTTTTTTTTTCAAGAAGGTAAGGTATTAAAAAATTTAGTTAAGGTTTAAAAAAAAAACTTTTTTTAATCCTTTTTATTTCGAAAAAAATATCTTGAGTATTTAAAAATTTATTACAACTTTAAAAGTGTGGTACTCAGTTTTGAAGGCCAGTGTATGTAGCTATTCTACAAATCAACAAGTAATACTAACCCGCTGTGTTTGTCGACGGAGTATTCGACGATGCGCACGGTGCCGTCAGGCTCGTGCAGGGAGTAGAACCCCTTGACGACGTCGCCGTCGCGGGTCTCGTGCTGCGTCTTGTGGTCGCCAGTGTGCGGGTCCTCCACCGAGTACTCGAACGCGTACTTCGGGTACGCCTGGAATAACATAAAATTCTACTAAGTAAGCGTGACTCTAAAATGGTCTGACTCTAAAAAGCGAGATTTTACCAACAGAAAGAAGACTCGACTTTTCTAAACTGCTACCTGTTATTCAGTTTTTCGATTCGATATTAATACGACAGTCACGATTACTGTTTAAGTACTTAAACTACATTCACATAATTGACTTAGATTACGTGAAGCATTTCTTTTTTACATAGTAATCCTCGTGTTCCTTGTATTCGTGTTTGTTCTCCTGATGCTGTTGCTCGTTTCCACTTTGGTGAAGAACTAGGCTCTGTGATGAAAACCCGAGCGAATGATCGTCGCCATGTTGAGGACGGGCTGCAGCCACTGCGGCGATTGCGGCAAAGCAAATTATCTGTGAAGGTTTTGATGATGGTGAACTATGATAATAATATGATAAAGGCATTTCAAGACAGTTTTGGCTTGAATTAGTCTCATTTGCAAAGATTAAAGACAAAAAGTTAGATAACAATCAGTTTAGATATCTACCTTTGCGATCATTTTGGTGAAAATTTAATATAGTAAGTGATTAACTGCGTACACTTGGTAAATGTCTGATAAATGCGCAACTTGAACATAATCTTTTATATGCAGAGCCGAATGGCTTTTCGTAATACTGAAACTTGATTCGCATAAGTTCTTTTAAGATTTAGTACCCAGTTTTTGTTTGCTTTTTTAATCTTTTACTTATTTTTTACATAATTAAATATTTGTCAACATTTTTTTCTCAAATATATAATCTTGGTGATGGAGATGTCTTATCTTGACTAATTTATTTCATTTTACTATTAATGAAAAATTTTGTACGGTAGTAAATATCATAAACAAAACTTCACTATAATGATAATACTTTTTGTTGCATCCAAGTTGAATATCGGAAGTATCTAAATATGAGGGCGCACAATAAAGTTGCAAGTTCTATTTACGGTCGGCTAATTATTTCTTATTTAAAAAATGTATGTTTTTCAACATTTAAATAAAAATAATTAATTTACGTAAACTTCTGTCCAAATATACTTATATTTTACGTAAAGGGTCATTACAAAACTCATAGCACGTTGAAAGTAACCAACCTTCAACAGAGAAATTCAGAACAAAATCAAAATGGGATCGGCTTCTTTAATGTATGTAGGTACTTTCTAGGTATCAGGGCTTAATATAAATTGGTCTGCAAACTTAAAAAGATATCAGTTAACTTTAGAACTTCAATCGCACACTTGAAATTTCATAAACATATTAAAATGTTTACTAAAGTAAGATTTTTTATATAAAACACAAAATTTTCTTACCTTCTTAAATTACAAAGTATTGCCTTTATAAATTATTGTGTTAATATTTTAAATAATAAAATAAAACGGTCAAGAGCGAGTCGGACTCGCGCACCAAGGGTTCCGTACCATAATTCTGGAAAAGTTTTCTATTTAGAGACATCGTTTTATTTTTCCTGTAATTTTGACATAAACTTCTATCACATAAAATAATTTCAGATTAAATAAAAAAAAATGAGAATGTGCAAGCAGCGTTTTTTCATATGATACCCCATATGCTCTAATAGCCTCACTTAGAATATTTTAAGACCCCCTTTCTCTCTTATTTAAAAAATAGTTGGGCAAACGTCATCTAAAACTATTCCAAATTTCAAGTTGATAGCATTAGTGATTCTCGAAATATCCAGCTGTGACTGTGTGTTGGTACAGTGACTAACAGTAACTGGTACTATGACTATTTAACTATAATTTGTTTCAGGTCGTCGCTATAATGGCCTTTGTGGGCGCCTGCCATGCTATAGAACACGCTTATTCATCACAAAGTATAACTCGTCATGATACTCATGAACACCATGAGCCGATCAAAGTGCAGAAGCACGTGGTCATCCCCGTGGTGAGCAAAGTGGTGCCCGTAGCGCACTATGTGCAGGAGAGCAGCGGCCAGCAGGAGTACCGCCACGAGCAGGACTACCACCACAAGCCGGCTGTCTCCTCCTTCCACATCGAACGCCACGACGTCCCCGCGAAGCCTCCCGCAGACTGGCACAAATACAACGAAGTAAACACTCATTTTCTTGGTACGCTGTCAAGATTGTTCGGGCTTGATAATTGAGTTATTGTATTTTTTTATACAGGGTCCCGCCAAGTACGAGTTTGAATACAAGGTGCAGGACCCTCACACGGGCGACTATAAGCAGCAGCATGAGACACGCGACGGCCATGCGGTGAAGGGCGCGTACAGCCTGCGCGAGCACGACGGCTCTGTGCGCACTGTCATCTACTACGCCGATAAGAAGACAGGGTCAGTACTTGGACACTATGGGCTCTTATCTGTGTCTCTAAAGATCTGATCTGTACCCTTAGCACGAACAGCTATCGAGAGAAAAAACGCACGTAAAAGTACCTACTCGACAGAGTAATTAAATGTCATTTCGCTTTTCGACGTTAGATGGCGCTATACAAAATTACTCTATCGAATGTTTTTATGCGCGTTATTTTCTCGATAGATGTTCGTGCTATGGGTACAGATACCTACTCACAATGCAAGCAGTAGCACTTGACACGCGGCGGGCAGACAAATATGTAGAGCTTGCAAGAGCACGACGCGTACGCAGCGTATGTTATGAAAGTTTTTGTTATAGATCGGGGAAATTATATTTTTGTGTTATTTATTGTTTCAGATTCAACGCTGAAGTAAAACACACTACAAAACATGTCGAGGATAAGAAGCATTATTGATTTAAATTTGAGACAACCGGTTTTGTTTTAACTGTTTGTTATTGATTTCCTAATTTATAAAATAATGTTAATAAATATACTGTAAATCGTAACTATATATTTTTTATTTTTACTTACTTGAGGGTGTTTGGTAATAACCCTAAATATTCGAATATAGTATAGATAGGGTACTGCATATGTCGTAAGATAGTTAAAGTGATATAGTTACATCCCTTGGGATAACTATGTACTGTAAAATAGTTATCTTAAGTCTAGTGAAATTAGTTTATGTCTTTTTTAATAAGCTGTAAGATTTTTGTGTCTGTGAAATGATTATATTGCAATGTGGCAGTTCGGGGGTATTAATAATAAGACTGACTGCGATCAATAATGCATTTATTGTGCTCCGTAAGAGCTTATATATGAGGAGAGATGAGTGTGTGAGTATATACTTTAGTACACACACTACACCTCCCCCCTAAAAAGAAAAAAAATACAAAGGTTTTTTTTTTATTTTAATAATATGTAGGTATATCTAATTAAAAAAAAAAGAACATGCATTTTTTTTTAAACAACATACCCACAAATCATTTTAGAAAATACACAAAAAGCATAAAAAATAAACTTAATTTTAATGAAATATGTATTAAGTACCAAATATTTTTAGGACATCCAATCTTTATTCACTGTCAAGGTAACGATGTAGTTATAAAATTATAGTAAGTACTTAACGAATTTTACTGCACTTATTTTTATAAAATAACACAGAAAATTATGAACGGATTGTTTCTTTGAATTACGAATATAAAATTGAAATAATATAAAATTGTTTGATGCGAATGGAATTACTTACATTACAACAGGAACATTTTATTTATACTACGATCATTAAAAATAGTACTTTCATTGTTATAACTTTTTTATTTTTATAAAATCTACTCAGAATTTTATTATTGCCAATTGAGTATAAATAGTCGGTGTCTAGTAAAATAATTGAATACATTCATTATAAAAAGACAATAAGGTACCTAAGTTATCTACAGAATATGTTGTTAGTAACAACCTTACTTACTTTTTCTATTAATAATTCATATCAAATTTCGTTCGACTTTGAATCGATATCATAATATCATATATCCATAATATATATAAAAAAAAATGTTTTATTTGTTAAACAATACCTAATAATAATAATCAAAGGTATATTTCTAATTTACAGGTCATAGATTGCACATACTTAATAATGAAACAAACTTTATATATTTTAGTTTAAAAAAAAAAATCTTTCATTCTATAGTTGAAAAAGGTAATTGAATAAAATACTAAACTTTAAAAATCACGTTACTTTTGTGTACTTATTTCTCTTTCATAAATAACACTTTATTACAAGTTACTTTTCGTTAACATAATTAGATAACACTTTCATTCTTCACCTTAATTCTATTTATAAAATCTTTCATCTTTCTTACCATCGCTTTTATATAAAACCATATTCCTTCTTTCAAACTTTCAATAATATAAACTTTCATCATTCTTATTGTTCATAATATAACATATCAATCATCAATAATTTCATCACCTATGTTTATTATATTTCGTATCCTCATATTTCTCAATATTCTTATTCTTATCTATTTTATCCTGTGTCAATATTTTCATATATTTCCTTCACTTTAAATCCTACTCTTGCTCGATAAAAACTTCATTTTCATAATAACACCATCGGTACACTATACACATTACACATATCACCTACTAGGTACTCACAAATCATAATTCGCCCGGCGCCGGCGTACTTTCATTTTCATTTAAATCATTATTATTGGTACATACTTTGTCATATTTATTTATAGTCGACTTCACTTCATAATAATAATAAAACATAAAATGGACAACTTATAGTGCCATTTGGGTTGTGCGCACAACCTAATTATCTATGGGGGGTCATGGTTTAAGCCTCTTTTGGACTCCAACTTATCTCACAGAGGAAATCTCGTTCGCACCATGATCGAATGGAAGGATCTGACAACCCACGTATGTACCATTATTAATAGGGTCATGAATTAAGACACATACTAATTTGGTCTCCAAACAGGCTTCATCGGGGAAATCTCGTTCACACCTTGATACAACTGAAGGACCTGATCCCTATAGTACCTCTCCTTTAATGTGTACCGTATAATCGAGCTTTTAATCTTTATCTTTTCTTTCCAAAACCTATCATATAAACTAACAATCCTAAATTGAATACAAGGTAAATAAGAGGTTCATCGCTTTTGGGTGATCAGTCCAATCGCATGTGAAACTTTATAAACCGTATATTCCCTAACTTATATAAATAAAACCTTATCATCATTCCAAATTCTACAAAAAAAACACACACACACCATTCCCTATACCTAAACCATGCTGTACCTAATTGCAAACTAAAGAGCTACAAAAAGATTTTTAATACAGCTACATTAACCACCTACAATATTCTTTCTACATATAAAATCTATGCCTCTGCTTTATTCCTTTATTCTAATCATTTATTTATCAAATTATTCCTTTACTCTTTTAATACCTCAACTATAATTTCCACTAACATACTATCTCAATCATACCTCAACATAAACTTCCACATTTGAGATTAATAATAAGTAAATTCCTTAAAGTTTTATTTCACACCAACTTAATACTCTTTATCTTTTCTACAGTTATATTATAACAATGTTTTGTATTACAGCTTAACCAGCAAACCCGTGTGATATTTTGCGACAAGATTTATATTACTGCTTCACCTAAATAAAAACTTGCATAAATGCAGCTGCGCTACTCTTGTAATCTACCGATATCGAAATACAACACTTAACATTCCATTACCTTGTTCGTTAAGTTGATCAAAACAATATGATTGCATCACTTCTATTCTAATTAGAAATTTTGTCACATGATAATTTACTACTGATACTAATTAAATTTAATTGAAACTCAACAAGTTAATAATAAATTCCGGACAAAATGATAAATAATTTTACTTCTGAACTCATTTTTATGATAAAATAAAATGCTCAGACACTAATATGCGAAAAAAAAATAGAGTCAGAATACTATTAATAGTTAAAATCAAATGTCTTTTCAATAGTACCAAAATATGCTATCTTATCACTATTTTCGATCATATATATATATTTTTTTTAATTTCACTCCTATATATAACATACGTAAAAGAAGATGAATTCACTACAAAACTTAATTAAATTAAATTTATATCGAGCGTTTATTTACTTACTATACATAGCAGCATTATACATAAATAAAATGTATACTTTCATAAAAGTAGAGCGGAAATCACAAAAGTAATGAAATTTTTTTTTTTTTTTTGTTTTGTCAATGTCATAAATAATATTCGAACTCGTAAATAAAAAAATTGTCAAGCAAACGTGTGAATAAATTTGATTTTCGATCATCTATTCATAAAAAATATATATTTATGAGATAGAAAACAGAATAAAGTTATATAAATTACTTGCACCTAAATATACTGTAGCAAAAAAAATATGTACTAAACTGAAGATAGTTTTCTTTTTAAATAAGAAAGTTTTTAGTTCCCTTTAAAAATAAAAATAGTTTTTCAACAATTTATTTTAACAAGTCAAATAAGTCGAATTATGTTTTCCAAATCTTTTGAAGAATAGACAAATGTAATTAATACGTCATAATGAAAAATATTATTGAATTATATAGGCCAGAGGTTCCCAATCTTTTTTATACTGCGACTCCTTCAACACTTTGTAAGATTTTTTTTTTTTTTTTGCGGCTTCCTTGTAAAAGAACTTAGTACGTGTAACTTCTGAATTACATACGATTGAGTATAGGCATACCGGTTCGCGACATCCTTGGGACGCACAGTTTGGGAACAACTGATATAGGCTAATATAAAATTATACAGTTATAATGAATAGCAATAATACATAAAAGTATCAAATATTTATTTAGAGATAAAATACGATTACTTACTAACATTTAAAAAAATCCTACTTAAATAAAATTTGTTATCAATATTAGTGTCCTGCGAAAGTGAAAAAGAAATCTAGATACTACCTATTCATGCCGTTTATAACCTTAAGAAAACTTTATTTATACTATACATTAATTAATTTACGACAAAATTAAATCACTCAATTGATATTTAAATTCTTTTGGCTTAAAAAAATGATACCTACAATACCACACGTGTCGCTATGTTAGCAATTACGATGTCGTTCACATTGAATGCAGTTACGAAATCCATACTTTGACATGATAATTTCTAAATAATTAAATTTTATTTATTTAAGGGAAATCACAAATTAATAAAACACCATAGCTGCAAAGTTAAACTATGATTATGATTATGGAACGTATCTATATCGTACAACCCCAGAAAAGTTTATACTTTTCTGGGGTTTATACCCTGAAAACCACCAGTTTTTATTTTTTTTATTTAAATATGAAAAAAATCGGTCAAGAGCGAGTTAGATTTGGGCACCGAGGGTTCCGTACCATCCACAGGGTATCCCAAAACTTTGCCACACGGAGGGAAATATTGTAAATATTGAAGATTTAAAGAGTGACTACGTAATCAACATTACTATGTGTTACTAATGTTTGTACAATAACTCTCATATGTTATGACTCGTTGACTATAATTTGTATCGAAATATTGTATAATCAATTGTTGCAAAGGTTTCCCTTACTTTCCTACCATTTTTTCAAAGTTCAGATATTACCAAAACTTCAAGGGTTCGATCACATTTTTGATTTGTTATTAAACTTCCTCCATTTTCATTATTCTTGCTGTATGTTATTTATTTAAAGTTTCACCTATGAGTTCAGAGAACATTATTTAGAGTTCTTCCTAATGAAAAGGAAATAGAAATCCTTATGGTCTGTCTTTCCGTCAAGACCCATTTTCTAAATCGAGAAGATATTAGTAGTACTTATATTGATTTTAATATCAAATACTCTGTATAAATAAAACTTCTCATTCAATTCAACTTAGATACAAATCCTAAATCTATTTCCTTTGACCTGAATCATGGATTTGGTACGAATCAGTGTGTTACAGTGAAATCCGGAAAAGTCGTTTAGTAGGAATATCACATTAACGAAATTTACCTACTAAACTCTCAACGCTTGAGATAGACTCGAACTAATGTCCAGATATTTTAAATGTTTGAAAATATTTATTTTCGTCATTTGCTACAACTCGGAATAACTTAGCGGCAATGTTTTACTTTCACCGAACCGTAAACGTAAGTTTCTCTCAGGTGTAAAAATGTTACATTACACTGACATTACATTTACATTGACCTTTACCACACGCACAGGGTAAACAAAAATCGTCTTTATTTAATAGTTCATTACAGCCGAGTGTGGGAAGTTAGCATTATTGTCGAGGACGTTTTGATCATTCGAGGCATCATCTTAGTGATTTTTTTTTTTTAAATTGGTTCGTGTAGCAATGTGAAACGACTTCATGCAGCCACAAAGTTTAAAAAAATAATACTAGATGAGTTTTACCGTTTTGAATTTAGAAATGTGCGGGAAGTAGGAAGTGTGCAGCAAGTAAAAATTGAAATTAATTTCCGCAAGAATGTGATTCACTACCGCCACGTAAATGTGGAACCATCTGCTTTCTTTTTCAAATCTAAGGATTAAAAAAAAGTGTGAATTGATTGATTTAATGATAAAATTAATGATAAAGTTAAAATCATTTATTTCAATCACCTATCAATAAAAACTTTAAATATTGTTATCATCATTCTAATACAGTTTTCATCATCATTATTTTCATTTATCATAATATGAGTATTTTTTAATTATTCATTACAATATAAATACCCATCAGTCAATCTTTAACTAGTTCAAATTAGATAGTACATTTATTAGTCATATTTAATTTTGAAACACCTTCAAAATAAATTTTGTGGTAAATCCTAAGATTTAGGGAGTGAATGGTGGTAATCGTTTGAAATTAACGTTGATCACAGAACAGCTCGGAAAGTTCTAAAAATAGGGCACGTATATTCTAACTCTTCCTACACACAACGGCACCTCAGACTAACCATGTTGACCTTGAGACCGTCTTTATGACCTACGTAATAAAAGCTGTTTTCGTAGTTTAACTGTATAACCCGACGTGCTGTCATGAGTACGTATTTCGTACGTATCGTATATTCCATTTCTGAACATTTGGTTGACGTACAGAAAATCAACAACAAGAGTACAGCTTAGTCTCTGTAACTGACTGAAATCCACCGGCCGTAGTCGCTAATACTAGGTAGTAGAAACTACGAAAGAATAATAAAAAACATTTTGTAGAAAAAAAAATGTTTTTGAAAGTAAAAGTTGTTATATTTTTTGTGATCATGCATTCTATTACCGTTCAACATGCAATAAAATTAAAATTAATAATATTAGAAAAACAAAATTGCTTGAAATTAATATTTTTTTTTAGATTTTAGGATAAATAGTTTTTTAATTAGAAAATCGCTCTGGTGGTTTTGTAGTTTAAAATAAATGTCAACATATAAATTAATAAGAAAAATATATTTACAAACACAACAAAAACAATTTCACACACAAATACGTATCACAATATGGTATCGGTCAGTTTATATCAATCATTGGTGTTTGTTTCCGGGGATGGCGTGCTTAGCATGACCTTCATGTTTCACGATAGCGTTGAACCTGTAAATAATTAATAAGTATTTAACCTAAAATTATTCACTTACCCTCTTACTAATAAAGATTGTATAGCAGATGTACAGTTACACAGTGTTTGTCCTTTTCTCTTTAGTGTCAAACTTAAATAGTTTGACAGAGAGTAACCACTGTGTAATTACACATCTGCTATACATTCTTTATTAGTAAGGGGAGAATTCATCACCGTCGTCATTATAGGATACTATCAACATAAATTACTAAGCCCACATTTGTGCTGGTTAGTAATAATCAGAACGCCTATTACATAAAAAGAATCGTGATAATCGGACGCAATTCGTCGATCAATTTACTTGATATTAAACCTTGTTTGTGAGGTAATAGAGTCATGGATTGGTCGAACATCGTCCGCTTATCGCTATTGTTTTTATATAATAGGCCTGCAGCTCTTGAAGTTCAATGCTTGATATGAGGGTGTTACTTTATAGAGCTTTTCTTACTTTTAGTTTACGAAAGTAGTTACCTATAAAGATTTTTTTGGCCACTTACTCACTGTGTTTGTCGACGGTATATTCAACAATGCGCGGTTGGCTCAATTGGCTCAGGTCTGGATGTTTGTGATACTACCGTTGTCACTGATTTCCATAACACAAGTGCTTTAGCTACTTACTTTGGAATCGGAGCAAATTATGTGATGTTGTCAAACATTTATTATTTATTTATTTATTTAAAATACTTATTAACAAACATAACAGAAACAATATCACATTTTTATCTTGAGTTACAGTCGCATCGTATTATCAATGGTGTTTTTGTTTGGGAACGATGTGTTTAGCGTGCCTTTCGCGCTTCACAACGGCATTGAATCTGAAAATAATTAGGGTGTAAAAATGACTAAACTAGAACTGTCTTTAATGGGAATTGAACCTACGATCTTTGGCAATCCTCTGAATACTCTGACCGCCGAGCTGCTGAGTCAAAGCTTTTAATCATATTTTTTATGAAAGAAGATCGCCTAGGGTTGGACAACGAAGGAGTTTAAAGCAAATTGTCTCAGTCTCTATAAAACTACTTAAGTTACGTTTGAAATTGAAAGCCATGCGAATTTTGGAAAAAGGAAGGAGTAAACTTACACTGCCCATAGTAGGAACCACACTTTTAAAATTGCAATTTCTCAATAACAAAAGTTAGAGTTTTGTAATAAAAAAAGGTTTTTTTCAAGAAGGTAAGATATCGATTTTGAAGTTATTATTTAAAAAAATAACTTTTTTTATTTCGAAAAAAATATCTTGAGTATTTTAAAATTTATTACAACTTTAAAAGTGTGGTACTAAGTTTTGAAGGCCAGTGTATGTAGCTATTCTACAAATCAACAAGTAATACTAACCCGCTGTGTTTGTCGACGGAGTATTCGACGATGCGCACGGTGCCGTCAGGCTCGTGCAGGGAGTAGAACCCCTTGACGACGTCGCCGTCGCGGGTCTCGTGCTGCGTCTTGTGGTCGCCAGTGTGCGGGTCCTCCACCGAGTACTCGAACGCGTACTTCGGGTACGCCTGGAATAACATAAAATTCTACTAAGTAAGCGTGACTCTAAAATGGTCTGACTCTAAAAAGCGAGATTTTACCAACAGAAAGAAGACTCGACTTTTCTAAACTGCTACCTGTTATTCAGTTTTTCGATTCGATATTAATACGACAGTCACGATTACTGTTTAAGTACTTAAACTACATTCACATAATTGACTTAGATTACGTGAAGCATTTCTTTTTTACATAGTAATCCTCGTGTTCCTTGTATTCGTGTTTGTTCTCCTGATGACTGTTATTATTTAAAATGGTAATAAAATGTCATTCACTTTTCGACGTTAGATGGCGCTATACAAAATTACTCTATCGAATGTTTTTATGCGCGTTATTTTCTCGATAGATGTTCGTGCTATGGGTACAGATACCTACTCACAATGCAAGCAGTAGCACTTGACACGCGGCGGGCAGACAAATATATAGAGCTAGCAAGAGCACGACGCGTGCGCAGCGTATGTTATAAAAGTGTTCGTTACAGATCTGTGTAAATTATATTTTTGTGTTATTTATTGTTTCAGATTCAACGCTGAAGTAAAACACACTACAAAACATGTCGAGGATAAGAAGCATTATTGATTTAAATTTAAGGCAACCGGTTCTGTTTTAACTGTTTATTATTGACCCTAATTTATAAAATAATGTTAATAAATATATTGTAAATCATAACTATATATTTTTTATTTTACTTAACACAGGGTGTTTGGTAATTACCCTAAATATTCGAATATAGTATAGATAGGGTACTGCATATGTCGTAAGATAGTTAAAGTGATATAGTTACATCCCTTGGGATAACTATGTACCGTAAAATAGTTATCTTAAGTCTAGTGAAATTAGTTTATGACTTCTTTAATAAGTTGTAAGACTTTTGTGTCTGTGAAATGATTAGATTATGGAACGTAGCTATATCCCTCGGGATACAAATATATCATTGCTTCAACTATCTTACTGCGACACATACAACCCCGGAAAATTATAATCTCTGAAAACCACCAGTTCTTATTTTTTTAATTTTAATAAGAAGAAAACCGGTCAAGAGCGAGTTAGACTTAGGCACCTAGGGTTCCGTACCATCAAATACAGGGTGTCCCAAAACTTTGCCACACGGATGGAAATATTTTAAATATTGAAGATTTAAAGAGTGACAACGTAATCAACGTTAGTATTTGTTACTAATGTTTGTACAATTACTCATAATGTTATGACTCGTTGACTATAAAATGTATCGAAATATTATAGTAGGTATAATCAATTGTTGCTATTTTGGTTCCCCTTACTTTCCTACCATTTTTTTCAAAGTTTAGATATTACCAAATATTCAAGGGTTCGATCACATTTTTAATTTGTTTTTAAACTTCCTCCATTTTCATTATTCATGCTGTATGTTATTTATTTAAAGTTTCACCTATGAGGAAATAAAAGGAAATAGGAATCCTTATGGTCTATTTGTCCATCAAGAACCTTTCTCTAAATCTAAGGAATACGTGAAGATATTAGTAGTATATTAATTTTAATATTAAATACTCTGTATGAATAAATCTTCTCATTCAAATCAACTTAGATATAAATCTAAATCTATTTCCTTTGACCAATGTGTTACAAAGAATCCGGAAAAGTCGTTTAGTAGGAATATCACATTAACGAAATTTACCTACTAAACCCTTAACGCGTGAGACAGACTCGAACTAATGTACAGATATTTTTAAATGTTTAAAAATATTTATTTTCGTCATTTGCTACAACTTGAAACAACTTAGCGGCAATGTGTTTTACGGTTTTTCACCGAACCGTAAACGTAATTGTTTCTCTCAGGTGTTAAAATAATAGCCCTATACATTGACATAAAACCTTTACCACATGCCCAGGGTAAACATAAATCTTCTTTATTTAATAGTTCATTACAGCCGAGTGTGGGAAATTAGCATTTACATTGTCGAGGACGTTTTGATAATTCGAGGCTATGTAAATTGCTTCCCGTTGCGTTTGCGGTGATTCACTACCGCCACGTAAATGTGGAACTTTCTGCTTTCTTTTTCAAATGTAATGATTAAAAAAAAGTGTGAATAGATTGATTTAATGATAAAATTAATGATAAAGTTAGAATCATATCAGCACCCTCAGACTAACCATGTCGACCTTGAGACCGTCTTTATGACCTACGTAATAAAAGCTGTTTTCGTAGTTTAACTGTATAACATGACGTGCTGTCATGAGTACGTATTTCGTACGTATCGTATATTCCATTTCTGAACATTTGGTTGACGTACAGAAAATCAACAACAAGAGTACAGCTTAGTCTCTGTAACTGACTGAAATCCACCGGCCGTAGTCGCTAATACTAGGTAGTAGAAACTACGAAAGAATAATAAAAAACATTTTGTAGAAAAAAAAATGTTTTTGAAAGTAAAAGTTGTTATATTTTTTGTGATCATGCATTCTATTATCGTTCAACATGCAATAAAATTAAGATTAATAATACTAGAAAAAAAAAATTGCTTGAAATTAATATTTTTATTTTTATTTTAGGGTAAATTGATTTTTATATTTAGAAAATCACTCTGGTGGTTTTGTAGTCCAAATTAAAAGTCAACATATAAATTAATAAGAAAAATATATTTACAAACACAACAAAAACAATTTCACACACTAATACGTATCACAATATGGTATCGGTCAGTTTATATCAATCAATGGTGTTTGTTTCCGGGGATGGCGTGCTTAGCATGACCTTCATGTTTCACGATAGCGTTGAACCTGTAAATAATTAAAAATTATTTAACCTAAAATTATACACTTACCCCCTTACTAATAAAGTTTGTATAGCAGATGTACAGTTACACAGTGTTTTGTCCTTTTCTCTTTAGTGTCAAACTTAAATAGTTTGACAGAGAGTAACCATTGTGTAACTACACATCTGCTATACATTCTTTATTAGTAAGGGATCAGTCTCGACTTTTCTATACAAGGTGTTACAAAAGTACCCCTAATGCCGAATATGGTAGATAGGGACCATCAAACTGAACAACTTTTACTATGGGATCAACTCTGAAATCGCGAACAAATAATCAGCTGTTTCATACATTTTGATATTTTCGTAATTAATTTTTGTATGAAACAGCTGATTTTTTTTCGCGATTTCAAAATTAGTCACATAGTAAAGTTGTTCAGTTTGATGGTCCCTATCTACCATATTCGGCATTAGGGGTACTTTTGTAACACCTTGTATAGAAGCATTTAGTCATCTTCATCACCGTCGTCATTTTAGGATAATAGAATCATAAATTACTAAGCCCACATTTGTGTGCTGGTTAGGTCTTACAATGGCGATCTTCCGCTTATCGCCATTGTTTCTATGTAAGCCTGCTGCCTGCAGCTCCTGAAGTTCAATGCTTGATATGAGGGTGTTACTTTATAGAGCTTTTCTTGATTTATTTTGCCTCTTACCCGCTGTGTTTGTCAACGGAGTATTCGACGATGCGCACGGTGCCGTCAGGCTCGTGCAGGGAGTAGAACCCCTTGACGACGTCACCGTCGCGGGTCTCGTGCTGCGTCTTGTGGTCGCCAGTGTGCGGGTCCTCTACGGAGTACTCGAACGCGTACTTCGGGTACGCCTGGAATAACATAAAATTCTACTAAGTAAGCGTGACTCTAAAATGGTCTGACTCTAAAAAGCGAGATTTTACCAACAGAAAGAAGACTCGACTTTTCTAAACTGCTACCTGTTATTCAGTTTTTCGATTCGATATTAATACGACAGTCACGATGACTGTTTAAGTACTTAAACTTCATTCACATAATTGACTTAGATTACGTGAAGCATTTCTTTTTTACATAGTAATCCTCGTGTTCCTTGTATTCGTGTTTGTTCTCCTGATGCTGTTGTTCGTTTCCACTTTGGTGAAGAACAAGGCTCTGTGATGAAAACCCGAGCGAATGATCGTCGCCATGTTGAGGACGGGCTGCAGCCACTGCGGCGATTGCGGCAAAGCAAATTATCTGTGAAGGTTTTGATGATGGTGAACTATGATAATAATATGATAAAGGCATTTCAAGACAGTTTTGGCTTGAATTAGTCTCATTTGCAAAGATTAAAGACAAAGAACTAGTGATGCATTCTATTCAGTTTAGATACGGTACCTTTGCGATCATTTTGGTGAAAATTTAATATAGTAAGTTATTAACTGCGTACACTTGGTAAATGTCTGATAAATGCGCAACTTGAACATAATCTTTTATATGCAGAGCCGAATGGCTTTTCGTAATCCTGAAACTTGATTCGCATAAGTTCGTTTAAGATTTAGTACCCAGTTTTTGTTTGCTTAATCTTTTACTTATTTTTCACATAATTAAATATTTGTCAACATTTTTTTCTCAAATATATAATCTTGGTGATGGAGATGTCTTATCTTGACTAATTTATTTCATTTTACTATTAATGAAAAATTTTGTACGGTAGTAAATATCATAAACAAAAATTCACTATAATGATAATACTTTTTGTTGCATCCAAGTTGAATATCGGAAGTATCTAAATATGAGGGCGCACAATAAAGTTGCAAGTTCTATTTACGGTCGGCTAATTATTTCTTATTTAAAAAATGTATGTTTTTCAACATTTAAATAAAAATAATTAATTTACGTAAACTTCTGTCCAAATATACTTATATTTTACGTAAAGGGTCATTACAAAGCTCATAGCACGTTGAAAGTAACCAACCTTCAACAGAGAAATTCAGAACAAAATCAAAATGGGATCGGCTTCTTTAATGTACGTAGGTACTTTCTAGGTATCAGGGCTTAATATAAATTGGTCTGCAAACTTAAAAAGATATCAGTTAAGTTTAGGACTTCAATCGCACACTTGAAATTTCATAAACATATTAAAATGTTTACTAAAGTAAGATTTTTTATATAAAACACAAAATTTTCTTACCTTCATAAATTACAAAGTATTGCCTTTATAAATTATTGTGTTAATATTTTAAATATTAAAATAAAATAAAAAACGGTCAAGAGCGAGTCGGACTCGCGCACCAAGGGTTCCGTACCATAATTCTGGAAAAGTTTACTATTTAGAGCAGGGATGCACAGACTACGGCCCGCGGGCCGCATGCGGCCCGCCGGTCGAATACTGGTGGCCCGCCGACAGCAAAAATAATACTCTCGTACATTCGAAAATATTGAGTTCTATTCCAGAATAAAACCAATAACAAATGTTCGAAAAGTAATTTGAATCTCGCGCGCGCGCTCTATCAATCTTATCGGTGCGCCGTGCATGCGTCGGTAACAGCGGTCGGTAATGTTCGTGCTGATCTCGGTTAAATTCGTTTTCTTGAGGAAGCGCGCCGCGTTATACTGTTCGAGCGAGCGAGATAGCAATAGTCCCAAATTCCCGATAGCTCGCGTAGGTAGATACACGAAGCTTCCAGAGTCGGTTTCGAGATTTCTCCAGACAGTTTTCGACTCTATGCGCGTGGTATAAAAGCCACGCTAACCGCAGCGACCGACAGTTCGGTTTTAATTTGAGTAAACTTAAAGTGTCGTTAGTTCTAGTGTAGATTTTAACTCGACTAGCCGGTGTCATAATTATAATATATTTTGATCCACATTCAACGTAGATTTCCCGTCAAGTGCCGTGTATAATTGTGTTGTGAAATCGTAAGTAAAACTGTTATTAATTTTATCTACATATTTTATCAATTATTTTTGGTAATTAATTAGGAACTGTAATTGGTTTTAGGTGCTGTGGTAATCCTAGTCAGGATTAAAACGCAACATGGACATGCCAGGAACTAGTAAAAAACGTAAGGTTAAAGATGAAAATCGGCAGTTTCAAGAAATTTGGACTGAGAAATACTTTTTTGTATGGTCGCATAACAAAGTCGTTTGTTTAATTTGCAAGAATTCTGTTGCGATTGCAAAGGAATATAATGTAAAAAGGCACTATGAAACGCAGCATCCTACTTTTACGAAGTTTACAGGCGAATTAAGAAAGCAAAAAGTTTTGTCTTTAAAACGGGAGCTTATTGGTCAACAAGCTATGTTTACAAAACCCATTCAAGATACAGAAACAGCTACAGAAGTTAGTTATGAAATTTCTCGAATGATAGCAAAGCGGAGTCGCCCCTTCAATGATGGGGATTTTGTAAAAGAATGCATAGAAATTGCCGCTAAGAAAATGTGTCCAGAAGCAGCAAAAAAGTTTGAGAAAATTCAACTGAATCGTATGACCATCCAAAGACGAATTATGTCTTTGTCAGATAATATTGCGGAACAATTAAATGAAAAAACTAAGATAATTGATTTTTTTCATTAGCACTCGACGAATCCACTGATATTAGTTCCACAGCTCAACTTCTTATATTCATACGAGGTGTTACTCAAGATTTTGAAGTCTTCGAAGAGTTATTAGGAATGTGTTCATTGAAAGGTCAAACCAGAGGAGTTGATATACTCAATGTACTTTTGGACGAGTGTTCAAAAACTGATTTGGACTTATCGAAATTATCGGGAGTTTCGACTGACGGTGCTCCTTCGATGATTGGTGTCAATTCTGGGCTAGTTACTTTGTTGAAAAAGCATTTGCAAGAAAAAAACTTAAACGCTGAAGATCTCATGCAGTTTCACTGCATTATACACCAAGAAGCCCTCTGTTCTAAAAAAATTGAATTTGAAAATGTCATGAAAGTGGTAGTTTCGACTGTGAATTTCATAAAATCACGAGGACTCAATCACAGGCAATTCAAACAATTCCTTGATGACATTGAATGCGAACATGGAGATTTACTGTATTATACAGAAGTAAGGTGGCTAAGTCGTGGATTGACACTGGAACGATTTTTAAATTTAATAGAAGAAATTGATATTTTTCTGGCGGAAAAGCAAAGGGACGTCCCGGAACTTAAAAGTCCTGATTGGTTGTGTGATTTGGCTTTTTTAGTTGACATTACAAATCATTTGAATGTCTTGAACACACGGCTTCAAGGCAAAAATCAACTGATATCCCAGCTCTACGCACATGTATCATCCTTTCAATGCAAGCTGACACTTTTCAGATCGCAATTGAATTCTGGAAATTACAATCATTTTCCGAATTATAAGAAAATGGCTGAAAAATTCAAAAAAACTGCTATTAATTTCAGTTATGTAAAAAAGCTAGATATTTTGATTCAATCTTTTCAAGACAGATTTTCGGAGTTTAAAACAGTGAAACCTCTGTTGGACATATTTAGCAATCCTTTCACGATTTCAGTTGAAAATGCGCCAGAGTTAATGCAGTTAGAAATTATCGACATTCAGAACGACCAAGATTTACGCAACAAATTCAACGAAGGAGACTTGCTGAACTTTTACCGCTGCATTGATAAAAATACGTACAAAGAGTTGCGCATAAACGCTCTGAAATGTGCAAGCTTATTTGGTTCTACCTATATATGTGAACAAACCTTTTCAATCCTAAATAATAATAAAACAAAAAATCGAAACCGCCTTGCAAATGAAAGTTTGGAAGCAGTTTTACGTGTTGCTACAAGTAAATTTGAGCCAAATATAAAAAAGATTGTAAGCACTATGCAGTGCCACGCTTCAAATTAATAAATTCTTTTTCAATTTGAATACATTATTATCAATTTTTCATTGTCTTTAATTACCTATACTTCTGGTGGCCCACCATCAGTTCATAATTTTCCCGAGTGGCCCCTAGTCTTAATAAGTCTGTGCATCCATGATTTAGAGACATCGTTTTATTTTTCCTGTAATTTTGACATAAACTTCTATCACATAAAATAATTTCAGATTAAATAAAAAAAAAAATTGAGAATGTGCAAGCAGCGTTTTTTCATATGATACCCCATATGCTCAGCCGCACTTAGAATATTTTAAGACCCCCTTTCTCTCTTATTTAAAAAATAGTTGGGCAAACGTCACCTAAAACTATTCCAAATTTCAAGTTGATAGCATTAGTGATTCTCGAAATATCCAGCTGTGACTGTGTTGGTACAGTGACTAACAGTAACTGGTACTATGACTATTTAACTATAATTTGTTTCAGGTCGTCGCTATAATGGCCTTTGTGGGCGCCTGCCATGCTATAGAACACGCTTATTCATCACAAAGTATAACTCGTCATGATACGCATGAGCACCATGAGCCGATCAAAGTGGAGAAGCACGTGGTCATCCCCGTGGTGAGCAAAGTGGTGCCCGTAGCGCACTATGTGCAGGAGAGCAGCGGCCAGCAGGAGTACCGCAACGAGCAGGACTACCACCACAAGCCGGCTGTCTCCTCCTTCCACATCGAACGCCACGACGTCCCCGCGAAGCCTCCCGCAGACTGGCACAAATACAACGAAGTAAACACCCATTTTCTTGGTACGCTGTCAAGATTGTTCGGGCTTGATAATTGAGTTATTGTATTTTTTTATACAGGGTCCCGCCAAGTACGAGTTTGAATACAAGGTGCAGGACCCTCACACGGGCGACTATAAGCAGCAGCATGAGACACGCGACGGCCATGCGGTGAAGGGCGCGTACAGCCTGCGCGAGCACGACGGCTCTGTGCGCACTGTCATCTACTACGCCGATAAGAAGACAGGGTCAGTACTTGGACACTATGGGCTCTTATCTGTGTCTCTGATGATCTGATCTGTACCCTTAGCACGAACAGCTATCGAGAGAAAAAACGCACGTAAAAGTACCTACTCGACAGAGTAATTCTAGTAATAAAATATCATTTCGCTTTTCGACGTTAGATGGCGCTATACAAAATTACTCTATCGAATGTTTTTATGCCCGTTATTTTCTCGATAGATGTTCGTGTTATGGGTACAGATACCTACTCACAATGCAATCAGTAGCACTTGACACGCGGCGGGTAGACAAATATACAAGGTGTTACAAAAATACCCCTAATGCCGAATATGGTATATAGGGACCATCAAACTGAACAACTTTTACTATAAGGCCAACTCTGAAATCGCGAAAAAAAAAATCAGCTGTTTCATACATTTTGATATTTTCGATTTTAATTTTTGCATGAAACAGCTGATTTTTATTTTTTGCGATTTCAGAGTTGGTCCCATAGTAAAAGTTGATCAGTTTGATGGTCCCTATATACCATATTCGGCATTAGGGGTATTTTTGTAACACCTTGTATAGAGCTTGCAAGAGCACGACGCGTGCGCAGCGTATGTTATAAAAGTGTTCGTTACAGATCTGGGTAAATTATATTTTTGTGTTATTTATTGTTTCAGATTCAACGCTGAAGTAAAACACACTACAAAACATGTCGAGGATAAGAAGCATTATTGATTTAAATTTAAGGCAACCGGTTTTGTTTTAACTGTTTGTTATTGACCCTAATTTATAAAATAATGTAAATAAATATACTGTAAATCGTAACTATATATTTTTTATTTTTACTTACTACAGGGTGTTTGGTAATAACCCTAAATATTCGAATATAGTATAGATAGGGTACTGCATATGTCGTAAGATAGTTAAAGTGATATAGTTACATCCCTTGGGATAACTATGTACCGTAAAATAGTTATCTTAAAAATTAGTTTATCTAGTGAAATAAGTTTATGTCTTTTTTAATAAGCTGTAAGACTTTTGTGTCTGTGAAATGATTATATTATGGAACGTATCTATATCATTGCTTCAACTATCTTACTGCGACACGTACAACCCCGGAAAAGTATAAACCCTGAAACCACCAGTTTTAATTTTTTAAATTTAAATATGAAAAAAAACAGGTCAAGAGCGAGTTAGACTCGGGCACCGAGGGTTCCGTACCATCCACAGGGTATCCCAAAACTTTGCCACACGGAGGGAAATATTGTAAATATTGAAGATTTAAAGACTGACAACATAATCAACATTAGTATGTGTTACTAATGTTTGTACAATTACTCATATGTTATGACTCGTTGACTATAATTTGTATCGAAATATTGTAGTAGGTATAATCAATTGTTGCAAAGGTTTCCCTTACTTTCCTACCATTTTTTCGAAGTTATTACCAAAACTTCAAGGGTTCGATCACATTTTTGATTTGTTTTTAAACTTCCACGCAGTTCTCAAGGTCGCAATGGATCCACCGGTGGAGCCTGGCGGTGGATCCAAGTGGACGGAGGGGCAAATTTAATATAATATGATTAATAGCCCTCAGTGCTACCTGACGCACAAGAAATCAAAACTCCTTTAAACAAACATTTTCATTAATTTATGCTGTGTGTTATTTCTTTAAAGTTTCACCTATGAGTTCAGAGAATATTATTTAGAGATCTTCCTAATGAAAAGGAAATAGTCAAGACCCATTTTTTAAATCTAAGGAATATGTGAAGATATTAGTAGTATATTGATTTTAATATTCAATACTCTGTATAAATAAAACTTCTCATTCAATTCAACTTAGATACAAATCCTAAATCTATTTCCTTTGACCTGAATCATGGATTTGGTACGAATCAGTGTGTTACAGTGAAATCCGGAAAAGTCGTTTAGTAGGAATATCACATTAACGAAATTTACCTACTAAACTCTCAACGCTTGAGATAGACTCGAACTAATGTCCAGATATTTTAAATGTTTGAAAATATTTATTTTCGTTATTTGCTACAACTTGGAATAACTTAGCGGCAATGTTTTACTTTCACCGAACCGTAAATGTAAGTTTCTCTCAGGTGTAAAAATGTTACATTACACTGACATTACATTTACATTGACATAAAACCTTTACCACATGCCCAGGGTAAACATAAATCTTCTTTATTTAATAGTTCATTACAGCCGAGTGTGGGAAATTAGCATTTACATTGTCGAGGACGTTTTGATAATTCGAGGCTATGTAAATTGCTTCCCGTACAAGGCTTGCATAGTGCTTTTCTCAAGAAATGCGAGGAAATAAAAACTATCTCAGTGAAATTTCCGCAAGAATGTGATTCACTACCGCCACGTAAATGTGGAACTTTCTGCTTTCTTTTTCAAATGTAATGATTAAAAAAAAGTGTGAATAGATTGATTTAATGATAAAATTAATGATAAAGTTAAAATCATATCAGCACCCTCAGACTAACCATGTCGACCTTGAGACCGTCTTTATGACCTACGTAATAAAAGCTGTTTTCGTAGTTTAACTGTATAACATGACGTGCTGTCATGAGTACGTATTTCGTACGTATCGTATATTCCATTTCTGAACATTTGGTTGACGTACAGAAAATCAACAACAAGAGTACAGCTTAGTCTCTGTAACTGACTGAAATCCACCGGCCGTAGTCGCTAATACTAGGTAGTAGAAACTACGAAAGAATAATAAAAAACATTTTGTAGAAAAAAAAATGTTTTTGAAAGTAAAAGTTGTTATATTTTTTGTGATCATGCATTCTATTATCGTTCAACATGCAATAAAATTAAGATTAATAATACTAGAAAAAAAAAATTGCTTGAAATTAATATTTTTATTTTTATTTTAGGGTAAATTGATTTTTATATTTAGAAAATCACTCTGGTGGTTTTGTAGTCCAAATTAAAAGTCAACATATAAATTAATAAGAAAAATATATTTACAAACACAACAAAAACAATTTCACACACTAATACGTATCACAATATGGTATCGGTCAGTTTATATCAATCAATTGTGTTTGTTTCCGGGGATGGCGTGCTTAGCATGACCTTCATGTTTCACGATAGCGTTGAACCTGTAAATAATTAAAAATTATTTAACCTAAAATTATACACTTACCCCCTTACTAATAAAGTTTGTATAGCAGATGTACAGTTACACAGTGTTTTGTCCTTTTCTCTTTAGTGTCAAACTTAAATAGTTTGACAGAGAGTAACCATTGTGTAACTACACATCTGCTATACATTCTTTATTAGTAAGGGATCAGTCTCGACTTTTCTATACAAGGTGTTACAAAAGTACCCCTAATGCCGAATATGGTAGATAGGGACCATCAAACTGAACAACTTTTACTATGGGATCAACTCTGAAATCGCGAACAAATAATCAGCTGTTTCATACATTTTGATATTTTCGTAATTAATTTTTGTATGAAACAGCTGATTTTTTTTTCGCGATTTCAAAATTAGTCACATAGTAAAGTTGTTCAGTTTGATGGTCCCTATCTACCATATTCGGCATTAGGGGTACTTTTGTAACACCTTGTATAAAAGCATTTAGTCATCTTCATCACCGTCGTCATTTTAGGATAATAGAATCATAAATTACTAAGCCCACATTTGTGTGCTGGTTAGGTCTTACAATGGCGATCTTCCGCTTATCGCCATTGTTTCTATGTAAGCCTGCTGCCTGCAGCTCCTGAAGTTCAATGCTTATATGAGGGTGTTACTTTATAGAGCTTTTCTTGATTTATTTTGCCTCTTACCCGCTGTGTTTGTCAACGGAGTATTCGACGATGCGCACGGTGCCGTCAGGCTCGTGCAGGGAGTAGAACCCCTTGACAACGTCACCGTCGCGGGTCTCGTGCTGCGTCTTGTGGTCGCCAGTGTGCGGGTCCTCTACGGAGTACTCGAACGCGTACTTCGGGTACGCCTGGAATAACATAAAATTCTACTAAGTAAGCGTGACTCTAAAATGGTCTGACTCTAAAAAGCGAGATTTTACCAACAGAAAGAAGACTCGACTTTTCTAAACTGCTACCTGTTATTCAGTTTTTCGATTCGATATTAATACGACAGTCACGATGACTGTTTAAGTACTTAAACTTCATTCAAATAATTGACTTAGATTACGTGAAGCATTTCTTTTTTACATAGTAATCCTCGTGTTCCTTGTATTCGTGTTTGTTCTCCTGATGCTGTTGTTCGTTTCCACTTTGGTGAAGAACAAGGCTCTGTGATGAAAACCCGAGCGAATGATCGTCGCCATGTTGAGGACGGGCTGCAGCCACTGCGGCGATTGCGGCAAAGCAAATTATCTGTGAAGGTTTTGATGATGGTGAACTATGATATTAATATGATAAGGCATTTCAAGACAGTGTTGGCTTGAATTAGTCTCACTTGCAAAGATTGCAGACAAAGAACTAGTGATGCATTCTATTCAGTAGTTAGATACCTACCTTTGCGATCATTTTGCTGAAAATTTTATATAGTAAGTTATTAACTGCGTACACTTGGTAAATGTCTGATAAATGCGCAACTTGAACATAATCTTTTATATGCAGAGCCGAATGGCTTTTCGTAATCCTGAAACTTGATTCGCATAAGTTCGTTTAAGATTTAGTACCCAGTTTTTGTTTGCTTAATCTTTTACTTATTTTTCACATAATTAAATATTTGTCAACATTTTTTTCTCAAATATATAATCTTGGTGATGGAGATGTCTTATCTTGACTAATTTATTTCATTTTACTATTAATGAAAAATTTTGTACGGTAGTAAATATCATAAACAAAAATTCACTATAATGATAATACTTTTTGTTGCATCCAAGTTGAATATCGGAAGTATCTAAATATGAGGGCGCACAATAAAGTTGCAAGTTCTATTTACGGTCGGCTAATTATTTCTAATTTAAAAAATGTATGTTTTTCAACATTTAAATAAAAATAATTAATTTACGTAAACTTCTGTCCAAATATACTTATATTTTACGTAAAGGGTCATTACAAAGCTCATAGCACGTTGAAAGTAACCAACCTTCAACAGAGAAATTCAGAACAAAATCAAAATGGGATCGGCTTCTTTAATGTATGTAGGTACTTTCTAGGTATCAGGGCTTAATATAAATTGGTCTGCAAACTTAAAAAGATATCAGTTAAGTTTAGGACTTCAATCGCACACTTGAAATTTCATAAACATATTAAAATGTTTACTAAAGTAAGATTTTTTATATAAAACACAAAATTTTCTTACCTTCATAAATTACAAAGTATTGCCTTTATAAATTATTGTGTTAATATTTTAAATAATAAAATAAAACGGTCAAGAGCGAGTCGGACTCGCGCACCAAGGGTTCCGTACCATAATTCTGGAAAAGTTTTCTATTTAGACACATCGTTTTATTTTTCCTGTAATTTTGACATAAACTTCTATCACATAAAATAATTTCAGATTAAACTAAAAAAAAAATTGAGAATGTGCAAGCAGCGTTTTTTCATATGATACCCCATATGCTCAGCCGCACTTAGAATATTTTAAGACCCCCTTTCTCTCTTATTTAGAAAACAGTTGGGCAAACGTCATCTAAAACTATTCCAAATTTCAAGTTGATAGCGTTAGTGGTTCTCGAAATATCTAGCTGTGACTGTGTGTTGGTACAGTGACTAACAGTAACTGGTACTATGACTATTTAACTATAATTTGTTTCAGGTCGTCGCTATAATGGCTGTTGTCGGCGCCTGCCATGCTATAGAACACGCTTATTCCTCACAAAGCATAACTCGTCATGATACGCATGAGCACCATGAGCCGATCAAAGTGGAGAAGCACGTGGTCATCCCCGTGGTGAGCAAAGTGGTGCCCGTAGCGCACTATGTGCAGGAGAGCAGCGGCCAGCAGGAGTACCGCCACGAGCAGGACTACCACCACAAGCCGGCTGTCTCCTCCTTCCACATCGAACGCCACGACGTCCCCGCGAAGCCTCCCGCAGACTGGCACAAATACAACGAAGTAAACACCCATTTTCTTGGTACGCTGTCAAGATTGTTCGGGCATTTGATTTGATAATTGAGTTATTGTTTTTTTTATACAGGGTCCCGCCAAGTACGAGTTTGAATACAAGGTGCAGGACCCTCACACGGGCGACTATAAGCAGCAGCATGAGACACGCGACGGCCATGCGGTGAAGGGCGCGTACAGCCTGCGCGAGCACGACGGCTCTGTGCGCACTGTCATCTACTACGCCGATAAGAAGACAGGGTCAGTACTTGGACACTATGGGCTCTTATCTGTGTCTCTGATGATCTGATCTGTACCCTTAGCACGAACAGCTATCGAGGGAAAAAACGCACGTAAAAGTACCTACTCGACAGAGTAATTCTGGAAAATGACATTTCGATTTCGACGGTAGATGGCGCTATACAAAATTACTCTAGATAATATTTTTACGCACGTTATTGTTTTCGATAGATATGCGTGCTAAGGGTACATATACCTACACACAATGTAAGCAGTAGCACTTGGCACGCGGCGGGCAGACCTCTGTATAGAGCTTGCAAGAGCACGACGCGTGCGCAGCGTATGTTATAAAAATGTTTTTTTACAGATCAGGGTAAATTATAATATATTTTTATGTTATTTATTGTTTCAGATTCAACGCTGAAGTAAAACACACTACAAAACATGTCGAGGATAAGAAGCATTATTGATTTAAATTTAAGGCACCCGCTTTTGTTTTAACTGTTTGTTATTGACCCTAATTTATAAAATAATGTTAATAAATATATTGTAAATCATAACTATACATTTTTTATTTTTACTTACTACAGGGTGTTTGGTAATTACTCTTAAAAGTCGAATATAGTAGATATGCTACTGCATATGTCGTAAGATAGTTAAAGCAGCGATATAGTTACATCCCTTGGGATAACTATGTACCGTAAAATAGTTATCTTAAGCCTAGTGAAATTAGTTTAAGACTTCTTTTAATACGCTGTAAGACTTTTGTGTCTGTGAAATGATTATATTATGGAATTTAAGCTATATCCCTAGGGATATAACTATATCATTGCTTTAAGTATCTTACTGCGACACATACAACCCCGGAAAATTATTGTAAACCCTGAAAATCACCAGTTTTTATTTTAAATAAGAAAAAAACCGGTCAAGAGTGAGTCGGACTCGGGCACCAAGGGTTCCGTACCATCAGTGTATCCCGAAACTTTACCACAGGAGGGAAATATTTTAAATATTGAAGATTTATAGAGTAACTACGTAATCAATATAAGTAAGTGTTACTAATGTTTGTACAATTACTCATATCTTATGACTCGTTGATCATAAATTGTATCAAAATATTGAAATTTTAATTAATTGTTGCAAATTTGGTTCCCCTTACTTTCTTACCATTTTTTCAAAGTTCAGATATTACCAAAAATTCAAGGGTTCGATCACATTTTTGATTTGTTTTTAAACTTCCACGCAGTTCTCAAGGTCGCAATGGATCCACCGGTGGAGCCTGGCCGTGGATCCAAGTGGACGGAAGGGCAAATTTAATATAATATGATTAATAGCCCTTAGTGCTACCTGACGTATACGAAATCATAACTGAAACAAACATTTTCATCATTCATGCTGTATGTTATTTATGTTTAGTTTCACCTATGAGTTCAGAGAAAATTATTTAGAGATCTTCCTGATGAAAAGGAAACAAATATCCTTATGGTCTGTTTGTCCGTCAAGTCCCTTTTTTCTAAGGAATATGTGAAGATATTAGTAGTATATTGATTTTAATATTAAATACTCTGTATAAATAAAGCTTCTCATTCAAATCAACTTAGATACAAATCTAAATCTATTTCCTTTGACCAATGTGTTACAAAAAAATTCGGAAAAGTCGTTTAGTAGGAATATCACATTAACGAAATTTCTAAACCCTCAACGCATGAGACAGACTTGAACTTATGTCCAGATATTTTTAAATGTTTGAAAATATTTATTTTCGTAATTTGCTACAACTTGAAATAACTTAGCGGCAATGTTTTACTTTAACCGAACCGTAAACGTAAGTTTCTCTCAGGTATAAAAATGTAAGCCCTACACATTGAAATAAAACCGTTACAAACAAAAATCTTTTTCATTACAGCCGAGTGTGGGAAGTTAGCATTTACATTGTCGAGGACGTTTTGATCATTCGAGGCTATGTAAATTGCTTCTCGTACAAGGCTTGCATAGTGCTTTTCTCAAGAAATGCGAGGAAATAACTATCTCAGTGAAAAATTTAATTTTTAAATTGGTTCGTGTAGCTTTGTTAAACGACTTCATGCAGCCAAAAAATTAAAAAAAATAACACTTGATGAGTTTTACCGTTTTGAATTTGGAAATGTGCGGGAAGTAGGAAGTGTGCGGCAAGTAAATATTGAAATTAACTTCCGCAAGAATGTGATTCACCGCCGCCACGTAAATGTAGAACCTTCTGCTTTCTTTTTCAAATCTAATGATTAAATAAAAGTGTAAATTGATTGATTTAATGATAAAATTATTGATAAAGTTAAAATCATTTATTTCAATCATCATTCTGTTACAATTTTCATCATCATTATTTTTATTTATCATAATATGAGTATTTTTTAATTATTCATTTCAATATAAATACCCAGTCAATCTTTAAGAAGTTCAAATAAGTTAGTACTTTTATTAGTCATATTTAATTTTGAAACACCTTCAAAATAAACTTTGAAGTAAATCCTAAGATTTAGGGAGTGAATGGTGGCAATCGTTCGAAATTAACGTTCGGAAAGTTCTAAAAATAGGTAAGGTATGTTCTAACTCTTCCTACACACAACGGCACCTTAGACTAAACATGTTGACCTTGAGACCGTCTTTATGACCTACGTAATAAAAGATGTTTTTGTAGTTTAACTATTTAACCTTTTTTTTTTATTAGAGTGAGGGCAAATACAATCTTTAGGTATACCAAACGGCATGTTGGACTCGGTCAGCGCGCAGGAAGCCACTCCTGGGCTGTCTCTCGCCGCCTCCGGCGCCCCCGTCGAGAAACTACGAAAGAATAATAAAAAAAACATTTTGTAGAAAAATATCTTTGTTTTTGATTTTTTGATTCGAGACACCTTTTGAGTGAAAGTAAAAGTTGTTATATTTTTTGTGATCATGCATTCTAGTACCGTTCAACATGCAATAAAATTAAGATTAATAATACTAGAAAAAAAAATTGCTTGAAATTAATATTTTTTTTTAGATTTTAGGGTAAATAGTTTTTTTATGTGGTTTTGAAGTCCACATTAAAAGTCAACATATAAATTAATAAGAAAAATATATTTACAAACATAACAAAAACAATTTCACACACAAATACGTATCACAATATGGTATCGGTCAGTTTATATCAATCAATGGTGTTTGTTTCCGGGGATGGCGTGCTTAGCATGACCTTCATGTTTCACGATAGCGTTGAACCTGTAAATAATTAAAAAGTATTTAACCTAAAATTATTCACTTACCCTCTTACTAATAAAGATTGTATAGCAGATGTACAGTTACACAGTGTTTTGTCCTTTTCTCTTTAGTGTCAAACTTAAATAGTTTGACAGAGAGTAACCATTGTGTAACTACACATCTGCTATACATTCCTTATTAGTAAGGGGGTCAGTTTCGACTTTTCTATATAGAAGCATTTAGTCATCTTCATCACCGTCGTCATTATAGGATACTATCAACATAAATTACTAAGCCCACATTTGTGTGCTGGTTAGGTTAGTAATAATCAGAACGCCTATTACATAAAAAGAATCGTGGTAATCGGACGCAATTCGTCGATCAATTTACTTGATATTAAACATTGTTTGTGAGGTAATAGAGTCATGGATTGGTCGAACATCGTCCGCTTATCGCTATTGTTTTTATACAATAGGCCTGCAGGTCTTGAAGTTCAATGCTTGATATGAGGGTGTTACTTTATACACCTTTTCTTACTTTTAGTTTACGAAAGTAGTTACCTATAAAGATTTTTTTTTCCACTTACCCACTGTGTTTGTCGACGGTGTATTCAACAATGCGCACGGTGCCGTCAGGCTCGTGCAGGGTGTAGAAACCCTTAACGACGTCGCCGTCGCGGGTCTCGTGCTGCGTCTTGTGGTCGCCCGTGTGCGGGTCCTCTACGGAGTACTCGAACGCGTACTTCGGGTACGCCTGAAACATATAAAAAGGATAAGTATAACATAGTCCATACACATAATCTTATTTATTGTTGAATTGCTTGACAGAACTTTAATTTAAGAATACGATTGGCTAACTCGAATGCCCACAGCACGAGTAGGTATTTCTAGTCGAATTATGTATTAGCGTTAGATATAGGACTCGGAAGCATTTTTGGTTTCCGAATTTATTGCGTAGGTCTTAGAAAAGACTATTTACATAGTAGTCCTCATGTTGCTCGTGACCTTCTTGTTCATTTTGCTTGTGTTGGTATACAATTTGCTTGTGTTGTTGTTGCTGTCCAGTCTGTTCATGACCGCTCTGGTGCAATACCAGACTTTGGGACGAGAATGCATGTGCATGTTCACTGCTATGCTGCTGAGGCCGCGCTGCAGCTGTCGCGAGGAAGGCGACTAGGACAACCTGGAAATTGCAAGAAAAAATGATTTTAACACTATTTGAAAACAACTGTCTATTTCATCATCAATTCCGCCTATCCTACTTTATCCTATTAATATTATAAATGTGAAAGTTTGTTACTCAATCATGCAAAAAGGGCTCATAGGATTTAAATGAAACTAGATACACATCACATATAGTTCAAAGTCTGGATTAACATGAATTGCTCCCGTAAAATGATTCGATTCTATAGACCGCGTGGAGAATTTTCGGCTGTGAGCTAGTTAATAATAATTTCTAAAAAACTACTGGATGATTGTGCTAAATGAAAAATACCTTTGTAAACATTTTAAAGTTTTTAATACTTGATCTCTTTAGAGTTCGCAAGGTAAATGATACTGATTGCTTTTATTTCACAGCTTTTATATGAAGTTGAGATGTGAAATGAAATAATAACTCTGTAATAATTTCAGGTAAAAGTGATAATTTCTGCCCAAACCAGTTGTGTGGGTTGATTAACATTAAGTGCAAGTAAGAGACCTTGAGAGTAAAAATATCTAAGATTAAGACATTTTACTCTGGCCACAGAATACATAATATGTTTTGGCAAAAGTAGGTATGTTAATTTTAATTGTTAAAATGTGGAATATCTGAATAAAAATTTGCTGAAAATTTTTTAAAAAGTTTCAGAGTTTCGGTTGGAAAAAATTAATTATAAAAATTACTTTGTTAGCCGTCTTAAAAAACCATCCTGGCAAACTGAGAACCTCCTCCTTTTATTGAAGGTGGTTAAAAGACGAAGGTGAATGTAATAATAAACAAATATAGAGTACTTTATACCAATAATACATAATATTATTAGCATTTACTGTTTATTAAAAAAAAAAATCAGTAGTGAATAAATCGAAACCTTAATAATATCTTTATTTCATAGCCAAGTAAGTACAGAATTCATTTGGTTGTCTAAGTCTGTATTTCTTACTACAACTGATTACCTAGTGCATATAGAGTTTAGTTTTATGTAACGGCGAAGAAAAAAAAAATTTTTCAGTTAAAAAGTTTTTTTTGTTTTTTATAGAACAGTTTCATAGTAAACAATAGAACAACAACGATATAATTTTCTTTTTTCTCTTTGAACTAATGATGATGGTGCTTCTCTGGAACAATGTGGTGGGTGCTGTGTTTTACAGTGGCGTGGAATCTGGAAAGATATAAACAACTTTAATCAAGCCACAAACTGTTTACGGACATAAATAGGTACCTACATACCTTGATACTTTGTCACACTAATTATTGAGTTTGTTTTGCAGCTCTTTTTATAAGTAGATAAGCCCTGTCATGGTGTAAAGAGTTCAGCTACTTTCTTAGGCCTAAAACTGACGCCACTGATTGGTAAGTACGTACCATATTATTTAAGCTGGCATAATACCACACAATACATAATAGTATGTACTAAACGTATTATACCATTCCTAGTGTAATAATTTCAAAAGTGTTGTAGTAGTTAGTATTCATTGATACAACAATTTTATTTACATGATTCAGGCATAAGTACTTACAGTCGACAAAATTAATTTAGGACCAACTTTGACAATTGACAATCGGTTAAAAAAAATATGTTGACTGTACGTCAACTGAATTAAATAAAAGTAGGTACAAGTAAGATAATCTTACCCAGATTTTTTGTCACCGTGGTAGTCGACGTGTCTAACGGAGCCGTCGGGCTCGTGCAGGGAGTAGAAGCCCTTCACCTCGTCACCATCGCGATGCTCGTGCTGGGTCTTGTGGTCGCCATAGTGGTCATCTTCCACTTTGTACTCGAACATGTATTTAGGGTGTGCCTGTAGTTAATGATAAAGACACTGTAAACTATTTCCTGGCCCGGCTAAGAAACAGGAAATAGTAAGCAGATTTTTAAATATTTACTAATAAAATAAGTAGAATAAAGATGTACAAGAATATTAAATAAATAAAAACATTAAAAGAGATGTAAGAAAAACTTAAAACAAATACTTATGTTTGGTAAGTAGGTAGGTGATGAAATTATTGATATTACACTAACTGTACAAAATGAATGGGGTGGGCACCTTATCTTTTGCACACTTAAATTATGAAATAATATAAAAAAAAAATTTAGTTGTTGAAATTAAAAGTTGTTAATACGAAATCGTTGTCTTCTATGGTACAATTTATTACCGTCGTCTCGCTGCAACGAAGTTGCAGTTTTTCTTGCTAAGTAAAATCATACAAATAAGAACGCCCTTACTTGAAGCAGACGAAAAGCACGTATAAAAACTTCCAAGATCAGAACTGTAGCTGCACACGGTACTAATAATAATGGCACTAATCAAACAAAACACAATCAAATGGTAGGTATAGATCAACAACGGTTCGTCGATTTCTCGGTTCGCGGCCTAGAAAAACACGAGAGCTTTTCCGTTTTTCAAACTCCCGAAGCAATATGGCTCCTCTTTCCACTTGCCACAGACTCAAGCCATCGCCACCACAGATCCGACGCTCCGTCAGAGTAGCATAACCTCTTGCTTACTCTAGATCCAACCAAAGTTTATTAGACGCGCCGTCAAATACATAGATACCAAGAAGTTTTATACAAGGAGGTTGATAGTTTGAATTAGGAGTATGGCGATGAAATGAGGTCGCATGTATGAAATAAATATGGAATAAGGAAAATTAATGAAATATAATAACAAATTAGTGTTTTATGTTTGTAAATAAATAAATAAGATGGAAAATTAATAAATATAAGAATGAAACATTGTTTATCTATATAGCAAAAAAAACACTACGTTACAACACATTTACTTTTGTAATGAGCTTTTTATACTATCTACTACTATTACTATCCCTTAACATTCAGTCAGTCACTAACCCTTAGTACTCATGCTGAAGTTAGTAATGTTAGATGTGGAGTTATTTCCTGAACAAAACGTACATTTGCTTTGCATTGATTGCGGAGGTTAAGCAGGAGCTCGGTGGCGCAGTGGTATAGCGCCGGGCCCAGCGATTGCGGATAGGTTAAGCAACTTTTCCAAGGGTCGGTCAAGGGATGGGTGAAGTTTAATTACCAACCTAGATTGATTAAGTTATTTTTTATGTTATAACGATCTCGGTGTAGGTTTTCACAAACCTATTAACGTTATGGGGCTTACATAGTAGTCATGATGCTCATGGCCATGTCCATGTATGGCCACAAGCTCCGCTGGCCCGTCGTGACGGGAAATGTGTTGTGACGAATGTCCGTAACCGTGACTGTGACTGTGAGTGTGCTCAAACTCTGCCGCTACCACAGCGAGTACAAAAGCGAAGAACAGCACCTGTGAATATTATAATGCTCCGTATGCTGTCTGGTAAGACCTTAAATGGTCTGATTAACACTTGTAAATGTTTACACTTTTAGTAAAAAATAAATTAAATCATACTTAATGCTTGGGCTTTTGATACAAAATATGCTCCTATAGGGTTCAAAGGGTCGTTAAATGCAAGTTATTTTTTTCGAAGATAGCTTGGCAAAGTGTGAAATCATATTAATATAATGATTAGAAATTCCAAAATTCATGATAGCCTAAAAAGATAATTCACTTGAATTGCTACTTTCCTCCCACAATCCTGTACTACATAATCTAATCAAAAAATGCCTTTCTCTGGGTTTATTATTTTTATTCTTTCACTCACTTACCTTATCGTACATTGTTTTGTGATATTTTTTCAAATTTCAGATCAATACTGATAAAAGCTCACAAACAGTTACGCCTTTTATATCAGTATCGGGGTTAACTAAAGCAATATGGAAATCTTTCTAAATTACAGGCAGTTAAAAATTACGCAGAAAACTATAAAATCCAATTATTTCGTAAAAACACAGAACGCTGCCGTGTACTGTAGTGCGACAAATATCTCGAGAACGTCGTTAGTGTAACTAAATTTCAATTGCGTATTATAAAATAATCAATAAGTTCGCGATCGTGGAACATAACGATGGTATTGAAAACGTAAGTTATAACATAACATAATATATAAAAATTATTGAATCTATTGGATCTTTAATTTTAAATTTGAGATTTTAGCAATCACAATGTTATACTTAATAATATACTAGAAAAAATAGGACTCGCACCAGATCATGTTCTCGGACGGGAATCGAACCCGCGACCTTTGGATATCCGGTCCAATGCTCTGACCGCTGAGCTACCGAGTCACTGGTGAGAACGTCGAATTTCTTCTAGTATATCAACTCTTACGCTGCAAGCCAGCGCCATAAGCGTATTTTTTCTAGTATATTATTTAGTATTGTATAAAATAGCATTGTGAATGCTTAAATCTCAAAATTTAAAAAATCACAATGTTATTTTTATACAATACTAAATAATAGAAAATACTCGTCACCAGAACTGTCTCAGGCGGGAAACGAACCCGCGACCTTTGGAAGTCCGGTCCAATGCTCTTACCAACGGACCCCTCCCTATTTGGGTGATGATGATGCCGAATTCTCATTTCCCTTGGTCACGCCATAATGTTGAGAAGGTTCTTACGGAAAGACAATTTAAAAAGTCGCAAGCCAAGCATCATGCATGTTTGAAGTCCATAACACGAATTTCGCGATGTGGATTTTTGGCAGTGACCACGACGCGTTGTGAGCGGTTTTTTCACTCAGTGAGTGATTTCAGTCTTCCAGCCTCACACAAATTCACCCCTTGAAAGGGTCAAATGGGGTTCAAAGATTGAGTGGGCAAAAAAACAAACTTGACTTTAAATATACTCGACTTGAAACTTCGTAGGAAGGAATAATTCTAAAAACAAATAATCAAACACAGTCATATTTCGTGGTTTTCCGAAACTCAAACCCTTATGGGATAAATGAGGTAAATGAACTGAAAAGATGTGGTTGTTGGAGGATTTTTGGGATGTTGATTTGAAAAATGGAAATTATTTTAAAATCCAATACAGTAGGCATAATTCAACCCTTAAAAGCGTAAAATGGTGGTTCTGAGTGGAAAAAAAAAGACTTTTCGACATTGACTATTATATTATCGATATTTTATGATAACGAAAATGTCATTTATTTTGAAGTCCAACAGAGTGGACACGATTCAACACCTAAAGGGCTAAAATGGGTTTCAAAATAATACGGAAATAGGAATGAGAACTAGAATGGGTACGGCAACGGGAACGGGAACGGGATCGGGTCGGGAACAGGAACGAACAGGAACGGGATTTGGATTGAAACACTGCCTATCGAGTTTATAGCCTAGATTAAAACATAGGATACATACTTTTTAACCTGGTCTCAGGTTTCTAAGGATTTTTCGGATGTCCACGCGGACGAAACCACAGGCAAAAGCTAGTTAAAAAAATAACAGTTGAGTGTTGTTGAAAACACACAGCAAACCCTTTTAAACTGATATGTGAAAAAAACTAGTTAGAATACTCGAATATTTTTAAACGTGGTCGAAAAATAAAATACTCAGATACCAATGAGTTTTCAAGGAGGTTGATAGTTAAAATTAAAAAAAAAAAACATTTTTTTTAGAAGTGCACAGGTGACAAGCTATTTTCAAGGTAAGAAAAACTTTTAATACACTTATAGAAATCTATCATATTTCGCGCTAAAACCTGGGGGCTGATAATTTTTTAAATTATGCTTATTTAAGTTTTTACTTTAAAATTCCGTTATAAAACAAAGGGTGATCAAAGAAGCCCCGAAATCGGTTTAAAGTTGATCAGCTTCATCAGCTGATATTTTCTGAGAAGCGGATGGTTAAAAATATTTTTTGCACTATATGCTAAAAATATGTATTAAACGGATATTATCTTTTTTCGTTTTCGGTACGTTTGTTTTTAAGAAAATACGGCCATTGGAATTTCAAAACTGATCAGTTACCCCATTTTATCGTGCCTATAATAACAAATTAGTAAGTATATATTAGTACTATATTTACGTTTTATATTAAGGTAATTACTGCAAATAAGAGCAAAAGTAAATAAAAGAAAATACTTGAATAGGTATGGGTGACATTATGTAGTATATTCAGTCGATACAAAAATATCAAAATCATTAACAAAAATCTTTCGTGTGATTATCACTTTTAATAATGATGATGATGAGGGACAATGTGGTGGGTGCTGTGTTTCACATCAGCGTGGAATCTGAAACGAAAGTGATAAGAATTACAGACAATAAATTATAACAAATAACAAGAGACAATCACACAAGTGTGTGGGGCAGAATATAGTAACCTTTTTAACACTTCAACTTATATGACGGACCGTATATTTTTTTTTTAATTGTATGAATAACTACTAAGAAACTTATTCTCTCTACACCGTTCAGTTACTAGCCAACATCGTACATGGTCGGCCCTACAAGATGTTTGGTTTGGTTATGATACGAAGTTGATAGTCACTGGATGTGGGGAGCATACGACCTATCATCGTAGGTTTGCCCAGCTGTTGGTGTCGTGCAGATGATATGATGAAGGTGTTTATTAGGTAAAGGGGAGTGGGCATAGCGTCTGTCGGGTTTATTGCGTCAGATATGTTCATAGCACAATGTATCTACTATCTATGTAATTGTATAGTGGACAAAGGCTTTTGTTCCGCTTATATTAAAGCTGGTGATCAAACAGCAAAAGTACAGAAATATTTCGATATATTAGGTTACCTACTATGGAGCAGAATCTTTCTTGGGGGTAGAAAATAGCCAGCAAATGATAATCCTGATGTTATCGCCAGTGTCTATCGGTGATTTCCCATTACCAGTCGGTCCATATAATAATTGTCACCTTTGCTGTATAAAAATACTAACCCAGAGTGCTTGTCGCCGTGGTAGTCGACGTGCCTGACGGAGCCGTCGGGCTGGTGCAGCGAGTAGTAGCCCTTCACCACGTCGCCGTCGCGGTGCTCCTGCTGCGACTTGAAGTCGCCCGTGTGAGGGTCCTCTACTTTGTACGCGAACTCGTACTTGGGGTAAGCCTGACGAAAATATAATATCATTATTATGTGTTTCATGATATATGCTAAAACGAATAAGGGGTGCCGTGTATTAACTTAAGGGAAAATTAAAGGTTTTGTAATTAAGCTAAGGACGGCTATAAGACATGATTTTGTCATCTGCAATCTTTATTGTATAGTTTCTTGATGCAATATAAAGTGTGATTAAATTAGTATAGGTTTAATTAAAACTTTAGTAATGCTAGCGGAGCAATATTGTTTCACAGACAAGAATTAAATGGTCAAGGGTACACGTAATGTCTTTGCTATAAGTGGTGTCAAAAGCACTACGATTAGTTGCATGTTCAATTCTATTGTTTTAAAATAGACAAAGTGACTTACATAATAATCATGTGTGTCATGGTGACCATGGCCGTGGATAGGAACGATGTGGGCTGGTCCATCATGTCGGTAAATGTGCTGAGAAGAGAATCCATGCCCGTATCCATAGGCAGTGGCAATAGCAGATGCGAAGGCGACCACGCAAAGTACCTAAAACAATAAAATTTTTAAAGGATTTTGGAGTTTGGAGATATATTATAATTTTTTTAGTGTATTCCGGGAGCTTATAAATTTTTCTTTAGTTTCAAACAAGATAAATGAAAAAAATCTTTGAAAATTGTGCTGCGTTTTTTTCATTTACTGATGTTTCTTTTTTCGCTTTTTAACAAAACATTTTTTTTACCTTAGTAAACATTTTGATTGTTGTGGTTTCTAAGTTCAGTGGGTAACTGATACATGTCAGGTGAACTCTACGTCTTTTATATCTTATAACAAGGGACTCAAGGCAATATTGATTTCTCTTTAATAGGCAGTTTTACTATTCACGAGCTTAGAACGCAACAATTTCGTAAAGTAATTAGTTCTACATGCCAGCGTTCGCCAATGTGGTGACACAGAGATTAGATTATTAAACAATGGAGAATGTCTGAAAAAAATCAAATTGGCTGAATATTTTTTTATTGGTAGGAATAAGCTTCCTTATTTATATAAAAAAATCATAATTTTTGGTTCGGTAGAAAATAAAAATAAAATACTTTGATTTTGCAAAACGTACAGAAGTAACAGCAGAATGGAAAATATTCCCTTGCTATTCCCTACTCACCATATTTAAAAAAAAAAGTTGACATTTCAGAGACATGTGCGAGTTTTTGTAGTGATTAGAGAGTAGATAATATTTTCCATTCCGCTGTTACTTCTATACGTTTTGCGAAATCAAAATAGTTTTAATTTTTAAATTATTTCACGCACCATAAAAATCTATACCTTTTTATATTAAATAAAAGAGCTTATTCCTATCAATAAAATATATTCAACCAATATTTTTTTTTCCAAACATTCATGTGATTATATCAGATAAATTAGCTTCAGTTTAATTTAAAAAAAAATCATCTGGTAAATACGTTGTTAGAGCAACAAAATAAATATTTTTTAAAAACTAAACGGTTTTCTTGTATCTCTAATAAAATTAAACTATGAATTACCCTAGTTTTTTACGCACTGAAGTTAATAAAAGGAGGATTCTTTACAAAATAAAGGAAATAATAAAAACCAAATTGACAAAAACAGGTTAGAAGAATTCCATCTTATTATAATTCTAAATATTAGTTATTAATATTATTAAATCAGAACTCTTACTTTAAATTTAAAAGAAGAGCCGTTATTTTATTGTTGTAAAAATATATCCTACAAAACATCCCAGAAAGGGAATCCGGAAATTCATCACTTTAAAATAAATATAAGAATAATTTTGATAGACAACATTTTTATTTAAACTCGTGAATTAATTAGTACCTACTGTTATAAATGAGTTGTAAGAGTTATTAATTTATTTAAATTTTGAGATTTTAGCATTCACAATGCAATTTTTATATAATACTAAATAATATACTAGAAAAAATACGACTTGCACCAGATCATGTTCCCGTCCGATTGTAAGTGTTAGTTACTCTGTTAATAAACACTGTTTAGAGATGACTCATATCACACCGTACCGGGTGTTAACCAGCCCTTATGTGGTATTTACACGAGTCAGTAGTTAAAAAAATTTAATCAATTACCGACAATCGACAAAAATCGACAATCGCTTGTAAAATCTAATCGCAAACCCAATTTAAATGAGGTGGCGATTCAATTATACAAGCAATTGTCGATAAAAAGCGCTAATTGACTAAAATCGCCGCCAGGTCGATCCATGTAAATATCGCCTTACACAATAAAATTGTCTTAACCCGTACAATAGTCTCAAGTTAAAACTAGGAAAAAAAAACGCTTCATTTGTCGTGATCAGAAATTTCTAAATACTGTTGACTTTGTTTCTATAGTAATTTCAATTGCTTCTTAAACGTTTAAAATTACAGTTTCATTTACGTGATTAAAATCAGTATACCATAAAATATCTACCATCTCTTACAAATAAAGGTTGAATGGCAGATTGTTATCTTTTTTCAATGAGGTCAATGTTTTCGCCTACTATTATAGAAACGGCGTAACTTTTTTTAGGAATTATTTGATTGAAGTCGCAAAAAACTCACACGATGAAAACAGTCGCTGTAGGTTACAGCCGAGTTGCGACATCAACCCTAAAATGTAGCTCTACAAGGGCTGAGAAACCGTGATTGAGAAATAAAGTTTATTACGACTTTCAATATGGGTACGTTTAGTTTAGAGTTACGGTTTATAATAGTTTTATTCTAACAATCTATTTAAAGTGTGACAAAAAATATTTATGATGAACTTTGCAAATAGTGAAAGCTGGAGTATGGTATTGCACTTCAGATTTCACTATTATTATCCTTAGTATCTTACCTAGAATTAAATTTAAAACACTAATGTTATTTTGGAATTGATTAATTATTTACATGTGTAATTAAGGTAAGGTATTTTTTTTAATTTACATAACAGAATTGGTATTCAACACAATCAAAATATAAAAAAAAATACACGATTTTGTCATCTTTGAATTGATGACTGATTAAAAGTCTCTTGCCACTAACAAAAAATAAAATCTGTTGTTGAGCTAAAATCTTTCTGCTCTGTAAAAAAACGTGAAATTTGTTGATAATTAAGATACATTCGATTATCGTGTTCACTGAACTGTATGTGGCCCAAATTATACTTCTTAGGGTGGGTGCCCACTTAGGATCGCGAACCAGTGCGTCATAGCAAAAATTTATTTTTAATTTCGCCATAGTGCAAACCAGGTTTGCATACGTGTTCTTACACTTACACACAATAGCGCACCATTGCAGCACAGGATAAAAAAAATTGATGCAAGTTCGCGGAGCGCGGAGGTTCGCGAACCTAAGTCGGTACCCACCCTTATGAAACGATAAATAATTCTTCGCAGTTTCGTAAAGTGCTGCAATATCCAGATTTTGGTAATTTCATTTACTCTTCTTAGATTTCTGCGCGTACTATTCATTGAAATAAAACGCTTCATCATAAAAATGTAAGTCATCTCAAAATCATCTATGATACCTTGTAGAAATGTTTGTGAATACGGGTGGTTAAATGTGAAATAATGTACAACTATTACCTACATGTAGAATAAAAAAGAAATGATAATAAGCTTTTGTGTAATCTGTGACTGCATGTAATAGAGAATACGAAAAAAAAAATATTCAAGACCATTTAATTCATGATGTTTTGTTTTGATAAGTAATTTCCCAATTCCAAATACCTACTCGTACCTTTTCCTGTTAGCAGAAAATGAAATAAAAATATCGACGGAAAAAAGTTTATTTAGTTGTACAAACATAAAAAAATATTAATAATAGATCACAGATGGACAAAAGTTCAAGTTAAAGGTAACAGATTTTTGTACAATCACTTAAACATTTCATTCGAACTTAATAATGGTGGTTGTTGTGATGAGGCACGATGTGGTGGGTGCTGTGTTTCACATCTGCGTGGAATCTGGAATTAGAAAACAATTACAACAAAAAATTAGACCTCTTTTGATAATACTTGTCTTGCGTATTGAAATTCAAATGTAAACTTATAAATTCTTTAACCCTTCACCACGTCGCTATCGCGGTGCTCTTGCTAAGACTTGAAGTTACTCGTGTCTCGTCCGTCCGTCCTCTACTTTGTTTGTCACCTTTGCTGTGCCGTAATCTTACAATGCAATACTAACCCAGAGTGCTTGTCGCCGTGGTAGTCGACGTGCCTGACGGAGCCGTCGGGCTGGTGCAGCGAGTAGTAGCCCTTCACCACGTCACCGTCGCGATGCTCGTGCTGCGACTTGAAGTCGCCCGTGTGAGGGTCCTCTACTTTGTACGCGAACTCGTACTTGGGGTAAGCCTGTTAAAATAACAAATTCGGGGTATTCTTTGAGATTCGATCGTTTATTCAGCTATTTGAGAATACTCGATCATTTATTCACCTATTCTTTGATATTCAATCATTTATTCAGCTATTCTTTGAGACTCGATTACAGAGAGAGAGTAAGAGAGATAAAAGAGCTTATAATCTTTTGTTACTCAATAGTCAAGTCTTCCGGCGATTGATGGGAAAAAGCTAATTGGCTCAAAACTGAAATAACGGCCATTTTAATTGATAGGATCTAAATTGATTACATCTTTTAAAATATGGGTAATATACGTGAAAATGTGTTTTTTTTTGGGTGAACTTACATAATAGTCATGGGCGTCGTGGTGGCCGTGGCCATGGCCATGAATCGGGACGATGTGAGCGGGACCATCGTGCCTGTAGATGTGCTGGGAAGAGAACCCGTGACCGTGGGCGGCCACCATTGAGGCGAAGGCGACGACGCATAAGACCTGTTATTAAATAAACCATTGAATGAACCTTTTATAATCCAAAGTTTTATATTGCAAAATACAAATTAATTTACTAAAATTTATTATATGAAAAACTATAACTGACCTTGGTGAACATTTTGTTTTGTTGTGGTTTCTAAGTTTAGTAGCAAACTGATACATGTCGGTTGAACTCTACGTCTTTTATATCTATAACAAGGGCACTCAAGGTAATATTGGTTTCACTTTAATAGCCAGTGAAATTATTCACGAGCTTAGAATGCAGTGTTTGCAACAATTTCGTAAAGTAATTAGTTCTACATGCCGATACTTTCAGCGCACTGTCACAACGAACAGTATGCGCAAAGGCTTTCGCAAATCTGAAAATCTAGACAGTCTTATCGTTACGTTATTTACAAATACTCATTTTAATAACTGTTACATAGATTGTACAAATATTTGACTTGTTTATCGTAGTACTTAGGCTTCCCGCACACGAGCGATTAATCGCTGAGTGATTTTTGTCGCCGAGTATAGAACATTCAGAGTTCGATACTTAAACGCCCACGAGCTACCAAAAGTCACTCTCAAAATCGCTTACGAAAATATGTGCTAGTCCGTGTGCGTTTATGCTTATCCACCATAAATTATCTGATTAAAACGCAACCTATAACGACATAGTCTAGGTAAAGTCTTGGGATGAAAACGTAAAAAACTATAAATAAATAACTCTAAGGTTATTACATTAAATATTTAAGTATTTACTTAAATATTTAAGTAATACTAAATAATATACTAGAAAAAATACGACTCGCATCAGATCATGTTCTCGGACGGGAATCGAACCCGCGACCTTTAGATATCCGGTCCAATGCTCTGACCGCTGAGCTGCACCTAAACCTTCCTCATGAATTACTTCCTCGTGAATTAGTTTATGCGTTCAGACAGACAGACAGATAGACGAAGCGGGAGAACTTAGGCTGGCCACAGACCTACGGGTTTCATTTATTTGCTTTGCTGTTCTAGTAGAAAAGGGGGCCGTACCGGCTAACGCATCGAACTTCGGAAAGACTGCCGGGCTTCAAATTAAAACAGATAAATCGAGCTACAATCGGGCCAAAATGGCGAACCCTAATTTATGATGTCACACGAACATCGATATCTTCTAAATAACTACAATACGAAACTTCTTACTTCGATTTATCCGTTTCAAGTTGAAGCCCGGCACATTCCAACTAAACTATATAATTTGTCACTTAAATGTAGTAGTGTAATATCTAGTATATTCATTTAGTTTTTTACGCATTTGAAATACAGTTTTCTTACCTATTTCTTATATTTAAATCATTGATTGGGGGTGGATGATCACAGGAACTCTTATCTTTCAGGGCCCCCTCAGAAGGAACCGGTTGTCAGGAAATGATTAATTAAACCAAATTAATCATATTCAATCGTACTAGACATTGAAATAAAACAAATCAATCCAAAAACTCTTTTCTCGGAGTTGAATCACTTAGAAGTACTTACAACACATCCTAAAAAGATAGGTTAACAAAGTTTGTTCTACGACTTTGCCGAAATACGACAAAATCGACTATCCATACAAATGTCCGAACAGCTGATCGAGTTTTGTGTGAAAAATCTTTTTTGTCTCTTTCGGAAAGTCGTAGAACAAACGCTGCTTATGATGTTAGTATCTACTCCTGCGAGGTTGTTGATGTTTTACAAATAACCCTGTATGATTAATGTTTTTTACTTTCTTTTTAATGTAACGAATACTGGTAGGTACTGATTAACGTTATTTAAAAATATTCATTGACGTATTGGTCATTCTATAATAGTAAGTGATACAAGTAAGTAGTAACTTACGTGAAAAGATAGTGTTCGTTACTACGGGTCATTGGGTTTTCACGGTTGGATTGTGTTCGTTTGTTAAAACGCTTGAGTTTTAAGTTCAAGGTTATGTTTAAAATCATGTCATGAACACAAAACAGACTAAATACTATGTGGATTCGATTCATATGTTTCTTTACATGAATTTTATGTACCTTTCTACCTCTCTGCCTACTGTGTATCTTAATTGATGAACAAATGATTCTATATATTTATATGTTGTAGAAAATTTATTAGGCTTTAATTCCGGATTTATGCTTATGTTTTTTTTTAAAGGAACTTATTATTAAACCAATCTAATAAACATTTTGCTTGACTATCAGCCATGTTTAATGTTTAATACACAACCTTCCTTAAGGGAGGATAAGGAGGATGGGCCATAACCCACCACGCGGGCTCAATGCGGATTGGTGGGTGTAAACGACTGCATGTGCAGCCGGGGCTAACGGCTTAACGTGTCTATCGAAGCACGGGGGAGATATAAAAATAATAATCGTTTATTTTTAACATTCTTATATATTTTGTAGTAATTGCAACAACTAAGCAATGACAAACCCTAAAGTTCGTGAGGCAGCGTCTTTATTTAGAAAATTTCAACTGTTTATGTTTTTTTATTACAAATAAAAATCTTTTTATATAACATTATAAAGGAAGATATATTTTGAACCTTCCAAATTGATTTAATGAATTAATAAAACGTAAGGTATTGTATTAAAATTTTATTTGGTACGTAAAAAAATATAAAAGTTTCATAACAAGAAATCACAGCATTCAATTATTTACAATAGTTATAAAAATAAGTAATTAACGGTGGTGCTTCTCAGGGACGATGTGGTGGGTGCTGTGTTTCACAGTTGCGTGGAATCTGAAATAAATATAATGTAAACATTATGTTACGGTAGCGCGCAGTGGTTCACCGCCTGCGAATGCGGAGGTTAAGCAACTTTCGTAAGGGTCGGTCATGAGATGGGTGACCAAAAATGTATCATTTCGAGTTCCTCCATGCTTCGGAAGGCACGTTAAGCCGTTGGTTCCGGCTGCATTTGCAGTAGTTAACACCCACCAATCCGCATTGGGCCTGTGTAGTGGGTTATGGCCCATCCTCCTTATCCACCCACAAGGGAGGCCTATGCCTCAGCAGCAGGTCAGCAGACCAAATTTTTAATGTACTATTAAAAATTTGGTCTGCTGCATGACGGGTCATCCCCGTGAGAGGACATTGTTTATCTCCACGCTTGGGTTGAAGATTGCACTGCGAAACCGTTGTCCATTTTCTGGTTTTATTGGCGACAGTCTTTTGTTGTAGTGTCGATTATAAAGTGACATCAATACATAAAATTGTGATCATTCACATACAGGGTGCAAAAAGACCCTCAACGAAGCCAAGGTCTACCTATTCTGACCATTATCAGGACCATTTCTATTCAAAATTATTGCTGGGAAATTATTTTAATTGTTCGTGTTAAAAAAAGCATTGTCATCAGTACCACGCAATGTAACGTGCGCCACAGACTGTGCTACAGAGCCGCGTGCGGCTGAGTTGAAAAGCAGCGTTTGTGTGCGTGCGCATGAGATACATAGAGAGACGACGTTTTAAAGCTAGTTTTTGTTACGAAATATTTAAAATTTTGGTAATGTTTCTTTGGACATAAATAAAGGAAATAACGCATAAAATTAGTTTTTATAAAAATCTTTTTTTTTTTACTTTGACTTTCAATAACTTCAAAGCTATTGGTTTCCCGGGTATAGTTTAAAAGACAAAAATGATTCTGATGACGGGACTTTGGCTTCGTTGAGGGTCTTTTTACACCCTTTAATTACTAAGCTGAATATGAAATTGTGACAGTATGAACTTTTTCACATTAAAATTGTAAGGAGTTCTTAGTTACCCAGTTTTCTTGTCGCCGTGGTAGTCGACGTGTCTGATGGAACCATCGGGCTCATGTAGGGAGTAGAAGCCCTTCACCACATCACCATCTCGGTGCTCATGCTGGGTTTTGAAGTCACCGGTGTGGGGGTCCTCTACTTTGTACTCGAACTCGTATTTGGGATACGCCTGAAGAAATATAATTGGTTATTTTATTTATGGCAATTTAACCCTTCAAGGCTCGGAAAATGAGACACTAGACATTCTATTGTTGTTCGGCCGCATTACCAATTTACCAAGAGAAATTACAAGTTGTAGTTTGAAGAGTTTTATCACTCTTAAATTAAATATCCCGTCCGAGAACATGATCTGGTGCGAGTTGAATTTTTCTAGTTTATTATTTAGTATTATAAAAAAGAACAAATTCATCTGCATGTGAAGTAGAAAGGTGAAATAAATAAATAGTACGATAATTAAAAATGAGAAACAAAATAATCAAAGACGTTCAACGCCATAGCGACATTTTTTTTATTCTTCTGGTGAAAACAAAAGAATGCAACAGTAAAATGTGTCCTTATGACATTAATCAAAGAAAATAAGTGACGTTCAACTTACGCCGTAGTCAGGTCAATAATAATAATTCTTGAAGTTAAAATTAAAATTTAAACAAATTTTCAGAAATTCATTGAATAGAAATGGTAAAAAACGTTCATCATACATAATAGTCGTAGTGTCCCTCGTGTCCGTGTTTATCACCGTGTCCGACCGACACTTTGTGCGCGGGTCCGTCGTGCCTCGAGATGTGTTGTGACGAGAAGGCGTGACCATGGCCTTGATCGTGACCGCCATGGGTTGCCGCGACTACGGATGCCAACGCAATGATGCAAACCACCTGAAAGCATGTTATAACTGTTAGGTCTGAATCCAAATTTTAGCATGACACTTTTCTTCGTGGGGATTTGAGTAATAAATGACACCAAAGCAGAGCGATTACTAAGCGTCTAATTTTATGAAATCCAGTACCAGAAACTGTCATTTAACGACAACATAACTTTTAGTTCTTATTCAATTATATCCAAAATAATAATGTAAGAACCGTAATTATTGTAAATTATTAAAGCTATTAGGATAGCTAAAGAAAACAAATTTATTCCACATGCACTAAATTAATGTGAAAAATAATGTGTCCCCCATCCTTTGGATAACCGAAATTTACAAATAGTTGCCTTAACAGGTTACTTCCGGGTCATTTATTTCACATTTCACACACGCACTTCAATCACTGATTTAATGACCCAATCTAATGATTCAAGTACTTGGATCCTTTAGAAAATCCAATATTTCCAAAGGTTCAAATGCACACTTGCACATTGCACACAACTTAAAAATCACTGAATATATCACAATTATTATAAACTTTACCTTAGAGATCATTTTGTAACGATTAGCTCTAGCTAATTTGACTAAGCTCAAAATACAACTGATATCGTATCAATGTTACCCCCAGCTTTTATACTGATAGTAGGGGTGTCCAAGGCAATATTGATTTCACCTCAATAATGCTTAAACATTAATAAAGAATTTAATGTTAAGTGTTTGAATTGATTTCGTAAAGCACTCGAGCCTGCCTACACTCGCACTGTGACATTGTTACACTTTATTATGAACGAATTATGCAAGGTTTCTGTACAGTAAATACTATTGACACAAATCTAAATGAACAAAAAATGCCCTAACTGATAAGTGTTACAAAACTTGTGAGGCAAAAAGTTCATTAAATCGTAACAGCATGCTTGGTTCGAATTAACATTACTTAAAAACGAAATGAAAGATAAACATAACAATATAAAGAAATTGGTTGAACTGTTTCACATTATGAGCATTTTTGTTTTCTTAGTGATCACATTTTCATGTTTTCCCATAGTAAAGATAAAATAGTCTTGCCCGAGAAACTAGTATTACAATCCTGATTTGGTTTTGTCTTTTTGTTGGTAACTGTTAAATAATAACAATGTATTGACACTTAAAGAGCATTGCAAATTATTAGATTTTCTCAGATCTAGATCTAGATTAGACAGGAAAATCTGTACCTATTTTTTATTTACTCGACGACTGGTCGATGAGCACGGTCAAGAGATGGCACTAACTAAATTTGATATTTATGAACTGGCACCGGAGAAACTTCAAAAACTGGGCAAAAAATTTGAAGTCACAACGTTCTCATTTGAACTTTTTATGATTTGACATCCAGATTCTGGTATTTTTCTGCTTTTGTAGCAGCAATGCCAAAGCTGGAATCAAATTCCGCATTTTCATCATCACTTGATGAGCTTTCAAGAGTATCCAGTATCAAACCCATTGCGTAATATCAAACACTCTGATAGATGTGTGTCAACTGAGCTTGAGATTATATCGCGTAATTTGAACGCTTTGCTAAACAATGCTATATAGTATAGCTTTATGACGTATAAAAAAATAAAATAAAAAATAAAAACGATTTATTTCGGACAACTCAAATCCATTGTGTTAGTAAAAGACTTAAAAACTGTGTTAGTATTCTATTTTTAGAAATGACGTTATTTTATTCATCATAAAACCAATCAGGGGACACTCCCCACCGTTGGCTATCTCTTCTAGGACGCTGTGACTGCTGCCGCGCATTCTGCTTAACAATGACGCCGTCTTTTTGCGCATGATAGTTTCGAAGCTATCCACACCCGCTAACGCGAACATCGCGGACGCGCTACAAAACCGCGGCAGCCGTAACAATGCCCTAAACGCATTGTTGTATTGAATACGCAGGGCACTGTAGGCCTTTTTGGTATAGTTGGTCCATAAGCTGCTTGAGTAGAAGGATGAGCAGTATGTTTTAAATAGTGTAATTTTAACAGCATCCGTGCATCGACTAAATCTGTGTACCAACATATTCACCCTGACTGACAGTGCCCTACGTTCTCTTTCGATGTCTTCATCGTCTTTAAGGTCATCAGTGACGATGTGTCCAAGATATTTAAATTTATAAACTCGTTCTAGTGGTTCATTATATAATGTTATAGGGGGTATAACTTTAGGACACTTACTGCCCGCCTTAAAGACCATGAACTGCGACTTTTTGGTATTGTACAGTAAACCATGTGAGACAGCGAATTTCTCACAAGCACCGAGTAGAGCTCTCAGCGCACAGACCGAGGGTGCCAGCAGGACCATGTCGTCCGCGTAACTGATGTTATTGACGCACACGTTGCCGATGTGGCAACCGACATGCATGCTGCTGAGCTCCCTGATCAGCGCATCCACGTACAGGTTGAAGAGCCTCGGGGAAGACAGCCCCCCTTGCCTCACCCCGCACTCCATCCTGTACGGCTCGGAAAACTCATTCGCCCATCTCACATAGTTCACCTGATTACCATACCAAAACTTAAGCAAATCGGTGCAGCCATCAGGTAAGCCAGCATCATCTAATTTACGCCACATAATTTCGTACGAGACAAGATCGAAGGCTTTGCTGAGATCCAGGAAACAGGCGTACACCGGTGTACGCCTGTCCGTATAATATTTGACAGTGTGCTTTAAGCTCATTATAGCTGTTTCTGTCGATAGACGCATAAAACCATGTTGGCATGTATAATTCTATACTATATAGCAAAATAGTACCTATAACATACTGTGAAATGCGCTTAAATTAACCATAAATTTTTTGAAAACATCAGATAAATAAAACTAAACACACCTTTACTCAGAGTTTATAATCTACAATATGTTTGAGCTCAGAAATAGTAAACTAACAAACTTAAACTTAAAATTATATAAGTTTTTCGATGAGGTTGATACCAAGTATGTGATTGGTTTAAATATAAGTGCTCGAGGTTTCTACTTATATCTATTGAATAACCATTAAAAAAAAAACTATAAGGTCAAAAGATGTCACGCATCAAGAGATATTGTTGTCAAAACACATTTCCGCTCATTAAAACATACTTGAACTCGGCTAATTCTCGTAAAACGTCATGTATCGCAAAAATGGTCTACTTTCTGAACCTATATCGATCATTAGACTGTTTGGACTAGGGAATCATAAGGTCATCAATCATCAATAAAAGCGGAGGTAAAATGTGTTACTTTACAATATTATACAGATATATATTTTCTTTGCCCTTGATAGTAGTCAATACTACTTACATTTATAATAACGTATTACGTAAAGCTCCAAAATGTAAGTTCGTTGGCAATATTGTGGTGTCCGAAACTTTTTCGAACCAGTTTTGCACCTGTGGGTTTTGGAAGTATAAAATCAAAGGATTCTGTTTCATTCAGTACCAGACTTTAATCTGTTCTTGTAAAGACAACAGCAAAATGTTCACTAAGGTAGGTAAACCAAAATTTATATATTTTCATACTGATAAATAAATCAATTTATAGCGTAATACGAGGGTCATGAAAAATTTTTTTAGATTCTCCCTACTCAATAATTTGTTACTAAAAAGTTATACACCATCGTAAATACTGGTTGTTAAGTTATATATTTTTAAACATGGAATATAGTAGAATTCAAATATTTTATTTGTAAAAATCTGGGGCCCTATTTTTTAATAATTTATCTAAATTATTTCGAGTAAGTCACAATTGAATTTCGAAATCGTTGACCAGAGAGATTGACTAACAACAACAACACTGATTTTGCTATGTCGAGTGAAAATGAGAAGTAATTAAAAAGTGCTCGATGCCAGCTGAAAGATCATAAATAGGGCCCCAAATTTTAAAAATAAAAGCATTTTAAGGAGAAAAATATATAAATTCAAAACCATTTTGAAGAAAAAAATATTTACATTCAAATATGTTCTATGTTTAAAATCACTTAATAACGATAAACTTGCCAGTATCAAATTACTGAGTAAAAAGTATCTAAAAACTTTTGGCATGCTCCTCGTAAAATTGTAACAAACTACAGCGTAATGTTATAATTCCTTCTCAGGTTCTATGCACTTTGGCTCTGCTGGCAGCAGTGTCCTGCCAAGAGCATTACCAGCAATACAAAACCATCATCAAACACGAGGCCCCTAAGAAGGTGGAAGTGCACCACACACTGCCCGTGCACATCAGCGAGTACCACGCCGCGCCACTCCACACCATCCAGGAGGTTCACGCCGCGCCACAGTTGCACTCCACGGGTCACCACGCAGTGTCCTCCCAGAGCATCATCCGTCATGACACCAAGCACGAACAAGCCCAAAACCACTACTTCGTCCCCACCCACCAAGCCCCAGCTCATGAAGCGTACACTATCCATGCTGCACCCATCGTCAAGCACGTGCCTGTTCAGTACCAGGAATCTCACAAGGAAGAGTCTCACCATGAGGATTACTATGTAAGTTGTCTATTTCAAAACTTAACAAATGACTATTGTTAAACAACCTTAAAGTCTCTTTACAAATCTTTTAATGACCTCATTATTTGAATATTCCAGGCGTACCCGAAGTACGCGTTCGAGTACTCGGTGGAGGACCCGCACACGGGCGACCACAAGACGCAGCACGAGACCCGCGACGGCGACGTCGTCAAGGGGTTCTACTCCCTGCACGAGCCTGATGGCTCCATCCGTACTGTTGAGTACGCCGCTGACAAAAAGACTGGGTGAGAATATACTCATTTCTCCCACACGCAAAACTAAAGAAAAAGTTATTATCGAAAAAAAAATTTGTTTCTTTTAAAATCTGTTGTTTAAATGGTATATTATGTTTATGTCCTAATAATAATTATACCTTGTATTCCTTTCAGGTTCAACGCACAAGTTAAGACCTCAACAAAGCATGTTGAACCCAAACATAACGATTACCATCATTAAACGACCGACTACCGACTGATAGCTAAGTGTTCATTTGTTGATAAGATGTTAATAAAGTTAATATTATTACAAAATATGTTTTTATTTTCATCACTTCGCGTTTTACGAACTACTCACGGAACAGAGAAAAATTATGAACTACCAGATTTATCAATTATTCATACTAACAAACAGAAACGTATTTCTGTACCTTCAGTGAAAACTGATCTAACTCGAGTTATATCGATTTTGAATTTATTTCACTATTCAAGTCATCGAAAAATTAGCTTTTTTTGTATCTAATCGGTGTATTTTTACGACTTATATCAACAGAGATAAATTTTGTGCATAGTAATATAAGTGCTTGCTTTTCTATGATTTTTTTGAAATAAAATGTGTATATTAATATATCTCTAGTTAAAACAATGTGTACCGAAACTTATTTCTCTTTAAATTAGTGTCTAGAAATATAACTCGTTTTAAAACTTTACACACAATTCAATAACAACTGACTTAAATTGTGCGTAGTGATTTATCTAGAATTATATCAATACACACATATAATTTCACAGTATGCTAGTTTGTGAACATTGATTTAACTCGGCTTATAGCATTAAAAATGAAGTAATAATCAAGTTTTATTTTGTGTTTATCGATATAATTCAAGTTGAATCAATAATCACATATAGGTTTGGGATAGGTATAAAATGATATAATTGACTTATATCAAAAAATATTATGAATAAACGAAGTAAAACGTTTGATTACTTATTGTGTAAAATGATAAAACTGCTCAATATACACTAACTTTTTACACCATTGCACGTTATTTTTTACAAAAAATTAAATTCATAGTATTTTTTGATTGGGGCGTATTTTTTGTTTATTTTTATTCATTATTGCCTGTCTTACTAACACCTGGAAAAAGAGTTGTGTTTTTAACTGCTTTTTGACCCCCGACGCAAAAAGAGAGGTGTTATAAGTTAAACGTGTCTGTGTATCTGTCTGTGATATCGTAGCTCCCAAACGGATGAACTGATTTTGGTTTAGTTTTTTGTTTGAAGATAATTTTATCCTGATTGTTCTTAGTCATGTTTCATGAAAATTTGTTCAGCTGCTTGAAGATCATCAGCTCTTTTCTAGTTGATGACGGGATCTGACTAACTTCTTTATGTCCGATCGATTCGGAATTTGGTACAGTATTACTTCAATGACATTGAAAGAACATGGTAAGGCAACCATGACCTGATCAGCCGTTAGAAGATCATCAGCTCTTTTCTAGTTGATGAGGGGATCTAGCTAAGTTCCATATGTCCAGTCAATTCGAAATTTGGTACCGTGTTACTGCAATGATATTAAAAGAACATGGTAAGGTAACCATGACCTGAAGCTTAAGCATCAACTGGAATCTGCAGAAAACTCAACTCCTCACCAGCATACAGCAGAGGTATAGTGTTTGGGATCACTAGAATGGTCTTTAATGAGTGAGATTGCGAATAAAGTATAATAGGTGGTGATGATGAGGCATCATCTAGAATCTGAAGGATACCCAACTCTTCAACAACATACAGCAGAGGTATCGTATTTGGGCTCATTGGAATGGTCTCGATGATTAGGTTATACTCCTAGATTGGTAATCAACTCATCAGTTTTTTGAAATTGAATTCAAAATTTGGTACCGTGTTACTTCAATGATAATGGCCGCCAAAAATTTAGTTTAAAAAGCTTCAAATAAAACTGAAATTAAAAATTTAATAAACCCCCGATACAAAAAGCTAACTCTTAAAAAGTTGAAAATAATATCATCATATCATCAAGTCTTAAATAGATCAATGAAAAAATCGTAGACGTCGGGGGACCGCTAAGTTGATGGATTTACATGTAAGTTCGTCACATTAACTTCGCGGTCCACCGACGTCTACGATTTTTCCATAGATTTATTTATAACTTGATAATAATGATGATATTATATTTAACTTTTTAAGAGGTTAGCTTTTTTGTATGGGGGGGTTTTTATTAAGAGTTAGCTTTTCTGTGTCGGTAGTTTTTAAGAATAATTAATTTACTATCATTAAATGTACTATTTTGGGAGTAAATTAATTTATTTTAATTTGTTACTGAATGGAAATGGGACTTATGAATGGTTTTTTATGAATGGTTTATTGCTAGTTGTCATTTACAAGTTTGCTAAGTTTGAGTCTGAAAGACTGTAGTAATGATTGTGTTGTCTTTACATGAAGCACTCCGTAGTCAAGTCAATATTAAGCCAATGGGATAAATTCCGGATCAGCTCAATGGAATAAACTTTTATATTCATTTTCTTTTCTCTGAGTAGGTGTTTAAATACCAGCCTGTTTTCTAAAGTATGTTACGTTGAATTTCGATACAACAACAGTTTTAACAAGTCTAAAGATCTGTTATGTTTTGTTTAAGTAAACCTTTAAATTTAATATTGTTATGTTAATTTTTCTAAATTTAAAACACATTGTTCTGCTTATTCAAGTTGATTTAAGCGCTAGTAAAGCAAGATTTAGTATTTTATATGATTACCAAAGTGTTACTAATTAAATTACCGAAATATTTTTGGGTTTTAATAACAGCAAACATTACCTCATGATATTATTTAGTATTTTATCATAAGTTATATCACTATTCACATAGTATACGTACTAGTTATATCGTTTGTGATAAAAGTTATAACAATATCCACATCTATTTTTTTCAAAAAAGTTGTGTAAATTGATATAATTAGATTTTTTTAAACGATTCTACAAAACTAAACTCTAATCACTAACATTTAGAGTGTGCCCAGCAATGTTTGTTCTACAACTTTAAAAAAAACATACAATTGAAAAGGCAGACACAAAAAAATAAAGTCAGTTAACATTTTACACGAAAGCAGATTTTCATGGTGAAAAAGGATATAAGTCTTATTACATCAGTATACACAAAACAAATAAATGTGATTAGTGATGTAACTAAACAATTTCATGAATACTGAAAAATCTGTAAGACATTTCTTTTTAAATAATACAAGAAAACAAAGTTAGCTTAACCATCTACAGTTTACAAGCACTTATTTTATTTTATCATTCTCAGTTGAAGAGTGAGATTTTTTTTTACTTTAAAGTCAATTTCCCGAAAATCGTGTTTTTAGAGTTATACCTCTTTTCACGGAAGGTACAGATTTAATTATTACAGTTTCAATTTATAATAATATTTAATATTTAACTATATCAAACGACGAATATCACCCGATTGTCACGAATCTTCTTTTGTAGTATTGTAGTAGCGACCGGAGCGGAGAAATAAACAGCCCACCAAAACATTTCATGTAAAATGTTGGCAAGACGAGACCATATGACTCGCACTGTCAAAAAGTTATCAGACCTCTTATTAGATAATAGTTCCCTAACTTCACAAACTTTACACCTTAGTCAAAATATGATCAGATGTATCCCCTTAATACAAAAGACAGTTTTCTTTGTCACTATATGGTCATTCGTTACATTGTCCCGCATGCCCAACCTGAGATACCTAAATGTTGTCTATCGTCGAAAATGTTTTGCATTTATATCGAGCAATGTCTATCTGCATCTACTACCTGACCATGAAATAAACCATACACTTACTCAGACCTGATGTGGCAGTTTAAAAAAGTAAGTTTTCTAAATTGGCCCAGCCGGGAATCGAATCCGGGAACTTAGATAGCGTCATCATGAAAACCAGCGTGCAAACCACCCGACCACGGAGGTCGTCAAAAACCTAGACCAGAAAGCCGCTCGGGACAAATGCGATTTTTCGTTCACGCTCAGATAATTATGTTATCCGTGGCCCTACCATGAGTTGATTTAAACTGTTTTCACTACTGTAACCTCTCATTTTCTCTCTTTCACTCGCATTGACTGTGAGCAGTACATCAGATAGTTTACAAAGCGGAAACCGTTTGTATCCACTCATGGTAGACCTACGGGTAGAATCCCAACCCCAGTAAGGAGGGTCCAAAGAAACGACAAAGCGATTTGAGAAAAGTTAGGTAGTGCCCTTGCGCTTCGCTTGGTCGTCTTGTCAGGGGCACTGCCGTACTCAAAACATTTTTTTTATTGATCTATAACTGCACACAAAAGGCGTTTGAACCAGACTTTATACAATTTGTGGAGCTAATTAAAGAAAATAAAAATGGCAAAAAATCATTTGCGTGTCTTTACATATAATACTCAGATAATATGTGAGTATTACATAATATAATACAACAATGCTTCTATAGAACCTGTAACTGTTAACAAAATAATAATAGAGGATTATTATGATACAAAGTGATTTGCAGTCAGATCAGTCATAATAATATCATGAATAAGCTGATTTTGTTTTTGGGTTTCTTGGATGATATCAGCTTGAAAGGAATAGTTTTGCTAAGAAAGAAATTATATTATATATACAACATGTTACAAAAATACCTCTAGTGCCGAAAATGGTATATGACCATCAAACTGAACAACTTTTACTATTGGACAACAACCAAATCGCGAAAAAAATTCAGCTGTTTCATACAAAAATTAAAATCGAAAATATCAAAATGTATTAATTAAACAGCTGATTTTTTTTTCGATTTGAGAGTTGCTCCCATCCCATTCCCATTAAAGTTGTTCAGTTTATTGGTCTCTTTTTACCATATTCGGCATTAGGGGTATTTTTGTGACATGTTGTATATTGCAACAGGGCCTGATAGAGATAGAGAAAAATCTGACAATATTCTATGTAATAGAAGTTTCTGTAAAGATTACAGAAAAAATAAAAAGGATTTCTCTAAATTGCACACTTTTCAGAAATCATCAACAAATATTACAATAGTTCCACTATCAGTCAAGAGGCGGCGCTGACCTAAAACTGCAATAATAAAAGTATTCTACGAGTAAATTTATATGATGATGGTACGGAACAATCGGTGCGCGAGTCCGACCGAGGCTTTTTTTGCTTTTAATTATTTTGTAATTGAATTTTTATTCTGGTAGGTATGAAAACGTGTTATTTTTTTAACTTTAAATATTTACAATGGTTCAGGATTACAAAACTGGTTCATAAATGTGAAAGTTATGCGCGAACATAGATATAAAAGAAATATGCAATCAAATTGAATCTTGTTGAAATCGGTTAAAAATCAAAACGAGCTTGCACTTCCCAAACTTATTGCTAAACATTAATTAAAAAAGAACTTCTTCCAGGTTGCTAAAAATTTACCTCAATATAAATTTGAACAGTATTTCTGCACTTAAAAATTGGCGAAATTAAAATTAAAAAAACCTTAAAGGATCTAGATTATATTTTCACTTTTACACTGGACTGACATAACAGTCCCAAGTTCAATGTTTCGTAAAGTTTCCATTGAGCTCTGATCAAATTACGGACAAACCAGATTTTCAGCAATGTGGGCATAATTTATCGAATGCGAATTTAAACCTGTTCTGCTGTGGGAACTTTTTGGTGTATAAAAATGGAAGGGTTTCTATATTCAGCATCAGACATTAATTTGAACTTGTAACGACAACAACAAAAATGATCTCAAAGGTACAACACATTTTTTTAAACAGTTTATCAGTTAAGTTATATCAGTTATTAAGTAATAAAAATTTATTTATCTTATAGGTTCTGTGCTCCCTGGCTTTACTGGCAGCAGTGTCCTGCCAGGAGCATTACCAGCAATACAAAACCGTCATCAAGCACGAGACCCCTAAGAAGGTGGAAGTGCACCACTCGCTGCCCGTGCACATCAGCGAGTACCACGCCGCGCCACTCCACACCATCCAGGAGGTTCACGCCGCGCCACAGTTGCACTCCACGGGTCACCACGCAGTGTCCTCCCAGAGCATCATCCGTCACGACACCAAGCACGAACAAGCCCAAAACCACTACTTCGTCTCCGCCCACCAAGCTCCAGCTCAACAAGCGTACACTATCCATGCTGCACCCATCGTCAAGCACGTGCCTGTTCAGTACCAGGAATCTCACAAGGAAGAGTCTCACCATGAGGATTACTATGTAAGTTGTCTATTTCATAACTTAACAAATGACTATTGTTAAACAATCTTACAGTCTTACGAATCTTTTAATGACCTCATTATTTGAATATTCTAGGCGTACCCGAAGTACGCGTTCGAATACTCCGTAGAGGACCCGCACACGGGCGATCACAAGACCCAGCACGAGACCCGCGACGGTGACGTCGTCAAGGGGTTCTACTCCCTGCACGAGCCTGATGGCTCCATCCGTACTGTTGAGTACGCCGCTGACAAAAAGACTGGGTGAGAATTTACTAATTTCTCCCACACTAAAGAAAAAGTTACAAGCGAAAAAATTTTTTTTTTTATTAAAATCTGTTGTTTAAATGGTATATTATGTTTATGTCCTAATAATAATTATACCTTGTATTCCTTTCAGGTTCAACGCTCAAGTTAAGACCTCAACAAAGCATGTTGAACCCAAACATAACGATTACCATCATTAAACGACCGACTGCCGACTGATAGCTAAGTGTTCATTTGTTGATAAGATGTTAATAAAGTTAATACTATTACAAAGAAATGTTTTTATTTTCCTCACTTCGCAGAAGCGAAGTTTCGTAGTAGCGACTAGAGCGGAGTCATTCATCGAAAACAATCATTTTTGTAGCTGTGCATATGCATATACCTCACTATATTTTTAAATATCTTGGAGAAATAAACAGCCCACCAAAAACATTTTCATGTATAATGTTGGCAAGACGAGAACATATGACTCGCACTGTCAAAAAGTTATCAGACCTCTTATTAGATAATAGTTCCCTAACTTCACAAACTCTACACCTTCGTCAAAATATATGGCTTGGCCATTTCGCAACATTCACATGGGTGTAAGATGAAAATTGTATTCACTATTCATTACTTTTCTGTTATACAAAAGTTCTTGCATTAACGAAACGGCGAAGCCACATATTTATTTATTGAATCGTGTTTCTGGTTCAATATATGTCCGGATAAAGATACAAAGAAAATATATCCTTAATTTTATATCCGTAGGATCTTTCAGTGACCTATGGAATTACATCAATAAGTGTAATTTAATTCTAAAGATAGCCTTGGTATTCAAGTCAAATTTGCTTTTAGTAATTTGTATCATCAATATTAAAAATCGTGTAGAAGCATTGCTCTTTAATCGCTATGGTTATTTACTACGATTTTTCCGCCTAAGCTTCGTCGTTTTCTCATTGCTATGTCGCTTTTTAGATGTATCCAATTAAAACAAAAGACAGTTTTCTTTGTCACTATTATCACTATTGTCATTGCTTACATTGCCCTGCATGACCGACCTGAGATACCTAAATTTTGTCTATCTAGCTAAACTTGTGTCATGGAAATCAGAGAACACGGTTGTAATGTAACACCAACACCCAGACCTATGACAGTTTAAAAAAGTTCGTTGTCTAAATTGACCCAGCCGGGAATCGAACCCGGGAGCGTAGACATAGCGTCATCATTGCAAACCACCCGACCACGGAGGTCGTCAAAAACCTGGACCACAAAGCCGCTCGGAACAAATGCGATTTTCCGTTCACGCACAGATAATTATGTTATCTGTGGCACTACCATGAGTTGATGCAAACTGTTTTCGTTACCGTAACCTATCGTTTTTTCTCTATCACTAGCACTGATTGTGAGCAGTATATCCAATAGTTTATGGTAGCGGAAACCGTTTGCATCAACTCATGGTAGCCCTACGGGTGTAATCCAAACCCAAGTTATGAGGGTACAAAGAAACGACGAAAAAAAGGTAGGTAGTGCCCTTGCGCTTCGCTTGGTCTGCTTGTCGTTTTTTTTATTGATCTATAACAGCACACAAAAGACTTTTGAACCAGACTTTATACAATTTGTGGAGCTAAATAAAGTAAATAAAATGGCAAAAAATCATTTGCGTACCTTAACATATAATATAATACAACAATGCTTCTATAGAACCTGTAACTGTTTACGAAATAATAATAGAGGATTATTAAGATACAAAGTGATTTGCAGTCAGATCAGTCATAATAATATCATCACAGCTTATTGATGTTGATGTTGTTTTTGTTTTTTGTTTGGGTTTTTTGGATGAGGTTTTTCTTTTTTCAGGGTTACGTACCAAAATGGTATAAATGGTATAATGGTAGAAAGTATGATGCGACTCAGTATGTCTGTCTGGATATTTCAAGAACTACTAATGCTATCAGCTTGAAAGGAATAGTTTTGCTAAGAAAGAAATTATATTTATACAACATGTTACAAAAATACCCCTAATGCCGAAAATGGTATATGACCATCAAACTGAACAACTTTTACTATTGGACCAACTATCAAATCGCGAAAAAAAATCAGCTGTTTCATACAAAAATTAAAATAAAAAATATCAAAATGTATTAAAAAGCTGATTTTTTTTTGCTTTTTGAAAGTTGGTCCCATAGTAAAAGTTGTTCAGTTTAATGGTCTCTATATACCATATTCGGCATTAGGGGTATTTTTGTGACATGTTGTATATTGCAACAGGGCCTGATACCTACGGGGTCTTAAAAATTTTAAGTGTGGCTACTAGGGCATGTGGGGTCATATGAAAGATGTAAAAAATACAGTTCCCCCTCCCCTATCTCCAAAGTTTGCATTGAGAAAAATCTGAAAATATTCTATGTAATAGAAGTTTCTGTAAAGATTACAGAAAAAATAAAACGATGTCTCTAAGTTACACACTTTTCAGAAATCATCAACAAATATTACAATAGTTCCACTATCCGTCAAGTGGCGGCGCTGACCTGAAACTGCAATAATAAAAGTATTCTACGAGTAAATTTATATTATGATGGTACGGAACCCTCGGTGCGCGAGTCCGACTCACTCTTGACTGGTTTAAACTTTTAATGCTTTTGTAATATTTTTTTCTGGTAGGTATGAAAACGTGTTATTATTTTTTTGTCTTTAAATATTTACAATGGTTCAGGATTACAAAACTGGTTCATAAACGTGAAAGTTATGCGCGAACATAGATAAAAAAATATACAATCAAATTGAATCTTTTTGAAGTCGGTTAAAAAATCAAAACGAGCTTGCACTTGCCAAACCAATTGCTTAAGAGGGCGTAGTCTGCACACTAGCGCCGCCATTGGAAAAAAAATCATAGTGCTTAAATACAGACAAAATTGTAAATTATCTCTTTTTAGTGCACAATTTCGTCTTTATTTAAGTTTTATGATTTTTTTTCCAATGGCGGCGCTAGAGTGCAGACTACGCAGCCTTAACATTAATTAAAAAAGAACTTCTTCCAGGTTGCTAAAAATTTACCTTAATATGAATTCGAAAAGCATTTCTGTACTTAAAAATTGGCGAAATAAAAATTAAAAAAACCTTAAAGGATATATATTATTTTTTCACTTTTACACTTGATTGACATAACAGTCCCAAGTTCAATGTTTCGTAAAGTTTCCATTGAGCTCTGATCAAATTACGAACAAACCAGATTTTCAGCAATGTTGGCATAATTTATCGTAATTTAAACCTGTTCTGCTGTGGGAACTTTTTGGTGTATAAAAATGGAAGGGTTTCTATATTCAACATCAGACATTAATTTGAACTTGTAACGACAACGACAAAAATGATCTCAAAGGTATAATATTATACCACACATTTTTTTAAACAGTTTATCAGTTAAGTTATATCAGTTATTAAGTAATAAAAAAATATTTATCTTGTAGGTTCTGTGCTCCCTGGCTTTACTGGCAGCAGTGTCCTGCCAAGAGCATTACCAGCAATACAAAACCGTCATCAAGCACGAGACCCCTAAGAAGGTGGAAGTGCACCACGCGCTGCCCGTGCACATCAGCGAGTACCATGCCGCGCCACTCCACACCATCCAGGAGGTTCATGCCGCGCCACAGTTGCACTCCACGGGTCACCACGCAGTGTCCTCCCAGAGCATCATCCGCCACGACACCAAGCACGAACAAGCTCAAAACCACTACTTCGTCCCCGCCCACCAAGCTCCAGCTCAACAAGCGTTCACTATCCATGCTGCACCCATCGTCAAGCACGTGCCTGTTCAGTACCAGGAATCTCACAAGGAAGAGTCTCACCATGAGGATTATTATGTAAGTCGTCTATTTCAAAACTTAACGAATGACTATTACTGTGAATGATCTTAAGTTTTACAAAGTTTTCGATGACCCCATGATTTAAATTTTTTTTTGCAGGCGTACCCGAAGTACGCTTTCGAGTACTCCGTAGAGGACCCGCACACTGGCGACCACAAGACGCAGCACGAGACTCGCGACGGTGACGTCGTCAAGGGGTTCTACTCCCTACACGAGCCTGATGGCTCCATCCGTACTGTTGAATACACCGCGGATAAGAAGAGCGGGTAATTAAAACCAACATTAGAAAGCATTACTCACAGTTTACCCGTTTCATGAGTCTTGATTTTAAGGTTGCACATCTCCCTCTTATTATAAATTAATAATGTTATCTTTATTTCAGATTCAACGCTCAAGTGAAAACCTCAACGAAACATGTACAAAAAGATCATCACGCTAACCACTAACGAATTTCTACTGGACTGCTTGTTACCTATGTGTTTATAAGTTCTTAATTATTTCTGTTATTAAAAGTCTTAAATAACTTTAAAAAAAATTTACTCACTATTCCTTTCATACCCCAGTTAGAGGAAAGACGTTTTGGTCAGAACGACATAAAAAGTTGGAAGACAATTCAGCTAAATGACATCGAATTCGATAACCTCCTCAGCAGACAGTCAATTCAGCCGAGGGACTGAAAATCACAATGATCGTTGATCAGTTACATCCCTTTAATGGACGTATTCTACTTATCATTGTCAACAACATAATATTCTGTTAGATTTTCTGGAAGCAATCGCAAATTCAGCAAGATCACACATTATTCAGACCTCCTCCTACGGTTAAAAATCCAGAAGTTTTGCTACTAGGGCATTTAGAGTTTAGGACTATGTAGTGATTATAACATTTTAACATCCAGACGTTTTGCTACTATGGCATTTAGCGTTCAAAACCTTATATTTATTTTATTTTTATTTAATCTCTTTATTGTAAGTACTACAATAAAATAAAGTACAAAAGTTGTTTTATAGTATCCGTGCGTTTTGCTACTAGTCCTTTCTGAATCAAGACATTTTAAAATCCAGACGTTTTGCTACGAGGACATTCAGTGTTCTTGTTATATTTATACTTAATAGTAACAAGTTCAGTTCACGGCTAAGATAAGCAATTTTTCAAAAATCTTTGTTTTGTGGTGTTACCTATTTTTAAAAATAAAGGAATGTTTTCTTTCAGTGTAATTTGCTATCATCAATATTTCGGGCACTTTCCCTTCAACTTAAATAAAATAACTATTTACTAGTAAGAAATACCAGTTCAAAACGACTCTCATACGAAACATAATATTATATCAAATCAATGTAGGTATACTAGGTTAGAACTTTGTCCCTCTCAGAGTTATTACTTTGTTTAAAAGAAATCAATGACAAATTAATGGCAACTACAACAAAGAGAAAAAGTTCTAAAATGTCTAGGTACATATTTTTAGACGTTACTTTATATACCAGTGCGAAGTGGTTTCTAACGATCATTATGTTACTTAAACATAAACATGCTTAAGTGACTAATAATTAATTATAACGGTCTGAATCCTTATAAAACGCGTGTAAAATTCAAAAGTTCGGTGGTCCTATATCATTAATAATTTTTACTTATTTATATAATTTTAGCCTCAAAGACCAAAGCAGCTTATTGCGCTAAAAGCCGCTCACAACGCGTTGTGGTCACTGCCAAAAATCCACAACGCGAAATTTGTGTTGTGGCTCTTATAAAAACGCCCATGACGCGTTGTGGTAATAACAGAAAGACCACAAAGCGAAATTCACGTCTTTCTTTCTTCAAAGACGTTGGTCGTCGTTTGGTATGATGACCAAGAGGTGGCAACGCGTTGTGGCAATGAGGAAAAGCAATAAGCAGATTCGGTCTTTGAGTCTATTACTTAAACCATTTTTAAAAGTTTGCAATTAAAGAAATCAGAATTAGTTATGAATTTTATGTTTTGGCTAAGAAGTGCCATACATATAGATAATATGCAATAGTTTTTTTTTTATATATACGACGCCGTTAATACAAGCAGACAGCTGCATCGATTTTATTGATATCTAAAATACCCCGATTTTGTCACTGACTCAATGATGATCATAAAAAGTCTTAGTGTACTTCCTGAAGTCCTAGAAAATTGGGTATGTTAGCTAGTATTTGAACACACACAACAACACAATTCGAAAAACTTGGAATTTTTACCATTTACTCCTTAAACTAAAGCATGGAAGTTTGTATGAGATTTCCGCAAATTTTGATGCTAGAGATCTGAAATTATTAATACAGGGACTCCTTGTTAAAATAGAGAGGGGGCTATTATTTTTATTCTTATTCTTTTGAAAAAGCCTTTTCTGATGAGCAAGAAATACACTCCGAAAAAAGAAACAAAATAAAAAAATATTGTCAAAATCAACTTACAAAAAGAAGTGAAGTCCCAAGAAAAACATTTTCATGTTAAATGTTGCCGAGACGAGACCTGCTTGACCGTTTCGCTACTACAAGAACTATTGTATGACAGAAAAGTAATGTTTTGAAAATAAACTTTTCACCCTACGCCCATGTGAATGTAGCGAAATGGCCAACATATTTTAACTAAGGTGTAGAATTTGTGAAGTTAGTTTGGCTCTACATAAGGTATAACTTTTTGACAGTGCGAGCTATATATCTTCTTGGCAACGTTTTACATTAAAATGTTTTTGATGGGATTTCGGTTTAGTATTTTATTGTTTTTTTGTCTTTATAAGTTCCAAAATTTGGTAGCTCTATATGCACTACTTCGGATTCTGATGGTAATGCTGTTGTTCTTTGTTTCCAAGACTAGAGTTAGCAACTAAGTAATTTTATCAGGTATCTATTAATAATAATATATATTTCCGCTTGAACAGAGTATTTTGATAGAAAATAAAATTGAAGATAAAATAATGTTTTATGATTTATTAACAAATATATTTACAACTAATAAACATAATATTATTACAGCTAGCAGTCGTTAAACAAGTTGCAAGTCAATTAGTGGTGGTAGTCAGCCTGAGCGTGTTTGGTTGATGTCTTCACGTTAGCGTTAAATCTAGGAAAGAAAAAGAAAACATTAAGTGAAAAAAGAAAATAAGAATATAACATTTTTATACTATTCTTTACAGTCGTATTTTTTCATCATGATCATTCAAAGATATCACATTAATCTGCTTAAATGAAAAAAAATCTTGCATACCCAGACTTCTTGTCGGCGGCGTACTCAACAGTACGGATAGAGCCATCAGGTTCGTGCAGGGAGTAGAACCCCTTGACGACGTCACCGTCGCGGGTCTCGTGCTGCGTCTTGTGGTCGCCAGTGTGCGGGTCCTCTACGGAGTACTCGAAAGCGTACTTCGGGTACGCCTGGAATAGAAAAGTCAAATTATGAGGTCATCAAAAACTTTGAGATTGTTTACTGATAGTCATTAATTAAGTTATAAAATGACTTACATAGTAGTCCTCGTGGTGAGACTCTTCCTTGTGGTCCTCGTGGTGAGACTCTTCCTTGTGAGACTCCTGGTAATGTACAGGCACGTGCTTGATGATAGGTGCAGCATGGATGGTGTACGCTTCATGAGCTGAGGCTTGGTGGGCGGGGACGAAGTAGTGGTTTTGGGCTTGTTCGTGCTTGGTGTCGTGGCGGATGATGCTCTGGGAGGACACAGCGTGGTGACCCGTGGAGTGCAGCTGTGGCGCAGCGTGTACCTCGTGGATGGCGTGGAGTGGCGCGGCGTGGTACTCATTGATGTGCACGGGCAGTGCGTGGTGTACTTCCACCTTCTTAGGGGCCTCGTGCTTGATTACGGTTTTGTATTGCTGGTAGTGCTCTTGGCAGGTCACTGCTGCGAGCAGGGCCAGGGTGCACAAAGACTATAAATAAATTAAAAGTAAGATGAAAATTATACAAATATTTTAGCTAAACATAAGCAAACTGGTCTATAACAAACTTGACAGGATTTTTTTAAAGTTTAATATAATTTACCTTAGCGAACATGTTGTTTTCTTCTTCAGTACAGATAAAAGTCTGATGCTGAATGTACTAAAACCCTTTGTTTTTATACATCGAAAATTGTCAGGTGCAAAACTGGTTTCATTTGCTTTTGGTAATGAGCCACCAATGAGAGCATATTCATACTCTTACTTTTCTGCTTTACACGTTATTTGATCACTTGTCCTTGAACGACATTTCTCTGTAATGTAAATTCAATTAAGCCTCGGATTCTTTTACTGCATAAAGCCAAGATAAATAAGTCGGTATTTACACGGGTCGACTTGGCATGCGATTTTAGTAAATTATGGCTTTTTGTCGATAATCGCTTGTAAAATCGAATCGCCACCTCATTGAAATTAGGTTTGCGATTAGATTTTTCAAACTTACTTGTCGATTAAAGGCGCTAATTGATTAAAATCGCCTGCCAAGTTGTCTGTCAAGTCGACTCGTGTAAATACCACATTAAGACCTACTATACTTAAACATAACATGACGAAGTTAAATCAAAGAAATGCCGAAACATTACATGTATTTCAAAGGAATTATTGAAATAATTTACGTTTATCGAGGAGATTTCGCATAATTAATATTCCCTGTACTTTATTGCTATTTATTGTTGGTTGCATGTGACTATATACACAACATGATATCGTTTCTTTATAACTTTGTCATATTTTATAATAAAAGATCTTACCTTGTCCATGATATTTTTTTACTTTTTTTATTTCAAGGAATTTCAAGGGAAAACAAGATTTGTTCTAATTATTTATCGCTCTTTATTATAAAAACAAATACAAGTAGGTTCTCTAGCATTTTAAAGTAGACGAGAATACTGGGCGCCCACGTGACACGGTTCTTAATTGGAACAGAGTAGTAGAAAGTGATGGTTTATTTCTTTCATCACATACGTGACCAGATCTTCGAAGATATTCAAAACTGTATGTAAAGAGCTTGGTCTCTTGTCTTAACAAAACAAGAAAGGAAGTAGGTATAAGATTTGTTATTGAACACTTACTTTAGGATATTATGGATATCACCAGAGCGATGGGATAATCATCCTCACCTTATCAATTGTAACGACTAATTCACTCATGTTATTTAAAAACAGTCAACCAAAGTCGTGAATTCTGTGATCTAATTTTCACTGATCACAAAGGTCACAGAATAGGAGTACGTTTTGATGTAAACAGACGCAGAAATACTAGCATAGTCACAGAATTAGTATAGTACTGACTAGTATAATGTTACCTGTGCAGAGATGAAATAATTAAAAAGCCGGAAACGTTTGCAATCAACTAAAATGTTCACGTCCGCACGAGACAGTGATAGGCCACGCCCACCAATTTACCCTAAAAATAGTCTATTCTCTATTCCACATGCACCAACTTGAACACTCAATTTGAAGTTGCTGTTTATTAGTCGTTTTAAACTGACCGTTTGCATGCCTTAATTTACTAGAAAATCAAGCTAATATACAAATTAATACGTGTAAAGCGGCCATAACAGCTCGTAAAACAAATATTGTGAAGAGCCCTAATAATATACTAGAAAAAATACGACTCGCACCAGATCATGTTTTCGGAAGGGAATCGAACCCGCGATCTTTGGATATCCGGTCCAATGCTCTGATCGCTGAGCTACCTATGCTGGCTAGCAGCGTAAGAGTTGATATACTAGATGAAATTCGACGTTCCCACTAGTGACTCCGTAGCTCAGCGGTCAGAGTATTGGACCGGATATCCAAAGGTCGCGGGTTCGATTCCCGTCCGAGAACATGATCTGGTGCGAGTCGTATTTTTTCTAGTATATTATTTGGTATTACGATTGAAATGATTCAAACTGTGTTTTATCAGGTGTGTTCCTAAATTGGTCCCATATCTGGAAATTTTGAAATCGGTTCAGTAGTTTTCAGGATATCCTTTCATCGTTATATTTTTCCTGTAATCTTTACATAAACTTCTACCACATAAAATAATTTCAGATTTTTCTCTATGCGAAATTCGGAGATAAGGGGGGTATTTTTTTACATTTTCCATCAAAAGTCGAAAACTATAATGCCATAAAAAATGTTTGAGAATGTGCAAGCAGCGCTCTTTCATATGATACCCGTTATTCCGTAGTAGCCTCACTTCGAATTTCCAAGACACCCTTTCCCTGTCCCTTGTCCCTGTTGCATAAAAATATTGATATTTTTATTTCTCTCTTTTTTGCAAAATGGTTGGGCAAACGTCAACTAAAACTGTTCCAAATTTAAAGTTAAGACAGACAGACTCAACAGACTGAGTCGCATCATAAGGGTTCCTTCTTTACCATTTTGGTACAGAACCCTAAAAACGATTTTATTTGCGTTTACAAAAAAGCTACAAAAACTTGAGTTATTGGATTATCGTTTGCGGTGTCCGAATGATATTCATATATCACCTAATGAATGGCCTACTAGAATATGATTTTTTTAACGAATATGAAATATTCATACGTAATAGACCTAAAACTGTAATTTATTACATAATTTGGAATCGATACCTACTGGCCTGATCTTGATCTCTGTTTGATGAAGCAAGGAAATCCATTTCCGTGGTGATAGATTTTTTTTTCCTTTGCAAAAATGGATCAAGACGTTGGTCTTAATCCATTTTTGCAAAGAGTTGTCTTTAATTAACTTTACTTAAAATATCATTTAAAATAAATGCTAAGATTAACAAGCGTTGCATGTATTATGTTGTTTGATTGAAAATATTATTTTTGGCCCAAACATATTTTTTTAACTTCATGACAAAAAGCACAATGACATTGGAACTTGACCTATTTTTCCAATTGAGATGAGTTCAAAGTAGTTTTACTAGAGTGTTATAATAGTATTTTACCATTCAACCGCAAAAATGTAAAAGTATTAAACGTGTTCCAACACCAATTCAATTGAAAAAAATCAACTAGTGTTTTTTTTTTTTTTGTGCGTTTAGTATGTTATTGTAACTGATTATGAATAGATAGACTGACTGTTATAGAGATATACGTTTTTTTCAGTTATATTTTGTTTTTTTTAGTTACACGAAGCTGAAACAAAAAACACAATGCGGATAAACTTGCTCACGAATTAATTTACAATGTATTTTGAATAATTATGTTTGATTTGAAAAAATGTGTTAATAAATAGAGTTATTTTAATTGAATGATTCAATGACAATAAAACTCTAAGGATAATTTCTATATCGATCATATTATCTTATCTTATTGCCAAATTAGCTCGTATAACTCAATTGTTCTCAGCCGTAACAATAGTTCGTATCGTTTTAATAATAAGAACATTTGCAAATTTGTAGAGCACTACTTTTGTTAGATAGACAACCTTCACATTGATTACGTAAATTACGTCATGTACAGAATGCGCGGGGCTTACCAACATGTCGTCGCTCCGAGCGGTAACAAATTGATTCAGTACTCTCGCGTAACGTCTCTGGTATATATTGAGCTAATAACCTATGTTAATTCATCAGTTCTATCGCGGAAGTCGAAGGAGAAAGATCGAAATGTTAGCTAAAGTGCGTGACTAGACTTATGTGGATTTTGATTGAGTTAAAAGTGCTGTGTGTTAAATTCGTTTGTTTTGTTACAGATCGTTATCATTGCTTTTGCCCTAGTGGCAGCGTACTGTGAAGAACACTCTTACACCCTTAAATCACACATTCAACATGAAATTCCGAAGGCATACAATCATTACGAGCACATACCCTTGAGATTGCACCAGGAAGCCAAAGAAGTTCAGTACCAGGCGGAACCTGAAAGTCATGGACATGTGTACTCTTCCCAGAACGTTCATTACCAGCAGCAGCAGCAGCCAGAATCCCATGAAAATTTTGGTCACACTGCTCCAGTCTACGAATACGTTCCAGCACACAGCGAAGAAAACTTGGGACAACATGTTGCTCCCCAGCAAAACTCTCAAGCTGTCCATTATGCTCCTGCTTCATACCATCAGGAAAGCTACGCGCATGTACCAGCGAGCCACAAGACCCAATCACAGCAGGTTCAATCTCATGAGCCTTTGAGTCATCATCAGAGTTCAAATCAGCAATCCCCAGTCTACCACCACCAGCCTGAAACTCACTCCTATCCTTCCCACGATGAACCCATAGACTATTACGTAAGTATCGCTTTTGTATTCCAACAATTTGTACGAATGTCGGATTTACAACCTAATATACGAGTCACTTTCCTATTTATTTATTCAAAACAGCTGTATTCATTGCAATCACGTTCGTGCTCGCTTTATACCGATTTTCTATGCAAATTTTACTCATCCACTTTTACTTTCACAGGCTCATCCTAAGTACCAATACGAGTACAAAGTGGAGGATCCTCATACTGGTGATAATAAGTACCACAATGAGTTCCGTGATGGAGATGTTGTGAAGGGAGTGTACTCTCTGCATGAGGCTGATGGTTCCATCAGGACTGTTGAATATACCTCTGACAAACATAGCGGGTAAAGAGATCTTCTTAATATCTCCCAAAACAGAATTTTGTATCTTATGTGTTTTGAAGTAGGATGATATTTACTTGACATTTCTTTTCTTTCAGATTCAACGCGGTCGTAAAACACACTGCGCCAGGTCAACACGTCCAGATTGAAAGGCACCACCACAATTAGAGAATAGTCGCTTTGAAAGACTGAATTGTTGTGTTTCTGTTGTTACTAAATGTGTAATTCTAATTAAATTATTGATGCGCTTATTGAAGTGTTTGATTTATTAACATTATTTCTACAAAATAAACTACGAAACACTGACAAACTATTTCCACTAAACTAAGTGGAAGTTACGTAAGTGGTCCAAATAGTTCGGAAGGTGTAACATAGATCAAATCTTTTAAATTCGCTACACGTTCTGATTTAGCAGTTGATAGTTTTAATTCGTTATAACTTTTAATTCATTTAAATGCCTTCGTAACTTGATTGACATGACAGATGATGTTGAAATCTGTGTCAATCATAATCTTTTCTACGAATAAATAAAATGCCTATAGCCGGATATTTGATTAATATACGAAGGAAATATTTGAAAGTGTCAGATTTATGTTAGGTTATATCATTAGATATGTATTAAAAATGAATTATTTGGTTAAATCAAACAGAACCTATAAAAACTTTTAGCAATGATTATCAAAATGTTATTGAATATTGTACTTAAAGGTCCTCTCTCACCAGGTGCATTCGTCTGTAATATATCAGATTCCATTTTGAGCATAACATTCTTATTACGTTACAATACGCCTCTCTGACTGACGAACATGCGGTTGTAATGTAACATTCCAACTCGATTTTGAGCATCCGCCATTCCATCTTGAAACCTATATCTAAGTCATTATAAGTGTTGCGCACTGATGTTACAAGTTGAATCAAAATATTACAGATTGTATTACTACAGGCTGCGCACTGTAATGCTCGAATCTGTATCGTTACATCACAGGCGAATGCTCCCGGCCAGGGAGCAACTGGGTTCGTAATTAAAAACAAATTAATTATTATGAAAATATTATAGTTTTATTTAAAATATCAGTCACAAAAACTTAAGTGCTTAGCACCCCGCAGGCGTAGAATCTAACGTTTCATAAAATGTATTTTTAAGTACAGAAATTGGGATAAAAAGCTTACATACTAGAAGAAAATATATTACAAAAGTAAATATAAATTGAGATGCTAATGACGATGTGTGAATAGGTGAAGATGTCAAACTTTGGGCCATGCAGTCCCTGGATACAGATTATGAAACGCCGAGCCTTGACGAACGCGATCCTGAAGACCACGTAGCGTTCCGTTTCGTTGTCGCATTCCGTCCGAGTATTTTAATCTATGGTTTACAGGTTAATAAATAGTCGTCGTTGAGAAGGTTGGAGTGAGTTGTATAGATTAACCAAGATGGCCGTGGCCGTAGCCGTACGCGGGCGCGGCGACGACGTGACCGGCGGCTGGATGTGCCGCATGCCCTTGCCTACTTACGACGGCGTTGAATCTGAAAATAATTGTCTTTTTCAGAACCAAAGCTAGGGTAGTACCTACAGTTACAATGTTCAACTGTTAAAAATATACAAGGTGTTACAAAAATACCCCTAATGCTGAATATGGTATATAGGGACCATCAAACTGAACAACTTTTACTATAAGGCCAACTCTGAAATCGCGAAAAAAAAATCAGCTGTTTCATACATTTTGATATTTTTTGTCCCTATATACCATATTCGGCATTAGGGGTATTTTTGTAACACCTTGTATGTTGGCTAGCACTAAAATGCTACACATCGAGCGCAATAATTTTCATAAGTCTTGTAGTTGGTGGCTGTAAATGGTGTAGATATTTTATAAAAAGTAGCTTAGTATTTATTTTCATAGCTGCATCAATAAGCTTTTTTTAAATTATATATTTAAATAAAAAGTTTGGGACTCACCCATTATGGTCGTCAGCAGAATAGTTGACAGTACGTAGTGTGCCGTCGGGTTCCACGAGGGAGTACTGCCCTTTCACCACGTCACCGTCGCGAGATTCCCACTGGCTCTTCTGATCACCGGTGTGGCCATCAGTGACTCCGTAGTTAAACGTATAGCGAGGGTGGGCCTGTTGAATAAATAAAAACAAATGAATGTCTTACGAGTTTTTTTTATACGTGTAAATCATACGCTGACTTTCCATGGCTTGCAATAGTATTTAAGATAAAAATAGTTATTATTGTGCCCTTTCAAGATAACGCCATGTTGATCTACTATGTGATATACTTTCCGTACATTAACTTCAAATAAAAAATAATTATTTTTTCATACTTCTTAAATTTCTGTAGCACAAACTTACCTATAACATGCCCGTTTTCAGTTTCGATATTGTAGCGGCACCATCTATACAATATGGAAAACCGCATAATACTGATAGTGTTAACTTACATAAACCTCAACGGGAGCAGCATGTGCGTACGCGCCAAGAGGAGCTCTGTAGACGGGTGCTGCGTGCGCCACAACTGCACCGTGACCTGCCGACATATCAATGTCAATAAGTGGACGTAGGTATGTTTAAAAATGTCTATTACCTTTCTTCCTTCTTGAAATCCTTTTTAACTGAATTTAAAAAAAGGAGTAAATAAGTGGCATCATTTTGATGCCACTTCTTTACTCCTTTTTTTTAATCTCCTTTTTATTCCTTTTTTTTTTTAAAATGATCTAAAAAGTATTTGAAAGATATAATTATTTTTGGCTTTGTTGGTTTTATGAAACAGGTTGCCAGAAACGTTAGAAACGTTAGGAAGAAAAAGATTTTATAAATAATTTTCGAAGAAAAATACATTATCAAATCATAAAACGTTTATAACAAAAACAAGGCTTAAGCTCCCTTCCAATTTTCGAGTATTTATAAAAAAATAGATTTTATGTTACGTACCAAGCCCGTAAGCCGGTGCCGCGTACCCATGTCCGTAGGCCGGGGCTCCAAGCACGATGCTCTGTGAGGAGAGAGCACCGTGTGGGGCCGCGATCAAGCCTCCGCGAGCCAAGCTCACCAGACCACAAGCCAGGATCAACTAAAATATCCAGAGTTCCAATAAATGACAAAGTATATTCAAACAAACATAAATGACTCGCAACAAGACATGCTCAACGAGCAAGTTTTATTTATGCATGCCTACAAAATATGCTCGATTTTGTCATACAGCTTTAACCCTTTTACTGGTTCACGTGTTCGAACTTGCATTATTGGACTGTAAAATCATGTTAAACATACTAACTTTTTCTGTGGGATTATTATTAATTCCTAAAAATAATAAGAGCCATTTAAAATTCAATTTATACACAGGATAAAAAATATGTCCACAAATCGCTGTCAATCGCCAAACTTTTTAATATTTTTCTCGAAATACCAGTTTACCTTGATGAACATTTTGCTATTGTTTTGCTTATCTAACACAAGTACTTCACTCTAAGCTCTAGGGCTTGTTGTGTGCCAAATTACGAGTTATCTGGCGTTTATATAGAGGCTGAATGTCCTATAGGTACTTAAATCCTTATGTCGCACGCGCAGGAAAACATAAGTACGTGGTTCATATATCTAGAGGGCCCTGCCCTGAATGAACTAGATCAAAAGTTTTGAGAGGATAAGACCATTATACTTTGTCTACAGAAACTCTTATACGAGTAACTTATCAGTGGATGACAGAAATGAATTGTCGCGCGTTGATGTCTAATTGATGGAAGAATACAGTACTTATGTTTATTTGTTTATTTATGTATACTAATCTTTCCCTATATCGATACGGAAGGTATAATTAATTATGAAAAAGACAATAATGTTTAAATAACTATTTTGTGTTTTAAATGTGTTTTCGTGTGTAATATAATAATAATAATTTATTTATTTCCAATCAGCCTGTGGTAAAAGGACAAAACACAAAATATTGTAAATCTGATATGTATAATGTTATTTTTAATTTCCACACGATTATAAAAGTGATACCCAAAGCTGCTAAAGCAATCCATAAATAAATTCAAATTACCGTTATAAAAATGGTTATAATAATGTGAAATGCTGAGGCACGGGCCTTCTTTGTAAATGTATCTGTCCATTCCTTACAAATCCAACTTAGCTTTAGTTCATACATTAAACTTTGAATCGGGAATTGGTCTCAAAACTATACTAGAACAGTACTACACTATAAATAAAATATCGAATAAATTGATTGAGGTTTTGGCTTGGCCTGGGCCCCCAGCAAAATACAATAAACAGTATTTTGTCCCAAGAAAGTCTAGAATGCTTTAATATTGAAATAATTGCAGTTTCAAGCCGAATTGTGTTCAAGGAAAACTTGTCACGTTTTTTTTAATTATATATGTATCTAGATTTATATTTATGTCCGCTTTTATTGTAAGTAATACAATTTACAAATTCAGTCGGTGAACATGTGCACACATTATTTTTGAGGTATTCGTAAATATCGAACAACGTGCTTTTTTATTAACCGTAACTAAATTGTTGTTATAATTTTAAAACTATTTAGAAATAATATTTCCTCATATTTTTAATCGTCTGCTGTTATCGTATTTTTTTAAAGACAGATAAAAACTTCCTTCAATAACCTTATCAATTTTATTTAACTCCTTTATTGGTAGCATCAATCAAAATTACTGTATTCTAATACATAATAGTACCTAATAGATTATCGCGTTTTCATCTTAAAAAATCGCATATGAAAGTAATCCACTATTTCGTCCCACAACACTCAACCCTCCGTAGGACGAAACATAATAATATAATTTAAAAATATATTTGAAACCTTATTATGCGATTCATCCCATTCAAATTAGTCGTCTACCACTTTAGATGACAAGTCTGAAACTGTGACTCATCGGTGTCAATGACCCAGCTACACGACGTCGGCTTTTATTCGGTAAAACAGGTTCAGCTCAATTTGAATTGTCATACCAAGTGACGTATTTGGAGCTACGTCATGTGATTCTATAACTTTGCATTCCTAAATTGGAGATTTCATCTTACTCTTACTTCATGTTGATTTAATACCTAGAATTGAAGAAAAATATAAATAATTAGATATGTATCAAGGTCTAGCTTTCACTAAAGGTTCATTACATAAGCAATTCGTAATGCCATATGTATCTTAATATAATTTTACCTTTCACACATACCCATATACATATACACACACTCACACTTTTACGCATACACATGCATGTACACACTTAACATTTCAATACCCACCATTCATATAAAAAAAGTTAAACGTAATCGTCAACTTGTAATTTGTAATAAGTGCTATTATATAGCAACACTAGTTAAAAAAAAAACTTACTTTTGTCTCTCACCAACTATATTTTAGTCCCTTTTGTAAACTTGTCTGGATGTCCTTCATACAGGTCATTTTATTGCCCTAGTAAGGACTACAGCATAACCAATTAATTACATTTTGTTAAACCATATTTTTAGTGTCCCTAATTTGTAAGTTTTTTGTAAACTTTTTATGAAATAAATTTATTATTATTATTATTATTATACATGTTACGAGTTGATTATCATGTATTATAACACGTAATACTCTATCATTGGCCGCACATCCATTTGTAAACGATTAGATTCATATATAAAACATATTTTAATTTCTACAGACAATGAGCAAGTGAGTCAGGACTTAATATTTTATTTCATTTATTAGGAACAACAAACATTTACAAAATGAGGTTATACATAAACACTTACATAAGAGCTTACCAATTTTGTAAATAAACACGTTATCCACAACATTAGAAATTAATAACCTACTTAATATAATAGGGGGCCATAATTAAATTTCAAATAAATTTAAACAAGCATCAATACATTTTGATGCCACCTACATATGTCGAACAATGTGCAAAACGATCCAAAGTATTAATTAAGTAGTTAACTTTTGAATAGGCATCGTTTCACGGCATAAGTGTGAGTAAATAGCTTATTAAATACTGGAATATCTAATAAGGTGTTAGCTTGTGTAAGACTGTTAGTTTAGTTACTATTTACAGGTTTAGATTATAAAGTATTTTAATAAGCGCACACTTCTGGATTTAATTCGCATTCTATATTTAAGTACTTTTAAAAGTTGATTATATAGCTATAAAAGAGGAATAAGCATGTTTAAAAATACTGGCTAAGTAAATAATTAGTTAACTACTTGCAAAGATAAAATTAAAGTAAAAACAATGTAGTTAATTAAGCAACCATTTTGTTTAGTTTGCTGTGTAGTTATATAACTTTTAGTAAAAGTGCCAAAAAGATTTAAGATAGAGCGTTTTATTTTTAGATGTTTTCGTTTTTTTTGCCTTTTCGTTAGTGGATAAAAAAAATACACATATGAGATGTGTAAATGTGTATAGACGGATAATATACATACGTACGCTTGATTAAATCCGAAACAAACAGGCGATAGACTTGTCAATCAATCATTTAAATAAACATGCATTAATAACATCTTATTAAACCTTCTTCTTGAAGCAATAAATCATAATTTAGGGCATTCATTAAGTAGTGAGAAGAAAATGACCGCAATGACCGTAAATTTTTACGTAAGCTCTACATCGTGAGAATGTTTAATAATATGTAACACTTTCATTAATGTATAGTAGGTACGAACAATAAATTCTCCGTTCATTTTGCTATTATGTAAATCAGCTGATTCAAACATATTCATTATCTTTGACATCTGATAGTAACGATGATGGAAAATTATGTTAGTTGTTACTCGTATTAGTGTTATTGATGAATAAGCATCTGGCATAACAATCTCCGACATTCCACGAAAAATTTTACTGTTTTTAACTGTTCTCCATGCCACTTTTTGAAACAAATGAAGATCTAAATTTCAGCGCCTACAAGCAACTTTTTGTAGCTGCGATTATCGCGGCGTTTTTTTGTCGGTGGCTAAGGAAACTCTTAGTCACTCTTGTCAGTGTCATTTCGCGGGCGATTAGTCATTGAGCTACTTTTTGTAGCTCATAAGCGTTTACGTATTGAACTCTGTATGTTCTATTCTCGGCGACTAAAAAATCGTGTAGTGATTTAACGCTCGTGGGCGGGAAGCCTTAAGGCTTGACACTGACAAAAGTGACAAAGGTTTTACTTAGCCAGCGACAAAAAAACGCCACGATTATTGCCGCGATAATCGCAGCTACAAAAAGTTGCTCGTGAGCGCTGACGCTAATCATATCGTTTATTAACAAGCAATCGTTGTGTTCACATACAATTATCTCACAATTTTTTGAACTCGGTGATATCGATACAATATATGAGTAATTTCATTCTGAAATTATTATGCCAGCATAATTTTAATAAGGAATGTATATATCATAGGATAATCGAATAAACCGGATCTTTGCATAAATACTAGGTCGATTGTAAAGGAACGATTCGCAATCGTCCGAGCAATTTTGAGGACCATTGTAATTACAAAGGATTATTACAAAGATCCGATTTGTACAAATATTCTACGACATATACAATACGTGACAACGCGTATAATACAAAACGCGTACACTGCAGTCTGTCCCGAAAATAGCTAGAAATTTCTATACATAACTCTAAATTGATTCACTGATTGATTGACTGATTTTTGGGATACGCGCAGAGCCCTAACGGCTGAAGGTAATGACACCATTTTTGGAGGGACCTTTCATGGTGCAGGTGAGCACTAAGGAAGGTTTTTTTTAATTCACCCCCTAAGGGAATAATACAGGGGAATAAAGTTTGTATAGGAAAATTGAAATTCTTACCAGCTGCAGGTAGAAGGATCTACCTTCAAAAAATTGTGTTTTTACATAAAGCATTGAATGTATAAAGAACTTTTGTACCAAATGATGAAATAAGTATAAAGAAATTCTTATTGACTAATTTTGTATGCAATCTCACAGCTAGCCTGAAACAAGCATATTTTATTAATGTATCTACTTATAGGTATTTATTCCCATTGCTAATTTAATCTATATCATTTATTTTTATTCTTATTTCCAAAATAAGTGCCTATTTTAGAAATAAGAATAAGAATAAAAATAAATGATGTATGATTTGTAGATTTGTCTAATTTATAATTTAGTATAGCAGAGTGAAAAAAACAAGTGAATAAAGACTCTGACCCATCACGTCAAGGGATAAGTGAACATGGAACAAAAAATAAGGTCTACTGGATAAATACTGGTCTACTGGATAAAAAGGTCTACTGGATAATAAGGTCTACTGGATAAACACTGGTCTACTGTATAAAAATACGTGACTTTCAAAATAAATGCACAACTATATTAATCACGCGAATGAGGTCGCGGACAAAAGCTAGTAGAAAATAAATACATAACAACACCTATTTCCTTCCTACAAGAGTGTGGCTTAACGAAAGGAAGTAAGAAAGTGGATATTAACATTTTCTTGTCGTATATTTGACCGGAACACTCATCGATAGCTGTCATTGTATTGTTTTTGTTACTAGACAACTAGTTATTATCAAGTTTTAATACCTCCGTTAGACACTTCGTAAATATTAACTCCAGAGAATGGAATACTTCCTATTCCTGCTTAATCTTCGCTTGTATGTAATAATAGTAAGACTTTTTTGTAGAAAGTTATTATGTAGTAAGAAATTCCTAGATTAACTATGTTCCCAACTATAATAATGTCATTAAAATTTAATTAATGATTTGAAATTTTGAGATTTAAGCATTCACAATGCTATTTTTATATAATACTAAATAATATACTGTTTAAAAATATCTGGAAAGATGTTCAGTTGAATGTCGAGGTTAATTCCTTCTACATTGGTGAGATGGCGCTGGCTTGCAGCGTAAGAGTTGATATACTAGAAGAAATTCGACGTTCTCGCTAGTGACTCGGTAGCTCAGCGGTCAGAGCATTGGACCATATCCAAAGGTCGCGGGTTCGATTCCCGTCCGAGAACATGATCTGGTGCGAGTCCTATTTTTTCTAGTATATTATTTAGTATTTAATTAATGCGTTTTATTAGGGAGAAACCTAGATGTTAAATTGTTAAAAGCTGGGTTACAGGCTCTTCTTCTTTCATTGTTTTTTGTGTTGATAATTTCATGCTTTAACGCATGACCCTTCCTTATCTGCTTCCTTTTGAATTGTTGTTGTTTTATGGCTAGGAACAAAGTTTACTAGGACATTTCAATTGCATAACTTGCTTCATTCATTCAAAATCTCTTTTGTTTACTATCTTGATTAACTGTGGCCTAATATCTGTCAGATATCACGGGTGTCTACTCGTTTGGTCTACCCACAGACTTCAGTAACCTAAAGCAACTTGATATCAGTCATAAAGGAGGTTTAATCCCTAAGCTAGTTGAATTTCACATGCAAATCCTAAGTTTAACTAGATATTATCGAAAGTAGGTAGGTAATCAATTTCCTTTACACGTTGAAATATTATTTACATAAATACAGATAATCACAAGTTCTGGTTAGTACGATATTAATCATGCATTACCTTATCGTAGCTACCACTTCTGACACTTTATAATACAAACATAATGCATATTACTTACGTGTTCTGTTAAATTTCAAAAAGTTTTGTTACTAACTTCTTTTTTTGTATACTTTAATGAAACTATACGTCTTTTTTGGATCTCTTTAACATTGCACAATGTATTATGACGACCTCCGTGGTCGAGTGGCTTTGTACACCGGTTTTCAAGGTGTTGCCATCTTTGGGGTCCCGGGTTCGATCCCCGGTTGGGTCAATTTAGAAAACGAACTTTTCTATATTGGCTCAGGTCTGGGTGTTTGTGATACCACCGTTGTCTCTAATTTCCATAACACAAGTGCTTTAGTTACTTACTTTGGAATCGGAGCAATGTATGTGATGTTGTCAAATATTTATTTATTTATTTATTTATTTATTTATTATGCATGACCGTTTGATTCATTAATAAATAAAATAATAATTAGATAATTTCTTTAATTTTCTTTTATTCGATAGGTATGGTCTTATAAGCTGCATGACACCCACCTGCTAAGTATAGACCTGCCCCCTAATTTTAATAGTAAACATTTTTTATTTATGACGAGTAATAAATATTCCCACGGTATACAAAATGTAAACTCGTCGACTAGATAATTGTCACAGCGTCATTATCGTCGTGACAATTATCTCAATCACCTGGATCAATTACATGGTCCAGAACCAAACTGTGTCGAACCGTTTAAATTACTGAGATTGCAATCTAAGCGGTTCTCTGTGACGTCACTATGACAATTTAGACAATATAAGGATATGATGATTATTCGGTTGACTTTATGAAGACAGTGTTATAAATCTTTTTTTGGTGTTATTACAAAGCATCATATTTAGTTATTAAATATTGACAACATTATAAAACGGTGTCAAACGAATGCTGTTACTTTTAAAAATGGTAATACTGAAACAAATAGTAATCCATTGAGGATTATCATAATTATTTGATCAGGATTTCTTCAGTGTTAGAAACAGGCCTTCGAATGTTCCCGAAAACTAGAAATGGCGCAGCGATTGTTGTGGCAAGTTGCGACAATACTGCTGTGTCACGGTCGCGCCCACCCACCAGTGAATGTGCGCGTGCGCAATTTGAATTAAACTGGGATTCGGTTCTGCTAATGATAAAGTAACAATCGAATCTAAATTGTGATTCAATAGTATTACTTTTTGACTCAGCTTTTATTTATTTAACAATAAAAGCACAATTGAAACATCATTCATTTCAGACACGATTGTTACGTAAACATTAGCAGAATCGTAGCCCAGACTGCTCGCCATTTCCAACCCTTATTCAAATTTTCTATTCGTTTGAATGCTAACGCTGACATATTTTAGGCAGTTGGAGTTAGAGTTTTGGGTAAAAATATGCAGCAGGCTTATTACATAAACAATTGAATGACCCCCAACACAAAAAAACTATAAAAAAGTGAAAAAAATGTGTTGGTTGGTTCTAACCTAGTAATATTTTGATCGTAGTGTCGTCGCGTCGGGGCACCCCTAAGTAAAGAAAATTTTTCATTATTGTCGCTGGCGCTGGCGGTATAATACACCCTGGCAAAATCTGTGTATTTTTGCCATAACGATGACGACCCTAAGGTCAAAATATTACTGACTTAAAGCCATATATTTTTTTACTTTTTACAGGTTTTTTGTGTCGGGCTCTTTTTTATTTGTTTATGTTTATGCTGTAAGTTTCTGAGGGGTTGGGTATATCGCAGACTACCTGATGCTGTAACATTACCTCAAGGTTACCACGTCTAAATACCACCGATGTTACAATTAACAGGTAGGTAGGTCCATCAAATTCCAACTTATTCCGTCCTGTGGAAATTGACGGGCCATACAGTCAATCAAAATTAAAAAAACAAATTTCAAACTTATGGAAAAAAGTAGTACTTTGTACACGTTTTTTGTGATATTTCTTTTTATATTTATCTTTAATTTTTATATCCTCAATTTGATTTTTGTAGGGCCTAGTCAAACTCTTTATTTACTCAGGTGTATTTTATTTTGTGGCAACTACTTAAAGTTTTTAATTTTGAGATTTTAGCATTCATAATGCTATTTTTATACAATACATCATTTTCTCGGACGGGAATCGAACCTGCGACCTTTGGATGGCCGGTCGATCGAATTTCTTCTAGTATATCCCACTTTTATGCTGCAAGCCAGCGTTATTTCAGCAATGTAAGAACTTTACGTTTCCTATATAAACTATGACAATTCAAGAAAACATTTTTTGTAACCGACCGATTCAATTATGATTTTAGTGAACAAAGATAAATCGGCTTTCTTAATCAAACTCTTAAAAAAAATACGTCAAATATTTTATAGATCTACGTAGGTATTACTAGGTATAGAATATTAACTAATAGTAGTAGTAGCCTAATTGAAACTTAATCGTGGGACATTAATACTGAATCACAAATCACATCACATTTTCAACCACATTTGGTGTTGCCAATAATCTGTTGTGCGGTCGGAAATAGAAATGCACCAATTTTATTGCAATATAAATTAATAATTCAGGTGTGTCCATAATTGCTTCGTATATATCATATCAACATCAGTTTCACACCTGCCTACGATATTTTAAATACAGAAAATGTATATGGTATGTTTGCTTAACCACTTTATAAATAAATGGTTGTACCTATCCTTTAGAAGTAGATAATTATGATGGTTGTTTGCTTTAATGTTGCCTTGCAAAACTCATGGTTAGGGAGGAAATCTTATCAACGTTTATCAAAAATGGACTACTTAATTACTCTGTAACAGGTTAAAAAAATAGTCCAATCGTCCTTGTGCTGTAACTCGACACTCCCTCGTGCTCCAGTTCTGAGAATTTCGCACTTTCACTATCTTTAGATTGCGCAATCGCAGCGTGTTTAATAAAACCAAAAAGCTTTTATCGAAAGCAAGTACTGCAGCGATTGGTATAACACTCGCTTTTTGAGAACATTACCAAGGTCATTCGCTTTTAAGCCGATTGATAATTATTGAAATAAACCATTCAACGGGGTAATTTTTTATGTTACGCAATAATGTTCTTTTTACACACTATTATAATTTACTCAAGTTGACTTTGAAATAAAATAGCAAATACGTTTAAGCTTTGGTTTTAATGCTGAAACTATTATTAGCTAATTTAATTTTAAATTATTATGAGAATCTAAAGTCTTAAATGTACGATTTAAATTAAACAGTACACATAAAAGTTCAGTCTATCACCAGTAAAGCTATCTTATCATAATACTTAAATCAGTTCTACTAATAACGTTACTCTACTTTGTGATATAAATTCAAATGTCGAATATATCTAAAAGGTTGATTACTGGCTTTCGTTTTTTCACTACTTTACGAACGACTTCTTTCTGGACATGGCTGTGGCTACCATGTGGAGGATGGCGATAACGGTCTTCATGAGAATCCTCGTCATTCTGATAATGAGGTCGGTAGTCATCGTAGGAATCGTGACCATAGTCATCCTCTTTGGGCGGCGTTTTATATTTTTTCTTTGGCACCAGAATGTAATCATCCATATCGTCGTTATTATATTCAGAATGTTTGTTAGGCCTGTATTTCTTCTTTGGACGAGGTGGAATATCGTCAGCGTAGAACTTTTCTGGGATAGGTGCGTCTGGTAGTGAAGGATAACTATGTTTCACTGAAGAAGATGGCTTATTAATATCTTCGAATTTTGAGCCTTTGTAACTTGATCTGAAGGGATTAGGTCGCTTTTCAAATTCAAAGTTTTCAAACTTTTCATAGTCATCTTTAAAATCACTGGAAGACATTGGATACTTTTGCTTAGTAACGTCGTGATCGAGAATGCCTGTAAAGACATTATTTTCATTATTTTCTTTTTTGTGTTTTGTTTTACAATTTGGATCAACATTAAAACCAACATGCGATTCGGCAGGATATTGATCGTATGGATGCTTAATAGAATAGCTATGGGTGAAGTCGCTGGGTTCCAAGTCATGTGGATAATAATTGGGTCTCTTTTTTGAGTAATCTCTGAAATTATCAAATTGTCCCTTATTTCGCAGCTTTTGTCGTGGATGATAATCAGATTCTTCCTCTTCGGGGTAGTCGTAGTACCTTTCATAGTCTCTCATTGTTTTTTGTTCTCTGGCACTTCTGCCTGTTATTACAGGCTCCTGGGCATCTTCGTTATTGATGACTGCTGTGAACCCTGTATCAGGACCCGCAGAATACTCTACAGTTTTAGTAGAGCCATCAGGCTGTACGACGCTGTAGTGACCTGTAATAAAAAATAATTTGGTATTTGTAGTTTTGTTTACGAAGCTATTTTGATGTGTAAGGCTGATATAAACATCTTCACTTTTGCTTTTGCTCACGACTTTGACCGTGTAAAATGCGGCTTTCTTCGAGAATTTCGAGAGTAAAATTACCCTATGTTCATCTTCGTCTTCAAAGGCCTAAATTTTCTGGCAAATTAATTAAAATTGGTTCAGTGACTGGAAGAGTGAATTTCGATACATTACGTATCACATTACATCACTAATCGCCTTAAGCGTGAAAACTTATCAAACAAACAGTGCTAGTTAGTGTGTATATTGTGTATTCAAATTTCAAATTAAATTATTAGATATGAAAGTATGCTAACCTTTAACGGTATCACCTTCCTTTGTCTCCCACACAGTTTTCATGTCTCCTGTTCTAGAATCAGCGACTCCATAACTGAATGAGTAACTTTGCTTTTCCTGCAATAAAAGCGAAGTAAATTGCATTAGAATACCAATCAATTTTTTTCGTTCCTCAATTACAACGCACATTTTAATACAAGAAAAACACAGAGAATGTGTGAAGTGATAGCTCGCGTGTAGAAATTCGGTATTTTACTCGTATAGACAATTGCATGCATGAATTTAATATTCCGAATGGCTAATGAGCGATGTAATCGTTTCCATAACTCAGGAATGTCACTGGATAATTACTGTCTATTACGCAGTGGACTAGCGAATGTCAATTTATCCATCAAGAAATTTCAATAGTCATATCGTGCTCCTTTTATGTCTGTAAACACGATTCGTTTATGCAAATCTTGTGAAAATTTACATGCTTTTCTATAAATTCAGATGAATGTTTCTTGAGTTTTGAAATAAATTGGTGTCAAAGTTAATATAAATAGCTAGTATTCTTTTGTTTGTAATGTAAATATTTAATTTAAAAATGGATACATATTGTTTTGAACCGATTGTGTGGCATCCAGATAGAAATCGTATCAAAATCAACTTAGTATTTGCAAATCAGACTAATTGTCAGCAATCGGCGTCGTATTCAAGTTCAAGATGCGCGGGCGCATCGACCGTTATTCAATGTCAATGACGGATCGTTCACTTTCATTTATTTCCGCTTGCGTTCACTTTACAACGTCAATATTATGCATGAGCTTGTTACACATATCAAAAGTCAACAACAAAAGAAAGTATTAGATATCACGTGGAAAAAATCTACACTTAAAGCTAACAGGATGTTATACGAGTAATCGTTAACGTATCAGAAGTGATTGTTATGAAATCGATTTGCATTGTTTTTTTTTTATTCATAGACGAAGTTTAAGCTACTTCACGGAGTCGAACAAGCGTGAAACTAAAAAAGACGCCTTTAATTATTATAGTTCTGGTTTTTATTACTGTTAGACAATGTGACTAAATCAAAACCAATTAGGTAATTTGAATAAGATATTTTACATTATCTTACTTTAGTTTTAAACTCTAAGCTTATAATTCGAGAACACTCAACGTATGAAATTTCTTTTTTACTCAAAGTTGCAGTTAATTGCTTGCTAATAGCCAAATACTAGAATTACATATACTTAAGTCAAGGTTTACGATATTGTTATGCTACAAGCTATGTACTAATACATTATAGCGTAATCTGAAATGCGCTTTGAATTCAAATAAGTTGTTAGATATCATATAAACATTATGGAATTGATAGCTTCTAAAGTTCAACCAAATATTTAAGGCTCCTATATTCCTTGAAGTGGTGACCTCCCCTTATTAAAAGATGAGGGTGCCACTTTGAGGTATATGGTGACCTTAAGTCAAGATTTAAGTTGAGTATGTTATTATAACTTACGCTTTGTTGAATGAAACGCAAAATAGTATTATGAAGTGTAACAATTAACAAGTTAAGAACGAGTTGTCATGTTGCTATGGAGAAAAGTGGGTGAACCAAACTGGCTCGCAATATAAAGTGTTTCAACACCCTCTGACCACTTTCGATAAGTATTTGCACAGTATATCGACTGTTTCGTCAATGTAACTGCATAACGATATTATGTTAATAATGGGCTATTTAGTTTTAATGTTGCGAAGTATCTATCTACTATAATTTTAATAGAAAAGGCGATATAGTTTCTTTCTGTTATGGTCAAAATACAATGGAAATTACAAACCACAATGGCAAAATTAGTACAAAATATTTTAATTTCGTGTATTCAACTAAACATTATTTATAAACCGCGCGTTTGTATAATTTTTGAACATTTCTTTAAAATGGCTGAAATTTGATTCTCCCTATATCTCCGCCATTTTGAAAAATTTTGAAAAACTGAATCGACACAGAAAATCTATAATATCTATAAAACCTGCTCACAAAATTTCACGAGAATCGGTTGAGAAATGCGACCTGTAGATGAGAACAGCCGGACAGCCGGACAGACATACAAAAGCATTTTTGCCGGTCAATTAACCGGTCTTGTTGTAAAGTAAGTAAATTATTATGAAATTCCTAGATGTGAAATAATTTCAACTACCTACTAACAATGATTTTTTAAATTAAAAACCTCTTGGTTATTAATATTTTATTAAAGTTTAAAAAGAATAAGAATTAGACTTAATTGTAAATGTGCGGAGATTTTTTTTTAACACATGGAAATTTTAATCTATATAATCATACATTTACAGTAAAGTGACAATACATACTTTTGTTCAAATTAATTGTGTTCAGAAAAGAATGAAATGCACTATCACTCAATCAGATAATGACAGATTCTATGATAGATAAATTATGTATTGTGTGTAAGAGTCAGTAACAGTGTTATTATTAAATCTAGAACGTTTCATTTATAATATACATAATTATAATAACTTCACTTGTTAGTAGTGAAGTACCCGTAGCACGAACATCTATCGAGAAAAAAACGTGCATAAAATTTGTACTCGATAGAGTAATAGTCTATGAGAAATTTCATTTTGCTTTTCAGCGGTAGATGACGTTGCACAAATTTCCCATACAAAACTACTCTATCGAATGTTTTTTCGCGCGTTATTTTTTCCGATAGCTGTTCGTGCAACGAGTACAGGCATCCACATCATGTCTGTCTTTAATAATTATTAAAGTGAGGTTCTACTTGGAATTCGTTAAGAAGCCCTGTTTTGAACTTGCTAATCTCACGTCTCAATGCTCGGTGTCGCAGTGGTTTAGCGCCTGGCCCAGCGATTGCGGAAGTTAAGCAACTTTCGCAAGGGTCGGTCATGGGATGTGTGACCAAAATGTTTTATCTTGACCTCCTCCGTGCTTCGAAAGGCACGTTAAGCCGTTGGTCCCGGCTGCATTTGCCATCCTTCTTATCCTATGCCCCAGCAGTGAAGACATTAAAAATTGCTGATGTCACGTCTCTCACGTCTCGCATTTGATAAGTACGAAGAAAAGTAAAGGTTGGTTGGTTGGATAAAATTAAAATTAAAAACTGAATAAAAAAACACACTCGCATTTTTAAGAAATACTTATAGCAACTTTTATAGACAACTTTTGTAGAGATTTGAAGCTTTGTTTAATATAAATATTTAATAATATTTCCTAAAAATTTTTTATCTTAATACCAAAAGCTTAACATAGTTGAATTTTATTTATCATTTGACTGTGTTCAAATCACCAGCTAAACTTAAAAAGTATCAATTACAGAATGCAAAGCCCACTTTGAAAACTGTTTTTAGTTATTTAATTTTGTTTTTGACAAAATTTTCGTACATTTATGTGTAAAAACATAGGAGGATAGTAAACATAGTGAAACTAATAGTTACTTGGAATGAATAAACAATGTGCGTGAATATAGTCTATCTTATAATATAAGTGAATATTTTACTAAAATAAACATGAATTATTTTATTAGACATAAAACACTTTTTACGGATTACAGCGCGTATATTATTAATTCAGGTGTTGTTTTGGAATTATTTAGTTTGTATTTATTAGTTTTTTTTAATTAATTATGTTATCATAAGTTCCTAGATGCATTTTATCAAACTTTTAATCAATCAACAGTTTGTGATGGAAATGGGCTCGATTAAAACAGAAACATAAAACATTCGCTAGGAATAAATCGTATCCTCAAAATTAGGTATAATTAAATTTCCCTTCTATTGGACTGAAACTGATTAACAATTCAGTGATCCGTTTCATAATGAGTTGTTCGTTGGAAAATTATGACGCGCCAGTAGTGACATTATGCGAGATTTCTATGTAATGGCCAGTGAAAATCGCGTGCTATCAACTGCAGCGAAACATAAAAGTATACTTAGTTTATGCTGCGCAAGAGTATGTTTGTGAGACAGTTAGAGAGAATTTAAAAAAAAAAATTGATATTATTTTTCAGTAAATTAGGGTATGCATTGATGTGATCATTTTATATTTAAGCCTTTTTTAATGTTGATATGAAAGTTGTAAATATTTTATACTTCTTGTGTTGCAATTATAATATAATTGTTTTTTTTTAATTCTTAACAAATTGTTCATAACAAAGAAGTGAAACGCAAAGTTTTAACTTTCACATAAATTTGATATACGTTTTGAAATAAAAAAACAATGAATTCAACACACAAAAATGAATTAGTATAAAAAGCCTAAACTTATTTTAATCATCTGTATTTACTTTAAAACGACAACACTTGATTATTCAAAAAGCTATTCTACCAGTCAGTAATAGACAGTAACTATGCATACAGCTATCTTACTCGAAGAATTAAGTGTCATCATAACTTTTTGATACTCACCCCAGTAGCGATGGTTTGTTCTAACCGGTTTCCTCTATGATCCTCTTCTTGACAATTCAGCGTCAAGAGGTTTGCCAAGAGAACCTAAAACCGCATTTACTTTAACAAAACTTTTAGAAAACAAATCCTAAAAAAACACTTACAAATTTTCTTATTCACTTACCGTTAAGGCCAACGCTCTAGCCATGTTTCAAAATCACTAATCCAAAATCACATATATCCCACAGAACACTTAGATCCTTAGATTAAACTAGTATTTAAATACCAAGCAATGACAGACAGGAGTTGTCCATTTCCAAGGTCGGGATGATGCGAAGACGGCCCGTGCCAACCACCACCTAGCTATTTATATACACACACGTATAAAAATACTTTGCTATGCGCACACGATGCACACACATACTCTAAACGGCACCGGCGACAGTAGCTTATGAGATCCAATCGGTGCAACGTGAATGCTACGATTATCTTTTCTTTATGCGAAAATGCGGAAAGTGAGGTTATCTTTAAGGAACATGTGTTAAGTGCAAGTATGTTGTGATAGCTTTAGTTTCTAGTTGAGTATTGTTAGCTTTAAGTAATAGGATATCCTGTATGTCTCTATTGTTTTATGGAATAAAATTAAATTGTCAACGACAACTTACCAATAACATTATAAACTCGTTTTATACTCATATTCGACTTTTTATCTTATTTAGTATCTATATACTAAATAAGATGAAAAAACCGGACAAGTGCGAGTTGGACTCACCCGCCGAGGGTTCCTCCCGGGTTCGATTCCCACGAGGGGGTACATTTGTTCTCGGTTTGGTTGGTGGTAGGGATTATTTCAAGTCCGCCTAGCACCATCTTACCTAAGTCTGACGCCATAACAAAAATTTTAAAAATCGTTGTGTTTGGCAGTTATAGGTAAGATAGCCAGTTTCTCAGTGGTGAGGATTCCGGGTGTAGTGGGTTTCCACCTTCGGTCTTATCATTACTTAACATCAGGTGAGGTGAAGGCCAAGCACTAACCCGTTGTGGATGAAAAAAAATGATTTCGTTCTTTGTATAAAGACTATATTTTTTTTATTTAATAACAAATGTTTAGTTTGCAGATTTTTCCCAGTACTTGTAGTATCAGACGATATTACTTGCCAAATTTCATAGTTCTAGGTCAACGGAAAGAACTCTATAAATTTAGATTGCTGTATCTTTTTTTTACTTAGAAGTTTGACTTATTCACAGTTTCAAGGGACTATAGACTTGAGTTAGTTGTAATTTCAACTCGATACCTCCACACGTTTTCGAGATAAAGGGTCTTGGCAGGCAGACGGACAACAAAGTGATCCTATAAGGGTTCCGCTTTTTCCTTTTGAGGTACGGAACCCTAAAAACAAAAGTCATATAATTAAATATGGGTACACTTAGAGCCCTTATGCATTGCGACTTTTTGTAGCGATACAAACGCGCGTTCGACAGCCGCGCGACTGCATCGCGACACAAGCGATCTTGAATTGTATCGAGAAATAGTGTCAAAATAGACGATTTGCCACTGTATCGATGCTGCATCAGGACAGAATCGCGACTGTATCGCTGCAAAAAGTCGCTATGTGTGAGGGTCCATAGGAATATTATCGAGCTTGTCACAAAAAATATTACTGTACATAATTTACGAAAAGTACGTTTCTACTTACTGATTAAAGCCAAGGTACTGTAAGTACTGTGAATAACTATGAACTCTTTTCTTCTCTTTCGCTTTTTTTTTATGTATGTTTTAGGATAACTTCACCAGTTGTTAACCGATTTCAACTATTCTTTTTTCATTTGAAAGATCACAGCTCGTGTGTGGTCCCATAAACACATTACAGAGATCTGGCTAGTAGTTTTTTTCATAATCCTGAAAAATAACAATTATTTGGCTTACCATCGCACGAGTTTTTGCTGATTTTCAGATATAACTTCTTTGTTTATGAACCGATTTCGATGATTCTTTTTTTGTTTGAAAAGGTATACCTTAAGAGTGGTCACATTTTAATTTTTGTCTATTACAACAACAGTGATATTTTTAAGATGGGGCTTAATTGTGTTTTGTTGTAATTGTTGTCTTAACTGTCTTAATTTGAACCTTAATGCAAACGCTACAATTTTGTATATTCATGATGAGATAATTTTTTTGTATACAACTATTATTATATAAAAGCATAAACGTATTTATCGTCGGAAGTCCACATAAAGATCATTACGATTGCTGGAATAATGCATAATAAAACAATTAATACACGTTAACAATACTTTAATTTAGTAGTTTTGTATTCATAACTCATTCTATAAATGAAAGTTACGTTCAATTTGACTAGCAGGATTCCGCTGTATGTGGTGATTGTTATTATTAAAACGACCGAATAAAATCTGTAAATATGAGTATGTGGTTCGATAACGATTTTTCTACAAATATAAAATACTTATATGAGTATTATTTCATATTAACCTTGTTATCTGGCCGCATGCGTCCGCTCTGGCGTTGATGAATTAATTACAACTTAGCCATATACATATTATTTACCATATGTACCTACATCATGAACGAATTGAAGTTAACACTCTATTAAGTGTTCAGATTTACTAATCATGTGCCCCCAACAAAAACTGTGCGCTTAACGGTATTGATAATTCAAAATTCTTTCACTATGACATACTAATGAATTACCAATTGTTTTTTTTGGAAGTCATAGAATCAAACTGCCACCCATGTGTTATTTTTAAATATTTTATATTGAAGGATATTGATGGGAAGTGCAGGCGCGCGTAAAATGAAAGTTCTGATCAAAATTGATCGTTTCAAGAATAAGTAACTCCTAAATCACAGTACTTTGCCAATTGAAGTGTAACCATACGATAGAATCCAAAGTGTTATCCATTAATAATTTTTCTTTTTTATTTACTAACATAGCTTCATGTTTCATGCACGAGCTATTTTGTAACGATGATGAATTTCAGCAGGAAAGTTTTTTTGGTCGACTCAACACTTTCCTTTGTGAATCATTTGAACTAATTGGCCAGTATCTTAATAATATATTGCCCGTCAAAGTTGTAACATTTGTTACCTACTGATTTATATTAATTGAATCAGACAACGAAAATATTTTTTACAAAACAGTCACAATTGGATAATTTGAATTTTCCTTTACTAAGAACGAACATATTATTTCATGTATATATTTGGAGGCGTGATATAATTTACATTTCCCTCGAAAGCTAGTGTAGAGGTATATAGGCGAAATATCTTCTTAATAAGAATTTCAATATATAAAGCTATATTTCTTTTGTCAGCGCAGTGTAAATAGTCAGCTATAAACTATAATATTATTGACGTGAAGGGACTAGGGAATAGTTGCAAACTTTCCTGCTGGCAGTGAGACAAAAACTATAATGTTTTTTTAAAATTGAGATTTTATTTTTGAATATATAATAATACTAAATAATAAACTAGAAAAAATTCGACTAGTCGCTAGATCATTTTCAGTTGGAAGAGCATTGGTCCAGTACTCTTAGCACGAACAGCTATCGAGAAAAATAACGCACGTAAAAGTACTCGATAGAGTAATTGTCTATGAAAAATTTAACTTCGCTTTTTGGCGGTAGCTGGCGCTGTACAAATTTTTGGCATGCAAATTTACTTCATCGAATGTTTTTACGCGCTTTATTTTTTTCGATAGCTGTTCTTGCTAAGTTTACTAACGCCCAAAGGTCGCGATTTCCCACCTGAGAAAATGATTTGGTGACAGGTCGAATTTTTCTAGTTTATTATTTAATATACTATAGTGAAAATAACAAATTTAATAACGTGATTACATACTTACATCTTGGCTGCTGCTGAAACCCAGGAATAAAAAAAGGTTCATTTATTCTTAAAATACTTTAATTTGGTTTTCTTTCGTATCAAAACAACAATAACATAATGTTTTGTCGATTACCTTACACACTATTCAATTAAAATTACCATTGCGATACCTACTCTGGGCAGAAGTAGCATACAATAAATATTTATTGAGTATCACAGAATACTACTATAAAATAGTAGGATTGAAATCGAATTTCGGTACTTTTGGTGATGTGAGCGCCATCTTTGTGTTGCAGTAGAAACTATTTGGTTATCGTTCAGCGTCATCTAGTGGTAGCCGTGGTAGCCGCCGTCGTAGTGATTGCTGTAGACTTGTGGGTGGTGCGCGTGGCCGATGCGCTTGACCACAGCGTTGAAACCGTTGTGCTTGTCTGCGGTGTATTCTACGATACGCGTAGTACCATCAGGCTCCGCAAGAGAGTAGGCTCCTGAAAATGAATCCAAATTCATATTTATGTGATACGTAAAAATTAAGATTTATATGCGATTCAGAGGTTAGCAGCTATACGCCCAAAAGTCCACGCAAATCGATCAATTTATTTGAGTTTTATGGAACAGATTATCAGCTATTAGAAGTCATTTATTTCAACTTAATGATAAGATAATGAGAAATTATATAAATAGTAATTTTATGTATTATTTTAAGTGACCATTAATATGTACACAAAGAGGGGTAAAATATTAATACCTTTTACGACATCACCATCACGGGTCTCCCACTGCGTTTTGTGGTCACCGGTGTGGGGGTCGTTCACTGAGTAGTCGAAGGCATATTTGGGATAGGCCTAGAAAAACAGTTTAAATAATTAAATAATATAAAAAGATGTAAAGCCCAAAAATGAATTGTTAACATTCGATTTTTTTCAATCGCGATGTTTATATTATCACGCAAATGTACTTTTTTCAGTCAATAGTCAAAATTTCTTTATTCAAATAAACTTAAAAATTAAGCACTTTTGAATAGTCTATATTTTCCAACCACCCGTTCTAGACTTTTGACTGACAAGAAGTTTGTTTAGTTCAAAAACAACTAGTCGAACGCGTTGCTGTCTTTTGCCTGTGTAATAATTTACATTCACAAAAGACATCAACGCGTTAAGTATCATAACTAATAAAATAAACTGTTGTAGAGCTTCAATAAGTAAACTATTATACAAAGTGAAGTAGAAGTCATTGGCAATTTAAGAATCTAACCGCGATATTGATAATTTTAGTACAAAAAAATCTTAAATCGAAGTCTTATCAAAATTCAAGGTGAAATAAATATAAAAATATCAATAGTAGTCATAAGTAAAAGATTACTGATATAAAAACATGAAAGTAACGATTACTGATTCTTAAAAACATTAAAGTAATGAACATAAGAATCAGTAATCTTCTACTTAAGATGGACTACTTCTTGTGATTTTTCTATGTTTATTTCAACTTGAATTTCGATCACTTTCATTTAAGTTATCTTAAGTTGTGGTTATGCCAATGACTTCGATTTCAGCCTGTAGCTATAACGCTTATGATTATGACAAACAATTTTGTTAAGCAGCTAACATTAGTTGACTTTAATAGTACTGTAATAGTTTTAAAATATTTAACATGAATTAATAGTTTCTAAATATATTTTTTGTGATATAAAACATTTTCAGAGGGTAATATATTTTTTGAGGATGGGATATCGACTTAAATTAAAATGCAATTAGAGATACCATAAACCGTGTCAAAATTAGTACTTTTAGTACTAAAATTGACGTGCAGTAACTTCCCCCTTAAGTTTCCTTTCTGACTGAAATTTAACCAATTTCCGCCAATAGTAAGCATGTCACCAACATGAGTCTTGCGTCATAATGACGCAAAGATTCACGGTGCTTACACTCGTTATGGGCCGTGACTGCTGTCGCCATAATATTACTTTGTAAGTATAGGGAGGTTTGTTTACTTAAAAATACGAAGTTTAGGTATCGATATTACTGTGACGGAAAGTGATAAATAAAAAATTAGAAAAAGAGTTATAGGTATGTATGTTGATGGCTGAAAAGAAAGAGGAAGACCGCAGGAAAGTTGGATGGATTTTGTGCGGAATGATATGATTGTGAAGGGAGCAGACAAGGAGATGACGATTGAGAAGAAGGCTGGAAGAGAAGGACGAACCGTGCCGATCACAAATAAATGGGATAAGGCTAGGGAGATGATGATAATGATTGCTGTGATAGAAACATAAATAAATGCAGCTTGTATTCAAAATATAAAACTCAAAGCCAATGGCTTGATATAACAATTATAACCCTAGATTACTAAACTATATTGCTAGTGACGTTGATACTAAACATTCGTAAAAAATACTACATAAAAAAAGCGGAATAAAGTTACATTATAAAGTTTAATTATTTTAGAAGTTACAGTTACATTCTTTAGGCTTAAGAGAACAGTACATAACAATGAAAAGACTATATTTCTTTTATTCCACACAGTTGAAACAGTTTTTCATATTGTGCATATACAGCTCTTTCAAATTTTATCCAAAAGTCTGTCAGGCTAGAAAAATGACTACCATCATTTTTCTAGCCTGACTGACGCAAACACAAAATTTTCTTGCTATAACTCAATAACCAAATGACACCTGATCACAATGGCTGCACGGGGCACACTGGCTGATGTAATTAGGAAGATACAGATAGTGAAGTGGGAGGCGCAGGAGTGATGTGAACTTTGTTTTTTCTAGGAATCGCTATTTTGCCGTCGTAATATAATAGTTTAGTAATCTAGGTTTAAAAGAATAAAACGTATCTGGGCAATTCAGGTTGTGACGCATCGTTGACTTTCGTTCATGCATCGCTCATTAATACAAAAAAATACGCGCACTGAGACTGTTTATCAATTTTGCAGAAAAATCAGCTGATGGCCCTCTAGATGTGCAACGAAGCTAAGCTTGTATAAATTAATTATGATCGCTTAATTTTCTATGGCAGTTAAATTATTGAGTTCTAGCAAGGAATTGATTTATTTTTCGTTTTAGTCCTTATTTTCGTTGCTATTTGCTTAGTACTATTTATGGGCAATGCGATGCAGGCCTATTAAATAAAAACAATCGCGATAAGTAGACAATGTTCGTCTGTGACTCATTAACTCACGAATAAGGTTCAATATCAAATAAATTTAAAAACGAATTTGCGTTCTATTATCGCGATTATTTTTTATAGTAGGTCTGCTGGGCATATAATATGCCTATATGAAATTAAATGTATACTACGTTTTAATCTTACTCGAATATTCCGTCGACATGCGATGTTTGACCGAACTTACTTTTGTATAAATATATATAATACCTACTATTATTGTATTCTGTGCTAATATTGTTATTTGTGCAATCAATATGTGGTCAATGGTTCGTTATGATACATGATTGAGACAAGGTTGTTAGCTAAGTAGGACAAAAATGTAGATTAAAAAAATACTCACATAATAATCACCGTGGGCATCTCCTGCGTATCCGATGTTTCCTCCGTATCCACCCTGCTCACCATAACCACCGTATCCGGCGTATCCGCCTATGTAGCCAGCGCTGGCTGCTGCGCAGACGGCAACGAAAACGAAAACCTGAAACGCAAATGATGAGAATAGTTGTAAATGGATTATTTGTTAAAAATTAACTGATTTTAAAGTGTATCATTAAAATTACATTTGAAATGAATACTTGACGAGTATGAATCATAGTTATAGATCATAGACGACCTCCATGGTCGAGTGGCTTTGTACACCGGTTTTCAAGGTGTCGCCATCTCCGAGGTCCCGGGTGGTCCCAGGTGCTCAGGTCTGGGTGTTTGTGATACCACCGTTGTCTCTGATTTTCATAACACAAGTGCTTTAGCTACTTACTTTGGTATCGGAGCAATAGATGTGATGTCAAATATTTATTTATTTATTTCTATGCTACGAAAATTTTACTTTTGTTAAACATTCCTATGTAATGGTAAAGGTTGCCTACTAAAGCACACCTTTGAAAAAGTTAACGTAAGGCTCTTAAGAAAATTACTTGTTGATATTTAGACCTATGGAATATCTTTGACATAATAGTTATCATAATATTCTTAGAACTTACAAGTGATACTGAAATATTTGTCATTTTAACACCAAACATAATTTAAACTCTGTAGAAGAAAGAATTAAGTATTTTCGACGTTAATTATTATTTTGAAAAATCCTTTGTTGGGATAATTTATTAAAAAAAAAACAATTATTCGTAAACATATCAGATACTTAATTTAGATAGCTAATTATAGAATACGTTACATCATAATCATTTTGGTAGAAACGCCCTATTTAGGAAGATATTTCTACTTTTAAAATGTTTGAAGGCATAATGATACAGATTCTTTGCGCGTGTATATTTGGGACATGATATAGCCATATATGGCGTTGAAGCAAACAATAGGGCAAGTAAAAACAAATGCAGGAAGCTGCTGCCTCCAATAATTGTATACACTTTCCGTTGTTTCGTCTTCATATTATTTCCCATAGCGTTATTACATCTGTCACTGAAGTAAGGTCAGAAAAAACATGGTGATTTCTATTGAACTTTAAGTATTCATATTTCTAGTTTATTGTTATTTTATATTGAACACTCTTTAACGTTAAATCTGATTATTGTAGAGATTTTAAAAGCATAGCTGAGGTCTCTAAATTGATTATTTTTATTTTCTTAAAAGTTACGATTGTATGACCATTGTCCATTGTAACTTTTGTTTCTAATTTTTTTAACAAATATCTTGTTATTTTACAGTTCAGTAATCGGTTTATTAGTACTTTTAAATACTAACAAATATTTGATAATGAAATAAAGAACCACTTATTTAACTCAACTATAAAAAAATACTGAGTTACTTGTTATTTTTTTATAATAAGAATAAGATCAAATAAATTCATTGACTTTGATATCTGTCTGTACATAAACAATGTTTTGCGACACCGCCCGATGAAATAAACCGGAACGGACGTGAGGCGTTTGTTGTCATATAACAAGACAACCTATTGAAAAATATATCGCGGCGGTAAAAGGAATCGTGATAGCTTTTCATAACCGAATCGTTATATTTCGTCACCATTTCATAAGAAAATAAAATTTCAATACAAGGTTTTACCAAAAAAACTTACTTCTTCCTGTAAAATATTTACAACGATTTTTGTACGAATTTAATTACATGACTATTTGGTTCGCGTGTATCATTTCAATTGAAAACTTGCTAATTCGGTTTATATAATTTGATTATTGTAGCATAATTTAAAACACTGGGTTCGTGTATAAATGAAATATTTCTTGTACCTCTGTTGTATAATAACTTATTACAAGTTACTTCCTGATTTATTAACGATATTGTTATTCCATGAAAACAGATTATAAACTTGAAAATAATAACATTAACAGGACCAATTTCACATTTTTGATGATGACCGCATCAGAGGCAATACCATTGCTACTGCGCCATAAGTTCAGAATTCAAATTATGCCTCCCTAAAGTCTGTTTCTATTATTAGAGAGACAAAATGGCGTTTTACATTTTTCGTCATTGCACATTTCATTCTTTTGCAATTTTTTCTTATGTTATTACTTATATTATCATTATACACAAAACAACATTATCAGTCATTATAAAATGATCAAAACAATTTTAAATTTGACAGATAAAGCTGTCATTTTTTGTTTTTGTAATAAAATAAAAACAAATAAACAGACTTAAGCATGACCACCGAAAAATGAATGATACAATTTATCGACACAGATGTCAATAGACAATACATTTTTAACCGACTTTAATTTTTTTTTGTAATCACTATCTTATCTATTTTCTGTCATGCTAGGGGGTTGGTAAGTTTAAATATGTGATAAGCATTTGTTGCATGTTATTTGCATGTGATGATTATATTCTGTTGCCGTAGTAAAAGCTCTGATTAGCTTGGGATAAAGAATGTGCTAAAATGTCCGGGATTATTTGAAAAACTAATTATGAATCCTCGCATAGTTCTCGTTTATTTTTATGACTAATCTATGTTAAACTTCTGTATGTTTTTTTGCTAAATCCTATTCGACAAGTGTCCTATGTAATACATTGAAGAAGTTTAACATAGATCAGTCATAAAAATAAACGAGAACTATGCGAGGATTGATAATTCGTTATCTTATTATACTTACTTGACTGTCTAGGACACCAATTCCTATATTTTCTAGTTTTAAAATAAGCTGTGGTGCTTATACAAACTTACTACTTGGTAGGTATATGGAAATATGTTTAAGTTGGCAATAAATAAATTAGTTAGATATAAATACATTTTTAACAATAATCAAACGCATAAAATGTATTGTCTACTTAACAAACGCAGGTTCATAAAACAAATAACTTTCATATTTTTCCATTAGAATTGTAACTTACAGACTAATAAAGGAGAAATATTTGTAAGTTACTACAAAAAATACCAGTTTTCAAAATACCACTACAAAAACTATCAAAAAAGGAAAAAAAAACACTTCAAAGGGCTATATTAGAAAAAATCAATTAATCACTAAACCAAGCGCACTTACTTGGAAAGCACGCATTTCTGTTATTGTTTTTCACTTAGGTCACTTTCTTCCTCTTCAGCTAAGCCGACAGGAGCAGAACTGACACTGTGCTGGGCTGAACGAGTGCAAACTATTTATAACTGCTGCCGCTTTGGTTGCACCACTGCACGCTTCGTACAGCCTATGGCTGTTTGGGTTAGAGCGTTTGTTTTGATGCCAAAAAAAAATCAAGTTGTGGATTGCAAAAATAGTTGAAAAAAGGACTAGCTTATATTTTTATTATAATTTTATTTAAACAAATTGCTATTTATTAAGTTTAAAAAGGTCTCGATATTATTTTATACAAAGAGTTTTGCATACGTTTACGAGTGCCTTTGCTTTGGATGGATAAGGAGGAGGTTGGGCCATATACCACCACGCGTGCCCAACACGGCCACACACACACACACTATACTTTGATTGGCTTTGGCCATTTTGGTGAAATGGTTAGTTTTAATCCAATCCATTGGCATTGGCCATTATTAATTCCTCATTACTGGGGCACAGGCCTTCCTTATGAGTGAATAAGAAGGTTGAGCCCTATGGCTCTCCACCACGCAGGCCCAACAAGTATTGGTGGGTTAACGTCTGCAAATGAAGCCGAGACCAATGGCTTAACCTGCCTACTGAAGCACGGAGGAGCTCAAGATTTTGGTCATCCCATCCAATGACTGACTCTTACAATTCGCAGGGTCAATGCGCTAACCCTCTGCGCTACCGAGCTTTTCAACCCATAATAAAATCAAATAAGTGCCCTAGTTTTACATCCATATTATATTTTCGAATTTAGGTCATTCGTATTCTGGCAACATGTGATAGTGATACATTTTTATATGTTTCATCACACTTATCACATAAATTGATCTACTTCGCTCACTGTTTAGCTATTGGCCGCAGAAATAATTAATGTTTGAGTGTTCTTTGTATTCGAAATTGACTATTATATGCAGTAGTGTTGATTGAAAAATTAATAAGACTTCGGCTATTAAGCTTGTTCAAATATCTCCTATGAAATACATAGGTATTTATTAGAATAACACATCAAAAAGCTTTCATTAAAATAAATAAATTAGTTCATTTTTACGTGGGTAGGTACTATGATATGAAGACAGCAGTAACATTTAGTAGTAATTAAGTAGGTATGCTGAAAAACATTAAATTTTCAACGTTTTCGTGACACCAACTAGGTACATGTAAATAGAATTACACAATAATCACGTTTCCATTTTTCTTCAAGGCTGAAGAAAACCGTAGAACAAGCTTATAGGGTTTATTTTAATATACTAATTTACTCGACTACCTAGTATGATTTTATAACGCGCTGATAGCAATAAGTAATGTCTTTATCAGCGCTCAAAATCGCTATAAATTATGAGTTTAATGTCCTATAACATTTTAATTTGTTAGTCGGTAAGACTTTCATTTTTAATTTCTTTACTTCGATTCAAATCAGTTTTTCTGGTCAGCAAGTTCGATGTCAACGCAGTACTCATACGCAATTTTCCCGTTATGGTTTCGCACATTTAGTGCGTTTAGCCAATGTCAAATAAATTCTAAATTACTACTCCTATTATCAAGGTCGTTGACCGTAATGATGACCCCATATTACTTTACGCTTCAGTGATTAACTTGAAATTAAGTTACCTAGTTTTTAAATAAATTCTAATAATCTTTTTGCACTTCTCTAATAATCTATTTTTATGTTTTCAATTAACAAATAACAAAATGTAATGCATTAATAAAAAAAATATGCCATCATTGATATTAACTCGATAAAACATAAGTATATTTCTGTTACTATCATAATTTGTTAGTTAAAGGTTTATTTTTTGTTTATTGTTTCATTTTATGTACGCTTAATTTTTCCATTGAGCCAAGATATTTTTTCTAGAAATATAAGCTTATTTTCTCTTGATTTCTATGAGAGGCTTGACACAAAATTTACAAAACCAGTGAAATGACCAAGTTGCGGTGTGATATATTGCTGTAACTACTGGCCGGCATTCTATAGCTTTAATTTTGTTAGTATAACTACCAAGTTTACGTTAGTCCTAATAGTAAAAATGCATTGACAATTTTCAATTTATAAAAACACATTTAAAATACGTACGTACTGAAATTAGATAAACCTAAGCTAGAAAAGCTAGAAAAAAATAATTAAAAAATCACTTGGACTGAGAAGGTCTTCGAATTGAATTTTTGAGTATGATGACGTCATATTAAAATCTTAACGAAGGAAATTTAATTTAAATGTTTATCTTCAGTAACTAATTCATTTTCAACGTGAATTTTTTATTTGTCACTAAGGAGGCAAGGCAAAGGTGCTTTGACATGATGTATTGTTTGTATTTTTTTTCTCATTGACCGAGCGAATGCGAAGCGTCTCCGTTTCAGCTTGGCAAAAATTGGGCTTTCGTATGTTCAGCTGTCCATCTGTTCTCCTCTACAAGTCACATTTCTCAACCGATTCTCATGACATTTTGTGACCAGGTTCGGTAACTAGGTATATAGATTTCATTCATCGATTCAGTTTTTCGAAAAAAAAAACACGTTTCAGCCATTTCTAAAATTGTTCGAAAATGTTACAAACGCGAGGTCTACAGCTCACAGCCTCTAGCTAAATCATGATTTAACACTATGTATCGATGATAAAATATGAATTAAGTAAAGCTTGTGTAACGGACTAGAAGTGTTCCAAGTAAAGTGCCAGAGGTTCCATTATGAAATGCATAATTTGACTTTATTATGCAAACCGGGAGAATTTGAACAAGCCTTAAATTGTGTTAATTCTTATATGTTTATTATCCAAACGCGTCGAGGGAAGACACTTTTGACTTTGATTTTGGTGGCAGTGAAGTCTACCAGCAGCGCCAATGGTCCTGAGTTCGATTCCTGCAGGGGCTATAATAAATTATTTTTAAAAATGGATATTTTGCGTTGCCATCAAAAACGTTAAAATCAAGACCAGCAAGATACTCGTAATTTCAAGAAGCAATTCAAATAAAAAATCTTTCGACATTTGCAACTTATACAAATCTTAAATAAAAATTCAAAATAAAGCTGGTGTGTTTTTTTAGTATCAGTTACTACCATCATAGCAGAGGAACTAAGAAACATAGGTCTAGCTAAAAAGTATATTATCACGTTTTACCTACAACATTATTTTTGGTATGTAACCCCATTTTCTGGACATTGAGAATATTCTCACAGTTTCCGTGACAAAATATTACTCTTTAAATTAATTATTATGACTTCTTTGACCGTCAACTTACGAGACAAGGTTGTCATAACCACAACGCAAATTATAAAATCGCTCATAACAATCATTATTCCGTCAAGCGTATCAGATTTATGTTACACTTCCTTGCCTGAAAAACGATCGCTGAATTTAGCAAAGCACGAATATCTTCAGTGACTACCTGACTTATGCTTTTGTCATTTTACTAATAAAACTACAGTTGCATCGAATAAAATCTCCTTTTGCGCTTAGAAATACGTTAAATATCTTGAAGTAACGACAAGCTTTATTGTTAATGACGATGGGATACAATCATGTGGTATGCCTCTGAAAAGTGTCAAACACTGGGAAAACAAAGTCAAGCAAAATGACACAAATATCTAAAAAACAAAGTATCGTTAAAAGATTGCGATAGATATTATATTAATGAATTACGATAAAGTGCGCGCGGCAATCTAGTGGATATATAAAATTTTATATGAAAACCACAATCTTTTAAATCAAGATTAAAACAGCTAAGATAAATAATACATTAGAAAAAATACTAAAAAAAATCGTCTCATCCGTAGCAACTCAGCTTTGCCCTCTTCCTATTTTTCTAGTATATTATTTTTTAATATATTATCTTAATATGAAAATAGCATTTTGAATGCGAAAAATCTCAATTTAATTATTAAAACAGCTACTTAATGGAAACGAAAGACTAATTTATCGGAGTGTCATTTTGTGGGCTATAGAGCGATGCATACTGTCGCTTACTTAATACAAAAACCGAATCCTTTAGTCGAATTTTTTTCCGTTGCTTTCAGATAAACGAACGACTTAGACTTAGATCTTGGCCTGGAGATTACACTAGCGGAACTGTAACCCAGGTAAGTGCTTCATAAATATAAAATCATTGTTTTAGTGCGTCGAAGAACTTGCGGTCGACATAAATCGGGCTTTCGACATTCGCAATAAGAATGTATTGGACTCGATAAGTTGTGCTCCAGTTTCTCTAGGCTAAATGATAGCTATTGAAAATGTTACTTATTTAAAACAACTATTAATATTTTTTAAATTTTTGAGATTTAAGCATTCACAATGCTATTTTATACAATACTAAATAATATACTAGAAAAAATAGGACTAGGAATAGGACTGCGCTGGCTTGCAGCGTAAGAGTTGATATACTAGAAGAAATTCGACGTTCTCACCAGTGACTCGGTAGCTCAGCGGTCAGAGCATTGGACCGGATATCCAAAGGTCGCGGGTTCGATTCCCGTCCGAGAACATGATCTGGTGCGAGTCCTATTTTTTCTAGTATATTATTTAGTATTAAACTATTAATATAATAAAACTATTGTCTCCAAACCAAAACTTATATTATATCACAATATTTTAGGGTTTCGATCTCCACAGACCAAACGTATCTTATCTATCGCGGTCTACAGATCACAGAGCCTTCAGTATTATTTTTTATCGACTTTGTAATGAACACTTAGCGATAGACTCGTATTTTTCCCGGTTTTTAGTATTTAGTTATTTTATTATTGTTGCTTTACTTTGAACATAATATTTTCAACGTCTTGCGCTTATCTATACTACTTTCAAAGATTAAGTTTGCAAAAAGGTTCTTAAACTGTATTTTACTTGATAACACTAAAACGATTTCAATCAATGAAACTCGTAAAGTGTGCCTGTAGCGAATAGTTTTTAGTGAACTATAAAAACTACAACCGTGTAATCAAGGTTTCATGCTCTTTTTACGAATAAAATATTGAATCTAGGAGTATTATAGCACTATCAAGTGATTATAGCACTTGTATCATTCATAGCCTTCATGCTTATTTGGTTTGAATGAAACGAACGTTTCGGTAAAATTGGCTATTGATCACAATTGTGGTATTTACACGGGTTGACTTGGCAGGCGACATGCCGGTCGATTTTAGTCAATTAGCGCTTTTTATCGACAGTAGCTCGTAAAATCTAATCGCATACCTAATTTTATTGAGGTGGTGATTCGATTTACATGCGATACCACATAAAATTCAATATAAGAAGCACTTAAACCAGTACCTAATGCTACAGTCAACTATTTCAAAACTTTTAAGATTTTTACTTCCTTGGCTGAATCTGAGATTCTCTTAAATGCATTATTATTAATTCAGACATAGAATATATCATCCGCTAGATAGCGCTGCCACAAGTCATGCTAACTTTACAGATAAAACTCTAAGCGGTATGAAGATGCGTAGTGAAGCGTAGGTACATGTTAGATTTTTAAGATCACGTCTTCTATTTATGACGTTAGGTATACAGCTTTTTCAATGGGCTAATTCTTCATATCAAACAATATGATTTTCTTAGCTATGCGTTATCGAGTAGTGGACAGCGATTTCTCAACTCGTTGAAATTTATTTTACCTACCCATTGAATGTAAACTTTGTTACTTATTGTAATGGAAAATGAAGTCACTTTAAATGCCGACCTCATTTTTCAAATTTTGACTACTCTGTATGAAATATACAGGGAGAAAAAAGCAGCCCTTGGCAAGTTTCTTGCCGGTTCTTCTCGTTACAAGGTCTCTCGCTTAGATTTTGCGAACCGATGGCGTAGCTTCTTTGACATTCACAAGTGCTTGTAACAGCCTAGACTGAATAAATGAGTTTTGAATTTTTTGTTTTTTTCAAGTTTTGTTTAGCTTCTTTACCGTGTTTTTCTTCGAATTTAATTAGGGTTGGTGCTTATAGCGAGATGTCAAGTCGTCCCATTTCATAGCTATGAAAATGTTCGATGATGATAGTGTTACTGTGCTTGGTTTGATTCAAATTTATAATGAAAAATTATCTCAGTACTATGTAATCGTAATACTCGTTACATTAACGCATCAATTACTAAGTATTTGAGGAAGTTATTGATTTATTCCTATTACGTTTTAATTATTGACACGAACTTATGCGAGGAACTAATAGGTTAAGAAATTAGTCTAATAAACGAGTCTATTTAGAATTACACGTAAGAAACTCACGCATAATTTTTGTTTGAAACGATTGACCTTCTAATTTAGTAGTTTATGCACTAAAATGCCGATCATTAAACCAGATAGAGACTATTAAAAACGATAAATAGTAAATTCTAGTAAGGGGTTAACTCGAAGGAAAGACGGAACCTTTATAGAGGTAGGTAGTAACACTTTGTTGTCCGTCTGTCTGTCAAGATAACACCACCAAGAACCACTACCAAATAGAAAGCCACCTCTTTTGCCGGGGAAAGAGGTGGTTTTCTATTTTTTGGGTTTTAGTTTTTAGTTAACTAATGATAAAGTTGGAAGAATAATAATAGTAAGTTTGTGTGTGCCTTCTAAACTACTTAATATTTTTTTTATTGTTACAGTCGTTTATTGAATACGGTACGGTGTTAACCTGGGGTTCGTCGCCAGGAAAATACAAAAAGAAACGCTTGCTACCGGGTAAAAATTACCACATTATTAATAGATGTGTTTTTCATTAAATGATTATTTATTATTACATCCATGATTAAAGAGTACATTCGTATTATAGGAAATGGAGAATAATCTATACGATACTAAATAATATACTAGAAAATATCTTGCTGGTTTTCTGTTTACAATAGGGAATTACACCTTTTTTTGAAAACATGTTTATATTATTCCTGAGGTCGTAATAAACCAGCACAATTTTTATTTCAATTTTATAAAACCAAGAAATACCTTAAAAATGATTTTTTATTTATGATTTTGAATTATTGCGCAGAAACGCAAGCCGCCATGCTGTTTAGGCCCGTGACGTCACTCCGTCAGGCGTCAGGAAACAATCAAGAGTGGTTACAATGTCTTTTTACAAAAGTAACGAAAGTTTTTAAAATAATGAGTTGTAATGTTTTATCATTGGTGTCTTGTGCCTGATTGCAGTAAAACAAGTGTAAAATCTCCACTAAAATAGTGGGTTCAAGTGCCAAGTGACATCAAAATGAGAAAAACTTGGTTGAAACGTAAGAAGAGATCCAAAGAAATCCAAAAAACAAACAAAAAAATATCCTGTTCACCTGATGGTCTCGTGAATTTTGTGTCTACTGGATATGCAAGAAGGATAAGCGATGTGAACATAACCTAACACTTGCATTTTTTGATTCAAAATCAATCATGTGTTTTGAAGGATTAATACTTACACAGGCAACTTTGAGTTTATATAAAAGGTATTATTATATTATAATAAATAAATATATCAAATAATAAGTATAGTTTTTTTTATTTCCATGGTGCACTCACTGTATAAAGATGATGTTGGTCCATCACAGCCGAGTTGATTTGAAGAATGGGTCAACTTGGCCACCATAAAAATGTTAAGGATATAATAATGTTCATTTCAATGTCATGTGCATGTGGAAAATATGTGAATACATATGCACTATACATAAGGTAGGGTAGGAGAATAGTCAAAGTCAAAGTACAAAAAACTATTCAAATAAACTTAGTAATTAAGCGCTTCTGAATCATCTATATTTTCCACCCATTCCAGAGTTTTATAACGGACAAGAAGAACAGGTGCAAGAAACTTATCAGCTTTAACAGAAATAAGTAACAATATTTACAAACTTAAATATTATATCATGATCTGCTATTCTTAATCTGGCTGTCATCAGTCAAGTTTATGGTCACTCGGTTATGTCCTGTCTCTTTAACTTAAATTGGAAATTTGATTATATGAATAACAGAAATAAACACTTAACTAATTGAAATATATCTTTATTACTTTACAACAGTTACCAAATACAATACAACAGATTATAAACAACAAAGTAGGTACTTATATTTGCAAGCTATGTGTTACATTTTTTCCATGCATTTTGGTCTTTCAGATAATTGTCTACTTTATAATAACCATTACCCATGAGCGTCTTTTTAACATGATTTTTAAATTCATGCAAAGGTAGATCAATCACTTGTTGTGGAACTATACTAATCAAGGTTATGCGTTTCCCCATAAATTAACCTTTTGCATCGCACACTGCTGTCTGCAACCATCTCCTTAGATTTTCTTTTAGAAATTTCTTTTGCACACAAAATGTTTATCGATGAGCCAACCTTAGCCAGATTCGATTTCTTCCATTAAAACTCAACCGAAGTACACGACGACAGGGCTTCGGTTCGGCGGTGTACATCGTAACACCATGCTTGCAGCCACCTTCTGACGAGGGACAATCGTAGCACTTAACACTACTCACAGTCTCTTCCTGTTCATTCACATTATGTGTCAATCAGTACATAAGGCTTGGAACGCACTTTATGTTCCAGGCATACCGTACACTACAACGCACGTGTTTTGAACCCGTTTGAGCTGCACATAGCCTATTGCGTCGTCAGATTCCCTTCCGGACCTGATAACAAAATAAAATAAAAATAGGTTATGTTGGATTGTAATAGTAAACAAACACAGGGTATTATCGTGTTGTGTATTACTTAATGTTGGAAAAAACTTGATATGATAGGTACTTACATTGCTGTTTTAACATTTCTCCACAAAACCGTCTTCCATGATGCGATTTTAGTAAAATAAAGCATAAAAGTGATAATCACATAAAATTATAAAATAACACAGTACGACGAGTACGAAATCCTGTTTGCTTACTGTCGGGCTGACGTCACGTCGGAATCCAATATGGCGAATGGCGTTTTGAACATTTGAAGAATAGATTAAAAAAGTCGATTTTTTAAATTGAATTATAAAATGTATATTGCATTTTTATGAATAAATATCGACGTTTCTCATTCACTTTTTATGAAATCTATCATAAACATGCATTTTTATATTGTTTCTTACATGGTGTAAAATACCCTATTAACTACCGCCATCTAACCACCCGACAAGAAATTATAATCGCTGATAATTTGTTTTATGTTTCTTATATATCGTTTACTTTTTTTTCACTAGAATAGGTTCAGAAATACGACCTGCAAACAGACGGACAGCTGGACGGACATCCGAAAGCATTTTTGCCTAAGGTGAAAACAGACGATTCGCGCTTGCTCGGTTAAAATTATTAATGTTTTATCACCTCTGTGGTATTTTTTACCCGGTAGCGACGAACCCCGGGTTAATATTAAAAAAGTACCTACATTTTCAGAATAAAAAGATAAAGATTTGCAAAAATCATCTGCGAAGCGAATGCAATAACGCGTGTCTAGATTCGGTGATTACAGTGCTAATTCTAGATACTTAGAAAACAAGTGAAACCCTGTGCTTAGGCATCGCCGAATACCGATTTAACCATTAAGACTAATTACCGAAGATCCGATAAATATCGTCGATATTCCGGTTGCAGAATCGAACCAAGGCGATGTTGCGGCATCGCTCGAGTTTGATCTCATTCACAAACCGATAGAACTGAAATAATTTTCGGGAAAAGAATATCTCGCTAGGAGTTACTATAATTATAGCCATCACCTCTGTGTTTGCATGCACCCGTTAAATTTGTGCGGGTGAATAACGACAAATTGACATTTTATCTTTATTAAAAGCTAACTAAAAACAAAGTTTCTGAATAAAAAAGAAAGAAAAAAAAAGAAAGCCAACTAAAAATATCTCAAACACTATTTTTATTGTGTAGTCTTGTAGCTTGCTTCGTTCACCCATATATGGTCTGAGTTATTTTATTTATGACCTAAGAATGCGAGAAAAAAATAGCACACAAATATAAAAATAATATGTTCAAATCAGTTATGTTTTATTACTCGGAACCTAGGTGTGAAACAAAATTATTACTCAACATGTCAGAAAAGCTTTGTTTTTTTAAGATTATTAGTCTAGCTAGTGGATGGTTCTATCGGTACAGAAATAAGCCTTCGGCTATCGAAGCCCATTATTAGAGTAGTCGATGATAAGAACAAAGCTTCAATAATCGGCAATCGATACTTCGATTTCTATAGCAGTCGGTAATCGAGTGGATATGTACCGAACACTCGATTTTTTTAGTACCCATGTAATAACTACCTTAAATAATAATTACTGTCATGAATCATATTAAAAAATAGAAACAGTATTCGTTTTAGTAAAAAAAACATATTTTTATGTTGCTGAGTTGACCACCAAACTGCATTCAAACTACTTAAGAGGGCGTAGTCTGCAAACTAGCGCCGTCATTGGAAAAAAAATCACAGTGCTTAAATAAAGACGAAATTGTGAATTATCTCTCTGTAGTGCACTCCGAAGAAGCTTTCTGGTACTTTTCATAGCTTAAACAATATTTTCTAGCCTGTCGTTTAGTTTAGTGGAGTTTTTTTGCGAAAAGTGGCTACTTTTAGCAATAAAACTCCGTTAAACTAAACGAAAGTCTAGAAAATACTGTGTATGTGATTAAAAGTATCACAAAGCTTCCTCGGAGTGCACTACAGAGAGATAATTCGTAATTTCGTTTTTATTAAAGCACTATGTTTTTTTTCAATGGCGGCGCTAGTGTGCAGACTACGCAGCCTTAACTCTTCACCCTATAAAATATTGGGTTCTTTGTTTGATTATTACCTGGTTTTGAAGTTTTGTACGATTTTTAGTTGACAATAACGTCAGAAATTCTTTTCTTGTTTTAATATTTTTAATCAAGCTTCCAGTGAAAATGAGCATTTTAATTACTTATCTCGTAGATATTATCGATGTCATAGCAATATTACGTTTGGCCTAGCCACCGTTACCACAAATCCGATAATTGGACGTCATGCAAAAACTATCCACAGATCATTAGCCATGGTGAACTCATTATTGCAAAAGTCAAGATTCTGTAAAAAAGGTGTTAGCTCCCGTGTTAGGCCAAGGAAACGAGAACTATCGGACACGTACTTGGTTGAAGGCTAGGTTGATGGTAATAAGGTGGATGATCCACGAGTAGGCAGAGCGAGAAGCGGAGATGATGAATAAAATATTATAATATATTATGCACTATTCCCTAAAAAGCAATAAGTTCACGCGTGGGTGAAACGGTAAAAGTGATTTAACATCACTTTTGTAAGCACGTCCAAATCAAAAGCTGCATTTATAAAGAAAAACTACAAGAGATTAAAAAACTTGTTGACTTAATTATCTGAAGAACTTTAAGCTCTCAAATTCAGAAACAAACTTGACGCAAAGCTGATAATATTTTTAAACCAAAAGATCAACGAATCAAACGAATAACATAAAAAAACATTTTTTTTATTTTATTTTTTTTCATTTTTAAAAAAAGTTTAGAGCACCTATTATTAACTGCAGTAGCTCTAAGAACACCGTTTAGTTAACTTGGCAACACTGGGTAAAAAATATTTCATTGGAATTGATACTTGCACTTGTGTAACGCACTGCATTACGTTATTTCATTTGAACGTAACATGATCACCAATATTTTGTCTATTTTTATCGATACCCTTTTGTATCTTTTGTTTGTCGTATGGTTATACAATCTACAAAAACAAAAAAAAACTTCTTTCAATTTATACTAAGTTCGTGTGAGTACTGTTAATGGAAACATATTCATTACTTCCAGAAATAATATTATATTTCCAAAAGTACCTACTTCACTGCCTCTTGCCTTTATACCAATGTATAAAAGCAACATTAACAAGATGTAATATACCTACTTCAGAGTCGAGTGTCACATTTAAAAAATATAGTTTTAAATAGCTTAACGTCGAGCTGATAACATTAGTACTTAAAAAGTTGTTTTCACATCTCCAGCACGTAAAGGGCGCTATTGGCGCGTAAAAACTCGCAGCAAAAAACGATTTTATTATATTTTTTTCTTTTTTTATATCATACAAGCGACCTCATTTCGTCCATACTCTTTATTTCAAATTATCAATCGACTTTTTCAACAATCCTTATTTTTAAGTCCTTGGTGTATTAGTGTATTTTATTTTTTATACTCTATAATGTCCGACAACATTTAAAAAACCGTTTTCGTGCTGGAGAGGTTAAAACAAAATTACAATTCTGATTAAACTCTTTTATTTACATTAATATTATGGTCCAATTTCAATATACAAGCTTGCTTTCTATGTATGTTCATTTTATTTACAACTGTATGTTTACTATAAACAATGGTAGTCTAATTTAAAACTTCCATATAGATACAATCTCTTATTTTTTCAGAATGGCTCATTGGAATATCATATACACGACCTTCAAAAGATGTACTTGAAGATATTGGTGTACACAATGCTTTTGGGAACATAGAAATGCAAATCACGCGCCGATAAACACTTGATAATAACACCGTTTATGATAGACATGTCCACAAAAAATAACAAGATAATATGACATAAATTACCAAATAATATGTACCAACATTATTGATTACTAGCTTTGGCCCACGACTTCGTCCGCGTGGACATTCGGAAAATCCCTAGGGGACCTTTGACTGAAATACGATTTTTTTTTTATGTTTTGGTTATAAACTATCTGTGTGCCAAATCTTATGCAAATCCGTTTAGCCGTTTTTGGGATTGAGTAACGAACATCTAAACATCCAAACTTTCACATTAATATTATAAAGTAGGATATTAGTAGGATTTATCATCAAAATAACAGCCTATTATAGTCCACTCCAGTGCGTAGGCCTCCCCTATGGGATGATTTTGCCATATTCAACGCGCTTATCAGGCGGGTTAGCGATCGCAATGCGACCCTTTTATTGACTTAGCCAATTTTCCCTATTTTATTTATATCTACGGACATACATATAAAACAGGCAAAATTAGAATTTATTGTTTCATATACAAGGTTATTTGTAAAACACCAACAACCTCGCAGGAGAAGATCTAACATAATAAACAACAACATTCATTGTTCCAAAACTTTTCCGAAAACATACAAACAGAATCGACTTTTCAAACAAAAAAACTCGATCAGCTGTTCGGACATTTCTATAGAAAGTTGTTGAACAAAAGTTGCTATTTATGATGTTTGTAATCTTCTCCTGCGAGGTTGTTGGTGTTTTACAAATAACCCTGTATAAGTACTTACAATAACATTCAGGTATCATAAAAGTCCTTCCTCATAAGTGAAAAATATTGTACTTTATGAGCAAAGCCAGTACACTCCATTTGTACCAACTAATCAATCGATTTTAACAACACAAACATTGTTACATGATACGACTTTTAGCACTTACAAATCGAAAGTAGGGTGCTATATTACGAGTAAGTGCGTACCTAACGTAAGTAGACGATTCCCACGCCAAATAGACCGAAAAGTGGCCTTGTAGCTTGATAATGAAATACCAATGTTTGATTCATTGACTTTTAACTCATATGGACCTAAAAACGAAATGAACAATGTAGATTATTATATAATTTATTTTAAAATACGAATTAACCAATTATTATTAATTAAGTATTATACAAGGTGTTACAAAAGTACCCCTAATGCCGAATATGGTAGATAGGGACCATCAAACTGAACAACTTTTACTATGGGACCAACTCTGAAATCGCGAAAAAAAAATCAGCTGTTTCATACATTTTGATATTTTCGATTTTATTTTTGTATGGAACAGCTGATTTTTTTTTCGCGATTTCAGAGTTGGTCCCATAGTAAAAGTTGTTCAGTTTGATGGCCCCTATCTACCATATTCAGCATTAGGGGTACTTTTGTAACACCTTGTATAGTTTATTTTAAAATACGAATTAACCAATTGTTATTAATTAAGTATCTATTTTTTGGCAAAATATTTCTGTTATAGTTTATGGCACCTTAATTGAAGAATGTAGACAAAATAATAAAATTTCATTTTATTTTATGCAAAAAGCAACAACCAAATATAACAATTTATTTGTTCGCAAGTAATTTTTAGACGAGGCATAATCTCGTTAAAAAACTAACACAAAAAAGATTTAATTTAAACTGACTTCTACAAGATATTTTCATGATTTATACGCATAAATTTTCTACAAAATTATTTGTTGTGATCAATACCAACGCCATCTAGCAACAGTATGTTACTACCACTGGCAAACTCACTCTTGCGCACAATCACGTAAGTTTGTTTGTGCAAAGCGACTACGAGAACTTCTTTGCAACTAATTTCGTAGTATCGAAGTAGAGGGCGTCATTAGTTTTCTCGAGTTTTACCACTCAATAAAATCAGTACCTACAGCTAAAGATAATGACGACATTTTATGCATCGATAACATTATTCTGCATAAGAAGTTTTTAAAACAACATGTATTGATCCCCACTTAGCATTAGGTGAACCTTATAATAATTAAGTGTTAAATGAATGTTCCAAACTCCACACTAATGTATGTTTGGAAATGAAAAGTTCAAAATTTCCAATCTACTAGCCGATTTAGGAGGCGTCAAAGAACTGAATGATCAAAGTACTGTTGCAAAACACAGAAATTATGAATTACATTTGAGTAAAAAAGGGATGAAGGTAGCTAAATAAAATTTAAGTAAATCAGAGGAGTTCTAAAAATAGGATAAAGTATCAAAAAGACTACCATGGTTACAATTTTTGAGTTAGGGTTTGTCTTAAGATTTAATGCATGTAATCTAGCTAGGTAACAATGGCGAAGGCTCCATACAAGCCTTTTAGAAATTCCATCCCACAGATTATATATACAGATCATAACATTTTTGTAGAGCAGCTTACCTTCGCCTTAATTTCACCCCTCGCCACTCATAGGTACAGAAGTTACCTTTCATACATTGTTGTTAGCAACTGGTATGCAAATGTATGATAATAGTGTTGGGACATGTACACAACCAGATGTGGATTATAATATAAATGTTAATGGAGTCATTAATTTTTTTCGCTTCAAGGATTATTATGATTGATCTCGTAATTAATCCTTGCAGGAAGAGGTAGGTACTAGGTAAGTGCTCGTATGTACAGTCGACCCAACTGAATCATGACCCACTTGGCCGATAATTCCTTTGAAACCATAAAAATGTACTGTATAATTTCTCTTATTCGCCCTGTGTCAGTTAGAATTGAAAAATAATAAATTTTGCTTCTAACTGTCACACGGCGTATAGAAGTAATTAATAATAAATTAAAATTGACAGTAAAGTCTGCAAATTGACTATTAGAGATTTCGAACAAAAAATTCGAATAAAATCAGTTTTAAATTTTATTTAAAAAACCTTTCAGAAATGAGTCCCCATTTTCTTTTGACTATTGGATTATTGACAAAACCATGAATTTACTACACCATTTGATTACAGAACATGTTCTAAAGTTTTAATTGATTATGAGAAGTGCTAAGGACATTATCCTCTCACAGGAAAAAAAACGCGCGTAAAAGTGCTCGATAGTCTCTCGATAGTATTGTTTAAGAGAATTTTTTTTTCGCTTTCTGGCGGTAAGTAGTGCTGTACAAATTTCCCGTACAAAATCACTCTATCGAATTATTTTACGCGCGAATTTTTCTCGATATATGTTCGTGCTAGGGGTACTGATGATTTCACTTGTCAAAGATAGCCAAAGCCGTTTAAGTTGGATAACGTATGCTATGATGTCAACGTTCACCTTGGTCGTTTGCAGAACTTGGTCGTTCACTCGATTATGTTTATGGTTAAGACTGATGATGATACCTGCCTAAGTACATAAGTATGACATGGGTTCACTCATTTGTTTCACTACCAAGCTTTTGGATTCCATCCATACCAATATGGAAGGCGAAATTAATCTATAGGCCAGTTTCACAGATTTCTGATACCCGAATGTTTGAAAATATCTCTTTATAGATTACAGTTTTTGAGCACTCAATTCTAACAACAAACAATCTAAAGAGTGTTTTGTTTTGGTGAATAGAAATTATTTGCAAGAGAAGAAAGAAACATTGAATCAACCAATCAAATAAACTCATTTATACTTACAATGCAAAAGTTTTTTTTGTCAGTATCTTATGATAAAGTAAGTTCAATACGTTCCATATTTGAATGTCACAGATTTCATTGGCAAAAACTTTTTGGTATTGTTTTATTTATTTTGCAAGTACGAGTACCTAAGTATATCAATTGGAGGGCAAGTTTTGTATGATGCAATATTCAAAACATTTTACTTCAGATACTGGATTTGCAGGTTCGTTGGCCTATTCGTATACTTTACACATGTTATATTTTTAGAGGACCATACAAGAGCGTAAATATTATCTACATATTTTTTATGTCCTTAAATTGCAATCTTTAAAGCATGTGATACAGTTTCCTAGTTTTAATACAATTTTACTTAAAAAAAAACTATTTCTGTCATTTGCGAGAAAATAACGATGTTTTTATTGGAATATAAAAAAGTATACGAAAAAAGAAACGATGTTTTTATAATGTTAGGTTAAATTAGCATTAACATGGAATAATATTTTTATTACCTATTATATTATTATTATTATTTTAAATTATCAAAATCTTTTGCTACACATTGTAGTTGAAAACTCCTATGTTTATATAACAGGCAATCTAATGTTTTGTGTTCAACGACTGAAGCTAAATCAGCCTCAGTGAGACTTTCACTGATGCTATTTTTTATTCTGTGTAGCATTGCTTCAAAACTATCATAGGAGCTTTAACCAAACGCAAATTTCACTGTGATTTAGAAATCAATAAATTCTGGGTAACCTACAACAACTAATGGTTGGTGTTTGTAGGTATATAAACAAATATGAAGTACCTATAGCTAAATAAGTATATGAAAACCATGACTCACATAAACAATGCAATGCCATAGCGCAGCCTACTGCGTTTGCGTCCGTGTATGGCAATTGGCAGCAGACGAAATCACTAATAGTTCAGGACAGTTTATGCCACCATGACAAAACCACGGCCCTTCGGTTTTGTGGTGGCAGGTGAGGCCCAATGAATCGTGATCATTCTTCAGCTTATAAATAAATGAAATCCCGACAACTTGCACCAATTATTAATTTCCAAACTAACCACAGCTAGCTATAACTAAATAATGGATAGCTTCAAATAAGCTGAAAATAGTTAGCTTTTATTATATTTTATTAAGTCTGCGTCTGGCATAGTATGGAAATAGCACCAACCCTCAACATTTACGTGGGATTTACACGGGTGACTAAAACCGCACGTCTTTTGCCGCATGCCGAAAATTGTATAAATGGCAATTCGGCCTAGGCCGCAAGTGACTGAAAACTTATCTGATCTGGTGGCCAAAACTGGAGCTAAGTGTCATTACATATTGTTATCTGGGTTACGCCATCGACTACATAGACGACAACGACGCCGTCACCGATGCGATTCCATTTTACATGCGACTTGCTAGGTGAGTAAAGTGATTGTCACATGTGACTAAAACCGACCCATGTAAATAGCCCATTAGGGGTGTCTTAAAGGGCAATTGGTGAAACATAGCACATCTCCGTGCACCTTAAAAGGGCAGCAGCGTTTTTCGATTAAAACGGTTAAAAACAATCCGTCTGCCAGGCGTTCCAAAATATCCTTCCACGGGAGGGACATTAACTTATGTGCGTATCGAAAAATAACACTAATATCCTTTAGAGTTACAGAAATGAAAGCATCACTTATTATGTATTTTGCAAACATCTTTGTATTCATGAGATTGGCAATTCAAACCTAGGCCAACACGTCAAAAATGTCATAATTTTTTATAGCTTCTACCTTTCTGATGTTGTCTGTCATATTTAAATTAAGCTTTCGTCACTAATCTTTATTTTTAATGAATGTTAATGCTAAGTTTAAAATTAGATTATAAGATTTATAGCGGATGTATAATGTCAGTTACTAAATTACTTTTTCTGCTTCTTCGTATCAAAGAAACTCATATGGGGAATAAGTCCAACCATCATTCTATCAATTTTATTGGATATTTTATGAACTCCTAAACTTAGTGATGATTTTATATATTTTAATGTAGGTATATTTGTATGAGAATCTTATACAAGAATTAAAATGGTATTTTTAACATAAAATATTTTTACATATATCACGGCTAAAGTGCGTGAACCAGTTAAGAGTGCAGATTAACTACTTAATCTGTAGATTAAGTACTCTTCCAAGGCATTGGACCGGACTTCCAAAGGTCGCGGGTTCGATTCCCGCCTGACAAAACTGATCTCGTGACGATTCGAATTTTTCCTAGTAAGTATAGTATTTAGTATTATACATATAAAAATAACATTGCAAATGCTTAAAACCCCCAAATTTAATAAATAGAATATTTTTTATTCTTCTAACAGTGTCAATTTTCTTATTGAAATTTATACTTTTTAAGCGTACAGATAGGACAGATAGTTAAGCTTTGATTTTTTTTTAACTAGATACGTTTCTATCCCTGTTATATCCAAGGGAAAGTAAGATAATAGTACAATAAGTTTTTTTTAAACAATAGAAAGGCCAAATACGCGATTAAAGCATGCACACGAGCAGATAATTACTAAGTATATTTTAAACATTTCTATCTTCAAAAACAATAGCATCTGTTAAATTATTGTGAATGTATTCTATTAAATGGTTTAGTGACTATAAAATTTGAAAAACGCTGAGATTATTTCAAATCCGCTTTCCATCTATGTATTGAACAATACAATAAAAATAATTACTTTCATATTTTAATTTCCATCATAGGAATAACGATACCGTGTTCGATTTCCAGACAAATAAGTTATTAAATATAAATTAACATATTAAATAGCAAAAAGAAAACTGTGTTTAATTGTTGAATAAACTAAGCATTTTTTTAAATTTGAGATTTTAGCATTCACAATGCTATTTTTATACAATACTAAATAATATACTAGAAAAATACGACTCTAATATGATCTATATTCTCGAACGGGAATCGAACCGCGACCTTTGGATGTCCTGTCCAATGCTCTTACCGCTTTTCTAGTATATTATTAAGTATTGTATTAACTAAGCATGCTAAATGTATCAAATGTCCTTACAGGGATCCAAAGAGCTGTATGAACTACATCAGCGTCTATCACTCATTGTAGTGCTTGCGATTTTGCGAAATACTAAACAGCTGATAAAAAAATACTATATACCAACAAAACTTGATTCTCGATAACTAAACTCACGTTGTAAATGAATTACTCAACTCTTTTCTATCAGAATCCATTACATTACAAAATATTCTTGCAACCATCTGCAAACTACATTTCAAATGTTGTACTATTATTACAAATAATAAATGAACCTATATATTACGTTCTACCAATGAATAAACGGAGATAAAGTAAAGCCTCCATTCTGTTACTGTATTTTAGTTATAAAAGTTGCCTTCAGTTACCTGGAGAAGTCTTTGTATTTAGGGTTTGTGCAAAAGAAAAAAAATCCTAACTTCATCTTTCATAATCAATCATTTTGGCACCAAATGAATTAATTAATGAACTATGTGTTTTTTTCCTAACAGTTGTATTACTTGTTAGGTGTTTGAAAATAAGGTCCATCTCTAGCCTCCGTAACTGATCTAGTGCAACTATTCGCATCATTCTTCCATAGAGAGGCGTACCAACCAATTAAGATAAACTGACAAACGACGATCGCATTCGTGGGATGTGGTCCTATCTATAAAATGCGAACTAAACGCCATAAAGCAAATTTAATTCCTTAAATGAAATGTGGTCAAACAAATAGTTCTGTAGAAACTGAACAAGGTATTCCAAGACGGTTCCGTTTTACGCGTATTTCTATGATTTCTATGATTAAATGGATCTAAGAAGATAATGATATTCTATAATAAATAATAGAATAATTATCATTACCTCTATGAAAATAAATAAATAATTAAATGATACTCTATCGAAAACATAGAAAAAAATATACTTAGATTACCTACAGGCACAGCTGCTTTTAATGATTATTTACTTCAATGCACTATGTAAATAATTCCATAGTTTTTCTTTGAAAAACAAGCCTAAAGCCCACCTGATCATAAAGCAAGTTTCTATCTGGTGCAATGGTTGCGATTTTGGCAACTTCACCAAGAGCCTTCAGGGTCAAAATATGGTAGAAATGTCTGAATGGTGTCGTTAATCATATTACTGTTCCTTAGTTGTGACTATTTAGTCACCAAGTAAAAGTATGAGACAAAATTATTGCAGTTGTTCCATATTTATTCATCCCATGACGTCACATCCCACGCATTATATTTTTCATTTTCATCACATGTCAAAAACTGATTTATCAATTCCTGTTTCATCCCATTACTATTCCTAACTCATCCCATAGAACAAAACAAGCAAGGTTGTGTGTACGGTCTGACTATGTGAGTTTTCCACATCGTTTTTATTGACATCATCTGGTGTAAGTACGCCTGACCCTATCTCGTTAATCTATGAAGGTTTGAATTCTCACTACAAAAATAGATCTGATGCTAATCAAAACAGTTTACTTGCCACTAAATATCAGATACAACAAAATGAACAACAACTTTTATTGCTCCGAGAACCTTCGTTCGTACTAAATAAAACCCTACATTTAATTACTTGATATAAATAAAGCTTCATCGCTTCAAATTTCAATTTACAATTAATTCCATAAAACACGCCTACGTACCACGATATCCAATTAAACGTAATTTAAGTCTCATATATAATTATTGAAGTGCGATCATTCGACAAACATTTTTCTCCTCCAATCATAATGACAAGTTGAAATGCATTTCGTAAAAAGATAGCCAATTATAGCCATTAGATTGCCTCAGATTGTGAAGATTACACAATCTTGACCGTTGATACAAATTTTAAGTATGAAGACGTGCATCTTCAAAAAAAAAGAAAAAATAATAACCTTATTCTCTCCTATTCTTGTTTAAAATAACTGCATGGTGGTACAGTCAAAGTATTAAGAATTGCATTTTTTTCTTTTCTCTCTTAAGTGGTGTTACTTTCGGAACCCTACTTAAAATTTCACATAAATTCAATATACTCGTATCTTCTATGACATATTCTCTCTTGATCAGATATGCGATTCGCTCGAAGCATGCCATCAATTCGGATTGCCTGACTTCTGATGAAACAACCTATTTTTTTTATTATGAAACCTTAAACGTATCCTTCATAAATGCAATAAGTGATTTTTAGGCTTAGTTGATTAAGTAAAAAAAAATTGGGGACCCTAAAAAGTAAAAAACAATTTGCACGAATTTCTTAGCTTTTTCTGTTTTTAACAATTTTTGCATTTTAGTTTATTAACGATGTTGCAACTCCCAGACTTGCATAGAACCTTAATAAATGGCTACATACAATTCGATGTTTTCAAGTGTATTACACGATTGATGATGTACCTAATGATTATCAGAAATAGATCGGACGAAACACTCGCAATAGTTGTCGAGACAGCTAAAATATTGCTCTTGTCAATTATTTTGCTGAGATACTCAACAATATACCTCATTATTTTTATGCAGGTATCGCCAATATTTTATTATGTTCACTTGACAGCCATTCGATACCTGAATCGATTGGCACAAATAATATTGATGGAAGACATCTGTGTCTAATAAGCTTGTTTCTTTACGATCTGTATTAGATTAAGTCTTTAAGAGCCGTAGAGCCTTTCAAATAAACAAGATGGAAGCTATGAATACTCCATTTATATTTATTGAGTTTCCATGAATATTATAAGGTTGGATTTACTAATATTCTAAGGTTGGATTAATTAGTATTCAAAGAGTTATTTAATATAAATTCTAAAAAATAACTTATTACCCTACTTTATTAGTAGAAAGTAGTTTTTTTCAGAACTTCACCTTTATGTAAAAAAACGTTTAAGTTGAAGTTAAAACACTACATTAAAATGACCAATCTTGTAACATCTTATCTGGAATCTTACCGGTCGTCCTCACCTCGCAGCGCTATATGGAGACCCTCGACCTGCCGACATAAAAGGGTTAGTCCACACTTGAAAACATCAGCAGCAGAGCCATAGTGCTGTATAAAATTATCAGAAGTTTATAAATAATACATAGTACAAAATAAAATGTCGTCGTATTTCGTCAGTTTCGTTTGTTATGCTAGAAGATGCTACAGTATTGTTGAATATAGACCGGTTAGACCCCTAAAACGTAAAGATACGACGCGTGTACGTATCGGGAAAACCGTAGTTGTTCCGAGCAACTCTTCTGTATACTTAATTTTATTTAGTGATACCTGATAGAGTATATCAGGTATATAGGTGATACCTGATAGAGTATATCAGGTATCACTAACGTTGTCGGCTGTGTCTATCGCCGCGACTCAACATTAAGCGACTACGTGTCGCTAAATGAAGGCAAAGCTTTTTACCATCGTGTCGGACGCATCACCGCACCTTTTACGATGTCACGTCATTATGCAACCGGCCATCGGACCTTGGTCTCTTTTCTATTGTAGATGTTAGCGACACTAGGACCGCGAGAAAAAATACAGTGTTTGTCAAAAATAATGGTAAATTTATTGGTCACTGATTTGTTCACAGGTTTTCCAAAATGAAAAATGTAGTTAACTTTACTAAGTTTTTGATAAAATTAATGTAACCCTATTTATTTTGATTAGCATATTGTAATGCATTATGATATGTATTTCATTACATAACTTTATGTTTTTAAATTTCAGATTTTAGCATTCACAATACCTTTTTTATGTAAAACTAAGTAATGTACTTTCATCAATGTAAGGAATTACCTCGACATTCAATTGAAATATCTTTCCAGATATTTTGACAATTGATTGATTAAACTTAAGGGTTCGATTCTCGTCCGAGAATATGATCTGGTGCGAGTCGTATTTTTTCAAGTATATTACTTAGTATTTTATGTTAAATTATTTATTTTTTATAGTAATTAATTCATAACGTACAAAATATACATTATATTTTAGATTACTCTTTTCATGATGGTTTGTATTATCCGAGCCTTAATGAATTTATAATGATAATGTATTTAAGTATAAACTAATGGCGGTTATTGACCTATGTAATGCTTAAGTTACACAGGTATTACAAAATAAATTACGCGGAACCTTGTCATTTAGGTACTCTTAAGTTTCACTTGCTCACTATTTATGTCAGATTACAATAAAACTTTAGCAAAATTAGCAATGTAGAAACCTAGTAACACTTAATCACATTAAAATCTATGAGGACGTCGGCGTCGACAATTATTTACACGCGCAAAAGTAAACCGTGGGACGTAGGATAACACAAAAAAAATGCTGTCCTCCTTTAAAATTTTATTTACAATACAGAGTTTCGTGATTATGTGCAAACTTGTATCAGCTGTCTCATAAATTGTTTTGCTGACAGTCGACTTCATCTGCGCGAGCTGATGGTGAAACAATAAAAAAAAGTTTTAAGTTTTGTAGTGGTATCATTGACATAAAGACGTAAAATAGTGTGTAACATACAACTGTAGGTATACATTCAATATCTATGTATAAAAATCTTTGAAAATAAGATTGAAAAGTGGACTGTGAAAAGCGAGACATTTTCATCGTAACCTCAAATTCTGGTTGAAACTCAAAAGTGGGTAATACGGTTACTGAACACTTTTGTTTTCTTCGGCGCACGATGAAAGTGAGTTTTGACGTTTTGATGTCAGCTGCCTCCTACACTAAAAAGTGTGCTGCTAATATAGTTTTTATTATAACGGCATACAGTCCATGTGTTAAGTCTATAATAATGCGACGTCATAACCACTTGCACTTTTAACGAAAGTGAATGGAAGAAAGTAACGTTGTGAATTTGGCGATCGTCATTTGACGCCAGTGAGCGACGACACGTCGTGATTACGACGTCAGAGTATTTGCTTTCAACTGATTTTTTACAGTAAAGTCATGATTAAGATCAACGTTGTATACCACTGAAACGATACTTAAATCATCAGTTTATTAAAGCACTGATTTGGGAAATATGGCTTAAATCATTGTCTGGTTGTCATTACCGTTAAAATTATACGTTTCGTTTTAATTCGGAAATTCTTTCTACTTGTACTGCGTTTATGTCTTTTATACGAAGCTCATTAACTGTTGTTTGTGCCATAAAAGTAATTAAGCTTATGCTTTAGCATGATTGTTATTTTAAAGATTTATCAATTAATAGTAGGAATGTTTACGGAAGATTAATCTATATTAAGATTATTATTTATTTACTTGCATGCAGAAAAATTTACTATTTCTCTATTTAGTACAATCTACACAATAGCGGGGCAATGTAATACTTATCAAAAAAAGATTCTATTCCCTGTATTTATACTTATGATAAGTCTTTTAAGATATAAAACAGTTGAAGGTTCATTGTTTCCTTTTACCATTTTTTGAAGTCAACCAAAACGTTTGTGAAAGTTGACTATATCACAAGTTACAATCTGGCTACAATCGTCACTATGACGATGTTGTGCAGGTCAAGATCGAACTTGCACTTTCAATGAAAGTGAATGGATGAAAGTGAATCTGAACCGTCACGTTCATTGAAAGTAGTAAAATTAATGTTGGTTAGAATTCTGGCCGCGCAGGTGTGGCCGAACTAATTAATGACCGAGCAAGCGCGAACCGCGAGCGAAGCGTCTCCGGGTCAGCTTGGGAATAGTCGCATTTCTCAACAGATTCTCGTAAAATTTTGTGAGCAGGTTCGATAATTATACAGACGTTTTGGTATATTCAAAACAGTTTTTAAAATGGATAAGTAAAAAAAAATATTTCAGCCGTTTTAAAAAATGTTCGAAAATAACACAAACCTTTTTTGTTACCGGTGCAAAGCAATTTTTATTTTATTTTTATTTTTAGAAGACTTAAAGTTTTTTTAGTTCAATATCAATGAAAACATTTCTGGCCATTATTCGAAATTTGAAAATAATAAGGTTGTGACAGAACTTATGACTGCGTATATTATTTATTTGTTTTTAAACAACATACAATTTTAGCTACTTTTAAACGCGAGGTCTACAGCTCACAGAGCCACTAGTAATACCTATTTAGATTTTTTTTTGTTGATTGACGTGGTTAATTCTGGCTGATTTTTACCCACCACGGGACGGACGGAACGGAACGAAGGCGGTATATATTATGCGATTGGGGGTAAGATGACTGTTGTTGGTTTGTATGTAGGTCTGTTATCATTTTCCTCGATAATTACCAGAGCGTTTTTGTTGCGGTTTTTTACATTCAAAAAGGATCATTTCAAAGCAGGTTCTTTGGACATGTTTTGTGACGGTAGACCACCATGGGGCGCTGCAGCAGCAATATAAGTACTGAACCGATTTCGATGCTATTATTGCATTTAAAAGATGACAGCTTTTTATCTATTTAATAAAAGTATTGAATTATCATTAACAATAATAAATTTATTTTAGTTTCTTTAACATACGAGTAGAAAATAAATGAACTGATAGTGACTTCTTTTTTTGTTAGAAAAAATTACTACTTTATTTGTTGTAACTTAGCTTAAACCTATTTTTATGCTTTACTGAATTTAAATAAGTTCAGGATCCTTAGCACGAACAGCTATCAAAAAAAATAATGCGCGTAATAACATTCCATAGAGTAATTTTCTGTGGGATTTTTTTACAGCGCCATCTACCGCAGAATAGCAATATGAAATTTTCCATAGATAATCACTCTATCGAGTACTTTTACGCGTTTTTTTTGTCGATAGATGTTCGTGCTAAGGATATAGTTAGCTTAGTGTTCAAACATTAACAACATTAAAGTTGTGAAATGTGAAGTATAAAGGTAGCTTCTCGAAAATTCTTCATACAAATCGGAAATTTTGTGAGTAAAGAACTCTTCAAATACTTCATTCATTCTGTTAGTTTTAAAACGGTATTAAACTAAAGTGGCTACTCTTAGCTTGTAGGCGGCTACATGTCCCATGTTTATTATAATAACATAAATTACAATATTGGATGTTTAGTCAACCTTACTCTATTTCTTCCATTGTGCCATTATTGCAAAACTCTGACTACAACGGCTATCACTAGATGGCGCTATTCCGGTCTAAATCGCGGTGTTGTTTTATTTCAAATTTGAATTAAGTGCTCGTACATTTTCGATGTCATTTAGTTAAAATCATATACAAAGGAATTTTTGAACCAGGGCGTTCGAACACCTTCGAGCTGGCCTGGCAATGACTAAGTAATGTAAGACCTTCTTAGTAAGAATGGCAAACACAGATAAGGTGGATGTCTGGCTGAGTTGACGGGCAAATGGGATAACCGAAGCCAAACGCCGAACCGCCATTTGACGAACTTTACAGGAGAGAGGTTTAAAAAGACAAAAGAAATTCATAAAAAAAATAATAATGCTTCCGAAATTTTGAAAATTGACAATTGAAATGAGTTAGGACAATTTCTATTTCTAGGAGAAAGAGGTTAAAGCTAAAATAATTATAAGGTTTTGAAAAGGACAAATCACTAAAGTCTCGATTTAGAAATATTACTTTTTAGCGAAGCCCCCAAAGTTAAAAAATACCAAAAAAAACCTTTATCCTCAAAAAATTAGGCTTAAAACCTCGATTCACAGACTGCTTAAGCTACGTAAAAAAATAGATAATAGAGGCATGAGTCTTAGACAGATCAACGCAGAAAAAAAGGCGATTTCAATGATATAATTATATAACATTATTTCGGTAAAAATGGCGGTTATCCCCTTTTGCCCGTCAGCCAACGATATTATAATACTCCGACTCATATCATGGTTCGATGCAGTAAACTGACAGCTCAAGTGTGACCACGCGGTCAAAATAAAATTAGTGACGTTACAAAATATTCGTTCGTTCAATGGTCGATTTTCTGACAGCTCAAATGAAAGAAAAAAAATAGTTCAAAAAAATTCAATAGATGGCGTTTTATGAAAGCCGAGCCGTAAAGTTAAACCCTCTTTACACTGAGCAATTTATCACATGAAATTTTTTGAATGTTTTCAATGTGATGACTACATACGTATTATCAATACTACATGTAAAAGTTTTATTTAAATATTAATGGAACATAACTGAATATGCGTGTGTCGCAACAGCCACAATCAAAGCGGGTTTTTCTCTGATGATCCCATTCCGCGAGGATCCTGTCCCGGAGGATCCCGATTTGTTTTTATATTCATGAACTTAATCAATACTATGATAAGTTTAAAAGTACCGTCATGTCAGCAGAAAAAGTGGTGAAATATTTTTTTATATATTGTAATACTGAAATTACAATATTTTTTTTGCATAACAAAAAATACAGTTGAAACTTTAGAATCAGAATTTGAAATAATTACTGTAGTTATAAAATGTAATTTGTTAAGAATTATTATTATACAACATTTTGATATTTTCGATTTTAATTTTTGTATGAAACAGCTGATTTTTTTTGTCGCGATGTCAGAGTTGGTCCCATAGTAAAAGTTTGATGATCCCTGTTATACCATATTCGGCATTAGGGGTATTTTTGTAACATGTTGTATAAACGAGAGCTTGCAGACGCATATGTTTACACGTCTGTCTAATTTCATGAAAATAATTACCATTCTGTAGTAACTTAATCGACTTGAAACAAAATTACTTCACTGTATCTAAATTTATCTTAGATTTTTAAGTTTCATGTTTATATAACAAATAGGTCGCTTGGTAACTGCAAAATCAATTAATCGCGGTAAGTACATGATAATAGGCTTCATTAACTATCGACATTGCTTAATTATGAATCGATAATTTGATTAATATTGCATTTAAAGTACTCAAATGATGTGAACTTTTTGGCAGTTGTGTTTTTTTATATCACGTTGCCTCCGTAAGTATTCCAATATTTTCCGCTAGTTACTATTTTTAACCCACTTCAAAAAAGGAGGAGGTTCGCTGTTCGTCTGTATGTTTGTTTTTTTCGTGTGTGTCCGCCGATTACTTAAAGACGGCTGGACTGATTGAAATGTTTTAAACGCCATTACATCAGGTTAACTTCCAAGTTCGTCCCATTTTTTTACTTTTTTTATAAATAGTAGATGTTGGGCAGCAGATTCTTGGTCCCATATCATAACTGGTAGGATTTTTATCTCACATCGATTACAGGATATTAGCGAATATCAGAAATGTAGGCCAATTAACTAGTTGCTAGATATAACGAGACATAATAGGCTCTATATAAACAACTCGGATTGCCGCGTATTATTTCAAGAATTCCGTTAATAATCTGTACCCTTAGCAAGAACATCTATCGAGAAAAAAAACGCACGTAAAAGTACTCGATACAATAATTATCTATGGAAAAATTCATTTCGCTTTTCGGCGGTAGATGGCGCTGTACAAATTTTCGATACAAAATTACGCTATCGAATGTTTTTACGCGCGTTATTTTTTTCGATAGTTGTTCGTGCTAAGGGTACCTGAGCTGTTTACTTGAATGGTTTTCTGTGTGTATTCGACCAAAGCTCGAAATTTTTCATAAAAAAAATGGAAAATTTGTTTTAATTTACAGTGCAGACTGTAGGCTCAGAATTCTAATCGCAAAACGTCCAGCGATTACAAAAATATTAATAACAATCGTATGGTATGTTTAGTGTCTTACCGAATGTGATCAATAAACGCTATTCGGTGTTGGTTCACGCACGATCTAACTCCTGAGGATGCTCCGGGTTGGGGCGAAACACGTGTAGTGTAGAGTAGTCTAATTGGTGAAGGTGCAAGGTGTGTCGCTGTCATGCTAAATGCAAGTATTGTGCACTGATATTTTTGTGGTGTTCACATTTTTTTGCGGGCGGGCGGGCGGTGCATCCTGCATATATTTTTTGCGGGAGTAAGCTACATATATTTCTCTTTTCACAATGGTTTGGGACTTCCACCAAGTGACGCCTGATTCAATCAAATATTCAACGCTAACACGAAGTTTAATTATCACACTCTGTTATCTGTTTATGATAGTTCTTTTGAGACAACCCTATCCACTAGGCGCCCGCCGGAGCATTTCCTACATCATACTATCTTACTAATATTATAAATGTAAAATGTTTAGGATGTTTGAATGTTTGTTACTCAATTACGCAACAAGTGCTAAAGGGATTTGGATGAAATTTGGCACACATATAGTTTATAACCTAGATTATAACATATAACCTACTTTTTATCCCGGTCAAATGTTCCCTAGGATCTACATGGATGAAGTCGCGGGCAGCCGCTAGTTTTATCATAAATTACAAGCTAATAAGGCTAGTAGCGAGCTTTGAAAGAAATGTGTGCTAACCTAAACAACAGTAGGCATGGAACGGTATATTCACCTTCTGGGAAATGACCGAGTTGACTGGAAAGTCCGACCGCACATTGACCCTTCTTATTAAACTGCGTTTTAATTGAATTGAAATTTAATTATTACGCGACCATTGCTAGTTGGCGTTTAAGATGTGTGTACAAAACCAGGACTACTATTGATGTAGATTATGTTTGTACCTTTATAAAACATATTGATGTCGACTATTTTTAGGGGTTCGAAGTATGAAATTGGCGTGTTGTATGGAGAATTTTAAAGAATTTGCTTTTTCCATACGAACATTTTCTTAATTTAATTAACAACCGTGAACGTAATGTTTTAAAACTTTATTGCATAAATGTTCAAGCACTCAACTAACTAATGCAACATATTGTGTTAAGTGAAAATAAGTATCGACTAAGTTACAACGAATTAAGTGGTGATTTATGCTAACAAAAAAGCTAATAAATCAGAAATATTTTTATTTTTATTTTTTTCTGTGTGTGAAAAAAAATCGGCAATACTTCAACCCTTTCAAACTTTATTATTCCTTTGACTAAAATGTCTGAATGGGATCGCTTAAGCTTAAAACAACGAACTTCATAAGATTACTGCAAACTATCCATAACCTCTATGACAAAAATATTACGTTCAATAATTCAAAAGCTTATTATTGTCCCTATTATTACTGAATCGTTTGAGTATACTTTATATTTCGCGAAAGGCAGGCTCTAATTAGGAGATTTAATGAACATTTTGTCCAACAAATCTTAAATTAAAGCTTAAATGTTACAGACCCCTATAATTATGGGTCACTTCTAATATTGCAGTCAAATAGCTTTAATGATTGGCTATTTCTGTGGAAGATTTTCGCAATGTTCTGGCGAGCTTTTGTCCTACTTTGTTAACTAGTTTTATATAGTTATCTAAAATCTTTTAAACCAATTCGTTGACCCTAAAGTTACCTACATAGATATTGGATTTCGAGAAATTGACTTACTTTGTACCACGACCACACACCAAGGTCAACTATGAAAACAGCTTTTTGGGCATAAAGTTCGAGGTCAACATGTGCAGTCTGATGTGCCGTCAGGTACATACAAAATTGAAAACATTTTTATTTAGATTGCACTCTTTTTACAACGTTGGTTACGACATCAGAATAATGTCATTACATTAAAAAAAAAGTTAATTGAAAGGTGTCTGATGTTCTTCCCTATAAAATGTGTTTATGTATGTGCAACTGGTTACTGGGGGTTGATTACGTAACTCTGTTGCTAACAATTCTCGATTGAAATCGATTGAAACCGCAGTTACATTGCTGCTTTAAGTAAGATAGTTGTCACATTGGTTCTTACTAAAGCAGCAATGTATCTGCGATTTCTGTCAGAGTTGATTGCAACAAAGTTACATAATCAAGGGGCTGAGCACATTTTGTAGTTCCTTCACAAAGGGGGAAGTTGAGAGAAAATCAATAAAATCCATTTTGTGATTAAAATTATTTATATTACATATTTACAAGCACAACATTACAGCTATAGTTTTATCTTTATTACTAACAAAATTATTTTTAAAAACATAACAACAGTTTCCATTGGTTGGCTTTAGATATCTTTTAATTTACGTATTGCTCTTCGTACATTGATTTATTCTTAGATATGAAAATAATAATTGATAGGTACATTTATGAAACAAACTCACAATATTTTCATTTGTATTCAACGAGAATAATTTTTTTTTACCATAAATGTAAGAAAAAATATGAAGGATAATATTATAAGCCTAGATATCTGAAACGATATTTATATTAAATTTAATGACAAAAATAAAATAAAAATAATGTAATAGCCTTGGCTTGAAAGAAATTTTAAAATGTCATTGTACTTTATTAAAAACAATAATTAAAAACATTACAATAAATCTCGAAAGTCACAAACTTTTTTTTTCGAAAGTTCAAAGAGATTTTTTAAAAGAACAGACAGTCCAAATAGTCTCTTCAACATTTACTTACTTCCTTTATGCAAATGTCGTTATTTATCAATAAGTTCAGTGAAATGTGGAAGTACCTACTTTTGAATTGGCGAACAATAACTTACATAAGGTTGCCGTGATCGACCTGAAGACGAGTCTTGCATTACAACATCGTTGTGAATAGAAAAATAACAACCTTCCTCTTAAGAAGTCGTTTAAAATATATTAACTTGTAACAAAAAACTGCTTCAATAAATCCTTTCGCATAAGATTTCCTCGTTTCTAATTATTTAAGAAGCGTCGACCAAAGCCGCAACGATTGATCCGTCCGTAGCTATTTATAAACTACAATTAGTATTTTAAAAAGTTACGTTTATTATCTCCTCCACAGTTGGACGCGAATCACACGACATTCATTGTTTAACTATTCGGTGTACATTATAAAATTTATAAAATATATTATTATGTGAAAGGTTTTCTTAGTGCGCAAGTATACTAACGCTTTTCAGCAAAGTTACTGCAAATACGAGTATCATACAGTGTGATGCAGCTCAACTGCGTGACACGTGTGCATCGACATTAGTATGGGAAATAAAATGACAACAACTAATTTTTCCCCAAACGACATTCTTATACATAAATCGAAAGGAAATTAAGCATTTTGTTAAATAATAACAGTGTTTGAAAGTAAACCTCTTTCTTTGATATCCATACTAATCTTTAAGAATTCATGTAATGCCATTCGAGTGAAATAAAAACAAACGTCACTCAGCAAAACCAGGCTTTCTTTAATTTACATTTAGTTTAATTACAAACTGTGACGCTATTACAGTTTTATTGCTAGTATATCGAGAATATACCTTAAAAGTACTAAAATTAGCAAGGGTCAGCATTTAGGTAATATGTAGGTTGATCTTACTGTCATAAAAATACTATAAGATTTCTCGTATAATAAAACTTAGTATCGACATTGGCTCATTTCTCGATAAATTTTGTGATGGCAATTCAGTATCATATTACGTAAAATGTTATGTCATTCACATATTATTTTATCAAAAAGCATGAGTTTTGTGACAGCAACAAAAAATATAAATATTTGTTAGTTTTAGAAACTGATAATATAAAATAAATTTTCATCTGGCACTTTTATCTTACACTAGACTAACTAATGACATCACAGCTAGTAGGTTGAAAACATATTTTAGTTTAATAATCTGCGATGTATTTAAGGCACTAGTTAGAATTGAAAATTAAATTCAATAGGTATTAGGTGATTTTGAAGTCGATATTCGTATGTTGTATACAAAATTAATATAATAGCTCTTTCCTTGATCACGATTCTCTGAATATAAATTATTTGTTTAGATTTGAAATAAATTGTCAAGGTCAAAATCACCTAATGAGTTCTGCTGAAGAATTATATAATAATAATTTTCGTTTGTAATCTATTCAAACTGTTATTTAATGCCCGTTAGGTGGCTGGTTTGAAAATATCGTTTTATTTTTAATTTTCAATCCTATATGGCCAGTAACAACTATAACTAAAGTACCCTACAGATATCTTGGATGCACGTACACAGGAAACTGATACTGGTAATAGGGAACTGCGGACCCCTGCGAAATAGGAAAAAAACCATAAACATCTAATAACATTATGGAAATTTGAAAAAAAACTGCAGTAGAACTCGCGTTTAGTGATCATTAGTTTCTACATGTTACAAAAATAGCCCTAATGCCGAATATGGTGTATAGAGACCATCAAACTGAAGATTTATTTCGATGGGACCTACTCTCAAATCGCGATAAGAAATCAGCTGTTTTATATAAAAAATTTAATCGAAAATATCAAAATGTATGAAACAGCTGATTTTTTTTCGCGATATGAGAGTTGGTCCAATAGTAAAAGTTGTTCAGTTTGATGGTCTCTATATACCATACCGGCATTAGGGGTATTTTTGTAACATGTTGTATAAACGCAATCATAAAACTCTATAGATATTGAAACAAAATACTTTTGTTTTATGTCTAGCGCTTGAGTGATGAATATATCTATAGATATTGTTAATATATTTTATACTCACTTCTTGCGTGTTTCTCGATACCCTCTTCGCCAAGTCCTTCTCAAACTTCCACTGCAGGTCGCTGGCAGAATCCCTATCAGGCTCGTTAACGTTGTTACTCCCAACATGATTTTGTCTCGCATCCTCCTGCCTGTTCGTATCTTTCTTCGGTTGACTCGCATATGCCGGCACAAAGTACCTTATACCAACTCCTGGTAAGCTCTGGGAACTCAGAATTTGAGAAGGAGTGAAGTAGTCCTTAGGGAGTTGAGCTTTAACTGGTTGTGGTATCTTTTGTTGTGTTGGAATGTACGAATTGACGAAGCGCTGCGCGTTGTTCAGAGGAGCGGGGGTAGGTGCGTTGTAATTTATGCTGGTGTATCTCGGTTGGGGTATGAAGTACTGCGGTCTCCTGTAAAAGAAAACGGAATTTTAGTCATGAGCCATCATCAAATATCCCACTGCTGGGCCACAGGCCTTCCTATAGATGATGAAGCCCTTAATTCTTATTTATCCGTGCTATTTTGCCATAACAAACCACGAGAGGAGCTCGAAATAATTTGGTCATCCTAACGATATTTGCTTAAAGATAAGTAGTCATCCTTACCGGTAAATTCTTTGATCATATTTTGTAGTTTACAACTATCTAAAATAGCTAAACAAAACTAACTTACTTCATAAGTTGCATCTACAAAGTCTGATAAATGAATTTCCAACGCTCATAAATAATCCAAATCAAAAAGCTGTTGGCGTGTTGATTTACACTTAATAACTCAAACTATGTATGGAATAGCACAAATTATGTAAAAGGCTATCTTGATCTACCAAGGTGACAAAGATTACGTGGTTTCTAGTCGGTACAAATAGGTGCTAGATTATAATGTAAGGGAGTGGGCGAGTGGAAGAATTTAATGACGTATGTCTTTGGAGTGTTACTTTGTTTTGTACAATGAGAGAAAATGAGAATTTATTAAAATATGGTTACTGCTATATATAGTCGAAAACTTCAACAGTTGTCGTCAACAGTTTCTCTACCTCTGTGGTCGAGTAGCTTTGTAGACCGGTTTTCAAAGTGTCGCCATCTTTGAGGTCCCGGGTTCGATTCCCGGTTGGGTCAATTTAGAAAAACAAACTTTTCTATATTGGCTCAGGTCTGTGTTTGTGATACCACCGTTGTCTCTGATTTCCATAATACAAGTGCTTTAGCTACTTACTTTGGAATCGGAGCAATGTATGTGATGTTGTCAAATATTTATTTATTATTATTTAGTTTAGTATAGTTGTGTAAATAAAAACATAAATACTATAAAGTTTTAAAATGACAGTGCTAAAAATTGTTAAAAGCTTTTTGTAGTCCAAACAAAATATTTGAATTGTAGTGTGGGCAATTGGGACACCATTGAAGTGTTAGTTCAGTAATACAGAAGTAGCTTATCCGACCTATCATTACAAAATTCATTTTAGGACCAAACCGCAGTTAAACCGCTGTATTAAAATGCAGTTGTAGAAGCACCTTTCAAAAGAAAGGTGGGCGTGGCATGAAAAGGGCACGAAACTCTCAGCGTCCTTAGTATAATCTTGATGGCTTGTTTTTGTGTGCTTAAACCATTAACTACATACCTTACCTCTATGAAAGGGTTCTTTGTTTAGATCGTGATAGAAAATAATTGTTGTTACCCACATCATACATAAATCTGGTTAAATAAAATGGGTAAATCAAAGTGTTTGATCGTCGAGAACAATAACAAAAAACCGGACAAGTGCGAGTTGGACTCGCCCACCGAGAGTTCCACACTTAAATAAAGACGATATTTTTTATAATTTAATTACAAATTTATAGTTTTCAGATTTTTCCCTGTACCTACTTGTAGTATAAGACGACATTACTAGCGGTGTCAAAATGTGCATTTTTTGAATCTTTTTTTACGTTAACTTACAAGTTTTTTTTTTTCACAGCTTCAAGGGACTGTAGACCTGAGTCATTCCCGAGATAAAGGGTCTTGACAGACAGGTGGATAGACAGACAATAAAGTGATCCTATAAGGGTTCCATTTTTTCTTTTTGAGATACGGAACTCTAATTATGGCATCTACGTCACAAAATGTTTTGAAGTCGAAAATATTGCATGTCTACGTTACCAATGCGGGTTAGGGTCAGGTATATCGCTGGAGCGTTCTTCCCAGACGGGCATGGGGACCTGGAGACCTGGGGCCTGCTACGTCTGCGGCACCAGCATCGCCAACTCCGGAATCAGGGGCACGACAGGACCGCCCTTGGTGCCGAACTTAAAGTAATGTTTATAATCGAAAATATTCCATGTCTACGTTACCACTGCGCATTAGGGTCAGGTGCATCGTTGGAGCGTTCCTCCCAGACGGGCGCGGGGACCCGATACGGCTGCGGGACCGGCAGCGCCGGCTCCGGCGTCGGGGGCACAATGGGACCGTCATTGGTACCGAACTTCACCATGATCGAGTGTGCGCATGGCGCGTACACCATCAGGCACGTCAGCAACTGTAGAAGAAGGATGTGGCTTACTTTTTGCAATTAATTACAGAGAGATTATTATTCTTACTATAGAAACCGAACCACAATAATCTGGAAGAATAAGTGAAATTAAATTGGCAATATCGACAGCGACAGAAAGATAATACCACCAAACTTCTTCGACCTATCATTTTAGCCCCACCATTTTACTAACATATACTTGACCCTGTTTATATATTTTGATTTAGATAAAACTTCCCTTGAAGCATTAGGTTCTCAAGCATAAAGACATCCGCTCCGCGATCTGATTTAATTCAATCAATTAAAACTCTACAAGATCATCTGCCGGCGACCTTGTTACGTGTTCCCACGTATTCTAAAATAAATTAAGTTGTTGAAACCAAATCCCAGATTTTGCACAAAATTTTATCTATTAAATGCTCAGCAAGAGTTGCGTAGCTATTCTAGTTACCTTCTATTGTTTATGTTAGCACATCAACTTTTGTAACCTCTTTTCGAGTTACGCTTTTAAAACGCCAGTCTTTTAGGCCTTATCGGTGAATCTTGACGATTTTATTATCGGGTGATTTAAAACAGCTAAATAAGTTAAATGGGCTATATTACGTTGTGCAATAATTGGCGCGAACAAATTGTATTGTTTATGTGAGAATGTAAATTGTTTGATTTGACGTAACCCAAGCGTGGTGGGTTCACTATCCGAAGTGCAATCGATTTCGGCGATTAGCAAGTTTAATTGCCATTAATTTTCTTACGTGTGTTGTCACACGGTAGCGTGCATGTCAAGTTACTTGTTATGGAAATATGTTACATGACGATTTATAGTTTCATACGAACAAGATTCGTTCAGCTTGACGAAATCTTGAATCGTCGAAAGAAACCTATCATTCTTATTCGTCTATCTAGTAATTAAAAGAACACAACGTTAAAATACTTTATAGAATACTTTATAAATACAGAATTTAATAAACCATTCAAATATTATGCATGTTTAATATTAGCTATTGGCTGTCACAACTTATGCCACACAATATATAATTATAGTACTAACGTATTTATGCTTCTATTTTGCAAAGTTATATTACAATAAGATCGCTTTATAAAAGAAAGTCGCGTATAAGTAAATCATATAGGTACACTTCCTGTCTGCTTTCGTCATAGGATACAAACTTTTGCTTGCAATCTTGTATCTCAATAACCTTCTCCGTTTAAATTTTTGAAGTCGGTTAAAAAGTAGTACTCGCAGTTAGCACTAGTTCTAATTAAAAAAAATACTTATTATGTTTAAGTTGCACATACCTGTAGACTGGCAAAATGTTTCATATTTGTAATCGTGATGTGTTGTCTACTTATACTCCGATATTTTAATATCCTGCAACAAAAACAAACATTTAGAAAAAAAGCTATAAATAACAAATTATTTTGATCTAATATTTTAGCCGAATTCGTTTCGATCGCAGCTGTTGTCACACTGAGAGTGACACTGATTTCAGGCGAGGCCAAATATTAAATTAGATTAGATAATACCTAACAGGCATAATTGGGCATCACGATCATCTAAATAAATTGCTTTAAAGTATTTTGATCAACCTGAGGTCCTAGCATGTGCACTACAACATTCTACAGCCGTAGTCAGGGAGGAGGATATGGATGTCCGACCCCCCAACCCCGAAATATTCTTACCATAAACTGGGGTGATTAGCAACTTGCGTGGTGAATAACAACAGCGACATTTTCGATAGAAGAAATAGCAAATTTCCAAAATGAACCGCTTAGGCCTGTTCAAAGAACATTTTTCTATAAAACTAATAAGGTAATTTTGATATTATTTATTTTTTCTATCGAAAATGACGCTGTTGTTAAGTACCATGCAAGTTGCTTATCACCCCAGTTTACCGGTACTTAAAAATATTGTTTACATAAAAGAAATCTCTGGATCTAAAACGGACCAACTAGATTATGTCAGCTATGTTTCAATTCCCCCCGAATACGAATCCCAGGCATCGCGAGATGATTGAGAATTTATCAGTCGTGACGTGCAATGCTAGGCCGACAATATAAAGAATTTAAAAAAAAAATAGTCCGGCTGATAATGTAAAGAATTTAAAAAAAATAGTCTGGCCTAAAACATTGCTATTTTTATTAGACCATTGTTCATGGCACCATGACGAAATTGTTTTGATATGACCCTGCTAATTCACCTCGGGGTATTAAAAAAACGTAGCATTTTTCTTGGTTAACTAAATATTATAAAGCTTAGATAGTAGGTAATACATAGGTATTCAAGCTGAGCTAGACTATAATTGAATCCAGCCAATTCTAACTATATTGCTTTTTCTTTGAATGCTGCGTTTCTTTGAATAGTCAAAGAGTTAGCATGGTTCTTTGTAAATTATGAATGCATAAAATTACTTTATTCTTAAATGGCTCTTTATAACAGCTCTCCAAAAAGAATGTTAGTAGTTAGGTTAAAATTCGATAACCTTTTTTTATGAATTATTATGCATCAAAGTACTGATTATTTTGGTAGAAATAATTTACTCATACACTTGTTTTATTTAAGCGATTTCGTTATTAAATATATGTTACAAAAATGTCAATCTAACTAACAGTTATTCGTTTAAAAAAAAAGAAATATCTACAAAATTCGAACAACTTACAATAACTAGATACTACTATAAGTCGACATTGACGAAATTCGTCAGTCATTCGCTTGCCAACCACTTATTTTAAAAACATTTTTATGTAAATTAGTTAGTAGGTATTAAAACTGAATTGCATTAATTATGAGCAATATTTAACATTTCGAAAGCCAGTAATTGTTATGGCATTTTTTTACGTGCGAATTAAAGTTGTAAAAATTCAAAGCTTTTCTTAGTTTTGTCAGCATTAGGGATGTGTAACGGTATCTAAGTACCTACTTGTATAAAAAAGTTCTTTGGTTGTGTTGTGTTACTGTTGCTTTTCCCAATAATTTGCAACAGTTATAATAAAATATCAACAAACGGAAAATAAAAATATTTTACTAAATTTTGTTTAGTTAAGTTTACTTCATCCACAGGCAAATCTGAGTAATATTTTAAATATACTCACCTAAGCATATGGTACTATACATGTTTTAACTAAATTGTATTCTATGGCTTGTTTGTCAACGACTATTAATGATAGTAACTTCATGCTACTGCCCTAGTGCAATAATATTTTTTCTTATAGTGAGGTAACTTTTTTGTTCTTTGCCAATGAATGCAGACAAATGACGACTAGTACCTACTACGGTCCGCACTTTAGTAGAAAAAGTTAGGTGCGGCTCGCCTGCACGGTGGAATAGGAGTCCCTCATCATTGCCCTGTCAATACGGGCCAGTTACCCCACTACAGTAATCATTATGCTATGGTGTCGCTGTCCCACAAATCATCAACGTGTTGATATTATGAAATCATCCGAAGAAAGGTGAGCGAGTTGCCAATCTCCTGCACGCATCACAATGCTTAGGAGTTAAATAGAGCTTGACATTATATTACAAATGCTAGTGGAGATAAAGCAGCCTGTTTGCATGTGGCAACTAGTAACCACATATTTAGAGATGACATGATTATACCAGTTCAAAACGGACATGGTTTAGGCGAGTAATCTTCAAAATTGCTGTGGTTTAGACTTCTCTGCTCATGTTTATCTAATACAAAATAGCATTAATACAGTTACAAGAAAATAAAATAAGAATAAATTAAATGACGAATAACCTTTAAAGTCAAAATCCCATATGATTAAAAAAATATATATTTTTAGTAGTTACTTAACGGAGAAATTATAATTTTAACATTCAAATGTGACACAAGCTGATATGGACCATAAATGAATCCACCCAATTCAAACTATATTGCTTTTTCTTTGAATGCTGTTTCTTTAATGTAAAAATATACTTGCAACTTATCAACTTTTCAGACACATTCGTATCTTTCGCCATCGTCCTCGACTTTTATTGTAAGATTTTATCCTCTATTGTTACTAATGAATTCACACTTTCTACATTCGACGACAGACGGTTTCTAAGAAAATTTCGCAAATTGCTTATCTTGTTATACTATACGACCAATATCGAATTTAACTATGTACACGAAGCGAAACTATTATAATTCCATAAACTAAAATATTAGCATACCTTCAGGTTTTTTTTAAACTTCTTGAATCATGAGAACTAATTCAGAGAAAGTGTGGATGTGTACATATACACTTTTGTTTTTGTTCGTATTACATTGAATGCTATGTTCGCCGTTATTTTGATACATAATATCAGAATTTTTATCGTTATAATAAGTATATTAATTTGTATCATGTGGCTGTACTTCATAAATAAATAAATAAATACACTGCAATCAAAGTGTCAATTTTAAAGAACATACTAAATATAAATCGACTACCCAGGACAATGTTTTTATTATGTAAGTGCTTGACTGATGGTAAGCGATGATGCGATCTACGATGAAAGGCACTTGCCTAAGATATATTTAAAATACCTATTCACTTGCGACTTGAAGGCCCCCAGATTGTATCTATCGAGAAACACAGACTCAGGCAAGGAGTTCCACTCTCTAGCGGTACGAATGATGAATGAATGATACATAATATGATATGAATATGATAAATAATGATATTAGGTACCGAAAATAGGAAGTGATTATGTTTTAAACCCCTAAAAGGTTAACCATCTCAGCCGTGTTGTTAAGATTCAGTAATCCACTTGTAAGCTATTTATATTCAGAAATTACCTACTTCATGTGAGTAATGGATTCGTAAAGCTGAAATACCTACCTGATTGATGAGTATATTCACAAAAAATTATAACCCTTCTTTAATTGTAGTTGGAAAAAATGACGTAAGCGCAAGTTCAGAGCAGAGACAGCCAAAACGTCGAAATTAAGAGATTTATATGAAATCGACTCATACTCATATAAGGTATACTTAAATCGTTTTAAGATCAGGAAAACGAATGAAAGCTCAATTTGATTTATTTATTCGCTTTTTTAAGTAGACGGGAAGTAGCAGAACATGAATAAATTTTAAAAGTTTAATTATAAGCCTGTCAGTGTTTTTGAGATGCTGTAGATTTCATTGCATATATACAATTATCTACATGGCTCATCAGTAAGCCATCTGACATTTTACAAATATAAAATAAAATACAAAAACATTTTACACTTTATTGTAAGTAATTATGAAATAACACCGTTAATAGTGGTGTAAGTAATAAAGTACATTTTGTTAACTTGTGTAAAAACAATAGGAACAATATAAGCTTGTCCAAAATCATGTTTAGCAAAATTGTTTACAATGTTCGGCATCCATAGCATTTGTAAATTACTGTTTCGATGCATCCTAGTTGCAAACCTAAAAATAAGTTAGAAAAGGGGTGCTTTCTCTAAGCACAAAAAAAATATTACTCTTTGGAGATACACCTAGGAAGATGTTCCTATATCATATATTATTACAAAATAATTAAAGTGTTTCGATAACTCTTGAGGGTCAATAGTCAATGGTCAGTGTCAAAAACAGATCATGAGATTTTTACGTCTCACTTAACATATTTATCTTTAATATTGTCTACAGTGAACGCGAAATAGAGTTTACGCTTGCTTCAATCATTGTATTTAACAGATTGTTTAAGGAAAATTAGTAAACTCGTTCACGTTTATCAAGCAGCTAATTAGCGTAACTGTAACTAAATATTGACGAACTTGGAACCGGCTGTAACAGGGGCTAAAAAAATATTTGTCTATTGCACACTGTTATGAATTTGGTAACGATAGCCGACATTTTCGTAAGAAAACGTTAATTTTGTAACCGCACTGCGCGCGCGCTGCCTCCACAAAGGTCGGATTATTGCGGCAGATGTTCTTAATAAAGTACATACATTCTTTATCGGAATGAAGATTGCTTCAAAAACCGAGGATAAACATAATTAATCTTTCCAATTAGCAACAACATATATTTCATTGAGAATTACTGGAAAAAACTTGTAACATTTATAAATAATAATAATTGTCTTTTGCATGCGTCCCATGTTCTTAGGTTTAAAACTTCTGTATAGGGTTATAAATCTTTACGGGAGATATTATTTTATAATTTTTAGACCGTTTTAAAAACGCGTTTCGATGCATCGTGTTTTTTTATCAAAAGAAACATTTTTGTTCCAGTAAATTATTATTTTCTGCTTTTTAGTCAACGAGATAAAACTAAAACACACCATCTCCTATCGGAGTACTTGTCAAGTTGAATCAAACGAGCCTAAACTTGATGGAGTTACATGGTTTTATTATAGAGTTCCTGTGGCTTTCTTCCGGGTCCATCATCAGACTCTGGACGCTATTTCCCAACAGAGTACTCATCAAGTCGAATCAAACGTATGGTTCTATCACCTCTGTAATAGAACCATACAACCTCATCGGGTTTGGGCTCCTTCCGGCCTTCTTCCAGCTCCATTATCAGATTAGCTCAATGTCACCATAATATTGCATTGACTTCCAGTTCTTCAAGTCTCCAGCTCATCGGGAAGCTAGTATAAAATCGTTTGCTGAAATTGTGGACAAACAAACAAGAAAGCAACCTAATAAAAACATGTTAAATCGGGCACTGTCGGGTAATCGGGATCTGTGATAAAAATAAGATATAGCCGATTAAGTAACATAGTACAGATTTTTAAGCCAAACTTTGGTAAATTCGTTATTTAATGCGTAACCTTCCATTACCTAAAATTCTGCTCAGTTATGTTGAAATAGATGTGTGAATCACATACACACACGTGTGTTCAAACTATTCAGCCATACAAATTACCCACTTGTCCATTAAATCAATATGGTTTAGCGATCATTATGTTCACCGTCATTTTATCTGTCTACAAAATAACGGTGCTATTCGCTCTATAAAATGTGTGTCATTTACGCCTAATTTCAAGAATCCATTAATGACATACGATTGGACACACAACGATTCGAGGCAAACGTTTGAGACGAAGCAATAAATTAAATTACTGACGCCGGCTCGACTGACTGCTTCCATACTGGTTGGTTCAGCCCTCCATAAGTGTGAGGGAATTTGTCATAAATCGGTAACCGCCGCATACTGCATACAAGCGGCTCCTCTATACCCGATCCTTATCTGTATAATGGTTGAGAAACTCGAGTGATATTCGAAAGATAAGTTGTCTTATAGCAAAAATGTACCGCAATTGGTATCAAATTTAAATTAACCTGAGCAGTGATAGCCAGTCGGTTCCACAAAAAAATTAATGGGGAAAAACACACATGTTTTTGAATAAGATTATAAGATATTTTTAACAAACGTACAATTTTTTATTGTTTTTAAAACAGATTGCATCTTTATAAGCAGTTGTAATAAAGCTGACATACTAATTAAAAAAATATGTTGAGAAACAATTTTAAATAATAATGTTTTAGTTACAACAACTTATCTTGTTAATAATAAAAAAAGATATAACTTATGAAATCAAACAACACCTCTGAATAATAAATTTTCTAATTATTTTAATGATTTTATTCCAACAATCTGTTTTCACTGGCCATTTCAATGTTAATATCTGACATTCAATAGAAAATTTACGATGCGCAACGGGAGAGAATTAACCGAATAGTTATGCAATGCAAACGTAAAGTGTATTTCAAGTCACCGACCGTCACGCGAGATCCGGTAACTATAATAAAAAATTACAAAAATTGTAATTTCCACATTATGATTACTTTTTATAGCACATAAACCTCACATTTGTTTTTTCAAAGAGTATATTTAAAAACCGGTCAAGAGCAAGTCGCACTCGCGCATTAAGGGTTCCGTACCATCAAAAATATATAAATACACTGCGGTGTAGAATATTGCAGTTTTAGGTCAGCGCAATCTCTTAATCGATAGTGGAATTAGTGTAATTTTTGTCCCCACTCACTCCACCGCCCACATAGTATCCCTAATTTTTAAGACCTCCTTTTAGTCCTTGTTGCAAAAAAAATATTGCATTTCTTTCTTATTTGCAAAAAATGGTTGGGCAAATGTAATCTAAAACTATTCCAAATTCCAAATTGTTAGCATTATTAGTTCTTGATATATCCAGCTGTGACAGATAGACAAACTGAGTCGCACCATAAGGGTTCCTTTTTACCATTTTGGTACGGAATCCTAACGTTTGTAGGATATTAATTTCTTGTAGGGTCACCCTAGTTAGATTACTAATAATAACTAGTGGCTCTGTGAGCTGTAGACCCCGCTTTTATGACAATTTTGATAATTTTCAGGGTTTCGTAGCAAATTGTACCAAAATGGTAAAAAGGAACCCTTATGGTGCGACTCACAGCTGGATATATCAAGAACTACGAAATTTGGAATAGTTTTAAATGACGTTTACCCAACTATTTTGCAATAAGAAAGATTTTTAAAAGAAGAATTTTTAACGGGTACTGAAAAACGGTCTTAAAAATTCGAAGTGAGGCTACTAAGTCATGTGAGGTATCATTATGTAAGAGCGCTGTTTGCACATTCACAATTTTTTTCTTTTTTTTTTGACTTCATAGTTTTCTATTTTTGATAAAAGATAACTCTGTCATTAAATTTCTTTATTATTAAAGCTGTTGATTTTACGTTAAATTTGATCTAACAGCCAGTGATACTAAATGGGGAAAGTAAAGCCGGGGCACAGAATATTCCCGCTATGGACGTGTTTAAATGTTCGAACTTTATTCACTATGTATAACGAATCAAGTAGGTATATATACTTATGGGTGTTTAAAGTCATAATCATATCATTAGTATTACTCAAGTGCTTTATTACTTATGCGTTTAGTATGTTATAAAATATGAAACAAAATAAATACTTAATACTTACTTATTATACCTACTTTATCTGATCAACAAATGAGATAAAGCGAAAAATATCTATGTGGAACTTTTCCCATAAACAAATTTTAATGTAAGTAGTTCAAATACGACATAGGTAATATTCCTTTATCTAATATGCTGCTGCAAATGTAAATCGATTCGAAAATTTACAATGCCAATTATGCGGAGACATTGTCGCCTCTATGTCATACGTAATAAATATGCCGAGACCGCAAAACACAAATAAATTGCTTAGAGCTAAGATTAATCACACTAGCTAGGGTGCTAAACTCTCAACAACTTAAGTATTTAATATTTTTTAAATTGTTAAAGCTTATAGTAGTGCAACACACTTTCATGCAATATTGCATTAATTTCATTTCTTTAAGATTAAACACCGTTATTTTAATCCTTAAGTAGTATCCTTTAAGTAGTTTTAATCCCATAAGGCGCGTGTTCTATCAATGAAACTCAACATTTTTGCCTAAGTAACGTGGGTCGAAAAACGACAAAAAATATTGGTCCTCCTAACTAGGCAGCTCAAACATTGTTTTAGTATAGGAAAGTATTTTTTTGTCGTTTTTCAACGCATGTTTCTTTGGCAAAAATGTTTAGTTTAACGACTACAAAATAACGGCGTATTCATGGATGACATAATTTAAGTAGTGGATATACAAGGTGTTACAAAAGTATCCCTAAAGCCGAATATGGTAGATAGGGACCATCAAACTGAACAACTTTTACTATGGGACCAACTTTGAAATCGCGAAAAAAAAATCAGCTGTTTCATACAAAAATTAATTACGAAAATATCAAAATGTATGAAACAGCTGATTTTTTTTTCGTGATTTCAGAGTTGGTCCCATAGTAAAAGTTGTTCAGTATGATGGTCCCTATCTACCATATTCGGCATTAGGGGTACTTTTGTAACACCTTGTAGATATAAGGCGAGACTTAGATGGAAAAAACATCAAAAAGAAATTCATATTTTATTTTTTTCCTTGTAGTGTAAAACGTTAATTTTCAATCGGTTTACTCTAAACGCCTTTTGTGGTTGATAGATTTTATTATTGTACCACAATGTGTGTTTTTATATTTAAATGGCAACCCTAGTATTATGTGCGTTTATGGTGAGGAAGCTGTATAATAATTGCCTGTCTCCTTGACTCGATGCCTTGACAATGTGTCAAATCACAAAGAGACAACATTAGTCAAGCCCAGTAATGTAAATTATCCCACCCACTTATGAATTACTCAATTGAAAGAGACGGCTATAGTGCGTCCTTAGATTTCGATTTGAATCTAAGTCATTTCTATTACGTTTTAAGTCCACACTTTTTCTATACAAATTTATAGGTAATTATGCTTGAATGCGGTTTATTTCAATAAATTAATCTCAGTCACAATAAGCTAAACTGAGTAAGAAAATGTTTTAATAGAGCTGACAGCTCAAGATTTGTAATGGTGCTATTGTGTATTGTTTATATGCTTAATAGTCCTAATGACTTCTACAGAGCTCTATGTAGCTGTAAAAGAAAAGAAAATATTTATATGGCATCCTCTGGAGCTGCAAATGGCCTTACTTTATCTATACTAGCGGCCGCCCGTGACTTCGTCCGCGCGGGGACCATAGAGAACCTTTGAACAGGATAATAATCTGTCCTGTCTACCAACTAAATATCATCCAAATCTGTCCAGTCGTTTAAACGTGAAGAGGTAACAAACACACACAAACTTTTGCTGTTATAATATAAGTAGGTAAGTTACTCTTGCTATCGTTTTTCGCTACAGAAAAAAAACTCTTGAAAGCTTGTTACATACTTTAACGGGTTTTTTTACAAATTAAGTAGACACAGACGTAACCGCATTATTAATAAAAAACAAAAATGCTTTATAAACCTTTTCTTGTTATAAAGTGATTTATCTTTTTCTTTCAATACTAAAACGAGTTTAGATTTTTATGAATTATAAGTAATTATGGTAAAACCTTAATTTTAGCTTAAAATCACTTGTATTTTTTAACCGACTTCAAAAAAGGAGAAGGTTCTCAATTCGACTGATTTTTATTTTATTATTTTGTATGTATGTTACTCGATATCTCCTCGAATTGTAAACCGATTTTCAAAATTATTATTTCCATGGATGGTCCCATTTTTTTTTTTAATCGGTTTAGTAGTTTTCAGTTAATTGCATAGAAGCAGGCAAAGATAAGTTAAAAGATTACTGTAAATACCTGATCAAAAACCTTAATTAATTTAAACTGCGATTTTAATTAGGTTCAATTGGCTATGACTGTCATGAGTACTTAACATGTTGACTGATTGATAAATTTACTAAATAGTTTTTTCTTATAATGAATATCAGTTAGTTGAAGTTATCGGATTACTTTTTACTAACTCGATAATTTATGCTCAGACATTATTTAAGCGGTAAAATGCTGTTTTACTACATAGTTACGCATAAATGTAGTTCTAGTCTAGGTAAAACTGCTTTGGACTTAAAAATTTTGGTGTATTAAAGTTTTGAAATAATAAATGAATGGTACATTGGAGTTCATTAATAAGTTGGTACTTTTGACAGGATGTTGACTTTTATTACAAAGGCATAAAGGTTGATGAACTGTCAAAGGCGCATAGATATTGTTGAACGCGACTGTACCTGTACAACAAAAAACTAATTTGTAAAAGTTTTCTGTAGGTTTTTACAGTAATCGAATAATGTGATTAATATTGAGATTACAACAAAAATCCAAATTATATTGAATAGTTACGCACGTTATTTTAACTAGTTTATGTTTTTACAAACTGTTTTGAACTATCGGATACATTTATAACATCGGATTGAGCTTTTTTAATTTGAAAATGGAAATGAAATGAGACATTCTCTTCGTTTTCAATACTAATAAGGAATTAAATTTTAGTACTCGATAATTCACAGATATTACCAAACATGTCATCTACTGAAGTTTACATAAAATTAATGGATATCAATATGCTCTATATAAATCAACTCACGCCTGCAATAAGTATAGCAAATGAAAGGCATCATTAGGGACATTTCGAGGTGTACATTACGTCCACGTAACGTAACGTAATAGGACAGGTTACGACTAGGAAGGGTGGGTAATCGATACACGCCCTTTCTCTGTGCTCGATTCATATAATATGACAGCAATCATAAATTATAAATAGACACACATTCTACGAGACTATGTGTGGACATAAGCTTATAAACAACAAAAATAATTAAGTAAATTAAGTAAGAGCTCGGTGGCGCAGTGTTATAGCGCCTGGCCCGCGGAGGTTAAGCACATTTCACATGGGATGGGTGACCAAAAATGTACTATCTCGAGCTCCTCCGTGCTTCGGGAGGCACGTTTAGCTGTTGGTCCCGGCTGCATTTGCAATCGCTAGCACCCACCAATCCGCATTAGGCCCGCGTGGTGGGTCATGGCCCATCCTCCTTATCCACCCATGAGGAAGGCCAGATCCCCAGCAATGGTGACATCAAAAATTGCTGATGGTCAAATTAAGTATGTAGTTCCTGATTTCCTATTTACAGATATACGAAACAGATTTTGTTTCTCTGCTTAACTTAAATTGTTTTATAAGTACACAGGCTGTTAAATACAATTATTTTTGCAATCCTCGTACCTTCGGTTGCAGCCATTAAAGATTTTGAATACAACTCGAAAGGTTAGGTTTGAATCTCAGTAATTATTTGTTTCGTTATGATTGGCACGGAGCGAATGAAAACAGCCTCAGGATAGCTCTGAGTTGGATCATTAGACCCAAGAAAATGGGCGCATTTCACAATAATAGTACATTTTAAACGTTTTCTTTGGGTACGTTGAGTAAACGAACTTAATAGTTAGAATGATTATCTATTACTTATTATAAATTATTTAAGAGCAAATTTATTTCTTATTTACTTGCCACATTTTACAGTACAATATAATGTTATAGCTACATACCACAATACACTATTTTTTTTTTAATTACACTCAAATTAATAGCAATCTAAGCAATTCATACAAAGCTTGGAGTTTGGATCCGAGTTGCATCATCTTGGTTTAACCTTAACTTTAACCGACACAAACTTATCTGACTCGGTGACAGCGTCGCTGTCGTCTATGGTGTAACCTAGGTAACAATAAGTAATAACACTAAGTTCCAGTTTTGGCCACCGGCTCAGATAAGTTTGTGTCATGAACTGTTATAGTTCAATTAAGATGATGCAACCGAGCCAGTATTGAAGGATTAGAACGTCTTTTGTTTTTAAATATTGATTCTCAAGGAAGTAGAATAAAAAATAGCTACAACATTGTATTAACACTAAAATAGCTACAGCACACTTAGGTCACTATCTATGGGCTAGTGAGTCCTAAAAAGGAAATGCGGTTGTTATAAATACATTGTTGAATAAAGCTCTTATCTCAAATCTCGTCTCGTTAAAAGAGTCTTAAATCGTCTAAAAACAATAGGTTGGAACAAAAAAGTGACTACTTCTTTGTCATAAAAAGGAAAGGAGCCAAAACGACGGAAAATATGAAAATTGCACTTTACATTCGTAAATATGTCTTGTTTCTTATGAAATGAATGAATAATCATAGAATAATAGTTAAATTATCTCCACTTTACACGAACTAAACACCTTATCAACAACGAATTTAAAATACTACCTCTATTAGGGTATCATAACTTTTTTTAGAAGTTCGGTGGCGCAGTGGTTTAGACTCTGCGATTGCGGAGGTTAAGCAATTTTTGCAAGGGTCGGTTATGGGTTGGGTGACCAAAAATTTGATGACAGCATATCAGACAACACATGTTGACCTTGAAACTGTCTTTATGACGCCCTTCGTAATAAAAGCAGTTCAACTAATTAATGAAGTGCTATCGTGTTTACAGTCCCGTCTAAAAATGTATACGGTTTAGAACTTTGTCACTTTGTTGTAGTTGTTATTTGTCATTTATTTCTGTCCAAAAAATTATAGTTTTTAGATTGACATAGTTCTTAACTGTATACATATTTCTAGACGTGACTGTACATAGTGCCTAGCCGTAATGTTAATATGAATCAGTTTCTTATTGTCTGATATTAGACTACATAGTAGACAATAGATGCTAAATGCTCTAATACCCATGTGAAGTTGTTATACTTGTTATTGTTTTATGTATCGATAGATAATTAACAACATACCGATCCTTTTAATAACGACCGGTTATTTTAATAACAATGCAGACGTTTAAAAACAACAGAGATGAGTTGTCTAATTAAAGATAGATTAATATTCTTTATTGTTCAATAGAAAATCATTACAAGGAAAAATACAGACACATTATGGTTTAAAAAAAATCTTCTACGTCCGCCATAATTGTGTTACTACGTATTAATAGTTACAGAAACAATTAAAGCAACAAGTTTGACGGTTTTTTTAAAAAACCATTGTTACAGTAATAAATAAACTCGATAGCGTATCACACAAAAAGTAAGGAAACTGTTATGGCAATCTTTAAAAACAAATGTTTCCTCTAGTACATTTTGTGTTTTTAACGAGATGTTTTATTATTTTTTATACATCACAAAAAATTGGATAATCCGGACAATATTGGCTAGGTTTTTATGTTACGATGAAGATTTATCCGAGGACATCTGGGTTGGCCATATTTTCAAGATAAAAAGACTTCAAAGATTTAGCGACTTCTTCACAAGATTATAAGTAAAATTTTATTAAGTTACTATACATTTTGATTTATATTTCGAGACTAGCAGCAAGTCTAAGTCAAAGTAAATTATTCTTTATTCAATTAAGCTCACTTTGCGTTTTCGAATGATATTTTTGATAACTCTACTTATCACGCGTTCAAATTGTGTGAGATATGTAATTTTCTTCAATATTTTCACTCGAGTTACTTTAAAATTTATCTGTATAATTAACCCGTGCGAAAGGCGCGCTACTCATAATATAATATCAGCAATTAATTAAACCATTCATGTTTTCAAAGATGGTTGCCAATTAGACGGGGATCAAAAGCAAATTTACATATTTTTTTATAATTACACTCTATAACAAGTACAATGGCGGGAAGGCTGCAATTAAATATACACATGCTATCGGGACGAACACGCATGGTTCTCATAGGGTTGTCCATCACATAATTTTGGATATACACTTTGTACTTAAATGTGACCGTTTAAGATGTTCCAATTTTGTAGTTATCTATTTTTAGATCATAGTAATTTATATAATAGTGATAACCCTATTTTAATTTAGTTATTACTCTCTAGACTTTAACGGGTTGGATCTGGGAATGATGAATAATTTCATTAACTTCAGATAACATTCCAAAAGATCGTATCGCTCGAGAAGATATAAAAAGAAATACGCGTAGTACATTAATGAACTTTATAGTTGCGTGACCCTAGTCACTCTATTTTGTTTTAGTATTTGATTATTTAAACAAACAACAAAAAAAATTGTTTTAAACAATCGTTTACTTACTCTTTGATAAATATATTGCAAAGCTGGTAACCCTATGGTCGACGCTCGAGTTCACGGTCAAGTCAGTGTTGCGTAACGCGCGATCGGACGGCGACCGCGAATCAAAATGGACTGATGACTCGTTATAATATTTACATCACAAGATGCATTTACTGCTAATGCGGTTTTTTAAAACCTAGTTGGTTTGTTCGAAATGAATAGCTATATTGTCCTACAATCTTTCCTATTAAAGACAATCTATTTCCTTACTAAGTTCATTAAATAGTAAAATAGATTAGTACAATATAAATGCATGACCATGAAGTTTTAAAGCTTCTTAACTAACGTCAAACTATGTACTTCCGCTTATTTTTTAAATTTATTACTGATGTGATAAGAAAAGAGGCGATATTGTGATCATAATAACAATGAAGCTCACCAAAAAAATGTAGCTCACCCAAAATAATCACAGTTCACCAATAATTTTCCAACAAATGGTATTAATGTACTTTGTGTAATTTCATCCTGTTTTATTTTTTATACAATGCGACAATATTTGACAGGCAAAAAAGATATCGTAAAAGTGTACTTAATTGAAATGTAGGTATTTAAATGTATCGTGTATGAAATTGAAAATTAAGGGCTTGTGTCACTGTCTACGGTCTCGTCTAAGCACCTACTTCAGGTTTAATTTAAGAAAGGAATAGATTTTCTATGAGAACTTTTGTCAAGTTCATCGTAAATTGTGAAAAAGACCCAAAGATTCCCACTTACATCCTATTTATTAAAAATAACGGAACTTCGCTCTTACCCGACCACGAACGATAAATCGTTGAGCTATTTTTTGTCGCCAAATATAGAACAGAATAAATAAATAAATAAACATTCGCTTACAAAATCGCTAACAAAAGTATGGCCGAAACAAAATCGCTCGATTATCGCAGAGACAAAAAGTAGTCCGTGGGCAAATAAATCTAATTTAACAATAATAATATGATTAGTTACATAATATTTATATACTATTCCTCAGATCTATAGACCATCAGCCATTTTAATGTCGCCATACTGCTGGGGCACAGGCCTCCCTTATGTGTGGATAAGGAAGATGGGCCATGACCCACCACGCGGGCCCAATGCGGATCCCAACGGATTAACGTGCCTTCCGAAACACGGAGGTTGGTGCTCGAGATAATAAATTTTTGGTCACCCATCCCATGACCGACCCTTGCGAAAGGTGCTTAGCCTCCGTAATCGATGGGCTAGACGCTATACCACTGCACCACCGAGCTTCTCAGATAATGTATTCTAAAATTGTTGAGAGAAGAAGACGTCAATGACGTTAGGCATATTTCGACGTTTACAACAATCAGTATTACCAACAACAACATAATAAACATAATGATGGATCGATGCGTCGAAAGTAAACACACGATCAGTCAATATTGACGGATAAATCGTGAGTGCTGAGAATTCTATAAAAAATATAACCACATTATTATAGTGGAAGTATGCAGTTTACACAGCTCGCCGTTCAAGTATACGTTTTATCGAGTAGCCGATAAGTAAAACAAATCCATAAATGATTTACATTGCTTAGTTTCCGGTTGACATACCTACGATTCAATTCTGATTTGACATAAAAAATGGATTACATACAAATTTAAATTTAATTATTATTTTAAATGCTTATTTAATAAAAAATATAATAGATATTGGTAATGCATAGATTCAGCTTCGTATTCCCAAGAATATGCAACCCATGCTATTCGCAGTTACTCGTAGTTTTATAATGTGTCAACCCACCTAGCTATTCGCAGTTATTCGTAGTTTTATAATGTTAGGTTTAATTTATGGTATGTTTATTCAACGATTATAACAACAATGGACCGGGATGTCCTATAACCTGTTGCGAAAGTTGACTACACGCATGCGTTGACATGGAAATATATCAGCGTATTATCGGTTACACAAGCGATACTTAGTGATAGAGGTCAAAAGAGCGCAAGTTGCGTGTGCCTTACACGCTCACGAATACTCATTATTTAACATACCTGTGATACGAGTGCGCTCGTATGGCAACCATGATTGCAGCCTGTCAGCTCATCTTCACTCACTAATTTCAATCCTACGCTTGAACATTCACAACATACATACCCCACATTAAATGTCAGGTGCTGTCCGAGTTGATGCCATTAATCATTCTTTACTAACATAAATCTAAAGACCCTTAAATATGAACTAAAATGCCCATTACATGTGACAAGTAACGTAGCCTCGAAAACGCAACACTGTTTTCAAGGTTCACTAATAGTTATGAACTTAAAATGCTGTCTCATGCTACGATACTTATTTTGTTATTATCCAACGTTACATATCTATCAGGAACAGAATTAAATGAATTACGTATTGCAAACCGCAAATCGTCTTCAGCCGGTCTTTTGTGCTGGATTTAACCGCTAGCATAACCACAGGCACGAAATAAAATTCCATTACAATAACACTGAATTTTGCTTTCAGACTTCAAGAGAATTTATGGAGACGTTAATACCACCCAGCTTAAGCAAGGTTATCGTTCTTTTAAAAGAACTCACGTACTGTAATGCAATCTCATTGAAAAATTCTCATGCACCGCGCGTCCATCCCTCATTCAGTATGACGTAATGAATCGACTTTTGTAAGCATTACCCGATTTGGTGATCCACGCAAGTTTTCGAATGAGCCATTGATGCAACATCCCTTGTGTTAAACAATTTTGACATTTATTAGTCTGCAGATAAGACTTAGCTTACGTACGAGATTATCATTACACAAAACTGAAGTTACATCGCCCAATTTTGTCTGTGCTCAAGTATGACACAATTGTTTTCTAGCGTTTGAGTAGTCAATTATTGGAATGCCGGAAGCGAGGACGGAGTCATATTTAGTATTGCATTAGGGTGCATTACTGCCACCACGTTCGTAAATTTATTTTCTAAGCATACAATTTTGCGTGTCGTCTCCCAATTAGCATATAATGGCTATAAGAAATATGTGCAATTGTGGAATTAGAACAAGTTGCACGGAGAATTACGTAAGTAGGGCGTTGCTGAGGTTGATGAAGATCTTCCGTGTCGAGGAACCTTACTACTAAATAGCCCATTTCTCAAATGTTTTGGCCTATTTTCTAGCAAAAGAGTCAAAGTTCGAAATAATTTAGTGCATCATCATTTAATTGCATGAAATTCTTTGAATATAGTCTCAATGGACCCATTAGTTAAAATGGGAACAAAATAATAAGTAACAAAAATCAAAAAACTATTTAAGTTACAAATGGTAATAGTGTGTCGCAATATTTGCCTAATACGAAAGATTTAACTTGATTTGACACGCATCTAATCTAATCTGCATATTACCTACTTAGCAGTTATAAAGAGAGATGTACAATATTATTCTTATATCTTTTTTACATTAAAACGGTTTTTTATTCATGGCGATTTTACAGAAATATCGTTCACGATTATCCTCCGGCAAATATTTAACTGTATGGTTATTTCGTAATATTTCCCATTTGTTAAACGACGTTTGGTCTGTGAATCGTGTGAACCCGAAGGTGATTGTGATCTTGTTGCTTAAGTAATTTGTGTTTCTAATAATCTAACAGCTCTGCGTTACGTTTAGGGTTTGGTCAGACAGATAGCGGTCACGCGGGCATACTGCGTCTGAGATCGCTTTCTGCGTTCGTTGTATTATACCAAATTGTAACACACATCTGACCAAACCCTGCATCCACTGAGCATGTAATCAGTACGATTTACCGGCAACTATTGAGTCGAGTAAGTGGCAACTCGAAGAATACCACCACAACATTGTTTGTACGTGATGGGGCATATTTTATTATATAATGAAGCGCCAACCTACGTGTGAGTTGATAATTGTACTTGTTAAATAAGATGGTCAATAGACGAACACGACCGGCATTCCCTTTTACATAGACTTACGTATTTATTAGTTTCCAGACGAAAATCTATAGATCCAAACAATAGAATGTCTTAAACATATCGATAATGTGTGAGAGTTGTAAGTGTAAGCGATTTGTAATCCTTGACAGTTAAACTTTTTCAACTCAAATAAGTATGCAACATTTCAAAGAAATTCTCTATCAATAACCTCTAGTAGTGCATGCAAGAAAAGAAGTTGGAGACCAATAAACTTTCTAAAAGCACTTCAAATTAATATAAAACATTTGTATGTACATTTCGTATTACAAGTACATAAATGGATACTTGTAATCATTCTACATATTTTGTAAGACAATACTGAAATCATCGTACCTATATAAAAATTTTGCGACATTTTATAAATTAAAATCTGCAAATGCATCTCTGGTGCATGAACACAATGAGTTGCTTGGCACACTACTCTAGTTCTAGTTTGTGTTTTCTTTTTACTGAAGAAATATCACAATTAAGTGAATGATCTCGAACAGAGACAGAGTGAATACAACTCAGTTGGCCTCGGGTCTGGATCATAATATCGATAGTCACTGCAACGACAGTCGCTGTATCGAAAACGCTCCATCGACGGGTTAATGAATCGATGGTACGCTACATCGACAGTACGCCAAATCGATAGTACGCTATATCGACAGTGCACAAAATCGTCGGTACCCTACATCGACAGTACACTAAATTGACGGTACCTTACATCAACAGTACACTAAATCGAAAGACGCTGCATCGAAAGTATTGTAAATCGAAAGTACGCTGCATCGAAAGTATTATATATCGATAACACGTTGTCACACGATAGTGGGAGCGTGCCCACTATGTTTACATTATAGCTTGTCATTGATTTCATGGACTATAAGTGTACGTTACTATAAGTTCATGAAAACCTATTATTCCGTCAATTCTTATTTTTTAACTTAAAAAATAGCTAAGGACGTTTGCTAAAAAAACGTTTAAAAGAGACTGGTTCACCAAATTAATCAAAATCAGATTTAAATGAATTGTTATACCTTTCACAAAATTATTTTTGTGTACGTACGATACATACTTGTCTCTGGATGCTTCTCTTAATCTGCATTAATAGCTTAACACACCTCATGTCATTAAGATTCATTATTACACCGCACGATTCCTCATTCACAATTACAATCAAATTAGTTAAGCACAAATATAAAAATATATTATGAAGTTTTTAAATTATAAACTTTATTATTCGCTAAGAATTTGAATCTATACATCTTAATTAATGATTTATTTGAAATCGTTTAGCAATTTTATGAATAATTATGGTAATTAATAATGACTAAAACAGTTAAACATTCCTATTTCTAGTGTTTGTTTAGTTACCTAACAACTTTAGTGCATTGACTGAAATGACCTAAATTGAAAGTATCTGTTATTGAAATAGTAAATATGTCAAGGCTATATTATTCAGAGCAAATAATATCGGATGACAATGTCATTTAAAATGTATCGATCAATCAAAGAAATTCTATCGTGGTAGAGCAGTGAAAGGTATAAGGCCATATAGTGCTCTATTCCCACGCCATGAAAAAAATATTTACATAACCTAAAACAGGGTTAAGTTTTGTTTCAGTACGAATATTTTTATACTAAATAATAATATACTAGAAAAAATACAACTCGCTCAACTCATCAACCCGCGACCTTTGGATGTCCGGTCTAATATCGAGCTACCGAGTCACTGTCACTAGTAGTACCGAGTATCGCTAGTACCGAGTCACTAGCGGCATCGTCAAATTTCTTCTAGTTTATCCCACTCTTACGCTGCAAGCCACCGTTATTTCACCAAAGTAAGGAATTACCTCGATATTCAATTATTATATCTGTCTAGATATTTTGACAATTGATTAAGATGAAACAGCATAATTTTTAAATTTATATAATACTTATTTTTAACTTGTCAATAATGTTTTAAATTTTAAAATAATATATCCGATGAAATTAATCAATTGATAATTTTAAACGACAACACTACTTTTTGTTTGACTACATCACGAGAATTATTGTTATGAACGAGGCAATAACATTTAACTTCAGTTGACAGCTACAATTTGTTACTAGGCTAAGTTCAAACAAACATTAAACAAAATATATATGTCAGTGTGATATTACATCTGCAGAAATTAGTATTTAGTCAAACACGATATTTGTCATTCAGACAAATGATCTTACGAAACAGTAGCTTTAGAGCGCGTAGTCTGCCAATAACGCCGCCATTGAAATAAAAAACATAGTGCTTAAATAAAGACGAAATTGTGAATTACCTATTTCTCCGTAGTGCACTCCGAAGAAGCTTTGTGGTACTTTAGATTGCTTCAACAATATCTGTTAAAAAAACATAATGTGTGTACTGAGGTATAAACCATACAAGACGGCAAACTAATTAATTTGATTTTGGTAGAAAAATTAAATCAAAAAACAAAAACACATCACTAACATAGCACGCCATCGGTATGTAAGTACACATTAATTATATTTGACCATCAACAATAATTATACTAATGAAACTTATTTATTTTGTTTTCATTTGAAATCTACCTGATTCTTACAATAAGATTACTTTATACATGAAACCAACAAGCGTAAGATGCATGGCAAGCTTTGATGGAACTGATATATTTTCTTTAAAACTATTCGATACAATATATCAAATTTTAAAATAGTTAAATTTATATCCACTAGAATAATTCCGTGACCAAGGCTCCTGAAAAGATGTCGAAAAATTGGAAAATGAAAAAATCTAACTAAATTAAATTATTAAAACTCTTTGGAACGACTAATTGAATAATAATTAACTAATAGCTAGCGTGATATACAGAGCAAAGCGCATTCGGTCTGCGATTGCGGCAATTTTTATTATTACGAGCTCCACCGTGCTTCGATAGGCACGTCTTGATTTTTGGAGTAGTTATAAAAAATAGGCCCTATAAAAAAATTGGGCCCGGGGCGTAGTGGGTTGTTGGGCTATGGCCCATGGTCCTTATCCTTCCATAAGAATGGCCTGTGCCCCAGAGTAGGGCATTTATGGTTAATGATGGAAGCTACCTACTGGTAGCGGCTTTTAAGCGGCTTTCAAGCCTTACCGGGCTTGTCGAAGAGCCGTAAAATATTAAACACATTTTTTTAGAACAAAAATATTATAAAAGGATCTACTTTATATTAGTAAAATTAAACAATGCCAGATGGAAATGTTCGGTGTCCGTTACGCCACCTTCTTAATAGTTGCATCTCGTATTTCTAAAGCCACGGTTAATTTAATAGGCGTGAACGGTCGTGTTACACTCAATGGTAAAAGAGGTTAATTTTAATATTATTCTATTGTATTACAGTTGGGTACTTGAGCTCCTGGGTACTTCATTTTGTATTTTTGTCTTTTGGGAACAGACAAGTAATTTTATTATGAAGTCAGATTTATTTTATGTAATAATAAAATAAATAAATAAATATTTGACAACATCACATACATTGCTCCGATTTCAAAGTAAGTGGCTGGCACTTGTGTTATGGAAATCAGAGACAACGGCAGTATCACAAACACCCAGACTTGAGCCAATATAGAAAAGTTCGTTTTGCTAAATTGACCCAACCGGGGATCGAACCCGGGACCTCAGAGATGGCGACACCATGAAAACCGGTGTACAAAGCCACTCGACCACGGAGGTCGTCGAAATAATTGCCTTAAGATTTATTTATAATAAGATATTGATTTACATTTTGAACTGTTTTTTATATCAAACCCATATTTTACTTGTAACTTGTTATGATCAACAAACAGATTGGTACAAATCTTTATCTAAAACAATATTCTAACCGAGTTTTATAAAAGTCGAAGACAAAGCAATACCTATTTCAGATTTAATAATAAAATACATAGGTAATTTATCTTTATTATCATTATCAGGTACTAAAATATAATCTCATTATTAATAATCATTGTATATAGAATTAGTTTAAGTCTGTTTTAATGCCCAACTTTCATTTGACAGTAGGGAGTAAAAAAAATTAAACAATAATTTATTCAAATTACAAAACATCGCACCAAATCCACTTGACTATGTATAAAGTTTCTGTAACTAAAAAAAACTGTTGACAGGTATTGTAACGCGGAAGGCGCTAAAAATAACACTACGAAATTTGCGGTGTCAAATTAATAGGCATCACAGTGGCTGTAGGCTTAAGGGGCAATCATTGACAGGTGGGTGCTCCAAAAGCGTAGGCTCTATATTTACAGAGACTGTAAGAAAGTACCTAAATGTTTCCTCGGGGCCTAATAATGTTACCAATAGACACTTCGGAAAAGATGCTTGATTAATAATTTTATTTGTTTATTTAAATTACATTTTTGTGCTGCCAAAAATAGCCAGTTTTGTTTAACTAATAAAAAGATATATGCTCAAAAGCATATTATTTCTTACTTTTCGACTTAGTAAGTTCGCTGTAATCTACCTAACGCATCGGATCGGATGACGAGTATGGCCATATGGCCCATCCTCTTTATTTATTTATTAGGAAAGCCTTTACGCAGTACGCTGTAGTGACGTCATTAAAATGGCGGATCTAGTTATTTGCCATCTCTTTTCACTTAAGTCTTATCAATGCAAAAGGTGAATATTAGCTAAAATAATAATAATTTTAATTAATCATAAGTGCCACCTTGGTTACGACACGATCTCTACAAACTCTTGAATACCACCCTACTAACCTTAAATGGTAAGAGGAAATAATTGGATGACAGATGTCAGGTGTAATGGCCTACAAAGTTGTAAGTTTTCCGTATAACCCTCTCTAAATGGTAAAACTTCACTTATAGCATTTGGTAGGCTATGTCTATGAAGATATACAATGCTTAAGTTATATAACGAGACACATAAGGCACGCGATTTTATGATAAAATTATAAATATCTTTTTGGTTTTCCTGCTATTGTAGGAAAAACAAATACGTTTATGAACAATGAGTTAGTATTTATGATGGCAAAAAGTTTATATCACAAAAACGAAACCATTAGAATTATGAAGTTAGAACTTATTAATGTGGAAAATTATTGATAAAACCAAAACTAAATTTACCGTTTTGTGTTTGCAGAAAATTTTCACTTTAACTTAAAATAGACACTTAGTTGCAATTTTTCACTTTAACATAAAGAGACGAGGATGATAATCATAAAACTAAATTATTACAAAAACAGTTTCAGCTTTGAGTGGTATTGTTCACTCTTGATCTAATAATGGTTGTCAATAAAATAGAAATAAACGAACAACCAAGTCTTTATTATTCTTGAAGTACCCTACGGTCGAATTCATTAATATGTGTTTACATATTAATGATACCAAAAGTCAACATCAGCTGTCAAAAGTGTTTACTTTTGACAGCTGATGTTGACTTTTGGTATAAAGGATATAAATGGTTGCTAAATTATTTTGATAATTTAAAATAATATTGACCCGTAGTTTTATATTATTGACCATATAAGGAACACTATATCAAGAAAAAATTACACCTATTGCTTACTTTAAGTAATTACGATTAGTCAAGGTGTAGTCCAAGGTACTAATAATTACCACACTTGAGGCCTAAGAATGGTATTAAAATTCCATACGATGACATCTCAATGATAACACACCCTATAAGTAAGAAAAAAAAACTCAAAAGCGCGACGATCAATCAGTACGTCCATAACATAACTGGTATGACGCTAATTATCTCCGACAATGTCCTTTTGAAAGGGCTTTAATTATTTATAAAACCATTTATAGGCATTTAAAATATGAGAATTATGACCGTTAATTCATCATCGACGCTTGATAATCGTTAAAACAAGAGCATAAAAATAAATACTTCACAAATTGACTTAAGTGATCATCATGAGTCATCAAAATAAGTGAGTGAGCATTTCTTTTAAAACAAATAGATTCACTTCTGTTTGAAGAAACGTCTATTTATTTATTTCCACTAGCATTTGTAATATTTAAGACCCTAGGAAGACCATAAGAACAATCACCAAGATATAAACTTAAGAACTTTAGAAAACTGGTACCCTAGCATGGACAACGAAACGCGATATACCTTTAGCGATTTATCACTTTTAACTGTCAAATTACTGTGAAAAAACGAATTTCGGTGGTCATGCTAAGGGGGCACTTGCTATACTGAACAACACAATCATTATCTAAGAAAAGAAAGCTAACCTACTAATTTAAAATATCACTTGATTTGTCGTCAAATCAGTAAACCACAGATAGTTAGATAAAATTCCTGAAATGGGAAGCAGGCCACGCAACTTTCCCGCTTAGGAAAGCGGAAAACTTAAGACTTGATGAACTGCCATGTAGAAATGAGGACAGCTGGCTTACTAGGACACTTTAAACCTTACTGCTTTGCAAATTAGCACCGCGTTCATGATGACACACTTGAAATCCGTCTTTCGAGTCACAAACAAATTGAATAGAATAGCAAATAAGTAAATGCAAACATAACACGCTTGTATACAGCTACTTTTCAGTAAATTACAAACAAACGTACTGCCACTAAGACAAAAATAGATACAGCATTGTCAAGTAGTTTTTCTCATATTATTGGTCTAGTTTAAAAAACAGTCAGTAAAAGTTATTTAAAAAAAACATAACACAAGTGCTTTAGCTACTACTTTGGAATCAAAGCAAAGTCTATGATGTTGTCTAATATTTATTTATTATCTTTCATTTAATTGCTGTTATGAACATTTTGGGCCAGTTCCCAAAATAAACCATAGTGTAGTATAGTGATGGTGATTTTGTCCCACAGGGATCTCAGTGTAACAATTTTCCACCTTGGAATGGACAGCGCCTGTACGACGCTGAGTTAAATTATCTCTATCTTTTATTGAATCAAGATTAATGATTTTGTTTATAAAATATTAAAAATTACGCATTGCTATTTTTTTTTAATTTATGAAAATCATTGACACAAATAAGATTTAAAATGAATCCAATTTGAGTTTGCAATAAACGTGGGTACATGTTTAACGCAATTGCAAGCGCAATTACATTAATTATTATTTATTATATTCCGTTTAAATCTTACAATTTATGCTATAAGCAAGTGTGCCGACGGCTGTGTTCGTAATTTCGATAACATCATATACGTGTGATATAATCCATAAGTCACAAGATAAATTTAACTCTATTTCGTTTGAATTTAAATTTAATTTATAGTATCATTTTTCTATTTTATTATTAGTCGTATATAGGGAAAGTCGGTAACAACTACTGCTGAGTACGCGAAATACGGTCAGCTTCGGAAGAAGCTAAGCAAACCACGTCACATCAATGGTTGCTTCCACATAGTACGATTGCATCATACAGAACAAGGATTAAATTTGGTGTGACAAAGTACTTGAGTGTTACGCTATTTCTAAGGTAATACATACAATGAATACACTCTCCCATCTATCATGAATTGCGAGTGCGTCTGTTCGTAACCTTTCACTTGAATCGACTGCTCTCAGACAACATGAAAGGTAGAGCTTAATTAAAGATAATGTACGTGAATGGTGTACGTGTGTTATGTCTCATACATTGTAATACAAAGGTGATCGATGCATTTTTTTTAAACAATTTAATCAATCTATCAATCAATCGTAAAGCATTCAAAAGGTTTAGCAAACAATGGGTATTGCCCTTTTTGTAGTTCTGCGCCTCAAAAGGAAACTATCTGACCATCTGGGGTCTGACTAGATGTTTTTTCTTAAGTCGACGTGAAACATGGAATTGTGCTAAAAGTCTTACAAAACAAGTAAAAATAATTAACTTCTACTCGTATCAAGTAAAATATATTTTAAACTATCTGCACTATTTTTTAGGATTCCGTACTTCAAAAGGAAAAAACGGAACCCTTATAGGAGCGCTTTGTTGTCCGTCTGTCTGTCAAGACCTTTTATCTCGGGAACGCGTATAGAGGTATCGAGTTGAAATTAAAACCATATACTCATAACCTAACCTATACCTAAAGCCCCTTGAAATTGTGAAAAATCAAACTTCTATGTAAACGTAAATTAAGCCACAAAAACGCATATATTGACTCTCTATAGGGAATCAAAATTTATCCCGTTGAATTGGAACTGTGAAATTTAGCAAGTAATATTGTCTTATGCAAATTTTCAGACTTTTCCCTGTCCTCGTAGTATAAGAAAAGTCTGAAAATTATAAGTAGGTACATTTAATTTTGTAATTAAATCATAAAAATATAGTCTTTATTTAAGTATCTACAAATTTGTACGGAATCTTCGGTGGGTTAGTCCGATTCGCACTTGTCCGGTTTTTAATATGCTAATACATAACAAGTTAAACTAACAAAACTTGTAGAATCCTCACTAATATTATAAATGCGAAAGTCCGTTTGTTTGTTTGTTACGCGTTCACGTCTTAACTACTGAACTGATCATCATGAAATTTTGCATACACGTTGTCAGGGGTACAGAGAAAGACATAGGGTACCTTTCATCCCGAAAAAATAATTGTTCCCGAGGGATAGCAAAAACCTTTCCGCGCAGACGAAGTCGCGGGCGGTCGCTAGTAAATAATAATCTGAACGCATCATAGTTTGGATGGCCAAACGAGCGCTCCATTTAGAGTATGCTTTGCCATAACAAGGCTGATATCTTATGGTATGGTATTGACCTTACTCTATTTTCACCATTTATTACTAAGAGCAGTTTGTTAAGGACAATATGGCTTCTGTTGATGACTTGAGGTCTCTGCGTAAAATAAATGCATTGTACATATACATTAAACATTAGTCACACCATATAAAAGACCTTAATGCGAACAATAGTGTTTTTTTGTTAAAATCTTTGTGAAGGATAACCTTTATAAATGTTTAAGCGATGACGACTTCATAAGTGATATAAATAGGTTTTAAGTTCAGAACAATAATTTATTAATTTGATCTATACTTATTCATATATTCTTTAATCTCAGTATTTGTATTGAAATATATATGTTAAATTTTTACGAGTTAAGTAAGCAGCTATCCGCAGTCCGCACCCTCTAAACTATGTGTAAAAAAAACATAATTTCTTTGAAATAAATGAAGACTTTATCCAATTAAATACAAAGTTTTGGGAAACTTTTAAGTACGAACGAAGAAAATATTGAAGGATGCACATTTGTCGTAGAAACATGAAATGTTTAATAAGTTATGATCAACAAAGAGACCGCCAGTAATCATCATAAATAGTTGTGTATTAAAGTACAGTGCCTTTCAGTGCATTTTTAAAGTGCGATTACAGCTTACAGAACAAGCTTTAAAGTTAGTGTTAAGCAGTACTAAAATTGATTTCAAGACGGCTCTACGTGTAAACCAATAAAAAAGGTATTCAGCAATGAGTGACCCAAACTTTTTACACTTTTCAACAAAAGAGGTCATCAAAAATATCACAGAAATGAATTTTGATTTCATTTGTCCTAAATATAACATGTAACCAAAAGATCGTAACACACCAAGGGAATTTGGAAATTTAGAATTTAAAACTGTTTCCAAACAGTTGGCAGACGAATTTAACCTTGCGTTAATTTATATATCTTTGCATATCTATAAACCTTGTAACTTTTACCCTTACTTTATTATTAATTAATACCTTTCAAAACGTTTCGAAAATTGGCTTATTTTTGTCAAAACCGATCAATTCCAAAACAATATCCCTTTTGTATTTAATCGAAAATAAATAAATAAATTCAAATTGTGAAGATAATAGCTTCTGAAATAAAATAAAACTTTTCACCAATTTTTTATGAAAAAGCTCCGAGTTAAAAAAAAATTCTTCAACAATCACTGAATGATTCTAATTTGATAAACTTTTCTGCAATTATTTATGAAAAAATCTCCGAGTTTTTTTTCAATACTCACTGAGTGGTTCTAATTTGATTTAAATATTGATCACTTTAAGATTGAAGATAAACATTTTGTTTACTATGTAAATGAGTTTAACCTTCATACTTCCTAGCAATTTAAGTACCATCTAATGGTAGCTAACTGAAACATCCTTAGACGGTAAATTATTTATAATGTTATTTTCAATGTAAGTTATACATAGTTATGAAGAGGGTTAACTTCTTTTGTCAACCATCATAAATTACATTTCGATGCAAAGTGTAGCGCACTTTCGTAAGTATGGTGTATCAAAATTGACAAGCTCATCTTTCGAGTCAAAAACCGCAACGCGTTCGTGGGGGAATCGGGTTATTTGAACTTAATAAGATGTTGTATCTCCGACTATGTAACATATTGTGTTGACTGACATAAAATATTCGTCACGGGCAACGATCTCGCAGTCTTTTATAAGCACTCCGTTATGTAGAGAAAGCTTATTACCTCGTAATTTAGGCTTATGTAATTTTTTTTGGGAAATAATACTTAGTTTAAGTAGGTTTTACTAACTGTCATGATTTCATTGATATGCCGGCTACAAACTTACGAATAATAAACATCTTAAAGGGTAGCGAAACATCCGAAAAATAATATGTTACCATTACATATTTTATCCCAAAGAAATGAAGCCGATCTAAATAACACGATTACACACTAAACACAATCAACTAATCTCGAATAGAACTTATCCTAAATAAAGCGGCATACATAACGCATAAACATAAACAAAACACGCACCCTCAGCGAGATCACACCAGTGTGGTAACAAAGTGTTTATATCACTCGCGAGTTTAGATCACTCCACTACACAACGGTCGGTGTCTTCCTCTCGGCGCGCGAGCATCAACTGTGTTCGCCGGCTCGTCGCCCGCGCACGATAACCGATAGTACTTGATACGGCAGCTTACAAAAACACGCTGTGCTCATAGTCTCATACACAAGTTTTTACAGGCAAATCGAATTAAACATGACCATGACGACTGTAGGATATTTCCAAGTATTTATTGCTGAGGTGATTGAAAATCTTTTGCAAGTTTTGATTGTTTTGCAGATCGTAAAGTGCAACTGTATTTTCAATGCACCATTATCCACAAATCAAAAATATCTGAACCGTTGCAAAAATATAGAGTTTGAAAATCACAAATGTTGGTGAGACGTAAGACTTCATAGCAGCATTAATAAGATCCATCATCTAACAAAAATAGATACATAGCATTCAGTGTCAATTAAAAAACCATTTTAACCATTTTCGATTCTGCCTGCCAATATTCGGAAATGTCCATATTCTGACACACAAGAAATGGTTAAAAAGAATTATAGAAGACATTAAATAAGATGTTTTTTTATAATTATGTTGTTTCAAATAAACACTTGTTTTACAAATTTAATAATTATTATACATGATTGTTTTTGTCTTGTTGCAAACCCATTATTTTACACCTGTAACAATTTCATCACCACTTAGCTTCATAATTAAACATAATGATATAATTTCTAGTTAAGGCTAAACTGAACATGATGTGCTGAGAATTGTTCGCCAAAAGATGTTATCTTTATTTTAATTACATAATTTTATTAGAAAAGGAGCCTATTCGTTCTGCCTTAGCCTGAAAATTGATCACATAATCATTATTAAAACCTTGAAAAAATTCAGATATGCCATCATTTTAGTGGACATAAATCTGAATTAGCCGAAAGTCATATTGTTGCAAGTTAAATATGCATCTTAATAACTGAAAGTAAATAATGAAAATAGCGACATAGTGCCAAGGGCTTCCCTAGATACGTACTTACTATCAACTACTATCACCTTTACGCTTGAAATTCTTTTTTTATAAACAAAAAAAAATCAGTCTATCTTTAGTAGGAAAGTATCTACGATTTCCAACACTTACGCACGCGTCCTATTAATAGTTGGTCCTACCATTTCATAAAGAATGTCTACGATCTTACAGAAAATCGATCGTGTGCAGGCACACTAATCAAGCAAGTGGAAAACTAACCAGGTAGCTAGGTATTATTGTAATACCTGACCCTGTATCGTAAACGCATAATACGACTATTTAGTTTTAATAATAAAATTGTTATAATTTTCACTAAGAAAATATAAACCAGCATTGTAACTTTAAAAAAAACTTATTTGTTATCCACCCACGCATATAGCATGTAGCAAGATTTGTTGCACAAACCACTAGGGTATTACCACTGCCGAAACACAAGGAAATAAATTGTGGCGATGTATGTGATTCGAATCTAAACAATTACAAACAACGATGATACAACTCATATTAAAATCAATAGGAAACAAAGGTTAGATTGTTACACACAGAGTTATTAATCATGACACGATCAAACTAACTTAATTGAATATGATAGTTAAATTAAACATTGCGTAATGTAAGAAATAAGCAGCTACACAAACGATGCTCGTCAAATGTCAAAAATATCAACAAACTACGGACTGTATATTATGTAATGGCATTTTGCAGTACTGATTACGACTCCTCAAATTGTTCTCACACTCTTCGCCTTTTACTATTGATTCCCAGATGATTTCGTAGACGACTAGATATTTCCAGCACACAAACCACTCGAGCTCGACCAAAGTTAAATACCCACTCCATTCTGTCATTCATACTTTTTTGATTGAAGATATTAATATAATTGCGTGAAATCGTGTTACTTTATTTAATAACCTTTCATGAACTATAATTATGTGAATTAATAATCTATAACACAACGTTGCACAATACACATTATTTTCAAAATTAAAATTCAAACAGCTTATCTTTTTCCTTAATAATTTTGACACAACAAGTGAAAATAAAAAAAACTTATTTTAAGTGTCCGAAATATTAATTAATTACGCATTAATTGCGTAACTTACATACAATTTTTATCATAGTAATTATTTTATTCAAAAAGGCGGAAATAAGTTAAACGTATTCCTTGTCTTAATTTCACTTGGACAGCAATTATGTATGAATATCGTATATCATTGAATTATTCTTAAGAGATATGCTTGATATTTTTGAAAGGCAAGCGTGAAATCATATATCTAAATTTGATATTTCCTTTTAATCATTAATCGGTCATTTTAATACCTTCAAGTAAAAGATATTATTAGCTTTTTCTGGGTAAAAGGTACCCTATTTCCTTTGTACCCCTGACGTAAAAAACAAACTCACTTTCACATTTATAATATTAAGTTAAGATTCAGAAAAAGTTGCATAGAAACTTGATAATCTTGAAAAAATATGACTTCTTTAAAAGATGCGCATGTTGTCATGATCATAAATGAGACTAGAAGATATAATAAACATCGTCGTTTCCGAGGTCACCAGCTTGATTAAAAAACTGCTCAATAATATCTAACTCGGGAAAGACAGGAAAACCATAGAGAAAGACCAGACCCGCATGCGGGCTATGCTCCTAAAGCCAAAATAAAACTTCGATCTTCATAAAAAATGTCTTTTACTCTCAAAGTTACTTGCTAACCAAACAATTCCTGATAAAAATCTGTTGAAAAAATTACCGTATGACTGACTCGGCGGTCAATTAAGTTGTAAGCAACTGTCAAAATGAAGACCTTTGTCTATAAATGCAGCCAAACGACGACCTACCGTCAGTGAACGACTATTACATCATCGTATTACGATTGAGTATCGCAAAATAGTAACAGTAAATCGCATATGTCGTATTCAAATTAATTAATTGCAAAAAATAATACATATAATTATTATAAGTTAAGATTCCAATATTTTTACACGACTGCCCAAAATAGAGAGTATTGTGTTCAGGGTTCATGTATGTATGTTCGTTTCTTTGTTTCTACAATAATTTCTAAATGTCTGAACAGATTTGGATGTGTAGGATTTGGATGTTTGTATGTATGTTCGTTTCTTTGTTTCTACAATAATTTCTAAATGTCTGAACAGATTTGGATGTGTAGGATTTGAATGTTTGTATTTATGTTCGTTTCTTTGTTTCTACAATAATTTCTAAATGTCTGAACAGATTTGGATGTGTATGGTATCGTTAAAACCATTCCGAGTAACACTGGCTATAGATTAAACTAGTGGATCTGTAGAGCCGTAGACCTCGAGTTTGTGACATTTTTCGAAATGGCTGAAATATGATTTTCCCCATATCTCCGCCATTTTGAAAAAAAAACAAAAATTTGAATCGATCGAAGATTCTATACAATTATAGAACCTGCTCACAAAATTTCACTAGAATTGGTTGAGAAATGCGGTTGAAATCTGTAGAGGAGAACAGTCGGACAACCGGAAAGCCGCACAGACACACGAAAGCATCTTTGCCCAAGCTGAAACGGAAACGCTTCGATCGCGCTTTGCGCTCGCTCGGTCAATTATTAAAGAAAACATCAAAAAAGGATAAAGAAACTTTTAATAAAAAAACAGTATCACTTGCTCTTATTTATATATGTTGCGTATTCTAGAATTTATAAAAGTATAATGTTTTGCTAAAGGCCAAATACTCAAACGAATCTTAAAGTTAAGGCCACCTCAAATTCAAAAAAGTTGTCAGATTTCACAGAACTCTATGAAACTGACAGCTTCGTTAAAGTTAAGGAGACCTTAACTAAAGATTTTCGCTAAGAAGCCTTTGAGTATTCGGCCATAAAAGAGGTAGGGATGCATGTGTGATATAGTATGCAAAACCGAAAACGTACTGATAGACAAACACCAAAAAAACTGCATGCGATTTAATTTTTTGATAGGCTAGCACAGACATTAGTGTTATAATTGATTATTTTGCAGCGTTTTTAATCTTCCTTTTTAACTTTCTAACAATAAGCATTGTAGATGCGATATGCACAAGCTCAATTTAATCTCGTTCAAAGAAAATTGATCGTTAACCGAACGTGCTCGTTATCAGCATGTCTAATATCCTTATGATATAACGAGAATAAGTTACATAAGGATAATAATATAATTATGATTTCAAGGCATATGTGCAACGTGATAAGTTGAACTGTCAAAGAACTAGCTTACGCATGTACAGTCACGTCTAAAAATATGTATACAGTTTAGAACCTCGTCACTTTGTTGCACAAATTATAAAGTTAATGTACTAATTGATGCAGTTTTCATTTGTCATTGATTTCTGTTCAAAAAAATTATCCCGTGACCACGGCCCCTGGAAAGGTTTCGAAACGTCGGGAATTCAAAAAACTAATAATATTATAATATTATACTCGCTGTAATCCGTATTCCATAAAAAGTGTTCTATTCCTAAAAAAATGTCGGTGTTATTACAAAAGATGTTTAAACACCTGTATAAGTTTAAATGTGTTGATATCACTTTTTTGACTATATTGTAAAAAAGAGACAGCATCGCATTCAAACTGTCTAAGTTAAACAGTGTTTAAAAATATTTTGTAATAACACCGAATAGCTTGAGAGCGACAAGGTTCTTAACTGTATATATCTTTAATGACGTGACTGTACAGATACTTATCAGTCGTAATTTATTTATGTCGTTTAGTGGAGTTATCTATATCAGCTCAACATGTTGTGCGTTTTTACAAGTTTTAATCTTTATAACAGCTTTTTAAGACCACTGCAGAACATGAGGCTCTACAGAAGAAGGTGTAATCTCCACGCTTTACAGGCGGGTTAGAGATTGCAATGTTCAACCGTTGTCATCGAATGATGCCGCTCATTCTATTTGACTACCTCTAACTATAGTTAGTCTTTGTATTTTAGACAGAAGGCCTGCTTAGAATAAATCGTGATTTTTTTTGTCTATGCTCAACAATTAATCTCAAGGGTCATCTCAGGCTAACACGGCAGCGAGAGCGCACATGTGCCGTGCGTGGTCAAATATGAAGTTAGAAATCAAAACATGTCACAATGTCAAACCCTAGCAACAAAACAAAAAACTTAATGATTTTCGAATACCGCCAAGTGGTCCTTCTGGATACTTTATTGTTTTGTGCTCTAACTCGTTACTCATGTGCTCATGTGTCGTTTGGTATGATGGTTTGACTTTTTACTTTTTCAGACGCCACACGGATAGCAAGTTTTTTAAAGCTTAAAGATATTCCTTAATTCTCTACAAATCAATACAATTTCAACCGAATTAAAATATATTACTAAGCATCTCAGCAATTTAACGTTTATTACCTTTGTACTAAAAGAGTACTTGTATTTCCAATATAATTTATCAAACAGACATTATATTAAATATTAAGGCGTGCTTTACTATAATTTTAGACTTGTACAAATGGGTTCTCATTAACTTTGATTATATCCACGAACTTAGAAGAAAATATCTGTTTGTGTATCTCACGTAGGTACTGTATGCTTTATACAGGGTGTTAATAGAACCCTAGCGAAAATTATCTGGGCATCGCTGACTCATGATTCTGTGTCTATCTGTAGTGGAATTTTCCGTCGTAAAGTTCATGAAAAGGTAGGTGTTTCTTTTTATTTTTTTCTATCACACAGAGTCTGTCTTAGTTGCATGGAACCTAAATTTACAGAAAAGTAATTAAAATATCAAAGTTTTATAAACCGCGCGTGCGTTCCTGCGATTTTATCGAGTTGTTACGCGTACATTGCTTAACGAAAAATCAAAATCTCAACTATGCATTTGCGACAAGTGGTTCCATAGAGAAAGTTGCTTAACTCTAAGGGTAGAATCATCCTTTAAAGTTTTCGCTAGGGTGCTACTAACACCCTGTATATTATGTTAAGACAAACAGCTAAGATTTCATCTTACTTATAGTACGTAAGAATATAGTAATATTTTGTTAAAAAACTAAATGGGAGGTACAAAAAAAGTGTTGAATTATTTTGTCACAATTTTCAACACATTGTTTTTTCTATAGCAGCATTTTAGACCATCAACAACAAAATAATAAAAATAATTAATATTAAACATTTAAGTAATAGACTGGCCATTTTATGATTCGTTATTCTGTTTCAAAATGTGCAACTTTTTATCAACAAAAATATTCTTACTGATTTATATTGATTAATTTTCCAGATTAATCACTACCAACTCCATTAGAAGAACTGTGAGTCGTGATGTACAACAACATAAAATACATAATAATAATTATGATATCACTATAACAATGCGCTCAATGATACATGAATGGATGCGGTAATGAATTGACTTCATACTCTGTATAGAAAGAATAATTAGTATACTAACATCACGATATACAAACGAGTATTCAGAATGATAACTTATGATTCACTGAAATTGGTTATTTTATTGTTTTAGACTTCTTATATCTGTTATGACAGTATCAATAGAGCTTGTAACTTATAGTTTGTATAAAATGTCCTCATGATAAGATTTAATAAAAACCCAAAACCCAATTGTTTATTTTTAATCTGGAGATAAACAAACAGAAGTCAATGTAAAAAGGAAATATTATTTGAACTCACTATTAATCACGAGAAGATTTTACGATGTATAAAAGCTTTTGACTCGAGAAATGGATAGGTATAGCTTTGAAGAGCTTAGATATTAAAGGGCTTAGAATATAGACATTTAGACTCAACCTCATCTATACCTACTTACATCACCAGGAAAGTGGAAGTATCTGTTTTGGCGTTTCAAGCGCCCATGGACTACGACAACCATTAATGGTTTTTTCGTTTACATACTTATCATATCAATTAACACTTATCATATTTACATGTAAAATAGAATCAACGTGAAAATGATAAGAAAACGAAACGAAATACAACCGAAAACCTAAGATATTTGTTACGATTTTTTGTAAATAGTTACTACGATGAAAAAATAATTTAAGTTGCAACTAAAGATTGTTCCGAAACAACATGAACCAGTTTGTAATTTAAGGACAATACATCAAAACAATAATAAAAAAAAGTCGCTTGTTTTACAAATCTTTGAGACTGGTTTAAATTATGTTTACGGAAATTGCAAAGTTAACTTTCAAAAGGCGAGCAGTTTTTTGTTTTTCAAAATGTAGAGGTGTTGACATTGCAGTTGCCTTTTATACAGTGAATTTACACTTACGTTAATTAAATTAGTTCAGGAAGACTAATTATTTGGTTTTTCGCCACTCGAAAAAGTGCCTTTAATTCATCGATAACAGTGAATAAAACGCTGTTTTATTCACAGAGTGAATAAAAATATTTTGAATTTAGAACTAGTACGTAATCTAAGAATTATGTGCTAAAAGTACCTGCTGGCTGGCTAAATGGAGATTTTCTATAGAGCTATAGATACAATTCATTGCAACGTGCAGCACCACTGCTCTGTGCGGAGCGGCGCGGAGCGGAGTGAAGCGGGGCGGTGCAAAGCGAAGTGGAGCGGAGCGGCGGCAAATATCTGTGTTGGTGAGATCTCATTTTAGATGACAGCTGTCAAAGTTAATGATGCATGGATACTTGAATGGATGGGTGCATGGATATATGGGTGCATATATGCATGGATGCATGGACACATGAATGCATGGAAGCATAGATGCATGGATGCATGGATGCCTAGATGCATGAATGCATGGGCTGCATGGACACTTTAGTCCATGCATCCCATTTAAAGCTATTTAACCAATAGTCGGCACATTGTAAATTGAAGTTATGCTAATAAAACATGAAAAATATCACCGAAAACTAAAAGTCAAAATCATAAAAAAACAATTAATTTTTCAATAGCTCTTCCTTGTTGAATCCATTAAAATTCACAAGAAGAAACAACAAGTTTTTCGCGCGTTCTTTTTTCGCTGCCATAACTCGGTTGAAAAGTGTATTATAACATTTTTGAAATGTTGTAATGCCAGATTTAAAAAATAACAGAGTAGTACGATTTTGTCATGACCATTATTATCACAGTAGGGGTGCTAAGATAGTACATCTGAAGTGACCAACTTCAGAGCGCTTGCGGTACAAAACGACGTATTTTAATCTGTAAAATTTACTCTTTGCAATACATTCTCGAGTGAAGTTGAAGCGGATCACTGTCTATTATCAATTTAACCCATCAAGGCCCGTAAAATGAGACATAATAGATATTCTATTGTTGTCCGGCCGCATTCGGCCGCTCGGGCGTTGATGAATTAATCGAATTTTACTAACAATTACATCTAGTTTATGTTTTTGAGGCCTACATTCAGCGTTTCACTTAACGCAACTTTTTGTCACAAAGAATTTAAAGTGCTAATATGGCGAATCAGGAAATTGCGATTATCGAATTTTGATGGCGTAACCTATCGATTATGAAATGGGTAACTAAGCATGCTTTATCAATTACAGAACAATCACAAAAAGACTAATAAGCCACAAATCATATTACCACCTGCAAATTGATGTTATGTCTTGTGATAAGTTGCTTTATTGCATTCTGTATCGATATCGATTTCCATTTTTATCGCATAACGCACACAAATCATCAATAACTACATCCTATAATGTGTAAAAAATCATCCACTTCACATAACATTTCCGATTTTTATAGGTACACACGGCGGCACCTCAGACTATACATGTTGACCTTGAGACCGCCTTTATGCCCTACGTAATAAAAGCTGTTTTCGTAGTTTAACTATATAACCTGACGTGCTGTCGTGTGTAAACACTTAGACATTGTTTTCGTTTGATGTTTTGAAGAGTGACTGTATGTTATTTATAAAATACTAATGCTAATAGTTTATGCACTATAAATTGATAATGTATGACTGTAAAAAGTTTTTCATAACACTTTCATATTTAAAACAATTCCTATATTTAATAAAGCAGCGATATTAAACTATTTTTTGAATACATCTATGGAGTTGGGAAATCGGAAAGTAGCGACAGTATTTTGATAAAATACAACTTTCTTTGCATCCAGAACCACACAGTCAATTTCTTCATTATAATTAAGAGTAGAGAGAGAGAGAGAGAGAGAGAGTAGCTGCGATTACCGCGGCGTTAATCGCGACAATAATTGCAGCGTTTTTTGTCGCTGGCTAAGTAAACCCATTGTTACTTTTGTCAGTGTCATATCGCGGGCGATTAGTCGCTGAGCTACTTTTTGTAGGCGTTTACGTATTGAACTCTGTATGTTCTATTCTCGGCGACAATTAATGTTCGTGGGCGGGAAGCCTAAGTAATTACATTTACATTGACATTGTAGTGACATATTCAACGCATTTTACTTAATTTGAAGAGTTGGTGAGCACTACCTTGCCGGGCGTCACAACACGGCTCCATAACTACCAACAGTATTTTTTTTGCTTAAACTTTGAAAGTTTTTATATACACTGTACACTTTATTTGTAGAAACAAAAGCGTAAATTACAACTTAAAATTAATTCTCCATTTCCAATTTTTCTTGTCATTCTTATTATCAGCATTTATGCGATTGACAAAGCTAGCCAATAGTGTTTACACCGACGATTACGATTTTTTTCCACACCTTTAGACAAGCAGAAGAATATCAAAAAGATAATAAAACTGTTGACTTGACCCTCATCTTTCTAATGGCCGCCATAGATGTTACTGCGCCAATGATAGAGTATCTAATACACAATCATTGTACCGCGCTGGCAATTGTGCCATCATTGCATTTTCCAATAAGTCGCTTATTGGTGAATTCCCATCCCGAGTAACATCATAAGAAATAATCAAAAGCTATTGCATTCTACGATTTCTAGGCAATAAACAGTTTGCCTATTGTGAGCTCTGCGTAATAGGAATGTAATTTGCAATAAACTATATAAAGCCAACTTCCACACACCCATAAATAAAACCTTTTGTTTTGCAAGAACCATAATATTTTCTAAGTAAATATTATTGTCAGACTGTAGATATTTTATACAATATAGATTATAATATTTCACAATAATACAAAATATTATTATTACGAGTGTTGTAACAATGATTATAATAGCGTTTATAAATTAGTTTTCAGAGTTATATCAGCGATGGTTTTGTTGTAGTATTTCTAAATGTATGTACACTTTTGAGGTGAACTCGAGATAAGTAAACTTTATCGACACTTCCGTTAAAGCTTTGCGGGCTTTGATAAAAAAAACCTGAAAACGATAACGTTCTTATTACTTTGATAATTTAATTACGTTAGGAAAAGATTTTTATAATCTTGGAACGTAAGAATACTAAAAGCTCCGTCTTTTCAAATATTAAAATGAGATTTATTTCATTGGAGAATATTTTTATGTCGATCCAAAGCGTTTACTATAGTTAGTAGTATACAACTGATTCGGTGTTATTTCTTAAATCTGAAGATGCGTGAATATTATTTGCACGAAAAAATTGCTTAATTCACGCTTTCAAAATCAATAGTTCAGTAATTTTTTATTGTATATTACCCAAACGCAAAAAGTTGTTGAATTTTATCTGCGCTATTAATGTTGCTACATCTTTTAATAATTGTAATTGCAGTACGCATCGTCATATCTAAGAGGTTTATTGTTGACGTAAAAAGCAGGTGATTGACCGAAACTGTATGTCGTAAGAATATTTCCAATAAGTAAACAAAATAAATATAAAACGCTGTAAATTAAATTGCGCGTGCGTTTAAGAGCGTGATATCAATATTGCTCCAATTTCACTTCCTACTCGTTTATCTCATAAAAGGACTGGATTGAGATGAAACCTGTTTTGCCGTCTCATTATATTCTTCATTCTCAGTACTAAAAGCAAAGTCGGGGACTGCTCATTCAAGGTTAACGTTAACATAAATAACCATTGAGTCCAAGACTATTTCCTTATTTGCAAATGAAGTTCCTATCATTGTTTGATTAACCGAAACTAGGAAGAGTCGTGAAAGTATTTTAAAACAATGCCCTGTAGTAAATCATAAAGGTCGTTGCCCTTACCTTTCCATTCCTTGGCAGATCGTGAAATTTTAATCGATTTTATCGTCGCACGTACACGAGACATGTAGTTAAAGTTAAACAAAAAGCTCTTAGTGATGGTAAATATTTATTGCCTCATTTTGTTTAGCTACAAGATGAGCTCAAGTTATTCCTAGCAACTTAATATAATTGTATTTAATCAAGGAATGGAATTGGTTAAACGGAATTATCCCTGTATACTGTGTAGCCCAAATTATTAATAGAGGATAAAAAATATCAAAACCAGTTTCGAAATAATCTGAAAAAAGCTCAACAAAAGCAATTAAAAACAATTACGTTTGATCAATGACTTCAATTCCAACCTTCGCGGCGCTTCAACTGTTTCTCTCGGTCGCTCGCAACAGACTAAAGGAGTTACGGTGCATGCACCGTAACTTAATGAGCAATTTTTCGGTACTGTATAGCCTGTCTAGTGTAGTGTCTAGTATACAAAGACTTCTATGTATACTGTCCAGTATACATAGAAGTCTTTGCTTTTGATTAACTTTTAACGTGAATGTTATTTGTAATTTCAAGCTGTAAGCAATTACACCTTCAAAAACTTACGTTTAAATAATCAAAAACTTAAAACTACAAACAGTACAACACATTGAAATAAAACATTGTTTTAATTTAACAGGTTTTGTTTCAGAACTAGACGAAAGTCACTTTGTAAAAATTAAGATTATGTTATAATTTCCTCACATTTTCCTCCTTTCATGGACTGATTTCAGATACTGCAACCACGATATAAATTAGTTTGATTTTATTTCAATTAATAATTCGTGCGGAATTTTAAAATTCATAGTGCCATACATTGAATAGGATGTGTTTTGCACAATCGTCGCAATTCGTATCCATCACGAGTGCAATTAGCGTGATGAAGCTTGTGGCGCCCTCCCACGGCGCTGTCACTCAATCTGACACCTCCCACAGATTAGATATCACCTACCCAAATTACGCACACACAAGGATAAGCTTAGTCTTTCAATTTCTGTACTACAAATAGACGCAAAACAGTAGCAATGATTATAAATTTTATATCATAAATCCTATGTGATCATAGTAATCATTATGCTCGCCCACAAGTGATAATCGCTGAGTGATTATTTAACAATCAAACTTCAATACTGGCTACCGGCTACAAAAGTCGCTCATAAACAAAATTGTTGCATCCCCAGTGACGCGATTGTCGTTTTTAAATGGAACGTTCAGAAATGTGCTGCTCACCAACAATCGCCCATTTTGTATTATGTTATAACAATATATCCTCGAATTGTGATTCGATTTTCAAAATTATTTTTTCATTCGAAAGGGTATACGCTCGAGATGGTCCCATTTATTTTGTTTCTAATCAGTTTAGTAGTTTTCTAGTAATCCTGAAAATACTATGATTTTGGATGAACTACCTTGACGACTTTACTATAATTTTACATAAACTACCTTAACAACTTCGTCGTTTTTCATGAACCGATTTAGTTTTGTTGGAAAAGGGATACCTTAAGTGTAAATAACCTTTAAATATCATTGACCTACTTTTTAATGAATAAACGAACTCCTTAAAAACCAACAGCCTGAATTTGGAAATAGAGTTATGGGCATTGTTGTACCATTGAAAATATATAAAGTTAAAAAATATTTACACGTTTACAAACCTACCTCAAAAAAGTTGAATACAAAAAAGCTTGTTGAAAAAAATCAAAAGCTTTTCATTAAAACAAAAGCTTTTTAGGTGCTCTAAGAACTCTTTCTAAGATTTTTTTAATTTTCCTCAGGAAGCGGAATCCACGCACACGTAGACGCAGGCGGGTCATATAAAGAAGTAATAAGTGAAAAAAGATAATACTACATTAATATATGGAGAGAATGTTATTTTTTAATAAACTGCGAGAAACCTTTGCTTTTAATTGGTCTACAATTTTATTAAAAATTTGTGTACTTAAGTAATTTCCTTGTTTGACTGGCGCAATACTTACAATTATTGTTGGATTTAAAACTAAATATACAGTATATTATGTTTCTTTATCATGTTATTTTCTTCCATTCTTGCCTGAGATCAACTAATATCATCATTTTGGTTGGTATCATCTAATGTAAAAACTTGGGTGTATGACAAATGGGCGCATGCGTCTTTCCTGCTTCTCATATTGATGCCTTTGCATCAGTCATGGACCAAACTACAAAATAAAAGTGGGCTTATAAATTTATGTAACAAGACCGAATTATTATAGCAGACCTATGAACAAAGATTTTTTGATGTAGGTATACGATATTCTATACTCACTGTCGAAATTATAACTTTTTTGGGTGATTGGTAGGTACTTTTTTATTTTAAGAGATTTTAAAAGGTACTTACTCCTAATAATACATTCTTTATAGATTAATATACAAAACCTAATATCAAATAACCAAAAATGCATTCGCACTCCGTGTCTATCATACTTCTTGTACTCTGCAATAATCGGCTAAGCTATTCCTGACATTTCCGTCTGACCCACCTCGTAATCCTCAATCACATCACCTCTTCTTTGAAATGATGACTCATTAGCACACTTGAAGGAAACATGAATCGCACCTAGGCACTTATCTGTTGAAACTGTTAGTCTATCAAAATCAACTTAGTAGCTTTTTTAATAGTTTTTTTAATTGTGTTTGAATTCGATAATTAAAATAGAAACAAAAGAAGTTCAATCACCAAAAGCCTGTCTCTTCCTCATATTAAAAACAAAATAAAATTTCAATTATTTTTCAAAGGTGTCAAGCGCTCTTTACTACTCATTTTTCTCATTACATAGTGGTACATTTGGCTGTCGAATGAGTACTGTACTATAGTGGCTCATCTGCAGACCTCGCGTTTGTGCATTAAAAAGTAGCCAAATTAATCTAATAGATGTCGCCACAAGAATGTCACTGCTTTTGAAAAGCAGTACTATATACTGTTTGGTAGGTTATGTATTATTTTAGTAAATCTATGTAAAGCTAGATGGCGCTTCTAATTTTGAACATTTTTCGAATGGCTGAATTTATTTTTTTGCAATATTTCTAAAAACTGGCTCGACATAATATTATAATTAACAAACCTGCTCACAAAATTTCACGAGAATCGATTGATAAATGCGATTTGTAGAGGAGAACAAACAGCCGGACAGACATACGTAAGCATTTTTGCCCAAGCTGAAGCAGAAACGCTTGGTCTGGAGGGAAAAAATCATAAAAAAGAAAATAAATGTACATAGCTATATAGGTTTTGAAATAAAGTCGTGTAACACTAAATAATATACTAGAAAAAATACGACTCGCACCAGATCATGTTCTCAGACGGAAATCAAACCATAACCACCAATATCCAAAGGTCGCGGGTTCGATTCCCGTCCGAGAACATGATCTGGTGCGAGTCGTATTTCTTCTAGTATATTATTTAGTATTATATAAAAATAGCATGTGAATGCTAAAATCTCAAAATTTAAAAAATTAAATAAAGTGGTGCTTCGTAAAAGGCCATGAAAAGAAAAAAAGCAAAATAGGACCCACATTGACTGCAAAATGGCAATAAGTTTCATTTATATTGTCTTCATTAATTAAAGACATTATCATTAACAAACTAAAAAATATATATTAAAAGCTTCCTGTTCGTCCTGTAATATTTCGAAACAACACATTTGCCAGCAACTCTTGACACGTCAAATTATGTACCTGTGTTATCAGATGTTCTATTCAATAGTATGTCGCAACCTAAACCCAAAAACAGAAAGCCATGGCCAAATAGCATCAAGATTACTTTCAATAAATATCGTGTATCAGAGACAAAAAGGCTTTAATCGAATTATGCGTAGTCAAGATGTGTCGGCTCACCTTCAGTGTCTAATAAGCGTGACATACGGGGGCTCATTGTATGTTAATATAGAATGACAGCTAGTTATGACAGACAATTTTTTTACTCCCATTTAATGTTCAGGCGTTTATTTGGGGACATTAAATGTGATTGTGCTCCACCCACTGACTGCCATTTGATTGTTATTTGTAGAGACTTTATGAAGACATTATTGTACTGAATTACACATTTTAAAACAAATGGTAGCTATCATTTGAAAAATGTAATTGAATTTCCTGAATAATTTAATGATTTGGTGTTCATTCGTTAGTGAGAAGAAGTGAAGCGAAGGGCATAGCAGATAATTCACTCTTTTTATTATTTAAAAATATGTTGTACCTATAGTATAATATCATAATGAACCAAATCGCCACCATAGAAGTTGAATACTTACATTGTCAAAGTGTTATGAGCTCGTTATCCGGAATATTAATTACTTAGCTGTTATTAATTTATAAAGACAAAACTCGATATAAAGAAATTTTAAAAAACATAGAAAAACATGTCATCAAAAAATAGCGTACCTAACTTTATTTATTAACGCGAGCATGCAAAGCAATATTTTAAAATAAAATCCTAAAGTTACGACTTTCTACAGAATGATACGAAGCTTCTGTTCCTTCCATTAAATTGGAGGTTTATGTAAATAAACACGATATTTACAAAATCTGCTTACATAACAGATGCGTCCTTCGGCCGGCGGTCAGGCGGTCGCAATCCCAATTTTTCATGCTCAGCATGATTTGCGAAATTGTCACGCCCTTGTTTGACCAACAATGGCAACCGTACAATACTCTTATTTATACACAATTCATTCTCTTTCTAGCCATTTAAAACGCTACGAATCATGTAATTTCCCTATACATATAGGAAGAATGGAATATGTACATACTCTACTCGTATATGAATAACAAACTAGCGATCGACTCAAATAAGTCAAAGTCTAAATATTTTTATCAAATAAACTTAGGAATTAATCGTTTTTACATCGTTTGCTTTTGCTTCACGATCCATTCAGGACTTTGAAGAAAAACAAGTCGTAAACCCATCCACGACTTGTTTTTCTTCAGCTGCATCTTACATGCTTATTTGAGAAAAAGAAATATTTAAGGTCTCATAATGCTTACTTTCGTTAGCTAACCATTGCAAAATCATAGGTACTTTAAAGTAATTTTCTTTCGTTTTAAACCCGCATAATGCAAAACCAAGATTCATTAAAATATTTCACAAGTTAACCGCTCATTCCTGCATGGCAGTCCTTCTTCGTTGAAGTAGTAGAATTTGAAACATGCGGTTTATCCTCATAACTATATCATAATCCCACGAAAAAACTTTCAATGAGATGTAATTGTCAGTAAAATAAACATACACAAAGCAGGAAGTTATGCGAAGACAAATTGAAAACAAAAACAACTGACTGCGCATTCCAAGAATCCAAAATTATGGTCATTATTAACATTTATCTTACAATTAAGAGTAATTGCAAATTACAATTTTTATAAACTATTACAGATTTTTTTAGTTTTTCTAGTATTTAGATACTTCTATTTATGTAGAAGCTTTTGGACTTCAATATTTATTATGTTAGCTATTCTATAATGTATAATCTAGCTGTAAGTTCCCGGGAAATTAGAAATATTTTTTTTGTCTTATGAAAGTTTTTTTCAGTTTTCAATAGATGCGATAGTATCATTTCCCTCGAAAAATGCATTTAACTTTGATTTCGACATGACATGGGGAATTTATGATAAACACCAAGCAAGGCAATAATAACCTCATTATCCTATTTGCAAGTTTGATTACGACAGATCATTACTTCACTTAATTCCACACAGAAATGCAAGCCGCTTTGAACATAATAACATAATATTACACTTAAAAGGAATAAAAAGATTGGGTTCAGACAAAAATGCAGTGTACTGATTACAAACGTCTTCATTACGACCCTGCACATTCACGTCTAAATATATGTGTACAGTTTGGAACTTTGTCACTTTGTTATAGTTGTCATTTGCCATTGATTTCTCTTCAAAAAAGTAACAGCCTTAGAGTGACAAAGTTCTACACTGTATACATATTTATAGACGGGGCTGTACCACGCTATCGCAAAAATGGATCGAATGTTAACACTTATTCCGCAAACGAAAACACTTATTTTTTTGCCCTATAAATCTATTTCGTATTTAAAAAGGCTAACTTCGTTACTAGTATACCTTGTAAGGGGAGGATTTATGTTATATCCATGGTTTTTGTTTCCATATGTTTATAGCAAGTTGCCTACTTTATTAAATTAATGGTCTATTACTAGATTCTTGTCGTTGTATTTTAAATATTTCAGAGTACAGTTTTAAGTTGAATTATTAGTAAAAATACCATACTATTACTATACCAACTATGATACTGCAGATTAAGTTCTATGTAATAAACATGTGCATCTGAACTGAGAGCCCTTTTTTAAATCATGGCGAATTAAACCGATACTTATAGGGGATTTAGTATAGGTTTTTCTAGTATATTATTTAGTATTGTATAAAAATAGCATTGTGAATGACAAACCTCAAATTAAAAAAAGAATTCAGTGTTGATATCGCTTCGATAGTAAGTGCATTCTACATTAAAGGGTATATCGGTGCCGCTATTTTTGCCGGAGTCAAAGTCGAAAAATCAAAATCTTACTTAACGCCGTTAAGTAAGTAATTTAAGAAGCTAATCTTTATTTGCTAATCGGCAGCTCTGCCCTAGGTTGTAGAGAAAATAGCACAGAACCGATAGAAGTTAATAACACAGGTATATAGGGTTGTCAATCATAAGAAAGTATTCGAAAAAAAACTTATAATGAAATGGAAAACTACTATTTCGTTTTGAGAACTGCAGCTTGTCAAAATTAGATTCTGCATAGGCAGATTACCATCAAGTACTGAATGACTCTCTTTACACCTTAAAAGTTCATGGTTGAATGGTTTCTAAAAGCTCAATGCTCGGACATGATGCATATACCTACGTCGCTGCATTAAAAACATTCGAATTGCATCCTTGTCATGTAGAAGTTACAAAATAATTCAAATTTAGCAACGTGTTACTTTAGTGATCTCTTAAACTTGGGAGATGTCTTTTATTTACCAGAAAGCTTTTATTCAACCTATAAGTAAAATACCCGACAACCCTATTAATAATCAGTGCTCAACTTTACCTTGTAATAAATAGAACAACGCTATGCTTTAATGGGATACCGTAACGTAGCCATAAATGATCATTTCACGTTTGTTTCGACATTCGGTAACGAGCTCGAAACACGACGCTACATGGAAAAATAATCATGAAATTAATTTAATCATGAGAAACTCACACTTGACGCAACTGTGAAATCGTATATTGTAGTTGTTTACTCATTTTCAGAATTTTGTGACTCAGTGCTAAAGTCATGTCAAAACCACTTTTACAATATTTTCATAAGACAATAGAAGTTAAAAAAAAATATTTCAGTTTAAAATAATAACATTATTCTAATATTACTCGTATGTACCATGGACAACAGCGTCGCTTAACCACTCCTAAGGTTAAGGCCCCTACACACCACAAGTGGCGCCCTCATTTTGATTAAATTTATTGCTCGCTAAGTACATAATGTATCAAAAATTCACATGTACAGATTGAAGCTAAGGTTCTATAGTTTATTTACAAACAATAACCTCAGTAAAATTTTGTTCGTTGTAGTAGTAGTTCGCAAAAGTGCTAAAAGTGGCCACTTTTGGCGAGCAATAAATTTAATTAAAATGAGGGCGCCACTTGAGGTATATAGGGGCCTTAAGCGACGCTGTTGCCCATAGTACCTATCACAGAAACAGTAAAGGTAATGTTAAATAATATTACAAGTCCTCCTCTACCGTGTCAGTTACGTTGTTGTACGGTATGTTAACATGCTACCCATGGTCTTTAAAGAAACCAGAATGTGAAACATCTCATAGTATCTTTATATGTTGACAGCCTTGCCTTAGTATTTGATTGAATCAGGCATTTTTCACCTTCACCAATTAGACTACTCTAATTCGGTTACTTCGGAGTCGGTTCACGCACGATCTAACTCCTGAGGATGCTCCGGGTTGGGGCGAAACACGTGTAGAGTAGTCTAATTGGTGAAGGTGCATGGTGTGTCGCTGTCATGCTAAATGCAAGTATTGTGCACTGATATTTTTGTAGTGTGCATGTGCATTTTTTTGCGGGCGGGCGGGCGGTGCATCCTGCATATATTTTTTGCGGGAGTAAGCTACATATATTTCTCTTTTCACAATAGCCTTGCCTTATGTTGATGTGTCTTAATGTGTTACGAGTCTGAACTTCAACGCAAACGTAGACCAAGAGTAAATAAATTAAATATTTCACTATCAAACTAAGCATCGCCTTAAAATAAATGAATTAGCTAAATAATAAATAAATATTTGACAACATCCCATACATTGCTCCGATTCCAAAGTAAGTAGCTAAAGCACTTGTGTTATGGAAATCAGAGACAACGGTGGCATCACAAACACCCAGACCTGAGCCAATATAGAAAAGTTCGTTTTCTAAATTGACCCAACCGGGGATCGAACCCGGGACCTCAGAGATGGCGACAGCTTGAAAACCGGTGTACATAGCCACTCGACCACGGAGTTCGTAAACAGATTTAAATAACCCAATGGCACAACTACATTATAATGTTAACACGAATTCGGGAGCATTACTATTATGTATTCGATCTTGTATAAAATCACATCAAAGACCCGTCAAAATAACATATTTGAATAAACCTTTGGAGATCCTAATTTGTCTAGCCGCATTCTGATAAACGAACTAATGTAATCTAGGAGAAACATTAAATGATTTTAAATATTATTATTGTAAGGGAACCTTTCAGCAATTGGAACTAAAATATCGGAAAACTACAAATATCTTTGATCTGATTGAGTTTTCATAAAATTAGATGGTAAATCACGATGTCTCTTAAGATTCTGTTTGACCTGCAAATCCTACGAGCTATAATTTACCTAACAAACAATTGAGCCTATAAAATACTTGAATTTTACTCGTATTTGTATAGTGGCCACGTTTTTAATTGTGAAAATATAAATCTCGAAGCAATACGCTCGTGAGGAAGCAATATCGCGCATCACGTCGTGCGTATGCTCACGACGACTCGAGACGGCAGCTAAAAACATCGGGAATCTTATTCCAGCACTACTAGAGGATCTAATATTCATTCAAACTTATATTAAAAACGGACAAAAATATTAACAAATGTTTAATGTTTTAAGACAAATGATATATGAAAAAATAGAAAAAAATCGACTCACCCGTAGCACCTCAGACGGTACTCGAACCCGCACCCTTCCGATTCCATCCCATTGCACTGATCAACTATGCTACCGAGTCACTAGTGGGAGCGGCGAAATTGTCTAGTACTTTTTTACTTTTACGCTGCAAGCTGGTGGCAATGGTGGCATGGCATGGTGACAAGATCACATTTATTTTATGGATGGATAACATTAGGTTAAGTAGGAACAGCAACGTGGCAGATACGGGGGGGCTCGGGGGTTAAAGCCCTCTGCCACAAAAAATCGCAAATTGTGAAAAGATCACCACGAGTTAGGTTAGGTTAGAACAGCGACACCGAAGGCACGGAGGTTCAAGGGGGCGAAGCCCCCCCAAAATTACAAATGGTGACAAGATCCCCGTGGGTTAGGTAAGGTTAAACAGCGACGTGGTGGGGACGGGAGGCTCGGGGGCAAAGCCCCTGCCAAAACAAAATCACAAATAGTGACAAGATCACCATAGTTTAGGATAGGTTGGAACAGCGACGCGGTAGGGACGAGGGGCTCGCTATAATAAAATCACAAATGGTGATATTGTCACCGTTGGTTAGGTGAGGAAACAACAGCGATGTGGTAGGCATGGGGGGCTCGGGGGGCGAAGGCCCCCGCCATAACAAAATCACAAATGGTGACAAGATCCCCGTGGGTTAGGTGAGGAAACAACAGCAATGTGGTAGGCACGGGGGGGGGGGGCTAACATAATTAAAAAAAAGAAACCAGAACATAAACACAATATAAAAAAATACTTAGTACACTAAATTGTGTGACGGGTCAAATAGGACCCTGCCTCAGCATGTGCTGTTACGGTATGAGATCATCACACCGCAGCAGCGCTGGTAACAAGCTAATATAAGGGTAATAAAATTCTACGTTAAGTTTTATTAAAATCGCGTTCCCTGTGAAGGTGAACCTGAATTATGACTTTTCTACTGCTACCTGAATAACAGTCTTTAATAAATGAGACATGTTCTATCAAACACGATCACAGGCACAGGCCGATAATTGAAAAGCAGTGCAACGTGTCCTCATCAAAAAGTTGCAACATCTACCTATTTTCAATTATTGAAGTTGAGTGCTACGAAATATTAAAGGCAAAATAATCTGTATCGACAAGAAAAATGGCCTACCTGATTGAAAATCATGTTTCATAATCAGACATTCGGAATGAATATAGAGCAATAAATAGAATCAATAGTCACGAGTCTTATTTCATATACAAAATTTTTTTTACCAACATCCAAAGATAATTAATTATACAGAAAAAAATCTACAGTACCTTACTAACGGGAGCCAGCCCGTGACGAAAATTAAGTAATACAATTTAGACATTGTATCCTTAGCACAAAAAACCGCCAAGATTTTTAATGAAATTGTACTACACTTTTCGATCTGATTTCGTCATTTCGATACATCTTTGTGTTTAGTGGTAATGGATTAAAATAAAGGTTACCATGGCAGCAAAGATACAATCAAATCACAAATCAATCAAAACTTGTAAAAAGTGTTTTTCAAAACGTATAGTACGCGCGGTAGTCTATTAATGGACTCTGATTTGACAATTTTTTTATTTTAACATTGAAAATGTTTAGGTAGTCGTTTTCGTGTGGGAGTGTACCTAAAATGGCATTTTTAAAGTGTCAAAAGATGCAAGAGCTTGCGAGACATCGTATAGTACAAAATTTTCGAAAATCGGACGATAACTTTTTTGGAAAATTGAAAATGGTGGAAAAAAACTACAATATTACCCGCTTTTTCGGACAAAAAGTAGATTATTCTGAAAATGAAAGTCGATTTTTAAACAATGAAAAAATATCCCAAGGCACGACATACATTGTCTACCGTTTTGAGAAATTAATTTTGGAATCGGTCGAAAACCGCGGACTGGGCACCTGCCCTTTTCCTATTCCTAATGAAAAAACATGCCATTGGGCTACATTTTTAAAAAAAAAAGGAAAAACCTCCTTCAAAAAATCTTAAAATAATTGCTATGAAACAACTTCAAAAAGCGAAAGCTCTAAAAAGCAAGAAATAATATTCAAATCTGCATAATTACTATTCAAGTACGCATATCTGATATTAAAAAAACGTCTTATGAAGTTGGATGGGGCTTTAAGAATTACCATATAAAATAAAGAGAAACTACGATAAAGGTTAATATAAATTAAAACAGTAAAATATCTTTTGGCCGAACTAGATACTATTAATAGTACTTTTTATTTTTCATTTTCATTTTTAATGTCCTCCTAGTTGCGAGCGTAACTAGATGCGCTATGTTTTTAAATTATAACACATTGATAGTTACTGTTCTTCTCATACTTATCTCATTTTATTTTACTTTAATTGTTCACTATCTTTCTCAGATATTTTTTATAGTAGGTTAGCAATTTGGAATCTACATTACAGTTAATTAAAATAGCACTTAAGATAAATATTGTGATAATTTAATTACTTTATAACTTTCTAAGGAATTATGTATGCAAATTATAATTTTAGAGTGATTAAATGCATAGTCTAAGTATGCTAAAAATCTTGGTTTCTATACTTCTTTTAGTAGGAAATTTGATTGTAAAGATACTGATATCGACCAAATTACATCAAATTAACACTTAGTGGCTAATCAGAGCCTTGACAAAAAAATGTATTTACACTTCATTTAAAATTGACTCAGTCAACATCAAATGCCAAAAAACCAATAATAAAATTAAAAGGTTAAACAATTTCAAAATGTTTGCGATTTTGTCAGTTTCTAACTTAATAAAAATGATGAAAATATGATGCTTTTATAAAGTTCTTGTTTTAAGGTATAGAAAATTACTTGGTCATATCTTTTCATGCTTTACTCTATGGTTTTAATATTAGCTTTTTTGTCATGTCACAATAACAAGTAATGGTTTAAATACTTGTTATTACTACAATCAAACACATAATGGGAGGTACTTTAAGTCAAGTGTATAGAGTTCAAAATGGATGTACAGAATCGCCTTCCTACTATACCCAGGGATTGAACTTCAGTATGCGACGAAGAACAAAAAGCAAGTCTTGAAGGTGAACAAGAACAAATTATGGAGGCATGTCGGTATGTACACTACCTACCTCATCAGCATAGTCACTGTACTGCTGGCTTATATCATTATATCTTTCTCCAGAAGCTATAGACTTACCAGCATTTACATGAATTAGCATTTCACAATTGCTGTAGTAAAAAATACAATGATGATGACCACTACCTTTATTAACCGCTACAAGACGTCAGTGGAGTGAGTATAACAATAAAAAAAAATGGGTTTGTAAGTGAATTTTAACAAAAAACATTTTCACAATTCTGCTATAATAAATTACTGGTTTAAATGCAGCTTTTGTTGTTTGTTAGTTTTTGTATTCTCCATTCTTTATTATTATCATTTTATTAAAGTAGATGTCATGAACTTATGATTAAATCTTGATAACATTTAGTTTTTTGTGTATGTGGCTACTTTATACTAATTAACCCATCAAGGTCCGGAAAATAAGACACAATAGATATTCTATTCAGTCATCTTGTTACTCTGTACCTTAGACCATAAAACAAATAATATTGGTAGTAAAGTCTGTGCTCTGTACCAATGAAGCAGTTTGTCTCGCTCCAGTTTTTTCTCAAATGTCATCGACTTCAGTTTTTATAAAGTTGTCGTACTAGATGAACTAAAGGACAACTATCGTTAAGGTCGTTTTTTATAGACTAACATTTATCATAAATCTTATTAGGAATGTTTTTTTACAGCAAATTAAAGCACATTAGCATGTAAATGCAATTTTGTGCTGTACTAACATAATTATAAAT